>CM061497.1:8507500-13645000 GCA_030867185.1 Tagetes erecta
CTTTCCGTTTCTTTATCAACATAGGACCTACGAAACATAAAAACATCAGTTGTGCATAAAACATTATAAAAACGACACCGAAATGACTCAAAACGTAATTAAACACAATACGGGGTTTATGTATAATTTATACTTTATCAAAAATCCTCACACTTAACCTTTTTCATCCCTGAAAAAGCATGCAAATAGAATCATAACTAATAAAGGCTTCAACATTTCATCACAGATTCACAAACAAGAACTGAATTCAGATAAATAGTGGTGCGTTTGTTTTAAACACTCTAACACTAGCCAATTAAGTTTCCCGTTATGTTTAATCTAAATTTAATTAAACCAATTATCTACAAGGTCTCACAGAGGAAGAATAGGTCAGCCTGATTAATTCTTGCTTGACGAGGCACCGGATAAACCACAAAGGTTTTCCTACCAAAATAACCTAAAGAACTTAACTAAGCTAAAGACTACTGCCATATTAGGATGGATTTTGATGGATGAATTTTGTGGGTATAGACTGTTTATTTCTTTTTTTTTCATAAGACAAGATCACCTCACCCTGGGGTATCGTATCCAAGTCGCTATCCCGGAGGTAGAGCACATGAGGTCTTGGATCACTTGCCTTATATTTTCTTTTTTTTCTTTTTCATTTGAATTGGCTCTTTGAGCTCTTTTATTTAGCAGCTACTTTGAGTGCTTTTCAGGACTATACCCGGTGGACATTTGATTTGCGGATGCGCCACTTCTTTTACAAGAAGTGTGTTATAAAACCCAAAATGACACTACCCCTTAACCTATTTAAGTTCTAAAACCTACAATGGTGACTCATTGTTATTTAGTTACAACCTTCCTATTCCTCCTAAGATGAAGACCCACGAGATTCACAACAATTAATTTTCTATTACTACACTTAGGGAAACCATCTCAGCTAATTGGGTTACCAAAAGTTTATCCAAATTCATCTTCGTTTTAAACACCACAACTCATTTGAAAGCCAAAATCAGTTTACTATCATTTTCTATTTAAAAGTGCACAACTTAAACCAACACATTTTCCAAAAAAAAATTTAATTTTTTTTGTGGATTTTTTAAGACTCTATATGACTCAAAATAAACAAACAAGCCATAGAAATGACTATTTCCCATCCTCACACTTAAGTCTACATTGTTCTAAATGTAGAGATAGAAAATAAATAAAAATAAAAATTAAAAAATATTCAGAAATAAAAGATAGAAAGGTGAATTGGAAAGGACTTAGCTGGTAATATGCAGAACGCGTATGCTCTAAGTCTTCGTTCCAATCTTCAGCTCCGATCATATAGCATTTCGGTCGCGATCGAGCTGTCACCGACACTCTCGATATCCTCCTTCATCTTCACAAATGCAAACTCACCCGAATGGAGATTGAGTACGAGTGAGAATGATTTAAACCAGCAAAAACAAAAACCAGACTACCCGAGCGTAACACTGACTCGACACAAAATAAAATAAAAAATAAATAAAACTGTCTCGATAAGTAAATTAAACAAATTCTACAAACTAGTAAACCAATGAGTAACCTCCCCACACTTGAACTTAATAAGGAGGTTTCTCTTTGATCTGGACCCTATCCAACCCGTTCAATTCCACTCGGTAAAAAAACGTTTAGAAAGTCAGAAGCAGAATTGGAAAATAATTTTAAAAATAAATTTAAAAGTTTCAAATGGGCCAGACCACCAAAATTCCTTATAATACAAATGTAACGTTGTCGTCGCAACACGCCAATGCACGTCACATGTCAAAATACAAATAAAACGTCTACTTAAACCCAGCCGCCGCAACGTGCGGTATGTGTCACAATTCTACTTACTATGTAAAAACAAAGAATGGTAAACACAAAAGAAGTGTGTTTGCAAACGTCTGGATGGGACTAAAAAGATCGTATAGCATTTCGGTCGCGATCGAGCTTTCACCGACACTCTCGAGATCCTCCTTCATCTTCACAAATGCAAACTCACCCGAATGGAGATTGAGTACGAGTGAGAATGATTTAAACCAGCAAAAACAAAAACCAGACTACCCGAGCGTAACACTGACTCGACACAAAATAAAATAAAAAATAAATAAAGCCGTCTCGATAAGAAAATTAAACAAATTCTACAAACTAGTAAACCAATGAGAAACCTCCCCACACTTGAACTTAATCAGGAGGTTTCTCTTTGATCTGGACCCTATCCAACCCGTTCAATTCCCCTCGGTAAAAAAACATTTAGAAAGTTAGAAGCAGAATTGGAAAATAATTTTAAAAATAAATTTAAAAGTTTCAAATGGGTCAGACCACCAAAATTTGTACTTACCTGGAAAGAACCGGATACATGGCAAGTATCGTGAAGACTGGTCATGCTTGCACTTTAAGGGTTTCTTCATCCTCGTAAACCATCTCCCGATTTGCAACAATGTGCGCCCCCTCGGTTCTTTCCTTGATTTAAACCAAGGTGGTGAGGAATTTTCATCATGTACCTCTTCCTCAAGCTCACTCGGTTCTTGACTCATCCCCACACTTGGCGTTTGATTGTATACTAAGTCTTCGAGAATCTTCAAATCGCCAAGTAGGTCAAATTCCATTTCCTCACAAAAAGGAAGGTCCACCAGTTCATCAGCAAATTCATCCTCCCAAGATGGAACTGGTACCTCCTTCACGACTCCCTCCTGCTCAGATTTAAATTCCAATTCCTGCAAACCACCATCCTCAACAAGCAAACAGGAAAAATTAAATGAACCAGATGACTCGAGTTCATTCTCAATTAAGTCAACTGATGCAGAAATATCAAATTCAGAATGATTAGATTGGAGTTCAGAACACTTACCTGGCTTAGGATCATGATGCAAATCTTCATAACTAAGATCCCATTCATCTTCATCATCACTAGAAGAATCATCTTTGCAGGAAAAATCATAGATCCCGACAGGTGGTAAATCATCATTACCTTTGACACAATATCTCTCTAGAATCTCTGGCTCTTTAGTTGCCTCTGGTGTCTCCGGCTCTGAAGTTATATTGAAAAACTCACCTCGTTCATTCTCATATCCTATGAATATCCCTTCCAAATAAAAAAACTAGGCGGTTAGAATCCTTATGTTCTATCAAAACTCCAGTGGAGCTTTGATAAGATGTCAAATACCCGGTATGGTCAAACATTAACACTGCATCCCTAACTGGAGGTTCGGGAAGTAACATATAATTTTCCCATACCGTGGTCGATTAGGTCCAATGGGTATCCTAGTTAGAGTTTCTACATACTGTTCAGCAAGTTTAATGTACGTCATCTCTCTAACTAGGGTAGATATAGAAATACCAAAATCAAATAAACACAAACGACACAAATAAAAGAAAAGAAAGAAAAAAAATTTTAGACTCCTACGACTCAAACAACTATCAAAAAGCATGTGAATAGCAGTTAAGACTCAACAAAGTTAAATAACGCAATTACCAAGAGTCCCCGGCAACAGCGCCAAAAACTTGATGCGTGAAATATATATATATATATAAAATAAATAACTAAAAACACCTAAGTTTTAATTTTATAAAACCAAGACAAACCGACTTACACACAATCGGCAGTGGACCGGTCGAATGCAATATAGCTTAAGTAAGTCCGGGTGTCAACCCACAGACTCTATATATCACGCTAATTAACTAACTAGGAATCGACTTAACTAGACACGAACTTTAAATAAAAGGTTGTTTAAAATGGGGGTTTATTGCTAAAAATAGTAACCTGCTAAAAATAGAAACTTTCTAAATTAAGAAACTTACTAAAAATGGAAACTGGCGATTTAAAAGACGGATTTCAAACAGATGAAAGATGACGAACCACCTAGGCTAGAATCATCGTTAACTTCAATTATTGCTTACGTCGGACTAATGGTTATGGAACCGGGATCTAGACCTATTCACTTAAAAGCTTCCCTAATTAAGACCCTCGACCCTTTTCGAGAAGAAACCTAAAGGGTAACTATTAAGTTATTAGCACACCGGTTATGGGATTAAGTTTCCTCACGGTTACGTAATCAGATTATGCTTAATTGACCCACGCTAAAGACCTATCTCACGATACAATCCTTAAAGCCATTTGAACCAAATCATCCGATTTAACAAACAAGATTAATAATTAATACTAAGCTGGAATTTTCACAAAAACCTAAACCTAGCAATTTAATTAACCAAGATTTGTTAATAACCTATCACCTCACGGATATCTAGGTTACACGTTATTACCGATTTTACTAATATAATTAATCCTATGGTTTTATTGCAAATCAACCATAATAATCATAACGCAAGTTAATGACTAAACGAGCCCTATTCCGTGACATAGACAATCACCAAGAACATGTGGATTATTAATACTAAATCTATCAATTCAAACATATAAAATGCATCAAACAATTATAACGATTCAAACTTTAATTAAACATAATCCATAAACCAACAATCCAACATAAGTTAAAATAATGTTAACGAATCATCATTACGCCTAGATGGTTCTTAAATATTTACCCAAGCATGTTCAACATGAAAAACACAAGATTAATGGTAATTGACATGATAGAAAAGATGAAAAAGAAGAAACAATAAAACCCAATGTAACCGAGAAGCAATCCTCGATCCAACCGACTTCTAGCACTTCGTTTCCGTCTACCTAGCCTCAAAAACGCCTTTAATCTGCTGAAAATTGCCTCCAATTCGTCCCCTAGGGTTTCTAGGAGGCTAGGGTTTCATAAGGAGTGTTTATATTGCAAACCGGGCCATGAAAAGCCCAAACTTTCTTCGTTTTCGCGTACCGGCTCGCTTGTAACTCCGTTTCGCGCCCCGTTTTCGCCTATGGATTATATGTTTCACTATCTTTCCGTTTCTTTATCAACATGGGACCTATGAAACATAAAAACATCAGTTGTGCATAAAACGTTATAAAAACAACACCGAAATGACTCAAAACGTAATTAAACACAATACGAGGTTTATGTATAATTTATACTTTATCACTCCCGAATCAAAAAGGCTTAAGAGGTACATCCAAGGATTGCCTTTCGATATCCGTAGGGATATGGTCACCGCGAGACCCGAAACCTTTAGGTCGGCAGTAGACCTTAGTGGGAGATTGTATGATCATTGGTGGAAAATGCTTGTAAATGAAAGTAAGAAGAACTAGAACCACAATGGTAAAAGGTATGGGAATGGTAACTACCAAGCAGTTAACAAGAAAGCTAAGGTTGAGGTAAAGAGGCTGTGGTGAATGAATCTGGGGATAAGAAAAACTGTGCGAACTATGGAAAACAACATCTTGGGCTTGTAAAAGGGGTCCAGCTATGTGCTACAAAATTGAAAGGCGGATCATTTTTCTAGGGAATGTCGAGAGCCGGTCAAATGCTTTTAATGTGGGGGTTTGGGTCATAGGAACTGGGAATGTAAGAAGGGTAATGATAAGCCCAAGGCTTCAGTAAGGGCTTTCACCATGAACAAGTAGGAAGCAAGGAAGGACCCTAACGTGGTGTCAGGTATGTTTTGAGATAATGTTTTTTGCGCTTCTGTTTTATTTGATTCCGGTTCAAGTAGTTGTTTTATATCCGCATCATTTTGTGTTGCATTGAAGAATAAGGTTAGGGTCATAGAACAAACCTTTTAGGTGGAAACTGCCGAGGGTAAATCTATTAAAATAACAAAAGAGTTAGAAGACTGTCAGATAGTGATCGGAGGTCATCGTTTTCCTGTAAGATTATATGTCATGACCTTAGGGGATTTCGATTTTGTGTTGAGAATGGATTGATTACCTACCTATGATGCTAGAATAGTTTGTCAACAAAAGTTAATTCGATTAATGACACCAGATAGTGACATTGTAACGATTTACGGTGATCAAGATTGTAGAATTCCCAGGGTGATTTTTATAATTATAGCCGAGAAATGCATGAAGCGAGGGTTCAAAGCGTACCTAGCTTATGCTAAAGATATTAAGGGTAAGGAAGCAGAGTTGACAAGTGTTCCAGTGGTATGTGATTTTCCTGATGTTTTCCCTAACGATTTACCGGTGGTACTACCTAATCGAGAGATAGAATTCCAGATTGATTTGTTGCTTGGAGCTCAACAAGTTGCAAAAGCACCAAATCGTCTGGCTCCGTCTGAGATGAAAGAACTGATGTCTCAACTATAAGAACTTCTTGATAAGGGTTTCATTAGACCGAGTATTTCTCCATGGGGAGCTCCAGTGTTGTTTGTAAAGAAGAACGATGGTAGCATGCGAATGTGTATTGATTATAAGGAATGAAATAAGTTGACAGTAAAGAGTCGATATCCATTGCCAAGGATAGATGAATTGTTTGATCAACTGCAAAGGTGTAAGTTGGTTCTCAAGAATAGCTCTCAGGTCTGGCTATCATCAGTTGAAAGTAAGAGAGCAAGACATTCTGAAGACAACATTCTAAACATAGTATGGGCATTACAAATTTCTGGTTATGTCATTTGGATTAAGTAACGCCACTGCGGCATTTATGGATTTGATGAATCGAGCATTTCAACCCATGTTGGACCCATCAGTAATTGTCTTCATAGATGATATCTTAATTTACTCTATGAACAAAGGTGATCATGCCTGTCATATAAAAGAAGTATTGGAGATCTTGAAAAAAGAAAAGTTATATGAAAAGTTTTCAAAGTATGCATTCTGGCTACGTGAGGTGCAATTCTTGGGTCATGTTAAAAATCCAAAAGGATTATAGTGGTCCCAACTAAAGTTGAAGCTGTAATTAAATGGAATTCCCCAAAGTGTACGACTCAAACCGTAGTTTCTTGGGATTGGTAGGATACTACAAAAGGTTTATTTAAGACTTTTCAATGATAGCTTCCCCACTAAAAAAGTTGACAAGAAAAAGGGTTGTCTTTGAATGGGGTACTGAGCAGGAAAGAGCATTTCAAGAACTGAACGATCGGTTAACCAGTGCACCAGTGTTGACCTTGCCAGAAGGTGATGAAGATTTGGTGGTATATTTGGATGCTTCTTATTCAGGATTGGGTTGTGTGTTAATGCAACGAAGAAAGGCCATAGCTATGCTTCGAGGCAGTTAAAAGAGAATGAGGTTAATTATCCGATGCATGATTTGGAGCTTGCGGCTATGGTCTTTACGTTAAAAATATGGAGACATTATTTGTACGGTACCAAGTATACGATTTTCACGGATCACAAGATTCTAAAATATTTCTTTGAACAAAAGGATCTGAACATGAGGCAGAGGAGATGGTTAGAACTGATAAAAGATTATTATTGTGAAATTCATTACCACCCCGGTAATGCGAATGCAGTGGTAGACGCCCTAAGCCGTAAAGAGAATTGCGATCTTGTTCGAGTGAAAGTATGCAAAATAGTTATAACTCTGAATATCCTGAAGCTTAGAATAAAGCCGTGAAGGAGAGCTATGTAAATAGGGAGAGAATGGTGGGAAAGCTGGGAAAACTAGTTGAGAATACCAATGGTGTCAAAATTATTTATGGAAGGTTATGGATTCCACGATTTGGTGACTTACGAAGTAAAATTTTGGATGAAGCTCATAAGACTCGATATTCAACTCATCCGGGAGCAAACAAGATGTATTTTGATTTGAAGAAGTATTATTGGTGGCCGGGAATGAAGAGAGAAGTTGCAGCTTACGTCAACAAGTGCTTGACATGTTTGCAAGTAAAGGTTGATCATCAGAAACCTTATGGATACATGCAACCGTTAGAAGTACCAGAATGAAAGTGGGAACACCTTACTATGGATTTTATCACAAATTACCTTGTACTGCTAAGGGCAATGATTCGATTTGGGTATTGGTAGACAGGTTGACAAAGAGTGCACACTTCTTGCCTACCAAAGAAGCGATTAGTTTCGAGAAGATAGCAAAGTTGTTTATCAAAGAGATTGTTGTACGTCATGGTATGCCAGTGTCAGTTGTGTCGGATAGGGACACACGGTTTACATCAAAAATCTACAGAAAATTTAATGAAGAAATGGGAACAAAACTACATATTAGCATAGCATATCATCCTCATACCGATGGTCAATCCGAAAGGACGATTCAGACATTAGAAGACATTCTACTAGCAAATGTGATTGCTTTTGGTGGTAGCTGGAAGAGTCACTTACCGTTGGTAGAATTTTCATATAATAATAGTTACCATGCTAGTATCAAGATTCCTCCATATCAGATGCTATATGGAAGACGATGTAGAACTCTAGTAAGTTATGGCAAGGTCGGGCAGAAAGAATTGGGGTGCTTGGAAATTGTTGAATACACGACTGAAAAGTTAGAAAAGATCTAGGCCTATATGAAAGCTGCAAAAGACCGACAAAAAGTCATATGCCGACAAAAGAAGGAGGCCAATAGAGTTCATGGTCGGTGACAAAGTAATTTTGAAAGTATCACCATGGAAAGGAATCATTCGTTTCCGAAAAACGGGAAAGTTAAGTCCAAGGTTTATTGGACCATTTTGAATATTCTCTCACGTTAGAAATGTGGCGTATAAGTTGGATCTTCCTACAGAGCTAAGAATGATTCATCCCACCTTCC
Organism: Tagetes erecta; assembly: GCA_030867185.1. Classification (NCBI taxonomy): domain Eukaryota; kingdom Viridiplantae; phylum Streptophyta; class Magnoliopsida; order Asterales; family Asteraceae; genus Tagetes; species Tagetes erecta. Next base: position 8,516,077 of record CM061497.1, read on the forward strand.
ATGTATCGCTTTTGCGAAAATGTTTAGCCGATGATGAGATGATTGTGCCCCTCGATGATATCGAGGTTGATGACAAATTGAATTATGTGCAACAACTTGTAGCCATATTAGACAAAAAGGAGAAACAATTGCGAAACACCGTAATCAAGCAAGTTAAAGTGCAATGAAAACACCAGAAAGGTTCTAATGCCACTTGGGAATCCGAAGACGATGTGAGGCAGCACTATCCTAGTCTGTTTTACTACTAGCAAGTTTCGAGGACGAAACCTGAATAAGAGGGGGAGACTTGTAACATCCTAAAAGTCGAACCGAGTATTTAGTAAAATGGGCTTTTCAAATTGGAACTTTAATAAGAGAATAAGAGATATTATGGACTTGAGGAGTCCATGGGCCTATGTTATGGGTTTAAGGGCCCATAAACCTCCCATAAGCAACACTAACAAGACATTATCTTCATCATTTCCATCTAATTCACCTCCACCTTAGAGAGAGAAAATAAAGTGAGAAAGTGAAGAACTTGATGATTTGTTGACTTTGGAATAAAAGAAGTTAGATCTTATTGTTGGTGGATCAAATCATCAAGAAAAGAGCAAGGAATCCAGGTAAGAATCATCTCCAAATAACCCCTTTAGATCTGGAATCAAACCTAGGGTTTTGGTTTTTAGAAAAAGTGAGCAAAAATAATAAAAGGTCCATTTTTACGTTTCTATTTGCATGAAAATGATAGATTTAGTGTTCTGGTTGATGAACCAAAGTTTTGTACGTTAAAAGGTTGGATTTTAAGCGAAATAGGAAGATTGAGGGTAAAAACTGAGCTAAAACCTCGTTTTGCGAAACTATAATTCATTATGCGAAATTGTAGTTATTTTACGAAATTGTAGTTCATTTTATGTCGTGTGTCTGAGTGTGTTTGCGAAATAAGTATAAGTCCCAACGAAAGTTGGGCAAGAGCCTTGCGAATCTGCATGTGAAATTGTTTCTGAAACAGCATGCGAAACTGATGTTTCGTCAATGCGAAAGCAGCTAGAAATGACCAAATTGTATGTTAATCCTTATGCAGGCCGTCTAGTGTAATTTGCTTAGACTTGATGTTAAAACCCCAGATAGGGGCTGTCACCCATTGGACCTCGCTATTCTAAGGATTTTAAAAACACTCTTCTATAATTATGCTAAGTTTTGGATATTTGTGTAGTACCTTGGGTTGTGTGAAATACAATATGTAAAGAACCTAAATATAACAATGAAACTAAACAATGATAGTTGGGCCCAAAGAGGAGTTACATCTAAAAGAAAGACTTGCATGCAAATGGGGAGAATTACATTCGTTGCATTATCGTGTGCTACATTTTAAAAGTGGCGCTACATCTAAAAAGACGGATCCTATACTAAACCCGGATAATGGGCCATTGGGTGTTAGTGGGTCAAACTATCAAGGGTCTTTCTAGCCACATATTTATCTACCTGATAGGGGCTTAAGGCCATGGTAAAGATCGAGTTCGCCCCATTGACGAACTCAAAAAGAGGAGAGATTAGTCAGGTCCTTTGGCAGACTGTGAATTGACGTCTAAACGAAGATGAACCCTAATTCAATAAACTACTGAATTAGAAAGAAAATGTGTTGAAAGACACGTAGAGATGAGGCTTACTCTATGTAGCTTTGCTTATAAGATTTGGTAAAAATATAGAACTAGAACTCACTCAGCGAAGCTGACTTTTGTATGCATATTATTTTGACAGGTGAGGTTATGAAGTTATGGATGGCATGGAGTGCACGCTACTTGGTGTGTGAAGGCTGGCATCCGTTTATTTATAGCGTTAAGAAGACTTTTTTTATTTAAAAGACAAATGTTAAACGTTTAATGGTTTGTAATGACTTTCTTATGTTTTATGACTAGTTCCGCTTCAATGTTTTAAGTTAAGGAATGTTTTAAACTTATTTTCATGCTGCGAATGACCAACTATGGGGTGGTCTTATATCAAATCATAGTTTTATTAGTGTTCTTCATTGTTCATCAATATTATTCATATTATTACAAATTTGATCCAAATATTCATCAGAATCATCAGAATTTAGAAGAAATTTTAGAGAGAAAGTAGATCTGGTGGGTTTCTAAAGAGAGAAACTAATTTGAGTTTTGAAACTTCATCAAAATCATCAGATCTACAACAATCCGTTGTAGATCTACTCTTGTTTAAAAGATATTTCACATCTTCATAAGAAATTCTACAAGAAATCAGAAGAAAAGTTTCAGATCTGAGAATTTCTCTTCCACACAATTGTGTGTGTGTTCATGATGTTCTTTTGATCTTCATATTTACATGTTGCAAAACTATTGGGTACCTGAACGAAAGTTCTAAATATTGTGCGAAACTACTGTTTCAGCACAATGCAAAAGTACTAATTTGACACTATTCTAAAGTACTTTTCCGGCACTATGCGAAAGTAACTAGATCTTTGAGAAACTACCATTCCTTGACTCTTTTCCTGCACTTACAATCAACGCCATATCAAACCATTTCATATTTATACCCGAATCTTACCCACATTACCAAACCAGACCATAATCACTTCTTTCATATTACAACTATTGATCTGTTAATTTTTTTGAAAATCAAACGAAAACTAAACACATGTTCCTCCAAACCATAAAGTCAACAATTCCCACGCCATCAACAACAACCAGCTATTTCTCCTCTCACCAAACCATTACAGATCCATAACCCATAACCACATCATTCACCGGTTAAAGATCTAAACATTCAACAAATAAGAAACAACGATGAGTTGTAACATATTCGATTATTAACAGATCAAGTGATTGTGTAGAGATAGAAATTAAAAATTTGAAGGTTGTTATATCGTGTTTGAGTTGTGTTATTGTCAAGTTTCACAGAATCAAAATAAATGAGATCTAACGGCAGTACAAAGGCTGTTTATTTTCCTGGCTAACGAGTAAATCAAGAACTAAGAAGAATTTGTTGCGCTTACGTCGCTTTAGAGTTGTGTTGAGGCATCTGCGAACTAAAACACAATCATGAAGAAGAACAGGTGTATGTGTGTGAGTTTGTGATGTTGTTTGAAGTTTGTTTTTGTATGTAGAAGAAGAAGAAGAAGAAATCATGAAAGAAGAATCAGCAAGTTGTGATGTTGTGTTGAGTTAAAGACAGAGAAGCAGATCTTGTGTTTCAAGTTTAGAGAGAGATGGAAGATGCAATATGTAATATGTTGATGTGTGTGTGTGTTGATGTTTGATAAAGAAAAAGAAGAAGAGAGAGTTTGAGAGATGTTGTTGTTGTTTTGATGTTGTGTTAGTGTTGTTAACGAAGTGAGAGAGAGAGAGAGGCTGACTCTCTTTAGCGGCTGCATGTTTAAAAAAAGGAAAAGGTTTGCATTAGGGTTAAGGTTATTTATTTGGGTTGGGCTTGTGTCTGAGTGTAACATCCTGTTTTATGGATGTTTTATAAATGAAAACAACATATATAAAATGTATATTTAAAATATTATTAACTTAGCAAGTAATGTGTAAAACCTCGAGTAAATATATATATATATATATATATATATATATATATATATATATATATATATATATATATATATATATATATATATATATATATTAAACAATCTTTTGATACCATCAAATATATATAATAAATATTATGTATGTTATGCATGATTATTAATGTAAAATGTACATAATATATAAATATATATAGATATGATGCTTAATATGAAAGTAAAGTTTTTGAGAGGCATCAGTAAAAGCAAATAATAAAATGTGTTGTCAAGTAATGTGATGTGTCATCACAATTTTAAATTGCCACGTTTCAAAGGAAATAAGTTGCATTCACATCTCTATAAATTTAGCCGACATAGAATGCATCTTCATCTCATATGTCTATAAAAGGCGGTTAAAATTATAGAAAAGAAACATATACACATAAAAAAAAATATCAAGAGCATTGTTTGAAAAGAAATAGTTCGAGGGTATCAAAAAGAAGTATAGAAGTGACACTTCTTATAGAAAAGACTTTGATTATAAGATAACGGATTATCTTCGTAGTTACTTACAGCATTAAAAAGTAAGTACACAAACTCTTAAAAGTATACATGATTATTTGTTATGTTCCGTATGATTAATAATATCATTATGTGTTTGATATATATTAATTTGGAACATATATAGATCGGTGGGTCTTAAATATTTATGTGATTATTATTGTTGAAAATTAGAGTAGTATATATTACTACTTGTTGAAATATATGACAATAAATAGAGACGGTGGTCTCGGCGAATAATTAGAGACGGTGGTCTCAATAAATAGAGACGGTGGTCTCGGTGAATAATTAGAGACGGTGGTCTCGGTGAATAATTAGAGACGGTGGTCTCGGTGAATAAATAGAGACGGTGGTCTCGGTGAATAATTAGAGACGGTGGTCTCAATAAATAGAGACAGTGGTCTCATAATTAGAGACGGTGGTCTCATAAATAGAGACGGTGGTCTCGGTGAATAAATAGAGACGGTGGTCTCAACAATGAATTAGAGACATGTGGTCTCAGAATTAAAGTGGAGACATGTAGTGTGTACTTACTTAGCTATGGCTAATGTGTTATTCATGTATACTTTCAGGGAAGAAAGTGGAGGGGGACTAAAGACCGAACTCGGATCGACCAGTGGAAGTTACTTTTGTTTAAATAAAAGTTGTGTAATATTCGTTGTAATAATTATTTTGTAAAACTATATATTATAGTAAAAATAGTCACACGAGTGACAAATTTTGGATGTATACTTGGGACCTACTCTGATATGAATTGCGAGATTTTTTTATATACATTAAAAAAAAACTGGGTGTTTCAAGTTGGTATCAGAGCACTGGTTTGAGGGATTTAAGTATTCGGTATGGATACTTAAACTCAAACTGCGAGTGCTCTGGACAAACAAAGGTGAACTTCGATCCGAAGACGGTCTAAAGCCTATCCAAGTAAGTACACTGACCTGTGGTTAATCATGTTGATTATATGTTATACATGTTGTATATTGTAAATTAGTATGATTGTGTGAAAAATGATTTGTGGACTACGGGTCTATATTTATAAGCTGATGGAAGATAGTGAAAATTGTGATGGATTGAAACTTGTTATTTGAATTACGATATGATAATTGTAAGAAAACATGAGTATAGTATGTATAAGATTACATCTGGCCAATGTAATGTTATATATATGGTACTAGTGTGTTCTTGGAAGGATCATGTTTGTATTTGACAATAACAAGGAGTAGAGGGAATGTGTAAAATATGCATTGACCTATACGTGTATATATAGGAATAAGAATGCATATAAGTGTACGTATGATAAAAATATAAACCTGAGAATGTTGTAGCATAAAACGTACACTAATTAGTACCGATATTTCAGTACGAAATATGACAAACCATGAAGAGCAAAGTCGTCACTCTGGTGATGAAAAGTTTGATAGTAACGAGGAGAGAACAGTGTACTCTCCAAGACGAGAACGTGACGAATATCCTTTATCCGAAAGGATAAGGAATCAAATATCAACAGAAGTGGGAAAGGCTTTTCAAGCAAATATTCCATTCCTTCTTGCAGAAGTGCAAAGTTCTGTGAGAAACTTAATTCAGGACGAGCTATCAAAGTTTAAGAGTCCCCACGAGCAGTTTACCCCTGATAAAGTGAATAATCAGGAGGAATCAAATAAAGAAAAGGAGAAAAGCCGGTGTGCTTATAAAGACTTTATGGCATGTAAGCCTTTAGAATTCAAAGGCGAGATTGACCCCCTGATAAGTCATAGATGGATTACTGAGATGGAAAGTATTTTTGATAGAAGTCATTGTGATAAAAGTGATGAGGTAATCTTTGCCACGAGCCAACTACGTGAGAGGGCAAAGGACTGGTGGGATATGATCAAAGTGGAAAAAGGTAAAGAAGTCACACGAAAAATGACATGGAGTGAATTCAAAGTAATATATTTAGAACATTTTAGTCCACAAGCGGCTGTGGATAGGATTGCTGAAGAATTTCTCCATATGCGTCAAACGCATCAATCTGTAGATGAAATCACGGCAGAATTTTTCGATAAAGCTAAGTTTTGTCCTTCATTGGTAGCAACAGAACGTATGTGGTTAAATCGCTACCATTTGATTTTAAAGGCAGAAATAAGGGAATTTGTGTCCCCTTCAAAGTGTGAAAAGTTGTCAGAGCTTATTAACTGGGCTCGTGAAAGAGAAATGGAGATAAAAAGGCAGATTGAGAACGGCGAGAAAAGAAAGGCTGAAATCCCAATAGTTGCCACACCTTCAAAGAAGCTGAAAACGTCAACAAACTTGACAAGGATTAGGTCAAAGAATGAACAACATAATTGTTACATATGTGGTAGAGGACATTCAGGGGAATGTCTTTACAAAAATTTAAGTTGTTATAGATGTGGAAAAATTGGGCATACAGCATCACGATGCACTAGTCCGGTTAATTTATGCTTCAATTGTTACAAACCGGGTCATATGAGGAGTGATTGCCCAGAGCTTAAAACAAGGGAAGGCAAGGTTGCTGAAGGATCCAAGACGGCAGGAAATGTCAAGAGATTTGAAGTTCCAAAACCGCGAGGTAGGGCTTTTCAAATCACTGCAGAAGAAGCAAAAGTTGTACCTGACGTCGTTACAGGTACCTTTCTAATCAATTCTATCCCTGCATACGTTTTGTTTGACTCTGGAGCAAGTAGATCCTTCATATCCCCAAATTTTGCTTGCCATAAGTCCTTTGTTAGAAGTAAGCTAGTAAATGACCTAGAAGTCGAGGTTGCTAGTAATAAGAGTTTTGTTGTATCCGAAGTATGTCAGAACTGTAAACTAATTATTCAAGAAGAAGAATATTCCATCGACTTAATTCCTATTGAGCTTCGGGAGTTTGACGTAATTATTGGGATGGACTGGCTATCCCAACATCATGCATCGATAGTTTGCAATCAAAAGATCGTCCAATTTATGTCACCAATTGGAGAACAAGTGTGTGTTTATGGAGAAAGAAAGAGCAGCATTACTGTGTGCTCAATGGCGAAGGCCAGAAATTATTTAAATCATGGTCATCAAGCATTTTTGGCCTATGTGACGGATAAGGAAACAAAAGGAAAGGAACTTGATCAAATCCCAGTAGTTAACGAATTCTCTGACGTCTTCCCTGATGAGTTATCGGGCGTTCCACCGGAAAGAGAAATTGAATTCAAAATTGATCTAGTTCCCGGAGCTAATCCTGTGGCTAAATCGCCATACCGACTGGCACCAAGTGAGATGAAAGAATTGATGTCACAACTCCAAGATTTATTAGATAAAGGTTTTATTCGGCCAAGTGTTTCACCTTGGGGTGCGCCAATTTTGTTTGTTAAAAAGAAAGATGGTAGCATGCGGATGTGCATTGATTATCGTGAACTAAATAAATTGACCATTAAGAATAGGTATCCTTTACCTAGAATTGATGATCTTTTTGATCAATTGCAAGGTGCTAGCTGGTTCTCTAAGATTGATCTAAGGTCAGGATATCATCAAGTAAAGGTAAGAGAAGAAGATGTACCAAAGACGGCTTTTCGTACTCGTTATGGGCATTATGAATTCGTTGTGATGCCATTTGGTTTAACGAATGCCCCGGCAGTTTTCATGGATCTCATGAATCGAGTATGTAAACCTATGCTGGATCGTTTTGTTATTGTTTTTATCGATGATATCCTTATCTATTCTCGGACAGAAAAAGACCATGCTCAACATCTTAGGGAAGTTCTCACTATACTAAGAAACGAGAAGCTATACGCAAAGTTTTCAAAGTGTGCATTTTGGCTTCGAGAAGTTCAGTTCTTGGGCCATGTGGTAAATGCAGAGGGTATTTTGGTAGATTCCGCTAAGATAGAGACTATTACGAAATGGTCTCCTCCAAAGACCCCAACTGAAGTTAGAAGTTTTCTGGGTTTAGCGGGTTATTATCGACGTTTCATTCAGGATTTCTCAAAAATAGCTACCCCGTTGACAAAGTTAACCCGAAAGAACTCCAAATTCGAATGGAAGCCAGAACAAGAGGAAACATTTCAACTTTTAAAAGAAAAGTTAACTAAAGCTCCCGTTCTAGCTTTACCTGAAGGGACAGAAGATTTTGTTGTTTATTCTGATGCCTCGCAGGTTGGACTGGGTTGTGTTCTTATGCAAAGAGGAAAAGTAATAGCATATGCGTCGCGAAAATTGAAGCCAACGGAAGCGGGTTATCCAACACATGATCTTGAATTGGCAGCAGTAGTATTTGCACTAAAGATTTGGAGACATTATTTGTATGGTACAAAGTGCACAATCTATACCGATCATAAAAGTTTGAAATATTTCTTTGATCAAAAGGAATTAAATATTAGACAACGGCGATGGCTAGAGTTAGTCAAAGATTATGATTGTGAAATACTTTACCATCCGGGTAAAGCCAACGTTGTGGCTGATGCCCTAAGTCGAAAGGAAGGTATTGCTCCGATCAAAGTAAGATCATATAAACTGATTGTGAGTTCAGATTTGTTTTGTTAGGGTTATTTCCTAGTTAAGATTTACTTTGTATTTTGTTTATATGTTTGTATATAGTTTAGGGTCTATTTTGTTATATTCCTTAAACTTGTATTTGTTTGCTTTAAAGCATGTAGTGAGAGAGTGTGAGGAAGAGGCTAGATCACTTTTACACGTTAGAGAGAGAATTAACTGTGTGTGATTTTGTTTCTCCTGCACTTGTACTGCGAATTGCTTTGATCATCAATATACAAAGAGAATTATTAGTATGAATTGTGTTAATGATTAAACTGTGTTTTGTGTTTATGTTATTCTGATCATTGAGCGATTTTCACGATCCAATTGAACCTATCAATTGGTATCAGAGCTATTGGTACTGTGTTCTTCGCTGTTCTTAAGCAAAACACATCAAAAATTGCTCAAAAACAATGATCTGACTGAATTGATCGTGTTTTTAGGTGTGATTCATCATCATAATCATTCCTATACACAACGATTGTGCAGATTTCATCAGATCATCATCAGATCTGAGAAATTAAGAAACTACTGTTCGATCGAATTTTTCACAAATTCATCAAAAATTGGACATGTTTCAGATTGATTGATATAAGGGATTGTTAATCGGAGAGTTTCACAGCTTGTGTGTGAATTTTGGACAAATTGGACAAGTTTTTGACAAAACCCAGAAAATTCTCATGAAGAAGATGATGAACAGTATGATTTTGGTTGAAGATTAACTTGCCGGGTGATTATTTTGACTTAGACAAATTCCTTGGACTTAGATTGGAGAACAATTAGGTCATGTATTGCCGTATAAAGGATTTTGTGCTTGTCGGGTGAAGAATTTGACTTGAAAAAGTGTTACTGTTCAGCCGGATCAAACACTGTAGTGCCGGGTAATACACTGTTACGCCGGGTGATTAAGAAAATTCAGCCTGGTAATCATCAACTGTGTAGCCGGGTGATTAACAACTGTCGTGTGATCGAGTACTGTTCAGCCGGACAAAGCTTTTGCCGTGTCATGATTCTGCCGGGTCAAAGATTATTGCCGTGTCAAAGTTTATTCTTGCTGCCGGGTAACTGTGCATCCGGGTGAAGAACAAAATTATTACAACTGTTGAGCCGGGTAACTGTTTGGCCGTGTAAAGACTTTTTCCTGCCGGGTGAAGAACAAAGACACTGTTTAGCCGGTTGAAGAAGGATTTTCACTGTTCAGCCGTGTGACTCATTTTAGTTGTTTTTCCAATACTTGTTTCTTATCTTGTCTTTAATTACTTGTTTTTATTTTAGTATTTTAATCATTTCTTTTCAAAAAATTAACAAAAACCAAAAATATTTTCTTTAAAATTTGTTAAAAATGGCTCCTACTGATGATTCTGATAACCGTGTTCCTAGACTTGTTAATCGTGCAGATTTCAAGAACTGGACCATCAGGTTGAGACATCATTTGTGTTCTATTGACAATGACTTGTGGAAGTCCATTGAAAAAGGTCCTCATATTCCAACTCAGACTGCTCCAGACAGTGCAAGTACCTACACCAAAGACTTTACTGAACCTTATCCAGAAGATAATCTGTCAGCAGAAGATTTGAGAAAAATAAAGAATGATAGCAAGGCTTATTCTTTAATGTGCAAGGGATTGCCACTACAAGTTCTGTCGAGATTGGATGCATATCAGACTGGTTATACATGTTTCAAAGCTTTAAAGTCGATATGTGAAGGAGGAGAACAATTGAGAAGCCTGAAGAAGTCGAAATTGAAAAGGCAATTGGAACTGTTTGAGCATATTAATGGAGAAACAGTGCACCAGATGATGAACAGGTTTGTTCACTTAACTACTGAGATGTCAAACCTAGGAGTGAAGACTGAACTTCAAGACTTGAATGATCGTTTGTTATGTGCTTTACCATCATCATGGAAGCAAACTGTTACTTTGTTGAAACATACTGAGAAATTTCCAATGGAATTAGATCTGCTTATTGGAAAGATAGAGGAAGTTGAGATTGATGAAGGATCAAGAAATACTGATAGATCAAGCTCACAAACTCAGTATAAGTATGTGGTAAATCCTGCCAATACTGTGGATAATGCTTTTTTTGCACAAGATGCAACGAAGTTTGAAGATGAGGGTGACTTATTTGTTGGTGCAAGTTTCTTTACTGATTCAGCATACTTTCCAAATTCACCAATTTATTCTCAACCTCAATCTCCACCAAGAGCCCAAGTTCAAAGGCAATCAGAAAATCAAAGTTCAAATGTTCAAGCTAAGGTGAAAGACGTAATGAATATTCTATTGCAAGATGACGAAACTAAAACTGCCTTTACTGCTTTTATGGCAAGTTTTCAAGCGTACCAAGGAAGTCATTTAAGTCAAATGGACGTGGTCCTTCAAGACTTATTTGAAATGGATCCAGTTGATGTTGAAGAAATGGATCTTAATTGGCAAATGGTTATGGTTGCATATCGAACACAAAAGCATGCATATGTTAACCGAAGTTACAAACCTCATGCTAACAAGACAGCTGGATTTGACAAATCAAAGGCCAGATGTTTTAATTGTAACCAGTATGGTCATTTCTCAAGAGAATGCAAAGCTCCAAAGAATTTCAATGACCAAGCTAGTTCAAGCAATCAAGGTCAAGGTCAAAGTTCCCAACAGTTTTCAAGCTACCAAAGCAGAAATCAACGTACTTTTCAGAAACCATATCAAAGTCTTCCCATGCCAGAACTGAAAGACGAAGGAAAGAAACCAGAAGACAAAACAAAGGCACTGGTAGTCAGCGTAAAAGATGGTTATGATTGGAGCGCATATGCAGAACAATTTACGTCTGATCTTACATCAAATCTGGCACTGGTATGTGAAATTGAAGAAGACTGGTCTGAAGAAGGGGATGGAAAGATGGTTGATGATGTGAGTGAAGATTCTGAAGATTATGACTGGAGTGCAAAGTCTGATCCTACTGAAGAAACTGAATCTGAAGTTGCATTAATGGCTACATCCAGTGAGTCTTCATCTTCTACTGAACAACCAAAGGTTAGTAATGACTTACCCCCTAACTATGTTCCATTGCCCCTAGATGTGAAAGAAAGGTTATGTTCTGAACAGTGCATTCAACAAGTAGAACATTATCGAACTCATTCATTTAAAATTGGTGATAAATTAAGTAAACATGAAAAACTTCATGAACAACTTAAAATTGATCATAAAATTTCTGATGAGAAGATTTTGTCACTAACCGAATCATGGAACAAAACTTTAAAAGAACTGGAACTTGTTACCAAACAACTTGAAGAAATGACAAAGAACTTTGAACAAGAAAAAGTTGCACATGCAGTCACTCAAGTTGAATTGAAAAAGGTTAAAAGTTGTAAAACAATGGTTGAACAACTTGTTAATGAAAGAGGTAACAAAAACAAAACTAGATTGGGTTTTACTCATGAACCAATGCCAAATTCAATCACTCAAACCTTACCGGAAAACTTTAATGAATTTGATCATTCACCTGAAAATGAACGTAAATTCAAAGAAATTCAAAGAAGTAAATCCGAGTCTGAAGGATCTGAGGTGTTGATTGAAAGTTTGAAAGAAGAAGATGGAATGACAACTGAAGCAGATGATGAAGCAAGCAACAAATCTGACAACAAATTAGAGCCTGTTCTAATTCAACTTGTTGAGTATCCAAAACTTAATTCCGAACCAGAAACAACGGTGAAGGAAGAAGGTGAATTTTCAGGATACAATGATCCTGAATACATCAGGTGGAAGAAAGAACAAAAGGCGCAAGTTGCTGATCAGTTGATCAAGAAGCAAGAAGTGAAGAAAGCCGAAGTTTCAACTGCAAAGAAGCAGAAATCCAAAGTAATGAACAATCAATCTGAAACAAAAGAATCAAAAGGTAAAAGTGTCATGAAATCAATTGACAACACCAAAGCTCAAAACGTAAAACCTGTCAAGAAAGTGTCAAAAGGAAAGACAATCAAGTTTGTGTCTGCAGGAACGTTTGATTTAAACGGATCTTATGGTAAACCAATCATTTCTCCAATCAAATCTAACTCTGGTCTGAAAACAGGTTCAGGTCCTAAGTCTTCCGCTGTCAATGAAAAGAGAATTGAATCCAAAAAGGTGACCAAACAGAACAGTTTAAAATCGAACCAAAGTCCCATGCAATCAAAATCACAAACAAAGAGTCCACAGAAAAATGTTAATCTAAAACTGAACAACTATGATAATGAATCACGTTTTGGTTCAACTTCAAAAGTTAACAATCGGCTCTTTAGGATTAGCAAGAAGCATTGTGAAATTTGTGATAGATATAATCATGCAACTGCTGAATGTTTCTTTAACAGGTACTGCAGTTTCTGTGACAAAAGAAATCATTCTTCAGAAGAATGTTATTTTAACAAATTTTGTGATATTTGTGAGAGAAGAAACCATGACACAAAGGATTGTTTCTTTCGATCAAACTCAACAAGAGAAATGACTCCGTTTTCAAATTTTCAAAGAAATCAATCATCTGGTTTTCAAAATATGAATCAAAGTCATTCTCCGGTTTTGAGAAATTTCAATCGAAACAATTCTGTTTCTAACTTTTCAAGAAATGTGCAGGTTAATAATTTTAAACCAAGAGCTTTAATGGTAAGAAATCAAAAGTTTGAAAATAACCTTGATCCTAAGCTAGAGGAAAGGTTTAGTGCTTTGAGAAGAAAGCAGTCTCTGAACGCCAATGGGCGAAACAACAGTTTTCAGCATCAAAATCTCATGAATGAAACAAATTTTCAAAATATTCAATATCAACAAGTTACTATTGTAGATAGATTCGGAAAACCCAAGACCGTGTGGGCCTGGGTTGACCAAACTAACTAAGTGATTGTTGAATTGCAGGTACGCCCAAGAAGACCTATCAACTCATGGTTTGTTGATAGTGGGTGTAGCCGGCACATGACAGGCAACCATGCCTTGCTTCAGGATTTCAAGCTGAAAAATGGTACACACGTTGCATTTGGAGGTGATGCGGGTGGTAAAATCACAGGAGAAGGAACTGTTACGAATGGGGTCATTAGTTTTGATAAAGTCAACTACTGTGCACAGTTGAACTTTAACTTACTAAGTGTATCTCAAATCTGTGATAAATCTTATTCAACTCTTTTTGATGATTCTTTCTGTTATATTCTTAAACCAGGTTTCAAGATTGACAATGAGTGGGTAGTGGTTAAAGCTCCAAGAGATCGTGATGTATACAAATTGGATATGTCGCAGATTGATGCTGAAACCGAAACAACCTGTCTCATTGCTCATGCTTCAAATGATGAGAGTCAGCTTTGGCATAGACGGCTGGGACATTCCAATTTCAGAAACATGAACCGTTTGGTAACTGGAAATCACGCTGTGGGAATCCCATCGAAGAAATTCTCCACAACTGATCTCTGTCCAGCGTGTTTGAAGGGAAAACAGCATAGGATGTCTTTTAAGTCCAAGCAAGAAAACTCCATTTCAAAACCCTGCAGATGCTACATATGGATCTTTTTGGACCAACAAATGTGCAAAGCATCGGAAAGAAGTCTTACTGTTTTGTCATTATTGACGATTTCACTAGATTTTCTTGGGTTTATTTTTTGCATGCTAAATCTGAAACAGCTGAATTATTAAAAGAATTTATCATCAAAGTTGAAAATCAATTGGAATGCAAAGTTAAAGTTTTATGAAGTGATAATGGAACTGAATTTAAGAATGCTAATGTTGATTTATTTTGTGCTGAAAAGGGAATTGCTAGACAATTTAGTGCGCCAAGAACTCCTCAACAAAACGGGGTTGCGGAACGGAAAAACCGGACACTAATTGAAGCAGCAAGATCCATGCTCGCAGATGCCAAAATCCCTATCACTTTTTGGGACGAAGCTATTGCTACTGCGTGTTTTGTACAAAATAGGACATTATTAGTGCAAGATAAACAGAAAACGTCTGATGAGTTATTATTTGGAAGAAAACCGAATATTTCTTATTTGAAAGCATTTGTTTGTCCTGTAACGATTTTAAATTTGAATGATCATCTCGGGAAGTTTGAGTCAAAATCTGACGATGGATTTTTCCTAGGTTATTCGTCTGTTTCTAAAGCTTATCGGGTTTTTAATAGCAAAACAAATATTGTTATTGAAACTATTAACGTCAAGTTTTTAGAAAATTCGTTTCCGTCAGTGGCACATGGTCCCGAATGGTTATTTGATTTACATTCGTTATCGAAATCTTTCAATTCTAACTTATTTGATTTTTCAGGAAAAACAAACAAAGAATCAGGCGACTTGGGATGCTTTAGTGACGATTCTGATAATGACGAGGATGGAAATCTCAACTCTGAATATCCATTCATGTCTTTTCACAATCCTGATCATGTCAAATCCAGTCAAGATCCGGGTCCTTCAGGTTCTCATGAAGATCAAGAATCGAACAATTGTGAAGAAGATGTGATTTCTCCTAATGATGGTGGATCTGTTCAGAATCAACCATCATCCGATCCGAATGTTGAAGTTGTTCCAGAATCTTTTGATTACTTCATCAATTCACCGGATCAAGTCCCGAATTTCACACCGCATACTTCTTCCATACTACAAGATCTACCAAATCTGAATACTTCTAATCTGGAGAGTCAAGTGCAAGGAGGTGACATACCAATTCATCGAATTCACAAGAAACATCCTGTCTCTCAGATTATTGGGCCGTTGAATCAGAGAACTACAAGAAGTCAGACTGAGCAAGCGAATGTCTGTCTTTATTCGTGTTTTCTATCTCAAGTGGTGCCAAAGAACATTTCAGAGGCGCTGCAAGATAACAGTTGGATTGAAGCAATGCAAGAGGAATTACTTCAGTTTCGCAAACACGAAGTTTGGAAACTTGTGGACTTACCTGAAGGAGAGAATGCAATTGGTACAAGATGGTTGTACAAAAACAAGCCAGACGAACGTGGCATTGTGGTGAGAAACAAAGCAAGACTCATTGCACAGGGATACACTCAGGAAGAAGGCATTGATTATGAAGAGGTGTTTGCTCCAGTCGCAAGACTTGAAGCCATACGCGTTTTTCTTGCATATGCTTCTTTCATGAAGTTTAAAGTATTCCAAATGGACGTTAAAGGTGCTTTCTTGTATGGACCTATTACAGATGATGTTTATGTCAGACAACCTCCGGGCTTTGAAGATCCTGACTATCCTCATCGTGTATACAAGTTGAGTAAAGCTCTATATGGTCTACATCAAGCTCCAAGAATATGGTATGAGACATTATCCAAGCATTTACTAGAACATGGATTTACAAGAGGACAGATTGATCCAACTTTGTTTATGAAGAGGGAGAATGACGATCTCTTATGTGTTCAAGTTTATGTGGACGATATTATCTTCGGATCGACCAGTGCGTCAATGTGCAAAGAATTTGAAGAAATCATGAAGTCTAGATTCCAGATGAGTTCAATGGGGGAGATTAATTTCTTTCTCGGATTACAAGTAAAACAATCAGCTGACGGTATTTTCATCAATCAATCAAAATTTGTTGAGAAGTTGTTGAAGAAGTTCAAGATGCAAGATTGTCAAACAATTCGAACTCCATCTGATGTGAATTGCAAGATTCAACCGGATCCAAAGGGCAAAGCAGTTGATCAAACACTATACAGATCAATGATCGGTTCTCTGATGTATCTTCCTGCATCAAGACCAGACATCATGTACGCTGTGTGTGTATGCGCCAGATATCAGTCTGATCCGAAAGAGTCGCATCTTGTTGCTGTGAAGCGTATATTCAGATATCTCAAAGGGAAACCAAATCATGGGTTATGGTATCCTTACGAAGGAAATTTTGAATTATATAGCTATTCTGACAGTGATTTTGGTGGTTGTGCTCTTGACAGGAAATCGACTACTGGTGGCTGTCAATTTCTGGGTCCTAGGCTTGTCTCTTGGCAATGCAAGAAGCAGACCAATGTTTCTGTATCCACAGTTGAAGCAGAGTATATCGCTGCATCTGCAGGATGTTCTCAGGTTTTGTGGTTACAAAATCAGTTGCTTGACTACGGGTTTAACTTTCTAAAAACTCCTATTTACATAGACAACACTGCTGCTATGTTTATTACTGCTAATCCTGTTCAACACTCAAAAACCAAACATATCGAAATTCGATATCATTTTTTAAGAGACAACTCTGAAAAGGGTTTAATAATTTTGATTAAGGTTCATACCGACAAACAGCTGGCAGATCTTTTCACAAAATCTTTTTTGTCAGGCCGGTTTGAATTCTTAATTCAATCCATAGGATTAATCAATCATGATTGATTCTATTTTTCGTAAAAACAACCAAAAAATCAGAAAAATATAAAAGCCAAAAATATAATAAGGTGATGTTATATTTTGATTCCTTTGTCTTTTACTTTATGTTTTGCATTGTGTGTGCTTGCGTGAAAAAGAAAATAGAAAAGCAAAAACAAAATATAAAAGCAAAAAGAAAAGAAAATATCATGTCATAAGAATCTATATTGCAAAAAGTGAGAAATGATAGTTACACTAGACATTATTTGTTACATCATTTTTAATAAAGACTGATGAATGTTAATTGATGTGCTAGACAGCTCAGGCAATTAGACTGAACAAGTAAGTTGATTGTTGACAAACATAATCTTAATGATATTTGTGTTAAGTTCCATTGTTATACATGTCTAGATATATATCTTTTGATACATTGCTTGTGATTATAGTTGTGCATAATCGGGTAACGATGTAGTCTTCTCAGTGTGATGAACCGCATCGTGAGCTTCTTTGTTGTGGTACCCACAGACCTGAAGTCTCACACGAAGTCTCTTTTGAGCTTCAAGGTGCAGCAAAAGATTCCAAAATGGAACAAAAAGAGTCCCAAATGTGGACCAACACCAAACAAAAATTCCAAAATGGAATTCAGAAGATTCCCAAGGGGAACGATAGGAAAGAAAAATTCCCAAAGATGGAATTAAAAAGAAGTCCCAAAGTGGATCAAATCCGAATAGAACCCAGATTCCACACTGTGTATGACTGTAAGTGACCAGGTTTTGTGCAATATGCATTCAGGTAGTGATTGATAAGGAAATATGTTGACATATGTATACATGTGGGTCACATAAGTCATTCTAATCGAACCTTAAATATCATCATGATACTGAAAAAGTAAGTGTGTCAACTCGAGCTAATTGATATGTTTTCATATCATCACTCAATCAAGCATAAGTCAAATGTCTATTCAAAACTTGCAAAACATGTTCAGATAATGTGTGGTATGATCTCGCTGCGATATTTTGATTCATTGCATTGCATATGTCTTTATTTTAATGTGTGTGCTTTGTGTGTGCAGGCATATGGAATCATTATTGACACATCGACATCCTTGATAAACTTAAAAATTTCTAGAAATTTCAAGTTTAGGGGGAGAATAAAATTGAAGAAAAATATCTACAAAAATCCAAAAATATTTTGTTTTGAATAAGTGTGTTTTGAATGAACAAGGTTATGTGGTATGAAAAGCAAAGGTATTGGATGTGTTAAAAACAAACCCAAGGTCTTGTAATTTGTTTTTAAGAAATTGTTTCGGGATATAGAAAAATTGGTTGTGCAAAAACATTTTTGAAAAAGAAAAAGAAAAATGAATTTAATTGGAATAAATATTATTGTCTTGTTCAATGTTGTTTGATAATTAATATGACAAACATTCTATTTAAGGATAACTTGTCTAATTAATATGTCGGAGAATGTTTGCAGGTGCAATAAATGCAGTTGAAAAAGTCAACAGACAAGAAAAGTGAAGAAAAATCGCAAAGTGTTATAGCCGGGCAAAGATATCAGATGCAACTATTCTGCCGGGTAAAGAACTGTTTAGCCGGGTAATAGTGTAAGTTTGATACATGCCGGGTGATTGAGGAAAAGGTGAAGATGTTGTGACCACTGTACAGCCGGGCAATGATCATGTCAAATACAGCCGGGTGAAGGTCATAGATATCAAGCCGGGTGACAAGTGTTCACTATACAGCCGGGTAAAAGTCTTTTATCTTGCCGTGTAAATGAGTCACTATGTTGCCGTGTGAAGAAGGAAAAGCATGCCGGGTGATACAACTGTATTGCCGTGTAATGAAGAAATGCATGCCGTGTGAAGAAAGTTAAAGCAACTATGTTGCCGGGTGGTGAAGAAAAGCAAGCCGGATGAAGAAGGAAAGCAACTGTGTTGCCGGGTGATGAAGAAAGATTGCCGGGTGATGTTTGAAGACTACTATTCTGCCGGGTGATTGATAAAACCCATCAGGTGTAGTTGTTCCTAACCTTTACTCGTCACTACAGTGACTTACCCGTCTCTACAGTGTTTGACCCGTCAAGTGGTTTTCACATGTTTGCGACTTGTCTTATGTACTTGACCCGTCACTACAGTACATGACCCGTCACTACAGTACATGACCCGTCACTACAGTACTTGACCCGTCAAAGCTTATTGGGCCTTTTTATGTTTACCCGTCCCTTTTGTTGACCCGGCACTTAAAGTTTGACCTAAATTTTTGACGATACAAAAGACCGCCTCTTCACAAACACTTATCATTTCACACATTCACTTTCACACAAACACTCTGTACACTCAAATCGCTTTGTTATCATATTCAATCGTTTGTTCTATAACAAGGTTGATCGATTGAATAAGGTAGTGATTAAGTGTTTTTGACCTTGATAGACCTGCAAATCAACTGTTAAAAGGAAAAACGATGATGAACAGTGTTTTGTGCATTGAATCGACACTTTGATTTTATGTGTTAAAACCAAAATCGAATGTTGTTTTAAGGCTAAAATCTGTCGATCATCAACTTTCAATCACTCATTTGCACCAAAACACCTTAAAATCAACTGAATCACTTAAAATGCTCACAACTGATAAAATCGCCATTGATGAACTTTGAAGCTTTCAAAAGTTAAACATCAAAAGGATGAAATATCTGTTTAAAAAGTGATTAATACTTGTTAAAACTGAACCAAAACATGATAAACAATTTTATCATAAAATGTCAAAATTATGTCTTAAGTGTTAACTGTTAAAAATTGAAATATAAGTATAATCTTTAAGATTCAAAGTTGTTTGATTAAAATGATGAAAATCAGGTTATTAGAACAATTTAGAATTTAAAATGATTATGTGAATGTTTTGCTTTCTAACTTTTATTCAAACACTTATGAAAATTGTGATATGTTTTAATGAAGAATCTAACACATTTGTCTTGTTTTGTGTTTGTTTGTGTTTTAACAGATGGAAAATCTCAAGTTTGAGCCTAAGCACAATTTGGTAGCATGCTTGGATGAATCAATTCCTGAAACAGATGGTTACAGGGATATGATCAAGTTCATCAAAAGGACCAAATATGTGTATGCTATATGTGCCAAACCGGTCATATATGCAAGGCTGATTAAGAGCTTCTGGAGGACAGCAGAGGTTGTTAGAGATGAGAATGGTGTTGCTGTTGTTCGAGGCAACATAACTAGGGATATGATTTTGACAGTTTCTGAAGAAGCCATTAGACATGCCCTGAGAATAGATGAAGATGAGGTTGGGATGAATGATGAGCTGACCATGGATGAATGTAAATCGTGTTTTGTTAATATGGGTCATCCACCTATATTTCCAAAATCACAGTTTTATAGGGCGAAGTTGGGAAAGAAGTATAAGTTGCTGTGTTATGTTGTACAGCAGTGCATGTCCAGGAGGAGTGCAGGTTTCGACAATTTCCCATCAGACATTGCATCACCAATTGTGGCCATAGCAGAGAATAAGCCCTTTAATATGTCGAAATGGATCATGAATGGCTTTATTTTTAACTTGGTGAAGGGCAAGAGGTTTAAGTTTCTCATGTACCCGAGATTCTTACAACTGATGATCAACATTGCCTATCCTATCATCAGATCCGAAGGTTATGCTGGAGGTATGCTATACACTGAGGACATGAACGATCTATCTTACCGAAAGATGAGTATCGGAAATGTGCCTAATGTTGAATTGTTTGACTATATGAGAGATATAGCCAACAATGAAGAAGATGTAGAAGGTATTTATTATCACATTTCTCATGGTGAGATTGTTGATCCACATGACCTAGTGGATGAGGTGCCTGACAATTTGTTAGATGATGACGAGTACTTTGCTCGTCATCCAGAAAATGAAGAAGAAGGTGAGAATGGTGATGGTGATGATGATGAAGATAGTGATAGTGAGGATGAGAATGATGATGGTGGTAATGATGGTGCTGAATCTGAATCTAATTCAGAGGAGGCAGAGATTGTAGAAACTGTTGAACCTTTGGAGGTAGAGAATATTGAAGTTATTGAGCCTATGGTAATAGAATAACCTGTTGAGGTTGCTTCTGTTGTTGAAGAAGTTGTTGCTGAAATTCCAAAAGATGTTAGTGTTCAGTATGTCAGAAGGAAGAGATCGAAACAAGTTAAAGAGCATGTGAGTGTTGAGCCTGAAGAGATTGATGTACTTCAGATTGCTCAGGAGGCAATGGCCGAAGCTGAGACTATGGCACAGATAGTTGAAGAAGCTGATGCTGGCATTGCTGATCCTACTGCTGTTGATATTCCCACCACATCATCCCAATTTGCTGAAAATATTGAACAAGTTTTGGAGTCTTCACCAAACGTTGTGTCAAAGATTGATGAAGATGAGAAAGAGAAAAGGATTGCAGAGTTAGAAGAAATGGTTGCAAAGTTGATTGAAGCGAATGATTTGTTGAAAGCTTCAAATGAACGCAAAAAGAAAAGATTTGATGAGTATTGGGATATTCATAATCAAAATTTGAAAACCTTCAAGAAATTGGATGAGGATCATGTCAAGCTTGTTGATGAACATATGAAGTTGAAGGTCGATTATGAAAAACTGAAAGAGGAGCATGAGAATCGGAAATATGATTACAAAGAACTGAAAGCTGAATGCAATACGTTGGAGGCTGAGAAAGAAATGCTAGAAAAATGGTTGGAGGAGACGAAACCGAAGAAAGCTGGTTCATCATCTGACAAAGATTTTTCAGATGAAGTTGTTGAAACTACTGAAGCGCATGTACCAAAAGTTTATCTGACCAGAGCTCGAGGCACTACAAATGTTGGCATTAGAGTGGAATCACCAATCATCATTCCCGATGAAGCTGTTGCTGAAACTGTCATCTCTGATAAAGCTGAGGGAAAAAGGAAGTTAGATGCTATTCCAGAGATTTTTGGTGATGAAGAAAGTTCGAAAAAGGCTAAGATTGTCGAAACAGTGCAGATTGAGCCGATTCAATCTGTAGCTGTAGTTGAGACTGAAATTGCTAAAACAGTTCAGGTTGAGCCGATTCGATCTGAATCTGTAGCTGAGACTGAAGTGTTTGAGGCCACAGAGAGTGAGAAAGAAGTTGGTTCTGAGGAAACAGTTCAGGTTGAGCCAATTCAATCTGAAGCTGTTGAAGTTGAAAGTGTGCTTGAAAATGTACCTGAAGTTGCAAATCAGTTTGAGCCGGTTCAAAATGACGATGCACCCATGATTGAAGCATTGGATGATCTGGACGATATTGATTTCACTGAGTCTGATGATGAAGCTGAACCAGTACAGAATGTTGTTGAGGAGATACCGGATGATTTGGATCAAAGGTTTGCATACCTTGAGAAAATGAAGTATAATGCTGTATTTTTGAATGGGTTGACGGTGAGTCAGATAAACGAAGAATATGAGAAATGTATGATTCATCAAGACAAAGCTGCAGCCGATGAAAAGGAATTTGTTACTGAGATGGTAGAATGGACACCAATGCAAGAAAGCCTGAACATAGAAGATTTACCTCCGACTGAATTGTATCACCAAAATCCAGAAGAAATGTCAGCTTCAGATATGCGCAGTTGGTTGAGTTCGAGAAACTATCCATAGAAGACTTTGAAGAGGTTGAAGTCTGAGTCACTGAGGAAGATTGTGGTTAGTTTTATGAAGACGGAGAAAATGTACAACAGGATGTTTTATTTGGACTATCACAATCCTCAGTATTTCGAGCTGACAAAAAGATTCAAAGTCCTTGGACCGAAGGAGATTCCAGTGATGGCGTTACCTGAAAATGCTCACAAGAAACGACATGAATTGATGGATATGTTTCCAAGTGAAGTGAAATCTTACAACATACCAATGGAGGTGCGTGAGTCTTGGCATAAATCAGCAACAGCAGGTGACGTGGTTAGGTCACTGCTGAGCAAAGGGCAGTCGATTGCTGAGTTGCTTGATTCTATGATTGTGCCAGAGAAAAATAAGAAGGTGAAGATAATCGCATGGAAATACGATGAAGTATTTGATGCTTTTATGATTAAGAGAGTGAATGGTTTATGTGATGTATACCATTACTACTCGAGCATTTTTAAACTGGAGGTTCAGGATTTGAAAGAATTGCACAAACTAAGGTTGATAAATCACACGCATGCTGAGCGTGGTGATAAATGTGTTATGCTGTTAGATGCCGGGATTGCAAGACCACCAAAGTATCTTGATTTTAGAGGCCAATAGGAAGATACTACGTATGTGCAAGCAAAGAAAGAAAGAAAGAAGAAGCGTTTGGTCGTTACTGAAGATATGTATTTGGAAGAATTTTCAGATGAGTACTTTGACAAAGTGACAGATCCTGGATTGAAGGTGATAGATGGTTCACAGATGACAAAGCCTATACTCAGAGTGTTCTATAATCAGGAAACTTTTGAATTGAAGCTGGTTAGGAATTTGGATGATTGGGACAAAGACATGATTACACTTTTTAGTACTTTTGAGTTGAAGCTGCTACATCCATCATATATCGACTTTTTGAGAAGCTACAGAATGGAGAAGTGTAAAGATGCACTTGCTGAAGCTGATAGGAAGCTGTTTGTTGTGATGATTGAAGTTATAGCTGCGGCGACTGAAAAGATACGTGTGAGAAAGGCATTGCTGAACTCTAATATCGTGAGGGTTGATTTACCAGAGATAGAGTATATGAGGATATCCAGAAGAGGAACTTTGGAGGTGAAAGTCAAAGGTCAAGAGATGCCATTCGAATTTTATGCTAATATTGACTTTGCAGGTTTAAATCTGGATTCTCTTCGACGCATGAATGTCTGCCCAATTCTGACAAATGAGTCCAAGCCTCGTCAAGCCAAGATTGCCAAAAAGTTCAAATCATGTATTGAAGAAGCTTTGAAGGAACAAGAAGAGTACAAAGGCAAAGAGCTGCTGAATGTCAAGGATGAACCGGAAGAATGGTAAAAGAGATTGATGCTGAATAAGAAGAAAAAGACAGAAGATTTTGCTGAAGATTCAAAGATAAATCTTAGGGGGAGTACTGTTAGGGTTATTTCCTAGTTAAGATTTACTTTGTATTTTGTTTATATGTTTGTATATAGTTTAGGGTCTATTTTGTTATATTCCTTAAACTTGTATTTGTTTGCTTTAAAGCATGTAGTGAGAGAGTGTGAGGAGGAGGCTAGATCACTTTTACACGTTAGAGAGAGAATTAACTGTGTGTGATTTTGTTTCTCCTACACTTGTACTGCGAATTGCTTTGATCATCAATATACAAAGAGAATTATTAGTATGAATTGTGTTAATGATTAAACTGTGTTTTGTGTTTATGTTATTCTGATCATTGAGCGATTTTCACGATCCAATTGAACCTATCATGTTTGATCAAATTAAAGTTGCACAACTGGAGGCTCTGAAAGAGGAGAACTTGAAACGCGAAAGAATAATCGGTCAAGTCCACCAACTTGAAGAAAATGATAAAGGAATTAAAATTCGATGTGGAAGAATTTGGATTCCTTGGACTTGTAAGATTAAAACAATGATTTTGGATGAGGCACATAAGTCAAAATACTCAATTCAGCCAGGTGCGACTAAGATGTACAATGATTTGAAGAGGGAATATTGGTGGCCTGGTATGAAAAGAGACATTGTTAAATATGTGGAGAGGTGTTTAACTTGTTTACAAGTCAAAGCTGAGCACCAAAAGCCATATGGGAAGATGCAACCACTTGAAATTCCATTATGGAAATGGGAGCATATTACAATGGATCTAGTGACGAAGCTGCCTAAAACGGCCAAAGGTTATGATGCAATATGGGTAGTTGTCGATCGTTTGACAAAAAGTGCTCACTTTATACCCATTCGTGAAAGTTATTCGTCAGAGCGAATGGCGGAAGTGTATGTTAGTGAGATAGTGTCAAGTCATGGAGTGCCGGTATCTATTGTATCTGATAGAGACACTCGTTTTACTTCAAGATTTTGGAGAAAATTTCAAGAAGAAATGGGTACTAAATTATTAATTAGTACGGCGTATCACCCACAGACAGATGGGCAAAGCGAAAGAACGATTCAAACTCTTGAAGATATGTTGCGCGCTTGTATTATTGATTTTGGTGGCAGTTGGGACAAGTATTTGCCTCTTGTAGAGTTCTCATACAATAATAGTTACCATTCGAGCATTAAGAGGGCCCCATTTGAAATGCTTTATGGTAGAAAATGTCGTACTCCTGTGTGTTGGGGAGAGATTGGAGAAAGAGAACTTGAAAATAAAGATCGATCAAATTAGGGAACACTTGAAAGCAGCACAAGATCGACAGAAGTCGTATGCTGATAAGCGGAGACGACCGATTGAATTCCAAGTGGGGGATTTTGTGATGTTAAAAGTTTCCCCATGGAAAGGTGTTATTCGTTTCCGTAAACGTGGAAAGTTAAGTCCACGGTTTATTGGTCCGTTTAAAATAATTGCTCGTGTGGGGAAGGTGGCATATCGTTTAGAATTACCAGAAGAACTAAACGGTATCCATAACACATTTCACGTGTCATATTTGCGAAAATGTTTGGCTGATGAAACAGCATGTGTACCGTTGAATGACATTGAAGTGGATGATAAGCTTAACTATGTAGAAAAGCCGGTGGCGATTCTTGATCGCAAAGTTAAGCAACTTCGAAATAAAATAATAAATCAGGTGAAAGTACAGTGGAAACATCGGCGTGGTTCTGATACCACATGGGAAGCCGAAGATGAGATGAGAAAATATTACCCTGAAATATTTGATATGTAATAAGGTTTCGGGACGAAACCTAAATAAGAGGGGGAGAGTTGTAACATCCTGTTTTATGGATGTTTTATAAATGAAAACAACATATATAAAATGTATATTTAAAATATTATTAACTTAGCAAGTAATGTGTAAAACCTCGAGTAAAGTATATATATATATATATATATATATATATATATATATTAAACAATCTTTTGATACCATCAAATATATGTAATAAATATTATGTATGTTATGCATGATTATTAATGTAAAATGTACATAATATATAAATATATATAGATATGATGCTTAATATGAAAGTAAAGTTTTTGAGAGGCATCAGTAAAAGCAAATAATAAAATGTGTTGTCAAGTAATGTGATGTGTCATCACAATTTTAAATTGCCACGTTTCAAAGGAAATAAGTTGCATTCACATCTCTATAAATTTAGCCAACATAGAATGCATCTTCATCTCATATGTCTATAAAAGGCGGTTAAAATTATAGAAAAGAAACATATACACATAAAAAAAAAATATCAAGAGCATTGTTTGAAAAGAAATAGTTCCAGGGTATCAAAAAGAAGTATAGAAGTGACACTTCTTATAGAAAAGACTTTGATTATAAGATAACGGATTATCTTCGTAGTTACTTACAGCATTAAAAAGTAAGTACACAAACTCTTAAAAGTATACATAGTATACATGATTATTTGTTATGTTCCGTATGATTAATAATATCATTATGTGTTTGATATATATTAATTTGGAACATATATAGATCGGTGGGTCTTAAATATTTATGTGATTATTATTGTTGAAAATTAGAGTAGTATATATTACTACTTGTTGAAATATATGACAATAAATAGAGACGGTGGTCTCGGCGAATAATTAGAGACGGTGGTCTCAATAAATAGAGACGGTGGTCTCGGTGAATAATTAGAGTCGGTGGTCTCGGTGAATAATTAGAGACGGTGGTCTCGGTGAATAAATAGAGACGGTGGTCTCGGTGAATAATTAGAGACGGTGGTCTCAATAAATAGAGACAGTGGTCTCATAATTAGAGACGGTGGTCTCATAAATAGAGACGGTGGTCTCGGTGAATAAATAGAGACGGTGGTCTCAACAATGAATTAGAGACATGTGGTCTCAGAATTAAAGTGGAGACATGTAGTGTGTACTTACTTAGCTATGGCTAATGTGTTATTCATGTATACTTTCAGGGAAGAAAGTGGAGGGGGACTAAAGACCGAACTCGGATCGACCAGTGGAAGTTACTTTTGTTTAAATAAAAGTTGTGTAATATTCGTTGTAATAATTATTTTGTAAAACTATATATTATAGTAAAAATAGTCACACGAGTGACAAATTTTGGATGTATACTTGGGACCTACTCTGATATGAATTGCGAGATTTTTTTATATACATAAAAAAAAAAAAACTGGGTGTTTCACTGAGGGCCAAAAACTCATTAGTATATGGGCCGAAAAGTGATATTTGTGTGTGACTTTTTGGCAGTTAAACCAAGACAATTTCATTTTGTAGTTTAACAAATTCGTCGGGTGTTAATTCAAATCTTATGGGTGTTTTCGTTAAATCCGTCATTAAAATTTGAAAAATGGATGTCTTTGGCCGGGTATATTATTGTCTTTGTCAGTTGAGAGGAAATATCTTTGTCTGTGGTCGGGTCGTTATTATTGTTATCTTTTTGGCCTAATTTTGAGTTGCAATAGTTGTTCGTGGCCGGGTATTTTCAAATTCTTCTTTCTTTGGGCCGAGTTTTGACAAGCGTGTTGACACGAAAAAGTATTTTTCTAGGGAGCGAATAATTCAACAGTTTTTGGGAAAAAGAATTTTTGTATATTTGAAATCAAGGGTTTCAAACGAATTTTTTTAAAAAAAAATGCCAGTGTCTGAAGAATTCAAGGCTGCACAATGTATGTTTTACTCATTTGCTACCTTGAAGAAAGAAAAGTTGTCGGATCTCATTGATAGATTTATATTCGTTGAAATTAATCTAAAGAAGCATGATCCACAACTCACCAATCATGAACAAATTCAAAGGCTTCTTGAATCTCTTCCACCAGAGTGATGTTTTCAGGTTAAAACGCTTAAGATAGAGAAAATATTTTCAGATTACAAGCTGTTGTATGTAATCGACAAATTGAAATCTTTTGAGTTGGATGTTAAAAAAATAAATTTTATCAAGCAGTGACTCAACCATAAACCAACACACCGAATACTGCTCTTATTTCATCTGTGACAAGCCTACTAGATTATAAAACCGAATTGATTGAAAGGGTGAAGTCGATGGCATCTAACTCTGACTCAACCGGGGAAATTGTGATGACTGTGAAAGAAAATATGTTGAAGGTTAGTTATGATGATGACATGGAAGAAGAGGATTTGAAATGGCAAATAAAATCATTAACTCTGAGAGTCAGCCGGTTTATGGAGAGGACCGGGAGAAATGCTTGTACTGTTGATAAGACTGAGATTGAAGAGGTTCATAGTGAAATCTACCATGCTTTAATAACAAAGATTGTGGATTTTCAAAAAGGGAAAAGTAAATGTAAAGCGGAATGTGAAGAAATTTTGAAAGATGATGAAGGAAAGAAGGAAGCTGAGGATGAAGAGATGCTGGAGGAAAAGGAAGAGGAAGGCAATAGAAACACAAGGGTATGCAATTGCGATAAAGCCCTGGTTGTTGAAAAGGTCATTATGGGACATCCTTATGAGGTAATTAAGGACATGTGTTCATCTGCATGCAAAATTTAACTTTTTGGTGATTATAAAGCTAATAAATTGTTGTTAATGAATCAAGCAGAATTAACCATCATAAATACAGAACATAAGAAAAGTGAAGTTTCTTATTCGATAAAACACAATGAAGCCTTGGCTGAAATTGATCTTTTGAAAAGAAATCTTTATGAACGAAATATTGAAATAAATCTGTTAGCATAGTTTGCATTCACAAAACTTTAAACAAAACTTGAAAAGTGGACTATTGCTGGTATGAAAATGAATAAGTTTGCTTCAAAACAAAGGGGGGCTAGGGTAAAAGATTGAGTTGGGTATAACATAGAGGTTGAGACGGTTTTTCCGCCTCCATTCACTGTGTGGTATTCACCAACACCTAAACTTCATCATAAAATGGATTTGTTTTAACAAGAAACTAATAGTTTGCATGCAGGTTTAGAGGGAGTTAATCTGAAGGAGTTGCGAGATGATTATGATTCTTCGACTGATATGGGATATAGTAAAACAGGTACTGACCGTTAAGCTAATGGTTGCTCAGTTCTTGTTGTTTCTCATTCTGTAACGATTGTTACTTCTAACTTCTTTGATAATTTTAAACAATATGAAATTCCTACGTTTGAACCTGTTAGGAGTGAGAAGGAAGAAATAATTCATGACTCACTTAATCATAAAGTTGCAACTACAACAACACATTCAATTCCCATCAATCAAGATCCGCTGGAAACAGAGGTACTTATTGAAGACTGGACAAGTTTACTTGATGAATCAAAGACAAAAGAGTGTCTTGGAGATTCAAAGATCAAGATGTCATCTGCAACTGTGAAATTTGAAACGCTTCCAAAACCTGAAACATGACAAATTAGGATCTCATTCCAGCTGCATGATAAGTTAGTCATCCATCCAGAGCTCAAAAGAAGAAGCCCTCACCTCTGTCCCATCATATCTCAAGTTTGTAAAAGACTTTAGAACAAGATGGTGAAGATCTTATCTCCCATCCAACAACCCACGACTCAACAAAAGAAGCCACAAATCTGTTCCTCTTTCACTACTCAGCATATGAATCCACAAGTCTCTCAACAAATTGCATCAAGCTCAAAAAAAGCTCCACTCCCAAGTGCTCCACACGGGCCAGTGAAGCATCAAAAGCCATTCAAGGCTTTCTTCAAGTGTGGAAAGGATGATCATGTGCTCAAGAAATGCCTAAAAGGACATGCTTCGGACGGTAAACGTAAAACAAATTACTTCTCCGGATCAGAGTCTATGAGAAATCGTCCAGATAGTAAAGGCAAACAGGTTTGCTTAAAAAGGTGACTTACAATGATGAAAATGGAACGCCTAGGACTACGATGGCCTGGGTATCCCCTTTCTAACTAATCTATTTATGAGTGCAAGAACATTTCAGGAGGACTGTTAGTAATCTGGTTATTGACAGAAAATGTTCTGTATTCAAATTTGAAGCGGAACAAACAGATTATGGTTCTGGTATCATATCCATATTCTGGAATTTTGTTTGATTTTTCATATATCTAATTTCACAATCATTGCATTTTTTTCTTGATAGTTTATTTTTATTATTTTGATAGTATATTCTTGATATGCTTGCTTAAAATGCATGACTTGCTCTGTGAGAAATGTTAGAAATAATAGATTAGCATTTAGATTAAACTTTGTACGTAATTTGACTTTTGTAATAGTCTAGGGACCTATTTTATAAATAGTTTCTAGATAGTTTGTGTTCGTTATGAGAGAGTTTTTCCATTTTGTTCATTCTAAAAGTGCTTTTGATCAATACAACCAAAGTTTATGAGTATTCATTATTGTTGTTGATTGATTGCATATTTTGTGGAATTGAGATAATATGCATCGAATTGAAGATTTCGATCATATCCATTGAATCGAAGCTGTGTTATATCAATCTAAACACAAATCGAGGTTCAATTGTGAAGAAATACAACGAAACAGAAGAAAAATCATCAGATCTATAAGTTGTTGTGTTCATAGAGTTATCGAACAAAAAATTTCAGATGTACCTCAAGTATGACGAGAGTTGGTGAAAAAATCGTGATGTAGGATCATTGATCTAATCATTGTTCAGCTATTCAGAAGAACATTCTTCAAAAACAACGTCAAAATCATGGAATCAGAAATCAGAATGTCTATGAAGTTTCCGTATTGGATCTGAGTGTTTTGGAAAATTTCAGAAAATTTGTCTAAGTGTTCATCCGTTTGACAACTGTTCATCCGTCTGAGTATTGTGCATCCGTCTGAGTACTATGTAAGTCTTTTCATCCGTCTCACAGAATATTTTGTCCGTCTCACTTTGTTCCAAAACTCAAAAATATTCTAAGTCTTTTCATCCGTTTTTTGCTTTATCCGTTCCTTGTTGAAATTATTCTAAGTATTCTGTTTGTTTATGAAGTCTTTTCTGTCCGTCTCATTTTCATTCGTTTTGCAAATTATTATAAGTTTCTATCTGTTTCATATCATCTATCCGTTTCACATTTCACATCTTTCAAAAATCAAAAACACCAAAAATATTTGTTTCAATCATATATCATGGCACTTGATGATTCTGAGAAAAGTATCCCAAAGCTGAAAAATCGATCAGATTTCAAAAGTTGGACAATTTGACTAAAGCTTCACTTGAATTCAATAGATTCCGATCTATGGAAATCTATAGAAAAAGGTCCATTCATTCCTACTGAATCCGTTGGTCCAGATACAAATAGTGTTGCCTATGGAAAAGACACAACAACACCATTTCCGGAAGATGATCTAGGAGAAAATTTGAAGAAAGTCAAGAATGACATCAAAGCATACTTACTTATGTGCAAAGGCTTACCACTTCAAGTTCATACTCGTCTTGA
This sequence comes from Tagetes erecta, assembly GCA_030867185.1. Taxonomy (NCBI): domain Eukaryota; kingdom Viridiplantae; phylum Streptophyta; class Magnoliopsida; order Asterales; family Asteraceae; genus Tagetes; species Tagetes erecta. The sequence continues at coordinate 8,547,333 of CM061497.1, forward strand.
AAATTATCAAACTGGATACACATTGTATAAGGCACTCAAAGTTATATCTGATGGAGGAGAAGACTTGCAATCACTGAAGAAGCAAAAGTTGAAGAGACAACTTGAACTGTTTGAACATATATCTGGAGAATCTGTGCATCAAATGATGAATATATTCATGCAATTAACTCAAGAAATGTCAACTGCTGGAATCAAGAATGATCTGAAAGATTTGAATGATCTTCTGTTAAATGCATTACCATCAAGCTGGAAGCACACTGTTACATTGTTAAAACACACTGAGAAATTTCCTATGGACATGGACATGTTAATTACCAAAATCTAATCTATGGAAATCGATGAAAGTTCAAGAAATAACGGTCATGTCTTATCATAATCTCAGTACAAATTTTTGACTTCTACAACAAACAGAAGTGATAATGCATTTGTGGTTCAAAATGAAGAATTAATTGAAGAAGGAGATTTATTTGTAGGAGTTGGTTTCTTTGTAGCGTCACTATATTCAAATGTTCAATCTACTCAAACTGCAACCAAATCACAACCTGCTGAATCACAACCATCTCAATCTGTGAATCAAAATTAGTCTGAAAATTCTTTTCAAAACTCTGTTAAATCTTGCAAAGCAGATGATGTTATTAATATTTTATTGCAAGATCATGAAACAAAGAATGCTTTTACAACATTCATGGCAAGTTTTCAACATTTTAGGGAAGTCATCTAACTAATTTGGAATATATTTTACAGGACTTATTTGAAATGGATCCAAATGATGTTGAAGAGATGGATTTAAATTGGCAACTGGTAATGATTGCATATCGCACCCAGAAACATGCATTTGTAAATCACAACTTCAAACCAAGCGTAAACAAGACTGTCGGATTTGACAAATTAAAGGCAAGATGTTTTAACTGCAAGAGCTATGGCCATTTTTCAAGGGAATGTAAAGCACCACAGAACTATAACAATCAACCAAACTCTAACAGCCCACATCAAGGTCAAAGCTCAAGTAAGAAGCCACAGCAAAGACAAAGCTATCAGAATTGGAATCAACGTCAAAATCAAACAACTTTTCAACATTCCCTTCCAAAGCCAGAATTAAAAGATGATGGAAAAAGAATCGAAGATCAGAACAAAGCGTTGGTAGTAAGTGTTAAAGATGGTTATGACTGGAGTGCTTATGCAGAACAGTTCACAACTGATCTTATGACAAATCTTTCACTTGTTGCTGAAGTTTTTGATGAAGATTGGTCTAAAAGAAATGATCCCAAGTCTACTGATATTGCAGAAGAAGATGATGAATATGATTGGAGTGACAAATCTGACCCAATCTCTGAAATTGAAGCTGAAGAAATGAATCAGGGTCATGATTCTAATGTGTCAAAAAAAAAGGGAACAAAGATAAAGGAGTTTCTCTCATGGCTCTTTCAGAACTGATAAAGGTAGAATCTTCATCATCTGAGTCAGAAAAACCATCAACTTATGTTCCATTACCAGAAACCGTGAAAGAAAAATTATGTTCACCTAAGTGTGCTGAGCAAATTGAAAACTATAGATCATACTCATTCAGAATCTGTGAAAAATTGTCAACAAAAGAAAAGCGACATAACAAATTTAAAGAAGATCATAAAACTTCAACTAAAAAGATCTTATCTATACAAGAGTCTTGGAAGAAATCACTTGAAGAAATTGAATCATTATAATATCAACTCTCTGAACTCTCAAAGAACTTCGAAAATGAGAAAATCGCTCATGCTTTAACTCAAGTTGAATTGTCAAAGGTTAAAAGTTGTAAAACAATGGTTCAACAATTGGTGAGTGAGAGAGGAAACAAAATGAAAACTGGACTTCGATTTACACATGAACCCATGCCAGAATCAATCACTAACACTCTACCAGAAAACTTTAACAGCAATGATCATTCACCTGAAAATGAGGCTAGATTGAAGGAATTTCACAATAAAAATCTGATGATGAGCATCAAGAAGAAGAGAGTGAAGTTGAAGTGTTTATTGAAATGTATCAATGTAAAATCCAAAACGGTCATCCGGTGAAGATAAAGTCATATCATCACAGGAATCGAATGAAGCAAGTTTACATTGCAAAAGGCTGACTAGAAATATTTGAAGAATTTTCAAATTGCAAAGATCAACCAGGTCTGACAAGTCATCAAATGATCACTGTTCAATAGAGTATGGATTCAAAAATCCAGAGTTTGTCAAATGGCAAAATGAAGATAGGAAGAAGCAAATTGTTGGTGATCGTCAACAACACATTAAGAGTGTCAGCTCTTCAAAGAAAATTTCAAGAAGTTTAAATCACAGTCGAAATTAAAATTGAACAATCAAGAGAACAAGTTTTTAAAACCTATTAACCTTGTTTCAGTTTGAAATTTTGATTTAAACAAATTTGAAATTAACAAATCTAACTCAAAGATCAAACCCGTTTCTGATCCGAAAGCAGGTTCAGGATCAATGTCTTCCGATATAGACAGAAAGTTTGAATCAATGAGGGTTAATTCAAATATGTCAAAACCAAAAACCAATAGTAAACATAATTCACCAAAACAACGTGTTAACCAAAAGGTCTCTCACCATGAATCAATGTTAAAGCAAAGGTTAATTGTGAATTGTTCAAAGAAAATTAAAATATTGCGATATTTGTGATATGTACAATCATAGTACGAATGAACGTTTTTTTAACAAATACTGTCACATCTGTGATATGAGAAATCATTCTACTGAAAATTGTTACTTCAACAAATATTGTGCTATTTGTGATGAAAAGAATCACAATACATCATATTGTTATTTCCGATACAATTCTCCTCAATACGGTAAATTTCAAAGAAATCAACTAATAGGTTTTCACAACTCATAAAAATGACCGTCTGTATGATTGAAAAGTATCAGAAAGAGCATGTCTATTGTTAAAAATGCATGTGATGTTTCAAAGAAGGATTATCACAAGAATCCTCTTGTACCAAGGTCTGTTAAACTGAATAAATATGAGAATAAGGTAACAAAAACCAAATCGTTTTCTGAATTGGAAAAACAATACTTGTCTCTGAAAAACAAACAGTGTGATTTAAGTAATATGCATTACAAACAAATCACTGTCATTGGTAAGAATGGTAAGCGCAAGACGATTTTGGCTTGGGTTGATCTCTCTAACTAATGTGTTCTTAAATGCAGGTACGCCCAAGAAGACCTATTAACACATGGTATGTTGATAGTGGGTGTAGCCGGCATATGACAGAAAATCATGCCTTATTGAAAGACTTTAAAGAAAAAGATCGAACACATGTAGCGTTTAGAGGAGATGTAGGAGGAAAAATCACAGGAGAATGAATTTTTTCTAATGGAGTTATTAGTTTTGACAAAGTCAACTACTGTGACCAGTTGAACTTTAATCTACTAAGTGTTTTGCAAATTTGTGATAAATCATTTCTCACATTGTATGATGACTCTCACTCCTATATTTTATGACCTGGTTTCAAATTCAGTGAAGAGTGGGTTGTTGTTAAAGCAAATAGAGATCGTGATGTCTACAAACTTGACATGTCACAAATTGATCAAAGTACAGAGTCAACATGTTTGATAGCTAAAGCAACAAATGATGAAAGCCAACTTTGGCATAGACGTCTCGAACATAAAAATTTCAATAAGATGAACAAACTTGCAGCAGGAAATCATATGATCGGGATTCCAAACAAGAAATTTGCTACAACCGTTTACTGCCCAACATGTTTGAAAGGAAAACAACATTGAGCGTCTTATAAGTCCAAACTGATAAACTCAAATTTCAAACCTTTACAAATGTTGCATATGAATTTGTTTGGTCCAACAAATGTGCAAAGTATTGGGAAGAATATATTGCTTGGTCGTCAATGATGATTATACTCTAAATCTGAAACCGGTGAAATCTTAAAAGAGTTTATCATCAGAATCAAAAATTTGTTGAATTGTAAAGTAAAAATTATCCGAAGTGATAACGGAATGGCTGAATGGAAAAATCGTTTTGTGCAAAACACTAAGTTTAAAAATGCTAATGTTAATTCGTTTTGTGCAGACAATGGCATTTCAAGGTAGTACAGTGCGCCAAGAATTCTAGAACAAAATAGAGTGGCTGAATGGAAAAAACGCACTTTAATAGAAGCTGCTAGATCAATGCTTGCCGATGCTGAACTTCCAATTACTTTTTGGGATGGAGTTGTTTCAACGACGTGTTTTGTACAAAATAGAACCTTGCTTGTATATGACAAAAATAAGACTCCTTATGAGTTAATTTTTCGTCGAAAACCACATATTTAATTCTTAAAATCATTAGGGTGTTTAGTATCAATCTTGAATCAATGTGATTAATTAGGATGATAGGTTCAATTGGATCGTTACTGCTACTAACACGATTGTATATCACAGATCTAAGTAAAACAACAATCAATCAACACATAAATCATACTGAAAAATTCACTTGTATTGATGATGAGATAGTTGTAGTACAATGGTGCATAGAGAAAACAGTGCAATCATACACACACTCTTTTCCTATTCTCTCCTAGAACTTTCTATTTATACAACAATATATTTAGGGAAGTAACACAATTTACCCTAAACAAAACAGTTGTTTAATTAAAGGTCAAAGTAAATCTTTACAAGAAATGAGCCCTAGCAGTACTCCCCTAATATTTAACTTTGGTCTTTAATAAAAAACGTCCTCTTCTTTCGTTCTTGTATCGAACACCGGCATTTAATAATCTTCTGGTTCATCTTTTATTTCAAGCAAAGGCTTCACAGCATGTTCTTCTTGATCTTTTATAGCTACCTTGAATTTCTTTGAATTTCTCAGCTATATTGGCTTGTTTCCTCTTCGACTCGTTCGTCAGAATGTCGCATGCTGCCATAATTTTTTTGCGTTCCAAGGATACACTTGCAAGATCAATGATAGCATAAAATTGATATGGTTTCTTCACACCTCTTGTACGAAATTCAAATGTTCCTTTGGAAGTTATCCGCATAAACTCTATATCTTTGATCTCAACTTCTCAAGGATGGCATATAACAATGCTTTCCTTAATCTGATCTTCTTAGTAGACACACCGATCACCTCAAACATGATCTCGAACAGCCTTCTATCATCATCAGCGACTTCATTCTTCAGCTTTTCCATCTTCTGACTTCTCAAGTATTTGATTTAAGATGGATGTAGTAACTTCAGTTTGAATGTACCAAAGATAGTAATTATTTCATTATCCAAGTCTTCCATATCACGAACCAACTTCTTCTCAAGTATAGGCTTCGTTGTCTGTGATCCATCGAACACTTTTACACTTGGATCAGTCACATTATCGAAGTATTCATCACAAAATTCTTCTAAGTACATATCCCTCATCACAATTTTCTTCTTTCTATTATGCTTCTTCTGATTAAGGTATGCGCTATCTTCTTGTTGACCTCTCACTTGTAAATACTGAGGCATTCTGCTTATACCAGCATCAAGCAACATCACAAATTTAATTCCTCGATAAGCTTTAGTATGATTGATCAGTTGCAATTTATGAAGTTCCTTCAAGTCTTGAACCGGCAATTTGAATATGCTCGAATTGTAATGATACACATCATAAATTCCATTCACTCATTTGATAAGAAAGGCATCGAAAGTTTCATCATACTTCCATGAAACAATCTTCACATCTTTTCCCTTGACCGGAACAGTCATAGAATCTAGCAGCTCAGCTATAGATTGTCCTTTGTTCAGCAACGACCTAACAATGTCACTAACTGTAGAAGCCTTGTTCCATACTACTCTAGTTTCCACTCGGAAACATATCTGTTAAGTCCTTTCTCTTTTTGTGAGCATCAAGAGGCAATGACATGAGTGGAATTTCCTTTGGTTCCAATTCACTGAATTTCTTAGTGATCTCAAAATATTATGGGTTGTTGTAATCAAGGAAGAACATCCGATTATGCAATTTCTCCGATTCTTGAAAGATTTTTACCAACTTTCTGAGAGATTCTGATTTCAACCTCTTCAAGCTTCTATATGGATACTTCCTTGATTGCAACCACCATCTTATGTAACTTGCGGTCATCTCTTTAGGATTTTGATGATATAATTCTTCCGGTGGAAGATCATCTATATTCAGACATTCTTGTAGAGGCGTCCACTCTCCAGGTTCAACAATTACGTCTTTCTCTTCTCCAACAGCACAATCCTGAGCAGCGAGACACTTTTCATACTCCTTATTTATCCGACTGAGAGTTAGTCCATTCAAATAAATTTGGTTGTATTTCATCCTCTCCAAGTATTCGAATCTAGATTCAAGATCCGGAGGAATGTCATCAGTAGTTTGAACAACGTGTTCAGATACTGAAGTGCCAGCTTCTGTATCAAACTCAGTAGTTTCTACATTTAGAACCGGTTTATTCAGAACTACTATCTCGGTTTTCGCCTTCTTCTTCAAAGTATCAGATTCTGTTATTTCCGGTACAACATCCAGCTTATGTTTTCCCTCATCCGTTTCAGTTATGATTTCAGCTTCAGCTTCATCGAGAATAGGAACAGATACACCAGCAGATTCAGTCACATAAGTTTATCGTCGAGATCGTGTATAGTGAAATGAAATGTTCCTAGGAGCCACAGATACTCCAATTTCTTCTTCTGCAATAAAATCTTTTTCTGATTCAGAAGACACAGACTCCTTTTCAACTAGTTCCTTTTCTATACCTCTTTTTTAGCACTTAGTGTATTGCATTCAGCCTCTAATTCTTCATGTTCTTCATTAAGTTTTTCATACTCAGCTACAATTCATTAAACACCTTAGTGTTTTTCTGATGCGTTTCCCAGAACTCTTTGAACCTTTTAATTTTCCTCTCATTGGAAGCCTTCAGCTTTTCATTCTCGTCAAGTAGCTTTGCAATCATCCTCTTCTAGTGAAAATCTTCACCTTCTTCTTCATTGAAATCAATATCAATGGATTCAACTTCTTGACCAACCTTAGGTGAAGTCTCCTTTGGTTGTTCAGAGAGTTGTGTTGCAGTAGGAGATGGGATAGTATGAACATCAACAATACCAGGAATAGGTATGACAACCTCAGTATCCTCATCTACTTGTGCCATAGATTCAACTTCGGCTATTTCAACAGCTTCTTGAGCAATTTGAAGAACATCTATACTTTCAACAGGTTCAATCACATCAGGAATGATAACATTCTCAATGCCTTCCCCTTCTTCATGAGAATCATCATCAACATTGCCTTCAACAACAACATCTTCTTCGGTTTCAGAACCAGATTCACCTTCATTTCCATTATCTCCATCAGAATCATTGTTATTCGAATCATCAACATCCGAATTATCATCATCATTCCCATCATCGTCTTCACTCTCATCCTAATTCAGAAATCACAAACTCCTTTTCAGAAAACATAGACTCCTTTTCATCTAGTTCCTTTTCTAATACTTCTTTTTCAGCTCTTAGTGTACTGCATTCAGCCTCTGATTCAGAAAACACAGACTCCTTTTCAGCTAGTTCCTTTTCTAATACTTCTTTTTCAGCTCTTAGTGTACTGCATTCAGCCTCTAATTCTTCGTGTTCTTCCTTAAGTTTTTCATACTCAACATTCAATTCATTAAACACCTTAGTGTTTTTCTCATGTGTTTCCAAGAACTCTTTCAACCTTTTACTTTATCTCTCATTCAAAGCCTTCAGCTTTTCATTCTCATCAAGTAGCTTTGCAATCATCCTTTTCAAGTGAAACACTTCACGTTCTTCTTCATTGAAAACAATCATCCAATCAGTCTTTATTATTGAAAACAATGAATCAAATAATACTTAGTGTATCTATCATTTCTCACTTTTTGCAAATCAGATTCTTATGAACTGATGTTTCTTTTCTATTTTTCTTTTTCTTTTTCATGCAAGCACACAATGCATAAACTAAAAAACATGGGAAACAGTAAAAGACAATGACTTCTTATATTTTTGGATTTTATCTTTTCTGATTTTATATTTTGTTTTCTTGAAAAGCAAATTACTCATGATTGATTAATCTTATGGATTGAATTAGATATTCAAACCGTCCTAACAAAAAAGATTTTGTAAAAAGATCTGCCAGTTGTTTGTCGGTATTAACTTGAACCAAAATTATTAAGCCCTTTTCAGAGTTGTCTTTGAGAAAATGATATCGAATTTCGATATGTTTTGTTTTTGAGTGTTGAATAGGATTATCAGTAATGAACATAGCAGCAGTATTGCCTATATAAATAGGAGTTTTGAGAAAATTAAACTGTTGTCAAGCAATTGATTTTGTAATCACAAAACTTGAGAACATCCTGCAGATGCAGCAATGTACTCTGCTTCAGCAGGGGATACGAAAACATTGGTTTGCTTTTTGCATTGCCAAGAAATAAGTCGAGGACCCAGAAATTGACATCCACCTATGCTTGATTTCCTGTCAAGAGCACAACCACCATAATCACTATCAGAATAACTATATAATTAAAAATTGCCATCGTAAGGATACCATAACCGAGATTAGGTTTCCCTTTAATATATCTGAATATACGTTCGACGGCGATCATGTGCGACTCTTTAGGATCTGTCTGATATCTGGCACATACACATACTGTGACATCTGCCCCAAACCCGAACCCAAATGCCTGACTTGAACCCGAAAATGAAATACGAACAACCGCACTGGTTGTAATAGAAGAGCTTAGCGAGTGCCTTTCTACGTCAAAGAAAGAAGGGCTTGGAAGAATAAAATGAAATACGAACAACCGCGCCGGTTGTAATAGATCGACTTTCATGCTAGTTCTTGCTCCAGCATGAAAGTTTCGTTTCAGGGAAGGACGACTATGACACTGATATTTTTTTCTATTTTGTTTCCTTACTCGCCAAATTATTTCTGTTATATATAATTTTTTTTCTTCGACGAATTTCAGCTATGACCAATGGCCCCCTAGCTGAATAGGCGTAAGAAAGCTACCTGAAAAAAGGCAAGATGCACCTTGGATTGAACTCGACGAATTGGTGTTTGCCAAGTATATTTTTTGAAGAAAGATTCCCCATTGGTAATGAAAAAATAAAAATCTAAACTAAATACTAAATAAAGGCGCATACACGGGAAGGGTCTTACTACTTCTTCATTAAGGGGGGAGACTAACCTCATTACTTCCCACTGGGCGAGAGGTGCACCTAACCCACCTACCCACTCATCAATCACGGTGTTCAGCTGACTTGCACTTATAGACCCCTATTGTATTTATTGTATCCATTTTGATTGTAATCATATTTATATTCCTTTAAAAGTAACGATTCGTTATTAAAAGTATATATATATATATATATATAAGTGTTTTTGAGATTTTATAAAGGTTATTAAAGATAAAAACGTGTTAAAGTCTCAAGATAACCATCTAACGTCAGGAACAAGCTAAACACATAAAAAAGTCACTTATATAATCGTTACGTTTCAACTCGGTTAAGTTAGTTAGTTAATATAATATACAATTTAACTTTGGGCTAAATGTGTCAAAATTTAAAACTAATATTAAAGTTTATTCAAACTTATAATTATTAATCTAAGTATAAGGACCAATTTTGTAATTTTTACCCAAACCAACCCCCCCTTCACGCACAACCCGTTTTTCCGGCGCCGGAGACTATCGACTCCGACAAACCTTCCTGCGAGACAAAAAAACGCAATTTTTACTCATTTTAGCTAAAACGAACCTATACAAAACCGTCCTAACACCCTCCTAAGCGTGTTTCGAACCCTACATCACTCTATAAACAACAAATGATCTATTAATTTCTCGTTTACAAACCGAAACAAAAACCCACATAATCAATTCGATCAAAATGCTCCAGTTCAGTAAACTGATTAAACCAAAACGATCATATCGACGATTGAAAGACTTTGGTAGAATTGGATTAAAAACACAAATTAAACACCTAATTAATCTCATTTATCCTGTCACTTAACTCGAACCCGTTCTATAGCTTTTCAGACCAAATCATTCCAATTCATTCGACATTTTCACTCTCCTCTACTCGAATTTGCTCCCTGTTATCTCAATTTCGCCCATAAATCCCAAGAATTCAAGTTTGATCTTCAAAACCGTCGACTCCTTGTTCCTATTCAAATCCATATCAAATCGTCATCAATCTGTAAGTATTGTATATCAAAACTATCAAGATTCAATGGGGATGAAAAGCCCTATGTTTGATTTGATTTTGATTAACAGAATTGAGATCAATTGATGGATTCTTGATTCTAGGGTTTATGTTGAAATGGGTTTTGTTAGTTTTAAAAGGATAAGACAATTTAAAAGCATTTTGAACAACAAAAGTGAAGTTGGTTCAATGGTTAAGTAGATTGTTTGTGAGCGTGTTACCCTGGGTTTGATTCTCATTGCCTTTTTATATTATATACATTTTATACATTAAATAAAATTTTTCTAATAACTTAGCTAAAATATTTTATACATAATAAGGATTTAAAGACTTACAATTTAAAAACATAATTACAAATAATAATGCTTTAAATTTATAGGTATTATTACATATATTATTAAAAGTAGATTCATATAAAATATACCAATATGAAAAATACGATAACGTTTCGTATAAATTCCCAATTTGTATTTCAAAACCCTAATTCCCAATTCATATTTTAAAACCCTAATTCCTAACTTGTTTTTTAAAACCCTAATTCCCAATTCATATTTTAAAACCCTAATTCCTAACTTGTTTTTTAAAACCCTAATTCCCAATTTATAATCTAAAACCCTAAATCCTAAATCCAAAACCCATCGATACTTATATTTGGGCAACCCTTGGTTCGTTATAACTGCGTTTCTATTTTCGGTTATCTATTGCATTTCAAGGTGAGTAAACTCACTCCCCTTTTTACTTTTATGTGTTGGGGCTAAAATATGTGCTTGTTTACTATTTACTATTTTTCTAAAAAGAGATCATACAAATATGTTAGTCTTGACTCGTGACAAGATGCAAACTTATATGGTAGTTTAAAGTAGTTTATTGCTTCGTATTCCCACCGGTACAATATTAGCGCTAATGGTTTGACAAACCCACCTGCCTGGACAACATTGATAGGTGATTTAACCCGGCCATTCTAATTCCATGTTTACTATGTGTTGCTATGCTATGACGGTTGTTGCTATACTATGATGCTAGTTGCTATGCCATGTCCCTAAATTGTTAATCGATTATTGATAACTTACAAAACGAGACGGTTTATTGACGGTTGGAAAAAGTTATCTTTAATCAAATACATGAGTTGGTTCCTCATGTCAAAATGGCTAAATCGAGAAGTTGTGGATTCTATGTGGTTGTGTACTATTCCAGGGGTCATGGTTGAATAATATTATGAAATGGCTATACATGTAAGCTTTCGCAGCATATCTTGTTGATCTCTGATTTCAATACTAGTATTATCAAATTGTGTTTTTACTCACTAGCTTGTGTAGCTAACTGTGTCTTTTTCACATATTTCAGGTGGTGCGTGATTATGAGATTTTACTTTTGCCAAGACATAGGGTGCCTTGGACCTAGTTTAATAATAAAGACTTCATTGCCATTACTGTTTTGTTATGACTTTAGTTGTTTTCTATTTATGAATTATGTTCCAAACTCATAAGTGTTGTTATTAAACTTAAATAAAAAGATGCCATGTGCTTTGGTTACTCACGATATCCATTTCTATGACAACCCGGTGTTTCCGTCATCGGGTGGGGTGTCACACATACTGCAAACATGAGTACCATTTTTTTGCTTAAATCTTGAAGCAAGGCATGATTGCCAGTCATATGCCGGCTGCACCCACTGTCAACAAACTATGAGTTGACAGGTCTTCTTGGGCGAACCTGCATTTCAACAGTCACTTAGTTAGTTCGGTCAACCCAGGCCCACACTGTCTTGGGTTTTCCAAATCTATCTACAACAGTATCTTGCTGATAGTGCAAATTATTAATATTTGATTCATTCAAATGGTTGGTTTGAAAATTAATTCTACCACCACATACTAATCATACCCTATTTTAGTTCATGTTTATTATGCATACATACACATCGATCATACAAGTTTACACTACTACTATAATTATAAACGCACATACATACATATAGTTTGTTGTGATACATTGTGACAACACGTAATTTCATGTTAACATCCTTAACCTATCTATGTTTATTTCCGTTAAATTTCTGTCGTGAAATATAATTTATATAAAGTTCGGGTTTGTTTTGTAATTTATAAAAGTACCTTACAAACCTTAAAACCGAATTAAATAATCTACAAATGATAAAGGACCAAAAGTGTAAATTCATAATTATATGTATGTATATGGTTATATGTACAAATTAAGAAACAACAGCAGCATCACAGTTTGTATACATGTATGTTATCGGTTTGGATGATTGTATGTATCAAAGATATAGTAGATATCATGTTTATGTGTAAGCGGCTGTGATGTGTACATATGTATATTACTGTTTAAAACAGAAAATGGAAGGTGAATGCGTACATGTATGGATGTGAATTGTGCATATGTGTAAGTATATGAACATCGAGTAGGCATATATTGTATATTAAACAACAGCAGTAGTAAGTATGTATATGTATTTGGGTTGTATGTGTAGGTGTATGTATAATAAGAACGATGACTGTATTATATGTATGTACGTAAGAACTTTGTAGATAGATATGTAGAACTGTTTAACGAAATGAAGTATGTACATAGACTAGTATGTATGTATGTGACCATATGTATGGACGTAATGAAGTAGCTGCAACAGGTTTAATGTAGACTTATATATCTATGCTAAATTACGGGAATGTGTAAATAACATAAGTGAAAGCATGGCAGAATATATGTATTTTTGTAGGTATGCGCTGATGTATGGTATGTTTCTATATACAGTGAGTATGCATGCTGAGATGTGAGTGATGATTTAGTATCATTCAAACGTATATTCAGTGAGTAACCGTTAGTAGAATTAATTATGTATGCAGTTGATGTGTTGATGCGTGTGGTGTAAAAGGTGTGTATATGTGTTGAGCATTAAAATTATGAGGGAATAATGATATATGAAATAAGTTGTGGTGTGATTGTAGGGCGGGTGATGATGTGTGTAAATATATAGATGGTAAAGATGAAGTATCATTATATTAAATTGATGGTAAGCTAGCCATAGGGTGATAAAGATCGCATGATGATGATGTGGGTCGGAATAATTTAATGACAAATTACATGAATTATATAGCATGGAAATTTATATGAATGTAGGTGTGCAATCGAAATACGTGATATATGTTTATCAAGGATGTGATAAACTATTACGGGGAAAGCGAACTAAATACTCGAAACCCTAACGAATACCATATTATATATTTTATATATATATATATATACATTACTTACATGTTCTTAGTTAGTATTTAATAAATAATGATTAAGCAGGTCGTAGAGCGATCTAGATTCTTGTTGGCATTTTTGCTGTCTATTAGCTGTGAGCTTCAAAGGTAAGTTCACTAAACCACATTTTACTATTTCACCCTTTTATGGGCTGAGAACATGAACGATTACTTTTACGGATTTACAAATTCAGTATGTCGCATGTCTGGATTAGAGCAACTTTTATTTTGTTCATGAAAGACCTCATGGATACCTAGTTGACCGTTAGTATTTGTGAAATAGCGGGGAAATTTTGAGTAGTACTACTGGGTTTGACAAACCCCACCCGGGCTAGACGCGCTAGCACGACAGAAGGACCTGTCGAACGGGTGTTGAATGACCTAACATACTTACAGTGCATCATGCTGGGATGTACGAACGGGCAAAATGCAATTAATGTGTACATACGTCAGCTTCGGTCAGATACATACGTCTCTAGGACATGTGCTGTAGACTAGCTACCTACAATGACATACTTAATTTATATATCTGCTTGCAACTGAACTACTTGGTCTCATACTTACTATGTGAACTCACCAACCGTCGTGTTGACACTTGTTAGCCTTTCACTTTTACAGGTCTTTGAGGTTCAACGCACTTAGGACATGGCATGGAGTCACGACATTGAATTTAAACACTCTCTTGCATTTAAAAACTATGTTTGGTTTTAACAAATATTTAAACTATGTTTCGAATGTTGGGCGCGTGTTTGCGCATTTAGTTCCATCTAATATTATTGACATTACACTTCGATTATGCTTCCGCAAACTTTTAAACGTTAACTCCGTATTAAATTTTCTCATTTAATGAGACACGTATGTTTTAAATTCATATAGTGTCGTTTGGTGTAACTAATGACTGAGATCCTGGTTTGTCACACACTTAACGGTAAAACTCCGTTATTGGTTTTTGGGGGTGTGACAGATTGGTATCAGAGCCATTGGTTATAGCGAACTAGGTTTGCATTGCATTGCATTCTAGACTATAACTGTACACTGCATTAGTTGCACTTATGTGAATATATTTGTGACGCATATACGTGTGATTTACACATACACACGCCTACACTAGCATTACATGAAGTGACCAACTTGTATTATGTGACACATTAGGTAAAATATTTTTTAGGGACATGCTCTGTTAGTGAAGCTTGAACTAGGTGTGTATTGGCTAGCTTCTGAATTGTTCATCGAAGTATGCATGAGACATGTTTGACCATAATTTTGTTCAAAAATTTAATCCGTTTTTAGGACATATTTTGATTTTTGGGGACTTTAGTTGGGATAAGTTTACCATTCATTATAACTTGAAACTTACAACATTATGTCAATAAACTGGTTTCGTATGAAGCCTGAACAATTCACTTTTAAATCTTATCTACCTCATTATGGCAACCAACTAGCAGTGACCGATGCTTAAGGTACAGAGGTACATGAACACCAGTAATGGATTGTTGTCCAGAAACTCATTCATACAGAGGTCTTGACTTGTTAGTTATGCGACCTACTATGTGCTAACACACATCACTTATTATATGGCACATTTGTATGCTATAATATGTCCCTTAATATGAGACATATTGTTAGTTGTAACATTTCACTTATTGCGTGATCCACAATGTACTATCTACTTGATTTGATATTACCGCTGCTTAGGCACCTTGTACACTCAGATTGTGTTTAGACTAGTAGTCTTGCACTTAGTATGAACTTACACCATACCTGATACATGCGACCCATTGATACATCACGCTGATAGTCTGTTAGTGTTCTACACATCTAATATAGTTGCCTCCTACCTATAGATTTATCATACACTTATACACATTCAATACTTAACATGGGATAGCAAAACCATACGGATGATTGTAAATCAAAGAACATAATAAAACGTAAGATTAATGTACCCGATGGGAGACAAACTTGGGTGATCGTGTAAGGTAAATTGACGATTACGGGTGCGCAACGTAATGGTGAATTTACAGGTACATGATGGTCCTGGCAAAATCTGCCATGTGGGTGATACCAAAAAAAAAAGAAACACAAAAGTGATGAACCAATCAATACAAATTCATCTGAAACAAGCATCCATCTCTAAATAACACACCGATATCAAGTCTATCATTGACATAACCCATAGAATCCATCTATGGATGGTAGAGAGTTACAATACAATCTTTGATGGCATATCATAAGTTTATATTTAAACTACGTACACTTTACCTTATACACCTAAATTAAAGATAATTGAAATCTTTCTTTGGTGACACACAAATAAGAACTAAGATCCATGTTTATAAACCTCATGATGTTTAACTTCTATTCTATTTGTCCCTTAGTGATAATGACTCATTGCACATATAATCAATCTGAATCCACCAGTTGAAACATTTACCTTACTAAAGTCACAAACTTACGATACTTAACGGGATGCTTTAAAATCTGGTCAGTGTACTACGACCTCTTGCCAAGTGCCGGTAACATCTTAACATAATCTTTCGGCAAATGAATGTTAAACAAACCCTATAAAGCTAACAACTTATTCGAAAAAAAAATAACCTCTTGTTGGTATGATAAATCAACCGCGTAATATTTTCCCATTCAAAGTCACTCGTGAATAAATCCATATCGCTTAAACATTCATGTAAAAACCTCGTAACATACCAGGCTCATTCTAGAAGTACATCACCTAATCGTATTCTATTCTCAATTTCGTTTCTCAATTCTTCAAGATAAACAGAACTTCAAGTTGTTTCTGATAATAAGTTACCCAAAAATAATTCAGACTTATTTTGTTTCTACTACCAACAATTAACCAACGAACCACACTTGTGGTATGTATAAGTTTCGATCTAGTAGGATGACTCACCTTGATCCAACACTCTTGTAAATGTTAATTCTCACACCCAATCTACATCTGCACTGTTGTAAAACACGTTTTGGGTAAAAAAAAAAATTTCTTCTCAAGAACATTTAATTTTAAAACATTATCTACATTATGTCCATCTTAGTATATACTCAAACTCATCTACTCGATTATTCGCGTAACAGAACCATGTTAAGCATTGTCAAAGTCTCGACCTGTGATTATTCACATTCAGTCCACATAAAATTCTAATACATAACTGATGTTACACTATATATAATAACGTTGCCATTTCACCTAACATATATTCCTTTTTCGCAACCCTTTTAATGACTTAGTAAAGTAGGCAAGAATGTTAGTACGTGACAGGTACGCCTTCAAGGTGCTGGTGGTGTGGTGGGTTAGCTGCGGTACACCCTATATATAAACACTAACAGTACGCTGGATGTGGACCTGAAACCAAAGCAGTAATTAACCCGCGAAACTCTAATATATCATCTCCATATTTTCTTTTCTTTTTAAAAAAAAAACACATAATTCCTAATAATGCTATTCAACTTATCCTTCATAGGGTAACCTACTATGTACTTAGATAATTATAACTTTCATACAACCTTTATTCGCAGTAATAACAAAAAAAAACCAAACGTTCCATAACTGACTCACGCATATAAATTATGATTTCGAATATATTTTATAACTCTAAAGCTTCACGTGACGAATATCACCATAAACAAGCAACCACCAATACCAACTAATGTTCTTAGAGAGCTTTATCTATTATGGTCCAGAATAACCACTTCCCATTCTGTTTGCATTCCCAATACATATTTGTATTTACCAAGAAATATAATATTAGATACTCTCATTATCATTTGACACTATAAATGTGTGACGTCCTTTCTTAGAAACTCCATTATTCATGAATTCCTATATTATACGTAATTAGCTTCCTTGATCGAAAATGGTTGTAGTCGCTATGTAAGAAACTTTAACCTAGTTGTTCTAACCCGTCAATGTCTTAATGAGGAAACTATATACTTAATACGCTACTGAAGCAGAACAACACAAGTAATGATATAACATGGGATTCTTTTGTGACCCCTTAGTGAACCTAGAACTCTAGACTTTAACCGGACTGCTATACCTCATCATCTTATATATACCCAAATGGTGAGTCTAAACACTATCGTATGATGAATCCCGTTATAAAAATTACAGCTGGAATATTACTATTTTGAACCTGGAACCCTTACCTAGTATGTTAGAGAGCTAAAACCACAAATAATAAACTGGACTAAAACTATATCTCCATTAAGAATATCCAAAAACTGAATCAATCTTCACTTGGTGCCGGCTTACAAATCTCATGGGAACTTTCCCCTATGAGAAAATGGTTTGCGTATAATATACTCCTCCACACACTTGTAAACATTACCCTAGAGTTCAATTAAAATATGTGCCCATAAGAACACCTGTTTTCGGCTATTGTTGTGGGAATTAAAATCACAAGATACAACAGAAATTACTTATCAACAAGAGCTTGATAACACAATAACACAACCCATAAAGCTATGTAGATTAAAACATTAAATAATAAATTAAGAACTTTGTAATGAGATGATCAGCATGAAACTGTGATCATACGCAGGAAGTGGAATGAAATACTGAGGTATCGTAGTTGTAACAACTATGGAAACAAATGTATAGCGAAGCCTAAGATAACATTCTTGAAAACCTTCTCTGTGAGAAAATGCTTGGCGTATCATATACCCCCCCCCCCCCCCCCGAGCACACTTCTAACCGTAACACTCAGACTCCATCAAAGAGAATATCGGTTGTACTCCAAAGGATTAGGAACACCTCATGTAACATAGACACTTTCATTTTAATACTACTTCAGTAAGCAAACATTAATAACATTTTACCCTACGTCCTCCAACCACTTTTTCTATTGACCACAACGAATCATGAACACTTATTCAATTCCTTGACCATTCTTGCTTAATTCACGTACGTCCGAACATATAGATAGTATTAAAATTCATTCCTTATCTATTTTTAGAATGTCCATGACATCCTTGAGACCGCGTTTTGACAACGCTTCTTTAATGAAGTCAAGTACCTACACACGGTTTAACTTGTACATGAGTTGTCTTAGTCTAACAATCTATACCAATAAATGAACTCTTCAGCTAGTACTCGATCCTCGGGTAGCTAATAACAATGTGGAACTCATTAACCTAAATCCCCAATATATATACAGTATAGAAATTGCTATTTGTAAATCCCATCCAAAAACTCTGGAATTCCATCAAAACCATAATACATTAGACCATTTCAAACCCTAGGGTATTGGCCTTCTAGATCATTGACTGGATTAGTTTTAAATATAAACATGGTACACAACATGTGATGTCTTCAACCTAATCACGCTCTTACGTAATGGAACACCCGTCGTCCCAATTGATGAACAACAACGGTTCACGGAAAATCAGTTGAAGTATTAGGCAAAGAATTCAGAATACTCAAACACTGTAAGATCACTATAGTCGAAGTTTGCTAGAACTTAGAAGCATGGACCAGAGTTACGTAGTAGTGTGAAAAATCAAATAATGTAAAAGCATCTTTAATTATTTCAAATGACAACGTCTAATGCTAATACTAATGGTTAAATTTTCGGGACGAAAATTCTTTCAACAAGGGGATGATGTAACACCATAGAATTTCATATTAACTCCGTTAACTAAATACCGTTATTTCGGTTAATGAAATTATACTCAATTAGTTGAATTAAACGTGCTACTTGTTACACAAACAGTTACAATTAACAGCAACCCACGTGACAACTCAGAACCCTAAACTCTAAATTCATTCATTTTCAAACATATTTTAACAACCGTATCCAATTTTCGGGACGAAAATTCTTTAACAACGGGATGATGTGACAACCCGTAATTTCATGTTAACATCCTTAACCTATCTCCGTTTATTTCCGTTAAATTTCTGTCGTGAAATATAATTTACATAAAGTTCGGGTTTGTTTTGTTATTTATTAAACTACCTTACAAACGTTAAAACCGAATTAAATAATCTACAAATGATAAACGACCAAAAGTGTAAATTCGTAATTACCATTACCCAACCCAAGCCCCCACCCGTCGACCAAACCCAACAACCCTCCCCTCTCATGGCTTCTTCTATTGAACAAGAAAAAAAAACGCAGCAGCAGCCACTCATCCTTGATATCTCTTTCTCCGTTCCATTGTTGCCGGAAATCAAGGAAGCAGCCGCAGTCCCCGCCCCCCTCACCGTCTCGATCGTGTTGTTGCCGGTGATCGGTTACGAAGCAGCAGGCGCTGCGCCAGTCAATATCCCCGCCTTCCACCATCAATCACGGCCTTCTTCTAGTTGTCTGGTAAGCATCGTTTCTGTTAGTCGATTTAACCGTTCGTAGCAAGGTTTCGTTCGGTTTCGTTACGGGTTACGATTCGGGTTCGGTTCAAACTTGTGTATTATTTGGATGTAAGTCCGTACAGTTATATGTATGTATATGGTTATATGTTTAAATTAAGAATCAACAGCAGCATCACAGTATGTAAACATGTATGTTATCGGTTTGGGTGGTTGTATGTATCAAAGATATAGTAGATATCATGTTTATGTGTAGGCGGCTGTGATGTGTACATATGTATATTACTGTTTAGAGACGGAGGAATATATGTGTTTAAAACATAAAATGGAAGGTGAATGCGTACATGTATGGATGTGAATTGTACATATGTGTAAGTATATGAACATCGTGTAGGCGTATATTGTATATTAAATAACAACAGTAGTAAGTATGTATATGTATTTGGGTTGTATGTGTAGGTGTATGTACAATAAGAACGACGACTGTATTATATGTATGTATGCATGAACTTTGTAGATAGAAATGTAGAATTGTTTAACGAAATGAAGTATGTACATAGACTAGTATGTATGTATGTGACCATATGTATGGACGTAATGAAGTAGCCGCAACAGGTTTAATGTAGACTTATATATCTATGCTAAATTACGGGAATTTGTAAATAACATAAGTGAAAGCATGGCAGAATATATGTATGTTTGTAGGTATGCGCCGATGTATGGTATGTTTCTATATACAGTGAGTATGCATGCTGAGATGTGAGTGATGATTTAGTATCATTCAAACGTATATTCAGTGAGTAACCGTTAGTAGAATTAATTATGTATGCAGTTGATGTGTTGATGCGTGTGGTATAAAAGGTGTGTATATGTGTTGAGCGTTAAAATTATGAGGGAATAATGATATATGAAAAGAGTTGTGGTGTGATTGTAGGGCGGGTGATGATGTGTGTAAATATATAGATGGTAAAGATGAAGTATCATTATATTAAATTGATGGTAAGCTAGCCATAGGGTGATAAAGATCGCATGATGATGATGTGGGTCGGAATAATTTATTGACAAGATACATGAATTCTATAGCATGGAAATTTATATGAATGTAGGTGTGCAATCGAAATACGTGATATATGTTTAACATGGATGTGATAAACTATTACGGGGAAAGCGAACTGAATACTCGAAACCCTAACGAATACCATATTATATATTTTATATATATATATACATTACTTACATGTTCTTAGTTAGTATTTAATAAATAATTATTAAGCATGTCGTAGAGCGATCTAGATTTTTGTTGGCATTTTTGCTGTCTATTAGCTGTGCGCTTCAAAGGTGAGTTCACTAAACCAGACTTTTACTATTTCACCCTTTTATGGGCTGAGAACATGAACGATTACTTTTACAGATTTACAAATTCTGTATGTCGCATGTCTGGATTAGAGCAACTTTTATTTTGTTCATGAAAGACCTCATGGATACCTAGTTGACCGTTAGTATTTGTGAAATAGCGGGGAAATTTTGACCGTTAGTTGACCGTTAGGTTTGACAAACCCCACCCGGGCTAGTCGCGCTAGCACGACAGAAGGACCTGTCGAACGGGTGTTGAATGACCTAACATACTTACAGTGCATCCTGCTGGGATGTACCAACGGGCAAAATGCACTTAATGTGTACATACGTCAGCTTCGGTCAGATACATACGTCTCTAGGACATGTGCTGTAGACTAGCTACCTACAATGACATACTTAATTTATATATCTGCTTGCAACTGAACTACTTGGTTTCATACTTACTATGTGAACTCACCAACCGTCGTGTTGACACTTGTTAGCCTTTCACTTTACAGGTCTTTGAGGTTCAACGCACTTAGGACATGGCATGGAGTCACGACTTTGAATTTAAACACTCTCTTGCATTTAAAAACTATGTTTGGTTTTAACAAATATTTAAACTACATTCGAATGATGGGCGCGTGTTTTGCGCATTTACTTCCATCTAATATTATTGACATTACACTTCGATTACGCTTCCGCAAACTTCTAAACGTTAACTCTGTATTAAATTTTCTCATTTAATGAGACACGTATGTTTTAAATTCATATAGTGTCGTTTGATGTAACTAATGACTGAGATCCTGGTTTGTCACACACTTAACGGTAAAACTCCGTTAGTGGATTTTGGGGGTGTGACATACATCACAATATATACTCACATCACAATCTCAAATGCTACAACATGTACTATCTCATATATATACATCCACACTTGTACAATTACCACACATTTTTATGCACATAATACGTACACATACACTACCTTTACGAACTGTAGTATAAACATACATTTCAAGTATACACGGTGTTTCTTAAATATATCAATTCATACACATACTGCTTCTGCGATATAACCTACATACATAACATGCTATCACACATACCAGCCGATACATACTTTTATACATATATGCATTGTATTACTGTTTCTTGTAGCAACTACACATATCTTCTAGCTGATATATACACGCATACATAAACAAAATGCTACTGCTTCCTAATGATTGTTATTTTATACAAACTAGGTTTATTCGCAGGCTCGCGCGTTGTTTATTATCAGATGTAACATTGACTATAAGCTTTTTAAACAACCAAGTTATGCCTGCTTATTCTTTTACACTGATGTTTTGCAGTGGGCATTTGTGATCTATAGTGGAGTGTTGGAGTGTTTATACCCGCTTATTCTTTTACACTAATGTTTTGCGATGGGCATTTGTGATTTATAGTGGAGTGTTGGAGTGTTTGTTCACTATATGTTTTGTATAAATCAATTAATGCAATGATATATATCTCCATGACTATATGTTTGTTCACTAACCAACACCTTTTAACTATTTAAAGAATAATTTCTTATGATATGCAACCATTTAATCTTTTCCTACCAAGTACATACTTTCTCAATCAATATACACGATTTACACTCCATATCAGTAGCTTCAAAACAAATTAAAGGACACAAAGACCATCTAAAAACAAAACTCCAACAAACAAATCAGAAATGAAAGCAAACGACCAAAACCAAAACAACAAAACCAAAGCAGCTAGGGCTCAGAAAATTTATGAATCAACGACTATATCATAACAATAGCGTGGCTACAGCGGGGTTGCACGTGTATAACGGCCACCCACCAAACCTGCCACGCCAACGCATATCACTGTTCAGTTCATGTGACAGTGTTTCACTCATCACAGCCCAACATAAATAACTACCAAAAGCACAAATCCAACAACAAATGATGCCTCTGTTGCTTAACAACAATAACCAACGCACAACATCATTTGTTGCTCAACAACAACAATAACCAACACACAACATCATCTGTTGCTTAACGACAACAATAACCAGCAGACAACATCACAAACAAAAAGATTAAACCACCCATGGTTGCAATCCATAGTGCACACATATTCATCGATCTACAAACCATCGCTGCCCTAGGTCGTACAGATTGGAAGATCAGCAACCATCATCGGACAAAGTGAAGCAAAACACTACCATCGCCACCATCACAGATCCATCAATCTGCGAGCCATCGCAAACCCTAGGTTGCATAGATCAATCGATCTTTAAACAATCGCAGCCCTAGGTCGCACAATCCGAAGACCGGCAACCATCGTCGGGCAAAATAAAGAAAAACACTACAATCGCCACCATCAGAGGCGGTAGGTTGCAGAGAAAGAGAGGGTTGCAAAGTTACAACAACACAAATGAGAAAACATAGAGAAAAAATGTATTTATATTATGCAGCAAAATACCCAAAATACCCCTACGGGTGAAAAACCAAAAATATCCTTGCTGGTTACTGTTCATTTTCGGAGCTTTCCAACCCTTTATCAATATAAAGGGGAATATGACACATACATACAATAAATATGATCTCTTTTCTGTTGTTATAATATGCCTACACCCACTTATACATACATTTCACATAAACCCATCACACATACATACAACATGTCTGATCGAAACAATTGTATTATGAAAAACGAACCTAAAACGAAACCGAAACAACCTGAAAACTAAACCGATCACGACCCCACTTGAATAGGCTTACCAGAATGACGAGAGCAAGGTGTGAAAGTGATCGGAGACGCATAGAGTTGCAGGTCTGCCGGAATCTTCTGTTTCATTGAACAGCAGTGACGGTGTGCAATAAGAGGGGGGTCATCTGCTACGATGCGATGATGATGATGATTCCGTCTTCCGGTGACCAAAGAGGTGCAGGGGGTATGTGTGGCAACTAGGGTTTGCTCTGTGTGTGTGTGTGTGTGTCACGATAGAAGACGAGTGTGGGGTGGGGATTTGGGTTTATAATTACTAATTTTCATAATTGTTAGGGCACTTGTCTTGAAGATTTACTTTAGTCTTTATTTGTTAAATATTGTTTTCTTAGGGTGTATTTTGTATTATTCCTAAAGTTGTATTGATGGCTATAAATAGAATGTTATAGGTCATCTAGGTCAAGGACATTTGTATGACTGTAGTAGCTTTTGCACCTAAAATGTACTGTAACCTCTCTTTGTTATCAATACAAGTGAATTATTAAGTAATCTCTTTGTTGGTGTTGATTTCATTGTTACCGTGTATCCATCATCGATAGTATTCTCATTTTAGAAGTTCTCGATCTAATTGAACTTGTCAATTGGTATCAGAGCTGTTGATTTTGAAGAGTTTTTCTGCTGTTCATCAAGTGAAAAACCCTCAAAACTGCTCTAGTGAGATTATCATGATTTGTTGTTAAAATTAGCTTTGATTCATCACTAATAATCGATTCGAATTTATAAGTTGGGGTAGACTTCATTCAGAAAGAAGAAATCTGAGAATTAATATACATCAAACCCCAAAGTTTTCGAACCACAAAATTGACAAAAATCACAATCTAATGATGAAGTTTGAGATTGATTGATACATAGGGTTGTTAATCGAGTGATTATAAGCTTTTGTGAAAATTCTGGACATTCAACATATTTTTTGTAAATAGTGAAAAATTGATAATGAATCTGCTGTATGATGATATGAATCTGCCGTATGAGACCGAAAATTGATTAAGTGTTGAGACGTATCAAACTAGTAGACATGTTAAGGTTCAGACGCATCAAGTTCTATTTAGTGGTTTCATCACTATTGAGTCGTGTTACCCTGAACACTATCAAAAATCCGAAAAATTTCTACTACTGTTAAGACGTGTCACCACTGTTCAGACGCATCACTACCCATTTCAACTTTTTCCTGCCGTTTCAAGATTTCACAAGCTTCATCTAGCCGTTTCACTATTCAGTCGCATCAACACAGTTCAGTCGCATCTTCAACTGATTTAGTCATTTCAAGTCTCAGCCGAGTCAAAGATTCAAGCTTCAGCCTTTTCATTATGCAGTCGTTTCACTGTTGAGTCGTTCCACTGTTTAGCCATTTCATCTGTTTAGACGCATCATTAATTTTAGTATTTTCACCGTTCATCAGTTTCAGTATTTTTCACAATTTAGTCACTTAACTTAGAATTTAAAATTTTCAACTTGTTTGTCTCTTTCAAAATTAATCAAAAATACCAAAAATATTTTCTTAATTAATTTTAAATGTCACCAAGTGAAGATTCAGATAATCGCGTTCCAAATTTGGTAAATCGTGTAGATTTCAAGAATTGGACTATCAGATTGAAACATCACCTATGCTCTATTTACAATGATCTTTGGAACATCAGATTGAAACATCACCTATGCTCTAGCACCTACACCAAAGACTTCACTGATCCATATCCTGAGGATGATCTACAAGGAGAAGACTTATTGTGACACCCCGCCCGGCGGCGGAAACACCGGGTTGTCGTCATTTATCATGAGGAACCAACTCATGTATTAATTAAGGATAACTTTTCATATCATTCTCGACCATGACACCTTGAACACACATTAAAAACATTGTAATATGACTTGTAGTCATTTATCATGAGGAACTAACTCATGTATTAATTAATGATAACTTTTCAAGCAATCGTCATCTAACCGTCTCGATATTTAAGTTATGCATAATTATTTAGCAACTTAGGGACATGGCATAGCAACATAGTATAACAACTTGTAACATTGAATAGAAACTTCTAACAAAGTAACTTGTAACCTTGAAATTGAATGGCCGTGTTTAAATCACCTGTTTTGAAATACATGCAGCTGGGTTTGTCAAACCATTAACGTTAACATTGTACTGGTGGGATTACTAAGTAACAATACTACTTTAAACTACCACATAAGAAGTGCATCTTGCTGCAGACAAGAATAAAATATTTTATAATCTCTTTTGGAAAACAAAATAGAAAATGGAAAATATTGTATAGTATTTGAACGCATTTCAGCCCCAAAATGTAAAAGTAAAAATGGGAGTGAATTTACTGACTTTGAAACTCGGGCACGGAACAAATAGTAAGTACAATAAATAGAACCGAAGATCGTCCAAATATTAGAATCCCTAATTAAATGACAATCCTTACTTAATAAAACATGTTGTATAGAAAACTAGAATTGAAACAATAGGAGTCTAAGGTAAATTGGAATTCTAGGGTTTCAGATTGGAATTTGGGGGTTTTCGGAAAATGATTAAAATATAAAAATTGATGAAGCCGGAAAATAATAGTAATAATAATAACTTCTTAAGTAAATATTGCATTGATTATATCGTTTAATAATAAGAACCTTTTGGATTAAATTGATTTGTAACTCAATTAAGTAAAATGATATTAACCTTTTTTGTTTATAATAAAATAAATACTAACTCCAATAATTAAATAACTACATGAACAATTATCAAACATTTTATAAAATCTATAGACTTTTACATGTTACAAAATTTATAAAAATGATTTTATAGTTTTAAAAGTATATATTTTTGGTTCCTTGATATTCATAATTAGTTTAGAGTTTCGAATAAATATCGTTATGATAAAAGTTCTTTTTATTTAAACTAATTCACCTCAAATATAACATAAAATTGAAAAAAAGGAGAAAAATGAACTGTATAACAACCAAGTTTCGAACTCTAGACCTTCTACTCACAAACATAAGTTCTAACCAGTTGGGCTGCATTCAGTTTTTGTTTAAAATTGGTTTTGAAATGTTTTTATCATATTTCAGACAAATACCCCAAAATTCACTAAGAACCCTAAACCTAATTCCTATATTACGCTTAAACGAATCAATGGAATGAGAAATTGATAAATGGCTATTCATTAGTGAATGATAAAGAGAATTTTAATATGCTACTTAGTTGTTTGATGATGATTTTGACTCAAGAGATGAAGGAAAGAACTCGACGGCTTCGTAATCAAATCGAATGATTCAAGTTGTAATAAGTCAATTAAACCTCCAGGTTTCTTATTGGTGATATGATGAGTGAACTTCCTAAGAAAATTTCAGATTACCAATACAAATTGATAGTTAAAAGTGGTGTTGCAGGTTCTTTTTAGAAAACTGATTTGATAGATGAATGTGATAAGGTATGATCAGAATTGAGGTTTTAGCAAGCTTTAGAAACAAAAATTGCTTGTTTTACATGGATTCAGTTAAGTTGATTGATAGAAAAAAATAACCGAATATATTTTGATTTCGGTTGAGCATAAATGTAATCAATTGATGATTATTAGGTGTTAATAACTCGATTGTATGATATGGACAATTCGAGTCGATGGCAAGACTGTTTTGGTTTCGTTTAATTAATGTAATTTCATCAAATTATCTTCCGAAGCATTTGGGTTTGCAACCGATCAAAAAAAGGGTTAATTGGGTTGTTAATTCTCGATTTAAGTTGTATTAGTTAACCGTTATGTGTTCGAAATGGCCTATTAAGCATTTACGGTGTTTTAGTTTGTCCAATACGGCTAAAAATGGTGGATAAAGGGGTTGCCGGAGATCGCCGGAGTTGTCGGATCTTTGCCGGACCTTAACGCCGGAAAAACGGGGTGCCGTTGTTTTGAAACTTGGGAATTTAATTTTTTTAAAATTGCAAACTGTCCCTTTTAGATTTAACTTGTTTCATATTAATTAAAGTTTTATTAATAGTTTTAAACTTGTCACTTTTGACCCAAAGTTAATTTATATATTTTTTAACCAACTAACTTAACCGAATTGATACGTAATGTTTATATAATTAACGTTTTTATATTTTTAGCTCGTTTTGTTTTACGTTCGAAGGTTATTTTGAGACTTTAATAGTTTTATCTTTATTGAATCTCTTTTATAAATACCAATATGAATATTCTTGAGATTTATTTATTATGAATAGTAATTATATAGTAAACTTTAGATACTAATTCGATCGTTATATATTAAAGGCGAGAAATAATGTAAAGAATTCGTTCGATTAAATAGAGACGTAAAAATAACATAATGGTCAAAAATTTTTATTTATTTTAATAACGATAAGTTACCTTTTTGAGAAAAATAAATATTAGTACAATAAAGACAGATAATCTCGTGTTCGAGTCGGGCATTTGGGTTCGGGTTTGGGGCTGATGTCACAGTCTCCCCTCCTTATAAAAATTTCGTCCCGAAATTTTTTCGATTCGAAGCAGAAGATGAAACGAAAAATTGCGATTATGTAGCTTTCCATTATAAATGTACTTACGTTATTTTCCTCTTCTAATTCGAACAATGGTATGTTAGTCTCGCGGAGTTGAATTAGAATTCACCAACTGAGCACTGGATGATGATGATGATGATGACAAACGGTAATATGCGAAAACAATTGTTAAATTTTAATTTCTTTATAATAGGAATTGATTTCTGACTTCTGCATAGGTTCAAATAGTAATAGGTTTGTTATTTTAGATCAACTTAGAATATATATATATATATATATATATATATATATATATATATATATAGTTTATCTTACTCGATGATGTATGATAGGTTTTATTATATGACTAGGATACTTAGAACAACACGAAAATTTACAGATCGGAACAATGCTTCATTTGACAGTATGACATAAGCATTTATATATAGGAAGTACCAACGGCGTATCCACCATGCTCTTGTCATACCACATTTGGCGCATTGCCTTCATACACATGACAAACCTTGCTATGGTTTCCATGCATCAACTTTCATAATTCCGTGTGCATCCGTAATTACTTAGTTTTTGCATGGACTACATTGTTCATTCGATCACATGCGAGTCAGATGTACACAAAAATTTCTAAGTTAAGATAATGATGTTAGGGCTATTTCCTGTTTAAGATTTACTTTGTACTTTATTTTATACATTTTGTATAGTTTAGGGTTTATTTTGTTATTTTCCCTAAATGTATTGTTGCATAAAGCATGTAGTGTGAGAATGTTTATGAGAGAGTCTAGATCACATATTCACGTTAGAAAGAGAACTAAGTGTGTGTGATTACATTCTCCTGCATTTTGTACTACATATTTTGCTTTGATCATCAATACAAAGAGAATTATTTAGTAATGAATTGTGTTGCTGATTGAACTGTTTGTTTGTACGAATCATTCTGATCATTTGAGCAATATCGATCCAATTGAACCTATCAATTGGTATCAGAGCTGTTGGTATTGTGTTCTTCGTTATTCATCAAGCAAAACACTACAATATTGCTCAAAAATCATGATCTGAATGAATTGTTGCTGTTTTTAGTTGTGATTTATCATCGCAATCACTCCTAGTTCACAATGATTGTGCAAATTCCATCAGATTATCATCAGATCTGAGGAATTAAGAAGATAGAAAAAGTTACTGTTCGATCGAATTTTGCTCAATTTCATCAAAATTTGATCATGTTTTGGATTGATTGAGATTAGGGATTGTTAATCGGACTATTTCACTGATTGTGTGTGATTTTTGAAGGAATTGGACAAGTTTTTGATAAACCCAGAAAATTTCTCATGATGAAGATGATGAACAGTATGAACAGGTTGAAGATTAACTAGCCGGGTAACAAATTGACTTAGACAAAATCGTTTGGACTTAGATTTGTGAACAAATTAGGTCCTGTGCAGTTGTGTAAAGGATTTTTGTCTAGACGGGTGAAGAATTGCAAGTAAAACTGTGTTCTGTTGTGCCGGGTGATATACTGTTTAGCCGTGTGAAGAACTGTTCAGACGGGTAAAGTACTGTTCAGCTGGGTGATCAACATAACAACCGGATCAACTTGTTACTATTTAGCCGGGTGATTAACACTTTCAAGCCGTGTCAACGTCTGCCGGGTGAAGTGTTGATAACTGTTCAGCCGGGTGAATATTTTCTTCTTGCCGGGTCAAGTTGTTTGTCGTGTCAAGTTATTTCTGTTAGCCGTGTAACTGTTCAGCCGGGTAACGTTCTTGCCGGGTGAAGATTATCAAGGTTACAACTGTTGAGCCGTGTGACTGTTTAGACGGGTGAAGACTTTTCTCAA
Organism: Tagetes erecta; assembly: GCA_030867185.1. Lineage (NCBI taxonomy): Eukaryota > Viridiplantae > Streptophyta > Magnoliopsida > Asterales > Asteraceae > Tagetes > Tagetes erecta. Next base: position 8,577,547 of record CM061497.1, read on the forward strand.
CCGGGTGAAGAACAAAACCTACTGTTCAGCCGGGTGAAGAAGAATTTTTCACTGTTCAGCCGTGTGACTCAATTTTAGTTGTTTTAAACTTTGTTATCTTATCTTGTCATTATTTACTTGTTTTCATTTTAGTAGTTTAACTATTTCTTTTCAAAAATCAACAAAAACCAAAAATATTTTCTTTAAAATCTTTTAAAATGGCACCTAATGATGATTCTGATAACCGTGTTCCTAGACTTGTTAACCGTGCAGATTTCAAGAATTGGACTATTAGACTGAAGCATCATCTTTGCTCAATAGACAATGATCTTTGAAAGTCAATTGATAAGGGTCCTCACATACCTACACAGACAGCTCCAGATAGTGCAAGTACCTACACCAAAGACTCTACTGAACCTTATCCAGAAGATAATCTATCAGCAGAAGATTTAAGGAAAGTGAAGAATGATAGCAAAGCCTATTCTTTGATGTGTAAAGGACTGCCACTACAAGTTCTGTCGAGGTTGGATACTTATCAGACGGGTTATACATTGTTCAAAGCCTGGAAGTCAATATGTGAAGGAGGTGAACAACTTAGAAGTCTCAAGAAACAAAAGCTGAAGAGACAATTGGAGTTATTTGAACACATTGCTGGAGAATCTGTGCACCAGATGATGAATAGGTTTGTTCATCTGACTACTGAAATGATCAATGTTGGTGCAAAGACAGATCTTCAAAACCTGAATGACATATTACTATGTGCACTTCCATCATCATGGAAACAGACTGTGACTCTACTGAAACATACTGAAAAGTTTCCGATGGATTTGGATCTGCTCATTGCAAAGATTGAGGAAGTAGAAATTGATGAAAGTTCTAGAAACACTGATAGAACTGGTTCACATGCACAAAATATATTGTGAATCCTGCTAACACTGTGGAGAATGCCTTTCTTGCACAAGATGCAACTAAGTTTGAAGATGAGGGTGATTTCTTTGTTGGTGCAAGTTTTTACACTGATTCGTCATACATTCCAAATTCACCAACTTATTCTTAACCTCAATCTCCACCAAGAGCTCAAGTCCAAAGTCAGAATCTGAAGAATCAAGTAGAAAATCAAAGTTCGAATGTTCAAACAAAAGTAAAAGATGTGATGAACATCTTGTTACAAGATGACGAGACGAAGACTGCTTTTACTGCGTTCATGGCAAGCTTTCAAGCTTATCAAGGAAGTCATTTGTCTCAGATGGATGTTGTTCTTCAAGATCTTTTTGAAATGGATCCTGATGACGTTGAGGAAATGGATCTGAATTGGAGAATGGTAATGGTTGCATATCGAACACATAAACATGCATATGTTAACCGAAGCTACAAGCCTCATGCAAACAAGACAGTTGGTTTTGACAAATCGAAGGCCAGATGTTTCAACTGTAACTGTTATGGTCATTTTTCTCAGGAATGCAAAGCTCCTAAGAATCAGAATTACAATGATCAATCAAGTTCAAGTGGACAGAATCAAGGTCAAGGTCAAAGCTCGCAACAGTCTTCAAGCTATCAACAGAGGAATCAACGTTTCATACAGAAGCCATATCAAAGTCTTCCCATGCCAAAATTGGAGGATGAAGGAAAGAAGCCAGAAGATCAGACCAAAGCACTGGTAGTGAGTGTGAAAGATGGATATGATTGGAGTGCTTATGCAGAACAGTTTACATCTGATCTTACATCCAGTCTGGCGTTAGTTTGTGAAATTGAGGAAGATTGGTCTGAAGAAGGGGATGGTAAACTGATTGATACTGTGAGTGAAGATTCTGAGGAATATGACTAGAGTGCAAAGTCAGATCCTGTTGAAGAATCTGAATCAGAAATTGCGCTGATGGCTACATCCAGTGAGTCTTCATCATCCACCGAACAACCAAAGGTTAGTACTGATTTACCCCCTAACTATGTTCCTTTGCCTGATGATGTTAGAGGTAGGTTATGTTCTGAACAATGCATTCAACAAGTAGAACATTATCGAACTCATTCATTTAAAATTGGTGATAAATTAAGCAAACATGAGAAAATTCATGAACAACTTAAAATTGATCACAAAATTGCTGATGAGAAGATATTGTCACTTAAAGAATCATGGAACAAAACCTTAAAAGATTTGGAACTGGTAACAAAACAACTTGAAGAAATGACAAAGAACTTTGAACAAGAAAAAGTTGCTCATGCTGTCACGCAAGTGGAATTAACAAAGGTTAAAAGTTGTAAGAATATGATGAAACAACTTGTGAATGAAAGAGGTAACAAAAACAAAACAGGGTTGGGTTTCACTCATGAACCAATGCCTAATTCAATCACACAAACTTTACCTGAAAACTTCAATCAATTTGATCATTCACCTGAAAATGAACGAAAATTCAAAGAAATTCAAAGAAGTAAATCCGAATCCGAAGGATCTGAAGTGTTGATTGAGAGTTTGAAAGAAGATGGTGTGACGACTGAAGCTGATGATGAAGCTAGCAACAAATCAGAGCCTGTTCTGATTCAACTTGTTGAGTATCCGGAACTGAATCCGAAGTCAGAAGAAAAAGTGAAGGATGAAGGTGAATTTTCGGGATACAAGAAGCAAGAGGTGAAGCAGACTGAAGTTTCAAAAGGAAAGGTGCAGAAATCGAAATTACCAGTCAATCAATCTGAAACGAAAAAGTCAAAAGGTAAAAGTGTCATAAATCGAATGACAACACCAAAGCTCAAATTGTTAAAACTGACAAACTCAAACCTGTCAAAAAGAAAGTGTCAAAAGGAAAAACAATTAAGTTTGTGTCTGCAGGAACTTTTGATTTGAACGAATCTTATGGTAAACCAATCAATTCTTCAATCAAATCTAACTCTGATCTGAAAACAGGTTCAGGTCCTAAGTCTTCCGCTGTCAATGATAAAAGAATTGAACCAAAGAAGGTAACCAAACAAGATGTGTTAAAATCGAACCAAGTTTCCAAGCAAGCAAAATCACAATCAAAATCTCCACAAAAGAATCAAGTTAATCTAAAACCGAACAAAACTGATAATGAATCACGAGTGGGTTCAACATCAAAAGTTAACAATCGGCTCTTTAGGATTAGAAAGAAACATTGTAAGATTTGTGATCGTTATAATCATGTTACTACTGAATGTTTCTTTAACAGGTACTGCAGTTACTGCGACAAAAGAAATCATTCTTCAGAGGAATGTTTTTATAACAAATTTTGTGATATCTGTGAAAGAAGAAACCATGACACAAAGGATTGTTTCTTTCGGAAAAACTCATCAAGAGAAATGACAAATCATTTGGTTTTCAAAATGTTAATCAATGTCATTCTCCTGTTTTGAGAAATTTCAATCGAAACAATTCTGGTTCTAATAATTTTTCATCAAGAAATGTGCAGGTTAACAGTGTTAAACCGAGAGCTTTGATGGTAAGAAACCAAAAATTTGAAAATAACCTTGATCCTAAGTTAGAGGAAAGGTTCATTGCTTTGAGAAGAAAGCAATCGATTCAAGCCAATGGGCGAAACAGTTTTCAACCAAATCTCTCAAATGAAACAAATTTTCAAAATCTTCATTATCAACAAGTTACTGTTACAGATAGATTCGGAAAACCCAAGACCATGTGGGCCTGGGTTGACCAAACTAACTAAGCAATTGTTGAAATGCAGGTACGCCCTCGAAGACCTATCAACTCATGGTTTGTTGAAAGTGGGTGTAGCCGGCATATGACAGGCAACCATGCCTTGCTTCAAGACTTTAAGCTGAAGAATGGTACACATGTTGCATTTGGAGGAGATGCTGGTGGTAAAATAACTGGAGAAGGAACCGTGTCAAATGGGGTCATTAGCTTTGATAGAGTCAACTACTGTGCACAGTTGAATTTTAATATGCTAAGTGTATCTCAAATTTGTGACAAATCATATTCAACTTTATTTGATGATTCTTTCTGTTATATACTCAAACCAGGTTTCAAGATTGACAATGAATGGGTGGTGGTTAAGGCTCCAAGAGATCGTGATGTATACAAGCTTGATATGTCGCAGATCAATGCTGAAACCGAAACTACTTGTCTCATTGTGCATGCTTCAAATGATGAGAGTCAGCTTTGGCATAGACGGCTGGGCCATTCAAACTTCAGAAACATGAACCGTTTAGTGACTGGAAATCACGTTGTAGGAGTACCATCAAAGAAGTTCTCTACAACTGATCTCTGTCCAGCATGTTTGAAAGGAAAACCGCACAGAATGTCTTTTAAGTCCAAGCCAGAAAACTCCATTTCAAAACCCTTACAGATGCTACATATGGATCTCTTCGGACCAACAAATGTCCAAAGCATCGGAGAGAAGTCTTATTGTTTTGTCATCATTGATGATTTTACTAGATTTTCTTGGGTTTATTTCTTGCATGTTAAATCTGAAACTACTGAGTTGTTAAAAGAATTTATTGTCAAAGTTGAAAATCAGTTGGATTGTAAAGTGAAAATCTTGAGAAGTGATAATGGAACAGAGTTTAAGAACGCTAATGTTGATTTGTTTTGTGCAGAAAAAGGAATTGCTAGACAATTTAGTGCTCCAAGAACGCCTCAACAAAACGGGGTTGCGGAACGGAAAAATCGGACACTGATTGAAGCAGCAAGATCCATGCTTGCAGATGCCAAAATCCCTATCACATTCTGGGACGAAGCTATTGCTACTGCGTGTTTTGTACAAAACAGGACATTATTGGTTCAGGATAAAAATAAAACATCTTATGAGTTATTGTTTGGAAGAAAACCAAATATTTCTTACTTGAAAGCATTTGGTTGTCCTGTATCGATTCTAAATTTAAGTGATCATCTCGGGAAATTTGAGTCAAAATCTGACGATGGATTTTTCCGTGGTTACTCATCTGTTTCTAAATCTTATCGAGTTTTTAATAGCAAAACAAATACTGTTATCGAAACTATTAACGTAAAGTTTCTAGAAAATTCGTTTCCGTCAGTGGCGCATGGTCCCGAATGGTTGTTTGATTTAGATTCGTTATCAAAATCTTTCAATTCCAACTTGTTTGATTTTTCAGGAAAAGCGAGAAAAGAATCAGGTGACTTGGGATGTTTTAGCGATGATTCTGATAATGACGATGATAGTAATCTCAATTCAGAGTATCCGTTCATGTCATTTCATAATCCTGATCATGTCAAATCCAGTCAAGCTCCGGGTCCTTCTAGTTCTCAAGAAGATCAAGAATCAAATATTCTTGGTGATGATGTTAATCCGCAAAGTTCTCCTAATGATGGTGGATCTGTTCAAAATCAACCATCATCAGATCCGAATGTTGAAGCTATTCCAGAATCGTTTGACTACTTCATCAATTCACCGGATCAGGTTCCTAATTTCACTCCGCATACTTCTACCATTCTACAAGATTTACCGAATCTGAATCAGTCAAATCTGGAGACGCAAGTTCAAGGTGACGTTATACCAACTCATCGAGTTCATAGGAATCATCCTGTCTCTCAGATTATTGGGCCTTTGAATCAGTGAACTATGAGAAGTCAAACTGAACATGCAAATGTTTGTCTTTATTCATGTTTTCTTTCTCAAGTGGTGCCAAAGAACATTTCAGAGGCGTTACAAGATAATAGTTGGATTGAAGCCATGCAAGAGGAGTTACTTCAATTTCGCAAACAAGAAGTTTGGAAATTAGTGGACTTACCTGAAGGAGAAAATGCGATTGGTACAAGATGGTTGTACAAGAACAAGCCAGATGAACGTGGCATTGTTGTGAGAAATAAAGCGAGACTTATTGCACAAGGTTACACTCAAGAAGAAGGTATTGACTATGAAGAAGTGTTTGCTCAGGTCGCTCGACTTGAAGCTATTCGCGTTTTTCTAGCTTATGCCTCTTTTATGAAGTTTAAAGTGTTCCAAATGGACGTTAAAGGCGCTTTTCTGTATGGACCAATTACCGATGATGTATATGTCAGACAACCTCCGGGTTTTGAAGATCCTGATTATCCTCATCGTGTATACAAATTGAGCAAAGCTTTATATGGTCTACATCAAGCTCCAAGGATTTGGTACGAGACGTTATCTAAACATTTGCTAGAACATGGATTTACAAGAGGTCATATTGATCCAACTTTGTTTATGAAGAGGGAAAATGAAGATCTTTTATGTGTTCAAGTGTATGTGGATGATATCATCTTTGGATCAACCAGTGCGTCCATGTGCAAAGAGTTTGAAGAAATCATGAAGTCAAGATTTCAGATGAGTTCGATGGGGGAGATTAATTTCTTTCTTGGATTGCAAGTAAAACAATCAGCAGATGGAATTTTTATCAACCAATCAAAGTTTGTTGAGAAGTTGCTGAAAAAGTTCAAGATGCAGGATTGTCAGACTATTCGAACTCCATCTGATGTGAATTGCAAGATACAGCCGGATCCGAAAGGCAAATCTGTTGATCAAACACTGTACAGATCAATGATTGGTTCACTGATGTATCTTACTGCATCAAGGCCAGACATTATGTATGCTGTATGTGTGTGCGCAAGATATCAGTCTGATCCAAAAGAGTCGCACCTGGTTGCTGTTAAACGTATTTTCAGATACCTTAAAGGGAAACCGAATCTCGGGTTATGGTATCCTTATGAAGGCAATTTTGAATTATATAGTTATTCTGATAGTGACTTTGGTGGGTGTGCTCTTGACAGGAAATCGACTACGGGTGGATGTCAATTTCTGGGTCCTAGACTTGTTTCTTGGCAATGAAAAAAGCAGACCAACGTTTCTGTATCCACAGCTGAAGCAAAGTATATCGCTGCATCTGCAGGATGTTCTCAAGTTTTGTGGTTACAAAACCAATTGCTTGACTACAGGTTTAACTTTCTCAAAACTCCTATTTACATAGACAATACTGCTGCTATGTTCATTACTGCTAATCCTGTTCAACACTCAAAAACCAAACATATCGAAATTCGATATCACTTTTTAAGAGACAACTCTGAAAAAGGTTTAATAATTTTGATTAAAGTTCATACCGACAAACAACTGGCAGATCTTTTTACAAAATCTTTCTTGTCAGGGCGGTTTGAATTTTTAATTCAATCCATAGGGTTAATCAACCATGATTAATTCTAATTTTTGAAAAAACAAACAAAAATCAGAAAATATAAAAGTCAAAAATATAATAAGTCGATGTCAGGTATTGATTCCTTTGTCTTTTATTTTATTGTTTTGCATTGTGTGTATGCATGAAAAAGAAAAGCAAAAACAAAATATAAAAACAAAAAGAAAAAGAAAATATCATGTCATAAGAATCTATATTGCAAAAAGTGAGAAATGATAGTACACTAGACATTATTTGCTACATCATTTTTAATAAAGACTGATGAATGTTAATTGATGTGCGAGACAGCTCAGGCAATTAGACTGAAAAAGTAAGTTCATTGTTGAGAAATCTAAATTCAATGATCTTTGTGTTAAATTCCATTGCTATACATGTCGAGATATATATCTTTTGAAGCATTACTTGTGATGATAGTTGTGCATGATCAGGTAACGATGCAATCTATTCAGTGTGATGAACCGCATCGTGAGCTTCTTTGTTGTGGTACCCACAGACCTGAAGTCTCACACGAAGTCTCTTTTGAGCTTCAAGGAGCAGCAAAAGATTCCCAAAGTTGGAACAGAAAGAGTCCCAAATGTGGACCATCACCAAACAAAAATTCCAAAAAGGAATTCAGAAGATTCCCAAGGGGAACGATAGGAAATTGAAATTCCAAAATGGAATCAAAAGAAGTCCCAAAGTGGACCAAATCCGAATAGAACCCAGATTCCATACTGTTTATGATTGTAAGTGACCAGGTTTTTGTGCAATATGCATTCAGGTAGTAGCTGATAAGGAAATATGTTGACATATGTATACATGTGGGTCACATAAGTCATTTTAATCGAACGTTAATCTCATCATGATACTGAAAAAGTAAGTGTGTCAACTCGAGCTAATTGGTATGTTTTCATATCATCACTCAATCAAACAGAAGTCAAATGTCTATTCAAAACTTGCAAAACATGTTCAGATAATGTGTGGTATGATCTCACTGCAATATTCTTGATTCATTGCATTGCATATGTCTTTATTTTAATGTGTGTGCTTTGTGTGTGCAGGCATATGGAATCATTATTGACACATCGACATCCTTGTTAAACTTAAAAATTTTAAGTTTAGGGGAGAATAAGTGAAGAAGAAAAATATTTACAAAAATCCAAAAAATATTTTCAAATAAGTGTGTTTTGAATGAACAAGATTATGGGGTATGCAAAGCAAAGGTATTGGATGTGTTAAAAACAAACCCAAGGTCTTGTAATATGTTTTTAAGAAATTGCTTCGGGATATAGAAATTTTGGTTGTGCAAAAACATTTTTGTGAGAAAAATCAAAGAAAAAGAAAAAGGGATTTAATGAGAATTAATATTTGTTGACTTGTATTCAATTTTGGATATTTAATGTGACAAACCCTAATAAGGATGTCTTGTCTAGTTAATATGTCGAGAATGTTTGCAGGTGCAATAAATGCAGTTGAAAAGTCAACAGACGAGAAAATTGAGAAAAATTGCTCAAGTGTTGTAGCCGGGCAAAGATATCAGAACACTGTTTAGCCGGGTAATGTAGATACTATTTAGCCGGGTAAAGTTGTTGTGTCTGATATGAGCCGGGTGATTGAGTGAAAGAAGACAGCCGGGTGAAGATATTATGACTACTGTGTGGTCGGGCAATGAACATGTCAAATTTATGCCCGGTGAAGGAGTCATTGATATCTTCCGGGTGACAAGTTGTGTTACTATACAACCGGGTGAAGAAATGTTATCACTGTACAGCCGGGTAAAAGAAAGAAGTCTTATCTAGCCGTGTAAGTGATAAACATTGTGTAGCCGGGTAAAGTACAACAACTGTGTTGCCGGGTGATGAAGAAAAGCAAGCCGGGTGATAAAGAAGATAACTGTGTTGCCCGGTGATGAAGAAAAAGCAAGCCGGGTGATAAAGAAGATAACTGTGTTGCCCGGTGATGAAGAAAAGCAAGCCGGGTGATGAAGAAGATCACTATGCAGCCGGGTAATGAACAGAAGGTCATTGTACCAGCCCGGTGATAAAGAAGACTACTATGCAGCCGGGTGATGAGTAAAATCAAAACAGGTGTAGTTGTTCCTAACCTTTACCCGTCTCTACAGTGCTTTACCCGTCTCTACAGTGATTGACCCGTCCAAGTGATTTACATGTTTTGTGTTGATCCGTCTCATGTTGTGACTTGTCTCAAGTACTTGACCAGTCCCAACAGTGCATGACACGGCTCAACAGTGCATGACCCGTCAAGGCTTATTGGGCTTTTATGCTTACTCGTCCCAAATTGTTGACCCGGCTCTTTAAGTTTGACCTAATTTTTCAATCATATATAAAACCCGCCTCTTCACAACACTTATCATTTTTCACAAAGTTTTTCAAGCAAATCCCCTGTACCTCAAATCGTTCATACTTTTGTTCAATCGATTGTTCTGTAACAAGTGTGATTGTTTGAATAAGGTATATTTTCAGTGATTCGACCTTGATAAACCTGCAAATCGATCGTTAAAACGAAAAATGATGATGAACAGTACTTTGATCACTGAATCGACACTTTGATTTTGTGTGTTAAAACTGAAATTGAATGTTGTTTTATGTGTAAAAAATGTCGATTATCAACAATCAATCATTAATTTGCATCAAATTGCTTTAAAACAACAGAACCAACCAAAATTTGCTCATAACTGTAAACCACCATTGATGACCTGTTGAAAATTCTTAAGTGTTAACATCAAAGTGATAAATGGTGTGTTAAACATTGACAAATCATTGTTAAAAATAAACTTAACATGCTAAACAATTTCATTACACAAATTTCAGATTCATGTTCTTAAGTGTGTAAACTGTTTAATTGTGAAATGTTGTATAATAATTAAAATCCAAAGTTGTTTTGATCAAAATGATGAAAATCAGATTGTTAGATCAATTTAGGAGTTAAAATGATTATGTGAATGTTTTACTTTTATAACTTTTTGTTCAAACACTTATGCAAATTTGAAATTTATTAATGAAGAATTTAACACATTTGTCTTGTCTTTGTTTTAAACAGTGGAGAATTTGAAGTTTGAGCCTAAGCACAATCTAGTTGCTTGTCTGGATGAATCTATACTAGAAACAGAGGGTTATAGAGACATGATCAGATTCATCAGAAGAACAAAGTATGTCTATGCTATGTGTGCTAAGCCTGTCATATATGCAAGACTGATCAAAAGTTTTTGGAGAACAGCTGAGGTTTTGACTGATGAGGCTGGGGTGACTGTTGTTAGAGGGAACATCACCAGAGATTTAGTGTTGACTGTTTCTGAAGAAGCTATCAGAACAGCATTGAGGATTGATGATGATGAGATAGGAGGCAATGATGAGTTGACAAATGCTGAATGTCAAGCGTGTTTTGTTAATATGGGTCATCCTCCTGTATTTCCAAAGTCATAGTTTGTTAGAGCAAGATTGGGGAAGAAGTGGAAGTTATTGTGCTATGTGATTCAACAATGCATGTCAAGAAGGAGTGCTGGTTTTGACAACTTTCCTTCTGACATCGCATCTCCAATTGTTGCTATTGCAGAGAACAAACCATTTAATATGTCGAAATGGATTATGAATGGGTTTGTATTCAATCTGGTGAAGGGCAAAAGATTCAAGTTTCTCATGTATCCGAGATTCTTGCAATTGATGATTAATGTTGCCTATCCTATTATCAGAGAAGAAGGAGTTGTTGGAGGAATATTATATACTGAGGATATGAATGATCTATCATATCGAAAGATGAGTATAGGGAATGTTCCAAGTGTTGAGTTATTTGACTATATGCGGGATATAGCAAATAATGAGGAGGATATTGAGACAGTATACCATCACATATCACATGGAGAGATAGTGAATCCACAGGACCTAGTTGATGAGGTGCCTGATAACTTATTGGATGATGATGAGTACTTTGCTCGACATCCAGATGAGGAAGATGAGTCTGAGAATGATGAGAATGAAGAAGAAGATGATAGTGATGATGGTAATGATGATGATAATGGTGAAAATGAGGATAGTATGGAAGAAGAAAGTGCTGAATCAGTTTCTGAGGATGCCGAAATTGTTGAAACAGAATCACTGGTGATTGAAGAACCTGTTGAGATTGTTGGTGTTGCAGAAGAAGTTGTTGTTGAAGCTCCTAGGAATGTTACAGTTCAATATACTAGATCTCGAAGATCTAAAACTGTAATTGAGCCTATGTTGATTGAGGAGCCAAGTGTAGATGTGTCTGAACAGATAGTGGACATTGTTCAGATTGCTAAAGAAGTTGAAGCAGAAGTAGAGTTTGTGGCACAGACAGACGATGAAACTGATGCTGGTGTAAGTGTTCCTGTTACTGCTGATATTGCCACATCCCCCAAAGTTGCTGAAAACATTGAACAACCTTTGGAGTCTTCACCAAAAGTTGATTCAAGTGTTAAGGTGAATGAAGATAAAGTGAAAATTGCTGAGTTAGAAGAGATGGTAGCAAAACTCTTGGATGCTAATGAACAGTTGAAAGCATCAAATGAAAGAAAGAAGAAGAGATTAGAAGAGTTTTGGGCCACTCAAAATCAGAATCTTGAAACATTCAAAGCATTAGATGCGGATTATGTGAAGTTGAAGGCTGATTATGAAAATTTGAAGGATGAGCATGAAAATTTGAAAGATGATTATAAAGAGTTAAAGGCGGAATGCAATACTCTTGATGCTGAGAAGGAGATGTTAGAAAAATGGTTAGAAGAAACCAGATCAAAGAAGTCTGGTTCTACATCTGATAAAGATTTTTCGGATGATGTAATGGAAGTGACTGAGCCTACTCAAGAAGTCAAAGTTTATTATACTAGAGCACGTGGTACGAAGAATGTGGGCATAAGGATTGAGTCACCAATTACTATTCCCAATGAAGCAGTTGTTTCTGTCAATCCTGACAAAGCTGAGGGAAAAAGAAAGTTAGATGATGTGCCTGAGATTACTGGTGAAGAAGGTTGTACTAAAAAGGCAAGAATAGAAGAGATTCAGATTGAGCCGATTCAATCTGAATCTGTAACTGAAACTGAGATGGCTGAAACAGCGAAGGTGGATGAAACTGTGAAAGAAGCTGAAACTGATAAAACAGTTCAGATTGAGCCGATTCAATCTGAATCTGTAGTGGAAACTAAAGTGCCTGAAGTGGTTGAAGTTGTTGAGAATGCGCCAGAAATAGTGACTGAAGAAGCATTTCAGTTTGGGCCGGTTCAAACTGAAACTGCACCAATGATTGAGGCACTAGATGATCTGGATGATATAGATTTCACAGAGTCTGAACCTGAGGTTGAGCCTGAACCTAATTCTGAAGATGAGATACCAGCTGATTTGCCTGAACATTTTGCTTATCTAGAAAAGATGAAGTACAATCCAGTATATCTGAATGGGCTGACAGTGTGTCAAATCAATGAAGAATATGAGAAATATTTGACTACACAAGATAAAGCAACTGCTGATGAAAAGGAGTTTGTTGTTGAGAAGGGTGAGTGGACACCACTCCAAGAAAGCCTGAATATTGATGATTTACCTCCAACAGAGTTATATCATCAAAATCCAGAAGAAATGTCTAGCAGAAACATGCGTGAATGGTTGAGTTCGAGGAACTATCCATATAGAACTTTGAAGAAATTGAAACATGAATCGCTGAAGAAAATTGTTGTAAGTTTTATGAAGACTGAGAAGATGTACAATCGGATGTTTTATCTGGATTACAACAACCCGCAATATTATGAGCTGACTAAGAGATATAAAGTGCTCGAACCCAAAGAAATAACGGTGATGGCTTTACCAGAGGATGCGCACAAAAAGAGAAAAAAGTTGATCGATATGTTTCCAAGTGAAGTCAAGTCATACCATATTCCTATGGACGTACGAGAATCATGGCATAAATCTGCCACAGCAGGAGATGTGGTTAGATCTCTGCTGAGCAAAGGACAATCTGTTGCTGAACTGCTTGATTCTATGATCGTACCTGAAAAGTCCAAGAAGGTGAAAATCATTGCATGGAAATATGACGAAGTTTTTGATGCATTTTTTATCAAAAGAGTTAATGGTTTATGCGATGTTTACCATTATTACTCTAGTATTTTCAAGTTAGAAGTGCAAGAATTGAAGGAATTGCACAAACTGAGATTGATCAATCACACGTATGCTGAGCGTGGTGACAAAAGTGCGATGCTGCTTGATGCTGGAATAAGCCGTTTACCAAAGTACTTGGAGTTTAGAGGACAACAAGAAGATAGTGCTTATGTTCAGTCAAAGAAAACGAGGAAACAAAAGAAGTTGGTGGTGCGTGACATGTATTTAGAAGAGTTTTCTGATGAATACTTTGATAAAGTGACTGATCCGGGGTTGAAAGTGATTGATGGTACACAGGCGACGAAACCAATTCTAAAGTTTTTCTACAATCAGGAAACTTTTGAGCTGAAATTGTACGAAATTTGGATGACTGGGATAAGGTTATGATTACATTATTCAGTACATTCGAGCTGAAGCTGTTACATCCATCCTACATCGATCATTTGCGAAGTTACAGAATGGAGAAGTGCAAAGATAAACTTGCTGAAGCTGATCGAAAATTGTTTGTGGTGATGATCGAGGTGATTGCAGCTGCTTCAGAGAAAATTCGACTAAGGAAGGCATTACTCAATGCTAACCTTGTGAAGGTTGATATTCCGGAGATAGAGTTTATGCGTGTGACTGCGAAGGGTACACTAGAAGTGCAAGTCAAAGGGCGAGAGTTGCCATATGAAATTTATGCTAACATTGATTTTGCAGGTTTGACTCTTGATAGTCTGAAACGCATGAATGCATGTGCCATCCTTACAAACGAGTCAAAGGCAAGACAAGCAAAGATCGCGGAGAAGTTCAAGTCATGCATCGAGGAAGCGTTAAAAGAACAAGAAGAATACAAAGGAAAAGCGTTGCTGGATGTTAAAGAAGAGTCCGAAGATTGGTGAGAGATTGGAGCTAAAAAAGCAAAAGATGAAAACTGTCTGAAGAATTTTGAAGTCCAAAGATAAATCTTAAGGGGAGTACTGTTAGGGCTATTTCCTGTTTAAGATTTACTTTGTACTTTATTTTATACATTTTGTATAGTTTAGGGTTTAGTTTGTTATTTTCCCTAAATGTATTGTTGCATAAAGCATGTAGTGTGAGAATGTTTAGGAGAGAGTCTAGATCACATATTCACGTTAGAAAGAGAACTAAGTGTGTGTGATTACATTCTCCTGCATTTTGTACTACATATATTGCTTTGATCATCAATACAAAGAGAATTATTTAGTAATGAATTGTGTTGCTGATTAAACTGTTTGTTTGTACGAATCATTCTGATCATTTGAGCAATATCGATCCAATTGAACCTATCAAATGATACACATAGGTTCCGAAATTATATTCGATAGAATTTAGTTCAAGTGAAGTATAGTTTAAGAAGATAGGTACATTGATGATTTGAGAGAAATGAGTTTATTAGGTAGTCATTACCCATAATAATAGTTTTGTTCATAGATACAAAAAGGTAAGTTCGAGTACCAAAATTGTAACAACATAAGTTTTTGAAAACCAACTTCATGTGTGTGAGATGTAGATGCCAATTGTTCATGGTATTGTCAAGTTCATAAGCATTGGACGATGGTGTACATAAATAATCTAGTTATTAGGATTTTTAAAAAAATTAGTTTCATGAAGATTTGATGTTATGGATAATCCAATCTATAGCTCCAATTTATAGATTACTCTGTTCCTATTGGTTTTGATTTTTTTTAAATGTTTGAGTTCTTAAAACAAAAGCTTTTAGGTAAAGCAAGTGCATTGATTAGGGAAGTAAACAAAGTTATAAAAGATGAAAAATTAGTTTCATGAAGATTTGATGTTATGGATAATCCAATCTATAGCTCTAATTTATAGATTACTCTGTTCCTATTGGTTTTAATTTTTTTTAAATGTTTGAGTTCATAAAACAAAAGCTTTTAGGTAAAGCAAGTGCATTGATTAGGGAAGTAAACAAAGGTATAAAAGATGATGTTGTTTCTCAAAAATGAGTTTTTTTATTTAATAAAAACTAAATATTTAAATGATGAATTTATAAAATAAATTTTCTTTTATCTTTAACATAGATAAGGTGATTGATTTGAATATAAGTAAATGGCACGGTCTAAGTTTCGAGTATTCGATATTGGAAAACATAAATCATGACGTTTGTTGCAAGTCTTTGTATCATATTTGAGAAAACCTGGAAATGTTGTGTAATCGTTAAAATAACCAATCCCTTTTTAAATAAATCATTTATCATAATTTTTATCTTTTATAAAGATATATATATATATATATTTGGGAAAATAATTAAATCATTTTAATAGAATCATTTGTTGGTAGTTTCTCACGAAAACCGCAGATAAAACATGGTGTTTTAAGTAAAGAGTTTATACGTAAGACATGTTGTGTTTGAATGAGTTTATAGAAACGAGATGTATAGAATTTCATTAGTGGTCATTTATATAAATGAAATATATTAGTTCAATGATCTTTGGAATAGTTGTGTAGTGACTTCACGTTAAGTTGTGGAAACGAATTTATGAATAGCATCATTTATCATAGTTGTGTAGAATTTCATTGTGTTTGAATGGTTGATTAGAAGTTGGATTAGAATGTTATGATTGGATGAATAGTTTAGACAACATTTGAGTATTAAGATCAAGTTGAGATACTTTGGAGGTAAACATTCGATTCGTAAATAAAACGAATAAGTTGACATAATAAAATAGTAAATCCGTTACGAGATTTCAGGAATCATGAATTAAGTATTTAATTTGAATTCGGAATTTAATTGAGATTAGAAATATTTCTTAGATTTGCTATTTTGTATTCGTTTTGAAGTTTTGATAATTTGATTGAATTTACTCAATATATCTTAGTTTTGATTTAAAACATTTGGGCCGCGATGGTATTAGCGAGTCGTTCACGTCTTGTTGTCATTCTACAGGATAAGATAGAAAAAGAATTTCATGAGGCATAAGAAAGTTTTGGATAACATAAGTTGTAATGGAGTTTTTGATTGAATAGAAAGGATAAATGTACTTTGAATTTCATAGAATTTTTAGCACACATAACATGGTAATCACTTGGAAATCATTGAAATGTAAATAAGCAAACTTGGAATAACATTTGAAATAATATAGAAACCCATTAAAATAATTTGAAATCATAGAAAATGATAATCATAGAATCCATAAATAAATAGAATTTGAAGGCTTAGGAATGTGACTTGGTTTTGAACACTTAAGACTTATCAAAGTGTTAAGTTCGTTTTCAACGTATTCGAGAAGGCGTGCTTTAGCCTACAGGGTCACACTCATCTCGTCCATCCCCAGGTAAGCATACAAATCTCTTAAAGAGATTTATACGAAAGGCTTTGCCTTAGACATGATGTCCGTGATGCAGGCGTTCCCCCTTCCGGATTGCACACGTTCTTACGTTTCAAACTTAGTACTCAAGACGATGACGAGATTCCACAAAGAGAAAGATCCTAATTACACGGAAGAGTCTCTTGTAGCTCCTTCACGAAATCAGATAAGAAATAGGATAAGGAAAAGGCATACAAAGGTTCATAAAAAGGAATAAGGAAATAAGTTCTAGAAGAGTTTTCTAAGCACAAACTATTTGCACTAAAGACTCATAGGTTATAGTATAGGTCGGTGTGTTTCTAATACCCTATCCTAGTTCCCTATAACTATGGCTCTGATACCAAACTGTGACATCCCGCCCGGCGGTGGAAACACCTGGTTGTCAATGAAATTGGATATCAATAGTAAACAAAGCACATGGTAATTATTTATGGGGCAATTTCATATATACCCCCTACAAAGTTGCATAATGTCATATTTACCCAAATCATGCTTAAAAAGTGTTATACAATATGCATTAAAAACTTGTACTTTGGGTAAATATGATATTATGCAACTTTGTAGGGGTATATATGAAATTAATCCATTATTTATTATGTCAAATAATGAGATAATAAGTTCGGAACATGAGTCTTAAATAGAAACGACAATTTTAAATAAAACCGAAACATTAAATGCAACTGTCCTTATTAATTTAACTAGGTCCAAGGCAATCATATGTCATGGAAAAAGCAGCAAAATAATATCAAGCATCACCTGAAATATGTTAAAATAAAGTTAGCTATTTAAATCTTATGAGTAAACCACAAATTGATACATAATAATATAGAAATCCGAGATCATCATAATATGCTGCGCAATCTTACATGTATAGCTATTTCATATCATTCTCGACCATGACACCTTGAACACACATTTAAAACATTGTAATATGACTTGTAGTCATTTATCATGAGGAACCAACTCGTTTATTAATTAAGGATAACTTTTCAAGCAACCGTCATCTAACCGTCTCGATATTTAAGTTATCCATAATTATTTAGCAACTTAGGGACATGGCATAGCAACATAGTATAGCAACTTGTAACATTGAATATCAATGTTGGTCCATCTAGATCGAGATTTCAGTGCTATAATGATTTGTAAAACAATGGAACACACTTGATTCAACCAAACAAAAGTCCAATATAACCCAATACACAATACTAAGATCAAAACAAGACAATCAGAGGTAATCAAGCTACAATGATAATGAAAATATGCTCCTAGCACCTCCAGCCGTCACACACACACACAATTAGGGTTTGATAAAATGTGCAAAAGTTGTATTGCAATGAGAAAACATTACAATATATAGTGTAGCTTTAGATTCGCTGATAGATTCGCTGACAGCGAATCTATCAAGCAAAGCTGTTAGCTTCGCCGGGCATAAACAGATTCGCCCGACGACAAAACTAATCTATGTGATTCACTAATCTAGACTTCCGGGCGAATCTATAGATTCGCCCGTAGGTTCGTTAGAACAAAAACAACAAAATACATAACATAACAAAGTAACACCGACATGCCGATGAGTCCAACCTATATATGACTATCAATCAACTTGTAACATAGTAACTTGTAACCTTGAAATTTAATGGTCAGGTTTAAATCGCTTGTTTTGAAATACATTCAGGTGGGTTTGTCAATTGGGTCAAACAATCTGATTTCTGGACGATCTTCACCCTTTAACCTGATTATGGCTTCACCAGTGCTGTTATCGTAAAACCACTTCACAAACTTTTGCAATCTTTGTGGCTGAGTATCTGGAACTCTCACTCTGTTCATAATCTTTGGAGCAGCCAACTTCAGCACTACCTTTCCCTTCCACGACACTCAGTGCTTATCTTTCTTTGAGTTCTTCCTTATCGGCTTTTGGTACCCAAATTCCGTGAACTTATCTTCTACAGCCCTTCTAATCGCAACCTCAAATGCACTTGCGTTTATATACCTGGAGAAATTAAAACGATTCAATTTGTAATGAAAAGCCTTAAGCGAGATTCGAACTTGAACATTTTGAAACAAACCGGTTACAGTGCAAGCGAATGTGTTAAATGGATTCGCAGAAAACATATATATAAAGCCCATGTATCGCTGATAGACAACGAGGCAAATCTCAGGGTCGCTCGGAAGATTAGGTCAGAAGAAAGTCTAAAAGACTTAAACCAGGTCCGGGCGACCCTGTAGATTCGATGTTGGTTCACTGGATTGAATAAATTAAAGAAAAATTAAAATATTTTTGGTTTTTGTAATTTTGATTTCCTTTACGAATCCATGAAAACGCCCCACGAATTCAACGCTCCAAAAAAATAAAGATTTAAATTAAAAAAATAAAAACATAAAGAGAAAAATAAAATAAAGTGAAGGAAAAAGCTAGAAAATAAAACAAAAGAAGGATATATATATATTTTCATGACATTTTTCGAGCAGAATCCGGAGAATCATAGATTGGCGGGATTGCAGATATGTTTGTCCATTTAAACACATGCCTTAGTCCTTTCAACAAGAGATCAGCAACTTCATTTTTCATGTTTTGGTTTGATTGAAGAAGCTCAGGCAACTCGGTCCCCACAGACATCTAGGTAAAAAGAACAAGTTCTGTCATCAGGATATATTTGAGCAATATGATTGACATTGCTTGAATTTCTTGGATCAAATCTTGAATATTGATCGTTGCATGAACTTCTTTTGACATTTGTGCAATTTTTTTGCATCTTTTTGTGAGTGGAGCTTGTCAACAATGATTCTTCTGAATACATTGCGACTTATTATTTGGGAAACTCAAATAGTTTAGAGCTCCAGGTCTATACCGACGTATAACAGAGGAGATAAACATTTGAGCATGCTCGGTGAATCTTCAGGTCAATACTTCCGTATAGCAGAGAAGATCCACCAACTCCAGGTCAATACTTCCGTATAGCAGAGGAGTTAAGCACTTTTGACTCAATACATTCTGAGGAGCTAACAAGTAACTCACTCAGAGGTTTTTCTGAAGAGCAACACTAGCAGTTTTTTATTTTGTTTTGCTAACTAGTAACTCGATTCAGGGCTAGGGTGAGGGTGATTTGGGATATTTGGGGAAATCAAGGCAAAGATTTGACACTCTCAACCCATTTTTGACAGAACCCGTATCTTTGTGCAATCCAATCATGTCAAGGGGATAATCCTTATTGCCGAGTTCTTGAACGTTATGTTTGGCTGCACAATCATTGTTTACTTTGTTTTCGGGCTGAGCCTATCTTGCATATCCCAAACACAATACTTCTGACCTCCTTCAACGTCTCTTCAACATCATTTCAAAAACCGGGGATCCTGAAATAGCAAAATTTGAAAAACTATAAGTAGTTAATCTTTAGTATCTCCCCCAAAATTTCTATATAAAAGCTATCTAATAGGAAATTCTTGTTTATCAGATTTTCTTAATATATATACATGCAGAAAAGAAATGAAATAAAATAAAATAAAAGGAATAAAAGAAGGACTGAAGAAATATGTGACAACCGGATTCTCAAGGAAGAAAAAAGAAAAAGATATTTACATATTTACAAGAGTTAGACAAATTAGACTTTTGAAATCGGGACCCAAGCCTTAGTGTACTTAGGTCTTTGAATTGTAGAAGATTTATTGAAAAAATTATTTACAAAAGTATTCAATCTTCTTCCTAAAGATCTATGCTTTGAACTGTTTTCAACTTGCTCAGGGCATTGCTTGACCGTATGATCATCATTTCCACATTTAAAGCAATGAGATTTCAAACCAACTTTGGAAAATTTGGAAACATGAATTTAATCTATTTCTATCTCTTCATCACAATCTGGTAATTGAGAGTTACAATCACTGTAAGAGTCATAAGGCTCTTTTGACTTACCTGTTGCGACTTTTACCTTATCAGGTTCTGATTTGAAATTCATGTATGAAAAAGATGATTCCTTGTCCTTTGGTTTTGAAATCCTTACGGGTGTAAAAGATGGAATTTGATGAGAAAGGAATTTTTGAAAACAGTTTGAATTGGTTTGACTTTCAGAGACATGACCTGAAAGTTTAGCTTTGTCCTTTCCACAAATATTTCCAATGAGATCATCATTCAAGTTGCTAGAGTTTGAAGTAGAACATCCTAAATTACTATTACACATAAAACTGTCTGAATGTAACGCATGACTAGGAACAAAATTAATTAATCTAATGTCTTCATCACACTTCTTTGAATCAGAATTAGAATAATTAGAACTGCTAGAACAACCAAGGCCAGTACTCCCACCATAAGCATAATCCTCTCTAACCTCTGCAAGATTTACACCACTTAAACCTGCAATAGAGCTGTTAGTATCATTCTGTATAATCTCTTGTATCAACTCATTTGAAGGATGAGGAATGGGTGTAGGAGAATAACAGAAAGTACTAGGTGGAGGGTATACTTGTGCATCATTGTTATAACCCAACCCTGTCTTTATTCTAGCCCCCCCTTTGTTTGTTGCACAGTTCCTCCCTTTTCATACCAGAAATCGTCCGTTGTTCCAGTTTGTTTTTGACCTTTCTAGTCTCAAACTCAGCAAGAGTGACTTGCTCAGTTAAATAGTTTATTTCACAATTCTTTTCCAACAGAGATCTTTTCAAATGTTCGTTCTCTTTCAAAGCCTCTTAGTTTAACAAAAAATTTTGATTCATTTTCTTTAAGTTCTTTGTTAATTTTCTTCAATTCGTTTTCATTTGTCATTAACAATTTATTTGCCTTATAAATACCTATCAAGCGAATTTTGCATGCGGATGAACACATATCCTCAACGACATCATAAGGAAGACCCACTACCAGTTTTTCAGCTGCGAGAGCACGATCACACTGGCAGTAAGGAGTGTTCCTCTTGTATTCATCCACAACATCATGCTTAGCCTGTTCAGTCATGGCTTCCATGTCAAGCTTTGTTTTCATAACATTATCAGCATCGGTACCAGCATTTTCTGCCCCATTACCAACCTTGACAGTGACCTTCTCTTTCTTTCCTGTAACAGCATCACACACTAGTCCAGAATGAACAGCTTCTTCCTTATTCTTTCCCATATCAATCACCATCTCAGCAACTTTACCACCATCCTTTCCCTCTTCCGTCAAACCATACTCAGCAACCTCTTCAATCAAACTATCCTCAGCAACCTTTCCAGTATTTATTTCCTCTTTAACCTCATCAATCACTCTAACATTCTCAACCTCTTCACCATAAAATTCTTTAAAAGGATCAAAACAATCAATGTAATTGTCATTGAGAACAGATTCTTCAACAACTTCACCAATTAAAGCTTCATGATTATGAACAAGCATCCTAGATAAGGCCGTAGTGTCAAATGGAATCTGAGTGATAACAGATGCATTTGAGCCAGCACCTACACTTATGGAACCACCACCAGGTTTGTCAGACCCATAACTTGATGATCCTCCAGAGACCGCACCAGGTGAGTTTGCAGCAGATGTAATCAGTGCAGCATTCTGAGGAGAGACATTGGGAAGCATCATGGATTGATTGTATTCTCTTCTCTTTAAATCCAGATCAAATGACTTCAACTTGTTTATCACGTCCATTAGTTTAAAGACAAAGAAATTTCTTTCTTGTTTCAGCTTCTTAATCTGAAGACTCCAATGAAGAGGAAGAGAATCCAAAAGCTTTGTCACTTGCTCATGATTTCCCAATTTTTCATCATATTTTTTAAGATTGCTTGACATAGATTGAAAGCGATTCGATATATCAGTCAGATTTTCATGCTTGAATCCAACGAATGAATTGAACTCATTTTCAACCTGAGCTTTTCTATCCATTCTTTTTTTTGGAAATTAGGTTCTCTCGTAGGTTCTCTGGTAGGTTCGCTGGTAGATTCTCTCACAGGTTCGCTCGTAGGTTCGCTCGTAGGTTCGCTCGCAGGTTCGCTCGTAGGTTCGCTCGTAGGAAATTAGGTTCTCTCGTTGGAAATTAGCTTCTCTCGCAGGTTCGCTCGTAGGTTCTCTCGCAGGTTCTCTGACAGGTTCTCTGGTAGGTTCTCTCACAGGTTCTCTCGCAGGTTCTCTGGTAGGTTCTCTTGCTCACAGAACCAAACAGGTGAACTTTCGTTCAAAAAAATAGTAAGTTCGCTGATAAAAAAAATTGATATTTCCAAATCACAAATATTGAATAGGTTCGCTGGATGAACAGTAGGTTCGCTGGATGAACGTTTAGATTCGCTGACTTACGGGAAAAACTTTCACAGCCGAAAAACAACCAAAACTACCTCAAAAACCAACCAATTGAAGATCCGTTTGTTTCTGTAGCTTCCCAGTACCAAATATGACAATCCAAAACAAATTCCAACTCATAAACTTTAACAAACAGTCCTGAAATGAATCAAACAGTATTTTGACTCAAAAACCCCCCAAAAACTTCACAAAAATCTCAATGACCAAACAATCAAGAGCATTAAGGCTCTGATACCATATTGTTGGACCATCTAGATCGAGATTTCAGTGCTATAATGATTTGTAAAACAATGGAACACACTTGATTCAACAAAACAAAAGTCCAATATAACCCAATACACAATACTAAGATCAAAACAAGACAATCAGAGGTAATCAAGTGTTAGGGCTATTTCCTTGTTAAGATTTACTTTGTATTTTGTTTATATGTTTGTATATAGTTTAGGGTCTATTTTGTTATATTCCTTAAACTTGTATTTGTTTGTTTTAAAGCATGTAGTGAGAGAGTGTGAGGAGGGAGGCTAGATCACTTTTACACGTTAGAGAGAGAATTAACTGTGTGTGATTTTGTTTCTCCTGCACTTGTACTACGAATTGCTTTGATCATCAATTTACAAAGAGAATTGTTAGTATGAATTGTGTTAATGATTAAACTGTGTTTGTGTTTATGTTATTGTGATCATTGAGCGATTTTCACGATCCAATTGAACCTATCAATTGGTATCAGAGCCTTGATACTGTGTTCTTCGCTGTTCTTAAGCAAAACACATCAAAAATTGCTCAAAAACAATGATCTGAATGAATTGTTCGTGTTTTTAGATGTGATTCATCATCATAATCACTCCAATACACAACGATTGTGCAGATTTCATCAGATCATCATCAGATCTGAGAAATTAAGAAACTACTGTTCGATCGAATTTTTCACAAATTCATCAAAAATTGGACATGTTTCAGATTGATTGATATAAGGGATTGTTAATCGGAGAGTTTCACAGCTTGTGTGTGAATTTTGGACAAATTGGACAAGTTTTAGACAAAACCCAGAAAATTCTCATGAAGAAGATGATGAACAGTATGATTTTGGTTGAAGATTAACTTGCCGGGTGATTAAATTGACTTAGACAATTTTCCTTGGACTTAGATTGAAGAACAATTAGGTCCTGTGCAGCCGTGTAAGGGAATTTGTGCTAGACGGGTGAAGAATTTGACTTGAAAAAGTGTTACTGTTCAGCCGGATCAAACACTGTAGTGCCGGGTAATACACTATTACGCCGGGTGATTAAGAAAAATTCAGCCGGGTAATCATCAACTGTGTAGCCGGGTGATTAACAACTGCCGTGTGATCGAGTACTGTTCAGCCGGACAAAGCTTTTGCCGTGTCAAGATTCTGCCGGGTCAAAGATTATTGCCGTGTCAAAGTTTATTCTTGCTGCCGGGTAACTGTTCATCCGGGTGAAGAACAAAAAGTTTACAACTGTTGAGCCGTGTAACTGTTTGGCCGTGTAAAGACTTTTTCCTGCCGGGTGAAGAACAAAGACACTGTTTAGCCGGTTGAAGAAGGATTTTCACTGTTTTGCCGTGTGACTAACTTTAGTTGTTTTTAACACTTGTTTCTTATCTTGTCTTTAATTACTTGTCTTTATTTTAGTATTTTAATCATTTCTTTTCAAAAATTAACAAAAACCAAAAATATTTTCTTTAAAAAAAAAAAATTGTTAAAATGGCTCCTAATGATGATTCTGATAATCGTGTTCCTAGACTTTTGAATCGTGCAGATTTCAAGAACTGGACCATCAGGTTGAGACATCATTTGTGTTCTATTGACAATGACTTGTGGAAGTCCATTGAAAAAGGTCCTCATATTCCAACTCAGACTGCTCCAGACAGTGCAAGTACCTACACCAAAGACTCTACTGAACCTTATCCAGAAGATAATTTGTCAGCAGAAGATTTGAGAAAAGTAAAGAATGATAGCAAGGCTTATTCTTTAATGTGCAAGGGATTGCCACTTCAAGTTCTGTCTAGATTGGATGCATATCAGACTGGTTATACATGTTTCAAAGCTTTAAAGTCGATATGTGAAGGAGGAGAACAATTGAGAAGTTTGAAGAAATCTAAGTTGAAAAGACAACTGGAACTGTTTGAGCATATTAATGGAGAAACAGTACACCAGATGATGAACAGGTTTGTTCACTTAACTACTGAGATGTCAAACCTCGGAGTTAAGACTGAACTTCAAGACTTGAATGATCGATTGTTATGTGCTTTACCATCATCATGGAAGCAAACTGTTACTTTGTTGAAACATACTGAAAAATTTCCAATGGAATTAGATCTGCTTATTGGAAAGATAGAGGAAGTTGAGATTGATGAAGGATCAAGAAATACTGATAGATCAAGCTCACAAACTCAGTATAAGTATGTGGTAAATCCTGCCAATACTGTGGATAATGCTTTTCTTGCACAAGATGCAACGAAGTTTGAAGATGAGGGTGACTTATTTGTTGGTGCAAGTTTCTTTACTGATTCAGCATACTTTCCAAATTCACCAACTTATTCTCAACCTCAATCTCCACCAAGAGCCCAAGTTCAAAGTCAATCAGAAAATCAAAGTTCAAATGTTCAAGCTAAAGTGAAAGACGTAATGAATATTCTATTGCAAGATGACGAAACTAAAACTGCCTTTACTGCTTTTATGGCAAGTTTTCAAGCGTACCAAGGAAGTCATTTAAGTCAAATGGACGTGGTCCTTCAAGACTTATTTGAAATGGATCCAGTTGATGTTGAAGAAATGGATCTTAATTGGCAAATGGTTATGGTTGCATATCGAACACAAAAGCATGCATATGTTAACCGAAGTTACAAACCTCATGCTAACAAGACAGTTGGATTTGACAAATCAAAGGCCAGATGTTTTAATTGTAACCAGTATGGTCATTTCTCAAGAGAATGCAAAGCTCCAAAGAATTTCAATGACCAAGCTAGTTCAAGCAATCAAGGTCAAGGTCAAAGTTCTCAACAGTTTTCAAGCTACCAAAGCAGAAATCAACGTACTTTTCAGAAACCATATCAAAGTCTTCCCATGCCAGAACTGAAAGACGAAGGAAAGAAACCAGAAGACCAAACAAAGGCACTGGTAGTCAGCGTAAAAGATGGTTATGATTGGAGCGCATATGCAGAACAATTTACATCTGATCTTACATCAAATCTGGCACTGGTATGTGAAATTGAAGAAGACTGGTCTGAAGAAGGGGTTGGAAAAATGGTTGAAGATGTTAGTGAAGATTCTGAAGATTATGACTGGAGTGCAAAGTCTGATCCTACTGAAGAAACTGAATCTGAAGTTGCGTTAATGGCTACATCCAGTGAGTATGCATCTTCTACTGAACAACCAAAGGTTAGTAATGACTTACCCCCTAACTATGTTCCATTGCCCCTAGATGTGAAAGAAAGGTTATGTTCTGAACAGTGCATTCAACAAGTAGAACATTATCGAACTCATTCATTTAAAATTGGTGATAAATTAAGTAAACATGAAAAACTTCATGAACAACTTAAAATTGATCATAAAATTTCTGATGAGAAGATTTTGTCACTAACTGAATCATGGAACAAAACGTTAAAAGAACTGGAACTAGTTACCAAACAACTTGAAGAAATGACAAAGAACTTTGAACAAGAAAAAGTTGCACATGCTGTCACTCAAGTTGAATTGAAAAAGGTTAAAAGTTGTAAAACAATGGTTGAACAACTTGTTAATGAAAGAGGTAACAAAAACAAAACTGGATTGGGTTTTACTCATGAACCAATGCCAAATTCAATCACTCAAACCTTACCGGAAAACTTTAATGAATTTGATCATTCACCTGAAAATGAACGTAAGTTCAAAGAAATTCAAAGAAGTAAATCCGAGTCCGAAGGATCAGAGGTGTTGATTGAAAGCGTGAAAGATGAAGATGACGTGACAATTGAAGCAGATGATGAAGCAAGCAACAAATCCGAGAACAAACCAGAGCCTGTTCTTATTCAACTGGTTGAATATCCAAAGCTTAATCCCGAACCAAAACAAACGGTGAAGGAAGAAGGTGAATTTTCAGGATTCAATGATCCTAATTACATCAAATGGAAGAAGAATGAAGAAAAGGCAAAAGTTGCTGCTCAACTGCTCAAGAAGAATGAAGTGAAGAAGGATTCAAATGCAAAGAAGCAGAAATCGAAAGTAATGTCAAATCAATCTGAAACAAAAGAAGTGAAAGGTAAAAGTGTCTTAAAATCGAATGATAACACCAAAGCTCAAAGTGTTAAAACTGACAAAGTTAAACTTGTCAAGAAAGTGTCAAAAGGTAAAAACATCAAGTTTGTGTCTGCAGGTACTTTCGACATGAACGGTTCTTATGGTAACCAAATCAATGCTCAAATCAAATCTAGCTCTGGTCTGAAAACAGGTTCAGGTCCTAAGTCTTCCGCTGTCAATGATAAGAGAATTGAAAACAAAAAGGTCACCAAACAGAACAGTTTAAAATCGAACCAAAGTCCCATGCAATCAAAGTCACAAACAAAGACTCCACAGAAAAACGTTAATCTAAAACCGAACAACCATGATAATGAATCACGTTTTGGTTCAACATCAAGAGTTAACAATCGGCTCTTTAGGATTAGCAAGAAACATTGTGAAATTTGTGATAGATATAATCATGCAACTGCTGAATGTTTCTTTAACAGGTACTGCAGTTTCTGTGACAAAAGAAATCATTCTTCAGAAGAATGTTATTTTAACAAATTTTGTGATATTTGTGAGAGAAGAAACCATGACACAAAGGATTGTTTCTTTCGATCAAACTCAACAAGAGAAATGACTCCGTTTTCAAATTTTCAAAGAAATCAATCATCTGGTTTTCAAAATATGAATCAAAGTCATTCTCCGGTTTTGAGAAATTTCAATCGAAACAATTCTGTTTCTAACTTTTCAAGAAATGTGCAGGTTAATAATTTTAAACCAAGAGCGTTAATGGTAAGAAATCAAAAGTTTGAAAATAACCTTGATCCTAAGCTAGAGGAAAGGTTTAGTGCTTTGAGAAGAAAGCAGTCACTGAACGCCAATGGGCGAAACAACAGTTTTCAGCATCAAAATCTCATGAATGAAACAAATTTTCAAAATATTCAATATCAACAAGTTACTATTGTAGATAGATTCGGAAAACCCAAGACCGTGTGGGCCTGGGTTGACCAAACTAACTAAGTGATTGTTGATTTGCAGGTACGCCCAAGAAGACCTATCAACTCATGGTTCGTTGATAGTGGGTGTAGCCGGCACATGACAGGCAACCATGCCTTGCTTCAGGATTTCAAGCTGAAAAATGGTACACACGTTGCATTTGGAGGTGATGCGGGTGGTAAAATCACAGGAGAAGGAACTGTTTCGAATGGGGTCATTAGTTTTGATAAAGTCAACTACTGTGCACAGTTGAACTTTAACTTACTAAGTGTATCTCAAATCTTTGATAAATCTTATTCAACTCTTTTTGATGATTCTTTCTGTTATATTCTTAAACCAGGTTTCAAGATTGATAATGAGTGGGTAGTGGTTAAAGCTCCAAGAGATCGTGATGTATACAAATTGGATATGTCGCAGATTGATGCTGAAACCGAAACAACCTGTCTCATTGCTCATGCTTCAAATGATGAGAGTCAGCTTTGGCATAGACGGCTGGGACATTCCAATTTCAGAAACATGAACCGTTTGGTAACTGGAAATCACGCTGTGGGAATCCCATCGAAGAAATTCTCCACAACTGATCTCTGTCCAGCGTGTTTGAAGGGAAAACAGCATAGGATGTCTTTTAAGTCCAAGCAAGAAAACTCCATTTCAAAACCCTTGCAGATGCTACATATGGATCTTTTTGGACCAACAAATGTGCAAAGCATCGGAAAGAAGTCTTACTGTTTTGTCATTATTGACGATTTCACTAGATTTTCTTGGGTTTATTTTTTGCATGCTAAATCTGAAACAGCTGAATTATTAAAAGAATTTATCATCAAAGTTGAAAATCAATTGGAATGCAAAGTTAAAGTTTTAAGAAGTGATAATGGAACTGAATTTAAGAATGCTAATGTTGATTTATTTTGTGCAGAAAAGGGAATTGCTAGACAATTTAGTGCGCCAAGAACTCCTCAACAAAACGGGGTTGCGGAACGGAAAAACCGGACACTAATTGAAGCAGCAAGATCCATGCTCGCAGATGCCAAAATCCCTATCACTTTTTGGGACGAAGCTATTGCTACTGCGTGTTTTGTACAAAATAGGACATTATTAGTGCAAGATAAACAGAAAACGTCTTATGAGTTGTTATTTGGAAGAAAACCGAATATTTCTTATTTGAAAGCATTTGGTTGTCCTGTAACAATTTTAAATTTGAATGATCATCTCGGGAAGTTTGAGTCAAAATCTGACGATG
Organism: Tagetes erecta; assembly: GCA_030867185.1. Taxonomy (NCBI): domain Eukaryota; kingdom Viridiplantae; phylum Streptophyta; class Magnoliopsida; order Asterales; family Asteraceae; genus Tagetes; species Tagetes erecta. Next base: position 8,606,789 of record CM061497.1, read on the forward strand.
GATTTTTCCAAGGTTATTCGTCTGTTTCTAAAGCTTATCGGGTTTTTAATAGCAAAACAAATATTGTTATTGAAACTATTAACGTCAAGTTTTTAGAAAATTCGTTTCCGTCAGTGGCACATGGTCCCGAATGGTTATTTGATTTAGATTCGTTATCGAAATCTTTCAATTCGAACTTATTTGATTTTTCAGGAAAAACAAACAAGGAATCAGGCGACTTGGGATGCTTTAGTGACGATTCTGATAATGACGAGGATGGAAATTTCAACTCAGAATATCCATTCATGTCTTTTCACAATCCTGATCATGTCAAATCCAGTCAAGATCCGGGGCCTTCTGGTTCTCATGAAGATCAAGAATCGAACAATCGTGAAGAAGATGTGATTTCTCCTAATGATGGTGGATCTGTTCAGAATCAACCATCATCCGATCCGAATGTTGAAGTTGTTCCAGAATCTTTTGATTACTTCATCAATTCACCGGATCAAGTCCCGAATTTCACACCGCATACTTCTTCCATACTACAAGATCTACCAAATCTGAATACTTCTAATCTGGAGAGTCAAGTGCAAGAAGGTGACATACCAATTCAACGAATTCACAAGAAACATCCTGTCTCTCAGATTATCGGGCCGTTGAATCAGAGAACTACAAGAAGTCAGACTGAGCAAGCAAATGTTTGTCTTTATTCGTGTTTTCTATCTCAAGTGGTGCCAAAGAACATTTCAGAGGCGCTGCAAGATAACAGTTGGATTGAAGCAATGCAAGAGGAATTACTTCAGTTTCGCAAACAGGAAGTTTGGAAACTTGTGGACTTACCTGAAGGAGAGAATGCAATTGGTACAAGATGGTTGTACAAAAACAAGCCAGACGAACGTGGCATTGTTGTGAGAAACAAAGCAAGACTCATTGCACAGGGATACACTCAGGAAGAAGGCATTGATTATGAAGAGGTGTTTGCTCCGGTCGCAAGACTTGAAGCCATACGCGTTTTTCTTGCATATGCTTCCTTCATGAAGTTTAAAGTATTCCAAATGGACGTTAAAGGTGCTTTCCTGTATGGACCTATTACAGATGATGTTTATGTCAGACAACCTCCGGGTTTTGAAGATCCTGACTATCCTCATCGTGTATACAAGTTGAGTAAAGCTCTATATGGTCTACACCAAGCTCCAAGAATCTGGTATGAGACATTATCCAAGCATTTACTAGAACATGGATTTACAAGAGGTCAGATTGATCCAACTTTGTTTATGAAGAGGGAGAATGATGATTTGTTGTGCGTTCAAGTATATGTGGACGATATTATCTTCGGATCGACCAGTGCGTCAATGTGCAAAGAATTTGAAGAAATCATGAAGTCTAGATTCCAGATGAGTTCAATGGGGGAGATTAATTTCTTTCTTGGATTACAAGTGAAACAATCAGCTGACGGAATTTTCATCAATCAATCAAAATTTGTTGAGAAATTGTTGAAGAAGTTCAAGATGCAAGATTGTCAAACAATTCGAACTGCATCTGATGTGAATTGCAAGATTCAACCGGATCCAAAGGGCAAAGCAGTTGATCAAACACTATACAGATCAATGATCGGTTCTCTGATGTATCTTACTGCATCAAGACCAGACATCATGTACGCTGTTTGTGTATGCGCCAGATACCAGTCTGATCCGAAAGAGTCGCATCTTGTTGCTGTGAAGCGTATATTCAGATATCTTAAAGGGAAACCAAATCTTGGGTTATGGTATCCTTATGAAGGAAATTTTGAATTATATAGCTATTCTGACAGTGATTTTGGTGGTTGTGCTCTTGACAGGAAATCGACAACTGGTGGATGTCAATTTCTGGGTCCTAGGCTTGTCTCTTGGCAATGCAAGAAGCAGACCAATGTTTCTGTATCCACAGCTGAAGCAGAGTATATCGCTGCATCTGCAGGATGTTCTCAGGTTTTGTGGTTACAAAATAAGTTGCTTGACTACGGGTTTAACTTTCTAAAAACTCCTATTTACATAGACAATACTGCTGCTATGTTCATTACTGCTAATCCTGTTCAACACTCAAAAACCAAACATATCGAAATTCGATATCACTTTTTAAGAGACAACTCTGAAAAGGGTTTAATAATTTTGATTAAAGTTCATACCGACAAACAACTGGCAGATCTTTTCACAAAATCCTTTTTGTCAGGCCGGTTTGAATTCTTAATTCAATCTATAGGATTAATCAATCATGATTGATTCTATTTTTCGTAAAAACAAACAAAAAATCAGAAAAATATAAAAGCCAAAAATATAATAAGTTGATGTCAAGTATTGATTCCTTTGTCTTTTATTTTATGTTTTGCATTGTGTGTATGCATGAAAAAGAAAATAGAAAAGCAAAAACAAAATATAAAAACAAAAAGAAAAGAAAATATCATGTCATAAGAATCTATATTGCAAAAAGTGAGAAATGATAGTTACACTAGACATTATTTGTTACATCATTTTTAATAAAGACTGATGAATGTTAATTGATGTGCTAGACAGCTCAGGCAACTAGACTGAAAAAGTAAGATGATTGTTGACAAACATAAACTTAATGATCTTTGTGTTAAGTTCCATTGTTATACATGTCTAGATATATATCTTTTGATACATTGCTTGTGATGATAGTTGTGCATGATCGGGTAACGATGTAGTCTACTCAGTGTGATGAACCGCATCGTGAGCTTCTTTGTTGTGGTACCCACAGACCTGAAGTCTCACACGAAGTCTCTTTTGAGCTTCAAGGTGCAGCAAAAGATTCCAAAATGGAACAAAAAGAGTCCCAAATGTGGACCAACACCAAACAATTCCAAAAAGGAATTCAGAAGATTCCCAAGGGGAACGATAGGAAAGAAAAATTCCCAAAGATGGAATTAAAAAGAAGTCCCAAAGTGGACCAAATCCGAATAGAACCCAGATTCCACACTGTGTATGACTGTAAGTGACCAGGTTTTTGTCCAATATGCATTCAGGTAGTGATTGATAAGGAAATATGTTGACATATGTATACATGTGGGTCACATAAGTCATTCTAATCGAACCTTAAATATCATCATGATACTGAAAAAGTAAGTGTGTCAACTCGAGCTAATTGGTATGTTTTCATATCATCACTCAATCAAGCATATGTCAAATGTCTGTTCAAAACTTGCAAAACATGTTCAGATAATGTGTGGTATGATCTCACTGCGATTTTTGATTCATTGCATTGCATTTGTCTTTATTTTAATGTGTGTGCTTTGTGTGTGCAGGCATATGGAATCATTATTGACACATCGACATCCTTGTTAAACTTAAAAATTTCAGGAAATTTCAAGTTTAGGGGGAGAATAATTTGAAAAAGAAAAATATCTACAAAAATCCAAAAAAAAAAAAAAAAACATTTTCTTTTGAATAAGTGTGTTTTGAATGGACAAGATTATGTGGTATGAAAAGCAAAAGTATTGGATGTGTGAAAAACAAACCCAAGGTCTTGTGAATTGTTTTTAAGAAATTGCTTCGGGATATAGAAAAATTGGTTGTGCAAAAACATTTTGGAAAAAGAAAAAGAAAAATGAATTTAATTGGAATAAATATTGTCTTGTTTAATGTTGTTTGATAATTAATATGACAAAAATTCTTGTTAAGGATATCTTGTCTAATTAATATGTCGGAGAATGTTTGCAGGTGCAATAAATGACGTTGAAAAAGTCAACAGACGAGAAAAGTGAAGAAAAATCGCAGTGTTATAGCCGGGAAAAGATATCAGATGCAACTATTTTGCCGGGTAAAGAACTGTTCAGCCGGGTAATGTTGTGTGTTGATACAGCCGGGTGATTGAGGAAAAGGTGAAGATGTTATGACCACTGTACAGCCGGGCAATGAACATGTCAAATATAGCCGGGTGAAGGTCATAGATATCAAGCCGGGTGACAAGTGTTCACTATACAGCCGGGTAAAAGTCTTTTATCTTGCCGTGTAAATGAGTCACTATGTTGCCGTGTGAAGAAGAAAAGGTTGCCGGGTGATACAACTGTGTTGCCGTGTAATGAAGAAAGCAAGCCGTGTGAAGAAGGAAAGCAACTATGTTGCCGGGTGATGAAGAAAGCAAGCCGGATGAAGAAGGAAAGCAACTATGTTGCCGGGTGATGAAGAAAGGTTGCCGGGTGATGTTTGAAGACTACTATTCTACCGGGTGATTGATAAACCCATCAGGTGTAGTTGTTCCTAACCTTTACCCGTCACTACAGTACATGACCCGTCACTACAGTGACTTACCCGTCTCTACAGTGTTTGACCCGTCAAGTGTTTTTCAACATGTTTGGGACTTGTCTTATGTACTTGACCCGTCACTACAGTACATGACCCGTCACTACAGTACATGACCCGTCACTACAGTACTTGAGCCGGCAAAGCTTATTGGGCCTTTTATGTTTACCCGTCCCTTTTTGTTGACCCGGCACTTAAAATTTGACCTAAATTTTGACGATACAAAAGACCGCTTCTTCACAAACACTTATCATTTTACACATTCACTTTCAAACAAACACTCTGTGCTTAAATCGCCTGTTATCATATTCAATCGTTTTGCTCTGTAACAAGGTTGATCGATTGAATAAGGTAGTGATTAAGTATTTCTGACCTTGATAGACCTGCAAATCAACTGTTAAAAAGAAAAACGATGATGAACAGTGTTTTAAGCATTGAATCGACACTTTGATTTTGTGTGTTAAAACCTAAATCGAATGTTGTTCTATGTACAAAATCTGTCGATCATCAACATTCAATCACTCATTTGCATCAAAACACCTTAAAATCAACTGAATCACTCAAAATGCTCACAACTGTTAAAATCGCCATTGATGAACTTTGAAAGTTCTTAAATGTTTCACTTCAAAATGATGAAATGTGTGTTAAAAGTGACAAATGCATGATAAAACTGAACTAAAACATGTTAAACAACTTCATCATACAAATGTCAAAATTTTGTCTTAAAGTGATTAACTGTTAAAATGGAAAAAAAATGTTGTATAAATCATTAAAATTCAAAGTTGTGTCAATCAAAGTGATGAAAATCAATTTGTTAGATCAATTTCGGGTTAAAATGATTAAGTGAATGTTTTTCTTTCTAACTTTTGTTCAAACACTTATGAAAATTTTGATATATGTTTATGAAGAAACTAACACGTTTGTCTTGTTTATGTTTTATGTTTGTTTTGACAGATGGAGAATCTCAAGTTTGAGCCTAAACATAATTTGGTGGCAGTTCTAGATGAATCTATCCCTGAAACAGAAGGTTACAGAGATATGATCAAGTTTATCAAGAGGACCAAATATGTATATGCTATGTGTGCCAAACCGGTCATATATGCAAGGCTGATTAAGAGCTTTTGGAGAACAGCAGAGGTTGTTAGAGATGAGAATGGTGTTGCTGTTGTAAGAGGGAATATTACCAGAGAGATGGTTCTGACAGTTTCTGAAGAAGCTATCAGAAATGCCCTGAGGATAGATGAAGATGAGGTTGGGATGAATGATGAGCTGACCATGGATGAATGCAAAGCGTGTTTTGTTAATATGGGTCATCCACCTGTATTTCCAAAGTCACAGTTTTATAGGGCGAAGTTGGGAAAGAAGTACAAGTTGTTATGCTATGTGGTGCAACAATGCATGTCCAGGAGGAGTGCAGGGTTCGATAATTTCCCATCAGATATTGCATCACCGATTGTTGCCATAGCAGAGAACAAGCCATTTAATATGTCGAGATGGATCATGAATGGCTTTGTTTTCAACTTGGTGAAGGGCAAGAGGTTTAAGTTTCTCATGTACCCGAGATTCTTACAACTGATGATCAACATTGCCTATCCTATCATCAGATCCGAAGGTTATGCTGGAGGTATGCTATACACTGAGGACATGAACGATCTATCTTACAGAAAGATGAGTATCGGGAATGTGCCCAATGTTGAATTGTTTGACTATATGAGAGATATAGCCAACAATGAAGAAGATGTAGAAGGTGTTTATTATCACATTTCTCATGGCGAGATTGTTGATCCACAGGACCTAGTGGATGAGGTGCCTGACAATTTGTTAGATGATGACGAGTACTTTGCTCGTCATCCAGAAGATGAAGAAGAAGGTGAGAATGGTGATGGTGATAATGATGAAGATAGTGATAGTGAGGATGAACATGATGATGGTGGTAATGATGGTGCTGAATCTGAATCTAATTCAGAGGAGGCAGAGAGTGTTGAAATGGCCGAACCAATGGAAGTAGAGATTGAGAATGTTGTGATAGAAGAACCTGTTGAGGTTGCTTCTGCTGCTGAAGAAGTAGTTGCTGAAATACCAAAGGATGTTACTGTTCAATATGTCAGAAGAAAGAGGTCGAAATCAGTTAAAGAGCATGTGATTGTTGAGCCTGAAGAGATTGATGTACTTCAGATTGCTCAGGAGGCAATGGCCGAAGCTGAGACTATGGCACAGATAGTTGAAGAAGCTGATGCTGGCATTGCTGATCCTATTATTGTTGATATTCCCACCACATCATCCCAATTTGCTGAAAATATTGAACAAGGTTTGGAGTCTTCACCAAACGTTGTGTCAAAGATTGATGAAAATGAAAAGGATAAAAGAATTGCAGAGTTAGAGGATATGGTGGCAAAGCTGATAGAAGCTAATGACTTGTTGAAAGCTTCAAATGAACGTAAAAAGAAAAGATTTGATGAGTATTGGGATATTCATAATCAAAATTTGAAAACCTTCAAGAAATTGGATGAGGATCATGTCAAGCTTGTTGATGAACATGTGAAGTTGAAGGATGATTATGAAAAACTGAAAGAGGAGCATGAGAATCTGAAATATGATTACAAAGAACTGAAAGTTGAATGCAATACATTGGATGCTGAGAAAGAAATGTTAGAAAAATGGTTGGAGGAAGCGAAACCGAAGAAAGCTGGTTCATCATCTGACAAAGATTTTTCAGATGAAGTTGTTGAAACGACTGAAGCGCATATACCAAAAGTTTATCTGACCAGAGCTCGAGGCACTACGAATGTTGGCATAAGGATGGAATCACCAATCATCATTCCCGCTGAAGCTGTTACTGAAACTGTCAACTCTGACAAAGCTGAGGGAAAAGGAAGTTAGATGCTATTCCAGAGATTTTTGGTGATGAAGAAAGTTCGAAAAAGGCTAAGATTGACGAAACAGTGCAGATTGAGCCGATTCAATTTGTAGCTGTAGTTGAGACTGAAATTGCTAAAACAGTTCAGGTTGAGCCGATTCGATCTGAATCTGTAGCTGAGACTGAAGTGTTTGAGGCCACAGAGAGTGAGAAAGAAGCTGGTTCTGAGGAAACAGTTCAGGTTGAGCCGATTCAATCTGAAGCTGTTGAAGTTGAAAGTGTGCCTGAAAATGTACCTGAAGTTGCAAGTCAGTTTGAGCCGGTTCAAACTGACGATGCACCTATGATTGAAGCGTTGGATGATCTGGACGATATTGATTTCACTGAGTCTGATGATGAAGCTGAACCAGTACAGAATGTTGTTGAAGAGATTCCGGATGATTTAGATCAAAGGTTTGCATACCTTGAGAAAATGAAGTATAATGCTGTATTTTTGAATGGGTTGACGGTGAGCCAGATAAACGAAGAATATGAAAAGTGTATGATTCATCAAGACAAAGCTGCAGCCGATGAAAAGGAATTTGTTACTGAGATGGGAGAATGGACACCAATGCAAGAAAGCCTAAACATAGAAGATTTACCTCCGACTGAATTGTATCACCAAAATCCAGAAGAAATGTCAGCTTCAGACATGCGTAGTTGGTTGAGTTCAAGAAATTACCCATATAAGACTTTGAAGAGGTTGAAGTCTGAATCTTTGAGGAAAATTGTTGTTAGTTTTATGAAGACTGAAAAAATGTACAATCGTATGTTTTACTTAGACTACAACAATCCTCAGTATTTCGAGTTGACAAAAAGATTCAAAGTTCTTGGACCGAAGGAGATTCCGGTAATGGCTCTTCCTGAAAATGCTCACAAGAAACGACATGAATTGATGGATATGTTTCCAAGTGAAGTGAAATCTTACAACATACCAATGGAGGTGCGTGAGTCTTGGCATAAATCAGCAACAGCAGGTGATGTTGTTAGGTCACTGCTGAGTAAAGGGTAGTCAATTGCTGAATTACTTGATTCTATGATTGTGCCAGAGAAAAATAAGAAGGTGAAGATAATCGCATGGAAATACGATGAAGTATTTGATGCTTTTATGATTAAGAGAGTGAATGGTTTATGTGATGTATACCATTACTACTCGAGCATTTTTAAATTGGAAGTTCAGGACTTGAAAGAATTGCACAAACTAAGGTTGATAAATCACACGCATGCTGAGCGTGGTGATAAATGTGTTATGCTGTTAGATGCCGGGATTGCTAGACCACCAAAGTATCTTGATTTCCGAGGCCAACAGGAAGATACTGCGTATGTGCAAGCAAAGAAAGAAAGAAAGAAGAAGCGTTTGGTCGTTACTGAAGATATGTATTTAGAGGAATTTTCAGATGAGTACTTTGACAAAGTGACAGATCCTGGATTGAAGGTGATAGATGGTTCACAAATGACAAAGCCTATACTCAGAGTGTTTTATAATCAAGAAACTTTTGAATTGAAGCTTGTTCGAAACTTGGAAGATTGGGACAAAGATATGATTACACTGTTCAGTACTTTTGAGTTGAAGCTGCTACATCCATCATATATCGACTTTTTGAGAAGCTATAGAATGGAGAAGTGTAAAGATGCACTTGCTGAAGCTGATAGGAAGCTGTTTGTTGTGATGATTGAAGTTATAGCTGCGGCAACTGAAAAGATACGAGTGAGAAAGGCGTTGCTAAACTCTAATCTCGTGAGGGTTGATTTGCCAGAGATAGAGTATATGAGGATTAGTAGGAAGGGTACTTTGGAGGTGAAAGTCAAAGGACAAGAGATGCCATTCGAATTTTATGCTAATATTGACTTTGCAGGTTTAAATCTGGATTCACTTCGACGTATGAATGCCTGCCCAATTCTGACAAATGAGTCCAAACCTCGTCAAGCCAAGATTGCCGAAAAGTTCAAATCATGTATTGAAGAAGCTTTGAAGGAACAAGAAGAGTACAAAGGCAAAGAGCTGCTGAATGTCAAGGATGAACCGGAAGAGTGGTAAAAGAGATTGATGCTGAACAAAGAAGAAAAAGATTGAAGATTTTGCTGAAGATTCAAAGATAAATCTTAGGGGGAGTACTGTTAGGGCTATTTCCTTGTTAAGATTTACTTTGTATTTTGTTTATATGTTTGTATATAGTTTAGGGTCTATTTTGTTATATTCCTTAAACTTGTATTTGTTTGCTTTAAAGGATGTAGTGAGAGAGTGTGAGGAGGGAGGCTAGATCACTTTTACACGTTAGAGAGAGAATTAACTGTGTGTGATTTTGTTTCTCCTGCACTTGTACTACGAATTGCTTTGATCATCAATATACAAAGAGAATTATTAGTATGAATTGTGTTAATGATTAAACTGTGTTTGTGTTTATGTTATTCTGATCATTGAGCGATTTTCACGATCCAATTGAACCTATCATCAAGCTACAATGATAATGAAAATATGCTCCTAGCACCTCCAGCCGTCACACACACACAATTAGGGTTTGATAAAATGTGCAAAAGTTGTATTGCAATGAGAAAACATTACAATATATAGTGTAGCTTTAGATTCGCTGATAGATTCGCTGACAGCGAATCTATCAAGCAAAGCTGTTAGCTTCGCCGGGCATAAACAGATTCGCCCGACGACAAAACTAATCTATGTGATTCACTAATCTAGACTTCCGGGCGAATCTATAGATTCGCCCGTAGGTTCGCTAGAACAAAAACAACAAAATACATAACATAACAAAGTAACACCGACATGCCGGTGAGTCCAACCTATATATGACTATCAATCAACTTGTAACATAGTAACTTGTAACCTTGAAATTGAATGGTCGGGTTTAAATCGTCTGTTTTGAAATACATTCAGGTGGGTTTGTCAAACCATTAGCGCTAACATTGTACCGGTAGGATTACTAAGTAACAATACTACTTTAAATTACCACATAAGGATTGCATCTTGCAGCAGACAAGACTACCACATTTTATGATCTCTTTTGTAAAACAAAATAGAAAATGGAAAACACTGTATAGTATTCGAACACAATCCAGCCCCAATTTGTAAAGGTAAAAAGGGGAGTGAAGTTACTCACCTTGAAAGTCAGGCACGAAATAAATAGTTAATGCAGTAAATAGAACCGAGGATCGTCCAAATATTAGAATCACCTAATTAAATGACAATCCGAACTTAGTAAAACATGTTGTATAGAAAACTAGAACTGAAACAATAGGAGTCTAAGGTAATTTAGAATTCTAGGGTTTCAGATTTGAATTTGGGGGTTTTCGGTAAATGATTAAAATATAAGAATTGATGAAGCCGGAAAATAATAGTAATTATAATTTCTTAAGTAAATATTACATTGATTATAACGTTTAATAATAAAAACCTTTTGGATTAAATTGATTAGTAACTCAATTAAGTAAAACGGTATTAAACATTTTTGTTTATAATAAAAAAATATTAACACGATGATGGGTAATAATTAAATAACTACATGAACAATTATCAAACATTTTATAAAATCTACAAGACTTTTACAAGTCATGAAATTTATAAAAATGATTTTATAGTTTTAAAAGTATATATTTGTGTTCCTTGATATGCATAATTAGTTTAGAGTTTCGAATAAATATAGTTATGATAAAAGTTCTTTTTATTTAAACTAATTCACCTCAAATATAACATAAAATAGAAAAAAAAGGAAAAAATGAACTGTTTAACAACCAAGTTTCGAACTCTAGACCTTCTGCTCACAAAGATAATTTCCAACCAGTTGTGCTGCATTCACTTTTTGTTTAAAATTGGTTTTGAATTGCTTTTATCGTATTTCATACAAATACCCCCAAATTTCACCAAGAACCCTAAACCTAATTCCTATATTACGCTCAAACCAATCAATGGAATGAGAAATTGATAAATGGCTATTCATCAGTGAATGATAACGAGTATTTTAATATGCTCAACTTACTTGTTTGATGACGATTTTGACTCGAGAGATGAAGGGAAGAACTCGACGACTTCGTAATCTTATCGAATGATTCATGTTGTAATAAGTCAATTAAACCTTCAGGTTTCTTATTGGTGATATGATGAGTGAAATTCCTTCGACAATTTTAGATAACCAATATATTGATAGTAAAAAAGTGGTGTTGCAGGTTCTTGAAGAAAACGGATTTGATAGATTAATGTGATAAGGTATGATCAGAATTGAGGTTTTAGCGAGCTTTAGAAACAGAAATTGCTTGTTTTACATGGATTCAGTTAAGCTGCTTGACAGAGAAAATGACCGAATACGTTTTGATTTCGGTTGAGCATAAATGTAATCAATTGATGATTATTAGGTGTTAATAACTTGATTTTTATGATATTGACGATTCGAATCGATGGCAAGACTATTTTGGTTTCGTTTAATTGATGCAATTTCATCAAATTATCTTCCGAAGCATTTGGGTTTGTAACAGATCAATAAATGGGTTAATTGTGTTGTTAATTCTCGATTTAAGTTGTATTAGTTAACTGTTATGAGTCCAAAACGTTTATATAATTGACGTTTTTATATTTTTAGCTCGTTTTGTTTTACGTTGGAAAATTATTTTGAGACTTTAATAGTTTTATCTTTATTGAATCTCTTTTATACATTCCAATATAAATATTCTTGAGATTTATTTATTATGAATAGTAATTATATAGTAAACTTTAGATACTAATTCGGTTGTTATATATTAAAGGCGAGAAATAATGTAAAGAATTCGTTCAGTTAATTAGAGACGTAAAAATAACGTAATGGTCCGACATTTTTATTTATTTTAATAACGATACGTTACCTTTTTGAGAAAAATAAATATGAGTACAATAAAGATAGATAATCTCGGGTCCGAGTCAGGCATTTGGGTTCGGGTTTGGGGCATATGTCACACTTATGAAAGGTTAAGAATGATAGTAAAGCTTATTCTTTGATGTGCAAGGGTCTACAACTTCAAGTGTTATCAAGATTGAATGCTTATCAGAATTGGTATACATTGTACAAGGAATTAAAGGTTATATGTGAAGGAGGAGAACATATCAGAAGTTTTAAGAATCAAAAGTTGAAAAGGGCACTGGAACTGTTTCAGCACATTTCAGGAGAAACTGTTTACTAAATGATGAATAGATTTGTTCATCTAACTACTAAGCATACTGAATGATAGATTATTGCAAAGGTAGAAACAAATAGTTACACTGCTTAAGCATACTGAGAAATTCCAAATTGACATAGATCTTCTTATTGCAAAGATAGAAGAAGTGAAAATACATGAAAGTTCAAGGAACACTGATCGATCAGGATTACATGCTCATTACAAATTTGTTGTAAATCCTTCAAACACAGTTGAGAATGCTTTTCTTGCTCAAGATGGTCACAAACAGGAAGATGAAGGTGATTTGTTCGTTGGTGCAAGCTTTTATACTGATTCTACTGACCATACAAGCTCTTCCAATTTACAAGCAACCTCAATCTCCACCAAAAGCTCAAACTCAACCATTGAAAGCACAATCTGAACCTCAAAGTCCAAATTCTACCATACCATGCAAAGCTAAAGATGTAATGAAAATTCTTTCGCAAGATGATGAAACCAAGAATGCATTCACTGCATTCACGGCAAGTTTTTAGGCTTACCAAGGTAGTCATTTTACTCAGTTAGATGTTGTTCATCAAGATTTATTTGAATTGGATCCTGATGATGTTGAGGAAATGGATCTTAACTGGAAAATGGTTATGGTTGCTTATCGAACTCAAAAACATGCATATATGAACCGTAACTTTAAGCATGTGTTTGACAAATCAAAGGTTGGATGTTTTAACTGCAATAGCTATGGTCATATTTAACTACAATTGCAATGGTCAAGCAAGCTCCAGCATTCAAAACTAGAATCAAAGCCAAAGTCAGAACACTTAACAATCTCAGAGTTATCCTCCTCGAAATCAAAAATTCTATCAAAAGACATACGAAAGTCTTCCAATGCCAGAAATTAATGATGAAGGAAAACAACAAGTTGATCAGAACAAAGCACTTGTATTCATGTGAAAGATGGGTATGATTGTAGTGCCTATGCAAAAAAATTCTATCTGGCTCTTGTTGTTGAATTTGAAAGTGAAGACTGGTCAGAAATGGTGATATCAAAATCCTTGAATCTAAGGATCTTGAAACTGAAGCCTATGACTAGAGTGCTAAATCTGATCCATCTGAAAAATCAGAAGCTGAAATTGCACTCATGGCCACATCTGAATAATCAATCTCATCAGCTGAATCTAAACAGCGTAATATGAACTCCCTCTAAATTATGTTGAAATTCCAAATGATGTGAGAAACTGGTTACCTTCCAAAGAATGCATTGCTCAAGTTGAATATTATCAAGCTCATTAATTTAAAATCTGTGATAAATTAAGCAAGCACGAAAAGATTCATGAGAAGCTTAAAAATGATCATAAGATTTCAGATGAAAAGATAATTTCAATTCAAAAACTCTGAAAGAACTCGAAACTGTAAATAAACAATTAGAGGAAATGACAAAAGCTCTTGAATTTGAGAAGATTGCTCATGTAGCAACACATGTTGATTTGACAAAAGTGAAAAGTTCGAAAGCAATTCTAGCAAAATTGGTAAGTAAACAAAAAAAACAAGTTTAGGTTTCAAACATGAACCGATGCCAGAATCCATAACCAACACATTACCAGAAAACTTTAATCCACTTGATCATTCACCTGAAAACAAAGAAAACTTCAAAGAATTTCAACGAAATAAATCTGAATTTGGAAGCTCAGAAGGAAATGATGATGGAAAGAACGTGACGGAAATCATGAAGGAAGAATGTGAGGCAGTTGAAAATGATGATCAAGTAAGTGATAAGTCAATGCCGATACTTGAACAGATTGTTGACTATGAAGATTGAATGCCATAAAAGTCAAAGGAAGAAAATGCAGAAAGTGAATTCTAAGGATTCAGAGATCCTGAATTTCACAAATGGAAAAGGAACAGATTGAACTTGTTGCAGCTGCTATTCAACAACCCCAAAGTTCAAAGAATGATGTTCTTTTAAGCTCTATATCACAAAACTCAACAAAATCAATCAATCGATCAAAGTCAAAACAGGAGAAAGCTAAATCTCAAATGCCTTCAAGTAACAAACCAGTAACCAAACAAGATCAATCTAACAAATCTGTGTAAAATTTACCAAAACTAGTGAAGTTTATGTCTGTAGAAACATTTGATTTAAACTTATCTAAAGGAAACCTAAACAATTCCAAGATCAAATCTCTCTCTCATCTGAAAACAAATTCTGGTCCTAAGACTTCCGCTATTAATCGATTTGAATCAAAGAAGGTAACCAAGAAAGGTGTGTCTGAATCGAAAGTGAACTCAAGTGCAAAAACACAATCTTCACCAATCAAACAAAAATTACAAACACAATCTCCAAAGAAACACCAAAGTAACTTTCAAATTCAATCTGTAAAAGAATCACATGTTGATTCATCATCCAAAGTTAATAATCGGTTGTTCAAAATCAGTCAATGATATTGTGATATTTGTGTTCGTTACAATCATAAAACTGTTGAATGTTTCTTTAGCAGGTATTGTCACATCTGCAACGAAAGGAATCATTCAGCTGAAGAATGTTATTATAACTAATTTTGTGAAATTTGTGAAAGACGTAATCATGACACGTTTGATTGTCTCTTCAGAAAGAGGTGACCAAGGGAAAGGATTAGTTTACCCGAATTTTCAAAGAAATCAATCTTATAATTTTCAAAACATAACCACTAATCCTTCCTTAGGTTCGAGACCTTTCAGAAGAATCAATCATGAACAAAGTGAGTTATTTGATATGCTGACAAAGTAGTATCAGTCAAACAGGTTTTTACTGAGAGCTATGATGGTTGGTGGAAAAAGGCAAAATAACAACAATCTTGATACTAATCTAGAAGAAAGGTGTCATGCTTTAAGGATAAAGAAATCAAACCAATCAGTTGGAATAAATAACTTTCAATCAAATCTCTCAACCGACTAAATCTGAATAAATTGCATCATCAACAATTCACCATTGTTGATAAATTCGGAAAACCAAGACCATTTCAGCCTGGGTTGACCACACTAACTGATGAAATATGAAAATGCAGGTACGCCCAAGAAGACCTGTCAACTCGTGGTTTGTTGATATTGTGTATAGCCGACACATGACAGACAATCATGCCTTGCTTCAAGATTTCAAGCATAAAAATGGTACTGATGTTGCTTTCAGGGGAGATGCTAGAGGAAAGATTGCCGGAGAAGGAAAAATATCAAACTGGATCATTAGCTTTGATAAAGTCAACTACTATGCTCAGTTGAATATTAATCTGCTAAGTGTTTCCTAATTCTTTGATAAATCTTCTTCTGCTTTATCTGATGATTCTTTCTGTTACATTATTAAGCCAGGTTTCAAGATTCCAAGTTAGTGGGTTGTGAATAAGGATCCTCAAAATCGAGATGTATTCAAGCTAGATACGTCTCAAGTTGACTCTGAAACTGAAACAACCTGTCATATTGCTCAAGCTTCAAATGATGAAAGTCAGCTTTGGCAGAGACGACTTGGTCATTCCAACTTAAGAAACATGAACAAAATGGCTTCGGGAAATCATGCTTTGGGAATCCCATCGAAGAAATTTTCGACAACCGACCATTGTTCAGCATGCCTGAAAGGAAAACAACACTGAGTGTCTTTTTAGTCCAAGCTCCTACACTCAATTTGCAAAACTCTTATGATGTTACACATGGACCTGTTCGGACTAACAAATGTGCTGAGTATTGGAAAGAAATCATATTGTTTAGTCATCATTGATGATTTCACATGATTTTCTTGGGTTTACTTTCTTCATGCAAAATATGAAACTGCTGATTTGTTAAAAGAATTCATCATTAAAGTCGAAAAACAACTTGAGTCAAAAGTTATAATCTTTAGAAGTGACAATGGAACAAAATTTAAGAATGCTAATGTTGATTCGTTTTGTGAAGAAAAGGGCATTGCACGTCAGTTCAATGCGCCACGAACTCCTCAGCAGAATGGTGTTGCTGAAAGGAAGAACCGCACACTGATTGAAGTTGCAAGATCTATGATAGCAGATGCCAAAATCCCTATCACCTTCTGGGATGAAGCTATTGCTACTGCCTGCATTTTACAAAACCGGACGTTGTTGGTTTAGGATAAACACAATATCCTTACGAGTTATTGTTTGGAAGGAAACCAAACATTTCATACGTAAAAGCATTTGGTTGTCCTGTTACGATTCTAAAGCCTGTCGGTTTATAATAGAAAAACAAATGTTGTCCTCGAAACATTAAACGTTCAGTTTTTAAAAAACTCCTTTCCATCAGTGGCTTATGGTCTAGATTAGTTATTTGATTTAGACTCGTTATCCAGATCTTTCAATTCTAACTTGTTTGATTTTTCAGGAAAGTCAAAGAAGCAACCAGGAGATCTAGGATCATTTAGTGATGAATCAAATGACGATGATGACGATCTCAATCCAGGGTATCCATTCATGTCTATTCATGATCTTAATCCTGAATCCTTAAACCATTCTCAGAGTCCATCAATACCTCAAGAAGATCATAAATCAAACAATCAAGAAGATATTCAAAGTCAGCAAAATTTTCCTAATGATGGTGGATCTGTTCATACAATTTCACAACCATCATCAAATCCGAATGGTGAAGTTGTCCCAGTGTCACTTGACTACTTTATCAATTCACCAGATCATGTCCCTAACTTCACCACCACACTCTTCAACAATCATGCAAGATCTACCCAATCTAAATCAACCAAATCTGGATGTACAAATACAAGGAGGAGGTCATCCAACTTCTCGTATTCACAAGAACCATCCTATGTCTCGAATCATAGGTCCTTTAAACCAGAGAACTATGAGAAGTCAGACGGAACAAGCAAATATTTGTCTCTACTCATGTTTTCTCTCTCAAGTTGTTCCAAAGAACATTTCACAAGCTTTAGAAGACAACAATTGGATAGAGGCTATGCGGGAAGAGTTACTTCAATTTAGGAACAAGAAATATGGAAGTTAGTGGATTTGCCTGAAGGAGAAAATGCTATCGGTACAACATGGTTGTACAAAAACTAGCGAGATAAATGTGGCATGGTGATCAGAAACAAAATGAGACTGGTTGCACAAGGATACAATCAGGATGAAGGCATAGACTATGAAGAAGTGTTTGCTCCAGTAGCACGACTTAAGGCAATTCATGTTTTTCTTGCTTATGCATCCTTCATGAAGTTCAAAGTGCATCAGATGGATGTTAAAGGCAAATTGTTGTACGGACCGATTACAGATGATGTGCACGTCAGGCAACCGCCAGATTTCGAAGACCTTGAGTATCTACATCGCGTATACAAGCTTAGCAAAGCATTGTACGAATTACATCAAGCTCCAAGGCTTTGGTACGAGACGTTAATGAAACAACTTCTAGAACATGGATACTAGAGGTCAGATTGATCCAGCTTTATTTAAGAAGCGGGAAAATGATGATCTTTTGTGTGTCCAAGCGTATGTTGATGATATCATCTTCGGTTCCAGAAGACTGTCCATGTGCAAAGCTTTTGAGGAAATTATGAAATCCAGATTTCAAATGAGTTATATGGGGGAGATAAACTTCTTCCTCGGATTACAGGTAAAACAGTCTGCAGATGGAATCTTCATCAACCAAACAAAGTTCTTTGACAAACTGCTGAAGAAATTCAAGTTTAAATCTTGATGCTGAGAATAAAGAAGAAGATTTTTGGAACTGAAGACTTAAAGATAAATCTTAGGGTGAGTATTGTTAGGGTACTTGTCTAGAAGATTTACTTTAGTATTTATTTGTTAAATATTGTTTTCTTAGGGTGTATTTTCCATTATCTCTAAAGTTGTATTATTGGTGGCCATATAAAGAATGTTATAGGTCATCTAGGTCAAGGACAATTGTATGATTGTGGCAGCTTTTGCATCTAGAATGTACTATAACCTCTCTTTGCTATCAATTAAAGTGAATTATTGAGAAATCTCTTTGTTAATATGTTGATTTAATTGTTACTTTGCATAGATCATCGATAGTATTCTCGTTTTAGCAGATTTCGATCCAATTGAACCTGTCAATAATACCCCCTCCTAGTTTTTTAATTTGTTTAATTAGTTTCTAAAGTTGATAACCAACTTTTATTAATGACAATTTGACCCAAGACATATATAGATAGAGTCATGAGAGTAAGAAATGATCTGAAACAAAAAGAGCTGGCTAAAATTTACGAGAGCAAGTTAACGACGTTAACCTGAATTTGCGGGTTGTCACAAAAATAATAGAAAAGAACAAGACAAGCTAATCTATAAATGCTCTAAAAATACTCCCCCTTAAATTTGTTGTTGTTGTTAAGTCTTCAAATTCTATAGGTTCTTCTTTTATGTCAAACGCCGGCTTTTCAGTGAGCGTTTCTTGATCCTTTATGGGGATGAGGATAGATGACTTGAATTAATTAGCAATTCTTTCTTGAGAAAGTTTAGAGTCATTGACCAAAATTGGAATTTCTGACATTCGCTTCAAGGTGTCTAATGATAATCCTGCTAAGTCAACATTTGCATAGAATTTGAATGGTTTCTTTATGCCTTGGGCTCTCATTTCCAACACACCTTTAGTTGAAATCCTCATGAACATAACATCTTTAATATCAGTTTTCTCCAAACCAACATAAGAAAGTGCCTTCCTTAATCGAATTCTTTCAATAGCAGCACCAATCACGCCTATAATTAATTTGAAAAACCTTGGAATATTGTTGGCCACTTCAAACTTCAATTTCTCGAGTTTTTGATTTTTGAAAAAATCAATATAACTCTGATGCAAAAATTTAAGCTCAAATACTCCAAATAGTGATATGATACCATTGTCCCAATCATCCGTATGACGAGCTAGCTTTAAGTCAAATGTTTCTTCATGATAAAATGCCTTCAGTATTGGTTTAGACGATTGGTTTAGACGATTGAGATTCATCAATCACTATAAACCCTGGATTTGTTACTTTTTCAAAGTTCTCATCCGAATACTCTAATAAGTATTTTTCTTCTAAGATGATTGTCTTCTATTACTTTCTCTTCTTATAGAAGTATGCACTAACCTATTGATCAAATCTTGTTTCCAGAAATTATGGCATTCTTGATAGTCCAACATCTAACTGAGTCATAAGGTATTTTCCACGTTCAGCTTGTATTTAATTTATCATGGGCACCTTATGTGGCGCCTATAAATCTTGAACTGGTAGTTTGGTCAATCTTGTAAAATAGTGATACAGATCAAATATTCCATTTACTCGCTTTATTAAAAATGCATCGAACACTTCGTCATACTTCCAAGCTATTATCTTCACTTCCTAGGATATATCAGGCACACTCATTGCATCAAGTAATTCTGCAACTAACTGTCCTTTGTGCAATAAATATCATACTAAATAACCAATTTTCCTTATTTTATTCCACAGTTGATGTGCGCAATTGGAACATCATATTCCCTCATTTCACTTGGAAACATCTTCATCACCTCTTCTCTATTCTTGAGGACATATTCTCTTTAAGATATAGCTGGTATCTGTTTTGAATCAAGAACCCTAAACTTCTTTGTAATCTCAACATTAGATTATACATCTTCTCCGAGATTTGGAAGCTTTTAACCAAATTTCTCAGTGAATGTGATTTCAATTTAAACTTTTGTATGGATAATTCCGAGATTGTAACCACGGTCTCATCTCTGAATCTCCCATCTCATTAGGATTCGGATGATCTAATTCTGCAGGAGGTAAATCATCTATATTCACTCTTTCTTGAATTGGTTGCCACTCACCATTTTCAACTACTATCTCATTCGGTTCAACAGGTAAAGATGTTTCAACAACCACACACTTATCATATTCTTCGCAGATTTCAGTCACTGCCAAACCCTTTAAATATACTTCATTATATTTCATTCTTGAGAGATAGTTGAACTTTTCTTCTATGTCATATGGTATTTCATTTGTTAATTCCACATTTTGTTCAACAATTTTCTCAGACAATTTCCCAGTATCATCTTCAAGGACCTCATCATACCATTCAGTCTCGAGATTCAGTGCATCAATCATCTCATCTCCAAGAATATCAGTTTGAGCATGAAGTTATTCAGCTTATTTGGCCTTTTTAGATGTCTCGGCATCTTCAGTTATGGGCTCAATAAAACCAAGCTTTCTCTTACCAAATGCTTTCTCCACATCATAAGTTTCATCGACTTTTTCTTCCAAAACCACTACAATTCTAGCTCTAGTGATAATCTGAGACTCAGATTAGCAACTTCAGCATTCGGACCAGGTACAAATTCTTTGTCACTTGAAGAAACTTGAGTTTTAGACTCATGCTGTTTCATCCACTCGATATCAGCCTTCAAGTTCACATTTTCTGCCTTTACCAACTCAAATTGATATGCCAATTTCTCATATTCCTCATTTAACTCCTTGAATACTTTTGAGTTCTTCAGATGATTTGACTTATACTTTTCGATAGCCACATCTTTCTCAGCTAACTTATTTTCAATTTGTTCATTTTTTTCTTGCAACTTATTAATCATTAATAAGTAAAGAACTATCTCCTCATTTATACTCTTAAAACCATAATCACCATCCGTATGTTCTGCTTTGTTTAGATCTTCCTCTTTTTCAAGATCTACAACATTAACTGTTTTATGATCTCAAGGGAAGACTCCTTGATCACTTCTTCTTCATTTGATGTCTTGATGACTTTAGTATCACCAGGTTTAACTATCTCTGCATCTCCAGACTTCATAACTTCAATATCATCTGTCTTGATAATTTCAGTATCATTTGATGCAATTAGAGTATGATGAACATGGGATGATGCAGTTTCTACTTCAGCTATAGCTTCATGCCGGACTGTGCCTCAGACTCGGCTTTTTCAGACACAACTTGTAGAGCAATATCTACAATATTTATTTCCGGTTCATGCTGAAGTTGAACTACTGCCTCTGCAGCTTCTATCACATCTTCATAAAAAGTACTAATATCAAGATACATAGAATCATCAAATTCAACATTAACTTCTTCTTAAATATCAGTCACATTTTCACTCATTTGAACTTCCTCTTCAACAGTAATTTGTTCAATATAATCAACATTCATCTCTTCACCATCATCATTCTCATCTGATGAACTAGAATCAGATTCAGTTTCTTGATCAGAATCATCATCTTTCTCATCATTATCATCATCACTTTCATCATCGGCTATTTCTACCTCTTCAGATTCAGATTCATTTTCTGATTCACTTTCAGGTTCCTCTTGACATGATCATTCGGATTAAGGAGGCTTAACATTGATCAAATGATAGTGTGGTTTATTCACATTCACTATAGTATTTGCTACATTGATGATGTATGGGAAAAATGGAACATTAGTAGTACCCGTAATCAATGCTACTCGTTCACACTCTAATCTATAAGCTACAATATGTCACACCCCAAAAATCATCGCCGCGGAAAGACACGATATCGTGGTGTAAGGAGCGAAGTTGGCACCCATTAATTTTAAAGCAAACATCCACATTAATTTAAAAGATAATTAAATGTGTTAATGTTGATACGTCAAAATCCCACAAGTTTTCATTAAGAAAATTGAATACGATTTTGTCTTAATAAAACTCAGATTGTTTGAAGTAAAGCCAAACAAAATTTTAAATAAAGCGGTCCCAAAACACATAAACCAAATGTGGAGTTTGTAGTCCAAAAACTATCCTTCCACAAATTCTCATGCCCATCACTTTGTACCTGAAAAACATGTAAAAACTTAGTCAACAAAAAGTTGGTGAGTTTTTGGGTTATAATCAAAAGTAAAAACCACTTTTCATTCACAACAGATATCTTTGGCTTTGAGACATCAACACGACCGTCAAGGGCTAGCAAGGCCCAGAGACAAATGAATCATCAAGTCATGAGTCTATAACCAAACCAAGAAACGAAGTTCCCTCACAACATTCAATTTATATTCCCCCGCATGTCAATACGATCAGAGCGACTGATCACGAGGGGCGGAATTCCAATCCCGATAGATCTATCAATATAACCTGTGGTCTCTCTCCAATAGATTAATGATTATGGGAGGGCATTACGCGTAAAATCATCAAACACTCATGCCATCATTTTGGTCAACAACAATACTCGTCTCCCAATTCATATCAAAACAAGTTAAACAAATACATGTTTTTCCCCCGAAAAATATGTAAATAAAACTTTATTTAAAAAGGGGCCGAGAAACTCACAGTGAATACGCCAAAAGCTAGAACATATAAGCCCAACAATAACACCACCTAAGAACGCCCTATACACAAGGACCCGTTCAAAAGATGCACACATATATCAAGTCTAAAACCGTGTAGGTTGTTCACCGAACTTAACAAGACTCATATGAGGATATTTCATTTACAAAACAACCTTTTAATTTCAATGACCCGTTGTGATCTTTGCCTTAAATAATTTTATGTATATAGTAACATATACTTAAACACAAACAACATGCAAAAGTCACATTTAGCCCTTCAACTTTCCTAAGTAAATATACACACACACATTATAATACATAACTTAGGAAAATATATTTTAATATTTTATGCCATGATCACAATTTATAACACTGAGTAGAAAATACACATTATTCCTAGTTAACTAGCATGCACTTCCAAACAAGACGGTTACCACTTAAAGAGATATTTACCATGCTTTTCACAAGTAACTTATTAATCATATGAAATTATATATCTAAACATATAGTCACATAACAAAAATCATACTTCATATATTTTTCATACAAATCACAATATTAGCTAAAGATGTCAATTTCAAACATTTTCGAGATATTTACCACCCAATACCCGTATTTTCATCGTTGTTTCATAAATAATTTTATATCAGTAGGTTAAATTGAAAATAAGTCCAAAGTTTCTGATTCAAATCAGTTTACAAAAATATTACGCATTAGGGTCGAAAATCGTCGTTTTCAGCTTTTCTGGTACATAGTTTGCTCGTTTTTGGGTTTAAAACTCTATGTTTTTATACCAAACTTTAAATCTAATATTTTTACAAAAAAATACACTTAGTAATCTGTAAGAATATAATTTTGTCATATTTTACATTTTTAAGCAAAAACCGGTGCGTTTTACGCGTATTTAGTATTTAAAAACCATTATTTGTAAAGTTTAAATCACTTCTTCCTTATAATACATTTAAAATACTTATTTTATAAGGTTTCTAAATCATTAAAAATATGTTTTATCTCAGAATATAATTAGTTTTTAAATCCTTACAAAAATATATAAAAATTACATTTTAAGTCTTTTTAAACTTCAAGTATCATATATCATTACTTACATCAATATTTTATACATCTAAAAAAAATTTTATACTTTAAGAAATCATGTATTTTATCATATCATAATCATTATAACAAAATACTTATCATACTTACATCTAGCAATTTCTTAAACAAACATGTAGCAAGTTTTTCATATAAATAACATCTTTCAAATTTCATGCCATATGACTATATTTTGTAAGTATTTTCCAAACACTTTTCCATGCTATGCATAATCATCAAATGACAATATTATCTTAACTTCATTAAAACACCTTTGCATGTCAAGATCTAACCATTTTACGTGCAACTACACAACAAGTTTTACATGATTTTAACCAACATCTATACTATCTTATTAAACAAATTGCAAGGGCAAAAGGGTCATTTAACATATCCTTAATGTTGAAAATTAAGGACCAATCTTGTAAACACCGTTAAAGATAAGGGATCATCAGTGTAATTTATATACTGCAACCTGTGTGTGTGTTGATGTCGTACAACATGCCTGCAACCACTTCTTCAACACACATCTTCAACATACTGACTGCCTGCAACCAATCTCGGTGAAACGGTTCAAAGAGGAAACGATTCAACATGCTTTCAAAGAGGAAACGATTCAAGATGAAACGTATTCATTCTTATGGCAATATAGGCGGTATATTGAAATTTCAACTCTCCAATTGCTTTTGTTATATATCGGTGTCCAAATTGCTTTTGCTATTCAAATCTCGCATTCAAATCTCAGGTAATTTCAAATCTCCCATTGCTTTTCTTTATCAATTTCAATTTCAATTTTATACGGTTTTGGGTTTATGGATTCTGGGTTTTTGAAACTGAATGTGTTGTGTGTTGTGTTGTGTTTGTTTGTGCTGTGAAAACTGGAAAATGGTTCAAAAAACTAAATGTTGTTGCTGTTGATGTTGTTTGAATTTTTCGCTATTTTGGCTTTGAAGGTGTGTGTTGATGCTGTATGAATTTTTTGCTTTGAAGGTGTGTGTTGTATGTTAGCATGAATCTGAAAGTGTGTGAATGTGTTGTTTATGTATGAATGTGCGTATGTTGGGGGGGGGGGGGTTAAACACTTGTCTGAATGTGTTGTATGATGTTGTTGCTGTTTTTACAAAAATGAATTTGTTATGTTTTATGAAAAATGAAAAGTGAAAAGTGAAACTGAATTGTTGTTGAGACTGCTTTTTATATGTTGTTTAAAAAATGGTTGTTTATGCTGTGAAAAGTGAAAAATGGTTCAAAGATGTTTGTATGTTGTTGCTACTGCTGTTTATATGTTGTTTTAAAAAAGTTGAAACTGAATTGTTGCTGCTTATGGGTTAGATTGGGTTAGATTTCAAAATGTTGTATATTTGTGTTTTATGTTGTTGCTATTGCTGTTTATATGTTGTTGCTTTTGTTTCCAAACTAATTATTGGTCAAAATGGGTTAGATGAAAGCATGTCCAAACTAATTTGGTTCCAAACTGTTTATATGTATGTATGAACTGCCTATGGTTTTAATGAAAGCATGTATGAATGTATGTTTATGAATGTATGTATGTTGCTTATGAATGTTGTTGCTTATGAATGTATGTATGAACTTGCTTATGCTTATGAATGTGTTTGTGCTGTGTGTATAAAGAATGAAAACATGTATAAACTATGTGTGTGTGGGGGGGGGGGTTAAATCTGAATGTCATGTATGTATAAATGTGTCCTTTTTTGTAGATATACAACAGCACACACGGAAATATCATCTATTTTAGTCATGTTTTGCATAAATGTGTGGGTTTATGTTTAAAACAGTATATATAAGTGTGTGATGTGTTGTGTTGTGTTGAAACTAAATGTGTTTATGTTGGTATAGATATACAGCAGCAACTCATTTAAAATTTATTTTTTTTAAAACAGATGATGTTTGAATCTGTTAAACAGTTGTTGTTGCTGCTGTTTATATACAGCAGCATGTATGAATGAATTTATACAGCATGTTTGAATCTGTGAAACTGTATGTTAGTATGAATTTGAAACTAAATATTTAAAAACAGTTGTGTTTTTGCTCTTTTTGCTGTTTACAGTGTGTGTGTGAATGTGTGTTGTGTTGTGTTTGTTTGTGCTTTGAAAACTGGAAAATGGTTCAAAAAACTAAATTTTGTTGTTATTGATGTTGTTTGAATTTTTTGTTGTTTTGGCCTTGAAGGTGTGTGTTGATGTTGTATGAATTTTTTACTTTGAAGGTGTGTGTTGTATGTTAGCATGAACCTGAAAGTGTGTGAATGTGTTGTTTGTGTATGAATGTGTGTATGTTAGGGGGGGGGTTAAACACTTGTCTGAATGTGTTATCTGATGTTGTTGCTGTTTTTACAAAAATGAATGTGTTATGTTGTATGAAAAATGAAAAGTGAAAAGTGAAACTGAATTGTTGCTGCTACTGCTGTTTATATGTTGTTTAAAAAATGGTTGTTTATGCTGCGAAAAGTGAAAATTGGTTCAAAGATGTTTGTATGTTGTTGCTACTGCTGTTTATATGTTGTTTAAAAAAAGTTGAAACTGAATTGTTGCTTCTTATGGGTTAGATTGGGTTAGATTTCAAAATGTTGTATATTTGTGTTTTATGAATGTATGCATGATAAAGACTTTAAAAAACAGTTTGTTTAATATATGAATGTGTGTGTGTATGAATGTGTTCAATTTTCATTTAAGCATCATGATGTTTGTATGTTGTTGCTAATGATGTTTATATGTTGTATGTTAAAGACCACCAAAACACACATATTGTAACTAGGAAGATACCCGCGCGATGCAGCGGACGCAACAATTTATAAAGCGATACTCATTGAGGAAAGTAAATAACAAAGTGATGCAACTGTGATCTATCTATGCCATGATCCTTACATAGTTACACGTATCAGTTAAATAATAAGAAAGTAAAAAACATCAACATTAACTTCAATGAAACCATGACAATAAAAAACGCTTGTATATCCATAACTAAAGAGACATTGTTGAGATTCAAATAGAATACAAAAAATAATGTGTGTGTTAAAAGTATGAGTGCATATTAGTGTTCATTTAAAAAAAACATAGAGCATTACATAAGAAACTTACACACAACTATGAAGACAATTTTCATCGTGCGACTCACATAAACTTACACACAACTATGAAGACAATTTTCATCGTGCGACTCACATAATGTATGTATTAAAATAGTAAATATGTTCATGCTCTACACCAATATAAAGCTTTGTAACATGGGTGTCAACTTGAACTAAGATGGATAGAAGACTATAATTTTAAAACATACAATAACACCACTTTCTAAACCGTAGAACTGTGTCAGTTTAGATTACGAATACATATCACCACCCAACTTGCAATGATTGACCTAGGATATATATGTTAACCGAAGTAATTGAGATACATGTAGAGTAAAACTCCTTGAATATTGGACCTTTTCATTCTCGCTTGTTATCCCATAAGTATGACCAATGTACAAGTTGTATAACATAAAGTAAACAAGCCAAGCATATCAAAAGTAATAACATCAAACTGCTAAATGCAATATATACATTGCAAAATGAGAAATACAAAAATAAAACAATATACAACCTATTTGGTAAGTGTAATCACCAGATCCATTCTTGCATAATTGTTGTGCCCATTAAGACATGAAATATAACCTGCTGGTGACGGAAATAACTTCAATTAGACCCATTGGAAAATAATATCATGTTTATACAACTCCAAAACAAACACCTAGTATTATTTGACTCAACATGAACCGGCAAAATGAATGGCGCCACTGAGATCAAGTTAAAGTGGTCAAAATACCTATAAAAGTGAGCAAAATCGAAAGGAATGAAGAGGTCACACTCATGAACTTCATTTTAAACACCTTTGCCTACAAAAAAAATTAAACAATTAAGTTAGCAATAAAAAATACACATACACAAACATACACATTATCAAAATTACCTATACACAAACATACACAAACAATAACCAATTCAATAATATTAGCCTAGTCATTTTTCTTTAAGCTTAGGTATCACATGCATTAGAAGTTCATATGTAAATAATCTATTTATTGCAAGCTAGATTTCGCAAGTTTCTCATTGACCTATTACAATGTCCAAACTTAATGGGATATGGTTTTATTGCAGCTTCATGTTTTCTTTTAAATGAACACTAATACACAATTATACCTTTAATACACACATTATAGTTTTTATGCAAGCTTGATTCAAATTTTACACATGTGACAACTTTTACTATGGTTTTGTACTGCCACTCAGAACCATTATTATATCTACCAATTAAATGAGTTATAACGTGTATACAACTAAACTGAAAAAGGTATCTTAGAAAGAAAAATGTCATATGGGTAGAACAGGTTGAAAGTTGTTTGCATAATTGCTGGAAAACCTCTTAAAACCTTTTGTTAAAAAATTTATCGTAATGATACAAATTCTGGTGACCGTATTTCGCACACAGCTGTTTTTTAGACGGTTGGACCAGATCAAAACTATTTGTTTTAATCCATTACCCAACCAGCCCATTTACATAATTCACAAATTTTTAATGACCTTTAACCCAAATAACCCACTCCCCTTTTAGCTATTTACATGACCAAGTGATATAAACAAAACTAACAAATCAACCCGCCCTCCATAAGGCCATAAGTAAACAGGTCAATAATTTCACTTCTTCAAGGAACACATATGCATATCCCTTGAATATTAAAAACTTACATTAAAGTACAACAATGATGCTGAGTTAAGAAAATTTTCATGAACTGAAACTGCAACCATTTTTTCTGGGCTATTACACGAACTCTCTGGTAATAAACTTATCCCATAGCCACCAGATGATATTTTACTATCAATGTGTGTAAATAACCCATCTCACAACCCTGTTTCTATCAACACCTTACACAAACCAAATAAAACCCATGTAAAAAACAAGTTAAATAACTTTTATAACTAACTGATGGTCAAATATACAACGGGTTGCAACTTACAAGGGTCAACTCCTCCAAGTGACGATCTTCTTGACTTGTGCAAAGGTTGAACCCCAGTTAAAGACTGCCTTCGCGATGGGTTAGCAATAACATGTGGCGTTAACGTTTGTGGTTTCACTTCATCTGTTTTCTGTTGACACATGCAAATAGCAATACAATATGAACTTGTTTTCAATTTATTATTTTAACCACTATTATATTCTACCAACCTGCTGCTATAATAGATGTGCAGGAGGTTTATGCTTCATCTGTTTTCTATTGACTCCTGCAAATAGCAATACAATAAGAACTTCATGCACGCTGCTGTTATAAACTGTACCAAAGTTTCAGTTTCACCTGCACATCTATTCTCATAGATGTGCAGGAGGTTTATGCTTCAACTGTTACTCATCCCACCCTTGCTTATCCCCCCACCCCCAACAAATTGTACTAATTAGGACACAACAAGAGCAACATACCTTTACACCTGACAACGTAACGGGACGAAATCCGACAGCCAATTGCTGGCTCTGAATAACCAGCCCAGCAAGAAGCTCCTCCTTTTCATACGAAAAAAACTATCAGACCTACTACATATACGGGCTAAGATAGAGTTGGAATGCTTGAGATGAAACCTAAAATTTGAAGAATTCGTTGATAGTTAGACTTGCCAGCATACATAAACAACAACATACCGTACAAAATAAGAAATATGGATAATGCATAACACAAAATTGTCTCTATGAAACTAAATTCAGAAACTGAAATAATAACAATTAGAAGCATCAAGTTAACCCATTTCATTTCAACACACTAAGCTATCTTTAGTTTCTACACACACTGCACACATATAAAAACTGCATATAAAAAAACAACTTAAATATGATCAACCACTTATTAAACGAAACACGTCTTAATTAGGGTGTCGTACATGATCAACCACATTAAAATATTCTTAATTAGGGTCATAAGAGATTAACAAAACACTTATTTTAATGAACCTGAACTGATGAGCAAAATAGATTTGATTAGCAAAATAAATTTGATTCGAAAACACTTATTTCAATCATTAATATGTCTACAAAACAGATCAGACCAAAGGTCATTTTGCTGTTGCAAAATGGACCTAAAAACACTTAAATCAATGGGCAATACACATATAAAAAACATCAAGTTTGCAACCATTTCACAGCCTAAAACAAAATCTGTCAATACAATCTGGTTATAACATTAAGAAAAGGAACAATGAAATCAAATCTCAAACAGAACTCTCCAAATGGTGATGAGCACACAATATTTTTTAGCACTTAAACTATTTTATTAAAAAAATAGAATTTTTATAGGAACAATATTTATAAAACATTCGGTAACTAACACTGAATATAGAAGACCTTTAGTATATAGAAGTCCTTTCCATGTCAATATCTTCAAGTTTGGATTTACACGTAAGCTTTTCAACCTAAAATGAAGACCAACACTGAATACTGAATATAATTTTACAACATGCCAACCTATTGATTATGAAGTTAGCCCAGAATTACCTGTTGTGAGAAACCTGTAATTGGATTGAATTTGCCATCCCCAAATTCTTTAGAAGCTAATTTTGTTGCAGGTGTCTAAACCTCATTCAACTCTAATGGTCACTTTTGTTAGCTTTCATTCAACTTTAAAAGTAGGGACCTGATATAAGAATGAACTGATATATAATAAACAAAAGACACATACAATATCAGCATATAAAACTTCATAACCAGACATATACAAAAGACACATACATAATGAACTGATATAAGAATGACTAAAGTGACCAGTATACATGTTTTAAAGTTATAAAAATTAAAACACCGATTAAATTGGTCAAAATGGGTCGTGCTCACTTTTTAAAAGTTCAAATAATCAAAATATCATTTACTAACTCAAGTTAGTACAACAAAAGTAAAGATCATGCCTGAATATTTGATCCTTTGATTAACCCAATTACACCTCTCAGTCACCTGTAATGTAGAACTTAATAGCCCGGGTGTTTAGCACATCCAATGCTTTCCATATAGCTCTCTACAAAATACCAAGTAGAAAAACAAATCTCCAATTTAGTCAAAATTTAAAGAAAATTTGTAGTGGTTGAAGGCTAGAGATTAGCAAAAACACAACACACATCACATGCAGTTTCAAATAATACTAACATACAACACACACCTTCATACAACACAATCATACACACACACACACACAACAAATTCATAGTCACAATCAGTTTTTTAGAAGTCATTATCATTCACAGCACAAACAAAATATTCCCCCCCCCCCCCCAAAACACCACATTCAGATTACCCCCCACCCCCATATTCATACAAAGCACAAACAGGTGTTGAGGCTGTTATATTTATAGCAATTTTAATACTAATTATAGCATTCTTACATTTCTTTACATTCATACAAACATACAAGATACAACACAGACATTCATACATTCATACACACACACAATCAGTTTCCAAATCACAACACACACTTATATAGTTTTTTAAACATCAAAACACATACATTTATACAAAAATTGCACAAAAACACACAACATGTGCTGCTGTTTATAACAGTTGATGTTGTTTATGTGTGCTACTGCACATTTATATAACACACATTCATACCCTTTATTCAACAAACTCACTCATACAACACAACACATTCAGTTTTAAAATCATACTAACATACAACACACACCTTCATGCAACACATTCATACACACACACACAACAAATTCATACAAACATTCAGTTTCATAACAAATTCATAGAGTATTTTAAACATCATAACACAACACAATATTGCACAAAAATTGAACATGACATGTTTAAACCAGTTATCAGTTTTCACAGCACAAACAAACACATTGATAAACAAAAACAAAATGTAAGAATTACCAAACACAACACACAACACATTCAATTTCAAAATCATACCTCAGATTTCCAAGATTGATACACAAAAACAACCTGCAACATGAGGAGCAAAACAAAATCCATAAACCCAAAACCATATAAAACTGAAATTGAAATTGATATGGAGTAAAAAAATAAATTACCTGAGATATGGAGTAAACCGTGGTTTGAATAGCAAGCATCTTCTATACTGAGATTTGAAAACTGACCTAAACAAAACCAATTCATAGTTCAAACTTCCAAACATAAATATCTTAGCTGAATAAAAGAATGAAACTAATTTAAAAAACTGACCTAATAGTCGATTGTCGTCAATGAAACGAAGAAAGAGGGAACGAAGTTTCATCTGCAAAATCATTTAATGAGATCACCAGAACCTTATGGTTGGCGTGGAAACAAACGAGATCTAACCGCATATCTCGTGCTTACTCTGATTAGATGAAATCCATTGTTAAAAACAACACACATAGAATAATTTAGGGCTTACTCTGATTAGAAGGATGGTAGTGCAGCGATGAATGGTGGATGTTATGGTGATTGCTAGGGTTTTGGAGAGAGAGGCGTGAATTCAAAATGAAACTGATGAAGAAGGAACAAACGATATAGGTTTTTTTAGGGTTTGGCAAAAGGATGTGAGGCTGGTTGCTGATGAAAACCCTAAATTCAACCTTTTATAGTGTTGAAAATTATGGAGATTGTTAAATGACTATTATGTCCCTATAATTTGAATATTAAAGTAGTATAGATAAATATAACAACAGCAGCAGCTGTTTATATGTTGTTGTTGCTGCTGTTCCAAACAGGCTAGAGGAAAAATGCTAACATACAACGGGTCAAAATTGGTTAGATGTGTGTGTGAACTTGCTTATGTATGCGTGTGAATATGTTGTTGCTTATGTATGAACTTGCTTATGGTTTTAATGAATTTTGATGCTTAAAAACACTAAATTTTGTTGCTGTTGCACAACTTTTTTTTCTCTTAGTATAATTACAAATCTTCATCATCATACGTGTGTGTGTGAATCTGAAAGTGTGTGTGTGAATGTGTTGTTTGGAAAAAATGAATGTGTTATGTTGTTGTTGTTTTTAATAAAATGAATGTGTTATATTGTATGTTAAAGACCACCAAAACACACATATTGTAATAAATATAACAACAGCAGCAGCTGTTTATATGTTTTTGCTGCTGCTGCTGCTGTTTATATGTTGATGTTGCACACGAAAACAGTTGCTGCTGCGTATATTTTGCTGCTGCACACGAAAACAGTTGCTGCTGCACACGAAACAGTGTTTGAAACAGCTTTGGGGGTTAAACACTTGTTGCTGTTGCTGTATTTTGAAACTGAAAACTGTTGTATATTTTTAAAAAAATGAATGTGTTAAAAAATGAATGTGTTATGTTGAATGTGTTGTGTGTTATAGTATATATGAGTGTGTGAATAAATGCTAAACTAACTATGAGTCAAAATGGGTTAGATGTATGAATGGGTCAAAATGTTGTATATTTGTGTTTTATGAATGTGTATGCATGAATGCTGCACATTCAAGAGTTGTTAACTTGGTTAAAACATGTTATTTTTGTTCAATTTTGTGCAATATGTTGTTCTTGCTTATGGTTCTTATTCTTTGTAGCTGTTGGTGATTTTAGGACTGCTGAAAATCAAGTATGCGCACCAAAACAGTATATATAAGTGTGTGATGTGTTGAAACTAAATGTGTTTATGTTGGTATAGAAAATGGTTCAAAAAACTGAAAGTTGTTGCTGTTGATGTTGTTTGAATTTTTTGCTGTTTTGGCTTTGAAGGTGTGTGTTGATGTTGTATGAATTTTTTGATTTGAAGGTGTGTGTTGTATGTTAGCACGAATCTGAAAGTGTGTGAATGTGTTGTTTGTGGACGAACTGTTGTTTTGGAAAATTGTTTAGTTGGCCCATTGATGCAAACACTTCTTTAAAAGCTTCTCTTGGAAGTTGACCAGGATCTTAAACATCATTATCTCCCAATCTCAATGCCTTTCTTATAGATTCTTTAGAGACTTCAAGCATTCGAACATCCGAGATGAAACCTTTGATAACTTTAGTACCATCTTCATCTTCCTCCTGTGACATCTTCACCAAACCTGAACCGGAACGCCGGACTCGAACCCGAAATTATCTATCTTTTATTGTAGTCGTATTCAATTTTTGTAAATGAAACGCTTTGTTATTAATAACATATTTAAATATTTCAGAATTCAAAGGTATATCGTTTTCAATAAGTCGACCGAGGTATTATCTAATGTTTACTAATGAAATATTAAGTGCAATAATTAAATCCCCTATATATATATATATATATATATATATATCAATTGTATTTTATAAAAGAGATTTAAAAAAGATTTTGGAAGATAAATACAATTAAAGACAAAAACAAACCTTTTAACGTCCACCAGAACTTAAATATGCAAAAACGTCAATTTATAAGCAATACGAGTTAACTCGGTTAACTTAGTTAGCTAAAATAAAGGACTAATTAACTTTGTACCAAAACTATCAAGTTTGAAAATTCATTTAAAGTTTAAAATGCAAAATAAAGAGATTATAAATCTTGAGGGACCATAACTATAAATTCCAAACTTTAACACAACCCAGTTATGCCCCCCCCCCTTCACGCTCGTTTTTCGGCGTCCATTTCTGGCCACCGGCAAAGGTCTCCGACAACCTACTAAACTCACTTCTAGACATATTTAACCAAATTAAATCATTATTAAACGATCCTTTTGTGAATTTGAAGCCCAAACGTGCAATTAAAACCCAAATAATCAATCAAATCTTCGTTTTTATTGAATTCAACGCCGAAGTCATAAAATCAATTATCAATTTGTGGCTTTAACGCTCAATTCAATTATTTTCTTGAACCAAAACGTTCCTATAGTCATTTCTAAGTTATAGCAATACGTTAATTCTTTCAAAAGTCTTGAACTCGATCATATTAATCATCTAAAACATGCACTCAAGTCGAGACATGTTCATCAGCGAATCATTGTTATTCTCTGAAATAATCTTAGGGCATTCATTCAACTAATCATTGTTAAGGAATCTGGAAGGTTAATTGAATCAAATCGCCTTCAATCTTAGGGCATTCATTCAACTAAGCAGAGTTGCCTGTTCTTCATCTCTGTGATCCAATTTGTCTTCCATTCTGTAAGTTATTTATCTTAAAATGCTCATTATCATGCTCTGATCAAAGCCCTAAGTTTAATTGTTGTATCTCTATCGAATTTGTGTTCAAATTTATGGATTACTTATTCTATGGTTTATAGGAAATTGGGGTGTTTGTGGTAAATATGTTAAAAACATTTCGAATCCAAATCTGAACAAAAACAAAGTTTAGCGCGTCTGGTTAGTGTATGTTGCTGTGAAACAAAAGGACCCCGGTTCGAAACGAGGGACAAGCACCTAGTTTTATGTTTTTATTTAATCACTTTATTACCCATTTCTATCATTTATTTTAAATATAATACTAATACCATATTATATATTTTATAAAAATGCTAAACACTTATAAAATATATCAAAACCATTATTTTATATAACTTTATTTTATAAAATTAATTACTACAAATACTTTTAATACTGTAAAAATACTATATAAATGCATTTTAATGTTTACAAAATGCATACAAAGTTTTATAATAATAGGATTTACAAATAAGACTTTAATATGGATTTTTGTTTACTTTGAAATTGTATAAATGTTTTAGAGTATTTTTAATAATTGTAACATATTTTTGAAAAAATATAATTGTTGTTAAAAATATATTAGTAATGTTTCTACTTTTTATCAAAATAATTATTATTACTATTGCTACCGTTTTGAATAAAAGAGTTTATATATTTTTAGACGTTTAACGAGAAACCCCATATCCCAACCCTATAATTCCAATTTCATTAGACTCCTATTGTGTCAATTATAGTGTTCTATACAATATGTTTTACTAAGTTAGGATTGTCATTTCATTAGGTGATTCTAATATTTGGACGATCCTCGGTCTATTTAGATTATTTTCTATTTGTTTTGCGCCCGAGTTTCAAGATGAGTAAATTCACTCCCTTTTTTACTTTTACGTTTTGGGGCCGAAATATGTGCTCTATTACATTGAAAAGTTTTCTAATTTTCTTTCAATTTTAAAAAAAGATTATACAAATGTGTTAGTCTTGCTGCAGCATGATGCAGTCTTATGTGATAGTTTAAAGTAGTATTATTATTTGGTAATCCCACTGGTACACTGTTAGTGCTAATGGTTTGGCAAACCCACCTACATGTACTACAACGATAGGTGATATAAACCCGGCCATTCAATTACAATTACAATGTTACAAGTTAATGTTCGATGTTACAAGTTGTTGTTCGATGTTACAAGTTGCTATACTAAGTTGCTATATCATGTCCCTAAGTTGCAAAATAATTATTTATAACTATTATATCGAGACGGATTCTTGAAAAGTTATCTTTAACTAATACATGAGTTTGTTGCTCATGATAAATGGCTACAAAAGTTATATTACAATGTTGGTTTTCAATGTGTGTGCAAGGGTCATGGTTGAGAATAGTATGAAATAGTTACACATGTAAGATTGCGCACCTTATTTTTGATAATCATGGATTTCTATAATACTATTTATCAATTGTGGTTCTCACTAGCTTTTATAGCTAACTTTATTTTGCACATATTTCAGGTGTTGAATGAGATTGATTTTTTGGCTATTTATTCAAGACATTGGGATAGCGTGGACCTAGAATAATAATTAGGACTTTGCAATTATTTTTTCGGTTTATTACTTTGTAGTTTCCATTGAAGACTTATGTTCCAAAACGTATGTTATCATAATTAGACTTTAATAAAGGAATACCATGTGCTTTGTTTAGTATTGTTATCTAATTTCTATGACAACCCACTGTTTCCACTGCCGGTTGGGGTGTCATAGTTTGGTATCAGAGTTGTGGTTATAGCGAACTAGGATATGGTATTCGAAACACAATGACCTAGACTATAACCTAAGAGTCCTTAGTAAAAATAGTTTGTGCATAGAAAACTCTTCTAGAACTTATTTCCATATTCCTTTCTATGAACCTTTCTATGCCTTTTCTTTATCTTACTTCTTATCCGACTTCGTGAAGGAGCTAAAAGAGAGTCGCCTGTGTGATGAGGATCTTTCTTTTTGTGGAATCTTGTCATCGTCTTAAGTAATTTTGAAACGTGGGAACGTGTGCAAACCGGAAGGGAACGTTTGTATCACGGACATCCTGTCTAAGGAAAAGCATTTCGTATAAATCTCTTTAAGAGATCTGTATGCTTACCTTGGGATGGACGAGATGAGTTTGACCCTATAGGCTAAAGTATGTCTTCTCGATTACGTTGAAAAAGAACTTCTCACTTTGATAACTCTTAAGTGTCCAAAACCAAGACACATTCCTAAGCCTTTAAATTCTATTTATTTATGGATTCTATAATTATTATTTTTTATGATTTCAAATTATTTCAATGGGTTTCTATATTATTTCAAATGCTATTCCAAGTTTGTTTATTTACATTTCAATTATTTCCAAGTGATTATTATGTTATGAGTTCTAAAACTTCTATGAAATTCTAAGTATAATTAATCTGTCTATTCAATCCAAAATTCCATTACAACTTATGTTATTCAAAAATTTTTTATGTCTCATGATATTCTTTTTCTATCTTATCATGTAGAATGACAATAAGACGTGAATGATTCGCTAATACCATCGCGACTCAAATGTTCTAAATCAAAACTAAGATATATTGACTAACCTCAATCAAATCATCAAAACTTCAAAACATATAGCAAATACCAAATCTAAGGCGTATTTCTAATCTCAGTTCAATTAACAAATCCCAAATTAAAGACTTAATTCATGATTCCAGAAATCTCGTAATAGATTTGCAATTTTGTTATGTCAACACATTTGTTTAATTTACAAACCGAACGTTTACTTCCAAAGTATCTCAACTTCATCTCAATACTCAAATATTGTCTAAACTACTCATCTAATCGTAAGATTCTAATCCAACTTCTAATACACCATTAAATGATGCTATTCATGAATTCATTTTCCAAAGTTCATTGAACTAATATAATTCATTTGTATAAATGGCCACTAATGAAATTCTATACATCTTGTTTCTACAAACTCATCCAAACATAACATGTCTTACGTATAAAGTCTCTACCTAAAACACCGTGTTTTATCTGCGTTTTCGTGAAAAGCTACCAACAATTGATTCTATTTAAATGATTTCCTTTTTTTCCTATATATATATATATATAAGTTTATATATATATATAAATATATATATATATATATAGATTGAGGTTTTTCTACAAATGGCAAAAAATGTGAAAAGTGTAGGAATCAATAACCCTCAAACACGGGTCCACGAGTTAATAAAAAGGCGGAAGGACGTTTTGGTCTTTTTGGTACGATGCATGTTGTTATGGAAACACCATAACAAAAAAATGATGGAAGGGCATTAAACACCATAACCTAACAAAAACTATTTGTTAAACACCAAAACCTAATAAGTAAACACCAAAACGCGATAATAAAATGTAACAAAAAAGGGAAATGCATCTCATACAAACAGAATAAACATTTACAACACAACGATATGACAAACATCAAAACTATATTTTTACAGTCTTTGTTTCAGCGGTCTGTTAAGCACCAAAACATAATAGATAAACGGCAAATCGCAACAAAAAAGTGATATGCAAAAACATTAACAACACAACATTATGACATACACTAAAACGATTTCTTCAATTCTTCGTTTCAGCGGCGTTAAACAACAAAACCGAATGATTTTTGTTAAAATAGGTGTAGTGTTTTGAAAACACCTAAATGACATTTTTTTCCCCTCGGTCTCTATTGGTGAGTTTGTAAAACGACCAATAATTTACAAAATTGACACCACGTGATCTATGCCGTAAACACCATGATCGGACGCCCTAGATTGCTTCCTACACTTTTTAAAGTTTTTCTTATTTGTAGAAAATCCTATATATATATTATACAAAAAACAAATTGTAAAAAAAATTATGATAAATGATTTTTTTAAAAAGGGATTGGTTATTTTAATGATTACACAACATTTCCACGTTTTCTTAAATATGATACAAAGACTTGCAACAAACGTTATGAGTTATGTTTTCCAATATCGAATAATCGAAACTTAGAATGTGCCATTTACTTATTTTCAAATCAATCCCCTTATCTTTAGTAAAGATTAAAGAAAATTTATTTTAAAAAGTTATCATTTAATTATTTAGATTTTATAAATTAAAAAATAAATAAATAAATAAATAACTCATTTTAGAGAAACAACATCATCTCTTATAACTTTGTTTACTTCCATAATCAATACACTTGGTTTACCTAAAAGCTTTTGTTATATGAACTCAAACTATTTAAAAATCGAAACAATTAGGAATAGAGCAAGCTATTAATTGGATTATCTACAGAATCAGATCTTCATAAAACTAGTTTTTCTAAAAATCCTAATAAACAAGATTATTTATGTACACTATCATCGAATGGTTATGAACTTGGCAATACCATGAACAATTGACATGTACATCTCACACACATGAAGTTGGTTTTCAAAAACTTATGTTGTTACAATTTTCGTACTCAAACTTGACTATTTGTATCTACAAGAAAAACTATTATTATGGGTAATCACTACCTAATAAACTCAATTCTCTCAAATGATCAATTTGTTTATCATCTTAAACTATACTTCATAAGAACTAATTGCTGTTGAGGCATGAAATCAGAACCAATGTGTATTATCACCTTAAATTTGAACCTTTATGTACCTTTGACCAGCGCAAAATCGAATGAACTATGCGGTCCATGCAAAAACTTAAGTAATTATGGGTGCACATGAAATTATGAAATTTGTTGCATGGAAACAATAACAAGTTTCGTCATGTGTTTGAGGGCAATGAGACAAATGTGGTATGACAAGAGCATGGTGGATACGCCACTGGTACGTTCTATATATAAATGTTTCTGTCATACTGCAAATGTAGCGTTGTTGTGATCTGTGAAGTTTTGTGTTGTTCTTTGATTTCTATTCATGTAATAATACTTACCGTATATCATCGAGTAAGATAAGCTATATCCTAAGTTGATCTAAAACGAAAACCAATTACTATTTGAACCTATACATAAATAAAAATCAAATCTTATCATATAGAAGTCAAAACTTAACATTTGTGTTCGCATATTACCATTTATCATCATCATCATTATCTAGTGCTTAGTTGGTGAATTATAATTCAACTCTTCGAGACTAACGTATCCTTGTTCAAATCAGAAGAGCTAAATAACGTAAGTACATATATAATGGAAAGCTAAATAATCGCATCTTTTCATTTCATCTTCTGTCTCGGTTTGAGAAAATTTCGGGACAAAATTTCTATAAGGAGGGGAGACTGTGACATCTACCCCAAACCTGAACCGGAAAGCCCGACTCGAACCCAAAGTTATATATCTTTCATTGCAATAGTACTCAATTTCTGAAAATATAACGTTTTGTTAATAATAACATATTTAAATATGTCAGAATTCAATGTTATGTCGTTTTCAATAAGTCAACCGAGGTATTATCTAATGTTTATGAATTAAATACTAATTGCAATAATTAAATCCCCAAAATATATATAATTTGTATTTTATAAAAGAGATTTAATAAAGATTATTGAAGATAAATACAATTAAAGACTAAAAACTGATAAAGAAGGATTTAGATCTATAGATCTGCACCAATTGAGTACAATCACACGAGAAAATTCCACACAATATGCAATGAATCAACAACAAAGACGAATACTCATAAACTTCGGTTGTATTGATCAAATGCACAATTACAATGAACACATATGGAAAAGCTGTCTCATAATGAGATACAATATGCTATATATTGATCAACACAAACTAGCTAGAAACTATTTACACAATAAGTCCCTAGACAATTACAAAAAGACAATTACAAAGATTAATCTAAATGCTAATCTATTTTATATCTAAGAATACTACCCCTTAGATTTGCATTTGGATTCAACTTTAGTAGTCTTCAGGTTCATCTTTAACATTAAGCAAAAGCTTTGAGGCATGATCTTCTTGATCTTTTATGGCTTTAAAGATGCATTCTTTGAACTTTTCAGCAATTTTGCCCTGTTTTGGTTTTGATTCACTTGTCAATAACTCAATATGTTTCCTGCTGCCATTCTCTTCAAAGTTTCCAAGGACACACATGCAAGATCAACATTAGCATAAAAGTAATATGGCTTCTTGACACCTTTTGCACGCACTTCAAGTGTTTCTTTGGATGTGATACGCATGAAATCTATGTCTTTGATCTCAATCTTTACTAAGTTGGCATATAAGAATGCTTTCCTTAGTCTTATTTTCTCTGCTGCAACACCAATAACTTCAATCATGATTTCAAACAGTTTTCTGTCTGCACTGCAACTTCATGTTTTAACTTTTCTAACTTTTTACCTCTGAGATGATCTATGTAGCTTGGGTGCAGCAACTTCAACTCAAATGTGCCAAAAATAGTTATCATCTCATTCTCCCAATCATCCATATCTCTTACAAGCTTGAGTTCAAATGTTTTTTCATGATAAATTGCTTTAAGGATAGGTTTTGAACTCTGAGACCCGTCAAAGACTCTTACCCCAGGATCAGTCACCTTATCAAAGTAAGGATCACAAAACTCTTCTAGATATACATCACGAGATGCAGTTTTGATCTTCTTTTTCTTCTTCTTTTGAACCAAATAAGCACTGTCTTCTTGTTGTCCCCTTACTTGTAGAAATTGAGGCATTCTGCTGATGCCTGTATCAAGAAATATCACCAACTTGTTACCTCTATCAGCTTTGGTATGATTGATTAGTGGCAGTTTATGCAATTCTTTCAGATCCTCGACAGGTAGCTTGAAGATGCTGGTATAGTGGTGATAAACATCACATATTCCATTTATTCTTTTAACCAAAAATGCATCATACACTTCATCATACTTCCAAGCCACAATTTTGACATTCTTAGTCTTGTCAGGCACTATCATTGAATCTAATAGTTCTGCCACAGACTGCCCTTTGTTCAGTAGAGACCTAACAATGTCACCTATTGTTGATGCCATATTCCACACTTCTCTTGTTTCAAGTGGCATATTGTATGCTTTTGTCTCACTTGGGACCATATCCACTAGATCTCTTCTTTTCTTGTGTGCATCGAGTGGCTTTGAAATCAAAGGAATCTCTTTTGTCTCCAACACCCTGAACTTCTTGCTAATCTCTATGTATTGTGGGTTGTTGTAGTCAAGGAAGAACATACGATTGTGCATCTTCTCTGAAGCTTGGAAACTTTAAACCAGTTTTCTTAGAGACTCAGACTTCAGTCTCTTCAGGCTTCTGTATGGATAATTTTTTGATTGTCATTTCTTCAGGATCTTGATGATATAACTCTTCAGGAGGAAGATCATTAATGTTTAAGCTTTCTTGAAGTGGGTGCCATTCTCCTGGTTCTATCATGATTTCATTTTCATCTCCAATGGCATACTTTTGAGCTGTCAAACATTTTACATACTCCTCATTTATCTAAGAGACACTCAATCCATTCAGATAAACTTGATTATACTTCATTCTCTCAAGATAGGCAAACTTGGATTTTAAATCAAGTGGAATGTCATTTGTAACATTCACTTCCTTCTCAGCTTCAACCACAGCAGCCTTGACAG
The DNA here is from genome assembly GCA_030867185.1 of Tagetes erecta. Taxonomy (NCBI): domain Eukaryota; kingdom Viridiplantae; phylum Streptophyta; class Magnoliopsida; order Asterales; family Asteraceae; genus Tagetes; species Tagetes erecta. Next base: position 8,649,167 of record CM061497.1, read on the forward strand.
TCTGTGTAGGTTCATCTTCAATCACCTCATTGTACCACTCATCCTCCATTTGTAATGCTTCAATCTTTTCTTCTTTTTCAAGATATGGATATCCAGTCACTGTATCAAGCTTTGTTTTCTTCATGCTTTCCGTACATTCCTCAACAAGTAAGATCTCATCTACCTTTCTTTTCCCAGCCACTGTTTCTGACACATATGAACTTTCTGGAACATCTTAACTCAAAGCTTTAGATATGGTCTGAATTTGAGATTCCACCTTTGTAAAATCAGCAGCTTTCTCAGGTATAAACTCCTTATCAGTTGATGAACTATCAGACTTAGTCTATTGATTCATTAGTTCAATGTGTACCTTCAGATTTCTGTTTTCAGCGTTAACAAGATCATACTTATCAAACAGTTTCTCGTACATCTTTCAACTCATTAAACACCCTTGTATTTTTCACTACCAAAGACTTGATCTTGGCCAGTTCTGCATCTCTTTCTGCCAACTTCTTTTGAAGTTCCTCATTTCTTGCCTCTATACGATTATCTTCATCTGATCTTGAAAAAGATGGTGCTTCTTCAACAATTTTCTCTGTTGACACTTCATCAACATAAATAACTTCAATGGTTTTTGTAATCTCAAGGGAAGACTCCTTGGATACAATCTCTTCATGTTCATTAGTTTTCATAAATTCAGTTTCATCAGTCCCAACAACTTTAGTTTCACTCTCCAATCTAACTTCAGTATCTCATGATGCAACTATTTCAGTTGATCCAGTATGTACAGATTCAGTCTTTTCTTCTTCTTTAATTACTTCAGTGTTATTGGAGATAGCAGGGGATACAACTAATGGTTCCTTAGCTTCATCTTCAATTTGTGCCACTGAATCAGCTAGGTTTTGTAAGGCTTCACTTGCAATAGCCAATACATCTATTTCGGCATCTTGTTGTATTTGAGCAATTGTCCTAGTAGCCTCAATTGCAGTTTCATCAATAACACTTGTATCAAACATCAAATCATCATCAACCTCTTCTGTATGTTCAGATACAATCTCATCAGTCACATTCAAGTTATCTTCTGCCTCTACTGTGTGTTATGACATAGCCTCATCAATCACATTCACTTCTTCATCAACATTCACATCATCATCTTGACCATCATCATTATCATCTTCACTACTTGAACTACTTGATTCATTCTCAGATTCAGGCTCTCTTTGGTACAAATCTTCTGGATCTAGAGGCTCATCTTCAGTCAAATGATAATGTGGAATAGTGATGTCCACATTGTCATTACTAACATCAACAATATACTTGAACAATGGTACATTTCTAGCTTGGGTAACCATAGAGAATCTGTCATATGCTTCTTCAGTCATATGGTTTAGCTCAACCCTTTCTTTATCCAAACCATAAACCATTATGTCTGGGTACTCTTCATTGATAATCATTTGCAGAAATCTTTGATACATCAAGAACTTATTCTTCACACCCTTGGTCAAATTCAAAGTAAATCCATTGAGGATCCACTTTGCCAAATTGAATGGCCAGTTCATGACTACAGCTACAATGGGAGATGCAAGTTCATATGAGAATGAGTTAAATCCTGCACTTCTTTTAGAAAGACATTGATGGAATATGTAGCACAACAACTTCCAATGATCACACACTTTTCCTTGATAGAATTGTTGCTTTGTGAGCTCTGCTAGATGACCCATTTCCATGAAGATGTCTTTACAAATGTTGATGGGTAACAGATTAGGATCAGATGCTTCATTTGGTCCCAACTTTAAAGCAACTCTGATTGAATCTTCTGATACTGCAATCATCCTCTCAACTGAGATGAATCTTCTAACCACCTCTTTACCATCTTCATTCCGTTCTATAGTAGCAGGCCTCCAAAATTTTATGATTAACCTCTTGTAAATGATTGGCTTGTAGCATATAACATAGACATATTTGGTTCTTAACAAGAATCTGATTGAGTTCTCATATCCTGATGCTTCTTGACAAGCTTCATTCAGATAACCAGCAATGTTATGTCTTGGTTCAAGCTTTAGGTTAGCCATTATACCTGCACATAGATACAAATGTGTGAGTTTGACTGTTAATTTAGTCAACAGATGAAATTTTCAAGTTCAGTTTTATTTTGATTTGATGATATAGGAATGATTATGTGACATTTTTATGGTACATTTAAAGTATTAGATATTAATTTTAAATTTAAACTGGTTAATTTGTCTCATTTTGAACATCGACTATGAGTTTTAGTCGCATCTTTGAAATTTAGATTTTAACCAACTTTAAGTTGAAATTATTCAGATTAGACCATGAATTTGGTTTCAGAATGTGTTTTTACCTTTGAATCGATCTAACAATGTCTCTAAATCGACATAAGATGATAAACAATTGAAATCGGTTAAGGAATGTGAAACAACGTTGATTTTTGGTTCAGACGGATGAATGAGAAAAATGAACAAGTGTTTTAGGGTTTTTATAAAAGCTGTTCGTTTGGGTACTGTTTGTCCGTCTGGGCCAAACACTTTGACAAACTAGTTAAAAAGTTTAAATATACAACCTGAGTTGTCCGTCTGGAAACTCTTTGTCCGTATTGAGTGTATACTTAGAAATTTTAACACATTTGTCCGTTTTATGAACACAAAGACAAACACTTACATTGAATCTAAGGTTTAATTCATATGATGACTGTTTGTCCGTCTTGTGTTATAAATCGTCCAACACTTATATAATTATTTCTATAAATCAGTTGAGATAGATACAACTTCACTTTTGATCCAGTTTGTTCGTCTGATGAGGATATTCCCATACTTAACATTTTCACCATACACACTGTTTGTCCGTCTTGTGAACATCAATCATCAAGACTTAGAAAATCTCATGAACAAGCACCGTTTGTCCGTCTTGAGAACATCCATCTTCAAGACTTTAGAAAATTTCATCAACAATCTGATATATGCACTGATTATCCGTCTGTTTACTATTTGTCCGTTTTGAAACATAGATCATAGATAACTTTGACGAATAACCTTGAGATATCTGAACGTTGACGTTATTTTCCAGTGATGTGACATGAGATTCAATTTGAATGAATAACAGGAGATGTGACACCTCTCAGATTCATACTAAACATGTTAGTATTAAATTCAATTAAGTGTATATTTTGTCATTGAAAACAAATGATTTGTCATGTTTTTCACAATTTTGACAAATTAAAGACATAAACAAATGTATCTTATATTGGTAAGCACGAACCTTTTCAAAATGATTTTCAATCAATATTTTAGATATTTTTAACACTTTTTCCAACATATTCAACATTTGTGCTAGATCATTTCAGCAGATTCCGATTCATCTTTTCACCTTTCATCGATTATAACCATCATTTCTCAAGACATTTGAAATATTTATTCAAAATATTTTTATTCTTTTTATATTTTTAATGTTTTTGATATTTTCTTATAATTTCTCCCCTAAACTTATGACCTCGAAGAAATTATAAGTTTCAAAAGAGTAAGAAAATCATCAATGAAATCACATACATGGACAAACAAAACACACAAATAAGTATAGATATAATAGTATACATGATATTCATAGAATCAATTGATAATGCAATGGGATCATACTAAAAATCATATCAACACATGTTTTGGAAATTTTGAATAGACATATGAATTGTGAAACGATTGAGTGATGAATTGTGAAACGATTGAGTGATGAATTGTTGAACAAATCAATTCGCTCCAAGTGACACACTTAATTTTTCTATTCTTGATAATTGATTAGATTGATTAGGAATAAGTTTTGAGTGACCCAAACCTCACACATTAGAAAGTTATACACATCATCTAATTATCCGGATAACACCTCAACACGTTAGGTCACTTACAATTATACTCAGTGTGGAATAGGGTTCTATCTATTTTGGATTTGGTCCACTTTGGGACGTCTATTGGAATTCCTTTTTGTAATTATCTTTTGCTTGCGTTCTCTTTGAGAATCTTCTGAATTCCATTTTGGAATTTTTGGTAATGGTCCGTCCATCTTTGGGAATCTTTTCTGTTCCTCTTTGGAAATCTTTTGCTGCACCTTGAAGCTCGAAAGAGACTTCATGGAAGACTTCTGGTCTGTGGATACCACAACAAAGAAGCTCACGATGCGGTTCATCACACTGAATAGATTGCATCATTACCCGATGTAAATTGGATGCTTAACTAGATATCTATTAGATTTGTATAGACAAGAAATATGCACTTGAAATGTTTCAACCACAAAGACTCATTAGTATTTAGTTAAATCCTCATTGAATATACTTGTTCAGTATAAATGTCTAAGCTGTCTCGCACATCAATGATCACACTTCAGTCTTTATTGATTAAAAGTGATGTATTAAAATATCCTTAGTGTACTATCATTTCCCAGGTTGTGCATGTAAGATTCTTTATTTTATTTTTGGATTTTTTTATGATAATGCACACACACATGCAGTAATATATGTATAAGTAAGGCATGCAAATTATAAAATGATTTAGCTTATTCAAGAAAAACTCAATAACATCCTCAAAATATTAGTTTTGTGAAGTATTTATTATATATTTTTTTTATTTTTTATATTATAAAAGATATGATTTAAAATATCAAACCGACCAGGTAGGAAAAATTTGGTGAACTTTTATCAATATGATTAAGCTCTTTTCAGAGTTGTCTCTGAGAAAATGATATAGAATCTCGATATGTTTGGTTTAAGAATGTTGAACGGGATTAGCTGTTATGAACATCGCAGCAGTGTTGTCGATGTAGATAGGTGTATTTAGAAAATTAAAACCATAGTCTAAAAGTTGATTTTGCAACCACAGGACTTGAGAACATCCTGCTGAAGCTGCAATGTACTCAGCTTCTGCTATTGATACCGATACATTCGTTTGTTTCTTGCATTGTCATGAGACAAGACGTGGTCCTAAAAAATGACAACCATAAGTTGTTGATTTTCGATCTAGAGCACAGCTGCCATAGTCACTGTCAGAATAACCATGAAGCTCGAAATTTCCTTCGTATGAATACCAAAGGCCAAGAGCTGGTTTGCCTTTTAGATAACGAAAGTTCGTTTTACAGCAACTAAGTGTGACTCTCTGGGATCAGGTTGATAACGAGCACAAACACATACAGCGAACTTGATATCTGGTCTTGATGCAGTGAGGTTCATCAATGAACCAATCATTGAGCGATATAAAGTTTGATCCACAGATTTTCCTTTTGAATCTGGCTTTATCTTTGAGTTTGCATCAGATGGAGTTCGAACAGTTTGACAATCTTGCATTTTGAACTTCTTGAGTAATTTTTCAACAAACGTTTCTTGGTTGATGAAGATACCATCATAAAATTGTTTGACTTGAAGACCAAGAAAGAAGTTTATTTCACCCATTGAACTCATCTGAAATCTTGCCTTCATGATTTCCTCAAAATCTTTGCACATGCTCGGGCTTGTGGAACCGAAGATAATGTCATCAAAATACACTTGAACACATAATAGATAATTTATCTTTCTTTTGATGAATAAAGTAGGATCGATATGACCTCTAGTGTAACCATGACCAGTGAGATGTTTTGACAATGATGTAACCCACAAAGAGCTTTGTTAAGATTATACACATGATGTGGAAACTCTGGATCTTCGAAACCCGAAGGTTATTTAACATAAACTTCATCACTGATAGCTCCATATTAAAATGCTCCTTCTACATACATTTGATACATTTTAAATTTCATGAATCAAGCAGAGTCTAAGAAGACACGTATTGCTTCTAAACGAGCGACCGGAGCGAACACTTCTTCATAGTCAATGTCTTCTTCTTGTGTGTAACTTTGTGGAACAAGACGAGCTTTGTTTCTGATAACAATGCCTCTCTCATCAGGTTTATTTTTGAAAAGCCATTTTGTTCCTATTGCAGATTCTCCTTCAGGTAACGCCACCAACTTCCATACTTCCTGTTTGCGAAACTGCAACAATTCCTCTTGCATTGCCTCGATCCAACTTTTATCTTTGAGTGCTTCGATTACATTCTTTGGAACAACTTGAGATAAGAAACATGAATATAAGTAGACATTTGCTTGAGATTTGCTTGTAGTCATGCGTTCATCCAAAGATCCAATAATTTGAGAAATGGGATGATTCCTATGAATGCGACTATTAGGAATTTCATCTCCCTGAATATTGACATCCAGATTTGAATGATTCATGTTCATTTGATCATCTAACAATGAAGACGTATGCGGTTTGAAAGTTTGGAACTTAAGAAGATGAGCTAATGAAGTAATCCAGACAAAAATTAATCCTTCCACTGTTTGAATTTGACACAATGTCTAATTGAACAACTACTGATCCATCATTAGGAGAATGATTTGGTGCTCCAGGAACATTGTTTTGATTAACGTTTTCTGGAATCTGAGATTGAGTTTGATTTTGATCGAGAGCTTCGTGCAAATCTTCAAATGATAGAAAAGTATAGAATTGATTAGAATCATCCGAGTCATCATCTGAATCATCACTGAAAGATTCAAGATCACCTACTTGCTTTGACTTTGTACCTGCATGAGAAAACAATTTATCATTTAGTGAATTGGACAATGAATCAATATCAAATAACTATTCAGGACCATGTGCAACAGATGGAAAAGAATGTTCAAGAAATTTAACATTGGTCGTTTCAATCACAGTATTAGTTTTTGAATTATAAACACGAAAAGCTTTTGACAGTGATAAATAACCAAGGAAAAATCCTTCATCTGCTTTAACAACAAATTTTCCTAAATAATCATTTTGATTTAAGATTGAGACTAGACAACCAAATGATTTTAAAAATTCAATGTGTGGTTTTCTCCCAAAAATTAACTCATATGGAGTTTTATTTTTGTCAGATACAAGTAAGGTTCTATTTTGCACAAAACACGCCGTTGAAACAGCTTCATCCTAAAAAGTAATTGGATGTTTAGCATCGGCAAGCATTGATCTAGCAGCTCCTATGAGAGTGCGATTTTTCCTTTCAGCCACACCGTGTGTTCAGGAGCTATTGGCGCACTATACTGCCTCGAAATGCCTTTGTCTGCACAAAACGAATTAAGATTAGAATTCTTAAACTCAGTTCCATTATCACTTCGGATAATTTTAACTTTGTAGTTCAACAAATTTTCCATTTTGATGCTAAACTCTTTTAAGATTTCACCGGTTTCAGATTTAGAGTGTAGAAAGAAAACCCAAGTGAATCTTGTATAATCATCAATGATGACCAAGCAGTATGATTTCTTCCCATTACTTTGCACATTTGTTGAACCAAACGAATCCATATGCAACATTTGTAAAGCTTTGAAATTTGAGTTTATTAGTTTGGGCTTATATGACGCTAGATGTTTTTTCCCTTTCAAATATGCATGGCAGTAATCGGTTGTAGCGAGTTTCTTATTTGGAATGCCAATCACATGATTTCCTGCTGCAAGTCTGTTCATGTTGTTGAAAATTGTAAGTCCGAGACGCCTATGCCAAAGTATGCTTTCATCATTTGTAGCTTTAGCTATCAAACACGTTGATTCTGCATTTTATCGATTTGTGACATGTCTAGCTTGTAAACGTCACGATTTCTGTTTGCTTTGACAACAACCCAATCTTCACTGAATTTGAAACCAGGTTTTATGATATAGCAGTGACAGTCATCAAATAATGTGAGAAATGATTTATCATAGATTTGTGAAACGCTTAGTAGATTAAAGTTCAACTTGGCACAGTAGTTGACTTTTTCAAAACTAATAATTCCGTTAGAAACAGTTCCTTCGCCTGTTATTTTTCCTCCTGCATCTCCTCCAAATGCTACATGTGTTCCATCTTTTTCTTTCAAGTCTTTCAGCAATGCATGATTGCATGTCATATGCCGGCTACACCCACTATCAACATACCAAGCCAGTGATTTGTTTGTAATGCATGTTGCTTAAATCACATTGCTTGTTTTTCACAATATGATATCGTTTTTCAAATTCGGAATCCAGTTTGTTACAAGATATCTTTTTAGATTTCTCTAACTTGACCAACCTTGAAATAAAACGATCATTGTGATAATACTTGTTCGGTATTTCACTTGACTCAGTTCCAACAGATTTGTTCTTTCTGATATTTCTCAATCCAAAAGACGGTACTCTTTGAGAGTTTTTGAAAACCAACTTGTTGATTTCTTTGAAATTTACCGTATTGTGGAGAGTTATATCGGAAATAACATTTTGTTTAAGTAACAATCTTCAGTAGAATGATTTCTCATATCATAGATGTGACAGTATTTGTTGAAAAAACATTCATTCATACTGTGATTGTACATATAAAAAATATCGCAATATTTCTAATGTTCTTTGAACAACTCACGCTTAACCTTTGCTTTAGATTTTGATTCTTGGTGAGAGTACATTTGGTTAACGTGTTATTTTGATGAATTATGTTTACTGTTGGTTTTTGGTTTTGACAGACTTGAATTAACTCTCATTGATTCAAAATTTTTGTATACAGCGAATGACTTTGATCCCGAACCTGCTTTCGGATCAGAAATGGGTTTGACCTTTGAGTTAGATTTGTTAATTTGAAATTTGTTTAAATCAAATTTTCCAGCAGAAACAAAGTTAACAGGTTCTAAAAACTTGTTTTCTTGATTGTTCACTTTTAATTTTGACTGTAAGTTGAACTTCTTGAAGTTTTCTTTGATAAGCTGACAGTCTTCGCTTGTGTTGACGTTCACCATCAATTTTATTCTTCTCTCTTCATTTTACCACTTGACAAACTCAGGATTTTTGAATCCATAATCTGATGAAGAGTTATCATTTGATGACTTGTCAGACTTTGGTTGATCTTCATGATTTGACTTTATCTTGCTTTGTTCGGTTTCGTGGATGATATGACTTTATCTTCACCGGATGACCATTTTGAATCTTCGATTGATCCATTTCAATAAACACTTCAACTTCACTCTCTTCTTCTTGATGCTTGTCATTAGATTTCTTTCTGAGAAATTCCTTCAAGCTAGTCTCATTTTCAGGTGAATGATCATGGGTGTTAAAGTTTTCTAGTAGAGTGTTAGTGATTGATTCTGGCATGGTTTCATGAGTAGATCGAAGTCCAGTTTTGTTTTTGTTTCCTCTTTCACTCACCAGTTGTTGAACCATTGTTTTAAACTATTCACCTTTGATAATTCAACTTGAGTTAAAGCATTAGCGATGATGCGTGCAAATATATATATATATATATATATATATATATATATATATATATATATATATATATATATATATATATATATATATATAAACAAATAAAAACACCTAAGTTTTAAATTAATAAAACCATGACGAACCAACTATTTCACACACAACCGACAGTGGACCGGTTGAATGCAATATAGCTTAAGTAAGACCGTGTGTCGACCCACAGACTCTTTATATTATGCTAAATTAACTGACTAAGACTTGACTAAACTAGACACGAACTTTAAATAAAAGATTATTTGAAAAGGGGGTTATTGCTAAACATGGAAACTTCCTAAAAAGGAAACTTTCTAAAAATAGAAACCGACACGAAAGACGAGAAACGAAAACAGATAAGTCAAAGCAAACCACCTAGGCTAGACTCCACGTTGATTTCAGATCTCGCTCATGTTTGGTTTTTTTGGTATGGATCTGGAATCTTAAAATTATCACTCAATCGACACCGCTAAATAGGACCCTCAACCCTCTTCGAGAAGACACCTACGGGTTTCTATCAAGTTATTACGCATTTCAGTTATAACATCAGGCTTCCTCACAGTTACCTAATTTAATTATGTTCAAATGGCTTAACTAGAAAACCTACCTCACAGTTAAGCGTTCTAAGCCATTTCAGTCTAATCATATGATTCAATAAACAGGTTTAACAACTAAAACTTATGTGGCCTTCTCACAAAGACTTAGACCTAGCACGTTGATTAAACAAGATTTATTGATAATTTATCACCTCACGGATATCTAAATTAGCTATGCAATTTTACCAGTTTAATCAATAGAATTTTTCCTATGGTTGTTACTACAGTTTAACCATAACAATCATATAACGTAGTCAATGATTTGAACAATAGCTTATTCTATGACATAGACAATCATCAAAGTTAAGGTGAAATAATTAAACTAATCAAACCAATTGCATCACAGAAACATGCATCAATTGATAAAAGACTAAAACGTTTTGTAAAACATAATCAACCGTAATCCAAATCAACCAAACACGAGTTTAAACGTAAATCAACGTTTCATCCTAAGCCTAGATGGATTTAAAAGAGTTTAGCCACGCATATTCAACAAAGTAAACGCAAGTTCAAAAGAGTTAAACATGATAGAAAACAAATGAAAACGAAAGAAATAATGTAACCCGAGTGATCTAGGATGAAATCTTTAATCCCACGAGCTTCCGTCACTTCGTTTCGTCTTCGTAGCCTCCAAAAATACCTCTTTTTCGTCCAAAGCCGTCCCCAATTCGCCCCCTATGGTTTCTAGGAGGCTAGGGTTTCATAAGGAGTTTTATATAGCGAACCGGGCCAAGAAAAGCCCAAACTTTCTTCATTTTCGCGTACCGGCTCGCTCGTAACTCCGTTTCGCGCCCGGTTTTCGCCTACGGATTCGATTTTCCGTGCTCTTTCTATTTCCTTATCAACATGGGACCTAAGAAACATAAAAACATCAGTTGTGTCGAAAATGATATAAAAACTTAACCGAAACGACACGAAACGTAAATAAATGCAACATGTGGTTTATGTAGATTTTGCACGCTATCAAACATCTCCACACTTAACCTTTTTCATCCCTGAAAAAGCATGCACATAAAATCAAAACTAATTAAGGCTTCAACTTCATTACCGAATCATAAACAAGAACCGAATTAGATAAACAGTGGTGCGTTTAATTTAAACACCCTAACACTAGCCAATTAAGTCTTCCATCATGTTTAATTTAATTTTAATTAGATCATTTGTCTACAAGGTCTCACACAAAAGAAAAATAAGTCAGCCCGATTAATTGTTGCTTGACGAGACACAGGATTAAACCACAAAGGTTTTCCTACTAGAATAACCTTAAGAACTTAACTAAATTAAAGACTAGTGCTATATTAGGGTGGATTTTGATGGATGAAATTTATGGGTGTAGACTTTTTATTCTCTTTTTTTTTTTCATAAAACAAGATCACCTCACCCAGGGGTGTCGTATCCAAGTCGCTATCCTGGAGGTAGAGCACATGAGGTCTTGGATCACTTGCCTTATTATTATTTTTGTCTTTTTGTTTTTTAATTTGGCTACTTTGAGCTCTTTTATTTAGCAGCTACTTTGAGCGCTTTTCAGTCTACACCCTGTGGACATTTATTTGCGGAAGCGCCACTTCTTTCACAAGAAGCGTGCTACAAATCCTAAAATGGTACTACCCCTTAACCTATCTAAGTTCTAAAGCCTAAACTGGTTCCTAGTTTAATTTAGTGTAAGGCCTTCCTATTTCTCTTAAGATGATGACCCACGAGATTGACGACAATTAACTTTCTATTACTACACTTCGGGAAACCATTTCAGCTAATTGGGTTACCAAATGTTTATCTAAATTTCATCTTTTTTTAAAAACCACAACTCATTTGAAAGCCAAAATCAGTTTTCTATCATTTTCTATTTAAAGTGCACAACTTAAACAAAGACATGTTTTTGAATTTTTCAAATTTTTTATTTTTTATTTTATTTTTAAGACACTATATGACTCAAAACAAACAACTAAGACTCAGAAACGATTATTTCCCATCCCCACACTTAAGTTCTACATTGTCCTCAATGTAGAGATAGAAAACAACTAAAAACGAAAATGCAAAAATAAAAGACTTAGCTGGTAATATGCAGAACACGTATGCTTCAAGACTTCATTCCAACTTAAGTTTCGATCGTATAGCATTTCGGTCGCGATCGATCTTCATCGACACTCCCGAGATCTTCCTTTATCTTCACAAATACAAACTCGCCCGAATGGAGATTGAGTACGGATGAGAATGATTTAAACCTGCAAAAACAAACAAAAGATACCCGAGCATAACACTGACTCGACAAAAAGACACTACTCGACATACTTTACAAACTCTAAAAACCAATAGGAAACCTCCCCACACTTAAACTTAATCAGGAGGTTTCTCTTTGATCTGAACCCTATCCAACCCATTCAATTCCACCCGATCCAGATAAACACTTAAAAACTTGCAAATAGAATTAAGAAAAATTTGGCTAATTGATTCTAAAGCTCTAAACGTGTCGGACCACCAACATTTAAACTTTCCTGGAAAGAAACTGATCCATGGCATATACCTAAAGGATTGATCATGCTTAACTTTTAAGGGTTCTATCTTCCTAGGTTTGTAAAAACATTCATCCTTACCCCGACCCCGATCTTTCCTTTTACTTTCCTTTGCCTTATCCCGTGACTTAGGTAAACTAGGTATAGCTTCAACCTCTAAATGCATCACGGGCCGGCTGCGGTTTTCATCTTCTATCACCACACTTACTTGATGATCCCCACACTTAGTGTTTTCATAGGTTGTAGGGTTGATCATCTCTACTGGTTCGTCTTCCAGGAGGCTATCTAAGTAAGTTAAGTCACCCTCGGTATCAATCATACCTAAATCACCATAATCGGGTAAACTAACTAACTCTAGATTTAAGAATTCATCATCCTCAGACAAACAAACCTCTAACTCATCCTTACCTATATCAAACATCCAGCCTAAGGAGTCTCTTAACTCAACTTATTCCTCAAGCACTACATTCCTAACTAAAGATTCGCTATACTTAGCCCATTTTGCTTCATCTAGTTCATCATCAAAATCACTATGAAAAGAATAAATAACATTTAAGTTACATGGAGGTGGGACTTCAGTGTCCATTTTCGTCTCCAAGTCTGAGCTAATCAGGTCATCCTCTGCCTGCATCATCTGGTTGTACTCCTGAAGCTTTACCCGCATGCACTCCTTCAACTGAGTGTCTATTTCCTCCTTACTCAATGAATAATCAATGACGGAACGACCCTTCCGTTCTACTAATTCTACCTGACAAACCGGAGATGGGACTAAAACGTCCATTGTAGTCTCAGGCTGTACGTGTGATTCCTTCGAAATCTCATCCTCACAAGACAAGTGTAAACTATCTTGTGGCTCATTTAAAATATCATAAGAATCAAAAGAATAAGTAGAGTTAGAGTTATCGTTACCTGGCAACCAAGGAGTGGGCTGTGTGTCCATGATCTCATCTGAATCATCACAAAAAGTATTGAATTCATGATAAGGACAGAGATCATTACCTGATTCTTGTTGCAGCCTCTGACACTGAACCTCTTCCAAACATCTCTGCTTTCCTTTACAGCTTTATAAGATTCTTCCAGCATCGGCTGGTTTTGCTGTACTCAGATTTCCTGCTCTGCTAACCTCTTTTGGGCATTTGCATCATCAGATACTAACTGGGTTAGCAAGTCCTCTATTCTGCTCAACCTCCCAAAATCTTGCGGGTGAGAATCATAACTGACATTGTTAGACACTAGTTTCGTCAACAAGCCCTCTATTCTACTCAACTGCCCGAAATCTTAGGATGTCGGAAACTCCTGTGAATAATATGTCTGCGCATGCCTAAAGGAGTTAGTAACACAAGATGGTGCGGAGGACCTCGAATAATCTTGACATAAGAAAGACTCTAGGGGGACAAAAACAGAGAAAAATAAAAACTACTCCTTAGACTCAAATAAATAAAAACAAAAAGAAAGCACGTGTATAGCATGTAAGACCTCTAAAAGTTAATTTAACGCAATTACCAAGAGTCCCCGGCAACGACGCCAAAAACTTGATGCGTGCAAATATATATATAAAAGTAAACAAATAAAAACACCTAAGTTTTAAATTTATAAAACCAAGACGAACCAACTATTTCACACACAACCGGCAGTGGACCGGTCGAATGCAATATAGCTTAAGTAACTCCGGTTGTCGACCCATAGACACTTTATATTACGCTAAATTAAAAGATTATTTGAAAAGGGGGGTTATTGCTAAAAATGGAAACTTTCTAAAAATAGAAACCGACACGAAAGACGAGAAACGAAAACATATAAGTCAAAACAAACCACCTAGGCTAGAATCCACGTTGATTTCAGATCTCGCTCATGTTTGGTTTAATAGTCACTCAATCGACACGGCTAAATAGGACCGTCGACCCCTTTCGAGAAGACACCTACGGGTTTCTATCAAGTTATTACGCATTCCAGTTATAACATCAGGCATCTACACAGTTACCTAATTTAATTATGTTCAAATGGCTTAAATAGAAAACCTACACCACACTTAAGCGTTCTAAGCCATTTCAGTCTAATCATATGATTCAAAAACAGGTTTAACAACTGACAGTAATGTGGGCTTCTCACAAAGACTTAGACCTAGCACGTTAATTAAACAAGATTTATTGATAATTTATCACCTCACGGATATCTAAATTAGCTATGCAATTTTACCAGTTTAATCAATAGATTTATTCCTATGGTTGTTACTGCAATTTAACCATAACAATCATATAACGTAGTCAATGATTTGAACAATAGCTTATTCTATGACATAGACAATCATCAAAGCTAAGGTGAAATAATTAAACTAATCAAATCAATTCCATCACAGAAACATGCATCATTTGATAAAAGACTAAAACTTTTTGTAAAACATAATCAACCGTAATCCAAATCAACCAAACACGAGTTTAAACGCAAATCAACGTTTCATCCTATGCCTAGACGGTTTTAAAAGAGTTTAGCCACGCATATTCAACAACGTAAATGCAAGTTCAATAGAGTTAAACATGATAGAAAACAAACGAAAACGAAAGAAACAATGTAACCCGAGTGATCTAGGATGAAATCTTTAATCCCACGAGCTTCTGTCACTTCATTTCGTCTTCGTAGACTCCAAAAATAGCTCTTTTTCATCCAAAGCCGTCCCCAATTCGTCCCCTATGGTTTCTAGGAGGCTAGGGTTTCATAAGGAGTGTTTATATAGCGAACCGGGCCAAGAAAAGCCCAAACTTTCTTCGTTTTCGCGTACAGGCTCGCTCTTAACTCCGTTTCGCGCCCCGTTTTCGTCTACGGATTTGATTTTCCGTGCTCTTTCCATTTCTTTATCAAAATAGGACCTAAGAAACATAAAAACATCAGTTGTGTCGAAATAGATATCAAAACTTAACCCAAATGACACGAAACGTAAATAAATGCAACATGTGGTTTATGTATATTTTGCACGTTATCAAACGATTTTCTCATTTTCGAAATTCTTTGAGAGTTCAGACAGTTGATGTTTTAATGATTCAATTTCTTCAAGTGATATCTTCAAAGACTCTTGTACGGACAAGATTTTTTCAGTTGAAATTTTACGATCTTCTTAAAGTTTGTTATGTCGCTTTTCTTCTTTTGACAATTTTTCACAAGTTCTGAATGAGTTTGATCTATAATGTTCCATTTGCTCAGCACAGTCTGGTGAACACAATTTTTCTTTCACTATTTCAGGTAAAGGAACATAATTTGATGTTTTTCTACCTTTATCTATTCAGATTGAGCCATGAGAGTGACTTCTTCATCTTTTTCTCCTTTTCCTGACACATTAGCATTATGACCCTGTTTCATTTCTTCAGCTTCAATTTCAGAGATTGGGTCAGATTTGTCACTCCAATCATATTCATCATCTTTTTCTTCAATATTAGTAGAATTTGGATCATTTCCCTCAGTCCAAACTTCATCAACAACTTCAGCAACCAGTGCAAGGTTTGTCATAAGATTAGATGTGAACTGTTTAGCATAAGCACTCTAGTCATAGTCATCTTTAATGCTTACGACCAATGCTTTGTTCTGATCTTCGATCCTTTTTCCTTCATCTTTTGATTCTGGCTTTGGAAGAGAATGTTGAAAATTTGTATGATTAGGACGTTGATTCCAATTATGATAACTTTGACTTTGTTGTGACTTTTGACTTGAACTTTGACCTTGATATGGGCTGTTCGAGCTTGGCTGATTGTTATAGTTCCGTGGTACTTTGCATTCCCTTGAAAAGTGGACATAGCTCTTTCAGTTAAAACATCGTGCCTTTGATTTGTCAAATCCCACAGTCTTGGTTACGCTTGGTTTGAAACTATGATTCACATATCCATGTTTCTGGGTGCGATATGCAATCATTACCATTTGCCTATTTAAAACCATCTCTTCAACATCGGTCGGATTCATTTCAAATAAGTCTTGCAAAATATATTCCTAATTAGTTAGATGACTTCCCTGAAATGCTTGAAAACTTGCCATGAAGGCTGTAAAAGCATTCTATATTTCATCATCCTGCAATAAAATATTAATAACATCATTAGCGAATCTATGACGAAGTTTTGCAGGTCAACATATATATACACATAGATTCGCTGGAATTGCAACCGGGCGAACCTCAAATTCGCTCGGAGCTTAAAAAGTCAAGCGACTTAAATCATTTCTGGGCGAACCTGTAGGTTCGCTGATAGCTTCGCTGGGATGAAAGAAAGAAAAAAAATATTTTTGGATATATATTTTATTTTATTTTATTTTTGAAGATTAAATTTCCTTTAAGAATCCATGAAAACGCCCAACGATTTCAACGCTCAAAAACAAAAAATGAATGAAAAAGATGGACTTAATAAAGATAAAAAGAAGTAGAACAAAAATATAAGATATAAACAAAGGAAGGATATATATAGATATTTTCATGACGTTTTTCGAGAAGAATCCGGAGAATCATAGATTGGCGGGATTGCAGATATGTTTGTCCATTTAAACCCATGCCTTATTCCTTTCAACAAGCGATTAGCAGCTTCATTTATCATGTTTTGGTATTTAAAGAGACTCGGCAACTCAGTCCCCACTTACATCTTGGTAAAAGAACTTGTCCAATCATCAGGGTTTATAGAGCAATATGATTGAGTTTGGTTGAATTTCATTGGATCAAATCTTGAATATTGATCAATTCATGAGGCTCTTTTGACTTTATGCAATTTTGCATATTTTGGGAGTAGAGCTTGTCAACAATGATTCTTTTGAACACATTGCGACTTTATTGTATAGGAAACTCAAATGGTTAGAGCTCCAGGTCTATACCGACGTATAACAGAGGAGATAATCATTTGAGCATGCTCGGTGAAACTTCAGGTCTATACCGACCTATAACAGAGAAGATTCACCAACTCCAGGTCATTGTTCACACAAACCAGAGGAATTAAGCACTTTAACTTAATACATTCTGAGGAATTAACATGTAACTCACTCAGAGGCTTTTCTGAAGAGCAACACTAGCAGCTTTTTATTTTGTTTTTGATAACTAGAAGCTCAATCCAGGGCTAGGGTGTCGGTGATTTGGGATTTTTCAGGGAAATCAAGGCAAAGATTTGACGCTCTCAACCCATTTTTGATAGGACTTGTATCTTTGTGTAGACCAATCATGTCAAGGAGATAATCCTCATTGCCGAGTTCTTGAACTTTATGTTTGGCTACACAATCACTGTTTACTTTGTTTTTGGGCTGAGCCTATCTAACATATCCCAAACACAATACTTCTGACCTCCTTCAACGTCTCTTCAACATCATTTTAAACGGGGATCCTGAAATAGCAAAATTTGAAAAACTATGAATAGTTAATCTTTAATATCTCCCCCAAAATTTCTATATGATGGCTATCTAATAAGATTTTTTTTTGTTTTTCAGATTTTATATATATATACAGAAGAAAGAAGAGAAATGAAATAAAAGGAATAAAAGGAAGGAGCGAAGAAATATGAGACAACCGGATTCTCAAGGAACAAAATGAAAAAGATATTTACATATTTATAAAGGCCATTTTTCTTAGACGAAGGTTTTCAAAAAGATATCAATCCCAGCATAGAAATCAGTTCATAAAAACGTGGTTTGTCAAAAGTTTTTGTGAAAAGATCTGCTTTTTGCTTTTGTGTTTCAATAGGAATTATATCAATGAACCCATTTTCCTGAGCGTCTCGAATGGCGTGAATTCTTGTTTCGATGTGCTTGGTGCGTGTGTGATGAAT
Organism: Tagetes erecta; assembly: GCA_030867185.1. Taxonomy (NCBI): domain Eukaryota; kingdom Viridiplantae; phylum Streptophyta; class Magnoliopsida; order Asterales; family Asteraceae; genus Tagetes; species Tagetes erecta. The sequence continues at coordinate 8,667,320 of CM061497.1, forward strand.
TGGATTCTTGGCAATTCCAAAACCTGCTTCATTGTCACAAAAGAGTGGTGTATGAAGGAAGTTGTTGTCGTAATCCATCATCTGGTGCTGAATCTAGAGCACTTGGCAACAGCAGCTTGAAGCAGCAATGTATTCAACTTCTCCTGTGGACAGGGAGATAGTTGTTTGCTTCTCTCTTTTCCAGGAAACAAGACATTCACTGAGATATTGACATCCACCAGTGACTGATTTTCGGTTTATCCTGCAACCAGCATGATCATTATCAGAAAAAGCATATAAATCAAAGTTCCCACCTTCTGGGTACCAAAGTCCCAAGCGAGAGGAACCCTTAAGATAACGAAAAATGCGTTTAACAGCTTTTTCATGTGACTCTTTGGGGTTGGCTTGGAAACGAGCACAGTAGCACACAGCAAATGTAATATCTGATCGGCTTGCAGTCAGATACATGAGAGATCCGATCATCGAGCGGTATCGATGAGCATCCACAGGATTCCCATAATCATCAGAAGTTAGGCATGTTTGAGCAGTGAAGGGAATCAGTTCAGGAGAAGAATCGTCCATGCCAAACTTTGTGAGAATTTCTTTGATGTACTTCTCTTGGTGGATAAGGATTCCATCAGGCTTCTGTTCCACTTGCAGCCCCAAGAAGAAACACATCTCCCCCACGATAGTCATTTCAAAACAAACCATCATTACTTTCTCAAATTCTCTACACAGCCCCTCATTTGTCGATCCGAAGATAATATCATCAACATACACTTGAACAATCAGCAGCTCACCATTAACCTCCTTCTTGAACAATGTCATATCTATAGTCCCACGAGAGAAACTTTTGTTGAGCAGATACTGTGTCAGAGTTTCGTACCAGATTCATGGAGCTTGATGCAACCCATACAAAGATTTATCAAGCTTGTACACTTTTGAAGGAAAATCTGGATCCTGAAAACCCGGTGGTTGACATACGTAGATCTCCTCATCGATATCTCCATATAGAAATGCACATTTAACATCCATCTGATATACTTTAAAGTCTTTGTTAGTAGCATGTGCAAGGAAGATTCTAATGGCTTCGAGACGAGCGATTGGGGCAAAAACTTCAGTGTAGTCAATCCCTTCCTCTTGAGCGAATCCCTGAACAACCAGTCTAGCCTTGTTTCTATTAACAACAACGCGATCATCTGGCTTGTTCCGAAATACCCACTTAGTACGGATGGGGCACTTATTTGGAGGAAGATCAAAAAGTTCCCAAACCTTTAGCTTCCTAAATTGTTGTAATTCCATTTGCATGGCATCAACTCAACTAGGATCTTCAAGTGCTTGTTTATAATTCTTCGGACTGACTTGTGACAAGAAAGCAGCATAGAGACACTCATTAATCAAACCACTCTGACTCCGAGTTATCACACCATCAGTGATTGATCCCATGATATAATTATGAGGATGAATTTTTAAGGTTTTGAAGTTTGTGTTGAGAAACGTTGGGTTAGATTGTGATGAGGATGCTTGATTAGATGGTTGGGATGGAACGTTTGAAGTTGGAGGAATTTCATCTGTAGGAGAAGTTAGGATGGAAGTGGATCGTGATGGGATATCAGATGGAGGGAAAAAAGCAATTGGAGGTGGTGGAGGTGGAGGAATGTCAAATGTGGTTGGAGGTATTTGAGTAACAGAAGGATGTGGTGGTGATGGTGGTTGAGGTTGATGGTTAATAATTGTAACTGGAGTATGAGGAATGATGTCATCATCGTCATAGTTTGGAAGATTAAATGAGTTTAAAACAGTGGTGGAATCGTAAAACCATGCGGGCTCACAACCAATACTTGTGGAGTTAGATTCTTGCCAATCAATATAGTAGCACTCTTGCACAATCCGCATTCGCTTATTGTAAACACGATATGCTTTTTGTGTGTCCGAGTATCCCACAAAGAAGCATTCATCTGAAACAGCCCCAAACTTCATTTTCTGATCCTGAGTATTCAAAAGAGTGCAAGAGCATCCAAAGGGGTGCAGAAAATCGATCAACGACTTTATTCCACGAAACAGCTGATACGATGTCTTCATCTTGTCTTTGACAATCAGTACCCAATTCAGGACATAAGCTGCACAATTGACTGCTTCTTCCCAGAAGATGATAGGAAGCTTTGACTCAATCAGCATAGTTCTAGCGGCTTCCACAAGAGTTCGATTGTTCCTTTCAGCAATACCATTTTGTTGTGGCGTACGTGCAGCGCTAAACTGTCTCAGAATACCCCTTTGTTCACAGAATGAATTGAAGATATGGTTTCTGAATTCAGTTCCATTGTCGCTTCTGATGGCTTGAACCTTTTGCTTTCCAAGAACTTCAATCAATGGAATCAGCTTCATCAACTCTTCAGCAGTCTCACTCTTGTTCGCCAGGAATCTCACCCAAGTGTATCTTGAGTAATCATCTGTGACAACCAAACAATACGATGTCTTAGCAATAGATTTGACACTTATTGGACCAAATAAGTCAGTATGTAACAATTCGAGGGGTTGTGTGATATAATTTTCAATTTTGAGTTTATGTGGCTTTTTGTGCTGCTTTCCTTTAACACAAGCCATGCATTTCTCTACCACAGAAAAGTCTTTAAGTGGTGGACCCCTGACCAAATTGTTCTTAACTAACTTATTTAGTATTTTAAAATTAATGTGCCCTAAACGTCTATGCCATTGGAAAGATTCAAAAGATGAAGCTTTAGATAGAAGACAGGTCACGGTGGAAGTAGATTCTTTTGATCCCATATTTAGCATATATGTATCATTTCGCCTTGGAGCTCGCATGATCACCATTTCTTCAGGAATAGTAAACTCTGGCTTCAAGAACAGACATTCATTTGGAAGAAACAACACATGAATATTCTTATCACAGATTTGTGATACGCTAAGAAGATTGAATGCCAATTCAGGAACATAGTTAACGTCTTCCAAGGTAAGTGAACCATTCGAGACTTCTCCTTGACCAATCATCTTTCCACCCTTCTTGTCTCCCGCAAAAGCAACATATCCGCCATTAATAATTCGATAATTTGTCAGGAGGTCCTTCAACCCAGTCATATGTCTGGAACATCCACCATCAATGTGCCAATGACTATTTACAACGGCGCCGAAATGTTCCTGACATATTTAAAAGAAGAATTAGACTTTTGAAATTGGGACCCAAGCCTTAGTGTACTTATGTCGCTGAACAGAAGAAAATTTACAGAAAAAATTATTTACAAACGTATTCAATCTTTTTCCAAAAGATTTCTGCCCTGACCTATTTGTAACTAACTTAGGACATTGCTTAACAGTATGATCATCATTTCCACATTTAAAGCAATGAGATTTCAAACCTACTTTGGAAACTTTAGAAACAAGAATTCTATCTATTTCAATCTCTTCATCACAATCAGATAATTGAGGATTACAATCACTGTAAGAGTCACAAGGCTCTTTTGATTTACCTGCTGTGACTTTTACCTTTTCAGATTCAGATTTAGGTTTTGAAATCCTCACAGGTGTGAAAGATGGAATTTGATGAGAAAAGAACTTTTGAAAACACTTTGTTTTTGTTTGACTTTCAGAGACATGACCTGAAAGTTCATCTTTGTCATTCACACAATCATTTTCAATCACATCATCATTCAAAAGATTAATGTTTGAAGTAGAGCATCCTAGATTACTATTACAAAAAAAATTGTCTGAATGTAACACATGACTAGAAACAAAATTAATTAATCTACTGCTTTCAAGAGACTTCTTTGAATCAGAATTAGAACAATTAGTACTGCTAGAACAACCAAGGCCACTACCCCCACCATAAGCATAGTCCTCTCGAACCTCTTTAAGATTTACTCCACTTAAACCTGCAATAGAGCTGTCAGTATCATTCTGTATTATCGCTTGTATTAACTCATTCGAAGAATGAGGAATGGGTGTAGGAGAATAACAGAAGGTACTAGGTGGAGGGTATACTTGTGCATCATTGTTATAACCCAAACCGGTCTTAACTCTAGCCCCCCGTTGTTTTTGCAAAGATCCTCCCTTTTCATGCTTGAAATCGTCCATTGTTCCAGTTTATTTTTGACTTTTCTTATCTCAAACTCAGCAAGAGTGACTTGCTCAGTCAAATAGTTTATTTCACAGTTCTTTTCCAAAAGAGATCTTTTCAAATGTTCATTTTCTTTTAAAGCCTCTCCTAATTTAACAAAAACTTTTGATTCGTTCTCTTTAAGCTCTTTGTTAATTTTCTTCAATTCGTTTTCATTTGACATTAATAATTTATTAGCTTTATATATGCCAATCAAACTAATTTTGCATGCAGATGAACACATATCTTCTACAACTTCATTAGGAAGACCAATTACTAGTTTTTCAGCAGCAAGAGCACGATCACACTGGCAATAAGGGGTGATCCTCTTGAACTCATCCACAGCTTCAAGCATGGCCTTTTCGATCATAGCTTCCATGTTCATCTTTGACTCTTCAACATTATTCATCTCATCATCTGTGCCAAAAACCTTCTCATCCTCTTTAACAATAGCTTCACACACAAACCCAGAATGAACAGCTTCATCAAAATTCTTTCCCATATCAACCTAAAACTCAGCAACCTTACTCAAAACCTTTCCTTCTTCAATCAATTCAACCTTTGACTCAACATCTTCATCAAAGTTCTCACTACTTTCACCATAAAATTCTTTGAAAGGATCAAAGCAAGCAATGTAGTTATAATCAAGAGCAACCTCCTTAACAATCTTAGCAATCAAAGCATGATTAATTTCTTCCTTTGTTTCTTCAATCTATGTACTCCAATGAAAGTTGGTTAGTAGTGCAGTTTCTTTTCTCGGTTTAACTTCCTCAGCTCTTTCTTGAATTGGAACAGGTCTAGAATTCCCAGAATTAACAGTTTCAGTGACGATTGGTAAATGACATTCCCTCTTGAAGTGTCCCAATTGCTTGCAGTTGTAACACCTCAATTTTCCTTTATCGTACCCAAGTTTGTTTTTCTGACCCTGATTCCCAAAATTCCTTCGACCTATTCTTTCCATAAATCTTCTAGCACGAAGAGTGAGCATTGCCATTTGCCATTGAATGTCAGTTTCTTCAAGATCATCAGGATCCACCTGATACATATCTTCAACTGTCATTCATTTTCCTTTCAATTCTCTTGCAACCAGAGCTTCATAACTATGAACAAACATCCCAAACAAAAGCCATTGTGTCAGATGGAATCTGAGTTGTGACAGATGCATTTAAGCCAGAACCAACACTTGTAGAAGCACTATCAGATTTAACATACCCAAAACTTGATGATCCTCCAGATGCAGCACCATAAATATGTGAGTTTGCAGCGGAACATTAGGAAGCATCATGGACTGATTGTATTCTCTCCTCTTCACATCAAGATCAAATGACTTTAGCTTGTTTATGATAGGTTCAATTGGATCGATATCGCTCAATGATCAGAATGATTAGTACACAAAAACAGTTCAATCAGCAACACAATTCAGTACTTAATAATTCTCTTTGTATTGATGATCAAAGCAAATATTGTAGTACAAAATGCAGGAGAATGTAAATCACACACAATTAACTCTCTCTCTAACATGTAACTATGATCTAGACTCTCTCTCTAACATTCTCTTACTACATGCTTTATGAAACAATACATTTAGGGAAAATACAAAATAAACCCTAAACTATACAAAATGTATAAACAAAGTACAAAGTAAATCTTTAACAGAAATAAGCCCTAACAGTACTCCCTCTAAGATTTATCTTTGGACTTCAACAAAAACTTCAGTTTTCAACACTTGCTCTTTCAGCATCAATCTCTCACCAATCTTCTGGTTCGTCTTTAACATCCAGCTACTGCTTTCCTTCATAATCTTCTTGTTCGTTTAGAGCCTCCTCAATGCAAGACATGAACTTCTCAGCAATCTTGGCTTGTCTTGGCTTTGATTCATTCGTCAAAATGTCATAGTCTTTCATTCTTTTCAGCGAGTCCAAGTTAATACCTGCAAAGTCAATGTTAGCATAAAACACATGCGGTTTCTTCCTTCCTTTGACCTTCACCTATAATGTACCCTTGGACGTCACCCTCATGTACTCGATCTCCGGTATATCAATCTTCTCAAGGTTAGCATTAAGCAATGCATTCCTTAATCGGATTTTCTCAGTAGCAGCCCCAATCACTTCAATCATAATAACAAACAATCTTCGATCTTCTTCTGCAACTGAATCTTTCAACTTTTCCATCTTGTAATTTCGGAGAAAGTCAATGTAAGATGGATGTAGTAGTTTGAGTTCAAACGTACTAAATAATGTGATCATATCCTGATCCCAATCATCCAAATTACGAACCAATTTCAGCTCAAAAGTCTCTTGATTGTAAAATACCTTCAAAATGGGCTTTGTCTCTTGAGAACCTTCAACCACTTTCAACCCCGGATCTGTGACTTTATCAAAGTATTCATCTGAGAACTCTTCTAGATACATGTCTCGCATTACCAACTTCTTTGGTTTCCTTGTTTTCTTCATCTGAACATATTCACTGTCTTCTTGTTGTCCTCTAAACTCCAAAAACTTCGGCAAACGGCTCATCCCAGCATCTAGTAGCATCGCACATTTATCACCACGCGCAGCATGCGTGTGATTAATCAATCTTAGTTTGTGCAGTTCCTTCAAATCTTGTACTTGCAGCTTGAATATACTTGAGTAATAATGATAAACATCGCACAGACCATTAACTTCTTTTCTCAAAAACGCATCAAACACTTCATCATATTTCCAAGCGATAAACTTCACATTTTTGGACTTGGCCGGCACGATCATTGAATCAAGTAGTTCAGCAACTGACTGACCCTTACTCAGCAGTGATCTAACAACATCACCTGCTGTGGCAGACTTGTGCCATGATTCTCGTACATCCACTGGAAGGTTGTAAGATTTCATCTCGCTGGGAAACATGTCCATCAACTCCTTTCTTTTCTTGTGTGCATCTACTGGTAAAGCCATTAACGGTATCTCTTTGGGTTCAAGCACTTTGTATCTTTTGGTCAGCTCATAATACTACGGATTATTGTAATCCAAGAAAAACATGCAATTGTGCATCTTTTCAGTCTTCATGAAACTTACCACAATCTTCTTTAATGATTCTTGTTTTAATCTCTTCAGAGTCTTATATGGATAGTTCCTCGAACTCAACCATTGACGCATGCTAACTGTAGTCATCTCTTCCGGATCTTAATGATATAATTCTTCAGGTGGTAGATCATCAATATTCAGACTCTCTTGCAGAGGCATCCACTCACCCATTTCTACAACAAATTCTTTCTCATCAGTAGTTGCCTTGTCTTGAGCATTCAGACACTTCTCATACTCTTCATTGATTTGACTCACAGTAAGTGCATTCAAATACACTGGATTATATTTCATCTTCTCTAGATAAGCAAATCGTTCTGAAAGATCAGCAGGTATCTCATCGTCAGGATTAGCTTTAGGCTCAGAATCTGTAAAGTCTATATCATCCAAATCATCCATTGCCTCAATCATTGGTGCATTTTCAGTTTGAACCGGCTCAAACTGAATTTCTTCTTTAGTAACAATTTGCACATTCTCAGTTACTTCAACTACCTCTGGCACTTCACTTGCCACAACAGACTCAGATTGAATCGGCTCAATCTGAACTGTTTTATCAGTTTCAATTTCCTCCACAGTTTCATCCACCTTTGCTACCTCAGATACTTCGACTTCAGTTACAGATTCAGATTGAATCGGCTCAATCTGAACTGTTTCTTCCATTCTGGCTTTCTTAGCAATTTCATCTTCTTCAGTAATCTCAGGCACAGCATCCAACTTACGTTTTCCCTCAGCTTTGTCAAGGTTGACAAGATCAGCAGCTTCATCGGGAATAGGGACAGATTCTACAATTGGTTCTGTCACAGTCTTAGATCGTTGTGATCTAGTTTGATAGACTGCAACGTCCCTAGGAGTCTCAGACACTCCAACGTCTTCATCAACAGTAAAATCTTTGTCTGATTCTAAACTCACTGTCTCCTCATCTTTCATCCACTTTTCCAATAACTCCTTTTCAGCACGTAAAGTGTTACACTCTGCTTGTAACTCTTCATAATCTGCCTTCAATTTTTCATGCTCAACTTTCAGCTTTTCACAATCCTCATCTAAAGCCTTGAAAGTTTCTAAGTTCTTCTGATGAATAGCCCAAAACTCTTCTAACCTCTTCTTCTTCCTTTCATTAGATGCTTTTAACTGCGCATTAGCATCTAAGAGTTTGGCTACCATCCTTTCTAAATGAAAGACTTTATCTTCTTCTTCATTCAAGTCGACATCAGATGCAACCTTAGGTGAAGACTCCTTTGGTTGATCAATGTTTTCAGTAGCTTTGGAGGATGTGGCAATATCAACTGGTGCAGTAACAATCACACAGTCATCAGTATCATCGACTGTCTGTGCCACAGTCTCCACTTCTGCTGCAGCTTCTTTTGCAATCTGAACCATATCAATCTGTTCAGGCACATTCACATCTTCAATCACAACCGGCTCCTCAACTAACATAGGCTCAATCACAGTCTTAGATCTTCGAGATCTTGAATATTGAACAGTGATATCCCTAGGAGCATCCACAGCAACATTTTCTACAACTTTAACAACCTCAACAGGTTCATCAGTTACCATTGGTTCTATAACTTCAATATTTTCTGCCTCCTCTGGAACAGATTCAGCACTTTCTTCTTCCATATTACTATCATTTCCATCATCTCCATCATTCCCACTATCATCATCACTATCATCACTTTCACTCTCATCTTCTTCTTCATTCTCATCCTCATCTTCATCTTCTGGATGACGAGCAAAGTACTCATCATCATCTAGCAAATTGTCAGGCACCTCTTCAACTAAATCCGATGGATTAACAATCTCTCCATTTGATATGTGATGATATACAACTTCAATATCCTCATCGTTGTTTGCTATATCCCGCATATAGTCAAACATTTCAACATTTACAACATTCCCAATACTCATCTTCCTATAAGATAGATCGTTCATGTCCTCAGTGTATAAAATCCCTCCAGCAAAACCTTCTTCTCTGATGATAGGATAAGCAACATTAACCATAAGTTGCAAGAATCTCGGATACATGAGAAACTTGAACCTTTTGCCTTTCACCAAATTGAATACAAACCCTTTCATAATCCATTTCGACATGTTGAAAGGCTTGTTTTCAGCAATAGCAACAATTGGGGATGCAATGTCAGAAGGGAAGTTATCAAACCCAGCACTCCTTCTAGACATGCATTGTTGTATCACATAACAGAGTAACTTCCACTTCTTTCCCAACCGAGCTCTAACAAACTGCGACTTTGGAAATATGGGAGGATGACCCATATTCACAAAACACGCTTGGCACTCAGCAGTAGTCAGCTCATCAGTTGCATCAGCCTCATCATCATCAATCCTCAATGCTGTTCTGATAGACTCTTCAGATACAGTCAACTGTAAATCTCTGGTGATGTTTCCTCTGACAACAGAAACTCCAGCCTCATCAGTTACAACCTCAGCTGTTCTCCAAAAACTCTTGATAAGTCTAGCATATATCACAGGCTTTGCACACATAGCATAAACATACTTCGTTCTTCTAATGTCTCTATACCCCTCTGTTTCTGGTATAGATTCATCCAAACATGCAACCAGATTGTGCTTAGGCTCAAATTTCAGATTCTCCATCTGTTTAAACAAAAACAAGACACATGAGTTAGAATTTTCATTTATGAATAACAAATTTTCATAAGTGTTTGAACAAAAAGTTATAATGTAAAACAATCACACAATCATTTTAACACTTAAGTTGATCTAGCAATCTGATTTTCATCATTTTGTTTAATAAAAACCTTTGTGAATCAATGATAATACAATAATTTACACTTAACAGTTTAATCACTTAAGAACACAAATCTGAAATTTGTATGATGAAGTTGTTTAACATGTTTTAGTTCAGGTTTAACATCGATTTGTCACTTAATAACACATTCATCATCAGTTTGATGTTAAACTTAAGAACATTCAAAATGTCATCAATGGCGGTTCGACAGTTATGATGAAATTTCAGTTGATTTCAGTTGATTTTAACCAATTTGATGCAAATTAGTGAATGATTATTGATGATCGACAGTTTTTACACCTATTACAACATTCGATTTCAGTTTTAACCCGTAAAATCAAAGTGTCGATTTAGTGATCAAAGTACTGTTCATCATCGTTTTTCGATTTTACGATCAATTAGCAAGTATATCAAGGTCGAATCATGTAAAATATACCTTATTCTATCAATATAACTTGTTACAGATCAATTGATTGAATATGATAATCAACGGTTTGATTATAGGGGATTTTGCTTGAAAAACTTGGTGAAAAATGATAAGTGTTGTGAAGAGGCGGGCATTTATATGATTGGAAAAATTAGGTCAAACTAATTGGGACGGGTAAACAATAAAAGCCCAATAAGCCTAGACGGGTCATGCACTGTTGAGCCGCGTCAAGTATTGTTGGGACGGGTCAAGTACTTGGGACGGGTCACAACATTAAGACGGGTCAACATAAAACATGAAAACACTTGGACGGGTCAATCACTGTAGAGACGGGTAAGGTACTGTTGAGACGGGTAAGACACTGTAGAGACGGGTAAAGGTTAGGAACAACTACATCTGTTTTGGTTTTACCCATCACCCGGCTGCATAGTAGTCTTCTTTATCACCCGGCTTGCACAATAACCTCTAGTTCATTACCCGGCTGCATAGTGATCTTCTTTATCACCCGGCAACTTTTCTTCATCACCCGGCTACATAGTTGTTATACTTCATCCGGCTGCACAGTGTTCTTCACTTACACGGCTACATAGAATCTTCATTCTATTACCCGGCTGTACAGTGTCAACACTTCATCACCCGGCTGTATAGTAACACATAACTTGTCACCCGGCTGATATCAACATGACTTATTTACCTGGCAGAATAGTGATTTGTTCATTACCTGGCTGGTAACTTATCACTTCATTACCCGGTAACACAGTAGTCATACAATCTTCACCCTGCTTTCATTTCTTTCAATCACCCGGCTGATATCAAGCAGCACTCTTACCCGGCTAAATAGTGACTTTATTACCCGGCTAAATAGTGTCTTCTGATATCTTCACCCGGCAACAACACTTTGACAATTTTTTCAATTTTCTCCGTCTGTTGACTTTTCAACTGCATTTATTGCACCTGCAAACATTCTCGAAATATTAATTAGACAAGACATCCTTGTTAGGGTTTGTCACATTAATAATCATCAATATTAAACATGCAACAAATTTAATTCTCATAAATTCTTTTTCTTTTTCTTTGATTTTCAAAAATGATTTTGCACAACCAAAATTTCTATATCCCGAAGCAATTTCTTAAAAATATATCACAAGACCTTGGGTTTGTTTTTAACACATCCAATACATTTGCTTTTCATACCACATAATCTTGTTCATTCAAAACACACTTATTCAAAAATATTTTTGGATTTTTGTAAATATTTTTCTTCTTCAATTATTCTCCCCCTAAACTTGAAATTTCTTGAAATTTTTAAGTTTAACAAGGATGTCGATGTGTCAATAAAGAATCCAAATGCCTGCACACACAAAGCACACACATTAAAATAAAGACATATGCAATGCACTGAATCAAAATTTCGCAGTGAGATCATACCACACGTTATCTGAACATGTTTTGCACGTTTTGAATAGACATTTGACTTATGTTTGATTGAGTGATGATATGAAAACATACCAATTAGCTTGAGTTGACACACTTACTTTTTCAGTATCATGATGAGATTAAGATTCGATTAAAATGACTTATGTGACCCACATGTATACATATGTCAACATATTTCCTTATCAACCACTACTTGAATGCATATTGCACAAAAAACCTGGTTACTTACAATCATAAACAGTGTGGAATCTGGGTTCTATTCGGATTTGGTCCACTTTGGGACTTCATTTGATTCCATTTTGGAATTTTAATTTCCTATCGTTCCCCTTGGGAATCTTCTGAATTCCTTTTTGGAATTTTTGTTTGGTGATGGTCCACATTTGGGACTCTTTTTGTTCCAACTTTAGGAATCTTTTGCTGCACCTTGAAGCTCAAAAGAGACTTCGTGTGAGACTTCAGGTCTGTGGATACCACAACAAAGAAGATCATGATGCGGTTCATCACACTGAATAGACTGCATCGTTACCCGATCATGCACAACTATCATCACAAGCAATGCATCAAAAGATATATATCTAGACATGTATAACAAAGGAACTTAACACAAAGATCATTGAATTTAAATTTGTCAACAATGAACTTATTTTTCAGTCTAATTGCCTGAGCTATCTCGCACATCAATTAACATTCATCAGTCTTTATTATATAAAATGATGAAACAAATAATGTCTAGTGTACTATCATTTCTCACCTTTTGCAATATAGATTCTTATGATATGATATTTTCTTTTCTTTTTGCTTTTATATTTTTGTATTTGTTTTTTTTTCATGCACAATCACAATGCAAAACAAATAAAATAAAAGACAAAGGAATCAATACTTGACATCGACTTATTATATTTTTGACTTTTATATTTTTTGATTTTTTGTTTGATTTTTCAAAAAATAGAATTAATCATGGTTGATTAATCCTATGGATTGAATTAAGAATTCAAACCGCCCTGACAAGAAAGATTTTGTGAAAAGATCTGCCAGTTGTTTGTCGATATGAACTTTAATCAAAATTATTAAACCTTTTTCAGAGTTGTCTCGGAGAAAGTGATAACGAATTTCGATATGTTTGGTTTTTGAGTGTTGAACAGGATTAGCAGTAATGAACATAGCAACAGTATTGTCTATGTAAATAGGAGTTTTGAGAAAGTTAAACTCGTAGTCAAGCAATTGGTTTTGTAACCACAAAACTTGAGAACATCCTGCAGATGCAGCGATATACTCGGCTTCAGCTGTGGATACAGAAACGTTGGTCTGCTTTTTGCATTGCCAAGAAACAAGTCTAGGACCCAGAATTTGACATCCACCCGTAGTCGATTTCCTGTCAAGAGCACACCCACCAAAGTCACTGTCAGAATAACTATATAATTCAAAATTGCCTTCATAAGGATACCATAACCCAAGATTCGGTTTCACTTTAAGGTATCTGAAAATACGTTTAACAGCAACCAGGTGCGACTCTTTTGGATCAGACTGATATCTTGCACACACACATACAGCATACATAATGTCTAGCCTTGATGCAGTAAGATACATCAGTGAACCAATCATCGATCTGTACAGTGTTTGATCAACAGATTTACCTTTTGGATCCGGCTGTATCTTGCAATTGACATCAGATGGAGTTCGAATAGTCTGACAATCCTGCATCTTGAACTTTTTCAGCAACTTCTCAACAAACTTTGATTGGTTGATAAAAATTCCGTCTGCTTACTGTTTTACTTGCAATCCGAGAAAGAAATTAATCTCCCCCATCGAACTCATCTGAAATCTTGACTTCATGATTTCTTCAAACTCTTTGCACATGGACGCACTTGTTGATCCAAAGATGATATCATCCACATACACTTGAACACATAAAAGATCTTCATTTTCCAGCTTCATAAATAAAGTTGGATCAATCTGACCTCTTGTAAATTCATGTTTTAGCAAATGTTTAGATAACGTCTCGTACCAAATCCTTCGAGCTTGATGTAGACCATATAAAGCTTTCTTCAATTTGTATACACGATGTGGATACTTAGGATCTTCAAAACCAGGAGGTTGTCTGACGTATACATCTTCGGTAATTGGTCCATACAGAAAAGCACCTTTAACATCCATTTGAAACACTTTGAACTTCATGAAAGAGGCATAAGCTAAAAAGACACGAATAGCTTCAAGTCGAGCAACCGGAGCAAACACTTCTTCATAGTCAATACCTTCTTCTTGAGTGTAACCTTGTGCAATAAGTCTAGCTTTATTTCTCACAACAATGCCACGTTCATCTGGCTTGGTCTTGTACAACCATCTTGTACCAATCGCATTTTCTCCTTCAGGTAAGTCCACTAATTTCCAAACTTCTTGTTTGTGAAATTGAAGTAACTCCTCTTGCATGGCTTCAATCCAACTATTATCTTGTAGCGCCTCTGAAATGTTCTTTGGTACCACTTGAGAAAGAAAGCATGAATAAAGAAAAAAGTTTGCATGCTCAGTTTGACTTCTCGTAGTTCGCTGATTCAAAGGCCCAATAATCTGAGAGACATGATGTTTCTTATGAATTCGATGAGTTGGTATAACATCACCTTGCACTTGACTCTCCAGATTAGACTGATTCAGATTTGGTAGATCTTCTAGAATTGTAGAAGTATGCGGAGTGAAATTAGGAACTTGTTCTGTTGAATTGATGAAGTAGTCAAATGATTCTGGAATAACTTCAACTTTCGGATCTGATGATGGTTGATTTTGAACAGATCCACCATCATTAGGAGAATTTTGCGGATTCACATCATCACCAAGAATGTTTGATTCTTGATCTTCTTGAGAACCAGATGGACCCGGAGCTTGACTGGATACTCCATGATCAGGATTATGAAATGACATGAACGGATACTCAGAATTGAGATTGCTATCATCGTCATTATCAGAATCATCACTGAAACATCCCAAGTCTCCTGATTCTTTTCTCGATTTTCCTGAAAAATCAAACAAGTTAGAATTGAAAGATTTTGATAACGAATCTAAATCAAACAACCATTCGGGACCATGAGCCACTGACGAAAACGAATTTTCTAAAAACTTTACGTTAATAGTTTCAATAACAGTGTTCGTTTTGCTATTAAAAACCCGATAAGCTTTAGAAACAGACGAGTAACCAAGGAAAAATCCATCGTCAGATTTTGACTCAAATTTACCGAGATGATCACTTAAATTTAGAATCGATTCAGGACAACCAAATGCTTTCAAGTATGAAATATTCGGTTTTCTTCCAATCAATAACTCATAAGATGTTTTATTTTTATCCTGAACCGATAATGTCCTGTTTTGCACAAAACACGCAGTAGCAATAGCTTCGTCCCAGAATGTGATAGGGATTTTGGCATCTGCGAGCATGGATCTTGCTGCTTCAATCAGTGTTCCATTTTTCCGTTCCGCAACCCCGTTTTGTTGAGGCGTTCTTGGAGCACTAAATTGTCGCGCAATTCCTTTTTCTGCACAAAACAAATCGACATTAGAGTTTTTAAACTCGGTTCCATTATCAATTCTCAAGATTTTTACTTTACAATCCAATTGATTTTCAACTTTGATAATAAATTCTTTTAACAAGTCAGCAGTTTTAGATTTAACATGCAAGAAATAAACCCAAGAAAATCTAGTAAAATCATCAATGATGACAAAACAATAAGACTTCTTTCTGATGCTTTGAACATTTGTTGGTCCGAAAAGATCCATATGTAGCATCTGCAAGGGTTTTGAAATGGAGTTTTTTGGCTTGGACTTAAAAGACATTTTGTGCTGTTTTCCTTTCAAAAATGCTGGACAAAGATCAGTTGAAGAGAATTTCTTTGACGGTATTCCAACAACATGATTTCCAGTCACCAGTCGGTTCATGTTTCTGAAGTTTGAATGGCCCAGCCGTCTATGCCAAAGCTGACTCTCATCATTTGAGGCATGCGCAATGAGACATGTGGTTTCAGTTTCAGCATCAATCTGCGACATATCAAGCTTGTATACATCACGATCTCTTGGAGCTTTAACCACCACCCATTCATTGTCAATCTTGAAACCTGGTTTGAGTATGTAACAGAAAGAATCATCAAATAAAGTTGAATAAGATTTATCACAAATTTGAGATACACTTAGCAAATTAAAGTTCAACTGTGCACAGTAGTTGACTTTATCAAAGCTAATGACCCCATTTGACACGGTTCCTTCTCCAGTGATTTTACCACCAGCATCTCCTCCAAATGCAACATGTGTACCATTCTTTAGGTTAAAATCTTGAAGCAAGGCATGGTTGCCTGTCATATGCCGGCTACACCCACTATCAACAAACCATGAGTTGATAGGTCTTCGAGGGCGTACCTGCATTTCAACAATTACCTAGTTAGTTTGGTCAACCTAGGCCCACATGGTGTTGGGTTTTCCGAATCTATCTGTAACAGTAACTTGTTGATAATGAAGATTTTGAAAATTTGTTTCATTTGAGAGATTTGGTTGAAAACTGTTTCGCCCAATGGCTTGATTTGTTTGCTTTCTTCTCAAAGCAATGAACCTTTCCCCTAACTTAGGATCAAGGTTATTTTCAAATTTCTGATATCTCACCATCAAGGCTATCAGCTTAAAACTGTTAACCTGCACATTTCTTGGTGAAAAGTCATTAAAAACAGAATTGTTTCGTTTGAAAGTTCTCAAATCAGGAGAATGACTTTGATTAAATTTTTGAAAACCAAAAGATTGATTTCTTTGAAAATTTGGAAACGGAGTCATTTCTCTTGATGAGTTTTTTCGAAAGAAACAATCTTTTGTGTCATGGTTTCTCCTTTGACAAATATCACAAAATTTGTTATAAAAACATTCTTCTGAAGAATGATTTCTTTTGTCACAGTAACTGCAGTACCTGTTAAAGAAACATTCAGCAGTAACATGATTATAACGATCACAAATCTCACAATGTTTCTTGCTAATCCTAAAGAGCCGATTGTTAACTTTTGATGTTGAACCCACTCGTGATTCACTATCAGTTTTGTTCGGTTTTAGATTAACTTGATTCTTTTGTGGAGATTTTGATTGTGATTTTGCTTGCTTGGGAACTTGGTTTGATTTTAAACCATCTTGTTTGGTTACCTTCTTTGGTTCAATTCTTTTATCATTGACAGCGGAAGACTTAGGACCTGAACCTGTTTTCAGACCAGAGTTAGATTTGATTGAAGAATTGATTGGTTTACCATAAGATCCGTTCAGATCGAAAGTTCCTGCAGACACAAACCTGATTGTTTTACCTTTTGACACTTTCTTCTTGACAGGTTTAACATTGTCAGTTTTAACAATTTGAGCTTTGGTGTTGTCATTCGATTTTATGACACTTTTACCTTTCGACTGCTTTGTTTCAAATTGATTGACTGTTAATTTCAATTTCTGCACCTTTCCTTTTGAAACTTCAATCTTCTTCACTGCATTCTTCTTGATCAGTTGATCAGCAACTTTCGCCTTTTGTTCATTCTTCCATTTGATGTATTCTGGATCATTATATCCTGAAAATTCACCTTCGTCCTTCACCTGTTCTTCCGGCTTGGGATTCAGTTCAGGATATTCAACAAGTTGAATCAGAACAGGTTCTGATTTGTTGCTTGCTTCATCATCAGCTTCAGTTGTCACAGCATCATCTTCTTTCAAACTTTCAATCAACACTTCAGATCCTTCGGATTCAGATTTACTTCTTTGAATATCTTTGAATTTTCGTTCATTTTCAGGTGAATGATCAAATTCATTGAAGTTTTCAGGTAAAGTTTGAGTGATTGATTTAGGCATTGGTTCATGAGTGAAACCCAATCCTAGTTTGCTTTTGTTTCCTCTTTCACTGATAAGTTGTTTAACCATAGTTTTACAACTTTTCACCTTTGTTAATTCAACTTGTGTGACTGCATGAGCAACTTTTTCTTGTTCAAAGTTCTTTGTCATTTCTTCAAGTTGTTTTGTTACGAGTTCCAGATCCTTTAAAGTTTTGTTCCATGATTCTTTAAGTGACAATATCTTCTCATCAGAAATTTTGTGATCAATTTTAAGTTGTTCATGAATTTTTTCATGTTTGCTTAATTTATCACCAATTTTAAAAGAATGAGTACGATAATGTTCTACTTGTTGAATGCATTGTTCAGAACATAACCTACCTCTAACATCATCAGGCAAAGGAACATAGTTAGGAGGTAATTCAGTACTAACCTTAGGTTGTTCAGTAGATGATGAAGACTCATTGGATGTAGCCATCAGCGCAATTTCTGGTTCAGATTCTTCAACAGGATCTGCCTTTGCAGTCTAGTCATATTCCTCAGAATCTTCACTCACAGTATCAGACACTTTACCATCCCCTTCTTCAGACCAATCTTCCTCAATTTCACAAACTAATGCCAAACTTGAAGTGAGATCAGATGTAAACTGTTCCGCATAAGCACTCCAATCATATCCATCTTTCACACTCACCACCAGTGCTTTGGTCTGATCTTCTGGCTTCTTGCCTTCATCTTCCAGTTTTGGCATGTGAAGACTTTGATATGGCTTCTATATGAAACGTTGATTTCTATGTTGATAGCTTGAAGACTGTTGCGAGCTTTGACCTTGACCTTGATTCTGTCCACTTGAACTGGCTTGATCATTGTAGTTCTGATTCTTAGGAGCCTTGCATTCCCTAGAAAAATGACCATAGCAGTTACAGTTGAAACATCTGGCCTTTGACTTGGCAATACCAACTGTCTTGTTTGCATGTGGTTTGAAACTTCGGTTAACATATGCATGTTTCTAAGTTCGATATGCAACCATTACCATTTGCCAATTCAAATCCATTTCCTCAACGTCATCAGGATCCATTTCAAATAAGTCTTGAAGCACAACATCCATTTGATTCAAATGGCTTCCTTGATAAGCTTGAAAGCTTGCCATGAATGCAGTAAAAGCATTCTTTGTCTCATCATCTTGTAACAAGATGTTTATCACATCTTTCACTTTGGCTTGAATAGTAGAACTTTGGCTTTCAGATTGTGTTTGAACTTGAGCTCTTGGTGGAGATTGAGGTTGAGAATAAGTTGGTGAATTTGGAATGTATGACGAATCAGTATAAAAACAAGCACCAACAAATAAATCACCCTCATCATCAAACTTAGTTGCATCTTGTGCAAGAAAGGCATTCTCCACTGTGTTTGAAGGATTCACAACAAACTTGTACTGAGCATATGAACCAGATCTGTCAGTATTTCTTGAGCTTTCATCAATCTCAACTTCTTCTCTCTTTGCAATGAGCAGATCTAAGTCCATTGGAAATTTCTCAGTATGCTTCAGTAAAGTGACAGTTTGTTTCCATGAAGATGGAAGAGCACATAACAATCTGTCATTCAAATCTTGAAGATCTGTCTTTGCACCGACATTTGTCATCTCAGTAGTTAGATGAACAAATCTATTCATCATCTGGTGCACAGATTATCCAGCAATATGTTCAAATAACTCCAATTGTCTCTTCAATTTTTGCTTCTTGAGACTTCTCAACTGTTCTCCTCCTTCACAGATTGATTTCAATGCTTTGAACATTGTATAGCCAGTTTGATAAGCATCCAATCTGGACAACACTTGAAGTGGCAGTCCCTTACACATCAAAGAGTAAGCCTTACTGTCATTCTTGACCTTTCGTAAGTCTTCAACTGATAGATTATCTTCTGGATAAGGTTCAGTAGAGTCTTTGGTGTAGGTACTTGCACTATCAGGAGCAGTTTGAGTTGGAATGTGAGGACGTTTGTCAATTGCCTTCCAGAGATCATTCTCAATAGAGCATAGATGATGCTTCAATCTGATTGTCCAATTCTTGAAATCTGCACGATTAACCAATCTAGGAACACGGTTATCAGAATCATCATTAGGTGCCATATGAAAAGAAATAGTTAAAATACTAAAATAAAGACAAGTAAATAATGACAAGATAAGACAACAAGAATTAAAACAACTGAATTTGAGTCACACGGCTAAACAGTGAAAATTTCTTCTTCACCCGGCTGAACAGTAACTTTTCTTCTTCACCCGGCTGAGAATGATCTTCACCCGTCTAAACAGTTGACCCGGCTTAACAGTTGTAAATCTTCAATACTTGTAATCTTTACCCGGCAAGTACGTTACCCGGCTGAACAGTTACACGGCTGAACAGTAAACTTCACACGGCTGAAAAACAACTTGACCCGGCTAGAATCATACACGGCAAAAAGGTTTACCCGACTGAACAGTGTTGATCACACAGCAGTAAAGTTGTTTACCCGGCTGAATAGTTGATCACCCGGCTGAACAGTTGTGAGTCACCCGGCTAGAATGTTAATCACCCGGCTGAACAGTTGATCACCCGGCTGAACAGTTCTTGATCCGGCTGAATAGTACAACCTTTTTCTTGCAAATTCTTCACCCGTCTAGACAAAATCTCCTTCACACGGCTGCACAGGACCTAATTGCTCACAAATCTAAGTCCAAATGTTTTGTCTAAGTCAAATTTTATCACCCGGCTAGTTAATCTTCAACCTGTTCATCCTGTTCATCATCTTCGTCAAACGAATTTTTCTGGGTTTATCAAAAACTTGTCAAATTCCTTCAAAAATCACACACAACCACCGAAATACACCGATAATCAATCTCCAATCTCAATCAATCCAAAACATGATCAAATTTTGATGAATTTGAGCAAAATTTTGATCGAACAGTAAATTTCTCTTCCTTCTTCATTCCTTAGATCTGATGATAATCTGATGGAATTTGCACAATTGTTGTGATTTAGAAGTGATTGCGATGATAAATCACAACTAAAAACAGCAACAGATCATTCTGATCATGATTTTGAGCAATATTGTAGTGTTTTTGCTTGATGAATAGCGAAGAACACAATACCAACAGCTCTGATACCAATTGATAGGTTCAATTGGATCGATATCGCTCAATGATCAGAATGATTAGTACACAAAAACAGTTTAATCAACAACACAATTCATTACTTAATAATTCTCTTTGTATTGATGATCAAAGCAAATATTGTAGTACAAAATGCAGGAGAATGTAAATCACACACAGTTAACTCTCTCTCTAATGTGTAATTGTGAGCTAGACTCTCTCTCTAACATTCTCTTACTACATGCTTTATGCAACAATACATTTAGGGAAAATACAAAATAAACCCTAAACTATACAAAATGTTTAAACAAAGTACAAAGTAAATCTTAAAAAGAAATAAGCCCTAACAGTTTATCACCTCCATCAGTTTAAAGTCATGAATGTTTCTCTCTTGCGTCAATAATTTGATTTGAAGACTCCACTGAGGGGGAAGTGAATCTAACAGCTTTGTAACTTCCTCACAATTTCCCAGTTTCTCATCATACTTTTTCAGATTTCTTGATACAGATAGAAAACGGTTGGTTATATCAGTCAGACTTTCTTGCTTATACCCCACAAATGAATTAAACTCTTTCTCAGCTTTAGCTTTTCTGTCCAACTTCAGATCCTCGTTACCATCATAGAACTCACACAACGCATCATACAAACTTTTTGCAGTTGTGTGTTCAGCAAACCTGTTGTAAATATCTTGATGTATACAGAGTATCAAAGCTCCAAGAGCCTTTTTATCACGATCAAGTAACTTGATATCACCTTCGGTATAGGTTCTTGGATCATTGTTTGGTGAAGTAACAATTCCTTCAACTTTCTTTGGCATGTGAGGGCCATTAGCAATCGACTCCCTTTGATTATAATCAGTATAGTAGAAAAACGCCTTCAAGCACTGCTTCCAATCCTCAAAATTTTCACCAGTCACAAGCCTCGGTGGCCTGTTTGGTTGGACACTTTCCAGATCATTCATGTTTATGGTTGATGTAGTCATAATTTCAAACAGATTTTAAGTTCGCTGACAACATATTCGCTCAATAGATTCACTCGGCAGAAGGACAGATTCGTTCGACAATGAACACAAGTTCGCTGGACAGCTTCGCCCACAAAACAAACTTTAGTGCCCAAAAAATAGATTCTGTGCAAATTCGCTTGCACACAAAATCAAACAGTTGAACTTTCGTTCAAAAATATGACTGGTTCGCTAATCAGAAATAGAAATTTCCAAATCACAAATACACAATAGATTCACTGGATGAACAGTAGGTTCGCTGACTTACGGGAAAAACTTTCTCAGTCCAAAATCAACCAAAACAACCTCAAAATACAACCAATTTAAGATCCGTTTGTTTCTGAAGCTTCCCAGTACAAAATATGACAAACCCAAAGCAAATTCCAGCTCAAAAACACAACAAACAGATCCGTAATGAATCAAAACAGTGTTTTGACACAAAAACCCCAAAAACTTCACAAAAATCTCAATGATAAAACAATCAAGAGCACTAAGGCTTTGATACCATATTGTTGGTCCATCAGATCGAGATTTTAGTGATATAATGATTAATAAACAGCAAAACTCACTAAGATTCAATGAAACATAGTCCAAATACCCTTAACACACAATAACAAAGATCAAATCAACACAACAGAGGTAATCAAGCTACAAAGATGATAATAATAAGCTCCTAGCACCTCAGCCGTCACACACACACAATTTAGGGTTTGATAAACTTGCAAAACTTGTATTGAAATGAGAAAACATTACAATATATAGTGCAGCTTTAGGTTCGCTGATAGATTCGCTGACAACGAATCTATCAAGCAAACCTATCAGCTTCGCCGGGCACAAACAGATTCGCCCGATGATAGACCTAATCTATAAGACTACACTAATCAGGACTTCCGGGAGAATATATAGATTCGTCCGTACGTTCGCTAGAACAAAAACTATTAAATACATAACAAAACAAAGTAACACTGACATACCGGTGAGTCCAACCTATACATGAACTATCATAACCCATAAGTCTTACAAAAACTACAACAAAGATGACAAAATTACCTAAAAACATAATTAAAAACTACTAATATACAAACCACTAGCAAGCAAGGAGAAGGATAGATGATCCTCGAATCTTCTATGGCTTCCAAGGGCTCCAAAAATACTTAAAAATGGTTGGTTTTGAGTGAAAATGACTCCCCACTCTCCACCACACGAAATGGATGAAAATGAGGCATTTTATAGAATTATAGAGATGTGCACTACATGGAGCACGACCGTGCTCCAAGTAGTGCTCGTAGCTACAGTACTTACTTTCTTGCCCATACACTTTGCCGTTTTCTTTTTTTAGCTAAATCTTGATTCCCGTCTCGAGGTTAGAAGAGCACGGTCGTGCTTAGACCAAGCACGGTAGTCCTTGGGTCAAAATGAGCAGCACCACCTGGTGCACAACCTGCGCTTGCTCTGAGCACTGGCAGTGCTTGGTCTGAGCATGACCGTGCTTGGTCTGAGGATGACCATGCTCAGACCAAAATGTGCAGCACCACCTGGGCTCGATGATCAGAGCATGACCGTGCTTGGTTTGAGCATGGTCATGCTTCATGCTGGACTTGGTCAATTTTGCACCAAAACACGTCTTTTATTCATACTTTCCATCGGTGGGCTGTTTTGGCTGTAAAATCACAAAAATCACAAATAAGTACTATATAAATTCTTTCAAGATTTCACTGGTTTTAGATTTAGAGTGAAGAAAGAAAACGCAGGTGAATCTTGTGTAGTCATCAATGATAACCAAAAAGTATGATTTCTTTCCTATAATCTGCACATTGGTTGGACCAAACAAATCCATATGTAGCTGATGTAAAGGTTGAACATTTGAGTTTATTAGCTTGAACTTATAAGACGCTCGACGTTGTTTGCCTTCAAACAAGCGGGGCAATAATCAATTGTAGCAAACTTCTTGGATTGTATTCCAATGACGTGATTTCCTGATGCAAGTTTGTTCATGTTTTTGAAATTTGTGTGACCGAGTCGCCTATGCCAAAGTTGGCTTTCATCATTTGATGATTTTGCGATTAAACATGTTGTTTCAGTGCTGAGATCTACATGTGACATGTCCAGTTTATATACATCACGATCACGATCAGCATTGACAACGATCCACTCTTCATTGAATTTAAAACCTAGTTTTAAAATGTAAGAGCGGGATTTATCAAATAAAGTAAAACATAATTTTTCACAGATTTACGAAACACTGAGTAAATTAAAATTCTACTGGGCACAGTAGTTGACTTTATCAAAACTTATGATTCCATTTGAAACACTTCCTTCGCTTTTGATTTTTCTCCTATATCTCCTCCAAATGCGACATGTGTTCCATTCTTTTCTTTAAATTCTTGTAACAGGTCTTGATTCCCTATCATATGCCGGCTACACTCACTATCAACATACCATGTGTTAATAGGTCTTCTAAGGCGCACCTGCATTTACAAACATATTAGTTAGAGAGGTCAGAGATATTCATGGGCTTGGAATTCTTGCCAATGACAGTGATTTTCTTGTAATGCATGTTACTTAAATTGCATTGACTGTTTTTCAGAAAGTGGTATTGATTTTCAGTCTAGAACTTGAATTCGCTTTCAATACCTTTTCGGATTTATTCAATTTAACAGACCTTGGAACAAACTGATTCTTGTTATAGAACTTATTAGGAGCATCACTTGAATTTTCAACAAAAGATTTTTTTTTCTTGACACTTTTTGATCCAAAAGACGACAGTTTTTGTGAGTTTTGAAAACCTTTTGTTGATTTCTTTGAAATTTATTGAATTGAGAAGAATTGTATCGGAAATAACAAACAGATGTATTGTGATTCTTCTCATCACAAATAGCACAGTATTTGTTAAAGTAGCAATTTCGGTAGAATGATTTCTCATATCACAAATGTGACAGTATTTGTTGAAACAACATTCATCTATACTATGATTGTACATGTCGCAAATATTGCAGTATTTTTGATGTTCTTCAGACAACTCACGCTGTGCCCTTGATTTTGAATTAAATTCATTTCTTGAAGGTTTTTGGTTAGCTTGTTGTTTTAAGGATTGATGTTTGCTGATAGTTTTTGATTTGGACACATTTGGATTAACCCCATTGATTCAAACTTTATATGTACATCTGAAGACTTTGATCCCGAACCTGCTTTCAGATCAAAAATTTTTTTGACCTTTGAGTTAGATTGGTTAAATTCAAATTTGTTGATTTCAAAATTTACAAGCTGACTCGAAGTTAACAGGTTTTAAAAACGTGTTATTTTTATTTCGTTGTGGTATAAATTCAGATTTAGCACTTTTGAAGGATTTCTTTGAAAACGATGAACTTGAGTCTTTGCTTTGCTTTTGTGCTTCATTCATGTTCTTCTTCGGTTGCACTTCCTTATTCTATTTGATAAACTCAGTATTTTTGAAACCGTAATCCGATGAGTTATCATTTAAAGAACTATATAAATTTGATTCAACTTTCTTGCTTTGATTGTCATCATGATCAACTTTTAATCCCTTTGCAACGTACATTTTCTTCATTCGGTTCCTTGAATGATAGGACTTTATCTTCACAGGATATTCATTTTGGATTTTTGCTTGATCGCTTTCAACAAAAATTTTGATATCACTCTTTTCTGCTTGACTTTCAGAATCTGACTTCTTCTTCAGGAATTTTTCAACTTTGCTTCATTTTCAGGAGAATGATCATTGGTGTTAAAGTTTTCTGGTAGACTATTAGTGATTGATTCTGACATTGGTTCATGTTTGAATCCAAGTCCAGTTTTATTGTTGTTTCCTCTCTCACTTACTAGTTGTCTAACCATTGTTTTACAACTTTTCACCTTTGTCAATTCAACTTGTGTTAGGGTATGAGCAATGTTTTCTTGTTCAAAGTTCTTTGATACTTCTGAAAGTTAGTGTTTAAGTGATTCAATTTCTGCAAGTGATTCTTCCAATACTCTTGTATAGACAAGATCTTTTAAGATGAGATTTTATGATCTTCTTTGAGTTTATTATGTCTTCTTCTTTAGAAATTTGTCATAAATTCTGAAGGAATAAGATCAATAATGCTCAATTTGTTCAGGTAAAGTGACATAATTTGGTGGTTTTTCAGATTCTAAAGATGAAGATTCAACCTTAATTTGTTCTGCTTGTGCCATAAGTGCCACTTCTTCTTCCTTATTGCTTATTACAGTTTGTTGTACTTCTTCAGCTTGATTGATCTCTTCAATTTGTTCTTCAGCAATAGGATCAGATTTTGCACTCCAGTCATATTCAGTATCATCTTCATCAGCATCATTGAATCTAGGATCATTCTCCTCTGACCAATCCTCTTCACACACTTCAGCAACTAGAGCCAAGTTAGATGTAAGATCTGCTGTGAACTGTTCTGCATATGCACTCCAATCGTAACCATTTTGAATGTTTACAACCAGTGCCTTGGTCTGATCTTCACCTTCGTTGAATCGTTTTTCACTTTAGATGTGGGAAGACTTTGATGATATGGTCTTTGAAACGTTTGTTGTGGTATTGGTTGATAATTCACATTGCTTGAGCTTGATTGAGAGGCAAAACCACTTCGAGTTGAACATGATTGAGCTCCAGGTTGATGTTGTTTCGGTGCTTTGCACTCTCTTGAAAAGTGACCGTAACTATTGCAATTAAAACATATTTCTTTTGATTTGTCAAACCAACAGTTCGTTTTGCAGCAGCTCTGAAATTTCTGTTTGTATGAGCATGTTTTTGAGTTCTGTAAGCAAACATCACCATTTGCCAATTAAGATCCATTTCTTCAACATCATTAGAATCCATTTCTTCTAAATCCTACAAAACATTTTCCATGTTAGTAAGATGACTACCTTGGTATGCTTGAAAACTTGCCAAAAATGCTGTAAAGGCATTTTTTGTTTCTTCATCCTGCAGTAAAATATTAATCACATCATTTACTTTGAGAGAATTAACAGAATTGAGTTTAGGATTTTCAGACTGTTTTGATTAGTTTTTCCCGATTGATCTTGTTGAGATTGTGAAGTCTCAGATTTGCTTGCTGTTTGTGAAGGGTATGCACTTGATAAGGATTCAGCAAAGAAATCAGCTCCAACAAATAGATCTCTTTCTTCTCTAACTTCTTCTCTTTGAACCACAAATGCATTGTCGCTTCTGTTCGCTGGTGAAGTTATGAATTTGTACTGTGGTGATGGTACAAAGTGACCATTGTTCCTCGAACTCTCATCAATTTCCACAGACTCAATTTTGGTGATAAGAATATCCATGTCCATAGAAAATTTCTCTGTATGCTTCAACAAGGTAACAATATGCTTCCAACTTGATGGTAACGCATTCAACAGTCTATCATTTAGATCTTTCAAGTCATTCTTTACTCCCGCTTTTGACATTTCCAGAGTTAATTGAATGAAACGATTCATCATCTGATGAACTGAATCTCCTGATAAATGATTAAATAATTCAAGCTGTCTTTTCAATTTCTACTTCCTCAAGGATTGCATTGCTACCCCTCCATCACAGATTACTTTGAGTGCTTTATAAAGAGTATATCCAGTTTGATAATTTTCAAGTCGGGTCAGAACTTAAAGAGGTAAGCCTTTGAACATGAGTGAGTATGCTTTGATACATTTTTCACTTTCTTCAAGTCTTTCATGGCTGAAGAAGTTGCTTTCATGGCACAATTAGAATAGATAAAGGTTGAATCCTCATCCTCTGAATTAGAGAACCACCAAACTATGTTCATCTACCTGAAACTGTGAAAGAAAAACTGTGTTCACCTGAATTTGCATAACAAAATGAACATTATAGATCGTATTCTTTCAGAATCTGTGATAAATTTGCTAAAGAAGAAAAGAGGCATAACAAACTTAAAGATGATCACAAAATTTCAACCGAAATGATCTTTTCAATACAAGAGTCATGGAAGAAATCACTTGAAGAAATTGAATCTTTAAAACATCAATTTTCTAAACTTTCAAAGAATCTTGAAACTGAGAAAATTACTCATGCAAAAACACAAGTTGAATTGACTAAAGTTAAAAGTTGTAAAACAATGGTCGAAGAAATGGTGAGTGAGAGAGGAAAGAAGAACAAAACATGGCTTGGTTTTACACATAAACCTATGCCAGAATCAATCACTAACACTCCACCAGAAATTTTTAACACCAACGACCATTCACCTGAGAATGAAGCAAGGTTGAAAGAGTTTCTCAAAATGAAATCAGACTCTGAAAGTCAAATTGAAGAGAGTGATGTTGAAGTATTTGTAGAAACTAATCAAGCAAAGAGATAAGATGGTCATCTTTTAAAGACAAAATCGTATCATCCATGAAACAGAATGAAGATAATTTGCTTTTGAAGATAAGATGGTCATCTTTTAAAGGGTCACAAATTGTTTTTGAAGAAAATCTGATCAAGAAAAAACAAATGATAACTCAACATCAGATTATGTTGTAATAATCCAGAGTTCATCAAATGGCGAAAGGAAATGAAGAAAAGGAAGGATGTCGTTGAAATTCAACATCAAAGAAAAAGTACCAGTCCTTCAAAGAAATCTTCAAGAAGATCATAAATTGTGTGAAGATAGATTCAAATCTCTTATACAGAATGTTGATTAAATGCTTACTGAAAAGCATAAACTGAATGTGCAAATTCTGGAGCATACTGATAAATTTAACAGATCACAATCTGATCTTGTTAATATCAAAGAAGAAGTTGAACATGCAAAGCCAGTTTAACAGAAAGATGAGAGAATAGTGCCAACCGGATTTGTTGGATAACAATAATCTCAAGAAGCAAAGACACAAGAGGTTCAGACAAAGAAGAAGAAGAAGGTTAGAAGAAAGAAAAGGAAAGCTAAGAAGAACATGCAAAAGGCCGCTTCATCTGATTCTACACCACAGCCTCTTTCCACTTCAAATTCTCAAGATTCAGAATCCCTGAGTGATTCAAAAAGTGACGTCTACTGTGTAATCTATGACTCTGAAATCCATCATATTTCATTTTGTATCTAAAGTCAAGGTTTCTTTCCTTATGGTTCAAAAGGCAACCTGTTCAAGACTCTAGCTCTTCAAAGGTCAAAGCTCATTAGAATCAACATACTTCAACTGAAAAATCTTTTCAAAAGAAAGGAATGAATTCTCCTTTCAAGGCTCATCAGAAGTACTATGAGATATGTGAGATGTACAATCACATGACATCTGAATGCTGCTACAACAAGTTCTACTCAAATTGTCAGATGTACAACCATGACATAATGGAATGTTACTACAACAAGTATTGCTCTATTTGTGACATGGTCAATCACAACACTCGATTTCTTCTACAACAAAAGCTCAAGGATAAAGCAGAGAAGGTATGTCCAAAGAAATTCATCATCTATGAATTCATCCAGGTATGTTTCTGATTTAAAATTTCTAATGGTGATCATTCACATGATTCATGGAAACCAAGATCTGTAAGAACACACAATCAAACAAATTCATTTTTGCATAAGTAAAATAGTCAAGAAAACCAATTTTTGAAAAATAGGCTTAGAAATGACTATGACAGATCTTCCATGAATTCTCCAGAACAATGGTATAAACCAAAGCATTCCTTTGGATCTACACAAAAATGTTTATGGAGAGAAATACCTGTTATGGATAAAAGTGATCAAAGTGATTCATCTCATGATGATGGTCCACCAGAAGATGCAATTTATTAAGAAATTACTTATATTGTTGAATATGGACAATCCAAGACCGTAATGGCTTGGATTTCACCATGTAAATAATATATTAGTGTGTTAGGGACAGCTATGGAGGTTGGTCGAACAAAGAAAAAAAGACCGTGGCTAATCCCTTATCATGGCAAGATACCGAATCTTGTGCATGGTGCTTTGATGCAACTGACAGTGCAAGACTCAACCGATGTTTTGAAAAAAAGGAATCATTGCAGGAACTTTGAAAAAAAAAACAATAAATATGAAAAGTAGACTCTATGGTGAAAAACTAAACACTTCTATGCAAGTTGTGTTAAGATCAATCTTAGGATATTTGTCTAGCATTCGCTTTTCTGAAAGACTGCTTGTAATGTCACTTATACATACAAGGTAATGACGCAATAAAATACGTGTTGAGCAAAACATCTGTGAGCTTCTTTATTTTGGTGCTCACAGACCCAAAGTTTCACACGAGGTTTCCTATGTTATAGTGAGCTACAGACCTGGAACACCTCAAGATGTACAAAAGATTCCTAATGAGGAACATAAATGATTCCCAAATGTGGAACGTCACTAAATAAAAATTTCCAAAGCGAAATGATAAAAGAAGATTCCCAAGGGGAACACCACCATAAGACAGTCCAGAATGGATCTCTTTAAGCCTAAAAAGCTCCACGGATTATATTGTAAATGACCGGCTTTGTTAAAGTGCTTACTTGTATGTTTTGAGGAGGGTAGAGCTTATAGTTGTTCTGAGTGTGGGTCACATACTTGTCGTACTTAATCAAACAAAAATATGATAAACATCACGAAGTGTTTGAAAAAGTAAACGTGTTTGAAGTTAAATGCCCATCATCCACCTTGAAAAATTGTCTTTGTGTATTCAAAATCTTTCTTTTATTTTGTGTGAAAACATTTGACTGCTATGATCTCATTGCAGTTTAAATATTCATAGATGTAAAGAGAAAATTCCAAAAAATATCACAAACATTGAAAAAAATTCAAAAAGAACAAAAAGATTGTCATTTTAATATTTTTCTTTTGTTTTTGTAGTTTAACATGTGTTATTGATGTAGGAGTTGTTCATCAAGAAATATCTCATCTGATTGAGAACTTAATCATTACATTGATGAGAAATGCACATTATTTCCTGAGTTTTAATATTTGTCTTTGAGTTGCATGAACAGTTTCCATTGCAGAACAAGTTTCAAAATGACTTGTAGATGTTCCTGATCAAGGCAGTTCCAAATCAAAGATCTCCAAGTCAGATTGCAGAGTGTTAAGAATCCTCTTAATATCTCATACACAGATCTCGTTAACCTCTAAAGCAAAAGTTTAGGGAGTATTATAAGTCAAATAAGTCTATTCATTCTACTTCAACCATTGAAGAAGATCTCGTTGCTGATATATAGATTCACCGAAATCTACTCTCTGCTAATTCTTTCCATAGCCGTTGATGTTCACAAAGCGGATTGAAGAATCCAAATTTCTTGTTGGAAGAAAAAGTTTTGACTGCATCGTCTTAGGGGGAGTATTGTTGAGTCTTCTTGAAGAAAATGCGTACCAAAACTTTAGGTTGCTCTCTATGCTCGTCACATGAAGATTTAAGCTGATATGTCGGATTTGTAAAGTATCATCTTAGGGGGGTATTGTTAGAACAAATTGAAGATGTCACTTACAAATATAAGCGAGTGAAGATATCGAGCATCTTCACGAGCAAGCACGGGTAAAGACGTTTATTAATTGTATTTGACGTTAGAATATTTGTGTAATCGTTTGTGCTTAGTTGCACATGTTTAGGTTTTTGTAAGGTGAATAGTGTGGACTATAAATACCATCACCTAGGTCATTTAGAATTAAGAGTTGTCTACATTTCTATTCCATATCATATTGTAACCTTCTCTAGATCTAATACATTGCCTAAATTTATTTATGAACTTTGCATTGATCTTCATGAGCATTCAAGCATCAATACATGATCAGTGAGATTCCACATCACTGATTGTAAACAACATCCGTAACATTCTCATATCTAGATCCAAGCTCATATGTTCGTTCTTTTCTTATCAGATTATGATTTAATAATCCAGAGTTCATCAAATGGCAAAAGGAAATGAAGAAAAGGTAGGATGTCAATGAAATTCAACATCAAAGCAAAAGTTCAAGTCCTTCAAAGAAATCTTCAAGAAGCTCAAAATTTGATTCAAAACATAAACCAAATCAACAACAAAAAATACGTTTTTAAAACCTGTTAAATCTGTCTCTGCTTCAGCAGTGGATACGGAAACATTGGTCTGCTTTTTGCATTGCCATGAGACTAGGCGAGGACCCAGAAACTGACATCCACCTGTGGTCGATTTCCTGTCAAGAGCACAACCACCAAAGTCACTATCAGAATAACTATATAATTCAAAATGTCCTTCATAAGTATACCATAACCCGAGATTAGGTTTCCCTTTAAGGTATCTAAATACACGTTTGACAGCAATCAGGAGCGACTCTTTAGGATCGGACTGATATCTGGGACACACACATACATCATACATGATGTCTGGTCTTGATGTAGTGAGATACATCAACGAGCAGATCATTTATCTATAAAGTGTTTGATCAACAGATTTGCCTTTTGGATCAGGTTGGATTTTGCAGTTAACATCATATGGAGTTCTAATAGTCTGACAATCTTGCATCTTGAACTTCTTCAGCAACTTTTCAACAAACTTTGATTAGTTGATAAAGATTCCGTCTGCTGACTGTTTTACTTGCAATCCGAGAAAGAAATTTATCTCCCCAATAGAACTTATCTGAAATCTGGACTTCATAATTTCCTCGAACTCTTTGCACATGGATGAACTTGTTGATCCAAAGATGATATCATCACCATACTCTTGAACACATAAAAGATCTTCATTATCCCGCTTAATGAATAAAGTTGGATCAATCTGACCTCTTGAAAAACCATGTTCCAACAAATGTTTAGATAACGTCTCGTACCAAATCCTTGGAGCTTGATGTAGACCATATAACGCTTTGCTCAATGTGTATACACGATGTGGATACTTTGGGTCTTCGAAACCTGGAGGTTGCCTGACGTACACATCATCGGTAATGGGTCCATACAAAAATGCACCTTTAACATCCATTTGAAACACTTTGAACTTCATGAACGAGGCATATGCTAGAAAAACGCGAATAGCTTCAAGTCGAGCGAACGGAGCAAACACTTTTGGTAGTCAATACCTTCTTCTTGAGTGTAACCTTGTGCAATTAGTCTGGCTTTATATCTGACCACAATGTCACGCTCATCTGGCTTGTTCTTGTACAACCATCTTGTACCAATAGCATTTTCTCCTTCAGGTAAGTCCACTAATTTCCAAACTTCTTGTTTTTAGAACTGAAGTAACTCCTCTTGCATGGCTTCAATCCAACTGTTATCTTGCAACGACTCTGAAATGTTCTTCGGTACGACTTGAGAAAGAAAACATGAATAAAGACAAACGTTTGCATGTTTAGTCTGACTTCCCATGGTTCTTTGATTCAAAGGACCTATAATCTGAGAGATAGGATGATTCTTATGAACACGGTGAGTTGGCATTCCTTCACCTTGTACTTGAGTCTCCATATTAGACTGATTCAGATTTGGTAGATCTTGTAGAATTGTAGACGTATGCGGAGTGAAATTAGAAACTTGTTCTGGTGAATTGATGAAGTAATCAAGTGTTTCTTGAACGACTTCAACATTCGGATCTGATGATGGTTGAGTATGAACAGATCCACCATCATTAGGAGAATTTTGATCAATTGGATCGATACTGCCACAAATCAGAATGATCTAAGTACGAAAACAACAATTCAATCAACAACACAATCAATTACTAAATAATTCTCTTGTATTGATGATCAAAGCAAATAGTTGCAGTACAAAGTGAAGGAGAATACAATCACACACACATAGTTTCTCTCTCTTTAGTGTATTGGTGATCTAGATTCTCTCTAACATACACTAGCAACATGCTTTATACATCACTAGTTAGGGATAATACAAAATTAACCCTAAACTGTACAAACTAGTACAAAATAAGAACAAAGTAAATCTTAAACACGGAAAGAGCCCTAACAATGTATATGAGTCTTCGTCCTTATTATTGGTGGCCTAGGATGAAGTGAGACATTGCTTTCTATGTTTCTAAGTGTTTAGCTTGTTCGAGGGTCAAAGCCGAACATCAGCGTCCTTCCGGTCTTCTCGAGCAATCGGAAATTCCTGTTTGGAAATGGGAGGGTATAGCCATGGATTTTATTACAAAACTTCCCCAGTTAACGAAATTTGCTCATTTTCTTCCTATCAAAGAAACTTAGTCGGCTGAAAAGCATGCTTAACTCTATGTGAAAGAGATTGTCTGTTGTCATGGGGTGCCACTTGACATTATTTCCGACCGTGATGGTCGTTTCTTGTCTCGTTTTTGGAAGGGTCTTCAAGATGCTACGGGTACTAAACTTAATTTCAGCAGAGCTTATCATCCTCAAACGGAAGGTCAAAGCGAGAGAACAATTCAAATTCTCGAAGATTTGCTTCGGTCATGTGTTATTGATTTTAAGGGTAACTGGGATACTCATCTTCCGTTGATTGAATTATTGTATAACAACAGTTATCATTCTAGCATTGATATGGCACCGTTCGAGGCTGTGTATGGTCGTAAATGTCGTTCTCCTTATGTTGGACCAAAGTCGATGACTCTCAAATTACTGGGCCCGAAATGATTCAACAGACCACCAATAAGATCCGAAAGAACCGTGAAAATCTTCTTGTAGCTCGAAATTGGCAAAGGTATTATGCCGATAAAAAGCGAAAGCCTATGGAGTATGAAATTAGTGATATGGTTTTGCTCAAAGTGTCTCCATGGAAGGGTGTTTTCTGTTTTGGTAAGAAGGGAAAACTAGCTCCTCGATATATGGGACCGTTCAAAGCTCTTAAGAGGACGGTAAAGTTTTTTACGAGCTGGAATTGGGTGGTGTTCATCTCGTGTTTCATGTTTCTAATTTAAAGAAGTGTCTATCTGATTAAAATCTTATTGTGCCTATCGATGATATCCGAATTGATGAATTGATGCAATTTATTGAATGACCATTGGAAATTATGGACGGTGAAGTCAAACAACGCAAGCGTAACCAGATACCGATAGCCAAAGTTCGTTGGGAATCAAAGCGCGGGCTAGAGTTTACTTGGGAACGTGAGGACCAAATGAAAGCCAAGTATCCGCATCTTTTTGCTTCATCTTCTTCTACTTCAGTTTATCTTTTAAATTGTGACATCTGCCCCAAAACCGAACCCGAATGTCCGACTCGAACCCGAAGTTGTTTAACTTTTAAATTGTAATCGTATGTATATCTTCAAAATGTAACGTACATTATAATTATGAATAAATAAGTCGAATTTTACGTTATTCTCATCTTATTTAAATCGATCGTAATCACATCGCAAAATATTCACTTGCACCAAATAATTATTATTTGTAATAATGAATCTCAATATATATATATATATAAATATATATATATATATATATCTATACTATCTTATTAAGCAAATAACAAGGGCAAAAGAGTAATTTAACTTTTTCCTTAATGTTGAAAAATAAGGATCAATAGTGTACACAACAACAAAGATAAGGGACCAATCTATCAAACCTGCAACACACATCTAGGGTTTGAAAGTTTGAAACCGCCTCCCTGTTTCAAAATTCAAAATCGTTTAACCTATTCTCTCTTCTCTGCTCCGTCACAAGACAAATCCCTTCACGAAGATGCCTCCATGTTTCAAGTGATGGCTGCTCAGATAAAGACGACTGGATCATGTAGTTTTCACAGATTGATTGTGTTCATCGGAGGTTCGATTTGTGTAAGGGAAAAGAGGGTTAGGATGGTTGTGGTGGTTGCGTTAGAAGCTAAGCAAAGTAGTAGGAATTACGATATCTACAGTTGATATGTTCACTGGTAAGGTAAGATTTAGGGTTTTTTCAGATTTTACACTTGAAGTTGTTATGTGTTTGTGTTATGTGTTTTGAAAAGTTGTGTGTGCTCCTTGTTAACACAAATCAGAAATTATGTAATGTAAGTTTTGACCATTTTGATAAGAAATTATGTGTTTATGTTTGTCTTAAATATAACAACAGTAGTTGTATGAATGTGTTTATTGGATTGGGCAAAAGTTGCGGTATTGTGTGTTTTGTATGAATGTATGACTGTGTGTGTGGTATGAATGTATGAATATGTGTGTTGTACAAATTTATGAATGCGTGTGTTGTGTATGTATGAAGGTTTTTAAATATCACAGCAGCATCTCACATAACAGCAGCAACTATTCTAATATTGTGTTGTGTGTTGTGTTGACAGGTAAATATATCAACTTTTGTTTTAATGTGTTGACCCATTAGTAGTAGTAAAAACAAAAAGAGGATTCTACTCAAGCTTGTTGTGTGATAGCATCAAAACCATCACAACCCTTTGGTGACATAACCCATTGCCGACATTTCATGGATGCTCAATCTGGCCGTTGCTAACCAAATCCAAAAGTCTGTTTGTTAGTAGCATGTTCAACTTTCTTTTGCTTGTTCTCTATGTGATTTGGCAGGTAAGAATTGTAGGTCACATGAAATTAAAGGTGTTATTTTTGTCAATAACCTTGTTACTGTTTGTTGATTGATCATGGTTGTGAGCATGCATTTTAGCATTTGAATGACCTTTATTGAATGACTTTCACAACTACATGTGCCTATCTTCTACAAGTAGCATGACTTTGTAGAAAATGCTTCAGCTAACTGCAGCAACACCATGTGTGTCTTCATCACAGGTAACCTTATTGTTATTTGATTAGTTTGTTAAATGCTATGATTCAAGAATCTGATTTCTTAAAGCTCTTTATTTTTTTACATGTTTTTGAAGTTAGCACAGTCTATGGGAGTTGTGTGTATTATTAGGTTTAAATTTGATATGCTTTTTAATTTGATCTAAATCCAATTTTATGTGTGTGTTGTGTTGTGTGTTTTGATTTAAACACAAAATACTAAATATAAGTGTGTGTTGTGATTTTTGAAACAAAAAGTGTATGTGTAGTTGTGTTGTATGAATGTGTTGTGTTGTGTGTTGTATGAATGTGTATGTTGTATGTGTTGTGAACGATAAATACTTCAAAAGAATGAAAAAAATAAAGTTGTTGCTGCTGATTGTGTTAAAACAGCAGCAGTAAACATACAAAAACTGCACATACACACACAACACATTCAGTTTCAACATCAAAACACACACACATACATCAGCTGCTGTTATGTTGTGTGTGTATGTGCTGTTATGTTGAATGTGTGTGTGGATCATATGGAATGTGTTCTGTTTTGTAGTTTAGATGAATGCGATGAATGTGTGTTGCTGCTATTTATATACTGCTGCTGCACATGGATGATAGTGTGTTATATGAATGTGCAGCAGTACAAGTAAAACTGTGTGTTTACGTTGGTATGATATACAGCAGCTCAAATAAAACTGTGTGTTTATGTTGGTATGATATATACAACAGCAAACATAAAACTT
The DNA here is from genome assembly GCA_030867185.1 of Tagetes erecta. Taxonomy (NCBI): domain Eukaryota; kingdom Viridiplantae; phylum Streptophyta; class Magnoliopsida; order Asterales; family Asteraceae; genus Tagetes; species Tagetes erecta. Next base: position 8,704,348 of record CM061497.1, read on the forward strand.
CAATGTTTTTTAAAAAAAGTTTATGTTTGAATCTGTTAAACAGTTGTTGCTGCTGCTGTTTATATACAGCAGCATGTATGAATATGTGTTGTGTGAATGTGTGTGTGGTATGAAAGCATGTATGAATCTGAATTTAACCTGCTACTGTTTAATCTGCACATGGATGATAAACCTGCTGCTGTTTGAATCTGAATGTGTGTGCGTGAATGTTGTGTTGTATGAATGTGTGTGTGGGTGGGTGTGTGTTGGGGGGGGGGGGGGGTTAAACACTTGTTGCTGCTACTGCTGTTTATATATATACTTGTTACACTGAATATGTGTATGAATTTGATGCCTCTACATTTGATGCCTCTAGCACCTCTTTCTATAGATCAAGCACTCTAGCTTTTGGTGGTTCAAGTACTCCGGCGTTTGGTTCATCAATCACACTAGCATTTGGTACTGCAAGCACTCCAGCATTTGGTACTTCAAGCACTTCCTGTTTCTTGTATTTTTTTTGTATGAATGTGTGAGTTTGTTTTTGATCATTTTGTCATATGTTTCTTCACATCACCTGATGTTTTTGATCAATCAATACATAAAACAACTAAAGGCATACATATAGACTGTTTTTAAGAAAAGGAAACAACTTTTTGACCAAAACAAGGTTATAAATCATAAAAGTCATATTTACACACTGAGAGTTTATAAAAAGTAAACTTCTTTTGACAGCAAACTGTAAACCAGATTGACTCATCACCAAACTGTTTTGAATGTGGAGTGGGGGGTTAAATATGAATGTGGCGTGTGTGTGTGAATGTGTGTTTTTTGTGCGGGGGGGGGGGGGTGGTGGGGGTGAAATTTGATGCAATTGGGTAAAATTGAACTACTTACTCATAGAAAGTATTGTCTCTTTTTACATGTTCTGTATTTAGTTAGGTCATCTTGGAAGATGTGTGTGTGAGATTTCAGTGAACTACGCGCCATGGTTGGTCGTGCATGTGAGATATTTTTGTGTGTTGTGCACTTTCTGATCAACATAATAAACTAAGTACATACATGCACAAGTTATATTTTTTTTATTCACTTCATGATGTAGACTACATGGTTTGTGCCCTAAATGTTGTTTCTGTTCTGTTACAATGCTGCTGTGGTTTCTGTTCAGTTACAAGGTTGTTGCAATTTGTTATAAGGTTGCTGATGTTTGTTTTTGATATATCCATAAGCCAAAATTGCACACATAGCATATCAACTGCTGGTTTTGTTCTATGTTACATCAGCACCATATTGTGGTGTCAGTTCTGGTATGATCACTCACCCTAACTGTAGTTGGAACTGGTTGAAGAGTTGTTTTACAAATTTGCAATCCCAATGATTTAAGCATTTCTCTAACAGTCTAATTCGTCATTCATCAACATTTGACTTGCCACCCATTGTTGTTTTCTTAAGAGATTAAGTTTTAATGTTTTGTAAATCATCTTTCATCAACATTCATCAATGATTTAAGCGTTTCTCTTTTGGCTTTAGGTTGTAGCTGAATCAACTTTAAATGGGTCAAATTGCATTTGAAGTTGAAGTTGCTATTTGGGGTGAGTAAATGAAATTTTGCATTCTGAACAAGTTAGTTACATGATATATATTAATGTGTATGTGTTTGTAATAGCCTTTCATCAGTATCCAAACAAAAATAAATTGTGTAATTAAAAATCTGAATGATATAAAAGTAACAAAAATAAATTGTGTAATTAAAAATCTGAATGATATAATAATTTGCTGTTGTGTTTTAGTAAGTTTTCGAGTCAGGTTTTTCACTAATTTGACGGATGTTTGTTGGCTTTGTGTTTTTGTTTCTTGGTCAGGTGATCACATTTTTTAATATATCTTTTTACTTTTTGATGTAGTGATTGAGTGAAATATCTTTAAAGAAACGTCCGAATATTGTGGCCCATGCAACACTTGCCCATTATGAGATATTCTTGATTCAAGGTGAATGAAAACTTGTAGACTAGCGTTGTTGATATAGGTTGTAAAAGGGTTGTATCTAGCTACTTAAGTGGACATTTCTGCATTGATTTATCTGAAAATAGGAGTAACATACTTGAACAAGAAACTAAAAACTAATATATAGTTTCGTTAATGTATAACAAAGTTTCTTTTCTACTATATCTCACCAAGTTATGGAATTTTTTACATTGGTGTACATTTAAACTTTGAAGGTCAGATGGTCACGTCATATGGTTACTTGAGGAGGAGAGCACAACGAAACGAAACAAGTAAGAAATTTTATCCTTCTTATAATTTAATTAACAGTAGTGCGGATGATAGCTACAGTCAAAAAGATGGGTAAATAGTTTATCTCATACCTTTATGCGTTATTTTGATGAATTTGTACATGACTGTTTGATTTTGAGGTCAAATTGCCTCTTATTAACCCTGAGCAACTTGCTCTTTTAAATTGTTTATTTGGTTTTAAAGTTGTGACATGGGAGATAGTCATTCATAATCTTTGGGGTTCTAAGCCAAGGTGTGAAATGGTTATTGGGCTACAAATGACGTTAAAGAACATGAATTAGGTAATGTCATATGTGTGCTTTGTGGTTTTTTCATACTAAGTGCATTTGTTAGTTAATTTTAATTAAAATATGGTTTTGTACATGTGTATATAGGAGTCACAAATGAGTATTATGTGGACTATGTAAGGTCTTGTTGAAAGAATGGTTTGTTATTTGAATTTGTGAACAATCTTTATAACATCATCTTATACATTTAGATCAATTTATTTCATTTCTCATATTCTAAGGAATTAAGCATGTCTTGCATACATGACAATTATCCAGCTATTCACCATTTCCTAAGAATAAAAAAAAATTAAGCTTTTAAACTCTTTTTTGGTTACGGTTTAAACAAACAAAATTTGTTTTAATGGTATGTACATTAGAAAGAATTTTTATAGGGTTATATCCTAAAACAGAAGGATTTTGGTGGCGTTTATAACAAATTGGTGATTAAAAACTCCAAAGTTATTCATGTATGGGTCGCTATTTAAAAAAATATGTTCACGACTGATATTTTTTATTCATGTATTTGTTAATATTTAAATAACATTTGTAAGACTTACGTATATTGCACCGATATACGAATGAGAAAGCTAATAAAAACATCACATAATAAAAGTCATGAAAGTATTAATTAACTAATAGACGAGGGTACCGCGTTGTAAATTATTAGTAATTCTGAATCGCCGCCGCATCGCGCGGGTATCTTACTAGTATATACATATATATATATAGTTCGTAACATAAATCTATTGAAAAGATTAAACAAAAACGCTTCTAAGTCTCGAAATAGTCTCTTAATGGCTTAAATGAACAAAAATTATAAAAAACGTCACTTATTTAGTCGTTACGTTTCAACTTGGTTAAAATAGTTAGTAAAGCTTCTAAAATTAATTTTGTGCCGAAAGTGTAATTTCTGAAACTTGAATTAAAATCTTAAAGCCTAAACTAAACAAAATTAAACCACAGGGACTGTTGTGTAACATTATAATTTAACCCAACCCCCTTCGCTGTGATACCCGTTTTTCCGGTACAAACTCCCGGCCAACTCAGATGACCTCCGGCGAGCCCTAATCAACGCGTTTCGACCGATTCAAATTAACCAAAATCACTTCTAAACCTTCCTTATCCAGATTCGAAACCCATATTGACCAAATAACTCGTTTCTGAACTGTTGTTAGGCGCGGATTATTTGAGGTTTGAATTGAAATTACAATTACCGTAATTAAACCAGTAATCAACGACTGACTTATTCCTAAACCCTCTAAATCACTCGACTGACTTCATTCTTCACCACAATCACTGAAAGAAGTTCCAAAATATATTTTTCCGGCGATTATATCGATCTCTACCTTCCGGGTATCGTAACAGGTAATCTTTGGTCTCGTTTTAATCCTATCGATCTTCTACATCTATCTAAATCATCAATTCCATTTCATTTATGTTCTAGATTCACGATTTTTGCACCAAAACAGTCGACTTTTCTTGCTAATCGAATCCGTATCCAACCTTCACCAACAAGTAGGAGTGTGTAAAACCCAAAACCTGGCCCGACCCGCCTAAAACATGGCCTGACCTGTTACCAGTTTTGTTATAAAAATTAAGCCCATAAACCGGCCCATTAAATTAAAACAGGGTTTCGGGCTTTTATCTAGTAGGATATTTCGGGCCTATACAAAACCCGGGTCCGTTGGTGTTACCTATCGTCAATTGAACATTAGCGCACAGCCGCACACTAGTGCGGTACCTGAGTCAACATCCCAGTCATCGTTTCGCATCTGCCGACTTCACAACACAACCTCCAAGGCTCCGACCAGTCCGTGTCGACATCCCATCTGCCAGCCTTCTTTGTGGTTCTTAATCACAACACGATTTAGCTTTGATTGTCACAGCACAGGTAATCTATTTGTTCTTCAGTTGAATCATCCTAGGTAATTTATAATGTTTTATTATGTTCTATGCTTGAATGCAATGGTTGTTAGTTCAGTAGTTTTGAAGGTGATGTACGTTTCCTTACAAATACATATAGTTCAGTTTTGACTTTTGAAGTGAAGTAATTTTGGGTATTAGTTCAGTTTTAAAATTGATTTTTTTAGTGGTTATTAGTTCAGTTTTGATAGGAAAAAAAAGATTTTCTCAAGCGTTGTTACTTACAAATGTTTTAGAGAGAAACTAAGGTTAATATCTAGGTGGTTTTTGGCTCAGACATTGTTTGCTAATCTTGTTTTCTTCATCGTAAACATGCTCTCTTAGCTGAAAGTATAAGTTGATATGTCAATAGTCAATCAAAACTAAACAAATTGATATTTGAAGTCAATAGTCAAAGTAAACAAACCAACCAAACCAAATTAAAAGTAAGTCATAAGTCAAACAAACAAAAGCAAAACAAATTCAAAGTTGAAGTCATTATTGAATAGAAAGATGGCTAAAACATATAATCAACCACATGATACACCAGCTAATTGTTCTTTGGTCCTTGTTCAAACCTTTCACAAATTTCTACACTAACAAATATAAAATTATAAATAAGTTAGCATAAACGAATACATAGACAAATTATTATTATTAGGTAATAAGCAATAGTACCTTTCCCAATATCATCATAATCTGTTAACTTTTCATTTACTTTTTTCCTTTTCCTTCGAATTCAGTCCTGTGTGCATATTAATGACTCGACTATAGGAGTGGACAAGGAACTTCTATAGGTTCCAATGGTTCTGCCGCCCATACTAAAAGCCTGCTCTGAAGAAACACTTGAAATAGGGTTAGCTAGTATACAATGGCAATACTAATGAGTTATAACTTAATGCACATAACTAGTAACACTAAATGCAAGTAAAGTATTTAGACACTTAGACATACATTTGGCCATTCTAGCTAGTACTGGATACTTTGAAGTAGACTGTTTCCACCACTCTAGAATGTTGTATCCCTTGTAATGATCCTCCTCATTCTCATCAAGATATTTTTGAAGTTCAGATCTTGAAACCTTAGGGGTTGAGGAACTTTTTGATTTAAACACAATAAATGAATCCTCCGTTCCTTCAAATGAATCATCATGTTCTTTGAATGTTCTGAAAAGTCCCTAGGATTCTCCAGTTCATATTCCATCTCATATAAAGGAAACAACATCTCTAACTCATCAGTTACAACTTTGACTGTCGTTGTTACCTTATTTTCTATGTCCATTGCTGTTCCTTTTTCAGTTTACTCAGCTTCGAATTTTATGCCAAAACCATATCCAATAACACTTGTCTTTAATCAAGGGTCTAAAATTGCCCCAACGTACATAAGGTTATTCCATTTCTAATCTCCCTATCAATATTTATCAAACTTTTTCTTCATTTTATCACCCAAAATTCTAGTTAACATGTCTTTTGAATCCAACATCTTTTTTAAATGATTCTCAATGTCTATAATATCATTATAGAAGAGATTAACCACCACCTATTAAAAAATACATTATATATAGTCCATATTTAAAACTTCATGCAATAACAACAAAACAAGTTAACATTCACATGTGACGAAGCTGAAGCTCTAGTTGTTTTACACTCAAACAACTCTAAAAGACTTATCATCTCCCTCGCGTAGTCCCAATTAGCAACCTTAGGAACGTCAACCAAATCATCTCTAAATTTTTGGTCCATCAAATCATATGCATCAAACGCCCTTTCAAACTTTTTAACCGTGTTCAACATACCATACGTGGACTTCCACCTTTGATATTAAAGAAAATAGATTAGTGCGGTAAATATTATTGTTTATATAAAGAATTTAGTTAAAAAAAATAAAAATAATTACCTCATACAAATATCTTTTCAGCGATGCAACAAAGTTTGAAAGCATAAATTCTGTTAGGATATTGTCTTATGTATCAAATCGCTTTTCTTATGCACTCTATTGGTACCGATCTTTCCGTTAACCCATCTTTGACAATCAAGCTCAAAATATGAGCCATACATCGGGTAGGTAAGTATCTCCCATCGAAGAACATATTGTTTAGCTTTGTGTTTTTAGAAACGCAATAGCAGTATCATTGGATGACGCATTATCTGTTGTGATTGTTAACACTTTATCCAAATCCCATTCACTCAGACACTGTAGAAGAACCCTACCAATATTTTCTCCCTTATGACATGAGATTTGGTTTAAAGTTGATGATACGCTTTTGGTATTTCCACGTTTCATCGATGTAGTGGGCAGTTACACACATATAGTTAATGATTTGTTTTGAAGTCCATGTGTCGGTCGTTAGAGACATACGTGGTTTAATATGTAAACAAGGACTTCAAGGTAGCTTTCTCCTCCACGAACATCTGTGTCACATCCCTAGAAACCGTCTTCCTACTCGGTTTCTTCAAATTTGGGCATACGGTTTGCATTAGCCTCCTAAAACCTTCATGTTCAACCGTTGAAAAAGGTAGCTCATCAATTATTATCATCTCTGCAATAGCTTTTCTACCATTCTCATTAGAGAACTTCCATGTTTTAACAATTGCCTCACCTTCAACATCATCACTCTACTTGACAAATAAATTTGTTTGATCTTTCATCCTGTCGGGGTGTACCTTACAACATTGAAGGTGTCTTCTAAGAGCCGATGTCCCATCCTTGGAAGTGTCCCCAGACAAATCTTTTTTACAATAATGGCATTTTGCCTTTTTTTAATCAATCTTCATTAGTGAACTTATCAAAATGATTCAATACGAAGGATTTTCCTTTCCTCTCAGGTTTTTTCGTTTGTTGTGGTGCCTTCTTTTTCTTTGCTTGAGATTGGTTTTTTGTAGGAGGTAGTGATATTTTCCTATTATCTCCTCCTTGAGATTCATCACGAATGGTTCTCAACATTGGTTGAATCCATCTAATTTAACACAAAAACAAGTATTTGTTTATCAACGAGACACAATATTGAGTAATGAATAAATACAATTGAAGCAATGAATCAAAATATCTTTTTACAACCCTTTTCAAAAATATTAAAATTATAACTAACTAATCATGCTTAAAAAATTTGACAATAAGAGTCCATATTTGACTTTTGAGAGTCAAATTGTTATTTATATTGCTGAAGTCAACATTTCAGAAGTCAAAATAAGTGGTTTTAGCCTTTAGGCACATACAAATAGGTTTGACTCCTGAAAGTCAAAATCAGTGGTTTTAGGCACAAAACAATAGAACATACAAACATATTTGACTCCTGAAAGTCAAACGCAATGGGTCAACCATATATATGATATCCATTCAACATTAATGAGCAACAATGGGTCAATGGCTAAACCCAATACAACTAAAGATTTTTTCACTAGCTTACTAAAGATAACATAGATGATGGTAAGATTATCATATTATCAAAAATTAAACTAAGCACATAAGCACACCCAATGGCTAAACATTATTTGGGTTTTTAATGTTTTGTAAATATTATTGAATGGTATGCAAATCTTTATTTATTATGCAAGTTCATTGTTTTATAAATCAATGATGTTGTGTATAAAACAATAGTAACTCTTGAATGCTTATTATTGGGGCTGTTAATAAAAACCGAATTGGGGCTGTTACATGTGAACAAAATTGAGGTTGTTAATATAAACAAAACATCAACAGCAGCAGCTTCTAAGCCACAACTAATGTTTAGAAATGTTAAATCATATACCTTCGATTTCTTTTATAGAATAAATGGATGATCGATGTGTTTGACTGTTGGAGAAATAATGAATATTGGAATCGGCACGTAGCAGCAGCCCAGAAACGTTATTAAGGGATAGGTTTAAACTTGTTTGAGTTAAGATTTTATTAATAGGTTTGTTAACTTAAAAAGATATGAATGTATTTAAAAAAATTAGATTATCTCATTCAATATTGAAAAGATATTTTTGTTTATTTGAAATATAATATATTAAGAAAGATGAATCATTAAATCAAGTTCATGATCTAAAAAAAATAGATCATGTTAGTAGAGCAATTGAATAATATGCAGCATTTGTTTAGGCGTTTAGCAATTAGGTTTTGTTATAATGGTCCTTTGTTCCGGACTTTTTCTTAGTTTGGGTTAATTATAAATAGGCCAAGGCCCGACCCGAACCCGCCAAAGAAAGAAAAATTGGGCCCGAGGCCCATTCATATGCTTATATAATATTACGGGCTTATATGTCTTTTCCGGGTCGAGTTAAACCCAATTGATGTCCACTCCTACCAACAAGTATGTTTAATATATCAAAATACTTGTGATGCAATGGGAATTAAAAGCCCTCTGTCTGATTGCAATTATATTAACTGATTCGAACGAATTGGATTGATCTTTGATCTAGGGCTTGAATATGAAATGGGTTTTGTTTGTTATTAATGGATAAAAGAATTAATAATAGAGTTTAATAACAAAAAGAGGCTTTGGTCTGGTGATTAGTTTGTGATGTTGTGGGCGAAATGGCCATGGGTTCGATTCCCATGGCCCTGTTTCTGTTTATTTTATTTTTCAGGTTCTTCTACATATTATTAACATTAAAATTATAATTACAAATAAACTAATTAATGTTCTCTTTGTTAAATACATTTAAGTGTTAAAAACTTAGAATTTCAAATATATACAAATAACAATCTTTCATGGTTATAAGTATTGATTTCAAATACTATTTTAAAAATACTAAATCGGATTCTTGTAAATATATTTAATACGAAAATACAATTACGTTTCGTACCAAAATCCCAATTCATAATTTAAAACCCTAATTTCTCAATTGGTAATTTAAAACCGTAAATCTCAAATCCAAAACCCTAGATCTCGGATATATGATTTGTTTCTATTGTTTCGTTTCTAAGTTAGGGTTTTTCCCAATTAACTAGGTGGTATCAATATTTGGGAAACTCTCGGTTCGTTATAGTTGCATTACTTTTTCGGTTATCTTTGCTTTTCGAGGTGAGTAAACTCACTCTCCTTTTTACTATTTACGTTTTGGGGCTGAAATACGTGTTCCTATGATACTACGGTTCTTTTCTTTTGTTTGTATTTTCAAAATGAGATCATTAGATGTGTTAATCTTTGTTAATCTTTGTACTTTGTTTATACATTTTGTATAGTTTAGGGTTAATTTTGTATTTTCCCTAATGTGTTGATGCATAAAGCATGTTGTGAGAGAATGTTAGAGAGAGAGTCTAGATCACAATTACACGCTAGAGAGAGAATTAGTGTGTGTGTTCTTACATTCTCCTGCGCATTTTGTACAACTTTTATGCTTTGATCATCAATAGAAGTGAATTATTAGTAATGAATTGTGTTGCTGATTCAACTGTTTGTTTTGTGTACTTGAATTATTCTGATCATTGAGCGATATCGATCCAATTGAACCTATCAATTGGTATCAGAGCTGTTGGTATTGTGTTCTTCGCTATTCATCAAGCAAAAACACATCAATATTGCTCAAAATCATGATCTGAATGAATTGTTGCTGTTTTTAGTTGTGATTCATCATCGGAATCATTTCTAATTCACAACGATTGTGCAAATTCCATTAGATTATCATCAGATCTGAGGAATTAAGAAGAAATAGAAACTTACTGTTCGATCAAATTTTTGCTCAAAACATCAAAAACTGATCATGTTTTGGATTGATTGAGATTAGAGATTGTTAATCGGTATATTTCGGTGCTTGTGTGTGATTTTTGAAGGAATTGGACAAGTTTTTGTTAAAACCCAGAAAATTCGATTGAAGAAAATGATGAACAGGATGAACAGGTTGAAGATGAACTAGCCGGGTTAAGAGATTGAAGAAAATTTCTGGACTTAGAATTTGTGAACAATTAGGTCCTGTGCAGCCGTGTAAAGAGATTTTGTGTAGACGGGTGAAGAATTTGCAAGAAAAAGGTTGTACTGTTCAGCCGGATCAAAGAACTGTTGTGTCGGGTGATCAACTGTTCAGACGGGTGATTAACATTCTAATCGGGTGACTCACTTACTGTTCAGCCGGGTATCAACATTTCTGCCGTGTGATCAACAACTGTTCAGCCGGGTCATTTTATATCAGTTGTGTCAACTCAGCCGGGTGATATAATTGATATTGTTCAGCCGGGTCAAGTTCTTTCTGCCGTGTCAAAATCTTGCCGTGTCAAGTTCAAGTGTTCAAGCTGTGTGACTATTCAGCCGGGTGATACCTATCAGCCGTGTGAAGAATTTAGTGTTTGCAACTGTTGAGCCGTGTGATACCAAGTTTTCACTGTTGAGCCGTGTGAAGTTATTTTCAGCCGGGTGAAGTAGAAATTACACTGTTTAGCCGGGTGAAGAACAAAAATCACTGTTCAGCCGTGTGACGATTTTCACTGTTCAGCCGTGTGACCTAATTTAGTCATTTCAAACTTGATTATCTTACTTGTTACTGTTTAGTCGCATTATTTTCTTTTCGTTTCTTAAGTAACTAGTTTTTATTGCAAAGATTATTTTGTGTTTTCAAAAATTAAAAAAAAAAATAAAAAAAAAATATATTTTGTTCTTATTTTTACACTTGTTTATTTACAATGGCTCCTTCTGATGATTCTGATAACCGTGTTCCTAGGTTAATCAATCGAGCTGACATCAAGAACTGGACTATTAGACTAAAGCATCACTTGTGTTCAATAGATAATGATCTATGAAAATCTATTGACAAGGGTCCTCATATCCCAACACAAACTGCTCCAGATAGTGCCAGCAATTATACAAAGGATTCGACAGAGCCATATCCTTTGATGTGCAAAGGACTGCCACTGCAAGTGTTATCAAGACTAGATTCTTATCAAACTGGTTATACTCTTTTCAAAGCTTTGAAAGCTATCTGTGAAGGAGGAGAGCAGATAAGAAGTCTGAAGAAACAAAAGTTAAAGAGGCAATTGGAGTTATTTGAGCACATTAATGGAGAAACAGTACATCAAATGATGAAAAGGTTTGTCCACTCAACTACTGAGATGTCAAACATCGGAGTTAAGACTGAACTTCAAGACCTGAATGATCGATTGTTATGTGCTTTGCCATCATCATGGAAACAGACAGTCACTCTTTTAAAGCATACTGAGAAATTTCCCATGGATTTAGATTTGCTCATTGCAAAGAGTGAAGAAGTGGAAATTGATGAAAGTTCAAGGAACACTGACAGATCTGCTTCTCATGCTCAATATAAGTTTGTTGTGAATCCTGCCAATACAGTGGAGAATGCATTTCTTGTTCAAGATAATGTTAAGACTGAAGATGAGGGTGATTTGTTCGTTGGTGCTAGTTTTTACACTAATTCTTCGTATCAATCAAATTCACCAATTTACTCTCAACCTCTATCTCCACCAAGAGCTCAAGTTCAAAGTCAGAATGTGAAAACGCAATCAGAAAATCAAAGTTCTACTGTTCAAGCCAAAGTAAAAGATGTAATGAACATCTTGTTACAAGATGATGAGACCAAGACTGCATTTACTGCTTTCATGTCAAGCTTTCAAGCTTATCAAGGAAGTCATTTGACTCAAATGGATGTTGTGCTTCAAGATTTATTTGAAATGGATCCTGATGACGTTGAGGAAATGGATTTAAATTGGGAAATGGTGATGGTTGCATATCGAACTCAGAAACATGCATATGTGAACCGAAGCTACAAGCCACATGCAAACAAGACGGTTGGTTTTGACAAATCAAAGGCCAGATGTTTCAACTGTAACTGCTATGGTCATTTTTCAAGGGAATGCAAGGCTCCTAAGAATCAGAACTATAATGATCAAGCCAGTTCAAGTAGACAGAATCAAGGTCAAAGTCAGAACTCGCAACAGTCTTCAAGCTACCAAAACAGGAATCAACGTTTCATGCAGAAGACAAATCAAAGTCTTCCAATGCCAGAACTGAAAGATGAAGGCAAGAAGCCAGAAGATCAGAACAAAGCACTGGTGGTTAGTGTAAAGGATGGATATGACTGGAGTGCTTATGCGGAACAGTTTACATCTGATCTCACTTCAAGTTTGGCATTAGTATGTGAAATTGAGGAAGATTGGTCTGAAGAAGGGGATGGTAAATTGACTGATACTGTTAGTGAAGATTATGAGGAATATGATTGGAGTGCAAAGGCAGATCCTGTTGAAGAATCTGAACCAGAAGTTGCGCTTATGGCTACATCCAATGAGTCTTCATCATCTGCTGAACAACCAAAGGTTAGTACCGAATTACCCCTTAATTATGTTCCTTTGCCTGATGATGTTAAAGGTGGGTTATGTTCCGAACAATGCATTAAACAAGTGGAACATTATCGAACTCATTCTTTTAAAATTGGTGACAAATTAAGCAAACATGAAAAAATTCATGAACAACTTAAAATTGATCACAAAATTGCTGATGAGAAGATATTGTCACTTAAAGAATCATGGAACAAAACCTTGAAAGAATTGGAACTTGTTACCAAACAACTTGAAGAAATGACAAAGAATTTCGAACAAAAAAAGGTTGCTCATGCAGTCACACAAGTTGAATTAACAAAGGTAAAAAGTTGTATAACAATGGTGAAACAACTTGTGAGTGAAAGAGGTAACAAAAGCAAACTAGGATTGGGTTTTACTCATGAAGCAATGCCTAAATCAATCACACAAACTTCAATGAATTTGATCATTCACCTGAAAATGAACGGAAATTCAAAGAAATTCAAAGAAGTAAATCCGAATCCGAAGGATCTGAAGTGTTGATCGAAAGCTTGAAAGAAGATGACGCTGTGACAGTTGAAGCTGATGATGAAGCTAGCAACAAATCTAAGCCTGTTTTGATTCAACTTGATGAATATCCTGAACTGAATCCCAAACCAGCAGAAAAGGTGAAGGATGAAGCTGAATTTTCGGGATACAATGATCCTGAATACATCAGGTGGAAGAATGAATAGAAGGCGAAAGTTGCTGATCAACTGATCAAGAAGAATGAAGTGAAAAAGGCTGAAGTTTCAAATGCAAAGGTGCAGAAATCGAAATTAACAAACAATCAATCTGAAACAAAACAGTCAAAAGGTAAAAGTGTCATAACATCAAATGACAAAGCCAAAGCTCAAATTGTTAAAACTAACAATGTCAAACCTGTGAAAAAGAAAGTGTCAAAAGGTAAAACAATTAAGTTTGTGTCTGCAGGAACATTCGATATGAACGGATCTTATGGTAACCAAATTAATTTTTCAATCAAATCTAACTCTGGTCTGAAAACAGGTTCAGGTCCTAAGACTTCCGCTGTCAATGATAAAAGATTTGAATCAAAGAAGGTAACCAAACAAGATGGTTTAAAATCGAACCAAGTTTCCAAGCAAGCAAAATCACAAACAAAATCTCCACAAAAGAATCAAGTTAATCTAAATCCGAACAAAACTGACAATGAATCACGAGTGGGTTCAACATCAAAAGTTAACAATCGGCTCTTTAGGATTAGCAAGAAACATTGTGAGATTTGTGATCGTTATAATCATGTCACTGCTGAATGTTTCTTTAAAAGGTACTGCAGTTACTGTGGCAAAAGAAATCATTCTTCAGATGAATGTTTTTATAACAAATTCCGTGATATTTGTGAACGGAGAAATCATGATACAGCAGATTGTTTCTTTCGGAAAAACTCATCAAGAGAAATGACTCTGTTTCCAAATTTTCAAAGAAATCAATCTTTTGATTTTCAAAAATTTAACCAAAGTCATTCTCCTGATTTGAGAACTTTCAAACGAAACAATTCTGCTTTTAATGACTTTTCATCAAGAAATGTGCAGGTTAACAGTTTTAAGCTGAGAGCTTTGATGGTGAGAAACCAGAAATTTGAAAATAACCTTGATCCTATGTTAGAGGAAAGGTTCATTGCTTTAAGAAGAAAGCAAACAAATCAAGCCGTTGGGCGAAACAGTTTTCAACCAAATCTCTCGAATGAAACAAATTTTCAAAATCTTCATTATCAACAAGTTACTGTTACAGATAGATTCGGAAAACCCAAGACCATGTGGGCCTGGGTTGACCAAACTAACTAGGTAATTGCTGAAATGCAGGTACGCCCTCGAAGACCTATCAACTCGTGGTTTGTTGATAGTGGGTGTAGCCGGCACATGACAGGCAACCATGCCTTGCTTCAAGATTTTAAGCTAAAGAATGGTACACATGTTGCATTTGGAGGAGATGCTGGTGGTAAAATTACTGGAGAAGGAACCGTGTCAAATGGGGTCATTAGCTTTGATAAAGTCAACTACTGTGCACAGTTGAACTTTAATTTGCTAAGTGTATCTCAAATTTGTGACAAATCTTATTCAACATTATTTGATGATTCTTTTTTGTTACATACTAAAACCAGGTTTCAAGATTGACAATGAATGGGTGGTGGTTAAAGCTCCAAGAGATCATGATGTATAAAAGCTTAATATGTCACAGATTGATGCTGAAATCGAAACCACATGTCTCATTGCGCATGCTTCAAATGATGAGAGTCAGCTTTGGCATAGACGGCTGGGCCATTCAAACTTTAGAAACATGAACCGACTGGTGACTGGAAATCATGATGTGGGAATACCGTCAAAGAAATTCTCAACAACTGATCTCTGTCCAGCATGTTTGAAAGGAAATCAGCACAGAATGTCTTTTAAGTCCAAGCAAGAACACTCTATTTCAAAACCCTTACAGATGCTACACATGGATCTATTCGGACCAACAAATGTTCAAAGCATCGGAAAGAAGTCTTATTGTTTTGTCATCATTGACGATTTCACTAGATTTTCTTGGGTTTATTTTTTGCATGTTAAATCTGAAACTGCTGAGTTATTAAAGGAATTCGATATCAAAGTTGAAAATCAGTTAGATTGTAAAGTAAAAATCTTGAGAAGTGACAATGGAACCGAGTTTAAAAAGTCTAATGTCGATTCGTTTTGTGCAGAAAAAGGAATTGCGCGCCAATTCAGTGCTCCAAGAACTCTACAGCAGAACGGAGTTGCGGAACGGAAAAATCGGACACTGATTGAAGCAGCAAGATCCATGCTTGCAGATTCCAAAATCCCTATCACATTCTGGGACGAAGCTATTGCTACTGCCTGCTTTGTACAAAACAGGACATTATTGGTTCAGGATAAACATAAAACGTCTTATGAGTTAGTTTTTGGAAGAAAACCGAATATTTCATACTTGAAAGCATTTGGTTGTACTGTATCGATTCTAAATTTGAATGATCATCTCGGAAAATTTGAGTCAAAATCTGACGATGGATTTTTTCTTGGTTACTCGTCTGTTTCAAAAGCTTATCGAGTTTTTAATAGCAAAACAAACACTGTTATTGAAACTATTAACGTAAAGTTTTTAGAAAATTCATTTCCGTCAGTGGCTCATGGTCCCGAATGGTTGTTTGATTTAGATTCGTTATCAAAATCTTTCAATTCTAACTTGTTTGATTTTTCAAGAAAATCGAGAAAAGAATTAGGAGAAATGACGAAGATGGCAATCTCAATTCTGAGTATCCGTTCATGTCATTTCGTAATCCTGATAATGGTGTATCCAATCAAGCTCCGGGTCCATCTGCATTCTTGGTGATGATGTGAATCCGCAAAATTCTCCTTATGATGGTGGATCTGTTCAAAATCAACCATCATCAGATCCGAATGTTGAAGTTATTCCAGAATCATTTGACTACTTCATCAATTCACCAGAACAAGTCCCTAATTTCACTCGCATGTGTCTACAATTCTGCAAGATTTACCGAATCTGAATCAGTCTAATCTGGAGACGCAAGTTCAAGGAGATTCAATTCCAACTCATCGAGTTCACAGGAATCATCCTCTTTCTCAGATTAAAGGGCCTTTGAATCAGAGAACTATGAGAAGTCAGACTGAACATGCAAACGTTTGTCTTTATTCATGTTTTAATAATAAAAATAACATAATGAAAAAGTTTTAGAAATAAAAGCATGTTTTTTTTCTAAAACTTGCAAAATTGATAGTGTTTTACAATATATATCTATAACAATTATATATACTAGTTATATGCACATGCTCGCGCGTTATGCGAGCATTTTATTTGACGGTCCTACAGACACATAAAGAAAAACAATCATAAGGGCTCAGAATGTGGTGCCGGAAAACATTTCAGAAGCGTTACAAGATAACAGTTGGATTGAAGGCATGCAAGAGGAGTTACTTCAATTTCGCAAATACGAGGCTTGGAAATTAGTGGACTTACCTGAAGGAGAAAATGCAATTGGTACAAGATGGTTGTACAAGAACAAGCCAGATGAACGTGGCATTGTGGTCAGATATATAGCCAGACTTATTGCACAAGGTTACACTCAAGAAGAAGGTATTGACTATGAAGAAGTGTTTGCTCGGGTTGCTCGACTTGAAGCTATTCACGTTTTTCTAGCATATGCCTCTTTCAAGAAGTTCAAAGTGTTTCAAATGGACGTTAAAGGCGCTTTTCTGTATGGACCAATTACCGATGATGAGTACGTCAGACAACCTCCAGGTTTTGAAGATCCTGAGTTTCCACATCGTGTATACAAATTGAGCAAAGCTTTGTATGGTCTACATCAAGCTCCAAGGATTTGGTACGAGACGTTATTTAAACATTTGCTAGAACATGGTTTTACAAGAGGTTAGATTGATCCAACTTTATTTATGAAGCGGGAAAATGAAGATTTTTTATGTGTTCAAGTGTATGTGGATGATATCATCTTTGGATCAACAAGTCCGTACATGTGCAAAGAGTTTGAAGAAATTATGAAATCAAGATTTCAGATGAGTTCGATGGGGGAGATTAATTTCTTTCTCGGATTGCAAGTAAAACAGTCAGCAGACGGAATTTTTATCAACCAATCAAAGTTTGTTGAAAAGTTGCTGAAAAAGTTCAAGATGCAAGCTTGTCAGACTATTCGAACTCCTTCTGATGTGAATTGCAAGATACAGCCGGATCCAAAAGGCAAATCCGTTGATGAAACACTGTACAGATCGATGATTGGTTCGCTGATGTATCTTACTGCATCAAGACCAGACATTATGTATGCTGTATGTGTGTGTGCAAGATATCAGTCTGATCCAAAAGAGTCGCACCTAGTTGCTGTTAAACGTATTTTCAGATACCTTAAAGGGAAACCGAATCCCGGGTTATGGTATCCTTATGAAGGCTGTTAGGGCTATTTCCTAGTTAAGATTTACTTTGTATTTGTTTATATGTTTTATGTATAGTTTAGGGTCTATTTTGTTATATTCCTTAAACTTGTTATTGTTGCTTAAAAGCATGTAGTGAGAGAGTGTGAAGGGAGAGGCTAGATCACTATTCACGTTAGAGAGAGAACTAAGTGTGTGTGATTTATTTTTCTCCTGCATACTACAAATCTGCTTTGATCATCAATATACAAAGAAGAATTATTAGTATGAATTGTGTTGATGATTGAACTGTGTTTGTGTATGATTTATTTTGATCATTGAGCGATATTAACGATCCAATTGAACCTATCAATTGGTATCAGAGCTGTTGGTATTGTGTTCTTCGCTATTCATCAAGCAAAACACTACAATATTGCTCAAATATCATGATCTGAATGAATTGTTGCTGTTTTTAGTTGTGATTTATCATCGCAATCACTTCTAATTCACAACGATTGTGCAAATTCCATCAGATTATCATCAGATCTGAGGAATTAAGAAGATTGAAAAAGTTACTGTTCGATCGAATTTTGCTCAAATTCATCAAAATTTGATCATGTTTTGGATTGATTGAGATTAGGGATTGATAATCGGACCATTTCACTGCTTGTGTGTGAATTTTGAACGAATTGGACAAGTTTTTGACAAACCCAGAAAAATTCTCATGATGAAGATGATGAACAGTATGAACTTGGTTGAAGATTAACTTGCCGGGTGATAAAATTTGACTTAGACAATTTCCTTTGGACTTAGATTGAAGAACAATTAGGTCCTGTGCAGCCGTGTAAAGGATTTTGTACTAGACGGGTAAAGAATTTGACGAGGAAAAAGTGTTACTGTTCAGCCGGATCAACAATTGTTGTGCCGGCTGATACCCTGTTACGCCGGGTGATTAACATTTTTCAGCCGGGTGATCAACTACTGTGTTCCAGGTAAACAACTCTGCCGTGTGATCGACAACTGTTCAGCCGGATAAAGCTTGTTGCCGTGTCAAGATTCAAGCCGGGTCAAGTTATCTGCCGTGTGAAGTTATTTCTTGTTGCCGGGTAACTGTTCTGCCGGGTAAAAAATCAAAGATTTACAACTGTTGAGCCGTGTGACTGTTCAGACGGGTGAAGACTTATTCTCTGCCGGGTGAAGAACAAAGCTACTGTTCAGCCGAGTGAAGAAGGATTTTCATTGTGCAGCCGTGTGACTCATTTTAGTTGTTTTAATCCTTGTTTTCTTATCTTGTCTTTAATTACTTGTCTTTATTTTAGTATTTTAATTGTTTTTTTTTCAAAAATTAACAAAAACCAAAAATATTTTCTTTAAAATTTTTCTTAAAGTGTTAAAAATGGCACCTAATGATGATTCTGATAACCGTGTTTCTAGACTTGTGAATCGTGCAGATTTCAAGAATTGGACGCTTAGACTAAAGCATCATCTTTGCTCAATAGACAATGATCTGTGGAAGTCAATTGAAAAGGGTCCTCACATACCTACTCAGACAGCTCCAGATAGTGCAAGTACCTACACCAAAGACTCTACTGAACCTTATCCAGAGGATAATTTGTCAGGAGAAGATTTGAAGAAAGTGAAGAATGATTGCAAAGCATATTCTTTGATGTGTAAGGGATTGCCACTGCAAGTATTGTCAAGGTTGGACACCTATCAAACAGGTTATACATTGTTCAAGGCTTTGAAGTCTATTTGTGAAGGAGGTGAACAACTCAGAAGTCTCAAGAAACAAAAGTTGAAGAGACAGTTGGAGTTATTTGAACACATTGCTGGAGAATCAGTGCACCAAATGATGAATAGGTTTGTTCATCTAACTACTGAAATGACCAATGCTGGTGCAAAGACAGATCTCCAAGATTTGAATGACAGATTGTTATGTGCACTTCCATCATCATGGAAACAGACTGTGACTTTACTGAAACATACTGAGAAGTTTCCGATGGATCTAGATTTGCTCATTGCAAAGATAGAGGAAGTAGAGATTGATGAAGGTTCTAGAAACAATGACAGAACTGGTTCACATGCACAATACAAATATATTATGAATCCTGCTAATACTGTGGAGAATGCTTTTCTTGCACAAGATGCAACAAAGTTTGAAGAAGAGGGTGATTTATTTGTGGGCGCAAGTTTTTATACTGATTCATCATACTTTCCAAGTTCGCCAACTTATTCTCAACCTCAATCTCCACCAAGAGCTCAAGTTCAAAGTCAAAATCTGAAGAATCAGGCAGAAAGTCAAAGTTTGAATGTTCAAGCCAAGGTAAAAGATGTGATGAACATCTTGTTACAAGATGACGAGACCAAAACTGCCTTCACAGCTTTTATGGCAAGTTTTCAAGCATACCAAGGAAGTCACTTAAGTCAAATGGACGTTGTCCTTCAAGATTTATTTGAGATGGATCCTGATGACGTTGAGGAAATGGACTTAAACTGGCAGATGGTGATGGTTGCATATAGAACACAGAAGCATGCATATGTTAACAGAAGCTACAAGCCTCATGCAAACAAGACGGTTGGTTTTGACAAATCAAAGGCCAGATGTTTCAATTGTAACTGTTATGGTCATTTTTCAAGGGAATGCAAAGCTCCTAAGAATCAGAATTTCAACGACCAAGCTAGTTCAAGTAATCAAGGTCAAGGTCAAAGCTCGCAACAGTCTTCAAGCTATCAACAAAGAAATCAACGTTTCTTTCAGAAACCATATCAAAGTCTTCCCATGCCAGAACTGAAAGATGAAGGAAAGAAACCAGAAGATCAAACTAAGGCACTGGTGGTCAGTGTAAAAGATGGTTATGATTGGAGCGCATATGCAGAACAATTCACATCTGATCTTACATCGAATTTGGCACTGGTATGTGAAATCGAAGAGGATTGGTCAGAAGAGGAATATGACTGGAGTGCGAAGTTTGATCCTATTGAAGAATCTGAGTCATAAATTGCACTAATGGCTACATCCAGTGAGTCTTCATCATCCATCGAACAACCAAAGGTTAGTACTGATTTACCCCCTAACTATGTTCCTTTACCTGCTGATGTGAAAGAAAGGTTATGTTCTGAACAATGCATTCAACAAGTAGAACATTATCGAACTCATTCATTTAAAATTGGTGATAAGTTAAGCAAACATGAGAAAATTCATGAACAACTTAAAATTGATCACAAAATTTCTGATGAGAAGATTTTGTCACTTAAAGAATCATGGAACAAAACTTTAAAGGAATTGGAACTAGTAACAAAACAACTTGAAGAAATGACAAAGAACTTTGAACAAGAAAAAGTTGCTCATGCTGTCACACAAGTTGAATTAACAAAGGTTAAAAGTTGTAAAACAATGGTGAGACAACTTGTGAGTGAAAGAGGTAACAAAACCAAAACAGGGTTGGGTTTCACTCATGAACCAATGCCAAATTCAATCACTCAAACCATACCGGAAAACTTTAATGAATTTGATCATTCACCTGAAAATGAACGAAAATTCAAAGAAATTCAAAGAAGTAAATCCGAGTATGAAGGTTCTGAAGTGCTGATGGAAAGTTTGAAAGAAGAAGATGGTGTGACAACTGAAGCTGATGATGAAGCTAGCAACAAATCAGAGCCTGTTCTGATTCAACTTGTTGAGTATCCGGAACTGAATCCGAAGTTAGAAACAGTGAAGGATGAAGGTGAATTTTCAGGATACAATGATCCTGAATACATCAGGTGGAAGAAAGAACAAAAGGCGCAAGTTGCTGATCAGTTGATCAAGAAGCAAGAAGTGAAGAAGGCTGAAGTTTCAACTGCGAAGAAGCAGAAATCGAAAGTAATGACCAATCAATATGAAACAAAAGAATCGAAAGGTAAAAGTGTCATAAAATCAAATGACAATACCAAAGCTCAAAATGTTAACCAATATTGGGTTATTTACACCGAGGTATGGAAAAAATTGCCGAAAATCGAACAATTATAAACTGTTAAGAAGAAAGTGTCAAAAGGTAAGACAATCAAGTTTGTGTCTGCAGGAACGTTTATTTTGAACGGATCTTATGGTAAACCAATCAATTCTCCAATCAAATCTAACTCTGGTCTGAAAACAGGTTCAGGTCCTAAGTCTTCCGCTGTCAATGATAAGAGAATTGAATCTAAAAAGGTAACCAAACAGAACAGTTTAAAATCGAACCAAAGTCCCATGCAAGCAAAATCACAAACAAAGTCTCCACAAAAGAATCAAGTTAATCTAAAACCGAACAAAACTGATAATGAATCACGAGTGGGTTCAACATCAAAAGTTAACAATCGGCTCTTTAGGATTAGCAAGAAACACTGTGAGATTTGTGATCGTTATAACCATGCAACTGCTGAATGTTTCTTTAACAGGTACTGCAGTTACTGTGACAAAAGAAATCATTCTTCAGAAGAATGTTTTTATAACAAATTCTGTGAAATTTGTGAAAGGAGAAATCATGACACAAAAGATTGTTTCTTTCGAACAAACTCAACAAGAGAAATGACACCATTTTCAGATTTTCGAAGAAATCAGTCATTTGGTTTTCAAAATGTTAATCAAAGTCATTCTCCTGTTTTGAGAAAGTTTAATCGAAACAATTCAGTTTCTAATTTGCAGGTTAACAGTTTTAAACCAAGAGCTTTGATGGTAAGAATCCAAAAGTTTGAAAATAACCTTGATCCTAAGCTAGAGGAAAAGTTTATTGCTTTGAGGAGAAAGCAATCAATGCACGCCAATGGGCGAAACAGTTTTCAGCATCAAAATCTCTTAAATGAAACAAATTTCCAAAATTTTCAATATTAACAAGTTACTATTGCAGATAGATTCGGAAAACCCAAGACCGTGTGGGCCTGGGTTGACCAAACTAACTAAGTGATTGTTGAAATGCAGGTACGCCCAAGAAGACCTATCAACTCATGGTTCGTTGATAGTGGGTGTAGCCGGCATATGACAGGCAACCATGCCTTGCTTCAGGATTTCAAGCTGAAAAATGGTACACACGTTGCATTTGGAGGTGGTGCCGGTGGTAAAATAACAGGAGAAGGAACTGTATCGAATGGGATCATTAGTTTTGATAAAGTCAACTACTGTGCACAGTTGAACTTTAATTTACTAAGTGTTTCTCAAGTTTGTGATAAATCTTATTCAACTTTATTTGATGATTCTTTCTGCTATATACTCAAACCAGGTTTCAAGATTGACAATGAGTGGGTAGTGGTTAAAGCTCCAAGAGATCGTGATGTATACAAGCTGGATATGTCACAGATTGATGTTGAAACCGAAACTACTTGTCTCATTGCACATGCTTCGAATGATGAGAGTCAGCTTTGGCATAGACGGCTGGGTCATTCAAACTTCAAAAATATGAATCGACTGGTGACTGGAAATCATGCTGTGGGAATACCTTCAAAGAATTTCTCTACAACTGATCTCTGTCCAGCATGTTTGAAAGGAAAACAGCACCGAATGTCTTTTAAGTCCAAGCCAGAAAACTCCATTTCAAAACCCTTGCAGATGCTACATATGGATCTTTTCGGACCAACAAATGTTCAAAGCATCGGAAAGAAGTCTTACTGTTTTGTCATTATTGATGATTTCACTAGATTTTCTTGGGTTTATTTTCTGCATGTTAAATCTGAAACTGCTGAGTTGTTAAAAGAATTTATTATCAAAGTTGAAAATCAGTTGGATTGTAAAGTGAAAACTTTGAGAAGTGATAATGGAACAGAATTTAAGAACGCTAATGTTGATTTGTTTTGTGTAGAAAAAGGAATTGCTAGACAATTTAGTGCTCCAAGAACGCCTCAACAAAATGGGGTTGCGGAACGGAAAAACCGGACACTAATTGAAGCAGCAAGATCCATGCTCGAAGATGCTAAAATCCCTATCACATTCTGGGATGAAGCCATTGCTACTGCATGTTTTGTACAAAACAGAACATTACTGGTTCAGGATAAACAGAAAACATCTTATGAGTTGTTATTTGGAAGAAAACCAAATATTTCATATTTGAAAGCATTTGGTTGTCCTGTATCGATTCTAAATTTAAATGATCATCTCGGGAAATTTGAGTCAAAATCTGACGATGGATTTTTCCTTGGATATTCGTCTGTTTCTAAAGCTTATCGAGTTTTTAATAGCAAAACAAATACTGTTATTGAAACTATTAACGTAAAGTTTTTAGAAAATTCGTTTCCGTTAGTGGCGCATGGTCCCGAATGGTTATTTGATTTAGATTCGTTATCAAAATCTTTCAATTCTAACTTGTTTGATTTTTCAGGAAAAACAAGGAAAGAATCAGGTGACTTGGGATGCTTTAGTGACGATTCTGATATTGACGAGGATGGCAATCTCAACTCTGAGTATACGTTCATGTCATTTCATAATCCTGATCATGTCAAATCTAGTCAAGCTCCGGGTCCTTCTGGTTCTCAAGACGATCAAGAATCAAACAATCTTGAAGATGATGTGAATCCTCAAAGTTCTCCTAATGATGGTGGATCTGTTCAAAATCAACCATCATCAGATCCGAATGCTGAAGTTATTCCAGAATCATTTGATTACTTCATCAATTCAACGGATCAAGTCCCGAATTTCACTCCGCATACTTCTACAATACTACAAGATCTACCGAATCTGAATTATTCTAATCTGGAGAGTCAAGTGCAAGGTGATGTCATACCAACTCATCGAATTCACAAGAAACATCCTGTCTCTCAGATTATCGGGCCGTTGAATCAGAGAACTACAAGAAGTCAAACTGAGCAAGCAAATGTTTGTCTTTATTCATGTTTTCTTTCTCAAGTGGTGCCGAAGAACATTTCAGAAGCGTTGCAAGATAATAGTTGGATTGAAGCCATGCAAGAGGAGTTACTTCAATTTCGCAAACAGGAAGTTTGGAAATTAGTGGACTTACCTGAAGGAGAGAATGCGATTGGTACAAGATGGTTGTACAAAAACAAGCCAGACGAACGTGGTATTGTTGTGAGAAACAAAGCGAGACTCATTGCACAGGGATATACTCAGGAAGAAGGCATTGATTATGAAGAGGTGTTCGCTCCGGTCGCAAGACTTGAAGCCATACGCGTTTTTCTTGCATATGCATCCTTCATGAAGTTTAAAGTATTCCAAATGGACGTTAAAGGCGCTTTTCTGTATGGACCAATTACAGATAACGTATATGTCAGACAACCTCCGGGTTTTGAAGATCCTGACTATCCTCATCGTGTATACAAGTTGAGTAAAGCTCTATATGGTTTACACCAAGCTCCGAGAATCTGGTATGAGACATTATCTAAGCATTTACTAGAACATGGTTTCACAAGAGGTCAGATTGATCCAACTTTGTTTATGAAAAGGGAGAATGAAGAACTCTTATGTGTTTAAGTTTATGTGGACGATATTATCTTCGGATCAACCAGTGCGTCAATGTGCAAAGAATTTGAGGAAATCATGAAGTCTAGATTTCAGATGAGTTCAATGGGGGAGATTAACTTCTTTCTTGGATTACAAGTGAAACAATCAGCTGACGGAATTTTCATCAATCAATCAAAATTTGTTGAAAAGTTGTTGAAGAAGTTCAAGATGCAAGATTGTCAGACTATTCGAACTCCATCTGATGTGAACTGCAAGATACAACCGGATTCGAAAGGCAAATCCGTGGATCAAACACTATACAGATCAATGATCGGTTCACTGATGTATCTTACTGCATCAAGGCCAGACATTATGTATGCTGTATGTGTATGCGCAAGATATCAGTCTGATCCAAAAGAGTCGCACCTGGTTGCTGTTAAACGTATTTTCAGATACCTTAAAGGGAAACCGAATCTTGGGTTATGGTATCCTTATGAAGGCAATTTTGAATTATATAGTTATTCTGATAGTGACTTTGGTGGATGTGCTCTTGACAGGAAATCGACTACTGGTGGATGCCAATTTCTGGGTCCTAGACTTGTCTCTTGGCAATGCAAGAAGCAGACCAACGTTTCTGTATCCACAGCTGAAGCAGAGTATATCGCTGCATCTGCAGGATGTTCTCAAGTTTTGTGGTTACAAAACCAATTGCTTAACTACGGGTTTAACTTTCTCAAAACTCCTATTTACATAGACAATACTGCTGCTATGTTTATTACTGCTAATCCTGTTCAACACTCAAAAACCAAACATATCGAAATTCGATATCACTTTTTAAGAGACAACTCTGAAAAAGGTTTAATAATTTTGATTAAAGTTCATACCGACAAACAACTGGCAGATCTTTTCACAAAATCATTTTTGTCAGGCCGGTTTGAATTCTTAATTCAATCCATAGGATTAATCAATCATGATTGATTCTATTTTTCGAAAACAAAACAAAAATCAGAAAAATATAAAATCCAAAAATATAATAAGTTGATGTCAAGTATTGATTCCTTTGTCTTTTATTTTATTGTTTTGCATTGTGTGCTTGCATGAAAAAGAAAAATAGAAAAGCAAAACAAAATATAAAAGCAAAAAGAAAAGAAAATATCATGTCATAAGAATATATATTGCAAAAAGTGAGAAATGATAGTTACACTAGACATTATTTGTTACATCATTTTTAATAAAGACTGATGAATGTTAATTGATGTGCTAGATAGCTCAGGCAATTAGACTGAACAAGTAAGTTGATTGTTGACAAACATAAATTTAATGATCTTTGTGTTAAGTTCCATTGTTATACATGTCTAGATATATATCTTTTGATACATTGCTTGTGATGATAGTTGTACATGATCGGGTAACGATGTAGTCTATTCAGTGTGATGAACCGCATCGTGAGCTTCTTTGTTGTAGTACCCACAGACCTGAAGTCTCACACGAAGTCTCTTTTGAGCTTCAAGGTGCAGCAAAAGATTCCCAAAGATGGAACAAAAAGAGTCCCAAATGTGGACCATCACCAAACAAAAATTCCAAAAAGGAATTCAGAAGATTCCCAAGGGGAACGATAGGAAAGAAAAATTCCAAAATGGAATTAAAAAGAAGTCCCAAAGTGGACCAAATCCGAATAGAACCCAGATTCCACACTGTTTATGATTGTAAGTGACCAGATTTTGTGCAATATGCATTCAGGTAGTTGTTGATTAGAAAATATGTTGACATATGTATACATGTGGGTCACATACGTCATTCTAATCGAACCTTAAAAGTCATCATGATACTGAAAAAGTAAGTGTGTCAACTCGAGCTAATTGGTATGTTTTCATATCATCACTCAATCAAACATAAGTCAAATGTCTATTCAAAACTTGCAAAACATGTTCAGATAATGTGTGGTATGATCTCACTGCGATATTTTGATTCATTGCATTGCATATGTCCTTATTTTAATGTGTGTGCTTTGTGTGTGCAGGCATGTGAAATCTTTATTGACACATCGACATCCTTGTTAATCTTAAAAATTTCAAGAAATTTCAAGTTTAGGGGGAGAATAAATTGAAGAAAAATATCTACAAAAATCCAAAAATATTTTGAATAAGTGTTTTGAATGAACAAGATTATGTGGTATGAAAAGCAAAAGTATTGGATGTGTTAAAAACAAACCCAAGGTCTTGCAATGTGATTTTCAGAAATTGCTTCGGGATATAAAAATGTTGGTTGTGCAAAAACATTTTTGAAAAAGAAAAAGAAAAAGGAATTTAATTGAAATTAATTTTATTGTCTTGTCTTATGTTGTTGATAATTAATGTGACAAATTCTTTTAAGGATATCTTGTCTAATTAATATGTCGAGAATGTTTGCAGGTGCAATAAATGCAGTTGAAAATGTCAACAGACGAGAAAGAGTGAAGAAAATTGCTCAGTGTTGTAGCCGGGCAAAGAATATCATAACACTATTTAGCCGGGTAATGAACACACTGTTCAGCCGGGTAAAGTTGTGAGTTCGATACAAGCCGGATGATTGAGAAAAAGTGAAGCCGGGTGAAGATATTATGACTACTGTACAGCCGGGCAATGAACATGTCAAATACAGCCGGGTGAAGGTCATAGATATCTGTCGGTGACTAGTTGTGTCACTATACAGCCGGGTGAAGAAATGTTATCACTATACAGCCGGGTAAAAGAAATAAGTCTTATCTTGCCGTGTAAGTGTATAACACTGTGTTGCCGGGTAATAGTGGAAGCAACTTAGTTGCCGTGTGAAGAAGAAAGCATGCCGTGTGAAGAAGAAAGCATGCCGGGTGAAATAGAAGACAACTGTGTTGCCGGGTGATGAAGAAAGGTTGCCGGGTGATGTTTTGAAGACTACTATAATGCCGGGTGATGAATAAAACCAATCAGGTGTAGTTGTTCCTACCCTTTACCCGTCACTACAGTGACTTACCCGTCACTACAGTGTTTGACCCGTCAAGTGTTTTTCACATGTTTGTGACTTGCCTCATGTACTTGACCCGTCACAACAGTGCATGACACGGATCAACAGTGCTTGACCCGTCAAGGCTTAGTGGGCCTTTTGTGCTTGCCCGTCCCAAATTGTTGACCCGGCACCTCAAAGTTTGACCTAATTTTTAACCATATAAAAACCAGCCTCTTCACAAACACTTATCATTTTCACTCACAAATTCAAGCAAATCCTCTGCACATTAAATCGTTGTTTATCATATTCAATCGTTTGGTTCTGTAACAAGTCTGATCGATTGAATAAGGTATTGTCCTTGTGATTTGTTCTTGATAAACCTGCAAATCGACCGATAAAATGAAAAACGATGATGAACAGTGTTTTTGATCACTGAATCGACACTTTGATTGTGTGTGTTAAAACCAAAATCGAATGTTGTTTTAAGTGTAAAATCTGTCGATCATTAACAATCAATCACTCATTTGCACCAAAATTCATTAAAATCAACTAAATCACTCAAATTACCTTATAACTGTCAACCGCCATTGATGACCTGTTTCAAGCTCATAAATGTTAAACTTCAAAATAATGAAATGTGTGTTAAAAGTGACAAATCCTTGTTAAAACTGAACTAAAACATGTTAAACAACTTCATCTTATAAATGTCAAATTTATGCTCTTAAGTGTGAAACTGTTAGATTGAAAAATGTTGTATAATCATTAAAATTCAAAGTTGTTTTGATCAAAATGATGAAAATCAGTTTGTTAGATCAATTTAGGATTAAAATGTTTATGTGAATGTTTTACTCTGTAACTTTTGTTCAAACACTTATGAAAATTTGAATTTATTAATAAAGGATCTAACACATTTGTCTTGTTTGTGTGTTTGTTTTTGTTTTTAACAAGATGGAGAATTTGAAGTTTGAGCCCAAGCACAATCTGGTGGCATGTTTAGATGAGTCTATTCCTGAAACTGAAGGTTACAGAGATATGATCATATTCATAAAGAGAACCAAGTATGTGTATGCTATGTGTGCCAAACCGGTCATATATGCAAGGTTGATAAAGAGTTTTTGGAGAACAGCTGAAGTAATCAGAAATGATGATGATGTTGCTATTGTTAGAGGAAATATTACAAGGGAGTTGGTGTTAACTGTCTCTGAAGAAGCAATCAGGACAGCTTTAAGGATTGATGAGGATGAAGTAGGAATGAATGATGAGTTGACTATGGCTGAATGCCAAGCGTGCTTTGTTAATATGGGACATCCTGCTGCATTTCCAAAGTCACAATTTTATAGAGCAAGGTTGGGGAAGAAATGGAAGCTTCTGTGCTATGTTGTTCAGCAATGCATGTCAAGGAGAAGTGCTGGTTTCGACAACTTTCCTTCTGACATTGCATCCCCAATAGTTGCCATTGCTGAAAACAAACCATTCAACATGTCAAGGTGGATTTTGAATGGGTTTGTGTTTAATCTGGTAAAGGGCAAAAGATTTAAGTTTCTCATGTACCCGAGATTCTTACAGTTGATGATAAATGTTGCCTATCCCATTATCAGAGATGAAGGAGTGGTTGGAGGAATTTTGTATACTGAGGACATGAACGATCTATCTTATAGAAAGATGAGTATCGGGAATGTGCCTAGTGTTGAGCTATTTGACTATATGAGAGATATAGCAAATAATGAAGAAGATGTCGAAGGAGTTTATCATCATATTTCACACGGAGAGATTGTGAATCCTCAGGACCTGATTGATGAGGTGCCTGATAATCTACTAGATGATGATGAGTATGCTGCTCGTCATGCAGAAGATGAAGATGAATCTGAAAATGATGGCAATGATGATGATGATAATGATCATGATAATGGAGATGATGAAGATAGTGAAAGTGAAAATGATGGTGGTGATGATGCTGAATCTGGTTCAGAGGAGGCAGAGATTATTGAAGCAGCTGAGCCAATGGAATTGGAGACAGAAAATGTTGAAGTCATTGAACAAGCTGTGATAGAAGAACCTGTTGAGGTTACTTGTGTTGAAAAGGAGGTAGCAGTTGAAGTTGCTAAGCCTATCACAAAGCAGTATGTTAGATCTCGAAGATCTACATCTGTTGTTGAGAAAGTGTTGGTTGAGCCTGAAAAGATAGATATTGTTCAAATAGCTCAAGAAGTAATGGCCGAGGCTGAGACCATTGCACATATAGTTGATGAAGCTGATGCTGGCATTACTGATCCTGTTCCTGTTGATATACCCACCACATCATCCCCTGTTGCTGAAAATGTTGAACAAATTTTGGAGTCTTCGCCAAAAATTGTGTCAAGTGTTGATGAAAATGAAGATAAGAAGAAAATTATTGAGTTAGAAGAGATGGTGGCAAAGTTGTTAGAGGCGAATGAACTGTTGAAAGCTTCAAATGATAGGAAAAAGAAAAGACTTGAAGAGTTTTGGGCTACTCACAATCAAAATCTGGAAACTTTCAAAGCTTTGGATACTGATCATCTTAATTTGAAGATTGAACATGACAAGTTGAAGGATGAGTATGAAAAACTGAAGGAGGAACATGAAAATCTGAAGTATGATTACAAGGATTTAAAGGCTGAATGTAATACGTTGGATGCTGAGAAAGAAATGCTGGAGAAATGGCTGGAAGAAACCAAATCGAAAAAGTCAGATTCTGTGTCAGATAAAGATTTTTCAGATGAAGCAATGGAAGTAACTGAGAAAACTCAAGAAGCAAAAGTCTATTATACAAGAGCACGTGGTACAACCAATGTGGGTATAAGGGTGGAATCTCCAATTGTTATTCCCGATGAAGCTGTTGCTGAAACTGTCATTTATGACAAGGCTGAGGGAAAAAGGAAGTTAGATGCTGTGCCAGAAATCACTGAAGACACATCTGTTTCAAAGAAGGCAAAACTGGATGAGACAGTGCAGATTGAGCAGATTCAATCTGTAGCTGTAGTTGAAACTGAGATAGTTGATTTGGCAAAAGTTGATGAGACTGTGACTGAAGTTGAAATTGACAAATCAGTTCAGATTGAACCGATTCAATCTGAAGCTGTTGAAGTTGAAGATGTGCCAAAAACTGTAACAGAAGATGTAAGTCAGTTTGAGCCGGTTCAAACTGACAATGCACCAATGATTGAGGCATTAGATGATTTGGACGATATAGATTTTATTGAGTCTGAACCAGAAGCTGAACCAGAAAATAATCCTGATCACGAGATTCCAGAGGACTTAGCTGAAAGATTTGCTTATCTTGAGAAGATGAAGTATAATCCTGTGTTTCTGAATGGGCTGACAGTAAGTCAAATCAATGAAGAATATGAAAAGTGTTTAATAGCTCAAGATAAAGCTGCTGCTGATGAAAAAGAGTTTATCATTGAAATGGGTGAGTGGACACCATTGCAAGAGAGTTTGAACATTGAAGACTTACCTCCAACTGAACTGTATCACCAAAATCCTGAAGAGATGTCAAGCAGGAATATGCGAGATTGGTTGAGCTCAAGGAATTATCCTTATAAGACTCTGAAGAGATTGAAACAAGAGTCGCTGAGGAAAATTGTTGTTAGTTTCATGAAGATGGAGAAAATGTACAATCGTATGTTTTATTTGGACTACAACAACCCTCAATACTACGAGCTGACCAAAAGATACAAAGTACTCGGACCAGAAGAGATACCGGTGATGGCTTTACCAGAAGATGCTCACAAAAAGAGGAAGGAGTTGATAGACATGTTTCCCAGTGAAGTTAAGTCATACAACATACCTATGGATGTACGTGAATCATGGCACAAATCAGCCACAGCAGGTGACGTTGTGAGGTCACTGCTGAGCAAGGGTCAGTCGATTGCTAAACTTCTTGATTCAATGATCGTACCGGAAAAGTCCAAGAAGGTAAAGATTATAGCGTGGAAATATGACGAAGTGTTTGATGCATTCATGATAAAAAGAGTTAATGGTTTATGTGATGTATACTATTACTACTCTAGCATCTTCAAGTTAGAAGTTCAAGACTTGAAAGAACTGCACAAACTTAGGCTGATAAATCACACGCATGCTGAGCGTGGTGATAAATGTGCAATGCTGCTGGATGCCGGGATAGCCAGATCACCGAAATATCTAGACTTCAGAGGTCAACAGGAGGACAGTGCATATGTTCAGGCGAAGAAAGAAAGAAAGAAAAGGAAGTTGGTTGTTAGTGAGGACATGTACTTGGAGGAATTTTCTGATGAGTATTTTGATAAGGTAACCAATCCGGGACTGAAAGTGATTGATGGCTCTCAAATGACAAAGCCAATACTTAGAGTTTTCTACAATCAAGAAACTTTTGAGTTGAAGCTTGTTCAAAATTTGGACGATTGGGATAAAGATATGATTACTTTATTCAGTACTTTTGAACTGAAACTGCTACATCCATCCTACATTGATTTTCTGAGAAGTTGTAGAATGGAAAAATGCAAAGATAAACTGGCTGAAGCTGATCGAAAACTGTTTGTTGTGATGATAGAAGTGATAGCAGCTGCATCAGAAAAGATTCGAGTACGGAAGGCATTGCTCAATTCTAATCTTGTGAGGGTTGACATTCCAGAGATAGAATTTATGAGAGTGACTGCGAAGGGAACGTTGGAAGTACAAGTCAAAGGGAAGGAAATGCCCTATGAATTTTATGCTAACATTGATTTTGCAGGTTTAAATCTTGACTCTCTGAGACGTATGAATGCCTGCCCAATCCTTACAAATGAGTCCAAACCACGACAAGCCAAGATTGCAGAAAAGTTCAAATCTTGTATAGAAGAAGCACTGAAGGAACAAGAAGAGTTTAAAGGAAAAGAGTTGCTGGATATCAAAGAGGAACCAGAAGATTGGTAAAGAGAGATTGAAGCTGAAAAGGATGAAAACTGTTGAAGTTTTTGCTGAAGAATCCAAAGTTAAATCTTAGGGGGAGTACTGTTAGGGCTATTTCCTAGTTAAGATTTACTTTGTATTTGTTTATATGTTTTATGTATAGTTTAGGGTCTATTTTGTTATATTCCTTAAACTTGTTATTGTTGCTTAAAAGCATGTAGTGAGAGAGTGTGAAGGGAGAGGCTGGATCACTATTCACGTTAGAGAGAGAACTAAGTGTGTGTGGTTTATTTTTCTCCTGCACTTGTACTACAAATCTGCTTTGATCATCAATATACAAAGAAGAATTATTAGTATGAATTGTGTTGATGATTGAACTGTGTTTGTGTATGATTTATTTTGATCATTGAGCGATATTAACGATCCAATTGAACCTATCAAAGGCAATTTTGAATTATATAGTTATTCTGATAGTGACTTTGGTGGGTGTGCTCTTGACAGGAAATTGACTACGGGTGGATGTCAATTTCTGGGTCCTAGACTTGTTTCTTGGCAATGCAAAAAGCAGACCAACGTTTCTGTATCCACAGCTGAAGCAGAGTATATCGTTGCATCTGCAGGATGTTCTCAAGTTTTGTGGTTACAAAACCAATTGCTTGACTACGGGTTTAATTTTCTCAAAACTCCTATTTACATAGACAATACTGCTGCTATGTTCATTACTGCTAATCCTGTTCAACACTCAAAAACCAAACATATCGAAATTCGATATCACTTTCTCAGAGATAACTCTGAAAAAGGTTTAATAATTTTGATTAAAGTTCATACCGACAAACAACTGGCAGATCTTTTCACAAAATCTTTCTTGTCAGGACGGTTTGAATTCTTAATTCAATCCATAGGGTTAATCAACCATGATTAATTCTAATTTTTGAAAAATCAAACAAAAATCAGAAAATATATAAGTCAAAAATATAATAAGTCGATGTCAAGTATTGTTTCCTTTGTCTTTTATTTTATTTGTTTTACATTGTGTGTGTGCATGAAAAAGAAAAGCAAACAAAAAGAATATAAAAAGCAAAAAGAAAAGAAAATATCATGTCATAAGAATCTATATTGCAAAAAGTGAGAAATGATAGTACACTAGACATTATTTGTTTCATCATTTTTTAAATAAAGACTGATGAATGTTAATTGATGTGCGAGACAGCTCAGGCAATTAGACTGAAAAAGTAAGTTCATTGTTGACAAATCTAAACTCAATGATCTTTGTGTTAAGTTCCTTTGTTATACATGTCTAGATATATATCTTTTGATGCATTGCTTGTGATGATAGTTGTTCATGATCGAGTAACGATGCAGTCTATTCAGTGTGATGAACCGCATCGTGAGCTTCTTTGTTGTGGTACCCACAGACCTGAAGTCTCACATGAAGTCTCTTTTGAGCTTCAAGGTGCAGGAAAAGATTCCCAAAGTTGGAACAAAAAGAGTCCCAAATGCGGACCATCACCAAACAAAAATTCCAAAAAGGAATTCAGAAGATTCCCAAGGGGAACGATAGGAAATTAAAATTCCAAAATGGAATCAAAAGAAGTCCCAAAGTGGACCAAATCCGAATAGAACCCAGATTCCACACTGTTTATGATTGTAAGTGACCAGGTTCTTGTGCAATATGCATTCAGGTAGTGATTGCTAAGGAAATATGTTGACATATGTATACATGTGGGTCACATAAGTCATTTTAATCGAACCTTAATCTCATCATGATACTGAAAAAGTAAGTGTGTCAACTCGAGCTAATTGGTATGTTTTCATATCATCACTCAATCAAACATAAGTCAAATGTCTATTCAAAACTTGCAAAACATGTTCAGATAATGTGTGGTATGATCTCACTGCGATATTTTGATTCATTGCATTGCATATGTCTTTATTTTAATGTGTGTGCTTTGTGTGTGCAGGCATATGGATTCTTTATTGACACATCGACATCCTTTTTAAACTTAAAAATTTCAAGAAATTTCAAGTTTAGGGGGAGAATAATTGAAGAAGAAAAATATTTACAAAAATCCAAAAATATTTTTGAATAAATGTGTTGAATGAACAAGATTATGTGGTATGAAAAGCAAATGTATTGGATGTGTTTAAAACAAATCCAACGTCTTGTGATGTGTTTTTAAGAAATTGCTTCGGGATATAGAAATATTGGTTGTGCAAAAACATTTTTGTGAGAATAATCAAAGATAATGAAAAAAAAACAAAGAAAATGAAAAAGGGATTTTATGAGAATTAAATTTGTTGACTAGTTAATATTTTTTATTATTAATGTGACAAACCCTAATAAGGATGTCTTGTCTAATTAATATGTCGAGAATGTTTGCAGGTGCAATAAATGCAGTTGAAAAAGTCAACAAAGAAAAGTGAAAAATCGTTCAAGTGTTTCAGCCGGATGAAGGCATCAGCCGGGTGAAGATATCAGAAGTTACTGTCTAACCGGGTGATGAAGTCACTATTTAGCCGGGTAAGGTAGTGATTGTTGATATCAGCCGGGTGATTGGAAGAGAAGATAGCCGGGTGAAGATAGTAGACTTCACTGTGTTGCCGGGTAATGAAGTGATATGTTACCAGCCGGGTAATGAACAAGTCACTATTTTGCCGGGTAAAGAAGACATGTTGAAATCTGCCGGGTGACAGTTGTATGTTACTATACAGCCGGGTGAAGAAGTGTTGACACTGTACAGCCGGGTAATAGAATGAAGGTTCTATATAGCCGTGTAAGTGAAGAACACTGTGCGCCTGGTATGTATGTCAACTGTGTAGCCGGGTGATGAAGAAAAGCTGTCTTTATAACAGCCGGGTGATGAAGAATATCACTATGCAGCCGGGTAATGAACATGAAGTTATTGTGCAAGCTGGGTGATGTTTAGCAGACTACTATGCAGCCGGGTGATGGGTAAAACCAAAACAGGTGTAGTTGTTCCTAACTCTGACCCGTCTGTACAGTACTTTACCCGTCTCTACAGTGATTGACCCGTCCAAGTGTTTTACATGATAAATGTTGACCCGTCCAAGGTTGTGACCCGTCCCTCAAACTATGACCCGTCCCAACAGTGCTTGACGCGGCTCAACAGTACATGACCCGTCCAGGCTTATTGGGCCTAATTGTTTACCCGTCCCAAATTGTTGACCCGTCTCAATAAGTTTGACCTAATTTTACAAGCATATAAATACCCGCCTTTTCACCAACACTTATCATTTTTCACAAACGTTTTTCAAGCAAATCCCCTGTACTTAACTCATACTTATCATATTCAATCGATCGTTCTGTAACAAGTTGTATTGATTGAATAAGGTAGAATTTACATGATTCGTCTTGATTAACCATACTGATTGACTGTAAAAACGAAATGTGTGATGAACAGTAATTGGACCATTGAATCGACACTTTTGATTTTGTGTGTTAAAACTTAAATCGAGTGTTGTGATAAGTGTAATAACTATCGATCATCATTTTTCTGTCAATAACATGCATCAAATCGGTTAAAATCAACTGAATCAAAAGAAAATTTTCAAAACCCTGTCAAACCGCCATTGATGAACATTCGAAATGTTAATGTCCTTGATAATGAATGATGAATCAACTGTTGTTATGTGACAAATTGATGCTAAAACTGAACTAAAGTTTGTGCAAATGTCAGATTTGTGTTGAAGTGTTTAAACTGTTAAGTGTATAATTTACATGATTAATGTTACACTAAAGTTTTTGTTAAGCAAAATGATGATTATCAGTTTGTTAGATTAACTTAGGTGTTAACTTGTTGTGTGATTTTCTACATTATGACATTATGTTTAAATTTCTTATACAAATTTCTGTTATATGTGAATGAAAAGTCTAACATATGTGTCTTGTTTTTGTCAAAACAGATGGAGAATCTTAAATTCGAGCCTAAGCACAATCTTGTTGCATGTTTGGATGAATCTATACCTGAAACAGAGGGGTATAGAGATATGATCAAGTTTCTCAGAAGAACGAAGTATGTTTATACAATGTGTGCTAAGCCAATTGTATATGCAAGGCTTATCAAAAGCTTCTGGAGGACTGCTGAGGTTGTGACTGATGAAGCTAGAGTTTCTGTTGTCAGAGGAAACATTACCAGACAGTTACAGCTAACTGTGTCTGAAGAGTCCATCCGGACTGCTCCGAGGATTGATGATGAAGAGATTGGTGCTTTAGATGAGCAAACTACTGCTGAATGTCAGGCTTGTTTCATTAATATGGGTCATCCTCCCATATTTCCCAAACAGCAGTTTGTTAGAGCTCGATTGGGGAAGAAATGGAAGTTGCTATGTTATGTGATACAACAATGCATGTCCAGAAGAAGTGCTGGGTTTGATAACTTTCCTTCTGACATCGCGTCCCCTATCGTTGCTATTGCTGAGAACAAACCTTTCAACATGTCGAAGTGGATAATGAAGGGCTTTGTGTTCAATCTTGTGCAAGGGAAGAGGTTCAAGTTTCTTATGTATCCGAGATTCTTGCAACTTATGATCAATATAGCTTATCCTATCATTCGAGAAGAAGGATTTGAAAGAGGGATTTTATATACTGAGGACATGAATGCTCTATCTTATCGGAAGATGAGTATTGGGAATGTTTTAGATGTTGAGATGTTTGCTTATATGAGAGACATAACGAACAATGATGAAGATATCGAAGTGGTATATCATCATATATCACATGGTGAGATTGTAGATCCGTTGGATCTAGTTGATGAGGTGCCTGATAATTTGTTGGATGATGATGAGTACTTTGCTCGTCATCCAGAAGATGAGGATATGAATGAAGCAGAAAATGAGAATAAAGCAGAAAATGAGGATGAGAATGAAGATGAGGATGATGAATCTGATGATAGTAATGATGATAGTGATGATGGTGGAAATGAGGATGTTATTGAAGATGAAAGTGCTGAATCAATGTCTGAGGAAGCAGAAAAAGAAGATGTAGAAAGGAATGTTGAGGTTGAAGAACCTGTTGTGATTGAAAATATTGAAGTTGATGAACCGATTGAGATTGACACTGTTGAAATTGTTAAACCTGTTGAGGTTGAAAAAGCAGTAGAAGAGGTTAGTATTGATGCTCGTAGGGATATCACAGTACAGTATGTCACATCACGAAGATCCAAAACTGTGGTTGATCCTATTGTTGTGGAGGAACCAAGTGTATTTGAAGAAGTGTATGTGCCTGAACGGATTGATGTAGTTCAAATTGCACAAGAAGTTGCAGCTGAAGTGGAGACTGTGGCACAGACAGTTGATGATACTGATGATTGCATGATCGTTTCTGATCCAGTAGATGTTGCCACATCCTCCAAAGCAGCTGAACATGTTGAACAACTAAAGGAGTCTTCACCTAAAGTTGGTTCAAGTGTTAATCTGAATGAAGAAGAAGATAAAGTTTTTCACTTGGAAAGGATGGTAGCCAAACTCTTAGATGCTAATGCGCAGTTGAAAGCATCTAATGAAAGGAAGAAGAAGAGATTAGAAGAGTTTTGGGCTACTCATCAGAAGAATTTAGAAACTTTTAAAGCATTAGATGAGGATTATGAAAAGCTGAAAGGTGATTATGAGAAGTTAAAGGCTGATTTTGAAGAGTCGCAAGCAGAATGCAACACTTTACGCGCTGAAAAGGAGGTATTAGAAAGTTGGCTGAAAGAAAAGGAGCCAGTCAGTTCTGAATCAGATAAAGATTTTGTAGTTGAAGAGAACGTCGGAGTGTCTGAGACTCCTAGGGACGTCACAGTCTATCAAACTAGATCACAACGATCTAAGACTGTGACAGAATCAATTGTAGAATCTGTCCCTATTTTCGATGAAGCTGCTGATCCTGTCAATCTTGACAAAGCTGAGGGAAAACGCAAACTGGATGTTGTGCCTGAGATTATGGGAGAAGAGGTGTGTGCGAAGAAAGCTAGAACTGAAGAAACAGTTCAGATTGAGCCGGTTCAATCTGAGTCTGTAATGGCAGCTGAAGTGCCTGAGATGGTTAAAGTGGCTGAGATTGTGGAGGAAACTGTTATTGAAGAAACAGTTCAGTTTGAGCCGATTCAAACTGATACTGCGCATACAATTGAGGCACTTGATGATTTAGATGATATTGACTTTACTAATTCTGAACTAGAGGCTAATCCTGACAATGAGATACCTGTTGATCTTGATGAGCGATTTGCATTTTTGGAGAAGTTGAAATATAATCCTGCTTATTTGAATGGACTAACTGTCAGTCAAATAAACGAGGAATATGAGAAGTGTATGAATGCTCAAGACAAGGTGACAGCTGATGAAAAAGAGTTTGTGATAGAAATGGGAGAGTGAACACCTCTGCAAGAAAGCTTAAACATTGATGATCTTCCTCCTGAAGAACTGTATCATCAAGACCCAGAGGAGATGTCAACGAGAAGTATGCGTGAATGGCTTAGTTCGAGGAACCATCCATACAAAACGTTGAAGAGGCTGAAACGGGAATCTCTGAAAAAGATTGTGGTGAGCTTTATGAAGACTGAGAAAATGCACAATCGCATGTTTTTCTTGGATTACAATAATCCACAATACTATGAGTTGACCAAAAGGTACAAAGTGCTCGAACCTAAAGAGATACCTATGATGGCATTACCAGTTGATGCGTATAAGAAAAGAAAGGAGCTAATAGACATGTTTCCTAGCGAGATGAAATCGTATAACATTCCAATGGACGTACGAGAATCTTGGCACAAGTCTGCCACAACAGGTCATATTGTCAGATCACTGCTGAGTAAGGGTCAGTCAGTTGCTGAATTGCTGGATTCGATGATCGTGCCGGAAAAATCCAAAAATGTGAAGATTATCGCTTGGAAATATGATGAAGTTTTTGATGCGTTTTTTATTAAGAGGGTAAATGGTCTGTGCGATGTATATCATTATTATTCAAGTCTTTTCAAGCTGCAAGTGCAAGATTTGAAGGAACTGCACAAATTGAGATTGATTAATCACACGCATGCTGAACGTGGTGATAAATGTGCAATGTTACTGGATGCCGGGATGAGCCATTTACCAAAGTTGTTGGAATTTCGAGGACAACAGGAAGATAGTGAATATCTAAAGACAAAGAAGAGAAAAGAGAAGAAGTTGATAGTGCGAGACATGTACTTGGAAGAATGTTCGGACGAATATTTTGACAAAGTCACAGATCCGGGGTTGAAGGTGATTGATGGTTCTCAAGCTACAAAGCCCATTCTGAAGGTGTTCTATAATCAAGAAACATATGAGCTGAAGTTGGTACGTAATTTGGATGACTGGGATCAAGACATGATCACACTTTTTAGTACGTTTGAGCTCAAACTACTACATCCATCTTACATTGACTATCTTCGAAACATCAAGATGGAAAAGTTGAAAGATCCTGTTGCCGAAGAAGATAGAAGACTGTTTGTGATTATGATAGAGGTAATTGGGGCTGCCACAGAGAAAATCCGATTAAGGAAGGCATTGCTTAATGCTAACCTTGTGAAGATTGATATGCCTGAGATCGAGTATATGAGGGTGACGTCAAAGGGTACCTTGGAAGTCAAAGTCAAAGGAAGGAAGAAACCGTACGAATTTTATGCTAACATTGATTTTGCAGGTATTTCCTTAGACACTCTCAGACGCATGAAGGACTGTGACATTGTTACAAACGAATCAAAGCCGAGACAAGCAAAGATTGCTGAGAAGTTCAAGTCATGTATCGAGGAAGCTTTAAAAG
Organism: Tagetes erecta; assembly: GCA_030867185.1. Lineage (NCBI taxonomy): Eukaryota > Viridiplantae > Streptophyta > Magnoliopsida > Asterales > Asteraceae > Tagetes > Tagetes erecta. Next base: position 8,744,977 of record CM061497.1, read on the forward strand.
AACAAGAAGAATACAAAGGGAAGCCGTTGTTGGATGTTAAAGAAGAATATGAAGATTTTTGAGAGATTGATGCTGAAAAGCCAAAGTTGAAAACTGAAGATTTCTGAAGTTCAAAGTTAAATCTTAGGGGGGGTACTGTTAGGGCTCGTTTCTAGTTAAAGATTTACTTTGTACTTTGTTTATACATTTTGTATAGTTTAGGGTTAATTTTGTATTTTCCCTAATGTGTTGATGCATAAAGCATGTTGTGAGAGAATGTTAGAGAGAGAGTCTAGATCACAATAACACGCTAGAGAGAGAATTAGTGTGTGTGTTCTTACATTCTCCTGCGCATTTTGTACTACAACTTTTATGCTTTGATCATCAATACAAGTGAATTATTAGTAATGAATTGTGTTGCTGATTGAACTGTTTGTTTTGTGTACTTGAATCATTCTGATCATTGAGCGATATCGATCCAATTGAACCTATCAATCTTGTTTGGCCGCTTGATGCAAAAAATATGTGTTAGACAATAGTATTTATTGTTGGTCCCATAACACTATTGAATCATTTAATTTGGTGAAGATTTGGATCAAAAGACATAAAACATGAAGAACAAATGAAGAACACTAACAAAAAGTCATATTTGATCTATATGGAATTGCATCAGATTTTGTTTACATGGAAAGACCCCAATTCACTAGCTCATTCAAGCCCCCTTAACCCTAATTGTCATTTACTATTTATAACCTAATGACACTTTGGACTAATGACAATTAGGACCCTAAACTTAGACTAAAACATGACAAATGGAAATAATACCAATAAAACCCTAGTGTTTAGTCTAATATATATTTTGTCATAAAGACAAAATATATATATTACATAAAATACTTAAAATGACGAAACTGATTAAATATATTTTGTTGACACAAAATATATTTATTAACAATTAAACTCTGTCGCCTTCAACGTCTTGTCTCTAATCTTTGTCCCGAACACGTCGTGTTGACTTTTGCGTTGACTTTGACCGTTGACGTTGACTTTTGTTGACTTTGACTGTGTTGATAATATTAGATTACAATTCAGGTCCAACAATACTCCCCCATAGTCTATTATTATCAATGTCTTGCATCGTGATCAGCACCGATAAGTCAATACAGTTGGATCTTCAATTTGGTAAACTTCAGTCTTAATTTCAGATCCAACAAAACTCCCCCAAGACTGATGCTTGCCAAATTATGTTGCTGAAGATCCTTAATCTCACAAGCTCCCCCATTTAATGTGCTCCCCCATTTTGCGTGCATCCTTTCTTAAATCTGGAACGGCTTTCCAACTATCTTTTCTTGAGTGCTTCAAAAGATGTAGGAGGAGGCTTCCTAGCTCGGTGTCTTCTAAACACTTTGAGGAACAGGTTTTCTGGTCAGTTGCTTTGCTCAACTGATGATCGGCCATCATTTGTAGCAAATATCTGTAACACAATCACAAATACAATCTCGAGATTTCTCATTAGATCATTTCATTAAACAAAATAAATCCGTGTTTATATGTGTATGAAAACAAGCGAACCCGTGTCCGTTTGTGTGTGCAATTTCCCGTGAAATGCATGTGAAAATGATAACATTTTAATAGCATAATATGGAAGACTTGAAAATAATTTGAAATTAAAAATCTTTTTGGATTTTTTTTAAATAAAAATTAAAAATTCGGAAATGAGAGGACGAGTCCGACAAGATCAAAAATATTTTAGACAAAGTGAACACATCCCAAAAGGTACACACGACCAACAAGACTCAAGAACCCAAACATAAAATAAAATAAAATAGAAACTTCATGAAAGGATATCAGATAATGCATTTCGAGCAACCATCCAGAGAAACAAAGACTTGGCTAGATTGTCAATATGTTTGTCCATTTAAACCCATGCCTTGTTCCTTTCAACAGACAATCTGTGATGGTCTTATCATGTTTTAGGTTCGATTTGAAGAAACTCATGCAACTCGGTCCACACAGACATCTTGGTAAAGAAACTTGTCATATCATCAGGGTTTATTGAGCAATATGATTGACTTTGCTTGAATTTCTTGAATCAATTTTTGAATATTGATCATTCATGAGCCATTTTGACTTTCTGCATTTTGCTTTTTTTTTGGGAGTGGAGCTTGTCAACAATGATTCTTTTGAACACATTGCGACTTATTATTTAGGAAACTCAACTGATTAGAGCTCCAGGTCTATACCGACGTATAACAGAGGAGATAATCATTTGAGCATGCTCGGCGAATCTTCAGGTCAATACTTCCGTATAGCAGAGAAGATCCACCAACTCCAGGTCAATACTTCCGTATAGCAGAGGAGTTAAGCACTTTGACTCGATACATTCTGAGGAGTTAACAAGTAACTCACTCAGAGGTTTTTCTGAAGAGCAACACTAGCAGCTTTTTACTTTGTGCAGGCCAATCATGTTAAGGAGATAATCCTTATTGCTGAGTTCTTGAACTTAGTTTGATCACAGAATTGCTGTCTAATTGTATTCCAGCTGAGCCTATTGACACATCATAACACAAATCAATATCCTCCTTCAGATGCTTTCCATACAAACCTGAAACCTTCAAAAGACACAAAATATTTACACAGAAAGGACATTGTACTAATGATATTCAGGACTTTGTACTAATGATATTCAATACATTTTCATTTGAGATATCCTCCTTCAGATGCTTTCCATACAAACCTGAAACCTTCAAAAGACACAAAATTTTTAACTATTTACAATATATAAAATAGAAATTATGAAAGAAACGCCTTCCATATTACTTTATCAAAAGATTATAAATGAGATATCAAGAAAAATGCAGTGACAGTGAAATTAGATATGTGAAAATCAAAGAAGGATCCAGACTGTGGATAAGATACCAGAACCTTGACCTGTTTGTTCCGCCTCAAATTTAAATAAGGAACATTTTCTGTCAGTAAATCGGATTACTAACAGTCCTCCTGAAATGTTCCTACACTCATCAACAGATTAGTTAGAAAAGGGAACCCAGGCCATCGTAGTCTTGGGTGTTCCTTTTTCATCAGTGTAAGACACCTGTCTATGCACACAACCTGTTCTAGTATCTATTTCTATTTCCTCTTTTCTTTTAATTTGCCAAATTTGTTTAGATTCAAACATTTTCGATTTGAAAGAGTTAAATTTGGAAATCATTTTCTGTTTAAGCCCCGAGGAAAAAGATTTTGGTTTTGATGATTTTGTCACATTCATCTTTGAATTATGTGAAACCGGCTTCACATGAGAAGGTGGGGATGGAATGTTCGTCATCCTACCTTTCAAAGATGTATGATTCTTACCTTGAAATTCAAATAAACAAACCTGTTTACCTTTACCAAGTGGATGATTCTTTCTAGACTCTGATCCGGAGAAGCAAACCTGTTTGCCTTTACCGTCCGAAGCATGTCCTTTGGGGCATTTCTTGAGCACATGATCATCCTTTCAACACTTGAAGCAAGCCTTGAATGGCTTTTGATGCTTGACTGGCCCGTGTGGAGCAGCTGGGGGTGGGGCTTTCTTCGAGCTTGATGCAAATTGTTGGAGGACTTGTGGCTTCTTATGTTGAGCAGTGAAAGAGGAACAAACTTGTGGCTTGTTTTGTTGAGTTGTGGTTTGTCGGATGGGAGATGAGATCTTCACTTGCTTGTTCTCAAGTCTTTTACAAACTTGAGATAGGATGGACAGAGGTGAAGACTTTTTCTTTTGAGTTTTTGATGGATGACTGACTTGTTTTGCAGCTGGGACTGAGATCCGGATTTTTCTTGATTCTGGTTTTGGAAGCTTCTCAGATTTGAAAGGTTCAAGTGACATCTTTATCTTTGGATCTCCGAGACTCTCCTTTGTCTTTGATTCATCATCCGAACTTGTCCAGTCTTCAATGAGCACTTCTTCTTCCAGCGGATCTTGATTGATAGGAATTGAGTGTGTTGATGTGATCGGAGCTTGATGATCAAGTGATTCCTGAATTAACTCTTCCTTCTCATTCCTGACAGGCTCAAACGTAGGAATTTCACCTGCTTTAAACTTATCAAAGAAATTAGAAGTAACAACCGTTACAGGATTAGAAACAACGGGAACTGAGCAATCATTAGCTTGACTGTCAGTACCCGTTTTACTATATCCCATACCAGTCGAAGAATCATAATCATCTCGCACCTCCTTCAAATTAACTCCCTCTAAACCTGCATGCAAACTGTTAGATTCTTGTTCAAACAAATCATTTTTAGGATGCGGTTTAGGTGTTGGTGAATAACACACAGTGAATGGAGGCGGAAAAACCGTCTGAACATCTGTGTCATATCCAACCCCATCTTTTAACCTAGCCCCCCTTTGTTTTGAAGCAAGCTCATTTATTTTCATACTAGCGACAGTCCACTTATCAAGTTTTGTTTGAAGTTTTGTGGATTCATACTGTGCAAATATGAGTCTTTCACTTAAAAGATTTATTTCAACATTTCGTTCATAAAGATTTCTTTTCAAAAGTTCAATTTCAGCCAATGCTTCTTTGAGTTTAATCGAATAAGAAACTTCATTTTTCTTAAGTTCAGTATTTATGGTGGTTAATTCAGCTTGATTTGTTAACAAAAGTTTATTAGCTTCATACACACCAAAAAGACGAACTCTGCATGCAGATGAACACATGTCTTGAACAGTCTCATAAGGAAGTCCCATAATGACTTTTTCAGCAGCCAGTGCCTTGTCACAATTGCAGACCCTTGTATTTCTTTTCAGTTCCTCTTCCTTTGCCTTCAGCATCTCTTCATCCTCAACTTCCTTCTTTCCTTCATCATTTTTCTCATCTTTATCATCAAGAATTGAATCACAATCAGATTTATTCTCACTATCAGCTTTCGAAGCAACACCACTTTCTAATACATTCTCCCTTATCTCTGCAGTCGATCTCGAATCAGATCTCATTGATTCCAGCCTTTCGGTCAATTCAGTTTTGTAATCAAGTATGCTTGTAACCGATGAGATGAGGTCAGAATTTATCGTGTTGGTTTGAGGATGAAGAACAGCTCGGTAAAACTCATTTCTTTTGATATCCAACTCAAAAGATTTTAATATGTCCATCACCTCCACCAGTTTGTAATCAGTAAACCCTCTTTCTCTTCTAATCGATTTTCCATGTGAACTCCACTTTGGTGGGAGAGAATCAAGCAATCTCTTAACTCGTTCATGATTTCCGAGTTCTGGATCATGCTTCTTCAGGTTATTTGCCACCATCACAAATCGATCGAGAAACTCAGGCATCCTTTCATTCTTTAAAACTGCAAAATTATCAAACCGGCTTTGTGCCATTGTGAGAACATCAGATTCGAAGGATTGAAAAAGTTCTGCATATGCCATTTTTTTTAATTGATAACCCGTTTAAATTTAGGGCTAAAAATAATTTTTTAATTTTTTAATTAATTTTTTTTAGAAAGTCCCGGCCACTGAAAAAACTTTTTCAACTTAAATGAAAAATTTTGTCCCAAAGATTGACAAAATAAACACCCGGCCAAAAACAATATCAACTGTCTCCAACAAAAATGACCCAAAATTTAAAATGCTAACTCTCGTCCTAAGAGACGACAACAAACGAATCCAAACGACCCAAAATTTAAAACTCAAACTTCTGCTTAAAAACAAAAATTTAGTAATAGATAACACTATCACAAGACCCGAACCCGAGTCCTTGATGAGTTTTGCCTCTTACTCAAGATTGACTAGAAGATTCACTACCCTTATAATTGTAGTTCACAACCCAATTGATGTTTAAGTGTCTTGACCCATGCAATTAAAAGAAAAATTTGGCCCACTTTTAAATTCTCGACACCTTTTTTTTTTTTTAATCTCGGCCCACCAAATAGTCCAAACCAATTACAAAGCCCAGCCTTTTTTCATAGACGCAGCCGCTCTCCACATTATCACTTAGTTTAAACTCAACCACCAAAGATATTCTCTCTCAATCTCTATCTCACTATCCTGTACACATACATAAACAAGAACTACAAACACTTCAAACACACAGACACTTTCAGCTTCATCTCTCTTCTCTCTAACTCGATCCAACCACACACACACAAACACACAAGATCTACAATCAGCTTCTTGTTTTTCAAACACAAACAACAAGACACACGCACATAACAACTGTCGGCTTCTGCTACTTGTTCTTGTATACTCCACAACCAACAACAACACTTACAACAGTCGATCTGCTTCCCTATCAACAACTTTCAACTGATCGTTTTCTCGTTTACAACAGCATACACACATACAAATCTTCTTCGTTTCAACTTGGTGGAGCAGCAAACAAGTTCGATCTGCTGCTGCTCAAAGTGGTTTTTCTTTCTGGTTTGAAACAACAACAACACACACGAACAACCAAAAAATCAACAGCTTCTCTCTATCTCTCGTTCTCTTTGTTAACCAACACACACAAACAAGATCTGCTGCCGCTCGTTCTTTCTTTCTCGATCTGTCGAGCAAAAGAGAACACAACAGCATCGGCTGTTTCTTCTTTTTCGGTCTCAAAAACACGAACAACAACAAAACATCATCACAAGCGCAACAGTTTTGTTGCTTCTTCTTCTACACTTTTCTTTTTGCTTGTTTTAAGTGATGTTAAAGGTGAAACCGGTTCGGTGTAAGGGTAAAGTAGAGGTGGTGATGTGGTGAGATTGACATGGGTTTAGTGATGGTTGTGAAGATGAATGGGGATGGGTATGGTGACGGGTGAAGATGAGCTGTTTTTTTTTTTTTGTTTTTTTTTAGGTGATGGTTCGGATGTTGATTTGAAAAAAACAAATCAGTGATGTTGGATGGTAGATCTTTTGGTGGTGAACGATTTGTTATGAATATGGTCGGGTTATGGGTTTAGGTTTGGGTTAAATGAAACTAAATTGATTATGGGTATGGTTGAATGATGTGTTATGGTGAATGGTTTGGTTGAATGATGTGTTATGAATATGGTCGGGTTATGGGTTTAGGTTTGGGTTAAAAAAAAAAGGACGATGGTATGGGTTGGGTTATTGAAAACGGAAATGGTTAGGATGTGATGTGGTAATGGTTGGGATATAGATCAGAAAATTGTTTGATGTTGGGTTGTTTAAGTGTTGGGTTTTGCTTGTTGGTGTAGGAATAAAGTCAAGAAATGGTAGGTTCGCTCGGATCTGGATGGTTTCGCAAAATAGTGACGCAAGAATGTATAGGTTCGCTGGCTTACAAAGATCGGGCGAACTTATAGGTTTGCTAAGAACAACGGGCGAATCTATGCAAATGCTTGGTATAGATTCGCTCCAAATTTTGAACTTTCGTTCAGATATTAACTAGATTCGCTGGTCTTGCAGATTTGAAGATTTGAAGAACACCAAGAACACACACACACTGTGTGTGAGAGAAAACACTCAGATCTGGAAATTTCTTCTAATTTTTTTTGCAGATCTGAGCTTGTAGATTTCAAATGTGTTGTTGTAATCAATAGATCTGATGATTGTTGATGAAGATCTGATGATTTTAAACCCAGATCTGGTTTCTCGCTCTAAAAACCCATCAGATCTGGTTTCTCTCTCTAAAACTTCTACCCAAATCTCTAATAATCAGCTTGAATCTTCAACAAAATGATTCAATTGGATCTCCCTTAGGCTCTGATACCAATTGTTGGTCCCATAACACTATTGAATCATGTAATTTGGTGAAGATTTGGATCAAAAGACATAAAACATGAAGAACAAATGAAGAACACTAACAAAAAGTCATATTTGATCTATATGGAATTGCATCAGATTTTGTTTACATGGAAAGACCCCAATTCACTAGCTCATTCAAGCCCCCTTAACCCTAATTGCCATTTGCTATTTATAGCCTAATGACACTTTGGACTAATGACAATTAGGACCCTAAACTTAGACTAAAACATGACAAATGGACATAATACCAATAAAACCCTAATGTTTAGTCTAATATATATTTTGTCATAAAGACAAAATATATATATTACATAAAATACATAAAATGACGAAACTGATTAAATATATTTTGTTGACACAAAATATATTTATTAACAATTAAACTCTGTGGCCTTCAACGTCTTGTCTCTAATCTTTGTCCCGAACACGTTGTCTTGACTTTTGCGTTGACTTTGACCGTTGACGTTGACTTTTGTTGACTTTAACTGTGTTGATAATATTAGACTACAATTCAGGTCCAACATATATTATCTTTTAATTTCCACCGATACGATAGTAGTGCTTATGGCTTGACAAGCCCACCTACACTAATGGCCTGATAGGTGTTTTGACCCGGCTATTCTATGGTTGATTCTGCGTGTTGGTTACTAGTTACTATGTTTGATGCTTGTTGCTATGTTGCTATGTCCCTTAGATGCTTAAACATTTATTAATAACTTGTATATCGAGACGATTAATTGACGGTTAAACGATAGTTATTAGTATTTGTAACATGAGTGGTTCCTCATGACGGGTTGGAAAAGGTTACCCTGCGGGATCTATGATTCTTGTATTTATGTGTTCTATGGTCACGGTTGAGATATATGATGCAATTGCTATACACATAAGATTGCGAAACATATTTATAATGATCTCGGATTTCATACTATGTAATATTATATATGTTTTACTCACTAGCTAATTCTTTAGCTAACTAATTTTTCACGTATTTCAGGTGGTGTTTGAAACGGTTATGGTTCAAGACATTTAGGATGCTTTGGACTTAGAATAACTGGGACTTATACACTTTAGTTTGTCGGCTTTTATTTCGGTTTTTAAGACTATTTAATGCTTCATTTATGTCACGACATTATTGCTTTAATGATATTAAAAAATGCTTTTAGTGTGCTGTTGGTCCAGGTAATCAGTAGATCCTGTCTTGGCCGTTTCTAACAAGTCTGTCAATTCACGAATAACTTCTCTGAGATCCACTTGTTTTTGCACGCTCTCTTTGAGCTGCTTAACCTCTGATCTTATTCCTCGAGCCCTGTTAGCTACCCTTTCAAACAAAGCAGCTTCTTTATTAGTTTCAGCTCCGGCTCCACACCTAATAGGGTTCTCACAAAGTATCTTCAATTCATCATCCGAGAAACCAAATACCTCTATTGGATCAAACAACCTCCATTCAGTACCGTCTTTCACACAAACTACCGCCTCCCCCGTCTGATTATCATAAAACTATTTATCAAACTCCTGCAGTCCTGACGGGCTCTGATCCGGTAATCTCAATCTCATAACAGTTTTGATCGGCTACAGTTTCAGAACAATCTTTCCTTTTCTAGTAACCCTGACTAGGTCCTTCTTCGACCTCTTTCGCTCCAGCTTATTGTACCCAAAACTCACAAAATTGTATTTCAAGCCAGCTTGAATCTCCTCCTCTAGTAATTTTGCGCGATCACTCTGATCTGCGTTAATCAGTGGAAGTACAGCCAACCGCCTCAAGTCCCACATTGGGAATGTCTTGACGTGTTTGCGGTTGCTGACATTGCTAATTCCTCCCCCTCGCCTCTTAATCATGAACTTCTTCAATTCCAGGCTAAACTTCCAGCTAAAGATCTTATTATCAGTGTCTTTAGAGGTTGCGGCATCAATGTTCTAGAATAAAGGCCTGACGGTTTCTGGTTCCTCTACCTTCCTGAACCGGTCTGATTTATCCAATTCAATGACGTCACCCTCTAATCCACTCCTTTGAGCTACGTATACCATCTCCTTCTCATCTACTTCATAGAATTCATGTTCCGAGTCATAATCAACTAACTGTTCCTCTTCCTCTTCATCTACTAATTTCATCTCAACATTCTTTTCTTTATTAGCAACAACTTCATCACCGCCCAAATCAGTATCAATGTCGAGACAGAAGTCATAAGCAACTTCTGTCTCTTTATCAGCTCCGCTCCCACCAGCAGCACTAAAACCGCCGAAATCTTTTCGACTAGTTCCAGTCTGCACCATCTCCTTTAAAGTAGGGTATTTCGATATGTTTACCAATTCATTGATCTCATCTTCGGTCTCAGTAACTCCTTCCTTTACCTCTTTCTTAACGTCATTCAGCTTAGTCAAAAGTCTCTTGATCAGGCACTGCTGATCAAGCACGATTTTCCTCAGATCTTCCATCTCTGATTCCCTGTGCCTTTCCTCTCCTCCACATTCATCAATTTTGTTTTAACCATGCAAAGCTCATTCGCGAGCGACGTATTCAAACATCGAATGACGTCCACGTCCAATCCAACGACTCCTTTCTTTTCTGGTTTCTTCTTTGATGTTACTGGCACAGTTTCAGATACAGCCGACTGCTTTCCTTTGGTTTTCTATCGTCTGACGTCCGTATCAGACTCTGTGTATGATGGTAATCGGTCTGTAGCCTTCCTCTTTTTTTTCCCTTTGTATTGAATATTTCAGCCTCAATTTCATCAATTTCTTCCTCGAAAGGCACCGACTTCTTTCCCACATACTTCTTCCTCTTTCGAATATCATTTCATCAGTATACATATTTCGGAAAAGATAATCTTTCCCGAAACGTCATGTCTCGGCGCGACACAATCAGCAAAAATTTGCACATTTATTGAAGTTAGAACCAGTACATCTCCCAGCTTTTGCAAATTTGGCTTTAAATGATCGAGAAAAATCTGTACAAATCTCGGATAAAGCAGCCACTTGTCCTTCCTTGATGATGAAATGTTCTCGATCATATATCCAAATATCATTTGTTGGATATTTGCCTTGTCCCCTCGGCACAGATTTAGCATAGCCGTAGCCCACTCAAAATTCAATCCATCAATCTCACCCTTTCGGTGATCTAAACATACAATGATAACATGGGCTATAAACCTCCATTCCTTTGATAGAAAGGACTTCTTGATCTCCCGACGATCCAAGAAGTCAGTCCCTTCATAACCCATCTCCAAGAATCCTCCTTACACATCGGTCAGGCTTAGCAAAACGGGTGACCCGACGTCACGCTCCATTCTTAACATATAGGCTACCGAATCAGCAGTGATGACTAAATGCTCCCCCATAACAGTAGCCCTGATCTCCCCCAGCTGAGCATTTAGATTGTATTTGGCTGACTCCCAAAAATCACGAATATGCTGTTGATCCATCACCGGATCGTGTGTAATAGCATAGAAAATAGGTGAGGCCTTTATCCAGGAAATTGCGTCTCTTAAACCCACCGACTTCGGGTCCTTATCATTGAGATAAGCGACCACATTTGACTGCTTGTCGAACTTCATCGGCGGAGTAGGCTTCCGTTCCATACCAAGATCTGAAATATAAACGAGAGTTGATTAGATTTAACGAATTAATAAAGAAGATAAACGAAAAGAAAAAGATATTTATAAACCTCCTAATAACTAAGGTCGGTTATCAACCGGCCTATTATGTGGTGACACGTGTCAAGTTTTTTTTTTACTTTTATATATTTATGGTTTTAGTCCCCAGCTTTTACTAATTGTCATTCTAGCCCTTAATGACTTTTTTACTTTGCTCTCTTATTCTACTTTGGAATATAGTTCGATTTCAGTTTTCCAGATTTGATTGAGATTTTGACTTCTAACTTTTAGTCATTACAGTTTTGTGCCGTGACGCACGAGACACGAAGCTTTTTTTTATTAACGAATGTGACAAAATAACATAGATAAAACCCGACCACGTGACCCGGCCGCATTACGTCATGACGACGAGACATGAGATTTTTTTTATCAAATTATGTGATGGAGTCACTTACGCAAGACCCGACGACATGACCTAACCGCTGCAACGCGCGGCCTGGTCTTAAATCTAGTTAAAGATGAAATGGTAATAATAATGAAAGAAAATAACAGTAAAAGAAATGAAGAAATTAAAATAATAATAATAAAAGAAATAAAAAAAATTGAAATTCAAAAGTTCATTTCACAAACTTGCGACATAGCAGTGTCGCATATTCATCGACACTGTTGTTTCGCAACAACACAGCATGTGCATCAACACTACAATGTCATCATAATAAGGCTTCCGACACTACCAGCTATGCGTGGACAGCATAACATTGGTAGTGTCGCAAGCTTCATTTGAACTTTCGTTCAGTTTCGCAAGACGAACACACAGTGTCGCAAAACGTAAAACACCAACAGTCATACGAATAAAAAATATATCAGATCAGCACCAAATTCAAATACAATAAAAACGAAGGTTCGAGACACATTAATTAACAAAACTTATCGAGTAGAATCAACCAAAAACACTTTAAAATGGCGGATTAAGGTTCTGAGAAACAAGAGTTTAGTGTCGAGTCGAGAGAGTTTTGAAAATTGAATGCGAAGTATGACTCAAATCGACCCTCAATTTAACATATGGACACTATAGTTTCGCAAATCCGAAACTATAGTGTCGCAAAAACCTAAAAATTTAAAGAATTATTTTGAAAAGTAATAAAAGTCAAATCTACTTAAATTAAAAATATTTTTAAAATAATGTCAAGCCAAAACTAATGAGATAGATCCAAAATCAAGACCCATTTGAACTACAAATTTTAAAAGAAGGAGTCAGGACGGTAAAAACGGAATGAATCACGAGGAGATCAGAAAACGAGTGTCGGGAAATCATCCGGAGAGACAAAGATTTGTAAAAGATTGTCAATATGTTTGTCCATTTAAACCAATGTCTTGTTCCTTTCATTAAACAACCTGTGACGATATTATCATGTTTTGGTTCGATTTTAAGAGGCTCTGGCAACTTGGTTTACACAGACATTCAGCAAAGTAACTTGTTTTGAGTTTAGATATTTCATCAAGATTTGTAGTATGGTTGGGCATAGACCAAGATCAATAAATGATCAGGGTGAATGAACTTGAGAGTGAACTTACATTCATCTAGCTCTAGTGTGCATACAATTTCAGCCTTATTTTCTGCTAACCAATCCATTCCAACAACCACGTCAAATCTTCCTAGTTCTATGGTCATTAGATCGATCGTAAACTTACAGTCATCTAGCTCTAGTGTGCATCCTTTAATGGTTTCGTCTACTTTCATGATAGTGCCGTTTGCTATTGCTATCGTGTATGGATGTTCAATCCTAGTTGACCTTATTTCAATTTTTTGCCTAAAGGATCTAAACACAATGCTCTTACTAGCACCGGTATCGAATAAAACATATGCTTAATGGTTGTTTACTAAGAACATACCGGTCACGACGTACGGTTCCTTTCATGCCATAGCTATACATGATATGCATTCGTTATAAGCATGATCATAGACCATATGCGTATATTTCATGTATGTTTATGTAGGCTTGTAAATGAGCTCAAGCCATTGGGTGTATAATCAGGTAGGTACATGTATGCTTTTATGTATATATATGTGTATGTGTATATGTATATACGAACGTTCAATAGGGCATATATATATATATAGGTCTTTCGTATAAGCGCGGTTACTTGAGATATGTATCTATGTATTTTTAAGAATGTATTACTTATATGCGTATGATTATTAGTACATGTATTCAAAAAAAATTTACCATCATTTATCAAAACTTGGACCTTAGAAGGATCCTATATTCGTAGTAATCATGTAATATAAGCACACAAAATAAACATGTAAGGTAAGCATATAAGATCAATGGCTCATAAACACAAGGTGGCATATTGGTAAATAGTTAGAACTTTAAATGGTAGGCCAAGGGTATATTAGTCTTGTCTCATTTTCAAATTTCACCCTCTTTTTTAAACGTCCATAACTTTTACATACGACAATACTTTTTAATAAAAATTACACCAAAAAAACGAGCGTTTTTTATCTTCAAAACGCATATAATATTGATATATAAAAAAAAATTTTTTTTGAAGTTTCAGCTCATTGTGTTATATTCGTTAGGTCATTGTGTTATATTTTTCAGCTCATTGTGTTATATTAGTCAAGACATTGTGTTATATTTTTCAGATTGTGTTATATCCGTCAGGTCATTGTGTTATATTCGTCAGGTCATTGTGTTATATTTTCATCAGGTCGTTGTGTTATATTTTCATCAGGTCGTTGTGTTAAATTTTCATCAGGTCGTTGTGTTATATTTTCATCAGGTCGTTGTGTTATATTTTCATCAGGTCGTTGTGTTATATTTTCATCAGGTCGTTGTGTTAAATTTTCATCAGGTCGTTGTGTTATATTTTCATCAGGTCGTTGTGTTATATTTTCATCAGGTCGTTGTGTTATATTTTCATCAGGTCGTTGTGTTAAATTTTCATCAGGTCGTTGTGTTATATTTTCATCAGGTCGTTGTGTTATATTTTCATCAGGTCGTTGTGTTATATTTTCGTCAGGTCGTTGTGTTATATTTTCATCTTGTCATTGTGTTATATTTTCATCAGGTAAAGTAGCAAAATGCTTCCTATTCTTGATGTAACTTATATCGCCACCTCTCCTTTAATCATATACGCGTCCACCTCACTGTTGTATTTCCATGCGATCACTTGCTTGTCCATCAGTGAGGTATTCGGCTCATCCAGATGTTGAAAGATAGGGACTTAGGGAATTACAGCAACATCTTTCTTGAACCATTCAGATTTGTCAAGATCGATGTGCTCGAATAAGTAAGTGACATCACTATCTTCAACATTATACTTTTCAGGCTCATCCACTGGATCATCAACAATTTCTTCAACGTTCTCAGCACTAACAACAATTTCCGGCCCAGTAAACTCATCCAGATCAATCCCCATATCTTCATCAAATATATCTTCAGCAGCTTTAATTTCAGTCTCGGCCCCAAATCCATATTGCATTAACCGATACTTTGCAACATCCATTAAGCTATTCAGCTCCTGTTCAGTCATTGCCGGATCAGACCCATCTTTTTCTTTCAAACTGTTCATCTCTTTGAAGATCCGAACAATTAGACATTGTTAGTCTTTGATCATCCTTCCCATCTCAGTAATAACGATTTCTTTCTCTTTATCCTTCTCCTTTAACTCAGCATACTTCCCTTTCAAATCCACTAATTCAGACTTCACGTTCACCATTTCAGCCTTCAATTCAGTAACAGATTCAGCAGATATAACCGGAACATCATGCTTAGATTTCTTTACAGCTTCAGCGGGTGCATCTGATTTTCTCTTGGTCCCTTTCTCCCTACCTGCATCTATCTCATCCTGTACCTCATCAATTTCTCGATCCAGAGAATAATCCTTATCTTTAGCATACTGTTTCCTTTTTCTCAACTTCTTCTCAGTAACCTCTACATTCTCACCACCTCTTTTCCTTTCAATTTCCATCAATCTTTGTGTATGCACCCATCTGTCTGCTGGGTACATATTTTCCCATAAGTATGAAGTTCTCCTTATGCAATCAGAACGAACCGACTTACAATCTCCAAATATCCTGGAATGCATCGTCCAAATAGTCAAAACATCACCAATAACATGCAGTTCAGGCTGTTTGTCATTAAGAATCATCTGCACAAACCTTGGATACATTAACCACTTATCCCATTTAGAAGCATGAATATTTTCTAGCATATAGTTGAAGATCAACTTTGCTAGATTGGCCTTTTGCCCTCGACAAAATAAAACCATAGTTCGTGCCCAATCCAGATTTAACCCATCTGTTCCTCCCTTCCTATGATCAAGGCACATAATGAAAACGTGTGCAATGTATCTCCACTCCTTGATCAAGTAGGATTCAACAAACTCCATCTTCTTCTCCCCCGGCATCGGACCCTCATAACCAGCAGTCCTTAACGCACCATATACTTCCTCAGCCGTCATTTTTACTTAATCTCCAACATCACCCTCTATCCTTAAAATCCTTGCCAGATCGGCTTAAGTGAAGGCAATGTCGTGACCATTAACCTTAGCACATATTCGTGATGGCTGTACAGAAACGTTCATCACGGCTGTCCTCCAAAAATCTCGAATGTGTAGCTCGTATATGGTCGGTGAATGAGATATAGCATAATGAATCTGAGAAGATTTTAGCCACCTGATACAATCCTTGTATCCAATTGCGTTCTCGTGATTTTCGTCCAGCAACGCACACATATTGTGCTTTTTCTTAAAGAATAACGTAGACATTGTGCCTGAAACACAAACGGAAGTTAATAAGAGACGTAAATTTTGAAACAGTGTATAGATTCGCTGGCATAAGCAGGTTCGCTGCACATGCGAACCTGAGATTTGGCACCAGAACCTATAGATTCGCTGACATGAAAATCTGACACAATGGTCGAGCGAATATATAGGTTCGCTAGAAACAATCGGGCGAATCTATGCTGATGCACGGGCGGCATGTCGGCATAGATTCGCTCGGATGTTTTGAACTTTCGTTCAGGTTCGCCAGACGAACACTAGGTTCGCTGGAACCCTAGTTTTTGAAAAACGACCAGAATCTCAGACGAAAGACCAAAAATCACACTAACAAGCACAAATTAAACCATACAATCATATGACGAACACCCAAAATATGTTAACATTTAACAATAACACAGTTCAAACATCAATCACAGATTTAAACGGGTCGATTGAATTAGTTGCGATTAAAAAAACACGATTTATGAGATGAAATAAGGATTAAGTTGAACACGTTTACATACCGGAATCAAAAACGGTTCAATGATAGTGTAGTGCGGTGAGTGAGAATCGAACTTGAAACCTTTTGAAAAAAAGACAGGTAACAGTGACAGCGAACTTGTGAAAAGATTTCGCAGACGACGCATATATATACAGAGACAGGTTCGCTGGCAATGCAACTGGCGAACTTCAGATTCGTTCGGAGCTTAATGTCAAGACAAGACGCGGCGACATGAATAAGTTCCGGGCGACAGTTTCGCTGTAGATTCGCTGCCAGTTTCGCTGGGATGCAAAATTAAAAAAATAAAATATTTTTGGTTTTTCTTAAATTTTAAATCCTTTACGAGTCCATGAAAACGCCCCACGATTTCAACGCTCCGAAAACAAAAACTTAAAAGAAATTAAAAGACAAAAAAAAAAAAGAAAAAGTAAAATGAAAGAGGACTAGAATTTAAAACTAAAGAAGGATATATATATATATATATATTTATATATATATATATATATATATATATATATATATATATATATATATATATATATATATATATATATATATATATATATATATATATATATATATATATATATATTTTCCTGACGTTTTACGAGCAGGATCCGGAGAATCATAGATTGGCGGGGTTGCAGATATGTTTGACCATTTAAACCCATGCCTTAGTCCTTTCAAGAAGCTCAAGCAACTCGGTCCCCACAGACATCTAGGTAAAAAGAACTTGTCCTATCATCAGGGTTTATTGAGCAATATGATTGACTCTGCTTGAATTTCTTGGATCAAATCTAGAATATTGATCAATTCATGAGCCTCTTTTGACATTCTGCATTTTTGCATTTTTGGGAGTGGAGCATGTCAACAATGATTCTTTTGAACAAATTGCGACTTATTATTTGGGAAACTCAACTGATAAGAGCTCCAGGTCTATACTGACGTATAACAAAGGAGATAATCATTTGAGCATGCTCGGTGAATCTTCAGGTCTATACCGACGTATAACAGAGAAGATCCACCAACTCCAGGTCAATACTTCCGTATAGCAGAGGAGTTAAGCACTTTGACTTAAAACATTCTAACGAATTAACAAGTAAATCACTTAGAGGTTTTTCTCAAAAGCAACACTAGCAGCTTTTTATTTTGTTTTCCTAACTAGAAACTCAATTCAGGGCTAGGGTGTGGGTGATTTGGGTTTTTTAGGGAAATCAAGGAAAGATTTTGACGTTCTCAACCCATATTTGACAAGACTTGTATCTTTGTGCAAACCAATCATGTCAAGGAAATAATCCTCATTGCCGAGTTCTTGAACGTTATGTTTGGCTGCATAATCACTGTTTACTTTGTTTTCTGGCTAAGTCTATCTAACATATCCCAAACACAATACTTCTGACCTCCTTCAACGTCTCTTCAACATCAATTTAAACGGGGATCCTGAAAAAGCAAAATTTGAAAAACTATGAATAGTTAATCTTTAATATCTCCCCCAAAATTTCTATATTATAGCTATCTAATAAGAAATTTTTGTTTTTCGGATTTTCTTAATACATATATATACAGAAAAGAAGTGATATAAAATAAAATAAAAGGAATAAAAAGAAGGAGCGAAGAAATATGTGACAGCCGGATTCTCTAGGAAGAAAAAGAAAAAAAAAATATTTACATATTTACAAAGCCATTTTACTTAGACAAAGGTTTTCAAAATGATAGCATAGAAATCAGTTCATAAGATTGTGGTTTGTCAAAGTTTTTGTGAAAAGATCAGCTATTTGCTTTCTGGTTTCAATAGGAATAATATCAATGAACCCCTTTTTCTGAGCGTCTCGGATTGCGTGAATTCTTGTTTCGATGTGCTTGGTGCGTGTGTGATGAATTGGATTCTTGGCAATTCCAACAACAGCTTCATTGTCACAAAAGAGTGGTGTATGAAGGAAGTTGATGCCGTAATCCATCATCTGATGCTGGATCCAGAGCACTTGGCAACAACAGCTTGAAGCAGCAATGTATTCAGCTTCTCCTGTGGACAGGGAGACAGTTGTTTGCTTCTTGCTTTGCCAGGAACCAAGACATTCGCCAAGATATTGACATCCACCAGTGACTGATTTTCGGTTTATCCTGCAACCAGCATGATCACTATCAGAAAAAGCATGTAAATCAAAGTTCCCACCTTTTGGGTACCAAAGTCGCAAACGAGAGGAACCCTTAAGGTAACAAAAGATGCGTTTAACAACTTTCTCATGTGATTCTTTTGGATTGGCCTGGAAACGAGCACAGTAGCACACAACAAATGTAATATCTGGTCGGTTGGCTGTCAGATAAATGAGAGATCCGATCATCGAGCGGTACCGATGAGCATCCACATGATTCCCATTATCATCAGAAGTAAGGCATGTTTGAGCGGTGAAGGGAATCAATTCAGGAGAAGAATCATCCATGCTAAACTTTGTGCGAATTTCTTTGATGCACTTCTCTTGGTGGATAAGGATTCCATCAGGCTTCTGTTCCACTTGCAGCCCTAAGAAGAAACACATTTCCCCCATGATAGTCATTTCAAAACGATCCATCATCACTTTCTCAAATTCTCTACACAACCCCTCATTTGTCGATCCGTAGATGATATCATCCACATACACTTGAACAATCAGCAGCTCACCGTTAACCTCTTTCTTGAACAATGTCATATCTATAGTCCCACTAGAGAAACCTTTGCTGAGCAGATATTGTGTCAGAGTTTCATACCAGATACGTGGAGCTTGATGCAACCCATAGAGGGATTTATCACGGTGGTTGACACGTAGATCTCCTCATCGATATCTCCATATAGAAATGCACATTTAACGTCCATCTGATAGACTTTAAAGTCTTTGTTAGCGGCATGTGCAAGAAAGATTCTAATGGCTTCAAGGCGAGCGACTGGTGCAAAAATTTCAGTGTAGTCAATCCCCACCTCTTGAGCAAATCCTTGAACAACCAATCTCGCCTTGTTTTTTTATAACAACACCGCGATCATCTGGCTTGTTTCGGAAGACCCACTTAGTGCCGATAGGGCACTTATTAGGAGGAAGATCAACAAGTTCCCAAACCTTAAGCTTCCTAAATTGTTGCAATTCCATTTGCATGGCATAAACCCAACTAGGATCTTCAAGTGCCGGTTTATAATTCTTCGGAACGACTTGTGATAAGAAAGCAACATACAGACACTCATTAATCAACCCACTCTGACTCCGAGTTCTCACACCATCTGTGATTGATCCTATGATGTAATCATGAGGATGATCTTTTAAGGTTTTGAAGTTTGTGTTGAGAAACATTTGGTTGGATTGTGAAGAGGATGCATGGTTAGACGGTTGGGATGGGATACTTGAAGTTGGAGGAATTACGTCGGTATAAGAGGTTGGGATGGAAGTGGATGATGATGGAATATCTAATGGAGGAATGGAAGAAGTTTGAGGTGGTGGAGGTGGAGGAATGTCAAATGTGGTTGACGGTATTTGAGTGGCAGAGGGTTGTGATGGTAATGGTGGTTGAGGTTGATGGTTAATAATTGTGACAGAAGTGTGAGGAATGATGTCATCATCGTCAGAGTGTGGAAGATTGAATGAGTTGAAACAGTGGTGGCATCGTAAAACCATGCGGGCTCAGAACCAATATTCGTGGAGTTAGATTCTTGCTAGTCAACATAATAGGACTCTTGCACAATCCGCGTTCGCTTGTTGTAAACACGATACGCTTTTTGTGTGTTCGAGTATCCCACAAAGAATCATTAATCTGAAACAGCACCAAACTTCATTTTCTGATCTTGAGTATTTAACAGAGTACAAGAACATCCAAAGGGGCGCATAAAATTGATCAACGGCTTAATCCCACGAAACAGCTGGTATGATGTCTTCATCTTGTCTTTGACAATCAGTACCCGATTCAGAACATAAGCTGCACAATTAACTGCCTCTGCCCAGAAGATAATTGGAAGCTTTGACTCGATCAGCATAGTTCTAGCAGCCTCCAAAAGTGTTCGATTCTTCCTTTCAGCAAGACCATTTTGTTGTGGCGTTCGTGCGGCGCTGAACTGTCTGAGAATACCCCGCTGTTCACAGAAAGAATTGAAGATATGATTTCTGAATTCAGTTCCATTGTCGCTTCGGATGGCTTCAACCTTTCGCTTTCCAAGAACTTCAATTAATGGAATCAGCTTCATCAACTCATCAGCAGTTTCACTCTTGTTTGCCAGGAATCTCACCCAGGTGTACCTAGAGTAATCATCTGTGACAACCAAGCAATAAGATTTCTTAGCAATAGATTTGACACTTATTGGACTAAATAAGTCAGTATGTAACAATTCGAGGGGTTGTGAAATAGAATTTTCAATGTTGAGTTTATGTGGCTTTTTGTGCTGCTTTCCTTTAGCACAAGCCATGCATTTCTGTACCATAAAAAAGTCTTTAAGTGGTAAACCCCTGACCAAATTGTTCTTAACCAACTTATATAGTATTTTAAAATTAATGTGCCCTAAACGTCTATGCCATTGAAAAGATTCAAAAGATGAAGCTTTAGATAAAAGACAGGCGCTTGAAATGGCGCTTGAATGTTCCTGACATTTTTAAAAGATAGAAATTAGACTTTTGAAATTGGGACCCAAGCCTTTGTGTACTTAGGTCACGGAACAGAAGAAGATTTACAGAAGAAATTATTTACAAACGTATTCAATCTTTTTCCAAAAGATTTCTGCCTCAAACTATTTGTAACTAACTTAGGACATTGCTTGACAGTATGATCATCATTTCCACATTTAAAGCAATGAGATTTCAAACCTTCTTTGGAAACTTTAGGAACAAGAATTTTATCAATTTCAATCTCTTCATCACAATCAGATATCTGAGAATTGCAATCACTGTAAGAGTCATAAGGCTCTTTTGATTACCTGCTGTGACTTTTACCTTTTCAAATTCAAATTTAGTTTTATCAATGTGATTCATGGATGAGAAAGATGATTCCCTTTCTTTAGGTTTTGAAATTCTCACAGGTGTGAAAGATGGAATTGATGAGAAAAGAACTTTTGAAAACAATTTGTTTTGATTTGACTTTCAGAGACATGACTTGAAAGTTCATCTTTGTCGTTTACACAAACATTTTCAATCACATCATCATTCAACAGATTAATGTTTGAAGTAGAGCACCCTAAATTACTATTACAAATAAAATGGTCTGAATGTAACACATGACTAGGAACAAAATTAATTAATCTACTGTCTTCAACAGACTTCTTTGAATCAGAATTAGAGTAACCAGAACTGCTAGAACAACCAAGGGTAGTACTCCCACCATAAGCATAATCCTCTCTAACCTCTTTAAGATTTACTCCACTTAAACCTGCAATAGAGCTGTTAGTATCCATTGGCCGGATCTGAAGACATGACTAATCCATTGGCCGGGATCGAATCGAGGGCCGGAGCTTTCATTGAGCATTATTTAAGCCGACAAAAGACGAAGCTAAAACAGAAGACTTCCCCGGGTGAGGTCCAACCTAGGGGGAGTATTGATAGTCATGTATAGGTCGGACTCTCCGGCATGTCGGTGTTACTTAGTTTTTGTTATGTATTTATTTGTTTTTGTTCTAGCGAACCTACGGGGGAATCCATAGATTCGCACAGAAGCATAGTTTAGTTTGTCTTAAAGTTCAGTTCTATCGACCAGGCGAACCAGCTTTTGCCCGGCGAAGCTGTTGTTCCGCTCGATAGATTCGCTGTCAGTAGATTCGCTCGACAACAATAGATTCGCCCGACCAAAAACACAGTTTCGCTCGACAGTTTCGCCCGACAGAACAAAGACTTATGCACAAATGAGCTTGGCAACAAGTTCGCTTGCACAGAGCACCAAACATGTGAACTTTCGTTCAATAAAATGATATATTCGCTAATCAGAAGCAGTAAATCCAAATCACAAAAATACAATAGATTCACTGGAAGAACAACAGAATTCGCTGGATGAACAACAAGATTCGCTGACTTACGGGCAAAACAGTTTCAGTCCAAAATCAACCAGAACAGCCTCAAAACACAACCAATTTAAGATCCGTTTGTTTCTATAGCTTCCTATTATCAAATATGACAAACCCAAAGCAAATTCCAACTCAGAAACACAACAAACAGAACCTGAAATGAATCAAACAGTGTTTTGACTCTAAAACCCCAAAAACTTCACAAAAAATCTCAATGATCAAACAATCAAGAGCACTAATGCTTTGATACCATATTGTTGGTCCATCAAATCGAGATTTCAGTGCTATAATGATTTGTAAACAAGTAAAACACACTAAGATTCAATCAAATATAGTCCAAATACCCTTAAGAACTAATAACAAGATTAAGACAACACAATCGGAGGTAATCAAGCTACAAAGATGGTAATAATAAGCTCCTAGCACCTCATCCGTCACACACACACAATTAGGGTTTGATAAAATATGCAAAAGTTGTATTGCCATGAGAAAACATTACAAATTATAGTTCAGTTATAGGTTCGCTGATAGATTCTCTGACAGCGAATCTATAGAGCGGAACAATAGCTTCGACGGGCAGAAGCAGGTTCGCCCGGTCGATAGAACTGAACTTTAAGACAAACTAAACTATGCTTCCGGGCGAATCTATAGATTCGCCCGTAGGTTCGCTAGAACAAAAACTAAGTAACACCGACATGCCGATGAGTCCGACCTATACATGACTATCATAATCGTCAGGAGGTACGGGAGGATTACGGAAACGGTGCCTAGACTGGACTAGGATGCTCTGTTTCAAGTTTTAGTTTAAATTTTTAAAGAAGTCTACTTTAGACAATAGTAGTTGTTCAGATGTTTTGTTAAATGATTCAAGTAGTTTAAACACTAAACCGTCTGTATTAAACAGTGACAATGATGTGCGTGTTTTGAATGATGTTTATGATGATCATGCTTCTTTTGTTGAATCTAATGATGTGTTGCCACATAAGAACTGTTTTGAGAAGTTTGTCTCAACACCAATACCGACCTTTGTTCCAATCGCATAACCAAACCCGTTGAGACAAACAACTCAAAGATAAATCATGTTAAAGACACAGGTAATGAAGCCAGCACATCAAAAGGTAAAACAAAAGAAATGTATTATTCTTTTAGTGATTCAGACACAATGAAGAAATTGTGATTGATCCCATTTCTACTGGTAATTCTGGAACGAAATGTTTCAAGTCACATTGTTTCCACTGTTGTAAGGACACCCACATTGTTATGAATTTGTCCGGAACTTGTTCGAAAGGATGTTAATAACTCTAGTCTATCAAACAGATCCAATAGGTTTGTAAATAATCATTTTTATTCTAATTTTTCATTGTTTAAACCTAAGTCTTCTAAGGCATGGGTTCCTGTTTCTAATTGATTTTTCTTTTTTGTCATGTCAGGAACGTCCGAGGAAGCCAAATAGTCCATGGCATGTAGATAGCGGATGTTCTCAACATATGACCATGTTGAAAGATCTACTTACAAATTTCCGTATAATAAATTATGGGTATGTGGCTTTCGTTGGAGATAAGAAAGGAGGGAAAATGATCGGTCAGGGTGAGGTATCTAATGGATCGTTGACATTGGAGAAGGTGAACTACGTCCCAGAGTTGCATTTCAATTTGATGAGTGTATCTCAAATCTGTGATAAGAATATTCCGGTTCTCTTCAAATCGGATGAATGCTTGTTTCTAAAACCGGATATTTCTGTATCTGAAGACATGATTGTGATGCGTGCACCAAGGAAGAATGACAGCTAGTTGCTTGACATGAACTCGAAGGAGTCAACCTCTACTGTTACATGTTGTTAGGGCTCGTTCCTATTAGAAGATTTACTTTGTACTTTGTTTATACAAGTTTGTATAGTTTAGGGTTAATTTTGTATTTTCTCTAAAGTGTTGATGCATAAAGCATGTTGCTAGTGAATGTAAGAGAGAGAGTCTAGATCACATTTTTACACGTTAGAGAGAGAACTGTGTGTGTGATTGTATTCTCCTGCACCATTGTACTGCAACTATTGCTTTGATCATCAATACAAGAGAATTATTTAGTAATGGATTGTGTTGCTGATTGAATTGTTGTGTTTTTACTTTGATCATTATGATTTCGAGCAGTATCGATCCAATTGAACCTATCAATTGGTATTAGAGCTGTTGGTACTGTGTGTGTTCTTAGTTATTCATCAAGCAAAAACACATCAATATTGCTCAAATCATGGTCTGAATGATCTGTTGCTGTTTTTAGATCTAATTCATCATCTGAATCATTTCTGATTCATGACAATTGTGCAAATTCCATCAGATTATCATCAGATCTGAGGAATTAAGAATAAATTGAAAGTTACTGTTCGATCAAATTTTTGTCCAAAACATCAAGAATTGATCATGTTTTGGATTGATTGATATAGGAGATTGATAATCGGTATCAAACATTGCTTGTGTATGATTTTTGGACAAATTGGACAAGTTTTGTTAAAATTTTGAAAAATTTGTATGAAGATGTTGATGAACATGATGAACTGGTTGAAGATTAACTAGCCGGGTGATAAAATTTGACTTCGACAAAATTTTTGGACTTAGTTTGGTGAACAATTAGGTCCTGTGTAGCCGTGTAAAGGAAATTTGTCTAGACGGATGAAGATTTTGCAAGTAAAAGTTGTGTACTGTTGTGCCGGGTGAAGTTACTATTTAGCCGGGTGAAGAAGTTTTCAGCCGGGTGAAGCAACTGTTCTGCCGGGTGATAACTGTACAGTCGGATCAACTTGTTACTATTCAGCCGGGTCAAGTATCTCTTTTAGCCATGTCAAGCACAGCTGGGTGAAAGTTTGATTACTGGTGAGCCGTGTGATTGTTTCTCTTTGCCGAGTCAAGTTTTTTCCGTGTAAGTATCTCTGTTCAGCCGTGTAAGTGTCAAGTGTGACTATTCAGCCGAGTAACACATCTTAGTCGGGTGAAGATATCAAGTTTTGAAGTTTTACAACTGATCAAGCCGGGTGACTGTTCAGACGGGTGAATACATTTTCAGCCGGGTGAAGAAGAAATTTCACTGTTCAGCCGAGTGAAGAACAAAAAGTCACTGTTCAGTCGCGTGACTTATTTTTAGTTGTTTCGAACTTTGTTATCTTACTTTGTTATTGTTTTAGTTGCATTTAGTTTAAAAATTTTAACCGGTTCCTTTCAAAAATCAACAAAAACACAAAAATATTTTCTTTAAAAATTTAAAATGGCACCTAATGATGATTCTGATAATCGTGTTCCAAGATTGAATAATCGTGCAGATTTCAAGAACTGGACAATCAGATTAAAACACCATCTATGCTCTGTTAACAATGATTTGTGGAAGTCTATTGATAAAGGTCCTCATATTCCTACTCAGACTGCTCCTAACAGTGCAAGCACTTACACCAAAGATTCAACTGAACCTTACCCTGAAGATAATCTACAAGGTGAAGACTTACGAAAACCTTACCCTGAAGATAATCTACAAGGTGAAGACTTACGAAAGGTCAAGAATGACAGTAAGGCTTATTCTTTGATGTGTAAAGGGCTGCCAATTCAAGTGTTGTCAAGATTGGATACCTATCAAACTGGCTACACATTATTCAAGGCATTGAAATCAATTTGTGAAGGAGGAGAACAATTGAGAAGTCTCAAGAAGCAGAAACTGAAGAGACAATTAGAATTGTTTGAGCATATTGCTGGAGAATCTGTACACCAAATGATGAACAGATTTGTACATCTAACAACTAAGATGACAAATGCTAGTGCAAAGACAGATCTTCAAGATCTGAATGATAGACTATTGTGTGCTCTTCCATCTTCATGGAAACAAACAGTGACTGTTGAAGCATACAGAAAAGTTTCCAATGGACTTAGATCTTCTTATTGCTAAGATTGAAGAAGTTGAAATTGATGAAAGTTCAAGAAACTCTGACAGATCAGGTTCTCATGCTCAGTATAAGTTTGTGGTGAATCCTTCTAATATAGTTGATAATGCTTTTCTTGCTCAAGATGCTGTGAAAACTGATGATGAGGGTGATTTGTTTGTTGGTGCTAGCTTTTATACTGACTCATCGTATCTACCAAGCTCACCAATTTATTCTCAACCTCAATCTCCGCCAAGAGTTCAAGTTCAATCAATGAAATCTCAAGTAGAAAACCAAAGTTCAAGTTTCACAGTTCAAGCTAAAGTAAAAGATGTCATGAACATCTTGTTACAAGACGATGAAACTAAGATTGCATTTACTGCATTCATGGCAAGCTACCAAGCTTATCAGGGAAGTCACTTGACTCAATTGGATGTTGTTCTTCAAGACTTGTTTGAAATGGATCCTGATGACGTTGAAGAGATGGACTTAAACTGGGAAATGGTTATGGTTGCATACCGAACACAGAAACATGCGTATGTGAACCGTAGTTACAAGCCCAATGCAAACAAGACAGTTGGTTTTGACAAGTCAAAGGCCAGATGCATCAACTGTAACTGCTATGGTCATTTTTCAAGGGAATGTAAAGCTCCTAAGAATCAGAATTATAATAGTCAAGTCAGTTCAAGTGAACAAAATCAACATCAAGGTCAAAGTCAGAACTCACAACCGTCTTCAAGCTATCAGAATAGAAATCAACGTTTCACTCAAAAGCCATATCAAAGTCTTCCCATGCCAGAACTGAAAGATGAAGGTAAAAAGCCAGAAGATCAAAACAAAGCACTTGTGGTTAGTGTGAAAGATGGATATGATTGGAGTGCTTATGCGGAATAGTTTACATCTGATCTTACTTCTAGTTTGGCACTTGTCTGTGAAATAGACGAAGAAGACTGGTCTAAAGAAGGGGATGATCAAGTGATTAATGGTGTTAGTGAAGATTCTGAAGATTATGACTAGAGTGCAAAGTCACAGTTGAAGAAAATGAGTCAGAGATTGCTCTTATGGCTACATCTGAAGAATCTTTCTCATCTGCTGAACAACCAAAGGTTAGTATTTCCTTTACCTGATGATGTGAAAGGTAGGTTATGTTCTGACCAATGCATTAAACAAGTGGAACATTATCGAACTCATTCTTTTAAAATTGGTGACAAATTAAGCAAACATGAACAAGTTCATGAACAACTTAAAATTGATCACAAAATTGCTAATAAGTATATATTGTCACTAAAAGAATCATGGAACAAAACCTTGAAGGAACTGGAATTGTCAAATAAACAATTGGAAGAAATGACCAAAAATTTTGAACAAGAAAAGGTTGCTCATGATGTCAAACAAGTTGAACTAACAAAAGTAAAAAGTTGTAAAACAATGGTTAAACAACTTGTGAGTGAACGAGGAAACAAAAGCAAATTAGGATTGGGTTTCACACATGAACCAATGCCTAAATCGATCACGAACACTTTACCTGAAAACTTCAATGAATTTGATCATTCACCTGAAAATGAACAAAGATTCAAAGAAATTCAAAGAAACAAATCTGAATCCGAAGGGTCTGAAGTTTTACTTGAAAGTTTGAAAGAAGATGACAGTATAACTGTTGAAGCTGATGATGAAGCAAGTAACAAATCTGATCCTATTCTGGTGCAACTTGTTGAATATCCGGAACTGAATCCTAAATCAGCAGAAACGGTGAAGGATGAAGCAGAATTTTCGAGTTACAATGATCCAGAATACATCAAGTGGAAAAAGGAGTAGAAAGCTCATGCTGCTGATCAGCTGATCAAACAAGAAACACTAAAGAATATTGAAGTTTCGAAAGCAAAGATGCAGAAATCGAAATTGTCAAACAACCAATCTGAAACAAAACTGGCAAAAAGTAAAAGTGTCATCAAAACAAATGACAACACCAAAACTGAAACTGTAAAACCTGTGACAAAGAAAGTGTCTAAAATCAAACCAATCAAGTTTGTGTCTGCAGGAACGTTTGATATGAACTCATCTCATGGTAACCAAATAAATTCTAAGATCAAATCTAACTCTGGTCTGAAATCAGGTTCAGGTCCTAAGATTTCCGCTGTCAATGATAAAAGGTTTGAATCAAAGAAGGTAACTAAGCAAGATGTTTCAAAATCAAATCAAGTTCCCAAACAATCAAACTTTGATAACAAGAAATCAAAGTCACAACCACAATCTCCACAAAAGAACCAAGTTAACTTAAAACCGAACAAGTCTGTTAATGAATCAAATGTTGGTTCAACATCCAAAGTTAACAATCGGCTGTTTAAAATCAGTAAGAAACACTGTGATATTTGTGATCGTTTTACTGCCGAGTGTTTCTTTAACAGGTACTACGATTACTGTGATAAACCAAACCACTCTTCAGAAGAATGTTTTTATAACAAGTTTTGTAAGATATGTGAAAGAAGAAATCATGACACAGCAGATTGTTTCTTTCGGAAAAACTCATCAAGAGAAATGACTCCTTTCCGAATTTTCAAAGAAATCAATCTTTTGGTTTTCAAAACTCAAACCAAAGTCATTCTCTTGATTTGAGACCTTTCAAAAGAATAAATTCTGGTTTTAATGAAATGTCATCAAGAAATCAGCAGGTTAACAGTTTTACTCCAAGAGCTTTGATGGTACGAAATCAAAGATTTGAAAACAACCTTGATCCTAAGTTAGAGGAAAGGTTTTCAGCTTTAAGAAGAAAGCAAAATAATCAAGCCACTGGCAGAAACAGTTTTCAACCAAATCTCTCGAATGAATCAGATTTTAATAACTTACGTTATCAAAAAGTTACTGTTACAGATAGATTCGGAAAACCCAAGACCATGTGGGCCTGGGTTGACCAAACTAACTAAGTAAATGTTGAATTGCATGTACGCCCTCGAAGACCTATCAACTCATGGTTTGTTGATAGTGGGTGTAGCCGGCATATGACAGGCAACCATGCCTTGCTTCAAGATTTTAAGCTAAAGAATGGTACACATGTTGCATTTGGAGGAGATGCTGGTGGAAACATCACTGGAGAAGGAACGGTGTCAAATGGGATTATTAGCTTTGATAAAGTCAACTACTGTGCACAGTTGAACTTTAACTTGCTAAGTGTATCTCAAATTTATGACAAATCATATTCAACATTATTTGATGATTCTTTTTGTTACATACTCAAACCAGGTTTTAAGATTGACAATGAATGGGTGGTGGTTAAAGCTCCAAGAGATCGAGACGTGTACAAACTAGATATGTCTCAGATTGACGCTGAAACCGAAACCACATGTCTCATTGCTCATGCATCAAATGATGAGAGTCAGTTATGGCATAGACGGCTGGGCCATTCAAACTTCAGAAACATGAACCGACTGGTGACTGGAAATCATGCTGTGGGAATACCGTCAAAGAAATTTTCAACAACTGATCTCTGTCCAGCATGTTTGAAAGGAAAACAGCACTGAATGTCTTTTAAGTCCAAGCTAGAGAACTCCATTTCAAAGCCCTTACCGATGCTACATATGGATCTATTCAGACCAACAAATGTTCAAAGCATCGGAAAGAAGTCTTATTGTTTAGTCATCATTGATGATTTTACTAGATTTTCTTGGGTTTATTTTTTGCATGTTAAATCTGAAACTGCTGAGTTGTTAAAAGGATTCATTATCAAAGTTGAAAATCAGTTAGATTGTAATGTGAAAATCTTGAGAAGTGACAATGGAACCGAGTTTAAAATCTCTAATGTCTATTTATTTTGTGCAGAAAAAGGAATTGTGCGTCAATTTAGTGCTCCAAGAACTCCACAACAGAACGGAGTTGCAGAACGGAAAAATCGAACGCTAATTGAAGCAGCAAGATCCATGCTTGCAGATGCCAAAATCCCTATCACATTCTGGGATGAAGCTGTTGCTACTGCTTGCTTTGTACAAAACAGGACATTATTGGTTCAGGATAAACATAAAACGTCTTATGAGTTATTGTTTGGAAGAAAACCGAATATTTCATACTTGAAAGCATTTGGTTGTCCTGTGTCGATTCTAAATTTAAGTGATCATCTCGGTAAATTTGAGTCAAAATCTTACGATGGATTCTTTCTAGGATACTCATCGGTTTCAAAAGCTTATCGTGTTTTTAATAGCAAAACGAATGTTGTTATTGAAATTATTAACGTAAAGTTTTTAGAAAACTCATTTCCGTCAGTGGCTCATGGTCCCGAATGGTTATTTGATTTAGATTCGTTATCAAAATCTTTCAATTCTAACTTATTTGATTTGTGACACCCGGCAAATTCAGGTTAACATCGTTAACTATTCTTTATCTATTTCGTTAAATTTTACATAAGTTTAAGGTTCGCTTTGAAATTAACTAAAGTAAGTTATTAATAAAAAAAATCCAATGTAAACAACTTGGAAATGTTGAAGGACCAAAACGTGAAATATAAGTATTAAACCCCCAAACCTAATCGACACTTTTGCTTTTATATAATCATCATCATCATTGGCATAACACTAGTCACCCTTCTTCCTCCTTAATCGATCAACCAGAAAAACCCAACCCACTCCCTTCACCGCCGTCTACTGTAATTCGCCATCTCCAGCGATTGGTACCTCCCTCTCTCACCGTCTAGTGCTGATCAACAACTGTTATCGGTCCCGAAACCACAGTTGCCATCTCCGACCATCTTGTTCGTATTATCCGGTGGGTTTCGCGCCATCATCAACGCCATCGTTCACTTCCCTGTTTCCGATCACCTCCGTCACTATTCTTCGGTGAGTTTCGCGACCCGTAAACTCTTATGCGCGAACTATGTATGTCGATCATGTATATGAATGTGTATGGGCTGTTGTATGTAGATATGTATATTACATGCGTGGATATATATATAAATATACGTGTTTGTATGCGTGTGTTGTAGATATGTATGTAACAACAACAATAGGTATGTATAGTTCTGTATGTATGATGCGTAGAATTTTTGCATGTATGAATGCACGTATAGTTCTGGAGGTATGCATGTGTAAATAGATGGAATGCGGGTTGTATAGGCATAGTTTAGCAGCATCGATTTTAACAGAAAATATGTATGCTTGTGCATTAATGTTAACAACAGCAAGTGTATGTTTTCATGGTTCTAAATGTATGTATGTATACATGCTATGGTTGTATGCCGGTGAGTATATATGTATTTGATTTAGGTAGCAATTATGGTAACAATATGTTGTACGTGTAGCATGTATGTCGATATATTGCATCGTTTATGTGTATTATGAACGCATAATGTGTTATGTGTAACTAGATAGCAACAAAGTTTAATGTATGCACGTGTAGATTTATAAGGAAATTAGTATGTTGAATATATAAAGGTATACGATGTGTATGTAATAATTATATATATATGTCTATATATGTGTATACAAGTATATATGTATATATATAAGTGTTCGTGTAAATATAAATAACTAATAATTAGCAATTAACTATTAAGCAGGTCGTAAGACGGTTTAGGCTCTTTTGTGCCATTTTTGCTGTTAAATTGCTGTGCGCTTCAAAGGTGAGTTCTTTGCCCGCTTTTAAATCTTTTTCGGGGAGAAAACATACAAATGTTTTAATGCGTCTTCGGACAACTATTTTACAGCGCCTTCGGGTGGACTGCATTTTTATTCCTTCAGGCAGGGCCTATTGAGGCTACTTTTTATACCTTCGGGTAGGGCCTACGGGAAGGTTTCGGTAAAAGTATAAATGCCTACGGGCAGGTTTTGGTAAAAGTTTAAATGCCTATGGGCAGGTTTTGGTAAAAGTATAAATGCCTAAGGGCATGATTTTATTAGGGCTTATAGTGCTTTACACGAATTGGAACCACACTCAAGTCCTTATAAAAGTTCGAGGTTGATTAATATATGATAGCGGGGAAATTTTAGTAGTACTACCGGGTTGCGACGGCACCCCACCCTTGACTAGGCGTCATGTGGTGCAAATTCTCCTTAAAGGTTATGGGTCATCCTGGTTAGATGGCGACAAGGCAAAAGTAACGTTTAGCTTTCATCTCGACTTGTTGACAAGCAATAAGCATTCGGTCTTGCAAACTGCCTAATAAAATGGATTTTGTTTATCTGTGTTATGAACGGTACCTTTTATTTGTATACAAAACTCATTGAACTCACCAACATTATGTGTTGACCGTTTTAGTATGTTTTCTCAGGTAATTAAGGAGCACGAGCACGAGTAGGACATGCATACATTGGGTCGTCTTTTGGACTGTTTCAAAAACTATATTTATTACTTACTTTATTTAATTAATTTAGTTTATTTTGTGCGCGGGATTTTGCGTACCGGATTTAATTATGCTTCCGCTAAAAGTTGATTTTTAACATTTAAACCTTGAATTTTGGTTTATTTACAGTATTAAACATTTTGTTAAAACATTGAGTCAGAGTTAACTGTAACTAATGGCTTGAGATCCTGGTATGTCACACGCCTAACGGATATCCTGTTTGTGGAAAATTTGAGGGTGTGACATGATTTTTCAGGAAAAACAAAGAAGGAATCAGGAGACTTAGGATGTTTCAGTGATGATTCAGATAATGACGATGACAATGATCTCAATTCTGAGTATCCATTCATGTCATTTCACAATCCTGATAAAGTGGTACTAAATCAAGCTTCGGGTCCATCTGGTTCCCAAGAAGATCAGGAATCAAACAACATTGAAGATGATGACAATCAACAAAATTCTCCTAATGATGGTGGATCTGTTCAAAATCAACCATCATCAGATCCGAATGTTGAAGTTGTTCCAGAAACATTTGACTACTTCATCAATTCACCCGAACAAGTTCCTAATTTCACTCCGCATACTTCTACAATTTTACAAGATCTACCGAATCTGAATCAGTCTAATCTAGAGACTCAAGTACAAGGTGACGAAATTCCAACTCACCGAGTTCATAGGAATCATCCTATGTCTCAGATTATCGGTCCTTTGAATCAGAGAACCATGAGAAGTCAGAATGAGCATGCAAACATTTGTCTTTATTCTTGTTTTCTTTCTCAAGTGGTACCGAAGAACATTTCAGAAGCGCTGCAAGATAACAGTTGGATTGAAGCCATGCAAGAGGAGTTACTTCAGTTCAGAAAACAAGAAGTGTGGAAATTAGTGGACTTACCTGAAGGAGAAAATGCGATTGGTACAAGATGGTTGTACAAGAACAAGCCAGATGAACGTGGCATTGTGGTCAGAAATAAAGCCAGACTTATTGCACAAGGTTACACTCAAGAAGAAGGTATCGACTATGAAGAAGTGTTTGCTCCGGTCGCTCGACTTGAAGCTATTCACGTTTTTCTAGCTTATGCCTCTTTCATGAAGTTCAAAGTGTTTCAAATGGATGTTAAAGGTGAATTTTGTATGGACCAATTACCGATGATGTGTACGTCAGACAACCTCCAGGTTTTGAGGATCCTAAGTATCCACATCGTGTATACAAATTGAGCAAAGCTTTATATGGTCTACATCAAGCCCCAAGGATTTGGTACGAGACGTTATCTAAACATATGCTGGAACATGGTTTTTCAAGAGGTCAGATTGATCCTACTTTATTTATGAAGAGGGAAAATGAAGATCTTCTATGTGTTCAAGTGTATGTGGATGATATCATTTTTGGATCAACCAGTCCATCCATGTGCAAAGAGTTTGAAGAGATTATGAAATCTGGATTTCAGGTGAGTTCTATGGGAGAGATCAATTTCTTTCTCGGACTGCAAGTTAAACAGTCAGCAGAGGAAATTTTTATCAACCAATCAAAGTTTGTTGAAAAGTTGCTGAAAAAGTTCAAGATGCAAGATTGTCAGACTATTCGAACTCCATCTGATGTGACTGCAAAATCCAACCTGATCCAAAAGGCAAATCCGTTGATCAAACACTTTACAGATGCATGATCGGTTCATTGATGTATCTTACTGCATCAAGACCAGACATTATGTATGTTGTATGTGTATGTGCTAGATATTAGTCTGATCCCAAAGAGTCGCACCTGATTGCTGTCAAACGTATTTTCAAATACCTTAAAGGGAAACCGAATCTCGGGTTTTGGTATCTTTATGAAGGGGATTTTGAATTATACAGTTATTCTGATAGTGACTTTGGTGGGTGTGCTCTTGACAGGAAATGGACCACGGGTGGATGTCAGTTTCTGGGTCCTCAACTTGTCTCATGGCAATGCAAAAAAATCAGACCAATGTTTACGTATCCACTGCTGAAGCAAAGTATATCGCTGCATCTGCAGGATGTTCTCAAGTTTTTTGGTTACAAAACCAGTTACTTGACTACGGGTTTAACTTTCTCAAAACTCCTATTTACATAGACAATACTGCTGCTATGTTTATTTCTGCTAATCCTGTTCAACACTCAAAAACCAAACATATCGAAATTCGATACCATTTTCTCAGAGACAAGTCTGAAAAAGGTTTAATAATTTTGATTAAGGTTCGTACCGACAAACAACTGGCAGATCTTTTCACAAAACCATTCTTGTCAGGACTGTTTGAATTCTTAATTCAATCCATAGGGTTAATCAACCATGATTAATTCTATTTTATGAAAATCAAATACAAAATCAGAAAATATAAAAGCCAAAAATATAATAAGTCGATGTCAAGTATTGTTTCCTATGTCTTTTTATTCTTACATTATGTGTGTGCATGAAAAAGAAAAAGCAAAACAAAAAGAAAAAGAAAAAGCAAAAAGAAAAGAAAAATCATGTCATAAGAATCTATATTGCAAAAAGTGAGAGATGATACTTACATTATCTGTTTCATCATTTTTAATAAAGAATGATAAGTGTTAATTGATGTGCGAGACAGCTCAGGCAATTAGACTGAAAAAGTAAGTTCATTGTTGAAAAATCTAAACTTAATGATCTTTGTGTTAAGTTCATTTGTTATACATGTCTAAATATATATCTTTTATTGAACGCCTTGTGATGTTATTTGAACATGATCGGGTAACGATGCAATCTATTCAGTGTGATGAACCGCATCGTGAGCTTCTTTGTTGTGGTATCCACAGACCTGAAGTCTCACACGAAGTCTCTTTTGAGCTTCAAGGTGCAGCAAAAGATTCCCAAAGATGGAACAAACAGAGTCCCAAATGTGGACCATCACCAAACAAATTCCAAAAAGGAATTCAGAAGATTATATTTTGATTCATTGCATTGCATCTGTATTTACATTAATATGTGTGCTTTGTGTGTGCAGGCATATGGATTCTTTATTGACACATCGACATCATTTGTAAACTTAAAATTTCAAGAAATTTCAATTTTAGGGGGAGAATAAAATAATTAAAGAAGAAATATATTTTCAAAAAGCCAAAATATTAGAAATAAGTGTGTTGAATGTAAGGATCAAGTGGTCAATGAAAGCAAATGTATTGGATGTGATAAAAACAAACCTGAAGTCTTGTGATATGTTTTTGTTTAAAGAAAAATGTTTTGGGATATAGAAATATTGGTTAATAAAAAAATTGTTTGTTGAGAAAAACAAAAGGAAAATGAAAAAGGAAAGTTTGTTATAACTTAAATGTTTTTAAATTTTGTTGCCCTAGATTATGATTGATAGTTAATTAACACAAACCCTAATAAGGATGTCGTGTATAATTAATGTGTCGAGAATGATTGCATGTGCAATAAATGCAGTTGGAAAGTCAACAGACAAAGAAAGTGAAGAAAAAATCGTTAAGTGTTGAAGCCGGGTGAAGACATCATTCACTGTTCAGCCGGGTGATTATATGATAACTTGCCGGGTAAAGGAAGGAAATTATGCCGTGTGACCAAAATTTCAATCTCACTATGCAGCCGGGTAATGAAGTGATTGATACTATACAGCCGGGTAATAGAATGAAGTTTCTATACAGCCGGGTAAGCGCTGTCACTGTACAACCGGGTAAGTGATGTCACTGTATTGCCGGGTGATGAAAGAAACTGTCACTGTATTGCCGGGTGATGAAAGAAACTGTCACTGTATAGCAGGGTGATGAAAGAAACTGTCACTGTGCAGCCGGGTATTGGAAAGAAAAAACTACTGTTCGGCGGGGTAATGGGTAAAACAAAACAAAGGTGTAATCGTTCCAAATACTGTTTCGATTATGTCATGAGCCTACCAAGCTTTGACATGAAGAGACTTTAATGTGTGAACAGTGACCCGTCTCAAACAATGTTGACACGACTCAACAGTACTTGACCCGTCTCAACAGTGTGTGACCCGTCTAAGTGTTTTACATGTTAAATGTTGTTTATTCACATGATTGATCCGTCCAAAGTTGTTGACCCGTCCTAACAGTAACATGACCCGTCCAAGGCTTTTTGCGCCTAATTGTTTACCCGTCTAAAATGTTAACCCGTCTCAATTATTTGACCTAATCTGTGAGCCGGCTCATCAACATATAAATACCCGCCTCTTCTCAAACACTTATCATTTTTTACAATCACTTTCAAGCAAAATCGCCTGAACATCAAATCGACTTATATCATATTCAATCGCTGATTCTGTGACAAGTTTTTTAGATTGAATAAGGTATAATCATCATGATCAAACCTCATTAAACTCACTGATTGCTCGTAAAATCGAAATGTTAATGATGAACAGTAATTAGACTTGAATCGACACTTTGATTTTGTGTGTTAAAACTGAAATCGAGTGTTGAAATAGGTGTAATAACTGTTAATCAACAATTTTCATCCATTAATCAACATCAAATCATCTGTTATCGACTGAATCAAAAGAAAATTTCAAATCCTGTCGAAACCGCCATTATTGAACCTTGAACTTGTTTCATAATGCTGATCACCACTGATACGTAATCTGCATATGATCGACAAATTGATGATAAAAATGAACTGAAACATATGTTACTAGTTCTTTTTGCTAATGACAAATTTGTACTTGGGTAATTAAGCAGTTAAGTCTGTTAACTGTTACATGATCATTGATACACAAAGTTTTTAATACAAGATGATATTCTCAAATTGTTAATAAACTTATGTGATAAATGTTAGTGTGACATTATGACTTTGTGCTTGTCTCTTGTACTAATGTTGTTTGTTTGTCTTGATTCAGATGAATGATCTTAAGTTTGAGCCAAAGCATAATCTGGTTGCTATGTTGGATGAATCTATACCAGAAGCTGATGGGTATAGAGATATGATCAGATTTTTAAGAAGAACAAAATATGTGTATGCAATGTGTGCCAAACCCATTGTATATGCTAGATTGATCAAGAGCTTTTGGAGAACAGCAGAAGTTATCACTGATGAAGCAGGAGTATCTGTTGTGAGAGGTCAGATTTCCAGACAGTTACAGATAACTGTGTCTGAAGAGTCTACCAGGACTGCTCTTAGATTAGATGAAGAAGAAGTTGGAGCTCCTGATGAATACACAACTGCTGAATGTCAAGCATGCTTTATGAATATGGGACATCCTCCTATATTTCCTAAATAGCAGTTTGTGAGAGCAAGACTGGGAAAGCAATGGAAGTTATTATGCT
Source organism: Tagetes erecta (assembly GCA_030867185.1). Classification (NCBI taxonomy): domain Eukaryota; kingdom Viridiplantae; phylum Streptophyta; class Magnoliopsida; order Asterales; family Asteraceae; genus Tagetes; species Tagetes erecta. The sequence goes on from CM061497.1 coordinate 8,783,029, forward strand.
ATGTAATTCAGCAATGTATGTCAAGAAGAAGTGCTGGATTTGATAACTTTCCATCTGATATTGCATCCCTAATTTTTGCAATAGCCATGAATAGACCTTTCAATATGTCAAGGTGGATCATGAAAGGATTTATATTCAACTTGGTGAAAGGAAAAAGATTCAAATTTTTGATGTATCGAAGATTCTTGCAACTTTTGATCAACATTGCACATCCTGTGATACGAGAAGAAGGATTTGAAGGAGAAATTTTGTACACTGAAGATATGAATGCTCTATCTTACAGAAAGATGAGTATTGGAAGTGTAGAGAATGTGCAAATGTTTGACTATATGCGAGATATAGCAAACAATGAAGAAGATATTGGAGAAATATATTATCATACTAGTAAGATACCCGCGCGATGCGGCGGCGGCGACGATGCATTAGCGACAACAATTTACAACAAGATACTCTATTAATAAACTCCTTCATTTTTATATGTCACGAACCATACAAGTCTAAATTAAATTATAAAAAATACACGAATAATAACATATCAGTCATAAACATAATAAAACGCAAGTCTTACATAGAAATATAAATAAGAGTTTTAACACATGAATAGAGAAAATATTAGTCCGACACAAACGAATTAAAAAAAGGTCACAGACGTAGTAATGTGAAAAAAAAAACATACAATGAGTCAACTATTGCAATTTGATAAGCTCATTTTTTGTTGTAAGGCTTACAAATTTCATTGACCTCATTAGCGTGTTTAGCCCACCATTCGCTGTCAAAATCAGATTCAGCAGATGTTTCTTGGACAGCTTCATCTTTTATAAGAAAATATTAGTGATAATTAATAAACTTTGTACTTTAAAAACAAATATATAACACACGAATAAGAAAGTACATGTCATAGACATTAATATAAAAATAAATTTATGCGTATCAACTTCTTGCACTATGTTGAGATCATTCTTTGTCATAGGGCTTATACATTTTGATGACCATATCATCATGCTTTGATCGAGATTCATTTAGGTAATCCACCTTTGTATTTGATATTGTACTAAAAATGTAGTCAACGAACTTATGTTATAAGTTCACACAAAAAGCCTTTTTATAAAAAAAATGCACACCTTATCTTATGCCATTTTCTTCTGGGTATATAGATGCATTTTTAGATTATTTGTATACAAATGCTAGTAATATTTGTATGTTCAAATAATCAAATGTTCTATTATGCTTCATAAACAATTTTAAAGCCTAAGAAAAAACATAATTATAAACTAACTTAATATCAATTTGCAAACCTCAAATTGTGTACATGAGTTAGTATCAAATGCATCTAACAATATAAATACAAAAAGCTCTTGCTACTATAAAAGATCAAACTGGAATATGGTGTTGTTGAAAAGATTTTGGTCCTAACATAGCTTGAATCATATGAAAGAGATGAAGATTTCATATTAATGATGTAAATATAGGGTTTATACAAATTGAGGTTGAATTACTATGAACACATAACCCAAAATATAAGCCTTGGACTGTAAAATATAAACCCCAGGGTCAAGTTAAACAAGTTGAGCTCCAAAAATGGTATTGCTATGTTGTTCCGATATGCATACCTGGTTCAAGAAAGCACTTTGTGAGAAAAAAATTGACCAAATAAAGCATATGAACCTGATTGTTAAAAAAATAAAAAAGGAACAACTATCAAGCACATTCAATACGAAAAATAAGACAAATGCATCTAACAATATAAAGACAAATGCATCTAACAATGTACAGAAAATTGTGTACATGAGTTAGTATTAAATTCATCTAACAATATAAAGACAAAAGCTCTTGCTACTATAAAATACCAAACTGGAATATAGTGTTGTTGAAAAGATTTTGGTCCTAACATAGCTTGAATCATATGGAAGAGATGAAGATTTCATATAAATGATGTAAAATATAGGGCTTATACAAATTGAGGTTGAATCACTTTGAACACATAACCCAAAATATAAGCCCCGGTTGTAAAATATAAACCCCAAGGTCAAGTTAAACAAGTTGAGCTCCAAAAATGGTATTGCTATGTTTTTTTGGTATGCAAAACTGGTTCAAGAGAGCACTTTGTGAGCAAAAATTGACCAAGTAAAGCATATGAAGCTGATTGTTCAAAAAATAAAAAAAGGAACAACTATCAAGCACATTGAATACATAAGATAAGACAATGAGTAAACTAATTTGTATTTGAATTAAGACTTACACATAAAATTAGAAAAAGAGTGGTTAATTAAATTAATCCATATGTTGTCCTAGCTCATTTTAACCTCAAAGAACACATTTTAACATCTTGATGACAAATTTCCATCCGAACCCCATTTTGACCCACTACATAATCACTTCATTTTCCACATTTGTATGATTTAGGTAGTTGTATGACTTTCAAACCATTTGACCCATGTGAACCCATTTTGACCCGCTAACCTTTTAACTTGACCCATGTGTCTAATCTTCAACTTTTAATCCAAACCAAAGTGAACACCAAAATTTCAGTATGTGAGTATGGCTCTCAGTCGTTGTGTATACTTGCACTTGCAACATATCTTGTTACATTCAAGCATGATGAATAATAAAAGAAGTCAAAAATAATAATAAATCGATATCAATCAAATTTGAAATCAAAATAGCAGCCAATTTATTGAGCAAGTCGGTTATAATATACTTTCGGACATCAGTCGAACAACTAACTTAAAAATGAATCTAAATTAGCAAATTTGGTTAAACAACTATGTTAAAGTTAGAATGTTTGGTCTATTTAAACAGCTTGAGATCGGATGACAAACATATGATAAAAGTAATGTAAACCTCTAAAGTACTATATGTGACTTACTTTCATTAACTTCTTGTTAAAATTAGATAACACAAATATGAATACTATCACATGTATTTAGTATTCACAAAGTTATATAAACTCTTAGGATGTGACATTGACTTTCTAAAATGTCAACAAATTTACAGAGTTCAAATACTTCCAGTAGTTGAAAAATATAGTCCAATACGGTCTTTAACCACACTCATTTGACCCATATGCAACTAATAGTACCTACTAATGCATATTAAAGCATCAAAATATATGTTTGAGCCCCTTGACTCAATAGTCTCAACCCATTGACCCTGCTTTTATGACAATGAGACATGTATTTGATCCTAATTTTAAAAGGATTAAAACAATAAAGGTATACCTCACTGAATACATCAGGACCACCACCTTCAATGTAAAGCTTTCGAGCACTGCTGCAGGAAACCTCCAACAACAGCTTGATCCCCTAAAGCACCAAAACAAACATTAACATCCTTACGCAACACCAGCTCGCCAAAATCTATTAAAACAATTCAAAATCAGTGTTTTGCAGTGCAAAACAATCCAAAAACGTTCACCTACACTTAGCAGCAACTAACTTTCTTGCATCTGCAGCTAAACAATCAAGCACAGTTCCAATATAATGAATTACAAAAATTTGTAAATCATTAGTGACACTCATATTGGTAACTTAGAACAGGATGACAAGAAAGAACCAGGTCATCATATTGGTCACTGGTCCTTTCCTCCGCTACATGAACAAAAACATCAAATCATATTCATAATTGTGACACTCATAGTTAAAATTACTTAAATATTGGATAGTAATTAAGAAAACTACAAAAGTACCAAATATTGACCAGAACCGAAGGAAAGCTTGAAATAGAGAAGCACGATGGGGAGGAAGGGTTGCATGGTTGACCCGAGCCGTGTTCTTAATCAAGCGACCTCTTATCGAGGTCAAGCTTCCAATGAAACAGATAATTTTCATGCACCCGTGATTTCACTATGCTTCCTTCCAATGAGAAGCCAATAAAAGCACCTATAAAACACCAAAACATCAGAGTGAACAGCTATAAACCAAACAACTATGAAAACATCTAAACAGAAACACCCAAAAGATAACTACACATAATACAAATGTCAATATACATGCACACTCATTCATAATCCAGATAAATTAAAATACACATATTTATAGACTCAAATTAAACCAAATTAGATTCATGTAACTCATTGACTGAAGCAATACCTACACACCAACATTCAATCACCTCATATTCTCACAAAATCCAGTTCTTCAATTACCACATGACATTATAAGCAGTTCTACAATTACCAGTCGAAGTGTAATCAGAATGTTGTAATAGTCAGAAAAGATATTTTTCACAACAAATTGTACAGATTTGAATCCAAAACAGAAAAAAAAAAAGTAACATTATATCCAAAACCCACAAAAACCAAATCGTATATTTGAAATTTCAAAATCAGGAACTAAAGAGAAGATCCGAGTTATTTACCTTCTGATTAAAATCTGACTCGAGGTAGTATTTTTGCTCGTTTTGGTTTAAATTCATTAGTTCCTTCAGCTGTTCCCTTCTCCATCCATCATAAGAAAACGAAATCAGGCCCAACTGTCAATACTCGACTGAGCCACCCAACTGTCATTGCTAGTACTGAGATTTGTGAACATGAGATTTTTATTAGCTTGTCTTTTTCCAAGTGGCTCGGTCTCTTCTGAACATGAGATTTTTATGCCAAAGTTTAGTCTCAAAATCCTTTAAAAAGTTGAGCATTACCAACATAAACAAGGGATTACAAAAAACTTAGTTTAAGTGACAATTTGATTTGCTCTAATTTCTTGATTATTGAATTCGGTACCCTCATGTTATGCATGAATGTACTTACAAACAATTAAAAGATTCAGCACAAAAATCCTTATTGCTAAAAAACAAAGTAGATTATAACGGTTACCAAACTATGAAACTCGACCCATTTCATTGACTGTGCAATTCATAAGCAACAACAAATCACAATTAGTTTGACATGTTTCATTACATGAAAGACATTATAAGGGGTAAAATACAAAACTTGACCCGAAATGTTTATGTAACCAAGTACTTGATTTGACCCAGAACACACACTACACGTTTGAGGTGCTGCTGATTCGTTCAAACAGCAGCTGATAATGTCATATTGCATTTACTGGTACAATTTATTTATGTTTTGTTTAGGTGTTAATGGGTTAAGTGAGTTTGTGAGTATGTAATCTTGTGCCTGGACCAACAAGGTTATAGTTAACTAACGATTGCAGTTGCAGCAAATGTTTCATTATATCTAACCCAAAGCAAATGTTTCATTATAAAGATAACTAATTTCATATACACATGTGCGTGGGTCACAAAAAGAACATAAACAGTTAACAAGACACCTTACACAGATCAATTACAGCCTGCACAAGACAGCGGATTATTAATAGTATTAGCGACTACAGGGTGTTTAATTGCGCGTTTTGAATCTGATTATGCAGTACAGAATGATCACAATCAGTCAATCAGATGATGATTAGGTATAGTCAAATGTGTTGTAGCCTGAAACAGACGGTGTGGTGTTTAATATCAAGTTGTGAAGAGGCAAAAACATTGAAGTAATCGCCACGCAAACATGTAACGGCATAATTTGTGTCCGGACGAACACAAAAATCAAAACAAATAAAGTCAAAAGGCCCTAAAGTTTCCAATCTTCATAGTGTTTGACAAAACATATACCCTCTATTCTTATAAACAGCAACAACATCAACATTCATTTATACTACAACACACACTCATTTATACTACAACACATAACACATTCATACACAACACAACACATTCATACACAACATATTCATACAAACTCAAGCTGTTTCAAACAAAAATCATTTTAAGGTACTCACACAACAACATAATGCACAAAATTGAACAAAAATAACATGTTTCATCCAAACTCAAGCTGTTTCAAACAGTGTTTCAAAAACTCAAAGCTGTTTCAAACACACACACACACATATTTTATACATGCTTTCATTGTTTACACACACACAACATAAACAGCAGCAAAACATACAACACACATACGCACACCAAAATATACACAGCAGCAGCAAACAATTTTGGCATTCAAGACAGCAGCAACAAACACATTCAGATTACCCCCCACATTCTGCTGTTTTATACATGCAAAAATAGCCCAACAGCAACAGCAACAAACTGTTTAACCCAACCCCCCCCCCCCCCACACACACACATTCATAAGCATAAACAACATCATACGTACATTCATAAGCAACAACATACATTCATATGCAACAACATACATTCATATATGCTTTCATTGGAACCATAAGTTGTTGTTTTTATCAATTATGGATTATCTATCTTACATTCATGCAGGCATACAAGATTCAACACACATACATAAGCAAGTTCGCACACACATCTAACCCATTTTGACCCGTTGTATGTTAGCATTTTTTCTAGCCTGTTTGGAACAGCAGCCGCAACAACATATAAACAGCTGCTGCTGTTGTTTTATCTATTACAATGTGTGTGTTTTGGTGGTCTTTAACATACAACATAACACATTCATTTTTTTTTAAATACACTTTCAGATTCATGCTAACATTCAGACAAGTGCTTCCCCCCACCCCCTCCCCCCAACACACACATATTCATACACAAACAACACATTTGGCATTCAACACACATACACACACAATATATTCATACACACACACTCCTAATGCAATCCAACTTCAATCTCTATTCTTATAAACATCAACAACATCAACATTCATTTATACTACAACACACACTCGTTTATACTACAACACATAACATATTCATGCACAACACAGCTCAACACACACAGCAAAATAATCAACTGTTTTAAAAAAAATTGAAGTTCTATATAAACAACAGCAGCAAAAAAAAATTGCTGTTGTGTTTAACTCAAACTGTTTTTTAGTTATATAAACAGCAGCAGCAACAAACAGTTTTTTTTAATTATAAGTTGTTATACTGCTGTATTTAACTATAAGTGTGTTTAACTGCTGTGTTTTTTAAAGTTATAATCTATAAGTGTATGATGCTGCTGTTATTCCCTTAACACCCCCCTCCCCCAATCATAACACATTCATACATTTAGTTTTAACATATTCATAAGCTGTAGTTGTTGTAGTTTTAACATAAATGATAAAAACAGTTAGTTCCAACACATTCATACATTTAGTTCCAACACATCACATTCATACACACACAGCAGCAACAACAGTTGTGTGTGCTGCTGTTTTGTGATCAAGTTTAACCCCCCCCCCCACCCCACCCAACGCCACAAATCTGTTTTACACAGCAGCAACATATACACAGCAGCAACACATACAACACACACACACACACACACCAAACAGCTGCTGCTGTTATCTATTAAACGGGTCAAATTGCGGCTGTTATTTTAAAACGGTACACACACAAAAATCATTTTAAGGTACTCACACAACAACATATTGCACAAAATCGAACAAAAATAACTTGTTTCATCCAAACTCAAGCTGTTTCAAACAGTGTTTCAAAAACTCAAAGCTGTTTCAAACACACACACACACACATATTTTATACATGCTTTCATTGTTTACACACACAACATAAACAGCAGCAAAACATACAACACACATACACACACCAAAATATACACAGCAGCAGCAAACAATTTTGGCATTCAAGACAGCAGCAGATTCAACACAGCAGCAACAAACACATTCAGATTACCCCCCACATTCTGCTGTTTCATACACACACACACATTCAATTTCAAAATCACAAGCATCAGCAGTTTTAGAGTGTTTTAAACATCACAAAAAACAACACAACACAATATTTAGAGCAGTTTCACTTAAACAACAACACACAGCCGGTTTCACTTAAACACAATAGGTGTTGCTGCTGCTACTAAACCAAATCCATACACAGCAGCTGCAGCCGGTTCCAAAAACACATTCATAAAAACATACAACACAACACAAAACTCTTTATACACATTCATACACAGCAGCTGCAGCCGGTTTAACATACAAATTCATACACACACACACACATAGCCGGTTTAACATACAATTTCAGTACACATAACACACAACACATTTAGATTTAAAAACATACCTCAGATGGAAGATTGATACACAAAAATAACCTGCAACACATGTACCAAAGCAGAAACCATAAACCCAAAACCGTATAAAAATGAAATTGAAATTGAAATTGAAATTGAAATTGATAAAGAAATTATCTATATTACCTAAGATAATGCGAGATTTGAATAGCAAGAAATGAGAAATATAGAGGTTGTTGAGATTCATATAGCAGGAGGAAGGGGAGTTTTGAATTTTCAGTGAATTTTTTGCCGCCTTCTTTGCCATAAGAGTGGTTTGATTCATATAGCAGTAGCAAAAGCATGTTGGAATCTTTTCCTCTTTGATTTGAATTGCTTTGTTGAAGATCTGTTGTTGCTGTGTTGAAGATTTGTCGTTGCAGTTGCTGTGTTGAACATCTGTTGTTGCAGTTGCAGGAAGATAGTATAGATTATGGTGTTAAATATTAAAAATAACAATTCTGGTCCCTTAACTTTGAATGTGTGTACAGTTTAGTCCTTAATGTTGAAAATTAAGGAAAAAGTTAAATTACCATGTTGCCCTTGTTATTTGCTTAATAAGATAGTATAGATATCTCAAGGTGAAGTAGTAGACCCGTTAGATCTTGTGGATGAAATTCCAGACAATCTTTTGGATGATGAAGAGTACTTTGCTAGACATCCAGAAGATGAAGATGATGAAGAAGATGATAATGGTGATGAGGATGATAATGGTGATGAGGATGATGATAATAATGAAGATGAGGATATTGTTGAGAGTGATGATATGAGTGAAGCTGAATCCGAATCTGATAAATCAGAGAAGGAAACAGAATCAATTGCTCTTGATGCTCCTAGGGACATCACAGTCTGTTACAACAGATTACGAAGATCTAAGACTGTTGTTGTTCCTATTATTGAAGAGGAACCGGTTATTGTTGAAGAAGTTAGTGTGTCTGAACAGATTGATGTGATTCAAATTGCACAAGAGGTAGTTGCTGAAGTGGAAACTGTGGCACAGACAGTTGATACTGAAGTTGCATTCACTGTTTCTGAACCAGTAGATATTGCCGCATCATCTACTCCTGCAACTGAACATACTGAACAACCAAAGGAGTCTTCACCTAAGGTTGGTTTAGATGTGGATTTGAATGAAGAAGAAGGTGAAGTATTTCATTTAAAGAGGATGATAGCCACGCTATTGGATGAAATGCAGAATTAAAGGCATCCAATGAGCGAAAGATAAAGAGATTAGCAGAATTTTGGGCTATGTATCAAAAGAACTCAAAGATTTTTAAAGAGTTAGACGCTGAGTATGAAAAACTGAAGATTGATTACGAAGAATTACATGCCGAATGTAATACTTTGCGTGCTGTAAAAGAGGTTCCAGAAAAGTGGTTGAAAGAAGAAGAACCTGAAAAATCTGAGTCTGATAAAGAGTTTATTGTAGATGAAGACGTTGGAGTATCTGAAACTCCTAGGGACGTCACAGTTCATTACACCAGATCACGACGATCTAAAATTGTGACTGAACCGATCGTTGAATCTGTCTCTATTCCCGATGATGCTACTACTGTTGTCACTTATGACAAAGCGGAGGGAAAACGTAAACTTGATGAAGTGATTGAGATTGTTGAAGAAGATGTATCTGTGAAGAAAACTAGAACCGAGGAAGCAGTTCAGGTTGAGCCGGTTCAAGCTGAAACTGTACAAGCAACTAAAGTGCTGGATATAAGTGAAGAAGCTGGTCCCTCTGAGTTTGAAACCGAAGTAAATGTGTGCGAAGATATTCCTATTGATCTGGATGAACGGTTTGCATATCTAGAAAGAATGAAGTACAATCCTGTTTATTTGAATGGACTTATAGTCAGTCAAACAAATAAGGAGTATGAGAAGTGTGTTAATGCCCAAGATAGAGTTGAAGGTGATGAGAAAGAGTTTGTTGTTGAACCAGGTGAGTGGACACCTTTATAGGAAAGCCTGAATATTGATGATCTTCCTCCGGAAGAATTATATCATCAAAATCTAGAGGACATGACTTTGACCGATATGCGCCAATGGTTACGATCAAGAAACTATCCGTATAAAACATTGAAGAGGTTGAAGAAGGAGTCGTTGAAAAAGATTGTGGTGAGCTTTCAAAAGTCAGAAAAGATGCATAACCGTATGCTCTTTTTGGATTATCAAAATCCACAATATTTTGAACTAACCAAAAGGTTCAAAGTGTTGGAACCAAAAGAGATTCCTTTAATGGCTTTACCTATTGATGCACACAAGAAAAGAAAGGATCTGATTGATATGTTTCCGAGCGAGATGAAATCATATCACATTCCTATGGATGTACGTGAGTCATGGCATAAATCTGCCACAGCAAGTGATATTGTGAGATCACTGCTGAGTAATACAGTACAACAAGGACGCCTCAGCAGAATGGAGTGGCGGAACGCAAAAACAGAACTCTAGTGGAAGCTGCAAGGACTATGTTAATTGAATCAAAACTTCCAATCATCTTCTGGGCCGAAGCTATTAATTGTGCGTCATATGTGCTTAATAGGATGTTGATTGTGAAAGACAAAATGAAGACATATTATGAATTATTCCACAAAAGAAAACCATTGATTGACTTCTTTCGACCTTTTGGTTGTTCATGCACTTTGTTGAATACTCAATCTCAAACGTCAAAATTCGGAGTTGTTTCTGATGAATGTTTCTTTGTTGGCTATTCCTCTTCTCAGAAAGCTTATCGGGTTTACAATAGACGTACCAAAATTGTTCAAGAATCTTTCTATGTTGATTGGCAAGAATCAAATGTGTGTGATACTGGATCTGATCCTTCCTGGTTCTATGATGCCACGACCCTGTTTAATTCCTTCAATATACCCCTGTTTTTGGAAGAAGATGAAATTATTCCTGTGTATTCTGAAACTCTACATGATCCTTTTATTTTCTCACCTTCTCCGGAAATTCCACAACCGATGCCATCCACACCTGATGTTGTTATTACCGCTGATCCTCCACCATCACCATCTCATCCTACATCACCTGTTATTTCTCCTCATGTTACTTCTGCTACTGACATTCCCCTTGATTCATCTATAATACCAGTTTCAGATATCTCTACATCCAATTCGCTTTACAAGGAACTGAAAGATCATCCTCATGACTTGGTCATAGGATCCATTTCTGACGGTGTTCGTACACGTCATCAATCTGGTCTCATCAACATTTGTTTATTCTCTTGTTTTCTGTCACAAACCGTCCCAAAGAACATTAACATGGCATTACAAGATCCGAGCTGGGTGGAATCAATGCAATTGGAACTTTAACAGTTCAGAAAGCTCAAGGTTTGGGAATTGGTTGATCTTCCACCAAACAAATACCCAATTGGGACGAAGTGGGTATACTAAAACAAACCTGATGATAGAGGGTTCGTTGTTCGTTACAAAGCTCGGTTGGTGGTTCAAGGGTTCGCACAAAAGGAAGGCATTGATTACACATATGTTTTTGCTTCAATTGCTAGAATTGAAGCGATCCGAATCTTTCTTGCCTATGCTGCCCACAAAAACTTTAAAGTTTATCAAATGGATGTGAAGTGTGCATTCTTATATGGAGATATCGATGATGAGATATATGTCTGTCAGCCACCAGGTTTCGAGGATCCGGATTTCCCAGACAAAGTCTACAAATTAGACAAGTCACTCTGTGGACTACATCAAGCTCCTCGAATTTGGTACGAAACGTTGACACAATATCTGTTGATCAAAGGTTTTACTAGAGGAACCATCGACATGATTCTCTTTAAAAAAGTAATTGGTGACGACGTCTTACTGGTTCAAGCGTATGTAGATGACATCATCTTTGATTCGTCAAAATGAAAGTTTGTGTAGAGAATTTGAGTGAAGGAGAGGTTCGAGATGAGTATGATGGGTGAGATGTGTTTCTTTCTCGGTCTGCAGGTGGTACAAAAACCCGAGGGGATACTCATTCATCAGGAGAAGTACATTCAGGAGATTTTGGTAAAATACAAAAATGGACGACTGATCCTCAGAGTTGTCTCCATTTACAACACAAACATGCCTCACTCCTGATGAATCCGGAAAGTCTGTTGATGTTCACCGTTACAGATCAATGATCAGATCGTTAATTTACTTAACTGCAAGCCGTCCAGACATTGCTTTTGCTGTTGCTTATTGTTCAATGTATCAATCAAATCTTAAGGAGTCACATGAAAAGTCCGTGAAACGCATCTTTCATTACCTTAAGGGAACTCCGCGTCTAGGTTTGTGGTATCCAAAAGGGGGGACCTTTAGTCTTCATGCTTATTTTGACAGTGACTATGGCGGTTGCAAACTTGATCGGAAATTGGTTTCTGGTGGGTGTCAGTACCTGGGGGAGTGTTTAGTTTCGTGGTAGAGCTAGAAACAGACCACCGACTCTTTATCTACTGGCAAAGCTGAATACACTGCTGCCCCCAGCTGCTGCTGTCAAGTACTATGGATTCAACATCAGATGATCGATTACGGAATCAATTTTCTTCACACTCCGATCTTCTGTGATAGTGAGGCTGCCATTGGAATTACCAAGAATCCTGTTCACCACACTCGAACGAAACACATTGAAACTCGAATTCATGCCATTCGGGATGCACAGGAGAAGGATTTTATCAATATCATTTCGATCGACACCAAAAATCAAAAAGCTGATTTGTTCACTAAAACGTTTGATAAACCGCGTTTTTATGAAATAATCAATATGCTTGGGTTGATTTCTTTTTAAATACTATTTCAAAGTCTGTTCTTTTATAATTAAAAAAAAATCTGTTTTTTCTTACTTATATTTTCTAATAATGTCGGCCATCCTTTTGTGTATGATCTTAAAAGTTCTTAAATTTGTTGAAAATTTCAGTTTGAAAACTGAAAGTTTTGGGGGAGTAATACTACCAATTTAATAATTGTGCTTCATCTCATGTAAATACTGTTTGTCTCTTGCAGGATTCAGATATAGGTTGACAGTGTCTGAAGGAGGAATGAGATTTGTATACTAATGTGTCAGTAGGCTCAGCTTGAATACAATTAGACAGCAACTCTGTGATCAAACTAAATTCAAAAAGAGCTCGGCGATAAGGATCATTTTCACAGACATTTGGCCTGCACAAAGTAATAAGTTTTGACAAAAATGGGCTGATAGTATTTGTTTCGCGCTTAATTTTTCCCAAATCCAAACCCCTTAGCCGTAGCCCTGAATGACGCTTCTCGTTAGCTCTTCATGATTTTTATTTTCGTGCTTATCTCTTCTGCTATACGGAAGTATTGACCTGGAGTGATGATCTTCTCTGTTATATGTAAATATAGACCTGAAGCTCTCATCAGCACGCCCAGATGATCATCTCCTCTGTTATACGTCAGTATAGACCTAGAACGCTCATCATCTGCAACCCTCATGTAAAGCTAAGCTCACAATGTTTCTACATCAAGTTCATTGTTTGACGCTTCATACATAACAATACACTCACATGTAAAGATAAGCTCACAATGTTTCTACATCAAGATCATTGCTTGACGCTTCATACATTTAACCCAACTCCAGTTCACTCTCAAGTACATTCACCCTGATCATTTATTGATCTTGGTCTATGCCCAACCAAACTACAAAATCTTGCTGAAACATCTAAACTCAATAAGCCAAGAGGTCAAAACAAGTTACTTTGCTGATTGTTCGTGGAAACCAAGTTGCCAAATCCTCTTCATATCGAACCAAAACATGATAATATCGTCACAAGTTGTTTGTTGAAAGGAACAAGGCATGGGTTTAAATGGACAAACATATTGACAATCTTTTTCAAATCTTTGTCTCTCCGGATGATTGCCCGACACTCGTTTTCTGATCTCCTCGTGATTCATTTCGTTTTTACCTTCCTGATTCCTTCTTTTAAAGTTTGTAGTTCAAATGGGTCTTGGTTTTGGATCTATCTCATTAGTTTTGGCTTGACATTATTTTAAAAATATTTGTAATTTAATAAGGTTTGAATTTTCTTACTTTTCAAAATAATTCTTTAAATTTTTTGGGTTTTTGCGACACTATTGTTTCGGCTTTGCGAAACTATAGTGTCCATATGTTAAACTGATCTGGGTCGATTTGAGTCATACTTCAAATTCAATTTTCAAAACTCTCTCGACCCGACACTAAACCTTGTTTCTCAAAACCTTAATCCGCCATTTTAAAGTGTTTTTAGTTGATTCCACTTGGTAAGTTTTGTTAATTAATGTGTTTTGAATCTTCGTTTTTATTGTATTTGAATTTGGTGCTGATCTGATATGTTTTTGATTCGTATGACTGTTGGTGTTTTACGTTTTGCGACACTATGTGTTAATCTTGCGAAACTTAACGAAAGTTCAAATGAAGCTTGCGACACAACCAATGTTATGCTGTCCATGCACATCTGGTAGTGTCGGAAGCCTTATTATGACGACATTGTAGTGTCGATGCACATGCTGTGTTTTTGTGAAACAGCAGTGTTGATGAATACGCGACACTGCTGTGTCGCAAGTTTGCGAAACTAACTTTTAAATTTCAATTTTTTTATTTCTTTTATTATTATTGTTTTATTTTCTTGATTTCTTTTACTTTTATTTTCTTTCATTATTATTACCATTTTATCTTTATTAATTCGTTAAAAATATCTTTTTCGTTTCGTTTGTCTTCTTTATTAATTCGTTAAATCTAATCAACTCTAGTTTATATTTCAGATCTTGGTATGGAACGGAAGCCTCCTCCACCGATGAAGTTCGACAAGCTGTCAAATGTGGTCGCTTATCTCAATGATAAGGACCCGAAGTCGGTGGGATTTAGAGACGCAATTTCCTGGATGAAGGCATCGCCTATTTTCTATGCTGTTACACACGATGCGGTGATGGATCAACAGCATATCCGTGATTTTTGGGAGTCAGCCACATACAATCTAAATGCTCAGCCGGGGGAGATCAGGGCTACTGTTATGGGGGAGCATTTAGTCATCACAGCTGATTCGGTAGCCCAAATGTTAAGAATGTAGCGTGACGTCGGGTCACCCGTTTTGCTAAGAATGACCGATGTGTACGAAGGATTCTTGGAGATGGGTTATGAAGGGACTGACTTCTTGGATCGTCGGGAGATCAAGAAGTCCTTTCTATCAAAGGAATGGAGGTTTATAGCCCATGTTATCATTGTATGTTTAGATCACCGGAAGGGTGGGACTGGTGGATTGAATTTTAAGTGGGCTAGGATTATGCTAAATCAATGCCAAGGGGACAAGGAGAATATCCCACAGATGATATTTGGATATATGATCGAGAACATTTCATCATCAAGGAAGGACAAGTGGCTGCTTTATCCGAGATTTGTACAGATTTTTCTCGATCATTTAAAGCCAAATTTGCAGAAGCTGGGAGATGTACTGGTTCTAACTCCAATGAATGTGCGAATTTTTGCTGATTGTGCAGCGTCCAGACATGACGTTTCGGGAACGATTACCTATCTTTTCCAAAATATGTATACTGATGAAAGGTGGACGTACATTGAAAAACTGAAGGTAAGCGAGGAGAAACAGTTTCAGTGCTGCTGGTGGGAGCGGAGCTGATATAGAGACAGAAGTTGCTGATGAGTTTTGTCTCGACATTGATACTGATTTGGGAGGTGATGAAGTTGTTGCTAATAAAGAAAAGAACCTTGAGATGAAATTGGTAGATGAAGAGGAGGAGGAGGAACAGTTAGTTGATTATGACTCGGAACCTAAATTCTATGAAGTAGATGAGATGGAGATGGTATACGAAGCTCAAAGGAGTGGATTAGAGGGTGACATCATTGAATTGGATAAATCAGACTGGTTTAGGAAGGTGGAGGAACCAGAAACCGTAAGGCCTTTATTCTAGAACATTGATGCGGCAACCTCTAAAGACACTGATAACAAGATCTTTAGCTGGAAGTTTAGCCTGGAATTGAAGAAGTTCATGATTAAGAGGCGAGGGGGAGGAATTAGCTATGTCAGCAACCGCAAACACTTCAAGACATTCCCAAAGTGGGACTTGAGGCGGTTGGCTGTACTTCCACTGATTAACACAGATCAGAGTGATCGTGTAAAATTACTAGAGGAGGAGATTCAAGTTGGTTTGAAAGACAATTTTATGACTTTTTGGAACAACAAGCTGGAGCGAAAGAGGTCGAAGAAGGACCTAGACAGGGTTACTGGAAAAGGAAAGATTGTTCTGAAACTGAAGCCGATCAAAACTGTTCAGAGATTGAGAGTACCGGATCTGAGCCCGTCAAGACTGCAGTAGTTCGATAAATGGTTTTATGATAATTAGACAGGGGAGACGGTAGTTCGTGTGAAAGACGGTACTGAATGGAGGTTGTTTGATCCAATGGAGGTATTTGGTTTCTCGGATGATGACTTGAAGATACTTTGTGAGAACCCTATTAGATGTGGAGCCGGAGCTGAAACTAATAAAGAAGCTGCTTTGTTTGAAAGGGTAGCTAACAGGGCACATGGAATAAGATCGTAGGTTAAGCACCTCGAAGAGAGCGTGCAAAAACAAGTTGATCTCAGAGAAGATGTTCGTGAATTGATAGACTTGTTGAAGCGGCCAAGACAGGAGCTAAACTAGAAGACCCGACAGGTGAGGTACCTCCTAGGGGGAGTATTGATGACAACATGTAGGGCGGTACTTCACATTGACGTTATTTGTATTTTGTTTACTTTGTAATAGATTAGTCGTATTTCCTTTGCATTGTAATAGTTAGTTGTTTATTGTTTGCTTTTGTTTATGCTTACTTATGCGACACTGCATGCGACACTATAGTGTCGCATGCAGCTTGTCTTAATCTAGCGAGCAGGCAGTTTCGCAGTTGCGACACTGCCTGCAACACTAGATGCTGTATAAATAGTTTGTTAAGCCTATTTTGTACACATTGGAATTTTATTGAATACAATACACACACTTTGATCTTGAGTTCGAATATGGTCATTATTTGCTAGGAAATGTCTCTGTTATATCTTTGTTGCATCAATTTAATTCATCTTCATCTAATTACCTTCTTAATTAATCATTTCTTATTGGGTTATAATTGTTTGTTTGAGTTTTGGTCATTAATCACAATCAATTGTTGCTAGATCTAGTGGTAACAATTGTTTGTGATCAGATCTAAATCATCATAGCACGGGTCTACTAATTACCTGGACCAACATGTGCCATGTGCTTTGTACTATTGATATCCAATCCATTTGACGAGCCCGGTGTTTCCGCCGTCGGGCGGGGTGTCACAACAACTGTCTGAAAAACCGAAAGAGTCTTCACTTAAGGTTGGTCCAAAAGTTGAAACTACTGACATTGATTTTAATGTAGAAGAAGATGAGGTGTTTCATCTAAAGAGAATGATTGTGAAGCTATTAGATGAGAATGAGAAACTTAAAGCATCGAACGAAGAAAGAGTAAAAGGTTGAAAGAGTTTTGGGAAACGCATCAAAAGAACACCAAAATTTTCAAAGAGATGGATGTTGAGTATGAAAAGCTTAAAGAAGATTATGAAGAGCTAGAAGCTGAATGCAATACTCCAAAGGTTGAGAAAGAGGTGTTAGAAAAAGAATTAGAAGAGAAGGAAACTGGTTCATCTGAATCCGACAAGGACTTTAGTCCAGAAGTCGATGTTGGAGTATCTGATGCTCCCAGGAACATTTCAATTCACTATACATGGTCACGACGATCAACTGATGTGACTGAAACTGCTGTTGTATCTGTTCATGTTCCCGATGAAGCTGCTGCTGTATCTGAAAAGGCTGAGGGAAAAAGCAAGATTGATGTTGTGCCAGAGATCACTGAAGCTGATACTATACAAAAAAAGGCACGAACCGAGGAAATAGCTCTGGATGAGCTGGTTCAGAATATAGAAGTAAGTGCGGCTAAAACAGTTGAGCGTGTTATAGAAGCTAGTTCTTCGATGACTGTTGATGATATTCCACTCGATCTAGAAGCCAAGTTTGATTAACTGGAGAGTATGAAGTACAACCAAGTTTATCTGAATGGATTAACTGTCTCTCAGATAAATGAGGAATATGAGAAATGTCTAACTACTCAAGAGTGTGTAGTTGGATATGAAAAGGAGATCATAAATGTACCTTGGGAATGGACTCCACTGCAAGAAAGCTTAAACATTGATGATATTCCTCCCAAAGAATTATATCATCAAAACCCTGAAGAGATGACAATTGTTGATATGAGTTCATGGCTACAATCAAGAAACTATCCTTAAAGCAGTTTGAAGAAATTGAAATCAGATTCGTTGAGAAAGCTGGTGAAAAGTTTCCAAGCTTCAGAAAAGATGCACAACAGAATGTTCTTTCTTGATTACAACAACCCTCAATTCTTAGAGATTACCAAGAGGTTCAGGGTGTTGGAGCCAAAAGAGATACCACTCATACCAAAGCCTCTTGATGCCCACAAGAAAAGACAAGAGTTAATCGATATGTTTCCTAGTGAAGTCAAAGCATACAGTGTTCCCCTAGACACAAGAGAAGTGTGGAACAAGGCATCTACTGCTGGGGATATTGTCATATCCTTACTGAATAAAGGACAATATGTGGCCGACTTACTAGATTCAATGATTGTTCCAGACAAGACCAAAGATGTCAAAATCGTTGCATGGAAGTATGACGAAATTTTCGATGCCTTCTTGATTAAAAGAGTGAACGGAATCTTTGATGTGTACCACTACTACACAAGCATTTTCAAATTACCCGTTCAGGATTTGAAGGAACTGCACAAACTCAGACTAATAAATCACACCAAAGCTGAAAGAGGAAACAAACTGGTGATGGTGCTTGATGCTGGTATTAGCAGAATGCCATAGTTTTTACAAGTTAGACGTCAACAGGAAGATAGCTTTTACCTTGATCATAAGAAGAAGAAAAAGAAAAAGATTGTTGTTCGTGATATGTACATAGAAGAGTTTTGTGATCCCTATTTCGATAAAGTGACTGATCCTTGTGTGAAAGTCTTTGATGGATCTCAGAAAACAAAGCCAATACTTAAAGCATTATATCATGTAGAAACTTTTGAGTTAAAGCTTGTTCGAGATATGGAAGATTGGGAGAATGATGTTGTGACATCTGCCCCGAACCCGAATCCGGATGCCCGATTCAAACCCGAAGTTGTTTATCTTTTAATTGTAATTCGTATTTATTTCTTCGAAATTTAACGTTCATTAAAACTATGAATAAATATGTCGAATCTTTACGTTATTCTTATCGTATTTAATCAATCGTATTATATCTCAAAACATTTAAAGCATACTAAATAACCACTATTCATATTATCTACATCCAAAAATATATATATATATATAGTGCTTTATAAAAGAAAATTTATTGAAAACGTCAAACAAATAACGCTTCTAAGTCTCGAATTAGTTTCTTAACGTCACAAATTAACGAGCATAAGCTATAAAAACATCCCTTATATAAAACGTTTCAACTTATTTAGTTAAGTTTGTTAGTTAATATATTATGTTAGGGTTATTTCCTTGTTAAGATTTACTTTGTATTTTGTTTATTGTTTATATGTTTGTAAATAGTTTAGGGTCTATTTTGTTATATTCCTTAAACTTGTATTTTGTTGTTATAAGCATGTAGTGTGTGTGTGTGAGGAGAGAGGCTAGATCACTTTTACACTGTTAGAGAGAGAATTAACTGTGTGTGATTTTGTTTCTCCTGCACTTGTACTACGAATTGCTTTGATCATCAATATACAAAGAGAATTATTAGTATGAATTGTGTTTGTGATTGAACTGTTTGTTTGTGCGTGTTGTTCTGATCATTGTGAGCGATATTAACGATCCAATTGAACCTATCAATTGGTATCAGAGCTATTGGTACTGTGTTCTTCGCTGTTCTTAAGCAAAACACATCAATATTGCTCAAAAATCATGATCTGAATGAATTGTTGGTGTTTTTAGTTGTGATTTATCATCGCAATCACTCCTATACACAACGATTGTGCAGATTCCTTCAGATTATCATCAGATCTGAGGAATTTAGAAGAAAGAAAAATTTACTGTTCAATCAAATTTTGCTCAAATTTGATCATGTTTTGGATTGATTGATAAGGGATTGATAATCGGACTATTTCACAGCTTGTGTGTGAATTTTGGACAAATTGGACAAGTTTTAGACAAAACCCAGAAAATTCTCATGGAGAAGATGATGAACAGTATGATTTTGGTTGAAGATTAACTTGCCGGGTGATTATTTTGACTTAGACAATTTCCTTGGACTTAGATTTGAGAAGAAATTAGGTCCTGTATTGTCGTGTAAGGGAATTTGTTCTAGACGGGTGAAGAATTTGACTTGAAAAAGTGCTACTGTTCAGCCGGATAAAACACTGTTACGCCGGGTGATAAACAAAATACAGCCGGGTAATCATCAACTGTGTTGCCGGGTAAACAACCTTGCCGTGTGATCGAGTACTGTTCAGCCGGGGAAGCTTTTAACCGTGTCAAGATTCTGCCGGGTCAAGATCTATTGCCGTGTCAAAGTTTTTCTTGCTGCCGGGTAACTGTTCATCCGGGTGAAGAACAAAATTATTACAACTGTTGAGCCGGGTAACTGTTCTGCCGTGTAAAGACTTTTTCCTGCCGTGTGAAGAACAAAGACACTGTTTAGCCGGTTGAAGAAGAATTTTCACTGTTTTGCCGTGTGACTCACTTTAAGTTGTTTTTAATACTTGTTTCTTATCTTGTCTTTAATTACTTGTCTTTATTTTAGTATTTTAATCATTTCTTTTCAAAAATTTACAAAAACCAAAAATATTTTCTTTAAAATTTGTTAAAAATGGCTCCTACTGATGATTCTGATAACCGTGTTCCTAGACTTTTGAATCGTGCAGATTTCAAGAACTGGACTATCAGGTTGAGACATCATTTGTGTTCTATTGACAATGACTTGTGGAAGTCCATTGAAAAAGGTCCTCATATTCCAACTCAGACTGCTCCAGACAGTGCTAGTACCTACACAAAAGACTCTACTGAACCTTATCCAGAAGATAATTTGTCAGCAGAAGATTTGAGAAAAGTAAAGAATGATAGCAAGGCTTATTCTTTAATGTGCAAGGGATTGCCACTTCAAGTTCTGTCGAGATTGGATGCATATCAGACTGGTTATACATGCTTCAAAGCATTGAAGTCTATATGTGAAGGAGGAGAGCAATTGAGAAGTTTGAAGAAATCAAAGCTGAAAAGACAACTGGAATTATTTGAACACATTAATGGAGAGACAGTACACCAGATGATGAACAGGTTTGTTCACTTAACTACTGAGATGTCAAACCTCGGAGTTAAGACTGAACTTCAAGACTTGAATGATCGATTGTTGAGTGCTTTACCATCATCATGGAAACAAACTGTTACCTTGTTGAAACATACTGAGAAATTTCCAATGGAACTTGATTTGCTTATTGGAAAAATTGAAGAAGTTGAGATTGATGAAGGATCAAGAAATACTGATAGATCAAGCTCACAAACTCAGTATAAGTATGTGGTAAATCATGCCAATACTGTGGAGAATGCTTTTCTTGCACAAGATGCAACGAAGTTTGAAGATGAGGGTGACTTATTTGTTAGTGCAAGTTTCTTTACTGATTCAGCATACTTTCCAAAGTCACCAACTTATTCTCAACCTCAATCTCCACCAAGAGCCCAAGTTCAAAGTCAATCAGAAAATCAGAGTACGAATGTTCAAGCCAAGGTGAAAGACGTTATGAATATTCTGTTGCAAGATGACGAAACTAAAACTGCCTTCACTGCTTTTATGCCAAGTTTTCAAGCGTACCAAGGAAGTCATTTAAGTCAAATGGACGTGGTCCTTCAAGACTTATTTGAAATGGATCCAGTTGATGTTGAAGAAATGGATCTTAATTGGCAAATGGTTATGGTTGCATATCGAACACAAAAGCATGCATATGTTAACCGAAGTTACAAACCTCATGCTAACAAGACAGTTGGATTTGACAAATCAAAGGCCAGATGTTTTAATTGTAACCAGTATGGTCATTTCTCAAGAGAATGCAAAGCTCCAAAGAATTTCAATGACCAAGCTAGTTCAAGCAATCAAGGTCAAGGTCAAAATTCCCAACAGTTTTCAAGCTACCAAAGCAGAAATCAACGTACTTTTCAGAAACCATATCAAAGTCTTCCCATGCCAGAACTGAAAGACGAAGGAAAGAAACCAGAAGACCAAACAAAGGCACTGGTAGTCAGCGTAAAAGATGGTTATGATTGGAGCGCATATGCAGAACAATTTACGTCTGATCTTACATCAAATCTGGCACTGGTGTGTGAAGTTGAAGAAGACTGGTCTGAAGAAGGGGATGGAAAGATGGTTGATAATGTGAGTGAAGATTCTGAAGATTATGACTGGAGTGCAAAGTCTGATCCTACTGAAGAAACTGAATCTGAAGTTGCGTTAATGGCTACATCCAGTGAGTCTTCATCTTCTGCTGAACAACCAAAGGTTAGTAATAACTTACCCCCTAATTATGTTCCATTACCTGCTGATGTGAAAGAAAGGTTGTGTTCTGAGCAGTGCATTCAACAAGTAGAACATTATCGAACTCATTCATTTAAAATTGGTGACAAATTAAGTAAACATGAAAAGATTCATGAACAACTTAAAATTGATCATAAAATTTCTGATGAGAAGATTGTGTCACTAACTGAATCATGGAACAAAACTTTAAAAGAATTGGAACTTGTTACCAAACAACTTGAAGAAATGACAAAGAACTTTGAACAAGAAAAAATTGAACATGCTGTCACACAAGTTGAATTAAAGAAAGTTAAAAGTTGTAAAACAATGGTTGAACAACTCATTAATGAAAGAGGTAACAAAAATAAAACCGGGTTGGGTTTTACTCATGAACCGATGCCAAATTCAATCACTCAAACCTTACCGGAAAACTTTAATGAATTTGATCATTCACCTGAAAATGAACGTAAATTCAAAGAAATTCAAAGAAGTAAATCCGAGTCCGAAGGATCTGAGGTGTTGATTGAAAGCTTGAAAGAAGAAGATGGAATGACAACCGAAGCTGATGATGAAGCAAGCAACAAATCTGATAACAAACTGGAGCCTGTTCTTATTCAACTCGTTGAATATCCAAAGCTTAACCCCGAACCAGAACAAACGGTGACGGAAGAAGGTGAATTTTCAGGATACAATGATCCTGAATACATCAAGTGGAAGAAAGAACAAAAGGCGCAAGTTGCTGATCAGTTGATCAAGAAGCAAGAAGTGAAGAAAGCTGAAGTTTCGAATGCAAAGAAGCAGAAATCGAAAATAATGAACAATCAATCTGAAACGAAACAGTCAAAAGGCAAAAGTGTCTTAAAATCAAATGATAACACCAAAGTTCAAAGTGTTAAAACTGACAAAGTTAAACCTGTCAAGAAAGTGTCAAAAAGTAAGACAATCAAATTTGTGTCTGCAGGTACTTTCGACATGAACGGTTCTTATGGTGACCAAATCAATGCTCAAATCAAATCTAACTCTGGTCTGAAAACAGGTTCAGGTCCTAAGTCTTCCGCTGTCAATGATAAGAGAATTGAAAACAAAAAGGTAACCAAACAGAACAGTTTAAAATCGAACCAAAGTCCCATGCAATCAAAATCTCAAACCAAGTCTCCACAAAAGATCGTTAATCTAAAACCGAATAACCAAGATAATGAATCACGTTTTGGTTCGACATCAAAAGTTAACAATCGGCTCTTTAGGATTAGCAAGAAACATTGTGAAATTTGTGATAGGTATAATCATGCAACTGCTGAATGTTTCTTTAACAGGTACTGCAGTTTCTGTGACAAAAGAAACCATTCTTCAGAAGAATGTTACTATAACAAATTTTGTGATATTTGTCAGAGAAGAAACCATGACACAAAGGATTGTTTCTTTCGATCAAACTCAACTAGAGAAATGACTCCGTTTTCAAACATTAACAGAAATCATTCATTTGGTTTTCAAAATATGAGTCAAAGTCATTCTCCGGTTTTGAGAAATTTCAATCGAAACAATTATGTTTCTAACTTGTCAAGAAGTGTGCAGGTTAACAGTTTTAAGCCAAGAGCTTTGATGGTGAGAAATCAAAAGTTTGAAAATAACCTTGATCCTAAGTTAGAGGAAAGGTTTAGTGCTTTGAGGAGAAAGCAATTAATGAACGCCAATGGGCGAAACAATAGTTATCAGCATCAAAATCTCATGAACGAAACAAATTTTCAAAATATTCAATTCAACAAGTTACTATTGTAGATAGATTCGGAAAACCCAAGACCGTGTGGGCCTGGGTTGACCAAACTAACTAAGTGATTGTTGAATTGCAGGTACGCCCAAGAAGACCTATCAACTCATGGTTCGTTGATAGTGGGTGTAGCCGGCACATGACAGGCAACCATGCCTTGCTTCAGGATTTCAAGCTGAAAAATGGTACACACGTCGCATTTGGAGGTGATGCGGGTGGTAAAATCACAGGAGAAGGAACTGTTTCGAATGGGGTCATTAGTTTTGATAAAGTCAACTACTGTGCACAGTTGAACTTTAACTTACTAAGTGTCTCGCAAATCTGTGATAAATCTTACTCAACGCTTTTTGATGATTCTTTCTGTTATATTCTTAAACCAGGTTTCAAGATTGACAATGAGTGGGTAGTGGTTAAAGCTCCAAGAGATCGTGATGTATACAAATTGGATATGTCGCAGATTGATGCTGAAACCGAAACAACCTGTCTCATTGCCCATGCTTCAAATGATGAGAGTCAGCTTTGGCATAGACGGCTGGGACATTCCAACTTCAGAAACATGAACCGTTTGGTAACTGGAAATCACGCTGTGGGAATCCCATCGAAGAAATTCTCCACAACTGATCTCTGTCCAGCGTGTTTGAAGGGAAAACAGCATCGGATGTCTTTTAAGTCCAAGCAAGAAAACTCCATTTCAAAACCCTTGCAGATGCTACATATGGATCTTTTTGGACCAACAAATGTGCAAAGCATCGGAAAGAAGTCTTACTGTTTTGTCATTATTGACGATTTCACTAGATTTTCTTGGGTTTATTTTTTGCATGCTAAATCTGAAACAGCTGAATTATTAAAAGAATTTATCATCAAAGTTGAAAATCAATTGGAATGCAAAGTTAAAGTTTTAAGAAGTGATAATGGAACTGAATTTAAGAATGATAATGTTGATTTATTTTGTGCAGAAAAGGGGATTGCCAGACAATTTAGTGCTCCGAGAACGCCTCAACAAAACGGGGTTGCGGAACGGAAAAACCGGACACTAATTGAAGCAGCAAGATCCATGCTCGCAGATGCCAAAATCCCTATCACTTTTTGGGATGAAGCTATTGCTACTGCGTGTTTTGTACAAAATAGAACATTATTAGTTCAAGATAAACAGAAAACTTCTTATGAGTTGTTATTTGGAAGGAAACCAAATATTTCTTACTTAAAAGCATTTGGTTGTCCGGTATCGATTCTAAAATTGAATGATCATCTCGGGAAGTTTGAGTCAAAATCTGACGATGGATTTTTCCTAGGTTATTCGTCTGTTTCTAAAGCTTATCGGGTTTTTAATAGCAAAATAAATACTGTTATTGAAACTATTAACGTCAAGTTTTTAGAAAATTCGTTTCCGTTAGTGGCTCATGGTCCCGAATGGTTATTTGATTTAGATTCATTATCGAAATCCTTTAATTCTAACTTATTTGATTTTTCAGGAAAAACAAACAAAGAATCAGGTGACTTGGGATGCTTTAGTGACGATTCTGATAATGACGAAGATGGAAACTTCAACTCAGAATATCCATTCATGTCTTTTCACAATCCTGATCATGTCAAATCCAGTCAAGATCCGGGTCCTTCTGGTTCTCATGAAGATCAAGAGTCAAACAATCTTGAAGAAGATGTGATTTCTCCTAATGATGGTGGATCTGTTCAGAATCAACCATCATCAGATCCGAATGTTGAAGTTATTCCAGAATCTTTTGATTACTTCATCAATTCACCGGATCAAGTCCCGAATTTCACACCGCATACTTCGATCATATTACAAGATCTACCAAATCTGAATACTTCTAATCTGGAGAGTCAAGTGCAAGGAGGTGACATACCAATTCATCGAATTCACAAGAAACATCCTGTCTCTCAGATTATTGGGCCGTTGAATCAGAGAACTACAAGAAGTCAGACTGAGCAAGCAAATGTCTGTCTTTATTCGTGTTTTCTATCTCAAGTGGTGCCAAAGAACATTTCAGAGGCGCTGCAAGATAACAGTTGGATTGAAGCCATGCAAGAGGAATTACTCCAGTTTCGCAAACAGGAAGTTTGGAAACTTGTGGACTTACCTGAAGGAGAGAATGCAATTGGTACAAGATGGTTGTACAAAAACAAGCCAGACGAACGTGGCATTGTAGTGAGAAACAAAGCAAGACTCATTGCACAGGGATACACTCAGGAAGAAGGCATTGATTATGAAGAGGTGTTTGCTCCGGTCGCAAGACTTGAAGCCATACGCGTTTTTCTTGCATATGCTTCTTTCATGAAGTTTAAAGTATTCCAAATGGACGTCAAAGGCGCTTTTCTGTATGGACCGATTACAGATGATGTTTATGTCAGACAACCTCCGGGTTTTGAAGATCCTGACTATCCTCATCGTGTATACAAGTTGAGTAAAGCTCTATATGGTCTACACCAAGCTCCGAGAATCTGGTATGAGACATTATCCAAGCATTTACTAGAACATGGATTCACAAGAGGACAGATTGATCCAACTTTGTTTATGAAGAGGGAGAATGACGACTTATTGTGTGTTCAAGTTTATGTGGACGATATTATCTTCGGATCGACCAGTGCGTCAATGTGCAAAGAATTTGAAGAAATCATGAAGTCTAGATTCCAGATGAGTTCTATGGGGGAGATTAACTTCTTTCTTGGATTACAAGTGAAACAGTCTGCTGACGGAATTTTCATCAATCAATCAAAATTTGTTGAGAAGTTGTTGAAGAAATTCAAGATGCAAGATTGTCAGACAATTCGAACTCCATCTGATGTGAACTGCAAGATTCAACCTGATCCAAAGGGCAAAGCAGTTGATCAAACACTATACAGATCAATGATCGGTTCTCTGATGTATCTTACTGCATCAAGACCAGACATCATGTACGCTGTGTGTGTATGCGCCAGATACCAGTCAGATCCGAAAGAGTCACATCTTGTTGCTGTGAAGCGTATATTCAGATATCTTAAAGGGAAACCAAATCTTGGGTTATGGTATCCTTACGAAGGAAATTTTGAATTATATAGCTATTCTGACAGTGATTTTGGTGGTTGTGCTCTTGACAGGAAATCAACCACTGGTGGATGTCAATTTTTGGGTCCAAGGCTTGTATCTTGGCAATGCAAGAAGCAGACCAATGTTTCTGTATCCACAGCTGAAGCAGAGTATATCGCTGCATCTGCAGGATGTTCTCAGGTTTTATGGTTACAAAATCAGTTGCTTGACTACGGGTTTAACTTTCTAAAAACTCCTATTTACATAGACAATACTGCTGCTATGTTTATTACTGCTAATCCTGTTCAACACTCAAAAACCAAACATATCGAAATTCGATATCATTTTTTAAGAGACAACTCTGAAAAGGGTTTAATAATTTTGATTAAGGTTCATACCGACAAACAACTGGCAGATCTTTTCACAAAATCATTTTTGTCAGGCCGGTTTGAATTTTTAATTCAATCCATAGGATTAATCAATCATGATTGATTCTATTTTTCGAAAAACAAACAAAAATCGAAAATATAAAAGCCAAAAATATAATAAGTTGATGTTATGTTTTGATTCCTTTGTCTTTTATTTTATATTTTTCATTGTGTGTGCTTGCGTGAAAAAGAAAATAGAAAAGCAAAAACAAAATATAAAATCAAAAAGAAAAGAAAATATCATGTCATAAGAATCTATATTGCAAAAAGTGAGAAATGATAGTTACACTAGACATTATTTGTTACATCATTTTTAAAATAAAGACTGATGAATGTTAATTGATGTGCTAGACAGCTCAGGCAATTAAACTGAAAAAGTAAGTTGATTGTTGACAAACATAAATTTAATGATCTTTGTGTTAAGTTCCATTGTTATACATGTCTAGATATATATCTTTTGATACATTGCTTGTGATGATAGTTGTGCATGATCGGGTAACGATGTAGTCTATTCAGTGTGATGAACCGCATCGTGAGCTTCTTTGTTGTGGTACCCACAGACCTGAAGTCTCACACGAAGTCTCTTTTGAGCTTCAAGGTGCAGCAAAAGATTCCAAAATGGAACAAAAAGAGTCCCAAATGTGGACCAACACCAAACAAAAAATTCCAAAAAGGAATTCAGAAGATTCCCAAGGGGAACGATAGGAAAGAAAAATTCCCAAAGATGGAATTAAAAAGAAGTCCCAAAGTGGACCAAATCCGAATAGAACCCAGATTCCACACTGTGTATGACTGTAAGTGACCAGGTTTTGTGCAATATGCATTCAGGTAGTGATTGATAAGGAAATATGTTGACATATGTATACATGTGGGTCACATAAGTCATTCTAATCGAACCTTAAATATCATCATGATACTGAAAAAGTAAGTGTGTCAACTCGAGCTAATTGGTATGTTTTCATATCATCACTCAATCAAGCATAAGTCAAATGTCTATTCAAAACTTGCAAAACATGTTCAGATAATGTGTGGTATGATCTCACTACGATATTATGATTCATTGCATTGCATATGTCTTTATTTTAATGTGTGTGCTTTGTGTGTGCAGGCATTTGGAATCATTATTGACATATCGACATCCTTTTTAAACTTAAAAATTTCAAGAAATTTCAAGTTTAGGGGGAGAATAAAATTGAAGAAAAATATCTACAAAAATCCAAAAATATTTTGTTTTGAATAAGTGTGTTTTGAAAGAACTAGGTTATGTGGTATGAAAAGCAAAGGTAATGGATGTGTTAAAAACAAACCCAAGGTCTTGTAATTTGTTTTTAAGAAATTGCTTCGGGATATAGAAAAATTGGTTGTGCAAAAACATTTTGGAAAAAGAAAAGAAAAATGAATTTTAATTGAAAATTAATGTTGTTGCAATGTTTAATGTTGTTTGATAATTAATATGACAAACATTCTTTTTAAGGATAACTTGTCTAATTAATCTGTCGGAGAATGTTTGCAGGTACAATAAATGCCGTTGAAAAAGTCAACAGACGAGAAAAATGAAGAAAATTGCTCAAGTGTTATAGCCGGGCAAAGATATCAGATGCAACTATTCTGCCGGGTTAAGAACTATTCTGCCGGGTAAAGAACTGTTCAGCCGGGTAATGTTGTGTGTTGATACAGCCGGGTGATTGAGGAAAAGGTGAAGATGCCGGGTACAATAAATGCCGTTGAAAAAGTCAACAGACGAGAAAAATGAAGAAAATTGCTCAAGTGTTATAGCCGGGCAAAGATATCAGATGCAACTATTCTGCCGGGTTAAGAACTATTCTGCCGGGTAAAGAACTGTTCAGCCGGGTAATGTTGTGTGTTGATACAGCCGGGTGATTGAGGAAAAGGTGAAGATGCTATGACCACTGTACAGCCGGGCAATGATCATGTTAAATACAGCCGGGTAAAGGTCATAGATATCAAGCCGGGTGACAAGTGTTCACTATACAGCCGGGTAAAAGTCTTTTATCTTGCCGTGTGAATGATTCACTATGTTGCCGTGTGAAGAAGGAAAAGCATGCCGGGTGATATAGAAGACAACTATGTTGCCAGGTAATGAAGAAAATCATGTCGTGTGAAGAAGTAAAGCAACTATGTTGCCGGGTGATGAAGAAAGCAAGCCGGATGAAGAAGGAAAGCAACTGTGTTGCCGGGTAATGAAGAAAGGTTGCCGGGTGATGTTTTAAGACTATTCTGCCGGGTGATTGATAAAACCCATCAGGTGTAGTTGTTCCTAACCTTTACCCGTCACTACAGTGACTTACCCGTCTCTACAGTGTTTGACCCGTCAAGTGTTTTTCACATGTTTGCGACTTGTCTTATGTACTTGACCCGTCACTACAGTACATGACCCGTCACTACAGTACATGACCCGTCACTACAGTACTTGACCCGTCAAAGCTTATTGGGCCTTTTATGCTTACCCGTCCCTTTTGTTGACCCGGCACTTAAAATTTTGACCTAAATTTTTGACGATACAAAAACCTGCTTCTACACAAACACTTATCATTTCACACATTCACTTTCACACAAATCCTCTGTACTTGAATCGCCATTGTTATCATATTCAATCGTTTTGCTCTGTAACAAGGTTGATCGATTGGATAAGGTAGTGATTTAGGGTTTTTGACCTCAGTAGACCTGCAAATCAACTGTTAAAAGGAAAAACGATGATGAACAGTGTTTTGTGCATTGAATCGACACTTTGATTTTGTGTGTTAAAACCAAAATCGAATGTTGTTTTATGTACAAAATCTGTCGATCATCAACATTCAATCACTCATTTGCACCAAAACACCTTAAAATCAACTGAATCACTCAAAATGTTCACAACTGATAAAATCGCCATTGATGAACTTTGAAGCTCTTAAAAGTTAAACATCAAAAGGATGAAATATCTGTTTAAAAGTGACAAATGCATGATAAAACTGAACTAAAACATGTTAAACAACTTCATCATACAAATGTCAAAATTTTGCCTTAAGTGATTAACTGTTAAAATGAAAAATGTTGTATAAATCATTAAAATTCAAAGTTGTGTTAATCAAAGTGATGAAAATCATTTTGTTAGTTCAATTTAGGGTTAAAATGATTATATGAATGTTTTGCTTTCTAACTTTTATTCAAACACTTATGAAATTTTGATATGTTTTAATGAAGAATCTAACACATTGTCTTGTTTATGTTTTATGTTTGTTTTGACAGATGGAGAATCTCAAGTTTGAGCCTAAACACAATTTGGTAGCATGTTTGGATGAATCAATTCCTGAAACAGATGGTTACAGGGATATGATCAAGTTCATCAAAAGGACCAAATATGTGTATGCTATATGTGCCAAACCGGTCATATATGCAAGGCTGATTAAGAATTTTTGGAGGACTGCAGAAGTCATTAGAGATGATAATGGAGTTGCTGTGGTCAGAGGGAATATTGCCAGAGAGATGGTACTGACTGTTTCTGAAGAAGTCATTAGACATGCTCTGAGGATTGATGAAGATGAAATTGGTATGATGGATGAGTTGACTATGGATGAATGCAAAGCGTGTTTTGTTAATATGGGTCATCCACCTGTATTTCCAAAATCACAGTTTTATAGAGCGAAGTTGGGAAAGAAATACAAGTTGTTGTGCTATGTTGTACAACAATGCATGTCCAGGAGGAGTGCAGGATTCGATAACTTCCCTTCAGATATTGCTTCACCAATTGTTGCCATAGCAGAGAACAAGCCATTTAACATGTCGTGTTGGATTATGAATGGCTTTGTATTTAACTTGGTGAAAGGGAAAAGGTTTAAGTTTCTCATGTACCCGAGATTCTTACAACTGATGATAAACATTGCCTATCCTATCATCAGAAATGAAGGTTATGCTGGAGGTATTTTATACACTGAGGACATGAACGATCTATCTTACCGGAAGATGAGTATCGGGAAGGTGCCTAATGTTGAGTTGTTTGATTATATGAGAGATATAGTCAACAATGAAGAAGATGTAGAAGGTGTATATTATCATATATCTCATGGTGAGATTGTTGATCCACAGGACCTAGTGGATGAGGTGCCTGACAATCTGTTGGATGATGACGAGTACTTTGCTCGTCATCCAGAAGATGAAGAAGATGATGGTGATAATGATGAGGATAGCGATAGTGATGATGAACATGATGATGGTGGTGATGATGCTAAATCTGAATCTAATTCAGAGGATGCTGAACCAATGGAGACTGAGACAGAGGAAACTGAGAATGTTGAGGTTATTGAACCTATTGTGGTAGAAGAACCTGTTGAGGTTGCTTTGGTTGAAAAAGAAGTAGTGGCTGATATTCCAAAGGAGATCAATGTTCAGTATGTTAGACGAAAGAGATCAAAACCAGTGGTAGAAACTGAAGAGATTGATGTATTACAGATTGCACAGGAGGTAGTGGCCGAAGCTGAAACTATGGCACAGATAGTTGAGGAAGCTGATGCAGGCGCTACTAATCCTATTACTGTTGATATTCCCACCATATCATCCCCATTTGCTGAAAACATTGGACAAGGTTTGGAGTCTTCACCAAATGTTGTGCCAAGTGTTGATCAAACAGAGAATGAGAAGCGAATTGCAGAATTAGAAGATATGGTTGCAAAGTTGATAGAAGCTAATGATTTGTTGAAGGCATCGAATGAGAGGAAGAAGAAAAGATTTGATGAGTACTGGGATATACATAATCAGAATTTGAAAATCTTCAAGAAATTAGATGAGGATCATGTGAAGCTTGTTGATGAACATGTGAAGCTGAAGGATGATTATGATAAACTAAAGGAGGAATTTGAGAATCTAAAGTATGATTATACTGATCTGAAGGCTGAGTGTAATACGTTGGAGGCAGAGAAAGAAATGCTAGAAAAGGAGTTGGAGGAGACTAAACCGAAGAAAGCTGGCTCATCATCAGATAAAGATTTTTCTGATGAAGTAGTTGAAGTAACTGAATCTCAAGTGACGAAAGTTTATTTAACTAGAGCTCGAGGTACTTCGAATGCTGGTATTTTGGTGGAATCACCAATCATCATTCCCGATGAAGTTGTTGCTGACACTGTCAATATGGACAAAGCTGAGGGAAAAAGGAAGATAGATGCGATACCTGAGATTTTTGGTGATGAAGAAAGTTCGAAAAAGGCTAAGATAGATGAAACAGTGCAGATTGAGTCGATTCAATCTGTAGCTGTGATTGAGACTGAGAATGTGACTGAAGCTGAGATTACTAAATCAGGTCAGATTGAGCCGATTCAATCTGATTCTGTAGCTGAAACTGAAGTTTTTGAGGTCACAGAGAGTGATAAAGAAGCTGGTTCTGAAGACACAGTTCAGGTTGAGCCGATTCAATCTGAAGCTGTTGAAGTTGAAAGTATGCCTGACTGTATCTGAAGTGGCAAGTCAGTTTGAGCCGGTTCAAACTGACAATGCACCCATGATTGAAGCACTGGATGACTTAGATGAGATAGACTTTACTGAATCTGAGGATGAAGCTGAGCCAGTACCGAACATTGTTGAGGAGATTCCAGATGATTTGGATCAAAGGTTTGCATACCTTGAGAAAATGAAGTATAATGCTGTATTTTTGAATGGATTGACGGTGAGTCAGATAAATGAAGAGTACGAGAAATGCATGATTCATCAAGATAAAGCCGAAGCCGATAAAAAGGAGTTTGTTACTGAGATGGGTGAATGGACTCCAATGCAGGAAAGTTTGAATATAGAAGATTTGCGACCGACTGAGCTTTAGCATCCGAATCCGGAAGAAATGACAAGCAGAGAGATGCGTGATTAGTTAAGTTCAAGGAATTATCCGTACAAGACTTTGCAGAGATTGAAGTCTGTATTGCTGAAGAAGATTGTAGTCAGTTTCATGAAGACGGAGAAACTGTACAACCGGATGTTCTATTTGGACTATAACAATCCGCAATACTTCGAGCTTACAAAGAAATACAAAATTCTTGGACCAAAAGAACTTCCAGTGATGGCATTACCTGAAGATGCTCACAAAAAGAGGCACGAACTGATGGATATGTTTCCAAGCGAAGTTAAATCTTACAATATTCCAATGGATGTTAGGGAATCTTGGCATAAATCAGCAACAGCAGGTGACGTGGTGAGGTCACTGCTGAGTAAAGGACAGTCAATTGCTGAGTTATTAGATTCGATGATTGTGCCTGAGAAGAACAAGAAAGTTAAGATCATAGCATGGAAATACGATGAAGTATTTGATGCTTTTATGATTAAGAGAGTGAATGGTCTTTGTGACGTATATCACTACTACTCGGGCATTTTTAAGTTGGAAGTTCAAGATTTAAAGGAGCTGCACAAACTAAGGTTGATAAATCACACGCATGCTGAGTGTGGTGATAAATGTGTCATGTTGTTAGATGCCGGGATTGGTAGATCATCAAAGTATCTTGATTTCCGAGGACAACAAGAAGATACTGCATATGTGCAAGCAAAGAAAGAAAGGAAGAAAAAGAGATTGGTTGTGACTGAAGATATGTATCTTGAAGAATTTTCCGATGAATACTTTGACAAAGTGACGGATCCTGGACTAAAAGTGATTGATGGAAGTCAAATGACGAAGCCTATACTTAGAGTGTTTTACAATCAAGAAACATTTGAGTTAAAGCTGGTTAGGAATTTGGAGGATTGGGACAAAGACATGATTACACTTTTTAGTACTTTTGAGTTGAAGCTGTTACATCCATCATACATAGACTTTTTGAGAAGTTATAGAATGGAGAAGTGTAAAGATGCACTTGCTGAAGCTGATCGGAAGTTGTTTGTTGTAATGATTGAAGTGATAGCAGCGGCAACTGAAAAGATACGTGTGAGAAAGGCTTTGCTGAACTCTAATCTCGTGAGGGTTGATTTGCCAGAGATAGAGTATATGAGGATATCCAGAAGAGGAACGCTTGAAGTGCAAGTCAAAGGTCAAGAGATGCCGTTTGAATTTTATGCTAATATTGACTTTGCAGGTTTAAATCTGGATTCGCTCAGACGCATGAATGCTTGTCCGATTCTGACAAATGAGTCCAAGCCTCGTCAAGCCAAAATTGCTGAAAAGTTCAAGTCCTGTATTGAAGAAGCATTGAAGGAACAAGAAGAGTATAAAGGACGAGAGTTGCTGAATGTTAAAGATGAACCGGAAGAATGGTAAAAGAGATTGATGCTGAACAAAGAAGAAAAAGATTGAAGTTTTTGCTGAAGATCCAAAGTTAAATCTTAGGGGGAGTACTGTTAGGGTTATTTCCTTGTTAAGATTTACTTTGTATTTTGTTTATTGTTTATATGTTTGTAAATAGTTTAGGGTCTATTTTGTTATATTCCTTAAACTTGTATTTTGTTGTTATAAGCATGTAGTGTGTGTGTGTGAGGAGAGAGGCTAGATCACTTTTACACTGTTAGAGAGAGAATTAACTGTGTGTGATTTTGTTTCTCCTGCACTTGTACTACGAATTGCTTTGATCATCAATATACAAAGAGAATTATTAGTATGAATTGTGTTTGTGATTGAACTGTTTGTTTGTGCGTGTTGTTCTGATCATTGTGAGCGATATTAACGATCCAATTGAACCTATCATATTATATAAAACTAACTTTGGGTGAATGTTGTAATTTTTTAAAACTATAATTAAAAGTTGTTAACTTAAAATAAACAACAACCAAAA
This sequence comes from Tagetes erecta, assembly GCA_030867185.1. Lineage (NCBI taxonomy): Eukaryota > Viridiplantae > Streptophyta > Magnoliopsida > Asterales > Asteraceae > Tagetes > Tagetes erecta. Next base: position 8,818,530 of record CM061497.1, read on the forward strand.
CAAAAGGGCCAAAGCTGTAAAATTTATATTACCCACCCCCCCCCCCCCCCCCCGCTGCGTTTTTTTCTTCTCCACGATTTTCCGGTTAAAATCCGGCCGGCAAGACCATTTTTCCGGCGAACCTTTTCAACGCGTTTTGATCAAATTAAATGGTACCGAAACCTTCGTAATCGGTTACTAATCAATCTCGAACTTCCCTTAACACCTAATACGCGTCTTTTTACAGCTAATTAGACTTAATTGATTTGGAATTTTAAACCAAAAATCTGCCACTCCATATTTGAACCCGTAATTAACGAATCTACCTTCCAAATCAATCATAAACGACCGAACATTATTTCTATGACACTAAAAATCTCCATTTCTCTCCGCTAATATCGAAATCAATCGACCGTTATCCTCTTCCGGCGACTTCATCGTTCTCGGCCTTTCGAGCATCAAACTTGGTAATTTCTGTAACCATCATCATCCTCTTGATCATCTGCATCTATCTAACATATTTATTTCATCTCACATCCATTCCAGAATCACGAATCTGACCCAGATCAGTCGGCTCCTTCTCAAACTCGAACCCATATCAAATCACCATCAATCCGTAAGTTCTTTATATCAGAACGTTCGTGAGATCATGGGGATTAAAAGCCCCATGATCAATTTGACTGATGATTAACAGGTTGAATCAATTGGAATGGTTTTGAATCTAGGGCTTGAATCTTGAAATGGGTATTGATAGTTATAACAAGTTAAAAAAATTAAAAAGCGGGTTAATAAAAAAAACGAGTGTGGTCTGTTGGTTGTGCAGCATGGTTGTTTACGCTGGGGTCACGGGTTCGAGCCCCCCTCTGACCCGTTTCTTTATTCTTTTTACTTTACACACTTTAAACCTTAATCTATATTTCCCTAACAACCAATGTGTCATATTTTGAATTGAGAATAATTCTAAAGGTTTTAAAACATTTAATATAAATAATAGTGTTTCATTGCTTTAAGTAATTGTATACCAATAATATATATAAATACCAAAATAGATTCTTGTAAAAACTAACAACGGTTTCGTATAAAATAAAATACGAAAATACGATTACGATTCGTACCAAAAATCTCAGTTTATAATCTAAAACTCTAAATCTCAAATTCGAAACCGTAGATCTCGGATTTGTGATTCTGTTGCTTTTGTTTCTCTTCTAAGTAGGACTTTTCCTAATTAATTAGGTGGTACCGATATTTGGGAAATTCTCGGTTCGTTGTAGCTGCATTACTTTTTCGATTACTTTTGCTTAACGAGGTGAGTAAACTCACACCCCTTTTTACCGTTTACGTTTTTTGGGCTGAAATACGTGTTCCTATATTACTACGGTTTCTTTTATTGTGTTTCTATTTTTCAAAATGAGATCATTAGATGTGTTAATCTTGTTTGGCCGCATGATGCGAAATTATGTGTTAGACAATAGTATTTATATTATCTTGTAATTTCCACCGGTATTATATTAGCGCAAATGGCTTGACAACCCACCTACATTAATGGCCTGATAGGTGATTTGACCCGGCGATTCTTTGGTTGATTCGTTTGTTACTTGGTACTATATGTGATGCTTGTTACTATGTTGCGATGTCCCTTTAGATGCTTAGACATTTATTGATAACCTGTAAATCGAGACGGTTAAACGATAGTTATCAGTATTTGTAACATGAGTGGTTCTCATGACTTGTTGCTAAGGTTTCTTTACGAGGTTCAAGGTTGGTTGGATTCGTTGTGTGTTTCGTTTGTCACGGTTGAGATATATATAATGAAGTTGCTATACACATAAGATTGCGAAACATGTTGATAATGATCTCGGATTTTCGTATTACGTACTACTACTGTGTTTTACTCACTAGCTAATTCTTTAGCTAACTTATTTTACATGTATTTCAGGTGGTGTTTGAGACGGTTATGGTTCAAGATACTTAGGATGCTTTGGACCTAGAATAAATAAACATGATTTATTTGTTGGCTTTTATTACGATTTTAAGACTAGTTATTGCTTCTTTTATGTCACAACATTATTACTTTAATGATATTAAAATATGCATTTAGTGTCATGTGCTTTGTACTATTGATATCCAATTCACTTGACGCGCCCGGTGTTTTCCGCCGCCTGGCGGGGTGTCACAGTTTGGTATCAGAGCCATGGTTATACGAAACTAGGATAGGGTATTAGAAACACACCGACCTAGACTATAACCTAAGAGTCCTTAGTGCAAATAGATGTACTTAGGAATTCTTTTGGACTTATTGATTTCCTTTCTACGAACCTTTCTATGCTTTTCTTTATCTCATTTCTCATCCGATTTCACGAAGGAACTGCAAGAGACTCTTCTATGTGATTAGGATCTTCTCTTTGTGGAATTTCGTCATCGTCTTAAATGAGTTTGAAACGTGAGAACGTGTGCAATCTGGAAGGGGGAACGCCTGTATCACGGACATCCTGTCTAAGGCAAAGTATTTCGTATAAATCTCTCTAAGAGACCTGTATGCTTACCTGGGGATGTTCGAGATGAGTGTGAACCTATAGGCTAAAGCACGCCTTCTCGAATACGTTGAAAAACGAACTTAGCACTTTGATAAGTCTTAAGTGTCAAAACCCAGACACATTCCTAAGCCTTTAAAATTTTATTTTTTCTCAATGATTCTATGATTTTCTTTACAACTTTTTACGATTATTTCTATGAATTTTCTTTATTTATTCAAAGGTTATTCCAAAATTCATTTATTAATGTTTCTATAATGTTTCTAAGTGATTTCTATGTCATGTTTTAATGGGCTCTATGATGCTAAAAAGTACTATTACTAGTTCATTTAATCAAAATTTTGTCACAACTTATGTTATCATAATTTTGATCTATGTCTTATGAAATTTTTTCTATCTTATCTTGTAGAATGACAACGAGAAGCGAACGAATTGCTAACACGATCGCAACTCATATGGCCAACATGCTGCCTGATCTCGTGAACCAACTTAAGTACTTTAACTCTTGCGGTCCCACTAAATTCTTTGGTACTGAAGGGGCTACGGGTCTTCTCCAATGGTACGAAAGCATGGAGAGCACCTTTGTGAACTGTGAGTGCCCCAATGATTTCAAGGTCCGCTATGCCACAAGTGTCCAACAAAAGGGCGCTTTGACGTGGTGGAATGATGAGAAACGTAGACGCGGTGAGAATGAAATCTTCGAGATGACTTGGGATGAGTTCAAAACCGCTATGACAAGTAAGTATTGTCCTCCCAGCGAAATTCGGAAGCTCGAGGGTGAATTCTGGGCCCTCAAGCAAGAGAGTGGTGAGAATGTGGCCTATAATGATCGATTTTCTCAGCTCAGCAATCTATGTCCCAATATGGTTACTCCCAAATCTCGGGGTATTAAACAATACATCGGGGGTTTACCGATGACTATTCAGGATGCTATTTGGGGCAGTAAGCCCGACACTGTGGGTGAGGCAATGACCTTAGCGGGCCGCCTTACTGAAAATCATGTGCGGGCTGGTACTTTGACCCGGAAGGGCAACAAGAAACTCAAGGGCTCTTCTGGTAATGATTCTAAGCCTTCGGAGGGAGGTTCTTACAAGGGTTTTAAACCCGAATCTTCTTCTAATCCCAAGAAGCGAAAGTTCGGTGCTACTAATTATGCTGTTACTGCTCCTAATCCTCCTATGGCACCGTAAGGGGGTAAGGTGAACCGAAAGCCGTATACGGGGAACCTGCCCAAATGTAATAAGTGTCCCTTTCATCATGCTCCGGAAACCCCGTGTCGGAAGTGTAGCATCTGTCAAAGCGTGGGGCATCTCGCCAAAGACTATTACAATAATGTCAACAACAGCAGGGCTGTTCCGGGCCGGGCTTGCTATAACTGCGGTGATCCAACCCATTACCGCAACAATTGCCCACAGCCCATTAATGTGAATGTGAACACTAATGCAAATGCTAATCAAGCTGGTCGTGCTAGGGCTTTCAACATTAATCCTAATCAAGCCCAAGCAAACAACGATGTGGTGAACGGTATGTTTCTTGTTAATGATCGTTATGCTTTCATTTTATTTGATTCGGGTGCAGATAAGAGTTTTGTCTCTTTGGATTTTGCTTCTTCCTTTACTGTTAGTCGTATGGGCCTTGATAGACCTTATGTGGTAGAGGTAGCGAATGAGAAGGGTGTTACTATTAGTTCATGTTTTATGGGGTGTATGCTTAATCTTTTGGGTCATGTTTTCCGTGTTGATCTCTTACCTATGAATCTCAGTTGTTTTGACGTTATTATCGGTATGGACTGGTTATCCGTTAACGGTGCGGAAATTCTGTGTCGGGAAAAAATTGTTCGAGTTCCTCTTCCATCGGGTCAAATACTGAATATCTCGGGGGAGAAATCTCCTGTCGGTTTGAAAATCATGTCTTGCGTCGAAGCCCAAAAATATTTGCGTAAGGGCTATGTTGCGTTTTTTGCTCGTGTTGAAGTTAAGAAAACAAAAGAAAAGAAGCTCGAAGATATTCCAGTTATGCGGGATTTTGCTGAGGTTTTTCCCGAGGACGTAACCGGCCTTCCACCCGCACGACAAGTTGAGTTCCGTATTGATCTTGTACCCGGTGCTACTCCTGTTGCAAAAGCTCCTTATCGCCTCGCACCTTCCGAACTCCAAGAGTTGGCTAGTCAACTCCAAGAGTTATCCGATAAAGGTTTCATTCGTCCGAGTTCCTTTCCATGGGGTGCTTCAATCTTGTTTGTCAAAAAGAAAGATGGCTCGTTCCGTATGTGTATCGATTATCGCGAGCTTAATAAACTCACCGTCAAAAATCGTTATCCATTGCCGCGTATCGATGATCTTTTTGATCAACTTCAAGGTGCAACTTGTTTTTCTAAGATTGATCTCCGTTCTGGTTATCATCAACTGCGTGTTCATGAAGATGACATACCGAAGACTGCGTTTCGTACGCGGCATGGGCACTTTGAGTTCACGGTCATGCCTTTTGGTTTAACTAATGCGCCTGCTGTTTTCATGGACTTGATGAATCGTGTGTGTCGCCGTTTTATGACAAATTTGTTATTGTGTTTATTGATGATAATGTGTCTCAGTAAATGAGAAAACCAAACGTCAGAGTTTAACCGTTTAAAACAATGCGGAAGCATAATATAAAGTAAAACATATGCGCAAACACGCGCCCCAAAGTACAGGTTTAGAATGCAATAAATATAATTAAAATGTTTGAAACTATGCAGACCCATGATGCATGTCCTATTATGATGTTCAACTAACCTTGGCCACCTGAGAAAAACACGCTAAAAAGTGTCAACGCTAGGTTGGTGAGTTCACAGGTTTAAACAACAATTCATAAACAAGTTTTCCAGATAATGTAAATCACATATATATCAGTAGGTAGCTAACCCAAGTTTTCATGTTACTCAAACGTTTCGAATCCGAGCTAACTGTTTATGTTGTGCCTTGTTACCATTGTTAACATTCAATGGCCCATGAGATTAGGACAATTCACACCTGCCCGGCTCCCAGCCGAGAGTGGGGTTTGTCAAACCCAGTAGTACTACCCGAACTTCCTCGCTATACCCCGTATATTAACGGTTCGAGAGAATTGAAAGGACTTTCGTATGTTAAGTTTGACGATTAGTAAGCCATGATGATATATAAGTAAGTACAAAATCAAAAGTGTTTTCATGCGTGCTTTCTCCCCCAACAGGAAAATAGTAAAAGGGGCCGTGAAACTCACCTTAGATGCGCAGCTACAAATAATTAGCAAAAATTGTAATTCCAAGTTCGACCAACGACCTGTTTGAGTTCTACTATTTAGGTACAAATTACTCTAACACAGGCCACGTCCGGTTTCACCTTCCCGGTTCGGTTTCATTCTAATCGCCAATATGAAATTGTCATGTAATAAAGATGGGTTTTGACATATGTCTCCAGCTAAAATGTTTAGAGTATTAATTTAATAATCCATTTAATCCCCATGCGTTTCTTTCGGGTTGTCACACAATTATATATATACATATATCTTTCCTCACAAAATAAATATATTTCACATACAGGTTATTATGTCATTTTAATCTACTCTTAAGCTTGTTTCTTATCATACTCGTATTTTCATTATCATTCAAGCATCATGAAGTTATCACTTATTCATGACCATTTTATGAAGTCATCATATTATCATATCGTAAAATTATCACATTACTAACAACAAATATTATCCATTTTACTAGGTACATACATCCCTATATATCAACACCCATATCATAACTATATATGATTTCATTTACTAATTGTTACCACTTCAAACACAATTTGCACCCACATGATCATGCATACTTAACCTTAAATATATACACATACATGCACACCACACATATATTACTATCAGTATACACATCACATACACCAACAAGATCTCATACTTCATACCCAACATTTATCATATGCATACATACAAATCACCAAATATATATATATATATATATATATATATATATCCATCCTAGCTTAACTCTAACTCATATTATGATTTCTTTCAAACAAAAAAATAAACTTGTAATAACATACAACTTACAAATTCAAATCATCAATCACTTAGACTCAATATCACCACTACGTATACATATCTACACATATCTACATATTTTAATTCACACATATACCTTCATTATATCAATCTCACACATAGATATGTATATACATACACATCCTATTGTATACCACACACAGTCAATCAACCTATATACATCGCATATATAAACATCCCGACATACGTTTAATTCGATTAAATCCAAAACGTAACTGAGACCGGAATCGTAACGAACCAAAACTATAAAGCGGGTTATCAAAACTTACGTACCAGACCGCTTACGCGGTGCTTCGTCGGTATTCGTATAGCTCACTGTTGGCAGTCAATGGCGGTGTCCGAGTGGTAACGGTGGCAGTGGTGGTTCGCGTGGTTGTTGGTGACGTTGAACATCAGTGGCGACACAACCGGCGGTTATGGCGGCCCTCTACGGTGTTGACGAAGGCTGCTACGGTGTTCTGTGGTGCTTACCGGAGGTTGTTATCAGAGTAATATGATGCGGCGACAAGATGAGCATGGTTAGGGTTTGTGATGAAGGAGATCGACTGGTGAAGGGATGGTTGTTATATAAGTTTTGATTTAAATTTCATAATGGTCCCTTAGATTCCATTTATTACTAATATTCTCAAAGTTAATTAATTTAACTTTTAACTAATTACAAATTGAACCCCGTATCTTTTTACGACGTATATACATTTTATGAAATTATCTCGTTTCTTCTTCGGTACGTATTCGAGCCATGTGAATTACTACTTTCCTAAATTGCCAATGTTTGAACGTCTCTCGTTGTGATCCAATAGTTGCTCGAATTACTATCTTTTTTTGTAATAACCATTTATTTAGTATTTAGTTAATTTAATACTTTGGATTAATTATTGTGGTAAGGTACCAGATATAATTTCCAAGTTGAAAGAATTTGTTAAAGTTCGGTTAACGGCGTTACCCGAAATTGTCAGGTGTCACAGATCATGGGCAACATCTTCGTACCATTCTTCAAATGCTTAAGCAAGAGCAACTCTATGCTAAGTTTTCCAAGTGTGAGTTCTGGCTCAAGGAGGTTCAGTTTCTGGGTCACATTGTTAAGGAAAACGGGGTTCAAGTGGATCCCGCAAAAATCGAAACCGTCAAGAATTGGTCAGCACCTTCCACTCCCACCAAAATCCGTTCCTTTCATGGTCTAGCGGGTTACTATTGTCGGTTCATTGCTAATTTTTCTAAGATTGCTGTTCCTCTCACGTCCTTAACTTGTAAGAATGTACCTTTTGTGTGGGGTCCCGAGCAACAAAAAGCGTTTGATATTCTTAAAGACAAATTGTGTAACGCTCCGATTCTTACTCTTCTCGACGGTCACGAAGATCTTGTTGTGTATTGTGATGCTTCAAAACAGGGTCTTGGTTGTGTTCTCATGCAACGGGGTAAAGTCATAGCTTATGCCTCGAGGCAACTCAAAGTTCATGAAAAGAACTACGCCACTCACGATCTTGAACTGGGTGTTGCGGTCTTTGCTTTTAAAATTTGGAGGCATTACCTCTATGGTACCAAATGTCTCGTCTATACCGATCATAAGAGTCTTCAACATATTCTGAATCAGAAAAAGCTTAATATGAGGCAAAGGCGTTGGGTGGAGTTGTTGAATGATTATGATTGCGAAATCCGTTACTGTTAGGGCTCGTTTCTAGTTAACGATTTACTTTGTACATTGTTCATACATTTTGTATAGTTTAGGGTTAATTTTGTATTTTCCCTAAATGTATTGTTGCATAAAGCATGTTGTGAGAAAATGTTAGTGAGAGAGTCTAGATCACAATTACACGCTTAGAGAGAGAATTAGTGTGTGTGTGTTCTTACATTCTCCTGCACATTTGTACTACAACTTTTATGCTTTGATCATCAATACAAAGAGAATTATTAGTAATGAATTGTGTTGCTGATTGAACTGTTTGTTTTGTCTACTTGAATCATTCTGATCATTGGGCGATATCGATCCAATTGAACCTATCAATTGGTATCAGAGCTGTTGGTATTGTGTTCTTCGCTATTCATCAAGCAAAAACACATCAATATTGCTCAAAATCATGATCTTAATGATCTGTTGCTGTTTTTAGTTGTGATTCATCATCGCAATCACTTCTAATTCACAACAATTGTGCAATTTCCATCAGATTATCATCAGATCTGAGGAATTAGGAAGGAAGAAAAATTCACTGTTCGATCAAAATTTTCCTCAAATTCATCAAAATTTGATCATGTTTTGGATTGATTGAGATTGAAGATTGATAATCGGTACATTTCACTGATTGGGTGTGATTTTTGAAGTAATTGGACAAGTTTTTGTTAAACCCAGAAAATTTCGCTTGACGAAGATGATGAACAGGATGAACTGGTTGAAGATTAACTAGCCGGGTGATAAAATTTGATTTGGACAATTTTTTGACTTAGATTTGTGAACAAATAGGTCCTGTGCAGCCGTGCGAAGGCAAAATTGTCTAGACGGGTGTAGAATTTGCAAGAAAAAAGGTTGTACTGTTCAGCCGGATCAAGAACTGTTGTGCCGGGAGATAAACTGTTCAGCCGGGTGAGAGACATTTCAGCCGGGTGATTCATTTACTGTTTAGCCGGCTAACAGCGTTCTGCCGTGTGATCAACTACTGTTCAGCCGGGTCACTATATTTCAGCCGTGTCAAGTCATCCGGGTGATATATTTGACAACTGTTCAGCCGGGTAAACCTTTCTGCCGTGTCAAGTTCTAGCCAGGTCAAGTTTTCAGCCGTGTGAAGTTTTACTGTTCAGCCGTGTAACTGTTCAGCCAGGTAACTCAACTTGTCGGGTGAAGATTACAAGTGTTGAAGATTGACAACTGTTGAGCCGTGTCACTGTTTAGACGGGTGAAGAACATTCTCAGCCGGGTGAAGAAGAAAAGCTACTGTTCAGCCGGGTGAAGAAGAAATTTTCACTGTTCAGCCGTGTGACTCATTTTCAGTTGTTTCAAACCTTGTTATCTTATCTTGTCATTATTTACTTGTCTTTATTTTTAGTATTTTAACTGTTTCTTTTCAAAAATCATCAAAAACACAAAAATATTTTCTTTAAATGATCAAAGGCCAGATTCTCCAGCAATATGTTAACCGAAGCTACAAGCCACATGCAAACAAGACAGTTGGTTTTGACAAGTCAAAGGCCGGATGTTTCAACTGTAACTGCTATGGTCATTTTTCTAGGGAATGCAAGGCTCCTAAGAATCAGAATTACAATGATCAAGCTGGTTCAAGTGGACAGAATCAAGGTCAAGGTCAAAGCTCACAACAGTCTTCAAGCTATCAACATAGGAATCAACGTTTCATGCAGAAACCATATCAAAGTCTTCCAATGCCAGAACTGAAAGATGAAGGACAGAAGCCAGAAGATCAGACCAAAGCACTGGTGGTTAGTGTGAAAGATGGATATGACTGGAGTGCTTATGCGGAACAGTTTACATCTGATCTCACTTCATGTTTGGCATTAGTATGTGAAATTGAGGAAGATTGGTCTGAAGAAGGGGATGGTAAAGTGACTGATACTTTCAGTGAAGATTCTGAAGAATATAATTGGAGTGCAAAGTAAGATCCTGTTGAAGAATCTGAACCAGAAGTTGCGCTTATGGCTACATCCAATGAGTCTTCATCATCTGCTGAACAACCAAAGGTTAGTCTCGAACTACCCCCTAACTATGTTCCTTTGCCTGATGATGTTAAAGGTAGGTTATGTTCTGAACAATGCATTAAACAAGTGGAACATTATCAAAATTGATGACAAATTAAGCAAACATGAAAAAATTCATGAACAACTTAAAATTGATCACAAAATTGCTGATGAGAAGATATTGTCACTTAAAGAATCATGGAATAAAACCTTGAAAGAATTGGAACTTGTGACCAAACAACTTGAAGAAATGACAAAGAATTTCGAACAAGAAAAAGTTGCTCATGCTGTCACACAAGTTGAATTAACAAAGGTGAAAAGTTGTAAAACTACGGTTAAACAACTTATAAGTGAAAGAGGAAATAAAAGCAAACTAGGATTGGGTTTTACTCATGAACCAATGCCTAAATCAATCACACAAACTCTACCTGAAAACTTCAATGAATTTGATCATTCACCTGAAAATGAACGAAAATTCAAAGAAATTCAAAGAAGTAAATCCGAATCCGAAGAATCTGAAGTGTTGATTGAAAGTTTGAAAGAAGATGATGCTGTGACGACTGAAGCTGATGATGAAGCTAGCAACAAATCTGAGCCTGTTCTGATTCAACTTGTTGAATATCCTGAACTGAATCCCAAGCCAGAAGAAAAGATGAAGGATGAAGCTGAATTTTCAGGATACAATGATCCTTAATACATCAAGTGGAAGAATGAACAGAAAGCGAAAGTTGCTGATCAACTGATCAAGAAGAAGCCAGTGAAGAAGACTGAAGTTTCAAATGGAAAGGTGCAGAAATCGAAATTAACAAACAATCAATCTGAAACAAAACAGTCGAAAGGTAAAAGTGTCATAACATCAAATGACAAACCCAAAGCTCAAATTGTTAAAACTAACAATGTCAAACCTGTGAAAAAGAAAGTGTCAAAAGGTAAAACAATTAAGTTTGTGTCTGCAGGAACATTCGATATGAACGGGTCTTATGGTAACCAAATCAATTCTTCAATCAAATCTAACTCTGGTCTGAAAACAGGTTCAGGTCCTAAGTCTTCCGCTGTCAATGATAAAAGAATTGAACCAAAGAAGGTGACCAAACAAGATGGTTTAAAATCGAACCAAGTTCCCAAGAAATCGAAACTTGATCACAAACAGTCACAGTCACAATCAAAATCTCCACAAAAGAATCAAGTTAATCTAAAACCGATCAAAACTGATAATGAATCACGAGTGGGTTCAACATCAAAAGTTAACAATCGGCTTTTTAGGATTAGCAAGAAGCATTGTGAGATTTGTGATCGTTATAATCATGTTACTGCTGAATGTTTCTTTAACAGGTACTGCAGTTACTGTGACAAAAGAAATCATTCTTCAGAGGAATGTTTTTATAACAAATTTTGTGATATTTGTGAAAGGAGAAATCAAGACACAGCAGATTGTTTCTTTCGGAAAAACTCATCAAGAGAAATGACTCCGTTTCCAAATTTTCAAAGAAATCAATCTTTTGGTTTTCAAAAATTTAACCAAAGTCATTCTCCTGATTTGAGAGCCTTCAAACGAAACAACTCTAGTTTTAATAACGTATCACCAAGAAATGTGCAGGTTAACAGTTTTAAGCCGAGAGCTTTGATGGTGAGAAATCAGAAATTTGAGAATAACCTTGATCCTAAGTTAGAGGAAAGGTTTATTGCTTTAAGAAGAAAGCAAACAAATCAAGCCGTTGGGCGAAACAGTTTTCAACAAAATCTCTCAAATGAAACAAATTTTCAAAATCTTCATTATCAACAAGTTACTGTTACAGATAGATTCGGAAAACCCAAGACCATGTGGGCCTGGGTTGACCAAACTAACTAGGTAATTGTTGAAATGCAGGTACGCCCTCGAAGACTTATCAACTCATGGTTTGTTGATAGTGGATGTAGCCGGCATATGAGAGGCAACCATGCCTTGCTTCAAGATTTTAAGCTAAAGAATGGTACACATGTTGCATTTGGAGGAGATGCTGGTGGTAAAATTACTGGAGAAGGAACCGTGTCAAATGGGGTCATTAGCTTTGATAAAGTCAACTACTGTCCACAGTTGAACTTTAATTTGCTAAGTGTATCTCAAATTTGTGACAAATCTTATTCAACATTATTTGATGATTCTTTTTGTTACATACTCAAACCAGGGTTCAAGATTGACAATGAATGGGTGGTGGTTAAAGCTCCAAGAGATCGTGTTGTATACAAGCTTAATATGTCACAGATTGATGCTGAAACTGAAACCACATGTCTCATTGCGCATGCTTCAAATGATGAGAGTCAGCTTTGGCATAGACGGCTGGGCCATTAAAATTTAGAAACATGCACTGATTGGTGACTGGAAATCATGCTGTGGGAATACCGTCAAAGAAATTCTCAACAACTGATCTTTGTCCAGCATGTTTGAAAGGAAAACAGCACAGAATGTCTTTTAAGTCCAAGCAAGAACACTCCATTTCGAAACCCTTGCAGATGCTACACATGGATCTTTTCGGACCAACAAATGTTCAAAGCATCGGAAAGAAGTCTTATTTTTTTGTCATCATTGATGATTTTACTAGATTTTCTTGGGTTTATTTCTTGCATGTTAAATCTGAAACTGCTGAGTTGTTAAAAGAATTTATTATCAAAGTTGAAAATCAGTTGGATTGTAAAGTAAAAATCTTGAGAAGTGATAATGGAACCGAGTTTAAAAACTCTAATGTTGATTTGTTTTGTGCAGAAAAAGGTATTGCGCGCCAATTTAGTGCTCCAAGAACTCCACAACAGAACGGAGTTGCAGAACGGAAAAATCGGACACTGATTGAAGCAGCAAGATCCATGCTCGCAGATGCCAAAATCCCTATCACATTCCGGGACGAAGCTATTGCTACTGCGTGTTTTGTACAAAACAGGACATTATTGGTTCAGGATAAAAATAAAACATCTTATGAGTTACTTTTTGGAAGAAAACCGAATATTTCTTACTTGAAAGCATTTGGTTGTCCTGTATCGATTCTAAATTTGAATGATCATCTCGGAAAATTTGAGTCAAAATCTGACGATGGATTTTTCCTTGGTTACTCGTCTGTTTCAAAAGCTTATCGGGTTTTTAATAGCAAACAAACAATGTTATTGAAACTATTAACGTAAAGTTTTTAGAAAACTCATTTCCGTCAGTGGCTCATGGTCCCGAATGGTTGTTTGATTTAGATTCGTTATCAAAATCTTTCAATTCTAACTTATTTGATTTTTCAGGAAAATCGAGAAAAGAATCAGGAGACTTGGGATGTTTCAGTGATGATTCTGACAATGACGATGATGGTAATCTCAATTCTGAGTATCCGTTCATGTCATTTCATAATCCTGATAATGGTGTATCCAATCAAGCTCCGGGTCCATCTGGTTCTCAAGAAGATCAAGAATCAAACATTCTTGGTGATGATGTGAATCCGCAAAATTCTCCTAATGATGGTGGATATGTTCAAAATCAACCATCATCAGATCCGAATGTTGAAGTTATTCCAGAATCATTTGACTACTTCATCAATTCACCAGAACAAGTTCCTAATTTCACTCCGCATGTGTCTACAATTCTGCAAGATTTACCGAATCTGAATCAGTCTAATCTGGAGACGCAAGTTCAAGGAGATTCAATTCGAACTCATCGAGTACACAGGAATCATCCTTTATCTCAGATTATAGGACCTTTGAATCAGAGAACTATGAGAAGTCATACTGAACATGCAAACGTTTGTCTTTATTCATGTTTTCTTTCTCAAGTGGTGCCGAAGAACATTTCAGAAGCGTTACAAGATAACAGTTGGATTGAAGCCATGCAAGAGGAGTTACTTCAATTTCGCAAACAAGAGGTTTGGAAATTAGTGGACTTACCTGAAGGAGAAAATGCGATTGGTACAAGATGGTTGTACAAGAACAAGCCAGATGAACGTGGCATTGTGGTCAGAAATAAAGCCAGACTTATTGCACAAGGTTACACTCAAGAAGAAGGTATTGACTATGAGGAAGTGTTTGCTTCGGTCGCTCGACTTGAAGCTATTCGCGTTTTCTTAGCTTATGCCTCTTTCATGAAGTTCAAAGTGTTTCAAATGGACGTTAAAGGCGCTTTTCTGTATGGACCAATTACCGATGATGTGTACGTCAGACAACCTCCAGGTTGTGAAGATCCTGAGTATCCACATCGTGTATACAAATTGAGCAAAGCTTTGTATGGTCTACATCAAGCTCCAAGGATTTGGTACGAGACGTTATCGAAACATTTGCTGGAACATGGGTTTACGAGAGGTCAGATTGATCCTACTTTATTTATGAAGCGGGAAAATGAAGATCTTTTATGTGTTCAAGTGTATGTGGATGATATCATCTTTGGATCAACAAGTCCGTCCATGTGCAAAGAGTTTGAGGAAATTATGAAATCAAGATTTCAGATGAGTTCGATGGGGGAGATTAATTTCTTTCTCGGATTACAAGTAAAACAATAAGCAGACGGAATTTTTATCAACCAATCAAAGTTTGTTGAAAAGTTGCTGAAAAAGTTCAAGATGCAAGATTGTCAGACTATTCGAACGCCATCTGATGTGAATTGCAAGATACAGCCAGATCCAAAAGGCAAATCCGTTGATCAAACACTGTACAGATCGATGATTGGTTCGCTGATGTATCTTACTGCATCAAGACCAGACATTATGTATGCTGTATGTGTGTGTGCAAGATACCAGTCTGATCCAAAAGAGTCGCACCTGGTTGCTGTTAAACGTATTTTCAGATACCTTAAGGGGAAACCGAATCTCGGGTTATGGTATCCTTATGAAGGCAATTTTGAATTATATAGTTATTCTGATAGTGACTTTGGTGGGCGTGCTCTTGACAGGAAATCGACTACGGGTGGATGTCAATTTCTGGGTCCTAGACTTGTTTCTTGGCAATGCAAAAAGCAGACCAACGTTTCTGTATCCACAGCTGAAGCAGAGTACAGTAAAACCTCTATAAATTAATAACGTTGGGACCGGGATAATTTATTAATTAAACGAGATATTATTATATCGATAAATTAATAATTTATTAATTTAAAGAAGTTTTACTATGACCTTTAAATTTCCTAGTACAATGTATATGGTTCAAAAAAAAATTTATTACAAAAACAAGTTTCAAGACACATCTCTTCTCCATGTAAAGTACATTGAACATAGTTAGAAATTTAACACTATAAAATGTCCATTTAGAATTTTATAATCACATCAACAATGGCTCCTCAACTAAAAGGTGTTAAAAAATCTACCATGACCAATCAACAACGAAAATTATTATGCGAGTATAAGAGAGATCACCTTGATTACGGGTATGCATTATCGGCACAAAATGGATGTGAATCACTTGCTAGATTATCCTGGTGAAAACCAATTGCTGCATCTGCAGGATGCTCTCAAGTTTTGTGGTTACAAAACCAATTGCTTGACTACGGGTTTAACTTTCTCAAAACTCCTATTTACATAGAAAATACTGTTGCTATGTTCATTACTGCTAATCCTGTTCAACACTCAAAAACCAAACATATCGAAATTCGATATCACTTTCTCAGAGACAACTCTGAAAAAGGTTTAATAATTTTGATTAAAGTTCATACCGACAAACAACTGGCAGATCTTTTCACAAAATCTTTCTTGTCAGGGCGGTTTGAATTCTTAATTCAATCCATAGGGTTAATCAACCATGATTAATTCTAAATTTTGAAAAAATCAAACAAAAATCAGAAAATATAAAAGTCAAAAATATAATAAGTCGATGTCAAGTATTGATTCCTTTGTCTTTTACTTTATTGTTTTGCATTGTGAGTGTGCATGAAAAAGAAAAGCAAACAAAAAGAATATAAAAGCAAAAAGAAAAGAAAATATCATGTCATAAGAATCTATATTGCAAAAAGTGAGAAATGATAGTACACTAGACATTATTTGTTTCATCATTTTATATAATAAAGACTGATGAATGTTAATTGATGTGCGAGACAGCTCTGGCAATTAGACTGAAAAAGTAAGTTCATTGTTGACAAATCTAAATTCAATGATCTTTGTGTTAAGTTCCGTTGTTATACATGTCTAGATATATCTTTTGATGCATTGCTTGTGATGATAGTTGTTCATGATCGGGTAATGATGCAGTCTATTCAGTGTGATGAACCGTATCGTGAGCTTCTCTGTTGTGGTACCCACAGACCTGAAGTCTCACATGAAGTCTCTTTTGAGCTTCAAGGTGCAGAAAAAGACTCCCAAAGTTGGAACAAAAAAGTGTCCCAAATGTGGACCATCACCAAACAAAAATTCCAAAAAGGAATTCAGAAGATTCCCAAGGGGAACGATAGGAAATTAAAATTCCAAAATGGAATCAAAAGAAGTCCCAAAGTGGACCAAATCCGAATAGAACCCAGATTCCACACTGTTTATGATTGTAAGTGACCAGGTTCTTGTGCAATATGCATTCAGGTAGTGATTGATAAGGAAATATGTTGACATATGTATACATGTGGGTCACATAAGTCATTTTAATCGAACCTTAATCTCATCATAATACTGAAAAAGTAAGTGTGTCAACTCGAGCTAACTGGTATGTTTTCATATCATCACTCAATCAAACATAAGTCAAATGTCTATTCAAAACTTGCAAAACATGTCCAGATAATGTGTGGTATGATCTCACTGTGATATTTTGATTCATTGCATTGCATATGTTTTTATTTTAATGTGTGTGCTTTGTGTATGCAGGCATATGGAATCTTTATTGACACATCGACATCCTTTTTTAAACTTAAAAATTTCAAGAAATTTCAAGTTTAGGGGAAGAATAATTGAAGAAGAAAAATATTTACAAAAAATCCAAAAATATTTTTGAATAAGTGTGTTTTGAATGAGCAAGATTATGTGGTATGAAAAGCAAATGTATTGGATGTGTTAAAAACAAACCCAAGGTTTTGTGATGTGTTTTTAAGAAATTGCTTCGGGATATAAAAATATTGGTTGTGCAAAAACATTTTTACGAGAAAAAGAGAAAAAGATTTATTGAGAATTAATTTTTGTTGCCTTGTCTTACATTTTTTATATTTAATGTGACAAACCCTAATAAGGATGTCTTGTCTAATTAATATGTCGAGAATGTTTGCAGGTGCAATAAATGCAGTTGAAAAGTCAACAGACGGAGAAAAATGAAAAATTGTCAAAGTGTTGTCGTCGGGTGAAGATATCAGAAGACTATTTAGCCGGGTAATGAAGTTGCTATTCAGCCGGGTAATAGTGTTGATTGATATCAGCCAGGTGATTGAAAGAGAAGATAGCCGGGTGAAGATATTATGACTACTGTGTTGCCGGGTAATGAAGTGATATGTTACCAGCCGGGTAATGAACAAGTCACTATTTTGCCGGGTAAAGAAGTCATGTTGATATCTGCCGGGTGACAAGTTGTATGTTACTATACAGCCGGGTGAAGAAGTGTTGACACTGTACAGCTGGGTAATAGAATGAAGATTCTATGTAGCCGTGTAAATGAAGAACACTGTGTAGCCGGGTAAGTATGACAACTGTGTTGCCGGGTAATGAAGAGAAACTGTTATCACACAGCCGGATGATGAAAGAGTATCACTATGCAGCCGGGTAATGAACATGAAGTCATTGTGCAAGCCGGGTGATGGAAGAAGACTACTATGCAGCCGGGTGATGGGTAAAACCAAAACAGGTGTAGTTGTTCCTAACCTTTACCCGTCTCAACAGTACTTTACCCGTCTCTACAGTGATTGACCCGTCCAAGTGTTTTTACATGTTTTATGTTGACCCGTCCCAATGTTGTGACCCGTCCCTTGACTGTGACCCGTCCCAACAGTACCTGACGCGGCTCAATAGTGCATGACCCGTCCAGGCTTTTTGGGCTTAAATGTTTACCCGTCCCAAATTGTTGACCCGTCTCATTAAGTTTGACCTAATTTTCTATCATATAAATGTGACATCTGCCCCAAACCCGAACCCGAATGCCCGACTCGAACCCGAAGTTGTTACCCTTTAAATTGTAATCGTATTAATTTTCTTCAAAATGTAACGTATATTATTATTATAAACAAACGCATTGAAGTCTATGTTATTCCCGTTTCAATTAAATTTACATCGCAAAATATTCACGCATAACAAATAATTATTATTTGTGACAATAAAACTCAAAATATATATATAAATAAGTATATATATAGTTCGTGAACAAAAAAACTATTAAAAACGTTAACCAAAAACGCTTCAAAGTCTCGAAATAGTCTCGTAATGGCTTAAACGAGCTAAATCAATAAAAACATCACGTAAATAATTGTTACGTTTCAACTTAACTAAGTTAGTTAGTTAAAAGATAAATAATTAACTTTGTGCTAAAACTGTCAAGTTACAAACTATTAACAAAACTCACAACAACTAATTAAAACAACCTAATTTTTCAGGGACCTGTTATGCAATATTTATTTAACCCAAACTCCCCAGCCCGCTACCCCCGTGTTTCCGATTCACCATCTCCGGCGACGTTGCCGGAATCCGGCAACAACTCCGGTGACACCCAATAACTCGTTTCTTTCGCTAGTAACCAATTTAATGCTCGGTAAAAGGTTTTTGCGCAAGACTCGAACCCTGTTTCACCCTCTAATCATCCCAAAATCAATCAATCAAAGATCTAAGCGGTTTTAAAACCGTAACCCATAAATCCATTAACTCAATTGGTAAATTAACGTTTAATCAGTCGAATTTGGGTGAACCAAATCGTCACAGCAGTGATTTCGATTGTAATAGCACCATTAATTCAAGATTAACGGCTGATTAAATCCTCAATTAAATGATATTAACCAGCGCAGAAAAAAAACGGTTTCAACTTTGCTATTGTGACGGAAAATCGTGAGCCAATTGATTATGCAAAACACTCCATAGAACCCGTTCTCACTCTCCAATTAAGCAATTGTATTCTAATCAATTGAAGGATCGGTTCTCAATTCTAGGGTTCTTCATGAGTTCATCAAGCGGGTCGACATCAATTCG
Organism: Tagetes erecta; assembly: GCA_030867185.1. Taxonomy (NCBI): domain Eukaryota; kingdom Viridiplantae; phylum Streptophyta; class Magnoliopsida; order Asterales; family Asteraceae; genus Tagetes; species Tagetes erecta. The sequence goes on from CM061497.1 coordinate 8,837,869, forward strand.
TGATTTTATGTTGCAATTTCTTTGGGGCTTCCATTCGTCGTAGCATAAAAATGATATCTGGAGAAGGAATCGAATTATAATATCCTAAATCTGCAGATTTGATCCTCAACCCGTCGCTTTTGTTCTTCGCTTCTACGGACTCAATTCGTTGATTTTCAAGTAAGTTTTATATATAAAAATGATCGTGACTTCGTTTAGATTAAAAGCCCTATGGTTTTCTGGATTGAATTATCAGATTGAAAGCGAATTTGGATGATCTTTGTTCTAGGGCTTGGATTGAAATGGGGTGTTCTTGGATTATAAAAGTTAAAACAATTTAAAAACGAATTCAATCAACAAAAAGCTTTCTGGTCTGGTGGTTAAAGTGTTAGTTATGTGAGGGGAGGTCGCGGGTTCGATCCTTCTTGCCTCCTCTTCTTTAAATTTTAATGTTTTAGGTAATTAACATTAAACATATATTTTTCTAAATAACTTAAATACCATGATTAAGTTAAATACCTTTTCAAAACATAAAAATTTGTAATACATATATATATATATATGGTTATGTATGGACTCGTATAATATATATATATACTCAAAAACGAAAATACAACAACGTTTCGTATAAAACCCTAATCTATAAATTGTATTTCAAAACCCTATTTCTCAAATTGGTACTTTAAAACCCTAATTTCCCAAATTATATTTTGAAACCCTAATCTTCAATTGGTACTTTAAAACCCTAATTTCCCAAATTATATTTTGAAACCCTAAACCCCTAAATACGAAACCCTAGAATTCGGACTTTTGATTCTTGTTACTATTGTTTCGTTTCTAAGTTAGGGTTTTTCCCAATAAATTAGGTGATACTAATGTTTGGGCAACCCTCGGTGCTTTTTAGCTGCGTTTCTAACGGTTCGATACTTATTGCATTTCAAGGTGAGTAAACTCACTCCCCTTTTTACTATTTACGTTTTTGGGGCTGAAATGCGTGTTTCTATAACACAACGGTTTCTTTTGATGTTTCTATTTTCGAAAATGAGATCATTAGATGTGTTAATCATGTTTGGCCGCATGTAGCAAAATTGTGTGATAGTCATTATTAGTTATATTATCTTGTAATTTCCACCGGACAATGTTAGCGCTAATGGCTTGACAAGCCCACCTACATTAATGGCCTGATAGGTGATTTGACCCGGCGATTCTTTGGTTGATTCTTTAGGATAGTTACTGTTGCTATACTGTGATACTTGTTGCTACGTTGCTATGTCCCTTAGATGCTTAAACATTTTTGATAACTTACATATCGAGACGGTTAAATGACGGTTAAACGATGGTTATCAATAAATGTAACATGAGTTGGTTCCTCATGACTTGTTGCTAAAGGTAACCCTGCGGGGTCTATGATACTTGTTTCTATGTGATTCTATGGTCATGGTTGAGATACATGCTGAAATTGCTATGCACATGAGATTGCGAAACACAATCTATAATGATCTCGGATTTTATACTATGTACTATTAATTGTGTTTTACTCACTAGCTAATTCTTTAGCTAACTTATTTTACACGTTTTTCAGGTGAAGTTTGATACAGTTTTGGTTCAAGACATTTAGGATGCTTCGGACCTAGAATAAAAGACAATAAGCAATATTTAATTGTCGGTTTCTGTTACGATTTTTATGACTATTGAATGTTCCTTTATGTCACGACATTATTGCGTAATTAATATTAAAATATGCTTTTAGTGCCATGTGCTTTGTACTACTGATATCCGATTCACTTGACGCGCCCGGTGTTTTCCGCCGCCGGGCGGGGTGTCACAGTTTGGTATCAGAGCCATGGTTATAGGGAACTAGGATAGGGTATTAGAAACACACCGACCTAGACTATAACCTAAGAGTCCTTAGTACAAATAGATGTACTTAGGAATTCTTTTGAACTTATTTGTTTTTCTTTCTACGAACCTTTCTATGCTTTTCTTAATCTCATTTCTTATCCGATTTCGCGAAGGAGCTACAAGAGACTCGTCTGCATGATTGGGATCTTCTCTTTGTGAAATCTCGTCATTGTCTTAAGTAAGTTTGAAAACGTGGGAACGTGTGCAATCCGGAAGGGGGAACACCTGCATCACGGACATCCTGTCTAAGGCAAAGCATTTCGTATAAATCTCTTTAAGAGACCTGTATGCTTACCTGGGGATGTACGAGATGAGTGTGAACCTATAGGCTAAAGCACGCTTTCTCGAATACGTTGAAAACGAACTTAACACTTTGATAAGTCATTAGTGTCCAAAACCAAGACACACTCCTAAGCCATTGAAATTTCATTTACTTAATGGTTCTACGATTTTCATTCCTACGATTTATAATTGTTTCTATGAATTTTTATATTGACTTAAATAATATTCCAATTTCATTTACTAATGTTTCTAATGTTTCTAAGTGATTTCCAATGTAATGTTCAAAGGATTCTACGATGTTTTAAGTACTATCACTATTTCATTTAATCGAAATTTCTAAAGTTTCTAAACTTTCTACGTGATTCTCTATGGTATGTTTCAAAAGATTTTATGATATTCTAAGTGGAACGAGTTGCTATTATTACATCGGATGTTTTCTATCGGTCAAAGATGTTGCTACAAAACCGTGTTATCCTACGTTTCATCATTCCATTTGTTTCTAAGCTACAATAATGCTTGTGCGATATACTCGCTAGCTTATCCATATAACACAATCACACCATTGTAAACCAAACACTTCAAATCAAAACTAAGACATATCTAAATCGAATTATCCAAAACTTCAGATCATGCATATAATGCATATATCGATTACCGAATCTAAGTCGTACTTCTAATCCTAAATCAGTTATCGATTCTCCAATCAAAGGTTCATGATGATTTCTAAATTATAGTCAAGGCTAAATTCCACAACTAAATAAAAGTTAACGGATTTTGCTATTCTTATAAGCTAATGCATTTGAATCGAACATCTACCCTTAAAATATTTCAACTTGACTTCTATACTCAAATAGTTTCATAACCACTCATTTAACTATAAGATTCTAATCCAATTTCAAATCCATCATTACAACTATAAATTTACTATCAAACTATGAACTAACCATCAAAACAAGTACTCGTTAATCAACTAGACGATGCTATCCATGAATTCGTTATCCAAACCTAATGAGAACTCACTACACAACTATTTTCGAACTAATTCAACTAAATGTTTTCATCTATACATATGACCCCCAACGAAATTCTACGCAACTAGTCTTCATGAACTAATCCAAACCCAATGTGTTTCATTTATAAATTCGTTACCCTAGCACAACGTGTAATCAATGGACTTTGTGAAACTAACGGTGTTCGATTAACATAATTTTCCTATTTTCCTAAACAAAAAAAAATATATATATATATATTTAAAAAAAAAAGAATTTTAATTAAAATAACCTTTTGGTCTTGGTATTTTGTAAGATGAATATATATATATATATATATATATATATATATATATATACATATATATTTCGTGATAAATGATTTCTTTAGTGATTGGTCACTCTAACGTTAGTCAAATATTTACACAAGATTTCACCGTTTTCTCAAATATGATACAAAGACTTGCAACAAGCATTATGTCTTCTGTTTACCAAAACCATGTACTTACAACTTAAATTATGTCATTTGTTTTCAAATCAATCCTCTTATCTATGGTAAAAGATAAAAACTTTCAACTTTTTAGTAGCTTTTAAAACTACATTATAGAAAAACAGCGCGCACCACCTCTTATAAACTTATTTACCCCTACATCTGGTTTACCTAAAGCTATCGGTCATATAAATACAAACACCTTAAAAGTTAAATCCAATTGGAACTAAGTGATCTATTCATTCGAACTATAGACTGAATTATCCGCATTATCAAATTTTCTTGAAACTAATTTTTCTAAGGATCCCAATAAACTATATTATTACATGTACACCATCATTTATTTCTTATGGACTGTTCAATATCAGAAAACCTAGATAATTACATCTTACACATATAGAGTCGATTTTCACAAACTTAAGTGTTACTATCCTAGTACTCGAATTTAACTATCTATATCGTTGAACAAGGTTACTTATATGAACAATGGCTACCTAACGGACGTTAGATTCTTCTGGATCATTAACCTACTTACCATCTTAATATAATTTTCCCAAGTAATATTTCTATCAAGTATGATAACAATACATATACGTATCATCTTTTAACCTAAAATTGCTGTGTATTTCTGAATCGCACGTGATCGAATGAACTGTGGAGTCCATGCAAAAACTAAAGTAATTACGGGTGCACACGGAATTATGAAAGTTGGTGCATGGGAACCATAGTGAGTTTTGTCTTGTGTAACTGGACCATATTTAGTCATCCTATTTTCACTTGACTTGTTTACTCATTTTACTAATTGCATATAAGTCACTTAACTACGTGTAAGGTTACTTAATTCGTTTCAAACATTCTATTAACCGCGACTATTCTCATTGATCATTTAAATAATTCTAAATTCACATACTTAAAATATTTCATTTGCAAGTTGGTATCCTATTCTATTTCTATATTGAGTAGCAAATAAATTTTATTCGAATCTACATACAAATAGTTCAACCGAACTCTTATAAGTGAAAAGAGTTAAATAAACAATTCTCAATGAGACGAAGCAAATTAAAAATAAATAACTTCTTAACCTTGTTATTTAAAATCGTGTCTCAATCAAAATGCTCATTTATTCCATTGATCGAATTTTCAAGAGTTTCTTGCGAGATGAAACTCCCTACGGAAGTGGGCAGTGTTCATCCCGTGTTTCATGTTTCTAATATGAAGAAGTACTTATTCAATAAAAAATCTCATTGTGTATATCGATAATGAATCGATGCAATTTATTGAACGAACATTGGAAATTATGAACCGTGATGTCAAACAACTCAAACGTAATCAGATATCAATCATTAAGGATCGTTGAAACTCAAAGTGTGAACATGAATTTAAAACCGAATGAAGGTTAAGTATCCGCACCTTTTGCTTCATCCTCTTCTACTTCGGTTTGAGTAAATTTCGGGACGAAATTTCTATAAGGAGGGGAGACTGTGACATCTGCCCCAAACCCGAACCCGAATGCCCGACTCGAACCCGAAGTTGTTACCCTTTAAATTGTAATCGTATTAATTTTCTTCAAAATGTAACGTATATTATTATTATAAACAAACGCATTGAAGTCTATGTTATTCCCGTTTCAATTAAATTTACATCGCAAAATATTCACGCATAACAAATAATTATTATTTGTGACAATAAAACTCAAAATATATATATAAATAAGTATATATATAGTTCGTGAACAAAAAAACTATTAAAAACGTTAACCAAAAACGCTTCAAAGTCTCGAAATAGTCTCGTAATGGCTTAAACGAGCTAAATCAATAAAAACATCACGTAAATAATTGTTACGTTTCAACTTAACTAAGTTAGTTAGTTAAAAGATAAATAATTAACTTTGTGCTAAAACTGTCAAGTTACAAACTATTAACAAAACTCACAACAACTAATTAAAACAACCTAATTTTTCAGGGACCTGTTATGCAATATTTATTTAACCCAAACTCCCCAGCCCGCTACCCCCGTGTTTCCGATTCACCATCTCCGGCGACGTTGCCGGAATCCGGCAACAACTCCGGTGACACTCAATAACTCGTTTCTTTCGCTAGTAACCAATTTAATGCTCGGTAAAAGGTTTTTGCGCAAGACTCGAACCCTGTTTCACCCTCTAATCATCCCAAAATCAATCAATCAAAGATCTAAGCGGTTTTAAAACCGTAACCCATAAATCCATTAACTCAATTGGTAAATTAACGTTTAATCAGTCGAATTTGGGTGAACCAAATCGTCACAGCAGTGATTTCGATTGTAATAGCACCATTAATTCAAGATTAACGGCTGATTAAATCCTCAATTAAATGATATTAACCAGCGCAGAAAAAAAACGGTTTCAACTTTGCTATTGTGACGGAAAATCGTGAGCCAATTGATTATGCAAAACACTCCATAGAACCCGTTCTCACTCTCCAATTAAGCAATTGTATTCTAATCAATTGAAGGATCGGTTCTCAATTCTAGGGTTCTTCATGAGTTCATCAAGCGGGTCGACATCAATTCGTGATTTTATGTTGCAATTTCTTTGGGGCTTCCATTCGTCGTAGCATAAAAATGATATCTGGAGAAGGAATCGAATTATAATATCCTAAATCTGCAGATTTGATCCTCAACCCGTCGCTTTTGTTCTTCGCTTCTACGGACTCAATTCGTTGATTTTCAAGTAAGTTTTATATATAAAAATGATCGTGACTTCGTTTAGATTAAAAGCCCTATGGTTTTCTGGATTGAATTATCAGATTGAAAGCGAATTTGGATGATCTTTGTTCTAGGGCTTGGATTGAAATGGGGTGTTCTTGGATTATAAAAGTTAAAACAATTTAAAAACGAATTCAATCAACAAAAAGCTTTCTGGTCTGGTGGTTAAAGTGTTAGTTATGTGAGGGGAGGTCGCGGGTTCGATCCTTCTTGCCTCCTCTTCTTTAAATTTTAATGTTTTAGGTACTTAACATTAAACATATATTTTTCTAAATAACTTAAATACCATGATTAAGTTAAATACCTTTTCAAAACATAAAAATTTGTAATACATATATATATATATATGGTTATGTATGGACTCGTATAATATATATATATATACTCAAAAACGAAAATACAACAACGTTTCGTATAAAACCCTAATCTATAAATTGTATTTCAAAACCCTATTTCTCAAATTGGTACTTTAAAACCCTAATTTCCCAAATTATATTTTGAAACCCTAATCTTCAATTGGTACTTTAAAACCCTAATTTCCCAAATTATATTTTGAAACCCTAAACCCCTAAATACGAAGCCCTAGAATTCGGACTTTTGATTCTTGTTACTATTGTTTCGTTTCTAAGTTAGGGTTTTTCCCAATAAATTAGGTGATACTAATGTTTGGGCAACCCTCGGTGCTTTTTAGCTGCGTTTCTAACGGTTCGATACTTATTGCATTTCAAGGTGAGTAAACTCACTCCCCTTTTTACTATTTACGTTTTTGGGGCTGAAATGCGTGTTTCTATAACACAACGGTTTCTTTTGATGTTTCTATTTTCGAAAATGAGATCATTAGATGTGTTAATCATGTTTGGCCGCATGTAGCAAAATTGTGTGATAGTCAATATTAGTTATATTATCTTGTAATTTCCACCGGACAATGTTAGCGCTAATGGCTTGACAAGCCCACCTACATTAATGGCCTGATAGGTGATTTGACCCGGCGATTCTTTGGTTGATTCTTTAGGATAGTTACTGTTGCTATACTGTGATACTTGTTGCTACGTTGCTATGTCCCTTAGATGCTTAAACATTTTTGATAACTTACATATCGAGACGGTTAAATGACGGTTAAACGATGGTTATCAATAAATGTAACATGAGTTGGTTCCTCATGACTTGTTGCTAAAGGTAACCCTGCGGGGTCTATGATACTTGTTTCTATGTGATTCTATGGTCATGGTTGAGATATATGCTGAAATTGCTATGCACATGAGATTGCGAAACACAATCTATAATGATCTCGGATTTTATACTATGTACTATTAATTGTGTTTTACTCACTAGCTAATTCTTTAGCTAACTTATTTTACACGTTTTTCAGGTGAAGTTTGATACAGTTTTGGTTCAAGACATTTAGGATGCTTCGGACCTAGAATAAAAGACAATAAGCAATATTTAATTGTCGGTTTCTGTTACGATTTTTATGACTATTGAATGTTCCTTTATGTCACGACATTATTGCGTAATTAATATTAAAATATGCTTTTAGTGCCATGTGCTTTGTACTACTGATATCCGATTCACTTGACGCGCCCGGTGTTTTCCGCCGCCGGGCGGGGTGTCACAATAAATACCCGCCTCTTTACAATACTTTTCATTTTTCGCCAACGTTTTCAAGCAAAAATCCCCTGTACCTCAAACCGTTGATTATCATATTCAATCGATTGTTCTGTAACAAGTTATATTGATTGAATAAGGTATATTTTACATGATTCGACCTTGATAAACCTGCTAATTGATCGTAAAAACGAAAAATGATGATGAACAGTAATTGGACCACTGAATCGACACTTTGATTTTGAGTGTTAAAACTGAAATCGAATGTTGTAATGGGTGTAATAACTGTCGATCATTTATAATCACTCGTTAATTTGCATCAAATTGCCCAAAATCAACTATATCAACTGAAATTGTCACATGACTGTCGAACCGCCATTGATGACATTTTGTATGTTGTTAAGTGTTAACATCAAATTAATGAATTATCTGTTTTTGAGTGACAAATCGATGTTTAAACCAGACTAAAACATGTTATTCAAGTTCATTTTACAAAATTTCAGATTTGAGTTTAAGTGTTTAAACTGATAAGTGTAAAAATATTGTATGATCTTTGATTCTCAAAAGTTTGTTGAACAAAATGATGAATATCAGTTTGTTTGAATAACTCAGGTGATTAAATGATTATGTGAATTATTTTACATTGTAACTTCATGTTTAAATTCTTATGCAAATTTGTTATTTATGAATGAAAAGTCTAACTCATATGCCCTGTCTTTGTCAAAACAGATGGAGAATCTTAAGTTTGAGCCCAAACATAATTTGGTTGCTTGTTTGGATGAATCTATACCTGAAACTGAAGGGTATAGAGATATGATCAGATTCATTAGAAGAACCAAGTATGTCTATGCAATGTGTGCAAAGCCAGTTTTATATGCAAGACTCATCAAGAGTTTCTAAAGGATGGCTGAGGTTGTGACTGATGAAGCTGGTGTGACAGTGGTGAGAGGAAACATTTCCAAACAGTTGCAATTGACTGTGTCTGAAGAATCTATCAGAACTGCTCTAAGGATAGATGATGATGAGGTTGGTGCCACTGATGAGCTGACAACTGCTGAGTGCCAGGCATGTTTTATTAATATGGGTCATCCTCCCATATTCCCAAAACAGCAGTTTGTTAGAGCTCAATTGGGGAAGAAATGGAAGTTGCTATGTTATGTGATACAACAATGCATGTCCAGAAGAAGTGCTGGGTTTGATAACTTTCCTTCTGACATTGCATCCCCTATCGTTGCCATTGCTGAGAACAAACCTTTCAATATGTCGAACTGGATAATGAAAGGCTTTGTATTCAATCTTGTGAAAGGGAAGAGGTTGAAGTTTCTCATGTATCCGAGATTCTTGCAACTTATGATCAATATTGCTCATCGAAACATTCGAGAAGAAGGTTTTGAAGGAGGGATACTTTACACTGAAGATATGAATGATTTATCCTATCGGAAGATGAGTATTGGAGGTGTTGAAAGTGTTGAAATGTTTGACTATATGAGAGATATAGCAAACAATGATGAAGATATCGAAGTGGTATATCATCATATATCACATGGTGAGATTGTAAATCCGTTGGATCTTGTTGATGAGATTCCGGATAATCTTCTAGACGATGATGAGTACTTTGCTCGTCATCCAGAAGATCAGAATGATGATGAGGATGAAGGAGAAGATGAGGAATCTGCTGAATCTGATAGTGGTGATGATGATAGTGGTAATGATGGTGATGATGGAAATGATGGTAGTATTGAAGAAGAAAGTGCTGAATCAGTTCCTGAGGAGGCAGAGATTGTTGGAGTTGATGAACCGATTCAGTTTGAGACTGAAAATGTTGAAGTAAATGAACCTGTTGAGGTTGAAAAAGCAGTAGAAGAAGTCAGTGTTGATGCTCGTAAGGATATCACAGTACTGTATGTCAGATCACGAAGATCCAAAACTGTGGTTGATCCTATTGTTGTGGAGGAACCAAGTGTATTTGAAGATGTTAGTGTACCTGAAATGATAGATATAGTTCAAATTGCACAAGAAGTTGCAGCTGAAGTGGAGACTATGGCACAGACAGTTGATGATACTGATGATTGCATGATTGTTTCTGATCTAGTTGATATTGCCACATCCTCCAAAGCTGCTGAACATGTTGAACAACTAAAGGAGTCTTCACCTAAGGTTGGTTCAAGTGTTGATCTAAATGAAGAAGAAGATAAAGTCTTTCATTTGGAAAGGATGGTAGCCAAACTCTTAGATGCTAATGCGCAGTTGAAAGCATCTAATGAAAGGAAGAAGAAGAGATTAGAAGAGTTTTGGGCTACTCATTAGAAGAATTTAGAAACTTTTAAAGCATTAGATGCTGATCATGAAAAACTGAAAGTTGATCATGAAAAGTTGAAGGTTGATTATGAAGAGTTGCAGGTAGAGTGCAACACTATACGTGCTGAGAAGGAAGTATTGGAAAAATGGATGAAAGAAGAGGAGCCTGTTAGATCAGAATCAGACAAAGACTTTGTTGATGAAGAGAACGTTGGAGTGTCTGAGACTCCTAGGGACGTCACAGTCTATCAAACTACATCATAACGATCTAAGACTGTGACAGAACGAATTGTAGAATCTGTCCCTATTCCCGATGAAGCTGCTGGTCCTGTCAATCTTGACAAAGCTGAGGGAAAACGCAAACTGGATGATGTGTCTAAGATTATGGGAGAAGAGGTATGTGCGAAGAAATCTAGAACTGAAGAAACAGTTCAGATTGAGCCGATTCAATCTGAGTCTGTAATGGCAGCTGAAGTGCCTGAAGTGGTCTAAGTGGCTGAGAATGTGAAAGAAGTTGAAAAAGAAGCATTTCAGTTTGAGCCGGTTCAAACTGAAACTGCACCGATGATAGAAGCACTTGATGATTTAGATGATATTGACTTTATTGATTCTGAACCAGAGGCTAATCCTGACAATGAGATGCCTGCTGATCTTGATGAGCGATTTGCATATTTAGAGAAGATGAAGTATAATCCAGTTTATTTGAATGGACTTACAGTTAGTCAGATAAATGAGGAATATGAGAAGTGTATGAATGCTCAAGAAAAGGTGACGGCTGATGAAAAAGAGTTTGTTGTAGAAATGGGAGAGTGGACACCTCTGCAAGAAAGCTTAAACATTGATGATCTTCCTCCGGAAGAACTGTATCATCAAGATCCAGAGGAGATGTCAACCAGAAATATGCGTGAATGGCTGAGTTCGAGGAACTATCCATACAAAACGTTGAAGAGGCTGAAACGGGAATCTCTGAAAAAGATTGTGGTAAGCTTTATGAAGACTGAGAAAATGCATAATCGCATGTTTTTCTTGGATTACAATAATCCACAATACTATGAGTTGACCAAAAGGTACAAAGTGCTCGAACCAAAAGAGATACCGGTGATGGCATTGCCAATTGATGCACATAAGAAGAGGAAGGAGCTGATTGACATGTTTCTGAGTGAAATGAAATCTTACAACATTCCAATGGACGTACGAGAACCTTGGCATAAGTCTGCCACAGCAGGTGATATCGTCATATCACTGCTGAGTAAAGGTCAGTCAGTTGCTGAATTGCTGGATTCTATGATCGTGCCGGAAAAATCCAAGAATGTGAAGATTATCGCATGGAAATATGATGAAGTTTTTGATGCGTTTTTTATTAAGAGGGTAAATGGTTTGTGCGATGTATATCATTATTATTCAAGTATTTTCAAGCTGCAAGTGTAAGATTTGAAGGAGCTGCACAAATTAAGATTGATTAATCACACGCATGCTGAGCGTGGTGATAAATGTGCAATGTTACTAGATGCCGGGATTAGCCGTTTACCAAAGTTTTTGGAATTTCGGGGACAACAGGAAGATAGTGAATACCTGAAGACGAAGAAGAGAAAAGTAAAGAAGCTGATTCTGCGAGACATGTACTTGGAAGAATTCTCAGATGAATATTTTGACAAAGTCACAGATCCGGGATTGAAGGTGATTGATGGTTCTCAAGCTACAAAGCCCATTTTGAAGGTATTTTACAATCAGGAGACTTATGAGCTGAAACTTGTTTGTAATTTGGATGATTGGGATCAGGACATGATCACACTATTTAGCACGTTTGAGCTCAAACTATTACATCCATCTTAGATTGACTATCTTCGAAACATCAAGATGGAAAAGTTGAAAGATGCTGTTGCTGAAGAAGATAGAAGACTGTTTGTGATTATGATCGAGGTGATTGGGGCTGCTACTGAGAAAATCTGATTATGGAAGGCATTGCTCAATGCTAACCTTGTGAAGATTGATATGCCTGAGATCGAGTATATGAGGGTGACGTCAAAGGGTACCTTGGATGTCAAAGTCAGAGGAAGGAAGAAACCATACGAGTTTTATGCTAACCTTGTGATATTGTGACAAATGAATCAAAGCCAAGACAAGCCAAGATTGCTGAGAAGTTCAAGTCTTGTATCGAGGAAGCTTTAAAAGAACAAGAAGAATACAAAGGGAAGCCGTTGTTGGATGTTAAAGAAGAATATAAAGATTTTTGAGAGATTGATGCTGAAAAGCCAAAGTTGAAAACTGAAGATTTTTGAAGTCCAAAGATAAATCTTAGGGGGAGTACTGTTATGGCTCGTTTCTAGTTAAAGATTTACTTTGTAATTTGTTTATACATTTTGTATAGTTTAGGGTTAATTTTGTATTTTCCCTAAATGTATTGTTGCATAAAGCATGTTGTGAGAGAATCTTAGTGAGAGAGTCTAGATCACAATTACACGCTTAGAGAGAGAATTAGTGTGTGTGTTCTTACATTCTCCTGCACATTTGTACTACAACTTTTATGCTTTGATCATCAATACAAAGAGAATTATTAGTAATGAATTGTGTCGCTGATTGAACTGTTTGTTTTGTGTACTTGAATCATTCTTATCATTGAGCGATATCGATCCAATTGAACCTATCAGTTACCACCCAGGCAAAGCCAATGTCGTCGCCTATGCTCTTAGTCGTAAGGAACACGTCATGCTTTCCTGTGTTTCGCTTCGTGTTGATCTTAAGTCTCAAATCCTTGATGCTCAGCGTGCCGTTGTTTCCGAGGGTACCTTTCGTGATGAGATGACCATCGGTACTGATTTGCAGTTGGAAACTAAAACTGATGGTCTACTCTATTTTATGAATCGTCTTTGGGTGCCTTCTCGGGGTAGTGTTCGTACTATTATTCTTGATGAGGGTCACAAAAGTCGTCATTCTATTCATCCTGGTGCGGACAAAATGTATATGAGTCTTCGTCCGCATTATTGGTGGCCTGGGATGAAGAAAGATATTGCTTTGTATGTCTCCAAATGTTTGACTTGTTCGAGGGTCAAAGCCGAACATCAGCGTCCTTCCGGTCTTCTTGAGCAACCGGAAATTCCTGTTTGGAAATGGGAGAGTATAGCCATGGATTTTATTACTAAGCTTCCTCCTTCTAATGGTTATGATAGTATCTAGGTTATTGTGGATCGGTTAACAAAATCTGCTCATTTTCTTCCTATCAAGGAAACTTACTCGGCTGAAAAGCGTGCTCAACTCTATGTTAAAGAGATTGTTTGTCGTCATGGGGTGCCACTTGATATTATTTCCGACCGTGATGGTCGTTTCATGTCTCGTTTCTGGAAGGGTCTTCAGGATGCTATGGGTACTAAACTTAATCTCAGCACAGCTTATCATCCTCAAACGGATGGTCAAAGCGAGAGAACTATTCAAACTCTCGAAGATTTGCTTCGGTCTTGTGTGATTGACTTCAAGGGTAATTGGGATACTCATCTTCCGTTGATTGAATTCTCGTATAACAATAGTTATCATTCTAGCATTGATATGGCACCGTTTGAAGCTCTTTATGGTCGAAAATGTCGTTCTCCTTTATGTTGGACCGAAGTCGATGACTCTCAAATTACTGGGCCCGAAATGATTCAAGAGACCACCGATAAGATCCGAAAGATCCGTGAAAATCTTCTAGCAGCTCGAAATCGCCAAAAGTATTATGCCGATAAAAAGCGTAAGCCTATGGAGTATGAAATTGGTGATATGGTTTTGCTCAAAGTGTCTCCATGGAAGGGAGTTTTCCATTTTGGTAAGAAGGGAACGCTAGCTCCTCGATATGTGGGACCGTTCAAAGTTCTTAAGAGAATTGGTAAAGTTTCTTATGAGTTGGAACTACCTGAGGAATTGGGTGGTGTTCATCCTGTGTTTCATGTTTCCAATCTGAAGAAGTGTCTATCTGATGAAAATCTTATTGTGCCTATCGATGATATTCAAATTGATGAATCGATGCAATTTATTGAACGGCCGTTGGAGATTATGGACCGTGAAGTCAAACAACTCAAGCGAAGCCGCATACCGATAGTCAAGGTTCGTTGGGAATCAAAGCGCGGACCTGAGTTTACTTGGGAACGTGAAGATCAAATGAAAGCCAAGTATCCGCATTTTTTTGCTTCATCTTCTTCTACCTCGGTTTGAAAAAATTTCGGGACGAAATTTCTATAAGGAGGGGAGACTGTGACATCTGCCCCGAACCTGAATCCGGATGCCCGATTCAAACCCGAAGTTGTTTATCTTTTAATTGTAATTCGTATTTATTTCTTCGAAATGTAACGTTCATTAAAATTATGAATAAATATGTCGAATCTTTACGTTATTCTTATCGTATTTAATCAATCGTATTATATCTCAAAACATTTAAAGCATACTAAATAACCACTATTCATATTTTACTACATCCAAAAATATATATATATAGTGCTTTATAAAAGAAAATTTATTGAAAACGTCAAACAAATAACGCTTCTAAGTCTCGAATTAGTCTCTTAACGTCACAAACGAGCATAAGCTATAAAAACATCCCTTATATAAAACGTTTCAACTTATTTAGTTAAGTTTGTTAGTTAATATATTATATAAAACTAACTTTGGGTGAATGTTGTAATTTTTTAAAACTATAATTAAAAGTTGTTAACTTAAAATAAACAACAACCAAAACAAAAGGGCCAAAGCTGTAAAATTTATATTACCCAACCCCCCCTACGTTTTTTTCTTCTCCACGATTTTCCGGTTAAAATGCGGCTAGCAAGACCATTTTTCCGGCGAACCTTTTCAACGCGTTTTGATCAAATTAAATGGTACCGAAACCTTCCTAATCGGTTACTAATCAATCTCGAACTTCCCTTAACACCTAATACGCGTCTTTTTACAGCTAATTAGACTTAATTGATTTGGAATTTTAAACCAAAAATCTGCCACTCCATATTTGAACCCTTAATTAACGAATCTACCTTACAAATCAATCATAAACGACCGAACATTGTTTCTATGACACTAAAAATCTCCATTTCTCTCCGCTAATATCGAAATCAATCGACCATTATCCTCTTCCGGCGACTTCATCGTTCTCGGCCTTTCGAGCATCAAACTTGGTAATTTCTGTAACCATCATCATCCTCTTGATCATCTGCATCTATCTAACATATTTATTTCATCTCACATCCATTCCAGAATCACGAATCTGACCCAGATCAGTCGGCTCCTTCTCAAACTCGAACCCATATCAAATCGCCATCAATCCTTAAGTTCTTTATATCAAAACGTTCGTGAGATCATGGGGATTAAAAGCCCCATGATCAATTTGACTGATGATTAACAGGTTGAATCAATTGGAATGGTTTTGAATCTAGGGCTTGAATCTTGAAATGGGTATTGATAGTTATAACAAGTTAAAAAAATTAAAAAGCGGGTTAATAACAAAAAAAGAGTGTGGTCTGTTGGTTGTGCAACCTGGTTGTTTACGCTGGGGACACGGGTTCGAGCCCCCCTCTGACCCGTTTCTTTATTCTTTTTACTTTACACACTTTAAACCTTAATCTATATTTCCCTAACAACCAATGTGTCATATTTTGAATTGAGAATAATTCTAAAGGTTTTAAAACATTTAATATAAATAATAGTGTTTCATTGCTTTAAGTAATTGTATACCAATAATATATATAAATACCAAAATAGATTCTTGTAAAAACTAACAACGGTTTCGTATAAAATAAAATACGAAAATACGATTACGATTCGTACCAAAAATCTCAGTTTATAATCTAAAACTCTAAATCCCAAATCCGAAACCGTAGATCTCGGATTTGTGATTCTGTTGCTTTTGTTTCGCTTCTAAGTAGGACTTTTCCTAATTAATTAGGTGGTACCGATATTTGGGAAATTCTCGGCATTGTAGCTGCATTACTTTTTCGATTCCTTTTGCTTTACGAGGTGAGTAAACTCACACCCCTTTTTACCGTTTACGTTTTTGGGGCTGAAATACGTGTTCCTATATTACTACGGTTTCTTTTATTTTGTTTCTATTTTTTCAAAGTGAGATCATTAGATGTGTTAATCTTGTTTGGCCGCATGATGCGAAATTATGTGTTAGACAATAGTATTTATATTATCTTGTAATTTCCACCGGTATTATATTAGCGCTAATGGCTTGACAAGCCCACCTACATTAATGGCCTGATGGTTGACCAGGTGGTGTTTGAGACGGTTATGGTTCAAGATACTTAGGATGCTTTGGACCTAGAATAAATAAACATGATTTATTTGTTTGCTTTTATTACGATTTTAAGACTAGTTATTGCTTCTTTTATGTCACAACATTATTACTTTAATGATATTAAAATATGCATTTAATGCCATGTGCTTTGTACTATTGATATCCAATTCACTTGACGCGCCCGGTGTTTTCCACCGCTGGGCGGGGTGTCACAGATGTGATCACAATCTTTGGAAGTTTCAAACTAAAACTGCTGCTGCATCCAAGCTACATTGACTATCTGAGAAGTCAAAAGCTGCTATGTTGACTGGCAAGAATCAGATGTGTGAGATACCGGTTCTGAACCTTCCTGGTTTTATGATGCCAAAACTGTGTTTAATTCATTGAATTTACCATTGTTTCTTGAAGAAGATGAGATCATTCCCATACACTCAGATCCTATACCTGATCCCGTCATTTTCCCACCTTCTTCGATATCTCTGTCACCACTACCAGACGTTGTTATTACTTCAGATCCTATGCCATCATCACCATCTCCGTCATCACCTGTCAATTATCCTTCGGTTTATTCTGTTACAGATATACCTCATGATTCATCTACTTCATCACCCTCAAATGTCGTCACTTCAAATTCTTTCTATAAGGAGCTAAAGAATCATCCTCATGACTTAGTCATAGGATCTATTTCTGATGGTGTTCGCACGCGTCATCAATCGGGTTTGATCAATGAGTGTCTGTTCTCCTGCTTTCTGTCTCAGACCATTCCCAAGAATATTAATATGGCATTGCAAGATCCGAGCTGGGTGGACTCAATGCAATTAGAACTTCAACAATTTCGAAAGCTCAAAGTCTGGGAACTGGTCGACCTCCCATCAAATAAATATCCAATCGGGACGAAGTGGGTGTATAAAAACAAACTTGATGATAGAGGGTGGTTGTTCGTAATAAATCTCGACTGGTGGTTCAAGGTTTCGCACAAGAGGAAGGCATTGATTACACTGATGTTTTTGCTCATGTTGCCAGAATTGAAGCCATCCGAATCTTCCTTATCAAATGGATGTAAAGTGCGCATTCTTATATGGAAATATCGACGAAGAGATATATGTTTGCCAACCACTAGGTTTTGAGGATCCGGATTTCCCTGACAAAGTCTACAAGTTGGACAAATCACTTTAGTGACTACATCAAGCTCCTCGGATCTGGTATGAAACGCTAACACAATACCTGTTGAGCAAAGGCTTTACAAGAGGGTCGATTGATATGACACTGTTCAAGAAAGTGATTGGTGACGATATTCTTTTAGTACAAGTGTATGTAGATGATATCATCTTCGGTTCGTCAAATGAAGATTTGTGCAGATAATTTGAGGACGTGATGAAAGAGAGATTTGAGATGAGCATGATGGGCGATATGTGCTTCTTTCTCGGTTTACAGGTAGTACAAAAACCCGATGGCATTCTTATTCACCAGGAGAAATATATTCAGGAGATTTTGGTCAAATACAAGATGGATGACAGTTCTTCTGAACTATCTCCATTCACTGCACATACGTGTCTCACTCCTGACGAATCCGGAAAGTTCGTTGATGCTCACCGCTACAGATCGATGATCAGATCATTAATGTACTTAACTGCAAGTCGTCCAGACATAGCTTTTGCTGTTGGTTATTGTTCGATGTATCAATCAAATCCAAAGGAGTCACAAGAAAAAGCCGTGAAACGTATTTTTCGTTATCTAAAGGGAACTCCGCGTCTCAGCTTGTGGTATCCAAAAGGGGGGAGCTTTGATCTTCATGCATATATGGATAGCGACTACGGCGGTTGCAAGCTTGATCGTAAATCGGTTTCTGGTGGATGTCAGTATTTGGGGGAGTGTTTAGTATCGTGGCAGAGCAAGAAACAGACCACCGTTTCTTTATCTACTGGCAAAGCTGAATACACTGCTGCCTCCAGCTGTTGCTGTCAAGTATTGTGGATACAATATCAGATGATTGATTTTGGAATCTATTTCTTGCATTCTCCGATTTTCTGCGACAATGAGACGGCCATTGGCATTACCAAGAATCATGTTCACCACACCAGAACAAAGCACATCGACACTCGCATTCATGCCATCCGGGATGCACAAGAAAAAGGGTTTATCAATATCATATCGATCGACACCAAAAATCAAAAGGCTAATTTGTTCACTAAAACGTTTGATAAACCTCGTTTTTATGAATTAATCAACATGCTTGGTCTAATTTCTTTTTAATCCTTTTGATACAAAAAAAATTAAAGAAAAATTTGTTTTTCTTACTTATATTTTCTAATTATGTCGGCCATTCTTTTGTGTTTGATCTAAAATGATCTTAAATTTGTGAAAAATTTCAGTTTTACGAAACTGAAAATTTTAGGGGAGTAAATACTACAAATTTCACAATTATGCTTCATCTCATGTTATATACTGTTTGTTTCTTGCAGGAATTCAGATATGGGTTGATGGCGTCAAAAGGAGGAAAGAGATTTGCACTAATGTGTCAGTAGGCTCAGCTCGAATACTATTAGACATCAACTTTGTGATCAAATTAAAATTCAAAAAGAACTCGGTGATGAGGAGCATTTTCACAAACATTTGGCCTGCACAAAGTGATAAGTTTTGACAAAAATGGACTGAGAGTACTTGTTTCGTGCTTGATTTTTCCCTACTCACCCTTAGCGGCAGCCCTGAATGACGCTTCTCGTTAGCTCTTCAGAATTTTTTGTTCTCGTTTTAATCTCCTCTGCTATGCGGAAGCATTGACCTAGAGTGATGATCTTCTCTGTTATATGTAAATATAGACCTGAAGCTCTCATCAGCACGTACAGATAATCATCTCCTCTGTTATACGTCAGTATAGACCTGGAGCTCTAATCATCTGTAAAACCCATATAAAGCTATGCTTAATATGTTTATACATCATGATAACTGCTTGATGTACCTTTTATTAAACCTAAACTCCATTTCACCCCCGAAATACATCCACCTTGATCACTTGATCGGGGTCTATGTTCCTCTACAATTACAAAAATCTTGCTGAATCATCTAAACTCAATATGTCCTGAGGTCAAAACAAGTTACTTTGCTGAATGTCTGTGGAAACCAAGTTGCCTGAGCTTCTTCAAATCGAACCAAAACATGATAAGATCGTCACAGGTTGTTTGTTGAAAGGAACAAGGCATGGGTTTAAATGGACAAACATACTGACAATCTTTGCAATTCTTTGTTCCTCTAGATGATTGCCAGAAACTCGTTTCTGTTTTCCTCGTGATTCATTCTGTTATACTGATTTGACTCTTTGAGAAGTTTCGTTGTTAAAATGGGTCGATATCTCGGATCTATCTCATTAGTCTGGCTTGACATTATTTTAAAATATTTGTAATTTAAATGGATTTGACTTTTATTTTTTCTAAAATCATTTTTTTTTAATTTTTGGATCTTTGCGACACTATAGTGTCGGGTCTGCGACACTATAGTGTCGGGTCTGCGACACTATATCCTTTGCGACACTATAGTGTCAGGCATGCGACACTACGTTGTGTTTCATATTCATCTGATGTGGGTCAAACGGTTCATATCTCTGATTTTTCAAAACCCGACACTACAAACGACTCTAAACCCTAAAACACATACCAATCTTACTCACTGAATTTTTGAGTGTTTTTGGCGATTCTAACCGGTAAATATTGCTCACACATGTGTTTCGAACCTTTAATTGTTTTGTATTGGATTATGGTTTCGATCTGATATGGTTTTGATTCATCTGTCTTTTGGGTTTTTCTCTCGTTTATGCGACACTAATTCTTGTTACGACATTGAACGAAAGTTCAAAATTTAGTTTGCGACACTACCAAGGTTATGCTGACCATACCTTGTTGGTAGTGTCGGAGACTTGGGATGATGCGACACTGTAGTGTCGATGCACGTGTCTTGCTGTTGCGACACTACACTGTCGACTGTTTGCGACACTGCCGCGACATTACTATGTCGCATCTATGCGACACTATGCATTTTTGTTATTTTTTTATTTTATTTTATTTTGCTTTATTTTTTTATCTTTATTTTTTTTAATAACTAACAAATTTCCGGTTTGTGTTTCAGGTTAAATATGGAACCAGAGCCTCCGCAGCCGATGAAGTTCGACAAAAGGTCGAACGTGGTCGCTTATCTCAACGATAAGGACCCGAAGTTTGTTGGTTTTCGTGACGCGATATCCTGGTTGAAGGCGTCCCCTATCTCTTATGCTGTAACGAAAGACTTGATCATTGATCAGCAGCATGTTAGAGATTTCTGGGAATCGGCAACATATAATCTCAATGCAAAACCGGCGGAGTATAGGGCGAGTGTGATGGGGGAGGACATTGTTATTATTGTTAATTCCATTGCTCGAATGGTGAGAATGGAACGTGACGTTGGCTCTCCAATGTTACTGAGTCTAGAGGACGTGCACGAAGTATTTTTGGAGATGGGTTATGAGGGACCCGATTTCTTAACTCGTCGAGAGATCAAGTAATCGTTCCTAACGAAGGAATGGAGATTCATTGCGCATGTGGTGATAGTCTGTCTAGATCACCGAAAAGGGGGTACTGATGGATTGAATTTTGAGTGGGCCCGGGCGATGCTGAATCTTTGTAGAGGAGACAAAGCGAATATCCCACAAATGATATTCGAATATATGATCGAGAATATCTCAGCTGCAAAGAAGGACAAATGGTTGTTATATCCTCGAATCATTCAGATTTTTATTGATGAGTTAAAGCCGGGGTTACAGAAGTTGGGTGACCCACTGATCTTTGCTGACTGCTCCGCACCCCAACACGATATTTCGGGAAAGACAACATATCTTTTCCGAAATATGTATACAGATGAAAGGTGGGAGTACATTGAGAAATTAAAAATCAGTGAAGATAAAAGGTTTGAGGAGCTTAGAGATAAAATCAAAGAAGATATTAAGAAGAGGAAGAAGTTCGTGGGAAAGAGGACCGTACCGTTTGAAGAACAATTGGACGAGATTGAGTCGGAAATATTTAAGCAGAAGGGAAAGAAGAAACGAAAGGGGGGAGTCAAAGCGCAAATTGATTCTGATACTGATGTCAGAATCAACAGGGCGAAAGGGAAGGAGCCTGAGATGCCTGATTCTGTGCCAAAAATGTTTATGAAGAAACCAGAAAAGAAGGAGTTTGCGAGATTGGACGAGGATGTGATTCGTGGACTGAATACATTGCTCGCTAATGAGCTGAGCATGGTAAAGACTAAGCTGATGAATGTAGAGGAGCGTGAGAGATACAGGGAATCTGAAATGGAGGATCTGAGAAAGATTGTGTTAGATCAACATGTTTTGATAAGAAGTTACTGTTAGAGTTGAATGAGGTGAAGAAATAGGTGAAGGTAGGAGTTCCGGAAACTGAAACCGAAATAAATGAGATGGTGAATGTAGGTAAATTTCCAACACTGAAAGAGATGGTACAAACAGGGAAGAGTAGGAAGGATTTTGCTGGTTTCAGCGGTGCATGTGCGAGCAAATCTGATAAAGAAGCAGAAATTACTGACGATTTCTGCTTTGATGTTGATGCTGATTTGGTGGGAGATGAGGTGTTAGCTGATGAGACAAAGGGGGCTGAGCTAAAATTAGTTGATGAAGAAGTGGAAGAGGAGCAATTGATAGATTACGATTCAGAGCCCGAATTCTACGAAGTTGACGAAAAAGAAATGGTATATGTTGCTCAGAGGAGCGGAGTCGAGGGTGACGTGTTTGAGCTTGATAAATCAGATTGGTTCAAGAAGGTAGAAGAACCAGAAACCGTCACACCTCTGTTTCAGAACTTGGAAGCCCCCACCCCCAAAGACACAGACAACAAAATTTTTAGCTGGAAATACAGTATGGAGCTTCAGAAGTTCATGATAAAGAGAAGAGGTGGTGGGATCAGCTATGTTAGTAACCGCAAACACTTCAAAACTTAATTAACTTCCTTGTACAAAATTATTTTTGTTGCAACATAAGAAACTTTAACCTAGTTGTTCTAACCTGTGAATGTCTTAATAGAGGAAACTATATACTTTATCACACTATTGAACCCGCACGACACAAGTATTGTTATTATATGAGATCCATTTCGACCTGTTAGTGAACTTAGAACTCTAGATCATAACCGTACTGTTACCCCTCATCTTTTTTTATATACTCAAATGGTGAATCTAAACACTACCGTATGATGAATCATGTTATAAAAAAAATCATGGCTAGAATCTTACCGTTTGAACCTGGAACCCTTACCTAATATGTTATGAAACTAAAACCACAAATATTAAACTAGACTACAACCATATCTTCATAAAGAATATCCAAAAAGTGAATCAAATCTCCACTTGGTGCCGGCTTACAAACCTCATGGGAACCTCCCTCCATGAGAAAGTGGTTGGCGTATCATATACTCCCCCACACACTTGTAAACATTACCCTAGAGTTCAATTAAAATACGTGCCCATAAGAACACATGTTTTCGGCTATTGTTGTAGGAATTATATTTCAGGAGAATTTAGAAATACGAGTATAAAATAACAATGTACTTAGTACTGTAAAACCATATGATTTACAAACTACATGCATTATACTCCAAAGGATTAGAAACACCTCATTTAATACAAACTCTCTTGTTTTAACACCACTTCAATATGTAAACTTTGATAACATATTACTCTATGTCACACAACCGCATGTCCTCTCAATTAAAAAAATTAATAAATAATATAATTATCGAAGATAGAAATACTTATAAAATTTCTTGATCATTTTACTTAAAACATGCACTTCTGAACATATAAGTAGTTTCATTGTTCATCATTCTCTATCTATTCATAGGGTTTCTATGACATCCCTGATATTCGTGTTTTGAAAACACTCTTTTTAATAAAGAAAAGTACCTACACATGGTGGATAGTTTATTTCCTCTTTACCTCGTACACAAGTTGTCTCGGTTTAACGATCTATATCAATATATGAACTCTTTAATCAGGATAATACTTTTTGTGAGGTAGGCAACACAAAAAAACCCACAATCCATATAGGCTACACGTGCTTATACAACCCAACTCTTTAGTTAGGATTGGTCCTTGGGTAGCCAAATAACAACACAAAACTCATTAATCTAAATCCCCGAAACATACATTAGGGAAATCGCTATTTATAAATCCCATCCAAAAAATCTTGGAATCCCATCAAAACCATGATACATTAAACCATTTGAAATCCTAGGGTATTGGCCTGCTAGATCATTGACTGGATCAGTTTTAAAAGATAAACATGGTACACAACGTTTCTGATGTCTTCAAAATAATCAAGCTCTTACCTAATGGAACACTCGTCATCCCAATCGATGAACAACAACGTTTCACGGAAAAATCGGTTGAAATTATAGGCAACAAATTCAAAACACTCAAACACTATAAGATCACTATAGTTGAAGTTTGCTAGAACTTAGAAGCATGGACTAGAGTTACGTATGAGTGTGAAAAAATCAGATAATGTACAAGCATCCTTACTTATTTCAAATGACAACATCTAATACTAATACTATTGGTTAAATTTTCGGGACGAAAATTCTTTCAACAAGGAGATGATGTAACACCCTAGAATTTCATATTAACTGAGATAAGCAGTTGTGTGGGTGTTTGCCAATATTGCTAATTTAAGTATTTGAGAGGTTGAATAAGCAAACCCCAAACTGCTTATCCATAACTGTTTATTTCACTCTTGAAAAAGAAAATAATCATAAGTAGCTTCTTTGAATTATGTCAAATCAAACATTTAACAATAGTTCACCTTTTCTCTTTCAGCTAGTTGCTCTGATTTTGCATCTTCTAACATATTTTCCAACTCGGCTACTTTACTTGATAATTCCTTGCTTCCAGTATCTGCAACGTAACCAATCCACCAAAAAGAAATATTGAAAAATAAAGTTGTTAAAATTACGCTTCAACAAAACTAACAACTACTCTGCGATAGGCGCTTAAGAACAGATCTATCTTTGTAGCAAAGGCAGCTTCAAGTTTTGCCAACCGTTCCTACACATCAAACACAAACGAGTTAGATGAGTTTACTGAAAAGAAACGCGCAATCTTCTTAATTAGTATGCCTAATCATCTTTCTAGTGATATGATTTTGATATGTAAGGGCAATATTTCTCCATATTTATTCCTCCACATTTAATTAATGAAAAATTTTTGTTAACTAAATCTCGTTATTTCCGTTAACGAAATTATACTCCACATTTAATTAGTTGAATTAAACGTGCCACTTGTTACACAAACAGTTACATGTAAGGGCAATCCAAGAAGTTACCAGATCACGTGAGTTAATACACGAATGTTGGCGATTAATAAAATAATAATTCCGAACAACTAAATAAATATTAATTCAGTGAATTTATATGTTATGTGACTGACATGTTTTCGGGAACATGGATGTGGCAACTCAAATCTCTAAACTCGAAATTCTTTCATTTCAGACCTGTTTTAACGACCGTATCTAATTTTCGGGACGAAAATTTCTTCAACAAGGGGATGATGTGACACCCGACAAATTCGGGTTAACCTTGTTAGCCAAACTATGTTAATCATGTTAACACAATTATACTTTTCATTTAATTTGATGAATTAAATGTGCAAACTGTTACACAAGCGTACACATAAAACGATCACATGAGTTAATACCCGGGCGTTGCTGAATTTAATTGATGCAAACATAATAAATATATATCTTGGGTAACATGTGTGCTTAATTGGTGAACTTCCGAGTAATTACGTATTTTACCGGATTTAACCTTTTGCGGATTTCGGTAAATTTTATGAAACCAAAATTTATGTTTAAGAAAGATCTTCATTGTGTTTACAAACCGTAACAAAACATAGCCCATGGATCATCCATGTGATCCATGGATGGCCCAAAGCCCATCCTTTTAACCTAATCTAGGGAAAATGTCATAGAAACAAAACCAACTTTTGATTTTGTTCCAATTAAGTCACTCAAACTTTGTTTTGTTTCAATTAGGTAACTTATCTTTAAGTTTTGTTCTAATTAAATCACTTAAACTTTGTTTTGTTTCAATTAAGTAACTTATCTTTATGTTTTGTTTCAATTAAGTAACTTTGACTTTAGGAATATGTTTTAATCATAACTAATTAACTTGTATAATATGTAAAATTTGATTTTTAACACACAAATTATAATTGAAAAAACATTTTTTTGCCATTTTCTAAATTTTTTTGGAATTTGTATAAATTTTCGTTTATTAAAAATGTTTCATAATTTAAAAAAATTAATATTCACATATATATGATTGAAATATTAAAGTAATTTTAAGTTATCTAATTAAAACAAAACAAAGTTTGAGTGACTTAATTAAAACAAAATTTAAAGGTAAGTTACATAATTGAAACAAAACATCGTTGAATGACTTAATTGGAACAAAACTTAAAGATAAGTTACCTAATTGGAACAAAACAAAGTTTGAGTGACTTAATTGGAACAAAATCGAAACTTGATTATGTTTATATAAAGCTAACTAAAACCCTAATCTTTTTTTTTAACAAAAAAAAACGGCATAAGCCTCCTCCCACTACCCAAACCCTACGGCTTCAACAACACACCTTCAATCCATTGATTTCGTGATTTTCTTGTTCAATTGGTGGTGTTGTTTCTTGTTTCTTGTTTCTTGTTTTAATCCTAAACATCATTATATATTACGAAAATTGTAGAAATGAAACCCTAGTTCATCCAAATTTGTCAATTGGTGATTTTGTTGTGGAATTGGATATTGGTTTTAGGTTTATTTGATGTTTGGTGATCAAATAGTTAATTGAAACCATGTTAGTGTTTTTATGAAAATTAGGGTTGATAGGAAGTCAATAGAACATGAACTTGTATGCATGATCATGTTGAAATATATGTTTATATGATGAATTGAATGATGGTTGATTGTTGGTTGAGAAATCTCATGCTCGTTTTGCCATGTTACTAAAAATAGTAACTTTTTCATTCGGGTTCATGTGAAAATGCATGTTGTGGACATCTGTTGACCACATGTAGGGTGGTACTTCACCTTGTTGTTATTTGTATTTTGTTTATCTTGTAAAAGTTTAGTCATATTTCGTTTCCGCTGTAATAGTTAGATTAGCCTTAGTTTTAGTGTCATTTGTGCTTGTTTATGCGACACGGCATGCGACACTGCATGCGACACTATAGTATAGTGTCGCATGCAGCTTGTCTATGTTTAGCGATCAGGCAGTGTCGGGTCTGCGACACTGCCTACGACACTATGATCTGTATATATAGTTGTGTTAGGGCATTTTGTACACAACTCTTTGGAACTTATTGAATACAATTCATCTTTTGATACTGAGTTCGAACCTTATTGATTGTTTGCAAGGAATTGAATCTATTATATCATTGTTGCATTAATCTGATCCATCTTCATCTATTAATCTTCTTAATTAATCATCTCTTAATGGGTTATAATGGTTTGTGTGAGTTTTGGTCACAAATCACAATCAATTGTTGCTAGATCTAGTGGTATCAATTGATTGTGATCAGATCTAAATCATATATAGCACGGATTACTGATTTCATGGACCAACAATATGGTATCAGAGACATTGTGCTCATGATTTATGGTTTTTGAGGGTTTTTAGACAATGTTCATATTTCATCAATTCTGGATCTGTTCTTGTGTGAATTGCTATGGAATTGGATTGAGATTTGCTTCCTTTTGGTGTTAGAATCAATCGAAATCAACAGATCTATCATCATCATATACATCTGTGATCTAGGTGTGATTTAGAGACATTATTCATAGGTTTTGGACAAAAGACTTTCAATCAAATTGGATCTTCTTTGTTGTTATTATGGACTGAATTTGGATTGGGATTGGTTTATTTTGTATTGTTAATCAATCGGAATCATCAGATCATCAATTGCATCTGATTGGAGTTTTCTGTGGTGATTTGTGTGTGTTTTGCTTGGAGAAGAAGGTGTTTCTGTTCATCTTGCGACACTAGTGTTCATCTTGCGACACTAGTGTGCTTGCGACACTACCGATTTTGTTGTTGATCGGTGTTTGGCCTGCTTGCATCCTGATTGAATGAAAGTTCACGACACTGTCACTGACATTGTACTCGACACTATCCTTGACACTATCAACGACATTGTGCCTGACACTATACTCGACATTGTGCCCGACACTGTGACTGACATTGTGCCTGACACTGTTCTCGACATTACACCCGACATTAGACTGAACGAAAGTTCAAAGATTGTGTCTGTCTGCGACACTAAACTTGTCTGCGACACTAGCTTGTTTGCGACACTACTCCTTTGCGACACTAAGTTTTCTGCGACACTTTTGTCTGTTCAAAATGTCAATGTCTTTTACTCTTGCGGATTTGGAGAGCGGTGCACCTAATAGACCACCGAAACTTATTAACAGAGACAATTTTGAAGATTCGAAACGGAGACTTAAGGCATTTTTCTTATATGCTGATCATACTCAGTGGGAATCAATCGAGAAAGGTCCTCACGTCCTGGTTACAACTGTAGGAGAGGCAACTGTTAAAAACACAAATCCAGAAACTTTCAATGAACCTGACAGAAAACTTGTTGATCGGGACAACAAAGCATTCGGTGCACTGATTTTGTGTTTAAGCTCTGAGATTCATAATCGCTTTGGGAACAGAAGAATGCAAAGGAGTTGTATGACGCTTTATGTGAATTTTATGACGGAAATGCCTATTTACAAAAGGACAAGGATGTTCAAGCTCAGAAGGAATTTAACTCGTTCATGGGTCTTCGGAATGAGCAAATCTCAGACTTGACCAATCTATTTTTGACTGTGACTAGTAATCTGAAGAAATACGATGAAGAGTTAACAACTGTGGAACAAGTGACAAAACTCCTGGATTCATTGCCACCAGAATGGAGCTTGCAGGTTAGGATGTTGAAACAAGAAAGAATATTTTCAGAATATAAACTGATGGATGTCATAAACAAGTTGAAGTCTTTTCAGAATATAAACTGATGAATATAATCAGGCTGTGTATCCACCAATGCAAACTCACAATGCTGCTTTGTTGTCATCAACTTCTGAAGCTCCATTACTCAACAAAGGATTCCCATTCACTACTGGATGTGCTACCCCTGAAGTGAAAAGTGCTGGTAAAGATCAAGTTCAGTCTCAAATTCCTACCGATATGATGGCACTCTTTGGAATGTTTGTGAATAGTTACGAAGGGTTAGTTGCTGGAGAGATCAAGGGTAAAGGGATAACCATGGAGGATATGTTGCAAGTTGATCCTGATGATTTGGAGGAAGCTGACATACAATGGCAGATGGCTATGTTAACTATGCGAGCAAGGATATTTATGGAAAGGACTGGGAAGAGAAACTTTGGAAACCAAAATTCAAAGGTTGGTTTCGACAAGTCAAAGCTGCGATGCTTCAATTGTAAACAACTTGGTCACTTCAAGAGGGATTGTACTTTACCAATTGTTTTTGAACCCCCAAGTCCCAATCCAAGGAATGTTGCAGTGAATGAAAGGGAGAATACAAGCAATACCAGATAAACTGCCTTAATAACAAACTTTGATTGGAGCGCTGAGATAGCTGAGGTTCAAGAAGAAATCAATCATGCCCTTGTTGCTGAAACATTAAAGATGGGTGACAATGATTCTGAGAAGGTCAATTGGGAGATTGAAGGAAGTAAGAAGGAAGAAAATGGGGTTGATAAGAAGAGTGAATTTGTGAAGAGTCAGAAAGAGAAAAGGAGGTTGAAGAAGAGAAAGAGGAAGAAAGGAAGAAAAACACACCCGCTTGGAACTGTGACAGAGCCCTAGCAACAGAAAAGATCATCATGGTTCTCCCTTATGAGGTAATACAGGATATGTGTTTATCAGCTTGTCGGGTTCGTCTTTTTGCTGTGTATAAAGCTAATCGATTATTGTTAACAAACCAAGCCGAATTAACCACCATCAATTCCGACCTTAAAAAGAACGAAGTTAACTATTATGTAAAATTAAATGAGGCTTTGCAAGAAATAGATCATCTAAATAGAAAACTTCTTCAAAGGAATGTTGAGATTAATCTGTTAGAGGAACGTGTCAAACTGGCTAAATTTGAAAGTAGTAAACTCCAAACAAAACTTGATAGATGGACCATTGCCAGCATGAAAAGAGAGGAGCTAAACTGTAGACAAAGAGGAGCCAGAATTAAATCTGGTATAGGATATGATGAGTTACCTCATGTGTATCCTCCTCCGAGTACTTTTTGTTACTCTCCTACACCCAAACCTCATCCCACTAATGATTTAATTCCAGAAATTGATTGTTGAGAATATAGAATGCGTGTTCTAGTTAACTAGGATGCTATGATGAAAGTGCTGCTATGTTAATTGAAACAAAAAGACATGTGGACAGTGATAGGTGCCTTGAAATGATTACACATGGTACTTTGTCTTATATTGGAAACTGTAAGTGTTGGTGTGTGCTATGGTGTTGTATCATGATATGGCTATTGTGTAGTAGTTGATATGCATAGTGAAGTTTGAAAATCTCTAGGATGTTGAATTGTGAAAACATGTTCTAAAAGTCCTACTTTCCTATAATGGAAACTTTAATGGAAATAGAAATTAAATTCGTTGAATACTTGTCGTGTGATGTGATCTGTGAATGTAATGTGAACAAGTACACTAAATGAAACATACTTACACTTAATAAATCACCAACGGGTCGTGGGTCAACTCGGTTCAACAAAAGTCAACTTTGGTCAAATTTGGTCAAAGAGTCAAACTTTCTAATCTCACACAAACCGTATAACTATTTGGATGCATAGGGTTCTATGACCCTACATGAACACTCATTAATAGACCTACAATTATTTAGGTTGCTGTATTACATTGTGTACTCTTAAACTGACTTGCTGTGCAACCTGAGGTGAGTTTACTGAACCTTTTTCTACTACTCTTACCCTTCATGGGAAGGAAACACGAAAAATTATTTTTACAGATTTAGAAATATAGTATGTCGCATGTCTGGTTAGAGTTACTTTTACTGTTCATGAAAGTCCTCATGGATAGCTAGTTGACCGTTAGTATTTGGGAAACTGTTGGAGAATTTTGAGTAGTACTACTGGGTTTGAAAAACCCCACCCGGGCTAGTCGCGCTAGCACGACAGATGGACTTGTCGAACAGGTGTTAAATTGGCCTAACATACATACATGTGCATCCTGCTGGGATGTACGACAGGCAAACTATACACGTAATGTGTACACATGTCAGCTTCGATAAGATACACTTGACTCTAAGGACATGTACTGTAGACTAGCTACCTACACCGACATGCTTTATTTATATTTCTGCTTGCAAATGAACTTACTTGATTTTATACTTAATATGTGAACTGACCAACCGTCGTGTTGACACTTGTTAGCCTTTCACTTTTACAGGTCACTGAGGTACAACGCACTTAGGACATGGCATGGCGTCTCAGCATTTTATTTAAACATTTTCTTGCATAAAAACAGTGTTCTGGGTTTAACAAGTTTTTAAACTGTGTTCTTGTGTTCGGCGCGTGTTTGCGCATTTAGTTTCCATTTAATACTTTGACATTACATTTCGATTTCGATTTCGCAAAATTTTAAACGTTAACTCTGTATTAAATTTTCTCATTTAATGAGACACGTATGTTTTAAATTCGTATAGCGTCGTTCGGTGTAACTAATGACTGAGATCCTGGTTTGTCACACACTTAAAGGCAAAACTCTATTACCACCGCAACACCTTTGCATCACCACCATAATCATTGCTGTCACAACAAGAAACAACCACCAACACCATGAATCTTCTGCCATCCCTTAAGCCACTTCACCGCCACCACTGAATCTAATCATAAGGTGGTACACCACCACAACGCCATGTCCAGCCACCCAAGAGCACCAAATACAACCACAATAACCATTAACAATCACCAATAAACCTAATTAAAACCACCATATTGCTACAACCATAAACCATCATCCCTCATCACATGTTGCCATGAAAATCGTCCCTTGGCCGGAAAACAAGAACATCCATTACGACTACTTACGTTGTTGTTGCTGTTGTTCAACACCATCACCATGACCTGCAACAACAAAACACCACAACACCACCATTACAAGCGTCGCTGCTGTTGTCTCAAGCCACCACCATCATCATCACCGCTGCTACAACCAGAACAGCCACATACCACCACAATTACTGCAGCAACAACCATAACAACATCAAATCGTCACAACAGCGTCGCACATCAGCTTTGGGTCACCGGAAAACAAAACGAAAAAGAAAATTGCATACACCCTAGCCGTCTTCGCACCTTCTCATGGCCATAACTTACAGACTGTTGCGAGTTAAAAGGAACGGTTACCACCGTTGGAACCGTCTCGTCGAGGCGAAGATTTTGAGTTATAATAAACCTCATGGGGACTCCGTATTTGGCCAGCAAAACTTCCGTGAAGTTGATCACTATAATGGGAGGAAATTTTTCTAGGGTTTGTAATTGTGTTGGAGAAATGAGAATAAGATGAATTTATAGTAGGGTTGTTCTAATGGACTTTTTTTTAAATAAAATGCGGCGTATAACTCGCCGCGTATCGTACCGTCTTTTGTCACGAATTATTGTCGAGATTTACATTATACTTTCATTTTGAATATTGTTTGCGAATATTATTTAATTGATTAAAAACATAATTTCGTGGACGTATCTGATAAAATACGTGTTCCGTATTTAAACAAGTTTGTTTATTATAGAATCAATTTGTTTAACTTCATATAAGTTTATGAGATAATGTGACACCCCGCCCGGCGGCGGAAACACCGGGCTTGTCAAGTGAATTGAATATCAATAGTATAAAGCACATGGCACACTAAAAGCATATTTTAATATTATTAAAGCATAAATGTGGTGACATAAATGAGAAATAAATTGTCTTAAAAACAGTAACAAAAGACGACAATTAGTAACGTTTATTGTCATTTATTCTAAGTCCAAAAGCATCCTAAGTGTCTCGAAGGCATAAACGTCTCAAACACCACTGAAATATGTAAAAATAGAGTTAGCTATTTAAAGCTAGTGTGTAAACCACAATTGATGCATAATAATATAGAAATCCGAGATCATCATAATATGTTGCGCAATCTTACGTGCATAGCTATTTCATATCATTTTCGACCATGACACCTTGAACGCACATTGAACACACATTGAACACCATCATTGTATAGCAACTTGTAATCATTTGTCATGAGGAACCAACTCATGTTATTAATTATAGATAACCATTTTAGCAACCGTCACGTAACCGTCTCGATATAAGTTATCAATAATTGTTAAGCATCTAAGGGACGTAGCAACATAGCATAGTAGCTAGTATTATCGTATAGAAACTTGTAACATTGAACAACAACTAGAAACATTGAAATTGAATGGCCGAGTTTAAATCACCTATTTTGAAATACATGTAGGTGGGTTTGTCAAACCATTAGCGCAAACATTGTACCGGTTGGATTACTAAGTAACAATACTACTTTAAACTACCACATAAGGATTGCATATTGCCCGGAACAAGACTAACATATTTAATGATCTCATTTGAAAAACAAATAGAAAACTGAAAACATTGTATAGTAATTGAACATATTTCAGCCCTAAAATGTAAAAGGTAAAAAGGGAGTGAATTTACTCACCTTGAAGTGCAATAGATAATCGAAATAGAAACGCAACAATAACGAACCGAGGGTTGCCCAAATAATAGTATCACCTAATTAATTGGGAAAAACCCTAACTTAGAAACGATACAATAGTAACAAGAATAAAAAATCCGAGATCTAGAGTTTCGGATTTGGGATTTAGGGTTTTAAATTACGAATTGTGATTTAGGGTTTTAAAGTACAAATTGGGAATTAGGGTTTTAAAGTTAAATTTGGGAATTAGGGTTTTAAAGTACAATTTGGGAATCTGGTACGAAACGCAATACTATATTCATTTTGTATAAATTTTATAAAGATCCAATTTTAGTTTTTCTACGAAACAAACATTTGTACAAAAACATGTAATTTTGTTATTGTTGGTCCATCAGATCGAGATTTTAGTGCTATAATGATTTGTAGAACAACAAAACCCAAATAGATTCAATTATTTATAGTCCAAACACTCTTAACAACCAATAACAAGGATCAAATCAACACCACAGAGGTAATCAAGCTACAAAGATGGTAAATATAAGCTCCTAGCACCTCAGCCGTCACACACACACAATTAGGATTTGATAAAAGATGCAAAAGTTGTATTGAAATGAGATAACAATACAATGTATAGTTCAGCTATAGGTTCACTGATAGATTCGCTGACAGCGAATCTATCAAGCGGAACTAATAGCTTCACCGGGCACGTTCGCCCGGTCGATAAAACTGAACAATAAGACAAACTAATCTATGCTTCCGGCCGAATCTATAGATTTGCCCGTAGGTTCGCTAGAACAGAAAACATTAAATACATAACAAAACAAATAACACCGACATGCCGGTGAGTCTAACCTATACATGAACTATCAATACTCCCCCTAGGTTGGACCTCACCTGGGGAAGTCTTCTGTTTCAGCTCCGTCTCTTTCGGCTTTCAAAAATGCTCAATGAATGCTCCTGCCCTCGATTCGATCCCGGCCAATGGATTAGTCACGTCTTCTGATCCGGCCTCATCAATATCATCCAAATCCTCAATCAAATCAACAAACTCAGCTTCGGTGACTTCAGTATCAGGAAAATCAAGAACAATAGTTTCCGCCTGAACATCTTCAGTCTGTTCCTCACCGATCACATTTACTTCAACCTCTGCCGGCTTCTCAAACCTTTTCTCAATCGATTTATCTAACTGTTTGGATAGATCATCCATATCCATTCTATGCTCATCAGTTCTTCTCAGACTCTCATTCACCTTCCTTAACTCAGCACGAACCCCTCTGGCTTTATTTGCAACTTTCACAAACTAGTTTGCTTCAATTTTCGTATCATCTCCAGCCCCGTGCTTTATATTGTTCTCTCATAACACTTTCAGATCTTCATCGCAGAAGGAGAAGATCTCCATAGGATCAAACAATCGGATCTCAGGACGATCTTCCCCTTTCAGTCTGATAACAGCTTCACCCGTGCTATTGTCATAAAACCATTTCAGAAAGTATTGTAATCTGGGTGGCTGAGTATCAGGAACTCTGACCCGATTCATAATCTTTGGAGCATCTAACTTCAACACCACTTTTTCCTTCCACGAAACCCAATGCTTATCTTTCTTCTGCCTCATCCTCTTCGGTTTTTGATACCCAAAATCGATGAAATTTTTTTCTGCAGCTTTTCTGATGGTAACTTCAAAAGCACAAGCTCTGCCACTATCCTCCTTGCCCAGCAGAGGGAGTTCTGCCAACCTACGCAAATCCCATCTTGGCAAGGTTGCAAAGTGCTTCCGATTTTTGATATAGCTCACATCTCCACCTGTGATCATATAAGCATCAATCTCACAGTTGTATTTCCATGCTATCACCTGCCTATCCATCTGTGATGTATTTGGCTCATCAAGGTGTTGAAAGATAGGAACTTCCAGAGTCACCTCTTCATCCTTTTTGAACCATTCAGATTTATCCAAATCAATATGCTCAAATAGATAAGACACACCTTTTTCTTTAACATTGTACAGTTCCGGTTCCTCCTTAAAATCCTCTTCACATTCTATATTCACGACAACCTCTGGCCCAGTAAACATATTCAGATCAATCCCCCTGTCTTCATCGAAAAACTCTTCAGCAGCCTTCTTTTCTGTCTCAGTCACAACCCCATAATGCATTAACGGATACGTTGCAGCATTCGTTAAGCCATTTAGTTCCTGCTCAGTCATTGCCGGATACGACCCATCCTTTTCTTTTAAGATGTTCAACTCCTTGAATACCCGAACCAATAGACATTGCTGGTCCTTTACCATCCTAGCCATCCCCTTAATCACATCCCCCTTCTCTTTATCTCTCTTCGCCAAACCATCATATATGACTTTCAAATCTTCCAACTCAGCCTTTAACCTAGTAGCATATTCAGCAGATGTAACAGGAGTCTCGTGTTTCTGCTTTGTCCTCCTTTCAGTTTGACCAGAACCATCAGTCTTCCTCTTTGTTCTTCTCTCCCTTTCAGCATCTATCTCAGCCTGCACTTCATCAATTTTCGATCCAGAGAATAATCCTTATCTTTTGCATACTGTTTTCTTTTTCTCAGTTTCTTCTCAACTACCTCCACATTCTCACCTCCTCTTTTCCTTTCATTCTCTATCAATCTTTGTATATGCACCCATCTGTCAGCTGGGTACATATTTTCCCATAAATGTGAAATTCTTCCTACGCAATCAGATCGAACCGACTTGCAATCACCAAATATTCTCGAATGCATCGTCTAGATGTTCAGAGTATCACCCATAATAGGCAGATCAGGCTGTTTGTCAGTGAGAATCATCTGCACAAACCTCAGATACAATAACCACTTATCCCTTTTAGCAGCATGAATATTTTCTAGTATATAGTTGAAGATCAACTTTGCTAGATTAGCCTTTTGCCCACGACAAAATAAAACCATAGCTCTAGCCTAATCCTGATTTAACCCATTTGTTCCTCTGTTCCTATGATCCAAGCACATAATGAAAACGTGTGCAATATATCTCCACTCCTTGATCAAATAGGATTTAATGAACTCCATCTTCTTCTCCCCCGGCATCGGACCCTCATAACCAGCGGTCCGAAAAGCACCATATACCCCCTCAGCCGTCATCTTGACTTCATCACCCACATCATCCTCTAACCTTAAAGTCCTAGCCAGATCGGCTTCAGTGAAGGCAATGTCGTGACCATTGACCTTTGAACATATCCTTGATGGATGCATATAAACATTCATCAAGGCGGTCCTTCAGAAATCTCGAACATGCAACTCATATA
This sequence comes from Tagetes erecta, assembly GCA_030867185.1. Lineage (NCBI taxonomy): Eukaryota > Viridiplantae > Streptophyta > Magnoliopsida > Asterales > Asteraceae > Tagetes > Tagetes erecta. The sequence continues at coordinate 8,874,472 of CM061497.1, forward strand.
TGGTTGGAGAATATGATATAGCATAATGAATGTGAAAAGACTTCAATCATCTGATACAATCGTTGTATCCAGTGGCCTTCTCATGATTTTCATCAAGTGATGCGCACATGTTATGCTTCTTTTCGAAGAATAACGTAGACATTGTGCCTGAAACACAAACGGAAGTTGATCAGAAACGTGAATTTTGAAACAGTTTATAGATTCGCTGGCATAATCAGGTTCGCTGAGCAGGCGAACCTGAGATTTGGCACCGGAACCTATAGATTCGCTGACATGAAAACAAACATAAGGTCAAGCGAATGTATAGGTTCGCTAGAAACAATCGGGCGAATCTATGCTGATGTGCGGGCAGCATGTCGGCATAGATTCACTCAAATGTATGAACTTTCGTTCAGGTTCGCCAGACGAACATTAGGTTCACTGGAACCCTAGAAATTGAAAAACGGCCCTAATCACAGTCGAAAAACCATTAAACATACAATCAAAGTACCAATCAAGTCATACAATCATAAGACGAGCACATAATATTGTTAAAATTTAACAATAACACAGTTCAATCATCAATCACAGATTTAAATGGGTCGAATGGATTTGATATGATTTAAACACAGTCATCAATCAAAAAATATGGGTTAATATGGAATCGTTTACATACCAGAAAGAAATGAAAACGGTTCAATTGATAGTGAAAGCGGTGAGTGAGAATCAAACTTGAAAACACTTTTTGAAAACGACTCGGCAACAGTGACAGCGAACTTGTGAAATGGTTTCGCAGATGACACATATATATATACAGACACAGGTTCGCTGAAATGTAAACTAGCGAACTTCAGATTCGCTCGGAGCTTAAGGTCAAGAGAAGACACGGCGGCATGAATAAGTTCCGGGCGAACCTGTAGATTCGCTAATAGATTCGCTGGGATACAAAATAAAAAAAAATATTTTTTTTGGTTTTTCTAAAATTTTAATTCCTTTACGAATCCATGAAAACGCCCCACGATTTCAACGCTCCGAAATCAAAAACTTAAAAGGAAAATAAAGACATAAAATGAAAAAGTAAAAAGAAAGAAAAGCTTAGAGTTAAAAACTAAAGTAAAAAGGATATATATAGATTTTTCATGACGTTTTTCGAGCAGAATCCAGAGAATCATAGATTGGCGGGATTGCAGATATGTTTGTCCATTTAAACCCATGCCTTAGTCCTTTCAACAAGAGATCAGCTGCTTCATTTATCATGTTTTGGTTTGATTGAAGAAGCTCAGGCAACTCGGTCCCCACAGACATCTAGGTAAAAAGAACTTGTCCTATCATCAGGGTTTATTGAGCAATATGATTGACTTTGCTTGAATTTCTTGGATCAAATCCTGAATATTGATCAATTTATGAGCCTCTTTTGACATTCTGCATTTTTGCATTTTTGGGAGTGGAGCTTGTCAACAATAATTCTTTTGAACACATTGCGACTTATTATTTGGGAAACTCAAATGGTTAGAGCTCCAGGTCTATACCGACGTATAACAGAAGAGATAAACATTTGAGCATGCTCGGTGAATCTTCAGGTCTATACCGACATATAACAGAGAAGATCCACCAACTCCAGGTCAATACTTCCGTATAGCAGAGGAGTTAAGCACTTTGACTCAATACTTTCTGAGGAATTAAAAGTAACTCACTCAGAGGCTTTTCTGAAGAGCAACACTAGCATTTTTTTTTTTTTTTTGCTAACTAGAAACTCAATTCAGGGCTAGGGTGTGGGTGATTTGAAATTTTTCAGGGAAATCAAGGCAAAGATTTGACGCTCTCAACCTATTTTTGACAGGACTTGTATCTTTGTGCAGACCAATCATGTCACGGAGATAATCCTCATTGCCGAGTTCTTGAACTTTATGTTTGGCTACACAATCACTGTTTACTTTCTTTTCGGGCTAAGCCTATCTAACATATCCCAAACACAATACTTCTGACCTCCTTCAACGACTCTTCAACATCATTTTGAAACGGGGACCCTGAAATAGCAAAATTTCAAAAACTATAAGTAGTTAATCTTTAATATCTCCCCCAAAATTTCTATATAATTGCTATCTACTAAAAAAATTTTTGTTTTTCGGATTTTCTTAATATATATATATATATATACAGAAAAGAGATAAGAACTGAAATAAAATAAAATAAAAGGACTAAAAGAAAGGAGCGAAGAAATATGTAACAATTGAATTCTCAAGGAAGAGAATGAGAAAGAATATTTACATATGTACAAAGCCATTTTACTTAAACAATGGTTTTCAAAAAGATATCAATCCCAGCAAAGAAATCAGTTCGTAAAAGCGTGGTTTGTCAAAAGTTATTGTGAAAATTGGCTTTTTGCTTTCTGGTTTCAATAGGAATAATATCAATGAACCCCTTTTCCTGAGCGTCTCGGATGGCGTGAATTCTTGTTTCGATGTGCTTGGTGCGTGTGTGATGAATTGGGTTCTTGGCAATTCCAACAGCGGCTTCATTGTCACAAAAGAGTGGTGTATGAAGGAATTTGATGTCGTAATCCATCATCTAGTGCTGAATCCAGAGCACTTGGCAACAGCAGCTTGAAGCAGCAATGTATTCAGCTTCTCCTGTTGACGAGAGACAGTTGTTTGCTTCTTGCTTTGCCAGGAAACAAGACATTCACAAAGATATTGACATCCACCAGTGACTGATTTTCGGTTTATCCTGCAACCAGCATGATCACTATCAGAAAAAGCATGTAAATCAAATTTCCCACCTTTTGGGTACCAAAGTCCCAAACGAGAGGAACCCTTAAGGTAACGAAAAATGCGTTTAACAGCTTTCTCATGTGATTCTTTTGGATTGGCCTGGACACGAGCACAGTAGCACACAACAAATGTAATATCTGGTCGGCTGGCAGTCAGATACATGAGAGATCTGATCATCGAGCGGTACCAATGAGCATCCACAGGATTCCCATTATCATCAGAAGTAACACATGTTTGAGCGGTGAAGGGAATCAGTTCAGGAGAAGAATCATCCATGCCAAACTTTGTGAGAATTTCTTTGATGTACTTCTCTTGGTGGATAAGGATTCCATCAGGCTTCTGTTCCACTTGCAGCCCAAGAAGAAACACATCTCCCCCATGATAGTCATTTCAAAATGATCCATCATCACTTTCTCAAATTCTCTACACAGCCCTTCATTTGTCGATCCAAAGATGATATGATCCACATACACTTGAACAATCAGCAGCTCACCATTAACCTCCTTCTTGAACAATGTCATATCTATAGTCCCACGAGAGAAACCTTTGCTGAGCAGATACTGTGTCAGAGTTTCATACCAGATACGTGGAGCTTGATGCAACCCATACAGGGATTTATCAAGGTTGTACACCTTTGTAGGAAAATTTGGATCCTCGAAACCCAGTGGTTGACATACGTAGATCTCCTCATCCATATAGAAATGCACATTTAACATCCATCTGATACACTTTAAAGTCTTTGTTAGCAGCATGTGCAAGAAAGATTCTAATGGCTTCAAGACGAGCAACTGGTGCAAAAACTTTAGTATAGTCAATCCCCTCCTCTTGAGCAAATCCTTGAACAACCAATCTCGCCTTGTTTCTGATAACAACACCGCGATCATCTGGCTTGTTTCAGAAGACCCACTTAGTGCCGATGGGACACTTATTAGGAGGAAGATCAACAAGTTCCCAAACATTCAGCTTCCTAAATTGTTGTAATTCCATTTGCATGGCATCAACCCAACTAGGATCTTCAAGTGCTTGTTTATAATTCTTTGGAACGACTTGTGATAGGAAAGCAGCATAGAGACACTCGTTAATCAAACCACTCTGACTCCGAGTTCTCACACCATCAGTGATTGATCCTATGATGTAATCATGAGGATGATCTTTTAAGGTTTTGATGTTTGTGTTGAGAAACATTTGATTGGATTGTGATGAGGATGCTTGGTTAGATGGTTGGGATGGAATGTTTGAAGTTGGAGGAATTGTATCGGTAGAAGAGGTTGGAATGGAAGTGGATGATGATGGAATATTAGATGGAGAAAAGGAAGAAGTTTGAGGTGTCGGAGGTGGAGGAATGTCAAATGAGGTTGGAGGTAGTTGAGTGACCGAAGGTTGTGGTGGTGAAGGTGGTTGAGGTTGATGGTTAATAATTGTAACTGGAGTATGAGGAATTACGTCATCATCGTCAGAGTTAGGAAGATTAAATGATTTGAAAACAGTGGTGGAATCGTAAAACCATACGGGCTCACAACCAATACTTGTGGATTTCGATTCTTGCCAATCAACATAATAGGACTCTTGCACAATCCGCGTTCGCTTGTTGTAAACACGATACGCTTTTTGTGTGTCCGAATATCCCACAAAGAAGCATTCATCTGAAACAGCACCAAACTTCGTTTTCTGATCTTGAGTATTCAACAGAGTACAAGAACATCCAAAGGGGCGTAGAAAATCGATCAACGGCTTAATCCCACGAAACAGCTGGTATGATGTCTTCATCTTGTCTTTGACAATCAGTACCCGACTCAGAACATAAGCTGCACAATTAACTGCCTCTGCCCAGAAGATAATTGGAAGTTTTGACTCGATCAGCATAGTTCTAGCAGCTTCCACAAGAGTTCGATTCTTCGTTTCAGCAAGACCATTTTGTTGTGGTGTTCGTGCGGCGCTGAACTGTCTGAGAATACCTTGCTGTTCACAGAAAGAATTGAAGATCTTGAGTATTCAACAGAGTACAAGAACATCCAAAGGGGCGTAGAAAATCGATCAACGGCTTAATCCCACGAAACAGCTGGTATGATGTCTTCATCTTGTCTTTGACAATCAGTACCCGACTCAGAACATAAGCTGCACAATTAACTGCCTCTGCCCAGAAGATAATTGGAAGTTTTGACTCGATCAGCATAGTTCTAGCAGCTTCCACAAGAGTTCGATTCTTCGTTTCAGCAAGACCATTTTGTTGTGGTGTTCGTGCGGCGCTGAACTGTCTGAGAATACCTTGCTGTTCACAGAAAGAATTGAAGATATGGTTTCTGAATTCCGTTCCGTTGTCGCTTCTACTGGCTTGAACCTTTCGCTTTCCAAGAACCTCAACTTGAGGAATTAACTTCATTAGCTCTTCAGCAGTCTCACTCTTGTTTGCCAGGAAACTCACCCAGGTGTACCTAGAGTAATCATCTGTGACAACCAAGCAATAAGATTTCTTAGCAATAGATTTGACACTTATTGGAGCAAATAAGTCAGTATGTAACAATTCGAGGGGTTGTGAGATAGAATTTTCAATTTTGAGTTTATGTGGCTTTTTGTGCTGCTTTCCTTTAGCACAAGCCATGCATTTCTCTACCACAGAAAAGTCTTTAAGTGGTAAACCCCTGACCAAATTGTTCTTAACCAACTTATTTAGTATTTTAAAATTAATGTGCCCTAAACGTCTATGCCATTGGAAAGATTCAAAAGATGAAGCTTTAGATAGAAGACAAGTCACGGTGGAAGTTGATTCTTTTGATCCCATATTCAGCATATATGTATCATTTCGTCTTGGAGCTCGCATGATCACCAATTCTTCTGGAATGAGAAACTCTGGCTTCAAGAACAGACATTCATTTGGAAGAAACAATACAGGGATATTCTTATCATAGATTTGTGATACACTGAGAAGATTGAATGCTAATTCAGGAACATAGTTAACGTCTTCCAAGGTTAGTGAACCATTTGAGACTTCTCCTTGACCAATCAATTTACCGCCCTTTTTATCTCCCGCAAAAGCAACGTATCCACCATTAATAATCCGATAACTTGTCAACAGGTCCTTCAACCCAGTCATATGTCTGGAACATCCACTATCAATGTGCCAATGACTATTTACAACGGCGCTTGAATGTTCCTGACATATTTCAAAATAGGAATTAGACTTTTGAAATTTGGACCCAAGATTTATTGTACTTAGGTCGCTGAATAGAAGAAGATTTACAGAAAAAATTATTTACAAACGTATTCAATCTTTTTCCAAAAGATTTCTGCTTTGAACTATTTGTAACTAACTCAGGACATTGCTTGACGGTATGATCATCATTTCCACATTTAAAGCAATGAGATTTCAAACCAACTTTGGAAACTTTAGAAACAAGAACTCTATCTATTTAAATCTCTTCATCACAATCAGATAATTGAGAATTACAATCACTGTAAGAGTCATAAGGCTTTTTTGATTTACCTGCTGTGACTTTTACCTTTTCTTGTTCAACTTCTTTTGGTTTTGAAATTTTGATTGGTGTGAAAGTTGGAATTTGGTGAGATAAGAAATTTTGAAAACAATTTGTTTTGGTTTGACTTTCAGAGACATGACCTGAAAGTTCTTCTTTGTCATTCACACAAACATTCTCAATAACATCACCATTAAATTACTTGAGTACGAAATAAAGCATTCAGAATTAAAATTACACATAATATCGTCTGAAGTCAACACTTGACTAGAAATAAAAGTATTTAAACTATTGTCTACAACAGACTTCTTTGAATGAAAACTAGGGTTACTAGAACTTCCAAGACCATTACTTTCACCATAAGCATAATCCTCTCGCAACTCTTTAAGATTCACTTCACTTAAACCTGCAATAGAGCTGTTAGTATCATTCTTCATAATCTCTTGAATCAAATCATTTGAAGGATGAGGAATTGGTGTAGGAGAATAACAGAAAGTACTAGGTGGAGGATATACTTGTACGTCATTTTTATAACCCATCCCGGTCTTAATTCTAGCCCCCCTTTGTTTCTTCCATAACTCCTCCCTTTTCATGCTAGCAATAGTCCATTGTTCCATTTTATTTTTGAGTTTTCTTGTATCAAATTCAGCAAGAGTGATTGCTCAGTCAAATAATTTATTTCACAGTTTTTTTCTAAAAGAGTTCATTTCAAATGTTCATTTTCTTTTAAAGACTCTCTCAATTTAACAAAAAAATTTTGATTCGTTCTGTTCAAGCTCTTTGTTAATTTTCTTCAATTCGTTTTCATTTGACATTAATAATTTATTAACTTTGTATATGCCAATCAAACGAATTTTGCATGCAGATGAACACATATCTTCAATAACTTCATAAGGAAGACCAATTACCAGTTTTTCAGCTGTAAGAGCACGATCACACTGGCAATAAGGGGTGCTTCTTTTGAACTCATCCACTGCTTCAAGCTTTGCCTATTCGATCACAGCTTCCATGTTCAGCTTTGACTCCTCATCATTCTTCATCTCATTAACAGCAGCTTCACACACAAACCCAGAATGAACTATCTCTTCCTGATCCAGATGTCCTTGAGCAATAACATCTGTTTGAACCTTAGTTGTAACACCAGCTTCACAATACATACCATTTTGAACTTCTTCATCCCTTGCCTCTTTCAACTCATCAACCTCATACATTGCTGCCTTACTCAAACCTTTTTCTTCTTCAATCAAATAAACCTTTGACTCAGCAGCTTCATCGGAGTTCTCATCATTTTCACCATAAAATTATTTGAAAGGATCAAAGCAATTAATATAGTTATCATCATCCTTAACAATCTTAGCAACCAAAGCATGATTAATTTCTTCCTTTGTTTCTTCAATTTCTGCACTCCAATCTGATAGGTTCAATTGGATCGTTAATATCACTCAAATGATCAGAATAAAGCGTACAAACAAACGAATCAATCACAAACACAGTTCATACTCATAAATTCTCTTTGTATTTGATGATCAAGCAATTCGTAGTACAAAGTGTAGGAGAAACAAATTACACACAGTTAATTCTCTCTCTAACAGTGTAAAAGTCGCTCTCTCCTAACACATGCACACTACATGCCTATATCAAACAAAATGCAAGTTTAAGGAAAATACATAATAAACCCTAAACTATACAAACATATACAATAACAAAAATACAAAGTAAATCTTAACAGGAAATAACCCTAACAGTACTCCCCCTAAGATTTATCTTTGGATCTTCAAAAACTTCAATCTTTTTCTTCGTTTATCAGCATCAATCTTCAGTCTTTTTCTATCAATCTTCTGGTTCCTCTTTCACATCCAGCAATTCTCGGCCTTTATATTCTTCTTTTTCTTTCAGAGCTTCTTCAATGCAGGATTTGAACTTCTCAGCGATCTTAGCTTGTCGAGGCTTGGATTCATTCGTCAGAATTGGTAGAGCATTCATGCGTCTAAGCGAATCCAGACTTAAACCTGCAAAATCGATATTAGCATAAAACTCAAATGGCATTTCTTGGCCTTGAACTTTCACCTCCAATGTACCCTTCCTACTGATCCGCATATATTCAATCTCTGGTATATCAACCATCACGAGATTTGAATTGAGTAGTGCTTTTCTCACTCGAATCTTTTCCGAAGCCGCAGCAATAACTTCGATCATCACAGTAAACAATTTCCTGTCAGCTTCAGCCAGTTCATCTTTGCACTTTTCAATCTTGCAACTTCTCAAATACTCAATGTATGACGGATGCAGCAATTTCAACTCAAAAGTACTAAAGAGTGTGATCATGTCCTTATCCCAATCCTCCAAATTGCGAACAAGTTTCAGTTCAAATGTCTCCTGATTGTAAAACACTCTGAGTATCGGCTTTGTTGTTTGACTTCCATCTATAACCTTCAATCCAGGATCAGTTATCTTGTCAAAATATTCGTCCGAGAATTCTTCTAAATACATATCCTCGGTCACCACTAATCTCTTCTTCTTTCTCTGTTTCTTTGCTTGCACATATGCCGTGTCTTCTTGTTGACCTCTAAAGTCGAGAAACTTTGCAGTTCTACTCAATCCAGCATCAAGAAGTATCACGCATTTATCACCACGTTCTGCATGCGTGTGATTAATTAGCCTCAATTTGTGCAACTCTTTCAGATCCTGAACTTCGAGTTTAAATATGCTTGAATAGTAGTGATAAACATCACACAAACTGTTTACTCTCTTGATCATAAATGCGTCAAAGACTTCATCATATTTCCAAGCAATTATCTTAACTTTCTTGTTCTTCTCAGGCACAATCATAGAGTCTAATAACTCAGCAATTGATTGTCCTTTACTCAGCAGTGACCTAACAATGTCACCTGCTGTTGCTGATTTGTGCCAACTCTCACGCACCTCCATTGGTATATTGTACGATTTAGCTTCGCTTGGAAACATATCCATCAGTTCATGTCTTTTCTTATGTGCATCTTCAGGTAAAGCCATTACTGGAATCTCTTTTGGACCTAACACTTTAAATCTCTTCGTCAGCTCAAAGTACTGAGGATTGTTATAGTCCAAATAAAACATCCTGTTATACATTTTCTCTGTCTTCATGAAACTGACTACAATCTTCCTCAACGATCCAGATTTCAGCCTTTGCAAAGTTTTATACGGATAGTTCCTTGAACTCAACCAACTTCGCATCTCATAAGCAGTCATTTCGTCTGGGTTTTGATGATAAAGCTCAGTAGGAGGCAAATCTTCTATATTCAAGCTTTCTTGCATCGGGGTCCATTCACCCATCTCAACCACGAACTCTTTTTGATCAGCTTCGGTTTTATCTTGAGCAGTGATGCACTTCTCATACTCCTCATTAATCTGAGTCACTGTCAAACCATTCAAGAACACCGAATTGTACTTCATTCTTTCCAGATATGCAAACCTCTGATCCAAATCATCAGGTAACTCTTCAACAGTATTCTGTACAGGCTCTGGCTCAGCTTCATCCTCAGACTCAGTCCAATCAATATCTAAATCATCTAAAGCTTCAATCATGGGTGCTTCGTCAGTTTGAATCGGCTCAAACTGACTAACAACTTCAGATACATTGGTAGGCGCACTTTCAACTTCAACAGCTTCAGCTTGAATCGGCTCAAACTGAACTGTATCTCCAGAGTTAACATCTTTCTCACTATCAGCTGCTTCAAATACTTCTGTTTCAGCTTCAGACATAGTCTCAATCTCAGCAACTTTCTCAATATCAGCCACAGCTACGGATTGAATCGGCTCAATCTGCACTGGTTTATCACTCTTCGCCTTTTTAGAACTTTCTTCATCACCGAATAACTCAGGAATGGCATCTATCTTTCTCTTTCCCTCAGCTTTGTCCATCTTGACAGTTTCAGCAGCAGCTTCATCGGGAATGTTAATTGGTGATTCAACCAAAATTCCAACATTTCTAGTACCTCTAGCTCTTGTCAGATAAACCTTTGGAACCTCAGATTCAGTCACTTCAATAATTTCTTCAGAAAAATCTTTATCTGAAGACGAACCAGCCTTCTTTGGTCTCATTTCTTCCAATTCTTTTTCCAATATCTCTTTCTCTGCCTCCAAAGTGTTACACTCAGCTTGTAATTCTTTGTGATCAAACTTAAGATTTTCATGCTCATCCTTAAGTTTTTCATAGTCTCTTTTCAACTTCACATGATCATCAACCAGCTTCACATGATCTTCATCCAACTTTTTGAAAGTTTTCAGATTCTGATTATGTATTTCCCAGTACTCATCCAATCTCTTCCTTTTCCGTTCGTTTGAGGCTTTCAACACATCATTTGCTTTAAACAAATTTTCAACTATCTCCTCCAGTTCTGCAATCCTTTTCTCTTTTTCCTCATAAATCTCATCAACACTTGGCACAATATTTGGTGAAGACTCCAAATTTTGTCCAATGTTTTCAGCAGTTTGTGGTAATGCGGTGGGAATATCATCAGTAACAGGATCAGTAATGCCAGCATCCACCTCCTCTATCTGTGCAATAGATTCAGCTTCGGCCATTACTGTCTGTGCAATCTGTAGAACGTCAATCTCCTCAGGTTTTTCTACAGTTTTCTTCTTCTTTCGAACATACTGCACAGATACATCTCTTGAAATCTCCACAACATGTTCTTCAATCATAGAAGCAACCTCAGCAGGTTCTTCTATCACCACATTTTCTACTTCCATGGGTTCAGCCTCCTCTGAATCAGATTCAGATTCAGCATCATCACCACCATCATCATCATCACTATCATCATCATCATCACCATCATCATTACCATCATCACCTTCATCTTCAGGATCTTCAGGATGACGAGCAAAGTACTCGTCATCATCCAATAAATCATCTGGCACCTCATCCACAAGGTCCAATGGATTCACAATCTCACCATGAGATATATGATAATAAATGCCTTATCCTCTTCATCGTTTACTACATCTCTCATATAGTCAAACAAAGCAATGTCAGGCACATTCCCGATACTCATCTTTCGGTAAGAGAGATCGTTCATGTCCTCTGTGTATAGCATTCCTCCAGCATAACCTTCACTTCTGATGATAGGATAGGCAATGTTTATCATCAGTTGCAGAAACCTTGGGTACATCAAAAATTTGAACCTCTTGCCCTTCACCAAGTTAAACACAAACCCATTCATTATCCACCTTGACATGTTGAATGGTTTGTTTTCTGCAATGGCTACAATCGGTGATGCAATGTCTGAAGGAAAGTTATCAAACCCTGCACTCCTTCTAGACATGCATTGCTGCACAACATAACACAGCAGCTTATACTTCTTCCCCAACTTGGCTCTGTAAAACTGAGACTTTGGAAATATAGGTGGATGTCCCATATTAACAAATCCAGATTTACATTCCTCCATTGTCAGTTCATCCATCATGCCTACCTCATCCTCATCAATTCTCAGAGCTTGCCTAATAGCTTCTTCAGTAACATTTAGTACCCAGTCTCTAGTAATATGTCCTCTAACCATAACATCACCATTCTCATTCCTCACAACCTCTGCTGTCCTCCAGAAGCTTTTGATCAATCTTGCATATATGACCGGTTTGGCACATATAGCATATACATACTTCGTCCTCTTAATGAATTTAATCATATCTCTATATCCCTCTGTCTCAGGAAGTGACTCATCTAAACATGCTACCAGATTATGTTTAGGCTCAAATTTGAGAGTCTCCATCTGTTAAACAAAAACAAAAACACAAAACAAGGCAAATGTATTAGATTCTTCATTAAACATTATCAAAAATTTAACAAGTGTTTAACTAAAAGTTAGAAAGCAAACATTAACATAATCATTTTAAATCCTAAATTGTTCTAATAACCTGATTTTCATCATTTTAATCAAACAATATTGAATTTTAAAGATTATACTTCATGTTTAAGCTTTTAACAGTTACTCACTTAGGCAAAATTTTGACAAATTTATGATGACAAAGTTTAACATGTTTTGGTTCAGTTTTAACAAGTTAAATCACTTTTTAAACAGATGCTTCATCGTTTTGATGTTTAACTTTTAAAAGCTTCAAAGTTCAACAATGGCGATTTTTATCAGTTAAGAACATTTCACTTGATTCAGTCGATTTTAAGGTGTTTTAATGCAAATGAGTGATTGAAAGATGATAATCGAGTGATTTTAACCCTAAAGCAACATTCGATTTCAGTTTTAACGCTCAAAATCAAAGTGTCGATTCAAGTTCAAAACACTGTTCATCATCGTTTTTCCTTTTAACAGTTGATTTGCAGGTCGATTTAGGTTAAAAACACATAATCTCTACCTTAATCAATCTATTAAACTTGTTATAGGGCAACAGATTGATTATGATAATAATGGCGATTTGAAGTTCAGAGTGTTTGTGTGAAGGTGAAAGTGTGAAATGATAAGTGTTTGTGAAGAGGCGGTATTTGTATCGTCAAAAATTTTAGGTCAAACTTTAAGTGCTGGGTCAACAAAAGCAAAATAGGCCCAATAAACCTTGCCGGGTCAAGTACTGTAGTGACGGGTCATGTACTGTAGATACGGGTCAAATACATAAAACAAGTCACCAACATGTGAAATTCACTTGACGGGTCAAGCACTGTAGATACGGGTAAGTCACTGTAGTGACGGGTAAGGGTTTAAGGAACAACTACACCTGATGGATTTTATTCATCACCCGGCAGACCAGTTGTCATCAAATCATCACCCGGCAACTTTTCTTCATCACCCGGCAACACAGTTGCTTTCCTTCTTCATCCGGCTTGCTTTCTTCTTTACACGGCAACCTTTGACAACTTTCTTCCCACGGCTCACACACTTCTTCATTACCCGGCAACACAGTGTCATACCTTTACACGGCAACATGACTTCTTCATTACCCGGCTGTATAGTATACACTTGTCACCCGGCAAGATATTTATGACCTTCACCCGGCTGTATTTGACATGATCATTTGCCCGGCTGTACAGTGGTCATAATATCTTCCTTTTTCCTTAATCACCCGGCAAGTATCAGACTTACAACTTTACCCGGCTGAACAGTTCTTTGCCCGGCTGCACAGTTGTATCTGAGATCTTTACCCGGCAATAACACTTAAGCAATTTCTTCAATTTTCCTCGTCTGTTGACTTTTTCAACGATCATTTATTGCACCTGCAACATTCTCCGACATATTAATTAGACAAGATATCCTTAAAAAGAATGTTTGTCATATTAATTATCAAACAACATTAAACATTGCAACAAATTCATTTTTCATTAAAATTCAATTTCCTTTTTCTTTTTAAAAAAGGTTTTTTTGCACCACCAATTTTTCTATATCCCGAAGCAATTTCTTAAAAACAAATTACAAGACCTTGGGTTTGTTTTTAACACATCCAATACCTTTGCTTTTCATAACTTATAACCTTGTTCATTCAAAAACACACTTATTCAAAAAGCAAAATATTTTTGGATTTTTTTTGTGGATATTTTTCTTCAATTTATTCTCCCCCTAAACTTGAAATTTCTTGAAATTTTTATGTTTAACAAGGATGTTGATGTGTCAATAATGATTCCATATGCCTGCACACACAAAGCACACAAATTAAAATAAAGACATATGCAATGCAATGAATCAAAGTATCGCAGTGAGATCATACCACACATTATCTGAACATGTTTTGCAAGTTTTGAATAGACATTTGACTTATGCTTGATTGAGTAATGATATGAAAACATACCAATTAGCTCGAGTTGACACACTTACTTTTTCAGTATCATGATGATATTTAAGGTTCGATTAGAATGACTTATGTGACCCACATGTATACATATGTCAACATATTTCCTTATCAAACACTACCTAAATGCATATTGCACACAACGTGGTCACTTACAGTCATACACAGTGTGGAATCTGGGTTCTATTCGGATTTGGTCCACTTTGGGACTTCTTTTTAATTCCATCTTTGGGAATTTTTCTTTCCTATCGTTCCCCTTGGGAATCTTCTGAATTCCATTTTGGAATTTTTGTTTGGTGTTGGTCCACATTTGGGACTCTTTTTGTTCCATTTTGGAATCTTTTGCTGCATCTTGAAGCTCAAAAGAGACTTCGTGTGAGACTTCAGGTCTGTGGATACCACAACAAAGAAGCTCACGATGCGGTTCATCACACTGAATACACTGCATCGTTACCCTATCATGCACAACTATCATCACAAGCAATGTGTCAAAAGATATATATCTAGACATGTATAACTATGGAACTTAACACAAAGATCATTAAGTTTATGTTTGTCAACAGTCAACTTACTTGTTCAGTCTAATTGCCTGAGCCGTCTCGCACATCAATTAACATTCATCAGTCTTTATTAAAAATGATGTAACAGATAATGTCTAGTGTAACTATCATTTCTCACTTTTTGCAATATAGATTCTTATGACATGATCTTTTCTTTTCTTTTTGATTTTATATTTGTTTTTGCTTTTCTTTTTCATGCACACACACAAATGCAAAACATAAAAATAAAAGACAAAGGAATCAATACTTGACATCAACTTATTATATTTTTGGCTTTTATATTTTTCAGATTTTTCTTTTGTTTTTCGAAAAATAGAATCAATCATGATTGATTAATCCTATGGATTGGATTAAGAATTCAAACCGGCCTGACAAAAATGATTTTGTGAAAAGATCTGCCAGTTGTTTGTCGGTATGAACTTTAATCAAAATTATTAAACCTTTCTCAGAGTTGTCTCTTAAAAAGTGATATCTAATTTCGATGTGTTTGGTTTTAGAATGTTGAACAGGATTAGCAGTAATGAACATAGCAGCAGTATTGTCTATGTAAATAGGGGTTTTGAGAAAGTTAAACCCGTAGTCCAGCAACTGATTTTGTAACCATAAAACCTGAGAACATCCTGCAGATGCAGCGATATACTCTGCTTCAGCTGTGGATACAGAAACATTGGTCTGCTTCTTGCATTGCCAAGACACAAGCCTAGGACCTAGAAATTGACAGCCACCAGTTGTTGATTTCCTGTCAAGAGCACAACCACCAAAATCACTGTCAGAATAGCTATATAGTTCAAAATTTCCTTCATAAGGATACCATAACCCAAGATTAGGTTTCCCTTTGAGATATCTGAATATACGCTTCACAGCAACAAGATGCGACTCTTTCGGATCTGACTGGTATCTGGCGCATACACACACAGCGTACATGATGTCTGGTCTTGATGCAGTAAGATACATCAGAGAACCGATCATTGATCTGTATAGTGTTTGATCAACTGCTTTGCCCTTTGGATCCGGTTGAATCTTGCAGTTCACATCAGAAGGAGTTCGAATTGTTTGACAATCTTGCATCTTGAATTTCTTCAACAACTTCTCAACGAACTTTGATTGATTGATGAAAATTCCGTCAGCTGATTGTTTCACTTGTAAACCAAGAAAGAAATTAATCTCCCCCATAGAACTCATCTGGAATCTGCTCTTCATAATTTCCTCGAATTCTTTGCACATTGACTCACTAGTTGATCCGAAGATAATATCGTCCACATAAACTTGAACGCACAATAAATCATCATTATCCCTCTTCATAAACAAAGTTGGATCAATCTGACCTCTTGTAAATCCATTTTCTAGTAAATGCTTAGATAGTGTCTCATACCAGATTCTAGGAGCTTGATGTAGACCGTAAAGAGCTTTACTTAACTTGTATACCCGATGAGGATAGTCTGGATCTTCGAAACCCGGAGGTTGTCTAACATACACGTCATCCGTAATCGGTCCATACAGAAAAGCGCCTTTAACGTCCATTTGGAATACTTTGAAACGCATGAAGGAAGCATATGCAAGAAAAACGCGTATGGCTTCAAGTCTTGCGACCGGAGCAAACACCTCTTCGTAATCAATGCCTTCTTCCTGAGTGTATCCCTGTGCAATCAGTCTTGCTTTGTTTCTCACCACAATGCCACGTTCGTCTGGCTTGTTTTTGTACAACCATCTTGTACCTATTGCGTTTTCTCCTTCAGGTAAGTCCACAAGTTTCCAAACTTCCTGTTTGCGAAACTGAAGTAATTCCTCCTGCATCGCCTCAATCCAACTGTTATCTTTCAGCGCCTCTGAAATGTTCTTAGGCACCACTTGAGATAGAAAACACGAGTAAAGACAGATATTTGCGTGCTCCGTCTGACTTCTTGTAGTTCTCTGATTCAACGGCCCGATAATCTGAGAGACAGGATGTTTCTTGTGAATTCGATGAATAGGAATATCACCTCCTTGCACTTGAGTCTCTAGATTAGAAGTATTCAGATTTGGTAGATCTTGTAGTATGGAAGAAGTATGCGGTGTGAAATTCGGGACTTGATCCGGTGAATTGATGAAGTAATCAAAGGATTCTGGAATAACTTCAACATTCGGATCTGATGATGGTTGATTCTGAACAGATTCACCATCATTAGGAGAAATCACATCTTCGTCATGATTGTTCGATTCTTGATCTTCATTTGAACCAGAAGGACCCGGAGCATGACTGGATTTGACATGATCAGGATTGTGAAAAGACATAAATGGATATTCAGAGTTGATACTTCCATCTTCGTCATTATCAGAATCGTCACTAAAGCTTCCTAAGTCGCCTGATTCCTTCCTTGAGTTTCCTGAAAAATCAAATAAGTTAGAGTTGAAGGATTTCGATAATGAATCTAAATCAAATAACCATTCGGGACCATGAGCCACTAAAGGAAACGAATTTTCTAAAAACTTGACGTTGATAGTTTCAATAACAGTATTTGATTTGCTATTAAAAACCCGATAAGCTTTAGAAACAGACGAATATCCTAAGAAAAATCCATCGTCGGATTTTGACTCAAACTTCCCGAGATGTTCATTTAGATTTAGAATCGATACCGGACAACCAAATGCTTTTAAGTAAGAAATATTTGGTTTCCTTCCAAACAACAACTCATAAGAAGTTTTCTTTTTATCTTGAACTAATAATGTTCTATTTTGTACAAAACACGCAGTAGCAATAGCTTCGTCCCAAAAAGTGATCGGGATTTTGGCATCTGCGAGCATGGATCTTGCTGCTTCAATTAGTGTCCGGTTTTTCCGTTCCGCAACCCCATTCTGTTGAGGCGTTCTAGGCGCACTAAATTGTCGAGCAATCCCCTTTTCTGCACAAAATAAATCAACATTAGCATTCTTAAATTCCGTTCCATTATCACTTCTTAACACTTTAACTTTGCATTCCAATTGATTTTCAACTTTAATGATAAATTCTTTTAATAATTCAGCTGTTTCAGATTTTGCATGCAAAAAATAAACCCATGAAAATCTAGTAAAGTCATCTATGATAACTAAACAATATGATTTTCTCCCGATGCTTTGAACGTTGGTCGGTCCAAAAAGATCCATATGTAGCATCTGCAAGGGTTTTGAAATGGAGTTTTCGAGCTTGGACTTAAAAGACATCCGATGCTGTTTGCCTTTCAGACATGCAGGACAGAGATCAGTTGTGGAGAATTTCTTCGATGGAATTCCCACAGCGTGATTTCCGGTTACCAAACGGTTCATGTTTCTGAAATTTGAGTGGCCCAGCCGTCTATGCCAAAGCTGACTCTCATCATTTGAAGCATGGGCAATGAGACAGGTTGTTTCGGTTTCGGCATCAATCTGCGACATATCCAATTTGTATACATCACGATCTCTAGGCGCTTTCACCACTACCCACTCATTGTCAATCTTGAAACCTGGTTTCAGAATATAACAGAAAGAATCATCAAAAAGAGTTGAATAAGATTTATCACAGATTTGAGATACACTAAGTAAGTTAAAGTTCAACTGTGCACAGTAGTTGACTTTATCAAAACTTATAATCCCATTCGAGACAGTTCCTTCTCCTGTGATTTTACCACCCGCATCTCCTCCAAACGCTACGTGAGTACCATTCTTTTGCTTGAAATCCTGAAGCAAGGCATGGTTGCCTGTCATGTGCCGGCTACACCCACTATCAACGAACCATGAGTTGATAGGTCTTCTTGGGCGTACCTGCATTTCAAAAAAAAACATTCAGTTAGTTTGGTCAACCCAGGCCCACACGGTCTTGGGTTTTCCGAATCTATCTGCAATAGTAACTTGTTTGTATTGAACATTTTGAAAATTTGTTTCATTCAAAAGATTTTGATGCTGATAACTTCGCCCATTGGCGTTCAATGATTGCTTTCTTCTCAAAGCAATAAACCTTTCCTCTAGCTTAGGATCAAGGTTATTTTCAAACTTTTGATTTCTAACCATTAAAGCTCTTGGTTTAAAGCTGTTAACCTGCACATTTCTTGAAAAGTTAGAAACAGAATTGTTTCGATTAAAATTTCTCAAGACCGGAGAATGACTTTGACTCATATTTTGAAAACCATAAGAATTATTTCTTTGAAAGTTTGAATATGGAGTCATTTCTCTAGTCGAGTTTGATCGAAAGAAACAATCCTTTGTGTCATGGTTTCTCCTTTCACAAATATCACAAAATTTGTTAAAATAACATTCTTCTGAAGAATGATTTCTTTTGTCACAGAAACTGCAGTACCTGTTAAAGAAACATTCAGCAGTTGCATGATTATATCTATCACAAATTTCACAATATTTCTTGCTAATCCTAAAGAGCCGATTGTTAACTCTTGATGTTGAATCAAAACGTGATTCATTACCTTGGTTATTCGGTTTTAGATTAACGCTTCTTTGTGGAGACTTGGTTTGTGATTTTGATTGCATAGGACTTTGGTTCGATTTTAAACTGTTCTTTTTGGTCACCTTTTTATTTTCAATTCTCTTATCATTGACAGCGGAAGACTTAGGACCTGAACCTGTTTTCAGACCAGAGTTAGATTTGATTGGAGAATTGTTTGGTTTACCATAAGATCCGTTCAAATCAAACGTTCCTGCAGACACAAACTTGATGTTTTTACCTTTTGACATTTTCTTGACAGGTTTAACTTTGTCAGTTTTAACATTTTGAGCTTTGGTGTTAGCATTCGATTTTAAGACACTTTTGCCTTTTGATTATTTTGTTTCAGATTGATTTGTCATTGTTTTCGCTTTCTGCTTCTTCGCATTCGAAACTTCATCCTTCTTCACAGTATTCTTCTTGATCAACTGAGCAGCAACTTGCGCCTTTTGTTCTTTCTTCCACTTGATATACTCAGGATCATTGAATCCTGAAAATTCACCTTCTTCCTTCACAGATTCTGGTTCTGGGTTAAGCTTTGGATATTCAATCAGTTGAATAAGAACAGGCTCCAGTTTGTTTTCGGATTTGTTGCTTGCTTCATCGTCAGCTTCAGTTGATACATTATCTTCTTCATCCACGCTTTCCATCAACACTTCAGTACCTTCAGACTCGGATTTACTTCTTTGAATTTCTTTGAATTTTCTTTCATTTTCAGGTGAATGATCAAATTCATTAAAGTTTTCCGGTAAGGTTTGTGTGATTGAATTTGGCATTGGTTCATGAGTAAAACCCAACCCGTTTTTGGTTTTATTACCTCTTTCTTTGATTAGTTGTTTGACCATGGTTTTACAACTCTTAACCTTTGTTAGTTCAACTTGAGTGACAGCATGTGCGACTTTTTCTTGTTCAAAGTTCTTTGTCATTTCTTCAAGTTGTTTTGTTACCAATTCCAGGTCGTTCAAAGTTTTGTTCCATGATTCTTTAAGTGACAAAATCTTCTCATCAGCAATTTTATGATCAATTTTAAGTTGTTCATGAAGTTTTTCATGTTTACTTAATTTGTCACCTATTTTGAATGAATGAGTTCGATAATGTTCTACTTGTTGAATGCACTGTTCAGAACATAACCTTTCTTTCACATCCAAGGGCAATGGAACATAGTTAGGAGGGAGTTCAGGATTAACCTTTGGTTGCTCAGTGGAAGATGAAGACTCATTAGATGTTGCCATTAACGCAACTTCAGTTTCAGTCTCTTCAGTAGGATCTGCTTTTGCGCTCCAGTCATAGTCTTCAGAATCTTCACTAACATCTTCAACTATCTTTCCATCTCCTTCTTCAGACCAGTCTTCTTCTTCAATTTCACACACCAGAGCCAGATTTGATGTAAGATCAGATGTAAACTGTTCTGCATATGCACTCCAGTCGTATCCGTCTTGTACACTTACAACTAACGCTTTAGTCTGGTCTTCTGGCTTCTTTTCATTTTCCTTCAATTCAGGCATAGGAAGACTTTGGTATGGTTTCTGAAAGAAACGCTGATTTCTGCCTTGATAACTCGTAGACTGTTGAGAATTTTGACCTTGACCTTGATTGCTTGAACTAGCTTGGTCATTGAAATTCTTTGGCGCTTTACATTCTCTTGAGAAATGACCATACTGATTACAGTTAAAGCATCTTGCTTTTGATTTGTCAAAGCCAACTGTCTTGTTAGCATGAGGTTTGTAACTTTTGTTCACATATGCATGCTTTTGCGTACGATAAGCTACCATAACCATCTGCCAGTTAAGATCCATTTCCTCAACATCTACTGGATCCATTTCAAATAAGTCTTGAAGGACCACGTCCATTTGACTTAAATGACTTCCTTGGTACGCTTGAAAACTTGCCATAAAAGCAGTAAAGGCAGTTTTAGTTTCGTCATCTTGCAACAGAATATTCATGACGTCTTTCACCTTGGCTTGAACATTTGACGTTGAACTTTCCGGTTGATTCTTCAAATTCTGACTTTGACTTTGAACTTGAGCTCTAGGTGGAGATTGAGGTTGAGAATAAGTTGGTGAATTTGGAAAATATGCAGAATCAGTATAAAAACTTGCACCAACAAATAAGTCATCCTCATCTTCAAACTTTGTTGTATTTTGCACAAGAAAAGCATTGTCAACAGTATTGGCAGGATTTACCACATACTTATACTGAGTTTGTGAGCTTGATCTATCAGTATTTCTTGATCCTTCATCAATCTCAACTTCTTCAATTTTTCCAATAAGCAAATCAAGTTCCATTGGAAATTTCTCAGTATGTTTCAACAAGGTAACAGTTTGTTTCCATGATGATGGTAAGGCACATAATAATCGATCATTCAAATCTTGAAGTTCAGTCTTCACTCCGAGATTTGTCATCTCAGTAGTTAAGTGAACAAACCTGTTCATCATCTGGTGTACTGTCTCTCCATTAATGTGTTCAAACAACTCCAATTGTCTCTTTAGTTTCGACTTCTTCAAACTTCTCAATTGTTCTCCTCCTTCACATATCGACTTCAATGCTTTGAAGCATGTATAACCAGTCTGATATCCATCCAATCTTGACAAAACCTGAAGTGGCAACCCCTTGCACATTAAAGAATATGCTTTGCTATCATTCTTTACCTTCCTCAAATCTTCAGCTGACAAATTATCCTCTGGATAAGGTTCAGTAGAGTCTTTGGTGTAGGTACTTGCACTATCTGGTTGTGTCTGAGTTGGAATGTGAGGACCCTTCTCAATTGATTTCCATAAGTCATTGTCAATAGAACACAAGTGATGTCTCAACCTGATGGTCCAATTCTTGAAATCTGCACGATTCAAAAGTCTAGGAACACGGTTATCAGAATCATCATTAGGAGCCATTTTTAACAATTTTTTAAAAGAAAATATTTTTGGTTTTTGTAAATTTTTTAAAAGAAATGATTAAAATACTAAAATAAAGACAAGAAATTAAAGACAAGATAAGAAACAAGTATTAAAAACAACTAATATGATTCACACGGCAAAACAGTGAAAATCCTTCTTCAACCGGCTAAACAGTTAGACGGCTCAACAGTTAAAAATACTTTTGTTCTTCACCCGGATGAACAGTTACCCGGCAACAAGAAAAACTTCACACGGCAACAAGTCTTGACCCGGCAGAATCTTGACACGGCAAAAGTCTTTGCCCGGCTGAACAGTACTTGGTCACACGGCACTTTGTTAATTACCCGGCAACACAGTTGATTTTACCCGGCTGTATTTTCTCTATCACCCGGCGTAACAGTGTATTACCCGGCACAACAGTGTCTGATCCGGCTGAACAGTAGCAACTTTTTAAGTCAAATTCTTCACACGGCAAGCACAAAATCCTTTATACGGCAATACAGGACCTATTTTGTTCTCCAATCTAAGTCCAAGGAAATTGTCTAAGTCAAGTGAGTCACCCGGCAAGTTAATCTTCAAGCAAGACTCAACTGTTCATCATCTTCTTCATGAAGATTTTCTGGGTTTTGTCTGAAACTTGTCCAAATTGTCCAAAAATCACACACAAGCTGTGAAATCGTCCGATTATCAAACCCTTTTATCAATCAATCCAAAACATCTTCATTCTTCGATGAATTTTGGCAAAATTTGATCGAGAAATAACTTTTTCTATCCTTCTTAATTCTTCAGATCTGATGATGATCTGATAGAATCTGCACAATCGCTGTGTATAGGAGTGATTATGATGATGAATCACAACTAAAAACACCAACAATTCATTCAGATCATGATATTTTGAGCAATATAGATGTGTTTTGCTTAGAAACAGCGAAGAACACGATACCGAAAGCTCTGATACCAATTGATAGGTTCAGTTGGATCGTTAATATCACTCAAATGATCAGAATAAAGCGTACAAACAAACGAATCAATCACAAACACAGTTCATACTCATAAATTCTCTTTGTATTTGATGATCAAGCAATTCGTAGTACAAAGTGCAGGAGAAACAAATTACACACAGTTAATTCTCTCTCTAACAGTGTAAAAGTCGCTCTCTCCTAACACACGCACACTACATGCCTATATCAAACAAAATGCAAGTTTAAGGAAAATACATAATAAACCCTAAACTATACAAACATATACAATAACAAAAATACAAAGTAAATCTTAACAGGAAATAACCCTAACACAATCAAAGTTGGTGTCACAACCCCAACGCGGCGGGCGGTCCCAGGTGCCCGGGGGTTATCGCGTGTGACGAATGGATATCAGGAGCAACGCAGCGGAATCAACAAACATACATACACACAGCTTCCAACTTAAAGCTGTTCATACATTAAACTTTAAACTACAATTACATAGTTCTCAAAATGACAAATGATTGTTTGATACATAACATCAACAACTAAAGCTAGCAACTATTATAGGTCCAGAGCGTCTATCTTCTAAGCCCGCAAGCCTTCTACCTGCTCTAGCCTCAACAGTGCTTTCCTGCATCACTCGGCAACTAGGATGTGTGCCAAAAAGTTTAAAAGAAAGGGTCAGCTTACGCTGGTGAGTTCATAATAAGACATTTTACAAAACATTTCAAAACATTCAACCAAATGCTTGTAAAAACCTTGATCAACGAGTTACCAAGCTCCATTGATCAAAGAGTTACCACGAACTCCATCACTTACAAACATTTCACAAACATGCTAGTATCATCTGATAAATATTCCCAAACAATACGAATAAAACCCCTCAACAACTCCGTCTGGCACGTCTGCGCTGGAGCAGAATATATGCATATACCCTTTTAAGTTTTACCCGCGTCACCCCTATAATCTGGAGTGGTATTGCCCGATATTTACCATAGATTGCTAGCCAACCGTTCAAAAACAACAGTTTAAGAACACAACCAATCCAAAAGAGTTTATACAAAAACTCACAATCATTTCCAACAAATACAGGTTTAAGCATCACATCCAGTTTTGTAAAACATACAATCATTTCAAAATCATAACAGCTACACAAGAGTTTGGATGTATGAACTCACCTTAACAAGATCACAACTAGCTCACAACTCACCTTATCCTTGATCTAATCTCAACAATCAATCCAAATGACTATCTTCACAATCAACACAAATAGCTATAATCCACCTATAACGTGACATCACAACGCTATAAATAACGATTCCTAAGACTATGTAAGTCCTAGGGCATAACTAGTGAAACATACGACTAGACACGAGTCGTTGCCATCTACGCTTACCAAATCCCGAACCTCGGGAATCTAAATGAATCCTACAGAGATATGTTACCCGTACACAACGGGATATCATACCCCTAGGGTACGGATATTCAACCCGCACCCTCCTCGAGTAATCTACCCGTTAGTTGCGGGTGTTTAATCCCACCACTATTTCCCCTAGCACGTCCCTCGTGCTATGCGGGTATCTTCACCCCGCATTCCCATCGGGTTCCCAACCCGATTCTCGTCCTAAACTAACGAGAAACGAAAGACTAATTACCTCGTCGATCACCAATCTTCAATCGCGCAACACTTTGATGATCACCGTTCTTCACTCGGGCAGAACCTCGACGCACGCCAAACGATCTACACGCGCTCGAGACTCGAAGGAACGTCACGACGCAGGGTACCGCACTCGAGGCGCGATTCCACAAGAAAAACTAGGTGTTTCTCTCTCTAAAACGTTCTAGACAGAGAGAGAAGTGTGAGCACAAATGAAAGGGTGTTGCACCCCTATTTATAGACTGGTCAGGCCATGCTAGGCTATACGCGCAACATAGCATGCTCATGTGCACGTATCGCGTAGGAGGAGAGTGCCAGCCAGATGTTTTCCACCCGAAAACTGCTAGGCGATACACTCAGGGGCATACCCTCTGATGTGCGGACCGCGTAACCCACATTTTCAGATTCTTCTTGTCGAAACACGTGGAATTCATATATTATGGGCTCCGTAACTCTTTTTCTAAGTCAATATATGCTCGAAATAAGTTTTCGGGCATTCCTCGGGTGTTTTCGCATTTCCCGCTTCGTTATAACTCCGATTTGAGTTCCGTTTTCTCCCACGTTCTTCATTTTCAGTCCTTTATCACTCCTGCCCATTATGGACATATACATTCGTCGAAATTTAGGTTTTTAAAGTTGGTGAGCAGTGCAGTTTCTTTTCTCGGTTTAACTTCCTCAACTCTTTCTTGAATTGGAATGGTTCTTGAATTTCCAGAATCCACAGGTTCAGTAACGATTGGTAAAGGACATTCCCTCTTGAAGTGTCCCAATTGCTTGCAGTTGTAACACCTCAACTTTCCTTTATCATACCCAAGTTTGTTGTTCTGACCCTGATTCCCAAAATTCATATTTGTATGAACTTTGTTTATAACAATGTCACCTCGTTCCAATACTTCTCTAATGTAATGGTACTTTCTGAGTATGCGCCTTCTATTCTGGTGTGACCTTGGTTCCTTAGCTTGTGCTATAGCACCGGTGTTGTCACACAATATCTCAATTGGTTTCCTCATGCTTGGAACCACTTTTAGATCAGATATGAACTTCTTCCTCCAATCAGCTTCCTTTGCAGCCTCTAATGAAGCAATATACTCTGACTTAGTGTTGGATTGATCAACCACACCCTTCTTGGAACTCTTCCAAGTAATTACTCAACCATTGAAAACAAACACATACCCAGACTAAGATCAAGAGTCATCTCTATCAGTTTAGAAGCTAGCATCAGTATAACTTCTTACTGATAACTCTTCTTCCACTCCTCCATACACTAGGAACATTTCTTAAGTTCTCAAATATTTGAGAATGTTTTTCACTGCTCCCCAATGACTTTTACCATGATTATGTTGATATCTACTTGTCATGCTCAAAGAAAATGACACATCAGGTCTAGTACACAACATTGCATATGGAACAACTTCCTTATCTTTCTTCTCTTTATCAGTCTTGGGACACTGATTCTGATTCAGTATCGTCCCATTGACCATGGGCACAGAACCTTTCTTGGGGTTATTCATGGCAAAGCGTCTAAGTATCTTATCAATATAAGTACTTTGATTCAAACCAATAAGTCGTCTTGATCTATCTCTATAGATCTTAATTCCTAATATGTATTATGCTTCTCCGAGGTCCTTCATCTCAAAACACCATTTGAGCCAAGACTTAGTATCCGTCATCGTTGGAACATTATTTTCTATGATCAATATGTCTTCTACATACAGGATTAAGAATGTCACAAAGCTCCCACTTGCTTTCATATAAACACACGGCTCATCTTCATTTTTGGTAAAACCAAACTCTTTGATTTTCTGATCAAAGTGAAGATTCCAGCTTCTTGATGCTGGCTTTAATCCATAAATGGATTTGTTAAGTTTGCAAACTTTATTTGGATTCTTTGAATCTTCAAACCCCTCATATTGAACCATGTAGACATCTTCATTAAGATGTCCATTCAAAAAGGCAGTTTTGACATCCATTTGCCATATCTCATAGTCATAATATGCAGCAATGGAAAGTAAGATCCTAATAGACTTTAGCATGGCTAAATTCAAAAAGGTCTCCTCATAATCAACTCCTTGAGTCTGAGTGTATCCTTTTACTACTAGCCTTGCTTTGTAAGTTTGCAAGTTTCCATTTTTATCATGCTTCTTCTTGAAAAGCCATTTACTTCCTACAGTCCGACTCTCGGGAGGAAGATCAACTAAGTCCCATACTTGGTTGTCATACATGGATTGCATCTCAGCATTCAGTGCTTCAAGACATTTCTCATTTTCTGAATCTGAGATTGCAGCTTGATCAGTCTTGGGTTCTGCTTGATCAATCCTTAGGATATCACGTAATCCATGATATCTTTTAGGCATTTTACGAACCCTAGAACTTCTACAAATGCTCTGTGTTCCTTAACAATTACTCTTGATTGTCTAGTTGTATCATCGGGTGGGTTGGTTACTTCATTTGTCTGGATTTCATCTAAATCCACAACATTATTTCCAATCTCACGAGGTATGAATTCTTCCTCTAAGAATTCACCTCTTCCTTTAAGAAAAATCTTATTTTTTGCAGGATTGTAGAAGTAGTAACCAATTTTCTTAGGATATCCTACGAAGATAACTTTATCTCCTCAGGGATCAAGTTTGTTTGGTGACTCACTTGTAATGTATGCGCTACAACCCCATACCCTAAGAAAGGATACCTTGGGTTTAACCTCATGCCATATCTCATACGGTGTTTTGTTGACTTTCTAGGTTGGAGCCATATTAAGAATTTTGACGGCTGATTTAAGTGCAAAGGTCCAGAAAGAATGAGGGAGGTTTGTAGGAAATATCATTGATCGAACCATATCAAATAGAGTTCGATTTCTCCTCTCAGTTAGTCCATTTAAATGAGGCGTTCCAGGAGTAGTCAGTTGAGAAATGATCCCACATTTCTTTAGATGGTCTGTAAACTCCTGGCTAAGATATTCTCCACCTCGATCCGATCGAAGCAAATTAACCGTCTTATCAAGCTGATTCTGTACTTCGTTCTGAAACTCTTGAAACTTTTCAAAAGTTTCATGTTTATGCTTCATGAGATAAACATATCCATATCTACTGTAATTATCAGGAAAAGTAACGAAGTACCTTTCTCCATACCTAAATGGACCACAAACATCAGTATGTATGAGTCCTAAGAGATCATTAGCTCTTTCGCCGACATTCTAGAATGGAGCTTTGGTTAACTTTCCACTTAAACAACATTCACACTTATCGAAATCATTCTTGTCGATGGAATCCAATATCCCTTCGGATTGAAGTTTCTATAAGCGATTTTTGTTTATGTGAGAAAGTCCACAATGCCAAAGGTACGTATTATTCACAGTGAGTTTCTTACGTTTATTAGAGATTTGGTATAGCACGTTAGAATTATGAATATCTATTTCATAGATACCATTATGAGGCCTCGCCTCAAAATAAAACAAACCATTTAGAATATGCACAAATATTGTCACCACAATAGGCATATTTAAAACCTTGTTGTCTTAAGGCAGATACTAAACTATTGTTACTAGTAACTCTAGGAATAAAACAAACATTTTTCAGAACAAGTTCTAAACCATTACGAAGTAAAATGACTAATTCATCAACTGCCTTCACAGCAACCTTTTTCCATTTCCATCAAACGGATCAAAGTCGCCTTGTTTCAGTTTCTTAATTTTCTTTAGTCCCTGCAAATCATTGCAAACGTGTGAGCCACATCCGGTGTCAAACACCCAAGATTTGCTAACAAAAGAACATGATTCAATAACGTGTATACTTGAAGGGTTGGCCTCTGAACCCTTCTATTGTTTCGGCTCAGCAAGATACTTTGGACAACTCCTCTTCCAGTGCCCAATTTCATCACAATGAAATCATTCTGCATCTTTATGAGGTTTCTTGGAAACAACCTTTCCTTTGTCCATATCTTTCCTTGCTTTCTTTTTCTTTTCTTGACTTTACCCTCTCTGATCATTAGCACATCCCCTGACTTCTTGGGTATGTTTCTCAATTGTCTTTAATATCATATGTAGCTCAGCTATGGGCTTATCCCACCTATTCATATTATAGTTCAGAACATACTGATCATATGACTTCGGCAATGAATTCAGGATTACATCCCCAACCAATTCAAACTCAAAGGGTTTTCTAGACGAGCTAGATGTTCAATACAACCCTTCATTTTCAGCACGTGAGCACTGACTGGTGAACCTTCTTGCATACAACATCCCAGAAGCGATCTCTTTACTTCAAATGGTCATGCCTGGCTTGTTGCTGTAACATAGCCTTTAACTGCTCTTTTATATCAAATTCAGTTAGATTTTCTAATTTAAAAGCATATGATGCAAAAACTGCACTATTTTGACACCCTTTAAAGTGCATAGAACTGCTTCTCTAACCCTTTGCCGTATAATCAAAACGAAACAATAACATTGCTTCTCCAACTTCAAGCTACTAAAACTAATCTCTAACTTCAAAGAACCAAAGAGAGCTTCTATGTCGCATTTTGAAATTTCAAAATGTAATTAGAACTGTCCAAGTTGCTCAAATGTATTACTCAACAGCAGCTCATATACAATGTCAACATCTCTTTTCTCGTCTCATACAATCAACACAATGGTTACTTTAACCGCATCAGCCATATGCGACATATTTTGAAACCAATTCCTTTGTTTCCACTAATAACAATTTTTCATGCATTAAACCCTCTACAAAAAAAACTTGTTAGGTTTTGTAGTTTAGTGTGCAGTTCAAAACCTTAATTAGTAAAAACAACAGAAAAGACTAAACCCTACAATAGGTAAATGACAAAGTGAGTCTTTGATATGTATCTCAAAGTTCATGGTCGTAAAGACATAAATTAAAGCACATTTGGACACAATCTCATAGTCATACCACGTTACAGCCACAAACAACTATCCAATTAATACACATCAAGAGCATATTATGCATATATCTAAGCACACCTTATTAATTTTGTAAAGCTATATGAAGACAGCATATGAACTTGTTGTTAGGCTGTTTGCAGCTCAAATATACCTTTTTATCCCCTTTAACCCATAAATGTTAAACATAAACATTTCCACTTAAATCTTGTGGCTTGCCTAATCAAACAAGCCACATAAAAAATTTTATCTGTTCCCTTTTATCCCTTAACATCATCCTTTTTGCTGAACAACTTTAATTTGTTGCAACTAATTCTAAATATTTATATTATGTTAAAGAGTAAACTATCGTTTGTGTCCCTGTGTTTTGTCATTTACCACGATTTGTGTCCCTATGTTTTCAAAATTGTAATTCGCCCCCTAACTTTTTGATTTTGTCTCCATTTAAACCCAAAACACTAACTCTGTTAAATATCTCTGTTAACTTTTTATGAATTGACTAAAATACCCTTTTTAATAAATAAAAACTCATATAATATTTAATATCAATTAATATTATATTTTGTAGAAAATTAATATTATACTAATAGAAAATTGTTTGAATCAATAGAACTCATAGAAACATGATAAATCTTTAGAAAAAGCATGGTGAATCTTCAATATCTTATACAGATCAAACTAATATTAATATTCCTCCGATTACCTTTGAGTTTTCCGATCGCCGGAAGATGGAACGCATCTCGTATACCCATTTATCATTCCAGTTGCAGCTGCCATTATCGATTCAAACTAAAATTAACTTCGAAACGATGGCATCAAAGTTGTTGCGTATGAGATTTCAAATTGGAATCAGTCTTTTTTTGTTTGTTTAAACGATGCTTGTGATAAAGTAATAAGTATGAAAGGGCGATCAAACTTCAAGTTTAAAATGTGAGAACTGAATCGGCATTGCTACTTCAATTTAGGTGTTCAAGCTAGATTTGGTGGTGATTAGGTTTTGATAGATTTCATTTGAGGTTTCGATTTCAGATTCAACGGATATAGAAGAGGAGACGAAGAAGGGAAGCAAATATGAAGGAACAGGTGGTGGTGTTACGCAGTGGGTTGGAGAAGGAGGTTGTGGTGCTCAATTTTGGTGTTCGATTTAGGTGTAGTTGTCCTGGTGTTTCATTTGGTGTTAGGTTTGGATAGGCGACGGTGAAATAGTGGTTAGGAGATGGTGATGATAGTGGTTAGGCGTTGGTGATGATGGATTGATGGTGCTATGGTGGAATGATGACATGTAAGTGACGGTGTTAAAGAAGGTGAAGTGGTGGTGGTGCCATGGTGGTGGTGGCTAAAACTTAAAAGTCAAAGTGAAGAGGATTTTGGTTAAAATATAATTATATTTTTTTATTAATAAGGGTATTTTAGTTATTTATTAAAAGTTAACGGAGATATTTAACAGAGTTAGTGTTTTGGGTTCAAATGGAGACACAATCAAAAAGTTAGGGGGCGAATTACAATTTTGAAAACGCAGGGACGCAAATCACTGTAAATGACAAAACACAGGGACGCAAACGATAATTTACTCTATGTTAAATTTATTTCCCGATTAACTAATGGGTTGCAAGCTTATTCTGATTAGGCAATTTGCATTACAAAATAACATCTTTGAACACCATTTCAATGATGTGGACAACTTAAATGACTGAAATGGAGTGAGTAAACAACATAAAACTACATTTCAAGAAGTATAATCTAAATTTCCAGCAACTAAAATAGTATAAATCTTACATTTGCTGCATATATATACAACCACAACTTTAGACATGAAAAAAAACTCTAGGTCATTTTTTTGGCAAGTTCAGAGCTGCCAAACGATCACTAACATGAGAAATATAGCTAATTCGAGGTATAGTGAGTTTATTTATTACCTTGGAAGACTTTTTGAATCTCTTTGATAGATGACAATAACATTCGAATCTTTCAAATCCAAATCCGCTATATAAACCAATGCATCTCAAGAAACGCCAAATCAACAAAGAAAGAATTAGATGTATTACAAAACTAATCGATCCCGGTTAAAAGTTCAAAGGAATCGACGAAACCAAATAAATTTTTAATGAAAGTATAACTATCCTGAAGCCATGCCCCCTATACCTCAAAATTGGCCTTGAACTAAGAATTAACCTCTTCACAACTTTCATTGTTCCACCAAATAATTTGAATCTTTTACCGTTGTTTTACTATAGTAGCTGTATATGGATTCTAGACTATTTTAAGCCAACTGGTTGCAAAACTTGTTGATCAGTGTTCGATTTTGACTGCAACAGAACTAAACGCTTTAGTTTACCAAATGTTTCATAAAGAGTTATAAGTGCGTGTTTTTGTGGCTTAAATGAAAAGGAGTATAAGCTTCAATAGTGGTCCATTTAAGATTTTATACTTTCGTCTAAAACAAAACATGACCCTTAAGATCCTGAACATTATTCACTAATTCTTTGTCTTTTAAACCAGCAGTGAGCACCCATTTTACCACTTTCTAAGCTGCCACTTACTTGTAATGAGCTTTAAAGAAAACCTTCTTATGTGCAGCATATACGAGTTATGTGCAAACCTCTCAAAGGATTTAGAATCCCCAAGAGTATCCACGTGGTTTCCCAACTAAACACGACCCAAATTCAATGAGTTTTTAGCATTCTATAACTATATTTATCATCTATGATTACAAATGAAACAATCCAAAATTACTAAAAAGTGGCTTCAGACAAATTCAAAGGATTGGGCAATTCATAAAACATTTGGTGCTCAATAATCAAAATTCTAAACTTACATGGTCGTTGGATTCACTATCGCCACCAACACACATCGCCGACCTCACTCCTCTCAACAACTGCAAATTCACTTCTTATAGCCTGACAGTGAAACATGAATTTCTTACATAAAAAAATAGAATCATAGGAAGTTGTATGTCTTCATTCTAATTTACTTTGCATATAATTTGAAAATTGTTTAGCTTGCCTGCACTTACATTACTTCTTGTTGTGTGATATTCAGCTTATGTCTACCTTAACAAAAATATGTGAATAAGATATAACTGATAGAGTGGTGTATATAAGAAAACCCAAACAAAGCAACATAAACCTCAAATACAAATCTAGATAAACAAACTTCAATAGACTAACTTGCCTGAAATAGATGTAGTGGCAACATACCATTCAAAATGATTACAATTACCTTCAGAGGTGTCGAAGCCTACTAAATAAAGTGGAAAAAGCTAAACGAAATAGCACGTGTACTGCTAAGTTCGTCGACCGATGGAAGAGATATATAAAAGTGTGAGGAACAGTTAAACACCAATAAAACAAACAGCAAGTGTACCACTAAGAATGCCTTCTAAAGTTTCTGACTTTGTTGGAAGAATTAGTTCCAATAAAACAACAAACAAAGAAGATGAGAAGCCAAGTAGAAGAAGATTAGCATAATGGAACTTCGGTTCCTCTTCCACCAGGAGTCACGCAACCGCTGATGCTATTGTTTGTGGCAACACCATAACCATCATTGTTGTTTTTGGTTCACTGCCTCCACAACTTGCCATCGCCGCAACCACCATGGATGAAATCCTTATATAGGCAAAGAAGGAAAATGGGGAGGTGAATTAATGTTTTGAACTTGAATTTGAAAATGGTTAGGTTAGGGTTTGTAATTGTAAAAGTAAGGAATTTGAAATTGGGAAAGCATGTTTTTAGTATATCAAAACTAGAAATTGTTGAAATTCAAGGAATGAGTAAATTACTATTTTGCCAATCTAATATGTATATTAATGTAGTATATAGATTAGGCCTTTAATGGGCCTTAAATATCTTATTGGGCCTTCAAGCCCATTTACTAGATACCCAATATATTTGAAAGCTTTAAATCAAATTGTGCACTTATTAACACAAATTATTAACCTAATTAAACGTAATGCAAGATTGAATTAACAACTAACAGAGTTTGGTTAACGAAGTTAACCGAAAAATGTCGGGTTTAACACTGAAGGTCCTGCCTGAAGACATGAAACGTAGCCTGAAGGCCCTATAAATAGTTGCCAGAAGGCGCTATAAAATATTTGTATGATTTCTCTCTGAAAAGAATTTAAAAGCGGACAAATAACTCACCTTAGATAGCTAGCTAGTACATGTACACACATCATTGTTGAACAATTTACATAAGCACCTAGTGCACAAGCATTCAGTCACCAACAAATTCCCTATTGGTACACATAATAAATAATCTATAATATTAGCATGGGGTTTATTATAGATGTGAGGTCGAGCTCTTTATATTAGTCAAAGTGTGGTGATTGACTTTTATTAAAATTCGGTTATATCTATTCTTCATTTCGAACATTAGTGTTTCATGGATAACCATAGCTTTTACATTGTAAATGTGTATATAGGTTATGTCCTTACATGATATTAAGTACTCATGATCTTAGTTGAGGTTCGTAATATCTATATTTCTATAGCAATTATTAGTAATTAGGTTAATAATAATAACTAGATATGGTACCCGCGCTTCGCGGCGGGCCGTTTGGTGTATATGTTATGATAAAAGACGATAGTTAGTGGCTGGTTTTATAGGTGATTGTAGATACTGTTTACATACTAAGACCTTCATTACATAGGCGATAGGTAATTTACGCTAAGTTATATTCAAAAGATACTAAGCTATCCTTGGTTATTCATTACCAAATGCAGGTAATTTACACTAAGTTATACGCAAAAGATACTAAGCTATCTTTAGTTGTTCACCACCAAATGCTTGCTCACCAAATAATTTGGCTTGTTTGTTGTACTACTACATCAATTAGTTGTTTTTTTTCTTCTTTATATTTAGTAGTGCTTCAAAAGGTACCATGCTTGCAATTCAAAAGGTACCAAGCCATATTTGCACAGAATATTCACCGCCACCTTAGATTGTTTGTCATGTTGCTGTATCACTTAGGTGTTTTTTTGCTTCTTGTGGTGCCTAGAATTTAATTATGTATTAAGTGTTTTGAAATGTGTTTATAGGAGAAATGTTATTGGTTACCTTCATTGACAGCTAGTTTTCGTTTAGCATGCGGGTGTATGACGGGTGTTGCTGGTTGTTTTGGTGCTTGTTTGCCTGTCACGGGGGTTACTTATTTTCAGCTATTCTTTTTGGTTGAATTTGCCTCTCTGGTGCTGCAGCTATTGGTTGCATTTGTTTTTCTGGTGTTGCAGTTTTTTGTGATGCAGTTGGTTTGAGCATTATTGCTTTTGGGGTGGTCTGTACTGGTGGCATTTCTTTTGGTTGTACTTGTAAGATTGCTGCATTTTATATTTTATAAGTCCGTTTGCTTTTTGGCATTTAGGTAATTAAGGTTAGTGTGTAACCTATTTATGCTTCTATTGTTGAACTTGAGCTCGAATAACCTATTTATGCCCCTAATTGCCTGCAACGGTTTGGGCATCACATCTGGATCTGTGTAGCCTTCCTGGATGACCATGGTAGAGCATGGTGTCGGAATCATAGAAAGGATTGTTGAATCTATACGCATACCTGAACCAACAACAGCAAAAAACAAACACGCACACTCCTCCTGAAACATAAAAAAATGCCATTACTATAACCCCCACATGAAGCCAATGCATACCAGATCCAAACCGTATACCAAATACGTCAAGCACCTAAACCTGAAAGGATTGTAATAGAAAAGAAGGATCAGGTAACGCTAAAAAATCTAACAGTATAAGAATTGGTGCATCAGCCCACATATAAACAACGGTAACACCATAAACCACGACAAATAAACATGCAGCAATGTAACAATCGATAAACATAGCAATTAACAAAGTGGATTATATCCTAAACTTAAGAATTATAATTCTAACAAATGAAAATCAGTCAGTTAAATAAAACCTTGTTTAAGTTCCCATTCAAATGTAAATAATAAATACGTTTACTAACTGTTACTATGAAGATATAAACCAAGCAACTAAACAACAAAATCAACAACAACATAATCGAACACCAACCCGAACCAACAACAGCATAAAAAATGCAAATGAACCAAACACGAAAAGAACACCATAAACAGTCAAGCAGAATCAAACACAAAATTAGCACATAGATCACATAATTTATTTTAAACACATTGCAATCAACAAAGCAGGTTATATCCTAAACTTAAGTATTTTAATTTAAATTCAAACAAATAAAACTTGACTAAAATATATGTGTTTTCCAACCGTCGCTGTCAAGATATTAAGCAACAATCGAATACCGACTGGAACCACCAACATAAATAAAACCCAGAATGCAAACGAACTGAACACGTCAACTCTTCCTGAAACATAATATAAACACCATAAGTACAAACCGAACATGAAACTAACCCATACCAAACCCAAACAACATACCAAATCCTTCAGGCAGCTAAACCCTGGAACAACCACAATAGAAAAAAAAAGAGATTAGTTTAAATACAAACAACAAACACTTGATTCAACTAAAAATGGTATAGAAAGTAAGAGTATAGAAACTGCTGCACTACCAGAAACTTAATAAAAACAAAACATGTAACAATCAAACGACAAAACACCAAAATTAACAACAACAAAAACGCAATTGCAACATCAGAAGTGAAAAGAAAATATATAACTTGGATAAAGCCCAAATAGCTCATGAATACATGTAGGCTAAACACATGAGCAGAAATTAAGCACCATAAACTGACACATACTTAAATATAAGTATCACATGCTTAAAAATAAGTACAACATCACTATCGTTCCATCAGAAATAGTCTCTGTTAAACCAACAATCATCATAACAACGCATATACAAATCAATGAGTTAAGTTTTCTAATAAAAATAATTTACGTTAATTTATCAAAGCTACGTAGTTTTAATGGTTTTACGTGTAGCTTAGGTGCATAACTTAACTGTATTCACTATCCCCTTTTAAATTTTATAGTATTGCATATATGCAGTATCGTATACTACATATATGTAGTATCATACTACTACATATATGTAGTATATGCAATATTGATGCATTGTTATCTTATAATTTGAATTTCAGGTTTATTTTACTTTGTTATGATATTTATTGGTTATTTATTTGTTTATTATTATTTTTATCTTTAGACATAGTATAAGTATTGGTTTTGTTTTCATTTGCAATAAGTTTTTTTAATATGAAATATTATGAACTTTATTATTGGTTATTTGAGATCGTATGTACACTTTAAATAACTATTAAACTCTTCAGCCATTTGGCCGCTTAAAAAATGCATCAAGTACATTGATACTACATATATGTAGTATCAAAAAAACCAAAACATGATTTCTAAATTTTTTAATATAAATAACGTATGAAAAAGTTAATAATGTTTAAAGAAAAATATAATCAAATACAATATCGCAATATTACTTATATGTAGTATGAAAATTAAAAAAACGAGAAAAAAAATATTTTTCATAACGTTATTTATACTCAAATGAAAAATAATGAAATTCTTGATTTAATGGTGCAATTTTTTTACAATAATACTAACATATGCAAAAGATAGAAATATTTAAAGATTTATATATTTAAAGTTCTAATTTTACCCTTCTTTTTTAAAATTCCATCTCTTGTATTTTTTGTAGTTCTCTAGTTCTCAACTTAAAATGAGTTCTTTCTTGAACTCTACCCTATATATATATATATATATATATATATATATATATATATATATATATATATATATATATATATATATATATATATATATATATATAGGGGAGGGTTCAATGGGGAACCCCTTTTTTATGGGGAACTAGGGGAACAATTCTAGACCATTGGATCATAAGGGTGGGGAACACCTACACCCTCCAATCCTATGCTATGCACCTTACAAAAAAAAGAAAAAAATCACGCGCTGGAAGGAATCGAACCTGTGACCATGCGAACGACTTTCACGAGACTTACCGCTACGCTGCAACACATCTTTGATATTTATCTCGCTTTTTATTAACTTAAAGTTATTAGCGCAGTTTTTTTTGATTTGTTTGTTTTTTATTATATGTATTACTTATTATTCTTTAAATATTTAAGGGTTAATTATAAGATTAGATTTATCTATATTAGTTATTTAGATTGTCACTAAAAAAAGATTGGTATTTAGATTATTTTTACTTAACGTTTTTGTCGTAACTTTTTTATATTTTTAAATATAATTAAACTCATTCGATCCAAGTTTTAACGAGCTCGAACCCGAGCCTAAAAACATGTTCGTTTTGTTATTGAGCTCGAGCTTTGCATTTAAAATACGTCGAGCCTTAACGAGATTTTTGTTTATTTTTTAATTTAGTTTTATAAATATTTATTTCTAAATACAATTAAAAATATTTATAAAAATATGATAAAAAGATTAAATAATTTGTATTTGTTATATATTAGATGTATGTTATAAATATATATAAATTTAACATAAAAAACTAAATATAAAATAGAGTAAACTGTAGTTTTGGTCCCTGTGTTTTGATATCATTAGCAGTTTCAGTCTCACCTTAACAGTTTTGGTCCATGTGATTTTATTTCTAACAGAATTGGTCATGAACACTAACTCCATCTAATTTTTCATTAAATATCTCACACACGCCCCGCATCTGAGGGGTAAAAATGTCATATCTCCCCCTTAAAAATCACATGTGCTAAATCTCAAATCGCAATTTCTAAAACTAGAACCACATGAGCTAAACCTCATGTCACGTGTGCTAAAATATAATCACATGTGCTAAACCTCAAATCATGTGTGCTAAACTTTCAACCAAAAACAATTAACACGTTTACAAAACCTCAAATAACATGTTTTAAAAAAAATATAAAATCACATGTTCTAAAAATAGAATCACATATGCTACACTTCAAATTACATGTGCTAAAACCATAATCACATGTGCCATACTTTCAACCACGGCAATAAACAAGTTTATAAACCCTTGTTAAATTTTTAAAAACACATGTGGTAAAACTAGAATCACATGTGCTAAACCTTAAATCACATGTGCTAAAACTAGAATTATATGTGCTAACCTCAAATCACATTTGCTAAAACTAGAATTACATGTGCTAAAACTAGAATAACATGTGCTAAACCTCAAATCACATGTGCTAAACTAGAATCACATGTGCTAAACTAGAATCACATGTGCTAAAGCTCAAATCACATGTGCTAAAACTCAAATCACATGTGGTAAAACTAGAATCACAATTGCTAAAACTAGAAATACATATGCTAAGACTTAAATCACATGTGCTAAAAGCCTAAAACTAGAATCACATGTGCTAAAACTAAAATAAAATGTGCTAACACTAGAATCACATATGCTAAACCTCAAATCACATGTGCTAAAACTAAAATCACACGTGCTAAACCTAAAATCATATGTGCTAAACTTCTAAATAAAGACAATTAACAAGTTTACAAAACTTCAAATTAATGGGCTAAAAATTAAAAATCACATGTGCTAAACCTCAAATCACATGTACTAAACTTCCAAGAGAGAACTAATATGTTTACAAAACCTCAAACAAATGTGATAAACCTCCAATCACATGTGGTAAACCACAAATAACATGTGTTACACCAAAAATCACTTGTGCTAAACCATATATCATATGTGATAAAACTAGAATCACATGTAGTAAAACTAGAATCACATGTGCAAAACATCAAATCACATGTGCTAAAACTAGAATCACATGTGTTAAATCTCAAATCACATGTGCTAAACTTCCAACCAAAAACATATAACAAGTTTACAAAACTTCAAATAAATGTGCTAAATCTCAAATCACATGTGGTAACCATAAATCACATGTGCTAAACCACAAATCACATGTGCTACAACTAGAATCACATGTGCTAAAACTAGAATCACATGTGCTAAACTAGAATCACATGTGCTAAACCTCAAATCAAATGTGTTAAACTTCCAACCAAAGACATTTAACGAGTTTACAAAACCTCAAACAAATGTGCTAAAAGTTAAAAATTACATTTGTTTAAACTAGAATCACATATGCTAAATCTCAAATCACATGTGCTAAACTTCCAACTAAAGAAGATTAGTACATTTACAAAACCTTAAATAAATGTGCTAAACCTCAAATCACACATGGTAAACCACAAATTACATATGCTAAAATTAGAATCACATGTGCTAAACCTAGAATTGTATATGTTAAACCTCAAATCACATGTGCTAAAAGCCTAAAACTAGAATCAGGTGTGCTAAACTAGAATCACGTGTGCTAAAACTAGAATCACATGTGCTAAACCTCAAATCACATATGGTTCTAGTTTTTCGACATATGATTTGTGCTTTAGCACATGTGATTTGTGGTTTACCACATGTGATTTTAGGTTTAGCACAAGTGATTTGTAGTTTACCACATGTGGTTTTGTAAACGTATTAGTTTTTTATTATATTTAGCACATTTATTTGAGGTTTTATAAACTTGTTAAATGCCTTTGGTTGGAAGTTTAGCACATGTTTTTAGAGGTTTAGCACATGTGATTTGAGGTTTAGCACATGTGATTCGAGTCTTAGCACATGTGATTTGTGGTTTAGCACATGCGATTCTAGCTAGTTTTAGCAAATGTGATTTTAGTTTTAGCACATGTGATTCTAATTTTAGTACATGTGATTATAGTTTTAGAACGTTTTATTTTAGGTTTAGCACATGTGATTTGAGGTTTAGCACATGTGATTCGAGTTTTAGCACATGTGATTTGAGGTTGAGCACATGTGATTCTAGTTTTGGCACATGTGATTCCAGTTTTAGCACAAGGGATTCTAGTTTTGGCACATGTGATTCTAGTTTTATAAAATGTGATAATAGTTTTAACACATGTGATTTGTGGTTTAGCACATGTAATTCTAGTTTTAGGCTTTTATCACATGTGATTTGAGGTTTAACACATGTGATTCTAGTTTTATAAAATGTGATAATAGTTTTAACACATGTGATTTGTGGTTTAGCACATGTAATTCTAGTTTTAGGCTTTTATCACATGTGATTTGAGGTTTAACACATGTGATTCTAGTTTTAGCACATGTGATACTAGATTTAGCATATGTGATTCTAGTTTTAGCACATGTGATTTGATTCTTATCACATGTGATTTGAGGTTTAACACATGTGATTCTAGTTTTAGCACATGTGATAATAGTTTTAACACATGTGATTTGTGGTTTAGCACATGTGATTCTAGTTTTAGGCTTTTATCACATGTGATTTGAGGTTTAACACATGTGATTCTAGTTTTAGCACATGTGATTTAAGGGTTAGCACATGTGATTCTAGATTTAGCATATGTGATTCTAGTTTTAGCACATGTGATTTGATTTTTAGCACATGTGATTTGAGGTTTAACACATGTGATTCTAGTTTTAGCACATGTGATAATAGTTTTAACACATGTGATTTGTGGTTTAGCACATGTAATTCTAGTTTAGGCTTTTATCACATGTGATTTGAGGTTTAACACATGTGATTCTAGTTTTAGCACATGTGATTTGTGGTTTAGCACATGCGATTCTAGCTAGTTTTAGCAAATGTGATTCTAGTTTTAGCACATGTGATTCTAATTTTAGTATATGTGATTATAGTTTTAGCACATTTTATTTGAGGTTTAGCACATGTGATTTGAGGTTTAGCACATGTGATTCGAGTTTTAGCACATGTGATTTGAGGTTGAGCACATGTGATTCTAGTTTAACTTTAAGGTATTGTTTTTTGGCATAGTTTATGGCTAAGTTTTTTAGGTTAAGTTTTTGGTTTGGGTAGGGTGTAAACAAGACGAGTCGAACCCGATCTCGGCTCGCTTCAACTTAATAAGGCTCGAACTCGTCACAAAATTTGAAGCTAGCTCGAGCTCGATCGGCTATGGCTCGACTTGTTTGGTATTTTGTTATTTTATTTTTATTATTTTAATTTTAATTTTACATAAATTTTTAATTATATATAACAGAATGCATATTATATATATATATATATATATTTAAATTATATCATAATTTTTTTATATATTTTAACAATTAATAAGAATATATATTTATAAAATAAATAAATAACTATATAAAAGGCTCGTGAGCCGGCTCGAGCTCGATATGTAAATTCATTTACCCATTAAAATTTTAAACCTTTACATTTTCAAAGCTAAGTATTTATATATTTTACGTTTGCTATACTTGAATGTGATCTGAATAACGTGCTTTATGATATTAATCTCAGTAAGTATATGGTTTATTATAACATTTTTTTAATTAAAACCAATATACTTAGTTGTCATACGTAACCCACATATTAAGTATGTTATATTTAACCGACTTACACAGCAACCAACTTACAACCCTTAAATTATTTGATTCATTTTGATAAATGGGTTAAATGAGTCATAGCACACATGCTAAGTTTCCACCCAAAAACAATTAATAAGTTTACTAACTTCAAATACATGTGCTAAAAATTAAAAATCACATGTGCAAAAACTAGAATCACATGTGCTAAACCTCAAATCAAATATGCTAAAGTTTCAACCAAAGACAATTAATACGTTTATAAAACATCAAATAAGTGTGCTAAACTTCAAATTACATATGCTAAACGACAAATCACTTGTGCTACAACTTAAATCACATGTGCTAAAAGTAGAATCACATGTGATAAATCTCAAATCACATGTGCTAAACTAGAATCACATGTGCTTAACCTCAAATTACATGTGCTAAAACTAGAATCTCATTTGCTAAACCTCAAATCACACGTGCTAAACTTTCAACCAAAGACAATTAACAAAACTTCAAATAAATGTGCTAAAAATAAAAAAAATCACATGTCCTAAAACTAGAATCGCATGTGCTAAACCTCAAATCACATGTGCTAAAACTAGAATCGCGTGTGGTAGCATCAAATACATGTGCTAATAACAAAAAAAATTACATGTGCTAAACTAGAATCACATTTGCTAAAATTAGAATCACATGTGCTAAAACTAGAATCACATGTGCTAAACCGCAAATCACATGTGCTAAAACTATAATCACATGTGCTAAATCTCAAATCGCATTTGCTAAAACTAGAATCACATGTGTTAAAACTAAAATCACATGTGCTAAAACTAAAATCACATGTGCTAAAACTAGAATCACATGTGCTAAACATCATATCACATGTGCTAAAACTCAAATCACATGTACTAAAACTAGAATCACATGTGCTAAACCTAAAATCACATGTGCTAGAACTAGAATCACATGTGCTAAACCTAGAAGCACATGTGCTAAAACTCAAATCACATGTGCTAAATGCCTAAAACTAGTATCACATGTGCTAAAACCAGAATAACATATGTTAAACCTCAAATCACATATGCTAAAACTAGAATCACATGTGCTAAACTTTCAACCAAAGACAATTAACAAGTTTACAAAACTTCAAATTAATGTGCTAAAAATTAAAATCACATGTTCTAAACCTCAAATCACATGTGCTAAAACTAGAATCGCATGTGCTAAACCTCAAATCACATGTGCTGAAACTCAAATCATATGTGCTAAAACTAGAATCACATGTGATAAACCTCAAATCGCATGTGCTAAAACTAGAATCACATGTGCTAAACCTCAAATCACATGTGTGCTAAAAGCCTAGAACTAGATCACATGTACTAAAACTAGAATCACATATGTTAAACCTCAAATCACATGTGTTAAAACTAGAATCACATGTGATAAACCTACAATCACATGTGCTAAACCTCAAATCACATGTGCTAGAACTAGAATCACATGTGATTTTAGTTTTATCACATGTGATTTAAGGTTTAGCACATGTGATTTGAGGTTTAACACATGCGATTTTAGTTTGAGCACATGTATTTGAGGTTTAGCACATATGATTACGGTTTTAACACATGTGATTTGAGGTTTAGTACATTTGATTTTAGTTTTAACACATGTGATTTGAGGTTTAACAAATGCGATTCTAGTTTGGCTCATTTTTTTAACCTCTAAAAGGTAAAACGTAAAATTGATAAAAAAATCCAGCAAGTAAAAAACAATTAATAATAATCAGTGAAACTAATAGTAATAATATTAATGAATCGGAAATAATAACAAGTTAATGTTATAGCGCGCAATGGTTTAAGCATTTTTTTGTGAGTCGTGCACCCAGCGTCACGAGTTCGAATCCACACTTAGCTCGTTAAGCCTCGAGTTTGGCTCATTTTAGTTTAACAAAGCTCGAGCTAAAGCTCGGCTCATTTCGAACTTTGTTTTCAAAGCTCGAGCTCGGCTCGTCGAAATTTTTTAAAGCTCAGGCTCGGCTTGGCTCTAGCTCGGCTCGTTTAGTATTTAATTTACTTATATATAACTTTTTATATTTAAATTTATATCTATTTTTGATCATATATCGTATATATAACAAATACATATTATTTAATCTTTTTATCATAATTTAATAAATATTTTTAATTATATTTATGAATATATATTTATAAAATAAGATAAAAAATATAAACAAAAAACTCATTTAAGCTCGACGAGTTTTGAATGCAAAGCTCGAGCTTGATACAAAACAAATATTTTTTACGCTTGAGATCCGGCTCGAGCTCATAAAGGTTTGGATTAAAAGAGTTTTTTTACCGGAGTCGATCTTGAGTAGCTTGCGAGCCGGCTTGACTTATTTATAGTTGTAGGTAAGATATAAATCATAAAATCTAAACCCAAAACTAACCTTAAAGCTAAACAATAATAGGTAAGACAAAAAACAATAAAATTAAAACAAAATCATTAAGAAAAGTTACGACAAAAACGTTAAGTAAAAAATAAATTTAATGTCGATCTAGATAAAATATAAATCTTAAAATCTAAATTTAATACTAAACCTTAAAGCTAAACAATAATAGATAAGATAAAAAATAATAAAATTAAAAAAAGATCATTAAAAAAAGTTACTACAAAAATGTTAAGTAAAAAATAAATTAATATCAATCTAGAAAAAATATAAATCTTAAAATCTAATCATAAAACTAACCTTTAAATTTAAATAATAATAGTTATGTAATAAAAAAAATAAAAATAACCTTTAAATTTAGATAATAACTAGCTTTGTGTGTGGGCCGCGCGTTGCGGCGCCGGGTCTCGCGTATGTGACTTCATTATATGCGTTGATAAAAAAAATTTCATGTCTCGCATGTTACGGTGCAAAGTCATATTGCGTAACATATTAAAAGGCTGGTATATCACAAACGTAAATGCCAAAATTAAAACTAAGTCAAAACCGGATTGTCAATGTCAGAAATTTGTCAAAGTAGAATAGTATATGGTCAAAGTTGTAAACACGTAAAAAAATTCATGTCTCGTACGTTACAGTGTAAAGTCGCATATTAAAAGACAGAGAAATACGCAAACTTAGATGTCAAAGTCGAGAAGCAAAGCCGTAAATATGTCAAAGTAAAGTAACGGTTCAAAGTTGTAAAGTGACAAATCAAAGGCGATGGTCAAAAACGTAAATATGTCAAAGTCGGAGGTCAAAACCATAAACATATAAAA
This sequence comes from Tagetes erecta, assembly GCA_030867185.1. Classification (NCBI taxonomy): domain Eukaryota; kingdom Viridiplantae; phylum Streptophyta; class Magnoliopsida; order Asterales; family Asteraceae; genus Tagetes; species Tagetes erecta. The sequence goes on from CM061497.1 coordinate 8,919,446, forward strand.
GCCAAGAGATCAAAATCATAAATATGTAAAAGTTTAAAATCAAAAAATAAGTCGACGAATCGGTTGGTGACACGTGTCGGGGTGTCACCGACCTTTAGATTTAGAGTTATATAAAATAGTTAAGTAATAAAATAAAAAATAAAAATAAGACAAAGGAAACAAAAAAACTACGAAAATAAGACTCTTAGTAAAAAAAAGCGAAATAAATAGCACAAGATGTGCAAACTCGCGTATTAAAAGACGGAGAAATATGCAAACTTAGATGTCAAATTCGCGAAGCAAAACCATAAATATGTCAAAGTAAAGTACGGTTCAAAGTTGTAAAGTGACAATTCAAAGTTGATGGTAAAAAACGTAAATATGTCAAAGTTTGAGGTCAAAACCGTAAATATATAAAAGTGAGGAGGTCAAAATCATAAATATGTAAAAGTTTAAAATCAAAAAATAAGCGTGCCATGTGTCGGGGTGTCACCGACCTTTAGATTTAGAGTTATACAAAATAGCTAAGTAATAAAATAAAAAATAAAAATAAGACAAAGGAAAAAAAACTGCGAAAAAAAAACTAGAAGTAAAATAATATCGAAGTTATTACAATATGATGGGCAGTAGCACAGTGGAAAGGCGCGTTACTTTGAACCGTGTGGTCTCGGGTTCGAATCCGACTTCAGCGATTTTTTTTAAATTTTATTTTCAAAAATGCAATGTATAGGATTGGAGGTTGTAGGTGTTCCCCACCCAAAATTGATTATGGATGATCCAAGGGCCCAGAATGGTTCCCTAGTTCCCCGGTAAAAAGGGGGTTCCCCATTGAACTTTTCCCTATATATATATATATATATATATATATATATATATATATATATATATATATATATATATATATATATATATATATATATATATATATATATATATATATATATATGGGTACCTTCTTTTGAGAACTCCATTTTAAGAAAGAACCATGAGAACTCTTAATAACCAATCATATTATTTTAAAGGTTTTTATTTATTTTCAACACTAAAATTCGCACAGGGCCGTTTTTGTAATTTAGTTAAATAAGTTAGGTCCTCCAACTGTTCCTGGGGTATTCTTTTTACACGATTTTAAATTGAAACTCAATACAGATGGTTGTTCGATCAATTCTCGTCAAACAACATTGTCGTCCGAATTAAAATTGATCATCGAAAACTTGATTTAAGCATTTCAGGATTTGCAATTTTAAGCAATGGGCATTTAATATGGTAATTGTTGCATAACAGATTTCGATCCAAATCATGATAAATCAATTGTTGAACAACATGCTGCTCTTACAATTGCAAGTGATTCTAGTTGTACGAATCTATTAACCGCATCCACATATCATGTTACAGATGATGGTTTAGGTTTATAAGAGAGAAAATATGTTAATTCATTGATGAATTGTATGTTACTAGTAATATACCCGCGCGATGCGGCGGAGACAACTATGCACCAACGACGACAACCATCGAGTGCCTATCATACGAGGTATAATAAAGTAGTGAGGCAAACACACAAATAAAAATATTAGTCATAAACATAGCACTTTTTAAGTAAATACACAAACACACAAATAAGAAAAAAAAATACAAATCACAAACATTATAATCTAACAACAAATATTCGCTAGGTAAGTACTTGCATTATGACGATACCATTTTATGTCATAAGTCTTACACATCTCAATGACATGATCACAATTTGTAATAACTATATCACTTCTTTTTATGGTACTACTACTTGATGATTTTCTTGTTATTTCTCATCTTTGACCGAAGCAAGTTTGGACACTGAAAATAAATTGTTCAATCTCTTACACACGTTTTATCAAAACCAACAAGGTTATATATTCAATATAAAAGATATATTAAACTACAATGAATCAGTTCACAAATAAAACTACATAAAAGATTCAACCGATTAAATAAAAATCAAACTGAAACTGAATAGTTAAAAACTAAAGTCGAACCAAACAGAACCGCTAAAAACTAAAACCGAGCCAAACTCACTATATTTTCTTTCTATTCCTTCATTCAACACAAAACACACAACACAAACATTTTTGAGTTCCATTCAACACAAATATAACATGCTATATAACAAACAACACAAACAATATGAATTTATAATAACTATATCTCACAATCATACAAGGAATATACATAATCTACTATATCTAACAAAAAATCTACTACAAAATATGACCAAAACTGATGGTATCATCACAATGTAAGAATTTATGATAAACCTACTATCAAATCTGACCAAAACTGCCTAAAGTAAATGAAGAATTATAATAAATAATATTGGAAAATGTGCTAAACTCGCCACCAAAAGCCAAAAAAAGACAAATAATGCATATATGGGTCGCTCTCTCTTAAATTTCAATGGATGTCTGTTGTTTTTTTTCAATTGGGCTACCATCAGCCATTTTAATTCATGTCAAATGGTATGGTTTGTAAACATTAGTGGTCAAAGATACATTAAGATACAATACCAGATACAACCCAAAACCCGCCCAAAATGCAGCCTAAAAATAGCTCAAAATGCAGCCGTGAACCTGCTATAAAACTTGACCAAAACAGCCTAAAACCGAGCCATGAAGCTGCCAAAAAACTGCTCAAAAACTTGAGAAAAAGCATTGCCTTTTGTGCGTAAAAAACTTGAACAAAAACTCTTTCCTTTGGCGCTTTATCTGGCTAGTACACCCTGCAAACAGTACAAGCAGAAAAAACACCAAAAGATCACAAAGAAAACATCCTAAACTTTTGACACAACTCAAAATAATATGAAGTGTTATCATGAAATATAAGCAAGTGGAATGAAATTTACGTGAAGAAACGGAACCTAGGCATAATAACATACCTGAAGATACAATCTGTTGACTCTCTTGACCCATTTGTTTGATTAGGAAATCTTTCAAATGAATCAACTCTTCATCCAACATATGTTGTTCATGTATGCCTAATAAAAAAATAACAAATTGAACATAAGCATTGATACTATAAGTTTAATACGAATTTCATGTTGTTCACTACCTAGAATTTGAAAGATTCCTTTTCTTAGGTGGTAAACAATTTACGAACCCCTTAAACACATAACATGATGCTAATTTAGGAAATATAAAAAGGTATAGCACCCCTACCACTACTCAACCAATCGAAAGTAATAAATCTACAAGTTGTTATTGGAAATACCAACCTTAAAGCACGATAATCCGCAGCAACAATAAGATGACATCATAATTGACTTTGACACCTAGACTGTTAACCAGCTTCAACAACTCACTGGAACATTAAACAAATTTAATAAAGATAACCTTGTGCTTCAACCCAAATACAATTGACCATATGACAAATATAATTTGGAACTAATATGTATATAAGTAGCCATATGATATTTATTTGAATTCTTATAAAAATAAACCAGCTTCAAGCAAAAGAACAACTGGATTGAAAATGTTGACCTGATCATCAGTTTCATCTTCTGTAGTGGAATTCAAGGATTCTGATGGTTTTTCTGCTACACAATTCTGCTTGTTACAACTTGTTTTGAACTTCCCTCTGGCAAATAATCTGTTCAGAAAACCATGAAACATAATAAGAACTAATATAAACCAATGACAAAATAAGAACTTGTATGTTTTTTCCTTATCAAAAGTGAAAATGAAAATACAAGCTGAAAATGTTACCTAGTTAGTTAAACGTGATTCTCAAGTCATTTAGTGTTTGAAGGCTCGATGGAGAACAAGCTTAAACAAAATGCTGCAAGTCATTTAGCGTTTGAAGGCTCGATGGAGAACAAGCTTAAACAAAATGCTGCAAGTCACAGATTACAATACGCTGTCAATTTGACCCATTTACATTAGATTACAACCCCCCCCCCCCTTTTTCTTAGCACAAAAAAAACACACATTCACAAGTCATTTGATTATTAAAACAGCATCATAAGTCAGATTCACTAATTTAGCTTTGATCACATATATCATTTTAAAGTTTAAACACATTAAAGGAAGTACATAAGATGATTCAGTTTGAACAAATCTAAACAAATTGTAAAAGTTTTATATATGTGTGTGCGTGTGTCTAAGCCAATAAATGACATATAACCTTTTGTTCCAGGAAACAAGTAGGATTTAATGTTAAAAGTATACATGTTTCACTGCATTACCATACTCATCGAATACCTGAACAGTCAGTTTACAAAGCAAGTCCATATTTGGGGCAAGGTCTTGTAGCTTTCTCATTCGTTCACTTATGCTGGACCGTTTTACCTAAAATAATCGTAAAGAAGTGTTCACTTTTACACATAATATCCTTAACAAACCCATTTTAATCCAAGCTAAACAATAACTGGCTATAACACAAACCCATTTGATCCATTATCCAACCCCACAAACCCATTTGATCCATTATCCAACCCCCTGACACGACAAATATGCAAGAATAGTTACCCTCTCAACAATACTCTTCTTCGGTGTGTCACGCAACCCCTTTTAGCTCTACACATTAAAGGCACAGAATCTTGAAACTGTGTTAACTTATCCAATTCAGCAGTACTTGCAGGAAAAATCAAGTGATGAATAAGCAACCAACACCGATAACACCTGCAGCAAAATACCCTCACCACATCACCAAATCTGAATATCCAAACCACATATCAAACGAGCTCCATTTTTACAGAGATGCCAAAAAAAACACATGTGTGCATGAAACGTAAAGAGGTAATTCTTACATTAATTTCTAATGTAATTCACAAGCTATCATGCCTTGGATTTTGCTTCAATGTAATTCATAGGTGTGATTGATTGTACAAATTGTTTGACCTTGAATTAGAATATTCTTTGTTCAAGTTAATGAAGATGATGATCCCTCTTTCATTCATAGACCTGGAGAAACCATATTAGCCATTTTTAAGTTAGTATTTGAGATAATCATAATCATACACCATGCTAAATGACCATCGAATCATTTACATTAGTGTAACCAGTTTAAAACAATAAAAAATTATTTTTATAAGAAAAAACTGATTTTTACACATTCAAGTCCGTTTCCATTAGAGAGTCGTTAGACTTGTACTTCAAATTTACACGATAAAATCTTATTTACTTCTTAGATACATGTAGTTAGCTTCAATCACTTATTTTAAGCTTGTCAAACTTTCTTGTTTCCATTTAAATTCTACTAAATTCTGAAACCACATTTTCTCAAAAACATGCAATCATTTGTACAAATTGTGGCTATGTTAGTAGTGAACGACATATGTGAAAGGTAACAACTTCACTGCCTTCATTGTTGTTCGATGCAATACCCTTGCTAACAAGGTCATAACCACTTCTTAACTCGAAACCAAAATATCCATCACATTTTTTTAGCAAAATAAAATGAACGGAACATACCAAATGACAATCTGTTATTCATTAAACTACATCCAAGCAAAACAAAAATCAATACCTTGAAAATGAAAGGGTGATTGGCACAGTAATCTGCAACTACATTTGTTGCAAAAAAAAGTGATTAGTTTTACAAGTAAAGAAAACAAAAGACACTTTAAACAGAAGTGGCACTTACTATGGTTGATAGAGAAGAGGTGTACAGTACCACAACTGACCATGCGTTTGTGAGGAACACCCTGTCACAAGCCACACAAACCTGCAATTAAGACCAAAAAAAACATAAGATTCGTACATATAAAAAAATAGTTGTTAAACACCACAATCCAATATAAAAACGTTAAATGTCCAATACACTCAATGAGCCATAAACATTGCTGGAAAATACAGCAAACTACACTATTAATTGAACTATTTTGATAGCATTAAAACGCATAAAACATTACTAAATTGAGAGCATATAATGCAAAACGCTGCAATATTTTGACAACCTCTAAAGTGCATAAAAGTGCTTCTCTAACACAACCAGTCTTAATTAAAATCAAACACTAACCTTGCTTCTCTAACATTCTCAACTCAAACACTAAATGCAGCTAATGTTTTCCAAACCTTTCAATCTCTTACATGGACAATTTACATAATATATGATAGCACCAAGTACAAATATTTTTTAAAGAAGATGTAGTTTCCATTTGATGCACTCACATCAGAGAAGTAAAACAAACAATTACATGTGATTAGCAGTATTGAACCTTTCTTTTTGACGGACATACATCAATTCAGATGTAGGTAACAATAAAATACACATAAAATAGACACTATGCATCACAAAATTAACATGAAAATCCAAAGGATAAATACTTAGAGTATATGTATATTAGGTAGTTAGGCATGACCTGAATATTACTCTAAATATGTAAGCTAGGCATAAGTTGTAAAAAACATGCAAGAAAATAAGAATATGGAAAGTAAGAGAACGCTTAAAGTCTTAATCTTTAGTAATTTTAAATTCATGACTTTTCCTAATACTTTCCATGTTTGTAAGATCTGCAATTATCTTGTATGTAACCAATCATAATTCCTAGGTCATAAAGCCATAAGCACTATATAAAACCATCAAGTAGCTGTGAAACAAAATGACATTTATGATTATTTAAAACAGATTCTACCATAAGCTTTAGGCGGATTCCATCTACATGAAAAGCCTAAAGTTAGGTTCTTCAAGAAAAACTATTGACTTTAAAAACAACCCAGAATTGATTTCTAAAATTATACTTGCAATCAAAAGCCTAACTTCTTCACGGAGTTTTTGCAAGACATGAGCATTTTGCGTGCCACACCTCCACCCTAAACCAAATGAACATATTTACCAACATTAGTAAACGGATGGTTGATAGTATACACAAAATGAAAATTGCGAGGCATAAGATAGCAAACCTATGATAGAGGGGATCATGTGCTTACGATTACACTACGCGTAAAGGTTCTCTTACAAGTGTTTTTTCATATGATCCAAGACCTGCGTAGTAATACCAGTTAGTAACCATACTATATACAATAGCTTGATGTAAAATTGATAATTAATTGTTATTCATGCAAAAAACAATGCTATGATTTACTTAAATAAATTGTTTGAGACAAAAGCTTGGCTTTCGTAAGCTTTTAAGCTTTATTTAAATAACAAAGCCCTTAAGCAATCAAAACTGAAAAAAAAAATTAGATTTATGAATGTAGGAAGCCTCTTACCAGTATATCATGATTGTAGCAACACCAAGATTGTTGATGCGAAACATGTCGACACATGCTTGTGCTGTTGTACTTGCTTCCACTACAATTTAATCAAGTCTAGGAACTGCTGTTGAAATAGCCACACATCAAATAACCCATAAACTACATTATTTCTTCATTAGTCAAAATTGATTATGGATGATCCAAGGGCCCAGAATGGTTCCCTAGTTCCCCGGTAAAAAGGGGGTTCCCCATTGAACTTTTCCCTATATATATATATATGTGTGTGTGTGTGTGTGTGTATATATATATGTATATATAGGGTAGGGTTCAAGAGAGAACTCAATTTAAGTTGAGAACTAGAAAACTACCAAAATGACAAGGAATGGAATTTTAAAGGAATGGGGTAAAATTGGAACTTTAAATATAAAAATCTTCAAATATTTCTATCTTTTGCATACGTTAATATTATTTTAAAAAAATTGCACCACTAGATCAAGAATTTCATTATCTTTCACTTGAGTATAAATAACATTATAAAAAATATTTTTTTTCTCGTTTTTTTAAATTTCATATTGCATATATGTAGTATTGCGATATTGTATTTGATTATATATTTTTTTAAACGTTAATAACTTCTTCATACGTTATTTATATAAAAAAAATTAAAAATCACGTTTTGGTTTTTTTATACTACATATATGTAGTATAATTGCACTTGATGTATTTTTTGAAACGACCAAATGGCTCCAGAGTCTAATAATTATTTAAAGTGTAATACGATCTCAAATGACCAGTAACAAAGTTCATAATATTCCATATTAAAAAAATTTATTACAAATGAAAACAAAATTAATAGTTATACTATGTCTAAACATAAAGATAATAATAAACTAATAAATAAACAATAAATATCATAACAAACTAAAATAAACCTGAAATTCAAACTATAAGATAATAACGCATCGGTATTGCATATACTGCATATATGTAGTAGCATAATACTACATATATGTAGTATACGATACTGCATATATATGCAACACTATAAAATTTAAAAGGGAATAGTGAATACGGTGATGTTATGCACTTAAGTTACACGTAAACCATTAAAATTACGTAATTTTGATAAAATAACTTACATTATTTTTTATTAGAAAACTTAACTAATTGGTCTTTATTCAATTTTAATGGACGTCTCACTCTTCTTCTCTTAGATCATAATTCTTCGCTTTCCCATTTACTCAATAACCATCATTCATTTTAAGAAAATGATTACTAACCCTTTAAAAATCGATTGTACGTCAATTTGGCTTCTCAATTCCAACTAACAGATTAATATAACATGACTCGTATAATTGTTATTATGATATGCCCCTGCTGCACATATTCATACCACATCACATAACGTGAACCAAGTAATTGCTAGCAATATCAGTACGATCATATGAGAAAAATTCAAATTTAGAATTAAGGCATGATGGTGTTGTTTTTTTGTGATGGTATCATCAACATCAATATCAGGGAACTTTTGTTATTTTATCAAAGTACTAGTTTTGATGGTTTGTCTTATAATTTAGGTGCATAACGACACCATATTCACTTTCCCCAATTTAAAAACATATAATATCGTATACTACATATATGAAGTATTGAAATTAAAAAAACGAGAAAATTTTATTTTTTTTATAACGTTATTTATACTCAAATGAAAGATACTAAAATTCTTGATCTAATGGTGCGAAATTTTTTTTAAAAACTTAACGTATGCAAAAGATAGAAATGTTTAAAGTTTTATATATTTAAAGTTCCAACTTTGCCCCTCCACTTTAAAATTCTATCCCTTGTCTTTTAGGAGTTCTCTAGTTCTCAACTTAATATGGAGTTCTCTCTTGATCCCTCCCCTATATATACATATATATATATCTCTATATATATATATATATATCTCTCTCTATATATATATATATATATATATATATATATATATATATACAGGGGATGGATCAAGAGAGAACTCCATATTAAGTTGAGAACTAGGGTATACTTGTCAATTTACCATTTTATTCTTTTTAAACCAATTTCTCAACATATAAATCAAATTCTCATGAGATATCTTCTCAAAATATCTCTCATCATTCACAGATCTTCATACTAGATTCATCATCATCAAACGATTCTTCCTCATTCATCCTTATCAAAACCATTCTTCATCATCAACTGATTTTCTGATTCGCGATATATCATCAACATCCAAATTCATCGATTACAACAACATAACTGAAAATCACTACGTCATACGTTAATTCAAGGTTTTTCTTTGTTTCTTCAATCCTTCAATCGCGAAATTGTATATACTGATTCTAATTAACTTATGCTGTAATGATGTTCTATAGATTTAGATATTGATTCTTCTCAGAGATCTACAACTATTGCTGCTGCGAACAATGCTAATGAAACCATCGATCATCCTTCTAGTACAATATTTGATGCAAAACCGATGAAAGAACAAAATTCAGTGGATTCGAATGCTGAAACGAGTTCATCTTTATCACCCGTCGTTTGTTCTTTTCAATTTGCCGGTGTTGACGAAGAAGGTAAATTCTTATTATTTATGCTACATATATGTTTTACAGATCTGGATATATATAATATGATTGAAATTGAGAATACTACATATATGTAGTATGACTGATATATACAATGAACAAGGAAAAATCTTATTTTGTGTATTGCATATATGCTATATAAAAATATATATGTTGAATACACCTTCAATTAAGAGTATTACATATATGTAGTATGATTGAACTGTACAAGTAACAATGTAAAATATTACTGTGGATGTTACATATATGCAATCTGACTGAAGGAACTATACAACTTTGATGATGTCATAGTTTTATATTAATGCTGGATATACATGTGTGAAATGGTAGCATCTGTTATCTATTGATTGTATAGTCTTATTTTGTTGTGTTAATGTTATTGTTTTTAACAATTTATATATATAGTGTGTAAATAATTACATTTACTATGTCATTTTTCCTTAATGAATGAGTTATTTCCAATAGCATTTTCCTATCAACAAATGGAACAACCTATTGGGAAGCCTAGTGTATGTGCTGAGTATATACCTATTTTGGGGATGGTTGTTGATAAATGGCAAGATGTTGTCAATATCAATCTGCTTTAAGATGCGATACAAACAGACTTTATGCATTTGCGGAGCAACTTAGGAAATTAAGAAGAATATATTTGTAGAACCCCATCCAATCCAGATTATAACAGCACATCTGCTGTTATAGGTTTGTTGATGTTTTTACAAATTCCTACTGATATATTTGTAAAGTCTCCATCCAATCTAGATTATAACAATCAGTGTTACATATATGTAGTTCGGGTTTTTTTTATGTCATTACAGTATTATATATTTGTAGTGTTTTTAAAAATTTCGCATTTGTATTTTTACTAGGTGACTTGCTTGAAAAAACACAATTTGTGGATGTTTCATATGATCCACTTCAAGGTATAAGGAATAAAGGCTATGACACTCCACCAAGGCTCATTGGTCCAGGTGAAAAGGGTATTGAGAACTCTAAAAAGAGAAAAGGAAATTTAAGGTTATGCATCATAGTCCTTTGGCTACTGGTGCAATGGTGTTGATCCTGGTCCTTTGGCTGTTGGTGCTAATGGTGTTGATCATGGTCCTTCAGTTGTTGGTCCTTAGGCTGCTGGTCCTATGACTGTCTTTATGATTATGAACCTTGTATATGCCTTTTGATATCATTTTTTATAATATAATTTCAAAGTATTTACTTCAATTTGATCACACAATATCGTTTTTAGATGTTTTATGTACTTTTATTTCAGTAATAATATACTTCTGAGTTGAGTTCTGAGTATTCATTTCAAATTAGTATTCATATGTTCTATGGGCATTTATGGAGTATGACAAGTTATATATATGAAGTATGATTTGTTACACATGTGTAGTATGATTTGTTACACATGTGTAGTATGATGTGTTACACATATGTAGATACACAGATTCAAATGCAACACCATAAAACCATCCATTTGGTACTTTCACCTAGTTACATCCTTCCCTTGTTTGTTTATCCACCAACTTTTCAATAAATGACATGTTACATGTAGTTTGACAAGTTGCTATATGCGGTGTGACATGTTACATATATGCAGTATGACAAATTACATATTATTCTTATTAACCAATTAATTCATACACTCATATACAAACACATATTCAAAAGGAAATGCCATAAAACCACCCATTTGGTACTTTTTACATAGTTATATCCTTCCCTAGTTTTCTTCATTCATTAACTTTTCAATATATGCCATGTTACACATATGCAATATAACATGTTACATATATATATGCAGCATGATATCCTTAACATATGATTATTTTAACTAACAAATTAATCCAGATGCACATATTCAAAAATTAACTTTAGCATAAACCATCATAATACTCTGTGTACACATAGTCAAATACATTTCCTAAAAGCAACACCATAAAACCATCATAATATTTATGTCTATACATACTTAGCAAAACTGTAGACAAATTCTAGTTGCCAACACCATAAAATCACCCCTTTGTTATTTTTTTACCGACTTAATTCCTTCCTTTGTTTTATCATTCACCTCATTTTCGTTTGACTTGCTTTCTTCATTTTTCATATCCGCATTCTTACTTTCTTCTATCGACTCGGTTTCTTTATTCACCATTTCTTCAATATTCCTTTCTCCACGCACTACTGCTCCCTTTTCCAATACAAAGTGACCAAGTTTCACAGGAATACCATCTACAACCATTAATAATATTTTTCTGAATCCATTGCTTCTAATTGTATCCCTTGTTTCTTTGACAATGTTTGAAGTACCAGATTAAGTTGACGAGGTGTTGTACGTGGTCTTAAGCCAAACCAGTTGACTTTCCTTTTTGCCCTTGGACCTTTCTTCCTCTTTTATTTCATGTACTAATTCTAAAGAAAAAGTCAAATATTAGCTGGTATTACATATGATATGAAATAACATTACTAAATACATTTACTTATAAAGAATTAAATACCTTAGAAGACTTCATTAGAATCTGCATCTTTTTCTGTCTCTTCCCATTGTTCTTCAGTTAGCTTGTATTATTTTTGTTTTAGTTTTTAAAGTTTTCTGGACTTCCTTTTAATACTAGAATCTGTAACAGGAGATCATTTATGAATTATTTGATCCCTTTTACTGCCTAAAATTAAAATCACACTACTACATATATAAAGTAACTTTACTACATATATGAAGTAACATTACTACATATATGCAGTATCCGAAATACATTTATACATCAAACTTACTTTTAGTATTGGAGTCTAGTTTTAGTTTTTCATCCTTTCTTGTTTTCTTTTCTTTTGTTTTTTTTCCCAATTTCCTTTTCAGCTCATTATCTGTTTTCACAACACATTGTCATAAGGTTAACTTAACCTGAAGCATAGTGCACCCTTAAGAAAAATAACTTACAAAATTATCCATCCTCATTTGCTTCTCTTTTTTCTGGTTTTCTTTGCTACTATCTTAGTTATCTTTTACTTTCCGATTGAAGAAAACAACTTTTAATTTCTTCACAACCGTCTTTTCTTATTTTGACCAATTGATGCAACATTATATCCTACACATATGCAGTATATATGTAAGCACTTGCAGGACGACATTAATATTAACATGTTTTATTAAACTACAAATATGTGGTATGAATAAACAGATCAACGAGAAAAAATATCAACATTTCCATATTTTGTACACATATGCGGTGCAAGTAAACAAATGAATAACGACATCCAAGATCACCATGTATTAAGATATACACATAAACATACTTGATGAAGAACATTAAAATTAACATCTACTTATCTACTGCCTCATGAGCAACATCAAAATTAACATCTACTTAGCTACTATACATATGCAACACACAGAAACACTTGAAGAACAATATGTTTATCTTTTGTATGCAGTTCACATAAACACTATTAGCATACTATTGGAATGAACAACATCGACATCAACATCTATTAGCATACTACTCGTAGGTAGTAGACATAAACAATTTAACAATAACATCAACATTAACATCTATTCGGATACTAGATATATGCAGTTCATATAAACAATCCATAACAATTTTTTAAAACCTATAGTTATTGTAGCATTTCAAAACCTAGAAATTTATGGGACTAGATATGTGTGCAACAGTTCATTAGGCATAAAATGTATCAGCTCAGATACATTTTTAGATGAACATTTTAAAACCTAAAATTTGCAGACTACATATGTGTAATATAGTTCGTGGAAGACGATTTTTACATGTTTATCTTCTATCAACGATTTTTTACCTGCTTCCTTTTCCATCATCGTTTGAACTGATTCGTTTTCCATCACTGATTGAACTGGTTCATTTTCCATCACCGATTGAACTGGTTCGTTTATCACCACCGATTGAACAACTTCTCCATCCATTTCTCTTGAGATTTACTTGAACTGAAACCCTAGGTATTGTTTACGTCGCGAGAGTATTTGATGAAGATGATGGAACTGACGAGAATTTGAAGTGACGAGAAGAGAAATGAAGTGGTTCAATTGTTTTGGGATTTGATAGAAAAACCTATTCCTAATATACCCCTTCCTTTAAAATCTCCACCTTTTTTTTTAAATCTCCATCTTTAGATCTTAGCCCTTGATCACCTAACATCTATGGTCAAAAATTAGTTCTCTAGTTCTCAACTTAAAATGAGTTCTCTCTTGAACCCTCCCCTATATATATGTATGTATATATATATATATATATATATATATATATATATATATATATATATATATATATATATATATATATATATATATATGGAAGAGTCCAAAAGAGAACTCATTTTAAGTTGAGAACTAGAGAACTAATTTTTAACCATATATCTTGGGTGATCAAGGGGTGAGATTTAAAGATGAAGATTTTAAAAAAACGGTGGAGATTTTAAAGAAAGGGGTATATTGGGAATACAAGTTTCTTCCATTCCCACAACATTTGCACCCGTTCAAGTTCTCGTCATTTCAAATTCTCGACAACACCAGTTCATCTTCATCGCAAACTCAAGTATCATAACAATACCTAGGGTTTCTATTCCAGCAAAAATCAAGAGAAATGGAAGAAGAATCTGTTAAAACGGTGATGGAAAACGAAGAATCGTTACAGAATTCGGTGATGGAAAACGATGTTGTTCAAATGATGATTGAAAACAAAGCATGTAAAAAATCTTTGATAGAAGGTAAACAATCGTCTACAAATGCATGTGATTTGATACATATCATGCACGATGATCAGTATTACACATATCTAGTCTTATAAATTGTTAGGTTTTGAAAACAAATTGCTGTGCTTTAGAATATCATTCTGAAAGTGTATATGTCTACTGCATATGTTTAGTATGTTAATAGATGCTGATGCTGATGTTATTTATTCCAATAGTTTTAGGTGCTTATGTGTACTACATATGTGTAGTATTTGAATAGTATGTTGTTCAATCCATTAGTTTCATGTGTTTATGTGTACTAAATATGTGTAGCATCTGAATAGATGTTAATGTTGATGTTGTTTGTTAAAGTGTTTATGTGTACTGCATATGTGTAGTATCTGAATAGATGTTAATTTTAATGTTGTTGTTAAAGTGTATATGAGTATTGCATATGTGTAGTATGTTAATAGATGTTGTTGCTGAAGTTGTTTATTCAAATAGTTTCAGTTGCTTATGTGTACTACATATGTGTAGTATCTGAATAGTATGTTGTTCAATCCATTAATTTCATGTGTTTATGTGTACTACATATGTGTAGTATATGAATAGGTGTTAATGTTGATGTTGTTTGTTAAAGTGTTTATGTACTGCATATGTGTAGTATCTGAATTGATGTTAATGTTGATGCTGTTGTTAAAGTGTATATGTGTATTGCATATGTGTAGTATGTTAATAGATGTTGATGCTAATGTTGTTTATTCCAATAGTTTCAGGTGCTTATATGTACTACATATGTGTAGTATCTGAATAGTATGTTGTTCAATCCATTAGTTTCATGTGTTTATGTGTACTACATATGTGTAGTATCTATAGATGTTAATTTTGATGTTGTTTGTTAAAGTGTTTCTGTGTACTGCATATGTGTAGTATCTGAATAGATGTTAATGTTGATGTTGTTGTTTAAGTGTATATGTCTACTGCATATGTTTAGTGTGTTAATAGATGATGATGATGTTGTTTATTCCATAGCTTCTGGAAAGATGGAAATGTTGATAATTTATTCTTGTTTATCTGTTTATACATATTGTATATGTGTAGTATAATAAAAACATGTTAATGTTAATGTGTTCTACAAGTGTTTACATATATACTGCATATTTGTAGGATCCGATGCTGAATTTATTGCTCAAAACATAGAAAACACAGGTTTGAAAAAATTAAAAGTTCTTTTCTTCAATCAACAAGTGAAAGACAAACAAAAGTGTAGTAAAGAAAAGAAGAAAAATACAAAAGCAAAAGAGGATGAAGAATTTGGTAAGTTATATTTCTCAATAGTGCTCTATGCTTCACATTAACTTAACCTCATTAACATTTATTGTGAAAACAGATATTGAGATGAAAAGGAAACTGGCAAAAAAAAAAAGAGAGGATGAAATACCAAAGCCGGATTCTGATACTAAAGGTATGTTTGATATATAAATGTATTTCTGATACTGCATATATGTAGTAATGTTACTTCATATATGTATTGGTGTGATTTTAAATTTTAACAGTAAAATGATCAACAAGATTCATAAATGACCTTGTTGGACCTGAATTGTAGTCTAATATTATCAACACTGTCAAAGTCAACAAAAGTCAACGTCAATGGTTAAAGTCAACGCAAAAGTCAAGACGTTGAAGGCGACGGAGTTTTATTGTTAATAAATATATTTTGTGTTAAAAAAATATATTTAATCGTTTTCCTCTTTTTAGTATTTTATGTAATATATATTTTGTCTTTATGACAAAATATATATTAGACTAAACATTAGGGTTTATTTGTATTAATTTCCATTTGTCATGTTTTAGTCTAAGTCTAGGGTCTTAATTGTTATTAGTCCAAAGTGTCATTAGCTATAAATAGGTAATGGAAATTAGGGTTTTGGAAGCTTGCATGAGCTAGTGATTGGGGTCTTTCATGTAAACAACATTTTATGCAATCCAAATAGATCAAATCTGAGTTTTTATAAGTGTTCTTGAGTGTTCATCAACATTTTTGATCCAATTCTTCACCAAAAACATTGATTTAAATATGACTGGGACCAACAAAAGGGTATCAGAGCCTAAACAAGATCCATTTTGAATCATTTGTTGAAGATTAGTTGCTGATTTTAGAGAATTAAGAAGTAGTTTTAGAGAGAAATCAAATCTGATGGGTTTTTAGAGAGAGAAACTAGATCTGAGTTTAAAATCATTAGATCTTCATCAACAATCATCCGATTTGTTGATTACAATAACACAATTGACATCTACAAACTCAGATCTGCAAGAAAATAAAAGAAAATTTTCAGATCTAAAAGTTTTTCTCTCACACACAGTTGTGTGTGTGTTCTTGGTGTTCTTGGCTTCAGATCTTGATCTTGTGACACTACACCGCACCTGAACGAAAGTTCAAAATTATTTACGAAAGTACTGTTTCGGGAATAATACAAAACTAGATCTCAAATCTTTGCGACCCTGCCTTGCGACATTACCTTGCGACACTACCCGAATGTTTGCGAAACTATCACTTTTTGACATCTTTCCTGCACTAACAATCAACCAAACAAACCCTAATCTCGCTGCTTGAACACAGAAACCACAAATCAAAACCAATTTCACTATCTCATCACAGATCTGGTTTAGCAACTTGGTTTTAAAACCAGATCTAAACTTGAATCAACCGGATCTGATCATTTGATCATTTGCTTTCTAATAAAACACACCCAAATCTCAGATCCATAGACCAAAAACCAAAACCAAAACCAACATTACCAACAAACAACTAGCCATACCCATTCGCCCTACCAATAGATCCATGCGAAACTATCACTATGTCCCCTTTGTCTTGCAACCAAAAGTTACATAAATAGATCTATAACAAAAAAAAATCTGAACGGATCTGATCACCCTAACCCGATTATAAACAGATCACAAACTTCAAGATCCACTCTTTTCATCATCGGGTTATTTTGAACCCTCTTGTTCCAAATCCGAACAAGATCTAAACCGAAATTAAAAAAACGAAGAAGAAGAAGAAGAAACAGTCACGGTTGAGGGCTGTGGTGGTTTGCGGCTGTTTCCCGTCACCCAAAACAGAAAAAGGATTTGATGTTTGGGATGTCATGTGGATTTTGAATGAACTGAAACGAAGATGTTGTGTGTATGAGTATGAAATGTTGAAGGAAATAGAGAGTTCAGTTGTTAAGGTTTGTGTGTGTGTTCAAGATTGAGAGAAAAGAAAAAAAAAAGTTGTATGTGTTGTTGTGTGTGTAATGCACGAGAGAGATAGAGGATAAGGCAAAAGAGTGGCTGAATTGATTTTCAAATGTAGGGTTTGGTGATTATATATGTCTTACGTTGACAAAGCCATACACAAGTGGGCCAACGACAATTTTATGATAAATGGACTGGAGAAATCTTTAAGTCTTTGACTTTAAACATATTTATTAACAGTTGGGTTGTTGCTTGTGAACTTTCGGTGTCTTCGGTTTCTTGGCATTGGATTCGTATTATTTTGTGCGGGAATTAGTGTTTTAAAATTTTGGACCGTGTTAGATTCGGCTCGTTTTGTGTTAGCCGGGTAATTATTATTATTATTCTTTGGGCCAAAGTTTCGTCAGTTGAAACCAAAATATTTTTGTCAATGGGCCGGTATTAATAGTGTTATTCTTTGGTTGAAAGTTTTGTCAGATGAGACCAAAATATTTTTGTCTGTGGCTGGGTGTTATTGTAATTCTTTTGGCTTAAAATTTTGTCACTTGAGATAGAAATATCTTTGTCTTGGCCGGGACTTTCTAAAATTTATTTTTAGGCCAAAGTTTAAGCTGGTTATCGATTAAAAAAATGGCTTATACAGAACTTTTCAAATCCTTCAAATCTGATGATCTCACAATGGTACAAAGCCGGTTTGATAATTTTGCAGTTTTAGAGAATGCAAGGATGCCCATGTTTCTCAATCGATTTTTGATGTTGGCAAGTAACCTGAAGAAGCATGATCATGAACTCACAAATCATGAACATATTCAAAGGCTTCTTGAATCTCTTCCACTAGAATGGAGTCTTCATGTTAAAAATCTTAAGAAAAAGAGAATGTTTTCAAATTACAAGCTGTTAGATGTGATAGACAAGTTGAAATCTTTTGAGTTGGATATTAAAAGAAATGAATTTTTTGAAGCAATGATCCAACCACAAACCAATACACCGAATGTTGCTCTCATTTCATCTATGATTAGCAAATCTGATTACAAACCGTTTAAGATGATGGAAAAATTGAAATCGATGGTAATCGATTCCGATTCGCCTGCTGAAATCGAGGAGACTGTGAAAGAAAATAAGTTGCAGGTTAGTTATGATGATGATATGGAAGAAGATGATTTAAAATGGCAAATAAAATCATTAACTATGAGAGCACGTCAGTTTATGGAGTGGACTGGGAGAAATGTTTGTACTGATGATAAGATTGAGATTGGAGAGGTTCAGAGTCAAATCAACTATGCTTTAATGACAAAGATTGTGGATGTTCAAAAAGGGAAGAGTAAATTTGAAGAGGAATGTGAAGAAAGTTTGAAAGATGATGAAGGAAAGAAGAAAGCTGAGGATGAAGAGATGCTGAAGGAAAAGGAAGAGGAACGCAAAAGAAACACAAAGGTATGCAACTGCGATAATGCCCTTGCTGTTGAAAAAGTCATTATGGGACTTCCTTATGAAACAGTTCAAGACATGTGTTCATCTGCATGCAGAGTTCGTCTTTTTGGTGTGTAGAAAGCTAATAGACTTTTGTTAACAAATCAAGCTGAATTAACCACCATAAACACATAACTTAAGAAAAGTGAAGTTTCTTATTCGGTAAAACTCAATGAAGCTTTGGCTGAAATTGATCTTTTGAAAAGAAGTCTTTATGAAAGAAACGTCGAAATAAATCTTTTAAGTGAAAGACTCATATTAGCACAGTTTGAATCCACAAAATTTCAAACCAAACTTGACTAGTGGACTGTTGCTAGTATGAAAATGAATGAACTTGCTTCAAAACAAATGGGGGCTAGGGTAAAAGATGGGGTTGGGTATGACACAGAGGTTCAGACGGTTTTTCCTCCTCCATTCACTGTGTTTTATTCACCAACACCTAGACCTCATTCTAAAAATGATTTGTTTGAACAAGAATCTAATAGTTTGCATGCGGGTTTAGAGGGAGTTATCTGAAGGAGGTGCGAGATGATTATGATTCTTCGACTTGTATAGGATATAGTAAAACAGGTACTGATAGTCAAACTAATGATTGCTCAGTTCCTGTTGTTTCTAATCTTGTAACGGTCGTTTCTACTAATTTCTTTGATAAGTTTAAATAAGATGAAATTCCTATTTTTGAGCCTGTCAAGAGTGAGAAGGAAGAGTTAATTCAAGAATCACCTAATCATCAAGCTGCAACTGCATCTACACACTCAGTTTCCATCAATCAAGATTCGTTGGAAGCAGAGGTGCTTATTCAAGAATGGACAAGTTCAGATGTTGAATCAAAGACAAGGGAGAGTCTCAAAGATTCAAAGATGAAGATGCCATCTGCAACTGTCAAATCTGAAATGCTTCCAAAACCTGAATCAAGTCAAATCAGGATCTCATCTCCAGCTGCAAGACAAGTCAGTCTTCCATCCAGAGCTCAAAAGAAGAAGCCTTCACCTCTGTCCATCGTATCTCAAGTTTGTAAAAGACTTGAGAACAAGCAAGTGAAGATCTCATCTCCCATCCAACAACCCACAACTCAACAAAAGAAGCCACAAGTTTGTTCCTCTTTCACTGCTCAACATAAGAAGTCACAAGTCTTCAAATAAGTTGCATCAAGCTCAAAGCAAGCCTCACCCCCAGCTGCTTCACACGGGCCAGTCAAGCATCAAAAGCCATTCAAGGTTTGCTTCAAGTGTGGAAAGGATGATCATGTGCTCAAGAAATGCCCAAAAGGACATGCTTCGGACGGTAAAGGCAAAACAAATTGCTTCTCCGGATCAGAGTCTAGAAAGAATCCTCCACATGGTAAAGGTAAACATGTTTGTTTCTTTGATTTTCAAGTTAATAATCATACATCTTTGAATGGTCGGATGACGAACATTCCATCCCTACCTTCTCATGAGAAGCCGGTTTCACATGACTACGATGGCGTGGGTTCCCATTTCTAACTAATCTATTACTGAGTGCAAGAACATTTCAGGAGGACTGTTAGTAATTCGGTTTACTGACAGAAAATGTTCCTTATTCAAATTTTGAGGCGGAACAAACAGCTCATGGTTTTAGTATCATATCTTATCCACAGTCTGGATTTTCAATGATTTTCACATATATCTTCACAGCCACTGCATTTTTTGATATGGTAATATGGAAGGCGTTTCTTTGGTAATTTATGTTTTATATATATTAGAGAGTAAAAAAAAATTTTAAAAACAAAAAAGGTGGGAGAGTCTAACTTTTTTACTTGTATTTTTGATCAAGTTTTCACATCTCTTTGAGGTCGCTCTTGAGTCTATTGAAAATTTCAATTTTGTGCTGAAATAGAAATTTTGGGAGAGTAATATCTCAAATGAAAATGTACTGAATATCATTAGTCCAAAATTCTTTTTTGTGTAAATATTTGTGTCTTTTGAAGGTTTCAGGTTTGTATGAAAAGCATCTGAAAGAGGATATTGATTTGTGTGACGATATGTAAATAGGCTCAGCTCGAATACAAGTAAACTGTAATTCTGTGATCAAACTAAATTCAAAAGAGCTCGGTGATAAGGAGCACTTTTACAGACATTTGGCTTGCACAAAGTAATGAGTTTTAACAAAAAGGGGCTGAGAGTATTTGATTCGAGCTTGATTTTTTCCCAAATCCAAATCCCTTAGCCGTAGCCCTGAATGACGCTTCTCGTTAGCTCTTCAGAATTTATTTTCGTGTGTATCTCCTCTGCTATGCGGAAGCATTGACCTGGAGTGATGGTTTTCTATGTTATATGTAAATATAGATCTGAAGCTCTCATCAGCACGCTCAGATGAACATCTCCTCTGTTATACGTCGGTATAGACCTGAAGCGCTCATCATCTGTAACCTTCATGTAAAGCTAAGCTCACAATGTTTCTACATCAAGTTCATTGTTTTACGCTTCATACATAAAACCCAACTCCAATTCACTCCCAAGAACACTCACTTTGATCATTATTTGATCTTGGTCTATGCCCACTCAAAATTACAAAATCTTGCTGAATCATCTAAACTCAATAAGTCATGATGCCAAAACAAGTTACTTTGCTGAATGTCTATGGAAACCAAGTTGCCTGAGTTTCTTCAAATGGAACCAAGAAGATGATAAGATCGTCACATGTTGTTTGTTGAAAAGAACAAGGCATAGGTTTAAATGGACACACATATTGACAATCTAGCCAAGTCTTTGTTTCTCCGGATGGTCGCTCGAAACGCATTATCTGATATCCGTCATGAAAATTTCGTTTATTATCCTTATTTTATGTTTGGGTTCTTGAGTCGTGTTGGTCTTGTGTGTCTCAAGGGATGTGTTCTCTTTGTCTAAATACTTGTGATCTTGTCGGACTCGTCCTCTCTTTTTAGAATTTTTAATTTTAATTAAAAAAAGGCAAAATAAAACAAAATGTGTTCGTTAGATTTTATTAGTTTAAAAAAAATCCAAAAAGATTTTCATTTCAAATTATATTTTTCAAGTCTTTCATATTATGCTATTAAAATGTTATCATTTTCACATGCATTTCACGGGAAATTGCACACACAAACGGACACGGGTTCGTTTGTTTTCATACACAAATAAACACGGGTTTATTTTGTTAAATGAAATGATCTAATGAGAAATCTCGAGATTTTGTTTGTGATTGTGTTACAGATATTTGCTGCAAATGATGGTCGATCATCAGTTGAGCAAAGCACCTGACCAGAGAACCTGTTCCTCAAAGTTTGCAGAAGATACCGAGCTAGGAATCCTCCTCCTACATCTTCTGAAACACTTAAGAAAAGATAGTTGGAAAGCCGTTTCAAATTTTACGAAAGGAGCACGCAAAATGGGGGAGCTTGTGAATAAATGATCTTCAACAACATAATTGGCAAGCATCAGTCTTGGGGGAGTTTTGTTGGATCATAAATTAAGACTGAAGCTTACCAAATTGAAGATCCAACAGTATTAACTTATCGGTGCTGATCAGTGATCACGATGCAAAACGTTGATAATTATAGACTATGTGGGAGTATTGTTGGACCTGAATTGTAGTTTAATATTATCAACACTGTCAAAGTCAACAAAAGTCAACGTCAACGGTTAAAGTCAACGCAAAAGTCAAGACGACGTGTTCGGGACGAAGATTAGAGACAAGACGTTGAAGGCAACGGAGTTTTCTTGTTAATAAATATATTTTGTTTCAACAAAATATATTTAATCGTTTTCGTCTTTTTAGTATTTTATGTAATATATATATTTTGTCTTTATGACAAAATACATATTAGACTAAACATTAGGGGTTTATTTGTATTAATTTTCATTTGTCATGTTTTAGTCTAAGTCTAGGGTCCTAATTGTCATTAGTCCAAAGTGTCATTAGCTATAAATAGTAAATGGCAATTAGGGTTTTGGAAGCTTGCATGAGCTAGTGATTTGGGTCTTTCATGCAAACAACATTTTATGCAATCCAAATAGATCAAATATGAGTTTTTAAAAGTGTTCTTGAGTGTTCATCAACATTTTTGATCCAATTATTCACCAAAAACATTGATTTGAATCTGATTGGGACCATCAGACCTACTATTACAGATTCTGGACCTAAAAGGAAGTCCAAAAGACTTTAAAAACTAAAACAGAAAAAGGTGCAAGATTTTGATGATGAGACAGACAAAAATGAAGATTCTGATGATAGCCTTAAAGGTGTTTAATTTTTTATAAGTAAAATTATGTGGTAATGTTACTACACATGTAATACTAGCTAATATTTGACTATTTTGTTAGAATTAGTGCATGAAAAAAAGAAGAGGAAGAAAGGTGCAAGGGCAAAAAAGAAAGTCAACTGGTTTGGCTTAAGGCCACGTACAACACCTCGTCAATTTAATCTGGCACTTCAAACACTATCAAAGAAACAAAGGGATGTTGTTAGAAGCATGGGATTTGGAAAAATATTTTCAATGGCTATAGATGGAATTCCAATAAAAGTTGGTCATTTCGTAGTTGATAGCTTTAAGCATGATTTGATGGCCATAGACTTAGGAATGGTTAAAATAAATGTGGATTGTGAATCATTGAATCAATTACTTGGAGTACCATATGGTGGGATAAACTTGGAATCGTTAGAATATAATAAGGGTTTTGAAGGAATTGTGAAGCAATGGAGGGGTTTGTTTACAAAAAATATGTCGCACCTTCTGAGATAGTGCACATAATAGAAACAAATGCTGATGATGATAGTATTCTATTCAAGTTGGATTTCTTGGTACTTTTTATGAGCACAATGGTGGAGTGCCAAAAACATGGAAAGTGCGCCCATGATTTTCTACGATACTTTTCAAATGATACCAAAATTGAAGAGATAGACTGGTGCAGTTTTATTTTGAATAAAATTGAACAGTGTAAAGTTGGATGGGTTAGATGTAATTATAATTCTAAATTCACAAACCCGTTGACAATACTTACGGTATGTGTCTAATTTTATATATTTGTTGTAAATTAAAATATGATGATATTTATGGCTACATGGTTGCATATGTGTAGCCTCTATGAATGTTGAAATGTTAATGTTTATGCAACTACTTTTGTATGATGCATATATGTAGTTAGGAATGTTGCATATATGTAGATAGGAATGCTACGTATATGTAGTCATGAATGCTGCATATATGTAGTCTGTTGATTAGAATAGTAAAAACTATATTTGTATCTTTAACATGTATACTAATAGTTTGTAAAAAATGCAGCTTCTGTATGTCGACATAATTATTTGCCCAGCAATTAACGTAGCACGGAAAGTGAGCCCGCTAATGTTCTGGACAATGAAAAAATTGTCTATAAGAGAAAAATATGAGATAGAAAATGGAGGTTTTGGTCTAGGGGAATTAAGGGATTTGTACTTGGATTATGATCGTGACGAAAGTGAAGAAGAAGAAGAAGAAGGGAAGGAAGAAAAAGAGATGCAAAAGACAAAAACATTTCTAGTAACATGCTTAAACCAGAAAACTTGAAGGTATGTTATATTACTGAATTTGTTTTAATAATGTAGTTTTCCATCATGTACTTAGATATTATGCATATATGTAGTATAATGGTATGTAATTAATTTTTGCAAATTTGTTAACATGATCATGTTTCCAAATTGAATGATATGCTTGACTTAATCTTGAAAGATAAAAAAGGCGGTGGAGAAAGAATTATGTGAAGCATTTTTACTTTACCCAAAAGATGAAGAGGTAAAAGAATTGGTGGAGAAATACAAGCAAGTATACACAGAAGTGATAAATGTTGAGGAAAGTGTGGCAGATATGATTTGGTCAGGATTTTGTGAGAAAGAGTTAGATGAAATTGAAAATCCAGAAATGGATAAGAAAAAAGAAAGTGATAAGAAGACAGAAGTTGTTGATCACCAACTTCCAAATTTCAGCCTTGGGTTGACAGATAGTTCACAAGAAAAGGGAGAAGATGAGATGAAGAATGATACACTAAATACAGAGAAACATTGTGACAATCAACGAATTAGAAGGAACGAAGAACGATTGAAGAATGTAAGTGACCAACTGAAAGCGCCATGGTACTTCCGAGCAGTTGATATGAGCAAACCATTGACTCAGGAAGAAAATGTTGTTTGGAATTACTTAGTAAACACTTGGCAAGAAAATGAAAAGTTACTTTTGCATTATTATTTAAATGTATATATGATTGTGAATATAGTTTAATTTATACCACTTCTAAAATCTCAACGCACAACACATTAACAATTAGTAATCCTGAAAGTGAAGAGGCAGAAAAAAAGGAAGTCGAGAACAGTTTTTCATAAGTGATATTTTTTGTGCAGGAATAATGTTTTCGGAACATCTTATGGTTTAGAAACAAAATTATTTATTCTGTGGACATTAATTCCTGGGTTTGAGTTGTATGAAAATGTCGTTGACTGTTGGGCTGCAGTTTTGAATCATGATGAAAACTTAAAAAGCATGGAATCACCAAGTTGTTTGTTTTGCTATACAATAACAATTCTAAGCATTGTATATAATACTAATGTAGAAATAGTTTTTATAAATAATGTTCACTTACATCTGTTATTTTTCTAACTTAACAGCTTGATTAGATGCTTAATAAAAGTTCAACAAATGCAAAACGATTGGAGGCTTTGGAAAGAAACATGATGTATGTTGTTGAAGGAAAATAAGAAAAATTGTATCTCCGAACATTTGAATTGGTCTTCTTTCCTATACTAGAGAAGCGACATTTCTATTTGATCGTTTTTTATTTGAAAAATCCTTCTATTTCCGTAATAGACACACTACAAAAAAAATGCCATATAATGGCACACAAAAAGTGTCACAGAAAACCAGAAAAGTGCCACTGATAACCCCTGCAGGAATGTGTGGCACAAAAAAAAAGTGTCACTACAAGCGGGTGTCGCTAAAGCCTTTTAGTGACACTTTTTTTGTGTCACTCCTTCCTATAAAAGTAATTAGTGGCACTTTTATTTTTGCCACAAATTTAACTACAAAAAATATATATTAATTTAGTGGCACATTTTTCTTTTGTTATAAAACTATTTCTAATTAAAGATACATTTTTAAAAACAAAAATAAAACATATAAAATATAATATCATAACTTAAATTATAGTTCCAATCCAAAACAAAATCCAAATGTTAGGAACAAATACATAATAACATTCAAACATATTTCAAACGTTTACAAGAGTTATAAACGATATTTCGGGTTATCAACTCTATTCCAAGCAATCCATAAGTCTTGTTATCTCTAGTCACCAACGCTTCACATTTTGTCAACTCTACTTTTATGATCGTGACTTCTTGAAGATGATAATTCATTACTAGGGGTTGAAGAACCAATAGGAGGGACCTAAAAAGTTTAAATCAATGAAAATAAATATTAATACAAAGTAGTATATGGGAAACGGGTCAAACAATTAATATGTGCAAATTAGAAAAAGAAACATGGAATGTTAATTGTTAACTCGTTTAAATTATACTACACACTCTTTAACTAAATGAGAAACCAGTACTACAAACCATGCCATCCAACTAGTACATATTTTGCCACCCAACCAGATAAACCCCAATGTTAACAGTTTCACCGTAAATCAAAACAATAAGCAATAGAAAATCAACATTCTGAATAAACTTGAAGAATGATATAGAAGAGAGACAAACCATAGAAAGCACAGAAACACTTAATATGTATTAAAGAGTTTGATTAACCTATAGCACATGCTATAAAGAAGACATAATAACATGACAGTAACATCAAACATGCAGTTTTCAACAATGTGCACAATGCGTAAGCATAAAACAAAGCAAGCAACAAAAGTCGCACACAAAGCCTAAGTAGAAACTGCAACTGCATAAATGATAGCAAACCCTAAGATCAAACATACATCTTTAAATGCTATGCAGAATGCATAAGCATTCTTTCTATACAACTCACTAACGAAAAACCAATAGCAAGCATACGGCATAACAATTTACAACATCAAACCTGAGGGATAAAAAATGCAAGAAACATAACTAAAAGAATCTTTAGGTTACTGTAATCATGTGATGCAATATAAACTGATGCCAAATAGAATATGAACAGAATTTTCGTTAGTCACTAATGTGGTTTATAACATGATCAAATTCAATACATCGTCTCATTTAATATTAAGCAATATGTGTAGTTAATACTATTTGTAATACTTCAATGAAATCAAATAGTAACCTCAATTAACGATTCAACAAAAGACGTGTAGTTGAATCTAATAAACTACAACTAATTGAGTCCAAATTACCTGAAATTGTTGCTTATCAAATGAACGAAGACCAACGATAGAAGCTGATTCAGAGACTGTTGAACACAATAAAACTGGTAATAAGAAAAAGAACACATTAGTAACAACAATGAACACAATAAATATTCAATTTTCAGAAAAATATATGTTGGAAAACCAATAAGAAAACGTCTACAAAAGGTGAAGCCAACATGCAACAGCTATGGGTAATCAAAGAATCGACAAACCAAATGCTCAAATCAAAGAATTAAATCTTATTCCCGTAAAAGCTAACACTTCCCTATTTTTTGATGTCACCATGCCTGCATGCAATTTTCATTCATCCCCAACAAATGCTCAAATTAAATAATTACAAACCGTAAGTCCATATTCAGTTGAGCTTTGTTTATGGCAAAATCAAGTATATAGTTGTTGAGGACTAGCTTGAGGTAGTCAGATTCATTGACAAAATGTACCCAAAAGTTAATCAGTTGACTTGATTATCTCCAACCTAGACCAAGTGATATCTTCATCTATATTAAATACTTCTATATATTAAGATAGGAGCATCCTAATGCAATTCAACTTTGAAGATGTCAGAACTTGTAGCTTGCACAAAATCAGATATAAATCTAAAGATAAAACGTTGCCTTAGTTATAACAATCTCACCTTCTTGCAGAAATTTAGACAATCATAGTCACTCACGAAATCAAAAAACAAAACCGTATATCTCTTGACGAAACGAAACCAAACAAAAATCATGAAATCAACTCGTCGGAAGAAAAGAGGGAAAATGAAGAGTATCTAAATCGATCTCGGTCAAATCAATGACGTCCATTGTTCCAGCCGAACGATTGAAACCCTAAATCACAACTACATAAAAATGGGCAATCGATTTGAAGCTAATGGAAAAAAGCATGAGATTGTGAACCTTGCAGTGGTGTTTGGCGACGGTGACAATGAGTCGGTGACGGTGACAATGAGCCAGCGATGATTGAGTGCAAACAACGGTGATGGAGACAATGGTTATGCGACAGAGCAGTACTTCAGTGAGATTGCAAATCTCTTCCGTATTCATCTTTCTTCGATTCTCGCCGTGAGAGAGAATCAAGGGGGCTGTGGTTAACAGATGAATGAGATCAAGGGTTGCATTGAGGCTTGCATTCTGTATATCGGTGTTCATAGGAAAAAAATTTGATATAAAAAAATTCTTGGCGTCATTAAAACGTTTTAAAAGAAAAATTTAAGTTAAAAAGTATAAAAAAATTTAGTAGCCAAAAAATGAGTCATAAAATTATATGTTGGGTAATTGTGGCATACTTAAAGTGCACCTAAAACCTTAATATTGAGACAGAAACCGACAAATGCCACTATAGGTATGGGTCAAACAAGTATGGCACGCAAAGTGTCACTAAAATGCTATATTAGTGGCACAAACGTTAAAAGCCACTAAAAGTGTGTGCCAATAAATGACATTTTTTTTGTAGTGACAACATGCATCAATCTACAAGCTTGGTTTCATGAAAGACAATGTGAGATTTATATCAAAGGGGACACCCTATAAAGTGGTATGTTACATCTTTATTAAAGTTCAAAAGTAATTCATTAGTATTAAAAAACAACATATATGCAGTAGTTTACTACACGTATACAGTAAAACAACATATATGCAGTAGTTTACTACACATATACAGTAAAATAACATATATGCAGTAGTTTACTGCACATATATAATAAATGTAACGCCCGCCTTTCGGCAACCACCATAGTTGGCATTCATAAGCATAAAAACAACCATAAATTAAATAAATAAAAAATGCAGCGGAATATGTTAGGGTTATTTCCAGTTTAAGATTTACTTTGTACTTGTTTTATACTTTTTGTATAGTTTAGGTTTTATTTTGTTATTTTCCCTAAAATGTATTTGTTGCATAAAGCATGTAGTGAGAGAATGTTTAGGAGAGGCTGATTCACATATTCACGTTAGAGAGAGAACTAAGTGTGTGTGATTACATTCTCCTACATTTGTACTGCATATTTGCTTTGATCATCAATACAAGAGAATTATTTAGTAATGAGTTGTGTTGCTGATTGAACTGTTTTGTTTGTACGAATCATTCTGATCTTTTGTGCAATATCGATCCAATTGAACCTATCAATTGGTATCAGAGCTGTTGGTATTGTGTTTTTCGCTATTCATCAAGCAAAACACTACAATATTGCTCAAAAATCATGATCTGAATGAATTGTTGCTGTTTTTAGTTGTGATTTATCATCGCAATCACTCCTAATTCACAACTATTGTGCAAATTCCATCAGATTATCATCAGATCTGAGGAATTAAGAAGATAGAAAAAGTTACTGTTCGATCGAATTTTGCTCAAATTCATCAAAATTTGATCATGTTTTGGATTGATTGAGATTAGGGATTGATAATCGGACCATTTCACTGATTGTGTGTGATTTTTGAAGAAATTGGACAAGTTTTTGATAAACCCAGAAAAATTCTCATGATGAAGATGATGAACAGTATGAACTGGTTGAAGATTAACTAGCCGGGTGATAAAATTGACTTAGACAATTTCCTTTGGACTTAGATTTGTGAACAATTAGGTCCTGTGCAGCCGTGTAAAGGATTTTGTGCTAGACGGGTAAAGAATTTGACGAGAAAAAGGTGTACTGTTGTGCCGGGTGATACACTGTTACGTCGGGTGATTAACAAATTCAGCAGGGTGATCAACAACTGTGTAGCCGGGTAAACATTTATTCTGTCGGGTGTCAACTGTTCAGCCGGGTAAAGCCTTTCTGCCGTGTCAAGATTCCAAGCCGGGCAAGTTATTGCCGTGTGAAGTTAATACTATTCTGCCGGGTAAATGTTCTGCCGGGTAAAGAATACAAGGCTTACAATTGTTAAGCCGGGTCACTGTTTAGCCGTGTGAAGACTTTTCTCAGCCGGGTGAAGAACAAAAGCTACTGTTCAGCCGGGTGAAGAAGAATTTTTCACTGTTCAGCCGTGTGACTCATTTTTAGTTGTTTTATTCTTGTTTTCTCATCTTGTCATTTATTACTTGTCTTTATTTTAGTAGTTTAACTATTTCTTTTCAAAAATCAACAAAAACCAAAAATATTTTCTTTAAAAATTGTTAAAATGGCACCTAATGATGATTCTGATAACCGTGTTCCTAGACTTGTCAATCGTGCAGATTTCAAGAATTGGACGATTAGACTGAAGCATCATCTCTGCTCAATAGACAATGATCTTTGGACGTCAATTGACAAGGGTCCTCACATACCTACACAGACAGCTCCAGATAGTGCTAGTACCTACACCAAGGACTCTACTGAACCTTATCCAGAGGATAATTTGTCAGCAGAAGATTTAAGGAAAGTGAAGAATGATAGCAAAGCTTATTCTTTGATGTGTAAGGGATTGCCACTACAAGTACTGTCAAGGTTGGACACTTATCAAACAGGTTATACACTGTTCAAAGCCTTAAAGTCGATATGTGAAGGAGGGGAACAACTCAGAAGTCTCAAGAAACAAAAGCTGAAGAGACAGTTGGAGTTATTTGAACACATTGCTGGAGAGTCTGTGCACCAGATGATGAATAGGTTTGTTCATCTGACTACTGAAATGACTAATGTGGGTGCGAAGACAGATCTCCAAGACCTGAATGACAGATTACTATGTGCACTTCCATCATCTTGGAAACAGACTGTGACACTACTGAAGCATACTGAAAAGTTTCCGATGGATTTGGATCTGCTCATTGCAAAGATTGAAGAAGTAGAGATTGATGAAGGTTCTAGAAACACTGATAGAACTGGTTCACATGCACAATACAAATATATTGTGAATCCTGCTAATACTTTGGAGAATGCCTTTCTTGCACAAGATGCAACTAAGTTTGAAGATGAGGGTGATCTATTTGTTGGCGCAAGTTTTTATACAGATTCATCATACTTTCCAAGCTCGCCAACTTATTCTCAACCACAATCTCCACCAAGAGCTCAAGTCCAAACACAATCTGAAAGTCAAAGTTCTACTGTTCAAGCCAAGGTAAAAGATGTGATAAACATCTTGTTACAAGATGATGAAACAAAGAATGCTTTTACTGCATTCATGGCAAGCTTTCAAGCGTATCAAGGAAGTCATCTGAATCAAATGGATGTCATTCTTCAAGATCTTTTTGAAATGGATCCTGATGACGTTGAAGAAATGGATTTCAATTGGCAGATGGTGATGGTTGCATATCGAACACAAAAGCATGCATATGTTAACCGAAGTTTCAAACCACATGCAAACAAGACGGTTGGTTTTGACAAATCAAAGGCCAGATGCTTCAACTGTAACTGCTATGGTCATTTTTCAAGGGAATGCAAAGCTCCTAAGAATCAGAACTACAATGATCAAGCGAGTTCAAGTGGACAGAATCAAGGTCAAGGTCAAAGCTCGCAACAGTCTTCAAGTTATCAACAAAGAAATCAACGTTTCATTCAGAAACCATATCAAAGTCTTCCCATGCCAAAACTAGAAGATGAAGGAAAGAAGCCAGAAGATCAAACTAAAGCACTGGTGGTTAGTGTAAAAGATGGATACGACTGGAGTGCTTATGCAGAACAGTTTACATCTGATCTTACTTCCAGTCTGGCATTAGTTTGTGGGAAGACTGGTCTGAAGAAGGGGATGGTAAAGTGATGGAAGATGTGAGTGAAGATTCTGAAGAATATGACTGGAGTGCAAAGTCAGATCCTGTTGAAGAATCTGAATCAGAAATTGCGCTGATGGCTACATCCAGTGAGTCTTCGTCATCCACTGAACAACCAAAGGTTAGTACTGATTTACCCCCTAACTATGTTCCTTCGCCTATTGATGTGAAAGAAAGGTTATGTTCTGAACAATGCATTCAACAAGTAGAACATTATCGAACTCATTCATTTAAAATTGGTGATAAATTAAGCAAACATGAGAAATTCATGAACAACTTAAAATTGATCACAAAATTTCTGATGAGAAGATTTTGTCACTTAAAGAATCAAGGAACAAAACCTTAAAAGAATTGGAACTGGTAACAAAACAACTTGAAGAAATGACAAAGAACGTTGAACAAGAAAAAGTTGCTCATGCTGTCACACAAGTGGAATTAACAAAGGTGAAAAGTTGTAAAACTATGGTTAAACAACTTATAAAAGAAAGAGGTAACAAAACCAAATTAGGATTGGGTTTCACTCATGAACCAATGCCTGAATCAATCACACAAACTTTACCTGAAAACTTCCATGAATTTGATCATTCACCTGAAAATGAACAAAAATTCAAAGAAATTCAAAGAAGTAAATCCGAATCCGAAGGATCCGAAGTGTTGATTGAAAGTTTGGATGAAGAAGATGGTGTGACGACTGAAGCTGATGATGAATATGGCCCTGTTCTAATTCAACTCGTTGAATATCCTAAACTGAATCCCGAGCCAGAAGAAAAGGTGAAGGATGAAGGTGAATTTTCAGGATGTAATGATCCAGATTACATCAAATGGAAGAATGAACAAAAGGCAAAAGTTTCTGATCAACTGATCAAGAAGAAAGAAGAAAAACAGGCTGAAGTTTCAAAAGGAAAGGAGCAGAAATCGAAATTAACAATTAGTCAATCTGAAACAAAACAGTCAAAAGGAAAAAGTGTCATAAAATCGAATGACAACACCAAAGCTCAAACTGTTAAATCTGAAAACGTTAAACCTGTCAAGAAGAAAGCGACAAAAAGTAAAACAATTAAGTTTGTGTCTGCAGGAAAGTTTGATTTGAACGGATCTTATGGTAAACCAATCAATTTTTCAATCAAATCTAACTCTGGTCTGAAAACAGGTTCAGGTCCTAAGTCTTCCGCTGTCAATGATAAAAGAATTGAATCAAAGAAGGTAATCAAACAAGATGTGTTAAAATCGAACCAAGTTCCCAAGCAAGCAAAATCACAATCAAAATCTCCACAAAAGAATCAAGTTAATCTAAAACCGAACAAAACTGATAATGAATCACGTGTGGGTTCAACATCAAAAGTTAACAATCGGCTCTTTAGGATTAGCAAGAAACATTGTGAGATATGTGATCGTTATAATCATGCTACTGTTGAATGTTTCTTTAACAGGTACTGCAGTTACTGTGACAAAAGAAATCATTCTTCAGAGGAATGTTTTTCTAACAAATTTTGTGATATTTGTGAAAGAAGAAACCATGACACAAAGGATTGTTTCTTTAGAAAGACCTCAACAAGAGAAATGACTCCGTTTTCAAACTTTCAAAGAAATCAATCTTTTGGTTTTCAAAATGTTAATCAAAGTCATTCTCCTGTTTTGAAAAATTTCAATCGAAACAATTCTGGTTCTAATAATTTTTCATCAAGAAATGTGCAGGTTAACTGTTTTAAACCGAGAGCTTTGATGGTAAGAAACCAGAAATTTGAAAATAACCTTGATCCTAAGTTAGAGGAAAGTTTTATTGCTTTGAGAAGAAAGCAATCAATTCAAGCCAATGGGCGAAACAGTTTTCAGCCAAATCTCTCAAATTAAACAAATTTTCAAAATCTTCATTATCAACAAGTTACTGTTGCAGATAGATTCGGAAAACCCAAGACCATGTGGGCCTGGGTTGACCAAACTAACTAAGTGATTGTTGAAATGCAGGTACGCCCTCGAAGACCTATCAATTCATGGTTTGTTGATAGTGGGTGTAGCCGGCATATGACAGGCAACCATGCCTTGCTTCAAGACTTTAAGCTGAAGAATGGTACACATGTTGCATTTGGAGGAGATGCTGGTGGTAAAATAACTGGAGAAGGAACTGTGTCAAATGGGGTCATTAGCTTTGATAAAGTCAACTACTGTGCACAGTTGAACTTTAATTTGCTAAGTGTATCTCAAATTTGTGACAAATCTTATTCAACTTTATTTGATGATTCTTTCTGTTATATACTCAAACCAGGTTTCAAGATTGACAATGAATGGGTGGTGGTTAAAGCTCCAAGAGATCGTGATGTATACAAGCTTGATATGTCACAGATTGATGCTGAAACCGAAACTACTTGTCTAATTCCACATGCTTCAAATGATGAGAGTCAGCTTTGGCATAGACGGCTGGGCCATTCAAACTTCAGAAACATGAACCGACTGGTGACTGGAAATCATGCTGTAGGAATACCATCGAAGAAGTTCTCTACAACTGATCTCTGTCCAGCATGTTTGAAAGGAAAACAACACCGAATGTCTTTTAAGTCCAAGCCAGAAAACTCTATTTCAAAACCCTTACAGATGCTACATATGGATCTTTTCGGACCAACAAATGTTCAAAGCATCGGAAAGAAGTCTTATTGTTTTGTCATCATTGATGATTTTACTAGATTTTCTTGGGTTTATTTCTTACATGTTAAATCTGAAACTGCTGAGTTGTTAAAAGAATTTATCGTCAAAGTTGAAAATCAGTTGGATTGTAAAGTGAAAATTTTGAGAAGTGATAATGGAACAGAGTTTAAGAACGCTAATGTTGATTTGTTTTGTGCAGAAAAAGGAATTGCTAGACATTTTAGTGCTCCAAGAACGCCTCAACAAAATGGGGTTGCGGAACGGAAAAATCGGACACTGATTGAAGCAGCAAGATCCATGCTCGCAGATGCCAAAATCCCTATCACATTCTGGGACGAAGCTATTGCTACTGCGTGTTTTGTACAAAACAGGACATTATTGGTTCAGGATAAAAATAAAACATCTTATGAGTTATTGTTTGGAAGAAAACCGAATATTTCATACTTGAAAGCATTTGGTTGTCCTGTATCGATTCTAAATTTAAGTGATCATCTTGGGAAATTTGAGTCAAAATCTGACGATGGATTTTTCCTTGGTTATTCGTCTGTTTCTAAAGCTTATCGAGTGTTTAATAGCAAAACAAATACTGTTATTGAAACTATTAACGTAAAGTTTCTAGAAAATTCGTTTCCGTCAGTGGCGCATGGTCCCGAATGGTTGTTTGATTTAGATTCGTTATCAAAATCTTTCAATTCTAACTTGTTTGATTTTTCAGGAAAAGCGAGAAAAGAATCAGGTGACTTGGGATGCTTTAGCGATGATTCTGATAATGACGATGATAGTAATCTCAATTCTGAGTATCCGTTCATGTCATTTCATAATCCTGCTCATGTCAAATCCAGTCAAGCTCCGGGTCCTTCTGGTTCTTAAGAAGATCAAGAATTGAATATTCTTGGTGATGATGTTAATCCGCAAAGTTCTCCTAATGATGGTGGATCTGTTCAAAATCAACCATCATCAGATCCGAATGTTGAAGTTATTCCAGAATCGTTTGACTACTTCATCAATTCACCGGATCAAGTTCCTAATTTCACTCCGCATACTTCTACCATTCTACAAGATCTACCTAATCTGAATCAGTCTAATCTGGAGAGTCAAGTGCAAGGAGATGTCATACCAACTCATCGAATTCACAAGAAACATCCTGTCTCTCAGATTATCGGGCCGTTGAATCAGAGAACTACAAGAAGTCAAATTGAGCAAGCAAACGTTTGTCTTTATTCATGTTTTCTTTCTCAAGTGGTGCCAAAAAAATATTTCAGAGGCGTTGCAAGATAATAGTTGGATTGAAGCCATGCAAGAGGAGTTACTTCAATTTCGCAAACAGGAAGTTTGGAAATTAGTGGACTTACCTGAAGGAGAAAATGCGATTGGTATAAGATGGTTGTACAAGAACAAGCCAGATGAACGTGGTATTGTTGTGAGAAACAAAGCGAGACTTATTGCACAAGGTTACACTCAAGAAGAAGGTATTGACTATGAAGAAGTGTTTGCTCCGGTCGCTCGACTTGAAGCTATTTGCGTTTTTCTAGCATATGCCTCTTTCATGAAGTTTAAAGTGTTCCAAATGGACGTCAAAGGCGCTTTTCTGTATGGACCAATTACCGATGATGTTTATGTCAGACAACCTCCGGGTTTTGAAGATCCTGATTATCCTCATCGTGTGTACAAATTGAGCAAAGCATTGTATGGTCTACATCAAGCTCCAAGGATTTGGTACGAGACGTTATCTAAACATTTGCTAGAACATGGATTTACAAGAGGTCAGATTGATCCAACTTTGTTTATGAAGCGGGAAAATGAAGATCTTTTATGTGTTCAAGTGTATGTGGATGATATCATCTTTGGATCAACTAGTGCGTCCATGTGCAAAGAGTTTGAAGAAATCATGAAGTCAAGATTTCAGATGAGTTCGATGGGGGAGATTAATTTCTTTCTCGGATTGCAAGTAAAACAATCAGCAGACGGAATTTTTATCAACCAATCAAAGTTTGTTGAGAAGTTGCTGAAGAAGTTTAAGATGCAGGATTGTCAGACTATCCGAACTCCATCTGATGTGAATTGCAAGATACAGCCGGATTCGAAAGGCAAATCCGTTGATCAAACACTGTACAGATCAATGATTGGTTCACTGATGTATCTTACTGCATCAAGGCCAGACATTATGTACGCTGTATATGTGTGCGCAAGATATCAGTCTGATCCGAAAGAGTCGCACCTGGTTGCTGTTAAACGTATTTTCAGATACCTTAAAGGAAAACTGAATCTCAGGTTATGGTATCCTTATGAAGGCAATTTTGAATTATATAGTTATTCTGATAGTGACTTTGGTGGGTGTGCTCTTGACAGGAAATCGACTACGGGTGGATGTCAATTTCTGGGTCCTAGACTTGTTTCTTGGCAATGCAAAAAGCAGACCAACGTTTCTGTATCCACAGCTGAAGCAGAGTATATCGCTGCATCTGCAGGATGTTCTCAAGTTTTGTTGTTACAAAACCAATTGCTTGACTACGGGTTTAACTTTCTCAAAACTCCTATTTACATAGACAATACTGCTGCTATGTTCATTACTGCTAATCCTGTTCAACACTCAAAAACCAAACATATCGAAATTCGATATCACTTTTTAAGAGACAACTCTGAAAAAGGTTTAATAATTTTGATTAAAGTTCATACCGACAAACAATTGGCAGATCTTTTCACAAAATCTTTTTTGTCAGAACGATTTGAATTCTTAATTCAGTCCATAGGATTAATCAATCATGATTGATTCTAATTTTTGAAAATCAAACAAAAATCAGAAAATATAAAAGCCAAAAATATAATAAGTCGATGTCAAGTTTTGATTCCTTTGTCTTTATTTATTGTTTTGCATTGTGTGTGTGCATGAAAAAGAGAAAAGCAAAAACAAAATATAAAAGCAAAAAGAAACAGAAAATATCATGTCATAAGAATCTATATTGCAAAAAGTGAGAAATGATAGTTACACTAGACATTATTTGTTACATCATTTTCAATAAAGACTGATGAATGTTAATTGATGTGCTAGATAGCTCAGGCAATTAGACTGAAAAAGTAAGTTTCATTGTTGACAAATCTAAATTCAATGATCTTTGTGTTAAGTTCCATTGCTATACATGTCTAGATATATATCTTTTGATGCTTTACTTGTGATGATAGTTGTGCATGATCGGGTAACGATGCAGTCTTTTCAGTGTGATGAACCGCATCGTGAGCTTCTTTGTTGTGGTGTCCACAGACCTGAAGTCTCACACGAAGTCTCTTTTGAGCTTCAAGGTGCAGCAAAAGATTCCCAAAGTTGGAGCAAAAAGAGTCCCAAATGTGGACCTTCACCAAACAAAAATTCCAAAAAGGAATTCAGAAGATTCCCAAGGGGAACGATAGGAAATTAAATTCCAAAATGGAATCGATAGAAGTCCCAAAGTGGACCAAATCCGAATAGAACCCATATTCCACACTGTTTATGATTGTAAGTGACCAGGTTCTGTGCAATATGCATTCAGGTAGTGGTTGATAAGGAAATATGTTGACATATGTATACATGTGGGTCGCATAAGTCATTTTAATCGAACCTTAATCTCATCATGATACTGAAAAAGTAAGTGTGTCAACTCGAGCTAATTGGTATGTTTTCATATCATCACTCAATCAAACATAAGTCAAATGTCTATTCAAAACTTGCAAAACATGTTCAGATAATGTGTGGTATGATCTCGCTGTGATATTTTGATTCATTGCATTGCATATTTCTTTATTTTAATGTGTGTGCAGGCATTTGGAATCTTTATTGACACATCGACATCCTTGTTAAACTTAAAAATTTCAAGAAATTTCAAGTTTAAGGGGAGAATAAATTGAAGCAAAAAATATTCGCAAAAATCCAAAAATATTTTGAATAAGTGTGTTTTGAATAAACAAGATTATGTGGTATGAAAAGAAAAGGTATTGGATGTGTTAAAAACAAACCCAAGGTCTTGTGATGTGTTTTAAGAAATTGCTTCGGGATATAGAAAATTTGGTTGTGCAAAAACAATTTTAAAAAAGAAAAAGAAAAAGGGTTTTTATTGAATTAATTGTTGCCCTAACAAATGTTTTTGATTAATTAATGTGACAAACCCTAATATGGATGTCTTGTCTAATTAATATGTCGAGAATGTTTGCAGGTGCAATAAATGCAGTTGAAAAAGTCAACAGACGGAAAATGAAGAAAATTGTCAAAGTGTTTATTCGCCGGGTGAAGATATCAGAAACACTATTTAGCCGGGTAATAAAGATACTATTTAGCCGGGTAAAGTTGTGTGTCTGATATGAGCCGGGTGATTGTGTGAAAGAAGACAGCCGGGTGAAGATATTATGACTACTGTATGGCCGGGCAATGAACATGTCAAATTTATGCCGGGTGAAGGAGTCATTAATATCTGCCGGGTGACAAGTTGTGTTACTATACAGCCGGGTGAAGAAATGTTATCACTGTACAGCCGGGTAAAAGAGAAGTTACCTTGCCGTGTAAGTGAATAACACTGTGTAGCCGGGTAAAAGTATTACAACTGTGCTGTCGGGTGATGAAGAAAAGCATGCCGGGTGATGAAGGTATCACTATGCAGCCGGGTAATGAACAAACATGTCATTGTGCAAGCCGGGTGA
The DNA here is from genome assembly GCA_030867185.1 of Tagetes erecta. Taxonomy (NCBI): domain Eukaryota; kingdom Viridiplantae; phylum Streptophyta; class Magnoliopsida; order Asterales; family Asteraceae; genus Tagetes; species Tagetes erecta. The sequence continues at coordinate 8,958,911 of CM061497.1, forward strand.
TGTTGTGAAGACTACTATGCTGCCGGGTGATGTGTAAAAACCAAACAGGTGTAGTTGTTCCTAACCTTTACCCGTCTCTACAGTGGTTTACTCGTCTCTACAGTGATTGACCCGTCAAGTGTTTTTACATATTTTTATGTTGACCCGTCTCATGTTGTGACTTGTCTCAAGTACTTGACCCGTCCCAACAGTGTATGACACGGCTCAACAGTGCCTGACCCGTCAAGGCTTATTGGGCTTTTTAAATGTTTACCCGTCTAAGCTGTTTACCTGTCCCTTAAGTTTGACCTAAATTTTTCAATCATATAAAACCCGCCTCTTCACAAACACTTATCATTTTTCACTTTCACTTTCAAGCACAAATCCCCTGCACAAAATCGTTGATTATCATATTCAATTAATCGTTCTGTAACAAGTTATATTGATTGAATAAGGTATAATTTACATGTTTCGAGCATTGATAAACCTGCAAATCGATCGTTAAAACGAAAAATGATGATGAACAGTACTTGATCACTGAATCAACACTTTGATTTTGCGTGTTAAAACTGAAATCGAATGTTGTTTTATGTGTAAAAACTGTCGATTATCAACAATCAATCATTAATTTGCATCAAAATTCCTCAAAATCAACAGAATCAACCAAATTTGCACATAACTGTCAACCGCCATTGATAACCTGTTGAAAGTTCTTAAGTGTCAACTTCAAAAAGATAAAATGTGTGTTGAACAATGACAAATCATTGTTGAAACTGAACTTAACATGTTAAATAAATTCATTATACAAATTTCTGATTCATATGCTTAAGTGAATAAACTGTTTAATTGTGAATGATAGTCACTATGTATAGGTTGGACCCACCGGCTTGTCGGTGCTACTTTTGTATGAAATTGTTTGACTTGTAATGTTATTAGTGCTAGCGAACCTACGGGCGAATCTATAGATTCGCCCGCAGGCCATCATGTCTTTTGTATTAGGTATCGACTGGGCGAACCTATGTGCCCAGCGAACCTGTGTTGGTTCGCTGGATAGATTCGCTAGAGCGAATCTATCAGCGAACCTAACACCTATATATTGAAACCTTATCTTCACATTTATACAACTTTTGCACATCTTTTACTCAAGCTATTTCTCACTGATTCGTGTTGTGTAATCGTTCTATTGAGGTGCTAGGAGCATATATCTTTCATCTTTGTAGCTTATATACCTCGATTGTGTGTTGGATCTTGTTATTGGGTTGTTTGGACTTTTTACACTTTGTTCTTCAAGTATTTGACATATTTGGGTTAAACAAGTCAACAAAGCACTGAAATCACGATCTTTATGGACCAACAATATGGTATCAGAGCCTTAGTGCTCTTGATTGTTTGATTCAAGTGATTTTTGTGTTGATTTTTGAAGTTTTTGGGTCAAAACACTTTTGATTCTGTTTGAAGCTTGTTTCTTGTGTTTTGGAGTTGTATTTTGCTCAAGGTTTGTGGTATTTGGACATAGAAAGCTTTTAAAACAAACCTGTAGGCAAATGGTCAAGTTTTGAGGGTTTTCGAACTGTTTCCGTACTGTTTCAGGGTGGTTGAGCTACCAGCGAAACTATCTGTTCAACCAGCGAATCTGTTAGTTCATCCAGCGAACCTAATTCAAACTTCTGTCCTGTCTGGGTTGTGTTGTGGCCAGCGAATCTGATATATCATCGAACGAAAGTTCACTTGTTTGGCTGACTGTGCAAGCGAATCTGTGATTGCTTGTCAGCGAAACTGTTTGCTTGCCAGCGAATCTGTCACCAGCGAATCTACCAGCGAATCTGCTGTGTTCTTCGAGCGAATCTTGCCAGCGAAACTGTTTGTTTTCAGCGAATCTATTATCTGTTCAAGTTATGACTTCTTCAACACTTAATATGAATGATCTAGACAGCGTTCAACCTAACAGGCCACCGAGGCTTTTTAGTGGTGAAAACTTTGAAGATTGGAAAAGATGTTTGAAAGCGTTCTTCTACTACACGGACTACAACCAATGGGAATCTATAGTAAATGGCCCGCACGTGCCAACAACTGTTGAAGGAACTGTCACCTTAGTTAACACAGACCCAACTACTTTTACTGAAACAGATATCAAGTTACTGGATCGTGACAAGAAGGCACTAGGGGCATTGATACTGTGCTTGCACCAAGACATCTTCAACCGGTTTGCAGAACACACAACTGCAAAAAGTCTGTATGATGCATTGTGTGAATTTTATGATGGCAATGAGGATCTGAAACTGGACAGAAAAGCTCAAGCCGAAAAGGAATTCAACTCTTTTGTTGGGTATTCACAAGAGAATTTGACTGATATTACAAATCGATTCCTGTCTGTGTCAAGTAATCTGAAGAAATATGATGAAAAGCTGGGTGATCACGAACAAGTAGCAAAATTATTAGATTCACTTCCTCCCCAATGGAGCCTTCAAATCAAACTACTGAAACAAGAAAGGAATTTTCCTGATTACAAATTGATGGACGTCATCAACAAGCTGAAGTCTTTTGACCTTGACGTGAAAAGAAGAGAGTATAATCAGTCAATGATGGTTCCAAACATTCCGTCTCAAAATGCTGCACTTATCTCATCCGCTGCAAACTCTTATGCCTATAGTGCTGCATCTAGAGGACCATCAAGTCATGTATCTGCTAAATCTGCTGGTGTACCTTCAAATGTTGGTTCAAGCTCGAATGCGTCTGTCACCACCCAGATTCCGTCAGATACTATGGCCTTATTTGGAATGTTTGTTCACAGTTATGAAGCTCTTGTTGCTGGTGAGTTGAAAGGTAAGGGTATGACAGTAGAAGATATGTATCAGGTGGACCCTGATGATCTGGAGGAAACAGATATTCAATGGCAGATGGCTATGCTCACTCTTCGTGCCAGACGATTCATGGAAAGAACTGGTAGAAGAAACTTTGGAAATCAAGGACAGAATGCTAAGCTGGGTTATGACAAGGGAAAGTTACGATGCTATAACTGCAAACAACTGGGCCACTTCAAGAGAGAATGCCCATTACCAATCGTTACTGAGCCAGTTAACTCTGCAAATCCAAGATCTGCTCCAATTCAAGAAAAGGTTGAGGAAGCAAAGTCAAAGAATGAAACTGCACTGCTCACCAACTTTGACTGGAGTGCAGAAATTGAAGAAACCAAGGAGGAGATTAACCATGCCCTTGTTGCTGAAATTACTGAGTTGGATGACAATGATATAAATCTCTTTGATCCGTTCAAAGAATTTTTTGGAAATGAAGAGGAAGAGAAAGTGAAGGATGCTGTTAAAGTTCAATCAGGTGTTATTGCTCAAGGACATCTGAATCATTCAGGGTTAGTTTGTGAAGCCGCTGTTAATGAAGTAAAGCATGAGGAGGAGTCTAAGGCTAGCTTGGAAGAAATGATTGAAAAGGCAAGGCTGGATGCAGTTGATGAATTCAAAAGAAGCACTCCCTACTGTCAATGTGATCGTGCTCTGGCCGCCGAAAAACTGGTAATCGGTCTTCCTTATGATGTTATAGAAGATATGTGTTCATCTGCTTGCAAAATTCGTTTAATTGGCATATACAAAGCAAATAAACTGTTAATGTCAAACGAAAACGAATTAAAAAGAACCATCAAAGAGCTTAAATTAAGTGAATCAAAATATTTTGTTAAGTTAAGAGAAGCTTTAAAGGAAAATGAACACTTAAAAAGAACTCTTTTAGAAAAGAACTGTGAGATTAACTACTTGACTGAGCAAGTTACACTTGCTGAGTTTGAAGCAAGAAAGCTTAAAAACAAATTGCAGCAGTGGACCATATCGGGTATGAAAAGGGAAGAACTGTGCAAGAAACAAAGGGGGGCCAGAGTTAAGACAGGGTTGGGTCTTAGTAACAATGAAACATATGCCTATCCTCCACCGAGTACTTTCTGTTATTCTCCTACACCTATTCCTCATCCCTCAAATGAGTTAATTCAAGAGATTATGCAGAACGATACTGACAGTTCCATTGCAGGTTTAAGTGAAGTAAACCTTAAGGAAGTTAGAGAGGAGTACGCATATGGTGGGAGTGTTGGGCTCGGTTGTTCTGGCAGTAGTGATTGCAGTAGTTCTGATTCCAAGAAGTCTTTTGAAGACATTTGTTTAGATAATCCTGTTTGTAGTAATGTGTCATATTCAGACAATTTCATGTTTAATAGTAATTTAGGGTGCTCCACTTCAAACCCTAATGTGTTGAATGATGCTGATTTGATTAATAATGTGTGTGTGAATGACAAAGACAAACTTTCAGGTCAAGTCTCTGAAAGTCAAACCAAAACAAACTGCTTTCAAAAGTTTTTCACTCACCAAATTCCATCTTTCACACCTGTGAGAATTTCAAAACCAAAAGAGAAGGAATCATCTTTTTCATACATTCTTAAACCAAAACCTGAATCTGATACAGTTAAAGTCACAACAAGTAAGTTAAAAGAACTCTATGACACTTACAGTGACTGTGACTCACAACTGTCTGAATGTGATGAGGAAATTGTAATGGATAAAATTCCTGTCAATAGAATTCCCAAAACCGGTTTGAAGTCTCACTGTTTTAAATGTGGAAATACTGGTCACACTGTCAAGCAATGCCCTAAGTTAATCCAAAATAGCACAAAGCAAAAATCTTTGGGAAAAAGATTAAACACTTTTGTAAATAATTTCTTTTGTAATACTTCATCTGCTTCACCACCCAGGTACACAAAGACTTGGGTGCCTATTGCAAAGGTCTAACTTTTCTTTTCTTTTAATAAATGTCAGGAACATTCAAATGCCGTTGTAAATAGTCATTGGCATATTGACAGCGGATGTTCCAGACATATGACAGGATTGAAGGATCTTCTTACTAACTATAGGATCATAAATGGAGGTTATGTTGCTTTTGCGGGAGATAAGAAAGGTGGGAAGATGATTGGTCAAGGAGAAGTCTCAAATGGCTCACTTACTTTGGAAGACGTTAACTATGTTCCTGAACTGGCATTCAATCTTCTGAGTGTATCACAAATCTGTGATAAAAATATTCCTGTAATGTTTCTCCAAAATGAATGCCTGTTCTTGAAGCCAGAGTTTACCATTCCTGAAGATATGGTGATCATGCGAGCTCCGAGACGAAATGATACCTATATGCTGAATATGGGATCAACAGAATCAAACTCCACTGTGACATGTCTTCTGTCTAAAGCATCATCCTTTGAATCATTTTTGTGGCATAAACGTTTAGGACACATCAATTTTAAAATTCTGAATAAATTGGTTAAGAACAATTTGGTTAGGGGTTTACCACAAAAGGATTTTTCTGTGGTCGAGAAATGCATGGCTTGTGCTAGAGGAAAACAGCACAAAAAGCCACATAAACTCAAAATTACAAACACTATCTCAGAACCCCTCGAATTGTTACATACTGATTTATTCGGTCCAATAAGTGTCAAGTCAATTGCTAAAAAGTCTTATTGCTTGGTTGTCACAGATGATTACTCAAGGTACACCTGGGTGAGATTCATGGCAAACAAGAGTGAGACTGCCGAAGAGTTGATGAAATTAATACCTCTAATAGAGGTTCTGGGAAAGAAGAAGGTTCAAGCCATCAGAAGCGACAACGGAACTGAATTCAGAAACCACATCTTCAACTCCTTCTGTGAACAACGGGGTATTCTCAGACAGTTTAGCGCTGCCCGAACACCACAACAAAATGGTGTCGCTGAAAGAAAGAATCGAACTCTTGTTGAGGCCGCTAGAACTATGCTGATCGAGTCGAAACTTCCAATTATTTTCTGGGCTGAAGCGGTTAATTGTGCTGCTTATGTTCTTAACAGGGTACTGATAGTCAAAGAAAAGATGAAGACTTCATACCAACTGTTTCGAGGGATTAAGCCGCTGATTGATTTTCTACGCCCCTTTGGATGTTCTTGCACTCTTCTGAATACTCAAGATCAGAAGACGAAGTTTGGGGCTGTCTCTGATGAATGCTTCTTTGTGGGATACTCTAACACACAAAAGGCGTATCGCGTTTACAACAAGCGAACGCGGATTGTGCAAGAGTCCTACTATGTTGATTGGCAGGAATCAAACACTACCAGTATTGGTAGTGAACCGGCTTGGTTTTATGATGCCACCACCATTTTCAAATCATTTAATCTTCCTGACTCTGACGATGATGACATCATCCCACACCCATCAGTTTCTATTTTCAATCATCCATCTACTCCATCACAATCACAACCTTCACAACCTTCAACATCAGCCACACAACTTCCTCCCACTTCATTTGACATTCCACAACCTCCACAACCTCCACCACCTCAAACCCATGAAACTGTTCAAACTTCTCCATCAAATATTCCATCCACATCTACCACCATCCCATCACCTACACCTCCACAACCATCAAATCAAACACCCTCAACCGATCAAAATCCTTTACTACTCAACACCGACTTCAAAACCCTGAAAAACCACCCTCACGATTATATCATTGGATCTATTACCGATGGTGTGCGGACCCGGAGTCAGAGCGGTTTGATTAATGAATGTCTTTATGCTGCCTTTCTGTCTCAAGTCGTTCCAAAGAATTATAAACAGGCACTTGAAGATCCGAGTTGGGTGGATGCCATGCAGATGGAACTGCAGCAATTCAGGAAGCTCAAAGTTTGGGAACTGGTTGATCTTCCTCCTAACAAGTGTCCAATCGGCACTAAATGGGTTTTTCGGAACAAGCCAGATGATCGTGGTGTTGTAATTAGAAATAAAGCGAGACTGGTTGTTCAAGGTTTTGCTCAAGAGGAGGGAATTGACTATACCGAAGTTTTTGCTCCAGTCGCTCGCCTGGAAGCCATCAGAATCTTTCTTGCTCACGCTGCGAACAAAAACTTTAAAGTTTATCAGATGGATGTGAAATGTGCATTTCTATACGGAGACATTGATGAGGAGATCTACGTATGTCAACCACCAGGCTTCGAGGATCCTGATTTCCCGTCAAAGGTTTACAAGCTTGACAAATCGTTGTATGGGTTGCATCAAGCTCCAAGGATCTGGTATGAAACTCTGACACAGTATCTCCTCAGTAAGGGTTTCTCACGTGGGAGTATAGATATGACATTATTCAAGAAGGAGGTGGATGGCGAGCTGCTGATCGTTCAAGTGTATGTTGATGATATCATTTTTGGTTCGACTAATGAAGGGTTGTGTAGAGAATTTGAGAAAGTGATGATGGATCGTTTTGAGATGACTATAATGGGGGAGATGTGTTTCTTCTTGGGGCTGCAAGTGGAGCAAAAGCCTGATGGAATTCTAATCCACCAAGAGAAATATATCAAGGAAATCCTCACAAAGTTTGGCATGGATGACTCGTCTCCTGAATTGATTCCTTTTACAGCTCAAACATGCCTTACTTCCGATGATAATGGGAATCCTGTGGATGCTCATCGGTACCGCTCGATGATCGGATCTCTCATGTATCTGACTGCAAGTCGTCCAGATATTACATTTGCCGTGTGTTACTGTGCTCGTTTCCAAGCCAATCCAAAAGAATCACATGAAAAAGCTGTTAAACGAATTTTCCGTTACCTTAAGGGTTCCTCTCGTTTGGGACTTTGGTACCCAAAAGGTGGGAACTTTGATTTACATGCCTTTTCTGATAGTGATCATGCTGGTTGCAGGATCAACAGGAAATCAGTCACGGGCGGATGTCAATACCTTGGAGAATGTCTTGTTTCATGGCAAAGCAAGAAGCAAACAACTGTCTCCCTGTCCACAGGAGAAGCAGAATACATAGCTGCGTCAAGTTGCTGTTGCCAAGTGCTGTGGATTCAACATCAGATGATGGATTATGGCATCAACTTTCTTCATACGCCACTCTTTTGTGATAATGAAGCTGCTGTTGGAATTGCCAAGAATCCTATTCATCACACTCGAACCAAGCACATTGAAACAAGAATTCATGCAATCAGGGATGCTCAGGAAAAAGGGTTTATTGATATTATTCCTATCGAAACTAGAAAGCAAAAAGCAGATCTTTTCACAAAAACTTTTGACAAACCACGTTTTTATGAATTGATCTCCATGCTTGGACTTATATCTTTTTGAAAACCTTTTTTGTGTGAGAATCCTTTTTGTAAATATGTAAATAATCTTTTTCCTGCTTTGAAAAATCCGTGGGTCACTCGTTTCATTGCTCCGTAACTTTATTTTATTTTATCTTTGTTTATTTTTCTTTTAATCCTATATATATATATATTTGGAAAATCTGAAAAACAAAAATTTCTTATTAGACGGCTATTATATAGAAATTTTGGGGGAGATATAAAAAGATTAACTATTTATAGTTTTTCAAATTATGCTATTTCAGGATCTCCGTTTTGATTGGTGTTGAAGAGTCGTTGAAGGAGGTCAGAAGCATTGCGTTTGGGATATGTCAGATAGGCTCAGCCCGAAAACGAAGTAAACAGTGATTGAGCAGCCAAACATAACGCTCAAGATCTCGACAACAAGGACTATCTCCTTGACATGATTGGATTGCACAAAGATAATGGTTCTGTCAAAAATGGGTTGAGAGCGTCAAATCTTTGTCTTGATTTCACTAAAAATCCCAAATCACCCTCACCCTATCCCCGAATCGAGTTTCTAGTATGCAAAACAAAAAAAAATAAATAAATAAATAAATAAAAAGCTGCTAGTGATGCTCTTCGGAAAAGCCTCTGAGTGAGTTACTCGTTAACTCCTCAGAACGTCTTGTGTCAAGTGCTTAACTCCTCTGATATACGAAAGTAATGACCTGGAGTTGGTGGATCTTCTCTGCTATACGGAAGTATTGACCTGAAGATTCACCGAGCATGCTCAAATGTTTATCTCCTCTGTTATACGTCAGTATAGACCTGGAGCTCTAGACTATTTGAGTTTCCCAAATAATAAGTCGCATTGTATTCAAAATGAATCAATTGCTGACAAGCTCCACTCACAAAGAAAAGATGCAAAAATTGCACAAGTGTCAAAAGAAACAAATGCATCGGTCAACATTCAAAAGTTGATCATTGAAATTCAAGCAAAGTCAATAGTATTGCTCAGATATACCCTGATGACAGAACTTGTTCTTTTTACCTAGATGTCTGTGGGGACCGAGTTGTCTGAGTTTCTTCAATCAAACCGAAAACATGATAAAAGAAGCTGCTGATCTCTTGTTGAAAGGACTACGGCATGGGTTTAAATGGACAAACATATCTGCAATCCCGCCAATCGATGATTCTCCGGATTCTACTCAAAACATCATGAAGAATATATATCCTTTCTAGCGTTTAAAACCGTCTCCTGTTATTCTAATTTTATTTTATTTTATTTTATTTCATTTTACTTCCTTTTTATTTTTTACTTTTAGGATTATATGTGTTTATGTTTATTTTTTTGGAGCGTTGATGTCGTGGGACGTATTTACGGATTTACAAAGTTTTTAAAATTTTTAAGAAAATCCAAAAATATTTTTTTTGTTTTGTTTGTCTAGCGAACCTCTAGCGAACCTACAGGTTCGCTTGGACCCTAAGTTCGCCCGGAACCTCTTTGTTTCGCTGACATGAAACATCATTGTTTATGTGTCAGCGAACCTGCTAGCGAACCAGTCGGCTGCCTTGACTTTTGGTCTTCCGGCGAACCTAAGGTTCGCTGGTCTGTCTGCCAGCGAACCTATGTGTGTATATATAGGCTGTGACAGCGAATTTTTTCTAACATTCGCTGTCATCTACTGTAGCACGTTCTTCAATTTTCAAAAATACCAACGTTCGATTCTCGCTATTTCCGGTCTTTTTCACAAATTAAACATCATTTAAGTGTCTGGTATGTGATCGATTTCAACTTAATCTCTGTTTAAACCCCTAATCGCACTCTTAACCTGCTTAAATCTGTTGTCGTGTGATTGTGTGTAAAAGAAATGTCTGTTTTGGTGTAAAATGTTAGGGACTATCTTCATAATAGCCTCGTTTATTGTTTATTTTGACCTGTTGTTACTTTATTTGCTTGATAATGGTCGATTGATTGTGACTCTGGCCGTTTCTCAAAACCTAGGGTTTCCAGCGAACCTAAGTGTTCGTCTGGCGAATCTGAACGAAAGTTCAAGACTTCGAGCGAACCTATGTCGTTATGCTGCCCGCGCAACAACATAGATTCGCCCGACTGTTTCTAGCGAACCTATACATTCGCTCGACAACAATGACTGATTTTTCATATCAGCGAATTTATAGGTTCTTGTGCCAAAATCTCAGGTTCGCTATACCAGCGAACCTAATATCCAGCGAATCTATTTTCTGTTTTTCAAATCTTCATTTCTGATCAATCTCCGTTTATTTTTCAGGCAAAATGTCGACCTTATTCTTCGAGAAAAAGCACAACATGTGTGCTTTACTTGATGAAAATTTTGAAAAGGCCAGCAGCTTTAGAGACGCAATCAAATGGCTGAAGTCATCACACATACACTATGCCATCTCTCACTCACCTACCATATATGAGACGCACGTTCGGGATTTCTGGCGAACTGCTGTCATGAACGTGTCGGTGCAGCCGTCACGTATCTGTGCCAAAGTCTGTGGCCACGACCTGGCATTTACTGAAGCCGATCTGGCTAGAATTTTGAGGCTAGAGGATGATGTGGGTGAGGAGGTCCATATGTCTGCTAAGAAGTTTACGGGGCATTCCGGACAGCGGGGTATGAGGGTCCGATGCCCGGAGAAAAGAAGATGGAATTTGTGAAGTCGTACCTGATCCAGGAGTGGAGGTATATAGCACATGTGTTTATTATGTGCCTGGATCACAGGAAGGGGGGTACGGACGGGCTGAACCTGGATTGGGCTAGAGCTATGATGCTATTTTGCCGGGGGCAAAAAGCAAATCTCGCGAAGCTGATTTTCAACTACATGCTCGAGAACATCCATGCCAGCAAGGGGGCCAAATGGTTAATGTATCCCAGATTCATTCAGATGATTCTGAATGATAAACTACCAAATCTGCCGGTGGAGGGTGCAGAATTGAAAATCTGGGATATGCATTCAAGAATCTTTAAGGATTGTAAATCAGTGAGGCCGGATTGTGTGGGCAGGACTACGTATTTGTGGGAGAATATGTATACGGCTGAGAGATGGGTGTATATACAGAGGTTAATTGAGACTGAAAGGAAACGGGGCGGTGAAAATATTGAGGAGGTAGAGAAAAAGATTAGAAAGAGAAAGGCGTATGCAAAGGATAAAAATTATTCATTTGAACGGGAAGTGGATGAGATCCAAGATGAAATAGATGCTGGTAGGGAATTGAGAACAAAGAAAAGGTCTGATACAAACGCTGAGGGGTCAAAGAAGGCGAAGCATGATATGGGGGGTACATCTGCTGGGTCTGGAAATGAGTTGAAGGGTGTTGTTGAAAGACTGGAAGCAGAATTGGCTGAGCTGAAAAGTAAACACGAAGAGTTAGAAAAGCAGGATGCAGAGAAATCGACAGTGATATATGAGATGGGTCGGATGATGAAGGACCAGCAATGTCTGTTGGTTAGAATCTTCAAAGAGTTAAATAGTTTGAAGGAGAATGCTGGGACTGAACCAGCTATGTCTGAAGCGGAACTGATCTCGTTAACGGATATTGCAAAATATCCGTTAATGGATGTTGACTTTGGTGACAAAAGTAAGGGAAAAGCCGTGGAGGAAGAGTTTGATGAAGAGATGGGAATTGATTTGGATACATTTGAAGGGGATGAAGTGGTAGGAGGATCTGGTGTGGATTATACTTTGGTAGATGAACCTGATACTGATATTGATGCAGAAAGTGAGGAAGATTTGGATGACGAGCCGGAAATATACAAAGTTGAGGAAAAAGGGATGAGCTATCAGTTCGAGCATGCTGAATTAGACAAATCTGAATGGTTCAGAAAAGAAGAAGAAGCTGTACCTGAAGTGCCGATATTCCAGCACTTAGATGAACCCAACACCAAACAGCAAGATAGACAGATCATAGCATGGAAATACAACTGTTTGGTGGAGGCGTATATGATTAAAAGGAGGGGTGGTGACATTACGTATGTCAAGAACCGAAAGCACTTCGCCACCTTTCCTCGTTGGGACTTGCGTAGGCTGGCAGAGCTACCACTACTCGGGAAGGAAGAAAGCGGCAGGGCATGTGCGTTCGAAGCTGCTATTCAGGAGGCTGCCAAGACTGATTTTGTTCAATTCGGTTACCAAAAGCCTAGGAGGATGAGGCAGAAGAAAGATAAACATTGGGTGTCATGGAAGGGCAAGATCGTGTTGAAAATAGATGCACCGAAAGTGATGACAAGGGTCAGGGTCCCAGACACACAGCCACCCCGACTGCAGGAGTTTCTTAAATGGTTTTATGATAACAGTACGGGTGAAGCTGTTATCCGACTACAAGGAAAAGATCGTCCTGAAATCAGACTATTTGACCCAATGGAGATCTTTTCCTTCAGTGATGAGGATCTGAAGGTGCTGTGTGAGAACAGAATTAAGCACGGGGCTGGAGATGACACTGCTGCTGAAGCGAACCTGTTCGTAAAGGTCGCAAATAAAGCCCGGGGAATTCGTGCCGAGCTTAAAGCTGTAAATGAGAGGTTGAGGAGGACGGATGACCTGAAAATGGACATGGATGATCTGACAAGACAGCTTGATCGATCAGAGCAGAGGTTTGAAAAACCAGTAGAGGTGATTGACTTGGAGGTGGTAAGCGAGGAGCCACCTGCAGAAAAACAGGCGGAAACGACAGTTCATCTTGAGCCTGATACAGAGGTCGCAGATACTGAGTTCGTAGATTCAATGCTAAATCTGAGTGAAGATGAGGCCGGAACTGAAGACTATACAAACCCAATGGCCGGGATCAAAGAAAGGGCAGGAGCTTTTATTGAACATCTTTGAAGCCATAAAGACGGAGCTAATCAGAAGACTTCCCCAGGTGAGGTCCAACCTAGGGGGAGTATTGATAGTCACTATGTATAGGTTGGACCCACCGGCTTGTCGGTGCTACTTTTGTATGAAATTGTTTGACTTGTAATGTTATTAGTGCTAGCGAACCTACGGGCGAATCTATAGATTCGCCCGCAGGCCATCATGTCTTTTGTATTAGGTATCGACTGGGCGAACCTATGTGCCCAGCGAACCTGTGTTGGTTCGCTGGATAGATTCGCTAGAGCGAATCTATCAGCGAACCTAACACCTATATATTGTAACCTTATCTTCACATTTATACAACTTTTGCACATCTTTTACTCAAGCTATTTCTCACTGATTCGTGTTGTGTAATCGTTCTATTGAGGTGCTAGGAGCATATATCTTTCATCTTTGTAGCTTATATACCTCGATTGTGTGTTGGATCTTGTTATTGGGTTGTTTGGACTTTTTACACTTTGTTCTTCAAGTATTTGACATATTTGGGTTAAACAAGTCAACAAAGCACTGAAATCACGATCTTTATGGACCAACAGTGAAATTTTGTATGATCATTAAAATTCAAAGTTGCTTTGACCAAAATGATGAAAATCAGATTGATTAGATCAATTTAGGAGTTAAAATGATTATGTGAATGTTTTTACTTTCATAACTTTTTGTTCAAACACTTATGCAAATTTTGAAATTTATTAATGAACAATCTAACACATTTGTCTTGATTTTTGTTTTAAACAGATGGAGAATTTGAAGTTTGAGCCAAAGCACAATCTAGTTGCTTGTTTAGATGAGTCTATTCCAGAGACTGAGGGATATAGAGATATGATGAGATTTATCAAGAGAACCAAGTATGTTTATGCCATGTGTGAAAGCCAGTGATCTATGCCAGACTTTTCAAATGTTTTTGGAGAACAGCTGAAGTTGTGACTAATGAGGCTGGGATGATTGTTGTTAGAGGGAATATCACCAGAGACTTAGTATTGACTGTATCTGAAGAAGCTATCAGAACAGCATTGAGGATTGATGAGGATGAAATAGGAGCCAATGATGAGTTGACTGTTGCTGAATGTCAAGTGTGTTTTGTAAATATGGGTCATCCTCCTGTATTTCCAAAGTCACAGTTTGTTAGAGCAAGATTGGGGAAGAAGTGGAAACTACTATGTTATGTGATTCAGCAGTGCATGTCTAGAAGGAGTGCCGGGTTTGATAACTTCCCTTCTGACATCGCATCCCCGATTGTTGCTATAGCTGAAAACAAACCCTTCAACATGTCGAGTTGGATTATGAAAGGGTTTGTGTTCAATCTTGTAAAGGGCAAAAGGTTCAAGTTTCTCATGTATCCGAGATTCTTGCAACTGATGATTAATGTTGCTTATCCAATCATCAGAGAAGAAGGAGTTGCTGGAGGGATACTATATACTGAGGACATGAATGATTTATCTTATAGGAAGATGAGTATCGGGAATGTTCCAAGTGTTGAGTTGTTTGACTATATGAGGGATATAGCAAATAATGAGGAAGATATTGAAGTAGTATATCATCATATTTCACATGGAGAGATAGTAAATCCACAGGACCTAGTTGATGAGGTGCCTGATAATCTGTTGGATGACGATGAGTATTTTGCTCGACATCCAGAAGAAGAAGATGGATCTGAGAACGAAGAAGAAGAAGAAAGTGAAGAAAGTGATGATGGTGATGATGATACTGGGAATGATGGGATTGATGATGCTGAATCAGATAATGAGGAGGCAGAGAATGTGGAAGTTGATGAAACTGTGGGATTTGAAACAGAGAATGTGGAAGTTATTGAACCAGTTGTGATTGAAGAACCTGTTGAGGTTGTAAGTGTTGCAGAAGAAATGACAGTTGAAGTTCCTAAGTCTATCACAATGCAGTACGTTAGATCTCGAAGATCTAAGTCTGTGATTGAGCGTGTGTTGGTTGAGGAACCAAGTGTGATAGAATGTGTTGCTGAGCCTGAACAGATAGATGTTGTTCAGATTGCACAGGAAGTAATGGCCGAAGTAGAGACTACTGCACAGGTAGTTGATGATACTGATGCTGGCATTACTGTTTCTGGTCCAGTTGATATACCCACCACATCATCTCCAGCTGCTAAAAACATTGAACAATCTTTGGAGTCTTCACCAAAAGTTGTGTCAAGTGTTGATGTTAATGAGGATAAACAGAAAATCGCTGAGTTAGAAGAGATGGTAGCAAAACTCTTGGATGCTAATGTACAGTTAAAGGCATCAAATGATCGAAAGAAGAAGAGACTAGAAGAGTTTTGGGCCACTCACAATCAGAATCTTGAAACATTCAAAGCATTGGATGCTGATTATTTGAAAATGAAATATGATTATGGAATGTTGAAGTCTGATTATGAAACTTTGAAGGAGGAACATGAAAATTTGAAGTATGACTATAAAGAGTTGAAGGCAGTATGCAATACTCTTGATGCCGAGAAGGAAATGTTGGAAAAATGGTTGGAAGAAACCAGATCAAAGAAGTCAGGTTCTACATCAGATAAGGATTTTTCGGATGAGGTGATGGAAGTGACTGAGCATACTCAAGACGCCAAAGTGTACTATACTAGAGCACGTGGTACGAAGAATGTGGGCATAAGGGTTGAGTCTCCAATTACTATTCCCGATGAAGCTGTTGATACTGTCAATCCTGACAAGGCTGAGGGAAAAAGAAAGTTAGATGCAGTGCCGGAGATTACTGGTGAAGAAAGTTGTACCAAAAAGGCAAGACTGGATGAAGAAAGTCAGATTGAGCCGATTCAATCTATGACTGAAACTGAGGTGGTTGAAATGGCAAAGGTTGATGAGACTGTGATAGAAGCTGAAATTGATAAAACAGTTCAGATTGAGCCGATTCAATCTGAATCTGTAGTGAAAACTGATGTGCCTGAAGTAGTTGAAGTGGTTGAAAATGCGCCAGAAACTGTGACTGATGAAGCATTTCAGTTTGAGCCGGTTCAAACTGAAACTGCACCGATGATAGAGGCACTGGATGATTTAGATGACATTGATTTCACAGAATCTGAACCTGAGGTTGAGCCTGAAACTAATCCTGATGATGAAATTCCAGCTGATTTGCCTGAACGTTTTGCTTATCTTGAAAGGATGAAGTATAATCCAGTATATCTGAATGGGCTGTCAGTGAGTCAAATTAATGAAGAGTATGAAAAATGTTTGACTGCACAAGATAAGGCAACTGCGGATGAAAAGGAATTTATTGTTGAGATGGGTGAGTGGACACCGTTACAAGAGAGCCTGAATATCGATGATTTACCTCCACAAGAGCTTTATCATCAGAATCCAGAAGAAATGTCTTCCAGAAACATGCGTGAATGGTTGAGTTCGAGGAACTATCCATATAAAACTTTGAAAAGACTGAAGCATGAATCGCTAAAGAAGATTGTTATAAGTTTTATGAAGACGGAGAAAATGTACAATCGCATGTTTTATCTGGATTACAATAATCCACAATATTATGAGCTGACGAAGAGATATAAAGTGCTCGAACCCAAAGAAATAACGGTGATGGCTTTACCAGAAAATGCGCACAAAAAGAGAAAGGAGTTGATTGATATGTTTCCAAGTGAAGTAAAGTCATACAATATTCCTATGGACGTACGAGAATCATGGCATAAATCTGCCACAGCAGGAGATGTGGTTAGATCTCTGCTGAGCAAAGGACAGTCCGTTGCTGAATTGCTTGATTCGATGATCGTACCGGAAAAGTCCAAAAAGGTGAAAATCATTGCATGGAAATATGACGAAGTCTTTGATGCGTTTTTGATCAAAAAAGTTAATGGTTTATGCGATGTACACCATTATTACTCTAGTATTTTCAAGTTAGAAGTGCAAGATTTGAAGGAGTTGCACAAGCTGAGATTGATCAATCACACGCATGCTGAGCGTGGTGACAAATGCGTGATGCTGCTTGATGCTGGAATAAGCCGTTTACCGAAATACTTGGAGTTTAGAGGGCAACAAGAAGATAGCGCTTATGTTCAATCCAAGAAAACAAGAAAACAAAAGAAGTTGGTGGTGAGTGATGACATGTACTTAGAAGAGTTTTCTGATGAATACTTTGATAAGGTAACTAATCCGGGGTTGAAAGTGATAGATGGTACACAAGCAACGAAACCAATTCTTAAGTTTTTCTACAATCAGGAAACTTTTAAGCTGAAATTGGTACGAAATCTGGATGACTGGGATAAGGACATGATTACCTTATTCAGTACATTTGACCTGAAATTGTTACATCCGTCCTACATCGATCACTTGAGAAGTTACAAAATGGAGAAGTGCAAAGATAAAGTTGCTGAAGCGGATCGAAAATTGTTTATGGTAATGGTTGAGGTGATTGCAGCTGCGTCAGAGAAGATACGTGTAAGGAAGGCATTACTCAATGCTAACCTTGTGAAAGTTGATATACCAGAGATAGAGTTTATGCGAGTGACTGTGAAGGGTACACTGGAAGTGCAAGTCAAAGGGCGAGAATTGCCATATGAATTTTATGCTAACATTGATTTTGCAGGTTTGACTCTTGATTCTCTGAGACGCATGAATGCCTATGACATCCTTACAAACGAGTCAAAGCCAAGACAAGCAAAGATCGCGGAAAAGTTCAAGTCATGCATCGAGGAAGCATTAAAAGAACAAGAAGAATATAAAGGAAAAGAGTTGCTGGAAGTCAAAGAAGAATCTGAAGATTGGTGAGAGATTGAAGCTGAAAAAGATGAAAACTGTTTGAAGATTTTGTTGAAGTCCAAAGATAAATCTTAGGGGGAGTACTGTTAGGGTTATTTCTAGTTTAAGATTTACTTTGTACTTGTTTTATACTTTTTGTATAGTTTAGGGTTTATTTTGTTATTTTCCCTAAAATGTATTTGTTGCATAAAGCATGTAGTGAGAGAATGTTTAGGAGAGGCTGATTCACATATTCACGTTAGAGAGAGAACTAAGTGTGTGTGATTACATTCTCCTACATTTGTACTGCATATTTGCTTTGATCATCAGTTCAAGAGAATTATTTAGTAATGAATTGTGTTGCTGATTGAACTGTTTTGTTTGTACGAATCATTCTGATCTTTTGTGCAATATCAATCCAATTGAACCTATCAGAATACTTGTTTAAAACATCATTACATCATCATATTTGTCTTAAAAACTTCTTAAAAACATTACAAGATTGTAATTTGATCTTAAATGTATTTTCTTCAATGCCAGTCTTCAACAAGTCTCTAGCTCCCGCCAAGCAGCTCTCTAAATCTTCAAACCTGCACATCAATCTAACATGCATACAAAAGTCAGCTACGCTGAGTGAGTTCTAGTTTTAAAAGTAAAGTCATTTAGTATGCTTCATATCTTCATTGTATTACACGTATGTAATATCATTATCTAATACGTAACTACAACTCTTACAGAGTTTACCGATATAACGGTTCTTCACTGGTATTAAATTCCCCAGTCGGATCATAACTCTTCGACTCTCATGGAGTGTAACGGTATTTACATAATATCTTCACTGGTATTATAACCCCCAGCCGGATCTTAGCTCTTCGACCCATGCGGAGTCTACCGATATATCGGTTCTTCACTGGTATTGTAAATCCCCAGCTGGATTATTGTCTCTATTTCTACCATTTCTATACATACTCTTCATTTAGTCAACACGCATTCATTCATATACTCTTTATTTAGTCAACATGTATTCAATCGTATAGTCTTCTTTTAGTCAACCCATAGGGTGATCATATAAGTATATCGGTATGCATGTTAGCCTCAAAAAGTATTTAAAACGAAACGAAAGTGAGGTCTAGAACTCACCTGATGTGACACCCCGCCCGGTGGCGGAAAACACCGGGCTGTCATAGAATTGGATATCCGTAGTAAACAAAGCTCATGGCATTACTTTTATTAAAGTCTAATAATTGTTATCATAAGTTTGGCAAAACCCAAGTCTTAAATGCGAAACGACAAATTCAATACAGCAGTAAATGAAATAGTCATGTTTAGTATTATTTCTAGGTCCAAAATCCCTATGTCTTGAAATAGCAAGGAAACAAGCCAAAATCACGCGCCACCTGAAATACGTGAAAATAAAGTTAGCTACACAAGCTAGTGAGTAAAACCCAATTAAATAGTAATAGTATTGAAATCCGAGATCAACAAGATATGCTGCGCAATCCCATATGTATAGTAATTTTGTAATATTACTCGACCAGGACCCCTAGAATAGAATAGCACACCAACCACAATAGAAACCATAGTATCTCGTCTAGCCATTTATCATGAGAACCACTCATGTAGTAAATAATGATAACTTTTAATAACCGTCGTTACCGTCTCGATATATAAGTCATCATTTAGCAATTTAGGGACATGGCATAGTATAGCATCATAGCATAGCAACATAGTATAGCAACATAGCATCTCGACATAGTAAACATGGAATTAGAAAGGCCGGGTTTAAATCACCTATCGATGTTGTACAAGCAGGTGGGTTTGTCAAACCATTAGCGCTAACATTGTACCGGTGGGATTACAAAGCAATAAAACTACTTTTAACTAACACATACGATTGCATCCAGCGGCCAAACTAGACTAACATATTTGTATGATCTCTTTTAGAAAACGAATAGAAAACGCAATATAGTAAAAGACGTATTTCAGCCCCAAAATAGTAAAATAGAAAAAGGGGAGTGAGTTTACTCACCTCAAATACAAATCTGATATAGTATAGCAACGCAAGAAAATACTAAATAAGATCGAGGATCGCCCAGATATTAGAACCACCTAATTAACCGGGAAAACCTAATTTAGAAACGAGACAAATAATATAGTAACTAGAATCAAGACTTTAGAAATTCTAGGGTTTTGGATTTGGGGTTTTAGGGTTTTAAATTATAAATTGAAAATTAGGGTTTCAAAATATAATTTGGGAATTTAGGGTTTTAAAGTCCAATTTGGGGATTTAGGGTTTCAAAATCCAATTTAGGGCTTTAAAGTCCAATTTGGGGATTTAGGGTTTTCAAAAACCAATTTAGGGATTTAGGGTTTCAAAAACCAATTTAGGGTTTCAAAAACCAATTTGGGGATTTAGGTACGAGATATAAATATATATTTTTATAATAACCAATTTTCTAGTTTTATAATTAATATATTATTGATATATAATAACCTTAAGAAATATACATATATAACTTAGAAGTAAAAGGGTTTAAATGGTAAAAATAAATAAAAGGGGAATGTGGGACTCGAACCCGGGTCACACGCGCCAAAACCAACACCCTATCCGCTGGACCAGGCGCGCTTTTGTTAATCAGATTCATTCTTTAATTGTTTTAACATTTTATAACCAACACCACCCATTTCACATTCAAACCCTAGATTCAAGATCCAACCAATTCGTTTAATCTAGTGAATCAAATCCAAAATAGATAGAGGGCT
This sequence comes from Tagetes erecta, assembly GCA_030867185.1. Taxonomy (NCBI): domain Eukaryota; kingdom Viridiplantae; phylum Streptophyta; class Magnoliopsida; order Asterales; family Asteraceae; genus Tagetes; species Tagetes erecta. The sequence continues at coordinate 8,979,326 of CM061497.1, forward strand.
TTTATTCTACGCTGGATCGTGGTCATTTTGATATATAACACTTACTTGGATTCGATTAGATTGAACGATGAAGGTGAAGAGCAAGGACACGACGGGTTGATGATCACTTGATAATTAGGAGCTGTTAGAATCAAATTAAACTTCCAGATTTTGTCCACGTGATGAGATGAATGAAACCCCTATATCAATTTCAGATTTAGTCAGAGATTTGATGACTAACTGTTGAAGAACAATCTCGGATTGAAACGAACTCACTTACAGATTGTTGATGATTGGTTCAAGAAATTGAAGTTGCAGCAGGTGAAAACGAGTAAGGGGGATGGTGCAGACAGCTCGAATTGTGTTATGGTGATCAGAAAATGGTCAAGGTGGTCTAGAGTTGAGGTTAAAGAAAAATGGCGAATTGATTGAGCAATTCGGATCGTTTGGGCTCAATTAACAGTTGGTAATGAATTCGTGACACTGATCGGACGTAGTGGAGTGAATGAAATCATAAATGGTTACGTTAACAGTCGATTGGATCAAGTGGGTGTTTGAACCGGATTTTAAATCGAGAAATTGGTTGATATTTAGGTGATTAGGAACTGGTTAAACGTTCGAATCACACTTAGAATAGTACCAGGATGATTTTGGGTAGGTTTGGTTATTTGAAACAGCTAAAAACGAGTTTTCTTTTGAGCTCGCCGGAGTTTTGGGTTTTTCCGGCCAAACTGGCCGGAATAGCGGTCGCCGGAAACACGGGGGGGGGTTGGGTGAAAACTGTAATTTAATTATTTACAAAACAGCCCCTCATAGTTTCTGGCTTTGTTCATTTAGTTGAGGATAGTTTTAATAATAGTTTGTAAATTGGCAGTTTTAGCCCAAAGTTAATTATATATGTATTTTAACTAACTAACTAAAACTAACTTGAAACGTTATAATTATATACGCGACGTTTTTATAGTTTTAGCTCGTTTAACCCTTCACGAGTTCATTTCGAGACTTGGAGACGTTTCGGCTTATCGTTTTTACAATTTTTCTTTCACGAACTATATATATATTTGTTTATATATATTTTGAGTTTTAATGCCATGGATAGTAATTATTCGCTACGCGTGAATATTTCGCGATGTAAATACGGTTATTGAATTAAGACGGGAATAACATAGAATTGAATGCGTTTATTCACGATAATAATAAACGTTACATTTTGAAGAAAGACAATAAATACAATTCAATTTAACTGGTAGCAACTTCGGGTCTGAGTCGGGCATACGGGTTCGGGTTTGGGGCAGGTGTTACAGTCTCCCCTCCTTAAAGGAATTTCGTCCCGAAATTTGCTCAAACCGAAGTAGTTGAAGTTGAAGCGAAGAGATGCGGATATTTGGCCTTCATTTGGTCCTCGCGTTCCCAAGTGAATTCGGGTCCACGCTTAGACTCCCAACGAACCTTGACGATCGGTATCCGACTCCGCTTAAGTTGCTTAACTTCTCGATCCATAACCTCCAATGGTCGCTCGATAAACTGCATAGATTCATCAATTTGGATCTCGTCGAGAGGCACAATAAGATTTTCATCGGACAAACACTTTCTTAGATTAGAAACATGAAACACGGGATGAACACCACCCAATTCCTCAGGCAGTTCCAACTCGTAAGAAACCTTCCCGATCTTTTTAAGAACCTTGAACGGGCCCACATATCGGGGAGCTAGCTTTCCCTTTTTGCCAAAACGGAAAACTCCCTTCCATGGAGACACCTTAAGTAGAACCATATCACCGACTTCGTATTCCATAGGCTTCCTCTTTTTATCAGCATAATACTTTTGCCGATTTCGAGCTGCTAAAAGATTTTCTCGGATTTTGCGGATTTTATCGGTGGTCTCCTGAACCATCTCTGGCCCAGTAATCTGAGAGTCACCGACTTCAGTCCAACATAGAGGAGAACGACATTTACGACCATAGAGGGCTTCGAACGGTGCCATATCGATGCTAGAATGGTAACTGTTATTATACGAGAATTCGATCAACGGAAGATGAGTATCCCATTTACCTTTGAAGTCGATAACGCAAGAGCGAAGCAAATCCTCGAGAGTTTGAATGGTTCTCTCGCTTTGACCATCGGTTTGGGGATGATAAGCAGTACTGAGGTTCAGTTTAGTACCCAAAGCTTCTTGAAGACCTTTCCAGAAACGAGCCATAAAACGACCATCACGGTCAGAAATGATATCCAACGGAACCCCATGACGACAGACAATCTCCTTCACGTAAAGCTGAGCCCGCTTTTCCGCCGAATAAGTTTCTTTGATTGGCAGAAAATGAGCAGATTTCGTCAACCGATCAACAATCACCCAGATGCTATCATAACCATTTGAAATAGGAAGTTTAGTAACAAAATCCATGGCAATACTTTCCCATTTCCAAACAGGGATTTCGGGTTGCACAAGGAGACCAGAAGGGCGTTGATGCTCGGCTTTTACCCGTGCACAAGTCAAACACTTTGCAACATATCGAGCGATCTCTTCCTTCATACACGGCCACCAATAGTGAGGACGAAGATTTTTATACATTTTATCTGCACCCGGATGAATAGAATAACGACTTTTATGGTTCTCATCCATAATAAGTTCACGGATAGCACCACGGGTAGGCACCCAGATGCGATTCGTGTAGTAGAGTAGACCATCGGCTTTTGTTTCTAACTGTAAATCGGCACCAGGGTTCATCTCATCTCGGAAAGTCTCCTCCGAAACAACCAAACGTTGAGCTTCAAGAATTTTGGACTTAAGGTCAACACGAAGGGTAGCACAAGATAGCATAACGTGTTCTTTGCGGCTAAGAGCATCGGCAACGACGTTAGCTTTGCCGGGATGATAGCGAATTTCGCAGTCATAATCGTTCAATAACTCAACCCAACGTCTCTGCCTCATGTTAAGTTCTTTCTGATTCAGAATGTGTTGCAAACTCTTATGATCGGTATAAACAAGACACTTGGTGCCGTAAAGATAATGCCTCCATATTTTGAAAGCAAAGACTACAGCACCCAATTCGAGATCGTGAGTAGCATAATTCTTTTCGTGGATTTTGAGTTGTCGCGAGGCATAAGCGATTACTTTACCCCGTTGCATTAGAACACACCCGAGACCATGCTTTGAAGCGTCACAATAAACAACAAGGTCTTCATGACCGTCTAGAAGAGTAAGAATCGGAGCATTACACAATTTGTCTTTTAGGACATCAAACGCTTTCTGTTGGTCGGAACCCCACACGAAAGGTACATTCTTGCAAGTTAAAGCTGTGAGGGGAACCGCAATCTTAGAAAAGTTGGCAATGAATCGACGGTAGTAACCCGCTAGACCGAGAAAAGAGCGGATTTCGGTTGGAGTTGAAGGCGCTGACCAGTTTTTAACGGTTTCGATTTTTGCCGGATCCACTTGAACACCTTTTTCGTTAACAATATGACCCAGGAATTGGACCTCTTTGAGCCAAAATTCACATTTAGAAAACTTAGCATATAACTGCTCTTGCTTTAGCATTTGGAGAATGGTACTGAGATGTTGTTCATGCTCGGCCTTAGATTTAGAATAGATGAGAATATCGTCAATGAACACAATGACAAATCGGTCCAGATACGGTCGGCACACTCGGTTCATCAAGTCCATAAAAACAGCAGGAGCGTTGGTCAAACCGAAAGGCATAACCGTAAACTCGAAGTGTCCGTATCGCGTACGAAACGCAGTCTTGGGTATGTCATCTTCGTGCACACGCAGCTGATGATAACCCGAACGAAGGTCAATCTTTGAGAAACACGTTGCCCCTTGGAGTTGGTCAAACAGATCATCGATACGAGGCAAAGGATATCGATTTTTGACGGTAAGTTTGTTGAGTTCACGATAATCGATACACATTCGGAACGAGCCATCCTTCTTTTTAACAAATAAGATTGGTGCACCCCAAGGTGAAGAACTCGGACGAATAAAGCCTTTATCGGATAGTTCTTGAAGCTGACTGGCTAACTCCTGAAGTTCGGAAGGTGCCAGACGATAAGGGGCTTTCGCCACGGGAGTAGCACCCGGTATAAGATCAATACGGAATTCGACTTGTCGTATAGGCGGTAGACCAGTTACATCCTCGGGAAACACTTCGGCAAAATCTCGCACAATCGGTATGTCCTCCAATTTCTTTTCTTTCTTTTTGTTGACCTCAACGTGAGCCATGAACGCTACATAACCCTTACGCAAACATTTTTGAGCTTTAACACAAGACATGAGTTTCAGACCGGTAGGAGATTTCTCCCCAGAAACATTCAGAATTTGACCCGATGGGAGAGGAATGCGGACTACCTTTTCCCGACATAAAATTTCTGCGCCGTTAGCGGATAACCAATCCATACCGATAATAACATCGAAGCTACCGAGCGTCATTGGTAAAAGATCGACATGAAACACGTGACCTTGAAGTTTAAGTTCACACCCCATAAACGAGGTACTAATAGAAACATTTTTCCCGTTAGCTACTTCTACCACATAAGGTTTATCAAGTCTAACACGGCCCACAGTAAAAGATGAAGCAAACTCTAGAGATACAAAGCTTTTATCGGCACCCGAGTCAAATAAAATAGAAGCATAGCGATCATTAACGAGGAACATACCGTTCACCACGTCGTTGTTGGCTTGGGCCTGGTTGGCATTGATATTAAAAGTTCTGGCCCGACCCGCCTGATTAGCATTGGCATTTGTGTTTACGTTGACATTGATCGGTTGCGGGCAGTTGTTGCGGAAATGGTTTGGATCCCCACAGTTATAGCAGGCACGCCCTGGGTTCACCCGATTGTTGTTTGCAGTGTTCGGGGCGTTCCAACAATCTTTAGCCACATGGCCGTACCGTTGGCAGATCGAGCACTTATGACATGGTGTGTTGGGAGCATGGTGAAGTGGGCAGAAATTGCACTTTGGCAGAGTTCCCGTATAGGGCTTACGATTAGCATTTCCCCCCTGTTGAGCCATAGGAGGGTTTGGAGTAACCACAGCATAGTTAGTAGCGTTGTTCTTGCGCTTCTTAGAACGGGATGATGATTCGGGTTTGAACCCTTTGTGAGAACCTCCCTCGGTCGCTTTGGTATCATTGCTCGACGAACCCTTGAGCCGTTTGTCCCCTTTCCTGGATAAAGTACCAGCTTGCACGTGGTTTTCCGTGAGACGACCTGCTAAGGTCATGGCCTCACCCACCGTGGCTGGCTTGCTTCCCCAAACCGCATCCTGAATAGTCATCGGTAAACCACCGATGTATTGTTCAATTCCCCGGGAGTCCGGGGTAACCATGTTGGGACACAGGGTGCTGAGCTGGGAGAAGCGGTCATTGTAGGCTACGTTCTCACCACTGTCTTGTTTCAAGGCCCAGAACTCACCCTCCAGTTTCCGGATCTCACTGGGAGGACAGTACTTGTTGGTCATAGCAGTTTTGAACGCCGCCCAAGTAAGAGCAGTAACAGCAGCTTCACCTAGCCTGCGCTTTTCGTCATTCCACCAAGTCAAAGCACCCTTCTGAAGGACACTGGTGGCATAACGGACTTTGAGGTTCTCGGGACACTCGCAATTTGTGAAAGTACTTTCCATACTCTCGAACCACTGAAGAAGCCCCGTGGCCCCTTCATTGCCGTAGAATTTGGTCGGCCCACAAGAATTAAAATACTTTAACGAGCACCTGGGCTGGTTATTTTGATTCGCCGCGTTGAGTTGGTTCACAAGCCCAGGCAAAATACCGGCCATCTGGGTTGCGATAGTATTAGCAAGTCGTTGATTTCTACCCGCCATTCTACAAGATAGAAAACGAATTCGTGAGACATGGAATATTCTTTTTAAAACATAGTTCATAGTAAACACTTATGGAATTTGAATGGTATTTAGAAATATCATAGAATCTCCTTAGAAAACACTTCATAGTAAACATTTAGAAACCATAGTAACACAATCAAATAGTTTAGGGTGATATTTTAAAATCACAAAGAACTCATAGAAATAATTAGAATTTATAGAAAAATGATAGTATTAGAAAAATGATTAAATGGAATTTGAAGGCTTAGGAATGTGTCTGGGTTTGGACACTCAAGACTTATCAAAGTGTTAAGTTCGTTCTCAACGTATTCGAGAAAGCGTGCTTTAGCCTATAGGTTCACACTCATCTCGAACATCCCCAGGTAAGCATACAGGTCTCTTAAAGAGATTTATACGAAATGCTTGCCTTAGACAGGATGTCCGTGATACAGGCGTTCCCCCTTCCAGATTGCACACGTTTCCCACGTTTTCAAACTCACTTAAGACGATGACGAGATTCCACAAAGAGAAAGATCCTAATCTTACAGACGAGTCTCTTGTAGCTCCTTCGCGAAATCGGTTAAGAATTGAGATAAAGAAAAGACATAGAATAGTTCATAGAATTAGTAAATATATGAATAACTAAATTCTGAAGAGTTCTCTAAGCACATTAATTTGCACTAAGGACTCTTAGGTTATAGTCTAGGTCGGTGTATTTCTAATACCCTATCCTAGTTCTCTATAACCATGGCTCTGATACCAACTGTGACACCCCGCTGTCATAGAATTGGATATCCGTAGTAAACAAAGCTCATGGCATTACTTTTATTAAAGTCTAATAATTGTTATCATAAGTTTGGCAAAACCCAAGTCTTAAATGCGAAACGACAAATTCAATACAGCAGTAAATGAAATAGTCATGTTTAGTATTATTTCTAGGTCCAAAATCCCTATGTCTTGAAATAGCAAGGAAACAAGCCAAAATCACGCGCCACCTGAAATACGTGAAAATAAAGTTAGCTACACAAGCTAGTGAGTAAAACCCAATTAAATAGTAATAGTATTGAAATCCGAGATCAACAAGATATGCTGCGCAATCCCATATGTATAGTAATTTTGTAATATTACTCGACCAGGACCCCTAGAATAGAATAGCACACCAACCACAATAGAAACCATAGTATCTCGTCTAGCCATTTATCATGAGAACCACTCATGTAGTAAATAATGATAACTTTTAATAACCGTCGTTACCGTCTCGATATATAAGTCATCATTTAGCAATTTAGGGACATGGCATAGTATAGCATCATAGCATAGCAACATAGTATAGCAACATAGCATCTCGACATAGTAAACATGGAATTAGAAAGGCCGGGTTTAAATCACCTATCGATGTTGTACAAGCAGGTGGGTTTGTCAAACCATTAGCGCTAACATTGTACCGGTGGGATTACAAAGCAATAAAACTACTTTTAACTAACACATACGATTGCATCCAGCGGCCAAACTAGACTAACATATTTGTATGATCTCTTTTAGAAAACGAATAGAAAACGCAATATAGTAAAAGACGTATTTCAGCCCCAAAATAGTAAAATAGAAAAAGGGGAGTGAGTTTACTCACCTCAAATACAAATCTGATATAGTATAGCAACGCAAGAAAATACTAAATAAGATCGAGGATCGCCCAGATATTAGAACCACCTAATTAACCGGGAAAACCTAATTTAGAAACGAGACAAATAATATAGTAACTAGAATCAAGACTTTAGAAATTCTAGGGTTTTGGATTTGGGGTTTTAGGGTTTTAAATTATAAATTGAAAATTAGGGTTTCAAAATATAATTTGGGAATTTAGGGTTTTAAAGTCCAATTTGGGGATTTAGGGTTTCAAAATCCAATTTAGGGCTTTAAAGTCCAATTTGGGGATTTAGGGTTTTCAAAAACCAATTTAGGGATTTAGGGTTTCAAAAACCAATTTAGGGTTTCAAAAACCAATTTGGGGATTTAGGTACGAGATATAAATATATATTTTTATAATAACCAATTTTCTAGTTTTATAATTAATATATTATTGATATATAATAACCTTAAGAAATATACATATATAACTTAGAAGTAAAAGGGTTTAAATGGTAAAAATAAATAAAAGGGGAATGTGGGACTCGAACCCGGGTCACACGCGCCAAAACCAACACCCTATCCGCTGGACCAGGCGCGCTTTTGTTAATCAGATTCATTCTTTAATTGTTTTAACATTTTATAACCAACACCACCCATTTCACATTCAAACCCTAGATTCAAGATCCAACCAATTCGTTTAATCTAGTGAATCAAATCCAAAATAGATAGAGGGCTTTTATTCTACGCTGGATCGTGGTCATTTTGATATATAACACTTACTTGGATTCGATTAGATTGAACGATGAAGGTGAAGAGCAAGGACACGACGGGTTGATGATCACTTGATAATTAGGAGCTGTTAGAATCAAATTAAACTTCCAGATTTTGTCCACGTGATGAGATGAATGAAACCCCTATATCAATTTCAGATTTAGTCAGAGATTTGATGACTAACTGTTGAAGAACAATCTCGGATTGAAACGAACTCACTTACAGATTGTTGATGATTGGTTCAAGAAATTGAAGTTGCAGCAGGTGAAAACGAGTAAGGGGGATGGTGCAGACAGCTCGAATTGTGTTATGGTGATCAGAAAATGGTCAAGGTGGTCTAGAGTTGAGGTTAAAGAAAAATGGCGAATTGATTGAGCAATTCGGATCGTTTGGGCTCAATTAACAGTTGGTAATGAATTCGTGACACTGATCGGACGTAGTGGAGTGAATGAAATCATAAATGGTTACGTTAACAGTCGATTGGATCAAGTGGGTGTTTGAACCGGATTTTAAATCGAGAAATTGGTTGATATTTAGGTGATTAGGAACTGGTTAAACGTTCGAATCACACTTAGAATAGTACCAGGATGATTTTGGGTAGGTTTGGTTATTTGAAACAGCTAAAAACGAGTTTTCTTTTGAGCTCGCCGGAGTTTTGGGTTTTTCCGGCCAAACTGGCCGGAATAGCGGTCGCCGGAAACACGGGGGGGGGTTGGGTGAAAACTGTAATTTAATTATTTACAAAACAGCCCCTCATAGTTTCTGGCTTTGTTCATTTAGTTGAGGATAGTTTTAATAATAGTTTGTAAATTGGCAGTTTTAGCCCAAAGTTAATTATATATGTATTTTAACTAACTAACTAAAACTAACTTGAAACGTTATAATTATATACGCGACGTTTTTATAGTTTTAGCTCGTTTAACCCTTCACGAGTTCATTTCGAGACTTGGAGACGTTTCGGCTTATCGTTTTTACAATTTTTCTTTCACGAACTATATATATATTTGTTTATATATATTTTGAGTTTTAATGCCATGGATAGTAATTATTCGCTACGCGTGAATATTTCGCGATGTAAATACGGTTATTGAATTAAGACGGGAATAACATAGAATTGAATGCGTTTATTCACGATAATAATAAACGTTACATTTTGAAGAAAGACAATAAATACAATTCAATTTAACTGATAGCAACTTCGGGTCTGAGTCGGGTATACGGGTTCGGGTTTGGGGCAGGTGTTACACCTGATTCTTAGGTGATCTTGCTTGTTTGGACAAGGTTATGGTAGTGGTAATGGTGCACGATCTGCATTTAAGTTATTATGGAAAATTGTAAATTTTTTATTAGTGTCGCACCTAGTGTCGCAGCTAGTGTCTCATGCAGTTTCGCATGGCTCATGCCCAACTTTCGTTGGGTCTTATGCACACTCAGACACACAACTACAGATCTCAGACACATGAGACACTACAGTGTCGCATAGGTGACACTACAGTGTCGCAAGATGAACAACAGTTTCACAAAACGGGGTTTCAGCTCGGTTTTTACCCAAAATCTTCATTTTTCAACCAAATCTCAAACTTTTTACGTCCAAAACCTTGTTTTATCATTTATATGACCAAATCTAAGCTTTTTCCATGATTTTAAACATAAAAATGCAACCTTTATTGATTTTTTTGAAACCTTAAAAACTCCAGTAATGGCTAGATTCGTTTTATGTTATGAAAACATGTTTTAGGGAATGATTTTACCTTGATTACATGTTGTTTACCACCCTCTAACTTCAGATCTACACTTTGTTTTACAAAATTCTTGATTTTTCTCTTTCTTGCCTTAGTTTTCTTCAAAAGAGATTAGGGTTTGTGTGTGTTGTTGTGAAGATGGTGAAGTGAGGATGGTGGCTGGAATGTTGTTTAAATAGTGGAGTTTCCATATGGGGTAGGGTTTTAGGTGGGCTTTGGGCCTTAATTAGGTAATTAGGCTATTTTAGGAAAACCTCTTAACTAATCCACTTACCATTTTGGGCCTAATTCATTCTTTCACCCTTAATGGCCCATAATTACATCATAACCTCTTCATTAATCCTTTCATTTTCTAATTATCAAGTAATTAGTCATCACGTTTTACATTCTCCTACATTTATAATCATTTTTGTTCTTCATTATACTTTTCATAATCATCACATTTATCATAATCATAGCATATATCATAAGCGTCATACATCATTTTAATCATAATCATTTAAATGCACATCTATATAAACTTAATCACATAAAGATAACTTACCATAAAAATCAGGTTGTTACAGTAAAACAACACACACACACACACACATATATATATATATGTGTGTGTGTGTGTGTGTGTGTGTGTTGATATATATATTATTTATGCATATTGCATATATGTAGTTTGTTTAATAATGTTAAATATCCGAAATACTGATCATATGTAATCTATTACAAAATGAAATATTAATGTTTAGAAATGTTTATTTATGTTATAATTTTTGTTTTCTTTCAAAAACAAATGTTTTTGATTATTTGATGATGTGCAACAACCAAAATCAATGGCTATCAAAGCTACAAAGCCATTAAGGATAAATATTGATTGGCCCACAAAAGAAAATTTTACAAAATGTGGTGTCTATGCTATAAGGCATATGGAACTTTTCAAAGGAAAATGAATGGAATTTAATTGTGGTTTTAGTGATGTACAAAGCAAGAGAAGCAAGCAAATAAAACAACTTAGAATGAAATATACCACCAAGATTCTATTGTCTAATGCCAATTGTTTTAAGAAGAAAATGTTGGATGAAGGAAAAGAATGGGATAAAGTCTTGAAAGAAACCGGTGAAGAACAAAATCTTTTTAAAGACCAAATGACTAAGGAAGTGGTGGTGAATGTGGAAAGAAAAAAAAGAAGAAGTGGTGAATGGAGAAAGGAAAAGTGAAGAGGTGATGAATGAAAAAATACCAAAGGAATGAATGATTAGAATGTGTAATTTCAAACTAAAGCTTGTCTAAAGTTTTTGTTAAGTATATGTAGACATGAATATTATGATGGTTTTATGGTGTTGCTTTTAGGATATGTCTTTGAATATTTGTAGGCAAGAATATTTTGATGGTTTTATTATGTTTCTTTTTAATTATGTGTATCTGGATTAATTTGTTAGTTAAAAAGAATCATATGTTAATGATAACTGCATATATGTAACATGTCATACTACATATATGTAACATTCATACTGCATATGTAATCGTCATTCACGCACTCTTCCTCCCCATTAAAAAAAGCAATTGAGAATCTTGAGAACCAAAACAAAAATGCAGAAGTGAGCGTACCCCAGGGCTCTCCTCTCTCCCTTTTGACGACCAAGTCACAATGGAAACAATGTATTTCTCTGGGGATGCGAAGAATCTTTGAAAGCACTTTCGAACCATCACACGGATTCCATCCCAACTGCCCATGATATGGTAAGAACGGAATGGAAAGGAAAAAAAGTCTTCTATGCGCAGACGTGAAAGCTCTATCAAGAGAACTAGCTTCTTTTTATTTAGAGAGGAACGATTCCCTCGTCTGAGAATCGTCATTCATGCACTCTTCCTCCCCACATAAATGGGTAAAAAAAATACCAAATAATGGATTTATGGTGTTGCTTTTAAATATGTGTTTGAATATGTGTATCTAAATTAATTGGTTAGTTAATAAGAACTATATGTAATTAGGCATACTACATATTTGTAACAACTCATATTACATATGTGTAACATGTCACACTATATATATATGTAACTTTTCAGAGTACTTATAACATGTCATATGCTGAAAAGTTGGTGAATAAGAAAACAAGGGAAAGATATATGTTTTATTATGTTGCTTTTAAAATATGTGTATCTGGATTAATTTGTTAGTTAAAAAGAATCATATGCTAAGGATAACATGCTGCATATATGTAACATGTCATACTGCATATGTGTAACATGGCATATCTTAAAAAGTTGGTGAATGAAGAAAACAAAGGAACGACATAAATGGGTAAAAAATACCAAGGAATGGATTTATGGTGTTGCTTTTAAATATGTGTTTGAATATGTGTATCTAAATTGATTGGATAGTTAATAAGAACTATATGTAATTTCCCATATTACATATTTGTAACAACTCATACTACATATGTGTAGCATGTCACACTATATATATATGTAACTTGTCATAGTACATATAACATGTCATATGCTGAAAAGTTGGTGAATGAGAAAACAAGGGAAAGATATAACCGGGTAAAAAAAATACCAATTGGTGCGGTCAGTCGTGATGCTGGGTTTATCAGTAATTTGGCTATGATAAGAGCATCGCGGGCTGTGGAACTGATGAGATGCCTCCCACATCTACGAGACCCTCAATGTGAACTTCTATTGCTCCGCTCATGTATGGGAGTCGGGAAATTACTATTTGGCCTCAGAACATGTCAACCTATATATGTAGGGGAAGCTGTTTCTGTCTTTGACAAGGGGCTTCGAGAGGCGATTGAGGATATCATAGTTTGTGGGGGACCTTTCTTTGGGGATCTTCAGTGGCGGTTGGCATCTCTTCCAACTCGTTTTGGGGGGCTTGGTCTATGTTCTGCTGAGGATGTATCCACTTATGCTTTTGTGTCCTCTCGGGCTCAATCGTGGGCTTTGCAAGACCATATTCTTCGTGAATGTGATTTGGACGGCTTAGATTCTGATTACGGGTGCGCGTTAGAACGCTTACAGACTTCTCTTCCCGATTTTGATATCAGCGGGTTCTCTAAAAAGGACACCGCCCCCCTAAAGCCCAACATGTTTTGGCGAGTGCTTTATTTAGTAGGATCAGTCAAAGTTTGGAAGTGAGGTTTGATTTATCACCCCGTCAAAAAGCAGTGGTTTCATGTCTCCAAGCTCCTCGGGCTCAAGATTTTTTGACTGTCATCCCCATTGAAGGACTAGGGCAACATATGTCGCCTTTGGAATACCGTGCTATCCTTAAGTATCGGTTAATGATTCCTTTGTTCCCGATTGATGAGCCTTGTCCCGTTTGCCGCAAGGTTTGTTTGGATGCTTTTGGTGATCATGCAGTCCATTGCAAGGAGTTACCCGGCTTCAAATACAGACACGATTTGGTTAGGGATGTCCTATGTGATATCCTTAAGCGAGCAGGGATTTCAGCTAAAAAGGAGGCCCCTGTGAACTTTTTGACAGATCCGCTTGAGGGTAGGTCTACCTTAAGGCCGGCTGATATTCTAGTGTTTGGTTGGAAAGGGGGAAAACATGCTTGTCTGGACCTTACAGGAGTGTCCCCCTTGGTTGCGCTCAGGGACACTGGATTTGTTGCTCGACAAGCGGCATCCAAGGCGGAATCATGCAAGATTGCTAAACATGAGAAAGCATGTTTGGAAAATCAACATGTTTTTATTCCATTAGCCTTTGATACGTTTGGTTTCCTAGCCACTGAGGCAGTGAACTTCTTGAATAGGGTTCAACGGGTCATTCATAGCAATGTTTCGACCCCTAAGGGCCAAGGTTTTGTCTTCAGTAGGCTAGGTTTTGCTATTCAAAAGGGGGTGGCGGCGCAACTTGTTGCCCGTCTACCTGCTACCTTATTGTAAATTCATTTGGTGTTTAATCTAAGAAATGAAGCTTCTATAAAAATTGGTGTTGCTTTTTGAATATATGTTTGAATATGTGTATCTGAATTAATTGGTTAGTTTTTGGGCATTTAAATATATCACTTTCATAAGATCATTTATTACATATTTACCCCCTCCTTAAATTCAATTACATATTTCCTCTTCCTAAACCACATATATTACATATTTACCCAATTTCTTTAAAATAGCCTTTTGATATACTATTTTACCATTAATGATCTTAATAAATATATTTTTATATTTTCTTATGGTTTGTGTAAAAGAAGGAGTAAATGAGTAATTTATTATGTCAAAGGGGATATGTGTAATTAAACTTTAGGCTTGGGTAAATATGTAATTGATAGGCTTAGAAAGGGAAAATATGTAAAAATCGCAATAAGAATCACATGAAACTTGTCATACTGCGTATGTGTAACATGTGATACTACATATATGTAACTTATCATACTACATAAATGCACACAGAACATATGGATACTAATTTGAATTGAATACTCAGAAGTATATTATTATTGAAATGAAAGTACATATAACATCAGAAAACGATAATGTTTGATCAAATTGAAATGAGTACTTTGAAAGGATGTCTAAACAAATGATATTAAAAGTGTAACATTTGCCCCGATTCATACTCAACCAAATTCAAAGCAAACCCAATTCGAAATTTGTAAGCCCGAACCTATTCTATCTTTATGTAATCATCTCATTCGATCATAAAACAAAAGTACTTATTCAGTTATTTTGTTACATTACGGTTATATAATTTCATTAATTAGTCAAAGATAAATAAAATTATTTAATGAGTTTTATATAATTTTACATGTTACTTTATGAGATACGAAACTTTATATAAGAAAAAGAAATAATAAAAAAATGAAGGTTATATAATTTATAAAGTTTTTGTAAAGATAAATAGCTAGTTCGTTAGTTAAGTTAATAAGTTATTAACAAATATAACTTTTAGGGTTGTATATGTAATTTATAAAACTTGAATTAAAGCATTTTAACCTTAAAGAATAATAAATCAAAACTTAAGGGGGCCTTAGTGTAAGTTTTAAATTAAATCATGCATGGCTTATGACCACACATTTTGAAATCATATTTTCCCGGCGATAAAATTCCGGCAACCCGTTGTCGGCTGCAGCGAATGAAACCAACACCAAAAATCAAAAATTTTAGCCCTTTCGAACCGGTAAATCAATTTTCATACCATATTCGAACTCCAAATCAGTTTTAAACAAGATTTCGCGTTGTTTTCCACTAATATATCAAACCCAAATTTCCTTTCACGACAACCAAATCGAATTCCAATCAAATCAGTGTTTTATTTCGAGATTATATAACCAAATCGTTTCTATAATTGCTCACAAAGTTAATTGAACCGAAATTAAAAGGATCTTAACAAATCAATTCGGAAAATTTTCATAAATAACTCATACTTGTTCGATTCAATTTCGATGAAATAAGTTCCATATAATGTGGGCAAAACAATTGTCATTGTCCTTCTAAACTTTCTGTACAATCATTTTTCATATAAAACACACACATGTTCTTCATTCATCATCATCTTCGTCAACTTTCCTTGCTACTCGTTCATCATCAACCGGGTTTACTTTTCTGCAATTGAATTGGGCTTTTAATTCCTTATTCATGATCAAGTGATTCTAAGTTATCAATTTCGTCGTATCATTGCTGGATCAGAATGTTCTTGCATCAATTGTTCATTGTTATTTTCTTCTTCTTTTATTTTTATTCGTCATCAATCGAGGAATGTAATACAGTCCTTGAACTCGTATTGATGTGTAAGTAATCTACTCTATGTTTAATTCCAATCTTAGATCGTTTTCATTGATCAATTTGGTGGATTTTGGATCTAGGGTTTATATGGAATTGGGGGAATTGATTTAACGTTGTATTTTGTGTATTTAATTTCGTAAAAATTCAACAAAAGTTTGCTGGTTTACCGGTTAGTCTGTTACATTTAAACAAATGAGGTCCCGGGTTCGAACCCATGGAACCTTATACCTTTTTTTAGTTATTATTTTTATATATTGTTTAACACCACGATTTTTCTTATATAAGGTTATGAATATATTTCATCAAAATACTTACTAAATGTTTTCAAAATAAGAGACTTAAATCAAAAAATAAAGTTATAATTATGTATTTAAACTTCATAAGTTTTATAAAAAGTTTATAAACATTATTCGACATTTAATACTTACAAATGTTATAAAGATCTAGTGACTTAATTAATTTCTTTTATAAATGTTATAAAGTTATAATCATGTATTTATTTTGGAAGTCTTAAAATTTATAAAACTTATAGATTATTTATTTGGTTAAATAAGTAGTTTATTTAATTAATTGTTTTATTACTATCTAATTATATTACTCTTATTATTTATTTATCATCTTCCTTGTAATATGCCATCTTTAAATATTTTATCTGATTTGTTTTTTTCATTTACTACTATCTATTTATTTAAGTTAATATTATAAATTTGATTATTGTGAAAGTGTCATTTATTTAAATAAATTTTTTTTTTTTGATATAGTCACTTAATCTTAAACTAAACACCCCAAGTTCCATACTAAAACCTAGATCCCAAATCACCTTTAAAACTAAGTTCATTGTCATAATTTTAGTCACTTTTCTCTTTAGGTTAACGTAAGGATATTTCACCGGTGCTTGTTTTAAGTCATTTAATTATTTAATCATCAACGTAATATCATGTGAGTATTCGTAGCCCCTTTTCGTATTTATTGCTTCCGGGTGATCTCATGTGACTTATTAAATCAGTTTTTATTCATTTTATTCATGTTCAATTAATTCAATTCATGTTATGTTTCTACTTGCATTTATGTGTTCATATATGATTAACATTATTCAAACCACCGTAATCAATGATAGATCTGTTGGTCTGACAAACCCACCCCATTTATTCATGCTTTTGCTCAGTGGGTGATTGAGGACAGGTTATATACTCATATGCTTTTGCTCAGTCATTTAGTGTTTGTTTATGTATTGTTTATCATTATGTGAAATACTTTGCAATTATAGTATTAACATGACATATGAATTGAAATTTAATCATTATAAATATATGTATACTCAAACCTATGATTACTCACTAGCTAATTTTTAGATGATTCAGTTTTATTTTTCACATGATTTCAGGGAAGACGGCTTAGAAGATTTTTGAGATGCTTTCATAACTAGGATTCATGGACCTAGTTAAATAAACAATTAGTTATTTGTTTTGAAAATTTGGTGTTATTTGAATTCTTGTACTTAGCATTTTGGATTATATAATTGGGATTTAATACTATTTAAATTATCTTTAAAAACCATGTGTAATGAGCAATCTATTCACTTTTGTCCGCCTTACTTTTGTCCGCCATCGGTCGGGGTGTGACAAAAAGACATATATGAAATTCATGAATCATAAGACAGCCATAGGAACAACAGCCTAAGGACCAGTAGTCGAAGGACCAGGATCAACACCATTAGAACCATCAGCCGAAGGAACGGAATGAAAACCATTAGCACCAGCAGCCGAAGGACCATGATCAACACCATTAGCACCAGTAGCAAGACGTTTCATCTTCTCGCAGTTACGCGAATCATGATCTATATTTTTCTTACATTTACTGCATAACCTTAAATTTCCCTTTCTCTTTTTAGCGTTCTCAATAGCCTTTTCACCTGGACCAATCAGCCTTGGTGCAGTCCCACAACCTTTATTCCTTATACCTTGAGGTGGAATATATGAAACATCCACAGATTGTGATTTTCCAAGCAAGTCACCTAGCAAAAATACACATGCAAAATTTATAAAACACTACAAATAATGAATACTGTAATGACATAAAAAACATCATTACATATATGTAACACTGACATAACTGTAAAAATTTGAAAAACAGTAACATACCTACAACAGCAGATGTACTGTTATAATATGGATTGGATGGGACTTCTACAAATATATCATTCTTAATTTTCCTAAGTTGCTCCGCAAATGCAGAAAGTCTGTTTGTGTCGCATCTTAAATGATCCGCACATGAAGAAACTATTTCCATAATTTCATTCCTAAGTACTAAAATCTCACTATTGTTAACACAATACCTATTTCAAGACTATAAACATGATTTGGTAAGGCATCTCATTTCCATCGTCGAGGCAGGAATTGGTTTGGTATATCATCAATTTTATTGTATCTGAACACAGAAAAAACATGCCTACAAAGGTAACCAATACGTGTGAAGCCCATGCATGAACATAACACTGATTTATCGCCAACATCAAGGGTGACCTACAAATATTGAATACAAAAAATATTAAAACATATATAACATAAAAATACTAAATATATGTAATAAAAGTATATATTATATGCAGTGGTAATACTACATATATGTAGTAGGCATATTACATATATGGTTTACCTGAAATTCGTTGACAATGTTGACGTGTCTGTTAGTGTGGGCAACAGTGTAAATTTTAATCCCATCAACAACCCCATAATTAACCATAAAACAATATAACATGCCTTTACGTATCTCCTTTTGTACCTCTAAAAATATTGTCCTGGAATATATTTATGATCCATGCTTTTCTATAGGTAGAACCGTGAGCACCAATGAAGTTGTTACACTTTCAAATTCCATTAGACGTTGATTGTATCGTTTCCCATCAATTTCATTGTCAAAGCATAACAAGAATTGACAAATATATTGGCTCCACAAGAATTGACTTTAAAAAGGGCATTAGAACTCTCACACCTTGATGTAGTCTTCATCAAACGACACATTTGTAAATCTCTAAAATAACAAGGAGCCCACTGCTCCCCAATAGCATACATATCACTCAACCAAGGATGATCATCCAGGTGGTATTCATCCATTAGCAATTGCCATTTTTTTTCAAAAACAGAGGGTGTGATAAATAAATTCCACACCAACTTATGGATACAAGCCCTCAAGTTTGTATTATCTAACAAATCACCAGAAATCTGAAAATATAAACAATACTACTTAGAAAAATGATACATAATTGAAAAAAAAATGTAACAGTAAACGTATAAGTAATACTCTTATAAAAGTGAATATACCTTGGCAGGTAGCTTCCTTATAATGTGCCACAAACAAAGTCGATGAATGGATTCGTTAAAAACATTAGCAACAGCTTGCTTCATTGCCGCATCTTGATTAGTTAACACTAACAAATGGTGCTTCTTATGGGTATCAAGAAATCTGCTCAAGAGCCATTTGTAGGATTCAATAGTTTCATCATATAGTAGCCCAGCACCAAATGTTACACACCTCTTATGATGATCAACCCTAGTAAAAGGGACGAATATCATATTATACCTAAAAAGAAAAATATAAAACATAAACATAGAATTGAATAAGATATAACATATGTAATACTGTAGTCACAGTAGACATGTATAAAACAGTACTACATATGTGTAGTAAACAGTAAAAGTGATAAAGCATATAAAATATAAACATAGAATTGTATGACATATAACAAGTGTAATACTATGGTCACAGTAAACATATATTAAACAATACTACATATGTGTAGTAAAAAGTAACTTACATGTTGGTGCCATACGTTGCATCGGAAGCAAAAACGTCTCCAAATGCTTCATAGTTGCACTTCATACCATCATCAACCTAAAACAAAGATCTCAATTCAGTACCAACTACAGTAAACTCAAAAGAGAAATTTTACCCATTCATGACGCGTTCTTCCAATGTATCCACAATCATTTGTGCATCCCTATCACCTACAAACAACCGTACATCCCTACCAAAGTTCTTATAATCTGTTTTGGTGCCCCGAACCTTATGATGCTCTCCTTTTAGTTGCAACCTATGTACAACATTCGCCCCATATATTATTCAAACTCAGCTTATGGATAAACTATTGGTCTGAAAAACCAAGCTTCCTTTGGTTTTTAGATAAATCCATGTTCGCCTTATCAATAAGTCGATGATTATGAGCTTCCACAAATTCATATAAAGCATAATTTGTTGTTCCTAGAACCCCTTTAAACCTAATATGAGCCTTACAATCCGTAACCATAAATTTGCTGCGACGAGAACGACAAATGCTACTGCTAGCAGCGGAGTCAAAACTCTAAAAATTAGGTTTACCGGCTCTTGTACACAACATATACCTATGAGTGGTAAAGCCTTTAACTACCTTTGAAGTGTTCAAACGAGCAGAAAAACCAGATTGGTCAGCATAAGACTGATACATATTGACAACATCATCCCATTTATCAAAAACCATTCCCAAAACAGGTATATACTCAGCACACACATCAGGCTTCCAATAGGTTGTTCCATTTATTGATTGGAAAACGATACTTGAAATACCTCCTTCATTAAAGAAAAATGACATGACATAATAAGAACAGACAATCAGCAGATGACAGTTACTACCATTACACACATGTATAAAGATCATTAATATAAAACTATGACATCATCAAAGTTGTACAGTTCCTTCAGTCATATTACATATAGGTAACATATATGTAGCTTCCACAATAAGATTTTACATTGTTTATTGTACAATTCAATCATATTACACATCTGTACATATCAGTCGTAATTTCAGTTGTAATATACACAATAGGATTTTACCTAGTTCATTGTACATATCAGTCGTATTACATGAATGTGATATTATCAATTTCAGTCATATTATATATCCAGATATATAAACCATATATGTTGCATAAACAATAAGAATTTACCTTCTCCATCGAACACCGGATTTTTGCAAAGAAGGAATGTCGGATGATGAAGAAACACACTAGATGAACTCGTTTCAATATTCTGATCCGCTGAACTTTGCTCTTTCAATTGATTTGGATCGAATTATGTACTAGAAGTATCATCGTAGCTTTCATTAGCATTATTCGCACCAGCGTTAGTTGTAGAACTCTCAAGAAGAAGCAATCTCTAAATCAATAGAACATCAATAAAGCATAAGTTAATTAGAAATCAATATGTACAATTTCACGATTGAAGGATTGAAAAAACAAAAAAAACCTTGAATTAACATCATGATGGTTCGATTTTTCAGTTTTGTCGTTGTAATCGATGAACTGTGAGCGATCAAGAGATCGTAAATCAGAAATTCGATTGATGATGAAGAATCGTTTGATGAGGATGAATGATGAAGAATGGATTGATGAGGATGAACCAGAGAATCGAGTATGATGCAGAGAGATATTTTGAGAAGATATCACGATAATTTGATTTATATGATAGGAGAATTTGGTTTCCAAGGAATAGAGTGGTAAAATGACGAATATATCATAGTTCTCTAGTTCTCAACTTAATATGGAGTTCTCTCTTGATCCCTCCCCTATATATATATATATATATATATATATATATATATATATATATATATATATATATATATATATATATATATATATATATATGGCATCTTCATTTGAGAACTCATTTTTAGAAAAGAACTGGGTGAGAACCGATTTAATTGTTATATTTTGTATTATCTAAATTGACAAAAATGCTTGTAAACTAAACCAATTATAAGATTTATTTATAAAAAAATGATTTGCATCGTTTTTTGTTGAAATGCATATATGCACCCACATTATATATGTAAATATGCACACATTTTAGTTACTAAAAAACGAGGAGAGGTGAAAAATTCAAGAAATAATGAACAATAGTAATAAAACAATATCTTTTTACTTTACTATTGTTATTGAAGTCATAAGTACATGGCTTATATGGTTATCACTAGTTCATTCCAAATATTTGGTTCTCATTTGAAGGTAACACTACATATATATATATATATATATATATATATATATATATATATAGGGATCCATTCAAATGAGAACACTTTTAACTTGAGAACAACTTAGGAACCGCTTTAACTGTTGTATTTATTATAATATTAATTGATCAAAATGCTTATAATTAACCTAATTTTAACATCTATATAAAAAATATATGATTTGTGAAGTCGTTTGTTAAAATGCATATATGCACCTAAATCACTTGTACACAAACACATATTGTGGGTGCATATATGCATTCTAACAAACGACATAACGAATCATATTTTTTTTAAATAGATGTTAAAATTAGTTGAATTATAAGCATTTTGGTCAATTTATATTAAAAAAATTCAACAGTTTGACTCCATATATAATTCGTTAAAGTTGTACTTTTTGTACTCAAGTTAAGAGGTGTTCTCATTTGAGTGTGCCTCTATATATATATACATATATATATATATACATATATATATATATATATGTAGAAATGGGATATTTTGAGAACACCTTCTAGTTTTGAGAACTCGTGAGAACCTTACTTCCCGAGTTTTTTTATATAATTTTTTTGCTCAAATGTTGCGTATATTAAAAACTAGAACCTGGAAAAAAGGAAATTAAAAAAAACGTTTTCGTCGTTAAAAACGTATATGTAACTAAAAAATATTTACAGCGAAAAAACGCGGGTGTAACTTATTACACCCATGTAATATGACGTAAATATTTTTTACTAACATATACGTTTTTTAACGACGAAAACTTTTTTTTTTAATTTCCTTTTTTCCAGGTTCTAGTTTTTAATATACGCAACATTTGAGCAAAAAAAATACTATGAAAAAACTCGGGAAGTAAGGTTCTCACGAGTTTTCAAAACTAGAGGGTGTTCTCAAATTACCCCTTCCCTATATATATATATATATATATATATATATATATATATATATATATATATATGGTAGAGTTCAAGAGATAACTCATTTTAAGTTGAGAACTAGAGAACTACCAAAAAGACAAGGGATTGAATTTTAAATAAAAGAGATAAAATTAGAACTTTAAATATAAAAATCTTAAAATATTTCAATCTTTTGCATACGTTAATATTATTTTAAAAAAATTGCACCATTAGATCAAGAATTTCTTTATCTTTCATTTGAGTATAAATAACGTTATAAAAAATATTTTTTTTCTCGTTTTTTTAATTTCCATACTGCATATATGTAATATAGCGAATTTGTACTTGATTATATTTTTCATTAAGCGTTACTAACTTTTCCATACCTTACTTATATTAAAAAAATTTAAAAATCACATTTTCGTTTTTTCGATACTGCATATATGTAGTATCACTGTACTTGATGCATTTTTTGAAGCGGCCAAATAGCTCTGGAGTTTAATAATTATTTAAAGTGTACATACGATCTCAAATGACCAGTAACAAAGTTCATAATATTCCATATAAAAAAACTTATTACAAATGAAAACAAAACCAATGCTTATACTATGTCTAAACATAAAGATAATAATAAACTAATAAATTAAAGATAAATATAATAACAAAATAAAATAAACTTGAAATTCAAACTATAAGATAACAATGCATCAATATTGCATATACTACATATATGTAGTAGTATGATACTACATATATGTAGTATACGATACTACATATATGCAATGCTATAAACTTTAAAGAAGGATAGTCAATACGGTGATGTTATGCACATAAGTTACAGGTGTCAGCAGGTGCGCGGAGCCGGAGCCCGTAAAACCATTAAAACTACCTAGCTTTGATAAAATAAGTTAAATTTTTTTTGTTAGAAAACTAACTCATTGATCTTTATTCTATTTAATGGACGAACCGGTCTTCTCCACTTAGATCATAATTTTCTCTTTCCCATTTACTCAATAATCGTCATTCATTTTAATAAAAACTTACTTGTCCTTTAAAATTCGATTGTACACCAATTTGGCTTTCTAATTCCAACAAACAGATTAAGATAACATGACTCTTATAATTGGTATTGTGATATGCTCATGCTGCACATATTCATACCACATCACATAATGTGGACCAAGTATTTGCTAGCAATATGAATACGATCACATGAGAAAAATCCAAATTTAGAATTAAGGCATGACAGTGTTGTTTTTTGTTATGGTATCATTGAAATCAATATCCGGGAACTTTTGTTATTTTATCAAAGTACGTAGTTTTGATGGTTTGTCATGTAATTTAGATGCATAACAACACCATATTCACTTTTCCCAATTTAAAAACATATAATATCGTATACTACATATATGAAGTATTGAAATTAAAAAAACGAGAAATTTTTATTTTTTTATAACGTTATTTATACTCAAATGAAAGATACTGAAATTCTTGATCCAATGGTGCGAAAAAAAATTTAAAAACTTAACGTATGCAAAAGATAGAAATGTTTAAAGATTTATATATTTAAAGTTCCAAATTTGCCCCTCCACTTTAAAATTTCATCCCTTATCTTTTGGGAGTTCTCTAGTTCTCAATTTAATATGGAGTTCTCTCTTGATCCCTACCTTATATATATATATATATATATATATATATATATATATATATATATATATATATATATATATATATAGAGTGAGGTTCACCTACATAGTGTTATAAATCTAAGAAGGCTAAGAAGCAATAAGAGATTGACATGTGGCATCTAGGAAAATTAGGAGAGGGGGTATTTTAGTCATGCCCACTTTTTTAAATATTCTCTCTCCACATGCAAGTCACATGTCAATTCCCCCCACTTTTTAAAACGTTTATAACTTTTACATACGACATTATTTTTTTAAACAAATTACACCATAAAAACGAGAATTTTTTTCTCTTTAAAACGCGTATAATATTGATATATAAAAAACGAACTTTTTTTTCACAATTTTTCAGCTCATTGTGTCTAACGTCAGGTCATTGTGTCTTCCGTCAGGTCATTGTGTCTTTCGTCAGGTCATTGTGTCTTTCGTCAGGTCATTGTGTGATTGTGTCATCCGTAAGGTTGTTGTGTCATTCATCGGGTCATTGTGTAATCTTATTTGACAAGTATTACACAATGATCTAATAATAATTACACAATAACACAAAAAGTATTTCAAAGATCTTGCTCTCACATCATCCTCCTTAAAAAATAAATAAACAAAACTTAAAAAACTACTATTTTCTCATTGTGTCTTTTTTCATTGTGTCTAATTTAAAAAAATAAAAAAAAACGGTAATTTTTTTAATTTTTTTTAATTTTTCGTTTATTTATTTTCTAAAAGAGGAATACATGGGGAACAAGGTCTCCGAACCACTTTTTTCAAATTTGGTTTATATTGTGAGTTATAATTTTTTTAAAAGTGTCATTGTGTCTTTGTTTACCATTGTCTCTTTGTTTACCATTGTGTCATTCTCACACTTTGTAACAAAAAATGACGTTGTCTTTGAACATTTCTCAAACACATATTAACAATTTGTGACACGGTGATAATTTCTAAACACATAATATGACACAACAAATATTTAAAATAAGATGATATTATATAATGACTTAAGAATGAACCGATAAAAGTGATATTTCACTAGTTATAATATAACACAATCACATGATATTACACAAGGACTAGACAAGTGCCGAAAAAAATTTTTATTTTTTATATATCAATTTTATACGCGTTTTAAAGATAACAAAACGCTTGTTTTTTTGGTGTAATTTTTTAAAAAAAATAATATCGTATCCAAAAGTTATGAAAGTTTTAAAAAAAGTGGGGGAATTGGCATGTGTTTTGCATGTGAAGAGAGAAAGTCAACAAAAGTGGCTATGACTAATGTACCCTTCCACCAATTTCTTTTCCTACAAATTGATCTCAACCATTAAAAGAGAGATCTAAAGGTCATAAATCATTCTTAGCCTTCTTAGATTTATAACACTATGTAGGATAACTCTCCTCTATATATATATATATATATATATATATATATATATATATATATATATATATATATATATATATATATATATGTATATATATATATTAGGGATTTTCTAAAAAGGCTCAAAACTCTAAGAAGTGTAGGAAGCATTCACAAACAAACACGTGTCCATGAGGGGGAAAAACACGGAGGGGTGTTATCGTCATTTTACGCGTTTTATGACGATGTGATATTGAGATCTGTTCTCATGGTGTTTCTTATGTTCAGTTATGGCGTTTTTTTGACGTTTATTAATCCTGGTTATCACTCTCGATTTTCAATTATGGCGTTTTTTTGTCGTTTATTAATTACGAACATCCGATCATGTATGGCGTTTTTTGACTTTTTTCGTTTTTAATTTTGAATCCATAATCGCTCATCTATGGCGAATACTAAAAGCGATGATGTTTTTGTTTGCGTTTGACGTTTTTGTTTACTAATTACGAACGTCCGATCAATGTTTTTGACGTTTTCGTTTATTAATTACGAACATCCGGTCATGTATGGCGTGTTTTTGACGTATTAATCATTGTTATGACGTTTTCATTCGACTTCAGCGTTTACTCTATTGCAGGTAAGTAATGACGTTTTTTATTAGTTAATTTTTTCATCTACGTGGTGTTATTTTATAGAGCCAGTTTTATGCATGATGTTTTTTATATGCATGTTGAAAACGCAAAATGACTAATCTACCCCGGAACCTTATCGCTCATCATTATAAACATCATAATATTTACAATATTGCCACCGCGTTAATCTTTACCGTAAACACACTAAATCTAACGCCCCAAATTTCTTCTTAGTCTTTTTAGAGTTTTTGCCCTTTGTAGAAAATCTCCTCTCTCTCTCTCTCTATATATATATATATATATATATATATATATATATATATATATATATATATATATATATATATATATATATATATATATATATATATATATATATATTTATATATATATATATATATATATATATATATATATATATATATATATTTATATATATATTGTTGCCTTCTTTTGAGAACCTATAATTTGTAAAGAACCAATTTGATTGGCTTATTTATAAAATAACTAGTTATTTAAAATATATATTAATAATTCACATAATAAAGCTATGAGGGGTAGTTTTGTAAACAATCAATTTTATCAAAAACCGCCATCCACCTGCAACTTCTTTCTCGCTCCACGTTTTTTACAATTCATCTTTAATAATCACCATGTATTGTTGGAATTCACATATTATATACAAGTCCTTTTTAAAATTCAATTATGGCTTTATCATTCTTCTATGGATTCAGCTTCAAAACGTATTGAAATTCACAACCTCCACCAGCCGCGACTCTCAATCAACATAAACATGTCGCATCACAACTCCACATTTCTCTAGTCTACAAATTGTAACCGACGTTCACCATTTAAGCGCCAATGTAACGTCGTCTCCTAGCCCTTCTTGTCCTTATTTAGCCATCACCACTGCATTTCCTTTTGAGTGAATTGTCTCTATGAAACATTTGTTCATTGTTTCGACCGGGACTGTTCATCATCTCCGTTATGCTTGAACCAAAGAACACCATACATTCAAATTTTGCTCTTTTGTGAACATACGATGATTGGCTTGTTACTTTGTGTGGTTAACTAGTTATATTAAACTCTAGATGAAGAAACAAATACGTATATAATTGAAGCTCTTTTAAATCTTCAGAAGCTAATACTTTATAAAAATACTTCTTTTGTTCATATATGTATTAATGCATATATGCATTTGTGGATATAAGCGATTATGCGTATATGCATTTATAGACATATGCAAATATGTTCTTGTATGGAATTCTGTTTCTTTAAAATTGTAACGCCCGCCTTTCGGCAAGCACCACAGTTGGCATTCATAAGCATAAAAATAACCATAACTTAAATAAATCTAAAATGCAACAGAATACTTGTTTAAAACATCATTACATCATCATATTTGTCTTAAAAACTTCTTAAACATTACAACATGTAAATTCGATCTTAAAACGTCTTTTCTTCAATGCCAGTCTTCAACAAGCCTCTAGCTCTTGCCCATGCCAAGCAGCTTTCTTATTCATCTAACCTACACATCAATCTAACATGCATACAAATGTCAGTTACGCTGAGTGAGTTCTAGTTTTAACATATCTTTAAGAACATTCCATATCTCTCATGTAATACACGTAAATAGTATCACCATATCGTACATCACATTCATAAAGCACATAACGTAATATCTTTGTCTGTTAGTAAGTCATCCTCATGCTCTCTTTGATCACAAGAGACCCACGTAGTGGTTCTTAACTGGTTTTATAAGATCCCTAGTAGGATTCTTAGCTGGTTTTATTAGATTCCCAGTAGGATTCTAAGCTGGTTTTATCAAATCCCCAGTAGGATGCTTAGCTGGTTTTATCAGATCCCCAGTAGGATGCTTAGCTGGTTTTATCAGATCCCCAGTAGGATTCTTAGTTTCGTTAAGCCATACATTCGTCTATATATATATATATAAGTATATAGTTACTTATTCTCATATCATCATCATACTTCACGTCTTATCACTTAACAGTCCATGAAACATCTCGGTATGCATGTTAGCCTAAAAAACGTATTTAAAACGAAACGAAAGTTAGGTCTAGAACTCACCTGGCTCTTAGGTGATCTTGCCTATTCGGTCAAGGTTAAGGTAGTGGTATTGGTGCACGATCTGCATTTAAGTTATTATGGAAAATCATTATTTTTCTTTAGTGTCGCATCTAGTGTCTCAGCTAGTGTCTCATGCAGTTTCGCATGGCTCATGCCCAACTTTTGTTGGGACTTATGCACACTCAGACACATGAGACACTACAGTTTCGCATAGGTGACACTATAGTGTCGTATAGGTGACACTATAGTGTCGCATAGGTGACATTACAGCGTCGCAAAGGTGACACTCAGTGTCTCAAAGGTGACACTCAGTGTCTCAAAAAGAACACTAGTTTCGCATCAAGAACACTAGTGTCGCATTATGAATGTATAGTGTCGCAAAACGGGGTTTTAGCTCGGTTTCAACCCAAAATCCTTGTTTTTCAACCAAATCTCAAACCTTTTACGTCCAAAACCTTGTTTTATCATTTATATGACCAAATCTAAGCTTTTTCCATGCTTTTAAACATAAAAATGCAACCTTTATTGATTTTTTTGAAACCTTAAAAACTCCATTAATGGCCAGATTTGTTTTGTGTTATGAAAACATGTTTTAGGGAATGATTTTACCTTGATTACCTGTTGTTTAATACCCTCTAACTTCATATCTACACTTTGTTTTACAAAATTCTTGGTTTTTCTCCTTCTTGCCTTAGTTTTCTTCAAAAGAGATTAAGGTTTGTGTGTGTGATATTGTGAAGATGGTGAATGCTTGATGGTGGTTGGAATGTTGTTTAAATAGTGGGGTTTCCATATTGGGTAGGGTTTTAGGTGGGCTTTGGGCCTTAATTAGATAACTAGGCTATTTTAGGAAAGCCTCTTAACTAACCCACTTACCATTTTGGGCCTAATTCATTCTTTTACCCTTAATGGCCCATAATTACATCATAATCTCTTCATTAATCCTTCCCTTTTTCTAATTACCAAGTAATTAGTCATTACGTTTTACATTCTCGTACATTTATAATCATTTTCGTTCATCATCGTATCTTTCATAATCACCACATTTATCATAAATATAGCATATATCATAAGCGTCATACATCATTTTAATCATAATCATGTAAATGCACATCTATATAAGCATAATCACGTAAAGATGCCTTACCAGGAAAATCGGGGTGTTACAAAAATGGAGGTTATTGCGCTAGATTTTGATATTCTTTTATGATCAAAACAGATTAGATGCATTATGACTTGTATGAATATATGCACCAAGTTCACTATATGCATTAATGCATTATGACATGTATGAAATTATAAATTGTTTTGCAAAATTGCAATCCATATAATAGCAGGTTTTATAGATTGCAAAACAGGGGGTTTGGGTTGAAGAGCAAAAGATCAATGACATAACTATTTTCTGACCCAAAACTAACCCGTATTGAAAACTGAGAATGAAGAGGTAAATATAAAGGCCAATATCTATACTATATTAATAAGCATTTAGGAAGGATACAATAGTAATTTAACAATTTCCTTAAACTTTCAACACTTCAACACAAAACCCTAAATATCAAAACAAAACAAAACAAGATCAGCCACCATGTTCCATTTCAAATTACAAACACAGATAAAAACCCTACCGTCGCCTTTAGATCAACCACCATGTTCAAACACACTCATAGCTCCCTCATCTGACCCTTTCGTCTACTTCATCCGCCTCATCAGACTTTCAATTGCTGACTGCCATCTGATTTGGAGTTGCTGTAGTTTGTCGAAGTGTTTAATCTGCCGTCTATCACACCTTTCATCGGTTCGTCCACGCATCAGGTTTTCTTCTTCAATTAGGGCTTTTACAGTCTATTGAAGATTAGTAATTGCCTTCTTCTTTCTTTTTAGGTTTTGTATATGTATTATTAACGTCGTTTCTTCTTTGGTGTTATGGTTGTCTTTTGTTGTCGTTTTTGATATCTCTGTTGTTTTCATCTGTTGTAGATGTCTGAGTGTTGTTTTCATCTACTTGACTAATGAAGAAATAATGTAGTTTATGGGTTATTTGATGTGTGGCTATTTCAACAGCAGTTCCTAGACTTGATTAAATTGTAGTGGAAGCAAGTACAACAGCACAAGCATGTGTCGACATGTTTCGCATCAACAATCTTGGTGTTGCTACAATCATGATATACTGGTAAGAGGCTTCCTACATTCATAAATCTAATTTTTTTTTTCAGTTTTGATTGCTTAAGGGCTTTGTTATTTAAATAAAGCTTAAAAGCTTACGAAAGCCAAGCTTTTGTCTCAAACAATTTATTTAAGTAAATCATAGCATTGTTTTTTGCATGAATAACAATTAATTATCAATTTTACATCAAGCTATTGTATATAGTATGGTTACTAACTGGTATTACTACGCAGGTCTTGGATCATATGAAAAAACACTTGTAAGAGAACCTTTACGCGTAGTGTAATCGTAAGCACATGATCCCCTCTATCATAGGTTTGCTATCTTATGCCTCGCAATTTTCATTTTGTGTATACTATCAACCATCCGTTTACTAATGTTGGTAAATATGTTCATTTGGTTTAGGGTGGAGGTGTGGCACGCAAAATGCTCATGTCTTGCAAAAACTCCGTGAAGAAGTTAGGCTTTTGATTGCAAGTATAATTTTAGAAATCAATTCTGGGTTGTTTTTAAAGTCAATAGTTTTTCTTGAAGAACCTAACTTTAGGCTTTTCATGTAGATGGAATCCGCCTAAAGCTTATGGTAGAATCTGTTTTAAATAATCATAAATGTCATTTTGTTTCACAGCTACTTGATGGTTTTATATAGTGCTTATGGCTTTATGACCTAGGAATTATGATTGGTTACATACAAGATAATTGCAGATCTTACAAACATGGAAAGTATTAGGAAAAGTCATGAATTTAAAATTACTAAAGATTAAGACTTTAAGCGTTCTCTTACTTTCCATATTCTTATTTTCTTGCATGTTTTTTACAACTTATGCCTAGCTTACATATTTAGAGTAATATTCAGGTCATGCCTAACTACCTAATATACATATACTCTAAGTATTTATCCTTTGGATTTTCATGTTAATTTTGTGATGCATAGTGTCTATTTTATGTGTATTTTATTGTTACCTACATCTGAATTGATGTATGTCCGTCAAAAAGAAAGGTTCAATACTGCTAATCACATGTAATTGTTTGTTTTACTTCTCTGATGTGAGTGCATCAAATGGAAACTACATCTTCTTTAAAAAATATTTGTACTTGGTGCTATCATATATTATGTAAATTGTCCATGTAAGAGATTGAAAGGTTTGGAAAACATTAGCTGCATTTAGTGTTTGAGTTGAGAATGTTAGAGAAGCAAGGTTAGTGTTTGATTTTAATTAAGACTGGTTGTGTTAGAGAAGCACTTTTATGCACTTTAGAGGTTGTCAAAATATTGCAGCGTTTTGCATTATATGCTCTCAATTTAGTAATGTTTTATGCGTTTTAATGCTATCAAAATAGTTCAATTAATAGTGTAGTTTGCTGTATTTTCCAGCAATGTTTATGGCTCATTGAGTGTATTGGACATTTAACGTTTTTATATTGGATTGTGGTGTTTAACAACTATTTTTTTATATGTACGAATCTTATGTTTTTTTTGGTCTTAATTGCAGGTTTGTGTGGCTTGTGACAGGGTGTTCCTCACAAACGCATGGTCAGTTGTGGTACTGTACACCTCTTCTCTATCAACCATAGTAAGTGCCACTTCTGTTTAAAGTGTCTTTTGTTTTCTTTACTTGTAAAACTAATCACTTTTTTTTGCAACAAATGTAGTTGCAGATTACTGTGCCAATCACCCTTTCATTTTCAAGGTATTGATTTTTGTTTTGCTTGGATGTAGTTTAATGAATAACAGATTGTCATTTGGTATGTTCCGTTCATTTTATTTTGCTAAAAAAATGTGATGGATATTTTGGTTTCGAGTTAAGAAGTGGTTATGACCTTGTTAGCAAGGGTATTGCATCGAACAACAATGAAGGCAGTGAAGTTGTTACCTTTCACATATGTCGTTCACTACTAACATAGCCACAATTTGTACAAATGATTGCATGTTTTTGAGAAAATGTGGTTTCAGAATTTAGTAGAATTTAAATGGAAACAAGAAAGTTTGACAAGCTTAAAATAAGTGATTGAAGCTAACTACATGTATCTAAGAAGTAAATAAGATTTTATCGTGTAAATTTGAAGTACAAGTCTAACGACTCTCTAATGGAAACGGACTTGAATGTGTAAAAATCAGTTTTTTCTTATAAAAATAATTTTTTATTGTTTTAAACTGGTTACACTAATGTAAATGATTCGATGGTCATTTAGCATGGTGTATGATTATGATTATCTCAAATACTAACTTAAAAATGGCTAATATGGTTTCTCCAGGTCTATGAATGAAAGAGGGATCATCATCTTCATTAACTTGAACAAAGAATATTCTAATTCAAGGTCAAACAATTTGTACAATCAATCACACCTATGAATTACATTGAAGCAAAATCCAAGGCATGATAGCTTGTGAATTACATTAGAAATTAATGTAAGAATTACCTCTTTACGTTTCATGCACACATGTGTTTTTTTTGGCATCTCTGTAAAAATGGAGCTCGTTTGATATGTGGTTTGGATATTCAGATTTGGTGATGTGGTGAGGGTATTTTGCTGCAGGTGTTATCGGTGTTGGTTGCTTATTCATCACTTGATTTTTCCTGCAAGTACTGCTGAATTGGATAAGTTAACACAGTTTCAAGATTCTGTGCCTTTAATGTGTAGAGCTAAAAGGGGTTGCGTGACACACCGAAGAAGAGTATTGTTGAGAGGGTAACTATTCTTGCATATTTGTCGTGTCAGGGGGTTGGATAATGGATCAAATGGGTTTGTGGGGTTGGATAATGGATCAAATGGGTTTGTGTTATAGCCAGTTATTGTTTAGCTTGGATTAAAATGGGTTTGTTAAGGATATTATGTGTAAAAGTGAACACTTCTTTACGATTATTTTAGGTAAAACGGTCCAGCATAAGTGAACGAATGAGAAAGCTACAAGACCTTGCCCCAAATATGGACTTGCTTTGTAAACTGACTGTTCAGGTATTCGATGAGTATGGTAATGCAGTGAAACATGTATACTTTTAACATTAAATCCTACTTGTTTCCTGGAACAAAAGGTTATATGTCATTTATTGGCTTAGACACACGCACACACATATATAAAACTTTTACAATTTGTTTAGATTTGTTCAAACTGAATCATCTTATGTACTTCCTTTAATGTGTTTAAACTTTAAAATGATATATGTGATCAAAGCTAAATTAGTGAATCTGACTTATGATGCTGTTTTAATAATCAAATGACTTGTGAATGTGTGTTTTTTTTGTGCTAAGAAAAAGGGGGGGGGGGTTGTAATCTAATGTAAATGGGTCAAATTGACAGCGTATTGTAATCTGTGACTTGCAGCATTTTGTTTAAGCTTGTTCTCCATCGAGCCTTCAAACGCTAAATGACTTGCAGCATTTTGTTTAAGCTTGTTCTCCATCGAGCCTTCAAACACTAAATGACTTGAGAATCACGTTTAACTAACTAGGTAACATTTTCAGCTTGTATTTTCATTTTCACTTTTGATAAGGAAAAAACATACAAGTTCTTATTTTGTCATTGGTTTATATTAGTTCTTATTATGTTTCATGGTTTTCTGAACAGATTATTTGCCAGAGGGAAGTTCAAAACAAGTTGTAACAAGCAGAATTGTGTAGCAGAAAAACCATCAGAATCCTTGAATTCCACTACAGAAGATGAAACTGATGATCAGGTCAACATTTTCAATCCAGTTGTTCTTTTGCTTGAAGCTGGTTTATTTTTATAAGAATTCAAATAAATATCATATGGCTACTTATATACATATTAGTTCCAAATTATATTTGTCATATGGTCAATTGTATTTGGGTTGAAGCACAAGGTTATCTTTATTAAATTTGTTTAATGTTCCAGTGAGTTGTTGAAGCTGGTTAACAGTCTAGGTGTCAAAGTCAATTATGATGTCATCTTATTGTTGCTGCGGATTATCGTGCTTTAAGGTTGGTATTTCCAATAACAACTTGTAGATTTATTACTTTCGATTGGTTGAGTAGTGGTAGGGGTGCTATACCTTTTTATATTTCCTAAATTAGCATCATGTTATGTGTTTAAGGGGTTCGTAAATTGTTTACCACCTAAGAAAAGGAATCTTTCAAATTCTAGGTAGTGAACAACATGAAATTCGTATTAAACTTATAGTATCAATGCTTATGTTCAATTTGTTATTTTTTTATTAGGCATACATGAACAACATATGTTGGATGAAGAGTTGATTCATTTGAAAGATTTCCTAATCAAACAAATGGGTCAAGAGAGTCAACAGATTGTATCTTCAGGTATGTTATTATGCCTAGGTTCCGTTTCTTCACGTAAATTTCATTCCACTTGCTTATATTTCATGATAACACTTCATATTATTTTGAGTTGTGTCAAAAGTTTAGGATGTTTTCTTTGTGATCTTTTGGTGTTTTTTCTGCTTGTACTGTTTGCAGGGTGTACTAGCCAGATAAAGCGCCAAAGGAAAGAGTTTTTGTTCAAGTTTTTTACGCACAAAAGGCAATGCTTTTTCTCAAGTTTTTGAGCAGTTTTTTGG
The DNA here is from genome assembly GCA_030867185.1 of Tagetes erecta. Classification (NCBI taxonomy): domain Eukaryota; kingdom Viridiplantae; phylum Streptophyta; class Magnoliopsida; order Asterales; family Asteraceae; genus Tagetes; species Tagetes erecta. The sequence continues at coordinate 9,014,381 of CM061497.1, forward strand.
CAGCTTCATGGCTCGGTTTTAGGCTGTTTTGGTCAAGTTTTATAGCAGGTTCACGGCTGCATTTTGAGCTATTTTTAGGCTGCATTTTGGGCGGGTTTTGGGTTGTATCTGGTATTGTATCTTAATGTATCTTTGACCACTAATGTTTACAAACCATACCATTTGACATGAATTAAAATGGCTGATGGTAGCCCAATTGAAAAAAAACAACAGACATCCATTGAAATTTAAGAGAGAGCGACCCATATATGCATTATTTGTCTTTTTTTGGCTTTTGGTGGCGAGTTTAGCACATTTTCCAATATTATTTATTATAATTCTTCATTTACTTTAGGCAGTTTTGGTCAGATTTGATAGTAGGTTTATCATAAATTCTTACATTGTGATGATACCATCAGTTTTGGTCATATTTTGTAGTAGATTTTTTGTTAGATATAGTAGATTATGTATATTCCTTGTATGATTGTGAGATATAGTTATTATAAATTCATATTGTTTGTGTTGTTTGTTATATAGCATGTTATATTTGTGTTGAATGGAACTCAAAAATGTTTGTGTTGTGTGTTTTGTGTTGAATGAAGGAATAGAAAGAAAATATAGTGAGTTTGGCTCGGTTTTAGTTTTTAGCGGTTCTGTTTGGTTCGACTTTAGTTTTTAACTATTCAGTTTCAGTTTGATTTTTATTTAATCGGTTGAATCTTTTATGTAGTTTTATTTGTGAACTGATTCATTGTAGTTTAATATATCTTTTATATTGAATATATAACCTTGTTGGTTTTGATAAAACGTGTGTAAGAGATTGAACAATTTATTTTCAGTGTCCAAACTTGCTTCGGTCAAAGATGAGAAATAACAAGAAAATCATCAAGTAGTAGTACCATAAAAAGAAGTGATATAGTTATTACAAATTGTGATCATGTCATTGAGATGTGTAAGACTTATGACATAAAATGGTATCGTCATAATGCAAGTACTTACCTAGCGAATATTTGTTGTTAGATTATAATGTTTGTGATTTGTATTTTTTTTTCTTATTTGTGTGTTTGTGTATTTACTTAAAAAGTGCTATGTTTATGACTAATATTTTTATTTGTGTGTTTGCCTCACTACTTTATTATACCTCGTATGATAGGCACTCGATGGTTGTCGTCGTTGGTGCATAGTTGTCTCCGCCGCATCGCGCGGGTATATTACTAGTAACATACAATTCATCAATGAATTAACATATTTTCTCTCTTATAAACCTAAACCATCATCTGTAACATGATATGTGGATGCGGTTAATAGATTCGTACAACTAGAATCACTTGCAATTGTAAGAGCAGCATGTTGTTCAACAATTGATTTATCATGATTTGGATCGAAATCTGTTATGCAACAATTACCATATTAAATGCCCATTGCTTAAAATTGCAAATCCTGAAATGCTTAAATCAAGTTTTCGATGATCAATTTTAATTCGGACGACAATGTTGTTTGACGAGAATTGATCGAACAACCATCTGTATTGAGTTTCAATTTAAAATCGTGTAAAAAGAATACCCCAGGAACAGTTGGAGGACCTAACTTATTTAACTAAATTACAAAAACGGCCCTGTGCGAATTTTAGTGTTGAAAATAAATAAAAACCTTTAAAATAATATGATTGGTTATTAAGAGTTCTCATGGTTCTTTCTTAAAATGGAGTTCTCAAAAGAAGGTACCCATATATATATATATATATATATATATATATATATATATATATATATATATATATATATATATATATATATATATATATATATATATATATATATATATATAGGGAAAAGTTCAATGGGGAACCCCCTTTTTACCGGGGAACTAGGGAACCATTCTGGGCCCTTGGATCATCCATAATCAATTTTGGGTGGGGAACACCTACAACCTCCAATCCTATACATTGCATTTTTGAAAATAAAATTTAAAAAAAATCGCTGAAGTCGGATTCGAACCCGAGACCACACGGTTCAAAGTAACGCGCCTTTCCACTGTGCTACTGCCCATCATATTGTAATAACTTCGATATTATTTTACTTCTAGTTTTTTTTTCGCAGTTTTTTTTCCTTTGTCTTATTTTTATTTTTTATTTTATTACTTAGCTATTTTGTATAACTCTAAATCTAAAGGTCGGTGACACCCCGACACATGGCACGCTTATTTTTTGATTTTAAACTTTTACATATTTATGATTTTGACCTCCTCACTTTTATATATTTACGGTTTTGACCTCAAACTTTGACATATTTACGTTTTTTACCATCAACTTTGAATTGTCACTTTACAACTTTGAACCGTACTTTACTTTGACATATTTATGGTTTTGCTTCGCGAATTTGACATCTAAGTTTGCATATTTCTCCGTCTTTTAATACGCGAGTTTGCACATCTTGTGCTATTTATTTCGCTTTTTTTTACTAAGAGTCTTATTTTCGTAGTTTTTTTGTTTCCTTTGTCTTATTTTTATTTTTTATTTTATTACTTAACTATTTTATATAACTCTAAATCTAAAGGTCGGTGACACCCCGACACGTGTCACCAACCGATTCGTCGACTTATTTTTTGATTTTAAACTTTTACATATTTATGATTTTGATCTCTTGGCTTTTATATGTTTATGGTTTTGACCTCCGACTTTGACATATTTACGTTTTTGACCATCGCCTTTGATTTGTCACTTTACAACTTTGAACCGTTACTTTACTTTGACATATTTACGGCTTTGCTTCTCGACTTTGACATCTAAGTTTGCGTATTTCTCTGTCTTTTAATATGCGACTTTACACTGTAACGTACGAGACATGAATTTTTTTACGTGTTTACAACTTTGACCATATACTATTCTACTTTGACAAATTTCTGACATTGACAATCCGGTTTTGACTTAGTTTTAATTTTGGCATTTACGTTTGTGATATACCAGCCTTTTAATATGTTACGCAATATGACTTTGCACCGTAACATGCGAGACATGAAATTTTTTTTATCAACGCATATAATGAAGTCACATACGCGAGACCCGGCGCCGCAACGCGCGGCCCACACACAAAGCTAGTTATTATCTAAATTTAAAGGTTATTTTTATTTTTTTTATTACATAACTATTATTATTTAAATTTAAAGGTTAGTTTTATGATTAGATTTTAAGATTTATATTTTTTCTAGATTGATATTAATTTATTTTTTACTTAACATTTTTGTAGTAACTTTTTTTAATGATCTTTTTTTAATTTTATTATTTTTTATCTTATCTATTATTGTTTAGCTTTAAGGTTTAGTATTAAATTTAGATTTTAAGATTTATATTTTATCTAGATCGACATTAAATTTATTTTTTACTTAACGTTTTTGTCGTAACTTTTCTTAATGATTTTGTTTTAATTTTATTGTTTTTTGTCTTACCTATTATTGTTTAGCTTTAAGGTTAGTTTTGGGTTTAGATTTTATGATTTATATCTTACCTACAACTATAAATAAGTCAAGCCGGCTCGCAAGCTACTCAAGATCGACTCCGGTAAAAAAACTCTTTTAATCCAAACCTTTATGAGCTCGAGCCGGATCTCAAGCGTAAAAAATATTTGTTTTGTATCAAGCTCGAGCTTTGCATTCAAAACTCGTCGAGCTTAAATGAGTTTTTTGTTTATATTTTTTATCTTATTTTATAAATATATATTCATAAATATAATTAAAAATATTTATTAAATTATGATAAAAAGATTAAATAATATGTATTTGTTATATATACGATATATGATCAAAAATAGATATAAATTTAAATATAAAAAGTTATATATAAGTAAATTAAATACTAAACGAGCCGAGCTAGAGCCAAGCCGAGCCTGAGCTTTAAAAAATTTCGACGAGCCGAGCTCGAGCTTTGAAAACAAAGTTCGAAATGAGCCGAGCTTTAGCTCGAGCTTTGTTAAACTAAAATGAGCCAAACTCGAGGCTTAACGAGCTAAGTGTGGATTCGAACTCGTGACGCTGGGTGCACGACTCACAAAAAAATGCTTAAACCATTGCGCGCTATAACATTAACTTGTTATTATTTCCGATTCATTAATATTATTACTATTAGTTTCACTGATTATTATTAATTGTTTTTTACTTGCTGGATTTTTTTATCAATTTTACGTTTTACCTTTTAGAGGTTAAAAAAATGAGCCAAACTAGAATCGCATTTGTTAAACCTCAAATCACATGTGTTAAAACTAAAATCAAATGTACTAAACCTCAAATCACATGTGTTAAAACCGTAATCATATGTGCTAAACCTCAAATACATGTGCTCAAACTAAAATCGCATGTGTTAAACCTCAAATCACATGTGCTAAACCTTAAATCACATGTGATAAAACTAAAATCACATGTGATTCTAGTTCTAGCACATGTGATTTGAGGTTTAGCACATGTGATTGTAGGTTTATCACATGTGATTCTAGTTTTAACACATGTGATTTGAGGTTTAACATATGTGATTCTAGTTTTAGTTAGGGGTGTTCATTATTCGAATACCATTCGAATTATTCGAAATTCGATTCGAATCGAATTCGATTAAGGCCATTCGAAATCGACTTTCAGTCATTCGAATTCGATTCGCATTCGATTCGAATAATTTTGTCGAATATGGATCGAATACGAATATGATTTTCTGCATTCGCATTCGATTCGACCAATTCGAATAAGAAGTTTATATATTTTTTAATATATATTTTTAAATATCTAATTAATTATCTATATATGAATATGATTTAATGGACTTGAATTAAAGTTAAAAATACCCAAACCCAACCCATTACCCAATCTTAATTGTTATTTCTGCATATGAACATGATTTTCTGCTGTGACAACTTCTTATTTGTTGTTTCTACAGGTTTTAAACTTGTTTATAGTCTTTTTTTTGTGTTTGATTATGCAGTTTTAGACCTTTTGTTAACATGTTTTAGACTTGTTGATGTGCTAGTATTTTGCATATTGTTTGGGTGATGTTGTGCTACATTTGTATTGTTGCTTGATGTGTTTGTTTATTTATATTTTTTTAAAGCGAATACATTCGAATCTATTCGAATTCGATTCGAATTCGAATAACTTAATCGAATCGAATACATAGATTTTTATTCGAATGTGGATCGAATACGAATACAGTTTTTAAAAGTCCCAATTCGACCAATTCGATTCGCCTAATTCGCCCAATTCGCATTCGATTCGAATGAACACCCCTAGTTTTAGTACATGTGATCTAGTTCTAGGCTTTTAGCACACATGTGATTTGAGGTTTAGCACATGTGATTCTAGTTTTAGCACATGCGATTTGAGGTTTATCACATGTGATTCTAGTTTTAGCACATATGATTTGAGTTTCAGCACATGTGATTTGAGGTTTAGCACATGCGATTCTAGTTTTAGCACATGTGATTTGAGGTTTAGAACATGTGATTTTAATTTTTAGCACATTAATTTGAAGTTTTGTAAACTTGTTAATTGTCTTTGGTTGAAAGTTTAGCACATGTGATTCTAGTTTTAGCATATGTGATTTGAGGTTTAACATATGTTATTCTGGTTTTAGCACATGTGATACTAGTTTTAGGCATTTAGCACATGTGATTTGAGTTTTAGCACATGTGCTTCTAGGTTTAGCACATGTGATTCTAGTTCTAGCACATGTGATTTTAGGTTTAGCACATGTGATTCTAGTTTTAGTACATGTGATTTGAGTTTTAGCACATGTGATATGATGTTTAGCACATGTGATTCTAGTTTTAGCACATGTGATTTTAGTTTTAGCACATGTGATTTTAGTTTTAACACATGTGATTCTAGTTTTAGCAAATGCGATTTGAGATTTAGCACATGTGATTATAGTTTTAGCACATGTGATTTGCGGTTTAGCACATGTGATTCTAGTTTTAGCACATGTGATTCTAATTTTAGCAAATGTGATTCTAGTTTAGCACATGTAATTTTTTTTGTTATTAGCACATGTATTTGATGCTACCACACGCGATTCTAGTTTTAGCACATGTGATTTGAGGTTTAGCACATGCGATTCTAGTTTTAGGACATCTGATTTTTTTTATTTTTAGCACATTTATTTGAAGTTTTGTTAATTGTCTTTGGTTGAAAGTTTAGCACGTGTGATTTGAGGTTTAGCAAATGAGATTCTAGTTTTAGCACATGTAATTTGAGGTTAAGCACATGTGATTCTAGTTTAGCACATGTGATTTGAGATTTATCACATGTGATTCTACTTTTAGCACATGTGATTTAAGTTGTAGCACAAGTGATTTGTCGTTTAGCATATGTAATTTGAAGTTTAGCACACTTATTTGATGTTTTATAAACGTATTAATTGTCTTTGGTTGAAACTTTAGCATATTTGATTTGAGGTTTAGCACATGTGATTCTAGTTTTTGCACATGTGATTTTTAATTTTTAGCACATGTATTTGAAGTTAGTAAACTTATTAATTGTTTTTGGGTGGAAACTTAGCATGTGTGCTATGACTCATTTAACCCATTTATCAAAATGAATCAAATAATTTAAGGGTTGTAAGTTGGTTGCTGTGTAAGTCGGTTAAATATAACATACTTAATATGTGGGTTACGTATGACAACTAAGTATATTGGTTTTAATTAAAAAAATGTTATAATAAACCATATACTTACTGAGATTAATATCATAAAGCACGTTATTCAGATCACATTCAAGTATAGCAAACGTAAAATATATAAATACTTAGCTTTGAAAATGTAAAGGTTTAAAATTTTAATGGGTAAATGAATTTACATATCGAGCTCGAGCCGGCTCACGAGCCTTTTATATAGTTATTTATTTATTTTATAAATATATATTCTTATTAATTGTTAAAATATATAAAAAAAATTATGATATAATTTAAATATATATATATATATATAATATGCATTCTGTTATATATAATTAAAAATTTATGTAAAATTAAAATTAAAATAATAAAAATAAAATAACAAAATACCAAACAAGTCGAGCCATAGCCGATCGAGCTCGAGCTAGCTTCAAATTTTGTGACGAGTTCGAGCCTTATTAAGTTGAAGCGAGCCGAGATCGGGTTCGACTCGTCTTGTTTACACCCTACCCAAACCAAAAACTTAACCTAAAAAACTTAGCCATAAACTATGCCAAAAAACAATACCTTAAAGTTAAACTAGAATCACATGTGCTCAACCTCAAATCACATGTGCTAAAACTCGAATCACATGTGCTAAACCTCAAATCACATGTGCTAAACCTCAAATAAAATGTGCTAAAACTATAATCACATATACTAAAATTAGAATCACATGTGCTAAAACTAGAATCACATTTGCTAAAACTAGCTAGAATCGCATGTGCTAAACCACAAATCACATGTGCTAAAACTAGAATCACATGTGTTAAACCTCAAATCACATGTGATAAAAGCCTAAACTAGAATTACATGTGCTAAACCACAAATCACATGTGTTAAAACTATTATCACATGTGCTAAAACTAGAATCACATGTGTTAAACCTCAAATCACATGTGCTAAAAATCAAATCACATGTGCTAAAACTAGAATCACATATGCTAAATCTAGAATCACATGTGCTAACCCTTAAATCACATGTGCTAAAACTAGAATCACATGTGTTAAACCTCAAATCACATGTGATAAAAGCCTAAAACTAGAATCACATGTGCTAAACCACAAATCACATGTGTTAAAACTATTATCACATGTGCTAAAACTAGAATCACATGTGTTAATCCTCAAATCACATGTGATAAGAATCAAATCACATGTGCTAAAACTAGAATCACATATGCTAAATCTAGTATCACATGTGCTAAAACTAGAATCACATGTGTTAAACCTCAAATCACATGTGATAAAAGCCTAAAACTAGAATTACATGTGCTAAACCACAAATCACATGTGTTAAAACTATTATCACATTTTATAAAACTAGAATCACATGTGTTAAACCTCAAATCACATGTGATAAAAGCCTAAAACTAGAATTACATGTGCTAAACCACAAATCACATGTGTTAAAACTATTATCACATTTTATAAAACTAGAATCACATGTGCCAAAACTAGAATCCCTTGTGCTAAAACTGGAATCACATGTGCCAAAACTAGAATCACATGTGCTCAACCTCAAATCACATGTGCTAAAACTCGAATCACATGTGCTAAACCTCAAATCACATGTGCTAAACCTAAAATAAAACGTTCTAAAACTATAATCACATGTACTAAAATTAGAATCACATGTGCTAAAACTAAAATCACATTTGCTAAAACTAGCTAGAATCGCATGTGCTAAACCACAAATCACATGTGCTAAGACTCGAATCACATGTGCTAAACCTCAAATCACATGTGCTAAACCTCTAAAAACATGTGCTAAACTTCCAACCAAAGGCATTTAACAAGTTTATAAAACCTCAAATAAATGTGCTAAATATAATAAAAAACTAATACGTTTACAAAACCACATGTGGTAAACTACAAATCACTTGTGCTAAACCTAAAATCACATGTGGTAAACCACAAATCACATGTGCTAAAGCACAAATCATATGTCGAAAAACTAGAACCATATGTGATTTGAGGTTTAGCACATGTGATTCTAGTTTTAGCACACGTGATTCTAGTTTAGCACACCTGATTCTAGTTTTAGGCTTTTAGCACATGTGATTTGAGGTTTAACATATACAATTCTAGGTTTAGCACATGTGATTCTAATTTTAGCATATGTAATTTGTGGTTTACCATGCGTGATTTGAGGTTTAGCACATTTATTTAAGGTTTTGTAAATGTACTAATCTTCTTTAGTTGGAAGTTTAGCACATGTGATTTGAGATTTAGCATATGTGATTCTAGTTTAAACAAATGTAATTTTTAACTTTTAGCACATTTGTTTGAGGTTTTGTAAACTCGTTAAATGTCTTTGGTTGGAAGTTTAACACATTTGATTTGAGGTTTAGCACATGTGATTCTAGTTTAGCACATGTGATTCTAGTTTTAGCACATGTGATTCTAGTTGTAGCACATGTGATTTGTGGTTTAGCACATGTGATTTATGGTTACCACATGTGATTTGAGATTTAGCACATTTATTTGAAGTTTTGTAAACTTGTTATATGTTTTTGGTTGGAAGTTTAGCACATGTGATTTGAGATTTAACACATGTGATTCTAGTTTTAGCACATGTGATTTGATGTTTTGCACATGTGATTCTAGTTTTACTACATGTGATTCTAGTTTTATCACATATGATATATGGTTTAGCACAAGTGATTTTTGGTGTAACACATGTTATTTGTGGTTTACCACATGTGATTGGAGGTTTATCACATTTGTTTGAGGTTTTGTAAACATATTAGTTCTCTCTTGGAAGTTTAGTACATGTGATTTGAGGTTTAGCACATGTGATTTTTAATTTTTAGCCCATTAATTTGAAGTTTTGTAAACTTGTTAATTGTCTTTATTTAGAAGTTTAGCACATATGATTTTAGGTTTAGCACGTGTGATTTTAGTTTTAGCACATGTGATTTGAGGTTTAGCATATGTGATTCTAGTGTTAGCACATTTTATTTTAGTTTTAGCACATGTGATTCTAGTTTTAGGCTTTTAGCACATGTGATTTAAGTCTTAGCATATGTATTTCTAGTTTTAGCAATTGTGATTCTAGTTTTACCACATGTGATTTGAGTTTTAGCACATGTGATTTGAGCTTTAGCACATGTGATTCTAGTTTAGCACATGTGATTCTAGTTTAGCACATGTGATTTGAGGTTTAGCACATGTTATTCTAGTTTTAGCACATGTAATTCTAGTTTTAGCAAATGTGATTTGAGGTTAGCACATATAATTCTAGTTTTAGCACATGTGATTTAAGGTTTAGCACATGTGATTCTAGTTTTACCACATGTGTTTTTAAAAATTTAACAAGGGTTTATAAACTTGTTTATTGCCGTGGTTGAAAGTATGGCACATGTGATTATGGTTTTAGCACATGTAATTTGAAGTGTAGCATATGTGATTCTATTTTTAGAACATGTGATTTTATATTTTTTTTAAAACATGTTATTTGAGGTTTTGTAAACGTGTTAATTGTTTTTGGTTGAAAGTTTAGCACACATGATTTGAGGTTTAGCACATGTGATTATATTTTAGCACACGTGACATGAGGTTTAGCTCATGTGGTTCTAGTTTTAGAAATTGCGATTTGAGATTTAGCACATGTGATTTTTAAGGGGGAGATATGACATTTTTACCCCTCAGATGCGGGGCGTGTGTGAGATATTTAATGAAAAATTAGATGGAGTTAGTGTTCATGACCAATTCTGTTAGAAATAAAATCACATGGACCAAAACTGTTAAGGTGAGACTGAAACTGCTAATGATATCAAAACACAGGGACCAAAACTACAGTTTACTCTATTTTATATTTAGTTTTTTATGTTAAATTTATATATATTTATAACATACATCTAATATATAACAAATACAAATTATTTAATCTTTTTATCATATTTTTATAAATATTTTTAATTGTATTTAGAAATAAATATTTATAAAACTAAATTAAAAAATAAACAAAAATCTCGTTAAGGCTCGACGTATTTTAAATGCAAAGCTCGAGCTCAATAACAAAACGAACATGTTTTTAGGCTCGGGTTCGAGCTCGTTAAAACTTGGATCGAATGAGTTTAATTATATTTAAAAATATAAAAAAGTTACGACAAAAACGTTAAGTAAAAATAATCTAAATACCAATCTTTTTTTAGTGACAATCTAAATAACTAATATAGATAAATCTAATCTTATAATTAACCCTTAAATATTTAAAGAATAATAAGTAATACATATAATAAAAAACAAACAAATCAAAAAAAACTGCGCTAATAACTTTAAGTTAATAAAAAGCGAGATAAATATCAAAGATGTGTTGCAGCGTAGCGGTAAGTCTCGTGAAAGTCGTTCGCATGGTCACAGGTTCGATTCCTTCCAGCGCGTGATTTTTTTCTTTTTTTTGTAAGGTGCATAGCATAGGATTGGAGGGTGTAGGTGTTCCCCACCCTTATGATCCAATGGTCTAGAATTGTTCCCCTAGTTCCCCATAAAAAAGGGGTTCCCCATTGAACCCTCCCCTATATATATATATATATATATATATATATATATATATATATATATATATATATTCTCAAGTTCTCAACTTAATATTGAGTTCTCTCTTGATCCCTCCCCTATATAGGGTATATATATATATATATATATACACACACACACATGGTAGGGTTCAAGAGAGAACTCATTTTAAGTTGAGAACTAGAGAACTACCATAATGACAAGGGATGGAATTTTAAATAGAAGGGGTAAAACTGGAACTTTAAATATAAATTTCTTAAAATATTTCTATCTTTTGCATATGTTAATATTATTTTTTAAAAAATTGCACAATTAGATCAACAATTTCATTATCTTTCATTTGAGCATAAATAACGTTATAAAAAAAATATTTTTTTCTCGTTTTTTTAATTTTTATACTGCATATATGTAGTATTACGATATTTTATTTGATTATATTTTTTTTAAATGTTACTAACTCTTTTCATACGTTATTTATATTAAAAAAATTAAAAAATCATGTTTTTGGTTTTTTGATACTACATATATGTAGTATCAATGTAGTTGATGTATTTTTTAAACGACCAAATGACTTAAGAGTCTAATAATTATTTAAAGTGTACATACGATCTCAAATAACCAATAACAAAATTCATAATATTTCAATGTAAAAAAACTTATTGCAAATGAAAACAAAACATATACTTATACTATGTCTAAACATAAAAATAATAATAAACTAATAAACAAATGATAAATATCATAACAAAATAAAATAAGCTTGAAATTCAATATATAAGATAACAATGCATCAATACTGCATATATGTAGTAGTATGATACTATATATATGTAGTATACGATACTGCATATATGAAATACTATAAAATTTAAAATGGGATAGTGAATACGGTGATGTTATGCACCTAAGTTGCACGTAAAACCATTAAAACTACGTAGATTTGATAATATAACATAATTATTTTTTATTAGAAAACTTAACCCATTGATCTTTATTCAATTTTAATGAACGACTCGGTCTTCTCCTCATAGATCGTAGTTTTCTCTTTCTCATTTTCTCAATAATCGTCATTCATTTTAGTAAAAGATTACCAACCCTTTAAAAATCGACTGTGCCTCGATTTGACTTATCAATTTTAACTAATAGATTAATATAACATGACTTATATAATTGGTATTGGTAGATGTTCATGCTGCACATATTCAATCACATCACATAAAGTGGACCACGTAATTGCTAACATGGCTCATATAATTGGAATTAAGGCATGACAATGCTGTTTTTTTGTGATGACATCATCAAAATCAATGCCGGGTAACTTTTGTTATTTTATCAAAGTACGTAGTTTTGATGGTTTTCAGTTAATTTAGGTGCATAACAACACTGTATTCACTTTCCCCAATTTAAAAACATACAATATCGCAATACTACATATATGCAGTATTGAAAGTAAAAAATACGAGAAAATTTTATTTTTTTATTATGTTGTTTATACTCAAATGAAAGATAATGAAATTTCTGATCTAATGATGCAAAAAAAGTTTAAAAAAATTTAAAGTATGTAAAAGCGCGATCATCCTTGAATTTTGTTTTACGAACAACCCTATTATATCTATAATTCATATGGTTTTTCGTTATATAGCTAGACACTTATAACTTTCAGGTATCGATTGCCCACAGTGATAATGAAAAGCTAAGTGAATTTTATAATTGACCCCCCCCCCCCCCCGCGCTGGTATATAACTCTGAACATTCAATATCTTAAGTGACTCATTTGATGAGCAGTATAGTCCACAATAAACAACTGAGCCTCACCCATTAAAGTTCAGAATAACAAATTTTTATTTACTCATCCTAATACACATTGTATCTGCTAAGAAAGATAATAATTGATGCTCTTATTGTCATTTGACACTCTAATCGTGCAATATATTTCTTTCGAAGATCCGGTTTATTAAAGAGATCCTACCTTGTGTGAAAATTAACTTCCTTGATCACAACTATTTGATCCGCAATGTAAGCAATAGTCAGCTAATTGTTCTAAAACATGAAAATCTCAATAGAAAAAAAAAATTGCTTAATGAAACTATTGAAGTACACGATACAAGTAGCAAAATAACATGGTATTTGATCTATTTAAACTCTAAACCTCAACCAGATTGTCATCTCTCACCATCTCTTAAACACCTTAATGACGAATTCATACTCTACCACTCAATGAAGCTTGATATCAAAATTCTTGCTAACATCTTATTGTTTGAACTCCTATTAAATCCATTCGTAAACTAAAACCTATATCATAGAATGAATATTGTTAGATCAACCCAAAGGACCTACATAATTAAACCGATCTTTTAATTTAGAAGAGGGACAAGATTCCTGAAAACTGATCTTCTCGGCGTATCGTATACCCCCTACGGCCCATTTGTGATCGTAACACTCAGATTCCATCAAAGAGAAAACAGATTGTACTTCAAAGGATTAGGAACACCTCATGTAACACAAACACTTTTATTTAAAAACTACCCCAGTAAGTAAAAATGAATAACATTTTACCCTATGCCATTCAACCACTTGCTCTATCGATCACAACGAATTATAACTACTTATTAAATTCCTTGATCATTTTTGCTTAGAACATGTACTTTCGAACATATAAATATTATCAAAATTCATTCTTCTTCTGTTTTTTTTAATGTCTATGACATCCTTGATGACAGTGTTTTGACAGCATTTCTTTAATAAAGTCGAGTACCTACACACAGTTGAGTCAGTTTAATGATCTCTAAACAACTCGAATAACAACACTTCTTAAATGTAGACTCTTTAGATAAGTCTCGATCCTTGAAAATTTGAATAACAACTCGAAGCTCCGTGATCTAAAATTTTTGAAACATTCTACATACAAATCGTTGTTTATGAATTTTAAGAGTAGATCCCAAAGAAACTTTTGAATCTTTTCAAACCCACAATACAGTAGACCAGCTGAAATCCTGCAAATGATTACTCTAGTTGGTTTAAATCAAATGAAGTGGCTACCTATCACAAAACAAATAAAATCATTCTTAGCTATTAAAGTAATAACGTCTAACACCAAAGGTACAATTTAATTTTCGGGACGAAAATCCTTTTAACAAGGGGATGATGTGATAACCTGAAAAATTTTCTTTTCATTCGTTTTATTTCGTTGCAGACAACCAGTATCGCAGCGTAATTTTCGGGAAGAAAATTCATTTAACAAGGGGATGATGTGACACCCCGTAATTTCAGGTTAACACCGTTACCTACTTTTATCTATTCCGTTATGTTTTATATAAGTTAAGGGTTCAGTTTGTAATTAACTAAACTAGTTATAAATGTTGTAACCTAAACTAAATAATCATTTAAATTAGAAGGACCTAAGTGTAAATTAAAAATTAAATCACCAACCCTAGCCGACCCCCCTTTTATATCATCTTCATCATCACCGAGTTTTCTCGGTGACAATAGAAAACGCAGCAGCAGCCGCAGACCTTTCCTTCCGGTTCACCGTTGTGTCACGACAACCGCAGCCAGCATCACTATACGCACCACATCCATCTCCCTCGCTCTCGTGTCCCGTCCCTAGCTTGCTCCAAAGCTCCGGTCTGTGGTGTTTCGGTTCGAATCAACGGTTCACAGGCGACTGTCTCGGAACAACAACCACAACGCCTTGCTCCGAATCTTCTGTTCGCAGTGTTTTGGTGAGTTCTTGTGACCCGTAAATGTGTTTACGTGACCCGGTTTGATGTACGTGTTCTTGTGTGTAAATACATATAGATATAGATAGGTATACCGGTTATATGATCATTGTGTAGGCGTGCAATGTTGTATGTATTGTATGTATGTCTGCGCAACGTTAGATATATAGATATATGCTTGTATGATCATGTGCGTGTGAATGATGAGCTAGTTAAACATCAACAAGATATATATATATATATATATACTAGTAGAGACCCGCACGATGCAGCGGGGATAATATAATTCATGATATTTATTTATGGGTGTTTTGATGATTTTGTAGTTTTGTTTAGTAAAGAGTATCATCATAGTTGATTAATGGTGGACCAAGGTGATTAACGTTACTAATATCAAGTTACTAATAATTTATTTGTTAGTTACTTTGTGATACTTGTTTTCTGTCATTTTATCAATACTCTGGTGATAAATTGTATAATACTTCGCTTACTTCTTCGATCTGTAATATATAACTTAGAAAAATGAATTTAATACACGAAGCATGGTAAAACAAAAAACTATCATATTTTTCATTACAATTGAAAATAAAATATTCTTCTTAGCCCATAAGTAGTTCATCTGAAACACTCAAACATTGATAAAGAAAAATATATATATTATTATACTAATCCATACGACCATACTTAATATGACTCGTTACTCTACTTTCCTAGCCTGTTCATCCTACCATCTCTAACTCAAAGTGACCCGAGAGTTTTAAGTTGTGCAAAAAACACAACCACCAAAATGGGAGAAAGAAAAGTCAAGATATACATTTGTAGGCCTAGCTAGGAAACTACTTCACTCTCTTGGACTTTGGAGAAATTGATTGGTTTAGAAATATCTTCAAACAGGAACCCAAGTATTTGTGAGACTCAACATCCTCTATATTGTCCTCTTTTACTGACACCTTAGTAGTTGGAACTGGAGCAGCGCTCTACATGGAAAAACAATGTTTAGTTTGTTATGTATTAGTATAGATAAGCAAGAGTGTTATATAACCCCATATGAAAAAATTAAACTACAAGTAAAGATTTTAATGTGATACACAATACATCTTTCAATAAATCTTTGTCTGTATTATATTTTATGTTATGTAAAACAAAATATAATAAGTTGGTATGCAACCCGTGCATTGTGGCGGGATCTTGTGAAAAACTCTACAAATGGAATTAGGAGTCAATGCTAATACTGATAGATAGATAGATACATGTAAGGGCTTTAACATTAATCTATACTCAGATCTATATATACAACTAACAATTTTTTTTTGGCTAAATACTACTTTTTTCCGGGGATCCGAAGCCACCACCCCCTATTATAGAACATCGATTCTCATGAAATATGACATATTTTTAAAAAATAACAGGAAACTATTTTACCTAATGTCTTTCGAAAGATCTTTCCCTTGCTAGCCCATTTGTTTCCATTTTGCAGAAATTAGATCACGAAGTTCCTCTTCAACAATTGAAGCGTACGATAATGCCCTTGATGCTACGTACAACAATAAAACAGAAAATAGTGAAATATACTTATGCATATGCAAACACAGACACATCATTCATCATGTACTTGGTATTCCAGAATTGAACCATAACCATCATAGACGATGTCTAAATGATAGGTAGTTCTCCGGACATCATCATAAAAGTAAAAAAAAAAAGAAAGAAAAAAAGCATGAGTCCACCTCTTATTGAAGAGAAACCTTATAATGTACATGGTTACCTTGAATGAAAATGGTATAATTTCTATTTTTCTATACCTACACAATAAGAAATTTAAAGTTAAACAGTCATAAAAGCAAATCATAACAAAATGTCAAACATGTCCAACCAATTTGATATGGTTACAAGTTATGGATCTTAAAATTTCCATACAAGGAATTTAAAGAAAACACCTTAAGAATGAAGTGCAAAAATAAGTTATGTATCCTAATATTCATACAAAGAATTTACCAAAAAAGATCCAAGAACGAATGAAGAGCAAATATGGCACTTAACATACTAAAAGGAAACCTGCACATATGTAAACTCCATATTGACCAAAAATAACAACTTTGTGGTGGCAACATACACAACATTAACAGGTCTAGTCAATGTCGGCTAAAACTATAGGTGGTTGCGTAATACTAACAGGTCTGGTTAATATCGGCTAGAACTATCTGTAACATTCAAAAGATCGGGTTAGTCACATTTCTACTGAATTAGCACAACCAAAGAAAACTCATATATATCAGCCATTAATACATCAAAGTTTGAAACAAACTAAAATCTAAAATCAAACCAAAGAAAATACTGGTACACTTAAGGGTTCAATGTTGAGAAACACTAAAATTGAAATACACCTGTAACACTTATCTGATAGACCCTTCTTCTTCTTGATCCCGGACTTGCTTCGATTTGAAGAATTGGGTTCGATTTCAATTGAGGCCAGAACACCACTACTTGCTACTACCAAACGCGCAGCTCTGCAATCCAAATATACTACAAATTTAACCCAGAAAGTAACAATTCCAAACTAAAACAAGAGACATTTTGTGGTGAACATACAACCAAAACTAACAGCCGGTAATCCGGTGAACAAAGTAATTGAAATTCATAGGAAATAAAAAACGGTAATCGGAAGTCATGTAAAAAATACAACTAAACGGCACTTCCAGCGAGGGGTCAACGTGTTTTTCAGTGCTGAGTTGGGTGATCTGTTTGCTAGTCTAGTTAGGCAATGAGTTAATTTTACTAATCCTTAACAAATGGTGTTGAATATGAGGATTAAATCTGTTGAACAGACTAAAAACTACATTTGGCTGAAAAAAAGTATTTTGTATGGAAAAAAAGTATTTTCATAGTAATACAGCCGTTGACACCCATGACTTATTAATCATGCAATGATAAATATGCCATAGTTTGATAGAAAATTGTAAATTTGCTCAATTTCAAATCCACCAAAAGTAAAACTGTAACTAATGATTCAAATGGAACTCAAAACTAAAGACTGATTCTAATCATACAAACTGATTATCTTACCAACTCATCATATTCAAACAATTTTATTTATAAACAACAAACCTAAAAGACCATAGCAATAGAAACTTCGGAACCTTACACGGAAATGAAATACTAAGCAGACTGCACATGCAGACAAATACAAACCACAACACATAAGTTGTCTCCTTTGAAATAAACTAAATCACCAAATCACATAGTTGTTTAATAGAAAATATAATAGAACGAAATGAAGAGGTCACGATACCTTTAAAGACCAATAAATACCATGCCATGAAATGTTAATATACCTATCACTTTGTTTTCTTCGTCAACTGTAGGCAAGAACTGAATAGGGAATGGGGGATCATCCATCTTCTTAGAGTCTTTGGGTTCCTATTATTATCAGTCACACACACCACAAAACATATTATTTGTAACATCATTCAAATAAAAACACAAACAAAAATAAAAGACTGAATCTGGTGGGCATACCTTTAACACGTTTCAGCAATAGCAGGTTTGAAAATGTCCTCTTTGCTAGGTTTGAGTGTTCAATTGAGATCACCATCAATGAATGTACCAATGAGGTGATAATCATCATCCATGACCAAAAGGTAAGCATATCCTTCTTTGCATTACATAAATTCAACTTGCTTCTTCATCGCATCTTACCTGTAAATCAAAATCCTTAATTATCAAATATCATGCTATAAACGTTTAAATGATCTATGAATAGACATGATTTATCAGTTATATAGTTGTAGCACAACTAATGTTTATTTCTTAATCTAAACATCTCATGGCAATATAGTTTAATAAGTTATGATAATCAAAATTCTAGCTATGGCCAAAACATTCTCTAAATCATGCAATCAGGTTGTTGTTAATAGAAACTAAATCACCCAATAAACTCGCATAATTCAATTTCTATCCCGGTGTACGCACCATGTCGGCTGAAGACCACCAAACCACCATTTCTAAACCAAAAATAGATGGAATCCTATTGAAGTTTCTTGATCTTCATAGAAAATAAAGTTTAAGAATTGAGAAGAGCAATTACAGATGTGGAGAAGAGCAACTTAGAAGAAACATACCACCAAAAACAAAAAAAAATGAGTTTGAATTTAAACGGATTGGTGCGAAATAGTTACCAGCCTATTTTCAGGAATTATATAAATTTCTAGTGCTATACATTCAGTGGATTAATGAACAAAACTTTGCTTTACATAAATAATATATATTTTTAAAGGCATAAAAATGTATTTCACAACTTGAATATAAACAAATGTATTTAATAACTTTAATGCAGGTACAAATATAACCCGATGATTCAAAACCGCTATATAAAATATGTTTTATGGTGTTCTCAAGGGCTAACATAAAAGTATAAGTAGGAAGACATAACCCACATTCAAGTAGACCAGAATGTGTATAGAAACACAAATAAGAAGGAAAAGAGAAGGAATAAAATACATAATGAAAATAATTAGCCAACCATGAAGGCAATACAACTGTTAAGTATGTTTTTTTAGGTGACTACATAACAAACCATACAAATCATGAATTAGAAGTATCAATATGTGATGTTGTGGGTTATTTTTTTAAACTTTTTGGTGTAAAAATAGATATTGCATAGGTGACATGTGTATAGAAACAAAAGAGATACTAAACCTGTTTTTAACTTGCTTTGTAGCTTGAGATTTTCATTAAAGGTCGTTGTGGCACAACTGCCTGAACAAGATTGAGGAGCAACTGCAAAAGAAATTTTGAAAGAAACCTTCTATCACACGGATGAAAATATAAAAACATTTAAATATAATGTAACTGTAACATGAATAATTCACTTGTAATAAAGTGCATAAGAGGATCATTAGATACAAACTAAATAATTAAAGTGCTTGCTTAAGAGTTAAGAGCAATCTTTACTATTAGTAGAATGTACACCATGATTTGAGTTGTCTTTTAATTTCTAGTGAATTAAAACAATAAAGAAATTTATTCAGGATATATACAATTTGTACAATTGTCAACACATAAATTATTAAATAAAAATAAAAATTAAGAAAGAAATTTTGTGATCTTACCTATCTCGTTTCGAACTTTACCAAAAGATTTGTGGTAGCATGAGTACAAATGATTCAGTTGCGAGAAACGTTAGAACTTGAAGAGATGGTATTTCTTGCTGCAAAATACAACTTATCAAAAACAAAATGATGAAAAATAGTGCAAGAGTTATAAAAGTTAAGGGTCAAATATATGGATGCATCATATATGAATGTGTGTAAATCTAAACTTGAATCAATAAAATAAATACAAGTCATGTCATGTTTATTGTTCACAGTCAAGCATCATAAAGTGAACACAACAGGATTAAATAGCCCGTAACAGTGCTTTAGCTGCATGTTATCATCCGTCAAAATAATGAACCGAAAGTAAAGGAGTTGTAAAGGATATACTCTGCGTATGAAGTGAAAGAGAAGGTTGCATGTAAAGCTAAGAAGGTTGCATAGTACCTAGATTGAAAATATACTAAAATGTAGCAAAGAATTTATTTTGTTTGTCTAAGCTCTAAACGATTAGCTTAATTTCAATATTGAAGCCCTAGGTAAAACTGACTACAGCACTGCAGCAGAGTAAATGTAGTTATCACCTTCTCATTTTAGACTTACGACTGGAAACAGTAACCTTAATAGTAAAGGCAGAAAAAGTGAACCAGGAATTTCAATGGCAAAATTATTACCTAAAGCTGTGAATGAACAAAGTAAAATAAATGACTATAGCCAAGCGTATATGCAACTTGGAGAAGCATAAAACCAATCCGACCAACTGTCAGAGTTTTTCCCTAGGGTGCAAACATTTTGATTATCAAACTAAAGCATACAACATGAAACTTATATACCAAATCACATTGTGTATCAGAAATATATTTATTGAAACATGAAACGCAAAAGTCTAAATGCAAAAAAATAGCTACACATCATACCTTCAAAATGTGAGATCATGAAACCCTACAAAACATTCAATAAACAAATGTAATAGATCATAAAATCTGACCCATTTAAACATAGTTGCTGAATGGTTCTTTGTTGCAGGTGATTAGCTACAGATTAAAACAAATTCAGCAGGGATAAAAGAGCTGAAACATTAGATAACATCTACGGCAATGTAACGTCGTTATCCACCCCCCTTCCTGCAAAGTAGAGTATTTTGCCAACTTTAACCGGCGGAATTATGTACTGGCTCATGTGTGATTTCCTCCAAAGCGAAATAAACACACTACAGTCGGTCAATCTTCCCCTAAAATTTGTAACTCACAAACCATAACAATTAACAAAGCTGGTTACCTTAATGAATCGATGAAGGCAAGAATCGATTAATTGAAGAAGGCGAAAACCGTGAATCTCTTCCATTGCATCTAAAGCTTTCGTTCCGCTTAAGTTTAAATCCACAAAATCACGGGAAAGATCCGCCGGACCTGGATTAAAGAGCAACAAAATCTGATTTATTGGATCGGAAGAACATTGCTTGAAATCAAATAAAAGGCAAGAAGAGTTTCAGATTCAAATCAAAGTAAGAATCACAACTAACCTGCTCGTCGGAATCATTGAATAGGATGAGATAATGGCGATGAAGATTGTGCGTTATGAAGAAATATATTGGGGCCATGAAGATTGTTATACAAAAAACCTCTGATTGAGAAGAAAGAGATTACCATGTAAAATAGATTTTCAAAGTGAAACGAAGACTGAAAGTTCTCAGCCTTTGAAAGCGCAGAAAAAGAAGGAACCCAGTTAACGTTTTCTTTAATTGTTATTATAATTTATTGGGTTAAAAAGACATAACTACCCCTAAAACTACCCTAAAACTACTTGTACATTGTGCATCAAATAGCAGTACGTGGTTGACAAATTGGGTGTCCTTCCAATCTGCATTATAGATAGTATAGATATATATATATATATATATATATATATATATATATATATATATGTGTGTGTGTGTGTGTGTACAGTTCTTGGCATGGATGTTATGTTATGGTGCACATGTATGTGAAGGTATAGTACTGATATATATATATATATATATATGTGGAGTAATGGATGTATGCGATTGTATATTATATATATATATATATATAAAACAGAAAGCATGGATTGATAATGTGTGCGCATGAAAGCATGGATCGATATGTGTGGTGTATGCGTGCGTGATTGTGTGTATATATGTACTTGGGTTGTAATTATTATATATGTATGTATGTATGTGATGTGTATGTATGTATATAGTATAGAATTATGTGTGTGCACGGAGGTTTATATATAACAGTAGACTTGCAGCAACATATGTATATATACATGTATTATGATGAAGTGTTATGATGAGTGTGTATCGTATGATGTATGTTTTGTATATGCGTATGTAGTGCGTATGTTTTGCAGGTGTAATAAATATAAGGGCGTGCATGTGTAAGTTTAGTATGTAGGTTCATTTCGTGATGTGGTGTAACATAAAAGTATAGATGGTATTATGGGTTGTACAATGATAATGTGAGTCGGGTCAAGCTAGCGATAGGATGCATGGAATGTGCTACATGGGTATGTATATATATATATATATGCGAATGTAATAATAGTAATTGATTCTAGGGAAATAAGTATATCATGTGTTTGAGGGAGTGATTATATAATTAAATGGCATGCATTATTCTAAGTGTACACGTATAAAAGTTGTCGCTAATAATTAGTATATGATCATTAAAACAGGTTGTAGAGCGGTCTAGATTCTTTTGTTGCATAATTGCTGTTATTTGCTGTGCGCTCCAAAGGTGAGTTCTTTGCCCGCTTTTAAATATTTTTCTGGGAGAAAAAATACAAATGTTTTTACAATGCCTTCGGGCAACTACTTTACAGTGCCTTCAGGCGGACTGCATTTTTATGCCTTCGGGCAGGGCCTTCGGGCAAAACTTTATTCCTTCGGGCGGGGACAACTAAGGCTACTTTTTATACCTTCGGGTATGCCTAAGGGCAGGTTTCGGTAAAAGTATAAATGCCTACGGGCAGGTTTCGGTAAGAGTATAAATGCCTTGGGCTGAGTTTTATACCTTCTGGTAGGGCCTTCGGGCAAGATTTTAAATAGCCTTGGGCTGAGGTTTACGCCTTCGGGCAACGGTTTTGATAAAACAAAGTTCTATTGTCTAACTGTTTATTTTACTGAGCAT
Source organism: Tagetes erecta (assembly GCA_030867185.1). Lineage (NCBI taxonomy): Eukaryota > Viridiplantae > Streptophyta > Magnoliopsida > Asterales > Asteraceae > Tagetes > Tagetes erecta. Next base: position 9,037,530 of record CM061497.1, read on the forward strand.
GATTCCACCCAACTCTAAAGTCCTTTCCTTTTTGTCGAGATTATTAATATACAGTGGGTATAACGGGGAAATTTGAGTAGTACTACGGGTTCGGCAGACCCCATCATGCTGGATTGGTTTCCAGGTGGTGCAAATTGTCCTTTAACTTTTGGTCACCCGTCGTGGTGGTAACAAGGCAACCTTTATCGTATCGTTCAGTTTAATCTCGACGTGCTCATGTAGTAAACGAGGTGGTCTAGCTAACCACCAATAGTAATGATGTTTATCGGTTAAACGGTTTCAGTATTTTTATATACTCTTGTTACTTAAACTCATTGAACTCACCAACATTATTTGTTGACTCGTTTTAGTATGTTTTCTCAGGTGGCTAGGAGCTGTGCACGTAGGACATATCATGCATGAGTCGTTTTATATTATTTTGAATAGTTATTTACGTTGTTGGCTTTAATGAAATAAATGCCGATTTGTGCTAGACTATTGAGCACAGGTTTTATACTAGTATCGTGCTAGACTGTTGAGCACAAGTTTATTTAAATAATGAGTTTGTTTGAAAGCTTCCGCTAAACTTTGAAAACTTACATTTTTATACCCTAAGTTTTGGGTTAACGTTTAAGTTATACTTTTATTTAAAACATTGAGTCAGTGTTACTGTAACTAATGGCTTGAGATCCTGGTATGTCACACGCCTAACGGATACCCCGTTTGTGGAAAATTGAGGGTGTAACAATTTATCTTTTGTTTATTAATTTATTTTTATCTTTATGTTTACACATAGTATAACTAGGGTTTTGTTTTCATTTGTAATATTATTTTATAATATGAAATATTATGAAATTTGTTATTAGTCATTTGAGATTGTATGTACACTTTAAATAATTATTAGACTCTTCAGTCATTTAGCTGCTTCAAAAAATGCATCAAGTACAATGATACTACATATATGTAGTATCAAAAAAACCAAAACGTGATTTTTAAATTTTTTTTAATATAAATAACGTATGAAAAAGTTATTAACGTTTAAAGAAAAATATAATCAAATACAATATCGCAATACTACATATATATGCAGTATGAAAATTAAAAAAACGAGAAATTTTTTTTATAACGTTATTTATACTCAAATGAAAGATAAGGAAATTCTTGATCTAACAGTGTAATTTTTTAAAAATAATACTAACGTATGCAAAAGATAGAAATATTTTTATATTTAAAGTTCATAATATTCCATATTAAAAGAAATTATTACAAATGAAAACAAAATCAATACTTATACTATGTCTAAACATAAAGATAATAATAAAGTAATACATAAATGATAAATATCATAATAAAATAAAATAAACCTGAAATTCAAACTATAAGATAACAATGCATCAATACTGCATATATGTAGTATCATACTACTACATATATGCAGTATACGATACTTCATATATGTAACACTATAAAATTTAAAAGGGAATAATGAATACGTTGATGTTATGCACCTAAGTTACACGTAAAACCATTAAAATTACGTAGTTTTGATAAAATAACTTAAATTATTTTTTATTAGAAAACTTAACTCATTGGTCTTTATACAATTTTAATGGACGACTCACTCTTCTTCTCTTAGATCATAATTCTTCTCTTTCCTATTTACTCAATAATCGTCATTCATTTTAGTAAATGATTACTCGCCCTTTAAAAATCGATCTTACGTCAATTTGGCTTCTCAATTTTAACTAACAGGTTAATATAACACGACTCATATAATTGGTATTGTGATACGCCCCTGCTGCACATATTCATACCACATCACATAACGTGAACCAAGTAATTGCTAGCAATATTAGTACGATCATATGAGAAAAATCCAAATTTAGAATTAAGGCATGATGGTTTTTTAGGTGATGGTATCATCGAAATCAATATCAGTGAACTTTTGTTATTTTATCAAAGTACTAGTTTTGATGGTTTGCCATGTATTTTAAGTGCATAACAACACAATATTCACTTTCTACAATTTAAAAACATATAATATCGTATACTACATATATGAAGTATTGATATTAAAAAAACGAGAAAATTTTACTTTTTTATAACGTTATTTATACTCAGATGAAAGATACTGAAATTCTTGATCTAATGGTGCGAAAAATTTTTTAAAAACTTAACGTATGCAAAAGATAGAAATGTTTAAAGATTTATATATTTAAAGTTCCAAATTTACCCCTCCACTTTAAAATTTCATCCATTGTCTTTTAGGAGTTCTCTAGTTCTCAACTTAATATGGAGTTCTCTCTTAATCCCTCCCATATATATATATACATATATATATATGTATATATATATATATATATATGGGAGGGATCAAGAGAGAACTCCATATTAACGTATGTAAAAGATAAAACTATTTTAAGATTTTTATATTTAAAGTTCCAATTTTACCCCTCCTATTTAAAATTCCATCCTTTATCTTTTTGGTAGTTCTCTAGTTCTCAACTTAAAATGAGTTCTCTCTTAAACCATATATATATATATATATATATATATATATACTAGGTTAGCACTTGTGGGTACCCACAAGATTAAATGATAAAAATAACTTAGACCTTTATTTACAAATTTTCAAACATGATCTAGCTTAGACCATTATTTATATTGAAATAAGTAATAAAAAATTTACACTTTTATTTACAAATTTTCAAACATGATCTAGCTTTAATAATGATTATAATCAACCTCAACCAAATGTAAAAAAAAATATAAAAGAGTTTTATAAAAGAAAGATTCAAAAAGTAAATAAATGTGAAGGGAGTTATGTATTCTATACAATTCTGTTCCTCTTTTCTGATATCCGATCCACTTTTAAATCCCCTATAAAATTTGTACAATGACTTAACGAGCATAGATTATTTTAAAATTAATATCATACCCGTGTTACATAAGTTGTTACAATAAAGCTTGACCATCTATGAACATTTTGTATAATCTTGTTTCATTAGCTACTACTCCAACTATTCTTATATCTAATATGTATAATGAGCGCACACCAACCTATCAAAGCAAAACTTTTGTACCAACCATTCCTCTTAACACCCGTACCAACTTCACACTCATATCCTTGTTCATTCCTCAACTTCAATGTTTTAAGATGAACACCAATTAACACCCATACTGGAATTTAAATATCTAAAAAACAATATGAAAAGAAATAATAGTTTATGATCACAAAAGGCAAATACAAATTTGAAAAATAAAAGTGATTCACCGAAGCCCTTCTCTATTTTATCTCCACGTAGTACTCATGTCTTCTACCTTACTGATCAAAAAGATTCTTAGAACCTCCAAGTTTACAGCTTTTGTAAAAGATATACAACATAATGAAGTAAAAATTGAATTACGAAGAGTCCTTATAACATAATCAAAGGAGAAGGATTACTTGTACTCAAGTTTGCAAAAAATATTGCAACCCAAAACTGGAATAGTACTTCGATTAAGGCCATGAGCTAAGATGGTCATAGTCCTCCATGATTTTTCCTGCAATTAGTTATCATATAATCAAACAACACAATGAACAAAACTGAAAGAATACAAAGGTGAAAATCAATTAAACATTTATCTTGTAATTCTTCATTACAAAAGAACTGATCTTATAATTCTGAATTACGAATGAACTTATCTTATGTGTTCCTCTTTAGAACTTTCTACCTCATTTTGCTTAATTTCCACTAATAATTCTACATTACAAAAGAGCATGTATTAACTTCAATAGACATATATTTCAAGTTGATAAAAACAAAAAAAAGGTAGCATCCAACCCTAGAATTCATCTGAAGGTAAAACTTTTTTAGTGATGGATGAGGCGGGGATATGAAAATATGAAAACACACGATATTAAATTAATAAACTTAGCTTCTATTAAAACTTAGGATACAAATTTACTTATGAAGAAGAAACAGGAACATGCGATTGAGAATGGAAGGGTTACTTACGTACAAATAGACATAGACATTCTCTGGATACTTTGATTGAAGATCGTTGACGAAGAAAGAATACAGAGCCACGACTTTCATAAGGGGTTAAAAAATACAAAACAGTATAATTAGAATGAGAAACCATTATACATACTAATGTTCTAAAACAACTAAACATATACATATACCTGTAATTGACTTGGGAGAATTTTGAATCTGACTTTATTTCTTGATGATGATATGATAGGTTCAATTGGATCGTTCAATCGCTCACAATGATCAGAATAACAAGTATAAACAAACGATTCAATCACAAACACAATCCATACTAATAATTCTCTGTATATTGATGATCAAAGCAATTCGTAGTACAAGGTGCAGGAGAAACAAAATCACACACAGTTAATTCTCTCTCTAACAGTGTAAAAGTGATCTAGCCTCTCTCCTCACACACACACACTACATGCTTATAACAACAAAATACAAGTTTAAGGAATATAACAAAATAGACCCTAAACTATTTACAAACATGTAAACAATAAACAAAATACAAAGTAAATCTTAACAAGGAAATAGCCCTAACAGTACTCCCCCTAAGATTTAACTTTGGATCTTCAGCAAATTCTTCTATCTTTTTCTTCTTCTTGATCAGCATCATCTCTTTTTCTATCAATCTTCTGGTTCATCTTTTACTTTCAGCAACTCTCGTCCTTTATACTCTTCTTGTTCCTTCAAAGCTTCTTCAATACAGGATTTGAACTTTTCAGCAATCTTAGCTTGTCGAGGCTTGGATTCATTCGTCAGAATTGGTAAAGCATTCATACGTCGAAGCGAATCCAGATTCAAACCTGCAAAATCGATATTAGCATAAAACTCAAACGGCATCTCCTGGCCTTTGACTTTCACCTCCAAGGTTCCTTTTCTGGATATCCTCATATACTCTATCTCTGGTACATCCACCCTCACGAGATTAGAGTTCAGCAACGCCTTTCTCACACGTATCTTCTCAGTTGCAGCTGCTATGACTTCAATCATTACCACAAATAAATTCCTGTCAGCTTCAGCTAATTTATCCTTACATTTCTCCATTCTATAACTTCTCAAAAAGTCGATATAAGAAGGATGTAGAAGCTTCAACTCAAAAGTACTGAAAAGTGTAATCATGTCTTCATCCCAATTCTCCAAATTTCGAACAAGCTTCAGTTCAAATGTTTCCTGATTGTAGAACACTCTGAGTATTGGCTTCGTCATCTGACTTCCATCAATCACTTTTAATCCAGGATCTGTCACTTTATCAAAGTATTCGTCCGAGAACTCTTCTAAATACATATCCTCAGTCACAACCAAACGCTTTTTCTTCTTTTGTTTCTTTGCTTCCACATAAGCTGAGTCTTCCTGTTGGCCTCGGAAATCCAAAAACTTTGGTGATCTACCAATCCCGGCATCAAGCAACATTACACACTTATCACCACGCTCAGCGTGCGTGTGATTTATCAACCTCAGTTTGTGTAATTCTTTCAAGTCCTGAACCTCCAGTTTAAAAATGCTTGAGTAGTAATGATATACGTCACACAAACCATTTACTCTCTTTATCATAAACGCATCGAAGACTTCATCATATTTCCAAGCAATTATCTTTACCTTCTTATTTTTCTCTGGCACAATCATTGAGTCAAGCAACTCAGCAATCGACTGTCCTTTGCTTAGCAGTGACCTCACTACGTCACCTGCTGTTGCTGACTTATGCCAAGTCTCACGCACCTACATTGGTATGTTGTAGGATTTAGCTTCGCTTGGAAACATGTCCATCAGTTCATGTCTTTTCTTATGAGCATTTTCAGGAAGCGCCATCACTGGAATCTCTTTTGGACCAAGAATTTTGTATTTCTTTGTCAGCTCAAAATATTGCGGATTGTTGTAGTCCAAATAGAACATTCGATTGTACAATTTTTCTGTCTTCATGAAACTAACCACAATTTTCTTCAGTGAAACTGACTTCAATCTTTGCAAGGTTTTGTATGGATAGTTTCTTGAACTCAACCAATCACGCATTTCTCTGCTAGTCATTTCCTCCGGATTTGGATGATACAGCTCAGTTGGTGGCAGATCTTCTATGTTTAAACTTTCCTGCATTGGAGTCCATTCGCCCATCTCAGTAACAAACTCCTTCTTATCTGCTTCAGCTTTGTCTTGATGAATCATGCATTTCTCGTACTCTTCATTAATCTGAGTCACCGTCAACCCATTCAAAAACACAGAGTTGTACTTCATTTTTTCGAGATATGCAAACCGTTGATCCAAATCATCTAGTAACTCTTCAACAGTATTCTGTACTGGCTCAGCTTCATCTTCAGACTCAGTCCAATCTATGTCATCTAAATCATCTAATGCCTCAATCATAGGTGCATCGTCAGTTTGAACCGGCTCAAACTGACTTGCCACTTCAGCTTCTGTTTCAGTCACATCAACAGCTTCAGATTGAATCGGCTCAACCTGAACTGTATCTTCAGAAACAACCTCCTTCTCACTTTCTGTGGCAATAAATACTTCAGTTTCAGCGTCAGACACAATTTCAGTTTCAGCTTCAGATACAATCTCAGTTTCAGCTTCAGACACAATCTTAGTTTCATCAACTTTCTCCGTCTCAGTCACAGCTACAGATTGAATCGGCTCAATCTGCACTGTTTCATCAAACTTAGCCTTTTTCGAACTTTCTTCATCACCAAATATCTCAGGTATCGCATCTATTTTCCTCTTTCCCTCGGCTTTGTCCATATTCACAGTTTCAGCAGCAGCTTCATCGGGAATAATAATTGGTGATTCCACTCTAATCCCAACATTCGTAGTGCCTCGAGCTCTAGTCAGATAAACCTTTGGCACATGCGTTTCAGTCACTTCTATTATCTCTTCAGAAAAATCTTTATCTGAAGATGAGCCAGCCTTCTTCGGTTTCATTTCCTCCAACTCCTTTTCTAACATTTCTTTTTCTGCCTCTAACGTATTACACTCAGCCTTCAAATCAGTATAGTCATACTTTAAATTCTCATATTCCTCCTTCAGTTTATCATGATCATCCCTTAACTTCACATGTTCATCAACTAACTTCACATGATCCTCATCCAATTTCTTGAAGATTTTCAGATTTTGATTATGAATATCCCAATATTCATCAAATCTTTTCTTCTTCCTCTCATTCGATGCCTTCAACAATTCATTGGCTTCCATCAGCTTAGCCACCATATCCTCTAACTCAGCTATTCTTTTCTCTTTCTCATCCTCAATCTTTGACACAACGTTTGGTGAAGACTCCAAACCTTGTTCAACAATTTGTGCAACTTGTGGTGATGTGGTGGGTAAATCAGCAGTAATAGGATCAGTAGCGCCAGCATCAGCATCCTCAACTATCTGTGCCATAGTTTCAGCTTCGGCCACTACCTCCTGTGCTATCTGAAGAACGTCTATCTCCTCAGGCTCAACAATCACAGGTTTTGATCTCTTTCTTCGAACATACTTAACAGAAACATCTTTTGGAATCTCAGCAACAACTTCTTCAATCCCAGAAGCAACCTCAACAGGTTCTTCTATAGCCATAGGCTCAATAACCTCAATATTCTCTATTGGTTCAGCCTCCTCTGAATTAGATTCAGATTCAGCATCATCACCACCATCATCATCACCATCATCTTCCTCATCATTATCACCATCACCAATTCCATCATCTTCGCCATTTCCATCATCTTCACAAATCTCTCTATCAACAAGATCCACTGGATTTACAATCTCCCCATTTGAAATATGATGATAGACTACACCAACTTCTTCTTCGTTATTGACTATATCTCTCATATAGTCAAATAACTCCACATCAGGCACATTCCCGATACTCATCTTTCTGTAAGATAGATCGTTCATGTCCTCAGTGTATAATATACCTCCATCATAACCTTCATTTCTGATGATAGGATAGGCAATGTTTATCATCAACTGCAGAAACCTTGGATACATAAGAAATTTGAACCTTTTCCCTTTCACCAAATTAAATACAAAGCCATTCATTATCCATCTCGACATGTTGAATGGCTTGTTTTCTACTATGGCCACAATTGGTGAAGCAATATCAGAAGGGAAGTTATCGAATCCTGCACTCCTCCTGGACATGCATTGCTGTATAACATAGCATAGCAGTTTGTACTTCTTTCCCAACTTAGCCCTGTAAAACTGTGACTTTGGAAACACAGGTGGATGACCCATATTAACAAAACACGCTTTACATTCCTCCATAGTCAACTCATCCATCATCCCAACTTCATCCTCATCTATCCTCAGGGCCTGTCTAATAGCATCTTCTGAAACAGTCAACACCCTTTCTTCAGTTATGTTGCCTCGAACAACAGTAACTCCATTTTCATCTCGAACAACCTCTGCTGTCCTCCAAAAATTCTTGATCAACCTTGCATATATGACCGGTTTGGCACATATAGCATATACATATTTAGTCCTCTTGATGAATTTGATCATGTCCCTATAACCATCTGTTTCAGGAAGTGATTCATCCAAGCATGCTACCAAATTGTGCTTAGGCTCGAACTTGAGATTCTCCATCTGTTAAAAAACACAAACAAACACAAGACAAGACAAATGTGTTAGATTCTTCATTAAAGCATATCAAAATTTTCTTAAGTGTTAGAATAATAGTTAGAAAGCAAAACATTCGCATAATCATTTTAAGTCCTAAATTGTTCTAATAACCTGATTTTCATCATTTTAATCAAACAACTTTGAATTTTAAAGATTATACTTCATGTTTCAATTTTAACTGTTAATCACTTAGGCAAAATTTTGACATTTGTATGATGAAGTTGTTTAACCTGTTTTAGTTCATTTTTATCATGCATTTGTTATGTTTAACACACATTTCATCATTTTGAAGTGAAACATTTAAGACTTTCAAAGGTCATCAATGGCGATTTTAACTGTTATGTCCATTTCACTTGATTCAGATGATTTTAAGGTGTTTTAGTGCAAATGAGTGATTGAATGTTGATGATCGACAGATTTTAACCCTAAAACAACATTCGATTTAAGTTTTAACACACAAAATCAAAGTGTCGTTTCAAAATCCAAAACACTGTTCATCATCGTTTTTCTTTTAAACAGTTGATTTGCAGGTCGATTTAGGTCAAAAACACTTCATCATTACCTTATTCAATCGATCAACCTTGTTACAGAGCAAACGATTGAATATGATAACACGGCGATTTTAAGTACAGAGGGTTTGTGTGAAAGTGAATGTGTGAAATGATAAGTGTTTGTGAAGAGGCGGTCTTTTGTATCGTCAAAAATTTAGGTCAAATTTTAAGTGCCGGTCAACACAAGTGACGGGCAAGCAAAATAGGCCCAATAAGCCTTGCCGGGTCAAGTACTGTAGTGACGGGTCATGTACTGTAGTGACGGGTCAAGTACATAAGTCAAGTCACCAAACATATGAAAAACACTTGACGGGTCAAGTACTGTAGAGACGGGTAAGTCACTGTAGTGACGGGTAAAGGTTAGGAACAACTACACCTGATGGGTTTTATTCATCACCCGGCAGAATAGTTTCCAAACATCACCCGGCAACTTTTCTTCATCACCCGGCAACACAGTTGCTTTCCTTCTTCATCTGGCTTGCTTTTCTTCTTTACACGGCAACCTTCTTCACAAGACAACCTTCTTCACACGGCAATCTTCTTCATTACCCGGCAACACAGTGTCATATCTTTACACGGCAAGAAGATTTCTCTTTCACCCGGCTGTATAGTTAACACTTGTCACCCGGCAAGATAACTATGACCTTCACCCGGCTGTATTTGACATGATCATTGCCCGGCTGTACAATGGTCATAATATCTTCACCTTTTCCTCGATCACCCGGCAAGTATCAGACTTACAACATTACCCGGCTAAACAGTTCTTTACCCGGCAGAATAGTTGCATCTGATATCTTTGCCCGGCTATAACACTTGAACAATTTTCTTCATTTTTCTCGTCTGTTGACTTTTTCAACGTCATTTATTGCACCTGCAAACATTCTCCGACATATTAATTAGACAAGATATCCTTAAAAAGAATGTTTGTCATATTAATTATCAAACAATATTAACCATTGCAACAAATTTAATTTCCAATTAAAATCATTTTTCTTTTTCTTTTTCAAAATGTTTTTGCACAACCAATTTTTCTATATCCCGAAGCAATTTCTTAAAAACAAATTACAAGACCTTGGGTTTGTTTTTAACACATCCAATACCTTTGCTTTTCATACCACATAATCTTGTTCATTCAAAACACACTTATTCAAAACAAAATATTTTTGGATTTTTGTAGATATTTTTCTTCAATTTTATTCTCCCCCTAAACTTGAAATTTCTTGAAATTTTTAAGTTTTACAAGGATGTCGATGTGTCAATAATGATTCCAAATGCCTGCACACACAAAGCACACACATTAAAATAAAGACATATGCAATGCAATGAATCATAATATCGCAATGAGATCATACCACACATTATCTGAACATGTTTTGCAAGTTTTGAATAGACATTTGACTTATGTTTGATTGAGTGATGATATGAAAACATACCAATTAGCTCGAGTTGACACACTTACTTTTTCAGTATCATGATGATATTTAAGGTTCGATTAGAATGACTTATGTGACCCACATGTATACATATGTCAACATATTTCCTTATCAAACACTACCTGAATGCATATTGCACAAAACCTGGTCACTTACAGTCATAAACAGTGTGGAATCTGGGTTCTATTCGGATTTGGTCCACTTTGGGACTTCTTTTTAATTCCATCTTTGGGAATTTTTCTTTCCTATTGTTCCCCTTGGGAATCTTCTGAATTCCATTTTGGAATTTTTGTTTGGTGTTGGTCCACATTTGGGACTCTTTTTGTTCCATTTTGGAATCTTTTGCTGCATCTTGAAGCTCAAAAGAGACTTCGTGTGAGACTTCAGGTCTGTGGGTACCACAACAAAGAAGCTCACGATGCGGTTCATCACACTGAGAAGACTACATCGTTACCCGATCATGCACAACTATCATCACAAGCAATGTATTAAAAGATATATATCTAGACATGTATAACAATGGAACTTAACACAAAGATCATTAAGTTTATGTTTGTCAACAATCAACTTACTTTTTCAGTCTAATTGCCTGAGCTGTCTAGCACATCAATTAACATTCATCAGTCTTTATTAAAAATGATGTAACAAATAATGTCTAGTGTAACTATCATTTCTCACTTGTTGCAATATAGATTCTTATGACATGATATTTTCTTTTCTTTTTGCTTTTATATTTTGTATTTGCTTTTCTATTTTTCTTTTTCACGCAAGCACACACAATGCAAAACATAAAGTAAAAGACAAAGGAATCAAAATATAACATCAACTTATTAATTTTAATTTTTTTTTTTTTGGCTTTTATATTTTTTTCTGATTTTTGTTTTGTTTTTGAAAAATAGAATCAATCATGATTGATTAATCCTATGGATTGAATTAAGAATTCAAACCGGCCTGACAAAAAAGATTTTGTGAAAAGATCTGCCAGTTGTTTGTCGGTATGAACCTTAATCAAAATTATTAAACCCTTTTCAGAGTTATCTCTTAAAAAATGATATCTAATTTCGATGTGTTTAGTTTTAGAATGTTGAACAGGATTAGCAGTTATGAACATAGCAGCAGTATTGTCTATGTAAATAGGAGTTTTTAGAAAGTTAAACCCGTAGTCCAGCAACTGATTTTGTAACCATAAAACCTGAGAACATCCTGCAGATGCAGCGATATACTCTGCTTCAGCTGTGGATACAGAAACATTGGTCTGCTTCTTGCATTGCCAAGAGACAAGCCTTGGACCCAAAAATTGACAGCCACCAGTAGTCGATTTCCTGTCAAGAGCACAACCACCAAAATCACTGTCAGAATAGCTATATAATTCAAAATTTCCTTCATAAGGATACCATAACCCAAGATTTGGTTTCCCTTTGAGATATCTGAATATACGCTTCACAGCAACAAGATGCGACTCTTTCGGATCTGACTGGTATCTGGCGCATACACACACAGCGTACATGATGTCTGGTCTTGATGCAGTAAGATACATCAGAGAACCGATCATTGATCTGTATAGTGTTTGATCAACTGCTTTGCCCTTTGGATCCGGTTGAATCTTGCAGTTCACATCAGATGGAGTTCGGATTGTTTGACAATCTTGCATCTTGAACTTCTTCAACAACTTCTCAACAAATTTTGATTGATTGATGAAAATTCCGTCAGCAGATTGTTTCACTTGTAATCCAAGAAAGAAATTAATCTCCCCCATAGAACTCATCTGGAATCTAGACTTCATGATTTCTTCAAATTCTTTGCACATTGATGCACTGGTTGATCCGAAGATAATATCGTCCACATAAACTTGAACACACAGTAGGTCGTCATTCTCCCTCTTCATAAACAAAGTTGGATCAATCTGTCCTCTTGTGAATCCATGTTCTAGTAAATGCTTGGATAATGTCTCATACCAGATTCTAGGAGCTTGATGTAGACCGTAAAGAGCTTTACTCAACTTGTATACACGATGCGGATAGTCAGGATCTTCAAAACCCGGAGGTTGTCTGACATATACGTCATCTGTAATTGGTCCATACAGAAAAGCACCTTTGACGTCCATTTGGAATACCTTAAACTTCATGAAAGACGCATATGCAAGAAAAACGCGTATGGCTTCAAGTCTTGCGACCGGAGCAAACACTTCTTCATAATCAATTCCTTCTTCCTGAGTGTATCCCTGTGCAATCAGTCTTGCTTTGTTTCTCACCACAATGCCACGTTCGTCTGGCTTGTTTTTGTACAGCCATCTTGTACCAATTGCGTTCTCTCCTTCAGGTAAGTCCACAAGTTTCCAAACTTCCTGTTTGCGAAACTGAAGTAATTCCTCTTGCATGGCTTCAATCCAACTGTTATCTTTTAGCGCCTCTGTAATATTCTTTGGCACCACTTGAGATAGAAAACACGAATAAAGACAAACATTTGCTTGCTCTGTCTGACTTCTTGTAGTTCTCTGATTCAACGGCCCAATAATCTGAGAGACAGGATGTTTCTTGTGAATTCGATGAATTGGAATGTCACCTCCTTGCACTTGACTCTCCAGATTAGAAGTATTCAGATTTGGTAGATCTTGTAGTATGGATGAAGTATGCGGTGTGAAATTCGGGACTTGATCCGGTGAATTGATGAAGTAATCAAAAGATTCTGGAACAGCTTCAACATTCGGATCAGATGATGGTTGATTCTGAACAGATCCACCATCATTAGGAGAAATCACATCTTCTTCTTGATTGTTCGACTCTTGATCTTCATGAGAACCAGAAGGACCCGGATCTTGACTGGATTTGACATGATCAGGATTGTGAAAAGACATGAATGGATATTCTGAGTTGAGATTTCCATCCTCGTCATTATCAGAATCGTCACTAAAGCATCCTAAGTCGCCTGATTCTTTGTTTGTTTTTCCTGAAAAATCAAATAAGTTAGAATTAAAGGATTTCGATAATGAATCTAAATCAAATAACCATTCGGGACCATGAGCCACTAACGGAAACGAATTTTCTAAAAACTTGACGTTAATAGTTTCAATAACAGTATTTGTTTTGCTATTAAAAACTCGATAAGCTTTAGAAACAGACGAATAACCTAGGAAAAATCCATCGTCAGATTTTGACTCAAACTTCCCGAGATGATCATTCAAATTTAAAATCGATACCGGACAACCAAATGCTTTCAAGTAAGAAATATTTGGTTTCCTTCCAAATAACAACTCATAAGAAGTTTTCTTTTTATCTTGCACTAATAATGTTCTATTTTGTACAAAACACGCAGTAGCAATAGCTTCGTCCCAAAACGTGATAGGGATTTTGGCATCTGCGAGCATGGATCTTGCAGCTTCAATCAGTGTCCGATTTTTCCGTTCCGCAACCCCATTCTGTTGAGGTGTTCTTGGCGCACTAAATTGTCTAGCAATCCCCTTTTCTGCACAAAATAAATCAACATTAGCATTCTTAAATTCCGTTCCATTATCACTTCTTAACACTTTAACTTTGCATTCCAATTGATTTTCAACTTTAATGATAAATTCTTTTAATAATTCAGCTGTTTCAGATTTTGCATGCAAAAAATAAACCCACGAAAATCTAGTAAAGTCATCTATGATAACTAAACAATATGATTTTCTCCCGATGCTTTGAACGTTGGTCGGTCCAAAAAGATCCATATGTAGCATCTGCAAGGGTTTTGAAATGGAGTTTTCGAGCTTGGACTTAAAAGACATCCGATGCTGTTTTCCCTTCAAACACGCTGGACACAGATCAGTTGTGGAGAATTTCTTCGATGGGATTCCCACAGCGTGATTTCCAGTTACCAAACGGTTCATGTTTCTGAAGTTGGAATGTCCCAGCCGTCTATGCCAAAGCTGACTCTCATCATTTGAAGCATGGGCAATGAGACAGGTTGTTTCGGTTTCGGCATCAATCTGCGACATATCCAATTTGTATACATCACGATCTCTAGGCGCTTTAACCACTACCCAACTTCAGAATATAACAGAAAGAATCATCAAAAAGAGTTGAATAAGATTTATCACAAATTTGCGAGACACTTAGTAAGTTAAAGTTCAACTGTGCACAGTAGTTGACTTTATCAAAACTAATGACTCCATTCGAAACAGTTCCTTCTCCTGTGATTTTACCACCCGCATCACCTCCAAACGCTACATGAGTACCATTCTTTTGCTTGAAATCCTGAAGCAAGGCATGGTTGCCTGTCATGTGCTGGCTACACCCACTATCAACGAACCACGAGTTGATAGGTCTTCTTGGGCGTACCTGCAATTCAAACATTTACAGTTAGTTTGGTCAACCCAGGCCCACACGGTCTTGGGTTTTCCGAATTTATCTGCAATTGTAACTTGTTTATATTGAATATTTTGAAAATTTGTTTCATTCATGAGATTTTGATGCTGATAACTGTTGTTTCGCCCATTGGCGTTCATTGACTGCTTTCTTCTTAAAGCCCTGAACCTTTCCTCCAACTGAGGATCAAGGTTGTTTTCAAAATTTTGGTTTCTTACCAACAAAGCTCTCGGCTTAAAATTGTTACCCTGCACACTTCTTGACAAGTTAGAAACAGAATTGTTTCGATTGAAATTTCTCAAAACCGGAGAATGACTTTGACTCATATTTTGAAAACCAAATGAATGATTTCTATTAAAGTTTGAAAACGGAGTCATTTCTCTAGTTGAGTTTGATCGAAAGAAACAATCCTTTGTGTCATGGTTTCTTCTCTCACAAATATCACAAAATTTGTTATAGTAACATTCTTCTGAAGAATGGTTTCTTTTGTCACAGAAACTGCAGTACCTGTTAAAGAAACATTCAGCAGTTGCATGATTATACCTATTACAAATTTCACAATGTTTCTTGCTAATCCTAAAGAGCCGATTGTTAACTTTTGATGTTGAACCAAAACGTGATTCATTATCTTGGTTATTCGGTTTTAGATTAACGATCTTTTGTGGAGACTTGGTTTGAGATTTTGATTGCATGGGACTTTGGTTCGATTTTAAACTGTTCTGTTTGGTTACCTTTTTGTTTTCAATTCTCTTATCATTGACAGCGGAAGACTTAGGACCTGAACCTGTTTTCAGACCAGAGTTAGATTTGATTGGAGAATTGTTTGGTTTACCATAAGATCCGTTCAAATCAAACGTTCCTGCAGACACAAACTTGATGTTTTTACCTTTTGACATTTTCTTGACAAGTTTAACTTTGTCAGTTTTAACACTTTGAGCTTTGGTGTTATTATTCGATTTTAAGACACTTTTGCCTTTTAACTGTTTCGTTTCAGATTGATTGTTCATAACTTTCGATTTCTGCTTCTTTGCAGTTGAAACTTCAGCTTTCTTCTCTTCTTGCTTCTTGATCAACTGATCAGCAACTTGTGCCTTTTGTTCTTTCTTCCACTTGATGTATTCAGGATCATTGTATCCTGAAAACTCACCTTCTTCCTTCACCGTTGTTTCTGGTTCGGGATTAAGTTTTGGATACTCAACAAGTTGAATCAGAACAGGCTCCAATTTGTTTTCGGATTTGTTGCTTACTTCATCGTCAGCTTCAGTTGACACATCATCTTCTTCATCCAAACTTTCCATCAGCACTTCAGTACCTTCAGACTCGGATTTACTTCTTTGAATTTCTTTGAATTTTCTTTCATTTTCAGGTGAATGATCAAATTCATTAAAGTTTTCCGGTAAGGTTTGTGTGATTGAATTTGGCATTGGTTCATGAGTAAAACCCAACCCGTTTTTGGTTTTGTTACCTCTTTCTTTGATTAGTTGTTTGACCATGGTTTTACAACTTTTAACCTTTGTTAATTCAACTTGAGTGACAGCATGTGTGACTTTTTCTTGTTCAAAGTTCTTTGTCATTTCTTCAAGTTGTTTGGTTACCAATTCCAGTTCGTTCAAAGTTTTGTTCCATGATTCTTTAAGTGACAAAATCTTCTCATCAGAAATTTTATGGTCAATTTTAAGTTGTTCATGAAGTTTTTCATGTTTACTTAATTTATCACCAATTTTAAATGAATGAGTTCGATAATGTTCTACCTGTTGAATGCATTGTTTGGAACATAACCTTTCTTTCACATCTAGGGGCAATGGAACATAGTTAGGGGGTAAATCAGTATTAACCTTTGGTTGTTCAGTAGAAGATGAAGACTCATTGGCTGTAGCCATTAAAGCAACTTCAGATTCAGTTTCTTCAGTAGGATCAGACTTTGCACTCCAGTCATAGTCTTCAGATTCTTCACTAACATCTTCAACCATCTTTCCATCCCCTTCTTCAGTCCAATCTTCTTCAATTTCACACACCAGTGCCAGATTTGATGTAAGATCAGACGTAAATTGTTATGCATATGCGCTCCAATCATAACCGTCTTTTACACTTACAACCAACGCCTTTGTTTGGTCTTCTGGCTTCTTTCCTTCATCCTTCAACTCAGGCATAGGAAGACTTTGGTATGGTTTTTGAAAGAAACGCTGATTTCTGCCTTGATAACTTCATGGAATATTGACAATGGTGAACATGTTAGCTTCACCTAATATTGAGAACCAAACCCTATAGAAACGATTCGTACAAAAACTAATAATACTTTTATAAATTCGATTACAATACAAAGAAAATAAAGAAAAGAAGTAAATTACAATATGATTACAACTAAAAAATTATAAATACAAGAAATTAGTAGAAGCAGAATTGTAATCGTGGCTGAGGATTCGTGTTCAACACGGGTCCCTTAAAACAAATTCCGAGACTCCCAAGAGAACTCGTTTGTTTCCCAGGGTACAACAGCCGAAGCAGTATGTACTGTCGGGATTGACTCACAACCCAAATTATACTTAAAGAAAAGAGATGAAGAAGATCAACTACATGTTAGAAAAATTAGAAGAGAAACAATGAGAGAACTTTTCATAGTTGGAATTCTTTGGTGTTGTATTTGGTGTGTTTTCAACCAAGGTTCACCTTGTTATTTATAGGACAAGAATGAGTTGAAATACCTCATTCATTGTCCATAAACATGAAGTAAAACACTTATTCAACTTAATTAATTATGAGTTCAAACATATATTCAACACAACTAACTAGTTGAAATTCACAATAACTTCAAAGTTATAACACCAATTTATTAGATATTTTATATTTTTCACAAATTATTATTTGTGTTTTACAAATATTCCAACAATCCCCCACATGGGAAAAAGACAAAATCTCATTTTCTCAAATGAAAAACCCATTTCTCACGTGAAAAACTCATTTTCACATATTATTCCAACAATCCAAATTGATCGTTACATACAAGTTTTTTAGATATAATTCAGCGGTTGAGTATTGCCGGATAGGTAGGTGTTACCTTTGAACCTTCCGTTGTGATGCATACATTGTCTCCTAGTGGTTCGGTAGACATGATGTACTTGAACCAACCACCGTTAATGGAGATGACAATACACCTCACACAATACCTTCCCTGGTTTAGTCAACCCCTCATTGTCGTGTCCGTTATGGTCATGGAACACTAGCCTAGTTCTGTGAAAGCTCTAGGAATTGCGCACCCCACAATTTCATTCGAAGCGACCCCACTTCTTTTTCACATAGGTGATTTATCAAAAAAAAATCATTAAAAGAATTAAGGTTATTATGATTACGCAAATCATTAACCAAACGGTATGCTTAGCCTCACAACGTGTCACTTTGGTTATAGGAATGGACTAGGATGTATTTAAGCTCCCTTTATAATTTAGGAGGACATGTATAGACATTTATATATACATATAGCTTTGTTGGGGTTATTTGAAGATGTCACTTTCCAAATATAAGCGACTGAAGATATCGAGCATCATCACGAGCAAGCGCGGGTGAAGACGTTCATTAATTGTATTTGTCTTAGAATATTTGTGTAATCGTTTCGTGCTTAAATGTGCGTTTGTGCTTAACTGCACGTGGTTAGGTTGAAATGTAAGGTGAATGGTATGGACTATAAATACCATCACCTAGGTCATTTGTTAAAAGAGAGTTGCCTACATTTCATTCCATATCCCTTGTAACCTCTCCATTGATCTAATACAATTCACCTATTCATATTATCATCATCTTCATCATACTTTGCATTGATCTTCATGAACATTCAAGCATCAGTACGTGCTCAGTGAGATTCCGCATCACTGATCGCAAACAACATCACCAAACAATCTCAGATCTAGATCCAAGCTCGGTTCATCTAGAACTATCAAGCTTATGTATCGACTTGTATATTTGATATGCCCCCATAGTGACCACCCTTAGATATATGAGTAGGTTGTCCTATTGAACTTAGATATTGGGATCTCCAGTCAACTAAGTTAGGTTTTCCTCATATACCATTTTTCATTGGCTTTAGTCTCATTCCACAACTCCGTCTCTCATCAACCGACATTTGTTGGATCCAAAACCATTATCTATGACTTCGTCAAGTCAATACAAATAATTGCAGTGAGATGAGTTGTTACGATGTGTTTATTAACTCACAAGTTAATCTTGCCTTTTTACATTTTTAAGACTATAACCCCAGGTATCAACCCGAACTGAGGTACATTTTGTCTTTAAAAATATATTTCGAGGCTAACATATCCATGCCATTAGTGGTTGGATGTCAAATATAACTAATTGGCATTTGAGTCTAACTAGTAGATTCGGTCACATATTTGCATTATATTTGGCTCAACAAAAGGTTCCCTTTTGATACGTGTTTGAGAAAGTTTCTCAAATACCATTTCTCAAATGGCTTCCCCCCACATTTCTTGCACTTAGATAGAATATGTTAAATATAGTATTAGACATCCATGATTTGAACAAGATCAACGTCTTTGTATCAATGATGTCATCAATACTGTTTACCGACTAAAGCAACACATGCCTTGTCATAGGTTGTTATCAACCATCTCAAACTTAAAATAATTTTAAGTTACCATCTAGATTAAATGAGCTCTCTATAAGCTATATGACTTTCCTTAGATTTAAGGACAATCGTCACTCACATTGTCTTATACACAACTTTAATTTTATGTTGTATATGAGTTGAATGTTTCACATTAGTAGTCTCCTCAGAGCCACATAATTAACAAGTACTAGTCTAGCATGCTTTAGACTACAATACTCTAGCATGTAAACAGAAGATGCATCATTCTGATTCTTCACAGCTTTTAAGGAATATCCTAATATTCGTTCACAACATTCATTTCATAGTTTAAAGAAACAATAAGAGTTGTTCAACATCCCAAAATCTCAATATTTTAGATAGTCTAATATCTAAGTTACACAAACATACATATATCATCATTCAATCTAGGATCATAAACGTTTTTTTTCTTTTTCTCAAAAGATTTCATCATTGACTCATATGGACTTTGAACAATCATAAATTCATCTCCCATAGTGGTACTCCCACTTTGAACAATTACAAAATTGATATAAAACATCATGTTGTTTATATAGTAATTGTTCACAAGTATTAGTATTTGAACAATTATATATGTTCATAGCAACAAAGATTTAACTTTTCATCAAATAGTCAACTTGAATCTATTATTGCTTTATGACGTGTTACATTTCACAAGAGTAACAAACTATATTAACATTTTATGTGAAACTTTTGGTTTATTTCATTATAAACCAAATCTTAGTTTTGCCAAAACATGCAATTAGCAGTTTCGAAATAAACTATTTTAATTTTATATTTTGATTACAGTAATCAATACCCAAAATTGGAAATAGTTTTATTGAATATATAACTTCTCACGCACACGTTATAGATAAGATGTTTACATAAAACACTCTTATTTAAATTCATCATTAACACGCATGTTAAGAATAAACGCCTAGATAATACGCTTTTAGACCATAAAATTTAGGTCATATCTAACACACATGCTAGATAAGTAAATGGGTTCTAACATGCACATTGGTCAACAAAAGTCTACATCAAACGTTCTAAGCATATGGTTTCATGTAATGAAAAGTTTCAACAAATGATTGTCAATGTTTTTGAGTGAATAATGATTTCATCATTTATTTCTAACAAAAAAAACGATTTTAAATTTAAAAGATTAATACTAAATCTATACAAAATTGATTATATTATAAGGAATCTCTTCTAATACTTAATTAGAAGAACATTAAGTTTTAACACACATGTTAAAACACAAGTTTCACATATGAAAGATTTCTTACACGCAAATAAGAAATACCGGTTTTCATAAGATGCGTACACAAGCATAACCATTCTTAACACGCATATGAAAACTAATCTTGAAACCTACAAAAGGTTAACTTAAATTTTGCTCTTCAAACCACACAAGGTTTTGAAATCTTTGATTTAAAAAAAAGTTGGATCTTCAACCTTTTTGTTTTAACACCTTGAAACATTCAACAAAAATATTTTAATGAAAATAAAATCACTTTTGAATGCTAAGAAAACACATAGGAGTTTTAAACTCTCAAAGTAATTGAGTCAAGTTTTATGAAAAACTACAAAAGCTTTTATACATAAACAGAAATTACACTAAATCAAAACCAATAAATGGTAACCACTTTCTATGTAAATGAAATCCGGTTCTAGAAAAAAGTCAAGTGTAAGTTCTCTAAGTCCAACTTTGAGAGACGAACAATGACTATATACTTTTTTTTTTAAATACGAACGGTGATTTAAAAAAAATTGTTTTAAGATTGTAGGAACCGTTCGTACAAAAACTAATAATACTTTTATAAATTCGATTATAATACAAAGAAAATAAAGAAAAGAAGTAAATTACAATATGATTACAACTAAAAAATTATAAATACAAGAAATGAGTAGAAGCAGAATTGTAATCGTGGCTGAGGATTCGTGTTCAACACGGGTCCCTTAAAACAAATTCCGAGTCACCCAAGAGAACTCGTTTGTTTCCCATGGTACAACAGCCTAAGTAGTATGTACTACCGGGATTGACTCACAACCCAAATTATACTTCAAGAAAAGAGATGAAGAAGATCAACTATGTGACATCTGCCCCGAACCCGAACCCGAATGCCCGACTCGAACCCGAGATTATTTACCTTTATTTGTATTCGTATTTAAATCCTGAAAGATGTAACGCGTGTCATTGTTATTATAAATAAAGTCGTTGGATATTGCGATATCTTATTTAATCAATCGTCTTACGTCGCAAAATACCTAAGTGTAATAAATAAATACTATTTATATTACATAAATCTCAAAATATATAAATCGTACTTTATAAAAGAGATTTTATATAAATTGCTAAACAAAAGCGCTTCTAAGTCTACAAATAGCCTCTTAACGCCTTAAACGAACTAAAAATATGAAAACGTCACTTCTATAAACATTAAAAACTATTTAGTTAAGTGTGTTAGTTAATATAATTGGTAAAAAGAACTTTGGCTCAAAACTGTCAATTTGAAACTTACAATAAAGTTTTAAACCTAAACTAACTAATTGTTCAAACATCAAGGGTTGTTGTGAAAATTATTAAACCAGCCCCCCCCCCTTTATGCTGAACCACGCATTTCCGGCCAGGTTCTTTTCCGGCCAAGCTCCGACTCCGGCGAGCCCCTATTCACGCGTATCTATCAATTTTAATCCACTAAAATCAAGCCAAAACTTTCCATAACCAATTTCGAACCTGTATTGATCATTATTTACGCGTTTAACAGCCCAATCATCGTGTTTTGATTTCAATTAAAGACCGAAAATTTCCATTCCAAAATTGAGCCCGTAATTGGCGAGTCTATCTTCTGTTACACTCTTTATCGCTCGACAAACTTAACCCATTCACCAAATCACTTCACCCTTCACTGCAATCATCGAACCAAGTTCCGAAATATACTTTTCCGGCGACGGTATCATTTTCAATATTCCGAGCATCATTTCAGGTAAATCTTGGTCTCGTTTCAATCACCTTGGTCATCTGCATCTATCTAACATATCTATTTCATCTCACATCCATTCCAGAATTACGAATTTGGATCAAAAACAGTCGACATTCTTGCTAATCGAATCTATATCAAACCTTCACTACCAAGTAAGTTTCTTATATCAAAATGATCACAATACAATGTAGATCAAAAGCCCTCTATTGGATTGGGATTATATTAACAGGATCGAACGAATTTGATGGTTCTTGATTCTAGGGCTTGTAATGTTAATATGGGTTTTAGTTGTAAATAAATTATAAAAAAATTAAAAACCAGATAAATTAAACAAAAGTTGAAGTGGTCTAGTGGTTGTGTAGGCTACACTTTCAACCGGAGGTCGTGGGTTCGAAACCCACAACCTGTTTCATTTAATTTTATTACTTTTAAACATTTTAAAACATTTAATTATATTTCCTAAATAATATAAATAAGTTAATACATTTTAAATCATAAAAATTTACAACTCCAAATACATATGATAATGCTTTAAATTTATAAGTATTATTACAAACTTTACTAAAAGTAAATCCGTACGATTATGTTTCGTACCAAAATCTCAATTCGTAATATAAAACCCTAATTCCCAAATTGTAGCTTAAAACCCTAATTTCCAATTTGTAATTTAAAACCCTAAAATCCCAAATCTGAAACACTAGATTTTCTAATTTTGATTCTTGTTGCTATGTTATTGTTTCGTTTCTAAGTTAGGGTTTTCCCAATTAATTAGGTGATACTAATATTTGGGCAACCCTCGGTTCGTTATTGTTGCGTTCCTATTTTGGTTATCTATTGCATTTCAAGGTGAGTAAATTCACTCCCCTTTTTACTTTTACATTTTGGGGCTGAAATATGTTCAATTACTATACAATGCTTTCGGTTTTCGTTTCTTTGTTTCTATTTTCAAATGAGATCATAAAATATGTTAGTCTTGACTCGCGACAAGATGCAATCCTTATGTGGTAGTTTAAAGTAGTATTGTTACTTAGTAATCCCACCGGTACAATGTTAGTGCTAATGGTTTGACAAACCCACCTGCAATTATTTCAAAACAGGTGATTTAAACCTGGCCATTCAATTTCAATGTTACAAGTTACTATGTTACAAGTTGCTATACGATGATACAAGTTGTTATGCTATGTTGCTACGTCCCTTAGATGCTTAAATAATTATTGATAACTTATATCGAGACAGTTACATGACGGTTGCTAAAAATGTTATCTTTAATTAATAACATGAGTTGGTTCCTCATGACAAACGATTACAAGATGCTATACAATGATGTTGTTCAATGTGTTCAATGTGTGTTCAAGGTGTCATGGTCGAGAATGATATGAAATAGCTATGCATGTAAGATTGAGCAGCATATTATGATGATATCGGATTTCTTTATTATTATTATATATCAATTGTGGTTTACTCACTAGCTTTAATTAGCTAACTTTATTTTTACATATTTCAGGTGGTGTTTGAGCGTTTTATACCTTCAAGACATAGGATGCCTATCGGACTTAGAATAATTGAACAATAAATTACTTTGATTGCCGGTCTTTATTTATGAATTTATGACTATTTATTCCTCAGTTATGTCACAACAATTATTACATTAATGATATTAAAATATGCTTTTAGTGTGCCATGTGCTTTGTACTATTGAAATCCAATTCCTATGACAGCCCGGTGTTTCCGCCGCCGGGCGGGGTGTCACAGTTTGGTATCAGAGCCATGGTTATAGGGAACTAGGATAGGGTATTAGAAACACACCGACCTAGACTATAACCTAAGTGTCCTTAGTTCAAATACTTGTACTTAGAAGTTCTTTTGGATTTATTTGTTTTCCTTCTACGAACCTTTCTATGCTTTTCTTAATCTCATTTCTTATCCGATTTCGCGAAGAAGCTACAAGAGACTCGTCTGCATGATTAGGATCTTCTCTTTGTGAAATCTCGTCATTGTCTTAAGTGAGTTTGAAACGTGAGAACGTGTGCAATCTGGAAGGGGGAGCGCTTGTATCACGGACATCCTGTCTAAGGCAAAGCATTTCGTATAAATCTCTTTAAGAGATCTGTATGCTTACCTGGGGATGGACGAGATGAGTGTGAACCTATAGGATAAAGCACGCCTCCTCGATACGTTGAAAACGAACTTAACACCTTGATAAGCCTTAAGTGTCCAAAACCAAGACACATTCCTAAGCCTTCAAATTCTATTTATTTATGGATTCTATGATTTTCATTTTCTATGATTTCAAATTATTTCAATGGGTTTCTATACTATTTCAAATGTTATTTCAAGTTTGCTTATTTACATTTCAATGATTTTCAAGTGATTACTATGTTAGAGGTTCTAAAAAAATTCTATGAAAAATTCAAAGTACAATTGTCCTTTTTATTCAATACAAAATTTCACTACACTTTAAGTTATTCAAAATTTTCTTATGTCTCATGAAAATCACTTTTCTATCATATCTTGTAGAATGACAACAAGACGTGAACGACTCGCTAATACCATCGCAACCCAAATGTTCTGAATCAAAACTAAGATATATTGACTAACCTTAATCGAATTATCTAAACTTCAAATCAAATACCAAATACCAAATCTAAGTCATACTTCTAATCTCAATTCAATTATCGAATCTCAAATTAAAGACTTAATTCATGATTCCTGAATTCTCATAACGGATTTACTACTCTGATAAGCCAACATATTCGTTTGGTTGCGAATCGAACATTAACCCTCAAAATATTCAAATTGACTACTATACTCGAATGGTTTCAAAACTACTCACCTAATCATAAGATTTTAATCCAACTTCTAATCCATCACTAATGCTGTTATTCATTACTTCGTTTTCCAAAATTTAACGGAACTTATTACACAACTATTCTTACGCTCATTGAACTAAAATATTCCATTTGTACATATGACTACTAATGAAATTCTACGCCGCTAGTTTTCATGAAACTAATCCAAACCTAATGCATCTCTTATACACTTATACAACTGGTTTACCTAAAATCTACTGGTCATATAAATTCAAACATCTTAAAAATCGAATCCAATAGGAACTAAGTGATCTATTCATTCAAACTATAAATTGAATTATCCACATTATCAAATTTTCATGAAACTAATTTTTTTCTAAAAATCCTAATAAACTATATTATTACATGCATGTGCACCATCAACTAATACTTATGAACTGGTCAATATCACAAAACTTAGATAATTGCATCTTATACACCTAGAGTCGATTCTCACAAACTTAAGTGCTACTATCCTAGTACTCGAACTTGACTATCTATATCGATGAACAAAATTATTTATATGAGCAATGTCTACCTAATGGACTTTAGTTTCTTATAATCACCAATCTAATTATCATCTTAAACAGATTTTCCCAAGTACTATTTCTATCGGGTATGACATCAGAATCTATGCGTATCATCACTTTAACTAAAAAAAATAATAATAAAATAATAAAAAAAAATTTGTATACATTTGACCCACGCGTGATTGAATGAACTATGGAGTCCATGCAAAAATTGAAGTAATTACGGGTGCACACGGAATTATGAAAGTTGGTGCATGGGAACCATAGTAAGTTTTGTCTTGTGTATTTTGGGCCATACTTAATCATTTTATTTTCACTTGACTTATTTACTCATTTTACTAATTGCATCTAAGCCACTTAACTATGCGTAAGGTTTCTTCATTCGTTTCATCCATTCTATTATTCATGGTTATTCTCGATGGTCATTTAAATAATTCTAAATTCATATACCTAAAACATTTTATTCGCAAGTTGGCATCCTATTCCATTTCTATATTGAGTGGCAAATAATATTTATTCGAATCTCCATACAATTAGTTCACCCGGACTCTTATAATTGAAAAGAGTTATATAAACTTGAACGGCCATTGAAATTTTTGGACCGTGAGGTCAACAAACTCAAAAGTAATCGGCTACCGATCGTTGAAGTTCGTCGGAACTCAAAACGTGAACCTAAATTTATGACAAAATGAAAGCCAAGTACCCGCATCTCTTTGCTTCATCTTCTTCTACTTCGGTTTGATCAAATTTCGGGACGAAATTTCTATAAGGAGGGGAGACTGTGACATCTGCCCCGAACCCGAACCCGAATGCCCGACTCGAACCCGAGATTATTTACCTTTATTTGTATTCGTATTTAAATCCTGAAAGATGTAACGCGTGTCATTGTTATTATAAATAAAGTCGTTGGATATTGCGTTATCTTATTTAATCAATCATCTTACGTCGCAAAATACCTAAGTGTAATAAATAAATACTATTTATATTACATAAATCTCAAAATATATAAATCGTACTTTATAAAAGAGATTTTATATAAATTGCTAAACAAAAGCGCTTCTAAGTCTACAAATAGCCTCTTAACGCCTTAAACGAACTAAAAATATGAAAACGTCACTTCTATAAACATTAAAAACTATTTAGTTAAGTGTGTTAGTTAATATAATTGGTAAAAAGAACTTTGGGTCAAAACTGTCAAATTGAAACTTACAATAAAGTTTTAAAGCTAAACTAACTAACTGTTCAAACATCAAGGGTTGTTGTGAAAATTATTAAACCAGCCCCCCCCCCCTTTATGCTGAACCACGCATTTCCGGCCAGGTTCTTTTCCGGCCAAGCTCCGACTCCGGCGAGCCCCTATTCACGCGTATCTATCAATTTTAATCCACTAAAATCAAGCCAAAACTTTCCATAACCAATTTCGAACCTGTATTGATCATTATTTACGCGTTTAACAGCCCAATCATCGTGTTTTGATTTCAATTAAAGACCGAAAATTTCCATTCCAAAATTGAGCCCGTAATTGGCGAGTCTATCTTCTGTTACACTCTTTATCGCTCGACAAACTTAACCCATTCACCAAATCACTTCACCCTTCACTGCAATCATCGAACCAAGTTCCGAAATATACTTTTCCGGCGACGGTATCATTTTCAATATTCCGAGCATCATTTCAGGTAAATCTTGGTCTCGTTTCAATCACCTTGGTCATCTGCATCTATCTAACATATCTATTTCATCTCACATCCATTCCAGAATTACGAATTTGGATCCAAAACAGTCGACATTCTTGCTAATCGAATCTATATCAAACCTTCACTACCAAGTAAGTTTCTTATATCAAAATGATCACAATACAATGTAGATCAAAAGCCCTCTATTGGATTGGGATTATATTAACAGGATCGAACGAATTTGATGGTTCTTGATTCTAGGGCTTGTAATGTTAATATGGGTTTTAGTTGTAAATAAATTATAAAAAAATTGAAAACCAGATAAATTAAACAAAAGTTGAAGTGGTCTGGTGGTTGTGTAGGCTACACTTTCAACCGGAGGTCGTGGGTTCGAAACCCACAACCTGTTTCATTTAATTTTATTACTTTTAAACATTTTAAAACATTTAATTATATTTCCTAAATAATATAAATAAGTTAATACATTTTAAATCATAAAAATTTACAACTCCAAATACATATGATAATGCTTTAAATTTATAAGTATTATTACAAACTTTACTAAAAGTAAATCCGTACGATTATGTTTCGTACCAAAATCTCAATTCGTAATATAAAACCCTAATTCCCAAATTGTAGCTTAAAACCCTAATTTCCAATTTGTAATTTAAAACCCTAAAATCCCAAATCTGAAACACTAGATTTTCTAATTTTGATTCTTGTTGCTATGTTATTGTTTCGTTTCTAAGTTAGGGTTTTCCCAATTAATTAGGTGATACTAATATTTGGGCAACCCTCGGTTCGTTATTGTTGCGTTTCTATTTTGGTTATCTATTGCATTTCAAGGTGAGTAAATTCACTCCCCTTTTTACTTTTACATTTTGGGGCTGAAATATGTTCAATTACTATACAATGCTTTCGGTTTTCGTTTCTTTGTTTCTATTTTCAAATGAGATCATAAAATATGTTAGTCTTGACTCGCGACAAGATGCAATCCTTATGTGGTAGTTTAAAGTAGTATTGTTACTTAGTAATCCCACCGGTACAATGTTAGCGCTAATGGTTTGACAAACCCACCTGCAATTATTTCAAAACAGATGATTTAAACCTGGCCATTCAATTTCAATGTTACAAGTTACTATGTTACAAGTTGCTATACGATGATACAAGTTGTTATGCTATGTTGCTACGTCCCTTAGATGCTTAAATAATTATTGATAACTTATATCGAGACGGTTACATGACGGTTTCTAAAAATGTTATCTTTAATTAATAACATGAGTTGGTTCCTCATGACAAACGATTACAAGATGCTATACAATGATGTTGTTCAATATGTTCAATGTGTGTTCAAGGTGTCATGGTCGAGAATGATATGAAATAGCTATGCATGTAAGATTGCGCAGCATATTATGATGATATCGGATTTCTTTATTATTATTATATATCAATTGTGGTTTACTCACTAGCTTTAATTAGCTAACTTTATTTTTACATATTTCAGGTGGTGTTTGAGCGTTTTATACCTTCAAGACATAGGATGCCTATCGGACTTAGAATCATTGAACAATAAATTACTTTGATTGCCGGTCTTTATTTATGAATTTATGACTATTTATTCCTCAGTTATGTCACAACAATTATTACATTAATGATATTAAAATATGATTTTAGTGTGCCATGTGCTTTGTACTATTGAAATCCAATTCCTATGACAGCCCGGTGTTTCCGCCGCCGGGCGGGGTGTCACAAACTACATGTTAGAAAAATTAGAAGAGAAAGAATGAGAGAACTTTTCATAGTTGGAATTCTTTGGTGTTGTATTTGGTGTGTTTTCAACCAAGGTTCACCTTGGTATTTATAGGACTAGAATGAGTTGAAACACCTCATTCATTGTCCATAAACATGAAGTAAAACACTTATTCAACTTAATTAATTATGAGTTGAAACATATATCCAACACAATTAACTAGTTGAAACTCATAATAACTTCAAAGTTATAACACCAATTTATTAATTATTTTGTATTTTCCACAAATTATTATTTGTGTTTTACAAATATTCCAACAAACCCAAATATTAACATGTAGTTGTAGGGTTGAATGTTAAAAGTCTAATTCCTATTTAGCTATGAAAGTATTTGTACAGTACTGTACATGCCATTCATTTACCCTCTCAAGCTAGCGATTTCTAAATACTACTATGTTCTCATGTTGTTGTTGCTGCTTCCAAAAACCATAACAGAACCAAAGGACATGACAAAAACTCAGTTAATGGAATCAATAATGAAATGTTGGAAGTGTTGGTCGATAAAAAAAGATAATAAAAGGTCTTCAAATGCAAATCTCGAAACAACAAAAAGCAGGAATATAGTTCTCAACTTAGATTTTCAAACTCACCATAATAACTCTATTGAACTCTTATTTACTTGATATAGTACCTTTTAGACGTGAGATAAAAAAACATCAAATACTAAATATGTCCAATATATGTTTCGCAATATTCAAATTCAGTTTAGAATCCATCAATATGAAAATCCTATAGTTTTTTGCATTCTTACAACTAAAAATATCACCTAGATTAGCTGCACAATTGCAGGAAAAACATATTAGTCAGCCATTTTTACAGCTCAAGTATGCAATCATTTTGGCTACTCAAATACTACCTGAAAATTATCAGATTAACATAATGTTACTAATGAGTATTTGGCTACTCAAATACAACCTGAAAATTACCAGATTAACATATTCCTACTTGCTAAACTGCTGATCTAACATAAATATTAACAGGATACTCTGCAGTAGTTACCATCGTAACCTCAACTTTGTACTCAAAATAAAAACTTCTATCATTTTGTAGGTATTGATAAGAAAATCCACTGCCACAACCATTATTCTGTGAAGAAGCCAGGTCAAAATATATAACAGTATATTGATGTTAACATGTTTTAAGATACGTATATGTTTAAATCACTGCATATAATCTAAATAGCACCGAAATCCTCCATGTTATCATTAATCACTTCAATGACATACAATTTTCAGATCAAATGAAATTACCTAGGAAAAGAAATTGGACAGATAGCAGAATGAAAGATGATTGCCACATCATCCACCGAGGCCACACCAAATCACCCGTCACCAAAATTGGACCTCCAGTCATGGATATTGCATCATTTATGACAGTTAGTGAAGTAATTTAGGGTTATAAAATAACTTAAATGGAGTGGACCGGATGTCCCAAATCGAGCAGCATACCCGTCAGATTTATAGATTTAGTAAACAAAAATGCAACAACTCAATAAATCAAACCATTAAAATGAAGCAAAAACCTACCGCTGATTCAGAAAATCTTTTTAGTTGCTGCAACATCAAGGATTTGCATAAGATGAGAAGACGTTTTGAGAGAATTCAGATAGTTTTTCTAGGGTTTTGAGAGAAAAACGAATTCAGATAGTGAGGGAGATAAGGGTCGGCTATGGTTTTTGTAATTCACAATTTGAAATCTTATGCTAAATCAAGTAAAGTGTTGAAAATTAAGGAAAATGTTAAATTACTATTCTGCCCATCCTAAATACTTATTAATGTAGTATATATATATAGGGGATGGCTAGAATGAAAACCCACTCATATTGGAAAAACCCTAGAAACTCCATATTAACCATTGATTTGATTAGATCTATGGCTAAGAATTGATCTTCCTTTTTTGTCATTTTTTAATAATATAAAGTACTAAAAGGGTATTTTAGACATTTGTTATATTCATCTCATTCTCTCTCTAGTACATTCTCTCTCCTACTTTTTTTATTTAATATAATTTCTCTCTCCTACTTTTCAATTTAATATAATTTCTCTCTCATACTTTTTTAATTTCATTGACACTATCTGATCCGTGTGTTACACATTGTTACACTGATTGATAGGTTTGTTACATCTTGTTACATATTAACAAAAATGAATGGACTACGTGTCACTCAAGACATGTTACGTTTGTTACATCATGTTACACATGTTACAACGTGATATATATTATATAAAAACAAAACTTCATGGATTACGTTTGTTACATCTTGTTACATATGTTACAACGTGATACATATTTTATTAAAAACTTAAGGATTGCGTTTGTTACATCGTGTTACATATATTTTAAAAAACAAAACTTTATGGATTACGTTTGTTACATAGTGTTACATAGTTTCAATCATGCTTCGTTTCTTGATAATCTCTTCATCTTTGATACAAAGTTCCTTTACCTACAAAAAAGAACTAGATGGATTAAGTGCCAATCCGACAAGTTACATATGTTACATTATGTTACATATTTTATTACATCGTGTTACATATTTGGATCTATAAAAAATCAAAGTTACATATGCAATTTGAATAAAAAAATCAAAGTTAAATATTGTTACATATTTAACTTAAAATTAAAAAAACAATAAAGGAAAATCACATAAGTTACATACTGTTACATAAAAACGGTTACATATGTTACCTCGTGTTACATAAAAAATATATGTCCTTAATATATACATCACAATTTCAATTTATTACAAAGTTCTAAATATCAAAAGTAGATGGATTAAAGTGTAAGTCCAGACATGTTAAATCTTGTTACATCATTTTACATAATTTTTCAAAAAACAAAACTGAATAGATTACGTTTGTTACATCGTGTTACATATTATTTTTAAAACAAAACTGAATGAATTACGTTCACTCCAGACATGTTACATGTGTTACATCGTGTTACATATTTTATTAAAATTGATAAAAAAAATATATATGTGAGTTCATACATAGTGTTACATCGTTTTACATATTTTATTAAAAAATGGAAAACATTACATGTCAATTCTGACATAGTATTACATATATTACATTGTGTTACATATTTTAATTGGAACTATTTACTTATAGAAAGTTGTTATAAAATCCGATACATGAATAAAAAAAAGTCAAAGTTACATATTGTTACATATTTAACTTAAATTATAAAAAGCAATAAAGCAAAATTACATAAGTTACATATTGTTACATATTTAACTTAAATTTGAACAACTTGTTGAAAACTAACCGGTATATATGTCAAGCACTCGAACAGTAAAAACAAAACTAGATGGTTAAAAACACTTAAAAAATAACTATTACATTTGTTACATCGTGTTACATATATCTATTAACACAAGCCGCTTTCATTCTGATTACAATATTCATGTTACATCACGTTACAAATATGGATCTAAAAAAAATAAATACCTATAAATAAAATGTTACACATTGTTACATATTTAACTGAAATTAAATAAAAAAACTAAATATAAGCCTATATACGTCAAAACTGTAATTTCTTCTTTTTTCTTACATCCTAAATTTTACTAATTTTACTACACAGAGGAGCACAATACAAAAAGTAACAAATTGAAACAAAGTAGATAAGAATTCAAAAAATAAAAAAAACTAATAAAACAAAGTTACACATGTTAAATCGTGTTATATGTTTTATTAAAAACCTAAAAAAAATTACATGTCAGCACATATTATGTAACATTATTAAAAAACTTAAATTTAATGGAGACGGACTGATCGTTGTGTAACATTATGTAACATTATTAAAAACCGGTTCATTTTAACTAACATATGTTAATTTTTAAATAAACACATTCTCAAGGAAATTAGAAATATACTCAGGTAAACACATTAACCACCAACATCAGATTCAAACAAAGCATAAACTAAAAATCAAAAAATTAAGGAAATATAAATAAAACCCACCATTAGAACTAAAAAACACTTGTAAAATTCAAGAAAATCTTACCTCAACATCTAGACAACTGAAATCCGATAAAACTCTTCACCAAGTGAAAGAATGACGCCTGCGGTTGAAAGAAAACATATGCAATTAAACGCAATCGTAGAATCAGTAAACACCATAAGAAATTGTTACGTGCTTCAAAATGCTTAAACTGCAAGCCCTAAAAGCGTGGTTGTTTTTGCCGAAAAGTCAATTGATTATGACAGCTTGCCGACAACGGTGCCACCGGTGACCCTTTCCTCTCCGTCGCTCTCTATCAGCTTTCCATCCTGTCTCTATACAAACACAGTGACACAGTTTTTCTTCCCGATGATGTGATTAAGTGGAAGATTTAGCCGACGATTCTAGGACCAAGAAGTGGTTTCGCCGTCTCTGTCTCTCTCGATCTATTCCCTTTTCTTCCGTCTCTGTGACTCACAGTCTGTGAGCACGTGTGTATACATCCATCAAAACAGCTTGATCGGACCATCCTTACACGAACAATCTCACCATCGGAGATCACTTGATCGGACCATCCTTACACGAACAAACAAAACAGCTCCACACGATCCATGTTGAACAAATTGTTGAGATCCAGAAGTTGTTGAGATCTGAAAATTAATGAGAGTGAATTTGTTGAGAGAGAAGATAATATATGAAATTTGAATTTTTGAAGGAGTAATAATTTGAAGATATAGGTCAGATTTTAAAAGAAAAAATAGTGTGGAATCAAATGACCAATATGTCCTCAAAGGCAAAAAGACAAAAAAGTGAAAATATGAGATGTGGCATCATCTTAACCATAGAAAAGGGTTTCTTGGGTTTTCTTAATAAAACCAAGTTTTCAAAGTATACATCTCCTATATATATATATATATATATATATATATATATATATATATATATATATATATATATATATATATATATATATATATATGAGTCTTCTCAAATGAACTTAATCCTATATATAGGGGAATGTTCATTTGAGAAGAGCAAATATTGCGAGAAGTTAAAAAATAACTAAATTCTTCATTTTTTCAACCAAAAACGTTTTTTTAACACACAATAAATGATAGAAATGCAATATTTATTCATTAAATTTGACATTCAATAAATAAAATTGAATAAATTTTGTTTATTTGTTAAACCTACACATGTAGAATTCATGTGTAAGTTATGTTACACATAACCTACACAAGTGTAGGTAAATTTAAAACGCTAAAAATACATACGTAAAAATATTTTAATGAATTTTTTTAGTTTATACATTACATATTGTATGTAGGAAATGAATTTATTTAAAAAATTAAACCATTGATAAGTTTTTTTAATGATTTAGGTTTCTTCTTTTTCTTCTTGCAATATATGAGTCTTCTCAAATTAACTTAATCACACACACACACACACACACATAAATATATATATATATATATATATATATATATATATATATATATATATATATATATATATATATATATATATATATATATATATATATATATATATTCAGGGTTCCATTCCATTAAGAACCCAATTTTACTTGAGAACAAAAAGTACAAATTTCATCCAATCATATAATTTCTTTTTAAAGTAGATAATTAAAACCTATTTTTAAATATTTGAAATGAACGATTATGTACTGAAATATCCATATCAATTAAAATGGTATTCATATAAATATCAAAGAAAAAAAATTGTCAGTTTATTAGAATTTTATAGCCCACGTTTTGATACCTATCATCTTCTTCCAGATTTGAAACCTTCTCAACAAATAATTGAGAATTCAATGCTTTATTCATATCACTTTCGTCTAGTATTGAATTAGTGATGAAAGAAAATCTATTTATGAACAAAAGTATATTATTATCAATTGTAATATATATGATTATACGTTCAGGTACATACATGATCTATGCATATATGCATCTATTTCTTTACGTGGTTTATTATTGATTACTTTCATTTATTAATACATGCATAATGCACATCCAAACTTTAATATATTTTATATGAATAAATTCTGAACAAAATCATATTAATTGTAAGGCTATATTAATACCCAGAATTTGCAATTAATAAAAACTGGTTGGTAGCCGCCGTTATGTTGTTTCATAACCAAAAATTAGGAAATGACAATTACATATTTGCCCTAATAAAGGTATATTAATACAATTAGTTAAAAACCACTGAAAAAATTTGATTGGTTAAAACATGTACTTTTTGTACTTTAGAAAATATGAGTTCTTACTTGAGAGTGTCTCTATATATCTATACTACATTAATATACATATTGGATGAGCAATATGGTAATTTTTCAATTTCCTTAATGTTGAAAAACTTACCTACATTTATGCACCATGTACAACCCAACCAAGCACAATATCATTTGAATACAATTTTAGGGTTTCACCACATCATGTTATTTTGTAGTCGTACATAACCCTCCTCCCTCTCTCACTCACTCTCTCCTCTGTTTCTATCTCTTATCCATCAGTTTCCATGAGGTTAATCTTAGTTCTTACCTTTAAATCAAAGAAGAAGACTAATCACTTTCCTAATTTCGATTTGAGTGTTTTCGTGAATAAAGCAGGTAAGGTACATTTTTTGTGATTTCGTTTCCATATGACCAAAATCATGGTTTTGTTTGTACGATTTGTTATTGTTTTCAAATTTGATGTTTCTGAATGGGAGGCTCAAAATGAGAACGGATGATGCTAAGTGGGGAAGTGAAGGCTCAGAAACTGATAGGTTCAATTGGATCGTTAATATCGCTCAATGATCAGAATAACATATACACAAACACAGTTTAATCATTAACACAATTCATACTAATAATTCTCTTTGTATATTGATGATCAAAGCAGTTTTGTAATACAAGTGCAGGAGAAAAAATAAATCACACACACTAAGTTCTCTCTCTTACGTGAAAATGTGATCTAGCCTCTCTCCTCACACTCTCTCACTACATGCTTTAAAGCAACAATTACAAGTTTAAGGAATATAACAAAATAGACCCTAAACTATACATAAACATATAAACAAAATACAAAGTAAATCTTAATCTAGGAAATAACCCTAACAGTACTCCCCCTAAGATTTATCTTTGAATCTTCAGCAAAATCTTCAAATCTTTTTCTTTTTGTTCAGCATCAATCTCTTTCACCAATCTTCTGGTTCTTCTTTTATATCCAGCAGCTCTTTTCCTTTAAATTCTTCTTGTTCCTTCAGCGCTTCTTCTATGCAAGACTTGAACTTTTCTGCAATCTTGGCTTGTCTCGGCTTTGACTCGTTGGTAAGAATTGGGCAGGCATTCATGCGTCTCAGAGAATCTAGATTTAAACCTGCAAAGTCAATGTTAGCATAAAACTCATAAGGCATCTCCTTCCCCTTGACTTGCACCTCCAAAGTACCCTTCGCACTAATCCTCATAAATTCTATCTCTGGTATGTCAACCCTCACGAGATTAGAATTGAGCAATGCCTTCCGTACTCGAATCTTTTCAGACGCAGCAGCTATCACTTCTATCATCACCACAAACAATTTTCTATCTGCTTCAGCCAGTTTATCTTTACATTTCTCCATTCTGCAACTTCTCAGAAAATCGATATATGATGGATGCTGCAGTTTCAGCTCAAAGGTACTAAATAAAGTAATCATATCTTTATCCCAATCTTCCAAATTTCGAACAAGCTTCAACTCAAAAGTTTCTTGATTGTAGAAAACTCTAAGTATTGGCTTCGTCATTTGAGATCCATCAATCACTTTCAGTCCCGGATTGGTCACCTTATCAAAATACTCATCAGAAAATTCTTCCAGGTACATGTCTTCACTGACAACCAATCTCTTTTTCTTTCTTTCTTTCTTCGCTTGCACATAAGCAGTGTCCTCCTGTTGTCCTCTGAAGTCTAAGTATTTCGGTGGTCTGGCTATCCCGGCATCAAGTAGCATTGCACATTTATCACCACGCTCAGCATGCGTGTGATTTATCAGTCTAAGTTTGTGCAATTCTTTCAGATCTTGTACTTCCAACTTGAAAATGCTAGAGTAATAATGGTATACGTCACATAAACCATTAACTCTCTTTATCATTAATGCATCAAACACCTCATCGTATTTCCATGCAATAATCTTTACCTTCTTGTTCTTTTCTGGTACAATCATTGAATCAAGAAGTTCAGCAATCGACTGACTCTTACTCAGCAGTGACCTCACAACGTCACCTGCTGTGGCTGATTTGTGCCATGATTCACGTACGTCCATCGGTATGTTATATGACTTGACTTCGCTAGGAAACATGTCCATTAACTCGTGCCTTTTCTTGTGAGCATTTTCAGGTAAAGCCATCACCGGTAATTCTTTAGGTCCAAGAATTTTGTATCTCTTTGTCAGCTCATAGTATTGAGGATTGTTGTAGTCCAAATAAAACATACGATTGTACATTTTCTCCGTCTTCATAAAACTAACAACAATTTTCCTCAAAGACTCAGATTTCAATCTCTTCAGAGTCCTATATGGATAATTCCTTGAGCTCAGCCAATCACGCATTTCTCTACTTGACATTTCTTCTGGATTCTGGTGATACAATTCAGTTGGAGGCAAATCTTCTATATTCAAACTTTCTTGCAATGGAGTCCATTCACCCATTTCAATAATAAATTCTTTTTCATCAGCTTCGGCTTTGTCTTGGGCAATCATACACTTTTCATACTCTTCATTTATCTGGCTCACAGTCAACCCATTCAGAAAAACTGCATTGTACTTCATCTTTTCTAGATAAGCAAATCTTTGATCTAAGTCATCTGGAATCTCTTGATCAACATTAGTTTCTGGCTCAGCTTCTGGTTCAGACTCAGTAAAATCAATATCATCCAAATCATCTAAAGCCTCAATCATCGGTGCATTGTTAGTTTGAACCGGCTCAAACTGACTTGCTTCTACTGTGACAGTTTCAGGCACTTCTTCAACTTCAACAGCTTCAGATTGAATCGGCTCAATCTGAACTGGTTTAGCAATTTCAACTTCAGTCACAGTCTCATCAACTTTCTCAGTTTCAACTACAGTTACAGATTGAATCGGCTCAATCTGCACTGTCTCATCCAGTTTTGCCTTCTTACTGCAGCCTTCATCACATGTGATTTCTGGAACTGCATCTAACTTCCTTTTTCCCTCAGCTTTGTCAGTATTGACAGTTTCAGCAACAGCTTCATCGAGAATGATGATTGGAGATTCCACCCTTATACCAACATTTGTAGTGCCTCGTGCTCTAGTCAGATAAACTTTTGATACTTGATTCGCTTCAGTCATTTCAACCACTTCATCTGAAAAATCTTTA
This sequence comes from Tagetes erecta, assembly GCA_030867185.1. NCBI lineage: Eukaryota > Viridiplantae > Streptophyta > Magnoliopsida > Asterales > Asteraceae > Tagetes > Tagetes erecta. Next base: position 9,076,242 of record CM061497.1, read on the forward strand.
TCAGATGTTGAACCCGATTTCTTCGGTTTGGTTTCTTCTAGCCATTTCTCCAACATCTCTTTTTCATCCTCCAGGGTATTACATTCAGCTTTCAACTCAGTATAATCATACTTTAGATTCTCATGTTCCTCCTTCAAACTTTCATAATCAACCTTCAATTTCGCATGGTTAGCAGCCAGCTTAACATGATCAGCATCCAATTCTTTGAAAGTTTTCAGGTTCTGATTGTGAATGTCCCAAAACTCTTCAAACCTTTTCTTCTTTCTATCATTCGAAGCCTTCAACAATTCATTTGCCTCTACCAACTTTGTCACCATTTCTTCTAATTCGACAATCCTTTTCTTATCTTCATTTTCTTCAACACTTGACACAACTTTTGGCGAAGACTCCAAAACTTGTTCAATGTTTTCTGCAACAGGGGATGATGTGGTGGGTATATCAACAGGGATAGGATCAGTAACGCCAGCATCAACTTCATCAACTATCTGTGCAATAGTCTCAGCTTCGGCCATTACTTCCTGAGCAATCTGAACAACATCTATCAGTTCAGGCTCAACCAACACTTTCTCAACAGCCTTTGGTTCCTCTACTAACTTAAGCTCTATTGGTTTCGATCTTTGTCTTCTAACATACTGAACAGTAATAACCGTTGGAACTTCAGTAACTACTTCTTCTTCAACAGAAACAACCTCAACAGGTTCTTCTATCATACTTTGTTCAACAACTCCAACATTCTCTGTCTCCAAGTCCATTGGTTCAGTTGTTTCAATAATTTCTGCCTCCTCTGAATCAGATTCAGCATCATCATCACCCTCATCATTACCACCGTCATCTTCATTATCATCATTATTATTATCATCATCATTACCATCATCACTATCATCTTCTTCTTCATTCTCAGACTCATTTTCATCTTCTGGATGACGAGCAAAGTACTCATCATCATCTAACAAGTTATCAGGCACCTCATCAACTAGGTCCTGTGGATTCACTATCTCTCCATGTGATATGTGATGATAAATTCCTTCAACATCTTCTTCATTATTTGCTATATCTCTCATATAGTCAAATAAATCCATACTAGGCACATCCCTGATACTCATCTTCCTGTAAGATAGATCATTCATGTCCTTGGTATAAAGTATCCCACCAACCACTCCTTCTTCTCTAATCATGGGATAGGCAACATTGATCATTAGTTGTAAGAATCTCGGGTACATGAGAAACTTAAACCTTTTGCCCTTTACCAAATTAAATACAAACCCATTCATGATCCACCTTGACATATTGAATGGTTTGTTTTCAGATATAGCAACAATTGGAGATGCTATATCTGATGGAAAGTTGTCAAAACCTGCACTCCTCCTCGACATGCATTGTTGGACAACATAACATAACAACTTCCATTTCTTCCCCAACTTTGCTCTATAAAATTGTGACTTTGGAAATGCAGGAGGATGTCCCATATTAACAAAGCACGATTGACACTCAGCCATAGTCAATTCATCATTCATTCCCACTTCATCTTCATCAATCCGTAAAGCAGTTCTGATTGCTTCTTCAGAAACTGTCAACACCATATCTCTAGTAATATTTCCTCTAACAACAGCAACACCATTATCATCTCTAATAACCTCTGATGTCCTCCAAAAGCTCTTAATCAACCTTGCATATATGACCGGTTTGGCACACATAGCATATACATATTTCGTCCTCTTTATGAATCTGATCATATCTCTGTAACCTTCAATTTCAGGGATAGATTCATCCAAACATGCCACCAGATTATGTTTGGGCTCAAACTTCAAATTCTCCATCTGTCAAAACAAACACAAAACATAAACAAGACACATGTGTTAGATTTTTCATCAATAAACTTCAAATTTTCATAAGTGTTTGAATAACAGTTAACATGTAAAACATTCACATAATCATTTTAAATCCTAAATTGTTCTAATAACCTGATTTTCATCATTTTGATCAAACAACTTTGAATTTTAATGATTATACAACATGTTTCAATTTTAACAGTTTAACACTTAAGAACACAAATTTGAAAGTTATAAGATGAAATTGTTTAACATGTTTTAGTTCAGTTTTAACAAGGATTTGTCACTTTTAGCACACATTTCATCATTTTGAAGTTTAACATTTAAGAACTTTCAAAGTTCATCAATGGCGGTTGATAGTTATGAACAATTTTGATTGATTCAGTTGGTTTTAAGGTGTTTTGGTGCAAATGAGTGATTGATTGTTGATGATCGACAGTTTTTATGCTTAAAACAACATTCGATTTTGGTTTTAACACACACAATCAAAGTGTCGATTCAATGATCAAAAACACTGTTCATCATCGTTTTTCATTTTATCGGTCGATTTGCAGGTTTATCAAGAACAAAACACATAATCAATACCTTATTCAATCGATCACACTTGTTATAGAACAAACGATTGAATATGATAAATCAAAGGATTTGAGTACAGAGTGTTTGCTTGAATGTGTGAGTGAAAAATGATAAGTGTTTGTGAAGAGGCGGGTTTTTATATCGTTAAAAATTAGGTCAAAGTTGAGGTGCCGGGTCAACAAAATGGGACGGGCAAGCTTAAAAAGCCCAATAAGCCTTGCCGGGTCAAGCACTGTTGATCCGTGTCATGCACTGTTGTGACGGGTCATGTACTGTTGGGACAAGTCACAACATGTGAAACACACTTGACGGGTCAAACACTGTAGAGACGGGTAAGTCACTGTAGTGACGGGTAAAGGTTAGGAACAACTACACCTGATGGGTTTTATTCATCACCCGGCAGTATAGTAGTCTTCAAAACATCACCCGGCAACCTTTCTTCATCACCCGGCAACACAGTTGCTTTTCTTTCATCCGGCTTGCTTTCTTCATCACCCGGCAACATAGTTGCTTTTCTTTCATCCGGCTTGCTTTCTTCATCACCCGGCAACATAGTTGCTTTCACTTTCACCCGGCTTGCTTTCTTCATCACCCGGCAACATAGTTGCTTTCACTTTCACCCGGCATGCTTTCTTCTTCACACGGCGACATTTCTTCTATATCACCCGGCATGCTTTTCTTCATTACCCGGCAACACAGTGTTATACACTTACACGGCAAGAAGATTTCTCTTTTACTCGGCTGTATAGTGAACACTTGTCACCCGGCAGATATCTATGACCTTCACCCGGCTGTATTTGACATGATCATTGCCCGACTGTACAGTAGTCATAATATCTTCACCTTTTTCTCAATCACCCGGCTTGTATCAAACTCACAACATTACCAGGCTGAACAGTGTGTTCATTACCCGGCAGAACAGTTGTGTCTGATATCTTTGCCCAGCTATAATACTTTGAGCAATTTTCTTCACTTTTTCTCGTCTGTTGACTTTTTCAACTACATTTATTGCACCTGCAAACATTCTCGACACATTAATTAGACAAGATATCCTTAAAAAGAATTTGTCATATTAATTATCAACAACATTAAACAAGTCAATAACAATAATTTCAATTAAATCCATTTTTCTTTTTCTTTTTCAAAAATGTTTTTGCACAACCAATTTTTCTATATCCCGAAGCAATTTCTTAATAAACAATTCACAAGACCTTGGGTTTGTTTTTAACACATCCAATAATTTTGCTTTTCATACCACATAATCTTGTTCATTCACAACACTTATTCAAAAATATTTTTGGATTTTTGTAGATATTTTTCTTCAATTATTCTCCTCCTAAACTTGAAATTTCTTGAAATTTTTAAGTTTAACAGGATGTCAATGTGTCAATAATGATTCCAAATGCCTGCACACACAAAGCACACACATTAAAATGAAAACATATGCAATGCAATGAATCAAAATATCGCAGTGAGATCATACCACACATTATCTGAACATGTTTTGCAAGTTTTGAATAGACATTTGACTTATGTTTGATTGAGTGATGATATGAAAACATACCAATTAGCTCGAGTTGACACACTTACTTTTTCAGTATCATGATGATATTTAAGGTTCGATTAAAATGACTTATGTGACCCACATGTATACATATGTCAACATATTTCCTAATCAATCACTACCTGAATGCATATTGTACAAAACCTGGTCACTTACAGTCATACGCAGTGTGGAATTTGGGTTCTATTTGGATTTGGTCCACTTTGGGACTTCTTTTTAATTCCATTTTGGAATTTTTCATTTCCTATCGTTCCCCTTGGGAATCTTCTGAATTCCTTTTTGGAATTTTGTTTGGTGATGGTCCACATTTGGGATTCTTTTTGATCCATCTTTGGGAATCTTTTGCTGCACCTTGAAGCTCAAAAGAGACTTCGTGTGAGACTTCAGGTCTGTGGATACCACAACAAAGAAGCTCACGATGCGGTTCATCACACTGAATAGACTGCATCGTTACCCGATCATGCACAACTATCATCACAAGCAATATATCAAAAGATATATATATCTAGACATGTATAACAATGGAACTTAACACAAAGATCATTAAGTTTATGTTTGTCAACAATCAACTTACTTTTTCAGTCTAATTGCCTGAGCTGTCTAGCACATCAATTAACATTCATCAGTCTTTATTAAAAATGATGTAACAAATAATGTCTAGTGTAACTATCATTTCTCACTTTTTGCAATATAGATTCTTATGACATGATATTTTCTTTTCTTTTTGATTTTATATTTTGTTTTTGCTTTTCTTTTTCTTTTTCATGCACACACACAATGCAAAACATAAAATAAAAGACAACGGAATCAATACTAGACATCAACTTATTATATTTTTGGCTTTTATATTTTCTGATTTTTTTTTGTTTGTTTTTACGAAAAGTTAGAATCAATCATGATTGATTAATCCTATGGATTGAATTAAGAATTCAAACCGGCCTGAAAAAAATGATTTTGTGAAAAGATCTGCCAGTTGTTTGTCGGTATGAACTTTAATCAAAATTATTAAACCTTTTTCAGAGTTGTCTCTTAAAAAGTGATATCGAATTTCGATATGTTTGGTTTATGAGTGTTGAACAGGGTTAGCAGTAATGAACATAGCAGCAGTATTGTCTATGTAAATAGGAGTTTTTAGAAAGTTAAACCCGTAGTCAAGCAATTGGTTTTGTAGCCACAAAACTTGAGAACATCCTGCAGATGCAGCGATATACTCTGCTTCAGCTGTGGATACAGAAACGTTGGTCTGCTTCTTGCATTGCCAAGAGACAAGTCTAGGACCCAGAAATTGACATCCACCAGTAGTCGATTTCCTGTCAAGAGCACACCCACCAAAATCACTGTCAGAATAACTATATAATTAAAAATTTCCTTCATAAGGATACCATAATGTAAAACCCTAAATTTTGACGTAAGTATATGTCGATAATGGGTGGGTGTTCATGTAAATAGCAAATTGAATAAAAAGTCCTAATGTATAGTGATAAACCCTAGGAGTGATAGAGGACTGAAAATAAAGAACGTGGGCGAAAACGGAACTCAAATCAGAGTTACAACGAAGCGGGAAATGAGAAAACACCCGAGGAAAGCCCGAAAACTTCTTTCGAGCATATCTTGACTTAGAAGACGAGTTACGGAGCCCATAATATATGAATTCCACGTGTTTCGACGAGAGGAATCTGAAAATGTAAGTTAGGCGATCCGCGCATCAAGGGGTAGTCCCCTGCGCGTATCGCGTAGGACCTGTCGGGTGCAAAACAGCTGGCAGCCACTCACCATCTACGCGATACGCGCATATGGTGCATGTGGGCTGCGCGTAGCGCCTAGAACAGGCCAGACAGCCTATTTAAAGGGGTGCAACCCCCCTTCACACTTGCTCACTTCCCTTTCTCTCTCTAGAACGTTTTAGAGAGAGAGAGACCTCTAGTTATCTTGCGGAACCGCGCCTCGAGTGCGGTACCCTGCGTCGGAACGCTGCTTCGAGTTTCGGACGCGTGTAGATCGCTTGGCGTGCGTCGAGGTTCTGCCCGAGTGAAGAACGGTGATCATCAAGGTGTTGCGCGATTGAAGATCGATGATCGACGAGGTAAATGGTCTTTCATTCTCGATTAGTTTAGGACGGGAATCGGGTTGGGAACCCGATGGGAATGCGGGGTGAAGATACCCGCATAGCACAAGGGACGTGCTAGGGGAAATATTGGCGGGATTAAACACCCGTAACTAACGGGTAGATTACCCGGGGAGGGTGCGGGTTGAATATCCGTACCCTAGGGGGGGTATGATATCCGTTGTGAACGGGTAACGTATCTCTGTAGGATTCGTTTAGATTCCCGAGGTTCGGGATTTGGTAGGCGTAGGTGGCAACAACTCGTGTCTAGTCGTATGCTTCGCTAGTTATGCCCTAGGACTTACATAGTCTTAGGAATCGTTATTTATAACGTTGTGATATCGCGTTATAGGTGGATTATAGCTATTGAGATTGATTGTCGATATAGCTATTTGTGTGATCGTGAAGATATCCATTTGGATTGATTGTTGGTATTAGATCAAGGACCGAAGCTAGTTGTGAGCTTGTTGAGATCTTGTTGAGGTGAGTTCTGACACTTAAACTCTTTTGAAATGATTGTATGTTTTACAAAACTGGATGTGTTGCTTAAACCTGTTTTGGTTGCAAATGATTGTGAGTTTTTGTATAAACTCTTTTGGATTGGTTGTGTTCTTAAACTGTTGTTTTTGAACGGTTGGCTAGCATTCTACGGTAAATATCGGGCAATACCACTTCTGTTTTTAGGGTGACGGGCGGTAAACTCGGTGAAGAGTATATGCATATATTCTGCTCCAGCGCAGACGTGCCTGACGGAGTTGTTGAGGGGTTTATCGTATTGACTGTGTATATTTATCTGATGATGCTAGTATGTTTATGATATGCTTGTAAGTGATGGAGTTAGTGGTAACTCCGTGATCAATGGAGCTTGGCAACTCGTTGATCAAGGTCTTTGCAATCATTGATTGAATGTTTTGAAATGTTTTATCAAAATGTTTTGTTATGAACTCACCAGCGTAAGCTGACCCTTTCTTTTAAAACTTTTTGGCACACATCCTAGGTGCCGTGTGATGCAGGAAAGCACTGTTGAGGCTATAGCAGGTAGAAGTCTTGCGGGCTTAGAAGATAGACGCTCTGGACCTAGAATAGTTGCTAGCTTTAGTTGTTGATGTTATGTATCAAACAATCAATTGTCATTTTGAGAACTATGGAATTGTAGTTTGAAGTTTAATGTATGAACAGCTTTATGTTTTAAGCTGTGTGTATGTATGTTGTTGATTCCGCTGCGTTGCTCCTGATATTCATTCGTCACACGCGTTAACCCCGGGCGGGCACAACCCATCTCCTGGGACCGGGCGCCGTGTTGGGGTTGTGACACATAACCCAAGATTCGGTTTCCCTTTGAGGTATCTGAAAATACGTTTCACAGCAACCAGGTGCGACTCTTTTGGATCGGACTGATATCTTGCGCACACACATACAACATACATAATGTCTGGCCTTGATGCAGTAAGGTACATCAGTGAACCAATCATTGATCTGTATAGTGTTTGATCCACGGATTTGCCTTTCGAATCCGGCTGTATCTTGCAGTTCACATCAGATGGAGTTCGAATAGTCTGACAATCTTGCATCTTGAATTTCTTTAACAACTTCTCAACGAACTTTGATTGGTTGATAAAAATTCCGTCAGCTGATTGTTTCACTTGTAATCCAAGAAAGAAATTAATCTCCCCCATTGAACTCATCTGAAATCTAGACTTCATGATTTCCTCAAATTCTTTGCACATTGACGCACTGGTCGATCTGAAGATAATATCGTCCACATAAACTTGAACACATAAGAGTTCTTCATTCTCCCTCTTCATAAACAAAGTTGGATCAATCTGTCCTCTTGTGAATCCATGTTCTAGTAGATGCTTAGATAATGTCTCATACCAGATTCTTGGAGCTTGGTGTAGACCATATAGAGCTTTACTCAACTTGTATACCCGATGAGGATAGTCAGGATCTTCAAAACCCGGAGGTTGTCTGACATATACGTCATGTGTAATAGGTCCATACAGAAAAGCGCCTTTAACGTCCATTTGGAATACTTTAAACTTCATGAAGGAAGCATATGCAAGAAAAACGCGTATGGCTTCTAGTCTTGCGACCGGAGCGAACACTTCTTCATAATCAATGCCTTCTTCTTGAGTATATCCCTGTGCAATGAGTCTTGCTTTGTTTCTCACAATAATGCCACGTTCATCTGGCTTGTTTTTGTACAACCATCTAGTACCAATCACATTCTCTCCTTCAGGTAAGTCCACTAATTTCCAAACCTCTGAAATGTTCTTCGGCACTACTTGAGAAAGAAAACATGAATAAAGACAAACATTTGCTTGCTCAGTTTGACTTCTTGTAGTTCTCTGATTCAACGGCCCGATAATCTGAGAGACAGGATGTTTCTTGTGAATTCGATGAATTGGTATGTCATCTCCTTGCACTTGACTCTCCAGATTAGATTGATTCAGATTTGGTAGATCTTGTAGAATAGTAGACACATGCGGAGTGAAGTTCGGGACTTGATCCGGTGAATTGATGAAGTAATTAAATGATTCTGGAATAACTTCAGCATTCGGATCTGATGATGGTTGATTTTGAACGGATCCACCATCATTAGGAGAACTTTGAGAATTCACATCATCTTCAAGATTGTTTGATTCTTGATCTTCTTGAGAACCAGAAGGACCCGGAGCTTGACTGGATTTGACATGATCAGGATTATGAAATGACATGAACGGATACTCAGAGTTGAGATTGCCATCCTCGTCATTATCAGAATCGTCACTAAAACTTCCCAAGTCACCTGATTCTTTCCTTGCTTTTCCTGAAAAATCAAACAAGTTAGAATTGAAAGATTTTGATAACGAATCTAAATCAAATAACCATTCGGGACCATGCGCCACTGACGGAAACTAATTTTCTAAAAACTTTACGTTAATAGTTTCAATAACAGTATTTGTTTTGCTATTAAAAACCCGATAAGCTTTAGAAACAGACGAATAACCAAGGAAAAATCCATCGTCAGATTTTGACTCAAATTTCCCGAGATGATCATTTAAATTTAGAATCGATACAGGACAACCAAATGCTTTCAAATAAGAAATATTCGGTTTTCTTCCAAATAACAACTCATAAGATGTTTTCTGTTTATCCTGAACTAGTAATGTTCTGTTTTGTACAAAACATGCAGTAGCAATAGCTTCATCCCAGAATGCGATAGGGATTTTGGCATCTGCGAGCATGGATCTTGCTGCTACAATTAGTGTCCGGTTTTTCCGTTCCGCAACCCCATTTTGTTGAGGCGTTCTTGGAGCACTAAATTGTCTAGCAATTCCTTTTTCTGCACAAAACAAATCAACATTAGTGTTTTTAAATTCTGTTCCATTATCACTTCGTAAAATTTTCACTTTACAATCCAACTGATTTTCAACTTTGATGATAAATTCTTTTAATAACTCCGCAGTTTCAGATTTAACATGCAAGAAATAAACCCAAGAAAATCTAGTGAAATCGTCAATAATGACAAAACAGTAAGACTTCTTTCCGATGCTTTGCACATTTGTTGGTCCGAAAAGATCCATATGTAGCATCTGCAAGGGTTTTGAAATGGAGTTTTCTGGCTTGGACTTAAAAGACATGCGATGCTGTTTTCCTTTCAAACATGCTGGACAGAGATCAGTTGTAGAAAACTTCTTTGAGGGTATTCCTACAGCGTGATTTCCAGTCACCAAATGATTCATGTTTCTGAAGTTTGAATGGCCCAGCCGTCTATGCCATAGCTGACTCTCATCATTTGAAGCATGTGCAATGAGACAAGTAGTTTCGGTTTCAGCATCAATCTGCGACATATCCAGCTTGTATACATCACGATCTCTTGGAGCTTTCACCACCACCCACTCATTGTCAATCTTGAAACCTGGTTTGAGTATATAACAGAAAGAATCATCAAATAGAGTTGAATAAGATTTATCACAAATTTGAGATACACTTAGTAAGTTAAAGTTCAACTGTGCACAGTAGTTGACTTTATCAAAACTAATGACCCCATTCGATACGGTTCCTTCTCCTGTTATTTTACCACCCGCATCACCTCCAAATGCAACGTGTGTACCATTTTTCAGCTTGAAATCCTGAAGCAAGGCATGGTTGCCTGTCATGTGCCGGCTACACCCACTATCAACGAACCATGAGTTGATAGGTCTTCTTGGGCGTACCTGCATTTCCAACAATCAATTAGTTAGTTTGGTCAACCCAGGCCCACACGGTCTTGGGTTTTCCAAATCTATCTGCAATAGTAACTTGTTGATATTGAATGTTTTGAAAATTTGTTTCATTTAAGAGATTTTGATGCTGATAACTGTTGTTTCGCCCATTGGCGTGCATTGATTGCTTTCTTCTCAAAGCACTAAATCTTTCCTCTAACTTAGGATCAAGATTATTTTCAAACTTTTGATTTCTTACCATCAAGGCTCTTGGTTTAAAACTGTTAACCTGCACATTTCTTGATGAAAAGTTAGAGACAGAATTGTTTCGATTGAAATTTCTCAAAACCGAGAATGACTTTGATTCATATTTTGAAAACCAAATGAGCGATTTCTTTGAAAGTTTGAAAACGGAGTCATTTCTCTTGTTGAGTTTGATCGAAAGAAACAATCCTTTGTGTCATGGTTTCTCCTCTCACAAATTTCACAAAATTTGTTATAAAAACATTCTTCTGAAGAATGGTTTCTTTTGTCACAGAAATTGCAGTACCTGTTAAAGAAACATTCAGCAGTTGCATGATTATATCTATCACAAATTTCACAATGTTTCTTGCTAATCTTAAAGAGCCGATTGTTAACTTTTGATGTTGAACTCATTCGAGATTCATTATCAGTTTTGTTCGGTTTTAGATTAACTTGATTCTTTTGTGGAGACTTGGTTTGTGATTTTGATTGCATGGAACTTTGGTTCGATTTTAAACTGTTCTGTTTGGTTACCTTTTTAGATTCAATTCTCTTATCATTGACAGCGGAAGACTTAGGACCTGAACCTGTTTTCAGACCAGAGTTAGATTTGATTGGAGAATTGATTGGTTTACCATAAGATCCGTTCAAATCAAACGTTCCTGCAGACACAAACTTGATTTTCTTACCTTTTGACACTTTCTTGACAGGTTTAACTTTGTCAGTTTTAACACTTTGAAGTTTGGTGTTATCATTCGATTTTAAGACACTTTTGCCTTTTGACTGTTTCGTTTCAGATTGATTGGTTATTACTTTCGACTTCTGCTTCTTTGCAGTTGAAACTTCAGCCTTCTTCACTTCTTGCTTCTTGATCAACTGATCAGCAACTTGCGCCTTTTGTTCTTTCTTCCACCTGATGTATTCAGGATCATTGTATCCTGAAAATTCACCTTCATCCTTCACTGTTTCTGGCTTCGGATTCAGTTCCGGATACTCAACAAGTTGAATCAGAACAGGCTCTGATTTGTTGCTAGCTTCATCGTCAGCTTCAGTTGTCACACCATCTTCTTCTTTAAAACTTTCCATCAACACTTCAGAACCTTCAGACTCGGATTTACTTCTTTGAATTTCTTTGAATTTTCTTTCATTTTCAGGTGAATGATCAAATTCATTAAAATTTTCCGGTAACGTTTGAGTGATTGAATTTGGCATTGGTTCATGAGTAAAACCCAACCCGGTTTTGGTTTTGTTACCTCTTTCAGTTATGAGTTGTTTCACCATGTTTTTACAACTTTTCACTTTTGTTAATTCAACTTGTGTGACAGCATGAGCAACTTTTTCTTGTTCAAAGTTCTTTGCCATTTCTTCAAGTTGTTTTGTTACCAATTCCAATTCCTTTAAAGTTTTGTTCCATGATTCTTTTGTGATCAATTTTAAGTTGTTCATGAATTTTCTCATGTTTGCTTAATTTATCACCAATTTTAAATGAATGAGTTCGATAATGTTCTACTTGTTGAATGCATTGTTCAGAACATAACCTTTCTTTCACATCAGCAGGTAAAGGAACATAGTTAGGGGGTAAATCAGTACTAACCTTTGGTTGTTCGGTAGATAATGAAGACTCACTGGCAGTAGCCATCAGCGCAATTTCAGACTCAGATTCTTCAACAGGATCAGACTTTGCACTCCAGTCATAATCTTCAGAATCTTCACTCACATCTTCAATCATTTTTCCATCCCCTTCTTCAGACCAGTCTTCTTCAATTTCACACACCAGTGCCAGATTTGATGTTAGATCAGATGTGAATTGTTCTGCATACGCACTCCAATCATATCCGTCTTTTACACTAACTACCAGTGCCTTTGTTTGGTCTTCTGGTTTCTTTCCTTCATCCTTCAATTCTGGCATGGGAAGACTTTGGTATGGTTTCTGAAAATAACGTTGATTCCTTTGTTGATAGCTTGAAGACTGTTGCGAGCTTTGACCTTGACCTTGATTACTTGAACTAGCTTGATCATTGAAATTCTGATTCTTGGGAGCTTTGCATTCTCTTGAAAAATGACCATACTGGTTACAATTGAAACATCTGGCCTTTGATTTGTCAAAACCAACAGTTTTGTTTGCATGAGGCTTGTAGCTTCGGTTAACATATGCATGCTTTTGCGTTCTATATGCAACCATTACCATTTGCCAGTTTAAATCCATTTCCTCAACGTCATCAGGATCCATCTCGAATAAATCTTGAAGAACCACGTCCATTTGGCTCAAGTGACTTCCTTGATAAGCTTGAAAACTTGCCATAAACGAAGTAAAAGCAGTTTTGGTCTCGTCATCTTGCAACAGAATGTTCATTACATCTTTTACTTTGGCTTGAACATTCGAATTTTGACTTTCTGCTTGATTCTTTAGATTCTGACTTTGAACTTGAGCTATTGGTGGATATTGAGGTTGAGAATAAGTTGGTGAATTTGGAAAATATGATGAATCAGTGTAGAAACTTGCACCAACAAATAAATCACCCTCTTCTTCAAATTTGGTTGCATCTTGTGCAAGAAATGCATTCTCCACAGTATTGGCAGGATTTACCACATACTTATATTGAGCTTGTGAGCTTGATCTATCAGTATTTCTCGATCCTTCATCAATCTTAACTTCTTCAATCTTTCCAATAAGCAGATCTAAATCCATTGGAAATTTCTCAGTATGTTTTAACAAAGTAACAGTCTGCTTCCATGATGATGGCAAAGCACATAACAATCGATCATTCAAGTCTTGAAGGTCAGTCTTAACTCCAAGGTTTGACATCTCAGTAGTTAAGTGAACAAACCTGTTCATCATTTGATGCACTGTTTCTCCATTAATATGTTCAAATAATTCCAATTGTCTTTTCAACTTTGATTTCTTCAAACTTCTCAATTGTTCTCCTCCTTCACATATCGACTTTAATGCCTTGAAACATGTATAACCAGTCTGATATGCATCCAATCTCGACAAAACTTGGAGTGGCAGTCCCTTGCACATTAAAGAATAAGCCTTGCTATCATTCTTTACTTTCCTCAAATCTTCTGCTGACAAATTATCCTCTGGATAAGGTTCAGTAGAGTCTTTGGTGTAGGTACTTGCACTGTCTGGAGCAGTCTGAGTTGGAATATGAGGACCCTTTTCAATTGACTTCCATAAATCATTGTCAATGGAGCATAAGTGATGTCTCAGTCTGATTGTCCAATTCTTGAAATCTGCACGATTAACAAGTCTAGGAACACAGTTATCAGAATCATCAACAGGTGCCATTTTTTTTTTAATTTTTTAAGAAAAATTTTAAAGAAAATATTTTTGTTTTGTTTTTTTTTTTTGTTAATTTTTGAAAAGAAATGATTAAAATACTAAAATAAAGACAAGTAATTAAAGACAAGATAAGAAACAAGTATTAAAAACAACTAAATTGAGTCACACGGCTGGACAGTGAAAATCCTTCTTCACCCGGCTAAACAGTAGCTTTGTTCTTCACCCGGCAGAGAAAAAGTCTTTACACGGCTAAACAGTTACACGGCTCAACAGTTGTAAATCTTGACTTCTTTACCCGGCAGAACAGTTACCCGGCAGAATAGTTAATCTTGACACGGCAAAAATCTTTGACCCGGCTTGAATCTTGACACGGCAGAAAGGCTTTACCCGGCTGAACAGTTGTCGATCACACGGCAATGTTGTTTACCCGGCTACACAGTTGATTGATCACCCGGCTGAAATTGTTAATCACCCGGCGTAACAGTGTATCACCCGGCACAACAATGTTTGATCCGGCTGAACAGTAACACCTTTTCTTCGTCAAATTCTTCACCCGACAAGCACAAATTCCTTTACACGGCTGCACAGGACCTAATTGTTCTTCAATCTAAGTCCAAAGGAAATTGTCTAAGTCAAATTTTATCACCCGGCAAGTTAATCTTCAACCAAGTTCATACTGTTCATCATCTTCTCCATGAGAATTTTCTGGGTTTTGTCAAAAACTTGTCCAATTCGTTCAAAATTCACACACAAGCAGTGAAATAGTCCGATTATCAATCCCTAATCTCAATCAATCCAAAACATGATCAAATTTTGATGAATTTGAGCAAAATTCGATCGAACAGTAACTTTTTCAATCTTCTTAATTCCTCAGATCTGATGATAATCTGATGGAATTTGCACAATCGTTGTGAATTAGAAGTGATTGCGATGATAAATCACAACTAAAAACAGCAACAATTCATTCAGATCATGATATTTGAGCAATATTGATGTGTTTTGCTTGATGAATAGCGAAGAACACAGTACCAACAGCTCTGATACCAATTGATAGGTTCAATTGGATCGTTAATATCGCTCAATGATCAGAATAACATATACACAAACACAGTTTAATCATTAACACAATTCATACTAATAATTCTCTTTGTATATTGATGATCAAAGCAGTTTTGTAATACAAGTGCAGGAGAAAAAATAAATCACACACACTAAGTTCTCTCTCTTACGTGAAAATGTGATCTAGCCTCTCTCCTCACACTCTCTCACTACATGCTTTAAAGCAACAATTACAAGTTTAAGGAATATAACAAAATAGACCCTAAACTATACATAAACATATAAACAAAATACAAAGTAAATCTTAATCTAGGAAATAACCCTAACAGAAACTGTAGCAGGTTTAGTAAGTATTAATTCCAAATCACTATTTATTTGCAAGTTTCTTATGATTTCTTGATTCGTTGCTTCAGGTTCTGTTATGGTCTTTTAAGTATGAAAATTTAGTTGAATAAATATGGTGATTCTTGATTTGGACTTTCAGATATGGAGTTTTCGTTAGTCAAGACTCAAGAGGTTTGTTTCTTTCAAACCTTAACTTGCTACCAGGTATATATGATTATGTTCTCATTTAAAACACAAATACTAAAAGTTATGAAACTGCAATTGTTTCTAGCCATCAGTTTTTTACTTTTTGTTCCACATATGGTTTTTTGACTTCATCATTAGCTTGACTGTACCATGTAGCTAAAAAATCCAAGAAACCAATATATGTGACAATTTAATTGCAGTTAACTTAAATCAAGTTAGCTTTCAAGTGTATAATTATAAATGTTTTCGGCTAATTTTTAGTGTTTATGTGTCATGTTGCTATTACTTAGTGCTGATTTGAAGTTTTTTGGGGCTGATGTAGGTGAGTTGATGGATGTAAAGACTTATGTTCTTCTCATTCTTGATTGTCTTTTGTTTGTTTAGGTTATATATTATGCTCTTTTTATTCTTGATTGCCTTTTTATTCATTGATTGCAAATTTGTAATCCATGAGAATGGTGGTGTTTTCATGCTCTTTTTATGTTGCATGAGAAGAAGATGATGTTTATTCACATGAAAATTCACATGGATATTCATGAAAATTAAGTGTTTAATAAGATTGCTTTAAATTTTAGTTCATCACCATTATGTATTTAGTGTAATTATAGTAGTGTCTAAGATTGCTTATAGGACACTAGGGTATTTCATCCCTGTTTGATATGTGTGCACAAGTAATCAAATATGTCTACTTTACATTTATTAGAAACTTCGTTTTTCTTGATGATTTATTGATTCAGTTTTTGTCGTTTACTAATGTTGTTATGTGATACAATGATTGTAATTCTTTTTGTTTCTCTTGATTTTGATGAGTAGTTTGGGATTACAACTTTTGTCTTCTGAACGAGTTAGCTGGTATGGATGTTATCTTCCCATCAAGGTTTATTTTGGTTTTTGTTTGTTATCATTATTTTGGTATACCCTTGATGTGTGTCTGTGTATTTCTCTTATGTATCTATCCATTGTAGAAACCAAGAAATCATTTGTAACAAAGTATTTTCAATAAATATCAGCTATAGTTATATATATGTTTTGATCAGGTAGTTAATTGTCTAATAGTATGTTTAGCATCATTTTAAAGCCATAATAAGAAGCATTTCATGAAGAATCAACCACTGGTAAGAAAATATTTACTATTAATATTCAAGAAACTTTCGTTTTAGAAAGTTATCATCCTTCTTTTTTGTTAAAGTAGTGCAGTACTTTGTTAGTAAAAAACAAATCATATTCATTGGTCAAACCATAGGAACTGCAGGAACTAGATTTAAAGATAGATGATTCAATCGACGAAGCTTGTTGATTATGTCATTTATTTAATATAACTTTATTAAGGTTAATCATTGAAAATCTCACAATAAAACATTAAATTACTTTATGCACTTTGTATTCACGGCTATTACAACTACATGTTGATGGTTTAGATGTGACTGATATTGAAGAAGATAGTGATGGTAAGCATGGACCATTGCTGCTGGCTAGGTAAGTCCTAATATATTTACCGCATGTTTTGCTTCACAAAGACGTATAAGATTCAAAACTACTCTTTTGTTTGGTTTTGTTTTGAATCATGCTTCATTATGATTTTGATGGTAATATTTGAAAGTTTTTGTATGATCGAGGATGAAGATATTTGAAGAAAGGTTGTTCTGTCAAATCGTTTGGAAAGTGGTTACCTTATTAATGGCGCGCATCATGTCTTATTACAACAGCCGTAAGAGTGCACAGATCCCCTTGAGTTAGTAAGTTCGCAATCGCACTTTCACTTTATATATTAATTATTTTGACCCATTTGAGATTTATGATTTCATAAAATGGGTTCGCTTTATTTACCCATTTAAACTATAAATACGATTTTATGGTTTTAAAAGAGTGTGGGTTAGTTTGACCAATTTAGATGAAAATATAATATTTATGATTTTATAAAGTGTGTTTGTGTGTGTTGTGTTTTCAGTGTGTTTGTGTGTGTATTTTGTTAAAAGGAAAATCACCACATGCTGATTTTCTCATGCACACAGTTAGGCGGTAAGTGCTTAGTGTATTTTGTTGGTCTTTTTTGTCATACATGATCCGTAAACCTGCTATTTGTGATATGTTATCGGAGGACATGGGCAGAAAAACTGGTTTGTTTTATTTGAATCGGTTTTATTCAAACCGGTTTTTATAAAATCCGGTTTTTTTATCTGGTTTATTTTTGTTTTGTCCGGTTTTTATCAAAATTTAAAAAAACCGGTTTTTTATCCGGTTTTTCCACAAACGGGGTATCCGTTAGACGTGTGACATACCAGGATCTTAAGCCATTAGTTACAGCAGACACTGACCCAATGTTGTACACAAAAGTCCTTATTAAAGTATTAAACCAAAACCCAGGGTTTAAAATGAAAAGTTTCAAAGTTTAGCGGAAGCATTTGTAAAACATCCCCGTACTAAAAATCCAAGTACGTAACAATAAAGGTTAAACCAACCAAAGTTATGAAAACCTGTGCATAAAGTTAGCACGACCCAAACAACCGTTTCAAAAACAAATAACAGTATAAATAACAAAACGTAATAGTTTTAAGACCAATACATACAAGTGTCCTACTCGTGCGCCTTCCTAGTTCCCTGAGAAAAACATACTAAAATGAGTCAACAAATAATGTTGGTGAGTTCAATGAGTTTATTTAAATAACATAAAGAAAAATTAAGTTTCCTTGATAAATCAATATATATTGCTAGTTTGCAAGACCACCTTGCTTACTACACGAGCACGTCGAGATTAAACTGAACGTTAGTTGACTTGCCTTGTCGCCATCACTACGGATGACCAAATGT
Organism: Tagetes erecta; assembly: GCA_030867185.1. Lineage (NCBI taxonomy): Eukaryota > Viridiplantae > Streptophyta > Magnoliopsida > Asterales > Asteraceae > Tagetes > Tagetes erecta. The sequence continues at coordinate 9,094,429 of CM061497.1, forward strand.
TTAAAGGACAATTTGCACCAACTAGCTCCCCGCTAGTGGTGGGGTCTGCCGAACCCGTAGTACTACTCAAATTTCCCCGTTATGCCGAAGTTGGCATATAAATAATCTCGACTAAAGAAAAGGACTTTATAAGTATGATAATGCTCGGTAAAATAAGCCCTTAACATTAATATTATTTATCCCAAAAGATTGCCCAAGTTGGCAATGAAAGTTTTGCCCGAAGGCCCCACCCGAAGGTGTAAAACGTAGCCGTAGTTGGCCCCGCCCGAAGGCAATAAGTTTTGCCCGAAGGCCCCACCTGAAGGTGTAAAACGTAGCCTTAGTTGGCTCTGCCCGAAGGCATGAAGTTTTGCCCGAAGGCATAAAAATGCAGTCCGCCCGAAGGCAATAAGTTTTGCCCGAAGGCCCTGCCTGAAGGCATAAAATGTAGTCTGCCCGAAGGCGTGTAAAAACATTTGTATGTTTTCTCCCCGAAAAAGATTTAAAAGCGGGCAAAGAACTCACCTTTGCATCGCACAACAATTTAACAGCACAAAAGCAACAAGAGAGCCTAGATCGCCCTATGACCTGCTTTAGTAAATTGCTAATTATTAACTACTTATATTTATATGAATATATAAACATTTTATCAATCTCTGAGGTTTCGAGTATTCGGTCCGGCTTCTTATAATAATAATAATAGCACACTACACAAGACTACACGTATGCTACACATTATAATTTCATAATCACATATACCTCGATTCCCATGCAACGTAAGACACGCATCTTATCATTAACTGAAATCTGGTGCGCATTAATATAGCATAAATTAACCACATACATCTTGCGACTATATACACCCATCCATGCTAGCCCACGACTACACATCATCATACATGCCTTTCAGTTTATATACATACATCCCTCGCCATTATATGCTTAAAATACATTTATAACATATATACGTATCATGCACACGACGCACATATATACACGCGACCTATTTATATATAAAATCTTTAGGCTACTTTAATTTGCTTTTAATCTATGCATACGTACACATATATCTATCAATAACATCTATCCATATACATACATAATACACACAATTGGATTGACATGCACACTAACATCAAACATGCAATTTCAGACGCACATATATACAATTGAATTTGACAAGCACACACACACACATATCTACACTACATTAATATGCAGATTAGATGGGCAAAATAGTAATTTGACAAATTCCTTAAAATTTCAACACTTGTGTTTATACAAACCCTAGAAACTATTTCATAATTCAAAATCACCACCCTCCTTCCTTTTCTTTCACCGCCTGCTCAGTCACTCTTCAAGATACTTCTTCGCCATGATGGTTGCTGCAACTCCGGTGTCATTCAAGATTGTGGTTGTGTATTTTGGTGGTGTTATGACGACGAGAGGTCACCACCGGCAACCACAGCCTCTCGACGACCCTAATAACCTCAAGCTATGACGCCATTAATTAGATCTAGAACAAAAGGGGGACATGGACAGTTGAGGGGCGGTGTAGATCGTTTCAGTAGGCATCTTTTAGTTGTCTACTTAACGTGATTTGTTTATAGTTTTCCTGTCAAATCTAGGGTTACAATCTCCAGGCTTGATTTGACTTTGGTCTTTTGCAACGCAGGTATGGCTACTTACAAAGGGTTACAACAACGAAGGCAGAGAGCAACGTTCAGTTTAGTAGTCTGTCGAATATACACGAAATCTGGTAACAGCTACTTAGATGCCCAAATCTCAATCTCTATTGACATTTTGCTTCATCAATTTTGTATCAAATCTTAGACATTATTGTTCGGTTTGTTAGTTAATTTAAGAGCATATATTGATTGGTTTAGGGCTTACATGAACATTTGATAATCAAGCATTAACATCAGGGCAAGCCTCCACTCACAATCAATCTTTTGTGTGATGGTAAGGTTTCAGCTGATTATAGGTAGATTCATGTTGTATTTATGTGTATGACTGTTTCTGTATGAAGTTCTTTTTTGTTTGGACTGCATAAAACATAACTAAGGTTGCTGCTGATGTTGTTTATGTTCTTTTTTGTTACATAGCAGATTTAGTTGATATGATGCTGCTGTTTCTGTTCTTCTACAAGTTTGCTGATGCTTTTGTTATGTTACAAGGTTGTGCTTCTGTTTCTGTTCTATCCATGCAAAAATTGCACGCATAAAGGTAAATCCGATGATCTATGTACATACACAGGTTATAAATATGTTTCTTTTTAATGTGACCCTTTTAACTTACGGATCGATATGGGTCCTGAATCCGGCGTGGGGGGTGGATAGATCTGAAAACTCTAACTCCATTTAAAACAGTGCAGACATTGCACATCTCGAGTAAATTCTCTCGCACGTCTGCTGTTGTTTCTAGGTTGTTACAAAGTTGTTGCGTTTTCTCTTCTGTTACAAGGTTGCTGATGTACAACTGTTACATAGTTGAGCTGGTTGATATGTTGCTGCTGCCGCTGTTTCTGTTCTGTTACAAAGTTGTTGATGTTTCTGTTATGTTAAAAGGCTGATGCTTTTCATGTTCTATCCATGCCAAAACTGCACTCATAAAAGGTAAATTCGATGAACTATGTACATACGTAGGTCATTTTATACACGTGCTTCGTGTGTTTTGCATAATATTTTCAGGTAGATTTATGCTGAGTCGAAACCTGTTTTTATTCAGCTTCATGTATACAGTGGACATGAATGAATATTATGTAGATTATGCAAGACCTGGTGGTTGGAATGGTATGTTTCTACTTCTCTAAATTTGTGCATAAAAAATGAGAGGCTGTAGAATCGCCCGCTTTTAACTAACGGGTCAGTTTGGGTCCTGATTATGGCATGGGGGTGGGTAAATCTGAATGTCAGGTATGTATGAATGTGGGGGGGGGGGGGTGGTGGGTAAATGTGAAGGAGTTTTTGTAGCTTTTTCGTTGTAGGTTTAGGTTCAAACTAAAACTAGGTGTTTGATAAAAAACTTTTTAACCCAAAGTAACACGGATCAAAACTAATTTCATATGTTTGTTAATGAAATTGAAAAAGCATGTTTACTAACCAATGATTTAATCAGCAGAATTGGTTATGGTGACAATTTTACCCGTTTGGTAGTAGTGGGTTGCAGTTTTGTGTGCACATTCTATCTAGAATTGAAATATAGTATTTTGTTGATCCGTGTCACTCTTATATTAGCAGATGTTCTGGTTATTTCTTCGTACTAAAGTGGACAGTGGTTGCTGCGTTTTTACTACTAAGATTTTCAGTGTGTTATAGCTTAGTTATGCACCACTTTGTTGTGTTTTGCATGTGATTCTATAGTGTATTGTAGCTAAGTTTTGTTGCACTCTTATAGCTTTCTCTTTTGTTTTTGGCTGGATTTGTAGTGGATTTTATTGAGTTTTGCTGTTTTTTAATATAATTATATGAAAAAATCAGTGTTTACATGAGAGTTTTGCTGCATTGCAGTATTTTTTTTTCTAGACTACTTTCACACTTTAGTTATCATACACAAAATGTCACGAGAATAACTTAATGTCGTTTTATAAGGTGTTCTTTAATGTGTCATACTTGACTCTTTCTCTGGTGAATAGCTTATGCCAATGTTGATGCTCCTATTGAAGGATGTAGTGAGAAGACAAATGAAGCAATGAAGAGGCTTAAGTTTGACAGGGATAACTATTACATCTGTTTGGACGGTCAAGATTTACTAATCCTTTGTTCCTTGAACTGGTAAGTAATATGTTAAGGGGCTTATTTTAACCTCAAGAATCTGAACATAGCTAATGCACTGAATGTTAAACAACCTGCTGTTTTATTTTAGTTTTTGGGTTGAGGTTAAATTTTTATAGACTCATAATGCATATAGATTTTGAATAAGGTTTGACATTTGAAGCCTAAATGGTGAAGATGATATATACATGATTTGATTTGTAATGATATAACAACTTCATTTGATCGATTTCATAATCCAATTTTTTTAGGATGCGTTTAGATTTAAGTCCTAATTTATTGCTTTGAATAACTATTTTGGTTATGATTTCATATTGATTATGAAATCATGTTGTATGATATGTAATGATGTATATGTGTTGTATTTGTATTTTAATGATTTTATATCCATTATCAGATTATCATGTATAACCTAACAAGGTTGTATAACCTAAGCTAGGCATGTAAACTATTTTTTTGTATGAAGTTGGTGTCAGGTAATGTAAACTTGGTGAAGAGTAATATGTGTAGTACAAGATTCAAGTGTGTTTTTTTCACATTGGATTCAATTTGACATGTAATACAAATTTTGTATTTTATTTTCGTGTTTTGGTTTTCACGTATGTTCTACAAATTTGTATTATTTTAAATGTAAACTTGTATGTCTTATAATGACTTTCATATGAGAAACATGCTATAAAAATATACTTTTTTATTGCACGACACAAAAAAAAGTTTGAAAAAAATGATCTGAGTATATCATAAGTATCTTGATATTGATGAACCTAAAGGCATATCAAGAGTATTTTGATACTGATGAATCAAAAGATAATAGAAAAGTGTACAAAAGTTTAAAAATTGTATAAGTATACAAAAGTTTAAAAATTGTATTGATCTAAATTGAAGTGACATAATAAATAGTTTAATTGTATATTTTTCATTTCATATGGAGTATCTTATCCATGGTTTTGTACATTAAAAACTCCTAAAAGATTGATATGTTAATTAAAATTTTGTATGTTATTCATCGTAGGGTTTTTGTTAGCCACCGTTAGTTGACCATTGTGTGCACCATGATCATCACATAATTGTCGAATCTCATTTTAAAAATGTTTCACAAGTAAGGCTTACTTATCGCGTTGTAAGTTGATTCCGCCGCTGCATCGCGCGGGTATCCTACTAGTATATATATATATATTTACGATACTGCAACCATAAGTTTTCAACCAACTATTGACATACATATGTACACACTTACATCAAACATGAATGTATAACAATCACAGCATATACACATTTTGTTTACCCACATCGATCGCATACCTACGACTACTATTTTGCTTTACACACATTCATACAAATTGGGATTCCACGTAACTATTCACATACACGCATACATTGAACCGAGGTCAACCGTATCCCTTAACAAAACTCGAAACGAACCGAAAGCGAAACCGTAACTTGATGAATACTACATACAACACCATGGCAGATACATATATATACATATACGCACTGCTCCTATTTTATTCATACCCACATGCTCCTATTTTATTCATACCCACATGCTGAAACATACATAGAGACATATATCAACACATACAGCATGATCATACCTATATCGCACTATATATTAACACATACATATATCCAATTCAAACTAGTTTATATATCACCTATCAATCCAATTCTGGTGCATATACATACTTTATCAAAAGCATAGTTCACGTAAAGATACAACCTTCTACATACATAATCATCCTGACTCAAAGCAGACCGTATCCTATAACGAACCGAAACCGTAATCGAAACCCCGGAACGGAAAAGACAATATAAACGATTTGTTGGGGTGGCTTTACTTACCAGAATGATGAGAAGCAAGAGTTTTGGTGATCGGAGGTGAGCAACTACGATCGTCGGATTGTTCGATGGCGGTGCAATTGCTTAATGGGTTTTGTTCCGTCTTCTCGCTGCTTACTGCGGACAAAGCTCAGAGATGAAGGTGATCGGAAAACAAGAAAGGGATCAACGATGATGCCGGTGGATCTCTGTTGCTGCTTCTTTGTTTCGGCCGTCAAACGATCAACAGAGAAAGGTGTCTAGGGAGCTGAGATGAGATCTAGTGTTACGGGTGGTGATAGGTTTACGGAGAAAACCTACAAACTCCCAAGAATAATAGATTAGAAAAACTAGAACTTTGCAACAATTTTCTTCTCCTCTCATTCAATGGAAAACAATTACTTAAATACTAAATGAAATGGAAACGTGAATGCATGAATTGAAAATAAACATGGGCCACTACTATCCTAATTTCATGCAATAATAAAGGAAATGCAACTACCACACTAATCCATAATCTAATATGCAACTACTATTTGAATGGGTCATGGGTCGCTCCTGAAGCATTGTAACCGGGTCATGGGTCGGCCAGTTGGGTCGTATCAATACCCTCGCCCTAAAAAACGTCCTTGTCCTCAAGGACGGGTCATGTCGCCACGGTGGTCGCCATTCACATCGTCCGGTTGCGTTCGGTGCAGTCCTCACATAGGGCCAAGGTGGTTTCCACGGCGGTCTCCATTCCCATTGTCCGGCTACACCGTCATTCAATGTGTCAAGCAACAACTCTTCTAACCCGAGTATTGGAGAAATAATATCATAAAGACATGAACTTGGACATGGAGAAACAAACCCATTACCATAACGTGGATATGTAATAGCACTTTGATCACCTCTTCCATACAAGCAAATGGGCTTAGCCATGGTTTTGACGACAATGATGGAAGTGTTTTTAGCATAGCCAATGGTCAAAGGTGGTGGGGATGAAAATATGTCATTTGGTGGTGCTAGTGACGGTTGGGATTTTGGCAATGGTGGTCGAGCGGGAAAAGAAGGCGGTGGTGGAATTTCATTATTGGAGGTGGTGGTAAGGAAATGATGACACATTGCAGTGGTGAAAGACTTCCATGTGAGGTTTTTGGGTCCTCGGTACCATGAATTAAACCAAGAAAAAGGTTCATCATCAAAGGACTCAACAACATAAGGAAACCGATCTTCCTCATGAATTACATAAAAGGAAAAGAACCGTTCAGCATCATAAATCCACCGAAGAGGATTGAAACCGGTGAAGCGAGATAGATACATGGAGACATCAAGTTCTTCCAAAGCCATGAAGGCTAAGGCTCAATGAAAGCACCAATTGATAGGTTTACGGAGAAAACCTACAAACTCCCAAGAATAATAGATTCGAAAAACTAGAACTTTGCAACAATTTTCTTCTCCTCTCATTCAATGGAAAACAATTACTTAAATACTAAATGAAATGGAAACGTGAATGCATGAATTGAAAATAAACATGGGCCACTACTATCCTAATTTCATGCAATAATAAAGGAAATGCAACTACCACACTAATCCATAATCTAATATGCAACTACTATTTGAATGGGTCATGGGTCGCTCCTGAAGCATTGTAACCGGGTCATGGGTCGGCCAGTTGGGTCGTATCAGGTGGTGATGAGTTCAGCCGGTTGCTCAACAAAGGAGTCACCGGTGATGATTATGAATTTAAGGGAGGGTTGGGGTGATCGACTAGGGTTGGGTAAATTTCTTTTAATCTTACACATAGGCCCCTTAACATTGTATTTTTATTAATTGATATCTTTTGTTAATTACCAAACGAACCCTAAACTTATATAAAATTTAATGGAATAGTTAAAAGATATTTAACGGAGTTAACCTGGAATTTCGTGTTGTCACATCATCCCCTTGTTAAAATAATTTTCGTCCAGAAAATTACGCAGTGTCTCTGGTTGTTTGCAACGAAATAGAACAAAATGAAAGAAAAATTTTCAGGTTGTCATATCATTCCCTTGTTAAAAGAATTTTCGTCCCGAAAATTTAAACTGTGCCATTGGTTGTCTATAATAATTTAGAATGCACGCCTGACCCTTGAAGCTGGCCATGAAATTGTTTGTATAACTCTTATAGTTTAACTGGAGCGAGTCGATACGGTGCTCGAGTTATAGGGGATACGTCTGGCACTCGACTTATTTTAAAATTTAACCTGACAATAGGTAGTGCCACGGGGGGAGGGGGGGTATTTGATACAACAAGCATTTGTTTACTGAGAGAGTTTTCTAGAATCTTATCTTTTTATTCGAATAGGAGATTTATTCAATCGTGTAGGTCTTTTGAGGTGATCTAACAATATTCGTTTTAAAATACGGTTTTTAGTTTACGCATGTATTAAATAAAAGTTCAAACAATAAGATGTTAGAAAGAAATTTTTTTTTTGTTTTTGTTTTTATTTTTATTTTTATTATTATTATTATTATTATTTTTTTATTATTATTGTTTTTTTTATATCAAGCTTCATTGACTGATAGCTGTTGAATTCACCATTAGGGTGTTTAGAAGATTATGAGAGATAATAGTTGCAAAAACTAGTGTTTTAGTATCGGGCGAAGAAGACTAGAGGGAGACTAGAATCGTTGCAAAAACTAGTGTTTTAGTATTTTTAATTTATAACATTGAGGATATGGATTAAAATTTTGTAAGAGATGTTGAACTTTTGATTAGAAAGTGTGATATGTAATTGGAAGTTAAACATGTTTTATTATAACTTTTTCGTTGAATTTAAACTTTACTAGTGAATAACCAATTGTATCTCAAACATATATAATTGATGTTGCAAAACAAAAAACCGGTTAAAAAAGAGGATACAAAACCGGTTATTTTTGTAGAAAAAAAACCGGTTAAAAAACCGGACGAGTAAAAAAAAACCGGTTATTTTTTCTGTCTAAAAAACTGGTTAAATAAAAAACCGGTTAAAAAAATAACCGATTATCAGGTTTGCCCATGTCTATACCGGAGTGGCTGGAAGGCATCCTCTTATTGATGGTATTTTACCCTTTCTCATGCTCTTTATATTACTATATATTAGCTTTGTGTTCTAAGTGTTAGAATACATTTTCCTTTTGCAGAATCTGATAAAGAATCAACAGGAGTATCAAAAATCCATTTATCCATGTGAGTACGTTCATATATCCTACTTCATTTGTGAGATTTTGTGATTAACCTATCCACTCTTCTAAAACTCATTAAGTCGGTTTTCATTTTCATATTTTATGTTTTACGTAATGTTCCATTTGTTCAATGTTTGCTCTAACGGTATAGTTTCTTAGTTTAGCACTTTTTGATCGAAGGTCACCATTTAGTTGGTTTCACCTTTGCTCTATTGTATCACTTGGTATGTTATCGATCAAATTTTGTAATGAACTTAACTGGTTGATCATATGGCTAAAAAACTTCAAGTTAAGTGAAAATAAGAAGAATTTAGAGGTTACTTACGTATTATTGCATTTGACTTCTTTATATTATCCAATATCAAATATCTTAACACAATAAACATCAAATGTATTAACATGTATATTAAATTCCATGCTATGTAGGTTTATAGATCATTCCAGATTAAATACAAAACCAACAAAGATATTTGCAGCAAGGACACATGCCATGGGAATCAAGAAACATACAAACGGTTTTTGAGCTTATGAAACATGATAATCAACATAATCAGGTAAGAAAAAGCAACTTCTTGTTATCTTTTATTGTTATTAATATGGTAGTGTCTTGTAGTGTTTTTGTACTTGAACTTGGTGCATATTTAAGCTTTTGGTGATAATAGGAGTCACTTTTGGGCGGTAAAAATGGGGCTTAAATGGAACTATTTAGGATGCTATTTTGAGCTTAATATATATCAAGCTGATAGGTTCAATTGGATAGATATTGCATCAAATCAGAACGATCTAAGTACAAACACGCAATTCAATCAGCAACACAATCCATTACTAATAATTATCTTGTATTGATGATCAAAGCAAAATTGTTGTAGTACAATGTGCAGGAGAATACAATCACACACACAATTCTCTCTCTAGCGTGTAAATTGTGATCTCGACTCTCTCTCTTACACACACTAAGCAACATGCTTTATGCATCAACACTTTAGGGAAAATACAAAATTAACCCTAAACTATACAAACTTGTATAAACAAAGTACAAAGTAAATCTTCTAAACCGGAACGAGCCCTAATAGTACCCCCCCTAAGATTTAACTTTGGACTTTCAAAAACTTTTTCAGCTTTCAACTCTTGATCTTCTCTTAAAAATCTTCTGGTTCATCTTTGACCTTCAGCAATTCTTTTCCTTTATATTCATCTTGTTCTTTCAAAGCTTCTTCAATACATGACTTGAACTTTTCAGTGATCTTTGCTTGTCTTGGTTTTTACTCATTTGTAATAATGTCACAATCCTTCATGCGTTTCAGAGTGTCCAAAGAGATACCTGCAAAATCAATGCTAGCAAAAAATTCGTACGACCTTTTCTTTCCTTTGGCCCGTACTTCTAATGTACCCTTTGAAGTCACTCGCATAAACTCAATCTTTGGTATATCAATCCTCACAAGGTCAGCATTGAGTAATGCCTTCCTTAATCGGATTTTCTCAGTTGCAGCACCAATCACCTCGACCATTATCTCAAATAATCTTCTGTCGGATTCAGCAATTGGATCTTTCATCTTTTCCATCTTATGATTTCGAAGATAATCAATGTAAGATGGGTGTAGCAGCTTCAGCTCAAACATACTAAACAATGTGATCATATCTTTGTCCCAATCGTCCAAATTCCGTACCAGCTTCAGTTCATAAGTTTTGGAATTATAGAAATGTCTTAAAATTGGCTTTGTAACTTGTAAACCATCAATCACTTTCAATCCAGGATTTGTCACCTTATCAAAATACTCATCCGAGAACTCTTCTAGATACATATCTCGAACAACCAACTTCTTCTGCTTCTTTTTCTTCTTATTTTCGACATAGATCTTGTCTTCTTGTTGTCCACGAAACTCTAAGAACTTGGGCATGCGGCTGATTCCGGCATCCAATAACATGACACACTTGTCTCCACGTTCTGCTCGAGAATGGTTTATCAACCTCAGTTTATGCAATTCTTTCAAATCTTGAACTGCCACCTTGAAAATGCTTGAGTAATAATGATACACATCACATAGCCCATTCACCCTTTTGATAAAAAACGCGTCAAATATCTCATCATATTTCCAAGCAATGATCTTTACATCCTTGGACTTTTCAGGCACGATCATTGAGTCTAGTAAGTCAGCAACGGACTGACCCTTACTCAGCAGTGATCTAACGATATCACCTGCTGTGGCAGACTTGTGCCATGACTCTCGTACTTCCATAGGAATGTGATATGCTTTTACTTCACTTGGGTACATATCAATTAACTCTTTCCTCTTCTTATGGGCATCTTCCGGCAATGCCATCAACGGAATCTCATTAGGCTCCAGAACTTTGAACCCTTTGGTCAATTCAAAGTATTGTGGGTTATTATAATCTAAAAAGAGCATACGGTTATGCATCTTCTCAGATTTTTGAAAACTAACCCCAATTTTCTTCAAGGACTCTTTCTTCAGCCTTTTCAAAGTTTTGTAGATAATTCCTTGATTGCAACCACTGACGCATGTCTGTGGACGTCATCTCTTCAGGGTTTTGATGATATAGTTCTTCCGGAGGAAGATCATCAATGTTCAGACTTTCTTGAAGAGGAGTCCACTCACCTATTTCAACTACAAACTCTCTATCATCACCCTCTACTTTGTCTTGCGCATTTACACACTTTTCATACTCCTCGTTTATTTGACTGACAGTGAGTCCATTCAAATAAACAGGATTATATTTTATTTTTTCCATATACGCAAACCTTTCATCAAGATCAATGGGTATGTCATCATTAGGATTAGCTTCCGGTTCAGATTCTGTGAAGTCTACTTCATCCAAATCATCCAATGCTTCAATTGTGGGTGCAGTTTCAGTTTGAACTGGCTCAAACTGTACTGTTTCATCTATTCTAGCTTTCTTTACAACCTCATCTTCTTTAACTATCTCAGGAACTTCATTGAGCTTACGTTTTCCCTCCGTTTTGTCAGGAATGACAATAGTAGCAGCAACATCATCGGGAATAGGGACTGATTCTACAATCGGTTCTGTCTCAGTTTTTGATCGTCGAGATCTAGTGTAATAAACTGTGACCTCCCTAGGAGTATCAGACACTCCAACGTTCTCTTCAGCTACAAAATCTTTATCCGATTCAGCACTTTCTTCTTCAACAGCATCATCCTTTCCATCATCACCATTATCATCACTATCATCATCATCATTCTCATCTTTATCATTATTTTCATCCTCTTCTGGATGTCGAGAAAATTACTCATCATCATCTAGAAGGTTATCGGGCATTTCATGTATAAGATCTAACGGATTCAGAACTTCTTCTTGAGAAATATGGTGATATATTCCTCCAAGATCTTCTTCATGGTCTGCTATATCTCTCATATAATCAAACATATCAACACCTCCAATACTCATCTTCCGATAAGATAGAGCATTCATGTCTTCGGTGTATAAAATCCCTCCTTCAAAACCTTCTTCTCGAATCATTGGATGAGCAATATTTATCAACAGTTGCAAGAATCGTGGGTACATCAGAAACTTGAACCTCTTTCCTTTAACCAGATTGAAAATGAAACCCTTCATAATCCACTTTGACATATTAAATGGCCGGTTCTCAGCAATTGCAACGATTGGGGATGCAATTTCTGAAGGAAAGTTATCAAACCCAGCACTCCTCCTTGACATACATTGTTGGATAACATAGCACAATAACTTCCATTTCTTTCCCAATCTCGCCCTTACAAACTGCTGCTTGGGAAATATGGGAGGATGTCCCATATTTATAAAACAAGTCTGACATTCAACAGTTGTAATCTCATCAGGTGCATCTACCTCTGCATTATCCAACCTTAATGCAGTCCGGATGGACTCTTCAGACACAGTTAGCACTGACTGTCTGGTAATGAACCCTCTAACAACAGATGTACCATCCTCATTTGTAATCACCTCTGTTGTTTTCCAAAACTTCTTTATTAACCTTGCATATACAATGGGTTTAGCACACATTGCATACACATACTTGGTTCTTCTCAAAAACCGTATCATCTCTTCATACCCTTCAGCTTCTGGCAGAGATTCATCTAGCACAGCTACCAGATTATGCTTTGGCTCAAACTTAAGATTCTCCATCTGTTTGACAAAACAAGACATATGTGTTAGGGATCATTCATTCAAATAAATAACAACAATTGTTCAAAAATAAGCACAAATTCATAATGTAACATCTTAACACTTTACACTCAGGTTGATTTAAACTTATGAATCAAATCATTTTGTTTAACACTTTGTGTATCCATGTCTTAAGTATCACTTAACAAATTTACTGCTTGTACACTTAAGAACAAATATTGTCATTTGTAAAATGAAATGTTAACACTTGTTCATTCCAGTTTTAGTATCAATTTGTCCATTTGTTAACACGTAAAATTATGTCCAAGTTCATCTTTAACAATGGCGGTTCAACAGGGTTTTAAACCTTTTCTGTTGATTCACACAATTAATGATGATTCAATGTTGTTTACTGATTAAACACAGAAAGATTACAGTTATTACACTCATTTCAACCCTCGATTTTGATTTTAACAACTAAAAATCAAGGTGTCGATTCAGTTCTGTTCACTGTTCATCATCAGTGTTTTTTCGATTTTAAGAACAATGGTGGGTTTATGATGACCGATCATGATGATTATACCTTATCCAATCTCAAAAACTTGATATAGAATCAGGGATTGAATATGGTAAGGTCGATCGATGTTCAGGGGATGTTGCTTCAATGTGATTTTGAAAAAATTGATAAGTGTTTGTGAACAAGCGGGCATTTATATGTGAATCAGCCGGCTCAAAAATTAGGTCAAAATTTTGGGACGGGTCAAAATTTGGGACGGGTCATGTTGTGGTTTGGACGGTTCAAGTGCTTTGGACGGGTCAACACTTTGGGACGGGTCAACATTTGTTAAGACTATTAACATGTGTAAACATAAACATGACACTGTTGAGACGGGTCACGCACTGTTGAACCGTGTCAACTTAGTTTAGACGTGTCAACATTGATTAACAAATGTTTCACCAAGTGGACATGAGTCAAGTGAAAATATAGTCGAGTCACAGGATTGAAACGACTACACCTTTGTTTTGTTCATCACCCGGCTCTACAGTTCCACATTTGTTCATCACCCGGCTAAATAGTGACAGATTACATCATCACCCGGCTTCACACTTATACGTTATCTCTTCACCCGGCTACACAGTAACACATTTGTTCTTCACTCGGCAGCATAGTTGCACTTACTTGCATCACCCGGCTCAAGAGAAACAATTCTCACATTACCCGGCTGCATAGTAACATTCAGTTACCCGGCTGATAACAAACATCACTTCATTACCCGGCTAAACAGTGACTTATTCATTACCCGGCTGATAAGTGAAAAACACTTCATTACCCGACTAAATAGAAACATCTTCATTACCCGGCTGATAAGTGAAACCACTTACACGGCTGAATAGTAACAAGTTGACTTTGTCACCCGGCAAGGTTTGTTACCCGGCTAAACACACACTAGTGTAATCACCGGGCTTAACAGTGAAAGATAACTTCTTCACCCGGCAGCAACACTTAGTCGATTTTTCTTCTTTTTCTCTGTCTGTTGAATTTTTCAACGGCATTTATTGCACCTGCAAACATTCTCGACATATTAAATAGACAAAACATCCTTATTAGGGTTTGTCAAATTAAATAATCAAAAATAGAAATTAAGGCAACAAATAAATTCACATTAAATTCCTTTTTCATTTTCTTTGATTTTTCACACAAAAATGTTTTTGCACAACCAATATTTCTATATCCCGAAGCAAGTTTCTAAAACAAATCACAAGACATTAGGTTTGTTTTTTAACACATCCAATACATTTGCTTTCATTAACCACATGATCCATATATTCAACCACTTATTTCAAAAATATTTTTGGCTTTTGTTAATATTTTTCTTCTTCAATTATTCTCCCCCTAAACTTGAAATTTCTTGAAATTTTTAAGTTTAACAAGGATGTCGATGTGTCAATAAAGATTCCATATGCCTACACACACAAAGCACACACATTAAAGTAAATACATATGCAATGCAATGAATCAATATATCATAGTGAGATCATGCCACACATTATCTGAACATGTTTTGTGAGTTTTGAATAGACATTTGACTTATGTTTGATTGAGTGATGATATGATAACATACCAATTAGCTCGAATTGACACACTTACTTTTTCAGTATCATGATGATATTAAGGTTCGATTAAAATGTCTTATGTGACCCACTTGTATACATATGTCAACATATTTCCTCATCAAACACAACTTGAATGCATATTGCACAAAAACCTGGTCACTTACAATCATAGACAGTGTGGAATATGGGTTCTATTCGGATTTGGTCCACTTTGGGACTTCTTTTGAATTCCTTTTTGGAATTTTTCATTTCCTATCGTTCCCCTTAGGAATCTTCTGAATTCCTTTTTGGAATTTTGTTTGGTGATGGTCCACATTTGGGACTCTTTTTGTTCCAACTTTGGGAATCTTTTGCTGCACCTTGAAGCTCAAAAGAGACTTCATGTGAGACTTCAAGTCTGTGGATACCACAACAAAGAAGCTCACGATGCGGTTCATCACACTAAATAGATTGCATCGTTACCCGATTATGTTCAACTATCATCACAAGCAGAGCATCAAAAGATATATATTTAGACATGAATAGCAAAGGAACTTAACACAAAGATCATTAAGTTTAGATTTGTCAACAATGAACTTACTTTTTCAGTCTAATTGCTTGAGCTGTCTCGCACATCAATTAACATTCATCAGTCTTTATTATAAAAATGATAAAACAAATAATGTCTAGTGTAACTATCATTTCTCACTTTTTGCAATATAGATTCTTATGACATGAATTTCTTTTTCTTTTGCTTTTCTTTTTCTTTTTCTTTTTCTTTTTGTTTTGCTTTTTCTTTTTCATGCACACATACACAATGCAATAAAATAAAACGACAAAGAAATCAATACTCGACATCGACTTATTCTGTTAGGGCTATTTCCTAGTTAAGATTTACTTTGTATTTGTTTTACATTTTATGTATAGTTTAGGGTCTATTTTGTTATATTCCTTAAACTTGTAATTGTTGCTTAAAAGCATGTAGTGAGAGAGTGTGAGGTGAGGCTAGATCACTATTCACGTTAGAGAGAGAACTAAGTGTGTGTGATTTATTTTTCTCCTGCACTTGTACTACAAATCTGTTTTGATCATCAATATACAAAAGAGAATTATTAGTATGAATTGTGTTAATGATTAAACTGTGTTTGTGTATGAATTATTCTGATCATTGAGCGATATTATCGATCCAATTGAACCTATCAATTGGTATCAGAGCTGTTGGTATTGTGTTCTTCGCTATTCATCAAGCAAAACACTACAATATTGCTCAAATATCTTGATCTGAATGAATTGTTGCTGTTTTTAGTTGTGATTTATCATCGCAATCACTCCTAATTCACAACGATTGTGCAAATTCCATCAGATTAACATCAGATCTGAGGAATTAAGAAGATTGAAAAAGTTACTGTTCGATCGAATTTTGCTCAAATTCATCAAAATTTGATCATGTTTTGGATTGATTGAGATTAGGGATTGATAATCGGACTATTTCACTGCTTGTGTGTGAATTTTGAACGAATTGGACAAGTTTTTGATAAACCCAGAAAAATTCTCATGATGAAGATGATGAACAGTATGAACTTGGTTGAAGATTAACTTGCCGGGTGATAAAATTTGACTTAGACAATTTCCTTTGGACTTAGATTGAAGAACAATTAGGTCCTGTGCAGCCGTGTAAAGGATTTTGTGCTAGACGGGTAAAGAATTTGACGAGGAAAAAGTGTTACTGTTCAGCCGGATCAACAACTGTTGTGCCGGGTGATACACTGTTACGCCGGGTGATAAACAATTTCAGCCGGGTGATTGAAAACTGTGTAGCCGGGTAAACAACTTTGCCGTGTGATCGACAACTGTTCAGCCGGGTATAGCTTTCTGCCGTGTCAAGATTCAAGTCGGGTCAAGTTTTTATTGCCGTGTGAAGTTAACTGTGCAGCCGGGTAACTGTTCTGCCGGGTAAAGAATCCAAGACTTACAACTGTTGAGCCGTGTGACTGTTCAGACGGGTGAAGACTTTTTCTCTGCCGGGTGAAGACAAAAGCTACTGTTCAGCCGGGTGAAGAAGGAATTTTCACTGTTCAGCCGTGTGACTCATTTTAGTTGTTTTAATCTTTGTTTTCTTATCTTATCATTAATTACTTGTCTTTATTTTAATAGTTTTAATTGTTTCTTTTCAAAAATTAACAAAAATCAAAAATATTTTCTTTAAAAATTTTAAAATCTTTAAAAAATGGCACCTAATGATGATTCTGATAACCGTGTTCCTAGACTTGTCAATCGTGCAGATTTCAAGAATTGGACGATTAGACTGAAGTATCATCTCTGCTCAATAGACAATGATCTTTGGAAATCAATTGACAAGGGTCCTCACATACCTACACAGATAGCTCCAGATAGTGCAAGTACCTACACCAAAGATTCTACTGAACCATATCCAGAGGATAATTTGTCAGCAGAAGATTTGAGGAAAGTGAAGAATGATAGCAAAGCATATTCTTTGATGTGTAAGGGATTGCCACTACAAGTACTATCAAGGTTGGAAACCTATCAAACAGGTTACACATTGTTTAAGGCTTTGAAGTCCATTTGTGAAGGAGGTGAACAACTCAGAAGTCTCAAGAAACAAAAGTTGAAGAGACAGTTGGAGTTATTTGAACACATTGCTAGAGAATCAGTGCACCAAATGATGAATAGGTTTGTTCATCTAACTACTGAAATGTCCAATGCCGGTGCAAAGACAGATCTCCAAGATCTCAATGACAGATTGTTATGTGCACTTCCATCATCATGGAAACAGACTGTGACCTTACTGAAACATACTGAGAAGTTTCCGATGGATCTAGATTTGCTCATTGCAAAGATAGAGGAAGTAGAGATTGATGAAGGTTCTAGAAACACTGATAGAACTGGTTCACATGCACAATACAAATATATTGTGAATCCTGCGAATACAGTGGAGAATGCTTTTCTTGCACAAGATGCAACGAAGTTTGAAGAAGAGGGTGATTTATTTGTTGGTGCAAGTTTTTATACTGATTCATCATACTTTCCAAGTTCACCAACTTATTCTCAACCTCAATCTCCACCAAGAGCTCAAGTTCAAAGTCAGAATCTGAAGAATCAAGCAGAAAGTCAAAGTTCGAATGTTCAAGCAAAGGTAAAAGATGTGATGAACATCTTGTTACAAGATGACGAGACCAAAACTGCTTTTACAGCTTTTATGGCAAGTTTTCAAGCGTACCAAGGAAGTCATTTGAGTCAAATGAATGTTGTTCTTCAAGATTTATTTGAGATGGATCCTGATGACGTTGAGGAAATGGACTTAAACTGGCAGATGGTGATGGTTGCATATAGAACGCAGAAACATGCATATGTTAACCGAAGCTACAAGCCTCATGCAAACAAGACAGTTGGTTTTGACAATTCGAAGGCCAGATGTTTTAACTGTAACTGTTATGGTCATTTTTCAAGGGAATGCAAGGCTCCTAAGAATCAGAATTACAACGACCAAGCTAGTTCAAGCAATCAAGGTCAAGGTCAAAGCTCACAACAGTCTTCGAGCTACCAAAGCAGAAATCAACGTTTTTTTTCAGAAACCATATCAAAGTCTTCCCATGCCAGAACTGAAGGATGAAGGCAAGAAACCAGAAGATCAAACTAAGGCACTGGTGGTCAGTGTAAAAGACGGATATGATTGGAGTGCGTATGCAGAACAATTCACATCTGATCTTACATCAAGTTTGGCACTGGTATGTGAAATAGAAGAAGACTGGTCAGAAGAAGGAGATATCAAGGTGGTTGATACTGAGAGTGAAGATTCAGAGGAATATGACTGGAGTGCCAAGTCTGATCCTGTTGAAGAATCTGAGTCAGAAATAGCGCTGATGGCTACATCCAGTGAGTCTTCATCATCTACCGAACAACCAAAGGTTAGTAATGATTTACCACCTAATTATGTTCCATTGCCTGCTGATGTGAAAGAAGGGTTATGTTCTGAACAATGCATTCAACAAGTAGAACATTATCGAACTCATTCATTTAAAATTGGTGATAAATTAAGCAAACATGAGAAAATTCATGAACAACTTAAAATTGATCACAAAATTTCTGATGAGAAGATTTTGTCACTTAAAGAATCATGGAACAAGACCTTAAAGGAACTGGAACTGGTAACAAAACAACTTGAAGAAATGACAAAGAACTTTGAACAAGAAAAAATTGCTCATGCTGTCACACAAGTTGAACTAACAAAAGTGAAAAGTTGTAAAACAATGGTTAAACAACTTATAAGGGAAAGAGGTAACAAAACCAAAACAGGGTTGGGTTTCACTCATGAACCAATGCCTAATTCAATCACACAAACTTTACCAGAAAACTTTAATGAATTCGATCATTCACCTGAAAATGAACGAAAATTCAAAGAAATTCAAAGAAGTAAATCCGAATCTGAAGGATCTGAAGTTTTGATGGAAAGTTTGAAAGAAGAAGATGGTGTGACCACTGAAGCTGACGATGAAGCTAGCAACAAATCAGAGCCTGTTCTGATTCAACTTGTTGAGTATCCGGAACTGAATCCGAAGTCAGAAACAGTAAAGGAAGAAGGTGAATTTTCAGGATATAATGATCCTGAATACATCAGGTGGAAGAAAGAACAAAAGGCGCAAGTTGCTGATCAGTTGATCAAGAAGCAAGAAGTGAAAAAGACTGAAGTTTCGAATGCAAAATTGCAGAAATTAAAATCAAAAATCAATCAATCTGAAACGAAACAGTCAAAAGGCAAAAGTGCCATAAAATCAAATGACAACACCAAAGCTCAAAGTGTTAAAACTGACAAAGTTAAACCTGTCAAGAAAGTGTCAAAAGGAAAAACAATTAAGTTTGTGTCTGCAGGAACGTTTGATTTGAACGGATCTAATGGTAAACCAATCAATTCTCCAATCAAATCTAACTCTGGTCTGAAAACAGGTTCAGGTCCTAAGTCTTCCGCTGTCAATGATAAAAGAATTGAATCTAAAAAGGTAACCAAACAGAACAGTTTAAAATCGAACCAAAGTCCCATGCAATCAAAATCACAAACAAAGTCTCCACAAAAGAATCAAGTTAATCTAAAACCGAACAAAACTGATAATGAATCACGAGTTGGTTCAACATCAAAAGTTAACAATCGGCTCTTTAGGATTAGCAAGAAACACTGTGAGATTTGTGATCGTTATAACCATGCAACTGCTGAATGTTTCTTTAACAGGTATTGCAGTTTCTGTGACAAAAGAAACCATTCTTCAGAAGAATGTTTTTATAACAAATTCTGTGAAATTTGTGAAAGGAGAAATCATGACACAAAGGATTGTTTCTTTCGAACAAACTCAACAAGAGAAATGACACCATTTTCAAATTTTCGAAGAAATCAGTCATTTGGTTTTCAAAATGTTAATCAAAGTCATTCTCCTATTTTGAGAAAGGTCAATCGAAACAATTCAGTTTCTAATTTACAGGTTAACAGTTTTAAACCAAGAGCTTTAATGGTAAGAAACCATAAGTTTGAAAATAATCTTGATCCTAAGTTAGAGGAAAGGTTTATTGCTTTGAGAAGAAAGCAATCAATGCACGCCAATGGGCGAAACAGTTTTCAGCATCAAAATCTCTTAAATGAAACAAATTTTCAAAATATTCAATATCAACAAGTTACTATTGCAGATAGATTCGGAAAACCCAAGACCGTGTGGGCCTGGGTTGACCAAACTAACTAAGTGATTGTTGAAATGCAGGTACGCCCAAGAAGACCTATCAACTCATGGTTCGTTGATAGTGGGTGTAGCCGGCATATGACAGGCAACCATGCCTTGTTTCAAGACTTTAAGCTGAAAAATGGTACACACGTTGCATTTGGAGGTGATGCCGGTGGTAAAATAACAGGAGAAGGAACCGTATCGAATGGGGTCATTAGTTTTGATAAAGTCAACTACTGTGCACAGTTGAACTTTAACTTACTAAGTGTATCTCAAATTTGTGATAAATCTTATTCAACTTTATTTGATGATTCTTTCTGTTATATACTCAAACCAGGTTTCAAGATTGACAATGAGTGGGTGGTGGTGAAAGCTCCAAGAGATCGTGATGTATACAAGCTTGATATGTCGCAGATTGATGCTGAAACCGAAACTACTTGTCTCATTGCACATGCTTCGAATGATGAGAGTCAACTTTGGCATAGACGGCTGGGCCATTCAAACTTCAGAAACATGAATCGTTTGGTGACTGGAAATCACGCTGTAGAATACCATCAAAGAAGTTCTCTACAACTGATCTCTGTCCAACATGTTTGAAAGGAAAACAACACCGAATGTCTTTTAAGTCCAAGCCAGAAAACTCCATTTCAAAACCCTTGCAGATGCTACATATGGATCTTTTCGGACCAACAAATGTTCAAAGCATCGGAAAGAAGTCTTACTGTTTTGTCATTACTGACGATTTCACTAGATTTTCTTGGGTTTATTTTTTGCATGTTAAATCTGAAACTGCTGAGTTGTTAAAAGAATTTATTATCAAAGTTGAAAATCAGTTGGATTGTAAAGTGAAAACTTTAAGAAGTGATAATGGAACAGAATTTAAGAACACTAATGTTAACTTGTTTTGTGCAGAAAAAGGAATTGCTAGACAATTTAGTGCTCCAAGAACGCCTCAACAAAACGGGGTTGCGGAACGGAAAAACCGGACACTGATTGAAGCAGCAAGATCCATGCTCGCAGATGCCAAAATCCCTATCACTTTTTGGGATGAAGCTATTGCTACTGCGTGTTTTGTGCAAAACAGAACATTATTGGTTTAGGATAAACAGAAAACATCTTATGAGTTGTTATTTGGAAGAAAACCAAATATTTCATACTTGAAAGCATTTGGTTGTCCTGTAACGATTCTAAATTTAAGTGATCATCTCGGGAAATTTGAGTCAAAATCTGACGATGGATTTTTCCTTGGTTATTGGTCTGTTTCTAAAGCTTATCGGGTTTTTAATAGCAAAACAAACACTGTTATTGAAACTATTAACGTAAAGTTTTTAGAAAATTCGTTTCCGTCAGTGGCGCATGGTCCCGAATGGTTGTTTGATTTAGATTCGTTATAAAATCTTTCAATTCTAACTTATTTGATTTTTCAGGGAAAGCAAGGAAAGAATCATGTGACTTGGGATGCTTTAGTGACGATTCTGATAATGACGATGATGGCAATCTCAACTCTGAGTATCCGTTCATGTCATTTCATAATCCTGATCATGTCAAATCCAGTCAAGCTCCGGGTCCTTCTGGTTCTCAAGAAGATCAAGAATCAAACAATCT
Source organism: Tagetes erecta (assembly GCA_030867185.1). Lineage (NCBI taxonomy): Eukaryota > Viridiplantae > Streptophyta > Magnoliopsida > Asterales > Asteraceae > Tagetes > Tagetes erecta. The sequence goes on from CM061497.1 coordinate 9,116,722, forward strand.
TGATGATGATGTTAATCCGCAAAGTTCTCCTAATGATGGTGGATCTGTTCAAAATCAACCATCATCAGATCCGAATGCTGAAGTTATTCCAGAATCATTTGATTACTTCATCAATTCACCGGATCAAGTCCCGAATTTCACTCCGCATACTTCTACCATTCTACAAGATCTACCGAATCTGAATCAGTCTAATCTGGAGAGTCAAGTGCAAGGAGATGTTATACCAACTCATCGAGTTCACAAGAAACATCCTGTCTCTCAGATTATCGGGCCGTTGAATCAGAGAACTACAAGAAGTCAAACTGAGCAAGCAAATGTTTGTCTTTATTCATGTTTTCTTTCTCAAGTGGTGCCGAAGAACATTTCAGAAGCGTTGCAAGATAATAGTTGGATTGAAGCCATGCAAGAGGAGTTACTTAAGTTTCGCAAACAAGAAGTATGGACGTTAGTGGACTTACCTGAAGGAGAAAATGCGATTGGTACAAGATGGTTGTACAAAAACAAGCCAGACGAACGTGGTATTGTTGTGAGAAACAAAGCTAGACTTATTGCACAAGGTTACACTCAGGAAGAAGGTATTGATTATGAAGAAGTGTTTGCTCCGGTCGCTCGACTTGAAGCTATTCGCGTTTTTCTAGCTTATGCCTCTTTCATGAAGTTTAAAGTATTCCAAATGGACGTCAAAGGCGCTTTTCTGTATGGACCAATTACAGATGATGTATATGTCAGACAACCTCCTGGTTTTGAAGATCCTGACTATCCTCATCGTGTATACAAGTTGAGTAAAGCTCTATATGGTCTACACCAAGCTTCGAGAATCTGGTATGAGACATTATCCAAGCATTTGCTAGAACATGGATTCACAAGAGGTCAGATTGATCCAACTTTGTTTATGAAGAGGGAGAATGAAGATCTTTTATGTGTTCAAGTGTATGTGGATGGTATCATCTTTGGATCAACCAGTGCGTCCATGTGCAAAGAATTTGAAGAAATCATGAAGTCACGATTCCAGATGAGTTCTATGGGGGAGATTAACTTCTTTCTTGGATTACAAGTGAAACAATCAGCTGACGGAATTTTCATCAATCAATCGAAATTTGTTGAGAAGTTGCTGAAAAAGTTCAAGATGCAAGATTGTCAGACAATTCGAACTCCATCTGATGTGAACTGCAAGATACAGCCGGATTCAAAAGGCAAATCCGTGGATCAAACACTATACAGATCGATGATTGGTTCGCTGATGTATCTTACTGCATCAAGACCAGACATTATGTATGCTGTATGTGTGTGCGCAAGATATCAGTCTGATCCAAAAGAGTCGCACCTGATTGCTGTTAAACGTATTTTCAGATACCTTAAGGGGAAACAGAATCTTGGGTTATGGTATCCTTATGAAGGCAATTTTGAATTATATAGTTATTCTGATAGTGACTTTGGTGGGTGTGCTCTTGACAGGAAATCGACTACTGGTGGATGTCAATTTCTGGGTCCTAGACTTGTCTCTTGGCAATGCATGAAGCAGACCAACGTTTCTGTATCCACAGCTGAAGCAGAGTATATCGCTGCATCTGCAGGATGTTCTCAAGTTTTGTGGCTACAAAACCAATTGCTTGACTACGAGTTTAACTTTCTCAAAACTCCTATTTACATAGACAATACTGCTGCTATGTTCATTACTGCTAATCCTGTTCAACACTCAAAAACCAAAAATATCGAAATTCGATATCACTTTTTAAGAGACAACTCTGAAAAAGGTTTAATAATTTTGATTAAAGTTCATACCGACAAACAACTGGCAGATCTTTTCACAAAATCCTTTTTGTCAGGACGGTTTGAATTCTTAATTCAATCCATAGGATTAATCAATCATGATTGATTCTATTTTTCGAAAACAAAACAAAAATCAGAAAAATACAAAATCCAAAAATATAATAAGTTGATGTCAAGTATTGATTCCTTTGTCTTTTATTTTATTGTTTTGCATTGTGTGCTTGCATGAAAAAGAAAATAGAAAAGCAAAAACAAAATATAAAAGCAAAAAGAAAAGAAAATATCATGTCATAAGAATCTATATTGCAAAAAGTGAGAAATGATAGTTACACTAGACAATATTTGTTACATCATTTTTAAATAAAGACTGATGAATGTTAATTGATGTGCTAGACAGCTCAGGCAATTAGACTGAACAAGTAAGTTGATTGTTGACAAATATAAACTTAATGATCTTTGTGTTAAGTTCCATTGTTATACATGTCTAGATATATATCTTTTGATACATTGCTTGTGATGATAGTTGTGCATGATCGGGTAACGATGCAGTCTATTCAGTGTGATGAACCGCATCGTGAGCTTCTTTGTTGTGGTACCCACAGACCTGAAGTCTCACACGAAGTTTCTTTTGAGCTTCAAGGTGCAGCAAAAGATTCCCAAAGATGGAACAAAAAGAGTCCCAAATGTGGACCATCACCAAACAAAAATTCCAAAAAGGAATTCAGAAGATTCCCAAGGGGAACGATAGGAAATGAAAAATTCCAAAATGGAATTAAAAAGAAGTCCCAAAGTGGACCAAATCCGAATAGAACCCAGATTCCACACTGTTTATGATTGTAAGTGACCAGATTTTGTATAATATGCATTCAGGTAGTGGTTGATTAGGAAATATGTTGACATATGTATACATGTGGGTCACATAAGTCATTTTAATCGAACCTTAATTATCATCATGATACTGAAAAAGTAAGTGTGTCAACTCGAGCTTATTGGTATGTTTTCATATCATCACTCAATCAAACATAAGTCAAATGTCTATTCAAAACTTGCAAAACATGTTCAGATAATGTGTGGTATGATCTCACTGCGATATTTTGATTCATTGCATTGCATATGTCTTTAATTTAATGTGTGTGCTTTGTGTGTGCAGGCATATGGAATCTTTATTGACACATCGACATCCTTGTTAAACTTAAAAATTTCAAGAAATTTCAAGTTTAGGGGGAGAATAAATTGAAGAAAATATCTACAAAAAAAATCCAAAAATATTTTTGAATAAGTGTGTTTTGAATGAACAAGATTATGTGGTATGAAAAGCAAAAGTATTGGATGTGTTAAAAACAAACCCAAGGTCTTGTGATGTGTTTTTCAGAAATTGCTTCGGGATATAAAAATATTGGTTGTGCAAAAACATTTTTGAAAAAGAAAAAGAAAAAGGAATTTAATTGAAATTAATTTTTATTTGACTTGTCTTATGTTGTTGATAATTAATGTGACAAATTCTTTTAAGAATATCTTGTCTAATTAATATGTCGAGAATGTTTGCAGGTGCAATAAATGCAGTTGAAAAAGTCAACAGACGAGAAAAATTGAAGAAAATTGATCAAGTGTTGTAGCCGGGCAAAGAATATCATAACACTGTTTTGCCGGGTAATGAACACACTGTTCAGCCGGGTAAAAGTTGTGTATCTGATATGAGCCGGGTGATTGAGAAAAAGAAGTGAAGCCGGGTGAAGATATTATGACTACTGTACAGCCGGACAATGAACATGTCAAATTCTGCCGGGTAAAGGTCATAGATATCTGCCGGGTGACAAGTTGTGTCACTATACAGCCGGGTGAAGAAATGTTATCACTATACAGCCGGGTAAAAGAAAGAAGTCTTATCTTGCCGTGTAAGTGTATAACACTGTGTTGCCGGGTAATAGTGGAAGCAACTATGTTGCCGTATGAAGAAGAAAGCATGCCGGGTAATAGTGAAAGCAACTGTGTTGCCGGTTGATGAAGACAGCATGCCGGGTGAAAGAAAAGCAACTGTGTTGCCGGGTAACGAAGAAAGGATGCCGGGTGATGTTGTAAAGACTAACTATACTGCCGGGTGATGAATAAAACCAATCAGGTGTAGTTGTTCCTAACCTTTACCCGTCACTACAGTGACTTACCCGTCTCTACAGTGTTTGACCCGTCAAGTGTTTTTCACATGTTATATGTTGAACCGTCATATGCTGTGACTTGTCTCACGTACTTGACCCGTCCCAACAGTACATGACCCGTCTCAACAGTGCTTGACCCGTCAAGGCTTAGTGGGCTTTTTATGCTTACCCGTCCCAAAGTTGTTGACCCGGCACCTCAATGTTTGACCTAATTTTTAACCATATAAAAACCCGCCTCTTCACAAACACTTATCATTTTTCACTTACTCTTTCAAGCAAATCCTCTGTACTTAAAATCGTTGTTTATCATATTCAATCGTTGTTCTGTAACAAGTCTGATCGATTGAATAAGGTATTGTTTACATGATTTGAACCTGATAAACCTGCAAATCGACCGATAAAATGAAAAACGATGATGAACAGTGTTTTTGATCACTGAATCGACACTTTGATTCTATGTGTTAAAACTGAAATCGAATGTTGGTTTAGGTGTAAAAACTTTCGATCATTAACAATCAATCACTCATTTGCACCAAAATTCATTAAAATCAACTAGATCACTCAAAATTACCTTATAACTGTCAACCGCCATTGATGACCTGTTTCAAGCTCATAAATGTTAAACTTCAAAATGATGAAATGTGTGTTAAAAGTGACAAATCCTTGTTAAAACTGAACTAAAGCATGATAAACAACTTCATCTTATAAATGTCAAATTTATGTTCTTAAGTGATAAACTGTTGTATTGAAAAATGTTGTATAATCATTAAAATTCAAAGTTGTTTTGATCAAAATGATGAAAATCAGTTTGTTAGAACAATTTAGGAGTTAAAATGAATATGTAAATGTTTTGCTTTATAATTTTTGTTCAAACACTTATGAAAAATTTGAAGTTTATTAATGAAGAATCTAACACATTTGTCTTGTTTGTGTTTTGTTTTTGTTTTAACAGATGGAGAATTTGAAGTTTGAGCCCAAGCACAATCTGGTGGCATGTTTAGATGAGTCTATCCCTGAAACTGAAGGTTACAGAGATATGATCAGATTTATAAAGAGGACAAAGTATGTATATGCTATGTGTGCCAAGCCGGTCATATATGCAAGGTTGATAAAGAGTTTTTGGAGAACAGCTGAGGTGATCAGAAATGATGATGGAGTAGCTGTTGTTCAAGGAAACATTACTAGAGAGTTAGTGCTGACTGTCTCTGAAGAAGCAATCAGAACAGCATTGAGGATAGATGATGATGAAATAGGAGCTAATGATGAGTTGACAAATGCTGAATGTTAAGCGTGCTTTGTTAATATGGGACATCCTCCTGCATTTCCAAAGTCACAATTCTATAGAGCAAGGTTGGGAAAGAAATGGAAGTTGTTGTGCTATGTTATTCAGCAATGCATGTCAAGGAGGAGTGCCGGGTTTGACAATTTTCCCTCTGACATTGCATCCCCAATAGTTGCTATTGCTGAAAACAAACCATTCAACATGTCGAAGTGGATTATGAATGGGTTTGTGTTTAATCTGGTAAAGGGTAAAAGGTTCAAGTTTCTCATGTACCCGAGATTCTTGCAACTGATTATCAACGTTGCCTATCCTATCATCAGAACTGAAGGTTATCCTGGAGGTATCCTGTATACAGAAGATATGAATGACTTATCTTACAGAAAGATGAGTATCGGGAATGTCCCAAGTGTTGAGTTGTTTGATTATATGCGGGATATTGCAAATCATGAGGAAGAAATTGGAAGAGTATATTATCACATATCTAATGGAGAGGTAGTGAATCCGTTAGATCTTGTTGATGAAGAGATTGATGATGATAGTGATGATGGTCAAGATGATGATGATGATGATGATGAAAATGGAGATGATGAAGATAGTGATAGTGAAAGTGGAAATGATGGTGGTAATGATGCTGAATCTGATTCAGAGGAGGCAGAGATCATTGAGATTGTTGAACCAATAGAGTTGGAGACAGAAAATGTTGATGTCATTGAACAAGCTGTGATTGAAGACTTTGTTGAGGCTGTTGATGTTGAAAAAGAAGTTTTTGAAGTTGCTAAGCCAATCACAAAGCAGTATGTTAGATCTCGAAGATCTAAATCTGTTGTTGAAAAGGTGTTGAGTGAGACTGAACAGATAGATGTTGTTCAGATAGCTCAGGAAGTAATGGCCGAGGTTGAGACTATTGCACAGATAGTTGATGAAGCTGATGCTGGCATTACTGATCCTATCCCTGTTGATATACCCACCACATCATCCCCTGTTGCTGAAAACATTGAACAAGTTTTGGAGTCTTCGCCAAAAATTGTGTCAAGTATTGATGAAAATGAGGATAAGAAGAAGATTGCTGAATTGGAAGAGATGGTGACAAAGCTTGTAGCTGCGAATGAACAGTTAAAGGCTTCAAATGATAGAAAGAAGAAAAGACTTGAAGAGTTTTGGGCTATTCACAATCAGAATCTTGAAACTTTCAAAGCCTTGGATACTGATCATGTTAATTTGAAGATTGAACATGACAAGTTGAAGGATGAATATGAAAAGCTGAAGGAGGAACATGAAAACTTGAAATATGATTACAAAGATTTGAAGGCTGAATGTAATACTTTGGATGCTGAAAAAGAAATGTTGGAGAAATGGCTAGAAGAAACTCGATCAAAGAAATCCGGGTCCACATCTGATAAAGATTTTTTAGACGAAGTGATGGAAGTGACTGATCCTTCTCAAGAAGCAAAAGTCTATTATACTCGAGCACGCGGTACAACTAATGTGGCCATAAGGATTGAAACTCCAATAGTTATTCCCGATGAAGCTATTGCTGATTCTGTCATTTCTGACAAGGCTGAGGGAAAAAGGAAGTTAGATGCAGTACCGGAGATTACTGGTGATGAAGGTAGTTCGAAAAAGACAAGGATTGAAGAAAGTCAGATTGAGCCGATTCAATCTGTGACTGTGGTTGAAACTGAGGTAGTAGAGTTGGCTAAGGCAGATGAGAATGTGAGTGAAGCTGAAATTGATAAATCAGTTCAGATTGAGCCGATTCAATCTGAAGCTGTTATAGTTGAAGAAATGCCTGAAGCTGTTGTAGTTAAAGAAGTACCTGAAACTGTAACTGAAGAAGCAAGTCAGTTTGAGCCGGTTCAAACTGACAATGCACCAATGATTGAGGCATTAGATGACTTGGATGATATTGATTTTACTGAATCTGAACCAGAAGCTGAGCCAGAAACTAATCCTGATCACGAGATTCCAGAAGACTTAGCTGAAAGATTTGCTTATCTTGAGAAGATGAAGTACAATCCTGTGTTTCTGAATGGACTGACTGTGAGTCAAATAAACTAAGAATATGAAAAGTGTTTGATAGCTCAAGATAAAGCTGCTGCAGATGAGAAAGAGTTTATCATTGAGATGGGAGAATGGACACCGCTTCAAGAGAGTTTGAACATTGAAGATTTACCTCCAACTGAACTTTATCACCAAAATCCTGAAGAGATGTCTAGCAGGAATATGCGAGATTGGTTGAGCTCAAGGAATTATCCTTATAAGACGTTGAAGAGATTGAAACAAGAGTCATTGAAGAAAATTGTTGTAAGTTTCATGAAGACGGAGAAAATGTACAATCGTATGTTTTATCTAGATTACAACAATCCTCAATACTATGAGCTGACCAAAAGATACAAAGTTCTCGGACCAAAGGAGATACCGGTGATGACGTTACCAGAAGATGCTCACAAGAAGAGACATGAGTTGATGGACATGTTTCCAAGTGAAGTCAAGTCATATAATTTACCGATGGATGTACGTGAATCATGGCACAAATCAGCCACAGCAGGTGATGTTGTGAGATCACTGCTGAGCAAGGGTCAGTCAATTGCTGAACTTTTTGATTCAATGATCGTACCGGAAAAGTCCAAAAAGGTAAAGATCATAGCGTGGAAATATGACGAAGTTTTCGATGCATTCATGATAAAAAGAGTTAATGGTTTATGTGATGTTTACCATTACTACTCTAGCATTTTCAAGTTAGAAGTTCAAGACTTGAAAGAGTTGCACAAGCTTAGACTGATAAATCACACGCATGCTGAGCGTGGTGATAAATGTGCAATGTTACTGGATGCCGGGATAGCCAGATCACCGAAATACTTAGACTTCAGAGGTCAACAGGAGGACAGTGCCTATGTTCGAGCAAAGAAAAAAAGAAAGAAAAAGACGTTGGTGGTCAGTGAGGACATGTATTTAGAAGAATTCTCTGATGAATATTTTGACAAGGTAACCAATCCGGGGTTGAAAGTGATTGATGGTACACAAGTGACGAAGCAAATACTTAAAGTTTTCTACAATCAGGAAACTTTTGAGTTGAAGATTGTACGAAATATGGATGACTGGGATAAAGATATGATCACTTTATTCAGTACTTTTGAGCTGAAATTACTTCATCCATCATACATTGATTTCCTGAGAAGTTACAGAATGGAAAAATGCAAAGATAAACTTGCTGAAGCTGATCGAAAACTGTTTGTGGTGATGAAAGAAGTGATTGCAGCTGCATCAGAGAAGATCCGAGTAAGGAAGGCATTACTAAACTCTAATCTTGTGAAGGTTGACATTCCAGAGATAGAGTTTATGAGAGTGACTGCAAAGGGAACGTTAGAAGTGCAAGTCAAAGGGAAGGAAATGCCCTATGAATTTTACGCTAACATTGATTTTGCAGGTTTAAATCTTGATTCTCTGAGACGTATGAATGCCTGCCCAATCCTTACTAACGAGTCAAAGCCGAGACAAGCAAAGATAGCAGAAAAGTTCAAGTCATGCATAGAAGAAGCACTGAAGGAACAAGAAGAATTCAAAGGAAGAGAACTGCTGGATGTCAAAGAAGAACCAGAAGATTGGTGAGAGAGATTGAAGCTGAACAAGATGAAAACTGTTTGAAGATTTTGCTGAAATTCAAAGATAAATCTTAGGGGGAGTAATGTTAGGGCTATTTCCTAGTTAAGATTTACTTTGTATTTGTTTTATATTTTATGTATAGTTTAGGGTCTATTTTGTTATATTCCTTAAACTTGTAATTGTTTCTTAAAAGCATGTAGTGAGAGAGTGTGAGGTGAGGCTAGATCACTATTCACGTTAGAGAGAGAACTAAGTGTGTGTGATTTATTTTTCTCCTGCACTTGTACTACAAATCTGCTTTGATCATCAATATACAAAAAAGAATTATTAGTATGAATTGTGTTAATGATTAAACTGTGTTTGTGTATGAATTATTCTGATCATTGAGCGATATTATCGATCCAATTGAACCTATCATGTTCTATTTTTGGCTTTTATATTTTCTATTTTTGTATTGAGTTTTGTAAGAAAATAGAATCAATCATGGTTGATTAACCCTATGGATTGAATTAAGAATTCAAACCGTCCTGACAAAAATGGTTTTGTGAAAAGATCTGCCAGTTGTTTGCCGGTATGAACTTTAATCAAAATTATTAAACCTTTTTCAGAGTTGTCTCTGAGAAAATGATATCGAATTTTGATATGTTTGGTTTTTGAGTGTTGAACAGGATTAGCAGTAATGAACATAGCAGCAGTATTGTCTATGTAAATAGGAGTTTTGAGAAAGTTAAACCCGTAGTCAAGCAATTGGTTTTGTAACCACAAAACTTGAGAAAATCCTGCAGATACTGCGATATACTTTGCTTCAGCTGTGGATACAGAAACGTTGGTCTTCTTTTTGCATTGCCAAGAAACAAGTCTAGGACCCAGAAATTGACATCCACCCGTAGTCGATTTCCTATCAAGAGCACACCAACCAAAGTCACCAGCAAATGTTTAGATAACGTCTCGTACCAAATCCTTAGGGCTTGATGTAGACCATATAAAGCTTTGCTCAATTTGTATACGCGATGTGGATACTCAGGATCCTCAAAACCTGGAGGTTGTCTGACGTACACATCATCGGTAATAGGTCCATACAGAAAAGCGCCTTTTACATCCATTTGAAACACTTTGAACTTCATGAAAGAGGCATATGCTAGAAAAACGCGAATAGTTTCAAGTCGAGCGACCGGAGCAAACACTTCTTCATAGTCAATACCTTCTTCTTGAGTGTAACCTTGTGCAATAAGTCTTGCTTTGTTTCGTACAACAATGCCACGTTCATCCGGCTTGTTTTTGTACAACCATCTTGCACCAATCGCATTTTCTCCTTCAGGTAAGTCCACTAATTTCAAACCTCTTGTTTGCGAAACTGAAGTAACTCCTCTTGCATGGCTTCAATCCAACTATTATCTTGTAGCGCTTCTGAAATGTTCTTCGGTACCACTTGAGAAAGAAAACATGAGTAAAGACAAACGTTTGCATGCTCAGTTTGACTTCTCATAGTTCGTTGATTCAAAGGTCCAATAATCTGAGAGAGAGGATGATTCCTATGAACTCGGTGAGTTGGTATAGCGTCACCTTGTACTTGACTCTCCAGATTAGACTGATTCAGATTCGGTAGATCTTGTAAAATTGTAGAAGTATGCGGAGTGAAATTAGGAACTTGTTCTTGTGAATTGATGAAGTAGTCAAATGTTTCTGGAACAACTTCAACATTTGGATCGGATGATGGTTGATTTTGAATAGATCCACCATCATTAGGAGAATTTTGCGGATTCACATCATTGGTAAAATTGTTTGATTCTTGATCTTCTTGAGAACCAGATGGACCCGGAGATTGGTTGGATACCACATGATCAGGATTATGAAATGACATGAACGGATACTCAGAATTGAGATTACTGTTATCGTCATTATCAGAATCATCACTGAAACATCCCAAGTCTCCTGATTCTTTGCTCGTTTTTCCTGAAAAATCAAATAAGTTAGAATTGAAAGATTTTGATAACGAATCTAAATCAAACAACCATTCGGGACCATGAGCCACTAACGGAAACGAATTTTCTAAAAACTTTACGTTAATAGTTTCAATAACAACGTTTGTTTTGCTATTAAAAACCCGATAAGCTTTTGAAACCGACGAGTAACCAAGAAAAAATCCATCGTCAGATTTTGACTCAAATTTACCGAGATGATCACTTAAATTTAGAATCGATACAGGACAACCAAATGCTTTCAAATATGAAATATTCGGTTTTCTTCCAAACAATAACTCATAAGACGTTTTATGTTTATCTTGAACCAATAATGTCCTGTTCTGTACAAAGCAAGCGGTAGCAATAGCTTCGTCCCAGAAAGTGATAGGGATTTTGGCATCTGCAAGCATGGATCTTGCAGCTTCAATTAGCGTTCGATTTTTCCGTTCTGCGACTCTGTTTTGTTGTGGAGTTCTTGGAGCACTAAATTGATGCACAATTCCTTTTTCTGCACAAAACGAATCGACATTAGAGTTTTTAAACTCGGTTCCATTGTCACTTCTCAAGATTTTTACTTTACAATCTAACTGATTTTCAACTTTGATAATGAATTCCTTTAATAACTCAGCAGTTTCAGATTTAACATGCAAAAAATAAACCCAAGAAAATCTAGTAAAATCATCAATGATGACAAAACAATAAGACTTCTTTCCGATGCTTTGAACATTTGTTGGTCCGAATAGATCCATGTGTAGCATCTGTAGGGGCTTTGAGATGGAGTTTTCTTGCTTGGAATTAAAAGACATTCGATGCTGTTTTCCTTTCAAACAAGCTGGACAAAGATCAGTTGTGGAGATTTTCTTTGACGGTATTCCCACAGCATGATTTCCAGTCACCAGTCGGTTCATATTTCTTAAGTTTGAATGGCCCAGTCGTCTATGCCAAAGCTGACTATCATCATTTGATGCATGCGCAATGAGACACGTGGTTTCGGTTTCAGCATCAATCTGCGACATATCAAGCTTGTATACATCACGATCTCTTGGAGCTTTAACCACCACCCATTCATTGTCAATCTTGAAACCTGGTTTGAGTATGTAACAAAAAGAATCATCAAACAATGTTGAATATGATTTGTCACAAATTTGAGATACACTTAGCAAATTAAAGTTCAACTGTGCACAGTAGTTGACTTTATCAAAGCTAATAACCCCATTTGACACAGTTCCTTCTCCAGTTATTTTTCCACCAGCATCTCCTCCAAATGCAACATGAGTACCATTCTTTAGCTTAAAATCTTGAAGCAAGGCATGGTTGCCTGTCATATGCCGGCTACACCCACTATCAACAAACCATGAGTTGATAGGTCTTCGAGGGCGTACCTGCATTTCAACATTTACCTAGTTAGTTTGGTCAACCCAGGCCCACATGCTCTTGGGTTTTCCGAATCTATCTGTAACAGTAACTTGTTGATAATGTAAATTTTGAAAATTTGATTCATTTGAGAGATTTGGTTGAAAACTGTTTCGCTCAATGGCTTGATTTGTTTGCTTTCTTCTTAAAGCAGTAAACCTTTCCTCTAACTTAGGATAAAGGTTATTTTCAAATTTCTGATTTCTCACCATCAAAACTCTCGGCTTAAAACTGTTAACCTGCACATTTCTTGATAAAAATGCATTACGACCAGAATTGTTTTGTTTGAACGTTCTCAAATCAGGAGAATGACTTTGGTTAAATTTTTGAAAACCAAAAGATTGATTTCTTTGAAAATTTGGAAAAGGAGTCATTTCTCTTAATGAGTTTTTCCGAAAGAAACAATCTACAGTGTCATGATTTCTCCTTTCACAAATATCACAAAACTTGTTATAAAAACATTCATCTGAAGAATGATTTCTTTTGTCACAGTAATCGCAGTACCTGTTAAAGAAACTTTCAGCAGTAACATGATTATAACGATCACAAATCTCACAATGTTTCTTGCTAATCTTAAAGAGCCGATTGTTAACTCTAGATGTTGAACCCACTCGTGATTCATTAACAGACATGTTCGGTTTTAGTTAACTTGGTTCTTTTGTGGAGATTTTGATTGTGACTTTGATTGTTTGTGATCAAGTTTAGATTGTTTGGGAACTTGGTTCGATTTTGAAACATCTTGCTTAGTGACCTTCTTTGATTCAAATCTTTTATCATTGACAGCGGAAGTCTTAGAACCTGAACCTGTTTTCAGACCAGAGTTAGATTTGATCTTAGAATTGAGTTGGTTACCATGAGATGAGTTCATATCAAATGTTCCTGCAGACACAAACTTGAATGTTTGAACTTTAGACACTTTCTTTGTCACAGGTTTGACATTTTCAGTTTTAACAATTTGAGCTTTGGTGTTGTCATTTGATGTTATGACACTTTTACCTTTTGACTGTTTTGTTTCAGACAGATTGTTTGTCAATTTCGATTTCTGCATCTTTGCATTTGAAACTTCAGACTTCTTCATTGTTTTCGTCTTGATCAGTTGATCAGCAACACTCGCCTTCTGTTCATTCTTCCACTTGATGTATTCTGGATCATTGTATCCTGAAAATTCAGGTTCATCCTTCACCTTTTCTACTGGTTTAGTATTCAGTTCCGGATATTCAACAAGTTGCACCAGAATAAGATCAGATTTGTTGCTTGCTTCATCATCAGCTTCAACTGTCATGGTGTCATCTTCTTTCAAGCTTTCGATTAACACTTCAAATCCTTCGGATTCAGATTTACTTCTTTGAATTTCTTTGAATCTTTGTTCATTTTCAGGTGAATGATCAAATTCATTGAAGTTTTCAGGTAAAGTGTTAGTAATTGATTTAGGCATTGGTTCATGTGTGAAACCCAATCCTAGTTTGTTTTTGTTCCCTCTTTCACTCACAAGTTGTTTAACCATTGTTTTACAACTTTTAACTTTTGTTAGTTCAACTTGTGTCACAGCATGAGCAACTTTTTCTTGTTCAAAATTCTTTGTCATTTCTTCAAGTTGTTTGGTTACTAGTTCCAGTTCTTTCAAGGTTTTGTTCCATGATTCTTTAAGTGACAATATCTTCTCATCAGCAATTTTGTGATCAATTTTAAGTTGTTCATGAGTTTGTTCATGTTTGCTTAATTTGTCACCAATTTTAAAAGAATGAGTTCGATAATGTTCCACTTGTTTAATGCATTGTTTAGAACATAACCTACCTTTAACATCATCAGGCAAAGGAACATAATTAGGGGGTAGTTCGGCACTAACCTTTGGTTGCTCAACAAATGATGAAGACTCGTCAGATGTAGCCATAAGAGCAATTTCTGGTTCGGATTCTTCAACCGGATCTGACTTTGCACTCCAGTCATACTCTTCAGAATCTTCACTGATTCCATTAGTCACTTGATCATCTTCTTCTTCAGACCAATCTTCTTCCTCAATTTCACAGACCAGTGCCAAACTCGATGTAAGATCAGATGTAAACTGTTCCGCATAAGCACTCCAGTCATATCCATCCTTTACACTGACCACCAGTGCTTTGTTCTGATCTTCTGGTTTCTTGCCTTCATCTTTCAGTTCTGACATGGGAAGACTTTGATATGGCTTTTGCATGAAACGTTGATTCCTGTTTTGATAGCTTGAAGACTGTTGCGAGTTCTGACTTTGACCATGATTCTGTCCACTTGAACTAGCTTGATCATTATAGTTCTGATTCTTAGGAGCTTTGCATTCCCTTGAAAAGTGACCATAGCAGTTGTAGTTGAAACATCTGGCCTTTGACTTGTCAAAACCAACTGTCTTGTTTGCATGTGGTTTGTAGCTTCGGTTCACATATGCATGTTTCTGAGTTCGATATGCAACCATAACCATTTGCCAATTTAAATCCATTTCTTCAACATCATCAGGATCCATTTCAAACAAATCATGTAGCACAACATCCATCTAAGTCAAATGACTTCCTTGATAAGCTTGAAAGCTTGCCATGAATGCAGTGAATGCATTCTTTGTCTCATCATCTTGTAACAAGATGTTCATCACATCTTTTACTTTGGCTTGAACTGAGTAACTTGAGCTTTGATTTTATGTTTGAGATTTCATAGATTGGCTTTGAACTTGAGTTCTTGGTGGAGATTGAGGTTGAGAGTAAATTGGTGAGCTTGGAAGATATGATGAATCAGTATAAAAGCTAGCACCAACAAACAGATCACCCTCATCATCAGGCTTAGCATCCTGAGCAAGAAATACATTCTCCACTGTGTTAGTAGGATTCACCACAAATTTGTACTGAGCATGTGAACCTGATCTGTCAGTATTTCTTGAACTTTCATCAATCTCAACTTCTTCAATCTTTGCAATAAGCAGATCTAAGTCCATTGGAAACTTTTCTGTATGCTTAAGTAGAGTCACTGTTTGTTTCCATGAAGATGGAAGAGCACACAATAATCTATCATTCAGGTCTTGAAGATCTGTCTTTGCACCAACATTTGTCATCTCAGTAGTTAGATGCACAAATCTATTCATCATCTGGTGCACAGATTCTCCAGCTATATGCTCAAACAATTCCAATTGTCTCTTCAATTTCTGCTTCTTGAGACTTCTTAATTGTTCTCCTCCTTCACAGATTGATTTTAATGCCTTGAACAATGTGTAGCCAGTTTGATAAGCATCCAATCTCGACAACACTTGAAGTGGCAGCCCTTTACACATCAAAGAGTAAGCCTTACTTTCATTCTTGACCTTTCGTAAGTCTTCTGCTGATAGATTATCTTCAGGATAAGGTTCAGTTGGATCTTTGGTGTAGGTGCTTGCACTGTCAGGAGCAGTCTGAGTAGGAATGTGAGGACCTTTATCAATTGACTTCCATAGATCATTGTCAATAGAGCATAGATGATGCTTCAATCTGATTGTCCAGTTCTTGAAATCTGCACGATTAACCAATCTAGGAACACGGTTATCAGAATCATCATTAGGTGCCATTTTCAAGATTTTAAAGAAAATATTTTTGTGTTTTTGTTGATTTTGAAAAGAAACAGTTAAAATTTAAAAACTAGATGCAAGTAAATAATGACAAGATAAGATAACAAGGTTTAAAACAACTGAAAACCAGTCACACGGCTGAACAGTGAAATTTGTTCTTCACCCGGCTGAACAGTTTACTTTCTACTTCACCCGGCTGAGAATCACTTCACACGTCTCAACAGTGCAAATTTAATGTCACACGGCTCAACAGTTGAAAACTAGTAAGTGAATCACCCGGCTGAAATGTTAATCACCCGGTTGAACAATTGATCACACGGCACAACAGTTCTTTGATCCGAATGAACAGTACAACCTTTTTCTTGCAAATTCTTCACCCGTCTAGACAAATATCTTTTACACGGCTGCACAGGACCTAATTTTTCACCAAACTAAGTCCAAAAATATTGTCTAAGTCAAAATTTGTCACCCGTCTAGTTCATCTTCAACCTGTTCATCATCTTCATGAACATCTTCATACTCATTTTTCTGGATTTTATCAAAACTTGTTCAATTCGTTCAAAAATTGCACACAAGCAGCGATTTATACCGATTATCAATCTCCAATCTCAATCAATCCAAAACATGATCAATTTCTGATGATTTTGAGCAGAAAATTGATCGAACAGTGAATTTTCAATTTCTTCTTAATTCCTCAGATCTGATGGAATTTGCACAATTGTTGTAAATTAGAAATGATTCCGATGATGAATCACAACTAAAAACAGCAACAAAATATTCAGATCATGATTTGAGCAATATTGATGTGTTTTGCTTGATGAATAGAGAAGAACACACACAATACCAATAGCTCTGATACCAATTGATAGGTTCAATTGCATCGATATTGCATCAAATCAGAACGATCTAAGTACAAACACACAATTCAATCAGCAACACAATCCATTACTAATAATTCTCTTGTATTGATGATCAAAGCAAAATTGTTGTAGTACAATGTGAAGGAGAATACAATCACACACACAATTCTCTCTCTAGCGTGTAAATTGTGATCTCGACTCTCTCTCTTACACACACTAAGCAACATGCTTTATGCATCAACACTTTAGGTAAAATACAAAATTAACCCTAAACTATACAAATTTGTATAAACAAAGTTCAAAGTAAATCTTCTAAACAGGAACGAGCCCTAACACAAGCAGGTTTACTACAGGTGCTAACATCCGTTCTTTGTACAAGGAGTCTAGGTAAGTTAGGTTTAACTCTTCAACATGTAATGTATGTTTTTATGTGATTATTTTATTCTGATGATGATGATAAGTTCATGTAATTTTATTGACTGCAACATTGAATCCATCATATAATGCTTAGCTTTGTATTGACTGCAAAATCGTCACTGAATTGCCCAGTTTTTCCTACAAATTAACACTGGACTAGCACTGGACCCATCACTTAACTTAACCACTAAAATAAGATCATCAAATTGAATCAACCACTTAACTTTAACAACTTGTTTTTTTTAGAGATGGAAAATTCAACAATAAGAAATGAAGAGGTGGAATAGTAATCTTGGTGCCAAGGTTCAATTGTACAAAAAGTCTCTTACAAAAAGTTTACTTATACCAATTGAGTGCGGGAAGTAGAGATCACAAAGATACAAGGTGTCAGATGCAATTTTACATATATGTCAGCTAATCAATGAATTATTGTAGTATTTTTTTATGTTTTAGCATGCATATCATTATTTTGATAAAAAACTCTTCATGTAATCTAATGTGCATAATAATTATTATTTGATATATCAATGACATAGCAAAAATTTGTTTGAAATTTATGTCGTAATGAAAAGATAGACAGATGCAACTTTTGAACCTGTTGCAACATGTCAATATATATATACTTAGATGATTGAAAAACTAATAAAAACAAGTGGCTTGTTAAAATTTGTCATCGCCAATGTAACATGTCGCCCCGCAGCATTGCGCGGGTTCCCTACTAGTATATATATATATATATATATATATATATATATATATATATATATATATATATATATATTTGTTGCCTGATTATATGTAACTCGCATAGGTAACTTTACTATATTATGTATTTTTAGAGCCCAACTCGCTTGATTTAAATAAGTACAAATGTATTTGAATTCATTAAGGTTTAGTTATACATTTCCTTGTGATCCATCTACCAAAACTCGTTCAAATATGACTAGGCGTCATCATGCTGGCAACCCATTGACTAGTTTTGACCTTCTGACCAAGACCCGAACAGCTAACGCTTTTGATACGAAAGTCTATCTACCAAAACAATATCTCCACAGCAGTCTCGTGACTGCTATTATCACGAACAATTTTGATTACAACATACAACCACCATTATCCACCGTCTATCACTACCGTAGCCCCACCACCAAACCACAAGTCACTAGAACATGACAATATCGGCCATTAACCATTGTTGTTGTTTTATTTCTGCCGTAACCACCAGCTACGCTACTGTTGATTTAACCATCACCATCATCACCATGAAGAACCACCATGACCATTGTTATTGCAAAGTGGTTGCTGCTGATGTTGTTACCATATCACTAGCCACTAAGGCTAGCAATTTCTGAGACAGACACAATAACACGACACGACATGACACGAAATTAACAGGTTTCATGTTTGACCTTAACAAGTGCCATGTCATTAACAAGTTAACACGATAAAGACACGTTAGTTATAAAGATCTGTTAACACGATAGGTCACATGTTAATATTTATTTACATGAATAGTTATTGGAGAATGGAGGTGGAGATGAACTTTGATGGAGATGAGTAGAAAGATCAAAGACTCATATCGACTTTGATAGACTTTTAATCTTTTTTTCATATTCGTTTATCAAGTATTATTATGGTTAAATACTATTTTTATGAAATTTTGCTGTTTTGTCGCTTAAGAATTATCATGTTAAGTAATATTTAGTATTTAAGACTTATCAAATTTTTTTAGAAATTTTAATTTTTTAAAAATGGGTTTTTATTGTGTCATATCGTGTAACCTACTATTTATCGTGTTCGTGTTTGGAAAAAAATGACACGATAAGTTATCGTGTCCTGCTCGTGTTTGTCCTTATCGTGTTCGCGTCTAATCGTACTCATGTCTTATTTTGTCGTGTCTGACACAATATGCCAGCCCTACCAGCCACCACCGAGCATTACGCACCACTGCTGCCATCTCTACTACAAGCATGACTTGTCACCCAACAATCCACAACCACCAACATGACCGATGTTCCAAATCGGTTACACCACCACCATGGTCGTCGTCCTACTTCGATTACAGCACTCTCACGCTGCTATTTTTGTCATGCACCTCCAGCATAACCGCCATCTTTCTTCTAATTTTTGTAGAACCAATGGCACACCATCACAATGGCACCATACGAGACCATCACAACTACAATGATTGTCAAACATCGATGTTGCAATTGATGTCACCTGGATACAAGGTTGATGACGTTCATAGATGAGAGATGAGTGGGGGTTGCAGTGGGGTGAAGGGTTGGGAGGGATTTAGGGTTTTAAAAATAATGAGGCGAAGCTCTTAATAGGGTTTATGTACTTTGGCTTCCCTCGTGTGCTTTTTAGTTAACTAATACGCATAACGCACCACATCTCATATCATTTCTCGTCCCGGATATTTTTCAAGACTAATATTTCTTACATGATTTTCCAAATCATTTCCAATATTATGTTAGTTATTTGGAATTTAATCTATATGAACATTTCTGAATGAATACGTGTTTCCTTCGCACTTTGTATTTAAACATGTTTGTTTATTATAAAATCAATTTTTTTGACTTAATATAAGTTTAAAATAAATATTTAATATTAATACATCGAGCGAACACTCGCTATAATGTACCGGCCTTTAGTGGGCCTCGTTTATCATATTGGGTCTTTATTCGGCCTTTAGGCCCAATCACTTCAAAATTCATGATTAGGATAATATAGCTAACGTAGTTTTTCTAAAAACGTTAGGTGTCATAGAATAGTTAAAAAGTGAAATGAGTGGGAGGTTCTACATTATGTTGGGTCCAATTGAAGGTGTCACTTTACAAAATCAGCAAACCTTGCTCAAGGTTCGAGACGAGTGAATATATCAAGCAATGACACAAGCAAGCATGAGTGAATACTTAGCTTAATAGTATTTGTCTTAGAATATTTGTGTAATCGTCATGTACTTAATTGAGCGTGTTTAGGCTTATTGTAAGGTGAAAATGGTATATAGTATAAATACCATCACCTAGATCAATTTAGACAGAGTTATCAGCATTTTCTATTCCATATCTTATTGTAACCTTCCTTACATATAAAACAATTTTCTATTCATATTCATCTTGATCTTCATCATACTTTGGATTGATCTTTATGAACATTCATGCATCATTACATGATTAGTGAGATTCCATATCATTGATTATAAAGCATTTATAACAATCTCATATCTAGATCTAAGCTTATCTTTTAAGCTTATTAATTGATATCAAAGCTTTTGGTGTTGATCTTTGACTGATGTTGTTATTGATGAAATTGAAGTGATCAATAGCTTGGATTCGTGTTTGTGTAAAGATCTGTAAAGTTTTAGATCAACTGGTGAAGATTTGATTGAGTTTTTTTATGAGATTTTGTTGATTTTCATCATTTTGAAGAACCCACTATTCATTATTGCAATAGATGATTGATATATGTGAGAAATCATTAATCTAGAACTCGTTCATCATCAATCCTTCAAGCTTTGTTGTTTTCAATCCTTATTTTGTCAATTTTTCTCAAAAACCCTCTTGTTGGTTGATAGGTGCAATTGGATCGATATTGCTGCAAATTAGAACGATCTAAGTACAAACACACAATTCAATCAACAACACAATCCATTACTAAATAATTCTCTTGTATTGATGATCAAAGCATAAACGTTGTAGTACAAATGTGCAGGAGAATACAAATCACACACACACAATTCTCTCTCTAGCGTATAAGTTGTGATCTAGACTCTCTCTCTAACATTCTCTCACAACATGCTTTATGCATCAACACATTAGGGAAAATACAAAATTAACCCTAAACTAAACAAACATGTATAAACAAAGTACAAATTAAATCTTCTAACAGGAATGAGCCCTAACAGTACTCCCCCTAAGATTTAACTTTGGACTTTTCAAAAATCTTCTTCAGTTTTCAACTCTTGCTTTTCAGCTTCAATCTCTCAAAAATCTTCAGGTTCGTCTTTAACCTCCAGCAACGGCTTTCCTTTATATTCTTCTTGTTCTTTCAAAGCTTCTTCAATACACGACTTGAATTTTTCAGCGATCGTTGCTTGTCTTGGCTTTGATTCATTTGTAGCAATGTCACAATCCTTCATGCGTTTCAGAGGTTTCTTCTTTCAAAGCTTCTTCAATACCTGCAAAATCGATGTTAGCATAAAACTCATAAGGTTTCTTCTTTCCTTTGACCTTTACTTCTAAGGTACCCTTTGAAGTCACCCTCATATATTCACAAGGTTAGCATTAAGCAATGCCTTCCTTAATCGAATTTTCTCAGTGGCAGCCCCAATCACCTCTATCATGATCACGAATAATCTTCTGTCTTCTTCAGCAACAGGATCTTTCAGCTTCTCCATCTTGTGATTGCGAAGATAATCAATGTAAGATGGGTGTAGCAGCTTCAGCTCAAACGTGCTAAATAATGTGATCATATCTTTACCCCAATCGTCCAGATTTTGAACCAACTTCATCTCATAAGTCTCTTTATCCCAATCTGTCACCTTGTCAAAATATTCATCAGAAAATTCTTCTAAGTACATATCCCGTAGTATCAACTTCTTCTGTTTCTTCTTCTTTGTATCCAAATATGCTTTTTCTTCTTGCTGCCCCCGAAACTCTAAAAACTTTGGCATGCGGCTGATCCCAGCATCCAATAACATAGCACATTTATCACCATGTTCTGCTCGCGTGTGATTAATCAACCTCAACTTGTGTAATTCTTTCAGATCTTGAACCGGCAACTTGAATATGCTCGAATAATAATGATAAACATCACATAACCCATTCACCCTCTTGATTAGAAAAGCATCAAATATCTCATCATATTTCCATGCTATAATCTTCACATCCTTGGACTTTTCAGGCACGATCATTGAGTCAAGTAAATCAGCAACTGACTGTCCCTTACTCAGTAGTGATCTAACAATATTACCTGCTGTGGCAGACTTGTGCCATGACTCTCGTACTTCCATAGGAATGTTGTAAGACTTCATCTCGCTCGGAAACATATCAATCAATTCCTTTCTTTTCTTGTGCGCATCTTCAGGTAATGCCATCAATGGTATCTCTTTAGGCTCAAGCACTCTGTATCGTTTGGTCAACTCATAATACTGTGGATCCAAGAAGAGCATACGGTTATGCATCTTTTCTGACTTTTGAAAACTAACCACAATCTTCTTTAGCGATTCTCTTTTCAGCCTCTTCAAAGTCTTGTATGGATAGTTTCTCGAACTGAGCCACTGACGCATTCCTGGAACTGACATCTGTTCTGGATTTTGATGATATAATTCTTCTGGAGGAAGATCATCAATGTTCAAACTTTTTTGAAGCGGTGTCCACTCACCCATTTCAACCACAAACTCTTTTTCATCACCTTCTACCTTGTCTTGCGCATTCACACATTTCTCATATTCCTTGTTTATTTGACTGACAGTGAGTCCATTCAAATAAACAGGATTGTATTTCATCTTCTCCAAATATGCAAACCTTTCATCAAGATCAGTGGGTATATCATCAACAGGATTAGCTTCCGGTTCAGAATCTATAAAATCAACATCATCCAAGTCATCGAATGCCTCAATTGTATGTGCAATATCAGTTTGAATCGGCTCAAACTGTACTGATTCATCTATATTTGTTTCCATCACAATCTCATCCTCTTTAACAACCTCGGGCACTTCAATTGCCTGTACAAACTCAGATTGAATCGGCTCAATCTGAACTGTTTCTTCAGTTCTAGCTTTCTTTGCAATCACATCTTCTTTTACAATCTCCGGTACAGCATCCAGTTTACGTTTTCCCTCGGCTTTGTCAATATTGACAATATCAGCAGCTTCATCGGGAATTTGAATTGGTCCTTCCACCTGTTCACCCACAGCTTTAGTTCCTCGAGCTCTGGTATAGTAAACTTTTATCTCTTGCGAAGGCCCGGTTACTTCCATCACTTCATCTGAAAAATCTTTGTCCGACGTAGAACCTGATTTCTTCGGTTTAGCTTCTTCCAACCACTTTTCTAACATCTCCTTTTCTGCATTCAGAGTATTACATTCAGCATACAACTCTTTGTAATCCTCTTTAAGGTTCTCATATTCATCATCAAGTTCTTTAAACACCTTCATATTCTTCACATTGGTTTCTCTGAACTCATTCAGTCTAACCTTCTTTCTCTCATTCGAAGCTTTTAACAATTCATTCTCCTTCATCAAATCTTCTATCACTTTATTCAGCCGTTCAATCTCTTTATCTTTTTCATTCAAAATATCACTTGACACAACTTTTGGCGAAGACACCATAGGTTGTTCAAATAGTGGAGTTGCAGGAGATGATGTTGTGGGAACATCTACTGGATCAAGAAATGTAACACCAGGATCAGCATTATCAACTGCCTGTGCAACAGTCTCCACTTCGGCCATTACTTCCTGTATAGTCTGAATAACATCTACTGGTTCAGACACACTCACATCTTCAAATATACTCGGCTCCTCTACAATCATAGGATCAATCACAGTCTTAGATCGTCGTGATCTAGAATAGTGAACTGTGATATCCTTAGGAGTTTCAACACTAACATCTTCTACTTCTTTCACACTCTCAACAGGTTCATCAATCTCTATATCTTCTTCTATATGCTCTGCCTTCTCAGAAACTGATTCAGCACTTTCTTCTTCAACAACATCATCATTTCCACCATCACCATTATCATCACTATCATCATCAGAACCTTCATCTTCTTCTGATTCAGAACTGCTATCTTCTTCATTATCTTCATCTTCTGGATGACGAGCAAGATACTCATCATCATCAAGCAGATTATCTGGAATCTCATCTACAAGGTCCAATGGATCTACCACTTCACCTTGAGATATATGATGATACACTTCTCCAATGTCTTCATCATTGTTTGCTATATCTCGCATATAGGCAAACATGTCAAGACCCTCAACACCTCCAATACTCATCTTCTGATAAGATAGAGCATTCATATCTTCGGTGTATAATATCCCTCCTTCAAAACCTTCTTCTTGAATAATAGGATGAGCAATGTTGATCATTAGTTGCAAGAATCTCAGATACATGAGAAACTTGAACCTCTTCCCTTTAACAAGATTGAAAACAAAACCCTTCATGATCCACTTCGACATATTAAATGGCTTGTTCTCAGCAATTACAACTATAGGAGATGCAATGTCTGAAGGAAAGTTGTCAAATCCAGCACTTCTCCTAGACATACACTGCTGGATGACATAGCATAACAGCTTCCACTTCTTTCCCAATCTAGCTCTAACAAACTGCTGCTTAGGAAATATGGGAGGATGTCCCATATTGATGAAACACGCTTGACACTCAGCAGTTGTTAGTTCATCTTGAGCACCAATCTCTTCATCATCAATCCTTAAAGTAGTCCAGATGGACTCTTCAGACACAGTTAACTGTAACTGTCTGGTAATATTTCCTCTAACCACAGTAACTCCGGCTTCATCAGACAACACCTTAGCAGTCCTCCAGAAGCTTTTGATAAGTCTTGCATACACAATTGGCTTGGCACACATTGCATAAACATACTTTGTTCTTCTAAGAAATCTGATCATATCTCTATACCCTTCTGCTTCTGGTATAGATTCATCCAAACAAGCAACAAGATTGTGCTTGGGTTCAAACTTGAGATCATTCATCTGTTATGACAAAACAAGACACATGTGTTAGACTTTTCATTCACAAATAACAACATTTGCATAAAAATTTAAACACAAAGTGACAATGTAACAAATCACACAACCATTTAACACCTAAGTTAATCTAACAAACTGATATTCATCATTTTGTTCAACAAAACTTTTGAGAATTAATGATCATGCAACATGAAACACTTAACAGTTTAAAAGACTTAAGCACAAATTTGAAATTTTGCACAATGGAGTTGAATAACATGTTTTAGTTCTGTTTTAGCTTCGATTTGTCACACATTAACAGATGATTCATCATTTGATAGAAAAAACATGAACAACTCAAATGTTCATCAATGGCGGTTCGACAATACTTTGAAAATTTTCCTTTGATTCAGTTGATTTTAAAAGATTTGATGCAAATTAATGGCAGAAAATTGATGATCGACAGTTATTACGACTATTACAACACTCGATTTAAGTTTTAACACCCATAATCAATAGTGTCGATTCAATGTCTAATTACTGTTCATCACACATTTCATTTTTACGATCAATCAGTAGGTTTAACAAGGTCGAATCATGTAAAATCTACCTTATTCAATCAATAAACTTGTTATAGAATCAACGATTGAATATGATATGGACGATTTGAGTACAGGGGATTTGCTTGAAAAATTTGTGAAAAATGATAAGTGTTTGAGAAAAGGCAGGTATATATATGCGTTGTTCAGCCGACTCAAGAATTAGGTCAAATTTTTTTGGGACGGGTCAACATTTGGGACGGGTAAACAATTTTAGCCCAATAAGCCTGGACGGGTCATGCACTGTTGAGCCGCGTCAAGTACTGTTGAGACGGGTCACAGTCTTGGGACGGGTCACAACCTTGGGACGGGTCAACATTTTAACATGTGAAACACTTGGACAGGTCAAACACTGTAGGGACGGGTCAGAGTTAGGAACAACTACACCTTCGTTTTTGGTTTTACCCATCACCCGGCTGAATAGTAGATTCCTTATCATCACCCGGCTTACACAATGACTTCAAATTCATTACCTGGCTGCATAGTGATACTGTGCTTCATCATCCGGCTGTATAGTGACAGCTTTTTTTTCATCACCCGGCTTTACAGTTGTCATACTTACCCGGCTGCACAGTGTTCTTCACTTACACGGCTATATAGAATCTTCATTCTATTACCCGGCTGTACAGTGTCAACACTTCATCACCCGGTTGTATAGTAACTTACAACTTGTCACCCGGCTTCATTTCTTCTTTCACCCGGCTACCTTCTTTCATTCAGTCACCCGGCTGATGTCAACATCACTTCATTACCCGGCTAAATAGTGACTTGTTCATTACCCGGCTGGTAACACATCACTTCTTTACCCGGCAAAACAGTGAAGTCTGATATCTTCACCCGGCTGCAACACTTGGACGATTTTTCATTTTTCTCTCTTGTTGACTTTTCCAACTGCATTTATTGCACCTGCAAACATTCTCGACATATTAATTAGACAAGATATCCTTATTAGGGTTTGTCACATTAAATATTCAAAAATAGAAATTAGGGCAACAAATTTAATTCTCATTAAAATCCTTTTTCACTTTCTTTGATTTTTAAAATGTTTTTGCACAACCAATATTTCTATATCCCGAAGCAATTTTCTAAAAACAAATCACAAGACCTTAGGTTTGTTTTAACACATCCAATACATTTGCTTTCATTAACCACATGATCCTTTCATTCAACACACTTATTTCAAATATTTTTCGATTTTAGTAATTAAGTATTTTTCTTCTTCAATTATTCTCCCCCTAAACTTGAAATTTCTTGAAATTTGTAAGTTTAACAAGGATGTCGATGTGTCAATAAAGACTCCATATGCCTGCACACACAAAGCACACACATTAAAATAAATACATATGTAATGCAATGAATCAAAAGATTGCAGTGAGATCATACCACACAATATCTGAACATGTTTTTGCAAGTTTTGAATAGACATTTGATTTATGTTTGATTGAGTGATGATATGAAAACATACCAATTAGCTCGAATTGACACACTTACTTTTTCAGTATCATGATGAGATTAAGGTTCGATTAAAATGACTTATGTGACCCTCATGAATACATATGTCAACATATTTCCTTATCAAACACCACTTGAATGCATATTGCACAAAAACCTGGTCACTTACAATCATGATCAGTATGGAATATGGGTTCTATTCGAATTTGGTCCACTTTGGGACTTCTTTTGAATTCCTTTTGGAATTTTTCATTTCCTATCGTTCCCCTTGGGAATCTTCTGAATTCCTTTTTTGGAATTTTGTTTTGGTGATGGTCCACATTTGGGACTCTTTTTGTTCCAACTTTAGGAATCTTTTGCTGCACCTTGAAGCTCAAAAGAGACTTCGTGTGAGACTTCAGGACTGTGGATACCACAACAAAGAAGCTCACGATGCGGCACTGAATAGACTGCATCGTTACCCGATCATGAACAACTTTCATGACAAGCAATGCATCCAAAGATATATATTTAGACATGTATAGCAAAGGAACTTAACACAAAGATCATTGAGTTTAGATTTGTCAGCAATGAACTTACTTTTTTAGTCTAATTGCCTGAGCTGTCTCGCACATCAATTAACATTTATCAGTCTTTATTAAAAATGATGTAACAGATAATATATACTGTAACTATCATTTCTCACTTTCTGCAATAAAGATTCTTATGACATGATATTTTCTTTTTTATTTGCTTTTTCTTTTTCTTTTTGTTTGCTTTTTCTTTTTCATGCACACTCACAATGCAAAGATAAAATAAAAGACAAAGGAATCAATACTTGACATCGACTTATTATATTTTTGTTTTTTTTTTATATTTTCTGATTTTGTATTGATTTTGCAAAAATAGAGTCAATCATGATTGATTAACCCTATGGATTGAATTAAGAATTCAAACCGTCCTGACAAGAAAGATTTTGTGAAAAGATCTGCCAGTTGTTTGTCGGTATGAACTTTAATCAATATTATTAAACCTTTTTCATAGTTGTCTCTGAGAAAATGATATCGAATTTCGATATGTTTGGTTTTTGAGTGTTGAACCAGATTAGCAGTAATGAACATAACAGCAGTATTGTCTATGTAAATAGGAGTTTTGAGAAAGTTAAACCCGTAGTCAAGCAATTGGTTTTGTAGCCACAAAACTTGAGAACATCCTGCAGATGCAGCGATATACTCTGCTTCAGCTGTGGATACAGAAACGTTGGTCTGCTTTTTGCATTGCCAAGAAACAAGTCTAGGACCCAGGAATTGACATCCACCCGTAGTCGATTTCCTGTCAAGAGCACAACCACCAAAGTCACTATTAGAATAACTATATAACTCAAAATTGCCCTCATAAGGATACCATAACCCGAGATTCGGTTTCCCTTTAAGGTATCTGAAAATACGTTTAACAGCAACCAGGTGCGACTCTTTTGGATCATACTGATATCTGGCACACACACATACAGCATACATTATGTCTGGTCTTGATGCAGTAAGATACATCAGTGAACCAATCATTGATCTGTACAGTGTTTGATCAACGGATTTTCCTTTTGGATCCGGCTGTATCTTGCAATTCACATCAGATGGCGTTCGAATATTCTGACAATCTTGCATCTTGAACTTTTTCAGCAACTTCTCAACAAACTTTGATTAGTTGATAAAATTCCTTCAGCTGATTGTTTAACTTGCAATCCGAGAAAGAAATTAATCTCTCCCATCGAACTCATCTGAAATCTAGATTTCATAATCTCTTCAAACTCTTTGCACATGGACGGACTTGTTGATCCAAAGATGATATCATCCACATACACTTAAACCATTGAAAAAGGATCAATCTGACCTCTAGTAAAACCATGTTCCAGCAAATGTTTAGATAACGTCTCGTACCAAATCCTTGGGGCTTGATGTAGACCATATAAAGCTTTGCTCAATTTTTATACACGATGTGGATACTCAGGATCCTCAAAACCTGGAGGTTGTCTGACGTACACATCATCGGTATCGGTCCATACAGAAAAGTGCCTTTTACATCCATTTGAAATACTTTGAACTTCATGAAAGAGGCATAAGCTAGAAAAACGCGAATAGCTTCTAGTCGAGCGACAGGAGTAAACACTTCTTCATAGTCAATACCTTCTTCTTGAGTGTAACCTTATGCAATAAGTCTGGCTTTATTTCTGACCACAATGCCACGTTCATCTGGCTTGTTCTTGTAAAACCATCTTGTACCAATCGCATTTTCTCCATCAGGTAAGTCCACTAATTTCCAAACTTCTTGTTTGCGAAATTGAAGTAACTCCTCTTGCATGGCTTCAATCCAACTATTATTTTGTAGCGCTTCTGAAATTTTCTTCAGCACCACTTGAGAAAGAAAACATGAATAAAGACAAACGTTTGCATGTTCAGTCTGACTTCTCATAGTTCTCTGATTCAAAGGTCCTATAATCTGAGAAAGAGGATGATTCCTGTGAACTCGATGAGTTGGAATTGAATCACCTTGTACTTGACTCTCCAGATTAGACTGATTCAGATTCGGTAGATCTTGTAAAATTGTAGAAGTATGCGGAGTGAAATTAGGAACTTGTTCTGGTGAATTGATGAAGTAGTCAAATGTTTCTGGAACAACTTCAACATTCGGATCTGATGATGGTTGATTTTGAACAGATCCACCATCATTAGGAGAAATTTGCGGATTCACGTCATCACCAAAAAGGTTTGATTCTTGATCTTCTTGAGAACTAGATGGACCCGGAGCTTGATTGGATACACCATTATCAGGATTATGAAATGACATGAACGGATACTCAGAATTGAGATTACTGTCATCGTCATTATCAGAATCATCACTGAAACATCCCAAGTCTCCTGATTCTTTTCTCGATTTTCCTGAAAAATCAAACAAGTTAGAATTGAAAGATTTTGATAACGAATCTAAATCAAACAACCATTCGGGACCATGAGCCACTGACGTAAATGAATTGTCTAAAAACTTTACGTTAATAGTTTCAATAACAGTGTTTGTTTTGCTATTAAAAACCCGATAAGCTTTTGAAACAGAAGAGTAACCAAGAAAAAATCCATCGTCAGATTTTGACTCAAATTTACCGAGATGATCACTTAAATTTAGAATCGATACAGGACAACCAAATGCTTTCAAGTATGAAATATTCGGTTTTCTTCCAAACAATAACTCATAAGATGTTTTATGTTTATCCTGAACCAATAATGTCCTGTTTTGTACAAAGCAAGCAGTAGCAATAGCTTCGTCCCAGAATGTGATAGGGATTTTGGCATCTGCAAGCATGGATCTTGCTGCTTCAATCAGTGTCCGATTTTTCCGTTCTGCAACTCCGTTCTTTTGTGGAGTTCTTGGAGCACTAAATTGGCGCGCAATTCCTTTTTCTGCACAAAACGAATCGACATTAAAGTTTTTAAACTCGGTTCCATTATCACTTCTCAAGATTTTTACTTTACAATCCAACTGATTTTCAACTTTGATATTGAATTCTTTTAACAACTCAGCAGTTTCAGATTTAACATGCAAGAAATAAACCCAAGAAAATCTAGTGAAATCATCAATGATGACAAAACAATAAGACTTCTTTCCGATGCTTTGAACATTTGTTGGTCCGAAAAGATCCATATGTAACATCTGTAAAGGTTTTGAAATGGAGTGTTCTTGCTTGGACTTAAAAGACATTCGGTGTTGTTTTCCTTTCAAACATGCTGGACAGAGATCAGTTGTAGAGAATTTCTTTGACGGTATTCCCACAACATGATTTCCAGTCACCAGTCGGTTCATGTTTCTGAAGTTTGAATGGCCCAGCCGTCTATGCCAAAGCTGACTCTCATCATTTGAAGCATGCGCAATGAGACATGTGGTTTCAGTTTCAGCATCAATCTGCGACATATCAAGCTTGTATACATCACGATCTCTTGGAGCTTTAACCACCACCCACTCATTGTTAATCTTGAAACCTGGTTTGAGTATGTAACAAAAAGAATCATCAAACAATGTTGAATATGATTTGTCACAAATTTGAGATACACTTAGCAAATTAAAGTTCAACTGTGCACAGTAGTTGACTTTATCAAAGCTAATGACTCCATTTGACACGGTTCCTTCTCCAGTTATTTTTCCACCAGCATCTCCTCCAAACGCAACATGAGTACCATTCTTAAGTTTAAAATCTTGAAGCAAGGCATGGTTGCCTGTCATATGCCGGCTACACCCACTATCAACAAACCATGAGTTGATAGGTCTTCGAGGGCGTACCTGCATTTCAACATTTTACCTAGTTAATTTGGTCAACCCAGGCCCACATGGTCTTGGGTTTTTCGAATCTATCTGTAACGATAACTTGTTGATAATGTAGATTTTGAAAATTTGTTTCATTTGAGAGATTTGGTTGAAAACTGTTTCGCCCAACGGCTTGAGTTGTTTGCTTTCTTCATAAAGCAGTGAACCTTTCCTCTAACTTAGGATCAAGGTTATTTTCAAATTTCTGATTTCTTACCATCAAAGCTCTGGGCTTAAAACTGTTAACCTACACATTTTTGGACGAAAACTCATTAAGACCAGAATTGTTTCGTTTGAAAGTTCTCAAATCAGGAGAATGACTTTGGTTAAATTTTTTAAAACCAAAAGATTGATTTCTTTGAAAATTCGGAAAAGGTGTCATTTCTCGTGATGAGTTTTTTCGAAAGAAACAATCTGCAGTATCATGATTTCTCCTTTCAGAAATATCACAATACTTGTTATAAAAACATTCCTCTGAAGAATGATTTCTTTTGTCACAGTAATTGCAGTACATGTTAAAGAAACATTCAGCAGTAACATGATTATAACAATCACAAATCTCACAATGTTTCTTGCTAATCCTAAAGAGCCGATTGTTAACTCTAGATGTTGAACCCACTCGTGATTCATTATCAGGGTTGTTCGGTTTTAAGTTAACTTGATTCTTTTGTGGAGATTTTGATTGTGACTTTGTTTGCTTGATATCAAATTTTGATTGCTTTGGAACTTGGTTCGATTTTAAACCATCTTGTTTAGTTACCTTCTTTGATTCAAATCTTTTATCATTGACAGCGGAAGTCTTAGGACCTGAACCTGTTTTCAGAACAGAGTTAGATTTGATTGAAGAATTAATTTGGTTACCATAAGATCCGTTCATATCGAATGTTCCTGCAGACACAAACTTGATTGTTTTACCTTTTGACACTTTCTTTTTCACAAGTTTGACATTTTAAGTTTTAACGATTTGAGCTTTGGGTTTGTCATTTGATGTTATGACACTTTTACCTTTCGACTATTTTGTTTCAGATTGATTGTTTGTTAATTTCGATTTCTGCATCTTTGCATTTGAAACTTCAGTCTTCTTCACTGGTTTCTTCTTGATCAGTTTATCAGCAACAATCGCTTTCTGTTCATTCTTCCACTTGATGTATTCTGGATCATTGTATCCTGAAAATTCAGCTTCATCCTTCACCTTTTCTGCTGGTTTAGGATTCAGTTCCGGATATTCAACAAGTTGCACCAGAATAGGATCAGATTGGTTGCTTGCTTCATCATCAGCTTCAACTTTCACGATGTCATCTTCTTTCAAACTTTCCAGTAAAACTTCAGATCCTTCGGATTCATATTTACTTGTTTGAATTTCTTTGAATCTTTGTTCATTTTCAGGTGAATGATCAAATTCATTAAAGTTTTCTGGTAAAGTGTTTGTGATTGATTTAGCCATTGGTTCATGAGTGAAACCCAATCCTAGTTTGCTTTTGTTACCTCTTTCACTCACAAGTTGTCTCACCATTGTTTTACAACTTTTAACCTTAGTTAGTTCAACTTGTGTAACTGCATGAGCAACTTTTTCTTGTTCATAATTCTTTGTCATTTCTTCAAGTTGTTTGGTTACTACTTCCAGTTCCTTCAAGGTTTTGTTCCATGATTCTTCAAGTGACAATATCTTCTCATCAGCAATTTTGTGATCAATTTTAAGTTGTACATGAATTTGTTCATGTTTGCTTAATTTGTCACCAATTTTAAAAGAATGAGTTCGATAATGTTCCACTTGTTTAATGCATTGTTCATAACATAACCTACCTTTAACATCATCAGGAAAAGGAACATAATTAGGGGGTAATTCGGTACTAACCTTTGGTTGTTCGGCAGATGATGAAGACTCATTAGATGTAGCCATAAGCGCAACTTCTGGTTCAGATTCTTCAACAGGATCTGCCTTTGCACTCCAATCATACTCTTTAGAATCTTCACTAATAGCCTCAGTCACTTGATCATCCCCTTCTTCAGACCAATCTTCTTCAATTTCACATACTAGTGCCAAACTTGATGTAAGATCAGATGTAAACTGTTCCGCATAAGCACTCCTGTCATATCCGTCTTTCACACTGACCACCAGTGCTTTGGTCTGATCTTCTGGTTTCTTGCCTTCATCTTTCAGTTCTGGCATGGGAAGACTTTGGTATGGCTTTTGCATGAAACGTTGATTCCTGTTCTGGTAGCTTGAAGACTGTTCCGAGTTTTGACTTTGACCATGATTTTGTCCGCTTGAGCTAGCTTGATCATTGTAGTTCTGATTCTTAGGAGCCTTGCATTCCCGTGAAAAATGACCATTTCTGTTACAGTTGAAACATCTGGCCTTTGATTTGTCAAAACCAACTGTCTTGTTTGCATGTGGCTTGAAGCTACGGTTCACATATGTGTGTTTCTGAGTTCGATATGCAACCATAACCATTTGCCAATTCAAATCAATTTCTTCAACATCATCAGGATCCATTTCAAACAAATCTTGAAGCACAACATCCATCTGATTCAAATGATTTCCTTGATAAGCTTGAAAGCTTCCCATGAATGCAGTGAAAGCATTCTTACTCTCATCATCTTGTAACAAGATATTTATCACATCTTTTACTTTGGCTTGAACTGTGGAACTTGAACTTTGATTCTCTGCTTGAGATTTCATAGATTGACTTTGAACTTGAGCTCTTGGTGGAGATTGAGGTTGAGAGTAAATTGGTGAGCTTGGTAAATACGATGAATCAGTGTAAAAGCTAGCACCAACAAACAAATCTCCCTCGTCGTCAGTCTTAGCATTTTCTTGAGCAAGAAATGCATTCTCCACTATGTTTGCAGGATTTATCACAAATTTGTACTGAGCATGTGAACCTGTTCTGTCAGTATTTCTAGAACTTTCATCAATCTCAACTTCCTCAATCTTTGCAATGAGAAGATCCAAATCCATTGGAAACTTTTCAGTATGCTTCAGTAGAGTCACAGCCTGTTTCCATGAAGATGGAAGAGCACACAACAATCTGTCATTCAGGTCTTGAAGATCTGTCTTAGCACCAACATTTGTCATCTCAGTAGTTAGATGAACAAATTTATTCATCATCTGGTGCACAGATTCTCCAGCAATATGTTCAAACAATTCCAGTTGTCTCTTTAATTTCTGCTTCTTGAGACTTCTCAACTGTTCTCCTCCTTCACAGATTGATTTCAATGCCTTGAACAATGTGTAGCCAGTTTGATAAGTATCCAATCTCGACAACACTTGAAGTGGCAGCCCTTTGCACATCAAAGAATAAGCCTTACTGTCATTCTTGACCTTTCGTAAGTCTTCTGCTGATAGATTATCTTCAGAATAAGGTTCAGTTGAATCTTTGGTGTAGGTACTTGCACTATCAGTAGCAGTCTGAGTAGGAATGTGAGGACCTTTATCAATTGACTTCCTTAGATCATTGTCAATAGAGCATAGATGATGCTTCAATATGATTGTCCAGTTATTGAAATCTGCACGATTAACCAATCTAGGAACACGGTTATCAGAATCATCATTAGGTGCCATTTTTTTTTAAAAAAAATTTAAAGAAAATATTTTTTGTGTTTTTGATGATTTTTGAAATGAAACAGTTAAAATTTTAAACTAAGTATGACTAAGTAATGACAAGATAAAATAACAAGGTTTGAAACAACTGAAACAAGTCACACGGCTGAACAGTGAAATTTTGTTCTTCACCCGGCTGAACAGCGTATTTTCTTCTTCACCCGGCTGAGAAAAACTTCTTCACCCGTCTAAACAGTGACCCGACTAAACAGTTGTCAATCTTCAATACTTGAAATCTTCACCCGGCAGAGTATGTTACCCGGCTGAACAGTAAAAACTTTACACAGCTGAAACTTGACCCGGCTAGAACTTGACACAGCAGAAAAAGTTGACCCGGCTGAACAGTTGATAGCACGGCAGAAATGTTGTTTACCCGGCCAAACAGTAAATGAGTCACCCGGCTGAAATGTTAATCACCCGGCTGAACAGTTGATCACCCAGCACAACAGTTCTTTGATCCGGCCGAACAGTACAACCTTTTTCTTGCAAATTCTTCACCCGTCTAGACAATTTTGCCTTCACACGGCTACACAGGACCTAATTGTTCACAAATCTAAGTCCAAAAATATTGTCTAAGTCAAATATATCACCCGGCTAGTTAATCTTCAACCAGTTCATCCTGTTCATCATCTTCGTCATACAGATTTTTCAGAATTTTAATGAAGCTTGTCCAATTTGTCCAAAATTCACACACAAGCACCGATTTAAACCGATTATCAATCTCCAATCTCAATCAATCCAAAACATGATCAATTTTTGATGATTTTGAGCAAAAATTTGATCGAACAGTAAACATCAATTTCTTCTTAATTCCTCAGATCTGATAATAATCTGATGGAATTAGCACAATTGTTGTGAATTAGAAGTGATTGCGATGATGAATCACAACTAAAAACAGCAACAGATCATTCAGATCATGATTTGAGCAATATTGATGTGTTTTTGCTTGATGAATAGCGAAGAACACACACAATACCAACAGCTCTGATACCAATTGATAGGTTCAATTGGATCGATATTGCTGCAAATCAGAACGATCTAAGTACAAACACACAATTCAATCAACAACACAATCCATTACTAAATAATTCTCTTGTATTGATGATCAAAGCATAAACGTTGTAGTACAAATGTGCAGGAGAATACAAATAACACACACACACAATTCTCTCTCTAGCGTGTAAGTTGTGATCTAGACTCTCTCTCTAACATTCTCTCATAACATGCTTTATGCATCAACACATTAGGGAAAATACAAAATTAACCCTAAACTATACAAACATGTATAAACAAAGTACAAATTAAATCTTCTAACAGGAATGAGCCCTAACATTGGTGTTCATCACAAAAATCCGGTTCCACTGTGTTTTAGCTTGTTTTGATCAGTAAAACTTTGAAGTATTGATAATCGCATTGATGTACAACAATTCTAAAGTTTTAAGACAAATCATT
Organism: Tagetes erecta; assembly: GCA_030867185.1. Classification (NCBI taxonomy): domain Eukaryota; kingdom Viridiplantae; phylum Streptophyta; class Magnoliopsida; order Asterales; family Asteraceae; genus Tagetes; species Tagetes erecta. Next base: position 9,152,860 of record CM061497.1, read on the forward strand.
CAACATTCATGAATTTTGGAAAATTGATGCTGGTGAAGTTGGCATATTGGATCTGAGAATAATAGAAAGTTTGCCCAAGTATTGGGCGTTTTAGCACTGTTCAGGCGCATTAGTACTATTCGGACGTATTAGTCTTAGGTGTTTTACAACTGTGTGGACGTTTAAGAACTGTTTGGATGTTTTGGACTAAAATTAAACTTAGACGTATAAGAACTGTTTGGGCGTTTGACTACTGTCCAGGCGTTTTACTACTGTTCGAACATTTCTCTTCAAGATATTCAGAAGTTTTTTAAGTCTCAGGCATTTCAAGTTCATTCAGGCGCATCAGAATCCAGGCGTTTTACAACTGTTCAGGCGCAAGAGCATTGTTCATCAGAAATTTTTCAAAGTGTTAGATGTTTTGCAACTGTTCAGTCCTTTTACAACTGTTTAGGCACATAAGTACTATTCATATTTAATAATAAAAAAGATTTTTACAAAACGCCCAGGGGGCCAAAACACTCAAATTGTGCCAAACACCCAAACACTAGTACACAAAAGGTTCTCGATGCGGTGAAAATGCCCCTCTAATGCGGTTTTGCGCCCGCATTGAAACCGGTGCATCAAAAAGATTTTACAACTTGGATGCGGTTTATATCACCGCTCCAACAATATACAAAACCGCTCCATCCTCTAATAACTTACCAAACAAATAACACTACATAATAGCATCAAAGGCCATCAAAAGTGCACCAATATGAAACATAAGAAGCATCAAAAGACATCAAAAAACTGCACCAAAAAATAGCCTTTTGAAGGTGTTTAAAAACCACTAGAGATAGAGATACTGCATTTTTGGATACTGCTTGTTACAAAAAGCTAGCTGCCATATGCTGCTGCACATTCAAAAACCAATATATATATATATACATATATATATATATATATATATATATATATATATATATATATATATATATATATATATATATATATATATATATATATATATATATATATATATATATATATATAGGGGATGGTTCATTTGAGAAGAGCAAATATTGCGAGAAGAAAAAGAAATTACTAAATTCTTCATTTTTTCAACCAAAAACGTTTTTAACTTACAAAACAATGATAGAAATGCAACATTTATTCATTAACTTTGATATTCAATATATAAAATTTAATAAATTTCATTTATTTGTTAAACCTACACATGTGGAAGTCATGTGTATGTTAGGTTACTTACACATAACCTACACGTGTGAAGGTAAATTTAAAACGCTAAAAATACATACGTAAAAAATATTTTAATGATTTTTTAGTTTATACCTTACACATTTGTATGGAGGAAGTGAATTTATTAAAAAAAATTAAACAAATGAAAAGTTTTTTTAGTGATTTAGGTTTCTTCTTTTTCTTCTCGCAATATATGAGTCTTCTCAAATGAACCTCCACCTATATATATATATATATATATATATATATATATATATATATATATATATATATATATATATATATATATATATATATATATATGCTACATATTACAAAACCATCTAGTATTCAATTCACATTACAATATATGTCATGTTGCATATTAATTACAAAAACCATATGCCTTCATGCATATTACAAAAAACCATCTAGTGTTATATTGTACTTCATGATCTACACCATTTACTACAAAATTATCCAACTTCCACTTTAACTTTCTAACATTAAACTTCTCCAACATTTGAAGCTTCATCAAGCACCTTCAAAAATTCTTTCATGATGTTTTCGATTAACGCGTCGATCTCCGGTTGAGTGACTAGCGATGTGTCATTCCAAATTTAACTAAACAATATAATTAGTGTTATAGACAAATGAGGAATACCAATATTACTTGAACCCAAATTGTGACACCCCACCCGGTGGCGGAAACACCGGATTGTCATAGAAATGGAAATCGTTCGTAAACAAAGCGCATTGCATCATTTTATTAAAGTCTAATAATGGTTAACATAAGTTTGGAACAAAAAATTTAAATAGAAAACGATAAAGCAACAACTATAGTAAATGCAATAGTCTTTTTATTATTTTTTTTCTCTAAGTCCAAGGCATCCTATGTCTTGAATAAATAGCAAAAACGTCATCACTTGAAATATGTGAAAATAAAGTTAGCTATTGAAAGCTAGTGAGTAAAATCACAATTTGTACATAATAATATGGAAATCCGAGATCATCATAATATGCTGCGCAACCATACATGTATAGCCATTTCGTAAATATTACTCTACCATGACCCCTTGTAATAGAACACAACCACATAGAATCCACAACTTATAGTTTTAGCCATTTTGACATGAGGAACCAACTCACGTATTTGACTAAAGATAACTTTTAACCAACCGTCAATTAACCGTCTCCATTTATAAGTTATCAATAATCAATTAGTAACTAGGGACATGGCATAGTAATAGCATCATAGTATAGCAACAACTGTCATATCATAGCAAACATACTAAACATGGAATTAGAATGGCCGGGTTTAAATCACCTATCGATGTTGTCCAGGCATGTGGGTTGTCAAATCATTAGTGCTAACATTGTACTCGTGGGATTACCATGTAACAAACATACTTTGAACTACCACATAAGATTGAATCTTGTCGCGAGTCAAGACTAACACATTTTATTATCTCTTTTGGAAAACAAATTGCAAAATGGAAAACATGGTATAGTAATAGAAAACATATTTCAGCCCCAAACGTAAAAGTAAAAAGGGGAGTGAGTTTACTCACCTTAAATACGAGTCTAAAATAATATAGCAATCACTTAGATGGAACCGAGGACTTCCCAAATACTAGAATTACCTAAGTAATGAGAATCCTAACTTAGCAAACACATAGTATAGAAATCTAGAATAGGAAATTAGGGTTCTAATGTAATTTAGAATTTTAGGGTTTCAATTGGGATTTGAGGGTTTTTTGGTAAGTGATTATAAATGAATGAATCGATTTAAACGTAACGTCAGAAGATGATAATAATAATAATAATAATAATAATAATAATAATAATAATAATAATAATAATAATAATAATAATAATAATAATAATAATAATAATAATAGTAATGATAAAATAATAACTTTTGATGGTAATCATAATAATAGTATGTCTTACAAAACGACAAGTAACTCAAAAATATATATCTATATTTTCAAATTAATTATTTGACGTCGAGAATGTATTATATACACTAAAAATAATTATTTAAAGTTATTTAAATGTTTTATACAAAAGTCTATATTTATAAACTTTTATAAAAATTGTTTACACTTTTGTATATTCTAAAGGTACTTAAGAATACATTTCATAAAACTTTTAAATCGTAATGTTTACAAACATGCATTTATAAAAGTTTACATTTAAATAATTGGTCATGAAATTTATGGAGTTGTACGTAGAATTGACCTTTATAAATGGTAGTGATAGGTTACATGATTTTTTTAAAGTTTCTATTAATCAAAAAGTGTTAGAAAATAGATTTAAACATACTTGGTAGAAGCGAGAATCGAACCCAGGGACTCCGCGTCTAAATACAAACGACAAAACCGCTGAACCAGGTTGTTATTTGTTATGTGGTTTAGATTATAATGAATTTAACTGATATTTAAAATTTTCGTCAATTTCCTCAAGAACAACCAAACCCTAATTTCCAAATCAACATTAAAACGATCCCAGATAGGTAAAATTGATAGATGGTTTTTGATCAGGAGGTCAACACGAGTATTTTATCATATGAAACGTACCTGATCGAAGACGAATTGGATCAATGAAAGACGAAAAATAGAAACGGTTTGCTTGAAATTCATTTGATTGATTGGAGCAGTTAGAATTCAAGTAGACTTCCATATATCTTCTAGGTTGTCACACCCTCAAATTCCACTAACGGAGTTCTACCGTTTAGGGCGTGACATGCCAGGATCTCATTGCCATTAGTTACATTGAACGACATCTATATGAATTTAAAAACCAACATTAACAAAAACCAAGTTTAAAATAAGTTTCAGTGCGGAAGCATAAATAAAAATTCCTACAATTTAATGCGTAAACCACGCGTCCGAACATTAAGTTTAATAAAAATAAAATTAACAAAAGAAGTTTTAAATGCAGCTAAGACTCAACCAAACATGCTCCTAATCCGTGCATAGTACCTGAGAAAGACATGCTAAATCGTGTCAACAACAGCCGATAATGTAAAATACAATTATATCGTTGGGTAGCGAACCCAGTTTCTTGATATTTAAGCGTTTTGATACCGAGCTGACTGAGATTTATTTGCGCCTCGACACCATTGCTACAACAATGGACCAACAACATAGGACAATTCACACCTACCCGGCTCCCAGCCGAGGGTGTGGTTTGTCAAACCCAGTAGTACTACCCGAACTTCCTCGCTATACCTCGTATATTAACGGCTCGAAGATTTAGTGAGGACTTGACAACTTGTTACGTTTACTGATAGTCACATGTATAGGTTGGACTCACCGGCTTGTCGGTGTTACTTTTGTATGTATTTGTATGTCTTGTATTTGTAAGTGTTCTAGCGAACCTACGGGCGAATCTATAGATTCGCCCGTGGTTCATGTTAGCTTTTGTTAAAGGTTTCGACTGGGCGAACCTAATTGTGCCCAGCGAACCTGTGTTGGTTCGCTAGATAGATTCGCTTCAGCGAATCTATCAGCGAACCTAACACTGCTATATATTGTAACCTTATCCTCATCTTAATACAACTTTTGCACATCTTTAAACAAAACTCTTATCCACTGATTGTGTTGTGTAATCGTTCATTTGAGGTGCTAGGAGCATATTCTACTTATCATTGTAGCTAATATACCTCATTTGTGTTGTGTAATCTTGTTATTGGGTTTGTTTGGATATTATACACTTTGTTGTTCAAGTCTTGGATACTTTGTTGTTAAACAAGTCAACATAGCACTGAAATCACGATCTTTATGGACCAACAATATGGTATCAGAGCCTTAGTGCTCTTGATTGTTTGATTCAAGTGATTTTTATGTGATTTTGGGGTTTTTGAGTCAAAACACTAATTGATTCTGTTCTAAGCTTGTTTTGGTGTTTTGGAGTTGTTTTTTTGCTCAAGTATTGTGTTATTTGGTCATAGGAAGCTTTTAAAACAAACTTGTATGCAAATGGTCAAGTTTTGAAGGTGTTCGGGTTGTTTTCGTACTGTTACAGGTTGGTTCGTAACCCAGCGAATCTATCTGTTCTTCCAGCGAATCTAGCAGTTCATCCAGCGAATCTATTTCAAATTCTTGTACTGATTGGTTTGTGTTAGGGCTAGCGAATCTGATATTTCATCGAACGAAAGTTCACTGGTTTTGCTAATTGTGCAAGCGAAACTACTGCCAAAATCAGGCGAGCGAAACTGTGCCTGCTTGTCAGCGAATCTGTTTTGTTTGTCTAGCGAATCTGTCATCAGCGAATCTACCAGCGAATCTGCTGTGTTCTTTGAGCGAATCTAGCCAGCGAATCTGTTTGTCTTCAGCGAATCTATAATCTGTTCAAAGTTATGACTTCATCAACACTGAATATGAATGATCTGGATAGCGTTCAACCTAACAGGCCACCGAGGCTTGTTAGTGGTGAAAACTTTGAAGACTGGAAAAGATGTTTGAAAGCCTTTTTCTACTACACAGACTACAACCAATGGGAATCTATTGTAAATGGTCCGCACGTGCCGACGACAGTTGAAGGAGCTGTCACTTCAATAAACACAAATCCAAGTACCTTTACTGAAGCAGATACCAAGTTACTTGATCGTGACAAAAAGGCACTCGGGGCATTGATACTTTGCTTACATCAGGATATCTTCAACAGGTTTGCTGAACACACAACTGCAAAAAGCTTGTATGATGCATTGTGTGAGTTTTATGATGGCAATGAGGATCTGAAACTGGATAGAAAAGCTCAAGCTGAAAAGGAATTCAACTCTTTCGTGGGGTATTCACAAGAGAACTTGACTGATATTACAAATCGATTCCTATCTGTGTCAAGTAATCTGAAGAAGTATGATGATAAGCTGGGCAATCATGAACAAGTCGCAAAACTGTTAGATTCTCTTCCTCCTCAGTGGAGTCTTCAAATCAAGCTGTTGAAACAAGAAAGAAACTTTCCCGACTACAAACTGATGGACGTCATAAACAAGCTGAAGTCTTTCGACCTTGATGTGAAGAGAAGAGAATATAATCAGTCAATGATGGTTCCAAACATTCCTTCTCAAAATGCTGCACTTATTTCATCCGCTGCAAACTCATATATCTACAGTGCTGCATCTAGAGGATCATCAAGTCATGTGTCTACTAAATCTGCTGGTGTATCTTCAAATGTTGGTTCAAGCACAAATGCATCTGTCACCACTCAGATTCCATCTGACACTATGGCTTTATTTGGAATGTTTGTTCATAATTATGAAGCTCTTGTTGCAGGTGAGTTAAAAGGGAAGGGTATGACTGTAGAAGATATGTATCAGGTGGATCCTGATGATCTGGAGGAAACTGACATCCAATGGCAGATGGCTATGCTTACTCTTCGTGCCAGACGATTCATGGAAAGAACCGGTAGAAGAAACTTTGGAAATCAGGGACAGAATAGCAAGCTGGGGTATGATAAGGGAAAGTTGAGATGCTATAACTGCAAACAATTGGGCCACTTCAAAAGGGAATGCCCTTTGCCAATTGTTACTGAGCCAGTAAACTCTGCAAATCCAAGATCTGCTCCAAATCAAGAAAGGGTTGAGGAAGCAAAGTCAAAGAATGAAACTGCACTGCTTACCAACTTTGATTGGAGTGCAGAAATTGAAGAAACCAAGGAGGAGATTAATCATGCCCTTATTGCTGAGATTGCCGAGATTGATGACAACGATATAAATTGCTTTGATACGTTCAAAGAATTTTATGGAAATGATGAGGAAGAGAAAGTGGAGAATGTTGATAAAGATCAATTAGATGTTATTGTTCAAGGGCATCTGAATCATTCAGGGTTGGTTTGTGAAGCTGCTGTTAATGAAGTGAAGCATGAGGAGGAGTCAAAGCTTACTTTGGAAGAAATGATTGAGAAGGCAAGGCTAGATGCAGTTGATGAATTCAAAAGAAGCACTCCCTACTGCCAGTGTGATCGTGCTCTTGCTGCCGAAAAACTGGTAATTGGTCTTCCTTACGATGTTATTGAAGATATGTGTTCATCTGCTTGCAAAATTCGTTTAATTGGCATATACAAAGCTAATAAATTGTTAATGTCAAACGAAAACGAATTAAAAAGAACCATCAAAGAGCTTAAATTAAGTGAATCAAAATATTTTGTCAAGTTAAGAGAAGCTTTAAAAGAAAATGAACACTTAAAAAGAACTCTTTTGGAAAAGAACTGTGAAATAAACTACTTGACTGAGCAAGTTACACTTGCTGAATTTGAAGCAAGAAAACTTAAAAACAAATTGCAGCAGTGGACGATATCTGGTATGAAAAGGGAGGAACTCTGCAAGAAACAAAGGGGGGCCAGAGTTAAGACGGGTTTGGGTCTTAGTAACAATGAAACATATGCATATCCTCCACCTAGTACTTTCTGTTACTCTCCTAAACCTATTCCTCATCCCTCAAATGAGTTAATTAAAGAGATTATTCAGAATGATACTGACAGTTCAATTGCAGGTTTAAGTGAAGTAAATCTTAAGGAGGTTAGAGAGGATTACGCATATGGTGGGAGTGTTGGGCTCGGTTGTTCTAGCAGTAGTGATTGCAGTAGTTCTGATTCCAAGAAGTCTTTTGAAGACATTAGCTTAATTAATTCTGTTTGTAGTAATGTGTCATGTTCAGACAATTCCATGTTTAAGAGTGATTTAGGGTGCTCTACTTCAAACTCTAATATGTTGAATGATGTTTTGTTTGAAAATGTGTGTGAAAATGGCAAAGACAAACTTTCAGGCCATGTCTCTGAAAGTCAAACTAAAACAAACTGTTTTCAAAAGTTCTTCACTCATCAAATTCCATCTTTCACACCAGTGAGAATTTCAAAACCAAAAGACAAGGAATCAACTTTTTCATACATTCTCAAACCTAAATCTGAATCTAACAAGGTAAAAGTCACAATTAAGTCAAAACAACCTTATGACTCTTACAGTGACTGCAACTCTCAACTGTCTGAATGTGATGAGGAAATTGAAATGGATAAAATTCCGATTAACAAAGTTTCCAATGGTTTGAAGTCTCATTGCTTTAAGTGTGGAAATACTGATCATACTGCTAAGCAATGCACTGAGTCAATCAAAAATAGCTTAAAGCAAAAATCTTTTGGAAAAAGATTAAATACATTTGTAAATAATTTCTTTTGTAATTCTTCTTCTGCTCCACCACCCAAGTACACAAAGGTTTGGGTGCCAATTTCAAAGGTCTAACTTTTTTATTCTCTTAATAAATGTCAGGAACATTCAAATGCCGTTGTAAATAGTCATTGGCATATTGACAGCGGATGTTCCAGACATATGACAGGGTTGAAGGACCTCCTGACTAACTATAGGATCATAAATGGCGGTTATGTTGCTTTTGCGGGAGAAAAGAAAGGTGGCAAGATGATTGGTCAAGGAGAAGTCTCAAATGGCTCACTTACTTTGGAAGACGTCAACTATGTTCCTGAACTGGCATTCAACCTTCTCAGTGTATCACAAATCTGTGATAAGAATATTCCAGTGATGTTTCTTCCAAATGAATGCTTATTCTTGAAGCCAGAGTTTACTATTCCTGAAGATATGGTGATCATGCGAGCTCCGAGACGAAATGATACCTATATGCTGAATATGGGATCACAGGAATCAAACTCCACTGTGACATGTCTCCTGTCTAAAGCTTCATCTTTTGAATCGTTTTTGTTGCATAAACGTTTAGGGCACATTAATTTTAAAATTCTGAATAAATTGGTTAAGAACAATTTGGTTAGGGGTTTACCACTCAAAGATTTTTCAGTGGTTGAGAAATGTATGGCTTGTGCTAAAGGAAAACAGCACAAAAAGCCACATAAACTTAAAATTACAAATACCATCTCAGAACCCCTCGAATTGTTACATACTGATTTATTTGGTCCAATAAGTGTCAAATCTATTGCTAAAAAGTCTTATTGCTTGGTTGTCACAGATGATTACTCTAGGTACACCTGGGTGAGATTCATGGCAAACAAGAGTGAGACTGCCGAAGAGTTGATGAAGCTGATTCCTCTAATCGAGGTTCTTGGAAAGAAAAAGGTTCAAGCCATCAAAAGCGATAACGGAACTGAATTCAGAAACCATATGCCAAAGAAAGCGTATGCCAAAGAAAAAGATTACTCATTCGATCGAGAGGTTGATGAAATTCAAGCCGAAATTGATGCTGGTAGGGAACAGCGGACGAAGAGGAGGTCGGATGCTCAAACTGGAACGTCAAAGAAAGCAAGGCACGAGACTGGCGGTACATCGGGTGAATCAGTTGATGAATTAAAGGGTCAGATTGAAAGTTTGAGGGGAGAACTGTTGGAGCTGAAAGGTAGGTATGAGGAACTGGAAACACAAGATGCTGAGAAATCAACCGTTATATATGAGATGGGAAGGATGATGAAGGATCAGCAGTGTCTGATGGTAAGGATCTTCAAGGAACTGAACTGTTTGAAAGAAAAGGAGGGGACTGAACCTGCTATGACTGAAGCTGAACTGAACTCCTTAACGGATGCTGCAAGGTATCCGTTAATGGACGTCGTATTTGGAGATCAGAATAAAGATAAGGGTAAAGCTGCTGAGGAAACATTCGATGAAGAGATGGGCATTGATTTAGATGTGTTTGAAGGAGATGAAGTGGTCGGAGGATCTGGGGTGGATTTTACATTGATAGATGAACCAGAATTGGACGTAGATGCAGATAGTGAGGAAGATCTGGATGATGAGCCCGAAACATATAAGGTGGAAGAAAAGGGGATGAGTTACCAGTTTGAGCACGTTGACCTAGACAAATCTGAGTGGTTCCGAAAGGAAGAAGAAGTGGTCCCCGAAATGCCGATATTTCAACACCTAGATGAACCCAACACCAAACAGTTAGATAGGCAGGTGATAGCGTGGAAGTATAATAGTTTGGTGGATGCGTATATGGTTAAAAGAAGGGGCGGTGACATTAGTTACATCAAGAACAGGAAGCACTTCGCCACCTTACCAAGATGGGACTTGCGTAGGCTGGCAAAGCTACCATTGTTGGGTAAAGAAGAAAGCGGAAGGGCTTGTGCGTTCGAAGTTACACTCAGGGAGGCCGCAAAGACCAACTTTATTGATTTTGGATACCAGAAGCCAAGGAGAATGAGACAGAAAAGGGATAGACATTGGGTATCGTGGAAGGGTAAGGTGGTTCTGAAGGTTGAAGCACCAAAGGCGATGACCAGGGTTAGAGTTCCAGACACACAGCCACCGAGACTGCAGGATTTTCTTAAATGGTTCTATGACAACAGCTCGGGAGAGGCAGTTATCAGATTGAAAGGAGATGACCGTCCAGAAATCCGTTTATTTGATCCAATGGAGGTCTTCTCCTTCTGTGACGAGGATCTGAAGGTGTTGTGCGAAAATAGGATAAAGCACGGGGCTGGAGATGATACAAAGATCGAAGCGAACCTGTTCGTGAAGGTCGCTAACAAAGCCCGGGGGATTCGTGCTGAACTGAAGACGGTAAATGAGAGACTGAGGATTTCTGATGATCAGCGTATGGACATGGACGACCTATCTAGACAGCTGGATCAAACCATTGAAAGAAGGTTCGAGAAACCGGTGGAGGTTATTGATTTGGATGTTACGGGCGAGGATCAAACTGTAGAAATTCAGGCGGAGACGACAGTTCAACATATGCCTGATACTGAGGTCGCAGATACAGAGTTTGTAGATTCGATGTTGAACTTTAGTGAAGATGAGGCCGGATCTGAAGACGTTACCAATCCTTTGGCCGGTATCGAAGAAAGGGCAGGAGCGTACGTTGAATATCTTTGAAGCCAAGATAAAGACGGAGCTAAATCAGAAGACTTCCCCTGGTGAGGTCCAACCTAGGGGGAGTATTGATAGTCACATGTATAGGTTGGACTCACCGGCTTGTCGGTGTTACTTTTGTATGTATTTGTATGTCTTGTATTTGTAAGTGTTCTAGCGAACCTACGGGCGAATCTATAGATTCGCCCGTGGTTCATGTTAGCTTTTGTTAAAGGTTTCGACTGGGCGAACCTAATTGTGCCCAGCGAACCTGTGTTGGTTCGCTAGATAGATTCGCTTCAGCGAATCTATCAGCGAACCTAACACTGCTATATATTGTAACCTTATCCTCATCTTAATACAACTTTTGCACATCTTTAAACAAAACTCTTATCCACTGATTGTGTTGTGTAATCGTTCATTTGAGGTGCTAGGAGCATATTCTACTTATCATTGTAGCTAATATACCTCATTTGTGTTGTGTAATCTTGTTATTGGGTTTGTTTGGATATTATACACTTTGTTGTTCAAGTCTTGGATACTTTGTTGTTAAACAAGTCAACATAGCACTGAAATCACGATCTTTATGGACCAACATTTACGCTTAATAATCAAGAGATATAATGTAAATACAGTTCTCAAATTTAGTTTCGTGCATGCTTACTCCCCAATAGGAAAATAGTAAAAAGGGGCCGTGAAACTCACCTTAACTTTGCGCAGCTACAAATAACCAAGTAATATCCTAGGTAGTCCCACTACCCGATCATGATCACTAATGAGATACTAGTGATTTAAAAGAAACTTGGACGGTTACTCGTCTCCGATTCGGTTTCGTACCCATTGCTTTAATATAATTTTATCATGAAATAAAATGAGTTTTGAGATGTGACTCTCACTAAAAAGTTTAAACTATCATTGTAATAATTCGATTATATAAAGTATCCACTTATACAACTTATCATGTATTAAATACATGTACATTATTTCCTAGGATATACATACTTCACATATAATTTATTATGTAATTTTCATTTACTCATTAAGCGATTTTCATATAATCATCATACTATTAATGTCATTCAATCATTGTGCAATTATCATCACCATTTTCATGAAATCGTCATATTATCATTTATATTTATATTTAATCCATCACACCCATTACAAAGTTACACATAATCCAACATCCTAACCATACCTATATACTTATTCAAACATGTATATATATCCATAACCATTTCACGCATACATTCACAGATAGTTTTTCATGTACATTATATTCTTTACATGAAATTTTACACACTATATATCATTGTTATAAAATGTCACATTCAGTGTGTACATAAGCTTGAAGGTACACAACACACATATACATACGTACATGTACACAAATCGCATATTAGCACATATATAAATTTGTACACACTCAAACATGCATGTATACAATCACCATTTCAACACTGTTAGTTTGCTTTACAATTCAATCATTCACAAAACCATCCTTATGCATACCCCATGTTATACTTGCTATCTACGAACGTGTATACATATATTGGCTTGCACTTAATTATATAATCATGCATAGACAGATTGATAGATTAACACACATATATAGATGGAGATACATACATACATCGACATATATACATATATGAAATCTGTTTTTGAAGCCAAACCATATCCCGAACGAAACCGAAACCCAAAACAGTAACGAACCGAACATTTACGAGTTAACGGATCGGAGTAAAAACTAACCGAAACAGTTCGTGAGAGACAAAGGAACTTCTGCGGCGAGTTACGGCTGTCGTGGGTTTTAGTTAAAGGGGCGCAGATGGCTAGACGGTGGCGGAGAATGGTCGCAGCGACGGAATGGTGCTCTATGGTGCTTGCGGTGGTGGTCGACGGTCGTAGAGATGTCAGAACAGTGGTTGAAAGCGATGAAGGTGGTGTTCGGCGTTTAGGGTTTACGGGTTGTGTGTGTGTTACGAGAGGATGAAGAAGATGATTAGGGGGTGGGTTTATAGTTTTTGAATTTGCATATTGGTCCTTGAATTATGAGTTTTTGATTTCTTATTAGCAAAGTTAAGTTAGTTTAATTTCATTTAATTACAATTCAATCCCTATACCTTTTACAATGTATTTATTTTATGAAGTTATCTCGTTTATTTTTCGGTACGTATTCAAGTCATGCGTATTAGTTATTCTCAATTTACTAATGTTTAAACGTTGCTCTTTGTGATCCGATAATTGCTCGAATTACTATTTTTGTAATAAATATTCATTTAGCTATTTATTTAAGTTAATACTTTTAATTAATTATTGTGATAATTTACTCGATAGGATTCCACGTTGAAAGCGACTAACGGAATTTAGTAAAGTTGGGTTAACGGCGTTGACGAGAAATTACCGGGTGTCACATCATCCCCTTGTTGAAAGAATTTTCGTCCCGAAAATTGAGTAAGGTTGATAAGGGTTTGAGTTTGCAAGGAAGAAAAGAATAAAAGAAAAATTTTGAATTGTCACATCATCCCCTTGTTGAAAAAAATTTCGTCCGGAAATTTTAGTAACAGCACATTACTCCGATTGGGTTCAAGAAAACTAATACTTGACGTGTTGTTTTAATTAGATTCTCACGAGTTATCAAATTGGAGTACTTGGATTCTAACATATTTTTAAGTGTATTTGACAATTTGTAAGGTTTATAGGACATAAAACTTTTATAAGTTTAAGTGTCAAAAGACTAGAAATTACAAATCTTATACGTATAAATATGATGTTTAGTTATTACGAATCATTGGGTGAGAATGGTGGAGTGATAGAAACTACAAATTTCATACATGGAGCGTGAGAGGAAGTGGACAATGACGACATATCTTATACGTATAAATATAATGTTTAGTTATTACGAATCATTGTGTGCGTAAGTGTAACTAATGTACTTCGTATGATTGTAGTTTAGGATTGACTTTTTTTTTACCATTGTTATTTATCTTATACGTATAAATATAATGTTTAGTTATTACGAATCATTGTGTGCGTAAGTGTAACTAATGTAGTTCGTACGATTGTAGTTAGGATTGACTTTTTTTACCATTATTATTTAAAGATGGACTTTTGCTCTATGTAAATCCGAGTTGACTTTTTGATTTATTTATTGTGATTTGGGTATAACCCACACGACGGATTGTTGCTAGGATCCCCGCGTACCTATAAATTCACCATTACGTTGCGCACCCGTAATCGTCAATTTACATCACACGACTATCCTAACTTGCTTCACATCGCATGTTTTACTCAAATGTTTTGTTTTGTTTTTTTTTTGTTTTTTTTTTGTACTTATCTACATGTTATTTTATTCCATTTTAAGTATATGAAGTGTTTAAGGAAAGGAGGGTATACTTTAATTAATAAGTAAAGTACACTACATGTGAAAGATACAAATAGATGCCTAGTTTGATGATCTTATAAGGAAAACATACGTCAAACATACTATGAGTTGTTGATAAGTATAAGGAAAAAAAATGGTATAAACACAATGTGGGTATTCAGTAAGCAAGTATGTATCACACATAATAGTTTCACAGAAGCGATAATACGTTATAGCACATAATGAGTCTCATATCAAATAACATGTTATAGCACAAAAATGAGTAAGTAACATGTTATAGCACATAATGGGTCATGCAATATGTGATATGTGATAAAGTGTAGTAGGTCACACAACAGTCAAGTCATGACCTTACATCACTATGTTTTAGCCAATAATCTAGTTTAGTTGTTCTTATACCAATATTTATTAAGTGTCGGTATGTGTCGGTTGGTTGGCATATAGGGTGGATAACTATAAAAGTGTGTTCATTAGGCTCTGATTTACACTAGATTATTGCCATCATGATATGAGCTATAACTTGTAATGCAATGAAAGATGTTTCTTAGCCAGTTCCAAAACAGCTTTGAGTTTCCAACAACATAATGAATCAACAGTATTGTGATCAAGCATACATTATGTATACTCCAGCGATTAAGGTGTAAAGCAACTGATGTGCTTACTTAGTTCAAGTCTCACTAACAGAGAAGATTCTTCTAGTGTTCTTTAAAGTTTTACTTAATCCAACTAACTATACAAGCCACCAAATCGAGTCACGTCGATAGGCCTACAATGCTAATATATGTTTGTATGTTATAACTAAGTGAGTGAATAAATGAAAGACTAATTCTATGTATATTATTATAGGAAGAAAAAAAAAGAAAAAAAATATATATTTTTGACCCAAAGATGAAGAAAAAAAATTAGCCATGCAATTTATCTAAATGAGTGCGAATTACATCAATACATGTGTAACTAAGGCAATGTGCAGTTATAGTCTAGAATTCAATGCATTGCAACCTAGTTCGCTATAACTAAGGGCTCCGAAACCAATCTGTCACACCCTCAAATTCCACTAACGGAGTTCTACCGTTTAGGGCGTGACATTCCAGGATCTCATTGCCATTAGTTACATTGAACGACATCTATATGAATTTAAAAACCAACATTAACAAAAACCAAGTTTAAAATAAGTTTCAGTGCGGAAACATAAATAAAAATTCCTACAATTTAATGTGTAAACCACGCGTCTGAACATTAAGTTTAATAAAAATAAAATTAACAAAAGAAGTTTTGAATGCAGCTAAGACTCAACCAAACATGCTCCTAATCCGTGCATAGTACCTGAGAAAGACATGCTAAATCGTGTCAACACTAGGTTGGTGAGTTCACAGGTTTAGATAACTAAAAATACAACAACAGCCGATAATGTAAAATACAATTATATCGTTGGGTAGCGAACCCAGTTTCTTATTATTTAAGCATTTTGATATCGAGCTGACGGAGATTTATTTGTGCCTCGACACCATTGCTACAACAATGGACCAACAACATAGGACAATTCACACCTACCCGGCTCCCAGCCGAGGGTGGGGTTTGTCAAACCCAGTGGTACTACCCGAACTTCCTCGCTATACCCCGTATATTAACGGCTCGAAGATTTAGTGAGGACTTGACAACTTGTTACGTTTACGCTTAATAATCAAGAGATATAATGTAAATACAGTTATCAAATTTAGTTTCGTGCATGCTTTCTCCCCCAACAGGAAAATAGTAAAAAGGGGCCGTGAAACTCACCTTAGCTTTGCGCAGCTACAAATAACCAAGTAATATCCTAAGTAGTCCCACTACCTGATCATGATCACTAATAAGATACTAGTGATTTAAAAGAAACTTGGACGGTTACTCGTCTCCGATTCGGTTTCGTACCCATTGCTTTAATATAATTTTATCATGAAATAAAATGAGTTTTGAGATGTGACTCTCGCTAAAAAGTTTAAACTATCATTGTAATAATTCAATTATATAAAGTATCCATTTATACAACTTATCATGCATTAAATACATGTACATTATTTCCTAGGATATACATACTTCACATATAATTTATTATGTAATTTTCATTTACTCATTAAACGATCTTCATATAATCATCATACTATTAATGTCATTCAATCATCGTGCAATTATCATCACCATTTTCATGAAATCGTCATATTATCATTTATATTCATGTTTAATCCATCACACCCATTACAAAGTTACACATAGTCCAACATCCTAACCATACCTATATACTTATTCAAACATGTATATATCCATAACCATTTCACGCATACATTCACAGATAGTTTTTCATGTACATTATATTCTTTACATGAAATTTTACAAACTATATCATTGTTATTGTTGGGTTTTAGTGGTATCTTTTAGATTTTAATTGTATCAAAACGGGTTTGACAATTGTAATAATTAAACCGGTAATTATTAACGCAGCGGAAATTTAATATTAAAACCTATACCAAAAGTGAAACCGACAGGATCCAGTTACAGACATGCAAATACGGTTAATAATAATTAATCTACTGATGAGATGAATTATACCTTTGGTTAATAAATAACCGTTTGAGACACCGAAGGTTCAACGAACGAGATGCAAGAAACGAACACGAACGGTTATGGTAACGACAACATGCCAAGGAAGAGGCGAATCACCGGCTTGCTTGCTTGGCTTGGTACAAAATTAATAAAAGCAAGTCCACTTTTAATTCCTTTTGTACTTGATAATTGTCGATCAAAAGAAAAGGAGATGGCAAAACACTTTTATTCCTTTTGCTTCTCTTCTTTTTGGCGGCAGTAAGTTAAACAAAAAGGGTGAAGGGACTTTTACCCTAATGATCCCTTTAATACAAAGTAATTTAATTAGCGAGCCCTAAGCCCGATTAGATTAGTTTGAGCCAAACAAAATAATAAATCCATTACTCATTTTATCAAGTTAAATGAATAAGTATAAATTATATATAACCGTCTTTCGTTCGTGATTACCAATTAAACGAGTTAAGTGGATTTAATGTTCGTTGCCCTTGGTGTAACTCTTACGGGTCATAACTCGGTTAGCCACGTTAATTTATCGGGTCCGGACACATTAAATCCAACAGTCTCCCACTTGGTCGGACCACGATAAAATCTCAACGCAAAAGTCAGCGGCGCTCTAGCTACACATGACTGCCCCTAACAAGTTATGATACTTTAAAGTCATTAACCAAGCAATATGTTAATAGTAACAACTTACTATGACAATACAACAGACTTATGGTAATCTTCGTCATTTATCCTTTATGTAAAAGACATCAATTGAAACAATGAGACATGGATTAAGTTCATTCTCATATAGGTTCAATCATTACAGTTCTCGATCAAGATTCAAAATGGTTCATTCAAACACACAGTCTGTTTGGGTAAGGCCAGTTTGAATCAACGAGGGCGCCAAGATGTCTATCTATTACATAGAATGTAAGAGTACAGAATCCCTTATTGACTACATACAGCTCCCACTGAACTTCAGAATTATTCCTAATTAAAGCCTTTATGACTGGCAGTTACGCGACAGCGGTTGACATTAATTAAAGAATATTTCTTTGTAAATAGGAGTTCTAGTATATATCTCAGGTCAGAGGATACTAAATGAGTATACCAATATATCAAAAACATCTTATGACTACAATTCATGAAGATGATTTGAAACGAGTTACTTCCAACGTCATTCACAATGAGGTTTGTGAATTTGGATGTCAACTACTTGAGCCCAAATTCTGAATAGTCTTAATTCAGAATCATTCCCATGAGTCTAATCGACTACGGATAATTTAGAATACAATATTCATGGATTAAACGTATTAAAATCGAACACAGTTATAAACTTTAGAATTCAAAATAAGAAAATTCAAATGAATTCAGAAACTGTTAAAATGTTCGTACATCCAAATACTAAATCAAAACTCAAAGTTAGCTACTCTAAGCCCGATGGAATTCCTATGCTCATCATGTTTGTCATGTGTCATGGGCTTAGTAAACGGGTCTGCTAAGTTTTGATCTGTGTTTAATTTGATTATCATGATGTCTCCACGTTCCACAATTCCCGTATCAAGTGGAACATCCTGTGAATATGCCTTGCCTTTTGATGAGATCTGGGCTCTTTGGCTTGGGCAATAGCACCAATATTATCACAAAATATCTCGATTGGTTTTCGTATACTCGGAACCACATCGAGATCGGTTATGAATTTATTCATCCACACTGCTTCCTTAGCAGCATCTGAGACAGCAATATATTCGGATTCGGTGGTTGAATCTGCCACTACACTCTGCTTGGAGCTTTTCCATGAAAAAGCTCCTCCATTTAGAGTGAACACGAACCCTGATTGAGAGTGAGAATCATCACGGTCAGTTTGACAACTAACATCAGTGTAACATGTTACAGTGAGCTCTTCTTCCACTCCTCCAAAGATTAAGGACATATCTTTAGTTCTTCTAAAGTACTTAAGAATGTTCTTGATAGCAGTCCAATGGGCCATGCTAGGACTTTGCTGGTAACGACTAGTCATGCTTAAGGCACACAAGACGTCAGGTCTTGTACATAACATTGCATACATGATAGAACCAATCGCCGAAGCGTATGGAACTGCATCCATTCGCTTATTTTCAATGTCCGTAGAAGGAGATTGCGATTTGTTCAGCACAGTTCCTTTAGTCATAGGAACACCTCCTTTCTTGGAGTTTTCCATCTTAAAGCGTGTCATCATTTTGTCAATGTATGTGCTTTGATTTAGCCATAGAAGCCGCTTGGATCTATTTCTGTAGATCCTGATTCCTAGAATGTAAGCTGCTTTTCCAAGATCTTTTATTGCAAAACAAGATCCCAACCAGTGTTTAACTTCATTAAGCATAGGGATGTTGTTTCCAATGATCAGTATATCATCTACATACAAGATGAGGAATGATATAGAGCTCCCACTAGCTTTCCTGTAAACACAAGGCTCATCTTCATTTTTGACAAACCCAAACTCTTTGATTTTTTGGTCAAAACGAAGATTCCAGCTACGAGATGCCTGTTTAAGTCCATAAATGGACTTATTCAGTTTGCACACCCTTTTAGGATATTTTGGATCGACAAAACCTTCAGGCTGAACCATATAGACATCTTCAGAAAGATGTCCATTAAGAAAAGCGGTTTTGACATCCATTTTCCATATCTCATAGTCATAGTATGCAGCGATGGCAAGTAATATCCTAATCGACTTGATCATAGCAACAGGCGAAAAGGTTTCTTCATAATCTATACCCTCAATCTGAGTGTAACCTTTCGCAACTAGCCGTGCTTTATAAGTGTGTACCTTTCCATGCATGTCGGGTTTGATTTTGAAAAGCCATTTGCTTCCTATTGCCCGAGATTCGGGAGGTAACTCAACCAAGTCCCAGACTTGATTTCCACGCATGGATTGCATCTCAGCATTCATGGCTTCTCGCCATTTCTCAGATTCTAGATCTGAGATAGCAGATTTGTAGTTAGCAGGTGCGTCATTAGAGTCAGCTACTACTAGAACTTCAGCACCCTCAAGATTCCAAAGATATCTTTCTGGTTCCTTACGAGTCCTGCTACTTCTGCGAATGCTAGTGTTCTCGTCTGATTCATTTACAACGACTTCTGGTGCATCAGACTTTCCGACTTCATTAACGGTAGATTGCGATTCTCGAACTTCTTCGAGATCCACAACATTGTTTCATGTTCCTCGATCAAGAGCTTCTTTCTCGAGGAAGTGTCCCCTCCTTTTGATGGAAATAATGTTTGCATCGGGATGGTAGAAATATAATCCGCTTTTGTTACAGTATCCGACGAAAACAACTTTTTCGCCTCGAGGATCGAGCTTGTCATCAGAATCGCTGGTGACGTAAGCATCACATCCCCATACTCTAAGGTAAGACAAATTGGGTTTATGCCCATGCCATATCTCATATGGGGTTTTGTCTACCTTTTTAGTCAGTACTAGATTGATAATGCGAGCGGCGGTCATAAGAGCATAACTCCATAAGGAGTGAGGCAAGTTTGTCCTACACATCATCGATCGTACCATGTTTAGCAGGGTTCGATTTCTCCTCTCGCACACGCCATTGAGCTGGGGTGTGCCAGGTGGAGTGGGATGTGAAATTATTCCACGTTCCTTTAGATGATTGAGGAATTCTGAACTAAGATATTCACCACCTCGATCTGATCGAAGTGTTTTTATCGTTTTGCCGAGTTGATTTTCTACTTCGTTTTGAAACTCTTTGAACTTTTCAAAAGTTTCATGCTTGTGTTTCATCAAATAGACATAAGCATATCGACTGTAATCGTCGATGAATGTAACAAAGTATCTTTCATGATTTCTAGACATCATTCTGAAAGGACCACATACATCAGTATGTATGAGTGCTAGCGGATCGTTAGCCCGTTCACCTACATGGGTGAAGGGGTGTTTAGTGAGTTTTCCAGCTAAGCAAGACTCGCAGTCATCAAAGGAGTCAGGTCCAGTGGATTCGAGAATTCCATTAGATTGAAGCCTTTTCAAACATGCCTTGCTTATATGGCCAAGTCTACAATGCCATAGATAAGTATCATTCGTACTAGATTTGGCACGTTTAGAAAGATTATAAATGTTATTGTTTGTGTGAACATCTACCTCGTAGATACCATTTCGAGGATTAGCCTCAAAATAAAAAACATCATTCAAGTAAGCAGAAATGGAAATCCCATTAAAAACGTACTTGAAACCTAGTTCAAACAATAAAGAAACTGAAATAATGTTTATGGTTAAACCAGGTGCAAACAAACAATTATTCAAAATAACTACAAGGCCAGAAGGACATGAAAGATGATATGTTCCAGTTGCAAGAACTGGTACTATCTTCCCATCACCAACGATGAACTCCATGTCGCCTTGTTTCAGCTTCTTCCACTTTTCAGGCTCCTGCAAGACATTAACGATGTGGTAACCACATCCGGTATCAAATACCCATGTGTTACTAGAGACAGTAAAAAGTTCAATAACATAAATAGAAGTATCTGAAGCGCCTTCTCCGGAGGCCTTCATTTTTCTCAGCTTAGCCAGATATTCAGGGCAGCTTCTTTTCCAGTGCCCCATCTTGTTGCATTCAAAACACTGACGCTCTTCAGGAGGGGGTGGTTTTGGTTTTGCAACGACCTTGTTATTGTTGGTGGCGCGATTGACAGCAACATTAACTTTGTTCTTGCCTTTGCTGTTATAACCCCTTTTCTTGGGGTTGGGCTTCTTAAAACCACCAGATTTGACCATCAAAACTTGGTTCTGCTTTGGGATATTCATCTCGGCTGTTTTGAGCATACCATGTAGCTCGGCAACAGGCTTTACCCATGCATTCCTGTTGTAGTTCATTACGAACTGGTCGTAAGAGCTAGGGAGGGAGTTCAAGATGAAGTCACCTCCCATTTCATCTTGCATAGGGTTACCAAGTTTGGTCATCTGGTCAATATAACCTTTCATCTTAAGCACATGAGCGCTAACGGATGAGCCCTCTTGCATTTTACAGCTAATGAGCTGTTTCATGGTGTCACGGCGTTCTTGTCGGGCCTGTTTCTGAAACATGCCTTTAAGTTGCTCAATCATATCAAATGCAGCCATGTCTTCCATGTTCTTCTTGAGATCAGGAGACATGGTGGCTTGCATAAGGCAGGCTACCTCAACGGCATCCTCGTTATGCTTATCTCAGACCTTACGCGCAGCAACGGTATTAGCCTCGGGCTGATCAGGAACTGGGGCTTCCAGAATATAGAGCTTTTTCGCAAACTTGAGAACTATTTTCAAGTTGCGGTGCCACTCAATGAATTTGGTGTTATCGAGTTTTTCTTTCTCAAGTATAGAATTGAGAGTGAAGGAGTGATTGTTTTCAGAAGACATCTGACAAATAAGCAAAATAATATAGTTAGTATTATCGATGTATTATTCCTTATTTAATTAACGACCCATTAACAGTAATAAGAATAAGGAATGAGAATCTAGCTATGTCTGTTAGGGTTATTTCCTAGTTAAGATTTACTTTGTATTTTGTTTATATGTTTGTATATAGTTTAGGGTCTATTTTGTTATATTCCTTAAACTTGTATTTTGTTGCTTTAAGCATGTAGTGAGAGAGTGTGACGAGAGAGGCTAGATCACTATTACACGTTAGAGAGAGAGAGTTAACTGTGTGTGATTTATTTCTCCTGCACTTGTACTACAAATTTGCTTTGATCATCAATATACAAAGAGAATTATTAGTATGAATTGTGTTTGTGATTGAACTGTTTGTTTGTGCGAATTATTCTGATCATTGTGAGTGATATTAACGATCCAATTGAACCTATCAATTGGTATCAGAGCGGTTGGTACTGTGTTCTTCGCTGTTCTTAAGCAAAACACATCAATATTGCTAAAAAAAATCATGATCTGAATGAATTGTTGCTGTTTTTAGTTGTGATTTATCATCGCAATCACTTCTAATTCACGACGTTTGTGCAAATTCCATCAGATTATCATCAGATCTGAGGAATTAAGAAGAAAGAAGAAGTTACTGTTCGATCGAAATTTTGCTCAAATTCATCAAAATTTGATCATGTTTTGGATTGATTGAGATTAGGGATTAATAATCGGACCATTTCACAGCTTGTGTGTGAATTTTGAACGAATTGGACAAGTTTTTGACAAAACCCAGAAAATTCTCATGGAGAAAATGATGAACAGTATGAACTTGGTTGAAGATTAACTTGCCGGGTGATAAAATTTGACTTAGACAATTTCCTTTGGACTTAGATTGAAGAACAATTAGGTCTTGTGCAGTCGTGTAAAGGATTTTGTGCTAGACGGGTGAAGAATTTGACGAGAAAAGGTGTTACTGTTCAGCCGGATCAAACACTGTTGTGCCGGGTGATACACTGTTACGCCGGGTGATTAAGAGATTTCAGCCGGGTGACCAACTACTGTGTAGCCGGGTAAACAACTGTGCCGTGTGATCGACAACTGTTCAGCCGGGTAAAGCCTTCTGCCGTGTCAAGATTCTGCCGGGTCAAGTTATTGCCGTGTGAAGTTATTTCTTGTTGTCGTGCAACTGTTCAGCTGGGTAACTGTTCAGCCGTGTCAAGAACAAAAGTTTTACAACTGTTGAGCCATGTAACTGTTTAGCCGTGTAAAGACTTTTTCTCTGCCGGGTGAAGAACAAAGCTACTGTTTAGCCGGGTGAAGAAGGATTTTCACTGTTCAGCCGTGTGACTCATTTTAGTTGTTTTTCAATACTTGTTTCTTATCTTGTCTTTAACTACTTGTCTTTATTTTAGTATTTTGATCATTTCTTTTCAAAATTAACAAAAACCAAAAATATTTTTTGTAAAAAAAATTGTTAAAAAATGGCTCCTACTGATGATTCTGATAATCGTGTTCCTAGACTTGTTAATCGTGCAGATTTCAAGAACTGGACAATCAGACTGAGACATCACTTATGCTCCATTGACAATGATTTATGGAAGTCAATTGAAAAAGGTCCTCATATTCCAACTCAGACTGCTCCAGACAGTGCAAGTACCTACACCAAAGACTCTACTGAACCTTATCCAGAAGATAATTTGTCAGTAGAAGATTTGAGGAAAGTAAAGAATGATAGCAAGGCTTATTCTTTAATGTGCAAGGGACTGCCACTTCAAGTTCTGTCGAGATTGGATGCATATCAGACTGGTTATACATGTTTTAAGGCATTAAAGTCAATATGTGAAGGAGGAGAACAATTGAGAAGCCTGAAGAAGTCAAAGTTGAAAAGAAAATTGGAGTTGTTCGAGCACATTAATGGAGAAACAGTGCACCAAATGATGAACAGGTTTGTTCACTTAACTACTGAGATGTCAAACCTCGGAGTTAAGACTGAACTTCAAGACTTGAATGATCGATTGTTATGTGCTTTACCATCATCATGGAAGCAAACTGTTACTCTTTTGAAACATACTGAGAAATTTCCAATGGAATTAGATCTGCTTATTGGAAAGATTGAAGAAGTTGAGATTGATGAAGGATCGAGAAATACTGATAGATCAAGCTCACAAACTCAATATAAGTATGTGGTAAATCCTGCCAATACTGTGGAGAATGCATTTCTTGCACAAGATGCAATGAAATTTGAAGAAGAGGGTGATTTATTTGTTGGTGCAAGTTTTTATACTGATTCAGCATACTTTCCAAATTCACCGACTTATTCTCAACCTCAATCTCCACCAAGAGCTCAAGTTCAAAGTCAGAATCAGAAGAATCAAGTAGACAGTCAAAGTTCAAATGTTCAAGCCAAAGTGAAAGATGTAATGAACATTCTGTTGCAAGATGACGAAACTAAAACTGCCTTTACTGCTTTTATGGCAAGTTTTCAAGCATATCAAGGAAGTCACTTAAGTCAAATGGACGTTGTCCTTCAAGACTTATTTGAGATGGATCCAGTTAACGTTGAGGAGATGGATTTAAATTGGCAAATGGTTATGGTTGCATATAGGACGCAAAAATATGCATATGTTAACCGAAGCTACAAGCCTCATGCAAACAAAACTGTTGGTTTTGACAAATCAAAGGCCAGATGTTTCAATTGTAACCAGTATGGTCATTTTTCAAGAGAATGCAAAGCTCCCAAGAATCAGAATTTCAATGACCAAGCTAGTTCAAGTAATCAAGGTCAAGGTCAAAGCTCACAACAGTTTTCAAGCTACCAAAGCAGAAATCAACGTTCTTTTCAGAAACCATATCAAAGTCTTCCCATGCCGGAACTGAAAGACGAAGGAAAGAAACCAGAAGACCAAACAAAGGCACTGGTAGTTAGTGTAAAAGACGGATATGATTGGAGTGCTTATGCAGAAAAATTCACATCTGATCTTACATCAAATCTGGCACTGGTATGTGAAATTGAAGAAGACTGGTCTGAAGAAGGGGATGGAAAGATGATTGAAGAAGTGAGTGAAGATTCTGAGGAATATGACTGGAGTGCAAAGTCTGATCCTACTGAAGAATCTGAATCTGAAGTTGCATTAATGGCTACATCCAGTGAGTCTTCATCATCTACCGAACAACCAAAGGTTAGTAATAACTTACCCCCTAACTATGTTCCATTACCTGCTGATGTGAAGGAAAGGTTGTGTTCTGAACAATGCATTCAACAAGTAGAACATTATCGAACTCATTCATTTAAAATTGGTGATAAATTAAGTAAACATGAAAAACTTCATGAACAACTTAAAATTGATCACAAAATTTCTGATGAGAAGATTTTGTCACTTAAAGAATCATGGAACAAAACTTTAAAAGAACTGGAACTTGTTACCAAACAACTTGAAGAAATGACAAAGAACTTTGAACAAGAAAAAGTTGCACATGCTGTCACTCAAGTTGAATTGTCAAAAGTTAAAAGTTGTAAAACAATGGTGCAACAACTTGTAAGTGAAAGAGGTAACAAAACAAAAACCGGGTTGGGTTTTACTCATGAACCAATGCCAAACTCTATCACTCAAACCTTACCAGAAAACTTTAATGAATTTGATCATTCACCTGAAAATGAAAGAAAATTCAAAGAAATTCAAAGAAGTAAATCCGAGTCTAAAGGATCTGATGTCTTGTTGGAAAGTTTGAAAGAAGAAGATGGTGTAACAACTGAAGCTGATGATGAAGCTAGCAACAAATCAGAGCCTGTTCTAATTCAACTCATTGAATATCCAAAGCTTAATCCCGAACCAGAAACAGTGAAGGATGAAGGTGAATTTTCAGGATACAATGATCCTGAATATATCAAGTGGAAGAAGGAACAAAAGGCGCAAGTTGCTAATCAGTTGATCAAGAAGCAGGAAGTGAAAAAGGCTGAAGTTTCGAATGCAAAAGTGCAGAAACTAAAATCGAAAACCAATCAATCTGAAACGAAACAGTCAAAAGGCAAAAGTGTCTTACAATCGAATGATAACACCAAAGTTCAAAGTGTTAAAACTGACAAAGTTAAAATTGACAAGAAAGTGTCAAAAGGTAAGAAAATTAAGTTTGTGTCTGCAGGAACGTTTGATTTGAACGGATCTTATGGTAAACCAATTAATTCTCCAATCAAATCTAACTCTGGTCTGAAAACAGGTTCAGGTCCTAAGTCTTCCGCTGTCAATGAGAAGAGAATTGAATCTAAAAAGGTGACCAAACAGAACAGTTTAAAATCGAACCAAAGTCCCATGCAATCAAAATCACAAACAAAGTCTCCACAGAAAAGCGTTAATCTAAAACCGAACAAAACTGATAATGAATCTCGAATGAGTTCAACATCAAAGGTTAACAATCGGCTCTTTAGGATTAGCAAGAAACATTGTGAAATTTGTGATAGATATAATCATGCAACTGCTGAATGTTTCTTTAACAGGTACTGCAGTTACTGTGACAAAAGAAATCATTCTTCAGAAGAATGTTATTATAACAAATTTTGTGATATTTGTGAAAGAAGAAACCATGACACAAAGGATTGTTTCTTTCGATCAAACTCAACAAGAGAAATGACTCCATTTTCAAATTTTCAAAGAAATCAATCAATTGGTTTTCAAAATATGAATCAAAGTCATTCTCCGGTTTTGAGAAATTTCAATCGAAACAATTCTGTTTCTAACTTTTCATGAAATGTGCAGGTTAATAATTTTAAACCAAGAGCTTTAATGGTAAGAAATCAAAAGTTTGAAAATAACCTTGATCCTAAGCTAGAGGAAAGGTTTAGTGCTTTGAGAAGAAAGCAGTCAATGAACGCCAATGGGCGAAACAACAGTTTTCAGCATCAAAATCTCATGAATGAAACAAATTTTCAAAATATTCAATATCAACAAGTTACTATTGTAGATAGATTCGGAAAACCCAAGACCGTGTGGGCCTGGGTTGACCAAACTAACTAAGTGATTGTTGAAATGCAGGTACGCCCAAGAAGACCTATCAACTCATGGTTCGTTGATAGTGGGTGTAGCCGGCATATGACAGGCAACCATGCCTTGCTTCAGGATTTCAAGCTGAAAAATGGTACACACGTTGCATTTGGAGGTGATGCTGGTGGTAAAATCACAGGAGAAGGAACTGTTTCCAATGGGGTCATTAGTTTTGATAAAGTCAACTACTGTGCACAGTTGAACTTTAATTTACTAAGTGTATCTCAAATCTGTGATAAATCTTATTCAACGCTTTTTGATGATTCTTTCTGTTATATTCTTAAACCAGGTTTCAAGATAGACAATGAGTGGGTAGTGGTTAAAGCGCCTAGAGATCGTGATGTATACAAGTTGGATATGTCGCAGATTGATGCCGAAACCGAAACTACGTGTCTCATTGCACATGCTTCAAATGATGAGAGTCAGCTTTGGCATAGACGGCTGGGCCATTCAAACTTCAGAAACATGAATCGTTTGGTGACTGGAAATCACGCTGTGGGAATCCCATCGAAGAAGTTTTCTACAACTGATCTCTGTCCTGCATGTTTGAAAGGAAAACAGCACCGAATGTCTTTTAAGTCCAAGCAAGAAAACTCCATTTCAAAACCCTTGCAAATGCTACATATGGATCTTTTCGGACCAACAAATGTGCAAAGCATTGGAAAGAAGTCTTACTGTTTTGTCATTATTGACGATTTCACTAGATTTTCTTGGGTTTATTTTTTGCATGCTAAATCTGAAACAGCTGAATTATTAAAAGAATTTATCATCAAAGTTGAAAATCAATTGGAATGCAAAGTTAAAACTTTAAGAAGTGATAATGGAACTGAATTTAAAAATACTAATGTTGATTTTTTATTGTGCAGAAAAGGGGATTGCTAGACAATTTAGTGCTCCAAGAACACCTCAACAAAACGGGGTTGCGGAACGGAAAAACCGGACACTGATTGAAGCTGCAAGATCCATGCTCGCAGATGCCAAAATCCCTATCACTTTTTGGGACGAAGCTATTGCTACTGCATGTTTTGTACAAAATAGAACATTATTGGTTCAGGACAAAAATAAAACATCTTATGAGTTGTTATTTGGAAGAAAACCGAATATTTCTTATTTGAAAGCATTTGGTTGTCCGATATCGATTCTAAATTTAAATGAACATCTCGGGATATTTGAGTCAAAATCTGACGATGGATTTTTCCTTGGTTATTCGTCTGTTTCTAAAGCTTATCGGGTTTTTAATAGCAAAACAAATACTATTATTGAAACTATTAACGTAAAGTTTTTAGAAAATTCGTTTCCGTCAGTGGCGCATGGTCCCGAATGGTTATTTGATTTAGATTCGTTATCAAAATCTTTCAATTCTAACTTATTTGATTTTTCAGGAAAATCAAGGAAAGAATCAGGCGACTTAGGATGCTTTAGTGACGATTCTGATAATGACGAGGATGGAACTCTCAACTCTGAATATCCGTTCATGTCATTTCATAATCCTGATCATGTCAAATCCAGTCAAGCTCCGGGTCCTTCTGGTTCTCAAGACGATCAAGAATCAAACAATCTTGAAGATGATGTGAATCCGCAAAGTTCTCCTAATGATGGTGGATCCGTTCAAAATCAACCATCATCAGATCCGAATGCTGAAGTTATTCCAGAATCTTTCGATTACTTCATCAATTCACCGGATCAAGTCCCAAATTTCACTCCGCATACTTCTACCATTCGACAAGATCTACCAAATCTGAATACTTCTAATCTGGAGAGTCAAGTGCAAGGAGGTGACATACAAATTCATCGAATTCACAAGAAACATCCTGTCTCTCGATTATTGGGCCGTTGAATCAGAGAACTACAAGAAGTCAGACAGAGCAAGCAGATGTTTGTCTTTACTCGTGTTTTCTATCTCAAGTGGTGCCAAAGAATATTTCAGAGGCGTTGCAAGATAATAGTTGGATTGAAGCCATGCAAGAGGAGTTACTTCAATTTCGCAAACAGGAAGTTTGGAAATTAGTGGACTTACCTGAAGGAGAAAATGCGATAGGTACAAGATGGTTGTACAAAAACAAGCCAGACGAACGTGGTATTGTTGTGAGAAACAAAGAGAGACTCATTGCACAGGGATACACTCAGGAAGAAGGCATTGATTATGAAGAGGTGTTTGCTCCGGTCGCAAGACTTGAAGCCATACGCGTTTTTCTTGCATATGCTTCCTTCATGAAGTTTAAAGTATTCCAAATGGACGTTAAAGGTGCTTTTCTGTATGGACCTATTACAGATGAAGTATATGTCAGACAACCTCCGGGTTTTGAAGATCCTGACTATCCTCAACGTGTATACAAGTTGAGTAAAGCTCTTTATGGTCTACACCAAGCTCCAAGAATCTGGTATGAGACATTATCCAAGCATTTACTAGAACATGGATTTACAAGAGGTCAGATTGATTGTAACACCCCAGTTTCGGCCCAATCTAAAACCTTTAAATCCCTTTATTTTAGGTTCTAGAAAATAATATTTACCACTTATTTTACAAAATTTTGGCATGACCCGTTCGTAAAATAAACAACCTTACGAAACATAAACCTGCTTATATAAAAGACATCAAAATATTTCACGTTCCAAACACAAACCACTTTCATACTTAAAAGAAACAATTTAACTTCTAAAATGCAGCGGAAAATGTCCCATACTAATAACTTATGCAACACCACATAAGTTAGGTCCCCAAAAGAAACACACAAGTCTTTTATGAGAATCCAACTTCCACACTTGAACACTTGAGACCCGAGGCTTCACTCTGGAGCTTTACCTACATACACATGTATCAACCACCATTAGTAATGTATTAAAACTCATCAAAACAATTAGAGTATTTTAAACTCTTTTACGCCACTAGGGTATTAGACCCTTTAACCACGTTAAGGCACAATGCCTTTTTACACCACATACGGCTTTCGACCCTTTTTCACCATTATGGCATAAAGCCATTTAACGCCATAGAGCATTTGGCTCTTTAACACCAATATGGCACGAAGCCATTTAACGCCATAGAGCACTTGGCTCTTTAACACCAATATGGCAATAAGCCATTTAACACACTTAGGGTAGCTAACCCTTTAACACCACTAGAGCTCTCGGCTCTTTAACACCATTATGACACTTTGGTCATTTAACACCTTAGGGTAGCTAACCCTTTAACACCACGTAGAGTAACACCACGTAGAGCACTTGGCTCTTTAAACACCAGTAAAGTACAAGACTTTTAGCACCAACAATAACATGAAACACACACAGCACACACAATCATGTTATTTAATCTACTACATGTGTATTAAGTTACTCTACTCCTACAATACATTACTAAGTAAGTGCTAAACACTTACCTTTAGCAAGATATTACTCCAGACGTTCACCAACACTAGCTCCCGTGTTCACTTGATTACCTAAACATTTTATTTTGTTTAGTAATCTAAAAATATTATTTTTAAGACCACCTAGTCTCAAACACCCACCATTTGCTCGATGATTAAACGCCATTACTTAGCTAATTTGACCGAACCAAATCAGCCTTCTTTACCCAAACATCATTATTCAACCCAAACCGACCTGTTTGGTTCTCACCTATTTTCACCAAAATCACTCACTTCACAAATCATAGAATTTATTTGGGTTTTCTTGCTGAAATATGTGTCTAATAGCACCCTAGACACTTTTCCAACCTCAATTTATCATTTAAACATCACTAGATTGAAAACCCCCAAATCACCCTCAATAACCCTAATTTTCATAATCAAATTTCTGTGGTTTTATGGTGTTAATCAACACCTAACACCTTCAATAAAGCTAGATAACAACTTATTTAAAGTTATCTTCCCTTAATTTCGTACATGGCAACCCCAATTCGGGTTTCACTCTAAACCCATCAAGAACACCTCAAACTAAGGATTCAAGAATTAGGAGACTACTTACTTGATGTTATGGAGAACTTGTGTAGATCAAACTCTCCAAATTACACATGCAAACACCAAAATTACTTGAACTAGATTAAGCTTTTTACCCTCTTTTTTTCTGCTTCTTTTGCGACACAGAAAACACAAAAGCACACACTATGTGCGTGAAACCACAACCATCACTCATAGGAATTAATTTCAATGTTTCATCTAGCCCCCTATACTTTTAGGACTTATTTTTATTTAACCCAAAAGTCAAGTATCTCCAATATACCAAACGAACCCTCGACTTTCATTTATTATATTATCTCCATATAATATATTTTTCGTCATAAAACATAATGACCCGACAGTTGGTTCGTTACAAATCTCCTCCCCTTATTTGGGTTTCGTCCCCGAAACCCGTCATTCCAAGAATAACTTAGGGTAACTTTCCCTCATCTCCTTCTCAGAATCCCAAGTAGTTTCTGATCTCTTTCTATGCTTCCACTGAACCAACACTTGGCTAATCTTCCTGTTGCGCAAACATTTCACTCTTCTATCTAAGATAGAAACCGGTTCCTCCACATAATTCAAATTTTCATCCACTTCAATGTCATCTATGGGAACAAAAGTGGATTCATCTGCTAAGCATTTCCGCAATTGTGACACGTGAAATGTGTTATGCAGCTTACTTAGTTCTTCAGGTAACTCTAATCGGTATGCTACCTTTCCAACTCGGTCAACAATCTTAAACGGTCCTATAAACCTGGGACTTAACTTCCCACATTTACGGAAACGAATCACCCCTTTCCATGGTGAAACTTTCAATAAGACATAGTCCCCCACTTGAAACTCTACAGGTCTCCTTCTTTTATTAGCATACGCCTTTTGGCGATCTTGAGCAGCTCTTAGTCGTGCTCTAATTTGTTCAATCTTTTCTTCTGTTGATCGAACCATTTCTTTACTACTGAGTTCTCTTTGACCAATTTCACCCCAACACACTGGTGTTCTACACCGCCTTCCATACAAGGCTTCAAATGGTGTCTCTTTAATACTCGAATGATAGCTATTATTATATGAGAACTCCGCCAATGGTAGATATTCCTCCCAACTTCCTCCAAAATCGAGCACACATGCCCGCAACATATCTTCTAACGTTTGAATTGTCCTCTCACTCTGTCCGTTAGTTTGAGGATGATATGCCGTACTAATATGGAGTTTCGTACCCATATTTTCATGAAACTTTCTCCAAAACCGCGATGTGAATCGGGTATCTCGATCCGACACAATAGATACGGGCACTCCATGTCGTGATACGATTTCTTTCACATACAAATTCGCCAATTGATCTGATGTGTAAGTTTCCTTGATCGCAAGGAAATGGGCACTTTTCGTCAACCAATCGACAATTACCCATATGGTATCAAACCCTCTTCTCGTCTTGGGTAACTTAGTAACAAAATCCATGGTAAGATTCTCCCATTTCCACATTGGAATTTCAAGTGGTTGTAATTCCCCATACGGCTTTTGGTGCTCAGCCTTCACCCGTAGGCAAGTTAAACACTTCTCAACATACTTCACTATGTCTCTTCTCATACCCGGCCACCAGAAACTCGATCTCAAGTCATGATACATCTTTGTCGCACCAGGGTGTATCGAATACTTCGACTTATGAGCCTCATCCAACACGATAGTCAATACCTTTGACAATCTAGGAAGCCAGATTCTCCCAAAACACGTCATCAAGCCCGTGCTATTCCCTTCGAGTTTCTCCACGTACGGAACCATTCTCTCCTTTTTCAAGTCTCCCTTGAGAGCGGAAATCTGAGCATCTCTAATTTGGTTCGTAAGTGAAGTTGATAACATCATTCTAAAAGCTTTCACTTTTAATGGTGCATGACTCGACTTCCGGCTAAGGGCATCAGCCACCACATTCGCTTTACCAGGATGGTAAAGGATTTCACATTCATAATCCTTAACCAACTCTAGCCACCACCTCTGTCTCATGTTGAGATCTTTCTGGTCAAAGAAATACTTTAAACTCTTATGATCCGTGTAAATCACACAACGGACACCGTAGAGATAATGCCTCCATATCTTTAAAGCAAAAACCACTGCCAAGAGCTCTAAATCATGAGTTGGATATTCCTTCTCATGCTTATTTAGTTGCCTAGATGCATAAGCAATTACTTTCCCTCGCTGCATCAACACGCAACCTAATCCGACTGTTGAGGCATCCGTATACACCACAAAATCATCTGTCCCTTCTGGCAAAGACAATACTGGTGCCTTAGTCAATCTCTCTTTTAAAATCTGAAAAGCGGTCTCTTGCTCCTGACCCCAATCAAACTTAACATCTTTGCGCGTTAGCTTAGTCATCGGGGCAGCTAAACGCGAAAAGTTTTCAATGAAACGCCGATAATAACCCGCTAATCCCAAGAAACTTTTAATTTCTGTAGGCGTCTTCGGTGATGCCCAACTCTTAATCGCTTCAATCTTTGATGGGTCAACAGAGATCCCTTCAGCATTCACTATGTGGCCCAAAAATTGAATCTCTCGCAACCAGAATGCACACTTAGAGAATTTAGCAAATAATTTCTCCCTTCTCAGAGTCTCAAGAACCTCCCGCAGATGGCCTGCATGTTCCTCCTCACTCCGAGAATATACTAGGATATCATCTATAAAGACGATCACTGACCGGTCAAGAAAAGGCATACACACTCGGTTCATTAAGTCCATGAAAGCCACGGGTGCATTTGTCAAGCCAAACGGCATCACAGTAAACTCATAATGACCATAACGCGTCCGAAACGCCGTCTTAGGAATATCCTCTTCCACCACTTTCATCTGGTGATACCCTGATCTAAGATCAATCTTGGAGAACCAAGATGCCCCTTGCAACTGATCAAAAAGATCATCAATACGAGGTAACGGGTAACGATTCTTCACCGTCAACTTATTCAACTCTCTATAGTCGATACACATTCTAAAGCTTCCGTCTTTCTTCTTAACAAAAAGAACAGGCGCACCCCATGGTGACACACTTGGCCGAATAAATCCCTTCTCAAGCAGCTCTTGCAATTGTGTCATCAATTCCCTCATTTATGGCGGTGCTAATCGATAAGGTGCTTTAGCTACTGGCTTAGCTTCCGGCACCAAATCGATCCTAAACTCAACCTCCCGTTCAATTGGTATCCCTGGCAAGTCACCCGGGAACACATCAACGAACTCATTCACGATAGGTACATCTTCTATCCTCAAACTCTCCTTTTTTGAATCATTAACGAATGCCATAAAGGCTATATCTCCACGCGCCACATACTTCATTGCCCTTATCACGGAACAAAACACCGACTCTTTCTTCCAATCACCCAAAATACATAAGGACTTCCCGCTAGGTGAAACTAGTTGAATAGCCTTACTTTCACAAATAATGTTAGCCTTATACTTAGCTAACCAATCCATTCCTATTATGACATCAAACTCTCCCATCGTCATAGGAATCAAGTTAATAGGAAATTGTTCACCCTCTATTTCTATTTCACAATTCTCAAAAACTTCACACACTAAGAAACTTTTGTCATTAGCTACTTCTATCTCAAGAGGCTCGCTTAATCTCTTACTTTTAAACGAAGGGTGACTCACAAACTTAACAGATACAAAAGAGCGAGTAGCACCCGAATCAAACAACACAAGTGCAGGTAAGGCATTAATTTTAAATTTACCTATCACAACATCAGGGGTCTCTTTTGCCTCAGCAGCAGTGATCTGAAAAGCTCTCCCTTTAGGCTTCGGGATCTCCGGCTTCTTTCTCGAATTTCCTTCTTTGGTCAACTCTGGGCACTCACTCTGCTTATGCCCCGGCTTATAGCACTTATAACATAGACTAAACGGACTTGTGCACTGATTCGCAAAGTGGCCAGTCTTTCCACACTTATAGCATGGCTGCTGTCCGAACTTGCATTCTCCAGTATGAACCTTCCCACACGTCCGACAATAGTGAGCCTCGGGCTTCTTTGGCTGCTTCTTGCTCTGACTTGAAACCTTAGCCTTTTTAGAGGGCGACACTACCTCTTCCTTCTTCCTCTTTTCACCCCTTTCTACTTGCCTCTTTATTTCTACCTCCCGAACACGACATTTGTTAATAAGTTCTGCCAAGGTAGTGTTCTCAGTCGGGGTCACAAACTCTCTAAAATCCACTGACAACATTGAATAAAAGCGATCAACCTTCATCTTCTCAGTCGCCACAAACTCCGGACAAAATTGAGCCTTGTCAAAAAACATGTTGGTTAATTTGTCAATCGACTCTGTTGTCTGTCTCATTGCTAGAAATTCTTCAGCAATTTGATCAATTGCTGCCCTTGGACAGAAATGCTTCATAAACTCTTCCTTAAACTTAGCCCAACTTAAACCCCTGATCCCCGCATCACCTTGTTCCTTACGAAGAACTCGCAACCAATCCTTAGCACTATCCTTAAGCCTAGTTATCGCAAACGCAACCTTATCCTCCGGATCCACATTAGTCGTTTCAAATGATTCTTCCAAAGCATCAATCCACCTTTGACTAATCAATGGGTCTATTTGTCCACTAAACTCCTTAGGCTTGCAGATCATGAAATCCTTATATGAACCAAAATTCTTCCCCTTACCTTTGTCTTTTTTGTGGCTGTCATCTCCCAGAATCTCCACAGATCTCTCTTCTTCTTCCGTAGGCTTACTCTTCAGCTTCTCAAAAACTTCTTCAATATTAGCTTTCATCTCAGCTAGCAGAATTGGAATAGTGTTCTCAAAAGCCTTTGCGACTTCAACTGAAATCTGATTTCTAATTCTCTCATCCAACAGTCCCTCTACATCTCCATCATTGTGAGGTGGGGTATGCCTATCATTGGATTGGGTGTGGCTATGCGCACTTTCGTCAGCCATCCTAGCTGACAAGAGTGAGCTCAAAATTAAGCAACAGAATACAACAATTATTTATCACCATAATTTTCTACACATATACATCTATTAATGTATATCTACTCTACTTGCATTCACACACAAGGTTAATTCACACCCACCTAATCCCCGTTAATGTTCATTATTATGTGGTTATCACAACTATACTTGAACATGTCACATTATGAATCATACTGGCCAGGTAGGATTGATAAGGTGCTACCCTCAAGTACACTTCCTACTTCCACATAATAAGTTCCTTTAACAAGTTTCGGTATAAACAATTTCACCACGTTAGTTAGATAAACTAACTTTTTTTTTATTATTTAATACATTACTAACCTCCATTTCAAGCTCTAGCCTCGGTCAAGTCTTCGTTGGATTCTCATTTCTTCTCCCCCATATCAAGAGCCATCAAGTTTGAGTTTGGTGCCTCATACACCAAATCCCTCAAACCAGTGCTCTGATACCAACTTGTAACACCCCAGTTTCGGCCCAATCTAAAACCTTTAAATCCCTTTATTTTAGGTTCTAGAAAATAATATTTACCACTTATTTTACAAAATTTTGGCATGACCCGTTCGTAAAATAAACAACCTTACGAAACATAAACCTGCTTATATAAAAGACATCAAAATATTTCACGTTCCAAACACAAACCACTTTCATACTTAAAAGAAACAATTTAACTTCTAAAATGCAGCGGAAAATGTCCCATACTAATAACTTATGCAACACCACATAAGTTAGGTCCCCAAAAGAAACACACAAGTCTTTTATGAGAATCCAACTTCCACACTTGAACACTTGAGACCCGAGGCTTCACTCTGGAGCTTTACCTACATACACATGTATCAACCACCATTAGTAATGTATTAAAACTCATCAAAACAATTAGAGTATTTTAAACTCTTTTACGCCACTAGGGTATTAGACCCTTTAACCACGTTAAGGCACAATGCCTTTTTACACCACATACGGCTTTCGGCCCTTTTTCACCATTATGGCATAAAGCCATTTAACGCCATAGAGCATTTGGCTCTTTAACACCAATATGGCACGAAGCCATTTAACGTCATAGAGCACTTGGCTCTTTAACACCAATATGGCAATAAGCCATTTAACACACTTAGGGTAGCTAACCCTTTAACACCACTAGAGCTCTCGGCTCTTTAACACCATTATGACACTTTGGTCATTTAACACCTTAGGGTAGCTAACCCTTTAACACCACGTAGAGTAACACCACGTAGAGCACTTGGCTCTTTAAACACCAGTAAAGTACAAGACTTTTAGCACCAACAATAACATGAAACACACACAGCACACACAATCATGTTATTTAATCTACTACATGTGTATTAAGTTACTCTACTCCTACAATACATTACTAAGTAAGTGCTAAACACTTACCTTTAGCAAGATATTACTCCAGACGTTCACCAACACTAGCTCCCGTGTTCACTTGATTACCTAAACATTTTATTTTGTTTAGTAATCTAAAAATATTATTTTTAAGACCACCTAGTCTCAAACACCCACCATTTGCTCGATGATTAAACGCCATTACTTAGCTAATTTGACCGAACCAAATCAGCCTTCTTTACCCAAACATCATTATTCAACCCAAACCGACCCGTTTGGTTCTCACCTATTTTCACCAAAATCACTCACTTCACAAATCATAGAATTTATTTGGGTTTTCTTGCTGAAGTATGTGTCTAATAGCACCCTAGACACTTTTCCAACCTCAATTTATCATTTAAACATCACTAGATTGAAAACCCCCAAATCACCCTCAATAACCCTAATTTTCATAATCAAATTTCTGTGGTTTTATGGTGTTAATCAACACCTAACACCTTCAATAAAGCTAGATAACAACTTATTTAAAGTTATCTTCCCTTAATTTCGTACATGGCTACCCCAATTCGGGTTTCACTCTAAACCCATCAAGAACACCTCAAACTAAGGATTCAAGAATTAGGAGACTACTTACTT
Organism: Tagetes erecta; assembly: GCA_030867185.1. Taxonomy (NCBI): domain Eukaryota; kingdom Viridiplantae; phylum Streptophyta; class Magnoliopsida; order Asterales; family Asteraceae; genus Tagetes; species Tagetes erecta. Next base: position 9,191,108 of record CM061497.1, read on the forward strand.
GATGTTATGGAGAACTTGTGTAGATCAAACTCTCCAAATTACACATGCAAACACCAAAATTACTTGAACTAGATCAAGCTTTTTACCCTCTTTTTTTTCTGCTTCTTTTGCGACACAGAAAACACAAAAGCACACACTATGTGCGTGAAACCACAACCATCACTCATAGGAATTAATTTCAATGTTTCATCTAGCCCCCTATACTTTTAGGACTTATTTTTATTTAACCCAAAAGTCAAGTATCTCCAATATACCAAACGAACCCTCGACTTTCATTTATTATATTATCTCCATATAATATATTTTTCGTCATAAAACATAATGACCCGACAGTTGGTTCGTTACATTGATCCAACTTTGTTTATGAAGAGGGAGAATGATGATTTATTGTGTGTTCAAGTTTATGTGGACGATATTATCTTCGGATCAACCAGTGAGTCAATGTGCAAAGAATTTGAGGAAATCATGAAGTGCAGATTTCAGATGAGTTCTATGGGGGAGATTAATTTCTTTCTTGGATTACAAGTGAAACAATCAGCTGACGGAATTTTCATCAATCAATCAAAATTCGTTGAGAAGTTGTTGAAGAAGTTCAAAATGCAAGATTGTCAGACTATTCGAACTCCATCTGATGTGAACTGCAAGATACAGCCGGATCCGAAAGGCAAATCCGTGGATCAAACACTATACATATCAATGATCGGTTCACTGATGTATCTTACTGCATCAAGGCCAGACATCATGTATGCTGTATGTGTGTGCGCAAGATATCAGTCTGATCCAAAGGAGTCGCACCTGATTGCTGTGAAACGTATTTTCAGATACCTTAAAGGGAAACCGAATCTTGGGTTATGGTATCCTTATGAAGGCAATTTTGAATTATATAGTTATTCTGACAGTGATTTTGGTGGGTGTGCTCTTGACAGGAAATCGACAACTGGTGGATGTCAATTTCTGGGTCCTCGACTTGTCTCTTGGCAATGCAAGAAGCAGACCAACGTTTCTGTATCCACAGCTGAAGCAGAGTATATCGCTGCATCTGCAGGATGTTCTCAAGTTTTGTGGCTACAAAACCAATTGCTTGACTACGGGTTTAACTTTCTCAAAACTCCTATATACATAGATAATACTGCTGCTATGTTTATTACTGCTAATCCTGTTCAACACTCAAAAACCAAACATATCGAAATTCGATATCACTTTTTAAGAGACAACTCTGAAAAAGGTTTAATAATTTTGATTAAAGTTCATACCGACAAACAACTGGCAGATCTTTTCACAAAATCATTTTTGTCAGGCCGGTTTGAATTCTTAATTCAATCCATAGGATTAATCAATCATGATTGATTCTATTTTTCGAAAACAAAACAAAAATTAGAAAAATATAAAAGCCAAAAATATAATAAGTTGATGTTATATTTTGATTCCTTTGTCTTTTTATTTTATGTTTTGCATTGTGTGTGTGCATGAAAAAGAAAATAGAAAAGCAAAAACAAAATATAAAAGCAAAACGAAAAGAAAATATCATGTCATAAGAATCTATATTGCACAAAGTGAGAAATGATAGTTACACTAGACATTATTTGGTACATCATTTTTAATAAAGACTGATGAATGTTAATTGATGTGCTAGACAGCTCAGGCAATTAGACTGAACAAGTAAGTTGATTGTTGACAAACATAAACTTAATGATCTTTGTGTTAAGTTCCATTGTTATACATGTCTAGATATATATCTTTTGATACATTGCTTGTGATGATAGTTGTGCATGATCGGGTAACGATGTAGTCTATTCAGTGTGCTGAACCGCATCGTGAGCTTCTTTGTTGTGGTACCCACAGACCTGAAGTCTCACACGAAGTCTCTATTGAGATTCAAGATGCAGCAAAAGATTCCAAAATGGAACAAAAAGAGTCCCAAATGTGGACCAACACCAAACAAAAATTCCAAAAAGGAATTTAGAAGATTCCCAAGGGGAACGATAGGAAAGAAAAATTCCCAAAGATGGAATTAAAAAGAAGTCCCAAAGTGGACCAAATCCGAATAGAACCCATATTCCACACTGTGTATGACTGTAAGTGACCAGGTTTTTGTACAATATGCATTCAGGTAGTGATTGATAAGGAAATATGTTGACATATGTATACATGTGGGTCACATAAGTCATTCTAATCGAACCTTAAATATCATCATGATACTGAAAAAGTAAGTGTGTCAACTCGAGCTAATTGGTATGTTTTCATATCATCACTCAATCAAGCATAAGTCAAATGTCTATTCAAAACTTGCAAAACATGTTCAGATAATGTGTGGTATGATCTCACTGCGATATTTTGATTCATTGCATTGCATATGTCTTTATTTTAATGTGTGTGCTTTGTGTGTGCAGGCATTTGGAATCATTATTGACACATCGACATCCTTGTTAAACTTAAAAATTTCAAGAAATTTCAAGTTTAGGGGGAGAATAAATTGAAGAAAAATATCTATACAAAAATCCAAAAATATTTTGAATAAGTGTGTTTTGAATGAACAAGATTATGTAGTATGAAAAGCAAAGGTATTGGATGTGTTAAAAACAAACCCAAGGTCTTGTAAATTGTTTTTAAGAAATTGCTTCGGGATATAGAAATATTGGTTGTGCAAAAACATTTTTGAAAAAGAAAAAGAAACATAAATTTTATTGGAAATTAAATTTGTTGCAATTGTTTAATGTTGTTGATAATTAATGTGACAAAATTCTTTTTAAGGATATCTTGTCTAATTAATGTGTCGAGAATGTTTGCAGGTGCAATAAATGCTGTTGAAAAAGTCAACAGACGAGAAAAGTGAAGAAAAATCGCAAAGTGTTATAGCCGGGCAAAGATATCAGATACAACTGTTCAGCCGGGTAATGTTTTGAGTTTGATACAAGCCGGATGATTGAGAAAAAGGTGAAGATATTATGACTACTGTACAGCCGGGCAATGAACATGTCAAATACAGCCGGGTGAAGAAGTCGTAGATATCTGCCGGGTAACAAGTGTTCACTATACAGCCGGGTAAAAGAGAAATCTTCTTGCCGTGTAAGTGTATGTCACTGTGTTGCCGGGTAATGAAGAAGAAGGCATGCCGGGTGATGAAGAAAGCAAGCCGGATGAAAGTTAAAGCAACTGTGTTGCCGGGTGATGAAGAAAGGTTGCCGGGTGATGTTTTAAAGACTACTATTCTGCCGGGTGATGAATAAAACCCATCAGGTGTAGTTGTTCCTAACCTTTACCCGTCACTACAGTGACTTACCCGTCTCTACAGTGTTTGACCCGTCAAGTGTGTTTCACATGTTGTGACTTGTCCTAACAGTACATGACCCGTCACAACAGTGCATGACACGGATCAACAGTGCTTGACCCGGCAAGGCTTATTGGGCTTTTTAAGCTTGCCCGTCTCATTTTGTTGACCCGGCACCTCAAGTTTGACCTAAATTTTTTAATGATACAAAAACCCGCCTCTTCACAAACACTTATCATTTTTCACATTCACTTTCACACAAATCCTCTGTACTTAAATCGCTGTGTTATCATATTCAATCGTTTTGCTCTGTAACAAGGTTGATCGATTGAATAAGGTAGTGATTATGTGATTTGTTCTTGATAAACCTGCAAATCGACCGATAAAATGAAAAACGGTGATGAACAGTGTTTTTGATCATTGAATCGACACTTTGATTGTGTGTGTTAAAACCAAAATCGAATGTTGTTTTAAGTATAAAATCTGTCGATCATCAACAATCAATCACTCATTTGCACTAAAACACCTTAAAACCAACTGAATCAGTCAAAATTGTTCACAACTGTTAAAACCGCCATTGATGAACTTTGAAGCTCTTAAATGTTAAACATCAAAATGATTAAATGTGTGTTAAAAGTGACAAATCCATGTTAAAACTGAACTAAAACATGTTAAATAACTTCACTCTATAACTTTCAAATTTTGTGGTATTAAGTGTTAAACTGTTAAAATTGATGAATGTTGTAGAATCATTAAAATTCAAAGTCGTTTTGATCAAAATGATGAAAATCAGTTTGTTAGATCAATTTAGGGTTAAAATGATTATATGAATGTTTTTCTTCTTAACTTTTGTTCATACACTTATAAAAATTTGATATGTTTTTGATGAAGAATCTAACACATTTGTCTTGTTTATGTTTTGTGTTTGTTTTGACAGATGGAGAATCTAAAGTTTGAACCTAAACACAATTTGGTGGCATGTCTAGATGAATCTATCCCTGAAACAGATGGTTACAGAGATATGATCAAGTTTATCAAGAGGACCAAATATGTGTATGCTATGTGTGCCAAACCGGTCATATATGCAAGGTTGATTAAAAGTTTTTGGAGGACAGCAGAGGTCATTAGAGAAGAGAATCGTGTTACTGTTGTTCGAGGCAACATAACTAGAGATATGGTGTTGACAGTCTCTGAAGAAGCAATCAGAAATGCCCTGAGAATAGATGAAGAAGAGATTGGAATGAATGATGAGTTGACCATGGCAGAGTGTCAATCGTGTTTTGTTAATATGGGTCATCCACCTATATTTCCAAAATCACAGTTTTATAGGGCGAAATTGGGAAAGAAGTATAAGTTGTTGTGTTATGTTGTACAACAGTGCATGTCCAGGAGGAGTGCAGGCTTTGACAATTTTCCATCAGACATAGCATCCCCGATTGTTGCCATAGCAGAGAATAAACCCTTCAATATGTCGAGATGGATAATGAATGGGTTTGTGTTCAACTTGGTAAAGGGCAAGAGGTTTAAGTTTCTCATGTACCCGAGATTCTTACAACTGATGATAAATGTTGCATATCCTATCATCAGAACTGAAGGTTATTCTGGAGGTATTTTATACACTGAGGACATGAACGATCTATCTTACAGAAAGATGAGTATCGGGAATGTGCCTAATGTGGAGTTGTTTGACTATATGAGAGATATAGCCAACAATGAAGAAGATGTTCAAGGTGTGTATCATCATATTTCGAATGGAGAGATTGTGAATCCTGTGGATCCTGTTGATAGAGAGATTGATGAAGATGATGATGGTAATGATGATAGTGATGATGTTCAAGATGATGAGAATAGTGATAGTGATGATGGTAATGATGATGGTGGTGAAGATGCTGAATCTGAATCTGATTCAGAGGAGGCAGAGATTGTTGAAATGGCCGAACCAATGGATTTGGATATAGAGAATGTTGGAGTTATTGAACAAAGTGTGATAGAAGAACCTGTTGAGGTTGCTTCTGTTGTTGAAGAAGTAGTTGCTGAAATCCCAAAGGATGTTACTGTTCAGTATGTCAGAAGAAAAAGATCGAAACCAGTAATAGTGTCTGTGATTGTAGAGAAATCGAATGTGATTGAGACTGAAGAGATAGATGTAATTCAGATAGCTCAGGAGGTAATGGCCGAAGCTGAAACTTTTGCACAGATAGTTGAGGAAGCTGATGCTGGCGTTACTGATCCTATCTCTGTTGATTTACCCACCACATCATCCCCCGTTGCACAAAACATCGAACAAAGTTTGGAGTCTTCACCAAATTTTGTGTCAAGAGTTGATGAAAATGAGAATGAGAAAAGAATTGTTGAGTTAGAGGATATGGTGGCAAAGCTGATAGAAGCAAATGACTTGTTGAAAGCTTCTAATGAAAGGAAAAAGAAAAGATTTGAAGAATTTTGGGACATTCACAATCAGAACCTGAAAACTTTCAAAGAGTTGGATGCAGATCATCCTAAACTGAAGATTGAACATGACAAGTTGAAAGATGAGTATGAAAGTTTGAAGGAGGAGCATGAGAATCTGAAATATGATTACAAGGAACTGAAAGCTGAATGCAATACGTTGGAGGATGAGAAAGAAATGTTAGAAAAATGGCTGGAGGAAACGAAACCAAAGAAAGCTGGCTCATCATCTAATAAAGATTTTTCAGATGAAATGGTTGAAATTACTGAAGCGGCTCAAGTACCAAAAGTCTATCTAACCAGAGCACGAGGCACTACAAATGTTGGGATAAGAGTGGAATCTCCAATCATCATTCCCGATGAAGCTGTTGCTGAAACTGTCAATACGGACAAAGCTGAGGGAAAAAGGAAGCTAGATGCAGTTCCAGAGATTATGGGTGATGAAAGCAGTTCGAAAAAGGCCAAAGTGGATGAAACAGTGCAGATTGAGCCGATTCAATCTGTAGCTGTAGTTGAAATTGTGATAGCTGAGATAGCTGAGACTGTTGATGAGATTGTGACCGAAGCTGAGATTGCTAAACCAGTTCAGATTGAGCCGATTCAATCTGAAGCTGCTGTTGTTAAAAAAGTGCCTGAAACTGCTGAAACTACTGAAAATGTGCCTGAAAGTGTTGAAGTAATGGAGAATGTGTCTGAAACTGTGCCTGAAGTTGCAAGTCAGTTTGAGCCGGTTCAAACTGACAATGCACCTATGATTGAAGCTTTGGATGATTTAGATGATATAGACTTTACTGAATCTGAAGATGAAGCTGAGCCAGAAACTAATATTGTTGAAGAGATTCCAGATGATTTGGATCAAAGATTTGCCTACCTTGAGAAAATGAGGTATAATGCTGTATTTTTGAATGGATTGACTGTGAGCCAGATAAATGAAGAATATGAAAAATGTCTGATTGCTCAAGACAAAGCTGCTGCCGATGAAAAAGAGTTTGTTACTGAGATGGGTGAATGGACTCCAATGCAAGAAAGTTTGAATATCGAAGACTTGCCTCCGACTGAGCTTTATCATCAGAATCCTGAAGAAATGTCAAGTAGAGAGATGCGTGACTGGTTAAGTTCAAGGAACTATCCGTACAAGACTTTGAAGAGGTTGAAATCTGAGTCACTGAGGAAGATTGTTATTAGTTTTATGAAGACAGAAAAAATGTACAATCGTATGTTTTATTTGGACTACAACAATCCTCAATACTTCGAGCTGACAAAGAGATATAAAGTACTTGGACCGAAGGAGATACCGGTGATGGCTTTACCTGAAAATGCTCACAAGAAAAGGCACGAGTTGATGGATATGTTTCCTAGTGATGTTAAATCTTACAACATACCAATGGAGGTGCGTGAGTCATGGCATTAATCAGCCACAGCAGGTGATGTTGTTAGGTCACTGCTGAGCAAGGGGCAGTCGATTGCTGAATTGCTTGATTCGATGATTGTGCCAGAGAAGAATAAGAAGGTGAAGATTATAGCTTGGAAATACGATGAAGTATTTGATGCGTTTATGATAAAGAGAGTTAATGGTTTATGTGACGTATATCATTACTACTCGAGCATTTTTAAGTTGGAAGTTCAGGATTTGAAGGAGCTGCACAAACTCAGGTTGATAAATCACACGCATGCTGAGCGTGGTGATAAATGTGTTATGCTGTTAGATGCCGGAATAGCCAGACCACCAAAGTATCTTGATTTCAGAGGCCAAAAAGAAGATACTGCTTATGTGCAAGCAAAGAAAGAAAGAAAGAAGAAACGATTGGTTGTGACTGAAGATATGTATCTAGAAGAATTTTCGGACGAGTACTTTGACAAAGTGACCAATCCTGGATTGAAGGTGATTGATGGTTCGCAAATGACAAAGCCTATACTTAAAGTTTTCTACAATCATGAAACTTTTGAGTTAAAGCTTGTTCGAAACTTGGAAGATTGGGACAAAGACATGATTACTTTGTTTAGTACTTTTGAGTTGAAGCTGCTACATCCATCCTACATAGACTTTTTGAGAAGCTACAGAATGGAGAAGTGTAAAGATAAACTTGCTGAAGCTGACAGAAAATTGTTCGTGGTGATGATAGAGGTGATTGCTGCTGCAACTGAAAAGATCCGAGTGAGGAAGGCACTGCTTAATTCTAATCTCGTGAGGGTTGACATACCAGAGATAGAATTCATGAGGATCAGTGCAAAGGGTACTTTAGAAGTGCAAGTCAAAGGACAGGAGATGCCGTTTGAATTTTATGCTAATATTGACTTTGCAGGTTTAAATTTGGATTCACTAAGACGAATGAATGCCTGCCCAATTCTGACAAATGAGTCCAAACCTCGACAAGCCAAGATTGCGGAAAAGTTAAAGTCTTGCATTGAAGAAGCATTGAAGGAACAAGAAGAATTTAAAGGAAGAGAGTTGCTGAACGTCAAAGACGAACCAGAAGATTGGTAGAAAGAGATTGATGCTGAACAAAGAAGAAAAAGTTGAAGATTTTGCTGAAGATTCAAAGATAAATCTTAGGGGGAGTACTGTTAGGGTTATTTCCTAGTTAAGATTTACTTTGTATTTTGTTTATATGTTTGTATATAGTTTAGGGTCTATTTTGTTATATTCCTTAAACTTGTATTTTGTTGCTTTAAGCATGTAGTGAGAGAGTGTGAGGAGAGAGGCTAGATCACTATTACACGTTAGAGAGAGAGTTAACTGTGTGTGATTTATTTCTCTTGCACTTGTACTACAAATTTGCTTTGATCATCAATATACAAAAAGAATTATTAGTATGAATTGTGTTTGTGATTGAACTGTTTGTTTGTGCGAATTATTCTGATCAATGTGAGTGATATTAACGATCCAATTGAACCTATCAATGTCAATTGCTAATGGCAACTGGGGCATACAACATTAGCAAGTGGGTAGGTAGACTGACAACGATTGTCAATTGTGAAAAATGCACAACTCTCCAATATGAGGCCCGAATGACAACTTTTGTCAATGCATTGATACGTTTAGCCTCGTCTATGCTCACTTTTACTCTCTAGACAACTGGGGCACGTAGCAAGAGAGGAAAAGTAATAGTCGTCCTAGAACTAGGTACGTGTGGAAGGGTCCGGATGTGTCAATGAAACTCTTGCACCTTGGAAGGATACAACTACACATCAAATGCGTTGCTGTGGCTCCAAACATTGATGTTTTGTTATATGCTCCAAGTGTTCCTTAAAATAGGATAGCATAGACTATTGATTTTAAATATGGGTTTCAATTTTAGTAATTACCGAATAGAGTCAAGATCCAGTTTTACTAAATTAATTCGTGACAGTCGGATGAACCCTTTCATCTCTCAGGACACTTAGTTTAAATAACCTATTAAAACTAAGTCTTGTCGCGACATAAATAACCGATTAAAAGTTAATAGTTAAACTATTAAGTTACAAGTTTTAGAAAGTCAAAATTAGTCTAAGTTTCCAAAACGTACTGGTTATTTTAAATTATAAAACAAACTAGTCGTTTTATAAAAATTTTCACAAGTTGTAAAAATATGTTTAGAACTTGTTTTTATCTGATTGTGAAATTATTTTAAAACTCTTTTTAAAAATGGTTTGGTATTAGGTTGGTATGTTACAACACTTATAAAATAAAGCAACCACAATAGCAAAGCAAATAAATATGTAAATCTTTATGGCTAAAAAATTGTTTGGTCTTGCCAGAGCCTTTTAGCAAGACCAAACTAGGTCACGGGGTCACAACACATAAACAATCACAAGGATGGACTTGAGTGCATCTTGTTGTCTTGACTACTCCTACTGACTCCTAGATCCGTGTTGTCTTCAGTCTTTCCTCTGGGTCTTTAATGTTACAATATTACAAAAATATATAAAACAAAAGAACCCTAATCTATTACAACTTTGAACCATCAAAGTGGCCAAAACCAAAAACCGAATTAAAGTACAACACAACCACAAGGTCTGGCCAGATTTACATATATTTTCTAATCACAATAATCAATCGGGCAAACTATTGGTCAAGAATAATAAAATTGTTGACCACAATTTTGTTGCCCTAATATTCTACATAGATCATAAACTTAAAAAAAACTTTATGTTTGTGATCTATAACCGGTTAAAAGGAGACCGGCACCGATTTGCATGTTGTAAGCAAGGCTCTGATACCACTGTTGGGTTTCAGTGGTATCTTTTAGATTTTAATTGTATCAAAACGGGTTTGACAATTGTAATAATTAAACCAGTAATTATTAACGCAGCGGAAATTTAATATTAAAACCTATACCAAAAGTGAAACCGACAGGATCCGGTTACAGACATGCACATACGGTTAATAATAATTAATCTACTGATGAGATGAATTATACCTTTGGTTAATAAATAACCGTTTGAGACACCGAAGGTTCAACGAACGAGATGCAAGAAACGAACACGAACGGTTATGGTAACGACAACACGCCAAGGAAGAGGCGAGTCACCGGCTTGCTTGCTTGGCTTGGTACAAAATTAATAAAAGCAAGTCCACTTTTAATTCCTTTTGTACTTGATAATTGTCGATCAAAAGAAAAGGAGATGGCAAAACACTTTTATTCCTTTTGCTTCTCTTCTTTTTGGCGGCAGTAAGTTGAACAAAAAGGGTGAAGGGACTTTTACCGTATGATCCCTTTAATACAAAGTAATCTAATTAGCGAGCCCTAAGCCCGATTAGATTAGTTTGAGCCCAACACAATAATAAATCCATTACTCATTTAATCAAGTTAAATGAATAAGTATAAATTATATATAACCGTCTTTCGTTCGTGATTACCAATTAAACGAGTTAAGTGGATTTAATGTTCGTTGCCCTTGGTGTAACTCTTACGGGTCATAACTCGGTTAGCCACGTTAATTTATCGGATCTGAACACATTAAATCCAACAGTTATAAAATCTCACATTCAGTGTGTACATAAGCTTGAAGGTACACAACACACATATACATACGTACATGTACACAAATCGCATATTAGCACATATATAAATTTGTACACACTCAAACATACATGTATACAATCACCATTTCAACACTGCTAGTTTGCTTTATAATTCAATCATTCACAAAACCATCCTTATGCATACCCCATGTTATACTTGCTATCTACGTATTGGCTTGCACTTATATAATCATGGATAGACAGATTGATAGATTAACACACATATATATAGATGGAGATACATACATACATCGACATATATACATATATGAAATCTGTTTTTGAAGCCAAACCATATCCCGAACGAAACCGAAACCCAAAACAGTAACGAACCGAACATTTACGAGTTAACGGAACGGAGTAAAAACTAACCGAAACAGTTCGTGAGAGACAAAGGAACTTCTCCGGCGAGTTAACGCTGTTGTGGGTTTTAGTTAAAGGGGCGCAGATGGCTAGACGGTGGCGGAGAATGGTCGCAGCGACGGAATGGTGCTCTATGGTGCTTGCGGTGCTGGTCGGCGGTCGTAGAGATGTCAGAATAGTGGTTGAAAGCGATGAAGGTGGTGTTCGGCGTTTAGGGTTTACGGGTTGTGTGTGTGTTACGAGAGGATGAAGAAGATGATTAGGGGTGGGTTTATAGTTTTTGAATTTGCATATTCGTCCTTGAATTATGAGTTTTTGATTTCTTATTACCAAAGTTAAGTTAGTTTAATTTCATTTAATTACAATTCAATCCCTATACCGTTTACAACGTATTTATTTTATGAAGTTATCTCGTTTATTTTTCGGTACGTATTCGAGTCATGCGTATTAGTTATTCTCAATTTACTAATGTTTAAACGTTGCTCTTTGTGATCCGATAATTGCTCGAATTACTATTTTTGTAATAAATATTCATTTAGCTATTTATTTAAGTTAATACTTTTAATTAATTATTGTGATAATTTACTAGATAGGATTTCCACGTTGAAAGCGACTAACGGAATTTAGTAAAGTTGGGTTAACGACGTTGACGAGAAATTACCGGGTGTCACATAGGTGATACCACGAGTGAATCCCCATGATCAAATACAGAAAACGAATACGAATTGATGCTGAAACAGGAAGTTGCAGGTTTGACAAGTGACGAAGAACAATGATCGGAATCTTCTGCATTTTGATTGCGATTGAGGTAACAGGGAGTTAGATTAGTCTACTAGAAGTGTTTTCTAGTAAATGAATTGAGTTAATTGGGTTAGTAAACAGTCAAACACGATAGGTTTTTGCTTTCGGATTAAAGGAGATTAATTTGCGATTGATTAGTTGTTTTAATTCCAATTGAATGACTAGGACGGTTTCGAAATGATGGTAGGGATGAATTGGATATGTCGAAATGAATTGAAACCGCAATACTATTGATTTGGGCTATTGGTTTGATTTACGGTTCATAGGACTTAATTTGAGCATTAATCGGTAGCTTAAACAGGGTGTACAAAGTGATAACGAGCTCGAAACAGGTCACAACGCATTTGGTATAGGTTGAGTCGGATTAAAACTGACTAAAAACATCTAAAACACCTCGCCGGAAGAACTGAAATTCCGGCCAAATGGCCGGAGAAGGGGCTGCCGGATTCACGGGAGGGTGCGACCAAGGGGGGCTGGGTTTTGATATAATTATAATTTTGGTCCTTTAGATTTAGATTGCTTTCAATTGTTTATTAAAACTTTGATGTGTGTTTCAAAATTGCCACTTTTGCCCCATAGTTAAATAAAACTCTATCTTAGCTAACCAACTTAACAATATTAACTTGCAATGTTTACAAAATTGACGTTTTAATATCTTTATCTCGTTCTTAATGTTGCGAGGTTATTTTTAGACTTACACGCATTTATCTTTAACAATGTTTATAAAATCTCCTTTTGTACACTGCAAGTTATATATTTTTGAGATTTATTATTATAAATAGCAATTATTTAGTAAACTTAGATATTTCATTACATGGATTCGATAGATTATTTAAAACTGTAAACACGTAAAATCTGACATATTTATTCATATTAATAATAATGAAACGTTATATTTTCAGAAATTAAATACGAATACAACTAAAGATGGATAATTTCGAGTTCGCGTCGGGTATTCGGGTTCGGGTTTGGGGCAGATGTCACACAAATACCCCTTGATAAATCAACCCGATTAACATCTCCCAATCCCAAGTACCCCAAAACCCGAATAGCCTAAGTCAAAGTATACAAATACTTACATTTGTCGGAGAAGCGTCTTCATTCAAGACAAACTGAAACATGTGTTTTAAAATCATAAAACAACATTCCCAAGAACCAAGTTGTTGTTTGCACTACATTAAATAAACAAATATACAAAGAAACATAAAAAATCCTTGTAAATTCCATAACCTAGTCTATTCCATAGGTATTTTTAAAATCAACCATGCTCAGCTAACTGTTGTGGCATTTTGTCAACCAAATTTTTAACCTAGTCTATTCCTTAGGAATTTAATTTATGATTAAATATTTAGTTTTGTGGCATTTTGTCAACCATGCTAAGCTAGTGTTGGTCCAATTATTATGTTAAAACATTAATCAAAGTCTTATGAAAGCTATAACAGAGTAAATAGAAGACATACATTAACCATAGCCCATGTAAAGTTACCCTCAAATGAATCTTCAACAACTTTTGAAAAAGAGTAACTCTTTTCATTTTTGTTGCCCTTTAAGGAATCCAAGATGTATCCTCTTTTTTGTTTCGGAGAAATGATAAATAACACATAATGAGGACTACAAAAAAAGATATTAAATGATTAAGTAAAATATACTATTAGAATAAAAGAAAATAATTAATCTAGAATAAAAAGAATTAAGTTATATTACCAGACTAAAAATGGTGCAAGAATATATGATTTGGCACTGTGAAGTCAGGAAACATAGAGCAAATGCTTTTGAACATTTTTAGGAAAATTGATGGAATCATAATCTCTTATCAACATTGGATTCAAGAAGACACATTTGGAAGAACATCTATTGCTAGATAACTCGTATAAATACCTTCAATAATTAAACAAATAAAAATAAAGCTAGTAAAAATATGTTGTTCCAAATAAAAACAATAATAATAAAAACTTACATCTCAAACCAATGTATGAAGCCACAATCAAGCATGCCATTTGACAAACATTGTATGACTCCCTCAAATTCAAGATATTCGGTGACAATCGAGGGATACATCCCGGGAGGAGAATAAACTTGCATGTTAATCTCATCACCATAAAGACTTCTTAATTTTGCAGCCAAGATTTGCATACATGAAGGTCGCTCTTTCGCAATCGTTTCCAAAGCAAGGTCTATTGCAACTTCTTGCTTTGACTTTTCTTTTGCTTTTGTCTTTGCATTCGCCTTTGCCTTTGCGTTTGCCTTTCCCTTTGCAATAGGTTGCTGTTCAAACAATCATTAGAACATTGCTACTTAAAAATATATATGTGTGTGGACTTTGGGTTTTTGATTACCAAATCCGTAACAAGAGCTTGTGGAATGGGAGCTTGTGGGACGGGAGATTTTGGAACGTTATCAAACTACAACAATTAAAAAACAATTATGAGAATGTGTATAGTATGCACAATATATATAATGGACTTTGGGTTGTTGATTACCCCATTAACATTTTCAAGTAGGATGTTGTCCATAAATTCGTTGTCCATAAGATGTTGACTTTGGTGTTGTTCGTCTTCATCACTTGCATCCATCTACAATAACAAATAGATTGATATAAGTAAGAAAATAAACAAACTAACTAAATTTGAATACACTACTACCTCTGGAACATAATCTGTATTTTCGACATGTGTTGGTGTAGGGGTTTGGAACTCATTTTGGCTAGGTGTCACTCGATTCATAAGCTACAATTCAAAAAAATAACGTGAGTATATCTCGATATAAAAAAATAAAACAAAATAATTTGTATACGAAACAAATATACCTTTATGGCACTTCTTGGCCACTGGATAAAACAATTAAGGGTATCACCAATAACACTTAGTTCATCTGTGGATGTAAACTGAGGTAGAGGAAGGTGTTCATACTTTTCATAGACTTCATCTACTTGTACTTTCATGTAAGCATCATGAATGCAACACCCATGTAATGTTCTAGCTGAAGTAGGATACACTTATCCTCTAGCTACCAATGTTTCCTTACTACTAGTGTATGGTAATAATAATTCACACTTCGATAAATCCTATAGAAACAAATCACATTTTTAATATATGTGTATCTCTATTAGAGTTTGAAAGCACAACACATACAATCATACAATAGTAATGGTGTCATTTGAAATACCTCGATAGGCAAATAGTCGATATAAGGTGTTGGTCCAGGAAAACAATAAATCGTGCTATATATGATTTAGATCTAATCACAATCAGTTGATACCACTAGATCTAGCATCAATTGGTTGAGATTTGTGACCAAAACTCACACAAACCATTATGACCCATTAACAAATGATTAATTAAGAATATTAGTAGAAGAAGATGAATTAAGCAATTGCAACAAAGATATAATAGATCCAATTCCTTGCAAACACACAATAAGGTTCGAACTCATTATCAAAGAGAGAATGTATTCAATAAAGTTCCAAAGAGTTGTGTACAAAATGCCCTAACATAATATTTATACAGGTCATAGTGTCGCAGGCAGTGTCGCAGACACGACACTGATAGTGTCGCAGGCAGTGTCGTGTCTGCAGACACGACACTGCCTGATTGCTAATTAAGGACAGACTGCATGCGACATTGTAGTGTCGCATGCAGTGTCGCAAAGACCTGCATAAAACATACAAAATAAAGCTAAAACTAACTATTACAGCGGAAACGAAATACGACTAAACTATTACAAGAGAAACATAAATACAAGTAACAACAAGGTGAAGTACCACCCTACATATAGTCAACAATACTCCCCCTAGGGAGGTACTTCACCTGTTGGATCTCCTTCTTCAGCTCCAGCTTTTGCCGCCTCGAACATCTGAGTCAGTTCTCTGACTTCTTCATTCAGCTCCACTTGCTTTTGTACCTTTTCAGTTAGCTCCTTCACTTCTGCTCTAATCCCACGAGCCCTATTTGCTACTCTCTCGAACAAAGCAGCTTCTTTTCTTGTGTCAGCTCCAGCTCCAACTCTAATCGAATTCTCGCATAAAATCTTCAAATCGTCGTCCGAGAATCCAAACACCTCCATTGGATCAAATATCCTCCATTCAGATCCATCCTTTACTCTAATCACCGCCTCCCCTGTTTGATTTTCGTAAAACCATTTCTCAAAATCCATAAGTCTTGACGGGCTTGGATCTGGAACTCTCACCCTCAACACAGTCTTGTTCGGCTTCATTTTCAACACAATCTTTCCTTTCCCAGTAGCCCAATCCAAATCCTTCTTTGAACGTTTGCGCTCCAATTTGTTATACCCAAAACTTATGAAATTATCTTTCAGCCCTGCCTGAATCTCTTCTTCCAACAGTTTTGCACGATCATTTTGATCTGCATTAATCAAGGGTAGAACCGCCAAACGCCTCAAATCCCATTTTGGGAAAGTTTTGAAATGTTTGCGGTTACTCACATAGCTGATCCCTCCCCCTCGTCTCTTTATCATAAACTTTTGAAGCTCCATACTGTATTTCCAGCTGAAAATCTTGTTGTCAGTGTCTTTGGGGGCAGGGGCATCCATGTTTTGAAATAGAGGTGTGACGTATTCAGGTTCATCAACCTTCTTGAACCAATCTGATTTGTCTAATTCGAATACGTCACCCTCGGCTCCACTCCTTTGAGCCACATAAATCATTTCTTTCTCCTCCACCTCATAGAACTCGGGTTCTGAATCATAATCGATCAGTTGAACCTCTTCCTCTTCTTCATCAACTATTTTCATTTCATCCTTCTTTAAATCATCCGCTACCACTTCATCACCCACTAAGTCAGCATCAATATCGAAACAGAAATCATCAGTAATTTCTGCTTCTTTTTCAGTAGAGCTCCCTCCTACACCACTAAAACCAGCAAAATCTTTACGACTTTTGGCAACTTGTACCATCTCCTTCAAAGTAGAGTATTTTCCAACATTTACCATCTCCATAATCTCATTTTCGGTCTCTACATTCCCAACTTTTACCTCCTTCTTTACCTCATTCAATTCTGTTAACAATTTCTTGATGAGAACTTGTTGATCCAAAACGATCCTCCTTAAATCGTCCATTTCAGACTCCATATGCCTCTCCCTTTCTTCAGCATTTATCAATTTTGTTTTTATCATACTTAGCTCATTTGCGAGCGACGTATTCACCCCTCGAATCACGTCCTCGTCAAGCCCAGCAAACCCTTTCTTCTCCGGCTTCTTTGTAAACGTTTTAGGTACAGATTCAGACACTTCAGGCTCCTTCCCTTTTGCCCTTTTGATACTGACATCAGTATCAGAATCAATCTTTGTTTTATCAGCAGCCTTCCTTTTCTTCTTACCTTTTGCTTTGGCAATTTCAGCTTCAATTTCGTCGATCTGTTCTTCAAATGGAACCGTCCTCTTTCCAACAAACTTCTTTCTCTTCTTGATATCATCCTTGATTTTATCTCTAAGCTCATCATATCTTTTCTCCTCCGAAATCTTAAGTTTCTCAATATAATCCCACCGTTCATCAGTATACATGTTTCGGAAAAGATAAGTTATTTTTCCCGAAACGTCATGTCTGGTTGAAGAGCAATCAGCAAAAATTCTAATGTTCATCTTCGTCAGTATCAGAGGATCACCCAACTTTTGTAAACCCGGCTTCAACTCGTCAATAAAGATTTGGATAAATCTCGGGTATAGCAACCATTTATCCTTCTTCTCGGCGGAGATATTCTCGATCATAAATTCAAAAATCATTTGTGGTATGTTTGCTTTATCACCCCTGCATAGATTCAGCATTGCGCGAGCCCATTCAAAATTTAAACCATCAGTTCCACCCTTTTGATGGTCTAAGCAAACAATAATGACATGTGCGATGAACCTCCATTCCCTCGACAGAAAACTCTTCTTTATCTCCCGCCGCTCCAGATAGTCAGTACCTTCATATCCCATCTCCAGAAATCCTTCGTGCACGTCCTCCAAACTCAGTAACATGGGAGACCCGACGTCACGTTCCATTCTCAACATTCGAGCAATGGAATTAACAGTAATGATAATTTCCTCCCCCATGACATTCGCCCTGATCTCAGCCGGTTTCGCGTTGAGATTATATATCGCCGATTCCCAGAAATCTCTGATATGCTGCTGATCAATAATCAAGTCCATTGTGATGGCATAGGAGATAGGGGACGCCTTTAGCCAGGATATAGCGTCACGAAATCCAACAGATTTTGGGTCCTTATCGTTGAGATAAGCGACCACGTTCGACCGCTTGTCGAACTTCAATGGTTGACGAGGCTCAGGCTCCATATTTCAATCTGAAACACAAACCGGAAATTTGTTAGTTATTAAGAAACAAAGACAAATAATAAAAATAAAATAAGATAAAAATAAAATAATAAATAATAATTAAAAAAACACACAATGTCGCATAGGTGCGACACAGTAATGTCGCAACAGTGTCGTTGATCGACATTGTAGTGTCGCAGCATCAAGGTATGCGCATCGATACCACAATGTCGCAGCATCCTAGGCTTCCGACACTACCAACAAAAGCACTGTCAGCATAGCCTTGGTAGTGTCGCAAACTAGGGTTTGAACTTTCATTCAATGTCGCAGTAAGAACACTAGTGTCGCAAAACGAGAAAAACCCAACAGTCAACCACATCAAAACCATATCAGATCACAACCAAAAATCAATCAAAGGCAGGCGAAGGTTCGAAACACATAGTAGAAGAAATCTTACCGGTTGGAATCAGCAAAAACACCCAAAAATGATGGATTTGAAGTGAGTGTGTGTTTTAGGGTTTTTGGTTGCCGTTAATGTCGTGAAGAATAAAATTTTGAAAAATGACCGTTTGATCCAAATCAGATGAATAAAACACAGCAGACAGTGTCGCATGTCCGACACTATAGTGTCGCGAAGATTATAGTGTCGCTCCTACGACATTATAGTGTCGCAAAAATCAAAATTTTCAAAAGATTTTTTTAAGAAAAAGAAGATAAAATAAAATAAAATAAAAGACAAATCTATTTAGAATTACGAATATTTTAAAATAAAGTCGGACCAAATAGATGTGAAAAATCTAATGTAACGACCCTTTTATATCACGTATCATCAGAAAGTATCAACTCATTATAACATAGTGAATCAAGAAGGAAGTTGAAACGAGTTACTAGCAACCATCAAGAGGAAAAAATGATCTGCAGAGATTGACAGTATGTTTGTCCTCTTAAACCCATGCCTTCTTCCTTTCAACAAACAACCAGTGATGATCTTATCATGTTTTAGGTTCGATTTAAAGAAGCTCGAGCAACATGGTCCCCACAGGCATCTTGGTAAAGAAACTTGTCCTGTCATCAGGGTTTATAGAGCAATATGATTGACTTTGCTTGAATTTCATGAATCAAATATTGAATATTGATCAATTTATGAGCCTCTTTTGACATTCTGCATTTTTGCATATTTTGGGAGTGAAGCTTGTCAACAATGATTCTTTTGAACACATTGCGACTTATTATTTGGGAAAGCTCAAATGATTAGAGCTCCAGGTCTATACCGACGTATAACAGAGGAGATAAACATTTGAGCATGCTCGGCGAATCTTCAGGTCAATACTTCCGTATAGCAGAGAAGATCCACCAACTCCAGGTCAATACTTCCGTATAGCAGAGGAGTTAAGCACTTTGACACAATACAATCTGAGGAATTAACAAGTAACTCACTCAGAGGCTTTTCTGAAGAGCAACACTAGCAGCTTTTTGTTTTGTTTTGCTAACTAGAAACTCAATTCAGGACTAGGGTGTGGGTGATTTGGGATGTTTTGGGAAAATCAAAGCAAAGATTTGACACTCTCAACCCATTTCTGACAAGGACTTGCTACTTTGTGCAGGCCAAACATGTCAAGGAGATAATCCTTATTGCCGAGCTCTTATTGAATTAAGTTTGATCACAAACTAGTTTGTCTAATAGTATTCGGGCTGAGCCTACTGACATATCAGAGCAGATCTTTTTCCTCCTTTTGACGCCATCAACTCATATCAAAATCCTGCAAGAAACAAATAGTATAGAATGAGATGAATTGATTGTAAATTTGTATTATTTTACTCCCCCAAAACTTTCAGTTTCGCAAAAGGAGAACTGAAATTTTTCACAAATTTAAGAAGATATCAGATCAAACACATAAGAATGGCCGACATTCTTAGAGAATATAAGTAAGAAAAACAGATTTTTTTTTGTAATAAAAATAATAAAAAAAATTAGAAAGAAATTAGACCAAGCATGTTGATTAATTCATAAAAGCGAGGTTTATCAAACGGTTTAGTGAATAAGTCAGCCTTTTGATTTTTGGTATCGATCGATATGATATTGATAAACCCTTTTTGGTGTGCGTCTCGGATGGCATGAATGCGTGTTTCAATGTGCTTTGTTCGGGTATGATGAACCGGATTCTTGGTAATGCCAATGGTTGCCTCATTATCGCAGAAGATCGGGGTATGCAAGAAATTGAAGCCATAATCCATCATTTGATGTTGTATCCACAGGACTTGACAACAGCAACTGGATGCAGCTGTGTATTCAGCCTCGCCTGTGGATAGAGAAACGGTGGTCTGTTTCTTGCTCTGCCACGAAACAAGACACTCCCCTAGATACTGACATCCATCAGAAACCGATTTTCGATCAAGTTTGCATCCCCCATAGTCACTATCAGTAAATGCATGAAGATCAAAGCTTCCCTCTTTTGGATACCACAGTCCGAGACGTGGAGTTCCTTTTAGATAACGAAATATACGCTTCACAGCTTTTTCATGTGACTCTTTTGGATTGGATTGATACCTCGAACAATATCCAACAGCGAAAGCGATGTCAGGACGACTTGCAGTTAAGTACATTAACGATCCAATCATTGACCTATAACGGTGTGCATCAACGGACTTCCCGGATTCGTCAGGAGTGAGACATGCCTGTGCACTGAATGGAGATAGTTCAGAAGAGCTGTCGTCCATCTTGTATTTGACCAAAATCTCCTGAATATATTTCTCCTGGTGAATAAGAATGCCATCGGGTTTTTGTACAACCTGTAAACCGAGAAAGAAGCACATCTCCCCCATCATGCTCATCTCAAATCTTTCCTTCATAACCTCCTCAAATTCTCTGCACAAGTCGTCATTTGACGAACCGAAAATGATATCGTCTACATACACTTGAACTAAAAGAATATCATCATCAATCACTTTCTTGAACAGTGTCATATCAATCGTTCCTCGTGTAAATCCTTTGCTCAACAACTATTGTGTCAGCGTCTCATACCAGATTCGTGGAGCTTGGTGTAAACCATACAGTGATTTGTCCAACTTGTAAACTTTGTCAGGGAAATCCGGATCCTCAATACCAGGAGGTTGGAAAACATATATTTCTTCGTCGATATCACCATACAAGAATGTGCACTTTACATCCATTTGATAAACTTTGAAATTTTTGTGTGCGGCATGTGCAAGAAAGATTCTTATAGCTTCGATGCGAGCAACAGGAGCAAAAACGTCAGTATAATCGATGCCTTCTTCTTGTGCGAAACCCTGAACAACTAATCGAGATTTATTACGAACCACAACTCCTCTGTCATCAGGTTTGTTTTTATACACCCACTTCGTCCCGATTGGATATTTGTTTGGTGGAAGATCCACCAACTCCCAAACTTTGAGCTTTCTGAACTGTTGAAGTTCAAGCTGCATTGATTCCACCCAGCTTGGATCTTGCAATGCCATATTATTATTTTTTGGAACCGTCTGAGACAGAAAGCATGAGAACAAGCACTCATTGATTAGACCTGATTGGTGACGCGTGCGAACTCCATCTGAAATAGATCCAATGACTAAGTCATGTGGATGATCCTTTAGTTCCTTATAAAGAGAGGTCGTGGTATCGACATTTGATGGTGATGAAGTTGAATCATTTATCGGATTGATGACAGAAGAACTTGGGGGATGAATGACAGGTGATGATGGAGTTGAGGATGATGGCAAAGAGTCGGCAGGAACAACAATATCAGGTAAAGATGATGGTTGTTGCGGAAAAGTAGGAGATGATGGGAGGATGATGGAATCTGGTGTAGGATCAAGGTGAATGGGAATGATCTCATCTTCTTCAAGGAACACTGGTAAATTAAATGAGTTAAACACAGTTGTGGCATCATAAAACCAGGTGGGTTCAGAACCAGTATCGCACGTATTAGATTCCTGCCAATCAACATAAGGGCCATCTGAAGCACAACTAGAGCCACGTACCCTTGGGCTCGGCAGCAATCCCGCATCATTTCTTCCTTGAGTGAAAGACACATCATTCTCATTTTAAATTCTACCACTTGAGAATAGTCCACCATGAACTTTTGTTGAACCTATAACATTAGAAACAAAACGTGTTCTACCACCATGTTCAGGTCCAAAATATTTAGTCATTGCATCACTAAGTCCACGAGAATAACTACCATCTTCAATCACATCTCTCTCACAACAGGCCTACAAAATTTAAATGTTAAAATCATACTTCATAATTTTATATAAGTGATAATAGATTTTTTTTTACCAAATCACGAGCTTGTTGTTGTATACTTTCTTTAATTTCATATAATTTAGTTTTTTTGGTTAGTGTGGCTCTACTCGTGATGTGCTTTTTAACACGTGGGGCATTTAACTTTTAAGCCATGGATAGTTTGTCACAAGTTGAGACCATCGCAACTCAACATGTTCCTCAAAAGCACTATATGTCCTACGTCCTAAGCGGGCGTGATTTTTGTTGGCACATGCACTAGCTTTGGCCTTTTCACTTCTTGCCTTCACAATTTCACATAAAGAAATAAAGTATTAGTCATTGGTTGCAAACATATAAGAATGTAAATTAATAAAGATAAAACATATTAATGAAAACAAACTAAAAACTCAGTAGTAGACTTCTTTGCCATAAAATCTTTCCAAAGGCTTTTATCCATATATGACCAGTTTTTAAAAGGAGTGGTATCAGCTTTAACAAAGCTTGTAAGAAAAGATTGCCTATTGGTAAATGTCCTTTTTGATCTTTTTATCACAAGAGATTTGCGTGCATCATTTGGAATATGCCACATATTTAGAAGACAAAATGTTAAACATTGTAATTTATAAATAGTTCATATCTCTAATAATTTAAATAATATATATAACAAAATACCTTCAATTCCATGAAAACATCCCATTTTTCTTTTTTAAAACATTTTGTATCAATAAGATATGAAAATTTTGTTCTTAACTTCACACCTATCCATGATGAAAACTTAGCAGCGTTTGGACCTTTCCCTTCCATATTTTCATTAAACTCAATTGTAAAATCACTTGCATCAGACATTTGTTCGCATGAAGCTAGACCACGTTTACGTTTTATTGACATGGCTACGAACCATAAACAAACAGCAAGTTAATATACCAAACAAGCAACACGTAATATCACTAGTACGACCTGTTTTGTACATCCAGTGATCTCTACAATCCATCTATATTTAGAATAAACAAATAAATGATATGAAACATATGTAAAATGTTTTCGGTATGCTAAAGGTGTGGATCCTAACCCACCTTTTGAATATTCTATCTCATATGTATACATTTTAACGAATTAACTATTTAAAAAAACCAGCAGTATTTCCCCTTAGCCCCCCAAGTATGTAGATAAACTACATACTCGAAGGAGCAAGGAAAAACAACTACAAAGTTTTTCTTAAATGTCAAGTCTTTAAAATGTATACATATCCTAAATGAGATAGAATATTCAAAAGGTAGCCAATCCGAAATTTATCTCTGATAGGTAAATTTCGAACGGATATATAATCTAATGGTATATTAAGTTAAAGAATCATGTTAACAAGTATATATTATCACAATTAATATGCACTTTACATATATAAACTAACATTAATACAAAGCTACAAACCTTAAATGTAGACAGAATTGAATACTTTGATGAACATGAATGTTGAACTAAAAAATCAAATTAATAAACTAAAAGTTAAATAATTAATATAAACATTAAATGTAACAAAATCTATTAAATGTTATGTCACATACCTTAATTAAATGAAGATTTTAATATATTTGATAGAGTAAAAAATATATGAGTAAATTACCTTTTGTACACCTGTATTTTGTCAAAAATGACCATCCAAAACCTAAAGTGTAAAATTGTTTACTTGCAACTAGACCGAAAATTTACGAGAGTGTTGGATCAAGACGGGTCCTCCAACTAGACTGAAACGTATACATACCACATGTGTGGTTCATTGGTGCATCGTTAATAGTAGAAACATCATGAATCATAATTATTTTTGACTAACTTATCATTAGAAACAGCTTAAAGTTATGTTTTTCTTGAGGAATGGAGAATAGGTTATGATTACGTGAAATACTTCTAGAACGAGCCTGGTATATTACGAGGTTTTTACATAAATGTTTGGGCGATATGGATTTACTCACCAGAGTGATTTTGAATGAGAAATATAGGGTTTGTTTAACATTCATTTACAGAAACGATGATGTTAAGATGTTACCGGCGTTTGGCAAGAGGTTGTAGTACACTGACTAGAATTTAAAGCATCTCATACGTATCATAAGGTTGTGAATTCTGTAAGGTAAATGTTTTAACTGGTGGACTCAGATTAATTATACGTGGAATGAGTCATCATCATTAGGGGACAAATATAGTAGTAGTTAAACATTATCCAGTTTTTCAACACAGATCTTTTCTCTTATTTGTGTGCCGCCCAGGAAAGATTTCAACTATCTTTAATTTAGGTGTATAAGGTAAAATGTATGTAGTTTAAAGATAAACTTATCATATGCCATCAAAGGTTGTATTATAATTGTATACCATCCGTACATGGATTTTATGGGTTCGGTCAAGCATAGACTTGGTACCGGTGCGTTATTTAGAGATGGATGTTTGTTTTAGATGAATTTGTATTGATTGGTTCATCACTTTTGTGTGTCTTTTTGGGTATCACCGACATGGCAGATTTTTCCAGGATCATCGTGTACATGTAAATTCACCATTACGTTGCACACCCATAATCGTCAATTTACCTTACATAATCACCCCAGTTTGTCTCCCACCGGGTACATTAATCTTACGTTTTATAATTGCTCTTTGATTTACATTCGTCCGTATGGTATTGCTATTCCATGTTAAGTATTGAATGTGTATAAGTGTATGATAAACCTATAAGTAGGAGGCAACTATACTACATGTGTAGGACATTAACAAATTATTAGTGTGAGGTACCTGTGGACCGCATATATATCAGGTATAGTGTATGACTACTAGTCTAAATGCAATGTGAGTGTACAAATGAGCATGAGCTATGATAGCATCAAATCAAGTAGATTTCTCGTAGTGGATCACACCATAAGTGACATATTACATCTCATAATATGTCTCATATTAAGTAACATGTTCTAGCACACAGATGCATCATATAATAAGTGATGTGTAATAGCACACAGTAGGTTGCATAAGTATTAAGTCAAGACCTCATGTACCCGTATACATTAGGTGTCGGTCTCAGCCGGTTGGTTGCCATAATGAGGTAGATACTTCAAAAGTGTGTTATTTAGGTTCAGTACGACACGAGTTTGTTGCCATAATGTTGCAGGCTTTAGGTTATAATAAAATGTAAACATATCTCAACTAAAGTCCCAAAAAAAATTGACCTAAAAAGGGAATAACTTTGAACAAAATCATGGTCAAATATGTCTCATGCATACTTCAATGAACAATTCAGAAGCTAGCAAATGCACACCTAGTTCGAGCTTCACTAACAGAGCAAGTCCTTAAAAATATATTTTCCCCAATGTGTCACATAATACAAGTTGGTCACTTCATGTAATGTTAGTGTAGACGTGTGTATGTGTAAATCACATGTATGTGGGTCATAAATAAATTCACATAAGTGCAACTAATGCAGTGTACAGTTATAGTCTAGAATGCAATGCAATGCAAACCTAGTTCGCTATAACCAATGGCTCTGATACCAATCTGTCACACCCCCAAAATCCACTAACGGAGTTTTACCATTAAGTGTGCGACAAACCAGGATCTCAGTCATTTGTTACACCAAACGACACTATATGAATTTAAAACCATACGTGTCTCATTAAGTGAGAAAATTTAAAGCAGAGTTAATGTTTAAAAGTTTGCGGAAGCGTAATCGAAATGTAATATCAAAATATTAAATGGAAAATAAATGCGCAGAACACGCGCCCAACACGATATACACAGTCTAAATAGTCATTAAACTCAAAACATTGTTTTTAATGCAAGAAAATGTTTAAATAAAAAGCTGTGACTCCATGCCATGTCCTAAGTGCGTTGTACATCAATGACCTGAAAAAGTGAAAGGCTAACAATGGTGAGTTCACATAGTAGGTATGAAATCATGTAAGTTCATTTGCAAGCAGAAATATAAATTAAGTATGTCAGTGTAGGTAGCTAGTCTACAGTACATGTCCTTAGAGTCATATGTATCTGACCGAAGCTGACGTATGTACACATTAAGTGCATTTTGCCTGTCGTTCATCCCATCAGGATGCACATGTATGTATGTTAGGTCAATTCAACACCCGTTCGACAAGTCCATCTGTCGTGCTAGCGCGACTAGCCCGGGTGGGGTTTATTAAACCCAATAGTGCTACTCAAAATCCCCCAGCTATTTCATAAATACCAGCAGTCAACTAGGTATTCATGAGGTCTTTCATGAACAGTAAAAGTAACTCTAATCCAGACATGCGACATACCAAATTTATAAATCCGTATAAGTAATTTTTCGTGTTTCCAGTCCATGAAAGGGTGGAATAGTAAAAAGTACGGTTCAGTGAACTCACCTTTGAAGCGCACAACAAATAAACAGTAAAAATGTAACAAGAGCCTTAGATCGCGCTACGACCTGCTAAATAATTACTCACTGATTATTAAGTAACATATTATATCTATACTACATTAATAAACAAATTAAATGGGCAAAATAATCATTTAACAAATTCCTTAATTTTCAACACATACCCTACATTAAACCCTAAATCCTACATGAAACCCTAAATCCTACACCTGCCTCCTTCACACCGGTTCAACAGATACCTTACATCCGCCTCCTTCAACGCTGCTACCACCATCATCTTCATCGTCTTCTAAAGCCTCCTTCATCGTCTTCTAAAGCCTCCTTCATCGTCTTCATTGATGCTAGAATCGTGTCTACACATCATGTCGCAGTTATGAAACCCAGGTTTGTTTAATCGTTCTCTGCTTTAAAATTTTTACTTCTAAACCTCTAATCTGGGATGGTCGTGTTGCGTATGTTTACACTTAGGTTATTGCTTCTTCTCTTGCGTCGTCAGTTTCTTAATGATTTTATCACATGGTCGATTTATTTTTCTGAATTGAAAACCATGGCTAAAATCTGGGATTCAACTAAAAGGTAATTCTCACTCTCAATGATTGACAATGTTTTGTAGACATGGTTACATGATTATTTTCATTCAATTTCATTTTAAGCTTTTCAAACGTGGCTGCTACTTCTTATATGTATGTAGCAGCCGAAATCATGTATGATTATTAGCAATAACAAGTTACCTAATCAATATATACACGTATGCATCTATTCTTAATGAATATCCATTATTTTTAGGTATTTGTATAGGTTAATAAGAAAGCTAATAAGAAGGCAGAGCATGCATTTATCTTTTATATATTCCGGTTATCTTATGATGGATAAAATAGGAAGGATATACATGTAGATAACAATTTTTGTGTAATCCTTGCAGCAAATCAAAGTTGTTCAGCAGATGGGGGTGAACAAGAGGCATATAAAGGGCAATGAAGGACTGAATTTTGTGAAGAGTTGATAAGGTAAATAATAGGAACAAAGTGAATATAAGTATCCTTAAGATTATGGGTTAAAATGCAAAAGTGGCTTGTGTGGGCTGGTAACAGCCCCATCACAGCAGCTATGTGCTGCTGTTTGGTTTCGTTAGGACAGTAAATTGGTTCAGTTTGAAGTTACATATTGCTACTATTCATACCTGAAGTACGCTACTACTTATATGATTTTTGTTCCATTTCATTTTAAGCTTTTTCAAAAGTGGCTTGTGTGGGCTGGTAGAAGTTGGGTTAAAAGGGGATCGTACTGTTTCAGTGGCTTGTGAAATTGAATGTGTTATGTTATGTCTTGTGTTGTGTTGTATGAAGGTGTGTGTTTCAATTTGGTATGAAAAAGATTTGGAGTTTATGAAAAGTATTTGGAGTTTTTTTTCTTTAATGGGGTTCTGTAGCAACATATATAATTAAAACAGTATGGTGAGTCTACAAGGTAACAGACAGCTCTGTTGATTCATGATTGATTGGCCTGAATCTGTTTCAGCTCTGCTGATTCATGCATTTTTACTTCCATTTTGATGTTTTGTTTACTGATTTTGGTTTATTTTTAGGTTTCCAAAAGCAATATAAGGAGAAGAACCGAGTTTGAATCACTGTTTCGAGTTTTCAATACGAGATCCTCAAGTATTTGCATTTTCGTTTTTGAAATATGTGAGTTTTGTTTTATGTTTTTTTGCTATGTATGATGTATTGATGATGCAGTTTGTATCCAAGAAGGAAACAAGTTAAGTGGTTAGCACAATGCTATTATGCTAGGTAAACCGTTTTAAAAAATTTTCTATTATCTGTTGTGTGGGTTATATAAGCATTTTATAATTGATCCTATAGGTGTTCTTTGTGTGAATTTAGAATTTTGTGAAATTTAGTAGTGTCAAATGTAAGAAATTATGAAAATAATGTGTTTAGATTTTGGATTTAAACTGGTTTAAAGTTGGAACATGTAACTATTTTACATTCAGCTAAACAGTTTATTGTTTCTTTTCCCTATATTCAGCTAAATCAGCTAAACATGTAACTGATTTGTGCAGTTGTATGTGTGTCTTCAATTTCTATGAAAACAGTCTATAAGTTTTATTTTCTTAAAAATGGTCTATAACTTACCTTTTGTTAAAAACAGTCTAATAAGAAGGTGCAGTTTGGTGTGTGCGTTGGTGTGTAGTTTGGTGTGTCCTGAATGTGTTTTTAGTGTAGTGTGTTTATGTGCAGTGTGTGTAGGTTTATATGCATATCAACATCTAATTTAATGATTCTGCACGCTGCTGTTGTATCTTGATAATCTGATATGCATTTAGTTGTCAAGTGGTTGCTACTATCCATGTAATCTAATATATAATCTGCTGCTATATACATATCTATAGATGTGCACATGGTTTATCTTTCACACATGCTTCTTTTATGATCTTTGTTGTTATGCATTTGCTTGTAATGATCATATCATTTCTGTTTGCATAAAACCTGTTATGCAGTTGTAGACCTTACACATGATTCACCAACATGCCGATATGATCATTCACTTCTGATGATATGCTACTATAGCAATCCAAATGTGTTTATGAACATACAATATACAATCTAAATTTTTGCTATTTTCATTTATGCATCATGATTTTGTTGCTTATGATTCTTATTATTTACTGTTGTTGGTGATTTTATTCATTTTGTGTTGTTTTGGCTTTGTTGTTTTTGTACCATTATGTCCTGTCATATATTCAGTTCTGGTACATTTTGATAACTGAAGGGATTTACACAGCACTTGCATCGCCACAATCGTTTGTTAATCTATCAAGTTCTAACTGCATCACTACTTGATTATATCTCATATGATACGCAATCGTTGGTTGTCGCTGTTGGTGCATCCCTCTCGTCGTCGACCAATTTGCTGTTAGAACCTTTTCCTATTTCCTTTCATTTGATAACTGGTAAGCAAAGTTGAATTCACATTAGTTTAGTGTTTAAACTTAAGAAATTATAATTGTTTTTGGTGTTTTAGGTGACATCAAGTATGTTGGGGAGTTCAAATGAAGTGTCAAACATGGGCTTGGTCTTATCTTTGTCAGGTACGTTTTATAAAATTGTTATGTTTTGTTTCCTGTTTCGTTTTTGTGTGTGTTGTGTGTACGTGCGCGAAGTATATGTTTGTGTGTGTGTTCCGTTTTGTGTTTGTTTGAGTGTGTGTATTTACAAAACCAAGTAGTGAACTATTATTTAGAAACCTTAAATGCATACCTTTCTGTTTACAAAACATAGCCACTCACATTAATGTGGAGCAGCATACATAAATAGCAGCAACTATTATAAACAGCAGCACATGTTGTGTGTTTTTGTGAAATTTTTGTAAACAGATTTGCTTATGTAAAAAGATTTGCTACAGCTGAAAAACTGTTTTAATGCTATGTAAAGGTGCAGTTTTATTGCTGTAAAAAGCAGATTTGCTTATGTTTAAATCATTTTTTAGTAATATAACATGCAGTTTTTTATTGATTAAAAGCAGTTTTTTATTGTTACTAACTTCAAGTTTTTAAGCAGTTTTTTCGGCAGCTTCATGCTCGGTTTAGGCTGTTTTAGTCAGGTTTAATTCAAACTGAATGTGTTGTGTGTTGTGTGTTGTGTTGTATGAGTGTGCTTGTTGAACAAGGGGTATGAGTGTGTGTGTTATATAAATGTGCAGCAGCATACATAAATAGCAACAACTATTATAAACAGCAACACATGTAATGCCCGCCTTTCGGCAAGCACCACAGTTGGCATTCATAAGCATAAAAACAACCATAAATTAAATAAATACAAAATGCAGCGGAATACTTGTTTAAAAAATCATTACATCATCATATTTGTCTTAAAAACTTCTTAAAAACATTACAAGATCATAATTTGATCTTAAATGTATTTTCTTCAATGCTAGTCTTCAACAAGTCTCTAGCTCCCCCAAGCAGCTCTCTAAATCTTCAAACCTGCACATCATCTAACATGCATACAAAAGTCAGCTACGCTAAGTGAGTTCTAGTTTTAGAAGTAAAGCCATTTAGTACGCTTCATATCTTCATTGTATTACACGTATGTAATATCATTATCTAATACTTAACTACAACTCTTACAGAGTTTACTGTTATAACGGTTCTTCACTGGTATTAAATTCCCCAGTCGGATCATAACTCTTCGACTCTCATGGATTCTACCAGTATTTACATAATATCTTCACTGGTATTATAACCCCCAGCCGGATCTTAGCTCTTCGACCCGTGCGGAGTCTACCGATATATCGGTTCTTCACTGGTGTTGTAAATCCCCAGCCGGATTCTTGTCTCTATTTCTACCATTTCTATACATACTCTTCATTTAGTCAACACGCATTCGTTCATATACTCTTTATTTAGTCAACATGTATTCAATCGTATAGTCTTCATTTAGTCAACACGTATTCAATCGTATAGTCTTCTTTTAGTCAACCCGTAGGGTGATCATATAAGTATATCGGCATGCATGTTAGCCTCAAAAAGTATTTAAAACGAAACGAAAGTGAGGTCTAGAACTCACCTGATTCTTAGGTGATCTTGCTTGTTTGGACAAGGTTATGGTAGTGGTAATGGTGCACGATCTGCAGTTAAGTTATTATGAAAAATGATCATTTTTTTATTAGTGTCGCAGCTAGTGTCTCATGCAGTTTCGCATGGCTCATGCCCAACTTTCGTTGGGACTTATGCACACTCAGACACACAACTACAGATCTCAGACACATGAAACACTACAGTGTCGCATAGGTGACACTACAGTGTCGCATAGGTGACACTACAGTGTCGCATAGGTGACACTACAGTGTCACCCATGTGACACTACAATGTCGCAAGATGAACAGCAGTTTCGCAAAACGGGGTTTCAGCTCGGTTTTTGCCCAAAATCTTAATTTTTCAACAAAATCTCAAACTTTTTACGTCCAAAACCTTGTTTTATCATTTATATGACCAAATCTAAGCTTTTTCCATTATTTTAAACATAAAAATGCAACCTTTATTGATTTTTTTGAAACCTTTAAAAACCTTAAAAACTCCATTAATGGCTAGATTCGTTTTGTGTTATGAAAACATGTTTTAGGGAATGATTTTACCTTGATTACCTTTTGTTTAACAATCTCTAACTTCAGATCTACACTTTGTTTTACAAAATTCTTGATTTTTCTCTTTCTTGCCTTAGTTTTCTTAAAAGAGATTAGGGTTTGTGTGTGTTGTTGTGAAGATCAGGAGGGCTAAAATGATGGCCATATGGGGTAGGGTTTTAGGTGGTCTTTGGGCCTTAATTAGGTAATTAGGCTATTTTAGGAAAACCTCTTAAGTAATCCACTTACCATTTTGGGCCTAATTCATTCTTTCACCCTTGATGGCCCATAATTACATCATAACCTCTTCATTAATCCTTCCTTTTTCTAATTACCAAGTAATTAGTCATCACGTTTTACATTCTCGTACATTTATAATCATTTTCGTTCTTCATTATACTTTTCATAATCATCACATTTATCATAATCATAGCATATATCATAAGCGTCATACATCATTTTAATCATAATCATTTAAATGCACATCTATATAAACTTATTCACATAAAGATAACTTACCATAAAAATCGAGGTGTTACAAGTCTCCCCTCCTTCTATAGGTTTCGTCCCCGAAACCTTCTATTCGTGAAATAACGCGGTATGATTCTTTCTCATTTCGCTCTTTAACTCCCACGTAACATCTGAACCTCTCCTATGTCTCCATTGAACTTTTACATGTTTCACGGTTTTATTCCGTAAACGTTTTTCCTTTTCATCTAATATCGCTACAGGCTGTTCTACGTAGTTCAGCCGTTCATCAATTTCTAGATCATCATACGACACTGCCATACTTTCATCAGCTAAGCATTTGCGCAAATGCGACACATGAAATGTGGGGTGAATCCCACTCAATTCTTCTGGGAGATCCAATCGATAAGTAACATCTCCCACTCGTGCAATAATTCTAAACGACCCGATAAATCGAGGGCTTAACTTTCATCTCTTTGAAAATCGGATGATTCCCTTCCATGGGGACACTTTTAGCATGACTCTGTCCCCCACTTGGAACACAATATCCTTCCTTCTTTTGTCAGCGTAGGACTTTTGTCTACCTTTAGCCGCTTTCATACACCCTTTAATCTTTTCTAACTTCTCCGTTGTAGCCTCGACTACCTCCAAACTTCTGAGCCTTCTCTGGCCAATTTCTCCCCAGCATACGGGAGTCCTACATCTTCTTCCGTACAACAGTTTATACGGCGACATCCTTATACTAGCATGATAACTGTTATTGTAAGAGAATTCTGCCAAGTGCAGATGGTTGTCCCAGAGTTTGTCCCAGAGAATTCTGCCAAGTGCAGACGGCGACATCCCAACTACCACCAAATTCGAGCACACAGGCTCTCAGCATATCTTCCAGAGTTTGGATCGTTCTTTCCGACTGTCCGTCAGTCTGTGGGTGGTAAGCTGAACTAATATGGAGCTTTGCTCCCATCTCATCATGAAATTTTTCCAAAATTTTTATGTAAATCGAGTGTCCCTATCGGACACAATGGAAACCGGCATTCCATGTCTCGCCACAACCTCTTTGATAAATATCTCGTCTAATTTGTCTGAACTTATTGCCTCCTTGATTGGTAGGAAGTGAGCACTCTTTGTCAACCTATCCACGATTACCCATATAGCATCATACCCCTTAGGGGTTCGTGGTAACTTCGTAATAAAATCCATGGTGATGTGCTCCCACTTCCACTCGGGTATTTCCAATGGCTGAATCTTACCATACTCACATACGCTTCTACCTCTCTCTTCATATCGGGCCACCAATAATCCTTCTTCAAATCCTAGTACATCTTTGTCCCTCCTGGATGGATTGAATAACGGGACTTATGCGCTTCATCAAGTATACCCCTCAGCATCTCTCCGTATCGGGGTACCCATACTCTACAGTATATCTTCTTCACACCATAAGTGTTTTCGGTCAATTCTATCTCCTTTCCAACCATTCTTTCTGCCTTAATCTGATCCTCCTTTAGGGCCATCATTTTAGCCCTCCTGATCTGTTAGGGCATTTCCTGTTTAAGATTTACTTTGTACTTTATTTTATACATTTTGTATAGTTTAGGGTTTATTTTGTTATTTTCCCTAAATGTATTGTTGCATAAAGCATGTAGTGTGAGAATGTTTAGGAGAGAGTCTAGATCACGTTAGAAAGAGAACTAAGTGTGTGTGATTACATTCTCCTGCATTTTGTACTACATATTTTGCTTTGATCATCAATACAAAGAGAATTATTTAGTAATGAATTGTGTTGCTGATTGAACTGTTTGTTTGTACGAATCATTCTGATCATTTGAGCAATATCGATCCAATTGAACCTATCAATTGGTATCAGAGCTGTTGGTATTGTGTTCTTCGCTATTCATCAAGCAAAACACTACAATGTTGCTCAAAAATCATGATCTGAATGAATTGTTGCTGTTTTTAGTTGTGATTTATCATCGCAATCACTCCTAATTCACAACGATTGTGCAAATTCCATCAGATTATCATCAGATCTGAGGAATTAAGAAGATAGAAAAAGTTACTGTTCGATCGAATTTTGCTCAATTTCATCAAAATTTGATCATGTTTTGGATTGATTGAGATTAGGGATTGTTAATCGAACTATTTCACTGATTGTGTGTGATTTTTGAAGGAATTGGACAAGTTTTTGATAAACCCAGAAAATTTCTCATGATGAAGATGATGAACAGTATGAACAGGTTGAAGATTAACTAGCCGGGTAACAAATTGACTTAGACAAAATCGTTTGGACTTTTTGTGAACAAATTAGGTCCTGTGCAGCCGTGTAAAGGATTTTTGTCTAGACGGGTGAAGAATTGCAAGTAAAACTGTGTTCTGTTGTGCCGGGTGATATACTGTTTAGCCGTGTGAAGAACTGTTCAGACGGGTAAAGTACTGTTCAGCCGGGTGATCAACATAACAGCCGGATCAACTTGTTACTATTTAGCCGTGTGATTAACACTTTCAAGCCGTGTCAAGGTCTGCCGGGTGAAGTGTTGATAACTGTTCAGCCGGGTGAATATTTTCTTCTTGCCGGGTCAAGTTGTTTGCCGTGTCAAGTTATTTCTATTAGCCGTGTAACTGTTCAGCCGTGTAACGTTCTTGCCGGGTGAAGATTATCAAGGTTACACCTGTTGTGCCGTGTGACTGTTTAGACGGGTGAAGACTTTTCTCAGCCGGGTGAAGAACAAAAGCTACTGTTCAGCCGGGTGAAGAAGAATTTTTCACTGTTCAGCTGTGTGACTCAATTTTAGTTGTTTTAAACTTTGTTATCTTATCTTGTCATTATTTACTTGTTTTCATTTTAGTAGTTTAACTATTTCTTTTCAAAAATCAACAAAAACCAAAAATATTTTCTTTAAAATCTTTTAAAATGGCACCTAATGATGATTCTGATAACCGTGTTCCTAGACTTGTTAACCGTGCAGATTTCAAGAATTGGACTATTAGACTGAAGCATCATCTTTGCTCAATAGACAATGATCTTTGGAAGTCAATTGATAAGGGTCCTCACATACCTACACAGACAGCTCCAGATAGTGCAAGTACCTACACCAAAGACTCTACTAAACCTTATCCAGAAGATAATCTATCAGCAGAAGATTTAAGGAAAGTGAATAATGATAGCAAAGCCTATTCTTTGATGTGTAAAGGACTGCCACTACAAGTTCTGTCGAGGTTGGATACTTATCAGACGGGTTATACATTGTTCAAAGCCTTGAAGTCAATATGTGAAGGAGGTGAACAACTTAGAAGTCTCAAGAAACAAAAGCTGAAGAGACAATTGGAGTTATTTGAAAACATTGCTGGAGAATCTGTGCACCAGATGATGAATAGGTTTGTTCATCTGACTACTGAAATGACCAATGTTGGTGCAAAGACAGATCTTCAAGACCTGAATGACAGATTACTATGTGCTCTTCCATCATCATGGAAACAGACTGTGACTCTACTGAAACATACTGAAAAGTTTCCGATGGATTTGGATCTGCTCATTGCAAAGATTGAGGAAGTAGAAATTGATGAAAGTTCTAGAAACACTGATAGAACTGGTTCACATGCACAATACAAATATATTGTGAATCCTGCTAACACTGTGGAGAATGCCTTTCTTGCACAAGATGCAACTAAGTTTGAAGATGAGGGTGATTTATTTGTTGGTGCAAGTTTTTACACTGATTCGTCATACATTCCAAATTCACCAACTTATTCTCAACCTCAATCTCCACCAAGAGCTCAAGTCCAAAGTCAGAATGTAAAGAATCAAGTAGAAAATCAAAGTTCGAATGTTCAAACAAAAGTAAAAGATGTGATGAACATCTTGTTACAAGATGACGAGACGAAGACTGCTTTTACTGCGTTCATGGCAAGCTTTCAAGCTTATCAAGGAAGTCATTTGTCTCATATGGATGTTGTTCTTCAAGATCTTTTTGAAATGGATCCTGATGACGTTGAGGAAATGGATCTGAATTGGCAAATGGTAATGGTTGCATATCGAACACAGAAACATGCATATGTTAACCGAAGCTACAAGCCTCATGCAAACAAGACAGTTGGTTTTGACAAATCGAAGGCCAGATGTTTCAACTGTAACTGTTATGGTCATTTTTCTCGGGAATGCAAAGCTCCTAAGAATCAGAATTACAATGATCAATCAAGTTCAAGTGGACAGAATCAAGGTCAAGGTCAAAGCTCGCAACAGTCTTCAAGCTATCAACAGAGGAATCAACGTTTCATACAGAAGCCATATCAAAGTCTTCCCATGCCAAAATTGGAGGATGAAGGAAAGAAGCCAGAAGATCAGACCAAAGCACTAGTAGTGAGTGTGAAAGATGGATATGATTGGAGTGCTTATGCAGAACAGTTTACATCTGATCTTACATCCAGTCTGGCGTTAGTTTGTGAAATTGAGGAAGATTGGTCTGAAGAAGGGGATGGTAAACTGATTGATACTGTGAGTGAAGATTCTGAGGAATATGACTGGAGTGCAAAGTCAGATCCTGTTGAAGAATCTGAATCAGAAATTGCGCTGATGGCTACATCCAGTGAGTCTTCATCATCCACCGAACAACCAAAGGTTAGTACTGATTTACCCCCTAACTATGTTCCTTTGCCTGATGATGTTAGAGGTAGGTTATGTTCTGAACAATGCATTCAACAAGTAGAACATTATCGAACTCAATCATTTAAAATTGGTGATAAATTAAGCAAACATGAGAAAATTCATGAACAACTTAAAATTGATCACAAAATTGCTGATGAGAAGATATTGTCACTTAAAGAATCATGGAACAAAACCTTAAAAGATTTGGAACTGGTAACAAAACAACTTGAAGAAATGACAAAGAACTTTGAACAAGAAAAAGTTGTAAGAATATGGTGAAACATCTTGTGAATGAAAGAGGTAACAAAAACAAAACAGGGTTGGGTTTCACTCATGAACTAATGCCTAATTCAATCACACAAACTTTACCTGAAAACTTCAATGAATTTGATCATTCACCTGAAAATGAAAGAAAAATCAAAGAAATTCAAAGAAGTAAATCCGAATCCGAAGGATCTAAAGTGTTGATTGAGAGTTTGAAAGAAGATGGCGTGACGATTGAAGCTGATGATGAAGCTAGCAACAAATCAGAGCCTATTCTGATTCAACTTGTTGAGTATCCGGAACTGAATCCGAAGTCAGAAGAAAAAGTGAAGGATGAATGTGAATTTTCGGGATACAATGATCCTGAATACATCAAGTGGAAGAATGAACAGAAAGCAAAAGTTGCTGAACAACTGATCAAGAAGCAAGAGGTGAAGCAGACTGAAGTTTCAAAAGGAAAGGTGCAGAAATCGAAATTACCAGTCAATCAATCTGAAACGAAACAGTCAAAAGGTAAAAGTGTCATAAAATCGAATGACAACACCAAAGCTCAAATTGTTAAAACTGACAAAGTCAAACCTGTCAAAAAGAAAGTGTCAAAAGGAAAAACAATTAAGTTTGTGTCTGCAGGAACTTTTGATTTGAACGGATCTTTTGGTAAACCAATCAATTCTTCAATCAAATCTAACTCTGATCTGAAAACAGGTTCAGGTCCTAAGTCTTCCGCTGTCAATGATAAAAGAATTGAACCAAAGAAGGTAACCAAACACGATGTGTTAAAATCGAACCAAGTTTCCAAGCAAGCAAAATCACAATCAAAATCTCCACAAAAGAATCAAGTTAATCTAAAACCGAACAAAACTGATAAT
Source organism: Tagetes erecta (assembly GCA_030867185.1). Taxonomy (NCBI): domain Eukaryota; kingdom Viridiplantae; phylum Streptophyta; class Magnoliopsida; order Asterales; family Asteraceae; genus Tagetes; species Tagetes erecta. Next base: position 9,229,248 of record CM061497.1, read on the forward strand.
GAATCACGAGTGGGTTCAACATCAAAAGTTAACAATCGACTCTTTAGGATTAGCAAGAAACATTGTGAGATTTACGATCGTTATAATCATGTTACTGCTGAATGTTTCTTTAACAGGTACTGCAGTTACTGTGACAAAAGAAATCATTCTTCAGAGGAATGTTTTTATAACAAATTTTGTGATATCTGTGAAAGAAGAAACCATGACACAAAGGATTGTTTCTTTCGGAAAAACTCATCAAGAGAAATGACACCGTTTCCAAATTTTCAAAGAAATCAATCATTTGGTTTTCAAAATGTTAATCAAAGTCATTCTCCTGTTTTGAGAAATTTCAATCGAAACAATTCTGGTTCTAATAATTTTTCATCAAGAAATATGCAGGTTAACAGTTTTAAACCGAGAGCTTTGATGGTAAGAAACCAGTAATTTGAAAATAACCTTGATCCTAAGTTAGAGGAAAGGTTCATTGCTTTGAGAAGAAAGCAATCGATTCAAGCCAATGGGCGAAACAGTTTTCAACCAAATCTCTCAAATGAAACAAATTTTCAAAATCTTCATTATCAACAAGTTACTGTTACAGATAGATTCGGAAAACCCAAGACCATGTGGGCCTGGGTTGACCAAACTAACTAAGCAATTGTTGAAATGCAGGTACGCCCTCGAAGACCTGTCAACTCATGGTTTGTTGATAGTGGGTGTAGCCGGCATATGACAGGCAACCATGCCTTGCTTCAAGACTTTAAGCTGAAGAATGGTACACATGTTGCATTTGGAGGAGATGCTGGTGGTAAAATAACTGGAGAAGGAACCGTGTCAAATGGGGTCATTAGCTTTGATAAAGTCAACTACTGTGCACAGTTAAATTTTAATTTGCTAAGTGTATCTCAAATTTGTGACAAATCATATTCAACTTTATTTGATGATTCTTTCTATTATATACTCAAACTAGGTTTCAAGATTGACAATGAATGGGTGGTGGTTAAGGCTCCAAGAGATCGTGATGTATACAAGCTTGATATGTCGCAGATCGATGCTGAAACCGAAACTACTTGTCTCATTGCGCATGCTTCAAATGATGAGAGTCAGCTTTGGCATAGACGGCTGGGCCATTCAAACTTCAGAAACATGAACCGTTTAGTGACTGGAAATCACGTTGTAGGAATACCATCAAAGAAGTTCTCTACAACTGATCTCTGTCCAGCATGTTTGAAAGGAAAACAACACAGAATGTCTTTTAAGTCCAAGCCAGAAAACTCCATTTCAAAACCCTTACAGATGCTACATATGGATCTCTTCGGACCAACAAATGTCCAAAGCATCGGAAAGAAGTCTTATTGTTTTATCATCATTGATGATTTTACTAGATTTTCTTGGGTTTATTTCTTGCATTTAAATCTGAAACTGTTGAGTTGTTAAAAGAATTTATTGTCAAAGTTGAAATTAGTTGGATTGTAAAGTGAAAATCTTGAGAAGTGATAATGGAACAGAGTTTAAGAACGCTAATGTTGATTTGTTTTGTGCAGAAAAAGGAATTGCTAGACAATTTAGTGCTCCAAGAACGCCTCAACAAAACGGGGTTGCGGAACGGAAAAATCAGACACTGACTGAAGCAGCAAGATCCATGCTTGCAGATGCCAAAATCCCTATCACATTCTGGGACGAAGCTATTGCTACTGCGTGTTTTGTACAAAACAGGACATTATTGGTTCAGGATAAAAATAAAACATCTTATGAGTTATTGTTTGGAAGAAAACCAAATATTTCTTACTTGAAAGCATTTGGTTGTCCTGTATCGATTCTAAATTTAAGTGATCATCTCGGGAAATTTGTGTCAAAATCTGACAATGGATTTTTCCTTGGTTACTCGTCTGTTTCTAAAGCTTATCGAGTTTTTAATAGCAAAACAAATACTGTTATTGAAACTATTAACGTAAAGTTTCTAGAAAATTCGTTTCCGTCAGTGGCGCATGGTCCCGAATGGTTGTTTGATTTAGGGGCTGTTTGTTTTTTACAATAAGCTCTTCTGGACCTCTTTTGTCTGCGCCGTGCAGACCACGCGCAGACGTTTTGGTCTGCAGACCGTTTGTTTTTCTGAAGACCTTTCATTTAAAAAGGTCTGTCCGCCCTCTTTTTCAAGCAGACATTCATTCACCACTTCTCCACCTCTTCTATTCTTCTTCACCACCAGTCCATCCTCAACATCTCACCATTTGTGCGTGAAACCCTAGCAGCTTCCTCTCCACCCGTCGCAGCCTCCTCCCCGCCTGTCGCCGTTGCAACTCTCCCTCCCTCCCACCCGACGCTCCTCTCCTCCCATTGTCGTCGTCGCATCTCCTCCCTACCAAGCGCTGTACACAAGTATTGAACTCAAAGCCCACATCAATCGGTATGTTTCGTTGTCTTTTCTTTGATTATAACTTGAAAATGGTGTTTGTATATTGTTTGTTTTTGGATTTGTTCTTTCTATTCTGCTCAAAAGACGTGATTAAGCTAGGTTATATCTTTTCTTGATGATAGATTTGTTCTTTCTATTGTTTCTGAGTCATGTAATATGGCAGAAAGTGTTCTATTATATTTTGAACCTGATTTTGAACCTGAAACCAAACGATAATACCACTTAGCTCAAATAGACATTGTTCTATTATTTATGGTAGACATTGTAATATCTTTCATTGCTTTCTTGCTGATAATAATAACATTGTTCTATTAGTTATTACATGTAGCTCAAAAACTTTACCATTAGTATATCTCCTGAAGATACATTTCTAACCTCTTAAAAATAAAAATAGCTCAAAAGATAAGTCAAATGACACTTTAAAAGTCAAACATTGATCACTTTGTGTACTGGGGTATACTATTTAGATTTATAACAAGATTCTTCAAGCTACAAAGCAACGAAAACATAACACAATTCAAATGACGCTTCTTCAAGATTCATTAACTAGGAGCAAAAAAATTGGTTTTACAATAAGACAACTCAAGATTATTGCAAAAACCCTAAAAGAACTACTCTTCCAATAACTAAAAAACAGTTTTTAAAAGTAAAAACACAAGAACAACAAAAATGAAAGATAACGGGTCAAATGGGGTGAATGAATTGGTCAAAAAGTTACTGTTTGTGTCATATTCGGTTATATTTATATCATATTTGTCAAAAATATCTTGAAAGATAACGGGTCAAATGGGTTGAATGAATCGGAATATCACTTGTTTAAAATATATATTTGCCCTCTTATGTGTGTGATTAATAGAAATGGGAGAGAAACATCAATGGTACAAAATAGTTAAAGACTAATGTGAACGTTGATGCTAATGAAGACGAGCTTGAAGCACATGGTACTGCATCGGATCGGGAATATATGAGCAAGTTACGAGATGAAATTGTTGAGCAGTTAATGCAACTTGTGGAATAGATGACTTAAAAATGTTTTGTCGTTTTATGAAATATTATTTCAATATTGTTGTGGTTTTATAAATATTATTTCAGTATTGTTGTGGTTTTATGAATATTATTTCAGTGTTGTGGTTTTTATGAATATTAATTAATTTTAATAAATCAATTTATTTAAATATCAGTTTTATTTCAGCAGACTGCAGAAGATAAAAAAACAAACAGTCTTCTTCTTGCAGACTGCAGACGTTTGGTCCACCTCTTCTTCTGCAGATGTCTGCAGATGTGGTCTGCAGACTGCAGACATTTTCTTGCAGAAAAAACAAACAGCACCTTAGATTCGTTATCAAAATCTTTCAATTCTAACTTGTTTGATTTTTCAGGAAAAGCGAGAAAAGAATCAGGTGACTTGGGATGTTTTAGCGATGATTCTGATAATGACGATGATAGTAATCTCAATTCTGAGTATCCGTTCATGTCATTTCATAATCCTGATCATGTCAAATCCAGTCAAGCTCCGAGTCCTTCTGGTTTTCAAGAAGATCAAGAATCAAATATTCTTGGTGATGATGTTAATCCGCAAAGTTCTCCTAATGATGGTGGATCTGTTCAAAATCAACCATCATCAGATCCGAATGTTGAAGCTATTCCAGAATCGTTTGACTACTTCATCAATTCACCGGATCAGGTTCCTAATTTCACTCCGCATACTTCTACCATTCTACAAGATTTACCGAATCTGAATCAGTCAAATCTGGAGACGCAAGTTCAAGGTGACGTTATACCAACTCATCGAGTTCATAGGAATCATCCTGTCTCTCAGATTATTGGGCCTTTGAATCAGCGAACTATGAGAAGTCAAACTGAACATGCAAATGTTTGTCTTTATTCATGTTTTCTTTCTCAAGTGGTGCCAAAGAACATTTCAGAGGCGTTACAAGATAATAGTTGGATTGAAGCCATGCAAGAGGAGTTACTTCAATTTCGCAAACAAGAAGTTTGGAAATTAGTGGACTTACCTGAAGGAGAAAATGCGATTGGTACAAGATGGTTGTACAAGAACAAGCCAAATGAACGTGGCATTGTTGTGAGAAATAAAGCGAGACTTATTGCACAAGGTTACACTCAAGAAGAAGGTATTGACTATGAAGAAGTGTTTGCTCCGGTCGCTCGACTTGAAGCTATTCGCGTTTTTTCTAGCTTATGCCTCTTTTAAAGAAGTTTAAAGTGTTCCAAATGGACGTTAAATGCGCTTTTCTGTATGGACCAATTACCGATGATGTATATGTCAGACAACCTCCGGGTTTTGAAGATCCTGATTATCCTCATCGTGAATACAAATTGAGCAAAGCTTTATATGGTCTACATCAAGCTCCAAGGATTTGATACGAGACGTTATCTAAACATTTTCTAGAACATGGATTTACAAGAGGTTAGATTGATCCAACTTTGTTTATGAAGCGGGAAAATGAAGATCTTTTATGTGTTCAAGTGTATGTGGATGAAATCATCTTTGGATCAACCAGTGCATCCATGTGCAAAGAGTTTGAAGAAATCATGAAGTCAAGATTTCAGATGAGTTCGATGGGGGAGATTAATTTCTTTCTTGGATTTCAAGTAAAACAATCAGCAGACTAAATTTTTATAAACCAATCAAAGTTTGTTGAGAAGTTGCTGAAAAAGTTCAAGATGCAGGATTGTCAGACTATTCGAACTCCATCTGATGTGAATTGCAAGATACAGCCGGATCCGAAAGGCAAATCTGTTGATCAAACACTGTACAGATCAATGATTGGTTCACTGATGTATCTTACTGCATCAAGGCCAGACATTATGTATGTTGTATGTGTGTGTGCAAGATACCAGTCTGATCCAAAAGAGTCGCACCTGGTTGCTGTTAAACGTATTTTCAGATACCTTAAAGGGAAACCGAATCTCGGGTTATGGTATCCTTATGAAGGCAATTTTGAATTATATAGTTATTCTGATAGTGACTTTGGTGGGTGTGCTCTTGACAGGAAATCGACTACGGGTGGATGTCAATTTCTGGGTCCTAGGCTTGTTTCTTGGCAATGCAAAAAGCAGACCAACGTTTCTGTATCCACAGCTGAAGCAGAGTATATCGTTGCATCTGCAGGATGTTCTCAATTTTTGTGGTTACAAAACCAATTGCTTGACTACGGGTTTAACTTTCTCAAAACTCCTATTTACATAGACAATACTGCTGATATGTTCATTACAGCTAATCCTGTTCAACACTCAAAAACCAAACATATCGAAATTCGATATCACTTTCTAAGAGACAACTCTGAAAAAGGTTTAATAATTTTGATTAAAGTTCATACCGACAAACAACTGGCAAATCTTTTTACAAAATCTTTCTTGTCAGGGCTGTTTGAATTCTTAATTCAATCCATAGGGTTAATCAACCATGATTAATTCTAATTTTTGAAAAAAACAAACAAAAATCAGAAAATATAAAAGCCAAAAATATAATAAGTCGATGTCAAGTATTGATTCCTTTGTCTTTTATTTTATTGTTTTGCATTGTGTGTGTGCATGAAAAAGAAAAGCAAAAACAAAATATAAAAGCAAAAAGAAAAAGAAAATATCATGTCATAAGAAACTATATTGCAAAAAGTGAGAAATGATAGTACACTAGACATTATTTGCTACATCATTTTTAATAAAGACTGATGAATGTTAATTGATGTGCGAGACAGCCCAGGCAATTAGACTGAAAAAGTAAGTTCATTGTTGACAAATCTAAATTCAATGATCTTTGTGTTAAGTTCCATTGCTATACATGTCTAGATATATATATCTTTTGAAGCATTGCTTGTGATGATAGTTGTGCATGTTCGGGTAACGATGCAATCTATTCAGTGTGATGAACCGCATCGTGAGCTTCTTTGTTGTGGTACCCATAGACCTGAAGTCTCACGCGAAGTCTCTTTTGAGCTTCAAGGTGAGGCAAAAGATTCCCAAAGTTGGAACAAAAAGAGTCCCAAATGTGGACCATCACCAAACAAAAATTCCAAAAAGGAATTCAGAAGATTCCCAAGGGGAACGATAGGAAATTGAAATTCCAAAATGGAATCAAAAGAAGTCCCAAAGTGGACCAAATCCGAATAGAACCCAGATTCCACACTGTTTATGATCGTAAGTGACCAGGTTTTTGTGCAATATGCATTCAGGTAGTAGCTGATAAGGAAATATGTTGACATATGTATACATGTGGGTCACATAAGTCATTTTAATCGAACCTTAATCTCATCATGATACTGAAAAAGTAAGTGTGTCAACTCGAGCTAATTGGTATGTTTTCATATCATCACTCAATCAAACAGAAGTCAAATGTCTATTCAAAACTTGCAAAACATGTTCAGATAATGTGTGGTATGATCTCACTACAATATTCTTGATTCATTGCATTGCATATGTCTTTATTTTAATGTGTGTGCTTTGTGTATGCAGGCATATGGAATCATTATTGACACATCGACATCCTTGTTAAACTTAAAAATTTCAAGAAATTTCAAGTTTAGGGGGAGAATAAGTGAAGAAGAAAAATATTTACAAAAATCCAAAAAATATTTTCAAATAAGTGTGTTTTGAATGAACAAGATTATGGGGTATGAAAAGCAAAGGTATTGGATGTGTTAAAAACAAACCCAAGGTCTTGTAATATGTTTTTAAGAAATTGCTTCGGGATATAGAAATTTTGGTTGTGCAAAAACATTTTTGTGAAAAAAATCAAAGAAAAAGAAAAAGGGATTTAATGAGAATTAATATTTGTTGACTTGTATTAGATTTTGGATATTTAATGTGACAAACCCTAATAAGGATGTCTTGTCTAATTAATATGTCGAGAATGTTAGAAAAACGGTTAGAAGAAACCAGATCAAATAAGTCTGGTTCTACATCAGATAAAGATTTTTCGGATGATGTAATGGAAGTGACTGAGCCTACTCAAGAAGTCAAAGTTTATTATACTAGAGCACGTGGTACGAAGAATGTGGGCATAAGGATTGAGTCACCAATTACTATTTCCAATGAAGCTGTTGTTTCTGTCAATCCTGACAAAGCTGAGGGAAAAAGAAAGTTAGATGTTGTGCCTGAGATTACTGGTGAAGAAGGTTGTACTAAAAAGGCAAGAATAGAAGAGATTCAGATTGAGCCGATTCAATCTGAATGTGTAACTGAAACTGAGATGGCTGAAACAGCGAAGGTGGATGAAACTGTGAAAGAAGCTGAAACTGATAAAACAGTTCAGATTGAGCCGATTCAATTTGAATCTGTAGTGGAAACTGAAGTGCCCGAAGTGGTTGAAGTTGTTGAGAATGCGCCAAAAATAGTGACTGAAGAAGCATTTCAGTTTGAGCCGGTTCAAACTGAAACTGCACCAATGATTGAGGCACTAGATGATCTGGATGATATAGATTTCACAGAGTCTGAACCTAAGGTTGAGCCTGAGCTTAATCCTGAAGATGAGATACCAGCTGATTTGCCTGAACGTTTTGCTTATCTAGAAAAGATGAAGTACAATCCAGTATATCTGAATGGGCTGACAGTGTGACATCTGCCCCAAACCCAAACCCGAATGCCCGACTCGAACTCGAGGTTGTTATCCTTTAAACTGTAATCGTATTTATTTTCTTCAAAACGTAACGTTCATTATTATTATATGAATAAACACATTTAATTTTACGTAAATTTCCCATCCCATTTAAACAATCGTATTTACATCACAAAATTTTCACGTATAGCAAATAAATATTATTCGTGACAACAAAACTCAATATATATATATATATATATATAAATATATATATAGTTCGTAAACAAAAACTATTAAAAATGTTAAACAAAAACGCTTCTAAGTCTCGAAATAGTCTCGTAACGGCTTAAACGAGCTAAAACCATAAAAAACGTCACTTATATAGTTGTTACGTTTCAATTTAGTTATAGTTGGTTCGTTAAAATGAGTTTTAATTAACTTTGGGTTAAAAATGTCAAGTTTTAAACTTGAATTAAAAAACCTTTGTTAAGCAATATACATTAAATGAAACATCAAGGACCAGAAATGTAACTTTCCAAACTACCCCCCCCCTCGTTCATTCCCCCTTGTTTCCGGCCACCCTTGCCGGAATCCGACGACAACTCCGGCCACTACCATAACCCATTTTAGTCGTTTTTAGCTCGATTAAATCGCGGTAAAACATTCCCAAGCATGTTTCGAACCCGGCCAAGATGTTAAATTGGTGTTTACTGCAGCGTAGAGGCGGTTTCAAACAAATCTTAATCGTCGGCCGTTTACAAAACCCAAATCAACTCAATCGTGCGTTTTAGAAACAACTGAATTAACCAAAACACTCATTGCGACGATTCGGGTCAACCTACACCATTCAATTAAGTTTTAATCATCAAATAAATTACTAATTAATCCCAATTAGCTCGAAACAGAAATTGGACCAAACCATGTCGTTTCCTCTCAAATTGTAACCTACATTGTTGGGTAAAATACTCCCAAACAAACACCTGATCTTTCTGCAAAAACAATTGCATTATAACATCCCCGAATGATTTCTTCGGTTCCAAGCCGTCGTTTTGTTCTTCATCCCAATCGAACCAAATCTTCAACAATCAAGTAAGTGTTATATATAGAAATGATCGTGAGTTCGTGTAGATTAAAAGCCCTTTGATGATTTTGGATTTGATTAACAGATTTGAACGAATTGGTTGGATCTTTGTTCTAGGGTTTATATGGAAATGGGTGTTGTTAAGTATAAAATGCTAAAACAATTAAAAAACGAGTTTCAATAACAAAAATGATTCTGGTCTAGTGGTTAAGGTGTTGGTATTGTGAGGCAAGGTCACGGGTTCGACCCTCCTTGCCCTCTTTTCTTTAAATCTTGAAGTTTTATATATTAAACACTAAACCTATATTTTTCTAAATAACCCAAATGATTTCTTTTATGTTAAGTATATTTACAAGATTTAAAAACATACAAATATACTACAAAAAGGAGAAATACTTAAAATATATATATAGATATATATTCAAAAACGAAAGATATTACAACATTTCGTATAAAACCCTAAATCCCCAAATTGGATTTTAAAACCCTAAATTGGATTTGAAACCTTAAATCCCCAAATTGGACTATAAAACCCTAAAATTAGATTTGAAACCCTAAATTCCCAAATTGTATTTTAAAGCCCTAACTCCCAATTGGTGCTTTAAAATCCTAAAGAAAATCCCAAATTATATTTTGAAACCCTAATTTCAAATTTATAATTTTAAAACCCTAAAACCCCAAATCCAAAACCCTAGAAATTCTATTTTCTTGATTCTAGTTATTACGTTACCTGCTTCGTTTCTAAATTAGGTTTTCCCGGTTAATTAGGTGATTCTAATGTCTGGGCGATCCTCGGTTCTTTCTGGTTGCGATTCTAGTGTTACTATTATCTTTGGATTTTAAGGTGAGTAAACTCACTCCCCTTTTTACTGTTTACGTTTTGGGGCTGAAATGCGTGTTTCTATAATACAACGGTTTCTTTTGATGTTTCTATTTTCGAAAATGAGATCATTAGATGTGTTAATCATGTTTGGCCGCATGTAGCAAAATTGTGTGATAGTCAATATTAGTTATATTATCTTGTAATTTCCACCGGACAATGTTAGCGCTAATGGCTTGACAAGCCCACCTACATTAATGGCCTGATAGGTGATTTGACCCGGCGATTCTTTGGTTGATTCTATGTTACTAGTTACTACATGTGATGCTTGTTGCTACGTTGCTATGTCCCTTAGATGCTTAAACATTTTTGATAACTTGCATATCGAGACGGTTAAATGACGGTTAAACGATGGTTATCAATAAATGTAACATGAGTTGGTTCCTCATGTCCTGTTGCTAAAGGTAACCCTGCGGGGTCTATGATTCTTGTTTCTATGTGATTCTATGGTCGCGGTTGAGATATATATGATGAAATTGCTATGCACATGAGATTGCGAAACACAATCTATAATGATCTCGGATTTTATACTATGTACTATTAACTGTGTTTTACTCACTAGCTAATTCTTTAGCTAACTTATTTTACACGTTTTTCAGGTGGAGTTTGATTCGGTTTTATTTCAAGACACGTAGGATGCTTCGGACCTAGAATAAAAAGACATTAAACAATATTTATTTGCCGTTTATGTTACGATTTTTATGACTATTAAATGCCTATTTATGTCACGACATTATTGCTTAATTAATATTAAAATATGCTTTTAGTGTGCCATGTGCTTTGTACTTTGATATCCGATTCACTTGACGCGCCCGGTGTTTTCCGCCGCCGGGCGGGGTGTCACAGACAGTGTGTCAAATCAATGAGGAATATGAGAAATGTTTGACTACACAAGATAAAGCAACTGCTGATGAAAAGGAGTTTGTTGTTGAGATGGGTGAGTGGACACCACTCCAAGAAAGCCTGAATATTGATGATTTACCTCCAACAGAGTTATATCATCAAAATCCAGAAGAAATGTCTAGCAGAAACATGCGTGAATGGTTGAGTTCGAGGAACTATCCATATAGAACTTTGAAGAAATTGAAACATGAATCGCTGAAGAAAATTGTTGTAAGTTTTATGAAGACTGAGAAGATGTACAATCAGATGTTTTATCTGGATTACAACAACCCGCAATATTATGAGCTGACTAAGAGATATAAAGTGCTCGAACCCAAAGAAATAACGGTGATGGCTTTACCAGAGGATGCGCACAAAAAGAGAAAAGAGTTGATCGATATGTTTCCAAGTGAAGTCAAGTCATACAACATTCCTATGGACGTACGAGAATCATGGCATAAATCTGCCACAGCAGGAGATGTGGTTAGATCTCTGCTGAGCAAAGGACAATATGTTGCTGAACTGCTTGATTCTATGATCGTACCAGAAAAGTCCAAGAAGGTGAAAATCATTGCATGAAAATATGACGAAGTTTTTGATGCATTTTTGATCAAAAGAGTTAATGGTTTATGCGATGTTTACCATTATTACTCTAGTATTTTCAAGTTAGAAGTGCAAGACTTGAAGGAATTGCACAAACTGAGATTGATCAATCACACGCATGCTGAGCGTGGTGACAAATGTGCGATGCCGCTTGATGCTGGAATAAGCCGTTTAACAAAGTACTTGGAGTTTAGAGGACAACAAGAAGATAGTGCTTATGTTCAGTCAAAGAAAACTAGGAAACAAAAGAAGTTGATGGTGCATGACATGTATTTAGAAGAGTTTTCTGATGAATACTTTGATAAAGTGACTGATCCGGGGTTGAAAGTGATTGATGGTACACAGGCGACGAAACCAATTCTAAAGTTTTTCTACAATCAGGAAACTTTTGAGCTGAAATTGGTACGGAATTTGGATGACTGGGATAAGGATATGATTAAATTATTCAGTACATTCGAGCTGAAGCTGTTACATCCATCCTACATCGATCATTTGCGAAGTTACAGAATGGAGAAGTGCAAAGATAAACTTGCTGAAGCTGATCGAAAATTGTTTGTGGTGATGATCGAGGTGATTGCACCTGCTTCATAGAAAATTCGACTAAGGAAGGCATTACTCAATGCTAACCTTGTGAAGGTTGATATTCCGGAGATAGAGTTTATGCGTGTGACTGCGAAGGGTACACTAGAAGTGCAAGTCAAAGGGCGAGAGTTGCCATATGAATTTTATGCTAACGTTGATTTTGCAGGTTTGACTCTTGATAGTCTGAAACGCATGAATGCCTGTGCCATCCTTACAAACGAGTCAAAGCCAAGACAAGCAAAGATCGCGGAGAAGTTCAAGTCATGCATCGAGGAAGCGTTAAAAGAACAAGAAGAATACAAAGGAAAAGAGTTGCTGGATGTTAAAGAAGAGTCTGAAGATTGGTGAGAGATTGAAGCTGAAAAAGCAAAAGATGAAAACTGTCTGAAGAATTTTGAAGTCCAAAGATAAATCTTAGGGGGAGTGCTGTTAGGGCTATTTCCTGTTTAAGATTTACTTTGTACTTTATTTTATACATTTTGTATAGTTTAGGGTTTATTTTGTTATTTTCCCTAAATGTATTGTTGCATAAAGCATGTAGTGTGAGAATGTTTAGGAGAGAGTCTAGATCACATATTCACGTTAGAAAGAGAACTAAGTGTGTGTGATTACATTCTCCTGCATTTTGTACTACATATTTTGCTTTGATCATCAATACAAAGAGAATTATTTAGTAATGAATTGTGTTGCTGATTGAACTGTTTGTTTGTACGAATCATTCTGATCATTTGAGCAATATCGATCCAATTGAACCTATCATGATCTCTTCCATAACTCCGGGTGTAATAATCAGCTGACAAGCTCTGACCCGAATCGGTTCATGTTTCTCCTTTCTGCTCAAAGTATCGGCTACCACGTTGACCTTTCCTGGGTGGTAATGAATCTCACAGTCATAATCCTTGATTAACTCCAACCACCTTCTCTGTATCATATTTAGGTCCTTCAGCTCAAAGAAATACTTCAAACTCTTATGATCGGTGTACAATGTACACTTCGTTCCGTACAGATAATGTCTCGATATTTTCAATGCGAAAACGACTGTTGCGAGCTCAAGATCATGAGTCGGGTAGTTCATCTCATTTTCCTTCAACTGCCTCGATGCGTAGGCAATTACTTTTCTTCGCTGCATAAGCACGCATCCTAAACCTTGTCGTGACGCATCAGAATATACTACTAGATCATCATTCTCTTCAGGTAAGGTTAGCACGGGGGCTTTGGTTAACCTTTTTCTTAGTTTATTAAACGCTTCCTGCTGATCTTTCCCCCAATCAAATACAACCTTCTTTCTTGTCAACTTCGTTAGCGGGGAGGCAATTCTATAGAAATCTTGGATGAATCTTCTATAATAACCCGCCAAACCCAAGAAACTACGGATCTCGGACGGCGTCTTGGGAATTTCCCATTTCATAACTGCCTCAATCTTCGATGGGTCAACCATGATCCCCTCGTGGTTTATGACATGCCCCAAAAACTGAACTTCTCGTAACCAAAAGGCACACTTCGAGAACTTAGCATATAATCTCTCCTTCTACAGCATCTCTAACACTTCCTTTAAATGACACGCATGGTCTCCTTCGTTCCTTGAATAAATCAGAATGTTGTCGATAAACACAATTACGGACTTATCCAACATTGGTCGACACACGCGATTCATAAAATCCATAAACGCGGCTGGCGCGTTAGTCAGTCCGAAAGACATGACCAAGAACTCATAATGTCCGTATCTCGTGCGGAACGCTGTCTTCAGAATATCTTGCTTCCTAATTTTCAGCTCATGGTAACCGGAACGAAGATCTATCTTTGAAAACCAACTCGCACCCTGCAACTGATCGAATAAGTCGTGTATTCTGGGCAAAGGGTAACGATTCTTCACAGTCAACTTGTTCAATTCCCTATAGTCGATACACATTCTCATGCTCCCATCTTTCTTTTTAACAAACAATACTGGCGCTCCCTAGGGAGAAGTGCTTGGTCGGATAAAACCTTTATCTAGCAACTCCTTCAGTTGCTTCATCAATTCCTTCATTTCACTTGGGGCTAAACGATATGGTGCTTTCGCCACGGGTTGTGCTCCAGGCACAAGGTCAACTTGAAATTCGATCTCTCTGTCGGGTGGCGTTCCGGGCAAATCCTCGGGAAACACATCGGGGAAGTTGCAAACTATCAGCACATCTGACAATCGCTTCAGTTTCTCCTCTACATCCTTAACATATCCTAGAAACGAGTTGCAGCCCTGTTGAATTAGTCGGTTTGCTTTCATCATCGAGATCACACGGGGATTCTTACTTTCCTGGTCGCCATACACAGTTACGGGGCTTCCATCGGGAGCTTTTAAACGAACCAATCTCTCACGACAACCTATGTTGGCATCAAATTTGGACAACCAGTCCATTCCCAATATTACGTCGAAACTACCCAAGGTCATAATACATAGGTCTGCAGGGAAACTATGTCCTAATAGAGAAACTGTGCAACCTTCTATCATTTGCTTAACTCTAATGAATTTACCCTCGGCAGTTTCTACATCAAAAGACTGTTCTACTTTTGGACCTGAATTGTAGTCTAATATTATCAACACAGTCAAAGTCAACAAAAGTCAACGTCTGGTCAAAGTCAACGTAAAAAGTCAAATGGCGCGTTAGAAACGAAGAATCGAGTCAAGACGTTGAAGTTGTTTTATGTCTAGGATCGTTAATGTAATAAATATATTTTGTATCAACAAAATATATTTAATTTTGTTTTAGACATGTTTTAGCCTTTTATTTTGTATTATTTCTATTCGTCATGTTTTAGTCTAAGTTTAGGGTCCTAATTGTCATTAGTCCAAAGTGTCATTAGGCTATAAATAGTAAATGGCAGTTAGGGTTTCATTAAGCTTGTATGAGCTAGATTTGGGATCCTCTTCTAGAGGGCACTTTTAAGGCATCATAAAACAAAGCAGACACAAAGCTCCTACTAGCACCAGAATCAAATAAAACAGATGCACAGATTTTGTTGACGAGAAACGTACCTGAAACGACCTCTGGTTCTTTCCTTGCCTCCTTCCTTGACATGGTGAAAGCCCTAACGGTAGTCTTTGGCTTGTCACCTCCCTTTCCTACCCAGCAATCCTTGGCCACATGACCAGACTTCCCACACTTATCACATTTAACGACCCCTCTGCACTCCATGGCACGATGGCCCTACTTTCCACACTTATAGCAAACTCCTGTTCCCCATTTGCACTCCCCGAAGTGGGGTTTGCCACACTTTGCACAATTGTCGTTCCCATTCTGATTTCGCACCACTGCCTGCCTTGCTTCAACCTTGACCCGCTTGTTATCATACTTCCTACCATCATCTCTGTGCCTCTTCCCTGACTGATTTCGGGAATTATCCCAATGTTTAGGTTTCGCATCCATCACTCCTTCAGCAGCCATGTTGTCGTATACAATCCCAGCCAGATCCATAACCGACTCAAAAGTACCCGGCCTGTGGGCATTCACATTCATGCGCACCCTGGGTGGCGGCCCTTGGACATAACACTTAATCCTCCTTTGCTCAGTTTCAACAAAATAAGGCACCAGCTGTGCCATCTCATTGAACTTTGTAGTGTACTCCAGATGACTCATACTTCATGCAGTCAGATTCAGGAATTCCCTCTCAACTCAATGAACGTCATACTGCGGGCAAAACCTCTTAATCATCAATTTCCTCAGGTCTTCCCATACCATCTCTTTGATCGCCTTCCTTCCCTTGTACTGTTTCACAGTAGTCCACCAATAAATAGCAGCCCCATAAAACGAGTGGGCAGCAAATTTCACCGCTTGATCAGCCCTACACTCGCTGATATCAATCACAACCTCCATCTCACTTAACCATTCTAGGGTGGCAGCGAAACCTTTCTTCCCATCAAAAGTAGAGGGCCTGCACCTTTGAAAAGCACCATAGTTGCACCCCTTCCCTTCATTCTCAAAATCCGAGTCATCAGACGACTCGATCTCTCTTTCCTCCTTGTCAAACTCCTCTTACTCCTCATTACCCTCAATAGCCTTCTTAGCGGGTTTCTTCTCTTCGGCTTTCTTCATTTCTTTCATCATTTCCTTCAGAACCGAAGGCATAACATTAGTCAGGACCTGGTGCACTTCGTGTGCGACAGTATCCTTCAAATTCTGTTCAAGCTCGGAGGTTGGTGCATCCTCAACTTCGATTTCAGGATTGGTCTCAACATTCTTCTTTGTGGGCTTTCTCCCACGCTTCACTTCAGGGACTTTGGTTGCCTTAGCATTAGCAGCCTTGGCAAAGCTTCTAGTTACTCTCTTGGGTGCCATTTCCTACTTCCTATAAGATTCAAACACTCACGTTCATCAGTCAGAGCAATTCAGGACGTGATAACTATTGTAAGTTTCTAATGATAGTAGCCAGTTGTAATTAACTACTTACTTTACTATTCACGTTCTAAACATACCCCTCCTGAGTCCCGTCAGTATTCAAACCTAGTCTAGATCATGTAAATCATGCAAGAACGTTCTAGCACATATAGGGCACGAAACATGTATAAGCACGAAACCTATTCTTCTACTCTTCTAACACTTGCTCATAGCATACAAACTTTCTACAAGCATCTCAATTACTGTCCTATTGATACAGGCATAGTTCATCATCATATTACATCATCAGTACTCAAGCGTAGCATTTACATTGTTATATATATCAGAGACATTTTGATAGGTTTAATTGGATCGATATCACTCAAATGATCAGAATGATTAGTACAAACAAACAGTTCAATCAGCAACACAATTCATTACTAAATAATTCTCTTTTGTATTGATGATCAAAGCAAATATGTAGTACAAATGCAGGAGAATGTAATCACACACACTTAGTTCCCTCTCTAACGTGAATATGTGATCTAGCCTCTCCGAAACATTCTCTCACTACATGCTTTATGCAACAATACATTTTAGGGAAAATAACAAAATAAACCCTAAACTATACACAATGTATAAAACAAGTACAAAGTAAATCTTAAACTGGAAATAACCCTAACAGTACTCCCCCTAAGATTTAACTTTGGACTTAAAAAAAAATCTTCAAACAGTTTTCATCTTTTTCAGCTTCAATCTCTCACCAATCTTCAGACTCTTCTTTAACATCCAGCAACTTTTTTCCTTTATATTCTTCTTGTTCTTTTAACGCTTCCTCGATGCATGACTTGAACTTTTCTGAGATCTTTGCTTGTCTCTGCTTTGACTCGTTGGTAAGGATGTCACAGGCATTCATGCGTCTCAGAAAATCAAGAGTCAAACCTGCAAAATCAATATTAGCATAAAATTCATATGGCAATTCTCGCCCTTTGACTTGCACTTCTAGTGTACCCTTTGCAGTCACACGCATAAACTCTATCTCTGGTATATCAACCTTCACAAGGTTAGCATTGAGTAATGTCTTCCTTACACGTATCTTCTCTGACGCAACTGCAATCACCTCAACCATTACCATAAACAGTTTTCGATCTGCTTCAGCAACTTTATCTTTGCACTTCTCCATTTTGTAACTTCTCAAGTGATCGATGTAGGATGGATGTAACAATTTCAGCTCAAATGTACTGAATAAGGTAATCATGTCCTTATCCCAGTCATCCAGATTTCGTACCAATTTCAGCTCAAAAGTTTCCTGATTGTAGAAAAACTTAAGAATTGGTTTCGTTGCTTGAGTTCCATCTATCACATTCAACCCCGGATTAGTTACCTTATCAAAGTATTAATCAGAAAACTCTTCTAAGTACATGTCATCACTCACCACCAACTTCTTTTGTTTTCTTGTTTTCTTGGACTGAACATAAGCACTATCCTCCTGTTGTCCTCTAAACTCCAAATACTTTGGCAACCGGCTTATCCCAGCATCTAATAGCATCGCGCATTTGTCACCACGCTCAGCATGCGTGTGATTGATCAGTCTTAGCTTGTGCAACTCCTTCAAATCTTGCACTTCTAACTTGAAAATACTAGAGTAATAATGGTAAACATCGCATAAACCATTAACTCTTTTAATCAAGAAAGCATCAAACACTTCGTCATATTTCCATGCAATGATTTTCACCTTTTTGGACTTTTCCGGTACGATCATCGAATCAAGTAGTTCAGCAACGGACTGTCCTTTGCTCAGTAGAGATCTAACCACATCTCCTGCTGTGGCAGATTTATGCCATGATTCTCGTACGTCCATAGGAATATTGTATGACTTTACTTCACTTGGAAACATATCAATCAACTCCTTTCTCTTTTTGTGCGCATTCTCTGGTAAAGCCATCACTGTTATTTCTTTGGGTTCGAGCACTTTATATCTCTTCGTCAGCTCATAATATTGTGGGTTATTGTAATCCAGATAAAACATGCGATTGTACATTTTCTCCGTCTTCATAAAACTTACAACAATCTTCTTTAGCGATTCATGCTTCAGTCTTTTCAAAGTTTTATATGGATAGTTCCTCGAACTCAACCATTCACGCATGTTTCTGGAAGACATTTCTTCTGGATTCTGATGATAAAGCTCTTGTAGAGGTAAATCATCGATATTCAGGCTCTCTTGTAACGGTGTCCACTCACCCATCTCAACAATAAATTCCTTTTCATCTGCAGTTGCCTTATCTTGTGCAGTCAAACATTTCTCATACTCTTCATTAATTTGACTCACTGGCAGCCCATTCAGATATACTGGATTATACTTCATTCTTTCAAGATAAGCAAAACGTTCAGGCAAATCAGCTGGAATCTCATCATCAGGATTAGGTTCAGGCTCAGCCTCAGGTTCAGACTCTGTGAAATCAATATCGTCTAAATCATCCAGTGCCTCTATCATTGGTGCAGTTTCAGTTTGAACCGGCTCAAACTGAAATGCTTCTTCAGTCACAGTTTCTGGCGCATTTTCAACCACTTCAACTACTTCAGGCACTACAGTTTCCACTACAGATTCAGATTGAATCGGCTCAATCTGAACTGTTTTATCAATTTCAGCTTCTTTCACAGTTTCATCTACCTTTGTCATCTCTGCCACCTCAGTTTCAGTCACAGATTGAATCGGCTCAATCTGACTTTCTTCATCCAGTCTTGCCTTTTTAGTACAACTTTCTTCACCAGTAATCTCTGGCACTGCATCTAACTTTCTTTTTCCCTCAGCCTTGTCAGGATTGACAGTATCAACAGCTTCATCGGGAATAGTAATTGGTGACTCAACCCTTATGCCCACATTCTTCGTACCTCGTGCTCTAGTATAATAAACTTTGGCTTCTTGAGTATGCTCAGTCACTTCCATTACCTCATCCGAAAAATCCTTATCTGATGTAGAACCTGACTTCTTTGATCTGGTTTCTTCCAACCATTTTTCCAACATTTCCTTCTCAGCATCAAGAGTATTGCATTCTGCCTTCAACTCTTTATAGTCATATTTCAAATTTTCATGCTCATCCTTTAACTTATCATGCTCATCCTTCAACATTCCATAATCAGCCTTCATTTTCAAATAATCAGCATCCAATGCTTTGAAAGTTTCAAGATTCTGATTGTGAGTTGCCCAAAACTCTTCTAGTCTCTTCTTCTTTTGATCATTTGATGCTTTCAACTATTCATTAGCATCCAAGAGTTTTGCTACCATCTCTTCTAACTCAGCAATTTTCTGTTTATCCTCATTAACATCAACACTTGAAACAATTTTTGGTGAAGACTCCAAAGATTGTTCAATGTTTTCAGCAGCTGGAGATGATGTGGTGGGTATATCAACTGGAACAGAAACAGTAATGCCAGCATCAGTATCATCAACTACCTGTGTAGTAGTCTCTACTTCGGCCATTACTTCCTGTGCAATCTGAACAACATCTATCTGTTCAGGCTCAGCAACACATTCTATCACACTTGGTTCCTCAACCAACACACGCTCAATCACAGACTTAGATCTTCGAGATCTAACGTACTTCCTTGTGATAGACTTAGGAACTTCAACTGCCATTTCTTCTGCAACACTAACAACCTCAACAGGTTCTTCAATCACAACTGGTTCAATAACTTCGACATTTTCTGTTTCAAATCCCATTGATTCATCAACTTCTACATTCTCTGCCTCCTCATTATCTGATTCAGCATCATCATTCCCATCATTTCCACTATCATCATCTCCATCACCAACATCACTTTCTTCTTCTTCTTCGTTCTCAGATCCATCTTCTTCTTCTGGATGTCGAGCAAAGTACTCGTCATCATCCAATAAGTTGTCAGGCACCTCATCAATAAGGTCCTGTGGATTCACTATCTCTCCATGTGATATGTGATGGTACACAACTTCTATATCGTCCTCATTATTTGCTATATCCCTCATATAGTCCAATAACTCAACGGTTGGAACATTCCCGATACTCATCTTCCTATAAGATAGATCATTCATGTCCTCAGTATATAGTATCCCTCCAGCAACACCTTCTTCTCTGATGATTGGATATGCAACATTAATCATCAATTGCAAGAATCTCGGATACATGAGAAACTTGAATCTTTTGCCCTTTACAAGATTGAACACAAACCCATTCATAATCCATTTCGACATATTGAATGGTTTGTTCTCTGCAATGGCCACAATAGGGGATGCTATGTCAGAAGGAAAATTGTCAAACCCAGCACTCCTTCTTGACATACATTGCTGAACAACATAACACAGTAACTTCCACTTCTTCCCCAATCTTGCTCTAACAAATTGTGACTTTGGAAATACAGGAGGATGACCCATATTTACAAAACACTCTTGACATTCAGCAACTGTCAGCTCATCATTTGCACCTATCTCATCCTCATCAATCCTCAATGCTGTTCTAATAGCTTCTTCAGAAACAGTCAATACTAACTCTCTGGTGATGTTTCCTCTAACAACAGTCACCCCATCTTCACCAGTTACCACCTCAGCTGTTCTCCAAAAGCTTTTGATAAGTCTGGCATAGATCATTGGCTTTGCACACATGGCAAAAACATATTTGGTTCTCTTGATAAATCTCATCATATCTCTATACCCCTCAGTCTCTGGAATAGACTCATCTAAACAAGCTTCTAGATTGTGCTTTGGCTCAAACTTCAAATTCTCCATCTGTTTCAAACAAAACAAGACAAATGTGTTAGATTCTTCATTTATAATTTTTCAAATTTGCATAAG
The DNA here is from genome assembly GCA_030867185.1 of Tagetes erecta. Classification (NCBI taxonomy): domain Eukaryota; kingdom Viridiplantae; phylum Streptophyta; class Magnoliopsida; order Asterales; family Asteraceae; genus Tagetes; species Tagetes erecta. The sequence continues at coordinate 9,250,402 of CM061497.1, forward strand.
TGTTTGAACAAAAAGTCATGAAAGTAAAACATTCACATAATCATTTTAACTCCTAAATTGATCTAACAATCTGATTTTCATCATTTTGGTCAAAACAACTTTGAATTTTAATGATCATACAAAATTTCACAATTAAACAGTTTAACACTTAAGAACACAAATTTTACATTTGTATGATGAAGTTGTTTAACATGTTAAGTTCAGTTTTAACAATGATTTGTCAATGTTTAACACACATTTTATCCTTTTGAAGTTAACACTTAAGAACATTCAACAGGTCATCAATGGCGGTTTAACAGTTATGAACAATTTTGGTTGATTCTGTTGATTTTAAGGAATTTTGATGCAAATTAATGATTGATTGTTGATAATCGACAGTTTTTACACATAAAACAACATTCGATTTCAGTTTTAACACGCAAAATCAAAGTGTCGATTGTGACACCCGACAAATTCAAGTTAACTTCGTTAGTTAAACTCTGTTAGTCACGTTAACGCAATTATACTTTTCATTTAATTTGATGAATTAAGTGTGCAAACCGTTATATAAATATTCACACGAAACGACCACACGAGTTAATACCCGGGCGTTGGTGATCTTAAATGAATGTGAATACAATAATAATACATTTTAATTGTTATGTGTGCTTAATTGTTGAATTTTCGTGTAACCGCGTATTTACCGGTTTTAACTGTTTGCGGATTTCGGTAACCCTTACGAAACAAAAATGAATATTTGAGAATGATTTTCATGGTGTTTGCAAAACCGAAACAAAACGGGGCCCGTGGATCACCCATGTGACCCATGGATGGCCCAAGGCCCAACCCAACTTAACATTTAACAAAATTAACAATTTCTAAACCTAGTTTTATAAAAAAACGTCACTTTCTTTCCTCCCAGGCCGTCACCTTTCCGGCCAGATTCCGGCCAGCTCCGACGTCGTCACGAGGCCTATTATATATCAAAATCTTCGTCTCGACGAGACGGTTCCAATGATAGTAAATACGTCTTCTAACTCCTAGCGATGAAAAAGTTATGGCCAGTTGAATATTTCGGCTGCTTGGTTCGTCAAGGGATGATGTTCGGTTGTGTTGGATCTTTGGTGGTGTTGTTGCTTGCTAATTTAAGTTATAAACACATTACAAGTAAGTTTCGTTCCTAAAAACTTCATATATGTTTCGAAAATTGTAAGACATGAAACCCTAGTTCATCCAAATTTGTCAATTGGTGATTTTGTTGTGGAATTGGGATTTTGTTTATCATTTTAGTGATTAGTTAATGAAATGGATGCAAAATTGTGTTATTGAGAAACTAGGGTTTGATAGGGAGTCATTGAAACTTGATGTTACATACTTGATTTTGATGAAATATGATTGATTAAGTGAGTAGATGATGAATGTAATGAGATTAGATGAATTGGTTTTGAAATTGCATGAACGTTTTGTCATGTTACTTAAAATAGTAACTTTTTCTCATGAACTTGATTTAAATTACACATTGTTGATGCCTAGAAATGATTTTGGGGTCACTAGTACGTTAGGATATTGTATTAGACAAATTTTGATTATTTGTACGTATGAATCCGTCTTGGTTTTGAAAGACTTACTATATGAGGAAACTTGTCGTCATGAAAGCCTACTAGAATGCATGCTTAGTGATTTTAGATGTACAAACATGATTTGGGTTGGCATATGAATGTTTGTAGACATGTGGTGCTTAGTAGACATGTTTGGTCATGAAAGGACTTTGGTAGGTGCTAGTTGGTTAGTAGAACGATTGCTTGAAATGGTTTTGTTGAAGTCTAAATGGTATGTACTAGTTAACTAGGATGTCATGGTGAAATTATTACTACGCTAGTTGAAACCAATCATGTGAACAATGTATGGTACTTAGAAATGACCATGCAAGCTAGTATGTTGTACATTGAGAACTATGAAGTGTTAGTAAGTGTTGTTGACTTGTGTGACATGCTATGGTATGTGTGTAATAGTTGACATGCTTAGGAATGTTGAATTAAGCAAATATACGTTAAAGATCCGACTTTCTCATAAAGGAAACTTTTGTGGAACTTGAAATACGATTTGTGAATGTGAGACGTATGATGTGGTATGTGGATATAATATGGTCAATGCAACATATTTACACTTAACAAATCACCAACGGGTCGAGGGTCAACTCGGGTCAACTAAAAGTCAAACTTGGACCAAAAAGTCAAACTTAGTCAAACGTGGTCAAAAAGTCAAACTATTCCAAACTCGCACAACTTGTATGACCATTTGGATGCATAGGGTACTATGACCCTACATGAACACACATTAATAGACCTACTATTATTTAGGTTGTTGTATTACTGTGTGCTTTTAGAAACTGAATTGCTGCGCAACCTAAGGTGAGTTCACTGAACTGTACTTTTACTATTCTACCCTTTTATGGGCTGAACACGGACGATTACTTTTACGGATTTACAAATTTTGTATGTCGCATGTCTGGATAGAGAAACTTTTATTTTGTTCATGAAAGACCTCATGGATACCTAGTTGACCGTTAGTATTTGTGAAATAGCGGGGAAATTTTGAGTAGTACTACTGGGTTTGACAAACCCCACCCGGGCTAGTCGCGCTAGCACGACAGAAGGACCTGTCGAACGGGTGTTGAATGACCTAACATACTTACAGTGCATCCTGCTTGGATGTACGAACGGGCAAAATGCACTTAATGTGTACATACGTCAGTTTCGGTCAGATACATACGCCTCTAGGACATGTGCTGTAGACTAGCTACCTACAATGACATACTTAATTTATATTTCTGCTTGCAACTGGACTACTTGATTTCATACTTACTTTGTGAACTCACCAACCGTCGTGTTGACACTTGTTAGTCTCTCACTTTTACAGGTCACTAAGGTTCAGCGCACTTAGGACATGGCATGGAGTCACAACTTTGCATTTAAACACTTTCTTGCATTTAAAAACTATGTTTGGTTTTAACAATTATTTAAACTATGTTTCTTATGTTGGGCGCGTGTTTGCGCATTTAGTTCCATTTAATATTAATAACATTACATTTCGATTACGCTTCCGCAAGTTATTAAACGTTAACTCTGTATTAAATTTTCTCATTTAATGAGACACGTATATTTTAAATTCATATAGTGTCGTTTGGTGTAACTAATGACTGAGATCCTGGTTTGTCACACACTTAACGGTAAAACTCCGTTTGTGGATTTTGGGGGTGTGACAGATTGGTATCAGAGCCATTGGTTATAGCGAACTAGGATTGCATTGCATTGCATTCTAGACTATAACTGTACATTGCATTAGTTGCACTCGTGTGAATTTATTTATGACCCACATACAGGTAATTTACACATACACACGCATACACTAGCATTACATGACGTGACCAGCTTGTATTATGTGACAGATTGTGACACTTTAGGACAAATTTTTTTAGTGACTTGCTCTGCTAGTGGGACTTAAACTAGGTGTGTATCTACTAGCTTCTGAATTGTTTACTGAAGTATGCATGAGAAATGTTTAATAATGACTTTATTCAAAAGGTATCCTGCTTTTTAGGCCAAATTTTTTTTTAGGGGTCTTAGTTGGGAAATGTTTACATTTCATTATAACTTGAAACTTGCAAGGTTATGGCAACAAACTGGTTTCGTAGCCTAAACAATTCAGTTTTGAATTATCTACCTCATTATGGCAACCAACCGGCAGAGACCGATGCCTAACGTATAGGGGTACATGAACAATAGTGATGGATTTTTTGTTCAGAAACTCATTCATAGTGAGGCCTTGACTTAATACTTATGTGACCTACTACATGCTATTACACATCACTTACTATACGACACATTCGTGTGCTATAACATGTTACTTAATATGAGACACATTATTAGTTGTAACATGTCACTTATTGTGTGATCCACTGCATATTATCTACTTGATTTGATATTACCACTGCTTATGCACATTGTACACTCGGATTGTGTTTAGACTAGTAGTCTCACACTTATTATGAACATACACTGTACCTGATACATGCGACCCATTGATACAGAACACTGATAGGCTGTTAGTGTCCTATACATCTAGTATAGTTGTCTCCTACTTATAGGATCGTCATACACTTATACACATTCAATACCTGACATGGGATAGCATTATCATACGGATAAATGTAAATCCAAGAACATAACTAAACGTAAGATTAATGTACCCGGTGGAAGACGAACTTGGGTGATTGTGTAAGGTGAATTGACGATTACAGGTGCGCAACGTAATGGTGAATTTACAGGTACACGATGATCCTGGAAAAGTCTGCCATGCCGGTAGTGCCCAAGAAGACACACAACAGTAATGAACCAATCAGTACAAATTCATCTGAAACAAACATCCATCTCTAAATAACGCACTGATACCAAGTTTATGCTTGACTGAATCCATAAAACCCACCTATGGATCGTAGACAGTTACAATACAACCTTTGATGGCATATCACCAGTTTATCTTAAAACTACATACACATTACGATTATGCAACTAAATCATAGATAATTAAATTCTTGCCTTGATAACACACAAATAAGAACAAAGCTCTATATTGACAAACCTCATAATGTTTAGTTACTACTATATTTGACCCCTAATGATGATGACTCATCCTTCATACCAACAATCTGAATCCCCCAGTTAAAACATTTGCCTTACTTAACTCCCAAAATTATAAATTCCAGTCTACGGACTATAACCTTTTAGCACACCAGTAATATCTTAACATCATTGTATCTGCAAGTGATCGTTAAACAAACTCTGTAACTGTTAAGACTCTATGGAGGAGCCTTATAAAGCCAACAACTTATTTAAAAATAACCTCCTGTTGATATGACGAACCAACTGCGTAATATTTCCCATTCAAAATCACTTCTTGTGAAGTAAATCGATATCACATAAACCTTCATGTGAATACCTCGGAACATACCAGGCTCGCACTAGAAGTACCTCATCTAATCGTACCCTATTCTCAATTCTACAAGATAAACAGAAGTTAAATTTTTTTTCTCTGATAATAAGTTACCTAGGAATAGTTCCGGCTCATGATGTTTCAATTGTTAACGATGCACTGGCGAACCACACATGTGGTATGTATATGGTTCGATCTAGTTGGATGACTTGTCTCGATCCAGGACTCTTGTAAACGTTAACTAAAACACCCAATCTGCATCTCCAATATTGTCAAACACGTATTGGATTTAATTTATTTTATTATTATTATTACTATTATCATTAATATTATTATTATTATTTTCATCCTTAAAGAACCTATATTTAATTCAAAAACCTTATCTACATTCTGTACATCTTGATATATATTCAAAGTCCGTTACCTGTTTGGTAGAGCAGAATCCAAGTTAAGCATTCTTAAAGTCTAAAGTTTATGATTATTCACATTTGAATCACATAAAACTCCAATAGATAACCGATGTTACAGTATATATATTACAACGTTACCATTTCCCTTAATATATACTCCTTTTCCTCCACCCCTTTGAATGACTTAGTAAAGAAGACATGAATGTTAGTAGGTGACAGATACGCCTTCAAAGTGCTGGTGGTGTGGTGGGTTAGCTGCGGTACACCCTATATATAAGCACTAACGATACGTTGGATGAGGACCTGAAACCAAACCAATAATTAGTCTGGGAAACTCTAATATATAAACACGTAATTTCTTATAAAGCTGTTGATCCATCACTTATAGGGTAACCTACTATGTACTCAGATAAATTATAACTTTCATATATCCTTTATTCACGATAACAACAAAAACCAAACGTTTCATAATTGACTCACGCATATAAATTCTGATTTTGAATACATTTAACAACTCTAAGAATTCTGGTGATGATTACCACCGTCAGCAATAAACCAACACTACCAGTTGATGATCTGAGGGAACTTTACTCATTGCGGTCCAGGGTAACCACGTTCTATTTTGTTTCATTCCCGGTACACCTTTGTAATTGCCAAGAAACATAATATTGATACTCTGATTATCCTTTGGCATTTTGGACGTTTGACGTCCCTTCGTAGAAGCTCTATTATCCAGCAGTTTCCATATTAAACTTAATTGGCTTCCTTAATAAAAATTGTTTTAGCCACCATGTAAGAAACTTTAACCTAGCTATTCCAACCTGCGAATGTCCTAGTAGAGGAAACTATATAAACTATGATGATACTAAAGCCACCCGACACATGTAATGATATAACATGAGATCCTTTCTAATCCGTTAAAGAACTTGAAACCCTAGACTTTAAATCGGACGGTTATACCTCATCGTCTTCTATATACTCAAATGGTGAACCTAAATACTACCGTATGACGAATTCGGTTATAAAAAGCACGGCTAGAATATTACTATTTGAACTTGGAACTCTTACCTAGTAGGTTAGGGAGCTAAAACCACAAATAATAAACCGGACTAAAACTATATCTCCATAAAGAATACCCGAAAAGTGAATCAAATCTCCACCTGAAGTCGGCTTACGAATCTCATGGAACCTGCCTCTATGAGAATATCGTTTGGTCATCGTATACTCCCTCACACCCTTGTAAATATGTGCCCATAAGAACACTTGTTTTCGGCTAATGTTGTAGGAATTAAAATCAAAAGATACAACGGAAAGCACGTAACAACAAGAGCTTGAAAACACGGTAACACAACCATAAAACTATCTAGGTAAAACACTAAACAACAAATTAAGAACTTTGTAATGAGATGATCAGCAGGAAACTGTGATCATACGCAGGAAGTGGAATGAAATACTGAGATATTGTAGTTGTAACAACTATGGAAACAAATGTATGACGAAGTCTAAGATAACATTCTTGAAAACCTTCTCTGTGAGAAAATGCTTGGCGTATCATATGCCCTCCCGGGCACACTTCTAACCGTAACACTCAGATTCCATCAAAGAGAAAAATCTATTGTAGTTCAAAGGATTAGGAACGCCTCATGTAACATAGACACTTTCATTTTTATACTCCTTCAGTAAGCAAACATTAATAACATTTTACCCTACATCATCCAACCACTTTTCTATCGACCACAACGAATCATGAATACTTATTAAGTTCCTTGATCTTTCTTGCTTAATTCACGTGTGTCCGAACATATAGATAGTATCAAAATTCATTCCTCATCTATTTTTGTTAGAAGGTCCGTGACATCCTTGTGACCGCTTTTTGACGACGTTTCTTTAATGAAGTCAAGTACCCACACACGATCTACCTTGTACACGAGTTGTCTTAGTTTAACAATCTATACCAATAAATGAACTCTTCCGTTGGCACTAGGTCCTCGGGTAGCCAATAACAACGTGGAACTCACTAATCTGAATCCCCGAAATATACAGTATAGAAATCGCTATTTGTAAATCCCATCCAAAAAAAAAAAAAAACTTTGGAATTCCATCAAAACCATGATACACTAGACCATTTGAAACCCTAGATCATTGACTAGATCAATTTTAAAAGATAAACATGGTACACAACGTTTCTGATGTCTTCAACTAAATCAAGCTCTCTTACGTAATGGAACACTCGTCGTCCCAATCGATGAACAGCAACGTTTCACGGAAAAATCAGTTAAAATATTAGGCAAAGAATTCAGAATACCCAAACACTATAAAGACCACTATAGCCGAATTTGCTAGAATTTAGAAGCATGGACCAGAGTTACGTAGTAGTGTGAAAAATCAAATAATGTACAAGCATCTTTAATTATTTCAAATGACAACATCTAATACTAATACTATTGGTTAAATTTTCGGGACGAACATTCTTTCAACAAGGGGATGATGTAACACCCGAGAATTTCAGATTAACCCCGTTAACAAAATCTCGTTACTTCTATTAATGAAATTATACTCCATCTTTAATGAGTTGAGTTAAACGTGCTACATATTACACAAACAGTTACATGTAACGACAATCCAAGGAATTAGCAGATCACGTGAGTTAATACACGGATGTTGGTGAGTTAATAAAATAATAATTCCGAACAACTAAATAAATATAAAATTAGCGAACTTATATGTTATGTGACTGAAAGGTTTTTGGGAAAATTGTGTGACAACTCGAAACCTATTTTAACGACCGTATCCAATTTTCGGGACGAAAATTCCTTCAACAAGGGATGATGTGACACCCGACAAATTCAAGTTAACTTCGTTAGTTAAACTCTGTTAGTCACGTTAACGCAATTATACTTTTCATTTAATTTGATGAATTAAGTGTGCAAACCGTTATATAAATATTCACACGAAACGACCACACGAGTTAATACCCGGGCGTTGGTGATCTTAAATGAATGTGAATACAATAATAATACATTTTAACTGTTATGTGTGCTTAATTGTTGAATTTTCGTGTAACCGCGTATTTACCGGTTTTAACTGTTTGCGGATTTCGGTAACCCTTACGAAACAAAAATGAATATTTGAGAATGATTTTCATGGTGTTTGCAAAACCGAAACAAAACGGGGCCCGTGGATCACCCATGTGACCCATGGATGGCCCAAGGCCCAACCCAACTTAACATTTAACAAAATTAACAATTTCTAAACCTAGTTTTATAAAAAAACGTCACTTTCTTTCCTCCCAGGCCGTCACCTTTCCGGCCAGATTCCGGCCAGCTCCGACGTCGTCACGAGGCCTATTATATATCAAAATCTTCGTCTCGACGAGACGGTTCCAATGATAGTAAATACGTCTTCTAATTCCTAGCGATGAAAAAGTTATGGCCAGTTGAATATTTCGGCTGCTTGGTTCGTCAAGGGATGATGTTCGGTTGTGTTGGATCTTTGGTGGTGTTGTTGCTTGCTAATTTAAGTTATAAACACATTACAAGTAAGTTTCGTTCCTAAAAACTTCATATATGTTTCGAAAATTGTAAGACATGAAACCCTAGTTCATCCAAATTTGTCAATTGGTGATTTTGTTGTGGAATTGAGATTTTGTTTATCATTTTAGTGATTAGTTAATGAAATGGATGCAAAATTGTGTTATTGAGAAACTAGGGTTTGATAGGGAGTCATTGAAACTTGATGTTACATACTTGATTTTGATGAAATATGATTGATTAAGTGAGTAGATGATGAATGTAATGAGATTAGATGAATTGGTTTTGAAATTGCATGAACGTTTTGTCATGTTACTTAAAATAGTAACTTTTTCTCATGAACTTGATTTAAATTACACATTGTTGATGCCTAGAAATGATTTTGGGGTCACTAGTACGTTAGGATATTGTATTAGACAAATTTTGATTATTTGTACGTATGAATCCGTCTTGGTTTTGAAAGACTTACTATATGAGGAAACTTGTCGTCATGAAAGCCTACTAGAATGCATGCTTAGTGATTTTAGATGTACAAACATGATTTGGGTTGGCATATGAATGTTTGTAGACATGTGGTGCTTAGTAGACATGTTTGGTCATGAAAGGACTTTGGTAGGTGCTAGTTGGTTAGTAGAACGATTGCTTGAAATGGTTTTGTTGAAGTCTAAATGGTATGTACTAGTTAACTAGGATGTCATGGTGAAATTATTACTACGCTAGTTGAAACCAATCATGTGAACAATGTATGGTACTTAGAAATGACCATGCAAGCTAGTATGTTGTACATTGAGAACTATGAAGTGTTAGTAAGTGTTGTTGACTTGTGTGACATGCTATGGTATGTGTGTAATAGTTGACATGCTTAGGAATGTTGAATTAAGCAAATATACGTTAAAGATCCGACTTTCTCATAAAGGAAACTTTTGTGGAACTTGAAATACGATTTGTGAATGTGAGACGTATGATGTGGTATGTGGATATAATATGGTCAATGCAACATATTTACACTTAACAAATCACCAACGGGTCGAGGGTCAACTCGGGTCAACTAAAAGTCAAACTTGGACCAAAAAGTCAAACTTAGTCAAACGTGGTCAAAAAGTCAAACTATTCCAAACTCGCACAACTTGTATGACCATTTGGATGCATAGGGTACTATGACCCTACATGAACACACATTAATAGACCTACTATTATTTAGGTTGCTGTATTACTGTGTGCTTTTAGAAACTGAATTGCTGCGCAACCTAAGGTGAGTTCACTGAACTGTACTTTTACTATTCTACCCTTTTATGGGCTGAACACGGACGATTACTTTTACGGAATTACAAATTTTGTATGTCGCATGTCTGGATAGAGCAACTTTTATTTTGTTCATGAAAGACCTCATGGATACCTAGTTGACCGTTAGTATTTGTGAAATAGCGGGGAAATTTTGAGTAGTACTACTGGGTTTGACAAACCCCACCCGGGCTAGTCGCGCTAGCACGACAGAAGGACCTGTCGAACGGGTGTTGAATGACCTAACATACTTACAGTGCATCCTGCTTGGATGTACGAACGGGCAAAATGCACTTAATGTGTACATACGTCAGCTTCGGTCAGATACATACGCCTCTAGGACATGTGCTGTAGACTAGCTACCTACAATGACATACTTAATTTATATTTCTGCTTGCAACTGGACTACTTGATTTCATACTTACTTTGTGAACTCACCAACCGTCGTGTTGACACTTGTTAGTCTCTCACTTTTACAGGTCACTGAGGTTCAGCGCACTTAGGACATGGCATGGAGTCACAACTTTGCATTTAAACACTTTCTTGCATTTAAAAACTATGTTTGGTTTTAACAATTATTTAAACTATGTTTCTTATGTTGGGCGCGTGTTTGCGCATTTAGTTCCATTTAATATTAAAAACATTACATTTCGATTACGCTTCCGCAAGTTATTAAACGTTAACTCTGTATTAAATTTTCTCATTTAATGAGACACGTATATTTTAAATTCATATAGTGTCGTTTGGTGTAACTAATGACTGAGATCCTGGTTTGTCACACACTTAACGGTAAAACTCCGTTTGTGGATTTTGGGGGTGTGACATCGATTCAGTGATCAAATACTGTTCATCATCATTTTTCGTTTTAACGATCAATTAGCAGGTTTATCAATGCACGAAACATGTAAATTATACCTTATTCAATCAATCAAACTTGTTACAGAACAATCGATTGAACAAAAGTATGAACGATTTTTGTGCAGAGGATTTGTTTTGAAAACTTTGGTGAAAAATGATAAGTGTTAGTGAAGAGGCGGGTTTTATATGATTGAAAAATTTAGGTCAAACTTAAGGGACGGGTAAACGACTTAGACGGGTAAACATTTAAAAAGCCCAATAAGCCTTGACGGGTCATGCACTGTTGAGCCGTGTCATGCACTGTTGGGACGGGTCAAGTACTTGAGACAAGTCACAACATGGGACGGGTCAACATAAAACCATGTAAAACACTTGACGGGTCAATCACTGTAGAGACGGGTAAACCACTGTAGAGACGGGTAAAGGTTAGGAACAACTACACCTGTTTGGTTTTACTCATCACCCGGCAGCATAGTAGTCTTCACAACATCACCCGGCTTGCACAATGACATGTTTGTTCATTACCCGGCTGCATAGTGATACCTTCATCACCCGGCATGCTTTTCTTCATCACCCGGCAACACAGTTGTTATACTTTTACCTGGCTACACAGTGTTATTCACTTACGCGGCAAGATAACTTCTCTTTTACCCGGTTGTACAGTGATAACATTCCTTCACCCGGCTGTATAGTAACACAACTTGTCACCCGGCAGATATTAATGACTCCTTCACCCGGCATAGATTTGACATGTTCATTGCCCGGCCATACAGTAGTCTTAATATCTTCACCCGGCTTCACTTCTTTTTCACACTCACCCGGCTCATATCAGACACAACATCTTTACCCGGCTAAATAGTATCTTCATTACCCGGCTAAACAGTGTTCTGATATCTTTGCCCGGCTACAACACTTGAGCAATTTTTCTCAATTTTCTCGTCTGTTGACTTTTTCAACTGCATTTATTGCACCTGCAAACATTCTCGACATATTAATTAGACAAGACATCCTTATTAAGGTTTGTCACATTAAATATCAACAACATAAGACAAGTCAATAAAATTAATTCTTAATTAAAACCATTTTTCTTTGATTTTTCTCACAAAAATGTTTTTGCATAACCAAAATTTCTATACCTGAAGCAATTTCTTGAAAAACACATCACAAGACCTTGGGTTTGTTTTTAACACATCCATTACCTTTGCTTTTCACACCACATAATCTTGTTCATTCAAAACACACTTATTCAAAATATTTTTGGATTTTTGCAAAATATTTTTCTTCTTCAATTTATTCTCCCCCTAAACTTGAAATTTCTTGAAATTTTTAAGTTTAACAAGAATGTCGATGTGTCAATAATGATTCCAAATGCCTGCACACACAAAGCACACACATTAAAATAAAGACATATGCAAATGCAATGAATCAAAATATTTGACTCTTTTTGTTCCAACTTTGGGAATCTTTTGCTGCACCTTGAAGCTCAAAAGAGACTTCGTGTGAGACTTCAGGTCTGTGGATACCACAACAGAGAAGCTCACGATGCGGTTCATCACACTGAATAGATTGCATCATTACCCGATCATGTACAACTATCATCACAAGCAATGCATCAAAAGATATATATCTAGACATGTATAACAATGGAACTTAACACAAAGATCATTGAATTTAGATTTGTCAACAATGAACTTACTTTTTCAGTCTAATTACCTGAGCTGTCTAGCACATCAATTAACATTCATCAGTCTTTATTAAAAATGATGTAACAAATAATGTCTAGTGTAACTATCATTTCTCACTTTTTGCAATATAGATTCTTATGACATGATATTTTCTTCTTCTTTTTGCTTTTATATTTTGTTTTTGCTTTTCTTTTTCATGCACACACATAATGCAAAACAATAAAATAAAAGATAAAGGAATCAATACTTGACATCGACTTATTATATTTTTGGCTTTTATATTTTCTGATTTTTGTTTGATTTTCAAAAATTAGAATTAATCATGATTGATTAATCCTATGGATTGAACTAAAAATTCAAACCGTCCTGACAAGAAAGATTTTGTGAAAAGATCTGCCAGTTGTTTGTCGGTATGAACTTTAATCAAAATTATTAAACCTTTTTCAGAGTTGTCTCTTAAAAAGTGATATCGAATTTCGATATGTTTGGTTTTTGAGTGTTGAACAGGATTAGCAGTAATGAACATAGCAGCAGTATTGTCTATGTAAATAGGAGTTTTGAGAAAGTTAAACCCGTAGTCAAGCAATTGGTTTTGTAACCACAAAACTTGAGAACATACTGCAGATGCAGCGATATACTCTGCTTCAGCTGTGGATACAGAAACGTTGGTCTGCTTTTTGCATTGCCAAGAAACAAGTCTAGGACCCAGAAATTGACATCCACCCGTAGTCGATTTCCTGTCAAGAGCACACCCACCAAAGTCACTATCAGAATAACTATATAATTCAAAATTGCCTTCATAAGGATACCATAACCCGAGATTCAGTTTCCCTTTAAGGTATCTGAAAATACGTTTAACAGCAACCAGGTGCGACTCTTTTGGATCAGACTGATATCTTGCGCACACAGATACAGCGTACATAATGTCTGGCCTTGATGCAATAAGATACATCAGTGAACCAATCATTGATCTGTATAGTGTTTGATCAACGGATTTGCCTTTCGGATCCGGCTGTATCTTGCAATTCACATCAGATGGAGTTCGAATAGTCTGACAATCCTGCATCTTGAACTTTTTCAGCAACTTCTCAACAAACTTTGATTGGTTGATAAAAATTCCGTCTGCTGATTGTTTTACTTGCAATCCAAGAAAGAAATTAATCTCCCCCATTGAACTCATCTGAAATCTTGACTTCATGATTTCTTCAAACTCTTTGCACATGGACGCACTTGTTGATCCAAAGATGATATCATCCACATACACTTGAACACATAAAAGATCTTCATTTTCCCGCTTCATAAATAAAGTTGGATCAATCTGACCTCTTGTAAATCCATGTTCTAGCAAATGTTTAGATAACGTCTCATACCAAATCCTTGGATACACGATGAGGATAATCAGGATCTTCAAAACCCGGAGGTTGTCTGACATAAACATCATCGGTAATTGGTCCATACAGAAAAGCGCCTTTAACGTCCATTTGGAACACTTTGAACTTCATGAAAGAGGCATACGCTAGAAAAACGCGAATAGCTTCAAGTCGAGCGACCGGAGCAAACACTTCTTCATAGTCAATACCTTCTTCTTGAGTGTAACCTTGTGCAATAAGTATTGTTTTATTTCTCACAACAATGCCACGTTCATTCGGCTTGTTTTTGTACAACCATCTTGTACCAATCGCATTTTCTCCTTCAGGTAAGTCCACTAATTTCCAAACTTCCTGTTTGCGAAATTGAAGTAACTCCTCTTGCATGGCTTCAATCCAACTATTATCTTGCAACGCCTCTGAAATATTCTTTGGCACCACTTGAGAAAGAAAACATGAATAAAGACAAACATTTGCTTGCTCAGTTTGACTTCTTGTAGTTCTCTGATTCAACGGCCCGATAATCTGAGAGACAGGATGTTTCTTGTGAATTCGATGAGTTGGTATGACATCACCTTGCACTTGACTCTCCAGATTAGACTGATTCAGATTCGGTAAATCTTGTAGAATGGTAGAAGTATGCGGAGTGAAATTAGGAACTTGATCCGGTGAATTGATGAAGTAATCAAACGATTCTGGAATAACTTCAACATTCGGATCAGATGATGGTTGATTCTAAACAGATCCACCATCATTAGGAGAACTTTGCGGATTAACATCATCACCAAGAATATTTGATTCTTGATCTTCTTGAGAACCAGAAGGACCCGGAGCTTGACTGGATTTGACATGATCAGGATTATGAAATGACATGAACGGATACTCAGAATTGAGATTACTATCATCGTCATTATCAGAATCATCGCTAAAGCATCCCAAGTCACCTGATTCTTTTCTAGCTTTTCCTGAAAAATCAAACAAGTTAGAATTGAAAGATTTTGATAACAAATCTAAATCAAACAACCATTCGGGACCATGCGCCACTGACGGAAACGAATTTTCTAGAAACTTTACGTTAATAGTTTCAATAACAGTATTTGTTTTGCTATTAAAAACTCGATAAGCTTTAGAAACAGACGAATAACCAAGGAAAAATCCATCGTCAGATTTTGACTCAAATTTCCCGAGATGATCACTTAAATTTAGAATCGATACAGGACAACCAAATGCTTTCAAGTATGAAATATTCGGTTTTCTTCCAAACAATAACTCATAAGATGTTTTATTTTTATCCTGAACCAATAATGTCCTGTTTTGTACAAAACACGCAGTAGCAATAGCTTCGTCCCAGAATGTGATAGGGATTTTGGCATCTGCGAGCATGGATCTTGCTGCTTCAATCAGTGTCCGATTTTTCCGTTCCGCAACCCCATTTTGTTGAGGCATTCTTGGAGCACTAAATTGTCTACCAATTCCTTTTTCTGCACAAAACAAATCAACATTAGCGTTCTTACACTCTGTTCCATTATCACTTCTCAAGATTTTCACTCTACAATCCAACTGATTTTCAACTTTGACAATAAATTCTTTTAACAACTCAGGAGTTTCAGATTTAACATGCAAGAAATAAACCCAAGAAAATCTAGTAAAATCATCAATGATGACAAAGCAATAAGACTTCTTTCCAATGCTTTGAACATTTGTTGGTCCAAAAAGATCCATATGTAGCATCTGCAAGGGTTTTGAAATGGAGTGTTCTTGCTTGGACTTAAAAGACATTCGGTGTTGTTTTCCTTTCAAACATGCTGGACAGAGATCAGTTGTAGAGAACTTCTTCGATGGTATCCCTACAGCGTGATTTCCAGTCACTAAACGGTTCATGTTTCTAAAGTTTGAATGGCCCATCCGTCTATGCCAAAGCTGACTCTCATCATTTGAAGCATGCGCAATGAGACAAGTAGTTTCGGTTTCAGCATCAATCTGCGACATATCAAGCTTGTATACATCACGATCTCTTGGAGCTTTAACCACAACCCATTCATTGTCAATCTTGAAACCTGGTTTGAGTATATAACAGAAAGAATCATCAAATAAAGTTGAATAAGATTTGTCACAAATTTGAGATACACTTAGCAAAATAAAGTTCAACTGTGCACAGTAGTTGACTTTATCAAAGCTAATGACCCCATTTGACACAGTTCCTTCTCCAGTTATTTTACCACCAGCATCTCCTCCAAATGCAACATGTGTACCATTCTTCAGCTTAAAGTCTTGAAGCAAGGCATGGTTGCCTGTCATATGCCGGCTACACCCACTATCAACAAACCATGAGTTGATAGGTCTTCGGGGGCGTACCTGCATTTCAACAATCACTTAGTTAGTTTGGTCAACCCAGGCCCACATGGTCTTGGGTTTTCTGAATCTATCTACAACAGTAACTTGTTGATAATGAAGATTTTGAAAATTTGTTTCATTTGAGAGATTTGGCTGAAAACTGTTTCGCCCATTGGCTTGAATTGATTTCTTTCTTCTCAGAGCAATAAACCTTTCCTCTAACTTAGGATCAAGGTTATTTTCAAATTTCTGGTTTCTTACCATCAAAGCTCTCGTTTTAAAACTGTTAACCTGCACATTTCTTGATGAAAAATTATTAGAAACAGAATTGTTTCGATTGAAATTTCTCAAAACAGGAGAATGACTTTGATTAACATTTTGAAAACCAAATGATTGATTTCTTTGAAAATTTGGAAACATTTCTCTTGTTGAGGTCTTTCGAAAGAAACAATCCTTTGTGTCATGGTTTCTTCGTTCACAGATATCATAAAATTTGTTATTAAAACATTCCTCTGAAGAATGATTTCTTTTGTCACAGTAACTGCAGTACCTGTTAAAGAAACATTCAACAGTAATATGATTATAACGATCACAAATCTCACAATGTTTCTTGCTAATCCTAAAGAGCCGATTGTTAACTTTTGATGTTGAACCCACTCGTGATTCATTATCAGTTTTGTTCAGTTTTAGATTAACTTATTTCTTTTGTGGAGATTTTGATTGTGATTTTGCTTGCTTGGGAACTTGGGTCGATTTTAAGACATCTTGTTTGGTTACCTTCTTTGATTCAATTCGTTTATCATTGACAGCGGAAGACTTAGGACTTGAACCTGTTTTCACACCAGAGTTAGATTTGATTACAGAATTGATTGGTTTACCATAAGATCCGTTCAAATCAAATGTTCCTGCAGACACAAACTTAATTGTTTTTCCTTTCCTTTTGACAGATTTGACCTTGTCAGTTTTAACAATTTGAGCTTTGGTGTTGTCATTCAATTTTATGACACTTTTACCTTTCGACTGTTTCGTTTCAGATTGATTAACTGTTAATTTCGATTTCTGCACCTTTCCTTTTGAAACTTCAGTCTGCTTCACCTCTTGCTTCTTGATCAGTTGATCAGCAACTTTCGCTTTCTGTTCATTCTTCCACTTGATGTATTCAGGATCATTGTATCCCGAAAATTCACCTTCATCCTTCACTTTTTCTTCCGTCTTCGGATTCAGTTCCGGATACTCAACAAGTTGAATCAGAACAGGCTCTGATTTGTTGCTAGCTTCATCATCAGCTTCAGTCGTCACGCCATCTTCTTCTTTCAAACTTTCAATCAACACTTCAGATCCTTCGGATTCGGATTTACTTCTTTGAATTTCTTTGAATTTTCGTTCATTTTCAGGTGAATGATCAAATTCATTGAAGTTTTCAGGTAAAGTTTGTGTGATTGAATTAGGCATGGGTTCATGAGTGAAACCCAATCCTAGTTTGGTTTTATTACCTCTTTCTTTTATAAGTTGTTTAACCATAGTTTTACAACTTTTAACTTTTGTTAATTCCACTTGTGTAACAGCATGAGCAACTTTTTCTTGTTCAAAGTTTTTTGTCATTTCTTCAAGTTGTTTTGTTACAAGTTCCAATTCCTTTAAGGTTTTGTTCCATGACTCTTTAAGTGACAAAATCTTCTCATCAGAAATTTTGTGATCAATTTTAAGTTGTTCATGAATCTTCTCATGTTTGCTTAATTTATCACCAATTTTAAATGAATGAGTACGATAATGTTCTACTTGTTGAATGCATTGTTCAGAACATAACCTACCTCTAACATCATCAGGCAAAGGAACATAGTTAGGGGGTAAATCAGTACTAACCTTTGGTTGTTCGGTAGATGATGAAGACTCACTGGATGTAGCCATCAGCGCAATTTCTGATTCAGATTCTTCAACAGGATCTGACTTTGCACTCCAGTCATATTCCTCAGAATCTTCACTCACAGCATCAATCAGTTTACCATCCCCTTCTTCAGACCAATCTTCCTCAATTTCACAAACTAATGCCAGACTGGAAGTAAGATCAGATGTGAATTGTTCTGCATATGCACTCCAATCGTATCCGTCTTTCACACTAACCACCAATGCTTTAGTTTGATCTTCTGGCTTCTTCCCTTCATCTTCCAGTTTTGGCATGGGAAGACTTTGATATGGTTTCTGCATGAAGCGTTGATTTCTGCTTTGATAGCTTGAAGACTGTTGCGAACTTTGACCTTGACCTTGATTCTGTCCACTTGAACTCGCTTGATCATTGTAGTTCTGATTCTTAGGAGCTTTGCATTCCCTTGAAAAATGACCATAGCAGTTACAGTTGAAGCATCTGGCCTTTGATTTGTCAAATCCAACCGTCTTGTTTGCATGTGGCTTGAAACTTCGGTTAACATATGCATGCTTTTGTGTTCGATATGCAACCATCACCATTTGCCAGTTCAAATCCATCTCCTCAACGTCATAAGGATCCATTTCAAAAAGATCTTGAAGAACTACATCCATTTGATTCAGATGACTTCCTTGATACGCTTGAAAGCTTGCCATGAATGCAGTAAAAGCATTCTTTGTTTCATCATCTTGTAACAAGATGTTTATCACATCTTTTACCTTTGCTTGAACAGTAGAACTTTGACTTTCAGATTGTGTTTGAACTTGGAAAGTATGACGAATCAATATAAAAACTTGCGCCAACAAATAGATCACCCTCATCTTCAAACTTAGTTGCATCTTGTGCAAGAAAGGCATTCTCCACAGTATTAGCAGGATTCACAATATATTTGTATTGTGCATGTGAACCAGTTCTATCAGTATTTCTAGAACTTTCATCAATCTCTACCTCTTCAATCTTTGCAATGAGCAGATCCAGATCCATCGGAAACTTTTCAGTATGTTTCAGTAGAGTCACAGTTTGTTTCCATGATGATGGAAGTGCACATAATAATCTGTCATTCAAGTCTTAGAGATCTGTTTTTGCACCCACATTGGACATTTCAGTAGTCAGATGAACAAACCTATTCATCATCTGGTGCACGGACTCTCCAGCAATATGTTCAAATAACTCCAACTGTCTTTTCAGCTTTTGTTTCTTGAGACTTCTGAGTTGTTCACCTCCTTCACATATCGACTTTAAGGCTTTGAACAGTGTATAACCTGTTTGATAAGTGTCCAACCTTGACAGTACTTGTAGTGGCAATCCCTTACACATCAAAGAATAAGCTTTGCTATCATTCTTCACTTTCCTTAAATCTTCTGCTGACAAATTATCCTCTGGATAAGGTTCAGTAGAGTCCTTGGTGTAGGTACTAGCACTATCTGGAGCTGTCTATGTAGGTATGTTAGGACCCTTGTCAATTGACTTCCAAAGATCATTGTCTATTGAGCAAAGATGATGCTTCAGTCTAATCGTCCAGTTCTTAAAATCTGCACGATTGACAAGTATAGGAACATGGTTATCAGAATCATCATTAGGTGCCATTTTAAAAGATTTTAAAGAAAATATTTTTGGTTTTTGTTGATTTTTGAAAAGAAATAGTTAAATTACTAAAATAAAGACAAGTAATTAATGACAAGATAAGAGAACAAGAATTAAAACAACTAAAAATGAGTCACACGGCTGAACAGTGAAAAATTCTTCTTCACCCGGCTGAACAGTAGCTTTTGTTCTTCACCCGGCTGAGAAAAGTCTTCACACGGCTAAACAGTGACCCGGCTTAACAGTTGTAAGTCTTGTATTCTTTACCCGGCAGAACAGTTACCCGGCAGAATAGTATTAACTTCACACGGCAATAACTTGACCCGGCTTGGAAACTTGACACGGCAGAAAGGCTTTACCCGACTGAACAGTTGATCACCCGACAGAGTAAATGTTTACCCGGCTACACAGTTGTTGATCACCCGGCTGAATTTGTTAATCACCCGGCGTAACAGTGTATCACCCGGCACAACAGTACTTGATCCGGCTGAACAGTACACCTTTTTCTCGTCAAATTCTTTACCCGTCTAGCACAAAATCCTTTACACGGCTGCACAGTACCTAATTTGTTCACAAATCTAAGTCCAAAGGAATTTGTCTAAGTCAATTTTATCACCCGGCTAGTTAATCTTCAACCAGTTCATACTGTTCATCATCTTCATCATGAGAATTTTTCTGGGTTTATTAAAAACTTGTCCAATTCTTTCAAAAATCACACACAATCAGTGAAATAATCCGATTATCAATCCCTAATCTCAATCAATCCAAAACATGATCAATTTTTGATGAATTTGAGCAAAATTCGATCGAACAGTAACTTTTTCTATCTTCTTAATTCCTCAGATCTGATGATAATCTGATGGAATTTGCACAATCGTTGTGAATTAGGAGTGATTGCGATGATAAATCACAACTAAAAACAGCAACAATTCATTCAGATCATGATTTTTGAGCAATATTGTAGTGTTTTGCTTGATGAATAGCGAAGAACACAACACCAACAGCTCTGATACCAATTGATAGGTTCAATTGGATTGATATCACTCAAATGATCAGAATGATTAGTACAAACAAACAGTTCAATCAGCAACACAATTCATTACTAAATAATTCTCTTTTGTATTGATGATCAAAGCAAATATGTAGTACAAATGCAGGAGAATGTAATCACACACACTTAGTTCTCTCTCTAACGTGAATATGTGATCTAGCCTCTCCTAAACATTCTCTCACTACATGCTTTATGCAACAATACATTTTAGGGAAAATAACAAAATAAACCCTAAACTATACACAATGTATAAAACAAGTACAAAGTAAATCTTAAACTGGAAATAACCCTAACACATTTCTTATACCGCTCATTGCTGTTCATACTTTACTCCTTGGCATGGAGCTAGCAGACTGGCATTCTTACTTCGGTCCCATTTTCAGTTTAAGTATTAGGTTTTTCTTTTGAAAACATTTTACCCATTTTCTCTTAAACTTTGGCTCTGATACCAACTTGTAACGCCCGCCTTTCGGCAAGCACCACAGTTGGCATTCATAAGCATAAAAACAACCATAAATTAAATAAATCAAAATTGCAGCGGAATACTTGTTTAAAACATCATTACATCATCATATTTGTCTAAAAAACTTCTTAAAAACATTACAATATTGTAATTTGATCTTAAATGTATTTTCTTCAAAGCCAGTCTTCAACAAGTCTCTAGCTCCCGCTAAGCAGCTCTCTAAATCTTCAAACCTGCACAACAATCTAACATGCATACAAAAGTCAACTACGCTGAGTGAATTCTAGTTTTAGAAGTAAATTCATTTAGTACGCTTCATATCTTCATTGTATTACACGTATGTAATATCATTATCTAATACGTAACTACAACTCTTACAAAGTTTACCGATATAACGGTTCTTCACTGGTATTAAATTCCCCAGTCGGATCATAACTCTTCGACTCTCATGGAGTCTACCGGTATTTACATAATATCTTCACTGGTATTATAACCCCCAGCCGGATCTTAGCTCTTCGACCCGTGCGGAGTGTACCGATATATCGGTTCTTCACTGGTGTTGTAAATCCCCAGCCGGATTATTGTCTCTATTTCTACCATTTCTATACATACTCTTCATTTAGTCAACACGTATTCATTCATATACTCTTTATTTAGTCAACATGTATTCAATCGTATAGTCTTCATTTAGTTAACACGTATTCAATCGTATAGTCATCTTTTAGTCAACCCGTAGGGTGATCATATAAGTATATCGGTATGCATGTTAGCCTCAAAAAGTATTTAAAACGAAACGAAAGTGAGGTCTAGAACTCACCTGATTCTTAGGTGATCTTGCTTGTTTGCACAAGGTTATGGTAGTGGTAATGGTGCACAATCTGCAGTTAAGTTATTATCGAAAATCGTCATTTTTTTATTAGTGTCGCAGCTAGTGTCTCATGCAGTTTCGCATGGCTCATGCCCAACTTTCGTTGGGACTTATGCACACTCAGACACATAGCTACAGATCTCAGACACATGAGACACTACAGTGTCGCATAGGTGACACTACAGTGTCACCCAGGTGACACTACACTGTCGCAAGATGAACAGCAGTTTCGCAAAACGGGGTTTCAGCTCAGTTTTTGCCCAAAATCTTCATTTTTCAACCAAATCTCAAACTTTTTACGTCCAAAACCTTGTTTTATCATTTATATGACCAAATCTAAGTTTTTTCCATTATTTTAAACATAAAAATGCAACCTTTATTGATTGTTTTAAAACCTTTAAAAACCTTAAAAACTCCATTAATGGCTAGATTCGTTTTGTGTTAGGAAACATGTTTTAGGGAATGATTTTACCTTGATTCCTGTTGTTTAACACCCTCTAACTTCAGATCTACACTTTGTTTTACAAAATTCTTGATTTTTCTCTTTCTTGCCTTAGTTTTCTTCAAAAGAGATTAGGGTTTGTGTGTGTTGTTGTGAAGATGGTGAAGTGAGGATGGTGGCTGGAATGTTGTTTAAATGGTGGAGTTTCCATATGGGGTAGGGTTTTAGGTGGGCTTTGGGCCTTAATTAGGTAATTAGGCTATTTTAGGAAAACCTATTAACTAATCCACTTACCATTTTGGGCCTAATTCATTCTTTCACCCTTAATGGCCCATAATTACATCATAACTTCTTCATTAATCCTTCCTTTTTCTAATTACCAAGTAATTAGTCATCACGTTTTACATTCTCGTACATTTATAATCATTTTCGTTCTTCATTATACTTTTCATAATCATCACATTTATCATAATCATAGCATATACCATAAGAGTCATACTTCATTTTAATCATAATCATTTAAATGCGCATCTATATAAACTTAATCACATAAAGATAACTTACCATTAAAATCGGGGTGTTACAACATGTTGTGTGTTTTTGTGAAAAATTTGTATAAATGTATGTGTTTTGATGTTTAAAAAACTATATAAGTGTGTGTTGTGATTTTGAAACTGAATGTGTGAGAGTATGAATTTGTTGTGTGTGTTGTATCTTGTATGTTTGTATGAATGTAAGAAATGTAAGAATGCTATCATTAGCATTAAAAATTCTACAAATATAACAACCTCAACACCTGTTTATGCTTTGTATGAATATGGGGGTGGGGGTAATCTTAATATGGTGTTTGGGGGGGGGGGGAGTAATATTTTGTTTGTGCTGTGAATGATAATGACTTCCAAAAAACTGATGTGTGTGTGTGTGTGTATGAATGTGTTGTATGAAGGTGTGTGTTGTATGTTAGTATTATTTAAAACTGAATGTGTTATGTTATGTCTTGTGTTGTATCATTTGTATGAAGGTGTGTGTTTCAGTTTTGAAATATGACCATATTAATTTTTCTATTAAAATCGGTAAATTTGAGCATAGTACATCTTGAAGTTGAGATAGGCATTTGTCATGGAGGGATATTTTATAATATGATTTTCATTCAATTTAAATTGGTTTTAAATCCAAATTGATTTTTTAATTTGTTTAATGAAATTGGTTTGTTTTAGGTGCTGCAACTGGAGATGGTGGTGGTGCGACGATGACTGGTTAGTGATCTTTAATAAATAGTTATCTGAATGATGTCATTGTTTTTGGTACTGGTCTCAAGAGATGAATATGGGTCAAAGTTTTTAAGAAACTATTGGAAATAATCATATGTTTAAAACAGTTGCACATTGTAACAGCAGCAGCACATTATGATCAATAACAACAGTAGCTATAGAATTCATAATCAATGTGTTTTTTGATTTAATTGTGTGCGTGTGTGTGTTGGGGGGGGGGGGGCAAATCCGATGAACTATGTACATATATAAACAAGTTATAATTTTTGTTATGAATGTACTAAATGTCTACATGGTGTGTTATGAAAGTCTACATGTTTTATGTCATAAATATTTATATCTATACTACTATAATAAGCATTTAGGAATGACATTTCATATTATTTTGAGTTGTGCCAAAAGTTTAGGATGTTTTCTTTGTGATCTTTTGGTGTGTTTTTCTCTTGTACTGTTTGCAGGGTGTACTAGCTAGATAAAACTCCAAAGAATCAAGTTTTTGAAGCATATAAGGCAGGCCTAGATGTCATGTTTTTTAGCAGTTTTTTCGGAAACTTCTTGGCTCAGTTTAGGCTGTTTTAGTCAAGTTTAATTCCAACTGAATGTGTTGTGTTGTATGAGTGTGTTTGTTGAACAAAGGGTATGAACATGTGTGTTATATAATTGTGCAGCATCACATATATATATAGCAGCAACTGTTTACATGTTGTGTGTTTTTGTACAATTTTCTATTATCTGTTGTGTGAGTTATAAAAGCATTTCATAATTGATACTATGGGTGTTCTTTGTGTGAATTTTGTGAAATTTAGTAGTGTCAAATGTAAGAAATTATGAAAATAATGTGTTTAGATTTTGGATTTAAACAGGTTTAAAGTTGGAACATGTATATGTTTTATATTCAGCTAAACAGTTTATTGTTTTTTTTTTTCCTATATTCAGCTAAATCAGCTAAACATGTAACCGATTTGTGTAGTTATATGTGTGTCTTCAATTTCTATGAAAACTGTCTATAAGTTTTATTTTCTTAAAAATGGTCTATAATTTTCCTTTTGTTAAAAACAATCAAATAAGAAGGTGCAGTTTGGTGTGTATGTTGGTGTGCAGTTTGGTGTGTCCTGAATGTGTTTTTAGTGTAGTGTGTTTATGTGCAGTGTGTGTAGTGTTTATATGCATATCAACATCTAATTTAATGAATCTATGTGTAGTGGCTCGGTTTCAATTTTTAACTGTCTGTTGGTTCAGCTTCAGTTTTTAACTATTCAGTTTTAGTTTGATTTATATTTAATTGGTTGAATCTTTGATTTTGATAAAACATGTGTAAGAAAGTGAACAATTTATATTCACTGTCCAAATTTGCTTCGGTCAAAGATGAGAAATTACAAAAAAAAAGCATTATCAATAAGTAGTAGTAGTAGTATAAAAAGAATTGATATAGTTATTACAAATTCGTATTTGGTATAATCACAATGCAAGTACTTGCCTCACTAATATTTGTTGTTATATTATAAGGTTTGTGATTTGTATCTTTTCTTTTTTTTTTTGTGTTTGTGTATTTAGTTCAAAAATGCTTTGTTTATAACTAATATTTTTATTCGTGTGTTTGTCTCACTACTTTATTATACCTCGTATGATACACAATCGTTAGTTGACGTCGTCGGTGCATAGTTGTCTCCGCCGCATCGTGCGGGTACATTACTAGTATATATATATATATATTATATAAATTTAATACATACACATTTAGGATCCGCATGGGTTTCGCGTGTTCAGCTCGGCTTCTTACAATAATAGTAGCATATCACACGAGACTGCACTTAGGTTACAGATTAGTGTTTCATAATTGCTTATATATAGGTTTTTCCATGCAACGTGACTCGTACACCTTATCCTTAATTCAGACTTGACCCACATTATCACCACATAAATTCTAAGAGTACCTATACCTACATTTTGTCATGTATTTACAACATGCATGACATGGAACATTTTTAATACTTATGTTTAACATATACGACTTTACTGAAATACACACTCCCACATATCCGAACTATTTCATTCTTGCTAACGTACAACAAAAACTATCTTAACTAGAACATAATTATATTTAGCATCTTGTACATATACACATCCAATTACATTGTTACATGCTTGCACATGAAACATACTTATTCTCTATACTAAGCATACACCACACATACCAGATACATACATGCGCATGTCCGTTTAATTATTATTTCATACTATCGATTTGATATAGCATACTTATATTCAATTTATTGTCACAACATACAATTTCTACGGCTTTTATATACGTACCTACATAATGTTTTTGCTTTTGTTTTTATGTCCTAGATTCAACACATACGCATACATACACACTTAAGGACATAACTTACAGTTACACATCCTCAACACATACAAACATACATACATACATACATACATACATACATACATACATACATACATACATACATACATACATACATACATACATACATACATACATACATACATACATACATACATACATACATACATACATACATACATACATACATACATACATACATACATACATACATACATACATACATACATACATACATACATACATACATACATACATACATACATACATACATACATACATACATACATACATACATACATACATACATACATACATACATACATACATACATACATACATACATACATACATACATACATACATACATACATACATACATACATACATACATACATACATACATACATACATACATACATACATACATACATACATACATACATACATACATACATACATACATACATACATACATACATACATACATACATACATACATACATACATACATACATACATACATACATACATACATACATACATACATACATACATACATACATACATACATACATACATACATACATACATACATACATACATACATACATACATACATACATACATACATACATACATACATACATACATACATACATACATACATACATACATACATACATACATACATACATACATACATACATACATACATACATACATACATACATACATACATACATACATACATACATACATACATACATACATACATACATACATACATACATACGGTATTCATTATCAACCTCTTTTGAGTACACAACATATCAAAATGATGGATACCTACCCCTCATTCGTATTCATACATACATTTCCAAATCATAATATATCTTCATGAATACTATACAACGTACTTGATAAAGATTTAGTAGTTTTGATCACTCATGCAAGCTATTGATAAAATGTTTGTACACTTACAATATAGCATTCAAGATTTAGTAGTTTTGATCACTCTTCACAAACACTTATCATTTTTTCACTCAAAATGTCAAGCAAATCCTCTGCACTTAAATCGTTTGATTATCATATTCAATCGTTTGTTCTGTAACAAGTCTGATCGATTGAATAAGGTATTGTTTAAGTGATTTGATCTTGATAAACCTGCAAATCGATCGGTAAAACGAAAAACGATGATGAACAGTGTTTTTGATCACTGAATCGACACTTTGAGTTTACGTGTTAAAACTGAAATCAAATGTTGCTTTAGGTGTAAAAACTGTCGATTATCAACAATCAATCATCAATTTACATCAAATGTCCTTAAAATCAACAGAATCACCCAAAATTGTTCATAACTGTTAAACCGCCATTGATGACCTGTTAAATGCTCTTAAATGTTAACTTCAAAATGATGAAATATGTGTTAAAAGTGACAAATCCTTGTTAAAACTGAACTAAAACATGTTAAACAACCTCATCATACAAATGTCAAATTTTTGTTCTTAAGTGTTAACCTGTTAAATTGCAAAATGTTGTATGATCATTAAAATTCAAAATTGTTTTGATCAAAATGATGAAAATCAATTTGTTAGATCAATTTAGGAGTTAAAATGATTATGTGAATGTTTTACTGTTATAACTTTTTGTTCAAACACTTATGAAAATTTGAAATTTATCAATGAAGAATCTAACACATTTGTCTTGTTTGTGTTTTGTTTTTGTTTTAACAGATGGAGAATTTGAAGTTTGAGCCCAAGCACAATTTAGTTGCCTGTTTGGATGAGTCTATTCCTGAGACTGAAGGATACAGAGACATGATGAGATTTATCAAGAGGACAAAGTATGTTTATGCTATGTGTGTTAAGCCGGTCATATATGCAAGATTAATCAAAAGGTTTTGGAGGACGGCTGAAGTGGTTAGAAATGAGGCTGGAGTGACTGTTGTTAGAGGAAATATCACAAGAGAGTTGGAATTGACTGTATCTGAAGAAGCTATCAGAACAACATTAAGGATTGATGAGGATGAGATAGGTGCAAATGATGAGTTGACAAATGCTGAATGTCAAGCGTGCTTTGTGAATATGGGTCATCCTCCTGTATTTCCAAAGTCACAATTTGTAAGGGCAAGATTGGGGAAGAAGTGGAAGTTACTATGTTATGTGATTCAGCAGTGCATGTCAAGAAGGAGTGCTGGTTTCGACAATTTTCCATCTGACATTGCATCCCCAATAGTTGCCATAGCAGAAAACAAACCATTTAACATGTCGAAATGGATTATGAATGGTTTTGTGTTCAATCTTGTGAAGGGTAAAAGATTCAAGTTTCTCATGTATCCGAGATTCTTGCAACTGATGATTAATGTTGCATATCCAATCATCAGAGAAGAAGGTGTTGCTGGAGGGATACTGTATACTGAGGACATGAATGATCTATCTTATAGGAAGATGAGTATCGGGAATGTTCAAAGTGTTGATTTATTTGACTATATGAGGGATATAGCAAATAATGAGGAAGATATTGAAGCAGTATATCATCATATTTCACATGGAGAGATAGTTAATCCACAGGACCTTGTTGATGAGGTGCCTGACAATCTGTTGGATGATGATGAGTATGCTGCTCGTCATCCAGAAGAAGAAGAAGATGGATCTGACAACGAAGAAGAAGAAGATAATCATGGTGATGATAGTGGAAATGATGGTGATGATGATGCTGAATCTGTTTCAGAGGAGGCAGAGAATATTGAGGTAGCTGAACCAATGGAGTTGGAGATAGAAAATGTCGAAGTTGTTGAACCAGTTGCGAGTAAAGAACCTGTTGAAGTTGTTAGTGTAGCTGAAGAGGTTGATATTGAAACTCCAAGGAATATTACTGTTCAGTATGTTAGATCACGAAGATCGAAACCAGTGATAGAGCCTGTGTTAGTAGAGGAACCGATTGAGATTGAAGATATGAATGTGTCTGAACAGATGATAGATGTTGTTCAAATTGCTCAAGAAGTAATGGCCGAGGTAGAGACTATTGCACAGATAGTTGATGACACTGATGCTGGCATTACTGTTCCAGTTGATATACCCACCACATCAACTCCGGTTGCTGAAAACATTGAACAAGTTTTGGAGTCTTCGCCAAAAATTGCTTCAAGTGTTGATGTGAATGAAGATAAAAGGAGGATTGCTGGGCTAGAAGAGATGGTAGCAAAACTCGTAGATGCGAATGAACAGTTGAAAGCATCGAATGAACGAAAGAAGAAAAGGTTAGAAGAGTTTTGGGCTACTCACAATCAGAATCTTGAAACTTTCAAAGCTTTAGATGCTGATTATCTGAAGATGAAGGTTGATTATTGAAAGTTGAAGTCTGATCATGAAGCTTTGAAGGAGGAACATGAAAATTTGAAGTATGATTATAAAGAGTTGAAGGCAGAATGTAATACTCTTGATGCTGAAAAAGAAATGTTGGAGAAATGGTTAGAAGAAACTAGATCGAAGAAGTCAGGGTCCACATCAGATAAAGATTTTTCAGATGAAGTAATGGAAGTGACTGAACCTTCTCAAGAAGCAAAAGTGTACTATACTAGAGCGCGTGGTACAAAGAATGTGGGCATAAGGGTTGAATCTCCAATTATTATTCCCGATGAAGCTGCTGCTGATTCTGTCAATTCTAACAAGGCTGAGGGAAAAAGAAAGTTAGATGCTGTGCCGGAGATTACTGAAGAAGCATCTGTTTCAAAGAAAGCAAAAACTAATGAGACAGTGCAGATTGAGCCGATTCAATCTGTGATTGTAGCTGAAACTGAGGTGGTAGAAATGGCAAAGGTTGATGATACTGTGAAAGTAGCTGAAACTGGAGAAACAGTTCAGATTGAGCCGATTCAATCTGAATCTGTATTGGTTGAAGAAGTGCCTAAAGTATTTGAAATGGTTGAGAATGTGCCTGAAACTATGACAGAAGAAGTAAGTCAGTTTGAGCCGGTTCAAACTGATAATGCACCTATGATAGAGGCACTAGATGACTTAGACGATATTGATTTTACTGAGTCTGAACCAGAAGCTGAGCCTGAAGCCAATCCTGATCATGAGATTCCAGCTGACTTGTTTGAACGCTTTGCGTATCTTGAGAAGATGAAGTATAATGCAGTGTATCTGAATGGGCTGACTGTGAGTCAAATTAATGAAGAGTATGAGAAATGTGTGACTGCACAAGATAAAGCTGCTGCTGATGAGAAAGAATTTATAGTTGAAATGGGTGAGTGGACACCGTTACAAGAAAGTTTGAATATCGAAGATTTACCTCCACAAGAGCTTTATCATCAAAATCCGGAAGAGATGTCCAGTAGAAATATGCGAGAATGGTTGAGTTCGAGGAACTATCCATACAGAACTTTGAAGAAGTTGAAACATGAATCTCTGAAGAAAATAGTTGTAAGCTTTATGAAGACTGAGAAGATGTACAATCGAATGTTCTATCTAGATTACAACAACCCTCAATACTATGAGCTGACTAAGAGATACAAAGTTCTCGGACCAAAAGAGATACCGGTGATGGCTTTACCAGAGGATGCGCACAAAAAGAGGAAAGAATTGATTGATATGTTTCCGAGTGAAGTCAAATCATACAATGTGCCTATGGACATACGAGAATCATGGCATAAATCAGCCACAGCAGGTGATATTGTGAGATCACTGCTGAGCAAGGGTTAGTCGGTTGCTGAACTTCTTGACTCCATGATCGTACCGGAAAAGTCCAAAATGGTAAAAATAATTGCATGGAAATATGACGAGGTGTTTGATGCGTTCTTGATCAAAAGAGTAAATGGTTTATGCGATGTATACCATTACTACTCTAGTATTTTCAAGTTAGAGGTGCAAGATTGAAGGAGTTGCACAAGCTGAGATTGATCAATCACACGCATGCTGAGCGTGGTGATAAATGCGTAATGCTGCTTGATGCTGGGATAAGCCGGTTACCGAAGTATTTGGAATTTAGAGGTCAACAGGAGGATAGTGCCTATGTTCAATCGAAGAAAACAAGAAAGCAAAAGAAGTTGGTAGTGAGTGAGGATATGTACTTAGAAGAGTTTTCTGATGAATACTTTGATAAGGTGACCGATCCGGGGTTAAAAGTGTTTGATGGCTCTCAAGCGACTAAGCCAATTCTTAAAGTTTTCTACAATCAGGAAACTTTTGAGTTGAAACTTGTACGAAATATGGATGATTGGGATAAGGACATGATCACCTTATTCAGTACATTTGAGCTGAAATTATTGCATCCATCTTACATTGATCACCTGAGAAGTTACAGAATGGAAAAATGCAAAGACAAAGTTGCTGAAGCTGATCGAAACTTGTTTGTGGTGATGATCGAGGTGATTGCAGCTGCGTCAGAGAAGATACGTGTAAGGAAGGCATTACTCAATGCTAACCTTGTGAAAGTTGATATACCAGAGATAGAGTTTATGCGCGTGACTGCAAAGGGTACATTGGAAGTGCAAGTCAAAGGGAAAGAAATGCCATTTGAATTTTACGCTAACATTGATTTTGCAGGTTTAACTCTTGATTCTCTGAGACGAATGAATGCCTGTGCTATCCTCACAAACGAGTCAAAACCAAGACAAGCAAAAATTGCAGAAAAATTCAAGTCATGCATCGAGGAAGCGTTGAAAGAGCAAGAAGAATATAAAGGAAAAGAGTTGCTGGATGTCAAAGAAGAATCTGAAGATTGGTGAAAGAGATTGAAGCTGAACAAGATAAAAAAATGTTTGAAGATTTTGTTTAAGTCCAAAGATAAATCTTAGGGGGAGTACTGTTAGGGTTATTTCCAGTTAAGATTTACTTTGTACTTATTTTATACTTTATGTATAGTTTAGGGTTTATTTTGTATTTTTCCCTAAAATGTATTTTGTTGCTTAAAGCATGTAGTGAGAGAGTGTGAGGTGAGAGGCTAGATCACTATTCTCGTTAGAGAGAGAACTAAGTGTGTGTGATTTATTTTCTCCTGCATTTGTACTACAAACCTGTTTTGATCATCAATATACAAAGAGAATTATTAGTAATGAACTGTGTTTATGATTGAACTGTGTTTGTGTATGAATCATTCTGATCATTGAGCGATATCATCGATCCAATTGAACCTATCAAAAAAGTAGGGTTTTATCATTTTTTTACTTCTCGTGGACAAGGATTATACAGTGGGCCAACAAATATTTTATGGTTATAGGACCACATTTCATGAAGAAAGAAGGCATGAACATTGTTTTCAATTGGGTTTGAATTAAACAAATCACTTGAAGTTGGGAGTTTATCAATTAATTAATTTTTGGATGGGAAGAAATTTATCGCCGGGTGTTAAATTTAAAAATTTTATGGGCATTTTCATTAAAGTCGTCATTAAGAGTTGAAAAAGTGACGTCTTTTGGCCGGGTATTACTAGTGTCACACTTTGGGCCTAAAATTTGTCACTTGAGACCAAATATATTTTTTTTAATGGCCCGGTATTATTATTGTTATTCGTTGGGCTTAATTTTGGTCAGTTGAGAGGAAAATATTTTTGTTTGTTGGCCGGGAGCTTTTTGTTGGAGTCGGGTGGTATTATATTTAGCCGGGTGTTTATTTTTGTCAATCTTTGGGCCAAAATATTGTCAGTTAAGTTGAAATATTTTTGTAAGTGGCCAGGACTTTCTAAAATTTATTTTTAGGCCAAAATTTAAACGGGTTATCGATTTTAAAAAAATGGCTTATGCAGAACTTTTCAAATCCTTCGAATCTGATGATCTCACAATGGCATAAAGCCGGTTTGATAATTTTGCAGTTTTAAAGAAAGAAACGATGCCCGTGTTTCTCGATCGATTTGTGATGGTGGAAAATAACCTGAAGAAGCATGATCCAAGACTCGGAAATCATGAACAGGTTCAGAGACTGCTTGATTCTCTCCCACCAGAGTGGAGTTCACATGGAAAATCGATTAGAAGAGAAAGGGGATTTACTGTTAACAAACTGGTGGATGTGATGAACAAACTAAAAGAAATGGAGTTGGATATCAAACGTCGTGAGTAAGATGAAGCGATGTCTCTAAATTCAAAGATCACCTCAATCTCCAAAGAGAAACCAGAAGAGATATCAGTTTCTGCCTCCAATTTCAAAGGTTTACCGAAACATGAAATTGAAAAGGTACAAGGGGAGATTAAACAGACATCAGTGGGTAAAGATGGAGCAGAATTAAATGATAAAGCTTGTGATGCTGAGAAGGAGGAGGAACAAAAGACAAATACCAAAGTCTGCAACTGCGAGAAGGCTCTTGCTTCTGAAAAAATCATGATGGATCTTCCATACGAGATAGTTCAGGATATGTGTTCTTCTGATTGTAGAACTCGTTTATTTGGTATTTATAAAGCTAACAAATTGTTAATCGAAAATCAAAAATATTTGACTCGGGTAAATAATGAACTTAAAATTAACGAGTCAAAATATTTTGTCAAATTAAGAGAAGCTTTGAAAGAAAATGAACATTTCAAAACGAGTCTTGTGAAAAGAAATGTGGAAGTCATTATGCTAACTGAACGTGTCACCCTGGCTGAGTTTGAAACCAGTAAGTTGCAAACGAAACTCGAAAAATGGACAATTTCGGGGATGAAACTTGAGGATTTAATCAAAAGCCAACGGGGGCTCGTATTAAGACTAGGTTCGGTCATGAAGATAAGGCTTTTGTATATCCTCCTCCCAGCACTTATTGTTACTCTCCAACACCAACTCCACACCCCACCAATGAGTTGGTTCATGAAATAATTAAGAAAGATACTGATAGTATGTATGCAGGATTGGAGAATATGAATCTTAAAGAGGTGCGAGATGATTATGAGTCCCCGACTGGTATTGGCTACAGTAAACCGGATGCTGTCAGTCAATCCAATGATTGTTCAGTTTCCGGTGTTAGTAAATCTGTACCTTCTGTTTCTTCTAACTTCTTTAACAAATTTAAAGCAGGTGAAATTCCTATATTTGAGCCTGTCAAGAATGTGAAGGAAGAGATCGTTCAGGAATCACCTAATCATCAAGCTCCAACTACATCAACACATCCAATTCCTATCAATCAAGATCAGCTAGAAGCTGAGGTACTTATTGAAGACTGGACAAGTTCAGATGATGAATCAAAGACAAAGGAGAGTCATGGAGATTCAAAGATCAAGATGTCATCTGCAACTGTCAAATCTGAAATGCTTCCAAAACCTGAGTCAAGACAAATCCGTATCTCAGTCCCAACTGCAAAACAGGCAAGCGATCCATCAAAAGCTCAAAAGAAGAAGCCTTCACCTCTGTCCATCATATCTCAAGTTTGTAAAAGACTTGAGAACAAGCAAATGAAGATCTCATCTCCCATTCAACAAAGCAAAACAAAAATCAGGCAACCACCCACAACTCAACATAAGAAGCCACAAGTCTTCCAAAAAGTTACTTTAAGCTCAAAGAAACCCCCACCCCCAGCTACTCACACGGGCCTGTCAAGCATCAAAAGCCATTCAAGGCTTGCTTCAAGTGGGGAAAGGATGATCATGTGCTCAAGAAATGCCCAAAAGGACATGCTTCGGACGGTAAAGGCAAACAGGTTTGCTTCTCCGGATCAGTGTCTAGAAAGAATCCTCCACGCGGTAAAGGTAAACAGGTTTGTTTATTTGAATTTCAAGTTAATAATCATACATCTTTGAATGGTCGGATGACGAACATTCCATCCCTACCTAATCATGTGAAGCCGGTTTCACATAATTCAAAGATGAATGTGACAAAATCATCAAAACCAAATTCTTATTCCTCGGGGCTTAAACAAAAAATGATTTCCAAATTTAACTCTTTCAAATCGAAAATGTTTGAACCTAAACAAATTTGGCAAATTAAAAAGATAGTGGAAAAGATAATTGATACGAGAACAGGTTGTGTGCATAGACAAGTGTCTTACACTGATGAAAACGAAACGCCCAGGACTACGATGGCCTGGGTTCCCATTTCTAACTAATCTGTTGATGA
Organism: Tagetes erecta; assembly: GCA_030867185.1. Classification (NCBI taxonomy): domain Eukaryota; kingdom Viridiplantae; phylum Streptophyta; class Magnoliopsida; order Asterales; family Asteraceae; genus Tagetes; species Tagetes erecta. The sequence goes on from CM061497.1 coordinate 9,285,826, forward strand.
GTGCAGAAACATTTCAGGAGGACTGTTAGTAATCCTGTTTACTGACAGAGAATGTTCCTTATTTAATTTTGAGGCGGAACAAACAGGTTATGGTTCTGGTATTTTATCCACATTCTGGATCCTTCTTTCATTTTCACATCCACTGCATTTTTCTTGATAACTCATTTATCATTTTTTGATAGGGTAATATGGAAGGCGTTTCATTGGTAATTTCTATTTTATATATAGTAGATAGTATAAAAAAAATTAAATTAAAAATAATAAAAAAAAATCCACAAAAAAGGTGGGGGAGCCTAACATTTTTACTTGTATTTTTGATCAAGTTTTTACATCTCTTTGAGGTCGCTCTTGTGTCTTTTGAAAATTTCAATTTTGTGCTGAAATAGAAATTTTAGGGGAGTAATATCTCTAACATACTGCATATCATTGTCAAAAATCTTGTTGTGTAAATATTTTGTGTCCTTTTACAGGTTTCAGATATGTGTGGAAAAGCAACTGAAGAAGGATATTGATTTGTGCAATGATGTGTCAATAGGCTCAGCCCGAATACAATTAAACAACAATTCTGTGATCAAACTAAGTTAAAAAACTCGGCAATGAGGATTATCTCCTTGACATGATTGGCCTGCATAAAGTTGCAAGTCCTTTTCAAAAATGGGTTGAGAGTGTCAAATCTTTGCCTTGATTTTCCAAAAACATCCCAAATCACCCTCACCCTAGCCCTGAATTGAGTTTCTAGTTAGCAAAACAAAATAAAAAGCTGCTAGTGTTGCTCTTCAAAAAAGCCTCTAAGTGAGTTACTTGTTAATTCCTCATGAAGTATTGAGTCAAAGTGCTTAACTCCTCTGCTTTGTGTGAACAATGACCTAGAGTTGGTGAATCTTCTCTGTTATACGTCGGTATAGACCTGAAGTTTCACCGAGAATGCTCAAATGATTATCTCCTCTGTTATACGTCAGTATAGACCTGGAGCTCTAATCATTTGAGTTTCCCAAATAATAAAGTCGTAATGTGTTCAAAAGAATCATTGTCGAAAAGCTCCACTCGCAAAATATGCAAAATTGCAGAAAGTGAAAAGAGGCTCATGAATTGATCAATATTCAAAATTTGATCCAAAGAAATTTAAGCAAAGTCAATCATATTGCTCTATAAACCCTGACGATAGGACAAGTTTCTTTACCAAGATGTCTGTGGGGACCGAGTTGCATGAGTTTCTTCAAATCAAACCTAAAACATGATAAGACCATCACAGATTGTTTGTTGAAAGGAACAATGCATGGTTTAAATGGACAAACATATTGACGAACTTGCCAAGTCTATGTTTCTCCGGATGGTCGCTCGAAACGCATTATCTGATTCCTTCATGAAAATTCCGTTTATTATCTTTATTTTATGTTTGGGTTCTTGAGTCTTGTTGGTCGTGTGTACCTTATGGGATGTGTTCTCTTTGTCAAAAATATTTGTGATCTTGTCGGACTCGTCCTCTCATTTCCGAATTTTTAACTTTTAATTAAAAAAAAATCCAAAAAGATTTTTAGCTTCAAATTATTTTAAGTCTTCCATATTATGCTATTAATATGCTATCATTTTCACATGCATTTCACGGGAAATTGCACACACAAACGAACACGGGTTTATTTTGTTTAATGAAATGATCTAATGAGAAATCTCGAGATTTTGTCTGTGATTGTTGTGTTACAGATATTTGCTGCAAATGATGGCCGATCATCAGTTGAGCAAAGCACCTGACCACAGAACCTGTTCCTCAAAGTTTTTCAGAAGATACCGAGCTAGGAAGCCTCCTCCTACATCTTCTGAAGCACTCAAGAAAAGATAATTTGAAGCAGTTCCAGTTTTTATTAAAAGATGCAAAGAAAATGGGGGTGCAACCAAAATGGGGGAGCATACAAAATGGGGGAGCTTGTGAAATTAAGGATCTTCAGCAACATAATTTGGCAAGCATCAGTCTTGAGGGAGTTTTGTTGGAGCTGAAATTAAGACTGAAGCTTACCAAATTGAAGATCCAACAGTATTGACTTATCGGTGCTGAACACGATGCAAGACGTTGATAATAATAGACTATAGGGGAGTATTGTTGGACCTGAATTGTAGTCTAAAATTATCAACACAGTCAAAGTCAACAAAAGTCAACGTCTACGGTCAAAGTCAACGCAAAAGTCAAGACCATGCGTTCGGGACGAAGATTAGAGACAAGAAGTTAAAGGCGACGGAGTTTTATTGTTAATAAATATATTTTGTGTCAACAAAATATATTTAATCGTTTTCGTCATTTTAGTATTTTATGTAATATATATATTTTGTCTGTCACACCCCGACTCCCAGGGCCCGACTCGTTGCATAACATCGGCCAATCAAATAAAATAATGTAGCGGAAGACTTATTCAAAAGACCACAAATAAGGTCCCAAATTTAAACTTTTCATTAATTGTCTAAAAATAACAATATTGTCTAACACTCGATGTGAGTGTAATACATTATCATAACAAAACTAAAGACACTAATCCCAAGCGTCTTCCTTCCTCCTATGTGAAGTACTATCATCCGATCAGCTCTAGCTAGGCCTCCCTAGCTAATGTCCATAATTATTCCTTTCACCTGCATCACGAGCTAAAAGACATCAACAACTATGTGTTGGTGAGTCGTAACCAGTGACATAAGACATATAAAGCATTTAGACATCATCATTCATATATGTGTGGTAATAAGTTATCTACAAGTCAACTCTTCATTACGCTACTTGGTGACGTCACCTGACGTAATGCCTACTAATATGTATACCGCATACAGGATCATCTAAGGCACCTATATGGCAAATCTATGCCATAACATTTCATAACGTCCCGGGCATCGGGTGCCTTCCCTGTTACGAGCAATCAGTCTACTTAATTGGATCCAACTAGACGCATACATATCCCGAGGCGGGGCCGGTAATTCTCGAAGATCTACCCCCAGAAGCCCTGCCTTAATGACTTGCCCTGTGGCATGTAGCCGCCATCCCGTTCATGAGATGACTCTTAACGCGAAGCTTATTACCGCGGACCAACTTACATCACAACCGGACGAACCTGGAGTTGAGATGCGTTGATCACCAGGTAGCGATCTACTTATAACCACATATATAATTCAATACATATAAAACATTTCATACTTTTCATACAAGCTCGGATACAGCCCCGAAATCATAAAACATATAAAAGAGGGGCAGTTAGACTCACCTTAGTGTAGTCTAAGTATCACGGCCTGGTGGCTAATCAAGACAACCTTGTAAACATTTCGTACTTATCAGGATTCGTTCCCCTAGGAATAATCCTATCAGCGTCTTCTCACTTTTGCTTTACCTTAGTCACATTATGTGACTTTGGTGATGACTTTAGTCCTTGGCATAATCATTCTATTCAGAGTGCTTTTAGCATCTGAGTCAGAGTTATTCTGTGTTTTCATTATCATTCTATTTGAAAAGCTATATTATTATATCTCCGTGTTTCTCACACGATTATATTGTTCATCAAAAACATATTGGGTTCCTAGTAATATTAACTGACTAGGAATGTTCTATTCTAAAACCCTGGTTCTTCCATGGACTTAAGTCATACATACATGTTACTGAGTACGGGATCTGAGACGTTACCTAATGAGTTGAGCAGAGTGGGGGCCTAGGTACGAAAATCTCTCTGGACTCGAGCAGCACCTCGCCTCGTTCAGCGGTCCCGAGCTCACGTGCTTGTGGGAGGACACCGTTCACTATAACGACGGGTTTCGTGCCCTTTTTAGTATCTTAGGTGCATATATATATATACATCTAACTATATATATATATATATATATATATAAAATGGTAAATACTCGAAGGAAACCAAAAACGAGTCTTACCGAACACCGAAGATATCCCGAAGACGCTTCGTGAGCAAACCCGCGTTTGAACAGAACTTTTGGAGGCTTCCGTTACTAGTCGGAAACCTACCGGAACTTCGTCGGGACTTCACCGGACGTTTTGGCCGGAATTTAGAGAGAGAGATTAGAGAGAGTGAGAGTTGAGGTGCAAGAATGAAGGGGGGAGTCGACCCCTTTTTATAGCTGCTGAACGTGTGCTACGCGATACGCGCAACACACACACACCTCCTGCGTGTATCGCGTGGGAGGGGTGGTTTTGTCGAATACTGTGGCCGCCCACAATCTCGCGTACCCGGGTTTGGTTGCGCTAGGCGATACGCGCAGGTCATGTCTTCCCTTGCGCGTATCGCGTAAAATAATATATATATTTATTTTTTATTTTTTAGTCTTTTTATTCTCGTACGGGTCGGAGTGTCACATTGTCTTTATGACAAAATATATATTAGACTAAACATTAGATTTTATTTGTATTATTTCTAATTGTCATGTTTTAGTCTAAGTATAGGGTCCTAATTGTCATTAGTCCAAAGTGTCTTTAGGCTTTAAATAGTAAATGGTAATTAGGGTTTTAGGGCTTAAATGAGTCATTGATTGGGGGTTTCCACTTTGTAATATCTGATGCAATCAATTAAAGATCAAATATGAGTTTTTCATAGTGTTCTTCATTGTTCATCCAAAGTTCATTATTATTTTACCATTTTGATCCAAAATCTTCACAAGTTACTGATTCAATAGTGTTATGGGACGAACAAAAACTGTAGCCAAATTGCATAAAAAAGCGCAGCCAAAATGCATCAATAAAAAATCAAAATGCCGCCAAAAAAGTAAAATATGCAGCAAAAAAAGGTCAAAACTGCAGTCAAACTACAACAAGAAAATGTCAAAACTACACCCAAATAATAGTCATTCAGCAGCTAAATTACATTCAACCATACATGGATATAACCAAATACATATTTTAGCCAAATATATCCATTCAACATTTCAACCATTGCACTAAATAGATGGATAATTCCATTCCACCAAAAAGATAGATAGTTCCATTCCAAAAAAGAGATTGCACAAAGTTTAATACGATTACATATAAGTTAATGAACATACACATTCAAAATTTCTCATAACTAAATTAAGCATGTTTGGGTCGTTTTGACCCGTTCAGAATTAGAAATCGACTTAAATAACTTCAATAGGCATGCTTGACACACATTAGCAAAACATACTCAGTTTGGTTGAATCTTACCTTGGATGTCACTAATCTGGCGGAGATGAAGACTTGCAAACTTGGACTCCATCTTCTTTGACCTTGTCAAGACTTTGAATATGCTTTGACCACCCCCAATCCTTGCATACAACACACAGATAAATGGGTAAAAAATAGTAATGAAATGGTTTAAACGGGCCAAAATGGTTAAAAAAATACATATTTTCATCAGATTTTACCATAACACATAACACACACAAGCATATTTATCAGATTTTACCACCACCACCCTCGGCAAACAAAATACACGACACACAGTCATCTAAATATTTTTATAATTTGTTCGGATTTTTAAAGGACATAAGCAAAACTGCATACAAAAAAACTGCATAAATATGGTTACCCATTGCTTGTATATTGTTAACCAAGACAAAATGCAGCAGATTATATATTAGATTACATGGATAGTAGCAACTACTTAACAACTAAATACAGATCAGATTATCAAGATACAACAACAGCGTGTAGAATCATTAAATTAGATGTTGATGTGCATATAAACACTACACACTATGCACATAAACACACTGCACATAAACATAGTGCACTAAAAAAACACTACACACACTCCGCATAAACAAACTACACACATTGCATTTTATTTCAACACACCTGCACTTAAAAACACAATGCATAAAAATTGCTTTTAGATGGAGTTTGTAAAAGAAACAAAAACTACACATAAACATACACGTACAATGAGATTTAAGAGCTTTATAAAAACCTTATTATTAGAAAACATGTTGAAAGGATGAATGGCAATGTTTTTCGTATAGAAGCCTAATAGTAGCCATCATATGGGTTGAAAGGGGCTATAATGTTTTTTCTTAAAACACACTTTTTAAAACCTTTTTTTTCAACTGCACAAAACATGACACACAATATTCCCCCTTGAACATTCAGTGCACACCAACACACACAAACACACACACATACACCCAACTACACCCTGTTATTAGATTGTTTTTAACAAAAGGAAATTTATAGACCATTTTTAAGAAAATGAAACTTATAGAATATTTTCATAGAAATTGAAGACACACATACAACTACGCAAATCAGTTACATTTAGCTTAGTATAGCTGAATATAGAAAAAAAACAATAAACTGTTTAGCTTAGTATAAAACAGCTACATGTTCCAACTTTAAACCTGTTTAAATCCAAAATCTAAACCCATTAATTTCATAATTTCTTACATTTGACACTACTAAATTTCACAAATTTCAAAATTCACACAAAGAACACCCATAGGATCAATTATGAAATGCTTTTATAACTTACACAACAGATAATAGAAAATTTTTTAAAACGGTTTACCTAGCATAATAGCATTGTGCTAACCACTTAACTCGTTTCCTTCTTAGAAACAAACTGCATCATCAATACATCACACATAGCAAGAAACAAAAAACAAAACTCACCTATTTCACAAACGAAAATGCAAATACCTGAAGATATCATATTCAAAACTCGAAACAGTGATTCAAACTCGGTCCTTCTCCTTATTTTGCTTTTGGAAACCTGAAAATAAACCTAAATCAGTAAACAAAACATCAAAATGGAAGTAGAAACGCATGAATCATCTGAGCTGAAACAAATTCAGGCCAATCTTCATCGCATCTTGTATTGTCATACACGTTCCTTTTGAAAGCAATCTATCATGTAAGAATGCAACAAACCAAAAACACCTGATGGGTCAACCTGGTTAACAACAGCTTAACCCCACCCCATCCCACCCCCTTACATTCAGGACAGTTCGGTGATGGGTTTAACAATAGGTGATGTGCAACAACAGCTATTCTAAGCAATCACTATAGAATGACAAAACATATGATTAATGAAATCACACAACATAAAACATCAAATTAAACCCCCTACAGAACATACGCGACAACAGGTGAAAAAAACCCCTACTTCACCTTGTAACAGCAGGTGATATTTCAGCAGCAGTTGTTTTGTTCATGGCCGTTCATTGTGCTTGTCTGTAAAATTACTCATGAGACAAAGAATAAAGATGCGACAACCAAAAACGAACTCTAGGAAGAAGGTGAAAAAACCTGGAGATCTGCTGAAACAGGCAATGTATCAGAGCCAAATAGATCGAGTCGATTTAGTGATGATGTGTTAATGGTTGCGTCGGAGGTGAGGAAGCGATGAGTGATCGAAGTATGGTAAACAGATGAGATGAGTTTATTGAAGGTGAAGAGCAGATGGATGAGCCTATGGATGAGCACAGATGAAGATTTGAACTTTGCTGATGGATGAGCAGATAGATGAGCAGATGGAGGCGGTCAGGCGGATTGAATGGACAAAAACCCTAGAACATGCCATCGGTTATGATTATATAGTGTTAAGAATGTTTAAGGAAAATGTTCAATTACTCCCTCCGTCCCATTAGAAGTGTCATAGTTTGAAAAACACAAAGTTTTAGGCACATTAAATGATGAGTATTTTTGCTTGTCATTTAACAATAATACCCTTGACAATAAATATTATTGTGGGTCCATCATATTGTTTGTTTTATGTTATTAAGGGCAAATTTGGAAGTTTACCAATAAATTTTAAAAGTGGACACTTTAAATGGGACAACTAAAAAAGGCAATATGAACACTTATAATGGGACGGAGGGAGTACTATTTTGCCCATTCAATCCTTATATTAAGGTAGTATAGATATATATATATATAAATGGGATTTTAATTAAAATAACCTTTGGGTTTTAGTATTTTGTATGCATTCCGTGATAAATAACTTCTTTAAAGAGGAGATTGATTATTCTAACGTTGGTCAAATATTTATACAAGATTTCCCCGTTTTCTCAAATATGATACAAAGACCTATGTCTTCCGTTTACCAAAACCATGTACTTACAACTTAAATTATGTCATTTATTTTCAAATCAATCCTCTTATCTACCGGTTGGCACTAATCTCTCATCTTTCTGTTCAGATGACTTTGCTTGTTCAACTTCTTCTTTAATATTAACAAGATCAGATTGTGATCTGTTCAGTTTGTCAGTAAGCTCCATTAGTTCTACATTCAGATTATGCTTTTCGGTAAGCATTGAATCAACATTCTGTGTAAGAGATTTGAGTTTATCTTCACACAATTGGTGATCTTTTTGTAGACTTGCATGTTTCTCTTGTTCTTCTTGCAATTGGGTTTTCAGAATGTTGTTCTCTGAATTGAACATCTCAGACAGTTTCTTCAACTTTTGAATTTTTGCTTGAAAATCGTTGATTACTCTTGATAGATGTTCATTTGATTTTTCAGCTTCATTCTTGACGTTTGTAGATTCTTTTTGAGATTGCCGAAGTGAATCTTGAAGAGATATGATTCTTTGATAAGATGATTTGTGTTGTTCTTGCAGATTCTTGTGCCTTTTCTCTTCATCCTTGAATTTATCCCAAATCCTGAAAGAATATGTTCTGTAGTGTTCACATTGTTGAAAGCATTCTTTGGTGCACATCTTTTCTCTTACATCGATTGGCATTTCAACAAATGAACTCTGAACATCTTTCTCGTTTTCTTTTTCTGACATCAATCTCTTTATTTCTAAATTCAGTTGAGCAATTGTCTCATCTTGCTTTACAATGGCTTCTGACAAGTTGCTGATTTCGATGTCTTTCTTCTTAAGCTCATTTTTGGAAACAAAATAATTCTCTTCACTCCAATCATACTCTTCTTCTTCATCTTGATTTTCATGAGAATTTGTTTGAGTCACAAGTACGAGTTTTGTATGTTAAAGAAAGTCTCTTCTCTTTTGATCACAAGCTTTTGCAACTTGAAGAAACTTTGTTTCAAACATATTGTCAAATTCCGTGACAAAATCAATGATATTTTCTCTTTGATCATGTTTTTCATGTTTGATTTTGGAAGATTTGGTGTTTGGGAAGATGATTTGGGTTATAAGAGCTAATATGTTGTTAAAAGTGCTCGGTTTGGACAAAAATTTCAGCCCATAATGTTTTCGGGATGAATATTCAGCACTTGGAACCCTTAGAAATGATTTTTTTTGGTGTCTTTGGCAAAATTTTGTGTTTCGCCCCCCAGACGTGTCAAGACCACTGTTTGGACGTTTTCTGCCCCCCAGCCGTGTAAGGGTACTGTTTGAACATTTCAGCCCCCCAGACGTGTCAGGGGCACTATTTGGACGTGTCTGCCCCCCAGTCGGGTCAGGTACTGTTTGGACGTGGCTGCCCCCCCTGACTGATAGATTTCGCCCCTGGTCGTTTCATCCCCCCGGACGGGTCAGAATGAATTTTTCAGCAATTTCATGACGTTTTAGCAGATTTGGGACACTATAACTTGGTCGTTTCAACTTTTTTTGGACATTTTAAACTTTGTTGGGACGTTTTAAGCTTTGTTGGGACGTTTCACATCAGTTTGACCTTTAAAAAGTCAAAATTATGATGAACACAAAATCAATTCTTCAATTTTTGATGTTTTTTGTTCAATTAAACACTTGTATTAGCTGAGGAATGATGTTTCTAACACTCCTTCAAAGTTTTTATACCTTGAATCAAGCTAAATCTCACTCAAATCTGGGTTTTTTGTGATGAACACAAGTAGTGGGTTTTGGAAAAAGTGACAAAATATGGATTGATATCAACAAATCTGAATGGTTTGATCATGAACGAGGCTTAGGATTATGATTTCTAACATATCTCAATCATCAATTTCTCCAAACATCAACAAAATTTCGGATCTTAATTTTGAGCAGTGAACATGACGAACATGAACAATTTCTTGAAAAACTCAGTCAAATCTTCACCAATTGATCTCAAACTTTGCAGTTCTTTACACAAACATGAATCAAAGCTAATGGTAGCTAAAATTCCATCAATAACAACGACAATCAAAGATCACCCAACATCTTTGATACCAATTGATAGTTCGAGATGAACCGAGCTTGGATCTAGATCTGAGATTGTTTGGGGATGTTGTTTGTTATCAGTGATGCGGAAACTCACTGATCACGTATTGATGCTTGAATGTTCATGAAGATCAATGCAAGGTATGATGAAGATTATGATAATGTGAATAGGTGAATTGTATTAGATCTTTTGTGAAGGTTACAAAGGATATGGAATGAAATGCAGGGAACTCCTTTACAAATGACCTAGGTGATGGTATTTATAGTCAATATCATTCACCTTACATTTACACCTAAACACGTGCATTTAAGCACAAACGCGCATTTAAGCACGAAATGATTACACATATATTCTAACGTCAAATACAATTAATGAACGTCTTCACCTGTGCTTGCTCGTGATGATGCTCGATATCTTCACTCACTTGTATTTGTAAAATGACATCTTCAAATAGCCCCAACAGTACTCCCCCTAATACGACACTTTACAAATCCGACATAATAGCTTAAATCTTCATATGACGAGCATAGAGAGCAACTTAAAGTTTTGGTATGCATTATCTTTGAGAGGACCCAAAAAGGTAAATGTTGTGGTTTATTCTTCATATAAGAAAATTTTTTATGTCTTCGAAATTTGATTTTTTTATCGAATTTGTTTTAGTGTGATTATATAGGTAAATATTGTGGTTTTATGTGAAATTTTTTGATTTTTTCAAAAGTTGATTTATTGATCAAATTTGTTTTTGGTGTGATTATATAGGTAAATGTTGTGGTTTATTCTTCATGGGTGATAACACATTCAGTACACTAAACGCTAGTTTCTGTGTACACATTCAGTACACTAAACGCTAGTTTCTGTGTACATATCTTTGTTTCAACCTCATAAAACACTAAACAGGTGTCTACTCTCGTGAGAGAGCTACACTTGCTACCAACATCAAAAACTAAACAGGTGTTCTAAGCCCCTGTAGGCAGCACAGAAAGTGTTTTAGCTAAATATTTTAGGTTTTTGAAAGTTGATTTTTTGATCAAATTTGTTTTTGTGTGATTATATAGGTAAATATTGTGGTTTATCTGATTTTTTTTTTATTTTTTCAAAAGTTGATTTTTTATCAAATTTGTTTTTGTGTGATTATATAGGTAAATGTTGTGGTTTTATATGAAAAGTTTTGATGTTTTTAAAAGTTGATTTTTTGATCAAATTTGTTTTTGTGTGATTATATAGGTAATGTTGTTGTTTATGTGAAAATTTATTATTTTTTCGAAAGTTGATTTTTTGAATAAATTTGATTTTAGTTGGATTATATAGGTAAATGTTGTGGTTTTATAATAAGATTTTTGATGTTTTCTAACGTTGATTTTTTTTATCGAATTTGTTTTTTGTGTGATTATATAGGTAAATGTTATGTTTTTATGTGAAACTTTTTTTGATTTTTTCAATAGTTGATTTTTTGATCAAATTTGTTTTTGGTGTGACTATATAGGTAAATGTTGTGTTTTTATATGAAAAGTTTGATGTTTTTGAAAGTTGATTTTTTGATCAAATTTGTTTTTGTGTGATTATATAGGTAAATGTTGTAGTTTATGTGAAAACTTTTGTTTTTTTCAAAAGTTGATTATTTGAATAAATTTGATTTTAGTTGGATTATAGAGGTAAAAGTTGTGGTTTTATATGAAAAGTTTTGATATTTTCGAAAGTTAATTATTTGATCAAATTTGTTTTTGGTGTCATTATATAGGTAAATGTTGTGGTTTTTATGTGAAAATTTTTATTTTTTAAAAAGTTGATTTTTTGATCAAATTTGTTTTTGGTGTGATTATATAGTTAAATGTTCTGGTGTTATTTGAAAATTTTTGATTTATCAAAAGTTGATTTTTCGACAAAATTTGTTTTTGGTTTAGTGTATAGGTAAATGTTGTGGTTTATATGAAAATTTTTATGTTTTCCAAACTTGATTTTTTGATCAAATATGTTTTTGGTGTGATTATATAGGTAAATGTCATTGTTTATATAAAACCTTTTTATGTTTTCAAAAGTTGATTTTTTGATCAAATTTGTTTTTCTGTGATTATATAGGTAGATGTTTTGGATTATGTGAAAATTTTTAATATTTCAAAAGTGGATTTTTTGATCAAATTTATATTTGCTGTGACTATATAGGTAAATGTTGTGGTTTATGTGAAAATTTTTGATTTCTTCAAAAGTTGATTTTTTTAACAAATTTGTTTTTGTGTGATTATATAGGTAAATGTTGTGGTTTATGTGAAAATTTTTGATATTTTCAAAAGTTGATTTTTTGAATAAATTTGATTTTAGTTGGATTATATAGGTAAATGTTGTGGTTTTATATGAAAATTTTTAATGTTTTCGAAAGGTGATTTTTTTATCGAATTTGTTTTTAGTGTGATTATATAGGTAAATGTTGTGGTTTTATGTGAAAATTTTTTATTTATTCAAAAGTTGATTTTTGATCAAATTTGTTTTTGGTGTGACTATATAGGTAAAAGTTGTGGTTTTATATTAAAAGTTTGATGTTTTCAAATGTTTATTTTTTGATCAAATTTCTTTTTGTTGTGATTATATAGGTAAATGTTGTGGTTTTATGTGAATATTTTTATTTTTTAAAAAGTTGATTTTTTGACCAAATTTGTTGTTGGTGTGATTATATAATTAAATTGATAGGTTCAATTGTTAGGGCTCGTTTCTAGTTAAAGATTTACTTTGTACTTTGTTTATACATTTTGTATAGTTTAGGGTTAATTTTGTATTTTCCCTAATGTATTGTTGTATAAAGCATGTTGTGAGAGAATGTTAGAGAGAGAGTCTAGATCACAATTACACGCTTAGAGATAGAATTAGTGTGTGTGTTCTTACATTCTCCTGCACATTTGTACTACAACTTTTATGCTTTGATCATCAATACAAAGAGAATTATTAGTAATGAATTGTGTTGCTTATTGAACTGTTTGTTTTATGTACTTGAATCATTCTGATTATTGAGCGATATCGATCCAATTGAACCTATCAATTGGTATCAGAGCTGTTGGTATTGTGTTCTTCGCTATTCATCAAGCAAAAACACTTCAATATTGCTCAAAATCATGATCTGAATGATCTGTTGCTATTTTTAGTTGTGATTCATCATCGCAATCACTTCTAATTCACAACAATTGTGCAAATTCCATCAGATTATCATCAGATCTGAGGAATTAGGAAGGCAGAAAAATTCACTGTTCGATCAAAATTTTGCTCAAATTCATCAAAATTTGATCATGTTTTGGATTGATTGAGATTGAAGATTGATAATCGGTACATTTCACTGATTGGGTGTGATTTTTGAAGTAATTGGACAAGTTTTTGTTAAACCCAGAAAATTTCGCTTGACGAAGATGATGAACAGGATGAACAGGCTAAAGATTAACTAGCCGGGTGATAAAAATTGACTTAGACAAAATTTTTGGACTTAGATTTGTGAACGATTAGGTCCTGTGCAGCCGTGTGAAGGCAATTTTGTCTAGATGGGTAAAGAATTTGCGAAGAAAAAGGTTGTACTGTTCAGTCGGATCAAGAACTGTTGTGCCGGGTGATAAACTGTTCAGCCGGGTGAGAGACATTTCAGCCGGGTGATTCATTTACTGTTTAGCCAGGTAATAGCTATTCTGCCGTGTGATCAACTACTGTTCAGCCGGGTCACTATATTTCAGCCGTGTCAAGTCAGCCGGGTGATATATCTGACAACTGTTCAGCCGGGTAAACCTTTCTGCCGTGTCAAGTTCTAGTCGGGTCAAGTTTTCAGCCGTGTGAAGTTATACTGTTCAGCCGTGTAACTGTTCAGCCGGGTAACTCAACTTGCCGGGTGAAGATTACAAGTGTTGCAGATTGACAACTGTTGAGCCGTGTCACTGTTTAGACGGGTGAAGAACATTCTCAGCCGGGTGAAGAAGAAAAGCTACTGTTCAGCCGGGTGAAGAAGAAATTTTCACTGTTCAGCCGTGTGACTCATTTTCAGTTGTTTCAAACCTTGTTATCTTATCTTGTCTTTATTTACTTGCTTTTAGTTTAAATTTTTAATTGTTTTCTTTTCAAAAATCATTAAAAACACAAAAATATTTTCTTTAAAATTGTTAAAATGGCACCTAATGATGATTCTGATAACCGTGTTCCTAGATTGGTTAATCGTGCAGATTTCAAGAACTAGACAATCAGATTGAAGCATCATCTATGCTCTATTGACAATGATTTATGGAAGTCAATTGATAAAGGTCCTCACATTCCTACTCAGACTGCTCCTGATAGTGCAAGTACCTACACCAAAGACTCTACTGAACCTTATCCAGAAGATAATCTATCAGCTGAAGACTTACGAAAGGTCAAGAATGATAGTAAGGCTTATTCTTTGATGTGCAAAGGTCTGCCACTTCAAGTGTTGTCGAGATTGGATGCTTATCAAACTGGCTACACATTGTTCAAAGCATTGAAATCAATCTGTGAAGGAGGAGAACAGTTGAGAAGTCTCAAGAAGCAAAAACTGAAGAGACAACTGGAGTTATTTGAACATATTGCTAGAGAATCTGTGCACCAGATGACAAATGTTGGTGCAAAGACAGATCTTCAAGATTTGAATGACAGATTGTTATGTGCTCTTCCATCTTCATGGAAACAGACTGTGACGTTACTGAAGCATACAGAAAAATTTCCAATGGACTTAGATCTGCTCATTGCAAAGATAGAAGAAGTTGAGATTGATGAAAGCTCGAGAAATACTGATAGATCTGGTTCACATGCTCAGTACAAGTTTTTTGTGAATCCTGCTAACACAGTGGAGAATGCTTTTCTTGCACAAGATGCTGCAAAAACTGATGAAGAAGGTGATTTATTTGTTGGTGCAAGTTTTTATACTGATTCGTCATACATTCCAAACTCACCAACTTGTTCTCAACCTCAATCTCCACCAAGACCTCAAGTTCAAAGTCAAAATGTGAAAAATCAATCAGAAAATCAAAGTTCGACTGTTCAAGCAAAAATAAAGGATGTGATGAACATCTTGTTACAAGATGATGAAACAAAGAATGCATTTACTGCGTTCATGGCAATCTTTCAAGCATATCAAGGAAGTCATCTGACTCAAATGGATGTTGTACTTCAAGATTTATTTGAAATGGATCCTGATGACGTTGAGGAAATGGATTTAAATTGGCAAATGGTGATGGTTGCATATCGAACTTAGAAACATGCATATGTTAACCGA
This sequence comes from Tagetes erecta, assembly GCA_030867185.1. NCBI lineage: Eukaryota > Viridiplantae > Streptophyta > Magnoliopsida > Asterales > Asteraceae > Tagetes > Tagetes erecta. Next base: position 9,301,125 of record CM061497.1, read on the forward strand.
AGCTACAAGCCACATGCAAACAAGACAGTTGGTTTTGACAAGTCAAAGGCCAGATGTTTCAACTGTAACTGCTATGGTCACTTTTCAAGGGAATGCAAGGCTCCTAAGAATCAGAACTATAACGATCAAGCCAGTTCAAGTGGACAAAATCAAGGTCAAGGTCAAAGCTCGCAACAGTTTTCAAGCTATCAACATAGGAATCAACGTTTCATGCAGAAACCGTATCAAAGTCTTCCAATGCTAGAACTGAAAGATGAAGGCAAGAAGCCAGAAGATCAGACCAAAGCACTGGTGGTTAGTGTGAAAGATGGATATGACTGGAGTGCTTATGCAGAACCGTTTACATCTGATTTCACATCAAGTTTGGCGTTAGTATGTGAAATTGAGGAAGATTGGTCTGAAGAAGGGGATGGTAAAGTGACTGATACTTTCAGTGAAGATTCTGAAGAGTATGACTGGAGTGCAAAGGCAGATCCTGTTGAAGAATCTGAACCAGAAGTTGCGCTTATGGCTACATCCAATGAGTCTTCATCATCTGCTGAACAACCAAAGGTTAGTACTGAATTATCCCCTAACTATGTTCCTTTGCCTGATGACGTTAGAGGTAGGTTATGTTCTGAACAATGCATTCAACAAGTAGAACATTATCGTACTCATTCTTTTAAAATTGGTGATAAATTAAGCAAACATGAAAAAATCCATGAACAACTTAAAATTGATCACAGAATGATAGGTTCAATTGGATCGTTAATATCACTCAAAGATCAGAATAAATCATACACAAACACAGTTCAATCATAAACACAATTCATACTAATAATTCTTCTTTGTATATTGATGATCAAAGCAGATTTGTAATACAAGTGCAGGAGAAAATAAATCACACACACTAAGTTCTCTCTCTTACGTGAATAGTGATCTAGCCTCTCTCCTCACACTCTCTCACTACATGCTTTTAAGCAACAATAACAAGTTTAAGGAATATAACAAAATAGACCCTAAACTATACATAAAACATATAAACAAATACAAAGTAAATCTTAACTAGGAAATAGCCCTAACAGTACTCCCCCTAAGATTTATCTTTGAATCTTCAGCAAAATCTTCAACAGTTTTCATCTTTTTCAGCTTCAATCTCTCTTTACCAATCTTCTGGTTCCTCTTTGATATCCAGCAACTCTTTTCCTTTAAACTCTTCTTGTTCCTTCAGTGCTTCTTCTATACAAGACTTGAACTTTTCTGCTATCTTTGCTTGTCTCGGTTTGGACTCGTTAGTAAGGATTGGGCAGGCATTCATACGTCTCAGAGAATCAAGATTTAAACCTGCAAAATCAATGTTAGCGTAAAATTCATAAGGCATTTCCATTCCTTTGACTTGCACTTCCAAAGTTCCCTTCGCAGTAATCCTCATAAATTCTATCTCCGGAATGTCAACTCTCACAAGATTAGAGTTGAGTAATGCCTTCCTTACTCGTATCTTCTCTGATGCAGCTGCTATTACCTCTATCATCACCACAAACAGTTTTCGATCAGCTTCAGCCAATTTGTCTTTGCATTTCTCCATTCTATAACTTCTCAAAAAATCAATGTATGATGGATGAAGTAATTTCAGCTCAAAGGTACTGAATTTAGTGATCATGTCTTTATCCCAATCATCCAAGTTTCGAACAAGCTTCAACTCAAACGTTTCTTGATTGTAGAAAACTCTAAGAATTGGCTTCGTCGCTTGAGATCCATCAATCACTTTCAATCCCGGATTGGTTACTTTGTCAAAATACTCATCAGAAAATTCCTCTAAATACATGTCCTCACTGACCACCAACTTCTTTTTCTTTCTTTGTTTCTTCTCTTGAACATATGCACTGTCCTCTTGTTGACCTCTGAAGTCTAAATATTTTGGTGATCTGGCTATCCCGGCATCCAGCAGCATTGCACACTTATCACCACGCTCAGCATGCGTGTGATTTATCAGCCTAAGTTTGTGCAGCTCTTTCAAATCTTGAACTTCTAACTTGAAAATGCTAGAGTAGTAATGGTATACATCACATAAACCATTAACTCTTTTTATCATGAACGCATCAAAAACTTCGTCATATTTCCACGCGATAATCTTTACCTTCTTGGATTTTTCCGGTACGATCATTGAATCAAGAAGTTCAGCAATTGACTGACCCTTGCTCAGTAGTGACCTTACAACATCACCTGCTGTGGCTGATTTGTGCCATGATTCACGTACATCCATAGGTATGTTGTATGACTTAACTTCACTGGGAAACATGTCCATCAACTCATGTCTCTTCTTGTGAGCATCTTCTGGTAGCGCCATCACTGGTATCTCCTTTGGTCCGAGAACTTTGTATCTTTTGGTCAGCTCGTAGTATTGAGGATTGTTGTAGTCCAAATAAAACATACGATTGTACATTTTCTCCGTCTTCATGAAACTAACAACAATTTTCTTCAATGACTCTTGTTTCAATCTCTTCAAAGTCTTATAAGGATAATTCCTTGAGCTCAACCAATCTCTCATATTCCTACTTGACATCTCTTCAGGATTTTGGTGATACAGTTCAGTTGGAGGTAAGTCTTCAATGTTCAAACTCTCTTGCAATGGTGTCCACTCACCCATTTCAATAATAAACTCCTTTTCATCAGCAGCAGCTTTGTCTTAAGCTATCAAACACTTTTCATATTCTTCGTTGATTTGACTCACAGTCAGCCCATTCAAAAACACTGGATTATACTTCATCTTCTCAAGATAAGCAAATCTTTCAGCTAAATCTTCAGGAATCTCATGATCAGGATTAGTTTCTGGCTCAGCTTCTGGTTCAGATTTAGTAAAATCAATATCATCAAGATCATCTAATGCCTTAATCATAGGTGCATTGTCAGTTTGAACCGGCTCAAACTGACTTGCGTTTTCTGGTACAGTTTCAGGCGCATCCTCTACAACCTCAACAGTTTCAGGCAATTCTTCAACTATAATAGATTCAGATTGAATCGGCTCAATCTGAACTGATTTATCAATTTCAGCCTCTTTCACAGTTTCATCAACTTTTGCCAGTTCTACCACCTCAGTTTCAGCTACAGCTACAGATTGAATCGGCTCAATCTGTACTGTTTCATCCAGTTTTGCCTTCTTTGAAACAGATGCATCTTCAGTAATTTCCGGCACAGCATCTAACTTCCTTTTTCCCTCAGCCTTGTCATAAATGACAGTTTCAGCAGCAGCTTCATCGGGAATAACAATTGGAGTTTCAACCCTTATACCCACATTAGTTGTACCACGTGCTCGAGTATAGTATACCTTTGCTTCTTGAGAAGGATCAGTGACTTCCATTACTTCGTCTGAAAAATCTTTATCAGATGTGGACCCGGATTTCTTCGAACGAGTTTCTTCCAACCATTTTCCAACATTTCTTTTTCAGCATCCAACGTATTACATTCAACCTTCAAATCCTTGTAATCATACTTCAGATTTTCATGCTCCTCCTTCAACTTTTCATACTCATCTTTCAACTTGTCATGTTCAATCTTCAAATTAACATGATCCGCATCCAAAGCTTTGAAAGTTACAAGGTTCTGATTATGAATAGCCCAAAATTCTTCAAGTCTTTTCTTCTTTCTATCATTTGAAGCCTTCAACTGTTCATTCGCAGCTACAAGCTTTTCCACCATCTCTTCTAACTCAACAATCTTCTTCTTATTCTCAGTCTCATCAACACTTGAAACAATTTTTGGCGAAGACTCCAAAACTTGTTCAATGTTTTCAGCAATAGGGGATGATGTGGTGGGTATATCAACAGGGATAGGATCAGTAATGCCAGCATCAGCTTCATCAACTATCTGTGCAATAGTCTCAACCTCGGCAATTACTTCCTGAGCAATTTCAACAACATCTATCTGTTCAGGCTCATCAATATTTTCCTCAATAACCTTCGGTTCCTCTACTAACACAGGCTCTATCACTGGTTTCGATCTTTGTCTTCTAACATACTGAACAGTAATAGCCTTAGGAACTTCAATTGCCACCTCCTTTTCAACACAAGTAACTTCAACAGGTTCTTCTATCACAACTTGTTCCATGACTTCAACATTTTCTATCTCCAATTCCATTGGTTCAGCTATCTCAATAATCTCTGCCTCCTCTGAATCAGATTCATCATCATCACCACCTTCATTTCCACTATCATCATCTCCATCATTTTCACTATCAACACTTTCTTCACCATCACTATCATTTTCATCATTCTCATCATTTTCAGATCCATCCTCTTCATCTTCTGCATGACGAGCATTATACTCATCATCATCCAGTAGATTATCAGGCACCTCATCAACCAGGTCCTGAGGATTCACAATCTCTCCGTGTGAAATATGATAAAAAAACTCCTTCAACATCTTCTTCATTATTTGCTATATCTTTCATATAGTCAAATAGATCAACACTAGGCACATTCCCGATGCTCATCTTTCTGTAAGATAGATCGTTCATGTCCTCGGTATACAAAATTCCACCAACTACACCTTCTTCTCTGATAATGGGATAGGCAACATTTATCATCAACTGTAAGAATCTCGGATACATGAGAAACTTAAATCTTTTGCCCTTTACCAGATTAAACACAAACCCATTCATGATCCACCTTGACATGTTAAATGGTTTGTTTTCAGCAATGGCAACTATTGGGGATGCAATGTCAGAAGGAAAGTTGTCGAAACCAGCACTTCTCCTTGACATGCATTGCTGAACAACATAGCACAAAAGCTTCCATTTCTTCCCCAACCTTGCTCTATAAAATTGTGACTTTGGAAATGCAGGAGGATGTCCCATATTAACAAAGCACGCTTGGCATTCAGCCATAGTCAACTCATCATTCATTCCTACTTCATCCTCATCAATTCTCAAAGCTGTCCTGATTGCTTCTTCAGAAACAGTCAGCACCAACTCTCTAGTAATGTTTCCTCGAACAACAGCTACTCCATTCTCATTTCTGATCACCTCAGCTGTTCTCCAAAAACTCTTTATCAACCTTGCATATATGACCGGCTTGGCACACATAGCATATACATACTTTGTCCTCTTTATGAATCTGATCATATCTCTGTAACCTTTAGTTTCAGGGATAGATTCATCTAAACATGCCACCAGATTGTGCTTGGGTTCAAACTTCAAATTCTCCATCTGTTAAATCAAAAACAAAACACAAACAAGACAAATGTGTTAGATTTTTCATCAATAAACTTCAAATTTTTCATAAGTGTTTGAACAAAACTTATAAAACAAAACATTTACATAATCATTTTAACTCCTAAATTGTTCTAACAAACTGATTTTCATCATTTTGATCAAAACAACTTTGAATTTTAATGATTATACAACATTTTTCAATACAACAGTTTATCACTTAAGAACATAAATTTGATATTTATATGATGAAGTTGTTTAACATGTTTTAGTTCAGTTTTAACAAGGATTTGTCACTTTTAACACACATTTCATCATTTTGAAGTTTAACATTTATGAGCTTGAAACAGGTCATCAATGGCGGTTGACAGTTATAAGGTAATTTGAGTGATTTAGTTGATTTTAATGAATTTTGTTGCAAATGAGTGATTGATTGTTAATGATCGACAAATTTTACACTTAAAACAACATTCGATTTTGGTTTTAACACACACAATCAAAGTGTCGATTCAGTGATCAAAAACACTGTTCATCATCGTTTTTCATTTTATCGGTCGATTTGCAGGTTTATCAAGAACAAATCACAAGGACAATACCTTATTCAATCGATCAGACTTGTTACAGAACAAAACGATTGAATATGATAAACAACGATTTAATCTGCAGAGGATTTGCTTGAATTTGTGAGTGAAAAATGATAAGTGTTTGTGAAGAGGCGGGTTTTTATATGGTTAAAAATTAGGTCAAACTTTGAAGTGCCGGGTCAACAATTTGGGACGGGCAAGCACAAAAGGCCCACTAAGCCTTGACGGGTCAAGCACTGTTGGGACGGGTTATGTACTGTTGGGACGGGTCATGTACTGTTGGGACAAGTCACAACATATGACGGGTCAACATATAACATGTGAAAAACACTTGACGGGTCAAATACTGTAGAGACGGGTAAGTCACTGTAGAGACGGGTAAAGGTTAGGAACAACTACACCTGATTGGTTTTATTTATCACCCGGCAGTATAGTAGTCTTCAAAACATCACCCGGCATCCTTTCTTCATTACCCGGCAACACAGTTGCTTTCACTTTCACTCGGCATGCTTTCTTCTTCACACGGCAACATAGTTGCTTCCACTATTACCCGGCAACATAGTGTTATACATTTACATGGCAAGATAAGACTTCTTTCATTTACCCGGCTGTATAGTGACACAACTTGTCACCCGGCAGATATCTATGACCTTCACCCGGCTATATTTGACATGTTCATTGCCCGGCTGTACAGTAGTCATAATATCTTCACCCGGCTTCACTTTTTCTCAATCACCCGGCTTGTATCAAACTCACAACTTTTACCCGGCTGAACAGTGTGTTCATTACCCGGCAAAATAGTGTTATGATATTCTTTGCCCGGCTACAACACTTTGAGCAATTTTCTTCACTTTTTCTAGTCTGTTGATTTTTTCAACTGCATTTATTGCACCTGCAAACATTCTCGACATATTAATTAGACAAGATATCCTTAAAAGAATTTGTCATATTAATTATCAACAGCATAAGACAAGTCAATAAAATTAATTTCAATTAAATTCCTTTTTCTTTTTCTTTTTCAAAAATGTTTTTGCACAACCAACATTTTTATATCCCGAAGCAATTTCTGAAAATCACATTGCAAGACCTTGGGTTTGTTTTTAACACATCCAATACTTTTGCTTTTCATACCACATAATCTTGTTCATTTAAAAACACACTTATTCAAACAATATTTTTGGATTTTTGTAGATATTTTTCTTCAATTTATTCTCCCCCTAAACTTGAAATTTCTTGAAGTTTTTTAAGTTTAACAAGGATGTCGATGTGTCAATAATGATTCCATATGCCTGCACACACAAAGCACACACATTAAATTAAAGACATATGCAATGCAATGAATCAAAATATCGCAGTGAGATCATACCACACATTATCTGAACATGTTTTGCAAGTTTTGAATAGACATTTGACTTATGTTTGATTGAGTGATGATATGAAAACATACCAATTAGCTCGAGTTGACACACTTACTTTTTCAGTATCATGATGATATTTAAGGTTCAATTAGAATGACTTATGTGACCCACATGTATACATATATCAACATATTTCCTTATCAACACTACCTGAATGCATATTGCACAACAACCTGGTCACTTACAGTCATACACAGTGTGGAATCTGGGTTCTATTCGGATTTGGTCCACTTTGAGACTTCTTTTTAATTCCATTTTGGAATTTTTCTTTCCTATCGTTCCCCTTGGGAATCTTCTGAATTCCTTTTTGGAATTTTTGTTTGGTGATGGTCCACATTTGGGACTCTTTTTGTTCCATCTTTGGGAATCTTTTGCTGCACCTTGAAGCTCAAAAGAGACTTCGTGTGAGACTTCAGGTCTGTGGATACCACAACAAAGAAGCTCACGATGCGGTTCATCACACTGAATAGACTACATCGTTACCCGATCATGCACAACTATCATCACAAGCAATGTATCAAAAGATATATATCTAGACATGTATAACAATGGAACTTAACACAAAGATCATTAAGTTTATGTTTGTCAACAATCAACTTACTTGTTCAGTCTAATTGCCTGAGCTGTCTAGCACATCAATTAACATTCATCAGTCTTTATTAAAAATGATGTAACAAATAATGTCTAGTGTAACTATCATTTCTCACTTTTTGCAATATAGATTCTTATGACATGATATTTTCTTTTCTTTTTGCTTTTATATTTTGTTTTTGCTTTTCTATTTTCTTTTTCATGCAAGCACACAATGCAAATTAATAAAAGACAAAGGAATCAATACTTGACATCAACTTATTATATTTTTGGATTTTATATTTTTCTGATTTTGTTTTGTTTTCGAAAAATAGAATCAATCATGATTGATTAATCCTATGGATTGAATTAAGAATTCAAACCGTCCTGACAAAAATGATTTTGTGAAAAGATCTGCCAGTTGTTTGTCGGTATGAACTTTAATCAAAATTATTAAACCTTTTTCAGAGTTGTCTCTTAAAAAGTGATATCGAATTTCGATATGTTTGGTTTTTGAGTGTTGAACAAGATTAGCAGTAATGAACATAGCAGCAGTATTGTCTATGTAAATAGGGGTTTTGAGAAAGTTAAACCCGTAGTCAAGCAATTGGTTTTGTAGCCACAAAACTTGAGAACATCCTGCATTTGCAGCGATATACTCTGCTTCAGCTGTGGATACAGAAACGTTGGTCTGCTTCTTGCATTGCCAAGAGACAAGTCTAGGACCCAGAAATTGACATCCACCAGTAGTCGATTTCCTGTCAAGAGCACACCCACCAAAGTCACTATCAGAATAACTATATAATTCAAAATTGCCTTCATAAGGATACCATAACCCAAGATTCGGTTTCCCTTTACGGTATCTGAAAATACGTTTAACAGCAACCAGGTGTGACTCTTTTGGATCAGACTGATATCTTGCGCACACACATACAACATACATAATGTCTGGCCTTGATGCAGTAAGATACATCAGTGAACCAATCATCGATCTGTATAGTGTTTGATCCACGGATTTGCCTTTCGAATCCGGCTGTATCTTGCAATTCACATCAGATGGAGTTCGAATTGTCTGACAATCTTGCATCTTGAACTTCTTCAACAACTTCTCAACAAGTTTTGATTGATTGATGAAAATTCCGTCAGCTGATTGTTTCACTTGTAATCCAAGAAAGAAGTTAATCTCCCCCATTGAACTCATCTGGAATCTAGACTTCATGATTTCCTCAAATTCTTTGCACATTGACGCACTGGTCGATCCAAAGATAATATCGTCCACATAAACTTGAACACATAAGAGTTCTTCATTCTCCCTCTTCATAAACAAAGTTGGGTCAATCTGTCCTCTTGTGAATCCATGTTCTAGTAAATGCTTAGATAATGTCTCATACCAGATTCTTGGAGCTTGGTGTAGACCATATAGAGCTTTACTCAACTTGTATACACGATGAGGATAGTCAGGATCTTCAAAACCCGGAGGTTGTCTGACATATACATCATCTGTAATCGGTCCATACAGAAAAGCGCCTTTAACGTCCATTTGGAATACTTTAAACTTCATGAAGGACGCATATGCAAGGAAAACGCGTATAGCTTCTAGTCTTGCGACCGGAGCAAACACTTCTTCATAATCAATGCCTTCTTCCTGAGTATATCCCTGTGCAATGAGTCTCGCTTTGTTTCTCACAACAATGCCACGTTCATCTGGCTTGTTTTTGTACAACCATCTTGTACCAATCACATTCTCTCCTTCAGGTAAGTCCACTAATTTCCAAACCTCTTGTTTGCGAAATTGAAGTAACTCCTCTTGCATGGCTTCAATCCAACTATTATCTTGCAACGCTTCTGAAATGTTCTTCGGCACCACTTAAGAAAGAAAACATGAATAAAGACAAACATTTGCTTGCTCAGTTTGACTTCTTGTAGTTCTCTGATTCAACGGCCCGATAATCTGAGAGACAGGATGTTTCTTGTGAATTCGATGAATTGGTATGTCATCTCCTTGCACTTGACTCTCCAGATTAGACTGATTCAGATTCGGTAGATCTTGTAGTATTGTAGAAGTATGCGGAGTGAAATTCGGGACTTGATCCGGTGAATTGATGAAGTAATCAAATGATTCTGGAATAACTTCAGCATTCGGATCTGATGATGGTTGATTTTGAACAGATCCACCATCATTAGGAGAACTTTGCGGATTCACATCATCTTCAAGATTGTTTGATTCTTGATCGTCTTGAGAACCAGAAGGACCCGGAGCTTGACTAGATTTGACATGATCAGGATTATGAAATGACATGAACGGATACTCAGAGTTGAGATGGCCATCATCGTCATTATCAGAATCATCGCTAAAGCATCCCAAGTCGCCTGATTCTTTCCTTGCTTTTCCAGTAATGTTCTGTTTTGTACAAAACATGCAGTAGCAATAGCTTCATCCCAGAATGTGATAGGGATTTTAGCATCTGCGAGCATGGATCTTGCTGCTTCAATTAGTGTCCGGTTTTTCCGTTCCGCAACCCCATTTTGTTGAGGCGTTCTTGGAGCACTAAATTGTCTAGCAATTCCTTTTTCTGCACAAAACAAATCAACATTAGCGTTCTTAAATTCTGTTCCATTATCACTTCTCAAAGTTTTCACTTTACAATCCAACAGATTTTCAACTTTGATAATAAATTCTTTTAACAACTCAGCAGTTTCAGATTTAACATGCAGAAAATAAACCCAAGAAAATCTAGTGAAATCGTCAATAATGACAAAACAGTAAGACTTCTTTCCGATGCTTTGCACATTTGTTGGTCCGAAAAGATCCATATGTAGCATCTGCAAGGGTTTTGAAATGGAGTTTTCTGGCTTGGACTTTATCCAGCTTGTATACATCACGATCTCTTGGAGCTTTAACCACCACCCACTCATTGTCAATCTTGAAACCTGGTTTGAGTATATAACAAAAAGAATCATCAAATAACGTTGAATAAGATTTATCACAAATTTGAGATACACTTAGTAGGTCAAAATTCAACTGTGCACAGTAGTTGACTTTATCAAAACTAATGACCCCATTCGATACGGTTCCTTCTCCTGTTATTTTACCACCTGCATCACCTCCAAATGCAACGTGTGTACCATTTTTCAGCTTAAAGTCTTGAAGCAAGGCATGGTTGCCTGTCATATGCCGGCTACACCCACTATCAACGAACCATGAGTTGATAGGTCTTCTTGGGCGTACCTGCATTTCAACAATCACTTAGTTAGTTTGGTCAACCCAGGCCCACACGGTCTTGGGTTTTCCGAATCTATCTGCAATAGTAACTTGTTGATATTGAATATTTTGAAAATTTGTTTCATTCAAGAGATTTTGATGCTGAAAACTGTTTCGCCCATTGGCGTGCATTGATTGCTTTCTCCTCAAAGCAATAAACCTTTCCTCTAACTTAGGATCAAGGTTATTTTCAAACTTTTGATTTCTTACCATCAAAGCTCTTGGTTTAAAACTGTTAACCTGCAAATTAGAAACTGAATTGTTTCGATTAAACTTTCTCAAAACAGGAGAATGACTTTGATTAACATTTTGAAAACCAAATGACTGATTTCTTCGAAAATCTGAAAATGGTGTCATTTCTCTTGTTGAGTTTGTTCGAAAGAAACAATCTTTTGTGTCATGATTTCTCCTTTCACAAATTTCACAGAATTTGTTATAAAAACATTCTTCTGAAGAATGATTTCTTATGTCATAGTAACTGCAGTACCTGTTAAAGAAACATTCAGCAGTTGCATGGTTATAACGATCACAAATCTCACAGTGTTTCTTGCTAATCCTAAAGAGCCGATTGTTAACTTTTGATGTTGAACCCACTCGTGATTTATTATCGGTTTTGTTCGGTTTTAGATTAACTTGATTCTTTTGTGGAGATTTTGATTGTGAATTTGATTGCATGGGACTTTGATTCGATTTTAAACTGTTCTGTTTGGTTACCTTTTTAGATTCAATTCTTTTATCATTGACAGCGGAAGACTTAGGACCCGAACCTGTTTTCAGACCAGAGTTAGATTTGATTAAAGAATTGATTGGTTTACCATAAGATCCGTTCAAATCAAACGTTCCTGCAGACACAAATTTAATTGTTTTTCCTTTTGACACTTTCTTTTTGACAGGTTTGACCTTGTCAGTTTTAACAATTTGAGCTTTGGTGTTGTCATTCGATTTTATGACATTTTTACCTTGTGACATTTTTGTTTCAGATTGATTGACTTTCGATTTTAATTTCTGCATTTTTGCATTCGAAATTTCAGTCTTTTTCACTTCTTGCTTCTTGATCAACTGATCAGCAACTTGCGCCTTTTGTTCTTTCTTCCACCTGATGTATTCAGGATCATTGTATCCTGAAAATTCTCCTTCATCCTTCACTGTTTCTGACTTCGGATTCAGTTCCGGATACTCAACAAGTTGAATCAGAACAGGCTCTGATTTGTTGCTAGCTTCATCATCAGCTTCAGTGGTCACACCATCTTCTTCTTTCAAACTTTCCATCAGAACTTCATATCCTTCAGATTCGGATTTGCTTCTTTGAATTTCTTTAAATTTTCGTTCATTTTCAGGTGAATGATCAAATTCATTAAAGTTTTCTGGTAAAGTTTGAGTGATTGAATTAGGCATTAGTTCATGAGTGAAACCCAACCCTGTTTTGGTTTTGTTACCTCTTTCACTCACAAGTTGTCTCACCATTGTTTTACAACTTTTAACCTTTGTTAATTCAACTTGTGTGACAGCATGAGCAACTTTTTCTTGTTCAAAGTTCTTTGTCATTTCTTCAAGTTGTTTTGTTACTAGTTCCAATTCCTTTAAAGTTTTGTTCCATGATTCTTTAAGTGACAAAATCTTCTCATCAGAAATTTTGTGATCAATTTTAAGTTGTTCATGAATTTTCTCATGTTTGCTTAATTTATCACCAATTTTAAATGAATGAGTTCGATAATGTTCTACTTGTTGAATGCATTGTTCAGAACATAACCTTTCTTTCACATCAGCAGGTAAAGGAACATAGTTAGGGGGTAAATCAGTACTAACCTTTGGTTGTTCGGTAGATGATGAAGACTCACTGGATGTAGCCATTAGCGCAATTTCTGACTCAGATTCTTCAACAGGATCAGACTTGGCACTCCAGTCATATTCCTCTGAATCTTCACTCTCAGTATCAACCACCTTGATATCTCCTTCTTCTGACCAATCCTCTTCGATTTCACATACCAGTGCCAAATTCGATGTAAGATCAGATGTGAATTGTTCTGCATATGCGCTCCAATCATAACCATCTTTTACACTGACCACCAGTGCCTTAGTTTGATCTTCTGGTTTCTTTCCTTCATCTTTCAGTTCTGGCATGGGAAGACTTTGATATGGTTTCTGAAAGAAACGTTGATTTCTTTGTTGATAGCTTGAAGACTGTTGCGAGCTTTGACCTTGACCTTGATTACTTGAACTAGCTTGATCGTTGAAATTCTGATTCTTAGGAGCTTTGCATTCCCTTGAAAAATGACCATAACAGTTACAATTAAAACATCTGGCCTTTGATTTGTCAAATCCAACCGTCTTGTTTGCATGAGGCTTGTAGCTTCGGTTAACATATGCATGTTTCTGCGTTCTATATGCAACCATCACCATCTGCCAATTCAAATCCATTTCCTCAACGTCATCAGGATCCATCTCAAATAAATCTTGAAGGACAACGTCCATTTGACTTAAGTGACTTCCTTGGTATGCTTGAAAACTTGCCATAAAAGCTGTGAAGGCAGTTTTGGTCTCGTCATCTTGTAACAAGATGTTCATCACATCTTTTACCTTGGCTTGAACATTCGAACTTTGACTTTTTGCTTGATTCTTCAGATTCTGACTTTGAACTTGAGCTCTTGGTGGAGATTGAGGTTGAGCATAAGTTGGCGAACTTGGAAAGTATGATGTATCAGTATAGAAACTTGCGCCCACAAATAAATCACCCTCTTCTTCAAACTTTGTTGCATCTTGTGCAAGAAAAGCATTATCCACAGTATTAGCAGGATTCACAATATATTTGTATTGTGCATGTGAACCAGTTCTGTCATTGTTTCTAGAACCTTCATCAATCTCTACTTCCTCTATCTTTGCAATGAGCAAAGCTAGATCCATCGGAAACTTCTCAGTATGTTTCAGTAAAGTCACAGTCTGTTTCCATGATGATGGAAGTGCACATAACAATCTGTCATTTAAATCTTGGAGATCTGTCTTTGCACCCGCATTGGTCATTTCAGTAGTTAGATGAACAAACCTATTCATCATTTGGTGCACTGATTCTCCAGCAATGTGTTCAAATAACTCCAACTGTCTCTTCAACTTTTGTTTCTTGAGACTCCTGAGTTGTTCACCTCCTTCACAAATAGACTTCAAAGCCTTGAACAATGTATAACCTGTTTGATAGGTGTCTAACCTTGACAATACTTGCAGTGGCAATCCCTTACACATAAAAGAATATGCTTTGCAATCATTCTTTACTTTCTTCAAATCTTCTCCTGACAAATTATCCTCTGGATAAGGTTCAGTAGAGTCTTTGGTGTAGGTACTTGCACTGTCTGGAGCTGTCTGAGTAGGTATGTGAGGACCCTTTTCAATTGACTTCCACAAATCATTGTCTATTGAGCAAAGATGATGCTTTAGTCTAAGCGTCCAATTCTTGAAATCTGCACGATTGACAAGTCTAGGAACACGGTTATCAGAATCATCATTAGGTGCCATTTTTTTTTTAATTTTTAAGATTTTTAAAGAAAATATTTTTGGTTTTTGTTAATTTTTGAAAAGAAACAATTAAAATACTAAAAGAAAGACAAGTAATTAATGATAAGATAAGAAAACAAGGATTAAAACAACTAAAAACGAGTCACACGGCTGAACAATGAAAATCCTTCTTCACCCGGCTAAACAGTAGCTTTGTTCTTCACCCGGCAGAGAAAAAGTCTTCACCCGTCTGAACAGTCACACGGCTCAACAGTTGTAAATCTTGGATTCTTTACCCGGCAGAACAGTTACCCGGTAGCAAGAAATAACTTCACACGGCAGATAACTTGACCCGGCTTGAATCTTGACACGGCAAAAAGCTTTGCCCAGCTTAACAGTTGTCGATCACACGGCAGAGTTGTTTACCCGGCTACACAGTTGTTGATCACCCGGCGTAACAGTGTATTACCCGGCACAACAGTTGTTGATCCGGCTGAACAGTAACACTTTTTCTCGTCAAATTCTTTACCCGTCTAGCACAAAATCCTTTACACGGCTGCACAGGACCTAATTGTTCTTCAATCTAAGTCCAAAGGAAATTGTCTAAGTCAAATTTTATCACCCGGCAAGTTAATCTTCAACCAAGTTCATACTGTTCATCATCTTCATCATGAGAATTTTTCTGGGTTAATCAAAAACTTGTCCAATTTGTTCAAAATTCACACACAAGCAGTGAAATGGTCCGATTATCAATCCCTAATCGCAATCAATCCAAAACATGATCAAATTTTGATGAATTTGAGCAAAAATCGATCGAACAGTAACTTTTTCAATCTTCTTAATTCCTCAGATCTGATGATAATCTGATGGAATTTGCACAATCGTTGTGAATTAGGAGTGATTGCGATGATAAATCACAACTAAAAACAGCAACAATTCATTTAGATCATGATATTTGAGCAATATTGATGTGTTTTGCTTGATGAATAGCGAAGAACATAGTACCAACAGCACTAATACCAATTGATAGGTTCAATTGGATCGTTAATATCGCTCAAAGATCAGAATAAATCATACACAAACACAGTTCAATCATAAACACAATTCATACTAATAATTCTTCTTTGTATATTGATGATCAAAGCAGATTTGTAATACAAGTGCAGGAGAAAATAAATCACACACACTAAGTTCTCTCTCTTACGTGAATAGTGATCTAGCCTCTCTCCTCACACTCTCTCACTACATGCTTTTAAGCAACACTAACAAGTTTAAGGAATATAACAAAATAGACGCTAAACTATACATAAAACATATAAACAAATACAAAGTAAATCTTAACTAGGAAATAGCCCTAACACAGAATTTCTGATGAGAAGATATTGTCACACAAGTTGAATTAACAAAGGTGAAAGTTGTAAAACTATGGTTAAACAACTTATAAGTGAAAGAGGAAACAAAAGCAAACTAGGATTGGGTTTTACTCATGAACCAATGCCTAAATCAATCACACAAACTTTACCTGAAAACTTCAATGAATTTGATCATTCACCTGAAAATGAACGAAAATTCAAAGAAATTCAAAGAAGTAAATCCGAATCCGAAGGATCTGAAGTGTTGATTGAAAGTTTGAAAGAAGATGATGCTGTGACGACTGAAGCGGATGATGAAGCTAGCAACAAATCTGAGCCTGTTCTGATTCAACTTGTTGAATATCCTGAACTAAATCCCAAGCCAGAAGAAAAGGTGAAGAATGAAGCTGAATTTTCAGGATACAATGATCCTGAATACATCAAGTGGAAGAATGAACAGAACGCGAAAGTTGCTGATCAATTGATCAAGAAGAAGCCAGTGAAGAAGACTGAAGTTTCAAATGGAAAGGTGCAGAAATCGAAATTAACAGACAATCAATCAGAAACAAATCAGTCAAAAGGTAAAAGTGTCATAACATCAAATGACAAAACCAAAGCTCAAATTGTTAAAACTAACAATGTCAAACCTGTGAAAAAGAAAGTGTCAAAAGGTAAAACAATTAAGTTTGTGTCTGCAGGAACTTTCGATATGAACGGGTCTTATGGTAACAAAATCAATTCTTCAATCAAATCTAACTTTGGTCTGAAAACAGGTTCAGGTCCTAAGTCTTCCGCTGTCAATGATAAAAGAATTGAACCAAAGAAGGTGACCAAACAAGATGGTTTAAAATCGAACCAAGTTCCCAAGCAAGCAAAATCACAATCAAAATCTCCACAAAAGAATCAAGTAATCTAAAACCGAACAAAACTGATAATGAATCACGAGTGGGTTCAACATCAAAAGTTAATAATCGGCTCTTTAGGATTAGCAAGAAACATTGTGAGATTTGTGATCATTATAATCATGTTACTGCTGAATGTTTCTTTAACACGTACTGCAATTACTGTGACAAAAGAAATCATTCTTCAGAGGAATGTTTTTATAACAAATTCTGTGATATTTGTGAAAGGAGAAATCATGACACAAAAGATTGTTTCTTTCGGAAAAACTCATCAAGAGAAATGACTCCGTTTCCAAATTTTCAAAGAAATCAATCGTTTGTTTTTCAAAAACTTAATCAAAGTCATTCTCCTGATTTGAGAACTTTCAAACGAAACAATTCTGGTTTTAATGAATTTTCATCAAGAAATGTGCAGGTTAACAGTTTTAAGCCGAGAGCTTTGATGGTGAGAAATCAGAAATTTGAAAATAACCTTGATCCTAAGTTAGAGGAAAGGTTCATTGCTTTGAGAAGAAAGCAAACAAATCAAGCCATTGGGCGAAACAGTTTTCAACCAAATCTCTCGAATGAAACAAATTTTCAAAATCTTCATTATCAACAAGTTACTGTTACAGATAGATTCGGAAAACCCAAGACCATGTGGGCCTGGGTTGACCAACCTAACTAGGTAATTGTTGAAATGCAGGTACGCCCTCGAAGACCTATCAACTCATGGTTTGTTGATAGTGGGTGTAGCCGGCATATGATAGGCAACCATGCCTTGCTTCAAGATTTTAAGCTAAAGAATGGTACACATGTTGCATTTGGAGGAGATGCTGGTGGTAAAATTACTGGAGAATGAACCGTATCAAATGGGGTCATTAGCTTTGATAAAGTCAACTACTGTGCACAGTTAAACTTTAATTTGCTAAGTGTATCTCAAATTTGTGACAAATCTTATTCAACTTTATTTGATGATTCTTTTTGTTACATACTCAAACTAGGTTTCAAGATTGACAATGAATGGGTGGTGGTTAACGCTTCAAGAGATCGTGATGTATACAAGCTTGATATGTCACAAATTGATGCTGAAACCGAAACTACATGTCTCATTGCGCATGCTTCAAATGATGAGAGTCAGCTTTGGCATAGACGGTTGCACTACAAGAAATGGGACCATCAGAGACTAAACTTTTAGGGACTGATTTATCAGTATCAAATACAAAGTATCAGGGACTAATATATCAGTTACGAATGATATTTGGGACTGACTATTAAGTGACTCGTGTTAGTGACTATTAATCGGTCTCTAATACCTTCACACCTTATTTAAGAGTAAAATATAGTCACAAATGTGGTTGCGCAATAACAAATTTTGATGGACAACCGTTTTTGTAACTGAATTTCAGTTCCTAATAAGGGCCCTCATTAATGAGAAATTACATTATTGTATGTGTAACTAATATTCAGTCTTAAATATACATGGGACATATTGGGACTAAAATCCTGTCCTAAATATTCCTAAATCAAATTAAATTAGAGACTGATGATTAGTTTTTAATGTTGTTTGTGTAAGAATGGTATCAAAGACTACAAATCAGTCTTAAAAATTGTGTAAGTGACCTTATTCGAAACTAATATCCAGTCCCTAACATTGAACACACATTTTATTAGTTAAACTAAACATAAACATATTAGAGACATGTATAGTATTATCTTAATAAAGGCAACAAAGACTCAAAATAAGTCGTTAAAATGTTGTAAGTGACCTTATTCAGCACTGACATTCAGTCTATGAAGATTTTTTTATAATAAATATGAGTAGGGAACTGATATTCAGTCACTAATGTTAAACACACATTTTACTAGTTTGAGGGAGTTTAGTATAGACTAATTATCAGTCCTTAATATTTCTAAATCAGATAGAATTAGGAACTGATGTTTATTATTAAATTATTTTTAAGTAAGAAAGAATTAATAACTTATTTTATGTCTCTAAATATTTGACGTGAACTATACCATTTTATTTGGAGCTGATATTTAGTCTCAAAAGAGTTTTGATGATAAAATACTAGTGATGTTTAATCAAATATGTTCACAATTGGTTAATTATGATTAAATAGAATCATTATTGATCAATTACAATTGGTGGACTTTGGTTTGAATTATGGTCAATTAGGGTCATTGACTACCCAATTATAGCTAGTTATTGTTACAGGTTAGTTTGTGTGACACCCCGCCCGGTGGCGGAAAACACCGGGCTGTCATAGAATTGGATATCCATAGTAAACAAAGCACATGGTGTTACTTTTATTAAAGTCTAATAATTATTATCATAAGTTTGGCAAAACCCAAGTCTTAAATGCGAAACGACAATTTCATAATAGCAGTAAATGAAACAGTCTTTATTATTATCTTTTTCCTAGGTCCGAGTCCCTATGTCTTGACAAAATAGAAATAAGCCAAAAATCACGCGCCACCTGAAATACGTGAAAATAAAGTTAGCTACACAAGCTAGTGAGTAAAACCCAAATTGAATAGTAATAGTATTGAAATCCGAGATCAACAAGATATGCTGCGCAATCCCATATGTATAGTAATTTCGTAATATCACCCTACCAGGACCCCTAGAATAGAATAGCACACCAACCACAATAGAAACCATAGTATCTCGTCTAGCCATTTGTCATGAGAACCACTCATGTAGTAAATAATGATAACTTTTAATAACCGTCGTTTACCGTCTCGATATATAAGTCATCATTTAGCAATTTAGGGTCATGGCATAGTATAGCATCATAGCATAGCAACATAGTATAGCAACATAGCATCTCGACATAGTAAACATGGAATTAGAAAGGCCGGGTTTAAATCACCTATCGATGTTGTACAAGCAGGTGGGTTTGTCAAACCATTAGCGCTAACATTGTACCGGTGGGATTACAAAGCAATAAAACTACTTTTAACTAACACATAAGATTGCATCAAGCGGCCAAACTAGATTAACATATTTGTATGATCTCTTTTAGAAAACGAATAGAAAACACAATATAGTAAAAGACATATTTCAGCCCCAAAATAGTAAAATGGAAAAAGGGGAGTGAGTTTACTCACCTTGAAAAGTAATTACAATCGAACCATTAGAAACGCAGCTAAAAAGCACCGAGGGTTGCCCAAATATTAGTACCACCTAATTTATTGGGAAAAACCCTAACTTAGAAACGAAACAATAGTAACAAGAATCAAAAGTCCGAAATCTAGGGTTTCGTATTTGGGATTTAGGGTTTTAGATTATAAATTGGGAATTAGGGTTTTAAATCACAAATTAGGGATTTAGGGTTTTGAAATACAATTTGGGAATTTTGATACGAAACGTAATAGTAATTTTGTATTAAATTTATTTTAATTATATTATTTAGGTTATTGTAGTAAAGTATAGGTTTAAAGGTTTAATATAAAAAAAACATCAAACTTAAAGAAAAGGAGGCCAGAAGGATCGAACCCGTGACCTTGCCTCACATATTTAACACACTAACCAGCAGACCAGAAAGCTTTTTGTTGAATAAGCTCGTTTTTAAATTGTTTTGACTTTTAATAACCAAGAACAATCCTTTCAATACAAGCCCTAGATTCAAGATCAATCCAATTCGATCAAACCAGTGAATCAAATTCAAAACTAATAGAGGGCTTTTGATCTACACGAACACACGATCGTTTTGATATAAAACACTTACTTGATTGTTGCAGAATCGGGTCGATGAGACGATGAACAGGGTGCGACGGTTTTGAGGATCAAACATGAATTTGTGATGTTTTTGTTTGCAATTAGGATATCAGAGAAGTAGAGTAGTCGATAGGCATTGTTTTATCAGTATTCAGTTTGATTAATTGTGTTTAGAAACTGCCAAGAACGTTTGAGATTGATTCGAGTGAAGTGAATTGATTTGGTGATTTAATTCGACGTTAAAGACTCAATTAGTTGCTGCAAACGGATTCGAAACGATGAGGCTATCGTTTTAGTTATCTCAATTTGTTGATTTGACCCGTTTTTACTTGACTGCATTAAGTGGGTATTGAAACCGGGTTTTGATTTGAAATTAACACGGATTCGGGTTGATTAAATAACGAATTGAGGGTAGTAGTGGGTTCGAATCGCACACACGGTCATTTCCATAGTTTCAATTTGGTTTTTGATGTTAAAAACGACCACAAAGACCCTTCGCCGGAAAACTGAGTATTCCGGCCACTTGGCCGGAATTTGGATACACCGGAGACACGGGGAAAGGGGTGGGGGCTGGGTGAATTGTGTAATTTAATTATTTACGAAATTGGTCCCTCAACTCTTAGTTTGTTTTAATTAGTTATAATAAGTTTTGAATAGTAGTTTGTAAATTGACAATTTTGGCACAAGGTTAAGTATACCTATATTTTAACTAACTGACTTAACTAAATTGAAACGTAACAATTATATAAGTGACGTTTTTATAGCTTTAGCTCGTTTAAGCCATTAAGTGACTATTTCGAGACTTCGAAGCGTTTTTATTTAACATTTTCAATAGTTTTATTTTTCGAGCTATATATATATCTATATATATATTTTGAGTTTTATTGCCATGAATAATAATTATTATATATGCGTGAATATTTTGCGACGAGAATAACGCAGAATTAAATGTGTTTATTCACAACAATAATAATAAACGTTACATTTTGAAGAAAATAAATACGATTTCAATTGAAAGGATAACAACTTCGGGTTCGAGTCGGGCATTCGGGTTCGGGTTTGGGGCAGATGTCACAGTCTCCCCTCCTTATAGAAATTTCGTCCCGAAATTTGCTCAAACCGAAGTAGAAGAAGATGAAGCAAAAAGATGAGGATACTTAACATTCATTTGGTCTTAAATTCATGTTCACATTTTGAGTTTTAACGATCATTAACGATTGATATCTGATTACGCTTGAGTCGTTTGACATTACGGTCCATAATTTCCAATGACCGTTCAATAAATTGCATCGATTCATTATCGATATGCATAATGAGATTTTTATAGGATAAGTACTTTTTCAGATTAGAAACATGAAACACGAGATGAACACTGCCCACTTCCGTAGGGAGTTTCATCTCGCAAGAAACTCTTGAGAATTCGATCAATGGAAAGATTTGGATTGAGACACGATTTTAAATAACAAGGTTAAGAAGTTATTTATTTTTAATTTGCTTTGTCTCATTGGGAATTGTTTATTTAACTCTTTTAACTTATAAGAGTTCGGTTGAACTATTTGTATGTAGATTCAAATAAATTTTATTTGCTACTCATTATAGGAATAGTATAGGATACCAACTTGCAAATGAAATATTCTAAGTATCTGGATTTGGAATTATTTAAATGATCATCGAGAATAGTCGTGATTAACAGATTGTTTGAAACGAATTAAGTAACCTTACACATAATTAAGTGGCTTATATGCAATTAATGAAATGAGTGAACAAATCAAGTGAAAATAAGATGGTTAAATATGGCCGGCTACACAAGACAAAACTTACTATGGTTCCCATGCACCAACTTTCATAATTCCGTGTGCACCCGTAATTACTTTAGTTTTTGCATGGATTCCACAGTTCATTCGATCACGTGCGAGTCAGAAGTACACAACAATTTTATGGTTAAAATGATGATACGTATAGGTATCGATGTCATACTTGATAGAAGTAGTACTTGGGAAAATCATATTAAGATGATAAGTAGGTCGATGATTAAGAAGAAACTAAGATCCATTAGGTAGACATTGCTCATATAAATGACTTTGTTCGACGATATAGATAGTCAAATTCGAGTACTAGGATAGTAACACTTAAGTTTGTGAAAATCGACTCTATATGTGTAAGATGTAATTATCTAGATTTCCTGTTATTGACCAGTTCATAAGAATTGTTTGATGGTGTACATGTAATAATATAGTTTATTGGGATCTTTAGAAAAATTAGTTTCAAGAAAATTTGTATAATGCGGATAATCCAATTTTTAGTTCGAATGAATAGATCACTTAGTTCTAATTGGATTTAACTTTTAAGGTGTTTGTATTTATATGACCGACAGCTTTAGGTAAACCAAGTGTGTTGACTGTGGAGGTAAACAAGTTTATAAGAGATGATACTGTTTTTATATAATGTAGTTTTAAAAGCTAACTAAAAAGTTGAAAGTTTTGATCTTTACGATAGGTAAGAGAATTGATTTGAAAATAAACGACACAATTTAAGTTATAAGTACTTGATATTGGAAAAACAAAAGACATGGTGTTTGTTGCAAGTCTTTGTGTCATATTTGAGAAAACAGGAAAATGTTTGTGTAAATATTTGACCGACGTTAGAATGACCAATCACTTTTAAAGAAATCATTTATCACGAAATTTATATGTACATACATATATATATCTATTTTTTTTTTCTTACAAAATACTAAGACCAAGAGGTTATTAAAATTCTGTTTGTTTTTTTTTTTAAATATACATGTATATATATTTTTTTTTTGGGAAAATAAGAAAATTATTTTAGTAGAATCGAATACCGTTAGTTTTACAAGTCCATTGATTGCACGTTGTGTTAGGGTGACGAGTTTATAAATGAAACACATTGGGTTCGGATTAGTTTATAAAGACTAGTTGCGTAGAATTTTGTTGGTGGTCATATGTATAGATGAAAACATTTAGTTAAATGAGTTCAAGAATAGTTGTGTAGTGTGTTCTCGTTAGATTTGGATAACGAATTCATGGATAGTATCGTGTAGTTGATTAACGAGTACATGTTTTGATGGCTAGTTCATAAGTTGATAGTAGCTTTGTAGTTGTGATGGTGAATTAGAAGTTGGATTAGAATCTTATAGTTAGATGACTAGTTTTGAAACTATTTGAGTATAGAAGTCAAGTTGAAATATTTTGAGAGTAAACATTCGATTCAAATACATTAGTTTATAAGAATAGCCAAATCCGCTAAATTTTATTTAGTTATGGAATTTAGCCTTGATTATAATTTAGAAATCATAATGAACCTTTGATTGGAGAGTTGATATTTGATTTAGAATTATAAGTACGACTTAGATTCGGTAATCGATATATGTATGATCTGAAGTTTGGATAATTCGATTGAGATATGTCTTAGTTTTGAATTGAAATGTTTGGTTTACAATGGTGTAATTGTGCTATATGGATAAGCTAGCGAGTATATCGCATAAGTATTATTGTAGCTTAGAAAACAAATGGAATGATGAAACGTAGAATAGCACGGTTTTGTAGCAACATCTTTGACCGATAGAAACATCCGATGTAATAATAGCAACTCGTTCCACTTAGAATATCATAGAGTCTTTTGAAACATATCATAGAAAATCACGTAGAAGGTTTAGAAACTTTAGAAATTTCGATTAAATGAAATAGCGATAGTACTTAAAACATCATAGAATCCTTTGAACATATCATAGAAAATCACTTAGAAACTTTAGAATCATTAGCAAATGAAATTGGAATATTATTTGAATCACTATAAAAAAAATTCATAGAAATAATTATAAATCATAGGAATGAAAATCATAGAATCATTAGGAAAATGAAATTTCAACGACTTAGGAGTGTGTCTTGGTTTTGGACACTAATGACTTATCAAAGTGTTAAGTTCGTTTTCAACGTATTCGAGAAAGCGTGCTTTAGCCTATAGGTTCACACTCATCTCGTACATCCCCAGGTAAGCATACAGGTCTCTTAAAGAGATTTATACGAAATGCTTTGCCTTAGACAGGATGTCCGTGATACAGGTGTTCCCCCTTCCGGATTGCACACGTTCTCACGTTTTCAAACTTACTTAAGACGATGACGAGATTCCACAAAGAGAAGATCCCAATCACACAGACGAGTCTCTTGTAGCTCCTTCGCGAAATCGGATAAGAAATGAGATTAAGAAAAGCATAGAAAGGTTCGTAGAAAGAAAACAAATAAGTTCAAAAGAATTCCTAAGTACATCTACTTGCACTAAGGACTCTTAGGTTATAGTCTAGGACGGTGTGTTTCTAATACCCTATCCTAGTTCCCTATAACCATGGCTCTGATACCAACTGTGACACCCCGCCCGGTGGCGGAAAACACCGGGCTGTCATAGAATTGGATATCCATAGTAAACAAAGCACATGGTGTTACTTTTATTAAAGTCTAATAATTATTATCATAAGTTTGGCAAAACCCAAGTCTTAAATGCGAAACGACAATTTCATAATAGCAGTAAATGAAACAGTCTTTATTATTATCTTTTTCCTAGGTCCGAGTCCCTATGTCTTGACAAAATAGAAATAAGCCAAAAATCACGCGACACCTGAAATACGTGAAAATAAAGTTAGCTACACAAGCTAGTGAGTAAAACCCAAATTGAATAGTAATAGTATTGAAATCCGAGATCAACAAGATATGCTGCGCAATCCCATATGTATAGTAATTTCGTAATATCACCCTACCAGGACCCCTAGAATAGAATAGCACACCAACCACAATAGAAACCATAGTATCTCGTCTAGCCATTTGTCATGAGAACCACTCATGTAGTAAATAATGATAACTTTTAATAACCGTCGTTTACCGTCTCGATATATAAGTCATCATTTAGCAATTTAGGGTCATGGCATAGTATAGCATCATAGCATAGCAACATAGTATAGCAACATAGCATCTCGACATAGTAAACATGGAATTAGAAAGGCCGGGTTTAAATCACCTATCGATGTTGTACAAGCAGGTGGGTTTGTCAAACCATTAGCGCTAACATTGTACCGGTGGGATTACAAAGCAATAAAACTACTTTTAACTAACACATAAGATTGCATCAAGCGGCCAAACTAGATTAACATATTTGTATGATCTCTTTTAGAAAACGAATAGAAAACACAATATAGTAAAAGACATATTTCAGCCCCAAAATAGTAAAATGGAAAAAGGGGAGTGAGTTTACTCACCTTGAAAAGTAATTACAATCGAACCATTAGAAACGCAGCTAAAAAGCACCGAGGGTTGCCCAAATATTAGTACCACCTAATTTATTGGGAAAAACCCTAACTTAGAAACGAAACAATAGTAACAAGAATCAAAAGTCCGAAATCTAGGGTTTCGTATTTGGGATTTAGGGTTTTAGATTATAAATTGGGAATTAGGGTTTTAAATCACAAATTAGGGATTTAGGGTTTTGAAATACAATTTGGGAATTTTGATACGAAACGTAATAGTAATTTTGTATTAAATTTATTTTAATTATATTATTTAGGTTATTGTAGTAAAGTATAGGTTTAAAGGTTTAATATAAAAAAAACATCAAACTTAAAGAAAAGGAGGCCAGAAGGATCGAACCCGTGACCTTGCCTCACATATTTAACACACTAACCAGCAGACCAGAAAGCTTTTTGTTGAATAAGCTCGTTTTTAAATTGTTTTGACTTTTAATAACCAAGAACAATCCTTTCAATACAAGCCCTAGATTCAAGATCAATCCAATTCGATCAAACCAGTGAGTCAAATTCAAAACTAATAGAGGGCTTTTGATCTACACGAACACACGATCGTTTTGATATAAAACACTTACTTGATTGTTGCAGAATCGGGTCGATGAGACGATGAACAGGGTGCGACGGTTTTGAGGATCAAACATGAATTTGTGATGTTTTTGTTTGCAATTAGGATATCAGAGAAGTAGAGTAGTCGATAGGCATTGTTTTATCAGTATTCAGTTTGATTAATTGTGTTTAGAAACTGCCAAGAACGTTTGAGATTGATTCGAGTGAAGTGAATTGATTTGGTGATTTAATTCGACGTTAAAGACTCAATTAGTTGCTGCAAACGGATTCGAAACGATGAGGCTATCGTTTTAGTTATCTCAATTTGTTGATTTGACCCGTTTTTACTTGACTGCATTAAGTGGGTATTGAAACCGGGTTTTGATTTGAAATTAACACGGATTCGGGTTGATTAAATAACGAATTGAGGGTAGTAGTGGGTTCGAATCGCACACACGGTCATTTCCATAGTTTCAATTTGGTTTTTGATGTTAAAAACGACCACAAAGACCCTTCGCCGGAAAACTGAGTATTCCGGCCACTTGGCCGGAATTTGGATACACCGGAGACACGGGGAAAGGGGTGGGGGCTGGGTGAATTGTGTAATTTAATTATTTACGAAATTGGTCCCTCAACTCTTAGTTTGTTTTAATTAGTTATAATAAGTTTTGAATAGTAGTTTGTAAATTGACAATTTTGGCACAAGGTTAAGTATACCTATATTTTAACTAACTGACTTAACTAAATTGAAACGTAACAATTATATAAGTGACGTTTTTATAGCTTTAGCTCGTTTAAGCCATTAAGTGACTATTTCGAGACTTCGAAGCGTTTTTATTTAACATTTTCAATAGTTTTATTTTTCGAGCTATATATATATCTATATATATATTTTGAGTTTTATTGCCATGAATAATAATTATTATATATGCGTGAATATTTTGCGACGAGAATAACGCAGAATTAAATGCGTTTATTCACAACAATAATAATAAACGTTACATTTTGAAGAAAATAAATACGATTTCAATTGAAAGGATAACAACTTCGGGTTCGAGTCGGGCATTCGGGTTCGGGTTTGGGGCAGATGTCACAGTTTGGTTGCTAATGGTCAAGTGAGATTGATTACGGTCATTTATGATCAGTATTAAAATAATCAAATAGTAATGTTTGAATTCAACACCTCTTAGGTGAGGGCTGCATCTTTACCACTTGCCGACAGAGATTTGTAACATTAGTTTTTTTGCTATAAAACTAAACTAATTATATAAATAATTTATCAAGAATTATTTAAAATATACCTTATTGTATAAATGTGGTCTTTTTAAAGATTAAAAAAATAAAGAGAAGGCTTCCAAATCATAATCTCCACATTAACAAAAGCGAGCTTTAGACCACACATCAAACTAGAAGGGCCAATGGTGATAATAAAAAACTTTAATTACCCTAAACTTGATTAGGTCACCTCCAAACTCTTTTTTACTTGCAATTTTCGGAGCAAACAAAAAAAACACAAAAATTCCCGTTTTTGAATGACCTAGTAGCAGAGATTGGATGATCCCCTAAGATTTAACCGTAAGATCAATGTCAAATTTGGACAGGAGTTTCGCATCATATGTTCAAACACTTTCACCGTTGGGATTTTGATTTAAAGAATTGGAGGTCGGGTTTCACACCCCCGAACAGAACAGTGCATTGTAGGCATTCTGGGAGATTGTTTGGCTATCCGGCAACGGCGACGGCGGATTAAAGTGGCGGAATTGGGTAGCAAAGATGAAGCATGAAACCTCAAACGTGTGGCTGCTTGAATCACTCAATTCCAAGGTGGTTTGATATGGTTTCGACATCATTAGTATGTGGTTTAATCCGTAGTTGTGAAGGTATAATTTCATTTACTTTTGATGTGTTTGTAAGTGTTCGGGTTTTGAATGATTATGTTGTTGAGGCTGAAGTTTATAGTTAATAGAAATGCTAATGTGGTGGGTTTATAACTAGGTTTTCATTAGAATACGTGTTACACAAACCGATTATGATGCTATATACACGTATATGCAATTTACATAAGAAGAGGTCTATGTATGTATGGATGTACGTATGTGGATTATTGTGTGTTTATATTTATTGTGATGGATTATTGTTTATATGTATATATATGAGAGTAGGTATATGTGAAAAATGATAACTTGTGTGTATGCAACATATAGTATATCTTTTTTTGGATTTCCTTGTGATATTATTTAGTTCCTAAACACACCCACGTACACACCGAATTTTCATACTAGAATTATACTCAATGCATTAGGAGTATTTAGTGCTTACTACCTACCATATGTTTAAGTTCTATGTACATGTATAGTAAGCTATTGGACATGTCAAGTATCAAATGACCCATTCGACCCTTTGGAATTTTATTTAATTCTTAATTTAGACAATGAGTATGTGGAAATTGATTGTTAGGATACTAATTGTGTGCTTGGAATCATATTCCTTAGACGACCACTAGCTACTCGGATTTAAAGCATTACGTTAAGTTTAGTTCTATAACCTCTTTTCTTTCTTGATGATTTTGGGAGACATGTATGCTTAAAAATGATGTTTACAAGGAATTTTGATTTTTAAAGTAGCATCCATGAGAAACTATGTTTAAATATTTTCCTTTATTCTTGTGTAGGAAAATATTAAACGCAATAAAAAGGATGTCATGGCTAACTTGATTGATGAAGGAACGACTCTAACTACTACCATGAAACACGAGCTAGAAAGATAAACGAGCAAGATTGTGTGTGCCAAGGAGGAAAAAGTAGTAGATTAAATTGAAAATTGAGTCTTGTCAACCGCCAACAAGTGAGAAAGAATTAGCTCTTATACCTAAGGTTACTTCACTCGAAGTGAATCCGAAACTATGCAAAAAATGAAGCAAAAAGAAGTATGAAAAAAATTCAAAGTTCATTGGTCAAGTAATCGTTTAGTTTTATAAGACATTGTTATAGTGACTGTTATTAGACGCACATATTGACTATATTGTACACTTACAAAATGTATTATGTGATACTGGTTTTTTGTCTTTAAAAAGTTATCTGGGACTGAAAGTAACTTAATTTATAGTAATTTTCAGTTTATAAAAGATAAAATGGAGACTAAATAACATGATATCCAATACTACTTTCCAGTCCTTAAAAGAAAGATAATAAAAACTAAAATGACCAATATCAGTGACTATTTTTCAATCACTAAAATCATGATATCACTCAAATGATCAGAATAAAGCGTACAAACAAACGAATCAATCACAAACACAGTTCATACTCATAAATTCTCTTTGTATTTGATGATCAAGCAATTCGTAGTACAAAGTGCAGGAGAAACAAATTACACACAGTTAATTCTCTCTCTAACAGTGTAAAAGTCGCTCTCTCCTAACACACGCACACTACATGCCTATATCAAACAAAATGCAAGTTTAAGGAAAATACATAATAAACCCTAAACTATACAAACATATACAATAACAAAAATACAAAGTAAATCTTAACAGGAAATAACCCTAACAGTACTCCCCCTAAGATTTATCTTTGGATCTTCAAAAACTTCAATCTTTTTCTTCGTTTATCAGCATCAATCTTCAGCCTTTTTCTATCAATCTTCTGGTTCCTCTTTCACATCCAGCAATTCTCGGCCTTTATATTCTTCTTTTTCTTTCAGAGCTTCTTCAATGCAAGATTTGAACTTCTCAGCGATCTTAGCTTGTCGAGGCTTGGATTCATTCGTCAGAATTGATAGAGCATTCATGCGTCTAAGCGAATCCAGACTTAAACCTGCAAAATCGATATTAGCATAAAACTCAAATGGCATTTCTTGGCCTTGAACTTTCACCTCCAATGTACCCTTCCTACTGATCCACATATATTCAATCTCTGGTATATCAACCATCACGAGATTTGAATTGAGTAGTGCTTTTCTCACTCGAATCTTTTCCGAAGCCGCAGCAATAACTTCGATCATCACAGTAAACAATTTCCTGTCAGCTTCAGCCAGTTCATCTTTGCACTTTTCAATCTTGCAACTTCTCAAATACTCAATGTATGACGGATGCAGCAATTTCAACTCAAAAGTACTAAAGAGTGTGATCATGTCCTTATCCCAATCCTCCAAATTGCGAACAAGTTTCAGTTCAAATGTCTCCTGATTGTAAAACACTCTGAGTATCGGCTTCGTTGTTTGACTTCCATCTATAACCTTCAATCCAGGATCAGTTATCTTGTCAAAATATTCGTCCGAGAATTCTTCTAAATACATATCCTCGGTCACCACTAATCTCTTCTTCTTTCTCTGTTTCTTTGCTTGCACATATGCCGTGTCTTCTTGTTGACCTCTAAAGTCGAGAAACTTTGCAGTTCTACTCAATCCAGCATCAAGAAGTATCACGCATTTATCACCACGTTCTGCATGCGTGTGATTAATTAGCCTCAATTTGTGCAACTCTTTCAGATCCTGAACTTCGAGTTTAAATATGCTTGAATAGTAGTGATAAACATCACACAAACCGTTTACTCTCTTGATCATAAATGCGTCAAAAACTTCATCATATTTCCAAGCAATTATCTTAACTTTCTTGTTCTTCTCAGGCACAATCATAGAGTCTAATAACTCAGCAATTGATTGTCCTTTACTCAGCAGTGACCTAACAATGTCACCTGCTGTTGCTGATTTGTGCCAACTCTCACGCACCTCC
Source organism: Tagetes erecta (assembly GCA_030867185.1). Taxonomy (NCBI): domain Eukaryota; kingdom Viridiplantae; phylum Streptophyta; class Magnoliopsida; order Asterales; family Asteraceae; genus Tagetes; species Tagetes erecta. Next base: position 9,332,173 of record CM061497.1, read on the forward strand.
ATTGGTATATTGTACGATTTAGCTTCGCTTGGAAACATATCCATCAGTTCATGTCTTTTCTTATGTGCATCTTCAGGTAAAGCCATTACTGGAATCTCTTTTGGACCTAACACTTTAAATCTCTTCGTCAGCTCAAAGTACTGAGGATTGTTATAGTCCAAATAAAACATCCTGTTATACAATTTCTCTGTCTTCATGAAACTGACTACAATCTTCCTCAACGATCCAGATTTCAGCCTTTGCAAAGTTTTATACGGATAGTTCCTTGAACTCAACCAACTTCGCATCTCATAAGCAGTCATTTCGTCTGGGTTTTGATGATAAAGCTCAGTAGGAGGCAAATCTTCTATATTCAAGCTTTCTTGCATCGGGGTCCATTCACCCATCTCAACCACGAACTCTTTTTGATCAGCTTCGGTTTTATCTTGAGCAGTGATGCACTTCTCATACTCCTCATTAATCTGAGTCACTGTCAAACCATTCAAGAACACCGAATTGTACTTCATTCTTTCCAGATATGCAAACCTCTGATCCAAATCATCAGGTAACTCTTCAACAGTATTCTGTACAGGCTCTGGCTCAGCTTCATCCTCAGACTCAGTCCAATCAATATCTAAATCATCTAAAGCTTCAATCATGGGTGCTTCGTCAGTTTGAATCGGCTCAAATTGACTAACAACTTCAGATACATTGGTAGGCGCACTTTCAACTTCAACAGCTTCAGCTTGAATCGGCTCAAACTGAACTGTATCTCCAGAGTTAACATCTTTCTCACTATCAGCTGCTTCAAATACTTCTGTTTCAGCTTCAGACATAGTCTCAATCTCAGCAACTTTCTCAATATCAGCCACAGCTACGGATTGAAACGGCTCAATCTGCACTGGTTTATCAATCTTCGCCCTTTTAGAACTTTCTTCATCACCAAATATCTCCGGTATAGCATCTATTTTCCTCTTTCCCTCAGCTTTGTCCATCTTGACAGTTTCAGCAGCAGCTTCATTGGGAATGATAATTGGTGATTCAACCAAAATTCCAACATTTGTAGTACCTCTAGCTCTTGTCAGATAAACTTTTGGAACTTCAGATTCAGTCACTTCAATAATTTCTTCAGAAAAATCTTTATCTGAAGACGAGCCAGCCTTCTTTGGTCTCATTTCTTCCAATTCTTTTTCCAACAGCTCTTTCTCTGCCTCCAAAGTATTACACTCAGCTTGTAATTCTTTGTGATCAAACTTAAGATTTTCATGCTCATCCTTAAGTTTTTCATAGTCTCCTTTCAACTTCACATGATCATCAACCAGCTTCACATGATCTTCATCCAACTTTTTGAAAGTTTTCAGATTCTGATTGTGAATTTCCCAATACTCATCTAATCTCTTCCTTTTCCGTTCGTTTGAGGCTTTCAACACATCATTTGCTTTAAACAAATTTTCAACTATCTCCTCCAGTTCTGCAATCCTTTTCTCTTTTTCCTCATAAATCTCATCAACACTTGGCACAATATTTGGTGAAGACTCCAAATTTTGTCCAATGTTTTCAGCAGTTTGTGGTAATGCGGTGGGAATATCATCAGTAGCAGGATCAGTAATGCCAGCATCCACCTCCTCTATCTGTGCAATAGATTCAGCTTCGGCCATTACTGTCTGTGCAATCTGTAGAACGTCAATCTCCTCAGGTTTTTCTACAGTTTTCTTCTTCTTTCGAACATACTGCACAGAAACATCTCTTGGAATCTCCACAACATGTTCTTCAATCACAGAAGCAACCTCAGCAGGTTCTTCTATCACCACATTTTCTACTTCCATGGGTTCAGCCTCCTCTGAATCAGATTCAGATTCAGCATCATCACCACCATCATCATTACCATCCTCACTATCACTATCATCATCATTATCAACACCAGCATCATCAATCTCTTCATCAATCAGATCTAACGGATTCACAATCTCTCCATGAGATATGTGATAATACACTCCATCTACTTCTTCTTCATTGTTGACTATATCTCTCATATAGTCAAACAAATCAACATCAGGCACATTCCCGATACTCATCTTTCGGTAAGAGAGATCGTTCATGTCCTCAGTATATAATATGCCTCCAGAATAACCCTCTGATCTGATGATAGGATAAGCAATGTTTATCATCAGTTGCAGAAACCTCGGGTACATAAGAAATTTGAATCTCTTGCCCTTCACCAAGTTAAACACAAAACCATTCATTATCCATCTCGACATGTTGAATGGTTTGTTCTCTGCTATGGCACAAATTGGTGAGGCAATGTCTGAAGGAAAGTTATCAAACCCTGCACTCCTTCTAGACATACATTGCTGCACGACATAACACAGCAGCTTATACTTCTTCCCCAACTTAGCTCTGAAAAACTGTGACTTTGGAAACACAGGCGGATGTCCCATGTTCACAAAACACGCTTTACACTCCTCCATGGTCAGCTCATCTAACATACCAACCTCATCCTCATCTATCCTCAGAGCCTGCCTAATAGCATCTTCTGAAACAGTAAGTACCCAATCTCTGGTTATGTTGCCTCTAACAACATTAACACCATTCTCCTCTCTTACAACCTCAGCTGTTCTCCAGAAATTCTTGATCAGTCTAGCATATATGACCGGTTTGGCACATATAGCATATACATACTTGGTCCTCTTGATGAACTGAATCATATCTCTATAACCTTCTGTCTCAGGAAGTGATTCATCTAAACATGCCACCAAATTATGTTTAGGTTCAAATTTGAGATTCTCCATCTGTCAAAAACACAAACAAACACAAAAACAAGGCAAATGTGTTAGAGTCTTCATAAACATATAAAAATTGAATAAGTGTTTTAACTAACAGTTAGAAAGCAAAAACATTAACATAATCAGTTTAAGTTCTAAATTGTTCTAATAACCTGATTTTCATCATGTTAATCAAACAACATTGGATTTTAAGGATTATGCATCATGTTTGAACTTTTAACAGTTAATCACTTAGGCAAAATTTTGACAATTTATGATGAAAAGGTTCAACACGTTTTGGTTCAGTTTTAACAGGTTTAATCACTTTTAAAGCAGATATTTCATTGTTGTTATGATTAACTTGTAAAAGCTTCAAAGTTCAACAATGGCGATTTTATCAGTTAAGAACATTCCACTTGATTCAGTCGATTTTAAGGTGTTTTAGTGCAAATGAATGATTGAATGATGATAATCGAGTGTTTGTACACCTAAATCAACATTCGATTTCGGTTTTAACACACAAAGACGAAGTGTCGATTCAATGTCCAAAACACTGTTCATCGTCGTTTTTCTTTTAAACAGTTGTTTTGCAGGTCTATTAAGGTCAAAACACTTAATCTCTACCTTAATCAATCTATTAATCTTGTTATAGAGCAACAGATTGACTATGATAACAATGGCGATTTGAAGTTCAGAGTGTTTGGGTGAAAGTGAATGTGTGTGAAATGATAAGTGTTTGTGAAGAGGCGGTATATGTATCGTCAAAAATTTTAGGTCAAACTTTAAGTGCCGGGTCAACAAAAGCAAAATAGGCCCAATAAACCTTGCCGGGTCAAGTACTGTAGTGACGGGTCATGTACTGTAGTTACGGGTCAAGTACATAAAACAAGTCACCAACATGTGAAATTCCCTTGACGGGTCAAACACTGTAGATACGGGTAAGTCACTGTAGTGACGGGTAAAGGTTAAGGAACAACTACACCTGATGGATTTTATTCATCACCCGGCAGAATAGTTGTTATCAAAACATCACCCGGCAACACAGTTGCTTTCCTTCTTCATCCGGCTTGCTTTTCTTCTTTACACGGCAACCTTTGACAACCTTCTTCACACGGCATACACACTTCTTCATTACCCGGCAACATAGTATCATACTTACACGGCAACAAAACTTCTTCATTACCCGGCTGTATAGTATACACTAGTCACCCGGCAAGATATCTATGACCTTAACCCGGCGATATTTGACATGATCATTGCCCGGCTGTACAGTGGTCATAACATTTTCACCTTTTTCTCAATCACCCGGCAAGTATCAGACTTACAACTTCACCCGGCTGAACAGTTCTTTACCCGGCTGCACAGTTGTACCTGATATCTTTACCCGGCAATAACACTTAAGCAATTTCTTCAATTTTCCTCGTCTGTTGACTTTTTTAACGATCATTTATTGCACCTGCAACATTCTCCGACATATTAATTAGACAAGATATCCTTAAAAAGAATGTTTGTCATATTAATTATCAAACAACATTAAACATTGCAACAAATTAATTTTTCAATTAAATTCAATTTCCTTTTTCTTTTTGAAAAATGTTTTTGCATAACCAATTTTTTCTATATCCCGAAGCAATTTCTTAAAAGCAAATTACAAGACCTTGGGTTTGTTTTTAACACATCCAATACCTTTGCTTTTCATAACTTATAACCTTGTTCATTCAAAAACACACTTATTCAAAAACAAAATATTTTTGGATTTTTGTAGATATTTTTCTTTCAAAAACAAAATATTTTTGGATTTTTGTAGATATTTTTCTTCAATTTATTCTCCCCCTAAACTTGAAATTTCTTGAAATTTTTAAGTTTAACAAGGATGTTGATGTGTCAATAATGATTCCACATGCCTGCACACACAAAGCACACACATTAAAGTAAAGACATATGCAATGCAATGAATCAAAATATCGCAGTGAGATCATACCACACATTATCTAAACATGTTTTGCAAGTTTTGAATAGACATTTGACTTATGCTTGATTGAGTGATGATATGAAAACATACCAATCAGCTCGAGTTGACACACTTACTTTTTCAGTATCATGATGATATTTAAGGTTCGATTAGAATGACTTATGTGACCCACATGTATACATATGTCAACATATTTCCTTATCAATCACTACCTGAATGCATATTGTACAAAACCTGGTCACTTACAGTCATACACAGTGTGGAATCTGGGTTCTATTCGGATTTGGTCCACTTTGGGACTTCTTTTTAATTCCATCTTTGGGAATTTTTCTTTCCTATCGTTCCCCTTGGGAATCTTCTGAATTCCATTTTGGAATTTTTGTTTGGTGTTGGTCCACATTTGGGACTCTTTTTGTTCCATTTTGGAATCTTTTGCTGCATCTTGAAGCTCAAAAGAGACTTCGTGTGAGACTTCAGGTCTGTGGATACCACAACAAAGAAGCTCACGATGCGGTTCATCACACTGAATACACTGCATCGTTACCCTATCATGCACAACTATCATCACAAGCAATGTATCAAAAGATATATATCTAGACATGTATAACTATGGAACTTAACACAAAGATCATTAAGTTTATGTTTGTCAACAGTCAACTTACTTGTTCAGTCTAATTGCCTGAGCCGTCTCGCACATCAATTAACATTCATCAGTCTTTATTAAAAATGATGTAACAGATAATGTCTAGTGTAACTATCATTTCTCACTTTTTGCAATATAGATTCTTATGACATGATCTTTTCTTTTCTTTTTGATTTTATATTTGTTTTTGCTTTTCTTTTTCATGCACACACACAAATGCAAAACATAAAAATAAAAGACAAAGGAATCAATACTTGACATCAACTTATTATATTTTTGGCTTTTATAATTCATTTTTTTTTTTGTTTTGCTTTTCGAACAATAGAATCAATCATGATTGATTAATCCTATGGATTGAATTAAGAATTCAAACCGGCCTGACAAAAAAGATTTTGTAAAGAGATCTGCCAGTTGTTTGTCGGTATGAACCTTAATCAAAATTATTAAACCCTTTTCAGAGTTATCTCTTAAAAAATGATATCTAATTTCGATGTGTTTAGTTTTAGAATGTTGAACAGGATTAGCAGTTATAAACATAGCAGCAGTATTGTCTATGTAAATAGGAGTTTTCAAAAAATTAAACCCGTAGTCCAGCAACTGATTTTGTAACCATAAAACCTGAGAACATCCTGCAGATGCAGCGATATACTCTGCTTCAGCTGTGGATACAGAAACATTGGTCTGCTTCTTGCATTGCCAAGAGACAAGCCTTGGACCCAAAAATTGACAGCCACCAGTTGTCGATTTCCTGTCAAGAGCACAACCACCAAAATCACTGTCATAATAGCTATATAGTTCAAAATTTCCTTCATAAGGATACCATAACCCAAGATTTGGTTTCCCTTTGAGATATCTGAATATACGCTTCACAGCAACAAGATGTGACTCTTTCGGATCTGACTGGTATCTGGCGCATACACACACAGCGTACATGATGTCTGGTCTTGATGCAGTAAGATACATCAGAGAACCGATCATTGATCTGTATAGTGTTTGATCAACTGCTTTGCCCTTTGGATCCGGTTGAATCTTGCAGTTCACATCAGAAGGAGTTCGAATTGTTTGACAATCTTGCATCTTGAATTTCTTCAACAACTTCTCAACGAACTTTGATTGATTGATGAAAATTCCGTCAGCTGATTGTTTCACTTGTAAACCAAGAAAGAAATTAATCTCCCCCATAGAACTCATCTGGAATCTGCTCTTCATAATTTCCTCGAATTCTTTGCACATTGACTCACTAGTTGATCCGAAGATAATATCGTCCACATAAACTTGAACGCACAATAAATCATCATTATCCCTCTTCATAAACAAAGTTGGATCAATCTGACCTCTTGTAAATCCATTTTCTAGTAAATGCTTAGATAGTGTCTCATACCAGATTCTAGGAGCTTGATGTAGACCGTAAAGAGCTTTACTTAACTTGTATACCCGATGAGGATAGTCTGGATCTTCGAAACCCGGAGGTTGTCTAACATACACGTCATCCGTAATCGGCCCATACAAGAAAGCACCTTTAACGTCCATTTGGAATACTTTGAAACGCATGAAAGAAGCATATGCAAGAAAAACGCGTATGGCTTCAAGTCTTGCGACCGGAGCAAACACCTCTTCGTAATCAATGCCTTCTTCCTGAGTGTATCCCTGTGCAATCAGTCTTGCTTTGTTTCTCACCACAATGCCACGTTCGTCTGGCTTGTTTTTGTACAACCATCTTGTACCTATTGCGTTTTCTCCTTCAGGTAAGTCCACAAGTTTCCAAACTTCCTGTTTGCGAAACTGAAGTAATTCTTCCTGCATCGCCTCAATCCAACTGTTATCTTTCAGCGCCTCTGAAATATTCTTTGGCACCACTTGAGATAGAAAACACGAGTAAAGACAGATATTTGCATGCTCCGTCTGACTTCTTGTAGTTCTCTGATTCAACGGCCCAATAATCTGAGAAACAGGATGTTTCTTGTGAATTCGATGAATAGGAATATCACCTCCTTGCACTTGAGTCTCTAGATTAGAAGTATTCAGATTTGGTAGATCTTGAAGTATGGAAGAAGTATGCGGTGTGAAATTCGGGACTTGATCCGGTGAATTGATGAAGTAATCAAAAGATTCTGGAATAACTTCAGCATTCGGATCTGATGATGATTGATTCTGAACCGATCCACCATCATTAGGAGAAATCACATCTTCGTCATGATTGTTCGATTCTTGATCTTCGTTTGAACCAGAAGGACCCGGAGCTTGACTGGATTTGACATGATCAGGATTGTGAAAAGACATAAATGGATATTCAGAGTTGAGATTTCCATCTTCGTCATTATCAGAATCGTCACTAAAGCATCCTAAGTCGCCTGATTCTTTCCTTGAGTTTCCTGAAAAATCAAATAAGTTAGAGTTGAAGGATTTCGATAATGAATCTAAATCAAATAACCATTCGGGACCATGAGCCACTAAAGGAAACGAATTTTCTAAAAACTTGACGTTGATAGTTTCAATAACAGTATTTGATTTGCTATTAAAAACCCGATAAGCTTTAGAAACAGACGAATATCCTAGGAAAAATCCATCATCCGATTTTGACTCAAACTTCCCGAGATGTTCATTTAGATTTAGAATCGATACCGGACAACCAAACGCTTTCAAGTAAGAAATATTTGGTTTCCTCCCAAACAACAACTCATAAGAAGTTTTCTTTTTATCTTGAACTAATAATGTTCTATTTTGTACAAAACACGCAGTAGCAATAGCTTCGTCCCAAAAAGTAATCGGGATTTTGGCATCTGCGAGCATGGATCTTGCTGCTTCAATTAGTGTCCGGTTTTTCCGTTCCGCAACCCCATTCTGTTGAGGCGTTCTAGGCGCACTAAATTGTCGAGCAATCCCCTTTTCTGCACAAAATAAATCAACATTAGCATTCTTAAATTCCGTTCCATTATCACTTCTTAATACTTTAACTTTGCATTCCAATTGATTTTCAACTTTAATGATAAATTCTTTTAAAAGTTCAGCTGTTTCAGATTTTGCATGCAGAAAATAAACCCACGAAAATCTCGTAAAGTCATCTATGATAACTAAACAATATGATTTTCTCCCGATGCTTTGAACGTTCACTACAACAAAAATGACTTTTTAGGACCTTTTGTGTAGGACGCTTGTAAAATATGGTCCTAAAAAACTATTTAACAGGACGAATGAACTCTTAGGGTCCTTTTATAATATACATTACTAAACCGGTGTCCTAAAAAGCTATTTAATAGTATGAATGATTTTTTGGGGTCCTATTATCTTATAACTTAATAAGACACTTAGAATGTAGATCCTAATAAAGTAATTTTTAAAACATAAAGCTATTGGTGTCCCATTATGTTGGAATGTAATAAGACACCGAGTCAAATGAGGTTCTATTATAACATTACTTAATAGGACACTTTAAAGTTGAGTCTTATATGTTCAGTGTTATAGGACTCTTTCTAGTTGAAGTCATATTAGAACATGAGTTAATAGGACACTTGACACTTAGGTATCATAATTTTAACTTTATAGGACCCTTAATCATTGTGGTTTTATAATAACACATCCTAATAGGACACCTGATATTTGAGTCATAAAACATCAGTTTTGTAGGACGCTTATTTGCTAGAGTTTTAACATAACATATCTTAATAGGACACTTGACACTTGGGTTTTATAACTTTAACCTTTATAGAACGCTTACAACTTTAACCTTGATAAAACACTTCATATATATTCACTCCATAAGATGTTCATGAAGGAAGACAAAAAGTTATTCTTAAGGCTTTTAATATATAATAAAAGTAGGTTTACATGTGCATTGTTGTTTTAGGTCTATTATGATTGGTTAATCCTTTTTATCTTATCATAGGTAGTTACACAAAAACATAAAAATAATAACTGTAGTAATCACCTTGGAAATAGACCTTAAACAATGACAATAAGAAGTCGCACGATATCTAAAATTAAACTATAAGAACAATATCCAAAAGCTGCTGACTTGCTTTGTTTAATTCCATCACCGCACAGTTTTGAAAATACTTATCTCATCAATATCTTCCAATTAAGTTCCAAATTCTATGTCAATCTAAAAAACTTATATACGATATTTCGATCTCTTTTTATTATTTTTTATTTTAGTTAGGAATCGAGTGCATGACACGGGGTCTTAGTTTATTATTAGGTCTCATTTCCAATTATTCACCAAACTGTATTTATTTTGATAGTGATTATTATAAAAGAAAAGAAAAGAATAGAAAATAATATATATGTGTTTCTTTCAAAAAAACAAATTGGGCAAATACGTTTGAATACATACACAAGATCTGCATCTCCTCTTCTTCACTACCCACCATTACCGATCACCACACCTTCCCACCATCATCTGCTCTTCAAAAACACCTTCCCACTGTACCCTCACCACCACCGCCGCACCACCATTTCACATCCACCACTGCTGCTCCTTCCCACCGTACCCTCGCCATCACCGCCGCTCCACGCATAGTTTCATCACCATCTACAAATCACCACCATTTCAGTCACAACACCACCGCACAACACCCTTCCTACCCCCTGTTCACCATCGTCACACCCCGGAGCTGCTCCATTCACCATCACCATCACCATCAGCCCCATCCATCATCGCCATCACCACCACTGCTGCTCCGTCCCACTGTACCCTCACCACCATAACCGCCGCTGCTCCACAACACACCACATCAACCTCCATCATTTGCTGATAAACAGCCGTTCACCTCTTCACCATCATTTGCTGATTAACAGCCGCACTCACCACCATTTCTCCTAATTCACATCTACATTTCAATTTTCAGGTTAGTTCTTTAAAATTAGTTAAATTAGGGTTTAAGTTAGCTTAATTATAGTATTATAAGGCCAATTTAGGGTTAATTAGGTTTGATTAGTTGACTCGTTTGATGGTTATTTGTCAATTTAGGGTTTGATATGGTTAAAATTAGAGAATTTTGTGCAAATTGTGCAACTTGGTTAAATTTATGAGTGTGGCTATGTTTTAAAATGCAGAATTAAACGAATGTTGATGTTCGGGTTGTGATTAAAAGGAAAAAAAAAACGGACCACCCTTGTACTCAATCTGGAGGCTGATCAGCTCTCATTGAAAGTCTCACCACAGCAAAATAGGTTTGTGGCCAATTTCTTTGTCGGTTTGTTTCCATATGTTCGATTTCTTAAAAAAATCCTGCTTTTGATTGAGTTTTGGGGTGGATTTACAAGTATTTTGATTTCAGTCAACTGTTCATTGGTTCTTTATAGTAGGTTTTATTGATTTTGACTATTTGGCTCTGATATATTTTATTTGTATTATAATTTTCTTTCTTTATGATATTTAGAGTTATAATTAGTTTCTTTTGTTTAAGTTTATGTATATCTAATTGATTACGCACACATGAGGCATGATACTATGGAGCTTTAGTTTTGAAAATCTAATCATTGATTTTTTTTTGTATGCAGCTACCTTATACATATCTACTTTTATTTTGTTTTTATTCAGGGACTAATGGCTATTGAATTTAGAAACTTTTTGGAGCTTTGCCTTTCCAAGGTCAAAGAGGATAAAAAAACCCGTACCTAAATCACCTCCTAAAGTTAAATACATTTTTTTAGCAATACCCAGTATTCAATATTTAATTGTTGCAAGCTTAGTACATGAAGTTTAAATGGTATTTAGTTGTAACATAATGTGTGTTTGTTGTTTGTGCACTGTTTGTTTGTGATGCAAGAGTAAAAGAGAAGGTAGAGAAGGTTGTTGAACGACATGAGATTCTTCATTTGTAGGCTTTGTAAAGGTTAGTTTCACTTTGTTAACTTTGTGGCATTATTGTTGTTGTGTAGGGTATGTCTTAATCCCAAGTTACTTGCAGTTTCAGGTTAGCTAGCTTAAGAATTAGCTGAAAATGAAAAAGCCATGTATAAGACGATGAAGATTGGGATATTAACTTGGTAATACTTCTAATACTTTTCAGTTTTCTATCACAAGTTTGTATATATTTTGTGCGTCTTCAAATATACTATTCTTTGTATGATATGAATATGAGTTGAAAACTAAGAATTATTTTAAAAATGTTAAAAGAATGTTAGGTCTGTAAGTATTCCCTATTTAATATATTCCCTCTTACCTTATTCAACCATTAGAAGTACACCATTTGAGGGTCTATAAGAAAATGCATTTAGTTCCAGAAAAGCGTATGTGAAAGAATGAAGAGATAAGGGCCAGCAGTTATAGAAGACGATAACAAAAGTTCACATGATAACCTTAGCTATGACTAAAGTTCTAATATGTATAAACTAAGGTTAGTGAATGTGTAGATTGTAGGTAGTTTCTAATGTTATTTAAGAACCATGTTGTGTTCATGAGATACAATGTCTATTGACACTTTGTATTTTGGTCTTCGTTAAGAACTAAACTAACATTTTGATGGTTGTTAAAGAAGCGACACAATTGGCTTTTGGATATCTGATTAGGTTTGTGAGACCTTATAAAGAATAATATATATAATACTAACTATTTGATGTTGGAAGTTTCTTTAGAAATTATATGGTTTGTCATGGGGGATATTGCAAGAGCTAATCTGTTATGGGGGATGCTATGCTTCCATCTTCTGTTAGTGTTTAAGCACCGAATAAAAAAAAAGATAAGATGCTAAGACAAGAATTGATAAGGTGCAAAAACGCTTTAGTGAAAGTGGTAACAGATTGTTATCGGCAAGCTCTAGAAAGTGAAAGAATTAAACTTCATATTTTTGAATTGGAAGGTTTTGTTTAAGAAACTATGTACAATTTCATTGAGTGTGGTTTTTTTTTATGTATGTATTTGAATTAGCCCTTTTGTATAACACACTACTTTCGTCATGCACGCTTTTGCAACAAGCAAAAGCATGAAAATAGAAGCCGCGCATCACGCGGTTGGACTCTTCTAATTTTAATAACTTGGAACGTTACTTAACGCTTATACATGGTGGTTTATTTGTAGGTAGTCCGTGAGGATTGAGGACGCATTGATGACTTGGATTTTTTGCTGATCGTTTTTTTCATTGCTCTTAATATTTTTGTTAAATGTTACAAGACTTTATGTTGGATAATGATTTAACTTATTTATGTTTAGTGGTTTTGTTATGAACAAGCTAGCTTGAAATACAGTAAAGTTTTATTTCTTTCATTAGTTGATTTTATATACACAATAATTATTAGGGTTTTATATATTGATGGTTTTTTTATTATTTAATTAAAACCATTATTTGGATCGATGTTTACAACCATATCGTAAAAATGTGTATGGATGTTTAAGAAAACGTTGAATCACATGAGTTGTTAGGACTTTGAATTTGTCCTATTAAACTTGTTAGAACATTGTAAAAGTGTCCTAATATGTTTTTAGGACGCTATTTGGGTTGTTCATAGCTAGACATATATGCGACCATAAAATTAATTGGTTTCATAATCTTATTTGGGATATTAGGACCCTTTTTTTGGTATTAAAGTACCTAAAGTGTTACATTATAAGGGTCCTATAAATTAATATTTAAGGACGCTTGTACGTGTATCATAAGATTAAAAGTAGGTAACTACATATTATAACACTATAAAAGTGTCCTTATATGTATTTATTAGGACGCTTTTTGGGTTGTTCATAGATATATTATGCGACCATAAAATTGGTTTCATAATCTTATTTGAGATATTAGGACGCTTTTTAAGTTCCGGGACTTATTACGACCCCTTTACATGAAACGCTTTTACTGTTGGTCCTATTAAATGAAAGGTCCTATAAAATAACATTATAGGACACTTTTATGCGTACTAAAAACTCAGTTTTGTTGTAGTGGTTGGTCGGTCCAAAAAGATCCATATGTAGCATCTGCAAGGGTTTTGAAATGGAGTTTTCGAGCTTGGACTTAAAAGACATCCGATGTTGTTTGCCTTTCAGACATGCAGGACAGAGATCAGTTGTGGAGAATTTCTTCGATGGAATTCCCACAGCGTGATTTCCGGTTACCAAACGGTTCATGTTTCTGAAATTTGAGTGGCCCAGCCGTCTATGCCAAAGCTGACTCTCATCATTTGAAGCATGGGCAATGAGACAGGTTGTTTCGGTTTCGGCATCAATCTGCGACATATCCAATTTGTATACATCACGATCTCTAGGCGCTTTCACCACTACCCACTCATTGTCAATCTTGAAACCTGGTTTCAGAATATAACAGAAAGAATCATCAAAAAGAGTTGAATAAGATTTATCACAGATTTGAGATACACTAAGTAAGTTAAAGTTCAACTGTGCACAGTAGTTGACTTTATCAAAACTTATAATTCCATTCGAAACAGTTCCTTCGCCTGTGATTTTACCACCCGCATCACCTCCAAACGCTACGTGAGTACCATTCTTTTGCTTGAAATCCTGAAGCAAGGCATGGTTGCCTGTCATGTGCCGGCTACACCCACTATCAACGAACCATGAGTTGATAGGTCTTCTTGGGCGTACCTGCATTTCAACAAAAACATTCAGTTAGTTTGGTCAACCCAGGCCCACACGGTCTTGGGTTTTCCGAATCTATCTGCAATAGTAACTTGTTTGTATTGAACATTTTGAAAATTTGTTTCATTCAAAAGATTTTGATGCTGATAACTTCGCCCATTGGCGTTCAATGATTGCTTTCTTCTCAAAGCAATAAACCTTTCCTCTAGCTTAGGATCAAGGTTATTTTCAAACTTTTGATTTCTAACCATTAAAGCTCTTGGTTTAAAGCTGTTAACCTGCACATTTCTTGAAAAGTTAGAAACAGAATTGTTTCGATTAAAATTTCTCAAGACCGGAGAATGACTTTGACTCATATTTTGAAAACCATAAGAATTATTTCCTTGAAAGTTTGAATATGGAGTCATTTCTCTAGTCGAGTTTGATCGAAAGAAACAATCCTTTGTGTCATGGTTTCTCCTTTCACAAATATCACAAAATTTGTTAAAATAACATTCTTCTGAAGAATGATTTCTTTTGTCACAGAAACTGCAGTACCTGTTAAAGAAACATTCAGCAGTTGCATGATTATATCTATCACAAATTTCACAATATTTCTTGCTAATTCTAAAGAGCCGATTGTTAACTTTTGATGTTGAACCAAAACGTGATTCGTTATCTTGGTTATTCGGTTTTAGATTAACGCTTCTTTGTGGAGACTTGGTTTGTGATTTTGATTGCATGGGACTTTGGTTCGATTTTAAACTGTTCTTTTTGGTCACCTTTTTATTTTCAATTCTCTTATCATTGACAGCGGAAGACTTAGGACCTGAACCTGTTTTCAGACCAGAGTTAGATTTGATTGGAGAATTGTTTGGTTTACCATAAGATCCGTTCAAATCAAACGTTCCTGCAGACACAAACTTGATGTTTTTACCTTTTGACATTTTCTTGACAGGTTTAACTTTGTCAGTTTTAACATTTTGAGCTTTGGTGTTAGCATTCGATTTTAAGACACTTTTGCCTTTTGATTCTTTTGTTTCAGATTGATTTGTCATTGTTTTCGCTTTCTGCTTCTTCGCATTCAAAACTTCATCCTTCTTCACAGTATTCTTCTTGAGCAACTGAGCAGCAACTTGCGCCTTTTGTTCTTTCTTCCACTTGATATACTCAGGATCATTGAATCCTGAAAATTCTCCTTCTTCCTTCACCGATTCTGGTTCTGGGTTAAGCTTTGGATATTCAATCAGTTGAATAAGAACAGGCTCCAGTTTGTTTTCAGATTTGTTGCTTGCTTCATCGTCAGCTTCAGTTGACACATTATCTTCTTCATCCACGCTTTCCATCAACACTTCAGTACCTTCAGACTCGGATTTACTTCTTTGAATTTCTTTGAATTTTCTTTCATTTTCAGGTGAATGATCAAATTCATTAAAGTTTTCCGGTAAGGTTTGTGTGATTGAATTTGGCATTGGTTCATGAGTAAAACCCAAACCGTTTTTGGTTTTGTTACCTCTTTCTTTGATTAGTTGTTTAACCATGGTTTTACAACTTTTAACCTTTGTTAATTCAACTTGAGTGACAGCATGTGCGACTTTTTCTTGTTCAAAGTTCTTTGTCATTTCTTCAAGTTGTTTTGTTACCAATTCCAGGTCGTTCAAAGTTTTGTTCCATGATTCTTTAAGTGACAAAATCTTCTCATCAGCAATTTTATGATCAATTTTAAGTTGTTCATGAAGTTTTTCATGTTTACTTAATTTGTCACCTATTTTGAATGAATGAGTTCGATAATGTTCTACTTGTTGAATGCACTGTTCAGAACATAACCTTTCTTTCACATCCAAGGGCAATGGAACATAGTTAGGAGGGAGTTCAGGATTAACCTTTGGTTGCTCAGTGGAAGATGAAGACTCATTAGATGTTGCCATTAACGCAACTTCAGTTTCAGTCTCTTCAGTAGGATCTGCTTTTGCGCTCCAGTCATAGTCTTCAGAATCTTCACTAACATCTTCAACTATCTTTCCATCTCCTTCTTCAGACCAGTCTTCTTCTTCAATTTCACACACCAGAGCCAGATTTGATGTAAGATCAGATGTAAACTGTTCTGCATATGCACTCCAGTCGTATCCGTCTTGTACACTTACAACTAACGCTTTAGTCTGGTCTTCTGGCTTCTTTTCATTTTCCTTCAATTCAGGCATAGGAAGACTTTGGTATGGTTTCTGAAAGAAACGCTGATTTCTGCCTTGATAACTCGTAGACTGTTGAGAATTTTGACCTTGACCTTGATTGCTTGAACTAGCTTGGTCATTGAAATTCTTTGGCGCTTTACATTCTCTTGAGAAATGACCATACTGATTACAGTTAAAGCATCTGGCCTTAGATTTGTCAAAACCAACGGTTTTGTTTGCATGAGGTTTGTAGCTTCGGTTAACATATGCATGCTTTTGTGTACGATAAGCTACCATAACCATTTGCCAGTTAAGATCCATTTCTTCAACATCAACTGGATCCATTTCAAATAAGTCTTGAAGAACAACGTCCATTTGACTTAAATGACTACCTTGGTACGCTTGGAAACTTGCCATAAAAGCAGTAAAGGCAGTTTTTGTCTCGTCATCTTGAAGCAAAATATTCATGACGTCTTTCACCTTGGCTTGAACAGTTGAACTCTGATTTTCTGATTGACTTTGAACTTGCGCTTTTGGTGGAGATTGAGGTTGAGAATAAGTTGGTGAATTTGGAAAGTATGCTGAATCAGTAAAGAAACTTGCACCAACAAATAAGTCACCCTCATCTTCAAACTTTGTTACATCTTGTGCAAGAAAAGCGTTATCCACAGTATTGGCAGGATTTACCACATACTTATACTGAGTTTGTGAGCTTGATCTATCAGTATTTCTTGATCCTTCATCAATCTCAACTTCTTCAATTTTTCCAATAAGCAAATCAAGTTCCATTGGAAATTTCTCAGTATGTTTCAACAAGGTAACAGTTTGTTTCCATGATGATGGTAAGGCACATAATAATCGATCATTCAAATCTTGAAGTTCAGTCTTCACTCCGAGATTTGTCATCTCAGTAGTTAAGTGAACAAACCTGTTCATCATCTGGTGTACTGTCTCTCCATTAATGTGTTCAAACAACTCCAATTGTCTCTTTAGTTTCGACTTCTTCAAACTTCTCAATTGTTCTCCTCCTTCACATATCGACTTCAATGCTTTGAAGCATGTATAACCAGTCTGATATCCATCCAATCTTGACAAAACCTGAAGTGGCAACCCCTTGCACATTAAAGAATATGCTTTGCTATCATTCTTTACCTTCCTCAAATCTTCAGCTGACAAATTATCCTCTGGATAAGGTTCAGTAGAGTCTTTGGTGTAGGTACTTGCACTATCTGGTTGTGTCTGAGTTGGAATGTGAGGACCCTTCTCAATTGATTTCCATAAGTCATTGTCAATAGAACACAAGTGATGTCTCAACCTGATGGTCCAATTCTTGAAATCTGCACGATTCAAAAGTCTAGGAACACGGTTATCAGAATCATCATTAGGAGCCATTTTTAACAATTTTTTAAAAGAAAATATTTTTGGTTTTTGTAAATTTTTGAAAAGAAATGATTAAAATACTAAAATAAAGACAAGAAATTAAAGACAAGATAAGAAACAAGTATTAAAAACAACTAATATGAGTCACACGGCAAAACAGTAAAAATCCTTCTTCAACCGGCTAAACAGTGTATTTGTTCTTCACCCGGCAGAAATAAGTCTTCACACGGCTAAACAGTTAGACGGCTCAACAGTTGAAAATACTTTTGTTCTTCACCCGGATGAACAGTTACCCGGCAACAAGAAAAACTTCACACGGCAACAAGTCTTGACCCGGCAGAAACTTGACACGGCAAAAGTCTTTGCCCGGCTGAACAGTACTTGGTCACACGGCACTTTGTTAATTACCCGGCAACACAGTTGATTTTACCCGGCTGTATTTTCTCTATCACCCGGCGTAACAGTGTATTACCCGGCACAACAGTGTCTGATCCGGCTGAACAGTAGCAACTTTTTAAGTCAAATTCTTCACACGGCAAGCACAAAATCCTTTATACGGCAATACAGGACCTATTTTGTTCTCCAATCTAAGTCCAAGGAAATTGTCTAAGTCAAGTGAGTCACCCGGCAAGTTAATCTTCAAACAAGACTCAACTGTTCATCATCTTCTTCATGAAGATTTTCTGGGTTTTGTCTGAAACTTGTCCAAATTGTCCAAAAATCACACACAAGCTGTGAAATCGTCCGATTATCAAACCCTTTTATCAATCAATCCAAAACATCTTCATTCTTTGATGAATTTTGGCAAAATTTGATCGAAAAATAACTTTTTCTATCCTTCTTAATTCTTCAGATCTGATGATGATCTGATAGAATCTGCACAATCGCTGTGTATAGGAGTGATTATGATGATGAATCACAACTAAAAACACCAACAATTCATTCAGATCATGATATTTTGAGCAATATTGATGTGTTTTGCTTAGAAACAGCGAAGAACACGATACCGAAAGCTCTGATACCAATTGATAGTTCTAGAGGGAGCGAGCTTGGATCTAGATCTGAGATTGTTTGGTGATGTTGTTTGCAATCAGTGATGCGGAATCTCACTGATCACGTATTGATGCTTGAATGTTCATGAAGATCAATGCAAAGTATGATGAAGATGATGATAATTAGAATAGGTGAATTGTATTAGATCAAAGGATGTTACAAGAGAATATGACTAACAAGAATAGGCAACTCTCTTAACAAATGACCTAGGTGATGGTATTTATAGTCCATACCATTCACCTTACAAAGTAACCTAAAAGACGTGCAATTAAGCACAAAACGATTACACAAATATTCTAAGACAAATACAAATTATGAACGTCTTCACCCGCGCTTGCTCGTGATGATGCTCGATATCTTCACTCGCTTATATTTGGAAAGTGACATCTTCAAATAACCCCAACAATATCGAAGGCTGGCATTTAGTGCCTAAAACATAGCATCGAAGACTAATTTTCAGTCCTTAATATAATGCTATCAAATACTGATTTTTAGTCACAGACATAAGGTATTCGAGACTGAAATGACATTGTATTGAAGGATACATTAAGAACTGAATTTATGTGTTTTGAAAAATGATTTTCAGTCCTTAAAAAACATGGTATCAATGACTGATTATCAGTCTTGGGAAAAGTGTATTCGAGACTGAAATAATCTGGTACAGGTAGACAGATTAAGGACTGAATTCTTATGTTATGGGGACTGAATGTTAATCCCAATTGGAGCCAAACGACTAGTACTGATTTTCAGTTACGGAAAACACTATCTGCGACTAGGAATAGGTGACTGGCTCGTGACTGGAAGAATCAGTCCCCGATAACAATTCGGGACTGACTTCTAAGTATCAAGGACTGTCACACAAGTTGAATTAACAAAGGTGAAAGTTGTAAAACTATGGTTAAACAACTTATAAGTGAAAGAGGAAACAAAAGCAAACTAGGATTGGGTTTTACTCATGAACCAATGCCTAAATCAATCACACAAACTTTACCTGAAAACTTCAATGCATTTGATCATTCACCTGAAAATGAACGAAAATTCAAAGAAATTCAAAGAAGTAAATCCGAATCCGAAGGATCTGAAGTGTTGATTGAAAGTTTGAAAGAAGATGATGTTGTGACGACTGAAGCGGATGATGAAGCTAGCAACAAATCTGAGCCTGTTCTGATTCAACTTGTTGAATATCCTGAACTAAATCCCAAGCCAGAAGAAAAGGTGAAGGATGAAGCTGAATTTTCAGGATACAATGATCCTGAATACATCAAGTGGAAGAATGAACAGAACGCGAAAGTTGCTGATCAATTGATCAAGAAGAAGCCAGTGAAGAAGACTTAAGTTTCAAATGGAAAGGTGCAGAAATCGAAATTAACAGACAATCAATCAGAAACAAATCAGTCAAAAGGTAAAAGTGTCATAACATCAAATGACAAAACCAAAGCTCAAATTGTTAAAACTAACAATGTCAAACCTGTGAAAAAGAAAGTGTCAAAAGGTAAAACAATTAAGTTTGTGTCTGCAGGAACTTTCGATATGAACGGGTCTTATGGTAACAAAATCAATTCTTCAATCAAATCTAACTCTGGTCTGAAAACAGGTTCAGGTCCTAAGTCTTCCGCTGTCAATGATAAAAGAATTGAACCAAAGAAGGTGACCAAACAAGATGGTTTAAAATCGAACCAAGTTCCCAAGCAAGCAAAATCACAATCAAAATCTCCACAAAAGAATCAAGTTAATCTAAAACCGAACAAAACTGATAATGAATCACGAGTGGGTTCAACATCAAAAGTTAACAATCGGCTCTTTAGGATTAGCAAGAAACATTGTGAGATTTGTGATCGTTATAATCATGTTACTGCTGAATGTTTCTTTAACAGGTACTGCAATTACTGTGACAAAAGAAATCATTCTTCAGAGGAATGTTTTTATAACAAATTCTGTGATATTTGTGAAAGGATTGTTTCTTTCGGAAAAACTCATCAAGAGAAATGACTCCGTTTCCAAATTTTCAAAGAAATCAATCGTTTGTTTTTCAAAAACTTAATCAAAGTCATTCTCCTGATTTGAGAACTTTCAAACGAAACAATTCTGGTTTTAATGAATTTTCATCAAGAAATGTGCAGGTTAACAGTTTTAAGCCGAGAGCTTTGATGGTGAGAAATCAGAAATTTGAAAATAACCTTGATCCTAAGTTAGAGGAAAGGTTCATTGCTTTGAGAAGAAAGCAAACAAATCAAGCCATTGGGCGAAACAGTTTTCAACCAAATCTCTCGAATGAAACAAATTTTCAAAATCTTTATTATCAACAAGTTACTGTTACAGATAGATTCGGAAAACCCAAGACCATGTGGGCCTGGGTTGACCAAACTAACTAGGTAATTGTTGAAATGCAGGTACGCCCTCGAAGACCTATCAACTCATGGTTTGTTGATAGTGGGTGTAGCCGGCATATGACAGGCAACCATGCCTTGCTTCAAGATTTTAAGCTAAAGAATGGTACACATGTTGCATTTGGAGGAGATGCTATCAAATGGGGTCATTAGCTTTGAAAAAGTCAACTACTGTGCACAGTTGAACTTTAATTTGCTAAGTGTACCTCAAATTTGTGACAAATCTTATTCAACTTTATTTGATGATTCTTTTTGTTACATACTCAAACCAGGTTTCAAGATTGACAATGAATGGGTGGTGGTTAAAGCTTCAAGAGATCGTGATGTATACAAGCTTGATATGTCACAAATTGATGCTGAAACCGAAACTACATGTGTCATTGCGCATGCTTCAAATGATGAGAGTCAGCTTTGGCATAGACGGCTGGGCCATTCAAACTTCAGAAACATGAACCGATTGGTGACTGGAAATCATGCTGTGGGAATACCGTCAAAGAAATTCTCAACAACTGATCAGCATGTTTGAAAGGAAAACATCACAGAATGTCTTGTAAGTCCAAGCAAGAACACTCCATCTCGAAACCCTTGCAGATGCTACACATGGAACTTTTCGGACCAACAAATGTTCAAAGCATCGGAAAGAAGTCTTATTGTTTTGTCATCATTGATGATTTTACTAGATTTTCTTGGGTTTATTTCTTGCATGTTAAATCTGAAACTGCTGAGTTGTTAAAAGAATTTATTATCAAAGTTGAAAATCAGTTGGATTGTAAAGTAAAAATCTTGAGAAGTGATAATGGAACCGAGTTTAAAAACTCTAATGTTGATTTATTTTATGCAGAAAAAGGAATTGCGCGTCAATTTAGTGCTCCAAGAACTCCACAACAGAACGGAGTTGCAGAACGGAAAAATTGGACACTCATTGAAGCAGCAAGATCCATGCTCGCAGATGCCAAAATCCCTATCACATTCTGGGACGAAGCTATTACTACTGCCTGCTTTGTACAAAACAGGACATTATTGATTCAGGATAAACATAAAACGTCTTATGAGTTACTTTTTGGAAGAAAACCGAATATTTCATACTTGAAAGCATTTGGTTGTCCTGTATCGATTCTAAATTTGAATGATCATCTCGGTAAATTTGAGTCAAAATCTGACGATGGATTTTTCCTTGGTTACTCGTCTGTTTCAAAAGCTTATCGGGTTTTTAATAGCAAAACAAACACTGTTATTGAAACTATTAACGTAAAGTTTTTAGAAAATTCGTTTCCATCAGTGGCTCATGGTCCCAAATGGTTGTTTGATTTAGATTCGTTATCAAAATCTTTCAATTCTAACTTGTTTGATTTTTCAGGAAAATCGAGAAAAGAATCAGGAGACTTGGGATGTTTCAGTGATGATTCTGATAATGACGAGGATAGTAATCTAAATTCTGAGTATCCGTTCATGTCATTTCATAATCCTGATCATGGTGTATCCAGTCAAGCTCCGGGTCCATCTGGTTCTTAAGAAGATCAAGAATCAAACATTCTTGGTGATGATGTGAATCCGCAAAATTCTCCTAATGATGGTGGATCTGTTCAAAATCAACCATTATCAGATCCGAATGTTGAAGTTATTCCAGAATCATTTGACTACTTCATCAATTCACCAGAACAAGTTCCTAATTTCACTCCGCATGTGTCTACAATTCTGCAAGATTTACCGAATCTGAATCAGTCTAATCTGGAGACGCAAGTTCAAGGTGATTCAATTCCAACTCATCGAGTACACATGAATCATCCTTTATCTCAGATTATAGGACCTTTGAATCAGAGAACTATGAGAATTCAGACTGAACATGCAAACGTTTGTCTTTATTCATGTTTTCTTTTTCAAGTGGTACCGAAGAACATTTCAGAAGCATTACAAGATAACAGTTGGATTGAAGCCATGCAAGAGGAGTTACTTCAATTTCGCAAACAAGAGGTTTGGAAATTAGTGGACTTACCTGAAGGAGAAAATGCGACTGGTACAAGATGGTTGTACAAGAACAAGCCAGATGAACGTGACATTGTGGTCAGAAATAAAGCCAGACTTATTGCACAAGGTTACACTCAAGAAGAAGGTATTGACTATGAAGAAGTGTTTGCTCCGGTCGCTCGACTTGAAGCTATTCGCGTTTTTCTAGCGTATGCCTCTTTCATGAAGTTCAAAGTGTTTCAAATGGACGTTAAAGGCGCTTTTCTGTATGGACCAATTACCGATGATGTGTACGTCAGGCAACCTCCAGGTTTTGAAGATCCTGAGTATCCACATCGCGTATACAAATTGAGCAAAGCTTTGTATGGTCTACATCAAGCTCCAAGGATTTAGTACGAGATGTTATTGAAACATTTGCTTGAACATGGGTTTACGAGAGGTCAGATTGATCCTACTTTATTTATGAAGCGGGAAAATAAAGATCTTTTATGTGTTCAAGTGTATGTGGATGATATCATCTTTGGATCAACAAGTCCGTCCATGTGCAAAGAGTTTGAAGAAATTATGAAATCAAGATTTTAAGATGAGTTCGATGGGGGAGATTAATTTCTTTCTCGGATTGCAAGTAAAACAGTCAGCAGACGGAATTTTTATCAACCAATCAAAGTTTGTTGAAAAGTTGCTGAAAAAGTTGAAGATGCAAGATTGTCAGACTATTCGAACGCCATCTGATGTGAATTGCAAGATACAGCCAGATCCAAAAGGCAAATCCGTTGATCAAACACTGTACAGATCGATGATTGGTTCGCTGATGTATCTTACTGCATCAAGACCAAACATTATGTATGTTGTATGTGTGTGTGCAAGATACCAGTCTGATCCAAAAGAGTCGCACCTGGTTGCTGTTAAACGTATTTTCAGATACCTTAAAGGGAAACCGAATCTCGGGTTATGGTATCCTTATGAAGGCAATTTTGAATTATATAGTTATTCTGATAGTGACTTTGGTGGGTGTGCTCTTGACAGGAAATCGACTAGGGGTGGATGTCAATTTCTGGGTCCTAGACTTGTTTCTTGGCAATGCAAAAAGCAGACCAACGTTTCTGTATCCACAGCTGAAGCAGAGTATATCGCTGCATCTGCAGGATGTTCTCAAGTTTTGTGGCTACAAAACCAATTGCTTGACTACGGGTTTAATTTTCTCAAAACTCCTATTTACATAGACAATATTGCTGCTATGTTCATTACTGCTAATCCTGTTCAACACTCAAAAACCAAACATATCGAAATTCGATATCACTTTCTCAGAGACAATTCTGAAAAAGGTTTAATAATTTTGATTAAAGTTCATACCGACAAACAACTGGGAGATCTTTTCACAAAATCTTTCTTGTCAGGACGGTTTGAATTCTTAATTCAATCCATAGGTTTAATCAACCATGATTAATTCTATTTTTTTTTTTAAAAATCACAAAAAAAAATTAAAAAAATTAAAAAACAAAAAAAACAAAAAATAAAAAAGTCAAAAATATAATAAGTCGATGTCAAGTATTGATTCCTTTGTCTTTTATTTTATTTGTTTTGCATTGTGTGTATGCATGAAAAAGAAAAACAAACAAAAAGAATATAAAAGCAAAAAGAAAAGAAAATAATATGTCATAAGAATCTATATTGCAAAAAGTGAGAAATGATAGTACACTAGACATTATTTGTTTCATCATTTTATATAAAAAAGACTGATGAATGTTAATTGATGTGCGAGACAGCTCAGGCAATTAGACTGAAAAAGTAAGTTCATTGTTGACAAATCCAAAATCAATGATCTTTGTGTTAAGTTCCTTTGTTATACATGTCTAGATATATATCTTTTGAGGCATTGCTTGTGATGATAGTTGTTCATGATCGGGTAACGATGCAGTCTATTCAGTGTGATGAACCGCATCGTGAGCTTCTTTGTTGTGGTACCCACAGACCTGAAGTCTCACATGAAGTCTCTTTCGAGCTTCAAGGTGCAGCAAAAGATTCCCAAAGTTGGAACAAAAAGAGTCCCAAATGTGGACCATCACTAAACAAAAATTCCAAAAAGGAATTCAGAAGATTCCCAAGGGGAACGATAGGAAATTAAAATTCCAAAATGGAATCAAAAGAAGTCCCAAAGTGGACCAAATCCGAATAGAACCCAGATTCCACACTGTTTATGATTGTAAGTGACCAGGTCTTTGTGCAATATGCATTCAGGTAGTGGTTGATAAGGAAATATGTTGACATATGTATACATGTGGGTCACATAAGTCATTCTAATCGAACCTTAATCTCATCATGATACTGAAAAAGTAAGTGTGTCAACTCGAGGTAATTGGTATGTTTTCATATCATCACTCAATCAAACATAAGTCAAATGTCTATTCAAAACTTGCAAAACATGTTCAGATAATGTGTGGTATGATCTCACTGTGATATTTTGATTCATTGCATTGCATATGTCTTTATTTTAATGTGTGTGCTTTGTGTGTGCAGGCATATGGAATCTTTATTGACACATCGACATCCTTGTTAAACTTAAAAATTTCAAGAAATTTCAAGTTTAGGGGGAGAATAATTGAAGAAAAATATTTACAAAAATCCAAAAATATTTTGAATAAGTGTGTTTTGAATGAACAAGATTATGTGGTATGAAAAGCAAATGTATTGGATGTGTTAAAAACAAACCCAAGGTCTTGTGATGTGTTTTAAAGAAATTGCTTCGGGATATAGAAATATTGGTTGTGCAAAAACATTTTTATGAGAAAAATCAAAGAAAAAGAAAAAGAGATTTTATGGGAATTAAATTTGTTGCCTAGATTAATATTTTTTATTATTAATGTGACAAACCCTAATAAGGATGTCTTGTCTAATTAATATGTCGAGAATGTTTGCAGGTGCAATAAATGCTGTTGAAAAGTCAACAGACGGAGAAAAATGAAAAATTGTCAAAGTGTTGTCGTCGGGTGAAGATATCAGAAGACTATTTAGCCGGGTAATGAAGTTGCTATTCAGCCGGGTAAGAGTGTTGATTGATATCAGCCGGGTGATTGAAAGAAAAGATAGCCGGGTGAAGATATTATGACTACTGTGTTGCCGGGTAATGAAGTGATAAGTTACCAGCCGGGTAATGAACAAATCACTATTTTGCCGGGTAAAGAAGTCATGTTGATATCAGCCGGGTGATAAGTTGTATCTATCTAATAAATCAAACTTTTAGGGGGCAATTTTTGGAGGGATTTTTTTTCTATAATAGGAAGTTTAGGAGGTAAAATTTAGCTAAATTTTTCACCATGCAAGTTGATGGAGCCAACTCCTTAAATGTTATATATTTACAAATTGTTATATATAATCGTTATAATTTCTTTATAAATATTACTATTTAACCCGTGTGTAACACACGGGTATTAAACCTAGTGTTACTATATAGCCGGGTGAAGAAGTGTTGACACTGTACAACTGGGTAATAGAATGAAGATTCTATGTAGCCGTGTAAGTGAAGAACACTGTGCAGCCGGGTAAGTATAACAACTGTGTAGCCGGGTGATGAAGAGAAGTTGTCTCTATACAGCCGGGTGATGAAAGTATCACTATGCAAGCCGGGTGATGGAAGAAGATCACTATGCAGCCGGGTAATGAACAAGAAGTCATTGTGCAAGCCGGGTGATGGAAGAAGACTACTATGCAGCCGGGTGATGGGTAAAACCAAAACAGGTGTAGTTGTTCCTAACCTTTACCCGTCTCAACAATACTTTACCCGTCTCTACAGTGATTGACCCGTCCAAGTGTTTTTACATGTTTTATGTTGACCCGGCCCAATGTTGTGACCCGTCCCTTGACTGTGACCCGTCCCAACAGTACCTGACGCGGCTCAACAGTGCATGAGCCGTCCAGGCTTTTTGGGCTTAAATGTTTACCCGTCCCAAATTGTTGACCCGTCCCATTAAGTTTGACCTAATTTTCTATCATATAAATACCCGCCTCTTCACAACACTTATCATTTTTCACCAACATTTTCAAGCAAAAATCCCATGTACTCAAACCGTTGATTATCATATTCAATCGATTGTTTTGTAACAAGTTATATTGATTGAATAAGGTATATTTTACATGATTCGACCTTGATAAATCTGCTAATTGATCGTAAAAACGAAAAATGATGATGCAGTAATTGGACCAATGAATAATCGACACTTTGATTTTGTGTGTTAAAACTCAAATAGAATGTTGTAATAGGTGTAATAACTGTTGATCATTAACAATCACTCGTTAATTTTCATCAAATTGCCTAAAATCAACTGAATCAATTGAAATTTTCACATGACTGTCGAACCGCCATTGATGAACTTTTGAATGTTCTTAAGTTTTGACATCAAACTGATAAATCAATTGTTAATTTGTGACAAATCGATGCTAATTTCAGATTGTATGATCATGTTAAACAACTTCATCATGCAAATTTCAGATTTGTGTTCTTAAGTGTTTAAACTGTTAATTGTTAGATATTGTATGATCATTAATTTCCAAAGTTGTGTTAATCAAAATGGTGAAAATCAGATTGATAAATTAACTTAGGTGATAAAATGATTTTGTGATTGTTCTACATTGTAACTTTATGTTTAAATACTTATGCAAATTTTGTTATTATGAATGAAAAATCTAACTCATATGTCTTGTCCTTGTCAAAACAGATGGAGAACCTCAAATTTGAGCCCAAGCACAATCTTGTTGCTTGTTTGGATGAATCAATTCAAGAAACAGAAGGATACAGAGATATGATCAGATTCATTAGAAGAACCAAGTATGTCTATGCAATGTGTGCAAAGCCAGTTATATATGCAAGACTCATCAAGAGTTTCTGGAGGACGGCTGAGGTTGTGACTGATGAAGCCGGTGTGACAGTGGTGAGAGGAAACATTTCCAGACAGTTGAAATTGACTGTGTCTGAAGAATCTATCAGAACTGCTCTAAGGATAGATGATGATGAGATTGGAGCCACTGATGAGCTGACAACTGCTGAGTGCCAAGCATGTTTTATCAATATGGGTCATCCTCCCATATTCGCAAAACAGCAGTTTGTTAGAGCTCGATTGGGGAAGAAATGGAAGTTGCTATGTTATGTGATACAACAATGCATGTCCAGGAGGATTGCTGGATTTGACAATTTCCCTTCTGACATTGCTTCACCCATTGTTGCTATTGCTGAGAACAAGCCTTTCAATATGTCGAAGTGGATTATGAAAGGGTTTGTTTTCAATCTTGTGAAAGGGAAGAGGTTCAAGTTTCTCATGTATCCGAGATTCTTGCAATTTATGATCAATGTTGCTTATCCTATCATTCGAGAAGAAGGTTTTGAAGGAGGGATACTTTATACTGAAGATATGAATGATCTATCATATAGAAAGATGAGTATAGGAGGTGTAGAAAGTGTTGAAATGTTTGACTATATGAGAGATATAGCAAACAATGATGAAGATCTCGAAGTGGTATATCATCATATATCACATGGTGAGATTGTAAATCCGTTGGATCTTGTTGATGATATTCCGGATAATCTGCTAGACGATGATGAGTACTTTGCTCGTCATCCAGAAGAAGAAAATGATGACGAGGATGAAGGAGAAGATGAGGAATCTGCTGAATCTGATAGTGTTGATGATGATAGTGGCAATGATGGTGATGATGGAAATGATGGTAGTATTGAAGAAGAAAGTGCTGAATCAGTTCCTGAGGAGGCAGAGATTGTTGGAGTTGATGAACCGGTTGTGATTGAAAATATTGAAGTTGATGAACCGATTGAGTTTGAGACTGAAAATGTTGAAGTAAATGAACCTGTTGAGGTTGAAAAAGCAGTAGAAGAAGTTAGTGTTGATGCTCGTAAGGATATCACAGTACAGTATGTCAGATCACGAAGATCCAAAACCGTGGTTGATCCTATTGTTGTGGAGGAACCAAGTGTATTCGAAGATGTTAGTGTACCTGAAATGATAGATATAGTTCAAATTGCTCAAGAAGTTGCAGCTGAAGTGGAGACTGTGGCACAGACAGTTGATGATACTGATGAGTGCATGATTGTTTCTGATCCAGTAGAAGTTGCCACATCCTTCAAAGCTGCTGAACATATTGAACAACTAAAGGAGTCTTCACCTAAGGTTGGTTCAAGTGTTGATCTAAATGAAGAAGAAGATAAAGTCTTTCATTTGGAAAGGATGGTAGCCAAACTCTTATATTCTAATGCGCAGTTGAAAGCATCTAATGAAAGGAAGAAGAAGAGATTAGAAGAGTTTTGGGCTACTCATCAGAAGAATTTAGAAACTTTTAAGGCATTAGATGAAGATCATGAAAAGCTGAAAGTTGATCATGAAAAATTGAAGGCTGATTATGAAGAGTTACAGGCAGAGTGTAACACTTTACGTGCTGAGAAGGAAGTATTAGAAAAATGGATAAAAGAAGAGGAGCCTCTCAGATCAGAATCAGACAAAGATTTTATTGTTGATGAAGACGTTGGAGTGTCTGAGACTCCTAGGATCAAACTAGATCACAACGATCTAAGACTGTGACAGAACCAATTGTAGAATCTGTCCCTATTCCCGATGAAGCTGCTGATCCTGTCAATCTTGACAAAGCTGAGGGAAAACGCAAACTGGATGCTGTGCCGGAGATAAAGGGAGAAGAGGTGAGTGCGAAGAAACCCAGAACTGAAGAAACTGTTCAGATTGAGCCGATTCAATCTGAATCTGTAATGGCAGCTGAAGTGCCTGAAGTGGTCAATGTGAAAGAAGTTGAAAAAGAAGCATTTCAGTTTGAGCCGGTTCAAACTGAAATTGCACCGATGATAGAAGCACTCGATGATTTAGATGATATAGACTTTACTGATTCTGAACCTGAGGCTAATCCTGACGATGAGATACCTGTTGATCTTCCTGAACGATTTGCATATTTAGAGAAGATGAAGTATAATCCAGTTTATTTGAATGGACTTACAGTTAGTCAGATAAATGAGGAATATGAGAAGTGTATGAATGCTCAAGAAAAGGTGACGGCTGATGAGAAAGAGTTTGTTGTAGAAATGGGTGAGTGGACGCCTCTGCAAGAAAGCTTAAATATTGATGATCTTCCTCCTGAAGAACTTTATCATCAAGATCCAGAGGAGATGTCAACCAGAAGTATGCGTGAATGGCTGAGTTCGAGGAACTATCCATACAAAACGTTGAAGAGGCTGAAACGAGAATCTCTGAAAAAGATTGTGGTGAGTTTTATGAAGACTGAGAAAATGCATAATCGCATGTTTTTCCTGGATTACAACAATCCGCAGTATTATGAGTTGACTAAGAGATACAGAGTACTTGAACCCAAAGAGATACCAGTGATGGCATTACCAGTTGATGCGCATAAGAAAAGAAAGGAGCTGATTGACATGTTTCCTAGCGAGATGAAATCTTAAAACATTCCAATGGACGTACGAGAATCTTGGCATAAGTCTACCACAGCAGGTGATATTGTCAGATCACTGCTGAGTAAGGGCCAATCTGTTGCTGAATTGCTGGATTCTATGATCGTGCCGGAAAAATCCAAGAATGTAAAGATTATTGCGTGGAAATATGATGAGGTTTTTGACGCATTTCTGATAAAGAGGGTAAATGGTTTGTGTGATGTGTATCATTATTATTATAGTATTTTCAAGCTGCAAGTGCAAGATTTGAAGGAGCTGCACAAGTTGAGATTGATTAATCACACGCATGCAGAGCGTGGTGATAAATGCGCAATGTTGTTGGATGCCGGGATGAGCCATTTACCAAAGTTTTTGGAATTTAGAGGACAACAGGAAGATAGTGAATATCTGAAGACGAAGAAGAGAAAAGTAAAGAAGCTGATTCTGCGAGACATGTACTTGGAAGAATTCTCAGATGAATATTTTGACAAAGTCACAGATCCGGGATTGAAGGTGATTGATGGTTCTCAAGCTACAAAGCCCATTTTGAAGGTATTTTACAATCAGGAGACTTATGAGCTGAAACTTGTTCGTAATTTGGATGATTGGGATCAGGATATGATCACACTATTTAGTACGTTTGAGCTCAAACTACTACATCCATCTTACATTGACTATCTTCGAAACATCAAGATGGAAAAGTTGAAAGATGCTGTTGCTGAAGAAGATAGAAGACTGTTTGTGATTATGATTGAGGTGATTGGGGCTGCTACAGAGAAAATCCGATTGAGGAAGGCATTGCTCAATGCTAACCTTGTGAAGATTGATATGCCTGAGATCGAGTATATGAGGGTGACGTCAAAGGGTACCTTGGAAGCTAAAGTCAAAGGAAGGAAGAAACCATACGAGTTTTATGCTAACATTGATTTTGCAGGTATTTCCTTAGACACTCTCAGACGCATGAAGGACTGTGACATTATGACAAATGAATCAAAGCCAAGACAAGCCAAGATTGCTGAGAAGTTCAAGTCTTGTATTGAGGAAGCTTTAAAAGAACAAGAAGAATACAAAGGGAAGCCGCTGTTGGATGTTAAAGAAGAATATCAAGATTTTTGAGAGATTGATGCTGAAAAGCCAAAGTTGAAAACTGAAGATTTTTGAAGTCCAAAGATAAATCTTAGGGGGAGTACTGTTAGGGCTCGTTTCTAGTTAAAGATTTACTTTGTACTTTGTTTATACATTTTGTATAGTTTAGGGTTAATTTTGTATTTTCCCTAATGTATTGTTGCATAAAGCATGTTGTGAGAGAATGTTAGAGAGAGAGTCTAGATCACAATTACACGCTTAGAGAGAGAATTAGTGTGT
This sequence comes from Tagetes erecta, assembly GCA_030867185.1. Taxonomy (NCBI): domain Eukaryota; kingdom Viridiplantae; phylum Streptophyta; class Magnoliopsida; order Asterales; family Asteraceae; genus Tagetes; species Tagetes erecta. The sequence goes on from CM061497.1 coordinate 9,363,803, forward strand.
GTGTTCTTACATTCTCCTGCACATTTGTACTACAACTTTTATGCTTTGATCATCAATACAAAGAGAATTATTAGTAATGAATTGTGTTGCTGATTGAACTGTTGGTTTTATGTACTTGAATCATTCTGATCATTGAGCGATATCGATCAATTGGATCGATACTGCCACAAATCAGAACGATCAACGTACGAAAACAACAATTCAATCAACAACACAATTCATTACTAAATAATTCTCTTGTATTGATGATCAAAGCAAAATCATTGCAGTACAATAGTGCATGAGAATACAATCACACACACTTGTTCTCTCTCTTCAATGTATTGGTGATCTAGACTCTCTTTCTAACATTCACTAGCAACATGCTTTATGCATCAACACTTAGGGATAATACAAAATAAGAACAAAGTAAATCTTCAACTAGGAAAGAGTCCTAACAGTACTCCCCCTAAGATTTATCTTTGATCTTCAAATCAAAAACTTCAGCTATAATCTTTAATCTCTCTCTTGAATCATCAACTTGATCACTCGAACTTTTCTAGTTCATCTTTTCCTTTCAGCAACTGCTTTCCGGTAAATTCTTCTTGTTCTTTTATGGCTTCTTCAATGCAAGACTTGAACTTTTCTGCTATCTTAGCTTGTCTCGGCTTTGACTCATTGGTAAGAATATCACATGCAGCCATTTGTTTAAGCGTATCCAAGGTGATACTTGCAAAATCAATGTTAGCATAAAATTCATAAGGCTTCTTCTTTCCTTTTGCACGAACTTCCAATGTTCCCTTGGATGTGATCCGCATAAACTAGATCTCCGGAATGTTGATCTTTACAAGGTTGGCATTAAGTAATGCTTTCCATTTTATTGGATGATTCTATACCACAACATTTTCTGTCTGCTTCAGCCAATGGATCTCTTGCCTTCTCCATTTTATGACTTCGTATATGATGAATGTATGATGGGTGTAGCAGTTTGAGCTCGAAATTGCTAAATAAAGTGATCATATCTTTCCCCCAGTCATCTAAATCACGAACCAGGTTTAGCTCAAATGTTTCTTCGTGATAGAAAAACTTCAGAATTGGCTTCGTCTTTTGCGAACCATCGAACACTTTCAATCCCGGATCAGTCACTTTATCAAAGTATTCATCCGAAAATTCTTCAAGATACATATCACGAACTATTAGCTTTTTCTGCTTCTTCTTCTTCTTGCTCAGATAAATGCTATCTTCTTGCTGGCCACGAAATTTCAAAAACATGGGCATTCGGCTAATCCCAGCATCTAAAAGCATAGCACATTTTTCACCTCTTTCTGTCTTCGTGTGATTAGTCAGTCTCAATTTGTGTAACTCTTTGAGATCTTGAACTGGAAGTTTAAAGATGCTCAAGTAGTAATGATAAACGTCACACAAACCGTTCACACGTTTTATCAAGAATGCATAAAAAACTTCATTATACTTCCAAGCTAAGATCTTCACATCCTTGGACTTTTCCGGCACGATCATCGAATCAAGCAAGTCGGCAACAAATTGACATTTGCTCAGCAGTGATCTCAAAATATCACCTGCTGTGGCAGCTTTATGCCATGACTCACATACTTCCATAGGAATGTGGTAAGCTTTCACCTCACTCAGAAACATATCGATAAGATCTTTACGCTTTTCATGCGCATTTTCAGGTAGAGACATCAGTGGGATTTCCTTCGACTCCAATACTTTGAACCTCTTTTTAAGTTCATAGTATTGTGGATTATTGTAATCCAGGAAAAACATCCGATTGTGCATTTTCTCTGAAGCTTGAAAGCTAACAACAATCTTCTTCAATGATTCTTTCTTCAGCCTCTTCAAGGTTTTGTGCGGATAATGTCTAGATTGTAACCATTGACGCATATCAACAGAAGTCATCTCCTCTGGATTCTGATGATACAGTTCTTCAGGTGGAAGATCATCAATATTTAGACTTTCTTGCAATGGTGTCCACTCACCCTGTTCAACCACAAATTTCCGTTCATCTCTATCCACATGATCTTGGGCGTTTATGCACTTTTCGTACTCCTCGTTTATTTGACTGATAGTGAGTCCATTCAAATAGACAGGATTGTATTTCATCCGTTCCAAATAAGCAAATCGTGCATCAAGATCAATTGGAATCTCTTCATTTACATCAACTTCAATGTCATGCCTTGATGTACCAGCTTCACTCACCATATCAACCATTTCTAATTCTTTACTAGCTTCAGCTTGAACCGGCTCAACCTGAACTGGTTCCTCGGTTCTAGCTTTCTTGACAGACACATCTTCTTCAATGATCTCAGGAACTTCATCCAACTTACGTTTCCCTTCGGCTTTGTCATATATACTCGTAGAAGGAACCTCCTCAGGAACAGTAACTGATTCAACAATCGGCACCGACACAGGTTTAAAACCTTGTGATCTAGTATAATACAGCTTGATTTCTGTGACACCCGAGATTTTCAGGTTAACACCGTTAAACCAACTTAACCAAATTTCGTTTATCATCTTTGGAATCCTCTTTTGTACACTACATCAATAATAATAAATAAGCATTAATTTAAATAGTTAAGTAAATAACTATTTGTTACAACAAGAATAATTCTGGGAATTAATTCGAATCATAACGAGCGACACTAAATGGATAATAGTTCGGATAATTATTAGTTTATACGACTCGCAAAAGTTACCAAAATTTGACGGGATGTTTGGTCATAAATTATTTACGTCGTGATAGTACGGGATTCGAATTATAATTATTTAATAGCTAATTCAACTAACTTTGAATACAAGTTAATCAATACCCAAACTCAAAGGACCAAATTATAAAAGTTAAAACTTATATATCTCCACCCAACCCTCACCCGTCACCCTCTTCTTACCCTACACGTCGCACGTCAATTTCCGGCAACCCACAACCATTCGCCGCCATTTCGTCACCCCGTCACCATCATCGTGCTATCACCGGACGGATACCACACCATTACCGACTCATTATTATGGCATCGCTACTGGTCAAAGTCACCAACAACCATCGTCGCCATCACTCGGACACAACAACAACCCTAACTCCCGGCGAAGCTTCCTTTGTCTCTCACGAGCCGTTCCGGTCGGTTGACATAGGAAACCTGTTCTTGTTAATTTATCTATAGCTGCGAAAATCTAAGGTGAGTTCTTTGCCCGCTTTTAAATACCTTTTCGGGGAGAAAACATACAAACGTTTTTACAACGCCTTCGAGCAACTATATTTAAGGCGCCTTTGTGGCGGCTGCATTTTAGAGCACCTTCGGGTGGGCTGCATTAACGGCGCCTTTGTGGCGGCTGCATTTACGTTGCCTTCGTGGCGGCTGCGTTTTACAGCACCTTCGGGTGGGCTGCATTAACGGCGCCTTTGTGGCGGCTGCATTTATGGCGCCTTCGTGGTGGCTGCATTTTACAGCACCTTCGGGTGGGCTGCATTAACGGCGCTTTTGTGGCGGCTGCATTTACGGCGCCTTTGTGGCGGCTGCATTTTATACCTTCGGGTAGGGCCTTCGGGCAAGATTCTATCGGTTTTTTTCGAGCTGTGTTTTATGCTTTTGATTAATAAACTCATTGAACTCACCAACCTTTGTGTTGACACTTTTTAGTATATTTTCTCAGGTATTTAAGGAGCACGAGCACGATTAGGACATGCATGCATCATTGGGTCTACATGTTTTCAAGACTTACATTTGTTATTTAATGTCTTTGTATTAAATACTTTTAACGCATTTACTTTACTCAAAAGGTTTTGACAATCATTTGTCGTTATGCTTCAGCAATATTTAAAACAATTACTTTGTATTAAACTTTCGCACTTAGTGAGACGCGTATTCTTTTAAATTCATACAGTGTCGTTTGGTGTAATTAATGACTTGGGTCCTGGTTTTGTCACACGCCTAACGGATACCCCGTTTGTGGAAAATTGAGGGTGTGACAGATTGGTATCAGAGACATTGGTTATAGCGAACTAGGTTGCATTGCATTCTAGACTATAACTGTACACTACATTAGTTACACTTATGTGAATATATTTGTGACTCATATACATGAATAGATAACTTGTAGTATTTAAGTTTTAGGAAAAATTTTCTTGCCTGCCCTATTATAAAGTTTGAACTTGGTATGCCTTTACTTTGTTTGTGTGCTAGTCCTTGAAATATTTGCCATTTTAGGCAAAAAAAAAAATTATTATTATTTTTTTTTTCTTTTGGGGCTTTAGCTGAGAAATGTTTTCATGGTATTTCAACTTTGAACTTGCTTTATTATGGCAATAAACCGGTGTGGTCAGGAATATAATAACCAAACTTTTATACAAGAACAATGGGATTAGGTTGTTATCCCAAGGCTTAAGTATAGTGAGGTATTGACTTGATAGTCCGGTGGCCAACTATGTTTTATTACATGTCACTCCTTTTGTGACACATTCATATGCTGTAACATATTACTTGGCAAGAGGCATATTATTTGTTATGACATGTTGCTTATTGTGTGATCCACTATGTGTGGAAACATGTTACCTACTTGTTTAATGTTGTCATTGCTTATGATTACAGTGTACTCACTATATGTACTAGCACTTTTACTTGGATAGTTATCTAAACTCGTAGTGATACTTGACGTCTAATTTCCCACAAGTACATCACACTAAGCTTTATGTGTAGTAGGTCTGCCATATATTAGTTATAAGCATACTCTATTTGTCTTATACATCTAATGAGGAAAGATCAAATACAAAATTGATTTTGCCTAAAAAGTGTGAAAAGTGACTTAAATCACATCAAAACTGGGTCAAACGAACTCCGTTTGAGCTCATTCAAGCGGCGTTGGAACCGCCTCGTCGAGCTTTATCATCTTAGCCTCTAGGGTTTAACTTTTAGGGTTTAGCTTTAAAATTTAGTTTTTACCTTAAGGTTTAGCCTTAGGGTTGGGATTTAGCTTTTAGGGTTTAGTTTTTAGATTTTAGGCTTTTATATGGATGGGGTGAGGGGTTTAGGTTTTTAGGGGATGGGTGGGTGGGGTTTAGGTTTTTGGGGGGTAGGGGTGGGGGGGTTTAGGTTTTTTGGGTGGTGGGTGGGTGGTTTTTAGGTTTATAGAAGGTGCGGGTCGAGTGATTTAGGTTTTTGGGGGGTGGGGGTGGGGGGTTTTAGGTTTTTTGGGTGGTGGGGGCGGGGGTTTGACGACACGGTTCTAACGCCGCAAGAATGAGTTCAATCGGAGTTCGTTTGACCCGGTTTTGATGTGTCTAAATATCATTTCTTACGCTTCTTAGGCAAAATCTATTTTGTACGGTAACCTTTCCCTACATCTAATACCCAGAATAAAATAAATTATTTTATAGATAAGCACATAACATTATGCATGATAAGAGTTAAGATTAAAGAACATGATGGGAGACAGACTAGGGTGATTGTGTAAGGTAAATTGACGATTGCGGGTGCGCAACGTAATAGTGAATTTACAGGTATACGATGATCCTGGTAACACCTTTCATGTGGGTTATACCAAGAAACATAAAAGTGAAGAATAACTCAACACAAATCCATCTAAACAAAAATCTATCTGAAACAAAAGCCCATCTCTAAATAACACACTGATATCAATATTTATTTTTGTTTGGCACTCATAAAGATCTATCTATTGATGGGAGACAATTACAATACAACCTTTGATGGCTTATCCAGAAGTTTATCTCTAAACTACATGAAAGTTACCATATTCACCTAATTAACAGACAATTGAAATACTTCCTTGATGGCACACAAATAAGAACAAGGAATCTATGTTGACAAACTTAATAAGATTCTACAATTACACTTTGACCCTAATGATAACGTTTCATTTCCTCTACATCGAAATAACTCCCCGAGATGAAAGTTATACCCTACTAAATTCACAAACTTACGGCACGTGGTCGGGTACTTCAGATTCTAGCCAGTATATTATGACCTCTTGTCAAGCACCAATAATATCTTAACATCATGATTTGATCAAGAGAACGTTAAACAAACCCTGCAATCATACATATTTCTTGGAGGAGTCGCATAAGGTTAGCGACTCATTCAAAAATAAAATAAATAAATAAATAAATATATATATATATAAGTGATTTTTGTAACTTAGAATTTATAAAACCAAACCCCCACCCCATACCCATCTTCTACCTTACGACACTTACACGCACACATTCAAAAACCCTACTCGGCCGCACTACCTCACCAGTCGCACCTCCATCTTCATCGCCAAACCACATCGGTTTCATCCCCGCATCGCAGCATGCCCGTTTCGCCTCACCGCGTTGTTGTTCGGATAATCATACAGAACCGGAAAAAGCCTGCGGTAGTTCCGGCAAACTTGCAACTCCGTCCAACACTCGTAGTATCCGCAGTCTTCACTTACCTTGCTCGGTACATGTTTATCGTGTATTTTTTATAACTATCGCGTTACGGTTTCGTTTTCGGTTCGAATATCGATTCACCTGTATGCATAGATGGTATGTGAATGTGAATTGTATACTATGTGCGTATAAGTGTGACGATGAATATATGGGTTTGTGATAGTATGTATGTAGGTATAGTATGGTGTATGTGTATGTATGCGTTATATGTGTATTGTATGTATGCGGCTATATTTATATATGTGTATGTGTATGCGCTAAGATGTATGTGATTATGTAGTGTATGTATAGAAGCAATATGACATGGTTGTGTGTATGTGCGAGCTAGTTGCAGCAGATTAAATCATGCATAATTAATAGTAGCAGCGATATATATGTATATGTATGAATATGCGTTATATATATGTATTAACATGTGATTCGTGTGTGTGCGTGATTGTATATATGAATCTAAATGTGGTTTAAAATATGTTTGTAAGGATGAATGTGAGATATCAAAGATGATGATAATGTTGTGTATGTAGGCGTAGGAGCAGTCATATGTATAAAACGTGGGCATGTATAGTATGCACTGCCATGATGTATTCGACATGTGTGTGTGTTGGAATGCATGTATTGAAACCGTATGTGCATATTTAGGGGGTGGTATAGTTGTAGCAACCATGGATATATAGGCATATGTGATGTGTACATGAATGTATATAAAATAGCCATGTATGTACGGGTGTTTATTGTAAACATATGTACTCATAGGTGGTTGTGTGACAAATAGTATTGTTAGGTAGTTATTAAACAGAATATAAAAGAATGTAAGTATGAATGTAATTGGGTGATCATGCGTAAAGTGTATGGCTATGTATAGTGTGTTTTTGGCATGTTTGAAATGTAAAAGTAGTGTCACTCTCGTGTGATTTTGTGGTAACTATATTGCGTGAAATAAAAATTGTCAATATTATGTGGGTCATGAAATGTTAATGTGAGTCGGGTTGAAGTTGGATATAGCATGCATGAAGCATATTGCATGATTACATGTGTATATGGGTATATGAAATTGTGTAAGTGTAAGTAATTAATAATTAGCATTTAATTATTAAACTGGTAGTTGAGTGGCATAAGGTTCTGGTTTTTGTTTGATGATATATTTTGTTGTGCATCCAAAGGTGAGTCTCTTTGCCCGCTTTAAATCCTTTCGGGGAGAAAACATACAAAACTATTTTATACGGCCTTGGGCTGCATTTTTATACCTTCGGGTAGGGCCTTCGGGGAAGATTTTATACGGCCTTGGGCTGCGTTTTATGCCTTCGGGCAACTGTTTTGATAAACTAATTTCTATTGTCTAATGACTTATTTTACTTGAGCATAAATGTTCCAACAAAAGTCCTTTCCTTTAGTTTAGATTATTAATATACAGTGGGTATAACGGGGAAATTTGAGTAGTACTACCGGGTTCGGCAGACCCCATCACGCAGGTGGTGCAGATTGTCCTTGGAACTTTTGGTCATCTAGTTGATGGCAGTAAGGCACAACACAACGTTCAGTTTAATCTCAATGTGCTCATGTAGTAAGCGAGGTGGTTTTGCAAACCAGCAATAGCGAATGAAATTTATCAGTTAAACTGTTTTGATATTTATAAACTTTTGTTAAATATCTCATTGAGCTCACCAACCATGTGTTGACCATTTTTAGTATGTTTTCTCAGGTGGCTAGGAGCTGTGCACGTAGGACATATCATGCATGAGTCGTTTAATTTGTTTTGGACCTTCATTTACCTTGTTGGTTTTATTGAAAACAATTATCGGTTTTGTGCTAGACTATTGAGCACAGGTTTTAACTCGGTATCGTGCTAGACTATTGAGCACATGTTTTATATTGGTATCGTGCTAGACTATTGAGAACAAGTTTTATTGGTTTTGTGCTAAACTGTTGAGCACAAGTTTATTTAAATAATGGGTTTGTTTAAAAGCTTCTGCTAAACTTTGAAAACCTACATTTTATAACCTGAGTTTTTGGTTAATGACTAAGTAAAACTTTTGTTAAAATTTACTGAGTCAGTGTTACTATAACTAATGGCTTGAGATCCTGGTATGTCACACGCCTAACGGATACCCCGTTTGTGGAAAATTGAGGGTGTGACACCAACGAAAGTTGGGCAAGAGCCTTGCAAAACTACAAGTGGAGGTGCTGCTGAAGCCGCATGCGACACTGTAGTTCGCCGATGCGAAATTACTTGCGACACTACCTGCGACACTACCTGCGACACTATCTGCGACACTATCTGCGACACTACTTGCGAAACTAAGAAAGAAATGACCATTTTTCATAATAATTTAAATGCAGATCGTGCACCGATACCACTACCTTAACATTGTCCAAACAAGCAAGATCACTTAAGAATCAGGTGAGTTCTACACCTCACTTACGTTTTAAATACAATTTTGAGGCTAACATGCATACCGAGATGTTTTCTGGACTGTTAGACTTTATTACATGAAGTATGATGATGATGTAAGAGCAAGTAACTATTGGACTATATAAACGAATGTATGCCTTAATGGAAGACAAGAATCCTACTGGGGATCTCATAAAACTAGACAAGAATCCTACTGGGGATCTTATAAAACCAGCTAAGAATCCTACTAGGATCTCATAAAACCAGTTAAGAACCACAGAATAGGTCTCTTGTGACCAAAGAGGACATGATGATGACTTACTTACAGACAAATATATTATGTTATGTGTTATACGAATGTGATGTACAATATGATGATGCTATTTACGTGTACTACATGAATGATATGGGAAGTTCCTAAAGATGTTTTAAAACTAAAACTCACTCAGCGTGGCTGAATTTTGTATGCATGTTAGATTGATGTGCAGGTTAGGAGGTTTAGGGAGCTGTTTGGCGAGGGCTAGAGGCATGTTGAAGACTGGCATTGAAGAACATACATTTGGAATCAAATTTATATGTTTTTAATGCTTTAAGTAGTTTCTAAGACAATTTAAGGATAATGTAATGATGTTTTAAACAAGTATTCCGCTGTTCTTGAAATTTTATATAATATATGGTTGTTTTTATGCTTATGAATGCCAACTGTGGTGCTTGTCGAAAGACGGGCGTTACAAGTTGGTATCAGAGCCAAAGTTTAAGAGAAAATGGGTAAAATGTTTTCAAAGAAAAACCTAATACTTAAACTGAAAATGGTACCAAAGTAAGAATGCCAGTCTGCTAGCTCTACGCCAAGGGGTGAAGAACGATCAGCAACAAGCTATATATGATATGTTTATGCAATTGAAAACGAAAGAAGTCGTGAATCGTGTATTAATTGAGATGCCTGTAGAAAGTCTTGTGGCAAAAATAGGTATTAGGAAGGTAGAGGGATAGGTCTAGTGCCTATGCATGTTACGTGCTCGATACGTGATTAAAATACTCTTGTATGCTTTATGTGAATTAGATTAGGTTTGAATACTGACGAGACTCGAGAGGGGTATGTTTAGAACGTGAGCAGTAAAGTAAGTAGTTAATTACAACTGGCCACTGTCATTAGGAACTTACAGTACTTATCACGTCCTGAATTGCTCTGACTGATGAACGTGAGTGTTTGAATCTTATAGGAAGTAAGAAATGGCACCCAAGAGAGTAACCAGAAGTTCCGCCGAGGATGCTATTGCTAAGGCAACGAGAGCCACTGAGGGAAAGCGTGGGAGGAAGCCCACGAATAAGAGTGTTGATACCGATCCCGAGATCGAAGCTGAGGACGCACCAACCTCCGAGCTTGAGCAGAATTTGAAGGACGCTATGGAACACGAGGTGCACCAGGTCCTGACTAGTGTTTTTCCATTAGTTCTAAAAGAGATGACGAAAGAAATGAAGAAAGCTGAAAAGAAGGGACCCGCTAAGAAGGGTGTTGAGGATGATGAAGAGGAAGAGGAGTCTGAGAAGGTAGAGAGGGAGATCGAGTCGTCTGATGACTCGGATTTTGAGAATGAAGGGAAGGGGTGCAACTACGGTTCCTTTCAAAGGTGCAGGCCCCCTACTTTTGATGGGAAAAAGGGTTCCGCTGCCACCCTTGAGTGGCTAAGTGAAATGGAGGCTGTGATTGATATCAGCGAGTGTAGGGCTGATCAAGCTGTGAAATTTGATGCCCACTAGCTCGTTTACTGGGGCTGCGATTTACTGGTGGACTACTGTGAAACAGTCCAAGGGAAGGAAGGCGATCTGAAGAAATTGATGATTAAGAGGTTTTGCCTGCAATTTCAGGTTGATCGAGTGGAGAGGGAATTCCTGAATCTGACTGCAGGAAGTATGAGCCACCTTGAGTGCACTACAAAGTTCAATGAGATGGCACAGCTAGTGCCTTATTTGGTTGAAACTGAGCAAAGGAGGATTAAGTGTTATGTCCAAGGGTTGCCACCCAGGGTGCGCACACATGTGAATGCCCACAGGCCGGGCACTTTTGAGTTGGTTGTGGATTTGGCTGGGATTGTTTATGACAATGTGGCTGCTGAGGAGGTAGTGGAGGTAAAAACGAAGCATTGGGATAATTCCCGAAATCAGTCAGGGAAGAGGTTTAGGCATGATGGAAGGGGGTAAGACAACAAAAGGGCAAGGGTTGAGGCGAATCTGGCAGTAGTTCGTGACTAGAATGGGGGAAAAGACTGTGGAAAATGTGGCAAACCCCACTCGAGGGAGTGCATGATGGGGTCAGGACTGTGTTACAAGTGTGGGAAGCCGGGCCATCGAGCCTTTGAATTTATGGTGACTGTTAAATGCAGCCGATGTGGGAAGCAGGGTCACATAAGTAGGATTGTCGTGTGAACCTTGGGGACAACAAGGGGGAGGATAAGTCGAAGGCTACTGCTAGGGCTTTTACTATGACCAGGAAGGAGGCAAGGAACGAGCCAAAGGTCGTCTCAGGTACGTTTCTCGTCAACAACAATTGTGCATCTGTGTTGTTTGATTCTGGTGCTAGTAGGAGTTTTGTATCTGCTTTATTTTATACGGCCTTAAAAGTTCCCTCTAGAAAAGTAGAAAGGTCTTTTGATGTAGAAATAGCCGAGGGTAAATTCATTAGGGTTGATCAAATGATAGAAGGTTGCACCATTACTCTTTTAGGGCGTAGTTTCCCTACAGATTTATGCATTATGAACTTGGGTAGTTTCGACGTGATATTGGGGATGGATTGGTTGTCCAAGTTTTATGCCAACATAGGTTGTCGTGAGAGATTGGTTCGTTTGAAAGCTCTCGAGAACTGTGTATGGCGACCAGGAAAGTAAGATTCCTCGTTTGAAAGCTCTCGATGGAAGCCCCGTAACTGTTGGACTATATAAACGAATGTATGCCTTAACGGAAGACAAGAATCCTACTGGGGATCTCATCAAACCAGACAAGAATCCTACTGGGATCTTATAAAACTAGCTAAGAATCCTACTTGGGGTCTCATAAAACCAGTTAAAACCCACAGAATAGGTCTCTTGTGACCAAAGCGGACATGATGATGACTTACTAACAGACAAAGATATTATGTTATGTGTTATACGAATGTGATGTACAGTATGATGATGCTATTTACGTGTACTACATGAATGATATGGGAAGTTCCTAAAGATGTTTTAAAACTAGAACTCATTCAGCGTGGCTGACTTTTGTATGCATGTTAAATTGATGTGCATGTTAGGAGGTTTAGAGAGTTGTTTGGCAAGGGCTAGAGGCATGTTGAAGACTGGCATTGAAGAACATATATTTGAAATCAAATTTATATGTTTGTAATGCTTTAAGTAGTTTCTAAGACAATTTAAGGATAATGTAATGATGTTTTAAACAATTATTCCGCTGTTCTGGAAATTTTATTTAATATATGGTTGTTTTTATGCTTATGAATGCCAACTGTGGTGCTTGTCGAAAGACGGGCATTACAATTGAGTTTTTCAAAACATGATTTTATGATCAAATTTATTTTTGATGTGACTATATAGGTAAATGTTGTGGTTTTATATGAAAAGTTTTGATGTTTTCGGAAGTTGATTTCTTGATCAAATTTGTTTTTGGTGTGATTATACAGGTAAATGTTATGGTTTATGTGAAAATTATTGATTTTTTAAAAAGTTAATTTTTGTATAAATTTGATTTTAGTTGGTTTATATAGGTAAATGTTGTGGTTTTATAAGAAAAATTTTGATGTTTTCGAAAGTTAATTTTTTTATCCAATTTGTTTTTAGTGTAATTATATAGGTAAATGTTGTGGTTTTATATGAAAATTTTTTATTTATTCAAAAGTTGATTTTTTGATCAAATTTGTTTTTGGTGTGATTATATAGGTAAATGTTGTGGTTTTAAGAAATTTTTTTATGATTTTGAAAGTTAATTATTTGATCAAATTTGTTTTTGTGTGAATATATAGGTAAATGTTGTGGTTTATGTGAATATTTTTTATTTTTTCAAAAGTGGTTGTTTTGATCAAATTTGTTATTGGTGTGACTATATAGGTAAATGTTATGGTTTTATATGAAAATTTTTAATGTTTTCGAAAGTTGATTTTTTGATCAAATATGTTTTTTGTGTGATTATATAGGTAAATGTTATGGTTTATATGAAAATATTTTATGTTTTTGAAAGTTGATTTTTTGATCAAATTTGTTTTTGTGTGATTATATAGGTAAATATTGTGGTTTATTTGAAAATTTTTTATTTTTTCAAAAGATAATTTTTTGATCAAATTTGTTTTTGTGTGATTATATAGGTAAATGTTGTGGTTTATATGAAAAGTTTTGATTTTTTTGAAAGTTGATTTTTTGATCAAATTTGTTTTTGTGTGATTATATAGGTAAATGTTGTGTGATAGGTTCAATTGGATCGATACTGCTCCAAATCAGAATGATCAAAGTACAAACACAAAGTTCAATCGGCAACACAATTCATTTCTAAATAATTCTCTTGTATTGATGATCAAAGCAATAGTTGCAGTACAATGGTGCAGGAGAATACAATCACACACATAGTTTCTCTCTCTAATGTGTAATTTGTGATCTAGACTCTCTCTCTAACATTCACTAGCAACTTGCAAAACATGTTCAGATGATGTGTGGTATGATCTCATTGTGATATATTGATTCATTGCATTGCATATGTATTTACTTTAAAGTGTGTGCTTTGTGTGTGCAGGCATATGGATTCTTTATTGACATATCGACATCCTATGTAAACTTAAAAATTTCAAGAAATTTCAAGTTTAGGAGGAGAATAATTGAAGAAGAAAATATTTTCAAAAAGCCAAAAATAGTTGAAATAAGTGTGTTGAATATAAGGATCAAGTGGTCAATGAAAGCAAATGTATTGGATGTGATAAAAACAAACCTGAAGTCTTGTGATTTGTTTTTTTCTTTTTTTATTAAAGAAAAATGCTTCGGGATATAGAAATATTGGTAATGCAAAAAAAATGAAAAAGTAAATTTTTGAGTGAATTTGTGTGTTAAAACTTGTTGTCCTAGATCATGATTGATATTTAATTACACAAACCCTAATAAGGATGTCTTGTCTAATTAATGTGTCGAGAATGATTGTAGGTGCAATAAATGCAGTTGAAAAGTCAACAGACAAAGAAAGTGAAGAAAATCGTCTAAGTGTTGAAGCCGGGTGAAGACATTATTCACTGTTCAACCGGGTGATTGAATGATATGCAGCCGGGTAAAGAAGTGATTGGCACTATGCAGCCGAGTAATAGAATGAAGTTTCTATACAGCCGGGTGAGCGCTGTCACTGTACAGCCGGGTAAGTGTTGTCACTATACAGCCGGGTGATAAAAGAGTCTATGCAGCCGGGGAATTGCTGTCACTGTGCAACCGGGTGATGAAAGGAAAATGTTACTACGTAGCCGGGTGATGAAAGAAAACGCTACTGTGCAGCCGGGTGATGTATAAAACAAAGGTGTAGTCGTTCTAAAATCTTGTAACACGGTTATATCTTGACCCGACTCATGTTTACATTGTGAAAACATATGTTAAACAATATTGACCCGTCCCAACAATGTTGACACGGCTCAACAGTACTTGATCCGTCTCAACAGTGTGTGACCCGTCTATGTGTTTTACATGTTAAATGTTGTCTATTCACATGTTGACCCGTCCCAAGTTGTTGACCCATCCCAACAGTAACATGACCCGTCCAAGGCTTTTTGGGCCTAATTGTTTACCCGTCTAAAATGTTGACCCGTCTCAATTATTTGACCTAATTTGTGAGCCGGCTCATCAACATATAAATACCCGCCTCTTCTCAAACGCTTATCATTTTTTACAATCACTTTCAAGAAAAATCCCCTGAACCTCAAATCGACTCATATCATATTCAATCGTTGATTCTGTGACAAGTTTTTGAGATTGAATAAGGCATAATCATCATGATCAAACCTCATTAAACTCACTGTTTCTCGTAAAATCGAAATGTTAATGATGAACAATAATTGGACTTGAATCGACACTTTGATTTGTGTGTTAAAACTGAAATCGAGTGTTGAAATAGGTGTAATAATTATTAATCAACAATTTTAATCCATTAATAAACATCAAATCATCTGTTATCGACTGAATCGAAAGAAAATTTCAAATCCTGTCGAAACCGCCATTGATGAACCTTGAACTTGTTTCATAATGCTGATAACCACTGATACATAATCTGCATATGATCGACAAACTGATGATAAAAATGAACTGAAACATATGTTACTAGTTCATTTTGCAAATGACAAATTTGTACTTGGGTAATTAAGCAGTTAAGTCTGTTAATTGTTACATGATCATTGATACACAAAGTTTTTAATACAAGATGATATTCTCAAATTGTTAATCAACTTATGTGATAAATGTTAATGTGATTTGTTACATTATGACTTTGTGCTTGTCTCTTGTACTAATGTTGTTTGTTTGTTTTGATTCAGATGAATATATGGTCTTAAGTTTGAACCAAAGCATAATCTGGTTGTTATGTTGGATGAATTTATACAAGAAGCTGATGGGTATAGAGATATGATCAGATTTTTGAGAAGAACAAAATATGTGTATGCAATGTGTGCCAAACCCATTGTATATGCTAGATTGATCAAGAGCTTTTGGAGAACAGCAGAAGTTATCACTGATGAAACAGGAGTATCTGTTGTGAGAGGTCAGATTTCCAGACAGTTACAGATAACTGTGTCTGAAGAGTCTATCAGGACTGATCTTAGATTAGATGAAGAAGAAGTTGGAGCTCCTGATAAACAGCAGTTTGTGAGAGCAAGACTGGGAAAGCAATGGAAGTTATTATGCTATTTAATTCAGCAATGTATGTCAAGAAGAAGTGCTGGATTTGATAACTTTCCATCTGATTTTGCATCCCCAATTGTTGCAATAGCCATGAATAGACCTTTCAATATGTCAAGATGGATCATGAAAGGGTTTATATTCAACTTGGTGAAAGGAAAAAGATTCAAATTTTTGATGTATCCAAGATTCATGCAACTTTTGATCAACATTGCACATCCTGTGATACGAGAAGAAGGATTTGAAGGAGGAATTTTGTACACTTAAGATATGAATGCTCTATATTACAGAAAGATGTGTATTGGAAATGTAGAGAATGTGCAAATGTTTGACTATATGTGAGATATAGCAAACAATGAAGAAGATATTGGAGAAATATATTATCAAATTTCTCAAGGTGAAGTAGTAGACCCGTTAGATCTTGTGGATGAAATTCCAGACAATCTTTTGGATGATGACGAGTACTTTGCTAGACATCTAGAAGATGAAGATGATGAAGAAGATGATAACGGTGATGAGGATGATCATGGTGATGAGGATGATGATAATAATGAAGATGAGAATATTGTTGAGAGTGATGATATGAGTGAAGCTACATCCAAATCTGATGAAGCAGAGAAAGAAACTGAAACAATTTCTCTTGATACTCCCAGGGACATCACAGTCTGTTACAACAGATCACGACGATCTAAGACTGTTGTTGGTCCTACTATTGAAGAGGAGCCGGTTATCATTGAAGAAGTTAGTGTGCCTGAACAGATTGATGTAGTTCAGATTGCACAAGAAGTTGTTGCTGAAGTGGAAACTGTGGCACAGACAGTTGATGAAACTGAAGCTGTTAAGATTATTCCGGATATTTGTGATATTGCCACATCATCTGCTCCTGCAACTGAACATACTGAACAACCAAAGGCGTCTTCACCTAAGGTTGGTTTAGATGTGGATTTGAATGAAGAAGAAGGTGAAATCTTTCATTTAAAGAGGATGATAGCCAAACTTTTGGATGAGAATGCTCAGCTAAAGGCTTCAAAAGAAAGAAACAAGAAGAGACTTGCTGAATTTTGGGTTACTCATCAGAAAAACACTCAAGTGTTTAAGGAATTGGATGAAGAGTACGAAAAGCTCAAGGTAGATTATGAAGAGTTACAAGCCGAATGTAACACTTTACGAGCTGAAAAAGAAGTTTTGGAAAATTGGCTGAAAGAAGAAAAAACTGAACACTCTGAGTCTGATAAAGAATTTATTGCTGATGAAGACGTTGGAGCATCTGAGACTCCTAGGGATGTCACAGTTTATTACACCAAATCACGACGATCTAAAACTGTGACAGAACCGATTGTTGAATCAATCCCTATTCCCGATGATGCTACTACTGTTGTCACTTATGACAAAGCGGAGGGAAAACGTAAACTTGATGAAGTAATTGAGATTGTTGAAGAAGATGTGTCTGTGAAGAAAGCTAGAACCGAGAAAGCAGTTCATGTTGAGACGGTTCAAGCTGATATTGTACATGCAACTGAAGTGCTGGATATGATAGATGAAGCTGGTCCCTCTGAGTTTGAAACCGTAAAGAATGTAGGTGAAGATATACCTATTGATCTTGATGAACGGTTTGCATATCTAGAAAGAATGAAGTATAATCCTGTTTATTTGAATGGACTTACTGTCAGTCAAATAAATGAGGAGTATGAGAAGTGTGTTAATGCTCAAGATAGAGTTGACGGAGATCAGAAAGAGTTTCTTGTTGAACCAGGAGAGTGGACACCTTTACAAGAAAGCTTAAATATTGATGATCTTCCTCCGGAAGAATTATATCATCAAAATCCAGAAGAGATGACTTCGACCGATATGCGCCAATGGTTACAATCAAGAAACTATCCGTATAAAACGTTGAAGAGGTTGAAGAAAGAATCGTTGAAGAAGATTGTGGTGAGCTTTCAAGCGTCGGAAAAGATGCATAACCGTATGCTCTTTTTGGATTATCAAAATCCATAATATTTTGAACTAACCAAAAGGTTCAAAGTACTCGAACCAAAGGAGATTCCTTTGATGGCTTTACCTGTTGATGCACATAAGAAGAGAAAAGATCTTATTGATATGTTTCCAAGCGAAATGAAAGCATGTCACATACCTATGGAGGTACGTGAGTCATGGCATAAATCTGCCACAACAGGTGATATCGTGAGATCACTGCTAAGTAAAGGTCAATCCGTTGCTGATCTACTAGACTCAATGATCGTACCGGAAAAGTCCAAGGATGTAAAGATCATTGCATGGAAGTACGATGAGGTGTTCGATGCATTTTTTATAAAAAAAAAAAAGGTGAATGGATTATGTGATGTTTATCACTATTATTCTAGCATCTTCAAGCTTCCGATTCAAGACTTAAAAGAATTACACAAGCTTAGACTGATCAATCATACTCGAGCCGAGCGTGGTGATAAGTGTGTAATGTTGTTAGATGCTGGAATTAGTCGCATGCCTAAATTCCTGGAGTTTCGTGGCCAACAAGAGGACACAGCGTATTTGAAAAGTAAGAAGAAGAAGCAGAAAAAGTTGATCCTTCAAGATATGTACTTAGACGAATTTTCATACGAATACTTTGACAAAGTTACCAATCAGGGATTGAAGGTATTCGATGGTTCGCAGAAGACGAAGCCTATTCTGAAATTTTTCTATCAAGAAGAGACGTTTGAGCTGAAGTTGGTTCGTAATTTGGATGACTGGGATTAAGACATGACTACCTTATTTAGTACGTTTGAGCTTAAACTAATGCACCCATCCTATATTGATCATCTTCGAAGCCACAAGATGGAAAAGATGAAGGATCCAATTGCTGAAGATGATAGAAGGTTATTTGAAATCATGGTTGAGGTTATCGGAGCTGCTACCGAAAAGAACCGATTAAGGAAAGCATTACTCAATGCTGACCTGGTGAAGATCAATATTCCGGAGATTGAGTTCATGAGGGTTACTTCAAAGGGTACCTTAGATGTACGGGCCAAAGGAAAGAAAAGGCCGTACGAATTTTATGCTAATATTGATTTTGCAGGTATCACTTTGGAAACGCTGAAACAGATGGCTGCTTGTGATATTGTCACCAACAAGTCAAAACCGAGACAAGCCATGATAGCTGAAAAATTCAAGTCGTGCATTGAAGAAGCTATCAAAGAGCAAGAAGAATACACTGGACGATAGTTGCTGAATGTAAAAGACGAACCTGAAGAGTTTGAATGAAGAATGTTGATTCAAGAGAGATTGAAGATCAAAGAGAAAAAGAATTAAAGCTGAAGATTTTGATTAAAAGTCCAAAGTTAAATCTTAGAGGGAGTACTGTTAGGGCTCGTTCCTATTAGAAGATTTACTTTGTACTTTGTTTATACAGGTTTGTATAGTTTAGGGTTAATTTTGTATTTTCCCTAAAGTGTTGATGCATAAAGCATGTTGCTAGTGAATGTTAGTGAGAGAGTTTAGATCACATTTTTACACGTTAGAGAGAGAACTGTGTGTGTGATTGTATTCTTCTGCACTATTGTACTGCAACTATTGCTTTGATCATCAATACAAGAGAATTATTTAGTAATGGATTGTGTTGCTGATTGAATTGTTGTGTTTGTACTTTGATCATTCTAATTTCGAGCAGTATCGATCCAATTGAACCTATCAGCACCCACTATCAACAAACCACGAGTTGATAGGTCTTCTAGGGCGCACCTGCATTTCAACAATTACTTAGTTAGTTTGGTCAACCCAGGCCCACCTGGTCTTGGGTTTTCCGAATCTATCTGTTACAGTACCTTGCTGATAATGTAAGTTATTAAAATTTGATTCATTTGAGAGATTTGGTTGAAAAATGTTTCTGCCACTGGCTTGGTTTATTTGCTTTCTTCTTAAAGCTGAAAACCTTTCCTCTAACTTAGGATCAAGGTTGTTTTCATATCTTTGAATTCGAACCATCAAACCTCTTGGCGTGAATCTGTTAACCTGTTCCTCAAATCTAGAATTATTCTTTTGAAAGGTCTCGAATCAGGAGAATGACTTTGGTTTGATTTTGAAAAACCATCAGATTGATTTCTTAAAAAATTTGGAAAACGAGTCATTTCTCTTGATGAGTTTTTCCGAAAGAAACAATTTGAAGTGTCATGATTTTTTTTCATAAATATCACAAAACTTGTTATAAAAACATTCTTCTGAAGAGTGATTTCTTTTATCAAAGTAACTGTAGTACCTGTTAAAGAAACACTCAGCAGTAGCATGGTTATTACGATCACAAATCTTACAGTGTTTCTTACTGATCTTAAAGAGCCGACTGTTAACTTTTGAAGTTGAACCAACATGTGATTCATTAACAAACTTGTTTGTTTTAAAGTTAACTTGGTTCTTTTGTGGAGATTGAGTTTGTGATTTTGACTTCATGTTATCAGATTGTGTTTTTGCTTTAGTAACATGGTTTGATTTTGAAACATCTTGCTTAGTGACCCTTCTTGGATTCAAATCTTTTATCATTGACAGCGGAAGACTTAGGAACTGAACCTGTTTTCAGACCAGAGTTAGATTTGATCTTAGAATTTATTTGGTTACAATGAGATGAATTAATATCAAACGTTCCTGCTGACACAAACTTGATGGGTTTGATTTTAGACACTTTCTTTGTGACAGGTTTGACAGATGGAGCTTTGTTTGCATTGGTATTGTCATTTTATGTTATGACATTTTTACCTTTTGACTGTTTTGGTTCAGATTGATTGATTTTCGTTTTAGGTTTTTGCAACTTATACATTGAAACTTCAGCCTTCTTTGCATGCTCTTTTTCACGCAATTGATCAGCAACACGATCTTTCTGCTCCTTTTTCCACTTGATGTATTCTGGATCATTGTAAACCGAGAATTGTGCTTCATCCTTCACCGTTTCTGCTGGTTTTGGATTCAGTTCCGGATATTCAACAACTTGAACCAGAATAGGATCAGATTTGTCACTGGCCTCGTCATCAGCTTCAACAGTCACACTTTCATCTTCTTTCAAACTTTCGATTAACACTTCAAATCCTTCAGATTCAGATTTACTTCTTTGAATTTCTTTGAATCTTTGTTCATTTTCAGGTGAATGATCAAATTCATTAAAGTTTTCTGGTAAAGTGTTAATGATTGATTTAGGCATTGGTTCATGTGTGAAACCCAATCCTGTTCGGTTATCTTTTCTATCACTTATCAACTTTGCTAAAATAGCTTTTGAACTTTTAATTTTGGCAATTCAACCTGAGTTGCTACATGAACAATCTTTTCTAATTCAAAGTTCTTGGTCATTTCTTCCAACTGTTTACTTGAAATTTCCAGTTCTTTCAAGGTTTTGTTCCATGATTCTTTAAGTGACAATATCTTGTCATTATCAATTTTGTGATCAGTTTTAAGTTGTTCATGAACATTTTCATGTTTACTTAATTTTTCACCAATTTTAAATGAATGAGTTCGATAATGTTCCACTTGTTTAATGCATTGTTCAGAACATAACCTGCCTTTCACATCATATGGTAAAGGAACATAGTTTGGGGGTAATTCGATACTAAACTTTGGTTGATTTGATTCAGCAGATGAGAAAGACTCTTTAGATGTAGCCATAAGAGCAATCTCTGATTCAGATTCTTCAATTGGATCTGACTTTGCACTCCAATCATACTCTTCTGAATCTTCACTGACATCATTAACCACTTGACAGTCCCCTTCTTCAGACCAGTCTTCTTCCTCAATTTCACACACAAGAGCCAAACTTGAAGTTAGATCAGCTGTAAACTGTTCCGCATAAGCACTCCAGTCATAGCCATCTTTGACACTGACAACAAAAGCTTTGTTCTGATCTTCTGACTGTTTTCTTTTGTCTTCTAGTTCAGGCATTGGAAGACTTTGATATGGCCTTTGATGAAATCGCTGATTTCTGTTTTGATAACTTGAAGACGGTTGAGAATTCTAAGTTTGACCATGAAATTGATTCTGCCCACTTGAACTTGCCTGACCATTGTAGTTCTGATTCTTAGGAGGTTTACATTCCCTCGAAAAATGACCAAAGTAGTTACAATTGAAGCATCTAGCCTTTGACTTGTAAAAACCAACTGTCTTGTTTGCATTAGGCTTGAAGTTGCGATTAACATAAGCATGTTTCTAAGAACGATATGATACCATCACCATCTGCCAGTTTAAGTCCATTTCTTCAACATCATCTGGATCCATTTCAAACAGATCTTGTAAAACAACATCCAGCTGTGTTAAGTGACGACCTTGATAAACTTTAAAGCTTGCTAGGAATGCGGTAAAGGCATCTTTAGTTTCATCATCCTGTAACAAGATGTTCATGACATCTTTTACTTTTGCTTGAACTGTTGAACTTGAATTTTGATTTTCTACTTGAAATTTCATAGGCTGAACTTGAACTTTTGGTGGAGACTAAGGTTGAGTATAGATTGGTGTAGTTGTTTGATACGATGAATCAGTGTAGAAACTAGCACCAAATAATAAATCTCCCTCATCTTCAGATTTAACATGATCTTGAACCAGAAAAGCATTCTCCATAGTGCTCGAAGGATTAACCACAAATTTGTATTGTGCATGAGAACCATTTCTATCTGAATTTCTTGAGCTTTCATCAATTTCCACTTCTTCAATTTTAGCAATCAGCAGATCTAAATCCATAGGAAATTTTTCTGTATGCTTCAGCAGTGTAACTGTCTATTTCCATGAAGATGGAAGAGCACAAAGTAATCTATCATTCAGGTCTTGAAGATCTATCTTGACTATGACATTTGTCATCTCAGTTGTTAGATGGACAAATCGATTCATCATTTGATGGACGGTTTCCCCTGAAATATGTTCAAAAAGCTCTAATTGTCACTTTAGCTTTTGCTTTTTCAGACTTCTGATCTATTTTCCTCCCTCACAAATTGATTTTAATGCCTTGAATAGAGTATAACCCGTTTGATAAGCATCCAGTCTCGACAACACTTGTAGTGGAAGCCCCTTACACATCAAGGAATATGCCTTACTGTCATTCTTAACTTTGCGTAAGTCTTCACCTTGTAGATTATCTTCAGGATATGGCTCTGGAGAATCTTTAGTGTAGGTGCTGGCATTGTCAGGAGTAGTCTGAGTAGGAATGTGTGGACCCTTATCAATGGATTTCCATAAGTCATTATCAATTGAACATAGATGGTGCTTCAATCTGATTATCCAGTTCTTGAAATCTGCACGATTAACCAACCTTGGTACACGATTATCAGAATCATCATTTGGAGCCATTGTAATATTCAAAGAAAATATTCAAAAGAAAAATTTTTGTATTTTTTTTTATTTTTGAAAACAAACAATTAAATTTTGAAAATAAAACTAAGTTAAGTAATGAAATAAGATTTGATGCGTCTAAACAGTAACAGGTAAAAATAATAAAGTTTGAAATGACTGAAAAAGTTACGCGGCTGAACAGTGTTTTTTTCTTCTTCACCCGACTAAACAGTGCAATAATGAAGTCACACGGCTGAACAGTTGCAAAATTTCAAACTCTAAAGATCTTCACACGGCTGAACAGTAATGAACTTGACACAGCTAATTCTTGACACGGCTGAATAGTGCTTGACCCGGATGAACAATTGTCAATTTTATCACCCGACCAATCTTCGCACGGCTGAATAATATTACTTCACCCGGCTAAGAAAAGTTGAGACAACTAAACAGTATCTTGACACGGCTGCACAGTAATAGGTAAAAACACTTCAAACGTCTGAACAGTAATTGACCCGGCTGAGATTTTCTTCACACGGCTCAACAGTAGTCAGATTTTGCTTGAGGATTCTTCACCCGTCTAGACAAAATTCTTCACACGGCTGCACAGGACCTAATTGTTCACGAAAACTAAGTCCAAAATTTTGTCTAAGTCCAAATTAGTCACACGTCTAGTACATCTTCATCCTGTTCATCAATATCTTCATAGATATTTTAGTGATTTTAAGCAAATTTGTCCAATGCGACCAAAAATCACACACAAGCTGTGATTTATACCGATTATCAATCCTCAATATCAATCAATCCCAAACATCATCAATTCAATGCGAATTATGATGAATTTTCGATCAAACAGTAAATTTCAATTTCTTCTTAATTCCTCACATCTGATGAAATCTAGAAGGAATTTGCACAATTGTTGTTAATTAGAGATGATTATGATGATGAATCAAATCTAAAAACAGCAACAGATCATTCAGATCATGAATTGAACAGTATTAACGTGTTTTTGCTTGATGAATAGCGAAGAACACACAGTACCAACAACTCTGATACCAATTGATAGGTTCAATTGGATCGATACTGCCACAAATCAGAACGATCAACGTACGAAAACAACAATTCAATCAACAACACAATCCATTACTAAATAATTCTCTTGTATTGATGATCAAAGCAAAATCGTTGCAGTACAATAGTGCAGGAGAATACAATCACACACACTGGTTCTCTCTCTTCAGTGTATTGGTGATCTAGACTCTCTCCATAACATTCACTAGCAACATGCTTTATGCATCAACACTTAGGGATAATACAAAATTAACCTTAAACTATACAAACTTATATAAAAGTAGAACAAAGTAAATATTCAACTAGGAACGAGCCCTAACATAAATGTTCTTGTTTTATTTGAAAATTTTTTATTTATCAAAAGTTGAGTTTTTTTATCAAATTTGTTTTTGGTGTGAGTGTATAGGTAAACTAGATTAGTACCTGTGTACTACACGGATTTTAGTTGTATAGGTTTTAACTCAATTTACATATCAAATTTATTTTTAACATATCTCTTATTAAATCGATTTGGATATTTACAAATATATTCATATAAAAATCATATGTTACAATAAAGGATATGATTTATAATAGTTGGTAAATTTTTATTGGAACATATCGGGTTAGGAGATAATTCATGATAATTGTTAATTTTTTTATATGAACATATCGAGTTATGAGATAATTAATGATAATTGGTAAAAGTTTAATTTGAACATATCGGGTTAGGATAAATCATAATAATTGATAATTTTTTTATTTGAACATATCAAGTTAGGAGATAATTCATGATACTTGATACATATCGGGTTAAGATATAGATCATGATAATTGGTAAATTTTGTATTTGAACATATCGGGTTAAGAAATAATTGATGATAATTTGTGAACTTTTAATTTAAACATATCGGGTTATTTCGAATATGGAGCATACTATGACCCGTCTAAAAATTCTCAACCAAAATTAATTTAGAACATGACACCTAAGCAAAATCCTATGTGAAGTAGTTAAAATGGTGACATGTGGATGTGTTACTCAATTATTAGAATAGATAGATATGTGGTTTTATATGAAAGTTTTTTATGTTTTCGAAAGTTGATTTTTTGATCAAGTATGTTTTTGGTGTGATTATATATGTAAATGTTGTGGTTTATATAAAACTTTTTTATGTTTTCGAAAGTTGATTATTTATCAAATTTGTTTTTGTGTGATTATATAGGTAAATGTTTTGGATATTGAGAAATTTTTTTATGTAACACCCCAATTTTTATGGTAAGACACATTTACGTAATTATGCTTATATAGATGTGCATTTACATGGTTACGAATAGATGATGTATGACGTTTATGATATATGCTATGCTTACGATAAATGTGGTAATTATAAATGTACGATAATGTAGAACGTAATGACTAATTACTTGATAATCAGTAAATGGAAGGATTAACGAAGAGGTTATGGTGTGATTATGGGCCATTAAGGGTAAAAGAATGAACTAGGCCCAAAATGGTAAGTGGATTAGTTACAATACTTTCTTAATATGGCCTAATCACCTAATTAAGGCTCAAAGCCCACCTAAAACCCTCCCCAATATGGAAACCCTACTATTTAAACCACCATTTGCAACCACCACCCACACTTCACCTTCTTCACAACACACACTCAAACCCTATCTCCATTGTTGAAGAAAACTAAGGCTAGAAGGAAGAAAAACCAAGGTTTTTGTAAATCCAAGTGTTGATCTGAAGTAAAAGGTGTTAAACAACAGGTAATCAAGGTAAAATCATCACCAAAACATGTTTTCATAACACAAGACGAATCTGACCATTAATGGAGTTTTTAAGTTTTTCAAAAGTTTCAAAGAAATCAATAAAGGTTTCATTTTTATGGATAAAATCGTGGAAAAGCTTAGATTTAGTCATATAAATGATAAACCAAGGTTTTGGACGTAAAAAGTTTAAGATTTGGTTGAAAAACAAGGATTTTTGGTTGAAAACGAGCTGTAACAGCGTTTTGCAACACTAGTGTTCTTAATGCGACACTAGTGTTCATCTTGCGACACTATGACGTCTTGACTTCATGGCGTGTATCGGGTGTGTTTGCGAAAGTAGTTTAAGTCCCAACTGTGACACCCCGCAAATTCAGGTTAACAACGTTAACTACTTTGTAACTATTCCGTTAAGTTGTATATAAGTTTAGGGTTTGTTTTTTAATTTACTAAACTACTTTATAAACCTTCAAACCAAAAACTAAATAAACCACTAATGTCTAAGGGCCAAAAGTGTAAATTAGAATTTATAAAACCAAACCCCCACCCCATACCCGTCTTCTACCTTACGACACTTACACGCACACATTCAAAAACCCTACTCGGCCACACTACCTCACCAGCCGCACCTCCATCTTCATCGCCATAACACATCGGTTTCATCCCCTCATCGCAGCGTAGTAGCAAAACTTTATGTATCATAAGGTTGTGACTTCAGGAAGGTAACTGTTTCAACTGGTGGGTTCAGACTGATTATATGTGGAATGAGTCATATCATTAAGACGCAAGTGTAGTAGCAAAACTTTATCAGGTTTTTCAACATAGATCTTTGTTCTTATTTGTGTGTCACCAAGGAAAGATTTCAATTATCTTTAATTTAGGTGTATAAGGTAAAATGTGTGTAGTTAAGGATAAACTTATCATATGCCATCGAAGGTTGTATTGTAATTGTATACCATCCGTATATGGATTTTATAGGTTCAGTCAAGCATAGACTTGATATCAGTGCGTTATTTAGAGATGGATGTGTTGTGTCAGATGAATTTGTATTGATTGGTTCATCACTGTTGTTTGTCTTTTTGGGTATCACCGACATGACAGATTTTCCCAGGATCATCGTGTACCTGTAAATTCACCATTACGTTGCACACCCGTAATCGTCAATTTACCTTACACAATCACCCCAGTTTGTCTCCCACCGGGTACATTAATATTACGTTTAGTTATGTTCTTGGATTTACATTCATCCGTGTGGCTTTGCTATCCCATATCAAGTATTGAAGGGGTATAAGTGTATGATAAACCTATAAGTAGGAGATAACTACACTGGATGTATAGGACACTAACAGACTATCAATGTGCTATATCAATGGGTCGCATGTATCAGGTATTGTGTAAGTTCATAAAAAGTGTAAGACTACTAGTCTAAACACAATCTGAGTGTATAATGTGCATAAGCGGTGGTACTATCAAATCAAGTAGATAGCACGTAGTGGATCACACAATAAGTGAAAGGTTGCACTAATAATATGTCTCATCTTAAGTAACATGTTATAGCATACGAATGTGTGATATAATAAGTGATGAGTAATAGCACATAGTAGGTCGCATAAGTATTAAGTCAAAACCTCACTATGAATGAGTTTCTGGACAAAATCCATTACTCTTGTTCATGTACCTCTATACCTCAGGCATCGGTCTCAGCCGATTGGTTGCCATAATGAGGTATATAATTCAAAAGTGTGTTGTTTAGGCTCCGAATGACCTCAGTTTGTTGCCATAATGTTGCAAGTTTCAAGTTTTAATGAAATGTAAACATTTCTCAACTAAAGTCCCCAAATGAAAAGGAAAAAAAAAATTTGGCCTAAAAACGGAATAACCTTTTGAACCAAGTCGTGGTCAGCCAAGTCTCATGCATATTTCAATGAACAATTCATAAGCTAGCAAATACATATCTATTTCAAGCTTCACTAGCAGAGCAAGTCCAAGAAAAAAAAATATTTTCCCTAAAGTTGCACAAGATACAAGTTGGCCACTTCATGTAACGCTAGTGTAGGCGTGTGCATGTGTAAATCACATGTATATGGGTTACAAATAAATTCACACAGGTGCAACTAATGCAATGTACAGTTATAGTCTAGAATGCAATGCAATGCAAACCTAGTTCGCTATAACCAACGGCTCTGATACCAATCTGTCACACCCCCAAAATCCACTAACGGAGTTCTACCGTTAAGTGTGTGACAAACCAGGATCTCAGTCATTACTTACACCAAACGACACTGTATGAATTTAAAACATACGTGTCTCATTAAATGAGAAAATTTAATACAGAGTTAACGTTTGTAAGTTTGAGGAAGCGTAATCGTAATGTAATGTCAAAATATTAAATAGAAACTAAATGCGCAGAACACGCGTCCAACACGAGATACATAGTCTAAATAGTCATTTAAATTCAAAACATGGTTTGTAATGCAAGAAAATGTTTAAATGAAAAGCCGTGACTCCATGCCATGTCCTAAGTGCGTGGTACCTCAGTGACTTGTAAAAGTGAAAGTCTAACAAGTGTCAACACGACGGTTGGTGAGTTCACATAGTAAGTATAAAAATCAAGTAAGTTCAGTTGCAAGCAGAAATATAAATAAAGTATGTCATTGTAGGTAGCTAATCTACAGCACATGTCCTTAGAGGCGTATGTATCTGACCGAAGCTGGCGTATGTACACATTAAGGACATTTTGCCCGTTCGTACATCCCAACAGGATGCACTGTAAGTAGGTTAGGTCATTCAACACCCGTTTGACAGGTCCTTCTTTCATGCCAGCGCGACTAGCCCGGGTGGGGTTTGTCAAACCCAGTAGTACTACTCAAAATATCCCCGTTATTTCACAAATACTAACGGTCAACTAGGTATCCATGAGGTCTTTCATGAACAAAATAAAAGTTGCTCTAATCCAGACATGCGACATACAAAATTTGTAAATCCGTAAAAGTAATTGTTCGCGTTCTCAGCCCATAAAAGGGTGAAACAGTAAAAGTACAGTTCAGTGAACTCACCTTTGAAGCGCACAGCAAATAACAGCAAACTGCAATAAAAGACCTAAACTGCTCTAGGACCTGCTTTAGCAATTATTTACTAATTAATAACTA
Organism: Tagetes erecta; assembly: GCA_030867185.1. Classification (NCBI taxonomy): domain Eukaryota; kingdom Viridiplantae; phylum Streptophyta; class Magnoliopsida; order Asterales; family Asteraceae; genus Tagetes; species Tagetes erecta. The sequence continues at coordinate 9,392,747 of CM061497.1, forward strand.
GGAACATGCAAGTGAATATATAATATGGTAGTCGCTAGGGTTTTCGAGTGTTCGGTTCGGGTTAGAATAATATTAATAATAATAATAGCCCTTTCAAGGTTACACATACATTACATGTCATATTATATAACTGGACTTATATACTTTTCTATTAAATGTAAATCACGTATCTTATCATTAAATTAAACCCGACAGGCGTCATCTTCATATATTCAATGCTATCACCAAGGCATATTGATAATGATCCACGAGCAGAAACAAACCTAGGCTAAACCTAGCGGCGTCGTCACTTGGCCAACCAAGTTTCCGGCGTCGGAAATAGTAATCTCGGCCAACCGAGATAAAGGAAACGATAAACACGTCTCGAAATAAACTTCAATAATCATTCACCATCCAACCAAAGAGTTTTACAACTATAAATAAGAAACTAGAAACGATAAATAAGAAAACGATAACCATGCGCAACAAACTCTCCAAACAAAAAGGTCTAACAAATAGAAACAAATATTAACCAAGTTTATCTCTTCTCACGGTTGGATGGGTCTTCATAGATTTGATCCGATCTAGCCACTTTCGGTAACGGGCTCGAGGTCGTCTTGCAATTGGGCTGACGTGTCTGGATCCGTATCATCCTCCCCTCCTAAAATTTGACTCGTCCCCGAGTCATCTTCAAATGGTCCGTCTTCGATATAAGGAGCTAAATCAGCAACATTAAAAGTAGCCGAAACACCATAATGACCCGGTAAGTCAATTTTATACGCATTGTCATTAATACGCTGCAGCACACGGAATGGACCATCAGCCCGAGGTTGCAACTTACCATGACGCCCTGGTGGAAACCGTTCCTTTCGCAAGAAGATCCAAACGAGATCCCCAACTTGAAAAACAACTTTTTTTCTATGTTTATTAGCACGGGCTTGGTACTGTAGATTGTGTTTAGTAATTTGATCGCGCACCTGTTCATGAAGCAACTTGATTTGTGCTGCCCGATCACTCCCTTCCGAACTATACTTCGCAACCCCAGGTAATGGTGCGAGATCAAGAGGTGTAAACGGATTACGCCCATAAACTATCAGAAAAGGGCTACGGCCTGTTGTGCTATGTGTCGACCTGTTGTATGCGAACTCGGCCTGCGGTAGAGCAAGATCCCACTGTTTTTTGTTAGCACCCACGAGACAACGAAGTAAATTTCCCAAACTTCGGTTAGTAACTTCCGTTTGACCGTCGGTTTGGGGGTGATGAGAAGAACTAAACTGTAGTTTTGCGCCCAACCGTCTCCACAGTGTGCGCCAAAAGTGACCCACAAATTTAACATCTCTGTCGGACGTAATTGTTTTCGGTATCCCATGCAACTTGACTATATCAGAGAAATATAAGCGCGCCACTTCCGATGCATCATACGTTTTTGCACAGGGGACAAAGTGAGCCATTTTAGAAAAACGATCGACAACTACCATCACAGAATCTTTTTTTCGTTGTGTAAGCGGTAACCCAAGGACAAAGTCAATACTAACATCTTCCCAAGGGCCGGATGGAGTGGGTAGTGGTGTATACAACCCGTGGTTGGTGTGGTGTGTTTTGGCGAGACGGCAAACGCGACAATGACTTAGAACTTTTACCACATCGCGTACAAGTTTGGGCCAAAAGAAACGCTCGGTCACAAGTGAAACTGTTTTTGTGCGACCGAAGTGACCAGCCAACGCACCTTGGTGACATTCAAGAATAATTGATTCCCGGAATGAAGATAAAGGGACACACAAACGGTGACCCTTAAAAAGCAGCCCCTCACGCCGCACATAATCACGAACCGGGGTGATAGCACAGCTTTCCCAAATTGTCTTGAAATCGGGATCATCCTGATATAAAACTTTGAGTGGCTCGAAACCGGCCACTTGAATAGTGGACGAGATCATCAATGACGGTCGACGACTAAGGGCGTCTGCTACGGTGTTTGCGCTCCCCGCTTTATGTCTGATGACAAAGTTGAAATCTTGTAAAGTTTCAACCCACTTGGCATGTCTCGGGTTGAGTTTAGCTTGCCCTTGAATAAACTTTAACGCTTGATGATCAGAATACAAAATGAACTCATTGGGTAGCAAGTAATGTCGCCAATATTCGAGGCTTCGAATGATAGCGTAAAACTCCTTATCATAGGTGCTATAGCGTCGCCTTGTGTCATTGAACTTCTCACTAAAATATGCGATCGGCCGGTTCAATTGGCTTAAAACGCCGCCGATCCCCAAACCCGAAGCATCACATTCCACTTGAAACACATTATCAAAGTTTGGCAAAGCTAAGATTGGTGCTTCTGTAATGGCCCTTTTGAGTCTATCAAAGGCTGTTTGAGATGCCATAGACCACAAAAATTTATTTCCCTTCAAACAGTCTGTGATAGGTGCCATTATAGTGCTAAAATCTTTTATAAACCGCCTGTAAAAGGAAACAAGACCATGAAAACTTCGTACCTCGTGGAAGGAAGTAGGAGTCGGCCACGTTGTGATTGCATCGACCTTTGAATTATCCATGCGTATGCCCTTTCCCGACACTAAATAGCCCAAAAATATAACTTCTTCGGATAGAAAATGACATTTTTTTCCGTTTGCATATAACTTTTGAGCTCGAAGGACAGTGAAAACTTGTCGAAGATGGTGTAAATGTTGCTCCAAGTTTTTGCTAAACACCAAGATGTCATCAAAATAAACAACCACACACTTGCCAATAAATGGTTTGAACACATGATTCATCAAACGCATAAAGGTGCTTGGGGCGTTTGATAATCCAAAAGGCATTACCATCCACTCGTAAAGCCCGTCACGTGTCTTGAATGCGGTTTTCCACTCGTCCCCGGCTTTCATACGAATTTGGTGATAACCACTTCTCAAATCAATTTTTGAAAAAACTTTGGAACCGTCTAGGTGATCTAGAAGATCATCAAAACGCGGTATTGGGAAACGGTATTTTATTGTAATTTTGTTCACTGTCCGGCTGTCAATACACATTCGATAAGTACCATTTGGTTTAGGAACGAGTAACGCGGGTACCGCACAAGGACTCATACTTTCACGGATGAGGCCTTTGTCAAGAAGTTCAGTCACTTGGCGATGTAGTTCTGCGTACTCCTTTGGGTTCATCCGGTAGGCAGGTTTGTTTGGGATGCTCGCACCGGGAACAAAATCGATACAGTGTTGGATATCACGCAAGAGAGGTAGACCTGCCGGAATATCATCTGGAAAAATATCGGTGAACTCGCGAAGAAGTGGGAGCACCGCGGCAGGGATATCACTTGATTCTGTATTCGGTTCAACCACCACTAAAGCAAAAACATGTGAAGTGTTTGGGTTGTTGGATAGACCCACAAAATCAGACTTGGTTAAAGGCTGTTGCGGTTCCTCGCGCGGGTTGAGCGGAGCCAAAGTGATGTTGAGATTATCCTTTTTGAAGGAGTATGTGTTGTGAAAACCGTCATGTTTAACCCGCCTATCATAGAGCCACGGTCGTCCCAAAAGAATGTGGCATGCATCCATTGGAATCACCTCACACCAAATTTCATCCACATATTTGTTTCCAATTGAAAACTGCACCAAACATTTCTGCGTGACTTTCACCAAGTTTCCTTTTTTTAGCCATGTAAGTTGGTACGGTTCCGGGTGGTCTTGGACGGATAGGCCGAGCTTGTCGACCATTGTTGTAGCTACCATATTTTCGCAACTTCCCCCATCAATAATGACCATACACACTTTGCCCTTTGTCGTACACTTTGTTCTAAAGATGTTGTTTCGCAGCCAAGTTGTATCGTCTTCCGAACCCGATGGAATGGTACTAAGGACCCGACGAGACACGAGAACCTCACCCCGATCGGGGTAAAGGACTTCGGTTGTGTCATCTTCCTCTTCATTGTTATACGATGGCTCGGTTTCCTCCACAAAAGCAACTATTTGTTTGTTTGGGCAGTCTCGCTTAAGATGACCCAAACCTTGACATTTAAAACAACGTAGAGTATTTGACGTTCCCGTTTGAGTAGTTGGAGTCGCAGGGGGGTCGGCTTTGATTGGGCCGACCCGAGGAGCTGATGTGAATTGTCGAGAGGTGGTCGACTTGAGTTTGTGATTGAGTTGTTGTTCGACCCGTAAAGCAAGTCTGCACACGTCATAAAAAGAATAGTATTGCTGCAGTGACACGATATCCGCTATATCTCGTCGTAAGATACTCAAGAAACGTGCAACGATTTGTTCTTCCCCTTCCTCAGCCCCACAACGCATTCGCATGCGCTCAAACTCACTGATGAGTTCCTCAACAGTTAAGGACCCCTGTTTGAGATTGTGATACTCAGAATAAGCATCTTGTTTGTATGTAACAGGAAGGAATTTTGCTTTCAAAAGGCGCTTCATCTTATCCCATGTCTCGACCTTATGTTTTCCTTCTCGATAACGTTTATCCTGCACATGATCCCACCACAACGATGCATGTTTTTTTTAATTTAATTGCAACAAGTTTTACCTTTAGGTGGTCGGGGATGTCACGAAGATCAAATATCCGTTCAACAGTTTGAAGCCAATCTAGAAAATCATCGGGTTGTAATCGGCCTTCGAACTCCGGGATTTCTGTGCGTAAACCCAAGGACCGGAGGTGGTCCACCGGTGGTTGCTGTTGGCCCCGTGGTGACCTGGATTGTTGGTGTTGAGGCCGGCGAGCAAAAAAATTTTCGAACCTATCGTTGTTATCTTCATTATAGATTGATTGTGTTGCTGAACTTTCTTCCTCCTCATCAAACATGTCATGAGGACTTGTTTCTAATTCATGAATCCGTTGACGGAGGCGTTCGATCTCAGCATCTCGAGGATCACGTCCTTCATAACCGTTGCCTCTGGCGGCGAATCTACGGTTTTGTGGGTGGTGATTTCTTCCAGACATTCTGAGATTCCTTGGCTCTGTTACCACTTGATAATGATCCACGAGCAGAAACAAACCTAGGCTAAACCTAGCGGCGTCGTCACTTGGCCAACCAAGTTTCCGGCGTCGGAAATAGTAATCTCGGCCAACCGAGATAAAGGAAACGATAAACACGTCTCGAAATAAACTTCAATAATCATTCACCATCCAACCAAAGAGTTTTACAACTATAAATAAGAAACTAGAAACGATAAATAAGAAAACGATAACCATGCGCAACAAACTCTCCAAACAAAAAGGTCTAACAAATAGAAACAAATATTAACCAAGTTTATCTCTTCTCACGGTTGGATGGGTCTTCATAGATTTGATCCGATCTAGCCACTTTCGGTAACGGGCTCGAGGTCGTCTTGCAATTGGGCTGACGTGTCTGGATCCGTATCACATATATTCATATATATATATATATATATATATATATATATATATATATATATATATATATATATATATATATATATATATATATATATATATATATATATATATATATATATATATATATATATATATATATATATATATATATATATATATATATATATATATATATATATATATATATATATATATATATATTCTTGTGTACAAGCATATACTACAACTTCTGTATTACAAGCATATATATACTATAACATGAAATCTTACTACACCCTTTACATGCGAATTCTATACCCGCACTATGAACCTGCATAACACATTTGTATTTATACATATTTCCATGTAAAATAATTCGTCTTATCACCAATTCATACTCGACGCACATTATCAAGCATCTATTAATGACCATCTCTTTATTTGCATCTTATCATTTTCATGTGTTAGTGCACCTTGTCATATTTCATACTATCAAACTGATGCGGACATTTACACGTTTTCTTCTTGATTCACACATCCATACATACAGTTCATACAATTTCTCCACACTAATACATACTTGTATATATACTGTTACATTTACTCCACTTATATACAAACTCGCATAAATACATAGCTTTTAGCTTCACTTTTCTACATATTCATACAATACATACAAAACATACAATCCATGGAGTGCATACCATTCACACAATGCCACAACTGTTGTACTTTTGTTCATCTACACACATATGATATACATACATTCATGCATCTTAAATGGAATCCATGCAAAGCTTTCATACATATATACGTTCATACACTTCTATATATATTCAGCAGCTTTAATCAACATTCATACACATCTACATCCATACTTATGCACTGTAACTCACGTATATGTACATACTCTTAACATACGCATATAAATGTATTCATATAACCGTACACATACACATGTATATGTATACATACATACTTACGTGTTAATCTGTTTCATCCATTACATCGCACATTTTTATACATCATCATACAATCTAGACCGAAAAGAACGAATCATAACCCGTAACGAAACCGAATTTGAAACCGCAGCGAGATAAATAACAAAAATAACTCAACGGACACGTACCGATTGTCAAGCGGGGTGAGAGGAGGATACTGGTACGGCGACAAATGGGTGGTCGGAGGTGCGAGGGTGGTGGCTGCCGCTGCTGATCTCGCCGGAGAACAAGAAAACCACTCGTAACCCTAGCAGCCGCAACCTTTCAAGGCATATAACTTTTTATCTGCTGCGATTCAGAGGGAACGGACACCACCATTGGATTCCTCTCGTCGAGACGAAGATTTTGACATATAATACGCCTCGTGAGGACGCCGGAGTTGGCCGGAAAATGGCCGGAAAATATGTTATGCGGCTAACCTAGCAGCCGCAACATTGAACTAACCATAACTTCTTCATCGCTACGAATTAGAAGACGAATTTACTATCATTGGAACCGTCTTGTCGAGGCGAAGATTTTGATATGTAAAACGCCTTGTGGGGACGTCGGAGGTGGCCGGAATCTGGCCGGAAATGTGGCGGCTGGAGTTTGGGTTGGGAGGTGTTTAGGGTTAGAAAAAATGGAGAGGAGAAGAGATAATGAGGTATTTATAGTTAGGGTTTTGAAGTGGGTTTATTTTAAATAAACACTGCGTATGGTATGGTGCGTCTCGTAACATTTTTCGTTCCTAAGTCTCGTCAATATTTACATTACATTTCTTTCATGACATTCCAAATTGTTTCCAATATTATTTCCTTGATTATACATTATATTGTATGAACGTGTTTCGATTCAAATATGCGTTTCTTACACGTTTCGCATATATATAATAGATACACATATATTTCCGTTTGTTATCGAATTAGCTTCTATGAACTCTTAACAATCTATAAGATATATTTCCATAACAATGAGTAAGATGATTACTCGTTATAATGTATTGGGCCTTGTTTATTTTTATGGGCCCTTATTGGGCCTTTAAGCCCATTTAGTAGAACTACATGTTTGAGATCATATGACTTAACAGCATTTTATAAACAAAGTTATCATGAAATTGCCGGGTGTCACAGGTTGAACTTGAACTCTTGGTGGAGATTGAGGTTGAGAGTAAATTGGTGAGCTTGGTTGATATGATGAATCGGTGTAAAAGCTAGCACCAACAAAAAAATCTCCCTCATCATCAGTTTTAACAGCATCTTGAGCAAGAAAAGCATTCTCAACTGTATTAGAAGGATTCACCATAAACTTATACTGAGCATGAGAACCTGATCTGTCAGTGTTTCTTGAACTTTCATCAATTTCAACTTCTTCAATCTTTACAATAAGAAGATCTAAGTCCATTGGAAACTTTTTTGTATGCTTCAACAAAGTCACTGTTTGTTTCCATGAAGATGGATGAGCACACAATAGTCTATCATTCAAGTCTTGAAGATCTGTCTTTGCACAAACATTTGTCATCTCAGTTGTTAGATGCACAAATCTGTTCATCATTTGGTGTACAGATTCTCCAGCATTATGCTCAAACAGTTCTAATTGTCTCTTTAGTTTCTGCTTCTTGAGACTTCTTAATTGTTCTCCTTCTTCACAAATTGATTTCAATGCCTTGAATAATGTGTGGCCAGTTTGATAAGCATCCAGTCTCGACAACACTTGAAGTGGCAGCCCTTTACACATTAAGTAATAAGCCTTACTGTCATTCTTGACCTTTCGTAAGTCTTCACCTTGTAGATTATCTTCAGGATATGGTTCAGTTGAGTCTTTTGTGTAAGTTCTTGCACTGTCAAGAGCAGTCTGAGTAGGAAAATGAGGACCTTTATCAATAGACTTCCACAGATCATTATCAATAGAGCATAGATGGTGTTTCAATCTGATTGTCTAGTTCTTGAAATATGCACGATTAACCAATCTTGGTACACGATTATCAGAATCATCAATAGGTGCCATTTTAAAATTTAAAGAAAATATTTTTAGGTTTTTGTTGATTTTTTGAAAGGAAACAGTTAAAATTTTAAAAAATAAAAGCGACTAAACAATAACAAAGTAAGATAAAAAAAGTTTGAAACAACTAAAATAAGTCACGCAGCTGAACAGTGAATTTTTGTTCTACACTCGGCTAAACAGTGAATTTTGTTCTTCACCCGGCTGAACAGTGAATTTTCTTCTTCACCCAGCTGAACAGTGAATTTTCTTCTTCACCCGGCTGAACACTTCTTCACCCGTCTGAACAGTCACACGGCTTGATGAGTTGCAAATCTTCCAACACTTTATATCTTCACCCGGCTAAAATGTATTACCCGGCTGAAAAGTCACATGTCTTGATAACAAGCACACGGCTGAACAGATATAACTTGACACAACAGAACTTGACACGGCTAAAAGAATCAATCACCCGACTCAGCAGTTATCAAAACTTTCACTTGCAAATTCTTCACCAAACTAAGTCCAAAAATTTTGTCTAAGTCAAATTTTATCACCCGTCTAGTTCATCTTCAACCTGTTCATCAACATCTTCATACAGATTTTTCAGAATTTTAACAAAACTTGTCCAATTTGTCCAAAAATCACACACAAGCAGTGTTTGATACCGATTATCAATCTCCTATATCAATCAATCCAAAACATGATCAATTTTGATGATTTTGAGCAAAAATTCGATCGAACAGTAACTTTTAATTTCTTCTTAAATCCTCAGATATGATGAAAATCTGATGGAATTTGCACAATTGTTGTGAATTAGATATGATTCCGATGATGAATCAGATTTAAAAACCTCAACAGATCATTCAGATCATGATTTGAGCAATATTGATGTGTTTTTGCTTGATGAATAGCGAAGAACACACAGTACCAACAGCTCTAATACCAATTGATAGGTTCAATTGGATCGATACTGCTCCAAATCAGAATGATCAAAGTACAAACACAACAATTCAATTAGCAACACAATTCATTACTTAATAATTCTCTTGTATTGATGATCAAAGCAATAGTTACAGTACAATGGTACAGGAGAATAAAATCACACACACAGTTTCTCTCTTTAACGTGTAATTTGTGATCTAGACTCTCTCTCTAACATTCACTAACAACATGCTTTATGCATCACTACTTAGGGATAATACAAAATTAACCCTACACTATACAAACTTGTATAAACAAAGAACAAAGTAAATCTTCTAACAGGAACGAGCCCTAACATTGTGGTTTATGTGAAAATTTTTGATTTTTTAAAAAGTTCATTTTTTGATTAAATTTGATTTTAGTTGGATTATATAGGTAAATGTTGTGGTTTTATAAGAAAAAATTTGAATGTTTTCGAAAGTTGATTTTTTTATGGAATTTGTTTTTAGTGTAATGTTGTGGTTTTATGTGAAAGTTTTTCATTTTTTCAAAATTTGATTTTTTGATTAAATTTGTTTTTGGTGTGATTATATAGGTAAATGTTGTGGTTTATATGAAATTTTTTTATGATTTTGAAAGTTAATTTTTTAATCAAATTTGTTTTTTGTGATTATATAGGTAAATGTTGTGGTTTATGTGAAAATTTTTTATTTTTTCAAAAGTTGTTGTTTTGATCAAATTTGTTATTAGTGTGACTATATAGGTATATATTGTGGTTTTATATGAAAATTTTTAATGTTTTCGAAAGTTAGTTTTTTATCAAATATGTTTTAGGTGTGATTATATAGGTAAATGTTGTGGTTTATATGAAAATATTTTATGTTTTTGAAAGTTGATTTTTTGATCAAATTTGTTTTTGTGTGATTATATAGATAATATTGGGGTTTATTTGAAAATTTTTTATTTTTTCAATAGTTGATTTTTTGATCAAATTTGTTTTTTGTTTGATTATATAGGTAAATGTTGCGGTTTTATGTGAAAATTTTTATTTTTTAAAAAGATGATTGTTTGATCAAATTTGTTGTTGGTGTGATTATATAGTTAAATGTTCTTGTTTTATTTGAAAACTTTTGATTTATCAAAAGTTGATTTTTTGATCAAATTTGTTTTTTGTGTGAGTTTATGGGTAAATATGTGGTTTTATATGAAAATCTTTGATATTTTCGAAAGTCGATTTTTTTATCAAGTATGTTTTTGGTGTGATTATATAGGTAAATGTTGTGGTTTATGTGAAAATTTTTGATTTTTTCAAAAGTTGACTTTTTGAATAAATTTGATTTTAGTTGGAGATTACGTGATTTTGAAAGTAGTGGTGAGATTTATCAAACGTGGAAAGTTAGCCACGAGATACATTGGTCCATTCAAGATTGTTGCGAGAGTTGAGAAAGTTGCTTATAAGCTTGAGTTACCAGAAACCTTGAAGGGTTTGCACGATACCTTTCATGTGTCAAACTTAAGGAAATGTTTGGCAGATCCAAACCAAGCTGTACGTCTCGAAGATGTTCAAGTAAGTGAGGAGCTATCTTTTACTGAGAGGCTAGTAAAGATTCTTGATACTCAAGAAAGAAAGTTGAGAAAGAAAAGAATCCGGTTGGTGTTGGTCCAATGGGAAGGACAAAGTGGACCGGAGAAGACTTGGGAATTGGCTAGTGAGATGAAAGCCAAGTACCCTCAGTAATTTTTGTAATATTCGAATTTCGAGGACGAAATTCTTATAAGGAGGGGAGAAATGTAAAACCCTAAATTTTGACGTAAGACTATGTCGTATATGGGTGGGTGTTCATGTAAATAGCACGTTGAATTATAAGTCCTAATCTATAGTGGTAAACCCTAGGGGTGATAGAGGACTGAAAATGAAGAACGTGGGCGAAAACGGAACTCAAATCGGGGTTATAATGAACCGGGAAATGCGAAAACACCAGAGGAATGCCCAAAACTTCTTTCGAGCATATCTTGACTTAGAAAAAGAGTTACGGAGCCCATAATATATGAATTTCCACGTGTTTCGACGAGAGGAATCTGATTATGGGGGTTAGGGATCCGCGCATTAAGAGGTAGTCCCCTGCGCGTATCGCGTAGGAGCTGTCTGGTGGAAAACAGCTGGCTGGCACTCACCTCTTACGCGATACGCGCATTTCAGCATGTTATCATGCGCGTATCGCCTAGTGCATGCTCGGCAGCCTATATAAAGGGGTGCAACCCCCCTACATTTGTGCTCCCACTTCTCTCTCTCTAGAACTTTTTAGAGAGAGAAACAACCTAGTTTTCTTGTGGAATCGCGCCTCGTGTGTGGTACCCTGCGTCGGAGAATTCCTTCGAGTCTCAGGCGCGCGTAGATCGCTTCGCGTGCCTCGAGGTTCTGCCCGAGTGAAGAGTGGTGGTCGTCAACGACTCGTATCTAGTCATATGCTTTGCTAGTTAAGCCCTAGGACTTACATAGTCTTAGGAATCGTTGTTTATAACGTTGTGATATCGCGTTATAGGTGGATTATAGCTATTGAGGTTGATTGTCGGTATAGCTATTTGTGTTGATTTTGAAGATAGTCATTTGGAATGATTGTCGAGATTAGATCAAGGAACGAAGCTAGTTGTGAGCTGGTTGTGATCTTGTTGAGGTGAGTTCATACATCCAAACTCTTGTGTAACTGTTTTGGTTTTGAAATGATTGTATGTTTTAAAAATTTGGATGTGATGCTTAAACCTGTTTTGGATGGAAATGATTGTGAGTTTTTGTATAAACTTTTTTGGATTGGTTGTGTTCTTAAACTGTTGTTTTTGAACGGTTGGCTAGCATTCTACGGTAAATATCGGGCAATACCACTCCAGATTATAGGGGTGTCGCGGGTAAAACTTAGAAGGGTATATGCATATATTCTACTCCAGTGTAGACGTGCCAGACGAAGTTGTTGAGGGGTTTTATTCGTATTGTTTGTGTATATGTATCTGATGATGCTATAATGTTTATGAAATGCTTGTAAGTGATGGAGTTAGTGGTAACTCTTTGATCAATGGAGCTTGGTAACTCGTTGATCAAGGTTTTTAAAAGTATTTGGTTGAATGTTGAAATGTTTTGTAAAATGTTTTATTATGAACTCACCAACGTAACCTGACCCTTTCTTTTAAAACTTTTTGGCACACATCCTAGGTGCCGTGTGATGCAGGAAAGCACTGTTGAGGCTAGAGCATGTAGAGGGCTTGCGGGCTTAGAAGATAGACGCTCTGGACCTAGAATAGTTGCTAGCTTAGTTGTTGATGTTATGTATCAAACAATCATTTGTCGTTTGAGAACTATGTACTTGTTGTTTTGAATTTCAATGAATGAACAACTTTATGTTTTAAGCTGTGTGTGTATGTATGTTGTTGTTCCGCTGCATTGCTCCTGATATCCATTCGTCACGCGTGTAAACCCCCGGGGCAACCATCCATCCTGGGACTGCCCGCCGCGTGGGGGTTGTGACAGGCTTGGTATCAAAGCCGTAGTTTAAGCGAACTAGGTAAAAGCTTAGTATCTAGACTTAAACTAAGATGAGATAGGATAAGTGGCCGCATAGGTGTATAGAAGTTGCCTTTTTGGATAGGAAAATGGGGTTTAGTATGAACGTGGCGGAGAATCGCTGAGAACACGATCAGTGTGGTAAATAAATAATCGCAACTAGCCACTGTCATTATTTGTTTACAAGCACTATATTGTTCTTAATCATGGTCCATCATGTGAATGCTGACTCCCTGCTCTCTTTTGTAGGTAGAGTTATGGTTGGTAAAAGGAAAGGTAGTGCTAGACGTCCTCCTACAAGAAGAAGTACTAGGACGAGCACGAATAAAGAAACAGTTAACGCTGAGACTACCAAGAATCATGATAATGATGGAGAGGAAGTTATCATGACGGAAACCCAGTTTAATTCGGCGGTTGTTGATCAAGTCTCCAAGGTATTTGAAACCACGTTGCCTAGGATCATAGACTCTGCACTGCAAAAGGCGATCAAATGCAGAGAAGCGTGGAGGCAGTGGTGGCACCGGAGGCAGTGGTGGCACGGGAAGTGGTGGCGATGCCAGAGGCGGTGATGATACTGGTGGAAACGCTGGCGGGAGAATTCCCAAGTAAGGTTTCTTGTATAAAGGTTTTAAGGATTGTACTCCTAAACCCTTCAATGGAAAAGGTGGTGCCATAGCGACGTACAATTGGATTTCTGCGATGGAAGCTGTGATCAACATCAGTGAGTGCCGAGAAGATCAAGCGGTCAAGTACGCTGCTCATTCGTTTGAAGAAGAAACTATGCATTTGGTGGAAGACGATAGTGCAAAGGAAAGGACAAGCCGCTATCAATAGCATGAGGTGGAATGACATGAAGGAGTTGGTGCTACAGCAATTTTGTCCTCAGAATGAGTTGGACAAGATGGAGTTTCTTCGGCTAGAGGCTGGATCGATGACGCATCGTGAATACACCTCCAAATTCAACGAGATGGCTTTGTTGGTTCCCCACTTAGTCACTCCTGAGTCCAGAAGGTTGAGATGTTATATCCAGGGGCTTCCACCAAAAGTCCGAACGCATGTGAAGGCAAAAGGGCCAACGACCTTTGATGAAGCAGTTGGACTGAGTGCAATCATCTATGATGAGGTGCAAAGTCAAGAGGCACATGAAGGAGAAAGGAAGAGGAAGTCGGAGGATAAGAAGAGTGGTTCTGGCGGTAGATTCAAGTTCAAAACGGGAGAAGGTGGTAGCAAAGATAAGGGGAAGGTTGGAGAGGAATCTCAAGAGAGGAAGTGTTACAGATGTCAGGAATCGGGACATCTCGCAAGATCGTGTCCGACGATTAAGTGCTATAATTGCCAGGAAACAGGGCATTATAAGAGTGATTGCCCTAAAATTAAGGGAGGAAAGAACCCAGCCAAAGGGCGAGTGTTTGTTATGAAGAAGGGAGGAGAGAAGGAAGTAAATGAGGATGTTGTGGCAGGTATTTTCCCTCTAAATAACGTTTATGCTAAGGTTTTATTTGACACGGGTGCAAATAAGAGTTTTGTGTCAACTTCCTTTGGTAAATACCTAGAAAAGAACCTGTAGTACTAGATCTTGCTTATGAGGTAGAAACTGCAAATGGAGGAAGTGATATGATAACCATAGTGTATAAGGATTGCTTGCTTAATTTAAATGGTGTCGAGTTTCTAGTTGATGTTATGCCTATGAACTTGTGTGGTTATGATGTAGTCATAGGAATGAACTGGTTAACTTATAATCGACCCCAAGTTGATTGTGAGAAAAAGTTGGTTAGGGTATGTAAGTCAGATGGTGAAACATTAGTGGTTAAGGGAGATAGTATCGGAGGTAATATCTGGATGATATCTGCAATTAAGGCTAGTAAATGTCTGATGAGAGGTTGTGAGGCTTTTATAGACTATGCTTTAGATGATAAGCCCGAAAAGTAGATTTCGGATATCCCAGTCGTGTGTGATTACCCTAACGTGTTTCCTGACGACTTACCAGGACTCCCTCCCAACGACAAATCAAATTTCGAATCGATTTAATACCTGAAGAAGACTGATTGCGAAGGCTCCTTATCGTTTGGCGCCCTCCGAATTGCAAGAGCTGATGAAGCAAGTCCAGGAGTTACTCGACTTAGGCTTCATTAGACCGAGTTCATCCCCTTGGGGTGCACCAGTGTTGTTTGTGAAGAAGAAGGATGGCTCCATGCGAATGTGCATAGACTACCGTGAGCTGAACAAGCTGACTATTAAGAACAAGTATCCTTTGCCGAGAATAGACGATCTGTTTGATCAGCTGCAAGGAGCCAGCTATTTTTCCAAGATCGATCTTAGGTCTGGATACCATCAACTAAAGGTGAGGGAAGAGGATATTCCGAAATCGGCTTTTAGAACCCGGTATGGGCACTATGAGTTTTTGGTTATGTCCTTTGGATTAACCAATGCCCCTGCAGCATTCATGGATCTCATGAACAGAGTCTGCAAGCCGTATCTAGACAAGTTTGTCATTGTCTTTATTGATGATATTTTGGTCTATTCGAGAGATCAAAATGATCATGCTGAACACTTGAATAAGGTTTTGGAAACTATCAGGAAGGAGAAGCTGTACGCTAAGTTCTCCAAGTGTGATTTTTGGAAGAGAGAAGTTCAATTTCTCGGGCATGTGATAAATGAAGCTGGTGTTCAGGTAGATCCAACTAAGATAGAGGCTATAACGAAATGGGAAGTCCCGAAGACTCCCACGGAAATTAGAAGCTTCTTAGGTTTAGCTGGGTACTACCGAAGATTTATCAAAGACTTCTCCAAGATTGCTACACCGATGTCTGCATTAACGCTGAAGAAGGTTGAGTTCAAATGGGGACCCGAGCAAGAGAAAGCCTTTAGTGTCTTGAAGAAGAAGCTTTGTAGCGCTCTAATCCTTTCATTACCCGAAGGTAATGAGGATTTTGTGGTATGTTGTGATGCCTCGCTTAATGGTCTTGGTTGCGTGCTGATGCAACGAGAGAAGGTCATTGCCTATGCATCACGACAATTAAGCGTTTATGAGAAACGTTACACCACACATGATTTGGAATTAGGTGCCATAGTGTTTGCCTTGAAGACTTGGCGACACTATCTTTATGGTACTAGATTCGTGATAAATTCTGATCACAAAAGCCTCCAACACCTTTTTGATCAGAAGGAGCTAAATATGAGGCAACGCAGGTGGATGGAATTGCTTAGCGATTATGATTGTGAGATCAAATACCACCTTGGCAAGGCCAATGTGGTAGCAGATGCCCTGAGTCGGAAGGAGAGGGTTAAACCCATTAGAGTAAGGGCTTTGCAGATAGTTGTAACGATTGATTGGAAGGATCAGATCGTTGAAGCTCAGACAAATGCCTTGAAGGAAGAAAGCATCAGGAAGGAGCGAATGGTTGGAAAGGAAGGTTTGTTGACACAAGGAAAGGATAAGATTCTAAGGTTTGGATCAAGAATTTGGATTCCAAAGATTGGAGGAATTTAGGATAAGATTCTTGATGAAACCCACAAGTCTAAGTACTCGATTCATCCCGGAACGGATAAGATGTTCAAGAACTTGAAAGAATATTATTGGTGGCCCAATATGAAGAGATCAATTGCACAATATGTGCAAAAGAGCTTAACTTGTTTGCACGTTAAGATTGAGCATCAGAATCCAGCATGTCTGTTATAACAGATAGAATTACCAGTTTGGAAGTGGGAAAGAATAACGATAGATTATGTTACGAAGCTCCCAAGAACTCGTGCAGGGCATATTGCCATATGGGTGATTGTTGACCGATTGATCAAGTCGGCTCATTTCATACAATATAACGAGAGCTACTCACCAGAGAAGATGGCGAAATTGTATATTAAAGAGATTGTGAGTAGACATGGCGTGCCACTTTCGATCATCTCTGATAGAGATAGTCGATTCACATCAAGGTTTTGGTCTAGTTTGCAAAAAGATCTAGGAACTAGATTGAATTTGAGCACGGCATATCATCCTCAAACCGATGGGCAGAGTGAGCGTACGATCCAAACCCTTGAGGATATGATGCGTGCGTGTGTGATTGACTTTAGTGGTAGTTGGGATGAATTCTTACCATTGGTTGAATTTTCATACAACAAAAGTTATCACACCAGCATAGGGATGGCACCGTTTGAAGCACTTTATGGAAGAAAGTGCAGAACTCCTGTTTGTTGGACGGAAGTTGGGGAGGATCAGTTGTGTAGTACGGAGATGATGCTAGAAACAACTGATAAAATCCAAGTAATTAGGCAAAGGCTGAAAGCTGCCCAGGATAGGCAGAAAAGTTATGCTGACATCCGTAGAAGGCCTTTAGAATTTAAAGTTGGAGATTACGTGATGTTGAAAGTATCTCCTTGGAAAGGAGTGGTTAGGTTTATCAAACATGGAAAGTTAACCCTGAGATACATTGGTCCATTCAAGATTGTTGCGAGAGTTGGGAAAGTTGCTTATAAGCTTGAGTTACCGGAAACCATGAAGGGTGTGCACGATACCTTTCATGTGTCGAACTTAAGGAAATGTTTGGCAGATCCGAACCAAGCTGTACCTCTCGAAGATGTTCAAGTAAGTGAGGAGCTATCTTTTACTGAGAGGCCAGTAAAGATTCTTGATACTCAAGAAAGAAAGTTGAGAAAGAAAAGAATCCGGTTGGTGTTGGTCCAATGGGAAGGACAAAGAGGACCGGAGAAGACTTGGGAATTGGCTAGTGAGATGAAAGCCAAGTACCCTCAGTTATTTTTGTAATATTCGAATTTCGAGGACGAAATTCTTTTAAGGAGGGGAGAAATGTAAAACCCTAAATTTTAACGTAAGACTATGCTGTATATGGGCGGGTGTTCATGTAAAAACACATTGAATAAAAAGTCCTAATCTATAGTGGTAAACCCTAGGGGTGATAAAGGACTGAAAATGAAGAACGTGGGCGAAAATGGAACTCAAATCGGAGTTATAACGAAGCGGGAAATGCGAAAACACCCGAGGAATCCCCGAAAACTTCTTTCGAGCATATCTTGACTTAGAAAAAGAGTTACGAAGCCCATAATAAATGAATTCCACGTGTTTCGACGAGAGGAATCTGATTTTGGGGGTTAGGCGATCCGCACATTAAGGGGTAGTCCCCTGCGCGTATCCTGTAGGAGCTGTCGGGTGGAAAACAGCTGGCTGGCACTCACCTCTTACGTGATACGCGCATTTCAGCATGTTATCATGCGCGTATCGCCTAGTGCATTCTCGGCAGCCTATATAAAGGGGTGCAACCCCCTTACATTTGTGCTCACACTTCTCTCTCTCTAGAACTTTTTAGAGAGAGAAACAACCTAGTTTTCTTGCGGAATCGCGCCTCGTGTGCGGTACCCTGCGTCGGAGAATTCCTTCGAGTCTCGGGCGCACGAAGATCGTTTCGCGTGCCTCGAGGTTCTGCCCGAGTGAAGAGTGGTGGTCGTCAAGGTGTTGCGCGTTTGAAGATCGGTGACCTACGAGGTAATTAGTCTTTCGTTTCTCGTTAGTTTAGGACGGGAATCGGGTTGGGAACCCGATGGGAAAGCGGGGTGAAGATACCCGCATAGCACAAGGGAAGTGCTAAGGGAAATAGTTGCGGGATTAAACACCCGCAACTAATGGGTAGATTACCCGGGGAGGGTGCGGGTTGAATATCCGTACCCTAGGTGTATGATATCCGTTGTGAACGGGTAACGTATCTCTGTAGGATTCATTTATATTCCCGAGGTTCGGGATTTGGTAAGCGTAGGTGGCAACGACTCGTATCTAGTCGTATGTTTCGCTAGTTATGCCCTAGGACTTACATAGTCTTAGGAATCGTTGTTTATGACGTTGTGATATCGCGTTATAAGTGGATTATAGCTATTGAGGTTGATTGTCGGTATATTTATTTGTGTTGATTTTGAAGATAGTCATTTGGATTGATTGTCGAGATTAGATCAAGGAACGAAGCTAGTTGTGAGCTTGTTGTGATCTTGTTGAGGTGAGTTCATACATCCAAACTCTTGTGTAACTGTTTTGGTTTTGAAATGATTGTATGTTTTACAAATTTAGATGTGATGCTTAAACCTGTTTTGGTTGGAAATGATTGTGAGTTTTTGTATAAACTCTTTTGGATTGGTTGTGTTCTTAAACTGTTGTTTTTGAACGGTTGGCTAGCATTCTACGGTAAATATCGGGCAATACCACTCCAGATTATAGGGGTGTCGCGGGTAAAACTTAGAAGAGTATATGCATATATTCTGCTCCAGCGCAGACGTGCCAGACGGAGTTGTTGAGGGGTTTTATTTGTATTGTTTGTGTATATTTATTTGATGATGCTAGAATGTTTATGAAATTCTAGTAAGTGATGAAGTTAGTGGTAACTCTTTGATCAATGGAGCTTGGTAACTTGTTGATCAAGGTTTTTACAAGTATTTGGTTGAATGTTGAAATATTTTGTAAAATGTTTTATTATGAACTCACCAGCGTAAGCTGACCCTTTCTTTTAAAACTTTATGGCACACATCCTAGGTGCCGTGTGATGCAGGATAGCACTGTTGAGGCTAGAGCAGGTAGAGGGCTTGCGGGCTTAGAAGATAGACGCTTTGGACCTAGAATAGTTGGAGCTTAGTTGTTGATGTTATGTATCAAACAATCATTTGTCGTTTAAGAACTATGTAATTGTTGTTTTGAATTTCAATGAATGAACAACTTTATGTTTTAAGCTGTGTGTGTATGTATGTTGTTGTTCCGCTACATTGCTCCTGATATCCATTCGTCACGCGTGTAAACCCCTGGGGCTCCATCTCCTGGGACTTCCCGCCGCGTTGGAGTTGTGACATTATATAGGTAAATGTTGTGATTTTATGTGAAAATTTTTAGTTTTTTAAAAAGTTGATTTTTTGATCAAATTTGTTGTTGGTGTGATTATATATTTAAATGTTCTTGTTTTCTTTGAAAACTTTTGATTTATCAAAAGTTGAGTTTTTTTTTATCAAATTTGCTTTTGGTGTGAGTGTATAGGTAAATATGTGGTTTTATATAATAAATTTTGATGTTTTCGAAAGTTGATTTTTTGATCAAGTATGTTTTTTGTGTGATTATATAGGTAAATGTTGTGGTTTATGTGAAAATTTTTTATTCTTTCAAAAGTTGATTTTTTGAATAAATTTGATTTTAGTTAGATTATATAGGTCAATGTTGTGGTTTTATAAGAAAAAATTTTGATGTTTACGAAAGTTGATTTTTTTATCGAATTTTTTTTGTGTAATTATATAGGTAAATGTTATGGTTTTATGTGAAATATTTTTATGTTTTCAAAAGTTGATTTTTTGATCAAATTTGTTTTTGGTGTGATTATATAGGTAAATGTTTTGGTTTATATGAAATTTTTTTATGATTTTGAAAGTTAATGTTTTAAACAAATTTGTTTTTGTGTGATTATATAGGTAAATATTGTGGTTTTATGTGAAATTTTTTATTTTTTAAAAAGTTGATTTGTTGATAAAATTTGTTGTTGGTGTGATTATATAGTTAAATGTTCTTGTTTTATTTGAAAACTTTTGATTTATCAAAGGTTGAGTTTTTTATCAAATTGGTTTTTGGTGTGAGCGTATAGGTAAATATGTGGTTTTATATGAAAATTTTGGATGTTTTCGAAAGTTGATTTTTTGATCAAGTATGTTTTTGGTGTGATTATATAGGTAAATGTTGTGGTTTATGTGAAAATTTTTGATTTTTTCAAAAGTTGATTTTTTAATAAATTTTATTTTAGTTGGATTATATAGGTAAATGTTGTGGTTTTAAAAGAAAATTTTTTATGTTTTCGAAAGTTGATTTTTTTTATCGAATTTGTTTTTAGTGTGATTATATAGGTAAATGTTGTGGTTTTATGTGAAAGTTTTTGATTCTTTCAAAAGTTGATTTTTAGATCAAATTTGTTTTTAGTGTGATTATTTAGGTAATTGTTGTGGTTTATATGAAATTTTTTATGTTTTTTTAAAAGTTGATTTTTTAATCAAATTTGTTTTTGTGTGATAATATAGGTAAATGTTGTGGCTTATGTGAAATTTTTTTATTTTTTCAAAAGTTGAATTTTTTATCAAATTTGTTTTTGGTGTGACTATATAGGTAAATGTTGTGTTTTTATAAAAAAAAGTTTTGATGTTTTCGAAGGTTGATTTTCTGATCAAATATGTTTTTGTGTGATTATATAGGTAAATGTTGTGGTTTATGTGAAATATTTTAATTTTTTAAAAAGTTGATGTTTTGAATAATTTGATATTAGTTGGATTATATCGGTAAATGTTGTGGTTTATAAGAAAAGATTTTTTGTTTTCGAAAGTTAGTTTTTTTATCGAATTTGTTTTTAGTGTAATTATATAAGTAAATGTTGTGGTTTTATGTGAAAATTTTTTATTTTTTCAAAAGTTGATCTTTTGATCAAATTTGTTTTTAGTGTGATTATATAGGTAAATGTTGTGGTTTTTAAGAAATGTTTTTATGATTTTGAAAGTTAATTATTTGATCAAATTTGTTTTTGTGTGATTATATAGGTAAATGTAGTGGTTTATGTGAAAATTTTTTATTTTTTCAAAAGTTGTTTTGATCAAATTTGTTATTGGTGTGACTATATAGGTAAATATTGTGGTTTTATATGAAAATTTTTAATGTTTTCGAATATTGATTTATTGATCAAATATGTTTTTGGTGTGATTATATAGGTAAATGTTGTGGTTTATATGAAAGTATTTTATGTTTTTGAAAGTTGATTTTTTTTATCAAATTTGTTTTTGAGTGATTATATAGGTAATGTTTTGGATATTGTGAAAATTTTTGATTTTTTAAAAGTTGATTTTTTGATCAAATTTATATTTGGTGTAACTATATAGGTAAATGTTGTGGTTTTATATGAAAAGTTTTGATGTTTTCGGAAGTTGATTTCTTGGTCAAATTTGTTTTTTGAGTGATTATATAGGTTAATGTTGTTGTTTTATGTGAAATTTTTTTATTTTTTCAATAGAAGATTTTTTTATCAAATTTGTTTTTGGTGTGACTATACAGGTAAAAGTTGTTTTATATGAAAAGTTTTAATGTTTTCGAAAGTTTATTTTTTGATTAAATTTGTTTTTGGTCTGATTATATGGGTAAAGGTTGTAGTTTCATGTGAAAAATTTTAATTTTTTAAAAGTTGATTTTTTGAATAAATTTGATTTTAGTTGGATTATATAGGTAAATGTTGTGGTTTTATAAGAAAAAATTTTGATGTTTTCGAAAGTTGATTTTTTTATCGAATTTGTTTTTTAGTGTAATTATATAGGTAAATGTTGTGGTTTTATGTGAAATTTTTTTATTTTTTCCAAAGTTGATTTTTTGATCAAATTTGTTTTTTTGTGTGATTATATAGGAAAATGGTTTGGTTTATATGAAATTTTTTTATGATTTTGAAACTGAATATTTTGATCAAATTTGTTTTTGTGTGATTATATAGGTAAATGTTTTGGTTTATGTGAAATTTTTTTATTTTTTTAAAAGTTGATTTTTTGATCAAATTTATTTTTGGTGTGACTATATAGGTAAATGTTGTGGTTTTTTATGATGATAGTGCTAGAGGGAGCGAGCTTGGATCTAGATCTGAGATTGTTTGGTGATGTTGTTTGCAATCAGTGATGCGGAAACTCACTGATCACGTATTGATGCTTGAATGTTCATGAAGATCAATGCAAAGTATGATGAAGATTGATGATAATATGAATAGGAGAATTGTATTAGATCAATGGAGAGGTTACAAGAGATATTGAATGAAATGTAGGCAACTCCTACTAACAAATGACCTAGGTGATGGTATTTATAGTCCATACCATTCACCTTACATTTCAACCTAACCACGTGCAGTTAAGCACAAACGCGCATATAAGCACGAAACGATTACACAAATATTCTAAGACAAATACAAATTATGAACGTCTTCACCCATGCTTGCTCGTGATGATGCTTGATATCTTCACTCGCTTATATTTGGAAAGTGACATCTTCAAATAACCCCAACAGTACTCCCCCTAAGATGACACTTTACAAATCAGACATATCAGCTTAAATCTTCATGTGGCGAGTATAGAGAGCAACTTAAAGGTTTGGTATGCATTATCCTTCTCTCCCTTTTGAGTAACATCAGAGGTTATGGAAAGAAATAAGCAGAGAGTAGATTCCGGTGAATCTATATATCAGCAACGGGATCTTCTTCAACGGTTGAAGTAGAATGAGAAGACTTCTTTGACTTAGAATACTCCCCCTCAACTTTTTCTCTAGAGGTTAATGGGATCTGTGTATGAGATATTAAGAGGAGGATTCTTAACACTCAGCAACCTGACTTGGAGATCTTTGGACTGGAATCAGGCTTGAACAGGAACATCTTCGAGTCGCGTGGGAGCTTGTTCTGCAATGGAAACATATCCTGCAACTCAAAGAAAAACATTAAAACTCAGGCAATAATGTGCATTTATCATCAATGTAAAGTTTAAGTTCTCAATCGGATGAGATATTGTTTGATGAACAACTCCTACATCAATAACACATGTTAAACTTCCAACACAAAAGAAAAATATTAAAATGACAATCTTTTTGGTGTTTTTTGAATTTTTCAATGTTTTTGATATATTTTTGGAATTTTCTCTTTACATTCTGAATCTTTAACCTGCAATGAGATCATACCAGCAATTAATCCAACACATGTTTTGCAGTTTTGAGAATAGACATTTGAATTGCGAAGTAATTGAGTGATGAATTGTTAGACAATTCAATTAGCTCGAAGTGACACACTTACTTTTTCTATTCTTGATGATCAATTAGGTTAATTATGAATAAGTTTTGAGTGACCCATACTTTGCACATTAGAAAGTTATACACCTCATCTAAATATCCTGAGAACAATTCAACACGTCAGGTCACTTACAATCATAAACGGTGTGGAATTTGGGTTCTATTTGGATTTGGTCCACTTTGGGACTTCTTTTGAATTCCTTTTTGGAATTTTTCTTTTTCCTATTGTTCCCCTTGGGAATCTTCTGAATTCCATTTTGGAATTTGATTGGTGACGGTCCACATTTGGGACTCTTTTTGTTCCATTTTGGAATCTTTTGCTGCATCTTGAAGCTCAAAAGAGACTTCATGTGAGACTTCAGGTCTGTGGGTACCACAACAAAGAAGCTCACGATGCGGTTCATCACACTGAATAGATTGCATCATTACCCGATGTATATCGTTGCGTCACAAGATATCTATTTGATTTGTATAAACGTTTCACATGCACTAAGACGTTTCAACCACAAAAACTCATTAGAATTTAGTTAAATCATCAAAGAATATACTTGTTCAGTATAATTGTCTGAGCTGTCTCGCACATCAATTTTCACGCTTCAGTCTTTATTGTTTAAAAATGATGTGTGGAATAACTCTAGTGTATCTATCATTTCTCATGTACGTGCAAGTAGATTCAACATATTTTTGATAGTGCTAGAGGGAGCGAGCTTGGATCTAGATCTGAGATTGTTTGGTGATGTTGTTTGCAATCAGTGATGCGGAAACTCACTGATCACGTATTGATGCTTGAATGTTCATGAAGATCAATGCAAAGTATGATGAAGATTGATGATAATATGAATAGGAGAATTGTATTAGATCAATGGAGAGGTTACAAGAGATTTTCAATGAAATGTATGCAACTCCTACTAACAAATGACCTAGGTGATGGTATTTATAGTCCATACCATTCACCTTACATTTCAACCTAACCATGTGCAGTTAAGCACAAATGCGCATATAAGCACGAAACGATTACACAAATATTCTAAGACAAATACAAATTATGAACGTCTTCACCCGTGCTTGCTCGTGATGATGCTCGATATCTTCACTCGCTTATATTTGGAAAGTGACATCTTCAAATAACCCCAACAGTACTCCCCCTAAGATGACACTTTACAAATCAGACATATCAGCTTAAATCTTCATATGGCGAGTATAGAGAGCAACTTAAATTTTTGGTATGCATTATCTTCAAGAGGACCCAACATATGAAAAGTTTTAATATTTTCGGAAGTTGATTTCTTGATCAGTTTTGTTTTTGTGTTATTATATAGGTAAATGTTGTGGTTTATGTGAAAATTTTTGATTTTTTCAAAAGTTGATTTTTTGAATAATTTTGATTTTAGTTGGATTATATAGGTAAATGTTGTGGTTTTATAAGAAAATTTTTGATGTTTTCGAAAGTTGATTTTTTTTATCGAATTTGTTTTTTGTTTAATTATATAGGTAAATGTACTTTATGTGAAAATTTTTTATTTTTTCAATAGTTGATTTTTTGATCAAATTTGTTTTTGGTGTGACTATATAGGTAAAAGTTGTGGTTTTATATGAAAAGTTTTGATGTTCTCGAAAGTTTATTTTTTATCAAATTAGTTTTTGGTGTGATTATATAAGTAAATATTGTAGTTTTATGTGAAAATTTTTAATTTTTTCAAAAGTTGATTTTTTGAATAAATTTAATTTTAGTTTGATTATATAGATAAATGTTGTGGTTTATATGAAAGTATTTTATATTTTTGAAAGTTGATTTTTTTATCAAATTTGTTTTTGTGTGATTATATAGGTAATGTTTTGTGATAGTTCTAGATGAACCGAGCTTGGATCTAGATCTGAGATTGTTTGGGGATGTTGTTTGTAATCAGTGATGCGGAAACTCACTGATCACGTATTGATGCTTGAATGTTCATGAAGATCAATGCAAGGTATGATGAAGATTATGATAATATGAATAGCTGAATTGTATTAGATCAAATGAGAGGTTGCAAGGGATACGGAATGAAATTTAGGCAACTCTTTATAACAAATGACCTAGGTGATGGTATTTATAGTCCATACCATTCACCTTACATTTCAACCTAACCACGTGCAGTTAAGCACAAACGTGCATTTAAGCACGAAACGATTACACAAATATTCTAAGACAAATACAAATTATGAACGTCTTCACCCATGCTTGCTCGTGATGATGCTCGATATCTTCACTCGCTTATATTTGGAAAGTGACATCTTCAAATAACCCCAACATTTTGGATATTGTGAAAATTTTTTATTTTTTCAAAAGTTGATTTTTTGATCAAATTTATTTTTGGTGTGACTATATAGGTAAATGTTGTGGTTTTATATGAAAAGTTTTGATGTTTTCGGAAGTTGATTTCTTGATCAAATTTGTTTTTGTGTTATTATATAGGTAATGTTGTGGTTTATGTGAAAATTTTTGATTTTTTCAAAAGTTGATTATTTGAATAAATTTGATTTTAGTTGGATTATATAGGTAAATGTTGTGGTTTATAAGAAAATTTTTGTTGTTTTTGAAAGTTGATTTTTTTATCGAATTTGTATTTTGTGTGATTATATAGGTTAATGTTGTGGTTTTATGTGAAATTTTTTTATTTTTTCAATAGTTGATTTTTTGATCAAATTTGTTTTTGGTGTGACTATACAGGTAAAAGTTGTAGTTTTATGAAAAGTTTTGATGTTTTTGAAAGTTTATTTTTAGATCAAATTTGTTTTTGGTCTAATTATATGGGTAAATGTTAATTTTTTGAATATATTTGAGTTTAGTTGGATTATATAGGTAAATGTTGTGGTTTTATAAGAAAAAATTTTGATGTTTTCGAAAGTTTGTTTTTTTATAGAATTTGTTTTTTAGTGTAATTATATAGGTAAATGTTGTGGTTTTATGTGAAAATATTTTATTTTTTCCAAAGTTGATTTTTTGATCAAATTTGTTTTTTGTGTGATTATATAGGTAAATGTTTTGGTTTATATGAAATTTTTTTATGATTTTGAAAGTTAATATTTTGATCATATTTTTTTGTGTGATTATATAGGTAAATGTTGGTGTGATTATATAGTTAAATTTTCTTGTTTTATTTGAAAACTTTTGATTTATCGAAGATTGAGTGTTTTTATCAAATTTTTTTGGTGTGAGTGTATATAGGTAAAATGTGGTTTTGTATAAAAATTTTTGATGTTTTCGAAAGTTGATTTTTTGATCAAGTACGTTTTTTGTGTGATTATATAGGTAAATGATGTGGTTTATGTTAAAATTTTTGATTTTTTCAAAAGTTGATTTTTTGAATAAATTTGATTTTAGTTGGATTATATAGGTAAATGTTGTGGTTTTATAAGAAAATTTATGATGGTTTCGAAAGTTGATTTTTTTTATCGAAATTGTTTTTTGTGTGATTATATAGGTAAATGTTGTAGTTTATGTGAAAATTTTTTATTTTTTCAATAGTTGATTTTTTTATCAAATTTGTTTTTGGTGTGACTATATAGGTAAAAGTTGTGGTTTTATATGAAAAGTTTTGATGTTCTCGAAAGTTGATTTTTTAATCAAATTTGTTTTTGTGTGATTATATAGGTAAATGTTGTGGTTTATGTGAAAACTTTTTATTTTTTCAAAAGTTGAATGTTTGATCAAATTTGTTTTTCGTGTGACTATATAGGTAAATGTTGTGTTTTTATAAAAAAAAGTTTTAATGTTTCGAAAGTTGATTTTTTTATCGAATTTGTTTTTAGTGTGATTATATAGGTAAATGATGTGGTTTTATGTCAAAAGTTTTAATTTTTTCAAAAGTTGATTTTTTGAATAAATTTGATTTTAGTTGGATTATATAGGTAAATGTTGTGGTTTTATAAGAAAATTTATGATGTTTTCGTAAGTTGATTTTTTTATCGAAATTGTTTTTTGTGTGATTATATAGGTAAATGTTGTAGTTTATGTGAAAATTTTTAATTTTTTCAATAGTTGATTTTTTTATCAAATTTGTTTTTGGTGTGACTATATAGGTAAAAGTTGTGGTTTTATATGAAAAGTTTTAATGTTCTCGAAAGTTGATTTTTTAATCAAATTTGTTTTTGTGTGATTATATAGGTAAATGTTGTGGTTTATGTGAAAAATTTTTATTTTTTCAAAAGTTGAATGTTTGATCAAATTTGTTTTTGGTGTGACTATATAAGTAAATGTTGTGTTTTTATAAAAAAAGTTTTGATGTTTCGAAAGTTGATTTTTTTATCGAATTTGTTTTTAGTGTGATTATATAGGTAAATGATGTGGTTTTATGTCAAAATTTTTAATTTTTTCAAAAGTTGATTTTTTAATAAATTTGATTTTATTTGGATTATATAGGTAAATGTTGTGGTTTTATAAGAACATTTATGATGTTTTCGAAAGTTGATTTTTTTTATCGAAATTGTTTTTTTGTGTGATTATATAGTTAATGTTGTAGTTTATGTGAAAATTTTTTATTTTTTCAATAGTTGATTTTTTTATCAAATTTGTTTTTGGTGTGACTATATAGGTAAAAGTTGTGGTTTTATATGAAAAGTTTTAATGTTCTCGAAAGTTGATTTTTTAATCAAATTTGTTTTTGTGTGATTATATAGGTAAATGTTGTGGTTTATGTGAACACTTTTTATTTTTTCAAAAGTTGAATGTTTGATCAAATTTGTTTTTCGTGTGACTATATAGGTAAATGTTGTGTTTTTATAAAAAAAAGTTTTAATGTTTCGAAAGTTGATTTTTTTATCGAATTTGTTTTTAGTGTGATTATATAGGTAAATGATGTGGTTTTATGTCAAAAGTTTTAATTTTTTCAAAAGTTGATTTTTTGAATAAATTTGATTTTAGTTGGATTATATAGGTAAATGTTGTGGTTTTATAAGAAAATTTATGATGTTTTCGTAAGTTGATTTTTTTATCGAAATTGTTTTTTGTGTGATTATATAGGTAAATGTTGTAGTTTATGTGAAAATTTTTAATTTTTTCAATAGTTGATTTTTTTATCAAATTTGTTTTTGGTGTGACTATATAGGTAAAAGTTGTGGTTTTATATGAAAAGTTTTAATGTTCTCGAAAGTTGATTTTTTAATCAAATTTGTTTTTGTGTGATTATATAGGTAAATGTTGTGGTTTATGTGAAAAATTTTTATTTTTTCAAAAGTTGAATGTTTGATCAAATTTGTTTTTGGTGTGACTATATAAGTAAATGTTGTGTTTTTATAAAAAAAGTTTTGATGTTTCGAAAGTTGATTTTTTTATCGAATTTGTTTTTAGTGTGATTATATAGGTAAATGATGTGGTTTTATGTCAAAATTTTTAATTTTTTCAAAAGTTGATTTTTTAATAAATTTGATTTTATTTGGATTATATAGGTAAATGTTGTGGTTTTATAAGAACATTTATGATGTTTTCGAAAGTTGATTTTTTTTATCGAAATTGTTTTTTTGTGTGATTATATAGTTAATGTTGTAGTTTATGTGAAAATTTTTTATTTTTTCAATAGTTGATTTTTTTATCAAATTTGTTTTTGGTGTGACTATATAGGTAAAAGTTGTGGTTTTATATGAAAAGTTTTAATGTTCTCGAAAGTTGATTTTTTAATCAAATTTGTTTTTGTGTGATTATATAGGTAAATGTTGTGGTTTATGTGAACACTTTTTATTTTTTCAAAAGTTGAATGTTTGATCAAATTTGTTTTTGGTGTGACTATATAGGTAAATGTTGTGTTTTTATAAAAAAAGTTTTGATGTTTCGAAAGTTGATTTTTTTATCGAATTTGTTTTTAATGTGATTATATAGGTAAATGATGTGGTTTAATGTCAAAATTTTTAATTTTTTCAAAAGTTGATTTTTGATCAAATTTGTCTTTAGTGTGATTATTTAGGTAATTGTTGTGGCTTATATGAAATTTTTTATGTTTTTGAAAGTTGATTTTTTAATCAAATTTGTTTTTGTGTGATAATATAGGTAAATGTTGTGGTTTATGTGAAATTTTTTTATTTTTTAAAAGTTGATTTTTTGATCAAATTTATTTTTGGTGTGACTATATAGGTAAATGTTGTTGTTTTATATGGAAAGTTTTATATAGGTAAATGTTGTGGTTCATGTGAAAATTTTTAATTTTTTCAAAAGTTTATTTTTTGAATAAATTTGATTTTAGTTGGATTATATAGGTAAATGTTCTGGTTTTATAACAAAAATTTTTAACGTTTTCGAAAGTTGATTTTTTTTATCGAATTTGTTTTTGTGTGATTATATAGGTTAATGTTGTGGTTTTATTTGAAATTTTTTTATTTTTTCAATAGTTGATTTTTTGATCAAATTTGTTTTTGGTGTGACTATAGAGTTAAAAGTTGCGGTTTTATATTAAAAGTTTTGATGTTTTCGAAAGTTTATTTTTTGAACAAATTTGAATTTAGTTGGATTATATAGGTAAATGTTGTGGTTTTATAAGAAAATTTTTGATGTTTCGAAAGTCGATTTTTTTATCGAATTTGTTTTTAGTGTGATTATATAGGTAAATGTTGTGGTTTTATGTGAAAATTTTTGATTTTTTCAAAAGTAGATTTTTTTATCAAATTTGTTTTTGGTGTGATTATTTAGGTAATCGTTGTGGTTTATATGAAATTTTTTATGTTTTTAAAAGTTGATTTTTTAATCAAATTTGTTTTTGTGTGATTATATAGGTAAATGTTGTAGTTTATGTGAAAATTTTTTATTTTTTCAAAAGTTGAATTTTTGTTCAAATTTTGTTTTTGGTGTGACTATATAGGTAAATGTTGTGTTTTTATAAAAAAAGTTTTGATGTTTTCGAATGTTTATTTTTTGATCAAATATGTTTTTGTGTGATTATACAAGTAAATGTTGTGGTTTATGTGAAAAATTTTTATTTTTTCAAAAGTTGATTTTTTGAATAAATTTGATTTTAGTTGCATTATATATGTAAATGTTGTGGTTTTATAAGAAAATTTTTGATGTTTTCGAAAGTTAATTTTTTTATCTAATTTGTTTTTAGTGTAATTATATAGGTAAATGTTGTGGTTTTATATAAAAATTTTTTATTTTTTCAAGAGCTGATTTTTTGATCAAATTTATTTTTGATGTGATTATATAGGTAAATGTTGTGGTTTATGTGAAAATTTTTTATTTTTTCAACAATTGTTGTTTTGATCAAATTTGTTATTGGTGTGACTATATATGTAAAGTTGTGGTTTTATATGAAAATTATTAATGTTTTCAACATGTGATTTTTTGATCAAATATGTTTTTGGTGTGATTATTTAGGTAAATGTTGTGGTTTATATGAAAATATTATGTTTTTGAAAGTTGATTTTTTGATCAAATTTGTTTTTGTGTGATTATATAGGTAAATATTGTGGTTTATTTGAAAATTTTTTATTTTTTCATAAGATGATTTTTTGATCAAATTTGTTTTTGTGTGATATATAGGTAAATTTTGTGGTTTATATGAAAAGTTTTGATTTTTTCGAAAGTTGATTTTTTGATCAAATTTGTTTTTGTGTGTTATATAGGTAAATATTGTAGTTTATGTGAAAATTTTTGATTTTTTCAAAAGTTGATTTTTTGAATAAATTTGATTTTAGTTGGATTTTATAGGTAAATGTTTTGGTTTTATAAGAAAAAATTTCGATGTTTTTGAAAGTTGATTTTTTTGTCGAATTTGTTTTTAGTGTAATTATATAGGTAAATGTTTTGGTTTTATGTGAAAATTTTTATTTTTTCAAAAGTTGATTTTTTGATCAAATTTGTTTTTGGTGTGATTATATAGGTAAATATTGTGGTTTATATGAATTTTTTTTATGATTTTGAAAGTTGATTTTTTGATCAAATTACCCAAGAAAACATACTAAAACGATCAACACATAATGTTGGTGAGTTCAATGAGATTTATATATATAAATAAAAGATACCGTTTACAACACAGATAAACAAAAGTCTATTTTATTAGGCGGTTTGCAAGACCGTATGCTTATTGCTTGTCAACACGTCGAGATGAAAGCTAAACGTTACTTTTTCCTTGTCGTCATCTAACCAGGATGACCCATAACCATTAAGGACAATTTGCACCACATGACGCCCAGTTAAGGGTGGGGTGCCGGCGCAACCCGATAGTACTACTCAAATTTCCCCGCTATCATATATTAATCAACCTCGAACTTTTATAAGGACTTGAATGTGGTTCCAATTCGTATAAAGCACTATAAGCCCTAATAAAATCTTGCCCGTAGGCATTTATACTTTTACCAATACTTACCCGAAGGCATTCATACTTTTTCCGAAACCTGCCTGTAGGCAATTATACTTTTACCGAAACCTGCCCGTAGGCCCTACCCGAAGGTATAAAATGCAGCCTCAGTTGGCCCCGCCCGAAGGCATCAAGTTTTGCTTGAAGGCCCTGCCCGAAGGCATAAAGTTTTTCCCGAAGGGCCTGCCCGAAGGCATAAAAACGCAGTCCGCCCGAAGGCGATGTACAATAGTTACCCGAAGGCACAGTACAAAAAGATTTGTATGTGTTCTCCTCGAAAAAGGTTTAAAAGCGGGCAAAGAACTCACCTTTGAAGCACACAGCAATTTAACCGCAAAGATGCAACAAAAGAACCTAGAACGCCTTACGACCGATATGACGAGTGGGATAAACGTAAGTGATCGGAGATGATGAACGGTGGTCCGACAACGCCGAAACAGTGCTCGGTGATGTTGTTTTTGTAACATTTGCCCCGATCCATACCCGATCCAAATTCAAACCCGAACCCAATCGGATATCAATGAAATTTTTCGTCGTATCATAAAATTATATCATATTGATTTAATCAAGTTATTACATTAAATTATATAATTAAATCATTAATTAAGTTGATCAAACAGTTTGGAGGTCTTATGAACACAATTAACACTCTTATCCCGACTTTTCTTATCATCCAAGTTTATTATATAATCCTTAGGACATTGTGTTTTGGAAAGCATAGATGTAAAGGATAACAAGCAAGAAGCTCTACATGTTGGATTCTTAGTTTTGGCATAAGGTGACTTTCGGGTGATTATTTTGCCGATCTTTCTCCATTCTTGGGCTATCACTTTGTATCATTCAAAGATCTTAGACTTACTTGGTATTCTAGGGAGTAAGTAGGTTCATTCGGCGAATCAAATCGAGCCCAAACAAAACAGAAATCACAAACAAAAGTTTGAGAACCTAACTCTTGACTCGCACCAAGATCCAAGGTTTAAACACAATTCTCAACCCCATGAATACTGGATTACTCTCTTCCATATGATAGTACTATGAAAATTATGAACGCCGGCGAAAACCGCGCGAGAAACGGAGTTATAACGAAGCGGGAATCACGAAAACAAGTTTGGTGTTTGCTGCTGATTTGCAATACGCAATTTCCTACTTTGAAATCGTCCCACATCGCCCTAATGCCAACATTATGCTCATTTTCACACCTATAAATATCCTTGCTTGGTTCCTTAAAGCCTATAACTCTTAGTTTGAGTCTAAACAAGTAGAATAGCCAAATTTTGATGGTTCTGCAAGTGCAATACCTTTTTGGGCGTTGTGCTTATTTTTTTTATTCTTCCGACGAGGAAGTGCTGCCCTACGAACTCTTCTCGTTTGTAAAGCTTCTCTAAGGTAATCTTCTTTTTTTCTTTTTATTCTTTCCTTCCTTTCGTTAATCGTTCATTTATCGTTTTCTTAGTTTTATTATTTTAGTTTAGGTTTTTAGTTAATGAGCATAGCCTTTAGGCTTAGTGTAGCCTTGTAGAGACTCAACGAGCACAATCTATCATGTTCGTTCATTTGGCTATGCCTTAAAATGTTTACATATCTTTTTTGCCTTCGTTTAACTAGGTTGAGTCACGCTTGCATTCAGATCACCTATTCATTTGAGTTTACTGTCTGATCATATACGTTCTAATCCCAAGGCATCCAGCGTGATACGACTGTTCATCTCGATTCTTTTTCATCATACACTACTTTGTTTGAGCACCATTGAGGTGAGTATTTCATAGCTCCCTTTTTACGCTTTATTATTTTGGGGGAAATCATGTGACATCTATCAAATCACTCTTATTCATTTTATTCATTTTTGTTTATTTATTCATTTTATTCATTTATTCATTACATTACATTCAATTCAATTTAATACATGTTTATGTTATTACTTGCAAATACGTGTTCATAATGTGATATAGAATTAAGATGCATAATCATTAATTATTACAAACCTCAGTTTCAATGATAGATCTATGGGCCTGACAAGCCCACCCCATATGGCTTTCGAGTGGTGATTGTAACTGTCTTTATCAGTTTGGGTACAACACGGCACTTATTCTGTGTGATTAAGTGGATGCATATTTAATCAGTTTGGGTACAACACGGCACTTAATCTATGTGATTAAGTGGATGCAAGTTAATCAGTCAAATGGTTTGATTATGCAAATTGTTTATATATTGTGTTCACACTCGCAATTTATATATTAGCATTACATGTGAATTGAATCAAGTTAAATCATGTTTTATCATTATTATATGTATGCAAAACCTATGTTTACTCACCAGCAAATTCATTAGCTGATCCATTTACTTTTCACATGATTTCAGGAAATGCAGCTTAACTGTTAATCAAGACGCTTCATAATCTAGGACATGCTTGGACCTAGTTAATCAATAAATATTCAGAGTGTTATGTTATTTGTTTATTTGGAAATTCAATGCCTTGTAATTAATGAAATGAGCTACGAGCAATCTATTCACTATTGTCCACTCCGAGGATTCCGCCGTCGGTCGGGGTGTGACAGTTTTCCTTTTATGATTCGTACTGCGAGTGGTAAGTTGGGTACAGTGGTGCGTATAAACGGAGACCAAGTGACGGGTGGTGCGAGTGGTGGTAGTTTAGATGGCAGAAAGTTGTCGAAGGGCTGCTGCTAGGGTTTTGAGTCGAGCGAATTGAGGAAGAAGACGGTAAGGGACGAGGGGTGGGTTTATATGAATTGCAATTTCTTGTAATTTGCATTCAAGTCTGATAGTCATGTATAGGTCGGACTCACCGGCATGTCGGTGTTATATCTTTTGTTGTATATTTTGTAGTTTTTGGTATAGCGAACCTACGGGCGAATTCACCCGTAGCATAGAATAGTTTTCTGTTTTGTCGACCGGGCGAACCTAATTGTGCCCGGCGAAGCTATCTGGTTCGCTTGATAGATTCGCTGTCAGCGAATCTATCAGCGAACCTATAGCTGATATATATTGTAATGTTTTCTCATGGTTATTACAACCTTTGGCAATTTCTTATCCAAACCCTAAAGTGTGTGTGTGTATTATCTGGAGGTGCTAGGAGCTTACATTATCTATCTTTGTTGCTTATATACCTCTTGTTGTGTGATGTTGATCTTGTTATTGGTTGTTGAGTAATATTGGACTTTGTTTGTATGAATCAAGTGTGTTTCATTGTATTACATATCATTATAGCACTGAAATCTCGATCTAGATGGACCAACAATATGGTATCAGAGCCATAGTGCTCTTGATTGTTTGATCCTAGAGATTTTTTGTGATGTTTTTGGGGTTTTTGTGATGGACCAACAATATGGTACCATTTCTGAACTGGTTTGTGTGTTTCTGTGTTGTATTTTGCTTGGGATTTGTCATATTTGGTCATAGGAAGCTTTAGAAACAAACGGATCTACAACTGGTTATGTTTTGAAGCTGTTCTGATCGTTTTTGAACTGAAACTGTTTTGCTCGTAACCCAGAGAACCTAATTGTTCATCCAACGAACCTACTGTTCTTCCAGCGAATCTATTGTATATTTGTGTTTTGGAAATATCATATTTTTGATCAGCGAACTTACCATTTCATTGAACGAAAGTTCACTTGTTTGGCTCATTGTGCAAGCGAAACTGCTGCCAAAATCATTTGGGCTCAAATCCTCGTTCTGACAGCGAATCTGTTGGGCGAAACTGTGCCTGATGTCCAGCGAATCTGTTTGTTTGTTGAGCGAATCTGCTAGCGAATCTGCGAGCGAATCTGTCTGCTCCTTGGGCGAATCTAATTCAGCGAATCTATGTATTGGGCGAAACTACAATCTGTTTAAAATTATGACTACATCAACTCTGAATATTAATGATCTGGATAGTGTTCAACCAAACAGGCCACCGAGGCTTGTTAGTGGTGAAAATTTTGAGGATTGGAAGAGGTGTCTGAAAGCTTTTTTTTACTACACTACTATAATCAATGGGAGTCAATTGTAAATGGTCCGCATGTGCCAAAGACAGTTGAAGGAACTGTTACTTCAATAAACCCTGATCCGAGTACTTTTACTGAAGGAGACACCAAGTTGTTTGATCGTGACAAAAAGGCACTCGGAGCATTGATACTTTGTTTGCATCAGGATATTTACAACAGGTTTGCTGAACACACAACTGCAAAAAGCTTGTATGATGCGTTGTGCGAGTTCTATGATGGTAATGAGGATTTGAAGTTGGATAGAAAGGCTAAAGCTGAGAAAGAGTTCAATTCATTTGTGGGGTATTCGCAAGAAAGTTTGACTGATATTACCAATCGATTTCTGTCTGTATCAAGTAACCTGAAAAAGTATGATGAGAAGCTGGGAAATCATGAACAAGTCACAAAGCTGTTAGATTCACTTCCTCCTCAGTGGAGTCTTCAGATCAAATTGTTGAAACAAGAAATAAACTTTCATGACTTTAAGCTGATGGATGTTATAAACAAGCTGAAGTCATTTGATCTTGATGTGAAGAGAAGAGAATACAATCAGTCTATGATGGTTCCAAATATTCCTTCTCAGAATGCTGCACTTATTACATCCACTTCAAACTCTTATATCTACAATGCTGCACCTAGAGGATCATCAAGTCTTGGGTCTGTTAAATCTGTTGGTGCATCTACAAGTGTTGGTTCAAGCTCAAATGCATCTGTCACCACTCAGATTCCATCTAACACTATGGCTTTGTTTGAAATGTTTGTTCATAGCTATGAAGCTCTTGTCGCTGGTGAATTAAAGGGAAAGGGGATGATTGTTGAGGATATGTATCAGGTGGATCCTGATGATCTTGAAGAAACCGTCATCCAATGGCAAATGGCCATGCTTACCCTTCGTGTTAGACGGTTTATGGAGAGAACAGGTAGAAGAAGTTTTGGAAATCAGGGACAGAACAACAAGCTCGGGTATGACAAAGGAAAGATGAGATGTTACAACTGCAAACAATTGGGTCACTTCAAAAGGGAATGTCCTTTACCAATTGTTACTGAACCCGTGAATTCTGGAAATTCAAGAACCGCTTCTATTCAAGAACGACTTGAGGAAGTGAAACTAAGGAATGAAACTGCACTGCTCACCAATTTTGATTGGAGTGCGGAAATTGAAGAAACAAAGGAAGAAATTAATCATGCCTTGGTTGCTGAGATTGTTGAGAATGATGATAACTATATAAATTGCTTTGATCCTTTCAAAGAATTTTATGGTGAAAAAGATGGAAATTATGATGAAGCTGCTGAGTTAAAGTGTGAGGATGATGAAGATAAAGATGAAGAAGGGAAAGTGGAGAAAGTTGATGAAGATCAGTCAGATGCCATTGTTCAAGGGCATCTGAATCACTCGGGATTGGTATGTGAAGCTGCGGTAAATGAGATGAAGAATGATGAAGAGTCAAAGCTTAACTTGGAAGCCATAATTGAGAAAGCGAGGCTTGATGCTGTGGATGAATTCCAGAGGAACACTCCTTACTGCCAGTGCGATCGTGCCCTTGCTGCAGAAAAACTGGTAACTGGTCTTCCTTATGAAGTTATTGAAGATATGTGTTCATCTGCATGCAAAATTCGTTTAATTGGCATATACAAAGCTAATAAATTGTTAATGTCAAATGAAAACGAATTAAAGAGAACTAACAAAGAGCTTAAAGTGAGTGAATCAAAATATTTTGTCAAATTAAGAGAAACTTTGAAAGAAAATGAACATTTAAAAAGATCTCTTTTGGAAAAGAATTGTGAAATAAACTACTTAACTGAGCAAGTTACTCTCGCTGAATTTGAGACCAGAAAACTTAAAAACAAATTGGAACAATGGACAATATCTAGTATGAAAAGGGAGGAACTCTGCAAGAAAAAACGGGGGGCCAGAGTTAAGACAGGTTTGGGTCTTAACAATGAAGCATATGCATATCTCCCACCTAGTACCTTTTGTTACTATCCAACACCTATTCCTCATCCTTCGAATGAGTTGATACAAGAGATTATACAGAATGACACTAACAGCTCTATTGCAGGTTTAAGTGGAGTAAATCTTAAAGAGGTTAGAGAGGATTATGCTTATGGTGGGAGTACTGGCTTGGTTGTTCTAGCAGTAATGATTGTTCTAATTCTGATTCCAAGAAGTCTGTTGAAGACATTAGATTAATTAATTCTGTTTCTAGTAATGTGTTACATTCAGATAATTTTATTTTTAATAGTAATTTAGGGTGCACTACTTCAAACCCTAATGTGTTGAATGATGATGTGATTGAAAATAAGTGTGTGAATGACAAAGATGAACTTTCAGGTCATGTCTCTGAAAGTCAAACCAAAACAAATTGCTTTCAAAAGTTCTTTACTCATCAAATTCCATCTTTCACACATGTGAGGATTTCAAAACCTAAAGAAAGGGAATCATCTTTCGCATCCATGAATCACATTGATAAACCTAAATCTGAATCTGAAAAGGTAAAAGTCACAGCAGGTAAATCAAAAGAGCCTTATGACTCTTACAGTGATTGCAATTCTCAATTGTCTGAATGTGATGAGGAAATTGAAATGGACAAAATTCTTGTTGATAAAGTTTCCAAAGTGGGTTTGAAATCTCAATGCTTTAAATGTGGAAATATTGATCATACTGTTAAGCAATGCCCTGAGTTAGTCACAAACAGTTCAAGGCAACAATCTTTTGGAAAAAGATTAAACACGTTTGTAAATAATTTCTTTATAATTCTTCTTCTGCTCCACAACCCAAGTACACAAAGGCTTGGGTGCCAATTTCAAAAGTCTAACTTCCATCTTTAAATATATGTCAGGAACATTCAAGTGCCGTTGTAAATAGTCTTTGGCATATTGACAGTGGATGTTCCAGACATATGACTGGGTTGAAGGACTTGCTGACTAACTATCGGATTATCAATGGTGGATACGTTGCTTTTGCGGGAGACAAGAAAGGTGGTAAAATGATTGGTCAAGGAGAAGTCTCGAATGGTTCCCTAACTTTGGAAGACGTCAACTATGTTCTTGAACTGGCATTCAATCTTCTCAGCGTATCACAAATCTGTGATAAGAATATCCCAGTGTTGTTTCTTCCAAATGAATGTTTGTTCTTGAAGCCAGAGTTATCTATTCCTGAAGAATTGGTGATCATGCGAATTCCAAGACGAAATGATACATATATACTGAATATGGGATCAAAAGAATCAACTTCCACCGTGACCTGTCTCCTATCTAAAGCTTCATCTTTTGAATCTTTTCAATGGCATAGACGTTTAGGGCACATTAATTTTAAAATTCTAAATAAATTGGTTAAGAACAATTTGGTCAGGGGTTTACCACTTAAAGATTTCTCTGTGGTTGAGAAATGCATGGCTTGTGCTAAAGGAAAGCAGCACAAAAAGCCACATAAACTTAAAATTGAAAATTCAATCTCAGAACCCCTCGAATTGTTACATACTGATTTATTTGGTCCAATAAGTGTCAAATCTATTGCTAAGAAATCTTATTGCTTGGTTGTCACAGATGATTACTCTAGGTACACCTGGGTGAGATTCCTGGCAAACAAGAGTGAGACTGCTGAAGAGCTAATGAAGCTGATTCCTCAAATCGAGGTTCTTGGAAAGCGGAAGGTTCAAGCCATTAAAAGCGACAATGGAACTGAATTCAGAAACCATATCTTCAATTCTTTTTGTGAACAACGGGGTATTCTCAGACAGTTTAGCGCTGCACGAACGCCACAACAAAATGGTCTTGCTGAAAGGAAGAATCGAACTCTTGTGGAGGCTGCTAGAACTATGCTGATTGAGTCAAAGCTTCCGATTATTTTCTGGGCAGAGGTAGTCAATTGTGCAGCTTATGTTCTGAATCGGGTACTGATTGTCAAAGATAAGATGAAGACATCATACCAGCTGTTTCGTGGGATTAAGCCGTTGATCGATTTTCTGCACCCCTTTGGATGTTCTTGTACTCTGTTGAATACTCAAGATTAGAAAACGAAGTTTGGAGCTGTTTCGGATGAATGCTTCTTTGTAGGATACTCGAACACACAAAAAGCGTATCGTGTTTACAACAAGCAAACGCGGATTGTGCAAGAGTCCTATTATGTTGATTGGCAAGAGTCCAACTCTACAAGCATTGGCTGTGAACCTGCATGGTTTTACGATTCCACCACTGTTTTCAAATCATTCAATCTTCCTAACTCTGACGATGATGACATCATTCCTCACACATCCGTTTCTATTATTAACCATCCACCTCCACAACCACAACCTTCAACTACACAATTACCTCCCACTTCATTTGACATTCCTCCACCTCCAACACCTGTAACTGGTCAAATCTCTCCATTAGATATTCCATCATCATGCACTTCCATTCCAACATCTACCACTAATACAATTCCTCCAACTTCAAATATACCTTCACAACCATCTAATCAAACATCCTCTACCCAAACCAACCCTTTGCTCCTCAACACAGACTTCAAAACTTTGAAAGATCATCCTCATGATTATATCATAGGATCAATTACTGATGGTGTGCGAACTCGGAGTCAGAGTGGTTTGATTAATGAGTGTCTCTATGCTGCCTTTCTATCTCAAGTTGTTCCGAAGAATTATAAACAAGCACTTGAAGATGCTAGTTGGGTTGATGCCATGCAAATGGAACTGCAGCAATTTAGGAAGCTTAAAGTTTGGCAACTTGTTGATCTTCCTCCTAATAAGTGTCCCATCGGCACTAAGTGGGTTTTCTGAAACAAGCCAGATGATCGCGGTGTTGTTATCAGAAACAAGGCGAGATTGGTTGTTCAAGGATTTGCTCAAGAGGAGGGGATTGACTACACTGAAGTTTTTGATCCAGTCGCTCGCCTTGAAGCAATTAGAATCTTTCTTGCTCATGCTGCTAACAAAAACTTTAAAGTCTATCAGATGGATGTTAAATGTGCATTTCTATATGGAGATATCGATGAGGAGATCTACGTATGTCAACCACCGGGTTTCGAGGATCCAGATTTTCCTTAAAAAGTGTACAAGCTTGATAAATCCTTGTATGGGTTGCATCAAGCTCCACGCATCTGGTATGAAACTCTGACACAGTAACTTCTCAGCAAAGGTTTCTCTCGTGGGACTATAGATATGACATTGTTCAAGAAGGAGGTGAATGGTAAGCTGCTGATTGTTCAAGTGTATGTTGATGATATAATCTTTGGTTCAACAAATGAGGGGCTGTGTAGAGAGTTTGAAAAAGTGATGATGGATCGCTTTGAAATGACGATTATGGGGGAGATGTGTTTCTTCTTGGGGCTGCAAGTGGAACAAAAGCCTGATGGAATTCTTATCCACCAAGAGAAATATATCAAAGAGATTCTCACAAAGTTTGGCATGGATGATTCTTCTCCGGAACTGATTCCCTTCAACGCTCAAACATGCCTTACTTCTGATGATAATGGGAATCCTGTGGATGCTCATCGGTACCGCTCGATGATCGGATCTCTCATGTATCTGACTGCCAGCCGACCTGATATTACATTTGCTGTGTGCTACTGTGCTCGTTTCCAGGCCAATCCAAAAGAATCACACGAGAAAGCTGTTAAACGCATTTTTCGTTACCTTAAGGGTTCCTCTCGTTTGGGACTTTGGTACCCAAAAGGTGGGAACTTTGATTTACATGCTTTTTCTGATAGTGATCATGCTGGTTGCAGGATAAACCGAAAATCAGTCACTGGCGGATGTCAATATCTTGGCGAATGTCTTGTTTCCTGGCAAAGCAAGAAGCAAACAACCGTCTCTTTGTCCACAGGAGAAGCCGAATATATTGCTGCTTCAAGCTGCTGTTGCCAAGTGCTCTGGATCCAACATCAGATGATGGATTATGACATCAACTTTCTTCATACGCCACTCTTTTGTGATAATGAAGCTGCTGTTGGAATTGCCAAGAATCCTATTCATCACACTCGCACCAAGCACATAGAAACAAGAATTCACGCCATCAGAGACGCACAGGAAAATGGGTTCATTGATATTTTCCCTATTGAAACTCGAAAGCAAAAAGATGATCTTTTCACAAAAACCTTTGACAAACCACGTTTTTATGAACTGATCTCTATGTTGGGACTGATATCTTTTTGAAAACCTTTATCTATGTGCATTGGCTTTGTAAATATGTAAATAACTTTTTCATTTTCTTCCTTGAAAATCCGTGGGTCACTCATTTATCGCTCTTTTACTTTTATTTTATTTCTTTTTATTTTCTCTTTTATTTTGTATATATATTAAGAAAATCTGGAAAACAAAAATTTCTTATTAGATAGCTATAATATAGAAATTTTGGCGGAGATATTAAAGATTAACTACTTATAGTTTTTCAAATTTTGCTATTTTCAGGATCCCCGTTTTGATTGATGTTGAAGAGACGTTGAAGGAGGTCAGAAGTATTGTGTTTGGGATATGTTAGATAGGCTCAGCCCGAAAACAAAGTAAACAGTGATTGTGCAGCCAAACATAACGTTCAAGAACTAGGCAACAAGGATTATCCCCTTGACATGATTGGATTGCACAAAGTTACGGGTTCTGTCAAAAATGGGCTGAGAGCTTCAAATCTTTGCTTTGATTTCCGTAAACATCCTAAATCACCCTCACCCTAACCCTGAATTGAGTTTCTAGTTAGCAAAACAAATAAAAAGCTGCTAGTGTTGCTCTTCGGAAAAACCTCTGAGTGAGTTACTTGTTAACTCCTCAGAATGTATTGAGTCAATAGTGCTTAACTCCTCTGCTATACGGAAGTATTGACCTGAAGTTGGTGGATCTTCTCTGCTATACGGAAGTATTGAGCTGAAGATTCAACGAGCATGCTCAAATGTTTATCTCCTCTGTTATACGTCGGTATAGACCTGGAGCTCTAAACTATTTGAGTTTACCAAATA
The DNA here is from genome assembly GCA_030867185.1 of Tagetes erecta. Lineage (NCBI taxonomy): Eukaryota > Viridiplantae > Streptophyta > Magnoliopsida > Asterales > Asteraceae > Tagetes > Tagetes erecta. Next base: position 9,435,545 of record CM061497.1, read on the forward strand.
ATAAGTCGCAATGTGTTCAAAAGAATCATTGCTGACAAGTTCCACTCACAAAAAGATGCAAAAATTGCACTAAGTGTCAAAAGAAGCTAATGCATCGATCAATATTCAAGATTTGATCCTCGAAATTCAAGCAAATTCAATCATATTGCTGATGACATTCAAGATATATCCTGATGACAGAACTTGTTCTTTTTACCTAGATGTCTGTGGGGACCGAGTTGTCTGAGCTTCTTCAATCAAACCAAAAACATGATAAAAGAAGCTGCTGATCTCTTGTTGAAAGGACTAAGGCATGAGTTTAAATGGATAAACATATCTACAATCCCGCCAATCTATGATTTTCCAGATTCTGCTCGAAAAACGTCATGAAAAATATATATATCCTTCTTTAGTTTTAATTTCTAGTTTTTTCTTTCACTTTATTTTATTTTTTATTATTTTATTTTTTTTATTATTAGTATTATTTTATGTCTTTAAATTCAGGTTAATGTTTTTATATTCGGAACGTTGAAATCGTGGGGCGTTTTCATGGATTTGCAAAGGATTTGAAATTAGAGAAAAACCAAAAATATTTTAATTTTTCTTGTTTTGAGTCCCAGCGAATCTACTAGCGAACCTATAGGTTCGCCAGGAACCTCTTCACGTCGTCGTGTCTTCTCTTGACCTTTGGTCTCGGGCGAATCTGAAGTTCGCTAGTGTTTTTGTCAGCGAACCTGTGACTGTATATATGTGGTGTTAGCGAAACCTTTCACAAGTTCGCTGTCACTATTACTGTAGCCGTTTCATTTTTTCAAAACAGTCGCACGTTCGATTCTCACTCACCAACCGTCTTTTTCACATTAAACTAACTTTGATTCATCTGGTATGTCATCGTCTTCATCTTAATCAATGTTTCATCTCATCAATTGCACTTTAATCTTCTTAAATCCATCGATCTGTTATATATAATCTGCGACTAATGATTGATTTGTGTTATTGGTTAGAAATTTACATTGTAATATCCTCGTTTGATGATTATTGTGCTTGATTGGTTCTTTGATTGTATGATTATGGCTTTTAGACTGAGATTTGGCTGTTTTTCAAAACTAGGGTTTTCAGCGAACCTATGTGTTCGTCTGGAGAATCTGAACGAAAGTTCAAAACTTCGAGCGAACCTATGCTGTTATGTCGCCCGTGCATCAACATAGATTCGCCCGAGTGTTTCTAGCGAACCTATACATTCGCTCGATCAAATGACTGATTTTTCATGTCAGCGAATTTATAGGTTCTGGTGCCAAATCTTAGGTTCGCCCTTGCAGCGAATCTATTTATTCTAGCGAATCTATTGACTATTTCAAAATTTTTGTATCTGATCAATTTCCGTTTATTTTTCAGGCACGATGTCTACATTATTTTTTGAAAGAAAGCACAATATGTGTGCTTTACTGGACGAGAATCATGAAAAAGCGGGTGGCTACAAAGATTGTATTAGATGGTTGAAGTCGTCCCATATTCATCACGCTATATCTCATTCACCAACCATCTCTGAGATGCACATAAGAGATTTCTGGAGAACAGCTGTGATGAATGTGTCTGTGCAGCCATCATGAATCTGTGCCATGATTAATGGGTTTGATTTAGAGTTTACCGAAGCCGATGTGGCAAGGATTTTGAGGTTAGGGGACGATGTAGGTGAGGAGGTTTGTATGACTGCTGAAGAGGTTTACGGGGCGTTTAGGACTGCTGGTTATGAGGGTCCTATGCCGGGGGAGAAGAAGATGGAGTTTGTGAAATCCTACTTGATCAAAGAATGGAGATATATTGCACACGTCTTTATTATTTGCTTGGATCATAGGAAAGGAGGTACTGATGGGCTGAATCTGGACTGGGCAAGGGCCATGGTTTTGTTTTGCCGAGGGCAGAAGGCAAATCTTCCAAAGCTCATCTACAACTACATGCTCGAAAACATTAATGCCACTAAGGGGAACAAGTGGCTGATGTATCCCAGATTTGTGCAAATGATTCTGAATGACAAGCTGCCCAATCTGCCTGTTGTTGGTGAGGTGCTGAAGATCTGGGATATGCATTCAAGAATTTTTGGTGACTGCAGATCGGCACGTTCTGATTGTGTTGGTAGGACTTCATACTTGTGGGAGAATATGTACCCTGCTGATAGATGGGTACATATTCAAAGGTTAATGGAGAATGAGAGGAAACGGGGTGGTGAAAATATAGAGGTTGTTGAGAAGAGGTTAAAGAAAAGGAAGCCGTATGCTAAAGACAAGGATTATGACTTGGATCGGGAAATAGATGAGATACAAGCTGAGATTGATCAGGGTAGGGAGAAAAGGACCAAGAGGAAATCAGATGCACCCACTGAAGCTGCAAAGAAAGCAAAACACGATGTTCCGGGTACATCTGCTGAATCAGTTAGTGAATTGAAGGGTGAAATTGAAAGTCTGAAGTCTGAGATTGTGGACCTAAAAGGTAGATATGCTGATCTGGAAACAAAGGATGCTGAGAAATTAACAGTGATTACTGAGATGGGAAGGATGATGAGGGATCAACAGTGCTTAATCGTTCGAATATTCAAGGAGTTGAATAGTTTAAAGGAGAAGGATGGGTTAGATCCGGCTATATCTGAATTGGAGCTAAAAAGCTTAACGGATACTGCAAAGTATCCGTTAATGCAATCTGCTTTTGGGGATAAAGGTAAAGGGAAAGCTGCTGAAGAGTTGTTTGATGAAGATATGGGTATCGATTTAGACATATTTGAAGGAGCTGAGGTTGCTGGGGGTACAAGTGTAAATTTCAGTTTGATAGACGAACCGGAAGTTGATGTGAATGTTGATAGTGAGGAAGATTTGGAAGATGAGCCGGAGAAGTACAAGGTTGAAGAAAAGGGGGTGTCATATCAGTTTGATCACATAGATTTGGACAAGTCAGAGTGGTTTAGAAAGGATGACGAGGTCATTCCAGAAGTGCCTATTTTCCAACACCTTGACGAACCGAACACATCTCAGTTGGATAGGCAAGTTATAGCATGGAAATACAATTCCCTTGTGGATGCGTATATGATTAAGCGAAGGGGTGGTGACATTTGTTATATCAAGAATAGGAAGCATTTCGCCACTTTGCCAAGGTGGGATTTGCGAAGGTTGGCTGATCTACCTCTGTTGGGAAAGGAAGATAGCGGGAAAGCCTTTGTTTTTGAGGTTACAATTAGAAAGGCTGCTGAGAACAATTTTGCTGACTTTGGGTATCAAAAGCCGAAGAGAATGAGGCAGAAGAAGGATAGACACTGGGTCTCTTGGAAGGGGAAGGTTGTGTTGAAGATTGAAGCTCCAAAGATTATGACACGGGTCAGGGTTCCGGATACACAGCCACCCAGATTGCAGAATTTTCAAAAATGGTTCTATGATAACAGTACGGGTGAGGCAGTTATCAGACTCAAGGGAGATGACCGTCCAGAAATACGTCTGTTTGATCCAATGAAGGTCTTCTCATTTTGCGATGAGGATTTGAAGGTACTTTGTGAGAACCGAATTAAGCACGGGGCAGGAGATGATACGCGGGCTGAAGCGAACTTGTTCGTGAAAGTCGCCAACAAAGCCCGAGGTATACGTGCTGAGCTGAGAAGTGTTAATGAAAGGTTGAGAGTGACGGATGAGCAACAAATGGATATGGATGACTTGTCCATGCAGCTTGATAAATCGATAGAGAAAAGGTTTGAGAAACCTATTGAGGTTGTTGAGGATGTGACTGGTGAGGAGCATACAGAAGATATTCAGGCGGAAATTATTGATCTTGATGTGCCTGATACAGTTGACACCGAAGCAGAGTTTGTGGAGTCATTATTGGTATTTAGTGAAGACGATGAGGCCGGATCTGAAGATGTGACAAATCCGTTGGCCGGGATTAAATCAAGGGCAGGAGCGTACTTTGAGAATTTTTGAAGCCGAAAAAGATGGAGCTTAACCAGAAGACTTCCCCGGGTGAGGTCCAACCTAGGGGGAGTATTGATAGTCATGTATAGGTCGGACTCACCGGCATGTCGGTGTTATATCTTTTGTTGTATATTTTGTAGTTTTTGGTATAGCGAACCTACGGGCGAATCTATAGATTCGCCCGTAGCATAGAATAGTTTTCTGTTTTGTCGACCGGGCGAACCTAATTGTGCCCGGCGAAGCTATCTTGTTCGCTTGATAGATTCTCTGTCAGCAAATCTATCAGCGAACCTATAGCTGATATATATTGTAATGTTTTCTCATGGTTATTACAACCTTTGGCAATTTCTTATCCAAACCTTAAAGTGTGTGTGTGTATTATCTGGAGGTGCTAGGAGCTTACATTATCTATCTTTGTAGCTTATTTACCTCTTGTTGTGTGGTGTTGATCTTGTTATTGGTTGTTGAGTAATATTGGACTTTGTTTGTTTGAATCAAGTGTGTTTCATTGTATTACATATCATTATAGCACTGAAATCTCGATCTAGATGGACCAACAAAGTCCCTATAGTTATTTAGTTTATTTATTTTGTACTTAAAATTATAAAAGCTAACTTTCAATACTTACAAAAAGATTCCCTCATATAATTTATAATTCACAAAGGTGAGTGTAAGATTAAGTACATGAACTTAACGAAATTTGGTGAAAATGAGTTAACGGTATTAACCAGGAAATACAGGTTATCACATATTTTTTGATCAAATATGTATTTGGTGTGATTATATAGATAAATATTGTGGTTTATATGAAAATATTTTATGTTTTTGAAAGTTGATTTTTTGATCAAATTTGTTTTTGTGTGATTATGTAATATTGTGGTTTATGTGCAAATTTTTTATTTTTTCAAAAGTTTAATTTTTGATCAAATTTGTTTTTGGTGTGACTATATAGGTAAATGTTGTGTTTTTATAAAAAAAAAGTTTTGATGTTTTCAAAAGTTGATTTTTTGATTAATTATGTTTTTGTGTGATTATATGGTAAATGTTGTGTTTTATGTGAAAATTTTTGATTTTTTCAAAAGTTGATTTTTTTAATAAATTTGATTTTAGTTGGATTATATAGGTAATTGTTGTGGTTTTAAAAGATAATTTTTGATGTTTTCGAAAGTTAATTTTTTTATCGAATTTGTTTTTAGTGTAATTATATAGGTAAATGTTGTGGTTTTATTTGAAATTTTTTTTTCATAAGTTGATTTTTTGATCAAATTTGTTTTTGATGTGATTATATAGGTAATGGTTGTATTTTTTAAGAATTTTTTTTATGATTTGAAAGTTAATTTTTTTATCAAATTTGTTTTTGTGTGATTATATAGCGGTAAATGTTGTGATTTATGTGAAATTTTTTTAATTTTTCAAAAGTTGTTGTTTGGATCAAATTTGTTATTGGTGTGACTATATAGGTAAATGTTATGGTTTTATATGAAAATTTTTAATGTTTACGAAAGTTAATTTTGTCACACCCTCATATTTCCACAAACGGGGTATCCGTTAGGCGTGTGACATACACGGATCTCAAGACATTAGTTACAGTTAAAACTGACTCAACGTTTAACGAAATATTTAATATTATAAATAAACCAAAGTTCAGAGTTTAAATGTTAAAACCCACGTTTAGCGGAATCATAAATAAATCCAGTACGCAAAATCCCGCGCACAAAGTAATAAACCAGGTTAATAAAATAACGTAAGCATTAAATGTAGTTTTTGAAACAGTCCAAAAGACGACCCAATGCATGCATGTCCTACTCGTGCTCGTGCTCTTTAATTACCCAAGAAAACATACTAAAACGGTCAACACATAATGTTGGTGAGTTCAATGAGATTTATATATATAAATAAAAGATACCGTTTACAACACATATAAACAAAAGTCTATTTTATTAGGCGGTTTGCAAGACAGTATGCTTATTGCTTGTCAACACATCGAGATGAAAGCTAAACGTTACTTTTGCCTTGTCGTCATCTAACCAGGATGACCCATAACCATTAAGGACAATTTGCACCACATGACGCCCAGTCAAGGGTGGGGTGCCGTCGCAACCCGGTAGTACTACTCAAATTTCCCCGCTATCATATATTAATCAACCTCGAACTTTTATAAGGACTTGAATGTGGTTCCAATTCGTGTAAAGCACTATAAGCCCTAATAAAATCTTGCCCGTAGGCATTTATACATTTACCAATACTTGCCCGAAGGCAATTATACTTTTACCGAAACCTGCCCGTAGGCAATTATACTTTTACCGAAACCAGCCCGTGGGCCCTACCTGAAGGTATAAAATGCAGCCTAAGTTGGCCCCGCCCAAAGCCATAAATTTTTGCCCGAAGGCATAAAAATTTGCCCGAAGGCCCTGCCCGAAGGCATAAAGTTTTGCCCGAAGGCCCTGCCCGTAGGCATAAAAACGCAGTCCGCCCGAAGGCGATGTAAAATAGTTACCTGAAGGCACAGTAAAAAGATTTGTATGTTTTCTCCGCGAAAATGGTTTAAAAGCGGGCAAAGAACTCACCTTTGAAGCGCACAGCAATTTAACAGCAAAGATGCAATAAAAGAACCTAGAACGCCTTACGACCGATATGACGAGTGGGATAAACATTAGTGATCGGAGATGATGAACGGTGGTCCGACAAAGCCGAAACAGTGCTCGGTGATGTTGTTTTCCTTATATATTTCGTAATGTGTTAGGGCTCGTTTCTGATAGAATATTTACTTTGTACTTTGTTTATACAAGTTTGTATAGTTTAGGGTTAATTTTGTATTTTCCCTAAAGTATTGATGCATAAAGCATGTTGCTAGTGAATGTTAGAGAGAGAGTCTAGATCACATCTTACTCGTTAGAGAGAGAATTGTGTGTGTGATTGTGTTCTCCTGCACCATTGTACTGCAACTATTGCTTTAATTATCAATACAAGAGAATTATTTAGTAATGGATTGTGTTGTTGACTGAATTGTTGTGCTGGTACCTTGATCGTTCTGATTTGAAGCAATATCGATCCAATTAAACCTATCAATTGGTATCAGAGATGTTGGTATTGTGTGTGTTCTTTGCTATTCATCAGGCAAAACCACATCAATATTGCTCAAATCATGATCTGAATGATCTGTTGCTGTTTTTGGATCTGATTCATCATCGGAATCATTTCTAATTCACAACAATTGTGCAGTTTCCTTCAGATTATCATCAGATCTGAGGAATTAAGAAGAAATTGAAGTTTACTGTTCGATCAAATTTTTGCTCAAAATCATCAAAAAATGATCATGTTTTGGATTGATTGATATAGGAGATTGATAATCAGTATAAATCATTGCTTGTGTGTGATTTTTGCACAAACTGGACAAGTTTTATTAAAATTCAGAAAAATTCGTTTGAAGAAGATGATGAATATGATGAACTGGTTGAAGATTAACTAGTCGGGTGATAAAATTTGACTTAGACAATATTTTTGGACTTAGATTTGTGAAAAATTAGGTCCTGTGCAGCCGTGTAAAGGAAATTTGTCTAGACGGGTGAAGTTTTGCAAGTAAAAGTTGTGTACTTTTGTGCCGGGTGAAGTTACTGTGCAGCGGTGTGAAGTTACTATTCAGACGGGTAAAGCAACTGTTTAGCCGGGTGATCAACATTACAGCCAGATCAACTTGTTACTGTTCAGCCGGGTCATTATCTCTTTCAGCCGTGTCAAGTACAGCCGGGTGAAAGTTTTGATAAACTATTGAGCCGGGTGATAGATTGTTTTCAGCCGTGTCAAGTTTTTGCCGTGTCAAGTTATATCTGTTTAGCCGTGTGACTATTCAGCCGGGTGAAGATATCAAGTGTTGAAGTTTTACAACTGTTTAGCCGTGTGACTGTTTAGACGTGTGAAGAAATTTTTCAGCCGGGTGAAGAAGAAATAGTGGTTCAGCCGGGTGAAGAACAAAATTTCACTGTTCAGTCGTGTGACGTATTTTTAGTTGTTTTAAACTTGTTATCTTAATTTGTTACTATTTTAGTTGCATTTATTTTAAAAATTTTAACTGTTTCTTTTCAAAAATCGACAAAAACACAAAAATATTTTTTTAAAATCTTTAAAATGGCACCTAATGATGATTCTGATAATCGTGTTCCAAGATTGGTTAATCGTGCAGATTTCAAGAACTGGACAATCAGATTGAAACACCATCTATACTCTATTGACAATGATTTGTGGAAGTCTATTGATAAAGGTCCTCATATTCCTACTCAGACTGCTCCTGACAGTGCAAGCACTTACACCAAAGATTTAACTGAACCTTATCCTGAAGATAATCTACAACCAGAAGACTTACGAAAGGTCAAGAATGATAGTAAGGCTTATTCTTTGTTCAAACAGAAAATCAAAGTTCAAGTTCCACAGTTCAAGCAAGAGTTCAAGTAGAAAATCAAAGTTCAAGTTCCACAGTTCAAGCAAAAGTGAAAGATGTCATGAATATCTTGTTACAAGATGATGAGACTAAGAATGCTTTTACTGCATTTATGGCAAGCTTCCAAGCTTATCAAGGAAGTCATTTGACTCAATTGGATGTTGTTCTCCAAGATCTGTTTGAAATGGATCCTGATGACGTTGAAGAAATGGACTTAAATTGGCAAATGGTTAAGGTTGCATATCGAACTCAGAAACATGCATATGTGAACCGAAGTTACAAGCCAAATGCAAACAAGACAGTTGGTTTTGACAAGTCAAAGGCCAGATGTTTCAACTGTAACTGGTATGGTCATTTTTCAAGGGAATGCAAAGCTCCTAGGAATCAGAACTATATTGATCAAGCTAGTTCAAGTGGACATAATCATGGTCAAAGTCAGAATTTACAACAGTCTTCAAGCTATCAGAACAGGAATCAACGTTTCACGCAAAAGCCATATCAAAGTCTTCCCATGCCAACACTGAAAGATGAAGGTAAAAAGCCAGAAGATCAGAACAAAGCACTGGTGGTTAATGTGAAAGATGAATATGACTGGAGTGCTTATGCGGAACAGTTTACATCTAATCTTACTTCTAGTTTGGCACTGGTTTGTGAAATTGAAGATGAAGACTGGTCTGAAGAAGGGGATGATCAAGTGATTAAAGCTGTCAGTGAAGATTCAGAAGAATATGATTGGAGTGCAAAGTCAGATCCAACTGAAGAATCTGAATCAGAGATTGCTCTTATGGCTACATCTGAAGAGTCTTTCTTATCTGCTGAACAACCAAAGGTTAGTATCGAACTACCCCCTAACTATGTTCTTTTACCTGATGATGTGAAAGGTAGGTTGTGTTCTGACCAATGCATTAAACAAGTGGAAGATTATCGAACTCATTCATTTAAAATTGGTGACAAATTAAGCAAACATGAACAAGTTCATGAACAACTTAAAACTGATCACAAAATTGAAAATGAGAAGATATTGTCACATAAAGAATCATGGAACAAAACCTTTAAGGAACTGGAAATGTCATATAAACAATTGGATGAAATGAACAAAAATTTTGAATCAGAAAAGATTGCTCATGCAGCAACTGAGGTTGAATTGACAAAAATGAAAAGTTGAAAAGCAATTCTAGTAAAGTTGATAAGTGATAGGAAAGAAAACAGAACAGGTTTGGGTTTCACACATGAACCAATGCCTAAATCAGATGTTCTCGAGTTTTGTGGCTACAAAACCAATTACTTGACTACGGGTTTAACTTTCTCAAAACTCCTATGTACATAAACAATACTGCTGCTATGTTCATTACTGCTAATCCTGTTCAACACTCAAAAACCAAACATATCGAAATTCGATATCATTTTCTCAGAGACAACTCTGAAAAAGGTTTAATAATTTTGATTAAGGTTCATACCGACAAACAACTGGCAGATCTTTTCACAAAACCTTTCTTGTCAGGACGGTTTGAATTCTTAATTCAATCCATAGGGTTAGTCAACCATGATTAATTCTATTTTTATGAAAATCAATACAAAATAAGAAAATATAAAAGCCAAAAATATAATAATTCGATGTCAAGTATTGAGTCTTTGTCTTTTTATTTTTGCATTGTGAGTGTGCATGAAAAAGAAAAAGCAAAACAAAAAGAAAAGAAAAAGCAAAAAGAAAATAAAATTCATGTCATAAGAATCTATATTGCCTAAGTGAGAGATGATAGTTACACTAGATATTATTTGTTTCATCTATTTTTTTAATAAAGACTGGTAAATGTTAATTGATGTGCGAGACAGCTCAGGCAATTAGACTGAAAAAGTAAGTTCATTGTTGACAAATCTAAACTTAATGATCTTTGTGTTAAGTTCCTTTGTTATAGATGTTTAAATATATATCTTTTGATGAACTTCTTGTGCTGTTATTTGAACATAATAGGGTAACGATGCAATCTATTCAGTGTGATGAACCGCATCGTGAGCTTCTTTGTTGTGGTATCCACAGACCTGAAGTCTCACACGAAGTCTCTTTTGAGCTTCAAGGTGCAGCAAAAGATTCCCAAAGATGGAACAAAAAGAGTCCCAAATGTGGACCGTCACCAAACAATTTCCCGAAAGGAATTCAGAAGATTCCAAAGGGGAACAATAGGAAATGAAAAATTCCAAAAAGGAATTCAAAAGAAGTCCCAAAGTGGACCAAATCCAAATAGAACCCAAATTCCACACTGTTTATGATTGTAAGTGACCAGGTTTTTGTGCAATATGCATTCAAGTTGTGGTTGATGAGGAAATATGTTGACACATGTATACATGTGGGTCACATAAGTCATTTTAATCGAACCTTAATCTCATCATGATACTGAAAAAGTAAGTGTGTCACTTCGAGCAAATTGGTATGTTGTCATATCATCACTCAATCAAACATAAGTCAAATGTCTATTCAAAACTTGCAAAACATGTTCAGATAATGTGTGGTATGATCTCACTGCGATATTTTGATTCATTGCATTGCATATGTTTTTACTTTAATGTGTGTGCTTTTGTGTGCAGGCATATGGAGTCTTTATTGACACATCGACATCCTTTTTTTAAACTTAAAAATTTCAAGAAATTTTAAGTTTAGGGGGAGAATAATTGAAGAAGAAAAATATTAACAAAAAGCCAAAAATATTTTAAATAAGTATGTTGAATGTAAGGATCATGTGGTCAATGAAAGCAAATGTATTGGATGTGTTAAAAACAAACCTAAGGTCTTGTGATTTGTGTTGGGGTTATTTGAAGATGTCACTTTCCAAATATAAGCGAGTGAAGATATCGAGCATCATTACGGCCAAGCACAGGTGAAGACGTTCATTATTTGTATTTGACGTTAGAATATTTGTGTAATCATTTCATGCTTAAATGCACGTTTGTGCTTAAATGCACGTGTTTATGTTACATTGTAAGGTGAATGGTATGGACTATAAATACCATCACCTAGGTCATTTGTTAAGGAGTTGCCTACATTTCATTCCATTTCCCTTGTAACCTCTCCATTGATCTAATACAATTCACCTATTCATATTATCATGATCTTCATCATACCTTGCATTGATCTTCATGAGCATTCAAGCATCAATACGTGATCAGTGAGTTTCCGCATCACTGATTTCAAACAACATCCCCAAACAATCTCAAATCTAGATCCAAGCTCGGTTCGTCTCGAACTATCAATTTGTGTTTTATTAAAGAAAATTGCTTCGAGATATAGAAATATTGGTTGTGCAAAAACATTTTTGAGAAAAATCAAAGAAAAATGAAAAAGGAAAAATTAATGTGGTCTTAAATGTTTAATGTTGTTGCCCTAGATTTTATTTTGAATGAAAAGTAGCCGGGTGAAGGAAGGAAATGATGCCGGGTGAAAAAATTGAAAGTTACTATACGGCCGGGTAATGAAGTGACTGACACTATGCAAGCCGGGTAATAGAATTAAGTTTCTATACAGCCGTGTAAGTGAAATCACTGTACAGCCGGGTAAGTGTGGCAACTGTACAGCCGGGTGATGAAAGAAACTGTCACTGTGCAGCCGGGTAATGATCATGAAGTCACTGTGCAGCCGGGTGATGAAAAGAAGGCTACTGTTCAGCCGGGTGATGGGTAAAACCAAAACAAAGGTGTAGTTGTTCCAAACTCTGTGACACGGCTATATCATGACCCGTCCCAACAGTACTTGACCCGTATCAACAGTGTGTGACCCGTCTAAGTGTTTTACATGTTAAATGTTGTTATGTCAAATGTTGACCCGTCCCAAAGTTGTGACCCGTCCCAAAGTTGAGACCCGTCCCAAAGTTGTGACCCGTCCCAACAGTAACTTGACCCGTCCAAGGCTTTATGGGCCTAATTGTTTACCCGTCCAATATGTTGACCCGTCTCAATGTGTTTGACCTAATTCTTGACCCGGCTCATCAACATACAAATACCCGCCTTTTCTCAAACACTTATCACTTTTCACAAATCACTCTCAAGCAAAATCCCCTGTACATCAATCGTCTCATATCATATTCAATCCTTGATTCTGTAACAAGTTTTTGTGATTGAATAAGGTATATTTTTCATGATCCGACCTCGTTAAACCCACTGTTGCTCATAAAAACGAAATGTTGATGATGAACAGTAATTGGACTTTGAATCGACACTTTGATTGTGTGTGTTAAAACTTAAATCGAGTGTTGTAATAGGTGTAATAACTGTTAATCACTAAATTTCATCCATTAATTTACACCAAATCATCTGTAATCGACTGAATCAAACGAAAAGTTCAAATTCTGTCGAACCGCCATAGATGAACCTTGAACTGTTCATGTTTTTGATGTCAAATGATAAATCACCTGCAATTGATTGATTAACTGATTTTGAATATGAACTGAAACATGTTTTACAACTTCATTTTGCAAATAACAAATTTGTACTTGAGATTTTAAGCAGTTTAAGTATGTAATGTTACATGATCATTGATACACAAAAGTGTTGTTGAACAAGATGATGATATCAGATTATTGATAAACATAGGTGATAAATGTTTATGTGATTTATTACATTGTCTCTTTGTGCTTATTTCTTGTGCAAATGTTGTTGGTTTGATTGAATGAACATGTCTAACTCATGTGTCTTGGTTTTGTTAAACAGATGAATGATCTAAAGTTTGAGCCTAAGCATAATCTTGTGGCTGTTCTGGATGAATCTATGCCTGAAGCAGAAGGGTATAGAGACATGATCAGATTTTTAAGAAGGACCAAGTATGTGTATGCAATGTGTGCCAAACCGATTGTATATGCTAGATTGATTAAGTGTTTTTGAAGGACAGCAGCGGTTATTACCAATGAGGCTGGCATATCGGTTGTAAGAGGAAATATTACGAGACAGTTACAGATAACTGTGTCTGAAGAGTCCATCAGGACTGCATTAAGGTTAGATGAAGAAGAAGTTGGTGCTCCTGATGAATACACAACTGCTGAATGCCAGGCATGTTTTATAAATATGGGACACCCTCCTGTATTTCCTAAACATCAGTTTGTGAGAGCCAGATTAGGAAAGCAATGGAAATTGTTATGTTATGTTATTCAGCAATGTATGTCAAGAAGAAGTGCTGGTTTTGACAACTTTCCATCAGGTATTGCATCCCCAATAGTTGCAATAGCTATGAACAGACCATTCAATATGTCAAAATGGATTATGAAGGGATTCATCTTCAATCTGGTGAAAGGGAAAAGATTTAAATTCTTGATGTATCCAAGATTTCTGCAACTGTTGATCAATATTGCACATCCTGTGATACGTGAAGAAGGATTTGAGGGAGGAATTTTGTACACCGAAGACATGAATGCTCTATCTTACAGAAAGATGAGTATTGGAAATGTAGAAAATGTGCAAATGTTTGACTATATGCGAGATATAGCAAACAATGAAGAAGATATTGGAGAAATATACCATCATATTTCTCAAGGTGAAGTATTGAATCCATTAGATCTTATGGATGAGATTCCAGATAATTTGCTTGATGATGATGAGTATTTTGCTAGACATCCAGAAGATGAAGATGATAATGATAGTTATGAAGGTGATAATGAGGATGAGGACAGTGACAGTAATGAAGATGATGATGTTGTAGTAAGTGATAAAGAGTCTGAAACTGAGACAGAATCTGATGACACTGAAAAAGAAGCAGAGGTTGTTATACTTGAAGCTCCTAGAGACATCACATTCCATTATTCTAGATCACGACGATCTAAGACTGTTGTTGAACCTATGATTGTAGAGGAGCCGGTTATGATTAAAGAAGTTAGTGTGCCTGAACAGATTGATGTTGTTCAGATTGCACAAGAAGTGGTTGTTGAAGTGGAGACTGTGGCACAGACAGTTGATGTTACTGATGCTGGTTTCACGGATTCTAAGTAGATATTGCCACAACATTTATTCGTGCAACTTAACATGCTGAACAACCGAAGGAGTCTTCACCTAAGGTTGATTTAGATGTGAATTTGAAAGAAGAAGAAGGTGAAATCTTTCATTTAAAGAGGATGATAGCCAAATTGTTGGATGAGAATGCTCAGCTTAAGGCTTCAAATGAAAGAAAGAAGAAGAGACTTGCTGATTTTTGGGTCACTCATCAGAAAAACAACCAAGTGTTTTAAAGAATTGGATGAAGAGTACGAAAAACTCAAGGTAGACTATGAAGAGTTGCATGCTGAATGTAACACTTTAAGAGCTGAAAAGGAAGTTTTAAAAAGATGGTTGAAAGAGGATGAAACTGAAAAATCTGAGTCTGATAAAGAGTTTATTGCAGATGAAGACGTTGGAGTATCTGAGACTCCTAGGGACGTCACAGTTTATTACACCAGATCACAACGATCTAAAACTGTGACAGAACCGATTGTTGAATCAGTCCCTATTCCCGATGATGCTGCTGATAGTGTTATTCATGACAAAGCTGAGGGAAAATGTAAACTTGATGAAGTGCCTGAGATTGTGAAAGAAGATGAGAATGTGAAGAAAGCTCGAATCGAGGAAGCAGTTCAGGTTGAGCCGGTTCAAGCTGAAACTGTTCCTACAACCGAAGTGATGAATATATCGGATGAAGTTGATTTCACTGACTCTGAACCAGAAGCAAATGTTGGTGAAGATATATCGTTTGATTTGGATGAAAGATTTGCTTATCTGGAAAAGATGAAATATAATCATGTTTATTTGAATGGACTCACAGTCAGTCAAATAAACGAGGAATATGAGAAGTGTGTAAATGCTCAGGATAGAGTTGAAGGAGATGTGAAAGAGTTTGTTGTTGAGCCTGGTGAGTGGACACCTCTACAGGAAAGTCTGAACATTGATGATCTTCCTCCGAAAGAATTATATCATCAAAATCCTGAAGAGATGACTTCTACAGATATGCGTCAGTGGTTAAGGTCAAGAAACTATCCGTATAAGACGTTGAAGAGGTTGAAGAAGGAATCGTTGAAGAAGATTGTTGTGAGTTTTCAAAAGTCAGAGAAGATGCATAAACGTATGCTCTTTTTGGATTATAACAATCCACAATACTTTGAACTAACCAAACGGTTCAAAGTACCTGAACCAAAAGAGATTCCGTTGATGGCCTTGCCCAAAGACGCTCACAAGAAGAGGAAAGAACTAACTGATATGTTTCCAAGCGAAATGAAAGCATATCACATTTCTATGGATGTACGCGAGTCATGGCACAAATCTGCCACAGCAGGTGATATCGTAAGATCACTGCTGAGTAAAGGTCAATCCGTTGCTGACTTATTAGACTCGATGATCGTACCGGAAAAGTCCAAGGATGTGAAAATCATTGCATGGAAGTATGATGAGGTCTTTGATGCGTTTTTTTATTAAAAGGGTGAATGGATTATGTGATGTTTATCACTATTATTCAAGTATTTTCAAGCTGCCGGTTCAAGACTTGAAAGAATTGCACAAGCTGAGATTGATAAATCATACACGAGCTGAACGTGGTGATAAGTGTGCAATGTTATTGGATGCTGGAATTAGTCGCATGCCAAAGTTTATGGAGTTTCGGGGACAGCAATAAGATACTGCATATTTGAAAAGTAAGAAGAAGAAGCAGAAGAAGTTGATCCTTCAAGATATGTACTTCGACGAATTTTTCAGACGAATATTTTGACAAAGTTACTAATCCTGGTTTGAAAATATTCGATGGTTCGCAAACGACGAAGCCTATTCTGAAGTTCTTTTATCATGAAGAGACGTATCAGCTGAAGTTGGTTCGAAACTTGGATGATTGAGATCAAGACATGATCACCTTATTCAGTACATTTGAGCTTAAACTACTACATCCATCTGACATTGATCATTTGCGAAATCACAAGATGGAAAAGATGAAGGATCCAGTTGCTGAAGCTGACAGAAGATTATTTGAGATTATGGTTGAGGTAATCGGTGCTGCAACAGAAAAGATCCGATTAAGGAAAGCATTACTCAATGCTGACCTTGTTTAGATCAACATACCGGAGATTGATTTTATGAGAGTTACTTCAAAGCGTACCTTAGAAGTACGGGCCAAAGGAAAGAAAGGCCGTACGAATTTTATGCTAACATTGATTTTGCAGGTATCACTTTGGAAACTTTGAAACGAATGGCAGCTTGTGACATTATTACAAATGTGTCTAAACCGAGACAAGTTGTGGTTGTTGAAAAGTTCAAATCATGAATTGAAGAAGCCATCAAAGAACAAGAAGAACATACCGGAAAACCGTTGCTGAAGGTCAAAGATGAACCTGAAGATTTTTGAGAGATTGAAGCCTAAAGTAAAAAGTTGAAAGCAGAATGTTTTTGATTAAAGTCCAAAGTTAAATCTTAGGGGGAGTACTTTTAGGGCTCGTTTCGGATAGAAGATTTGACTTTGTACTTTGTTTATACAAGTATGTATAGTTTAGGGTTAATTTTGTATTTTCCCTAAAGTGTTGATGCATAAAGTATGTTACTTGTGAATGTTAGAGAGAGAGTCTAGATCACATCTTACACGTTAGAGAGAGAATTATGTGTGTGATTGTATTCTCCTGCACCATTGTACAACAACTATTGCTTTGATCATCAATACAAGAGAATTATTTAGTAATGGATTGTGTTGTTGATTGAATTGTTGTGTTGGTACCTTGATCGTTCTGATTTAAAGCAATATCGATCCAATTAAACCTATCATACTGCGAGTGGTACGTTGTGTACAGTGGTGCGTATAAACGGAGACCAAGTGACGGGTGGTGCGAGTGGTGGTGGTTTAGATGGCAAAAAGTTGTCGAATGGCTGCTGCTAGGGTTTTGAGTCGAGCGAATTGAGGAAGAAGACGGTAAGGGACGAGGGGTGGGTTTATATGAATTGCAATTTCTTGTAATTGCATTCAAGTCCCTATATGATAGTTCGGGATGAACCGAGCTTGGATCTAGATCTGAGATTGTTTGGGGATGTTGTTTGCAATCAGTGATGCGGAAACTCACTGATCACATATTGATGCTTGAATGTTCATGAAGATCAATGCAAAGTATGATGAAGATGATGATAATATGAATAGGTGAATTGTATTGATCAATATGAAGGTTACAAAGGATATGGAATGAAATGTAGGCAACTCTTTTTAACAAATGACCTAGGTGATGGTATTTATAGTCTATACCATTCACCTTACAATGTAACCTAAACACCTGCAGTTAAGCACAAACGCGCATTTAAGCACGAAACGATTACACAAATATTCTAAGACAAATACAATTAATGAACATCTTCACCCGTGCTTACTCGTGACGATGCTCGATATCTTCACTCGCTTATATTTGGAAAGTGACATCTTCAAATAACCCCAACAGTACTCCCCCTAAGATGACACTTTACAAATCTGACATATCAGCTAAAATCTTCATGTGGCGAGTATAGAGAGCAACTTAAAGTTTTGGTATGCATTATCTTCAAGAGGACCCAACAGTACTCCCCCTAAGATGATGCTGTCAAAACTCTTTCTTTCAACAAGCAATCTGCATCCTTCTCTCCCTTTTGAGTAACATCAGAGGCTATGGAAAGAAATAAGCAGAGAGTAGATTCCAGTGAATCTATATATCAGCAACGGGATCTTCTTCAACGGTTGAAGTAGAATGCGAAGACTTCTTTGACCTAGAATACTCCCCCTCAACTTTTGATTTAGAGGTTAACGGGATCTGTGTATGAGATATTAAGAGGAGGATTCTTAACACTCAGCAATCTGACTTGGAGATCTTTGGACTGGAATCAGGCTTGAACAGGAACATCTTCAAGTCGCGTGGAAGCTTGTTCTGCATTGGAAACTGTTCCTGCAACTCAAAGAAAACATTAAAACTCAGGCAATAATGTGCATTTATCATCAATGTAAAGTTTAAGTTCTCAATCGGATGAGATATTGCTCGATGAACAACTCCTACATCAATAACAAAAGTTAAACTGCCAACACAAAAGAAAAATAAAAAAGAAAATCTTTTTGTTCTTTTTGAATTTCTCAATGTTTTTGATATATTTTTGGAATTTTCTCTTTACATTCTGAATCTTTAACCTGCAATGAGATCATACCATCAATTTATCCAACACATGTTTTGCAGTTTTTTGAGAATAGACATTTGAATTGTGAAGTAATTGAGTGATGAATTGTTGAACAAATCAATTAGCTCGAAGTGACACACTTATTTTTTCTATTCTTGATGATCAATTAGGTTGATTAGGAATACGTTTTGAGTGACCCATACCTTGCACATTAGAAAGTTATACACTTCATCTAAATAACCTGAGAACAACTCAACACGTCAGGTCACTTACAATCATAAACAGTGTGGAATTTTGGTTCTATTTGAATTTGGTCCACTTTGGGACTTCTTTTGAATTCCTTTTTTTTGGAAATTTTCTTTTTCCTATTGTTCCCCTTGGGAATCTTCTGAATTTCATTTTGGAATTTGATGGGTGACGGTCCACATTTGGGACTCTTTTTGTTCCATTTTGGAATCTTTTGCTGCATCTTGAAGCTCAAAAGAGACTTCGTGTGAAACTTCAGGTATGTGGGTACCACAACAAAGAAGCTCACGATGCGGTTCATCACACTGAATAGATTGCATCATTACCCAATGTATATCGTTGCGTCACAAGATATCTATTTGATTTGTATAAACGTTTCACATGCACTAAGACGTTTCAACCACAAAAACTCATTAGAATTTAGTTAAATCATCAAAGAATATACTTGTTCAGTATAATTGTCTGAGCCGTCTTGCACATCAATTTTCACGCTTAAGTCTTTATTGTTTAAAAATGATGTGTCGAATAACTCTAGTGTATCTATCATTTCTCATGTACGTGCAAGTAGATTCATCATATTTTTTGGATTTTTCTGATTTTATCATTTTTTTTTTAAATTTCTCCCCCTAAACTTTAAATTTCTACGAATGGCAGATATGTTATCAACGTATGAAGAGTGCATGCAATATACTTAATCTAAACAGACGAAATGAAACATCGGTTGTTTCTTGCACTGCCATCATTGTTTTATTTTTGAAAATGTTTTTAAAAAAATTCCTGCAATGGTTCCTTTTTGTTTCCAACTCCAATTGGTGTCAGTTACATCTAAGACATCATGAACAAGATTCGGTATCTTGTCATGATAAGGGATCAGCCACGGTCTTCTTTTCTTTGTTTGACCCGCCTCCATAACTGTCCCTAACACACTAACAAATTAGTTAGAGGTAATGACCCAAACCATTTCGGTTTTGGGTCGTCCAAATTCATCAACATAAGAGATATTCTCATAAGTGCAAGGAATACCTTCAGGTGGTGGTTCTGATGATACAATGTAATTTGTACCTTCATCTTCTTTAATGGATTGTTTGTCAAAAGAGTAATTATAGTCATTTTCAAACAAATTGTGAATTTCATTTAAAAACAGGTTTTGTTGACTATATTTCTTATTCAAAGATTGATAAACTATTGGAATCATTTTATCATTTAAATCATGATTTCCCTTTTTGTTTTTGACAAACTTTGGTTTCCATGAATCATTGACATGTTGATTTTCATCAAACGAATGTCTATGATTAGATCTTTTAAAGTTAGAAAAATACCTGGAAGGGTATGCACATGATGAACTTCTTTGGACTGACCTTCTCGGCTTGTAGTAGCACTCGGATGTGTTGTGACTTACCATGTCACGGAAGGAACAATACTTGTTGTAGTAACATTCCAGTGTGTCATGGTTGTACATCTAACAGTTGATGCAGTACTTGTTGTAGCAGCATTTGGATGTCATGTGATTGTACATCTCACATATCTCGCAGTACGTCTGATGAGCCTTGAAGGGAGACTTCTTTCTTTGCTTTTGAGAAGTCTTTGCAGTTGAAGCATGTTGATTCTGTGAAGCTTTGACCTTTGAATCTTGTTGAAGCTTGATTGAAGAAGCTGGAGTCTTGAACATGTTTGCTCTTGAACCATATGAAAAGACACCTTGATTGTAGATACAATCTGAAATATAATGAGTTTCAGAGTCACAGATTAAACAATATACGTCACTATTTGAATCACTCGGGGATTCGGAATCTTGAGACTTTGGAGTTGAAGAAAGCTGTGGTGTAGAATCAGATGAAGCGGCCTTTGTCTTGTTCTTCTTGGCTTTGCTCTTCTTTCTTCTAACATTCTTCTTCTTCTTTGACTGAAACTCTTGTGTCTTTTCTTCTTCTTCTTGAGAAGATAGTGATCCAACAATTCCGGTTGGCACTAATCTCTCATTTTTCAGTTCGAATGACTTTGCTTTTTCAGCTTCCTCTTTGGTAAGTACAAGATCAGATTGTGATTTGTTCATCGTGTCAGTATGCTCCATGAGTTGAACATTCAGATTATGCTTTTCGGTAAGCATTGAATCAACATTCTGTGTAAGAGATTTAAGTCTATCTTCACACAATTGGTGATCCTTTTGTAGACTTGCGTGTTTCTCTTGTTCTTCTTGTAGTTTGGTTTTCAGAATGTTGTTCTCTGAATTAAACATCTCAGACAATTTCTTCACCTTTAGAATCTCTTCTTGCAAATCTTTGATCACACTGGATGAGTGTTCATTTGATTTTGCAGCTTCATTCTTGACATTCATTGCTTCTCTTTCACTTTTCTTGAGTGACTCTTGGAGAGATGTGATTCTATGCTCCGATGCCTTGTGTTGTTCTTGGAGATTCTTGTGCATGGTTTCTTCTTTCTTGAGTTTATCACAAATCTTGATTGAATATACTATGTAGTGTTCAACTTGTGTGAAACACTCTTTCGTGCACATCTTTTCTCTGACGTGGATTGGCATTTCAACATAAGAACTCTGAACATCTTTCTCGTTTTCTTTTTCTGACATCAATCTCTTTATTTCTGAATTCAGTTGAGCAATTGTCTCATCTTGCTTTGCAATAGTTTCTGACAAGTTGCTGATTTCATTATCTTTCTTTTCAATCTCTTGAATGGAAACAACATCATTGTTTTCACTCCAATCATACTCTTCTTCTTCATCTTGATTTTCATGAGAATCTGTTTGACTCACAAGAGCAAGTTTTGTGTGTTCATGAAAGTCTCTTCTCTTTTGATCACAAGCTTTGGCTTCTTGAAGATATGTTGTTTCAAACATGTGATTGAATTCTGTAATAAATTCATTGATATCTTCTCTTTTATTTTCTTCTCGGATCACGGGTAACATGCCCGTTGACATTTTTCTTGAAATTTCAAAGTCGTCTTGATAATTTTTCTTGGAAGTCATGGTGGCTAAAAATGACTATCTTGAAGTTTTGGAAAAATGAATTTTTCTGGGAAGTCATGGTGGCTAAAAATGACATTTTTTTTTTCTGTAGAGACGGGTCAAACTTGGGACGGGTCACAAAGTTGGACGGGTCATAGTTGGGACGGCTGAAAAGTTGAGACGGGTGACAATTGAGACGGGTCACTTTTTGGTCGTGTCAACAACTTGGGACGGCTGAACAGTGTCTTCACCCGGCTGAACAGTGTCTTCACCCGGCTGAACAGTGTTTTCACCCGGCTGATAGGTTCACACGACTGAACAATGTTTTTCTTCTTTCACACGGCTGAACAGTGATTTTCTTCTTTCACACGGCTTAACAGTGATTTCTTCTACTTCACCCGGCTGAATAGTATCAAACTTCACCTTGGACGTTTCAGCACTGTTTGGACGGGTCAACTTAGTGGTTTCAATCACTTAGGAAAATTTCCTTGAATCAATCACTCAATTCTTTAATTCTTCTTCTGATAATGATAAGTTTCTGGGCAAATATCAATCAATTCTTCAAATCTTCATA
The DNA here is from genome assembly GCA_030867185.1 of Tagetes erecta. NCBI lineage: Eukaryota > Viridiplantae > Streptophyta > Magnoliopsida > Asterales > Asteraceae > Tagetes > Tagetes erecta. The sequence goes on from CM061497.1 coordinate 9,457,789, forward strand.
TCAGATTGACTTTTCAAAGTCAAAATTGTGATGAACACTAGATTAATTCTTCAATTTTTGTTGTTTTTGTTCAATTCAATACTCGTATTAGCTTAGGAATGATGTTTCTAACAATCCTTCAAAGTATTACACCTTGAAACAAGCTAAATCTCATTCAGATCCGGATTTTTGATGAAGAACACAACAAGTGGGTTTTGAGACAATTTGACAAAATATGTATCGAAATCAACAAATCAGTGATGTTTGATCATGAACGAAGCTTAGGATAGTGATTTCTAACATATCTCAATCATCAATTTCTTAATATCATCAACAAATTCCAGATTTCAAATTTGAGCAGTGAATATGACGAACTTGAACAATTTCTTCAAAAACTCAGTCAAATCTTCACCAATTGATCTAAAACTTTGCAGTTCTTTACACAAACATGAATCAAATCTAATGGTAGCTAAAATTCCATCAATAACAACAACAATCAAAGATCACCCAACAACTCTGATACCAATTGATAGTTCGGGATAACCCGAGCTTGGATCTAGATCTGAGATTGTTTGGGGATGTTATTTGCAATCACTGATGCGGAAACTCACTGATCACGTATTGATGCTTGAATGTTCATGAAGATCAATGCAAAGTATGATGAAGATGATGATAATATGAATAGGTGAATTGTATTGATCAATATGAAGGTTACAAAGGATTTGGAATGAAATGTAGGCAACTCTTTTTAACAAATGACCTAGGTGATGGTATTTATAGTCTATACCATTCACCTTACAATGTAACCTAAACACGTGCAGTTAAGCACAAATGCGCATTTAAGCACGAAAAGATTACACAAATATTCTAAGACAAATACAAATAATGAACGTCTTCACCCGTGCTTGCTCGTGATGATGCTCGATATCTTCACTCGCTTATATTTGGAAAGTGACATCTTCAAATAACCCCAACATTTTATCAAATTTGTTTTTGTGTGATTTTATATAGGTAAATGTTGTGGTTTATGTGAAATTTTTGATTTTTTCAAAAGTTGATATTTTGAATAAATTTGATTTTAGTTGGATTATATAGGTAAATGTTGTGTTTTTATAAAAAAAGTTTTGATGTTTTCGAAAATTGATTTTTTGATCAAATATGTTTCTGTGTGATTGTAACACCCCGATTTTTATGGTAGAACTTATTTACGTGCTTATGCTTATATGAATGTGCATTTAAGTGATTATGATTAAAATGATGTATGACGTTTACGATATATGTTATGTTAACGATAAATATGATGATTACGATATATACGATGGAACAAGAAAATGATTACAACTATACGAGAATGTAAAGCGTAGTAACTAATTACTTGTTAATTAGAAAAGGGAAGGATTAATGAAGAGGTTATGAGGTAATTATGGGCCATTAAGGGTGAAAGAATAAATTAGGCCCAAAATGGTAAGTAGATTAGTTAAAATACTATCCTAAAATGGCCTAATTACCTAATTAGGCCCAAAGCCCATCTAAAACCCTACCCCAATATGGAAAACCCTACTACTTAAACACTATTTCCAGCCACCATCCCCCATTTTTCACCATCACAACAACACACACACAAACTCTAATCTTTGAAAGAAAAGGCAAGAAAGAAGAAAACCAAGATTTTTGTGAATCAAAGGGTTGATTTGAAGTTTAAAGGTGTTAAACAACAGGTAATCAAGGTAAAATAATCCCTTAAAACTTGTTTTCATAACACCAAACGAATCTGGCCATTAATGGAGTTTTTAAGCTTTTCAAAAGTTTCAAAGAAATCAATAAAGGTTGCATTTTTATGGATAAAATCCTGGAAAAAGCTTAGATTTAGTTATATAAATGATAAACCAAGGTTTTGGACGTAAAAAGTTTGAGATTTGGTTGAAAAACAAGGATTTTGGGTTGAAAACAAGCTGTAACAGCGTTTTGCGACACTAGTGTTCTTAATGCGACACTAGTGTTCATCTTGCGACACTAAGGATGACTTGACTTCTGGGCGGGTGTGTTTGCGACAGTAGTTTAAGTCCCAACGAAAGTTGGGCAAGAGCCTTGCGACACTGCAAGTGGAGGGGTTGCTGAAGCAGCATGCGACACTGTGGTTCGCCTAAGCGAGACTACTTGCGACACAACCTGCGACACTATTTGCGACATTGCTTGCGACACTAAGAAAGAAATGACGATTTTTCATAATAACTTAAATGCAGATCGTGCACCAAAACCCCTACCTTAACCTGCTCCAAATAAGCAAGATCACTTAAGAATCAGGTGAGTTATAGACCTCACTTCTGTTTCAAACACAATTTTGAGGCTAACATGCATACCGAGATGTTTCCTGGACTGTTGGACTTTATTATGTGATGTATGATGATGATGTAAGAACGAGTGATTGAATACTTATATATATATATATATATATATATATATATATATATATAGATATATATAAACGAATGTATGCCCTAATGGAAGATAAGAATCCTACTGGGAATCTCATAAAACCAGTTAAGAATCCTACTGGGGATCTTTTGCAACCAGCTAAGAATCCTACTTGGGATCTCATAAAACCAGCTAAGAATCCTACTGGAGGATCTCATAAAACCAGCTAAGAATCCTACTAGGGATCTCACAAAACCAGTTAAGAGCTACAGAATGGGCCTCTTAAGATCAAAGAGGACACGATGATGACTCACTAACAGACAAAGATATTATGCTGTGTGTCATACGAATGTGACGTCTAATATGAGGATGCAATTTAATTGTGTTACATGAATGATATGGAAAATTCTAAAGATGTTGTAAAACTAGAACTCACTCAGCGTAGCTGACTTTTTTATGCATGTTAGATTGATGTGCAGGTTTAAAGACTTAGGGAGCTGCTTGGCGAGAGCTAGGGACTTGTTGAAGGCTGGCATTGAAGAAAATACCTTTAAGATCAAATTTACATTTTGTAATGTTTGAAAAGAAGTATTTAAGACAATTATGATGATGTAATGATGTTTTAAACAAGTATTCCGCTGGATTTTAGATTTTAATTAAATTGTGGTTGTTTTTATGCTTATGAATGCCAACTGTGGAGCTTGCCGAAAGGCAGGCGTTACAGTGATTATATAGGTAAATGTTGTGGTTTTATGTGAAAATTTTTAAATTTTTCAAAAGTTGATTTTTTGATCAAATTTATTTTTGGTGTGATTATATAGGTAAATGTTGTGGTTTATATGAAAATATTTTATGTTTTTGAAATTTGATTTTTTTGATCAAATTTGTTTTTGTGTGATTATATAGGTAAATATTGTGGTTTATGTGAAAACTTTTTATTTTTTCAAAAGTTGATTTTTTGATCAAATTTGTTTTTGTTTGATTATATAGGTAAATGTTGTGGTTTTATATGAAAAGTTTTGATCTTTCGAAAGTTGATTTTTTGACCAATTTGTTTTTGTTTGATTATATAGATAATTGTTGTGGTTTATGTGAAAATTTTTGATTTTTTTGAAAGTTGTTTTTTTGAATAAATTTGATTTTTGTTGAATTATATAGGTAAATGTTTTATCGAAAGTTAATTTTTTTATCGAATTTGTTTTTTGTGTGATTATATAGGTAAATGTTGTGGTTTTATGTGAAAATTTTTGATGTTTTCGAAAGTTAATTTTTTGATCAAATTTGTTTTTGGTGTGACTATATAGGTAAATGTTGTGTTTTTATATGAAAAGTTTTGATGTTTTCGAAAGTTGATTTTTTGATCAAATTTGTTTTTGTGTGATTATATAGGTAAATGTTGTGGTTTATGTGAATTTTTTTTTTTCAAAAGTTGATTATTTGAATAAATTTGATTTTAATTGGATTATAGAGGTAAAAGTTGTGGTTTTATATGAAAAGTTTTGATATTTTTGAAAGTTGATTTTTTTAACAAATTTGTTTTTCGTGTGATTATATAGGTAAATGTTGTGGTTTTATGTAAAAAATTTTATTTTTTAAAAAGTTTATTTTTTTATCAAATTTGTTTTTGTTGTGATTATATAGTTTGTTCTGGTTTTATTTGAAAATTTTTTATTTATGAAGTTGATTTTTCGACCAAATTTGTTTTTGGTTTTAGTGTATAGGTAAATGTTATTGTTTTATATGAAAATTTTTATGTTTTCCAAACTTGATTTTTTGATCAAATATGTTTTTGGTGTGATTATATAGGTAAATGTTATGGTTTATATAAAACCTTTTTATGTTTTCAAAAGTTGATTTTTTGATCAAATTTGTTTTTGTGTGATTATATAGGTAAATGTTTTGGATTTTGTAAAATTTTTTAATTTTTTCAAAAGTTTATTTTTTGATCAAATTTATATTTGGTGTGACTATATAGGTAAATGTTGTGGTTTATGTGAAATTTTTTGATTTTTTCAAAAGTTGATTTTTTTAACAAATTTGTTTTTGTGTGATTATATAGGTAAATGTTGTGGTTTATATGTAATTTTTTTATGATTTTGAAAGTTAATTGTTTGATCAAATTTGTTTTTGTGTGATAATATAGGTAAATGTTTTGGTTTATGTGAAAATTTTTTATTTTTTCAAAAGTTGTTTTAATCAAATTTGTTATTGTTGTGACTATATAGGTAAATGTTGTGGTTTTATATGAAAATTTTTAATGTTTTCGAAAGTTGATTTTTTGATCAAATATGTTTTTGGTGTGATTATATAGGTAAATGTTGTGGTTTATATGAAAATATTTTATGTTTTTGAAAGTTGATTTTTTGATCAAATTTGTTTTTGTGTGATTATATAGGTAAATGTTGAGGTTTATGTGAAAATTTTCTATTTTTTCAAAAGTTGTTGTTTTGATCAAATTTGTTATTGGTATGATTATATAGATAAATGTTGTGGTTTTATATGAAATTTTTTAATGTTTTCGAAAGTTGATTTTTTGATCAAATTTGTTTTTGTGTGATTATATAGGTAAATGTTGTGGTTCTTTATGAAAAGTTCTGATTTTTTCCAAAGTTGATTTTTTAATCAAATTTGTTTTTGTGTGATTATATAGGTAAATGTTGTGGTTTATGTGAAATTTTTTGATTTTTTCAATAGTTGATTTTTTGAGTAAATTAGATTTTAGTTGGATTATATAGGTAAATGTTGTGGTTTTATAAGAAAAATTTTCATGTTTTCGAAAGTTGATTTTTTTATTAAATTTGTTTTTAGTGTAATTATAAATGTAAATGTTGTGGTTTTATGTGAAAATTTTTTGTTTTTTCAAAAGTTGATTTTTTGATCAAATTAGTTTTTGGTGTGATTATATAGGTAAATGTTGTGGTTTATATGAAATTTATTTATGAATTTGAAAGTTAATTATTTAATCCAATTTGTTTTTGTGTGATTGTATAGGTAAATGTTGTGGTTTTATAAGAAAATTTTGATGTTTTCTAACGTTGATTTTTTTTATCGAACTTGTTTTTTGTGTGATTATATAGGTAAACGTTGTGGGTTTATGTAATTTTTTTTTTATTTTTTCAATAGTTGATTTTTGATCAAATTTGTTTTTGGTGTAACTATATAGGTAAAAGTTGTGGTTTTGTATGAAAAGTTTTGATGTTTTCGAAAGTTTATTTTTTGATGAAATTAGTTTTTGGTGTGATTATATAGGTAAATGTTGTGTTTTATGTGAAAATTTTTTATTTTTTCAAATGTTTATTTTTTAAATAATCTTGATTTTAGTTGGGTTATATAGGTAAATGTTGTGGTTTTATAAGAAAATTTTTTATTTTTTGAAAGTTGATTTTTTTATCGTATTTGATTTTAGTGTAATTATATAGGTAAATGTTGTGGTTTTATGTGAAATTTTTTTATTTTTTCAAAAGTTGATTTTTTGATCAAATTTATTTTTGGTGTGATTATATAGGTAAATGTGGTGGTTTATATGATTTTTTTTTTATGATTTTGAAAGTAAATTTATTGATCAAATTTGTTTTTGTGTGATTATATAGATAAATGTTGTCGTTTATGTGAAAATTTTTTATTTTTTTCAAATTGTTGTTTTGATCATATTTGTTATTGGTGTGACTATGAAGGTAAATGTTGTGGTTTTATATGAAAATTTTTAATGTTTTCGAAATTTGATTTTTTGATCAAATATGTTTTTGGTGTGATTATATAGGTAAATGTTGTGGTTTATATGAAAATATTTTATGTTTTTGAAAGTTGATTTTTTGATCAAATTTGTTTTGTGTGATTATATAGATAAATATTGTGCTTTATTTGAAAATTTTTAATTTTTTCAAAAGTTGATTTTTTGATCAAATTTGTTTTTGTGCGATTATATTGGTAAATGTTGTGGTTTATGTGAAAATTTTTGATTTAGCCAAAATAACAGATGCGAAGAAGCACAAAAGGCCTTGTACACGTAACGGGTCTTGAAGTACTATTTCTGCATCTCCCTGACCAAATCCGCCCACATTAGGATTACTTGTCAACGGTTGATCCAGTTTGATGGATTCGCCTTCTGAAACAAGAAGTTCTGGCCCCAGAGGGATAATATCAACCACTTGACGTCCATCCGATGCATCCGCTATGGTTATTTCGTATCCCCCTGATTACTCATAGTGAGTTAAAATTTTTCGAAATCTTAGATATTTTTATATAATATAATGATAGAAAAGGAATTCTTTCGTTTCAAAATCTGAATAATATTAATTAAAGTGGTTTTCGGGGCATTCATCGAAAGGAGATATGTGCTTTGAATTTGACTATAGGGAAACAATATTTTTTTTTATTATTTATTATTTCATTCGAATTTTTTGTCTATTTTTGTATTTTTTTTAGATTCAAGGCCTAACCACGAAATCACAAATAAAAAATAGTGAAAGGTTCGATAACTTGAAATAGAACTGATGCGTCAGAGAAATATTAGATTATATAGAGTTTACGAATGAGATGGGTTGATTAACAATTCAAAGATGAAAAAATGGAAAAAAAGAAAGCATTCACTCCTCTTTTATATCGTGCATCTATAGTATTTTTTTATTAGGTACACTTTCTCTTTGTGGTATTCCACCTCTTGCTTGTTTTTGGTCCAAAGATGAAATTCTGAATGATAGTTGGTTGTATTCACCTATTTTTGCAATAATAGCTTGGTCTACGGCGGGATTAACCGCATTTTATATGTGTCGGATTTATTTACTTACTTTTGAAGGACATTTAAACGTTCATTTTCAAAATTATAGTGGAAAAAGGAATACCCCCTTGTATTCAATATCTCTATGGGGTAAAGAAGGTTCAAAAATAAGTAACAAAAACTTTCGTTTGTTAACTTTATTAAAAATGAAGAAGAATGGACGGCCTTCTTTTTTTTCAAATAAAGTATATAAAATGGATAAGAATGTAAGAAATCTGATACAACCCTTTATTTCTATTCCAAATTTTGGCAATACCAAGACTTCTTTGTATCCTTATGAATCGGATAATACGATGTTATTCCCAATACTTATATTAATTCTATTTACTTGTTTTTTCTAAAGTTGATTTTTTGATCAATTTTTTTTGTGTGATTACTTAGGTAATTGTTGTGGTTTATATGAAATTTTCTATGTTTTTGAAAGTTGATTTTTTAATCAAATTTGTTTTTATGTGCTTATATAGGTAAATCTTGTGATTTATGTGAAATTTTTTTTTGACAAAAGTTAAATTTTTGATCAAATTTGTTTTTGGTGTGACGATATAGGTACAAAATTAACCCTACACTATACAAACTTGTATAAACAAAGTACAAAGTAAATCTTCTAATAGAAACGAGCCCTAACAGTACTCCCCCTAAGATTTAACTTTGGACTTTTAATCAAAAATCTTCAGCTTTAATTCTTTTTCTCTTTAATCTTCAATCTCTCTTGAATCAACATTCTTCATTCAAACTCCTCAGGTTCGTCTTTTACATTCAGCAACTGTCGTCCAGTGTATTCTTCTTGCTCTTTGATAGCTTCTTCAATGCACTTCTTGAATTTTTCAACTATCATGGCTTGTCTCGGCTTTGACTTGTTAGTGAGAATGTCACAGTCAGCCATCTTTTCAGCTTTTCCAAAGTGATACCTGCAAAATCAATATTAGCATAAAATTCGTATGGCCTCTTCTTTCCTTTGGCCCGCACTTCTAAGGTACCCTTTGACGTAACTCTCATGAACTAGATCTCCGGTATGTTGATCTTCACAAGGTCAGCATTGAGTAATGCTTTCCTTAATCGGATCTTTTCTGTGGCAGCTCCGATGACCTCAAACATAATATAACTTCATGTCAGCTTCAGCAATCGGATCCTTCATCTTTTCCATCTTGTGACTTCGCAAATGATCAATATAAGATGGATGAAGCAGTTTGAGCTCGAATGTACTGAATAAATTGATCATGTCTTGATCCCAGTCATCCAAATTACGTACCAACTTTAGCTTATATGTTTCTTCATGATAGAAAAATTTCAGAATCGGCTTCGTCTTCTGCGAACCATCGAATACCTTCAATCCCGGATTGGTAACTTTGTAAAAGTATTCGTCTGAAAATTCGTCTAAGTACATATCTTGAAGGATCAACTTTTTCTGCTTCTTCTTCTTACTTTTTAGATATGCTGTATCCTGTTGTTGACCACGAAACTCTAGAAATTTCGGCATGCGACTAATTCCAGCATCTAACAACATTGCACACTTATCACCACGCTCGGCTCGAGTATGATTGATCAGTCTAAGCTTGTGCAATTCTTTCAAATCTTGAACCGGAATGTTAGGGCTATTTCCTAGTTAAGATTTACTTTGTATTTGTTTATACATTTATGTATAGTTTAGGGTCTATTTTGTTATTTTCCCTAATATTGTAATTGTTGCTTAAAAGCATGTAGTGAGAGAGTGTGAGGAGAGAGGCTAGATCACTATTCACGTTAAAGAGAGAACTAAGTGTGTGTGATTTATTTTTCTCCTGCACTTGTACTACAAATCTGCTTTGATCATCAATATATAAAAGAGAATTATTAGTATGAATTGTGTTTATGATTGAACTGTGTTTGTGTATGAATTATTCTGATCATTGAGCGATATTATCGATCCAATTGAACCTATCAATTGGTATCAGAGCTGTTGGTATTGTGTTCTTCGCTATTCATCAAGCAAAACACTACAATATTGCTCAAAAATCATGATCTGAATGAATTGTTGCTGTTTTTAGTTGTGATTTATCATCGCAATCACTCCTAATTCACAACGATTGTGCAAATTCCATCAGATTATCATCAGATCTAAGGAATTAAGAAGATTGAAAAAGTTACTGTTCGATCGAATTTTGCTCAAATTCATCAAAATTTGATCATGTTTTGGATTGATTGAGATTATGGATTGATAATCGGACTATTTCACTGCTTGTGTGTGAATTTTGAACGAATTGGACAAGTTTTTGATAAACCCAGAAAAATTCTCATGATGAAGATGATGAACAGTAAGAACTTGGTTGAAGATTAACTTGCCGGGTGATAAATTTGACTTAGACAATTTCCTTTGGACTTAGATTGAAGAACAATTAGGTCCTGTGCAGCCGTGTAAAGGATTTTGTGCTAGACGGGTAAAGAATTTGACGAGGAAAAAGTGTTACTGTTCAGCCGGATCAACAACTGTTGTGCCGGGTAATACACTGTTACGCCGGGTGATTAACAATTTCAGCCGGGTGATCAACAACTGTGTAGCCGGGTAAACAACTCTGCCGTGTGATCGACAACTGTTCAGCCGGGTAAAGATTTTTGCCGTGTCAAGATTCAAGCCGGGTCAAGTGTTATTGCCGTGTGAAGTTGATACTATTCTGCCGGGTAACTGTTCTGCCGGGTAAAGAATACAAGACTTACAACTGTTGAGCCGTGTGACTGTTTAGACGGGTGAAGACTTTTTCTCTGCCGGGTGAAGACAAAAGCTACTGTTCAGCCGGGTGAAGAAGGATTTTTCACTGTTCAGCCGTGTGACTCATTTTTAGTTGTTTTAATCTTTGTTTTCTTATCTTATCTTTAATTACTTGTCTTTATTTTAGTATTTTAACTGTTTCTTTTAAAAAAATTAACAAAAACCAAAAATATTTTCTTTAAAAATCTTTAAAAATGGCACCTAATGATGATTCTGATAACCGTGTTCCTAGACTTGTCAATCGTGCAGATTTCAAGAATTGGACGATTAGGCTGAAGCATCATCTCTGCTCAATAGACAATGATCTTTGGAAGTCAATTGACAAGGGTCCTCACATACCTACACAGACAGCTCCAGATAGTGCAAGTACCTACACCAAAGACTCTACTGAACCTTATCCAGAGGATAATTTGTCAACAGAAGATCTAAGGAAAGTGAAGAATGATAGCAAAGCTTATTCTTTAATGTGTAAGGGATTGCCACTACAAGTATTGTCAAGGTTGGACACCTACCAAACAGGTTATACATTGTTCAAGGCTTTGAAGTCCATTTGTGAAGGAGGTGAACAATTCAGAAGTCTCAAGAAACAAAAGTTGAAGAGACAGTTGGAGTTATTTGAACACATTGCTGGAGAATCCGTGCACCAGATGATGAATAGGTTTGTTCATCTGACTACTGAAATGACCAATGCGGGTGCAAAGACAGATCTCCAAGATTTGAATGACAGATTGTTATGTGCACTTCCATCATCATGGAAACAGACTGTGACCTTATTGAAACATACTGAGAAGTTTCCGATGGATCTAGATTTGCTCATTGCAAAGATAGAGGAAGTAGAGATTGATGAAGGTTCTAGAAACACTGATAGAACTGGTTCACATGCACAATACAAATATATTGTGAATCCTGCTAATACTGTGGAGAATGCCTTTCTTGCACAAGATGCAACGAAGTTTGAAGATGTGGGTGATTTATTTGTGGGCGCAAGTTTTTATACTGATTCATCATACTTTCCAAGCTCACCAACTTATTCTCAACCTCAATCTCCACCAAGAGCTCAAGTTCAAAGTCAGAATCTGAAGAATCAAGCAGAAAATCAAAGTTCGAATGTTCAAACCAAGGTAAAAGATGTGATGAACATCTTGTTACAAGATGACGAGACCAAAACTGCCTTTACAGCTTTTATGGCAAGTTTTCAAGCATACCAAGGAAGTCACTTGAGTCAAATGGACGTTGTCCTTCAAGATTTATTTGAGATGGATCCTGATGACGTTGAGGAAATGGATTTAAACTGGCAAATGGTGATGGTTGCATATAGAACGCAGAAGCATGCATATGTTAACCGAAGTTTCAACTGTAACTGCTATGGTCATTTTTCAAGGGAATGTAAACCTCCTAAGAATCAGAACTACAATGATCAAGCGAGTTCAAGTGGACAGAATCAAGGTCAAGGTCAAAGCTCGCAACAGTCTTCAAGTTATCCACAAAGAAATCAACGTTTCTTTCAGAAACCATATCAAAGTCTTCCCATGCCAGAACTGAAGGATGAAGGCAAGAAACCAGAAGATCAAACTAAGGCACTGGTGGTTAGTGTAAAAGACGGATATGATTGGAGTGCGTATGCTGAACAATTCACATCTGATCTTACATCGAGTTTGGCACTGGTATGTGAAATCGAAGAGGATTGGTCAGAAGAAGGAGATATCAAGGTGATTGATACTGTTAGTGAAGATTCAGAGGAATATGACTGGAGTGCAAAGTCTGATCCTGTTGAAGAATCTGAGTCAGAAATTGCGCTGATGGCTACATCCAGTGAGTCTTCATCATCTACCGAACAACCAAAGGTACGCCCAAGAAGACCTATCAACTCATGGTTCGTTGATAGTGGGTGTAGCCGGCATATGACAGGCAACCACGCCTAGCTTCAAGACTTTAAGCTGAAGAATGGTACACATGTTGCTTTTGGAGGTGATGCCGGTGGTAAAATAACAGGAGAGGGAACTGTATCAAATGGGGTCATTAGTTTTGATAAAGTCAACTACTGTGCACAGTTGAACTTTAATTTACTAAGTGTATCTCAAATTTGTGATAAATCATATTCAACTTTATTTGATGATTCTTTCTGTTATATACTCAAACCAGGTTTCAAGATTGACAATGAGTGGGTGGTGGTTAAAGCTCCAAGAGATCGTGATGTATACAAGCTTGATATGTCGCAGATTGATGCTGAAACCGAAACTACTTGTCTCATTGCACATGCTTCAAATGATGAGAGTCAGCTTTGGTATAGACGGCTGGGCCATTCAAACTTCAGAAACATGAATCGACTGGTGACTGGAAATCACGCTGTAGGAATACCATCGAAGAAGTTCTCTACAACTGATCTCTGTTCAGCATGTTTGAAAGGAAAACAGCACCAAATGTCTTTTAAGTCCAAGCAAGAAAACTCCATTTCAAAACCCTTGCAAATGCTACATATGGAGCTTTTCGGACCAACAAATATTCAAAGCATCGGAAAGAAGTCTTATTGTTTTGTCATTATTGACGATTTCACTAGATTTTCTTGGGTTTATTTTCTGCATGTTAAATCTGAAACTGCTGAGTTGTTAAAAGAATTTATTGTCAAAGTTGAAAATCAGTTGGATTGTAAAGTGAAAACTTTAAGAAGTGATAATGGAACAGAATTTAAGAACGCTAATGTTGATTTGTTTTGTGCAGAAAAAGGAATTGCTAGACAATTTAGTGCTCCAAGAACGCCTCAACAAAATGGGGTTGCGGAACGGAAAAATCGGACACTGATTGAAGCAGCAAGATCCATGCTCGCAGATGCCAAAATCCCTATCACATTCTGGGACGAAGCTATTGCTACTGCGTGTTTTGTACAAAACAGGACATTATTGGTTCAGGATAAACAGAAAACATCTTATGAGTTGTTATTTGGAAGAAAACCAAATATTTCATACTTGAAAGCATTTGGTTGTCCTGTATCGATTCTAAATTTAAGTGATCATCTCGGGAAATTTTAGTCAAAATCTGACGATGGATTTTTCCTTGGTTATTCGTCTGTTTCTAAAGCTTATCGAGTTTTTAATAGCAAAACAAACACTGTTATTGAAACTATTAACGTAAAGTTTTTAGAAAATTCGTTTCCGTCAGTGGCGCATGGTCCCGAATGGTTGTTTGATTTAGATTCGTTGTCAAAATCTTTCAATTCTAACTTGTTTGATTTTTCAGGAAAAGCAAGGAAAGAATCAGGTGACTTCGGATGCTTTAGTGATGATTCTGATAATGACGATGATAGCAATCTCAACTCTAAGTATCCGTTCATGTCATTTCATAATCCTGATCATGTCAAATCCAGTCAAGCTCCGGGTCCTTCTGGTTCTCAAGAAGATCAAGAATCAAATATTCTTGGTGATGATGTTAATCCGCAATGTTCTCCTAATTATGGTGGATCCATTCAGAATCAACCATCATCAGATCCGAATGTTGAAGTTATTCCAGAATAATTTGATTACTTCATCAATTGACCGGATCAAGTTCCTAATTTCACTCCGCATACTTCTACCATTCTACAAGATCTACCGAATCTGAATCAGTCTAATCTGGAGAGTCAAGTGCAAGGAGATGTCATACCAACTCATCGAATTCACAAGAAACATCCTGTCTCTCAGATTATTGGGCCGTTGAATCAGAGAACTACAAGAAGTCAAACTGAGCAAGCTAACGTTTGTCTTTATTCATGTTTTCTTTCTCAAGTGGTGCCAAAGAACATTTCAGAAGCGTTGCAAGATAATAGTTGGATTGAAGCTATGCAAGAGGAGTTACTTCAATTTCGCAAACAAGAGGTTTGGAAATTAGTGGACTTACCTGAAGGAGAAAATGCGATTGGTACAAGATGGTTGTACAAGAACAAGCCAGGCGAACGTGGTATTATTGTGAGAAACAAAGCCAGACTTATTGCACAGGGATATACTCAGGAAGAAGGCATTGATTATGAAGAGGTGTTCGCTCCGGTCGCAAGACTTGAAGCTATACGCGTCTTTCTTGCATATGCTTCCTTCATGAAGTTTAAAGTATTCCAAATGGACGTTAAAGGCGCTTTTCTGTATGGACCGATTTCAGATGATGTTTATGTCAGACAACCTCCGGGTCTTGAAGATCCTGACTATCCTCATCGTGTATACAAGTTGAGTAAAGCTCTATATGGTCTACACCAAGCTCCGAGAATCTGGTATGAGACATTATCTAAGCATTTACTAGAACATGGATTCACAAGAGGTCAGATTGATCCAACTTTGTTTATGAAGAGGGAGAATGAAGAACTCTTATGTGTTCAAGTTTATGTAGACGATATTATCTTCGGATCGACCAGTGCGTCAATGTGCAAAGAATTTGAGGAAATCATGAAGTCTAGATTCCAGATGAGTTCAATGGGGGAGATTAACTTCTTTCTTGGATTACAAGTGAAACAATCAGCTGACGGAATTTTCATCAACCAATCGAAATATGTTGAGAAGTTGCTGAAAAAGTTCAAGATGCAAGATTGTCAGACTATCCGAACTCCATCTGATGTGAATTGCAAGATACAGCCGGATTCGAAAGGCAAATCCGTGGATCAAACACTATACAGATCAATGATTGGTTCTCATATTTATCTTACTGCATCAAGGCCAGACATTATGTATGCTGTATGTGTGTGCGCAAGAAATCAGTCTGATCCAAAAGAGTCGCACCCGGTTGCTGTTAAACGTATTTTCAGATACCTTAAAGGGAAACCGAATCTTGGGTTATGGTATCCTTATGAAGGCAATTTTGAATTATATAGTTATTCTGATAGTGACTTTGGTGGTTGTGCTCTTGACAGGAAATCGACTACTGGTGGATGTCAATTTCTGGGTCCTAGACTTGTTTCTTGGCAATGCAAGAAGCAGACCAACGTTTCTGTATCCACAGCTGAAGCAGAGTATATCGCTGCATCTGCAGGATGTTCTCAAGTTTTGTGGTTACAAAACCAATTGCTTGACTACGGGTTTAACTTTCTCAAAACTCCTATTTACATAGACAATACTGCTGCTATGTTTATTACTGCTAATCCTGTTCAACACTCAAAACCAAACATATCGAAATTCGATATCACTTTTTAAGAGACAACTCTGAAAAAAGTTTAATAATTTTGATTAAAGTTCATACCGACAAACAACTGGCAGATCTTTTCACAAAATCTTTCTTGTCAGGCCGGTTTGAATTCTTAATTCAATCTATAGGATTAATCAATCATGATTGATTCTATTTTTCAAAAACCAAACAAAAATCTGAAAAATACAAAATCCAAAAAAATATAATAAGTTGATGTTAAGTATTGATTCCTTTGTCTTTTATTTTATATTTTGCATTGTGTGTGCATGAAAAAGAAAAGCAAAAACAAAATATAAAAAACAAAACAAAAGAAAACATCATGTCATAAGAATCTATATTGCAAAAAGTGAGAAATGATAGTACACTAGACATTATTTGTTACATCATTTTTAATAAAGACTGATGAATGTTAATTGATGTGCTAGACAGCTCAGGCAATTAGACTGAAAAAGTAAGTTGATTGTTGACAAATCTAAACTTAATGATCTTTGTGTCAAGTTCCTTTGTTATATATGTCTAGATATATATCTTTTGATGCCTTGCTTGTGATGATAGTTGTGCATGATCGGGTAACGATGCAGTATATTCAGTGTGATGAACCGCATCATGAGCTTCTTTGTTGTGGTATCCACAGACCTGAAGTCTCACACGAAGTCTCTTTTGAGCTTCAAGGTGCAGCAAAAGATTCCCAAAGTTGGAACAAAAAGAGTCCCAAATGTGGACCATCACCAAACAAAATTCCAAAAAGGAATTCAGAAGATTCCCAAGGGGAACAATAGGAAATGAAAAATTCCAAAATGGAATTAAAAAGAAGTCCCAAAGTGGACAAAATCCGAATAGAACCCAGATTCCACACTATGTATGATTGTAAGTGACCAGGTTATTGTGCAATAAGCATTCAAGTGGTGGTTGATTAGGAAATATGTTGACATATGTATACATGTGGGTCACATAAGTCATTTTAATCGAACCTTAATTTCATCATGATACTGAAAAAGTAAGTGTGTCAACTCGAGCTAATTGGTATGTTTTCATATCATCACTCAATCAAACAAAAGTCAAATGTCTATTCAAACTTGCAAAACATGTTCAGATAATGTATGGTATGATCTCACTGCGATATTTTGATTCATTGCATTGCATATGTCGTTATTTAATGTGTGTGCTTTGTGTGTGCAGGCATTTGGAATCTTTATTGACACATCGACATCCTTGTTAAACTTAAAAATTTCAAGAAATTTCAAGTTTTAGGGGGAGAATAAATTGAAGAAAGAAAAATATCTACAAAATCCAAAAATATTTTATTTTTGAATAAGTGTGTTTTGAATGAACAAGATTATGTGGTATGAAAAGCAAAGGTATTGGATGTGTTAAAAACGAACCCAAGGTCTTGTGATGTGTTTTTCAGAAATTGCTTCGGGATATAGAAAATTTGGTTGTGCAAAATGTTTTTGAAAAAGAAAAAGGAATTTAATTGAAATTAATTTTTATTGACTTGTCTTATGTTGTTGATAATTAATGTGACAAATTCTTTTAAGGATGTCTTGTCTAATTAATATGTCGAGAATGTTTGCAGGTGCAATAAATGCAGTTGAAAAAGTCAACAAACGAGAAAAGTGAAGAAAATTACTCAAGTGTTGTAGCCGGGCAAAGATTTCAGAACACTGTTTAGCCGGGCAATGAAGACACTGTCAGCCGGGTAAAGGTGTGTGTCTGATATGAGCCGGGTGATTGTGAGATAGAAGACAGCCGGGTGAAGATATTATGACTACTGTATAGCCGGGCAATGAACATGTTAAATACCTGCCGGGTGAAGGTCATAGATATCTGCCGGGTGACAAGTTGTGTCACTATACAGCCGGGTGAAGAAATGTTATCACTATACAGCCGGGTAAAAGAAAGAAGTCTTATCTTGTCGTGTAAGTGTATAACACTGTGTTGCCGGGTAATAGTGAAAGCAACTGTATTGCCGGGTGATGAAGAAAAGCATGCCGGGTGATGAAGAAAAGCATGTCGGGTGAAAAAGAAGACTACTATACTGCCGGGTGATGAATAAAACCAATCAGGTGTAGTTGTTCCTAACATTTACCCGTCACTACAGTGACTTACCCGTCTCTACAGTGATTGACCCGTCAAGTGTTTTGCACATGTTATATGTTGACCCGTCATATGTTGCGACTTGTCTCAAGTACTTGACCCGTCCCAACAGTACATGACCCGTCTCAACAGTGCTTGACCCGTCAAGGCTTATTGGGCTTTTATGCTTGCCCGTCCCAAAGTGTTGACCCGGCACCTCATGTTTGACCTAATTTTTAACCATATAAAACCCCGCCTCTTCCCAAACACTTATCATTTTTCAGTCACAATTTCAAGCAAATCCTCTGCACATAAATCGTTTGATTATCATATTCAATCGTTTGTTCTGTAACAAGTTTGATCGATTGAATATGGTATTGTTTAAGTGATTTGATTCTGATAAACCTGCTAATCGACCGATAAAATGAAAAACGATGATGAACAGTGTTTTTTGATCATTGAATCGACACTTTGATTTTACATGTTAAAACTGAAATGGAATGTTGGTTTAGGTGTAAAAACTGTCGATCATTAACAATCAAACACTCATTTGCACCAAAATTCATTAAAATCAACTGAATCAATCAAATTACCTCATAACTGTAAACCGCCATTGATGTCCTGTTTAAAGCTCATAAATGTTAAACTTCAAAATGATGAAATATGTGTTTAAAAGTGACAAATCCTTGTTAAAACTGAACTAAAACATGTTAAACAACTTCATCTTATGAATGTCAAATTTATGTTCTTAAGTGTTAAACTGTTAAAATGCAAAATGTTTCATGATCACTTAAAATTCAAAGTTGTTTTGATCCAAATGATGAAAATCAGTTTGTTAAATCAATTTAGAAGTTAAAATGATTATGTGAATGTTTTATTTTTATAACTTTATGATCAAACACTTATGAAAATTTGAAATTTATTAATGAAGATTCTAACATATTTGTCTTGTTTGTGTATTTGTTTTTGTTTTAACAGATGGAGAATTTGAAGTTTGAGCCCAAGCACAATTTAGTTGCTTGTTTGGATGAGACTATTCCTGAGACTGAAGGATATAGAGACATGATTAGATTCATCAAAAGGACAAAGTATGTGCATGCTATGTGTGCCAAGCCGGTCATATATGCAAGATTGATAAAGAGTTTTTGGAGGACAGCTGAGGTGATCAGAAATGATGATGGAGTAACTGTAGTTAGAGGAAACATTACAAGAGAGTTAGTGTTGACTGTCTCTGAAGATGCCATCAGAACAGCTTTGAGGATAGATGATGATGAAGTAGGGGCAAATGATGAGTTGACTAATGCTGAATGTCAAGCGTGCTTTGTAAATATGGGACATCCTCCTGCATTTCCAAAGTCACAATTTTATCGAGCAAGGTTGGGGAAGAAATGGAAGTTACTGTGTTATGTTGTTCAACAATGCATGTCAAGGAGGAGTGCAGGTTTTGACAACTTCCCATCTGATATAGCATCCCCCATAGTAGCAATTGCTGAAAACAAACCATTTAATATGTCGAAGTGGATTATGAATGGGTTTGTTTTCAATTTGGTTAAAGGCAAAAGATTCATGTTTCTCATGTACCCGAGATTCTTGCAGTTGATGATCAATGTTGCCTATCCTATTATCAGAAATGAAGGAGTTGTTGGAGGGATATTGTATACGGAGGACATGAACGATCTATCTTATAGGAAGATGAGTATCGGGAATGTGCCAAGTGTGGATTTATTTGACTATATGAGGGATATAGCAAATAATGAGGAAGATGTTGAGGTAGTTTATCATCATATCTCACATGGAGAGATAGTAAATCCAGAGGACCTTGTTGATGAGGTGCCTGACAATCTACTGGATGATGATGAGTATGTTGCTCGTCATGCAGAAGATGAAGAAGATGAATCTGATGATGATAGTGAAAATGATGGAGATGATGATAGTGAAAATGATGGTGGTGATGATGCTGAATCTGTTTCAGAGGAGGCAGAAAATATTGAAATTAATGAACCAGTGGAATTGGAGATAGAAAATGTGGAAGTTGATAGAACAGTGGGTCTTGAAACAGAAACTGTCCAAGTAATTGGACCTGCTTTGATTGAAGAACCTGTTGAGGTTTCTTGTGTTGAAAAAGAAGTGGTAGTTGAAGTTGCTAAGCCCATCACAAAGCAGTATGTTAGATCTCGAAGATCTAAATCTGTTGTTGAGGAAGTGTTGATTGAACCTGAACAGATAGATGTTGTTCAGATAGCTCAGGAAGTAATGGCCGATGTTGAGTCTATTGCACAGATAGTCGATGAAGCTGATACTGGCATTACTGATCCTATTCCTGTTGATATACCCACCACATCATCTCTAGTTGCTGAAAATATTGAACAAGTTTTGGAGTCTTCGCCAAAAATTGTTTCAAGTGTTGATGAGAATGAGGATAAGAAGAAGATTGTTGAATTAGAAGAGATGGTGGCAAAACTTTTAGATGCGAATGAACAGTTGAAAGCTTCAAATGATAGAAAGAAGAAAAGATTTGAAGAGTTTTGGACTATTCACAATCAGAATCTGAAAACTTTCAAAGAGTTGGATGCTGATCATGTTAAGTTGAAGATTGAACATGAAGAGTTGAAGGCTGAGTATGATAAGTTGAAGGAGGAACATGAAAACTTGAAGTATGATTACAAAGAGTTGAAGGCTGAATGTAATACTCTGGATGCTGAGAAAGAAATGTTGGAGAAATTGTTGGAAGAAACTCGTTCAAAGAAGTCAGGGTCCACATCAGACAAAGATTTTTCAGATGAGGTGATAGAAGTGACTGAAGCAACTCAAGAAGCAAAAGTTTACTATACTAGAGCACGTGGTACGACAAATGTGGGCATAAGGGTGGAATCTCCAATTGTTATTCCCGATGAAGCTGCTGCTGATTCTGTCATTTCTGACAAGGCTTAGGGAAAAAGGAAGTTAGATGCAGTACCGGAGATTACTGGTGATGAAGGTAGTGTGAAAAAGGTAAGGATTGATGAGACAGTGCAGATTGAGCCGATTCAATCTGTGACTGTAGCTGAAACTGAGGTGGTAGAACTGGCAAAAGTTGATGAAACTGTGATAGAAGCTGAAGTTGATAAAACAGTTCAGATTGAGCCGATTCAATCTGAATCTGTATTGGTTGAAGAAGTGCCAGATGTTGTTGAAGTGATTGAGAATGTGCCTGAAACTATGACAGAAGAAGTAAGTCAGTTTGAGCTGGTTCAAACTGACAATGCACCAATGATTGAGGCATTAGATGACTTAGATGATATTGATTTTACTGAGTCTGAACCAGAAGCTGAGCCTGAAGCCAATCCTGATCATGAGATTCCAGATGACCTACCTGAAAGATTTGCTTATCTTGAGAAGATGAAGTACAATCCAGTGTTTCTGAATGGGCTGACTGTGACTCAAATCAACGAAGAATATGAAAAATGTTTGATAGCTCAAGACAAAGTTGCTGCTGATGAGAAAGAGTTTGTTGTTGAGATGGGAGAATGGACACCACTACAAGAGAGTTTGAACATTGAAGATTTACCTCCAACTGAGCTTTATCACCAAAATCCTGAAGAGATTACAAGCAGAAATATGCGAGACTGGCTGAGCTCAAGGAATTATCCCTATAGGACGTTGAAAAGGTTGAAACAAGAGTCACTGAGAAAAATTGTTGTTAGTTTCATGAAGACGGAGAAAATGTACAATCGTATGTTTTATCTAGATTACAACAACCCTCAATACTATGAGTTGACCAAGAGGTACAAAGTTCTCGGACCAAAGGAGATACCGGTAATGGCTTTACCAGAAGATGCGCACAAAAAGAGGAAGGAGTTGATAGATATGTTTCCTAGTGAGGTCAAGTCATATAATATACCTATGGATGTACGTGAATCATGGCACAAATCAGCCACAGTAGGTGATGTTGTGAGATCACTGCTGAGCAAGGGTCAGTCGGTTGCTGAACTTCTTGATTCAATGATCGTACCGGAAAAATCCAAAAAGGTAAAGATTATTGCATGGAAATATGACGAGGTATTTGATGCTTTTCTGATCAAAAGAGTAAATGGTTTATGTGATGTATACCATTACTACTCTAGCATTTTCAAGTTAGAAGTTCAAGATTTGAAAGAGTTGAACAAGCTGAGACTGATAAATCACACATGCTGAGCGTGGTGATAAATGTGCGATATTGCTTGATGCTGGGATGAGCCGAATGCCGAAATACTTAGAGTTCAGAGGTCAACAGGAGGACAGTGCATATTTTCAATCGAAGAAACAGAGAAAGAAAAAGAAGTTGGTGGTAAGTGAAGATATGTACCTAGAAGAATTTTCTGATGAATATTTTGACAAGGTGACTGATCCGGGATTGAAAGTGTTTGATGGGTCTCAAGCGACAAAGCCAATTCTTAAGTTTTTCTACAATCAGGAAACTTTTGAGTTGAAACTGGTGCGTAATCTGGAGGACTGGGATAAGGATATGATCACTTTATTCAGTACTTTTGAGCTGAAGTTGTTGCATCCATCATACATTGAGCATCTGAGAACTTACAAAATGGAGAAATGTAAGGATAAAATTGCAGAAGCTGATCGAAAATTATTTATGGTTATGGTTGAGGTGATTGCAGCTGCATCAGAAAAGATTCGAGTAAGGAAGGCATTACTCAACTCTAATCTTGTGAAAGTTGATATTCCGGAGATAGAGTTTATGAGAGTAACTGCAAAGGGAACATTGGAGGTGCAAGTCAAAGGGAAAGAAATGCCTTATGAGTTTTACGCTAACATTGATTTTGCAGGTTTAACTCTTGACTCTCTGATACGTATGAATGCCTGCTCAATCCTTACTAACGAGTCCAAACCAAGACAAGCAAAGATAGCAGAAAAGTTCAAGTCATGCATAGAGGAAGCATTGAAAGAACAAGAAGAATACAAAGGGAAAGAGTTGCTGGATGTCAAAGAAGAACCAGAAGATTGGTGAGAGAGATTGAAGCTGATAAAGATGATAACTGTTTAAAGATTTTGCTGAAATCCAAAGATAAATCTTAGGGGGAGTACTGTTAGGGCTATTTCCTAGTTAAGATTTACTTTGTATTTGTTTATACATTTATGTATAGTTTAGGGTCTATTTTGTTATTTTCCCAATATTGTAATTGTTGCTTAAAAGCATGTAGTGAGAGAGTGTGAGGAGAGAGGCTAGATCACTATTCACGTTAGAGAGAGAACTAAGTGTGTGTGATTTATTTTTCTCCTGCACTTGTACTACAAATCTGCTTTGATCATCAATATACAAAAGAGAATTATTAGTATGAATTGTGTTTATGATTGAACTGTGTTTGTGTATGAATTATTCTGATCATTGAGCGATATTATCGATCCAATTGAACCTATCACGGAAGCTTGAAGATGCTAGAATAATAGTGATAAACATCACATAATCCATTCACCCTTTTTATCAAAAATGCATCGAACACCTCATCATACTTCCATGCAATGATCTTTACATCCTTGGACTTTTCCGGTACGATCATTGATAGGTTCAATTGGATCGATGATATCGCTCAATGATCAGAATGATTCATACACAAACACAATTCAATCACAAACACAATTCATTACTAAATAATTCTCTTGTATTTGATGATCAAAGCAAATCTGCAGTACAAATGTAGGAGAAAATAAATCACACACACTTAGTTCTCTCTCTAACGTGAATATGTGAATTAGCCTCTCTCCTCACACTCTCTCACTACATGCTTTAAGCAACAAAATACATTTTAGGGAAAATAACAAAATAGACCCTAAACTATACACAAGTATAAAATAAGTACAAAGTAAATCTTAACTGGAAATAACCCTAACAGTACTCCCCCTAAGATTTATCTTTGGACTTCATCAAAAATCTTCACAGTTTTCATCTCTAGCTTTTTCAGCTCCAATCTCTCACCAATCTTCAGGTTCATCTTTAACATCCAGCAACTCTTTTCCTTTGTATTCTTCTTGCTCTTTCAACGCTTCCTCGATGCATGACTTGAACTTTTCTGCAATTTTTGCTTGTCTTGGTTTTGATTCGTTTGTAAGAATTGAGCAGGCATTCATACGTCTCAGAGAATCAAGAGTTAAACCTGCAAAATCAATGTTAGCGTAAAATTCAAATGGCATTTCTTTCCCTTTGACTTGCACTTCCAATGTACCCTTCGGAGTAACTCTCATGAACTCTATCTCTGGAATATCGACCTTCACAAGGTTAGCATTGAGTAATGCCTTCCTTACACGTATCTTCTCTGACGCAGCTGCTATCACCTCGATCATCACCACAAACAAGTTTCTATCAGCTTCAGCAACTTTGTCTTTGCATTTTTCCATTCTGTAACTTCTCAGGTGATCAATGTAAGATGGATGCAATAATTTCAGCTCAAATGTACTGAATAAGGTAATCATGTCCTTATCCCAATCATCCATATTTCGTACAATTTTCAACTCAAAAGTTTCCTGATTGTAGAAAACTTTAAGAATTGGCTTAGTCGCTTGAGAACCATCAAACACTTTTAACCCCGGATCAGTCACCTTGTCAAAGTATTCGTCAGAAAATTCTTCCAAATACATATCTTCACTCACTACCAACTTCTTTTGCTTTCTTGTTTTCTTCGATTGAACATAGGCACTATCCTCCTGTTGACCTCTAAATTCCAAATACTTCGGTAACCGGCTTATCCCAGAATCGAGCAGCATTACGCATTTATCACCACGCTCAGCATGCGTGTGATTGATCAATCTCAGCTTGTGCAACTCCTTCAAATCTTGCACCTCTAATTTGAAAATACTAGAGTAATAATGGTATACATCGCATAAACCATTAACTCTTTTAATCATGAAAGCATCAAACACTTCGTCATATTTCCACGCTATGATTTTTACCTTCTTGGACTTTTCCGGTACGATCATTGAATCAAGAAGTTCAGCAATCGACTGACCCTTGCTCAGCAGTGATCTCACAACATCACCTGCTGTGGCTGATTTATGCCATGATTCACGTACATCCATAGGTATATTGTATTCCTTCACCTCACTTGGAAACATATCCATCAACTCATGCCTCTTTTTGTGCGCATTCTCTGGTAAAGCCATTACCGGTATCTCTTTTGGTCCGAGAACTTTGTATCTCTTGGTCAGCTCATAGTACTGAGGGTTGTTGTAATCCAGGTAAAACATCCGATTATACATCTTCTCAGTCTTCATAAAGCTTACAACAATTTTCTTCAGAGATTCATGTTTCAACTTCTTCAAAATTCTGTATGGATAGTTCCTCGAATTCAACCATTCTCGCATATTTCTGCTGGACATCTCTTCCGGATTTTGATGATAAAGCTCTTGTGGAGGTAAATCTTCGATATTCAAACTTTCTTGTAACGGTGTCCACTCACCCATTTCAACTATAAATTCTTTCTCATTAGCAGCAGCTTTATCTTGTGCAGTCACACATTTCTCATACTGTTCGTTGATTTGACTCACAGTCAGCCCATTTAGATATACTGCATTATACTTCATCTTCTCAAGATACGCAAAGCGTTCAGACAAGTCAGCTG
This sequence comes from Tagetes erecta, assembly GCA_030867185.1. Classification (NCBI taxonomy): domain Eukaryota; kingdom Viridiplantae; phylum Streptophyta; class Magnoliopsida; order Asterales; family Asteraceae; genus Tagetes; species Tagetes erecta. Next base: position 9,482,504 of record CM061497.1, read on the forward strand.
GAATCTCATGATCAGGATTGGCTTCAGGCTCAGCTTCTGGTTCAGACTCAGTAAAATCAATATCGTCTAAGTCATCTAGTGCCTCTATCATAGGTGCATTATCAGTTTGAACCGGCTCAAACTGACTTACTTCTTCTGTCATAGTTTCAGGCACATTCTCAACCATTTCAACTACTTTAGGCACTTCTTCAACCAATACAGATTCAGATTGAATCGGCTCAATCTGAACTGTTTCTCCAGTTTCAGCTACTTTCACAGTATCATCAACCTTTGCCATTTCTACCACCTCAGTTTCAGCTACAGTCACAGATTTAATCGGCTCAATCTGCACTGTCTCATTAGTTTTTGCTTTCTTTGAAACAGATGCTTCTTCAGTAATCTCCGGCACAACATCTAACTTTCTTTTTCCCTCAGCCTTGTCAGCATTGACAAAATCAGCAGCAGCTTCATCGGGAATGATAATTGGAGATTCAACCCTTATGCCCACATTTGTCGTGCCACGTGCTCGAGTATAATAGACTTTTGCTTCTTGAGAAGGTTCAGTCACTTCCATCACCTCATCTGAAAAATCTTTGTCTGATGTGGACCCTGACTTCTTTGATCGAGTTTCTTCCAACCATTTCTCCAACATTTCTTTCTCAGCATCGAGAGTATTACATTCAGCCTTCAACTCTTTATAATCATACTTCAGATTTTCATATTCATCCTTCAACTTATCATACTCAGCCTTCAACTCTTCATGTTCAGCCTTCAACTTAACATGATCAGCATCCAACTCCTTGAATGTTTTCAGATTCTGATTATGAATAGGTCAAAACTCTTCAAATCTTTTCTTCTTTCTATCATTTGATGCTTTCAACTGTTCATTAGCATCTAAGAGTTTTGCCACCATCTCTTCTAATTCAACAATCCTCTTTTTATCCTCATTCTCAACAACATTTGAACCAATTTTTGGCGAAGACTCCAAAACTTGTTCAATGTTTTCAGCAACCGGAGATGATGTGGTGGGTATATCAACTGGAACAGTAATGCCAGCATCAGTGTCATCAACTATCTGTGCAATAGTCTCTACCTCGGCCATTACTTCCTGAGCGATCTGAACAACATCTATCTGTTCAGCCTCATCAACACATGCTATCAAACTTGGTTTCTCCACAATCACAGACTTAGATCTTCGAGATCTAACATACTGAACAGTAATATTCCTTGGATTTTCAATGTCAACCTCTTCAGCCACACTACCAACCTCAACAGGTTCTTTACTTGCAACTGGTTCAACAACTTCGACATTTTCTATCTCCAACTCCATTGGTTCAGCTATCTCAATATTCTCTGCCTCCTCTGAAACAGATTCAGCATCATCATCACCATTATTTCCAATATCATCACCATCATCATTTCCACTATCATCACCACCATCACTATCTGATAGGTTTAATTGGATCGTTCAATCGCTCACAATGATCAGAATAACAAGTACAAAACAATCGATTCAATCACAAACACAATCCATACTAATAATTCTCTGTATATTGATGATCAAAGCAATTCGTTGTACAATGTGCAGGAGAAAATAAATCACACACAGTTAATTCTCTCTCTAACAGTGTAAAAGTGATCTAGCCTCACTCCTCACACACACAAACTACATGCCTATATCAACCAATAACAAGTTTAAGGAATATAACAAAATAGACCCTAAACTATTTACAAACATATAAACAATAAACAAAATACAAAGTAAATCTTAACAAGGAAATAGCCCTAACAGTACTCCCCCTAAGATTTATCTTTGGATCTTCAAAAACTTCAATCTTTTTCTTCGTTTATCAGCATCAATCTTCAATCTTTTTCTACCAATCTTCTGGTTCTTCTTTCACGTTCAGCAACTCTCGACCTTTATATTCTTCTTTTTCCTTCAAGGCTTCTTCAATGCAGGATTTGAACTTTTCAGCAATCTTAGCTTGTCGAGGCTTGGATTCATTCGTCAGAATTGGTAAAGCGTTCATACGTCTAAGCGAATCCAGATTCAAACCTGCAAAATCGATATTAGCATAAAACTCAAACGGTAACTCTTTGCCTTGAACTTTCACCTCCAAAGTACCCTTCCTACTGATCCACATATATTCTATCTCTGGTATATCCACCATCACGAGATTAGAATTTAGTAAAGCCTTTCTCACACGTATCTTCTCCGAAGCAGCAGCAATAACTTCAATCATTACCACGAATAACTTTCTGTCAGCTTCAGCTAATTTATCCTTACACTTCTCCATTTTAATGCTTCTCAAATAGTCGATGTACGAAGGATGCAGCAGTTTCAACTCAAAAGTACTAAAGAGTGTGATCATATCCTTATCCCAATCCTCCAAGTTCCGAACAAGCTTCAGTTCAAATGTTTCCTGATTGTAGAATACTCTGAGTATAGGCTTCGTTGTCTGACTTCCATCAATCACCTTCAATCCAGGATCAGTAATCTTGTCAAAGTATTCGTCCGAGAACTCTTCTAAGTACATATCCTCGGTCACCACCAATCTTTTCTTCTTTCTTTGTTTCTTTGCTTGCACATATGCTGTATCTTCCTGTTGACCTCTAAAGTCAAGAAACTTAGCTGTTCTACTCATTCCAGCATCAAGAAGTAACACGCATTTATCACCACGCTCAGCATGCGTGTGATTAATTAACTTCAGCTTGTGCAACTCTTTTAAATCCTGAACTTCCAGTTTAAAGATGCTAGAGTAGTAATGATAAACGTCACATAAACCATTTACCCTCTTAATCATGAATGCATCAAAAACTTCATCATATTTCCAAGCTATTATCTTAACCTTCTTGTTCTTCTCAGGCACAATCATAGAATCTAGTAACTTAGCGATTGATTGTCCTTTGCTCATTAGCGACCTCACCACATCACCTGGTGTTGCTGCCTTATGCCAAGTTTCACGCACTTCCATCGGTATGTTGTACGATTTAACCTCGCTCGGAAACATATCCATCAGTTCGTGTCTTTTCTTGTGAGCATTTTCAGGTAAAGCCATAACTGGAATCTCCTTTGGTCCTAACACCTTGAATCTTTTGGTCAACTCGAAGTACTGTGGATTGTTATAATCCAAGTAAAACATTCTGTTGTACATCTTCTCTGTTTTCATGAAGCTGACCACTATCTTCCTCAAAGATTCAGACTTCAACCTCTGCAGCGTCTTGTATGGATAGTTCCTCGAACTCAACCAACTTCGCATCTCATAAGCAGTCATTTCATCTGGATTTTAGTGATAAAGCTCAGTCGGAGGTAAGTCATCTATATTTAAGCTTTCTTGCATTGGAGTCCATTCGCCCATCTCAGTCACAAACTCCTTCTTATCTGCTTCAGCTTTATCTTGATGAATCATGCATTTCTCGTATTCTTCATTAATCTGAGTCACCGTCAATCCATTCAAAAACACAGAGTTGTACTTCATTCTCTCAAGGTATGCAAACCTCTGATCCAAATCATCTGGTACCTCTTCAACCGTATTCTGTACTGGTTCTGGCTCAGCTTCATCCTCAGACTCAGTCCAATCTATGTCTAAATCATCTAATGCCTCTATCATAGGCGCTTCATCAGTTTGAATCGGCTCAAACTGACTAGCCACTTCAGCTTCTGTTTCAGTCACATTCACAGCTTCAGATTGAATCGGCTCAATCTGAACTGTATCTCCAGAGCCAACATCTTTCTCGCTATCTGATGCTTCAAATATTTCGGTTTCAGCTTCTGATACAATCTCAGTCTCAGCTTCAAATGCACTCTCAGTCTCAGCGACTTTCTCAATCTCGGCCACAGCTACAGATTGAATCGGCTCAATCTGCACTGGTTCAACAATTTTCGCCCTTTTCGAACTTTCTTCATCACCAAATATCTCCGGTATAGCATCTATTTTCCTCTTTCCCTCAGCTTTGTCCATCTTGACAGTTTCAGCAGCAGCTTCATCGGGAATGATAATTGGTGATTCAACCAAAATTCCAACATTTGTAGTACCTCTAGCTCTTGTCAGATAAACTTTTGGAACTTCAGATTCAGTCACTTCAATAATTTCTTCAGAAAAATCTTTATCTGAAGACGAGCCAGCCTTCTTTGGTCTCATTTCTTCCAATTCTTTTTCCAACATCTCTTTCTCTGCCTCCAAAGTATTACACTCAGCTTGTAATTCTTTGTGATCAAATTTAAGATTTTCATGCTCATCCTTAAGTTTTTCATAGTCTCCTTTCAACTTCACATGTTCATCAACCAGCTTCACATGATCTTCATCCAACTTTTTGAAAGTTTTCAGATTCTGATTGTGAATTTCCCAATAATCATCCAATCTTTTCCTTTTTCGTTCATTAGACGCTTTCAACAAATCATTTGCTTTAAACAGATCTTCCACAATCTCTTCTAATTCAGCAATGCGTTTCTCTTTCTCTTCATAGATCTCATCAACACCTGGCACAACGTTTGGTGAAGACTCCAAACCTTGTCCAATGTTTTCAGCAGTTTGTGGTAATGCGGTGGGAATATCATCAGTAATAGAATCAGTAATGCCAGCATCCACTTCATCTATCTGTGCAATAGATTCAGCTTCGGCCATTACTGTCTGGGCAATCTCTAAAACATTAACCTCTTCAGGCTTTTCTACTGTTTTCTTCTTCTTTCGAACATACTGTACAGAAACATCTCTTGGAATCTCCATAACAACTTCTTCAACCACAGAAGCAACCTCAGCAGGTTCTTCTATTTCTACATTCTCAATTCCTTCTGCCTCAGTCTCCATTGGCTCAGCCTCTTCTGAATTAGATTCAGATTCAGCTTCATCACCACCATCATCATTACCATCATCTTCTTCATCTTCTGGATGACGAGCAAAGTACTCGTCATCATCCAATAGATTGTCTGGCACCTCATCCACAAGGTCCAGTGGATTCACAATCTCACCATGAGATATATGATAGTATACACCTTCTATATCTTCTTCATTGTTGACTATATCTCGCATATAGTCAAACAATTCAACATCAGGCACATTCCCGATACTCATCTTTCGGTAAGAGAGATCGTTCATGTCCTCAGTATACAACATGCCTCCAGCATAACCTTCACTTCAGATAATAGGATAGGCAATGTTTATCATCAGTTGCAGAAACCTTGGATACGTAAGAAATTTGAACCTCTTGCCCTTCACCAAGTTAAACACAAACCCATTCATTATCCACCTTGACATGTTGAAAGGTTTGTTTTCTGCAATTGCCACAATTGGTGATGCAATGTCTGAAGGAAAGTTGTCAAACCCTGCACTCCTTCTAGACATGCATTGTTGCACTACATAGCACAACAACTTGTACTTCCTTCCCAACTTAGCTCTGTAAAACTGTGACTTTGGAAACACAGGTGGATGTCCCATGTTCACAAAACAAGCTTTACACTCCTCCATGGTTAGTTCATCCATCATTCCAACCTCATCCTCATCTATCCTCAGAGCTTGCCTAATAGCTTCTTCAGTAACATTTAGTACCCAATCCCTAGTGATATGTCCTCTAACCATAACAACTCCATTCTCATCTCTCACAACCTCAGCTGATCTCCAGAAGCTCTTGATCAGCCTTGCATATATGACCGGTTTGGCACATATAGCATAAACATACTTAGTCCTCTTAATGAACTTCATCATATCTCTATAACCTTCTGTCTCAGGAAGTGATTCATCTAAGCATGCTACCAAATTGTGCTTAGGTTCAAACTTGAGATTTTCCATCTGTGAAAAACACAAACAAACACAAAACAAGGCAAATGTGTTAGAATCTTCATTAAACCATATCAAAATTTTAATAAGTGTTTAACTAAAAGTTAGAAAGCAAAAACATTAACATAATCAGTTTTAAATCCTAAATTGTTCTAATAACCTGATTTTCATCATTTTAATCAAACAACATTGGATTTTAAGGATTATACTTCATGTTTGAAATTTTAACAGTTAATCACTTAGGCAAAATTTTTGATACATTTATTATGAAAAGTTTAACATGTTTTGGTTTAGTTTTAGCACTTTTAAACAGATATTTTATCGTTTTGATGTTTAACTTTTAAAAGCTTCAAAATTCATCAATGGCGATTTTTGTCAGTTAAGAACATTCCACTTGATTCAGTCGATTTTAAGGTGTTTTAATGCAAATGAGTGATAGAATGTTGATAATCGACAGATTTTAACCCTAAAACAACATTCGATTTAAGTTTTAATGCTCAAAATCAAAGTGTCGATTCAAGTTCAAAATACTGTTCATCATCGTTTTTCTTTTTAACAGTTGATTTGCAGGTCGATTTAGGTCAAAAACACTTAATCACTACCTTATTCAATCGATTAATCTTGTTATAGAGCAATAGATTGAATATGATAACAAAGGCGATTTGAGGTTCAGAGTGTTTGTGTGAAGGTGAAAGTGTGAAATGATAAGTGTTTGTGAAGAGGCGGTGTTTTGAATCGTCAAATATTTTAGGTCAAACTTAAAGTGCCGGGTCAACAAAAGCAAAATAGGCCCAATAACCTTGCCGGGTCAAGTACTGTAGTGACGGGTCATGTACTGTAGTTACGGGTCAAGTACATAAAACAAGTCACCAACATGTGAAATTCACTTGACGGGTCAAGCACTGTAGATACGGGTAAGTCACTGTAGTGACGGGTAAAGGTTAAGGAACAACTACACCTGATGGATTTTATTCATCACCCGGCAGAATAGTTGTTATCAAAACATCACCCGGCAACTTTTCTTCATCACCCGGCAACACAGTTGCTTTCCTTCTTCATCCGGCTTGCTTTCTTCTTTACACGGCAACCTTTAACAACCTTCTTCACACGGCATACACACTTCTTCATTACCCGGCAACACAGTGTCATACCTTTACACGGCAACATGACTTCTTCATTACCCGGCTGTATAGTATACACTTGTCACCCGGCAAGATATCTATGACCTTCACCCGGCTGTATTTGACATGATCATTTGCCCGGCTGTACAGTGGTCATAATATCTTCACCTTTTTCCTTAATCACCCGGCAAGTATCAGACTTACAACTTTACCCGGCTGAACAGTTCTTTACCCGGCTGCACAGTTGTACCTGATATCTTTACCCGGCAATAACACTTAAGCAATTTCTTCAATTTTCCTCGTCTGTTGACTTTTTCAACGATCATTTATTGCACCTGCAACATTCTCCGACATATTAATTAGACAAGATATCCTTAAAAAGAATGTTTGTCATATTAATTTTCAAACAACATTAAACATTGCAACAAATTCATTTTTCAATTAAAATTCAATTTCCTTTTTCTTTTTGAAAAATGTTTTTGCACAACCAATTTTTCTATATCCCGAAGCAATTTCTTAAAAACAAATTACAAGACCTTGGGTTTGTTTTTAACACATCCAATACCTTTGCTTTTCATAACTTATAACCTTGTTCATTCAAAAACACACTTATTCAAAAACAAAATATTTTTGGTTTTTTTGTAGATGTTTTTCTTCAATTTATTCTCCCCCTAAACTTGAAATTTCTTGAAATTTTTAAGTTTAACAAGGATGTTGATGAGTCAATAATGATTCCAAATGCCTGCACACATAACACACACATTAAAGTAAAGACATATGCAATGCAATGAATCAAAATATCGCAGTGAGATCATACCACACATTATCTGAACATGTTTTGCAAGTTTTGAATAGACGTTTGACTTATGCTTGATTGAGTGATGATATGAAAACATACCAATTAGCTCGAGTTGACACACTTACTTTTTCAGTATCATGATGATATTTAAGGTTCGATTAGAATGACTTATGTGACCCACATGTATACATATGTCAACCTATTTCCTTATCAATCACTACCTGAATGCATATTGCACACAACCTGGTCACTTACAATCATACACAGTGTGGAATCTGGGTTCTATTCGGATTTGGTCCACTTTGGGACTTCTTTTTAATTCCATCTTTGGGAATTTTTCTTTCCTATCGTTCCCCTTGGGATTCTTCTGAATTCCATTTTGGAATTTTTGTTTGGTGTTGGTCCACATTTGGGACTCTTTTTGTTCCAACTTTGGGAATCTTTTGCTGCACCTTGAAGCTCAAAAGAGACTTCGTGTGAGACTTCAGGTCTGTGGATACCACAACAAAGAAGCTCACGATGCGGTTCATCACACTGAGAAGACTACATCGTTACTCGATCATGCACAACTAACATCACAAGCAATGTATCAAAAAATATATATTTAGACATGTATAACAATGGAACTTAACACAAAGATCATTAAGTTTATGTTTGTCAACAATCAACTTACTTGTTCAGTCTAATTGCCTGAGCTGTCTAGCACATCAACTAACATTCATTAGTCTTTATTTTAAAATGATGTACCAAATAATGTCTAGTGTAACTATCATTTCTCACTTTGTGCAATATAGATTCTTATGACATGATATTTTTCTTTTTCTTTTTGCTTTTATATTTTGTATTTGCTTTTCTTTTTCATGCACACACACAATGCAAAACAATAAAAATAAAAGACAAAGGAATCAATACTTGGCATCAACTTATTTTATTTTTGATTTTTATATTTTTCTGATATTTGTTTGGTTTTCAAAAATTAGAATCAATCATGATTGATTAATCCTATGGATTGGATTAAGAATTCAAACCGGCCTGACAAGAAAGATTTTGTTAAAAGATCTGCCAGTTGTTTGTCGGTATGAACTTTAATCAAAATTATTAAACCTTTTTCAGAGTTGTCTCTTAAAAAGTGATATCGAATTTCGATATGTTTGGTTTTTGAGTGTTGAACAGGATTAGCAGTAATAAACATAGCAGCAGTATTGTCTATGTAAATAGGAGTTTTGAGAAAGTTAAACCCGTAGTCAAGCAATTGGTTTTGTAACCACAAAACTTGAGAACATCCTGCAGATGCATCGATATACTCTGCTTCAGCTGTGGATACAGAAACGTTGGTCTGCTTCTTGCATTGCCAAGAAACAAGTCTAGGACCCAGAAATTGACATCCACTAGTAGTCGATTTCCTGTCAAGAGCACACCCACCAAAGTCACTATCAGAATAACTATATAATTCAAAATTGCCTTCATAAGGATACCATAACCCGAGATTCGGTTTCCCTTTAAGGTATCTGAAAATACGTTTAACAGCAACCAGGTGCGACTCTTTGGGATCAGACTGATATCTTGCGCACACACATACAGCGTACATGATGTCTGGTCTTGATGCAGTAAGATACATCAGAGAACCGATCATTGATCTGTATAGTGTTTGGTCAACTGCTTTGCCCTTTGGATCCGGTTGAATCTTGCAGTTCACATCAGAAGGAGTTCGAATTGTTTGACAATCTTGCATCTTGAATTTCTTCAACAACTTCTCAACGAACTTTGATTGATTGATGAAAATTCCGTCAGCTGATTGTTTCACTTGTAAACCAAGAAAGAAATTAATCTCCCCCATAGAACTCATCTGGAATCTGCTCTTCATAATTTCCTCGAATTCTTTGCACATTGACTCACTAGTTGATCCGAAGATAATATCGTCCACATAAACTTGAACGCACAATAAATCATCATTATCCCTCTTCATAAACAAAGTTGGATCAATCTGACCTCTTGTAAATCCATTTTCTAGTAAATGCTTAGATAGCGTCTCGTACCAAATTCTTGGAGCTTGATGTAGACCATATAGAGCTTTACTCAATTTGTATACACGACGAGGATAATCAGGATCTTCGAAACCCGGAGGTTGTCTGACATATACATCATCGGTAATTGGTCCATACAGAAAAGCGCCTTTGACGTCCATTTGGAATACTTTAAACTTCATGAAGGAGGCATATGCAAGAAAGACGCGTATTGCTTCAAGTCGTGCGACCGGAGCGAACACCTCTTCATAATCAATACCTTCTTCCTGAGTATATCCCTGTGCAATAAGTCTGGCTTTGTTTCTCACAACAATACCACGTTCGTCTGGCTTGTTCTTGTACAACCATCGTGTACCAATCGCATTTTCTCCTTCAGGTAAGTCCACTAATTTCCAAACTTCTTGTTTGCGAAACTGAAGTAACTCCTCTTGCATGGCTTCAATCCAACTATTGTCTTGCAACGCTTCTGAAATGTTCTTTGGTACCACTTGAGAAAGAAAACATGAATAAAGACAAACATTTGCTTGCTCAGTTTGACTTCTTGTAGTTCTCTGATTCAACGGCCCGATAATCTGAGAGGCAGGATGTTTCTTGTGAATTCGATGAGTTGGTATGACATCTCCTTGCACTTGACTCTCGAGATTAGACTGATTCAGATTCGGTAGATCTTGTAGAATGGTAGAAGTATGCGGAGTGAAATTAGGAACTTGATCCGGTGAATTGATGAAGTAATCAAATGATTCTGGAATAACTTCAACATTCGGATCTGATGATGGTTGATTCTGAACAAATCCACCATCATTAGGAGAACTTTGCGGATTAACACCATCACCAAGAATATTTGATTCTTGATCTTCTTGAGAACCAGAAGGACCCAGAGCTTGACTAGATTTGACATGATCAGGATTATGAAATGACATGAATGGATACTCAGAATTGAGATTGCTATCGTCGTCATTATCAGAATCATCGCTAAAGCATCCCAAGTCACCTGATTCTTTCCTTGTTTTTCCTGAAAAATCAAATAAGTTAGAATTGAAAGATTTTGATAACGAATCTAAATCAAACAACCATTCGGGACCATGCGCCACTGACGGAAACGAATTTTCTAAAAACTTTACGTTAATAGTTTCAATAACAGTGTTTGTTTTGCTATTAAAAACTCGATAAGCTTTAGAAACAGACGAATAACCAAGGAAAAATCCATCGTCAGATTTTGACTCAAATTTCCCGAGATGATCACTTACATTTAGAATCGATACAGAACAACCAAATGCTTTCAAGTAAGAAATATTTGGTTTTCTTCCAAACAATAACTCATAAGATGTTTTATTTTTATCCTGAACCAATAATAATCTGTTTTGTACAAAACACGCAGTAGCAATGGCTTCATCCCAGAATGTGATAGGGATTTTGTCATCTGCGAGCATGGATCTTGCTGCTTCAATCAGTGTCCGATTTTTCCGTTCCGCAACCCCATTTTGTTGAGGCGTTCTCGGTGCACTAAATTGTCTAGCAATTCCTTTTTCTGCACAAAACAAATCAACATTAGCGTTCTTAAATTCTGTTCCATTATCACTTCTTAAAGTTTTCACTTTACAATCCAACTGATTTTCAACTTTGACAATAAATTCTTTTAACAACTCAGCAGTTTCAGATTTAACATGCAAGAAATAAACCCAAGAAAATCTAGTAAAATCATCAATGATGACAAAACAATAAGACTTCTTTCCAATGCTTTGAACATTTGTTGGTCCAAAAAGATCCATATGTAACATCTGCAAGGGATCAGTTGTAGAGAACTTCTTTAATGGTATTCCTACAGCATGATTTCCAGTCACCAGTCGATTCATGTTTCTGAAGTTTGAATGGCCCAGCCGTCTATGCCAAAGCTGACTCTCATCATTTGATGCATGTGCAATGAGACAAGTAGTTTCGGTTTCAGCATCAATCTGCGACATATCAAGCTTGTATACATCACGATCTCTTGAAGCTTTAACCACCACCCATTCATTGTCAATCTTGAAACCTGGTTTGAGTATATAACAGAAAGAATCATCAAATAAAGTTGAATAAGATTTATCACAAATTTGAGATACACTTAGCAAATTAAAGTTCAACTGTGCACAGTAGTTGACTTTATCAAAGCTAATGACCCCATTTGATACCGTTCCTTCTCCAGTTATTTTACCACCAGCATCTCCTCCAAATGCAACATGTGTACCATTCTTTAGCTTAAAATCTTGAAGCAAGGCATGGTTGCCTGTCATATGCCGGCTACACCCACTATCAACAAACCATGAGTTAATAGGTCTTCTTGGGCGTACCTGCATTTCAACAATCACTTAGTTAGTTTGGTCAACCCAGGCCCACATGGTCTTGGGTTTTCCGAATCTATCTGTAACAGTAACTTGTTGATAATGAAGATTTTGAAAATTTGTTTCATTTGAGAGATTTTGAAAACTGTTTCGCCCATTGGCGTGAATTGATTGCTTTCTTCTCAAAGCAGTAAACCTTTCCTCTAACTTAGGATCAAGGTTATTTTCAAATTTCTGATTTCTTACCATCAAAGCTCTCGGTTTAAAACTGTTAACCTGCACATTCCTTGATGAAAAGTTATTAGAAATTGAATTGTTTCGATTGAAGTTTCTCAAGACAGGGGAAGGACTTTGATTAACATTTTGAAAACCAATTGACTGATTTCTTTGAAAATTTGGAAATTGAGTCATTTCTCGTGATGAGTTTGTTCGAAAGAAACAATACTTTGTGTCATGATTTCGCCTTTCACAAATATCACAAAATTTGTTATAAAAACATTCTTCTGAAGAATGGTTTCTTTTGTCACAGAAACTGCAGTACCTGTTAAAGAAACATTCAGCAGTTGCATGATTATAACGATCACAAATTTCAAAATGTTTCTTGCTAATCCTAAAGAGCCGATTGTTAACTTTTGATGTTGAACCCACTCGTGATTCATTATCAGTTTTGCTCGGTTTTAGATTAACTTGATTCTTTTGTGGAGATTTTGATTGTGAATTTGCTTGCTTGGAAATTTGGTTCGATTTTAACACACCTTGTTTGGTTAACCTTTTTGATTCAATTCTTTTATCATTGACAACGGAAGACTTAGGACCTGAACCTGTTTTCAGACCAGAGTTAGATTTGATTGGAGAATTGATTGGTTTACCATAAGATCCGTTTAAAACAAAAGTTCCTGCAGACACAAATTTAATTGTTTTTCCTTTTGACACTTTCTTTTTGACAGGTTTGACATTGTCAGTTTTAAAATTTGAAGCTTTGGTATTGTCATTCGATTTTATGACACTTTTACCTTTTGACTGTTTTGTTTCAGATTGATTGACTTTCGATTTTAATTTCTGCATTTTTGCATTCGAAACTTCAGTCTTTTTCACTTCTTGCGTCTTGATCAGTTGATCAGCAACTTTTGCTTTCTGCTCATTCTTCCACTTGATATATTCAGGATCATTGTATCCCGAAAATTCACCTTCTTCCTTCACTGTTTCTTCTGACTTCGGATTCAGTTCCGGATACTCAACAAGTTGAATCAGAACAGGCTCCGATTTGTTGCTAGCTTCATCATCAGCTTCAGTCGTCACGCCATCTTCTTCTTTCAAACTTTCAATCAACACTTCAGATCCTTCGGATTCAGATTTACTTCTTTGAATTTCTTTAAATTTTCGTTCATTTTCAGGTGAATGATCAAATTCATTGAAGTTTTCAGGTAAAGTTTGTGTGATTGATTCAGGCATTGGTTCATGAGTGAAACCCAATCCTAATTTGGTTTTATTACCTCTTTCTTTTATAAGTTGTTTAACCATTGTTTTACAACTTTTCACTTTTGTTAATTCAACTTGTGTGACAGCATGAGCAACTTTTTCTTGTTCAAAGTTCTTTGTCATTTCTTCAAGTTGTTTTGTTACCAGTTCAAATTCCTTTAAAGTTTTGTTCCATGATTCTTTAAGTGACAAAATCTTCTCATCAGAAATTTTGTGATCAATTTTAAGTTGTTCATGAATTTTTTCATGTTTGCTTAATTTATCACCAATTTTAAATGAATGAGTTCGATAATGTTCTACTTGTTGAATGCATTGTTCTGAACATAACCTTTCTTTCACATCAGCAGGCAATGGAACATAATTAGGAGGTAAATCAGTACTAACCTTTGGTTGTTCAGTAGATGACAAAGACTCACTGGATGTAGCCATCAGCGCAATTTCTGACTCAGATTCTTCAACAGGATCAGACTTTGCACTCCAGTCATATTCCTCTGAATCTTCACTAACAGTATCAATCACCTTGATATCTCCTTCTTCAGACAAATCCTCTTCGATTTCACATACCAGTGCCAAACTCGATGTAAGATCAGATGTGAATTGTTCTGCATATGCACTCCAATCATATCCGTCTTTCACACTAACTACCAGTGCTTTAGTTTGATCTTCTGGTTTCTTTCCTTCATCCTTCAGTTCTGGCATGGGAAGACTTTGATATGGTTTCTGAAAGAAACGTTGATTTCTTTGTTGATAACTTGAAGACTGTTGCGAGCTTTGACCTTGACCTTGATTCTGTCCACTTGAACTCGCTTGATCATTGTAATTCTGATTCTTAGGAGCTTTGCATTCCCTTGAAAAGTGACCATAGCAGTTACAGTTGAACATCTAGCCTTTGATTTGTCAAATCCAACTGTCTTGTTTGCATGAGGCTTGTAGCTTCGGTTAACATATGCATGTTTTTGTGTTCGATATGCAACCATCACCATTTGCCAATTCAGATCCATTTCCTCAACGTCCTCAGGATCCATCTCAAATAAATCTTGAAGGACAACGTCCATTTGACTCAAGTGACTTCCTTGGTATGCTTGAAAACTTGCCATAAAAGCAGTAAAAGCAGTTTTGGTCTCGTCATCTTGTAACAAGATGTTCATCACATCTTTTACCTTTGCTTGGACATTCGAACTTTGATTTTCTACTTGAATCTTCAAATTCTGACTTTGAACCTGAGCTCTTGGTGGAGATTGAGGTTGAGAATAAGTTGGTGAACTTGGAAAGTATGATGAATCAGTATAAAAACTTGCGCCAACAAATAAATCACCCTAATCTTCAAACTTAGTTGCATCTTCTGCAAGAAAGGCATTCTCCACAGTATTAGCAGGATTCACAATATATTTGTATTGTGCATGTGAACTAGTTCTATCAGTGTTTCTAGAACCTTCATCAATCTCTACTTCCTCTATCTTTGCAATGAGCAAATCTAGGTCCATCGGAAACTTCTCAGTATGTTTCAGTAAGGTCACAGTCTGTTTCCATGATGATGGAAGTGCACATAACAATCTGTCATTCAGATCTTGGAGATCAGTCTTTGCACGCACATTGGACATTTCAGTAGTCAGATGAACAAACCTATTCATCATCTGGTGCACGGACTCTCCAGCAATGTGTTCAAATAACTCCAACTGTCTCTTCAACTTTTGTTTCTTGAGACTTCTGAGTTGTTCACCTCCTTCACAAATGGACTTCAAAGCCTTGAACAAAGTATAACCTGTTTGATAGGTGTCTAACCTTGACAGTACTTTTAGTGGCAATCCCTTACACATCAAAGAATAAGCTTTGCTATCATTCTTCACTTTCCTTAGATCTTCTGCTGGCAAATTATCCTCTGGATAAGGTTCAGTAGAGTCCTTGGTGTAGGTACTTGCACTATCTGGAGCTGTCTGTGTAGGTATGTGAGGACCCTTGTCAATTGACTTCCAAAGATCATTGTTTATTGAGCAAAGATGATGCTTCAGTCTGATCGTCCAATTCTTGAAATCTGCACTATTGACAAGTCTAGGAACACAGTTATCAGAATCATCATTAGGTGCCATTTTAACAATTTTAATGAAAATATTTTTGGTTTTTGTTAATTTTTTTTTAAAAAGAAATAGTTAAACTACTAAAATAAAGACAAGTAATTAATGACAAGATAAGAAAACAAGGATTAAAACAACTAAAAATGAGTCACACGGCTGAACAGTGAAAAATCCTTCTTCACCCGACTGAACAGTAGCTTTTGTTCTTTACCCGGCAGAAAGAAAATCTTCACCCGTCTAAACAGTCACACGGCTCAACAGTTGTAAGTCTTGAATTCTTTACCCGGCAGAACAGTTACTCGGCAGAATAGTCTTAACTTCACACGGCAGTAACACTTGACCCAGCTTGAATCTTGACACGGCAAAAAGCTTTACCCGGCTGAACAGTTGACGATCACACGGCAGCAAAGTTGTTTACCCGGCTACACAGTTTTCAATCACCCGGCTGAAATTGTTAATCACCCGGCGTAACAGTGTATCACCCGGCACAACAGTACTTGATCCGGCTGAACAGTAACACCTTTTCCTCGTCAAATTCTTTACCCGTCTAGCACAAAATCCTTTACACGGCTGCACAGGACCTAATTGTTCACAAATCTAAGTCCAAAGGAATTTGTCTAAGTCAATTTTATCACCCGGCAAGTTAATCTTCAACCAAGTTCATACTGTTCATCATCTTCATCATGAGAATTTTTCTGGGTTTATCAAAAACTTGTCCAATTCGTTCAAAATTCACACACAAGCAGTGAAATAGTCCGATTAACAATCCCTAATCTCAATCAATCCAAAACATGATCAAATTTTGATGAATTTGAGCAAAATTCGATCGAACAGTAACTTTTTCAATCTTCTTAATTCCTCAGATCTGATGATAATCTGATGGAATTTGCACAATCGTTGTGAATTAGGAGTGATTGCGATGATAAATCACAACTAAAAACAGCAACAATTCATTCAGATCATGATTTTTGAGCAATATTGTAGTGTTTTGCTTGATGAATAGCGAAGAACACAATACCAACAGCTCTGATACCAATTGATAGGTTCAATTGGATCGATGATATCGCTCAATGATCAGAATGATTCATACACAAACACAGTTCAATCACAAACACAATTCATTACTAAATAATTTTCTTGTATTTGATGATCAAAGCAAATCTGCAGTACAAATGTAGGAGAAAATAAATCACACACACTTAGTTCTCTCTCTAACGTGAATATGTGAATTAGCCTCTCTCCTCACACTCTCTCACTACATGCTTTAAGCAACAAAATACATTTTAGGGAAAATAACAAAATAGACCCTAAACTATACACAAAGTATAAAATAAGTACAAAGTAAATCTTAACTGGAAATAACCCTAACAATCATTGAGTCTAATAGATCAGCAACTGATTGACCTTTACTCAGCAGTGATCTCACGATATCACCTGCTGTGGCAGCTTTATGCCATGACTCACGTACGTCCATAGGAATGTGATATGCTTTCATTTCACTCGGAAACATATCAATCAGATCTTTTCTCTTTTTGTGCGCATCAATGGGTAAAGCCATCAGTGGAATCTCTTTCGGCTCTAGTACTTTGAACCGTTTGGTTAGTTCAAAATACTGTGGATTATTATAATCCAAAAAGAGCATACGGTTGTGCATCTTTTCTGACTTTTGAAAGCTCACCACAATCTTTTTCAACGACTCCTTCTTCAACCTCTTCAACGTTTTATACGGATAGTTTCTTGATTGTAACCATTGGCGCATATCAGTCGAAGTCATGTCCTTTGGATTTTGATGATATAATTCTTCCGGAGGAAGATTATCAATATTTAAGCTTTCTTGTAAAGGCGTCCACTCACCTGGCTCAACCACGAACTCTTTCTCATCACCATCAACTCTATCTTGAGCATTCACACATTTTTCATATTCCTCGTTTATTTGACTGACAGTGAGTCCATTCAAATAAACAGGATTATACTTCATCCTTTCCAGGTAAGCAAAACGAGCATCAAGATCAATAGGAATATCTTCGCACACATTCACTTCGGTTTCAAAACCAGACGTATCAGCTTCTTCACTTATATTCAGCACTTCAGTTGCTTGTACAGTTTCAGCTTGAACCGGCTCAACCTGAACTGCTTCCTCGGTTCTAGTTTTCTTTACAGATACATCTTCTTCAACAATCTCAATCAGTTCATCAAGTTTACGTTTTCCCTCAGCTTTGTCATAAGTGACAACAGCAGTAGCATCATCGGGAATAGGGACTGATTCAACAATCGGTTCTGTCATAGTTTAAGATCGTCGTGATCTGGTGTAATAAACTGTGACATCCCTAGGAGTCTCAGATACTCCAACGTCTTCATCAGCAATAAATTCTTTATCAGACTCAGAGTGTTCAGTTTCTTCTTCTTTCAGCCAATTTTCCAAAACTTTTTTTTCAGCTCGTAAAGTGTTACATTCGGCTTGTAACTCTTCATAATCTACCTTTAGTCTTTCATACTCTTCATCCAATTCCTTAAACACTTTAGTGTTTTTCTGATGAGTAACCCAAAATTCAGCAAGTCTCTTCTTCTTTCTTTCGTTTGAAGCCTTTAGCTGAGCATTCTCATCCAATAGTTTTGCTATCATCCTCTTTAAATGAAAAATTTCACCTTCTTCTTCATTCAAATCCACATCTAAACCAACCTTAGGTGAAGACTCCTTTGGTTGTTTAGATTGTTCAGTTGCAGGAGCAGATGATGTGGCGATATCACAAGTATTCGGAATAATCTCAACATCTTCAGTTTCATCAACTGTCTGTGCCACAGTTTCTACTTCAGCAACAGCTTCTTGTGCAATCTGAACCACATTAATCGGTTCAGGCTCTTCAGTCACAATAACATTCTCTACAGAAATTTGTTCCACTCCAGAAACATCCATTTCTATCTCTTCTTCTTCTGCTTGATCAGAGTTTGTATCAACTTCAATGTTCTCAACAACATTATCATCATCATTGTTGTCATCATCCTGATCACAATCATTCTCAGCATTATCTCCTTCATCTTCTGGATATCTAGAAAAATACTCATCATCATCCAACAAATTGTCTGGAATCTCATCCACTAGATCTAACGGGTCTAGTACTTCACCTTGAGAAATATGATGGTATATTTCTCCAATATCTTCTTCATTATTTGCTATATCTCACATATAGTCAAACATTTGTACATTCTCAACATTTCCAATACTCATCTTTCTGTAAGATAGAGCATTCATATCTTCAGTGTACAAAATTCCTCCTTCAAATCCTTCTTCACGTATCACAGGATGTGCATCATTGATGAGTAACGGTAAGAATCTAGGATACATCAAGTACTTAAACCTTTTTCCTTTCACCAGATTAAAAATAAATCCCTTCATTATCCATCTAGACATGTTGAAAGGCCTATTTGTGGCAATTGCAGCGATTGGGGATGCAATATCAGATGGAAAGTTACCAAATCCAGCACTTCTTCTTGACATATATTGCTGAATTACATAGCACAATAACTTCCATTGCTTTCCCAGTCTAGCCCTCACAAACTGCTGTTTAGGAAATACAGGAGGATGTCCCATATTTATAAAACATGCTTGACATTCAGCAGTTGTGTATTCATCAGGAGCTCCCACTTCTTCTTCATCAAATCTTAGAGCAGTCCTGATAGATTCTTCAGACACAGTTATCTGCAACTGTCTGGTAATATTTCCTCTTACAACCGAGACACCTGCCTCATTTGTAATAACCTCTGCTGTTCTCCAAAAACTCTTGATCAATCTAGCATATACAATGGGTTTGGCACACATTGCATACACATATTTAGTTCTTCTCAGAAATCTGATCATATCTCTATACCCTTCAGCATCTGGTATAGATTCATCCAATACAGCCACGAGATTGTGCTTAGCTTCAAACTTTAGATCATTAATCTGATAACAAAGATCAAGACACATATGTTAGATGTTACCATTTGCTAAAACAAACAACATTTGTATCATTTATCATGATGTAACAAATCACATTAACATTTATCATCTAAGTTAATCAACAATTTGATAATATCATCTTGTTTAGCAAAAACTTTTTTGAATCAATGAGGATGTGACAATTATCTGCCCTTAGTGCTTAAACACTTAACTACAAATTTGTCATTTGCAAAATGAAATTGTAAAACATGATTCAGTACATCCTTAGCATCAATTCATCAATTTTATGCAGGTTATTTATCATTTGCAATCAGAAACATGAACAAGTTCAAGGTTCTTCAATGGCGGTTTTGACAGGGTTTGAAATTTTTCTTTCAATTCAGTCGATAACAGATGATTTGTTGTTGATTAATGGATGAAAATTGGTGATTAACAGTCGTTACACCTATTACAACACTTGATTTCAGTTTTAACACACATAATCAAAGTGTCGATTCAAAGTCCAATTATTGTTCATCATCAACATTTTGATTTTAACGAGGTTTGATCATGATGGTTATACCTTATTCAATCTCAAAAACTTGTAACAGAAACAATGATTGAATATGATATAAGTCGATTGATGTTCATGGGATTTTGCTTGGAAGTGGTTGTGAAAAATGATAAGTGTTGGAAAGGAGGCGAGTTTTTATATGTTGATGAGCCGGCTTAAAAATTTAGGTCAAATAATTTGGGACGGGTCAACATTTTAGACGGATAACCAATTAGGCCCAAAAAGCCTTGGATGGGTCAAGTTACTGTTGAGACGGGTCAACATGTGACTAAACAATTTTAACATGAAAAACACTTAGACGGGTCACACACTTGTGAGACGGGTAAAGCACTGTTGAGCCGTATCAACAATCTTGGGACGAGTCAACATTTGTTTAACATGTTTCACCATGTAGACATAAATCTGGTCATGATATAGCCGTGTCACAAGATTTTGAACGACTACACCTTGTTTTATACATCACTTGGCTGCACAGTTGCTTTTTCGTTCATCACCCAGCTGCATAGTGACATTTTTCTTTTCATCACCCGGCTGGACAATGACTTTTTCTTTCATCACTCGGCTGCATAATGACAACACTTACCTGGTTGTATAGAACTTCATTCTATTACCCGGCTGCACAGTGTCAATCACTTTATTACCCGGCTGCATAGTGACATTGAAATTTCGTCACCCGGCTGCAACTTATCATTCCATCACCCTGCTGTTCAGTGATAAATGACATCATCACCCGGCTTCAACACTTAAACGATTGTCTTCACGATTTTCTTCACTTTCTTTCTCTATTGACCTTTCAATAGCATTTATTGCACCTGCAATCATTCTCGACACATTAATTAGACAAGACATCCTTATTAGGGTTTGTGTAATTAAATATCAATCATGATCTAGAGCAATAAATTTTAACACTAAAATTCACTCAAAAATGTCCTTTTTCATTTTTCTTTTGTTTTCCTCAACAAACATTTTTTGCATTACCAATATTTCTATATCCCGAAGCATTTTTCTTTAATCAAAGACAAATCACAAGACTTCAGGTTTGTTTTTATCACATCCAATACATTGCTTTCATTGACCACTTTATCCTTACATTCAACACACTTATTTCAAATATTTTTGTCTTTTTGAAGATATTTTCTTCTTCAATTATTCTCCCCTAAACTTGAAATTTCTTGAAATTTTTAAGTTTACAAAGGATGTCAATGTGTCAATAAAGTAAATACATATTCAATGCAATGAATCAATATATCGCAGTGAGATCATACCACACATCATCTGAACATGTTTTGCAAGTTTTGAATAGACATTTGACTTATGTTTGATTAAGTGATGATATGATAACATACCAATTAGCTCGAATTGACACACTTACTTTTTCAGTATCATGATGAGATTAAGGTTCGATTAAAATGACTTATGTGACCCACATGTATACATATGTCAACATATTTCCTCATCAATAACAACTTGAATGCATGTTGCACAAAAACCTGGTCACTTACAATCATAAACAGTGTGGAATTTGGGTTCTATTTGGATTTGGTCCACTTTGGACTTCTTTTTAATTCCATTTTGGAATTTTTCATTTCCTATTGTTCCCCTTGGGAATCTTCTGAATTCCTTTTTGGAATTTGTTTGGTGACGGTCCACATTTGGGACTCTTTTTGTCCCAACTTTGGGAATCTTTTGCTGCACCTTGAAGCTCAAAAGAGACTTCGTGTGAGACTTCAGGTATGTGGATACCACAACAAAGAAGCTCACGATGCGGTTCATCACACTGAATAGAATGCATCGTTACCCGATTTTGTTCAAATAACATCACAAGAAGTTCATCAAATGATATATATTTAGACATGTATAGAAAAGGAACTTAACACAAAGATCATTAAGTTTAGAGTTTTCAACAATGAACTTACTTTTTCAGTCTAATTGCCTGAGCTGTCTCGCACATCAATTAACATTTATCAGTCTTTATTAAAAAAATGTAACAGATAATGTCTAGTGTAACTATCATTTCTCACTTTTTGCAATATAGATTCTTATGACATGATTTTTCTTTTCTTTTGCTTTTTCTTTCTTTTTATATTCTTTTTCTTTTTCATGCACACTCACAATGCAAGAATAAAAAGAGCATAGGAATCAATACTTGACATCGACTTATTATATTTTTGGATTTTATATTTTCTGATTTTGTATTTTGATTTTCATAAAGCAGAATTAATCATGATTGATTAACCCTATGGATTGAATTAAGAATTCAAACCGTCCTAACAAGAATGATTTTGTGAAAAGATCTGCCAGTTGTTTGTCGGTATGAACTTTAATCAAAATTATTAAACCTTTTTCATAGTTATCTCTGAGAAAATGATATCGAATTTCGATATCTTTGGTTTTTGAGTGTTGAACAGGATTAGCAGTAATGAACATAGCAACAGTATTGTCTATGTAAATAGGAGTTTTGAGAAAGTTAAACCCGTAGTCAAGTAACTGGTTTTGTAACCACAAAACTTGAGAACATCCTGCAGATGCAGCGATATACTCTGCTTCAGCAGTGGATACAGAAACATTGGTCTGCTTTTTGCATTGCCATGAAACAAGTCGAGGACCCAGAAACTGACATCCACCCGTGGTCGATTTCCTGTCAAGAGCACAACCACCAAAGTCACTATCAGAATAACTATATAATTCAAAATTCCCTTTATAAGGATACCATAACCCGAGATTCGGTTTCCCTTTAAGGTATCTGAACACAGAGAAGATCTTCATTTTCAAAAGATGGACTTGTTGATCCAAAGATGATATCGTCAACGTATACTTGAACACATAGAAGATCTTCATTTTCCCGCTTCATGAATAAAGTAGGATCAATATGACCTCTTGAAAAACCATGTTCCAGCAAATGTTTAGATAACGTCTCGTACCAAATTCTTGGGGCTTGATGTAGACCATATAAAGTTTTGCTCAATTTGTATACACGATGTGGATACTCAGGATCCTCAAAACCTGGAGGTTGTCTGACATACACATCATCGGTAATTGGTCCATACAAAAATGCACCTTTAACATCCAGTTGAAACACTTTGAACTTCATGAAAGAGGCATAAGCTAGAAAAACGCGAATAACTTCAAGTCGAGCAACCGGAGCAAACACTTCTTCATAGTCGATACCTTCTTCTTGAGTGTAACCTTGTGCAATAAGTCTGGCTTTATTTCTGACCACAATGCCACGTTCATCTGGCTTGTTCTTGTACAACCATCTTGTACCAATTGCATTTTCTCCTTCAGGTAAGTCTATTAATTTCCAAACTTCTTGTTTTCTGAACTGTAGTAACTCCTCTTGCATGACTTCAATCCAACTGTTATCTTGCAACGCTTCTGAAATGTTCTTTGGTACCACTTGAGAAAGAAAACATGAATAAAGACAAATGTTTGCATGTTTAGTCTGACTTCTCATGGTTCTCTGATTCAAAGGACCTATAATCTGAGAGATATGATGATTCCTATGAACTCGGTGAGTTGGAATTGCGTCACCTTGTACCTGAGTCTCCAGATTAGACTGATTCAGATTTGGAAGATCTTGCAAATTTGTAGAAGTATGCGGAGTGAAATTAGGAACTTATTCTGGTGAATTGATGAAGTAATCAAATGTTGCTGGAATAACTTCAACATTCTGATCTGATGATGGTTGATTTTGAACAAATCCACCATCATTAGGAGAATTTTGTAGATTCGCATTATCTTCAATATTGTTTGATTCCTGATCTTCTTGAGAACCAGATGGACGATACCAGGATTGTGAAATGACATGAACGGATACTCAGAATTGAGATCATTATCATCGTCATTATCTGAATCATCACTGAAACATCCTAAGTCTCCTGATTCTTTCTTCAATTTTCCTGAAAAATCGAATAAGTTACAATTGAAAGATTTTGATAACGAATCTAAATCAAATAACCATTTGGGACCTTGAGCCACTGACGGAAATGAGTTTTCAAAAAACTTTACGTTAATAGTTTTAATAACAACATTCGTTTTGCTATTAAAAACCCGATAAGCTTTTGAAACCGATGAGTATCCTAGAAAGAATCCATCGTCAGATTTTGACTCAAATTTACCGAGATGATCACTTAAATTTAGAATCGACACAGGACAACCAAATGCTTTCAAGTATGAAATATTCGGTTTTCTTCCAAACAATAACTCATAAGACGTTTTATGTTTATCCTGAACCAATAAAGTCCTGTTTTGTACAAAGCAAGCAGTAACAATAGCTTCATCCCAGAATGTGATAGGGGTTTTGGCATCTGCAAGCATGGATCTTGCTGCTTCAATTAGCGTCCGATTTTTCCATTCTGCAACTCCGTTCTGTTGTGGAGTTCTTGGAGCACTAAATTGATGCGCAATTCCTTTTTCTGCACAAAATGAATCGACATTAGAGTTTTTAAACTCGGTTCCATTGTCACTTCTCAAGATTTTCACTTTACAATCTAACTGATTTTCAACTTTCATAATGAATTCTTTTAACAACTCAGCAGTTTCAGATTTAACATGCAAAAAATAAACCTAAGAAAATCTAGTAAACTCATCAATGATGACAAAACAATAAGACTTCTTTCCGATGCTTTGAACATTTGTTGGTCCGAATAGATCCATATGTAGCATCTGTAAAGGCTTTCAAATGGAGTTCTCTAGCTTGGACTTAAAAGACATTCGGTGCTGTTTTCCTTTCAAACATGATGGACAGAGATCAGTTGTTGAGAATTCTTTGACGGTATTCCCACAACATGATTTCCAGTCACCAGTCGGTTCATGTTTCTAAAGTTTGAATGGCCCAGCCATCTATGCCATAGCTGACTCTCATCATTTGATGCATGAGCAATTAGACATGTGGTTTCGGTTTCAGCGTCAATCTGAGACATATCAAGCTTGTACACGTCTCGATCTCTTGGAGCTTTAACCACCACCCATTCATTGTCAATCTTAAAACCTGGTTTGAGTATGTAACTAAAAGAGTCATCAAATAATGTTGAATATGTTTTGTCACAAATTTAAGATACACTTAGCAAATTAAAGTTCAACTGTGCACAGTAGTTGACTTTATCAAAGCTAATAATCTCGTTTGACACAGTTCCTTCTCAAGTGATTTTTCCACCAGTATCTCCTCCAAATGCAACATGTGTACCATTCTTTAGCTTAAAATCTTGAAGCAAGGCATGGTTGCCTGTCAAATGCCGGCTATACCCACTATCAACAAACCATGAGTTAATAGGTCTTCGAGGGCGTACCTGCAATTCAACACTTACTTAGTTAGTTTGGTCAACCCAGGCCCACATGGTCTTGGGTTTTCCGAATCTATCTGTAACAGTAACTTGTTGATAATGTAAATTTTGAAAATTTGATTCATTTGAGAGATTTGGTTGAAAACTGTTTCTGCCACTGGCTTGATTTGTTTGCTTTCTTCTTAAAGCTGAAAACCTTTCCTCTAACTTAGGATCAAGGTTGTTTTCAAATCTTTGATTTCGTACCATCAAAGCTCTTGGGGTAAAACTGTTAACCTGCTGATTTCTTGATGATATTTCATTTAAACCAAAATTGATTCTTTTGAAAGGTCGCAAATCAGGAGAATTACTTTGATTTGATTTTTGAAAACCAAAAGCTTGATTTCTTTGAAAATTCGGAAAATGAGTCATTTCTCTTGATGAGTTTTTCCGAAAGAAACAATCTGCAGTGTCATGATTTCTTTTTTCACATATCTCACAGAACTTGTTATAAAAACATTCTTCTGAAGAGTGGTTTCGTTTATCACAGTAATGCAGTACCTGTTAAAGAAACACTCAGTAGTAACATGATTATAACGATCACAAATCTCATAGTGTTTCTTATGATAGGTTCAATTGGATCGTAACAATCACTCAAATGATCAGAATAACAAGTACAAACAAACGATTCAATCACAAACACAATTCATACTGATAATTCTCGATGTATATTGATGATCAAAGCAATTCGTAGTACAAAGTGCAGGAGAAACAAATCACACACAGTTAATTCTCTCTCTAACAGTGTAAAAGTGATCTAGCCTCTCTCCTCACACACACACACTACATGCTTATATCACAAAATACAAGTTTAAGGAAAATACACAATAAACCCTAAACTATTTACAAACATGTAAACAATAAACAAAATACAAAGTAAATCTTAACAAGGAAATAACCCTAACAGTACTCCCCCTAAGATTTAACTTTGGATCTTCAGCAAAATCTTCTATCTTTTTCTTCTTCTTGATCAGCATCATCTCTTTTTCTATCAATCTTCTGGTTCATCTTTTACTTTCAGCAACTCTCGTCCTTTATACTCCTCTTGTTCTTTCAAAGCTTCTTCAATACAAGACTTGAACTTTTCAGCGATCTTAGCTTGTCGAGGCTTGGATTCATTTGTCAGAATTGGTAGAGCATTCATGCGTCTAAGCGAATCCAGATTCAAACCTGCAAAATCGATATTAGCATAAAACTCGAATGGCATCTCTTGGCCTTGAACTTTCACCTCCAAAGTACCCTTCCTACTGATCCGCATATATTCTATCTCTGGTATATCAATCCTCACGAGATTAGAATTGAGTAATGCTTTTCTCACCCGAATCTTCTCCGAAGCAGCAGCAATCACTTCTATTATCACAGTAAATAACTTTCTGTCAGCTTCAGCAAGTTTATCTTTGCACTTTTCAATCTTGTAACTTCGCAAAAACTCAATGTATGACGGATGCAGCAATTTCAACTCAAAAGTACTAAAAAGTGGGGTCATATCCTTATCCCAATCCTCCAAGTTCCGAACAAGCTTTAGTTCAAACGTTTCCTGATTGTAAAACACTTTGAGTATCGGCTTTGTCATTTGACTTCCATCTATCACCTTCAATCCAGGATCTGTAATCTTGTCAAAGTACTCATCCGAGAACTCTTCCAAGTACATATCTTCAGTTACCACCAAACGCTTCTTCTTTCTTTGTTTCTTAGCTTGCACATATGCAGTGTCTTCCTGTTGGCCTCTAAAGTCAAGAAACTTTGCTGTTCTACCCATTCCAGCATCAAGAAGTATCACGCATTTATCACCACGCTCAGCATGCGTGTGATTAATTAACCTCAGTTTGTGCAGCTCTTTCAAATCCTGAACCTCCAGTTTAAAGATGCTTGAATAGTAATGATAAACGTCACATAAACCATTTACCCTCTTGATCATAAATGCATCAAAGACTTCATCATATTTCCAAGCTATTATCTTCACCTTCTTATTCTTTTCAGGCACAATCATTGAATTCAGTAATTCAGCAATCGATTGTCCTTTACTCAGCAGTGATCTAACAATATCACCTGCTGTTGCTGATTTATGCCAAGTCTCACGCACCTCCATTGGTAAGTTGTAAGCTTTAGCTTCGCTTGGAAACATATCCATCAGTTCATGTCTTTTCTTATGTGCATCTTCAGGTAAAGCCATCACTGGAATCTCTTTTGGTCCAAGCACTTTAAATCTCTTTGTCAACTCGTAATACTGAGGATTGTTATAATCCAAGTAAAACATCCTGTTGTACATCTTCTCTGTTTTCATAAACCTGACTACTATCTTCCTCAGTGACTCAGACTTTAACCTCTGCAGCGTCTTGTATGGATAGTTCCTCGAACTCAACCAACTACGCATATTTGATGCAGTCATTTCATCTGGGTTTTGATGATAAAGCTCAGTTGGAGGTAAGTCTTCTATGTTTAAGCTTTCTTGCATCGGAGTCCATTCACCCATCTCAATCACGAACTCTTTCTGATCAGCTTCGGCTTTATCTTGGGCAGTAATGCACTTCTCATACTCTTCGTTTATCTGACTTACTGTTAAGCCATTCAAAAACACCGAATTGTACTTCATTCTCTCAAGATATGCAAACCTCTGATCCAAATCATCTGGTAACTCTTCAACAGTATTCTGTACTGACTCAGTTTCATCTTCAGACTCAGTCCAATCTATTTCATCAAGATCATCCAATGCTTCAATCATAGGTGCATCATCAGTTTGAACCGGCTCAAACTGACTAGCAACTTCAGCTTCTATTTCAGGCGCACTTTCAACTCCAACAGCTTCAGATTGAAACGGCTCAATCTGAACTGTGTCTTCTGAACCCACTTCTTTCTCACTCTCAGTAACAGCCAATACTTCAGTTTCTGCAACGGATTCAGTTTTCTCATCCTCAGCTACAGCTACAGATTGAATCGGCTCAATCTGCACTGTTTTATCAACTTTCGCCCTTTTTGAACTTTCTTCGTCACCAAAAATTTCAGGAATAGCATCTATCTTCCTCTTTCCCTCAGCTTTGTCCATCTTGACAGTTTCAGCAACAGCTTCATCGGGAATGATAATTGGTGATTCAACCAAAATACCAGCATTCAAAGTACCTCTTGCTCTAGTCAAATAAACTTTAGGCACTTCAGCTTCAGTCACTTCGACTACTTCATCAGAAAAGTCTTTATCTGAAGATGAACCAGATTTCTTCGGTTTCATTTCCTCCAACTCCTTTTCCAACATTTTTTTCTCTGCATCCAAAGTATTACATTCAGCTTTCAAATCAGTATAATCATACTTTAGGTTCTCATACTCCTCTTTGAGTGCATCATAATCATCCCTCAACTTTACATGCTCATCAACAAGCTTCACATGATCTTCATCCAACTTCTTGAAAATTTTCAGATTCTGATTATGAATGTCCCAATACTCATCAAACCTTTTCTTTTTCCTCTCATTCGATGCCTTCAACAGTTCATTGGCTTCCATCAGTTTAGCCACCATATCCTCTAACTCAGCTATACGTTTTTCTTTCTCATCATCAATCTTTGACACAACGTTTGGTGAAGACTCCAAACCTTGCTCAACGTTTTCAGCACTTTGTGGTGATGTGGTGGGAATATCAACGAAAATAGGATCAGTAATGCCAGCATCCACTTCATCTATCTGTGCAATAGATTCAGCTTCGGCCATTACTGTCTGAGCAATCTCTATCACATTAATCTCTTCAGGCTTTTCTACTGGTTTCGACCTCTTCTTTCGAACATACTGAACAGAAATATCTCTTGGAATCTCAGCAACTACTTTTTCAACCACAGAAGCAACCTCAGCAGGTTCTTCTACAACCATAGGTTCAATCAACTCAACATTCTCAGTCTCCATTGGTTCAACCTCCTCTGAATTAGATTCAGATTCAGCATCATCACCACCATCATCATTACCATCATCATTACTATCATCATTACTATCATTATCACCATCACCATTTCCATCATCTTCTTCATCTTCTGGATGACGAGCAAAGTACTCGTCATCATCCAACAAATTATCTGGCACCTCATCTACAAGGTCCATTGGATCAACAATCTCTCCATGAGATATGTGATGATACACACCCTCTACATCTTCTTCATTGTTGACTATATCTCTCATATAGTCGAATAGTTCAACATCAGGCACATTCCCGATACTCATCTTTCGGTAAGATAGATCGTTCATGTCCTCAGTATATAACATGCCTCCAGCATAACCTTCACTTCTGATGACAGGATATGCAACATTGATCATCAGTTGTAAGAACCTCGGGTACATGAGGAACTTAAACCTTTTTCCCTTGACCAAATTGAACACAAAACCATTCATTATCCATCTTGACATGTTGAATGGCTTGTTTTCTGCTATAGCACAAATTGGCGATGCAATATCGGATGGGAAGTTGTCAAACCCTGCACTCCTCCTGGACATGCATTGCTGTACAACATAACATAGCAGCTTGTATTTCTTCCCCAACTTAGCCCTGTAAAACTGTGACTTTGGAAACACAGGTGGATGTCCCATGTTCACAAAACAAGCTTTACATTCCTCCATGGTCAGTTCATCCATCATACCAATTTCATCCTCATCAATCCTCAGGGCTTGTCTAATAGCTTCTTCAGTAACATTCAGTACCCAATCTCTAGTAATATGCCCTCTCACCATAGCAACACCATTCTCATCTCTCACAACCTCTGTTGTTCTCCAAAAGCTCTTGATCAGCCTTGCATATATGACCGGTTTGGCACATATAGCATAAACATATTTGGTCCTCTTGATGAACTTAATCATATCCCTGTAACCTTCTGTCTCAGGAAGTGATTCATCTAAACATGCCACCAAATTATGTTTAGGTTCAAATTTGAGATTCTCCATCTGTTAAAAACACAAACAAACACAAAACAAGACAAATGTGTTAGGTTCTTCATTAAAATATATCAAAATTTTCTTAAGTGTTAGAATAAAAGTTAAAAAGCAAACCATTCACATAATCATTTTAAGTCCTAAATTGTTCTAATAATCTGATTTTCATCATTTTAATCAAACAACTTTGAATTTTAAAGATTATACTTCATGTTTCAATTTTAACTGTTAATCACTTAGGCAAAATTTTGACATTTGTATGATGAAGTTGTTTAACATGTTTTAGTTCATTTTTATCATGCATTTGTTATGTTTAACACACATTTCACCATTTTGAAGTGAAACATTTAAGAGATTTCAAAGGTCATTAATGGCGATTTTAACAGTTAAGTCCATTTCACTTGATTCAGTTGTTTTTAAGGTGTTTTAGTGCAAATGAGTGATTGAATGTTGATGATCGACAGATTTTAACCTTAAAACAACATTCGATTTAAGTTTTAACACACAAAATCAAAGTGTCGATTCAAAGTCCAAACACTGTTCATCATCGTTTTTCTTTTTAACAGTTGATTTGCAGGTCTATTTAGGTCAAAAACACAAAATCACTACCTTATTCAATCGATAAACCTCGTTACAGACCAAACGATTGAATATGATAACACGGCGATTTTTAAGTACAGAGGGTTTGTGTGAAAGTGAAAATGTGAAATGATAAGTGTTTGTGAAGAGGCGGTATTTTGTATCGACAAAAATTTAGGTCAAACTTTAAGTGCCGGGTCAACACAAGTGACGGGGCAAGCTTAAAAAGCCCAATAAGCCTTGCCGGGTCAAGTACTGTATGGACGGGTCATGTACTGTAGTGACGGGTCAAGTACTGTAGTGACGGGTCAAGTACATAAGACAAGTCGCAAACATATGAAAAACACTTGACGGGTCAACTACTGTAGAGACGGGTAAGTCACTGTAGTGACGGGTAAAGGTTAGGAACAACTACACCTGATGGATTTTATTCATCACCCGGCAGAATAGTTTCCAAACATCACCCGGCAACATTTCTTCATCACCCGGCAACACAGTTGCTTTCCTTCATCCGGCTTGCTTTCTTCTTCACACGGCAACATAGTTGTCTTCACTATCACCCGGCATGCTTTCTTCTTCATTACCCGGCAACATAGTGTCATACCTTTACACGGCAATAAGACTTCTCTTTCACCCGGCTGTATAGTACACACTTGTCACCCGGCAAGATATCTATGACCTTCACCCGGCAGTATTAGACATGATCATTGCCCGGCTGTACAGTGGTCATAAGATCTTCACCTTTTCCTCGATCACCCGGCATGTATCAGACTTACAACATTACCCGGCTAAACAGTTCTTTACCCGGCAGAATAGTTGCATCTGATATCTTTGCCCGGCTATAACACTTGAACAATTTTCTTCATTTTTCTCGTCTGTTGACTTTTTCAACGTCATTTATTGCACCTGCAAACATTCTCCGACATATTAATTAGACAAGATATCCTTAAAAAGAATGTTTGTCATATTAATTATCAAACAATATTAACCTTGCAACAAATTTAATTTCCAATTAAAATCATTTTTCTTTTTCTTTTTCAAAATGTTTTTGCACAACCAATTTTTCTATATCCCGAAGCAATTTCTTAAAAACAAATTACAAGACCTTGGGTTTGTTTTTAACATATCCAATACCTTTGCTTTTCATACCATATAATCTTGTTCATTCAAAACACACTTATTCAAAGCAAAATATTTTTGGATTTTTGTAGATATTTTTCTTCAATTTTATTCTCCCCCTAAACTTGAAATTTCTTGAAATTTTTAAGTTTAACAAGGATGTTGATGTGTCAATAATGATTCCAAATGCCTGCACACACAAAGCACACACATTAAAATAAAGACATATGCAATGCAATGAATCATAATATCGCAATGAGATCATACCACACATTATCTGAACATGTTTTGCAAGTTTTGAATAGACATTTGACTTATGTTTGATTGAGTGATGATATGAAAACATACCAATTAGCTCGAGTTGACACACTTACTTTTTCAGTATCATGATGATATTTAAGGTTCGATTAGAATGACTTATGTGACCCACATGTATACATATGTCAACATATTTCCTTATCAATCACTACCTGAATGCATATTGCACAAAACCTGGTCACTTACAGTCATACACAGTGTGGAATCTGGGTTCTATTCGGATTTGGTCCACTTTGGGACTTCTTTTTAATTCCATCTTTGGGAATTTTTCTTTCCTATTGTTCCCCTTGGGAATCTTCTGAATTCCATTTTGGAATTTGTTTGGTGTTGGTCCACATTTGGGACTCTTTTTGTTCCATTTTGGAATCTTTTGCTGCACCTTGAAGCTCAAAAGAGACTTCGTGTGAGACTTCAGGTCTGTGGGTACCACAACAAAGAAGCTCACGATGCGGTTCATCACACTGAATAGACTACATCGTTACCCGATCATGCACAACTATCATCACAAGCAATGTATCAAAAGATATATATCTAGATATGTATAACAATGGAACTTAACACAAAGATCATTAAGTTTATGTTTGTCAACAATCAACTTACTTTTTCAGTCTAATTGTCTGAGCTGTCTAGCACATCAATTAACATTCATCAGTCTTTATTAAAAATGATGTAACAAATAATGTCTAGTGTAACTATCATTTCTCACTTTTTGCAATATAGATTCTTATGACATGATATTTTCTTTTTCTTTTTGCTTTTATATTTTGTATTTGCTTTTCTATTTTTCTTTTTCACGCAAGCACACACAATGCAAAACATAAAGTAAAAGACAAAGGAATCAAAATATAACATCAACTTATTATATTTTTGGCTTTTATATTTTTCGGATTTTTGTTTTGTTTTTCGAAAAATAGAATCAATCATAATTGATTAATCCTATGGATTGAATTAAGAATTCAAACCGACCTGACAAAAAAGATTTTGTGAAAAGATCTGCCAGTTGTTTGTCGGTATGAACCTTAATCAAAATTATTAAACCCTTTTCAGAGTTATCTCTTAAAAAATGATATCTAATTTCGATGTGTTTGGTTTTAGAATGTTGAACAGGATTAGCAGTTATGAACATAGCAGCAGTATTGTCTATGTAAATAGGAGTTTTTAGAAAATTAAACCCGTAGTCCAGCAACTGATTTTGTAACCATAAAACCTGAGAACATCCTGCAGATGCAGCGATATACTCTGCTTCAGCTGTGGATACAGAAACATTGGTCTGCTTCTTGCATTGCCAAGAGACAAGCCTTGGACCCAAAAATTGACAGCCACCAGTTGTAGATTTCCTGTCAAGAGCACAACCACCAAAATCACTGTCAGAATAGCTATATAATTCAAAATTTCCTTCGTAAGGATACCATAACCCAAGATTTGGTTTCCCTTTAAGATATCTGAATATACGCTTCACAGCAACAAGATGCGACTCTTTCGGATCTGACTGGTATCTGGCGCATACACACACAGCGTACATGATGTCTGGTCTTGATGCAGTAAGATACATCAGAGAACCGATCATTGATCTGTATAGTGTTTGATCAACTGCTTTGCCCTTTGGATCAGGTTGAATCTTGCAGTTCACATCCGATGGAGTTCGAATTGTTTGACAATCTTGCATCTTGAATTTCTTCAACAACTTCTCAACAAATTTTGATTGATTGATGAAAATTCCGTCAGCAGACTGTTTCACTTGTAATCCAAGAAAGAAGTTAATCTCCCCCATTGAACTCATCTGGAATCTAGACTTCATGATTTCCTCAAATTCTTTGCACATTGACTCACTAGTTGATCCGAAGATAATATCGTCCACATAAACTTGAACACACAATAAGTCGTCATTCTCCCTCTTCATAAACAAAGTTGGATCAATCTGTCCTCTTGTGAATCCATGTTCTAGTAAATGCTTGGATAATGTCTCATACCAGATTCTAGGAGCTTGATGTAGACCGTAAAGAGCTTTACTCAACTTGTATACCCGATGAGGATAGTCAGGATCTTCAAAACCCGGAGGTTGTCTGACATATACGTCATCTGTAATCGGCCCATACAAGAAAGCACCTTTAACGTCCATTTGGAATACTTTAAACTTCATGAAGGAAGCATATGCAAGAAAAACGCGTATGGCTTCAAGTCTTGCGACCGGAGCAAACACCTCTTCATAATCAATGCCTTCTTCCTGAGTGTATCCCTGTGCAATCAGTCTTGCTTTGTTTCTCACTACAATGCCACGTTCGTCTGGCTTGTTTTTGTACAACCATCTTGTACCAATTGCGTTTTCTCCTTCAGGTAAGTCCACAAGTTTCCAAACTTCCTGTTTGCGAAACTAGAGTAATTCCTCCTGCATGGCCTCAATCCAACTGTTATCTTTTAGCGCCTCTGAAATATTCTTTGGCACCACTTGAGATAGAAAACACGAATAAAGACAAACATTCGCTTGCTCTGTCTGACTTCTTGTAGTTCTCTGATTCAACGACCCAATAATCTGAGAAACAGGATGTTTCTTGTGAATTCGATGAATAGGAATATCACCTCCTTGCACTTGAGTCTCTAGATTAGAAGTATTCAGATTTGGTAGATCTTGAAGTATGGTCGAAGTATGCGGTGTGAAATTCGGGACTTGATCCGGTGAATTGATGAAGTAATCAAAAGATTCTGGAATAACTTCAGCATTCGGATCCGATGATGGTTGATTTTGAACGGATCCACCATCATTAGGAGAAACTTGCGTATCCACTTCTTCTTCAAGATTGTTCGAATCTTGATCTTCATGAGAACCAGAAGGACCCGGAGCTTGACTGGATTTGACATGATCAGGATTGTGAAAAGACATAAATGGATATTCAGAGTTGAGATTTCCATCTTCGTCATTATCAGAATCGTCACTAAAGCTTCCTAAGTCACCTGATTCCTTCCTTGCGTTTCCTGAAAAATCAAATAAGTTAGAATCGAAGGATTTCGATAATGAATCTAAATCAAATAACCATTCGGGACCATGAGCAACTAACGGAAACAAATTTTCTAAAAACTTGACGTTGATAGTTTCAATAACAGTATTTGTTTTGCTATTAAAAACCCGATAAGCTTTAGAAACAGACGAATATCCTAGGAAAAATCCATCGTCAGATTTTGACTCAAACTTCCCGAGATGATCATTTAAATTTAAAATCGAAACCGGACAACCAAATGCTTTCAAGTAAGAAATATTTGGTTTCCTTCCAAATAACAACTCATAAGAAGTTTTCTTTTTATCATGCACTAATAATGTTCTATTTTGTACAAAACACGCAGTAGCAATAGCTTCATCCCAAAAAGTGATATGGATTTTGGCATCTGCGAGCATGGATCTTGCTGCTTCAATCAGTGTCCGGTTTTTCCGTTCCGCAACCCCATTCTGTTGTGGTGTTCTTGGCGCACTAAATTGTCTAGCAATCCCCTTTTCTGCACAAAATAAATCAACATTAGCATTCTTAAATTCCGTTCCATTATCACTTCTTAACACTTTAACTTTGCATTCCAATTGATTTTCAACTTTGATGATAAATTCTTTTAATAATTCAGCTGTTTCAGATTTTGCATGCAAAAAATAAACCCACGAAAATCTAGTAAAGTCATCTATGATAACTAAACAATATGATTTTCTCCCGATGCTTTGAACGTTGGTCGGTCCAAAAAGATCCATATGTAGCATCTGCAAGGGTTTTGAAATGGAGTTTTCGAGCTTGGACTTAAAAGACATCCGATGCTGTTTTCCCTTCAAACACGCTGGACAAAGATCAGTTGTGGAGAATTTCTTCGATGGGATTCCCACAGCGTGATTTCCAGTTACCAAACGGTTCATGTTTCTGAAGTTGGAATGTCCCAGCCGTCTATGCCAAAGCTGACTCTCATCATTTGAAGCATGGGCAATGAGACAGGTTGTTTCGGTTTCGGCATCAATCTGCGACATATCCAATTTGTATACATCACGATCTCTAGGCGCTTTAACCACTACCCACTCATTGTCAATCTTGAAACCTGGTTTAAGAATATAACAGAAAGAATCATCAAAAAGAGTTGAATAAGATTTATCACATATTTGCGAGACACTTAGTAAGTTAAAGTTCAACTGTGCACAGTAGTTGACTTTATCAAAACTAATGACTCCATTGGAAACAGTTCCTTCTCCTGTGATTTTACCACCCGCATCACCTCCAAACGCTACATGAGTGCCATTCTTTTGCTTGAAATCCTGAAGCAAGGCATGGTTGCCTGTCATGTGCCGGCTACACCCACTATCAACAAACCACGAGTTGATAGGTCTTCTTGGGCGTACCTGCAATTCAAACATTTTCAGTTAGTTTGGTCAACCCAGGCCCACACGGTCTTGGGTTTTCCGAATTTATCTGCAATTGTAACTTGTTTATATTGAATATTTTGAAAATTTGTTTCATTCATGAGATTTTGATGCTGATAACTGTTGTTTCGCCCATTGGTATTTTTGAATTGCTTTCTCCTCAAAGCACTAAACCTCTCCTCTAGCTTAGGATCAAGGTTATTTTCAAACTTTTGATTTCTTACCATTAAAGCTCTTGGTTTAAAATCATTAACCTGCACACTTCTTGAAAAGTTAGAAACAGAATTGTTTCGATTAAAATTTCTCAAAACCGGAGAATGACTTTGATTCCTATTTTGAAAACCAATTGAATGATTTCTTTGAAAATTTGAAAAAGGAGTCATTTCTCTTGTTGAGTTTGATCGAAAGAAACAATCCTTGGTGTCATGGTTTCTTCTCTCACAAATATCACAAAATTTGTTAAAATAACATTCTTCTGAAGAATGATTTCTTTTATCACAGAAACTACAGTACCTGTTAAAGAAACATTCAGCAGTTGCATGATTATATCTATCACAAATTTCACAATATTTTTTGCTAATCCTAAAGAGCCGATTGTTAACTCTTGATGTTGAACCAAAACGTGATTCATTACCATAGTTGTTCGGTTTTAGATTAACGTTTTTCTGTGGAGTCATTGTTTGTGATTTTGATGGCATGGGACTTTGGTTCGATTTTAAATTGTTCTGTTTGGTCACCTTTTTGTTTTCAATTCTCTTATCATTGACAGCGGAAGACTTAGGACCTGAACCTGTTTTCAGACCAGAGTTAGATTTGATTGAAGAATTGATTGGTTTACCATAAGATCCATTTAAATCAAACGTTCATGCAGACACAAACTTGATGTTTTTACCTTTTGACACTTTCTTTGCAGGTTTGTCTGTTTTAACACTTTGAACTTTGGTGTTATCATTCGATTTTAAGACACTTTTGCCTTTTGACTGTTTCGTTTCAGATTGATTGTTCATGACTTTTGATTTCTGCTTCTTTGCAGTTGAAACTTCAGTCTTTTTCACTTCTGGCGTCTTGACTAACTGAGCAGCAACTTGCGCCTTTTGTTCTTTCTTCCATTTGATGTATTCAGGATCATTATATCCTGAAAACTCACCTTCTTCCTTCACCGATTCTGGTTCTGGGTTAAGCTTTGGATATTCAACAAGTTGAATAAGAACAGGCTCCAGTTTGTTATCAGATTTGTTGCTTGCTTCATCGTCAGCTTCAGTTGTCATTCCTTCTTCTTCTCTCAAACTTTCAATCAACACCTCAGATCCTTCGGACTCGGATTTACTTCTTTGAATTTCTTTGAATTTACGTTCATTTTCAGGTGAATGATCAAATTCATTAAAGTTTTCTGGTAAGGTTTGAGTGATTGAATTTGGCATCGGTTCATGAGTAAAACCCAACCCGGTTTTGGTTTTGTTACCTCTTTCTTTGATGAGTTGTTTAACCATGGTTTTACAGCTTTTAACTTTTGTCAATTCAACTTGCGTGACAGCATGTGCAATTTTTTCTTGTTCAAAGTTCTTTGTCATTTCTTCAAGTTGTTTTGTTATCAGTTCCAGTTCTTTTAAGGTTTTGTTCCATGATTCCTTAAGTGACAAAATCTTCTCATCAGCAATTTTATGATCAATTTTAAGTTGTTCATGAAGTTTTTCATGTTTACTTAATTTGTCACCTATTTTGAATGAATGAGTTCGATAATGTTCTACTTGTTGAATGCACTGTTCCGAACACAACCTTTCTTTCACGTCTAGGGGCAGTGGAACATAGTTAGGGGGTAAATCAGTATTAACCTTTGGTTGTTCAGTGGAAGATGAAGACTCATTGGATGTAGCCATTAATGCAACTTCAGATTCAGTTTCTTCAGTAGGATCAGACTTTGCACTCCAGTCATAGTCTTCAGAATCTTCACTAACATCTTCAACCATCTTTCCATCCCCTTCTTCAGACCAGTCTTCTTCTTCAATTTCACACACCAGTGCCAGATTTGATGTAAGATCAGATGTAAACTGTTCTGCATATGCGCTCCAGTCGTATCCGTCTTGCACACTTACAACCAATGCTTTAGTCTGATCTTCTGGCTTCTTTTCATTATCCTTCAACTCAGGCATAGGAAGACTTTGGTACGGCTTTTGAAAGAAACGCTGATTTCTTTGCTGGTAACTTGAAGACTGTTGAGAACTTTGACCTTGACCTTGATTGCTTGAACTAGCTTGGTCATTGAAATTCTTTGGAGCTTTGCATTCTCTTGAGAAATGACCATACTGGTTACAGTTAAAACACCTGGCTTTAGATTTGTCAAAGCCAACTGTCTTGTTAGCATGAGGTTTGTAACTTCGGTTAACATATGCATGTTTTTGAGTTTGATATGCCACCATAACCATTTGCCAATTCAGATCCATTTCTTCAACATCAACTGGATCCATTTCAAATAAGTCTTGAAGGACCACATCCATTTGACTTAAATGACTTCCTTGATACGCTTGAAAACTTGCCATAAAAGCAGTAAAAGCAGTTTTTGTCTCCTCATCTTGAAGCAGAATATTCATTACGTCTTTCACCTTGGCTTGAACATTTGAACTCTGATTTTCTGATTGACTTTGAACTTGAGCTCTTGGTGGAGATTGAGATTGAGAATAAGTTGGTGAATTTGGAAAGTATGCTGAATCAGTAAAGAAACTTGCACCAACAAATAAGTCACCCTCATCTTCAAACTTTGTTACATCTTGTGCAAGAAAAGCGTTATCCACAGTATTGGCAGGATTTACCACATACTTATACTGAGTTTGTGAGCTTGATCTATCAGTATTTCTTGATCCTTCATCAATCTCAACTTCTTCAATTTTTCCAATAAGCAAATCAAGTTCCATTGGAAATTTCTCAGTATGTTTCAACAAGGTAACAGTTTGTTTCCATGATGATGGTAAGGCACATAATAATCGATCATTCAAATCTTGAAGTTCAGTCTTCACTCCGAGATTTGTCATCTCAGTAGTTAAGTGAACAAACCTGTTCATCATCTGGTGTACTGTCTCTCCATTAATGTGTTCAAACAACTCCAATTGTCTTTTCAGTTTCGACTTCTTCAAACTTCTCAATTGTTCTCCTCCTTCACATATCGACTTCAATGCTTTGAAACATGTATAACCAGTCTGATATGCATCCAATCTAGACAGAACTTGAAGTGGCAGTCCCTTGCACATCAAAGAATAAGCCTTGCTATCATTCTTTACTTTTCTCAGATCTTCTGCTGACAAATTATCTTCTGGATAAGGTTCAGTAGAGTCTTTGGTGTAGGTACTAGCACTGTCTGGAGCAGTCTGAGTTGGAATGTGAGGACCCTTCTCAATGGATTTCCATAAGTCATTGTCAATAGAACACAAGTGATGTCTCAACCTGATGGTCCAGTTCTTGAAATCTGCACGATTCAAAAGTCTAGGAACACGGTTATCAGAATCATCATTAGGAGCCATTTTTAACAAGTTTTAAAGAAAATATTTTTGATTTTTGTAAATTTTTGAAGAGAAATGATTAAAATACTAAAATAAAGACAAGAAATTAAAGACAAGATAAGAAACAAGTATTAAAAACAACTAAGGTGAGTCACACGGCAAAACAGTGAAAATCCTTCTTCAACCGGCAAAACAGTGTCTTTGTTCTTCACCCGGCAGGAAAAAGTCTTTACACGGCTGAATAGTTACCCGGCTCAACAGTTGTAATTGTTTTCTTCTTCACCCGGATGAACAGTTACCCGGCAATAAGAAAAACTTCACACGGCAATAATCTTGACCCGGCAGAATCTTGACACGATAAAAAGCTTCCCCGGCTGAACAGTACTCGATCACACGGCAGAGTTGTTTACCCGGCAACACAGTTGATGCTTACCCGGCTGTATTTTCTTAATCACCCGGCGTAACAGTGTTTTACCCGGCACAACAGTGTATCACCCGACTGAACAGTAGCACTTTTTCTAAGTCAAATTCTTCACCCGTCAAGCACAAATTCCCTTACACGGCAATACAGGACCTAATTTCTTCTCAAATCTAAGTCCAAGGAAATTGTCTAAGTCAAAATATTCACCCGGCAAGTTAATCTTCAACCAAGTTCTTGATGTTCATCATTTTCGTCAAACGAATTTTCTGGGTTTTGTCTAAAACTTGTCCAAATTGTCCAAAATTCACACACAAGCTGTGAAAAGGTCCGATTATCAATCCCTTATATCAATCAATCCAAAACATGATCAAATCTGATGAAATTGAGCAAAAATTTGATCGAACAGTAACTTCTTCTATTCTTCTTAATTCTTCAGATCTGATGATGATCTGATAGAATCTGCACAATCGATGTGTATAGGAGTGATTACGATGATAAATCACAACTAAAAACACGATCAATTCATTCAGATCATTGTTTTTGAGCAATTTTGATGTGTTTTGCTTAAGAACAGCGAACAACACGGTACCGATAGCTCTGATACCAATTGATAGGTTCAATTGGATCGTAACAATCACTCAAATGATCAGAATAACAAGTACAAACAAACGATTCAATCACAAACACAATTCATACTGATAATTCTCGATGTATATTGATGATCAAAGCAATTCGTAGTACAAAGTGCAGGAGAAACAAATCACACACAGTTAATTCTCTCTCTAACAGTGTAAAAGTAATCTAGCCTCTCTCCTCACACACACACACTACATGCTTATATCACAAAATACAAGTTTAAGGAAAATACACAATAAACCCTAAACTATTTACAAACATGTAAACAATAAACAAAATACAAAGTAAATCTTAACAAGGAAATAACCCTAACATCTTACTAATCTTAAAGAGCCGACTTTTAACTTTTGATTTTGAACGAACACGTGATTCATTAACAACTTTGTTCGGTTTTAAGTTAACTTGGTTCTTTTGTGGAGATTGTGATTGTGACTTTGATTGTTTGGGAACTTGATTCTATTTTGAAACATCTTGCTTAGTTACCTTCTTTGATTCAAACCTTTTATCATTGACAGCGAAAGTCTTAGCACCTGAACCTGATTTCAGACCAGAGTTAGATTTGATCTTAGAATTTATTTGGTTACCATGAGATGAATTCATATCAAACGTTCTTGCAGACACAAACTTGATTGGTTTGATTTTCGACAATTTCTTTGTCACAGGTTTTACAGTTTCAGTTTTAACAAATTGAGCTTTGGTGTTGTCATTTGATGTTACGACACTTTTATCTTTTGACTGTTTTGTTTCAAATTGATTGTTTGACAATTTCGATTTCTGCATCTTTGCTTTCGACACTTCAATCTTCTTCACTGTTTCCTGTTTGATCAGCTGATCAGCAACACGAGCTTTCTGCTCCTTTTTCCACTTTATGTATTCTGGATAATTGTAACCCGAAAATTCTGCTTCATCCTTCACCGTTTCTGTGGGTTTAGGATTCAGTTCTGGATATTCAACAAGTTGCACCAGAATAGGATCATATTTGTTGCTTGCTTCATCATCAGCTTCAACAGTCACACTGTCATCTTCTTTCAAACTTTCTAGTAAAACTTCATACCCTTCGGATTCAGATTTGCTTCTTTTAATTTCTTTGAATCTTTGTTCATTTTCAGGTGAATGATCAAATTCATTAATGTTTTCTGGTAAAGTGTTAGTGATTGATTTAGGCATTGGTTCATGTGTGAAACCCAATCCTATTCTGTTTTCTTTTCTATCACTAATCAACTTTGCTAGAATTGCTTTTGAACTTTTCATTTTGGTCAATTCAACCTCAGTTGTTGCATGAGTAATCTTTTCTGATTCAAAGTTTTTGGTCATTTCTTCCAAATGTTTATTTGACAATTCCAGTTCCTTCAAGGTTTTGTTCCATGATTCTTTAAGTGACAATATCTTCACATTAGCAATTTTGTGATCAATTTTAAGTTGTTCATGAACTTGTTCATGTTTGCTTAATTTGTCACCAATTTTAAATGAATGAGTTCGATAATGTTCCACTTGGTTAATGCATTGGTCAGAACATAACCTACCTTTCACATCATCAGGTAAAGGAACATAGTTAGGGGGTAATTAGATACTAACCTTTGGTTGTTCAGCAGATGAGAAAGACTCTTCAGATGTAGCCATAAGAGCAATCTCTGATTCAGATTCTTCAACTGGATATGACTTTGCACTCCAGTCATAATCTTTAGAATCTTCACTGACACCATTAGTCACTTGACAATCCCCTTCTGCAGACCAGTCTTCTTCCTCAATTTCATAAACAAGAGCTAGACTAGAAGTAAGATCAGATGTAAACTGTTCCGCATAAGCACTCCAGTCATATCCATCTTTGACACTAACCACAAGTACTTTGTTTTGAACTTCAGGCTTTTTACCTTCATCTATCAGTTCTGGCATGGGAAGACTTTGATATGGCTTTTGAGTGAATCGATGATTTCTGTATGATAGCTTGAAGACTGCTGTGAGTTCTGACTTTGACCTTGATGCTGATTCTGTCCACTTGAACTAGCTTGACCATTATAAGTCTGATTCTTAGGAGCTTTACATTCCCTTGAAAAATGACCATAGTAGTTACAGTTGAAACATCTGGCCTTTGACTTGTCAAAACCAACTGTCTTTTTTGCATTTGGCTTGTAACTACGGTTCACATACACATGTTTCTGTGTTCGGTATACAACCATAACCATTTGCCAGTTTAAGTCCATCTCTTCAACGTCATCAGGATCCATTTCAAAAAGGTCTTAAAGAATGACATCTAATTGAGTCAAATAACTTCCCTGATAAGCTTGGAAACATGCCATGAATGCAGTAAAAGCATTCTTAGTCTCATCATCTTGTAACAAGATGTTCATGACATCTTTTACTTTTGCTTGAATTGTGGAACTTGAACTTTGGTTTTCTGCTTGAGATTTCATTGATTACCATTCACCTTACAATGTAACCTAACCACATGCAGTTAAGCACAAACGCGCATTTAAGCATGAAACGATTACACAAATAATCTAAGACAAATACAAATTATGAACGTCTTCACCCGTGCTTGCTCGTGATGATGCTCGATATCTTCACTCGCTTATATTTGGAAAGTGACATCTTCAAATAACCCCAACAGTACTCCCCCTAAGATGATGCTGCCAAAAATCTGTCTTTCAACAAGCAATCTACATCCTTCTCTCCCTTTTGAGTAACATCAGAGGCTATGGAAAGAAATAAGCAGAGAGTAGATTCCGGTGAATCTATATACCAGCAACGGGATCTTCTTCAACGGTTGAAGTAGAATGCGAAGACTTCTTTGACTTAGAATACTCCCCCTCAACTTTTTCTCTAGAGGTTAATGGGATCTGTGTATAAGATATTAAGAGGAGGATTCTAAACACTCAGCAACCTGACTTGGAGATCTTTGGACTGGAATCAGGCTTGAACAGAAACATCTTCAAGTCGCGTGGAAACTTGTTCTGCAATGGAAACTTGTTCCTGCAACTCAAAGAAAACATTAGAACTCAGGCAATAATGTGCATTTATCATCAATGTAAAGATTAAGTTCTCAACCGGATGAGATATTGCTCGATCAACAACTCCTACATCAATAACACATGTTAAACTGCCACCACAAAAAAAAAAGATTAAAATGACAATCTTTTTGGTGTTTTTGAATTTTTCAATGTTTTTGATAATTTTGGAATTTTCTCTTTACATATATGAATCTTTAACTTGCAATGAGATCATACTAGCAATTTATCCAACACATGTTTTTCAGTTTTTAAGAATAGA
This sequence comes from Tagetes erecta, assembly GCA_030867185.1. Classification (NCBI taxonomy): domain Eukaryota; kingdom Viridiplantae; phylum Streptophyta; class Magnoliopsida; order Asterales; family Asteraceae; genus Tagetes; species Tagetes erecta. The sequence goes on from CM061497.1 coordinate 9,526,993, forward strand.
CATTTGAATTGTGAATTAATTGAGTGATGAATTGTTGAACAAATCAATTAGCTCGAAGTGACACACTTACTTTTTCTATTCTTGATGATCAATTAGATTGATTAAGAATAAGTTTTGAGTGACCCATACTTTGCACATTAGAAAGTTTTACACCTCATCTAAATATCCTGAGAACAACTCAACACGTCAGGTCACTTACAATCATAAACAGTGTGGAATTTGGGTTCTATTTGGATTTGGTCCACTTTGGGACTTCTTTTGAATGCCTTTTTGGAATTTTTCTTTTTGCCTATGTTCCCCTTGGGAATCTTCTGAATTCCTTTTTGGAATTTGTTTGGTGACGGTCCACATTTGGGACTCTTTTTGTTCCATTTGGAATCTTTTGCTGCATCTTGAAGCTCAAAAGAGACTTCGTGTGAGACTTCAGGTCTGTGGATACCACAACAAAGAAGCTCACGATGCGGTTCTTCACACTGAATAGATTGCATCATTACCCGATGTATATCGTTGCGTCACAAGATATCTATTTGATTTGTATAAACGTTTCACATGCACTAAGACGTTTCAACCACAAAAACTTATTAGAATTTAGTTAAATCATCATGGAATGTACTTGTTCAGTATACTTGTCTGAGCTGTCTCGCACATCAATTTTCACGCTTCAGTTTTATTATTTAAAATGATGCGTTGAATAACTCTAGTGTACTATCATTTCTCATGTACATGCAAGTAGATTCAACATATTTTTGGATTTTTCTAATTTTATCATTTTTTTTTAATAATGAGTTCTCCCCCTAAACTTTTAAATTTCTACGAAAATTGAAAGTTTAATGAAAAGAAAATGGCAGATATGTTATCAATGTATGAAGAGTGCATGCAATATACTTAATCTAAACAGACGAAATGAAACATCGGTTGTTTCTTGCACTGCCATAATTGTTTGATTTTTTGAAAATGTTTTTAAAATTCCTGCAATGATTCCTTTTTGTTTCCAACTCCATTTGGTGTCAGTTGCATCGAAAACATCATGAACAAGATTCGGTATCTTGTCATGATAAGGGATCAGCCACGGTCTTCTTTTCTTTGTTTGACCGGCCTCCATAACTGTCCCTAACACACTAACAGATTAGTTAGAGTGTGAAATCCAAGCCATTGCGGTCTTGGATTGTCCGAAATCATCAATATATGTAACTTCTTGATAAATTGCATCTTCTGGTGGACCATCGATTGATGAAGCACGTTGCTCATCTTGATTCTTAACAGGTGTTTTTCTCCACAACTGTTTTTGTGTGGGACCAAAGGAATGCTTTGGTTTGGACACCCATCTAGAATCATTCATGGAAGATCTGTCATAGTCATTTCTAAACCTATTTTTCAAAAATCGGTTTTGTAGACTATTTTGCTTATGCAAAAATGGATTTGTTTGATTTTGTTTTCTTACAGATCTTGGTTTCCATGAATCACTTGAATGATCACCATTAGAGAATTTAGAATCAGAAACATATCTGGCAGAATGTGCCGATGATGAATTTCTTTGGACATACCTTCTCGGCTTAATCGTTGATCTTTTGTTGTAGAAGCAATCTTGAGTGTTGTGATTGACCATGTCACAAATGGAGCAATACTTGTTGTAGTAACATTCCATTGTGTCGTGGTTGTACATCTGACAATTGATGCAGTACTTATTGTAGCAGCATTCTGATGTCATGTGATTGTACATCTCACATATCTCGCAGTACTTCTGATGAGCCTTGAAGGGAGACTTCTTTCTTTGCTTTTGAGAAGTCTTTGCAGTTGAAGCTTTGACCTCTAAATCTTGTTGAAGCTTGCTTGAAGAAGCTTACAATGTAACCTAACCACGTGCAGTTAAGCACAAACGCGCATTTAAGCACGAAACATTACACAAATATTCTAAGACAAATACAAATTATGAACGTCTTCACCCGTGCTTGCTCGTGATGATGCTCGATATCTTCACTCGCTTATATTTGGAAAGTGACATCTTCAAATAACCCCAACAAACAAATTTGATCAAAAAATTAACTTTGAAAATCATAAAAATATTTCATATAAACCATAAATTTTACCTATATAGTCACACCAATAACAAATTTGATCAAAACAACAACTTTTGAAAAAATAAAAAGTTTTCACATAAACCACAACATTTACCTATATAATTACACTAAAAACAAATTCGATAAAAAAAATTATATTTCAAAAACATCAAAATTTTTCTTATAAAACCACAACATTTACCTATATAATCCAACTAAAATCAAATTTATTCAAAAAATCAACTTTTGAAAAAATAAAAAATTTTCACATAAACCACAACATTTACTTATATAATCACACAAAAACAAATTTGATCAAAATATCAACTTTCAAAAACATAAAATATTTTCATATAAACCACAACAGTTACCTATATAATCACACTAAAAACATATTTGATCAAAAAATCAACTTTCGAAAACATTAAAAAAATTTCATATAAAACCACAATTATTACCTATATAGTCACACCAATAACAAATTTGATCAAAACAACAACTTTTGAAAAATAAAAAGTTTTCTTATAAAACCACAACATTTACCTATATAATCACACAAAAAAATTTGATCAAAAAATCAACTTTCGAAAAAATCAAAACTTTTCATATAAAACCACAACATTTACCTATATAATCACACAAAAACAAATTTGATCAAAAAATCAACTTTGGAAAAAATAAAAAATTTTCAAATAAACCACAATATTTACCTATATAATCACACAAAAACAAATTTGATCAAAAATCAACTTTCAAAAACATTAAAAATTTTCATATAAAACCACAACATTTACCTATATATAGTCACACCAATAACAAATTTGATCAAAACAACAACTTTTGAAAAAATAAAAAATTTTCACGTAAACCATAACATTTATCTATATAATCACACAAAAACAATGATAGGTTCAATTGGATCGATATCGCTCAAATGATCAGAATGATTAGTACTCAAAAACAGTTCAATCAGCAACGCAATTCATTACTTAATAATTCTCTTTGTATTGATGATCAAAGCAAATATTATAGTACAAAATGCAGGAGAATGTAATCACACACAGTTAACTCTCTCTCTAACGTGTAATTGTGATCTAGACTCACTCACTAACATTCTCTTACTACATGCTTTATGCAACAATACATTTAGAGAAATACAAAATAAACCCTAAACTATACAAAATGTATAAAACAAAGTACAAAGTAAATCTTAAACGGAAATAAGCCCTAACATAGTGAGCATGAGAAGCTGATCTGTCAGTCTTTGTTGAACTTTCATCAATTTCAACTTCTTCAATCTTAGCAATAAGAAGATCTAAGTCCATTGGAAACTTTTCTGTATGGTTCAACAGAGTCACTGTTTGTTTCCATGAAGATGGAAGAGCACACAATAGTCTATCATTTAGATCTTGAATATCTGTCTTTGCACCAGCATTTGTCATCTTAGTTGTTAGATGCACAAATCTGTTCATCATTTGGTGTACAGATTCTCCAGCAATATGCTCAAACAGTTCTAATTATCTCTTCAGTTTCTGCTTGTTGAGACTTCTTAATTGTTCTCCTCCTTCACAAATTGATTTCAATGCCTTGAATAATGTGTAGCCAGTTTGATAAGTATCCAATCTTGACAACACTTGTAGTGGCAGCCCTTTACACATCAAAGAATAAGCCTTACTGTCATTCTTGACCTTTCGTAAGTCTTCACCTTGTAGATTATCTTCAGGGTAAGGTTTAGTTGAATCTTTGGTGTAAGTGTCTGCATTGTCAGGAGCAGTCTGAGTAGGAATATGAGGACCTTTATCAATCGACTTCCATATATCATTGTCAATAGAGCATAGATGGTGTTTCAATCTGATTGTCCAGTTCTTGAAATCTGCACGATTAACCAATCTTGGAACACGATTATCAGAGTCATCAGTAGGTGCCATTTAAAATTTTAAAGAAAATATTTTTGTGTTTTTGTTGATTTTTGAATAGAAATAGTTAAAATTTTAAAGATAAAAGCAACTAAACAATAACAAAATAAGATAATAAAATTTGAAACAACTAAAATAAGTCACGCGGCTGAACAGTGAATTTTTGTTCTTCACCCGGCTGAACAGTGAATTTTTCTTCTTCACCTGGCTGAACATTGAAATTGCTTCTTCACCCGGCTGAAAACTTCTTCACCCGTCTGAACAGTCACACGGCTTGATCAGTTGCAAATCTTCAACACTTTATATCTTTACCCGGCTGAAATGTGTTACCCGGCTGAATAGTCACACAACTTGATGACACTTACACGGCTGCACAGATATAACTTGACATGGCAAAACTTGACACGACTAAGAGAATCGATCACCCGGCTCGACAGTTATCAAACTTTCACCAGGCTGTACTTGACACGGCTAAAAGAGATAATTGACCCGACTAAACAGTAACAAGTTGATCCGGCTGTAAGTTATCACCCAGCTGAATAGTTGCTTCACCCTGCACAATAGTACACAACTTTTACTTGAAAATTATTCACCCGTCTAGAAAAATTTTACGGCTGCACAGGACCTACTTGTTCACCAAACTAAGTCCAAAAATTTTGTCTAACTCAAATTTTATCACCCGGCTAGTTCATCTTCAACCAGTTCATCATGTTCATCAACATCTTCATACAGATTTTTCAGAGTTTTAAAAAAACTTATCCAATTTGTCCAAAAATCACACACAAGCACTGTTTGATACCGATTATCAATATCCTATGTCAATCAATCCAAAACATTATCAATTTTTGATGATTTTGAGCAAAAAATCGATCGAACAGTAACTTTCAATTTCTTCTTAATTCCTCAAATCTGATGAAAATCTGATGGAATTTGCTCAATTGTAGTGAATCAGAAATGATTCCGATGATGAATCAGATCTAGAAACAACAACAGATCATTCAGATCATGATTTGAGCAATATTGATGTGTTTTTGCTTGATGAATAGCGAAGAACACACAGTACCAACAGCTCTGATACCAATTGATAGGTTCAATTGGATCGATACTGCTCGAAATCAGAATGGTCAAAGTACACACACAACAATTCAATCATCAACACAATCCATTACTAAATAATTCTCTTGTATTGATGATCAAAGCAATAGTTGCAGTACAATGGTGCAAGAGAATACAATCACACACACTTCTCTCTCTAAAGTGTAAAATATGTGATCTAGACACTCTCTCTAACATTCAATTGCAACATGCTTTATGCATAAACACTTTTAGGGAAAATACAAAATTAACCTACACTATACATACTTGTATAAACAAAGTACAAAGTAAATCTTCTAATAGAAACGAGACCTAACATATTGTGGTTTTATAAGAAAAATTTTGATGTTTTCACAATTTGATTTTTTTATCGAATTTGTTTTTAGTGTAATTATATAAGTAAATGTTATGGTTTTATGTGAAAATTTTTTATTTTTTCAAAAGTTGATTTTTCATCAAATTTTTTTTGTTGTGATTATATAGGTAATTGTTGTGGTTTATATGAAAATTTGTTATGATTTTGAAAGTTAATTTTTTTCATCAAATTTGTTTTTGTCTGATTATATAGGTAAACGTTGTGGTTTATGTGATTTTTTCAAAAGTTGTTGTTTTGATCAAATTTGTTATTGATGTGACTATATATAGGTAAATGTTGTGGTTTTATATGAAAATTTTTAATGTTTTCGAAAGTTGATTTTTTGATCAAATATGTTTTTGGTGTGATTATATAGGTAAATGTTGTGGTTTATATGAAAATATTTTATGTTTTTCAAAGTTGCTTTTTGATCAAATTTGTTTTTGTGTGATTATATAGGTAAATATTGTCGTTTATTTGAAAATTTTTTATTTTTTCAAAAGTTGATTTTTTGATCAAATTTGTTTTTGTGGGATTATATAGGTAATGTTTGTTAGGGCTCGTTCCTAGTTGAAGATTTACTTTGTTCGTAGTTTATACAAGTTTGTATAGTTCAGGGTTAATTTTGTATTATCCCTAAGTGTTGATGCATAAAGCATGTTTCTAGTGAATGTTAGTGAGAGTGTCTAGATCACCAATACACGTTAGAGAAAGAAAGCTTATGTGTGTGTGATTGTATTCTCCTGCACTTTGTACTACAACGAATTGCTTTGATAATCAATACAAGAGAATTATTCAGTAATGTATTGTGTCGTTTATTGAACTGTTGTTTGTGTGCTTAGATCATTCTGATTTGTGGAAGTATCGATTCAATTGAACCTATCAATTGGTATCAGAGCTATTGGTACTGTGTGTTCTTCGCTATTCATCAAGCAAAAACACACCAATACTGCTCAAATCATGATCTGAATGATCTGTTGCTGTTTTTAGATTTGATTCATCATCATAATCACTTCTAATTCACAACAATTGTGCAGATTCCTTCTAGATTTCATCAGATCTGAGGAATTAAGAAGAAATTGAAGAACACTGTTCGATCAAAAATTTATCATAATTCACACTGAATTGATGATTTTTTAGATTGATTGATATCGAGGATTGATTATCGGTATAAATCACTGCTTGTGTGTGATTTTTGGACGAATTGGACAAAATTTGCTTAAAATTAGTATAAAATTTATGAAGATGTTGATGAACATGATGAGCAGGATGAAGATGTACTAGACGTGTGACTAATCTTGACTTAGACAAAATTTTGGACTTAGTTTTCGTGAAAAATTAGGTCCTGTGCAGCCGTGTGAAGGATTTTTGTCTAGACGGGTGAAGAATTGTTCAAGCAAAATTTGGGTACTGTTGAGCCGTGTGAAAAAATTCTCAGCCGGGTCAACTACTGTTTAGACGTTTGAAGTATTTTTACTAGTTACTGTGCAGCCGTGTCAAGTTAGTCGGGTGATAAAATTGACTACTGTTCAACCGGGTCAAGCACTATTCAGCCGTGTCAAGTTCATTACTGTTCAGCCGTGTGACATTAATCAGCCGTGTGACTATTCAGTCGGGTGATTTTGTTGCCGTGTGAAAGATTTCTAAGTGTTTGAAGACTTGCACCTGTTCCTACGTGTGACTTCACTATTACACTGTTTAGCCTAGTGAAGTAGAAAATTCACTGTTCAGCCGTGTGAAGTTGTCACTGTTCAGCCGCATGACTTTCATAGTCGTTTCAAACTTTATAAAATTTACCTGTTACTATTTAGACGCATCAAATCTTATTTCATTACTTAACTTAGTTTTACTTTCAAAATTTAATTTTTTGTTTTCAAAAATCAACAAAAATCAAAACATATTTCTTTTGTATATTTTCTTTGAATATTACAATGGCTCCAAATGATGATTCTGATAACCGTGTTCCCAGGTTGTTTAATCGTGATGACTTCAAAAACTGAACCATCAGATTAAAGCATCACTTGATAAGGGTCCTCACATTCCTACTCAGGCTCTCCTGACAGTGCAAGTACATACACTAAAGATTCTACAGAGCCGTATCCTGAAGATAATCTACAAGGTGAAGACTTACGCAAAGTAAAGAATAACATTAAGGCTTATTCCTTGATGTGTAAGGGATTACCACTGCAAGTATTGTCGAGGCTGGATACTTATCAAACGGGTTATACTCTATTCAAGGCATTGAAATCAATTTGTGAGGGAGGAGAACAGATAATAAGTCTGAAAAAGCAAAAGTTAAAGAGACAATAAGAGCTGTTCGAGCATATTTCAGGGGAAACTGTCCATCAAATGATGAATCGGTTTGTTGATCTAACAACTGAGATGACAAATGTTGGAGTCAAAACAGATCTTCAAGATCTGAATGACAGATTACTTTGTGCTCTTCCATCTTCATGGAAACAGACAGTTACATTGCTGAAGCATATAGAGAAATTTCCTATGGATTTAGATCTGCTGATTGCTAAGATTGAAGAAGTGGAAATTGATGAAAGTTCAAGAAATTCAGACAAAGCTGGATCTCATGCACAATACAAATTTGTGGTTAATCCTTCAAATACTGTGGAGAATGCTTTCTTGGTTCAAGATCATGTTAAATCTGAAGACGATGGAGATTTATTGGTTGGTGCTAGGTTTTATACCGGTCCGTCATATCAAACTACTTCATCAATTTATACTGGACCTCAGTCTCCACCAAAAGCACAACCACAACCAATGAAAACACAAACAAAAAGTCAAAGTTCAAGTTCTACAGTCCAAGCAAAAGTAAAAGATGTCATGAACATCTTGTTACAGGATGATGAAACTAAAGATGCCTTTACAGCATTCATGGCAAGCTTTCAAGCTTATCAAGGCAGTCACCTAACACAGTTGGATGTTGTTTTACAAGATCTGTTTGAAATGGATCCAGATGATGTTGAAGAAATGGACTTAAACTGGCAGATGGTGATGGTAGCATATCGTTCTAAAAAACATGCTTATGTTAATCGCAATTTCAAGCCTAATGCAAACAAGACAGTTGGTTTTGACAAGTCAAAGGCTAGATGCTTCAATTGTAACTACTTTGGTCATTTTTCGAGGGAATATAAAGCTCCTAAGAATCAGAAATATAACGGTCAGGCAAGTTCAAGTGGGCAGAGTCAATTTCAAGGTCAAAGTTAGAATTCTCAACCGTCTTCAAGTTATTAAAATGAAATCAGCGATTCCACCAAAGGCCATATCAAAGTCTTCCAATGCCAGAACTGGAAGAAGGTAAATAGTTTGAAGATCAAAACAAAGCGCTTTTAGTCAGTGTCAAAGATGGATATGACTGGATTTGCTTATGCGGAACAGTTTACAGCTGATCTTACTTCAAGTTTGGCACTTGTGTGTGAAATTGAGGAAGAAGACTGGTCAGAAGAAGGAGATGTTAAAGTGATCAATGACAGCAGTCAAGATTCTGAAGAGTATGATTGGAGTGAGAAGTCAGATCCAATTGCAGAATCTGAATTTGAGATAGCTCTTATGGCAACATCTAAAGAGTCATTCTCAACTGGTGAATCAAATCAACCAAAGGTTAGTCCTGTTTTACCTCCTAACTATGTGCCTTTACCTGATGATGTGAAAGGCAGGTTATGTTCTGATCAATGAATTAAACAAGTGGAACATTATCGAACTCATTCATTAAAAATTTGTGACAAATTAAGTAAACATGAAAAGGTTCATGAACAACTTAAAATTGATCACAAAATTGCTAATGAGAAGATATTGTCCCTTAAAGAATCATGGAACAAAACCTTGAAAGAACTGGAAATTTCAAGTAAACAGTTGGAAGAAATGACCAAGAACTTTGAACTAGAAAAGATTGCTCATGTAGCAACTCAAGTTGAATTGACAAAAATGAAAAGCTCAAAAGCTATTTTAGCAAAGTTGATAAGTGATAGAAAAGATAACAGAACAGGGTTGAGTTTCACACATGAACCAATGCCTAAATCAATCACTAACACTTTACCAGAAAACTTTAATGAATTTGGTCATTCACCTGAAAATGAACAACGATTCAAAGAAATTAAAAGAAGTAACTCTGAATCCGAAGGATCTGAAGTGTTGATTTAAAGACTGAAAGAAGAAGAAAACATTATTGTTGAAGCTGATGATGAAGCTAGCGATAAATCTGAACCCATTCTGATGCAACTTGTTGAATATCCGGAGCTGAATCCGAAACCAGCAGAAACAGTGAAGGATGAAGCAGAATTCTCTGGATACGACAATCTAGACTACATCAAGTGGAAAAAGGAGCAGAGAATTCGTGTTGATAATCATTTGGTTCAAAAGGAAACAGTAAAGAAGAATGAGGTTTCGAAAACTGACATGCAGAATCTGAAAAAGAAAATCAATCAATCTGAAACAAAACAGTCAAAAGGTAAAAATGTCATAACATCAAATGACAATACCAAAGCAAACAAAGCTCAATCTGTTAAATCTGTGACAAAGAAAGTGTCTAAAATCAAACCAATCAAGTTTTAGTCAGTAGGAACATTTGATATGAACTCATCTCATGGTAACCAAGAAAATTCAAATATCAAATCTAACTCTGGTCTGAAAACAGGTTCAGTTCCTAAGACTTCCGCTGTTAATGATAATAGATTTGAATCCAAGAAGGTAACTAAGCAAGATGTGTCACAATGAAACCATGCTCCCAAAGCTAAAACACAATTTGATAACATGAAGTCAAAGTCACAAACACAATCTCCACAAAAGAACCAAGTTAACTTTAAACAAAACAAGCCTGTTAATGAATCACGTGTTGGTTCAAATTCAAAAGTTAACAGTCGGCTCTACAAGATCAGTAAGAAATACTGTGAGATTTGTGATCGTTATAATCATGCTACTGCTGAGTGTTTTTTCAACAGGTACTGTGAGTTCTGTGACAAACGAAATCACTCTTCAGAAGAATGTTTTTATAACAAATTCTGTGATATTTGTGAAAGACGTAATCACGACACGACTGATTGTTTCTTTCGAAAAACCTCATCAAGAGAAATGACTTATTCTCCAAATTTTCAAAGAAATCAATCTTTTGGTTTTCAAAAATCAAACCAAAGTCATTATCTTGATTCGAGACCTTTCAAAAGAATTAATTCTGGTTTTGATGAAATGTCATCAAGAAATTTACAGGTTAACAGATTCACACCAAGAGCTTTGATGGTTGATCATCAACAAAATAAACGAAACCTTGATCCTAAGTTAGAGGAAAAGTTTTCAGCTTTAAGAAGAAAGCAAATGAACCAAGCCAATGGTAGAAACAACTTTCAACCAAATCTCTCAACTGAATCAAACTTTAATAATCTACATTATCAACTAGTTACTGTGACAGATAAATTCGGAAAACCCAAGACCATGTGGGCCTGGGTTGACCAAACTAACTAAGTAATGGTTGAAATGCAGGTGTGCCCTCGAAGACCTGTCAACTCATGGTTTGTTGATGGTGGGTGCAGCCGGCATATGACAGGTAATCATGCCTTGCTTCAAGATTTCAATCAGAAAAATGGTACACATGTTGCATTTGGAGGAGATGCTGGTGGGAAAATCACTGGTGAAGTAACTGTGTCAAACGGGATTATTAGCTTTGATAAAGTCAACTACTGTGCCAAGTTAAACTTTAACTTGCTAAGTGTATCTCAAATCTGTGACAAATCATATTCAACTTTATTTGATGATTCTTTCTGTTACATTCTCAAACCAGGTTTCAAGATTGCAAATGAGTGGGTTGTGGTTAAATCTCCAAGAGATCGAGACGTGTACAAGCTTGATATGTCTCAGATTGTTGCTGAAACCGAAAGAACATGTCTTATTGCGCATGCTTCAAATGATGAGAGTCAGCTATGGCATAGACGGCTGGGCCATTCAAACTTCAGAAACATGAACAAGCTGGTGGCTGGAAATCATGCTGTGGGAATACCATCAAAGAAGTTCTCAACAACTGATCTATGTCCAGCATGTTTGAAAGGAAAACAGCACCGAATGTCTTTTAAGTCCAAGCTAGAGAACTCCATTTCAAAACCCTTGCTGTTGCTACATATGGACCTTTTCGGACCAACAAATGTTCAAAGCAATGGGAAGAAATCATATTGTTTTTTCATCATTGATGATTTTACAAGATTTTCTTGGGTTTACTTCTTCCATGTTAAATCTGAAACTGCTGAGTTGTTAAAAGAATTTATTGTCAAAATTGAAAATCTTTTGGAATTAAAAGTAAAAATTTTAAGAAGTGATAATGGAACCGAGTTTAAAAATGCTAATGTGGACTCGTTTTGCGCAGAGAAAGGAATTGCTAGACAATTTAGTGCTCCACGAACTCCTCAACAGAATGGAGTTGCCGAACGGAAAAATCGGACGCTAATTGAAGCTGCAAGATCCATGATAGCAGATGCCAAAATCCCTATTACTTTCTGGGACGAAGCTATTGCTATTGCTTGTTTTGTGCAAAACAGGACTCTGTTGGTTCAGGATAAACATAAAACTCCTTATGAGTTATTATTCGGACGGAAGTCAAATATTTCATACTTGAAAGCATTTGGTTGTCCGGTTATGATTCTGAATCAAAGTCATCATCTCGGAAAATTTAAGTCAAAATCTGACGATGGTTTCTTTCTTGGATACTCATCTGTTTCAAAAGCCTATCGGGTTTATAACAGAAAAACTAATGTAGTCCTTGAAACTATCAATGTGAAGTTTTTATAAAATTCCTTTCCGTCAGTGGCTCATGGTCCCGAATGGTTATTTGATTTAGATTCGTTATCCAAATGATTCAACTCTAACTTGTTTGATTTGTCAGGATAATCGAAGAAGGAACAAGGAGATTTAGGATCCTTCAGTAATGATTCAGACAATGACAATGATAATGTCTTTTCATGATCCTAATGTTGAATCCTCCACTCAAGCACAAGGTCTATCTTTTTCTCAAGATAATCAGGAATCAAACAATCAAGATGATATTCAGAATCAGCAAAATTATCCTAATGATGGTGGATCCGTTCATAATCAATCATCATTTGATCCGAATGATGAGCTCCAGAATCGTTCGATTACTTCATCAATTCACCGGATCAAGTTCCTAGTTTCACTCCGCATTCTTCTACAATCTTACAAGATCTTCCAAATCTGAATCAGTCTAATCTGGAGTCCCAAATACAAGGTGAAGAAATTCCTACTCGCCGTGTTCATAGGAATCATCCTATCTCTCAGATTATAGGTCCGTTGAATCAAAGAACTATGAGAAGTCAGACGGAACATGCAAATGTTTGTCTTTATTCATGTTTTCTTTCTCAAGTGGTACCGAAGAACATTTCAGAGGCGCTGCAGGATAACAATTGGATAGAAGCCATGAAAGAGGAGTTACTTCAGTTTAGAAAGCAAGAAGTATGGAGATTAGTGGACTTACCTAAAGGAGAAAATGCAATTGGTACAAGATGGTTGTACAAGAACAAGCCAGATGAACATGGCATTGTGGTCAGAAATAAAGCCAGACTAGTTGCACAAGGTTACACTCAAGAAGAAGGCATTGACTATGAAGAAGTGTTCGCTCCGGTCGCTCGACTAGAGGCAATACGTGTCTGTTTAGCATATGCATCCTTTATGAAGTTTAAGGTGTATCAAATGGATGTTAAAGGCGATTTTTGTATGGACCAATTACCGATGATGTGTACGCCAGACAACCTCCAGGATTTGAAGACGCTGAGTATCCACATCGTGTATACAAAATGAGTAAAGCTCTATATGGTCTATATCAAGCTCCAAGAATTTGGTAAGAGACGTTATCTACACATTTGCTGGAACATGGCTTTTCAAGAGGTCAGATTGATCCAACTTTATTCATCAAGAGGGATAATGAAGATCTTTTGTGTGTTCAAGTATATGTAGATGATATCATCTTCGGATCAACCAATTCATCCATGTGCAAAGAATTTGAGGATATTAGGAAAATCAGATTTCAGATGAGTTCGATGGGGGAGATTAATTTCTTTCTCGGATTGCAAGTTAAACAGTCAGCAGACGGAATTTTTATCAACCAGTCAAAGTTCATGGACAAATTTGTTGAATAAATTCAACCAGTCAAAGTTTTGTGGTTACAAAATCAGTTGCTTGACTACGGGTTTAATTTTCTCAAAACTCCAATTTATATAGACAATACTGCTGCTATGTTCATTACTGCTAATCCTGTTCAACACTCAAAAACAAAACATATCTAAATTCGATATCATTTTCTCAGAGACAACTCTGAAAAAGGTTTAATAATTTTGATTAAAGTTCATACCGACAAACAACTGGCAGAACTTTTCACAAAACCATTCTTGTCAGGACGGTTTGAGTTTTTAATTCAATCTATAGGGTTAATCAACCATGATTGATTCTATTTTTATGAAAGCAAAACAAAAAATCAAAAAATATAAAATCCAAAATTTAATAAGTTGTTGTCATCTATTGATTCCTATGTTATTTTGTTCTTGCATTGTGTGTCTGCATGAAAAAGAAATAGAAAAGAAAATGAAAAATCATTTCATAAGAATCTATGTTGCAATACGTGAGAAATGATAGGTACGCTAGACATTATCTGTTACATCATTTTTAATAATAAAGACTGATAAGTGTAACTTGATGTGCTAGACAGTTCAGACAATTAGACTGAACAAGTAAGTTTCATTGTTGACAAACCTAAAACTTAATGATCTTTTTGTTAAGATTCCATTGTCATACATGTCTAAATATATATCTTTTGATGAACTTCTTTTGATGTCATTTGAACATCATCGGGTAACGATGCAATCTTATTCAGTGTGATGAACCGCATCTGGGAGCTTCTCTGTTGTGGTATCCACAGACCTGAAGTCTTACATGAAGTCTCTTCAAACTTCAAGATGCAGCAAAAGATTCCAAAATGGAATAAAAAGAGTCCCAAATGTGGACCGTCACCTAAATTCCAAAATGGTATTCAGAAGATTCCTAAGGGAACAATAGGCAAAAGAAAATTCAAAAAATGGAATTCAAAAGAAGTCCCAAAGTGGACCAAATCCAAATAGAACCAAATTCCACACTGTTTATGATTGTAAGTGACCAGGTTTTGTGAAAACCTGAATTCCAATATGTTGACATATGTATACATGTGGGTCACATAAGTCATTCTAATCGAACATTAATCTCATCATGATACTGAAAAAGTAAGTGTGCCAACTCGAGCTAATTGGTATGTTTTCATATCATCACTCAATCGAACACAAGTCAAATGTCTATTCAAAACTTGCAAAACATGTTCAGATGATGTATGGTATGATCTTACTGCGACATATTGATTCACTGCATTGCATATGTCTTTAGTTTAATGTGTGTGCAGACATATGGATTCATTGATGACACAATGACTTTCTTTTTTAATTTCAAATTTCAAGAAATTTCAAGTTTATGGGGAGAAATAAGTTGAAAAGTATTTTATTTCGAAAAACAAAAGAAAAAGTGCAAACTATATCAAGAAATAAGTTGGAAAACAATTTTCATGAAAAGAAAAGGAAAAATTGCAAAAAATCATGTGTTGAATGTAAGGATCAAGTGTCTAATGCAAGCAAATGTGTTGTTTATGATAAAAATAAATCCAAAGTCTTGTGATTATTTTTTAATGAAAATGCTTCGGGATATAGAAATATTGGTGGTGCAAAATGTTTGAAAAATAACAGTTTTTGGCAATTAATGAAAAATGGAAAATTAAAATTTTTGGTGAAAATTTTAATGTGGAAATTAAATGGAATTAATTTTGTTGCCATAATTCATGATTGAAATTAATTACACAAACCCTAATTAAGGATGTCATGTCTAATTAATTTGTCAAGAATGATTGCAGGTGCAATAAATGCAGTTGAAAAAGTCAACAGTCGAAGTAAAAGAAAAATGGCTAAGTGTTGAAGGAAATCTGTTACTGTGTAGCCACATGATGTTTTTAACTAGCCGGGTGATAGAATCTTATGCAGCCGAGAGAAGGATTTTGAAGCTACTGTGTAGCCGGGTGAAGAATTTTGAAGCTACTGTGTAGCCGTGTGACAAAGTTTGAAGCTACTGTGCAGCCGGGTGAAGGGTAAAACAAGTCAAGGTGTAGTCGTTTCAAGACTTTGTGCTTAACATGATTGACACGTCTCAACAGTGACACGTCTCAACTGTGTTCTATCGTCTAAAGGATTTGTGAAATATTGTGATTCAAGTCTTGACACGTCCCAATAGTGTCTGACCCGTCTCAACAGTACCTCACACGACTAAGTGTTTTTGACCCGTCTCATGTTCAAGAATGATGAACATGTGTTTACAAATGTTGACACGTCTCAACAGTGGTTGACACGTCCCAACAGTTGTGACCCGTCTAAGCTAATTTCATGAAATATTGACAATTCTAACACTATGACCCGTCTAAACAGTGTTGACACGGCCAAACAGTGTCTCAGCCGTCTCAACAGTGCCTGACCCGTCTAGTTGTTTCTGTGTGTTATTGTCTTTGTTCACCACTTAAGCCGTCCCAACAGTACATGACACCGCTAAACAGTACATGACCCGTCCAAGTATTCTATGTATTTTTGACCCGTCCCAAAGTTTGACCTAATTTTTTCAGCCGTTGCAAAATCATATAAATACCCTCTCCTTCACAAACACTTATCATTTTTCACAAACACTTTCGAGCAAAACACTCTGTTCTCAAATCGTCATTTATATCATATTTAATCAACGATTCTGTAACAAGGTTTGGAGATTGAATAAGGTATAATCATCATGATCAAACACCATCGACAACATCAAACATCATTTTCGACCTTAAAATCCAAAGATTGACGATGAACAGTAAAACCAACCCTGAATAGATACTTTGATATTTAGTGTAAAAACTGAAATCGATTGTTAAATAGGTGCAAATGAACTGTTAATCATCAATTTTCATCCATTGATCAACATTAAAACATCTAAAATCACCTGATTTCAAAGAAAAGTTTAAAAAAATGACCGAAACCGCCATTGATGTGCATCAAACCAAGTTCATGATCTTGATCGAAATGATATAAAAACATGATTTTAAATGATCAACTGATGCTAAAATGTTTTGTTTGCATATTATTAAAACTACATCATTCATCAACAACAAGTTTTAATCACTTATCTTGATGATATGTAACACATATGTCTCTGTTTTCAGATGAATATCCTCAAATATGAACCAAAGCACAACATTATGGCTTTGTTGGATGATTCTATACTAGAAGCAGATGAATATCAAGAAATGGTCTGTTTTCTCAGAAGAACCAAGTATGTATATGCAATGTGTGCCAAACCCATTGTATATGCTAGGTTGATCAAGTCTTTTTGGAGATCTTCTTAAGTAATTACTGATGAAGCTGGTAGATCAGTGATTCGTGGGGATATTACCAGGCAGTTACAACTAACTGTGTCTGAAGAATTGATTAGAACTGCTTTAAGGTTGGATGAAGATGAAGTGGGTGCACTTGATAAGTTTACGACTACTGAATGCCAAGAGTGCTTCATCAATATGGGACATCCTCCTGTATTTCCTAAGCAGCAGTTCGTAAGAGCCACACTGAGCAAGCAGTGGAAATTATTGTGTTATGTGATACAACACTGTCTATCCAGAAGAAGTGCGGGTTTTGATAATTTTCCATATGACTTTGCATCCCCAATAGTTGCAATTGCCACAAACAGACCATTTAACATGTCTAAATGGATTATGAAGGGGTTTCTATTCAATCTGGTGAAAGGGAAGAGATTTAAGTTTTTGATGTATCCCAGATTTCTACAGCTACTGATCAATGTTGCACATCCTGTGATTCGTGAAGAAGGTGTAAACGGTGATTTGCTTATGACTGAAGATATGAATGTTTCATCTTATCGAAAGATGAGTATTGGAAATGTTATGGAAGTGCAATTGTTTGACTATATGCGAGATATAGCAAACAATGAGGAAGATATTGGTGGGGTGTATCATCACATTTCTCAAGGTGAAGTGATTGATCCTCTAGATCTTTTGGATGACATCCCAGATGCACTTAAGTCAGATACTAGTGATGAAAATGTGAATGTTTCTGAGAATGAAGAATCAAGTAGCGATGAATCTGAAAGTGATGATGATAATGGTGATGATGGAGATGATGGTATTGTTGGTGATGTATTTGAAGAAGAAGAAAATGTGATTGAAGATGTTCCTGAAATGGAACCTGTTATTTCAGATGATGTTACTGAGATTAATCCATATGAAGATGTGAATGTGCCTGAAAATATAGATGTGATTCGGATTGCACAAGAAGTTATTGCTGAAGTAGAGTCTATGGCACATGCAGTTGATGAAACTGAGGTTGTTATTCCTGTTCCTTAACCTGTTGATATTGCCACATCATCTACTCTTGCAACTGAACAAGCTGAAAAACCTTTGGAGTCTTCACCAAAAGTTGTTTCAAATGATGCTCTGATAGAGAAAGATAAGGAGATTGAAAGATTGAATAAGCTGGTAGAAGATTTGTTGAAAGAAAATGAGCTGTTGAAAGCGTCGAATAAACGAAAGAAGAAGAGATTGGCTGAGCACTGGGAAACTTATCAAAAGAATACAAAGATCTTCAAAGAGCTAGATGAAGAGTATGAAAAGCTCAAAGATGATTACAAAGAGCTTTATGCTGAATGTAATACTTTGAATGCTGAAAAAGAAATGCTGGAAAAATGGCTTGAAGAAAAAGAACCCAAAGGATCAGGACCTTTATCTGAAAAAGATTTCTCTGATGAAGAAGTAGTGGGAGTGTCTGATACTCCAAGAGAAATCAAATTGTATTATACCAGATCACGAGGATTTAAGCCTGTGTCAGTGCCAATTGTTGAATCAGTTACTGTTCCTGAGGATGCTACTACTACGGGTATATATGACAAAGCCTGTGTAAGCTGGATGCTGCTCCTGAAATCGTAGAAGAAGATATCATTTCAAAGAAAGAAAGAACCGAGGATGTAGCTCAGGATGAGCCGGTTCAAGCTGAGGTTGTGAAAGAAGTTGAAATGGTTGATATTTCAGGTGAAGCTGGGCCATCGGGTTTTGATGCTGAAGTGGCTGAGATAGAAGAAATTCCGATTGATCTTGTTGCAAGATTCGCATATCTGGAGCGTATGAAGTACAATCCTGTTTATCTGAATGGACTCACTGTCATTCAGATAAATGAAGAATATGAAAAATGCATAAATGCTCAAGATCGAGTAAAGGGTGATGTGCGTGAATTTGTAGTAGAACCAGGCGAATGGACTCCGTTGCAAGAAAGTCTCAACATTGAAGATCTTCCACCTGAAGAAATGTATCATCAAAATCCGGAGGAGATGACCACTGTTGATATGCGCCAATGGTTACAGTCAAGAAACTACCCATATAACACTCTGAAGAGACTAAAGAAAGAATCACTGAAGAAGATTGTTGTTAGTTTTCAAGCTTTAGAGAAAATGCATAATCGAATGTTCTTCTTGGATTACAACAATCCACAGTACTACGAACTAACCAAAAGTTCAAAGTATTGGAACCAAAGGAGATACCATTGATGTCCTTACAAGAAGACGCTCACAAGAAGAGGAAAGAGTTGATTGACATGTTTCCAAGTGAAGTTAAATCTTACCACGTTCCGATGGAAGTACCAGAATCATGGCATAAAGCTGCCATAACAAGTGATATTGTGAGATCACTGCTGAGCAAAGGTCAATCCGTTGCCGACCTGCTTGATTCAATTATCGTGCCGGAAAAATCCAAGGACGTGAAGATCATTGCATGGAAATACGATGAAGTGTTTGATGCATTCTTGATAAAGCGTGTGAACGATTTGTGTGACGTCTACTGTGACACCCCACCCGGTGGCGGAAACACCGGGTTGTCAAGTGGATTGGATATCAAAAGTACAAAGCATATGGCATCTAAAAAGTATATTTTAATATTATTAAGCATTTAATGTTGTGACGTAACAGGGAATAAATAGTCTTAAAACAGTAATTAATTCCGAAAACAGAAATGTCATTGTTTATTATTTTCTAGGTCCATAGTATCCTACGTGTCACGCAAACGAAACGACTTCAAATGCCACCTGAAATATGAGTAAAATAAGTTAGCTACGGGAATAGCTAGTGAGTAAAAACACAGTAAATAATACATAGTAGGAAATTCGAGATCAATGTAACTATGTTGCGCAAGCTTATGTGTATAGCAATTTCGTTATATTACTCAACCATGACCATAGAATCACATAGAAACAAGAACCATATACCCCGCAGGGTAACTTTTAGCAACGAGCCATGAGAACCACTTATGTTACAATTAATGATAGCTGTCGTCTAACCGTCATTTAACCGTCTTTTAGCCGTCAATTAACCGTCTTGATATATAAGTTATCAATAATTGTTTTAGCATCTAGAAGGAATAGCAACATAGCAACAAGTATCATAAGATAGTATCTAGTAACCAACACATAGAATCAACAACAAGAATCGCCGGTTTCAAATCACCTAACGTGCCATAAAGTGTAGGTGAGTTTGTCAGACCGTTAGCACTAACATTGTATGTTAGGGCTATTTCCTTGTTAAGATTTACTTTGTATTTTGTTTATTGTTTACATGTTTGTAAATAGTTTAGGGTCTATTTTGTTATATTCCTTAAACATTGTTATTGGTTGATATAGGCATGTAGTTTGTGTGTGTGAGTAGAGAGGCTAGATCACTTTTACACTGTTAGAGAGAGAATTAACTGTGTGTGATTTATTTTCTCCTGCACATTGTACAACGAATTGCTTTGATCATCAATATACAGAGAATTATTTAGTATGGATTGTGTCTGTGATTGAATCGATTGTTGTGTACTTGTTATTCTGATCATTGTGAGCGATTGAACGATCCAATTGAACCTATCAATTGGTATCAGAGCTTTCGGTACTGTGTTGTTCGCTGTTCTTAAGCAAAACACATCAAAATTGCTCAAAAACCATGATCTGAATGAATTGTTGCTGTTTTTAGTTGTGATTTATCATCGTAATCACTTCTATACACAACGATTGTGCAGATTCTATCAGATCATCATCAGATCTGAAGATTTAAGAAGAAAAGAAAAAGTTACTGTTCGATCAATTTTTGCTCAAATTCATCGAAGAATGATGATGTTTTGGATTGATTTATATAAGAGATTGATAATCGGACCTTTTCACAGCTTGTGTGTGAATTTTAGACAATTTGGACAAATTTTAGACAAAACCCAGAAAATCTTCATGAAGAAGATGATGAACAGTTGAGTTTTGGTTGAAGATTAACTTGCCGGGTGATATATTTGACTTAGACATTTTCCTTGGACTTAGATTTTGTGAAGAAAATAGGTCCTGTGCAGCCGTGTAAGGAAATTTGTTCTAGACGGGTGAAGAATTTGACTTGAAAAAGTGCTACTGTTCAGCCGGATCAGACACTGTTGTGCCGGGTAATACACTGTTACGCCGGGTGATAGAGAAAATACAGCCGGGTAAACTTCAACTGTGTAGCCGGGTAATTAACAACTCTGTCGTGTGACCAAGTACTGTTCAGTCGGGGAAGCTCTTTGCCGTGTCAAGATTCTGCCGGGTCAAGACTATTGTCGTGTTAAGTTTAATTCTTGTAGCCGGGTAACTGTTCATCCGGGTGAAGAACAAAAGTATTGTCAACTATTGAGCCGGGTAACTATTTAGCCGTGTGAAGACTTGTTTCTGCCGGGTGAAGAACAAATACACTGTTTAGCCGGTTGAAGAAGGATTTTTCACTGTGTTGCCGTGTGACTTCATTTAGTTGTTTTTAATACTTGTTTCTTATCTTGTCTTTAATTACTTGTCTTTATTTTAGTACTTTAATCATTTCTTTTCAAAAATTAACAAAAACCAAAAATATTTTTTTTTTTTTAAAAAAATTTGTTAAAAATGGCTCCTAATGATGATTCTGATAACCGTGTTCCTAGACTTTTGA
Source organism: Tagetes erecta (assembly GCA_030867185.1). Classification (NCBI taxonomy): domain Eukaryota; kingdom Viridiplantae; phylum Streptophyta; class Magnoliopsida; order Asterales; family Asteraceae; genus Tagetes; species Tagetes erecta. Next base: position 9,548,481 of record CM061497.1, read on the forward strand.
ATCGTGCAGATTTCAAGAATTGGACCATCAGGTTGAGACATCACTTGTGTTCTATTGACAATGACTTATGGAAATCAATTGAGAAGGGTCCTCACATTCCAACTCAGACACAACCAGATAGTGCTAGTACCTACACCAAAGACTCTACTGAACCTTATCCAGAAGATAATTTGTCAGCAGAAGAACTGAGAAAAGTAAAGAATGATAGCAAGGCTTATTCTTTGATGTGCAAGGGACTGCCACTTCAAGTTTTGTCTAGATTGGATGGATATCAGACTGGTTATACATGCTTCAAAGCATTAAAGTCGATATGTGAAGGAGGAGAACAATTGAGAAGTTTGAAGAAGTCGAAACTGAAAAGACAATTGGAGTTGTTTGAACACATTAATGGAGAGACAGTACACCAGATGATGAACAGGTTTGTTCACTTAACTACTGAGATGACAAATCTCGGAGTAAAGACTGAACTTCAAGATTTGAATGATCGATTATTATGTGCCTTACCATCATCATGGAAACAAACTGTTACCTTGTTGAAACATACTGAGAAATTTCCAATGGAACTTGATTTGCTTATTGGAAAAATTGAAGAAGTTGAGATTGACGAAGGATCAAGAAATACTGATAGATCAAGCTCACAAACTCAGTATAAGTATGTGGTAAATCCTGCCAATACTGTGGATAACGCTTTTCTTGCACAAGATGTAACAAAATTTGAAGATGAGGGTGACTTATTTGTTGGTGCAAGTTTCTTTACTGATTCAGCATACTTTCCAAATTCACCAACTTATTCTCAACCTCAATCTCCACCAAAAGCGCAAGTTCAAAGTCAATCAGAAAATCAGAGTGCAACTGTTCAAGCCAAGGTGAAAGACGTCATGAATATTTTGCTTCAAGATGACGAGACAAAAACTGCCTTTACTGCTTTTATGGCAAGTTTTCAAGCGTATCAAGGAAGTCATTTAAGTCAAATGGACGTGGTCCTTCAAGACTTATTTGAAATGGATCCAGTTGATGTTGAAGAAATGGATCTTAACTGGCAAATGGTTATGGTTGCGTACCGAACTCAAAAGCATGCATACGTTAATCGAAGTTACAAACCTCATGCAAACAAGACAGTTGGATTTGACAAATCTAAGGCCAGGTGCTTTAATTGTAACCAGTATGGTCATTTCTCAAGAGAATGCAAAGCTCCAAAGAATTTCAATGATCAAGCTAGTTCAAGCAATCAAGGTCAAGGTCAAAGTTCTCAACAGTCTACGAATTATCAAGGCAGAAATCAGCGTTTCTTTCAGAAACCGTACCAAAGTCTTCCTATGCCTGAATTGAAGGAAAATGAAAAGAAGCCAGAAGACCAGACTAAAGCGTTAGTTGTAAGTGTACAAGACGGATACGACTGGAGTGCATATGCAGAACAGTTTACATCTGATCTTACATCAAATCTGGCACTGGTGTGTGAAATTGAAGAAGAAGACTGGTCTGAAGAAGGGGATGGAAAAATGGTTGAAGATGTTAGTAAAGATTCTGAAGATTATGACTGGAGCGCAAAAGCAGATCCTACTGAAGAGACTGAAACCGAAGTTGCGTTAATGGCAACATCCAATGAGTCTTCATCTTCTACTGAACAACCAAAGGTTAATACTGATTTACCCCCTAACTATGTTCCACTGCCCCTAGACGTGAAAGAAAGATTGTGTTCTGAACAGTGCATTCAACAAATAGAACATTATCGAACTCATTCATTCAAAATAGGTGACAAATTAAGTAAACATGAAAAACTTCATGAACAACTTAAAATTGATCATAAAATTGCTGATGAGAAGATTTTGTCACTTAAAGAATCATGGAACAAAACTTTGAACGAACTGGAATTGGTAACCAAACAACTTGAAGAAATGACAAAGAACTTTGAACAAGAAAAAGTCGCACATGCTGTCACTCAAGTTGAACTAACAAAGGTTAAAAGTTGTAAAACCATGGTTAAACAACTAATCAAAGAAAGAGGTAACAAAACCAAAAACGGTTTGGGTTTTACTCATGAACCAATGCCAAATTCAATCACACAAACCTTACCGGAAAACTTTAATGAATTTGATCATTCACCTGAAAATGAAAGAAAATTCAAAGAAATTCAAAGAAGTAAATCCGAGTCTGAAGGTACTGAAGTGTTGATGGAAAGCTTGGATGAAGAAGAGAATGTGTCAACTGAAGCTGACGATGAAGCAAGCAACAAATCCGAAAACAAACTGGAGCCTGTTCTTATTCAACTGATTGAATATCCAAAGCTTAACCCAGAACCAGAATCGGTGAAGGAAGAAGGTGAATTTTCAGGATTCAATGATCCTGAGTATATCAAGTGGAAGAAAGAACAAAAGGCGCAAGTTGCTGCTCAGTTGCTCAAGAAGAATACTGTGAAGAAGGATGAAGTTTCAACTGCGAAGAAGCAGAAAGCGAAAACAATGACAAATCAATCTGAAACAAAAGAATCAAAAGGCAAAAGTGTCTTAAAATCGAATGCTAACACCAAAGCTCAAAATGTTAAAACTGACTAAGTTAAACATGTCAAGAAAATGTCAAAAGGAAAAAACATCAAGTTTGTGTCTGCAGGAACGTTTGATTTGAACGGATCTTATGGTAAACCAAACAATTCTCCAATCAAATCTAACTCTGGTCTGAAAACAGGCTCAGGTCCTAAGTCTTCCGCTGTCAATGATAAGAGAATTGAAAATAAAAAGGTGACCAAAAAGAACAGTTTAAAATCGAACCAAAGTCCCATGCAATCAAAATCACAAACCAAGTCTCCACAAAGAAGCGTTAATCTAAAACCGGATAACCAAGATAACGAATCACGTTTTGGTTCAACATCAAAAGTTAACAATCGGCTCTTTAGGATTAGCAAGAAATATTGTGAAATTTGTAATAGGTATAATCATGCAACTGCTGAATGTTTCTTTAACAGGTACTGCAGTTTCTGTGACAAAAGAAACCATTCTTCAGAAGAATGTTACTATAACAAATTTTGTGATATTTGTGAGAGAAGAAACCATGACACAAAGGATTGTTTCTTTCGATCAAACTCAACTAGAGAAATGACTCCGTTTTCAAACTTTAAAAGAAATCATTCATTTGGTTTTCAAAATATGAGTCAAAGTCATTCTCCAGTTTTGAGAAATTTCAATCGAAACAATTCTGTTTCTAACTTTTCGAGGAATGTGCAGGTTAACAGTTTTAAACCAAGAGCTTTAATGGTTAGAAATCAAAAGTTTGAAAATAACCTTGATCCTAAGCTAGAGGAAAGGTTTATTGCTTTGAGAAGAAAGCAATCATTGAACGCCAATGGGCGAAGTTATCAGCATCAAAATCTTTTGAATGAAACAAATTTTCAAAATGTTCAATACAAACAAGTTACTATTGCAGATAGATTCGGAAAACCCAAGACCGTGTGGGCCTGGGTTGACCAAACTAACTGAATGTTTTTGTTGAAATGCAGGTACGCCCAAGAAGACCTATCAACTCGTGGTTCGTTGATAGTGGGTGTAGCCGGCAAATGACAGGCAACCATGCCTTGCTTCAGGATTTCAAGCAAAAGAATGGTACTCACGTAGCGTTTGGAGGTGATGCGGGTGGTAAAATCACAGGAGAAGGAACTGTTTCGAATGGGATTATAAGTTTTGATAAAGTCAACTACTGTGCACAGTTGAACTTTAACTTACTTAGTGTATCTCAAATCTGTGATAAATCTTATTCAACTCTTTTTGATGATTCTTTCTGTTATATTCTGAAACCAGGTTTCAAGATTGACAATGAGTGGGTAGTGGTGAAAGCGCCTAGAGATCGTGATGTATACAAATTGGATATGTCGCAGATTGATGCCGAAACCGAAACAACCTGTCTCATTGCCCATGCTTCAAATGATGAGAGTCAGCTTTGGCATAGACGGCTGGGACATTCCAACTTCAGAAACATGAATCGTTTGGTAACTGGAAATCATGCTGTGGGAATCCCATCGAAGAAATTCTCCACAACTGATCTGTGTCCAGCGTGTTTGAAGGGAAAACAGCATCGGATGTCTTTTAAGTCCAAGCTCGAAAACTCCATTTCAAAACCCTTGCAGATGCTACATATGGATCTTTTTGGACCGACCAACGTTCAAAGCATCGGGAGAAAATCATATTGTTTAGTTATCATAGATGACTTTACGAGATTTTCATGGGTTTATTTTTTGCATGCAAAATCTGAAACAGCTGAACTTTTAAAAGAATTTATCATTAAAGTTGAAAACCAATTGGAATGCAAAGTTAAAGTATTAAGAAGTGATAATGGAACGGAATTTAAGAATGCTAATGTTGATTTATTTTGTGCAGAAAAGGGGATTGCTCGACAATTTAGTGCGCCTAGAACGCCTCAACAGAATGGAGTTGCGGAACGGAAAAAGCGGACACTAATTGAAGCAGCAAGATCCATGCTCGCAGATGCCAAAATCCCGATCACTTTTTGGGACGAAGCTATTGCTACTGCGTGTTTTGTACAAAATAGAACATTATTAGTTCAAGATAAAAAGAAAACTTCTTATGAGTTGTTGTTTGGAAGGAAACCAAATATTTCTTACTTGAAAGCATTTGGTTGTCCGGTATCGATTCTAAATCTAAATGAACATCTCGGGAAGTTTGAGTCAAAATCTGACGATGGATTTTTCTTAGGATATTCGTCTGTTTCTAAAGCTTATCGGGTTTTTAATAGCAAATCAAATATTGTTATTGAAACTATCAACGTCAAGTTTTTAGAAAATTCGTTTCCTTTAGTGGCTCATGGTCCCGAATGGTTATTTGATTTAGATTCATTATCGAAATCCTTCAATTCTAACTTATTTGATTTTTCAGGAAACGCAAGAAAGGAATCAGGCGACTTAGGATGCTTTAGTGACGATTCTGATAATGACGAAGATGGAAATCTCAACTCTGAATATCCATTTATGTCGTTTCACAATCCTGATCATGTCAAATCCAGTCAAGCTCCGGGTCCTTCTGGTTCGAATGAAGATCAAGAATCAAACAATCATGAAGAAGATGTGATTTCTCCTAATGATGGTGGATCTGTTCAGAATCAACCATCATCAGATCCGAATGCTGAAGTTATTCCAGAATCTTTTGATTACTTCATCAATTCACCGGATCAAGTCCCGAATTTCACACCGCATACTTCTTCCATACTACAAGATCTACCAAATCTGAATACTTCTAATCTAGAGACTCAAGTGCAAGGAGGTGATATTCCTGTTCATCGAATTCACAAGAAACATCCTGTCTCTCAGATTATCGGGCCGTTGAATCAGAGAACTACAAGAAGTCAGACAGAGCAAGCAAATGTTTGTCTTTACTCGTGTTTTCTATCTCAAGTGGTGCCAAAGAATATTTCAGAGGCGCTAAAAGATAACAGTTGGATTGAGGCGATGCAGGAGGAATTACTTCAGTTTCGCAAACAGGAAGTTTGGAAACTTGTGGACTTACCTGAAGGAGAGAACGCAATAGGTACAAGATGGTTGTACAAAAACAAGCCAGACGAACGTGGCATCGTGGTTAGAAACAAAGCAAGACTGATTGCACAGGGATACACTCAGGAAGAAGGCATTGATTACGAAGAGGTGTTTGCTCCAGTCGCAAGACTTGAAGCCATACGCGTTTTTCTTGCATATGCTTCTTTCATGCGTTTCAAAGTATTCCAAATGGACGTTAAAGGCGCTTTTCTGTATGGACCGATTACGGATGACGTGTATGTTAGACAACCTCCGGGTTTCGAAGATCCAGACTATCCTCATCGGGTATACAAGTTAAGTAAAGCTCTTTACGGTCTACATCAAGCTCCTAGAATCTGGTATGAGACACTATCTAAGCATTTACTAGAAAATGGATTTACAAGAGGTCAGATTGATCCAACTTTGTTTATGAAGAGGGATAATGATGATTTATTGTGCGTTCAAGTTTATGTGGACGATATTATCTTCGGATCAACTAGTGAGTCAATGTGCAAAGAATTCGAGGAAATTATGAAGAGCAGATTTCAGATGAGTTCTATGGGGGAGATTAATTTCTTTCTTGGTTTACAAGTGAAAGAATCAGCTGACGGAATTTTCATTAATCAATCAAAGTTCGTTGAGAAGTTGTTGAAGAAATTCAAGATGCAAGATTGTCAAACAATTCGAACTCCTTCTGATGTGAACTGCAAGATTCAACCGGATCCAAAGGGCAAAGCAGTTGACCAAACACTATACAGATCAATGATCGGTTCTCTGATGTATCTTACTGCATCAAGACCAGACATCATGTACGCTGTATGTGTATGCGCCAGATACCAGTCAGATCCGAAAGAGTCACATCTTGTTGCTGTGAAGCGTATATTCAGATATCTCAAAGGGAAACCAAATCTTGGGTTATGGTATCCTTGTGAAGGAAATTTTGAACTATATAGCTATTCTGACAGTGATTTTGGTGGTTGTGCTCTTGACAGGAAATCAACAACTGGTGGCTGTCAATTTTTGGGTCCAAGGCTTGTCTCTTGGCAATGCAAGAAGCAGACCAATGTTTCTGTATCCACAGCTGAAGCAGAGTATATCGCTGCATCTGCAGGATGTTCTCAGGTTTTATGGTTACAAAATCAGTTGCTGGACTACGGGTTTAATTTTTTGAAAACTCCTATTTACATAGACAATACTGCTGCTATGTTTATAACTGCTAATCCTGTTCAACATTCTAAAACCAAACACATCGAAATTAGATATCATTTTTTAAGAGATAACTCTGAAAAGGGTTTAATAATTTTGATTAAGGTTCATACCGACAAACAACTGGCAGATCTTTTCACAAAATCTTTTTTGTCAGGACGGTTTGAATTCTTAATTCAATCCATAGGATTAATCAATCATGATTGATTCTATTTTTCAAAAAACAAAACAAAAATCAGAAAAATATAAAAGCCAAAAATATAATAAGTTGATGTTATATTTTGATTCCTTTGTCTTTTACTTTATGTTTTGCATTGTGTGTGCTTGCGTGAAAAAGAAAAAATGAAAAGCAAATACAAAATATAAAAGCAAAAAGAAAAAGAAAATATCATGTCATAAGAATCTATATTGCACAAAGTGAGAAATGATAGTTACACTAGACATTATTTGGTACATCATTTTTAAATAAAGACTGATGAATGTTAGTTGATGTGCTAGACAGCTCAGGCAATTAGACTGAACAAGTAAGTTGATTGTTGACAAACATAAACTTAATGATCTTTGTGTTAAGTTCCAGTGTTATACATGTCTAGATATATATCTTTTGATACATTGCTTGTGATGTTAGTTTGCATGATCGGGTAACGATGTAGTCTTCTCAGTGTGATGAACCGCATCGTGAGCTTCTTTGTTGTGGTACCCACAGACCTGAAGTCTCACACGAAGTCTCTTTTGAGCTTCAAGATGCAGCAAAAGATTCCAAAATGGAACGAAAAGAGTCCCAAATGTGGACCAACACCAAACAAAAATTCCAAAATGGAATTCAGAAGATTCCCAAGGGGAACGATAGGAAAGAAAAATTCCCAAAGATGGAATTAAAAAGAAGTCCCAAAGTGGACCAAATCCGAATAGAACCCAGATTCCACACTGTGTATGACTGTAAGTGACCAGGTTTTGTGCAATATGCATTCAGGTAGTGTTTGATAAGGAAATATATTGACATATGTATACATGTGGGTCACATAAGTCATTCTAATCGAACCTTAAATATCATCATGATACTGAAAAAGTAAGTGTGTCAACTCGAGCTAATTGGTATGTTTTCATATCATCACTCAATCAAGCATAAGTCAAATGTCTATTCAAAACTTGCAAAACATGTTCAGATAATGTGTGGTATGATCTCACTGCGATACTTTGATTCATTGCATTGCATATGTCTTTATTTTAATGTGTGTGCTTTGTGTGTGCAGGCATATGGAATCATTATTGACACATCAACATCCTTGTTAAACTTAAAAATTTCAAGAAATTTCAAGTTTAGGGGGAGAATAAATTGAAGAAAAATATCTACAAAAATCCAAAAATATTTTGTTTTTGAATAAGTGTGTTTTTGAATGAACAAGGTTATAAGTTATGAAAAGCAAAGGTATTGGATGTGTTAAAAACAAACCCAAGGTCTTGTAATTTGTTTTTAAGAAATTGCTTCGGGATATAGAAAAATTGGTTGTGCAAAAACATTTTTCAAAAAGAAAAAGGAAATTGAATTTTAATTGAAAAATTAATTTGTTGCAATGTTTAATGTTGTTTGATAATTAATATGACAAACATTCTTTTTAAGGATATCTTGTCTAATTAATATGTCGGAGAATGTTGCAGGTGCAATAAATGATCGTTGAAAAAGTCAACAGACGAGGAAAATTGAAGAAATTGCTTAAGTGTTATTGCCGGGTAAAGATATCAGGTACAACTGTGCAGCCGGGCAAAGAACTGTTCAGCCGGGTAAAGTTGTAAGTCTGATACTTGCCGGGTGATTAAGGAAAAAGGTGAAGATATTATGACCACTGTACAGCCGGGCAAATGATCATGTCAAATACAGCCGGGTGAAGGTCATAGATTTCTTGCCGGGTGACAAGTGTGTACTATACAGCCGGGTGAAAGAGAAGTCTTATTGCCGTGTAAAGGTATGACACTATGTTGTCGGGTAATGAAGAAGAAAGCATGTCGGATGATGTAGAAGTTGACTATGTTGCCGTGTAATGAACAAATGCATGCCATGTGAAGAAGGTTGCCGTGTGAAGACAACTGTTGCCGTGTGAAGAAGGTTGTCAAAGGTTGCCGTGTAAAGAAGAAAGCAAGCCGGATGAAGAAGGAAAGCAACTGTGTTGCCGGGTGATGAAGAAAAGTTGCCGGGTGATGTTTTGATAACTACTATTCTGCCGGGTGATGAATAAAATCCATCAGGTGTAGTTGTTCCTTAACCTTTACCCGTCACTACAGTGACTTACCCGTATCTACAGTGCTTGACCCGTCAAGTGATTTTCACATGTTGGTGACTTGTTTTATGTACTTGACCCGTAACTACAGTACATGACCCGTCACTACAGTACTTGACCCGGCAAGGTTATTGGGCCTATTTTGCTTTTGTTGACCCGGCACTTAAAGTTTGACCTAAAATTTTTGACGATACAAATACCGCCTCTTCACAAACACTTATCATTTCACACACATTCACTTTCACCCAAACACTCTGAACTTCAAATCGCCATTGTTATCATAGTCAATCTGTTGCCCTATAACAAGATAAATAGATTGATTAAGGTAGAGATTAAGTGTTTTTGACCTAAATCGACCTGCAAATCAACTGTTAAAAGGAAAAACGATGATGAACAGTGTTTTGGACTTTGAATCGACACTTCGTTTTTGTGTGTTAAAACCAAAATCGAATGTTGATTTAGGTGTAAAAACACTCGATTATCATCATTCAATCATTCATTTGCACTAAAACACCTTAAAATCAACTGAATCAAGTGAAATGTTCTTAACTGATATAAATCGCCATTGTTGAACTTTGAAGCTTTTAAAAGTTAATCATAAAAACAATGAAATATCTGTTTTAAAGGTGATTAAACTTGTTAAAACTGAACCAAAACATGTTGAACTTTTTCATCATAAATTTGTCAAAATTTTGCCTAAGTGATTAACTGTTAAAAGTTCAAACATGAAGTATAATCCTTAAAATCCAATGTTGTTTGATTAAAATGATGAAAATCAGGTTATTAGAACAATTTAGGATTTAAAATTGATTATGTTAATGTTTTTGCTTTCTAACTTTTAGTTAAACACTTATTAAAATTTGATATGGTTTAATGAAGATTCTAACACATTTGCCTTGTTTTGTGTTTGTTTGTGTTTTTAACAGATGGAAAATCTCAAGTTTGAACCTAAGCACAATTTGGTAGCATGCTTAGATGAATCACTTCCTGAGACAGAAGGTTATAGAGATATGATGAAGTTCATTAAGAGGACTAAGTATGTTTATGCTATATGTGCCAAACCGGTCATATATGCAAGGCTGATCAAGAGCTTCTGGAGATCAGCTGAGGTTGTGAGAGATGAGAATGGAGTTGTTATGGTTAGAGGACATATCACTAGGGATTGGGTACTAAATGTTACTGAAGAAGCTATTAGGCAAGCTCTGAGGATAGATGAGGATGAGGTTGGAACGATGGATAAACTAACCATGGAGGAGTGTAAAGCTTGTTTTGTGAACATGGGACATCCACCTGTGTTTCCAAAGTCACAGTTTTACAGAGCTAAGTTGGGAAGGAAGTACAAGTTGCTGTGCTATGTAGTGCAACAATGCATGTCTAGAAGGAGTGCAGGGTTTGACAACTTTCCTTCAGACATTGCATCACCAATTGTGGCGATTGCAGAAAACAAACCTTTCAACATGTCAAGGTGGATAATGAATGGGTTTGTGTTTAACTTGGTGAAGGGCAAGAGGTTCAAATTTCTTATGTATCCAAGGTTTTTGCAACTGATGATAAACATTGCCTATCCCATTATCAGAAGTGAAGGTTATGCTGGAGGCATGTTGTATACTGAGGACATGAACGATCTCTCTTACCGAAAGATGAGTATCGGGAATGTGCCTGATGTTGAATTGTTTGACTATATGCGAGATATAGTCAACAATGAAGAAGATATAGAAGGTGTATACTATCATATATCTCATGGTGAGATTGTGAATCCACTGGACCTTGTGGATGAGGTGCCAGACAATCTATTGGATGATGACGAGTACTTTGCTCGTCATCAAGAAGATGAAGAAGATGATGGCAATGATGATGGTGACAATGATGATGATAGTGATAGTGAGGATGGTAATGATGATGGTGGTGATGAAGCTGAATCTGAATCTAATTCAGAAGAGGCTGAGCCAATGGAGACTGAGGCAGAAGGAATTGAGAATGTAGAAATAGAAGAACCTGCTGAGGTTGCTTCTGTGATTGAAGAAGTTGTTATGGAGATTCCAAGAGATGTTTCTGTACAGTATGTTCGAAAGAAGAAGAAAACAGTAGAAAAGCCTGAAGAGGTTAATGTTTTAGAGATTGCCCAGACAGTAATGGCCGAAGCTGAATCTATTGCACAGATAGATGAAGTGGATGCTGGCATTACTGATTCTATTACTGATGATATTCCCACCGCATTACCACAAACTGCTGAAAACATTGGACAAGGTTTGGAGTCTTCACCAAACGTTGTGCCAGGTGTTGATGAGATCTATGAAGAGAAAGAGAAACGCATTGCTGAATTAGAAGAGATTGTGGAAGATCTGTTTAAAGCAAATGATTTGTTGAAAGCGTCTAATGAACGAAAAAGGAAAAGATTGGATGATTATTGGGAAATTCACAATCAGAATCTGAAAACTTTCAAAAAGTTGGATGAAGATCATGTGAAGCTGGTTGATGAACATGTGAAGTTGAAAGGAGACTATGAAAAACTTAAGGATGAGCATGAAAATCTTAAATTTGATCACAAAGAATTACAAGCTGAGTGTAATACTTTGGAGGCAGAGAAAGAGATGTTGGAAAAAGAATTGGAAGAAATGAGACCAAAGAAGGCTGGCTCGTCTTCAGATAAAGATTTTTCTGAAGAAATTATTGAAGTGACTGAATCTGAAGTTCCAAAAGTTTATCTGACAAGAGCTAGAGGTACTACAAATGTTGGAATTTTGGTTGAATCACCAATTATCATTCCCGATGAAGCTGCTGCTGAAACTGTCAAGATGGACAAAGCTGAGGGAAAGAGGAAAATAGATGCTATACCGGAGATATTTGGTGATGAAGAAAGTTCGAAAAGGGCGAAAATTGTTGAACCAGTGCAGATTGAGCCGATTCAATCTGTAGCTGTGGCCGAGATTGAGAAAGTCGCTGAGACTGAGAGTGCATTTGAAGCTGAGACTGAGATTGTATCAGAAGCTGAAACCGAAATATTTGAAGCATCAGATAGTGAGAAAGATGTTGGCTCTGGAGATACAGTTCAGATTGAGCCGATTCAATCTGAAGCTGTGAATGTGACTGAAACAGAAGCTGAAGTGGCTAGTCAGTTTGAGCCGATTCAAACTGATGAAGCACCTATGATAGAGGCATTAGATGATTTAGACATAGATTGGACTGAGTCTGAGGATGAAGCTGAGCCAGAACCAGTACAGAATACGGTTGAAGAGGTACCAGATGATTTGGATCAGAGGTTTGCATACCTTGAGAGAATGAAGTACAACTCTGTGTTTTTGAATGGATTGACGGTGACTCAGATTAATGAAGAATACGAGAAATGCATGATTCATCAAGATAAAGCTGAAGCAGATAAGAAGGAGTTTGTGACTGAGATGGGCGAATGGACTCCAATGCAAGAAAGCCTAAATATAGATGACTTACCTCCGACTGAGCTTTATCATCAAAATCCAGATGAAATGACTGTTTATGAGATGCGAAGTTGGTTGAGTTCGAGGAACTATCCGTATAAAACTTTGCAGAGGTTGAAATCAGAATCTTTGAGGAAGATAGTGGTCAGCTTCATGAAAACAGAGAAGATGTACAACAGAATGTTTTACTTGGATTATAACAATCCACAGTATTTCGAGTTGACCAAAAGATTCAAGGTGTTAGGACCAAAGGAGATTCCAGTTATGGCTTTACCTGAAAATGCTCACAAGAAAAGACACGAACTGATGGATATGTTTCCGAGCGAGGTTAAATCGTACAACATACCGATGGAAGTGCGTGAAACTTGGCATAAGGCAGCAACACCAGGTGATGTGGTGAGGTCGCTAATGAGCAAAGGACAATCAATCGCTGAGTTACTAGATTCTATGATTGTGCCTGAGAAGAACAAGAAAGTGAAAATCATAGCGTGGAAATATGATGAAGTTTTTGATGCATTCATGATTAAGAGGGTAAATGGTTTATGTGACGTTTATCATTACTACTCTAGCATCTTCAAATTGGAAGTTCAGGATCTAAAAGAGTTGCACAAGCTGAAGTTAATTAATCACACGCATGCTGAGCGTGGTGATAAATGCGTGATACTTCTTGATGCTGGAATGAGTAGAACAGCTAAGTTTCTTGACTTTAGAGGTCAACAAGAAGATACCGCTTATGTGCAAGCTAAGAAACAAAGAAAGAAGAAGCGACTGGTGGTGACCGAGGATATGTACTTAGAAGAGTTCTCGGACGAATACTTTGACAAGATTACAGATCCTGGATTGAAGGTGATTGATGGAAGCCAGACAACGAAGCCTATACTCAGAGTATTTTACAATCAGGAAACTTTTGAACTGAAGCTTGTTCGGAACTTGGAGGATTGGGATAAGGATATGATCACACTCTTTAGTACCTTTGAGTTAAAGCTATTACATCCTTCATATATCGATTTTTTGAGAAGTTATAGAATGGAGAAATGTAAGGATAAACTAGCTGAAGCTGACAGGAAGTTATTTGTGGTAATGATTGAAGTTATTGCTGCTGCTTCGGAGAAGATTCGTGTGAGGAAGGCTTTACTCAATTCTAATCTCGTGAGGGTTGATATACCAGAGATAGAATATATGCGGATCAGTAGGAAGGGTACATTGGAGGTGAAAGTTCAAGGCCAAGAGATGCCATTTGAGTTTTATGCTAATATCGATTTTGCAGGTTTAAATCTGGATTCGCTTAGACGCATGAATGCTCTGCCAATTCTGACAAATGAATCCAAGCCTCGACAAGCTAAGATCGCTGAAAAGTTCAAATCCTGTATTGAAGAAGCTTTAAAGGAACAAGAGGAGTATAAAGGTCGAGAGTTGCTGAACGTGAAAGAAGAACCAGAAGATTGGTAGAAAAAGATTGAAGATTGATGCTGATAAACGAAGAAAAAGATTGAAGTTTTTGAAGATCCAAAGATAAATCTTAGGGGGAGTACTGTTAGGGCTATTTCCTTGTTAAGATTTACTTTGTATTTTGTTTATTGTTTACATGTTTGTAAATAGTTTAGGGTCTATTTTGTTATATTCCTTAAACATTGTTATTGGTTGATATAGGCATGTAGTTTGTGTGTGTGAGTAGAGAGGCTAGATCACTTTTACACTGTTAGAGAGAGAATTAACTGTGTGTGATTTATTTTCTCCTGCACATTGTACAACGAATTGCTTTGATCATCAATATACAAAGAATTATTTAGTATGGATTGTGTCTGTGATTGAATCGATTGTTGTGTACTTGTTATTCTGATCATTGTGAGCGATTGAACGATCCAATTGAACCTATCATTGTACCGGTGGAAATTACGTAATAATACAACTAATTTTAACTAACACACAATTTTGCATCAAGCGACCGACAAGATTAACACATTTTATGATCTCATTTGAAAATATAATCAAAAAGGAAAGAAACTGTAGTTTAGTAATAAGAATCATATTTCAGTCCCAAAGCAAAAATAGTAAAATGAGAGTGAGTTTACTCACCTGAATAATAAAGATAATAGCAACGCAAGAAAGTAACTAGAGAGAATCGAGGATCGACCAGATATTAGAATCACCTAATTAACCGGGAGAACCAAATTTAGAAACGAAGCAAGTAACGTAATAACTAGAATCAAGAAAATAGAACTTCTAGGGTTTTGGATTTGGGGTTTTAGGGTTTTAAATTATAAATTTGAAATTAGGGTTTCAAAATATAATTTGGGATTTTTAGGGCTTTAAAGTACCAATTGGGAGTTAGGGTTTTAAATTACAATTTGGAATTTAGGGTTTCAAATCCAATTTTAGGGTTTTAAAGTCCAATTTGGGGATTTAGGGTTTCAAATCCAATTTAGGGTTTTAAAATCCAATTTGGGGATTTACGGTTTCAAGAACCAATCTTTAATAAACGACGACGTTTTAAGTAATATATATTTTAATGGATTTTTATATAAAATGTCAAAAATTTATAATAACTTCTTTGTACAACTAGTTTCTTTTTATTGGAATAATATTTGTACAAACCTTAGGAAACATATGACTTAACTCAAAAGTAAATGGGTTAAAACATAAAAATTAAATAAAAGTGGTCAGTGGGACTCGAACCCACGACCAAACAAACCATGTCCAATGCCCCGTCTGCTGAACCAGGAGCGCTTTTTGGTTATTAAACAGGCAGTGATTAGTTTTAATCTTTACTATACAAAAACACCCATTTTCATATAAACCCTTGAATCAAAAATCAACCAGTTCGTTTCGAATCAGATAATCAAACCCAAATTAAACATAGGGCTTTTAATCCCTATTAAATTTCGAGCATTTTGACATATTGAACTTACTTGGTTTCGATCAGATTGGAACGATGAAGGTGATGAACAAGAACACGACGGCTTGTGATCAAATCGATAATTAGAAGCTGTTAGAAACCAATTCAACTTCCAGATTTCGTCCACGTGCTGAGATGAATGGAACCCCTATATCAATTTCAGATTTAATAAAAGATTTGATGATCACCCGTCGATGAACAACTTGAAGTAGAACTAATTACTTACAGATTGAAGAATATTGATACGAGAAATTGGAGTTGCGGATGGCTTGAACGAGTAAAGAGGAAAGTGCAGGTGGATTGAATTGCGTTATGGTGATCAGAAAATGGTCGAGTCGTTTTTGTGTTGAGTCCGAAAAAAGAGGTAACAGATGGAGTAGTATCGGGTCAATCTGGTCCAATTGATTGCTAGAAATGAATTCGTGGCACGGAGAAGGCAAAGGGGATTGAATGAAATCATAAATTGGATGCATTAAGAGACGATTGAATAGTTGGGTTTTTGAACCGGTTTTGAATTGAGAAATTGATCGATATCCAGCTGTTTAGCAGTCAATAAGGTGTTCGAAACTCACTTAGAATGGCGCTAAGATGATTTTGTATAGGTTTGATTTGTTGTAGTGTGCTAAAACCCGGTTTTTGGGACCTCGCAGGAGACAGGGATTTTCCGGCCAATCTGGCCAGAATTGTTGATGCCGGAAACACGGGGGGGGGGGGGGGGGGAAGGGCTGGTTTAAAACAGAAATTACACAAACAACCCCTGTAGTTTAGGGTTGGTTTTTATCCTTTGTTGAAACTTTTTAAAACAAGTTTGAGTTTTGACAGTTTTGGCCCAACGTTAAGTTAGTCATTTAATTTGACCATGTTTACTCGAAACGTTTATAGGATTTACGCTTTATACTTTAAGCTCGATGATGACGACGAATGATCATAGTTTGGTCGATACAAAAACAAAGACGAGAGATAGTATTGCACAAACATATTTATTTAAATAATTTACAATCGAAAAGTTACATTTATACATAAAAGAGTACAGATACATTTTAGAATAGAACTTCGGGTTCGAGCCGGGTCATTCGGGTTCGGGTCTAGGGCAGATGTCACATCTACCATTATTACTCGAGCATCTTTAAACTTCCAGTTCAAGATCTCAAAGAGTTACACAAACTGAGACTGCTTAATCACACAAGGGCCGAACCTGGAGAAAAATGTGCTATGTTATTGGATGCTGGGATTAGCAGAATGCCCAAGTTTCTAGAATTTCGTGGACAACAAGAAGATAAAATATATCTTGCTAAGAAGAAGAAGAAGAAGCAGAAATGTTGATTCTCAGAGATATGTATCTTGTAGAGTTTTATGATGCATACTTTGATAAAGTGACTGATCCAGGATTGAAAGTGTTCGATGGTTCGCAAAAGACGAAACCAATTCTGAAGTTTTTCTATCACGAAGAAGCGTTTGAGCTAAGGTTGGTTCGTGATTTAGATGACTGGGGGAAAGATATGATCACTTTATTTAGCACTTTTGAGCTCAAGCTGCTGCATCCATTATACATTGATCATATGCGAAGTCATAAAATAGAGAAGGCAAGAGATCCGTTGGCTGAGGCAAACAGAAAGCTGTTTGAAATTATGATTAAGGTGATTGGAGCTGCAACAGAAAAGATTAGATTAAGGAAAGCGTTACTTAATGCCAACCTTGTGAAGATCACCATTCCTGAGATCGAGTTTATGCGGATCACATCCAAGGGAACATTGGAAGTGCGTGCAAAAGGAATGAAGAAGCCTTATGAATTTTATGCTAACATTGATTTTGCAGGTATTACCTTGGATACGCTTAAACAGATGGCTGATTGTGATATACTCACCAATGAGTCAAAGCCAAAACAAGCTAAGATAGCAGAAAAGTTCAAGTCTTGCATCGAAGAAGCCATTAAAGAACAAGAAAAATTTACCGGAAAGCAGTTGTTGAAAGTGAAAGAAGCACCAAAAGAGTTCGAGTGATCAAGTCAATGATTCAAGAGAGAGATTAAAGCTAAAGTTTTTGAATGAAGACCAAAGATAAATCTTAGGGGGAGTACTGTTAGGGCTCGTTCCTAGTTGAAGATTTACCTTATTCTTAGTTTATACAAGTTTGTATAGTTTAGGTTTAATTTTGTATTATCCCTAAGTGTTGATGCATAAAGCATGTTGCCAGTCAATGTTAGTGAGAGAGTCTAGATCACCAATACACGTTAGAGAAAGAAAGCTTATGTGTGTGTGATTGTATTCTCCAGCACTTTGTACTACAACAAATTGCTTTGATCATCAATACAAGAGAATTATTCACTAATGGATTGTGTTGTTGATTGAATTGTTGTTTGTGTGCTTAGATCATTCTGATTTGTGGCAGTATCGATCCAATTGAACCTATCAATGTTATGGTTTTATATGAAAAGTTTTGATTTTTTCGAAAGTTGATTTTTGATCAAATTTGTTTTTGTGTGATTATATAGGTAAACGTTGTGGTTTATGTGAAATTTTTTTGATTTTTTTAAAAGTTGATTTTTTGAATAAATTTGATTTTGGTGTGACTGTATAGGTAAATGCTGTGGTTTATATTAAATTTTTTTTTATTTTGAAAGTTAATTTTTTGATCAAATTTGTTTTTGTGTGATTATATAGGTAAAAGTTTTGGTTTATATGAAATTTTTTTATTTTTTCAAAAGATGTTGTTTTGATTAAATTTGTTATTGGTGTGACTATATAGGTAAATGTTGTGGTTTAATATGAAAATTTTTATTGGTGTGACTATATAGGTAAATGTTGTGTTTTCGAAAGTTGATTTTTTGATCAAATATGTTTTTGGTGCTATTATATAGGTAAATGTTGTGGTTTATATGAAAATATTTTATGTTTTTAAAGTTGATTTTTTTGATCAAATTTGTTTTTGTGTGATTATATAGGTAAATATTGTGGTTTATTTGAAATTTTTTTATTTTTTCAAAAGTTGATTTTTTGATCAAATTTGTTTTTGTGTGATTATATAGGTAAATGTTATAGTTTTATATGAAAAGTTTTGATTTTTTCGAAAGTTGATTTTTTGATCAAATTTGTTTTTGGGTGATTATATAGGTAAAAGTTGTGGTTTATGTGAAAATTTTTTATTTTTTCAAAAATTGATTTTTTGATCAAATTTGTTTTTGTGTGATTATATAGGTAAATGTTGTGGTTTTATATGAAAAGTTTTGATATTTTTGAAAGTTGATTTTTTGATCAAATTTGTTTTTGTGTGATTATATAGGTAAATGTTGTGGTTAAATTGAAAATTTTTTATTTTCTCAATAGTTGATTTTTTGATCAAATTTGGTTTTTGTGTGACTATATAGGTAAATGTTGTGTTTTTATATGAAAAGTTTTGATGTTTTCGAAAGTTGATTTTTTGATCAAATTTGTTTTTGTGTGATTATATAGGTAAATGTTGTGGTTTATGTGAAAAAATTTTTTTTTTTCAAAAGTTGATTATTTGAATAAATTTGATTTTAATTGGATTATAGAGGTAAATATTGTGGTTTTATTAAATTTTTTTTGATGTTTTCAAAAGTTGATTTGTTTATCGAATTTGTTTTTAGTGTAACTATATAGGTAAATGTTGTAGTTTTATGTGAAAATTTTTTATTTTTTCAAAAGTTGATTTTTTGATCAAGTTTGTTTTTGGTGTGATTATATAGGTAAATGTTGTGTTTTATGTGAAAGTTTTTTATTTTTTCAAAAGTTGATTTTTTGTATAAATTTGATTTTAGTTTTATTATATAGGTAAATGTTGTGGTTTTATAAGAAAATTTTTGATGTTTTCAAAAGTTGATTTTTTTTATCAAATTTGTTTTTAGTGTAACTATATAGGTAAATATTGTAATTTTATGTGAAAATTTTTTATTTTTTCAAAAGTTGATTTTTTGATCAAATTTGTTTTTGGTGTGATTATATAGATAAATGTTGTGGTTTTATATGAAAATTTTTAATGTTTTCGAAAGTGGATATTTTGCTCAAATATGTTTTTGGTGTGATTATATAGGTAAATGTTGTGGTTTATATGAAATTTTTTTATGAATTTGAAAGTTAAATTTTTGATCAAATTTGTTTTTGTGTATTATATAGGTAAATGTTGTGGTTTATGTGAAAATTTTTTATTTTTTCAAAAGTTGATTTTTTGATCAAATTTGTTTTTTGTGTGATTATTTAGGTAAATGTTGTGGTTTATATGAAAATTTTTAAGTTTTTGAAATTTGTTTTTTTGATCAAATTTTTAAGTTTGAAATTTGATTTATGTGAAAAATTTTTATTTTGAAAGTTGCTTTTTTTTAATAAATTTGGTTTTCGTGTTACTATATAGGTAAATGTTGTGTTCTTATAAAAAAAGTTTTGATATTTTCGAAAGTTGATTTTTTGATCAAATATGTTTTTGTGTGATTATATAGGTTTATGTGAAAATTTTTGTTTTTTTCGAAAGTTGATTATTTGAATAAATTTGATTTTAGTTGGATTATATAGGTAAATGTTGTGGTTTTATAACAAAATTTTTGATGTTTTCGAACGTTGATTTTTTTATATAGAATTTGTTTTTAGTGTAATTATGTAGGTAAATGTTGTGGTTTTATGTGAAAATTTTTGATTTTTTAAAAGTTGATTTTTTGATTAAATTAGTTTTTGGTGTGATTATATAGGTAAATTTTGTGGTTTATATGAAAATTTTTTATGTTTTTGAAAGTTGATTTTTTGATTAAATTTGTTTTTGTGTAATTATTTAGGTAAATGTTGTGGTTTTATATGAAAAGTTTTAATGTTTCCGAAAGTTGATTTTTTGATAATATTTGTTTTTGTGTGATTATATAGGTAAATGTTGTGGTTAAATTGAAAATTTTTGATTTTCTCAATAGGTGATTTTTTGATCAAATTTGGTTTTAGTGTAACTATATAGGTAAATGTTGTGTTTTTATATGAAAAGATTTGATGTTTTCGATAGTTGATTTTTTGATCAAATTTGATTTTGAATGATTATATAGGTAAATGTTGTGGTTTATATGAAAATATTTTATTTTTTTCAAAAGTTGATTTTTTGTATAAATTTGATTTTAGTTGGATTTTATAGGTAAATGTTGTGCTTTATAAGAAAATTTTTGATGCTTTCTAAAGTTGATTTTTTTATCGAATTTGTTTTTAGTGTAACTATATAGGTAAATGTTGTGGTTTTATGTAAAAATTTTTTATTTTTTCAAAAGTTGATTTTTTGATCAAATTTGTTTTTGGTGTGATTATATAGGTAAATGTTGTGGTTTATATGAAATTTTTTATGATTTTGAAAGTTAATTTTTTGATCAAATTTGTTGTTGTGTGATTATATAGATAAATGTTATGGTTTATGTGAAAATTTTTTATTTTTTCAAATGTTGTTGTTTTGATCAAATTTGATTTTAGTTGTATTATATAGGTAAATGTTGTGGTTTTATAAGAAAATTTTTTATTTTTTAGAAAGTTGATTTTTTATCGAATTTGATTTTAGTGTGATTATATAGATAAATGTTGTGGTTTTATGTGAAAATTTTTTATTTTTTCAAAAGTTGATTTTTTGATCAAATTTGTTTTTGGTGTGATTATTTTGGTAAATGTTGTGGTTTATATGAAAATTTTTTATGTTTTTGAAAGTTGATTTTTTGATAAAATTTGTTTTTGTGTGATTATATAGATAAATGTTGTGGTTTTAAATGAAACTTTTTAATTTTCTAAAGTTGATTTTTTGCTCAAATATGTTTTTGGTGTGATTATATAGGTAAATGTTGTGGTTTATATGAAAATATTTTATGTTTTTGAAAGTTGATTTTTTGATTAAATTTGTTTTTGTGTGATTATATTGGTAAAAATTGTGGTTTATTTGAAAATTTTTTATTTTTT
This sequence comes from Tagetes erecta, assembly GCA_030867185.1. Classification (NCBI taxonomy): domain Eukaryota; kingdom Viridiplantae; phylum Streptophyta; class Magnoliopsida; order Asterales; family Asteraceae; genus Tagetes; species Tagetes erecta. The sequence goes on from CM061497.1 coordinate 9,569,729, forward strand.
TAAACTTTGATTTTTTGATCAAATTTGTTTTTGTGTGATTATATAAGTAAATGTTGTGGTTTTATATGAAAAGTTTTGATTTTTCGAAAGTTGATTTTTTGATCAAATTTGTTTTTGTGTGATTATATAGGTAAATGTTGTGGTTTATGTGAAAATTTTTTATTTTTTCAAAAGTTGTTGTTTTGATCAAATTTGATTTTAGTTGTATTATATAGGTAAATGTTGTGGTTTTATAAGAAAATTTTTTATTTTTTAGAAAGTTGATTTTTTATCGAATTTGATTTTAGTGTGATTATATAGGTAAATGTTGTGGTTTTATGTGAAAATTTTTTATTTTTTCAAAAGTTGATTTTTTGATCAAATTTGTTTTTGGTGTGATTATATTGGTAAATGTTGTGGTTTATATGAAAATTTTTTATGTTTTTGAAAGTTGATTTTTTGATAAAATTTGTTTTTGTGTGATTATATAGATAAATGTTGTGGTTTTAAATGAAACTTTTTAATGTTTTCTAAAGTTGATTTTTTGCTCAAATATGTTTTTGGTGTGATTATATAGGTAAATGTTGTGGTTTATATGAAAATATTTTATGTTTTTGAAAGTTGATTTTTTGATTAAATTTGTTTTTGTGTGATTATATTGGTAAATATTGTGGTTTATTTGAAAATTTTTTATTTTTTTAAACTTTGATTTTTTGATCAAATTTTTTTTTGTGTGATTATATAAGTAAATGTTGTGGTTTTATATGAAAAGTTTTGATTTTTCGAAAGTTGATTTTTTGATCAAATTTGTTTTTGTGTGATTATATAGGTAAATGTTGTGGTTTATGTGAAAATTTTTTATTTTTTCAAAAGTTGTTGTTTTGATCAAATTTGTTATTGGTGTGACTATATAGTTAAATGTTGTGGTTTTACTTGAAAATTTTTATAATTTTCGAAAGTTTATTTTTTGATCAAATATGTTTTTGGTGTGATTATATAGGTAAATGTTGTGATTTATATAAAACATTTTTATGTTTTCGAAAGTTGATTTATTGATCAAATTTGTTTTTCTGTGATTATATAGGTAAATGTTTTGGATTATGTGAAATTTTTTTATTTTTTCAAAAGTTCATTTTTTCAAAAGTTGATTTTTTGATAAAATTTATTTTTGCTGTGACTATATAGGTAAATATTGTGGTTTAAGTGAAAATTTTTTATTTTTTCGAAAGTTAATTTTTTTATCAAATTTGTTTTTGGTGGGACAATATAGGTAAATGTTGTGGTTTATATAAAATTTTTTTATGTTTTCGAAAATTGATTTTTTTATCAAATTTGTTTTTGTGTGATTATATAAGTAAATGTTGTGGTTTATGTGAAAATTTTTTGATTGTTTCAATATTTTATTTTTTGAATAAATTTGATTTTAGTTGGATTATATAGATAAATGTTGTGGTTTTATAAGAAAATTTTTTGATGTTTTTGAAAGATGATTTTTGTATCGAATTTGTTTTTAGTGTATTTATATAGGTAAATGTTGTGGTTTTATGTGAAATTTTTTTATTTTTTCAAAAGTTAATTTTTTGATCAAATTTGTTTTTCGTCTGATTATATAGATAAATGTTGTGGTTTATATTAAATTTTTTTATGATTTTGAAAGTTAATTATTTTATCAAGTTTGTTTTTGTGTGATTATATAGGTAAATGTTGTGGTTTATGTGAAAATTTTTTATTTTTTCAAAAGTTGATTTTTTGATCAAATTTGTTTTTGGTGTGATTATATAGGTAAATGTTGTGGTTTATATGAAATTTTTTATGATTTTGAAAGTTAATTTTTTGATCAAATTTGTTGTTGTGTGATTATATAGATAAATGTTATGGTTTATGTGAAAATTTTTTATTTTTTCAAAAGTTGTTGTTTTGATCAAATTTGATTTTAGTTGTATTATATAGGTAAATGTTGTGGTTTTATAAGAAAATTTTTTATTTTTTAGAAAGTTGATTTTTTATCGAATTTGATTTTAGTGTGATTATATAGGTAAATGTTGTGGTTTTATGTAAAAATTTTTTATTTTTTCAAAAGTTGATTTTTTGATCAAATTTGTTTTTGGTGTGATTATTTTGGTAAATGTTGTGGTTTATATGAAATTTTTTTATGTTTTTGAAAGTTGATTTTTTGATAAAATTTGTTTTTGTGTGATTATATAGATAAATGTTGTGGTTTTAAATGAAACTTTTTAATGTTTTCTAAAGTTGATTTTTTGCTCAAATATGTTTTTGGTGTGATTATATAGGTAAATGTTGTGGTTTATATGAAAATATTTTATGTTTTTGAAAGTTGATTTTTTGATTAAATTTGTTTTTGTGTGATTATATTGGTAAATATTGTGGTTTATTTGAAAATTTTTTATTTTTTTAAACTTTGATTTTTTGATCAAATTTGTTTTTGTGTGATTATATAAGTAAATGTTGTGGTTTTATATGAAAAGTTTTGATTTTTCGAAAGTTGATTTTTTGATCAAATTTGTTTTTGTGTGATTATATAGGTAAATGTTGTGGTTTATGTGAAAATTTTTTATTTTTTCAAAAGTTGTTGTTTTGATCAAATTTGTTATTGGTGTGTCTATATAGTTACATGTTGTGGTTTTACTTGAAAATTTTTATAATTTTCGAAAGTTTATTTTTTGATCTAATATGTTTTTGGTGTGATTATATAGGTAAATGTTGTGATTTATATAAAACATTTTTATGTTTTCGAAAGTTGATTTTTTGATTAAATTTGTTTTTCTGTGATTATATAGGTAAATGTTTTGGATTATGTGAAAATTTTTTATTTTTTCAAAAGTACATTTTTACAAAAGTTGATTTTTTGATAAAATTTATTTTTGCTGTGACTATATAGGTAAATGTTGTGGTTTAAGTGAAAATTTTTTATTTTTTCGAAAGTTAATTTTTTATCAAATTTGTTTTTGGTGGGACAATATAGGTAAATGTTGTGATTTATATGAAAATTTTTTATGTTTTCGAAAATTGAGTTTTTTATCAAATTTGTTTTTGTGTGATTATATAAGTAAATGTTGTGGTTTATGTGAAAATTTTTTGATTGTTTCAATATTTTATTTTTTGAATAAATTTGATTTTAGTTGGATTATATAGGTAAATGTTGTGGTTTTATAAGAAAATTTTTGATGTTTTTGAAAGATGATTTTTGTATCGAATTTGTTTTTAGTGTATTTATATAGGTAAATGTTGTGGTTTTATGTGAAATTTTTTTATTTTTTCAAAAGTTAATTTTTTGATCAAATTTGTTTTTCGTCTGATTATATAGATAAATGTTGTGATTTATATTAAATTTTTTTACGATTTTGAAAGTTAATTTTTTTATCAAGTTTGTTTTTGTGTGATTATATATATAGGTAAATGTTGTGGTTTATGTGAAAATTTTTTATTTTTTCAAAAGTTGCATTTTTGACCAAATTTGTTTTTGGTGTGACTATACAGATAAATAATGTGGTTTTATATAAAAATTTTTAATGTTTTCGAAAGTTGATTTTTATAGAATTTGTTTTAAGTGTAATTATGTAGGTAAATGTTGTGGTTTTATGTGAAAATTTTTAATTTTTTCAAAAGTTAATTTTTTGATCAAATTAGTTTTTGGTGTGATTATATAGGTAATTTTTGTGTTTATATGAATTTTTTTTTATGTTTTTGAATAGTGATTTTTTGATCAAATTTGTTTTGGGTGATTATATAGGTAAAGGTTGTGGTTTATGTGAAAATTTTTTATTTTTTCAATAGTTAATTTTTTGATCAAATTAGTTTTTGGTGTGATTATATAGGTAAATGTTGTGGTTTATATGAAAATATTTTATGTTTTTGAAAGTTTATTTTTTGATTAAATTTGTTTTTGTGTAATTATATTGGTAAATATTGTGGTTTATTTGAAAATTTTTTATTTTTTTAAAAGTTGATTTTTTGATCAAATTTGTTTTTGTGTAATTATATAAGTAAATGTTGTGGTTTTATAGGAAAAGTTTTGATTTTTCGAAAGTTGATTTTTTGATTAAATTTGTTTTTGTGTGATTATATAGGTAAATGTTGTGGTTTATGTGAAAATTTTTTATTTTTTCAAAAGTTGTTGTTTTGATCAAATTTGTTATTGGTGTGACTATATAGTTAAATGTTGTGGTTTTACTTGAAAATTTTTATAATTTTCGAAAGTTTATTTTTTGATCAAATATGTTTTTGGTGTGATTATATAGGTAAATGTTGTGATTTATATAAAACATTTTTATGTTTTCGAAAGTTGATTTTTTGATTAAATTTGTTTTTCTGTGATTATATAGGTAAATGTTTTGGATTATGTGAAAATTTTTTATTTTTTCAAAAGTACATTTTTACAAAAGTTGATTTTTTGATAAAATTTATTTTTGCTGTGACTATATAGGTAAATGTTGTGGTTTAAGTGAAAATTTTTTATTTTTTCGAAAGTTAATTTTTTATCAAATTTGTTTTTGGTGGGACAATATAGGTAAATGTTGTGATTTATATGAAAATTTTTTATGTTTTCGAAAATTGAGTTTTTTATCAAATTTGTTTTTGTGTGATTATATAAGTAAATGTTGTGGTTTATGTGAAAATTTTTTGATTGTTTCAATATTTTATTTTTTGAATAAATTTGATTTTAGTTGGATTATATAGGTAAATGTTGTGGTTTTATAAGAAAATTTTTGATGTTTTTGAAAGATGATTTTTGTATCGAATTTGTTTTTAGTGTATTTATATAGGTAAATGTTGTGGTTTTATGTGAAATTTTTTTATTTTTTCAAAAGTTAATTTTTTGATCAAATTTGTTTTTCGTCTGATTATATAGATAAATGTTGTGATTTATATTAAATTTTTTTACGATTTTGAAAGTTAATTTTTTTATCAAGTTTGTTTTTGTGTGATTATATATATAGGTAAATGTTGTGGTTTATGTGAAAATTTTTTATTTTTTCAAAAGTTGCATTTTTGACCAAATTTGTTTTTGGTGTGACTATACAGATAAATAATGTGGTTTTATATAAAAATTTTTAATGTTTTCGAAAGTTGATTTTTATAGAATTTGTTTTAAGTGTAATTATGTAGGTAAATGTTGTGGTTTTATGTGAAAATTTTTAATTTTTTCAAAAGTTAATTTTTTGATCAAATTAGTTTTTGGTGTGATTATATAGGTAATTTTTGTGTTTATATGAATTTTTTTTTATGTTTTTGAATAGTGATTTTTTGATCAAATTTGTTTTGGGTGATTATATAGGTAAAGGTTGTGGTTTATGTGAAAATTTTTTATTTTTTCAATAGTTAATTTTTTGATCAAATTAGTTTTTGGTGTGATTATATAGGTAAATGTTGTGGTTTATATGAAAATATTTTATGTTTTTGAAAGTTTATTTTTTGATTAAATTTGTTTTTGTGTAATTATATTGGTAAATATTGTGGTTTATTTGAAAATTTTTTATTTTTTTAAAAGTTGATTTTTTGATCAAATTTGTTTTTGTGTAATTATATAAGTAAATGTTGTGGTTTTATAGGAAAAGTTTTGATTTTTCGAAAGTTGATTTTTTGATTAAATTTGTTTTTGTGTGATTATATAGGTAAATGTTGTGGTTTATGTGAAAATTTTTTATTTTTTCAAAAGTTGTTGTTTTGATCAAATTTGTTATTGGTGTGACTATATAGTTAAATGTTGTGGTTTTACTTGAAAATTTTTATAATTTTCGAAAGTTTATTTTTTGATCAAATATGTTTTTGGTGTGATTATATAGGTAAATGTTGTGATTTATATAAAACATTTTTATGTTTTCGAAAGTTGATTTTTTGATCAAATTTGTTTTTCTGTGATTATATAGGTAAATGTTTTGGATTATGTGAAATTTTTTTATTTTTTCAAAAGTTCATTTTTTCAAAAGTTGATTTTTTGATAAAATTTATTTTTGCTGTGACTATATAGGTAAATATTGTGGTTTAAGTGAAAATTTTTTATTTTTTCGAAAGTTAATTTTTTTATCAAATTTGTTTTTGGTGGGACAATATAGGTAAATGTTGTGGTTTATATGAAATTTTTTTATGTTTTCGAAAATTGATTTTTTTTATCAAATTTGTTTTTGTGTGATTATATAAGTAAATGTTGTGGTTTATGTGAAAATTTTTTGATTGTTTCAATATTTTATTTTTTGAATAAATTTGATTTTAGTTGGATTATATAGATAAATGTTGTGGTTTTATAAGAAAATTTTTTGATGTTTTTGAAAGATGATTTTTGTATCGAATTTGTTTTTAGTGTATTTATATAGGTAAATGTTGTGGTTTTATGTGAAATTTTTTTATTTTTTCAAAAGTTAATTTTTTGATCAAATTTGTTTTTCGTCTGATTATATAGATAAATGTTGTGGTTTATATTAAATTTTTTTATGATTTTGAAAGTTAATTATTTTATCAAGTTTGTTTTTGTGTGATTATATAGGTAAATGTTGTGGTTTATGTGAAAATTTTTTATTTTTTCAAAAGTTGCTTTTTTGATCACATTTGTTTTTGGTGTGACTATACAGATAAATAATGTGGTTTTATATAAAATTTTTTAATGTTTTCGAAAGTTGATTTTTTTATAGAATTTGTTTAAGTGTAATTATGTAGGTAAATATTGTGGTTTTACGTGAAAATTTTTAATATTTTCAAAAGTTAATTTTTTGATCAAATTAGTTTTTGGTGTGATTATATAGGTAAATTTTGTGTTATATGAAATTTTTTTTATGTTTTTGAAAGGTGATTTTTTGATCAAATTTGTTTTGGGTGATTATATAGGTAAAGGTTGTGGTTTATGTGAAAATTTTTTATTTTTTCAATAGTGGATTTTTTGATCAAATTTGTTTTTGTGTGATTATATAGGTAAATGTTGTGGTTAAATTGAAAATTTTTTATTTTCTCAATAGTTGATTTTTTGATCAAATTTGGTTTTTGTGTGACTATATAGGTAAATGTTGTGTTTTTATATGAAAAGTTTTGATGTTTTCGAAAGTTGATTTTTTGATCAAATTTGTTTTTGAGTGATTATATAGGTAAATGTTGTGTTTATGTGAAAATTTTTGATTTTTCAAAAGTTGATTTTTTGTATAAATTAGATTTTATTTGAATTATATAGGTAAAATTGTGGTTTATAAGAAAATTTTTGATGTGTTTCAAAAGTTGATTTGTTTATCGAATTTGTTTTTAGTGTAACTATATAGGTAAATGTTGTAGTATTATGTGGAAATTTTTTATTTTTTCAAAAGTTGATTTTTTGATCAAATTTGTTTTTCGTCTGATTATATAGATAAATGTTGTGGTTTATATTAAATTTTTTTACGATTTTGAAAGTTAATTTTTTTATCAAGTTTGTTTTTGTGTGATTATATATATAGGTAAATGTTGTGGTTTATGTGAAAATTTTTTATTTTTTCAAAAGTTGCATTTTTGACCAAATTTGTTTTTGGTGTGACTATACAGATAAATAATGTGGTTTTATATAAAAATTTTTAATGTTTTCGAAAGTTGATTCTTTTATAGAATTTGTTTTAAGTGTAATTATGTAGGTAAATGTTGTGGTTTTATGTGAAAATTTTTAATTTTTTCAAAAGTTAATTTTTTGATCAAATTAGTTTTTGGTGTGATTATATAGGTAATTTTTGTGTTTATATGAATTTTTTTTATGTTTTTGAATAGTGATTTTTTGATCAAATTTGTTTTGGGTGATTATATAGGTAAAGGTTGTGGTTTATGTGAAATTTTTTTATTTTTTCAATAGTTAATTTTTTGATCAAATTAGTTTTTGGTGTGATTATATAGGTAAATGTTGTGGTTTATATGAAAATATTTTATGTTTTTGAAAGTTGATTTTTTGATTAAATTTGTTTTTGTGTAATTATATTGGTAAATATTGTGGTTTATTTGAAAATTTTTTATTTTTTTAAAAGTTGATTTTTTGATCAAATTTGTTTTTGTGTAATTATATAAGTAAATATTGTGGTTTTATAGGAAAAGTTTTGATTTTTCGAAAGTTGATTTTTTGATCAAATTTGTTTTTGTGTGATTATATAGGTAAATGTTGTGGTTTATGTGAAAATTTTTTATTTTTTCAAAAGTTGTTGTTTTGATCAAATTTGTTATTGGTGTGACTATATAGTTAAATGTTGTGGTTTTACTTGAAAATTTTTATAATTTTCGAAAGTTTATTTTTTGATCAAATATGTTTTTGGTGTGATTATATAGGTAAATGTTGTGATTTATATAAAACATTTTTATGTTTTCGAAAGTTGATTTTTTGATCAAATTTGTTTTTCTGTGATTATATAGGTAAATGTTTTGGATTATGTGAAATTTTTTTATTTTTTCAAAAGTTCATTTTTTCAAAAGTTGATTTTTTGATAAAATTTATTTTTGCTGTGACTATATAGGTAAATATTGTGGTTTAAGTGAAAATTTTTTATTTTTTCGAAAGTTAATTTTTTTATCAAATTTGTTTTTGGTGGGACAATATAGGTAAATGTTGTGGTTTATATGAAATTTTTTTATGTTTTCGAAAATTGATTTTTTTATCAAATTTGTTTTTGTGTGATTATATAAATAAATGTTGTGGTTTATGTGAAAATTTTTTGATTGTTTCAATATTTTATTTTTTGAATAAATTTGATTTTAGTTGGATTATATAGATAAATGTTGTGGTTTTATAAGAAAATTTTTTGATGTTTTTGAAAGATGATTTTTGTATCGAATTTGTTTTTAGTGTATTTATATAGGTAAATGTTGTGGTTTTATGTGAAATTTTTTTATTTTTTCAAAAGTTAATTTTTTGATCAAATTTGTTTTTCGTCTGATTATATAGATAAATGTTGTGGTTTATATTAAATTTTTTTATGATTTTGAAAGTTAATTATTTTATCAAGTTTGTTTTTGTGTGATTATATAGGTAAATGTTGTGGTTTATGTGAAAATTTTTTATTTTTTCAAAAGTTGCTTTTTTGATCACATTTGTTTTTGGTGTGACTATACAGATAAATAATGTGGTTTTATATAAAATTTTTTAATGTTTTCGAAAGTTGATTTTTTTATAGAATTTGTTTAAGTGTAATTATGTAGGTAAATATTGTGGTTTTACATGAAAATTTTTAATATTTTCAAAAGTTAATTTTTTGATCAAATTAGTTTTTGGTGTGATTATATAGGTAAATTTTGTGTTATATGAAATTTTTTTTATGTTTTTGAAAGGTGATTTTTTGATCAAATTTGTTTTGGGTGATTATATAGGTAAAGGTTGTGGTTTATGTGAAAATTTTTTATTTTTTCAATAGTGGATTTTTTGATCAAATTTGTTTTTGTGTGATTATATAGGTAAATGTTGTGGTTAAATTGAAAATTTTTTATTTTCTCAATAGTTGATTTTTTGATCAAATTTGGTTTTTGTGTGACTATATAGGTAAATGTTGTGTTTTTATATGAAAAGTTTTGATGTTTTCGAAAGTTGATTTTTTGATCAAATTTGTTTTTGAGTGATTATATAGGTAAATGTTGTGTTTATGTGAAAATTTTTGATTTTTCAAAAGTTGATTTTTTGTATAAATTTGATTTTATTTGAATTATATAGGTAAATATTGTGGTTTTATAAGAAAATTTTTGATGTTTTCAAAAGTTGATTTGTTTATCGAATTTGTTTTTAGTGTAACTATATAGGTAAAGGTTGTAGTATTATGTGGAAATTTTTTATTTTTTCAAAAGTTGATTTTTTGATCAAATTTGTTTTTGGTTTGATTATATAGGTAAATGTTGTGGTTTATGTGAAAATTTTTTATTTTTTCAAAAGTTGATTTTTTGTATAAATTTGATTTAAGTTGGATTATATAGGTAAATGTTGTGGTTTTATAAGAAAATTTTTGATGTTTTCAAAAGTTGATTTTTTGATCAAATTTGTTTTTGAGTGATTATATAGGTAAATGTTGTGTTTATGTGAAAATTTTTGATTTTTCAAAAGTTGATTTTTTGTATAAATTTGATTTTATTTGAATTATATAGGTAAAATTGTGGTTTATAAGAAAATTTTTGATGTTTTCAAAAGTTGATTTGTTTATCGAATTTGTTTTTAGTGTAACTATATAGGTAAATGTTGTAGTATTATGTGGAAATTTTTTATTTTTTTAAAAGTTGATTTTTTGATCAAATTTGTTTTTCGTCTGATTATATAGATAAATGTTGTGGTTTATATTAAATTTTTTTACGATTTTGAAAGTTAATTTTTTTATCAAGTTTGTTTTTGTGTGATTATATATATAGGTAAATGTTGTGGTTTATGTGAAAATTTTTTATTTTTTCAAAAGTTGCATTTTTGACCAAATTTGTTTTTGGTGTGACTATACAGATAAATAATGTGGTTTTATATAAAAATTTTTAATGTTTTCGAAAGTTGATTCTTTTATAGAATTTGTTTTAAGTGTAATTATGTAGGTAAATGTTGTGGTTTTATGTGAAAATTTTTAATTTTTTCAAAAGTTAATTTTTTGATCAAATTAGTTTTTGGTGTGATTATATAGGTAATTTTTGTGTTTATATGAATTTTTTTTATGTTTTTGAATAGTGATTTTTTGATCAAATTTGTTTTGGGTGATTATATAGGTAAAGGTTGTGGTTTTTGTGAAATTTTTTTATTTTTTCAATAGTTAATTTTTTGATCAAATTAGTTTTTGGTGTGATTATATAGGTAAATGTTGTGGTTTATATGAAAATATTTTATGTTTTTGAAAGTTGATTTTTTGATTAAATTTGTTTTTGTGTAATTATATTGGTAAATATTGTGGTTTATTTGAAAATTTTTTATTTTTTTAAAAGTTGATTTTTTGATCAAATTTGTTTTTGTGTAATTATATAAGTAAATGTTGTGGTTTTATAGGAAAAGTTTTGATTTTTCGAAAGTTGATTTTTTGATCAAATTTGTTTTTGTGTGATTATATAGGTAAATGTTGTGGTTTATGTGAAAATTTTTTATTTTTTCAAAAGTTGTTGTTTTGATCAAATTTGTTATTGGTGTGACTATATAGTTAAATGTTGTGGTTTTACTTGAAAATTTTTATAATTTTCGAAAGTTTATTTTTTGATCAAATATGTTTTTGGTGTGATTATATAGGTAAATGTTGTGATTTATATAAAACATTTTTATGTTTTCGAAAGTTGATTTTTTGATCAAATTTGTTTTTCTGTGATTATATAGGTAAATGTTTTGGATTATGTGAAATTTTTTTATTTTTTCAAAAGTTCATTTTTTCAAAAGTTGATTTTTTGATAAAATTTATTTTTGCTGTGACTATATAGGTAAATATTGTGGTTTAAGTGAAAATTTTTTATTTTTTCGAAAGTTAATTTTTTTATCAAATTTGTTTTTGGTGGGACAATATAGGTAAATGTTGTGGTTTATATGAAATTTTTTTATGTTTTCGAAAATTGATTTTTTTATCAAATTTGTTTTTGTGTGATTATATAAGTAAATGTTGTGGTTTATGTGAAAATTTTTTGATTGTTTCAATATTTTATTTTTTGAATAAATTTGATTTTAGTTGGATTATATAGATAAATGTTGTGGTTTTATAAGAAATTTTTTTGATGTTTTTGAAAGATGATTTTTGTATCGAATTTGTTTTTAGTGTATTTATATAGGTAAATGTTGTGGTTTTATGTGAAATTTTTTTATTTTTTCAAAAGTTAATTTTTTGATCAAATTTGTTTTTCGTCTGATTATATAGATAAATGTTGTGGTTTATATTAAATTTTTTTATGATTTTGAAAGTTAATTATTTTATCTGTGACAACCCAGAATTTTTTTATTTTCTTTTCTTCCCTATAACCTCAAACCCTTACCAACCTTACTCAATTTTCGGGACGAAAATTCATTTAACAATGAGATGATGTGACACCCGATATTTTCAAATTATCACCGTTAACTCAAACTCTATTATTTTAACATTATTATGATAGATTTAGAGCACTTATTATCACACGGATTCGTTTGTTAACAACTAACAAAATAATAATTGTGTGAAACCTAGAGTTGCCGCTCTATTGTTCGTTATGAAACCCGTACTTCGATTAGTAATTAATTAAAAATTAATAATTATTATAATGCTGGATCAAGTTAAATATAAAACAAAAGCTTAAGGACTATATTGCAATTTAAAAAAAAAAAAAAAAAAAGAGAACAAATCATATAAAAACCACCAAACCCCCACTCGTAACCTATTCTCGCCGTCATCACCCTCACCTCCGGTTACCATCTTCGCCGCCTCCGTCTCACCTCCGATAGCCTCCCTCCACCTTTCTGTCACCGACAAACGTCACTACAACCACTGACGGTCACCGTGATCCACGTACCGGCGAAACTTATTTCTCATTTTCGGTAAGCTTTAACAACCCGTTTTCATTGATATGTTTTCGTTAAGGTTTCGGTTTCGGGTTATGGTTAAGTACGGATCTGCACTATGTGTGTCGGGTGAAGCACATAATGAGTGTCGGGTTACAGTTTAAATGTGTGTCGAGTTTTGGTGTTTATATGCTTATATATATGTGGTTGCGTCGGATGTATATATAGGATTTAGTGTGTTGTGCTTGTGCATGTATAATGAATGTGTGTATACGTGTAATAATTTTGTATATGTGCATGGAAATTTGTGTGTTTATGTTCATATATATGGTCATGTAAAATATATGTGTGTACATATAAAATATATGTGTACTAGAGTGACTCGAGATGAACTACATGTCTAACATTTTTTTCCTAAGTCAGTTTCTCCCTACAAATTGAGTGTAGAATTTCTTATAGATCAAATGAGGTTTTATTTATGTATCATTTAATTAATACTTGTGAAAATCAATATTGTTAACATGTGTCTCAACCAACATGTATCTTGGTACGTATTCGTGTGATAGTTTTTAGTAGCTTCTAACTTTTGGCACTTTAAATTATCTTTTCTTTAATACTTGTGAAGATTTATAAGATAATCCAATTTTACGTGCTATAGGTTTATTTCGTTTAAAGCATCTAGTATTACGTTGAATTCGCATGTTTTAGGAAGGTACTTTTGAACAATTTAATTGAATGATGTACAAGTATAAGTGCGTTTGGAAACTTAAGAATGTTTCATTACCCTTGTTTGAAGTGTTCTTCCATATACTTTGATATAATGATAACAGTGTGGGGATGAACATGGGTGTATGATTATATGCATGAGTGTGTTTATGTAAGTGTGTAGGTTCATGGGTGTGCAATGGTGCATTTGGTGCAAGTGTTTGAGTATAACTGTGTGAGTCAAAACACTTTGAATTACATGGCAAATTATATTTGGGTTTTGGGGTACGAAACTAAACCGGAAATACGAAACCGAACGTGAACTATGATAAAGTAATTTGTACCTAACTAGTAGAACTTAAACAGGTTGTTGGTCGACTTTGGAAATTCCATTTATTATTGCTAATTTATTGTAGCTGTGCAACCTAAGGTGAGTTTCACGGCTCCTTTTACTATTTTCCTGTTGGGGGAGAAAGCACGCATGAAAACACTTTTGATTTTTGTATTTACTTATATATCATCATGGCTTACTAAACGTTAAACTTAACATACGAAAGTCCTTACAATTCTCTCGAACCGTTAATATACGGGGTATAGCGAGGAAGTTCGGGTAGTACTACTGGGTTTGACAAACCCCACCCTTGGCTGGGAGCCGGGCAGGTGTGAATTGTCCTAATCTCATGGGCCATTGAATGTTAACAATGGTAACAAGGCACAACATAAACAGTCAGCTCGGATTCGAAACGTTTGAGTAACATGAAAACTTGGGTTAGCTACCTACTGATATATTTGTGATTTACATTATCTGGAAAACTTGTTATTGAACTATTGTTTAAAACCTGTGAACTCACCAACCTAGCGTTGACACTTTTTAGCGTGTTTTTCTCAGGTGGTCAAGGTTAGCTGAACATCACAATAGGACATGCATCATGGGTCTGCATAGTTTCAAACATTTTATTTATAATTATTACAGTTTAAATTCTATACTTTGGGGCGCGTGTTTTGCGCATATGTTTTACTTTACTTTACGCTTCCGCATTGTTTTAAACGGTTAAACTCTGACGTTTGGTTTTCTCATTTAATGAGACACGTTATTTTTAAATTCATTTAGAGTCGTTTGTGTAATTAATGACTTGGATCCTGGTTTGTCACGCCTCAAACGGTAGAACTCCGTTAGTGGAATTTGGGGGTGTGACAGATTGGTATCAGAGCCATTAGTTATAGCGAACTAGGTTGCATTGCATTGCATTCTAGACTATAACTGCACGCTGCATTAGTTACACTATGCAATAACGTAATTGACACTCATTTAGATAAATTGAATTGTTGATATGTCTTCATCTTTGCATTAAAATTTTATTTTTACTATATATAATTATAGATAATGAACTAGTCTTTCATTTATGCACTCACTTAGTTATAAAATACACAAGCGCACTGGCATTACATGCCTATCGACGTGGCTCAATTTGGTGGCTTGCGTAGTTAGTTTAAATTAAGTAAAAATTTATAGCACGAAGTTAGTAGAATCTTCCTTGTTAGTGTGGCTTGAATTAAATATGCTCTTCTTAGCTTTACGCCTTATGCTTGATCATAACTCTACTAATTGACTATGCTGTTGAAAATCTAAAACTGGTTAAAAATGTTTGAGCAACCTCTTTCATTGGTTTATCAGTTATAACACACATCATGATGGCAACAAGCCAGTGTAGTCCGAAGCATGATGAACACCCTTTTATAATTACCTACCTCATTTTGGCAACCAACCGGCGGGGATCAGCGCTTTATGAAATGAAGTGCACGAACAATATACTTGAGGGTTGTACAAAAACTCATTAATAGTGAGGTCTTGAGTTGATAGTTGTTTTAACTACTATGTGGTATCACACATAACCTATTATGTGACTCATTATGTGCCATAATATGTTAACAGCTTTATGAACTATTATGTGTTATAAAATGCTACCTACATGCCTTGATGATGTCATCGTTCATGATAATTGTATGCTCACTACATGTTATTAGCAGTCTTATCTGGATAGTTATCATAAACTTATAGTATGCTTGACATATGTTTTCCCGATAAGTACATCACACTAGGCATCTATTAGAATATTTCACATGTAGTGTACATAATAAGTATACCCACCTTTTCTTATACATGTCATATACTTAAAATAAGATAAAATACCATATAGATAAGTACAAAACAATAAGCATGAAAAAAAAACATAAGATTAAATCGTGCGATGCGAAACAAGTTAGGATGGTCGTGTGATATAAATTGACGATTACGGGTGCGCAACGTAATGGTGAATTTACAGGTACACGGGGATCTTGGCAAAAACACGTCGTGTGGGTTATACCCAAAACATAATAAATAAATAATGTTAACTCTAATTCATCTCAAGCAAAAGTCCGTCTCTAAATTACAATGGGTAAAAAAAGTCTGTCTTAAGTTATAACTGTAAGAATTGAATTACTTACACTTACGCACACAGTTATTTGCAATGGTTAGACATTATTCTTATACGTATAAGATATGTCGTCATCCTTAACTCCCTCTCATGCTTCTCGTAAGAAACTTGCAATTTCTAACACCCGCCATCCTCACCCACTCTTTCGACACTTAAACTGATAGAAAATTTTATGTTCTATAAGCCTTACAAATTACCAAATGCAATCCGAACTCTATTAGAGGCTAAGTATTCTGACTAGTTAACTTGTGAAAACCTAATTAAATCAACTCACATCAAGTGTTCAAACCAAAGTGATCTGTCGTCAATAAAATTTCGAGACGAAATTTCTTTTAACAAGGGGATGATGTGACAACCCAGAATTTTTTTATTTTCTTTTCTTCCCTATAACCTCAAACCCTTACCAACCTTACTCAATTTTCGGGACGAAAATTCATTTAACAATGAGATGATGTGACACCCGATATTTTCAAATTATCACCGTTAACTCAAACTCTATTATTTTAACATTATTATGATAGATTTAGAGCACTTATTATCACACGGATTCGTTTGTTAACAACTAACAAAATAATAATTGTGTGAAACCTAGAGTTGCCGCTCTATTGTTCGTTATGAAACCCGTACTTCGATTAGTAATTAATTAAAAATTAATAATTATTATAATGCTGGATCAAGTTAAATATAAAACAAAAGCTTAAGGACTATATTGCAATTTAAAAAAAAAAAAAAGAAAGAGAACAAATCATATAAAAACCACCAAACCCCCACTCGTAACCTATTCTCGCCGTCATCACCCTCACCTCCGGTTACCATCTTCGCCGCCTCCGTCTCACCTCCGATAGCCTCCCTCCACCTTTCTGTCACCGACAAACGTCACTACAACCACTGACGGTCACCGTGATCCACGTACCGGCGAAACTTATTTCTCATTTTCGGTAAGCTTTAACAACCCGTTTTCATTGATATGTTTTCGTTAAGGTTTCGGTTTCGGGTTATGGTTAAGTACGGATCTGCACTATGTGTGTCGGGTGAAGCACATAATGAGTGTCGGGTTACAGTTTAAATGTGTGTCGAGTTTTGGTGTTTATATGCTTATATATATGTGGTTGCGTCGGATGTATATATAGGATTTAGTGTGTTGTGCTTGTGCATGTATAATGAATGTGTGTATACGTGTAATAATTTTGTATATGTGCATGGAAATTTGTGTGTTTATGTTCATATATATGGTCATGTAAAATATATGTGTGTACATATAAAATATATGTGTACTAGAGTGACTCGAGATGAACTACATGTCTAACATTTTTTTCCTAAGTCAGTTTCTCCCTACAAATTGAGTGTAGAATTTCTTATAGATCAAATGAGGTTTTATTTATGTATCATTTAATTAATACTTGTGAAAATCAATATTGTTAACATGTGTCTCAACCAACATGTATCTTGGTACGTATTCGTGTGATAGTTTTTAGTAGCTTCTAACTTTTGGCACTTTAAATTATCTTTTCTTTAATACTTGTGAAGATTTATAAGATAATCCAATTTTACGTGCTATAGGTTTATTTCGTTTAAAGCATCTAGTATTACGTTGAATTCGCATGTTTTAGGAAGGTACTTTTGAACAATTTAATTGAATGATGTACAAGTATAAGTGCGTTTGGAAACTTAAGAATGTTTCATTACCCTTGTTTGAAGTGTTCTTCCATATACTTTGATATAATGATAACAGTGTGGGGATGAACATGGGTGTATGATTATATGCATGAGTGTGTTTATGTAAGTGTGTAGGTTCATGGGTGTGCAATGGTGCATTTGGTGCAAGTGTTTGAGTATAACTGTGTGAGTCAAAACACTTTGAATTACATGGCAAATTATATTTGGGTTTTGGGGTACGAAACTAAACCGGAAATACGAAACCGAACGTGAACTATGATAAAGTAATTTGTACCTAACTAGTAGAACTTAAACAGGTTGTTGGTCGACTTTGGAAATTCCATTTATTATTGCTAATTTATTGTAGCTGTGCAACCTAAGGTGAGTTTCACGGCTCCTTTTACTATTTTCCTGTTGGGGGAGAAAGCACGCATGAAAACACTTTTGATTTTTGTATTTACTTATATATCATCATGGCTTACTAAACGTTAAACTTAACATACGAAAGTCCTTACAATTCTCTCGAACCGTTAATATACGGGGTATAGCGAGGAAGTTCGGGTAGTACTACTGGGTTTGACAAACCCCACCCTTGGCTGGGAGCCGGGCAGGTGTGAATTGTCCTAATCTCATGGGCCATTGAATGTTAACAATGGTAACAAGGCACAACATAAACAGTCAGCTCGGATTCGAAACGTTTGAGTAACATGAAAACTTGGGTTAGCTACCTACTGATATATTTGTGATTTACATTATCTGGAAAACTTGTTATTGAACTATTGTTTAAAACCTGTGAACTCACCAACCTAGCGTTGACACTTTTTAGCGTGTTTTTCTCAGGTGGTCAAGGTTAGCTGAACATCACAATAGGACATGCATCATGGGTCTGCATAGTTTCAAACATTTTATTTATAATTATTACAGTTTAAATTCTATACTTTGGGGCGCGTGTTTTGCGCATATGTTTTACTTTACTTTACGCTTCCGCATTGTTTTAAACGGTTAAACTCTGACGTTTGGTTTTCTCATTTAATGAGACACGTTATTTTTAAATTCATTTAGAGTCGTTTGTGTAATTAATGACTTGGATCCTGGTTTGTCACGCCTCAAACGGTAGAACTCCGTTAGTGGAATTTGGGGGTGTGACATTATCAAGTTTGTTTTTGTGTGATTATATAGGTAAATGTTGTGGTTTATGTGAAAATTTTTTATTTTTTCAAAAGTTGCTTTTTTGATCACATTTGTTTTTGGTGTGACTATACAGATAAATAATGTGGTTTTATATAAAATTTTTTAATGTTTTCGAAAGTTGATTTTTTTATAGAATTTGTTTAAGTGTAATTATGTAGGTAAATATTGTGGTTTTACGTGAAAATTTTTAATATTTTCAAAAGTTAATTTTTTGATCAAATTAGTTTTTGGTGTGATTATATAGGTAAATTTTGTGTTATATGAATTTTTTTTTATGTTTTTGAAAGGTGATTTTTTGATCAAATTTGTTTTGGGTGATTATATAGGTAAAGGTTGTGGTTTATGTGAAAATTTTTTATTTTTTCAATAGTGGATTTTTTGATCAAATTTGTTTTTGTGTGATTATATAGGTAAATGTTGTGGTTAAATTGAAAATTTTTTATTTTCTCAATAGTTGATTTTTTGATCAAATTTGGTTTTTGTGTGACTATATAGGTAAATGTTGTGTTTTTATATGAAAAGTTTTGATGTTTTCGAAATTTGATTTTTTGATCAAATTTGTTTTTGAGTGATTATATAGGTAAATGTTGTGTTTATGTGAAAATTTTTGATTTTTCAAAAGTTGATTTTTTGTATAAATTAGATTTTATTTGAATTATATAGGTAAATATTGTGGTTTTATAAGAAAATTTTTGATGTTTTCAAAAGTTGATTTGTTTATCGAATTTGTTTTTAGTGTAACTATATAGGTAAATGTTGTAGTATTATGTGGAAATTTTTTATTTTTTCAAAAGTTGATTTTTTGATCAAATTTGATTTTGGTTTGATTATATAGGTAAATGTTGTGGTTTATGTGAAAATTTTTTATTTTTTCAAAAGTTGATTTTTTGTATAAATTTGATTTAAGTTGGATTATATAGGTAAATGTTGTGGTTTTATAAGAAAATTTTTGATGTTTTCAAAAGTTGATTTTTTTATCAAATTTGTTTTTAGTGTAACTATATAGGTAAATGTTGTAGTTTTATGGTAAATTTTTTATTTTTTTAAAAGTTGATATTTTGATCAAATCTTTTTTGGTGTGATTATATAGGTAAATGTTGTGGTTTATATGAAATTTTTTTATGAATTTGAAAGTTAATTTTTTGATCAAATTTGTTTTTGTGTGATTATATAGGTAAATGTTGTGGTTTAAATGAAAATTGTTTATTTTTTCAAAAGTTGTTGTTTTGATCAAATTTGATTTTAGTTGTACTATATAGGTAAATGTTGTGGTTTATAAGAAAATTTTGATGTTTTCAAAAGTTGATTTTTTTATCGAATTTGTTTTTAGTGTAACTATATAGGTAAATGTTGTGGTTTTATGTGAATTTTTTTATTTTTTCAAGAGTTGATTTTTGTTCAAATTTGTTTTTGGTGTGATTATTTAGGTAAATATTGTGGTTTATATGAAAATTTTTATGTTTTTGGAAGTTGATTTTTTGATCAAATTTGTTTTTGTGTGATTATATAGGTAAATGTTGTGGTGTACGTGAAAATTTTTTATTTTTTTCTAAAGTTGATTTTTTGATCAAATTTGTTTTTGGTGTGACTATATAGGTAAATGTTGTGTTTATATAAGAAAAGTTTTGATGTTTTGGAAATTTGGTTTTTTGATCAAATATGTTTTTGTGTGATTATATAGATAAATGTTGTGGTTTATGTGAAAATTTTTAATTTTTTCAAAAGTTGATTTTTTGAAAAATTTTTATTTAAGTTGGATTTATAGGTAAATGTTGTGGTTTTATAAGAAAATTTTTGATGTTTTCGAAAGTTGATTTATTTATCGAATTTGTTTTTAGTATGATTATATAGGTAAATGTTGTGGATTTATGTGAAAATTTTTGATTTTTTCAAAAGTTGATTTTTTGATCAAATTTGTTTTTTGTGTGACTATATAGGTAAAATTGTGGTTTTATATGAAAAGTTTTGATGTTTTAGAAAGTTTATTTTTTGATCAAATTTGTTTTTTGTGTGATTATTTAGATAAATGTTGTGGTTTTATATGAAAATTTTTATTTTTTAAAAAGTTGTTTTGATCAAATTTGATTTTTGTTTTATAAATTTTTTTTTGATGTTTTCGAAAGTTAATTTTTTTATCGAATTTGATTTTAGTGTGATCACAAAACAGCAGCACACACAACTGTTGTTGCTGCTGTGTGTTTGAATGTGTGTTTTTGTGTATGAATGTGTTGTGTTTGACGTGTTGGAAAATATCATTTATTTTAGGCAAATCTTGCATACATGTGTGTGTTTTGATGTTTAAAACACTATATATAAAGTGTGTGAATCTGTGTGTGTATGAATGATGAAACAACAGAAGTAAAAGTGTTTGTGTGTGTATGAATGGTGTATAAACACACACCTCATGCTGCTGTATATAAACAGCAGCAACAGCAAACTGTTTTTTTTATATTATAAGTTGTTAGGAAAATTGTTAAAGATCTCTCAACTGCTCATAAATTGATATGGTCGTAAACTCAAATGGCATTTTGATTGCATATTTTAATTGAATTTTGACTGCATATGGGTCATATGGCGTGTTTTTTGTATTTTGAATGTATTTGGGGTCATAAAGTCAACTATCATTTTGAGTGCATTTCGTTATGTTGCATGTTAATGTTGTATAAATGTAGTATAGATAGATGTGTGAATGTGTATGATTCATCGAGTTACTATGTGTTGATAGATGTTCAGTCCATAATCTTAACTACATTAATCGGATACATGTGTGCAGATATAAGCTGATGTTTGGTGCATTTTTAACTTTTGACGTTCAATTGGTTTCTTTTGAAGTTAACTAAATGTGTGTTTAATGATTGGGTTGCTGCTGTGTAAAACATATTTGTGGCGTTGGGTGGGGGGGTTAAACTTGATCACAAAACAGCAGCACACACAACTGTTGTTGCTGCTGTGTGTTTGAATGTGTGTTTTTGTGTGTGAATGTGTTGTGTTTGACGTGTTGGAAAATATCATTTATTTTAGGCAAATCTTGCATACATGTGTGTGTTTTGATGTTTAAAACACTATATATAAAGTGTGTGAATCTGTCTGTGTATGAATGATGAAACAACAGAAGTAAAAGTGTTTGTGTGTGTATGAATGGTGTATAAACACACACCTCATGCTGCTGTATATAAACAGCAGCAACAGCAAACTGTTTTTTTTTATATTAAAGTTGTTAGGAAAATTGTTAAAGATCTCAAGAGCTATGCACAACCCAGGTTTGTTGCAAAAATTAGGCTTTATTTGAAGCTCATTAACATAAAGTGGTGTCTCAGGAAGCGACTGCAGTAGCTGCT
This sequence comes from Tagetes erecta, assembly GCA_030867185.1. Lineage (NCBI taxonomy): Eukaryota > Viridiplantae > Streptophyta > Magnoliopsida > Asterales > Asteraceae > Tagetes > Tagetes erecta. Next base: position 9,591,487 of record CM061497.1, read on the forward strand.
GTTGCTAAGCAAGAAAAATAAAGCCAAATTTAAATAACCCCTTGGTATGTAACAAGTTAAATAGTTTTCTATACATTGTTTTACTTTAATATGTTTAAAGGATCGAATGTTTTACACTACTAAAATCTACCTATTCATATTACATAAGTTTATTCATATTCTTTTTTTCTTCTACCTGATTATTGACTATTGTGTTTTCATGGCCTTGAATGTGTTGTCAAGTGTTTCCTATCAATGATTCAGTGTCTGGTAAATGTCTATAACTTAAAAAATGTTTTAGTTAGTTCTTGTGTTTTCATGGGCTTGAATGTGATTAAGACACATCTAATTATGTTAGTTTTTAGGGTGTTTAAGAATTGGTTGCAAACTACTCATACTGAAAGAAATTGTTGTGAAATTGGGATGGGGATTTAAGATTAGAATAGCTAAATCAAAATTTTCAACAAATCTATGTTGAATTTGGACCTATATGTTCTCTATTAATATTGCCTACTACTTTGCCATGTTGTGAATAAATCATATATGTTTGACATGTTGAGTTTCTTTCAAGAGTGTTTGGATTCATTTCTACTTGAGCGTTTCCTTTGATGTTGGCTGGTACTACTTACATTAATTACCTATAATTTAGGGGTTGGTTGGGGGCTATAAAAAGCCTCACAACAGAAGTTTTAGTGGCTTTTGTGTCATATTGCTGCTATATATGTGTACTATTGTTAATGGAAATGGACTTGATTATGTAATGTTGAGATTAACTTGAAGTTAATGGTAGTATTTATGTGTTGTTTTTGCAAAAGAGGTGGTTGTCTTGCTGTTTTATAATGGTAGTACTACTTGCTTTCCTTTTTTCTTACTTATTTTTTTTATATTTTTGTGCTTGTGGTGTTATTAGAAGATTTGCGGCAGCATTAGGTGCTGATTAGCAGTGTTCTACAGCAGCATTAGGTGATGAATAATGCGCAGTTGATAAACGAAGTTGATGATTTTAAGTGCAGCAAGGTGTAATAAAGATGTGTAGCAAAGTTACCCACACATCTAGATATTTGCGGGTGATAAAAAGATGAAGACCAGCAATAGATTAGCATACAACAGCAGATTGTTTGAATCTGAAAAAGTTTATTTATGTTACTGTTGCAGATTTGTTATTGTGCAAGATCATGATCTGTATTAATATTTTGTTGATTGTGTATGCTGCAGGTTTGCTACTGTTACATGCACATCTCATAGATGTGAGATGAGCATGTGATCTGCTACTTCAGTTCTTTCTATATTGTTGCTGCAATAATCACAAACATAAACATGCTCTCCATCTTCTCAAACTATCACAACAATAAGGAAAGTAATCACAACAATAATGCTAATAACTCATTGAATTTGGATATTTTTTTCAGGAAAAACATGTGCACGCTCTTCGGGATTCTATATCATTTGGGAGGTTTATATCAAGAGCTATGCACAACCTAGGTTTGTTGCAAAAATTAGGCTTTATTTGAAGCTCATTAACATAAAGTGGTGTCTCAGGAAGCGACTGCAGTAGCTGCTGTTGCTAAGCAAGAAAAATAAAGCCAAATTTAAATAACCCCTTGGTATGTAACAAGTTAAATAGTTTTCTATACATTGTTTTACTTTAATATGTTTAAAGGATCGAATGTTTTACACTACTAAAATCTACCTATTCATATTACATAAGTTTATTCATATTCTTTTTTTCTTCTACCTGATTATTGACTATTGTGTTTTCATGGCCTTGAATGTGTTTTCAAGTGTTTCCTATCAATGATTCAGTGTCTGGTAAATGTCTATAACTTAAAAAATGTTTTAGTTAGTTCTTGTGTTTTCATGGGCTTGAATGTGATTAAGACACATCTAATTATGTTAGTTTTTAGGGTGTTTAAGAATTGGTTGCAAACTACTCATACTGAAAGAAATTGTTGTGAAATTGGGATGGGGATTTAAGATTAGAAGAGCTAAATCAAAATTTTCAACAAATCTATGTTGAATTTGGACCTATATGTTCTCTATTAATATTGCCTACTACTTTGCCATGTTGTGAATAAATCATATATGTTTGACATGTTGAGTTTCTTTCAAGAGCGTTTGGATTCATTTCTACTTGAGCGTTTCCTTTGATGTTGGCTGGTACTACTTACATTAATTACCTATAATTTAGGGGTTGATTGGGGGCTATAAAAAGCCTCACAACAGAAGTTTTAGTGGCTTTTGTGTCATATTGCTGCTATATATGTGTACTATTGTTAATGGAAATGGACTTGATTGTGTAATGTTGAGATTAACTTGAAGTTAATGGTAGTATTTATGTGTTGTTTTTGCAAAAGAGGTGGTTGTCTTGCTGTTTTATAATGGTAGTACTACTTGCTTTCCTTTTTTCTTACTTATTTTTTTTATATTTTTGTGCTTGTGGTGTTATTAGAAGATTTGCGGCAGCATTAGGTGCTGATTAGCAGTGTTCAACAGCAGCATTAGGTGATGAATAATGCGCAGTTGATAAACGAAGTTGATGATTTTAAGTGCAGCAAGGTGTAATAAAGATGTGTAGCAAAGTTACCCACACATCTAGATATTTGCGGGTGATAAAAAGATGAAGACCAGCAATAGATTAGCATACAACAGCAGATTGTTTGAATCTGAAAAAGTTGAATCAGATATAGTCTAGCAGCAGCAACAAGTTGCAGTATCAGCTAATAACGGTGATGAACAATAGCTTGTGGTGTGCGTGTAATAGTTGCAAAAGAAATCTCCTACACATCTCTAAGATGTGCTGATGAAGAAACAAAGATGTAGATCGATGATATATATGTGTGTGGATCATGATGTTTTTGGTCAATGAAATAGCAGTACATATAACAGTTAGACCAGTTGCAGCACTTGTTGTTAAGATGTATGCAGCAAAGATTTATACCCAAATATTTAGAGATGCACGGTGAAATAGTGACGTGAATAGGTTGATGAATAGCAGCAGTCTTCATGTCCAACAACGTGTAGCAAAAGTGTGCAGCAATAGTGATTATTTGTATATAATCATGTGATACTGTTGTGTAAAATATATAAGGTTACATAGTGTTCATGATCATTAGATGAATAAGAAAGTTATTATTTGGGAAATGAACATGTGGATGGTTTTTTTCTTTTTCGTGTGTTTATCATTTTTTATTTGGGATATGTTATACTCACGGCATAGATAGACTACCGATATACGAATAAGCAAGTTAACTAAAGTATTACATAAGTCACGAGAGTATTATATAACAAATAGAAACGAGTGTTACTTTGTATATTGTCTTTCATGTCGAGTATGCGCCGCCGCATCGCGCGGGTATTCTGCTAGTTTATATACATGCCTATAACTATATTATCATTCATACGTACCCACAAAATTGTTCGTTTTCTACATAATTACATACCACCACATACATGCTTCACCAACCTCTACATATAAATGTTGATCAAGCTGTTGCTGCCTATCAAGAACTACATACTATTCATGTTGTTCAACAACATATATACACAAATAAACATCTCGTACGTCTATACATATATATACATATTCCTTTAACATTCATCATCTCATATATATATATGCTGCTATTTTCGATCCATTTATACATACATACCGAACACACATGGCGACATATATATATACACTACTCAATTCATGATCGTACATATATACATACAAGCAGTACACACATATACTGTTTAACCGAACCAGAATCGCACCCGAAACAAAGATGATGATGGTCCACAATGAGAAGGTGAAACCGTTGCGATTGTGATGATGATGATGGTCCACGATGATGAAGCGGCTGGTGTGGTGGTGCGGACGCTGCTAGGGTTTATGATATGAGTGTTTGTTTGTGTCGCGACTCGCGAGATGTCGAGGAAGAAGAAGGAAGAAGGGGGGGTGATGGGTGGTTTGGGCTTTTTAAATTTTAATTTACATTTCTGGCCCTTACACATTAATAGATTATTTAGTTACCTTTTAAAGTTTATAATTAGTTTAATTAATTACAAAACGAACCCAAAACTTATATAAAACTTAACGGAATAGTTAAAAGGTAGTTAACGGTGTTAACAAGAATTTACGGGTTGTCACATCATCCCCTTGTTAAAAGAACTTTCGTCTCGAAAATTACGCCATGTCGTTGGTTGTCTAGAACGAAATGGAACAATGAAAAGAAAATTTTTAAGGTTCTCGTATCATCCCCTTGTTAAGAGAATTTTCGTCCCGAAAATTTAACCATTAGCATTAGCGTATGGTGTTGAGGTTTTTGAATACTCAAGGATGTTCGTACATTATTAGATTTTATGCGTTCTTATGTGAACTTCGATTCACTTTTTGGATTTCAACGAAATTTAATAATAAGAATCTTACTATGCTGGATTTGTTGTGATCAAGAGAACAAGTGGTTATACGACATAGGATAATTTGGTATTAAAGTTTACGTATTGAAGTAGGGTTAAACCAAAAGAGTCGATGTTACATGAGTTGTTCCTAATCATTGGAGTACAAAAATTTTCTTGTTAATGAAATTTGAGTGTTACGGTCAGAAGTGTGTGTGTGGGGCTCGTTTTGTGCAAAAAAAGGAATTGCGCGTCAATTTAGTGCTCCAAGAACTCCACAACAGAACGGAGTTGCAGAACGGAAAAATCAGACGCTAATTGAAGCAGCAAGATCCATGCTTGCAGATGCCAAAATCCCTATCACATTCTAGGACGAAGCTATTGCTACTGCCTGCTTTGTACAAAACAGGACATTATTGGTTCAGGATAAACATAAAATGTCTTATGAGTTATTGTTTGGAAGAAAACCGAATATTACATACTTGAAAGCATTTGGTTGTCCTGTGTCGATTCTAAATTTAAGTGATCATCTTGGTAAATTTGAGTCAAAATCTGACGATGGATTCATTCTAGGATACTCATCGGTTTCAAAAGCTTATCGGGTTTTGAATAGCAAAACGAATGTTGTTATTGAAACTATTAACGTAAAGTTTTTAGAAAACTCATTTCTGTCAGTGGCTCATGGTCCCGAATGGTTATTTGATTTAGATTCGTTATCAAAATCTTTCAATTCTAACTTATTTGATTTTTCAGGAAAGACAAAGAAGGAATCAGGAGACTTAGGATGTTTCAGTGATGATTCAGACAATGATGATGATAATGATCTCAATTCTGAGTAATAGTTCATGTCATTTCACAATCCTAATAACGTGGTATCAAATAAAGCTCCGGGTCCATCTGGTTCTCAAGAAGATCAGGAATCAACCAATATTGAAGATAATGTGAATCTACAAAATTCTCCTAATGATGGTGGATCTGCTCACAATCAACCATCATCAGATCCGAATGTTGAAGTTGTTTCCGAAACATTTGACTACTTCATCAATTCACTAGAACAAGTTCCTAATTTCACTCCGCATACTTCTACAATTTTACAAGATCTACCGAATCTGAATCAGTCTAATCTGGAGATTCAAGTACAAGGTGACGAAATACCAATTCACCGAGTTCATAGGAATCACCCTATCTCGCAGATTATAGGTCATTTGAATCAGAGAACCATGAGAAGTCAGACTGAGCATGCAAACGTTTGTATTTATTCATGTTTTCTTTCTCAAGTGGTACCGAAGAACATTTCAGAAGCGTTGCAAGATAACAGTTGGATTGAAGCCATGCAAGAGGAGTTACTTCAATTCAGAAAAAAGAAGTTTGGAAATTAGTGGACTTACCTGAAGGAGAAAATGCAATTGGTACAAGATGGTTGTACAAGAACAAGCCAGATGAACGTGGCATTGTGGTCAGAAATAAAGCCAGACTTATTGCACAAGGTTACACTCAAGAAGAAGGTATCGGCTATGAAGAAGTGTTTGCTCCAGTCGCTCGACTTGAAGCTATTCACGTTTTTCTAGCTTATGCCTCTTTCATGAAGTTCAAAGTGTTTCAAATGGATGTAAAAGCGCATTTTTGTATGGACCAATTACCGATGATGTGTACGTTAGACAACCTCCAGGTTTTAAGGATCCTGAGTATCCACATCGTGTGTACAAACTGAGCAAAGCTTTATATGGTCTATGTCAAGCCCCAAGAATTTGGTACGAGACGTTATCTAAACATTTGCTGGAACATGGTTTTTCAAGAGGTCAGATTGATCCTACTTTATTCATGAAGTGGGAAAATGAAGATCTTTTATGTGTTCAAGTGTATGTGGATGATATCATCTTTGGATCAACAAGTCCATCCATGTGCAAAGAGTTTGAAGAGATTATGAAATCCAGATTTCAGATAAGTTCTATGGGGGAGATTAATTTCTTTCTTGGATTGCAAGTAAAACAGTCAGCAGACGGAATTTTATCAACCAATCAAAGTTTGTTGAAAAGTTGCTGAAAAAGTTTAAGATGCAAGATTGTCAGACTATTCGAACTCCATCTGATATGAACTACAAGATCCAGCCTGATCCAAAAGGCAAATCCGTTGATCGAACACTTTACAGATCAATGATCGGTTCATTGATGTATCTTACTACATCAAGACCAGACATCATGTATGTTGTATGTGTGTGTGCCAGATATCAGTCTGATCCTAAAGAGTCGCACCTGATTGCTGTCAAACGTATTTTCAGATACCTTAAAGGGAAACCGAATGTAGGGTTATGGTATCCTTATGAAGTGAATTTTGAATTATATAGTTATTCTGATAGTGACTTTGGTGGGTGTGCTCTTGACAGGAAATCCACCACGGGTGGATGTCAGTTTCTGGGTCCTTGACTTGTTTCATGGCAATGCAAAAAGCAGACCAATGTTTCCGTATCCACTGCTGAAGCAGAGTATATCGCTGCTTGAATTCTTTTCACAAAACCATTCCTGTCAGGACGGTTTGAATTCTTTATTCAATCCATAGGGTTAATCAATCATGATTAATTCTTTTTATGAAAATCAGAAAATATAAAAGCCAAAAATATAATAAGTCGATATCAAGCATTGATTCCTATGCTCTTTTATTCTTGCATTGTGAGTGTGCATGAAAAAGAAAAAGAATATAAAAAGAAAGAAAAAGCAAAAAGAAAAGAAAAATCATGTCATAAGAATCTATATTGCTAAAAGTGAGAAATTATAGTTACACTAGACATTATCTGTTACATTTTTTTTAATAAAGACTGATAAGTGTTCACTGATGTGCGAGACAGCTCAGGCAATTAGACTGAAAAAGTAAGTTTATTGTTGACAAATCTAAACTTAATGATCTTTGTGTTAAGTTCCTTTGTTATACATGTCTAAATATATATCTTTTGATGAACTTCTTGTAATGTTATTTGAACATAATCGGGTAACGATGCAGTCTATTTAGTGTGATGAACCGCATCGTGAGCTTCTTTGTTGTGGTATCCACAGACCTGAAGTCTCACACGAAGTCTCTTTTCAGCTTCAAGGTGCAGCAAAAGATTCCCAAAGATGGAACAAAAAGAGTCCCAAATGTGGACCATCACCAAACAAATTCCAAAATGGAATTAAAAAGAAGTCCCAAAGTGGACCAAATCCAAATAGAACCCAAATTCCACACTGTTTATGATTGTAAGTGACCAGGTTTTTGTGCAACATGCATCCAAGTTGTTGATGAGGAAATATGTTGACATATGTATACTTGTGGGTCACATAAGTCATTTTAATCAAACCTTAATCTCATCATGATACTGAAAAAGTCAGTGTGTCAATTCGAGCTAATTGGTATGTTATCATATCATCACTCAATCAAACATAAGTCAAATGTCTATTCAAAACTTGCAAAACATGTTTAGATGATGTGTGCTATGATCTCACTGCGATATATTGATTCATTGCATTGCATATGTATTTACTTTAACGTGTGTGCTTTGTGTGTGAAGGCATATGGACTCTTTATTGACACATTGACATCCTTTGTAAGCTTAAAAATTTCAAGAAATTTCAAGTTCAGGGGGAGAATAATTGAAGAAGAAAATATTTTCAAAAAGCAAAAAACATTTGAAATAAGTGTGTTGAATGTAAGGATAAAGTGGTCAATGAAAGCAATGTATTGGATGTGATAAAAACAAACCTGAAGTCTTGTGATTCGTTTTTTATTAAAGAAAAATTCTTCGGGATATAGAAATATTGGAAATGCAAAAATGTTTGTTGAGGAAAACAAAAGAAAAATGAAAAAGGACATTTTTGAGTGAATTTTAGTGTTAAAATTTGTTGCTCTATATCATGCTTGATATATAATTACACAAACCCTAATAAGGATATCTTGTCTAATTAATGTGTCGAGAATGATTGCAGGTGCAATAAATACTGTTGAAAAGTCAATAGACAAAGAAAGTGAAGAAAATCATCTAAGTGTTGAAGCCGGGTGATGATGTCATTTATCACTGTATAGCCAGGTGATGAAATGATAAGTTACAGTCGGGTGACGAAATTTCAATGTCACTATGCAGCCGGGTAATGAAGTGATTGACACTGTGCAGCCGGGTAATAGAATGAAATTTTATACAGCCAGTTAAGTGTTGTCACTATGCAGCCGGGTGATGAAAGAAAAATGTTACTATGCAGCTGGGTGATGAAAGAAAAAGCTACTATGCAGCTAGGTGATGTATAAAACAAGGTGTAGTCGTTCCAAATCTTGTGACACGGCTATATCATGACTCGACTTATGTCTACATGGTGAAACATGTTAAACAAATGTTGACCCGTCCCAAGATTGTTGATACGACTCAACAGTGCTTGACTCGTCTCAACAGTGTGTGACCCGTCTAAGTGTTTTTCATGTTAAAATTGCTTAATCACATGATGACCCGTCCCAAAGTGTTGACCCGTCTCAACAGTAACTTGACCCGTCCAAGGCTTTTTGGGCCTAACTGTTTACCCGTCTGAAATGTTGACCCGTCCCAAATTATTTGACCTAATTTTTAAGCCGGCTCATCAACATATAAAAACTCGCCTCGTTTCCAACACTTATCATTTTTCACAATCACTTCCAAGCAAAATCCCCTGAACTTCAAAATCGACTTATATCATATTCAATCACTGACTCTGTAACAAGTTTTTGAGATTGAATAAGGTATAATCATCATGATCAAACCTCGTTAAACTCACTGTTGCTCATAAAATCGAAATGTTGATGATGAACAGTAATTGGACTTTGAATCGACACTTTGATTGGGTGTATTGAAACTGAAATCGAGTGTTGTAATAGGTGTAATAACTATTAATCAACAATTTTCATTCATTAATCAACAACAAATCATTTGTTATCGACTGAATCGAAAGAAAAATTTCAAACCCTGTCGAAACCGCCATTGATGAACCTTTGAACTTGTTCATGATTTTGATTACAAATGATAAATAACTTGCATATAATTGATGAATTGATGCTAAAAATGAACTGGATCATGTGTTACAATTTCATTTTGCAAATGACAAATTTGAACTTAAGTACTTAAGTATGTAAGTCAGTTAAGTTACATGATCATTGTTTCACAAAAGTTTTTGTTAAATAATATGATATTGTCAAATTGTTGATCAACTTAGGTGATAAATGTTAATGTGATTTGCTACATTATGTCTTTGTGCTTATCTCTTGTACAAAAGTTGTTTGTTTATCAAATGATTACATCTAACACATGTGTCTTTGCTTGTTATCAGATGAATGATCTTAAGTTTGAACCAAAGCATAATTTGGTTGCTGTATTGGATGAATCTATACCAGAAGCTGAAGGGTATAGAGATATGATAAGATTTCTGAGAAGAACTAAATATGTGTATGCAATGTGTGCCAAACCCATTGTATATGCTAGATTGATCAAGAGTTTTTGGAGAACAGATGAGGTTATTACAGATGAAGCAGGAGTATCTGTTGTGAGAGGTCAGATTACCAGACAGTTACAGATAACTGTGTCTGAAGAGTCTATCAGGACTGCACTAAGATTAGATGAAGAAGAAGTTGGTGCTCCTGATGAATACACAACTGCTGAATGTCAAGCACGTTTTATGAATATGGGACATCCTCCTGTATTTCCTAAACAGCAGTTTGTGAGGGCAAGACTGGGAAAGCAATGGAAGTTATTATGCTATGTGATTCAGCAATGTATGTAAAGAAGAAGTGCTGGATTTGATAATTTTCCATCTTATATTGCATCCCCAATTGTTGCAATTGCTACAAATAGACCATTCAACATGTCTAGATGGATAATGAAAGGGTTTATTTTTAATCTGGTGAAAGGAAAAAGGTTTAAGTTCTTGATGTATCCCAGATTTTTACAGTTACTCATCAATGATGCTCATCCTGTGATACGTGAAGAAAAATTTGAAGGAGGAATATTGTACACTAAAAATATGAATGCTCTATCTTACAGGAAGATGAGTATTGGAAATGTTGAGAATGTACAAATGTTTGACTATATGCGAGATATAGCAAACAATGAAGAAGATATTGGAGAAATATACCATCATATTTCTCAAGGTGAAATACTAGACCCGTTAGATCTTGTGGATGAGATTCCAGACATTTTGTTGGATGATGATGAGTAGTTTGCTAGACATCCAGAAGATGAAGGAGATAATGACGAGGATGATAATGGTGATGAGGATGATGATAACAATGAAGATGAGAATATTGTTGATAGTGATAATGTAAGTGAAGCTTAATCCGAATCTGATGAAGCAGAGAAGGAAACTGAAGTAGTTGCTCTTGATGCTCCTAGGGACATCACAGTCTGTTACACCAGATCACAACGATCTAAGACTACTGTTGAACCTATTATGGTAGAGGAGCCGGTTATCATTGAAGAAGTTAGTGTGCCTGAACAGATTGATGTAGTTCTGTTAGGGCTCTTTCCTATTTAGAAGATTTACTTTGTACTTTGTTTATACAAGTTTGTATAGTTTAGGGTTAATTTTGTATTTTCCCTAAAGTGTTGATGCATAAAGCATGTTGTTAGAGAATGTTAGAGAGAGAGTCTAGATCACAATTTACACGTTAGAGAGAGAATTGTGTGTGTGATTGTATTCTTGTTAGGGCTATTTCCAGTTAAGATTTACTTTGTACTTGTTTTATACATTTATGTATAGTTTAGGGTTTATTTTGTATTTTCCCTAAAATGTATTTTGTTGCTTAAAAGCATGTAGTGAGAGAGTGTGAGGAGAGAGGCTAGATCACTATTCACGTTAGAGAGAGAGCTAAGTGTGTGTGATTTATTTTCTCCTGCATTTGTACTACAAACCTGCTTTGATCATCAATATACAAAGAGAATTATTAGTAATGAACTGTGTTTATGATTGAACTGTGTTTGTGTATGAATCATTCTGATCATTGAGCGATATCATCGATCCAATTGAACCTATCAATTGGTATCAGAGCTGTTGGTATTGTGTTCTTCGCTATTCATCAAGCAAAACACTACAATATTGCTCAAAAATCATGATCTGAATGAATTGTAGCTGTTTTTAGTTGTGATTTATCATCGCAATCACTCCTAATTCACAACAATCGTGCAAATTCCATCAGATTATCATCAGATCTGAGGAATTAAGAAGATTGAAAAAGTTACTGTTCGATCGAATTTTGCTCAAATTCATCAAAATTTGATCATGTTTTGGATTGATTGAGATTAGGGATTGTTAATCGGACTATTTCACTGCTTGTGTGTGAATTTTGAACGAATTGGACAAGTTTTTGATAAACCCAGACAAATTCTCATGATGAAGATGATGAACAGTATGAACTTGGTTGAAGATTAACTTGTCGGGTGATAAAATTGACTTAGACAAATTCCTTTGGACTTAGATTTGTGAACAATTAGGTCCTGTGCAGCCGTGTAAAGGATTTTGTGCTAGACGGGTAAAGAATTTGACGAGGAAAAGGTGTACTGTTCAGCCGGATCAAGTACTGTTGTGCCGGGTGATACACTGTTACACCGGGTGATTAACAATTTTAGCCGTGTGATCGAAAACTGTGTTGCCGGGTAAACAACTTTGCTGCCGTGTGATCGTCAACTGTTCAGCCGGGTAAAGCTTTTTGCCGTGTCAAGATTCAAGCCGGGTCAAGTTATTGCCGTGTGAAGTTAATACTATTCTGCCGGGTAACTGTTCAGCCGGGTCAAGAAGTCAAGTGTTACAACTATTCAGCCGGGTCAACTGTTTAGACGGGTGAAGATTTTCTCTCTGCCGGGTGAAGAACAAAAGTTACTGTTCAGCCGGGTGAAGAAGGATTTTTCACTGTTCAGCCGTGTGACTCAATTTTAGTTGTTTTAATCCTTGTTTTCTTATCTTGTCTTTAATTACTTGTCTTTATTTTAGTATTTTAACTGTTTCTTTTCAAAAATCTTTAAAAAAAAAAACAAAAATATTTTCATTAAAAATTGTTAAAATGGCACCTAATGATGATTCTGATAACCGTGTTCCTAGACTTGTCAATCGTGCAGATTTCAAGAATTGGACGATTAGACTGAAGCATCATCTTTGCTCAATAGACAATGATCTTTGGAAGTCAATTGACAAGGGTCCTCACATACCTACACAGACAGCTCCAGATAGTGCAAGTACCTACACCAAGGACTCTACTGAACCTTATCCAGAGGATAATTTGTCAGCAGAAGATCTAAGGAAAGTGAAGAATGATAGCAAAGCATATTCTTTGATGTGTAAGGGATTGCCACTACAAGTACTGTCAAGGTTGGATACCTATCAAACAGGTTATACATTGTTTAAAGCTTTGAAGTCCATTTGTGAAGGAGGTGAACAACTCAGAAGTCTCAAGAAACAAAAGCTGAAGAGACAGTTGGAGTTATTTGAACACATTGCTGGAGAATCCGTGCACCAGATGATGAATAGGTTTGTTCATCTGACTACTGAAATGTCCAATGTGGGTGCAAAGACAGATCTTCAAGATCTGAATGACAGATTGTTATGTGCACTTCCATCATCATGGAAACAGAATGTGACCTTACTGAAACATACTGAGAAGTTTCCGATGGATCTAGATTTGCTCATTGCAATGATAGAGGAAGTAGAGATTGATGAAAGTTCTAGAAACACTGATAGAACTGGTTCACATGCACAATACAAATATATTGTGAATCCTGCTAATACTGTGGAGAATGCCTTTCTTGCACAAGATGCAACTAAGTTTGAAGATGAGGGTGATGTATTCGTTGGTGCAAGTTTTTACACTGATTCGTCATATATTCCAAGTTCACCAACTTATTCTCAACCTCAATCTCCACCAAGAGCTCAAGTTCAAAGTCAGAATCTAAAAAATCAAGTAGAAAATCAAAGTTCGAATGTCCAAGCAAAAGTGAAAGATCTAATGAACATCTTGTTACAAGACGACGAGACCAAAACTGCTTTTACTGCTTTTATGGCAAGCTTTCAAGCATACCAAGGAAGTCACTTGAGTCAAATGGACGTTGTCCTTCAAGATTTATTTGAGATGGATCCTGATGACGTTGAGGAAATGGATCTGAATTGGCAAATGGTGATGGTTTCATATAGAACGCAGAAGCATGCATATGTTAACCGAAGTTTCAAGCCACATGCAAACAAGACGGTTGGATTTGACAAATCAAAGGCCAGATGTTTCAACTGTAACTGCGATGGTCATTTTTCAAGGGAATGCAAAGCTCCTAAGAATCAGAACTACAATGATCAAGCGAGTTCAAGTGGACAGAATCAAGGTCAAGGTCAAAGCTCGCAACAGTCTTCAAGTTATCAACAAAGAAATCAACGTTTCTTTCAGAAACCATATCAAAGTCTTCCCATGCCAGAACCGAAGGATGAAGGAAAGAAACCAGAAGATCAAACTAAAGCACTGGTGGTTAGTGTGAAAGATGGTTATGACTGGAGTGCATATGCAGAACAATTCACATATGATCTTACATCGAGTTTGGCACTGGTATGTGAAATCGAAGAGGATTGGTCTGAAGAAGGAGATATCAAGGTGATTGATACTGTTAGTGAAGATTCAGAAGAATAAGAGTGGAGTGCAAAGTCAGATCCTGTTGAAGAATCTGAGTCAGAAATTGCGCTGATGGCTACATCCAGTGAGTCTTCATCATCTACCGAACAACCAAAGGTTAGTACTGATTTACCCCATAATTATGTTCCATTGCCTGCTGATGTGAAAGAAAGGTTATGTTCAGAACAATGCATTCAACAAGTAGAACATTATCGAACTCATTCATTTAAAATTGGTGATAAATTAAGCAAACATGAGAAAATTCATGAACAACTTAAAATTGATCACAAAATTTCTGATGAGAAGATTTTGTCACTTAAAGAATCATGGAACAAAACTTTAAAGGAATTGGAACTGGTAACAAAACAACTTGAAGAAATGACAAAGAACTTTGAACAAGAAAAAGTTGCTCATGCTGTCACACAAGTTGAATTAACAAAAGTGAAAAGTTGTAAACAATGGTTAAACAACTTATAAAAGAAAGAGGTAATAAAACCAAATTAGGATTGGGTTTCACTCATGAACCAATGCCTGAATCAATCACACAAACCTTACCTGAAAACTTCAATGAATTTGATCATTCACCTGAAAATGAACGAAAATTCAAAGAAGTAAATCTGAATCCGAAGGATCTGAAGTGTTGATTGAAAGTTTGAAAGAAGAAGATGGTGTGACCACTAAAGCTGATGATGAAGCTAGCAACAAATCAGAACCTGTTCTGATTCAACTTGTTGAGTATCCGGAACTGAATCCGAAGTCAGAAGAAACAGTGAAGGAAGAAGGTGAATTTTCGGGATACAATGATCCTGAATACATCAAGTGGAAGAATGAACAGAAAGCGAAAGTTGCTGATCAACTGATCAAGAAGCAAGAGGTGAAACAGACTGAAGTTTCAAAAGGAAAGGTGCAGAAATCGAAATTAACAGTTAATCAATCTGAAACCAAACAATCAAAAGGTAAAAGTGTCATAAAATCGAATGACAACACCAAAGCTCAAATTGTTAAAACTGACAAGGTCAAACCTGTCAAAAGGAAAGGAAAAACAATTAAGTTTGTGTCTGCAGGAACGTTTGATTTGAACGGATCTTATGGTAAACCAATCAATTCTCCAATCAAATCTAACTCTGGTCTGAAAACAGGTTCAGGTCCAAAGTCTTCCGCTGTCAATGATAAAAGAATTGAATCAAAAAGGGTAACCAAACAAGATGTGTTAAAATCGAACCAAGTTCCCAAGCAAGCAAAATCACAGTCAAAATCTCCACAAAAGAACGTTAATCTAAAACCGAACAAAACTGATAATGAATCACGTGTGGGTTCAACATCAAAAGTTAACAATCGGCTCTTTAGGATTAGCAAGAAACATTGTGAGATTTGTGATCGTTATAATCATGCAACTGCTGAATGTTTCTTTAACAGGTACTGCAGTTTCTGTGACAAAAGAAACCATTCTTCAGAAGAATGTTTTTATAACAAATTTTGTGATATTTGTGAAAGGCGAAATCATGACACAAAGGATTGTTTCTTTCGAACAAACTCATCACGAGAAATGACTCAATTTCCAAATTTTCAAAGAAATCTATCAAATGGTTTTCAAAATGTTAATCAAAGTCATTCTCCTGTCTTGAGAAACTTCAATCGAAACAATTCAATTTCTAATAACTTTTCATCAAGAAATGTGCAGGTTAACAGTTTTAAACCGAGAGCTTTGATGGTAAGAAATCCGAAATTGAAAATAACCTTGATCCTAAGTTAGAGGAAAGGTTTATTGCTTTGAGAAGAAAGCAATCAATTCACGCCAATGGGCGAAACAGTTTTCAGCCTAATCTCTCAAATGAAACAAATTTTCAAAATCTTCATTATCAACAAGTTACTGTTACTGATAGATTCGGAAAACCCAAGACCATGTGGGCCTGGGTTGACCAAACTAACTAAGTGATTGTTGAAATGCAGGTACGCCCAAGAAGACCTATCAACTCATGTTTCGTTGATAGTGGGTGTAGCCGGCATATGACAGGCAACCATGCCTTGCTTCAAGATTTTAAGCTAAAGAATGGTACACATGTTGCATTTGGAGGAGATGCTGGTGGTAAAATAACTGGAGAAGGAACTGTGTCAAATGGGGTCATTAGCTTTGATAAAGTCAACTACTGTGCACAGTTGAACTTTAATTTGCTAAGTGTATCTCAAATTTGGGACAAATCTTATTCAACTTTATTTGATGATTCTTTCTGTTATATTCTCAAACCAGGTTTCAAGATTGACAATGAATGGGTAGTGGTTAAAGCTCCAAGAGATCGTGATGTTTACAAGCTTGATATGTCACAGATTGATGCTGAAACCGAAACTACTTGTCTCATTGCTCATGCATCAAATGATGAGAGTCAGCTTTGGCATAGACGGCTGGGCAATTCAAACTTCAGAAACTTGAACCGACTGGTGACTGGAAATCACGCTGTAGGAATACCATCAAAGAAGTTCTCTACAACTGATCTCTGCCCATCATGTTTGAAAGGAAAACAGCACCGAATGTCTTTTAAGTCCAAGCAAGAACACTCCATTTCAAAACCCTTACAGATGCTACATATGGATCTTTTTGGACCAACAAATGTTCAAAGCATCGGAAAGAAGTCTTATTGTTTTGTCATCATTGATGATTTTACTAGATTTTCTTGGGTTTATTTCTTGCATGTTAAATCTGAAACTGCTGAGTTGTTAAAAGAATTTATCGTCAAAGTTGAAAATCAGTTGGATTGTAAAGTGAAAACTTTGAGAAGTGATAATGGAACAGAATTTAAGAACGCTAATGTTGATTTGTTTTGTGCAGAAAAAGGAATTGCTAGACAATTTAGTGCTCCAAGAACGCCTCAACAAAACGGGGTTGCGGAACTGAAAAATCGGACACTAATTGAAGCAGCAAGATCCATGCTCGCAGATGCCAAAATCCCTATCACATTCTGGGACGAAGCTATTGCTACTGCGTGTTTTGTACAAAATAGAACATTATTGGTTCAGGATAAAAATAAAACATCTTATGAGTTATTATTTGGAAGAAAACCAAATATTTCTTACTTGAAAGCATTTGGTTGTCCTGTATCGATTCTAAATTTAAGTGATCATCTCGGGAAATTTGAGTCAAAATCTGACGATGGATTTTTCCTTGGTTATTCGTCTGTTTCTAAAGCTTATCGAGTTTTTAATAGCAAAACAAACACTGTTATTGAAACTATTAACGTAAAGTTTTTAGAAAATTCGTTTCCGTCAGTGGCGCATGGTCCCGAATGGTTGTTTGATTTAGATTCGTTATCAAAATCTTTCAATTCTAACTTGTTTGATTTTTCAGGAAAAGCGAGGAAAGAATCAGGTGACTTGGGATGCTTTAGCGATGATTCTGATAATGACGATGATAGCAATCTCAATTCTGAGTATCCGTTCATGTCATTTCATAATCCTGATCATGTCAAATCTAGTCAAGCTCCGTGTCCTTCTGGTTCTCAAGAAGATCAAGAATCGAATATTCTTGGTGATGATGTTCATCCGCAAAGTTCTCCTAATGATGGTGGATCTGTTCAAAATCAACCATCATCAGATCCGAATGTTGAAGTTATTCCAGAATATTTTGACTACTTCATCAATTCACCGGATCATGTTCCTAATTTCACTCCGCATACTTCTACCATTCTACAAGATCTACCGAATCTGAATCAGTCTAATCTTGAGAGTCAAGTGCAAGGAGATGTCATACCAACTCATCGAATTCACAAGAAACATCCTGTCTCTCAGATTATCGGGCCATTGAATCAGAGAACTACAAGAAGTCAAACTGAGCAAGCAAACGTTTGTCTTTATTCATGTCTTCTTTCTCAAGTGGTGCCAAAGAACATTTCAGAAGCGTTGCAAGATAATAGTTGGATTGAAGCCATGCAAGAGGAGTTACTTCAATTTCGCAAACAAGAAGTTTGGAAATTAGTGGACTTACCTGAAGGAGAAAATGCGATTGGTACAAGATGGTTGTACAAGAACAAGCCAGATGAACGTGGCATTGTTGTGAGAAACAAAGCAAGACTTATTGCACAAGGTTACACTCAAGAAGAAGGTATTGACTATGAAGAAGTGTTTGCTCCAGTCGCTCGACTTGAAGCTATTCGAGTTTTTCTAGCGTATGCCTCTTTCATGAAGTTTAAAGTGTTTCAAATGGACGTCAAAGGCGCTTTTCTGTATGGACCAATTACCGATGATGTATATGTCAGACAACCTCCGGGTTTTGAAGATCCTGATTATCCACATCGTGTATACAAATTGAGCAAAGCTTTATATGGTCTACATCAAGCTCCAAGGATTTGGTACGAGACGTTATCTAAACATTTGCTAGAACATGGGTTTACAAGAGGTCAGATTGATCCAACTTTGTTTATGAAGCGGGAAAATGAAGATCTTTTATGTGTTCAAGTGTATGTGGATGATATCATCTTTGGATCAACCAGTGCGTCCATGTGCAAAGAGTTCGAAGAAATCATGAAGTCAAGATTTCAGATGAGTTCGATGGGGGAGATTAATTTCTTTCTCGGATTGCAAGTAAAACAATCAGCAGACGGAATCTTTATCAACCAATCAAAGTTTGTTGAGAAGTTACTGAAGAAGTTCAAGATGCAGGATTCTCAGACTATCCGAACTCCATCTGATGTGAATTGCAAGATACAGCCGGATTCGAAAGGCAAATCCGTCGATCAAACACTGTACAGATCAATGATTGGTTCACTGATGTATCTTACTGCATCAAGACCAGACATTATGTATGCTGTATGTGTGTGCGCAAGATATCAGTCTGATCCAAAAGAGTCGCACCTGGTTGGTGTTAAACGTATTTTCAGATACCTTAAAGGGAAACCGAATCTCGGGTTATGGTATCCTTATGAAGGCAATTTTGAATTATATAGTTATTCTGATAGTGAATTTGGTGGGTGTGCTCTTGACAGGAAATCGACTACGGTGGATGTCAATTTCTGGGTCCTAGACTTGTTTCTTGGCAATGCAAGAAGCAGACCAACGTTTCTGTATCCACAGCTGAAGCAGAGTATATCGCTGCATCTGCAGGATGTTCTCAAGTTTTGTGGTTACAAAACCAATTGCTTGACTACGGGTTTAACTTTCTCAAAACTCCTATTTACATATACAATACTGCTGCTATGTTCATTACTGCTAATCCTGTTCAACACTCAAAAACCAAACATATCGAAATTCGATATCACTTTTTTAAGAGACAACTCTGAAAAAGGTTTAATAATTTTGATTAAAGTTCATACCGACAAACAACTGGCAGATCTTTTCACAAAATCTTTTTTGTCAGGGCGGTTTGAATTCTTAATTCAATCCTTAGGATTAATCAACCATGATTAATTCTAATTTTTGAAAAACAAACAAAAATCAGAAAATATAAAAGCCAAAAATAAAATAAGTTGATGTCAAGTATTGATTCCTTTGCCTTTTATTTTATTGTTTTGCATTGTGTGTGTGCATGAAAAAGAGAAAAGCAAAAACAAAATATAAAAGCAAAAAGAAAAAGAAAACATCATGTCATAAGAATCATATTGCAAAAAGTGAGAAATGATAGTTACACTAGACATTATTTGTTACATCATTTTTAATAAAGACTGATGAATGTTAATTGATGTGCTAGACAGCTCAGGCAATTAGACTGAAAAAGTAAGTTCATTGTTGACAAATCTAAACTTAATGATCGTTGTGTTAAGTTCCATTGTTATACATGTCTAGATATATATCTTTTGATACATTTCTTGTGATGATAGTTGTACATGATCGGGTAACGATGCAGTCTATTCAATGTGATGAACCGCATCGTGAGCTTCTTTGTTGTGGTATCCACAGACCTGAAGTCTCACACGAAGTCTCTTTTGAGCTTCAAGATGCAGCAAAAGATTCCAAAATGGAACAAAAAGAGTCCCAAATGTGGACCATCACCAAACAAAAATTCCAAAAAGGAATTCAGAAGATTCCCAAGGGGAACGATAGGAAATGAAAAATTCCAAAATGGAATTAAAAAGAAGTCCCAAAGTGGACCAAATCCGAATAGAACCCAGATTCCACACTGTTTATGACTGTAAGTGACCAGGTTTTTGTGCAATAAGCATTCAAGTGGTGGTTGATTAGGAAATATGTTGACATATGTATACATGTGGGTCACATAAGTCATTTTAATCGAACCTTAATCTCATCATGATACTGAAAAAGTAAGTGTGTCAACTCGAGCTAATTGGTATGTTTTCATATTATCTCTCAATCAAACATAAGTCAAATGTCTATTCAAAACTTGCAAAACATGTTCAGATAATGTGTGGTATGATCTCACTGCGATATTTTGATTCATTGCATTGCATATGTCTTTATTTTAATGTGTGTGCTTTGTGTGTGCAGGCATATGGAATCTTTATTGACACATCGACATCCTTGTTAAACTTAAAAATTTCAAGAAATTTCAAGTTTAGGGGGAGAATAAATTGAAGAAGAAAAATATTTGAAAAAAAAATCCAAAAATACTTTGAATAAGTGTGTTTTGAATGAACAAGATTATGTGGTATGAAAAGCAAAGGTATTGGATGTGTTAAAAACAAACTCAAGGTCTTGTGATGTGTTTTTAAGAAATTGCTTCGGGATATAGAAAATTTGGTTGTGCAAAAACATTTTTTTTTGTGAAAAAGAAAATGAAAAAGGGAATTTATTTGAATAATTTTGTTGCCCTAAAATGTTGTTGGTTAATTAATTTGACAAACCCTAATAAGGATGTCTTGTCTAATTAATATGTCGAGAATGTTTGCAGGTGCAATAAATGCAGTTGAAAAAGTCAACAGACGGAAAAGAAAAAAAATTGTCAAAGTCTTTATTCGCCGGGTGAAGATATCAGAAACACTATTTAGCCGGGTAATGAAGATACTATTTAGCCGGGTAAAGTTGTGTGTCTGATATGAGCCGGGTGATTGTGTGAAAGAAGATAGTCGGGTGAAGATATTATGACTACTGTATGGCCGGGCAATGAACATGTCAAATATCTGCCGGGTGAAGGAGTCTAATATCTGCCGTGTGACAAAGTGATGTTACTATACAGCCGGGTGAAGAAATATTCACTGTACAGCCGGGTAAAAGAGAAGTTACCTTGCCGTGTAAGTGTAATACTGTGTCGCCGGGTAATAGTGTAAACACTGTGTTGCCGGGTGATGAAGAAAGCATGCCGGGTGAAAAAGAAGACAACTGTGTTGCCGGGTGATGAAGGTTACTATGCAAGCCGGGTGATGTTGTAAAGTCTACTATGTTGCCGGGTGATGTGTAAAAACCAAACAGGTGTAGTTGTTCCTAACCTTTACCCGTCTCTACAGTGGTTTACCCGTCTCTACAGTGGTTGACCCGCAAGTGTTTTACATGGTTTTATGTTGACCCGTCACATGTTGCGACTTGTCTCAAGTACTTGACCCGTCCCAACAGTGCATGACACGGCTCAACAGTGCTTGACCCGTCAAGGCTTATTGGGCTTTTAAGTGTTTACCCGTCTAAGTTGTTTACCCGTCACTTAAGTTTGACCTAAATTTTCAAGCATATAAAACCCGCCTCTTCACAAACACTTATCATTTTTTACATTCACTTTCAAACACAAATCCTCTGCACAAAATCGTTGATTATCATATTCAATCGATCATTCTGTAACAAGTTATATTGATTGAATAAGGTAGTTTGAACATAATTCAACTTTGATAAACCTACAAATCAAGTGTTAACATGAAAAACGATGATGAACAGTACTTGATCAACTGAATCGACATTTTAATTTTGCGTGTTAAAACTAAAATCGAATGTTGTTTTAGATGTATTTACTGTCGATTATCAACAATCAATCATTAATTTGCATCAAAATCCCTTAAAATCAACAGAATCAATCAAATTGTCCATAATTGTTAAACCGCCATTGATGAACTGTTGAATGTTCTTAAGTGTTAACTTCAAAAGGATAAAATGTGTGTTAAACATTGACAAATCATTGTTAAAACTGAACTTAATATGTTAAACAACTTCATCATACAAATGTCAAATTTGGGTTCTTAAGTGTTAAACTGTTTAATTGTAAAATGTTGAATGATCATTAAAATCCAATGTTGTTTAATCAAAGTGATGAAAATCAGATTGTTAGATCAATTTAGGAGTTAAAATGATTATGTGCATGTTTTACTTTTACTACTATTTTTTCAAACACTTATGTAAATTTGAAATTTATTAATGAAGAATCTAACACATTGGTCTTGTTTTTGTCTTAAAACATATGGAAAATCTCAAGTTTGAGCCAAAGCACAATTTAGTTGCTTGTTTAGATGAGTCTATTCTAGAGACTGAGGGCTACAGAGATATGATGAGATTTATCAAGAGAACAAAGTATGTTTATGCCATGTGTGCTAAGCCAGTGATATATGCCAGACTGATCAAGAGCTTCTGGAGAACAGCTGAAGTTGTGACTAATGAGGCTGGGGTGATTGTTGTTAGAGGGAACATCACCAGAGACATAGTATTGACTGTATCTGAAGAAGCTATCAGAACAGCATTGAGGATTGATGAGAATGAGGTAGGAGCCAATGATGAGTTGACTGTTGCTGAATGTCAAACATGTTTTGTAAATATGGGTCATCCTCCTGTATTTCCAAAGTCACAATTTGTTAGAGCAAGGTTGGGGAAGAAATGGAATTTATTATGTTATGTTATTCAGCAGTGCATGTCAAGAAGGAGTGCCGGGTTTGACAACTTCCCATCTGACATAGCATCCCCCATTGTAGCAATTGCTGAAAACAAACCATTCAATATGTCGAAGTGGATTATGAATGGGTTTGTATTCAATCTGGTGAAGGGAAAGAGGTTCAAGTTTCTCATGTATCCGAGATTCTTGCAACTAATGATCAATGTGGCTTATCCTATTATCAGATCAGAAGGTTATGCTGGAGGGATACTATATACTGAAGACATGAATGATTTATCCTATAGAAAGATGAGTATAGGAAATGTGCCAAGTGTTGAGTTATTTGACTATATGAGGGATATAGCAAATAATGAGGAGGAAATAGGAGTAGTATATTATCACATATCTAATGGAGAGATTGTGAATCCATTAGATCTTGTTGATAAAGAGATTGATGAAGATGAGAGTGAATCTAATGATGGTGATGATAGTGATAGAGATGATGGTGGTGATGACAAAGATGGTAATGATGGTGCTGAATCAGTTTCTGAGGAGGCAGAAAATGTTGAGGATGATGAACTAGTGGAAATAGAAACAGAAAATGTTGAAGTTATTGAATCAGCTGTGATTGAGGAACCTGTTGAGGTTGTTAAAGTTGCAGAAGAAGGTGTTATTGAAGTTCCTAAGGCTATCACAGTACAGTATGTTAGATCACGAAGATCAAAACCTGTGATTGATCCTATTGTTGAGGAGGAACCAAATGTTATTGAAGGTGTTGATGAGCCTGAACAAATAGATGTGGTTCAGATTGCTCAAGAAGTAATGGCCGATGTAGAGACTATTGCACAGATAGTTGATGACACTGATGCTGGCATTACTGTTTCTATGCCAGTTGACATACCCACCACATCATCTCCAACCGCTGAAAACATTGAACAATCTTTGGAGTCCTCACCAAAAATTGTGTCAAGTGTTAGTGTGAATGAGGACAAACAGAAAATCGCTGAGTTAGAAGAGATGGTAGCAAAACTCCTGGATGCTAATGAACAGTTAAAGGCATCAAATGATCGAAAGAAGAAAAGACTAGAAGAGTTTTGGGCCACTCATAATCAGAATCTTGAAACATTCAAAGCATTGGATGCTGATTATTTGAAAATGAAGGAGGATTATGGAATGTTAAAGTCTGATTATGAAACTTTGAAGGAGGAACATGAAAATTTGAAGTATGATTATAAAGAGTTGAAGGCAGAATGCAATACTCTTGATGCTGAAAAGGAAATGTTGGAGAAATGGTTAGAAGAAACCAGATCGAAGAAGTCAGGGTCCACATCAGATAAAGATTTTTCGGATGAAGTGATGGAAGTGACTGAACCTTCTCAAGAAGCAAAAGTTTATTATACTTGAGCACGTGGCATGACAAATGTGGGCATAAGTGAGTTTTGAATGAACAAGATTATGTGGTATGAAAAGCAAAGGTATTGGATGTGTTAAAAACAAACTCAAGGTCTTGTGATGTGTTTTTAAGAAATTGCTTCGGGATATAGAAAATTTGGTTGTGCAAAAACATTTTTTTTTGTGAAAAAGAAAATGAAAAAGGGAATTTATTTGAATAATTTTGTTGCCCTAAAATGTTGTTGGTTAATTAATTTGACAAACCCTAATAAGGATGTCTTGTCTAATTAATATGTCGAGAATGTTTGCAGGTGCAATAAATGCAGTTGAAAAAGTCAACAGACGGAAAAGAAAAAAAATTGTCAAAGTCTTTATTCGCCGGGTGAAGATATCAGAAACACTATTTAGCCGGGTAATGAAGATACTATTTAGCCGGGTAAAGTTGTGTGTCTGATATGAGCCGGGTGATTGTGTGAAAGAAGATAGTCGGGTGAAGATATTATGACTACTGTATGGCCGGGCAATGAACATGTCAAATATCTGCCGGGTGAAGGAGTCTAATATCTGCCGTGTGACAAAGTGATGTTACTATACAGCCGGGTGAAGAAATATTCACTGTACAGCCGGGTAAAAGAGAAGTTACCTTGCCGTGTAAGTGTAATACTGTGTCGCCGGGTAATAGTGTAAACACTGTGTTGCCGGGTGATGAAGAAAGCATGCCGGGTGAAAAAGAAGACAACTGTGTTGCCGGGTGATGAAGGTTACTATGCAAGCCGGGTGATGTTGTAAAGTCTACTATGTTGCCGGGTGATGTGTAAAAACCAAACAGGTGTAGTTGTTCCTAACCTTTACCCGTCTCTACAGTGGTTTACCCGTCTCTACAGTGGTTGACCCGCAAGTGTTTTACATGGTTTTATGTTGACCCGTCACATGTTGCGACTTGTCTCAAGTACTTGACCCGTCCCAACAGTGCATGACACGGCTCAACAGTGCTTGACCCGTCAAGGCTTATTGGGCTTTTAAGTGTTTACCCGTCTAAGTTGTTTACCCGTCACTTAAGTTTGACCTAAATTTTCAAGCATATAAAACCCGCCTCTTCACAAACACTTATCATTTTTTACATTCACTTTCAAACACAAATCCTCTGCACAAAATCGTTGATTA
This sequence comes from Tagetes erecta, assembly GCA_030867185.1. Taxonomy (NCBI): domain Eukaryota; kingdom Viridiplantae; phylum Streptophyta; class Magnoliopsida; order Asterales; family Asteraceae; genus Tagetes; species Tagetes erecta. Next base: position 9,616,751 of record CM061497.1, read on the forward strand.
TCATATTCAATCGATCATTCTGTAACAAGTTATATTGATTGAATAAGGTAGTTTGAACATAATTCAACTTTGATAAACCTACAAATCAAGTGTTAACATGAAAAACGATGATGAACAGTACTTGATCAACTGAATCGACATTTTAATTTTGCGTGTTAAAACTAAAATCGAATGTTGTTTTAGATGTATTTACTGTCGATTATCAACAATCAATCATTAATTTGCATCAAAATCCCTTAAAATCAACAGAATCAATCAAATTGTCCATAATTGTTAAACCGCCATTGATGAACTGTTGAATGTTCTTAAGTGTTAACTTCAAAAGGATAAAATGTGTGTTAAACATTGACAAATCATTGTTAAAACTGAACTTAATATGTTAAACAACTTCATCATACAAATGTCAAATTTGGGTTCTTAAGTGTTAAACTGTTTAATTGTAAAATGTTGAATGATCATTAAAATCCAATGTTGTTTAATCAAAGTGATGAAAATCAGATTGTTAGATCAATTTAGGAGTTAAAATGATTATGTGCATGTTTTACTTTTACTACTATTTTTTCAAACACTTATGTAAATTTGAAATTTATTAATGAAGAATCTAACACATTGGTCTTGTTTTTGTCTTAAAACATATGGAAAATCTCAAGTTTGAGCCAAAGCACAATTTAGTTGCTTGTTTAGATGAGTCTATTCTAGAGACTGAGGGCTACAGAGATATGATGAGATTTATCAAGAGAACAAAGTATGTTTATGCCATGTGTGCTAAGCCAGTGATATATGCCAGACTGATCAAGAGCTTCTGGAGAACAGCTGAAGTTGTGACTAATGAGGCTGGGGTGATTGTTGTTAGAGGGAACATCACCAGAGACATAGTATTGACTGTATCTGAAGAAGCTATCAGAACAGCATTGAGGATTGATGAGAATGAGGTAGGAGCCAATGATGAGTTGACTGTTGCTGAATGTCAAACATGTTTTGTAAATATGGGTCATCCTCCTGTATTTCCAAAGTCACAATTTGTTAGAGCAAGGTTGGGGAAGAAATGGAATTTATTATGTTATGTTATTCAGCAGTGCATGTCAAGAAGGAGTGCCGGGTTTGACAACTTCCCATCTGACATAGCATCCCCCATTGTAGCAATTGCTGAAAACAAACCATTCAATATGTCGAAGTGGATTATGAATGGGTTTGTATTCAATCTGGTGAAGGGAAAGAGGTTCAAGTTTCTCATGTATCCGAGATTCTTGCAACTAATGATCAATGTGGCTTATCCTATTATCAGATCAGAAGGTTATGCTGGAGGGATACTATATACTGAAGACATGAATGATTTATCCTATAGAAAGATGAGTATAGGAAATGTGCCAAGTGTTGAGTTATTTGACTATATGAGGGATATAGCAAATAATGAGGAGGAAATAGGAGTAGTATATTATCACATATCTAATGGAGAGATTGTGAATCCATTAGATCTTGTTGATAAAGAGATTGATGAAGATGAGAGTGAATCTAATGATGGTGATGATAGTGATAGAGATGATGGTGGTGATGACAAAGATGGTAATGATGGTGCTGAATCAGTTTCTGAGGAGGCAGAAAATGTTGAGGATGATGAACTAGTGGAAATAGAAACAGAAAATGTTGAAGTTATTGAATCAGCTGTGATTGAGGAACCTGTTGAGGTTGTTAAAGTTGCAGAAGAAGGTGTTATTGAAGTTCCTAAGGCTATCACAGTACAGTATGTTAGATCACGAAGATCAAAACCTGTGATTGATCCTATTGTTGAGGAGGAACCAAATGTTATTGAAGGTGTTGATGAGCCTGAACAAATAGATGTGGTTCAGATTGCTCAAGAAGTAATGGCCGATGTAGAGACTATTGCACAGATAGTTGATGACACTGATGCTGGCATTACTGTTTCTATGCCAGTTGACATACCCACCACATCATCTCCAACCGCTGAAAACATTGAACAATCTTTGGAGTCCTCACCAAAAATTGTGTCAAGTGTTAGTGTGAATGAGGACAAACAGAAAATCGCTGAGTTAGAAGAGATGGTAGCAAAACTCCTGGATGCTAATGAACAGTTAAAGGCATCAAATGATCGAAAGAAGAAAAGACTAGAAGAGTTTTGGGCCACTCATAATCAGAATCTTGAAACATTCAAAGCATTGGATGCTGATTATTTGAAAATGAAGGAGGATTATGGAATGTTAAAGTCTGATTATGAAACTTTGAAGGAGGAACATGAAAATTTGAAGTATGATTATAAAGAGTTGAAGGCAGAATGCAATACTCTTGATGCTGAAAAGGAAATGTTGGAGAAATGGTTAGAAGAAACCAGATCGAAGAAGTCAGGGTCCACATCAGATAAAGATTTTTCGGATGAAGTGATGGAAGTGACTGAACCTTCTCAAGAAGCAAAAGTTTATTATACTTGAGCACGTGGCATGACAAATGTGGGCATAAGAGTTGAATCTCCAATTACTATTCCCGATGAAGCTGCTGAAACTGTCAATCCTGACAAGGCTGAGGGAAAAAGGAAGTTAGATGCAGTGCCGGAGATTACTGGTGATGAAAGTAGTACAAAAAAGGCAAGGATTGAAGAAAGTCAGATTGAGCCGATTCAATCTGTGACTGAAACTGAAGTGGCTGAGATGGAAAAGGTAGATGAGACTGTGATAGAAGCTGAAGTTGATAAAACAGTTCAGATTGAGCTGATTCAATCTGAATCTGTAGTAATATAGGAAGTGCCTGAAGTAGTTGAAGTGATTGAGACTGTGCCAGAAAATGTGACTGAAGAAGCATTTCAGTTTGAGCCGGTTCAAACTGAAACTGCACCAATGATAGAGGCACTGGATGACTTAGATGACATTGATTTCACAGAATCTGAACCGGAGGTTGAGCCTGAAATTAATCTTGATAATGAGATTCCAGCTGACTTGTCTGAACGCTTTGCTTATCTTGAGAAGATGAAGTACAATGCAGTGTATCTGAATGGGCTGACTGTGAGTCAAATTAATGAAGAATATGAGAAATGTTTGACTGCACAAGATAAAGCTGCTGCTGATGAGAAAGAATTTATTGTTGAGATGGGTGAGTGGACACCGTTACAAGAAAGTTTGAATATTGAAGATTTACCTCCACAAGAGCTTTATCATCAAAATCCGGAAGAGATGTCCAGCAGAAACATGCGAGAATGGTTGAGTTCGAGGAACTATCCATATAGAACTTTGAAGAAGTTGAAACATGAATCTCTGAAGAAAATAGTTGTAAGCTTTATGAAGACTGAGAAGATGTACAATCGGATGTTCTATCTGGATTACAACAATCCTCAATACTATGAGCTGACCAAGAGATACAAAGTTCTCGGACCAAAAGAGATACCGGTGATGGCTTTACCAGAGGATGCGCACAAAAAGAGGAAATAATTGATAGATATGTTTCCGAGTGAAGTCAAATCATACAATGTGCCTATGGACGTACGAGAATCATGGCATAAATCAGCCACAGCAGGTGATATTGTGAGATCACTGCTGAGCAAGGGTCAGTCTGTTGCTGAACTTCTTGACTCCATGATCGTACCGGAAAAGTCCAAAAAGGTAAAAATCATTGCATGGAAATATGACGAGGTGTTTGATGCATTCTTGATCAAAAGAGTAAATGGTTTTTGCGATGTATACCATTACTACTCTAGTATTTTCAAGTTAGAGGTGCAAGATTTGAAGGAGTTGCACAAGCTGAGATTGATCAATCACACGCATGCTGAGCGTGGTGATAAATGCGTAATGCTGCTTGATGCTGGGATAAGCCGGTTACCGAAGTATTTGGAGTTCAGAGGACAACAGGAGGATAGTGCCTATGTTCAATCAAAGAAAACGAGAAAACAAAAGAAGTTGGTGGTGAGTGAGGATATGTACTTAGAAGAATTTTCTGACGAATACTTTGATAAGGTGACTGATCCGGGGTTAAAAGTGTTTGATGGATCTCAAGCGACTAAGCCAATACTTAAGTTTTTCTATAATCAGGAAACTTTTGAGTTAAAATTGGTGCGAAACTTGGATGACTGGGATAAGGATATGATCACACTTTTCAGTACATTCGAACTGAAACTGTTGCATCCTTCCTACATCGATCATTTGCGAACTTACAGAATGGAGAAGTGCAAAGACAAAGTTGCTGAAGCTGATCGAAAACTATTTATAGTAATGATTGAAGTGATTGCTGCTGCGTCAGAAAAGATACGTGTAAGGAAGGCATTACTCAATGCTAACCTTGTGAAAGTTGATATACCAGAGATAGAGTTTATGCGAGTGACTGCAAAGGGTACACTGGAGGTGCAAGTCAAAAGGCGAAAATTGCCATATGAATTTTACGCTAACATTGATTTTGCAGGTTTAACTCTTGATTCTCTGAGACGAACGAATGCCTGTGCTATCCTTACAAACGAGTCAAAGCCAAGACAAGCAAAGATCGCAGAAAAGTTCAAGTCATGCATCGAGGAAGCATTGAAAGAACAAGAAGAATATAAAGGAAAAGAGTTGCTGGATGTCAAAGAAGGATCTGAAGATTGGTGAGAGAGATTGAAGCTGAACAAGATGAAAACTGTTTTGAAGATTTTGTTGAAGTCCAAAGATAAATCTTAGGGGGAGTACTGTTAGGGCTATTTCCAGTTAAGATTTACTTTGTACTTGTTTTATACATTTATGTATAGTTTAGGGTTTATTTTGTATTTTCCCTAAAATGTATTTTGTTGCTTAAAAGCATGTAGTGAGAGAGTGTGAGGAGAGAGGCTAGATCACTATTCACGTTAGAGAGAGAACTAAGTGTGTGTGATTTATTTTCTCCTGCATTTGTACTACAAACCTGCTTTGATCATCAATATACAAAGATAATTATTAGTAATGAACTGTGTTTATGATTGAACTGTGTTTGTGTATGAATCATTCTGATCATTGAGCGATATCATCGATCCAATTGAACCTATCAATTCTCCTGCACATTGTACTACAACTCTATTGCTTTGATAATCAATACAAGAGAAATATTTAGTAATGGATTGTGTTGTTAATTGAATTGTTGTGTTTGTACTTAGATCATTCTGATTTGCAGCAATATAGATCCAATTGAACCTATCAATTGGTATCAGAGCTGTCGGTATTGTGTGTGTTCTTCGCTATTCATCAAGCAAAAACACATCAATATTGCTCAAATCATGATCTGAATGATCTATTGCTGTTTTTGGATTTGATTCATCATCAGAATCATTTCTAATTCACAACGATTGTGCAAATTTCATCAGATTATCATCAGATCTGAGGAATTAAGAAGAAATTAAAGTTACTGTTCGATCGAATTTTCACTCAAATTCATCGAAATTTGACCATATTTTGGATTGATTGATATAGGAGATTGTTAATCGGTATCAAACACTGATTGGGTGTGATTTTTTGAAAAAATTGGACAAGTTTTGCTAAAATTCTGAAAAATCTGTATGACGAAGATGATGAACATGATGAACTGGTTGAAGATTAACTAGCCGGGTGATAAAATTTGATTTAGACAATATTTTTGGACTTAGATTTGTGAACAAATAGGTCCTGTGCAGACGTGTTAAGGAAAATTGTCTAGAAGGTTGAAGATTTGCTAGTAAAAACTGTGTACTGTTGTGCCGGATGAAGTTACTGTTTAGCCGCGTGAAGTCGTTTTTCACACGGGTAAAGCAACTGTTTAGCCGGGTGATCAACATTACAGCCGAATCAACTTGTTACTATTCAGCCGGGTCATTATCTCTTTCAGCCGTGTCAAGTACAGCCGGGTGAAAGTATTTGATAACTATTGAGCCGGGTGATTGAGTCTTTCAGCCGTGTCAAGTTTCTTTGTCGTGTCAAGTTATATCTGTTCAGCCGGGTAACACTGTTTAGCCAGGTGAAGATTTCAAGTGTTGAAGTTCTACAACTGTTTAGCCGTGTGACTGTTCAGACGGGTGAAGAATTTGTTTCAGCCGGGTGAAGAAGAAAAATTTCACTGTTCAGCCGGGTGAAGAACAAAGTTTCACTGTTCAGCCGCGTGACTTATTTTTAGTTGTTTGAAACTTTGTTATCTTATCTTGTCATTATTTTAGTTGCTTTTAGTTTAACATTTTAACTGTTTCTTTTCAAAAATCAACAAAAACACAAAAATATTTTCTTTAAAAATCTTTAAAATGGCACCTAATGATGATTCTGATAACCATGTTCCTAGATTGGTTAATCGTGCAGATTTCAAGAACTGGACAATCAGATTGAAACACCATCTATGCTCTATTGACAATGATTTGTGGAAGTCTATTGATAAAGGTCCTCATATTCCTACTCAGACTGCTCCTGACAGTGCAAACACCTACACCAAAGATTCAACTGAACCTTATCTAGAAGATAATCTATCAACAGAAGACTTACGAAAGGTCAAGAATGACAGTAAGGCTTACTCTTTGATGTGTAAAGGGGTGCCCCTTTAAGTGTTGTCAAGATTGGATGCTTATCAAACTGGCTACACATTGTTCAAAGCATTAAAATCAATTTGTGAAGGAGGAGAACAGTTAAGAAGTCTCAAGAAGCAGAAATTGAAGAGACAACTAGAATTGTTTGAGCATATTGCTGGAGAATCTGTGCACCAGATGATGAACAGATTTGTGCATCTAACTACTGAGATGACAAATGTTGGTGCAAAGACAGATCTTCAAGACCTGAATGATAGATTATTGTGTGCTCTTCCATCTTCATGGAAACAAACAGTGACTCTACTGAAGCATACAGAAAAGTTTCCAATGGACTTAGATCTTCTTATTGCAAAGATTGAAGAAGTGGAAATTGATGAAAGTTCAAGAAACTCTGACAAATCAGGTTCGCATGCTCAATATAAGTTTGTGGTGAATCCTTCTAATACAGTGGAGAATGCCTTTCTTGCTCAAGATACTGCAAAGACTGATGATGAGGGTGATTTGTTTGTTGGTGCTAGCTTCTACACTGATTCATCATATCTACCAAGCACACCAATTTACTCTCAACCTCAATCTCCACCAAGAGCTCAAGTTCAAAGCCAGTCTGTGAAATCTCAAGCAGAAAACCAAAGTTCAAGTTCAACAGTTCAAGCCAAAGTAAAAGATGTGATGAACATCTTGTTACAAGATGATGAGACTAAGAATGCTTTTACTGCATTCATGGCAAGCTTCCAAGCTTATCAAGGAAGTCATTTGACTCAACTGGATGTTGTGCTTCAAGATCTGTTTGAAATGGATCCTGATGACGTTGAAGAAATGGACTTAAATTGGCAAATGGTTATGGTTGCATATCAAACTCAGAAACATGCATATGTGAACCGAAGCTACAAGCCAAATGCAAACAAGACAGTTGGTTTTGACAAGTCAAAAGCCAGATGTTTCAACTGTAACTGCTATGGTCATTTTTCAAGGGAATGCAAAGCTCCTAAGAATCAGAATTATAATGGTCAGGCAAGTTCCAGTGAACAGAATCAGTATCAAGGCCAAAGTCAGAACTCACAACAGTCTTCAAGCTATCGAAACAGGAATAAACGTTTCATGCAAAAGCCATATCAAAGTCTTCCCATACCAGAACTAAAAGATGAAGGAAATAAGCCAGAAGATCAGAACAAAGCACTGGTGGTTAGTGTGAAAGACGGATATGACTGGAGTGCTTATGCGGAACAGTTTACATATGATCTTACATCTAGTTTGGCACTGGTCTGTGAAATTGAGGAAGAAGATTGGTCTGAAGAAGGGGATGATCAAGTGATTAATGATATCAGTGAAGATTCTGAATATTATGATTGGAGAGCAAAGTCAGATCCTGTTGAAGAATCTGAATCAGAGATTGCTCTTATGGCTACATCTGAAGAGTCTTTTTCATCTGCTGAACAACCAAAGGTTAGTATCGAACTATCCCCTAACTATGTTCCTTTACCTGATGATGTGAAAGGTAGGTTATGTTCTAACCAATGCATTAAACAAGTGGAACATTATCGAACTCATTCCTTTAAAATTGATGACAAATTAAGCAAACATGAACGAATTCATGAACAACTTAAAATTGATCACAAAATTTCTGATGAGAAGATATTGTCACTTAAAGAATCATGGAACAAAACCTTGAAAGAACTGGAACTTGTAACCAAACAACTTGAAGAAATGACAAAAAATTTTGAACAAGAAAAGGTTGCTCACGCTGTCACACAAGTTGAACTAACTAAGGTAAAAAGTTGTAAAACAATGGTTAGACAACTTGTGAGTGAAAGAGGAAACAAAAACAAATTAGGATTGGGTTTCACTCATGAACCAATGCCTAAATCAATCACTAACACTTTACCAGAGAACTTTAATGAATTTGATCATTCACCTGAAAATGAACAAAGATTCAAAGAAATTCAAAGAAGTAAATCTGAATCCGAAGGATCTAAAGTTTTACTCGAAAGCTTGAAAGAAGATGACAATATGACAGTTGAGCTGATGATGAAGCAAGCAACAAATCTGATCCTATTCTGGTTCTGACAACCCGCAATTTCAGGTTAACACCGTAACCTTTTCTCTAGCCATTACGTTAAGTTGGATATAAGTTTAGGGTTCGTTTTGTAATTAATTAAGTTAGTTTATAAACTTTAAAACCCAACTAAATACACTACAAAAGTTCAAGGGCCAATTGTAAAAAAAAAATTAAAACTTATAAACCCAAACCCCCCTCCATTCACCCGTCTCCTACATCTCGACACACACTCATACACACTAAACCCTAGCGACAGCCGCACATTCTCATCATCATCTCCGTTCAGCCAGCCATCGTCATCATCGTCGTTCGTCAAGTAGTCGCGAGGAACGGACGCAGCGGTTTCTTTTCGTTTCCTTCGATTACCCTCCGGTAAGTTTCACGAAACAAACTCCGGTGTATGTATCTATTTATATATATATATATATGAACCGGTTGTGAAATCTGTATGTATATATGTACGCGTATAGACTTGAGCAGCCGTCATCAACCAGAAACCAATACTGTCCGATCATCTTCATCGCTTTTTCCGTCGGCAGCAACCCGCAACATTGTTACCCTCGAATCCGTCTCCCTCACCCTCGCCTTCTGTTTTTGTTCTATCAGAGGGTACGTAGCAGCAGGAGCCCCACCAAACCAACGTCACAGCATTTTCAGTTCCGACTCCAGTACCGATCATCTTTTCCGTTAGTTTCCGGGGAGTTTAGCGACCTGTTTACGAGTATTTGTGAATCGATTATGTAGAAGTTTGAATATGCGTTACTGTGGATGGCGATATATATATGTTAGATGTTGTAAGTACATGTGCAACAACATGCTATATGTAAACGTATGGGTATAAACAAATCATGTGTTATGTGTAGGTTTGATTATGGGTGATGTATGGTCATACGTACAAGGTCAGAGTAACAGTTTAATAAGTATATATGCATGTTGTAATTTACTAACGAAACTGGGTTATAAATTTTAGGAAGCAAATTAATCAATTTGGTGCAAATGAAATCAATTAGTTGCATGAAATGAACAATTAATCAATGTAAACGTGTGTATGTAATATGTATGTATGTATGTATGTATGTCAGTATGTGTACGGTTGCATGGTGGGCACATGTGAAACATGAGTATGTATAGAAGGCACAAGTATGTGTTCGTGTATTTGTACGGGTTTAGTAGCTGTAAATCGTCCCATGAGTATGTACGTATAAAGTGAAAAATGTGCATGTATGAATGTTACAGTATGCATGATGTATGGTATGTGGGAATGTATAAACTACTGCATTGAAAATGGGTATGTACGGTTATAGATGAAATAATGTCAACATAAGGATTAAGGCTTTGTATCAACTATGTATTGGATATATATATATATATATATATATATATATATATATATATATATATATATATATATATATATATATATATATATATATATATATATATAGGGGAAGGTTCATTTGAGAAGAGCAAATATTGCGAGAAGTGAAAGAAATAGATAAATTCTTCATTTTTTCAACCAAAAACGTTTTTAACATACAAAAAAATGATAGAAATGCAATATTTATTCATTAACTTTGACATACAAAAAATAAAATTGAATAAATTTCGTTTATTTGTTAAACCTACACATATGGAAGTCATGTGTAAGTTAGGTTACTTACACATGTGTAGGTAAATTTAAAATGCTAAAAATACATACGTAAAAAATATTTTAATGATTTTTTTTAGTTTATACATTACGCATTTGTATGTAGGAAGTGAATTTATTTAAAAAAACTAAACCATTGATAAGTTTTTTTAGTGATTTAGGTTTCTACTTTTTCTTCTTGCAATATATGAGTCTTCTCATTTGATCCTAATCCTATATATATATATATATATATATATATATATATATATATATATATATAAGGGTGGTCGTATGTTTCAAGGCACGTACTAAATTGTTTGCATAAAAAAAATGTTGAAGGTATGAATGTGTGAGATATTCTTATATGAAAGTATGTATTTGTACGTATATGTAGCAGCCATGGATACCTATATATATAAGGGTGATGTTGTGATGTGTGTAAGTGTGCAGTTAAATGACGATTGAAATATACTAAAAAAAATGTGTAAGTATATGCAATTGTTGATGATGTTGTTGATTTATGTGATGTTGATGATGATGGGTGTAAGGTTTGAATTAATGATAAGATACATGAACCCCGTTGCCTAGAAATTAGATGAACGCGAGTATTAAATTATAATATGTAGCATACGTGTACTCTTGTATGGTGTGTTATTCTTATTATAAGCAGCCGAACCGAACACGTGAAACTGTAGCGGATCTTAAATGTGCATTAATTTTACGCATAAATATATATTATTGTAGTTAATAAATAGTGGGTAAATCATTTAAGCAGGTCGTAGGGCGAGTTAACTTCTATGTTGCATTTTTGCTGTATATTGTTGTGCGCTTCAGAGGTGAGTTCACTAAACCGCACTTTTACTATTATACCCTTTTATGGGTTGAACACGGACGAATACTTTTACGGATTTACAAATTTTGTATGTCGCATGTCTGGATTATAGCAACTTTTATGTTGTTCATGAAAGACCTCATGGATACCTAGTTAACCGTTAGTATTTGTGAAATAGCGGGGAAATTTTGAGTAGTACTACTGGGTTTGACAAACCCCACCCGGGCTAGTCGCGCTAGCCTGACAGAAGGACTTGTCGAACGAGTGTTGAATGACCTAACATACTTATAGTGCATCCTGCTGGGATGTACGAACAGGCAAAATGCACTTATTGTGTACATACGTCAGCTTCGGTCAGATACATACGCCTCTAAGGACATGTGCTGTAGACTAGCTACCTAATGACATACTTAATTTATATTTCTGCTTGCAAACGAACTTACTTGACTTCATACCTACTATGTGAACTCACCAACCGTCGTGTTGACACTTGTTAGCCTTTCACTTTTTTAGGTCATTGATGTACAACGCATTTAGGACATGGCATGGAGTCACAGCTTTTCATTTAAACGTTTTCTTGCATTAAAAACCGTGTTTTGAGTTTAACAACTAATTAAACTGTGTTTCTCCTGTTGGGGGCGTGTTTTGCGTATTTAGTTTCCATTTAAATATTTTGACATTACATTTCGATTACGCTTCCGCAAACTTTCAATCGTCAACTCTGTATTAAATTTACCATTTAAATATGTGCAGGTTAACAGTTTTAAGCCAAGAACTTTGATGGTAAGAAATCAAAGATTTGAAAATAACCTTGATCATAAGTTAGAGGAAAGGTTTTCAGCTTTAAGAAGAAAGCAAACAAATCAAAGCAGTGGCAGAAATAGTTTTCAACCAAATCTCTCAAATGAATCAAATTTTCAAAATCTACATTATCAACAAGAAACTGTTACAGAAAGATTCGGAAAACCCAAGACCATGTGGGCCTGGGTTGACCAAACTAACTAAGTAAATGTTGAAATGCAGGTACGCCCTCGAAGACCTATCAACTCATGGTTTGTTGATAGTGGGTGTAGCCAGCATATGACAGGTAACCATGCCTTGCTTCAAGATTTTAAGCTAAAGAATGGTACGCATGTTGCATTTGGAGGAGATGCTGGTGGAAAAATCACTGGAGAAGGAATTGTGTCAAATGAGATTATTAGCTTTGATAAAGTCAACTACTGTGCACAGTTGAACTATAATTTGCTAAGTGTATCTCAAATTTGTGACAAATCATATTCAACACTGTTTGATGATTCTTTTTGTTACATACTTAAGCCAGGTTTCAAGATTGACAATGAATGGGTGGTGGTTAAAGCTCCAAGAGATCGAGACGTGTACAAGCTTGATATGTCTCAGATTGATGCTGAAACCGAAACCACATGTCTCATTGCGCATGCATCAAATGATGAGAGTCAGCTTTGGCATAGACGGCTGGGCCATTCAAACTTCAGAAACATGAACCGACTGGTGACTGGAAATCATGCTGTGGGAATACCGTCAAAGAAATTCTCAACAACTGATCTCTGTCCAGCATGTTTGAAAGGAAAACAGCACCGAATGTCTTTTAAGTCCAAGCTAGAAAACTCCATTTCAAAACCCTTGCAGATGCTACACTTGGATCTATTCGGACCAACAAATGTTCAAAGCATCGGAAAGAAGTCTTATTGTATTGTCATCATTGATGATTTTACTAGATTTTCTTGGGTTTATTTCTTGCATGTTAAATCTGAAACTGCTGAGTTGTTAAAAGAATTCATTATCAAAGTTGAAAATCAGTTGGATTGTAAAGTAAAAATCTTGAGAAGTGACAATGGAACCGAGTTTAAAAACTCTAATGTCGATTTGTTTTGTGCAGAGAAAGGAATTGTGCGTTAATATAGTGCTACAAGAACGCCACAACAAAACGGAGTGGCAGAACGGAAAAATCGAACGCTAATTGAAGCTGCAAGATCCATACTCGCAGATGCTAAAATCCCTATCACATTCTGGGACTAAGCTATTGCTACTGCCTGCTTTGTACAAAACAGAACATTATTGGTTCAGGATAAACATAAAACATCATATGAGTTATTGTTTGGAAGAAAACCGAATATTTCATATTTGAAAGCATTTGGTTGTCCTGTGTCGATTTTAAATTTAAGTGATCATCTCGGTAAATTTGAGTCTAAATCTGACGATGGATTTTTCCTTGGTTACTCTTCGGTTTCAAAAGCTTATCGGGTTTTTAATAGCAAAAAGAATGTTGTTATTGAAACTATTAATGTAAAGTTTTTAGAAAATTCGTTTCCGTTAGTGGCTCATGGTCCCGAATGGTTATTTGATTTAGATTCGTTATCAAAATCATTCAATTCTAACTTATTTGATTTTTCAAGAAAAACGAGTAAAGAATCAGGAGACTTGGGATGTTTCAGTGATGATTCAGATAATGATGAGGACAGTAATCTCAATTCTGAGTATCCGTTCATGTCATTTCATAATCCTGATAATGTGGTATCCAACCAATCTTCGGGTCCATCTGGTTCTCAAGAAGATCAGGAATCAAACAATTTTGGTGGTAATGGAAATCCGCAAACCTCTCCTAATGATGGTGGATCTGTTCAAAATCAACCATCATCAGATCCGAATGTTGAAGTTGTTCCAGAAACATTTTATTACTACATCAATTCACCAGAACAAGTTCCTAATTTCACTTCGCATACTTCTACAATTCTAGAAGATCTACCGAATCTGAATCAGTCTAATCTGGAGACTCAAGTGCAAGGTGACGCCATTCCAACTCACCGTTTGTCTCAGATTATCGGACCTTTGAATCAGAGAACTATGAGAAGTCAGACTGAACATGCAAACGTTTGTCTTTATTCATGTTTTCTTTCTCAAGTGGTTCTGAGGAACATTTCAGAAGCGCTACAAGATAACAGTTGGATTGAAGCTATGCAAGAGGAGTTACTTCAATTCAGAAAACAAGAAGTGTGGAAATTAGTGGACATACCTGAAGGAGACTTATTGCACAAGGTTAAACTCAAGAAGAAGGTATCGACTATGAAGAAGTGTTTGCTCCGGTCGCTCGACTAGAAGCTATTCGCGTTTTTCTAGCATATGCCTCTTTCATGAAGTTCAAAGTGTTTCAAATGGATGTAAAAGGCGCATTTTTGTATGGACCAATTACCGATGATGTGTACGTCAGACAACCTCCAGGTTTTGAGAATCCTGAGTATCCACATTGTGTATACAAATTGAGCAAAGCTTTGTATGGTCTACATCAACCCCCAAGGATTTGGTACGAGACGTTATCGAAACATCTACTGGAACATGGTTTTACAAGAGGTTAGATTGATCCTACTTTATTCATGAAGCGCGAAAATGAAGATCTTTGTGTTCAAGTGTAAGTGGATGATATCATCTTTGGATCAACAAGTCCATCCATGTGCAAAGAGTTTGAAGAGATTATGAAATCAAGATTTCAGATGAGTTCGATGGGAGAGATCAAATTCTTTCTCGGATTGCAAGTTAAACAGTCAGCTGAAGGAATTTTTATCAACCAATCAAAGTTCGTTGAAAAGTTGCTGAAAAAGTTCATGATGCAAGATTGCTAGAACATTCGAACGCCATCTGATGTGAACTGCAAGATACAGCCGGATCCAAAAGGCAACTCCGTTGATCAAAACTATACAGATCAATGATTGGTTCATTGATGTATCTTACTGCATCAAGACCAGACATCATGTATTCTGTATGTGTGTGTGCCATATATCAGTCTGATCCAAAAGAGTCGCATCTGGTTGCTTTCAAACGTATTTTCAGATACCTTAAAGGGAAGCCGAATCTCGGGTTATGTTATCCTTATGAAGGGAATTTTGAATTATATAGTTATTCTGATAGTTACTTTGGTGGGTGTGCTCTTGACAGGAAATCGACTACGGGTGGATGTCAATTTCTGGATCCTCGACTTGTTTCTTGGCAATGCAAAAAGCAGACCAATGTTTCCGTATCGACAGCTGAAGCAGAGTATATCGCTACATCTGCAGTATGTTCTCAAGTTTTGTGGTTACAAAACTAATTGCTTGACTACGAGTTTAACTTTCTCAAAACTCCTATTTACATAGACAATACTGCTGCTATGTTCATTACTGCTAATCCTGTTCAACACTCAAAAATAAAACATATCGAAATTCGATATCATTTTCTCAGAGACAACTCTGAAAAAGGTTTAATAATTTTGATTAAGGTTCATACCGACAAACAACTGGCAGATCTTTTCACAAAACCATTCTTGTCAGGACGGTTTGAATTCTTAATTCAATCCATAGGGTTAATCATCCATGATTGATTCTATTTTTACAAAAATCAATACAAAATCAGAAAATATAAAATCCAAAAACATAATAAGTCGATGTCAAGTATTGATTCCTTTGCCTTTTTATTTTATTTCTGCATTGAGTGTGTGCATGAAAAAGAAAAAGCGAAACAAAAAGAAAAAGAAAGAATATCATGTCATAAGAATCTACATTGCAAAAAGTGAGAAATGATAGTTACACTAGATATTATCTGTTTCATCAATTTTAATAATAAAGACTGATGAATGTTAATTGATGTGCGAGACAGCTCAGGCAATTAGACTGAAAAAGTAAGTTCATGGTTGACAAATCTAAACTTAATGATCTTTGTGTTAAGTTCCTTTGTTATACATGTTTAAATATATATCTTTTGATGAGATGCTTGTGATGATAGTTGTACATAATCGGGTAATGATGCAATCTTTTCAGTGTGATGAACCGCATCGTGAGCTTCTTTGTTGTGGTATCCACAGACCTGAAGTCTCACACGAAGTCTCTTTTGAGCTTCAAGGTGCAGCAAAAGATTCCAAAATAGACCAAAAAGAGTCCTAAATGTGGACCGTCACCAATCAAATTCCAAAATGGAATTCAGAAGATTCCCAAGGGGAACAATAGGAAATGAAAAATTCCAAAAAGGAATTCAAAAGAAGTCCCAAAGTGGACCAAATCCAAATAGAACCCATATTCCACACTGTTTATGATTGTAAGTGACCAGGTTTTGTGCAATATGCATTCAAGTTGTGTTTGATGAGGAAATATGTTGACATATGTATACATGTGGGTCACATAAGTCATTTTAATCGAACCTTAACTCATCATGATACTGAAAAAGTAAGTGTGTCAATTCGAGCTAATTGGTATGTTATCATATCATCACTCAATCAAACATAAGTCAAATGTCTATTCAAAACTTGCAAAACATGTTAAGATAATGTGTGGTATGATCTCACAGCGATATTTTGATTCATTGCATTGCATATGTTTTTTTACTTTAATGTGTGTGCTTTTGTGTGCAGGCTTATGGAGTCTTTATTGACACATCGACATCCTTTTTAAACTTTAAAATTTCAAGAAATTTCAAGTTTACGGGGAGAATAATTGAAGAAGAAAAATATTTACAAAAAGCCAAAAATATTTGAAATTAGTTGTGTTGAATGTAAGGAACATGTGGTCAATGAAGCAAATGTATTGGATATGTTAAAAACAAACCTAAGGTCTTGTGATTTGTTTTTGATTAAAGAAAATTGCTTCGGGATATAGAAATTTGTGCAAAAACATTTTTGTAAGAAAAATGAAAAAGGAAAATAATGTGAATTAATTTGATGATTTGTGGCCCTAAATTCTATTTTTGATTATTTAATTTGACAAACCCTAATAAGGATGTCTTGTCTAATTAATATGTCGAGAATGTTTGCAGGTGCAATAAATAGAGTTGAAAAGTCAACAGACAAAGAATGTGAGAAAAAACATGTTAAGTGTTGAAGCCGGGTGAAGGCATCACTTACTGTTCAGCCGGGTGACTGAATGAAAAGTAGCCGGGTGAAAGAAGGAAATGATGCCGGATGACAAAAGTTGTAAAGTTACTATGCAGCCGGGTGATGAAGTAATTGACACTATGCAGCCGGGTAATAGAATGAAGGTTCTATACGCCGTGTAAGTGAAGATACTGTGCAGCCGGGTAAGTATAGCAACTGTACAGCCGGGTGATGAAAGAAACTGTCATTGTGCAGCCGGGTAATGGACATGAAGTCACTGTGCAGCCGGGTGATGAAAAGAAGTCTACTGTTCTGCCGGGTGATGGGTAAAACCAAAACAAAGGTGTAGTTGTTCCAACTCTGACACGACTATATCATGACCCGTCCCAACATTACTTGACCTGTCTCTACAGTACTTGACCCGTCTCAACAGTACTTGACCCGTCTAAGTGTTTTACATGCTAAATGTTGACACGTCCCAAGGTTGTGACCCGTCCCAAAGTTGTGACCCGTCCCAACAGTACTTGACGCGGCTCAACAGTGCATGACCCGTCCAATGTTTTATGGGCCTGATTGTTTACCCGTCCAAAATTGACCCGTCTCTTTGAGTTTGACCTAATTCTTGAGCCGGCTCATCAACATATAAATACCCGCCTTTTCTCAAACACTTATCACTTTTCACAAATCACTTTCAAGGAAATCCCCTGTACTACAATCGAACCATATCATATTCAATCCGTCATTCTTTAACAAGTTTTATAGATTGAATAAGGTATATTTTACATGATTCGACCTTGTTAAGCCCACTGATTGCTCTTAAAACGAAATGTTGATGATGAACAGTAATTGGACTTTGAATAGACACTTTGATTGTGTGTGTTAAAACTTAAATCTAGTGTTGTAATAGGTGTAATAACTGTTAATCACCAATATTCGTCCATGAATTTACACCAAATCACCTGAAATCGACTGAATCAAATGAAAAAGTTCAAAATTCTGTCAAACCGCCATTGATAAACCTTTGAACTGTTCTTGTTTTTGATATCTAATGATGAATCATCTGTTGTTGAGTGATTAACTGATGTTAAAAATGAACTGAGACATGGTATACAACTTCACTCTGCAAACAACAAATTTGCACTTAAGATTTTAAGCAGTTAAGTGTGTAGTGTTACATGATCATTGATACACAAAAGTTCTTGTTGAACAAAATGATGATTATCAGGTTGTTTGAATTAACTTAGGTGATAAATATCTGTGTGATTTGTTACATTGTCTCTGTATGATTAAATTCTTATGCAAATTCTGTTATTTAGTGAATGAAAAAGTCTAACACATGTGCCTTGTTTTATGTCAAACAGATGAATGATCTAAAGTTTGAGCCCAAGCATAATCTTGTTGCTATGTTGGATGAATCTATACCAGAAGCAGAAGGGTATAGAGATATGATCAGATTTTTAAGAAGAACAAAGTATGTGTATGCAATGTGTGCCAAACCCATTGTATATGCTAGACTGATAAAGAGTTTTTTGGAGGACAGCAGAGGTGATTACCAATAAGGCTGGTGTATCGGTTGTTAGAGGAAACATTACCAGGCAGTTACAGATAACTGTGTCTGAAGAGTCCATCCGGACTGCATTGAGGATAGATGAAGAAGAGGTTGGGACTCCGGATGAATTAACAACTGCTGAATGCCAGACATGTTTCATAAATATGGGACGTCCTCCTGTATTTCCCAAGCAGCAGTTTGTTAGAGCAAAATTGGGAAAGCAATGGAAATTGCTATGCTATGTTATTCAACAGTGCATGTCAAGAAGAAGTACTGGTTTTGACAACTTTCCATCAGATATTGCATCCCCAATAGTTGCAATAGCGATGAATAGGCCATTCAATATGTCAAAATGGATAATGAAAGGGTTTATATTCAATCTGGTGAAAGGCGAAAGATTCAAATTTTTGATGTATCCAAGATTTCTAGAATTGTTAATCAACATTGCACATCCTGTGATAAGGGAAGAAGGATTTGAAGGTGGAATCTTATATACTGAAGATATGAATGCTCTATCTTACCGAAAGATGAGTATTGGGAATGTAGAAAATGTTCAGATGTTTGACTATATGCGAGATATAGCAAACAATGAAGAAGATATTGAAGAAGTTTACCATCATATCTCTCAAGGTGAAGTAGTAAACCCGTTAGACCTTGTGGATGAGATCCCAGACAACCTACTTGATGACGATGAGTATGTGGATAGATATCCAGAAGGTGATGAAGATAATGATGATGAAGGAAATGATAGTGCTGAAGAAGCGTCTGAGGATGATGATGATGATCAGAGTGATGATGGTAATGAAGATGATAATTTTGTTGCAAGTGAGAGAGATTCTGAAACTGATGAAGAATCTGTTGAAGTTGAAAAAGAAGCAGAAGCTGTTATAGTTGAAGCTCCTAGGGACATCAGAGTCTATTACTCTAGATCACGACGATCTAAGACTGTGAATGAACCTATGATTGTAGAGGAGCCGAATGTCTTTGAAGAAGCCAGTGTGCCTGAACAGATCGATGTTGTTCAGATTGCACAAGAAGTGATGGCTGAACTGGAGACTGTGGCACAGGCAGTTGATGATATTGATGCTGGTTTCACTCATTCTGAACCAGTAGATTTTGCCACAATATCATCTCCTGCAATTCCACAAATTGAACAACCAATGGAGTCTTCACCAAAAGTTGTTTCAATTGATATTCTGAGGGAAAAAGACAAAGAGATTGAGCGTTTGAATAAGTTGGTAGAGGATTTGATGAAGGAAAATGAGTTGTTAAAGGCTCCAAATGAACGAAAAAAAAGTTAGACTGATTGAGTTCAGAGAAACCAATGTGAAGAATATGAAGGTTTTCAAAGAGCTTGATTCTGAGTATGAGAAACTCAAAGATGATTACAAAGAGCTTTATGCTGAATGTAATACTTTGAATGCTGAGAAAGAGATGCTGGAGAAATGGTTAGAAGAAGCTGAACGAAAAAGGTCAGGACCTTCATCTGACAAAGATTTTTCTGATAAAGTGGTGGAAGTAACTGAGCCTTCAAAGGAGATAAAAGTTTACTATACTAGATCACGAGGATCTAAGGCTTTGGGTGAAAAGGTCGGTACCAATTCCCATTCCTGATGATGCTACTGATGTTGTTGTTCATGACAAAGCGGAGGGAAAACGTAAACTGGATGAAGTACCTGAGATTGTTGAAGAAAATGTGGTTGTGAAGAAAGCCAGAATAGAGGAAACTGTTGGGGTTATTTGAAGATTTCACTTTCCAAATATAAGCGAGTGAAGATATCGAGCATCATCACGAGCAAGCGCGGTGAAGACGTTCATTAATTGTAGTTGTCTTAGAATATTTGTGTAATCGTTTCGTGCTTAAATGCGCGTTTGTGCTTAACTGCACGTGGTTAGGTTACATTGTAAGGTGAATGGTATAGACTATAAATACCATCACCTAGGTCATTTGTTAGGGAGTTGCCTACATTTCATTCCATATCCTTTGTAACCTCTCCATTGATCTAATACAATTCACCTATTCATATTATCATCATCTTCATCATACATTGCATTGATCTTCATGAACATTCAAGCATCAATACGTGATTAGTGAGATTCCGCATCACTGATCGCAAACAACATCACCAAACAATCTCAGATCTAGATCCAAGCTCGGTTCGTCTAAACCTATCAATTGGTATCAGGGCTGTTGGGTGATCTTTGATTGTTGTTGTTATTGATGGAATTTTAGCTACCATTAGCTTTGATTCATGTTTGTGTAAAGAACTGCAAAGTTTGAGATCAATTGGTGAAGATTTGACTAAGTTTTTGATGAAATTGTTCATGTTCGTCATATTCACTGCTCAATTTTGTGGTCTGGAATTTGTTGATGATATTGAGAAATTGATGATTGAGATGTGTTAGAAATCACTATCCTAAGCTTCGTTCATAATCAAACATCACTGATTTGTTGATTTCGATCCATATTTTGTCAAATTGTCTCAAAACCCACTTATTGTGTTCTTCATAAAAAATCCGGATCTGAATGAGATTTAGCTTGTTTCAAGGTGTAATACTTTGAAGGATTGTTAGAAACATCATTCCTTAGCTAATACGAGTATTGAATTGAACAAAAACAACAAAAATTGAAGAATTGATCTTATGTTCATCACAATTTTGACTTTGAAAAGTCAATCTGATATGAAGATTTGAAGAATTGATTGATATTTGCCCAGAAAAGTATCATAATCTGAAGAAGAATTGAAGAATTGAGTGGTTGATTGAAAGAAATTTTCCTTAAGTGTTGAGTTTTAGCCGTGTGAAGCTTTCAGCCGGGTGATATCACTGTTCAGCCGGTTGAAAACTGTTCAGTTGGGTGAAAACACTGTTCAGCCGGGTGAAGGCACTGTTCAACCGGGTGAAGTACTGTTCAGCCGCGTGAAGTGTTCAGCCGGGTTAAAACACTGTTCAGCCGGGTGAAGACACTGTTCAGCCGGGTGAAGACACTGTTCAGCCGTCCTAAGTTGTTGACCTGTCCAAATAGTTGACACGACCAAACAGTTACCCGTCTCAATTGTTGACCCGTCCCAACAGTGACCCGTCTCTAAAAAAAGTATCAAGATGACTTTGAAAATTCAAGAAAAATGTCAACGGGCATGTTAACCGTGATCCGAGAAGAAAATAAAAGAGAAGATATCAATAAATTTATTACAGAATTCAATCATGTGTTTGAAACAACATATCTTCAAGTAACCAAAGCTTGTGATCAAAAGAGAAGAGACTTTCATGAACACACAAAACTTGCTCTTGTGAGTCAAGCAAATTCTCATGACAATCAGGAAGATGAAGAAGAATATGATTGGAGTGAAAACAATGATGTTGTTTCCATTCAAGAGATTGAAAAGAAAGATAAAGAAATTAGCAACTTGTCAGAAACCATTGCAAAGCAAGATGAGACAATTGCTCAATTGAAATCAGAAATGGAGAAATTGATGTCTGAAAAGGAAATCAAGAAAGATGAGAACAGTTCTTATGTTGAAATGCCAATTCACGTTAGAGAAAAGATGTGCACGAAAGAGTGTTTCACACAAGTTGAACACTACAGAATATACTCTTTCAAGATTTGAGATAAACTCAAGAAAGAAGAGCAAATGCACAAGAATCTGAAAGAACAACACGAAATATCTGATCAAAGAATCACATCTCTCTAAGAGTCACTCAAGAAAAGTGAAAGAGAAGCAATGAATATCAAGAATGAAGCTGCAAAATCAAATGCACACTCATCCAGTGTGATCAAAGATTTGCAAGAAGAGATTCTAAAGATGAAGAAATTGTCTGAGATGTTTAATTTAGAGATCAACATTCTGAAAACCAAGTTGCAAGAAGAACAAGAGAAACACGCAAGTCTTCAAGAAGATCACAAAATGTGTGAAGACAGATTCAAATCTCTTACACAGAAAGTTGATTCAATGCTTACGGAAAAGCATAATCTGAATGTTCAACTCATGGAGCTTACTGACAAACTGAACAGATCACAATCTGATCTTGTGCTTATCAAAGAAGAAGCTGAAAAAGCAAAGTCATCCGAACAAGAAAGAGAAGGATTAGTGCCAACCGGAATTGTTGGATCACTATCTTCTGAAGAAGAAAAGACACAAGAGGATAAGTCAAAGAAGAAGAAGAAGGTTAGAAGAAAGAAGAGCAAAGCCAAGAAGAACAAGACAAAGGCCGCTTCATCTGATTCTACACCACAGCTTTCTTCAACTCCAAAATCTCAAGATTCCGAATCCCCGAGTGATTCAAACAGTGACGTATACTGTTTAATCTGTGACTCTGAAACTCATCATATCTCTGATTGTATCTACAGTCAAGGTGTCTTTCCATATGGTTCAAAAGCAAAAATGTTCAAGACTCCAGCTTCTTCAAGCAAGCTTCAACAAGATTTAGAGGTCAAAGCTCCTCATCAAGAAAAGGTTCAACTGCAAAAGCTTCTCAAAAGCAAAGAAACAAGTCTCCCTTCAAGGCTCATCAGAAGTATTGCGAGAATGTGAGATGTACAATCACACGACAACGGAATGCTGCTACAACAAGTACTTCATCAACTGTCAGATGTACAACCACGACACAATGGAATGTTACTACAACAAGTATTGCTCTATT
This sequence comes from Tagetes erecta, assembly GCA_030867185.1. Taxonomy (NCBI): domain Eukaryota; kingdom Viridiplantae; phylum Streptophyta; class Magnoliopsida; order Asterales; family Asteraceae; genus Tagetes; species Tagetes erecta. The sequence goes on from CM061497.1 coordinate 9,639,794, forward strand.
TGTGACATGGTCAATCACAACACATCTGAGTGCTTCTACAAGTCGAGAAGGTCAGTCCAAAGAAGTTCATCACGTGCATACCCTTCCAGGTACGTTTCTAACTTTAAAAGATCTAATCATAGACATTCGTTTGATGAAAATCAACATGTCAATGATTCATGGACACCAAAGTTTGTCAAAAACAAAAGGAGAAATCATGATTTAAATGATAAAATGATTCCAATAGTGAATCAATCTTTGAATAAGAAATATAGTCAACAAAACCTGTTTTTAAATGAAATTCACAATTTGTTTGAAAATGACTATAATTACTCTTTTGACAAACAATCCATGAAAGAAGATGAAGGTACAAATTGCATTGTATCATCAGAACCACCACCTGAAGGTATTCCTTGCTCTTATGAGAATATTTCTTATGTTGATGAATTTGGACGACCCAAAACCGAAATGGTTTGGGTCATTACCTCTAACTGATTTGTTAGTGTATTAGGGACAGTTATGGAGGCCGGTCAAACAAAGAAAAGAAGACCGTGGCTGATCCCTTATCATGACAAGATACCGAATCTTGTTCATGATGTCTTCGATGCAACTGACACCAAATGGAGTTGGAAACAAAAAGGAATCATTGCAGGAATTTTTAAAAACATTTTTAAAAATCAAACAATGATGGCAGTGCAAGAAACAACCGATGTTTCATTTCGTCTGTTTAGATTAACTACATTGCATGCACTCTTCATACGTTGATAACATATCAGTCATTTTCTGTTCATTAAACTTTCAATTTTCGTAGAAATTTAAAGTTTAGGGGGAGAAAACCATTGAAATAAAAAAAATGATAAAATCAGAAAAAATCCAAAAATATGTTGAATCTACTTGCACATACATGAGAAATGATAGTACACTAGAGTTATTCGACGCATCATTTTAAAATAATAAAGACTGAAGCGTGAAAATTGATGTGCGAGACGGCTCAGACAATTATACTGAACAAGTATATTCTTTGATGATTTAACTAAATTCTAATGAGTTTTTGTGGTTGAAACATATCAAGTGCATATGTATTGTCTATACAAATCAAATAAATATCTAGTGAAGCATCCAATTTACATTCGGTAACGATGCAATCTATTCAGTGTGATGAACCGCATCGTGAGCTTCTTTGTTGTGGTATCCACAGACCTGAAGTCTCACACGAAGTCTCTTTTGAGCTTCAAGGAGCAGCAAAAGATTCCAAAATGGAACAAAAAGAGTCCCAAATGTGGACCGTCACCAAACAAATTCCAAAATGGAATTCAGAAGATTCCCAAGGGAACAACATAGGCAAAAAGAAAAATTCCAAAAGGAATTCAAAAGAAGTCCCAAAGTGGACCAAATCCAAATAGAACCCAAATTCCACACTGTTTATGACTGTAAGTGACCTGACATGTTGAGTTGTTCTTGGGTTATTTAGATGAGGTGTATAACTTTCTAATGTGCAAAGTATGGGTCACTCAAAACTTATTCTTAATCAACCTAATTGATCATCAAGAATAGAAAAAGTAAGTGTGTCACTTCGAGCTAATTGATTTGTTCAACAATTCATCACTCAATTACTTCACAATTCAAATGTCTATTCTCAAAAACTGCAAAACATGTGTTGGATAAATTGCTAGTATGATCTCATTGCAGGTTAAAGATTCATAAATGTAAAGAGAAAATTCTAAAAACTATCAAAAACATTGAAAAATTCAAAACACCAAAAAGATTGTCATTTTAATATTTTTCTTTGGTTTTGGCAACATATGTTATTGATGTTGGAGTTGTTCAACAAGCAATATCTTATCCGATTGAGAACTTAATCTTTACATTGATGATAAATGCACATTATTGCCTGAGTTTTAATGTTTTTCTTTGAGTTGCAGGAATAGTTTCCATTGCAGAACGAGCTTCCACGCGACTTGAAGATGTTCCTGGTCAAGCCTGATTCCAGTCCAAAGATCTCCAAGTCAGATTGCTGAGTGTTAAGAATCCTCCTCTTAATATCTCATACACTGATCACATTTACCTCTAAAGCAAAAGTTGAGGGGGAGTATTCTAAGTCAAAGAAGTCTTCTCATTCTACTTCAACCGTTGAAGAAGATCCCGTTGCTGATATATAGATTCACCGGAATCTACTCTCTGCTTAGTTCTTTCCATAACCTCTGATGTTACTCAAAAAGGAGAGAAGGATGCAGATTGCTTGTTGAAAGACAGAGTTTTGGCAGCGTCATCTTAGGGGGAGTACTGTTGGGTCCTCTTGAAGATAATGCATACCAAAACTTTAAGTTGCTCTCTATACTCGCCACATGATGATTTAAGCTGATATGCCAGATTTGTAAAGTGTCATCTTAGGGGGAGTACTGTTGGGGTTATTTGAAGATGTCACTTTCCAAATATAAGCGAGTGAAGATATCGAGCATCATCACGAGTAAGCGCAGTGAAGACGTTCATTTTAATTGTAGTTGTCTTAGAATATTTGTGTAATAGTTTCGTGCTTAAATGCGCGTTTGTGCTTAACTGCACGTGGTTAGGTTACATTGTAAGGTGAATGGTATAGACTATAAATACCATCACCTAGGTCATTTGTTAGGGAGTTGCCTACATTTCATTCCATATCCTTTGTAACCTCTCCATTGATCTAATACAATTCACCTATTCATATTATCATCATCTTCATCATACATTGCATTGATCTTCATGAACATTCAAGCATCAATACGTGATCAGTGAGATTCTGCATCACTGATCGCAAACAACATCACCAAACAATCTCAGATCTAGATCCAAGCTCGGTTCGTTTAGAACTATCAATTGTTAGGGCTTGTTTCTAGTTAAAGATTTACTTTGTACTTTGTTTATACATTTTGTATAGTTTAGGGTTAATTTTGTATTTTTCCTAATGTGTAGATGCATAAAGCATGTTGTGAGAGAATGTTAGAGAGAGAGTCTAGATCACAATTACACGCTTAGAGAGAGAATTAGTGTGTGTGTTCTTACATTCTCCTGCACATTTGTACTACAACTTTTATGCTTTGATCATCAATACAAAGAGAATTATTAGTAATGAATTGTGTTGCTGATTGAACTGTTTGTTTTGTGTACTTGAATCATTCTGATCATTGAGCGATATCGATCCAATTGAACCTATCAATTGGTATCAGAGCTGTTGGTATTGTGTTCTTCGCTATTCATCAAGCAAAAACACATCAATATTGCTCAAAATTATGATCTGAATGATCTGTTGCTGTTTTTAGTTGTGATTCATCATCGCAATCACTTCTAATTCACAACAATTGTGCAAATTCCATCAGATTATCATCAGATCTGAGGAATTAGGAAGGAAGAGAAATTCAGTGTTCGATCAAAATTTTGCTCAAATTCATCAAAATTTGATCATGTTTTGGATTGATTGAGATTGAAGATTGATAATCGGTACATTTCACTGATTGGGTGTGATTTGTGAAGTAATTGGACAAGTTTTTGTTAAACCCAGAAAATTTCGTTTGACGAAGATGATGAACAGGATGAACTGGTTGAAGATTAACTAGCCGGGTGATAAAATTTGACTTAGACAATTTTTGGACTTAGATTTGTGAACAAATAGGTCCTGTGCAGCCGTGTGAAGGCAAAATTGTCTAGACGAGTGAAGAATTTGCAAGAAAAAGGTTGTACTGTTCAGCCGGATCAAGAACTGTTGTGCCGGGTGATAAACTGTTCAGCCGGGTGAGAGACATTTCAGCCGGGTGATTCATTTACTGTTTAGCCGGGTAACAGCTATTCTGCCGTGTGATCAACTACTGTTCAGCCGGGTAAACCTTTCTGCCGTGTCAAGTTCTAGCCGGGTCAAGTTTTCAGCCGTGTGAAGTTTTACTGTTCAGCTGTGTAACTGCTCAGCCGGGTAAGTCAACTTGTCGGGTGAAGATTACAAGTGTTGAAGATTAACAACTGTTGAGCCGTGTCACTGTTTAGACGGGTGAAGAACATTCTCAGCCGGGTGAAGAAGAAAAGTCACTGTTCAGCCGGGTGAAGAAGAAATTTTCACTGTTTAGTCGTGTGACTCATTTTCTGTTGTTTTAAACCTTGTTATCTTATCTTGACATTATTTCCTTGTCTTTATTTTTAATATTTTAACTGTTCCTTTTCAAAAATCATCAAAAACACAAAAATATTTTCTTTAAATTTTAAAAAAAGATAACCGTGTTCCTAGATTGGTTAATCGTGCAGATTTCAAAAACTGGACAATCAGATTGAAGCATCATCTATGCTCTATTGACAATGATCTATGGAAGTCAATTGATAAAGGTCCTCACATTCCTACTCAGACTGCTCCTGATAGTGCAAGTACCTACACCAAAGACTCTACTGAACCTTATCCGGAAGATAATCTATCAGCTGAAGACTTACGAAAGGTCAAGAATGACAGTAAGGCTTACTCTTTGATGTGTAAGGGATTGCCACTTCAAGTGTTGTCGAGGTTGGATGCTTATCAAACTGGCTACACACTGTTCAAAGCATTGAAATCAACCTGTGAAGGAGGAGAACAATTGAGAAGTCTCAAGAAACAGAAATTAAAGAGACAATTGGAGTTATTTGAACATATTGCTGGAGAATCTGTGCACCAGATGATGAATAGATTTGTTCATCTGACTACTAAAATGACAAATGTTGGTGCAAAGACAGATCTTCAAGATTTGAACGACAGATTGTTGTGTGCTCTTCCATCTTCATGGAAACAGACTGTGACTTTACTGAAGCATACTGAAAAGTTTCCAATGGACTTTGATCTGCTCATTGCAAAGATCGAGGAAGTTGAGATTGATGAAAGCTCGAGAAATACTGACAGATCAGGTTCACATGCTCAGTACAAGTTTGTTGTGAATCCTGCTAACAAAGTGGAGAATGCCTTTCTTGCACAAGATGCTGCAAAAACTGATGAAGAGGGTGATTTATTTGTTGGTGCAAGCTTTTATACTGATTCGTCATACATTCCAAACTCACCAACTTATTCTCAACCTCAATCTCCACCAAGAGCTCAAGTTCAAAGTCAGAATGTGAAAACTCAATCAGAAAGTCAAAGTTCTATAGTTCAAGCAAAAGTAAAAGATATGATGAACATCTTGTTACAAGATGATGAGACAAACAATGCATTCACTGCTTTCATGGCAAGTTTTCAAGCATATCAAGGAAGTCATCTAACTCAAATGGACGTTGTACTTCAAGATTTATTTGAAATGGATCCTGATGACGTTGAGGAAATGGATTTAAATTGGCAAATGGTGATGGTTGCATACCGAACTCAGAAACATGCATATGTAAACCGAAGCTACAAGCCACATGCAAACAAGACAGTTGGTTTTGACAAGTCAAAGGCCAGATGTTTCAACTGTAACTGCTATGGTCATTTTTCTAGGGAATGCAAGGCTCCTAAGAATCAGACCTACAATGATCAAGCTGGTTCAAATGGACAGAATCAAGGTCAAGGTCAAAGCTCGCAACAGTCTTCAAGCTATCAACATAGGAATCAACGTTTCATGCAGAAACCATATCAAAGTCTTCCAATGCCAGAACTGAAAGATGAAGGCAAGAAGCCAGAAGATCAAACCAAAGCACTGGTGGTTAGTGTGAAAGATGGATATGACTGGAGTGCTTATGCGGAACAGTTTACATCTGATCTCACTTCAAGTTTGGCATTAGTATGTGAAATTGAGGAAGATTGGTCTGAAGAAGGGGATGGTAAAGTGACTGATACTTTCAGTGAAGATTCTGAAGAGTATGACTGGAGTGCAAAGGCAGATCCTGTTGAAGAATCTGAACCAGAAGTTGCGCTTATGGCTACATCCAATGAGTCTTCATCATCTGCTGAACAACCTAAGGTTAGTACTGAGTTAAAGGTAGGTTATGTTCTAAACAATGCATTCAACAAGTAGAACATTATCGTACTCATTTTTTTAAAATTGGTGATAAATTAAGCAAACATGAAAAAATTCATGAACAACTTAAAATTGATCACAAATATTCTGATGAGAAGATATTGTCACTTAAAGAATCATGGAACAAAACCTTAAAGGATTTGGAACTAGTAACAAAACAACTTGAAGAAATGACAAAGAACTTTGAACAAGAAAAAGTTGCTCATGCTGTCACACAAGTTGAATTAACAAAGGTGAAAAGTTGTAAAACTATGGTAAAACAACTTATAAGTGAAAGAGGAAACAAAAGCAAACTAGGATTGGGTTTTACTCATGAACCAATGACTAAATCAATCACACAAACTTTACCTGAAAGCTTCAATGAATTTGATCATTCACCAGAAAATGAACGAAAATTAAAAAAAATTCAAAGAAGTAAATCTGAATCAGAAGGATTTGAAGTGTTGATTGAAAGTTTGAAAGAAGATGATGCTGTGACGACTGAAGCTGATGATGAAGCTAGCAACAAATCTGAGCCTATTCTGATACAACTTGTTGAGTATCCGGAACTGAATCCTAAACCAGCAGAAAAGGTGAAGGATGAAGCTGAATTTTCGGGATACAATGATCCAGAATACATCAAATGGAAGAATGAGCAGAAAGCGATTGTTGCTGATCAACTGATCAAGAAGAAACCAGTGAAAAAGGCTGAAGTTTCAAATGCAAAGGTGCAGAAATCGAAAATAACAAACAATCAATCTGAAACAAAACAGTCAAAAGGTAAAAGTGTCATAACATCAAATGACAAACCCAAAGCTCAAACTGTTAAAACTAACAATGTCAAACCTGTGAAAAAGAAAGTGTCAAAAGGTAAAACTGTTAACTTTGTGTCTGCAGGAACATTCGATATGAACGGGTCTTATGGTAACCAAATTAATTCTTCAATCAAATCTAACTCTGGTCTGAAAACAGGTTCAGGTCCTAAGACTTCCGCTGTTAATGATAAAAGAATTGAACCAAAAAAGGTAACCAAACAAGATGGTTTAAAATCGAACCAAGTTCCCAAACAAGCAAAATCACAAACAAAATCTCCACAAAAGAATCAAGTTAACTTAAAACCGAACAAAACTGATAATGAATCACGAGTGGGTTCAACATCAAAAGTTAACAATCGACTCTTTAGGATTAGCAAGAAACATTGTGAGATTTGTGATCGTTATAATCATGTTACTGCTGAATGTTTCTTTAACAGGTACTGCAGTTACTGTGACAAAAGAAATCATTCTTCAGAGGAATGTTTTTATAACAAATTCTGTGATATTTGTGAAAGGAGAAACCATGACACAGCAGATTGTTTCTTTCGGAAAAACTAATCAAGAGAAATGACTCCGTTTCCAAATTTTCAAAAAAATCATTCTTTTGGTTTTCAAAAATTTAACCAAAGTCATTCTCCTGATTTGAGAACTTTCAGACGAAACAATTCTGGTTTTAATGACTTTTCACCAAGAAATGTGCAGGTTAACAGTTTTAAGCCAAGAGCTTTGATGGTGAGAAATCAGAAATTTGAAAATAATCTTGATCCTAAGTTAGAGGAAAGGTTCATTGCTTTAAGAAGAAAGCAAACAAATCAAGCCGTTGGGCGAAACAATTTTCAACCAAATCTCTCGAATGAAACAAATTTTCAAAATCTTCATTATCAACAAGTTACTGTTACAGATAGATTCAGAAACCCAAGACCATGTGGGCCTGGGTTGACCAAACTAACTAGGTAATTGTTGAAATGCAGGTACGCCCTCGAAGACCTTCAAGATTTTAAGCTAAAGAATGGTACACATGTTGCATTTGGAGGAGATGCGGGTGGTAAAATTACTGGAGAAGGAACCGTATCAAATGGGTCATTAGCTTTGATAAAGTCAACTACTGTGCACAGTTGAACTTTAATTTGCTAAGTGTATCTCAAATTTGTGACAAATCTTATTCAACATTATTTGATGATTCTTTTTGTTACATACTCAAACCAGGTTTTAAGATTGACAATGAATGGGTGGTGGTTAAAGCTCCAAGAGATCGTGATGTATACAAGCTTGATATGTCACAGATTGATGCTGAAACCGAAACCACATGTCTCATTGCGCATGCTTCAAATGATGAGAGTCAGCTTTGGCATAGACGGCTGGGCCATTCAAACTTCAGAAACATGAACCGACTGGTGACTGGAAATCACGCTGTGGGAATACCATCAAAGAAATTCTCAACAACTGATCTCTGTCCAGCATGTTTGAAAGGAAAACATCACAGAATGTCTTTTAAGTCCAAGCAAGAACACTCCATTTCGAAACCCTTGCAGATGTTACACATGGATCTTTTCGGACCAACAAATGTTCAAAGCATCTGAAAGAAGACTTATTGTTTTGTCATCATTGATGATTTTACTAGATTTTCTTGGGTTTATTTCTTGCATGTTAAATCTGAAACTGCTGAGTTGTTAAAAGAATTTATTATCAAAGTTGAAAATTAGTTGGATTGTAAAGTAAAAATCTTGAGAAGTGATAATGGAACTGAGTTTAAAAACTCTAATGTTGATTTGTTTTGTGCAGAAAAAGGTATTGCGCGCCAATTTAGTGCTCTAAGAACTCCACAACAGAACGGAGTTGCAGAACGGAAAAATCGGACACTGATTGAAGCTGCAAGATCCATGCTCGCAGATGCCAAAATCCCTATCACATTCTGGGACGAAGCTATTGCTACTGCGTGTTTTGTACATAACAGGACATTATTGGTTCAGGATAAAAATAAAACATCTTATGTGTTACTTTTTGGAAGAAAACCGAATATTTCTTACTTGAAAGCATTTGGTTGTCCTGTATCGATTCAAAATTTGAATGATCATCTCGGAAAATTTGAGTCAAAATCTGACGATGGATTTTTCATTGGTTACTCGTCTGTAAACAAACACTATTATTGAAACTATTAACGTAAAGTTTTTAGAAAACTCATTTCCGTCAGAGGCTCATGGTCCCGAATGGTTGTTTGATTTAGATTCGTTATCAAAATCTTTCAATTCTAACTTATTTGATTTTTCAGGAAAATCGAGAAAAGAATCAGGAGACATGGGATGTTTCAGTGTTGATTCGGATAATGACGATGATGGCAATCTCAATTCTGAGTATCCGTTCATGTCATTTCATAATCCTGATAATGGCGTATCCAATCAAGCTCCGGGTCCATCTGGTTCTCAAGAAGATCAAGAATCAAACATTCTTGGTGATGATGTGAATCCGCAAAATTCTCCTAATGATGGTGGATCTGTTCAAAATCAACCATCATCAGATCCGAATGTTGAAGTTCCTAATTTCAATCCGCATGTGTCTACAATTCTGCAAGATTTACCGAATCTGAATCAGTCTAATCTGGAGACGCAAGTTCAAGGAGATTCAATTCCAACACATCTAGTACACAGGAATCATCCTTTATCACAAATTATCGGACCTTTGAATCAGAGAACTATGAGAAGTCAGACTGAACATGCAAACATTTGTCTTTATTCATGTTTTCTTTCTCAAGTGGTGCCGAAGAACATTTCAGAAGCGTTACTAGATAACAGTTGGATTGAAGCCATGCAAGAGGAGTTACTTCAATTTCGCAAACAAGAGGTTTGGAAATTAGTGGACTTACCTGAAGGAGAAAATGCGATTGGTACAAGATGGTTGTACAAGAACAAGCCAGATGAACGTGGCATTGTGGTCAGAAATAAAGCCAGACTTATTGCCCAAGGTTACACTCAAGAAGAAGGTATTGACTATGAAGAAGAGTTTGCTCCGGTCGCTCGACTTGAAGCTATTCGCGTTTTTCTAGCGTATGCCTCTTTCATGAAGTACAAAGTGTTTCAAATGGACGTTAAAGGCGCTTTTCTGTATGGACCAATTACCGATGATGTGTACGTCAGGCAACCTCCAGGTTTTGAAGATCCTGAGTATCCACATCGTGTATACAAATTGAGCAAAGCTTTGAATGGTCTACATCAAGCTCCAAGGATTTGGCACGAGACGTTATCTAAACATTTGCTAGAACATGGATTTACAAGAGGTCAGATTGATCCAACTTTATTTATGAAGCGTGAAAATGAAGATCTTTTATGTGTTCAAGTGTATGTGGATGATATCATCTTTGGATCAACAAGTCCGTCCATGTGCAAAGAGTTTGAAGAAATTATGAAATCAAGATTTCAGATGAGTTCGATGGGGGAGATTAATTTCTTTCTTGGATTGCAAGTAACACAGTCAGCAAACGGAATTTTTATCAACCAATCAAAGTTTGTTGAAAAATTGCTGAAAAAGTTCAAGATGCAAGATTGTCAGACTATTCGAACGCCATCTGATGTGAACTGCAAGATACAGCCGGATCCAAAAGGCAAATCTGTTGATCAAACACTGTACAGATCAATGATCGGTTCACTGATGTATCTTACTGCATCAAGACCAGACATCATGTATGTTGTATGTGTGTGTGCAAGATACCAGTCTGATCCAAAAGAGTCACACCTGGTTGCGGTTAAACGTATTTTCAGATACCTTAAAGGGAAACCGAATCTCGGGTTATGGTATCCTTATGAAGGCAATTTTGAATTATATAGTTATTCTGATAGTGACTTTGGTGGGTGTGCTCTTGACAGGAAATCGACTACGGGTGGATGTCAATTTCTGGGTCCTAGACTTGTTTCTTGGCAATGCAAAAAGCAGACCAACGTTTCTGTATCCACAGCTGAAGCAGAGTATATCGCTGCATCTGCAGGATGTTCTCAAGTTTTGTGGCTACAAAACCAATTGCTTGACTACGAGTTTAACTTTCTCAAAACTCCTATTTACATAGACAATACTGCGGCTATGTTCATTACTGCTAATCCTGTTCAACACTCAAAAACCAAACATATCGAAATTCGATATCACTTTCTCAGAGACAACTCTGAAAAAGGTTTAATAATTTTGATTAAAGTTCATACCGAAAAACAACTGGCAGATCTTTTCACAAAATCTTTCTTGTCAGGGCGGTTTGAATTCTTAATTCAATCCATAGGGTTAATCAACCATGATTAATTCTAATTTTTGAAAAATCAAACAAAAATCAGAAAATATAAAAGTCAAAAATATAATAAGTCGATGTCAAGTATTGATTCCTTTGTCTTTTACTTTATTGTTTTGCATTGTGAGTGTGCATGAAAAACAAAAGCAAACAAAAAGAATATAAAAAAAAGAGAGAGTCTAGATCACAATTACACGCTTAGAGAGAGAATTAGTGTGTGTGTTCTTACATTCTCCTACACATTTGTACTACAACTTTTATGCTTTGATCATCAATACAAAGAGAATTATTAGTAATGAGTTGTGTTGCTGATTGAACTGTTTGTTTTGTGTACTTGAATCATTCTGATCATTGAGCGATATCGATCCAATTGAACCTATCAATTGAAAATATCATGTCATAAGAATCTATATTGCAAAAAGTGAGAAATGATAGTACACTAGACATTATTTGTTTCATCATTTTATATAATAAAGACTGATGAATGTTAATTGATGTGCGAGACAGCTCAGGCAATTAGACTGAAAAAGTAAGTTCATTGTTGACAAATCTAAATTCAATGATCTTTGTGTTAAGTTCCTTTGTTATACATGTCTAGATATATATCTTTTGATGCATTGCTTGTGATGATAGTTGTTCATGATCGGGTAACGATGCAGTCTATTCAGTGTGATGAACCGCATCGTGAGCTTCTTTGTTGTGGTACCCACAGACCTGAAGTCTCACATGAAGTCTCTTTCGAGCTTCAAGGTGCATCAAAAGATTCCCAAAGTTGGAACAAAAAGAGTCCCAAATGTGGACCATCACCAAACAAAAATTCCAAAAAGGAATTCAGAAGATTCCCAAGAGGAACGATAGGAAAATTAAAATTCCAAAATGGAATCAAAAGAAGTTTCAAAGTGGACCAAATCCGAATAGAACCCAGATTCCACACTGTTTATGATTGTAAGTGACCAGGTTCTTGTGCAAAATGCATTCAGGTAGTGATTGATAAGGAAATATGTTGACATATGTATACATGTGGGTCACATAAGTCATTTTAATCGAACCTTAAACTCATCATGATACTGAAAAAGTAAGTGTGTCAACTCGAGCTAATTGGTATGTTTTCATATCATCACTCAATCAAACATAAGGCAAACGTTTATTCAAAACTTGCAAAACATGTTCAGATAATGTGTGGTATGATCTCACTGCGATATTTTGATTCATTGCATTGCATATGTCTTTACTTTAATGTGTGTGTTTTGTGTGTGCAGGCATATGGAATCTTTATTGACACATCGACATCCTTGTTAAACTTAAAAATTTCAAGAAATTTCAAGTTTAGGGGGAGTATAATTGAAGAAGAAAAATATTTACAAAAATCCAAAAATAATTTTGAATAAGTGTGTTTTGAATGAACAAGATTATTTGGTATGAAAAGCAAATGTATTGGATGTGTTAAAAACAAACCCAAGGTCTTGTGATGTGTTTTTAAGAAATTGCTTCGGGATATAGAAATATTGGTTGTGCAAAAATATTTTTGTGAGAAAAATGAAAGAAAATGAAAAAGGGATTTTATGAGAATTAAATTTGTTGCCTAGTTAATATTTTTGATGATTAATGTGACAAACCCTAATAAGGATGTTTTGTCTAATTAATATGTCGAGAATGTTTGCAGGTGCAATAAATACAGTTGAAAGAGTCAACAAAGAAAAGTGAAAAATCGTTCAAGTGTTTCAGCCGGATGAAGGCATTAGCCGGGTGAAGATATCAGATGTTACTATCTAGCCGGGTGATGAAGTCACTATTTAGCCGGGTAAGGTAGTAATTGTTGATATCAGCTGGGTGATTGGAAGAGAAGATAGCTGGGTGAAGATATTAGACTTCACTGTGTTGCCGGGTAATGAAGTGATATGTTACCAGCCGGGTAATGAACAAGTCACTATTTTGCCGGGTACAGAAGTCATGTTGATATCTGCCGGGTGACAAGTTGTATGTCACTATACAACCGCGTGAAGAAGTGTTGACACTGTACAGCCGGGTAATAGAATGAAGATTCTATGTAGCCGTGTAAGTGAAGAACACTGTGTAGCCTGGTAAGTATGACAACTGTGTTGCCGGGTAATGAAGAGAAACTGTTATCACATAGCCGGGTGATGAAAGAGTATCACTATGCAGCCGGGTAATGAAAAAGAGTTATCGAGCAAGCCGGGTGATGTTTAGAGGACTACTATGCTTAAAATCAATTAAATCAACTGAAATTTTCACATGACAGTCGAACCGCCATTGATGACATTTTGAATGTTCTTAAGTGTTAACATCAAACTAATGAATTATCTGTTTTTAAGTGACAAATCGATGTTAAAACCAGACTAAAACATGATATTCAAGTTCATTTTAAAAAAATTTCTGATTTGAGTTTTAAGGGTTTAAACTGTTAAGTGTAAAAATATTGTATGATCTTTGATTCTCAAAAGTTTGTTGAACAAAATGATGAATATCAGTTTGTTAGAATAACTTAGGTGATTAAATGATTATGTGAATGGTTTTACATTGTAATTTCATGTTTAAATTCTTATGCTAATTTGTTATTTATGAATGAGAAGTCTAACTCATATGCCTTGTCTTTGTCAAAAATAGATGGAGAATCTTAAGTTTGAGCCCAAACACAATCTTGTTGCTTGTTTGGATGAATCAATTCCAGAAACAGAAGGATACAGAGACATGATAAGATTCATTAGAAGAACCAAGTATGTCTATGCAATGTGTGCAAAGCCAGTTATATATGCAAGACTCATCAAGAGTTTCTGGAGGACGGCTGAGGTTGTGACTAATGAAGCTGGTGTGACTGTGGTAAGAGGGAATATCACCAGACAGCTGCAATTGACTGTGTCTGAAGAATCTATCAGAACTGCTCTAAGGATAGATGATGATGAGGTTGGTGCCACTGATGAGCTGACAACAGCTGAGTGCCAGGCATGTTTTGTCAATATGGGTCATCCTCCCATATTCCCAAAACAGTAGTTTGTTAGAGCTCGATTGGGGAAGAAATGGAAGTTGCTATGTTATGTGATACAACAATGCATGTCCAGAAGAAGTGCTGGGTTTGATAACTTTTGTTGGGGTTATTTGAAGATGTCACTTTCCAAATATAAGCGAGTGAAGATTTCGAGCATCATCACGAGCAAGCACGGGTGAAAACGTTCATAATTTGTATTTGTCTTAGAATATTTGTGTAATCGTTTTGTGCTTAAATGCACGTTTGTGCTTAACTGCACGTGGTTAGGTTGAAATGTAAGGTGCATGGTATGGACTATAAATACTATCACCTATGTCATTTGTTATTGTGAGTTGCCTACATTTCATTCCATATCAATTTGTAACCTCTCCATTGATCTAATACAATTCACCTATTCATATTATCATCATCTTCATCATACTTTGCATTGATCTTCATGAACATTCAAGCATCAATACGTGATCAGTGAGATTCCGCATCACTGATTGCAAACAACATCACCAAACAATCTCAGATCTAGATCCTAGCTCGGTGCATCGAACACTATCAACTTTCCTTCTGACATTGCATCCCCTATCGTTGCTATTGCTGAAAACAAACCTTTTAACATGTCGAAGTGGATAATGAAAGGCTTTGTGTTCAATCTTGTGAAAGGGAAGAGGTTCAAATTTCTCATGTATCCGAGATTCTTGCAACTTATGATCAATATTGCTCATCCAAACATTCGAGAAGAAGGTTTTGTAGGAGGAATATTATACACTGAGGATATGAATGAGCTATCATATAAAAAGATGAGCATTGGAGGTGTTGAAAGTGTTGAAATGTTTGGCCATATGAGAGATATAGCAAACAATGATGAAGATATCGAAGTGGTATATCATCATATATCACATGGTGAGATTGTAAATCCATTGGATCAAGTTGATGAGATGCCGGATAATTTGCTAGACGATGATGAGTATTTTGCTCGCCATCTAGAAGATGAAAATGAGGATGAGAATGATGAAGAAAATGATGATGAGGATGAAGGAGAAGATGAGGAATCTGATGATAGTAGTGATGATGATGATGATGATGATGGAAATGACGATGTGATTAAAGAAGAAAGTGATGATTCAGTGTCTGAGGAAGCAGGAAAAGGAGATGAAGAAATGAATGTTGAAGATGTTAAAACTGTTGAAACTGAAACTGTTGAGGTTGTAGAACCAGCTGTGATTGATGAACCTGTTGAGGTTGTGAAAGCAGTTGAAGATGTTAGTATTAATGCTCCTAGGGACATCACAGTTCATTACTCCAGATCTCGAAGATCTAAAACTGTGGATGAACCTATGATTGTTGAGGAGCCGGATATTATTGAAGAAGTGTATGCGCCTGAACAGATTGATGTAGTTCAAATTGCACAAGAAGTTGCAGCTGAAGTGGAGACTGTGGCACAGACAGTTGATGATACTGATGATTGCTTGATTGTTTCTGATCCAGTTGATATTGCCACATCCTCCAAAGCAGCTGAACATGTTGAACAACTAAAGGAGTCTTCACCTAAAGTTGGTTCAAGTGTTGATCTAAATGAAGAAGAAGATAAAGTCTTTCATTTGGAAAGGATGGTAGCCAAACTCTTAGATGCTAATGCGCAGTTGAAAGCATCTAATGAAAGGAAGAAGAAGAAGAGATTAGAAGAGTTTTGGGCTACTCATCAGAAGAATTTAGAAACTTTTAAAGCATTAGATGAGGATTATGAAAAGCTGAAAGTTGATCATGAAAAATTGAAGGCTGATTATGAAGAGTTGCAGGCAGAGTGCAACACTTTACGTGCTAAGAAGGAAGTGTTGGAAAAATGGATAAAAGAAGAGGAGCCTGTTAGATCAGAATCAGACAAAGACTTTGTTGATGAAGAGAACGTTGGAGTGTCTGAGACTCCACGGACGTCACAGTCTATCAAACTAGATCACAACGATCTAAGACAAGGACAGAACCAATTGTAGAATCTGTCCCTATTCCCGATGAAGCTGCTGATCCTGTCAATCTTGACAAAGCTAAGGGAAAACGCAAACTGGATGCTGTACCTGAGATTATGGGAGAAGAAGTATGTGCGAAGAAAGCTAGAACTGAAGAAACAGTTCAGATTGAGCCGGTTCAATCTGAGTCTGTAATGGCAGCTGAAGTGCCTGAGATGGTTAAAGTAGCTGAGATTGAGAAGGAAAGTTCTATAGTTGAAACAGTTCAGTTTGAGCCGATTCAAACTGATACTACACATACAATTGAGGCACTTGATGATTTAGAGGATATTGACTTTACTGATTCTGAACCAGAGGCTAATCCTGACAATGAGATACCTATTGATCTTGATGAGCGATTTGCATTTTTAGAGAAGATGAAGTATAATCCAGTTTATTTGAATGGACTTACAGTCAATCAGATAAATGAGGAATACGAAAAGTGTATGAATGCTCAAGAAAAGGTGACAGCTGATGAAAAAGAGTTTGTTGTAGAAATGGGAGAATGGACGCCTCTGCAAGAAAGCTTAAACATTGATGATCTTCCTCCGAAAGAACTTTATCATCAAAATCCGGAAGAGATGTCAGCTGCAAACATGCGTCAATGGCTTAGTTCAAGGAACTATCCATACAAAACTCTGAAGAGGTTGAAACGTGAATCATTGAAAAAGATTGTGGTAAGCTTTATGAAGATGGAGAAGATGCATATTCGGATGTTTTTCTTGGATTAAAACAATCCCTAGTATTATGAGCTGACCAAACGATACCGAGTGCTTGAACCTAAAGAGATACCTGTGATGGCATTGCTTATTGATGCACATAAGAAGAGGAAGGAGCTTATAGACATGTTTCCTAGTGAAATGAAATGATATAACATTCCGATAGACGTACGAGAATCATGGCACAAGTCTGCCACAGCAGGTGATATCGTCAGATCACTGCTGAGTAAGGGTCAGTCTGTTGCTGAACTACTTGATTCAATGATCGTGCCGGCCAAGTCCAAAGATGTTAAGATTATCACATGGAAATATGATGAGATTTTTGACGCATTCTTGATCAAGAGAGTAAATGGGCTATGTGATGTTTATCACTATTATTCAAGTATCTTTAAGCTGCCAGTGCAAGATCTGAAAGAGCTGTACAAGTTGAGACTGATTAATCACACGCGAGCTGAGCGTGGTGATAAATGTGCGATGTTACTAGATGCCGGGATCAGCCGCATGCCAAAGTATTTAGAGTTTAGAGGTCAGCAAGAAGACAAAGTGTATTTGGATACAAAGAAGAAGAAAGAAAAGAAGTTGATTTTGCGAGATATGTATTTGGCAGAATTTTCAGATGAATATTTTGACAAAATCACAGATCCGGGGTTGAAGGTAATAGATGGCTCGCAGGCAACTAAGCCCATTTTGAAGGTGTTTTACAATCAGGAGACTTATGAGCTGAAACTTGTTCGTAATTTGGATGATTGGGATCAAGACATGATCACTCTGTTTAGTACGCTTGAGCTCAAACTACTACATCCATCTTACATTGACTATCTTCGAAACATCGAGATGGAAAAGTTGAAAGATCTTGTTGCCGAAGAAGATAGAAGATTGTTTGTTATTATGATTGAGGTGATTGGGGCTGCTACTGAGAAAATCCGATTAAGGAAGGCATTACTTAATGCTAACCTTGTGAAGATTGATATGCCTGAGATCGACTACATGAGAGTGACGTCAAAGGGTACGTTGGAGGTTAAAGTCAAAGGAAGGAAGAAACCGTACGAGTTTTATGCTAACATTGATTTTGCAGGTATTTCTTTAGACACTCTTAGACGCATGAAGGACTGTGATATTGTGACAAATGAATCAAAGCCGAGAAGTTCAAGTCTTGTATCGAGGAAGCTTTAAAAGATCAAGAAGAATACAAAGGGAAGCCGTTGTTGGATGTTAAAGAAGAATATGAAGATTTTTGAGAGATTGATGCTGAAAAGCCAAAGTTGAAAGCTGAAGATTTTTGAAGTCCAAAGATAAATCTTAGGGGGAGTACTGTTAGGGCTCGTTTCTAGTTAAAGATTTAATTTGTACTTTGTTTATACATTTTGTATAGCTTAGGGTTAATTTTGTATTGTCCCTAATGTGTAGATGCATAAAGCATGTTGTGAGAGAATGTTAGAGAGAGAGTCTATATCACAATTACACGCTTAGAGAGAGAATTACTGTGTGTGTTCTTACATTCTCCTGCACATTTGTACTACAACTTTTATGCTTTGATCATCAATACAAAGAGAATTATTAGTAATGAATTGTGTTGCTGATTGAACTGTTTGTTTTGTGTACTTGAATCATTCTGATCATTGAGCGATATCGATCCAATTGAACCTATCAGAAACAGTTCAATCTGAGCCGGTTCAAACTGAAATTGCTCCTACAATCGAAGTGATGGACTTATTGGATGAGGTTGATTTCTCAGATTCTGAACCAGAGGCAAATATTGGTGAAGACATACCATATGACTTGGATGCAAGATTTGCATATCTGGAGAAGTTGAAGTATAATCCTGTTTATTTGAATGGACTCACAGTCAGTCAAATAAACGAGGAATATGAGAAGTGTGTGAATGCTCAGGATCGGGTAGAAGGTGATACGAAGGAGTTTGTTGTTGAGCCTGGTGAGTGGATACCTCTGCAGGAAAGTCTGAATATTGATGATCTTCCTCCGAAAGAACTATATCATCAAAATCCTGAAGAGATGACATCCACAGATATGCGCCAGTGGTTACAGTCAAGGAACTATCCATACAAAACGCTGAAGAGATTGAAGAAAGAATCTCCGAAGAAAATTGTGGTGAGCTTCCAGAAATCAGAAAAGATGCATACCGTATGCTCTTTTTGGATTATAACAATCCACAATACTTTGAACTAACCAAACGGTTCAAAGTACTTGAGCCTAAAGAGATTCCACTGATGGCGTTGCCCGAAGATGCTCATAAGAAGAGGAAAGAACTGATTGATATGTTTCCAAGCGAACTGAAAGGGTATCATATTCCTATGGATGTACGAGAGTCATGGCACAAATCTTCCACAGCAGGTGATATCTTTAGATCACTGCTTAGTAAAGTTCAATCCGTTGCTGACTTGTTGGACTCGATGATCGTACCAGAAAAATCCAAGGATGTGAAAATCATTGCATGGAAGTAGGATGAGATCTTCGATGCGTTTTTTTATCAAGAGAGTGAATGGATTATGTGATGTTTATCACTATTATTCAAGTATTTTCAAGCTGCCAGTTCAAGACTTGAAAGAATTGCACTAATTGAGATTGATAAATCACACACGAGCTGAACGTGGTGATAAATGTGCAATGTTATTAGATGCTGGAATTAGTCGCATGCCAAAGTTTTTGGAGTTTCGTGGGCAGTAAGAAGACACCGCATATTTGAAGAGTAAGAAGAAGAAGCAGAAGAAGTTGATCCTAGCAGATATGTATTTAGATGAATTTTCAGACGAGTACTTCGACAAAGTAACAAATCCTGGGTTGAAGGTTATTGATGGTTCGCAAATGACGAAGCCTATTCTGAAGTTCTTCTATCATGAAGAAACTTATGAGCTGAATTTGGTATGAAACTTGGATGATTGGGATCAAGACATGATCACATTGTTTAGTACGTTCGAGCTCAAACTGCTACACCCATCTTACATAGATCATTTGCGCAATCACAAGATGGAAAAGATGAAAGATCCAGTTGCTGAAGCTGACAGAAGACTGTTCGAGATAATGGTTGAAGTGATTGGTGTTGCAACTGAGAAGATTCGATTAAGGAAAGCATTACTCAATGCTGACCTTGTGAAGATCGACATTCCAGAGATTGAGTATATGCGAGTTACTTCAAAGGGTACTTTGGAAGTACGGGCCAAAGGAAAGAAAAGGCCGTACGAATTTTATGCTAACATTGATTTTGCAGGTATCACTTTGGACACTCTGAAACGAATGATGGCTTGTGACATTATAACAAATGAATCAAAACTGAGACAAGTTGTGATCGCTGCAAAGTTCAAGTCGTGCATTGAAGAAGCAATGAAAGAACAAGAAGAACATAAAGGAAAACTGTTGCTGAATGTAAAAGAAGAACCTGAAGACTTTTGAGAGATTGAAGCCAAAGGAAAAAGATTAAAAACTGAAGATTTTTTATTCAAGTCCAAAGATAAATCTTAGGGGGAGTACTGTTAGGGCTCGTTCCTGTTTAGAAGATTTACTTTGTACTTTGTTTATACAAGTTTGTATAGTTTAGGGTTAATTTTGTATTTTCCCTAAAGTGTTGATGCATAAAGCATGTTGCTAGAGAATGTTAGAGAGAGAGTCTAGATCACAATTTACACGTTAGAGAGAGAATTGTGTGTGTGATTGTATTCTCCTGCACATTGTACTGCAACTCTATTGCTTTGATCATCAATACAAGAGAATTATTTAGTAATGGATTGTGTTGTTGATTGAATTGTTGTGTTTGTACTTAGATCATTCTGATTTGCAGCAATATCGATCCAATTGAACCTATCAAGTTCAGATTGCACAAGAAGTTGTTGCTGAAGTGGAGACTGTGGCACAGACAGCTGATGATACTGAAGTTGGATTCACTGTTCCTGAACCAGTAGATATTGCCACATCATGTACCCCTGCAACTCAACATACTAAACAACCAAAGGAGTCTTCACCTAAGGTTGGTTTAGATGTGGATATAAACGAAGAAGAAGGTGCAGTCTTTCACTTAAAAAGGATGATTGCCAAGTTATTGGATGAAAATGCTCAGTTAAAGGCTTCAGATGAAAGAAAGAAGAAGAGACTTGCTGAATTTTGGGTCACTCATCAGAAAAACACCCAAGTGTTTAAAGAATTGGATGAAGAGTACGAAAAGCTCAAGGTAGATTATGAAGAGTTACAAGCTGAATGTAACGCTTTACGAGCTGAAAAAGAAGTTTTGGAAAATTGGTTGAAAGAGGAAGAAACTGAAAAGTCTGAGTCTGATAAAGTTTATTGCAGATGAAGATGTTGGAGTATCTGAAACTCCTAGGGACGTCACAGTTCATTACATCAGATCATGACGATCTAAAACTGTGACAGGACCGATTGTTGAATCAGTCCTTATTCCCGATGATGCTACTGCTATTGTCACTTATGATAAAGCGGAGGGAACACGTAAACTTGATGATGTGCCTGAGATTGTTGAAGAAGATGTATCTGTGAAGAAAGCTAGAACCAAGGAAGCAGTTCAGGTTGAGCCGGTTCAAGCTGAAACTGTACAAGCCACTGAAGTGCTGAATATAAGCGAAGAAGCTGGTCACTCTGGGTTTGAAACCGAAGAAAATGTCTGTGAAGATATTCCTATTGATCTGGATGCACGGTTTGCATATCTAGAAAGAATGAAGTATAATCCTGTTTATTTGAATTGACTTACAGTTAGTCAAATAAATGAGGAGTTTGAAAAGTGTATTAATGCCCAAGACAGAGTTGACGGTGATGTGAAAGAGTTTGTGGTTGAACCAGGTGATTGGACGCCTTTACAAGAAAGCCTGAATATTGATGATCTTCCTCCGGAAGAATTATATCATCAAAATCCAGAGGAGATTACTTCTACTGACATGCGTCAATGGCTACGATCTAGGAACTACCCATATAAAACGCAGAAGAGATTGAAGAAGGAGTCTTTGAAAAAGATAGTGGTGAGCTTTCAAGCGTCGGAAAAGATGCATAACCGTATGCTCTTTTTGGATTATAATAATTCATAGTATTTTGAACTGACCAAAAAGTTCAAAGTATTGGAACCAAAGGAGATTCCATTGATGGCTTTACCAGAAGATGCACATAAAAAGAGAAAGGATCTGAATGATATGTTTCCAAGCGAGATGAAAGCATATCACATTCCTATGGATGTACGTGAGTCATGGCATAAATCTGCCACAGCAGGTGATATCGTGAGATCACTGCTGAGTAAAGGTCAATCCGCTGCTGATCTACTAGACTCAATGATCGTACCGGAAAAGTCCAAGGATGTGAAGATCAGTGCATGGAAGTATGATGAGGTGTTTGATGCATTCTTGATCAAAAGGGTGAATGGATTATGTGATGTTTATCACTATTATTCGAGTATTTTCAAGCTTCCGGTTCAAGATTTGATGCATTCTTGATCAAAAGGGTGAATGGATAAGTGTGTTATGTTGTTGGAAGCTGGAATAAGCCGAATGCCAAAATTCCTGGAATTTCATGGATAACAAGAGGATACGGCTTACTTAAATAAGAAGAAGAGGAAGCAGAAAAAGTTGATCCTTCATGATATGTACTTAGATGAATTATCAGATGAATACTTTGACAAAGTTACCAATCCGGGATTGAAGGTATTCGATGGTTCGTAGAAGACGAAGCCTATTCTGAAATTTTTCTATCACGAAGAGACGTTTGAGCTGAAGTTGGTTTGAAATTTGGATGACTGGGATCAAGACATGATTACCTTATTCAGTACGTTTGAGCTCAAACTACTGCATCCATCCTATATTGATCATCTCCAAAGCCACAAGATGGAAAAGATGAAGGATCCGATCGCTGAAGCTGATAGAAAGCTTTTTGAAATTATGGTTGAGGTTATCGGAGCTGCCACCGAAAAGATCCGATTAAGGAAAGCTTTACTCAATGCTGACCTTGTGAAGATCAAGATACCAGAGATTGAGTTCATGAGAGTTACATCCAAGGGTACTTTAGAAGTACGGGCCAAAGGAAAGAAAAGGCCGTACGAATTTTATGCTAATATTGATTTTGCAGGTATCACTTTGGAAACACTGAAACAGATGGTTGTTTGTGACATACTCACCAACGAGTCAAAGCCAAGACAAGCTGTGATAGCTGAAAAGTTCAAGTCATGCATTAAAGAAGCTATCAAAGAGCAAGAAGAATATACTGGAAAAAAATTGCTGAATGTGAAAGAAGAATCAGAATGAAGAATGTTGATTCAAGAGAGATTGAAGATTAAAGAGAAATAGAATTAAAGCTAAAGATTTTTGATTAAAAGTCCAAAGTTAAATCTTAGGGGGAGTACTATTAGGGCTCGTTCCTATTAGAATACTTATTTTGTACTTTGTTTATACAAGTTTGTATAGTGTAGGGTTAATTTTGTATTTTCCTTAAAGTGTTGATGCATAAAGCATGTTGCTAGTGAATGTTAGAGAGAGAGTCTAGATCACATATTTTACATGTTAGAGAGAATTGTGTGTGTGATTGTATTCTCCTGCACCATTGTACTGCAACTATTGCTTTGATCATCAATAGAAGAGAATTATTTAGTAATGAATTGTGTTGCTGATTGAATTGTTGTGTTTGTACTTTGATCATTCTGATTTGAAGCAGTATCAATCCAATTGAACCTATCAGGGGGGTGTATGATACACCAAGAGCTTATCTTTTTACTCGAGTAGGAGGTTTTTCAATCGTTTAGGTCTTTTAAGATGACCTAACAATATTCCTTTTTAAAATTCGAGTTTTTGTTTACACATGGATTAGATAAGAGCTCAAACAATAAGAAGTTAGCAAGTATTTTTGTATCAAGCTTCATTGAGTGATAGCGTTTGAATTCGCCATTGGGGTGTTAAATAGATGATGTGAGATATCAGTTTAGTTGAGCTTAGAGTTTAACGGATTCTATAGAGATATCATGTTATTTTATTACTTTGGTCTTGTAGCATCACTAATTTCCTTAAGCATGAAGTTTCTTCTATTAGTATCTTCATAGTTTAGAACAATTGGTGGCAATTGCTTACATTGCGTCTCATATAGTTTTGATCAAATAAGTTAATAAGGTGGATTCTCTTGAATTAACATAAGCTTTCAAAGAAAGATATTCCACGATTGGAGTGTCAAATGACAATGAGAGCATCAATTATTATATTTCTCAGCAGATACAATGTATATTGGGATGAACGAAATAACATATTGTTATTCTGAACTTTAATGGATGAGGCTCACGCAGAACGCTAGTTGGTATCACTTGTTTATTGTGGACAGTATTATTCATCAGGTGAATCCTTAAAATCGTGGAAAATATTCAAATTTATATATATACGCGTGGGTGGGGGGGTCAATTACAAAATAAGTAAATCATAATAATCACTTAGTTTCTGTTATTACTGTGAATAATGGAAATCTTAAAGTTAAAAGTGTCTAGATCTATAGTGAATTTCCTTATGAATGATAGATGTAATAGGGTTTATAGGAAACAAGAGTTCGTAAGAAGTTCGTAGGTAATCGATTATAGACTCTCAACATTAATAACGCTTAAGCTGAGTTACTGTTACTCAAATTAGTTGGTAGAGAAATTTGAATATATTTATCGATGTACTGAATATAGATAATGTTGATGAATTTAAATGTTCTTGATGGATAAATAAAGTTTTAGATCCAAAGCATGGTTTACAATAGTGGAGATGCAAACAGTGATTGCAATACCATTCAAGAGGAGTGATCATGGTTTATTCTGGCAGGAAGGTGTTTTTCAAATAAGTTGTAGTTTTATAGGGCTCCCCCAAGAAACCCTTACAATTACAAGGTTTCTTTAATGTTCGATTAAGGAAACCATGATATTAAGTTATTACCGCTATTGGGTAAGAGGTCATAACACACTGACCAGAATTTAAGGCATTCCATTGTATCATGAGTTTGTGGCATTAGCAAGGTAGAAGTTTCTATTGGAGGGTGGTATTGTAATTGTTTACTACACATAGGTGTACTGTAAGTGTCTTTCACATGTGGATTTTTATAAGTGCCAACTAAGGATAAACTTGATGTCACTATGTTACTTAGAGATGGAGTCTTGTTTCAGGTGAATCTGTGTTGTTTGGTTCTTCACTTTTGGGTTTTGGTTGTAACCCACCTGACAGGTTTTGCCAGGATCATCGTGTACTTGTAAATTCACCATTACGTTGCGCACCCGTAATCATCAATTTACCTTACACAATCACCCTAGTTTGTCTCTATCATGGGTTTTAATCTTAAGTTTTATCATGCTTGTTGCTTTTTACTTATTTATATGATAATGATAATTTATATTATTCCGAATATAGGATGTATAAGAGAGGTATGGTATTCTTATAATACTTGCTTATTTACAAACTGTAGGTTGTGTTTGTGTTAGTATTAAAAAACGCAGTCTTTTTGTAGAACGAGAATGCCATCAATACTAATCTTCACGAGGTGCTTCCTAGTGTCAATAGTTTTCACGAGAGCAACAAGCACCAACTTGATGAACAAAGATAAGTGTGACAATATGGAGAAGGCTTGGACGAATATAACAGAATAATTAACGAAAGAAAATCACTACGTATAACTTCAAAGTCTTAGTCTTTACGATTTGAGTGTTCAATACTTAACGCGCTTTTGTCGTCAACACGAGTTCAACAGAGTGAGAAAAATCTAAATAAAAATCGGTTTTTTGGGATTACAAGATTTAACGTATTTTGACAAGAGGGAACAAACTGCTGATTTACTTAAGCTCCACTTCATGAGGTGATAGGTTCAATTGGATCGATATCACTCAAATGATCAGAATGATAAGTACAAACAAAACAGTTCAATCAGCAACACAATTCATTACTAAATAATTCTCTTGTATTGATGATCAAAGCAAAATCTGTAGTACAAAATGCAAGAGAATGTAATCACACACACTTAGTTCTCTCTCTAACGTGAATATGTGATCTAGCCTCACTCTAAACATTCTCTCACTACATGCTTTATGCAACAATACATTTTAGGGAAAATACAAAATAAACCCTAAACTATACAAAATGTATAAAAACAAAGTACAAAGTAAATCTTAAACTGGAAATAGCCCTAACAGTACTTCCCCTAAGATTTATCTTTGGACTTCAAAATTCTTCAACTGTTTTCATCTTTTGCTTTTTCAGCTCCAATCTCTCACCAATCTTCAGTCTATTCTTTAACATCCAGCAACTCTTTTCCTTTGTATTCTTCTTGTTCTTTTAACGCTTCCTCGATGCATGACTTGAACTTCTCCGCGATTTTTGCTTGTCTTGGCTTTGACTCGTTTGTAAGGATGGCACAGTCATTCATGCGTCTCAGAGAATCAAGAGTTAAACCTGCAAAATCAATATTAGCATAAAATTCATATGGCAATTCTCGCCCTTTGACTTGCACTTCTAGTGTACCCTTCGCAGTCACACGCATAAACTCTATCTCTGGAAGATCAACCTTCACAAGGTTAGCATTGAGTAATGCCTTCCTTATACGTATTTTCTCTGACGCAGCTGCAATCACCTCAATCATCACCACAAACAATTTTCGATCAGGCTTCAGCAACTTTATCTTTGCACTTCTCCATTCTGTAACTTCGCAAATGATCGATGTAGGATGGATGTAACAGCTTCAGCTCGAATGTACTGAATAATGTAATCATATCCTTATCCTAGTCATCCAAATTTCGTACCAATTTCAGCTCAAAAGTTTCCTGATTGTAGAAAAACTTAAGAATTGGCTTTGTCGCTTGAGTACCATCTATCACTTTCAACCCCGGATCAGTCACTTTATCAAAGTATTCATCAGAAAACTCTTCTAAGTACATGTCACACACCACCAGCTTCTTTTGTTTCCTCGTTTTCTTCGACTGAACATAAGCACTATCTTCTTGTTGTCCTCTAAACTCCAAGTACTTTGGTAAACGGCTTATTCCAACATCAAGCAGCATCGCACATTTGTCACCACGCTCAGCATGCGTGTGATTGATCAATCTCAGTTTGTGCAATTCCTTCAAGTCTTGCACTTCTAACTTGAAAATACTGGAGTAATAATGGTAAACATCGCATAAACCATTAACTCTTTTGATCAAAAATGCATCAAAGACCTCGTCATATTTCCATGCAATGATTTTCACCTTCTTGGACTTTTCCAGTACGATCATCGAATCAAGCAGTTAAGCAACGGACTGTCCTTTGCTCAGCAGAGATCTAACCACATCTCCTGCTGTGGCAGATTTATGCCATGATTCTCGTACGTCCATAGGAATATTGTATGACTTAACTTCACTTGGAAACATATCGATCAACTCTTTTCTCTTTTTGTGCGCATCATCTGGTAAAGCCATCACCGTTATTTCTTTGGGTTCGAGCACTTTGTATCTCTTCGTCAGCTCATAATATTGTGGGTTGTTGTAATCCAGGTAAAACATCCAATTGTACATCTTCTCAGTCTTCATAAAGCTTACAACAATTTTCTTCAGCGATTCATGTTTCAATTTCTTCAAAGTTCTATATGGATAGTTCCTCGAACTCAACCATTCACGCATGTTTCTGCTGGACATTTCTTCTGGATTTTGATGATATAACTCTGTTGGAGGTAAATCATCAATATTCAGGCTTTCTTGGAGTGGTGTCCACTCTCCCATCTCCACAACAAACTTCATTTCATCAGCAGTTGCTTTATCTTGTGCAGTCAAACATTTCTCATATTCTTCATTGATTTGACATACTATTAGCCCATTCAGATATACTGGATTGTACTTCATCTTTTCTAGATAAGCAAAACGTTCAGGCAAATCTGCAGGTATCTCATCTTCAGGATTAGCTTCAGGCTCAACCTCAGGTTCAGACTCTATGAAATCTATATCATCCAGATCATCTAGTGCCTCAATCATTGGTGCAGTTTCAGTTTGAACCGGCTCAAACTGAAATGCTTCATCAGTCACAATTTCAGGCACATTTTCAACAACTTCAACTACTTCAGGCACTTCACTTACCACTACAGATTCAGATTGAATCGGCTCAATCTGAACTGTTTTATCAGTTTCAGCTTCTTTCACAGTTTCATCCACCTTTGCCATTTCAGCAATCTCAGTTTCAGTTTCAGATTCTGATTGAATCGGCTCAATCTGAATCTCTTCTATTCTTGCCTTTTTAGTACAACCTTCTTCACCAGTAATCTCAGGCACAACATCTAACTTTCTTTTTCCCTCAGCTTTGTCAGAATTGACAGACTCAGCAGCTTCAATGGGAATAGTAATTGGTGACTCAATCCTTATGCCCACATTCTTCGTACCACGTGCTCTAGTATAATAAACTTTGACTTCTTGAGTAGGCTCAGTCACTTCCATTACATCATCCGAAAAATCTTTATCTGATGTAGAACCTGACTTCTTTGATCTGGTTTCTTCTAACCATTTTTCTAACATCTCCTTCTCAGCATCAAGAGTATTGCATTCCGCCTTTAACTCTTTATAATCATCTTTCAAATTTTCATGCTCTTCCTTCAAATTTTCATAATCAACCTTCAGCTTCACATAATCCGCATCTAATACTTTGAATGTTTCAAGATTCTGATTATGAGTGGCCCAAAACTCTTCTAATCTCTTCTTCTTTCTTCCATTTGATGCTTTCAACTGTTCATTAGCATCCAAGAGTTTTGCTACCATCTCTTCTAACTCAGCAATTTTCACTTTATCTTCATTCACCTTAACACTTGAATCAACTTTTGGTGAAGACTCCAAAGGTTGTTCAATGTTTTCAGCAGCTTTGGAGGATGTGGCAATATCAGTAGTAACAGGAACACTTACACCAGCATCAGTTTCATCGTCTGTCTGTGCCACAAACTCTACTTCTGCTTCAACTTCTTGAGCAATCTGTACAATGTCCACTATCTCTTGCACATGTACATCTTCAATAACATTCTGCTCATCAACTAACACAGGCTCAATCACAACCTTAGATCTTCGAGATCTAGTATATTGAACTGTAATATTCTTAGGAGCTTCAATAACAACTTCTTTTGCAACATCACCAACCTCAACAGGTTCTTCAATCATCAGTGGTTCAGTTTCAACAATTTCGGCCTCCTCAGGAACTGATTCAGCACTTTCTTCTTCCATAATATCCTCATTTTCACCATTACCATCATCATTATCATCATCACTATCATCTTCTTCTTCATTCTCATCATTCTCAGACTCATTTTCTTCTTTTGGATGTCTAGCAAAGTACTCGTCATCATCCAATAAGTTATCAGGCACCTCATCAACTAGGTCCTATGGATTCACTATCTCTCCATGTGATATGTGATGGTATACAGTCTCAATATCCCCCTCATTATTTGCTATATCCCGCATATAGTCAAATAACTCAACACTTGGAACATTTCCTATACTCATCTTTCGATATGATAGATCATTCATATCCTCAGTATACAATATCCCTCCAGCAAATCCTTCTTCTCTGATAATAGGATAAGCCACATTAATCATCAGTTGCAAGAATCTCGGATACATGAGAAACTTGAACCTTTTGCCCTTTACAAGATTGAACACAAACCCATTCATAATCCATTTCGACATATTGAATGGTTTGTTCTCTGCAATAGCAACAATTGGAGATGCGATGTCAGAAGGAAAGTTGTCAAAACCAGCACTCCTTCTTGACATGCATTGTTGAATCACATAGCACAATAACTTCCACTTCTTCCCCAATCTTGCTCTAACAAACTGTGACTTTGGAAATACAGGAGGATGACCCATATTAACAAAACACGCTTGACATTCAGCATTTGTCAACTCATCATTGGCTGCTATCTCATCATCATCAATTCTCAATGCTGTTCTGATAGCTTCCTCAGACATAGTCAACTGTAACTCTCTTGTGATGTTTCCTCTAACAACAGTCACTCCATCCTCATTAGTCACAACCTCTGCTGTTCTCCAAAAGCTTTTGATAAGTCTGGCATAAATCACAGGCTTTGCACACATAGCATACACATATTTTGTTCTTCTGATGAATCTGATCATGTCTCTATAACCCTCTGTTTCTGGAATAGACTCATCCAAACAAGCAACAAGATTGTGCTTAGGCTCAAACTTCAAATTCTCCATCTGTTTAAAACAAAAACAAGACAAGTGTGTTAAATTCTTCATTAATAAATTTCAAATTTACATAAGTGTTTGAACAAAAAGTTATAAAGTAAAACATTCACATAATCATTTTAACTCCTAAATTGATCTAACAATCTGATTTTCATCATTTTGATCAAAACAACTTTGGATTTTAATGATCATTCAACATTTCACAATTAAACAGTATACACACTTAAGAACATGAATCTGAAATTTGTATAATGAATTTGTTTAACATGTTAAGCTCAGTTTTAACAGTGATTTGTTAATGTTTAACACACAATTTATCACTTTGAAGTTAACACTTAAGAATTTTCAATAGGTCATCAATGGCGGTTGACAGTTATGAGCAAATTTTGGTTGGTTCTGTTGTTTTAAAGCAATTTGATGCAGATTAATGATTGATTGTTGATGATCTACAGTTTTTACACATAAAACAACATTTGATTTTAGTATTAACACACAAAATCAAAGTGTTGATTCAGTGATCAAAGTACTGTTCATCATCATTTTTCGTTTTAACGATCGATTTGCAGGTTTATCAAGGTCGAATCACTGAAAATATACCTTATTCAATCAATCACACTTGTTACAGAACAATCAATTAAACAATGTTATGAATGATTTGTAATACAGGGGATTTTGCTTGAAAAACTTTGTGAAAAATGACAAGTGTTGTGAAGAGGCGGGTTTTTATATGGTTTAAGAATTAGGTCAAACAAATTGTGACGGGTCAACAAAATGGGACGGGTAAGCAGAAAAGCCCAATAAGCCTTGACGGGTCATGCACTGTTGAGCCGCGTCATGTACTGTTGGGACGGGTCAAGTACTTGAGACAAGTCACAACATGGGACGGGTCAACATAAAAATATGTAAAACACTTGGACGGGTCAATCACTGTAGAGACGGGTAAGGCACAGTAGAGACGGGTAAAGGTTAGGAACAACTACACCTGTTTTGATTTTACTCATCACCCGGCTGCATAGTAGTCTTCTTTATCACCCGGCTTGCACAATGACCTTTTGTTCATTACCCGGCTGCATAGTGATCTTCTTCATCACCCGGCTTGCTTTTCTTCATCACCCGGCAACACAGTTGTTATACTTTCACCCGGCAACACAAAGTTCTTCACTTACACGGCAAGATAAAGACTTCTTTCTTTTACCCGGCTGTACAGTGTCAACACTTCATTACCCGACTGTATAGTAACACAACTTATCACCCGGCAGATATCAGACTCCTTCACCCGGCTGTATAATGACTTGTTCATTACCCGGCAAAACAGTAGTCATAATATCTTCACCCGACTGTCTTCTTTCACACAATCACCCGGCTTATATCAGACACAACAACTTTACCCGGCTGAATAGTGTCTTCATTACCCGGCTAAACAGTTGTTTATGATATCTTCACCCGGCGAAAGAACACTTTGACAATTTTTCAATTTTCTCGTCTGTTGACTTTTCAACTGCATTTATTGCACCTGCAAACATTCTCGACATATTAATTAGACAAGACATCCTTATTAGGGTTTGTCACATTAAAAATCAACAACATAAGACAAGGCAACAAATTAATTCTAATTAAAACCTTTTTCTTTTTCTTTGATTTTTCTTCACAAAAATGTTTTTGCACAACCAAAATTTCTATATCCCGAAGCAATTTCTTTAAAACATATTACAAGACCTTGGGTTTGTTTTTAACACATCCAATACCTTTGCTTTTCATACCACATAATCTTGTTCATTCAAAACACACTTATTTGTAAATATTTTTGGATTTTAAATATTTTTCTTCTTCAATTATTCTCCCCCTAAACTTGAAATTTCGTGAAATTTTTAAGTTTAACAAGGATGTCATGTGTCAATAAAGATTCCATATGCCTGCACACACAAAGCACACACATTAAAATAAAAACATATGCAATGCAATGAATCAAAAATATCGCAGTAAGATCATACCACACATTATCTGAACATGTTTTGCAAATTCTGAATAGACATTTGACTTCTGTGTGATTGAGTGATGATATGAAAACATACCAATTAGCTCGAGTTGACACACTTACTTTTTCAGTATCATGATGAGATTAAGGTTCGATTAAAATGACTTATGTGACCCACATGTATACATATGTCAACATATTTCCTTATCAACCACTACCTGAATGCATATTGCACATAACCTGGTCACTTGCAATCATAAACAGTGTGGAATCTGGGTTCTATTCGGATTTGGTCCACTTTGGGACTTCTTTTGATTCCATTTTGGAATTTTAATTTCCTATCGTTCCCCTTGGGAATCTTCTGAATTCCTTTTTGGAATTTTTGTTTGGTGATGGTCCACATTTTGGACTCTTTTTGTTCCAACTTTGGGAATCTTTTGCTGCACCTTGAAGCTTAAAAGAGACTTCGTGTGAGACTTCAGGTCTGTGGATACCATAACAAAGAAGCTCACGATGCGGTTCATCACACTAAATAGACTGCATCATTACCCGATCATGCACAACTATCATCACAAGCAATGCATCAAAAGATATATATCTAGACATGTATAGCAATGGAACTTAACACAAAGATCATTAAGTTTAGATTTGTCAACAATGAACTTACTTTTTCAGTCTAATTGCCTGAGCTGTCTCGCACATCAATTAACATTCATCAGTCTTTATTAAAAATGATGTAGCAAATAATGTCTAGTGTACTATCATTTCTCACTTTTTGCAATATAGATTCTTATGACATGATATTTTCTTTTTCTTTTTGCTTTTATATTTTGTTTTTGCTTTTCTTTTTCATGCACACACACAATGCAAAACAATAAAATAAAAGACAAAGGAATCAATACTTGACATTGACTTATTCTATTTTTGACTTTTACATTTTTCTTGATTTTTGTTTGATTTTCAAAAATTTGAATTAATCATGGTTGATTAACCCTATGGATTGAATTAAGAATTCAAACCGTCCTGACAAAAAGGATTTTGTAAAAAGATCTGCCAGTTGTTTGTCGGTATGAACTTTAATTAAAATTATTAAACCTTTTTCAGAGTTGTCTCTGAGAAAATGATATCGAATTTCGATATGTTTGGTTTTTGAGTGTTGAACAGGATTAGCAGTAATAAACATAGCAGCAGTATTGTCTATGTAAATAGGAGTTTTGAGAAAGTTAAACCCGTAGTCAAGCAATTGGTTTTGTAACCACAAAACTTGAGAACATCCTGCAGATGCAGCGATATACTCTGCTTCATCTGTGGATACATAAACGTTGGTCTGCTTTTTGCATTGCCAAGAAACAAGTCTAGGACCCAGAAATTGACATCCACCCGTAGTCGATTTCCTGTCAAGAGCACACCCACCAAAGTCACTATCAGAATAACTATATAATTCAAAATTGCCTTCATAAGGATACCATAACCCAAGATTCGGTTTCCCTTTAAGGTATCTGAAAATACGTTTAACAGCAACCAGGTGCGACTCTTTTGGATCTGACTGATATCTTGCGCACACACATACAGCATACATAATGCCTGGTCTTGATGCAGTAAGATACATCAGTGAACCAATCATTGATCTGTACAGTGTTTGATCAACAGATTTGCCTTTTGGATCCGGCTGTATCTTGCAATTCACATCAGATGGAGTTCGAATAGTCTGACAATCCTGCATCTTGAACTTTTTCAGCAACTTCTCAACAAACTTTGATTGGTTGATAAAAATTCCGTTTGCTGATTGTTTTACTTGCAATCCAAGAAAGAAATTAATCTCCCCCATCGAACTCATCTGAAATCTTGACTTCATGATTTCTTCAAACTCTTTACACATGGACGCACTTGTTGATCCAAAGATGATATCATCCACATACACTTGAACACATAAAAGATCTTCATTTTCCCGCTTCATAAACAAAGTTGGATCAATCTGACCTCTTGTAAACCCATGCTCTAGCAAATGTTTAGATAACGTCTCGTACCAAATCCTTGGAGCTTGATGTAGACCATATAAAGCTTTGCTCAATTTGTATACACGATGTGGATAATCAGGATCTTCAAAACCCGGAGGTTGTCTGACATATACATCATCAGTAATTGGTCCAGTCGAGCGACCGGAGCAAACACTTCTTCATAGTCAATACCTTCTTCTTGAGTGTAACCTTGTGCAATAAGTCTCGCTTTGTTTCTTACAACAATACCACGTTCATCTGGCTTGTTTTTGAACAACCATCTTGTACCAATCGCATTTTCTCCTTCAGGTAAGTCCACTAATTTCCAAACTTCTTGTTTGCGAAATTGAAGTAACTCCTCTTGCATGGCTTCAATCCAACTATTATCTTGTAACGCCTCTGAAATGTTCTTTGGCACCACTTGAGAAAGAAAACATGAATAAAGACAAACATTTGCATGTTCAGTCTGACTTCTCATAGTTCGCTGATTCAAAGGCCCAATAATCTGAGAGAAAGGATGATTCCTATGTACTCGATGAGTTGGTATAACGTCACCTTGAACTTGCGTCTCTAGATTAGACTGATTCAGATTCGGTAGATCTTGTAGAATGGTAGAAGTATGCGGAGTGAAATTAGGAACTTGATCCGGTGAATTGATGAAGTAGTCAAACGATTCTGGAATAACTTCAACATTCGGATCTGATGATGGTTGATTCTGTACAGATCCACCATCATTAGGAGAATTTTGTGGATTAACATCATCACCAAGAATATTTGATTCTTGATCTTCTTGAGAACCAGAAGGACCCGGAGTTTGATTAGATTTGACATGATCAGGATTATGAAATGACATGAACGGATACTCAGAATTGAGATTACTATCATCGTCATTATCAGAATCATCGCTAAAACATCCCAAGTCACCTGATTCTTTTCTCGCTTTTCCTGAAAAATCAAACAAGTTAGAATTGAAAGATTTTGATAACGAATCTAAATCAAACAACCATTCGGGACCATGCGCCACTGACGGAAACGAATTTTCTAAAAACTTTACGTTAATAGTTTCAATAACAGTATTTGTTTTGCTATTAAAAACTCGATAAGCTTTAGAAACAGACGAGTAACAAAGGAAAAATCCATCATCATATTTTGACTCAAATTTCCCGAGATGATCACTTAAATTTAGAATCGATACAGGACAACCAAATGCTTTCAAGTAAGAAATATTTGGTTTTCTTCCAAACAATAACTCATAAGATGTTTTATTTTTATCCTGAACCAATAATGTCCTGTTTTGTACAAAACACGCAGTAGCAATAGCTTCGTTCCAGAATGCGATAGGGATTTTGGCATCTGCGAGCATGGATCTTGCTGCCTCAATCAGTGTCCGATTTTTCCGTTCCGCAACCCCGTTTTGTTGAGGCTTTCTTGGAGCACTAAATTGTCTAGCAATTCCTTTTTCTGCTCAAAACAAATCAACATTAGCGTTCTTAAACTCTGTTCCATTATCACTTCTCAAGATTTTCACTTTACAATCCAACTGATTTTCAACTTTGACAATAAATTCTTTTAACAACTCAGCAGTTTCAGATTTAACATGCAAGAAATAAACCCAAGAAAATCTACTAAAATCATCAATGATGACAAAACAATAAGACTTCTTTCCGATGCTTTGGACATTTGTTGGTCCGAAAAGATCCATATGTAGCATCTGCAAGGGTTTTGAAATGGAGTTTTCTGGCTTGGACTTAAAAGACATTCTGTGTTGTTTTCCTTTCAAACATGCTGGACAGAGATCAGTTGTAGAGAACTTCTTTGATGGTATTCCCACAGCATGATTTCCAGTCACTAAACGATTCATGTTTCTGAAGTTTGAATGGCCCAGCCGTCTATGCCAAAGCTGACTCTCATCATTTGATGCATGAGCAATGAGACAAGTAGTTTCGGTTTCAGCATCAATCTGCGACATATCAAGCTTGTATACATCACGATCTCTTGGAGCTTTAACCACCACCCATTCATTGTCAATCTTGAAACCTGGTTTGAATATATAACAGAAAGAATCATCAAATAAAGTTGAATAAGATTTGTCACATATTTGAGATACACTTAGCAAATTAAAATTCAACTGTGCACAGTAGTTGACTTTATCAAAGCTAATGACCCCATTTGACACAGTTCCTTCTCCAGTTATTTTACCACCAGCATCTCCTCCAAATGCAACATGTGTACCATTCTTCAGTTTAAAGTCTTGAAGCAAGGCATGGTTGCCTGTCATATGCCGGATACACCCACTATCAACAAACCGTGAGTTGATAGGTCTTCTTGGGCGTACCTGCATTTCAACAATCACTTAGTTAGTTTGGTCAACCCAGGCCCACATGGTCTTGGGTTTTCCGAATCTATCTCTAACAGTAACTTGTTGATAATGAAGATTTTGAAAATTTGTTTCATTTGAGAGATTTGGCTGAAAACTGTTTTGCCCATTGGCTTGAATTGATTGCTTTCTTCTCAAAGCAATAAACCTTTCCTCTAACTTAGGATCAAGGTTATTTTCAAATTTCTGGTTTCTTACCATCAAAGCTCTTAGTTTAAAACTGTTAACCTGCACATTTCTTGTTGAAAAATTATTAGAACCAGAATTGTTTCGATTGAAATTTCTCAGAACAGGAGAATGACTTTGATTAACATTTTGAAAACCAAAAGATTGATTTCTTTGAAAGTTTGGAAACGGAGTCATTTCTCTTGATGAGTTTTTCCTAAAGAAACAATCCTTTGTGTCATGGTTTCTTCGTTCACAGATATCACAAAATTTGTTATAAAAACATTCCTCTGAAGAATGATTTCTTTTGTCACAGTAACTGCAGTACCTGTTAAAGAAACATTCAGCAGTAACATGATTATAACGATCACAAATCTCACAATGTTTCTTGCTAATCCTAAAGAGCCGATTGTTAACTTTTGATGTTGAACCCACTCGTGATTCATTATCAGTTTTGTTCGGTTTTAGATTAACTTGATTCTTTTGTGGAGATTTTGATTGTGATTTTGCTTGCTTGGGAACTTGGTTCGATTTTAACACATCTTGTTTGGTTACCTTCTTAGGTTCAATTCTTTTATCATTGACAGCGGAAGACTTAGGACCTGAACCTGTTTTCAGACCAGAGTTAGATTTGATTGGAGAATTGATTGGTTTACCATAAGATCCGTTTAAATCAAAAGTTCCTGCAGACACAAACTTAATTGTTTTTCCTTTCCTTTTGACAGGTTTGACCTTGTCAGTTTTAACAATTTGAGCTTTGATATTGTCATTCGATTTTATGACACTTTTACCTTTCGACTGTTTCGTTTCAGATTGATTGACTGTTAATTTCGATTTCTGCACCTTTCCTTTTGAAACTTCAGTCTGCTTCACCTCTTGCTTCTTGATCAGTTGATCAGCAACTTTCGCTTTCTGTTCATTCTTCCACTTGATGTATTCAGGATCATTGTATCCCGAAAATTCAGCTTCTTCCTTCACTTCCTGCTTGGGATTCAGTTCAGGATATTCAACAAGTTGAATCAGAACAGGCTCAGATTTGTTGCTAGCTTCATCATCAGCTTCAGTCGTCACGCCATCTTCTTCTTTCAAACTTTCAATCAACACTTCAGATCCTTCGGATTCGGATTTACTTCTTTGAATTTCTTTGAATTTTCTTTCATTTTCAGGTGAATGATCAAATTCATTGAAGTTTTCAGGTAAAGTTTGTGTGATTGAATTAGGCATTGGTTCATGAGTGAAACCCAATCCTAGTTTGGTTTTATTACCTCTTTCTTTTATAAGTTGTTTAACCATAGTTTTACAACTTTTAACTTTTGTTAATTCCACTTGTGTGACAGCATGAGCAACTTTTTCTTGTTCAACGTTCTTTGTCATTTCTTCAAGTTGTTTGGTCACAAGTTCCAATTCCTTTAAGGTTTTGTTCCATGATTCTTTAAGTGACAAAATCTTCTCATCAACAATTTTGTGATCAATTTTAAGTTGTTCATGAATTTTCTCATGTTTGCTTAATTTATCACCAATTTTAAAAGAATGAGTTCGATAATGTTCTACTTGTTGAATGCATTGTTCAGAACACAACCTACCTCTAACATCATCAGGCAAAGGAACATAGTTAGGGGGTAAATCAGTACTAACCTTTGGTTGTTCGGTGGATGATGAAGACTCACTGGATGTAGCCATCAGCGCAATTTCTGATTCAGATTCTTCAACAGGATCTGACTTTGCACTCCAGTCATATTCCTCAGAATCTTCACTCACAGTATCAATCAGTTTACCATCCCCTTCTTCAGACCAATCTTCCTCAATTTCGCATACAAATGCCAGACTGGATGTAAAATCAGATGTAAACTGTTCTGCATAAGCACTCCAATCATATCCATCTTTCACACTCACTACCAGTGCTTTGCTCTGATCTTCTGGCTTCTTTCCTTCATCTTCCAATTTTGGCATGGGAAGACTTTGATAAGGTTTCTGCATGAAGCGTTGATTCCTCTGTTGATAGCTTGAAGACTGTTGCGAGCTTTGACCTTGACCTTGAATCTGTCCACTTGAACTTGATTGATCATTGTAATTCTGATTCTTAGGAGCGTTGCATTCCCGAGAAAAATGACCATAGCAGTTACAGTTGAAACATCTAGCCTTCGATTTGTCAAAACCAACTGTCTTATTTGCATGTGGCTTGAAGCTTCGGTTAACATATGCATGTTTCTGTGTTCGATATGCAACCATTACCATTTGCCAATTCAAATCCATTTCCTTAATGTCATCAGGATCCATTTCAAAAAGATCTTGAAGTACAACATCCATCTGAGACAAATGACTTCCTTGATAAGCTTGAAAGCTTGCCATGAAAGCAGTAAAAGCAGTCTTCGTCTCGTCATCTTGTAGCAAGATGTTCATCACATCTTTTACTTTTGCTTGAACATTCGAACTTTGATTTTCTGCTTGATTCTTCAGATTCTGACTTTGAACTTGAGCTCTTGGTGGAGATTGAGGTTGAGAATAAGTTGGTGAACTTGGAATGTACGACGAATCAGTATAAAAACTTGCACCAACAAATAAATCACCCTCATCTTCAAACTTAGTTGCATCTTGTGCAAGAAATGCATTCTCCATAGTATTAGCAGGATTCATAATATATTTGTATTGTGCATGTGAACCAGTTCTATCCGTGTTTCTAGAACTTTCATCAATCTCTACTTCCTCTATCTTTGCAATGAGCAGATCCAAATCCATCAGAAACTTTTCAGTATGTTTCAGCAATGTCACAGTCTGTTTCCATGATGATGGAAGAGCACATAGCAATCTGTCATTCAAGTCTTGAAGATCTGTTTTCGCTCCAACATTGGTCATTTCAGTAGTCAGATGAACAAACCTATTCATCATCTGGTGTACAGATTCTCCAGCAATGTGTTCAAATAACTCAATTTGTCTCTTCAGCTTTTGTTTCTTGAGACTCCTGAGTTGTTCACCTCCTTCACAGATTGACTTCAAGGCTTTGAACAATGTATAACCCGTCTGATAAGTATCCAACCTCGACAGTACTTGTAGTGGCAGTCCTTTGCACATCAAAGAATAGGCTTTGCTATCATTCTTCACTTTCCTTAAATCTTCTGCTGAAAGAGTATCTTCTGGATAAGGTTCAGTAGAGTCTTTGGTGTAGGTACTTGCACTATCTGGAGCTGTCTGTGTAGGTATGTGAGGACCCTTATCAATTGACTTCCAAAGATCATTGTCTATTGAGCTAAGATGATGCTTCAGTCTAATAGTCCAATTCTTGAAATCTGCACCGTTAACAAGTCTAGGAACACGGTTATCAGAATCATCATTAGGTGTCATTTTAAAAGATTTTAAAGAAAATATTTTTGGTTTTTGTTGATTTTGAAAAGAAATAGTTAAACTACTAAAATAAAGACAAGTAAATAATGACAAGATAAGAAAACAAGGATTAAAACAACTAAAAATGAGTCACACGGCTGAACAGTGAAAAATTCTTCTTCACCCGGCTGAACAGTAGCTTTTGTTCTTCACCCGGCTGAGAAAAGTCTTCACCCGTCTAAACAGTCACACGACTCAACAGTTGTAACCTTGATAATCTTCACCCGGCAAAACAGTTACCCGGCTGAACAGTTACACGGCTAACAGAAATAACTTGACACGACAAATAACTTGACCCGAAAAGAAGAAAATATTCACCCGGCTGAACAGTTATCAGCACTTCACCCGGCAGACCTTGACACGGCCTGAAAGTGTTAATCACCCGGCTAAATAGTAACAAGTTGATCCGGCTGTTATGTTGATTACCCGGCTGAACAGTACTTTACCCGTCTGAACAGTTCTTCACACGGCAAAACAGTATATCACCCGGCACAACAGTACACAGAATTTTACTTGCAATTCTTCACCCTTCTAGCACAAAATCCTTTACACAGCTGCACAGGACCTAATTTGTTCACAAATCTAAGTCCAAAGGAAATTGTCTAAGTCCAAATTGTTACCCGGCTAGTTAATCTTCAACCTGTTCATACTGTTCATCATCTTCATCATGAGAAATTTTCTGGGTTTATCAGAAACTTGTCCAATTCTTTCAAAAATCACACACAATCAGTGAAATAGTCCGATTATCAATCCCTAATCTCAATCAATCCAAAACATGATCAAATTTTGATGAATTTGAGCAAAATTTCGATCGAACAGTAACTTTTCTCTTCTTCTTAATTCCTCAGATCTGATGATAATCTGATGGAATTTGCACGATTGATGTGAATTAGAAGTGATTGCGATGATAAATCACAACTAAAAACAGCAACAATTCATTCAGATCATGATTTTTGAGCAATATTGTAGTGTTTTGCTTGATGAATAGCGAATAACACAATACCAACAGCTCTGATACCAATTGATAGGTTCAATTGGATCGATATCACTCAAATGATCAGAATGATAAGTACAAACAAAACAGTTCAATCAGCAACACAATTCATTACTAAATAATTCTCTTGTATTGATGATCAAAGCAAAATCTGTAGTACAAAATGCAGGAGAATGTAATCACACACACTTAGTTCTCTCTCTAACGTGAATATGTGATCTAGCCTCACTCTAAACATTCTCTCACTACATGCTTTATGCAACAATACATTTTAGGGAAAATACAAAATAAACCCTAAACTATACAAAATGTATAAAAACAAAGTACAAAGTAAATCTTAAACTGGAAATAGCCCTAACATGAGGTCTTGGAGAGACAGCCTCAAACATGTCAAAACAGTTGACGTCGCCAGTCTCACATCTTGGCCTCTTTGCGCCTCAAGAAGAAGACTCAGTCACATCGTGCAAAGAAAAATTGAGTTTAGGCAGGAAATTTAAATTCGTGTTCAGGATAAAGACACAGTACTTCTTATAAGGATTCTTAATCTAAAAAGATTGTATATCAAGTAAGCACACAAAATGTAACATGTATAAGCAAACAAGCACTATTTCTAACTATGGTAGTACTGTGCAGTGTGAGTGTAACTAATGCAGATGCTTAAAGTAATAGACTATATGCAACGAAATGCTAGTTCCCTATAACTTATGGCTCTGATACCAATCTGTCACACCCTCAATTTCCACAAACGGGGTACCCGTTAGGCGCGTGACATACTAGGATCTCAAGCCATTAGTTACAGTAACACTGATCAACTGATTTAAAATACAAATTTAGTTTTATAATAATTCCAAAAGACAAGGTATTAACGTGTAAATTCTTCAAAGTTTAGCGGAAGCGTTTAAATAACTCAAAATCCCAAATTAACTTGTGCTCCATAGACTGGCACAAAACAATTGAAACCGGTTCTTTAAAATCCAGCACGCAACCAATAATTATTTCAAACCAAAACCAAAACGTTAAACATTAGGTTTGCAACAAGTTCAAAAGACCCATGCATTGTGACATCTGGCCCGAATCCGAATCCGGACACCCGACTCAAACCCGAAATTGTTTATCCTTTAATGTATTCGTATTTATTTTTGTTAAATGTAACATTTCGTTATTGAATATATATATATATATATATATATATATATATATATATATATAGCGTTACGTATTTAACATATAACAATCGAATTATTGTCCAACGTATACTAATTAAATACTAAATACAATTTATTAAACTTCCAAAGAATATATATACATTATATTTAAAGAAAATTGTTAAAAAAAATTATTTCCGAGCCTTGGAATAGTCATTCGACGTCAAGAACGAGTTAAATATATAAAAACGTCACTTGTACAAACATTACGTTTTAACTCCGTTAAGTTAGTAGTTAACATAATTTATAAACTAACTTTATGCCAAAACTGCAACTTTTAAAACTTAAATTAAAAGCTTTTAACAATAAATAAACCATCTCAAACCACAAGGACCGTTTGTGTAAAATTTTTAAACCCAAACCCCCTTTTTCGCCTACTGTCGCCGGCAGACTTCTGGCTAGCGCAAACCAACTCCGACGAAGACCAAATTTCACGCGTTAATCATTTTCAATCAACAAAAAACTTTCCTTATTTGCTTCCTTGCCAGTTTCGAACCCCGTTACACATAAAAAACGCGTCTTAACAGCTCCATCAACGCGAATTGATTTCAAATCAAAATCGGAAATTTCCATTCCGTATTTACACTCGCAATCAACGACAAAATCATTCTTTAACCATTTCTCGTAGCCGACTATCACATTGCAAACTCCAAATCTTCCTGTCCCTTCACTGAAATTAACAATTCTATCGACAAAACCCATTTTTCCGGTGACTTAGTCGTGTTCGACCTTCCGGGCATCGTTACAGGTAGTATTTACATTCGTTTTAATCTTCCTGTCCCTTCACTGAATAATGACATGAGATAAATCATGTTTAGGGTGCTTAGTTATAGACTAGATCATCCATTTCTAATAACATTGTACGATGAGCTTTTGTAACGAGATCAAACTGTAATTTAAATATCAAGTTTATGTATAAATCAATTTTAGATTTTTAATGTGTGAAACCCATCTATTTTGTTTAATGAGTTCATGATTTGATGGTAGACTTTTGTTTCGATGTAATTCATTATTAGGTTTAGGTTATGATGACGACTTTCTTGAATTGATAACAAGTTTAGGATTTGATTAGGAGTTTACGATTTGATAATGGAGTAACATTTTGATGAAAAGTTTAAAAATATTTGAGGTGATGAGATTGTGTAGAGATACTTTGAGTGTAAACGTTCGATTAGCAAATCAAACGGTTACATTGACTTATCAAAGTAGTAAGTCCTTAAATGTTACACTCTCAATTTTCCACAAACGGGGTATCCGTTAGGCTTGTGACATACCAGGATCTCAAGCCATTAGTTACAGTAACACTGACTCAATAAATTTTAAAAAAAGTTTAACTTCGAAATAAATCCCAAAACTTAGGGTATAAAATGTAAGTTTTCAAAGTTTAGCGGAAGCTTATAAACAAGCCAATTATTTATATAAACTTGTGCTCAATAGTTTAGCACCAAACCAATAAAAGTTGTGCTCAAAAGTCTAGGACGATTAAATAGAAACCAATGTGCTCAATAGTCTAGCACAAATAAATAAAAACATCCGTGCTCAAAAGTCTAGCACGTAACCCAATAGAAGTTTTTAAAAACGAATAATGTAAATAGAGGTTGGTAAAAA
Source organism: Tagetes erecta (assembly GCA_030867185.1). Classification (NCBI taxonomy): domain Eukaryota; kingdom Viridiplantae; phylum Streptophyta; class Magnoliopsida; order Asterales; family Asteraceae; genus Tagetes; species Tagetes erecta. The sequence continues at coordinate 9,683,375 of CM061497.1, forward strand.
TGTTAAAGTGACTCATGCATGAAATTTCCTACGTGCACAGCTCCTAGCCACCTGAGAAAACATACTGAAAACGGTCAAGACATGGTTGGTGAGCTCAATGAGATATTTAACAAAAGTTTATAAATATCAAAACAGTTTAACTGATAAATTTCATTTGTTATTGCTGGTTTGCAAGACCACCTCGCTTACTACATGAGCATGTTGATATTAAACTGAACGTTGTGTTGTTTGCCTTACTGCCATCAAACTAGATGACCAAAAGTTCCAAGGACAATCTGCACCACCTGGAACCCTACCAGCGTGATGGGGTCTGCCGAACCCAGTAGTACTACTCAAATTTCCCCGTTATACCCACTGTATTTTAATAATCTCAACTAAAGGAAAGGACTTTTGTTGGAACGTTTATGCTCAAGTAAAATAAGCCATTAGACAATAGAAATTAATTTATCAAAACAGTTGCACGAAGGCACTGCCCGAAGGCATAAAACACAGCCCAAGGCCGTATAAAATCTTGCCCGAAGGCCCTACACGAAGGTATAAAAATGCAGCCCAAGGCCGTATAAAATAGTTTTGTATGTTTTCTCCCTGAAAGGTACCGTAGGATGCACATCAAAAATGCACACAAGGAACCTAGATTGCTTTATGACCTGCTTAATAATTGAATACCAATTATTAACTTAGAACTTGTATTTATATATAAATAAAGTATATATATAGAGTATCCGCCAGGGTTTCGTTTATTCGGTTCGGTTACGTACATAATAGTTCCCCGTACCATATTATACTTATATCACGTATCACAATCACACAATTACCTACATCATTTGCACACATTCATACATAGCACATAACATCTTAGCACATTCCATCATACATCTTGTACACATCCATATTACAACTATTAATTCAAGCTGCTCATATATTTGTATGACTTCAATCTGCAGTTCTCTATTACATACATATAAAATTCTCACATTGCTTTTACACATAATATGTACATACATACATTCTACGCACATACTTCCTACGCTCTACAAATACACGTCTTGCATATGCTTTTACCAACCTATGTACATGATTCATTTAACATACACACGTATACACTTAACTCTCATACACATACGGTTATTTTATCATTATATATATACTTTCTACACTAATACATACCCACATACAAATAAGCGTGATGTTTCTATTTTCAATGTGGTGCACGCAAACCTTATTGATGCTGTTATTAGTCGTGGACCCATACATATATATATATATATATATATATATATATATATATATAAATACATGTAACTGCTTTTCACACTATATACATTACCCTGCTAGTTGATATCTTTTTATTTCTATATACACACCTACATTCACTCATACTATATTGCGCTTAACAGCGATACACGCACATGTATATATATTGCTATTATTGCTGCTCCTTTTGTAAAGATACACACAATCACATCGACACATACTGTTGCTATCCTTTCATACATACCTAAATATATTATTATAGTGAATATATCACCCCCTCCATTCTCATGCACGTCATTTATACAAGGTTCATCATCATTACCTTAACAAACATACATACAATATATGATTGTACCTACAATTCATGCCTACTTAGCATACACATAGATTTCATGCATTACCACATACATATATATATATATCATCATACAATCTGGAGTTAACAGTAAGAAACCGTAATCCGTAACGAAACCGAAACGACCCAAACGCGATACCGTAACGTGATAAATAGCAAAAGTACACGATGGGTACGTACCGATTGTCAATCGGGGTGAGGAAAATCTGTTGGTACGGTGACAGGGGGCGACGGAGTTGCAGGTCTCACAGGAACCATCGATGATGCCCGATGGTGATGTTAAAGTTTCTGGTTAGCGTCCATAGTAAGAGGATTACGAGGTCGTTATGTAGTGGAGGTGATTGAGGGTGTTTACACGTGGTCGGTCCATGGCGCCGGAAGGTTTGCAGGCTGAATGGTGGTCGACGGCAATAGGGTTTTACGAGATGAAGTCGAGGGACGGGTGGGCATGGGGTTGGGTTATATATATTTAAAATGTTACCTTCAACCCTTAAACTTTATTAGGTTATCAAATTTAGGTTTAAAGTTTAGTAACTCACTTTCATTAATTACTAAATAGACCCTAAAATTTTATAAAAACTTAATGGAATAGTTAAAGAATAGTTGACGGTGTTAACCTGAATTTGCGGGGTGTCACAGTAAACTCTTATGAAGACGTGACAACCTATAAGTGGACACTCACTTTTGAGGGTTCCCAGGTAAGTAACTGATCCAGCGGTAGGTTTGAATTTATACGAATACTTGCCTTAGACAGAACATCTCAAAAGTACAGGTCTCGACCCTTCCAGTTTTGCATGTGTTCAGTTTTGCGACTTAGATTTTGACGAGAGACTGAAACTATGAATACAATATTTGATTTTAAATTCAATGATTAAATTGAAGTTTGATTGGGAATTTGACGATTCGTTTAAGGTATGCAATTGTGATTAACATAGGTATAATTAAGATGTATGATGAGTATAAAACATAAGTAATGTAGCACATTATAAAGTGTTCAAAGCTAAGGAAGAATAACATGAGAGGACTCATGTTTAAATTACGAAGTGCTGAAAGTTGATGAATACTAACATGAGAGGACTCATGTTTATATTATAAAGTATAAAAAGATAATGAATAATAACATGAGAGGACTCATGCTTATGAAATGAAATGCAAAAAGATAATGAATAATGACATGAGATGAATCATGTTTAGGGTGCTTAGTTATAGACTAGGTCATCCATTTCTAATAACCTAATTCCCTATAACCATGGCTCTAATACCAATCTGTCACTCCCCGACCGATGGCGGAATTATTGAGGCGGACGAAAGTGGATGATTGCTCATAGCTCATGGTACTAGAAATAGTTTAAACATTATTAAAATCCAATTATCCAAAATAATAAAACCAGAAATAACAGAAAAAGTCTACTTTATTTAATTAACTAGGTCCAAGTTCCTAGTCGTGTGGCATCCAAAGTTCCTAACTTGCTTTTCCTGAAATCATGTGAAAAAAATAAATGGTCAGCTAAGGAATTAGCTGGTGAGTAAACATAGGTTTGAAATACATATAGATACACTAATAAAAATTCAATTCATGTCGTTATGTCAGAACTTATAAATGCAAAACATGTACATACAAGATAACAACGCATAATCAAAACCTTAAACAATGATAAGGGGGTCCACATGATAATGATACTCAGTTATAATCACCCAAGAATCAGGGGTGTGGTCCTTTCGACCAATAGATCTACCATTGGTAACTGTCGGTTTCTACAAATTAATGATTACACTTGCACAAAAATTGCTATCAGGCTATTAACACATAATTTGCAAGTAAAGACATAACATGAATTGTTTTAATGATAACATGAAATAACTGATAACGGAAATCTGAAATCTGATTAAATAAGTCACATGATATCACCCCAAATTGAAAACCAGAAAAAGGGTTATGAATACTCACGTGATAATCTCTTGATCGATTGAAAATGAAACAAAACTTGAAAACGTCACCAGGAAACTCCTTAAGGATCACCTAAAGGATATTATCCTATGTTAAAATGATAACTAAAAAACGATCTAGGAATCTATGAAATCTAGGGTTCTAGTTGGGAAGTAGGGTTTAAGTAGTTAGATGTTACAACTGAAAATATATAATAATGTAATATTATTATATTTATTTTAGCAATGATTTAATGTGCAATATATTGATTAATTTGTATATGAATCTTATCTCTTTATGAAAATAATAAATAATTCATTGAATGTCATGACCGTTATGATAAAAGTGATTAATTATTTATGTATATGGATTTATAAAAATACACATCTAAATAATACCATTATCATGGTCGTAAGTAAACCAAAACGTGTTTTGATTATAAATTTATATGTTATAAAGAGGTCTTATACCAATAAAGTAATTAAAATGATTCGACCGTAAGTATGTATTTCATAAAATATAGCTATCACGTATTATATGTTTCAAACGTTTATACTCAAAACTTTTCGTCTTACATGTGTTATATATTTTAAATGTTTAAAACTCGAAACCTAGTGTAAAAGGAACTTATAAACGTAACTATATACAAAGAAATCTCATCTGGTATTTATATACTTTGGTAAATATATATATATATATATATATATATATATATATATATATATATATATATATATATATATATATATATATATATATTATATATATATATATATATTTATATATATATATATATTTTACAAGAACTCATGAACTTCTCGTATTGAAAATATAAAATCTTAGTTTTGTAAAGGTAATATTAGTTTATAAATTTATGACATTGTGTAAAATACTTCATAATTTAACTCATGTGACCCTTTCATAAATTATTAAAATTAAAAGAAATTTAATTTAGTTGATGTAAGAATTTGTTTAAACCAATTAACTCAAGATAGAAATAAAAATAAAAACACATATCCAGGGATCGAACCCTGGACCTTATGCTTGAAACGATCTTGAACAAACCACTAAACTAGGCCCATTTAGTTGTTTTATACAGAACGAAAACATTTTAAACTGTTACTTTCTTAAACCCAACTTCTCAATTAAACCCTAAACCCTAATCAACCAAATTGATCTCTGAATCGAATACGAAATCGAAATCAAGTATAGTTATGATAATCTGCACATGATAACGAGCAAAATGATGTTTTTAATTACCTGAATCGATGGGCGATTGATGATTATAAAAGAAAGGAAAGAAGAACTTAGTCGCGGATCGAACTGATGAAGCAAACATTGATGATAATGAAATTGAATATACAGCATCACTCGTTTATGATAGAGGATTAAAAGCCCCACTTTATCATTGATTATGATTAACATGAAATACGCCGATGATTGTCGAGCAGAGCACGAAGAACAGCAAATCCAATCGGCTGTGGTGTGTGTTTGGAAGTGCAATTGGAGTTGCAAAAAGATTAGGTGATGTCTATTGAATGTTTTGGGCTGTATATATAGAGCTGGAATAGGTTAAATCGATCAGATTGAAGTTGAGTTGATTACGGACGAAGTTAACCTTAATTCAAACGATTTATCATGATAATCGTTAATTAAACTTCTTCATATCCTTCTAATCGATTGCAAAAATAGTTTTAAATAAGGTTAATTTGATTTCTATCGACTATTTTGATTGAATTGGATTTGGATTCGGCCGGATTATGTGGGTGTTGATTTAGATTGTGATATGAACCGGTATAGTGTCGTTTTTTATTAGTACCAAGTTCTAATGTCATGGATAAGTGATAAGAACGTGTTAAATGGGTTCAAACGATGCAAATCTCGTGGAATCGGACCTCGCCGGAGTCGCCGACGGCTTGCCGGAAGTGGACGCCGGATTCACGGGGTATGCGGGTGGGGGTTTGGGTTGTTTAAAAGATTTTACCGTTTAGCCCCCTGCACTTTTCGTTTGTTTTTATTATGTTTTAAAGGTTTAGATTGTGTTTCATAAATTGCACTTATGGTCCCTGCAGTTAGTTTTATCCTTAATTAGTTAACTTAATTAACCATACTAACTAACTAATAATTTCTTTATAAAACATAAACATTCTATAGTTCAACTTTTAGTGTTATCTTTAGTAAATTTTTATAAAAAATCATTTTATAACTGAATGATTAATGTAAATAAATTAATATAACTTAAACCTTTATTTTCATAATAATTCGAGCGATTACAAAATTATTCAAAGGTTCGGTTTACATATAAAAAGAACACGAATCGGGACGGATGTCACACAAAAGCCCTCTATCTGATTGGGATTATAAAAACTTATTCGAACGAATTAGATGGACCATAGATCTAGGGTTTGAATATGAAATGGGTGTTGGTTGTTACTAATGGATAAAACAATTAATATTCTGGTTTAAAAACAAAAAGAGGCTTTGTTCTGGTGGTAGGGTTGTGTTGTTGTAGACGAAACGGCCATGGGTTCGAGTCCCATGGCCTTGTTTTCTGTTTTTTTTCTTATTTTTCAGATTCTTGTACATATTATTTACATTAAAATTATAATTACAAATAAACCAATTAATATTCTCTTTGTTAAATACATGAAGTGTTAAAAACTTATAAATTCAAATATATACTAATAAGAATAATAAAAATTACATGTTTATATATATTTTGAAATTGTACAAATATTTTAATAGAAAACTAAAAATGGTTCTTATAAAATATATATTTTCAACTACGAAAATACAATTACGTTTCGTACCAAAATCCCAATTTGTAATTTAAAATCCTAATTTCCAATTTGTATTTTAAAACCCTAAAATCCCAAATCCGAAACCCTGGATTTTCTGGTTTTGATCCTTGTTGCTATATTATTATTTCTTTTCTAAGTTAGGGTTTTTCCCAATTAATTAGGTGATACTAATATTTGGGCAACCCTCGGTTCGTTATTGTTGCATTTCTATTTCGGTTATCTATTGCATTTCAAGGTGAGTAAACTCACTCCCCTTTTTACATTTACGTTTTGGGGCTGAAATATGTGTTCTAGTTACTATACAATGTTTTCAATTTTCTATTTGTTTTCCAAGAGAAATCATAAAATATGTTAATCTAGTTCGCGGCTTGATGCAATCTTATGTGGTAGTTTAAAGTAGTTTATTACTTGTAATTTCCACGATACAATGTTAGCGCTAATGGTCTGACAAACCCACCTACACTTTACAACATCGATAGGTGATTTAAACCCGACGATTCTATACAATGGTTACTAGTTACTATACTGTGATGTTTTTTGCTATGCTACTATGTCCCTTCGATGCTAAAACAATTTTTGATAACTTACACATCGAGACGGTTAAATGACAGTTATCACTAATTGCAACATGAGTTGGTTCCTCATGACAAATGATTACATGTTGCTATACAATGATGGTGTTCAATGTGTGTTCATGTGTTCTATGGTCAAAGGTTGAGTAACATGATGAAATAGCTATGCATGTAAGATTGCGCAGCATATTATGATGATCTCGGATTTCTATATTATTATGTATTAATTGTGGTTTACTCACTAGCTTTAAATAGCTAACCTTATTTTTACATATTTCAGGTGATGCATTAGATTGATGTTGTTACGGTTCCTTCAAGACATAGGATGCCTTGGACCTAGAATAATAATAAAGGCTTGGAATTACTGTTTCGGTTTTAATGCTTTTTTCTTTTATATTTAAGACTCGTGTTCCAAACTTATTATATCATTATTAGTCTTAATAAATAAATACCATGTGCTTTGTTTACTATTGATATCCAATTCCAATGACAGCCCGGTGTTTCCGCCGCCGGGCGGGGTGTCACATGCATGCTGTGTCCTATGTGCATAAACTCATAGCCACATGAGAAAACATACTGAAAACGGTCAACACATGGTTGGTGAGTTCAATGAGATAAGTAATCAAACATAATTATCAAAATAGTTTAACCGATAAACATCATTACTATTGCAGGTTAGCTAAACCACCTCGTTTACTACATGAGCACATCGAGATTAAACTGAACGATACGATAATTTTGCTTTGTTGCCTCCGCAAAGGGTGCCAAAAGTTAAAGGACCATTTGCACCACCTGGAAACCAATCCAGCATGGTGGGGTCTGCCGAACCCGTAGTACTACTCAAATTTCCCCGTTATACCCACTGTATATATTAATAATCTCGACAAAAAGGAAGGGACTTTAGAGTTGGTGGAATCATACTCAGCAAAATAAACAGTTAGACAATAGAACTTTGTTTTATCAAACCAGTTGCACGAAGGCCCTGCCCGAAGGCATGAAGACTCAGCCCAAGGCTGTTTAAAATCTTGCCCGAAGGCATTTATACTCTTACCGAAACCTGCCCGTAGGCATTTAAAATTTTACCGAAACCTGCCTGTAGGCATTATCCGAAGGTATAAAAAGTAGCCTAAGTTGGCCCCGCCCGAAGGCCCTGCCTGAAGGCTTAAAAATGCAATCTACCCGAAGGCACTGTAAAATAGTTGCCCGAAGGCAATGTAAAATCATTTGTATGTTTTCTCCCCGAAAAAGATTTAAAAGCGGGCAAAGAACTCACCTTTGAAGCGCACAGCAATTAACAGCAAAATACAACAAGAAATCCTAGATCTCCCTACGACCTGCTTAATGATTAACTGCTATTTAACAACTAAGAATATATATATATATATATATATATACACACACACACGCATAAATATAATGTATATAAAGCATCTGCTAGGATTTCACGTATTCCGGTTTAGTTTCTCATATCAGCAATATACCACTCGCGCGTATTAATCATGCAGGATTCTCAAGTCTATAATCACACAAGCGCTTTCATTCTCAACATGGCATTTTCGTTTAACATTAAACACAACTCAATAATCCTACTATCATCGCCATTAGCATACCACACCCATTATTACAAATTAGTAGTCATCACATACTTTTCTTATCATGCGATTTTATTTAATCATAAATACATATTATTAACATACATTTATACCCCTATTTACAGTTGCTAGCTTCTACGCATCCTATATATCGCATGTCAGATAGACAACTTGACACAAATTATTTAATCTATGTATTATATCATCATATATAACAATATATACAATCCAGTGTCATAAAAATTATGCAAATACAACCGACACACACAAACTCACACATATCCATAAATTCATGTGTACCATCTAACACCCATATATCACAAACACATTTCTCATTCTTCTATAGATGCATAGATAATTACTTAAATGAACACACATCTACTTTAACAACCCATAAATTCAAGTTAAGGTCGTTAACCCATTCCGTTAATTCTTGTTAATTTTATACTAATTAACGGTACATTAAAATGCTAAAAGTAAATTACTTGTAAACAAATAATAATCCGAAGAATTATTATTATTATTAATTATCGCATGGCTTAACTTGAAACGTTTCATACTTCCTCGTCTCACTCTTTTGGTTTCGGCTTTTCGTAAAACATAGGCTATCAAAGTTTGAGGTTCAATTCGTAGTTAAATAAAAAATAATTTATTTATAACTTGGGAACAAGATTAATATAAGATGAATCATGAGGGACCTAATGTGAAAATACCCAAATTATATAAAACCCACCCTTCACCCTCATCATCACCAGTAACCCTAAACAACTCCACCCCCGCCGCTATCTTGAGTTCTTCCGGCCACGGTCATCACCTCCGGGCACCCTTTGCTGCAACCGGATGCACTGATGAGCATCCTGCGTCTTCTCTTTCTTAATTTCGATTGTTTTGGTACGTTTGTGACCATTTTTCATTTATTCATTTTTGGTACGGTTTGGTTTCGGGTCACATTTCTTACTCGTTTAAACTCGTTTTGGTTTAGTCTCAACTCGTTTTGCATATGTGAATGTATATATTAAGTTTTGTGACTGGGTACTATTTGACTATGGTGTTGAAACCGTAACCGCTCTTACAAGTATGGTTGTAGTATGTTGGTATGCTTAATGATATGTGTTTATATATACGGTTAGTAGTCGTTTAGCATCATGTGTTTAAATTTGTAACAGTGTATGCGTAGGAATGTTTATGTGTGTGAATTGGTGTTTCATATTAAAGTGTGTGAGTGCACGTAATGTATGTATGTAGTTGCAAGGAATGATTATAATTTTCTATATATAACACTATGTATTATATGTTAGAGCAGAGGTATATATATTGCAAATTATGGATATGTGTATATGTGTTAGTAAAGTTTGTTCATGACAGGTATATATATATGCGTGCATAACAGTGTATATATGTTAAAGTAAAGGATAGGTTTTGTATGTTAAATGCTTGTGTGGTTGCATGAATCAAAACGTTGGTGTGTGTTTTATAGTTTAATAGATCATGCGGGAAGTGTAAGTGAGAGATATGAATTCATGATGATGTGAACATGATGTGTTACTTATTTTGTAAGAATTGTATGATGGTGTTGAGTTTGATGAAAATGTCATGATTGCTTGTCTCAAGAAGACTAGGTACATTATATGTGTATGTATGAATAATGGAAATGTTGAAGTAATAATACTAGGTTGATTTAATAACCACTATTAATGATTATTAGATAGCAAGAATACAGGGACAAGATGATAGGCAGATGATGGGTTGTATATGAATGTGATTAAATAATAATAATAGCAATCCCAAACATGTGAGTCAGGTCTTGTGTCAAAATCATTTTTATATTATGACATTTTATAACTGAGTTTTGTGATACGAAACCAAACAATATCATGAAACCGTACGGATTCTATTTTATTATCTTATATATATATATATATAATATATATATATATATATATAGGTGCAGTCATAAGTTAATAATTAGTGATTAATTATTAAACAGGTCGTAAGACGACCTAGGGATTTCCATTTGATTATTTTATCTGTTGCTGAGCACCCGAAGGTGAGTTTCACGGCCCCTTTTACTTTTACTTTTACTCATTTTGGGGGAGATACATGCTGTAATTACTTTCTTTATAAGCTTGGTTCTTAGTATGATCACATGCGTACCTAGTGTCAGTACTTTTGCCTTACGTTTGGACCGTTAATTATATTGCAAAGCGAGGAAATTTTGAGTAGTACTACTGGGTTTGACAAACCCCATCCGGGCTGGTCGCGCCAGCACGACTGGAGGTCGAACGGGTGTTTAATTGTCCTATCTTTTACCGTGTCTAGGAGACATTGGCTTGAGGCATTCATTTCTTTACATTGTTGTCAGCTACGGTCGTAAACACTTTCGTACACTAGTGTAGCATGCATAGTAGTCTAGCTAACTACTTGATATACTAAGGGAATTTCTGAATTTGCTTTTGGAACTTACTTTCAAGTTTTATAAACCTGTGAACTCACCAACTTTATGTTGACACATTTTAGCATGTTTATCTCAGGTTATCAAGATCACACTCACGGATAGGGCATTCATTCATTGGTCGCATTGATTTGATAAATCGACTTTATTTATTTTATTTGCATTTGTAAACTCAAATATTATAAATCACTTTTACCTAAAAGATTCTCATTTACTATTTGCGCTTCCGCATTTAATGTAAAACTTTTATTTTAATTTTCATTAGTTAATACAATACGTTACTTTTCAAAATCATATACGTCGTTTGGTGTAACTAATGACTGAGATCCTGGTGTGTCACACTCATAATGGTAAAACTCCGTTAGTGGAATTTGGGGGTGTGACAGATTGGTATCAGAGCCATTGGTTATAGTGAACTAGGTTTGCATTGCATTGCATTCTAGACTAAAACTGTACACTGCATTAGCTACACTAGAGTTAATGACCCATTACTTCATCGCACTAAGTGTGCACTTACTAGTCTAAGAAATTGTTGAAACATTATACCGTTTTAAGCCATTTGTTTTAATTACCTGAGAAACATTATCATTGCACTTCAACTTGAGATTTACATCATTATGGCAACATACCAGTGAGCCTAATGAAGAGAAGTACAAGAACAACAGAACTGGCTTGTTTTCTAAAAACTCAATCGTTGTGTGGTTTTAACTTGGTATTCGTGTGACTTGCTATTTGTTATCTCACATCACATACTATGTGACTCACTCAAGTGTTATAACATGTTATTTGATATGAAACTCATTATGTGCTATAACTTGGTACCAGTTATGTGAATTATCTTGTGCTATATAATATGTTTCTTACATATCTTGATGTTCTCATTGCCCATGATTACTCTATGCTCACTAAATGTTACTAGCAGCTTTTCCTAGATACTTATCATGAACCCGTAGGATACTTAACGTATGATTTCCCCCATAAGTACATCACACTAGCCAAAAATTGTAGCTTGTGTTCCTTACACTTAACAGTAAGTAAGCCATATTTTTCTTACCTATCCTATAGTAAAGAGAATAAGAACATCATATAAGTAAGCACAAAATAACAAGTATGAGAAGGCATAAGATTAAGCACACGATGGTTGACAAACTAGGGTGATTGTGTAAGGTAAATTGACGATTACGGGTGCGCAACGTAATGGTGATCTTACAGGTACACGATGATCCTGGTAAAACCGGTCGTGCGGGCTATACCAAAAACATAACTAAGAAGAAACAATAAACACAGATACATTTGAACAAAAAAAAGAGTTTACCTTTAAATAACACATTCCACCTTTGATGGCATACTCATAAAAGTTCATCTATGAATGGTAGACATTTACAATCCACCTCTTCATCCTTTCTAAACCATTCCGATTTATCCAAATCAATGTGATCAAATTGATATGACACCCCCTTTTCTTCAACCTTGTACTTCTCCGGCTCATCCTCCAAATCTTCCTCACTGTCAGCATTCACATCAACTTTCGGTTCAGTACTAACAACAACTTCGGGCCCAGTAAACGCATCCAGATTTATCCCCATATCTTCATCAAACAATTCTTCAGCAGTTTTTCCTCTATACTTATACTCAAACTCAGATTGCATTAACGGATACTTTGCAGCATCCGTTAAGCTTTTCAGTTCTAACTCAGACATAGCCGGATCTGATCCATCCTTTTCCTTCAAACTATTCAGCTCCTTGAATATTCTAACTATCAAGCACTGTTGATCCCTCATCATCCGACCCATTTCAGAAATAACCGTTGATTTCTCAGCATCCTTCGTCTCCAAATCAGCATATCTATCTTTCAAATCCACCAATTCAGCCTTCAGACTTACTATTTCACCCCTTAACTCGCTAACAGTCTCAGCAGATTTACCCGATTCATCATGCTTTGCTTTCTTTGCAGCTTCAGTGGGTGCTTCAGATTTTCTCTGATAGGTTCAATTGGATCGATAATATCGCTCAATGATCAGAATAATTCATACACAAACACAGTTCAATCATAAACACAATTCATACTAATAATTCTCTTTTGTATATTGATGATCAAAGCAGATTTGTAGTATAAGTGCAGGAGAAAATAAATCACACACACTTAGTTCTCTCTCTAACGTGAATAGTGATCTGGCCTCTCTCCTCACACTCTCTCACTACATGCTTTTAAGCAACAATTACAATATTAGGGAAAATAACAAAATAGACCCTAAACTATACATAAAAGTATAAACAAATACAAAGTAAATCTTAACTAGGAAATAGCCCTAACAGTACTCCCCCTAAGATTTATCTTTGAATTTCAGCAAAATCTTTAAACAGTTTTCATCTTGTTCAGCTTCAATCTCTCTCACCAATCTTCTGGTTCTTCTTTGATATCCAGCAACTCTTTCCCTTTGAATTCTTCTTGTTCTTTCAATGCTTCTTCTATGCATGACTTGAACTTTTCTGCAATCTTAGCTTGTCTTGGTTTGGACTCGTTAGTAAGGATTGGGCAGGCATTCATACGTCTCAGAGAATCAAGATTTAAACCTGCAAAATCAATGTTAGCGTAAAATTCATAGGGCATTTCCTTCCCTTTGACTTGCACTTCCAAAGTTCCCTTCGCAGTCACTCTCATAAACTCTATCTCCGGAATGTCAACTTTCACAAGATTAGAGTTGAGTAATGCCTTCCTTACTCAAATCTTTTCTGATGCAGCTGCTATCACCTCGATCATCACCATAAACAATTTTCGATCAGCTTCAGCAACTTTGTCTTTGCATTTTTCCATTCTGTAACTTCTCTGGAAATCAATGTAGGATGGATGCAACAATTTCAGCTCAAAAGTACTGAATAAAGTAATCATGTCTTTATCCCAATCATCCATGTTTCGTACAATTTTCAACTCAAAAGCTTCCTGATTGTAGAAGACTTTAAGTATTGGCTTAGTTGCTTGAGACCCATCAAACACTTTCAACCCCGGAATAGTTACCTTGTCAAAGTATTCATCAGAAAATTCCTCTAGGTACATATCCTCACTAACCACCAACTTCTTTCTCTTTCTTTGTTTCTTCGCTTGAACATATGCACTGTCCTCCTGTTGACCTCTGAAATCTAAGTATTTTGGTGATCGGCTTATCCCGGCATCAAGTAGCATTGCACATTTATCACCACGCTCAGCATGCGTGTGATTTATCAGTCTTAGTTTGTGCAGCTCTTTCAAGTCTTGAACTTCTAACTTGAAAATGCTAGAGTAGTAATGGTATACATCACATAAACCATTAACTCTTTTAATCATGAAAGCATCAAATACTTCGTCATATTTCCACGCAATGATTTTTACCTTCTTGGATTTTTCCGGTACGATCATTGAATCAAGAAGTTCAGCAATTGACTGACCCCTTGCTCAGCAGTGATCTCACAACATCACCTGCTGTGGCTGATTTGTGCTATGATTCACGTACATCCATAGGTATATTATATGACTTGACCTCACTAGGAAACATGTCCATCAACTCATGTCTCTTTTTATGCGCATTCTCAGGTAAAGCCATCACCGGTATCTCTTTTGGTCCGAGAACTTTGTATCTCTTGGTCAGCTCATAGTATTGAGGGTTGTTGTAATCTAGATAAAACATACGATTGTACATTTTCTCCGTCTTCATGAAACTTACAACAATTTTCCTCAGCGACTCTTGTTTCAACCTTTTCAAAGTCTTATAAGGATAATTCCTTGAGCTCAGCCAGTCTCGCATATTTCTGCTAGACATCTCTTCAGGATTTTGGTGATAAAGCTCAGTTGGAGGTAAATCTTCAATATTTAAACTCTCTTGTAACGGTGTCCACTCACCCATCTCAACGATAAACTCTTTCTCATCAGCAGCAGCTTTATCTTGAGCTATCAAACACTTCTCATATTCTTCGTTGATTTGGCTCACTGTCAGTCCATTCAGAAACACTGGATTGTACTTCATCTTCTCAAGATAAGCAAATCTTTCAGGTAAGTCATCTGGAATCTCATGGTCAGCATTAGTTTCTGGCTCAGCTTCTGGTTCAGACTCAGTAAAATCAATATCATCCAAGTCATCTAATGCCTCAATCATTGGTGCATTGTCAGTTTGAACCGGCTCAAACTGACTTGCTTCTTCTGTTATAGTTTCAGGTACATTCTCAACCATTTCAACAGCTTCAGGCACTTCTTCAACTACAACAGCTTCAGATTGAATCGGCTCAATCTGAACTGATTTATCAATTTCAGCATCAATCACAGTCTCATCTGCCTTTGCCAACTCAACTACCTCAGTTTCAACTACAGCCACAGATTGAATCGGCTCAATCTGCACTGTTTCTTCCAATCTCGCCTTTTTACTACAACTTTCATCACCAGTAATTTCCGGTACTGCATCTAACTTCCTTTTTCCCTCAGCTTTGTCAGAATTGACAGAATCAGCAACAACTTCATCGGGAATAACAATTGGAGATTCCACCCTTATGCCCACATTCGTTGTACCACGTGCTCTAGTATAGTAAACTTTTGCTTCTTGAGTAGCTTCAGTCACTTCTATAACCTCATCTGAAAAATCTTTGTCTGATGTGGACCCGGATTTCTTTGATCGAGTTTCTTCTAGCCATTTCTCCAACATTTCTTTCTCAGCATCCAGAGTATTGCATTCAGCCTTCAACTCTTTGTAATCATATTTCAAGTTTTCATGTTCTTCCTTCAACTTATCATACTCAGCCTTTAACTCGTCATGTTCAATCTTCAACTTAACATGATCAGTATCCAAGGCTTTGAAAGTTTCAAGATTCTGATTATGAGTAGCCCAAAACTCTTCAAGTCTTTTCTTCTTTCTATCATTTGAAGCTTTCAACTGTTCATTCGCATCTAAAAGCTTTGCCACCATCTCTTCTAATTCAACAATTTTCTTCTTATTCTCATTCTCATCAATACTTGAAACAATTTTTGGCGAAGACTCCAAAACTTGTTCAATGTTTTCAGCAACAGGGGATGATGTGGTGGATATATCAACAGGAATAGGATCAGTAATGCCAGCATCAGCTTCATCGACTATCTGTGCAATAGACTCAACTTCGGCCATTACTTCCTGAACAATCTGAACAACATCTATCTGTTCAGGTTCATCAACACTTTCTTCAATAACCTTCGGTTCCTCTACTAACACAGGCTCTATCACTGGTTTCGATCTTCGTGATCTAACATATTGAACAGTAATAGCCTTAGGAACTTCAACTGCCACTTCTTTTTCAACACAAGCAACCTCAACAGGTTCTTCAATCAAGGCAGGTTCAATGACTTCAACATTTTGTATCTCCAATTCCACTGGTTCAGCAATTTCAATATTCTCTGCCTCCTCTGAAATAGATTCAGCATCATCACCATTACTGTCATTATCATCATTTTCATCACTTTCCACTATCATTTCCACTATCATCACTTTCTTCACCATTACTTTCTTCACTTTCTTCATTTCCACTATCATCACTTTCTTCACCATTACTGTCATTATCATCATTTTCATTATCCTCAGATTCATCTTCTTCATCTTCTGCATGACGAGCAGCATACTCATCATCTTCCAATAGATTATCAGGCACCTCATCAACAAGGTCCTGTGGATTTACTATCTCTCCATGTGAAATATGATGATAAACAACCTCAACATCTTCTTCATTATTTGCTATATCTCTCATATAGTCAAATAAATCAACACTTGGCACATTCCCGATACTCATCTTCCTATAAGATAGATCGTTCATGTCCTCAGTATACAATATCCCTCCAACAACTCCTTCATCTCTGATAATGGGATAGGCAACATTGATCATCAACTGCAAGAATCTCGGGTACATGAGAAACTTGAATCTTTTGCCCTTTACCAGATTGAACACAAACCCATTCATAATCCACTTCGACATGTTGAATGGTTTGTTTTCAGCAATTGCTACAATAGGGGATGCTATATCTGATGGGAAGTTGTCAAAACCTGCACTCCTTCTTGACATGCACTGTTGAATGACATAGCACAACAGCTTCCATTTCTTCCCCAACCTTGCTCTATAGAATTGTGACTTTGGAAATGCAGGAGGATGTCCCATATTTACAAAGCACGCTTGACATTCAGCATTTGTCAACTCATCATTTGCCCCTACTTCATCATCCTCTATCCTTAATGCTGTTCTGATGGCATCTTCAGAGACAGTCAACACTAACTCTCTAGTAATGTTTCCTCGAACAACAGTTACTCCATCATCATTTCTGATCACCTCAGCTGTTCTCCAAAAGCTTTTAATCAACCTTGCATATATGACCGGCTTGGCACACATAGCATACACATACTTTGTCCTCTTTATAAACCTCATCATGTCTCTATATCCTTCAGTCTTAGGAATAGATTCATCCAAACATGCAACTAAATTGTGTTTGGGCTCAAACTTCAAATTCTCCATCTGTTAAAACAAAAATAAACACAAACAAGACAAATGTGTTAGATTCTTCATTAATAAATTTCAAATTTTCATAAGTGTTTGAACAACAGTTCAGAAGTAAAACATTCACATAATCTATTTATGTTAGGGTTATTTCCTAGTTAAGATTTACTTTGTATTTTGTTTATATGTTTGTATATAGTTTAGGGTCTATTTTGTTATATTCCTTAAACTTGTATTTTGTTGCTTTAAGCATGTAGTGAGAGAGTGTGAGGAGAGAGGCTAGATCACGATTACACGTTAGAGAGAGAGTTAACTGTGTGTGATATTTTTTCTCCTGCACTTGTACTACAAATTTGCTTTGATCATCAATATACAAAGAGAATTATTAGTATGAATTGTGTTTGTGATTGAACTGTTTGTTTGTGCGAATTATTCTGATCATTGTGAGTGATATTAACGATCCAATTGAACCTATCAATTGGTATCAGAGCTTTCGGTATTGTGTTCTTCGCTGTTCTTAAGCAAAACACATCTACATTGCTCAAATATCATGATCTGAATGAATTGTTTGTGTTTTTAGTTGTGATTCATCAGCATAATCACTTCTAATTCACAACGATTGTGCAAATTCTATCAGATTACCATCAGATCTAAAGAATTAAGAAGATTGAAAAAGTTACTGTTCGATCGAATTTTGCTCAAATTCATCAAAATTTGATTGTGACATCTGCCCCGAACCCGAATCCGAATACCCGATTCAAACCCGAAGTTGTTTATCTTTTAATTGTAGTTCGTATTTGTTTCTACAAAATGTAACGTTCATTAAAATTATGAATAAATATGTCGAATCTTTACGTTATTCTCATCGTATTTAATCAATCGTGTTATATCTTAAAATATTTAAAGTATACTAAATAATCACTATTTATATTATCTAAATCCAAAAATATATATATAGTGCTTTATAAAAGAAAATTTAATAAAAACGTCAAACAAATAACGCTGCTAAGTCTCGAAATACTCTTTTAATGACTTATACGAACGAAAACTATAAAAACGTTACTTATATAATCGTTACGTTTCAACTTGGTTAAGTGAGTTAATTAATATAACTTATAATCTAAACTTTGTGCCTAAAGTGTAAATCTTGAAACTTAAATTAAAGTTATAAACTCAAAGTTAAGAAAACTTGAAACCACAGGGACTAAAGCTTTAAAACCTTATAAAAACCAACCCCCCCCTGTTGCACGCGAATCCGGCCAGCAATTCCGGCCACAACTCTTTTCCGGCGAGACAAATTTACGCGTTTTCGCCAGTTATCCAATCAACTAAACTTTCCAAATCCTCCATGGTCTATTTTCCAGCAGATATTGAATGTCAATCACGCGGTTTAACAGCCCATTGACTCGTTTGATTGAAGATTTGAAAATCAAAATCTCATTTCCGTATTTGAGCCGAAATCAACAATTAAACTAGTTTATACCACTCCTTACCTTCCGTCTAACACTGCGCATCATCACCACCTCTCGTATTTTCTCTGCAAACCGACGAATCATCAACTTCAAACTTTTCCGGCGACTTTTATCAATCTCGACCTTCGGAGTATCAATCCGGGTAATCTCTGTAACCATTATCACCCTCTTGATCATTTGAATCTATCTAACATATCAGTTCTGTCTCATTTTAGTTTCTAATCCACCAAAAACCTCAAGAACAGTCGCCCCATTTCTCCTTCTCAAATCCGTATCCTTTCATCACCAACAAGTAAGTTTTTTATATCAAAATGATCACCGTACAACGTAGAGTAAAAGCCGTTTGGACGAATTAGGTCAATCTATGTTCCAGGGTTTATGTGAATATGGGTTTTGATGGAAAATAAATGTTAAAAGAATTTCAAAACAGATTATGACAACAAATTAAATCTGGTCTAGTGGTTGGGCGTGATGGTTAAGCACGCGGAGGTCACTTGTTCGAGACCCATTGCCTCAGTTTCTGATATTTTTATAATTTAAACATTTTAAACACTAACCCTTAATTTTCCAACAACCTAAATGACAAATTTTAAGTTAAATATTATTCTAAGGTTTAAAAACATATAAATCTTAATATAAGTATACAAATAATATGTTTCATTTCTTTAAGTAAATTATATACCAATAATATATAAATACCAAAATAGATTCTTGTAAAAACTAACAATGGTTTCGTATAAAATATATACGAAATTACGATTACGATTCGTACCAAAAATCTCAGTTTATAATCTAAAACTCTAAATCCCAAATCCGAAACCGTCGATTTCGGATTTGTGATTCTTTTGTTATTGTTTCGTTTCTAAGTAGTACTTTTCCCAATTAATTAGGTGGTACCGACATTTGGGAAATTCTCGGTTCATTTTAGTTGCGTTACTGTTTCGATTTTCTTCGTTTTACGAGGTGAGTAAACTCACTCCCCTTTTTACTATTTACGTTTTGGGGGCTGAAATACATGTTCATATAATACTACGGTTTTTCGTTTCTTTGTTTCTATTTCAAATGAGATCATAAAATGTGTTAATCTTGCCGGCCGCTTGATGCAAAATTATGTGATAGTTAATAGTATTTATATATTCTTGTAATTTCCACCGGTACGATGTTAGCGCTAATGGCTTGACAAGCCCACCTACACTAATGGCCTGATAGGTGATTTTAACCCGGCGATTCTATGTACGACTCTATGTTCGATTCTATGTGTTGGTTACTAGTTACTATAACTGATGCTTGTTGCTATGTTGCTATGTCCCTTAGATGCTTATACATTTATTGATAACTTATATATATCGAGACGGTTAAATGACGGTTAAACGATAGTTATCAGTATTTGTAACATGAGTGGTTCCTCATGACTTGTTGCTAAAGGTTACCCTGCGGGGTCTATGGATTCTTGTTTCTATGTGGTTCTATGGTCATGGTTGAGATATATGATGATATTACTAGACACATAAGGTTGCGAAACATATTTATAATGATCTCGGATTTCGTATTACGTACTATTACTGTGTTTTACTCACTAGCTAATTCTTTAGCTAACTTATTTTACATGTATTTCAGGTGGTGTTTGAGACGGTTATGGTTCAAGATACTTAGGATGCTTCGGACCTAGAATAAATAAACTTGATTTATTTGTCGGCTTTTATTACGATTTTAAGACTAGTTATTGCTTCATTTATGTCACGACAATATTACTTTAATGATATTAAAATATGCATTTAGTTCCATGTGCTTTGTACTATTGATATCCAATTTACTTGACGCGTCCGGTGTTTTCCGCCGCCGGGCGGGGTGTCACAGTTTGGTATCATGGCCATGGTTATAGGGAACTAGGATAGGGTATTAGAAACACACCGACCTAGACTATAACCTAAGTGTCCTTAGTTCAAATACTTGTACTTAGAAATTCTTTTGGATTTATTTGCTTTCCTTCTACGAACCTTTCTATGCTTTTCTTAATCTCATTTCTTATCCGATTTCGCGAAGGAGCTACAAGAGACTCGTCTGCGTGATTAGAATCTTTCTCTTTGTGGAATCTCGTCATCGTCTTGAGTAAGTTTGAAACGTGGGAACGTGTGCAATCCGGAAGGGGGAACACCTGTATCACGGACATCCTGTCTAAGGCAAAGCATTTCGTATAAATCTCTTTAAGAGACCTGTATGCTTACCTGGGGATGTACGAGATGAGTGTGAACCTATAGGCTAAAGCACGCTATCTCGAATACGTTGAAAACAAACTTGACACTTTGATAAGTCATTAGTGTCCAAAACCAAGACACATTCCTAAGCTTTCAAAATTTCATTTTCTTGATGATTCTATGATTTTCTTTCCTACGATTTATAATTATTTCTATGAATTTCTATCGTGATTCAAATAATATTCTAAATTCATTTACTAATATTTCTAAAGTTTCTAAGTAATTTCCTATGTTATGTTTCAAAGGATTCTATGATTTTCTAAGTACCACGACTATTTTAATTAATTAAAATTTCTAAAGTCTCTAAAGTTTCTAAGTGATTTTCTATGGTATGTTTCAAAAGATTCTATGATATTCTAAGTGGAACGATGTGCTATTATTATACCGAATGTTTCTGTCAAAGATTTTGCTACAAAACCGTGTTATTCTATGTTCCACCATTTCATTTGTTTCTAAGCTACAATAATACTTATAAGACATACTCGCTAGTTTATCCATGTGACACAATTATACCGCTGTAAACCATATGTTCTGAATCAAAACTAAGATATGTTGACTAATCTCAATCGAATTATCCAAAACTTCAAATCATATATCAATTACCAAATCTAAGGCATACTTCTAATCCCAAATCGATTATCGACTCTCCAATCCGAAGGTTTGTCATGATTCTGAATTCTGGTCAAGGCTAAATTCCATAACTAAATAAAAGTTAACGGATTTTTCTATTCTTATAAGCTAAAGTATTTGAATCGATCGTTTACCCTCAAAATATTTCAATTTGACTTATATACTCAAATAGTTTCAAAACTACCCATCTAACTATAAGATTCTAATCCAATTTCTAATCTATCATTTAAAAACTATAAATCTACTATCAAATTTTGAACTAACCATCCAAACTTGTTCTTTTTAATCAGTTACGCGATGCTATCCATGAATTCGTATCCAAAACCTAACGAGAACTCACTACACAACTATTCTCAAACTCATTGAACTAAATGTTTCATCTATGCATATGACCACTAATGAAATTTTACGCAACTAGTCTTCATGCACTAATCTAAACACAATGTATTTCATCTATAAACTCGTTACTCTAACGAATGTATAATCAACGGACTTTGTAAACTACCGAAATTCAATTTTATTAAAATAATTTCCTTATTTTTTTTTGCAAATAAAAATATATGTATTTTAAAATAAAAGAAATTTTTTTAAAATAATCTTTTGGTTTTACTATTTTGGTAAGATAATAGATAAATATATATATATATATATATATATATATATATATATATATAAACTATATGCATTTCATGATAAATAACTTCAAAAAAAAAGTGATTGGTCATTCTAACGTTGGTCATATATTTACATAACATTTTCATGTTTTCTCAAATATGACACAAAGACTTGCAACAAACAACATGTCTTCTGTTTCCCAATACCAAGTACGTACAACTTAAATCGTGTCATTTATTTTCAAATCAATCCTCTTATCTATGGTAAAGATTAAAACCTTCGACTTTTCACTTAACTTTTAAAACTGCATCATAGAAAAACAACCTCATCTCCTATGAACTTATTTACCTCCATAGTCAATACATTTGGTTAACCTAAACTGTTGGTCATATAAATTCAAACATTTTAAAAATCGAATCCAATAGGAACTAAGTGATCTATTCATCCAAATTATAAATTGGATTATCCACATTACCAAATTTTCATGAAACTGATTTTTCTAAAAATTCTAATAAAATATATGATTACATGTACACCATCAAATAATTATTATGAATTGGTCAATATCAGAAAACTTAGATGTATGCATCTTACATACATGGAGTCGATTTTCAAAAACTTAAGTGTTACATAACACTCAGATACTCAACAATACTGGATATAAATAAAGGTGCCCAATCTATGATTATGGATAATGAGTGCCTAATAAACTCAATTATCTTGAATCATCATTTTGCCTATCATCTCAAACTGATTTTCCTATATACTATTTCTATCGGATATGCTATCAATACCTATGTGTATCATCACTCTAAATTTTGGTGTACTTCTGACTCGCACGTGATCGAATGAACTGTGGAGTCTATGCAAAAACTGAAGTAAGTACGGGTGCACACGGAATTATGAAAGTTGGTGCATGGGAACCATAGTAAGTTTTGTCTTGTGTAGTTGGACCATATTTAATCATCTTATGTTCACTTGACTTGCTTACTCATTTTACTAATTACGTCTTATTCGTTTAACCGTACGTAAAGTTACTTTATTCGTTTCATCTGTTCTATTAATCATGATTATTTCCGATATTCATTCTAAATCTATTTACTTAAAATATTTTATTCGCACGTGGAGAACTCATTTATATTGTGGAGCAAATGACCTTTAGTCGAACCTCCATAACAATTAATTCACCTGAACTCTCATAATTCAAACAGAGTTAAATAGACGACTCTCAAGGATTCCAAAGCAAATTAGAATAAGTAACTTCTTAATCTCGTTTAATTAAATACAGTACACCGAACGGCCATTAGAAATCATGGACCGTGAAGTTAAATAACTCAAGCGTAGCCGGATACCGATAGTCAAAGTTCGTTGGGAATCAAAGCGCGGACCTGAGTTCACTTGGGAACGTAAAGATCAAATGAAAGCCAAGTATCCGCATCTTTTTGCTTCATCTTCTTCTACCTCGGTTTGAACAAATTTCGGGACGAAATTTCTATAAGGAGGGGAGACTGTGACATCTGCCCCGAACCCGAATCCGAATACCCGATTCAAACCCGAAGTTGTTTATCTTTTAATTGTAGTTCGTATTTGTTTCTACAAAATGTAACGTTCATTAAAATTATGAATAAATATGTCGAATCTTTACGTTATTCTCATCGTATTTAATCAATCGTGTTATATCTTAAAATATTTAAAGTATACTAAATAATCACTATTTATATTATCTAAATCCAAAAATATATATATAGTGCTTTATAAAAGAAAATTTAATAAAAACGTCAAACAAATAACGCTGCTAAGTCTCGAAATAGTCTTTTAATGACTTATACGAACGAAAACTATAAAAACGTTACTTATATAATCGTTACGTTTCAACTTGGTTAAGTGAGTTAATTAATATAACTTATAATCTAAACTTTTTGCCTAAAGTGTAAATCTTGAAACTTAAATTAAAGTTATAAACTCAAAGTTAAGAAAACTTGAAACCACAGGGACTAAAGCTTTAAAACCTTATAAAAACCAACCCCCCCTGTTGCACGCGAATCCGGCCAGCAATTCCGGCCACAACTCTTTTCCGGCGAGACAAATTTACGCGTTTTCGCCAGTTATCCAATCAACTAAACTTTCCAAATCCTCCATGGTCTATTTTCGAGCAGATATTGAATGTCAATCACGCGGTTTAACAGCCCATTGACTCGTTTGATTGAAGATTTGAAAATCAAAATCTCATTTCCGTATTTGAGCCGAAATCAACAATTAAACTAGTTTATACCACTCCTTACCTTCCGTCTAACACTGCGCATCATCACCACCTCTCGTATTTTCTCTGCAAACCGACGAATCATCAACTTCAAACTTTTCCGGCGACTTTTATCAATCTCGACCTTCGGAGTATCAATCCGGGTAATCTCTGTAACCATTATCACCCTCTTGATCATTTGAATCTATCTAACATATCAATTCTGTCTCATTTTAGTTTCTAATCCACCAAAAACCTCAAGAACAGTCGCCCCATTTCTCCTTCTCAAATCCGTATCCTTTCATCACCAACAAGTAAGTTTTTTATATCAAAATGATCACCGTACAACGTAGAGTAAAAGCCGTTTGGACGAATTGGGTCAATCTATGTTCTAGGGTTTATTTGAATATGGGTTTTGATGGAAAATAAATGTTAAAAGAATTTCAAAACAGATTATGACAACAAATTAAATCTGGTCTAGTGGTTGGGCGTGATGGTTAAGCACGCGGAGGTCACTTGTTCGAGACCCATTGCCTCAGTTTCTGATATTTTTATAATTTAAACATTTTAAACACTAACCCTTAATTTTCCAACAACCTAAATGACAAATTTTAAGTTAAATATTATTCTAAGGTTTAAAAACATATAAATCTTAATATAAGTATAAAAATAATATGTTTCATTTCTTTAAGTAAATTATATACCAATAATATATAAATACCAAAATAGATTCTTGTAAAAACTAACAATGGTTTCGTATAAAATATATACAAAATTACGATTACGATTCGTACCAAAAATCTCAGTTTATAATCTAAAACTCTAAATCCCAAATCCGAAACCGTCGATTTCGGATTTGTGATTCTTTTGTTATTGTTTCGTTTCTAAGTAGTACTTTTCCCAATTAATTAGGTGGTACCGACATTTGGGAAATTCTCGGTTCATTTTAGTTGCGTTACTGTTTCGATTTTCTTCGTTTTACGAGGTGAGTAAACTCACTCCCCTTTTTACTATTTACGTTTTGGGGGCTGAAATACATGTTCATATAATACTACGGTTTTTCGTTTCTTTGTTTCTATTTCAAATGAGATCATAAAATGTGTTAATCTTGTCGGCCGCTTGATGCAAAATTATGTGATAGTTAATAGTATTTATATATTCTTGTAATTTCCACCGGTACAATGTTAGCGCTAATGGCTTGACAAGCCCACCTACACTAATGGCCTGATAGGTGATTTTAACCGGCGATTCTATGTACGACTCTATGTTCGATTCTATGTGTTGGTTACTAGTTACTATAACTGATGCTTGTTGCTATGTTGCTATGTCCCTTAGATGCTTATACATTTATTGATAACTTATATATATCGAGACGGTTAAATGACGGTTAAACGATAGTTATCAGTATTTGTAACATGAGTGGTTCCTCATGATTTGTTGCTAAAGGTTACCCTGCGGGGTCTATGGATTCTTGTTTCTATGTGGTTCTATGGTCATGGTTGAGATATATGATGATATTACTAGACACATAAGGTTGAGAAACATATTTATAATGATCTCGGATTTCGTATTACGTACTATTACTGTGTTTTACTCACTAGCTAATTCTTTAGCTAACTTATTTTACATGTATTTCAGGTGGTGTTTGAGACGGTTATGGTTCAAGATACTTAGGATGCTTCGGACCTAGAATAAATAAACTTGATTTATTTGTCGGCTTTTATTACGATTTTAAGACTAGTTATTGCTTCATTTATGTCACGACAATATTACTTTAATGATATTAAAATATGCATTTAGTTCCATGTGCTTTGTACTATTGATATCCAATTTACTTGACGCGTCCGGTGTTTTCCGCCGCCGGGCGGGGTGTCACATTGATCATGTTTTGGATTGATTGAGATTAGGGATTGATAATCGGACTATTTCACAGCTTGTGTGTGAATTTTGAACGAATTGGACAAGTTTTTGACAAAACCCAGAAAATTCTCATGGAGAAGATGATGAACAGTATGAACTTGGTTGAAGATTAACTTGCCGAGTGATTAAAATTGACTTAGACAAATTCCTTTGGACTTAGATTTGTGAACAATTAGGTCCTGTGCAGCCGTGTAAGGGATTTTGTTCTAGACGGGTAAAGAATTTGACGAGGAAAAGTGTTACTGTTCAGCCGGATCAAACACTATTGTGCCGGGTGATACACTATTACGCCGGGTGATTAAGAGATTTCAGCCGGGTGACCAACTACTGTGTAGCCGGGTACAACTGTGCCGTGTGATCGACAACTGTTCAGCCGGGTAAAGCCTTTTGCCGTGTCAAGATTCTGCCGGGTCAAGTTTTCATTGCCGTGTGAAGTTATTTCTTATTGCCGGGTAACTGTTCAGCCGTGTCAAGAACAAAAGTATTACAACTGTTGAGCCGTGTGACTGTTTAGCCGTGTAAAAACTTTTTCTCTGCCGGGTGAAGAACAAAGACACTGTTTAGCCGGGTGAAGAAGGATTTTCACTGTTCAGCCGTGTGACTCATTTTTAGTTGTTTTTCAATACTTGTTTCTTATCTTATCGTTAATTGCTTGTCTTTATTTTAGTATTTTAATCATTTCTTTTCAAAAATTAACAAAAACCAAAAATATTTTCTTTAAAATTTTTCCTTTAAAAAATTAAAAATGGCACCTAATGATGATTCTGATAACCGTGTTCCTAGACTTGTTAATCGTGCAGATTTCAAGAATTGGACAATCAGACTGAGACATCACTTATGCTCCATTGACAATGATTTATGGATGTCAATTGAAAAGGGTCCTCATATTCCAACTCAGACTGCTCCAGATAGTGCAAGTACCTACACCAAAGATTCTACTGAACCTTATCCAGAAGATAATCTGTCAGCAGAAGATTTGAGAAAAGTAAAGAATGATAGCAAGGCTTATTCTTTAATGTGCAAGGGACTGCCACTCCAAGTTCTGTCGAGATTGGATGCATATCAGACTGGTTATACATGTTTCAAAGCATTAAAGTCGATATGTGAAGGAGGAGAACAATTGAGAAGTTTGAAGAAATCAAAGTTAAAAAGGCAATTGGAGTTATTTGAACATATTCATGGAGAAACAGTGCATCAAATGATGAACAGATTTGTTCATTTAACTACTGAGATGTCAAACCTCGGAGTTAAGACTGAACTTCAAGACTTGAATGATCGATTGTTATGTGCTTTGCCATCATCATGGAAGCAAACTGTTACTCTTTTGAAACATACTGAGAAATTTCCAATGGAATTAGATCTGCTTATTGGAAAGATTGAAGAAGTTGAGATTGATGAAGGATCGAGAAATACTGATAGATCAAGCTCACAAACTCAATACAAGTATGTGGTAAATCCTGCCAATACTGTGGAGAATGCATTTCTTGCACAAGATGCAATGAAGTTTGAAGAAGAGGGTGATTTATTCGTTGGTGCAAGTTTTTATACTGATTCAGCATACTTTCCAAATTCACCAACTTATTCTCAACCTCAATCTCCACCAAGAGCTCAAGTTCAAAGTCAGAATCTGAAGAATCAAGTTGACAGTCAAAGTTCAAATGTTCAAGCTAAAGTGAAAGACGTAATGAATATTCTGTTGCAAGATGACGAGACAAAAACTACCTTCACAGCATTTATGGCAAGTTTTCAAGCATATCAAGGAAGTCACTTAAGTCAAATGGACGTGGTCCTTCAAGACTTATTCGAAATGGATCCAGTTGACGTAGAAGAAATGGATTTAAACTGGCAGATGGTAATGGTTGCATATAGAACGCAGAAGCATGCATATGTTAACCGAAGTTACAAGCCTCATGCAAACAAAACTGTTGGTTTTGACAAATCAAAGGCCAGATGTTTCAATTGTAACCAGTATGGTCATTTCTCAAGAGAATGCAAAGCTCCCAAGAATCAAAATTTCAATGACCAAGCTAGTTCAAGTAATCAAGGTCAAGGTCAAAGCTCACAACAGTCTTCAAGCTACCAAAGCAGAAATCAACGTTACTTCCAGAAACCATACCAAAGTCTTCCCATGCCTGAATTGAAAGATGAAGGAAAGAAACCAGAAGACCAAACAAAGGCACTGGTAGTAAGTGTGAAAGATGGTTATGATTGGAGTGCGTATGCAGAACAATTCACTTCTGATCTTACATCAAGTTTGGCACTGGTGTGTGAAATTGAAGAAAACTGGTCTGAAGAAGGGGATGGTAAAATGCTTGAATGTGTGAGTGAAGATTCTGAAGACTATGACTGGAGTGCAAAGTCTGATCCTGTTGAAGAATCTGAGTCTGAAGTTGCGCTGATGGCTACTGCCAATGAGTCTTCATCTTCTACTGAACAACCAAAGGTTAGTAATGACTTACCCCCTAACTATGTTCCTTTACCTGCTGATGTGAAAGAAAGGTTATGTTCTGAACAATGCATTCAACAAGTAGAACATTATCGAACTCATTCATTTAAAATTGGTGATAAATTAAGTAAACATGAAAAACTTCATGAACAACTTAAAATTGATCATAAAATTTCTGATGAGAAGATTTTGTCACTTAAAGAATCATGGAACAAGACCTTAAAGGAACTGGAATTGGTAACAAAACAACTTGAAGAAATGACAAAGAACTTTGAACAAGAAAAAGTTGCTCATGCTGTCACACAAGTTGAATTAACAAAGGTTAAAAGCTGTAAAACAATGGTGAGACAACTTGTGAGTGAAAGAGGTAATAAAATCAAAACCGGGTTGGGTTTTACTCATGAACCAATGCCAAATTCTATCACACAAACCTTACCGGAAAACTTTAATGAATTTGATCATTCACCTGAAAATGAAAGAAAATTTAAAGAAATTCAAAGAAGTAAATCCGAGTCTGAAGGATCTGAAGTGTTGATGGAAAGCTTGAAAGATGAAGATGGTGCAACAACTGAAGCTGATGATGAAGCAAGCAACAAGTCTGATAATAAATCAGAGCCTGTTCTGATTCAACTCGTTGAATATCCGGAACTGAATCCGAAGCCAGAAACGGTGAAGGATGAAGGTGAATTTTCAGGATACAATGATCCTGAATACATCAGGTGGAAGAAAGAACAAAAGGCGCAAGTTGCTGATCAGTTGATCAAGAAGCAAGAAGTGAAGAAAGCTGAAGTTTCAACTGCAAAGAAGCAGAAATCGAAAGTAATGAACAATCAATCTGAAACAAAAGAATCAAAAGGCAAAAGTGTCCTAAAATCGAATGATAACATCAAAGTTCAAAGTGTTAAAACTGACAAAGTTAAACCTGTCAAGAAAGTGTCAAAAGGTAAGAAAATCAAGTTTGTGTCTGCAGGAACGTTTGATTTGAACGGATCTTATGGTAAACCAATTAATTCTCCAATCAAATCTAACTCTGGTCTGAAAACAGGTTCAGGTCCTAAGTCTTCCGCTGTCAATGAAAAGAGAATTGAATCTAAAAAGGTAACCAAACAGAACAGTTTAAAATCGAACCAAAGTCCTATGCAATCAAGATCACAAACCAAGTCTCCACAAAAGAATCAAGTTAATCTAAAACCGAACAAAACTGATAATGAATCTCGAATGAGTTCAACATCAAGAGTTAACAATCGGCTCTTTAGGATTAGCAAGAAACATTGTGAAATTTGTGATAGATATAATCATGCAACTGCTGAATGTTTCTTTAACAGGTACTGCAGTTTCTGTGACAAAAGAAATCATTCTTCAGAAGAATGTTATTATAACAAATTTTGTGACATTTGTGAGAGAAGGAATCATGACACAAAGGATTGTTTCTTTCGATCAAACTCAACAAGAGAAATGACACCATTTTCAAATTTTCAAAGAAATAAATCAATTGGTTTTCAAAATATGAATCAAAGTCATTCTCCGGTTTTGAGAAATTTCAATCAAAACAATTCTGTCTCTAACTTTTCAAGAAATGTGCAGGTTAATAATTTTAAACCAAGAGCTTTAATGGTAAGAAACCAAAAGTTTGAAAATAACCTTGATCCTAAGCTAGAGGAAAGGTTTAGTGCTTTGAGGAGAAAGCAGTCAATGAACGCCAATGGGCGAAACAACAGTTATCAGCATCAAAATCTCTTAAATGAAACAAATTTTCAAAACGTTCAATATCAACAAGTTACTATTGCAGATAGATTCGGAAAACCCAAGACCGTGTGGGCCTGGGTTGACCAAACTAACTAAGTGATTGTTGATATGCAGGTACGCCCAAGAAGACCTATCAACTCGTGGTTCGTTGATAGTGGGTGTAGCCGGCACATGACAGGCAACCATGCCTTGCTTCAGGATTTCAAGCTGAAAAATGGTACACATGTTGCATTTGGAGGTGATGCGGGTGGTAAAATAACCGGAGAAGGAACCGTATCGAATGGGGTCGTTAGTTTTGATAAAGTCAACTACTATGCACAGTTGAACTTTAACTTACTAAGTGTATCTCAAATTTGTGATAAATCTTATTCAACTTTATTTGATGATTCTTTCTGTTATATACTCAAACCAGGTTTCAAGATTGACAATGAATGGGTAGTGGTTAAAGCTCCAAGAGATCGTGATGTATACAAGCTGGATATGTCACAAATTGACGCTGCAACCGAAACTACTTGTCTCATTGCACATGCTTCAAATGATGAGAGTCAGCTTTGGCATAGACGGCTGGGCCATTCAAATTTCAGAAACATGAATCGTTTGGTGACTGGAAATCACGCTGTGGGAATCCCATCGAAGAAATTCTCCACAACTGATCTCTGTCCTGCATGTTTGAAAGGAAAACAGCATCGCATGTCTTTTAAGTCCAAGCCAGAAAACTCCATTTCAAAACCCTTGCAGATGCTACATATGGATCTTTTCGGACCAACAAATGTGCAAAGCATCGGAAAGAAGTCTTACTGTTTTGTCATTATTGACGATTTCACTAGATTTTCTTGGGTTTATTTCTTGCATGTTAAATCTGAAACTGCGGAGTTATTAAAAGAATTTATCATCAAAGTTGAAAATCAGTTGGATTGTAAAGTGAAAATTTTACGAAGTGATAATGGTACAGAATTTAAGAACGCTAATGTTGATTTGTTTTGTGCAGAAAAAGGAATTGCTAGACAATTTAGTGCTCCAAGAACGCCTCAACAGAATGGGGTTGCGGAACGGAAAAACCGGACACTAATTGAAGCTGCAAGATCCATGCTCGCAGATGCCAAAATCCCTATCACATTCTGGGACGAAGCTATTGCTACTGCGTGTTTTGTGCAAAACAGAACATTACTGGTTCAGGATAAACAGAAAACATCTTATGAGTTGTTATTTGGAAGAAAACCGAATATTTCATACTTGAAAGAATTTGGTTGTCCTGTAACGATTCTAAATTTAAATGATCATCTCGGGAAATTTGAGTCAAAATCTGACGATGGATTTTTCCTAGGTTATTCGTCTGTTTCTAAAGCTTATCGGGTTTTTAATAGCAAAACAAATACTGTTATTGAAACTATTAACGTCAAGTTTTTAGAAAATTCGTTTCCGTCAGTGGCACATGGTCCCGAATGGTTATTTGATTTAGATTCGTTATCAAAATCTTTCAATTCTAATTTGTTTGATTTTTCAGGAAAAGCAAGGAAAGAATCAGGTGACTTGGGATGCTTCAGTGACGATTCTGATAATGACGAGGATGGAAATCTCAACTCTGAATATCCGTTCATGTCATTTCATAATCCTGATCATGTCAAATCCAGTCAAGCTCCGGGTCCTTCTGGTTCTCAAGAAGATCAAGAATCAAACAATCTTGAAGATGATGTGAATCCACAAAGTTCTCCTAATGATGGTGGATCTGTTCAGAATCAACCATCATCAGATCCGAATGCTGAAGTTATTCCAGAATCTTTTGATTACTTCATCAATTCACCGGATCAAGTTCCTAAATTCACTCCGCATACTTCTACCATACTACAAGATCTACCGAACCTGAATCATTCTAATCTGGAGACTCAAGTGCAAGGAGATGAGATACCAATTCATCGAATTCTCAAGAAACATCCTGTCTCTCAGATTATTGGGCCGTTGAATCAGAGTACACGAAGTCAAACTGAGCAAGCAAATGTTTGTCTTTATTCATGTTTTCTATCTCAAGTGGTGCCAAAGAACATTTTAGAGGCGCTGCAAGATAACAGTTGGATTGAAGCCATGCAAGAGGAATTACTCCAGTTTCGCAAACAGGAAGTTTGGAAACTTGTGGACTTACCTGAAGGAGAGAACGCAATTGGTACAAGATGGTTGTACAAAAACAAGCCAGACGAACGTGGCATTGTGGTTAGAAACAAAGCAAGACTGATTACACAGGGATACACTCAGGAAGAAGGCATTGATTACGAAGAGGTGTTTGCTCCGGTCGCAAGACTTGAAGCCATACGCGTTTTTCTTGCATATGCTTCTTTCATGAAGTTTAAGGTATTCCAAATGGACGTTAAAGGTGCTTTCTTGTATGGACCGATTACAGATGACGTATATGTCAGACAACCTCCAGGTTTTGAAGATCCTGACTATCCTCATCGTGTATACAAGTTGAGTAAAGCTCTATATGGTCCACACCAAGCTCCGAGAATCTGGTATGAGACATTATCCAAGCATTTACTAGAACACGGATTTACAAGAGGTCAGATTGATCCAACTTTGTTTATGAAGAGGGAGAATGATGACTTATTTAGTGTTCAAGTTTATGTGGACGATATTATCTTCGGATCAACCAGTGCGTCAATGTGCAAAGAATTTGAAGAAATCATGAAGTCTAGATTCCAGATGAGTTCTATGGGGGAGATTAACTTCTTTCTTGGATTACAAGTGAAACAGTCTGCTGACGGAATTTTCATCAATCAATCAAAATTTGTTGAGAAGTTGTTGAAGAAATTCAAGATGCAAGATTGTCAAACAATTCGAACTCCATCTGATGTGAATTGCAAGATTCAACCTGATCCAAAGGGCAAAGAAGTTGATCAAACACTATACAGATCAATGATCGGTTCTCTGATGTATCTTACTGCATCAAGACCAGACATCATGTACGCTGTGTGTGTATGCGCCAGATATCATTCTGATCCGAAAGAGTCGCATCTTGTTGCTGTAAAGCGTATATTCAGATATCTCAAAGGGAAACCAAATCTTGGGTTATGGTATCCTTACGAAGGAAATTTTGAATTATATAGCTATTCTGACAGTGATTTTGGTGGTTGTGCTCTTGACAGGAAATCGACAACTGGTGGATGTCAATTTTTGGGTCCAAGGCTTGTCTCTTGGCAATGCAAGAAGCAGACCAATGTTTCTGTATCTACAGCTGAAGCAGAGTATATCGCTGCATCTGCAGGATGTTCTCAGGTTTTATGGTTACAAAATCAGTTGCTTGACTACGGGTTTAACTTTCTAAAAACTCCTATTTACATAGACAATACTGCTGCTATGTTCATAACTGCTAATCCTGTTCAACATTCTAAAACCAAACACATCGAAATTAGATATCATTTTTTAAGAGACAACTCTGAAAAGGGTTTAATAATTTTGATTAAGGTTCATACCGACAAACAACTGGCAGATCTTTTCACAAAATCCTTTTTGTCAGGACGGTTTGAATTCTTAATTCAATCTATAGGATTAATCAATCATGATTGATTCTATTTTTCGAAAAACAAACAAAAATCAAAAATATAAAAGCCAAAAATATAATAAGTTGATGTTATGTTTTGATTCCTTTGTCTTTTATTTTATATTTTGCATTGTGTGTGCTTGCGTGAAAAAGAAAATAGAAAAGCAAAAACAAAATATAAAAGCAAAAAGAAAAGAAAATATCATGTCATAAGAATCTATATTGCAAAAAGTGAGAAATGATAGTTACACTAGACATTATTTGTTACATCATTTTTAATAAAGACTGATGAATGTTAATTGATGTGCTAGACAGCTCAGGCAATTAGACTGAAAAAGTAAGTTGATTGTTGACAAACATAAACTTAATGATCTGTGTGTTAAGTTCCATTGTTATACATGTCTAGATATATATCTCTTGATACATTGCTTGTGATGATAGTTGTGCATGATCGGGTAACGATGTAGTCTATTCAGTGTGATGAACCGCATCGTGAGCTTCTTTGTTGTGGTACCCACAGACCTGAAGTCTCACACGAAGTCTCTTTTGAACTTCAAGGTGCAGCAAAAGATTCCAAAATGGAACAAAAAGAGTCCCAAATGTGGACCAACACCAAACAAAAAAAAAAAATTCCAAAAAGGAATTCAGAAGATTCCCAAGGGGAACGATAAGAAAAAAAAATTCCCAAAGATGGAATTAAAAAGAAGTCCCAAAGTGGACCAAATCTGAATAGAACCCAGATTCCACACTGTGTATGACTGTAAGTGACCAGGTTTTGTGCAATATGCATTCAGGTGGTGTTTGATAAGGAAATATGTTGACATATGTATACATGTGGGTCACATAAGTCATTCTAATCGAACCTTAAATATCATCATGATATTGAAAAAGTAAGTGTGTCAACTCGAGCTAATTGGTATGTTTTCATATCATCACTCAATCAAACATAAGTCAAATGTCTATTCAAAACTTGCAAAACATGTTCAGATAATGTGTGGTATGATCTCACTGCGATATTATGATTCATTGCATTGCATATGTCTTTATTTTAATGTGTGTGCTTTGTGTGTGCAGGCATTTGGAATCATTATTGACACATCAACATCCTTGTTAAACTTAAAAATTTCAAGAAATTTCAAGTTTAGGGGGAGAATAAATTGAAGAAAAATATCTACAAAAATCCAAAAATATTTGTTTTGAATAAGTGTGTTTTGAATGAACAAGGTTATGTGGTATGAAAAGCAAAGGTATTGGATGTGTTAAAAACAAACCCAAGGTCTTGTAATTTGTTTTTTCAGAAATTGCTTCGGGATATAGAAAAATTGGTTGTGCAAAAACATTTGTGAAAAAGAAAAAAGAAAAATGAATTTAATTGGAATTGATATTATTGCCTTGTGTTAATGTTGTTTGAAAACTAATATGACAAACATTCTTTTTAAGGATATCTTGTCTAATTAATCTGTCGGAGAATGTTTGCAGGTGCAATAAATGCCGTTGAAAAAGTCAACAGACGAGAAAAGTGAAGAAAAATCGAAAAATCGCAAGTGTTATTGCCGGGCAAAGATATCAGATGCAACTATTCTGCCGGGTGAAGAACTGTTTTGCCGGGTAAAGTTGTAAGTCTGATACATGCCGGGTGATTGAGGAAAAGGTGAAGATGTTGTGACCACTGTACAGCCGGGCAATGATCATGTCAAATACAGCCGGGTGAAGGTCATAGATATCTTGCTGGGTGACAAGTGTTTACTATACAGCCGGGTAAAAGAGAAATCTTCTTGCCGTGTAAAGGTATGACACTGTGTTGCCGGGTAATGAAGAAGGTTGCCGTGTGAAGAAGGTTGCCATGTGAAGAAAGTTGTCGTGTAATGAAGAAAGCAAGCCGGATGAAGAAGGAAAGCAACTGTGTTGCCGGGTGATGAAGAAATATTGCCGGGTGATGTTGAAGATAACTATTCTGCCGGGTGATGAATAAAAACCCATCAGGTGTAGTTGTTCCTAACCTTTACCCGTCACTACAGTGACTTACCCGTCTCTATAGTGCTTGACCCGTCAAGTGTTTTTCACATGTTTGTGACTTGTTGTATGTACTTGACCCGTCACTACAGTACATGACCCGTCACTACAGTACTTGACCCGGAAAGGCTTATTGGGCCTATTTTGCTTACCCGTCCCTTTTGTTGACCCGACACTTAAAGTTTGACCTAAAATTTTTGACGATACAAAAGACCGCCTCTTCACAAACACTTATCATTTCACATACTCACTTTCACACAAATCCTCTGAACTTAAAATCGCCGTGTTATCATATTCAATCGTTTGCTCTGTAACAAGGTTGATCGATTGGATAAGGTAGTGATTAAGTGTTTTTGACCTTGATAGACCTGCAAATCAACTGTTAAAAAGAAAAACGATGATGAACAGTGTTTTGGACTTTGAATCGACACTTTGATTTTGTGTATTAAAACTTAAATCGAATGTTGTTTTAGGGTTAAAATCTGTCGATCATCAACATTCAACCACTCATTTGCACCAAAACACCTTAAAATCAACTGAATCACTCAAAATGTTCTTAACTGATAAAATCGCCATTGATGAACTTTGAAGCTTTTAAAAGTTAAACATCAAAACGATGGTATATCTGTTTAAAAGTGTTTAAACTTGTTAAAACTGAACCAAAACATGATAAATATTTTCATCATAACATTGTCAAAATTTTGCCTAAGTGATTAACAGTTAAAATTGAAACATGAAGTATAATCTTTAAGATTCAAAGTTGTTTGATTAAAAATGATGAAAATCAGGTTATTAGAACAATTTAGGATTTAAAATGATTATGTGAATGTTTTGCTTTCTAACTTTTATTTAAACACTTATGAAAATTTTGATATGTTTAATGAAGAATCTAACACATGTGTCTTGTTTTGTGTTTGTTTGTGTTTTTAACAGATGGAGAATCTCAAGTTTGAGCCTAAACATAATCTAGTGGCATGTTTAGATGAATCAATTCCTGAAACAGATGGTTACAGGGATATGATTAAGTTCATCAAGAGGACTAAATATGTGTATGCTATATGTGCCAAACCGGTCATATATGCTAGGCTGATTAAGAGTTTTTGGAGGACAGCAGAGGTTGTCAGAGATGAGAATGGTGTTGCTGTGGTCAGAGGGAATATTACTAGAGATTGGTTACTGACAGTTTCTGAAGAATCAATTAGACATGCCCTGAGGATTGATGAAGATGAGATTGGTATGATGGATGAGTTGACTATGGATGAGTGCAAAGCGTGTTTTGTTAATATGGGTCATCCACCTGTATTTCCAAAATCACAGTTTTATAGGGCTAAGTTGGGAAGGAAGTATAAGTTGCTGTGTTATGTTGTGCAACAATGCATGTCCAGGAGGAGTGCAGGCTTTGATAACTTCCCTTCAGATATTGCTTCACCAATTGTTGCCATAGCAGAGAACAAGCCATTTAACATGTCGAGATGGATTATGAATGGCTTTGTTTTTAACTTGGTGAAAGGCAAAAGATTTAAGTTTCTCATGTACCCGAGATTCTTACAACTGATGATAAACATTGCCTATCCTATCATCAGAAATGAAGGTTTTTCTGGAGGTATTTTATACACTGAGGACATGAACGATCTATCTTACCGAAAGATGAGTATCGGGAATGTGCCTGATGTGGAGTTATTTGACTATATGAGAGATATAGCCAATAATGAAGAAGAAGTTGGAGTAGTCTATCATCACATTTCGAATGGAGAGATTGTAAATCCAATGGATATTGTTGATAGAGAAATTGATGAAAGTGATGATAATCCAGAAGATGAAGAAGATGATGGTGATAATGATGAGGATAGCGATAGTGATGATGAAAATGATGATGGTGGTGATGATGCTGAATCTGAATCTAATTCAGAGGAGGCTGAACCAATGGAGACTGAGATAGAGGAAATTGAAACTGTTGAGATAGAAGAACCTGCTGAGGTTATTTCTGTGGTTGAAGAAGTTGTTGTTGAAGTTCCAAAAGACATTGCTGTTAAGTATGTTCGAAGAAAGAGGTCAAAACCTGTTGATGAGACTGTGATTGTTGAGCCTGAAGAGATTGATGTACTTCAGATTGCTCAGGAGGCAATGGCCGAAGCTGAGACTATAGCACAGATAGTTGAGGAAGCTGATGCTGGCGTTGCTGATCCTAATGTTGTTGATATTCCCACCACATCACCACAAGTTGCTGAAAATGTTGAACAAGGTTTGGAGTCTTCACCAAACATTGTGTCAAAGACTGATGAAACTGAGAATGAGAAAGAGAAACGTATTGCAGAATTAGAGGATATGGTGGCAAAGCTTATAGAAACTAATGATCTGTTGAAAGCTTCAAATGAACGCAAAAAGAAAAGATTTGATGAGTATTGGGATATTCACAATCAGAATTTGAAAACCTTCAAGAAGTTAGATGAGGATCATGTGAAGTTAGTTGATGAACATTTGAAGTTGAAAGATGATTATGATAGACTGAAAGAGGAGTATGAGAACCTAAAGTATGATTATACTGAGGTTAAAGCTGAGTGTAATACGTTGGAGGCAGAAAAAGAAATGCTGGAAAAAGAGTTGGAGGAGACTAAACCGAAGAAGGCTGGCTCATCATCAGACAAAGATTTTTCTGATGAAGTAATGGAAGTGACTGAATCGCATGTGCCAAAGGTTTATCTGACTAGAGCTCGAGGCACTTCGAATGTTGGCATTAGAGTGGAATCACCAATTCATCATTCCCGATGAAGCTGTTGCTGATACTGTCAATATGGACAAAGCTGAGGGAAAGAGGAAGATAGATGCAATACCTGAAATTTTTGGTGATGAAGAAAGTTCAAAAAGGGCGAAAATTGATGAAACAGTGCAGATTGAGCCGATTCAATCTGTAGCTGTAGTTGAGTCTGAGAAAACTGATGAGGAGGTGACTGAAACTGAAACTGCCAAAACAGTTCAGATTGAGCCGATTCAATCTGAATCTGCTGCTGACACTGAAGTAGTTAAGCTGTCAGATAGTGAGAAGGAGGTTGGTTCTGAAGACACAGTTCAGATTGAGCCGATTCAATCTGAAGCTGTTGATGTGCCTGAAACTGAAGCTGAAGTGGCAAGTCAGTTTGAGCCGATTCAAACTGACGATGCACCTATGATTGAAGCGTTGGATGATCTAGATGACATAGATTTTACTGAGTCTGAAGATGAAGCTGAGCCAGTACAGAATGTTGTTGAGGAGATACCTGATGATTTGGATCAAAGGTTTGCATACCTTGAGAAAATGAAGTATAATGATGTATTTTTGAATGGATTGACGGTGAGTCAGATAAATGAAGAGTACGAGAAATGCATGATTCATCAAGATAAAGCCGAAGCTGATAAGAAAGAGTTTGTTATTGAGATGGGTGAATGGACTCCGATGCAAGAGAGTTTGAATATCGAAGACTTACCTCCGACTGAGCTTTATCATCAAAATCCAGATGAAATGACTGCTTCAAATATGCGTAGTTGGTTGAGTTCGAGAAACTATCCGTACAAAACTTTGAAGAGATTGAAGTCTGAGTCACTAAGGAAGATTGTGGTTAGTTTCATGAAGACTGAGAAAATGCACAACAGAATGTTTTATTTGGACTATAACAATCCGCAATACTTTGAGTTGACAAAAAGATTCAAGGTGCTTGGTCCAAAAGAAATTCCAGTGATGGCGTTACCTGAAGATGCTCACAAAAAGAGGCACGAATTGATTGATATGTTCCCTAGCGAAGTGAAAGCATACAACATACCAATGAATGTTAGAGAGTCTTGGCATAAGTCAGCAACAGCAGGTGACGTGGTGAGGTCACTGCTGAGCAAAGGTCAATCCATTGTTGAGTTGCTTGATTCGATGATTGTGCCTGAGAAAAATAAGAAGGTGAAGATAATCGCTTGGAAATATGATGAAGTGTTTGACGCTTTCATGATTAAGAGAGTGAATGGTTTATGTGATGTATACCATTACTTGTCGAGTATCTTTAAGTTGGAAGTTCAGGACTTAAAGGAGTTACACAAATTAAGGTTGATAAATCACACGCGTGCTGAGCGTGGTGATAAGTGTGTAATGCTTCTTGATGCTGGGATTGCGAGACCACTAAAGTTTCTGGATTTTAGAGGCCAACAAGAAGATTCTGCGTATGTGCAAGCAAAGAAACAAAGGAAGAAAAAGAGATTGGTTGTGACTGAAGATATGTACCTTGAAGAATTCTCGGATGAATACTTTGACAAGGTGACAGATCCTGGACTGAAAGTGATTGATGGAACTCAAATGACAAGGCGATACTTAGAGTTTTCTATAATCAAGAAACCTTTGAGTTGAAGCTTGTTCGGAATTTGGAGGATTGGGACAAGGATATGATTACTCTTTTCAGTACTTTTGAGTTGAAGCTGTTACATCCATCCTATATAGACTTTTTGAGGAGCTACAGAATGGAGAAGTGTAAGGATAAACTAGCTGAAGCTGACAGAAAGTTGTTTGTGGTAATGATTGAAGTAATAGCTGCTGCAACTGAAAAGATACGAGTCAGAAAAGCATTACTAAACTCTAATCTCGTGAGGGTTGATTTACCAGAGATAGAGTACATGAGGATATCTAGGAAAGGAACCTTGGAGGTGAAGGTCAAAGGCCAGGAGATGCCATTTGAGTTTTATGCTAATATTGACTTTGCAGGTTTGAATCTGGATTCACTTAGACGCATGAATGCTTTACCAATTCTGACGAATGAGTCCAAGCCGAGACAAGCTAAAATCGCTGAAAAGTTCAAGTCCTGTATTGAAGAAGCTTTGAAGGAACAAGAAGAGTATAAAGGACGAGAGTTGCTGAATGTCAAAGATGAACCGGAAGAATGGTAGAAAAAGATTGATGCTGATCAAAGATGAAAAAGATTGAAGATTTTGCTGAAGATCCAAAGATAAATCTTAGGGGGAGTACTGTGAGGGTTATTTCCTTGTTAAGATTTACTTTGTATTTTGTTTATATGTTTGTATAGTTTAGGGTTTATTGTGTATTTTCCTTAAACTTGTATTTTGTTGCTATAAGCATGTAGTGTGTGTGTGTGAGGAGGAGGCTAGATCACTTATACACTGTTAGAGAGAGAATTAACTGTGTGTGATTTTGTTTCTCCTGCACTTGTACTACGAATTGCTTTGATCATCAATATACAAAGAGAATTATTAGTATGGATTGTGTTTGTGATTGAACTGTTTGTTTGTGCGTGTGATTCTGATCATTTGAGTGATATTAACGATCCAATTGAACCTATCAAAGTTGTTGAAGAAGTTCAAGATGCAAGATTGTCAGACTATTCGAACTCCATCTGATGTGAATTGCAAGATACAACCGGATCCGAAAGGCAAATCCGTGGATCAAACACTATACAGATCAATGATCGGTTCACTGATGTATCTTACTGCATCAAGGCCAGACATCATGTATGCTGTATGTGTATGCGCAAGATATCAGTCTGATCCAAAAGAGTCGCACCTGATTGCTGTGAAACGTATTTTCAGATACCTTAAAGGGAAACCGAATCTTGGGTTATGGTATCCTTATGAAGGCAATTTTGAACTATATAGTTATTCTGACAGTGATTTTGGTGGTTGTGCTCTTGACAGGAAATCGACAACTGGTGGATGTCAATTTCTGGGTCCTAGACTTGTCTCTTGGCAATGCAAGAAGCAGACCAATGTTTCTGTATCCACAGCTGAAGCAGAGTATATCGCTGCATCTGCAGGATGTTCTCAAGTTTTGTGGCTACAAAACCAATTGCTTGACTACGGGTTTAACTTTCTCAAAACTCCTATATACATAGACAATACTGCTGCTATGTTCATTACTGCTAATCCTGTTCAACACTCAAAAACCAAACATATCGAAATTCGATATCACTTTTTAAGAGACAACTCTGAAAAGGGTTTAATAATTTTGATTAAAGTTCATACCGACAAACAACTGGCAGATCTTTTCACAAAATCATTTTTGTCAGGCCGGTTTGAATTCTTAATTCAATCCATAGGATTAATCAATCATAATTGATTCTATTTTTTCGAAAACAAAACAAAAATCCGAAAATTTAAAAGCCAAAAATAAAATAAGTTGATGTCAAGTATTGATTCCTTTGTCTTTTATTTTATGTTTTGCATTGTGTGCTTGCATGAAAAAGAAAATAGAAAAACCAAACAAAATATAAAAGCAAAAAGAAAAGAAAATATCATGTCATAAGAATCTATATTGCACAAAGTGAGAAATGGTAGTTACACTAGACATTATTTGTTACATCATTTTTAATAAAGACTGATGAATGTTAATTGATGTGCTAGACAGCTCAGGCAATTAGACTGAAAAAGTAAGTTGATTGTTGACAAACATAAACTTAATGATCTTTGTGTTAAGTTCCATTGTTATACATGTCTAGATATATATCTTTTGATATATTGCTTGTGATGATAGTTGTGCATGATCGGGTAACGATGCAGTCTATTCAGTGTGATGAACCGCATCGTGAGCTTCTTTGTTATGGTACCCACAGACCTGAAGTCTCACACGAAGTCTCTTTTGAGCTTCAAGGTGCAGCAAAAGATTCCCAAAGATGGAACAAAAAGAGTCCCAAATGTGGACCAACACCAAACAAAAATTCCAAAAAGGAATTCAGAAGATTCCCAAGGGGAACGATAGGAAAGAAAAATTCCCAAAGATGGAATTAAAAAGAAGTCCCAAAGTGGACCAAATCCAAATAGAACCCAGATTCCACACTGTGTATGACTGTAAGTGACCAGATTTTGTGCAATATGCATTCAGGTAGTGATTGATAAGGAAATATGTTGACATATGTATACATGTGGGTCACATGAGTCATTTTAATCGAACCTTAAATATCATCATGATACTGAAAAAGTAAGTGTGTCAACTCGAGCTAATTGGTATGTTTTCATATCATCACTCAATCAAACATAAGTCAAATGTCTATTCAAAACTTGCAAAACATGTTCAGATAATGTATGGTATGATCTCACTGCGATATTTTGATTCATTTGCATTGCATATGTCTTTATTTTAATGTGTGTGCTTTGTGTGTGCAGGCATTTGGAATCATTATTGACACATCGACATCCTTGTTAAACTTAAAAATTTTCAAGAAATTTCA
The DNA here is from genome assembly GCA_030867185.1 of Tagetes erecta. NCBI lineage: Eukaryota > Viridiplantae > Streptophyta > Magnoliopsida > Asterales > Asteraceae > Tagetes > Tagetes erecta. The sequence continues at coordinate 9,726,854 of CM061497.1, forward strand.
AGTTTAGGGGGAGAATAAATTGAAGAAAAATATCTACAAAAATCCAAAAATATTTTGAATAAGTGTTTTGAATGAACAAGATTATGTGGTATGAAAAGCAAAGGTATTGGATGTGTTAAAAACAAACCCAAGGTCTTGTGAATTGTTTTTATGAAATTGCTTCGGGATATAGAAAAATTGGTTGTGCAAAAACATCTTTGAAAAAGAAAAAGAAAAATGAATTTAATTGGAATTTATGTTATTGCTTGTTTAATGTTGTTGATAATTAATGTGACAAATTCTTTTTAAGGATATCTTGTCTAATTAATGTGTCGAGAATGTTTGCAGGTGCAATAAATGCCGTTGAAAAAGTCAACAGACGAGAAAAGTGAAGAAAAATCGCAAAGTGTTATAGCCGGGCAAAGATATCAGATACAACTGTTCTGCCGGGTAATGAACATACTGTTCAGCCTGGTAATGTTGTGATTTTGATACAAGCCGGGTGATTGACAAAAAGGTGAAGATATTATGACCACTGTACAGCCGGGCAATGAACATGTCAAATACAGCCGGGTGAAGGTCATAGATATCTGCCGGGTGACAAGTGTTCACTATACAGCCGGGTAAAAGAGAAATCTTCTTGCCGTGTAAAGTGTATGACACTGTGTTGCCGGGTAATGAAGAAAAAGCATGCCGGGTGATATAGAAGACAACTATGTTGCCGTGTGAAGAAGAAAGCATCCTGGGTGAAAGTTAAAGCAACTATGTTGCCGGGTGATGAAGAAAGCAAGCCGGATGAAAGAAAAGAAACTGTGTTGCCGGGTGATGAAGAAAGGTTGCCGGGTGATGTTTTGAAGACTACTATTCTGCCGGGTGATGTATAAAACCCATCAGGTGTAGTTGTTCCTAACCTTTACCCGTCACTACAGTGACTTACCCGTCTCTACAGTGTTTGACCCGTCAAGTATGTTTCACATGTTGTGACTTGTCTCAACAGTACATGACTCGTCACTACAGTACATGACACGGATCAACAGTGCTTGACCCGGCAAGGCTTATTGGGCTTTTTAAGCTTGCCCGTCCCATTTTGTTGACCCGGCACCTCAAGTTTGACCTAAATTTTTAACGATACAAAAACCCGCCTCTTCACAAACACTTATCATTTTTCACATTCACTTTCACGCAAATCCTCTGTACTTAAATCGCTTTGATTATCATATTCAGTCGTTGTTTCTGTAACAAGTACAATCGATTGAATAAGGTATTGTCCTTGTGATTTGTTCTTGATAAACCTGCAAATCGACCGATAAAATGAAAAACGATGATGAACAGTGTTTTTGATCATTGAATCGACACTTTGATTGTGTGTGTTAAAACCAAAATCGAATGTTGTTTTAAGTATAAAATCTGTCGATCATCAACAATCAATCACTCATTTGCACTAAAACACCTTAAAACCAACTGAATCAGTCAAAATTGTTCACAACTGATAAAATCGCCATTGATGAACTTTGAAGCTCTTAAATGTTAAACATCAAAATGATGAAATATCTGTTTAAAAGTGATCAATACTTGTTAAAACTGAACTAAAACATGATAAACAATTTCATCATACAAATGTCAAAATTATGTCTTAAGTGATTAACTGTTAAAATTGAAACATGTTGTATAATCATTAAAAATCAAAGTTGTTTGATTAAGATGATGAAAATCAGGTTATTAGAACAATTTAGAATTTAAAATGATTATGTGAATGTTTTGCTTTCTAACTTTTATTCAAACACTTATGAAAATTTTGATATGTATTAATGAAGAATCTAACACGTTTGTCTTGTTTGTGTTTTTATGTTTGTTTTGACAGATGGAGAATCTAAAGTTTGAGCCCAAACACAATTTGGTGGCATGTCTAGATGAATCTATCCCTGAAACAGAAGGTTACAGAGATATGATCAAGTTTATAAAGAGGACCAAATATGTGTATGCTATGTGTGCCAAACCGGTCATATATGCAAGGCTGATTAAGAGTTTTTGGAGGACAGCAGAGGTTATTAGAGATGACAATGGTGTTGCTGTTGTGAGAGGAAACATTTCTAGAGATATGGTGTTGACTGTTTCTGAAGAAGCCATCAGAAATGCCCTGAGAATAGATGAAGATGAAGTTGGAATGAATGATGAATTGACTATGGCAGAGTGTCAATCGTGTTTTGTTAATATGGGACATCCACCTGTATTTCCAAAGTCACAGTTTTATAGGGAAAAATTGGGAAAGAAGTTTAAGTTGCTGTGTTATGTTGTCCAACAATGCATGTCCAGGAGGAGTGCTGGCTTTGACAATTTCCCATCAGACATAGCATCTCCAATAGTTGCTATAGCAGAGAACAAACCATTCAACATGTCAAGATGGATAATGAATGGGTTTGTATTTAATTTGGTAAAGGGCAAGAGGTTTAAGTTTCTCATGTACCCGAGATTCTTACAACTGATGATCAATGTTGCATATCCTATCATCAGAGCCGAAGGTTATTCTGGAGGTCTTTTATACACTGAGGACATGAACGATCTATCTTACAGAAAGATGAGTATCGGGAATGTGCCTAATGTGGAGTTGTTTGACTATATGAGAGATATAGCCAACAATGAAGAAGATGTTGAAGGTGTGTATCATCATATTTCTCATGGTGAGATAGTTAATCCACAAGACCTAGTGGATGAGGTGCCTGATGATTTGTTAGATGATGATGAGTACTTTGCTCGTCATCCAGAGGATGAAAATGAATCTGAGAATGAAGAAGAAGATGATAGTGATGATGGTGAAAATGGTGACAGTGATAGTGATGATGATCAAGATGATGATAATGATGATGGTGGTAATGATGATGCTGAATCTGAATCTGATTCAGAGGAGGCAGAGATTGTTGAAACAGCTGAACCTATGGAATTAGAGACAGTGAATGTTGAAGTTGTTGAACAAAGTGTGATAGAAGAACCTGTTGAGGTTGCTTCTGTTGAAGAAGAAGTAGTTGCTGAAATTCCAAAGGATGTTACTGTTCAGTATGTCAGAAGAAAAAGATCGAAACCAGTAATAGAGTCTGTGATTGTAGAGAAACCGAATGTGATTGAGACTGAAGAGATAGATGCAATTCAGATAGCTCAGGAGGTAATGGCCGAAGCTGAAACTATTGCACAGATAGTTGAGGAAGCTGATGCTGGCGTTACTGATCCTATCCTTGTTGAAATACCAACCACATCATCCCCCATTGCAGAAAACATTGAACAAGGTTTGGAGTCTTCACCAAATGTTGTGTCAAGTGTTGATGAAACAGAGAATGAGAAAAGGATTGCTGAGTTAGAGGAGATGGTACAAAAGTTGGTAGAAGCAAATGACTTGTTGAAAGCTTCGAATGAAAGGAAAAAGAAAAGATTTGATGAGTTTTGGGATATTCATAATCAGAATTTGAAAACCTTCAAAGAGTTGGATTGTGACACCCCGCCCGGCGGCGGAATACACCGGGCGCGTCAATAGAATTGGGTTATCAATAGTAACAAAGCACATGGTATTTAATTAGTAAGTCTAATATGAATTATCTTAAGTTTAGGAAATACAAGTCTTTAAACATAAATCGACAAATCCATAGCAACAGAAATTAAACAGTCTTTATTTTTATTTCACTAGGTCCAAGGCCCCTATGTCTTGAACGTAATTGGAAATAAACCATAAATCAAGAACCACCTGAAATATGTGAAAATAAAGTTAGCTACACAAGCTAGTGAGTAAAACACAATTTATAAATAATAATATGGAAAATCCGAGATCAACAAGATATGCTGCGCAAACTTATATAATTAGCAATTTCGTAATTATTACCCTACCAGGACACCTAGAATCACATAGCACACCAATCACTTTAGAACTCATAGTATTTCGTATAGCCATTTTAGCATGAGAACCACTCATGCGATAATTAAAGATAACTTTTAACCAACCGTCGTTTACCGTCTCGATATATAAGTTATCAATAATTATTTATCAATTTAGGGACATGGCATAGCATAGCATCATAGTATAGCAACAACCGTCATAGCATCGTAAGCATAGTAAACATGGAATTAGAAAGGCCGGGTTTAAATCACCTATCGATGTTGTACAGGCAGGTGGGTTTGTCAAACCATTAGCGCTAACATTGTACCGGTGGGTTTACCAAGCAATAAAACTACTTTAACTAACACATAAGGTTGCATCAAGCCGCGAACTAGATTAACATATTTGTATGATCTCTTTTAGAATAGAAAACGCAATATAGAAAAAGACATATTTCAGCCCCAAAAATAGTATAAAAAGGGGAGTGAATTTACTCACCTTGAATACGAAATCTGAAATGGTATAGAAATTAATCAACTGGAACCGAGGGTTTCCCAGATATTAGTATCACCTAAATAATGGGAATCCTAACTTAGAAAACATATAATATAGAAACTAGAATAGAAATAATAGGAATTTACGGAGATTTGGGATTTTTGGTACGAACCGTAACCGAGCGTTTTTATACGAAACCGCTTTATTATACTTTAAGACTTTGTATTTTACTAGAAAAACATTTTAGAAAACATTAGTAATATATTGGTAGTAATATTTAGAATCTTTATTTAAACTTGTACATTTTAGTCTTTAATACATATTATTAACTAAATCATTGATTATTAAAAGTTATATAATATATAAATAAATAAAAGTATAAAGATTTTAATTTAGAAATAGGACCGTGGTAACCGGAGTTAAGTCCGAAGTCGAATGTTTAGGATTTAGCAATTAAAGTTTTTAAACGAGTTTGAACGTTCGAACGTTACGTTTAAATATTTATTAAGAATATGTTTTTGTATAAAAATTAGAAACTTTAATCTTGTTAACATGAAATACACTTATACATATTTTCTTAACCTTTAATAACTATTATAAACAATTAATAGGTTATTAGATTAGTATAATGTTGGTTTTAGTGGTTAATAATAAATATTAAAAAGAATGGTCCAAGTGGGTTTCGAACCCGTGACCAACACAACCAAACACACGCGCAACAACCACTAGACCAGGCGCGCTTTCGTTGTTTTATTTGGAACATTAATTGTTTTAAGATGTTGTCTGGACTATACCCAAATCCCATATGAGCCCTAGTTTACAAATCCATCAAATTCGTTCGAATTTGACAATCCCAGACAAATTAACCATGGGGCTTTTAATCCTCATGGAATTGCGGTTATTTTGGTATATTAAACTTACGTTTTGGTGGAGATTTGATATGGATTTGAGTGAAGAACAAGTTGCGGCCGTATAGAGAGATTTTCGTGAATCTGGAATGGATATGAGATAAAATTGATGTGTTAGATAGTTGTAGAATGTTGAGAGGATCAAGATGGAACCAAAAACTACCTGAAATGGTGGCCGGAGGGTCGAGATCGGAGTCTCGCCGGAAAAACGGCCGAACACGGGTTTGTCGAGGGATTTTGGGCGGTTTGGACGCAAAAATTGGATGATTGGTGTTAGGAGAGGGTTGATCGAGTGCATAGGATTGATTTGGTGGTGGTTATAAGCTGAAAAAACGAAATAATTGGGTCGCCGGATTTTCGGGATCTTGGTCGGCACTGTTTGGCGACCGATTTGCTGGATTTGCGGCCGTACAGAGGCGTCGAGGCATGGGAGAGACGATTCCGCGGATTTTCTGGAATTTGATTGGTCAAAACGTGTTGGTTTGGGTTGGCCAGAGCTCGCCGGCGCCGGCGAGAAATCTCGCCGGAAAAACGGGGGTGACGAGGGGGAGGGGCTGGGTTTAAAATGAAATTACACAAACAGTCCCTGTGCTTTATAATGGTTTTATTTTAGTTATTAAACTTTATCTCAAGTTTCAGAAATTACATTTTTGGCCTAAATGTTAGTTTTTACATAAATTAACTAACTAAATTAACCGAGTTGAGACGTAACGTTATCATAGGTGACGTTTTAGTATCATCGTTTCGTTTATGACGTTAGGAGGTTAGTACGAGACGTTTATAGTATTTATTTTATATTTTTAATAGTTTTCTTTTACGCACTACACATATATACGTTTATATACATATTTGGAGCTTTATTCATTATCATTCGAAATTGTTTAACATGCATAGATATTTTCATGAGATAGGCACGATCGATCGAAGAATTCGACGTATTTATTATTACTCGTTTCATTTACAAATAGATAAATACAAATATAAGACAACTTCGGGTTTCGAGCCAGCCTTCGGGTTTGGGTTTGGGGCAGATGTCACAGTCTCCCCTCCTTATAGAAATTTCGTCCCGAAATTTGTTCAAACCAAGGTAGAAGAAGATGAAGCAAAAAGATGCGGATACTTGGCTTTCATTTGATCTTCACGTTCCCAAGTAAATTCGGGTCCACGCTTAGATTCCCAACGAACTTTGACTATCGGTATCCGGCTTCGCTTGAGTTGTTTTACCTCACGGTCCATAATCTCCAATGGCCGTTCAATAAATTGCATCGATTCATCAATTTGAATATCATCGATAGGCACAATAAGATTTTCATCAGATAGACACTTCTTCAGATTAGAAACATGGAACACAGGATGAACACCACCCAATTCCTCGGGTAGTTCCAACTCATAAGAAACTTTACCAATCCTCTTAAGAATTTTAAACGGTCCCACATATCGAGGAGCTAGCTTTCCCTTCTTACCAAAACGGAAAACTCCCTTCCATGGAGACACTTTAAGCAAAACCATATCACCAATTTCATACTCCATAGGCTTTCGCTTTTTATCGGCATAGTACTTTTGGCGATTACGAGCTGCTAGAAGATTCTCACGGATCTTTCGGATCTTATCGGTGGTCTCTTGAATCATTTCGGGTCCAGTAATTTGAGAGTCACCGACTTCGGTCCAACATAAGGGAGAACGACATTTACGACCATAAAGAGCTTCGAACGGTGCCATATCAATGCTAGAATGATAACTATTGTTATACGAGAATTCAATCAACGGCAGATGAGTATCCCAATTACCCTTGAAGTCAATTACACAAGACCGAAGCAAATCTTCAAGAGTTTGAATAGTTCTCTCGCTTTGACCATCCGTTTGAGGATGATAAGCTGTGCTGAGATTAAGTTTAGTACCCATAGCATCCTGAAGACCCTTCCAGAAACGGGACATGAAACGACCATCACGGTCAGAAATAATATCAAGTGGCACCCCATGACGACAAACAATCTCTTTAACATAGAGTTGGGCACGCTTTTCAGCCGAGTAAGTTTCCTTGATAGGAAGAAAATGAGCAGATTTTGTTAACCGATCCACAATAACCCAGATACTATCATAGCCATTAGAAGGAGGAAGCTTAGTAATAAAATCCATGGCTATACTCTCCCATTTCCAAACAGGAATTTCCGGTTGCTCAAGAAGACCGGAAGGACGCTGATGTTCGGCTTTGACCCTTGAACATGTCAAACATTTGGAGACATACAAAGCAATATCTTTCTTCATCCCAGGCCACCAATAGTGAGGACGGAGACTCATATACATTTTGTCCGCACCAGGATGAATAGAATGACGACTTTTGTGACCCTCATCAAGAATAAGAGTACGAACACTACCCCGAGAAGGCACCCAAAGACGATTCATAAAATAGAGTAGACCATCAGTTTTAGTTTCCAACTGCAAATCAGTACCGATGGTCATCTCATCACGAAAGGTACCCTCGGAAACAACGGTACGCTGAGCATCAAGGATTTGAGACTTGAGATCAACACGGAGAGAAACACAGGAAAGCATGACGTGTTCCTTACGACTAAGAGCATCGGCGACGACATTAGCTTTGCCAGGGTGGTAACGGATTTCACAATCATAATCATTCAACAATTCCACCCAACGCCTTTGCCTCATATTAAGCTCTTTCTGATTCAGAATGTGTTGCAGACTCTTATGATCGGTATAGACGAGACATTTGGTACCATAGAGATAATGCCTCCAAATTTTGAAAGCAAAAACCACAGCACCCAGTTCAAGATCGTGAGTGGCGTAGTTCTTTTCATGAACTTTGAGTTGCCTCGAGGCATAAGCTATGACTTTACCCCGTTGCATGAGAACACAACCAAGACCTTGTTTCGAAGCATCACAATACACAACAAGGTCTTCATGACCGTCGAGAAGAGTAAGAATCGGAGCGTTACACAATTTGTCCTTAAGAATATCAAACGCTTTTTGTTGCTCGGGACCCCACACAAAAGGTACATTCTTACAAGTTAAGGACGTGAGAGGAACAGGAATCTTAGAAAAATTACCAATGAACCGACGGTAGTAACCCGCTAGACCAAGAAAAGAACGGATTTCAGTTGGAGTTGAAGGTGCTGACCAATTCTTGACGGTTTCGATTTTTGCGGGATCCACTTGAACCCCGTTTTCGTTAACAATGTGACCCAGAAACTGAACCTCCTTGAGCCAGAACTCACACTTGGAAAACTTAGCATAGAGTTGCTCTTGCTTAAGCATTTGAAGAATGGTACGAAGATGTTGCTCGTGATCGGTTTTGGATTTGGAATAGATCAAAATATCATCAATAAACACAATAACAAATTTGTCCAAAAACGGTCGACACACACGATTCATCAAGTCCATGAAAACAGCAGGTGCATTAGTTAAACCAAAAGGCATGACCGTGAACTCAAAGTGACCATACCGCGTACGAAACGCAGTCTTCGGTATGTCATCTTCATGAACACGCAGTTGATGATAACCAGAACGGAGATCGATCTTAGAAAAGCAAGTTGCACCTTGGAGTTGATCAAAAAGATCATCGATACGCGGCAATGGATAACGATTTTTGACGGTGAGTTTATTAAGCTCGCGATAATCGATACACATACGGAACGAGCCATCGTTCTTTTTGACAAACAAGATTGGAGCACCCCATGGAGAGGAACTCGGACGAATGAAACCTTTGTCGGATAAATCTTGAAGTTGACTAGCCAACTCTTGGAGTTCGGAAGGTGCGAGGCGATAAGGAGCTTTTGCAACAGGAGTAGCACCGGGTACAAGATCAATACGGAACTCAACTTGTCGTGCGGGTGGAAGACCGGTTACGTCCTCGGGAAAAACTTCGGCAAAATCTCGCACAATAGGTATGTCCTCCAATTTCTTTTCTTTCTTTTTGTTGACCTCAACGTGAGCCATGAACGCTACATAACCCTTACGCAAACATTTTTGAGCTTTAACGCAAGACATGAGTTTCAGACCGGTAGGAGATTTCTCCCCCGAAACATTCAGAATTTGACCCGATGGGAGAGGAATGCGGACTACCTTTTCCCGACATAAAATTTCTGCGCCGTTAGCGGATAACCAATCCATACCGATAATAACATCGAAGCTACCGAGCGTCATTGGTAAAAGATCAACATGAAACACGTGACCTTGAAGTTTAAGTTCACACCCCATAAACGATGAACTAATTGAAACATTTTTCCCGTTAGCTATTTCTACCATATAAGGATTATCAAGTCTAACACGGCCAACAGTAAAAGATGAAGCAAACTCTAGAGATACAAAGCTTTTATCGGCACCCGAGTCAAATAAAATAGAAGCATAGCGATCATTAACGAGGAACATACCGTTCACCACGTCGTTGTTGGCTCGGGCCTGGTTGGCATTGATATTAAAAGTTCTGGCACGACCCGCCTGATTAGCATTAGCATTTGTGTTTACGTTGACGTTGATCGGTTGCGGGCAGTTGTTGCGGAAGTGGTTTGGATCACCACAGTTATAGCAGGCACGCCCTTGGTTCACCCGATTGTTGTTTGCAGTATTCGGGGCGTTCCAACAATCGTTAGCCACATGGCCGTACCGTTGGCAGATCGAGCACTTATGACATGGAGTGTTGGGAGCATGATGAAGTGGGCAGAAATTGCACTTTGGCAGAGTTCCCGTATAGGGTTTACGATTAGCATTTCCCCCTGTTGAGCCATAGGAGGGGTTGGAGTAACAATAGCATAATTGGTAGCGTTGTTCTTGCGCTTCTTAGAACGGGATGATGATTCGGGTTTGAAACCTTTGTAAGAACCTCCCTCGGTCGCTTTAGGATCATTGCTTGACGAACCCTTGAACCGTTTGTCCCCTTTCCTGGATAGAGTACCAGCTTGCACGTGGTTTTCCGTGAGACGACCTGCTAGGGTCATGGCCTCACCCACAGTGGCTGGCTTGCTTCCCCAAACCGCATCCTGAATAGTCATCGGTAGACCCCCGATATATTGTTCAATTCCCCGGGAGTCCGGGGTAACCATGTTGGGACACAGAGTGCTAATCTGGGAGAAGCGATCATTGTAGGCCACATTTTCGCCACTGTCTTGTTTCAATGCCCAGAACTCGCCCTCCAGTTTCCGGATCTCACTGAGAGGACAGTACTTGCTGGTCATAGTAGTTTTGAATGCCGCCCAAGTAAGAGCAGTAACAGCAGCTTCACCTAGCCTGCGCTTTTCGTCGTTCCACCAAGTCAGAGCACCCTTCTGAAGGACACTGGTGGCATAACGAACTTTGAGGTTCTCGGGACAGTCGCAATTGGTGAAAGTACTTTCCATACTCTCGTACCACTGAAGAAGCCCCGTGGCCCCTTCATTGCCATAGAATTTGGTTGGCCCGCAAGAATTGAAATACTTTAACGTGCACCTGGGTTGGTTATTTTGGTTCGCTGCGTTGAGTTGATTCACAAGCCCAGGCAAAATACCGGCCATTTGGGTTGCGATGGTATTAGCAAGTCGTTGATTTCTACCCGCCATTCTACAAGATAGAAAACGATTTCGTGAGACATGGAACATTCTTTTTAAAACATATTTCATAGTAAACACTTATTGGATTTGAATGGTATTTAGAAATATCATAGAATCTCCTTAGAAAACACTTCATAGTAATCATTTAGAAACCATAGAAACACAATCAAATAGTTTAGGGTGACATTTTAAAATCACAAAGAACTCATAGAAATGATTAGAATTTATAGAAGAATGATAATATTAGAAAAAAAAAATGATTAAATGGAATTTGAAGGCTTAGGAATGTGTCTGGGTTTGGACACTCAAGACTTATCAAAGTGTTAAGTTCGTTTTCAACGTATTCGAGAAAGCGTGCTTTAGCCTATAGGTTCACACTCATCTCGTACATCCCCAGGTAAGCATACAGGTCTCTTAAAGAGATTTATACGAAATGCTTGCCTTAGACAGGATGTCCGTGATACAGGCGTTCCCCCTTCCAGATTGCACACGTTTCCCACGTTTTCAAACTCACTTAAGACGATGACGAGATTCCACAAAGAGAAAGATCCTAATCTTACAGACGAGTCTCTTGTAGCTCCTTCGCGAAATCGGTTAAGAATTGAGATAAAGAAAAAGACATAGAACGGTTCATAGAATAAATAAATAAATGAATAAATAAATTCTGAAGAGTTCTCTAAGCACATCAATTTGCACTAAGGACTCTTAGGTTATAGTCTAGGTCGGTGTGTTTCTAATACCCTATCCTAGTTCTCTATAACCATGGCTCTGATACCAAACTATGACACCCCGCCCGGCGGCGGAATACACCGGGCGCGTCAATAGAATTGGGTTATCAATAGTAACAAAGCACATGGTATTTAATTAGTAAGTCTAATATGAATTATCTTAAGTTTAGGAAATACAAGTCTTTAAACATAAATCGACAAATCCATAGCAACAGAAATTAAACAGTCTTTATTTTTATTTCACTAGGTCCAAGGCCCCTATGTCTTGAACGTAATTGGAAATAAACCATAAATCAAGAACCACCTGAAATATGTGAAAATAAAGTTAGCTACACAAGCTAGTGAGTAAAACACAATTTATAAATAATAATATGGAAAATCCGAGATCAACAAGATATGCTGCGCAAACTTATATAATTAGCAATTTCGTAATTATTACCCTACCAGGACACCTAGAATCACATAGCACACCAATCACTTTAGAACTCATAGTATTTCGTATAGCCATTTTAGCATGAGAACCACTCATGCGATAATTAAAGATAACTTTTAACCAACCGTCGTTTACCGTCTCGATATATAAGTTATCAATAATTATTTATCAATTTAGGGACATGGCATAGCATAGCATCATAGTATAGCAACAACCGTCATAGCATCGTAAGCATAGTAAACATGGAATTAGAAAGGCCGGGTTTAAATCACCTATCGATGTTGTACAGGCAGGTGGGTTTGTCAAACCATTAGCGCTAACATTGTACCGGTGGGTTTACCAAGCAATAAAACTACTTTAACTAACACATAAGGTTGCATCAAGCCGCGAACTAGATTAACATATTTGTATGATCTCTTTTAGAATAGAAAACGCAATATAGAAAAAGACATATTTCAGCCCCAAAAATAGTATAAAAAGGGGAGTGAATTTACTCACCTTGAATACGAAATCTGAAATGGTATAGAAATTAATCAACTGGAACCGAGGGTTTCCCATATATTAGTATCACCTAAATAATGGGAATCCTAACTTAGAAAACATATAATATAGAAACTAGAATAGAAATAATAGGAATTTACGGAGATTTGGGATTTTTGGTACGAACCGTAACCGAGCGTTTTTATACGAAACCGCTTTATTAAACTTTAAGACTTTGTATTTTACTAGAAAAACATTTTAGAAAACATTAGTAATATATTGGTAGTAATATTTAGAATCTTTATTTAAACTTGTACATTTTAGTCTTTAATACATATTATTAACTAAATCATTGATTATTAAAAGTTATATAATATATAAATAAATAAAAGTATAAAGATTTTAATTTAGAAATAGGACCGTGGTAACCGGAGTTAAGTCCGAAGTCGAATGTTTAGGATTTAGCAATTAAAGTTTTTAAACGAGTTTGAACGTTCGAACGTTACGTTTAAATATTTATTAAGAATATGTTTTTGTATAAAAATTAGAAACTTTAATCTTGTTAACATGAAATACACTTATACATATTTTCTTATACATATTTTCTTAACCTTTAACAACATCGATAGGTGATTTAAACCCGGCCTTTCTAATTCCATGTTTACTATGCTTACGATGCTATGACGGTTGTTGCTATACTATGATGCTATGCTATGCCATGTCCCTAAATTGATAAATAATTATTGATAACTTATATATCGAGACGGTAAACGACGGTTGGTTAAAAGTTATCTTTAATTATCGCATGAGTGGTTCTCATGCTAAAATGGCTATACGAAATACTATGAGTTCTAAAGTGATTGGTGTGCTATGTGATTCTAGGTGTCCTGGTAGGGTAATAATTACGAAATTGCTAATTATATAAGTTTGCGCAGCATATCTTGTTGATCTCGGATTTTCCATATTATTATTTATAAATTGTGTTTTACTCACTAGCTTGTGTAGCTAACTTTATTTTCACATATTTCAGGTGGTTCTTGATTTATGGTTTATTTCCAATTACGTTCAAGACATAGGGGCCTTGGACCTAGTGAAATAAAAATAAAGACTGTTTAATTTCTGTTGCTATGGATTTGTCGATTTATGTTTAAAGACTTGTATTTCCTAAACTTAAGATAATTCATATTAGACTTACTAATTAAATACCATGTGCTTTGTTACTATTGATAACCCAATTCTATTGACGCGCCCGGTGTATTCCGCCGCCGGGCGGGGTGTCACATGGATGAGGATCATGTCAAGCTTGCTGCTGAACATGTGAAATTGAAGGACGATTATGAAAAACTGAAGGAGGAGTATGACAATCTGAAGTATGACTATACTGAGTTGAAGGCTGAATGCAAGACATTGGAGGATGAAAAAGAGATGTTGGAGAAATGGTTGGAGGAAACAAAATCGAAGAAATCTGGTTCAACATCGGATAAAGATTTTTCAGATGAAGTAGTTGAAATGACTGAAACTCAAGTACCAAAAGTCTATCTGACTAGAGCACGAGGCACAACAAATGTTGGTATAAGGGTGGAATCTCCAATCATCATTCCCGATGAAGCTGTTGCTGAAACTGTCAATACTGACAAAGCTGAGGGAAAAAGGAAGTTAGATGCTATACCTGAGATTATGGGAGATGAAAGCAGTTCAAAAAGGGCAAAGATTGATGAGACAGTGCAAATTGAGCCGATTCAATCTGTAGCTGCAGTTGAAACTGATATAGTTGATGAGATTGTGACTGAAGCTGAAATTGCTAAACCAGTTCAGATTGAGCCGATTCAATCTGAAGCTGTTATTGTTGAAGAATTGCCTGAAACTGCCAAAGTTGTAGAAAATGAGCCTGAAACTGTAACTGAAGTTGCAAGTCAGTTTGAGCCGGTTCAAACTGACAATGCACCTATGATTGAAGCTTTAGATGATTTGGACGATATAGACTTCACTGAATCTGAAAATGAAGATGAACCAGAAACTAATGTTGTTGAAGAGATTCCAGATGATTTAGACCAAAGATTTGCTTATCTTGAGAGGATGAAGTATAATCCTGTGTTTTTGAATGGGTTGACTATGAGCCAGATAAATGAAGAATATGAAAAGTGTTTGATTGCCCAAGACAAAGCCGAAGCTGATAAAAAGGAATTTATCATTGAGATGGGTGAATGGACTCCAATGCAAGAAAGTCTAAATATAGAAGACTTGCCTCCAACTGAACTTTATCATCAAAATCCTGAAGAAATGTCAAGTAGAGAGATGCGTGATTGGTTAAGCTCAAGAAATTATCCATATAGGACTCTGAAGAGGTTGAAATCTGAGTCACTAAGGAAGATTGTTGTTAGCTTTATGAAGACCGAAAAAATGTACAATCGTGTGTTTTATTTGGACTACAACAATCCTCAATACTTCGAGCTGACAAAGAGATATAAAATTCTTGGACCGAAGGAGATACCGGTAATGGCTCTACCTGAAAATGCTCACAAGAAAAGGCACGAATTGATGGATATGTTTCCAAGTGAAGTCAAATCTTATAACATACCGATGGATGTTCGTGAATCATGGCATAAATCAGCCACAGCAGGTGATGTGGTGAGGTCACTGCTGAGTAAGGGTCAGTCAATAGCTGAACTGCTTGATTCAATGATTGTGCCAGAAAAGAATAAGAAGGTGAAGATTATAGCATGGAAATACGATGAAGTGTTTGATGCTTTCATGATTAAGAGAGTTAATGGTTTATGTGACGTATACCATTACTACTCGAGCATTTTCAAGTTGGAAGTTCAGGATTTGAAGGAGCTGCACAAACTTAGACTGATAAATCACACGCATGCTGAGCGTGGTGATAAATGTGCAATGCTGCTTGATGCCGAGATTGCTAGACCACCAAAGTATCTTGATTTTCGAGGACAACAAGAAGATACTGCTTATGTGCAAGCAAAGAAAGAAAGAAAGAAGAAGAGATTGGTTGTCAGTGAAGATATGTATTTGGAAGAATTTTCGGATGAGTACTTTGATAAGGTGACGAATCCAGGATTGAAAGTGATTGATGGTTCGCAAATGACAAAGCCTATACTTAAAGTTTTCTACAATCAAGAAACTTTTGAGTTGAAGCTTGTTCGAAACTTGGAAGATTGGGACAAAGACATGATTACTCTTTTCAGTACCTTTGAGTTGAAGTTGCTACATCCGTCCTACATAGATTTTTTGAGAAGCTACAGAATGGAGAAGTGTAAAGATAAACTTGCTGAAGCTGATAGGAAGTTGTTTGTGGTGATGATAGAAGTAATAGCTGCTGCAACTGAAAAGATCCGAGTGAGGAAGGCACTGCTTAATTCTAATCTCGTGAGGGTTGACATACCAAAGATAGAATTTATGAGGATCAGTGCAAAGGGTACTTTAGAAGTGCAAGTCAAAGGACAGGAGATGCCGTTTGAATTTTATGCTAACATTGACTTTGCAGGTTTAAATCTGGATTCACTTAGACGCATGAATGCCTGCCCAATTCTGACAAACGAGTCCAAACCTCGACAAGCCAAGATTGCGGAAAAGTTCAAGTCGTGCATAGAAGAAGCGCTGAAAGAACAAGAAGAGTTTAAAGGAAGAGAGCTGCTGAATGTCAAAGATGAACCAGAAGATTGGTAGAAAGAGATTGATGCTGAACAAGATGAAAAAGATTAGAAGATTTTGCTGAAGATTCAAAGATAAATCTTAGGGGGAGTACTGTTAGGGTTATTTCCTAGTTAAGATTTACTTTGTATTTTGTTTATATGTTTGTATATAGTTTAGGGTCTATTTTGTTATATTCCTTAAACTTGTATTTTGTTGCTTTAAGCATGTAGTGAGAGAGTGTGAGGAGAGAGGCTAGATCACGATTACACGTTAGAGAGAGAGTTAACTGTGTGTGATTTTTTTTCTCCTGCACTTGTACTACAAATTTGCTTTGATCATCAATATACAAAGAGAATTATTAGTATGAATTGTGTTTGTGATTGAACTGTTTGTTTGTGCGAATTATTCTGATCATTGTGAGTGATATTAACGATCCAATTGAACCTATCAATTTAACTCATAAATTGATCTAACAAATTGATTTTCATCATTTTGATCAAAACAACTTTGAATTTTAATGATTATACAACATTTTTCAATTTAACAGTTTAACACTTAAGAACATAAATTTGACATTTATAAGATGAAGTTGTTTAACATGTTTTAGTTCAGTTTTTTTTTAACAAGGATTTGTCACTTTTAACACATATTTCATCATTTTGAAGTTAACATTTAAGAGCATCAAACAGGTCATCAATGGCGGTTGACAGTTATGAGTTAATTTTGATTGATTCAGTTGATTTTAAGGAATTTTGTGCAAATGAGTGATTGATTGTTGATGATCGACAGATTTTACACTTAAAGCAACATTCGATTTCAGTTTTAACACATAAAAACAAAGTGTCGATTCAGTGATCAAAAACACTGTTCATCATCGTTTTTCATTTTATCGGTCGATTTGCAAGTTTATTAGGTTCAAATCACGTAAACAATACCTTATTCAATCGATCAGACTTGTTACAGAACAAACGATTGAATATGATAAACAACGATTTAAGTGCAGAGGATTTGCTTGAAATTGTGAGTGAAAAATAATAAGTGTTTATGAAGAGGCGGGTTTTTATATGGTTAAAAATTAGGTCAAACTTTGAGGTGTCGGGTCAACAATTTGGGACGGGCAAGCACAAAAGGCCTAATAAGCCTTGACGGGTCAAGCACTGTTGAGACTGGTCATGTACTGTTGGGACGAGTCATAACATATGACAGGTCAACATATATAACATGTGAAAAACACTTGACGGGTCAAACACTGTAGAGACGGGTAAGTCACTGTAGTGACGGGTAAAGGTTAGGAACAACTACACCTGATTGGTTTTATTCATCACCCGGCAGTATAGTTAGTCTTTACAACATCACCCGGCATCCTTTCTTCATTACCCGGCAACACAGTAGTCATAATATCTTCACCTGGCTTCACTTCTTCATAATCACCCGGCTTGTATCAAAACACACTTACCCGGCTAAATAGTAACATCATTACCCGGCTGAACAGTGTCTTCTGATATGTTTTGCCCGGCTACAATCCTTGAGCGATTTTTCTCGTCTGTTGATTTTTTCAACGGCATTTATTGCACTTGCAAACATTCTCGACACATTAATTAGACAAGACATTCTTAAAAGAATTTGTCACATTAATTATCAACAACATAAAACAAGTCAATAAACATTAATTTCAATTAAATTCCTTTTCCTTTTTCTTTTTCAAAAATGTTTTTGTTTTTGCACAACCAACATTTTTATATCCCGAAGCAATTTCTGAAAAACACATCACAAGACCTTGGGTTTGTTTTTAACACATCCAATACCTTTGCTTTTCATACCACATAATCTTGTTCATTCAAAACACATTTATTCAAAATACAATATTTTTGGATTTTTGCAAATATTTTTCTTCTTCAATTTATTCTCCCCCTAAACTTGAAATTTCTTGAAATTTTTAAGTTTAACAAGGATGTCGATGTGTCAATAATGATTCCAAATGCCTGCACACACAAAGCACACACATTAAAAAAATACATATGCAATGCAATGAATCAAAATATCGCAGTGAGATCAAACCACACATTATCTGAACATGTTTTGCAAGTTTTGAATAGACATTTGACTTATGTTTGATTGAGTGATGATATGAAAACATACCAATTAGCTCGAGTTGACACACTTACTTTTTCAGTATCATGATGATAATTAAGGTTCAATTAAAATGACTTATGTGACCCACATGTATACATATGTCAACATATTTCCTTATCAATCACCACTTAAATGCTTATTGCACAGAAACCTGGTCACTTACAATCATAAACAGTGTGAAATCTGGGTTCTATTCGGATTTGGTCCACTTTGGGACTTCTTTTTAATTCCATTCTGGAATTTTTCATTTCCTATTGTTCCCCTTGGGAATCTTCTGAATTCCTTTTTGGAATTTTGTTTGGTGATGATCCTCATTTGGGACTCTTTTTGTTCCATTTTGGAATCTTTTGCTGCATCTTGAAGCTCAAAAGAGACTTCGTGTGAGACTTCAGATCTGTGGATACCACAACAAAGAAGCTCACGATGCGGTTCATCACACTGAATAGACTGCATCGTTACCCGATCATGCACAACTATCATCACAAGCAATGTATCAAAAGATATATATCTAGACATGTATAACAATGGAACTTAACACAAAGATCATTAAGTTTATGTTTGTCAACAATGAACTTACTTTTTCAGTCTAATTGCCTGAGCTGTCTAGCACATCAATTAACATGCATCAGTCTTTATTAAAAATGATGTAACAGATAATGTCTAGTGTAACTATCATTTCTCACTTTGTGCAATATAGATTCTTATGACATGATATTTTCTTTTCTTTTTGCTTTTATATTTTGTTTTTGCTTTTCTATTTTCTTTTTCATGCAAGCACACAATGCAAAACAATAAAATAAACGACAAAGGAATCAATACTTGACATCAACTTATTATATTTTTGGATTTTATATTTTTCTGATTTTTGTTTTTTTTTCTCGAAAAATAGAATCAATCATGATTGATTAATCCTATGGATTGAATTAAGAATTCAAACCGTCCTGACAAAAAGGATTTTGTGAAAAGATCTGTCAGTTGTTTGTCGGTATGAAGTTTAATCAAAATTATTAAACCTTTTTCAGAGTTGTCTCTTAAAAAGTGATATCGAATTTCGATATGTTTGGTTTTGGAGTATTGAACAGGATTAGCAGTAATGAACATAGCAGCAGTATTGTCTATGTAAATAGGAGTTTTGAGAAAGTTAAACCCGTAGTCAAGCAACTGGTTTTGTAGCCACAAAACTTGAGAACATCCTGCAGATGCAGCGATATACTCTGCTTCAGCTGTGGATACAGAAACGTTGGTCTGCTTCTTGCATTGCCAAGAGACAAGTCTAGGACCCAGAAATTGACATCCACCAGTAGTCGATTTCCTGTCAAGAGCACACCCACCAAAGTCACTATCAGAATAACTATATAATTCAAAATTGCCTTCATAAGGATACCATAACCCAAGATTCGGTTTCCCTTTAAGGTATCTGAAAATATGTTTAACAGCAACCAGGTGCGACTCTTTTGGATCAGACTGATATCTTGCGCACACACATACAGCATACATAATGTCTGGCCTTGATGCAGTAAGATACATCAGTGAACCAATCATCGATCTGTATAGTGTTTGATCAACGGATTTGCCTTTCGGATCCGGCTGTATCTTGCAATTTACATCAGATGGAGTTCGAATAGTCTGACAATCTTGCATTTTGAACTTCTTCAGCAACTTCTCAACAAATTTTGATTGGTTGATGAAAATCCCGTCAGCTGATTGTTTCACTTGTAATCCAAGAAAGAAGTTAATCTCCCCCATTGAACTCATCTGGAATCTAGACTTCATGATTTCCTCAAATTCTTTGCACATTGACGCACTGGTTGATCCGAAAATAATATCGTCCACATAAACTTGAACACATAAGAGTTCTTCATTCTCCCTCTTCATAAACAAAGTTGGATCAATCTGACCTCTTGTGAACCCATGTTCAAGTAAATGCTTAGATAATGTCTCATACCAAATTCTTGGAGCTTGGTGTAGACCATATAAAGCTTTACTCAACTAGTATACACGATGAGGATAGTCAGGATCTTCAAAACCCGGAGGTTGTCTGACATATACATCATCTGTAATCGGTCCATACAGAAAAGCGTCTTTGACGTCCATTTGGAATACTTTAAACTTCATGAAGGAAGCATATGCAAGAAAAACGCGTATAGCTTCAAGTCTTGCGACCGGAGCGAATACCTCTTCATAATCAATGCCTTCTTCCTGAGTATATCCTTGTGCAATAAGTCTGGCTTTGTTTCTCACAACAATACCACGTTCATCTGGCTTGTTCTTGTACAACCATCTTGTACCAATCGCATTTTCTCCTTCAGGTAAGTCCACTAATTTCTAAACCTCTTGTTTGCGAAATTTAAGTAATTCCTCCTGCATGGCTTCAATCCAACTATTATCTTACAATGCTTCTGAAATGTTCTTTGGCACCACTTGAGA
Organism: Tagetes erecta; assembly: GCA_030867185.1. Taxonomy (NCBI): domain Eukaryota; kingdom Viridiplantae; phylum Streptophyta; class Magnoliopsida; order Asterales; family Asteraceae; genus Tagetes; species Tagetes erecta. The sequence continues at coordinate 9,747,481 of CM061497.1, forward strand.
AAGAAAACATGAATAAAGACAAACGTTTGCTTGCTCAGTTTGACTTCTTGTAGTTCTCTGATTCAACGGCCCAATAATCTGAGAGACAGGATGTTTCTTGTGAATTCGATGAGTTGGTATGACATCTCCTTGCACTTGACTCTCCAGATTAGACTAATTCAGATTCGGTAGATCTTGTAGAATGGTAGAAGTATGCGGAGTGAAATTAGGAACTTGATCCGGTGAATTGATGAAGTAATCAAATGATTCTGGAATAACTTCAACATTCGGATCTGATGATGGTTGATTCTGAACAGATCCACCATCATTAGGAGAACTTTGTGGATTAACGTCATCACCAAGAATATTTGATTCTTGATCTTCTTGAGAACCAGAAGGACCCGGAGCTTGGCTGGATTTGACATGATGAGGATTATGAAATGACATGAATGGATACTCAGAATTGAGATTACTATCATCGTCATTATCAGAATCATCGCTAAAGCATCCAAGTCGCCTGATTCTTTCCTTGTTTTTCCTGAAAAATCAAACAAGTTAGAATTGAAAGATTTTGATAACGAATCTAAATCAAATAACCATTCGGGACCATGCGCCACTGACGGAAACGAATTTTCTAAAAACTTTACGTTAATAGTTTCAATAACAGTGTTTGTTTTGCTATTAAAAACCCGATAAGCTTTAGAAACAGACGAATAACCAAGGAAAAATCCATCGTCAGATTTTGACTCAAATTTCCCGAGATGATCACTTAAATTTAGAATCGATACAGGACAACCAAATGCTTTCAAATATGAAATATTCGGTTTTCTTCCAAATAACAACTCATAAGATGTTTTGTTTTTATCCTGAACCAATAATGTTCTGTTTTGTACAAAACACGCAGTAGCAATAGCTTCGTCCCAGAATGTGATAAGGATTTTGGCATCTGCGAGCATGGATCTTGCTGCTTCAATTAGTGTCCGGTTTTTCCGTTCCGCAACCCCATTTTGTTGAGGCGTTCTTGGAGCACTAAATTGTCTAGCAATTCCTTTTTCTGCACAAAACAAATCAACATTAGTGTTCTTAAATTCTGTTCCATTATCACTTCTCAAAGTTTTCACTTTACAATCCAACTGATTTTCAACTTTGACAATAAATTCTTTTAACAACTCAGCAGTTTCAGATTTAACATGCAGAAAATAAACCCAAGAAAATCTAGTAAAATCATCAATGATGACAAAACAGTAAGACTTCTTTCCAATGCTTTGAACATTTGTTGGTCCGAAAAGATCCATATGTAGCATCTGCAAGGGTTTTGAAATGGAGTTTTCTTGCTTGGACTTAAAAGACATGCGATGTTGTTTTCCTTTCAAACATGCTGGACAGAGATCAGTTGTAGAGAACTTCTTTGATGGTATTCCCACAGCGTGATTTCCAGTCACCAGTCGATTCATGTTTCTGAAGTTTGAATGGCCCAGCCGTCTATGCCAAAACTGACTCTCATCATTTGAAGCATGCGCAATGAGACAAGTAGTTTCGGTTTCAGCATCAATCTGCGACATATCAAGCTTGTATACATCACAATCTCTTGGAGCTTTAACCACCACCCACTCATTATAAATCTTGAAACCTGGTTTGAGTATATAACAGAAAGAATCATCAAATAAAGTTGAATAAGATTTATCACAAATTTGAGATACACTTAGTAAATTAAAGTTCAACTGTGCACAGTAGTTGACTTTATCAAAACTAATGACCCCATTTGATACGGTTCCTTCTCCTGTTATTTTACCACCGGCATCACCTCCAAATGCAACATGTGTACCATTCTTCAGCTTAAAGTCTTGAAGCAAGGCATGGTTGCCTGTCATATGCCGGCTACACCCACTATCAACGAACCATGAGTTGATAGGTCTTCTTGGGCGTACCTGCATTTCAACAATCACTTAGTTAGTTTGGTCAACCCAGGCCCACATGGTCTTGGGTTTTCCGAATCTATCAGTAACAGTAACTTGTTGATAATGAAGATTTTGAAAATTTGTTTCATTTGAGAGATTTTGAAAACTGTTTCGCCCATTGGCGTGAATTGATTGCTTTCTTCTCAAAGCAGTAAACCTTTCCTCTAACTTAGGATCAAGGTTATTTTCAAACTTTTGATTTTTTACCATCAAAGCTCTTGGTTTAAAACTGTTAACCTGCAAATTAGAAACTGAATTGTTTCGATTGAACTTTCTCAAAATAGGTGAATGACTTTGATTAACATTTTGTAAACCAAATGATTGATTTCTTTGAAAATTTGGAAACGAAGTCATTTCTCGTGATGAGTTTGTTCGAAAAAACAATCCTTTGTGTCATGATTTCTCCTTTCACAAATTTCACAAAATTTGTTATAAAAACATTCTTCTGAAGAATGATTTCTTTTGTCACAGTAACTGCAGTACCTGTTAAAGAAACATTCAGCAGTTGCATGGTTATAACGATCACATATCTCACAATGTTTCTTGCTAATTCTAAAGAGCCGATTGTTAACTTTTGATGTCGAACCCACTCGTGATTCATTATCAGTTTTGCTCGGTTTTAGATTAACTTGATTCTTTTGTGGAAATTTTGATTGTGAATTTGCTTGCTTGGAAATTTGGTTCGATTTTAACACACCTTGATTGGTTAACCTTTTTTATTCAATTCTTTTATCATTGACAGCGGAAGACTTAGGACCTGAACCTGTTTTCAGACCAGAGTTAGATTTGATTGGAGAATTGATTGGTTTACCATAAGATCCGTTTAAATCAAAAGTTCCTGCAGACACAAACTTAATTGTTTTTCCTTTTGACACTTTCTTTTTGACAGGTTTGACCTTGTCAGTTTTAACAATTTGAGCTTTGGTGTTGTCATTCGATTTTATGAAACTTTTACCTTTTGACTGTTTTGTTTCAGATTGATTGACTTTCGATTTTAATTTCTGCGTTTTTGCATTTGAAACTTCAGTCGTTTTCACTTCTTGCTTCTTGATCAGTTGATCAGCAACTTTTGCTTTCTGCTCATTCTTCCACTTGATATATTCAGGATCATTGTATCCCGAAAATTCACCTTCAGCCTTCACTTTTTCTTCCGACTTCGGATTCAGTTCCGGATACTCAACCAGTTGAATCAGAACAGGCTCTGATTTGTTGCTAGCTTCATCATCAGCTTCAGTGGTCACACCATCTTCTTCTTTCAAACTTTCAATCAACACTTCAGATCCTTCGGATTCAGATTTACTCCTTTGAATTTCTTTAAATTTTCGTTCATTTTCAGGTGAATGATCAAATTCATTGAAGTTTTCAGGTAAGGTTTGTGTGATTGATTCAGGCATTGGTTCATGAGTGAAACCCAATCCTAATTTGGTTTTATTACCTCTTTCTTTGATAAGTTGTTTAACCATTGTTTTGCAACTTTTCACTTTTGTTAATTCAACCTGTCTAACAGCATGAGCAACTTTTTCTTGTTCAAAGTTCTTTGTCATTTCTTCAAGCTGTTTTGTTACCAGTTCCAAATCCTTTAAAGTTTTGTTCCATGATTCTTTAAGTGACAAAATCTTCTCATCAGAAATTTTGTGATCAATTTTAAGTTGTTCATGAAGTTTTTCATGTTTGCTTAATTTATCACCAATTTTAAATGAATGAGTTCGATAATGTTCTACTTGTTGAATGCATTGTTCAGAACATAACCTTTCTTTAACATCAATAGGCAATGGAACATAATTAGGAGGTAATTCAGTACTAACCTTTGGTTGTTCGGTAGATGATGAAGACTCACTGGATATAGCCATCAGCGCTATTTCTGACTCAGATTCTTCAACCGGATCAGACTTTGCACTCCAGTCATATTCTTCTGAATCTTCACTAACAATATCAATCACCTTGATATCTCCTTCTTCAGACCAATCCTCTTCAATTTCACATACCAGTGCCAAACTTGATGTAAGATCAGATGTGAATTGTTCAGCATACGCACTCCAATCATATCCGTCTTTTACACTAACCACCAGGGCCTTAGTTTGATCTTCTGGTTTCTTGCCTTCATCCTTCAGTTCTGGCATGGGAAGACTTTGATATGGTTTCTGAAAGAAACGTTGATTTCTTTGTTGATAACTTGAAGACTGTTGCGAGCTTTGACCTTGACCTTGATTCTGTCCACTTGAACTCGCTTGATCATTGTAGTTCTGATTCTTAGGAGCTTTACATTCCCTTGAAAAATGACCATAGCAATTACAATTGAAACATCTGGCCTTTGATTTGTCAAATCCAACCGTCTTGTTTGCATGTGGCTTGAAACTTCGGTTAACATATGCATGTTTCTGCGTTCTATATGCAACCATCACCATCTGCCAGTTTAAATCCATTTCCTCAACGTCATCAGGATCCATCTCAAATAAATCTTGAAGAACAACGTCCATTTGACTCAAGTGACTTCCTTGGTATGCTTGAAAACTTGCCATAAAAGCTGTAAAGGCAGTTTTGGTCTCGTCATCTTGTAACAAGATGTTCATCACATCTTTTACTTTTGCTTGGACATTTGAACTTTGATTTTCTACTTGATTCTTCAGATTCTGACTTTGAACTTGAGCTCTTGGTGGAGATTAAGGTTGAGAATAAGTTGGTGAACTTGGAAAGTATGATGAATCAGTATAAAAACTTGCGCCAATAAATAAATCACCCTCTTCTTAAAACTTCGTTGCATCTTGTGCAAGAAAAGCATTCTCCACAGTATTAGCAGGATTCACAATATATTTGTATTGTGCATGTGAACCAGTTCTATCAGTGTTTCTAGAACCTTCATCAATTTCTACTTCTTCAATCTTTGCAATGAGCAAATCCAAGTCCATCGAAACTTTTCAGTATGTTTCAACAATGTCACAGTCTGTTTCCATGATGATGGAAGTGCACATAACAATCTGTCATTGAGATCTTGGAGATCTGTCTTTGCACCGGCATTGGACATTTCAGTAGTCAGATGAACAAACCTATTCATCATCTGGTGCACGGACTCTCCAGCAATGTGTTCAAATAACTCCAACTGTCTCTTCAACTTTTGTTTCTTGAGACTTCTGAGTTGTTCACCTCCTTCACAAATAGACTTCAAAGCCTTGAACAATGTGTAACCTGTTTGATAGGTGTCCAACCTTGACAATACTTGTAGTGGCAATCCCTTACACATCAACGAATAAGCTTTGCTATCATTCTTCACTTTCCTTAGATCTTCTGCTGGCAAATTATCCTCTGGATAAGGTTCAGTAGAGTCTTTGGTGTAAGTACTTGCACTATCTGGAGCTGTCTGTGTAGGTACGTGAGGACCCTTGTCAATTGATTTCCAAAGATCATTGTCTATTGAGCAGAGATGATGCTTCAGTCTAATCGTCCAATTTTTGAAATCTGCACGATTGACAAGTCTAGGAACACGGTTATCAGAATCATCATTAGGAGCCATTTTTTAAAAAAAAAATTTTAATAAAATATTTTTGGTTTTTGTTAATTTTTGAAAAGAAACAGTTAAAATACTAAAATAAAGACAAGTAATTAATAGCAAGATAAGAAAACAAGGATTAAAACAACTAAAAATGAGTCACACGGCTGAACAGTGAAAATCCTTCTTCACCCGGCTGAACAGTAGCTTTTGTCTTCACCCGGCAGAGAAAAAGTCTTCACCCGTCTGAACAGTCACACGGCTCAACAGTTGTAAGTCTTGGATTCTTTACCCGGCAGAACAGTTACCCGGCAGAATAGTATCAACTTCACACGGCAATAACACTTGACCCGGCTTGAATCTTGACACGGCAAAAAGTTTTACCCGGCTGAACAGTTGTCGATCACACGGCAGAGTTGTTTACCCAGCTACATAGTTGTTGATCACCCGGCTGAAAATGTTAACCACCCGGCGTAACAGTGTATTACCCGGCACAACAGTTGTTGATCCGGCTGAACAGTAACACTTTTTACTCGTCAAATTCTTTACCCGTCTAGCACAAAATCCTTTACACGGCTGCACAGGACCTAATTGTTCTTCAATCTAAGTCCAAAGGAAATTGTCTAAGTCAAATTTTATCACCCGGCAAGTTAATCTTCAACCAAGTTCTTACTGTTCATCATCTTCATCATGAGAATTTTTCTGGGTTTATCAAAAACTTGTCCAATTCGTTCAAAATTCACACACAAGCAGTGAAATAGTCCGATTATCAATCCCTAATCTCAATCAATCCAAAACATGATCAAATTTTGATGAATTTGATCAAAATTCGATCGAACAGTAACTTTTTCAATCTTCTTAATTCCTCAGATCTGATGATAATCTGATGGAAATTGCACAATCGTTGTGAATTAGGAGTTATTGCGATGATAAATCACAACTAAAAACAGCAACAATTCATTAAGATCATGATATTTGAGCAATATTGATGTGTTTTGCTTGATGAATAGCGAAGAACACAATACCAACAGCTCTGATACCAATTGATAGGTTCAATTGGATCGATAATATCGCTCAATGATCAGAATAATTCATACACAAACACAGTTCAATCATAAACACAATTCATACTAATAATTCTCTTTTGTATATTGATGATCAAAGCAGATTTGTAGTACAAGTGCAGGAGAAAATAAATCACACACACTTAGTTCTCTCTCTAACGTGAATAGTGATCTGGCCTCTCTCCTCACACTCTCTCACTACATGCTTTTAAGCAACAATTACAATATTAGGGAAAATAACAAAATAGACCCTAAACTATACATAAAAGTATAAACAAATACAAAGTAAATCTTAACTAGGAAATAGCCCTAACATTCTCTTCGTTCTATTCTCCCTACCTGCATCAATCTCAGCCTGAATCTCATCTATTTCCCGATCCAAAGAATAATCCTTGTCCTTAGCATACGGCTTCCGTTTCTTTAACCTCTTCTCAACGACCTCTATATTTTCACCACCACGTTTCCTCTCATTCTCCATTAACCTCTGTATATGTACCCATCTGTCAGCAGGGTACATATTCTCCCACAAGTATGAAGTCCTACCAACACAATCAGAACGTGCAGATCTGCAGTCACCAAAAATTCTAGAATGCATATCCCAGATCTTCAGCACTTCACCAACAACGGGTAGATTGGGCAGCTTGTCATTAAGAATCATCTGCAAGAATCTGGGATACATCAGCCACTTGTTCCCCTTAGTGGCATGAATGTTTTCGAGCATGTAATTGTAGATGATCTTTGCAAGATTTGCCTTCTGCCCTCGGCAAAACAACATCATAGCCCGAGCCCAATCCAAATTTAATCCATCAGTACCTCCTTTCCTATGATCCAAGCACATAATAAAGACGTGTGCAATATATCTCCATTCTTGGATCAGATAGGATTTCACAAACTCCATCTTCTTCTCCCCCGGCATAGGACCCTCATAACCCGCAGTCCTAAAAGCCCCGTAAAATTCTTCAGCAGTCATACAAACCTCTTCACCTACATCGTCCTCTAACCTCAAAATCCTTGCCACATCGGCTTCGGTAAACTCTAAATCGAGTCCATTAACTTTGGCACAGATTCGTGATGGCTGCACAGACACATTCACACCGCTGTTCTCCAGAAATCTCTGATGTGCAGCTCGTAGATGGTTGGTGAATGGGAGATAGCGTGATGAATATAGGACGATTTCAACCATCTAATACAATCTCTGTAGCCACCCGCCTTTTCATGATTCTCGTCCAGTAAAGCACACACATTGTGCTTTCTTTCAAAAAATAACGTGGACATCGTGCCTGAAAAATAAACGGAAATTGATCAGACACAAAAATTTTTGAAACAGTCAATAGATTCGCTAGCATAATTAGGTTCGCTGCACGGGAGAACCTGAGATTTGGCACTAGAACCTATAAATTCGCTGACATGAAAAATCAGTCATTTGGTCGAGCGAATGTGTAGGTTCGCTAGAAACACTCGGGCGAATCTATGCTGATGCACGGGCGGCATAACGGCATAGGTTCGCTCGAAGTTTTGAACTTTCGTTTAGGTTCGCCAGACGAACACATAGGTTCGCTGAAAACCCTAGTTTTTGAAAAACAGTCAAATCTCAGTCTGAAAGCTATAATCATACAATCAAAGCAACAATCAAGCACGATAATCATCAAACGAAGATATTTCAATGTAAAATTCTAACCAATAACACAACTCAGTCATTAATCGCAGATTATATAGAAGATCGATGGATTTAAGAAGATTAATGTGCAATTGATGGGATGAAACATAGATTAAGATGACGACGATGACATACCAGACAAAAACAAAGACGATTTAGTATGAAAAAGTCGGTCGTGAGTGAGAATCGAACGTTTGGAAAATTTGAATGAGATACGGCTACAGTAATAGTGACAGCGAACTTGTGAAAGGTTTCGCTGTCAACACATATATATACAGACACAGGTTCGCTGACAAAAACACTAGCGAACTTCAGATTCGCCCGAAACCAAAGGTCCAAGAGAAGACACGGCGACGTGAAGAGGTTCCTGGCGAACCTGTAGGTTCTGGCGAACCTGTAGGTTCGCTAGTAGATTCGCTGGGACTCAAAACAAGAAAAATTAAAATATTTTTGGTTTTTCTCAAATTTTAAATCCTTTGCAAATCCATGAAAACGCCCCACGATTTCAACGCTCCGAATATAAAAGCATTAAACTGAATTTAAGGACATAAAATAATAATAAAATAATAATAATAATAAAATAAAAAATAAAATAAAGTGAAAGAAAAAGCTAGAAATTATTACTAAAGAAGGATATATATATTTTTCATGACGTTTTTCGAGCAGAATCCGAAAATCATAGATTGGCGGGATTGCAGATATGTTTGTCCATTTAAACCCATGCCTTAGTCCTTTCAACAAGAGATCAGCAGCTTCTTTTATCATGTTTTTGGTTTGATTGAAGAAGCTCAGACAACTCGGTCCCCACAGACATCTAGGTCAAAAGAACAAGTTCTGTCATCAGGATATATTTGAGCAATATGATTAACTTTGCTTGAATTTCGAGGATCAAATCTTGAATATTGATCAAAGCATGAGCTTCATTTGACACTTGTCAGCAATGATTCTTTTGAACACATTGCGACTTATTATTTGGGAAACTCAAATAGTTTAGAGCTCCAGGTCTATACCGACGTATAACAGAAGAGATAAACATTTGAGCATGCTCGGTGAATCTTCAGGTCAATACTTCCGTATAGCAGAGAAGATCCACCAACTCCAGGTCAATACTTCCGTATAGCAAAGGAGTTAAGCACTTTTGACTCAATACATTCTGAGGAGTTAACAAGTAACTCACTCACAGGTTTTTCTGAAGAGCAACACTAGCAGCTTTTTATTTTGTTTTGCTAACTAGAAACTCAATTCAGGGCTAGGGTGAGGGTGATTTGGGATGTTTAGGGAAATCAAAGCAAAGATTTGACGCTCTCAACCCATTTTTGACAGAACCCGTATCTTTGTGCAATCCAATCATGTCAAGGGGATAATCTTTGTTGCCTAGTTCTTGAACGTTATGTTTGGCTGCACAATCACTGTTTACTTTGTTTTCGGGCTGAGCCTATCTAACATATCCCAAACACAATACTTCTGACCTCCTTCAACGTCTCTTCAACATCAATCAAAACGGGGATCCTGAAAATAGCAAAATTTGAAAAACTATAAGTAGTTAATCTTTAATATCTCCCCCAAAATTTCTATATTATAGCTATCTAATAAGAAATTTTTGTTTTTCAGATTTTCTTAATATATATATATATATATACACAAAATAAAAGAGAAAATAAAAAGAAATAAAAAGAAATAAAATAAAAGTAAAGGAGCGATGAAATGAGTGACCCACGGATTATCAAGGAAGAAAAAGAAAAAGTTATTTACATATTTACAAAGCAAGACAAATTAGACTTTTGAAATCGGGACCCAAGCCTTAGTGTACTTAGGTCTTTGAACAGTTGATGATCTACAGAAAAAATTATATACAAAAGTATTCAATCTCTTTCCAAAAGATCTATGCTTTGAACTATTTTCAACAATCACAGGGCAGTGTTTGACAGTATGATCAATATTTCCACACTGAAAGCAATGAGATTTTAAACTTCTTTTAGAAAATTTAGCAGTCTCTTTATTACTATCAGATGTTTGAGAGTTATAATCACTGCAAGAGTCGTAATACTCTTTTGACTTACCAGTTGTGACTTTACCTTGGATGGTGCAGATTTAAATTTATCAGAGTGATTCTTGGATGAAAAAGATGATTCCTTGTCTTTCGGTTTTGAAATTCTTATTGGTGTGAAAGATGGAATTTGATGAGACAAGAATTTTTGAAAACAATTTGTGTTGGTCCATTATGATCGTGATTTCAGTGCTATATTGACTTGTTTAACAGCAAAATACCAAAGACTTGAACAATAAGTTGTATAATAACCAAACAAACCCAATAACAAGATTACAACACACAATCGAGGTATATAAGCTACAAAGATAAGTAGAATATGCTCCTAGCACCTCAAACGAACGATTACACAACACGAACAGTAGATCAGAGTTTAGGTAAAAGATGTGCAAAAGTTGTATTCAAGTGAGGATAAGATTACAATATATAGCAGTGTTAGGTTCGCTAATAGATTCGCTCTAGCGAATCTATCCAGCGAACCAACACAGGTTCGCTGAGCACAATTAGGTTCGCTCAGTCAGAACCTCATAGACACTAAACTGAGCTACGGGCGAATCAATAGATTCGCCCGTAGTTTCGCTAGTACAAAAGCTTATAAATAACATACAAAATACATACAAAAGTAACACCGACAAGCCTGTGAGTCCAACCTATACATAGTGACTATCAATACTCCCCCTAGGTTGGACCTCACCTGGGGAAGTCTTCTGATTAAGCTCCGTCTTTATCTTGGCTTCAAAGGTTTTCAATAAAAGCTCCTGCCCTATCTTCGATACCGGCCAAAGGATTTGTAACATCTTCTGATCCTGCCTCATCCTCACTCAAATTCAGCATTGATTCCACAAATTCTGTATCTGCGACCTCAGTATCAGGCATATGTTGAACTGTCGTCTCCGCCTGAGTTTCTACTATATGCTCCTCGCCCGTAACTTCCAAATCAATAACTTCCACCTGTTTCTCGAACCTTCTTTCAATCGATTGATCCAGCTGTCTAGTTAGATCATCCATATCCATACGCTGATCATCAATTCTTCTTAGCCTTTCATTCACACTTCTGAGTTCAGCACGAATCCCCCGGGCTTTGTTTGCGACCTTCACAAACAGGTTCGCTTCAGTAGCAGTATCATCTCCAGCCCCGTGCTTTATTCTGTTCTTGCACAACACTTTCAGATCCTCATCACAGAAAGAAAAGATCTCCATTGGGTCAAATAGTCTGATTTCAGGACGATCTTCTCCTTGTAATCTGATAATAGCTTCACCCGTGCTGTTATCGTAGAACCATTTAAAGAACTCCTGCAGCCTGGGTGGCTGAGTGTCAGGAACCCTAACTCTAGTCATAACCTTCGGTGCTTCGATCTTCAGAACAATCTTACCCTTCCACGATACCCAGTGTCTATCCTTTTTCTGTCTCATTCTCCTCGGCTTCTGGTATCCAAACTCAGCAAAATTTGTCTTTGTGGCCTCCCTGATTGTCACCTCGAACGCACAGGCCCTCCCGCTATCTTCTTTACCAATCAGTGGAAGATCAGCCAACCTCCTCAAATCCCATCGAGGCAAGGTTGCGAAGTGCTTCCGGTTCTTGATATATGAAATGTCACCGCCCCTTCTCTTAATCATATAAGCATCTATCAAACTGTTGTACTTCCATGCTATGATTTGTCTGTCCATGCTATGATTTGTCTGTCCATTTGTTGTACTTCCATGCTATGATTTGTCTGTCCCTACCTTTTCCTTCAGACTGTTTAACTCCTTGAAAATCCTCACCATTAAACATTGCTGATCCTTCATCATTCTGCCCATCTCGTATATGACTGTTGATTTTTCAGCATCCTGTTTTTCCAACTCTTCATGTTTTCCTTTCAGTTCCACCAGTTCTGCCTTCAATCTTTCAATCTCACCCTTCAATTCGTTACCAGACCCAGCAGATGTACCCCCGGTATCGTGCTTCGCCTTCTTTGATCTTTCAGTTTGAGCATCAGACTTTCTCTTCGTTCTCTGTTCCCTACCAGCGTCTATCTCTGCCTGGATTTCATCCACCTCTCGCTCGAACGAATAATCTTTCTCCTTTGCGTACGCTTTCCTCTTCTTTATTCTCTTCTCAACCTCCTCAATATTCTCTCCACCCCTTTTCCTTTCAGACTCAATCAATCTCTGTATCTGTACCCATCTGTCTGCCGGGTACATATTCTCCCATAAGAATGAAGGTCTTCCGACACAATCCGACCTCACTGACTTACAATCTTTGAAGATCCTTGAATGCATCTCCCAGATCTTCAGTTCTGCACCCTCCACCGGCAGATTTGGCAGCTTATCATTCAGAATCATCTGAATGAATCTGGGGTACATCAACCACTTGGCCCCTTTGGTGGCATGGATATTCTCCAGTAGATAGTTGAAGATCAGCTTCGCAAGATTGGCTTTTTGCCCTCGGCAAAACAGCATCATAGCGCGTGCCCAGTCTAAGTTCAGCCCGTCCGTACCCCCTTTCCTATGATCCAGGCACATAATAAACACGTGAGCGATGTACCTCCACTCCTGGATCAGATAGGACTTTACGAACTCCATTTTCTTCTCACCGGGCATTGGACCCTCATACCCCGCTGTTCGAAAAGCCCCATATACTTCTTCAGCTGTCATACTAACCTCTTCCCCGATATCCTCCTCTAGCCTTAAAATCCTAGCTAGATCAGCTTCAGTGAACTCTAAGTCATAGCCACCGACTTTGGCACAGATACGTGATGGCTGTACCGACACGTTCATTACCGCAATTCGCCAGAAATCCCGAACGTGCAGCTCATATATAGTGGGCGAATGAGAAATGGCATGATGTATATAAGACGACTTCAGCCATTTGATTGAATCTCTATAGCTGCCGGCCTTTTCATGATTCTCATCAAGCAAAGCACACATGTTGTGCTTTCTTTCAAAGAATAAAGTCGACATTTTGCCTGAAAAATAAACGAAGATTGATCAGAAATGAAGATTTGAAAAACAGTTAATAGATTCGCTGGAAATTAGGTTCGCTGGTATAGCGAACCTGAGATTTTTGGCACCAGAACCTATAGATTCGCTGACATGAAAAATCAGTCATTTTGGTCGAGCGAATGTATAGGTTCGCTAGAAATAGTCAGGCGAATCTATGTTGTTGCGCGGGCAGCATAACGACATAGGTTCGCTCGAGGTTATGAACTTTCGTTCAGATTCGCCAGACGAACACATAGATTCGCTGGAAACCCTAGCTTTTGAAAAACGGCCAAAATCATAAACGTTGCACCATAAACAAGCATATAAAGCAACAGACAAGTAATATATACATTAAACGAGGCTATTATGAACTGAAAGTCTAACTAAAACACACCAAAACAGTCATGGATTTACAGAAAATCACAGGTCGACAGATTAATCATGTTTATAGTGCAATTAAGAGTTTAAAAACAGAGATTAGGATGTAGGCGACGACATACCAGACCAAAAAGAAGTGTTAAAAGTGTGAAAAAGCCGGTTGAAAGTGAGAATCGAACGTTTGTCTTTGGGTTTTGAAAGTTCGTGCTACAGTACAGATGACAGCGAATATGTGAGATATTTCGCTGTCACTGTATATATATACAGGCACAGGTTCGCTGGTAGACAGACCAGCGAACTTTAGATTCGCCAGAAGACCAAAAGTCAAAACTGCCTTCGGCGCGGTGCAAAAAGGGGTGCGGGCGAACCTGAGATTTGGGCGAACCTGTAGGTTCGCTAGCAGGTTCGCTCGCATACAAATTAAAATATGTTTGGATTTTGGATTTTCTTAAATTTTAAAACTTCGTAAATCCGTGAAAACGTCCCACGATTTCAACGCTCCAAAAATAAATATAAACAGATATGATCTTAAAGATACTAGTAATAACAAGATAGAAGAAGAAAAAAAATAAAATAAAATAAAATAAAATAAAATAAACTATCAGAGAGGAATTTTAAACGCTAATAAGGATATATATTTTTCATGATGTTTTGAGCAGAATCCGGAGAATCATCGATTGGCGGGATTGCAGATATGTTTGTCCATTTAAACCCATGCCTTAGTCCTTTCAACAAGAGATCAGCAGCTTCTTTTATCATGTTTATGGTTTGATTGAAGAAGCTCGAACAACTCGGTCCCCACAGACATCTAGGTAAAAATAACAAGTTCTGTCATCAGGGTATATCTGAGCAATACGATTGACTTTGCTTGAATATCAATGATCAACTTTTGAATGTTGACCGATGCATAGGCTTCTTTTGACACTTGTGCAATTTTTGCATCTTTTCTTTGTGAGTGGAGCTTGTCAGCAATTGATTCTTTTGAACACAATGCGACTTATTATTTGGGAAAATCAAATAGTCTAGAGCTCCAGGTCTATACCGACGTATAACAGAGGAGATAAACATTTGAGCATGCTCGGTGAATCTTCAGGTCAATACTTTCGTATAGCAGAGAAGATCCACCAACTCCAGGTCAATACTTCCGTATAGCAGAGGAGTTATCACTTGACTCAATACGTTCTGAGGAGTTAACAAGTAACTCACTCAGAGGCTTTTCCGAAGAGCATCACTAGCAGCTTTTTATTTTATTTGTTTTGCATACTAGAAACTCGATTCGGGGATAGGGCGAGGGTGATTTGGGAAGTTTGGGGAAAACAATACAAAGATTTGACGCTCTCAACCCATTTTTGCAAGAACCATTATCTTTGTGCAATCCAATCATGTCAAGGAGATAATCCTTGTTGTCGAGATCTTGAACGTTATGTTTGGCTGCACAATCACTGTCTACTTCGTTTTCGGGCTGAGCCTATCTGACATATCCCAAACGCAATGCTTCTGACTTCCTTCAACGTCTCTTCAACATCAATCAAAACGGAGATCCTGAAATAGCAAAATATGAAAAACTATAAATAGTTAATCTTTTATATCTCCCCCAAAATTTCTATATTGTAACTACCAAATACGAAATTTTTGTTTTTCAGATTTTCTTAATATATATATATATATATATATATATATATATATATATATATATATATATATATATATACAGAATAAAAGAAAGATAGAAAGAAATAAAAGAAAATAAAGATAGAATAAAGTAACGGAGCGATGAAGCGAGTGACCCACGGATTTTTCAAAGAAGAAGAAGAAAAGATTATTTACATATTTACAAATGGATTCTCACAGAAAAAGGTTTTCAAAAAGATATAAGTCCTAGCATGGAGATCAGTTCATAAAAACGTGGTTTGTCAAAAGTTTTTGTGAAAAGATCAGCTTTTTGCTTTGGAGTTTCAATAGGAATAATATCAATAAACCCCTTTTCCTGTGCATCCCGGATTGCATGAATTCTTGTTTCAATGTGCTTGGTTCGAGTGTGATGAATAGGATTCTTGGCAATTCCAACAGCAGCTTCATTATCACAGAATAGTGGCGTATGAAGAAAGTTGATGCCATAATCCATCATCTGATGCTGAATCCACAGCACTTGGCAACAGCAACTTGACGCAGTTATGTATTCTGCTTCTCCTGTGGACAGAGAGACGGTTGTTTGCTTCTTGCTTTGCCATGAAACAAGACATTCTCCAAGATATTGACATCCGCCAGTGACTGATTTTCTGTTAATCCTGCAACCAGCATGATCACTATCAGAAAAGGCATGTAAATCAAAGTTCCCACCTTTTGGGTACCAAAGTCCCAAACGAGAGGAACCCTTAAGGTAACGGAAAATTCGTTTAACAGCTTTTTCATGTGATTCTTTTGGATTGGCTTGGAAACGGGCACAGTAACACACGGCAAATGTGATGTCTGGTCGGCTTGCAGTCAGATACATGAGAAATCCGATCATCGAGCGGTACCGATGAGCATCCACAGGATTCCCATTATCATCGGAAGTAAGGCATGTTTGAGCTGTAAAAGGAATCAATTCAGGAGAAGAATCATCCATGCCAAACTTTGTGAGGATTTCTTTGATATATTTCTCTTGGTGGATCAGAATTCCATCAGGCTTTTGTTCCACTTGTAGCCCCAAGAAGAAACACATCTCCCCCATTATGGTCATCTCAAAACGATCCATCATCACCTTCTCAAATTCCCTACACAACCCTTCATTAGTCGAACCAAAAATGATATCATCAACATACACTTGAACGATCAGCAGCTCGCCATTCACCTCCTTCTTGAACAGTGTCATATCTATAGTCCCACGAGAGAAACCTTTGCTGAGAAGATACTGTGCCAGAGTTTCATACCAGATCCGTGGAGCTTGATGCAACCCATACAAGGATTTATCAAGCTTGTAAACCTTTGACGGGAAATCGGGATCCTCGAAACCTGGTGGTTGACAGACATAGATCTCCTCATCGATATCTCCATATAGAAATGCACATTTCACATCCATCTGATAAACCTTAAAGTTTTTGTTCGCGGCATGAGCAAGAAAGATTCTGATGGCTTCCAGGCGAGCGACTGGAGCAAAAACTTCGGTGTAGTCAATTCCCTCCTCATGAGCAAATCCTTGAACAACCAGTCTCGCCTTGTTTCTGATTACAACACCACGATCATCTGGCTTGTTTCGGAAAACCCATTTAGTGCCGATTGGACACTTATTAGGAGGAAGATCAACCAATTCCCAAACTTTAAGCTTCCTAAATTGCTGCAGCTCCATTTGCATGGCATCCACCCAACTTGGATCTTCAAGTGCTTGTTTATAATTCTTTGGAACAACTTGAGACTGGAAGGCAGCATAAAGACATTCATTAATCAAACCACTCTGACTCCGAGTTCGCACACCATCAGTAATAGATCCAATGATATAATCGTGAGGATGGTTTTTCAAGGTTTTGAAGTCAGTGTTGAGGAGTAAAGGATTTGGCTCGGTTGAGAGTGTTTGATTAGATGGTTGTGAGGGTGTAGGAATTGTATTTGTGGCAGAGGATTGAATAGTAGTAGATGTGGATGGAATATCTGAAGGAGAGGTTTGAACAGTTTGAGGTGGTGGAGGTGATGGAATGTCAAATGAAGTGGGAGGTAGTTGTGTAGCTGATGTTGAAGGTTGTGGTTGTGATGATGTAGATGGATGATTGAAAATAGAAACTGATGTGTGTGGAATGATGTCGTCATCGTCAGAGTCAGGAAGATTAAATGATTTGAAAATGGTGGTGGAATCATAAAACCATGCCGGTTCGCTACCAATACTGGTAGTGTTTGACTCTTGCCAATCAACATAGTAGGACTCTTGCACAATCCGCGTTCGCTTGTTGTAAACACGATACGCCTTTTGTGTGTTCGAGTATCCCACAAAGAAGCATTCATCAGAGACAGCCCCAAACTTCGTCTTCTGATCTTGAGTATTCAAAAGAGTGCAAGAACATCCAAAGGGGCGTAGAAAATCAATCAACGGCTTAATCCCTCGAAACAGTTGGTATGAAGTCTTCATCTTTTCCTTGACAATCAGTACCCTGTTAAGAACATAAGCTGCACAATTAACTGCCTCGGCCCAGAAAATAATTGGAAGCTTTGACTCAATCAGCATAGTCCTAGCGGCCTCCACAAGGGTTCGATTCTTCCTTTCAGCAACACCATTTTGTTGTGGTGTTCGGGCGGCGCTGAACTGTCTGAGAATACCCCGTTGTTCACAGAAGGAGTTGAAGATGTGGTTTCTGAATTCAGTTCCGTTATCGCTTCTGATGTCTTGAACCTTCTTCTTTCCAAGAACCTCGATTAGAGGTATCAGCTTCATCAATTCTTCGGCAGTCTCACTCTTGTTTGCCATGAATCTCACCCAGGTGTACCTAGAGTAATCATCTGTGACAACCAAGCAATAAGACTTTTTAGCAATAGATTTGACACTTATTAGACCAAATAAATCAGTATGTAACAATTCGAGGGGTTCTGAGATGGAATTTGTAATTTTAAGTTTATGTGGCTTTTTGTGCTGTTTTCCTTTAGCACAAGCCATGCATTTCTCAACCACTGAAAAGTCTTTGAGTGGTAAACCCCTAACCAAATTGTTCTTAACCAATTTATTCAGAATTTTAAAATTAATGTGCCCTAAACGTTTATGCCACAGAAACGATTCAAAAGATGAAGCCTTAGACAGGAGACAGGTCACGGTGGAATTTGATTCCTGTGATCCCATATTCAGCATATAGGTATCATTCCGTCTCGGAGCTCGCATGATCACCATATCTTCAGGAATAGTGAACTCTGGCTTCAAGAATAAGCATTCATTTGGAAGAAACATCACTGGAATATTCTTATCACAGATTTGTGATACACTGAGAAGGTTGAATGCCAATTCAGGAACATAGTTGACGTCTTCCAAAGTAAGTGAGCCATTTGAGACTTCTCCTTGACCAATCATCTTGCCACCTTTCTTGTCTCCCGCAAAAGCAACATAACCGCCATTTATGATCCTATAGTTAGTCAGGAGGTCCTTCAACCCTGTCATATGTCTGGAACATCCGCTGTCAATATGCCAATGACTATTTACAACGGCATTTGAATGTTCCTGACATTTATTAAAGGAAACGAAAAGTTAGACCTTTGAAATTGGCACCCAAGCCTTTGTGTACTTGGGTGGAGGAGCAGATGAAGAATTACAAAAGAAATTATTTACAAATGTGTTTAATCTTTTTCCGAAAGATTTTTGCTTTGAGCTATTTTGGATTAACTTAGGGCATTGCTTGACAGTATGACCAGTAATTCCACATTTAAAACAATGAGACTTCAAACCAGTTTTGGAAACTCTGTTAACAGGAATTTTATCCATTTCAATTTCCTCATCACATTCAGACAGTTGAGAGTTGCAGTCACTGTAAGTGTCATAGAGCTCTTTTAACTTAACTGTTGTGACTTTAACTTTATCAGATTTAGGTTTTGGTTTAAGAATGTATGAAAAAGATGATTCCTTGTCTTTTGGTTTTGAAATTCTCACTGGTGTGAAAGATGGAATTTGATGAGTGAAGAACTTTTGAAAACAGTTTGTTTTGGTTTGACTTTCAGAGACATGACCTGAAAGTTTGTCTTTGTCATTCACACACGCATTTTCAATTAAACCATCATTCAACACATTAGGGTTTGAAGTAGAGCACCCTAAATTACTATTAAACATGGAATTGTCTGAAAATGACACATTACTACAAACAGAATTGATTAAACTAATGTCTTCAAAAGACTTCTTGGAATCAGAACTACTGCAATCACTACTGCCAGAACAACCGAGCCCAACACTCCCACCATATGCGTAATCCTCTCTAACTTCCTTAAGATTTACTTCACTTAAACCTGCAATGGAACTGTCAGTATCATTCTGTATAATCTCTTGAATTAACTCATTTGAGGGATGAGGAATAGGTGTAGGAGAGTAACAGAAAGTACTCAGTGGAGGATATGCATATGTTTCATTGTTACTAAGACCCAAACCCGTCTTAACTCTGGCCCCCCTTTGTTTCTTGCACAGTTCCTCCCTTTTCATACCAGATATAGTCCACTGCTGCAATTTGTTTTTAAGTTTTCTTGCGTCAAATTCAGCAAGTGTAACTTGCTCAGTCAAGTAGTTAATTTCACAGTTCTTTTCTAAAAGAGTTCTTTTTAAGTGTTCATTTTCCTTTAAAGCTTCTCTTAACTTAACAAAATATTTTGATTCACTTAATTTAAGCTCTTTGATGGTTCTTTTTAATTCGTTTTCGTTTGACATTAACAATTTATTAGCTTTGTATATGCCAATTAAACGAATTTTGCAAGCAGATGAACACATATCTTCAATAACATCGTAAGGAAGACCAATTACCAGTTTTTCGGCAGCCAGAGCACGATCACATTGGCAGTAGGGAGTGCTTCTTTTGAATTCATCAACTGCATCTAGCCTTGCCTTCTCAATCATTTCTTCCAAAGTAAGCTTCGACTCCTCCTCATGCTTCACTTCATTAACAGCAGCTTCACAAACCAACCCTGAATGATTCAGATGCCCTTGAGCAATAACATCTGATTGAACTTTATCAACATTCTCCACTTTCTCTTCCTCATCCTTTCCATAAAATTCTTTGAACGGATCAAAGAGATTTATATCGTTGTCATCAAACTCAGCAATCTCAGCAACAAGGGCATGGTTAATCTCCTCCTTGGTTTCTTCAATTTCTGCACTCCAATCAAAGTTGGTGAGCAATGCAGTTTCATTCTTTGACTTTGCTTCCTCAACCCTTTCTTGATTTGGAGCAGATTTTGGATTTGCAGAGTTAACTGGCTCAGTAACAATTGGCAATGGGCATTCCCTTTTGAAGTGGCCCAATTGTTTGCAGTTATAGCATCGTAACTTTCCCTTGTCATACCCCAGCTTACCATTCTGTCCCTGATTTCCAAAGTTTCTTCTACCGGTTCTTTCCATGAATCGTCTGGCACGAAGAGTGAGCATAGCCATCTGCCATTGTATGTCTGTCTCTTCCAGATCATCAGGATCCACCTGATACATATCTTCTACAGTCATACCCTTCCCTTTTAACTCACCTGCAACAAGAGCTTCATAACTGTGCACAAACATTCCAAATAAAGCCATGGTGTCAGATGGAATCTGAGTGGTGACAGATGCATTTGAGCTTGAACCAAAATTTGAAGGTGCACCAGCAGATTTAGTAGACACATGACTTGATGATCCTCTAGATGCAGCACTGTAGATATAAGAGTTTGCAGCGGATGAGATGAGTGCAGCATTTTGAGAGGGAATGTTTGGAACCATCATTGACTGATTATATTCTCTTCTCTTCACATCAAGGTCGAAAGACTTCAGCTTGTTGATAACGTCCATCAGTTTGTAGTCAGGAAAGTTTCTTTCTTGTTTCAACAGCTTGATTTGAAGACTCCATTGAGGAGGAAGAGAATCTAACAGTTTTGCAACTTGTTCATGATTGCCTAGCTTGTCATCGTACTTCTTCATATTACTTGACACAGATAGGAATCGATTTGTAATATCAGTCAAGTTCTCTTGTGAGTACCCCACGAAAGAGTTGAATTCTTTTTCAGCTTGTGCTTTTCTATCCAGTTTCAGATCCTCATTGCCATCATAAAACTCACACAATGCATCATACAAGCTCTTTGCAGTTGTGTGTTCAGCAAACCTGTTGAAGATGTCCTGATGCAAGCAGAGTATCAATGCCCCTGGTGCCTTCTTGTCACGGTCAAGTAACTTGATATCTGTTTCGGTAAAAGTACTTGAATCTGTGTTTACAGAGGTGACGGTTCCTTCAACTGTTGTTGGTACGTGCGGACCATTTACTATAGATTCCCATTGGTTGTAGTCCGTGTAGTAGAAAATGCTTTCAAACATCTTTTCCAATCTTCAATGTTTTCACCACTAACAAGCCTCGGTGGCCTGTTAGGTTGAACGCTATCCAAATCATTCATATTCAGTGTTGATGAAGTCATAACTTTGAGCAGATTATAGTTTCGCTGAAGACAAACAGATTCGCTGGATAGATTCGCTCAACGAACAAAGCAGATTCGCTGATAACAGATTCGCTAGACAAGCAAACAGATTCGCTGACAAGCAAGCACAGTTTCGCTCGCCTGATTTTGGCAGCAGTTTCGCTTGCACAATTAGCAAAACCAGTGAACTTTCGTTCGATGAAATATCAGATTCGCTAGCTCAGACACAAACCAACAGTCCAAGAATTTGAAATAGATTCGCTGGAAGAACACTTAGATTCGCTGGAAGAACAGATAGATTCGCTGGATAACAAACCAGCCTGTAACAGTACGAAAACAACCCGAACACCTTCAAAACTTAACCATTTGCATACACGTTTGTTTTAAAAGCTTCCTATGACCAAATAACACAGTACATGAGCAAAATACAACTCCAAAACACCAAAACAAGCTTAGAACAGAATCAAGTAGAGTTTTGACCCAAAAACCCCAAAATCAACATAAAAATCACTAGAATCAAACAATCAAGAGCACTAAGGCTCTGATACCATATTGTTGGTCCATTATGATCGTGATTTCAGTGCTATATTGACTTGTTTAACAGCAAAATACCAAAGACTTGAACAATAAGTTGTATAATAACCAAACAAACCCAATAACAAGATTACAACACACAATCGAGGTATATAAGCTACAAAGATAAGTAGAATATGCTCCTAGCACCTCAAACGAACGATTACACAACACGAACAGTAGATCAGAGTTTAGGTAAAAGAGGTGCAAAAGTTGTATTCAAGTGAGGATAAGATTACAATATATAGCAGTGTTAGGTTCGCTAATAGATTCGCTCTAGCGAATCTATCCAGCGAACCAACACAGGTTCGCTGAGCACAATTAGGTTCGCTCAGTCAGAACCTCATAGACACTAAACTGAGCTACGGGCGAATCAATAGATTCGCCCGTAGTTTCGCTAGTACAAAAGCTTATAAATAACATACAAAATACATACAAAAGTAACACCGACAAGCCGGTGAGTCCAACCTATACATAGTGACTATCAATTTGTTTTGGTTTGACTTTCAGAGACTTGACCTGAAAGTTTAGCTTTGTCGTTCACACAAACATTTCCAATAACATCATCATTCAAATTACTTAAGTTTGAAATTGAGCATCCAGAATTAATATCACACATAATATCCTCTGAAGTTAGAACTTGACTAGAAATAAAGACATTCAAACTACTGTCTTCAAATGTCCTTTTTGAATCAAAGCTAGGGTTACTAGAACTTCCAAGACCACTACTTTCACCAAAAGCATAATCCTCTCTCACCTCCTTAAGATTCACTCCACTTAAACCTGCAATAGAGCTGTTAGTATCATTCTTTATGATCTCTTGGATCAACTCATTTGAAGGATGAGGAATGGGTGTAGGAGAATAACAGAAGGTACTAGGTGGAGGATATACTTGTGCTTCATCTTTATGACCCAACCCGGTCTTAAATCTAGCCCCCTTTTGTTTCTTCCATAACTCCTCCCTTTTAATACTAGAAATAGTCCATTGTTCCAGTTTATTTTTAAGTTTTCTTGTTTCAAATTCAGCAAGAGTGACTTGCTCAGTCAAATAGTTTACCTCACAGTTCCTTTCAAAAAGAGATCTTTTCAAATGTTCGTTTTCTTTTAAAGCCTCTCTCAGTTTAACAAAGAATTTTGATTCGTTTGGATAAGACACACACGATTCTAGAGTTTCGATAAGATTTTGCCAAAAGTTCTATTACCATGAGATAACATTACAATATATATTAGTTGTAGGTTCGCTGATAGATTCGCTGTCAGCGAATCTATCAAGCGAACCAGATAGCTTCGCCGGGCACAATTAGGTTCGCCCGGTCGACAAAACAGAACAATACATAGAAACTATTCTATGCTACGGGCGAATCTATAGATTCGCCCGTAGGTTCGCTACACCAAAAAACTACAAAATATACAACAAAAGATATAACACCGACATGCCGGTGAGTCCGACCTATACATGACTATCATTAACCCATTCCGTTAATTCTTGTTAATTTTATACTAATTAACGGTACATTAAAATGTTAAAAGTAAATTACTTGTAAACAAATAATAATCCGAAGAATTATTATTATTAATTATCGCATGGCTTAACTTGAAACGTTTCATACTTCCTCGTCTCACTCTTTTGGTTTCGGCTTTTTGTAAAACATAGGCTATCAAAGTTTGAGGTTCAATTTGTAGTTAAATAAAAAATAATTTATTTATAACATGGGAACAAGATTAATATAAGATGAATCATGAGGGACCTAATGTGAAAATACCCAAATTATATAAACCCACCCTTCACCCTCATCATCACCAGTAACCCTAAACAACTCCACCCTCGCCGCTATCTTGAGTTCTTCCGGCCACGGTCATCACCTCCGGGCACCCTCTGCTGCAACCGGATGCACTGATGAGCATCCGGCGTCTTCTCTTTATTATTTTCGATTGTTTTGGTACGTTTGTGGCCATTTTTCATTTATTCAATATTTTTGGTACGGTTTGGTTTCGGGTCACATTTCGTACTCGTTTAAACTCGTTTTGGTTTAGTCTCAACTCGTTTTACATATGTGAATGTATATATTAAGTTTTGTGACTGGGTACTATTTGACTATGGTGTTGAAACCGTAACCGCTCTTACAAGTATGGTTGTAGTATGTTGGTATGCTTAATGATATGTGTTTATATATACGGTTAGTAGTCGTTTAGCATCATGTATTTAAATTTGTAACAGTGTATGCGTAGGAATGTTTATGTGTGTGAATTGGTGTTTCATATTAAAGTGTGTGAGTGCACGTAATGTATGTATGTAGTTGTAAGGAATGATTATAATTTTCTATATATAACACTATGTATTATATGTTAGAGCAGAGGTATATATATTGCAAATTATGGATATGTGTATATGTGTTAGTAAAGTTTGTTCATGACAGGTATATATATATGCGTGCATAACAGTGTATATATATTAAAGTAAGGGATAGGTTTTGTATGTTAAATGCTTGTGTGGTTGCATGAATCAAAACGTTGGTGTGTGTTTTATAGTTTAATAGATCATGCGGGAAGTGTAAGTGAGAGATATGAATTCATGATGATGTGAACATGATGTGTTACTTATTATGTAAGAATTGTATAATGGTGTTGAGTTTGATGAAAATGTCATGATTGCTTGTCTCAAGAAGACTAGGTACATTATATGTGTATGTATGAATAATGGAAATGTTGAAGTAATAATACTAGGTTGATTTAATAACCACTATTAATGATTATTAGATAACAAGAATACAGGGACAAGATGATAGGCAGATGATGGGTTGTATATGAATGTGATTAAATAATAATAATAATAGCAATCCCAAACATGTGAGTCAGGTCTTGTGTCAAAATCATTTTTATATTATGACATTTTATAACTGAGTTTTGTGATACGAAACCAAACAATATCATGAAACCGTACGGATTCTATTTTATTATCTTATATATATATATATATATATATATATATATAGGTGCAGTCATAAGTTAATAATTAGTGATTAATTATTAAACAGGTCGTAAGACGACCTAGGGATTTCCATTTGATTATTTTATCTGTTGCTGAGCACCCGAAGGTGAGTTTCACGGCCCCTTTTACTTTTACTTTTACTCATTTTGGGGGAGATACATGTTGTAATTACTTTCTTTATAAGCTTGGTTCTTAGTATGATCACATGCGTACCTAGTGTCAGTACTTTTGCCTTACGTTTGGACCGTTAATTATATTGCAAAGCGAGGAAATTTTGAGTAGTACTACTGGGTTTGACAAACCCCATCCGGGCTGGTCGCGCCAGCACGACTGGAGGTCGAACGGGTGTTTAATTGTCCTATCTTTTACCGTGTCTGGGAGACATTGGCTTGAGGCATTCATTTCTTTACATTGATGTCAGCTTCGATCGTAAACACTTTCGTACACTAGTGTAGCATGCATAGTAGTCTAGCTAACTACTTGATATACTAAGGGAATTTCTGAATTTGCTTTTGGAACTTACTTTCAAGTTTTATAAACCTGTGAACTCACCAACTTTATGTTGACACATTTTAGCATGTTTATCTCAGGTTATCAAGATCACACTCACGGATAGGGCATTCATTCATTGGTCGCATTGATTTGATAAATCGACTTTATTTATTTTATTTGCATTTGTAAACTTAAATATTATAAATCACTTTTACCTAAAAGATTCTCATTTACTATTTACGCTTCCGCATTTAATGTAAAACTTTTATTTTAATTTTTATTAGTTAATACAATACGTCACTTTTCAAAATCATATACGTCGTTTGGTGTAACTAATGACTGAGATCCTGGTGTGTCACACTCATAACGGTATAACTCCGTTAGTGGAATTTGGGGGTGTGACATCTACTCATTATCTTCAACATTAACACCATCACATGTAATACATTTATATACATGCCTATAACTATATTATCATGCATACATTTTGTACACACAAAATTGTTCGTTTTCTACATAATTACATACCACCACATACATGCTGCACCAACCTCTACATACACATGTTGATCAAGTTGTTGCTGCCTATCAAGAACTACATACTATTCTTGTTGTTCAACAACATATATACACACATAAACATATCGTACGTCTATCCATATATATACATATTCCTTTAACATTCATCATCTCATATATATATATATATATATATATATATATATATATATATATATATATATATATATATATATATATATATATATATATATATATATTGTTGTTTTCGATCTATTTATACATACATACCGAACACACATGGCGACATATATATATATACATATATATATATATACACTACTCAATTCATGATCGCACATATATACATACAAGCAGTACACACATATATTGTTTAACCGAACCAGAATCGCACCCAAAACGAAACCCGAAATCGAAACCGGAACACGATGAATGGCAAAAGCAAACAATAGACACGTACCGATAATCGAGCAGGTAAGTAGAGGTTGCTAGTATGGCGACATGTGGTCGGAGTTTATAGTTCACCGGAGTTGCAGGTCCGCCGGACTTGCTTGGTACATCGAACAGCAACAACGACACACATATTGATCGGCGACTATGAGAAGGTGAACCCATTGCGATTGTGATGATGATGATGGTCCACGATGATGAAGCGGC
The DNA here is from genome assembly GCA_030867185.1 of Tagetes erecta. NCBI lineage: Eukaryota > Viridiplantae > Streptophyta > Magnoliopsida > Asterales > Asteraceae > Tagetes > Tagetes erecta. The sequence goes on from CM061497.1 coordinate 9,774,345, forward strand.
TGGTGTGGTGGTGCGGCCGCTGCTAGTGTTTATGATATGAGTGTGTGTTTGTGTCGCGAGATGTCGAGGAAGAAGAAGGAAGAAGGGGGGTGACGGGTGGATTGGGCTTTTTAAATTTTAATTTACATTTCTGGCCCTTACACATTAATAGATTATTTAGTTAGCTTTTAAAGTTTATAATTAGTTTAATTAATTACAAAACGAACCCAAAACTTATATAAACTTAACGGAATAGTTAAAAGGTAGTTACGGTGTTAAGCAGAATTTACGGGGTGTCACATTTTCGAAAGTTGATTTTTTTATCGAATTTGTTTTTAGTGTGATTATTTAGGTAAATATTGTGGTTTATATGAAAATTTTAATGTTTTTGAAAGTTGATTTTTTGATCAAATTTGTTTTTGTGTGATTATATAGGTAAATGTTGTGGTTTATTTGAAATTTTTTTATTTTTTCAAAAGTTGATTTTTTGATCAAATTTATTTTTGGTGTGACTATATATGTAAATGTTATGTTTTTATAAGAAACGTTTTGATGTTTTGGAAAGTTGATTTTTTCATCAAATATGATTTTTTGTGATTACATAGGTAAATGTTGTGGTTTATGTGAAAATTTTTTATTTTTTCAAAAGTTGATTTTTTGAAAAATTTGATTTTAGTTTGATTATATAGGTAAATGTTGTGGTTTTATAAGGAAAATTTTGATATTTTCGAAAGTTGATTTTTTTGTCGAATTTCTTTATAGTATGATTATATAGGTAAATGTTGTGGTTTTATGTGAAATTTTTTTTATTTTTTCAAAAGTTGATTTTTTTATCAAATTTGTTTTTGTGACTATATAGGTAAAATTGTAGTTTTATATGAAAAGTTTTAATGTTTTAGAAAGTTTATTTGTTGATCAAATTTGTTTTTAGTTTGATTATATAGGTAAATGTTGTGGTTTAATGTGAGAATTTTTATTTTTTAAAAAGTTGATTTTTTGATCAAATTTGTTGTTGGTGTGATTATATAGTTAAATGTTCTTGTTTTATTTGAAAATTTTTAATTTATCAAAAGTTGAGTTTTTTTATCAAATTTGTTTTTGGTGTGAGTGTATAGATAAATGTTGTGGTTTTATATGAAAATTTTTTATGTTTTCGAAAGTAGATTTTTTGATCAATTTTGTTTTTTGTGTGATTATATAGGTAAATATTGTGGTTTATGTGAAAAAAATTTATTTTTTCAAAAGGTGATTTTTTGATCAAATTTGTTTTTATGTGATTATATAGGTAAATGTTGTGGTTTTAAATGAAAAGTTTTGATGTTTTCGAAAGTTGATTTTTTGATCAAATTTGTTTTTGTGTGATTATATAGGTAAATGTTGTGGTTTATGTGAAAATTTTTGTTTTTTTCAAAAGTTTATTTTTTTAATAAATTTGAATTTAGTTGTGATAGGTTCATTTGGGTCGATACTGCTACAAATCAGAATGATCAACGTACAAACACAACAATTCAATCAGCAACACAATCCATTACTTAATAATTCTCTTGTATTGTTGATCAAAGCAATAGTTGAATTACAATGGTGCAGGAGAATACAATCACACACACAGTTTCTCCCTCTAACGTGTATTGGTGATCTAGACTCTCTCTCAAACATTCATTAGCAACATGCTTTATGCATCACTACTTAGGGATAATACAAAATTAACCCTACACTATACAAACTTGTATAAACAAAGAACAAAACAAATCTTCTAACAGGAACGAGCCCTAACAAGTTGGATTATATAGGTAAATGTTGTGGTTTTATATGAAAAGTTTTGATGTTTTCGAAAGTTGATATTTTTTATCAAATTTTTTTTGCGTGATTATATAGGTAAATGTTGTGGTTTATGTGAAAATTTTTGTTTTTTTCAAAAGTTGATTTTTTGAATAAATTTGAATTTAGTTGGATTATATAGGTAAATGTTGTGGTTTTATAAGAAAAGTTTTGATGTTTCCAAAGTTCATTTTTTATCGAACTTGTTTTTAGTGTGATTATATAGGTAAATGTTGTGGTTTTATGTGCAAATTTTTTATTTTTACAAAAGTTGATATTTTGATCAAATTTGTTTTTCGTGTGATTATATAGCTAAATGTTGTGGTTTATATGAAAATATTTTATGTTTTTGAAAGTTGATTTTTTGATCAAATTTGTTTTTGTGTGATTATATAGGTAAATATTGTGGTTTATGTGAAAATTTTTTATTTTTCAAAAGTTGATTTTTTGATCAAATTTGTTTTTGTGTGATTATATAGGTAAATGTTGTGGTTTTATATGAAAAGTTTTGATGTTTTCGAAAGTTGATTTTTTTATCAAATTTGGTTTTGTGTGATTGTATAGGTAAAATGTTGTGTTTTATGTGAAAATTTTTTTTTTTCAAAAGTTTATTTTTTAATAAATTTGAATTTAGTTGGATTATATAGGTAAATGTTGTGGTTTATTAGAAAATTTTTTATGTTTTCGAAAGTTATTTTTTAATCGAATTTGTTTTTAGTATGATTATATAGGTAAATGCTGTGGTTTTATGTGAAATTTTTTTATTTTTTCAAAAGTTGATTTTTTGATCAAATTTGTTTTTAGTGTCACTATATAGGTAAGTAAAAGTTGTGGTTTTATATGATAAGTTATGATGTTTTCGAAAGTTTATTTTTTGATCAAATTTGTTTTTTGTGTGATTATATAGGTAAATGTTGTGGTTTTATGTGAAAATTTTTGATTTTTTCAAAAGTTGATTTTTTGAATAAGTTTGATTTTAGTTGGATTATATAGGTAAATGTTGTGGTTTTATAAGAAAATTTTTGATGTTTCCAAAGTTGATATTTTTATTGAACTTGTTTTTAGTGTGATTATATAGGTAAATGTTGTGGTTTATGTGCAAATTTTTTATTTTTACAAAAGTTGATTTTTTGATCAAATTTGTTTTTGTGTGATTATATAGGTAAATGTTGTGGTTTTATATGAAAATATTTTAAGTTTTTGAAAGTTGATTTTTTGATCAAATTTGTTTTTGTGTGATTATATAGGTAAATATTGTGGTTTATGTGAAAATTTTTTATTTTTTCAAAAGTTGATTTTTTGATCAAATTTGTTTGTGTGTGATTATATAGGTAAATGTTGTGGTTTATATGAAACGTTTTGATGTTTTCGAAAGTTGATATTTTTTATCAAATTTTTTTTTGCGTGATTATATAGGTAAATGTTGTGGTTTATGCGAAATTTTTTTGTTTTTTCAAAAGTTGATTTTTTTAATAAATTTGAATTTAGTTGGATTATATAGGTAAATGTTGTGGATTTATGTGAAATTTTTTTATGTTTTCGAAAGTTATTTTTTTTATCGAATTTGTTTTTAGTATGATTATATAGGTAAGTAAAAGTTGTGGTTTTATATGATAAGTTATGATGTTTTCAAAAGTTTATTTTTTGATCAAATTTGTTTTTTGTGTGATTATATAGGTAAATGTTGTGGTTTTATATGAAAAGTTTTGATGTTTTCGAAAGTTGATATTTTTTTATCAAATTTGTTTTTGCGGGATTATTTAGGTAAATGTTGTGGTTTATGTGAAAATTTTTGTTTTTTTCAAAAGGTTATTTTTTGAATAAATTTTAATTTAGATGGATTATATAGGTAAATGTTGTGGTTTTATAAGAAAAGTTTTTATGTTTTCAAAAGTTATTTTTTTATCGAATTTGTTTTTAGTATGATTATATACGTAAATGTTGTGGTTTTTTGTGAAAATTTTTTATTTTTTTAAAAGTTGATTTTTTGATCAAATTTGTTTTTAGTGTCATTATATAGGTAAGTAAAAGTTGTGGTTTTATATGATAAGTTATGATGTTTTCGAAAGTTTATTTTTTGATCAAATTTGTTTTTTGTGTGATTATATAGGTAAATGTTGTGGTTTTATGTGAAAATTTTTTATTTTTTCAAAATTTGATTTCTTGAATAAGTTTGATTTAGTTGGATTATATAGGTAAATGTTGTGGTTTAATAAGAAAATTTTTGATGTTTCCAAAGTTGATTTTTTTATCGAACTTGTTTTTAGTGTGATTATATAGGTAAATGTTGTGTTTATGTGCAAATTTTTTATTTTTACCAAAGTTGATTTTTTGATCAAATTTGTTTTTGTGTGATTATATAGGTAAATGTTGTGGTTTTATATGAAAATATTTTAAGTTTTTGAAAGTTGATTTTTTGATCAAATTTGTTTTTGTGTGATTATATAGGTAAATATTGTGGTTTATGTGAAAATTTTTTATTTTTTCAAAAGTTGATTTTTTGATCAAATTTGTTTTTGTGTGATTATATAGGTAAATGTTGTTATTTTATATGAAACGTTTTGATGTTTTCGAAAGTTGATATTTTTTATCAAATTTTTTTTTGCGTGATTATATAGGTAAATGTTGTGGTTTATGTGAAAATTTTTTGTTTTTTCAAAAGTTGATTTTTTTAATAAGTTTGAATTTAGTTGGATTATATAGGTAAATGTTGTGGTTTATAAGAAAAGTTTTTATGTTTTCGAAAGTTATTTTTTTATCGAATTTGTTTTTAGTATGATTATATAGGTAAATGTTGTGGTTTTATGTGAAATTTTTTCATTTTTTCAAAAGTTGATTTTTTGATCAAATTTGTTTTTAGTGTCACTATATAGGTAAGTAAAAGTTGTGGTTTTATATGATAAGTTATGATGTTTTCGAAAGTTTATTTTTTGATCAAATTTTTTTTGTGTGATTATATAGGTAAATGTTGTGGTTTTATGTGAAAATTTTTGATTTTTTCAAAAGTTGATTTTTTCAAAAGTTGATTTTTTGAATAAGTTTGATTTTAGTTGGATTATATAGGTAAATGTTGTGGTTTTATAAGAAAATTTTTGATGTTTCCAAAGTTGATTTTTTTATTGAACTTGTTTTTAGTGTGATTATATAGGTAAATGTTGTGGTTTATGTGCAAATTTTTTATTTTTACAAAAGTTGATTTTTTGATCAAATTTGTTTTTGTGTGATTATATAGGTAAATGTTGTGGTTTTATATGAAAATATTTAAGTTTTTGAAAGTTGATTTTTTGGTCAAATTTGTTTTTGTGTGATTATATAGGTAAATATTGTGGTTTATGTGAAAATTTTTTATTTTTTCAAAAGTTGATTTTTTGATCAAATTTGTTTTTCTGTGATTATATAGGTAAATGTTGTGGTTTTATATGAAAAGTTTTGATTTTTTCGAAAGTTGATATTTTTTTATCAAATTTGTTTTTGCGTGATTATATAGGTAAATGTTGTGGTTTATGTGAAAATTTTTGTTTTTTTCAAAAGGTTATTTTTTGAATAAATTTTAATTTAGATGGATTATATAGGTAAATGTTTTGGTTTTATAAGAAAAGTTTTTATGTTTTCAAAAGTTATTTTTTTATCGAATTTGTTTTTAGTATGATTATATACGTAAATGTTGTGGTTTTTTGTGAAAATTTTTTATTTTTTCAAAAGTTGATTTTTTGATAAATTTGTTTTTAGTGTCGCTATATAGGTAAGTAAAGTTGTGGTTTTATATGATAAGTTATGATGTTTTCGAAAGCTTATTTTTTGATCAAATTTGTTTTTAGTGTGATTATATAGGTAAATGTTGAGATTTTTTTTGAAAGTTTTTGATTTTTTCAAAAGTTGATTTTATGATTATTTTTGATTTTAGTTGGATTATATAGTTAAATGTTGTGGTTTTATAAGAAAATTTTTGATGTTTCCAACGTTTATTTTTTTAGCGAATTTGTTTTTAGTGTGATTATATAGGTAAATTTTGTAGTTTTATGTGCAAATTTTTTATTTTTACAAAAGTTGATTTTTTGATCAAATTTGTTTTTGTGTGATTATATAGCTAAATATTGTGGTTTTATATGAAAAGTTTTGATGTTTTCGAAAGTTATTTTTTGATCAAATTTGGTTTTGTGTGAATATATAGGTAAATGTTGTGGTTTATGTGAAAATTTTTTGTTTTTTTCAAAAGTTGATTTGTTGAATAAATTTGAATTTAGTTGGATTATATAGGTAAATGTTGTGGTTTTATAAGAAAACTAGGTTTAACACGCGTGTATTACACACGGGTTGAATAAAAATATTTTTAAAACATTATAACTATTATATTTAAAAATTTATAAATAATTTAATAAACTATTATTAATTACAAAATTTTGTCTTTATTAACTCTCTTACTCAATTTTCCTTCTCAACCTTCCTTTTGTAAAATAAATTATGTTTTCCCCCCAAAATTTACCCCCTAAAAACTCTAATTTATTAGATAGATTTTTAATGTTTTCGAAAGTTAGTTTTTTATCGAATTTGTTTTTAGTATGATTATATAGGTAAATGTTGTGGTTTTATGTGAAATTTTTTTATTTATTTAAAAGTTTATTTTTTGATCAAATTTGTTTTTAGTGTCACTATATAGATAAAAGTTGTGGTTTTATATGATAAGGTTATGATGTTTTCGAAAGTTTATTTTTTGATCAAATTTGTTTTTGGTGTGATTATATAGTTAAATGTTCTGGTTTTATGTGAAAATTTTTGATTTTTTCAAAAGTTGATTTTTTGAATAAGTTTGATTTTAGTTGGATTATATAGGTAAATGTTGTGGCATTATAAGAAAATTTTTAATGTTTCCAAAGTTGATTTTTTTATCGAATTTGTTTTTATTGTGATTATATAGGTAAATGTTGTGGTTTTATGTGCAAATTTTCGATTTTTTTCAAAAGTTGAATTTTTGATCAAATTTGTTTTTCCTGTGATTATATAGGTAAAGTTGTGGTTTATATGAAAATATTTTAAGTTTTTGAAAGTTGATTTTTTGATCAAATTTGTTTTTGTGTGATTATATAAGTAAATGTTGTGGTTTTATTAGAAAAGTTTTGATGTTTTCGAAAGTTGATTTTTTAATCAAATTGGGTTTAGTGTGATTATATAGGTAAATGTTGTGGTTTATGTGATAATTTTTTGTTTTTTTCAAAAGTTGATTTTTTGAATAAATTTGAATTGAGTTGGATTATATAGGTAAATGTTGTGGTTTAATAAGAAAATTTTTTATGTTTTTGAAATTTATTTTTTTATCGAATTTGTTTTAGTATGATTATATAGGTATATGTTGTGGTTTATGTGAAATTTTTTTATTTTCTCAAAAGATGATTTTTTGATCAAATTTGAATTTAGTTGGATTATTTAGATAAATGTTGTGGTTTTATAAGGAAATTTTTATGTTTTCGAAAGTTATTTTTTTATCGAATTTGTTTTTAGTCTGATTATATAGGTAAATGTTGTGGTTTTATGTGAAATTTTTTTTTTCAAAAATTGATTTTTTGATCAAATTTGTTTTTAGTGTCACTATATAGGTAAAACTTGTGGTTTTATATGTTAAGTTATGATGTTTTCGAAAGTTTATTTTTTGATCAAATTTGTTTTTGGTGTGATTATATAGGTAAATGTTGTGGTTTTATGTGAAAATTTTTGATTTTTTCAAAAGTTGATTTTTTGAATAAGTTTGATTTTAGTTGGATTATATGGGTAAATGTGTTAAAAACAAACCCAAGGTCTTGTGATTTGTTTTTAAGAAATTGCTTCGGGATATAAAAATGTTGGTGTGCAAAAACAAAAACATTAAAAAAAAGGAATTAATTAGAATTAATTTTATTGACTTGTCTTATGTTGTTGATATTTAATGTGACAAAGTCTATTAAGGATGTCTTGTCTAATTAATATGTCGAGAATGTTTGCAGGTGCAATAAATGCAGTTGAAAAAGTCAACAGACGAGAAAATTTGAGAAAAATTGCTCAAAGTGTTGTAGCCGGGCAAAGATATCAGAACACTGTTTAGCCGGGCAATGAAGACACTGTTCAGCCGGGTAAAGTTGTGTGTCTGATATGAGCCGGGTGATTGAGAAAAAGAAGTGAAGCCGGGTGAAGATAATATGACTACTGTATAGCCGGGAAATGAACATGTCAAATCTATGCCGGGTGAAGAAGTCATAGACATCTGCCGGGTGACAAGTTATATCACTATACAGCTGGGTAAAAGAGAAGTTATCTTGCCGTGTAAGTGTATAACACTGTGTTGCCGGGTGATGAAGAAAAGCATGCCGGGTGATATAGAAGACAACTGTGTTGCCGGGTGTTGAAGAAAGCATGCCGGGTGAAAGAAGACAACTGTGTTGCCGGGTGATGAAGGTCACTATGCAAGCCGGGTGATATTGTGAAGTCTACTATGTTGCCGGGTGATGAGTAAAACCAAACAAGTGTAGTTGTTCCTAACCTTTACCCGTCTCTACAGTGACTTACCCGTCTCTACAGTGACTTACCCGTCTCTACAGTGATTGACCCATCGAGTGTTTTTACATGTTATATGTTGACCCGTCACATGTTGCGACTTGTCTCAAGTACTTGACCCGTCCCAACAGTACATGACCCGTCTCAACAGTGCATGACCCGTCAAGGCTTATTGGGCTTTTAAGTGTTTACCCGTCTAAGCTGTTGACCCGGCACCTCATGTTTGACCTAATTTTTCAACCATATAAAAACCCGCCTCTTCACAAACACTTATCATTTTTCACTCACAATTTCAAGCAAATCCCCTGCACTTAAATCGTTTGATTATCATATTCAATCGTTTGTTTTGTAACAAGTCTGATCGATTGAATAAGGTATTGTTTAAGTGATTTGATCTTGATAAACCTGCAAATCGATAGGTAAAACAAAAAACGATGATGAACAGTGTTTTTGATCACTGAATCGACACTTTGATTTTACGTGTTAAAACTGAAATCTAATGTTGCTTTAGGTGTAAAAACTGTCGATTATCAACAATCAATCATTAATTTGCATCAAATGTCCTTAAAATCAACAGAATCACCCAAAATTATTCATAACTGTTAAACCTTCATTGATGACCTGTTAAATGCTCTTAAATGTTAACTTCAAAATGATGAAATATGTGATAAAAGTGACAAATCCTTGTTAAAACTGAACTAAAACATGTTAAACAACTCCATCTTATGAATGTCAAATTTTTGTTCTTAAGTGTTAACCTGTTAAATTGCAAAATGTTGTATGATCATTAAAATTCAAAGTTGTTTTGATCAAAATGATGAAAATCAGTTTGTTAGATCAATTTAGGAGTTAAAATGATTATGTGAATGTTTTACTTTTATAAATTTGTGTTCAAACACTTATGAAAATTTGAAATTTATTAATGAAGAATCTAACACATTTGTCTTGTTTGTGTTTTGTTTTTGTTTTAACAGATGGAGAATTTGAAGTTTGAGCCCAAGCACAATTTAGTTGCTTGTTTGGATGAGTCTATTCCTGAGATTGAAGGATATAGAGACATGATGAGATTTATCAAGAGGACAAAGTATGTCTATGCTATGTGTGCCAAGCCGGTCATATATGCAAGATTGATCAAAATGTTTTGGAGGACGGCTGAGGTGGTTAGAAATGAGGCTGGAGTGACTATTGTTATAGGGAATATCACAAGATAGTTGGAATTGACTGTATCCGAAGAAGCTATCAGAACAACATTAAGGATTGATGAGGATGAAGTAGGAGCCAATGATGAGTTAACTATGGCTGAATGTCAAGCGTGCTTTGTGAATATGGGTCATCCTCCTGTATTTCCAAAGTCACAATTTGTAAGGGCAAGATTGGGGAAGAAGTGGAAGTTACTGTGCTATGTGATTCAGCAGTGCATGTCAAGAAGGAGTGCTAGTTTCGACAATTTTCCATCTGACATTGCATCCCCAATAGTTGCCATAGCAGAAAACAAACCATTTTACATGTCGAAATGGATTATGAATGGTTTTGTGTTCAATCTTGTGAAGGGTAAAAGGTTCAAGTTTCTCATGTATCCGAGATTCTTGCAACTGATGATTAATGTTGCATATCCTATCATCAGAGAAGAAGGAGTTGTTGGAGGGATACTGTATACTGAGGACATGAACGATCTATCTTATAGGAAGATGAGTATCGGAAATGTGCCAAGTGTTGAGTTATTTGACTATATGAGAGATATAGCAAATAATGAGGAGGACATTGAGTCTGTATACCATCATATTTCACATGGAGAGATAGTAAATCCACAGGACCTTGTTGATGAGGTGCCTGACAATTTGTTGGATGATGATGAGTATGCTGCTCGTCATCCAGAAGATGAAGAAGATGGATTTGAGGACGAAGAAGAAGAAGATAGTGATGGTGGTGATGATAGTGGAAATGATGATGGTGATGATATTGGAAATAATGGTGATGATGATGCTGAATCTGTTTCAGAGGAGGCAGAGAATATTGAGATAGCTGAACCAATGGAGTTGGAGATAGAAAATGTCGAAGTTGTTGAACCAGTTGCAAGTAAAGAACCTGTTGAGGTTGCTAGTGTGGCTGAAGAGGTTGACATTGAAAATCCAAGGAATATTACTGTTCAGTATGTTAGATCTCGAAGATCTAAGTCTGTGATTGTGGAGAAACCAAGTTTGATAGCATGTGTTGATGAGGCTGAACAGATAGATGTTGTTCAGATCGCTCAGGAAGTAATGGCCGAGGTAGAGACTATTGCACAGATAGTTGATGACACTGATGCTGGCATTACTGTTCCAGTTGATATACCCACCACATCATCTCCGGTTGCTGAAATCATTGAACAAGTTTTGGAGTCTTCGCCAAAAATTGGTTCAAATGTTGATGAGAATGAGGATAAAAAGAGGATTGTTGAATTAGAAGAGATGGTGGCAAAACTCTTAGATGCTAATGAACAGTTGAAAGCATCAAATGATAGAAAGAAGAAAAGTTTTAAGAGTTTTGGACTATTCATAATCAGAATCTGAAAACATTCAAGGAGTTGGATGCTGATCATGTTAAGTTGAAGGCTGAACATGAAGAGTTGAAGGCTGAGTATGATAAGTTGAAGGATGAATATGAAAATCTGAAGTATGATTATAAAGAGTTGAAGGCTGAATGTAATACTCTCGATGCTGAGAAAGAAATGTTGGAGAAATGGTTGGAAGAAACTCGATCAAAGAAGTCAGGGTCCACATCAGACAAAGATTTTTCAGATGAGGTGATGGAAGTGACTGAACCTTCTCAAGAAGCAACAGTCTATTATACTCGAGCACGTGGCACGACAAATGTGGGCATAAGGGTTGAATCTCCAATTATCATTCCCGATGAAGCTGCTGCTGATTCTGTCAATGCTTACAAGGCTGAGGGAAAAAGAAAGTTAGATGCTGTGCCGGAGATTACTGAAGAAGCATCTGTTTCAAAGAAAGCAAAAACTAATGAGACAGTGCAGATTGAGCCGATTCAATCTGTGACTGTAGCTGAAACTGAGGTGGTAGAAATGGCAAAGGTTGATGATACTGTGAAAGTAGCTGAAACTGGAGAAACAGTTCAGATTGAGCCGATTCAATCTGAATCTGTATTGGTTGAAGAAGTGCCTAAAGTAGTTGAAATGGTTGAGAATGTGCCTGAAACTATGACAGAAGAAGTAAGTCAGTTTGAGCCGGTTCAAACTGATAATGCACCTATGATAGAGGCACTAGATGACTTAGACGATATTGATTTTACTGAGTCTGAACCAGAAGCTGAGCCTGAAGCCAATCCTGATCATGAGATTCCAGCTGACTTGTCTGAACGCTTTGCGTATCTTGAGAAGATGAAGTATAATGCAATATATCTGAATGGGCTGACTGTGAGTCAAATCAACGAAGAGTATGAGAAATGTGTGACTGCACAAGATAAAGCTGCTGCTGATGAGAAAGAATTTATAGTTGAAATGGGTGAGTGGACACCGTTACAAGAAAGTTTGAATATCGAAGATTTACCTCCACAAGAGCTTTATCATCAAAATCCGGAAGAGATGTCCAGCAGAAATATGCGAGAATGGTTGAATTCGAGGAACTATCCATACAGAATTTTGAAGAAGTTGAAACATGAATCTCTGAAGAAAATTGTTGTAAGCTTTATGAAGACTGAGAAGATGTATAATCGGATGTTTTACCTGGATTACAACAACCCTCAGTACTATGAGCTGACCAAGAGATACAAAGTTCTCGGACCAAAAGAGATACCGGTAATGGCTTTACCAGAGAATGCGCACAAAAAGAGGCATGAGTTGATGGATATGTTTCCAAGTGAGGTGAAGGAATACAATATACCTATGGATGTACGTGAATCATGGCATAAATCAGCCACAGCAGGTGATGTTGTGAGATCACTGCTGAGCAAGGGTCAGTCGATTGCTGAACTTCTTGATTCAATGATCGTACCGGAAAAGTCCAAGAAGGTAAAAATCATAGCGTGGAAATATGACGAAGTGTTTGATGCTTTCATGATTAAAAGAGTTAATGGTTTATGCGATGTATACCATTATTACTCTAGTATTTTCAAATTAGAGGTGCAAGATTTGAAGGAGTTGCACAAGCTGAGATTGATCAATCACACGCATGCTGAGCGTGGTGATAAATGCGTAATGCTACTCGATTCTGGGATAAGCCGGTTACCGAAGTATTTGGAATTTAGAGGTCAACAGGAGGATAGTGCCTATGTTCAATCGAAGAAAACAAGAAAGCAAAAGAAGTTGGTAGTGAGTGAAGATATGTATTTGGAAGAATTTTCTGACGAATACTTTGACAAGGTGACTGATCCGGGGTTAAAAGTGTTTGATGGTTCTCAAGCGACTAAGCCAATTCTTAAAGTTTTCTACAATCAGGAAACTTTTGAGTTGAAAATTGTACGAAATATGGATGATTGGGATAAGGACATGATTACCTTATTCAGTACATTTGAGCTGAAATTATTGCATCCATCTTACATTGATCACCTGAGAAGTTACAGAATGGAAAAATGCAAAGACAAAGTTGCTGAAGCTGATAGAAACTTGTTTGTGGTGATGATCGAGGTGATAGCAGTTGCGTCAGAGAAGATACGTGTAAGGAAGGCATTACTCAATGCTAACCTTGTGAAGGTCGATATTCCAGAGATAGAGTTCATGAGAGTTACTGCGAAGGGTACATTGGAAGTGCAAGTCAAAGGGAAAGAAATGCCATTTGAATTTTACGCTAACATTGATTTTGCAGGTTTAACTCTTGATTCTCTGAGACGTATGAATGCCTGCTTAATTCTTACAAACGAATCAAAACCAAGACAAGCAAAAATTGCAGAAAAGTTCAAGTCATGCATCGAGGAAGCGTTGAAAGAGCAAGAAGAATACAAAGGAAAAGAGTTGCTGGATGTTAAAGATAAACTTGAAGATTGGTGAGAGATTGGAGCTGAAAAAACTAGAGATGAAAACTGTGAAGATTTTTGATGAAGTCCAAAGATAAATCTTAGGGGGAGTACTGTTAGGGTTATTTCCAGTTAAGATTTACTTTGTACTTATTTTATACTTTGTGTATAGTTTAGGGTCTATTTTGTTATTTTCCCTAAAATGTATTTTGTTGCTTAAAGCATGTAGTGAGAGAGTGTGAGGAGAGAGAGTCTAATTCACATATTCACGTTAGAGAGAGAACTAAGTGTGTGTGATTTATTTTCTCCTACATTTGTACTGCAGATTTGCTTTGATCATCAAATACAAGAGAATTATTTAGTAATGAATTGTGTTTGTGATTGAACTGTGTTTGTGTATGAATCATTCTGATCATTGAGCGATATCATCGATCCAATTGAACCTATCATTGAAAGTTGATTTTTTGATCAAATTTGATTTTGTGTGATTATATATTTATATAGGTAAATGTTGTGGTTTATGTTAAAATTTTTTGTTTTTTTCAAAAGTTGATTTTTTGAATAAATTTGAATTGAGTTGGATTATATAGGTAAATGTTGTGGTTTTATAAGAAAATTTTTTATGTTTTTGAAATTTATTTTTTTATCGAATTTGTTTTAGTATGATTATATAGGTAAATGTTGTGGTTTATGTGAAATTTTTTTATTTTTTCAAAAGATGATTTTTTGATCAAATTTGAATTTAGTTGGATTATTTAGATAAATGTTGTGGTTTTATAAGGAAATTTTTATGTTTTCGAAAGTTATTTTTTTATCGAATTTGTTTTTAGTCTGATTATATAGGTAAGTGTTATGGTTTTATGTGAAATTTTTTTTTTCAAAAATTGATTTTTTGATCAAATTTGTTTTTAGTGTCACTATATAGGTAAAACTTGTGGTTTTATATGTTAAGTTATGATGTTTTCGAAAGTTTATTTTTTGATCAAATTTGTTTTTGGTGTGATTATATAGGTAAATGTTGTGGTTTTATGTGAAAATTTTTGATTTTTTCAAAAGTTGATTTTTTGAATAAATTTGAATTTAGTTGGATTATATAGGTAAATGTTTTGGTTTTATAAGAAAATTTTTTATGTTTTCGAAAGTTATTTTTTTATCGAATTTGTTTTTAGTATGATTATATAGGTAAATATTGTGGTTTTATATGAAATTTTTTAATTTTTTCAAAAGTTGATTTTTTGATCAAATTTGATTTTAGTTTGATTATATAGGTAAATGTTGTGGTTTTTGTTAGGTCTCGTTCCTATTAGAAGATTTACTTTGTTCTTTGTTTATACAAGTTTGTATAGGGTAGGGTTAATTTTGTATTATCCCTAAGTAGTGATGCATAAAGCATGTTGCTAGTGAATGTTAGAGAGAGAGTCTAGATCACAAATTACATGTTAGAGAGAGAAACTGTGTGTGTGATTGTATTCTCCTGCACCATTGCTTTGATCATCAATACAAGAGAATTATTTAGTAATGAATTGTGTTGCTGATTGAATTGTTGTGTTTGTACGATTGATCATTCTGATTTGTAGCAGTATCGATCCAATTGAACCTATCAATTAGTATCAGAGCTGTTGGTACTGTGTGTTCTTCGCTATTCATCAAGTAAAAACACATCAATATTGCTCAAATCATGATCTGAATGATCTGTTGATGTTTTTAGATCTGATTCATCATCGGAATCATTTCTAATTCACAACAATTGTGCAAATTCTATCAAATTTTCATCAAATCTGAGGAATTAAGAAGAAATTAAAAGTTACTATTCGATCGAATTTTTTTGCTCAAAATCATCAAAATTGATCATGTTTTGGATTGATTGATATAGGAGATTGATAATCGGTATCAAACACTGCTTGTGTGTGATTTTTGGACAAATTGGACAAGTTTTGTTAAAATTATGAAAAATCTGTATGAAGATGTTGATGAACATGAAGAACAGGTTGAAGATGAACTAGACGGGTGATAAAATTTGACTTAGACAAAATTTTTGGACTTAGTTTGGTGAACAATTAGGTCCTGTGCAGCCGTGTAAGGAAATTTGTCTAGACGGGTGAAGAATTTGCAAGTAAAAGTTGTGTACTGTTGAGCCGGGTGATCAACCCTACAGCCGGATCAACTTGTTACTGTTCAGCCGGGTCATTATCTCTTTTAGCCGTGTCAAGTGTAGCCAGGTGAAAGTTTTGATAACTGTTGAGCCGGGTGATTGATTCTTTTAGCCGTGTCAAGTTCTGCCGTGTTAAGTTATATCTGTCCAGCCGTGTGAGTGTTATCAAGACGTGTGACTTTTCAGCCGGGTAATACATTTTAGCCGGGTGAAGATATAAAGTGTTGGAAGATTTGCAACTGATCAAGCCGTGTGACTGTTCAGATGGGTGAAGAAGTGTTCAGCCGGGTGAAGAAGAAAATTCACTGTTCAGCTGGGTGAAGAAGAAAATTCACTGTTCAGCCGGGTGAAGAAGAAAATTCACTTTTCAGCCGGGTGAAGAACAAAAATTCACTGTTTGTTAGGGTTATTTCCATGTAAGATTTACTTTGTACTTATTTTATACTTTGTGTATAGTTTAGGGTCTATTTTGCATTTTCCCTAAAAATGTATTTGTTGCTTAAAAGCATGTAGTGAGAGAGTGTGAGGGGAGAGGCTAGATCACTATTCACGTTAGAGAGAGAACTAAGTGTGTGTGCTTTATTTTCTCCTGCATTTGTACTACAAAACTTGCTTTGATCATCAATATACAAAGAGAATTATTAGTAATGAACTGTGTTTATGATTGAACTGTGTTTGTGTATGAATCATTCTGATCATTGAGCGATATCATCGATCCAATTGAACCTATCAATTGGTATCAGAGCTGTTGGTATTGTGTTCTTCGCTATTCATCAAGCAAAACACTACAATATTGCTCAAAAATCATGATCTGAATGAATTGTTGCTGTTTTTAGTTGTGATTTATCATCGCAATCACTCCTAATTCACAACAATCGTGCAAATTCCATCAGATTATCATCAGATCTGAGGAATTAAGAAGATTGAAAAAGTTACTGTTCGATCGAAATTTGCTCAAATTCATCAAAATTTGATCATGTTTTGGATTGATTGAGATTAGGGATTGATAATCGGGCCATTTCACTGATTTTGTGTGATTTTTGAAGAAATTGGACAAGTTTTTGATAAACCCAGAAAAATTCTCATGATGAAGATGATGAACAGTATGAACTGGGTGAAGATTTTCTCTCTGCCGGGTGAAGAACAAAAGCTACTGTTCAGCCGGGTGAAGAAGGATTTTTCACTGTTCAGCCGTGTGACTCATTTTTAGTTGTTTTAATCCTTAATTTCTTATCTTGTTTTTAATTCCTTGTCTTTATTTTAGTATTTTAACTGTTTCTTTTCAAATATCTTTAAAAAAAAACACAAAAATATTTTCTTTAAAAATTGTTAAAATGACACCTAATGATGATTCTGATAACCGTATTCCTAGACTTGTCAATCGTGCAGATTTCAAGAATTGGACGATTAGACTGAAGCATCATCTCTGCTCAATAGACAATGATCTTTGGAAGTCAATTGACAAGGGTCCTCACATACCTACACAGACAGCTCCAGATAGTGCAAGTACCTACACCAAGGACTCTACTGAACCTTATCCAGAGGATAATTTGTCAGCAGAAGATTTAAGGAAAGTGAAGAATGATAGCAAAGCATATTCTTTGATGTGCAAGGGATTGCCACTACAAGTACTGTCAAGGTTGGATACCTATCAAACAGGTTATACATTGTTCAAAGCTTTGAAGTCCATTTGTGAAGGAGCTGAACAACTCAGAAGTCTCAAGAAACAAAAGCTGAAGAGACAGTTGGAGTTATTTGAACATATTGCTGGAGAGTCCGTGCATCAGATGATGAATAGGTTTGTTCATCTGACTACTGAAATGTCCAATGCGGGTGCAAAGACAGATCTCCAAGATCTGAATGACAGATTGTTATGTGCACTTCCATCATCATGGAAACAGACTGTGACTTTACTGAAACATACTGAGAAGTTTCCGATGGATCTGGATTTGCTCATTGCTAAGATTGAAGAAGTTGAAATTGATGAAGGTTCTAGAAACACTGATAGAACTGGTTCACATGCACAATACAAATATATTGTGAACCCTGCTAATACTGTGGAGAATGCCTTTCTTGCACAAGATGCAACTAAGTTTGAAGATGAGGGTGATTTATTTGTTGGCGCAAGTTTTTATACTGATTCATCATACTTTCCAAGTTCACCAACTTATTCTCAACCTCAATCTCCACCAAGAGCTCAAGTTCAAAGTCAGAATCTGAAGAATCAAGCAGAAAATCAAAGTTCGAATGTTCAAGCAAAAGTAAAAGATGTGATGAACATTTTGTTACAAGATGACGAGACCAAAACTGCATTTACAGCATTTATGGCAATCTTTCAAGCATATCAAGGAAGTCACTTGAATCAAATGGATGTTGTTCTTCAAGATTTATTTGAGATGGATCCTGATGACGTTGAGGAAATGGATTTGAATTGGCAGATGGTGATGGTTGCATATCGAACACAAAAGCATGCATATGTTAACTGAAGTTTCAAGCCACATGCAAACAAGACAGTTGGTTTTGACAAATCAAAGGCCAGATGCTTTAACTGTAACTGCTATGGTCATTTTTCAAGGGAATGCAAAGCTCCTAAGAATCAGAATTACAACGATCAAGCCAGTTCAAGTGGACAGAATCAAGGTCAAGGTCAAAGCTCGTCTTCAAGCTATCAAAGCAGGAATCAACGTTTCATTCAAAAACCATATCAAAGTCTTCCCATGCCGGAACTAAAAGATGAAGGCAAGAAACCAGATGATCAAACTAAAGCACTGGTGGTTAGTGTGAAAGACGGTTATGATTGGAGTGCATATGCAGAACAATTCACATCTGATCTTACATCCAGCCTGGCATTAGTTTGTGAAATTGAGGAAGATTGGTCTGAAGAAGGAGATATCAAAGTGATTGATACTGTGAGTGAAGATTCTGAGGAATACGACTGGAGTGCAAAGTCTGATCCTGTTGAAGAATCTGAATCAGAAATTGCGCTAATGGCTACATCTAGTGAGTCTTCATCATCCACCGAACAACCAAAGGTTAGTACTGATTTACCCCCTAATTATGTTCCATTGCCTGCTGATGTGAAGGAAAGGTTATGTTCTGAACAATGCATTCAACAAGTAGAACATTATCGAACTCATTCATTTAAAATTGGTGACAAATTAAGCAAACATGAGAAAATTCATGAACAACTTAAAATTGATCACAAAATTGCTGATGAGAAGATTTTGTCACTAAAAGAATCATCGAACAAAACCTTAAAAGAACTGGAACTTGTAACCAAACAACTTGAAGAAATGACAAAGAATTTTGAACAAGAAAAAGTTGCTCATGTTGTCATGCAAGTGGAATTAACAAAGGTGAAAACTTGTAAAACAATGGTTAAACAACTTATAAGTGAAAGAGGTAACAAAATCAAACAAGGATTGGGTTTCACTCATGAACCAATGCCTAATTCAATCACACAAACTTTACCTGAAAACTTCAATGAATTTGATCATTCACCTGAAAATGAACGAAAATTCAAAGAAATTCAAAGAAGTAAATCCGAATCCGAAGGATCTGAAGTGTTGATTGAAAGTTTGAAAGAAGAAGATGGCGTGACAACTGAAGCTGATGATGAAGCTAGCAACAAATCAGAACCTGTTCTGATTCAACTTGTTGAATATCCTGAACTGAATCCTAAGCAGGAAGTGAAGGAAGAAGCTGAATTTTCAGGATACAATGATCCTGAATACATCAAATGGAAGAATGAGCAAAAAGCGAAAGTTGCTGATAAACTGATCAAGAAGCAAGAGGTGAAGCAGACTGAAGTTTCAAAAGGAACGAAGCAGAAATCGAAAGTAACAGTCAATCAATCTGAAATAAAACAGTTGAAAGGTAAAAGTGTCATAAAATCGAATGACAACACCAAAGCTCAATTTGTTAAAACTGACAAGGTCAAACCTGTCAAAAAGAAAGTGTCAAAAAGTAAAACAATTAAGTTTGTGTCTGCAAGAACGTTTGATTTGAACGGATCTTATGGTAAACCAATCAATTCTCCAATCAAATCTAACTCTGGTCTGAAAACAGGTTCAGGTCCTAAGTCTTCCGCTGTCAATGATAAAAGAATTGAATCAAAGAAGTTAACCAAACAAGATGGTTTAAAATCGAATCAAGTTCCAAAGCAATCAAAATCACAAACAAAATCTCCACAAAAGAATCAAGTTAATCTAAAACCAAACAAAACTGATAATGAATCACGAGTGGGTTCAACATCAAAAGTTAACAATCGGCTCTTTAGGATTAGCAAGAAACATTGTGAGATTTGTGATCGTTATAATCATGCAACTGCTGAATGTTTCTTTAACAGGTACTGCAGTTTCTGTGACAAAAGAAACCATTCTTCAGAAGAATGTTTTTATAACAAATTTTGTGATATTTGTGAAAGGCGAAATCATGACACAAAGGATTGTTTCTTTTGAACAAACTCATCACGAGAAATGACTCAATTTCCAAATTTTCAAAGAAATCAGTCAATTGGTTTTCAAAATGTTAATCAAAGTCATTCTCCTGTCTTGAGAAACTTCAATCGAAACAATTCAATTTCTAATAACTTTTCATCAAGAAATGTGCAGGTTAACAGTTTTAAACCGAGAGCTTTGATGGTAAGAAATCAGAAATTTGAAAATAACCTTGATCCTAAGTTAGAGGAAAGGTTTATTGCTTTGAGAAGAAAGCAATCAATTCACGCCAATGGGCGAAACAGTTTTCAACCAAATCTCTCAAATGAAACAAATTTTCAAAATCTTCATTATCAACAAGTTACTGTTGCAGATAGATTCGGAAAACCCAAGACCATGTGGGCCTGGGTTGACCAAACTAACTAAGTGATTGTTGAAATGCAGGTACGCCCAAGAAGACATATCAACTCATGGTTCGTTGATAGTGGGTGTAGCCGGCATATGACAGGCAACCATGCCTTGCTTCAAGATTTTAAGCTGAAGAATGGTACACATGTTGCATTTGGAGGAGATGCTGGTGGTAAAATAACTAGAGAAGGAACTGTGTCAAATGGAGTGATTAGCTTTGATAAAGTCAACTACTGTGCACAGTTGAACTTTAATTTGCTAAGTGTATCTCAAATTTGTGACAAATCATATTCAACTTTATTTGATGATTCTTTCTGTTATATACTCAAACCAGGTTTCAAGATTGACAATGAATGGGTAGTGGTTAAAGCTCCAAGAGATCGTGATGTATACAAACTTGATTTGTCGCAGATTGATGCTGAAACCGAAACTACTTGTCTCATTGCGCATGCTTCAAATGATGAGAGTCAGCTTTGGCATAGACGGCTGGGTCATTCAAACTTCAGAAACATGAATCGTTTAGTGTCTGGAAATCATGCTGTAGGAATACCATCAAAGAAGTTCTCTACAACTGATCTCTGTCCAGCATGTTTGAAAGGAAAACAACATCGAATGTCTTTTAAGTCCAAGCAAGAACACTCCATTTCAAAACCCTTATAGATGCTACATATGGATCTTTTTGGACCAACAAATGTTCAAAGCATCGGAAAGAAGTCTTATTGTTTTGTCATCATTGACGATTTCACTAGATTTTCTTGGGTTTATTTCTTGCATGTTAAATCTGAAACTGCTGAGTTGTTAAAAGAATTTATTGTCAAAGTTGAAAATCAGTTGGATTGTAAAGTGAAAATCTTAAGAAGTGATAATGGAACAGAGTTTAAGAACGCTAATGTTGATTTGTTTTGTGCAGAAAAAGGAATTGCTAGACAATTTAGTGCTCCAAGAACGCCTCAACAAAATGGGGTTGCGGAACGGAAAAATCGGACACTGATTGAAGCAGCAAGATCCATGCTCGCAGATGCCAAAATCCCTATCACATTCTGGGACGAAGCTATTGCTACTGCGTGTTTTGTACAAAACAGGACATTATTGGTTCAGGATAAAAATAAAACATCTTATGAGTTATTGTTTGGAAGAAAACCAAATATTTCATACTTGAAAGCATTTGGTTGTCCTGTATCGATTCTAAATTTAAGTGATCATCTCGGGAAATTTGAGTCAAAATCTGACGATGGATTTTTCATTGGTTACTCGTCTGTTTCTAAAGCTTATCGGGTTTTTAATAGCAAAACAAATACTGTTATTGAAACTATTAACGTAAAGTTTTTAGAAAATTCGTTTCCGTCAGTGGCGCATGGTCCCGAATGGTTGTTTGATTTAGATTCGTTATCAAAATCTTTCAATTCTAACTTGTTTGATTTTTCAGGAAAAGCAAGGAAAGAATCAGGTGACTTGGGATGCTTTAGCGATGATTCTGATAATGACGATGATAGCAATCTCAATTCTGAGTATCCGTTCATGTCATTTCATAATCCTGATCATGTCAAATGTAGTCAAGCTCCGGGTCCTTCTGATTCTCAAGAAGATCAAGAATCGTATATTCTTGGTGATGAAGTTAATCCGCAAAGTTCTCCTAATGATGGTGGATCTGTTCAAAATCAACCATCATCAGATCCGAATGTTGAAGTTATTCCAGAATCCTTTGACTACTTCATCAATTCACCGGATCAGGTTCCTAATTTCACTCCGCATACTTCTACAATTCTACAAGATCTACCGAATCTGAATCAGTCAAATCTGGAGAGTCAAGTGCAAGGTGATGTTATACCAACTCCTCGAATTCACAAGAAACATCCTGTCTCTCAGATTATTGGGCCGTTGAATCAGAGAACTACTAGAAGTCAAACTGAGCAAGCAAACGTTTGTCTTTATTCATGTTTTCTTTCTCAAGTGGTACCAAAGAACATTTCAGAGGCGTTGCAAGATAATAGTTGGATTGAAGCCATGCAAGAGGAGTTACTTCAATTTCGCAAACAAGAGGTTTGGAAATTAGTGGACTTACCTGAAGGAGAAAATGCGATTGGTACAAGATGGTTGTACAAGAACAAGCCAGACGAACGTGGTATTGTTGTGAGAAACAAAGCCAGACTTATTGCACAGGGATATACTCAGGAAGAAGGTATTGACTATGAAGAAGTGTTTGCTCCGGTCGCTCGACTTGAAGCTATTCGCGTTTTTCTAGCTTATGCCTCTTTCATGAAGTTTAAAGTGTTTCAAATGGACGTCAAAGGCGCTTTTCTGTACGGACCAATTACCGATGATGTATATGTCAGACAACCTCCAGGTTTTGAAGATCCTGACTATCCACATCGTGTATACAAATTGAGCAAAGCTTTATATGGTCTACATCAAGCTCCAAGGATTTGGTACGAGACGTTATCTAAACATTTGCTAGAACATGGGTTTACAAGAGGTCAGATTGATCCAACTTTGTTTATGAAGCGGGAAAATGAAGATCTTTTATGTGTTCAAGTGTATGTGGATGATATCATCTTTGGATCAACCAGTGCGTCCATGTGCAAAGAGTTTGAAGAAATCATGAAGTCAAGATTTCAGATGAGTTCGATGGGGGAGATTAATTTCTTTCTCGGATTGCAAGTAAAACAATCAGCAGACGGAATTTTTATCAACCAATCAAAGTTTGTTGAGAAGTTGCTGAAGAAGTTCAAAATGCAGGATTGTCAGACTATTCGAACTCCATCAGATGTGAATTGCAAGATACAACCGGATTCGAAAGGCAAATCCGTTGATCAAACACTGTACAGATCGATGATTGGTTCACAAATGTATCTTACTGCATCAAGGCCAGACATTATGTATGTTGTATGTGTGTGCGCAAGATATCAGTCTGATCCAAAAGAGTCGCACCTGGTTGCTGTGAAACGTATTTTCAGATACCTTAAAGAGAAACCGAATCTCGGGTTATGGTATCCTTATGAAGGCAATTTTGAATTATATAGTTATTCTGATAGTGACTTTGGTGGGTGTGCTCTTGACAGGAAATCGACTACGGGAGGATGTCAATTTCTGGGTCCTAGACTTGTTTCTTGGCAATGCAAAAAGCAGACCAACGTTTCTGTATCCACAGCTGAAGCAGAGTATATCGTTGCATCTGCAGGATGTTCTCAAGTTTTGTGGTTACAAAACCAATTGCTTGACTACGGGTTTAACTTTCTCAAAACTCCTATTTACATAGATAATACTGCTGCTATGTTCATTACTGCTAATCCTGTTCAACACTCAAAAACCAAACATATCGAAATTCGATATCACTTTTTAAGAGACAACTCTGAAAAAGGTTTAATAATTTTGATTAAAGTTCATACCGACAAACAACTGGCAGATCTTTTCACAAAATCTTTTTTGTCAGGGCGGTTTGAATTCTTAATTCAATCCATAGGATTAATCAACCATGATTAATTCTAATTTTTGAAAAACAAACAAAAATCAGAAAATATAAAAGTCAAAAATAATATAAGTTGATGTCAAGTATTGATTCCTTTTTCTTTTATTTTATTGTTTTGCATTGTGTGTGTGCATGAAAAAGAGAAAAGCAAAAACAAAATATAAAAGCAAAAAGAAAATATCATGTCATAAGAATCAATATTGCAAAAAGTGAGAAATGATAGTTACACTAGACATTATTTGTTACATCATTTTTAATAAAGACTGATGAATGTTAATTGATGTGCTAGACAGCTCAGGCAATTAGACTGAAAAAGTAAGTTCATTGTTGACAAATCTAAACTTAATGATCGTTGTGTTAAGTTCCATTGCTATACATGTCTAGATATATATCTTTTGATGCATTGCTTGTGATGAAAGTTGTGCATAATCGGGTAATGATGCAGTCTATTCAGTGTGATGAACCGCATCGTGAGCTTCTTTGTTGTGGTATCCACAGACCTGAAGTCTTACACGAAGTCTCTTTTGAGCTTCAAGGTGCAGTAAAAGATTCCCAAAGTTGGAACATAAAGAGTCCCAAAGTGGACCAAATCCGAATAGAACCCAGATTCCACACTGTTTATGATTGTAAGTGACCAGGTTTTTGTGCAATATGCATTCAAGTGGTGGTTGATAAGGAAATATGTTGACATATGTATACATGTGGGTCACATAAGTCATTTTAATCGAACCTTAAATATCATCATGATACTGAAAAAGTAAGTGTGTCAACTCGAGCTAATTGATATGTTTTCATATCATCACTCAATCAGACATAAGTCAAATGTCTATTCAAAACTTGCAAAACATGTTCAGATAATGTGTGGTATGATCTCACTGCGATATTCTGATTCATTGCATTGCATATGTCTTTATTTTAATGTGTGTGCTTTGTGTGTGCAGGCATATGGAATCTTTATTGACACATCGACATCCTTGTTAAACTTAAAAATTTCAAGAAATTTCAAGTTTAGGGGGAGAATAATTTGAAGAAGAAAAATATTTGCAAAAAATCCAAAAATAGTTTGAATAAGTGTGTTTTGAATGAACAAGATTATGTGGTATGAAAAGCAAAGGTATTGGATGTGTTAAAAACAAACCCAAGGTCTTGTGATTTGTTTTTAAGAAATTGCTTCGGGATATAGAAATTTTGGTTGTGCAAAAACATTTTTGTGAGAAAAGTGAAAAAGGGAATTTTAGAATTAATTATTAATTTTTATTGACTTGTCTAATGTTGTTGATATTTAATGTGATAAATTCTATTAAGGATGTCTTGTCTAATTAATATGTCGAGAATGTTTGCAGGTGCAATAAATGCAGTTGAAAATGTCAACAGATGAGAAATTGAGAAAAACTACTCAAGTGTTGTAGCCGGGCAAAGATATCAGAAACAACTGTTCTGCCGGGTAATGAAAACACTGTTCAGCCGGGTAAAGTTGTTGTGTCTGATATGAGCCGGGTGATTGAGAAAAAGAAGTGAAGCCGGGTAAAGATATTATGACTACTGTATGGCCGGGCAATGAACATGTCAAATTTATGCCGGGTGAAGAAGTCATTAATATCTGCCGGGTGACAAGTTGTGTCACTATACAGCCGGGTGAAGAAATGTTATCACTGTACAGCCGGGTAAAAGAGAAGTTATCTTGCCGTGTAAGTGAATAACACTGTGTAGCCGGGTAAAAGAAGACAACTGTGTTGCCGGGTGATGAAGGTTACTATGCAAGCCGGGTGATGTTGTGAAGTCTATTATGTTGCCGGGTGATGAGTAAAACCAAACAGGTGTAGTTGTTCCTAAACTTTACCCGTCACTACAGTGGTTGCCCCGTCTCTACAGTGATTGACCCGTCAAGTGTTTTTACATGCTATATGTTGAACCGTCACATGTTGCGACTTGTCTCAAGTACTTGACCCGTCCCAACAGTACATGACCTGTCCCAACAGTACATGACCCGTCTCAACAGTGCATGACCCGTCAAGGCTTATTGGGCTTTTAAGTGTTTACCCATCTAAGTTGTTTACCCGTAACTTAAGTTTGACCTAAATTTTTCAAGCATATAAAACCCGCCTCTTCACAAATACTTATCATTTTTCACATTCACTTTCAAGCACAAATCCCCTGCACAAAAATTGTTGATTATCATATTCAATCAATCGTTCTGTAACAAGTTATATTGATTGAATAAGGTAAAATTTACATGTTTCGAGCTTGATAAACCTGCAAATCGATTGTTAAAATGAAAAACGATGATGAACAGTACTTGATCAACTGAATCGACATTTTGATTTTGCGTGTTAAAACTGAAATCGAATGTTGTTTTAGATGTATTTACTGTCGATTATCAACAATCAATCATTAATTTGCATCAAACATCTTAAAATCAACAGAATCAACCAAATTTTGCACATAACTTTCAACCGCCATTGATGACCTGTTGAAAACTCTTAAGTGTTAATGTCAAAATGATAAAAATGTGTGTTAAACATTGACAAATCATTGTTAAAACTTAGCTTAACATATTAAACAACTTCATCATATAAATGTCAAATTGTGTTCTTAAGTGTATAAACTGTTTAATTGTAAAAATATTGTATGATCATTAAAATCCAAGGTTGGTTTAATTAAAATGATGAAAATCAGTTTGTTAGATCAATTTAGGAGTTAAAATGATTATGTGAATGTTTTACTAATATAACTTTTTGTTCAAACACTTATGTAAATTTGAAAATTATTAATGAAGAATCTAACACACTTGTCTTGTTTGTGTCTTAAAACAGATGGAAAATCTCAAGTTTGAGCCAAAGCACAATTTAGTTGCTTGTTTAGATGAGTCTATTCCAGAGACTGAGGGCTATAGAGATATGATGAGATTTATAAAGAGAACCAAGTATGTTTATGCCATGTGTGCAAAGCCAGTCATATATGCCAGATTGATCAAGAGGTTCTGGAGAACAGCTGAGGTTGTGACTAATGAGGCTGGGGTGATTGTTGTTAGAGGAAACATTACAAGAGAGTTACAGTTGACTGTTTCTGAAGAAGCTATCAGAACAGCTTTGAGGATTGATGAGGATGAGATAGGAGCCAATGATGAGTTGACTGTTGCTGAATGTCAAACGTGTTTTGTTAATATGGGTCATCCTCCCGTATTTCCAAAGTCACAGTTTGTTAGAGCAAGATTGGGGAAGAAGTGGAAATTGCTATGTTATGTGATTCAGCAGTGCATGTCTAGAAGGAGTGCTGGGTTTGATAACTTTCCTTCTGACATAGCATCCCCGATTGTTGCTATAGCTGAGAACAAACCTTTCAACATGTCGAGTTGGATTATGAAAGGGTTTGTGTTCAATCTTGTAAAGGGCAAAAGGTTCAAGTTTCTCATGTATCCGAGATTCTTGCAACTGATGATTAATGTTGCATATCCAATCATCAGAGACAAAGGAGTTGCTGGAGGGATACTGTATACTGAGGACATGAATGATCTATCTTATAGGAAGATGAGTATCGGGAATGTTCCAAGTGTTGAGTTATTTGACTATATGCGGGATATAGCAAATAATGAGGAAGATATTGAGATTGTATACCATCATATTTCACATGGAGAGATAGTAAATCCACAGGACCTAGTCGATGAGGTGCCTGATAATCTGCTGGATGATGACGAGTACTTTGCTAGACATCCAGAAGAAGAAGATGGATCTGATAACGAAGAAGAAGAAGAAGAAGGTGATGAAAGTAATGGTGATGATAGTGATGATGATGAAGATAATGATGATGGTGATGATAGTGGTGATGATGGAAATAGTGTTGATAGTGCTGAATCAGTACATGAGGAGGCAGAAAATGTGGAAGTTGATGAAATAGTGGGATTTGAAACAGAAAATGTCGAAGGTTTTGAACCAGTTGTGACTGAAGAACCTGTTGAGGTTGCTAGTGTTGTAGAAGAAATGGTTGATGAAAATCCTAAGTCTATCACAATACAGTATGTTAGATCTCGAAGATCTAAGTCTGTGATTGAGCGTGCATTGGTTGAGGAACCTAGTGTGATATAATGTGTTGATGAGCCTGAACAGATAGATGTTGTTTAGATCGCTCAGGAAGTAATGGCCGAAGTAGAGACTACTGCACAGGTAGTTGATGATACTGATGCTGGCATTACCGTTTCTGTGCCAGTTGACATACCCACCACATCATCTCCAGCAGCTGAAAACATTGAACAATCTTTGGAGTCTTCACCAAAAATTGTGTAAAGTGTTGATGTTAATGAGGATAAAAAGAAAATTGTTGATTTAGAAGAGATGGTAGCAAAACTCTTGGATGCTAATGAACAGTTAAATGCATCAAATGATCGAAAGAAGAAAAGGTTAGAAGAGTTTTGGGCCACTCATAATCAGAATCTTGAAACATTCAAAGCATTGGATGCTGATTATTTGAAGATGAAGGAGGATTATGGAATGTTAAAGTCTGATTATGAAACCTTGAAGGAGGAACATGAAAATTTGAAGTATGATTATAAAGAGTTGAAGGCAGAATGCAATACTCTTGATGCTGAGAAGGAAATGCTGGAGAAATGGTTGGAAGAAACCAGATCGAAGAAGTCAGGGTCCACATCAGATAAAGATTTTTCGGATGAAGTGATGGAAGTGACTGAACCTACTCAAGAAGCAAAAGTGTATTATACTAGAGCGCGTGGTACAAAGAATGTGGGCATAAGGGTTGAATCTCCAATTACTATTCCCGATGAAGCTACTGAAACTGTCAATCCTGACAAGGCTGAGGGAAAAAGAAAGTTAGATGCAGTGCCGGAGATTACTGGTGAAGAAAGTTGTACCAAAAAGGCAAGACTGGATGAAGAAAGTCAGATTGAGCCGATTCAATCTGTGACTGAAGCTGAAGTGGCTGAGATGGCAAAGGTTGACAAGACTGTGATAGAAGCTGAAGTTGATAAAACAGTTCAGATTGAGCCGATTCAATCTGAATCTGTAATGGTAGAGATAGTGCCTGAAATAGTTGAAGTGGTTGAGAGTGTACCAGAAACTATGACTGAAGAAGCCAGTCAGTTTGAGCCGGTTCAAACTGATACTGCACCAATGATAGAGGCACTAGATGATCTGGATGACATTTACTTTACTGAGTCTGAACCTGAAGCTGAGCCTGAAACTAATCCTGATGATGAGATTCCTGCTGATTTGCCTGAACGATTTGCTTTCCTTGAGAAAATGAAGTACAATGCAGTGTATCTGAATGGGCTGACTGTGAGTCAAATCAATGAAGAGTATGAGAAATGTTTGATTGCACAAGATAAAGCTGCTGCTGATGAGAAAGAATTTGTTGTTGAGATGGGTGAGTGGATACCGCTACAAGAAAGTATGAATATTGATGATTTACCTCCAACAGAGCTTTATCATCAAAATCCAGAAGAAATGTCCAGCAGGAGTATGCGAGAATGGTTGAGTTCGAGGAACTATCCATATAGAACTTTGAAGAAGTTTAAGCATGAATCGCTGAAGAAAATTGTTGTAAGTTTTATGAAGACTAAGAAGATGTATAACCGGATATTTTATTTGGATTACAATAATCCTCAATACTATGAGCTGACCAAGAGATACAAAGTACTCGGACCAAAAGAGATACCGGTGATGGCTTTACTAGAAAATGCGCACAAAAAGAGAAAGGAGTTGATAGATATGTTTCCAAGTGAAGTCAAGTCATACAATATACCTATGGATGTACGTGAATCATGGCATAAATCTGCCACAGCAGGTGATGCTGTGAGATCACTGCTGAGCAAGGGTCAGTCGGTTGCTGAACTTCTTGATTCTATGATCGTACCGGAAAAATCCAAAAAGGTAAAAATTATTGCATGGAAGTATGACGAGGTGTTTGATGCTTTCTTGATCAAAAGAGTAAATGGTTTATGCGATGTATACCATTATTACTCTAGTATTTTCAAATTAGAAGTGCAAGATTTGAAGGAGTTGCACAAGCTGAGATTGATCAATCACACGCATGCTGCGCGTGGTGACAAATGTGCGATGTTGCTTGATGCTGGGATAAGTCGTATGCCAAAGTATTTGGAGTTCAGAGGACAACAGGTGGATAGTGCCTATGTTCAATCAAAGAAAACGAGAAAACAGAAGAAGTTGGTGGTGAGTGAGGATATGTACTTAGAAGAGTTTTCTGATGAATACTTTGATAAGGTAACTGATCCGGGGTTGAAAGTGATAGATGGTACTCAAGCTACAAAGCCAATTCTTAAGTTTTTCTACAATCAGGAAACTTTTGAGTTGAAACTAGTACGAAACTTGGAGGACTGGGATAAGGACATGATCACCTTATTCAGTACATTCGAGCTGAAGTTGCTACATCCTTCATACATCGATCATCTGAGAACTTACAGAATGGAGAAGTGCAAAGACAAAGTTGCTGAAGCCGATCGAAACTTGTTTATGGTAATGATTGAGGTGATTGCTGCTGCATCAAAGAAAATTCAACTAAGGAAGGCATTACTCAATGCTAACCTTGTGAATGTCGATATTCCGGAGATAGAGTTTATGCGAGTGTCTGCGAAGGGTACACTAGAAGTGCAAGTCAAAGGGCGAGAACTGCCATATGAATTTTATGCTAATATTGATTTTGCAGGTTTAACTCTTGATTCTCTGAGACGAATGAATGCCTGTGCTATCCTTACAAACGAGTCAAAGCCAAGACAAGCAAAGATCGCAGAAAAGTTCAAGTCATGCATCGAGGAAGCGTTGAAAGAACAAGAACAATACAAAGGGAAAGAGTTGCTGGATGTCAAAGAAGAATCTGAAGATTGGTGAGAGAGATTGAAGCTGAACAAGATGAAAACTGTTTGAAGATTTTGTTGAAGTCCAAAGATAAATCTTAGGGGGAGTACTGTTAGGGTTATTTCTAGTTAAGATTTACTTTGTACTTATTTTATACTTTGTGTATAGTTTAGGGTCTATTTTGTATTTTCCCTAAAAATGTATTTGTTGCTTAACAGCATGTAGTGAGAGAGTGTGAGGGGAGAGGCTAGATCACTATTCACGTTAGAGAGAGAACTAAGTGTGTGTGATTTATTTTCTCCTGCATTTGTACTACAAAACTTGCTTTGATCATCAATATACAAAGAGAATTATTAGTAATGAACTGTGTTTATGATTGAACTGTGTTTGTGTATGAATCATTCTGATCATTGAGCGATATCATCGATCCAATTGAACCTATCAATTGGTATCAGAGCTGTTGGTATTGTGTTCTTCGCTATTCATCAAGCAAAACACTACAATATTGCTCAAAAATCATGATCTGAATGAATTGTTGCTGTTTTTAGTTGTGATTTATCATCGCAATCACTCCTAATTCACAACAATCGTGCAAATTCCATCAGATTATCATCAAATTCCATCAGATTATCACAAATTACATGTTAGAGAGAGAAACTGTGTGTGTGATTGTATTCTCCTGCACCATTGCTTTGATCATCAATACAAGAGAATTATTTAGTAATGAATTGTGTTGCTGATTGAATTGTTGTGTTTGTACGATTGATCATTCTGATTTGTAGCAGTATCGATCCAATTGAACCTATCAATTAGTATCAGAGCTGTTGGTACTGTGTGTTCTTCGCTATTCATCAAGTAAAAACACATCAATATTGCTCAAATCATGATCTGAATGATCTGTTGATGTTTTTAGATCTGATTCATCATCGGAATCATTTCTAATTCACAACAATTGTGCAAATTCTATCAAATTTTCATCAAATCTGAGGAATTAAGAAGAAATTAAAAGTTACTATTCGATCGAATTTTTTTGCTCAAAATCATCAAAATTGATCATGTTTTGGATTGATTGATATAGGAGATTGATAATCGGTATCAAACACTGCTTGTGTGTGATTTTTGGACAAATTGGACAAGTTTTGTTAAAATTATGAAAAATCTGTATGAAGATGTTGATGAACATGAAGAACAGGTTGAAGATGAACTAGACGGGTGATAAAATTTGACTTAGACAAAATTTTTGGACTTAGTTTGGTGAACAATTAGGTCCTGTGCAGCCGTGTAAGGAAATTTGTCTAGACGGGTGAAGAATTTGCAAGTAAAAGTTGTGTACTGTTGAGCCGGGTGATCAACCCTACAGCCGGATCAACTTGTTACTGTTCAGCCGGGTCATTATCTCTTTTAGCCGTGTCAAGTGTAGCCAGGTGAAAGTTTTGATAACTGTTGAGCCGGGTGATTGATTCTTTTAGCCGTGTCAAGTTCTGCCGTGTTAAGTTATATCTGTCCAGCCGTGTGAGTGTTATCAAGACGTGTGACTTTTCAGCCGGGTAATACATTTTAGCCGGGTGAAGATATAAAGTGTTGGAAGATTTGCAACTGATCAAGCCGTGTGACTGTTCAGATGGGTGAAGAAGTGTTCAGCTGGGTGAAGAAGAAAATTCACTGTTCAGCTGGGTGAAGAAGAAAATTCTCTGTTCAGCCGGGTGAAGAAGAAAATTCACTTTTCAGCCGGGTGAAGAACAAAAATTCACTGTTTGTTAGGGTTATTTCCATTTAAGATTTACTTTGTACTTATTTTATACTTTGTGTATAGTTTAGGGTCTATTTTGCATTTTCCCTAAAAATGTATTTGTTGCTTAAAAGCATGTAGTGAGAGAGTGTGAGGGGAGAGGCTAGATCACTATTCACGTTAGAGAGAGAACTAAGTGTGTGTGATTTATTTTCTCCTGCATTTGTACTACAAAACTTGCTTTGATCATCAATATACAAAACTTGCTTTGATCATCAATTTCAAACTTTGTTATCTTACTTTGTTATTGTTTAGTCGCTTTTATTTTTTTAAAAAATTTTAACTGTTTCCTTTCAAAAATCAACAAAAACCCAAACATATTTTCTTTAAACTTTAAAATGGCACCTATTGATGATTTTGATAATCGTGTACAAAGATTGGTTAATCGTGCAGATTTCAAGAACTGGACAATCAGATTGAAACACCATCTATGCTCTATTGATAATGATTTGTGAAAGTCTATTGATAAAGGTCCTCATATTCCTACTCAGACTGCTCCTGACAGTGCAAGCACTTACACAAAAGACTCAACTGAACCATATCCTGAAGATAATCGACAAGGTGAACACTTACGAAAGGTCAAGAATGACAGTAAGGCTTATTCCTTATTGTGTAAAGGGCTGTCAATTCAAGTGTTGTCGAGACTCGATGCTTATCAAACTGGCTACACATTATTCAAGGCATTGAAATCAATTTGTGAAGGAGTAGAACAGTTAAGAAGTCTCAAGAAGCAGAAACTAAAGAGACAATAAGAACTGTTTGAGCATATTGCTGGAGAATCTGTACACCAAATGATGAACAGATTTGTGCATCTAACAACTGAGATGACAAATGTTGGTGCAAAGAAAGATCTTCAAGACTTGAATGATAGACTATTGTGTGCTCTTCCATCTTCATGGAAACAAATAGTGACTTTGTTGACGCATACAGAAAAGTTTCCAATGGACTTAGATCTTCTTATTGCAAAGATTGAAGAACTTGAAATTGATGAAAGTTCAAGAAACACTGACAGATCAGGTTCTCATGCTCAGTATAAGTTTGTGGTGAATCCTTCTAATATAGCTGAGAATGCTTTTCTTGCTCAAGATGTTGTTAAAACTGATGATGAGGGAGATTTGTTTGTTGGTGCTAGCTTTTACACTGATTCATCATATAAACCAAGCTCACCAATTTACTCTCAACCTCAATCTCCACCAAGAGTTCAAGTTCAACCAATGAAATCTCAAGCAGAATACCAAAGTTCAAGTTCCACAGTTAAGCTAAAGTAAAAGATGTCATGAACATTGTTACAAGATGATGAGACTAAGAATGCTTTTACTGCATTCATGGCAAGTTTTCAAGCCTATCAGGGGAGTCATTTGACTCAATTGGATGTTGTTCTTCAAGATTTATTTGAAATGGATCCTGATGACGTTGAAGAGATGGACTTAAACTGGCAAATGGTTATGGTTGCATATCGAACTCAGAAACATGCATATGTGAACCGTAGTTACAAGCCAAATGCAAACAAGACAGTTGGTTTAGACAAGTCAAAGGCCAGATGTTTCAACTATAATTGCTATGGTCATTTTTCAAGGGAATGTAAAGCTCCTAAGAATCAGAATTATAATGGTCAAGCTAGTTCAAGTGGACAAAATCAGCATCAATGGCACACCCCGGCCAAACGGGCCGGGTCATGACGGACTGATATCATAAATAAGCAGCGGAAATAATAAACTACATATTCATTAAATATAATAAAAGTTGTCCACGTGGGCATATTTCATCCCATTAATACTTTTAAACAAAATGCATAGAAATTTAAATTGTCTAGTGCGTGCATATCAGTCTTAAAAACATATTAAAATAACTAGTGGGCTATCCTCCAAAACGTTCCAAGCCCTAACTTCAAATCAACGAGCTAAATAACCTTCCAATCAATTACCTGACATACATACCTAAAAATACGTCAACATAAAGTTGGTGAGCTCATGGTTTAATAAAATTTATGACACTAAAACAATACATTTTATGGTGTACGGTCGACAATATATGTAGCCAAACCTGTTCGGATTATACCCAACTCGAATACAATAAATAATAGTCCCCTAACCCAAAGTGGGCTAACGTGCTCTGCTAAGCACCAACGTTTCATTGAACATGTGGTGTAACGGTTTTCAACCTCATTGGGGGGTATGCCACTATACGCGGAGGATTCCCAAATAGTACTATTCACATATCAAAGGGCTCCTGCAAGAAGTTAATGGCTACCGAAAATTGTACCAACGTTCGGGGACAAGTAGCAGATGTGTTACACCATGAACAATTAGTTTATATAAACAAGTTTAGTAGGTATGTATCAGCCCCAAAAAGTATTACGTAAAAAGGGGGTTCATGAACTCACCTGTAGTTTTGCTCAAGGATTTCCTAGATAATGATTTGCGTGAGAGTCCTACCTCCTAGCGGACTTTCTATTTTTAGTTTAATCAAGTTAGATTCTAAAATATACATAAGTCTACGTGCGTTCCATAACGGGTGCGTTTGTCTTTCGGTTGTATAGTCGTTTTAGTGTTCTCGTTTTAACACTTAAGTTCTTATTATTTCAATTTAATTAAGTAAGTATTTAACTTATTTTTCATAAAATCAGAAAGTTTGGGTGTTGTCACATTTAGTCCCTCAACTTTGTTATATTGACACTTTTAGCCCTAAAGTTAGGTTTTTACTTATAACTTCCCATCTATGGGTGTGTTAGTGGTGTGTATTGGTCTTATACATATTTTAAGGTTATCCTACTGGTTTTAAAGTGTTTATCAAGTTCGGGGTAGATTTCGAGTTCACCGGTTTCTCCGGTTGCGGTAAATCGTTACGTGTCGGGTTATGATTTGGGATTTTGAGCTTATTTTGATCTTGGGAATTTATATTAAGTTAAAGGGGTCTTAGTTAATGTAATATATGGTGTTTCATGGTTTTTATGTGTTTCAATTATTTTCTACAAATTATTTTAGTAGTTGTCGGTTTACGGGTTTTTAAACTTAAATAATTTGTATAAAATAATTGGTACTTCCTAAATTGTTGAAATTTTGGTTATAGCTTATTTAATCAGTAACTAAGTGCTTTGTATTCCAAAAGTTGAGTTTTAAGGTTCGTTGGTCATTTTCGTATTTTAACGCGTGTGTAACCGACGTATGAACGATTTACTTACAAAACACCATTTTAAACATTTTCATTCTTTAAAATACTTCCTTTGGTCATATATACTGTATAAAAAGTGGTCTTTTAACTTAAAATGTATTTTTTTAATTTTTGTGCTTTTTACCATTTACTTGGTCTTTTATATTAAAAAAATTATAATAAATAGGTTAGGCTTATAAAAATTATGAAACTTGTTGGGATACTTAGTTTTTATATATAAAAGCTTCTGGAATTATAAAATATTGGATGTTTCTTGTTTCGTTGGGTTTGGTGTTTTTAACGCGTTCGGTTCGGTTAAGATTACGTTTTATGCTTAGAGGGTCCTTGGTAACATTTTAGGTTTTAAAATAGTTTTTTATACCCGTATATTAGTTTAGGTTCTGTAAGTTTGGCCCTAAGTGTTCTTAATTATTTTATACGAATTTTTGTATTTTAATCCCATTAAACATTCAAAAATTCGTAGTAATTACATTCTTTTTAGAAAAACTACGAAATTTATTTTCGAACTTATATTTAACATATTTAAGCTACTGAGATAATAAAAATTTGTTATTTTTACATTTTTGGTATTTCCGTTGTTCTGTACGTTTTAGTTTCGGTTATTGTTCGATTTTTATGTACACCCATCAACAATCAATCATAATCAGTAATATTTACCTATACACATATTTATAACAGTAAGATAACAAATTTTTATATTTTTATACTCCCCATACGTTTTTGTGAATATTAGTGTATTTATCCATTTTTAATATTCAAAAATGCATAATAATTAATGTACAACTCTAAAAATCATGAAATTTATTTTGTAAATTTTATTATAAAGAAGCTCCAGAAAATATAAAATCATGTTTTCAAGGTTGTTAGTTGGATGTTGTTTTTTCTCAAAACAAAGTGTATAGTTTGACTATTTTAGTCAAACTTGTGTATTTTTATTTAGAAAATGGTTTTATGGTTTTTAATACTTTTGTTACTGAAAAATGAGTGTTTGAAGGTGTTTAAAAATATATGGGAAGTGTTGGTATTCGTTGTGTGTAAAAACGAACGTTTTGTGCACGTATAGTGCACTTTCGGGTATTTTCCTGTTACCTTGAGGTTGGGAGTGAGTGGGGGTGCACTTGGGGTGGTATGAGAGTCACAAGGGAGGCTTGAAATCTACTGGAACAGGGCTGGTCTTGGGCTGGTCTCGCGGTGCTTCTTCGTGGGTCGA
This sequence comes from Tagetes erecta, assembly GCA_030867185.1. Taxonomy (NCBI): domain Eukaryota; kingdom Viridiplantae; phylum Streptophyta; class Magnoliopsida; order Asterales; family Asteraceae; genus Tagetes; species Tagetes erecta. The sequence continues at coordinate 9,811,067 of CM061497.1, forward strand.
ACGGTTTTTGCTTCGGTTTGCTCGGTTGTTGTTTCTTTGGACCCGTGGCTCCTCTTGGCTTGTGTTTGATGATGTTGGTTGACCTTAGAGTGTTGTTGCTGCTGTGTTACAAGTTTTTGAGATGAAGAACACTTGGTTGTTGAGAGAAAAGCTTGAGAGAGTTTTGTTTGTGAGTTGTGAGTGTGTATTGTGAAAATGAAGTGGAGTATGGGTGTGTGTGTATAGGGTCGGCTGAAAAGAGGGAGAGAGGAGGGAGAGTGTGGTCAAATCTTGACCTTGGTTAGTGAGAGATTTTGGTGAAGCTTCCAAGCAAGGTGGTGACATGCATTTGGCAAGTAGGTGGTGTGTGGGTGTGTAGGAGACATGGGTTTAATAGGGTGGCTAGGACTAATCTTGCAAGTATTGTTTTTATATTTTAGTTTTAGTATTTTAATTGTTGGTGAATTAAATTGTTAGTTGTAGTTTATAAAAGAATGTGTTTATATATATATGTGTGTGTGGACGTATGCATGTATGTATGTATATGTCCATGCATATGTGTTTTTATTTAGTAGTGTAAATAATTGGTTGTAGGTGATTAATATTGTGTGTTGGTTGTATGTGTAATTGTATATAAGTGTAGGTGTTTATTTAATGGATTTGTTAATATATCCTTATATAATATAGCAAAACCAAAAAAGCTTATGTGGCACCATTTAAAGCTTCTGGCTTATGTGTCATCATTTGAGAGTTTATCTCATAATAATGATTTTTTTATTTAAAATATGTATATAAAATATATTATAATAAAACTAATTACATTTTTGGTCCCCTAATAATTTGGAGAATTCTGAAAAAATTTAAGAATATTTATATTTTTAACCCTCTACCATAAGGGGTGTACATGAGTTGGTTTATATTTGATAGGGTTTGAAAATGAAACCTATAAATAAAATTAATAAAATACAATTAAAGACCTCAGTGTTTTATAAATATACATAACCTTTTTATATGGATTTAAAAAAAATAAACTATACCATAAAACTGAGCATTTTATTCTATTTAATTTAAGTATAATATTGCAATACTAAAATTTTTATTTTTAAAAATATATTTCGTGTTCCGGTTTACCACGGTTTTGTTTCAAAACTGATTGGAACATCCATGAATATCCTTAAAAGCATCACTTGAATGTTGTGTTCCCGAGCGTAGCACGGACACTAAACTAGTATATATATATAGCATGTATATTTACGTATGCATGTGTGGTTATATATGTTGAATGTGTTGATTTTTATATAATGTGGGTGTTGGTTTTTATAAGTTTGGAGACTAGGGTGCAAGTATATTTATTTATGTGCTTGTATGGGATTTTATTGGTTTTGGTAGTTATATAAGTTTTGTGTATGATCACATATATATATATATATATATATATATATGCATTCGTACGTATGCATGTATATATTTATATATGTGTACAAGGTTGTCTAGTGACTATTAGGTTAATAAAATTGGTATCTTTATTAATTTGTTGCCTAGTATATGTCATTAGTGTAATTTAAATATATATCCTAACAATTGGTAATACTAAAGATATTAGTGGGAAAATGTCTATCTAACTCGTGGTAGTAAAAACAAATTCCTACGCGCATTCGGGTATTTAACATGACGGGTTTCGTCATCGGTTTTTATCGTAAACATACATGGGCCAAGCCCATAATCTAAGTTGGGACTAAGCCCAATAAGGGTTGGGCCAAGCCTAATAGTTCAAGTGGGACCTAAGCCCAGTAATGGTTGGGTCAAGCCCGATGGGTTTTTTTTTTTTTAAAAAAAATATTTCCGGGCCCAAAAACCTGGATTGTTACAATCAAGGTCAAAGTCAGAACTCACAACAGTCTTCAAGTTATCAGAACAGAAACCAACGTTTCATTCAAAAGACATATCAGAGTCTTCCAATGCCAGAACTGAAAGATGAAGGTAAAAAGCCTGAAGATCAGAATAAAGCGCTAGTGGTCAGTGTCAAAGATGGATATGACTGGAGTGCTTATGCGGAACAGTTTACGATCTTACTTCTAGTTTGGCACTTGTCTGTGAAATTGAGGAAGAAGACTGGTCAGAAGAAGGAGATTACTAATTGGTTAAGATTCTAAAGATTATGACTGGAGTGCAAAGTCAGATCCAACTGAAGAATCTGAATCAGAGATTGCTCTTATGGCTACATTTGAAGAGTCTTTCTCATCTGCTGAAACAAATCAACAAAAGGTTAGTATCGAATTCCCCCTAACTATGTTCCTTTACCTGATTATGTGAAAGGTAGGTTATGTTCTGACCAATGCATTAAACAAGTGGAACATTATCGAACTCATTCATTTAAAATTGGTGATAAATTAAGTAAACATGAACAAGTTCATGAACAGCTTAAAATTGATCACAAAATTGCTAATGAGAAGATATTGTCACTTAAAGAATCATGGAACAAAACCTTGAAGGAACTGGAACTGTCAAATAAACAATTGGAAGAAATGACCAAAAACTTTGAATCTGAAAAGATTGCTCATGCAGCAACTAAGGTTGAATTGACAAAAATGAAAAGTTCAAAAGCAATTCTAGCAAAGTTGATAAGTGATAGAAAAGAAAACAGAACAGGATTGGGTTTCACACATGAACCAATGCCTAAATCAATCACTAACACTTTACCAGATAACTTTAATGAATTTGATCATTCACCTGAAAATGAACAAAGATTCAAAGATATTCAAAGAAGCAAATCTGAATCCGAAGGATCTGAAGTTTTACTCGAAAGTTTGAAAGAAGATGACAGTGTGACTGTTGAAGTTGATGATGAAGCAAGCAACAAATCTGATCCTATTTTGGTGCAACTTGTTGAATATCCGGAACTGAATCCAAAACCAACAGAAACGGTGAAGGATGAAGCAGAATTCTCGGGTTACAACGATCCAGAATACATCAAGTGGAAAAAGGAGCAGAAAGATCGTGTTGCTGATGAACTGATCAAATAGGAAACGGTGAAGAAGACTGAAGTTTTGAAAGCAAGAGTGCAGAAATAGAAATTGTCAAACAATCAATATGAAACAAAACAGTCAAAAGGTAAAAGTGTCATAACATCAAATGACAACACCAAAGCTCAAGTTGTTAAAACTGAAACTGTAAAACCTGTGACAAAGAAAGTGTCTAAAATCAAACCAATCAAGTTTGTATCAGCAGGAACGTTTGATATGAATTCATCTCATGGTAACCAAATAAATTCTAAAATCAAATCTAACTCTAGTCTGAAATCAGGTTCAGGTCCTAAGACTTCCGTTGTCAATGATAAAAGATTTGAATCAAAGAAGGTAACTAAGCAAGATGTTTCAAAATCGAACCAAGTTCCCAAACAACCAAAATCTGATAACACGAAATTAAAGTCACAATCACAATCTCCACAAAAGAACCAAGTTAACTTAAAACCAAACAAGTTTGTTAATGAATCACGTGTTGGTTCAACATCTAAAGTTAACAGTCGGCTCTTTAATATCAGTATGAAACACTGTGAGATTTGTGATCGTTATAATCATGTTACTGCAGAGTGTTTCTTTAACAGGTACTGCAAATACTGTGATAAACGAAACCACTCTTCAGAAGAATGTTTTTAAAACAAGTTTTGTGATATATGTGAAAGGAGAAATCATGACACTTCAGATTGTTTCTTTCGGAAAAACTCATCAAGAGAAATGAATCATTTTCCGAATTTTCAAAGAAATCAATCTTTTGGTTTTCAAAAATCAAATCAAAGTCATTCTCATGATTTGAGACCTTTCAAAAGAATCAATTCTGGATTTCAGGAAATGTCATCAAGAAATCAGCAGGTTAACAGTTTTACGCCAAGAGCTTTGATGGTACGAAATCAAAGATTTGAAAACAACCTTGATCCTAAGTTAGAGGAAAGGTTTTCAGCTTTAAGAAGAAAGCAAACAAATCAAGCCAGTGGCAGAAACAATTTTCAACCAAATCTCTCAAATGAATCAAATTTTCAAAACTTACATTATCAACAAGTTACTGTTACAGATAGATTCAGAAAACCCAAGACCATGTGGGCCTGGGTTGACCAAACTAACTAAGTAAATGTTGAAATGCAGGTGCGCCCTAGAAGACCTATCAACTCATGGTTTGTTGATAGTGGGTGCAGCCGGCATATGACAGACAATCATGCCTTGCTTCAAGATTTTAAGCTAAAGAATGGTACACATGTTGCGTTTGGAGGAGATGCTGGTGGAAAAATCACTGGTGAAGGAACGGTGTCAAATGAGATTATTAGCTTTGATAAAGTCAACTACTGTGCACAGTTGAACTTTAATTTGCTAAGTTTTTCTCAAATTTGTTACAAATCATATTCAACATTATTTGATGATTCTTTTTGTTACATACTCAAACCAGGTTTTAAGATTGACAATGAATGGGTGGTGGTTAAAGCTCCAAGAGATCGAGACGTGTACAAGCTTGGTATGTCTCATATTGACGCTGAAACCGAAACTACATGTCTCATTGCTCATGCATCAAATGATGAGAGTCAGCTATGGCATAGACGGCTGGGCCATTCAAACTTCAGAAACATGAACCGACTGGTGACTAAAAATCATGCAGTGGGAATACCGTCACGGAAATACTCAATAACTGATCTCTGTCCAGCATGTTTGAAAGGAAAACAACACCGAATGTCTTTTAAGTCCAAGCTAGAGAACTCCATTTCAAAGCCCTTACAGATGCTAAATATGGATCTTTTCGGACCAACAAATGTTCAAAGCATCGGAAAAAAGTGTTATTGTTTTGTCATCATTGATGATTTTACTAGATTTTCTTGGGTTTATTTCTTTCATGTTAAATCTGAAACTGCTGAGTTGTTAAAAGAATTCATTATCGAAGTTGAAAATCAGTTAGATTGTAAAGTAAAAATCTTGAGAAGTGACAATGGAACTGAGTTTTAAAACTCTAATGTCGACTCGTTTTGTGCAGAAAAAGGAATTGCGCGTCAATTTAGTGCTCCAAGAACTCCACAACAAAACGGAGTTGCAGAACGGAAAAATCGGACGCTAATTGAAGCAGCGAGATCCATGCTCGCATATGCCAAAATCTCTATCACATTCTGGGACGAAGCTATTGCTACTGCATGCTTTGTACAAAACAGGACATTATTGGTTCAGGATAAACAAAAAACGTCTTATGAGTTATTATTTGGAAGAAAACCGAATATTTCATACTTGAAAGCATTTGGTTGTCCTGTGTCGATTCTAAAATTAAGTGATCATCTCGGTAAATTTGAGTCAAAATCTGACGATGGATTTTTCTTAGGATATTCATCAATTTCGAAAGCTTATCGGGTTTTTAACAGCAAAACGAATGTTGTTATTGAAACTATTAACGTTAAGTTTTTCGAAAATTCGTTTCCGTCAGTGGCTCATGGTCCCGAATGGTTATTTGATTTAGATTCGTTATCAAAATCTTTCAATTCCAACTTATTTGATTTTTCAGGAAAAACGAAGAAAGAATAAGGAGACTTAGGATGTTTCAGTGATGATTCAGATAATGACGATGATAATGATCTCAATTCTGAGTATCCTTTTATGTCATTTCACAATCTTGATACTGTGGTATCAAATCAAGCTCCGGGTTCATCTGGTTCTCAAGAAGATCAGGAATCAAACATTTTTGAAGATGATGTGAATCAGCAAAATTCTCCTAATGATGGTGGATCTGTTCAAAATCAACCATCATCATATCCGAATGTTGAAGTTGTTCTAGAAACATTTGACTACTTCATCAATTCACCAGATCAAGTTTCTAATTTTACTCCGCATACTACTACAATTTTACAAGATCTACCGAATCTGAATCAGTCTAATCTGGAGGCGCAAGTACAAGGTGACGAAATTCCAACTCACCGAGTTCATAGGAATCATCCTATCTCTTAGATTATCGGTCCTTTGAATCAGAGAACCATGAGAAGTCAGACTGAGCATGCAAACGTTTGTCTTTATTCATGTTTTCTTTCTTAAGTGGTACCAAAGAACATTTCAGAAGCGTTGCAAGATAATAGTTGCATTGAAGCCATGCAAGAGGAGTTACTTCAGTTCAGAAAACAAGAAGTTTGGAAATTAGTGGACTTACCTGAAGAAGAAAATGCTATTGGTACATGATGGTTGTACAAAAACAAGCCAGATGAACGTGGCATTGTGGTCAGAAATAAAGCCAGACTAATTGCACAAGGTTACACTCAAGAAGAAGGTATTGACTACGAAGAAGTGTTTGCTCCGGTCGCTCGACTTGAAGCTATTCGTGTTTTTCTAGCTTATGCCTCTTTCATGAAGTTCAAAGTGTTTCAAATGGATGTTAAAGGCGCATTTTTGTATGAAACCAATTATCGATGATGTGTACGTCAGACAACCCCCAGGTTTCGAGGATCCTTAGTATCCACATCGTGTATACAAATTGAGCAAATCTTTATATGGTCTACATCAAGCCCCAAGAATTTGGTACGAGACGTTATCTAAACAATTGCTGCAACATGGTTTTTCAAGAGGTCAGATTGATCCTACTTTATTCATGAAGCGGGAAAATGAAGATCTTCTATGTGTTCAAGTGTATGTTGATGATATCATCTTTGGATCAACAAGTCCATCCATGTGCAAAGAGTTTGAGGAGATTAAGAAATCTAGATTTTAGATGAGTTCTATGGGAGAGATTAATTTCTTTCTTGGATTGCAAGTAAAACAGTCAGCAGACGGAATTTTTATCAACCAATCAAAGTTTGTTGAAAAGTTGCTGAAAAAGTTTAAGATGCAAGACTGTCAGACTATTTGAACTCCATCTGATATGAACTGTAAGATCCAACCTGATCCAAAAGGCAAATCGATTGATCAAACACTTTAGAGATCAATGATCGGTTCACTGATGTATCTTACTGCATCAAGTGATAGGTTCAATTGGATCGATATCGCTCAATGATCAGAATGATTCGTACACAAACACAGTTCAATCAGCAACACAATTCATTACTTAATAATTCTCTTTGTATTGATGATCAAAACAAATATTGTAGTACAAAATGCAGGAGAATGTAATCACACACAGTTAATTCTCTCTCTAACGTGCAATGCGATCTAGACTCTCTCTCTAACATTCTCTTACTACATGCTTTATGCAACAATACATTTAGGGAAAATACAAAATAAACCCTAAACTATACAAAATGTATAAAACAAAGTACAAAGTAAATCTTAAACGGAAATAAGCCCTAACAGTACTCCCCCTAAGATTTATCTTTAGACTTCAAAAATCTTCAACAGTTTTCATCTTTTGCTTTTTCAGCTCCAATCTCTCACCAATCTTCAGTCTCTTCTTTAACATCTAGCAACTGCTTTCCTCTGTATTCTTCTTGTTCTTTCATTAGATGCTTTCATCTGCTCATTAGCATCCAAAGTTTGGCTACCATCCTTTCCAAATGAAAAACTTTATTTTCTTCTTCATTCAGATCAACATCTGATGCAACCTTAGGTGAAGACTCCTTTGGTTCATCAATGTGTTCAGCTGCTCTGGAGGATGTGGCAATATCAACTGGATCAAAAACAATCATACACTCCTCAACATCATCGATTGTCTGTGCCACAATCTCCACTTCAGCAGCAACTTCTTTAGCAATCTGTACAATGTCCACTATCTCAGGCACATTTACATCTTCAATTACATCCGGCTCCTCAACTAACACAGGCTCAATCACAGACTTAGATCTTCGAGATCTTGTGTCACACCCTCAATTTTCCACAAACGGGGTATCCGTTAGGCGTGTGACATACCAGGATCTCAAGTCATTAGTTACAGTAACACTGACTCAATGTTTTAAATAAAAGTATAAGTTAAACATTAACCCAAAACTCAGGGTATAAAAATGTAAGTTTTCAAAGTTTAGCGGAAGCTTTCAAACAAACTGATTATTTAAACAAACTTGTGCTCAACAGTCTAGCACGATACTAGTATAAAACCTGTGCTCAATAGTCTAGCACAAACCGACATTTATTTTCATTAAAGCCAACAACGTAAATAATTGTTCAAAATAAAATAAAACGACTCATGCATGATATGTCCTACGTGTACAGCTCCTAGCCACCTGAGCAAACATACTAAAACGAGTCAACAAATAATGTTGGTGAGTTCAATGAGTTTAAGTAACAAGAGTATATAAAAATACTGAAACCGTTTAACCGATAAACATCATTACTATTGCTGGTTAGCTAGACCACCTCGTTTACTACATGAGCACGTCGAGATTAAACTGAACGATATGATAAGGTTGCCTTGTTACCACCACGACGGGTGACCAAAAGTTAAAGGACAATTTGCACCACCTGGAAACCAATCCAGCATGATGGGGTCTGCCGAACCCGTAGTACTACTCAAATTTCCCCGTTATACCCATTGTATATTAATAATCTCGACAAAAAGGAAAGGACTTTAGGGTTGGGTGGAATCATGCTCAGTAAAATAAACAGTTAGACAATAGAACTTTGTTTTATCAAAACCGTTGCCCGAAGGCCCTGCCCGAAGGCATAAACCGTAGCCCGAAGGCAATTAGAATCTTGCCCGAAGGCCCTGTATAATAGTTTCCCGAAGGCGTGTAAAAACATTTGTATGTTTTCTCCCCGAAAAATATTTAAAAGCGGGCAAAGAACTCACCTTTGAAGCGCACAGCAATTGACAGCAAAATGCAACAGAGAACTTAACTCGCCCTACGACCAGCTTAATTAGACACTAACTTTTAGCTACTTATACTTATGCAATTTCATACACATACGCACATATCCATGCAACACAAACACACATCATTTATCACACTTTAATTTTAATTCCATTACTACCTTTACCACACATATATTACCACGTCTACACATATTACAAACATCATAAGCAACATACATGCATCGCTATTATAAATCCACATATGGTAACAATACACGTAAACATACATCGATATGTTGCGGCTGCAATTAAACAAATATTGATACTCACCGCAATGTATATATATGAATATTACGGCTACTTATTCACTTTTACCCATACATATATACATTCTCATATGCAACTTATATATATATATTCATCGTTTCCCTGTTTGTTCCTAACACATATCCACATATACATACAAGCATATACATTCATCTTTTACACGTGTAAACACTAGCCTACTGCAACTGAATCTTACCCATATACAAAGATTATCATCGTACACTATGGTGTATAAACAAGAAACAGATTCGAACCCGGCTGTGTCACGAAACGAACCCGGAACAAAACTATATCGGGACGAATAACATAAATATAGCATAACGGGCACATACCGAATGTCAAGAGGGGTGGGGGAACTGTTGGCACGACGACGAGGTTGATCGGAGCTGTAGGCGGCGACGGTGCGCGACTGCAGGCTGCGGCTGCTGTGCTTCAGCTTTCAGGCAGCGGCGAAGACGAGGGACGAGAGCGAGCGAGACGGTGACAGGGGGTTTAATGCTCGTACACGCTGCTGCTGGTTTCCAATTTTCCGTCGACTGCAACTTAACGAGATGGACATGGCGAAAGAGAATGCTTATTTGATGTGTGTGTGGCTATTTCTGCTGAAGACAAAGACGAAGATGGTGTGGGGGATCATTTAGGGTTGGTGAATTAATTCCAATTTTACACATAGGACCCTTATAGTTTGGTAAATAATTTCTTGACACCCAAAGTTATTAAATTTAACTTTCGTCTATTGCAAAACAAACCCTGGACTTTGTATAATTTGAGTTTGCGAAGACACGTATACAATTTGTTATAGAAATTTAACAGAAAAGTTAAAGAGGTAGTTAACGGTGTTAACTCGAATTTGCGGGTTGTCACATCATCCCCTTGTTAGAAGAATTTTCGTGCCGAAAATTACGCCGCGTCCCCGATTGTTCGCAATGAAATGGAATAAAAGAAAAGAAAAAATTTTCAGATCGTTAAATCATCCCCTTGTTAAAAGAATTTTCGTCCCGAAAATTGTACCTTTGGTGTTAGACGTTGTTACTTTAATAGCTAAGAATGATTGTATTTGTGTTTCATTAGGTAGCCACTTCATTAGGTTTAAACCATCTGGAGTAATCATTTGCAGGATTTAAACCATCTGCAGGTTTGAAGAGATTCAATAGTTTCCCTGGGATCTACTCTAAAGATTTATAAACAACGATTTGTATGCAGAATGTTTTAGAAATTTTAGATCATAGAGCTTCGAGTTGTTATTTAGATTTTCAAGGATCGAGACTAAACTAAGGAGTCTATATTAAAGAAGCGTTGTTATTTGAGTTGTTTAGAGATCATTAAATTGACTGAACCGTGTGTATACTTTATTAAAAAAAAAAAAGTTGTCAAAACGCAGTCATCAGGGATGTTATAGACATTCTAAAACAGGTGAAGAATGAATTTTTGATATATTTATGTGTTCGGGAGTACATGTTTTAAGCAAGAATGATTAAGGAATTTAATAAGTATTTATGATTCGTTGTGATCGATAGAACAGTGGTTGAATGACATAGGGTAAAATGTTATTAATGTTTACTTACTGAAGTAGTGTTAAAATAAAAGTGTATGTGTTACATGAGGTGTCCTTAATCTTTTGAAATACAATCGGTTTTCTCTTTAATGGAATCTGAGTGTTACTATCATAAGTGTGCATGAGGGGGGGGGGTATATGATACACCAAACATATGTTCACAGATAAAGTTTTCAAATCTTTGTATTTGAATAGAAGATTAATTCAATCGTGTAGCTCTTTTAAGGTGATCTAACAATATTTCATTAAGAATGGATTAGATAAGAGTTCAAACAATAAGATGTTGGCAAGGATTTTGATAACAAGCTTCATTGAGTGATAACGTTTGAGTTCGCCATTAGGGTGTTTAAGGGATGGTGAGAGATAATAGTCTGTTTTGCTAACGGGTTAGGTAAGCATGATGTGTTATTTCATTACTTAGGTTGTGTAGCTTAACTAATTTCTTTAAACATGCAGTTTCCTCTATTAGGATTTTCATTGTTTGGAACGATTAGGTGATAATTGCTTACATCGCGCTTAAATAGTCTTGATCAAGACCATTAATTACATACAAGGTGGATTCTATTAAATTAACATAAGTTTTGAAAGAAAGATATTGCACGATTGGAGTGCCAAATGACAATGAGAGCATTAATTATTATAATTCTTAGCAGATACAATGTGTATTGGGATGATGAAATAAGAGATTGTTATTCTGAATTTTAATGGATGAGGCTCAAGCAGTATGCTAGTTGGTATCAATTGTTCATTGTGGAATGTGGACTATACTATTCATCAAATGAATCCTTAGAGTCATAGAACATATTCAATGCTCAAGGTTATAAACCCACCGGGGGGGTCAGTTATAAAAATCACCTAGCTTTTCATTATCACTGTGAGCCATAGATACCTGAAAGTTATAAGTGTCTAGATATATAGCGAATTGTCATAGGAATAATAGATAGAATAAGGTTGTTCGGAAAACAAAATTCAAGAATGATCGCTTTTAGGCTCGCAACAATAGCACTTAAGCTGTGTTACTATTACGCGAATAATCTGGTAAAGAGATTTGATTATATTTTCCGATGTAGTGAATGTAGATAATATTTATGAATTTAAATATTCTTGATGGATAAATAAAGTTTTTAGATCCAACACGTGTTTTACAATAGTGGAGATACAAATAGTGATTGTATTACCATTCACGAGGAGCGATCATGTATGTAAGATATTATGTGGCTGATTAATTCTGACAGTAAGGAGTTTTCAAATAAGTCGTAGTTATATAGGGCTCTTCCAAGAAATTCTTACAATTAAAAGGATTGTTTAATGTTCGATTGGGAAAACCATGATATTAAGTTATTACCGTTATTGAGTACGAGGTCATAACACATGACCATAATTTATAGTGTCCCATTGTATCATGAGTTTGTGGCATTAGCATGGTAGGAGTTTATATTTGAAGGTGGTATTATAATTGTTTACTACACATAGGTGTATTGTAGGATAAACTTGATACAATATGTTACTTAGAGATAGAGTTTTGTTTCAGGTAAATCTGTGTTGTTTGATTCTTCACTTTTGGGTTTTGGTTGTAACCCACATGACAGGTTTTGTCAGGATCATCGTGTACCTGTAAATTCACCATTACGTTGCGCACCCGTAATCGTCAATTTACCTTACACAATCACCCTAGTTTGTCTCCCATCATGGGCTTTAATTATAAGTTTTATCATGCTTATTGTTTTGTGCTTATTTATAAGATAATTTATATTATTCTCAATATAGGAAGTATAAGAGAGGTATGGTTTTCTTATAATACTTGCTTATTTACAAACTGTAGTTTGTGTTAGTATTCAAACGCAGTCTTTCTGTAGAACGAGAACACCATCAGTACTCATCTTCACGAGGTGCCTCTTCGAGTCAATAATTTTCACAAAAGCAACAAGCATTAACTTGGTGAAAATAAGATAAGTGTGCCAATATGGAGAAGGTTTAAAAGAATAGAACAGAATACTTAACAAATGAAAATCACTATAGATAACTTCAACGTCTTAGTCTTTATGATTTGAGTGTCATACTTAACACGCTTTTGTTTTCAACACACGTTCAACACAGTGAGAAAAATCTGAATAAAAATCGGTTTTCTAGGCTTACAAAATTTAACGTATTCTGAGTAGAAGGAATGAACTACTGAATAAATTATGCTCCACTTCACGAACTCTAGAAGGGATAGCCTCAAATGGTCAAAGCGGTCGAAATCGTCAGGCTCATATTCTTGGACTCTTTGCGCCTTGAGAAGATGTCTCAGCCACATTCCGCGAAGAAGAATCAGATTTAAGCGGAAAATTTAAATTCATGTTTGGGATAAGGACAAAGTATTTCGTATAAGGATTCTTAGACTACAAAGATCATATATCAGGCAAGCACGTAAAATGTAACACGTATAGGCAAACAAACTCTAACTTCTAACTATGATTCTACTGTGCAGTGTGAGTGTAACTAATGCAAATGCTTAAAGCTATAGACTATATGCAATGAATTGCTAGTTCCCTATAACTTATGGCTCTGATACCAATCTGTCACACCCTCAATTTTCCACAAACGGGGTATCCGTTAGGCGTGTGACATACCAGGATCTCAAGTCATTAGTTACAGTAACACTGACTCAATGTTTTAAATAAAAGTATAAGTTAAACATTAACCCAAAACTCAGGGTATAAAAATGTAAGTTTTCAAAGTTTAGCGGAAGCTTTCAAACAAACTGATTATTTAAACAAACTTGTGCTCAACAGTCTAGCACGATACTAGTATAAAACTTGTGCTCAATAGTCTAGCACAAACCGACATTTATTTTCATTAAAGCCAACAACGTAAATAATTGTTCAAAATAAAATAAAACGACTCATGCATGATATGTCCTACGTGTACAGCTCCTAGCCACCTGAGCAAACATACTAAAACGAGTCAACAAATAATGTTGGTGAGTTCAATGAGTTTAAGTAACAAGAGTATATAAAAATACTGAAACCGTTTAACCGATAAACATCATTACTATTGCTGGTTAGCTAGACCACCTCGTTTACTACATGAGCACGTCGAGATTAAACTGAACGATATGATAAGGTTGCCTTGTTACCACCACGACGGGTGACCAAAAGTTAAAGGACAATTTGCACCACCTGGAAACCAATCCAGCATGATGGGGTCTGCCGAACCCGTAGTACTACTCAAATTTCCCCGTTATACCCATTGTATATTAATAATCTCGACAAAAAGGAAAGGACTTTAGGGTTGGGTGGAATCATGCTCAGTAAAATAAACAGTTAGACAATAGAACTTTGTTTTATCAAAACCGTTGCCCGAAGGCCCTGCCCGAAGGCATAAACCGTAGCCCGAAGGCAATTAGAATCTTGCCCGAAGGCCCTGTATAATAGTTTCCCGAAGGCGTGTAAAAACATTTGTATGTTTTCTCCCCGAAAAATATTTAAAAGCGGGCAAAGAACTCACCTTTGAAGCGCACAGCAATTGACAGCAAAATGCAACAGAGAACTTAACTCGCCCTACGACCAGCTTAATTAGACACTAACTTTTAGCTACTTATACTTATGCAATTTCATACACATACGCACATATCCATGCAACACAAACACACATCATTTATCACACTTTAATTTTAATTCCATTACTACCTTTACCACACATATATTACCACGTCTACACATATTACAAACATCATAAGCAACATACATGCATCGCTATTATAAATCCACATATGGTAACAATACACGTAAACATACATCGATATGTTGCGGCTGCAATTAAACAAATATTGATACTCACCGCAATGTATATATATGAATATTATGGCTACTTATTCACTTTTACCCATACATATATACATTCTCATATGCAACTTATATATATATATTCATCGTTTCCCTGTTTGTTCCTAACACATATCCACATATACATACAAGCATATACATTCATCTTTTACACGTGTAAACACTAGCCTACTGCAACTGAATCTTACCCATATACAAAGATTATCATCGTACACTATGGTGTATAAACAAGAAACAGATTCGAACCCGGCTGTGTCACGAAACGAACCCGGAACAAAACTATATCGGGACGAATAACATAAATATAGCATAACGGGCACATACCGAATGTCAAGAGGGGTGGGGGAACTGTTGGCACGACGACGAGGTTGATCGGAGCTGTAGGCGGCGACGGTGCGCGACTGCAGGCTGCGGCTGCTGTGCTTCAGCTTTCAGGCAGCGGCGAAGACGAGGGACGAGAGCGAGCGAGACGGTGACAGGGGGTTTAATGCTCGTACACGCTGCTGCTGGTTTCCAATTTTCCGTCGACTGCAACTTAACGAGATGGACATGGCGAAAGAGAATGCTTATTTGATGTGTGTGTGGCTATTTCTGCTGAAGACAAAGACGAAGATGGTGTGGGGGATCATTTAGGGTTGGTGAATTAATTCCAATTTTACACATAGGACCCTTATAGTTTGGTAAATAATTTCTTGACACCCAAAGTTATTAAATTTAACTTTCGTCTATTGCAAAACAAACCCTGGACTTTGTATAATTTGAGTTTGCGAAGACACGTATACAATTTGTTATAGAAATTTAACAGAAAAGTTAAAGAGGTAGTTAACGGTGTTAACTCGAATTTGCGGGTTGTCACATCTTGAATATTGAACAGTAATATCCTTAGGAGCATCAGTCACAGCTTCTTCTACTACATTAACCACCTCAACAGTTTCTTCAACTGCAGCGTTTTCAGCCTCTATTTCAATTGGTTCATCAATCTCAACATTTTCTACCTCCTCTGGAACAGATTCAGCACTTTCTTCTTCTATAATATCATCATTTCCATCATCAACACCGTCATCATCACTATCATCCTCACTCTTACTATCATCACCTTCACTATCATCACCTTCTTCATTCTCATCATTCTCAGACTCATCTTCCTCTTCTGGATGTCGAGCAAAATACTCATCATCATCCAACAAATTATCAGGCACCTCATCAACTAGGTCCTGTGGATTCACAATCTCTCCATGTGATATGTGATGATATACCACTTCTATATCCTCAACATTGTTGGCTATATCCCGCATATAGTCAAACAATTCAACACTTTGTACATTTCCTATACTCATCTTCCTGTATGATAGGTCGTTCATGTCCTCAATATATAAAATTCCTCCAGCAAATCCTTCTTCTCTGATGATGGGATATGCAACATTGATCATGAGTTGCAAGAATCTCGGATACATGAGAAACTTGAACCTTTTGCCCTTCACTAAATTGAATACAAACCCTTTCATAATCCATTTCGACATATTGAAAGGTTTGTTCTCTGCAATAGCAAAAATGGGGGATGCAATGTCAGAAGGAAAGTTGTCAAAACCAGCACTCCTTCTAGACATGCATTGTTGTATCACATAGCAAAGTAACTTCCACTTCTTTCCCAACCGAGCTCTAACAAACTGCGATTTTGGAAATATGGGAGGATGACCCATATTCACAAAACATGCCTGACACTCAGCAGTAGTCAGCTCGTCATTGGCACCAACTTCATCATCCTCAATCCTTAAAGCTGTTCTGATAGCTTCCTCAGACACAGTCAATTCTAAATATCTGGTAATATTCCCTCTAACAACTATCACACCATCTTCATTTGTAACAACCTCAGCCGTTCTCCAAAAACTCTTGATGAGTCTAGCATAGATCACAGGCTTTGCACACATAGCATACACATACTTGGTTCTTTTGATGAATCTAATCATATCTCTATATCCCTCAGTCTCTGGAATAGATTCATCCAAACATGCCACTAGATTGTGCTTAGGCTCAAACTTCAAATTCTCCATCTGTTTGACAAAAACAAGACAAGTGAGTTAAATTCTTCATTAATAAATTTCAAATTTACATAAGTGTTTGAACAAAAAGTTATAATGTAAAACAATTACATAATCATTTTAACACCTAAGTTGATCTAACAATCTGATTTTCATCATTTTGTTTAATAAAAACCTTTGTGAATCAATGATCATACAACACATTACACTTAACAGTTTATTCACTTAAGAGCATAAATATGAAACTTGTATAATGAAGTTGTTTAACATGTTTAAGCTCAGTTTTAAGAATGATTTGTCAAATTTTAACACACAATTTATCATTATGAAGTTAACACTTAAGAACTTTCAACAGGTCATCAATGGCGGTTCGACAGTTATGAGCAAATTTGAGTTGATTTAGTTGTTTTTAAGCAATTTGATTCAAATTAATGGATGAAAAGTTGATAATCGACAGTTTTTATACTTAAAACAACATTCGATTTCAGTTTTAACACCCAAAATCAAAGTGTCGATTCAGTGATCAAAGTACTGTTCATCATCATTTTTCGTTTTAACGATCGATTTGCAGGTTTATCAAGTTCGAATCACTTAAAATATACCTTATTCAATCAATCAAACTTGTTACAGATCAAACGATTGAAATAAAGTATGAATGATTTGAGGTACAGGGGATTTTGCTTGAAACTTTGGTGAAAAAAAATGATAAGTGTTGTGAAGAGGCGGGTTTTTTATATGGTTGAAAAAATTAGGTCAAACAAATTGGACGGGTAAACAATTGGGATGGGTAAACATTAAAAGCCCAATAAGCCTGGACGGGTCATGCACTATTGAGCCACGTCAAACACTGTTGGGACGGGTCAAGTACTTGGGACAGGTCACAACATGGGACGGGTCAACATAAAACATGAAAAATACTTGGACGGGTCATTCACTGTAGAGACCGGTAAACGGTTAGGAACAACTACACCCGTTTTGGTTTTAACCATCACCCGGCTACATAGTGATCTTCTTCATCACCCGGCTTGCTTTTCTTCATCACCCGACAACATAGTGATCTTCTTCATCACCCGGCTTGCTTTTCTTCATCACCCGGCAACATAGTGATCTTCTTCATCACCCGGCTTGCTTTTCTTCATCACCCGGCAACATAGTTGTTGTACTTTACCCGGCTACACAGTGTTCTTCACTTACACGACAAGATAAAGACTTCTTTCTTTTACCCGGCTGTACAGTGTCAACACTTCATTACCCGGCTGTATAGTAACACAACTTGTCACCCGGCTTCACTTGTTCTTTCACCTGGCTACCTTCTTTCACACAATCACCCGGCTCATATCAGACACAACAACTTTACCCGACTGAATAGTGTCTTCATAACCCGACTAAACAGTTGTTTCTGATATCTTCACCCGGCGACACCACTTTGACAATTTTTCAATTTTCTCGTCTGTTGACTTTTCAACTGCATTTATTGCACCTGCAAACATTCTCGACATATTAATTAGACAAGACATCCTTATTAGGGTTTGTCATACTAAATATCAAAAATCTAATACAAGTCAACAAATATTAATTCTAATTAAATCCCTTTTTCTTTTTCTTTGATTTTTCTTGTAAAAATGTTTTTGCACAACCAAAATTTCTATATCCCGAAGCAATTTCTTAAAAACATATCACAAGACCTTGGGTTTGTTTTTAACACATCCAATACCTTTGCTTTTCATACCACATAATCTTGTTCATTCAAAACACACTTGAAAATATTTTTGGATTTTTGTTAATAATTTTCTTCTTCACTTATTCTCCCCCTAAACTTGAAATTTCTTGAAATTTTTAAGTTTAACAAGGATGTCGATGTATCAATAAAGATTCCATATGCCTGCACACACAAAGCACACACATTAAAATAAAGACATATGCAATGCAATGAATCAAAATATCGCAGTGAGATCATACCACACATTATCTGAACATGTTTTGCAAGTTTTGAATAGACATTTGACTTATGTTTGATTGAGTGATGATATGAAAACATATCAATTAGCTCGAGTTGACACACTTACTTTTTCAGTATCATGATGAGATTAAGGTTCGATTAAAATGACTTATGTGACCCACATGTATACATATGTCAACATATTTCCTTATCAACTACTACCTGAATGCATATTGCATAAAAACCTGGTCACTTACAATCATAGACAGTGTGGAATCTGGGTTCTATTCGGATTTGGTCCACTTTAGGACTTCTTTTGATTCCATTTTGGAATTTAATTTCCTATCGTTCCCCTTGGGAATCTTCTGAATTCCTTTTTAGAATTTTTGTTTGGTGATGGTCCATGTGACAACCCGCAAATTCAAGTTAACACCGTTAACCACCTCGTAACTATCCTGTTAGGTTTTATATAAGTTTAAGGTTCGTTTTGTAATTAATTAAACTTGGTTATAAACTTTAAAAACCAAACTAACTAACCTACTAAATTTCAAGGGCCAAAGTTGTAAATTAGAAACATAACCCAACCCTAAACCCCCCCCACCCGTCTCCTTCCTCGTCACCTGTTCAAACAAACATCGACCAACACACAACACCTCCTATCTGCCTCTCGTCGCTCCGATTAGCCAGAAAACAACAACCCTCTCGCTCTCGTCTATCCTGTCAGCTTCTTGTCACTGGTAAGCAATCGGAGAGTGGAAGTAACGGCCGCAGCCCCTATTCCCATTCCTGATCGGCCTTCCCTCTTGGTAAGTTTTGATTCACGGGCTTTTGATTTAAGGGTTTCGTGTTCGGATCGACCATAGGCGTGATTATACGTATGTATTTGTGTGTTATGGCTGTATGCACCCATATATATATATATAAATATAGACAGAAATTGTGATCGTATATGTAGGTGTAGAGAAGCATAATACAATAGTAGGTGTATGCGTATGTGATTAACAATGACAACAGGTTGTATCAGTATGTTGCAGCAAAAATCGCGTGTTTATATGATCGAATTGTATTGGGTGTGTAGTGTACATATATAAATATATCGCCATGTATGTATAGATAAAATCGAATAGCAGCAGCATCCCTATACGGTGTGTATATTTGTAAATGATGACTATGGTGTGTATGTCATTGTATGTATGTAGTGCGTGTACGTGTATAGATATATGAGTATGTATATGTGTATGGACATTACTGTGTAATAATGTATGTATATATGTACAACGTGTGGGTGCGGTATGTATTGCAGCAACCATGATTGAAATCGTGTATGCATACATACAAAGTAGTAGCGACAAGTAATTGTGCATATGATTGAATGGTATGTGCGATGTATATATGTGTATAAGACAGCAGCAACAACTTTATTTGGTAATATGTATGTATCATCTCGTATAGGTGTGGTTTATATGTTGCAAAGTCAAAAACAGTATGTATATATATGTTGCGATGCAGCAGAAGTAATGTATGAATGTTGTCATATATTGTAATGATAATGGTGATCAATGTGATGTATGTGAATAAACGCATGTATATATGTTGCAGTATGTAGGTTCGACCTATTAAGAGATATAGGTATGCGATTGTATGTAAGTGCTGGAAGATATATATGTATGTTAAGAAAACAATCGGCAGCAGCAGTAACTTGTGATGGGTATAAATATATATATATATATATATATGTTGAATACGTATAGGCCTAGGTGTAAATATTGACGACAACAAAGTGACAAACGGTATGGGTTACAATCATGTATGAAAGTGTGCTCGATTTGGTATTGTTAACAACTAAATATGTGGATACAACAAGAGTAATTAGCATGATGATGACGGGTGTATGTATTGTAATGCAAAACTGTATATATGTATTGAATATATTAAATATGGTAGGCACACATATTATAGCCATGGTATGCGTATGATGATGTGAGTTGGGTTGATTAAATGATAGGATGTTCAAACTATGTTATATGTGCAAGCGTAAAGTTAAAGTGTGTGGCATACGTAAAATATTGTGTGGAGTGCTATTATTGTCATAAGAAGCCGAACCGAACACTTGAAACCTTAGCGAATACAATATTATATATTTTACTTATATGTTCCTAGTTATTAACTAGTAAGTGACTACTAAAGCAGGTCGTAGAACGATCTAGATTCTTGTTGGCATTTTTGCTGGTTATTTGCTGTGCGCTTCAAAGGTGAGTTCACTAAACCGCACTTTTACTATTCTACCCTTTTATGGGCTGAACACGGACGATTACTTTTACGGATTTACAAATTTTGTATGTCGCATGTCTGGATAGAGCAATTTTTATTTTGTTCATGAAAGACCCCATGGATACCTAGTTGACCGTTAGTATTTGTGAAATAGCGGGGAAATTTTGAGTAGTACTACTGGGTTTGACAAACCCCACCCGGGCTAGTCGCGCTAGCACGACAGAAGGACCTGTCGAACGGGTGTTGAATGACCTAACAGACTTACAGTGCATCCTGCTGGGATGTACGAACGGGCAAAATGCACTTAATGTGTACATACGTCAGCTTCGGTCAGATACAATACGCCTCTAGGACATGTGCTGTAGACTAGCTACCTACAATGACATAATTTATATTTCTGCTTGCAACTGAACATACTTGATTTCGTACTTACTACGTGAACTCACCAACCGTCGTGTTGACACTTGTTAGCCTTTCACTTTTTCAGGTCATTGATGTACAACGCACTTAGGACATGGCATGGAGTCACAACTTTTCATTCAAACATTTGCTTGCATTAAAAACCATGTTTTGAGTTTAACAACTATTCAAATTATGTTTCTTCTATTGGGCGCGTGTTTTGCGCATTTAGTATCCACTTAAATATTCTGACATTTCATTTCGATTACGCTTCCGCAAACTTTCGAACGTCAACTCTGTATTAAATTTCTGAATTAATGAGACACGTATGTTTTTAAATTCATATAGTGTCGTTTGGTGTAACTAATGACTAAGATCCTGGTTTGTCACACACTTAAAGGTAAAACTCCGTTAGTGGAAATTGAGGGTGTGACAGATTGGTATCAGAGCCATTGGTTATAGCGAACTAGGTTTGCATTGCATTCTAGACTATAACTGTACACTGCATTAGTTGCACTTATGAGAATTCATTTGTGGTGTTATTTACACATACCACACGCCTACACTAGCATTACATAAAGTGATCAGCTTGTAATATGTGACACTATAGGGCAAAATTTTTTTTTAGTGACTTGCCCTGCTAGTGAAGCTTGAACTAGGTGTGGACTTGTTAGCTTCTAAATTGTTCACTGAAGTAGGCATGAGAAATGTTTGACAATGACGTTGTTCAAAAGTTATCCCGCTTTTTAGGCCAATTTTTTTAGGGGCCTTGGTTGGGATAGGTTTACATTTCACTATAACTTGAAACTCACAACATTATGGAAACAAACTGGTTTCGTATGAAGCCTAAACAATTCACTTTTGAACTATCTACCTCATTACGGCAACCAACCGGTAGAGACCAATGCCTAAGGTATAGAGGTACATGAACAACAGTAATGGATTTTGTCCAGAAACTCATCCATACAGAGGTCTTGACTTGTTAGTTATGCGACCTACTACGTGCTATTACACGTCACTTACTATATGACACATTCGTATGCTGTAACATGTCCCTTGATACGAGACATATTATTAGTTGTAACATGTCACTCATTGCGTGAACCACAACGTGCTATCTACTTGATTTGATATTACATCTGCTTATGCACCTTGTACACTCAGATTGTGTTTAGGCTAGTAGTCTTACACTTATTATGAACTTACATTACACCTGATACATGCGCCCCATTGATACGTCACACTAATAATTTGTTAGTGTCCTACACGTGTAGTATAGTTGGCTCTTACTTATAGGTTTGCTATACACTTAAACACCTTCAATACTTGATATGGGATAGCAATACCACACGGACGAATGTAAATCGAAGAACATAACTAAACGTAAGATTAATGTACCCGGTGGGAGACAAACTTGGGTGATTGTGTAAGGTAAATTGACGATTACGGGTGCGCAACGTAATGGTGAATTTACAAGTACATGATGATCCTGGCAAAATCTGCCATGTGGGCGATATCCAAACAGAAACACAAAAGTGATGAATCAATCAATACAAGTTCATCTGAAACAAACAATTCACTTCTAAATAACGCACCGATATTAAGTCTATGCTTGACTGAACCCATTAAATCCATATACGGATGGTATACAATTACAATACAACCTTTGATGGCATATGATAAGTTTATCTTAAAACTACATACATTTTACCTTATACACCCAAGTTAAAGATAATTGAAATCTTTTCTTGGTGGCACACAAATAAGAACAAAGATCTATGTTGAAAAACCTGATAATGTTCTGCTACTACTATATTGGTCTCCTAATGATACGGCCCATTCCACATAACCAATCTGAATCCACCAGTTGAAACAATTACCTTACTGAAGTCACAACCTTATGATACGTAATGAGATGCTTTAATTTATGGTCGGTGTACTATAACCTCCTACCAACAGTCGGTAACATCTTAACATCATTGGTTCTGCAAATAAATGTTAAACAAACCCTATAATTTTTAGAATTCCATGGAGGAGTCTAATAAAGCTAATAACTTATATATATATATATAATAAAACTCTTGCTGATATGACAAACCAACCGCGTAATATTGCTCATTCAAAATCGCTTGTTGTGAGGTAAATCTGTATTGCTTAAACATTCATGTGAATACCTCGTAACATACCAGGCTCGTCCTAAAAGTACTTCACCTAATTGTACACTATTCTTAATTCTTCAAGATAAATAGAACTTTAAATTATTTCTGATAATAAATTACCTAGAAATAATTCCGACTCATGATGTTTCAATTGTTAACGATGCACTGGCGAACCACACGTGTAGTGTGCATACGTTTCGATCTAGTGGGATGACTCGCCTTGATCCAACCCTCTTGTAAATGTTAATTCTCATACCCCATCCGCACCTCTATTATGTTAAAACACGTTTTGGGTTTAATTTAAATTACTTATTATTATCATTATTACTATTTTTATTATCTTTAAAGAACATATATTTAATTAAAAACATTATCTACTGCTGTACATCTTAATATATAATCGAACTTCTTTACCTGCTTAGTAGAGCAGAATCCAAGTTAAGCGTTCTTAAAGTCTCAAGTCAGTGGTCATGTAGAATCGAACCACATGAAATTTCAATAGATAACCGATGTTACAGTATATATATTACAACGTAACAATTTCACTTAATATATATTCCTTTTCCTCAACTCTTTTAATGACTTAATAAAGTAGGCAAGAAGGTTAGTAGGTGGCAGGTACGCCTTCAAGGTACTGGTGGTATGGTGGGTTAGCTGCGGTACACCCTATATAAAAACACTAACGGTACACTGGATGTGGACCTGAAACCAAAGCAGTAATTAACCCGAGAAACTCTAAAATATCAATCTCATACTGTTACAAAACACCTGATTCTTAAGACTCGAGTTAGCCCAACGTTCATAAGGTAAACTACTACATGCATAAACACTTTAAACTTCTTTGTATCCCTTATACACAGTAATAACAAAACAAAATGTTTCGTAACTGACCCATATATATAAACTATGGTTTTGAATACATTTCACGACTCCAAGGGTTAGCGTGATAAATACCATCATCAACACTGAACCACTAATACCAACTAATGCTTTGAGAAAGCTTTCATATTACAGTCCAGGATAACCACTCTCTATTATGTTTCATTCCGGGTAACACCTATCATCTGGGTTATACATGGAAGCATAAAAGTGAAGAATAACTCAACACAAAATCCACCTGAACAATAGCCTAACTGGAACGAAACTTTATTCTTAAGTAACACACTTATATCAAGTTTATTCCCGATTGCATTCGTTGAACACTTACAATACCACTACAGATGAGAAACAATACAAACTCAAATATGTACAAACTTCCCCACATCTAATTCACCGTACACATCCTGCTATCGAAGTCGATCCATAATGACATGATCACAAGATTTATGAATGATTTTGGCAATTTAACAAGATTACACTACTATAAATTGACATCAATGTTAATGACTTACCACCCCATATATATAAATATGAATATCAAATACGTTCCATGATGTTAAGGATTCACATGATAATTAGAACAGTCCATAATAAACAACTAATACCTCATCCATTATTGTTCAGAATAATAACTTTTTATTTCATTTATACTAATACACATTTGTATCTGCTAAGAAACATTATAATTGATGCTCTCATTGTCATTTGACACCCCACTCGTACGATATCTTACTTTAGAAGCTCCAGTTTATTCAAGAGATTCTACCTTGAATGTAATTAACTTTCTAATCAAACTATTTGAGGGGCAATGTAAGCAATTATCACCTAATCGTTCCAAACCATGAAAATCCTAATAGAGGAAACTACATGTTTCAAAGAAATTGGTTAAGCTACACAACCCAAGTAAGGAAATAACACGACACCCTTACCAAACCCGTCAGCAAGCCAGACTATTATCTCTCACCAACCCTTAAACACCCTAATGACAAATTCAAACGCTATCACTCAGTGAGGCTTGATGTCAAAATCCTTGCTAATTTGAACTCTTATCTAATCCATGTGTAAACTAAAACCCGTATGTTAAAGGGAACATTGTTGAATCACCCTAGATGACCTACACGATTGAACTAATCTGCTATTCGAATAGAAAGAGAAGATTCTTGAAAAACTTTCTATATAAGAAAATGTTGGGCGTATCATACCCCCCCCCCCCGGGCACACTTCTTACCGTAACATTCAAATGTCATTAACAGTAAAACTTATCGTACTCCCATGAATAGGAACAACTCATGTAACATCAACTCATTTGGTTTAACACTACTTCAGTACGTAAAATTTAACAACCTATTACACTATGCCGTATAATCACTTGTTCTCCTTAACACATAAAATCCAGTAACTATCAAAGGAAGAAATACCTATTCAATTTCCTTATCATTTTTGCCTGAAACAGGTACTCTCAAAACATATTAGTGTTATTGTTCATCCTTCTCCATCTATTCATAAGGTTTCTATGACATCCCTGATATTTGTGTTTTGACAACGCTTTTTTTTTATATAAAGCAGAGTACCTATACACGGTTTACCTCGTACACAAGTTGTCGCAGTTTAACAACCTATATAAATAAATGAACTCTTTATTTAGGACTCGGTCCTCGGGCAGCTAAATACCAACGTGAAACTCATTAATCTAAATCCCCGAAACATACAGCATAGAAATCGCTATTTATAAATCCCATCCAAAAACTTTGGAATCCCATCAAAACCATGATGCATTAGACAACTTGAAATCCTAGGGTATTGGCCTTCTAGATCATTGACTGGGTCAGTTTTAAGAGAGAAACATGGTACACAACGTTTCTGACATCCTCAAACTAATCATGCTTTTACCTGATGGGACACTCGTCGTCCCACTTAACGAGGTTCAAATCGATGAACAGCAACGCTCCATGGAAAAATCGGTTGAAATTATAGGCAAAGAATTCAAAACATTTGAACATAGTAAGATTCTTATTATTAAAATGCGTTGAAATTCAAAAATTGAATCGAAGTTCACGTAAGAACGCATAAAAAAAAAATTAATAATGTACGGATACCCTTGACTATTCAAAAACTTCAACACCGAACGCTACTACTAATGATTAAATTTCGGGACGAAATTTCTTTCAACAAGGGGATGATGCGACACCCTAGAATTTCAGATTAACTCCGTTAAATAAATTCGGTTGTATCTGTTAATGAAATTATACTCCACATTTAATTAGTTGAATTAAATGTGCTACTTGTTACACAAACAATTACCTGTAACGGCAACCCAAGGAGTTACCAGATCACGGGAGTTAATACACGAATGTTGGCAAATTAATAAAATAATAATTCCGAACAACTAAATAAATATAAAGTTGGTGAATTTATATGATATGTGACTGACATGTTTTCGGAAACATGGAAGTGACAACTCGGAACTCTAAACTCTAACTTCTTTCATTTTCAAGACCTATTTTAACAACCTTATCCAATTTTCGGGACGAAAATTCCTTCAACAAGGGGATGATGTGACAACCCGCAAATTCAAGTTAACACCGTTAACCACCTCGTAACTATCCTGTTAGGTTTTATATAAGTTTAAGGTTCGTTTTGTAATTAATTAAACTTGGTTATAAACTTTAAAAACCAAACTAACTAACCTACTAAATTTCAAGGGCCAAAGTTGTAAATTAGAAACATAACCCAACCCTAAACCCCCCCCACCCGTCTCCTTCCTCGTCACCTGTTCAAACAAACATCGACCAACACACAACACCTCCTATCTGCCTCTCGTCGCTCCGATTAGCCAGAAAACAACAACCCTCTCGCTCTCGTCTATCCTGTCAGCTTCTTGTCACTGGTAAGCAATCGGAGAGTGGAAGTAACGGCCGCAGCCCCTATTCCCATTCCTGATCGGCCTTCCCTCTTGGTAAGTTTTGATTCACGGGCTTTTGATTTAAGGGTTTCGTGTTCGGATCGACCATAGGCGTGATTATACGTATGTATTTGTGTGTTATGGCTGTATGCACCCATATATATATATATAAATATAGACAGAAATTGTGATCGTATATGTAGGTGTAGAGAAGCATAATACAATAGTAGGTGTATGCGTATGTGATTAACAATGACAACAGGTTGTATCAGTATGTTGCAGCAAAAATCGCGTGTTTATATGATCGAATTGTATTGGGTGTGTAGTGTACATATATAAATATATCGCCATGTATGTATAGATAAAATCGAATAGCAGCAGCATCCCTATACGGTGTGTATATTTGTAAATGATGACTATGGTGTGTATGTCATTGTATGTATGTAGTGCGTGTACGTGTATAGATATATGAGTATGTATATGTGTATGGACATTACTGTGTAATAATGTATGTATATATGTACAACGTGTGGGTGCGGTATGTATTGCAGCAACCATGATTGAAATCGTGTATGCATACATACAAAGTAGTAGCGACAAGTAATTGTGCATATGATTGAATGGTATGTGCGATGTATATATGTGTATAAGACAGCAGCAACAACTTTATTTGGTAATATGTATGTATCATCTCGTATAGGTGTGGTTTATATGTTGCAAAGTCAAAAACAGTATGTATATATATGTTGCGATGCAGCAGAAGTAATGTATGAATGTTGTCATATATTGTAATGATAATGGTGATCAATGTGATGTATGTGAATAAACGCATGTATATATGTTGCAGTATGTAGGTTCGACCTATTAAGAGATATAGGTATGCGATTGTATGTAAGTGCTGGAAGATATATATGTATGTTAAGAAAACAATCGGCAGCAGCAGTAACTTGTGATGGGTATAAATATATATATATATATATGTTGAATACGTATAGGCCTAGGTGTAAATATTGACGACAACAAAGTGACAAACGGTATGGGTTACAATCATGTATGAAAGTGTGCTCGATTTGGTATTGTTAACAACTAAATATGTGGATACAACAAGAGTAATTAGCATGATGATGACGGGTGTATGTATTGTAATGCAAAACTGTATATATGTATTGAATATATTAAATATGGTAGGCACACATATTATAGCCATGGTATGCGTATGATGATGTGAGTTGGGTTGATTAAATGATAGGATGTTCAAACTATGTTATATGTGCAAGCGTAAAGTTAAAGTGTGTGGCATACGTAAAATATTGTGTGGAGTGCTATTATTGTCATAAGAAGCCGAACCGAACACTTGAAACCTTAGCGAATACAATATTATATATTTTACTTATATGTTCCTAGTTATTAACTAGTAAGTGACTACTAAAGCAGGTCGTAGAACGATCTAGATTCTTGTTGGCATTTTTGCTGGTTATTTGCTGTGCGCTTCAAAGGTGAGTTCACTAAACCGCACTTTTACTATTCTACCCTTTTATGGGCTGAACACGGACGATTACTTTTACGGATTTACAAATTTTGTATGTCGCATGTCTGGATAGAGCAATTTTTATTTTGTTCATGAAAGACCCCATGGATACCTAGTTGACCGTTAGTATTTGTGAAATAGCGGGGAAATTTTGAGTAGTACTACTGGGTTTGACAAACCCCACCCGGGCTAGTCGCGCTAGCACGACAGAAGGACCTGTCGAACGGGTGTTGAATGACCTAACAGACTTACAGTGCATCCTGCTGGGATGTACGAACGGGCAAAATGCACTTAATGTGTACATACGTCAGCTTCGGTCAGATACAATACGCCTCTAGGACATGTGCTGTAGACTAGCTACCTACAATGACATAATTTATATTTCTTCTTGCAACTGAACATACTTGATTTCGTACTTACTACGTGAACTCACCAACCGTCGTGTTGACACTTGTTAGCCTTTCACTTTTTCAGGTCATTGATGTACAACGCACTTAGGACATGGCATGGAGTCACAACTTTTCATTCAAACATTTGCTTGCATTAAAAACCATGTTTTGAGTTTAACAACTATTCAAATTATGTTTCTTCTATTGGGCGCGTGTTTTGCGCATTTAGTATCCACTTAAATATTCTGACATTTCATTTCGATTACGCTTCCGCAAACTTTCGAACGTCAACTCTGTATTAAATTTCTGAATTAATGAGACACGTATGTTTTTAAATTCATATAGTGTCGTTTGGTGTAACTAATGACTAAGATCCTGGTTTGTCACACACTTAACGGTAAAACTCCGTTAGTGGAAATTGAGGGTGTGACAGTCCACATTTGGGACTCTTTTTGTTCCAACTTTGGGAATCTTTTGCTGCACCTTGAAGCTCAAAAGAGACTTCGTGTGAGACTTCAGGTCTGTGGATACCACAACAAAGAAGCTCACGATGCGGTTCATCACACTGAATAGACTGCATCGTTACCCGATCATGCACAACTATCATCACAAGTATTGCATCAAAAGATATATATCTAGACATGTATAACAGAGGAACTTAACACAAAGATCATTAAGTTTAGATTTGTCAACAATGAACTTACTTTTTCAGTTTAATTGTGTAGCAACTCGAAAATTTTTCATTTCATTTCACACCCTTTTACCGACTGTATTTAATTTTCGGGACGAAAATTCTTTCAACAAAGAGATGATGTGACACCCCGCATTTTCAGGCTAACACCGTTAACTTAAAACTCTATTATTTTACCGTTAACACGCACGACATTAACTAGGATAAATTAAGTACGTTAGTTAATTACCACGCGAATCTCGAACGCTAACAAATTATGTAACTCGGGAAAGGAAATAAATAACATGATTAAGTATAGGGACTAAATAAATAGTTTAATTAATTCTAGGGACTAGTATGCAATATACAAAAACTTAATTCGTATAAAACCCAACCCATAACCCTACCG
This sequence comes from Tagetes erecta, assembly GCA_030867185.1. Taxonomy (NCBI): domain Eukaryota; kingdom Viridiplantae; phylum Streptophyta; class Magnoliopsida; order Asterales; family Asteraceae; genus Tagetes; species Tagetes erecta. The sequence continues at coordinate 9,841,069 of CM061497.1, forward strand.
TCGTCTTCAACGCATCGTCGCGCCACCATCTACACTCGTCTCCGGTCACCCTCTCGGTCATAGGCGAGCTTCGCCACCACCTCCGGCATTCACCAACAGCCCCACAACCGCCGGGGAAGTGTTTCGTTCTATCTTGCGATTCGTTTCGGTAAGTTTTTCAACTCGTTTCACTATTCGTTACGGTTTCGGTTTCGGGAGACGATTCGTACTCGTTTCAGCCCGGTCGACGTATATAAGTGTACATGAAATATGTATAGGTTTATGCGTATGTGTCGGGTCGGGTTTCGGTGAATACATATGTATGTATATATAGGCAGTGTATACATATATAGGCGTGATTGAGGAGAACGTGAAATATGTATATGTGATTGTATACGTGCAAAAACCGTTCATGTATATATGTATATGTGAGTGAGTATAAATAGAATTGCAAGAATATAAGTAGCAGAATGTTTAATATATGGATTTGTATGTAGGCATCCAGCATGTATGGACTGTATGTATTGAAAGTATGGATTTTGTGTGTGATTAGTACGTATATATCTCGACAACGTGTACTTTTGGTTTGATTCGATTCATTACGGTTCGTGTTTGTTTTGTTTTCGGTTCAGATCATTGTGTAAAGGCCAACCTGTGTACTACGGTGTTAATATGTATGTGTGTAGGTTATTAAGACAACAGAAGGTGAGCAAATATAATATATATGTAGATGGTATGCGATCATTGTATGTAAACAGTATGAGATATGTTGGTGATTGTTGTACAGGTTCCATATTAATATGTATGTATACATGATGTGAGTGTATGTTTGGTTTTCGGGTTGTTTCGGTTCGTTATGAGATATGTTTTAAATGCCGTTCAACCCAGGTTGTATATTAATATATATGCGTGCGTGTAAGGAATGAAATCTGTGTGTGTGAAGTATATATGTGTACTGTAAGTATATATATATCGTGTATTGTACGTTGACTGTGTGTATGTAACGTATGCATATGGAGTAATATAGCAACAACGTGACATGTATGTATTTGTATATATATGTAACAGAATGGCCATGATGGTTGTGTGCTATTTAAAGTATGCATGGTTAACAATAGCAGCCGCATGTCTTTGTATGTATGTATATGTGTTGTATATGTTGTGTGTATGTATCGTATGTATATGTGTCATTCATGAATGTGCCTGTGTGAACTGGAATTAATATAGGCAGAAAAAAAGTAATATATATACATATGTGTGTATTGTTGATCGAGTGATGTGTTGTGTATGTAATGTATACTAATTCGGATGCATTCAAGTATAGTGGGTAAAATCAGTTTATATGCATTATATGTGGGTGTGTAGAAATATGTATATAACGCATGATCATGTGTGTAATCAAATGAAAGCAGTAGCAGCTTGTACGTGTAGTAATATATATGTATGTATGATGTCCATATATGTATGTATATGTATATGTTACATGTCGTGCAAATGAGTACATATATAAATGAATGAATGAATGAATGAATGAATGGTTTATATTGTATGAGTAATATAAAAACATATTCTCCACATGTATACATATTTGTACAAATAAATAATCATTATGCATTTCAATACCTACAAAAGTGGTATGAATTGATACTAAAGGTGAAAGTATGCTTATTTCATATATATATGCGTCGTAAATATGTGGCAAAATATAAGTATATGCATGATTGAGGCGATGATGATGTGAGTTGGTTTGAGTTATTGATAATGAGGTATGCATTACGGCGCATGGGAACCTAGAGAAATGCAAGTATTATGTTATAAGGGGTAGTATACATGTAATCTTGTATGATGTGTAATGTGTTACTATTATCGTCAGAAGCAGAACCGAATACTCGAAACCCTAACGAATACCATACTATATATATATATAGTATATTACTTACATGTTCTTAGTTTATAATTAATAAATAATTATTAAGCAGGTCGTAGAGCAATCTAAATTCTTGTTGGCATTTTTGCTGTCTAATTGCTGTGCGCTTCAAAGGTGAGTTCACTAAACTGCACTTTTACTATTTCACCCTTTTATGGGCTGAGAACGCGAACGATTACTTTTACTATTATACCCTATTATGGGCTGAACACGGACGATTACTTTTACGGATTTACAAATTTTGTATGTCGCATATCTGGATAGAGCATTTTTTTATTTTGTTCATGAAAGACCCCATGGATACCTAGTTGACCGTTAGTATTTGTGAAATAGCGGGGAAATTTTGAGTAGTACTACTGGGTTTGACAAACCCCACCCGGGCTAGTCGCGCTAGCACGACAGAAGGACCTGTCGAACGGGTGTTGAATGACCTAACAGACTTACAGTGCATCCTGTTGGGATGTACGAACGGGCAAAATGCACTTAATGTGTACATACGTCAGCTTCGGTCAGATACAATACGCCTCTAGGACATGTGCTGTAGACTAGCTACCTACAATGACATACTTAATTTATATTTCTGCTTGCAAACGAACTTACTTGATTTCCTACTTACTATGTGAACTCACCAACCATCGTGTTGACACTTGTTAGCCTTTCACTTTTTCAGGTCATTGATATACAACGCACTTAGGACATGGCATGGAGTCACAGCTTTTCATTCAAACGTTTTCTTGCATTGAAAATCATGTTTTGAGTTTAACAACTATTTAAACTGTGTTTCTACTATTGGGCGCGTGTTTTGCGCATTTAGTTTTCCATTAAATATTTTGACATTACATTTCGATTACGCTTCCGCAAACTTTCAAACGTCAACTCTGTATTAAATTTCTCATTTAATGAGACACGTATGTTTTAAATTCATATAGTGTCGTTTGGTGTAACTAATGACTGAGATCCTGGTTTGTCACACACTTAACGGTAAAACTCCGTTAGTGGATTTTGAGGGTGTGACAGATTGGTATCAGAGACATTGGTTATAGTGAACTAGGTTTGCATTGCATTGCATTCTAGACTATAACTGTACACTGCATTAGTTGCACCTGTGTAAATTTATTTGACCCATATACATGAGGTTTACACATATACACGCTTACACTAGCAATACATGAAGTGACCAACTTGTATTATGTGACATATTAGTGGAATTTTTTTTTTTTTGAGGCTTTAGTTGGGATAAGTTTACCTTTCATTATAACTTGAAACTTACAACATTATGGCAACAAACTGGTTTCGTATGAAGCTTAAACAATTCACTTAGAATTTTATCTACCTTATTATGGCAACCAACCGGCAGTGACCGATGCCTAAGGTATAGAGATACATGAACAACAGTAATGGATTTTTGTCCAGACGCTCATTCATACAAAGGTCTTGACTTGTTAGTTATGCGACCTACTTTGTGCTAATACACGTCACTTATTATATGATGCATTCGTATGCTATAACATGTCCTTAATATGAGACATATTGTTAGTTGAAACATGTCACTTGTTGTGTGATCCACAACGTGCTATCTACTTGATTTGATATTACCGCTGCTTATGCACCTTGTACACTCAGATTGTGTTTAGACTAGTAGTCTTACACTTAGTATGAACTTACACCATACCTGATACATGCGACCCATGGATACAACACACTTATAGTCTGTTAGTGTCCTATATATCTAGTATAGTCGTCTCCTACTTATAGGTTTATCATACACTTGATATGGGATAGCAATACCACACGGATGAATGTAAATTAAAGAACATAACCAAACATAAGATTAATGTACCCGTGGGAGACAAACCGGGATGATTGTGTAAGGTAAATTCACGATTACGGGTGCGCAACGTAATGGTGAGTTTACAGGTACATGATGATCCTGGCAAAATCTATCATTTGGGTGATACCTATAAAGGAACACAAAAGTGAAGGACAAATCAATACAAATTCATTGGAAACAAACATACATCTCTAAATAACGCACCGATGTCAAGTCTATGCTTGACTGAACCCATAAAATCCATATATGGATGGTATATAATTACACTACAACATTTGATGGCATATGATAAGTTTATACATTTTACCTTATACACCTAAATCAAAGACAATTGAAATCTTTCCTTGGTGACACAAAAATAAGAACAAAGATCTATGTTGAAAAACCCAACAAAGTTTTGCTACTCCTATATTTGTCCCCTAATGATACGACTCATTCCACATATAACCAATCTGAATCCACCAGTTGAAATAATTATCTCACTGAAGTCACAACCTTGTGATACATAATGAGATGCTTTAATTTATGGTCGGTGTACTATGACCTCTTGCCAACAAATCGGTAACATCTTAACATCATTGGTTCTGCAAATAAATGTTAAACAAACTTTATAATTTTTAGGGCTCCATGAAGGAGTCTAATAAAACTAACAACTTAAAATATATATATATATATAAATATAAATATATATATATATATATATATATATATATAATAACGAAACTCTTGTTGATACGATAAACCAACCGTGTAATATTGCACATTCAAAATCACTCTTGTGAATATATAAGTCCATATCTCCTAAACATTCATGTAAAAACCCTGTAACATACCAAGCTTGTTCTAGAAGTACTTCACCTAATCGTACTCTATTCTCAAACATATTTTTTTTCAATTTTTCAAGGTAAATAGTGCTGACTTATTTTGTTTCTACTACTAACGATGCACCAATGAACCATGTGTGTGGTAAGTATACGTTTCGATCTAGTTGGATGACTCGTCTTGATCCAACACTCTCGTAAATGTTAATTCTCACACCCCATCTACAATTCCACCGTTGTAAAACACGTTTTGGGACAAAAAAAAAAATTTTTTTTGTTATTCTCTCAAGAACATTGAATTTAAAATATTTTCTAAATTTTGTCCATTTAATATATATATTCAACCTCCTCTACCGGATTATTCGCGTAAAAAAAAAACAAGTTAAGCGTTCTCAAAGTCTTAGGTCAGTGATCATTCAGATTCGAACCGCATAAAATTCTAATAAATAACTGATGTTACAGTATACATTACAAAGTTACCATTTCACTTAATATCTATTCCTTTTTCCCTAACTCCTTTGAATGACTTAGTAAAGTAGACAAGAACGTTAGTACCCAGCAGGTACGCCTTCAAGGTGCTGGTGGTGTGGTGGGTTAGCTGCGGTACACCCTATATATAAACACTAACAATACGTTGGACGTGGACCTGGAACCAAAGCAGTAATTAACCCGAGAAATTCTTAAATATCACTCATATACTGTTACGAAACATCTGCTTCTTAGAAACTCTAGTTAGTCCAACATTCGTAAGGTAAACAACTATATGCATAAACACTTTAAACTCACTTGTATCTCTTATTCACAGTAATAACAAAAACAAATGTTTTGAAACTGACTCATATATATAAGCTATGATTTTGAATACATTTCACGACTCCAGGGGTTCACGTGATAAATACCATCGTCAATAACGAACCGCTAATACCAACTAATGTTTTGAGAAAGCTTTGCCCATTACGGTCCAGGATAACCACGTTCTATTATGTTTCATTCCTGGTAACACCTTTCATGTAGGTTATACCCAGAAGCACAAAAGTGTAGGATAATGCAACACAAATCCATCTAAACAAAAGTCTATCTGGAGCGAAAATTTATTCTTCAGTAACGCACTTATATCAAGTTTATCATCGATTACATTCATTAAAACCCATCCACGGATGATAAAAAAAAAAGAAACTTACAATACTACTACAGATGAGAAACAATACAAACTCAAATATATACAAACATCCCCACACCTAACTTACAGTACACATTCTGCTATTAAAGCCGATCCATAATGACACGTTCACAAGATTTATGGATTATTTTGACAATTTAATAAGATTACACTGCTATACATTGACTTCAATGTTAATGACTTATTTCCCCCATATATAAATATGAATATCGAATACGTTCCATGGCTAAAGATTCACATGATAATTAGAACGATTCACAACAAACAACTAATACCTCACCAATTACTGTTCAGACTAATGATTTCTTATTTCATTTATCCTAACACACATTTGTATCTGCTAAGAAACATTATAATTGATGCCCTCATTGTCATTTGACACTCCAATCCGGCAATATCTTTCTTCAGAAGCTCCAGTTTATGCAAGAGATTCTACCATGTATGTAATTTACTTCTTGATCAAACTATTTGAGGCGCAATGTAAGCAAGTATCACCTAATCGTTCCAAACCATGAAAACCCTAATAGAGGAAACTGCATGTTCAAAGAAATTGGTTAAGCTACACAACCCAAGTAATGACATAACACGACATCCTTACCTTACCTGTTAGCAAACCAGACTATTACCTCCCACCATCCCTTAAACACCCTGATGATGAAACCAAACACTATCCTTCAGTGAGGCTTGATGTCAAAATCTTTGCTAACAACTTATTAGTTGAACTCTTATCTAATCCATGCGTAAACTAAAACCCATATTTTAAAGGGAATGTTGTTAGATCACCCTAGATGACCTACACAATTGAACTAATCTGCTATTCGAATAGAAAGATAAGATTCTTGAAAAACTTTCTATATGAGAAAATGTTGGGCGTATCATATACCCCCCCCCCTCCGGCGCACACTTCTTATCGTAACACTCAGATTTCATCAACATTAAAACTTATTGTACCCCATGACAAGGAACAACTCATGTAACAGCAACTCTTTTGGTTTAACCCTACTTCAGTACGTAAATTTAACAACCTATTACCCTATGTCGTATAATCACTTGTTCTCCTTTACACAGAAAATCCAGCAACTATCAAAGAAAGAAATACATATTCCATTTCTTTATCATTTTTTTTTGCCTGGAACATGTACTTTCGAAACATATTAGTGTTATTGTTCATCTTTCCCCATCTATTCAGACGATTTCTATGATATCCCTGATATTCGTGTTTTGACAACGCTCCTTTAATAAAGCAAAGTACCTACACACGGTAGATAGTTTACTTCCCTCTTTACCTCGTACCCGAGTTGTCTCACCTTAATGATCTATATCAAAAAATGAACTCTTCAGTTAGGACTCGGTCCTCGGGTAGCTAATAACAGCGTGAAACTCATTAATCTAAATCCCTGAAACATACAGTATAGAAATCGCTATTTATAAATCCCATCCAAAAACTTTGGAATTCCATCAAAACCATGATACATTAGACAACTTGAAATCCTAGGGTATTGGCCTTGTACATCATTGACTGGATCAGTTTTAAAAGATAAATATGGTACACAACGCTTCTGGTGTCTTTAAACTAATCAGGCTCTTACCTTATGGAACACTCGTCGTCCCAATCGATGAACAACAACGTTTCACGGAAAAATTCGTTGAAAGTATAGGCAACGAATTCAAAACACCCAAACAATGTAATATCACTATAGTCAAAGTTTGCTAGGACTTAGAAGTAGGAACCAGAGTTACGTAGGGGTGTGAAAAATCAAATAACGTACAAGCACCCTTAATTATTTCAAACGACAACATCTAATACTAATACTATTGGTTAAATTTCGGGACGAAATTTCTTTCAACAAAGGGATGATGTAGCAACTCGAAAATTTTTCATTTCATTTCACACCCTTTTACCGACTGTATTTAATTTTCGGGACGAAAATTCTTTCAACAAAGAGATGATGTGACACCCCGCATTTTCAGGCTAACACCGTTAACTTAAAACTCTATTATTTTACCGTTAACACGCACGACATTAACTAGGATAAATTAAGTACGTTAGTTAATTACCACGCGAATCTCGAACGCTAACAAATTATGTAACTCGGGAAAGGAAATAAATAACATGATTAAGTATAGGGACTAAATAAATAGTTTAATTAATTCTAGGGACTAGTATGCAATATACAAAAACTTAATTCGTATAAAACCCAACCCATAACCCTACCGTCGTCTTCAACGCATCGTCGCTCCACCATCTACACTCGTCTCCGGTCACCCTCTCGGTCATAGGCGAGCTTCGCCACCACCTCCGGCATTCACCAACAGCCCCACAACCGCCGGGGAAGTGTTTCGTTCTATCTTGCGATTCGTTTCGGTAAGTTTTTCAACTCGTTTCACTATTCGTTACGGTTTCGGTTTCGGGAGACGATTCGTACTCGTTTCAGCCCGGTCGATGTATATAAGTGTACATGAAATATGTATAGGTTTATGCGTATGTGTCGGGTCGGGTTTCGGTGAATACATATGTATGTATATATAGGCAGTGTATACATATATAGGCGTGATTGAGGAGAACGTGAAATATGTATATGTGATTGTATACGTGCAAAAACCGTTCATGTATATATGTATATGTGAGTGAGTATAAATAGAATTGCAAGAATATAAGTAGCAGAATGTTTAATATATGGATTTGTATGTAGGCATCCAGCATGTATGGACTGTATGTATTGAAAGTATGGATTTTGTGTGTGATTAGTACGTATATATCTCGACAACGTGTACTTTTGGTTTGATTCGATTCATTACGGTTCGTGTTTGTTTTGTTTTCGGTTCAGATCATTGTGTAAAGGCCAACCTGTGTACTACGGTGTTAATATGTATGTGTGTAGGTTATTAAGACAACAGAAGGTGAGCAAATATAATATATATGTAGATGGTATGCGATCATTGTATGTAAACAGTATGAGATATGTTGGTGATTGTTGTACAGGTTCCATATTAATATGTATGTATACATGATGTGAGTGTATGTTTGGTTTTCGGGTTGTTTCGGTTTGTTATGAGATATGTTTTAAATGCCGTTCAACCCAGGTTGTATATTAATATATATGCGTGCGTGTAAGGAATGAAATTTGTGTGTGTGAAGTATATATGTGTACTGTAAGTATATATATATCGTGTATTGTACGTTGACTGTGTGTATGTAACGTATGCATATGGAGTAATATAGCAACAACGTGACATGTATGTATTTGTATATATATGTAACAGAATGGCCATGATGGTTGTGTGCGATTTAAAGTATGCATGGTTAACAATAGCAGCCGCATGTCTTTGTATGTATGTATATGTGTTGTATATGTTGTGTGTATGTATCGTATGTATATGTGTCATTCATGAATGTGCCTGTGTGAACTGGAATTAATATAGGCAGAAAAAAAGTAATATATATACATATGTGTGTATTGTTGATCGAGTGATGTGTTGTGTATGTAATGTATACTAATTCGGATGCATTCAAGTATAGTGGGTAAAATCAGTTTATATGCATTATATGTGGGTGTGTAGAAATATGTATATAACGCATGATCATGTGTGTAATCAAATGAAAGCAGTAGCAGCTTGTACGTGTAGTAATATATATGTATGTATGATGTCCATATATGTATGTATATGTATATGTTACATGTCGTGCAAATGAGTACATATATAAATGAATGAATGAATGAATGAATGAATGAATGAATGAATGAATGGTTTATATTGTATGAGTAATATAAAAACATATTCTCCACATGTATACATATTTGTACAAATAAATAATCATTATGCATTTCAATACCTACAAAAGTGGTATGAATTGATACTAAAGGTGAAAGTATGCTTATTTCATATATATATGCGTCGTAAATATGTGGCAAAATATAAGTATATGCATGATTGAGGCGATGATGATGTGAGTTGGTTTGACTTATTGATAATGAGGTATGCATTACGGCGCATGGGAACCTAGAGAAATGCAAGTATTAAGTTATAAGGGGTAGTATACATGTAATCTTGTATTATGTGTAATGTGTTACTATTATCGTCAGAAGCAGAACCGAATACTCGAAACCCTAACGAATACCATACTATATATATATATATATATAGTATATTACTTACATGTTCTTAGTTTATAATTAATAAATAATTATTAAGCAGGTCGTAGAGCAATCTAAATTCTTGTTGGCATTTTTGCTGTCTAATTGCTGTGCGCTTCAAAGGTGAGTTCACTAAACTGCACTTTTACTATTTCACCCTTTTATGGGCTGAGAACGCGAACGATTACTTTTACTATTATACCCTATTATGGGCTGAACACGGACGATTACTTTTACGGATTTACAAATTTTGTATGTCGCATGTCTGGATAGAGCATTTTTTTATTTTGTTCATGAAAGACCCCATGGATACCTAGTTGACCGTTAGTATTTGTGAAATAGCGGGGAAATTTTGAGTAGTACTACTGGGTTTGACAAACCCCACCCGGGCTAGTCGCGCTAGCACGACAGAAGGACCTGTCGAACGGGTGTTGAATGACCTAACAGACTTACAGTGCATCCTGTTGGGATGTACGAACGGGCAAAATGAACTTAATGTGTACATACGTCAGCTTCGGTCAGATACAATACGCCTCTAGGACATGTGCTGTAGACTAGCTACCTACAATGACATACTTAATTTATATTTCTGCTTGCAAACGAACTTACTTGATTTCCTACTTACTATGTGAACTCACCAACCGTCGTGTTGACACTTGTTAGCCTTTCACTTTTTCAGGTCATTGATATACAACGCACTTAGGACATGGCATGGAGTCACAGCTTTTCATTCAAACGTTTTCTTGCATTGAAAATCATGTTTTGAGTTTAACAACTATTTAAACTGTGTTTCTACTATTGGGCGCGTGTTTTGCGCATTTAGTTTTCCATTAAATATTTTGACATTACATTTCGATTACTCTTCCGCAAACTTTCAAACGTCAACTCTGTATTAAATTTCTCATTTAATGAGACACATATGTTTTAAATTCATATAGTGTCGTTTGGTGTAACTAATGACTGAGATCCTGGTTTGTCACACACTTAACGGTAAAACTCCGTTAGTGGATTTTGAGGGTGTGACAAATTGCCTGAGCTCATCTGAAATCTCCCCCATCGAACTCATCTGAAATCTTGACTTTATGATTTCTTCAAAGTCTTTGCACATGGACGCACTGGTTGATCCAAAGATGATATCATCCACATATACTTGAACACATAAAACATCTTCATTTTCCCGCTTCATAAACAAAGTTGGATCAATCTGACCTCTTGTAAATCCATGTTCTAGCAAATGTTTAGTTAACGTCTCGTACCAAATCCTTGGAGCTTGATGTAGACCATATAAAGCTTTGCTCAATTTGTATACACGATGTGGATAATCAGGATCTTCAAAACCAGGAGGTTGTCTGACATATACATCATCGGTAATTGGTCCATACAGAAAAGCGCCTTTAACGTCCATTTGGAACACTTTAAACTTCATGAAAGAGGCATATGCTAGAAAAACGCGAATAGCTTCAAGTCGAGCGACCGGAGAAAACACTTCTTCATAGTCAATACCTTCTTCTTGAGTGTAACCGTGTGCAATAAGTCTCGCTTTGTTTCTCACAACAATACCACGTTCATCTGGCTTGTTCTTGTACAACCATCGTGTACCAATCGCATTTACTCCTTCAGGTAAGTCCACTAATTTCCAAACCTCTTGTTTGCGATATTGAAGTAACTCCTCTTGCATGGCTTCAATCCAACTATGTCTTGTAGCGCATCTGAAATGTTCTTTGGTACCACTTGAGAAAGAAAACATGAATAAAGACAAACGTTTGCTTGCTCAGTTTGACTTCTCGTAGTTCTCTGATTCAACGGCCCAATAATCTGAGAGACAGGGTGTTTCTTATGAATTCGATGAGTTGGTATAACATCACCTTGCACTTGACTCTCCAGATTAGACTAATTCAGATTCGGTAGATCTTGTAGAATTGTAGAAACATGCGGAGTGAAATTAGGAACTTGTTATGGTGAATTGATGAAGTAGTCAAACGATTCTGGATTAACTTCAACATTCGGATCTGATGATGGTTGATTCTGAACAGATTCACCATCATTAGGAGAATTTTGTGGATTAACATCATCACCAAGAATATTTGATTCTTGATCTTCTTGAGAACCAGAAGGACCTGGAGCTTGACCAGATATTCCATGATCAGGATTATGAAATGACATAAACGGATACTCAGAATTGAGATTACTATCATCGTCATTGTCAGAATCATCACTGAAATATCCTAAGTCTCCTGATTCTTTTCTCGAGTTTCCTGAAAAATCAAACAAGTTAGAATTGAAAGATTTTGATAACGAATCTAAATCAAACAACCATTCGGGACCATGCGCCACTGACGGAAACGAATTTTCTAAAAACTTTACGTTAATAGTTTCAATAACAGTATTTGTTTTGCTATTAAAAACCCGATAAGCTTTAGAAACAGTCGAGTAACCAAGGAAAAATCCATCGTCAGATTTTGACTCAAATTTCCCGAGATGATCACTTAAATTTAGAATCGATACAGGACAACCAAATGCTTTCAAGTAAGAAATATTCGGTTTTCTTCCAAACAATAACTCATAAGATGTTTTATTTTTATCCTGAACCAATAATGTCCTGTTTTGTACAAAACAGGCAGTAGCAATAGCTTCGTCCCAAAATGTGATAGGGATTTTGGCATCTGCGAGCATGGATCTTGCTGCTTCAATCAGTGTTCGATTTTTCCGTTCCGCAACCCCATTTTGTTGAGGCGTTCTTGGAGCACTAAATTGTCGCGCAATTCCTTTTTCTGCACAAAACAAATCAACATTAGAGTTTTTAAACTCGGTTCCATTATCACTTCTCAAGATTTTCACTTTACAATCCAACTGATTTTCAACTTTGACAATAAATTCTTTTAACAACTCAGCAGTTTCAGATTTAACATGCAAGAAATACACCCAAGAAAATCTAGTAAAATCATCAATGATGACAAAACAATAAGACTTCTTTCCGATGCTTTGAACATTTGTTGGTCCGAAAAGATCCATATGTAGCATCTGTAAGGGTTTTGAAATGGAGTTTTCTGGCTTGGACTTAAAAGACATTCTGTGCTGTTTTCCTTTCAAACATGCTGGAAAGAGATCAGTTGTAGAAAACTTCTTTGATGGTATTCCCACAACATGATTTCCAGTCACCAGTCGGTTCATGTTTCTGAAGTTTGAATGGCCCAGCCGTCTATGCCAAAGCTGACTCTCATCATTTGAACCATGTGCAATGAGACAAGTAGTTTCAGTTTCAGCATCAATCTGCAACATATCAAGCTTGTATACATCACGATCTCTTGGAGCTTTAACCACCACCCATTCATTGTCAATCTTGAAACCTGGTTTGAGTATATAACAGAAAGAATCATCAAATAAAGTTGAATAAGATTTGTCACAAATTTGAGATACACTTAGCAAATTAAAGTTCAACTGTGCACAGTAGTTGACTTTATCAAAGCTAATGACCCCATTTGACACGGTTCCTTCTCCAGTTATTTTACCACCAGCATCTCCTCCAAATGCAACATGTGTACCATTCTTCAGCTTAAAGTCTTGAAGCAAGACATGGTTGCCTGTCATATGCCGGCTACACCCACTATCAACAAACCATGAGTTAATAGGTCTTCGAGGGCGTACCTGCATTTCAACAATCACTTAGTTAGTTTGGTCAACCCAGGCCCACATGGTCTTGGGTTTTCCGAATCTATCTGTAACAGTAACTTGTTGATAATGAAGATTTTGAAAATTTGTTTCATTTGAGAGATTTGGTTGAAAACTGTTTTGCCAACGGCTTGATTTGATTGCTTTCTTCTCAAAGCAATGAACCTTTCCTCTAACTTAGGATCAAGGTTATTTTCAAATTTCTGGTTTCTTACCATCAAAGCTCTCGGTTTAAAACTGTTAACCTGCACATTTCTTGATGAAAAGTTATTAGAACCAGAATTGTTTTGATTGAAATTTCTCAAAACAGGAGAATGACTTTGATTAACATTTTGAAAACCAAATGATTGATTTCTTTGAAAATTTGGAAACGGAGTCATTTCTCTTGATGAGTTTTTCCGAAAGAAACAATCCTTTGTGTCATGGTTTCTTCTTTCACAGATATCACAAAATTTGTTATAAAAACATTCCTCTGAAGAATGATTTCTTTTGTCACAGTAACTGCAGTACCTGTTAAAGAAACATTCAGCAGTAGCATGATTATAACGATCACAAATCTCACAATGTTTCTTGCTAATCCTAAAGAGCCGATTGTTAACTTTTGATGTTGAACTCGTGATTCATTATCAGTTTTGTTCGGTTTTAGATTAACTTGATTCTTTTGTGAAGATTTTGATTGTGATTTTGCTTGCTTGGAAACTTGGTTTGATTTTAAAACATCTTGTTTGGTTACCTTCTTTGGTTCAATTCTTTTATCATTGACAGCGGAAGACTTAGGACCTGAACCTGTTTTCAGACCAGAGTTAGATTTGATTGAAGAATTGATTGGTTTACCATAAGATCCGTTCAAATCAAAAGTTCCTGCAGACACAAACTTAATTGTTTTACCTTTTGACACTTTCTTTTTGACAAGTTTGACTTTGTCAGTTTTGACAATTTGAGCTTTGGCGTTGTCATTCGATTTTATGACACTTTTACCTTTCGAAGATTTTGTTTCAGATTGATTGACTGTTAAATTCGATTTCTGCACCTTCGCTTTTGAAACTTCAGCCTGTTTCACTTCTTTCTTCTTGATCAGTTGATCAGCAACTTTCGCTTTCTGTTCATTCTTCCACCTGATGTATTCAGGATCATTGTATCCTGAAAATTCAGCTTCATCCTTCACTTTTTCTTCCTGCTTGGGATTCAGTTCAGGATATTCAACAAGTTGAATCAGAACAGGCTCTGATTTGTTGCTAGTTTCATCATCAGCTTCAGTCGTCACGACATCATCATCTTTCAAACTCTCAATCAACACTTCAGATCCTTCGGATTCGGATTTACTTCTTTGAATTTCCTTGAATTTTCGTTCATTTTCAGGTGAATGATCAAATTCATTGAAGTTTTTAGGTAAAGTTTGTGTGATTGATTTAGGCATTGGTTCATGAGTGAAACCCATTCCTATTTTACTTTTGTTACCTCTTTCACTTATAAGTTGTTTAACCATAGTTTTACAACTTTTCACCTTTGTTAATTCCACTTGCGTGACAGCGTGAGCAACTTTTTCTTGTTCAAAGTTCTTTGTCATTTCTTCAAGTTGTTTTGTTACCAGTTCCAAATCTTTTAAGGTTTTGTTCCATGATTCTTTAAGTGACAATATCTTCTCGTCAGAAATTTTCTGATCAATTTTAAGTTGTTCATGAATTTTTTCATCTTTGCTTAATTTATCACCAATTTTAAACGAATGAGTACGATAATGTTCTACTTGTTGAATGCATTGTTCAGAACATAACCTACCTCTAACATCATCAGGCAAAGGAACATAGTTAGGGGGTAATTCGTTACTAACCTTTGGTTGTTCAGCGGATGATGAAGACTCATTGGATGTAGCCATCAGCGCAATTTCTGGTTCAGATTCTTCAACAGGATCTGACTTTGCACTCCAGTCATATTCCTCAGAATCTTCACTCACAGTATCAATCAGTTTACTTGAACTTGAAGACTGTTGCGAGCTTTGACCTTGACCTTGATTATGTCCACTTGAACTTGCTTGATCATTGTAGTTCTGATTCTTAGGAGCCTTGCATTCCCTTGAAAAATGACCATAGCAGTTACAGTTGAAACATCTGGCCTTCGATTTGTCAAAACCAACGGTCTTGTTTGCATGAGGCTTGTAGCTTCGGTTAACATATGCATGTTTCTGCGTCCGATATGCAACCATCACCATTTGCCAATTCAAATCCATTTCCTCAACATCATCAGGATCCATTTCAAAAAGACCTTGAAGAACGACATCCATCTGAGACAAATGACTTCCTTGATAGGCTTGAAAGCTTGCCATAAAAGCTGTAAATGCACCTTTAGTTTCATCGTCTTGTAACAAGATGTTCATCACATCTTTTACATTGGCTTGCACAGTATTATTCTGTTTTTCTGAGTGATTCTGACTTTGACTTTGAGTTCTTGGTGGAGATTGAGGTTGAGAATAAGTTGGTGAGTTTGGGATGTATGACGAATCAGTATAAAAACTTGCACCGACAAATAGATCACTCTCATCATCAATCTTCGCAGATTCTTGAGCCAGAAAGGCATTCTCCACAGTATTAGCAGGATTCACAAAAATATTTGTATTGTGCATGTGAACCAGTTCTATCAGTGTTTCTAGAACTTTCATCAATTTCTACTTCCTCTATCTTTGCAATGAGCAGATCCAAATCCATCGGAAGCTTTTCAGTATGTTTCAGTAGTGTCACAGTCTGTTTCCACGATGATGGAAGAGCACATAGTAATCTGTCATTCAGGTCTTGAAGATCTGTCTTCGCACCCACATTGGTCATTTCAGTAGTCAGATGAACAAACCTATTCATCATCTGGTGCACAGATTCTCCAGCAATGTGTTCAAATAACTCCAATTGTCTCTTCAGCTTTTGTTTCTTGAGACTCCTAAGTTGTTCACCTCCTTCACATATTGACTTCAAGGCTTTGAACAATGTATAACCCGTCTGATAAGAATCCAACCTTGACAGTACTTGTAGTGGCAACCCTTTACTCATCAAAGAGTAGGCTTTGCTATCATTCTTCACTTTTCTTAAGTCTTCTGCTGATAGATTATCTTCTGGATAAGGTTCAGTAGAGTCTTTGGTGTAGGTACTTGCACTATCTGGAGCTGTCTGTGTAGGTATGTGAGGACCCTTATCATTTGACTTCCAAAGATCATTGTCTATTGAGCAAAGATGATGCTTCAGTCTAATAGTCCAATTCTTGAAATCTGCACAGTTAACAAGTCTAGGAACACGATTATCAGAATCATCATTAGGTGCCATTTTAACAATTTTTAAAGAAAATATTTTTGTGTTTTTAAAGATTTTTGAAAAGAAATAGTTAAAATACTGAAATAAAGACAAGTAAATAATGACAAGATAAGATAACAAGGTTTGAAACAACTAAAATTGAGTCACACGGCTGAACAGAGAAAATTTTTTCTTCACCCGGCTGAACAGTGATTTTTCTTCTTCACCCGACTGAGAAAAGTCTTCACCCGTCTAAACAGTTGACCCGGCTTAACAGTTGTAACCTTGGTAATCTTCACCCGGCAGAACAGTTACCCGGCTGAACAGTTTTATCTTCACACGGCAGATAACTAGACCCGGCTTGGAATCTTGACACGGGAAAAAGGCTTTACCCGGCTGAACAGTTGTTTACACGGCAGAAAAATTGAAGAATTGTTTACCCGGCTAAACAGTTTATCAATCACGCGGCTGAAATTGGTAATCACCCGGCTGAACAGTTTATCACCCGGCACAATAGTTCTTGATCCGGCTGAACAGTACAACCTTTTTCTCGTCAAATTCTTTACCCGTCTAGTATAAAATCATTTACACGGCTGCACAGGACCTAATTTGTTCACATATCTAAGTCCAAAGGAAATTGTCTAAGTCCAAATTATCACCCGGCTACTTAATCTTCAACCAGTTCATCCTGTTCATCATCTTTATCTTGAGAAATTTTCTGGGTTTATCAAAAACTTGTCCAATTCCTTCAAAATTCACACACAAGCAGCGAAATACACCGATTATCAATCCCTAATCTCAATCAATCCAAAACATGATCAAATTTTGATGAATTTGAGCAAAATTTCGATCGAACAGTAACTTTTTCTTTCTTCTTATTTCCTCAGATCTGATGATAATCTGATGGAATTTGCACAATTGTTGTGAATTAGAAGTGATTGCGATGATAAATCACAGCTAAAAACAACAACAATTCATTCAGATCATGATTTTTTAGCAATATTGTAGTGTTTTGCTTGATGAATAGCGAAGAACACAATACCAACAGCTCTGATACCAAATGATAGGTTCAATTGGATCGATATCGCTCAATGATCAGAATGATTCGTACACAAACACAGTTCAATCAGCAACACAATTCATTACTTAATAATTCTCTTTGTATTGATGATCAAAGCAAATATTGTAGTACAAAATGCAGGAGAATGTAATCACACACAGTTAATTCTCTCTCTAACGTGTAATGCGATCTAGACTCTCTCTCTAACATTCTCTTACTACATGCTTTATGCAACAATACATTTAGGGAAAATACAAAATAAACCCTAAACTATACAAAATGTATAAAACAAAGTACAAAGTAAATCTTAAACGGAAATAAGCCCTAACATCAAGACCAGACATCATGTATGCTGTATGTGTGTGTGCCAGATATCAGTCCGATCCTAAAGTGTCGCACCTGATTGCTGTCAAACGTATTTTCAGATACCTTAAAGGGAAACCGAATCTCGGGTTATGGTATCCTTATGAAGGCAATTTTGAATTATATAGTTATTCTGATAGTGAAATTGGTGGGTGTGCTCTTGACAGGAAATCGACCATGGGTGGATGTCAGTTTCTGGGTCCTCGACTAGTCTCATGGCAATGCAAAAGCAGACCAATGTTTCCGTATCAACAGCTGAAGCAAAGTATATCGTTTCATCTGCAGGATGTTCTCATGTTTTTGGTTATAAAACCAGTTACTTGACTATTGGTTTAACTTTCTCAAAACTCCTATTTACATAGACAATATTGCTGCTATGTTCATTACTGCCAATCTTATTCAACACTCAAAAACAAAACATATCGAAATTCGATATCACTTTCTCAGAGACAACTCTGAAAAAGGTTTAATAATTTTGTTAAAGTTCATACCGACAAACAACTGGCTGATCTTTTCACAAAACCTTTCTTGTCAGGACGGTTTGAATTCTTAATTCACTCCATAGGGTTAATCAACCATGATTAATTCTATTTTATGAAAATCAAAATACAAAATCAGAAAATATAAAATCCAAAAATATAATAAGTCGATGTCAAGTATTGATTCCTATGTCTTTTTATTCTTGCATTGTGAGTGTGCATGAAAAAGAAAAAGAAACAAAAAGAAAGAAAAAGCAAAAGAAAAAAGAAGAAAAATAATGTCATAAGAATCTACATTGCAAATAGTGAGAAATGATAGTTACACTAGACATTATCTGTTTCATCATTTTTAATAAAGACTGATGAGTGTTAATTGATGTGCGAGACAGCTCAGACAATTAGACTGAAAAAGTAAGTTCATTGTTGAAAAATCTAAATTTAATGATCTTTGTGTTAAGTTCCTTTGCTATACATGTCTAAATATATATCTTTTGATGAACTTCTTATGATGTTATTTGAACATAATCTGGTAACGATGCAATCTATTCAGTGTGATGAATCGCATCATGAGCTTCTTTGTTGTGGTACCCACAGACCTGAAGTCTCACACGAAGTCTCTTTTGAGCTTCAAGGTGCAGCAAAAGATTCCCAAAGATGGAAAAAAAAGTGTCCCAAATGTGACCATCACCAAACAAATTCCAAAATGGAATTCAGAAGATTCCCAAGGGGAACATTAGGAAATGAAAATTTCCAAAAAGGAATTCAAAAGAAGTCACAAATTGTACCAAATTCAATTAGAACCCAAATTCCACACTATTAATGTTTGTAAGTAACCAGGTTTTTGTGCAACATGCATTCGAGTTGTTGTTGATGAGGAAATATGTTGACATATGTATACATGTGGGTCACATAAGTCATTCTAATTGAACCTTAATCTCATCATGATACTGAAAAAGTAAGTGTGTCAAATCGAGCTAATTAATTGGTATGTTTTCATATCATCACTCAATCAAACATAAGTCAAATGTCTATTCAAAACTTGCAAAACATGTTCAGATGATGTGTGGTATGATCTCATTGCGATATATTGATTCATTGCATTGCATATGTATTTACTTTAATGTGTGTGCTTTGTGTGTGCAGGCATATGGATTCTTTATTGACACATCGACGTCCTTTTTAAACTTAAAAATTTCAAAAAGAAATTTCAAGTTTAGGGGGAGAAATAATTGAAGAAAAATATTTCAAAAAGCCAAAAATATCTGAAATAAGTGTGTTGAATGGATCAAGTGGTTAATGAAAGCAAATGTATTGAATATGTTAAAAACAAACCTGAAGTCTTGTGATTTGTTTTTGATTGAAGAAAAATGCTTCGGGATATAGAAATATTGGTAATGCAAAAATGTTTGCATAATGCTTTTTGAGGAAAATCAAAGAAAAATTGAAAAAGGAAATTTTTAGAGGATTTTAATGTGTTAAATTGTTTGCCCTAGATCATGATTGATAAATTATTTAACACAAACCCTAATAAGGATGTCGTGTCTAATTAATGTGTCGAGAATGATTGCAGGTGCAATAAATACAGTTGAAAGGTCAACAGACAGAGAAAATGAAAAAAATCGTCCAAGTGTTGAAGCCCGGTGATGACATCATTTGTTACTATGCAGCCGGGTAATGAAGCTATTGTCACTATGCAGCCGGGTAATGAAGTATTGTTACTGTGCAGCTGGTAATGAAGCTATTGTTACTATGCAGCCGGGTAATGAAGTATTGTTACTGTGCAGCTGGGTAATGAAGCTATTGTTAGTATGCAGCCCGGTAATGAAGTGTTGTTACTGTGCAGCTGGGTAATGAAGTTGTTATTATGCAGCCGGGTAACTGCTGTCACTATTCAGCCGGGTGATGAAAGAAAATGCTACTGTTTAGTCGGGTGATGGGTAACACAAAACAAAGGTGTAGTCGTTCCAAATCTCGTGACACGGCTATATCATGACCCGACTCATGCCTACATGGTGAAACATGTTAAACAAATGTTGACCCGTCCCAACATTGTTGACACGGCTCAAAAGATCTTGACCCGTCTCAACAGTGTGTGACCCGTCTAAGTGTTTCTCATGTTAAAATAGTCTATTCACAAGTTGACCCGTCCCAAAGGTTTGACCCATCTCTACAGTAACATGACCCGTCCAAAGTTTTTTGGGCCTAAATGCTTACCCGTCTAAAATGTTGACCCGTCCCAAATTAGTTGACCTAATTTTGAGCCGGCTCATTCACATATAAATACTCGCCTCTTCTCAACACTTATCATTTTTCCACAATCAACTTCAAGCAAATACCCTGTATCAAATCGTTTTATATCATATTCGATCACCGATTCTGTAACAAGTTTTTGAGATTGAATAAGGTATAAACATCATGATCAAACCTCATCAAACTAACTGTTGCTCGAAAAATCGAAATGTCGGTGATGAGCAGTAAATTAGACTTGAATCACTTTGATTGTGTGCGTTAAAACTGAAATCGAGTGTTGTAATAGATGTAATAACTGTTAATCACCAATTTTCATCCATTAATCAACATCAAATCATCTGTTATCGACTGAATCGAAAGAAAATTTCAAAATCCTGTCTAAACCGCCATTGATGAACTTTGGACATGTTCATGATTTTGATCACAAATGATACGTAATCTGCATATAATTGACTAATCGATGCTAAAAATGAACTGGATCATGTGTTACAATTTCATCTAGAAAATGACAAATTTGTACTTAAGTGTTTAAGCAGTTAAGTCAGTTAATAGTTACATAATCATTGATACACAAAGGTTTTTAAACAAGATGATATTATCAAACTGTTGATCAACTTATGTGATAAATGTTAATGTGATATGTTATATTATGTCTTTGTGCTTATCTCTTGTATAAATGTTGTTTGTTTCTCAAATGTTGACATCTAACACATGTGTCTTTGTTTTGCTATCAGATGAATGATTTAAAGTTTGAACCAAAGCACAATCTTGTGGCTGTATTGGTTGAATCTATACCCGAAGCTGATGGTTATAGAGACATGATTCGATTTCTGAGAAGAACCAAATATGTATATACAATGTGTGCCAAACCCATTGTATATGCAAGATTGATTAAAAGTTTTTGGAGAACAGCAGAGGTTATTACAGATGAAGCAGGTGTATCTGTTGTAAGAGGGAATATTACCAGACAGTTGCAGATAATTGTGTCTGAAGAGTCTAACAGGACTGCTCTAAGATTAGATGAAGAAGAAGTTGGTGCTCCTGATGAATACACAACTGCTGAATGTCAAGCATGTTTTATGAATATGGGACATCCTCCTGTATTTCCTAAACAGCAGTTTGTGAGAGCAAGATTGAGCAGGCAATGGAAGTTATTGTGTTATGTGATCCAGCAATGTTTATCAAGAAGAAGTGCTGGATTCGATAACTTTCCATCAGACATTGGATTATATAGGTAAATGTTGTGGTTTTATAAGAAAATTTTTTATGCTTTCGAAAGTTATTTTTTTATCGAATTTGTTTTTAGTAAGATTATATTGGTAAATGTTGTGGTTTTATGTGAATTTTTTTTATTTTTTCCAAAGTTGATTTTTTGATCAAATTTGAATTTAGTTGGATTATAGGGGTAAATGTTGTGGTTTTATAAGAAATTTTTTTATGTTTTCGAAAGTTATTTTTTTATCGAATTTGTTTTTAGTATGATTATATAAGTAAATGTTGTGGTTTTATGTGTAAATTTTTTAATTTTTTAAAAGTTGATTTTTTGATCAAATTTGTTTTTAGTGTCACTATATAGGTAAAAGTTGTGGTATTATATGATAAGTTATGATGTTTTCGAAAGTTAATTTTTTGATCAAATTTGTTTTTGGTTTGATTATGTAAGTAAATGTTGTGCTTTTTTGTTAAAATTTTTTATTATTTCAAAAGTTGATTTTTTGAATAAGTTTGATTTTAGTTGGATTATATTGGTAAATGTTGTGGTTTTATATGAAAATTTTTTATTTTTCCAAAGTTGATTTTTTTATCGAATTTGTTTTTAGTGTGATTATATAGGTAAATGCTGTGGTTTTATGTGCAAATTTTTGTTTTTTTCAAGAGTTGATTTTTTGATCAAATTTGTTTTTGTGTGATTATATAGGTAAATGTTGTGGTGTTATATGTAAAGTTTTAATGTTTTTCAAAGTCGATTTTTTGATCAAATTTGTTTTCCTATGATTATATAGGTAAATATTGTGGTTTTATGTGAAATTTTTTTATTTTTTTCAAAAGTTGATTTTAAAATCAAATTTGTTTTTAGTGTCACTATAGGTAAAAGTTGTGGTTTTATATAATAAGTTATGATGTTTTCGAAAGTTTATTTTTTGATCAAATTTGTTTTTTGTGTGATTATATAGGTAAATGTTGTGGTTTTATGTGAAAATTTTTTATTTTTTCAAAAGTTGATTTTTTGAATAAGTTTGATTTTAGTTGGATTATATAGGTAAATGTTGTGGTTTTATAAGAAAACTTTTTATGTTTCCAAAGTTGATTTTATGATCAAATTTGTTTTTGTGTGATTATATAGGTAAATGTTGTGGTTTTATATGAAAAGTTTTGATGTTTTCGAAAGTTGATTTTTTGATCAAATTTGGTTTTGTGTGATTATATAGGTAAATGTTGTGGTTTATGTGAAAAATTTTTATTTTCTTCAAAAGTTGATTTTTTGAATAAATTTGAATTTATTTGGATTATATAGGTAAATGTTGTGGTTTTATAAGACAATTTTTTATGTTTTCGAAAGTTATTTTTTTATCGAATTTGTTTTTAGTAAGATTATATAGGTAAATGTTGTGGTTTTATGTGAATTTTTTTATTTTTTCTAAAGTTGATTTTTTATCAAATTTGAATTTAGTTGGATTATTTAGGTAAATGTTGTGGTTTTATAAGAAAAAATTTTATGTTTCCGAAGTTGATTTTTTGATCAAATTTGTTTTTGTGTGATTATATAGGTAAAGGTTGTGGTTTTATAAGAAAAGTTTTGATGTTTTCGAAAGTTGATTTTTTGATCAAATTTGGTTTTGTGTGATTATATAGGTAAATGTTGTGGTTTATGTGAAAAAATTTTGTTTTTTCGAAAGTTGATTTTTTGAATAAATTTGAATTTAGTTGGATTATATAGGTAAATGTTGTGGTTTTATAAGAAAATTTTTTATGCTTTCGATAGTTATTTTTTTATCGAATTTTTTTTTGGAAGATTATATAGGTAAATGTTGTGGTTTTATGTGAATTTTTTTATTTTTTCAAAAGTTGATTTTTTGATCAAATTTGAATTTAGTTGGATGATATAGGTAAATGTTGTGGTTTTATAAGAAAATGTTTTATGTATTCGAAAGTTATTTTTTTATCGAATTTGTTTTTAGTATGATTATATAAGTAAATGTTGTGGTTTTATGTGTAAATTTTTTATTTTTTTAAAAGTTGATTTTTTGATTAAATTTGTTTTTAGTGCCAATATATAGGTAAAAGTTGTGATATTATATGATAAGTTATGATGTTTTCGAAAGTTAATTTTTTGATCAAATTTGTTTTTGGTTTGATTATGTAGGTAAATGTTGTGCTTTTATGTGAAAATTTTTTATTATTTCAAAAGTTGATTTTTTGAATAAGTTTGATTTTAGTTGGATTATATTGGTAAATGTTTTGGTTTTATATGAAAATTTTTTATTTTTCCAAAGTTGATTATTTTATCGAATTTGTTTTTAGTGTGATTATATAGGTAAATGCTGTGGTTTTTGATAGTCATGTATAGGTCGGACTCACCGGCATGTCGGTGTTATATCTTTTGTATGTATTTTATATAGTTTTTGGTATTAGTGAACCTACGGGCGAATCTATTCGCCCGTAGCACAATATAGTTTTTCTGTTTTTGTCGACCGGGCGAACCTGATTGTGCCCGGCGAAGCTATATGGTTCGCTTGATAGATTCGCTGTACAACTGATATATATTGTAATCTTATCTCATGGCAATGCAACTTTTGGCAAAAATCTTATCCAAACTCTAGAATCGTGTGTGTATAATCTGGAGGTGCTAGGAGCTTATATTATCTATCTTTGTAGCGTATTTACCTCTTGTTGTGTGGTTTTGATCTTGTTATTGTGTATTGGGTTATATTGGACTTTTGTTTCTCTTAATCAAAGTGTGTTTTTGTTGTTACAAATCATTATAGCACTGAAATCTCGATCAAGATGGACCAACAATATGGTATCAGAGCCATAGTGCTCTTGATTGTTTGATCCTAGAGATTTTTGTGATGTTTTTGGGGTTTTTGTGTCAAAACACTATTTGATTCTTTTCTGAACTGGTTTGTGTGTTTCTGTGTTGTATTTTGCTTGGGATTTGTCATATTTGGTCATAGGAAGCTTTAGAAACAAACGAATCTACAACTGGTTATGTTTTGAAGCTGTTCTAATCGTTTTTTTACGGAAACTGTTTTATTCGTAACCCAGCGAACCTACTTGTTCATCCAGCGAATCTGGGTGTTCATCCAGCGAATCTAATACAATCTTGTGTTCTGTGATTCAGTGTTTCTGTTTAGCGAATCTGGCATTTTATTGAACGAAAGTTCACTTGTTTGGCTCGTTGTGCAAGCGAAACTGTTCTTGCTGCCCAGCGAATCTGCTTTGTCTACTGAGCGAATCTGCTAGCGAATCTGCAGCGAATCTGTCTGTTCTTTGGGCGAATCTTATCCAGCGAATCTATTTGTCATTGGCGAAACTACAATTTGTTTAAGATTATGACTACATCAACTCTGAATATTAATGATCTGGATAGTGTTCAACCAAACAGGCCACCGAGGCTTGTTAGTGGTGAAAATTTTAAGGATTGGAAGAGGTGTCTGAAAGCTTTTTTCTACTACACTGACTATAATTAATGGGAGTCAATTGTAAATGGTCCGCATGTGCCAAAGACAGTTGAAGGAACAGTTACTTCAATAAACACTGATCCGAGTACTTTTACTGAAGGAGACACCAAGTTGCTTGATCGTGACAAAAAGGCACTCGGAGCATTGATACTTTGTTTGCATCAGGATATTTACAACAGGTTTGCTGAACACACAACTGCAAAAAGCTTGTATGATGCGTTGTGCGAGTTCTATGATGGTAATGAGGATTTGAAGTTGGATAGAAAGGCTCAAGCTGAAAAAGAGTTCAATTCATTTGTGGGATATTCGCAAGAAAGTTTGACTAATATTACCAATCGATTTCTGTCTGTATTAAGTAACCTGAAAAAGTATGATGAGAAGCTGGGAAATCATGAACAAGTCACAAAGCTGTTAGATTCACTTCCTGCTTAGTGGAGTCTTCAGATCAAATTGTTGAAACACGAAAGAAACTTTCATGACTATAAGCTGATGGATGTTATAAACAAGCTGAAGTCATTTGATCTTGATGTGAAGAGAAGAGAATACAATCAGTCTATGATGGTTCCAAATATTCCTTCTCAGAATGCTGCACTTATTACATCCGCTGCAAACTCTCATATCTACAATGCTGCACCTGGAGGATCATCAAGTCTTGGGTCTGTTAAATCTGTTGGTGCATCTACAAGTGTTGGTTCAAGCTCAAATGTATCTGTCACCACTCAGATTCCATCTGACACTATGGCTTTGTTTGGAATGTTTGTTCATAGCTATGAAGCTCTTGTCGCTGGTGAATTAAAGGGAAAGGGGATGACTGTTGAGGATATGTATCAGGTGGATCCTGATGATCTTGAAGAAACCGACATCCAATGGCAAATGGCCATGCTTACCCTTCGTTCTAGACGGTTTATGGAGAGAACATGTAGAAGAGGTTTTGGGAATCAGGGACAGAACAACAAGCTCGGGTATGACAAAGGAAAGCTGAGATGTTACAACTGCAAACAATTGGGTCACTTCAAAAGGGAATGTCCTTTACCAATTGTTACTGAACCTGTGAATTCTGGAAATTCAAGAACCGCCCCTATTCAAGAACGACTTGAGGAAGTGAAACCAAGGAATGAAACTGCACTGCTCACCAATTTTGATTGGAGTGCGGAAATTGAAGAAACAAAGGAAGAAATTAATCATGCCTTGGTTGCTGAGATTGTTGAGAATGATGATAACTATATAAATTGCTTTGATCCTTTCAAAGAATTTTATGGTAAAAATGATGGAAATTATGATGAAGCTGCTGAGTTAAAGTGTGAGGATGATGAAGATAAAGATGAAGAAGGGAAAGTGGAGAAAGTTGATGAAGATCAGTCAGATGCTATTGTTCAAGGGCATCTGAATCACTCGGGATTGGTATGTGAAGCTGCGGTAAATGAGATGAAGAATGATGAAGAGTCAAAGCTTAACTTGGAAGCCATAATTGAGAAGGCGAGGCTTGATGATGTGGATGAATTCAAGAGGAACACTCCTTACTGCTAGTGCGATCGTGCCCTTGCTGCAGAAAAACTGGTAATTGGTCTTCCTTATGAAGTTATTGAAGATATGTGTTCATCTGCATGCAAAATTCGTTTAATTGGCATATACAAAGCTAATAAATTGTTAATGACAAATGAAAACGAATTAAAGAGAACTAACAAATAGCTTAAAGTGAGTGAATCAAAATATTTTGTCAAATTAAGAGAAGCTTTGAAAGAAAATGAACATTTAAAAAGATCTATTTTGGAAAAGAATTGTGAAATAAATTACTTAACTGAGCAAGTTACTCTTGCTGAATTTGAGACCAGAAAACTCAAAAACAAATTGGAACAATGGACAATATCTAGTATGAAAAGGGAGGAACTCTGCAAGAAACAACGGGGGGCCAGAGTTAAGACAGGTTTGGGTATTACCAATGAAACATATGCATATCCCCCACCTAGTACCTTCTGTTACTCTCCAACACCTATTCCTCATCCTTCAAATGAGTTGATACAAGAGATTATACAGAATGATGCTAACAGTTCTATTGCAGGTTTAAGTGGAGTAAATCTTAAAGAGGTTAGAGAAGATTATGCTTATGGTGGGAGTACTGGGCTTGGTTGTTCTAGCAGTAATGATTGTTCTAATTCTGATTCCAAGAAGTCTGTTGAAGACATTAGATTAATTAATTCTGTTTCTTGCAATGTGTTACATTCAGACAATTTTATTTTTAATAGCAATTTAGGGTGCACTACTTCAAACCCTAATGTGTTGAATGATGATGTGATTGTAAATAAGTGTGTGAATGACAAAGATTAACTTTCAGGTCATGTCTCTGAAAGTCAAACCAAAACAAATTGCTTTCAAAAGTTCTTTACTCATAAAATTCCATTTTTCACACCTGTGAGGATTTCAAAACCTAAAGAAAGGGAATCATCTTTCACATCCAAGAATCACATTGATAAACCTAAATCTGAATCTGAAAAGGTAAAAGTCACAGCTGGTAAATCAAAAGAGCCTTATGACTCTTACAGTGATTGCAATTCTCAATTGTCTGAATGTGATGAGGAAATTGAAATGGATAAAGTTCTTGTTGATAAAGTTTCCAAAGTGGGTTTGAAATCTCATTGCTTTAAATGTGGAAATATTGATCATATTGTTAAGCAATGCCCTAAGTTTGTCACAAACAGTTCAAAGCAAAAATCTTTTGGAAAAAGGTTAAACACGTTTGTAAATAATTTCTTTTGTAATTCTTCTTCTGTTCCACGGCCCAAGTACACAAAGGCTTGGGTGCCAATTTCAAAGGTCTAACTTCTATATTTAAATAAATGTCAGGAACATTCAAGTGCCGTTGTAAATAGTCATTGGCATATTGACAGTGGATGTTCCAGACATATGACTGGGTTGAAGGACCTGCTGACTAACTATCGGATTATCAATGGTGGATACGTTGCTTTTGCGGGAGACAAGAAAGGTGGTAAAATGATTGGTCAAGGAGAAGTCTCGAATGGTTCCCTAACTTTGGAAGACGTCAACTATGTTCCTGAATTGGCATTCAATCTTCTCTGTGTATCACAAATCTGTGATAAGAATATCCAGTGTTGTTTCTTCCAAATGAATGTTTGTTCTTGAAGCCAGAGTTTTCTATTCCTGAAGAATTGGTGATCATGCGTGCTCCAAGACGAAATGATACATATATGCTGAATATGGGATCAAAAGAACCAACTTCCATCGTGACCTGTCTCCTATCTAAAGCTTCATCTTTTGAATCTTTTCAATGGCATAGACGTTTAGGGCACATTAATTTTAAAATTCTAAATAAAGCTTCATCGTTTGTTACAATTTCTGTGGTTGAGAAATGCATGGCTTGTGCTAAAGGAAAGCAGCACAAAAAGCCACATAAACTTAATATTGAAAATTCAATCGCAGAACCCCTCGAATTGTTACATACTGATTTATTTGGTCCTTAAGTGTCAAATCTATTGCTAAGAAATCTTATTGCTTGGTTGTCACAGATGATTACTCTAGGTACACCTGGGTGAGATTCCTGGCAAACAAGAGTGAGACTACTGAAGAGCTACTGAAGCTGCTTCCTCAAATCGAGGTTCTTGGAAAGCGGAAGGTTCAAGCCATTAGAAGCGACAATGGAACTGAATTCAGAAACCATATCTTCAATTCTTTTTGTGAACAACGGGGTATTCTCAGACAGTTTAGCGCCCCACGAACGCCACAACAAAATGGTCTTGCTGAAAGGAAGAATCGAACTCTTGTGGAGGCTGCTAGAACTATGCTGATTGAGTCAAAGTTTCCGATTATTTTCTGGGCAGAGGCAGTCAATTGTGCAGCTTATGTTCTGAATCGGGTTCTGATTGTCAAAGAAAAGATGAAGACATCATACCAGCTGTTTCGTGGGATTAAGCGGTTGATCGATTTTCTGCGCCCCTTTGGATGTTCTTGCACTCTGTTGAATACTCAAGATCAGAAAACTAAGTTTGGTGCTGTTTCGGATGAATGCTTCTTTGTAGGATACTCGAACACACAAAAAGCGTATCGTGTTTACAATAAGCGAACGCGGATTGTGCAAGAGTCCTATTATGTTGACTGGCAAGAGTCAAACACTACAAGCATTGGCAGTGAACCTGCATGGTTTTATGATTCCACCACTATTTTCAAATCATTCAATCTTCCTGACTCTGACGATGATGACATCATTCCTCACACATCAGTTTCTATTATTAACCATCCACCTACACAATCACAACCACAACCTTCAACTACACAATTACCTCCCACTTCATTTGACATTCCTCCACCTCCACCACCTCTAACCGTTCAAATCTCTCCAGTAGATACTCCATCATCATCCACTTCCATTCCAACATCTACCACTAATACAATTCCTCCAACTTCAAATATAACTTCACAACCATCTAATCAAACATCCTCATCCCAAACCAATCCTTTGCTCCTCAACACAGACTTCAAAACTTTGAAAAATCATCCTCATGATTATATCATAGGATCAATTACTGATGGTGTGCGAACTCGGAGTCAGAGTGGTTTGATTAATGAGTGTCTCTATGCTGCCTTTCTATCTAAAGTTGTTCCAAAGAATTATAAACAAGCACTTGAAGATCCTAGTTGGGTTGATGCCATGCAAATGGAACTACAACAATTTAGGAAGCTTAAAGTTTGGGAACTTGTTGATCTTCCTCCTAATAAGTGTCCCATCGACACTAAGTGGGTTTTCCGAAACAAGCCAGATGATCGCGGTGTTGTTATCAGAAACAAGGCGAGATTGGTTGTTCAAGGATTTGCTCAAGAGGAGGGGATTGACTACACTGAAGTTTTTGCTCCAGTCGCTCGCCTTGAAGCCATTAGAATCTTTCTTGCTCATGCTGCTAACAAAAACTTTAAAGTTTATCAGATGGATGTGAAATGTGCATTTCTATATGGAGATATCGATGAGGAGATCTACGTATGTCAACCACCGGGTTTCGAGGATCCAGATTTTCCTTTAAAGGTGTACAAGCTTGATAAATCCTTGTATGGATTGCATCAAGCTCCACGTATCTGGTATGAAACTCTGACATAGTATCTTCTCAGCAAAGGTTTCTCTCGTGGGACTATAGATATGACATTGTTCAAGAAGGAGGTGAATGGTGAGCTGCTGATTGTTCAAGTGTATGTTGATGATATAATCTTTGGTTCGACAAATGAGGGGCTGTGTAGAGAGTTTGAAAAAGTGATGATGGATCGCTTTGAAATGACAATTATGGGGGAGATGTGTTTCTTCTTGGGGCTGCAAGTGGAACAAAAGCCTGATGGAATTCTTATCCACCAAGAGAAATATATCAAAGAGATCCTCACAAAGTTTGGCATGGATGATTCTTCTCCGGAATTAATTCCATTCACTGCTCAGACATGCCTTACTTCTGATGATAATGGGAATCCTGTGGATGCTCATCGGTACCGCTCGATGATTGGATCTCTCATGTATCTGACCGCCAGCCGACCTGATATTACATTTGTTGTGTGCTACTGTGCTCGTTTCCAGGCCAATCCAAAAGAATCACATGAGAAAGCTGTTAAACGCATTTTTCGTTACCTTAAGGGTTCCTCTCGTTTGGGACTTTGGTACCCAAAAGGTGGGAACTTTGATTTACATGCTTTTTCTGATAGTGATCATGCTGGTTGTAGGATAAACCGAAAATCGGTCACTGGCGGATGTCAGTATCTTGGCGAATGTCTTGTTTCCTGGCAAAGCAAGAAGCAAACAATCGTCTCTTTGTCCACAGGAGAAGCAGAATACATTGCTGCTTCAAGCTGCTGTTACCAAGTGCTCTGGATCCAGCATCAGATGATGGATTACGGCATCAACTTCCTTCATACGCCACTCTTTTGTGATAATGAAGCTGCTGTTGGAATTGCCAAGAATCCTATTCATCACACTCGCACCAAGCACATCGAAACAAGAATTCACGCCATCAGAGACGCACAGGAAAAGGGGTTCATTGATATTATTCCTATTGAAACTCGAAAGCAAAAAGCTGATCTTTTCACAAAAACTTTTGACAAACCACGTTTTTATGAACTGATCTCTATGCTGGGACTGATATCTTTTTGAAAAACCTTTAACTATGTGAATCGGCTTTGTAAATATGTAAATAACTATTTCATTTTCTTCTTTGAAAATCCGTGGGTCACTCATTTCTTCGCTCCTTTACGATTATTTTATTTCTTTTTATTTTCTCTTTTATTTTGTATATATATATATATATATTAAGAAAATCCGAAAAACAAAAATTTCTTATTAGATAGCTATAGTATAAAAATTTTGGGGGAGATATTAAAGATTAACTACTTATAGTTTTTCAAATTTTGCTATTTCAGGATCTCCGTTTTGATTGATGTTGAAGAGACGTTGAAGGAAGTCAGAAGTATTGTGTTTGGGATATGTTAGATAGGCTCAGCCCGAAAACAAAGTAAACAGTGATTGTGCAGCCAAACATAACGTTCAAGAACTAGGCAACAAGGATTATCCCCTTGACATGATTGGATTGCACAAAGATACGGGTTCTGTCAAAAATGGGTTGAGAGCGTCAAATCTTTGCTTTGATTTCCCTAAACATCCCAAATCACCCTCACCCTAGCCCCGAATTGAGTTTCTAGTTAGCAAAACAAATAAAAAGCTGCTAGTGTTGCTCTTCGGAAAAACCTCTGAGTTAGTTACTTGTTAACTCCTCAGAATGTATTGAGTCAAAAGTGCTTAACTCCTCTGCTATACGGAAGTATTGACCTGGAGTTGGTGGATCTTCTCTGCTATACAGAAGTATTGACCTGAAGATTCACCGAGCATGCTCAAATGTTTATCTCGTCTGTTATACGTCGGTATAGACCTGGAGCTCTAAACTATTTGAGTTTCCCAAATAATAAGTCGCAATGTGTTCAAAAGAATCATTGCTGACAAGCTCCACTCACAAAAAGATGCACAAACTGCACAAGTGTCAAAAGAAGCTAATGCATCGATCAATATTCAAGATTTGATCCTCGAAATTCAAGCAAACTCAATCATATTGCTCAGATATATCCTGATGACAGAACTTGTTCTTTTTTACCTAGATGTCTGTGGGGACCGAGTTTTCTGAGCTTCTTCAATCAAACCAAACACATGACAAAAGAAGCTGCTGATCTCTTGTTGAAAGGACTAAGGCATGGGTTTAAATGGACAAACATATCTGCAATCCCGCCAATCTATGATTTTCGGATTCTGCTCGTAAAACGTCATGAAAAATATATATCCTTCTTTAGTTTTAATTTCTAGCTTTTTCTTTCACTTTGATAGGTTCAATTGGATCGATGATATCGCTCAATGATCAGAATGATTCGTACACAAACACAGTTCAATCACAAACACAATTCATTACTAAATAATTCTCTTGTATTTGATGATCAAAGCAAATCTGCAGTACAAATGTAGGAGAAAATAAATCACGCACACTTAGTTCTCTCTCTAAAGTGAATATGTGAATCAGACTCTCTCCTCACACTCTCTCACTACATGCTTTAAGCAACAAAATACATTTTAGGGAAAATAACAAAATAAACCCTAAACTATACATAAATGTATAAAACAAGTACAAAGTAAATCTTAAAAAGAAATAGCCCTAACAGTACTCCCCCTAAGATTTATCTTTGGACTTCAGCAAAATCTTCAAACAGTTTTCATCTCTAGTTTTTTCAGCTCCAATCTCTCTTACCAATCTTCTGATTCTTCTTTGACATCCAGCAACTCTTTCCCTTTGTATTCTTCTTGTTCTTTCAATGCTTCCTCTATGCACGACTTGAACTTTTCTGCTATCTTTGCTTGTCTTGGCTTTGACTCGTTAGTAAGGATTGGGCAGGCATTCATACGTCTCAGAGAATCAAGAGTTAAACCTGCAAAATCAATGTTAGCGTAAAATTCATAAGGCATTTCTTTCCCTTTGACTTGCACTTCCAATGTTCCCTTCGCAGTTACTCTCATAAACTCTATCTCCGGAATGTCGACCTTCACAAGGTTAGCATTGAGTAATGCCTTCCTTACACGTATTTTCTCTGATGCAGCTGCTATCACCTCGATCATCACCACAAACAAGTTTCTATCAGCTTCAGCAACTTTGTCTTTGCATTTTTCCATTCTGTAACTTCTCAGGTAATCAATGTAGGATGGATGCAGCAATTTCAGCTCAAATGTACTGAATAAGGTAATCATGTCCTTATCCCAATCATCCATATTTCGTACAATTTTCAACTCAAAAGTTTCCTGATTGTAGAAAACTTTAAGAATTGGCTTAGTCGCTTGAGAACCATCAAACACTTTCAGCCCTGGATCAGTAACTTTGTCAAAGTATGCATCAGAAAATTCTTCCAAATACATCTCTTCACTCACCACCAACTTCTTATGTTTCCTTGTTTTCTTCGATTGAACATAGGCACTGTCCTCCTGTTGACCTCTAAATTCCAAATACTTCGGTAATCGGCTTATCCCAGCATCAAGTAATATCGCACATTTATCACCACGCTCAGCATGCGTGTGATTTATCAGTCTAAGCTTGTGCAACTCTTTCAAATCCTGCACCTCTAACTTGAAAATACTAGAGTAATAATGGTATACATCGCATAAACCATTAACTCTTTTAATCATGAAAGCATCAAACACTTCGTCATATTTCCACGCTATGATTTTTACCTTCTTGGACTTTTCCGGTACGATCATTGAATCAAGAAGTTCAGCAATCGACTGACCCTTGCTCAGCAGTGATCTCACAACATCACCTGCTGTGGCTGATTTATGCCATGATTCACGTACATCCATAGGTACATTGTATGCCTTCACCTCACTTGGAAACATATCCATCAATTCATGCCTCTTTTTGTGCGCATTCTCTGGTAAAGCCATTACCGGTATCTCCTTTGGTCCGAGAACTTTATATCTCTTGGTCAGCTCATAGTATTGAGGATTGTTGTAATCCAGATAAAACATACGATTGTACATCTTCTCCGTCTTCATAAAACTTACAACAATTTTCCTCAGTGACTCTTGTTTCAATCTTTTCAATGTCCTATATGGATAATTTCTTGAGCTCAGCCAGTCTCGCATATTTCTGCTTGACATTTCTTCAGGATTTTGATGATAAAGCTCAGTTGGAGGTAAATCATCAATATTTAAACTTTCTTGAAGTGGTGTCCATTCTCCCATCTCAACCACAAACTCTTTCTCATCAGCAGCAACTTTATCTTGAGCTATCAAACATTTTTCATACTCTTCGTTGATTTGACTCACAGTCAGCCCATTCAGATACACTGCATTATACTTCATCTTCTCAAGATACGCAAAGCGTTCAGGCAAGTCAGCTGGAATCTCATGATCAGGATTATGTTCAGTCTCAGCCTCAGGTTCAGATTCTGTAAAGTCAATATCATCTAAGTCATCTAGTGCCTCTATCATTGGTGCATTGTCAGTTTGAACCGGCTCAAATAACTTACTTCTTCTATTATAGTTTCAGTCACATCTTCAACCATTTCAACTACTTCAGGCACTCTTTCAACCAATACAGGTTCAGATTGAATCGGCTCAATCTGAACTGTTTTATCAACTTCAGCTTCTATCACAGTTTCATCAACCTTTGCCATTTCTACCACCTCAGTTTCAGTCACAGATTGAATCGGCTCAATCTGACTTTCTTCAATCCTTGCCTTTTTCGTACTACCTTCATCACCAGTAATCTCCGGTACTGCATCTAACTTCCTTTTTCCCTCAGCCTTGTCAAAAATGACAGAATCAGCAGCAGCTTCATCGGGAATAATAATTGGAGATTCAACCCTTATGCCCACATTTGTCGTGCCACGTGCTCGAGTATAATAGACTTTTGCTTCTTGAGAAGGTTCAGTCACTTCCATCACCTCATCTGAAAAATCTTTGTCTGATGTGGACCCTGACTTTTTTGATCGAGTTTCTTCCAACCATTTCTCCAACATTTCTTTCTCAGCATCCAGAGTATTACATTCAGCCTTCAACTCTTTATAATCATACTTCAAGTTTTCATGTTCATCCTTCAACTTTTCATACTCAGCCTTCAACTCTTCATGTTCAGTCTTCAACTTAACATGATCAGCATCCAACTCTTTGAAAGTTTTCAAATTCTGATTATGAATAGTCCAAAACTCTTCAAATCTTTTCTTCTTTCTATCATTTGATGCTTTCAACTGTTCATTAGCATCTAAAAGTTTTGCCACCATCTCTTCTAGCTCAGCAATCCTCTTTTTATCCTCATTCTCATCAACACTTGAAACAATTTTTGGCGAAGACTCCAAAACTTGTTCAATGTTTTCAGCAACCGGAGATGATGTGGTGGGTATATCAACTATCTGTGCAGTAGTTTCAACATCGGCCATTACTTCTTTAGCAATCTGAACAACATCTATCTGTTCAGGCTCATCAACACATTCTTCAATTACCTTCGGTTCCTCTACTAACACAGTCTCTATCACTAGTTTCGATCTTCGTGCTCTAACATACTGAACAGTAATATTCCTTGGAGTTTCAACGTCAACCTCTTCAGCCACACTAACAACCTCAACAGGTTCTTTTATCACAACTGGTTCAGCAACTTCGATATTTTCTATCTCCAACTCCATTGGTTCAGCTATCTCAATATTCTCTGCCTCCTCTGAAACAGATTCAGCATCATCACCACCATCATTTCCACTATCATCACTTTCTTCACCTTCACTGTCATTATCATCATTTTCATCATCCTCAGATTCATCTTCTTCATCTTCTGCATGACGAGCAGCATACTCATCATCATCCAGCAGATTGTCAGGCACCTCATCAACAAGGTCCTATGGATTTACTATCTCTCCATGTGAAATATGATGATAAACTATCTCAACATCTTCCTCATTATTTGCTATATCCCTCATATAGTCAAATAAATCAACACTTGGCACATTCCCGATACTCATCTTTCTATAAGATAGATCATTCATGTCCTCAGTATACAGTATCCCTCCAACAACACCTTCTTCTCTGATGATTGGATATGCAACATTAATCATCAGTTGCAAGAATCTCGGATACATGAGAAACTTGAACCTTTTACCCTTCACCAGATTGAATACAAACCCATTCGTAATCCACTTCGACATATTGAATGGTTTGTTTTCAGCAATTGCTACAATGGGGGATGCTATATCAGATGGGAAGTTGTCAAAACCTGCACTCCTTCTTGACATGTACTGTTGAATGACATAACATAATAACTTCCATTTCTTCCCCAACCTTGCTCGATAAAATTGTGACTTTGGAAATGCAGGAGGATGTCCCATATTCACAAAGCACGCTTGACATTCAGCATTGGTCAACTCATCATTTGCTCCTACCTCATCATCATCTATCCTCAAAGCTGTTCTGATGGCTTCTTCAGATACAGTCAATACTAACTCTCTTGTAATGTTTCCTCTGACAACTGTCACTCCAGCATCATTTCTAATCACCTCAGCTGTCCTCCAAAAACGTTTTATCAATCTTGCATATATGACCGGCTTGGCACACATAGCATAAACATACTTTGTCCTCTTGATAAATCTCATCATGTCTCTATATCCTTCAGTCTCAGGTATAGATTCATCCAAACAAGCAACTAAATTGTGCTTGGGCTCAAACTTCAAATTCTCCATCTGTTAAAACAAAAACAAACCACAAACAAGACAAATGTGTTAGATTCTTCATTAATAAATTTCAAATTTTCATAAGTGTTTGAACTAAAAGTTATAAAAGTAAAACATTCACATAATCATTTTAACTCCTAAATTGATTTAACAAACTGATTTTCATCATTTGAATCAAAACAACTTTGAATTTAATTGATCATGAAACATTTTGCATTTTAACAGTTTAACACTTAAGAACACAAATTTGACATTCATAAGATGAAGTTGTCCAACATGTTTTAGTTCAGTTTTAACAAGGATTTGTCACTTTTAACACATATTTCATCATTTTGAAGTTAACATTTAAGAGCAGGTAACAGGTCATCAATGGCGGTTGACAGTTATGAGCTAATTTGATTGATTCAGTTGATTTTAAGGAATTTTTGGTGCAAATGAGTGATTGATTGATAATGATCGACAAATTTTACGCCTAAACCAACATTCGATTTCAGTTTTAACACGTAAAATCAAAGTGTCGATTCAATGATCAAAAACACTGTTCATCATCGTTTTTTCGTTTTATCGGTCGATTTGCAGGTTTATCAGAGACAAATCACTTCAACAATACCTTATTCAATCGATCAGACTTGTTACAGAACAATCAATTGAATATGATAATCAAACGATTTAAGTGCAGAGGATTTGCTTGAAATTGTGAGTGAAAAATGATAAGTGTTTGTGAAGAGGCGGGTTTTTATATGGTTAAAAATTAGGTCAAACATGAGGTGCCGGGTCAACACTTTGGGACGGGTAAGCATAAAAGCCCAATAAGCCTTGACGGGTCAAGCACTGTTGAGACGCGTCAGTCACTGTTGGGACGGGTCAAGTACTTAGGACGGGTCACAACATGAGACGGGTCAACACAACACCATGTAAAAACACTTGACTGGTCAATCACTGTAGAGACGGGTAAGTCACTGTAGAGACGGGTAAAGGTTAGGAACAACTACACCTGTTTGGTTTTACTCATCACCCGGCAGCATAGTAGTCTTCATAACATCACCCGACTTGCACAATAACTTGTTTTGTTCATTACCCGGCTGCATAGTGATACCTTCATCACCCGGCTTACTTTTCTTCATTACCCGGCATTCTTTCCTTCATCACCCGGCAACACAGTTGCTTCCACTATTACCCGGCAACACAGTGTTATACACTTACACGGCAAAGATAACTTCTCTTTTACCCGGCTGTATAGTGATAACCTTTCTTCACCCGGCTGTATAGTGACACAACTTGTCACCCGACAGATATCTATGACCTTCACTCGGCATAGATTTGACATGTTCATTGCCCGGTCATACAGTAGTCATAATATCTTCACCCGGCTTCACTTCTTTTTCTCAATCACCCGGCTCATATCAGACACACAACTTTACCCGGCTGAACAGTGTCTTCATTACCCGGCAGAACAGTTGTTTCTGATATCTTTGCCCGGCTACAACACTTGAGCAATTTTTCTCAAATTTTCTCGTCTGTTGACTTTTTCAACTGCATTTATTGCACCTGCAAACATTCTCGACATATTAATTAGACAAGACATCCTTAATAGACTTTGTCACATTAATTATCAACAACATAAGACAAGTCAATAAATTAATTCCAATTAAAACCTTTTTCTTTTTCTTTGATTTTTTCTTCACAAAAATGTTTTTGCACAACCAAATTTTCTATATCCCGAAGCAATTTCTTAAAAACAAATCACAAGACCTTGGGTTTGTTTTTAACACATCCAATACCTTTGCTTTTCATACCACATAATCTTGTTCAATCAAAACACACTTATTCAAAATATTTTTGGATTTTGATTTTTGCAAATATTTTTCTTCTTCAATTTATTCTCCCCCCTAAACTTGAAATTTCTTGAAAATTTTCAAGTTTAACAAGGATGTCGATGTGTCAATAATGATTCCAAATGCCTGCACACACAAAGCACACACATTAAAATAAAGACATATGCAATGCAATGAATCAAAATATCGCAGTGAGATCATACCACACATTATCTGAACATGTTTTGCAAGTTTTGAATAAACATTTGACTTATGTTTGATTGAGTGATGATATGAAAACATACCAATTAGCTCGAGTTGACACACTTACTTTTTCGGTATCATGATGATATTTAAGGTTCGATTAAAATGACTTATGTGACCCACATGTATACATATGTCAACATATTTCTTTATCAATCACTACCTGAATGCATATTGCACAAAAACCTGGTCACTTACAATCATAAACAGTGTGGAATCTGGGTTCTATTCGGATTTGGTCCACTTTGGGACATCTTTTTAATTCCATTTTGGAATTTTTCATTGCCTATCGTTCCCCTTGGGAATCTTCTGAATTCCTTTTTGGAATTTTTGTGTGGTGATGGTCCACATTTGGGACTCTTTTTGTTCCAACTTTGGGAATCTTTTGCTGCACCTTGAAGCTCAAAAGAGACTTCGTGTGAGACTTCAGGTCTGTGGATACCACAACAAAGAAGCTCACGATGCGGTTCATCACACTGAATAGACTGCATCGTTACCCGATCATGCACAACTATCATCACAAGCAATGCATCAAAAGATATATATCTAGACATGTATAACAATGGAACTTAACACAAAGATCATTAAGTTTAGATTTGTCAACAATCAACTTACTTTTTCAGTCTAATTGCCTGAGCTGTCTAGCACATCAATTAACATTCATCAGTCTTTATTAAAAATGATGTAACAAATAATGTCTAGTGTAACTATCATTTCTCACTTTTTGCAATATGATTCTTATGACATGATATTTTCTTTTTCTTTTTGCTTTTATATTTTGTTTTTGCTTTTCTTTTTCATACACACACACAATGCAAAACAATAAAATAAAAGACAAAGGAATCAAAACTTGACATCAACTTATTATATTTTTGGCTTTTATATTTTTCTGATTTTTGATTGTTTTTCAAAAACTAGAATTAATCATGATTGATTAACCCTATGGATTGAATTAAGAATTCAAACCGGCCTGACAAGAAAGATTTTGTGAAAAGATCTGCCAGTTGTTTGTCGGTATGAACTTTAATCAAAATTATTAAACCTTTTTCAGAGTTGTCTCTTAAAAAGTGATATTGAATTTCGATATGTTTGGTTTTTGAGTGTTGAACAGGATTAGCAGTAATGAACATAGCAGCAGTATTGTCTATGTAAATAGGAGTTTTGAGAAAGTTAAACCCGTAGTCAAGCAATTGATTTTGTAACCACAAAACTTGAGAACATCCTGCAGATGCAGCGATATACTCTGCTTCAGCTGTGGATACAGAAACGTTGGTCTGCTTCTTGCATTGGCAAGAAACAAGTCTAGGACCCAGAAATTGACATCCACCAGTAGTCGATTTCCTGTCAAGAGCACACCCACCAAAGTCACTATCAGAATAACTATATAATTCAAAATTGCCTTCATAAGGATACCATAACCCGAGATTCGGTTTCCCTTTAAGGTATCTGAAAATACGTTTAACAGCAACCAAGTGCGACTCTTTTGGATCAGACTGATATCTTGCGCACACACATACAGCATACATGATATCTGGCCTTGATGCAGTAAGATACATCAGTGAACCAATCATTGATCTGTATAGTGTTTGATCAACGGATTTGCCTTTTGAATCCGGTTGTATCTTGCAGTTCACATCAGATGGCGTTCGAATAGTCTGACAATCCTGCATCTTGAACTTTTTCAGCAACTTCTCAACAAATTTTGATTGGTTGATAAAAATTCTGTCTGCTGATTGTTTTACTTGCAATCCAAGAAAGAAATTAATCTCCCTCATTGAACTCATCTGAAATCTTGACTTCATGATTTCTTCAAACTCTTTGCACATCGACGCACTAGTTGATCCAAAGATGATATCATCCACATAAACTTGAACACATAAAAGATCTTCATTTTCCCGCTTCATAAACAAAGTTGGATCAATCTGACCTCTTGTAAACCCATGTTCTAGCAAATGTTTAGATAACGTCTCGTACCAAATCCTTGGAGCTTGATGTAGACCATATAAAGCTTTGCTCAATTAGTATACACGATGTGGATAATCAAGATCTTCAAAACCCGGAGGTTGTCTGACATATACATCATCGGTAATTGGTCCATACAGAAAAGCGCCTTTGACGTCCATTTGGAATACTTTAAACTTCATAAAAGAGGCATATGCTAGAATCCAACTATTATCTTGCAACGCTTCTGAAATGTTCTTTGGCACCACTTGAGAAAGAAAACATGAATAAAGACAAACGTTTGCTTGCTCAGTTTGACTTCTTGTAGTTCTCTGATTCAATGGCCCGATAATCTGAGAGACAGGATGTTTCTTGTGAATTTGATGAGTTGGTATGACATCTCCTTGCACTTGACTCTCCAGATTAGACTGATTCAGATTCGGTAGATCTTGTAGTATGGTAGAAGAATGCGGAGTGAAATTAGGAACTTGATCCGGTGAATTGATGAAGTAATCAAATGATTCTGGAATAACTTCAACATTCGGATCTGATGATGGTTGATTCTGAATAGATCCACCATCATTAGGAGAACTTTGCGGATTAACATCATCACCAACAATATTTGATTCTTGATCTTCTTGAGAACCAGAAGGACCCGGAGCTTGACTGGATTTGACATGATCAGGATTATGAAATGACATGAATGGATACTCAG
This sequence comes from Tagetes erecta, assembly GCA_030867185.1. NCBI lineage: Eukaryota > Viridiplantae > Streptophyta > Magnoliopsida > Asterales > Asteraceae > Tagetes > Tagetes erecta. Next base: position 9,883,170 of record CM061497.1, read on the forward strand.
AATTGAGATTGCTATCATCGTCATTATCAGAATCATCGCTAAAGCATCCCAAGTCACCTGATTCTTTCCTTGTTTTTCTTGAAAAATCAAACAAGTTAGAATTGAAAGATTTTGATAACGAATCTAAATCAAACAACCATTCGGGACCATGCGCCACTGACGGAAACGAATTTTCTAAAAACTTTACGTTAATAGTTTCAATAACAGTGTTTGCTTTGCTATTAAAAACTCGATAAGCTTTAGAAACAGACGAATAACCAAGGAAAAATCCATCGTCAGATTTTGACTCAAATTTCCCGAGATGATCACTTAAATTTAGAATCGATACAGGACAACCAAATGCTTTCAAATATGAAATATTTGGTTTTCTTCCAAATAACAACTCATAAGATGTTTTATTTTTATCCTGAACCAATAATGTCCTGTTTTGTACAAAACACGCAGTAGCAATAGCTTCGTCCCAAAAAGTGATAGGGATTTTGGCATCTGCGAGCATGGATCTTGCTGCTTCAATCAGTGTCCGATTTTTCCGTTCCGCAACCCCATTTTGTTGAGGCGTTCTTGGAGCACTAAATTGTCTAGCAATTCCTTTTTCTGCACAAAACAAATCAACATTAGCGTTCTTAAACTCTGTTCCATTATCATTTCTCAAAGTTTTCACTTTACAATCCAACTGATTTTCAACTTTGACAATAAATTCTTTTAACAACTCAGCAGTTTCAGATTTAACATGCAGAAAATAAACCCAAGAAAATCTAGTGAAATCGTCAATAATGACAAAACAGTAAGACTTCTTTCCGATGCTTTGCACATTCGTTGGTCCGAAAAGATCCATATGTAGCATCTGCAAGGGTTTTGAAATGGAGTGTTCTTGCTTGGACTTAAAAGACATGCGATGCTGTTTTCCTTTCAAACATGCTGGACAGAGATCAGTTGTAGAAAACTTCTTCGATGGTATTCCTACAGCGTGATTTCCAGTCACCAGTCGATTCATGTTTCTGAAGTTTGAATGGCCCAGCCGTCTATGCCAAAGCTGACTCTCATCATTTGAAGCATGCGCAATGAGACAAGTAGTTTCGGTTTCAGCATCAATCTGAGACATATCAAGCTTGTATACATCACGATCTCTTGGAGCTTTAACCACCACCCACTCATTGTCAATCTTGAAACCTGGTTTGAGTATATAACAGAAAGAATCATCAAATAAAGTTGAATAAGATTTATCACAAATTTGAGATACACTTAGTAAATTAAAGTTCAACTGTGCACAGTAGTTGACTTTAACAAAACTAATGACCCCATTTGACACAGTTCCCTCTCCTGTTATTTTACCACCGGCATCACCTCCAAATGCAACATGTGTACCATTCTTCAGCTTAAAGTCTTGAAGCAAGGCATGGTTGCCTGTCATATGCCGGCTACACCCACTATCAACGAACCATGAGTTGATAGGTCTTCTTGGGCGTACCTGCATTTCAACAATCACTTAGTTAGTTTGGTCAACCCAGGCCCACATGGTCTTGGGTTTTCCGAATCTATCTGTAACAGTAACTTGTTGATAATGAAGATTTTGAAAATTTGTTTCATTTGAGAGATTTTGAAAACTGTTTCGCCCATTGGCGTGAATTGATTGCTTTCTTCTCAAAGCAATAAACCTTTCCTCTAACTTAGGATCAAGGTTATTTTCAAACTTTTGATTTCTTACCATCAAAGCTCTTGGTTTAAAACTGTTAACCTGCAAATTTCTTGATAATAAGTTATTAGAAATTGAATTGTTTCGATTAAGGTTTCTCAAAACAGGAGAATGACTTTGATTAACATTTTGAAAACCAAATGATTGATTTCTTTGAAAGTTTGGAAATGGTGTCATTTCTCGTGATGAGTTTGTTTGAAAGAAACAATCCTTTGTGTCATGATTTCTCCTTTCACAAATTTCACAAAATTTGTTATAAAAACATTCTTCTGAAGAATGATTTCTTTTGTCACAGTAACTGCAGTACCTGTTAAAGAAACATTCATCAGTTGCATGGTTATAACGATCACATATCTCACAATGTTTCTTGCTAATCCTAAAGAGCCGATTGTTAACTTTTGATGTCGAACCCACTCGTGATTCATTATCAGTTTTGTTCGGTTTTAGATTAACTTGATTCTTTTGTGGAGATTTTGATTGTGAATTTGCTTGCTTGGAAATTTGGTTCGATTTTAACACACCTTGTTTGGTTAACCTTTTTGATTCAATTCTTTTATCATTGACAGCGGAAGACTTAGGACCTGAACCTGTTTTCAGACCAGAGTTAGATTTGATTGGAGAATTGATTGGTTTACCATAAGATCCGTTTAAATCAAAAGTTCCTGCAGACACAAACTTAATTGTTTTTCCTTTTGACACTTTCTTTTTGACAGGTTTGACCTTGTCAGTTTTAACAATTTGAGCTTTGGTGTTGTCATTCGATTTTATGACACTTTTACCTTTTGACTGTTTTGTTTCAGATTGATTGACTTTCGATTTTAATTTCTCCATTTTTGCATTCGAAACTTCAGCCTTTTTCACTTCTTGCTTCTTGATCAGTTGATCAGAAACTTTTGCTTTCTGCTCATTCTTCCACTTGATATATTCAGGATCATTGTATCCCGAAAATTCACCTTCATCCTTCACATTTTCTTCCGACTTCGGATTCAGTTCCGGATATTCAACAAGTTGAATCAGAACAGGCTCTGATTTGTTGCTAGCTTCATCATCAGCTTCAGTGGTCACACCATCTTCTTCTTTCAAACTTTCAATCAACACTTCAGATCCTTCGGATTCAGATTTACTTCTTTGAATTTCTTTGAATTTTCGTTCATTTTCAGGTGAATGATCAAATTCATTGAAGTTTTCAGGTAAGGTTTGTGTGATTGATTCAGGCATTGGTTCATGAGTGAAACCCAATCCTAATTTGGTTTTATTACCTCTTTCTTTTATAAGTTGTTTAACCATTGTTTTACAACTTTTCACTTTTGTTAATTCAACCTGTGTGACAGCATGAGCAACTTTTTCTTGTTCAAAGTTCTTTGTCATTTCTTCAAGTTGTTTTGTTACCAGTTCCAATTCCTTTAAAGTTTTGTTCCATGATTCTTTAAGTGACAAAATCTTCTCATCAGAAATTTTGTGATCAATTTTAAGTTGTTCATGAACTTTCTCATGTTTCCTTAATTTATCACCAATTTTAAATGAATGAGTTCGATAATGTTCGACTTGTTGAATGCATTGTTCTGAACATAACCTTTCTTTCACATCAGCAGGCAATGGAACATAATTGGGGGGTAAATCAGTACTAACCTTTGGTTGTTCGGTAGATGATGAAGACTCACTGGATGTAGCCATCAGCGCAATTTCTGACTCAGATTCTTCAACAGGATCAGACTTTGCACTCCAGTCATATTCCTCTGAATCTTCACTAACAGTATCAATCACCTTGATATCTCCTTCTTCAGACCAATCCTCTTAAATTTCACATACCAGTGCCAAACTCGATGTAAGATCAGATATGAATTGTTCCGCATATGCACTCCAGTCATATCCGTCTTTTACACTAACTACCAGTGCTTTAGTTTGATCTTCTGGTTTCTTTCCTTCATCCTTCAGTTCTGGCATGGGAAGACTTTGATATGGTTTCTGAAAGAAACGTTGATTTCTGCTTTGATAGCTTGAAGACTGTTGCGAGTTTTGACCTTGACCTTGATTCTGTCCACTTGAACTTGCTTGATCATTGTAGTTCTGATTCTTAGGAGCTTTACATTCCCTTGAAAAATGACCATAGCAGTTACAGTTGAAACATCTGGCCTTTGATTTGTCAAATCCAACTGTCTTGTTTGCATGTGGCTTGAAACTTCGGTTAACATATGCATGCTTCTGCGTTCTATATGCAACCATCACCATCTGCCAGTTCAGATCCATTTCCTTAACGTCATCAGGATCCATCTCAAATAAATCTTGAAGGACAACGTCCTTTGACTCAAGTGACTTCCTTGGTATGCTTGAAAACTTGCCATAAAAGCTGTAAAGGTAGTTTTGGTCTCGTCATCTTGTAACAAGATGTTCATTACATCTTTCACTTTGGCTTGGACATTTGAACTTTGATTTTCTACTTGATTCTTCAGATTCTGACTTTGAACTTGAGCTCTTGGTGGAGATTGAGGTTGAGAATAAGTTGGCGAGCTTGGAAAGTATGATGAATCAGTATAAAAACTTGCGCCCACAAATAAATCACCCTCATCTTCAAACTTCGTTGCATCTTGTGCAAGAAAGGCATTCTCCACAGTATTAGCAGGATTCACAATATATTTGTATTGTGCATGTGAACCAGTTCTATCAGTGTTTCTAGAACCTTCATCAATCTCTACTTCCTCTATCTTTGCAATGAGCAAATCTAGATCCATCGGAAACTTCTCAGTATGTTTCAGTAAGGTCACAGTCTGTTTCCATGATGATGGAAGTGCACATAACAATCTGTCATTCAGATCTTGGAGATATGTCTTTGCACCCGCATTGGTCATTTCAGTAGTCAGATGAACAAACCTATTCATCATCTAGTGCACGGATTCTCCAGCAATGTGTTCAAATAACTCCAACTGTCTCTTCAACTTTTGTTTCTTGAGACTTCTGAGTTGTTCACCTCCTTCACAAATGGACTTCAAAGCCTTGAACAACGTATAACCTGTTTGATAGGTATCCAACCTTGACAATACTTGTAGTGGCAATCCCTTACACATTAAAGAATAAGCTTTGCTATCATTCTTCACTTTCCTTAGATCTTCTGCTGGCAAATTATCCTCTGGATAAGGTTCAGTAGAGTCCTTGGTGTAGGTACTTGCACTATCTTGAGCTGTCTGTGTAGGTATGTGAGGACCCTTGTCAATTGACTTCCAAAGATCATTGTCTATTGAGCAGAGATCGTGCTTGAGTCTAATAGTCCAATTCTTGAAATCTGCACGATTGACAAGTCTAGGAACACGGTTATCAGAATCATCATTAGGTGCCATTTTAACAATTTTAATGAAAATATTTTTTGTGTTTTTTTTAAAGATTTTTTAAAAGAAACAGTTAAAAGACTAAAATAAAGACAAGTAATTAAGGACAAGATAAGAAAACAAGGATTAAAACAACAAAAATGAGTCACACGGCTAAACAGTGAAAAATTCTTCTTCACCCGGCTGAACAGTAGCTTTTGTTCTTCACCCGGCTGAGAAAAGTCTTCACCCGTCTAAACAGTCACACGGCTCAACAGTTGTAAGTCTTGGATTCTTTACCCGGCAGAACAGTTACCCGGCAGAATAGTATCAACTTCACACGGCAATAACTTGACCCGGCTTGAATCTTGACACGGCAAAAAGCTTTGCCCGGCTGAACAGTTGTCGATCACACGGCAGCAAAGTTGTTTACCCGGCTACACAGTTGTTGATCACCCGGCTGAAATTGTTAATCACCCGGCGTAACAGTGTATCACCCGGCACAACAGTACTTGATCCGGCTGAACAGTAACACTTTTTCCTCGTCAAATTCTTTACCCGTCTAGCACAAAATCCTTTACACGGCTGCACAGGACCTAATTGTTCACAAATCTAAGTCCAAAGGAAATTGTCTAAGTCAATTTTATCACCCGGCAAGTTAATCTTCAACCAAGTTCTTACTGTTCATCATCTTCATCATGAGAATTTTTCTGGGTTTATCAAAAACTTGTCCAATTCGTTCAAAATTCACACACAAGCAGTGAAATAATCCGATTATCAATCCCTAATCTCAATCAATCCAAAACATGATCAAATTTTGATGAATTTGAGCAAAATTCGATCGAACAGTAACTTTTTCAATCTTCTTAATTCCTCATATCTGATGATAATCTGATGGAATTTGCACAATCGTTGTGAATTAGGAGTGATTGCGATGATAAATCACAACTAAAAACAGCAACAATTCATTCAGATCATGATTTTTGAGCAATATTGTAGTGTTTTGCTTGATGAATAGCGAAGAACACAATATCAACAGCTCTGATACCAATTGATAGGTTCAATTGGATCGATGATATCGCTCAATGATCAGAATGATTCGTACACAAACACAGTTAAATCACAAACACAATTCATTACTAAATAATTCTCTTGTATTTGATGATCAAAGCAAATCTGCAGTACAAATGTAGGAGAAAATAAATCACACACACTTAGTTCTCTCTCTAAAGTGAATATGTGAATCAGACTCTCTCCTCACACTCTCTCACTACATGCTTTAAGCAACAAAATACATTTTAGGGAAAATAACAAAATAAACCCTAAACTATACATAAATGTATAAAACAAGTACAAAGTAAATCTTAACAAGAAATAGCCCTAACACACTTTATTTTATTTTTCTATTATAATTATTATTTTATATCTTTAAAATTCAGGTTAATATTTTTATATTCGGAGCGTTGAAATCGTGGGACGTTTTCGTGGAATTACAAAGAATTAAAATTTGAGAAAAACCAAAAATATTTTAATTTTTTCTTGTTTTGAGTCCCAGCGAATCTACTAGCGAACCTACAGGTTCGCCAGAACCTACAGGTTCGCCCGGAACCTCTTCACGTCGTCGTGTCTTCTCTTGACTTTTGGTCTCGGGCGAATCTGAAGTTCGCTAGTGTTTTTTTGTCAGCGAACCTGTGACTGTATATATATGTGTTGTCAGCGAAACCTTTCACAAGTTCGCTGTCACTATTACTGTAGCCGTATCTCTTTCAAACTTTTCAAACGTTCGATTCTCACTCACGACCGACTTTTTCACACTAAATCGTCTTTGTTTTTTGTCTGGTATGTCATCGTCTTCAACTTAATCTATGTTTCATCCTATCAATCGTACATTAATCTCCTTAAATCCATCGATCTGTTTTATTATCTGCGTTTAATGATTGATTTGCGTTATTGGTTAGAAATTTACATTGTAATATCCTCGTTTGATGATTATTGTGCTTGATTGCTGCTTTGATTGTGTGATTATGGCTTTTTGACTGAGATTTGGCCGTTTTTCAAAAACTAGGGTTTTCAGCGAACCTACGTGTTCGTCTGGCGAATCTGAACGAAAGTTCAAAACTTCGAGCGAACCTATGCCGTTATGCCGCCCGTGCATCAGCATAGATTCGCCCGAGTGTTTCTAGCGAACCTACACATTCGCTCGACCAAATGACTGATTTTTCATGTCAGCGAATTTATAGGTTCTGGTGCCAAATCTCAGGTTCACCCGTGCAGCGAACCTAATTATGCTAGCGAATCTATTGACTGTTTCAAAAATTTTGTGTCTGATCAATTTCCGTTTATTTTTCAGGCACGATGTCCACGTTATTTTTTGAAAGAAAAGACAATATGTGTGCTTTACTGGACGAGAATCATGAAAAGGCGGGTGGCTACAGAGATTGTATTAGATGGTTGAAATTGTCCCATATTCATCACGCTATCTCCCATTCACCAACCATCTACGAGCTGCACATCAGAGATTTCTGGAGAACAACATTGATGAATGTGTCTGTGCAGCCATCACGAATCTGTGCCTAAGTTAATGGATTCGATTTAGAGTTTACCGAAGCCGATGTGGCAAGGATTTTGAGGTTAGAGGACGATGTAGGTGAAGAGGTTTGTATGACTGATGAGGAAGTTTATGGGGCTCTTAGGACTGCCGGGTATGAGGGTCCTATGCCGGGGGAGAAGAAGATGGAGTTTGTGAAATCTTATTTGATCAAGGAATGGAGGTATATTGCGCACGTGTTTATTATGTGCATGGACAATAGGAAAGGAGGTACTGATGGGCTGAATCTGGACTGGGCAAGGGCCATGGTTTTGTTTTGTCAGGGGCAGAAGGCAAATCTTGCGAAGCTCATCTACAATTACATGCTCGAAAACATTCATGCCACTAAGGGGAACAAGTGGCTGATGTATCCCAGATTTTTGCAGATGATTTTGAATGACAAGCTGCCCAATCTGCCGGTTGTTGGTGATGTGCTGAAAATATGGGAGATGCATTCGAGGATTTTTAGGGACTGCAAATCGGCACGTTCTGATTGTGTTGGTAGGACTTCATACTTGTGGGAGAATATGTACCCTGCTGATAGATGGGTACATATACAGAGGTTAATGGAGAATGAGAGGAAACGGGGTGGTTAAAATATAGAGGTTGTTGAGAAGAGGTTAAAGAAAAGGAAGCCGTATGCTAAGGATAAGGATTATGACTTAGATCGGGAAATAGATGAGATTCAGGTTGAGATTGATCAGGGTAGAGAGAAAAGGACCAAGAGGAAATCGGATGCTCCCACTGAAGCTGCAAAGAAAGCGAAGCATGATGAATCGGGTAAATCTGCTGAGACTGTTAGCGAGTTAAGGGGTGAAATTGAAAGTCTGAAATCTGAGATAGTGGATTTGAAAGATAGATATGCTGATTTGGAGACGAAGGTTTCTGAGAAATCAACGGTTATTTTTGAAATGGGTCGGATGATGAGGGATCAACAGTGCTTGATAGTCAGAATATTCAAGGAGCTGAATAGTTTGAAGGAAAAGGATGGGTCAGATCCGGCTATGTCTGAGTTAGAACTGAAAAGCTTAATGGATGCTGCAAAGTATCCGTTAATGCAATGTGAGTTTGGGGATAAGGATAAAGGTAAAACTGCTGAAGAATTGTTTGATGAAGATATGGGGATAAATCTGGATGTGTTTACTGGGCCCGAAGTCGTTGTTAGTACTGAACCGGAAGTTGATGTAAATGCTGATAGTGAGGAAGATTTGGAGAATGAACCTGAGAGGTATAAGGTTGAAGAAAAGGGTGTGAGCTATCAGTTTGAACATATTGAGCTAGACAAATCTGAGTGGTTCAAGAAAGATGTAGAGGCTGTTCCAGAAGTTCCCATCTTTCAACATCTCGATGAGCCAAACACTTCTGAATTGGATAGGCAGGTGATTGCATGGAAGTATAACAGTCTTGTAGATGCGTACATGATTAAAAGAAGGGGAGGAGATATTTGTTATATCAGAAACAGGAAGCATTTTGCCACCTTGCCTCGGTGGGATCTGCGTAGGTTAGCTGAACTACCTCTGTTGGGAAAAGAGGACAGTGGGAGAGCCTCTGCCTTTGAGGTTACGATTAGAGAGGCTGCTCAGAATAATTTCATTGATTTTGGGTACCCAAAACCAAAGAGAATGAGGCAAAAGAAGGACAGGCATTGGGTTTCTTGGAAGGGTAAAGTTGTATTGAAGATTGAAGCGCCAAAGATTATGACACGGGTCAGGGTTCCGGATACACAGCCACCCAGATTACAGAATTTTCAAAAATGGTTCTATGATAACAGTACGGGTGAGGCAGTTATCAGACTCAAAGGAGATGACCGTCCAGAAATACGTCTGTTTGATCCAATGGAGGTCTTCTCATTTTGCGATGAGGATTTAAAGATACTGTGTGAGAACCAAATTAAGCACGGGGCAGGAGATGATACAAGGGCTGAAGCGAACTTGTTCGTAAAAGTCGCAAACAAAGCCCGAGGTATACGTGCTGAGTTAAGGAAAGTAAACGAAAGGTTGCAGATGACTGATGATCAAAACATGGATATAGACGACCTGTCTAAACAGCTTGATCAAACTATTGAAAAGAGGTTCGAGAAACCTGTTGAGGTTGTTGATTTGGATGTGGGCGGTGAGGAGCATACTGAAGAAGTTCAGGCGGAAACAATTGTTCTTGATATGCCTGATACCGATGTCGCCGAAGCTGAGTTTGTGGAGTCAATGTTGGTGTTTAGTGAAGATGAAGAGGCCGGTTCTGAAGATGTAACAAATCCGTTGGCCGGGATTGAATCGAGGTCAGGAGCGTACCTTGAGAATTTATGAAGCAGAAAAAGACGGAGCTAAAACAGAAGACTTCCCCGGGTGAGGTCCAACCTAGGGGGAGTATTGATAGTCATGTATAGGTCGGACTCACCGGCATGTCGGTGTTATATCTTTGTATGTATTTTATATAGTTTTTGGTATTAGCGAACCTACGGGCGAATCTATAGATTCGCTCGTAGCACAGTATAGTTTTTCTGTTTTAGTCGACCGGGCGAACCTGATTGTGCCCGGCAAAGCTATATGGTTCGCTTGATAGATTCGCTGTCAGCGAATCTATCAGCGAACCTACAGCTGATATATATTGTAATCTTATCTCATGGCAATGCAACTTTTGGCAAAAATCTTATCCAAACTCTAGAATCGTGTGTGTATAATCTGGAGGTGCTAGGAGCTTATATTATCTATCTTTGTAGCGTATTTACCTCTTGTTGTGTGGTTTTGATCTTGTTATTGTGTATTGGGTTATATTGGACTTTTGTTTCTCTTAATCAAAGTGTGTTTTTGTTGTTACAAATCATTATAGCACTGAAATCTCGATCAAGATGGACCAACAGTTTTATGTGCAAATTTTTGTTTTTTTTCAAAAGTTGATTTTTTGATCAAATTAATTTTTGTGTGATTATATAGGTAAATGTTGTGATGTTATATGTAAAGTTTTAATGATTTTGAAAGTCGATTTTTTGATCAAATTTGTTTTCGTGTGATTATATAGGTAAATATTGTGGTTTATGTGAAAATTTTTTGTTTTTTTTAAAAGTTGATTTTTTGATCGAATTTGTTTTTAGTATGATTATATAGGTAAATGTTGTGGTTTTATATGAAAAGTTTTGATGTTTTCGGAAGTTGATTTTTTGATCAAATTTGTTTTTGTGTGATTATATAGGTAAATGTTGTGGCTTATGTGAAAAATTTTTGTTTTTTTCAAAAGTTGATTTTTTGAATAAATTTGAATTGAGTTGGATTATATAGGTAAATGTTGTGGTTTTATAAGAAATATTTTTATGTTTTTTAAATTTATTTTTTTATCGAATTTGTTTTTAGTATGATTATATAGGTAAATGTTGTGGTTTATGTGAAATTTTTTTATTTTTTCAAAAGATGATTTTTTGATCAAATTTGAATTTAGTTGGATTATTTAGATTAATGTTGTGGTTTTATAAGGAAATTTTTTATGTTTTCGAAAATTATTTTTGTTAGGGCTATTTCCTGTTAAGAATTTACTTTGTATCTTTGTTTATATATTTGTATAGTTTAGGGTTTATTGTGTATTTTCCTTAAACTTGCATTTTGTTTGTTATAAAGCATGTAGTGTGCGTGTGTTAGGGGAGAGACTTTTTGCACTGTTAGAGAGAGAATTAACTGTGTGTAATTGTTTTCTCCTGCACATTTTTGTACTGCGAATTGCTTTGATCATCAATACACAAGAGAATTTATGAGTATGAACTGCGTTTGTGATTGAATCGTTTGTTTGTACGCTTGTTCTGATCATTTGAGTGATATTATCGATCCAATTGAACCTATCAGTTGGTATCAGAGCTTTCGGTATCGTGTTCTTCGCTGTTTCTAAGCAAAACACATCAATATTGCTCAAAATATCATGATCTGAATGAATTGTTGGTGTTTTTAGTTGTGATTCATCATCATAATCACTCCTATACACAGCGATTGTGCAGATTCTATCAGATCATCATCAGATCTGAAGAATTAAGAAGAATAGAAAAAATACTGTTCGATCAATTTTTGCTCAAAATTCATCGAAGAATGAAGATGTTTTGGATTGATTGATACAAGGGTTTGTTAATCGCATCGATTCACAGCTTGTGTGTGAATTTTGGACTAATTGGACAAGTTTTAGACAAAACCCAGAAAATCTTCACGAAGAAGATGATGAACAGTTGAGTTTGGTTGAAGATTAACTTGCCGGGTGATATATTTGACTTAGACATTTTCCTTGGACTTAGATTTTAAGAAGAAATTAGGTCCTGTGCTGCCGTGGAAAGGAATTTGTGCTTGCCGTGTGACGAATTTGACTTATAAAAGTGATACTGTTGAGCCGGGTAATACACTGTTACGCCGGGTGATAGAGAAAATACTGCCGGGTAAACAAACTGTGTAGCCGGGTCATCAACAATCTGCCGTGTGAACGAGTACTGTTCAGCCGGGGAAGCTTTTTGTGTCAAGATTCTACCAAGTCAAAGACTTATTGCCGTGTGAAGTTTTCTTGTAGCCGGGTAACTGTTCATCCGGGTGAAGAACAAAGTATTTTGCAACTGTTTAGCCGGGTAACTATTTTGCCGGGTGAAGACTTATTTCTGCCGGGTGAAGAACAAATCCACTGTTTGGCCGGCTGAAGAAGGATTTTCACTGTGTTGCCGTCTGACTTATTTTAGTTGTTTTTAATACTCGTTTCTTGTCTTGTCTTTAATTTCTTGTCTTAAATTTAGTATTTTAATCACTTATTTTCAAAAATTAACAAAAACCAAAAATATTTTTCTTTAAAATTGTTAAAATGGCTCCTAATGATGATTCTGATAACCGTGTTCCTAGACTTTTGAATCGTGCAGATTTCAAGAACTGGACCATCAGGTTGAGACATCACTTGTGTTCTATTGACAATGACTTGTGGAAATCAATTGAGAAAGGTCCTCACATTCCAACTCAGACACAACCAGATAGTGCCAGTACCTATACTAAGGATTCTACTACACCTTATCCAGAGGATAATTTGTCAGCTGAAGACTTGAGGAAGGTAAAGAATGATAGCAAGGCCTATTCATTAATGTGCAAGGGGTTGCCATTACAAGTTTTGTCTAGATTGGATGCATATCAGACTGGTTATACATGCTTCAAGGCATTGAAGTCTATATGTGAAGGAGGAGAGCAATTGAGGAGTTTGAAGAAATCAAAGCTCAAAAGACAACTGGAACTTTTTGAACATATTAATGGAGAAACAGTTCACCAGATGATGAACAGGTTTGTTCACTTGACCACTGAGATGTCAAACCTCGGAGTTAAGACTGAACTTCAAGACCTAAATGATCGATTGTTATGTGCCTTACCATCAAACTGGAAGCAGACTGTTACTCTTTTGAAGCACACAGAAAAATTCCCAATGGAATTAGATTTGTTGATTGGGAAAATTGAAGAAGTTGAGATTGATGAAGGATCAAGAAATTCTGATAGATCAACCTCACAAACTCAATACAAGTATGTGGTAAATCCTGCCAATACGGTTGACAATGCTTTTCTTGTGCAAAATACAACAAAGTTTGAAGATGAGGATGACTTATTCGTTGGTGCAAGTTTCTATACTGATTCAGCATACTTTCCAAATTCACCAACTTATTCTCAACCTCAATCTCCACCAAGAGCTCAAGTTCAAGTTTCAAGTCAGAATCAGAAGAATCAGTCAGAAAATCAAAGTTCGAATGTTCAAGCTAAGGTGAAAGACGTCATGAATATTCTGTTGCAAGATGACGAAACGAAAACTGCCTTCACTGCTTTTATGGCAAGTTTTCAAGCGTATCAAGGTAGTCATCTAAGTCAAATGGACGTTGTTCTTCAAGACTTATTTGAAATGGATCCAGTAGATGTTGAGGAAATGGATCTTAACTGGCAAATGGTTATGGTAGCTTACCGTACGCAAAAGCATGCATATGTGAACAGAAGTTACAAACCTCATGCAAACAAAACCGTTGATTTTGACAAATCTAAGGCCAGATGCTTTAACTGTAACCAGTACGGTCATTTCTCAAGAGAATGTAAAGCTCCAAAGAATTTCAATGACCAAGCAAGTTCAAGCAATCAAGGTCAAGGACAAAGTTCTCAACAATCTACAAGTTATCAAGGTCGAAATCAGCGTTTCTTTCAGAAACCATACCAAAGTCTTCCTATGCCTGAATTGAAAGATGAAGGAAAGAAGCCAGAAGACCAAACAAAGGCATTGGTTGTAAGTGTGCAAGACGGGTATGACTGTAAGTGACCAGGTTTTGTGCAATAAGCATTCAGGTAGTGTTTGATAAGGAAATATGTTGATATATGTATACATGTGGGTCACATAAGTCATTCTAATCGAACCTTAAATATCATCATGATACTGAAAAAGTAAGTGTGTCAACTCGAGCTAATTGGTATGTTTTCATATCATCACTCAATCAAGCATAAGTCAAATGTCTATTCAAAACTTGCAAAACATGTTCAGATAATGTGTGGTATGATCTCACTGCGATATGATGATTCATTGCATTGCATATGTCTTTATTTTAATTTGTGTGCTTTGTGTGTGCAGGCATTTGGAATCATTATTGATACATCAACATCCTTGATAAACTTAAAAATTTCAAGAAATTTCAAGTTTAGGGGGAGAATAAGATTGAAGATACAAAAATCCAAAAATATTTTGTTTTTGAATAAGTGTGTTTTGAATGAACAAGGTTATTAGTTATGAAAAGCAAAGGTATTGGATGTGTTAAAAACAAACCCAAGGTCTTGTAACTTGTTTTTAAGAAATTGCTTCGGGATATAGAAAAATTGGTTGTGCAAAAACAATTTGAAAAAGAAAAAGAAAAATGAATTTTAATTGAAATTAATTTTGTTGCAAATGTTAATATTGTTTGATAATTAATATGGCAAACATTCTTTTTAAGGATATCTTGTCTAATTAATATGTCGGAGAATGTTGCAGGTGCAATAAATGATCGTTGAAAAAGTCAACAGACGAGGAAAATTGAGAAAAATTGCTTAAGTGTTATTGCCGGGTAAAGATATCAGATACAACTGTGCAGCCGGGTAAAGAACTATTCAGCCGGGTAATGTTGTAAGTCTGATACTTGCCGGGTGATTGAAGAAATGGTGAAGATATTATGACTACTGTATAGCCGGGTAATGAACATGTCAAATACAGCCGGGTGAAGGTCATGAATATCTTGCCGGGTGACTAAGTGTATACTATACAGCCGGGTAATGAAGAAGTTCTTGTTGCCGTGTAAAGGAATGACACTATGTTGCCGGGTAATGAAGAAGTTGTGTATGCCGTGTGAAGAAGGTTGTTAAAGGTTGCCGTGTAAAGAAGAAAGCAAGCCGGATGAAGAAGGAAAGCAACTGTGTTGCCGGGTGATGAAGAATAGTTGCCGGGTGATGTTTTTGATAACAACTATTCTGCCGGGTGATGAACAAAATCCATCAGGTGTAGTTGTTCCTTAACCTTTACCCGTCACTACAGTGACTTACCCGTATCTACAGTGCTTGACCCGTCAAGTGAATTTCATGTGTTGGTGACTCGTTTTTATGTACTTGACCCGTAACTACAGTACATGACCCGTCACTACAGTACTTGACCCGGCAAGGTTATTGGGCCTAATTTGCTTATGTTGACCCGGCACTTTAAGTTTGACCTAACTTTTGTCTGACGATACAAATACCGCCTCTTCACACAACACTTATCATTTCACACACTTTCACTTTCACCAAACACTCTGAACTTCAAATCGCCATTGTTATCATAGTCAATCTGTTGCCCTATAACAAGTTTAATAGATTGATTAAGGTAGTGATTAAGTGTTTTGACCTAAATCGACCTGCAAATCAACTGTTAAAAGGAAAAACGATGATGAACAGTGTTTTGAACTTGAATCGACACTTTGATTTTGGGCGTTAAAACTGAAATCGAATGTTGCTTTAGGGTTAAAATCACTCGATTATCATCTTTCAATCACTCATTTGCATTAAAACACCTTAAAATCGACTGAATCAAGTGAAATGTTCTTAACTGACAAAAATCGCCATTGATGAACCTTGAAGCTTTTTAAAGTTGAACATCAGAACAATGAAATATCTGTTCAAAAGTGATTAAACTTGTTAAAAACTGAACCAAAACATGTTGAACTGTTTCATC
Source organism: Tagetes erecta (assembly GCA_030867185.1). NCBI lineage: Eukaryota > Viridiplantae > Streptophyta > Magnoliopsida > Asterales > Asteraceae > Tagetes > Tagetes erecta. Next base: position 9,898,945 of record CM061497.1, read on the forward strand.
ATAAAATTGTCAAAATGTTGTCTAAGTGAGTAACTGTTAAAAAGTTGAAACATGAAGTATAATCTTTTAAATTCAATGTTGTTTGATTAAAATGATGAAAATCAGGTTATTAGAACAATCTAGGATTAAAAATGATTATGTTAATGTTTTGTTTTCTAACTTATAGTTAAACACTTATCAATTTTTGATATATTTAATGAAGAAGCTAATACATTTGCCTTGTTGTGTGTTTTTGTTTGTGTTTATCAGATGGAGAATCTCAAATTTGAGCCTAAGCATAATCTGGTAGCTTGCTTAGATGAATCACTGCCTGAGACAGAAGGATATAGAGATATGATTCAGTTCATCAAAAGGACGAAGTATGTATATGCTATATGTGCCAAACCGGTCATATATGCTAGACTGATCAAAAGCTTCTGGAGATCAGCTGAGGTTGTGAGAAATGAGAATGGAGGTGTTATGGTCAGAGGACATATCACTAGGGATTGGGTATTAGATGTTACTGAAGAAGCTATCAGGCAAGCTCTAAGGATAGATGAGGATGAAGTAGGCATGATGGATGAATTGACAATGGAGGAGTGTAAAACTTGTTTTGTGAACATGGGACATCCACCTGTGTTTCCAAAATCACAGTTTTTCAGAGCAAAGTTGGGGAAGAAGTATAAATTGCTGTGTTATGTGATACAGCAATGCATGTCAAGGAGAAGTGCAGGTTTTGATAATTTTCCCTCTGACATTGCATCCCCGATAGTGGCAATTGCAGAAAACAAACCATTCAACATGTCGAGATGGATAATGAATGGGTTTGTATTTAACTTGGTGAAGGGCAAGAGGTTCAAATTTTTGATGTATCCAAGATTTCTGCAATTGATGATAAACATTGCCTATCCAATAATCAGGAGTGAAGGTTATGCTGGAGGCATGTTGTATACTGAGGACATGAACGATCTCTCTTACAAAAAGATGAGTATCGGGAATGTGCCTGATATTGATTTGTTTGAATATATGCGAGATATTGTCAACCATGAAGAAGAAGTAGATGGAGTTTATTATCACATATCTCATGGGGAGATTGTGAATCCATTGGATTTAGTGGATGAGGTGCCGGACAATTTATTGGATGATGACGAGTACTTTGCTCGTCATCCAGAGAATGAAGAAGATGAAGGTAATGATGACAGTGATGGTGATGGTGGTAATGATGTTGAATCTGAATCTAATTCAGAGGAGGCTGAACCAATAGAGACTGAGTTAGAGGTTGTTGAACCTATGGTTGTAGAAGAACCTGTTGAGGTTGCTTCTGTTGTTGTTGAGAAAGATGTGTCAGTACAATATGTTAGAAAGAAGAAGAAAGTAGTAGAAAAGCCAGAAGAGGTGGATGTGATTGAGATTGCTCAGGCAGTAATGGCCGAAGCTGAATCTATTGCACAGATAGATGAAGTGGATGCTGGCATTACTGAGCCTATTACTGATAATATTCCCACTGCATTACCAGAAACTGTTGAAAACATTGGACAAGGTTTGGAGTCTTCACCAGACGTTGTGCCAAGTGTTGATGAAGTTGAAAATGAGAAAGATAAACGAATTGCTGAATTAGAAGAGATTATGGAAGATTTGTTTAAGGCAAATGATCTGTTGAAGGCCTCAAACGAACGGAAAAGGAAAAGGTTGGATGAGTACTGGGAAATACATAATCAGAATATGAAAACTTTCAAGAAGTTGGATGAAGATCATGTTAAGCTGGTAGATGATCATGTGAAATTGAGAGATGATTATGATAAACTCAAAGATGAGCATGAGAAGTTGAAGGAGGAGTATGAGAATTTAAAGTTTGATTATGTTGAAGTTAAGGCTGAGTGTAACACTTTGGAGGCTGAGAAAGAAATGCTTGAGAAGGAATTGGAGGATATGAGACCGAAGAAGGCTGGCTCATCATTATCAGACAAAGATTTTTCTGATGATATAGTTGAAGTGACTGAAACGAATGTGCCTAAAGTATATTTGACAAGGGCTAGAGGTACTAGAAATGTTGGAATTTTGGTTGAATCACCAATTGTCATTCCCGATGAAGCTGATACTGAAATTGTCAAGATGGATAAAGCTGAGGGAAAGAGAAAGATAGATGCTGTCCCTGAAATATTTGGTGATGAAGGAAGCTCAAAGAAGGCGAAGATAGATAAACCAGTGCAGATTGAGCCGATTCAATCTGTAGCTGAAGTTGAGATTGAGAAAATTGTTGAAGATGAGATTGTGTCTGAAGCTGAAACAGAAATATTTGAGGCAGCTGACAGTGAGAAAGATGTTAACTCTGGAGATACAGTTTAGTTTGAGCCGATTCAAGCTGAAGCTGTTGAAGTAGAAAGTGGGCCTGAAATAGTATCTGAAGTTGTTAGTCAATTTGAGCCGATTCAAACTGACGAAGCACCCATGATTGAAGCGTTAGATGATTTGGATATTGATTGGACTGAATCTGAGGATGAAGCTGAGCCGGAGCCTGTACAGAACACAGTTGAAGAGTTACCTAATGATTTGGCTGAAAGATTTGCGTATCTTGAAAGAATGAAGTACAATTCGGTGTTTTTGAATGGGTTGACGGTAACTCAGATCAATGAAGAGTACGAGAAATGCCTGATTCATCAAGATAAAGTTGAAGCAGATAAGAAGGAGATTGTGACTGAAATGGGCGAATGGAATCCATTACAAGAAAGTTTGAATATAGATGACTTACCTCCTACTGAGCTTTATCATCCAAATCCGAATGAAATGACTGCTTTTGAGATGCGAAGTTGGTTGAGTTCGAGGAACTATCCGTATAAAACTTTGCAGAGGTTGAAGTCTGAATCCTTAAGGAGAATAGTGGTCAGCTTCATGAAAACAGAGAAGATGTACAACAAAATGTTTTACTTGGATTATAACAATCCACAGTACTTCGAGTTGACCAAAAGATACAAGGTGTTAGGACCTAAAGAGATTCCTGTGATGGCATTACCTGAAAATGCACACAAAAAGAGGCATGAACTAATGGATATGTTTCCTAGTGAAGTCAAATCTTATAACATTCCAATGGAGGTTCGTGAGACTTGGCATAAATCATCAACACCTGGAGATGTGGTTAGATCGATGATGAGTAAAGGACAATCAATTGCTGAGTTGTTAGATTCTATGATTGTGCCTGAGAAGAACAAGAAAGTTAAAATAATTGCTTGGAAATATGATGAAGTCTTTGACGCGTTTATTATCAAGAGAGTCAATGGTTTGTGTGACGTTTACCATTACTACTCGAGTATATTCAAGCTGGAGGTTCAGGACCTGAAAGAGTTGAACAAATTGAGGCTAATTAATCACACGCATGCTGAGCGTGGTGATAAATGCGTGATTCTTCTTGATGCTGGTTTGAGTAGAACTGCAAAGTTTCTCGACTTTAGAGGTCAACAAGAAGACACTGCATATGTGCAAGCAAAGAAACAGAGAAAGAAGAAGAGATTAGTGGTGACTGAGGACATGTACTTAGAAGAGTTCTCGGACGAATATTTTGATAAAATCACAGATCCTGGATTGAAGGTGATCGATGGAAGTCAAATGACAAAGCCAATACTGAGAGTATTTTACAATCAGGAGACATTTGAACTAAAGCTTGTGCGAAACTTGGAGAACTGGGATGAAGACATGATTACACTTTTCAGTACGTTTGAATTGAAGTTGCTGCATCCTTCATATATAGATTTTCTGAGAAGCTATCGAATGGAGAAGTGTAAAGATGCATTGGCTGAAGCTGATCGAAAGTTATTTGTTGTTATGATTGAAGTGATTGCTGCCGCTACTGAAAAGATTCGAGTGAGGAAAGCTATGCTCAATTCTAATCTCGTGATGGTTGACTTGCCGGAGATAGAATATATGAGGATATCCAGAAAAGGAACCTTGGAGGTGAAAGTCAAAGGCCAAGAGATGCCGTTTGAATTTTATGCTAATATTGATTTTGCAGGTTTGAATCTGGACTCACTTAGACGTATGAATGCTCTGCCAATCCTGACGAATGAATCCAAACCTCGACAAGCCAAGCTCGCTGAAAAGTTCAAATCCTGCATTGAAGAAGCTCTAAAAGAAAAAGAGGAGTATAAAGGCCGAGAATTGCTGGATGTGAAAGAAGAACCAGAATGGTAGAAAGAGATTGAAGATCGATGCTGATAAAAGAAGAAAAAGATTGAAGACTTTTGAAGATCCAAAGATAAATCTTAGGGGGAGTACTGTTAGGGCTATTTCCTGTTAAGAATTTACTTTGTATCTTTGTTTATATATTTGTATAGTTTAGGGTTTATTGTGTATTTTCCTTAAACTTGCATTTTGTTTGTTATAAAGCATGTAGTGTGCGTGTGTTAGGGGAGAGACTTTTTGCACTGTTAGAGAGAGAATTAACTGTGTGTAATTGTTTTCTCCTGCACATTTTTGTACTGCGAATTGCTTTGATCATCAATACACAAGAGAATTTATGAGTATGAACTGCGTTTGTGATTGAATCGTTTGTTTGTACGCTTGTTCTGATCATTTGAGTGATATTATCGATCCAATTGAACCTATCAATTTTTTTCTCGAATTTGTTTTTAGTATGATTATATAGGTAAATGTTGTGGTTTTATGTGAAAAATTTTTATTTTTTCAAAATTTGATTTTTTGATCAAATTTGTTTTTAGTGTCACTATATAGGTAAAAATTGTGGTTTTATATGATAAGTTATGATGTTTTCGAAAGTTTATTTTTTGATCAAATTTGTTTTCGGTGTGATTTTATAAGTAAATGTTGTGGTTTTATTTGAAAATTTTTGATTTTTTCAAAAGTTGATTTTTTGAATAAGTTTGATTTTAGTTGGATTGTATAGGTAAATTTTGTGGTTTAATAAGAAAATTTTTGATTTTTCCAAAGTTGATTTTTTTGTCGAATTTGTTTTTAGTGTGATTTTTGATAGGTTCAATTGGATCGTTAATATTACTCACAATGATCAGAATAATTCGTACAAACAAACAGTTCAATCACAAACACAATTCATACTAATAATTCTCTTTGTATATTGATGATCAAAGCAATTCGCAGTACAAGTGCAGGAGAAACAAAATCACACACAGTTAATTCTCTCTCTAACGTGTAAAAGTGATCTAGCCTCTCTCCTCACACACACACACTACATGCTTATAACAACAAAATACAAGCTTAAGGAATATAACAAAATAGACCCTAAACTATATACAAACATATAAACAATAAACAAAATACAAAGTAAATCTTAACAAGGAAATAACCCTAACAGTACTCCCCCTAAGATTTAACTTTGGATCTTCAGCAAAATCTTCAATCTTTTTCTTCTTTGTTCAGCATCAATCTCTTTTACCATTCTTCTGGTTCGTCTTTGACATTCAGCATCTCTTTTCCTTTATACTCTTCTTGTTCCTTCAAAGCTTCTTCAATACATGATTTGAACTTTTCGGCAATCTTGGCTTGTCGAGGCTTGGATTCATTCGTCAGAATTGGGCAGGCATTCATACGTCTAAGTGAGTCCAGATTTAAACCTACAAAATCAATATTAGCATAAAATTCGAATGGCATCTCCTGGTCTTTGACTTTCACCTCCAAAGTTCCTCTTCTGGATATTCTCATATACTCTATCTCTGGTAAATCAACCCTCACGAGATTAGAGTTTAGCAGTGCCTTTCTCACTCGGATCTTTTCAGTTGCAGCAGCAATCACCTCTATCATTACCACGAACAATTTTCTGTCAGCTTCAGCAAGTGCATCTTTACACTTCTCCATTCTATAGCTTCTCAAAAAATCGATATATGACGGATGTAGCAGCTTCAACTCAAATGTACTGAAAAGCGTAATCATGTCTTTGTCCCAATCTTCCAAGTTCCTAACCAGCTTCAATTCAAAAGTTTTTTGATTATAGAACACTCTGAGTATAGGCTTTGTCATTTGTGAACCATCTATCACCTTCAATCCAGGATCTGTCACTTTGTCAAAGTACTCATCCGAAAACTCTTCCAAATACATATCTTCAGTAACGACCAAACGCTTCTTCTTTCTTTCTTTCTTTGCTTGCACATACGCAGTATCTTCCTGTTGGCCTCTAAAATCAAGATACTTTGGTGGTCTAGCAATCCCGGCATCTAGCAGCATAACACATTTATCACCACGCTCAGCATGCGTGTGATTTATCAACCTTAGTTTGTGCAATTCTTTCAAATCCTGAACTTGCAGTTTAAAAATGCTCGAGTAGTAATGGTATACATCACATAAACCATTCACTCTCTTAATCATAAACGCATCAAATACTTCATCGTATTTCCATGCGATTATCTTCACCTTCTTATTTTTCTCTGGCACAATCATAGAATCAAGTAATTCAGCAATTGACTGCCCTTTACTCAGCAGTGACCTAACCACGTCACCTGCTGTTGCTGACTTATGCCAAGATTCACGAACCTCCATCGGTATGTTGTATGATTTAACTTCGCTAGGAAACATATCCATCAATTCATGTCGTTTCTTGTGAGCATTTTCAGGTAAGGCCATCACTGGAATCTCCTTTGGTCCAAGGACTTTGAATCTTTTTGTCAGCTCGAAGTACTGAGGATTTTGATAGTCCAAATAAAACATCCTGTTGTACATTTTCTCCGTCTTCATAAAACTGACCACAATCTTCCTCAGTGACTCAGACTTCAACCTCTTCAAAGTCTTGTACGGATAATTTCTCGAACTCAACCAACTGCGCATATCAGAAGCTGTCATTTCATCTGGATTTTGGTGATACAATTCAGTCGGAGGCAAATCTTCTATGTTCAAACTTTCTTGCATTGGAGTCCATTCACCCATTTCAGTAACAAACTCTTTTTCATCGGCTGCAGCTTTGTCTTGATGAATCATACACTTTTCATATTCTTCATTAATCTGGCTCACAGTCAACCCATTCAAAAATACAGCATTATACTTCATTTTCTCAAGGTATGCAAACCTTTGATCCAAATCATCAGGAATCTCTTCAACAACATTCTGTACTGGTTCAGCTTCATCATCAGACTCAGTGAAATCAATATCGTCCAGATCATCCAATGCTTCAATCATGGGTGCATCGTCAGTTTGAACCGGCTCAAACTGACTTGCAACTTCAGTTTCAGTTTCAGGCACACTTTCAACTTCAACAGCTTCAGATTGAATCGGCTCAACCTGAACTGTTTCCTCAGAACCAGCTTCTTTCTCACTCTCTGTGGCCTCAAACACTTCAGTCTCAGCTACAGATTCAGATTGAATCGGCTCAACCTGAACTGTTTTAGCTATTTCAGTCTCAACTACAGCTACAGATTGAATCGGCTCAATCTGCACTGTTTCAACAATCTTAGCCTTTTTCGAACTTCCTTCATCACCAAAAATCTCTGGTATAGCATCTATCTTCCTTTTTCCCTCAGCTTTGTCCATATTGACAGTTTCAGCAACAGCTTCATCGGGAATGATGATTGGTGATTCCACCCTAATGCCAACATTCGTAGTGCCTCGAGCTCTAGTCAAATAAACTTTAGGAACTTCAGCTTCAGTCACTTCAACTATTTCTTCAGAAAAATCTTTATCTGATGATGAGCCAGCTTTCTTTGGTTTAGTCTCCTCCAACTCTTTTTCTAGCATTTCTTTCTCGGCATCCAAAGTATTACATTCAGCTTGCAATTCTTTGTAATCAAATTTCAGATTTTCATGCTCCTCCTTCAGTTTTTCATAATCATCCTTCAACTTCACATGTTCATCAACAAGCTTAACATGATCCTCATCCAACTTCTTGAAGGTTTTCAAATTTTGATTATGAATATCCCAATACTCATCAAATCTTTTCTTTTTCCGTTCATTTGAAGCTTTCAACAAATCATTCGCTTCAATCAACTTTGCAACCATTCCTTCTAACTCTGCAATTCTTTTCTCTTTCTCATCTTCATCAATCTTTGACACAACGTTTGGTGAAGACTCCAAACCTTGTTCAATATTTTCAGCAAATTGGAATGATGTGGTGGGAATATCAACAGCAGTAGGATCAGCAACGCCAGCATCAGCTTCCTCAACTATCTGTGCCATAGTTTCAGCTTCGGCCATTGCCTCCTGAGCAATCTGAAGTACATCAATCTCTTCAGGCTCAACAATCACATGCTCTTTAACTTGTTTCGATCTCTTCCTTCTGACATACTGAACACTAACATCTTTTGAAATTTCAGCAACAACTTCTCCAACACCAGAAGCAACCTCAACAGGTTCTTCTATCACAACATTCTCAATCTCTACTTCCATTGGTTCGGCTGTTTCAACAATCTCTGCCTCCTCTGAATTAGATTCAGATTCAGCACCTTCATTACCACCATCATCATGTTCATCATCACTATCACTATCTTCATCATTATCACCATCACCATTCTCACCTTCTTCTTCATTTTCTGGATGACGAGCAAGGTACTCGTCATCATCTAACAAATTGTCAGGCACCTCATCCACTAGGTCCTGTGGATCAACAATCTCACCATGAGAAATGTGATAATAAACACCTTCTACATCTTCTTCATTGTTGACTATATCTCTCATATAGTCAAACAAATCAACATCAGGCACATTCCCGATACTCATCTTTCTGTAAGATAGATCGTTCATGTCCTCAGTGTATAACATCCCTCCAGCATAACCCTCGGATCTGATGATAGGATAGGCAATGTTGATCATCAGTTGTAAGAATCTCGGGTACATGAGAAACTTAAACCTCTTGCCCTTCACCAAGTTGAAAACAAAGCCATTCATGATCCATCTCGACATATTAAATGGCTTATTCTCTGCTATGGCCACAATTGGTGATGCAATGTCAGACGGGAAGTTGTCAAATCCTGCACTCCTCCTTGACATGCATTGTTGCACAACATAGCACAACAACTTATACTTCTTTCCCAACTTAGCCCGATAGAACTGTGACTTTGGAAATATAGGTGGATGACCCATATTAACAAAACACGATTTACATTCATCCATGGTCAGCTCATCATTCATCCCAACCTCATCTTCATCTATCCTCAGGGCATGTCTAATGGCTTCTTCAGAAACTGTCAAAATCATATCCCTAGTTATGTTCCCTCGAACAACAGCAACACCATTCTCATCTCTAATGACTTCTGCTGTCCTCCAAAAGCTCTTAATCAGCCTTGCATATATGACCGGTTTGGCACACATAGCATATACATATTTGGTCCTCTTGATAAACTTGATCATATCTCTGTAACCTTCTGTTTCAGGGATAGATTCATCTAGAACTGCCACCAAATTATGTTTAGGCTCAAACTTGAGATTCTCCATCTGTTAAAACACAAACAAACACAAAACAAGACAAATGTGTTAGATTCTTCATTAAAACATATCAAAATTTCATAAGTGTTTGAATAAAAGTTAGAAAGCAAAAACATTCATATAATCATTTTAACCCTAAATTGATCTAACAAATTGATTTTCATCACTTTGATTAACACAACTTTGAATTTTAATGATTTATACAACATTTTTCATTTTAACAGTTAATCACTTAAGGCAAAATTTTGATATTTGTATGATGAAGTTGTTTAACATGTTTTAGTTCATTTTTATCATGCATTTGTTACTTTTAACACACATTTCATTATTTTGAAGTGAAACATTTAAGAACTTTCAAAGTTCATCAATGGCGATTTTATCTGTAGTAACAATTTTGGTTGATTCAGTTGATTTTAAGGTGTTTTAGTGCAAATGAGTGATTGAATGTTGATGATCGACAGATTTTGTACATAGAACAACATTCGATTTAGGTTTTAACACACAAAATCAAAGTGTCGATTCAATGCTCAAAACACTGTTCATCATCGTTTTTCCTTTTAACAGTTGATTTGCAGGTCTATTTAGGTCAAAAACACTTAATCACTACCTTATCCAATCGATCAATCTTGTTATAGAGCAAAACGATTGAATATGATAACAATGGCGTTTTAAATACAGAGGATTTGTGTGAAAGTGAATGTGTGAAATGATAAGTGTTTGTGAAGAGGCAGTCTTTTGTATCGTCAAGGATTTAGGTCAAACTTTAAGTGCCGGGTCAACAAAAAGGGACGGGTAAACAAAAAAGGCCCAATAAGCTTTGACGGGTCAAGTACTGTAGTGACGGGTCATGTACTGTAGTGACGGGTCAAGTACATAAGACAAGTCGCAAACATGTGAAAAATACTTGACGGGTCAAACACTGTAGAGACGGGTAAGTCACTGTAGTGACGGGTAAGGTTAGGAACAACTACACCTGATGGGTTTTATCAATCACCCGGCAGAATAGTAGTCTTCAAACATCACCCGGCAATCTTTCTTCATTACCCGGCAACACAGTTGCTTTCCTTCTTCATCCGGCTTGCTTTCTTCATCAACCGGCAACATAGTTGCTTTCCTTCTTCACACGGCATGCATTTCTTCATTACACGGCAACACAGTTGTATCACCCGGCATGCTTTTCCTTCTTCACACGGCAACATAGTGACTCATTTACACGGCAAGATAAAAGACTTTTACCCGGCTGTATAGTGAACACTTGTCACCCGGCTTGATATCTATGACCTTCACCCGGCTGTATTTGACATGATCATTGCCCGGCTGTACAGTGGTCACAACATCTTCACCTTTTCCTCAATCACCCGGCATGTATCAAACTTACACTATTACCCGGCTAAACAGTTCTTTACCCGGCAGAATAGTTGCATCTGATATCTTTGCCCGGCTATAACACTTTGCGATTTTTCTTCACTTTTCTTGTCTGTTGACTTTTTCAACGGCATTTATTGCACCTGCAACATTCTCCGACATATTAATTTGACAAGTTATCCTTAAAAAGAATGTTTGTCATATTAATTATCAAACAACATTAAACAAGACAATAAAATTTCTTCCAATTAAATTCATTTTTCTTTTTCTTTTTCAAAGATGTTTTTGCACAACCAATTTTTCTATATCCCGAAGCAATTTCTTAAAAACAAATTACAAGACCTTGGGTTTGTTTTTAACACATCCAATACCTTTGCTTTTCATACCACATAACCTTGTTCATTCAAAACACACTTATTCAAAACAAAATATTTTTGGATTTTTGTAGATATTTTTCTTCAATTTTATTCTCCCCCTAAACTTGAAATTTCTAGAAATTTTTAAGTTTATCAAGGATGTCGATGTGTCAATAATGATTCCATATGCCTGCACACACAAAGCACACACATTAAAATAAAGACATATGCAATGCAATGAATCAAAATATCGCAGTGAGATCATACCACACATTATCTGAACATGTTTTGCAAGTTTTGAATAGACATTTGACTTATGCTTGATTGAGTGATGATATGAAAACATATCAATTAGCTCGAGTTGACACACTTACTTTTTCAGTATCATGATGATATTTAAGGTTCGATTAGAATGACTTATGTGACCCACATGTATACATATGTCAACATATTTCCTTATCAATCACTACCTGAATGCATATTGCACAAAACCTGGTCACTTACAGTCATACACAGTGTGGAATCTGGGTTCTATTCGGATTTGGTCCACTTTGGGACTTCTTTTTAATTCCATCTTTGAGAATTTTTCTTTCCTATCGTTCCCCTTGGGAATCTTCTGAATTCCATTTTGGAATTTTTGTTTGGTGTTGGTCCACATTTGGGACTCTTTTTGTTCCATTTTGGAATCTTTTGCTGCACCTTGAAGCTCAAAAGAGACTTCGTGTGAGACTTCAGGTCTGTGGGTACCACAACAAAGAAGCTCACGATGCGGTTCATCACACTGAGAAGACTACATCGTTACCCGATTATGCACAACTATCATCACAAGCAATGTATCAAAAGATATATATCTAGACATGTATAACAATGGAACTTAACACAAATATCAATAAGATTATGTTTGTCAACAATCAACTTACTTGTTCAGTCTAATTGCCTGAGCTGTCTAGCACATCAATTAACATTCATCAGTCTTTATTAAAAATGATGTAACAAATAATGTCTAGTGTAACTATCATTTCTCACTTTTTGCAATATAGATTCTTATGACATGATATTTTCTTTTCTTTTTGCTTTTATATTTTGTTTTTGCTTTTCTATTTTCTTTTTCACGCAAGCACACACAATGCAAAACATAAAGTAAAAGACAAAGGAATCAAAATATAACATCAACTTATTATATTTTTGTCTTTTAAATTTTTCTGAATTTTTTTTTTTTTTGTTTTTACGAAAAATAGAATCAATCATGATTGATTAATCCTATGGATTGAATTAAGAATTCAAACCGGCCTGACAAAAAAGATTTTGTGAAAAGATCTGCCAGCTGTTTGTCGGTATGAACCTTAATCAAAATTATTAAACCCTTTTCAGAGTTGTCTCTTAAAAAATGATATCGAATTTCGATATGTTTGGTTTTTGAGTGTTGAACAGGATTAGCAGTAATAAACATAGCAGCAGTATTGTCTATGTAAATAGGAGTTTTTAGAAAGTTAAACCCGTAGTCAAGCAACTGATTTTGTAACCACAAAACCTGAGAACATCCTGCAGATGCAGCGATATACTCTGCTTCAGCTGTGGATACAGAAACATTGGTCTGCTTCTTGCATTGCCAAGAGACAAGCCTAGGACCCAGAAATTGACAGCCACCAGTAGTCGATTTCCTGTCAAGAGCACAGCCACCAAAATCACTGTCAGAATAGCTATATAATTCAAAATTTCCTTCGTAAGGATACCATAACCCAAGATTTGGTTTCCCTTTGAGATATCTGAATATACGCTTCACAGCAACAAGGTGCGACTCTCTCGGATCAGACTGATATCTGGCGCATACACAAACAGCGTACATGATGTCTGGTCTTGATGCAGTAAGATACATCAGAGAACCGATCATTGATCTGTATAGTGTTTGATCAACTGCTTTGCCCTTTGGATCAGGTTAAATCTTGCAGTTCACATCAGATGGAGTTCGAATTGTCTGACAATCTTGCATCTTGAACTTCTTCAACAATTTCTCAACAAATTTTGATTGATTGATGAAAATTCCGTCAGCTGATTGTTTCACTTGTAATCCAAGAAAGAAATTAATCTCCCCCATTGAACTCATCTGGAATCTAGACTTCATGATTTCTTCAAATTCTTTGCACATTGACGCACTGGTCGAACCGAAGATAATATCGTCCACATATACTTGAACGCACAACAAATCGTCATTTTCCCTCTTCATAAACAAAGTTGGATCAATCTGACCTCTTGTAAATCCATGTTCTAGTAAATGCTTGGATAATGTCTCATACCAGATTCTTGGAGCTTGGTGTAGACCATATAGAGCTTTACTCAACTTGTATACACGGTGAGGATAGTCAGGATCTTCGAAACCCGGAGGTTGTCTGACATATACATCATCTGTAATTGGTCCATACAAGAAAGCACCTTTAACGTCCATTTGGAATACTTTAAACTTCATGAAAGAAGCATATGCAAGAAAAACGCGTATGGCTTCAAGTCTTGCGACCGGAGCAAACACCTCTTCATAATCAATGCCTTCTTCCTGAGTGTATCCCTGTGCAATGAGTCTTGCTTTGTTTCTCACCACAATGCCACGTTCGTCTGGCTTGTTTTTGTACAACCATCTTGTACCAATTGCATTCTCTCCTTCAGGTAAGTCCACTAGTTTCCAAACTTCCTGTTTGCGAAACTGAAGTAATTCCTCTTGCATGGCTACAATCCAACTGTTATCTTGCAGTGCCTCTGAAATGTTCTTTGGCACCACTTGAGATAGAAAACACGAATAAAGACAGACATTCGCTTGCTCAGTCTGACTTCTTGTAGTTCTCTGATTCAACGGCCCAATAATCTGAGAGACAGGATGTTTCTTGTGAATTCGATGAATTGGTAGATCTTGGTAGATCTTGTAGTATGGTCGAAGTATGCGGTGTGAAATTCGGGACTTGATCCGGTGAATTGATGAAGTAATCAATAGATTCTGGAACAACTTCAACATTCGGATCGGATGATGGTTGATTCTGAACAGATCCACCATCATTAGGAGAAATTTGCGGATCCACATCTTCTTCAAGATTGTTCGATTTTTGATCTTCATTAGAACCAGAAGGACCCGGATCTTGACTAGATTTGACATGATCAGGATTGTGAAATGACATGAACGGATATTCTGAGTTAAGATTTCCATCCTCGTCATTATCAGAATCGTCACTAAAGCATCCCAAGTCGCCTGATTCTTTGTTTGTTTTTCCTGAAAAATCAAATAGGTTAGAATTGAAAGATTTCGATAACGAATCTAAATCAAATAACCATTCGGGACCATGAGCTACTAACGGAAACGAATTTTCTAAAAACTTGACGTTAATAGTTTCAATAACAGTATTTGTTTTGCTATTAAAAACCCGATAAGCTTTAGAAACAGACGAATATCCTAGGAAAAATCCATCATCAGATTTTGACTCAAACTTCCCGAGATGATCATTCAAATTTAGAATCGATACCGGACAACCAAATGCTTTCAAGTAAGAAATATTTGGTTTCCTTCCAAATAACAACTCATAAGAAGTTTTCTGTTTATCTTGGATTAATAATGTTCTATTTTGTACAAAACACGCAGTAGCAATAGCTTCGTCCCAAAAAGTGATAGGGATTTTGGCATCTGCGAGCATGGATCTTGCTGCTTCAATCAGTGTCCGGTTTTTCCGTTCCGCAACCCCGTTTTGTTGAGGTGTTCTTGGCGCACTAAATTGTCTAGCAATTCCCTTTTCTGCACAAAATAAATCAACATTAGCATTCTTAAATTCAGTTCCATTATCACTTCTTAAAAATTTAACTTTGCATTCCAATTGATTTTCAACTTTGATGATAAATTCTTTTAATAATTCAGCTGTTTCAGATTTAGCATGCAAAAAATAAACCCAAGAAAATCTAGTGAAATCGTCAATAATGACAAAACAGTAAGACTTCTTTCCAATGCTTTGCACATTTGTTGGTCCAAAAAGATCCATATGTAGCATCTGCAAGGGTTTTGAAATGGAGTTTTCTTGCTTGGACTTAAAAGACATCCTATGCTGTTTTCCCTTCAAACACGCTGGACAGAGATCAGTTGTGGAGAATTTCTTCGATGGGATTCCCACAACGTGATTTCCAGTTACCAAACGGTTCATGTTTCTGAAATTGGAATGTCCCAGCCGTCTATGCCAAAGCTGACTCTCATCATTTGAAGCATGTGCAATGAGACAGGTTGTTTCGGTTTCAGCATCAATCTGCGACATATCCAACTTGTATACATCACGATCTCTAGGAGCTTTAACCACTACCCATTCATTGTCAATCTTGAAACCTGGTTTAAGAATATAACAGAAAGAATCATCAAAAAGAGTTGAATAAGATTTATCACAGATTTGAGATACACTTAGTAAGTTAAAGTTCAACTGTGCACAGTAGTTGACTTTATCAAAACTAATGACCCCATTCGAAACAGTTCCTTCTCCTGTGATTTTACCACCCGCATCACCTCCAAATGCAACGTGAGTACCATTTTTTAGCTTGAAATCCTGAAGCAAGGCATGGTTGCCTGTCATGTGCCGGCTACACCCACTATCAACGAACCATGAGTTGATAGGTCTTCTTGGGCGTACCTGCAATTCAACAATCACTTAGTTAGTTTGGTCAACCCAGGCCCACACGGTCTTGGGTTTTCCGAATCTATCTACAATAGTAACTTGTTGATATTGAATATTTTGAAAATTTGTTTCGTTCATGAGATTTTGATGCTGATAACTATTGTTTCGCCCATTAGCGTTCATTAATTGCTTTCTCCTCAAAGCACTAAACCTTTCCTCTAGCTTAGGATCAAGGTTATTTTCAAACTTTTGATTTCTCACCATTAAAGCTCTTGGCTTAAAACCGTTAACCTGCACATTTCTTGATGAAAAGTTAGAAACAGAATTGTTTCGATTGAAATTTCTCAAAACCGGAGAATGACTTTGATTCATATTTTGAAAACCAAATGATTGATTTCTTTGAAAGTTTGAAAACGGAGTCATTTCTCTTGTTGAGTTTGATCGAAAGAAACAATCCTTTGTGTCATGGTTTCTTTTCTCACAAATTTCGCAAAATTTGTTATAAAAACATTCTTCTGAAGAATGGTTTCTTTTGTTACAGAAACTGCAGTACCTGTTAAAGAAACATTCAGCAGTTGCATGATTATATCTATCACAAATTTCACAATGCTTCTTGCTAATCCTAAAGAGCCGATTGTTAACTTTTGAAGTTGAACCAAAACGTGATTCATTATCATAGTTGTTCGGTTTTAGATTAACATTTTTCTGTGGACTCTTTGTTTGTGATTTTGATTGCATGGGACTTTGGTTTGATTTTAAACTGTTCTGTTTGGTCACCTTTTTGGATTCACTTCTCTTTTCATTGACAGCGGAAGACTTAGGACCTGAACCTGTTTTCAGACCAGAGTTAGATTTGATTGGAGAAATGATTGGTTTACCATAAGATCCGTTTAAATCAAACGTTCCTGCAGACACAAACTTGATTGTCTTTCCTTTTGACACTTTCTTGACAGATTTTACGTTTTGAGCTTTGGTGTTGTCAATTGATTTCATGACACTTTTACCTTTTGATTCTTTTGTTTCAGATTGATTGTTCATTACTTTCGATTTCTGCTTCTTTGCAGTTGAAACTTCGGCTTTCTTCACTTCTTGCTTCTTGATCAACTGATCAGCAACTTGCGCCTTTTGTTCTTTCTTCCACTTGATGTATTCAGGATCATTGTATCCTGAAAATTCACCTTCATCCTTCACCGTTTGTTCTGGTTCGGGATTAAGCTTTGGATATTCAACGAGTTGAATTAGAACAGGCTCTAATTTGTTGTCAGATTTGTTGCTTGCTTCATCATCAGCTTCAGTTGTCATTCCATCTTCTTCTCTCAAACTTTCAATCAACACCTCAGATCCTTCGGACTCGGATTTACTTCTTTGAATTTCTTTAAATTTACGTTCATTTTCAGGTGAATGATCAAATTCATTAAAGTTTTCCGGTAAAGTTTGAGTGATTGAATTTGGCATTGGTTCATGAGTAAAACCCAACCCGGTTTTGGTTTTGTTACCTCTTTCATTAATGAGTTGTTCAAACATTGTTTTACAACTTTTAACCTTTTTCAATTCAACTTGAGTGACTGCATGTGCAACTTTTTCTTGTTCAAAGTTCTTTGTCATTTCTTCAAGTTGTTTGGTAACAAGTTCCAGTTCTTTTAAAGTTTTGTTCCATGATTCGGTTAGTGACAAAATCTTCTCATCAGAAATTTTATGATCAATTTTAAGTTGTTCATGAAGTTTTTCATGTTTACTTAATTTATCACCAATTTTAAATGAATGAGTTCGATAATGTTCTACTTGTTGAATACATTGTTCAGAACACAACCTTTCTTTCACATCAGCAGGTAAAGGAACATAGTTAGGGGGTAAGTTATTACTAACCTTTGGTTGTTCAGCAGGAGATGAAGACTCACTGGATGTAGCCATTAACGCAACTTCAGATTCAGATTCTTCAGTAGGATCAGACTTTGCACTCCAGTCATATTCCTCAGAATCTTCACTTACTTCTTCAATCATCTTTCCATCCCCTTCTTCAGACCAGTCTTCTTCAATTTCACATACCAGTGCCAGATTTGATGTAAGATCAGACGTAAATTGTTCTGCATAAGCACTCCAATCATAACCATCTTTTACGCTGACTACCAGTGCCTTTGTTTGGTCTTCTGGTTTCTTTCCTTCGTCTTTCAGTTCTGGCATGGGAAGACTTTGATATGGTTTCTGAAAAGTACGTTGATTTCTGCTTTGGTAGCTTGAGAACTGTTGGGAACTTTGACCTTGACCTTGATTGCTTGAACTAGCTTGGTCATTGAAATTCTTTGGAGCTTTGCATTCTCTTGAGAAATGACCATACTGGTTACAATTAAAACATCTGGCCTTTGATTTGTCAAATCCAACTGTCTTGTTAGCATGAGGTTTGTAACTTCGGTTAACATATGCATGCTTTTGTGTTCGATATGCAACCATAACCATTTGCCAATTAAGATCCATTTCTTCAACATCAACTGGATCCATTTCAAATAAGTCTTGAAGGACCACGTCCATTTGACTTAAATGACTTCCTTGGTACGCTTGAAAACTTGCCATAAACGCTGTAAAAGCAGTTTTGGTCTCATCATCTTGCAACAGAATGTTCATTACGTCTTTCACTTTGGCTTGAACATTTGAGCTTTGACTGTCTGACTGATTCTTCAGATTCTGATTTTGAACTTGAGCTCTTGGTGGAGATTGAGGTTGAGAATAAGTTGGTGAACTTGGAAAGTATGCTGAATCAGTATAAAAACTTGCACCAACGAATAAATCACCATCTTCTTCAAACTTCATTGCATCTTGTGCAAGAAAAGCATTCTCCACAGTATTGGCATGATTTACCACATACTTATACTGAGTTTGTGAGCTTGATCTATCAGTATTTCTTGATCCTTCATCAATCTCAACTTCTTCTATCTTCCCAATAAGCAGATCTAATTCCATTGGAAATTTCTCAGTATGTTTCAACAAAGTAACAGTTTGCTTCCATGATGATGGTAAAGCACATAACAAACGATCATTCAAGTCTTGAAGTTCAGTCTTCACTCCGAGGTTTGACATCTCAGTAGTTAAGTGAACAAACCTGTTCATCATCTGGTGCACTGTTTCTCCATTAATATGCTCAAACAGTTCCAATTGCCTTTTCAATTTCGACTTCTTCAGGCTTCTCAATTGTTCTCCTCCTTCACATATCGACTTTAAAGCTTTGAAACATGTATAACCAGTCTGATATGCATCCAATCTCGACAGAACTTGTAGTGGCAATCCCTTGCACATTAAAGAATAAGCCTTGCTATCATTCTTTACTTTCCTCAAATCTTCTGCTGACAAATTATCTTCTGGATAAGGTTCAGTAGAGTCTTTGGTGTAGGTACTTGCACTGTCTGGAGTAGTCTGAGTTGGAATATGAGGACCCTTTTCAATGGACTTCCATAAGTCATTGTCAATAGAACACAAGTGATGTCTCAACCTGATTGTCCAATTCTTGAAATCTGCACGATTCAAAAGTCTAGGAACACGGTTATCAGAATCATCAGTAGGAGCCATTTTTTTTAACAAATTTTTAAAGAAAATATTTTTGGTTTTTGTTAATTTTTTGAAAAGAAATGATTAAAATACTAAAATAAAGACAAGTAATTAAAGACAAGATAAGAAACAAGTATTGAAAAACAACTAAAATGAGTCACACGGCTGAACAGTGAAAATCCTTCTTCACCCGGCTAAACAGTGTCTTTGTTCTTCACCCGGCAGAGAAAAAGTCTTTACACGGCTAAACAGTTACCCGGCTCAATAGTTGTAATAATTTTGTTCTTCACCCGGATGAACAGTTACCCGGCAACAAGAAAAACTTTGACACGGCAACAATCTTTGACCCGGCAGAATCTTGACACGGCAAAAAGGTTTGTCCGGCTGAACAGTACTCGATCACACGACAGTTGTTAATCACCCGGCTACACAGTTGATGATTACCCGGCTGAAATCTCTTAATCACCCGGCGTAACAGTGTATCACCCGGCACTACAGTGGTTGATCCGGCTGAACAGTAACACTTTTTCAAGTCAAATTCTTTACCCGTCTAGCACAAATTCCCTTACACGGCTGCACAGGACCTAATTGTTCTTCAATCTAAGTCCAAGGAAAATTGTCTAAGTCAAATTAATCACCCGGCAAGTTAATCTTCAACCAAAATCATACTGTTCATCATCTTCTCCATGAGAATTTTCTGGGTTTTGTCTAAAACTTGTCCAATTAGTCCAAAATTCACACACAAGCTGTGAAATAGTCCGATTAACAATCCCTTATATCAATCAATCCAAAACATGATCAAATTTGAGCAAAATTTGATTGAACAGTAAATTTTTCTTTCTTCTAAATTCCTCAGATCTGATGATAATCTGAAGGAATCTGCACAATCGTTGTGTATAGGAGTGATTGCGATGATAAATCACAACTAAAAACAGCAACAATTCATTCAGATCATGATTTTTGAGCAATATTGATGTGTTTTGCTTAAGAACAGCGAAGAACACAGTACCAATAGCTCTGATACCAATTGATAGGTTCAATTGGATCGTTAATATTACTCACAATGATCAGAATAATTCGTACAAACAAACAGTTCAATCACAAACACAATTCATACTAATAATTCTCTTTGTATATTGATGATCAAAGCAATTCGCAGTACAAGTGCAGGAGAAACAAAATCACACACAGTTAATTCTCTCTCTAACGTGTAAAAGTGATCTAGCCTCTCTCCTCACACACACACACACTACATGCTTATAACAACAAAATACAAGTTTAAGGAATATAACAAAATAGACCCTAAACTATATACAAACATATAAACAATAAACAAAATACAAAGTAAATCTTAACAAGGAAATAACCCTAACAATTTTATAGGTAAAGTTTGTGGTTTTATGTGAAAATTTTTGATTTTTTCAAAAGTTGATTTTTTGATTAAATTTGTTTTTCGTGTGAAACGCAAAATTTAATCAAATTGAAACCAACGCAACGTTCATCTCATCAATTAGAATCCGTTGGCAGCAATAAATTGAAGTTTAATAATCTAATTAACACCCAATTAATCTCATTTATCCCGTAATCAAACCGAGACCCGTTCAACTGTTTTTACCAAAATATAATCCAATTCATTCGACATATTCACTAATCTCTGCTCGATATTGCTCCATGTCATCTCAATTTCACTCGAAAACACCAAAAATCCAATTTTAATTCTTTAAACCGTCGCTCCTTGTTCTTCATCTCTTTGATTCAATTCATCACCAAACGAGTAAGTTTTTATACATAAAATGTGCCTTATCATGTTTAGATCAAAACCCCTCTATCAATTTCTAACTTCGTTGTGTGATTCTGATGCAATTTGAGGATTTGTGTTCTAGGGTTTATGTGTTAAATGGGGGTTTTATCTAAAATTTGTTAAAAACATTTCTGATCCATTTTTAAACAATAATGAAACATAGCGCGTCTGGTTTGTATCGGTGATGGTTAATTAGGTGACTCGGGTTCGAACCCAGGCTCCACAAACCCTTTATTTTTATTGATCTTAATACATTTTATTCATTTTAACTAGTTTGCATAATATAAATCCTAATCCTTTTCATATATAAAAATGTAACTTGTTAAAATTTTATAAGTTTTATAAAACCATGATTTTGTGTAAATTAAATTTTATAAATGTGATACAAATAAGGTTTTTGTATAGAATTTTATCTATTTCAAAATTATATACACGTTTTAAAAGTATTTCTAAAATATATATATTTTGACATTACGTATAAAAATATCTAATTGAAGTTTCTATTATTTATCAAAATAATTATTATTTCTATTGCTATGAAAAGTACACAAGTCACGTTATGATAATGTGGGTCGGGTCAAAACTAGTAATAGGATGCATAAAATATGTTACATGGATATGTGTATACAAGTATATATGTATTCGTATAAATATAAGTAGCTAATAACTAGTATTTAATCATTAAGCAGGTCGTAGAGTGACCTAATTTCTGTTGCATTTTGCTGTTAATTGCTGTGAGCTTCAAAGGTGAGTTATTTGCCCACTTTTAAATCTTTTTCGGGGAGAAAACATACAAATGTTTTTAATGCGCCTTCGGGCAACTATTTTACAGTGCCTTCGGGCGGACTGCTTCTTTTATGCCTTCGGGCAAAACTTTATGCCTTCGGGCGGAGCCAACTAAGGCTGCATTTTATACCTTCGGGTATGGCCTACGGGCAGGTTTCAGTAAAAGTACAAATGCCTACAGGCAGGTTTGGTAAAAGTATAAATGCCTACGGGCAAGATTTTATTAGGGCTTATAGTGCTTTACACGAATTGGAACCACATTCAAGTCCTTATAAAAGTTCGAGGTTGATTAATATATTATAGCGGGGAAATTTGAGTAGTACTACCGGGTTGCGACGGCACCCCACCCTTGACTGGGCGTCATGTGGTGTAAATTGTCATTAAAGGTTATGGGTCATCCTGGTTAGATGGCGACAAGGCAAAAGTAACGTTTAGCTTTCATCTCGACGTGTTGACAAGCAATAAGCATACGGTCTTGCAAACCGCCTAGTAAAATAAAGATTTGTTTATCTATGTTATTAACGGTACTTTTATTTATGTAAAATCTCATTGAACTCACCAACATTATGTGTTGACCGTTTTAGTATGTTTCTCAAGTAACTAAGGAGCCGAGCACGTAGGACATGCATGCATTGGGTCGTCCTTTGGACACATTTCAAAAACTATATTTAATGATTCAGTTATTTTATTAACTTAGTTTATTATTTTGTGCGCGGGATTTTGCGTACCGGATTTGTTTATGCTTCCGCTAAACTTTGGTTTTGACATTTAAACTCTGAATTTCTATTATCTTACAAACCTAAACATCTTGTTAAACGTTGAGTCAGTGTTAACTCTAACTAATGGCTTGAGATCCTGGTATGTCACACGCCTAATGGATACCCCGTTTGTGGAAAATTGAGGGTGTGACATTTAGTCCCTCAACTTTGTTATATTGACACTTTTAGCCCTAAAGTTAGGTTTTTAGTTATAACTTCAATCTATGGGTGTGTTAGTGGAGTGTATTGGTCTTATACATATTTTAAGGTTATCCTACTGGTTTTAAAGTGTTTATCAAGTTCGGGGTAGATTTCGAGTTCACCGGTTTCTCCGGTTGCGGTAAATCGTTACGTGTCGGGTTATGATTTGGGTTTTTGAGTTTATTTTGATCTTGGGCTTTTATATTAAGTTAAATGAGTCTTAGTTACTGTAATATATGGTGTTTCATGGTTTTTAGGTGTTTCAATTATTTTCTACAAATTATTTTAGTAGTTGTCTGTTTTCGGGTTTTTAAAATTAAATAATTTGTATAAAATAATTGGTACTTCCTAAATTGTTGAAATTTTGGTTATAGCTTATTTAATCAGTAACTAAGTGCTTTGTAGTTCAAAAGTTGAGTTTTATGGTTCGTTGGTCGTTTTCGTATTTTAACGCGTGTGTAACCGACGTATGAACGATTTATTTACAAAACATCATTTTAAAAATTTTTATTCTTTAAAATACTTCCTTGGGTTATATATACTGTTTAAAAAGTGGCATTTCAGATTAAAGGTATTTTTCTAATTTTTGTGCTTTTTACCATTTACTTGGTCTTTTATATTTAAAAATTTATAATAAATAGGTTAGACTTATAAAAAATATGAAACTTGTTGGGATACTTAATTAGCTTTTATATATAAAAGCTTCTGGAATTATAAAATATCAGATTTTTCTTGTTTCGTTGGGTTTCGTGTTTTTAACGCGTTCGGTTCGGTTCGATTAAGATTATGTTTTATGCTTAGAGGGTCCTTGGTAACATTTTAGGTCTTAAAATAGTTATTTTATACCCATATATGAGTTTAGGCTCTGTAAGTTTGGCCATAAGTGTCCTTAATTATTTTATACGAATGTTTGTATTTTAATCCTATTAAACATTCAAAAATTCGTAGTAATTACATTCTTTTTAGAAAAATTATGAAATTTATTTTCTAAATTATGTTAAACACATTTAAGCTACTGAGATAATAAAAATTTGGTATTTTTATATTATTGGTATTTTCGTTGTTTTGTACGTTTTAGTTTCGGTTATTGTTCGATTTTTATGTACACCCATCAACAATCTATCATAATCAGTCATATTCACCTATTCACATATTTATAACAGTAAGATAACAATTTTTTGTATTTTTACACTCCCCACACGTTTTTGTGAATATTAGTGTATTTATCCATTTTTAATATTCAAAAATGCATAATAATTAATGTACAACTCCAAAAATCATGAAATTTATTTTGTAACCATATTTTATTATAAAGAAGCTCCAGAAAATATTAAATCATGTTTTCAAGGTTGTTAGTTGGGTGTTGTTGTTTTTCTCAAAATAAAGTGTATAGTTTGACTATTTTAGTCAAACTTGTATATTTTTGTTTAGAAAATGGTTTTATGGCTTTTAATACTTTTGTTACTAAAAAATGAGTGTTTGAAGGTGTTCAAAAATATATGGGAAGTGTTGGTATTCATTGTGTGTAAAAATGAACGTTTTGTGCACGTATAGTGCATTTTCGGGTGTTTTCTCGTTACCTTGAGGTTGGGAGCGAGTGGGGGTGCACTTGGGGTGGTATGAGAGTCACAATGGAGGCTGTAAATTGGCTGGAACAAGGCTGGACGTGGGCTGGTCTTGGCGTGCTTGCTTGTGGTGACGAACGGTTCTTGCTCCGGTTTACTCGGTTGTTGATTTCGTTGGTCTCGTGGCTTCACTTGGCTCGTGGTTGATGTCGTGGTGTTGCTGGTCGACTTTGTGGTCTCCTTGTAGCTGAGTTTTGTAAGTTTTTGTTGGTGAAGAAAGCTTGATAGTTGAGAGAATTGTTTGAGAGAGATTTTTGGGTGTGAGTTTGTGTTGTAGGTTGAAATGAGATGGTGTGTGTGTGTGTTTGTGTGTTTCAGCCGAAACAAAGAAGAGGGAGGGAGAGAGAGGGATCTTGCATTGGGTGTGGAGAGATTATGGTTAGATTTTCAAGTCATCTTTTTAGTGGTTGCATGGGGGTGGGTTGGTTGGTTAGGGAACATGTAGTGATAGCTAGGTGGCTAGGAATTTGCAAGTATCTTTTTATTTATTTTTTATTTTGGTGATTTAATTTGTGTAGGTTGTTTTTATAAAATGGTAGTTTAAAATGTTGGTGAATTAAATTGTTAGTTGTAGTTTATAAAAGAACTAGGTTTAATGCCCGTGTGTACACACGGGTTAAATAATAATATTTATAATAAATTTATAACCATTATGTTTAAGTATTTATAAAATTTTAATATTTAAGTATATGGTTTTAACAACTTATGCATGGTAATTAACTCCATACAATTTCCCTCCCAAAATTCCTATTATAAATCAAATATTTCCCCCCTAAAAATTATCCCCTAAAACCTTGAAATATTAGATAGATGTGTTTATATATATGTGTGTGTGTGGACGTATGCATGTATGTATATGTCCATGCATATGTGTTTTTATTTAGTAGTGTAAATAATTGGTTGTAGGTGATTAATATTGTGTGTTGGTTGTATGTGTAATTGTATATAAGTGTGGGTGTTTATTTAATGGATTTGTTTATATATATATATATGCATGTATGCATGTATATTTACGTATGCATGTGTGGTTATATATGTTGAATGTGTTGATTTTTATATAATGTGGGTGTTGGTTTTTATAAGTTTGGAGACTAGGGTGCAAGTATATTTATTTATGTGCTTGTATGGGATTTTATTGGTTTTGGTAGTTATATAAGTTTTGTGTATGATCACATATATATATATGCATTCGTACGTATGCATGTATATATTTATATATGTGTACAAGGTTGTCTAGTGGCTATTAGGTTAATAAAATTTGTATCTTTATTAATTTGTTGCTTAGTATATGTCATAAGTGTAATTTAAATATATAACCTAACAATTGGAAATACGCGTACTCGGGTATTTAATATGACGGGTTTCGTCATCGGTTTTTATCGTAAACATACATGGGCCAAGCCCATAATCTAAGTTGGGCCTAAGCCCAATAAGGGTTGGGCCAAGCACAATAGTTTAAGTGGGACCTAAGCCCAGCAATGGTTAGGTCAAGCCCAATGGGTTTTTTTAAAAAAATTTCCGGGCCCAAAAACAGGGATTGTTACATCCTCCCCTACTTATAAGAATTTCGTCCTCGAAATTAAATTAAGGTTGTTAGTTTAAGGCCACAAAGTTTTTCCTAGTGTCACACTAGCAAGTAGGGATAATAAACACACAAAGCATATAATCACCTTATACTGGTTCGTGAGTTGGTCTACGCTGTCTTGTAGCAGTGAGTAGTTTATAGCCATTTGGGGTTCCCTATTATTTTCCTTAACGTCGTTGTTTTGTGCGAACAAGTGCGGGTATTTTCGTTTCATTTCATCCTCCCTTTCCCAAGTAAACTCGGGTCCGTAACGGTAGTTCCATCTAACCTTAACGATAGGAATCCTACTTCTCTTAAGTCGCTTCTCTTTCCTGTCCATCACCTCGACGGGTTCTTCGACGAAGTACATCTTGTCGTCTATGCGGATTTCTCGCAACGGTATCACTAAACTCTCGTCGGATAGACACTTCTTGAGGTTCGATACATGAAATGTGTCGAGCACGTTACCAAGTTCGTCGGGTAACTCTAATCGGTAGGCGACTGGTCCTACTTTCTCGATTATCCTAAACGGTCCTACGTATCTTGGGCTCAGCTTGCCCTTTTTCCCGAACCTGACTGCGCCCTTCCATGGGGACACTTTTAGCATAACCCTATCATCAACTGCAAATTCTAACGGCTTTCGTCTCCTATCACCTCGACCGCGTAGCTCTTTTGACGTGATCTTGCGGTCACTAACCTTCCCTTAATTTTAAAAATTTTGTCGGTCGTCTCTTGCACTATTTCGGGTCCGGTTAGTTGGACGTCTCCGACTTCTGCCCAACACAACGGTGAACGACACTTTCTACCATACAAAGCTTCAAATGGGGCCATCTTTATGCTTGCTTGGTAACTATTGTTGTATGAGAATTCTACCAATGGCAAGTGGGTATCCCAACTGCCTCCAAAGTCTAGCACACATGCTCTCAGCATATCTTCTAACGTTTGGATTGTCCTCTCGCTTTGCCCGTCCGTTCGGGGGTGATAGGCAGTGCTTAAGTCTAGTCGGGTTCCCATGGCTTTTTGGAATGATTGCCAAAATCTAGAAGTAAATCGACTATCACGATCAGATATAATTGAGACTGGCATGCCATGCCTTGTAACGATCTCGTCAACGTATAGCTTTGCTAATTTTTCTAACGTGAAATCTTCACGGATTTCCAGGAAGTGTGCGGATTTCGTGAGTCTATCCACTATTACCCAAATAGCGTCATGTCCTCTGGCGGTCCATGGTAGTTTTGAGACAAAATCCATTGCAATTTGCTCCCATTTCCATCCTGGGATTTCTGGTTGTTGGAGCATTCCCGAGGGCTTTTGGTGTTCAGCCTTTACTTTCGAACACATCAGACATTTTCTCACATAGGTGGCCACATCCTTCTTCATTCCAGGCCACCAATAATTTTCCCTTAGATCATTATACATCTTATCATTCCCAGGGTGGATGGAGTATTTACTTTTGTGTGCCTCGTCTAGGACTTTTGTTCTTAATTCCCCAAATACTGGAATCCATTTTCTACCTTCAAACCTCAAAATTCCATCACCATCCTTTGTCAATTGTTTTTCCATCCCAACTAATTCTTCCTTTTGGAGGTTCCCATCCTCCAAAGCCTTCCCCTGGTTATCTTGTATGCTTGAGATCAGTTCAGGTTGGATGGTCATCCTAAGGGCTCGCACTCTTAGAGGTTTGGCTCTTTCCTTCTTACTTAAGGCATCGGCCACTACGTTTGCCTTACATGGGTGGTACTTAATCTCACAATCATAGTCGTTTAGCAGTTCTACCCATCTCCTTTGGCGCATATTCAACATCTTTTGGTCGAAGATGTGTTGTAGGCTTTTGTGGTCGGTGTAGACCACGCACTTGGTGCCATATAAGTAATGTCTCCATATCTTCAGGGCAAACACCACTGCTCCTAATTCTAAGTCATGAGTGGTGTAGTTTTTCTCATTTTCCTTAAGTTGCCGAGATGCGTATGCTATCACCTTATTCCTCTACATCAATACACATCCTAGACCCTGATGTGAAGCGTCGCAATACACCGTGAAATCATCGGTTCCATCCGGTAAAGATAAGATAGGTGTGCTACATAGTTTTGTTTCAATATCTCAAAGGCCTCTTGTTGTTTTTCTCCCCATTCAAACTTGATCTTCTTCAGCGTAAGGGTCGTTAATGGCCTTGCTATCTTTGAAAAGTTTTCTATGAAGCGGCGATAATAACCTGTCAAACCCAAGAATTGTCTTATCTCTGTTGGGGTTTTGGGCGCTTCCCATCTTTTTACGGCCTTAATTTTTGTCGGATCCACCTGAATTCCTTTCTCACTAACAATGTGGCCTAAAAACTGCACTTCTCTCATCCAAAATTCACACTTCGAGAACTTAGCGTACAGTTTTTCTTCCTTAAGGAGTCCTAACATCAATCTTAGGTGTTCCTCGTGATCTTCTTTGCTTTTTGAATAGATGAGTATGTCGTCAATGAACACGATCACGAATTTGTCTAAGTAAGGCTTACATACTCTATTCATGAGATCCATGAAAACAGCCGGTGCATTAGTCAGACCGAACGACATCACTAGGAATTCGTAGTGCCCATACCTAGTTCTAAAAGCAGTCTTAGGAACGTCTCCTTCATTTATTCTTAGTTCGTGGTAACCGGATCTTAAGTCTATCTTTGAAAAATAATAATCTCCTTGAAGCTGATCAAATAGATCGTCGATCCTAGGGAGTGGGTACCTATTCTTTATTGTTACCTTGTTCAAATCCCTATAATCTATGCACATTCGCATGGTTCCATCCTTCTTTTTGACGAATAATACAGGTGCTCCCCAAGGCGAATGGCTGGGTCGAATGAAACCTTTATCCGTAAGGTCTTGGAGTTGGACCATCAATTCTTGCATTTCTGATGGTACCAGTCGATATGGTGATTTAGCGATCGGAGCGGCTCCTGGCACTAGATCAATGCGGAATTCGACTTGTCGATGGGGTGGGAGTCCTGGTAATTCGTCTGGGAATACATCTGCAAATTCGGACACAACTGGAACCTATTTAATGCACCTCTCATCTTTTTCCGAACTCATGGCATATGCTAGGTAAGCCATACAGCCTCTTTGTAAGCTTCGGTGTGCTTTTGCACACGAGACGAGTTTCACTCTTTGCTTTGGCTTTTCTCCATAAACGATGAGAATTTTCCCTCCATGTAAGGGTATTTTGAGTAACCGTTTATGACATACAATTTCAGCCTTATTTTCTGCTAACCAATCCATTCCAACAACCACGTCAAATCCTCCTAGTTCTAAGGTCATTAGATCGATCGTAAACTTACAGTCATCTAGCTCTAGTGTGCATCCCTTAATGGTTTCGTTTACTTACATGATAGTGCCGTTTGCTATTTCTATCGTGTATGGATGTTCTATCCTGGTTGACCTTATTTCAATTTTTGGCCTCAAGGATCTAGACACAAAGCTTTTACTAGCACCGGTATCGAATAAAACATATGCATAATGGTTGTTTACTAAGAACATACCGGTCACGATGTCCGGTTCCTCACGTGCCTCTTCTACATTCATCACAAAAGCTCTACCCTTGGGGGCGTCCAACTGCAGGTTTCTTAGCCTTAAGTTTCGGGCAGTTTGGCCTAATGTGGCCGGGATCTCAACACTCATGACACTTGAGGGTGGCTGTAGTGGTAGACTTGCATTCCCTTGCAAAGTGTCCTGCCCTATTGCACTTATAGCACACGTTCCCCTTTGCGGTTCCCCTTTGTGGTTGGTTGTTAGTTCTTGCCTTACAATCTCCATTGTGGTGGCATTGACACTTGGCACACCATGGGGCATTACCTAGGTAGGGTTTTCGTTCAGTCATTGGTTTCTTATTCGAGTCGTTCCATGTTCCTACCATGTTATTCCCAACACCTCCATGGGTAGATCGGTTTCCTTCCCACTTCCTTTTCACGCCTGCTCCTTCAAACTTTTTCGGTCCTTCACACCTGATGGTTTCATCATTCAACACCCCCGATATTTCCACAGTTTCGTGGAATGTCCTAGGCTTCACAGCCCTAGTCATTCCCCTAATCTTGGGAGACAAACCCTAAACATACCTTCCAATTCTCTTCGATTAAGGAGTTACTAGGTGAGGTACTAGGCGTGCTAACTCTTTGAAACGGTTGGTGTACTCTAGATGTTCATTCCATTTCATCTCGAGTTTCAGAAACTCGGCTTCCATCTTCTCGATTTCGTTGATGGGGCAGTATCGCTGTCACACCCTCAATTTTCCACAAACGGGGTATCCGTTAGGCGTGTGACTTAACAGGATCTCAAGCCATTAGTTACAGTAAACACTGACTAAATGTTGTAAACAAAATCCCTTATTAAAGTATTAAACCAAAACCCATGGTTTAAAATGAAAAGTTTCAAAGTTTAGCGGAAGCATTTGTGAAACAATCCCGTACTCAAAACCAAGTACGTAATAGTAAAGGTTAAGCCAACCAAAGTTATGAAAACCCGCGGATAAAGTTAGCACGACCCAAACAATCTTTTTCGAAAACCAATAACAGTATAAATAACAAAACATAATAGTTTTAAGACCAATGCATGCAGGTGTTCTACTCGTGCGCCTTCCTAGTTTCCTGAGAAAAACATACTAAAAAGAGTCAACAATTAATGTTGGTGAGTTCAATGAGTTTTTCTTTTTAAATAACATTATTAAAATGTAACTTCCGTTGATAAATCAATATATATTGCTGGTTTGCAAGACCACCTTGCTTACTACACGAGCACGTCGAGATTAAACTGAACGTTACTTGATTTGCCTTGTCGCCATCACTACGGATGACCAAATTGATAGTCACTATGTATAGGTTGGACCCACCGGTTTGTCGGTGCTACTTTTGTATGTAATTGTTTGACTTGTAATGTTATTAGTGCTAGCGAACCTACGGGCGAATCTATAGATTCGCCCGCAGGTCAGATTGTCTTTTGTACTAAGGTATCGACTGGGCGAACCTATGTGCCCAGCGAACCTGTGTTGGTTCGCTGGATAGATTCGCTAGAGCGAATCTATCAGCGAACCTAACACCTATATATTGTAACCTTATCTTCTCATTTATACAACTTTTGCACATCTTTTACTCAAGCTATTTCTCACTGATTCGTGTTGTGTAATCGTTCTATTGAGGTGCTAGGAGCATATATCTTTTATCTTTGTAGCTTATATACCTCGATTGTGTGTTGGATCTTGTTATTGGGTTGTTTGGACTTTTCACACTTTGTTCTTCAAGTATTTGACATATTTGGGTTAAACAAGTCAACAAAGCACTGAAATCACGATCATTATGGACCAACAATATGGTATCAGAGCCTTAGTGCTCTTGATTGTTTGATTCAAGTGATTTTTGTGTTGATTTTTGAAGTTTTTGGGTCAAAACACTTTTGATTCTGTTTGAAGCTTGTTTCTTGTGTTTTGGAGTTGTATTTTGCTCAAGGTTTGTGGTATTTGGACATAGAAAGCTTTTAAAACAAACCTGTAGGCAAATGGTCAAGTTTTGAGGGTTTTCGAACTGTTTCCGTACTGTTTCAGGGTGGTTGAGCTACCAGCGAAACTATCTGTTCAACCAGCGAAACTGTCAGTTTATCCAGCGAACCTAATTCAAACTTCTGTCCTGTTTGGGTTGTGTTGTGGCCAGCGAATCTGATATATCATCGAACGAAAGTTCACTTGTTTGGCTGACTGTGCAAGCGAATCTGTGATTGCTTGTCAGCGAAACTGTTTGCTTGCCAGCGAATCTATCACCAGCGAATCTACCAGCGAATCTGCTGTGTTCTTCGAGCGAATCTTGCCAGCGAAACTGTTTGTTTTCAGCGAATCTATTATCTGTTCAAGTTATGACTTCTTCAACACTTAATATGAATGATCTAGACAGCGTTCAACCTAACAGGCCACCGAGGCTTGTTAGTGGTGAAAACTTTGAAGATTGGAAAAGATGTTTGAAAGCGTTCTTCTACTACACGGACTACAACCAATGGGAATCTATAGTAAATGGCCCGCACGTGCCAACAACTGTTGAAGGAACTGTCACCTCAGTTAACACAGACCCAACTACTTTTACTGAAACAGATATCAAGTTACTGGATCGTGACAAGAAGGCACTAGGGGCATTGATACTGTGCTTGCACCAAGACATCTTCAACCGGTTTGCAGAACACACAACTGCAAAAAGTCTGTATGATGCATTGTGTGAATTTTATGATGGCAATGAGGATCTGAAACTGGACAGAAAGGCTCAAGCCGAAAAGGAATTCAACTCTTTTGTTGGGTATTCACAAGAGAATTTGACTGATATTACAAATCGATTCCTGTCTGTGTCAAGTAATCTGAAGAAATATGATGATAAGCTGGGTAATCACGAACAAGTAGCAAAATTGTTAGATTCACTTCCTCCCCAATGGAGCCTTCAAATCAAGCTACTGAAACAAGAAAGGAATTTTCCTGATTACAAATTGATGGACGTCATCAACAAGCTGAAGTCTTTTGACCTTGACGTGAAAAGAAGAGAGTATAATCAGTCAATGATGGTTCCAAACATTCCGTCTCAAAATGCTGCACTTATCTCATCCGCTGCAAACTCTTATGCCTATAGTGCTGCATCTAGAGGACCATCAAGTCATGCGTCTGCTAAATCTGCTGGTGTTCCTTCAAATGTTGGTTCTAGCTCGAATGCGTCTGTCAGCACCCAGATTCCGTCAGATACTATGGCCTTATTTGGAATGTTTGTTCACAGTTATGAAGCTCTTGTTGCAGGTGAGTTGAAAGGTAAGGGTATGACAGTAGAAGATATGTATCAGGTGGACCCTGATGATCTGGAGGAAACAGATATTCAATGGCAGATGGCTATGCTCACTCTTCGTGCCAGACGATTCATGGAAAGAACTGGTAGAAGAAACTTTGGAAATCAAGGACAGAATGCTAAGCTGGGTTATGACAAGGGAAAGTTACGATGCTATAACTGCAAACAACTGGGCCACTTCAAGAGAGAATGCCCATTACCAATCGTTACTGAGCCAGTTAACTCTGCAAATCCAAGATCTGCTCCAATTCAAGAAAAGGTTGAGGAAGCAAAGTCAAAGAATGAAACTGCACTGCTCACCAACTTTGACTGGAGTGCAGAAATTGAAGAAACCAAGGAGGAGATTAACCATGCCCTTGTTGCTGAAATTACTGAGTTTGATCACAATGATATAAATCTCTTTGATCCGTTCAAAGAATTTTTTGGAAATGAAGAAGAAGAGAAAGTGGAGGATGCTGTTAAAGTTCAATCAGGTGTTATTGCTCAAGGACATCTGAATCATTCAGGGTTAGTTTGTGAAGCCGCTGTTAATGAAGTAAAGCATGAGGAGGAGTCTAAGGCTAGCTTGGAAGAAATGATTGAAAAGGCAAGGCTGGATGCAGTTGATGAATTCAAAAGAAGCACTCCCTACTGTCAATGTGATCGTGCTCTGGCCGCCGAAAAACTGGTAATCGGTCTTCCTTATGATGTTATAGAAGATATGTGTTCATCTGCTTGCAAAATTCGTTTAATTGGCATATACAAAGCAAATAAATTGTTAATGTCAAACGAAAACGAATTAAAAAGAACCATCAAAGAGCTTAAATTAAGTGAATCAAAATATTTTGTTAAGTTAAGAGAAGCTTTAAAGGAAAATGAACACTTAAAAAGAACTCTTTTAGAAAAGAACTGTGAGATTAACTACTTGACTGAGCAAGTTACACTTGCTGAGTTTGAAGCAAGAAAGCTTAAAAACAAATTGCAGCAGTGGACCATATCGGGTATGAAAAGGGAAGAACTGTGCAAGAAACAAAGGGGGGCCAGAGTTAAGACAGGGTTGGGTCTTAGTAACAATGAAACATATGCCTATCCTCCACCGAGTACTTTCTGTTATTCTCCTACACCTATTCCTCATCCCTCAAATGAGTTAATTCAAGAGATTATGCAGAACGATACTGACAGTTCCATTGCAGGTTTAAGTGAAGTAAACCTTAAGGAAGTTAGAGAGGAGTACGCATATGGTGGGAGTGTTGGGCTCGGTTGTTCTGGCAGTAGTAATTGCAGTAGTTCTGATTCCAAGAAGTCTTTTGAAGACATTTGTTTAGATAATCCTGTTTGTAGTAATGTGTCATATTCAGACAATTTCATGTTTAATAGTAATTTAGGGTGCTCCACTTCAAACCCTAATGTGTTGAATGATGCTGATTTGATTAATAATGTGTGTGTGAATGACAAAGACAAACTTTCAGGTCAAGTCTCTGAAAGTCAAACCAAAACAAACTGCTTTCAAAAGTTTTTCACTCACCAAATTCCAACGTTCACACCTGTGAGAATTTCAAAACCAAAAGAGAAGGAATCATCTTTTTCATACATTCTTAAACCAAAACCTGAATCTGATACAGTTAAAGTCACAACAGGTAAGTTAAAAGAATTCTATGACACTTACAGTGACTGTAACTCACAGCTGTCTGAATGTGATGAGGAGATTGAAATGTACAAAATTCCTGTTAACAGAGTTCCCAAAGCTGGTTTTAAATCTCACTGTTTTAAATGCGGAAATACTGGTCACACTGTCAAGCAATGCTCCAAATTAACCCAAAATAGTCCAAAGCAAAAATCTATCAGAAAAAGATTAAACACTTTTGTAAATAATTTCTTTTGTAATACTTCATCTGCTTCACCACCCAGGTACACAAAGACTTGGGTGCCTATTGCAAAGGTCTAACTTTTCTTTTCTTTTAATAAATGTCAGGAACATTCAAATGCCGTTGTAAATAGTCATTGGCATATTGACAGCGGATGTTCCAGACATATGACAGGATTGAAGGATCTTCTTACTAACTATAGGATCATAAATGGAGGTTATGTTGCTTTTGCGGGAGATAAGAAAGGTGGGAAGATGATTGGTCAAGGAGAAGTCTCAAATGGCTCACTTACTTTGGAAGACGTTAACTATGTTCCTGAACTGGCATTCAATCTTCTGAGTGTATCACAAATCTGTGATAAAAATATTCCTGTAATGTTTCTCCAAAATGAATGCCTGTTCTTGAAGCCAGAGTTTACCATTCCTGAAGATATGGTGATCATGCGAGCTCCGAGACGAAATGATACCTATATGCTGAATATGGGATCAACAGAATCAAACTCCACCGTGACATGTCTTCTGTCTAAAGCATCATCCTTTGAATCATTTTTGTGGCATAAACGTTTAGGACACATCAATTTTAAAATTCTGAATAAATTGGTTAAGAACAATTTGGTTAGGGGTTTACCACAAAAGGATTTTTCTGTGGTCGAGAAATGCATGGCTTGTGCTAGAGGAAAACAGCACAAAAAGCCACATAAACTCAAAATTACAAATACTATCTCAGAACCCCTCGAATTGTTACATACTGATTTATTCGGTCCAATAAGTGTCAAATCTATTGCTAAAAAGTCTTATTGCTTGGTTGTCACAGATGATTACTCAAGGTACACCTGGGTAAGATTCATGGCGAACAAGAGTGAGACTGCAGAAGAACTGATGAAGCTGATTCCTCTAATAGAGGTTCTTGGAAAGAAGAAGGTTCAGGCCATCAGAAGCGATAACGGAACTGAATTCAGAAACCACATCTTCAACTCCTTCTGTGAACAACGGGGTATTCTCAGACAGTTTAGCGCTGCTCGAACACCACAACAAAATGGTGTTGCTGAAAGGAAGAATCGAACCCTTGTTGAGGCCGCTAGAACTATGCTGATCGAGTCAAAACTTCCAATTATTTTCTGGGCTGAAGCGGTTAATTGTGCAGCTTATGTTCTTAACAGGGTACTGATTGTTAAAGAAAAGATGAAGACGTCATACCAACTGTTTCGAGGGATTAAACCGCTGATTGATTTTCTACGCCCCTTTGGATGTTCTTGCACTCTTCTGAATACTCAAGATCAGAAGACGAAGTTTGGGGCTGTCTCTGATGAATGCTTCTTTGTGGGATACTCTAACACACAAAAGGCGTATCGCGTTTACAACAAGCGAACGCGGATTGTGCAAGAGTCCTACTATGTTGATTGGCAAGAATCAAACACTACAAGTATTGGTAGTGAACCGGCTTGGTTTTATGATGCCACCACCATTTTCAAATCATTTAATCTTCCTGACTCTGACGATGACGACATCATTCCACACTCATCGGTTTCTATTTTCAATCATACACCCACACCATCACAATCACAACCTTCCACATCCGCTACACAACTACCTCCTACTTCATTTGACATTCCATCACCTCCACCACCTGAAACTGTTCAATCTTCTCCATCAGATATTCCATCCACATCTACTACCATCCCATCACCTACACCTCCACAACCATCAAATCAAACACCCTCAACCGATCAAAATCCTTTACTACTCAACACCGACTTCAAAACCCTGAAAAACCATCCTCACGATTATATCATTGGATCTATTACCGATGGTGTGCGAACCCGGAGTCAGAGTGGTTTGATTAATGAATGTCTTTATGCTGCCTTTCTGTCACAAGTAGTTCCAAAGAATTATAAACAGGCACTTGAAGATCCGAGTTGGGTGGATGCCATGCAAATGGAGCTGCAGCAATTCAGGAAGCTCAAAGTTTGGGAACTGGTTGATCTTCCTCCTAACAAGTGTCCAATCGGCACTAAATGGGTCTTTCGGAACAAGCCTGATGATCGTGGTGTAGTAATTAGAAATAAAGCGAGACTGGTTGTTCAAGGATTTGCTCAAGAGGAGGGAATTGACTATACCGAAGTTTTTGCTCCAGTCGCTCGCCTGGAAGCCATCAGAATCTTTCTTGCACATGCTGCGAACAAAAACTTTAAGGTTTATCAGATGGATGTAAAATGTGCATTTCTATACGGAGACATCGATGAGGAGATCTACGTATGTCAACCACCAGGCTTCGAGGATCCTGATTTCCCGTCAAAGGTTTACAAACTTGA
Source organism: Tagetes erecta (assembly GCA_030867185.1). NCBI lineage: Eukaryota > Viridiplantae > Streptophyta > Magnoliopsida > Asterales > Asteraceae > Tagetes > Tagetes erecta. Next base: position 9,935,901 of record CM061497.1, read on the forward strand.
CAAATCCTTGTATGGGTTGCATCAAGCTCCTAGGATCTGGTATGAAACTCTGACACAGTATCTCCTCAGTAAAGGTTTCTCACGTGGGGCTATAGATATGACATTATTCAAGAAGGAGGTGGATGGCGAGCTGCTGATCGTTCAAGTGTATGTTGATGATATCATTTTTGGTTCGACTAATGAAGGGTTGTGTAGAGAATTTGAGAAGGTGATGATGGATCGTTTTGAGATGACAATAATGGGGGAGATGTGTTTCTTCTTGGGGCTGCAAGTGGAGCAAAAGCCTGATGGAATTCTAATCCACCAAGAGAAATATATCAAAGAAATCCTCACGAAGTTCGGCATGGATGATTCTTCTCCTGAATTGATTCCTTTTACTGCTCAAACATGCCTTACTTCCGATGATAATGGGAATCCTGTGGATGCTCATCGGTATCGCTCGATGATCGGATCTCTCATGTATCTGACTGCAAGTCGTCCAGATATTACATTTGCCGTGTGTTACTGTGCTCGCTTCCAAGCCAATCCAAAAGAATCACATGAAAAAGCTGTTAAACGAATTTTTCGTTACCTTAAGGGTTCCTCTCGTTTGGGACTTTGGTACCCAAAAGGTGGGAACTTTGATTTACATGCTTTTTCTGATAGTGATCATGCTGGTTGCAGGATCAACAGGAAATCAGTCACGGGCGGATGTCAATACCTTGGAGAATGTCTTGTTTCGTGGCAAAGCAAGAAGCAAACAACCGTCTCTCTGTCCACAGGAGAAGCAGAATACATTGCCGCTTCAAGTTGCTGTTGCCAAGTGCTGTGGATTCAACATCAGATGATGGATTATGGCATCAACTTTCTTCACACGCCACTCTTTTGTGACAATGAAGCTGCTGTTGGAATCGCCAAGAATCCTATTCATCACACTCGAACCAAGCACATTGAAACGAGAATTCATGCAATCAGGGATGCTCAGGAAAAGGGGTTTATTGATATTATTCCTATCGAAACTAGAAAGCAAAAAGCAGATCTTTTCACAAAAACTTTTGACAAACCACGTTTTTATGAATTGATCTCCATGCTTGGACTTATATCTTTTTGAAAACCTTTTTTTTGTGTGAGAATCGTTTTGTAAATATGTAAATAATCTTTTTCCTGCTTTGAAAAATCCGTGGGTCACTCGTTTCATTGCTCCGTAACTTTATTTTATTTTATCTTCGTTTATTTTTCTTTTAATCCTATATATATATATATTTGGAAAATCTGAAAAACAAAAATTTCTTATTAGACGGCTATTATATAGAAATTTTGGGGGAGATATAAAAAGATTAACTATTTATAGTTTTTCAAATTTTGCTATTTCAGGATCTCCGTTTTGATTGATGTTGAAGAGTCGTTGAAGGAGGTCAGAAGCATTGCGTTTGGGATATGTCAGATAGGCTCAGCCCGAAAACGAAGTAAACAGTGATTGTGCAGCCAAACATAACGCTCAAGATCTCGACAACAAGGATTATCTCCTTGACGTGATTGGATTGCACAAAGTTAATGGTTCTGTCAAAAATGGGTTGAGAGCGTCAAATCTTTGTCTTGATTTCCCTAAAAATCCCAAATCACCCTCGCCCTATCCCCGAATCGAGTTTCTAGTATGCAAAACAAAAAAAAAATAAATAAATAAATAAATAAATAAAAGGCTGCTAGTGATGCTCTTCGGAAAAGCCTCTGAGTGAGTTACTCGTTAACTCCTCAGAACGTCTTGATTCAAGTGCTTAACTCCTTTGATATACGAAAGTATTGACCTGGAGTTGGTGGATCTTCTCTGCTATACGGAAGTATTGACCTGAAGATTCACCGAGCATGCTCAAATGTTTATCTCCTCTGTTATACGTCAGTATAGACCTGGAGCTCTAGACTATTTGAGTTTCCCAAATAATAAGTCGCATTGTGTTCAAAATGAATCAATTGCTGACAAGCTCCACTCACAAAGAAAAGATGCATAAATTGCACAAGTGTCAAAAGAAGCTAATGCATCGGTCAACATTCAAAAGTTGATCATTGAAATTCAAGCAAAGTCAATCGTATTGCTCAGATATACCCTGATGACAGAACTTGTTCTTTTTACCTAGACGTTTGTGGGGACCGAGTTGTCTGAGTTTCTTCAATCAAACCGAAAACATGATAAAAGCAGCTGCTGATCTCTTGTTGAAAGGACTAAGGCATGGGTTTAAATGGACAAACATATCTGCAATCCCGCCAATCGATGATTCTCCGGATTCTACTCAAAACATCATGAAGAATATATATCCTTTCTAGCGCTTAAAACCGTCTCTTGTTATTCTACTTTTATTTTATCTTATTTCATTTTACTTTATTTTTATTTTTAAATTTTTAAATTTTTAAATTTTTAGGATTATATGTGTATATGTTTATTTTTGGAGCGTTGACATCGTGGGACGTATTTACGGATTTACAAAGATTTTAAAATTTTAAGAAAATCCAAAAATATTTTTTTGTTTTGTTTGTCTAGCGAACCTCTAGCGAACCTACAGGTTCGCTTGGACCCAAAGTTCGCCCGGAACCTCTTTGTTTCGCTGACATGAAACATCGTTGTTTATGTGTCAGCGAACCTGCTAGCGAACCTGTCGGCTGCCTTGACTTTTGGTCTTCCGGCGAACCAAAGGTTCGCTGGTCTGTCTGCCAGCGAACCTATGTGTTTTTATATAGGGTGTGACAGCGAATTTTTTCTAACATTCGCTGTCATCTACTGTAGCACGTTTTTCAAATTTCAAAACTACCAACGTTCGATTTTCGCTATTTCCGGTCTTTTTCACAAATTAAACATCATTTAAGTGTCTGGTATGTGATCGATTTCAACTTAATCTCTGTTTAAACCCCTAATCGCACTCTTAACCTGCTTAAATCTGTTGTCGTGTGATTGTGTGTAAAAGAAATGTCTGTTTTGGTGTTAAATGTTAGGGACTATCTTCATAATAGCCTCGTTTATTGTTTATTTTGACCTGTTGTTACTTTATTTGCTTGATAATGGTTGATTGATTGTGATTCTGGCCGTTTCTCAAAACCTAGGGTTTCCAGCGAACCTAAGTGTTCGTCTGGCGAATCTGAACGAAAGTTCAAGACTTCGAGCGAACCTATGTCGTTATGCTGCCCGCGCAACAACATAGATTCGCCCGACTGTTTCCAGCGAACCTATACATTCGCTCGACAACAATGACTGATTTTTCATGTCAGCGAATTTATAGGTTCTTGTGCCAAAATCTCAGGTTCGCTATACCAGCGAACCTATTATCCAGCGAATCTATTTTCTGTTTTTCAAATCTTCATTTCTGATCAATCTCCGTTTATTTTTCAGGCAAAATGTCGACCTTATTCTTCGAGAAAAAGCACAACATGTGTGCTTTACTTGATGAAAATTTTGAAAAGGCCAGCAGCTTTAGAGACGCAATCAAATGGCTGAAGTCATCACACATACACTATGCCATCTCTCACTCACCTACCATATATGAGACGCACGTTCGGGATTTCTGGCGAACTGCTGTCATGAACGTGTCGGTGCAGCCGTCACGTATCTGTGCCAAAGTCTGTGGCCACGACTTGGCATTTACTGAAGCCGATCTGGCTAGAATTTTGAGGCTAGAGGATGATGTGGGTGAGGAGGTCCATATGTCTGCTGAAGAAGTTTACGGGGCATTCCGGACAGCGGGGTATGAGGGTCCGATGCCCGGAGAGAAGAAGATGGAATTTGTGAAGTCGTACCTGATCCAGGAGTGGAGGTATATAGCACATGTGTTTATTATGTGCCTGGATCACAGGAAGGGGGGTACGGACGGGCTGAACCTGGATTGGGCTAGAGCTATGATGCTATTTTGCCGGGGGCAAAAAGCAAATCTCGCGAAGCTGATTTTCAACTACATGCTCGAGAACATCCATGCCAGCAAGGGGGCCAAATGGTTAATGTATCCCAGATTCATTCAGATGATTCTGAATGATAAACTACCAAATCTGCCGGTGGAGGGTGCAGAATTGAAAATCTGGGATATGCATTCAAGAATCTTCAAAGATTGTAAATCAGTGAGGCCGGATTGTGTGGGCAGGACTACGTATTTGTGGGAGAATATGTATACGGCTGAGAGATGGGTGTATATACAGAGGTTAATTGAGACTGAAAGGAAACGGGGCGGTGAAAATATTGAGGAGGTAGAGAAAAAGATTAGAAAGAGAAAGGCGTATGCAAAGGATAAAAATTATTCATTTGAACGGGAAGTGGATGAAATTCAGGCCGAGATTGATGCTGGCAGAGAACTGAGAACAAAGAAGAGGTCTGATACAAACGCCGAAGGGTCAAAGAAGGCTAGGCATGATACCGGGGGTACATCGGGTGGATCAACTGATGAATTAAAGGGTGTTGTTGAGAGACTGGAAGCAGAATTGGTTGAACTAAAAGGCAAACATGAAGAACTCGAAAAACAGGACGCAGAGAAATCAACGGTGATATATGAGATGGGTCGGATGATGAAAGATCAGCAGTGTCTGTTGGTTAGGATCTTCAAAGAGTTAAATAGCTTGAAGGAGAATGTTGGGACTGAACCGGCTATGTCTGAAGCGGAACTGAACTCCTTAACGGATATTGCAAATTATCCGTTAATGGATGTTGATTTTGGTGATAAAGGAAAGGGAAAAGCCGTGGAGGAAGAGTTTGATGAAGAAATGGGGATTGATATGGACGTATTTGAAGGGGATGAAGTGGTAGGAGGATCTAGTAAGGATTTCACTTTGATCGATGAGCCTGAGACTGATGTTGATGCTGACAGTGAACAAGATTTGGATGACGAGCCTGAAATTTATAAAGTTGAGGAAAAGGGGATAAGTTACCAGTTTGAACATGCTGAGCTAGACAAATCTGAATGGTTTAGGAAGGAAGAAGCTGTGATGCCTGAGGTGCCGATATTCCAACACTTAGACGAACCCAACACCAAACAGCAAGATAGACAGATTATTGCATGGAAGTACAACTGTTTGGTGGAGGCGTACATGATTAAACGAAGGGGTGGGGACATCACGTACGTCAAGAACCGAAAACACTTTGCCACCTTTCCTCGCTGGGACTTGCGTAGGCTTGCAGAGCTACCACTATTAGGGAAAGAGGATAGCGGGAGGGCGTGTGCATTTGAGGCTGCGATCAGGGAAGCTGCTAAGTCTGATTTTGTAGACTTTGGATACCAAAAACCGAGGAGGATGAGACAGAAACTGGATAGACATTGGGTGTCGTGGAAAGGAAAAATTGTGTTGAAGATAGCTGCACCGAAAGTGATGACAAGGGTCAGGGTCCCAGACACTCAGCCGCCGAGACTGAAGGATTTTGTCAAATGGTTCTATGATAATAGCACTGGGGAGGCAGTTGTCAGACTGAGTGGAGATGACCGTCCAGAAATACGACTATTTGATCCGATGGAGGTCTTCTCCTTCTGTGACGAGGATCTGAAGGTTTTATGTGAAAATAGGATCAAGCACGGGGCTGGAGATGACACTGCTGCTGAAGCGAACCTGTTCGTGAAGGTCGCAAATAAAGCCCGGGGGATTCGTGCTGAGCTGAAGGCTGTGAATGAGAGGTTAAGGAGGTCGGATGATCTGAAAATGGAGATGGATGACCTGACAAGACAGCTCGATCAAACTATCGAACAAAGGTTTGAGAAACCAGTTGAAGTGATCGATTTGGAGGTAGTAAGCGAGGAGCCAACTGCAGAAAAACAGGCGGAAACGACAGTTCATCTTGAGCCTGATACAGAGGTCGCAGATACTGAGTTCGTAGATTCAATGCTAAATCTGAGTGAAGATGAGGCCGGAACTGATGACTTTACAAATCCAATGGCCGGGATCAAAGAAAGGGCAGGAGCTTTTATTGAACATCTTTGAAGCCATAAAGACGGAGCTAATCAGAAGACTTCCCCAGGTGAGGTCCAACCTAGGGGGAGTATTGATAGTCACTATGTATAGGTTGGACCCACCGGTTTGTCGGTGCTACTTTTGTATGTAATTGTTTGACTTGTAATGTTATTAGTGCTAGCGAACCTACGGGCGAATCTATAGATTCGCCCGCAGGTCAGATTGTCTTTTGTACTAAGGTATCGACTGGGCGAACCTATGTGCCCAGCGAACCTGTGTTGGTTCGCTGGATAGATTCGCTAGAGCGAATCTATCAGCGAACCTAACACCTATATATTGTAACCTTATCTTCTCATTTATACAACTTTTGCACATCTTTTACTCAAGCTATTTCTCACTGATTCGTGTTGTGTAATCGTTCTATTGAGGTGCTAGGAGCATATATCTTTTATCTTTGTAGCTTATATACCTCGATTGTGTGTTGGATCTTGTTATTGGGTTGTTTGGACTTTTCACACTTTGTTCTTCAAGTATTTGACATATTTGGGTTAAACAAGTCAACAAAGCACTGAAATCACGATCATTATGGACCAACACAAATGTTTAAAGGACAATTTGCACCAACTAGCTCCCCGCTAGTGGTGGGGTCTGCCGAACCCGTAGTACTACTCAAATTTCCCCGTTATGCCGAAGTTGGCATATAAATAATCTCGACTAAAGAAAAGGACTTTATAAGTATGTTAATGCTCGGTAAAATAAGCCCTTAACAATAATATTATTTACCAAAAAGCATTGCCCCAGTTGGCAACCTAAGAGTTATGCCCGAAGGCCCCACCCGAAGGTGTAAAACGTAGCCATAGTTGGCCCCGCCCGAAGGCAATAAGTTTTGCCTGAAGGCCCCACCCGAAGGTGTAAAACGTAGCCTTAGTTGGTTCTGCCCGAAGGCATAAAGTTTTGCCCGAAGGCCCCACCCGAAGGCATAATAAATGTAGTCTGCTCGAACGCATGTAAAATAGTTGCCCGAAGGCGCATTAAAAACATTTGTATGTTTTCTCCCCGAAAAAGATTTAAAAGCGGGCAAAGAACTCACCTTTGAAGCGCACAGCAATTTAACAGCACAAAAGCAACAAGAGAGCCTAGATCACCCTACGACCTGCTTTAGTAAATTGCTAGTTATTAACTACTTATATTATATAAATATATATACATTTAACATTCGCTAGGGTTTCAAGTATTCGGTTCGGTTCGTGACAAATAGTTCATAACATATATTTGCACATATTCATACTCATATAGTACACATCTACACATTTAATTAATGCATCGTCATTTCAGCCGTCAGCTTGATTATAAACATGTATGTATATATAATTTCATATCTACATTACACATGACCTTATATATATACATATACCTCTACTGTTGCTACTTTGTTTTATATACACACTTACGATACACATACAGTACATACATACACACAATATTCACTGTTGGGGTTATTTGAAGATGTCACTTTCCAAATATAAGCGAGTGAAGATATCGAGCATCATCACGAGCAAGCGCGGGTGAAGACGTTCATTAATTGTATTTGTCTTAGAATATTTGTGTAATCGTTTTTTGCTTAAATGCGCGTTTGTGCTTAACTGCACATGGTTAGGTTACATTGTAAGGTGAATGGTATGGACTATAAATACCATCACCTAGGTCATTTGTAAATGGTGTTGCCTACATTTCATTCCATATCTCTTGTAACCTCTCCATTGATCTAATATAATTCACCTATTCATATTATCATCATCTTCATCATACTTTGAATTGATCTTCATGAACATTCAAGCATCAATACGTGATCAGTGAGTTTCCGCATCACTGATTACAAACAACATCACCAAACAATCTCAGATCTAGATCCAAGCTCGGTTCGTCTCGAACTATCAAGAGAGTTAACTGTGTGTGATTTACATTCTCCTGCACTTTTGTACTACAATTTGCTTTGATCATCAATACAAAGAGAATTATTAGTTATGAATTGTGTTGCTGATTGAACTGTGTTTGTGTACTTGAATTGTTCTGATCATCGAGCAATATCGATCCAATTGAACCTATCAATTGGTATCAGAGCTGTTGGGTGATCTTTGATTGTTGTTGTTATTGATGGAATTTTAGCTACCATTAGCTTTGATTCATGTTTGTGTAAAGAACTGCAAAGTTTGAGATCAATTGATGAAGATTTGACTGAGTTTTTGAAGAAATTGTTCATGTTCGTCATATTCACTGCTCAAATTTGAAATCTGGAATTTGTTGTTGATATTGAGAAATTGTTGATTGAGATATGTTAGAAATCATAATCCTAAGCCTCGTTGATGATCCAACCATTCAGATTTGTTGATTTCAATCCATATTTTGTCAATTTGTCTCAAAACCCACTTGTTGTGTTCTTCATCAAAAATCCGGATCTGGATGAGATTTAGCTTGTTTCAAGGAGTAATACTTTGAAGGATTGTTAGAAACATCATTCCTTAGCTAATACGAGTATTGAATTGAACAAAAACAACAAAAATTGAAGAATTGATCTAGTGTTCATCACAATTTTGACTTTGAAAAGTCAATTTTTGACTTTGAAAAGTCAATCTGATATGAAGATTTGAAGAATTGATTGATGTTTGCCCAGAAAAGTATCATAATCTGAAGAAGAATTGAAGAATTGTGTGATTGATTCAAGGAAATTTTCATAAGTGTTGATAATCTTGACCGGTCTCTACGTCCAAGTTTTCAGCCCGGTGATAGAAGGAAATCACTGTTCAGCCGGGTGAAAACACTGTTCAGCCGGGTGAAGTACTGTTCAGCCGCGTGAAGTGTTCAGCCGGGTGAAGTTTGATACTATTCAGCCGGGTGAAAGAAGAAAACACTGTTCAGCCGGGTGATATCACTGTTCAGCCGGGTGAAGACACTGTTCAGCCGTCCCAAGTTGTTGACAAGACCAAACAGTGACCCGTCTCAATTGTCACCCGTCTCAACTGTTCAGCCGTCCCAACTTTGTGACCCGTCCCAACAGTTACCCGTCCCAACAGTGACCCGTCTAAAAAAAATTCATTTTTTCAAAATTTCAAGTTAGTTATTTTTAGCCACCATGACTTCTCAGAAAAAGTATCAAGATGAATTTGAAAATTCAAGAAAAATGTCAACGGGCATGTTAACCGTGATCCGAGAAGAAAATAAAAGAGAAGATATCAATAAATTTATTACAGAATTCAATCATATGTTTGAAACAACATATCTTCAAGTAGCCAAAGCTTGTGATCAAAAGAGAAGAGACTTTCATGAACACACAAAACTTGCTCTTGTGAGTCAAGCAAATTCTCATGACAATCAGGAAGATGAAGAAGAATATGATTGGAGTGAAAACAATGATGTTGTTTCCATTCAAGAGATTGAAAAGAAAGATAAAGAAATTAGCAACTTGTCAGAAACCATTGCAAAGCAAGATGAGACAATTGCTCAACTGAAATCAGAAATGGAGAAATTGATGTCTGAAAAGGAAATCAAGAAAGATGAGAACAGTTCTTATGTTGAAATGCAAATTCACGTCAGAGAAAAGATGTCCACGAAAGAGTGTTTCACACAAGTTGAACACTACAGAGTATATTCATTCAAGATTTTTGTGATAAACTCAAGAAAGAAGAAACCATGCACAAGAATCTCCAAGAACAACTCAAGGCATCGGAGCACAGAATCACATCTCTCCAAGAGTCACTCAAGAAAAGTGAACAAGAAGTTACAAATATAAAGAATGAAGCTGCAAAATCAAACACACACTCATCCAGTGTGATCAAAGATTTGCACGAAGAGATTACAATGTTGAAGAAACTCTCTGAAATGGTTAATTCAGAAAACAACAGTCTGAAAACCAAGCTTCAAGAAGAACAAGCGAAATTAAAAAGACTTCAAGAAGATCACCAACTGTGTGAAGATAGACTCAAATCTCTTACACAGAATGTTGATTCAATGTTTACCGAAAAGCATCATCTGAATGTTCAACTAATGGAGCTTACTGACAAACTGAACAAATCACAATCTGATCTTGTGAAAATCAAAGAAGAAGCTGAAAAAGCAAAGTCATCCGAACAAGAAAAAGAGAGATTAGTGCCAACCGGAATTGTTGGATCACTATCTACTCAAGTAGAAGAAGAAAAGACACATGATAGTTCTCGAGGGAGCGAGCTTGGATCTAGATCTGAGATTGTTTGGGGATGTTGTTTGCAATCAGTGATGCGGAATCTCACTGATCACGTATTGATGTTCATGAAGATCAATGCAAAGTATGATGAAGATTGATGATAATATGAATAGGAGAATTGTATTAGATCAATGGAGAGGTTACAAGAGATATTCAATGAAATGTAGGCAACAACAATAACAAATGACCTAGGTGATGGTATTTATAGTTCATACCATTCACCTTACAATGTAACCTAACCACGTGCAGTTAAGCACAAACGCGCATTTAAGCACGAAACGATTACACAAATATTCTAAGCCAAATACAAATTATGAACGTCTTCACCCGTGCTTGCTCGTGATGATGCTCGATATCTTCACTCGCTTATATTTGGAAAGTGACATCTTCAAATAACCCCAACAACACAAGAGGATCAGTCAAAGAAGAAAAAGAAGAAGAAGGTTAGAAGAAAGAAAAGCAAAGCCAAGAAGAACAAGACAAAGGTCGCTCCATCTGATTCTACACCACAGACTCCTTCTACTCTAAAGTCGCAAGATTCTGAATCCCCGAGTGATTCAAACAGTGACATCTACTGTTTAATCTGTGACTCTGAAACTCATCATATCTCTGATTGTATCTACAGTCAAGGTGTTTTTCCTTATGGGTCAAAAGGTGACAAGTTCAAGACTCCAGCTTCTTCAATCAAGCTTCAACAAGATTCAAAGGTCAAAGCTCATCAGAATCAACATGCTTCAACTGCAAAGGCTTCTCAAAAGCAAAGAAAGAAGTCTCCCTTCAAGGCTCATCAGAAGTACTGTGAAATATGTGAGATGTACAATCACATGACATCAGAATGCTACTACAACAAGTACTGCATCAACCGTCAGATGTACAACCACGACACAATGGAATGTTACTACAACAAGTATTGCTCTATTTGTGACATGGTCAATCACAACACATCCGAGTGCTACTACAAGCCGAGAAGGTCAGTCCAAAGAAGTTCATCGCGTGCATACCCTTCCAGGTATTTTTCTAACTTTAAAAGATCTAATCATAGACATTCGTTTGATGAAAATCAACATGTCAATGATTCATGGACACCAAAGTTTGTCAAAAACAAAAAGAGAAATCATGATTTAAATGATAAAATGATTCCAATTGTGAATCAATCTTTGAATAAGAAATATAGTCAACAAAACCTGTTTTTAAATGAAATTCACAATTTGTTTGAAAATGACTATAATTACTCTTCTGACAAACAATCCATGAAAGAAGATGAAGGTACAAATTACATTGTATCATCGGAACCACCACCTGAAGATATTCCTTGCACTTATGAGAATATCTCTTATGTTGATGATTTGGACGACCCAAAACCGAAATGGTTTGGGTCATTACGTCTAACTTATTTGTTAGTGTGTTAGGGACAGTTATGGAGGCCGGTCAAACAAAGAAAAGAAAACCGTGGCTGATCCCTTATCATGGCAAGATACCGAATCTTGTTCATGATGTCGTCGATGCAACTGACGCCAAATGGAGTTGGAAACAAAAAGGAATCATTGCAGGAATTTTTAAAAAACATTTTCAAAAATCAAACAGTGATGGATGTGCAAGAAACAACTGATGTTTCATTTCGTCTGTTTAGATTAAGTATATTGCATGCACTCTTCATACGTTGATAACATATCTGCCATTTTCTTTTCTTTAAACTTTCAATTTTCTTAGAAATTTAAAAGTTTAGGGGGAGAAATTATTATTAAAAAAAATATTAAAATTAGAAAAATCCAAAAATATGTTGAATCTACTTGCACGTACATGAGAAATGATAGATACACTAGAGTTATTCGACACATCATTTTTAAACAATAAAGACTGAAGCGTGAAAATTGATGTGCGAGATGGCTCAAACAATTATACTGAACAAGTATATTCTTTGATGATTTAACTAAATTCTAATGAGTTTTTGTGGTTGAAACGTCTTAGTGCATGTGAAACGTTTATACAAATCAAATAGATATCTTGTGACGCAACGATTTACATCGGGTAACGATGCAATCTATTCAGTGTGATGGACCGCATCGTGAGCTTCTTTGTTGTGGTATCCACAGACCTGAAGTCTCACACGAAGTCTCTTTTGAGCTTCAAGATGCAGCAAAAGATTCCAAAATGGAACAAAAAGAGACCAAAATGCGGACCGTCACCAAACAAATTCCAAAATGGAATTCAGAAGATTCCCAAGGGGAACATAGGCAAAAAGAAAAATTCCAAAAAGGAATTCAAAAGAAGTCCCAAAGTGGACCAAATCCAAATAGAACCCAAATTCCACACTGTTTATGATTGTAAGTGACCTGACGTGTTGAGTTGTTCTCGGGTTATTTAGATGAGGTGTATAACTTTCTAATGTGCAAAGTATGGGTCACTCAAAACTTATTCTTAATTAACCTAATTGATCATCAAGAATAGAAAAAGTAAGTGTGTCACTTCGAGCTAATTGATTTGTTCAACAATTCATCACTCAATTACTTCACAATTCAAATGTCTATTCTCAAAACTACAAAACATGTGTTGGATTAATTGCTGGTATGATCTCATTGCAGGTTAAAGATTCAGAATGTAAAGAGAAAATTCCAAAAATATCAAAAACATTGAAAAAATTCAAAAAACACCAAAAAGATTGTCATTTTAATCTTTTTCTTTTGTGTTGGCAGTTTAACATGTGTTATTGATGTAGGAGTTGTTGATCGAGCAATATGTCATCCGATTGAGAACTTAATCTTTACATTGATGATAAATGCACATTATTTCCTGAGTTTTAATGTTTTTCTTTGAGTTGCAGGAATAGTTTCCATTGCAGAACAAGCTTCCACGCGACTTGAAGATGTTCTTGTTCAAGCCTGATTCCAGTCCAAAGATTTCCTAGTCAGATTGCTGAGTGTTAAGAATCCTCCTCTTAATATCTCATACACAGATCCCATTAACCTCTAAAGCAAAAGTTGAGAGGGAGTATTCTAAGTCAAAGAAGTCTTCTCATTCTACTTCAACCGTTGAAGAAGATCCCGTTGCTGATATATAGATTCACCGGAATCTACTCTCTGCTTATTTCTTTCCATAACCTCTGATGTTACTCAAAAGGGAGAGAAGGATGCATATTGCTTGTTGAAAGACAGAGTTTTGACAGCATCATCTTAGGGGGAGTACTGTTGGGTCCTCTTGAAGATAATGCATACCAAAACTTTAAGTTGCTCTCTATGCTCGTCACATGAAGATTTAAGCTGATATGTCGGATTTGTAAAGTGTCATCTTAGGGGGAGTACTGTTGGGGTTATTTGAAGATGTCACTTTCCAAATATAAGCGAGTGAAGATATCGAGCATCATCACGAGCAAGCGCGGGTGAAGACGTTCATTAATTGTATTTGTCTTAGAATATTTGTGTAATCGTTTCGTGCTTAAATGCGCGTTTGTGCTTAACTGCACGTGGTTAGGTTACATTGTAAGGTGAATGGTATGGACTATAAATACCATCACCTAGGTCATTTGTAAATGGAGTTGCCTACATTTCATTCCATATCTCTTGTAACCTCTCCATTGATCTAATACAATTCACCCATTCATATTATCATCATCTTCATCATACTTTGCATTGATCTTCATGAACATTCAAGCATCAATACGTGACCAGTGAGTTCCCGCATCACTGATTACAAACAACATCACCAAACAATCTCAGATCTAGATCCAAGCTCGGTTCGTCTCGAACTATCATTCACCATCATCATCATCATCATCATCTTGCATTTAATGCACCCACAACCACAATTAAATCGCATGTTCCACAATCTCACGTCTTTGATATATACATACATACAATACGATATAAATCAACAAAAAATCATGCATTGACTCAAATTGCTACACTAATTTCCTACTGATTCATGCATCCATATATCTCTAATATCGTGCAACCAATTTTAAGTTCATGTATGCATTTTATAAATGTTCGACACTTTCATGCGGTTACAATTAATATATACATACCTAGCTACCAGTACATGCATACATAACCCAACACAGTTTTCTACACATAACACATACGATTGAACCGAAATTAACCGAAACGGTATCCTATCATATATAGCATAGATCTCGCAAGAGCAACATAATTTCGTACACACATTCAAAAAAACACATACTTATACTCATCTATACATACAGTCGATGTATTTATATATAACTTACAACACCCACGTCCAATCACATACGTTACACCTTAACAGAACATATCTTGCATGCTGGTTCTTGATTACTACACACATACATACACTTACACATTCATACACATCTAACAGAACTCATACATACATAATGCGCATACATACATACACAAAATCAGAACACACACACTATAAATCGATCACGTAATCACGTATTCAAGTCGCGAAACTCACCGAAACAACGAAAGAGATGATCGGAGACGGGGGGTTTACGACTGCTGTTTCGGTCTGCTTCGCGACTGCTGTTTTGGTTCTGTTTCGCGAATACTGTTTCAGTTCTGAACTGCTAGCGGTCGTTGGTCAGTACTAGACGGTGAGGGAGATGTGTACCAGTTGCTGGCGACGGCGACAACGATGCAGGGAGGGGATTGGATTTCTTGTTCGATCGATTAAGGGGGAAGCAAAAGAAGATGAAGGTGGATTGCCGATGTTGATGATGATAGTTATAAAGGGGGGGTCCGGTTAGGGTTGGGTAAGTTACACTTTAAGTCCCCATAAATTAAAAGATTATTTAGTTTGGGTTACAAAGTTGATGACTAGTTTAATTAATTACAAACCGAACCCTAAACTTATATAAAATGTAACAGAATAGATAAAGAGTAGGTAACGGTGTCAATCTGAAATTGCGGGGTGTCACATCATCCCCTTGTTAAATGAATTTTCGTCCCGAAAATTACGTCGCGTAACCGGTTGTTCACAACGAAATGGAATAAAAGAAGAGAAAATTTTCAGTTTGTCACATCATCCCCTTGTTAAAAGAATTTTCGTCCCGAAAATTAAATTGTTCCTTTGGTGTTAGACGTTGTTACTTTAATAGTTAAGAATGATTGTATTTATGTTTCATTAGGTAGCCGCTTCATTAGTTTTAAACTATCTAAAGTAATCATTCACGGGATTTCCACTGGTCTAATGTATCGTGGGTTTGAAGAGATTCAAAAGTTTCTTTGGGACCCACTCTTAAGATTTATAAACAACGATTTGTATGTAGAATGTTTCAGAAACGTTAGATCATGGAGCTTCGAGTTGTTATTCAGATTTTCAAGGATTAAGACTTAACTAATTAGTATATATTAAAGAAGCGTTGTTATTCGAGTTGTTTAGAGATCATTAAATTGAGTCAACCGTGTGTAGGTACTCGACTTTATTAAAGAAGCGTTGTCATAACGCGGTCTCAAGGATGTCATTGACATAAAAAAAACATATGAGGAATAAATCTTGATACTATTTATACGTTTGGAAGTACATATTTTAAGTAAGAATGATCAAGAAATTTAATAAGTATTTATGATTCGTTGTGATCGATAGAACAAATGGTTGTACAAGATAAGATAATATGTTATGAAGGTTCACGTACTAAAGTAGTGTTAAGACAAAGATTTGGTGTTACATGAGTTGTTCAAAGTCCTTTGAAATAGAATATGTTTTCTCACCAATGGAATCTGAGTGTTTATGCCACAAACTGGCATGAGGGGGGGGGGGGTCAGTTACAAAAATTACTTGGTTTTTTTTTTTGGTTATAAGTGTCTAGGTGTATAGCGGATTACCTTATGAATGATTGATACGGTAGTGTTCTTAGGACTCATGTGTTTGTAAAAAAACTCGAATGTGATCTATTGTCGACTCACGACATCGATAAAACTTAGGCCAGATTTCCGTTACGCGAATAGTCTTGCAGAGAGATCTAAATATAATTTTCAATGTGTTGATTATAGATAATGTCTATGAATTAAAATGTTCTTGATTGTTAAAAGAGTTTAGACCCAAAACGTGTTTTATAACGGTGGAGATGCAAATAACGACTGACATACCATTCATCGAAGATATTCTTATGTGACTTAGTGTCAAGGACAACTTAAAGTGATGTTTATCTTGAAGTACTATGAATAGAGTACGATTTAAGTAGAGTAACTCTAGAGGGAAACGAAGCTGATATATTATGGGGCAATGTTCAAGTGATACGGATTTACTTCACAGGGAGTGATCATGGTTGTGAAACACTTATATGGTTGGTTTGTCATACCAAAAAGAGTTAATTTCCGAATATGTTATTTACTTCATGAGACCCCTCCAAGGAATCTGTATGATTGTAGTATTTTGTTTAAAGTTAACTTGATAAAACTATGATGTTAAGTTATTACTGGTGTTGAGGAGGAGGCCATAACGCGCTGACCAGAATATAAAACGTCTCATCTAATATCATAAGCTTGTGACTTCAATGAGGCAACAATTTCGTTTGGAGTGTTTAGCTCCATCATGCTGGAAGGGTTAAATCTTTAGCATTAGGATTAAGGTTTAGAAATGATATCTTATTAAGTTTGACAAAATAGATCCTTAATATTGTTATTGGGTCATTATAGGTGGACTCCATTAGTTGAATGTACATAGTAATTTAGATGTTAGGTATTGTGTACATATCTGAGTTCCTATTGTTTCTCACTCGTAACTGTATTGTAAGTGTTTACCATCCCTAAATGTGTCTTATGAGCGTCAATCAAGGATAAACTTGATATTAGTGTGTTATTTAGAGATGAATTTTCATTATAGATAAACTGTTGTTCGGATGGATATGTTGATTTATCATTCACCTTTATATTTCTTGGTATAACCCACACGAAAGGTTTTGCCAGGATCATCGTGTACCTGTAAATTCACCATTACGTTGCGCACCCGTAATCGTCAATTCACCTTACACAATTACCCTAGTTTGTCTCCCATCATGTGCTTTAATTTTAAGTGTTATTATGCTATCTATAAGATAACTTATATTATTCCGAACATAGGATGTATAAGAGAGGTGTGGTATTCAATAATACTTGCTTATTTACAAACTGTAGATTGTGTTTGTGTTAGTATTCAAATTTAGTCTTTGTTTAGAACGAGAATACCATAAGTATCAATCTCCACGAGATGCCACTTCGAGTCAATAGTTTTCATGAGTGCAACAAGCGCCGAATTGACAAAATAAGGTAAGCGTGACAATATGGAGATGGTTTAAAAGTTTAAATAACAGATTAAGCACCAACAGAGCAACCGGGGGGTAGCATATGCCCTTGATTCATCATTCTTTAAACACCCAAGGAATACAGAGTCTGATTGTTCAGATAAGGACGGTTTGATCATGGCCCACCTTGTAGCGATAAACTTCAAACGACGCTCTCAGATCCCGAAAATGAATCCGCAATAAGATGGGAATGAGAATCAAAATCAAGATTAGCAATCAGGTCTACGAGTAAGGCATACTAAAATAGTATAAGGAAATCTGCCTAAGGAAACCAGTATAAGGAATCATATATAAGGTAGCACGTATAAGAACACGTATAAGTCCAATCTAATGTAACTAATGTGCAGTGTGAGTGTAACTAATGCAATACCTAGCTATAGACTATATGCAACGAAATGCTAGTTCCCTATAACTTATGGCTCTGATACCAATCTGTCACACCCTCAATTTTCCACAAACGGGGTATCCGTTAGGCGTGTGACTTACCAGGATCTCAAGCCATTAGTTACAGTAAACACTGACTAAATGTTCTAAACAAAAGTCCTTATTAAAGTATTAAACCAAAACCCAGGGTTTAAAATGAAAAGTTTCAAAGTTTAGCGGAAGCATTTGTGAAACAATCTCGTACTCAAAACCAAGTACGTAATAGTAAAGGTTAAGCCAACCAAAGTTATGAAAACCCGCGGATAAAGTTAGCACGACCCAAACAATCTTTTTCGAAAACCAATAACAGTATAAATAACAAAACATAATAGTTTTAAGACCAATGCATGCAAGTGTCCTACTCGTGCGCCTTCCTAGTTCCCTGAGAAAAACATACTAAAAAGAGTCAACAATTAATGTTGGTGAGTTCAATGAGTTTTTCTATTTAAATAACATAATTAAAATGTAAGTTCCTTTGATAAATCAATATATATTGCTGGTTTGCAAGACCACCTTGCTTACTACACGAGCACATCGAGATTAAACTGAACGTTACTTGATTTGCCTTGTCGCCATCACTACGGATGACCAAATGTTTAAAGGACAATTTGCACCAACTAGCTCCCCGCTAGTGGTGGGGTCTGCCGAACCCGTAGTACTACTCAAATTTCCCCGTTATGCCGAAGTTGGCATATAAATAATCTCGACTAAAGAAAAGGACTTTATAAGTATGTTAATGCTCGGTAAAATAAGCCCTTAACAATAATATTATTTACCAAAAAGCATTGCCCCAGTTGGCAACCTAAGAGTTATGCCCGAAGGCCCCACCCGAAGGTGTAAAACGTAGCCATAGTTGGCCCCGCCCGAAGGCAATAAGTTTTGCATGAAGGCCCCACCCGAAGGTGTAAAACGTAGCCTTAGTTGGCTCTGCCCGAAGGCATAAAGTTTTGCCCGAAGGCCCCACCCGAAGGCATAATAAATGTAGTCTGCCCGAAGGCATGTAAAATAGTTGCCCGAAGGCGCATTAAAAACATTTGTATGTTTTCTCCCCGAAAAAGATTTAAAAGCGGGCAAAGAACTCACCTTTGAAGCGCACATTAATTTAACAGCACAAAAGCAACAAGAGAGCCTAGATCACCCTACGACCTGCTTTAGTAAATTGCTAGTTATTAACTACTTATATTATATAAATATATATACATTTAACATTCGCTAGGGTTTCAAGTATTCGGTTCGGTTCGTGACAAATAGTTCATAACATATATTTGCACATATTCATACTCATATAGTACACATCTACACATTTAATTAATGCATCGTCATTTCAGCCGTCAACTTGATTATAAACATGTATGCATACCTCTACTGTTGCTACTTTGTTTTATATACACACATACGATACACATACAGTACATACATACACACAATATTCACCATCATCATCATCATCTTGCATTTAATGCACCCACAACCACAATTAAATCTCACGTCTTTGATATATACATACATACAATACGATATTAATCCACACAAAATCATGCATTGACTCAAATTGCTACACTAATTTCCTACTGATTCATGCATCCATATATCTCTAATATCGTGCAACCAATTTTAAGTTCATGTATGCATATTATAAATGTTTGACACTTTCATGCGGTTACAATTAATATAAACATACATAGCTACCAGTATATGCATACAAAATCCAACACAGTTTTCTACACATAACACATATGATTGAACCGAAATTAACCGAAACGGTATCCTATCATATATAGCATAGATCTCGCAAGAGCAACACAATTTCATACACACATTCAAAAAAACACATACTTATACTCATCTATACATACAGTCGATGTATTTATATATAACTTACAACACCCACGTCCAATCACATACGTTACACCTTAACAGAACATATCTTGCATGCTGGTTCTTGATTACTACACACATACATACACTTACACATTCATACACATCTAAAAGAACTCATACATACATAATGCGCATACATACATACATACACAAAATCAGAACACACACACTATAAATCGATCACGTAATCACGTATTCAAGTCGCGAAACTCACCGAAACAACGAAAGAGATGATCGGAGACGGGGGGTTTACGACTGCTGTTTCGGTCTACTTCGCGACTGCTGTTTTGGTTCTGTTTCGCGAATACTGTTTCAGTTCTGGACTGCTAGCGGTCGTTGGTCAGTACTAGACGGTGAGGGAGATGTGTACCAGTTGCTGGCGACGGCGACAACGATGCAGGGAGGGGATTGGATTTCTTGTTCGATCGATTAAGGGGGAGGCAAAAGAAGATGAAGGTGGATTGCCGATGTTGATGATGATAGTTTTAAAGGGGGGGTCCGGTTAGGGTTGGGTAAGTTACACTTTAAGTCCCCATAAATTAAAAGATTATTTAGTTTGGGTTACAAAGTTGATGACTAGTTTAATTAATTACAAACCGAACCCTAAACTTATATAAAACGTAACAGAATAGATAAAGAGTAGGTAACGGTGTTAATCTGAAATTGCGGGGTGTCACAATCGCTCAATCATCAGTGTCTTAAACTCTTCCCACTTCATCCTAGTCACAGCATCCCTTCCACGGGTTTGGAGCAAAGTGTTCCACCAAGCCAATGCTCCCTTTTTCAGTGAGTGGGTTGCAAATCGTACCTTATTCTTTTCCAAACAGTCACTGATGTCAAGCACAGCCTCCATCTCTTCCAACTACCTAATAGTTCCAGTCGCTCCTTCTCTCGCTCGGCGTTAACGTATGCGGTTATAGTGGGTATGGCTTTTGCAATAGCATCAGCGATGAGTTGTTGGATCCTTGAATCCTCATTGTTGTTGTCCTTGGTCTCATCCTCGTGATTGCTACTGTTGTCTTGAGTTTGGTTGTCGGCGTCATCCTGTTGGGTTACGTCATGCTTACGTTCTCTTCTTTTTGCCATTGCTTTACAGGAAACGCGTTCGTTATAAGTATGATTATAGGTCATGTATGTAGAGTTTATGTATGTTCATGTAGGCATGTAAATAGGTTCATGGTGTATAGTCATTTATGCACATGTGGGCACACACACACACACACACATATATATATATATATATATGTGTATATATGTATGCGTGTGTATGTATATATATAGATGTATATGAACGTTCAAGAGGGCACACATATACATGTATAGGTATTACGTATAATTGTGAACGTTTGTATGACAAGCCAATGTGTTATTTAAGTATGCATTACTCTCTTGCGTATTACATTATTACACGTATTCAATCTATCTTTGTTTTAAAAAAAAATTTTGCATTCATTCTTCAAAGTTCAAACCTTAGAATTACTCCTTTAAAAGTAGTAAGCATGATATATGAACATATATGATAAGCATGTAGGTCAAGCATATAAAATAAGCATATAAGTTAAGCATGTAAAGTAAGGATAAGCATAGAAATGTAAAATAAACCAAACTTGCGTAAAGCGAAACTCGCTATGACCCACAAGCACTAAAGTAAATAAGTGAAAATACAATATCCTGTGTGACACAAGCGAAAATTCGCTTGGTCCTACAATGTTTCAAAACAAAACAAATAAATAATAATAAGCGGTCTTCAATGGCGGCGGCGGCGGCTGAACAAGCTGTCGAGAGGGTTCTAATCAAGGACACGCCCCATCCTCTCCCTCATCTTGGCGAAACGTGACATGATTTTGTTCCTCTGCTTCACAGCCTCATCTCTCTCACGCACCACGGTATCGTAGTGCTGGTGGCGTCGCCACACCGTCTCCATGTCCGGTCCTCCCGCTAGGGGTGTGGGTCCGCATGGGGGAAGTTGTGACACCCGGGTTTTTTTGGGTTTAACTCCATTAACAAAACTCTATTAATTATAGTACCTTAATCATTTATTTTAAGCAAATGGGCTCAAAGGCCCAATAAAAGGCCCAACGTGATAAATGAGGCAATTAAAGGCCCGGTACGTTATAACGAGTCATTTAAACGTTTAGTAATTCAGGAATTACTAGCTCGCACGACTCGAAAGCATTGTTGAAAATTGACAAAATGATTTCGTAAAACTTTATACATGGTAAAAAGTATGGGGTCGTAATTGAAATTAAGTAAAAGTTAAATGAAATAACTTTGAGAACAAGTTAATATAAATATAGACTTCAGGGACCATTGTGTAAATATTGAATAATTAAGAGTAAATAACCCAACCCACTCCCACATACCGTCTTCACCTTCATCATCGTTGCAACTCACACATACAAAACCCTAAACATTGCCGCAACACCTCTGATCAAAATCACCATTCTCATCATCTCCGGCTAACACTGTTACAAACATCGTCAGTCACCGCTGTTGTTCAGAGTCGCTGATCATCATCGTTGCCACAGTTGTGCTATTGTTCCAGCAGTCCGACCACCTCCGCCGTCGCCTAGAACCACCAAAAACCTCCGCAGCCTTCTTTCTTCGTTTCTCGGTACATTATATTTCCCGAATACTTGTAATTATAGTGATTCGTTTTTCGTTACGATTTCGGTTTCGCGAATCCGATCGGGTTAAGGGTTGCAACTGTAAGTGTGTGTATATATATATCATATATGTATGTATGAATATGTTATGTATGTATCTCCATATGTATATGTAAGTGATGTATTGAATCGTATAACTATGGTATGGATATGGATGAAATTATGTTTATATAATATGCCAAGTATGATTATTAAATAGTAATTGTAGATGTTGTGAACGGATTGTGGATTTTTGTTATCTATTTTATAGTATGTGAATATATGTGTGGATTAAATTGTTATGAGCATGAAGATGCATACATATTTACATATACACAGATTATATGTGTGTGTTTGAAAATTTAATCATTTTGTTGTATGCCTAACAATATGGTGTCACTTTACTATGTGAACATGTAAGTAAAAATTATATATATATATATATATATACATGGTATGTGAATGAAATATAATATATGTATACTTGAAATTTAATATGCATGAGTCAATGTACATGTTGTCTTGTGTTGGGTTTGATTTTAGTTTGGGTTAAAGATATATGAAATTGTGTAAATGTTTTGGTGGATGTGGATTGATATCATACAAAATATGTGTGTGCGTTTTGATCGGTAACAAGATTTTGTAGTCAAAAGTAACAATGAGGATAGTGAAATGAGGATAGTGAAATGATAATGTGGTGGTCATGTCGGTGATTCTTAAAACTAAATATATAAAACTAAATAAATATATGTGAATCACGTATATCATGGTTATAAGTAAACAATGTGTGGCAACTTGTATAAGTGATGTATGATATAATCGAGGTATGATAATAATAATAGGTTGAACATTTTAGTCTAGTCACATATCAAAACTTATTTATCTTTTACATGAATTAATTATCTTAAAGCATTGGGTACAAAATGAATACGGGAACGCGAAACCGAACGTGACCTCTATTGGAGTAACTTGTACCTAATTAGTGAAAGTTAAACAGGTCGTTGGTCGACCTATGAATATCTGTTGTTGTTGACTTATTTGTAGCTGCGCAACCTAAGGTGAGTTTCACGGCCCCTTTTACTTTTACTTTTATTCTTTTTGGGGGTGATACATGCTGTAATTACTTTCTTTTACAAACTTGGTTCTTAGTATGATCACATGCGTACCTAGTGTCAGTACTTTTGCCTTATGTTTGGACCGTTAATTATATTGCATAGCGAGGAAATTTTGAGTAGTACTACTGGGTCTGACAAACCCCATCCGGGCTGGTCGCGCCAGCACGACTGGAGGTCGAACGGGTGTTTAATTGTCCTATCTTTTACCGTGTCTGGGAGACACTGGCTTGAGGCGTTCATTTCTTTACATTGCTGTCAGCTTCGGTCGTAAACACTTTCGTACACTAGTGTAGCATGCATAGTAGTCTAGCTAACTACTTGATATACTAAGGGAATTACTGGATTTGCTTTTGGAACTTACTTTCAAGTTTTATAAACCTGTGAACTCACCAACTTTATGTTGACATATTTTAGCATGTTTATCTCAGGTTATCAAGATCACACTTACGGATAGGGCATTCATTCATTGATCGCATTGATTTGATAAATCAACTTTATTTATTCTATTTGCATTTGTAAATTCAAATATTATAAATCACTTTTACCTAAAAGATTATCATTTACTATTTAAGCTTCCGCATTTAATGTAAAACTTTTATTTTAATTTTTATTAGTTAATACAATACTTTACTTTTCAAAATCATATACGTCGTTTGGTGTAACTAATGGTCGGATCCTGGTGTGTCACCCTCCTAACGATAAAACTCCGTTAGTGGAATTTGGGGGTGTGACAGATGTGCTGTGAAGCACTGGAGAAACGGGCCGACTCGGCGTACGGGTCGCCGAACTGTGCCGATGGGCCCAAATGGAAGCTATGAAACGCATGCGCGTCATGTCCGTGAGGACCCACCGAGTATGCAGGGACATGTGGTGGTACGAGGGTAGGCACCACGGGCTGCGGTGGCGCCCCAGTGATTCCTGCGACCATATTACTCCATTCCCGCTAGAATGAAGTGGCAGGTCAGACGAACATTCATGCGGTTTGTCCCGCATGGAATGGCCCGTCTTCATGACGGCCGTATCGCAGGGAATCACTGCGGGTCGCCGACGAGCCCGTCGAATCCTCAGTAGGTTCCGACTCCTCCATATCCTCGTCCCCCTGTCCTTCTGGGCTCACTTGGTACCAGAAGGATGTAGGGAACTCCCCTCCCTCATGAGGGTGGGGAATCCCCGATGGTCCCGCACCAATGTTCGGTGCAAATGCGGGAGCCGTAGGAGTGGTCACGTGAGGAGGAGAATCTAGAGAGTCGGAAAGGAGGATTGCCTTCCCTCTGCCTTGGAATCTTGACATCTATAGGACAAAAGAAAAGATAAACAAATTAGTAATCAATTCATATAAATAATTAAACAAGTAAACACATTAATAATACTCCAAATTCAAGTAGTAGTAATAAGCAAATAAACAAATACAAGTAAGCACATCAAGTAAGGTCTTTGGGTTCGCTTATGTGCCTAGTTCACGTGAGCCTCGCTCGGTTTAAATCTTATCTTAGTCCCTGAATAGTGTGGTTGATTTTTTTTATGTTTCCAAAGTAGATTTTTTTATCGAATTTGTTTTTAGTGTGATTATATAGGTAAATGTTGTGGTTTTATGTGCAAATTTTTTATTTTTTCAAAAGTTGATTTTTTGATTAAATTTGTTTTTTTGTGATTATATAGGTAAATGTGGTGGTTTTATATGAAAAGTTTTGATGTTTTCGAAAGTTGATTTTTTTATTAAATTTAGTTTTGTGTGATTATATAGATAAATGTTGTGGTTTATGTGAAAATTTTTTGTTTTTTTCACTACTAGATTTTTGAAAAAAATTTGAATTTAGTTGGATTATATACGTAAATGTTGTGGTTTTAATTTTTTATGTTTTCGAAAGTTTTATTTTTAACGAATTTTTTTTAGTATTATTATATAGGTAAATGTTATGGTTTTATATGAAAAGTTTTGATGTTTTCGAAAGTTGATTTTTTGATCAAATTTGTTTTTGTGTGATAATATAGGTAAATGTTGTGGTTTATGTGAAAATTTTTTGTTTTTTCAAAAGTTGATTTTTTGAATAAATTTGAATTTACTTGGATTATATAGGTAAATGTTGTGGTTTTAATTTTTTATGTTTTCGAAAGTTATATTTTTATCGAATATGTTTTTAGTATGATTATATAGGTAAATGTTGTGGTTTTATATGAAAAGTTTTGATGTTTTCGAAAGTGGATTTTTTGATCAAATTTGTTTTTGTGTGATTATATAGGTAAATGTTGTGGTTTATGTGAAATTTTTTTGTTTTTTCCAAAAGTTGATTTTTTGAATAATAAATTTGAATTTAGTTAGATTATATAGGTAAATATTGTGTTTTATAAGGAAATTTTTTATGTTTTCGAAAATTATTTTTTTATCGAATTTATTTTTAGTATGATTATATAGGTAAATGTTGTGGTTTTATGTGAGATTTTTTGATTTTTTTAAAAGTTGATTTTTTAATCAAATTTGGTTTTGTATGATTATATAGGAAAATGTTGAGGTTTATGTGAAAATTTTTTGTTTTTTTCAAAAGTTGATTTTTTTAATAAATTTGAATTTAGTTAGATTATATAGGTAAATGTTGTGGTTTTATAAGAAAGCTTTTAATGTTTTCGAAAGTTATTTTTTTATCGAATTTGTTTTTAGTATGATTATATAGGTAAATGTTGTGGTTTTATATGAAAATTGTTTATGTTTTCGAAAGTTGATTTTTTGAACAAATTTGTTTTTGTGCGATTATATAGGTAAATGTTGTGGTTTTATATGAAAAGTTTTGATGTTTTCGAAAGTTGATTTTTTGATCAAATTTGGTTTTGTGTGATTTTATAGGTAAATGTTGTGGTTTATGTGAAATTTTTTTGTTTTTTTCAAAAGTTGATATTTTGAATAAATTTGAATTTAGTTAGATTATATAGGTAAATGTTGTGGATTTATAAGAAAATTTTTTATGTTTTCGAAAGTTATTTTTTTTATCGAATTTGTTTTTAATATGATTATATAGGTAAATGTTTTGGTTTTATGTGAAATATTTTTATTTTTTCAAAAGTTGATTTTTTGATCAAATTTGAATTTAGTTGGATTATATAGGTAAATGTTGTGGGTTTATAAGAAAATTTTTTATCTTTTCGAAATTTATTTTTTTATAGAATTTGTTTTTAGTATGATTATATAGGTAATTGTTGTGATTTTATGTTTAAATTTTTTATTTTTTCAAATTTTGATATTTTGATCAAATTTGTTTTTAGTTTCACTATATAGTTAAAAGTTGTGGTTTATATGATAAGTTATGATGTTTTCGAATGTTTATTTTTTGATCAAATTGTTTTTGGTGTGATTATATATGTAAATGTTGTGGTTTTATGTGAAAATTTTTGATTTTTTCAAAAGTTAACTTTTTAATCAAATTTGTTTTTGTGTGATTATATTGGTAAATGTTGTGGTTTTATGTGCAAATTTTTTATTTTTTCAAAAGTTGATTTTTTGATCAAATTTGTTTTTGTGTGATTATATATGTAAATGTTGGGTTTTATATGAAAAGTTTTGATGTTTTCGAAAGTTGATTTTTTGATCAAATTTGGTTTAGTGTGATTATATAGGAAAATGTTGAGGTTTATGTGAAAATTTTTTGTTTTTTTCAAAAATTGATTTTTTTAATAAATTTGAATTTAGTTAGATTATATAGGTAAATGTTGTGGTTTTATAAGAAAGTTTTTAATGTTTTCGAAAGTTATTTTTTTATCGAATTTGTTTTTAGTATGATTATATAGGTAAATGTTGTGGTTTTATATGAAAAGTTTTGATGTTTTCGAAAGTTGATTTTTTGAACAAATTTGTTTTTGTGTGATTATATAGGTAAATGTTGTGGTTTTATATGAAAAGTTTTGATGTTTCGAAAGTTGATTTTTTGATCAAATTTGGTTTTGTGTGATTTTATAGGTAAATGTTGTGGTTTATGTGAAAATGTTTTGTGTTTTTTCAAAAGTTGATATTTTGAATAAATTTGAATTTAGTTGGATTATATAGGTAAATGTTGTGGTTTTATAAGAAAATTTTTTATGTTTTCGAGAGTTATTTTTTTATCGAATTTGTTTTTAATATGATTATATAGGTAAATGTTTTGGTTTTATTTGAAATATTTTTATTTTTTCAAAAGTTGATTTTTTGATCAAATTTGAATTTAGTTGGATTATATAGGTAAATGTTGTGGTTTTATAAGAAAATTTTTTATGTTTTCGAAAGTTATTTTTTTATCGAATTTGTTTTTATTATGATTATATAGGTAATTGTTGTGGTTTTATGTGTAAATTTTTTATTTTTTTTAAAATTTGATATTTTGATCAAATTTGTTTTTAGTTTCACTATATAGGTAAAAGTTGTGGTTTATATGATAAGTTATGATGTTTTCGAATGTTTATTTTTTGATCAAATTTGTTTTTGGTGTGATTATATAGGTAAATGTTGTGGTTTTATCTGAAAATTTTTTATTTTTTCAAAAGTTGATTTTTTAATCAAATTTGTTTTTGTGTGATTATATAGGTAAATGTTGTGGTGTTATATGAAAAGTTTTTATGTTTTTGAAAGTTTATTTTTTGATCAAATTTGTTTTCGTGTGATTATATAGGTAAATATTGTGGTTTATGTGAAAATTTTTTATTTTTTCAAAAGATGATTTTTTGATCAAATATATGTAAATGTTGTGGTTTTATATGAAAAGTTTTGATATTTTCGAAAGTTGATTTTTTGATCAAATTTGTTTTTGTGGGATTATATAGGTAAATGTTGTGGTTTATGTGAAAATTTTTTGTTTTATTCAAAAGTTGATTTTTTAAATAAATTTGAATTTTGTTGGATTATATAGGTAAATGATGTGGTTTTATAAGAAAAATTTTTATGTTTTCGATAGTTATTTTTTTTATCGAATTTGTTATTATTATGATTATATACGTAAATGTTGTGGTTTTATGTGAAATTTTTTTATTTTTTCAAAAGTTGATTTTTTTAACAAATTTGTTTTTAGTGTCACTATATAGGTAAAAGTTGTGGTTTTATATTATAAGTTATGATGTTTTCGAAAGTTTATTTTTTGATCAAATTTGTTTTTTTGTGATTATATAAGTAAATGTTGTGGTTTTATCTGAAAATTTTCTATTTTTTCAAAAGTTGATTTTTTGAATAAGTTTGATTTTAGTATGTTTATATAGGTAAATGTTGTGGTTTATAAGAAAATTTTTGATGTTTCCAAAGTTGATTTTTTATCGGATATGTTTTTAGTGTGATTATATTGGTAATGTTGTGGTTTTATGTGCAAATTTTTTATTTTTTCAAAAGTTGATTTTTTGATCAAATTTGTTTTTGTGTGATTATATATGTAAATGTTGTGGTTTTATATGAAAAGTTTTGATGTTTTCGAAAGTTGATTTTTTGATCAAATTTGTTTTCGTGTGATTATATAGGTAAATATTGTGGTTTATGTGAAAATTTTTTATTTTTTCAAAAGATGATTTTTTGATCAAATATAGGTAAATGTTGTGGTTTTATATGAAAAGTTTTGATATTTTCGAAAGTTGATTTTTTGATCAAATTTGTTTTTGTGAGATTATATAGGTAAATGTTGTGGTTTATGTGAAAATTTTTTGTTTTATTCAAAAGTTGATTTTTTAAATAAATTTGAATTTTGTTGGATTATATAGGTAAATGATGTGGTTTTATAAGAAAAATTTTTATGTTTTCGATAGTTATTTTTTTTATCGAATTTGTTATTATTATGATTATATACGTAAATGTTGTGGTTTTATGTGAAATTTTTTTATTTTTTCAAAAGTTGATTTTTTTAACAAATTTGTTTTTAGTGTCACTATATAGGTAAAAGTTGTGGTTTTATATTATAAGTTATGATGTTTTCGAAAGTTTATTTTTTGATCAAATTTGTTTTTTTGTGATTATATAAGTAAATGTTGTGGTTTTATCTGAAAATTTTCTATTTTTTCAAAAGTTGATTTTTTGAATAAGTTTGATTTTAGTATGTTTATATAGGTAAATGTTGTGGTTTATAAGAAAATTTTTTATGTTTCCAAAGTTGATTTTTTATCGGATATGTTTTTAGTGTGATTATATTGGTAATGTTGTGGTTTATGTGCAAATTTTTGATTTTTTCAAAAGTTGATTTTTTGATCAAATTTGTTTTTGTGTGATTATATATGTAAATGTTGTGGTTTTATATGAAAAGTTTTGATGTTTTCGAAAGTTGATTTTTTGATCAAATTTGGTTTTGTGTGATTATATAAGTAAATGTTGTGGTTTATGTGAAAATTTTTTGTTATTTTCAAAAGTTGATTTTTTAAATAAATTTGAATTTAGTTGGATTATATAGGTAAATGTTGTGGTTTTATAAGAAAATTTTTTATGTTTTGAAAGTTATTTTTTTATCGAATTTGTTTTTAGTATGATTATATAGGTAAATGTTGTTGTTTTATGTGAAAATTTTTTATTTTTTCAAATATTGATTTTTAGATCAAATTTGGTTTTGTGTGATTATATAGGTAAATGTTGAGGTTTATGTGAAAATTTTTTGTTTTTTTTCAAAAGTTGATTTTTTGAATAAATTTGAATTTAGTTAGATTATATAGGTAAATGTTGTGGATTTATAAATTTTTTTTTTATGTTTTCGAAAGTTATATTTTTATCGAATTTGTTTTTAGTATGATTATATAGGTAAATGTTGTGGTTTTATGTGAATTTTTTTATTTTTACAAAAGTTGATTTTATGATCAAATTTGTTTTTCGTGTGATTATATAGGTAAATTTTGTGGTTTATATGAAAATATTTGAAGTTTTTGAAAGTTGATTTTTTGATCAAATTTGTTTTTGTGTGATTATATAGGTAAATATTGTGGTTTATGTGAAAATTTTTTATTTTTTCAAAAGTTGATTTTTTGATCAAATTTGTTTTTGTGTGATTATATAGGTATATGTTGTGGTTTTATATGAAAAGTTTTGATGTTTTCGAAAGTTGATTTTTTGATCAAATTTGTTTTTGTGTGATTATATAGGTAAATGTTGTGGTTTATGTGAAAATTTTTGTTTTTTTCAAAAGTTGTTTTTTTGAATAAATTTGAATTTAGTTGGATTATATAGGTCAATGTTGTGGTTTTATAAGAAAATTTTTTATGTTTTCGAAAGTTGAATTTTTTATCGAATTTGTTTTTAGTATGATTATATAGGTAAATGTTGTTGTTTTATGTGAAATTTTTTTATTTTTTAAAAGTTTATTTTTTGATCAAATTTGTTTTTAGTGTCACTATATAGGTAAAAGTTGTGGTTTTATATGATAAGTTATGATGTTTTCGAAAGTTTATTTTTTGATCAAATTTGTTTTTGGTGTGATTATATAGGTAAATGTTGTGGTTTTATCTGAAAATTTTTATTTTTTCAAAAGTTGATTTTTTGATCAAATTTGTTTTTGTGTGATTATATAGGTAAATGTTGTGTTGTTATATGAAAAGTTTTGATGTTTTTGAAAGTTTCTTTTTTGATCAAATTTGTTTTCGTGTGATTATATAGGTAAATATTGTGGTTTATGTGAAAATTTTTTATTTTTTCAAAAGATGATTTTATATCAAATATAGGTAAATGTTGTGGTTTTATATGAAAAGTTTTGATATTTTCGAAAGTTGATTTTTTGATCAAATTTGTTTTTGTGAGATTATATAGGTAAATGTTGTGGTTTATGTGAAAATTTTTTGTTTTATTCAAAAGTTGATTTTTTAAATAAATTTGAATTTTGTTGGATTATATAGGTAAATGATGTGGTTTTATAAGAAAAATTTTTATGTTTTCGATAGTTATTTTTTTTATCGAATTTGTTATTATTATGATTATATACGTAAATGTTGTGGTTTTATGTGAAATTTTTTTATTTTTTCAAAAGTTGATTTTTTTAACAAATTTGTTTTTAGTGTCACTATATAGGTAAAAGTTGTGGTTTTATATTATAAGTTATGATGTTTTCGAAAGTTTATTTTTTGATCAAATTTGTTTTTTTGTGATTATATAAGTAAATGTTGTGGTTTTATCTGAAAATTTTCTATTTTTTCAAAAGTTGATTTTTTGAATAAGTTTGATTTTAGTATGTTTATATAGGTAAATGTTGTGGTTTATAAGAAAATTTTTGATGTTTCCAAAGTTGATTTTTTATCGGATATGTTTTTAGTGTGATTATATTGGTAATGTTGTGGTTTTATGTGCAAATTTTTGATTTTTTCAAAAGTTGATTTTTTGATCAAATTTGTTTTTGTGTGATTATATATGTAAATGTTGTGGTTTTATATGAAAAGTTTTGATGTTTTCGAAAGTTGATTTTTTGATCAAATTTGGTTTTGTGTGATTATATAAGTAAATGTTGTGGTTTATGTGAAAATTTTTTGTTATTTTCAAAAGTTGATTTTTTAAATAAATTTGAATTTAGTTGGATTATATAGGTAAATGTTGTGGTTTTATAAGAAAATTTTTTATGTTTTGAAAGTTATTTTTTTATCGAATTTGTTTTTAGTATGATTATATAGGTAAATGTTGTTGTTTTATGTGAAAATTTTTTATTTTTTCAAATATTGATTTTTAGATCAAATTTGGTTTTGTGTGATTATATAGGTAAATGTTGAGGTTTATGTGAAAATTTTTTGTTTTTTTTCAAAAGTTGATTTTTTGAATAAATTTGAATTTAGTTAGATTATATAGGTAAATGTTGTGGATTTATAAATTTTTTTTTATGTTTTCGAAAGTTATATTTTTATCGAATTTGTTTTTAGTATGATTATATAGGTAAATGTTGTGGTTTTATGTGAATTTTTTTATTTTTACAAAAGTTGATTTTATGATCAAATTTGTTTTTCGTGTGATTATATAGGTAAATTTTGTGGTTTATATGAAAATATTTGAAGTTTTTGAAAGTTGATTTTTTGATCAAATTTGTTTTTGTGTGATTATATAGGTAAATATTGTGGTTTATGTGAAAATTTTTTATTTTTTCAAAAGTTGATTTTTTGATCAAATTTGTTTTTGTGTGATTATATAGGTATATGTTGTGGTTTTATATGAAAAGTTTTGATGTTTTCGAAAGTTGATTTTTTGATCAAATTTGTTTTTGTGTGATTATATAGGTAAATGTTGTGGTTTATGTGAAAATTTTTGTTTTTTTCAAAAGTTGTTTTTTTGAATAAATTTGAATTTAGTTGGATTATATAGGTCAATGTTGTGGTTTTATAAGAAAATTTTTTATGTTTTCGAAAGTTGAATTTTTTATCGAATTTGTTTTTAGTATGATTATATAGGTAAATGTTGTTGTTTTATGTGAAATTTTTTTATTTTTTAAAAGTTTATTTTTTGATCAAATTTGTTTTTAGTGTCACTATATAGGTAAAAGTTGTGGTTTTATATGATAAGTTATGATGTTTTCGAAAGTTTATTTTTTGATCAAATTTGTTTTTGGTGTGATTATATAGGTAAATGTTGTGGTTTTATCTGAAAATTTTTATTTTTTCAAAAGTTGATTTTTTGATCAAATTTGTTTTTGTGTGATTATATAGGTAAATGTTGTGTTGTTATATGAAAAGTTTTGATGTTTTTGAAAGTTTCTTTTTTGATCAAATTTGTTTTCGTGTGATTATATAGGTAAATATTGTGGTTTATGTGAAAATTTTTTATTTTTTCAAAAGATGATTTTATATCAAATATAGGTAAATGTTGTGGTTTTATATGAAAAGTTTTGATATTTTCGAAAGTTGATTTTTTGATCAAATTTGTTTTTGTGGGATTATATAGGTAAATGTTGTGGTTTATGTGAAAATTTTTTGTTTTATTCAAAAGTTGATTTTTTAAATAAATTTGAATTTTGTTGGATTATATAGGTAAATGATGTGGTTTTATAGGAAAAATTTTTATGTTTTCGATAGTTATTTTTTTTATCGAATTTGTTATTATTATGATTATATACGTAAATGTTGTGGTTTTATGTGAAATTTTTTTATTTTTTCAAAAGTTGATTTTTTTAACAAATTTGTTTTTAGTGTCACTATATAGGTAAAAGTTGTGGTTTTATATTATAAGTTATGATGTTTTCAAAAGTTTATTTTTTGATCAAATTTGTTTTTGTGTGATTATATAGGTAAATGTTGTGGTTTTATCTGAAAATTTTCTATTTTTTCAGAAGTTGATTTGTTGAATAAGTTTGATTTTAGTTGGATTATATAGGTAAATATTGTGGTTTATAAGAAAATTTTTGATGTTTCCAAATTTGATTTTTTATCGGATATGCTTTTAGTGTGATTATATTGGTAAATGTTGTGGTTTTATGTGCAAATTTTTGATTTTTTCAAAAGTTGATTTTTTGATCAAATTTGTTTTTGTGTGATTATATATGTAAATGTTGTGGTTTTATATAAAAAGTTTTGATGCTTTCGAAAGTTGATTTTTTGATCAAATTTGGTTTTGTGTGATTATATAAGTAAATGTTGTGGTTTATGTGAAAATTTTTTGTTATTTTCAAAAGTTGATTTTTTAAATAAATTTGAATTTAGTTGGATTATATAGGTAAATGTTGTGGTTTTATAAGAAAATTTTTTATGTTTTGAAAGTTATTTTTTTATCGAATTTGTTTTTAGTATGATTATATAGGTAATTGTTGTGGTTTTATGTGTAAATTTTTTATTTTTTTTTAAATTTGATATTTTTATCAAATTTGTTTTTAGTTTCACTATATAGGTAAAAGTTGTGGTTTATATGATAAGTTATGATGTTTTCGAATGTTTATTTTTTGATCAAATTTGTTTTTGGTGTGATTATATAGGTAAATGTTGTGGTTTTATCTGAAAATTTTTTATTTTTTCAAAAGTTGATTTTTTGATCAAATTTGTTTTTGTGTGATTATATAGGTAAATGTTTGGGTGTTTTATGAAAAGTTTTGATGTTTTTGAAAGTTTATTTTTTGATCAAATTTGTTTTCGTGTGATTATATAGGTAAATATTGTGGTTTATGTGAAAATTTTTTATTTTTTCAAAAGATGATTTTTTGATCAAATATAGGTAAATGTTGTGGTTTTATATGAAAAGTTTTGATATTTTCGAAAGTTGATTTTTTGATCAAATTTGTTTTTGTGGGATTATATAGGTAAATGTTGTGGTTTATGTGAAAATTTTTTGTTTTATTCAAAAGTTGATTTTTTAAATAAATTTGAATTTTGTTGGATTATATAGGTAAATGATGTGGTTTTATAAGAAAAATTTTATGTTTTCGATAGTTATTTTTTTTTATCGAATTTGTTATTATTATGATTATATACGTAAATGTTGTGGTTTTATGTGAAATTTTTTTATTTTTTCAAAAGTTGATTTTTTTAACAAATTTGTTTTTAGTGTCACTATATAGGTAAAAGTTGTGGTTTTATATTATAAGTTATGATGTTTTCGAAAGTTTATTTTTTGATCAAATTTGTTTTTTTGTGATTATATAGTTAAATGTTGTGGTTTTATCTGAAAATTTTCTATTTTTTCAAAAGTTGATTTTTTGAATAAGTTTTATTTTAGTTGGATTATATAGGTAAATATTGTGGTTTATAAGAAAATTTTTGATGTTTCCAAAGTTGATTTTTTATCGGATATGTTTTTAGTGTGATTATATTGGTAAATGTTGTGGTTTTATGTGCAAATTTTTGATTTTTTCAAAAGTTGATTTTTTGATCAAATTTGTTTTTGTGTGATTATATATGTAAATGTTGTGGTTTTATATGAAAAGTTTTGATGTTTTCGAAAGTTGATTTTTTGATCAAATTTGGTTTTGTGTGATTATATAAATAAATGTTGTGGTTTATGTGAAAATTTTTTGTTATTTTCAAAAGTTGATTTTTTAAATAAATTTGAATTTAGTTAGATTATATAGGTAAATGTTGTGGTTTTATAAGAAAATTTTTTATGTTTTGAAAGTTATTTTTTTATCGAATTTGTTTTTAGTATGATTATATAGGTAAATGTTGTTGTTTTAAGTGAAAATTTTTTATTTTTTCAAATATTGATTTTTAGATCAAATTTGGTTTTGTGTGATTATATAGGTAAATGTTGAGGTTTATGTGAAAATTTTTTGTTTTTTCAAAAGTTGATTTTTTGATCAAATTTGTTTTTGTGTGATTATATAGGTATATGTTGTGGTTTTATATGAAAAGTTTTGATGTTTTCGAAAGTTGATTTTTTGATCAAATTTGTTTTTGTGTGATTATATAGGTAAATGTTGTGGTTTATGTGAAAATTTTTGTTTTTTTCAAAAGTTGTTTTTTTGAATAAATTTGAATTTAGTTGGATTATATAGGTCAATGTTGTGGTTTTATAAGAAAATTTTTTATGTTTTCGAAAGTTGAATTTTTTATCGAATTTGTTTTTAGTATGATTATATAGGTAAATGTTGTTGTTTTATGTGAAATTTTTTTATTTTTTAAAAGTTTATTTTTTGATCAAATTTGTTTTTAGTGTCACTATATAGGTAAAAGTTGTGGTTTTATATGATAAGTTATGATGTTTTCGAAAGTTTATTTTTTGATCAAATTTGTTTTTGGTGTGATTATATAGGTAAATGTTGTGGTTTTATCTGAAAATTTTTATTTTTTCAAAAGTTGATTTCTTGATCAAATTTGTTTTTGTGTGATTATATAGGTAAATGTTGTGTTGTTATATGAAAAGTTTTGATGTTTTTGAAAGTTTCTTTTTTGATCAAATTTGTTTTCGTGTGATTATATAGGTAAATATTGTGGTTTATGTGAAAATTTTTTATTTTTTCAAAAGATGATTTTATATCAAATATAGGTAAATGTTGTGGTTTTATATGAAAAGTTTTGATATTTTCGAAAGTTGATTTTTTGATCAAATTTGTTTTTGTGGGATTATATAGGTAAATGTTGTGGTTTATGTGAAAATTTTTTGTTTTATTCAAAAGTTGATTTTTTAAATAAATTTGAATTTTGTTGGATTATATAGGTAAATGATGTGGTTTTATAAGAAAAATTTTTATGTTTTCGATAGTTATTTTTTTTATCGAATTTGTTATTATTATGATTATATACGTAAATGTTGTGGTTTTATGTGAAATTTTTTTATTTTTTCAAAAGTTGATTTTTTTAACAAATTTGTTTTTAGTGTCACTATATAGGTAAAAGTTGTGGTTTTATATTATAAGTTATGATGTTTTCAAAAGTTTATTTTTTGATCAAATTTGTTTTTGTGTGATTATATAGGTAAATGTTGTGGTTTTATCTGAAAATTTTCTATTTTTTCAGAAGTTGATTTGTTGAATAAGTTTGATTTTAGTTGGATTATATAGGTAAATATTGTGGTTTATAAGAAAATTTTTGATGTTTCCAAATTTGATTTTTTATCGGATATGCTTTTAGTGTGATTATATTGGTAAATGTTGTGGTTTTATGTGCAAATTTTTGATTTTTTCAAAAGTTGATTTTTTGATCAAATTTGTTTTTGTGTGATTATATATGTAAATGTTGTGGTTTTATATAAAAAGTTTTGATGCTTTCGAAAGTTGATTTTTTGATCAAATTTGGTTTTGTGTGATTATATAAGTAAATGTTGTGGTTTATGTGAAAATTTTTTGTTATTTTCAAAAGTTGATTTTTTAAATAAATTTGAATTTAGTTGGATTATATAGGTAAATGTTGTGGTTTTATAAGAAAATTTTTTATGTTTTGAAAGTTATTTTTTTATCGAATTTGTTTTTAGTATGATTATATAGGTAATTGTTGTGGTTTTATGTGTAAATTTTTTATTTTTTTTAAAATTTGATATTTTTATCAAATTTGTTTTTAGTTTCACTATATAGGTAAAAGTTGTGGTTTATATGATAAGTTATGATGTTTTCGAATGTTTATTTTTTGATCAAATTTGTTTTTGGTGTGATTATATAGGTAAATGTTGTGGTTTTATCTGAAAATTTTTTATTTTTTCAAAAGTTGATTTTTTGATCAAATTTGTTTTTGTGTGATTATATAGGTAAATGTTTGGGTGTTTTATGAAAAGTTTTGATGTTTTTGAAAGTTTATTTTTTGATCAAATTTGTTTTCGTGTGATTATATAGGTAAATATTGTGGTTTATGTGAAAATTTTTTATTTTTTCAAAAGATGATTTTTTGATCAAATATAGGTAAATGTTGTGGTTTTATATGAAAAGTTTTGATATTTTCGAAAGTTGATTTTTTGATCAAATTTGTTTTTGTGGGATTATATAGGTAAATGTTGTGGTTTATGTGAAAATTTTTTGTTTTATTCAAAAGTTGATTTTTTAAATAAATTTGAATTTTGTTGGATTATATAGGTAAATGATGTGGTTTTATAAGAAAAATTTTTATGTTTTCGATAGTTATTTTTTTTATCGAATTTGTTATTATTATGATTATATACGTAAATGTTGTGGTTTTATGTGAAATTTTTTTATTTTTTCAAAAGTTGATTTTTTTAACAAATTTGTTTTTAGTGTCACTATATAGGTAAAAGTTGTGGTTTTATATTATAAGTTATGATGTTTTCAAAAGTTTATTTTTTGATCAAATTTGTTTTTGTGTGATTATATAGGTAAATGTTGTGGTTTTATCTGAAAATTTTCTATTTTTTCAGAAGTTGATTTGTTGAATAAGTTTGATTTTAGTTGGATTATATAGGTAAATATTGTGGTTTATAAGAAAATTTTTGATGTTTCCAAAGTTGATTTTTTATCGGATATGCTTTTAGTGTGATTATATTGGTAAATGTTGTGGTTTTATGTGCAAATTTTTGATTTTTTCAAAAGTTGATTTTTTGATCAAATTTGTTTTTGTGTGATTATATATGTAAATGTTGTGGTTTTATATAAAAAGTTTTGATGCTTTTGAAAGTTGATTTTTTGATCAAATTTGGTTTTGTGTGATTATATAAGTAAATGTTGTGGTTTATGTGAAAATTTTTTGTTATTTTCAAAAGTTGATTTTTTAAATAAATTTGAATTTAGTTGGATTATATAGGTAAATGTTGTGGTTTTATAAGAAAATTTTTTATGTTTTGAAAGTTATTTTTTTATCGAATTTGTTTTTAGTATGATTATATAGGTAATTGTTGTGGTTTTATGTGTAAATTTTTTATTTTTTTTTAAATTTGATATTTTTATCAAATTTGTTTTTAGTTTCACTATATAGGTAAAAGTTGTGGTTTATATGATAAGTTATGATGTTTTCGAATGTTTATTTTTTGATCAAATTTGTTTTTGGTGTGATTATATAGGTAAATGTTGTGGTTTTATCTGAAAATTTTTTATTTTTTCAAAAGTTGATTTTTTGATCAAATTTGTTTTTGTGTGATTATATAGGTAAATGTTTGGGTGTTTTATGAAAAGTTTTGATGTTTTTGAAAGTTTATTTTTTGATCAAATTTGTTTTCGTGTGATTATATAGGTAAATATTGTGGTTTATGTGAAAATTTTTTATTTTTTCAAAAGATGATTTTTTGATCAAATATAGGTAAATGTTGTGGTTTTATATGAAAAGTTTTGATATTTTCGAAAGTTGATTTTTTGATCAAATTTGTTTTTGTGGGATTATATAGGTAAATGTTGTGGTTTATGTGAAAATTTTTTGTTTTATTCAAAAGTTGATTTTTTAAATAAATTTGAATTTTGTTGGATTATATAGGTAAATGATGTGGTTTTATAAGAAAAATTTTATGTTTTCGATAGTTATTTTTTTTTATCGAATTTGTTATTATTATGATTATATACGTAAATGTTGTGGTTTTATGTGAAATTTTTTTATTTTTTCAAAAGTTGATTTTTTTAACAAATTTGTTTTTAGTGTCACTATATAGGTAAAAGTTGTGGTTTTATATTATAAGTTATGATGTTTTCGAAAGTTTATTTTTTGATCAAATTTGTTTTTTTGTGATTATATAGTTAAATGTTGTGGTTTTATCTGAAAATTTTCTATTTTTTCAAAAGTTGATTTTTTGAATAAGTTTGATTTTAGTTGGATTATATAGGTAAATATTGTGGTTTATAAGAAAATTTTTGATGTTTCCAAAGTTGATTTTTTATCGGATATGTTTTTAGTGTGATTATATTGGTAAATGTTGTGGTTTTATGTGCAAATTTTTGATTTTTTCAAAAGTTGATTTTTTGATCAAATTTGTTTTTGTGTGATTATATATGTAAATGTTGTGGTTTTATATGAAAAGTTTTGATGTTTTCGAAAGTTGATTTTTTGATCAAATTTGGTTTTGTGTGATTATATAAATAAATGTTGTGGTTTATGTGAAAATTTTTTGTTATTTTCAAAAGTTGATTTTTTAAATAAATTTGAATTTAGTTAGATTATATAGGTAAATGTTGTGGTTTTATAAGAAATTTTTTTATGTTTTGAAAGTTATTTTTTTATTGAATTTGTTTTTAGTATGATTATATAGGTAAATGTTGTTGTTTTATGTGAAAATTTTTTATTTTTTCAAAAGTTGATTTTTTGATCAAATTTGGTTTGTGTGATTATATAGGTAAATGTTGAGGTTTATGTGAAAATTTTTTTTTTTTCAAAAGTTGATTTTTTGAATAAATTTGAATTTAGTTAGATTATATAGGTAAATGTTGTGGATTTATAAATTTTTTTTATGTTTTCGAAAGTTATATTTTTATCGAATTTGTTTTTAGTATGATTATATAGGTAAATGTTGTGGTTTTATGTGAATTTTTTTATTTTTACAAAAGTTGATTTTATGATCAAATTTGTTTTTCGTGTGATTATATAGGTAAATGTTGTGGTTTATATGAAAATATTTGAAGTTTTTGAAAGTTGATTTTTTGATCAAATTTGTTTTTGTGTGATTATATAGGTGAATATTGTGGTTTATGTGAAAAATTTTTATTTTTTCAAAAGTTGATTTTTTGATCAAATTTGTTTTTGTGTGATTATATAGGTATATCTTGTGGTTTTATATGAAAAGTTTTGATGTTTTTGAAAGTTGATTTTTTGATCAAATTTGTTTTTGTGTGATTATATAGGTAAATGTTGTGGTTTATGTGAAAATTTTTGTTTTTTTCAAAAGTTGTTTTTTTGAATAAATTTGAATTTAGTTGGATTATATAGGTCAATGTTGTGGTTTTATAAGAAAATTTTTTATGTTTTCGAAAGTTGATTTTTTTATCAAATTTGCTTTTAGTATGATTATATAGGTAAATGTTGTTGTTTTATGTGAAATTTTTTTATTTTTTAAAAGTTTATTTTTTGATCAAATTTGTTTTTAGTGTCACTATATAGGAAAAAGTTGTGGTTTTATATGATAAGTTATGATGTTTTCGAAAGTTTATTTTTTGATCAAATTTGTTTTTGGTGTGATTATATAGGTAAATGTTGTGGTTTTATGTGAAATTTTTTTATTTTTTCAAAAGTTGATTTTTTGAATAAGTTTGAATTTAGTTGGATGTGTATCCAAATCAGGTAGCAACAAGAGCTCGTGAATCTGTTAAATGTTCAGTAAACATGATATGAATCAATCAAACAAACAATGAATTAACATATGATTTACTAATAAATGCTTGTATTGATCTTGTTAACTGTGTGTACAAAAGGTGTAATTGCAGTAAGTTGTATTCAGAAGTCTACTAAATACACTGCATACTACTCTATTTATACTAGCTAACATCAATACATGAATTTGAAAAACAAAATAACGAACTGTTAAAATGATGTGCGGTTGACAGTTCTGTCCGCACATCTCTGCTCCAAAAGTTGTCCGCACATCTCAACATTTTGTCCTCACATCTTTGTTTTTCTTCGAAACTGTAAGTATGATGATAAAAATATTTCAACAATCTCCCCCTATTATCATGCTTTAAGTTTCTTCATATTCTTTTCTTGTTTAAATTGATCAATCACCTTCATTCCGCCAATGAGAAACTTTGATTTATCATTTGAATTGCTTTGATTTCCCATTATGATCAATGAGTTAAGTTGTTCAATGATATTTGATCTCATCAATCTCAGATTGTTTATTCTTCTTCAGCTCATTAAGTTTGATCTCATAAATCTCAGATTGTTTATTCTTCTTCAACTAATTTTAATACTTCAATTTTCTTAAGCTAAAGCAAGAAGATTTTTCTCCTCTTCAGCCTTGGTTTTCAACTTAAAAATATTTTCTTTCATATTCTATTCACGTTCCATCAACGTTTTAGCTACGGATTGAAACTCATTTGAGAAGAAAGATGATCTTTCTACTTGTTTCACATTCAAGTATATATCAATCCCAGCACAAACATCATATATTTCTGATCCAATTTCAGGTTTAGGAGTTTTATCTTGAATAGCAATAGCATATATTTCCGGAGAAATAACCTGGTTCAACCTTCTCCTTCTATAATCATCTTCTCTATCAAAACTATTTAGATCATCTGAAGATGTACCAGTTGTGTAGATTACGACAACTAAGAAAGCTTCATGTGAGACTTCAGGTCTGTGGATACCACAACAAAGATGCTCTGTTTGGTGCTTGTTCTCAAACTCCGTACTCTCCATTCAACCTGAAAAACAAGAAAATTATTTAGTAGAACGAACACTTCACTATAAATTAAAAACCCCTAAGTTGTCTGTTAGGTCAACAGTAATCGACTTTTTAGGTCAACCGATATTCATCTGATTAAGTTGAACAATCGACATCATTAACTTGTCAACAAGTATCAATATACATGTTGTTCAAGTTTAGATTAAAGATCGAACTTAATTTTGTTCATTTCATAGATTTGTCGATTCGTTCTCCTTGTTGATGAACAGTAACAACATATGTTTCAAACACGATACTTACCAACAAAGATTACCAGCTTGATTCTGTAATCTAAATGATATGTATACGATTTTGAAAGATTTTTATGAAATGTTTGATTTTGAATGTATGAAGATCGCCTTATGTCTGAGTGAAATGTTGAAAGTGAGTTGAAATGAAAGTTTAAGGGTTTTGAAGAGTTTATATACTATGTCCACACTTAGTGTAATTTTTAGAAACAGACTTTAAAAGATATGCGGACAACAGGTTGTTCGCACATCTACTAAGTTCTCAACAATTTCACAAGTAGAATGAGTATTTGAAAGATTTCAGTTGATTCAAACACATTTACAAGTGATTTTCAACCTTTTAGTATCAAAATCTGCTTTTAAATCAAACAAATTTGTGATCTGCGGACAATAGTACATGATATGCGTGCAACAGTAACACTCTTGTTTTATACTGTTGTTCACACATCCTTCAAAAATTCCTTAAATGATTCAAAGATATTCATCTTTAGATTTAAATCAATGTTCAAGAATGACTTATTTCCAAATCTTGTAATCTTTGATTTTGATCGATCTGCGGACAATAGTGTCATCCGCACATCTTATGACATGCTTGCTACAGTAACATTCGCACATCTTTCAAACACTAAGACATTTTGTTAGGGTTATTTCCTAGTTAAGATTTACTTTGTATTTTGTTTATATGTTTGTATATAGTTTAGGGTCTATTTTGTTATATTCCTTAAACTTGTATTTGTTTGCTTTAAAGCATGTAGTGAGAGAGTGTGAGGAGAGAGGCTAGATCACTTTTACACGTTAGAGAGAGAATTAACTGTGTGTGATTTTGTTTCTCCTGCACTTGTACTACGAATTGCTTTGATCATCAATATACAAAGAGAATTATTAGTATGAATTGTGTTAATGATTAAACTGTGTTTGTGTTTATGTTATTCTGATCATTGAGCGATTTTCACGATCCAATTGAACCTATCAATTGGTATCAGAGCTGTTGGTACTGTGTTCTTCGCTGTTCTTAAGCAAAAACACATCAAAATTGCTCAAATACAATGATCTGAATGAATTGTTCGTGTTTTTAGTTGTGATTCATCATCATAATCACTCCTATACACAACGATTGTGCAGATTTCATCAGATCATCATCAGATCTGAGAAATTAAGAAACTACTGTTCGATCGAATTTTTCATAAATTCATCAAAAATTGGACATGTTTCAGATTGATTGATATAAGGAATTGTTAATCGGAGTGTTTCACAGCTTGTGTGTGAATTTTGGACAAATTGGACAAGTTTTAGACAAAACCCAGAAAATTCTCATGAAGAAGATGATGAACAGTATGATTTTGGCTGAAGATTAACTTGCCGGGTGATTAAATTGACTTAGACAATTTTCCTTGGACTTAGATTGAAGAACAATTAGGTCCTGTGCAGCCGTGTAAGGGAATTTGTGCTAGACGGGTGAAGAATTTGACTTGAAAAAGTGTTACTGTTCAGCCGGATCAAACACTGTAGTGCCGGGTAATACACTGTTACACCGGGTGATTAAGAAAAATTCAGCCGGGTAATCATCAACTGTGTAGCCGGGTGATTAACAACTGCCGTGTGATCGAGTACTGTTCAGCCGGACAAAGCTTTTGCCG
Organism: Tagetes erecta; assembly: GCA_030867185.1. Taxonomy (NCBI): domain Eukaryota; kingdom Viridiplantae; phylum Streptophyta; class Magnoliopsida; order Asterales; family Asteraceae; genus Tagetes; species Tagetes erecta. Next base: position 9,979,835 of record CM061497.1, read on the forward strand.
TGTCAAGATTCTGCCGGGTCAAAGATTATTGCCGTGTCAAAGTTTTTCTTGTTGCCGGGTAACTGTTCATCCGGGTGAAGAACAAAATTATTACAACTGTTGAGCCGGGTAACTGTTTGGCCGTGTAAAGACTTTTTCCTGCCGGGTGAAGAACAAAGACACTGTTTAGCCGGTTGAAGAAGAATTTTTCACTGTTTTGCCGTGTGACTCACTTTAGTTGTTTTTAATACTTGTTTCTTATCTTGTCTTTAATTACTTGTCTTTATTTTAGTATTTTAATCATTTCTTTTCAAAAATTTACAAAAACCAAAAATATTTTCTTTAAAACTTGTTAAAATGGCTCCTACTGATGATTCTGATAACCGTGTTCCTAGACTTTTAAATCGTGCAGATTTCAAGAACTGGACCATCAGGTTGAGACATCATTTGTGTTCTATTGACAATGACTTGTGGAAGTCCATTGAAAAAGGTCCTCATATTCCAACTCAGACTGCTCCAGACAGTGCAAGTACCTACACCAAAGACTCTACTGAACCTTATCCAGAAGATAATTTGTCAGCAGAAGATTTGAGAAAAGTAAAGAATGATAGCAAGGCTTATTCTTTAATGTGCAAGGGATTGCCACTTCAAGTTCTGTCTAGTTTGGATGCATATCAGACTGGTTATACATGTTTCAAAGCTTTAAAGTCGATATGTGAAGGAGGAGAACAATTGAGAAGTTTGAAGAAATCAAAGTTGAAGAGACAATTGGAACTGTTTCAGCATATTAATGGAGAAACAGTGCACCAGATGATGAACAGGTTTGTTCACTTAACTACTGAGATGTCAAACCTCGGAGTTAAGACTGAACTTCAAGACTTGAATGATCGATTGTTATGTGCGTTACCATCATCATGGAAGCAAACTGTTACTTTGTTGAAACATACTGAGAAATTTCCAATGGAATTAGATCTGCTTATTGGAAAGATAGAGGAAGTAGAGATTGATGAAGGATCAAGAAATACTGATAGATCAAGCTCACAAACTCAGTATAAGTATGTGGTAAATCCTGCCAATACTGTGGATAATGCTTTTCTTGCACAAGATGCAACGAAGTTTGAAGATGAGGGTGACTTATTTGTTGGTGCAAGTTTCTTTACTGATTCAGCATACTTTCCAAATTCACCAACTTATTCTCAACCTCAATCTCCACCAAGAGCCCAAGTTCAAAGTCAATCAGAAAATCAAAGTTCAAATGTTCAAGCTAAGGTGAAAGACGTATGAATATTCTATTGCAAGATGACGAAACTAAAACTGCCTTTACTGCTTTTATGGCAAGTTTTCAAGCGTACCAAGGAAGTCATTTAAGTCAAATGGACGTGGTCCTTCAAGACTTATTTGAAATGGATCCAGTTGATGTTGAAGAAATGGATCTTAATTGGCAAATGGTTATGGTTGCATATCGAACACAAAAGCATGCATATGTTAACCGAAGTTACAAACCTCATGCTAACAAGACAGTTGGATTTGACAAATCAAAGGCCAGATGTTTTAATTGTAACCAGTATGGTCATTTCTCAAGAGAATGCAAAGCTCCAAAGAATTTCAATGACCAAGCTAGTTCAAGCAATCAAGGTCAAGGTCAAAGTTCTCAACAGTTTTCAAGCTACCAAAGCAGAAATCAACGTACTTTTCAGAAACCATATCAAAGTCTTCCCATGCCAGAACTGAAAGACGAAGGAAAGAAACCAGAAGACCAAACAAAGGCACTGGTAGTCAGCGTAAAAGATGGTTATGATTGGAGCGCATATGCAGAACAATTTACGTCTGATCTTACATCAAATCTGGCTCTGGTGTGTGAAATTGAAGAAGACTGGTCTGAAGAAGGGGATGGAAAGATGGTTGATGATGTGAGTGAAGATTCTGAAGATTATGACTGGAGTGCAAAGTCTGATCCTACTGAAGAAACTGAATCTGAAGTTGCGTTAATGGCTACATCCAGTGAGTCTTCATCTTCTACTGAACAACCAAAGGTTAGTAATGACTTACCCCCTAACTATGTTCCATTGCCCCTAGATGTGAAAGAAAGGTTATGTTCTGAACAATGCATTCAACAAGTAGAACATTATCGAACTCATTCATTTAAAATTGGTGATAAATTAAGTAAACATGAAAAACTTCATGAACAACTTAAAATTGATCATAAAATTTCTGATGAGAAGATTTTGTCACTAACTGAATCATGGAACAAAACTTTAAATGAACTGAAACTTGTTACCAAACAACTTGAAGAAATGACAAAGAACTTTGAACAAGAAAAAGTTGCACATGCAGTCACTCAAGTTGAATTGAAAAAGGTTAAAAGTTGTAAAACAATGGTTGAACAACTTGTTAATGAAAGAGGTAACAAAAATAAAACTGGATTGGGTTTTACTCATGAACCAATGCCAAATTCAATCACTCAAACCTTACCGGAAAACTTTAATGAATTTGATCATTCACCTGAAAATGAACGTAAATTCAAAGAAATTCAAAGAAGTAAATCCGAGTCTGAAGGATCTGAGGTGTTGATTGAAAGTTTGAAAGAAGAAGATGGAATGACAACTGAAGCAGATGATGAAGCAAGCAACAAATCTGACAACAAATTAGAGCCTGTTCTAATTCAACTTGTTGAGTATCCAAAACTTAATTCCGAACCAGAAACAACGGTGAAGGAAGAAGGTGAATTTTCAGGATTCAATGATCCTAATTACATCAAATGGAAGAAGAATGAAGAAAAGGCAAAAGTTGCTGCTCAACTGCTCAAGAAGAATGAAGTGAAGAAGGATGAAGTTTCAAATGCAAAGAAGCAGAAATCGAAAGTAATGTCAAAACAATCTGAAACAACAGAAGTGAAAGGTAAAAGTGTCATAAAATCGAATGACAACACCAAAGCTCAAAATGATAAAACTGTTAAGAAGAAAGTGTCAAAAGGTAAAACAATCAAGTTTGTGTCTGCAGGTACTTTCGACATGAACGGTTCTTATGGTAACCAAATCAATGCTCAAATCAAATCTAACTCTGGTCTGAAAACAGGTTCAGGTCCTAAGTCTTCCGCTGTCAATGATAAGAGAATTGAAAACAAAAAGGTCACCAAACAGAACAGTTTAAAATCGAACCAAAGTCCCATGCAATCAAAATCACAAACAAAGACTCCACAGAAAAACGTTAATCTAAAACCGAACAACCATGATAATGAATCACGTTTTGGTTCAACATCAAGAGTTAACAATCGGCTCTTTAGGATTAGCAAGAAACATTGTGAAATTTGTGATAGATATAATCATGCAACTGCTGAATGTTTCTTTAACAGGTACTGCAGTTTCTGTGACAAAAGAAATCATTCTTCAGAAGAATGTTATTTTAACAAATTTTGTGATATTTGTGAGAGAAGAAACCATGACACAAAGGATTGTTTCTTTCGATCAAACTCAACAAGAGAAATGACTCCGTTTTCAAATTTTCAAAGAAATCAATCAATTGGTTTTCAAAATATGAATCAAAGTCATTCTCCGGTTTTGAGAAATTTCAATCGAAACAATTCTGTTTCTAACTTTTCAAGAAATGTGCAGGTTAATAATTTTAAACCAAGAGCTTTAATGGTAAGAAATCAAAAGTTTGAAAATAACCTTGATCCTAAGCTAGAGGAAAGGTTTAGTGCTTTGAGAAGAAAGCAGTCACTGAACGCCAATGGGCGAAACAACAGTTTTCAGCATCAAAATCTCATGAATGAAACAAATTTTCAAAATATTCAATATCAACAAGTTACTATTGCAGATAGATTCGGAAAACCCAAGACCGTGTGGGCCTGGGTTGACCAAACTAACTAAGTGATTGTTGATTTGCAGGTACGCCCAAGAAGACCTATCAACTCATGGTTCGTTGATAGTGGGTGTAGCCGGCACATGACAGGCAACCATGCCTTGCTTCAGGATTTCAAGCTGAAAAATGGTACACACGTTGCATTTGGAGGTGATGCAGGTGGTAAAATCACAGGAGAAGGAACTGTTTCGAATGGGGTCATTAGTTTTGATAAAGTCAACTACTGTGCACAGTTGAACTTTAACTTATTAAGTGTATCTCAAATCTGTGATAAATCTTATTCAACTCTTTTTGATGATTCTTTCTGTTATATTCTTAAACCAGGTTTCAAGATTGACAATGAATGGGTAGTGGTTAAAGCACCTAGAGATCGTGATGTATACAAATTGGATATGTCGCAGATTGATGCTGAAACCGAAACAACCTGTCTCATTGCCCATGCTTCAAATGATGAGAGTCAGCTTTGGCATAGACGGCTGGGACATTCCAACTTCAGAAACATGAACCGTTTGGTAACTGGAAATCACGCTGTGGGAATCCCATCGAAGAAATTCTCCACAACTGATCTTTGTCCAGCGTGTTTGAAGGGAAAACAGCATAGGATGTCTTTTAAGTCCAAGCAAGAAAACTCCATTTCAAAACCCTTACAGATGTTACATATGGATCTTTTCGGACCAACAAATGTGCAAAGCATCGGAAAGAAGTCTTACTGTTTTGTCATTATTGACGATTTCACTAGATTTTCTTGGGTTTATTTTTTGCATGCTAAATCTGAAACAGCTGAATTATTAAAAGAATTTATCATCAAAGTTGAAAATCAATTGGAATGCAAAGTTAAAGTTTTAAGAAGTGATAATGGAACTGATTTTAAGAATGCTAATGTTGATTTATTTTGTGCATAAAAGGGGATTGCTAGACAATTTAGTGCGCCAAGAACACCTCAACAAAACGGGGTTGCGGAACGGAAAAACCGGACACTGATTGAAGCAGCAAGATCCATGCTCGCAGATGCCAAAATCCCTATCACTTTTTGGGACGAAGCTATTGCTACTGCGTGTTTTGTACAAAATAGGACATTATTAGTGCAAGATAAACAGAAAACTTCTTATGAGTTGTTATTTGGAAGAAAACCAAATATTTCTTACTTGAAAGCATTTGGTTGTCCGGTATCGATTTTAAATTTGAATGATCATCTCGGGAAGTTTGAGTCAAAATCTGACGATGGATTTTTCCTAGGCTATTCGTCTGTTTCTAAAGCTTATCGGGTTTTTAATAGCAAAACAAATACTGTTATTGAAACTATTAACGTCAAGTTTTTAGAAAATTCGTTTCCGTTAGTGGCTCATGGTCCCGAATGGTTATTTGATTTAGATTCGTTATCAAAATCTTTCAATTCTAACTTATTTGATTTTTCAGGAAAAACAAACAAGGAATCAGGCGACTTGGGATGCTTTAGTGACGATTCTGATAATGACGAGGATGGAAATTTCAACTTAGAATATCCATTCATGTCTTTTCACAATCCTGATCATGTCAAATCCAGTCAAGATCCGGGTCCTTCTGGTTCTCATGAAGATCAAGAATCGACCAATCGTGAAGAAGATGTGATTTCTCCTAATGATGGTGGATCCGTTCAAAATCAACCATCATCAGATCCGAATGTTGAAGTTATTCCAGAATCATTTGATTTCTTCATCAATTCACCGGATCAAGTCCCGAATTTCACACCGCATACGTCTTCCATACTACAAGATCTACCAAATCTGAATACTTCTAATCTGGAGACTCAAGTGCAAGGAGGTGATATTCCTATTCATCGAATTCACAAGAAACATCCTGTCTCTCAGATTATTGGACCGTTGAATCAGAGAACTACAAGAAGTCAGACTGAGCAAGCAAATGTCTGTCTTTATTCGTGTTTTCTATCTCAAGTGGTGCCAAAGAACATTTCAGAGGCGCTGCAAGATAACAGTTGGATTGAAGCCATGCAAGAGGAATTACTTCAGTTTCGCAAACAGGAAGTTTGGAAACTTGTGGACTTACCTGAAGGAGAGAATGCAATTGGTACAAGATGGTTGTACAAAAACAAGCCAGACGAACGTGGCATTGTAGTGAGAAACAAAGCAAGACTCATTGCACAGGGATACACTCAGGAAGAAGGCATTGATTATGAAGAGGTGTTTGCTCCAGTCGCAAGACTTGAAGCCATACGTGTTTTTCTTGCATATGCTTCTTTCATGAAGTTTAAAGTATTCCAAATGGACGTTAAAGGTGCTTTCTTGTATGGACCAATTACAGATGACGTATATGTCAGACAGCCTCCGGGTTTTGAAGATCCTGACTATCCTCATCGTGTATACAAGTTGAGTAAAGCTCTATATGGTCTACACCAAGCTCCAAGAATCTGGTATGAGACATTATCCAAGCATTTACTAGAACATGGATTTACAAGAGGTCAGATTGATCCAACTTTGTTTATGAAGAGGGAGAATGATGATTTGTTGTGCGTTCAAGTATATGTGGACGATATTATCTTCGGATCGACCAGTGCGTCAATGTGCAAAGAATTTGAAGAAATCATGAAATCTAGATTCCAGATGAGTTCTATGGGAGAGATTAACTTCTTTCTTGGATTACAAGTGAAACAATCAGCTGACGGAATTTTCATCAATCAATCAAAATTTGTTGAGAAATTGTTGAAGAAATTCAAGATGCAAGATTGTCAAACAATTCGAACTCCATCTGATGTGAACTGCAAGATTCAACCGGATCCAAAGGGTAAAGCAGTTGATCAAACACTATACAGATCAATGATCGGTTCTCTGATGTATCTTACTGCATCAAGACCAGACATCATGTACGCTGTTTGTGTGTGCGCCAGATACCAGTCTGATCCGAGAGAGTCGCATCTTGTTGCTGTGAAGCGTATATTCAGATATCTTAAAGGGAAACCAAATCTTGGGTTATGGTATCCTTATGAAGGAAATTTTGAATTATATAGCTATTCTGACAGTGATTTTGGTGGTTGTGCTCTTGACAGGAAATCGACTACTGGTGGTTGTCAATTTCTGGGTCCTAGGCTTGTCTCTTGGCAATGCAAGAAGCAGACCAATGTTTCTGTATCCACAGCTGAAGCAGAGTATATCGCTGCATCTGCAGGATGTTCTCAAGTTTTGTGGTTACAAAATCAGTTGCTTGACTACGGGTTTAACTTTCTAAAAACTCCTATTTACATAGACAATACTGCTGCTATGTTTATTACTGCTAATCCTGTTCAACATTCAAAAACCAAACATATCGAAATTCGATATCACTTTTTAAGAGACAACTCTGAAAAGGGTTTAATAATTTTGATTAAGGTTCATACCGACAAACAACTGGCAGATCTTTTCACAAAATCCTTTTTGTCAGGCCGGTTTGAATTCTTAATTCAAACCATAGGATTAATCAATCATGATTGATTCTATTTTTCGAAAACAAAACAAAAATCAGAAAAATATAAAAGCCAAAAATATAATAAGTTGATGTCAAGTATTGATTCCTTTGTCTTTTATTTTATGTTTTGCATTGTGTGTGTGCATGAAAAAGAAAATAGAAAAGCAAAAACAAAATATAAAAGCAAAAAGAAAAGAAAATTTCATGTCATAAGAATCTATATTGCACAAAGTGAGAAATGATAGTTACACTAGACATTATTTGTTACATCATTTTTAAATAAAGACTGATGAATGTTAATTGATGTGCTAGACAGCTCAGGCAATTAGACTGAAAAAGTAAGTTGATTGTTGACAAACATAAACTTAATGATCTTTGTGTTAAGTTCCATTGTTATACATGTCTAGACATATATCTTTTGATACATTACTTGTGATGATAGTTGTGCATGATCGGGTAACGATGCAGTGTATTCAGTGTGATGAACCGCATCGTGAGCTTCTTTGTTGTGGTACCCACAGACCTGAAGTCTCACACGAAGTCTCTTTTGAGCTACAAGGTGCAGCAAAAGATTCCAAAATGGAACAAAAAGAGTCCCAAATGTGGACCAACACCAAACAAAATTCCAAAAAGGAATTCAGAAGATTCCCAAGGGGAACGATAGGAAAGAAAAAAATTCCCAAAGATGGAATTAAAAAGAAGTCCCAAAGTGGACCAAATCCGAATAGAACCCAGATTCCACACTGTGTATGACTGTAAGTGACCAGGTTTTGTGCAATATGCATTCAGGTAGTGATTGATAAGGAAATATGTTGACATATGTATACATGTGGGTCACATAAGTCATTCTAATCGAACCTTAAATATCATCATGATACTGAAAAAGTAAGTGTGTCAACTCGAGCTAATTGGTATGTTTTCATATCATCACTCAATCAAGCATAAGTCAAATGTCTATTCAAAACTTGCAAAACATGTTCAGATAATGTGTGGTATGATCTCACTGCGATTTTTGATTCATTGCATTGCATATGTCTTTACTTTAATGTGTGTGCTTTGTGTGTGCAGGCATATGGAATCATTATTGACACATCGACATCCTTGTTAAACTTAAAAATTTCAAGAAATTTCAAGTTTAGGGGGAGAATAAAGTTGAAGAAAAATATCTACAAAAACCCAAAAATACTTTGAATAAGTGTGTTTTGAATGAACAAGATTATGTGGTATGAAAAGCAGAGGTATTGGATGTGTTAAAAACAAACCCAAGGTCTTGTGAATTGTTTTTAAGAAAATGCTTCGGGATATAGAAAAATTGGTTGTGCAAAAACATTTTGGAAAAAGAAAAAGAAAAATGAATTTAATTGGAATAAATATTATTGTCTTGTTTAATGTTGTTTGATAATTAATATGACAAACATTCTTTTTAAGGATAACTTGTCTAATTAATATGTCGGAGAATGTTTGCAGGTACAATAAATGCTGTTGAAAAAGTCAACAGACGAGAAAAAGTAAAGAAAATCGTTCAAGGGTTGTAGCCGGGCAAAGATATCAAATGCAACTATTTTGCCGGGTAAAGAACTGTTTAGCCGGGTAATAGTGTAAGTTTGATACATGCCGGGTGATTGAGGAAAAGGAAGATATTGTGACCACTGTACAGCCGGGCAATGAACATGTCGTATACAGCCGGGTGAAGGTCATAGATATCAAGCCGGGTGACAAGTGTTCACTATACAGCCGGGTAAAAGTCTTTTATCTTGCCGTGTAAATGAGTCACTATGTTGCCGTGTGAAGAAGAAAAAGCATGCCGGGTGATACAACTGTGTTGCCGTGTAATGAAGAAATGCATGCCGTGTGAAGAAGGAAAGCAACTGTGTTGCCGGGTGATGAAGAAAGCAAGCCGGATGAAGAAGGAAAGCAACTGTGTTGCCGGGTGATGAAGAAAGGTTGCCGGGTGATGTTTGAAGACTACTATTCTGCCGGGTGATTAATAAAACCCATCAGGTGTAGTTGTTCCTAACCTTTACCCGTCACTACAGTGACTTACCCGTCTCTACAGTGTTTGACCCGTCAAGTGATTTTCACATGTTTGCGACTTGTCTTATGTACTTGACCCGTCACTACAGTACTTGACCCGTCAAAGCTTATTGGGCCTTTTATGTTTACCCGTCCCTTTTGTTGACCCGACACTTAAAGTTTGACCTAAATTTTTGACGATACAAAAGACCGCCTCTTCACAAACACTTATCATTTCACACATTCACTTTCAAACAAACACTCTGTGCTTAAATCGCCTTGTTATCATATTCAATCGTTTGCTCTGTAACAAGGTTGATCGATTGGATAAGGTAGTGATTTAGTGTTTTTGACCTTGATAGACCTGCAAATCAACTGTTAAAAAGAAAAATGATGATGAACAGTGTTTTGAGTATTGAATCGACACTTTGATTTTGTGTGTTAAAACCTAAATCGAATGTTGTTCTATGTACAAAATCTGTCGATCATCAACATTCAATCACTCATTTGCACCAAAACACCTTAAAATCAACTGAATCACTAAAAATGCTTACAACTGATAAAATCGCCATTGATGAACTTTGAAGCTCTTAAAAGTTAACCATCAAAATGATGAAATATTTGTTTAAAAGTGATGAATACTTGTTAAAACTGAACCAAAACATCATAAACAATTTCATCATAAAATTGTCAAAATTATGTCTTAAGTGATTAACTGTTAAAATTGAAACATTAAGTATAATCTTTAAGATTCAAAGTTGTTTGATTAAAATGATGAAAATCAGGTTATTAGAACAATTTAGAATTTAAAATGATTATGTAAATGTTTTGTTTTCTAACTTTTATTCAAACACTTATGAAAATTTTGATATGTTTTTAATGAAGAATCTAACACATTTGTCTTGTTTGTGTTTTTGTGTTTGTTTTAACAGATGGAGAATCTCAAGTTTGAGCCTAAACACAATTTGGTAGCATGTTTGGATGAATCAATTCCTGAAACAGATGGTTACAGGGATATGATCAAGTTTATCAAAAGGACCAAATATGTGTATGCTATATGTGCCAAACCGGTCATATATGCAAGGCTGATTAAGAGTTTTTGGAGGACAGCAGAGGTTGTTAGAGATGAGAATGGTGTTGCTATTGTAAGAGGGAATATTACCAGAGAGATGGTTCTGACAGTTTCTGAAGAAGCTATCAGAAATGCCCTGAGGATAGATGAAGATGAGGTTGGGATGAATGATGAGCTGACCATGGATGAATGCAAATCGTGTTTTGTTAATATGGGTCATCCACCTATATTTCCAAAATCACAGTTTTATAGGGCGAAGTTGGGAAAGAAGTATAAGCTGCTATGCTATGTTGTCCAGCAGTGCATGTCCAGGAGGAGTGCAGGGTTTGATAATTTCCCATCAGATATTGCATCACCAATTGTGGCCATAGCAGAGAATAAGCCATTTAATATGTCAAAATGGATCATGAATGGCTTTGTTTTTAACCTGGTGAAGGGAAAGAGGTTCAAGTTTCTTATGTACCCAAGATTCTTACAACTGATGATTAACATTGCCTATCCTATCATCAGATCCGAAGGTTATGATGGAGGTATGTTATACACTGAGGACATGAACGATCTATCTTACAGAAAGATGAGTATCGGGAATGTGCCTGATGTGGAATTGTTTGACTATATGAGAGATATAGCCAACAATGAAGAAGATGTAGAAGGTATTTACCATCATATATCTCATGGTGAGATTGTTGATCCACAGGACCTAGTGGATGAGGTGCCTGACAATTTGTTAGATGATGACGAGTACTTTGCTCGTCATCCAGAAGATGAAGAAGAAGGTGAGAATGGTGATGGTGATAATGATGAAGATAGTGATAGTGATGATGAACATGATGATGGTGGTAATGAAGGTGCTGAATCTGAATCTAATTCAGAGGAGGCAGAGATTGTTGAAATGGCCGAACCTATGGAAGTAGAGATTGAGAATGTTGTGATAGAAGAACCTGTTGAGGTTGCTTCTATAAAAGAATCAGTTGCTGAAGTTCCAAAGGATATCTCTGTTCAGTATGTCAGAAGAAAGAGATCGAAACAAGTTAAAGAGCCTGTGATTGTTGAGCCTGAAGAGATTGATGTACTTCAGATTGCTCAGGAGGCAATGGCCGAAGCTGAGACTATGGCACAGATAGTTGAAGAAGCTGATGCTGGCGTTGCTGATCCTACTGCTGTTGATATTCCCACCACATCATCCCAATTTGCTGAAAATATTGAACAAGGTTTGGAGTCTTCACCAAACTTTGTGTCAAAGATTGATGAAAATGAGAATGAGAAGGATAAAAGAATTGCAGAGTTAGAGGATATGGTGGCAAAGCTGATAGAAGCGAATGAATTGTTGAAAGCCTCAAATGAACGGAAAAAGAAAAGATTTGATGAGTACTGGGATATTCATAATCAAAATTTGAAAACCTTCAAGAAGTTGGATGAGGATCATGTCAAGCTTGTTGATGAACATGTGAAGTTGAAGGATGATTATGAAAAACTGAAAGAGGAGCATGAGAATCTGAAATATGATTACAAAGAACTGAAAGCTGAATGCAATACATTGGAGGCCGAGAAAGAAATGTTAGAAAAATGGTTGGAGGAAACGAAACCGAAGAAAGCTGGCTCATCATCTGACAAAGATTTTTCTGATGAAGTAGTTGAAGTGCCTGAATCTCAAGTACAGAAAGTTTATTTGACTAGAGCACGAGGTACTACGAATGTTGGCATTAGGGTGGAATCACCAATCATTGTTCCCGATGAAGCTGTTGCTGAAACTGTCATCTCTGACAAAGCTGAGGGAAAAAGGAAGTTAGATGCTATTCCAGAGATTTTTGGTGATGAAGATAGTTCGAAAAAGGCTAAGATTGATGAAACAGTGCAGATTGAGCCGATTCAATCTGTAGCTGTAGTTGAGACTGAGAAAATTGATGAAACTGTGACAGAATCTGGAGCTGAAACTGAAGTATTTGCAGTCACAGATAGTGAGAAAGAAGTTGGTTCTGAAGAAACAGTTCAGGTTGAGCCGATTCAATCCGAAGCTGTGGATATGCCTGAAACTGTAGCTGAAGTTGCAAGTCAGTTTGAGCCGGTTCAAACTGACGATGCACCTATGATTGAAGCGTTGGATGATCTGGACGATATTGATTTCACTGAATCTGAAGATGAAGCTGGGCCAGAAACAAATGTTGTTGAAGAGATTCCGGATGATTTGGATCAAAGGTTTGCATACCTTGAGAAAATGAAGTATAATGCTGTATTTTTGAATGGGTTGACGGTGAGTCAGATAAACGAAGAATATGAAAAATGTATGATTCATCAAGACAAAGCTGCAGCCGATAAAAGGGAGTTTGTTACTGAGATGGGTGAATGGACTCCAATGCAAGAGAGTTTGAATATAGAAGATTTACCTCCGACTGAACTGTATCACCAAAATCCAGAAGATATGACTGCTTCAGACATGCGTAGTTGGTTGAGTTCAAGAAATTACCCATATAAGACTTTGAAGAGGTTGAAGTCTGAATCTTTGAGGAAAATTGTTGTTAGCTTTATGAAGACTGAAAAAATGTACAATCGTATGTTTTACTTGGACTACAACAATCCTCAGTATTTTGAGCTGACAAAAAGATTCAAAGTTCTTGGACCGAAGGAGATTCCGGTGATGGCTCTTCCTGAAAATGCTCATAAGAAAAGGCACGAGTTGATTGATATGTTTCCTAGCGAAGTTAAATCATACAACATACCGATGGAGGTTCGTGAATCTTGGCATAAGTCAGCAACAGCAGGTGACGTGGTTAGGTCGCTGCTGAGTAAAGGACAGTCAATTGCTGAATTACTTGACTCGATGATTGTGCCAGAGAAGAATAAGAAAGTGAAGATAATAGCATGGAAATACGATAAAGTATTTGATGCGTTTATGATAAAGAGAGTAAATGGTTTATGTGACGTATATCATTACTACTCGAGCATTTTTAAGTTGGAAGTTCAGGACTTGAAAGAATTGCACAAACTGAGGTTGATAAATCACACGCATGCTGAGCGTGGTGATAAATGTGTTATGCTGTTAGATGCCGGGATAGCCAGACCACCAAAGTATCTTGATTTTAGAGGCCAACAGGAAGATACTGCGTATGTGCAAGCAAAGAAAGAAAGAAAGAAGAAGCGTTTGGTTGTAACTGAAGATATGTATTTGGAAGAGTTTTCGGATGAGTACTTTGACAAAGTGACAGATCCTGGATTGAAGGTGATAGATGGTTCACAAATGACAAAGCCTATACTCAGAGTGTTTTATAATCAAGAAACTTTTGAATTGAAGCTTGTTAGAAATTTGGATGATTGGGACAAAGACATGATTACACTGTTTAGTACTTTTGAGTTGAAGCTGCTACATCCATCATATATCGATTTTTTGAGAAGCTACAGAATGGAGAAGTGTAAAGATGCACTTGCTGAAGCTGATAGGAAGCTGTTTGTTGTGATGATTGAAGTTATAGCTGCGGCAACTGAAAAGATACGAGTGAGAAAGGCATTGCTAAACTCTAATCTCGTGAGGGTTGATTTACCAGAGATAGAGTATATGAGGATATCTAGAAGAGGAACTTTGGAGGTGAAAGTCAAAGGACAAGAGATGCCATTCGAATTTTATGCTAATATTGACTTTGCAGGTTTAAATCTGGATTCACTTCGACGTATGAATGCCTGCCCAATTCTGACAAATGAGTCCAAGCCTCGTCAAGCAAAGATTGCAGAGAAATTAAGTCCTGTATCGAAGAAGCTCTGAAGGAACAAGAAGAGTACAAAAGCAAAGAGCTGCTGAATGTCAAGGATGAACCGGAAGAGTGGTAAAAGAGATTGATGCTGAACAAGAAGAAAAAGATTGAAGATTTTGCTGAAGATTCAAAGATAAATCTTAGGGGGAGTACTGTTAGGGTTATTTCCTAGTTAAGATTTACTTTGTATTTTGTTTATATGTTTGTATATAGTTTAGGGTCTATTTTGTTATATTCCTTAAACTTGTATTTGTTTGCTTTAAAGCATGTAGTGAGAGAGTGTGAGGAGAGAGGCTAGATCACTTTTACACGTTAGAGAGAGAATTAACTGTGTGTGATTTTGTTTCTCCTGCACTTGTACTACGAATTGCAGGAGAAATAAATTACACACAGTTAACTCTCTCTCTAACGTGTAATGGTGATCTAGCCTCTCTCCTCACACTCTCTCACTACATGCTTTAAAGCAACAAAATACAAGTTTAAGGAATATAACAAAATAGACCCTAAACTATACACAAACATATAAACAAAATACAAAGTAAATCTTAACTAGGAAATAACCCTAACAGTACTCCCCCTAAGATTTATCTTTGATTCTTCAGCAAAAACTTCAGATCTTTTTCTTCTTTGTTCAGCATCAATCTCTTTCTACCAATCTTCTGGTTCGTCTTTGACATTCAGCAGCTCTTTTCCTTTAAATTCTTCTTGTTCCTTCAATGCTTCTTCTATGCAAGACTTGATCTTTTCGGCAATCTTTGCTTGTCTCGGCTTGGACTCGTTAGTCAGAATTGGGCAGGCATTCATGCGTTTTAGAGAATCCAGATTTAAACCTGCAAAGTCAATGTTAGCATAAAATTCAAACGGCATTTCCTTCCCCTTGACTTGCACTTCCAGCGTTCCTCTTCCAGATATTCTCATAAACTCTATCTCTGGTATGTCGACCCTCACAAGATTAGAGTTCAGCAATGCCTTTCGTACACGAATCTTTTCAGTTGCAGCAGCTATCACTTCTATCATCACCACGAACAACTTCCTATCAGCTTCAGCAAGTTTATCTTTACACTTCTCCATTCTGCAACTTCTTAGATAATCAATATAGGATGGATGAAGCAGCTTCAACTCAAAAGTACTAAATAGAGTAATCATGTCTTTATCCCAATCTTCCAAATTCCGAACAAGCTTTAACTCAAAGGTTTCTTGATTATAGAAGACTCTAAGTATAGGCTTTGTCATTTGCGAACCATCAATCACTTTCAATCCTGGATTCGTCACCTTATCAAAGTTGTGACATCTGTGTCACAAAAGTACTCATCCGAAAATTCTTCCAAATACATATCTTCACTGACAACCAATCTCTTTTTCTTTCTTTCTTTCTTCGATTGTACATACGTTGTATCTTCTTGTTAGCCTCTGAAATCAAGATACTTTGGTGGTCTGGCTATCCCGGCATCAAGCAGCATTGCACATTTATCACCACGCTCAGCATGCGTGTGATTTATCAACCTGAGTTTGTGCAATTCTTTCAGATCTTGAACTTCTAACTTAAAAATGCTAGAGTAGTAATGATATACGTCACATAAACCATTAACTCTCTTTATCATAAATGCATCAAACACTTCATCGTATTTCCATGCAATTATCTTCACCTTCTTGTTCTTTTCCGGCACAATCATTGAATCAAGTAATTCAGCGATTGACTGACCCTTACTCAGCAGTGACCTCACCATATCACCTGCTGTGGCTGATTTATGCCATGATTCACGAACATCCATCGGTATGTTATAAGATTTGACTTCACTTGGAAACATATCCATCAATTCGTGCCTTTTCTTGTGAGCATTTTCAGGTAAAGCCATCACCGGTATCTCCTTCGGTCCAAGAACTTTATATCTCTTTGTCAGCTCGAAGTATTGAGGATTGTTGTAGTCCAAATAAAACATACGATTGTACATTTTTTCGGTCTTCATAAAGCTAACAACAATCTTCCTCAGTGACTCGGATTTCAACCTCTTCAGAGTCCTATACGGATAATTTCTTGAGCTCAGCCAACTACGCATATCTGTACTTGACATTTCTTCCGGATTTTGGTGATACAATTCAGTTGGAGGCAAATCTTCTATATTCAAACTTTCTTGCAATGGAGTCCATTCACCCATCTCAATAATAAATTCCTTTTTATCAGCTTCGGTTTTGTCTTGGGCAATCAAACACTTTTCATATTCTTCATTTATCTGGCTCACAGTCAATCCATTCAGAAACACAGCATTATACTTCATCTTTTCAAGATAAGCAAATCTTTGATCTAAATCATCAGGAATCTCTTGATCAACATTTGTTTCTGGCTCAGCTTCATTTTCAGATTCAGTGAAGTCTATATCGTCCAAATCATCCAAAGCTTCAATCATAGGTGCATTGTCAGTTTGAACCGGCTCAAACTGACTTGCAACTTCAGGTACAATTTCAGGCACATTCTCCATTACTTCAACAACTTCAGACACTTTTTCAACAATTTCAGCTTCAGATTGAATCGGCTCAATCTGAACCGGTTCAGCAATTTCAGCTTCAGTCACAATCTTATCAACTATCTCAGTTTCAACTACAGCTACAGATTGAATCGGCTCAATCTGCACTGTCTCATCAATCCTTGCCTTTTTCGAACTGCTTTCATCACCCATAATCTCTGGTATAGCATCTAACTTCCTTTTTCCCTCAGCTTTGTCAGAGATGACAATTTCAGCAACAGCTTCATCGGGAACGATGATTGGAGATTCCACCCTTATGCCAACATTTGTAGTACCTCGTGCTCTGGTCAGATAAACTTTTGGTACTTGATCCGCTTCAGCTATTTCGACCACTTCATCTGAAAAATCTTTATCAGATGATGAACCAGCTTTCTTTGGTTTCGTTTCCTCCAGCCATTTTTCCAACATCTCTTTCTCATCCTCCAATGTATTGCATTCAGCCTTCAACTCAGTATAATCATACTTCAGATTATCATATTCCTCCTTCAGTTTTTCATAATTATCCTTCAACTCATCATGCTCAATTTTCAACTTAAGATGATCTGCATCCAACTCTTTGAAAAATTTCAAGTTCTGATTATGAATATTACAGAACTCTTCAAACCTTTTCTTTTTCCTTTCATTCGAAGCTTTCAACAAGTCATTTGCCTCTACCAACTTTTGTACCATCTCTTCTAACTCAGCAATCTTTTTCTCATTCTCTGTTTCATCAACACTTGTCACAAAGTTTGGTGAAGACTCCAAACCTTGTTCAATATTTTCTGCAATGGGGGATGATGTGGTGGGAATATCAACAGGGATAGGATCAGTAACGCCAGCATCAGCTTCCTCAACTATCTGTGCAATAGTTTCAGCTTCGGCCATTACCTCCTGAGCTATCTGAATTACATCTATCTCTTCAGTCTCAATCACATTCGGTTCCTCTACAGTCACCGACTCTATTACTGGTTTCGATCTTTTTCTTCTAACATACTGAACAGTAATATCCTTTGGAATTTCAGCAACTACTTCTTCTTCAACAGAAGCAACCTCAACAGGTTCTTCTATCACAACAGGCTCAATGATTTCAACATTCTCAGTCTCCAATTCCATCGGTTCAGTTGTTTCAACAATCTCTGCCTCCTCTGAATTAGATTCAGATTCAGCACCTTCATTACCACCATCATCATTATCATCATCTTGACCATCACCACTGTCACTGTCACCATTTTCACCATCATCACTATCATCTTCTTCTTCATTCTCAGACTCATTTTCATCCTCTGGATGACGAGCAAAGTACTCATCATCATCTAACAGATTATCAGGCATCTCATCCACCAAATCATGAGGATTTACAATCTCTCCATGTGATATGTGATGGTAAACACCTTCAATATCTTCTTCATTATTTGCTATATCTCTCATATAGTCAAATAAGTCCACATTAGGCACATTCCCGATACTCATCTTTCTGTAAGATAGATCGTTCATGTCCTCAGTATATAATATACCTCCAACATAACCTTCAGTTCTGATGATAGGATAGACAACATTGATCATCAGTTGTAAGAATCTCGGGTACATGAGAAACTTAAACCTCTTGCCCTTTACCAAATTAAATACAAACCTATTCATTATCCACCTTGACATATTGAATGATTTGTTTTCAGCTATAGCAACAATTGGAGATGCTATATCTGATGGGAAATTGTCAAAACCTGCACTCCTCCTTGACATGCACTGTTGGACAACATAGCACAACAACTTATACTTCTTTCCCAACTTCGCCCTATAAAATTGTGACTTTGGAAATACAGGTGGATGCCCCATATTAACAAAACACGATTGACACTCAGCCATGGTCAATTCATCATTCATTCCAACTTCATCTTCATCTATTCTCAGGGCATTTCTGATGGCTTCTTCAGACACTATCAACACCATATCTCTAGAAATATTTCCTCTCACAACAGCAACACCATTGTTATCTCTAATAACCTCTGCTGTTCTCCAAAAACTCTTAATCAGCCTTGCATATATGACCGGTTTGGCACACATAGCATACACATACTTTGTCCTCTTTATAAACTTGATCATATCTCTGTAACCATCAGTTTCAGGGATAGATTCATCTAGACATGCCACCAAATTGTGTTTGGGCTCAAACTTTAGATTCTCCATCTGTCAAAACAAACACAAAACATAAACAAGACAAATGTGTTAGATTCTTCATTAAAAACATATCAAATTTTTCATAAGTGTATGAACAAAAGTTAAGAAGAAAAAACATTCATATAATCATTTTAACCCTAAATTGATTTAATAAACTGATTTTCATCATTTTGATCAAAACAACTTTGAATTTTAATCATTATACAACATTCATCAATTTTAACAGTTTAACACTTAATACCACAAAATTTGAAAGTTATAGAGTGAAGTTGTTTAACATGTTTTAGTTCAGTTTTAACATGGATTTGTCACTTTTAACACACATTTCATCATTTTGAAGTTTAACATTTAAGAGCTTTCAAAGTTCATCAATGGGGGTTTTAACAGTTATGACAATTTTGATTGATTCAGTTGATTTTAAGGTGTTTTGGTGCAAATGAATGATTGATTCTTAATGATCGACAGGTTTTACACTTAAAACAACATTCGATTTTGGTTTTAACACACACAATCAAAGTGTCGATTCAATGATCAAAACACTGTTCATCATCGTTTTTCATTTTATCGGTCGATTTGCAGGTTTATCAAGGTCAAAACACATAATCACTACCTTATTCAATCGATCAACCTTGTTACAGAGCAAAACGATTGAATATGATAACGGACGATTTAAGTACAGAGTGTTTGTTTGAATGTGAATGTGAAAAATGATAAGTGTTTGTGAAGAGGCGGGTTTTTATATCGTTTAAGAATTAGGTCAAACTTGAGGTGCCGGGTCAACAACATGGGACGGGCAAGCTTAAAAAAGCCCAATAAGCCTTGCCGGGTCAAGCACTGTTGATCCGTGTCATGTACTGTAGTGACGGGTCATGTACTGTTGAGACAAGTCACAACATGTGAAACATACTTGACGGGTCAAACACTGTAGAAACGGGTAAGTCACTGTAGTGACGGGTAAAGGTTAGGAACAACTACACCTGATGGGTTTTATTCATCACCCGGCAGAATAGTAGTCTTCAAACATCACCCGGCAACCTTTCTTCATCACCCGGCAACACAGTTGCTTTTCTTTTATCCGGCTTGCTTTCTTCATCACCCGGCAACACAGTTGCTTTCCTTATCACCCGGCATGCTTTCTTCTTCACACGGCAACATAGTTCTTCATACGGCAACATAGTTCTTCATACGGCAACATAGTTCTTCATACGACAACATAGTTCTTCACACGGCATGCATTCTTCATTACCCGGCAACACAGTGTTATACTCTTACACGGCAAGAAGATTTCTCTTTTACCCGGCTGTATAGTGAACACTTGTCACCCGGCAGATATCTATGACCTTCACCCGACTGTATTTGACATGTTCATTGCCCGGCTATACAGTAGTCATAATATCTTCCATCTTTTTCTCAATCACCCGGCTTGTATCAAACTCACAACATTACCCGACTGAACAGTATGTTCATTACCCGGCAGAACAGTTGTATCTGATATTTTTGCCCGGCTATAACACTTTGCGATTTTTCTTCACTTTTCTCGTCTGTTGACTTTTTCAACGGCATTTATTGCACCTGCAAACATTCTCGACATATTAATTAGACAAGATATCCTTAAAAAGAATTTGCCACATTAATTATCAACAACATTAAACAAGCAATAACATAAATTACAATTAAATTCATTTTTCTTTTTCTTTTTCAAAGATGATTTTGCACGACCAATTTTTCTATATCCCGAAGCAATTTCTGAAAATCACATTGCAAGACCTTGGGTTTGTTTTTAACATATCCAATACTTTTGCTTTTCATACCACATAATCTTGTTCATTCAAAACACTTATTCAAAATATTTTTGGATCTTTTATAGATATTTTTCTTCAAATTATTCTCCCCCTAAACTTGAAATTTCTTGAAATTTTTAAGTTTAACAAGGATGTCGATGTGTCAATAATGATTCCATATGCCTGCACACACAAAGCACACACATTAAAGTAAATACATATGCAATGCAATGAATCAAAATATCGCAGTGAGATCATACCACACATTATCTGAACATGTTTTGCAAGTTTTTGAATAGACATTTGACTTATGTTTGATTGAGTGATGATATGAAAACATACCAATTAGCTCGAGTTGACACACTTACTTTTTCAGTAACATGATGATATTTAAGGTTCGTTTAGAATGACTTATGTGACCCACATGTATACATATGTCAACATATTTCCTTATCAAACACTACCAGAATGCTTATTGCTCAAAATCTGGTCACTTACAGTCATACACAGTGTGGAATCTGGGTTCTATTCGGATTTGGTCCACTTTGGGACTTCTTTTTAATTCCATCTTTGGGAATATTTCTTTCCTATTGTTCCCCTTGGGAATCTTCTGAATTCCTTTTTGGAATATTTGTTTGGTGATGGTCCACATTTGGGACTCTTTTCGTTCCATCTTTGGGAATCTTTTGCTGCATCTTGAAGCTCAAAAGAGACTTCGTGTGAGACTTCAGGTCTGTGGGTACCACAACAAAGAAGCTCACGATGCGGTTCATCACACTGAATAGACTACATCGTTACCCGATCATGCACAACTATCATCACAAGCAATGTATTAAAAGATATATATCTAGACATGTATAACAATGGAACTTAACACAAAGATCATTAAGTTTATGTTTGTCAACAATCAACTTACTTGTTCAGTCTAATTGCCTGAGCTGTCTAGCACATCAATTTAACATTCATCAGTCTTTATTAAAAATGATGTAACAAATAATGTCTAGTGTAACTATCATTTCTCACTTTTTGCAATATAGATTCTTATGACATGATATTTTCTTTTCTTTTTGCTTTTATATTTTGTTTTTGCTTTTTGTTTTTGTTTTTTTTTTATGCACAATCACAATGCAAAACATAAAATAAAAGACAACGGAATCAATATATGACATCAACTTATTTTATTTTTGGCTTTTATATTTTTTTTCTGATATTTTTTTTTTTTTCGAAAAATAGAATCATTCATGATTGATTAATCCTATGGATTGAATTAAGAATTCAAACCGGCCTGACAAAAATGATTTTGTGAAGAGATCTGCCAGTTGTTTGTCGGTATGAACTTTAATCAAAATTATTAAACCTTTTTCAGAGTTGTCTCTTAAAAAGTGATATCGAATTTCGATATGTTTGGTTTTTGAGTGTTGAACATGATTAGCAGTAATAAACATAGCAGCAGTATTGTCTATGTAAATAGGAGTTTTTAGAAAGTTAAACCCGTAGTCAAGCAATTGGTTTTGTAACCACAAAACTTGAGAACATCCTGCGGATGCAGCGATATACTCTGCTTCAGCTGTGGATACAGAAACATTGGTCTGCTTCTTGCATTGCCAAGAGACAAGTCTAGGACCCAGAAATTGACATCCACCAGTAGTCGATTTCCTGTCAAGAGCACACCCACCAAAATCACTGTCAGAATAACTATATAATTCAAAATTTCCTTCATAAGGATACCATAACCCAAGATTCGGTTTCCCTTTAAGATATCTGAATATACGTTTCACAGCAACAAGATGCGACTCTTTTGGATCAGACTGATATCTTGCGCACACACATACAGCATACATGATGTCTGGCCTTGATGCAGTAAGATACATCAGTGAACCAATCATTGATCTGTATAGTGTTTGATCCACGGATTTGCCTTTCGAATCCGGCTGAATCTTGCAATTCACATCAGATGGAGTTCGAATAGTCTGACAATCTTGCATCTTGAACTTCTTCAACAACTTCTCAACGAATTTTGATTGATTGATGAAAATTCCGTCAGCTGATTGTTTTACTTGTAATCCAAGAAAAAAATTAATCTCCCCCATTGAACTCATCTGGAATCTAGACTTCATGATTTCCTCAAATTCTTTGCACATTGACGCACTGGTTGATCCGAAGATAATATCGTCCACATAAACTTGAACACATAAGAGTTCTTCATTCCCCCTCTTCACAACAATACCACGTTCGTCTGGCTTGTTTTTGTACAACCATCTTGTACCAATCGCATTCTCTCCTTCAGGTAAGTCCACTAATTTCCAAACTTACTGTTTGCGAAATTGAAGTAACTCCTCTTGCATGGCTTCAATCCAACTATTATCTTGCAACGCCTCTGAAATGTTCTTTGGCACCACTTGAGATAGAAAACACGAATAAAGACAAACATTTGCTTGTTCAGTCCGACTTCTTGTAGTTCTCTGATTCAACGGCCCGATAATCTGAGAGACAGGATGTTTCTTGTGAATTCGATGAATTGGTATGTCACCTCCTTGCACTTGACTCTCCAGATTAGAAGTATTCAGATTTGGTAGATCTTGTAGTATGGTAGAAGAATGCTGAGTGAAATTCGGGACTTGATCCGGTGAATTGATGAAGTAATCAAAAGATTCTGGAATATCTTCAACATTCGGATCTGATGATGGTTGATTCTGAACAGATCCACCATCATTAGGAGAACTTTGCGGATTCACATCATCTTCAAGATTGTTTGATTCTTGATCTTCTTGAGAACCAGAAGGACCCGGAGCTTGACTGGATTTGACATGATCAGGATTATGAAACGACATGAATGGATATTCAGAGTTGAGATTTCCATCTTCGTCATTATCAGAATCGTCACTAAAGCATCCCAAGTCACCTGATTCTTTCCTTGCTTTTCCTGAAAAATCAAATAAGTTAGAATTGAAAGATTTTGATAACGAATCTAAATCAAATAACCATTCGGGACCATGTGCCACTGACGGAAACGAATTTTCTAAAAACTTTACGTTAATAGTTTCAATAACAGTATTTGTTTTGCTATTAAAAACCCGATAAGCTTTAGAAACAGACGAATATCCAAGGAAAAATCCATCGTCAGATTTTGACTCAAATTTCCCGAGATGATCATTTAAATTCAGAATCGTTACAGGACAACCAAATGCTTTCAAATATGAAATATTCGGTTTTCTTCCAAATAACAACTCATAAGATGTTTTCTGTTTATCCTGAACCAATAATGTCCTGTTTTGTACAAAACACGCAGTAGCAATAGCTTCGTCCCAGAATGTGATAGGGATTTTGGCATCTGCGAGCATGGATCTTGCAGCTTCAATCAGTGTCCGGTTTTTCTGTTCCGCAACCCCATTCTGTTGAGGCGTTCTTGGAGCACTAAATTGTCTAGCAATTCCTTTTTCTGCACAAAACAAATCATCATTAGCGTTCTTAAATTCTGTACCATTATCACTTCGTAAAATTTTCACTTTACAATCCAACTGATTTTCAACTTTGATGATAAATTCTTTTAATAACTCCGCAGTTTCAGATTTAACATGCAAAAAATAAACCCAAGAAAATCTAGTGAAATCGTCAATAATGACAAAACAGTAAGACTTCTTTCCAATGCTTTGCACATTTGTTGGTCCGAAAAGATCCATATGTAGCATTTGCAAGGGTTTTGAAATGGAGTTTTCTGGCTTGGACTTAAAAGACATGCGGTGCTGTTTTCCTTTCAAACATGCTGGACAGAGATTAGTTGTACAGAATTTCTTCGATGGGATTCCCAAAGCATGATTTCCAGTCACCAAACGATTCATGTTTCTGAAGTTTGAATGGCCCAGCCGTCTATGCCAAAGCTGACTCTCATCATTTGAAGCATGCGCAATGAGACAAGTAGTTTCGGTTTCGGCATCAATCTGCGACATATCCAACTTGTATACATCACGATCTCTTGGAGCTTTCACCACTACCCATTCATTGTCGATCTTGAAACCTGGTTTGAGTATATAACAGAAAGAATCATCAAATAAAGTTGAATACGATTTATCACAAATTTGAGATACACTTAGTAAGTTAAAGTTCAACTGTGCACAGTAGTTGACTTTATCAAAACTAATGACCCCATTGGATACGGTTCCTTCTCCTGTTATTTTACCACCCGCATCACCTCCAAATGCAACGTGTGTACCATTTTTCAGCTTGAAATCCTGAAGCAAGGCATGGTTGCCTGTCATATGCCGGCTACACCCACTATCAACGAACCATGAGTTGATAGGTCTTCTTGGGCGTACCTGCATTTCAACAATCACTTAGTTAGTTTGGTCAACCCAGGCCCACACGGTCTTGGGTTTTCCGAATCTATCTGCAATAGTAACTTGTTGATATTGAACATTTTAAAAATTTGTTTCATTTAAGAGATTTTGATGCTGATAACTATTGTTTCGCCCATTGGCGTTCATTGACTGCTTTCTTCTCAAAGCACTAAACCTTTCCTCTAGCTTAGGATCAAGGTTATTTTCAAACTTTTGGTTTCTTACCATTAAAGCTCTTGGCTTAAAATTATTAACCTGCACATTTCTTGAAAAGTTAGAAACAGAATTGTTTCGATTGAAATTTCTCAAAACTGGAGAATGACTTTGATTCATATTTTGAAAACCAAATGATTTATTTTGAAAATTTGAAAACGGAGTCATTTCTCTTGTTGAGTTTGATCGAAAGAAACAATTCTTTGTGTCATGATTCCTTCCTTCACAAATATCACAAAATTTGTTATAATAGCATTCTTCTGAAGAATGATTTCTTTTGTCACAGTAACTGCAGTACCTGTTAAAGAAACATTCAGCAGTTGCATGATTATATCTATCACAAATTTCACAATGTTTCTTGCTAATCCTAAAGAGCCGATTGTTAACTCTTGATGTTGAACCAAATTGTGATTCATTATCATGGTTGTTCGGTTTTAGATTAACGCTTTTCTGTGGTGACTTTGTTTGTGATTTTGATTGCATGGGACTTTGGTTCGATTTTAAACTGTTCTGTTTGGTTACCTTTTTAGATTCAGTTCTCTTATCATTGACAGCGGAAGACTTAGGACCTGAACCTGTTTTCAGACCAGAGTTAGATTTGATTGGAGAATTGATTGGTTTACCATAAGATCCGTTCAAATCAAACGTTCCTGCAGACACAAACTTGATGTTCTTACCTTTTGACACTTTCTTGACAGGTTTAACTTTGTCAGTTTTAACACTTTGAACTTTGGTGTTATCATTCGATTTTAAGACACTTTTGCCTTTTGATTCTTTTGTTTCAGATTGATTGTTCATTACTTTCGATTTCTGCTTCTTTGCAGTTGAAACTTCATCCTTCTTCACTTCTTGCTTCTTGATCAACTGATCAGCAACTTGCGCCTTTTGTTCTTTCTTCCACCTGATGTATTCAGGATCATTGTATCCTGAAAATTCACCTTCATCCTTCACTGTTTCTGGCTTCGGATTCAGTTCCGGATACTCAACGAGTTGAATCAGAACAGGCTCTAACTTGTTATCAGATTCGTTGCTTGCTTCATCATCAGCTTCAGTTGTCACACCATCTTCTTCTTTCAAACTTTCCATCAGCACTTCAGAACCTTCAGACTCGGATTTACTTCTTTGAATTTCTTTGAATTTTCTTTCATTTTCAGGTGAATGATCAAATTCATTAAAGTTTTCCGGTAAGGTTTGTGTGATAGAATTTGGCATTGGCTCATGAGTAAAACCCAACCCGGTTTTGGTTTTGTTACCTCTTTCACTTACAAGTTGTTGCACCATTGTTTTACAACTTTTAACTTTTGACAATTCAACTTGAGTGACAGCATGTGCCACTTTTTCTTGTTCAAAGTTCTTTGTCATTTATTCAAGTTGTTTTGTTACCAGTTCCAATTCCTTTAAAGTTTTGTTCCATGATTCTTTAAGTGACAAAATCTTCTCATCAGAAATTTTATGATCAATTTTAAGTTGTTCTTGAAGTCTTTCATGTTTACTTAATTTATCACCAATTTTAAATGAATGAGTTCGATAATGTTCTACTTGTTGAATGCATTGTTCAGAACATAATCTTTCTTTGACATCTATGGGCAATGGAACATAGTTAGGGGGTAAGTCATTACTAACCTTTGGTTGTTCGGTAGAAGATGAAGACTCACTGGATGTAGCCATTAACGCAACTTCAGATTCAGATTCTTCAGTAGGATCAGACTTTGCACTCCAGTCATAATCTTCAGCATCTTCACTCATATCTTCAATCATTTTTCCATCCCCTTCTTCAGACTAGTCTTCTTCGATTTCACATACCAGTGCCAGATTTGATGTAAGATCAGATGTAAATTGTTCTGCATAAGCACTCCAATCATATCCGTCTTTTACACTCACTACCAGTGCCTTTGTTTGGTCTTCTGGTTTCTTTCCTTCATCCTTTAATTCCGGCATGGGAAGACTTTGATATGGTTTCTGAAAAGAACGTTGATTTCTGCTTTGGTAGCTTGAAAACTGTTGTGAGCTTTGACCTTGACCTTGATTACTTGAACTAGCTTGGTCGTTGAAATTCTGATTCTTAGGAGCTTTGCATTCCCTTGAAAAATGACCATACCGATTACAATTGAAACATCTGGCCTTTGATTTGTCAAAACCAACAGTTTTGTTTGCATGAGGCTTGTAACTTCGGTTAACATATGCATGCTTTTGTGTCCTATATGCAACCATTACCATTTGCCAATTCAAATCCATTTCTTCAACGTCAACTGGATCCATCTCAAATAAGTCTTGAAGGACAACGTCCATTTGACTTAAGTGACTTCGTTGATATGCTTGAAAACTTGCCATAAACGCTGTAAAAGCAGTTTTGGTCTCGTCATCTTGCAACAGAATGTTCATTACGTCTTTCACCTTGGCTTGAACATTTGAACTTTGATTTTCTGATTGATTCTTTAGATATTGACTTTGAACTTGAGCTCTTGGTGGAGATTGAGGTTGAGAATAAGTTGGTGAACTTGGAAAGTATGATGAATCAGTGTAGAAACTTGCACCAACAAATAAATCACCCTCTTCTTCAAACTTCATTGCATCTTGTGCAAGAAATGCATTCTCCACAGTATTGGCAGGATTTACCACATACTTATACTGAGCTTGTGAGCTTGATCTATCAGTATTTCTTGATCCTTCATCAATCTCAACTTCTTCAATCTTTCCAATAAGCAAATCTAATTCCATTGGAAATTTCTCAGTATGCTTTAACAGAGTAACAGTCTGCTTCCATGATGATGGCAAAGCACATAACAATCGATCATTCAAGTCTTGAAGTTCAGTCTTAACTCCGAGGTTTGACATCTCAGTAGTTAAGTGAACAAATCTGTTCATGAATATGTTCAAATAACTCCAATTGCCTTTTTAACTTTGATTTCTTCAAACTTCTCAATTGTTCTCCTCCTTCACATATCGACTTTAATGCCTTGAAACATGTATAACCAGTCTGATATGCATCCAATCTCGACAGAACTTGGAGTGGCAGTCCCTTGCACATTAAAGAATAAGCCTTGCTATCATTTTTCACTTTCTTCAAATCTTCTGCTGACAAATTATCCTCTGGATAAGGTTCAGTAGAATCTTTGGTGTAGGTACTTGCACTATCTGGAGCAGTCTGAGTCGGAATATGAGGACCCTTTTCAATTGACTTCCATAAATCATTGTCAATGGAGCATAAGTGATGTCTCAGTCTGATTGTCCAATTCTTGAAATCTGCACGATTAACAAGTCTAGGAACACGGTTATCAGAATCATCATTAGGTGCCATTTTTAACAAATTTTTAAAGAAAATATTTTTGGTTTTTGTTAATTTTTTTTTAAAGAAATGATTAAAATACTGAAATAAAGACAAGTAATTAAAGACAAGATAACAAAGACAAGAATTAAAATAACTAAAATGAGTCACACGGCTGAACAGTGAAAATCCTTCTTCACCCGGCTAAACAGTAGCTTTGTTCTTCACCCGGCAGAGAAAAAGTCTTTACACGGCTAAACAGTTACACGACTCAACAGTTGTAAATCTTGTATTCTTCACCCGGCAAAACAGTTACTCGGCTGAACAGTTGCACGGCAACAAGAAATAACTTCACACGGCAGATAACTTGACCCGGCTTGAATCTTGACACGGCAAAAGGCTTTATCCGGCTGAACAGTTGTCGATCACACGGAAATGTTGTTTACCCGGCTACACAGTTTGATGATCACCAGCTGAATTTTATTAATCACCCGGCGTAACAGTGTATTACCCGGCACAACAGTTGTTGATCCGGCTGAACAGTAACACTTTTCCTCGTCAGATTCTTTACCCGTCTAGCACAAAATCCCTTACACGGCTGCACATGACCTAATTGTTCTTCAATCTAAGTCCAAAGGAAATTGTCTAAGTCAAATTTGTTACCCGGCAAGTTAATCTTCAACCAAGTTCATACTGTTCATCATCTTCTCCATGAGAATTTTCTGGGTTTTGTCAAAAACTTGTCCAATTCGTTCAAAATTCACACATAAGCTGTGAAATGGTCCGATTATCAATCCCTAATCTCAATCAATCCAAAGCATGATCAAATTTTTATGAATTTGGGCAAAATTCGATCGAACAGTAATTTTTTCAATCTTCTTAATTCCTCAGATCTGATGATAATCTGATGGAATTTGCACAATCGTTGTGAATTAGAAGTGATTGTGATGATAAATCACAACTAAAAACAGCAACAATTCATTCAGATCATGATATTTGAGCAATATTGATGTGTTTTGCTTAAGAACAGCGAAGAACACAATACCGAAAGCTCTGATACCAAATGATAGGTTCAATTGGATCGTTAATATTACTCACAATGATCAGAATAATTCGCACAAACAAACAGTTCAATCACAAACACAATTCATACTAATAATTCTCTTTGTATATTGATGATCAAAGCAAATTTGTAGTACAAGTGCAGGAGAAATAAATCACACACAGTTAACTCTCTCTCTAACGTGTAATGGTGATCTAGCCTCTCTCCTCACACTCTCTCACTACATGCTTTAAAGCAACAAAATACAAGTTTAAGGAATATAACAAAATAGACCCTAAACTATACACAAACATATAAACAAAATACAAAGTAAATCTTAACTAGGAAATAACCCTAACACATTTCTTGACCTTTGGCTTGCACTTCCTCGATGCTGAAGCTGATTGGAAATTGTTTATGGTGATGATTGAAGTGATTGCTGCTGCTTCTGAGAAAATTCGTCTAAGGAAGGCATTACTTAGTTTGTGCAACTCCTTCAAATCTTGCACTTCCAACTTGAAAATACTTGACTAATAATGGTAAACATCGCATAAACCATTAACTCGTTTAATCAAAAATGCATCGAACACTTCATCATATTTCCACGCTATGATTTTCACCTTCTTGGACTTTTCCGGTACGATCATTGAATCAAGCAGTTCAGCAACAGACTGTCCTTTACTCAGCAGAGATCTAACAACATCTCCTGTTGTGGCAGATTTATGCCATGATTCTCGTACATCCATAGGAATATTGTATGATTTCACCTCACTTGGAAACATGTCAATCAACTCCTTTCTCTTTTTGTGCGCATCTTCTGGTAAAGCCATCACCGTTATCTCCTTGGGTTCGAGTACTTTGTATCTCTTTTTCAGCTCATAATATTGCGGGTTGTTGTAATCCAGATAAAACATGCGGTTATACATTTTCTCCGTCTTCATAAAACTTATTACAATCTTCTTCAGCGATTCATGTTTCAGTCTCTTCAAAGTTTTATATGGATAGTTCCTCGAACTTAACCATTCGCGCATGTTTCTGGAAGACATTTCTTCTGGATTTTGATGATAAAGCTCTTTTGGAGGTAAATCATCAATATTCAGGCTTTCTTGGAGTGGTGTCCATTCACCCATCTCAACAACAAACTCTTTTTCATCAGCAGTAGCTTTGTCTTGAACATTTAAGCACTTCTCATACTCTTCATTGATTTGACTCACAGTTAGTCCATTCAAATACACAGGATTATACTTCATCTTTTCTAGATAAGCAAAACGTTCAGGCAGATCAGCTGGTATCTCATCATCTGGATTAACTTCAGGTTCAGCTTCAGGTTCAGACTCAGTAAAATCTATGTCATCCAAATCATCCAGTGCCTCTATCATCGGTGCAGTTTCAGTTTGAACCGGCTCAAACTGAAATGCTTCTTCAGTCACAGTTTCTGGCACATTCTCAACCACTTCAACTACTTCAGGCACTTTCACCACCTCAGCTTCTTCAGTTTCAGTTACAGATTCAGATTGAATCGGCTCAATCTGAACTGTTTCTTCCATTCTAGCTTTCTTTGCAACAACCTCTTCTTCAGCCATCTCAGGCACAGCATCTAACTTACGTTTTCCCTCAGCTTTGTCAGGAATGACAGTAACAGCAGCTTCATCGGGAATAGGGACAGATTCTACAATTGGTTCTGTCACAGTCTTAGATCTTTGTGATCTAGTTTGATAGACTGTGACGTCCCTAGGAGTCTCAGACACTCCAATGTCTTCTTCTACCATAAAATCCTTATCTGATTCTGAACTCACAGCTTCCTCCTCTTTTATCCAATTCTCCAACACTTCTTTTTCAACACGTAATGTGTTGCATTCTGCTTGCAACTCTTCATAATCAGCCTTTAGTTGTTCATGATCAGCCTTCAGTTTTTCATGATCCGCATCTAATGCTTTAAAAATTTCTAAGTTTTTCTGATGCGTAGCCCAAAACTCTTCTAATCTCTTCTTCTTTCTTTCATTAGATGCTTTCATCTGCTCATTAGCATCCAAGAGTTTGGCTACCATCCTCTCCAAGTGAAAAACTTTGTCTTCTTCTTCATTTAAATCAACATCTGATGCAACCTTAGGTGAAGACTCCTTTGGTTCATCAATATGTTCAGCTGCTCTGGAGGATGTGGCAATGTCAACTCGATCAGAAACAATCATACACTCCTCAGCATCATCGATTGTCTGTGCCACAATCTCCACTTCAGCAGCAACTTCTTTAGCAATCTGTACAATGTCCACTATCTCTGGCACATTTACATTTTCAATCACACTCGGCTCCTCGACCAACATAGGCTCAATTACAGTTTTAGATCTTCGAGATCTAGTATATTGAACTGTAATATCCCTAGGAGCTTCAGACACAACTTCTTCTGCAACATTAACAACCTCCACAGGTTCTTCAATCACTAGTGGTTCTGTTTCAAATGTCTCGGCCTCCTCAGAAACTGATTCAACACCATCCTCATTTCCATCATTCCCACTATCATCATCACTATCATCCTCACTTTCACTATCATCATCACTATCACTATCATCACCTTCTTCATTTTCATCATTCTCAGTCTCATCTTCCTCTTCTGGATGTCGAGCAAAATCCTCAACATTGTGGATTCACAATCTCTCCATTTGATATGTGATAATACACAATCTCAATATCCTCAACATTGTTGGCTATATCTCGCATATAGACAAACAATTCAACACTTGCAACATTCCCTATGCTCATCTTTCTGTATGATAAATCATTCATGTCCTCAGTATATAAAATTCCTCCAGCAAATCCTTCTTCTCTGATGATAGGATATGCAACATTGATCATCAGTTGCAAGAATCTCGGATAGATGAGAAACTTGAACCTTTTGCCCTTCACTAAATTGAATACAAACCCGTTCATAATCCATTTCGACATATTGAACGGTTTGTTCTCTGCAATAGCTACGATGGGGGATGCAATGTCAAAAGGAAAATTGTCAAAACCAGCACTCCTTCTGGACATGCACTGCTGAATCACATAACATAGCAGCTTCCACTTCTTCCCCAATCTAGCTCTAACAAACTGTGATTTTGGAAATACGGGAGGATGACCCATATTCACAAAACACGCCTGACATTCAGCAGTAGTCAGCTCATCATTGGCACCAGCTTCATCATCATCTATCCTTAGAGCTGTTCTGATAGACTCCTCAGAAACAATCAACTCTAAATCTCTAGTGATGTTTCCTCTAACAACAGACACTCCAGCCTCATTAGTCACAACCCAGCTGTTCTCCAAAAACTTTTGATCAGTCTTGCATATATGACAGGCTTAGCACACATAGCATAGACATACTTGGTTCTCTTGATAAATCTCATCATATCTCTATACCCCTCTGTTTCTGGTATAGTTTCATCCAAACATGCAACCAAATTATGCTTGGGTTCAAACTTGAGATTCTCCATCTGTTTGACAAAAAGAAACAATACACCTGAGTTAGATTGTTCATTCAAATATAACAGATTTTCATAAGTGTTTAAACAAAAAGCTATAATGTAAAACAATCACATAATCATTTTAACACCTAAGTTGATTTAACAATCTGATTTTCATCATTTTGTTTAATAAAACCTTTTTGAATCAATGATCATACAACAATTTACACTTAACAGATTAATCACTTAAGAACACAAATTTGAAATTTTTATGATGAAGTTTAATGACATGTTTTAGCTCAGTTTTAACATTGATTTGTCACTACTTAACACACATTTCATCATTTTGAGTTTAAAACTTAAGAACTTTCAACAGGTCATCAATGGCGGTTTGACAGTTATGAGCAAATTTGAGTCGATTCTGTTGATTTTAAGCAGTTTGATGCAAATTAATGAAAGATTGTTAATGATCGACAGTTATTGCACCTAGTACAACATTCGATTTCAGTTTTAACACACAAAATCAAAGTGTCAATTCAGTGATCAAAGTACTATTCATCATCATTTTTCGTTTTAACGATCGATTTGCATGTTTATCAAGGTCGAATCACTTAAAATATACCTTATTCAATCAATCAAACTTGTTACAGAACAATCGATTGAACAAAAGTATGAATGATTTGAGGTACAGGGGATTTTGCCTGAAAAACTTTGTGAAAAATGATAAGTGTTGTGAAGAGGCGGGTTTTTATATGGTTTAAGAATTAGGTCAAACAAATTGGAACGGGTCAACAATTTGGGACGGGTAAGCATAAAAGCCCAATAAGCCTAGACGGGTCATGCACTGTTGAGCCGCGTCAACCCCTGTTGGGACGGGTCAAGTACTTGGGACGGGTCACAACATGGACGGGTCAACATAAAAACATATAAAACACTTAGACGGGTCAATCACTGTAGAGACGGGTAAGGCACTGTAGAGACGGGTAAAGGTTAGGAACTACTACACCTGTTTTGTTTTTACTCATCACCCGGCTGCATAGTAGTCTTCTTTATCACCCGACTTGCATAATGACCTTTGTTCATTACCCGGCTGCATAGTGATCTTCTTCATCACCCGGCTTGCTCTTCTTCATCACCCGGCAACACAATTGTTGTACTTTACCCGGCTACACAGTGTTCTTCACTTACACGGCAAGATAAAGACTTCTTTCTTTTACCCGGCTGTGGAGTGTCAACACTTCATTACCCGGCTGTATAGTAACACAACATGTCACCCGGCAGATATCAATGACTTCTTCACCCGGCTGTATAATGACTTGTTCATTACCCGGCAGCACAGTAGTCATAATATCTTCACCCGACTGTCTTCTTTCACATAATCACCCGGCTCATATCAGACACAACAACTTTACCCGGCTGAATAGTGTCTTCATTACCCGGCTAAACAGTTGTTTCTGATATCTTCACCCGGCGACACTCACTTTGACAATTTTTCAATTTTTTTCTCGTCTGTTGACTTTTCAGCTGCATTTATTGCACCTGCAAACATTCTTGACAAATTAATTAGACAAGACATCCTTATTAGAGTTTGTCATACTAAAAATCAACAACATAAGACAAGGCAACAAAATTAATTCTAATTAAATCCCTTTTTCTTTTTCTTTGATTTTTCTTGTAAAAGTGTTTTTGCACAACCAAAAAAATTTCTATATCCCGAAGCAATTTCTTAAGAACACATTACAAGACCTTGGGTTTGTTTTTAACACATCCAATACATTTGCTTTTTCATACCACATAATCTTGTTCATTCAAAACACACTTATTTGAAAATATTTTTGGATTTTTGCAAATATTTTTCTTCTTCAATTTATTCTCCCCCTAAACTTGAAATTTCTTGAAATTTTTAAGTTTAAAAAGGATGTCGATGTGTCAATAATGATTCCAAATGCCTGCACACACAAAGCACACACATTAAAAAAAATACATATGCAATGCAATGAATCAAAATATCGCAGTGAGATCAAACCACACATTATCTGAACATGTTTTGCAAGTTTTGAATAGACATTTGACTTATGTTTGATTGAGTGATGATATGAAAACATACCAATTAGCTCGAGTTGACACACTTACTTTTTCAGTATCATGATGATAATTAAGGTTCGATTAAAATGACTTATGTGACCCACATGTATACATATGTCAACATATTTCCTTATCAATCACCACTTAAATGCTTATTGCACAGAAACCTGGTCACTTACAGTCATAAACAGTGTGGAATCTGGGTTCTATTCGGATTTGGTCCACTTTGGGACTTCTTTTTAATTCCATTTTGGAATTTTTCATTTCCTAACGTTCCCCTTGGGAATCTTCTGAATTCCTTTTTGGAATTTTTTTTGTTTGGTGATGGTCCACATTTGGGACTCTTTTTGTTCCATCTTTGGGAATCTTTTGCTGCACCTTGAAGCTCAAAAGAGACTTCGTGTGAGACTTCAGGTCTGTGGATACCACAACAAAGAAGCTCACCATGCGGTTCATCACACTGAATACACTGCATCGTTACCCGATCATGCACAACTATCATCACAAGCAATGTATCAAAAGATATATATCTAGACATGTATAACAATGGAACTTAACACAAAGATCATTAAGTTTATGTTTGTCAACAATGAACTTACTTTTTCAGTCTAATTGCCTGAGCTGTCTAGCACATCAATTAACATGCATCAGTCTTTATTAAAAATGATGTAACAAATAATGTCTAGTGTAACTATCATTTCTCACTTTGT
Source organism: Tagetes erecta (assembly GCA_030867185.1). Lineage (NCBI taxonomy): Eukaryota > Viridiplantae > Streptophyta > Magnoliopsida > Asterales > Asteraceae > Tagetes > Tagetes erecta. The sequence goes on from CM061497.1 coordinate 10,015,484, forward strand.
GCAATATAGATTCTTATGACATGATATTTTCTTTTCTTTTTGCTTTTATATTTTGTTTTTGCTTTTCTATTTTCTTTTTCATGCAAGCACACAATGCAAAACAATAAAATAAAAGACAAAGGAATCAATACTTGACATCAACTTATTATGTTTTTGGATTTTATATTTTTCTGATTTTTGTTTTGTTTTCGAAAAATAGAATCAATCATGATTGATTAATCCTATGGATTGAATTAAGAATTCAAACCGTCCTGACAAAAAGGATTTTGTGAAAAGATCTGCCAGTTGTTTGTCGGTATGAACTTTAATCAAAATTATTAAACCTTTTTCAGAGTTGTCTCTTAAAAAGTGATATCGAATTTCGATATGTTTGGTTTTTGAGTGTTGAACAGGATTAGCAGTAATGAACATAGCAGCAGTATTGTCTATGTAAATAGGGGTTTTGAGAAAGTTAAACCCGTAGTCAAGCAATTGGTTTTGTAGCCACCAAACTTGAGAACATCCTGCAGATGCAGCGATATACTCTGCTTCACCTGTGGATACAGAAACGTTGGTCTGCTTCTTGCATTGCCAAGAGACAAGTCTAGGACCCAGAAATTGACATCCACCAGTAGTCGATTTCCTGTCAAGAGCACACCCACCAAAGTCACTATCAGAATAACTATATAATTCAAAATTGCCTTCATAAGGATACCATAACCCAAAATTCGGTTTCCCTTTAAGGTATCTGAAAATACGTTTAACAGCAACCAGGTGCGACTCTTTCGGATCAGACTGATATCTTGCGCACACACAAACAGCATACATAATGTCTGGCCTTGATGCAGTAAGATACATCAGTGAACCAATCATTGATCTGTACAGTGTTTGATCAACGGATTTGCCTTTCGGATCCGGTTGTATCTTGCAGTTCACATCAGATGGAGTTCGAATAGTCTGACAATCTTGCATCTTGAACTTGTTCAGCAACTTCTCAACAAATTTCGATTGGTTGATGAAAATTCCGTCAGCTGATTGTTTCACTTGTAATCCAAGAAAGAAGTTAATCTTCCCCATTGAACTCATCTGGAATCTAGACTTCATGATTTCCTCAAATTCTTTGCACATTGACGCACTGGTTGATCCGAAAATAATATCGTCCACATAAACTTGAACACATAAGAGTTCTTCATTCTCCCTCTTCATAAACAAAGTTGGATCAATCTGTCCTCTTGTGAATCCATGTTCTAGTAAATGCTTAGATAATGTCTCATACCAGATTCTTGGAGCTTGGTGTAGACCATATAGAGCTTTACTCAACTTGTATACATGATGAGGATAGTCAGGATCTTCAAAACCTGGAGGTTGTCTGACATATACATCATCTGTAATCGGTCCATACAGAAAAGCGCCTTTGACGTCCATTTGGAATAATTTAAATTTCATGAAGGAAGCATATGCAAGAAAGACGCGTATGGCTTCAAGTCTTGCGACCGGAGCGAATACCTCTTCATAATCAATGCCTTCTTCCTGAGTATATCCTTGTGCAATAAGTCTGGCTTTGTTTCTCACAACAATACCACGTTCATCTGGCTTGTTCTTGTACAACCATCTTGTACCAATCGCATTTTCTCTTTCAGGTAAGTCCACTAATTTCCAAGCCTCTTGTTTGCGAAATTGAAGTAATTCCTCCTGCATGGCTTCAATCCAACTATTATCTTGCAACGCTTCTGAAATGTTCTTTGGCACCACTTGAGAAAGAAAACATGAATAAAGACAAACGTTTGCTTGCTCAGTTTGACTTCTTGTAGTTCTCTGATTCAACGGCCCAATAATCTGAGAGACAGGATGTTTCTTGTGAATTCGATGAGTTGGTATGACATCTCCTTGCACTTGACTCTCCAGATTAGACTGATTCATATTCAGTAGATCTTGTAGAATGGTAGAAGTATGCGGAGTGAAATTAGGAACTTGATCCGGTGAATTGATGAAGTAATCAAATGATTCTGGAATAACTTCAACATTCGGATCTGATGATGGTTGATTCTGAACAGATCCACCATCATTAGGAGAACTTTGTGAATTAACGTCATCACCAAGAATATTTGATTCTTGATCTTCTTGAGAACCAGAAGGACCCGGAGCTTGGCTGGATTTGACATGATCAGGATTATGAAATGACATGAATGGATACTCAGAATTGAGATTACTATCATCGTCATTATCAGAATCATCGCTAAAGCATCCCAAGTCGCCTGATTCTTTCCTTGTTTTTCCTGAAAAATCAAATAAGTTAGAATTGAAAGATTTTGATAACGAATCTAAATCAAATAACCATTCGGGACCATGTGCCACTGACGGAAACGAATTTTCTAAAAACTTTATGTTAATAGTTTCAATAACAGTGTTTGTTTTGTTATTAAAAGCCCGATAAGCTTTAGAAACAGACGAATAACCAAGGAAAAATCCATCGTCAGATTTTGACTCAAATTTCCCGAGATGATCACTTAAATTTAGAATCGATACAGGACAACGAAATGCTTTCAAATATGAAATATTCGGTTTTCTTCCAAATAACAACTCATAAGATGTTTTGTTTTTATCCTGAACCAATAATGTTCTGTTTTGTACAAAACACGCAGTAGCAATAGCTTCGTCCCAGAATGTGATAGGAATTTTGGCATCTGCGAGCATGGATCTTGCTGCTTCAATCAGTGTCCGGTTTTTCCGTTCCGCAACCCCATTTTGTTGAGGCGTTCTCGGAGCACTAAATTGCCTAGCAATTCCTTTTTCTGCACAAAACAAATCAACATTAGCGTTCTTAAATTCTGTTCCATTATCACTTCTCAAAGTTTTCACTTTACAATCCAACTGATTTTCAACTTTGACAATAAATTCTTTTAACAACTCAGCAGTTTCATATTTAACATGCAGAAAATAAACCCAAGAAAGTCTAGTGAAATCGTCAATAATGACAAAACAGTAAGACTTCTTTCCGATGCTTTGAACATTTGTTGGTCCGAAAAGATCCATATGTAGCATCTGCAAGGGTTTTGAAATGGAGTTTTCTTGCTTGGACTTAAAAGACATGCGATGCTGTTTTCCTTTCAAACATGGTATTCCCACAGCGTGATTTCCAGTCACCAGTCGATTCATGTTTCTGAAGTTTGAATGGCCCAGCCGTCTATGCCAAAGCTGACTCTCATCATTTGAAGCATGCGCAATGAGACAAGTAGTTTCGGTTTCAGCATCAATCTGCGACATATCAAGCTTGTATACATCACGATCTCTTGGAGCTTTAACCACCACCCACTCATTGTCAATCTTGAAACCTGGTTTGAGTATATAACAGAAAGAATCATCAAATAAAGTTGAATAAGATTTATCACAAATTTGAGATACACTTAGTAAATTAAAGTTCAACTGTGCACAGTAGTTGACTTTATCAAAACTAATGACCCCATTTGATACGGTTCCTTCTCCTGTTATTTTACCACCGGCATCACCTCCAAATGCAACATGTGTACCATTCTTCAGCTTAAAGTCTTGAAGCAAGGCATGGTTTCCTGTCATATGCCGGCTACACCCACTATCAACGAACCATGAGTTGATAGGTCTTCTTGGGCGTACCTGCATTTCAACAATCACTTAGTTAGTTTGGTCAACCCAGGCCCACATGGTCTTGGGTTTTCCGAATCTATCAATAACAGTAACTTGTTGATAATGAAGATTTTGAAAATTTGTTTCATTTGAGAGATTTTGAAAACTGTTTCGCCCAATGGCGTGAATTGATTGCTTTCTTCTCAAAGCAGTAAACCTTTCCTCTAACTTAGGATCAAGGTTATTTTCAAACTTTTGATTTCTTACCATCAAAGCTCTTGGTTTAAAACTGTTAACCTGCAAATTAGAAACTGAATTGTTTCGATTGAACTTTCTCAAAATAGAAGAATGACTTTGATTAACATTTTGTAAACCAAATGATTGATTTCTTTGAAAATTTGGAAACGAAGTCATTTCTCGTGATGAGTTTGTTCGAAAGAAACAATCCTTTGTGTCATGATTTCTACTTTCACAAATTTCACAAAATTTGTTATAAAAACATTCTTCTGAAGAATGATTTCTTTTGTCACAGTAACTGCAGTACCTGTTAAAGAAACATTCAGCAGTTGCATGGTTATAACGATCACATATCTCACAATGTTTCTTGCTAATTCTAAGGAGCCGATTGTTAACTTTTGATGTCGAACCCACTCGTGATTCATTATCAGTTTTGCTCGGTTTTAGATTAACTTGATTCTTTTGTGGAGATTTTGATTGTGAATTTGCTTGCTTGGAAATTTGTTTCGATTTTAACACACCTTGATTGGTTAACCTTTTTGATTCAATTCTTTTATCATTGACAGCGGAAGACTTAGGACCTGAACCTGTTTTCAGACCAGAGTTAGATTTGATTGGAGGATTGATTGGTTTACCATAAGATCCGTTTAAATCAAAAGTTCCTGCAGACACAAACTTAATTGTTTTTCCTTTTGACACTTTCTTTTTGACAGGTTTGACCTTGTCAGTTTTAACAATTTGAGCTTTGGTGTTGTCATTTGATTTTATGACACTTTTACCTTTTGACTGTTTTGTTTCAGAATGATTGACTTTCGATTTTAATTTATGCGTTTTTGCATTTGAAACTTCAGTCTTTTTTACTTCTTGCTTCTTGATCAGTTGATCAGCAACTTTTGCTTTCTGCTCATTCTTCCACTTGATATATTCATGATCATTGTATCCCGAAAATTCACCTTCATCCTTCACTTTTTCTTCCGACTTCGGATTCAGTTCCGGATACTCAACCAGTTGAATCAGAACAGGCTCTGATTTGTTGCTAGCTTCATCATCAGCTTCAGTGGTCACACCATCTTCTTCTTTCAAACTTTCAATCAACACTTCAGATCCTTCGGATTCAGATTTACTCCTTTGTTTTCTTTAAATTTTCGTTCATTTTCAGGTGAATGATCAAATTCATTGAAGTTTTCAGGTAAGGTTTGTGTGATTGATTCAGGCATTGGTTCATGAGTGAAACCCAATCCTAATTTGGTTTTATTACCTCTTTCTTTGATAAGTTGTTTAACCATTGTTTTGCAACTTTTCACTTTTGTTAATTCAACCTGTGTAACAGCATGAGCAACTTTTTCTTGTTCAAAGTTCTTTGTCATTTCCTCAAGCTGTTTTGTTACCAGTTCCAATTCCTTTAAAGTTTTGTTCCATGATTCTTTAAGTGACAAAATCTTCTCATCAGAAATTTTGTGATCAATTTTAAGTTGTTCATGAAGTTTTTCATGTTTGCTTAATTTATCACCAATTTTAAATGAATGAGTTCGATAATGTTCTACTTGTTGAATGCATTGTTCAGAACATAACCTTTCTTTAACATCAATAGGAAATGGAACATAATTAGGAGGTAAATCAGTACTAACCTTTGGTTGTTCGGTAGATGATGAAGACTCACTGGATGTAGCCATCAGCGCTATTTCTGACTCAGATTCTTCAACCGGATCAGACTTTGCACTCCAGTCATATTCTTCTGAATCTTCACTCACATCTTCAGTCACTTTACCATCCCCTTCTTCAGACCAGTCTTCTTCAATTTCACACACTAATGCCAAACTGGAAGTAAGATCAGATGTAAACTGTTCTGCATAAGCACTCCAGTCGTATCCATCTTTTACACTAACCACCAGTGCTTTAGTTTGATCTTCTGGTTTCTTGCCTTCATCTTTCAGTTCCGGCATGGGAAGACTTTGATATGGTTTCTGAATAAAACGTTGATTTCTGCTTTGATAGCTTGAAGACTGTTGTGAGTTTTGACCTTGACCTTGATTCTGTCCACTTGAACTCGCTTGATCATTGTAGTTCTGATTCATAGGAGCTTTACATTCCCTTGAAAAATGACCATAGCAGTTACATTTGAAGCATCTGGCCTTTGATTTGTCAAATCCAACCGTCTTGTTTGCATGTGGCTTGAAACTTCGGTTAACATATGCATGTTTCTGCGTTCTATATGCAACCATCACCATCTGCCAGTTTAAATCCATTTCCTCAACGTCATCAGGATCCATTTCAAATAAATCTTGAAGGACAACGTCCATTTGACTCAAGTGACTTCCTTGGTATGCTTGAAAACTTGCCATAAACGCTGTAAAGGCAGTTTTGGTCTCGTCATCTTGTAACAAGATGTTCATCACATCTTTTACTTTTGCTTGGACATTTGAACTTTGATTTTCTACTTGATTTTTCAGATTCTGACTTTGAACTTGAGCTCTTGGTGGAGATTGAGGTTGAGAATAAGTTGGCGAACTTGGAAAGTATGATGAATCAGTATAGAAACTTGCGCCCACAAATAAATCACCCTCTTCTTCAAACTTCGTTGCATCTTGTGCAAGAAAAGCATTCTCCACAGTATTAGCAGGATTCACAATATATTTGTATTGTGCATGTGAACTAGTTCTATCAGTGTTTCTAGAACCTTCATCAATCTCTACTTCCTCTATCTTTGCAATGAGCAAATCTAGATCCATCGGAAACTTCTCAGTATGTTTCAGTAAGGTCACAGTCTGTTTCCATGATGATGGAAGTGCACATAACAATCTGTCATTCAGATCTTGGAGATCTTTCTTTGCACCCACATTGGACATTTCAGTAGTCAGATGAACAAACCTATTCATCATCTGGTGCACGGACTCTCCAGCAATGTGTTCAAATAACTCCAACTGTCTCTTCAACTTTTGTTTCTTGAGACTTCTGAGTTGTTCACCTCCTTCACAAATAGACTTCAAAGCCTTGAACAATGTGTAACCTGTTTGATAGGTGTCCAACCTTGACAATACTTGTAGTGACAATCCCTTACACATCAAAGAATAAGCTTTGCTATCATTCTTCACTTTCCTTAGATCTTCTGCTGGCAAATTATCCTCTGGATAAGGTTCAGTAGAGTCTTTGGTGTAGGTACTTGCACTATCTGGAGCTGTCTGTGTAGGTATGTGAGGACCCTTGTCAATTGACATCCAAAGATCATTGTCTATTGAGCAGAGATGATGCTTCAGCCTAATCGTCCAATTCTTGAAATCTGCACGATTGACAAGTCTAGGAACACGGTTATCAGAATCATCATTAGGAGCCATTTTTTTTAAAAAAAAATTTTAAATAAAATATTTTTGGTTTTTGTTAATTTTTTTTGAAAAGAAACAGTTAAAATACTAAAATAAAGACAAGTAATTAATAACAAGATAAGAAAACAAGGATTAAAACAACTAAAAATGAGTCACACGGCTGAACAGTGAAAATCCTTCTTCACCCGGCTGAACAGTAGCTTTTGTCTTCACCCGGCAGAGAAAAAGTCTTCACCCGTCTGAACAGTCACACGGCTCAACAGTTGTAAGTCTTGGATTCTTTACCCGGCAGAACAGTTACCCGGCAGAATAGTATCAACTTCGCACGACTATAAAACTTGACCCGGCTTGAATCTTGACACGGAAAAAAAGCTTTACCCGGCTGAACAGTTGTCGATCACACGGCAGAGTTGTTTACCCGGCTACAGAGTTGTTGATCACCCGGCTGAAAATGTTAATCACCCGGCGTAACAGTGTATTACTCGGCACAACAGTTGTTGATCCGGCTGAACAGTAACACTTTTTCCTCGTCAAATTCTTTACCCGTCTAGCACAAAATCCTTTACACGGCTGCACAGGACCTAATTGTTCTTCAATCTAAGTCCAAAGGAAATTGTCTAAGTCAAATTTTATCACCCGGCAAGTTAATCTTCAACCAAGTTCTTACTGTTCATCATCTTCATCATGAGAATTTTTCTGGGTTTATCAAAAACTTGTCCAATTCGTTCAAAATTCACACACAAGCAGTGAAATAGTCCGATTATCAATCCCTAATCTCAATCAATCCAAAACATGATCAAATTTTGATGAATTTGAGCAAAATTCGATCGAACATTAACTTTTTCAATCTTCTTAATTCCTCAGATCTGATGATAATCTGATGGAATTTGCACAATCGTTGTGAATTAGGAGTGATTGCGATGATAAATCACAACTAAAAACAGCAACAATTCATTCAGATCATGATATTTGAGCAATATTGATGTGTTTTGCTTGATGAATAGCGAAGAACACAATACCAACAGCTCTGATACCAATTGATAGGTTCAATTGGATCGATAATATCGCTCAATGATCAGAATAATTCATACACAAACACAGTTCAATCATAAACACAATTCATACTAATAATTCTCTTTTGTATATTGATGATCAAAGCAGATTTGTAGTACAAGTGCAGGAGAAAATAAATCACACACACTTAGTTCTCTCTCTAACGTGAATAGTGATCTAGCCTCCCCTCACACTCTCTCACTACATGCTTTTAAGCAACAATTACAACTTTAGGGAAAATAACAAAATAGACCCTAAACTATACATAAAATGTATAAACAAATACAATGTAAATCTTAACTAGGAAATAGCCCTAACAAATTTCCAAACTTCTTGTTTGCGAAATTGAAGTAACTCCTCTTGCATGGCTTCAATCCAACTATTATCTTGTAACGCCTCTGAAATGTTCTTTGGTACCACTTGAGAAAGAAAACATGAATAAAGACAAACGTTTGCTTGGTCAGTTTGACTTCTCGTAGTTCTCTGATTCAACGGCCCAATAATCTGAGAGACAGGATGTTTCTTATGAATACGATGAGTTGGTATAACATCACCTTGCACTTGACTCTCCATATTAGACTGATTCAGATTCGGTAGATCTTGTAGAATGGTAGAAGTATGCGGAGTGAAATTAGGAACTTGATCCGGTGAATTGATGAAGAAGTCAAACGATTCTGGAATAACTTCAACATTCGGATCTGATGATGGTTGATTTTGAACAGATCCACCATCATTAGGAGAATTTTGTGGATTAACATCATCACCAAGAATGTTTGATTCTTGATCTTCTTGAGAATCAGAAGGACCCGGAGTTTGATTAGATTTGACATGATCAGGATTATGGAATGACATGAACGGATACTCAGAATTGAGATTACTATCATCGTCATTATCAGAATCATCGCTAAAACATCCCAAGTCACCTGATTCTTTACTCGTTTTTCCTGAAAAATCAAACAAGTTAGAATTGAAAGATTTTGATAACGAATCTAAATCAAATAACCATTCGGGACCATGAGCCACTAACGGAAATGAATTTTCTAAAAACTTAACGTTAATAGTTTCAATAACAGTGTTAGTTTTGCTATTAAAAACTCGATAAGCTTTTGAAACAGACGAGTAACCAAGAAAAAATCCATCGTCAGATTTTGACTCAAACTTTCGGAGATGATCACTTAGATTTAGAATCGATACAGGACAACCAAATGCTTTCAAATAAGAAATATTTGGTTTTCTTCCAAATAACAACTCATAAGATGTTTTCTGTTTATCCTGAACCAATAATGTCCTGTTTTGTACAAAGCACGCAGTAGCAATAGCTTCGTCCCAGAATGTGATAGGGATTTTGGCATCTGCGAGCATGGATCTTGCTGCTTCAATCAGTGTCCGATTTTTCCGTTCCGCAACCCCGTTTTGTTGAGGCGTTCTTGGAGCACTAAATTGTCTCGCAATTCCTTTTTCTGCACAAAACAAATCAACATTAGCGTTCTTAAACTCTGTTCCATTATCACTTCTCAAGATTTTTACTTTACAATCCAACTGATTTTCAACTTTGACAATAAATTCTTTTAACAACTCAGCAGTTTCAGATTTAACATGCAAGAAATAAACCCAAGAAAATCTAGTAAAATCATCAATGATGACAAAACAATAAGACTTCTTTCCGATGCTTTGAACATTTGTTGGTCCGAAAAGATCCATATGTAGCATTTGTAAGGTTTTGAAATGGAGTTTTCTAGCTTGGACTTAAAATACATTCGGTGCTGTTTTCCTTTCAAACATGCTGGACAGAGATCAGTTGTAGAAAACTTCTTTGATGGTATTCCCACAGCATGATTTCCAGTCACTAGTCGGTTCAAGTTTCTGAAGTTTGAATGACCCAGCCGTCTATGCCAAAGCTGACTCTCATCATTTGAAGCATGCGCAATGAGACAAGTAGTTTCGGTTTCAGCATCAATCTGCGACATATCAAGCTTGTATACATCACGATCTCTTGGAGCTTTAACCACCACCCATTCATTGTCAATCTTGAAACCTGGTTTGAGTATATAACAAAAAGAATCATCAAATAAAGTTGAATAAGATTTATCACAAATTTGAGATACACTTAGCAGATTAAATTTCAACTGTGCACAGTAGTTGACTTTATCAAAGCTAATGATCCCATTTGACACGGTTCCTTCTCCAGTTATTTTACCACCAGCATCTCCTCCAAATGCAACATGTGTACCATTCTTCAGCTTAAAGTCTTGAAGCAAGGCATGGTTGCCTGTCATATGCCGGCTACACCCACTATCAACAAACCATGAGTTGATAGTTCTTCTAGGGCGTACCTGCATTTCAACAATCACTTAGTTAGTTTGGTCAACCCAGGCCCACATGGTCTTGGGTTTTCCGAATCTATCTGTAACAGTAACTTGTTGATAATGAAGATTTTGAAAATTTGTTTCATTCGAGAGATTTGGTTGAAAACTGTTTCGCCCATTGGCTTGAATTGATTGCTTTCTTCTCAAAGCAATAAACCTTTCCTCTAACTTAGGATCAAGGTTATTTTCAAATTTCTGATTTCTTACCATCAAAGCTCTTGGTTTAAAATTGTTAACCTGCACATTTTTTGATGAAAAGTTATTAACACCAGAATTGTTTCGATTGAAATTTCTCAAAACAGGAGAATGACTTTGATTAACATTTTGAAAACCAAATGACTGATTTCTTTGAAAATTTGGAAACGGGGTCATTTCTCTTGATGAGTTTTTCCTAACGAAACAATCCTTTGTGTCATGGTTTCTTCTTTCACAGATATCACAAAATTTGTTATAAAAACATTCCTCTGAAGAATGATTTCTTTTGTCACAGTAACTGCAGTACCTGTTAAAGAAACATTCAGCAGTAACATGATTATAACGATCACAAATCTCACAGTGTTTCTTGCTAATCCTAAAGAGCCGATTGTTAACTTTTGATGTTGAACCCACTCGTGATTCATTTTCAGTTTTGTTCGGTTTTAGATTAACTTGATTCTTTTGTGGAGATTTTGATTGTGATTTTGCTTGCTTTTGAGAGTGATTGTAAAAAATGATAACTGTTTGAGAGGAGGCGGGTATTTATATGTTGATGAGCCGGCTCAAGAATTAGGTCAAAAACATTGAGACGGGTCAACATTTTAGACGGGTAAACATTTAGGCCCAAAACACCTTGGACGGGTCATGTTACTGTTGGGACGGGTCAACAACTTTGGACGGGTCAGAATGTCTGTACATTTAAACATTCTTCATGTAAAAGCATGGTCGGGTCATGATATAGCCGTGTCACAGAGTTTGGAGCGACTACACCTTTGTTTTGGTTTTACCCATCACCCGGCTGAACAGTAACTTTCTTTTCATCACCCGGCTGCATAGTGACTTCATGTTCATTATCCGGCTGAACAGTGCCAGTTTCTTTCATCACCTGGCTGTACAGTTGCCACACTTACCCGGCTGTACAGTGACTTCACTTACACGGCTGTATAGAAACTTCATTCTATTACCCGGCTGTATAGTAACTTTGAAATTTTGTCACCCGGCAACATTTCCTTCCTTCACCCGGCTACTTGTCATTCAATCACCCGGCTAAACAGTGATTGATGCCTTCACCCGGCTTCAACACTTAACGAGTTTTTCTCCACTTTCTTTATCTGTTGACTTTTCACCTGCATTATTTCACCTGCAATCATTCTCGACACATTAACTAGACAAATCATCCTTATTAGGGTTTGTCGAATTAAATAATCAAAAGAAAAATCTAGGGCAACAAATTAAACATTTAAGATCACATTAATTTTTCCTTTTTCATTTTTCTTTTATTTTCCTCAAAAACGTTTTTGCATTACCAATGTTTCTGTATCCCGAAGCATTTTTCTTGAATCAAAAACAAATCACAAGACATCAGGTTTGTTTTTAACACATCCAGTACATTTGCTTTCATAAACCACTTGAACCTTTCATTCAACACACTTATTTCAAAAAGAAATATTTTTGGCTTTTGGATATCTTTTTCTTTTGAAATTATTCTCCCCCTAAACTTGAAATTTCTTGAAATATTTAAGTTTAAAAAGGATGTCGATGTGTCAATAAAGAATCCATATGCCTGCACACACAAAGCACACACATTAAAGTAAATACATATGCAATGCAATGAATCAATATATCGTAGTGAGATCATACCACATATCATCTGAACATGTTTTACAAGTTATGAATAGATATTTGACTTATGTTTGTTTGAGTGATGATATGATAACATACCAATTAGCTCGAATTGACACAATTACTTTTTCAGTATCATAAAGAGACTAAGGTTCGATTAAAATGACTTATGTGACCCACATGTATACATATGTCAACATATTTCCTCATCAAAAACAACTTGAATGCATATTGCACAAAAACCTGGTCACTTACAAACATAAACAGTGTGGAATTTGGGTTCTATTTGAATTTGGTCCACTTTGGGACTTCTTTTTAAATCCTTTTTGGAATTTTTTTTTATTTCCTATTGTTCCCCTTGGGAATCTTCTGAATTCCTTTTCGGAATTTCTATTTGGTGACGGTCCACATTTGGGACTCTTTTTGTTCCAACTTTGGGAATCTTTTACTGCACCTTGAAGCTCAAAAGAGACTTCGTGTGAGACTTCAGGTCTATGGATACCACAACAAAGAAGCTCACGATGCGGTTCATCACACTGAATAGATTGCATCGTTAACCAATCATGTTCAAATTACATCACAAGAAGTCCATCAAAAGATATATGTTTAAACATGTATAACAAAGGAACTTAACACAAATATCATTAAGTTTAGATTTGTCAACAATTTACTTACTTTTTCAGTCTAATTGCCTGAGCTGTCTCGCACATCAATTAACATTCATCAGTCTTTATTAATAAAAATGATGAAACAGATAATATCTAGTGTAACTATCATCTCTCACTTATGCAATATAGATTCTTATGACATGAATTTTTCTTTTCTTTTTGCTTTTTCATTTTCATGCACACTCATAATGCAAGAATAAAAAGACAAAGGAATCAATACTTGACATCGACTTATTATATTTTTTGGCTTTTATATTTTCTGATTTTGTGTTTTGATTTTCATAAAAATAGAATTAATCATGGTTGATTAACCCTATGGATTGAATTAAGAATTCAAACCATCCTGACAAGAATGGTTTTGTGAAAAGATCTGCCAATTGTTTGTCGGTATGAACTTTAATCAAAATTATTAAACATTTTTCAGAGTTGTCTCTGAGAAAATGATATCGAATTTTGATATGTTTGGTTTTGGAGTGTTGAACAGGATTAGCAGTAATGAACATAGCAGTAGTATTGTCTTTGTAAATAGGAGTTTTGAGAAAGTTAAAGTAATTGGTTTTGTAGCCACAAAACTTGAGAACATCCTGCAGATGCAGCGATATGCTCTGCTACAAGTCGAGGACCCTGTGGATACGGAAACATTGGTCTGCTTTTTGCATTGCCATGAAACAAGTCGAGGACACAGAAATTGACATCCACCCGTGGTCGATTTCCTGTCAAGAGCACACCCACCAAAGTCACTATCAGAATAACTATATAATTCAAAATTGTTGGTCCATCTAGATCGAGATTTCAGTGCTATAATGATTTGTAAAACAACAAAAACCAAATTGATTCAATGTTTTATAGTCCAAACACCTTTAACAACCAATAACAAGATCAAATCAATACAACCAAAGATAATCAAGCTACAAAGATAATGATAATATGCTCCTAGCACCTCCAGCCGTCACACACACGATTTAGGGTTTGATAAAATATGCAAAAGTTGTATTGCAATGAGAAAACATTACAATATATAGTTCAGCTATAGATTCACTGATAGATTCGCTGACAGCGAATCTATCAAGCGAACTAATAGCTTCGTCGGGCACAATTAGGTTCGCCCGGTCGACAAAACTGAACAATAAACAAACTAATCAATGCTTCCGGGCGAATCTATAGATTCGCCCGTAGGTTCGCTATAACAAAAACTATAAAATATAAAACAAAACATATAACACCGACATGCCGGTGAGTCCGACCTATACATGACTATCAATACTCCCCATAGGTTGGACCTCACTTGGGGAAGTCTTCTGTTTCAGCTCCATCTTTTTCGGCTTCAAAATTGCTCGATAAAAGCTCCTGCCCTCGATTTGATACCTGCCAAAGGATTAGTCACGTCTTCGGATCCGGCCTCTTCTTCTTCACTAAGAACCAAAAGTGACTCAACAAATTCTGCTTCGGTGACATTTGTATCAGGCAAAATAGTAGCAGTAGTCTCCGCCTGTATTTTTTCAGTCTGTTCCTCACCGATCACCTCCACTTCAACTTCAACGGGCTTCTCAAACCTTTTCTCAATTGACTTATCTAATTGTTTAGACAAGTCATCCATATCCATGTTCTGTTCATCTGTCATCCTCAACCTTTCATTCACCTTCCTCAACTCAGCACGTACACCTCGGGCTTTGTTGGCAACTTTTACGAACAAGTTGGCTTCAGTTCTCATGTCGTCTCCTGCCCCGTGCTTGATATCGGCCTCACATAAAACCTCAAATCTTCGTCACAAAATGAAAAGATCTCCATAGGGTCAAACAGGCGGATCTCAGGACGATCTTTCCCTTTCATTCTGATAACAGCTTCACTAGTACTGTATCGTAGAACCATTTCAGAAAGTTTTGTAGTCTTGGTGGCTGCGTATCAGGAACTCTCACCCTATTCATGATCTTCGGAGCATCAATTTTCAACACAACTTTCCCTTTCCAAGAAACCCAGTGTTTATCCTTCTTCTACCTCATTCTTTTCGGTTTCTGGTACCCAAAATCAGCAAAATTATTCTCAGCAACCCTTCTGATTGATACTTCGAAAGCACAGGCTCTGCTGCTATCCTCCTTGCCCAGAAGAGGGAGTTCAGCCAACCAACACAAATCCCACCTCGGCAATGTGGCGAAATGCTTCCTATTCTTGATGTAACTGATATCACCACCCTTCCGTTTAATCATATACGCATCAACAAGAGAGTTGTATTTCCACGCAATTACTTGCCTATCCAACTGTGAAGTGTTTGGCTCATCGAGATGTTGAAAGATAGGAACTTCTGGAATAACCTCTTCATCCCTTTTAGACCACTTAGATTTATCTAGATCGATGTGCTCAAACTGATAAGTCACATCCTTTTCTTCAACATTGTATTTTTCTGGTTCATCCTCCAAATCCTCTTCACTCTCAATATCCACAACAACATCTGGTTCGTCGATCAAACTGAAATTTACATTTGTACCTTCAGCAACCTCAGCTCCTTCACATATATCCAGATCGATACCCATATCCTCATCAAAAACTTCTTCAGCAACCTTCTTTTCAGTCTCAGTTCTCATACCATAATCCTTTAACGGATGCGTTGCAGCATTCGTTAAGTTTATCAGTTCTTGTTCAGACATTGTCGGAAATGACCCATCCTTTTCTTTTAAGCTATTCAGCTCCTTGAATACCCGAACCAATAAACACCGTTGATCCTTTATCATTCTTGCCATCCCCTTTATCACATCTCCCTTTTCTTTATCTCTCTTCTCCAAATTATCATATTTTCTTTTAAATTCGTCTAACTCAGCTCTCAACTCAGTAACAGATTCAGTAGATGTAACCGGAATCTCATGTTTATGCTTCGTTCTCCTTTCTGATTCAGATGCAACAGCCTTTCTCTTTGACCCCTTTTACTTACTAGCATCTATCTCAGCCTGTACTTCGTCAATTTCTCGATCCAGAGAATAATCTTTGTCTTTAGCATACTGTTTTCTCTTTCTCAACTTCTTCTCAACTACCTCCACGTTCTCACCACCCCTTTTTCTCTCGATCTCCATCAACCTCTGTATATGTACCCATCTATCAGTTTCCCATAAGAATGAAGTTATCCGAACACAATCTGATCGAACTGACTTGCAGTCACCAAAGATCCTTGAATGCATCGACCAAATCTTTAAAGTATCACCAATAACAGGTAAATCAGGCCGTTTATCATTGAGAATCATCTGCACGAACCTTGGATACAATAACCACTTGTCTCTTATTTCAGCGTGAATGTTTCTAGCATATAATTGAAGATCAACTTAGCTAGATTTGCTTTCAGATCCTTGCAGAATAGCACCATAGCCCAAGGCCAATCCAGATTTAACCCATCGGTTCCTCCCTTCCTATGATCAAGGCACATAATGAACACGTGTGCGATGTACCTCCATTCCTTGATCAGATAGGATTTAACGAACTCCATCTTTTTCTCCCCCGGCATTGGACCCTCATAATCAGCAGTCCTAAAGGCACCATAAACCTCCTCAGCAGTCATTCTAACTTCATCTCCAACATCATCCTCTATCCTTAAGATCCTTGCCACATCGGCTTCAGTAAACTCTATATCATGCCCATTAACCTTAGCACATATCTTGGATGGCTGTACAGAAACATTCATCACCGCCGTTCTCCAGAAGTCTCGAATATGTAGCTCGTATATGGTAGGTGAATGAAATATAGCATGGTGAATGTGAGAAGACTTCAACCATCTAATACAATCCTTGTAACCAGATGCCTTCTCGTGATTTTCGTCCAGCAAAGCACACATATTGTGCTTCTTTTCGAAAAATAACGTAGACATTGTGCCTGAAATACAAACGAAAGTTGATCATTAACGTGAATTTTTGAAATAGTGTATAGATTCGCTGATAATCCAGGTTCGCTGACCAAGCGACCTGTGATTAGACCCAGAACCTATAGATTCGCTGTCAGGAAAAACTGATAAAATGGTGAGCGAATGTATAGGTTTGCTAGAAACAATCAGGCGAATATATGCTGATGCATGAGCGGCGTAACAGCATAGGTTCGCTCGGAAGTTTTGAACTTTCGTTCAGGTTCGCCAGACGAACACATAGGTTCGCTGGAACCCTAGTTTTTGAAAAACGGTCCAAATCACAGTCAAAAAACCACAAGCATACAATCAAGGCATCAATCAAGCAATATAATCATGAGACGAGACTATTAATATGTTAACATTTGATAATAACACAGTTCAAGCATTAATCACATATTTAAATGGGGCGATTGAATTAGTTGCGATTAAGAACACGGTTTAAGGAGAAAAATAAGGATTAAAATGAAAGTAAATCATACCAGAGATGATTAAAAAAGCGGTTCAAAGATAGTAAGTTGCGGTGAGTGAGGATCGAACTTGAAAACTTTTGAAAACGACTCGCTAACAGTGACAGCAAACTAGTGAAGTGGTTTCGCAGACGACACAAATATATACAGTCACAGGTTCGCTGACATGTAAACTAGCGAACTTCAGATTCGCTCGGGACTTAAGGTCAGGAGAAAACACGGCGACATGAAAAAGTTCCGGGCGAACCTGTAGATTCGCTAATAGATTCGCTGGGATGCAAAAATTGCAAAATTAAAATTAAAATTAAAAAATACTTTTTGGTTTTTCTTAAGATTTAATTCCTTTACGAATCCATGAAAACGCCCCACGATTTCAACGCTTCGAAAATAAAAGCATTAAATGAAAATTAAAGATATGAAAAGAAAAAATAATAAGAAGAAGAAAGAAAAACTAGAATATAAAACTGAAGAAGGATATATATATATTTTTCTTGACGTTTTTCGAGTAGAATCCGGAGAATCATAGATTGGCGGGATTGCAGATATGTTTGTCCATTTAAACCCATGCCTTAGTCCTTTCAACAAGAGATCAGCAGCTTCATTTATCATGTTTTGGTTTGATTGAAGAAGCTTAGGCAACTCGGTCCCCACAGACATCTAGGTAAAAAGAACTTGTCCTATCATCATGGTATATTTGAGCAATATGATTGACTTTGCTTGAATTTCTTGGATCAAATCTTGAATATTGATCGATTCATGAACCTCATTTGACTTTCATCATTTTGCATTTTTGGGAGTCGAGCTTGTCAACAATGATTCTATTGAACACATTGCGACTTATTATTTGGGAAACTCAAATGGTTTAGAGCTCCAGGTCTATACTGACGTATAACAGAGGAGATAAACATTTGAGCATGCTCGGTGAATCTTCAGGTCAATACTTCCGTATAGCAGAGAAGATCTACCAACTCCAGGTCAATACTTCCGTATAGCAGAGGAGTTAAGCCATTTTTGACAGGACTTGTATCTTTGTGCAGGCCAATCATGTCAAGGAGATAATCATCATTGCCGAGTTCTTGAACGTTATGTTTGGCTGCACAATCACTGTTTACTTTGTTTTCGGGCTAAGCCTATCTAACATATCCCAAACACAATACTTCTGACCTCCTTCAACGTCTCTTCAACATCAATTTAAACGAGGATCCTGAAATAGCAAAATTTGAAAAACTATAAGTAGTTAATCTTTAATATCTCCCCCAAAATTCTATATAATAGCTATCTAACAAGAAATTTTTTGTTTTTCAGATTTTCTTAATATATATATATATAGAATAAAGAATAGAAAAGAAGTAAAATAAAATAAAAGGAAGGAGCGAAGAAATAGGTGACAACCGGATTCTCAAGGAAGAAAATGAAAAAGATATTTACATATATACAAAGTCATTTTACTTAGACAAAGGTTTTCAAAAAGATATCAATCCCAGCATAGAGATCAGTTCATAAAAACGTGGTTTGTCAAAAGTTTTTGTGAAAAGATCAGCTTTTTGCTTTCTGGTTTCAATAGGAATAATATCAATGAACCCCTTTTCCTGAGCGTCTCGGATGTCGTGAATTCTTGTTTCGATGTGCTTG
Source organism: Tagetes erecta (assembly GCA_030867185.1). Lineage (NCBI taxonomy): Eukaryota > Viridiplantae > Streptophyta > Magnoliopsida > Asterales > Asteraceae > Tagetes > Tagetes erecta. The sequence goes on from CM061497.1 coordinate 10,034,504, forward strand.
GTGCGTGTGTGATGAATAGGATTCTTGGCAATTCCAACAGCAGCTTCATTGTCACAAAAAAGTGGTGTATGAAGAAAGTTGATGCCATAATCCATCATTTGATTCTGGATCCAGAGCACTTGGCAACAGCAGCTTGAAGCAACAATGTATTCGGCTTCTCCTATGGACAGGGAGACGGTTGTTTGCTTCTTGCTTTGCCAGGAAACAAGACATTCGCCAAGATATTGACATCCACCAGTGACTGATTTTCGGTTCATCCTGCAACCAGCATGATCACTATCAGAAAAAGCATGTAAATCAAAGTTCCCACCTTTTGGGTACCAAAGTCCCAAACGAGAGGAACCCTTAAGGTAACGAAAAATGCGTTTAACAGCTTTCTCATGTGATTCTTTTGGATTGGCCTGGAAACGAGCACAGTAGCACACAGCAAATGTAATATCTGGTCGGCTGGCAGTCAGATACATGAGAGATCCGATCATCGAGCGGTACCGATGAGCATCCACAGGATTCCGATTATCATCATAAGTAAGGCACGTTTGAGCAGTGAAGGAAATCAGTTCAGGGGAAGAATCATCCATGCCAAACTTTGTGAGAATTTCTTTGATGTACTTTTCTTGGTGGATAAGGATTCCATCAGGCTTTTGTTCCACTTGCAGCCCCAAGAAGAAGCACATCTCCACCATAATAGTCATTTCAAAACGATCCATTATTACTTTCTCAAACTCTCTACACAGCCCCTCATTTGTCGAACCGAAATGATATCATCCACATACACTTGAACAATCAGCAGCTCACCATTCACCTCCTTCTTGAACAATGTCATATCTATAGTCCCACGAGAGAAACCTTTGCTGAAAAGATACTGTGTTAGAGTTTCATACTAGATACGTGGGGTTTGATGCAACCCATACAAGGATTTATCAAGCTTGTACACCTTCGAAGGAAAATCTGGATCCTCGAAACCCGGTGGTTGACATACGTAGATCTCCTCATCGATATATCCATATATAAATGCACATTTAACGTTCATCTGATAGACTTTAAAGTCTTTGTTAGCAGCATGTGCAAGAAAGATTCTAATGGCTTCAAGGCGAGCGACTGGAGCAAAAACTTCAGTGTAGTCAATCCCCTCCTCTTGAGCAAATCCTTGGACAACCAATCTCGCCTTGTTTCTGATAACAACACCGCGATCATCTGGCTTGTTACGGAAGACCCACTTAGTGCCGATGGGGCACTTATTAGGAGGAAGATCAACAAGTTCCCAAACTTTAAGCTTCCTGAATTGTTGCAAATCCATATCCATGGCATCAACCCAATTAGGATCTTCAAGTGCTTGTTTATAATTCTTCGGAATGACTTGTGACAAGAAAGCAGCATAGAGACACTCATTAATCAAACCACTTTGACTCCGAGTTCTCACACCATCAGTGATTGATCCTATGATGTAATCATGAGGATGATCTTTCAAGGTTTTGAAGTTTGTGTTGAGAAACATTTGGTTGGATTGTGATGAGGATACTTGATTAGTTGGTTGGGATGGAATGTTTGAAGTTGGAGGAATTTCATTGGTGGAAGAGGTTGGGATGGAAGTGGATGATAAATGAATATCAGTTGGAGGTGGAGGAGGTGGAGGAATGTCAAATGTAGTTGAAGGTATTTGAGTAACAGAAGGTTGTGGTGGTGGTTGAGGTTGATGGAATGATGATGATTGGTGATGGTTGATAAATGTAATTGGAGTAGGAGAAATGATATCATCATCGTCAGAGTTTGGAAGATTAAATGAGTTGAAAACAGTGGTGGAATCGTAAAACCATGCGGGCTCACAACTGATGCTTGTGGAGTTTGATTCTTGCCAATCAACATAATAGGACTCTTGCACAATCCGCGTTCGCTTGTTGTAAACACGATACGCTTTTTGTGTGTTTGAGTATCCTACAAAGAAGCATTCATCTGAAGCAGCACCAAACTTCGTTTTCTGATCTTGAGTATTCAACAGAGTACAAGAACATCCAAAGGGGCGCAGAAAATCAATCAACTGCTTGATCCCTCGAAACAACTGGTATGATGTCTTCATCTTGTCTTTGACAATCAGTACCCGATTCAGGACATAAGCTGCACAATTAACTGCCTCTGCCCAGAAGATAATTGGAAGCTTTGACTCGATCAACATAGTTCTAACAGCCTCCACAAGAGTACGATTCTTCCTTTCAGCAAGACCATTTTGTTATGGCGTTCGTGCGGCGCTGAACTGTCTGAGAATACCCCGCTGTTCACAGAATGAATTGGAGATGTGGTTTCTGAATTCAGTTCCATTGTCGCTTCTGATGGCTTGAACCTTTCGCTTTCCAAGAACTCCAATTAATGGAATCAGCTTCATTAATTCTTCGGCAGTCTCACTCTTGTTTGCCAGGAATCTCACCCATGTGTACCTTGAGTAATCATCTATGACAACCAAGCAATAAGATTTCTGAGCAATAGATTTGACACTTATTCGACCAAATAAGTCAGTATGTAACAATTCGAGGGGTTGTGAGATAGAATTTTCAATTTTTAGTTTATGTGGCTTTTTGTGCTGCTTTCCTTTAGCACAAGCCATGCATTTCTCTACCACAGAAAAGTCTTTAAGTGGTAAACCCCTGACAAAATTGTTCTTAACCAACTTATTTAGTATTTTAAAATTAATGTGCCCTAAACTTCTATGTCATTGAAATGATTCAAAAGATGAAGCTTTAGATAAAAGACAGGTCACGGTAGAAGTTGATTCTTTTGATCCCATATTCAGCATATATGTATCATTTCGTCTTGGAGCTCGCATGATCACCAAATCTTCAGGAATAGTAAACTCTGGCTTCAAGAATAGACATTCATTTGGAAGAAACAGCACATGAATATTCTTATCACAGATTTGTGATACACTAAGAAGATTGAATGCCAATTCAGGAACATAGTTAACATCTTCCAAGGTTAGTGAGCCATTCGAGACTTCTCCTTGACCAATCATTTTACCACCCTTCTTGTCTCCAGCAAAAGCAACATATCCACCATTAATAATTCGATAATTTGTCAGCAGGTCCATCAACCCAGTCATATGTCTGGAACATCCACTATCAATGTGCCAATGACTGTTTACAACGGCGCTTGAATGTTCCTGACATATTTAAAAGATAGAAATTAGACTTTTGAAATTGGTACCCAAGTCTTTGTGTACTTAGGTCGCGGAACAGAAGAGGATTTACAGAAGAAATTATTTACAAACGTATTCAATCTTTTTCCAAAAGATTTCTGGCTTGAATTATTTGTAACAAACTTAGGACATTGCTTGACAGTATGATCATCTTTTCCACATTTAAAACAAAAGGATTTCAAACCTTCTTTTGAAACTTGAGTATCAGGAATTTTATCAATTTCAATCTCTTCATCACAATCAGATAATTGGGAATTGCAATCACTGTAAGAGTCATAAGGCTCTTTTGATTTATCTGTTGTGACTTTTACCTTTTCAGATTCAGATTTAGGTTTATCAATGTGATACATGGATGAGAAAGATGATTCCCTTTCTTTAGGTGTTGAAATCCTCACAGGTGTGAAAGATGGAATTTGATGAGAAAAGAACTTTTGAAAACAATTTGTTTTGATTTGACTTTCAGAGACATGACCTGAAAGCTCATCTTTGTCATTCACATAAACATTTTCAATCACATCATCATTCAACGAATTAATGTTTGAAGTAGAGCACCCTAAATTAATATTACAAAAAAAAATTGTCTGAATGTAACACATGACTAGGAACAAAATTAATTAATCTACTGTCTTCAATAGACTTCTTTGAATCAGAATTAGAAAAACCAGAACTGCTAGAACAACCAAGGCCAGTACTCCCACCATAAGCATAATCCTCTCTAACCTCTTTAAGATTAACTCCACTTAAACCTGCAATAGAGCTGTTAGTATCATTCTGTATAATCTCTTGTATCAACTCATTTGAAGGATGAGGAATTGGTGTCGGAGAATAACAGAAGGTACTAGGTGGCGGATACACTTGTGCATCATTGTTATAACCCAAACCGGTCTTAATTCTAGCCCCCCGTTGTTTCTTACAAAGATCCTCCCTTTTCATACCAGAAATCGTCCATTGTTCCAATTTGTTTTTAACTTTTCTAGTCTCAAACTCAGCAAGAGTGACTTGCTCAGTTAAATAGTTTATTTCACAGTTCTTTTCCAAAAGAGATCATTTCAAATGTTCGTTTTCTTTTAAAGCCTCTCTCAATTTAACAAAAAATTTTGATTCGTTCTCTTTAAGCTCTTTGTTAATTTTTTTCAATTCGTTTTCATTTGACATTAATAATTTATTAGCTTTGTATATGCCAATCAAACGAATTTTGCATGCAGATGAGCACATATCCTCAACAACATCATAAGGAAGACCAATTACCAGTTTTTCGGCAGCAAGAGCACGATCACACTGACAATAAGGAGTGCTCCTCTTGAACTCATCCACAACATCAAGCTTGGCCTTCTCTATCATAGCTTCCAAGTTTAGCTTTGACTCTTCATCATTCTTCATTTCATTAACAGCAGCTTCACATACTAACCCAGAATTAACAACTTCTTCTTGACCCAGATGTCCTTGAGCAATAACATCTGTTTGAACCTCAGTTGTGACACCAGCTTCACAATCCATACCATCTTGAACTTCTTCATTCCTAACCACATTCAACTCATCAGTCTCATGCTTTGCAACCTCGATCTTACTCAACACTTTTTCTTCTTCAATGAATTCAACCTTCGACTCAATAGCTTCATCATAGTTCTCACCATTTTCACCATAAAATTCTTTGAAAGGATCAAAGCAATTTATATAGTTATCATCAAGAGCAATCTCTTCAACAATCTCAGCAACCAAAGCATGGTTAATTTCTTCCTTTGCTTCTTCAATTTCTGCGCTCCAATCAAAGTTGGTGAGCAATGCAATTTCTTTTCTCGGCTTAACTTCCTCAGCTCTGTCTTGAATTGGAACAGTTCTAGAATTTCCAGAATTTACAGGTTCAGTTACGATTGGTAAAGGACATTCCCTCTTGAAGTGTCCCAATTGCTTGCAGTTGTAACACCTCAACTTTCCTTTATCATAACCCAGTTTGTTGTTCTGACCCTGATTCCCAAAATTCATTCGACCTGTTCTTTCCATAAATCTTCTAGCACGAAGAGTGAGCATTGCCATTTGCCATTGGATGTCAGTTTCTTCAAGATCATCAGGATCCACCAGATACATATCTTCAACTTTCATTCCTTTTCCTTTCAGTTCTCCAGCAACAAGAGCTTCATAGCTATGAACAAACATCCCAAACAGAGCCATTGTGACGGATGCATTTGAACTAGAACCAAAACTTGTAGAACCACTATCAGATTTAACAGACCCAAAGCTTGATAATCCTCCAGATGCAGCACCATAAATATGTGAGTTTGCAGCGGGTGTAATAAGTGCAGCATTCTGAGGAGAGATATTTGGAACCATGATAGACTGATTATATTATCTTCTCTTCACATCAAGATCAAATGACTTCAGCTTGTTTATAACATCCATCAATTTAAAGTCATGAAAGTTTCTTTCTTGTTTCAACAATTTGATCTGCAGACTCCACTGAGGGGGAAGTGAATCTAACAACTTTGTGACTTGCTCATATTTTCTCAGCTTCTCATCATACTTTTTCAGATTACTTGACACTGACAGAAAATGGTTGGTTATATCAGTCAAACTTTTCTGCTTATACCACACAAATGAATTGAATTCTTTCTCGGCTTGAGCTTTTCTGTCCAACTTCAAATCCTTATTACCGTCATAAAACTCACACAACGCATCATACAAGCTTTTAGCAGTATTGTGTTCAGCAAACCTGCTGTAAATATCTTGATGTAAACAAAGTATCAAAGCTCCAAGGGCCTTTTTATCACGATCAAGCAACTTGATATCACCCTCAGTAAAAGTACTTGGATCAGTGTTTGGTGAAGTAACAGTTCCTTCAACTTTCTTTGGCACATGCGGACCATTCACAATTGACTCCCATTGATTGTAATCAGTATAGTAGAAAAACACCTTCAAACATCGCTTCCAATCTTCAAAATTTTCACCGCTAACAAGCCACGGTGGCCTATTTGGTTGAACACTCTCCAGATCATTCATGTTCAAGGTTGATGTAGTCATAATCAAAACCAGATTCTAGTTTCGCTCAGAATAGGTTCGGCGGGTACATTCGCTAGGCAGACAATAGATTCGCTCGACCAAAGACACAGTTTCGCTTGACAGATTCACTGGTCAGAACAAAGACTTGTGTCCAGATGAGTTTGGCAGCAAGTTCGCTTGCACAATGAGCCAAACAGGTGAACTTTCGTTCAATAAAATGACAGGTTCGCTGATCGGAATCAGTAAATTCCAAAAGCACAAAGTTACAATAGATTCGCTGGAAGAAAAATTAGATTCGCTGGATGAACAAATAGATTCGCTGGCTTACGGGCAAAACTCTTTCAGTCCAAAATCAACCAGAACAGCTTCAAAACACAACCAATTTAAGATCCGTTTGTTTCTATAGCTTCCTATAACCAAATATCACAAACCCCAAGCAAAATCCAACACAGAAACACAGTAAACAGTCCCGAAATGAATCAAACAGTGTTTTGACACAAAAACCCCAAAAACTTCACAAAAATCTATAAGATCAAACAATCAAGAGCACTAAGGCTCTGATACCATATTGTTGGTCCATCTAGATCGAGATTTCAGTGTTATAATTTGTAAAACAACAAAAACCAAATTGATTCAACGTTTTGTAGTCCAAACACCTTTAACAACCAATAACAAGATCAAATCAATACAACCAGAGATAATCAAGCTACAAAGATAATGATAATATGCTCCTAGCACCTCCAGCCGTCACACACACGATTTAGGGTTTGATAAAATATGCAAAAGTTGTATTGCAATGAGAAAACATTACAATATATAGTTCAGCTATAGATTCGCTGATAGATTCGCTGACAGCGAATCTATCAAGCGAACTAATAGCTTCGCCGGGCACAATTAGGTTCGCCCGGTCGACAAAACTGAACAATAAACAAACTAATCTATGCTTCCGGGCGAATCTATAGATTCGCCCGTAGGTTCGCTATAACAAAAACTATAAAATATAAAACAAAACATATAACACCGACATGCCGGTGAGTCCGACCTATACATGACTATCAAAATTTCCCTTCATAAGGATACTATAACCCGAGATTCGGTTTCCCTTTAAGGTATCTGAAAATACGTTTGATAGCAACCAGGTGCGACTCTTTTAGATCAGACTAATATCTGGCACACACACATACAGCATACATGATGTCTGGTCTTGATGCAGTAAGATACATCAATGAACCAATCTGTAAAGTGTTTGATCAACGGATTTGCCTTTTGGATCAGGCTGGATCTTGCTGTTCACATCAGATGGAGTTCGAATATTCTAACAATCCTGCATCTTGAACTTTTTCAGCAACTTTTCAAAAAACTTTGATTGGTTGATAAAAATTCCGTCTGCCGACTATTTAACTTGCAATCTGAGAAAGAAATTAATCTCTCCCACAGAACTCATCTGAAATATGGATTTCATAATCTCTTCAAACTCTTTGCACATGGATGGACTTGTTGATCCAAAGATGATATCATCCACATACACTTGAACACATAGTAGATCTTCATTTTCCCGATTCATGAATAAAGTAGGATCCATCTGACCTCTTGTAAAACCATGTTCCAGCAGATGTTTAGATAACGTTTCGTACCATATCCTTGGGGCTTGATGTAGACCATACAAAGCTTTGCTCAATTTGTATACACGATGTGGATACTCAGGATCCTCAAAACCTGGAGGTTGTCTGACGTACACATCATCGGTAATTGGTCCATACAAAAATGCACCTTTTACATCCATTTTAAACACTTTGAACTTCATGAAAGAGGCATAAGCTAGAAAAACGCGAATAGCTTCAAGTCGAGCGACCGGAGCAAACACTTCTTCATAGTCGCTACCTTCTTCTTGAGTGTAACCTTGTGCAATAAGTCTTGCTTTGTTTCTTACAACAATGCCACGTTCATCCGGCTTGTTCTTGTACAACCATCTTGTACCAATCGCATTTTCTCCTTCAGGTAAGTCCACTAATTTCCAAACTTCTTGTTTTCTGAATTGAAGTAACTCCTCTTGCATGGCTTCAATCCAACTGTTGTCTTGTAATGCTTCTGAAATGTTCTTCAGTACCACTTGAGAAAGAAAACATGAATAAAGACAAACGTTTGCATGTTCAGTCTGACTTCTCATAGTTCTCTGATTCAAAGGTCCTATAATCTGAGAGATAGGATGATTCCTATGAACTCGGTGAGTTGGAATTGCATCATCTTGTACTTGAGTCTCTAGATTGGACTGATTCAGATTCGGTAGATCTTGTAGAATTGTAGAAGTATGTGGAGTGAAATTAGGAACTTGTTCTGGTGAATTGATGAAGTAGTCAAATGTTTCTTGAACAACTTCAACATTCGGATCTGATGATGGTTGATTTTGAACAGATCCACCATCATTAGAAGAAAATTGCGGATTCAGATCATCACCAAAATTGTTTGATTCATGATCTTCTTGAGAACCAGATGGACCCGGAGGTTGGTTGGATATCACATTATCAGGATTATGAAATGACATGAACGGATACTCAGAGTTAAGATTACTATCATCGTCATTATCTGAATCATCACTGAAACATCCCAAGTCTCCTGATTCTTTACTCATTTTTCCTGAAAAATCAAATAAGTTAGAATTGAAAGATTTTGATAACGAATCTAAATCAAATAACCATTCGGGACCATGAGCCACTGACGGAAACAAATTTTCTAAAAACTTTACGTTAATAGTTTCAATAACAACATTCGTTTTGCTATTAAAAACCCGATAAGCTTTTGAAACCAATGAGTATCCATTGTCAGATTTGGACTCAAATTTATCGAGATGATCACTTAAATTTAAAATCGACATAGGACAACCAAATGCTTTCAAATATAAAATATTCGGTTTTCTTCCAAATAATAACTCATATGATGTTTTATGTTTATCCTGAACCAATAATGTCCTGTTTTGTACAAAGTAGGCAGTGGCAATAGCTTCGTCACAGAATGTGATAGGGATTTTGGCATTTGCGAGCATGGATCTTGCAGCTTCAATTAGTGTTCGATTTTTCCGTTCTGTGACTCCGTTTTGTTGTGGAGTTCTTGGAGCACTAAATTGACGCGCAATTCCTTTTTCTACACAAAACAAGTCGACATTAGAGTGTTTAAACTCGGTTCCATTGTCACTTCTCAAGATTTTTACTTTACAATCTAACTGATTTTCAACTTTGATATTAAATTCTTTTAACAACTCAGCAGTTTCAGATTTAACATGCAAGAAATATATCCAACAAAATCTAGTAAAATCATCTATGATGACCAAACAATAAGACTTCTTTCCGATGCTTTGAACATTTGTTGGTCCGAATAGATCTATGTGTAGCATCTGTAAGGGTTTTGAAATGGAGTTTTCTGGCTTGGACTTAAAAGCCATTCGATGTTGTTTTCCTTTCAAACATGCTGGACAGAGATCAGTTGTTGAGAATTTCTTTGACGGTATTCCCACAGCATGATTTCCAGTCACCAGTCGGTTCATGTTTCTGAAGTTTGAATGACCCAGCCGTCTATGCCATAGCTGACTCTCATCATTTGATGCATGCGCAATGAGACACGTGGTTTCGGTTTCAGCATCAATCTGAGACATATCAAGCTTGTACACATCTCGATCTCTTGGAGCTTTAACCACCACCCATTCATTGTCCATCTTAAAACCTAGCTTAAGTATGTAACAAAAAGAATCATCAAACAATGTTGAATATGATTTGTCACAAATTTGAGATACACTTAGCAAATTAAAGTTCAACTGTGCACAGTAGTTGACTTTATCAAAGCTAATAATCCCATTTGACACCGTTCCTTCACCAGTGATTTTTCCACCAGCATCTCCTCCAAATGCAACATGTGTACCATTCTTTAGCTTAAAATCTTGAAGCAAGGCATGGTTTCCTTTCATATGCCGGCTACACCCACTATCAACAAACCATGAGTTGATAGGTCTTTGAGGGCGCACTTGCAATTCAACATTTACTTAGTTAGTTTGGTCAACCCAGGCCCACATGGTCTTGGGTTTTCCGAATCTAGCTGTAACAGTAACTTGCTGATAATGTAAGTTATTAAAATCTGATTCATTTGAGAGATTTGGATGAAAACTGTTTCTGCCACTGGCTTGATTTGTTTGCTTTCTTCTTAAAGCTGAAAACCTTTCCTCTAACTTAGGATCAAGGTTATTTTCAAATCTTTGATTTCTCACCATCAACGCTCTTGGCGTAAAACTGTTAACCTGCTGATTTCTTAATGAAATTTCCTTAAAACCAGAATTGATTCTTTTGAAAGGTCTCAAATCAGGAAAAATGACTTTGGTTAAATTTTTGAAAACCAAAAGATTGATTTCTTTGAAAATTCGGAAAAGGAGTCATTTCTCTTGATGAGGTTTTCCGAAAGAAACAATCTGCAGTGTCATGATTTCTCCTTTCACATATCTCACAAAACTTGTTATAAAAACATTCCTCTGAAGAATGATTTCTTTTGTCACAGTAACCGCAGTACTTGTTAAAGAAACACTCAGAAGTAACATGATTATAACGATCACAAATCTCACAATGTTTCTTGCTAATCTTAAAGAGCCGATTGTTAACTTTAGATGTTGAACCCACTCGTGATTCATTAACAGACTTGTTTAGTTTTAAGTTAACTTGATTCTTTTGTGGAGATTTTGGTTGTGACTTTGATTGCTTGTTATCAAGTTTTGATTGTTTGGGTACTTGGTTCGATTTTGAAACATCTTGCTTAGTTACCTTCTTTGATTCAAATCTTTTATCATTGACAGCGGAAGCATTAGGACCTGAACCTGTTTTCAGACCAGAGTTAGATTTGATCTTAGAATTTATTTGGTTACCATGAGATGAGTTCATATCAAACGTTCCTGCAGACACAAACTTGATTGGTTTGATTTTAGACACTTTCTTTGTCACAGATTTGACAGTTTCAGTTTTACCAACTTGAGCTTTGGTGTTGTCATTTGATGTTATGACACTTTTACCTTTTGACTGTTTCGTTTTAGATTGATTGTTTGATAATTTTGATTTTTGCATCTTTGATTCTGAAACTTCAGTCTTCTTCACTATTTTCTTCTTGATCAGTTGATCAACAACACTCGCTTTTTGTTCATTTTTCCCTTGATGTATTCTGGATCATTGTAACCCGAAAATTCTGCATCATCCTTCACCGTTTTTGCTGGTTTAGGATTCAGTTCTAGATATGCAACAAGTTGCACCAGAATAGGATCAGATTTGTTACTTGCTTCATCATCAGCTTCAACAGGCACACTATCATCTTCTTTCAAGCTTTCGAGTAAAATTTCAGATCTTTCGGATTTAGATTTACTTCTTTGAATTTCTTTGAATCTTTGTTTATTTTTAGGTGAATGATCAAATTCATTAAAGTTTTCTGGTAAAGTGTTAGTGATTGATTTAGGCATTGGTTCATGTGTGAAACCCAAACCTGTTCTGTTTTCTTTTCTATCACTTATCAACTTTGCTAGAATAGCTTTAGAACTTTTCATTTGTCAATTCAACCTCAGTTGCTGCATGAGCAATTTTTTCTTATTCAAAATTTTTGGTCATTTCTTCCAATTTTTTATTCGACAATTCCAGTTCCTTCAAGGTTTTGTTCCATGATTCTTTAAGTGACAATATCTTCTCATTAGCAATTTTGTGATCAATTTTAAGTTGTTCATGAACTTGTTCATGTTTGCTTAATTTGTCACCAATTTTTAATGAATGAGTTCGATAATGTTCCACTTGTTTAATGCATTGGTCAGAACATATCCTACCTTTCACATCATCAGGTAAAGGAACATAGTTAGGGGGTAATTCGATACTAACCTTTGGTTTTTCAGCAGATGAGAAAGACTCTTCAGATGTAGCCATAAGAGCAATCTCTGATTCAGATTCTTCAACTGGATCTGACTTTGCACTCCAGTCATAATCTTCAGAATCTTTACTGACAGCTCTAATCTCTTGATTATCCCCTTCTTCAGACTAATCTTCTTCCTCAATGTCACAGACCAGTGCCAAACTAGAAATAAGATCAGATGTAAACTGTTCCGCATAAGCACTCCAGTCATATCCATATTTCACACTAACCACAAGTGCTTTGTTATGATCTTCTGGCTTTTTACCTTCATCTTTCAGTTCTGGCATGGGAAGACTTTGATATGGCTTTTGCGTGAAACGTTGTTTCATGTTCTGATAGCTTGAAGACTGTTGTGAATTCTGATTTTGACCCTAATTCTGTCCTCTTGAACTAGCTTGATCATTATAGTTCTGATTCTTAGGAGCTTTGCATTCCCTTGAAAAATGACCATAGCAGTTACAGTTGAAATATTTGGCCTTTGACTTGTCAAAACCAACTGTCTTGTTTGCATTTGGCTTGTAACTTCGGTTTACATGTGCATGTTTCTGAGTTCGATATGCAACCATAATCATTTGCCAGTTTAAGTCCATCTCTTCAACGTCATCAGGATCCATTTCAAACAAATCTTGGAGAACAACATCCAATTGAGTCAAATGACTTCCCTGATAAGCTTGGAAGCTTGCCATAAATGCAGTCAAAGCATTCTTAGTCTCATCATCTTGTAACAGGATATTCAGGACGTCTTTCACTTTTGCTTGAACTGTGGAACTTGAACTTTGATTTTCTGCTTGAGATTTCATTGATTGAACTTGAACTCTTGGTGGAGATTGAGGTTGAGAGTAGATTGGTGAGCGTGGTAGATATGATGAATCAGTGTAAAAACTAGCACCAACAAACAAATCACTCTCATCATCAGTTTTAGCAGCATCTTGAGCAAGAAAAGCATTCTCCACTTCGTTAGAAGGATTCACCACAAACTTATACCGAGCATGTGAACCTGATCTATCGGAGTTTCTTGAACTTTCATCAATTTCCACTTCTTCAATCTTTGCAATAAGAAGATCTAAGTCCATTGGAAACTTTTCTGTATGCTTCAGTAGAGTCACTGTTTGTTTCCATGAGGATGGAAGTGCACACAATAATCTGTCATTCAGGTCTTGAAGTTCTGTCTTTGCACCAACATTTGTCATCTCAGTAGTTAGATGCACAAATCTGTCATCATCTGGTGCCCAGATTCTCCAGCAATATGCTCAATCAGTTCTAGTTGTCTCTGCAATTTCTGCTTCTTGAGACTTCTTAACTGTTCTCCTCCTTCACAAATTGATTTTAATGCATTGAACAATGTGTAGCCAGGTTGATAAGCATCCAATCTTGACAGCACTTGAAGTGGCAGTCCTTTACACATCAAAGAATAAGCCTTACTGTCATTCTTGACCTTTCGTAAGTCTTCTGGTTGTAGATTATCTTCAGGATAAGGTTCAGTTGAATCTTAGGTGTAAGTGCTTGCACTGTCAGGAGCAGTCTGATTTAGAATGTGAGGACCTTTATCAATAGACTTCCACAAATCATTGTCAGTAAAGCATAGATGGTGTTTCAATCTGATTGTCCAGTTCTTGAAATCTGCACGATTAACCAATCTTGGAACACGATTATCAGAATCATCAATAGGTGCAATTTTAAATTTTAAAAGAAAGTATTTTTGTGTTTTTGTTGATTTTTTGAAAAGAAACAATTAAATATTTAAAAGTAAATGTGACTAAAACAATGACAAGATAAGATAACATAGTTTGAAACAACTAAAAAATAAGTCATGCGGCTGAACAGTGAAATTTTGTTTTTCACCTGGCTGAATAGTGAATTTTCTTCTTTACCCGGCCGAAAAATTTCTTCACCCGTCTGAACAGTCAAACAGCTTGAACAGTTGTAAAACTTCAACACTTGATATCTTCACCCGGCTAAACAGTGTTACCCAGCTGAATAGTCACACAGCTGAACACAAAAACTTGACACGGCAAAAACTTGACACGGCTGAAAGAATTAGTCACCCGGCTCAACAGTAATTAAAACTTTCACCCGACTGTACTTGACACGGCTAAAAGAGATAATGACCCGGCTGAACAGTAACAAGTTGATCCGGCTGTAATGTTGATCACCCGGCTAAACAGTTGCTTCACCCGTCTGAATAGTAACTTCACACGGCTGCACAGTAACTTCACCCGGCACAACAGTACACAACTTTACTTGCAAAAACATCACCCGTCTAGACAAATTTCCTTTACACAGCTGCACAAGACTTAACTGTTCACGAAACTAAGTCCAAAAGTATTGTCTAAGTCAAATTTTATCACCCGGCTAGTTAATCTTCAACCAGTTCATCATATTCATCATCTTCATCAAACGAATTTTTCTGAATTTTAATAAAACTTGTCCAATTTGTCCAAAAATCACACACAAGTAGTGTTTGATACCGATTATCAATCTCCTATATCAATCAATCCAAAACATGATCAATTTTTGATGATTTTGAGCAAAAAATTGATCGAACACTAACTTTCAATTTCTTCTTAATTCCTCAGATCTGATGATAATCTGATGGAATTTGCACAATTGTTGTGAATTAAAAATGATTCCGATGATGAATCAGATCCAAAAACAGCAACAGATCATTCAGATCATGATTTGAGCAATATAGATGTGTTTTTGCTTGATGAATAGCGAAGAACACACACAGTACCAACAGCTCTGATACCAATTGATAGGTTCAATTGGATAGATATTGCATCAAATCAGAATGATCAAGGTACAAACACAACAATTCAATCAACAACACATTTCATTACTAAATCATTCTCTTGTATTGATGATCAAAGCAATAGTTGCTGTACAATGGTGCAGGAGAATACAATCACACACACAATTCTCTCTCTAACGTGTAAGATTTGATCTAGACTCTCTCTCTAACATTCACTAGCAACATGCTTTATGCATCAACACTTTTAGGGAAAATACACAATTAACCCTAAACTATACAAACTTGTATAAACAAAGTACAAAGTAAATCTTCTAAACGGAAACGAGCCCTAACATGAACTAGACGGGTGATAAATTTGACTTAGACAAAATTTTGGACTTAGTTTGGTGAAAAATTAGGTCCTGTGCAGCCGTGTGAATCAATTTTGTCTAGACGGGTGAAGAATTTTCAAGTAGAAGTTGTGTACTGTTGTGTCGGGTGAAGCAACTATTCTGTTGGGTGATCAACTCTACAGCCGAATCAACTTGTTCCTGTTCAGTCGGGTCATTATTGTTTCAGCCATGTCAAGTGTTGCGGGTGATAATTTTGACAACTGTTCAGCCGTGTGATTCACTTTTTCAGCCGTGTCAAGTTCTGACGTGTCAAGTTTTTACTATTCAGCCGTGTGATTGTCATCAAGTCGTGTGACTATTCAGCCGGGTCATATAGTTCAGCCGTGTGAAGATTTTATTGTTTGAAGATTTGCAACTGATCAAGCCGTGTGACTGTTCAGCCGGGTGAAGAAGAAAACTCACTGTTTCAGTCGGGTGAAGAAGAAAATTCACTGTTCAGCCGTGTGACTTATTTCAGTTGTTTCTAACTTTGTTATTTCATTACTGTTTAGTTGCATCAACTCTTTTCTTTACTTAAAAATAGTTTTTATTTTTTAAAATTTATTTGTTCTTTACAAAAATCAACAAAAACACAAAAATATTTTCTTTAAAATTTAAAATGGCACCTATTGATGATTCTGATAATCGTGTACCAAGATTGATTAATCGTGCAGATTTCAAGAACTAGACAATCAGATTGAAACACCATCTATGCTCTATTGATAATGATTTGTGGAAATCTATTGATAAAGGTCCACATATTCCTACTCAGACTGCTCCTGACAGAGCAAGTACTTACACAAAAGATTCAACTGAACCTTATCCTGAATATAATCTACAAGGTGAAGACTTACGAAAGGTCAAGAATGATAGTAAGGCTTATTCCTTAATGTGTAAAGGGCTGCCACTTCAAGTGTTGTCAAGACTGGATGCTTATCAAACTGGCTACACATTATTCAAGGCATTAAAATCAATTTGTGAAGGAGGAGAACAGTTAAGAAGTCTCAAGAAGCAGAAACTGAAGAGACAATTAGAATTGTTTGAGCATATTGCTGGAGAATCTGTACACTAGATGATGAACAGATTTGTGCATCTAACAACTGAGATGACAAATGTTGGTGGAAAGACAGATCTTCAAGACCTGAATGATAGACTATTGTGTGCTCTTCCATCTTCATGGAAAAACATACAGTGACTTTGCTGAAGCATACAGAGAAGTTTCCAATGGACTTAGAACTTCTTATCGCAAAGATTGAAGAAGTTGAAATCGATGAAAGTTCAAGAAACACTGACAGATCAAGTTCTCATGCTCAATACAAGTTTGTGGTGAATCCTTCTAATACCGTTGAGAATGCTTTTCTTGCTCAAGATGCTGTTAAAACTGATGATGAGGGTGATTTGTTTGTTGGTGCTAGCTTTTACACTAATTCATCATATCAATGAAGTTCACCAATTTACTCTCAACCTCAATCTCTACCAACTGTTCAAGTTCAACCAATGAAATCTCAAGTAGAAAATCAAAGTTCAACAGTCCAAGCAAAAGTAAAAGATGTCATGAACATCTTGTTACAAGATGATGAACCTAAGAATGCATTTACTGCATTCATGGCAAGCTTCCAAGCTTATCAGGGAAGTCATTTGACTCAATTAGATGTTGTTCTTCAAAACCTATTTGAAATGGATCTTGATGACGTTGAAGAGATGGACTTAAATAGGCAAATGGTTATGGTTGCATACCGACATCAGAAACATGCGTATGTGAATCATAGTTACAAGCCAAATGCAAACAAGACAGTTCGTTTTGACAAGTCAAAGGCCAGATATTTCAACTGTAACTGCTATGGTCATTTTTCAAGGGAATGTAAAGCTCCTAAGAATTAGAATTATAATGGTCAAGCTAGTTCAAGTGGACAGAATCAGCATCAAGGTCAAAGTCAGAACTCACAACAGTCTTCGATTTATCTGAACAGAAATCAACGTTTCATTCAAAGCACTTGTGGTTAGTGTCAAAGATGGATATGACTGGAGTGCTTTTGCGGAACAGTTTACATCTGATCTTACTTTTAGTTTGGCACTTATCTGTGAAATTGAGGAAGAAGACTGGTCTGAAGAAGGAGATTACTAAATGGTTAATGATGTCAATGAAGATTCAAAAGAGTATGATTAGAGTGCAAATTCAGATCCAACTGAAGAATCTGAATCAGAGATTGCTCTTATGGCTACATCTGAAGAATCTTTCTCATCTGCTAGAACAAATCAACCAAAGGTTAGTATCGAATTACCCCCTAACTATGTTCCTTTACCTGATGATGTGAAAGGAAGGTTATGTTCTGAACAATGCATTAAACAAGTAGAACATTATCGAACTCATTCATTTAAAATTGGTGACA
This sequence comes from Tagetes erecta, assembly GCA_030867185.1. Lineage (NCBI taxonomy): Eukaryota > Viridiplantae > Streptophyta > Magnoliopsida > Asterales > Asteraceae > Tagetes > Tagetes erecta. The sequence goes on from CM061497.1 coordinate 10,052,111, forward strand.
AATTAAGTAAACATTAACAAGTTCATGAACAACTTAAAAATGATCACAAAATTGCTAATGAGAAGATATTGTCACTTAAAGAATCATGGAACAAAACTTTGAAGGAACTGGAACTTTCAAATAAACAATTGGAAGAGATGACAAAGAACTTTGAACTAGAAAAGATTGCTCATGCAGCAACTCAAGTTGAATTGACCAAAATGAAAAGTTCAAAAGCAATTCTAGCAAAGTTGATAAGTGATAGAAAAGAAAACAGAACAGGATTGGGTTTGACGCATGAACCAATGCCTAAATCAATCACTAACACTTTACCAGAAAACTTTAATGAATTTGATCATTCACCTGAAAATGAACAAAGATTCAAAGAAATACAAAGAAGCAAATCCGAATCCGAAGGGTCTGAAGTTTTAATCGAAAGTTTGAAAGAAGATGACAGTATGACTGTTGAAGCTGATGACAAGGCAAGTAACAAATCTGATCCTATTCTGGTGCAACTTGTTGAATATCCGGAACTGATTCCAAAACCAGCAGAAACGGTGAAGGATGAAGCAGAATTCTCTGGTTACAACGATCCAGAATACATTAAGTGGAAAAAGGAGCAGAAAGATCGTGTTGTTGATCAGCTGATCAAACAGGAAACAGTGAAAAAGACTGAAGTTTCGAAAGCAAAGATTCAGAAATCGAAATTGTCAAACAATCAATCTGAAATGAAACAGTCAAAACGTAAAAGTGTCATAACATCAAATGACAACACCAAAGCTCAAGTTGTTAAAACTGAAACTGTAAAACCTGTGAAAAAGAAAGTGTCTAAAATTAAACCAATCAAGTTTGTGTCAGCAGGAATATTTGATATGAATTCATCTCATAGTAAGCAAATAAATTCTAAGATCAAATCTCACTCTGGTCTGAAATCTGGTTCAGGTCCTAAGACTTCCGCTGTCAATGATAAAAGATTTGAATCAAAGAAGGTAACTAAGCAAGATGTTTCAAAATCGAATCAAGTTCCCAATCAACCAAAATTTGATAACAAGAAATCAAAGTCACAACCACAATCTCCACAATAGAACCAAGTTAACTTTAAAACAAACATATTTGTTAATGAATCACATGTTGGTTCAACATCTAAAGTTACCAATCGGCTCTTTAAGATCAGTAAGAAAGACTATGAGATTTGTGATCGTTATAATCATATTACTGCTGAGTGTTTTTTTAACAGGTAGTGCATTTACTGTGATAAAAGAAATCACTCTTCAGAAGAATGTTTTTATAACAAGTGTTGTGCGATATGTGAAAGGAGAAATCATGACACTGCAGATTGTTTCTTTCGGAAAAACTCATCAAGAGAAATGACTCATTTTCCAAATTTTCAAAGAAATCAATCTTTTGGTTTTCAAAAATCAAACCAAAGTCATTCTCCTGATTTGAGACCTTTCAAAAGAATCAATTTTTGATTTAAGGAAATGTCATCAAAAAATCATCAGGTTAACAGTTTTAAGCCAAGAGCTTTGATGGTACGAAATCAAAGACTTGAAAACAACCTTGATCCTAAGTTGGAGGAAAGGTTTTCAGCTTTAAGAAGAAAGCAAACAAATCAAGCCAGTGGCAGAAACAGTTTTCAACCAAATCTCTCAAATGAATCAGATTTTAATAACTTACATTATCAGCAAGTTACTGTTACAGCTAGATTCGGAAAACTCAAGACCATGTGGGCCTGGGTTGACCAAACTAACTAAGTAAGTGTTGAATTGCATATGCGCCCTCGAAGACCTATCAACTCATGGTTTGTTGATAGTGGGTGCAACTAGCATATGTCAGGCAACCATGCCTTGCTTCAGGATTTTAAGCTTAAGAATGGTACACATGTTGCATTTGGAGGAGATGCTGGTGGAAAAATCACTGGTGAAGGAACGGTGTCAAATGGGATTATTAGCTTTGAGAAAGTCAACTACTGTGCACAGTTGAACTTTAATTTGCTAAGTGTATCTCAAATTTGTGACAAATCGTATTCAACATTATTTGATGATTCTTTTTGTTACATACTCAAACCAGGTTTTAAGATTGACAATGAATGGGTGGTTGTTAAAGCTCCAAGAGATCAAGATGTGTACAAACTGGATATGATTCAGATTGATGTTGAAACCGAAACCACATGTCTCATTGCTCATGCATCAAATGATGAGAGTCGGTTATGGCATAGACGGCTGGGTCATTCAAACTTCGGAAACATGAATCGACTGGTTACTGGAAATCATGTTGTGGGAATACCTTCAAAGAAATTCTCAACAACTGATCTCTGTCCAGCATGTTTGAAAGGAAAACAACACCGAATGTCTTATAAGTCCAAGCTAGAAAACTCCATTTCAAAACCATTACAGATGCTACATATGGATCTTTTCGGACCAACAAATGTTCAAAGCATCGGAAAGAAGTCTTACTGTTTAGTCATCATCGATGATTTTACAAGATTTTCTTGGGTTTATTTCTTGCATGTTAAATCTGAAACTTCTGAGTTGTTAAAAGATCAATTCATTATCAAAGTTGAAAATCAGTTAGATTGCAAAGTAAAAATCTTGAGAAGTGACAATGGAACCGAGTTTAAAAATTCTAATGTGGACTCGTTTTGTGCAGAAAAAGGAATCGCGCGTCAATAGAACGGAGTCACAGAACGGAAAAATCGGACACTAATCGAAGCAGCAAGATCCATGCTTGCAGATGCCAAAATCCCTATCACATTCTGGGACGAAGCTATTGCTACTGCCTGCTTTGTACAAAACAGGACATTATTGGTTCAGGATAAACATAAAACGTCTTATGAGTTATTGTTTAGAAGGAAACCGAATATTTCATACTCGAAAGCATTTGGTTGTCCTGTGTCGATTCTAATTTTAAGTGATCATCTCGGTAAATTTGAGTCAAAAGGTGACGATGGATTTTTCTTAGGATATTCATCAGTTTCGAAAGCTTATCGAGTTTTTAACAACAAAACGAATGTTGTTATTGAAACTATCAACGTTAAGTTTTTAGAAAATTCGTTTCCGTCAGTGGCTCATGGTCCCGAATGGTTATTTGATTTAGATTCGTTATCCAAGTCTTTCAACTCTAACTTATTTGATTTTACAGGAAAAACGAAGCAGGAATCACGAGACTTAGGATGTTTCAGTGATGATTCAGATAATGACGATGATAATGATCTCAACTCTGAGTATCCGTTCATGTCATTTCACAATCCTGATAACGTTGTATCAAATCAAGCTCCGGGTCCATCTGGTTCTCAAGAAGATCTGCAATCCAACAATCTTGAAAATGATGCGAATCAACAAAATTCTCCTAATGATGGTGGATCTGCTCATAAACAACCATCATCAGATCCGAATGTTGAAGTTGTTCCAGAAACATTTGACTACTTCATCAATTCACCAGAACAAGTTCCTAATTTCACTCCGCATACTTCTACAGTTTTACAAGATCTACCGAATCTGAATCAGTCTAATCTTGAGACTCAAGTACAAGGTGACGAAATCCCAACTCACCGAGTTCTTAGGAATCATCCTATCTCTCAGTTTATCGGTTCTTTGAATCAGAGAACCATGAGAAGTCAGACTGAGCATGCAAACGTTTGTCTTTATTCATGTTTTCTTTCTCAAGTGGTACCAAAGAACATTTCAGAAGCGTTGCAAGATAACAGCTGGATTGAAGCCATGCAAGAGGAGTTACTTCAGTTCAGAAAACAAGAAGTTTGGAAATTAGTTGACTTACCTGAAGGAGAAAATGCTATTGGTACAAGATGGTTGTACAAGAACAAGCCAGATGAACGTGGCATTATGGTCAGAAATAAAGACAGACTAATTGCACAAGGTTACACTCAAGAAGAAGGTATCGAGTACGAAGAAGTGTTTTCTCTGGTCGCTCGACTTGAAGCTATTCGTGTTTTTCTAGCTTCTGCCTCTTTCATGAAGTTCAAAGTGTTTCAAATGGATGTTAAAGGCGCATTTTTGTATGGACCAATTACCGATGATGTGTACGTCAGACAACCTCCAGGGTTCGAGGATACTGAGTATCCACATCGTGTATACAAATTAAGCCAAGCTTTATATGGTCTACATCAAGCCCCAAGAATTTGGTACGAGACATTATCTAAACATTTGCTAGAACATGGTTTTTCAGAGGTCAGATTGATCCTACTTTATTTATGAAGCAGGAAAATGAAGATCTTCGATGTGTTCAAGTGTACGTTGATGATATCATCTTTGAGTCAACAAGTCCATCCCTGTGCAAAGAGTTTGAAGAGATTATGAAATCCAGATTTCAGATAGTTCTATGGGGGAGATTAATTTCTATCTCGGATTGCAAGTAAAACAGTCAGCAGACGGAATTTTTATCAACCAATCAAAGTTTGTTAAAAAGTTGTTGAAGAAGTTCAAGATGCACGATTGTCAGACTATCCGAACTCCATCAGATGTTAACTGCAAAATCTAACCTGATCCAAAAGGCAAATCTGTTGATCAAACACTTTACAGATCAATGATCGGTTCACTGATGTATCTTACTACATCCAGACCAGACATCATGTATGCTGTATGAGTGTGTGCCAGATATCAGTCTGATCATGAAGAGTCGCACCTGATTGCTGTCAAACGTATTTTCAGATACCTTAAAGGGAAACCGAATCTCGGGTTATGGTATCCTTATGAAGGAAATTTTGAATTATATAGTTATTCTAATAGTGACTTTGGTGGTGTGCTCTTGACAGGAAATTGACCACAGGTGGATGTCAGTTTTTGGGTCCTCGCTTTGTCTCATGGCAATGCAAAAAGCAGACCAATGTTTCCGTATCCACTGCTGAAGCATAATACATTGCTGCATCTGCAGGATGTTCTCAAGTTTTGTGGTTACAAAACCAATTACTTGTCTACGGGTTTAACTTTCTCAAAACTCCTATTTACATAGACAATACTGCTGCTATGTTCATTACTGCTAATCCTGTTCAACACTCAAAAACAAAACATATCGAAATTCAATATCACTTTCTTAGAGAAAACTCTGAAAAAGGTTTAATAATTTTGATTAAAGTTCATACCGACAAACAACTGGCAGATCTTTTCACAAAACCATTCTTGTCAGGACGGTTTGAATTCTTAATTCAATCCATAGGGTTAATCAACCATGATTAATTCTATTTTATGAAAAAACAAAATACAAAATCCGAAAATATTAAATTCAAAAATATAATAAGTCAATGTCAAGTATTGATTCCTATGTATGATAGGTTCAATTGGATCGATATTGCTTCAAATCAGAACGATCAAGGTACCAACACAAGAATTCAATCAACAACACAATCCATTACTAAATAATTCTCTTGTATTGATGATCAAAGCAATATTTGCAGTACAATGGTGCAGGAGAATACAATCACACACACAATTCTCTCCCTAACGTGTAAGATGTGATCTAGACTCTCTCTCTCTAACATTCACTAGCAACATGCTTTATGCATCAACACTTTAGGGAAAATACAAAATTAACCCTAAACTATACAAACTTGTATAAACAAAGTACAAAGTAAATCTTCTATCAGAAACGAGCCCTAACAGTACTCCCCTAAGATTTAACTTTGGACTTTAATCAAAAAAACTTTTAGCTTTCAACTTTTTACTTTAGGCTTCAATCTCTCAAAAATCTTCAGGTTCATCTTTGACCTTCAGCAACAGTTTTCCGGTATGTTCTTCTTGCTCTTTGATGGCTTCTTCAATGCATGATTTGAACTTTTCAGCAACCACATCTTGTGCAATCTGAACAACATCAATCGGTTCAGGCAAACTAACTTCTTCAAACATAACTTGCTCCTCTACAATCATAGGTTCAACAACAGTCTTAGATCATCGTGATCTAGAATAATGGACTGAGATGTCCCTAGAAGCTTTAAGTATAACAGCTTCTGCTTCTTTTTCAGTGTCATCAGATTCTGTCTCAGTTCCAGACTCTTTATCACTCACTACAACATCATCATCTTCATTACTATCATTGTCCTCATCCTCATTATCACCTTCATCACTATCACTATCATCTTCTGGATGTCTAGCAAAATACTCATCATCATCAAGCAAATTATCTGGAATCTCATCCACAAGATCTAATGGATCCAATACTTCACCTTGAGAAATATGATGGTATATTTCTCCAATATCTTTTTCATTGTTTGCTATATCTCGCATATAGTCAAACATTTGCACATTTTCTACATTTCCAATACTCATCTTTCTGTAAGATAGAGCATTCATGTCCTCAGTGTACAAAATTTCTCCCTCAAATCCTTCTTCACGTATCACAGGATGTGCAATATTGATCAACAGTTGCAGAAATCTTGGATACATCAAGAATTTAAATCTTTTCCCTTTCACCAGATTGAAGATGAATCCCTTCATAATCCATTTTGACGTATTGAATGGTCTGTTCATAGCTATTGCAACTATTGGGGATGCAATATCTGATGGAAAGTTGTCAAAACCAGCACTTCTTCTTGACATACATTGTTGAATAACATAACATAGCAATTTCCATTGCTTTCCCAATCTGGCTCTCACAAACTGCTGTTTAGGAAATACAGGAGGGTGTCCCATATTTATAAAACATGTCTGGCATTCAGCAGTTGTGTATTCATCAGGAGCACCAACTTCTTCTTCATCTAACCTTAATGCAGTCCTGATGGACTCTTCAGACACAGTTATCTGTAACTGTCTGGTAATATTTCCTCTTACAACCGATATGCCAGCCTCATTGGTAATAACCTCTGCTGTCCTCCAAAAACACTTAATCAATCTAGCATATACAATGGATTTGGCACACATTGCATACACATACTTGGTCCTTCTTAAAAATCTGATCATGTCTCTATACCCTTCTGCTTCAGGCATAGATTCATCCAAAACAGCCACAAGATTATGCTTAGGCTCAAACTTTAAATCATTCATCTGTTTAACAAAACCAAGACACATGAGTTAGACATGTTCATTCAATCAAACCAAAAACATTTGCACAAGAAATAAGCACAAAGAGACAATGTAATAAAACACTTTTGTGTATCAATGATCATGTAACATTACATACTTAAACTGCTTAAAATCTTAAGTACAAATTTATTATTTGCAAAATGAAGCTGTAAAACATGTTTCAGTTCATATTTAACATCAGTTAATCAATCAATTGCAGGTGATTTATCATTTGACATCAAAAACATAAACAGTTCAAGGTTCATCAATGGCGGTTCGACAGAATTTGAACTTTTTCGTTTGATTCAGTCGATTACAGATGATTTGGTGTAAATTAATGGATGAAAATTGGTGATTAACAGTTATTACACCTATTACAACACTAGATTTAAGTTTTAACACACACAATCAAAGTGTCGATTCAAAGTCCAATTACTGTTCATCATCAACATTTCGTTTTTATGAGCAACAGTGGGTTTAACGAGGTCGGATCATGAAAAATATACCTTATTCAATCACAAAAACTTGTTAAATCAAGGATTGAATATGATATGAGACGATTGATGTACAGGGGATTTTGCTTGAGAGTGATTTGTGAAAAGTGATAATTGTTTGAGAAAAGGCGGGTATTTATATGTTGCTGAGCCGGCTCAAAAATTAGGTCAAACACATTGAGACGGGTCAACATATTGGATGGGTAAACAATTAGGCCCATAAAGCCTTGGACGGGTCAAGTTACTTTTGGGACGGGTCAACATTTGACATAACAACATTTAACATGTAAAACACTTAGACGGGTCACACACTGTTGAGACGGGTCAAGTACTGTTGGGACGGGTCATGATATAGCCATGTCACAGAGTTTGGAATGACTACACCTTTGTTTTGGTTTTACCCATCACCCGGCTGAACAGTAGCCTTCTTTTCATCACCCGGCTGCACAGTGATTTCATGTTCATTACCCGGCTGCACAGTGACAGTTTCTTTCATCACCCAGCTGTACAGTTGCCACACTTACCCGGCTGTACAGTGATTTCACTTACACGGCTGTATAGAAACTTCATTCTATTACCCGGCTGCATAGTGACTTCACTTTTGTCACCCGACATCATTTCCTTCCTTCACCCGGCTACTTTTTATTCAATCACCCGGTTGAACAGGGATTGCTGCCTTCACCCGGCTTCAACACTTAACGAGTTTTTCTCCACTTTCTTTGTCTGTTGACTTTTCAACGACATTTATTGCACCTGCAATCATTCTCGACATATTAATTAGACAAGACATCCTTATTAGGGTTTGTCAAATTAAATAATCAAAAACAAAATCTAGGGCAACAACATTAAACATTTAAGACCACATTAATTTTTCTTTTTTTATATTTTTCTTTTATTTTCCTCAAAAAAGTTTTTGCACAACCAATATTTCTATATCCCGAAGCAATTTTCTTTAATAAAAAACAAATCACAAGACCTCAGGTTTGTTTTTAACTGATAGGTTCAATTGGATCGTTAATATTACTCACAATGATCAGAATAATTCGCACAAAACAAACAGTTCAATCACAAACACAATTCATACTAATAATTCTCTTTGTATATTGATGATCAAAGCAAATTTGTAGTACAAGTGCAGGAGAAATAAATCACACACAGTTCACTCTCTCTCTAACGTGTAATTGTGATCTAGCCTCCTACTTCACACTCTCTCACTACATGCTTATAGCAACAATTACAAGTTTAAGGAATATAACAAAATAGACCCTAAACTATACACAAACATATAAACAAAATACAAAGTAAATCTTAATCTAGGAAATAACCCTAACAGTACTCCCCCTAAGATTTATCTTTGAATCTTCAGCAAAATCTTCTATCTTTTTCTTCTTTGTTCAGCATCAATCTCTTTCTACCAATCTTCTGGCTCGTCTTTGACATTCAGCAGCTCTCTTCCTTTAAACTCTTCTTGTTCTTTCAGCGCTTCTTCTATGCAAGACTTGAACTTTTCCGCAATCTTGGCTTGTCAAGGTTTGGACTCATTTGTCAGAATTGGGCAGGCATTCATGCGTCTTAGTGAATCCAGATTTAAACCTGCAAAGTCAATATTAGCATAAAATTCAAACGGCATCTCCTGTCCTTTGACTTGTACTTCTAAAGTACCCTTTGCACTGATCCTCATAAATTCTATCTCTGGTATGTCAACCCTCACGAGATTAGAATTAAGCAGTGCCTTCCTCACTCGGATCTTTTCAGTTGCAGCAGCAATCACCTCTATCATCACCACGAACAATTTTCTGTCAGCTTCAGCAAGTTTATCTTTACACTTCTCCATTCTGTAGCTTCTCAAAAAATCTATGTAGGATGGATGTAGCAGCTTCAACTCAAAAGTACTAAACAGAGTAATCATGTCTTTGTCCCAATCTTCCAAGTTTCGAACAAGCTTCAACTCAAAAGTTTCTTGATTGTAGAAAACTTTAAGTATTGGCTTTGTCATTTGAGATCCATCTATCACCTTCAATCCAGGATTGGTCACTTTATCAAAATACTCATCCGAAAATTCTTCTAAATACATATCTTCACTAACAACCAATCTCTTCTTCTTTCTTTCTTTCTTTGATTGTACACACGCTGTATCTTCTTGTTGTCCTCGGAAATCAAGATACTTTGGTGGTCTGGCTATCCCGGCATCAAGCAGCATTGCACATTTATCACCACGCTCAGCATGCGTGTGATTTATCAGTCTGAGTTTGTGCAGCTCCTTCAAATCTTGAACTTCCAACTTAAAAATGCTCGAGTAATAATGGTATACGTCACATAAACCATTAACTCTTTTTATCATAAAAGCATCAAACACTTCATCGTATTTCCATGCTATAATCTTCACCTTCTTATTCTTTTCTGGCACAATCATTGAATCAAGCAATTCAGCAATCGACTGCCCCTTGCTCAGCAGTGACCTCACAACGTCACCTGCTGTGGCTGATTTATGCCATGACTCACGAACATCCATCGGTATGTTATAAGATTTAACTTCACTGGGAAACATATCCATCAACTCGTGCCTTTTCTTGTGAGCATTCTCAGGTAAAGCCATCACCGGTATCTCCTTCGGTCCAAGAACTTTATATCTCTTTGTCAGCTCGAAATATTGAGGATTGTTGTAGTCCAAATAAAACATACGATTGTACATTTTTTCGGTCTTCATAAAGCTAACAACAATCTTCCTCAGTGACTCAGATTTCAACCTCTTCAGAGTCCTATACGGATAATTTCTTGAGCTCAGCCAACTACGCATATCTGTACTTGACATTTCTTCCGGATTTTGGTGATACAATTCAGTTGGAGGCAAGTCTTCTATATTCAGACTTTCTTGCATTGGAGTCCATTCACCCATCTCAATGATAAATTCCTTTTTATCAGCTTCGGCTTTGTCTTGGGCAATCAAACACTTTTCATATTCTTCATTTATCTGGCTCACAGTCAACCCATTCAAAAACACAGGATTATACTTCATCCTCTCAAGATAAGCAAATCTTTGGTCTAAATCATCTGGAATCTCTTCAACTACATTAGTTTCTGGTTCAGCTTCATTTTCAGATTCAGTAAAGTCTATATCATCCAAATCATCCAAAGCTTCAATCATAGGTGCATTGTCAGTTTGAACCGGCTCAAACTGACTTGCAACTTCAGGTACAATTTCAGGCACATTCTCCATAACTTCAACAACTTCAGACACTTTTTCAATAGATTCAGCAGTTTCAGGTACTTCTACAACAACAGCAGCTTCAGATTGAATCGGCTCAATCTGAACTGGTTTTTCAATTACATCATCAGTCACAATCTCATCAACAGTCTTAACTATCTCAGCTTCACTTGCAGCTACAGATTGAATCGGCTCAATCTGCACTGTCTCATCAATCCTTGCCTTTTTCGAACTGCTTTCATCACCCATAATCTCTGGAATAGCGTCTAACTTCCTTTTTCCCTCAGCTTTGTCAGTATTGACAGTTTCAGCAACAGCTTCATCGGGAATGATGATTGGAGATTCCACCCTTATACCAACATTTGTAGTACCTCGTGCTCTAGTAAGGTAGACTTTTGGTACATAAGCTTCAGTCGTTTCAACTACTTCATCTGAAAAGTCTTTATCCGAAGTTGAACCAGATTTCTTCGGTTTTGATTCTTCCAGCCATTTTTCCAACATTTCTTTCTCATCCTCCAACGTATTACACTCAGCTTTCAGTTCTTTGTAATCATACTTCAGATTCTCATGTTCCTCCTTCAAACTTTCATACTCATCTTTCAACTTATCATGTTGAATCTTCAGTTTCAGATGATCTGCATCCAACTCTTTGAAAGTTTTCAAGTTTTGATTATGAATATCCCAAAATTCTTCAATTCTTTTCTTTTTCCTCTCATTAGAAGCTTTCAACAAATCATTTGCCTCTATCAACTTTTGTATCATCTCTTCTAACTCAGCAATCCTTTTCACATTCTCATTTTCTTCAACACTTGACACAACATTTGGTGAAGACTCCAAACCTTGTTCAATGTTTTCTGCAATGGGGGATGATGTGGTTGGTATTTCAACAAGGATAGGATCAGTAACGCCAGCATCAGCTTCCTCAACTATCTGTGCAATAGTTTCAGCTTCGGCCATTACCTCCTGAGCTATCTGAATTACATCTATCTCTTCAGTCTCAATCACATTCGGTTTCTCTACAATCACAGACTCTATTACAGGTTTCGATCTTTTTCTTCTAACATACTGAACCGTAATATCCTTTGGAATTTCAGCAACTACTTCTTCTTCAACAGAAGCAACCTCAACAGGTTCTTCTATCACTGTTTGTTCAATAACTTCAACATTCTCAGTTTCTACTTCCATTGGTTCAACTGCTTCAACAATCTCTGCCTCCTCTGAATTAGATTCAGATTCAGCATCATCATTACCACCATCATCATTATCATCATCTTGATCATCATCACTATCACTGTCACCATTTTCATCATCATCACTATAATCTTCTTCTTCATTCTCAGATTCATTTTCATCCTCTGGATGACGAGCAAAGTACTCATCATCATCTAACAAATCATCAGGCACCTCATCCACTAGGTCCTGTGGATTAACTATCTCACCATGAGAAATATGATGATACACACCTTCAACATCTTCTTCATTGTTGGCTATATCTCTCATATAGTCAAACAACTCCACATTAGGCACATTCCCGATACTCATCTTTCTGTAAGATAGATCGTTCATGTCCTTAGTATATAACATACCTCCAGTATAACCTTCAGTTCTGATGATAGGATAAGCAGTATTGATCATTAGTTGTAAGAATCTCGGGTACATGAGAAACTTAAACCTCTTGCCCTTCACCAAATTGAAAACAAATCCATTCATGATCCATCTTGACATATTAAATGGTTTATTCTCAGCTATGGCAACAATCGGAGATGCTATGTCTGATGGGAAATTGTCAAAGCCAGCACTCCTCCTGGACATGCATTGTTGGACAACATAACATAACAGCTTAAACTTCTTTCCCAACTTCGCCCTATAAAATTGTGACTTTGGAAATACAGGTGGATGACCCATATTAACAAAACACGATTGACACTCTGCCATGGTCAATTCATCATTCATATCAACTTCATCTTCATCAATCCTTAAGGCATTTCTGATGGCTTCTTCAGAAACAGTCAACACCATATCTCTAGAAATGTTTCCTCTCACAACAGCAACACCATTGTCATCTCTAATGACCTCTGCTGTCCTCCAAAAGCTCTTTATCAGCCTTGCATATATGACCGGTTTGGCACACATAGCATACACATATTTGGTCCTCTTTATAAACTTGATCATATCTCTGTAACCTTCTGTTTCAGGGATAGATTCATCTAGACATGCCACCAAATTGTGTTTGGGCTCAAACTTTAGATTCTCCATCTGTCAAAACAAACACAAAAACACAAACAAGACAAATGTGTTAGATTCTTCATTAATGCATATCAAATTTTCATAAGTGTTTGAATAAAAGTTAGAAAGCAAAACATTCACATAATCATTTTAAATTCTAAATTGTTCTAATAACCTGTTTTTCATCATCTTAATCAAACAACTTTGAATTTTAATGATTATACAACATGTTTCAATTTTAACAGTTAATTACTTAAGACATAATTTTGACATTTGTATGATGAAATTGTGTATCATGTTTTAGTTCAGTTTTAACAAGTATTGATCACTTTTAAACAGATATTTCATCATTTTGATGTTTAACATTTAAGAGCTTCAAAGTTCATCAATGGCGATTTTATCAGTTGTGAACAATTTTGACTGATTCAGTTGGTTTTAAGATGTTTTAGTGCAAATGAGTGATTGATTGTTGATGATCGACAGATTTTATACTTAAAACAACATTCGATTTTGGTTTTAACACACACAATCAAAGTGTCGATTCAATGATCAAAAACACTGTTCATCATCGTTTTTCATTTTATCGGTCGATTTGCAGGTTTATCAAGAACAAATCACAAGGACAATACCTTATTCAATCGATTGTACTTGTTACAGAATCAATGACTGAATATGATAATCAAAGCGATTTAAGTACAGGGGATTTGCTTGAAAGTGAATGTGAAAAATGATAAGTGTTTGTGAAGAGGCGGGTTTTTGTATCGTTAAAAATTTAGGTCAAACTTGAGGTGCCGGGTCAACAAAAGGGACGGGTAAACGTAAAAGGCCCAATAAGCTTTGCCGGGTCAAGCACTGTTGATCCGTGTCATGCACTGTTGTGACGGGTCATGTACTGTTGAGACAAGTCACAACATGTGAAACATACTTGACGGGTCAAACACTGTAGAGACGGGTAAGTCACTGTAGTGACGGGTAAAGGTTAGGAACAACTACACCTGATGGGTTTTATTCATCACCCGGCAGTATAGTAGTCTTCAAAACATCACCCGGCAACCTTTCTTCATCACCCGGCAACACAGTTGCTTTTCTTTTATCCGGCTTGCTTTCTTCATCACCCGGCAACACAGTTGCTTTCCTTATCAACCGGCATGCTTTCTTCTTCACACGGCAACATAGTTGTCTTCTATATCACCCGGCATGCTTTTCTTCATTACCCGGCAACACAGTGTATACACTTACACGGCAAGAAGATTTCTCTTTTACCCGACTGTATAGTAAACACTTGTCACCCGGCAGATATCTATGACCTTCACCCGGCTGTATTTGACATGTTCATTGCCCGGCTACACAGTAGTCATAATATCTTCACCTTTTTCTCAATCACCCGACTTGTATCACTCTCACAACATTACCCGGCTGAACAGTATGTTCATTACCCGGCAGAACAGTTGTATCTGATATCTTTGCCCGGCTATAACACTTTGCGATTTTTCTTCACTTTTCTCGTCTGTTGACTTTTTCAACGGCATTTATTGCACCTGCAAACATTCTCGACACATTAATTAGACAAGATATCCTTAAAAAGAATTTGTCACATTAATTATCAACAACATTAAACAAGCAATAACATAAATTCCAATTAAATTCATTTTTCTTTTTCTTTTTCAAAGATGTTTTTGCACAACCAATTTTTCTATATCCCGAAGCAATTTTATAAAAACAATTCACAAGACCTTGGGTTTGTTTTTAACACATCCAATACCTTTGCTTTTCATACCACATAATCTTGTTCATTCAAAACACATTTATTCAAAACAAAAATGTTTTTGGATTTTGTAGATATTTTTCTTCAAATTATTCTCCCCCTAAACTTGAAATTTCTTGAAATTTTTAAGTTTAACAAGGATGTCGTTGTGTCAATAAAGATTCCATATGCCTGCACACACAAAGCACACACATTAAAATAAAGACATATGCAATGCAATGAATCAAAATATCGCAGTGAGATCATACCACACATTATCTGAACATGTTTTGCAAGTTTTTGAATAGACATTTGACTTATGTTTGATTGAGTGATGATATGCAAACATACCAATTAGCTCGAGTTGACACACTTACTTTTTCAGTATCATGATGATAGTTAAGGTTCGATTAGAATGACTTATGTGATCCACATGTATACATATGTCAACATATTTCCTTATCAATCACTACCTGAATGCATATTGCACAAAATCTGGTCACTTACAGTCATACACAGTGTGGAATCTGGGTTCTATTCGGATTTGGTCCACTTTGGGACTTCTTTTTAATTCCATCTTTGGGAATTTTTCTTTCCTATTGTTCCCCTTGGGAATCTTCTGAATTCCTTTTTGGAATTTTGTTTTGGTGATGGTCCACATTTGGGACTCTTTTTGTTCCAACTTTGGAATCTTTTGCTGCATCTTGAAGCTCAAAAGAGACTTCGTGTGAGACTTCAGGTCTGTGGGTACCACAACAAAGAAGCTCACGATGCGGTTCATCACACTGAATAGACTGCATCGTTACCCGATCATGCACACTATCATCACAAGCAATGTATCAAAAGATATATATCTAGACATGTATAACAATGGAACTTAACACAAAGATCATTAAGTTTATGTTTGTCAACAATCAACTTACTTGTTCAGTCTAATTGCCTGAGCTGTCTAGCACATCAATTAACATTCATCAGTCTTTATAAAAAATGATGTAACAAATAATGTCTAGTGTAACTATCATTTCTCACTTTTTGCAATATAGATTCTTATGACATGATATTTTCATTTCTTTTTGCTTTTATATTTTGTTTTTGCTTTTCTATTTTCTTTTTCATGCACACACACAATGCAAAACATAAAATAAAAGACAAAGGAATCAAATTATAACATCAACTTATTTTATTTTTGGCTTTTATATTTTTCTGATTTTGTTTTGTTTTCGAAAAATAGAATCAATCATGATTGATTAATCCTATGGATTGAATTAAGAATTCAAACCGGCCTGACAAAAATGATTTTGTGAAAAGGTCTGCCAGTTGTTTGTCGGTATAAACTTTAATCAAAATTATTAAACCTTTTTCAGAGTTGTCTCTTAAAAAGTGATATCAAATTTCGATATGTTTGGTTTTTGAGTGTTGAACAGGATTAGCAGTAATAAACATAGCAGCAGTATTGTCTATGTAAATAGGAGTTTTTAGAAAGTTAAACCCGTAGTCCAGCAATTGGTTTTGTAACCACAAAACTTGAGAACATCCTGCAGATGCAGCGATATACTCTGCTTCAGCTGTGGATACAGAAACGTTGGTCTGCTTCTTGCATTGCCAAGAGACAAGTCTAGGACCCAGAAATTGACATCCACCAGTAGTCGATTTCCTGTCAAGAGCACACCCACCAAAATCACTGTCAGAATAACTATATAATTCAAAATTTCCTTCATAAGGATACCATAACCCAAGATTCGGTTTCCCTTTAAGGTATCTGAAAATACGTTTCACAGCAATCAGGTGCGACTCTTTTGGATCAGACTGATATCTTGCGCACACACATACATCGTACATGATGTCTGGCCTTGATGCAGTAAGATACATCAGTGAACCTATCATTGATCTGTATAGTGTTTGATCCATGGATTTGCCTTTCGAATCCGGTTGTATCTTGCAGTTCACATCAGATGGAGTTCGAATTGTTTGACAATCTTGCATCTTGAACTTCTTCAACAACTTCTCAACGAACTTTGATTGGTTGATGAAATTTCCGTCAGCTGATTGTTTTACCTGTAATCCGAGAAAGAAGTTAATCTCCCCCATAGAACTCATCTGGAATCTGCACTTCATGATTTCCTCAAATTCTTTGCACATTGACGCACTGGTTGATCCGAAGATAATATCGTCCACATATACTTGAACGCACAACAAATCATCATTCTCCCTCTTCATAAACAAAGTTGGATCAATCTGACCTCTTGTAAATCCATGTTCTAGTAAATGCTTGGATAATGTCTTATACCAGATTCTCGGAGCTTGGTGTAGACCATATAGAGCTTTACTCAACTTGTATACACGATGAGGATAGTCAGGATCTTCAAAACCCGGAGGTTGTCTGACATAAACGTCATCTGTAATTGGTCCATACAGAAAAGCGCCTTTAACGTCCATTTGGAATACTTTAAACTTCATGAAAGAAGCATATGCAAGAAAAACGCGTATGGCTTCAAGTCTTGCGACCGCAGCAAACACTTCTTCATAATCAATGCCTTCTTCCTGAGTATATCCCTGTGCAATTAGTCTTGCTTTGTTTCTCACAACAATGCCACGTTCGTCTGGCTTGTTTTTGTACAACCATCTTGTACCAATAGCATTTTCTCCTTCAGGTAAGTCCACTAATTTCCAAACCTCTTGTTTGCGAAATTGAAGTAACTCCTCTTGCATGGCTTCAATCCAACTATTATCTTGCAACGCTTCTGCAATGTTCTTCGGCACCACTTGAGAAAGAAAACATGAATAAAGACAAACGTTTGCTTGCTCAGTTTGACTTCTTGTAGTTCTCTGATTCAACGGCCCAATAATCTGAGAGACATGATGTTTCTTGTAAATTCGATGAATTGGTATCTCATCTCCTTGCACTTGAGTCTCCAGATTAGAATGATTCAGATTCGGTAGATCTTGTAGTATGGTAGAAGTATGCGGAGTGAAATTAGGAACTTGATCCGGTGAATTGATGAAGTAATCGAAAGATTCTGGAATAACTTCAGCATTCGGATCTGATGATGGTTGATTTTGAACAGATCCACCATCATTAGGAGAACTTTGCGGATTCACATCATCTTCAAGATTGTTTGATTCTTGATCTTCTTGAGAACCAGAAGGACCCGGATCTTGACTAGATTTGACATGATCAGGATTATGAAATGACATGAACGGATATTCAGAGTTGAGATTTCCATCCTCGTCATTATCAGAATCGTCACTAAAGCATCCCAAGTCACCTGATTCTTTCCTTGCTTTTCCTGAAAAATCAAACAAGTTAGAATTGAAAGATTTTGATAACGAATCTAAATCAAATAACCATTCGGGACCATGTGCCACTGACGGAAACGAATTTTCTAAAAACTTGACGTTAATAGTTTCAATAACAGTATTTGTTTTGCTATTAAAAACCCGATAAGCTTTAGAAACAGACGAATATCCAAGGAAAAATCCATCGTCAGATTTTGACTCAAATTTCCCGAGATAATCATTTAAATTCAGAATCGTTACAGGACAACCAAATGCTTTCAAGTATGAAATATTCGGTTTTCTTCCAAATAACAACTCATAAGACGTTTTCTGTTTATCCTGAACCAATAATGTCCTGTTTTGTACAAAACACGCAGTAGCAATAGCTTCGTCCCAGAATGTGATAGGGATTTTGGCATCTGCGAGCATAGATCTTGCAGCTTCAATCAGTGTCCGGTTTTTCCGTTCCGCAACCCCATTCTGTTGAGGCGTTCTTGGAGCACTAAATTGTCTAGCAATTCCTTTTTCTGCACAAAACAAATCAACATTAGCGTTCTTAAATTCTGTACCATTATCACTTCGTAAAATTTTCACTTTACAATCCAACTGATTTTCAACTTTGATGATAAATTCTTTTAATAACTCCGCAGTTTCAGATTTAACATGCAAAAAATAAACCCAAGAAAATCTAGTGAAATCGTCAATAATGACAAAACAGTAAGACTTCTTTCCAATGCTTTGCACATTTGTTGGTCCGAAAAGATCCATATGTAGCATCTAAAAGGGTTTTGAAATGGAGTTTTCTGGCTTGGACTTAAAAGACATGTGGTGCTGTTTTCCTTTCAAACATGCTGGACAGAGATCAGTTGTAGAGAATTTCTTCGATGGGATTCCCACAGCGTGATTTCCAGTCACCAAACGATTCATGTTTCTGAAGTTTGAATGGCCCAGCCGTCTATGCCAAAGCTGACTCTCATCATTTGAAGCATGTGCAATGAGACAAGTAGTTTCGGTTTCGGCATCAATCTGCGACATATCCAACTTGTATACATCACGATCTCTTGGAGCTTTCACCACTACCCATTCATTGTCGATCTTGAAACCTGGTTTGAGTATATAACAGAAAGAATCATCAAATAAAGTTGAATACGATTTATCACAAATTTGAGATACACTTAGTAAGTTAAAGTTCAACTGTGCACAGTAGTTGACTTTATCAAAACTAATGACCCCATTCGACACGGTTCCTTCTCCTGTTATTTTACCACCTGCATCACCTCCAAATGCAACGTGTGTACCATTTTTCAGCTTGAAATCCTGAAGCAAGGCATGGTTGCCTGTCATGTGCCGGCTACACCCACTATCAACGAACCACGAGTTGATAAGTCTTCTTGGGCGTACCTGCATATCAACAATCACTTAGTTAGTTTGGTCAACCCAGGCCCACACGGTCTTGGGTTTTCCGAATCTATCTGCAATAGTAACTTGTTGATATTGAACATTTTGAAAATTTGTTTCATTTAAGAGATTTTGATGCTGATAACTGTTGTTTCGCCCATTGGCGTTCATTGACTGCTTTCTCCTCAAAGCACTAAACCTTTCCTCTAGCTTAGGATCAAGATTATTTTCAAACTTTTGGTTTCTTACCATTAAAGCTCTTGGTTTAAAATTATTAACCTGCACATTTCTTGAAAAGTTAGAAACAGAATTGTTTCGATTGAAATTTCTCAAAACCGGAGAATGACTTTGACTCATATTTTGAAAACCAAATGAATGATTTCTTTTAAAATTTGAAAATGGAGTCATTTCTCTTGTTGAGTTTGATCTAAAGAAACAATCCTTTGTGTCATGGTTTCTCCTCTCACAAATTTCACAAAATTTGTTATAATAACATTCTTCTGAAGAATGATTTCTTTTGTCACAGAAACTGCAGTACCTGTTAAAGAAACATTCAGCAGTTGCATGATTATATCTATCACAAATTTCACAATGTTTCTTGCTAATCCTAAAGAGCCGATTGTTAACTTTTGATGTTGAACTCATTCGAGATTCATTATCAGTTTTGTTCGGTTTTAGATTAACTTGATTCTTTTGTGGAGACTTGGTTTGTGATCTTGATTGCATGGGACTTTGGTTCGATTTTAAACTGTTCTGTTTGGTTAACTTTTTAGATTCAATTCTCTTATCATTGACAGCGGAAGACTTAGGACCTGAACCTGTTTTCAGACCAGAGTTAGATTTGATTGGAGAATTGATTGGTTTACCATAAGATCCGTTCAAATCAAACGTTCCTGCAGACACAAACTTGATTTTCTTACCTTTTGACACTTTCTTGACAGGTTTAACTTTGTCAGTTTTAACACTTTGAACTTTGGTGTTATCATTCGATTTTAAGACACTTTTGCCTTTCGATTCTTTTGTTTCAGATTGATTGTTCATTACTTTCGATTTCTGCTTCTTTGCGGTTGAAACTTCTGCCTTCTTTACTTCTTGCTTCTTGATCAACTGATCAGCAACTTGCGCCTTTTGTTCTTTCTTCCACCTGATGTATTCAGGATCATTGTATCCTGAAAATTCACCTTCATCCTTCACTGTTTCTGGTTCGGGATTAAGCTTTGGATATTCAACTAGTTGAATTAGAACAGGCTCCAGTTTGTTTTCGGATTTGTTGCTTGCTTCATCATCTGCCTCAGTTGTCAAGTCATCTTCATCTTTCAAGCTTTCAATCAACACCTCAGATCCTTCAGACTCGGATTTACTTCTTTGAATTTCTTTGAATTTACGTTCATTTTCAGGTGAATGATCAAATTCATTGAAGTTTTCAGGTAAAGTTTGAGTGATTGATTTAGGCATCGGTTCATGAGTAAAACCCAACCCGGTTTTGTTTTTGTTACCTCTTTCATTAACAAGTTGTTCAACCATTGTTTTACAACTTTTAACCTTTTTCAATTCAACTTGAGTGACTGCATGTGCAACTTTTTCTTGTTCAAAGTTCTTTGTCATTTCTTCAAGTTGTTTGGTAACAAGTTCCAGTTCTTTTAAAGTTTTGTTCCATGATTCGGTTAGTGACAAAATCTTCTCATCAGAAATTTTGTGATCAATTTTAAGTTGTTCATGAATCTTTTCATGTTTGCTTAATTTGTCACCAATTTTACATGAATGAGTTCGATAATGTTCTACTTGTTGAATGCATTGTTCAGAACATAATCTTTCTTTGACATTTATGGGCAATGGAACATAGTTAGGGGGTAAGTCATTACTAACCTTTGGTTGTTCGGTAGAAGATGAAGACTCACTGGCAGTAGCCATCAGCGCAATTTCAGACTCAGATTCTTCAACAGGATCAGATTTTGCACTCCAGTCATACTCTTCAGCATCTTCACTCACATCTTCAATCATTTTTCCATCCCCTTCTTCAGACCAGTCTTCTTCGACTTCACATACCAGTGCCAGATTTGATGTAAGATCAGATGTAAATTGTTCTGCATAAGCACTCCAATCATAACCATCTTTTACACTTACTACCAATGCCTTTGTTTGGTCTTCTGGTTTCTTTCCTTCATCTTTCAATTCAGGCATGGGAAGACTTTGGTATGGTTTCTGAAAGTAACGTTGATTTCTACTTTGGTAGCTTGAAGACTGTTGTGAGCTTTGACCTTGACCTTGATTACTTGAACTAGCTTGGTCATTGAAATTCTGATTCCTGGGAGCTTTGCATTCTCTTGAAAAATGTCCATACTGATTACAATTGAAACATCTGGCCTTTGATTTGTCAAAACCAACAGTTTTGTTTGCATGAGGCTTAAAACTTCGGTTAACATATGCATGCTTTTGCGTCCTATATGCAACCATGACCATTTGCCAATTCAAATCCATTTCTTCAACGTCAACTGGATCCATCTCAAATAAGTCTTGAAGGACCACATCCATTTGACTTAAGTGACTTCCTTGATATGCTTGAAAACTTGCCATAAACGTTGTGAAAGCAGTTTTGGTCTCGTCATCTTGCAACAGAATGTTCATTACGTCTTTCACCTTGGCTAGAACATTTGAACTTTGATTTTCTGATTGATTCTTCAGATTCTGACTTTGAACTTGAGCTCTTGGTGGAGATTGAGGTTGAGAATAAGTTGGTGAACTTGGAAAGTATGATGAATCAGTGTAGAAACTTGCACCAACAAATAAATCACCATCTTCTTCAAACTTCATTGCATCTTGTGCAAGAAATGCATTCTCCACAGTATTGGCAGGATTTACCACATACTTATACTGAGCTTGTGAGCTTGATCTATCAGTATTTCTTGATCCTTCATCAATCTCAACTTCTTCAATCTTTCCAATAAGCAGATCTAAATCCATTGGAAATTTCTCAGTATGTTTCAACAAAGTAACAGTCTGCTTCCATGATGATGGCAAAGCACATAACAAACGATCATTCAAGTCTTGAAGATCAGTCTTAACTCCAAGATTTGACATCTCAGTAGTTAAGTGAACAAATCTGTTCATCATTTGATGTACTGTTTCTCCATTAATATGTTCAAACAACTCCAATTGTCTCTTCAACTTTGATTTCTTCAAACTTCTCAATTGTTCTCCTCCTTCACATATCGACTTAAGTGCCTTGAAACATGTATAACCAGTCTGATATGCATCCAATCTCGACAAAACTTGTAGTGGCAGTCCCTTGCACATTAAAGAATAAGCCTTGCTATCATTCTTCACTTTCCTCAAATCTTCTGCTGACAGATTATCTTCTGGATAAGGTTCAGTAGAATCTTTGGTGTAGGTACTTGCACTATCTGGAGCAGTCTGAGTTGGAATATGAGGACCCTTTTCAATTGACTTCCATAAATCGTTGTCAATGGAACATAACTGATGTCTCAGTCTGATTGTCCAATTCTTGAAATCTGCACGATTAACATGTCTAGGAACACGGTTATCAGAATCATCATTAGGTGCCATTTTTAACAAAAAAAAAAATTTTTAAAGAAAATATTTTTGGTTTTTGTTAATTTTTGAAAAGAAATGATTAAAATACTCAAATAAAGGCAAGTAATTAAAGACAAGATAAGAAACAAGTATTAAAACAACTAAAAAAAGAGTCACACGGCTGAACAGTGAAAATCCTTCTTCACCCGGCTAAACAGTAGCTTTGTTCTTCACCCGGCAGAGAAAAAGTCTTTACACGGCTAAACAGTTACACGGCTCAACAGTTGTAATAATTTGTTCTTGACCCGGCTGAACAGTTACCCGGCAACAAGAAATAACTTCACACGGCAATAACTTGACCCGGCAGAATCTTGACACGGCAAAAGGCTTTACCCGGCTGAACAGTTGTCGATCACACGGCAAGGTTGTTTACCCGGCTACACAGTTTGATGATCACCCGGCTGAATTTTCTTAATCACCCGGCGTAACAGTGTATTACCCGGCACAACAGTTGTTGATCCTTCTGAACAGTAACACTTTTCCTCGTCAAATTCTTTACCCGTCTAGCACAAAATCCCTTACACGGCTGCACAGGACCTAATTGTTCTTCAATCTAAGTCCAAGGAAATTGTCTAAGTCAAATTTAATCACCCGGCAAGTTAATCTTCAACCAAGTTCTTACTGTTCATCATCTTCTCCATGAGAATTTTCTGGGTTTTGTCAAAAACTTGTCCAATTCGTTCAAAATTCACACACAAGCTGTGAAATAGTCCGATTATCAATCCCTAATCTCAATCAATCCAAAACATGATAAAATTTTGATGAATTTGAGCAAAATTCGATCGAACAGTAACTTTTTCAATCTTCTTAATTCCTCAGATCTGATGATAATCTGATGGAATTTGCACAATCGTTGTGAATTAGAAGTGATTATGCTGATGAATCACAACTAAAAACACGAACAATTCATTCAGATCATGGTATTTGAGCAATATTGTAGTGTTTTGCTTAAGAACAGCGAAGAACACAATACCGAAAGCTCTGATACCAATTGATAGGTTCAATTGGATCGTTAATATTACTCACAATGATCAGAATAATTCGCACAAAACAAACAGTTCAATCACAAACACAATTCATACTAATAATTCTTTTTGTATATTGATGATCAAAGAAAATTTGTAGTACAAGTGCAGGAGAAATAAATCACACACAGTTCACTCTCTCTCTCTAACGTGTAATTGTGATCTAGCCTCCTACTTCACACTCTCTCACTACATGCTTATAGCAACAATTACAAGTTTAAGGAATATAACAAAATAGACCCTAAACTATACACAAACATATAAACAAAATACAAAGTAAATCTTAATCTAGGAAATAACCCTAACATTAACACATCCAATACATTTGCTTTCATTGACCACATGATCCTTACATTCAACACACTTATTAAAAATATTTTTAGCTTTTTGTTAATATTTTTCTTCTTCAATTATTCTCCCCCTAAACTTGAAATTTCTTGAAATTATTAAGTTTAAAAAAAGGATGTCGATGTGTCGATAAACACTCCATATGCCTGCACACAAAAGCACACACATTAAAGTAAAAACATATGCAATGCAATGAATCAAAATATCGCAGTGAGATCATACCACACATTATCTGAACATGTTTTGCAAGTTTTGAATAGATATTTGACTTATGTTTGATTGAGTGATGATATGATAACATACCAATTAGCTCGAAGTGACCCACTTACTTTTTCAGTATCATGATGATATTAAGGTTCGATTAAAATGACTTATGTGACCCACATGTATACATATGTCAACATATTTCCTCATCAACCACAACTTGAATGCATATTGCACAAAAACCTGGTCACTTACAATCATAAACAGTGTGGAATTTGGGTTCTATTTGGATTTGGTCCACTTTAGGACTTCTTTTGAATTCCTTTTTGGAAATTTTCATTTCCTATTGTTCCCCTTGGGAATCTTCTGAATTCATTTCTAGAATTTGTTTGGTGACGGTCAACATTTGGGACTCTTTTTGTTCCATCTTTGGGAATCTTTTGCTACACCTTGAAGCTCAAAAGAGACTTCGTGTGAGACTTCAGGTCTGTGGATACCACAACAAAGATTCTCACGATGCGGTTCATCACACTGAATAGATTGCATCGTTACCCGATTATGTTCAAATAACATCACAAGAAGTTCATCAAAAGATATATATTTAAACATGTATAACAAGGGAACTTAACACAAAGATTATTAAGTTTAGATTTGTCAGCAATGAACTTACTTTTTCAATCTAATTG
The DNA here is from genome assembly GCA_030867185.1 of Tagetes erecta. NCBI lineage: Eukaryota > Viridiplantae > Streptophyta > Magnoliopsida > Asterales > Asteraceae > Tagetes > Tagetes erecta. Next base: position 10,077,297 of record CM061497.1, read on the forward strand.
CCTGAGCTGTCTCACACATCAATTAACATTTATCAGTCTTTATTAAAAAAAATAGATGAAACAGATAATATCTAGTGTAACTATCATCTCTCACTTATGCAATATAAACTCTGTGTCAAAAAAGACAAAGAATCAATACTTGACATCGACTTATTATATTTTTGGCTTTTATATTTTCTGATTTTGTATTGATTTTCAAAAAAATAGAATTAATCATGGTTGATTAACCCTATGGATTGAATTAAGAATTCAAACCGTCCAGACAAGAAAGGTTTTGTGAAAAGATCTGCCAGTTGTTTGTCGGTATGAACCTTAATCAAAATTATTAAACCTTTTTCAGAGTTGTCTCTGAGAAAATGATATCGAATTTCGATATGTTTGGTTTTTGAGTGTTGAACTGGATTAGCAGTAATGAACATAGCAGCAGTATTGTCTATGTATATAGGAGTTTTGAGAAAGTTAAACCCGTAGTCAAGTAATTGGTTTTGTAGCCACAAAACTTGAGAACATCCTGCAGATGCAGCGATATACTCTGCTTCAGCTGTGGATACGGAACCATTGGTTTGCTTTTTGCATTGCCATGAAACAAGTCGGGAACACAGAAATTGACATCCACCCGTGGTCGATTTCTTGTCAAGAGCACACCCACCAAAGTCACTATCCGAATAACTATATAATTCAAAATTCCCTTCATAAGGATACCATAACCCGAGATTCGGCTTCCCTTTAAGGTATCTGAAAATACGTTTGACAGCAACAAGGTGGGACTCTTTCGGATCAGGCTGATATCTGGCACACACACATACAGCATACATGATGTCTGGTCTTGATGCAGTAAGATACATCAATGAACCAATCATTGATATGTAAAGTGTTTGATCAACGGATTTGCCTTTTGGATCAGGCTGGATCTTGCAGTTCACATCAGATGGAGTTCGAATATTCTGACAATCCTGCATCTTGAACTTTTTTAGCAACTTTCCAACAAACTTTGATTGGTTGATAAAAATTCCTTCTGCTGACTGTTTAACTTGCAATCCGAGAAAGAAATTAATCTCTCCCATCGAACTCATCTGAAATCTGGATTTCATAATCTCTTCAAACTCTTTGCACATGGATGAACTTGTTGATCCAAAGATGATATCAACCACATACACTTGAACACATAGTAGATCTTCGTTTTCCCGCTTCATGAATAAAGTAGGATCAATCTGACCTCTTGTAAAACCATGTTCCAGTAGATGTTTAGATAAAGTCTCATACCAAATCCTTAGGGCTTGATGTAGACCATACAAAGCTTTGCTCAATTTGTATACACGATGTGGATGTGACACCCCGCCCGGCGGCGGAAACACTAGGCTGGCATTGGAATTGGATATCAATAGTAAACAAAGCACATGGTATTTATTTATTAAGTCTAATAATGATATAATAACATTGGGACATGAGTCTTAATTGGAACGACAAAATTAATCAAACCGAAACAGTAAATGCAATCGTCCTTATTAATTAAACTAGGTCCAAGGCAATCCTATGTCTTGGCAAAAGCAACAAAATAATCATAAGCATCACCTGAAATATGTGAAAATAAAGTTAGCTATTTAAAGCTAGTGAGTAAACCACAATTGATAAATAATAGTATAGAAAATCCGAGATCATCATAATATGCTGCGCAATCTTACATGCATAGCTATTTCATCATATTACTCAACATTTGACCATAGAACACATAGAAACACGAATCATAGACCCCGCAAGGTATCCTTTAGCAACAAGTCATGAGGAACCACTCATGTTACAATTAGTGATAACTGTCATTTAACCGTCTCGATGTGTAAGTTATCAAAAATTGTTTTAGCATCGAAGGGACATAGTAGCATAGCAACAAGCATCACAGTATAGTAACTAGTAACCATTGTATAGAATCACCGGGTTTAAATCACATATCGTTGTTGTACATGTAGGTGGGTTTGTCAGACCATTAGCGCTAACATTGTACCGGTGGAAATTACAAGTAATATACTACCTTAAACTACCACATAAGATTGCATCAAGCCATGAACTAGATTAACATATTTTTGATCTCTTTTAGAAAACAAATAGAAAATGGAAACCATTGTATTGTAATGGAACACATCTCAGCCCCAAAATGTAAAAGTAAAAAGGGGAGTGAATTTACACACCTTGAAAAATGATCAAATAGTAATTTGAAATATCCGACTAGAGAGAATCGAGGATTGCCCAAATACTAGAATCACCTAGTTAATTAAGCAAACCTAACTTAGTAACATAGTCCAAAATATGAAGCATAGCAACTAGAATTAGAATTTAGAAATCTAGGGTTTGGAATTTGGGAATTAGGGTTTCAAATTGGAAATTTGAAAATTATAATCTTTGATAAAATGACCAAATAAGTAGATGTTTATTTGGATGAATTTCAATGATTTCATATTTGATTAAGTGTTGGAAATATACCAAATAATAGTCATTTGATAATTGTTGGAAATTCTAAATACTTTTTGGCTAAATAACATGAATAATATTACATATAGTATTATGATATAATGGTCTAATTCCTTATAATAATACGTTAAGTAATTTAAGTAACAATGGTAGTCATCATATGTGATTTGGTAACTAATAGAATTATATACGTCAAATAATATAAACACTATGTTACATGTTGCCAGATAAACATTTGTTAATAAATTGATTGTACTTGTAATAAACAATTTTTTAACAAGTCCTAGAGGATTAATAAAATATGTTAATTTTAAATGTATTAAAAATCATTATAGCTTATATAAATTGTTTATATGATTTAAATTAATAAAGTTTTACGAAACAAACTTAAAAAAAGATTTATTTATAATTTTCTTAGGTAATATGAATCAAGGAAAATAGTTTACTAATAGTATATTGATTGTTTAAAAATCACAAATTTCTATAATAAATCAAAATTGTGAAAAATATGCGAATGCAGGGATTCGAACTCGGGTGCCTGCGTTAGAAGCTTTAAATCTTAACCATTGAACCAAATCAAATTTTTATTATAATCTGAACTTTAATTTTTAAGTCTTAAAGATTAAATATAATCCCCAAATCAACATAAACCCTAATCCTAAATCATCCAAATGGAACCAAGATTTGACAATCTTAAAGGAATCAGCCTTATAGATTTTAATCAGAATTGAAAGACGAGCACGATGAGGTATTACACATACCCGGTTGCTGCCGAAATGATTAAAAGAAGTAGAAAATGAGGATCACGGCTACGCGAACCAATCTGGAAGATTGAGGAGCTTGTAATCAAATTAAAATCCCAGATATACTCTTGATTGAATGCTAACAGAAACCTCGTTGTCAATTGCAGATTGTCGACATGAATTGGTGATGAAACAAGGAGTTGCAGGTTCGATTGAAAACGAAGATGAAGATCAATAAATGATTTCTTGTGCGGTAACAATCAAATTGAAGCATCAAAGAGCAGGTATGATAAGAAGAGAGTGTTCTGATAGAAGAAACGTTTCCAATTTGTGATAAAGTGGTATGAAAGAAATCAGTTTGTTTTGATGAAATTGCATTTGTTAATCGGATCATTGTTAACTAGGTTAACACCCGTGAGTACTCACGATTTGAACGGTAAAAATAAATTATATAATTTTATATAGAAATGAATAATGGAAAAGTTAACAAATGTAAATGATATAATATGAATTTATTTGAGTGATTGTGGTGCTGACAAGTGGCACAGTGTGGTGTCATTAGTTAGCAATCTTTATATAATATAGCAAAACCAAAAAAGCTTATGTGGCATAATTTTAAAGTTTTTGGCTTATGTGGCAATTGGCATCATTTGAGAGTTTATCTCATAATAACAATTTTTTATTTAAAATATATATATAAAATATATTATAATAAAACTAATTATATTTTTGGTCCCCTAATATTTTGGAGAATTCTGAAAAATTTAAAACTATTTATACTTTTAACCCTCTACTACAAGGGTGTATATGAGTCGGTTTATATTTGATAGGGTGTGAAAATGAAACTTATTGATAAAAATAATAATAATATACAATTAAAGATCTCAGTGTTTTATAAATATACATAACTTTTTTATATGGATTTAAAAAAAAAAATAAACTACACCATAAAACTGAGCATTTTATTCTCTTTAATTTGAGTATAATATTGCTATACTAAAAATTTAATTTTTAAAAATATATTTCGTGTTTCGGTTTACCACGGTTTTGTTTCAAAACTTATTGGAACGTTCATGAATATCCTTAAAAGCATCACTTGAATGTTGTGTCCCGAGCGTAGAGCGGGCACTAAACTAGTTTATTATAAGAGAAGATTAAAGCTCACATTAATGGTTGATTTACTTCAAAGACGATTTGTATTCATTGATTTGATGTAACAGCATTCAATCGTTCAGTTTTGTTATTTAAGTCCCGGTAACGGTTTCGGTAATCACAAAATCATAATAAAAATCTTATTACCTGATTTGGATGGTGACCGAGGGTTCAAAACTCTTATACGGATTGTTTAGGTGAAAGAAATTTGGATTTTAAAACTATCAAAAAGGCCAAAAATAAATTATTGTTGCGCCATCGGAGTTGTTACCGTGTTCCGGCAACGTTGCCGGAATTTCCAAACAGAAAAGAAAACGGGGTGGGTGGATGGGCTGGGGACATTAACTGCAACTTTCAAATTTGATCCCTTAAGTTTGATATGATAGTCATTAAATTTAAAAACTAATTTTTGTTTCAAACTTGACACATTTGATCCCTTAGTCATTATTTTAAGGGAAAATGCCATAGAAACATAACCAAGTTTCAGTTTTGTTCTAGTTAGGTCACTCAAGCATATTTTACTTGAATTGGATGACTAAACCTTCAAATCGAGCAATTGTTGGATTTTTTTTGTGTCAAGAAAGGAATTAAGGATAGAATGTGGGGGTCGGAATATTTAATATATGTAATTATATTAAAAAATTTAAAAATATGTTAATTATAATAAAAAATAAAAAAATAAATCTACAATTCACATTACCGCTTCACATTAGCATAAAAAAATGTAAAATAATTATAATAAAAAATAAAAAATAAATCTACAATTCACATTACCGCTTCACATTAGCATAAAAAATGTAAAAAATAATTCCTAACTGAAACGTAAAGAAAAACATGTAAAAACAACATGTTAAAACCTCTAATTTGAATAAAATATGAAGGTAAGTGACCTAATTGGAACAATTTTTAAACTTGAGTGACTTAATTAGAACAAAATTTAAACTTGGTTATGTTTTTACAAAGTTACCCCATAAAAAAAATGCTTAAACCATAACGTCCCTTCAAAATTTTCACTCCCCTCGCAAATGACGAAAACATTTTAAACTTTTCCCTTCCCACCAAATCACCGTAAACACGCTCCAAAATTTTCACCAAAACCACCCTGATATTATGATCTATAAACCACCTCCACATCTGTTTCCCAGATTCAAAAAGAAGGGAAAGGGATGAGACGAAAACATGTATTCGTCGCCGGCATATAGGAACATTGTCGTTGAGTAGAACTGCAAATCAACATCAAGAGCATGTGCACTTGTGTACATGTCCGCCACAGAACACCGAATTGTCGAGCGGTAACGAGTTGGAATATCCCCTGAATCATGCGGATCTCTTCAACTATCAAATAAATGTGCAGGTTTTGGGAAAAAAATCTTGATATGAACACTTCAAGTTTTATTTTGGTCGTTCCTCTTTTTGCAGAGATAATTATAATTCCATCATTGTTAACCATCAGTTTATGGGAATTGGAGTGTTGGCTCTTCCCTTGTAAGAATAAAGCCCTAGCTTTGATTTATTTGATGATTTATGAGGTAATTTTTTCATTGCTAGTTTTTATTTGATGTTTAGTCCTTTAATCATTGACTGATATTGTTGATATAGATTTTTTTTGTTATGGTATCATATAGTTGTTGTTAAATAATGGTTTTGGTGATGTTGTTTGGATTGGGGCATGCTCACACACATACACGATTGTGTGCAATAGATGCTCTTCAAGTCACATAGACTACATGTTTCACTTTTTTTTCCTGCTAATTGAGATGATTAAATATTAGTAGTTCATTAAAAGGTTACAACAATAGTTGGTGCTTCGTATGTAATGTGAGAAACTTTGATGAATCAAAGCCAATTTTGAGCTTTTGTTTAGGAAGTCAAATTTAGTGTTTATATCAACATGAGAAATAAGAGTATTAGGCTTGTTTTAGGGATTTTGTGGTGTGCCATTTGAATGATCAGTTTTTTTATATTTATTTTGAACAAAAGAAACTTGTTATGCTAATTTGTTACTGAAATATATTATCACACATAATTGCAAATCATCAGTTTGTTACTTAATTCAAATAAAAGAAATTGATAATATCACATTTGATTGAGCTGATTAGTTACATAAAAGAAATTGATAATATATAATAATCTTTAAGGGGGGAGGGACTGAGGGAGTGCTCATATTGAGCCCTTGACCTCTTTTAATAAGAGTGTGTCATGTCATTTTACATATTTAAACTCTTCTCCAACATTTGGGAGGAGGGACACCTCAAAATTGAACTCTTTATCAATTATATTTATTACACATACACACAAACACACGAGGGAAGGTTCGGGCTTCACAGCTTTTTGAGAACCTTGCCAGACGAGCTCGCCACACAAGCGATGGTGTGCTTGTGGAGCTCGCTGAGCCCATGGCCAAGCTCACCGGGCACTCCCTGTGCCATAAATGGTTTACGGTTTTGTCTATTTCACTAAGATTATTCATGATAATGGTTTATGATAATAGAGGGTATAAGGGCTGACCTTAATCATAGGTTTTATGGTTGACCTGTTAATAAAGCACATCTAATCAAAAGAGACACTTTTGTACACCAGAAATGCACAGAACAACTGGTAAGCTTCCCCAAACAATATATTATATCCCCATAACAGTAACCAATTTTTTTTGGCATGTTTATATTACTTTTGACTTTATTTATGAGTGATTTTATAGTCTTGCTTAGTTTACAAAACTCCTCACTTTTATAACACATATCTTGACACAATCATGTTGGGTCCTCTTGAAGATAATGCATACCAAAACTTTAAGTTGCTCTCTATACTCGCCACATGAAGATTTAAGCTGATATGTCAGATTTGTAAAGTGTCATCTTAGGGGGAGTACTGTTGGGATTATTTGAAGATGTCACTTTCCAAATATAAGCAAGTGAAGATATCGAGCATCATCACGAGCAAGCACGGGTGAAGACGTTCATTAATTGTATTTGTCTTAGAATATTTGTGTAATCGTTTCGTGCTTAAATGCGCGATTGTGTTGAACTGCACGTGGTTAGGTTGAAATGTAAGGTGAATGGTATGGACTATAAATACCATCACCTAGGTCATTTGTTAAAAAGAGTTGCCTACATTTCATTCAATATCCTTTGTAACCTCTCCATTGATCTAATACAATTTACCTATTCATATTATCATCAATCTTCATCATACCTTGTATTGATCTTCATGAACATTCAAGCATCAATACGTGATTAGTGAGTTTCCGCATCACTGATTACAAACAACATCCCCAAACAATCTCAGATCTAGATCCAAGCTCGGTTCATCTAGAACTATCAATTGGTATCAGAGCTGTTGGGTGATCTTTGATTGTTGTTGTTATTGATGGAATTTTAGCTACCATTAGCTTTGATTCATGTTTGTGTAAAGAACTGCAAAGTTTGAGATCAATTGGTGAAGATTTGACTGAGTTTTTGAAGAAATTATTCATGTTCGTCAAATTCACAGCTCAAAATTAAGATCTAAAATTTTGTTGATGTTTTGAGAAATTGATGATTGAGATATGTTAGAAATCATAATCCTAAGCCTCGTTCATGATCAAACCATTCAGATTTTTTGATTTCAATCCATATTTTGTCATTTTTGTCAAAACCCACTTGTTGTGTTATTCATCAAAAATCCGGATCTGAATGAGATTTAGCCAGATTCAAGGTAGAAAAACTTTGAAGGATTGTTAGAAACATCATTTCAAAGCTGATACAAGTGTTGAATTGAACAAAAACAACAAAATTGAAGAATTGATCTTATGTTCATCACAATTTTGACTTTGAAAAGTCAATCTAATATGAAGATTTGAAGAATTAATTGATATTTGCCCAGAAAAGTATCATAATCTGAAGAAGAATTGAAGAATTGAGTGGTTGATTGAAAGAAATTTTCCTAAGTGTTGATAATCTTAACCCGTTTCTACGTCCAAGTTTTAGCCGGGTGAAAACACTGTTCAGCCGGGTGAAGACACTGTTCAGCCGGGTGAATTTACTATTCAGCCGGGTGAAGTAGAAGAAATCACTGTTCAGCCGCGTGAACTTTCTCAGCCGGGTGATAGAAAATCACTGTTCAGCCGCGTGAACTTTCTCAGCCGGGTGATTGAAGAAAAATACACTGTTCAGCCGTGTGAAAGAAGAAAAACACTGTTCAGACGCATCAACAGTTGACACGTCCCAACTTTGACCCGTCTCAATTGTTCAGCCGTCCCAACTTGTTGACCCGTCCAAATAGTCACCCGTCTCAACAGTCACCCGTCCAAACAGTTGACACAACCAAAAAAAAAACAAAATGACTTTGAAAATTCAAGAAAAATGTCATTTTTCCAAAACTTCAAATTAGTCATTTTTAGCCACCATGACTTCCCAGAAAAATCATCAAAATGACTTTGAAAATTCAAGAAAAATGTCAACGGGCATGTTACATGTGATCCAAGAAGAAAATAAAAGAGAAAAGATGTGCACCAAAGAATGTTTTGAACAAGTTGAAGAGTGTAAATTATATTCACTTTGGATTTGTGATAAACTAAAGAAAGAAGAAACCATGCACAGGAATCTGAAAGAACAACACGAAATATCTGATCAAAGAATCACATCTCTCGAAGAGTTGCTCAAGGAAAAAGAAAAAGATGCAATGAACTTCAGAAAGGAAGCTGAAAAATCGAATGAACATCTATCAAGAGTGATCAACGATTTTCAAGCAGAAATTCAAAAGTTGAAGAAGTTGTCTGATATGTTCAATTCAGAGAACAACACTCTGAAAAACAAACTGGAAGAAGAACAAGAGAAGCATGCAAGTCTACAAAAAGATCACCAATTGTGTGAAGATAGACTCAAATCTCTTACATTGAATGTTGATTCAATGCTTACCGAAAAGCATAATATGAATGTTCAACTCATGGAACTCACTGATAAACTCAACAGATCACAATCTGATCTTGTGTTTATCAAAGAAGAAGTCGAAAAAGAAAACTCTGTTGAAAAGAAAGATGAGAGATTAGTGCTAATCGAAATTGTTGGATCACTATCTTCTCAAGAAGAAGAAGAAAAGACACAAGAGGTTCAGTCAAAGAAGAAGAAGAAGAAGAAGAAGAAGGTTAGAAGAAAGAAAAGCAAAGCCAAGAAGAACAAGACAAAGGCCACTTCATCTGATTCTACACCACAGACTCCTTCTACTTCAAAGTCTCAAGATTCCGAATTCCCGAGCAATTCAAATAGTAACATCTACTGTTTAATCTGTGACTATGAAACTCATCATATCTCTGATTGTATCTACAGTCAAGGTGTCTTTCCTTATGGGTCAAAAAGTGACAAGTTCAAGACTTCAGCTTCTTCAAAGGTCAAAGCTCATCAGAATGAACATGCTTCAACTGCAAAGACTTCTCAAAAGCAAAGAAAGAAGTCTCCCTTAAAGGCTCATTAGAAGTACTGCGATATATGTGAGATGTACAATCACATGACATCAGAATGCTGCTAAAACAAGTACTGCATCAACTGTCAGATGTACAACCACGACACAATGGAATGCTACTACAACAAGTATTGCTTCATTTATGACATGGTAAATCACAACACTCATGATTGCTTCTACAACAAAAGTTCAAGGATGAAGCCGAGAAGGTCTGTCCAAAGAAATTCATCATCTGCAAATTCTGCCAGGTATGTCTTTGATCTTAAACTATCTAATGGTGATCATTCAAGTGATTCATGGAGACCAAGATCTGTAAGAAAACAAAATCAAACAAATCCATTTTTGCATAAGCAAAATAGTCAACAAAACCGATTTTTGAAAAATAGGTTTAGAAATGACTATGACAGATCTTCCATGAATAATTCTAGACAGGTGTCTAAACCAAAGCATTCCTTTGCTTCCACACAAAAACAGTTGTGGAGAAAAACACCTGTTAAGAATCAAGATGAGCAACATGTTTCATCAACCGATGGTCCACCAGAAGATGCAATTTATCAAGAAGTTACCTATATTGATGATTTCGGACAATCCAAGACCGCAATGGCTTGGATTTCACCCTCTAACTGAATTGTTAGTGTGTTAGGGACAGTTATGGAGGCCGGTCAAACAAAGAAAAGAAGACCATGGTTGATCCCTTATCATGACAAGATACCGAATCTTGTTCATGATGTCTTCGATGCAACTGACACCAATTGGAGTTGGAAACAAAAAGGAACCATTGCAGGAATTTTTAAAAAAATGTTTTCAGAAATCAAACAATGATGGCTGTGCAAGAAACAACCGATGTTTCATTTTGTCTGTTTAGATTAAGTATATTGCATGCACTCTTCATACGTTGATAACATATCTGTCATTTTCTTTTCATTAAACTTTCAATTTTCGTAGAAATTTAAAGTTTAGGGGGAGAAAACCATTGAACTAAAAAAAATGATAAAATCAGAAAAATCCAAAAAATATGTTGAATCTACTTGCACGTACATGAGAAATGATAGTACACTAGGTTTATTCAATGCATCATTTTCAACAATAAAGACTAAAGAGTGAAAATTGATGTGCGAGACAACTCAGACAAGTATACTGAACAAGTACATTCCATGATGATTTAACTAAATTCTAATGAGTTTTTGTGGTTGAAACATCTTAGTGCATGTGAAACGTTTATACAAATCAAATAGATATCTTATGACGCAACGATATACATCGGGTAATGATGCAATCTATTCAGTGTGATGAACCGCATCGTGAGCTTCTTTGTTGTGGTACCCACAGACCTGAAGTCTCACACGAAGTCTCTTTTGAGCTTCAAGATGCAGCAAAAGATTCCAAAATGGAACAAAAAGAGTCCCAAATGTGGACCGTCACCAAACAAATTCCAAAATGGAATTCAGAAGATTCCCAAGGGGAACATAGGCAAAAAGAAAAATTCCAAAAAGGAATTCAAAAGAAGTCCCAAAGTGGACCAAATTCAAATAGAACCCAAATTCCACACTGTTTATGATTGTAAGTGACCTGACGTGTTCAGATGTTCTCAGGATATTTAGATGAAGTGTATAACTTTCTAATGTGCAAGGTATAGGTCACTCAAAACTTATTCCTAATCAACCTAATTGATCATCAAGAATAGAAAAAGTAAGTGTGTCACTTCGAGTTAATTGATTTGTTCAACAATTCATCACTCAATTACTTCACAATTCAAATGTCTATTCTCAAAACTGCAAAACATGTGTTGGATAAATTGTTGGTATGATCTCATTGCAGGTTAAAGATTCAGAATGTAAAGAGAAAATTCCCAAAATATATCAAAATCATTGAAAAATTCAAAAGAACAAAAAGATTGCCATTTTAATCTTTTTCTTTTGTGTTGGCAGATTAACATATGTTATTGATGTAGAAGTTGTTCATTAATCAATATCTCATCCGATTGAGAACTTAATCTTTACATTGTTGATAAATGCACATTATTGCCTGAGTTTTAATGTTTTTCTTTGAGTTGCATGAACAGTTTCCATTGCAGAACAAGCTTCCACGCGACTTAAAGATGTTCCTGTTCAAGCCTGATTCCAGTCCAAAGATCTCCAAGTCAGATTGTTGAGTGTTAAGAATCCTCCTCTTAATATCTCATACACAGATCTCATTAACCTCTAAAGCAAAAGTTGAGGGGGAGTATTCTAAGTCAAAGAAGTCTTCTCATTCTACTTCAACCGTTGAAGAAGATCCCGTTGCTGATATATAGATTCATTGGAATCTACTCTCTGCTTATTTCTTTCCATAACCTCTGATGTTACTTAAAAGGGAGAGAAGGATGCAGATTGCTTGTTGAAAGACAGAGTTTTGGCAGCATCATCTTAGGGGGAGTACTGTTGGGTCCTCTTGAAGATAATGCATACCAAAACTTTAAGTTGCTCTCTATACTCGCCATATGAAGATTTAAGCTGATATGTCTGATTTGTAAAGTGTCATATTAGAGGGAGTACTGTTGGGGTTATTTGAAGATGTCACCTTCCAAATATAAGCGAGTGAAGATATCGAGCATCATCACGAGCAAGCACGGGTGAAGACGTTCATTAAGTGTATTTGTCTTAGAATATTTGTGTAATCGTTTCGTGCTTAAATGCGCGATTGTGCTGAACTGCACGTGTTTAGGTTGAAATGTAAGGTGAATGGTATGGACTATAAATACCATCACCTAGGTCATTTGTGAAAAAGAGTTGCCTACATTTCATTCAATATCCTTTGTAACCTCTCCATTGATACAATTCACCTATTCATATTATCATCAATCTTCATCATACCTTGCATTGATCTTCATGAACATTCAAGCATCAATACGTGATTAGCGAGTTTCCGCATCACTGATTACAAACAACATCCCCAAACAATCTCAGATCTAGATCCAAGCTCGGTTCATTTAGACTTCAGGCGTGATTAGTGAGTTTCAACCACAAAAACTCATTTTCATTTTTCTTTTATTTTCCTCAAAAAGACATTATGCAAACATTTTTGCATTACCAATATTTCTATATCCCGAAGCATTTTTCTTTAATTAAAAACAAATCACAAGACTTCAGGTTTGTTTTTATCACATCGAATACATTTGCTTTCATTAACCACTTGATCCTTACATTCAACACGCTTATTTCTTGCAATTTTGTTTTCGGATTTTGAAATATTTTTCTTCTTCAATTATTCTCCCCCTAAACTTGAAATTTAATGAAATTTTTAAGTTTAAAAAGGATGTCGATGTGTCAATAAAGAATCCATATGCCTGCACACACAAAGCACACACATTAAAGTAAATACATATGCAATGCAATGAATCAAACATTTGTAGTGAGATCATACCATACATCATCTGAACATGTTTCGCAAGTTTTGAATAGACATTTGACTTGTGTTCGATTGAGTGATGATATGAAAACATACCAATTAGCTCGAAGTGACACACTTACTTTTTTAGTATCATGATGAGATTAAGGTTCGATTAGAATGACTTATGTAACCCACATGTATACATATGTCAACACATTTCCTTATCAACAACAACTCGAATGTATGTTGCACAAAAACCTGGTTACTTACAATCATAAACAGTGTGGAATTTGGGTTCTAATTGAATTTGGTCCACTTTGGGACTTCTTTTGAATTCATTTTTGGAATTTTTCATTTTCCTATTGTTCCCCTAGGAAATCTTCTGAATTCCATTTTGGAATTTTGATTTGGTGACGGTCCACATTTGGGACTCTTTTGTTCCATCTTTGGGAATCTTTTGCTGCACCTTGAAGCTCAAAGAGACTTCGTGTGAGACTTCAGGTCTGTGGGTACCATAACAAAGAAGCTCACGATGCGGTTCATCACACTGAATAGATTGCATCGTTACCCGATTATGTTCAAATAACATAACAAGAAATTCATCAATAGAGATATATTTAGACATGTATAGCACATGAACTTAACACAAAGATCATTAAGTTTAGATTTGTCAACAATGACATTACTTTTTAGTCTAATTGCCTAAGCTGTCTCGCACATCAATTAACACTTATCAGTCTTTAATAAAAATGATGAAACAGATAATGTCTAGTGTAACTATCATTTCTCACTTTTTGCAATGTAGATTCTTATGACATGATTTTTCTTTGTTTTTGCTTTTTCTTTCTTTTTGTTTTCTTTTTCTTTTTCATGCACACTCACAATGCAAGAATAAAAAGACATAGGAATCAATACTTGACATCGACTTATTATATTTTTGGATTTTATATTTTCTGATTTTTTATTTTGATTTTCATAAAATAGAATTAATCATGGTTGATTAACCCTATGGATTGAATTAAGAATTCAAACCGTCCTGACAAGAATGGTTTTGTGAAAAGATCTGCCAGTTGTTTGTCGGTATGAACTTTAATCAAAATTATTAAATCTTTTTCAGAGTTGTCTCTGAGAAAGTGATATCGAATTTCGATATGTTTTGTTATTGAGTGTTGAACATGATTAGCATTAATGAACATAGCAGCAGTATTGTCTATGTAAATAGGAGTTTTGAGAAAGTTAAACCCGTAGTCAAGTAATTGGTTTTGTAACCACAAAACTTGAGAACATCCTGCAGATGCAGAAATGTATTCTGCTTTAGCAGTGGATATGGAAACATTGGTCTGCTTTTTGCATTGCCAAGAAACTAGGCGAGGACCCAGAAACTGACATCCACCTGTGGTCGATTTCTTGTCAAGAGCACAACCACCAAAGTCACTATCAGAATAACTATATAATTCAAAATTCCCTTCATAAGGATTCCATAACCCGAGATTCGGTTTCCCTTTAAGGTATCTGAATATACGTTTGCGGCAATCAGGTGCGACTCTTTAGGATCGGACTGATATCTAGCACACACATACATCATACATGATGTCTGGTCTTAATGCAGTAAGATACATCAGTGGACCGATCATTGATCTGTAAAGTGTTTGATCAACAGATTTTCCTTTTGGATCAGGTTGGATTTTGCAGTTAACATTTGATGGAATTCGGATAGTCTGCCAATCTTGCATCTTGAACTTCTTCAGCAACTTTTCAACAAACTTTGATTGGTTGATAAAAATTTCGTCTGGTGACTGTTTTACTTGCAATCTGATAAAGAAATTAATCTCCCCTATAGAACTCATCTGAAATCTGGATTTCATAATCTCCTAAAACTCTTTGCACATGGATGGACTTGTTGATCCAAAGATGATATCATCAACGTATACTTGAACACATAGAAGATCTTCATTTCGCCGCTTCATGAATAAAGTAGGATCAATCTGACCTCTTGAGAAACCATGTTCCAGCAAATGTTTAGATAACTTCTCGTACCAGATCCTTGGGGCTTGATGTAGACCATATAAAGCTTTGCTTAATTTGTATACACGATGTGGATACTCAGGATCCTCAAAACCTGGAGGTTGTCTGACGTACACATCATCGGTAATTGGTCCATACAAAAATGCGCCTTTAACATCCATTTGAAACACTTTAAACTTCATGAAAGAAGCATAAGCTAGAAAAACGCGAATAGCTTCAAGTCGAGCGACCGGAGCAAACACTTCTTCGTAGTCGATACCTTCTTCTTGAGTGTAACCTTGTGCAAATAGTCTGACATTATTTCTGAACACAATGCCATGTTCATCTGGCTTGTTCTTGTACAACCATCTTGTACCAATAGCATTTTCTCCTTCAGGTAAGTCCACTAATTTACAAACTTCTTGTTTTCTGAACTGAAGTAACTCCTCTTGCATGGCTTCAATCCAACTGTTATCTTGCAACGCTTCTGAAATGTTCTTCGGTACCACTTGAGAAAGAAAATATGAATAAAGACAAACGTTTGCATGTTCAGTCTGACATCTCATGGTTCTCTGATTCAAAGGACCTATAATCTGAGAGATAGGATGATTCTTATGAACTCGGTGAGTTGGTATTTCGTCACCTTGTACTTGAGTCTCCAGATTAGACTGACTCAGATTCGGTAGATCTTGTAAAATTGTAGAAGTATGCGGAGTGAAATTAGAAACTTGTTCAGGTGAATTGATGAAGTAGTCAAAAGTTTCTGGAACAACTTCAACATTCGGATCTGATGATGGTTGATTATGAACAGATCCACCATCATTAGGAGAATTTTGTTGATTCGCATCATTTTCAAGATTGTTTGAATCCTGATCTTCTTGAGAACCAGATGGACCCGGAGCTTGATTTGATACAACGTTATCAGGATTGTGAAATGACATGAAAGGATGCTCAGAGTTGAGATCATTATCATCGTCATTATCTGAATCATCACTGAAACATCCTAATTCTCCTGATTCTTTCTTCGTTTTTCCTGAAAAATCAAATAAGTTAGAATTGAAAGATTTTGATAACGAATCTAAATCAAATAACCATTCGGGACCATGAGCCACTGACGAAAATGAATTTTCTAAAAACTTAAAATTGATAGTTTCTGTTGAGGAGTTCTTGGATCTTGCTGCTTCGATTAGTGTCCGATTTTTCCGTTCTGCTACTCCGTTCTGTTGAGGAGTTCTTGGAGCACTAAATTGACGCGCAATTCCTTTTTCTGCACAAAACGAGTCCACATTAGAATTTTCAAACTCGGTTCCATTGTCACTTCTCAATATTTTTACTTTACAATCTAACTGATTTTCAACTTTGATAATAAATTCTTTTAACAACTCAGCAGTTTCAGATTTAACATGCAAGAAATAAACCCAAGAAAATCTTGTAAAATCATCGATGATGACTAAACAGTAAGACTTCTTTCCGATGCTTTGAACATTTGTTGGTCCGAAAAGATCCATATGTAGAATCTGTAAGGGCTTTGAAATGGAGTTTTCTAGCTTGGACTTAAAAGACATTCGGTGTTGTTTTCCTTTCAAACATGCTGGACAGAGATCAGTTGTTGAGAATTTCTTTGAAGGTATTCCCACAACATTGTCGATTTATGTTTCTGAAGTTTGAATGGCCCAGCCGTCTATGCCATAGTTGACTCTCATCAATTGATGCATGACCAATGATACATGTGGTTTCGGTTTCAGCATCAATCTAAGACATATCAAGCTTGTACACGTCTCGATCTCTTTGAGCTTTTACAACCACCCATTCATTGTCAATCTTAAAACCTGGTTTGAGTATGTAACAAAAAGAATCATCAAATAATGTTGAATACGATTTGTCACAAATTTGAGATACACTTAACAAATTAAAGTTCAACTGTGCACAATAGTTGACTTTATCAAAGCTAATAATCCCATTTGTCACCGTTCCTTCACCAGTGATTTTTCCGCCAGCATCTCCTCCAAACGCAACATGTGTACCATTCTTTAGCTTAAAATCATGAAGCAAGGCATGATTGTCTGTCATATGCCGGTTGCACCCACTATCAACAAACCACGAGTTGATAGGTCTTCGAGGGCGCACCTGCAATTCAACATTTACTTAGTTAGTTTGGTCAACCCAGGCCCACATGGTCTTGTGTTTTCCGAATCTATCTGTAACAGTAACTTGCTGATAATGTAAGTTATTAAAATTTGATTCATTTGAGAGATTTGGTTGAAAGCTGTTTCTTCCACTGGTTTGATTTGTTTGCTTTCTTCTTAAAGCTGAAAACCGTTCCTCTAACTTAGGATCAAGGTTGTTTTCTAATCTTTGATTTCGTACCATCAACGCTCTTGGCGTAAAACTGTTAAACTGCTGATTTCTTGATGACATTTCCTTGAATCCAGAATTGATTCTTTTGAAAGGTCTCAAATAAGGAGAATGACTTTGGTTTGATTTTTGAAAACCAAAAGATTGATTTCTTTGAAAATTCGGAAAATGGGTCATTTCTCTTGATGAGTTTTTCCGAAAGAAACAATCTACAGTGCCATGATTTCTCCTTTCACATATCTCACAAAACTTGTTATAAAAACATTCCTCATAAGAATGATTTCTTTTATCACAGTAATCGCATTACCTGTTAAAGAAACACTCAACAGTAACATGATTATAACGATCACAAATCTCACAATGTTTCTTACTAATCTTAAAGAGCCACCTGTTAACTTTAGATGTTGAACCAACACGTGATTCATTAACAAACTTGTTCGTTTTAAAGTTAACTTGGTTCTTTTGTGGAGATTGTGGTTGTGACTTTGATTTCTTGTTATCAAATTTTGGTTGTTTGGGAACTGGATTCGATTTTGAAACATCTTGCTTAGTTACCTTCTTTGATTCAAATCTTTTATCATTGACAGCGGAAGTCTTAGGACCTAATTTCAGACCAGAGTTAGATTTGATCTTAGAATTTATTTGGTTACCATGAGATGAACTCATATCAAATGTTCCTGCTGACATAAACTTGATTGGTTTAATTTTAGACACTTTCTTTGTCACTGGTTTTACAGTTTCAGTTTTAACAACTTGAGCTTTGGTGTTGTCATTTGATGTTATGACATTTTTACCTTTTGACTGTTTCATTTCAGATTGACTATTTGACAATTTCGATTTCCGAATCTTTGCTTTTGAAACTTCAGTCTTTTTCACTGTTTCTTGTTTGCTCAGCTGATCAGCAACACGATCTTTCAGCTCCTTTTTCCACTTGATATATTCTGGATCGTTGTAACCCGAAAATTCTGCTTCATCCTTCACCGTTTCTGCTGGTTTTGGATTCAGTTTCGGATATTCAACAAGTTGCACCAGAATAGGATCAGATTTGTTGCTTGCTTCGTCATCAGCTTCAACAGTCACACTGTCATCTTCTTACAAACTTTCAATTAAAACTTCAGACCCTTCAGATTCAGATTTGCTTTTTTGAATTTCTTTGAATCTTTGTTCATTTTCAGATGAATGATCAAATTCATTAAAATTTTCTGGTAAAGTGTTAGTGATTGATTTAGGCATTGGTTCATGTGTGAAACCAAATCCTGTTCTGTTTTCTTTTCTATCACTTATCAACTTTGCTAGAATTGCTTTTGAACTTCTCATTTTTGTCAATTCAACCTCAGTTGCTGCATGAGCAATCTTTTCAAGTTCAAAATTCTTGGTCATTTCTTCCAATTGTTTATTTGACAGTTCTAGTTCCTTTAAGGTTTTGTTCCATGAATCTTTAAGTGACAATATCTTCTCATTAGCAATTTTGTGATCAATTTTAAGTTGTTCATGAACTTGTTCATGTTTACTTAATTTATCACCAATTTTAAATGAATGAGTTCGATAATGTTCCACTTGTTTAATGCATTGGTCAGAACATAACCTACCTTTCACATCATCAGGTAAATGAACATAGTTAGGGGGTAATTCGAGACTAACCTTTGGTTGATTTGTTTCAGCAGATGAGAAAGACTCTTCAGATGTAGCCATAAGAGCAATCTCTGATTCAGTGTCTTCAATTGGATCTAACTTTGCACTCCAGTCATAATCTTTAGAATCATCACTGATATCATTAACCACTTGAAAATACCCTTCTTCAGACCAATCTTCTTCCTCAATTTCACAAACAAGTGCCAAACTCGAAGTAAGATCAGCTGTAAACTGTTCCGCATAAGCACTCCAGTCATATCCATCTTTAACACTAACCACAAGTGCTTTGGTATGATCCTCAGGCTTTTTACCTTCATCTTTCAATTCTGGCATTGGAAGACTTTGATATGGCGTTTGAATGAAACGTTGATTCCTATTCTGATAACTTGAAGACTGTTGTGAGTTCTGACTTTGACCTTGATACTGATTCTGTTCACTGGAACTAGCTTGACCATTATAATTCTGATTCCTTGGAGCTTTACATTCCTTTGAAAAATGACCATAGCAGTTACAATTGAAACATCTGGCCTTTGATTTATCAAAACCAACTTTCTTGTTTGCATTTGGCTTGTAACTACGGTTCACATATGCATGTTTCTGAGTTTCATATGCAACCATAACCATTTGCCAATTTAAGTCCATCTCTTCAACGTCATCAGGATCCATTTCAAACAAGTCTTGAAGAACAACATCTAATTGAGTCAAATGACTTCCCTGATAAGCTTGGAAGCTTGCCATGAATGCAGTAAATGCGTTCTTAGTCTCATCATCTTGTAACAAGATGTTCATGACATCTTTTACTTTTGCTTGAACTGTAGAACTTGAATTTTGGTTTTCTGCTTGAGATTTCATTGGTTGAACTTGAACTCTTGGTGGAGATTGAGGTTGAGAGTAAACTGGTGAACTTGGTTGATATGATGAATCAGTGTAAAAGCTATCACCAACAAACAAATCACCCTCATCATCAGTTTTAACAGCATCTTGAGCAAGAAAAGCATTCTCAACTGTATTAAAAGGATTCACCACAAACTTATACTGAGCATGAGAACCTGATCTGTCAGTGTTTCTTGAACTTTCATCGATTTCAATTTCTTCAATTTTTGCGATAAGAAGATCTAAGTCCATTGGAAACTTCTCTGTATGCTTTAGCAAAGTCACCGTTTGTTTCCATGAAGATGGAAGAGCACACAATAGTCTATCATTCAGGTCTTGAAGATCTGTCTTTGCACCAACATTTGTCATCTCAGTTGTTAGATGCACGAATCTGTTCATCATTTGGTGTACAGATTCTCCAGCAATATGCTCAAACAGTTCTAATTGTCTCTTCAATTTCTGCTTCTTGAGACTTCTTAACTGTTCTCCTCCTTCATAGATTGATTTTAATGCTTTGAACAATATGTAGCCAGTTTCATAAGCATCCAGTCTTGACAACACTTGAAGTGGCAGCCCTTTACACATTAAGGAATAAGCCTTACTGTCATTCTTGACCTTTCGTAAGTCTTCACCTTGTAGATTATCTTCAGGATAAGGTTCAGTTGAATCTTTTGTGTAAGTGCTTGCACTGTCTGGAGCTGTCTGAGTAGGAATAGGAGGACCTTTATCAATACACTTCCACAAATCATTATCAATAGAGCATAGATGGTGTTTCAATCTGATTGTCCAGTTCTTGAAATCTGCACGATTAACCAATCTTGGTACACGATTATCAGAATCATCAATAGGTGCCATTTTAAATTTTAAAGAAAATATTTTTGTGTTTTTGTTGATTTTTGAAAAGAAACAGTTAAAATTTTGAAAATAAAAACGATTAAACAGTAACAAAGTAAGATAACAAAATTTGAAACTACTAAAATAAGTCACGCGGCTGAACAGTGAATTTTGTTCTTCACCCGGCTGAACAGTGAATTTTGTTCTTCACCCGGCTGAACACTTCTTCACCCGTCTAAACAGTCACACGGCTTGATCAGTTGCAAATCTTCAACACTGTATATCTCACCCGGCTAAAATGTATTACCCGGCTGAATAGTCACACGTCTTGATGACAAGCACACGGCTGAATAGTAAAAACTTGACACGACAGAACTTGACACGGCTAAAAGAATCAATCACCCAGCTCAACAGTTATCAAAACTTTCACCCGGCTGCACTTGACACGGCTAAAAGATATAATTGACCCGGCTGAGTAGTAACAAGTTGATCCGGCTGTAAAGTTATCACCCGGCTGAATAGTTGCTTCACCCGACACAACAGTACACAACTTTTACTTGCAAATTCTTCACTCGTCTAGACAAAATTGATTCACACGGCTGCACAGGACCTAATTGTTCACCAAACTAAGTCCAAAAATTTTGTCTAAGTCAAATTTTATCACCCGTCTAGTTCATCTTCAACCTGTTCATCATGTTCATCAACATCTTCATACAAATTTTTCTAAATTTTAACAAAAATTGTCCAATTTGTCCAAAAATCACACACAAACAGTGTTTGATACCGATTATCAATCTCCTATATCAATCAATCCAAAACATGATCAATTTTCGATGAATTTGAGCAAAAAATTGATCGAACAAGAAATTTCAATTTCTTCTTAAATCCACAGATCTGATGAAATCTGATGGAATTTTGCACAATCGTTGTGAATTACAAATGATTCCGATGATGAATCAGATCTAAAAACATCAACAGTTCATTTAGATCATGATTTGAGCAATATTGATGTGTTTTTGCTTGATGAATAGCGAAGAACACACAGTACCAACAACTCTGATACCAATTGATAGTTTCAATTGGATCGATACTGCTCCAAATCAGAATGATCAACGTACAAACACAACAACTCAATCAACAACACAAGTCATTACTTAATAATTCTCTTGTATTGATGATCAAAGCAATAGTTGCAGTACAATGGTGCAGGAGAATACAATCACACACGCAATTTCTCTCTCTAACGTGTAATTTGTGATCTAGACTCTCTCTCTAACATTCACTAGCAACAAGCTTTATGCATCACTACTTAGGGATAATACAAAATTAACCCTACACTATACAAACTTGTATAAACAAAGAACAAAGTAAATCTTCTAACAGGAACGAGCCCTAACATCTTGTTTTAGTATTTTGTATCTGTTATAGGTTTTAGATATCTTGATAACACTTAAATTTGGATATGTATTATATATATCTTTCAGATTAATGCAATTTTTTTTATAGATTAATATTTTGCCTAGCATCTCTATATCTTTTTCTACACATGTTGTAATCAATGCTTACACATATATCACTTTTACCTATACATAATAATACTTTTAACTACATATTTATTAATGACACATGTAAACAACACTTTTTGTTTATATGCCACGTCATCATCATAATCCATGTAAGCTATCTTGTCATCTGCCACGTCAACTACCACCTAGACAAATTGTGATACTTTTGACCACACATATTAATTAGTTTTAGAAACACATATATGTGTAGATATAGTGTGATTTAGGCCTACTCATAATCGATGTGTTGGTAATGATCTATAACTACAGGTTCGAGGCAACACATTTTGACACTTACTATATGTGTAGGTAAAGACAACCACCGATACATAATTGATTTTTACCTAAACATAATTGACACTTACTACTAGTGTGTGGTTTTATAAGAACATTTTTGATGTTTTCGAACGTAGATTTTTTTATCGAATTTGTTTTTAGTGTGATTATGTAGGTAAATGTTGTGGTTTTATGTGAAATTTTTTTATTTTTTCAAAAGTTGATTTTTTGATCAAATAAGTTTTTGGTGTGATTATATAGGTAAATGTTGTGGTTTATATGAAATTTTTTTATGTTTTTGAAAGTTCATTGTTTGATCAAATTTGTTTTTGTGTGATTATATAGGTAAATGTTGTGGTTTATGTGAAAATTTTTTATTTTTTCAAAAGTTTATTTTTTGATCAAATTTGCTTTTGTGTGATTATATAGGTAAATGTTGTGGTTTATATGAAAAGTTTTGATGTTTTCGAAAGTTAATTTTTTGATAAAATTGCTTTTGTGTAATTATATAGGTAAATGTTGTGGTTTATGTGAAAATTTTTGATTTTTTCAAAAGTTGATTTTTTGAATAAATTTGATTTTAGTTGAACTATATAGGTAAATGTTGTGGTTTTATAAGAAAATTTTTGATGTTTTCGAAAGCTGAGTTTTTTTTATCGAAATTATTTTTAGTGTGATTATATAAGTAAATGTTGTGGTTTTTCTGAAAAATTTTGATTTTTTCAATAGCTGATTTTTTGATCGAATTTGTTTTTGGTGTGATTATATAGTTAAATTTTCTGGTTTTAACTGAAAATTTTTTATTTATCAAAAGTTGAGTTTTTGATCAAATTTGTTTTTGGTGTGAGTGTATAGGTAAATGTTGTGGTTTTATATGAAAATTTTTGATGTTTTCGAAATTTGATTTTTTTAATCAAATATGTTTTTGGTGTGATTATATAGGTAATGTTGTGGTTGGGGCACCTTCATTTGAGAACTCATTTTTTGGAAAGAACTAAGTGAGAACCGCTTTAACCGTTATATTTTTTGTTATCTAAATTGACAAAAATCCTTGTAAACCTA
The DNA here is from genome assembly GCA_030867185.1 of Tagetes erecta. NCBI lineage: Eukaryota > Viridiplantae > Streptophyta > Magnoliopsida > Asterales > Asteraceae > Tagetes > Tagetes erecta. The sequence continues at coordinate 10,101,061 of CM061497.1, forward strand.
CTAGTTTTAAGATTTGATTATAAAAAATATGATTTGTAAAGTTTTTTGTTGAAATGCATATATGCACCCACATTATATGTGCAAATATGCACATTTTTAGTTTTTAATAAAAAACCGAGGAGAGAGGTGATAAAATTCAAGAAACATACATACAATAGTAATAAAGCATCTTCTTTTTACTTTACCATTGTTTTTGAAGCGATATGTACACGACTTATATGGTTCTCACTGGTTCTTTCCAAATTTATGGTTCTCATTTGAAGGTAACACTGTTGTGGTTTATATAAAACTTTTTTCTGTTTTCGAAAGTTGATTTTTTGATCAAATTTGTTTTTGTGTGATTATATAGGTAAATGTTTTGGATATTGTGAAAAAATTTATTTTTTCAAAAGTTGATTTTTTGATCAATTTTAATTTTGGTGTGACTATATAGGTAAATGTTGTAGTTTTATATGAAAAGTTTTGATGTTTTCGGAAGTTGATTTTTTGATTAAATTTGTTTTTGTATGATTATATAGGTAAATGTTGTTGTTTATATGAAAGTTTTTATGTTTTTGAAAGTTGATTTTTTGATCAAATTTGTTTTTGTGTGATTATATAGTTAAATGTTGTGGTTTATATGAAATTTTTTTATGTTTTTGAAAGTTCATTGTTTGATCAAATTTTTTTTGTATGATTATATAGGTAAATGTTGTGGTTTATGTGAAAATTTTTTATTTTTTCAAAAGTTTATTTTTTGATCAAATTTGTTTTTGTGTGATTATATAGGTAAATGTTGTGGTTTATATGAAAAGTTTTGATGTTTTCGAAAGTTAATTTTTTGATAAAATTGTTTTTGTGTGATTATATAGGTAAATGTTGTGGTTTATGTGAAAATTTTTGATTTTTTCAAAAGTTGATTTTTTGAATAAATTTGATTTTAGTTGAACTATTTATGTAAATGTTGTGGTTTTATAAGAAAATTTTTGATGTTTTCGAAAGTTGAGTTTTTTTATCGAAATTGTTTTTAGTGTGATTATATAGGTAAATGTTGTGGTTTTTTGTGAAAATTTTTGGTTTTTTCAAAAGTTGATTTTTTGGTCAAATTTGTTTTTCGTGTTATTATTTAGGTAAATGTTGTGGTTTATATGAAAATTTTTATGTTTTTGAATGTTGATTTTTTGATCAAATTTTTTTGTGTGATTATATATGTAAATGTTGTGGTTTATGCAAAAAAATTTTTTTTCAAAAGTTGATTTTAGTTGGATTATATAGGTAAATGGTTGAGGGTTTTTAGAATTTTTTTGATGTTTTCGAAAGTTGATTTTTTTATCGAATTTGTTTTTAATGTGATTATATAAGTAAATGTTGTGGTTTTTCTGAAAAATTTTGATTTTTTCAATAGCTGATTTTTTGATCGAATTTTATTTGGTGTGATTATATAGTTAAATTTTCTGGTTTTAATTGAAAATTTTTTATTTATCAAAAGTTGAGTTTTTGATCAAATTTGTTTTTGGTGTGAGTGTATATGTAAATGTTGTGGTTTTATATGAAAATTTTTGATGTTTTCGAAATTTGATTTTTTTAATCAAATATGTTTTTGGTGTGATTATATAGGTAATGTTGTGGTTTATATAAAACTTTTTTCTGTTTTCGAAAGTTGATTTTTTGATCAAATTTGTTTTTGTGTGATTATATAGGTAAATGTTTTGGATATTGTGAAAAAATTTATTTTTTCAAAAGTTGATTTTTTGATCAATTTTAATTTTGGTGTGACTATATAGGTAAATGTTGTGGTTTTATATGAAAAGTTTTGATGTTTTCGGAAGTTGATTTTTTGATTAAATTTGTTTTTGTATGATTATATAGGTAAATGTTGTGGTTTATGTGAAAATTTTTGATTTTTTCAAAAGTTGATTTTTTGAATAAATTTGATTTTAGTTGATGTTAGGGCTATTTCCTAGATTAAGATTTACTTTGTATTTTGTTTATATGTTTGTGTATAGTTTAGGGTCTATTTTGTTATATTCCTTAAACTTGTAATTCTTGCTAAAAGCATGTAGTGAGAGAGTGTGAGGAGAGAGGCTAGATCACATTTTCACGTAAGAGAGAGAACTTAGTGTGTGTGATTTATTTTCTCCTGCACTTGTATTACAAAACTGCTTTGATCATCAATATACAAAGAGAATTATTAGTATGAATTGTGTTAATGATTTAACTGTGTTTGTGTATATGTTATTCTGATCATTGAGCGATATTAACGATCCAATTGAACCTATCAATTGGTATCAGAGCTGTTGGTACTGTGTTCTTCGCTATTCATCAAGCAAAACACATCAATATTGCTCAAATATCATGATCTGAATGAATTGTTGCTGTTTTTAGTTGTGATTTATCATCGCAATCACTTCTATTTCACAACGATTGTGCAAATTTCATCAGATTATCATCAGATCTGAGGAATTAAGAAGATTGAAAAAGTTACTGTTCGATCGAATTTTGCTCAAATTCATCAAAATTTGATCATGTTTTGGATTGATTGAGATTAGGGATTGATAATCGGACTATTTCACTGCTTGTGTGTGAATTTTGAACAAATTGGACAAGTTTTTGACAAAACCCAGAAAATTCTCATGGAGAAGATGATGAACAGTATGAACTTGGTTGAAGATTAACTTGCCGGGTGATAAATTTGACTTAGACAATTTCCTTTGGACTTAGATTGAAGAACAATTAGGTCCTGTGCAGCCATGTAAAGGAATTTGTGCTTGTCGGGTGAAGAATTTGACGAAGAAAAGGTGTTACTGTCCAGCCGGATCAAACACTGTTGTGCCGGGTGATACACTGTTACGCCGGGTGATTAACAATTTCAGTCGGGTGATCAATCAACTGTGTAGCCGGGTAAACAACCTTGCCGTGTGATCGAGAACTGTTCAGCTGGGTAAACCTTTTTGCCGTGTCAAGATTCAAGCCGGGTCAAGTTATTGTCGTGTGAAGTTATTTCTTGTTGCTGTGTAACTGTTCTGCCGGGTAAAGAAGTAAAGATTTACAACTGTTGAGCCGTGTAACTGTTTAGCCATGTAAAGACTTTTTCTCTGCCGGGTGAAGAACAAAGCTACTGTTTAGCCGGGTGAAGAAGGATTTTCACTGTTTAGCCGTGTGACTCATCTTTAGTTGTTCTTAATACTTGTTTCTTATCTTGTCTTTAATTACTTGTCTTTATTTTAGTATTTTAATCATTTCTTTTCAAAAAATTTACAAAAACCAAAAATATTTTCTTTAAAAATAGTTAAAATGGCTCCTAATGATGATTCTGATAACCGTGTTCCTAGACTTGTTAATCGTGCAGATTTCAAGAATTGGACAATCAGACTGAGACATCACTTATGCTCCATTGACAATGATTTATGGAAGTCAATTGAAAAGGGTCCTCATATTCCAACTCAGACTGCTCCAGATAGTGCAAGTACCTACACCAAAGACTCTACTGAACCTTATCCAAAAGATAATTTGTCAGCAGAAGATTTGAGGAAAGTGAAGAATGATAGCAAGGCTTATTCTTTAATGTGCAAGGGACTGCCACTTCAAGTTCTGTCAAGATTGGATGCATATCAGACTGGTTATACATGTTTCAAAGCATTAAAGTCGATATGTGAAGGAGGAGAACAATTGAGAAGTTTGAAGAAATCAAAGTTGAAAAGACAATTGGAGTTGTTCGAGCATATTAATGGAGAAACAGTGCATCAGATGATGAACAGATTTGTTCACTTAACTACTAAGATGTCAAACCTCGGAGTTAAGACTGACCTTCAAGACTTGAATGATCGATTGTTATGTGCTTTGCCATCATCATGGAAGCAGACTGTTACTCTGTTAAAACATACTGAGAAGTTTCCAATGGATTTAGATCTACTTATTGGAAAGATTGAAGAAGTTGAGATTGATGAAGGATCGAGAAATACTGATAGATCAAGCTCACAAGCTCAATATAAGTATGTGGTAAATCCTGCCAATACTGTGGAGAATGCATTTCTTGCACAAGATGCAACCAAATTTGAAGAAGAGGGTGATTTATTTGTTGGTGCAAGTTTTTACACTGATTCATCATACTTTCCAAGTTCACCAACTTATTCTCAACCTCAATCTCCACCAAGAGCTCAAGCTCAAAGTCAGAATCTGAAGAATCAAGTAGACAGTCAAAGTTCAAATGTTCAAGCTAAGGTGAAAGATGTAATGAACATTCTGTTGCAAGATGACGAGACAAAAACTGCCTTCACAGCGTTTATGGCAAGTTTTCAAGCATATCAAGGAAGTCACTTGAGTCAAATGGACGTTGTTCTTCAAGATTTATTCGAGATGGATCCTGTTGACGTTGAGGAAATGGATTTAAACTGGCAAATGGTAATGGTTGCATATAGAACGCAAAAGCATGCATATGTTAACCGAAGCTACAAGCCTCATGCAAACAAAACTGTTGGTTTTGACAAATCAAAGGCCAGATGTTTCAATTGTAACCAGTATGGTCATTTTTCAAGAGAATGCAAAGCTCCCAAGAATCAGAATTTTAATGACCAAGCTAATTCAAGTAATCAAGGTCAAGGTCAAAGCTCACAACAGTCTTCAAGCTATCAAAGCAGAAATCAACGTTTCTTTCAGAAACCATACCAAAGTCTTCCCATGCCGGATTTAAAGGAAGAAGGAAAGAAACCAGAAGACCAAACAAAGGCACTGGTAGTAAGTGTAAAAGACGGATATGATTGGAGTGCATATGCAGAACAATTCACTTCTGATCTTACGTCAAGTTTGGCACTGGTGTGTGAAATCGAAGAAGACTGGTCTGAAGAAGGGGATGGAAAAATGATTGAAGATGTAAGTGAAGATTCAGAAGATTATGACTGGAGTGCAAAGTCTGATCCTGTTGAAGAATCTGAGTCTGAAATTGCGCTGATGGCTACTGCCAGTGAGTCTTCATCTTCTACTGAACAACCAAAGGTTAGTACTGATTTACCCCCTAACTATGTTCCTTTACCTGCTGATGTGAAAGAAAGGTTATGTTCTGAACAATGCATTCAACAAGTAGAACATTATCGAACTCATTCATTTAAAATTGGTGATAAATTAAGCAAACATGAGAAAATTCATGAACAACTTAAAATTGATCACAAAATTGCTGATGAGAAGATTTTGTCACTTAAAGAATCATGGAACAAAACTTTAAAGGAATTGGAATTGGTAACAAAACAACTTGAAGAAATGACAAAGAACTTTGAACAAGAAAAAGTTGCTCATGCTGTCACACAAGTTGAACTAACGAAAGTGAAAAGTTGTAAAACAATGGTTAAACAACTCATAAGTGAAAGAGGTAACAAAACCAAAACCGGGTTGGGTTTTACTCATGAACCAATGCCAAATTCAATCACTCAAACCTTACCGGAAAACTTTAATGAATTTGATCATTCACCTGAAAATGAAAGAAAATTCAAAGAAATTCAAAGAAGTAAATCCGAGTCTGAAGGTTCTGAAGTATTGATGGAAAGTTTGAAAGAAGAAGATGGTGTGACAACTGAAGCTGACGATGAAGCTAGCAACAAATCAGAGCCTGTTCTGATTCAACTTGTTGAGTATCCGGAACTGAATCCGAAGCCAGAAACAGAGAAGGATGAAGGTGAATTTTCAGGATACAATGATCCTGAATACATCAGGTGGAAGAAAGAACAAAAGGCGCAAGTTGCTGATCAGTTGATCAAGAAGCAAGAAGTGAAGAAGGCTGAAGTTTCAACTGCAAAGAAGCAGAAATCGAAAGTAATAACCAATCAATCTGAAACGAAACAGTCAAAAGGCAAAAGTGTCTTAAAATCGAATGATAACACCAAAGTTCAAAGTGTTAAAACTGACAAAGTTAAACCTGTCAAGAAAGTGTCAAAAGGTAAGAAAATCAAGTTTGTGTCTGCAGGAACGTTTGATTTGAACGGATCTTATGGTAAACCAATTAATTCTCAAATCAAATCTAACTCTGGTCTGAAAACAGGTTCAGGTCCTAAGTCTTCCGCTGTCAATGATAAGAGAATTGAATCTAAAAAGTTAACCAAACAGAACAGTTTAAAATCGAACCAAAGTTCCATGCAATCAAAATCACAAACAAAGTCTCCACAGAAAAGCGTTAATCTAAAACCGAACAACCATGATAATGAATCACCATTTGGTTCAACATCAAGAGTTAACAATCGGCTCTTTAGGATTAGCAAGAAACATTGTGAAATTTGTGATAGATATAATCATGCAACTGCTGAATGTTTCTTTAACAGGTATTGCAATTTCTGTGACAAAAGAAACCATTCTTCAGAAGAATGTTTTTATAACAAATTTTGTGAAATTTGTGAGAGGAGAAACCATGACACAAAGGATTGTTTCTTTCGATCAAACTCAACAAGAGAAATGACTCCGTTTTTAAACTTTCAAAGAAATCAATCATTTGGTTTTCAAAATATGAATCAAAGTCATTCTCCGGTTTTGAGAAATTTCAATCGAAACAATTCTGTTTCTAACTTTTCATCAAGAAATGTGCAGGTTAACAGTTTTAAACCAAGAGCCTTGATGGTAAGAAACCAAAAGTTTGAAAATAACCTTGATCCTAAGTTAGAGGAAAGGTTTAGTGCTTTGAGAAGAAAGCAATCAATGCACGCCAATGGGCGAAACAACAGTTATCAGCATCAAAATCTCTTAAATGAAACAAATTTTCAAAACATTCAATATCAACAAGTTACTATTGCAGATAGATTCGGAAAACCCAAGACCGTGTGGGCCTGGGTTGACCAAACTAACTAAGTGATTGTTGGCATGCAGGTACGCCCAAGAAGACCTATCAACTCATGGTTCGTTGATAGTGGGTGTAGCCGGCATATGACAGGCAACCATGCCTTGCTTCAGGATTTCAAGCTGAAAAATGGTACACACGTTGCATTTGGAGGTGATGCGGGTGGTAAAATAACAGGAGAAGGAACCGTATCGAATGGGGTCATTAGTTTTGATAAAGTCAACTACTGTGCACAGTTGAACTTTTACTTACTAAGTGTATCTCAAATTTGTGATAAATCTTATTCAACTCTATTTGATGATTCTTTCTGTTATATAGTCAAACCAGGTTTCAAGATTGACAATGAATGGGTAGTGGTTAAAGCTCCAAGAGATCGTGATGTATACAAGCTGGATATGTCGCAGATTGACGATGAAACTGAAACTACTTGTCTCATTGCACATGCTTTAAATGATGAGAGTCAGCTTTGGCATAGACGGCTGGGCCATTCAAACTTCAGAAACATGAATCGTTTAGTGACTGGAAATCACGTTGTAGGAATACCCTCAAAGAAGTTTTCTACAACTGATCTCTGTCCAGCATGTTTGAAAGGAAAACAGCATCGCATGTCTTTTAAGTCCAAGCTAGAAAACTCCATTTCAAAACCCTTGCAGATGCTACATATGGATCTTTTCGGACCAACAAATGTGCAAAGCATTGGAAAGAAGTCTTACTGTTTTGTCATTATTGACGATTTCACTAGATTTTCTTGGGTTTATTTCTTGCATATTAAATCTGAAACTGCGGAGTTATTAAAAGAATTTATCATCAAAGTTGAAAATCAGTTGGATTGTAAAGTGAAAATTTTACGAAGTGATAATGGAACTGAATTTAAGAACGCTAATGTTGATTTGTTTTGTGCAGAAAAAGGAATTGCTAGACAATTTAGTGCTCCAAGAACGCCTCAACAAAATGGGGTTGCGGAACGGAAAAACCGGACACTGATTGAAGCAGCAAGATCCATGCTCACAGATGCCAAAATCCCTATCACATTCTGGGACGAAGCTATTGCTACTGCGTGTTTTGTGCAAAACAGGACATTATTGGTTCAGGATAAACAGAAAACATCTTATGAGTTGTTATTTGGAAGAAAACCGAATATTTCATATTTGAAAGCATTTGGTTGTCCTGTATCGATTCTAAATTTAAATGATCATCTCGGGAAATTTGAGTCAAAATCTGACGATGGATTTTTCCTTGGATATTCGTCTGTTTCTAAAGCTTATCGGGTTTTTAATAGCAAAACAAATATTGTTATTGAAACTATTAACGTAAAGTTTTTAGAAAATTCGTTTCCGTCAGTGGCGCATGGTCCCGAATGGTTATTTGATTTAGATTCGTTATCAAAATCTTTCAATTCTAACTTGTTTGATTTTTCAGGAAAAGCAAGGAAAGAATCAGGTGACTTGGGATGCTTTAGTGACGATTCTGATAATGACGAGGATGAAACTCTCAACTCTGAGTATCCGTTCATGTCATTTCATAATCCTGATCATGTCAAATCCAGTCAAGCTCCGGGTCCTTCTGGTTCTCAAGAAGATCAAGAATCAAACAATCTTGAAGATGATGTGAATCCGCAAAGTTCTCCTAATGATGGTGGATCCGTTCAAATTCAACCATCATCAGATCCGAATGCTGAAGTTATTCCAGAATCATTTGATTATTTCATCAATTCACCGGATCAAGTCCCGAACTTCGCTCCGCATGTGTCTACTATTGTACAAGATCTACCAAATCTGAATCAATCTAATCTGGAGAGTCAAGTGCAAGGAGATGACATACCAATTCATCGAATTCACAAGAAACATCCTGTCTCTCAGATTATCGGGCCATTAAATCAGAGAACTACAAGAAGTCAAACTGAGCAAGCAAACGTTTGTCTTTATTCATGTTTTCTTTCTCAAGTGGTGCCGAAGAACATTTCAGAAGCGTTACAAGATAATAGTTGGATTGAAGCCATGCAAGAGGAGTTACTTCAATTTCGCAAACAAGAGGTTTGGAAATTAGTGGACTTACCTGAAGGAGAGAATGCGATTGGTACAAGATGGTTGTACAAAAACAAGCCAGATGAACGTGGCATTGTTGTGCGAAACAAGGCAAGACTCATTGCACAGGGATATACTCAAGAAGAAGGCATTGATTATGAAGAAGTGTTCGCTCCGGTCGCAAGACTAGAAGCCATACGCGTTTTTCTTGCATATGCTTCCTTCATGAAGTTTAATGTTCCAAATGGACGTTAAAGGCGCTTTTCTGTATGGACCTATTACAGATGATGTATATGTCAGACAACCTCCGGGTTTTGAAGATCCTGACTATCCTCATCGGGTATACAAGTTGAGTAAAGCTCTATATGGTCTACACCAAGCTCCGAGAATCTGGTATGAGACATTATCGAAGCATTTACTAGATCATGGATTCACAAGAGGACAGATTGATCCAACTTTGTTTATGAAGAGGGAGAATGAAGAACTCTTATGTGTTCAAGTTTATGTGGACGATATTATCTTTGGATCGACCAGTGCGTCAATGTGCAAAGAATTTGAGGAAATTATGAAGTCTAGATTCCAGATGAGTTCAATGGGGGAGATTAATTTCTTTCTTGGATTACAAGTGAAACAATCAGCTGACGGAATTTTCATCAATCAATCAAAATTCGTTGAGAAATTGTTGAAGAAGTTCAAGATGCAAGATTGTCAGACAATTCGAACTCCATCTGATGTGAACTGCAAGATACAACCGGATTCGAAAGGCAAATCCGTGGATCAAACACTATACAGATCAATGATTGGTTCACTGATGTACCTTACTGCATCAAGGCCAGACATCATGTATGCTGTATGTGTGTGCGCAAGATATCAGTCTGATCCAAAAGAGTCGCACCTGGTTGCTGTGAAACGTATTTTCAGATACCTCAAAGGGAAACCGAATCTTGGGTTATGGTATCCTTATGAAGAAAATTTTGAATTATATAGTTATTCTGACAGTGATTTTGGTGGGTGTGCTCTTGACAGGAAATCGACTACTGGTGGATGTCAATTTCTGGGTCCTAGACTTGTCTCTTGGCAATGCAAAAAGCAGACCAACGTTTCTGTATCCACAGCTGAAGCAGAGTATATCGCTGCATCTGCAGGATGTTCTCAAGTTTTGTGGCTACAAAACCAATTGCTTGACTACGGGTTTAACTTTCTCAAAACTCCTATTTACGTAGACAATACTACTGCTATGTTCATTACTGCTAACCCTGTTCAACACTCAAAAACCAAACATATCGAAATTCGATATCACTTTTTAAGAGATAACTCTGAAAAAGGTTTAATAATTTTGATTAAAGTTCATACCGACAAACAACTGGCAGATCTTTTCACAAAATCATTTTTGTCAGGCCGGTTTGAATTCTTAATTCAATCCATAGGATTAATCAATCATGATTGATTCTATTTTTAGAAAACAAAACAAAAATCAGAAAATATAAAAGCCAAAAATATAATAAGTTGATGTCAAGTATTGATTCGGCTGTCTTTTATTTTATGTTTTGCATTGTGTGCTTGCATGAAAAAGAAAATAGAAAAGCAAAAACAAAATATAAAATCAAAAAGAAAAGAAAATATCATGTCATAAGAATCTATATTGCAAAAAGTGAGAAATGATAGTTACACTAGACATTATTTGTTACATCATTTTTAATAAAGACTGATGAATGTTAATTGATGTGCTAGACAGCTCAGGCAATTAGACTGAAAAAGTAAGTTGATTGTTGACAAACATAAACTTAATGATCTTTGTGTTAAGTTCCATTGTTATACATGTCTAGATATATATCTTTTGATACATTGCTTGTGATGATAGTTGTGCACGATCGGGTAACGATGTAGTCTATTCAGTGTGATGAACCGCATCGTGAGCTTCTTTGTTGTGGTACCCACAGACCTGAAGTCTCACACGAAGTCTCTTTTTGAGCTTCAAGGTGCAGCAAAAGATTCCCAAAGATGGAACAAAAAGAGTCCCAAATGTGGACCATCACCAAACAAAAATTCCAAAAAAGAATTCAGAAGATTCCCAAGGGGAACGATAGGAAATGAAAAATTCCAAAATGGAATTAAAAAGAAGTCCCAAAGTGGACCAAATCCGAATAGAACCCAAATTCCACACTGGGTATGACTGTAAGTGACGAGGTTTTGTACAATATGCATTCAGGTAGTGATTGATAAGGAAATATGTTGACATATGTATACATGTGGGTCACATAAGTCATTCTAATCGAACCTTAATTCTCATCATGATACTGGAAAAAGTAAGTGTGTCAACTCGAGCTAATTGGTATGTTTTCATATCATCACTCAATCAAACATAAGTCAAATGTCTATTCAAAACTTGCAAAACATGTTCAGATAATGTGTGGTATGATCTCACTGCGATATTTTGATTCATTGCATTGCATATGTCTTTATTTTAATGTGTGTGCTTTGTGTGTGCAGGCATTTGGAATCATTATTGATACATCGACATCCTTGTTAAACTTAAAAATTTCAAGAAATTTCAAGTTTAGGGGGAGAATAATTGAAGAAAAATATCTAAAAAAATCCAAAAATATTTTTGTTTTGAATAAGTGTGTTTTGAATGAACAAGATTATGTGGTATGAAAAGCAAAAGTATTGGATGTGTTAAAAACAAACCCAAGGTCTTGTGAATTGTTTTTAAGAAATTGCTTCGGGATATAGAAAAATTGGTTGTGCAAAAACATTTTTGAAAAAGAAAAAGAAAAATGGATTTAATTGAAATTAATGTTATTGACTTGTTTAATGTTGTTGATAATTAATATGACAAATTCTTTTTAAGGATATCTTGTCTAATTAATGTGTCGAGAATGTTTACAGGTGCAATAAATGTCGTTGAAAAAGTCAACAGACGAGAAAAAGTGAAGAAAATTGCTCAAAGTGTTATAGCCGGGCAAAGATATCAGACACAACTGTTCTGCCGGGTAATGAACATACTGTTCAGCCGGGTAATGTTGTGAGTTTGATACAAGCCGGGTGATTGAGAAAAAGGTGAAGATATTATGACTACTGTACAGCCGGGCAATGATCATGTCAAATACAGCCGGGTGAAGGTCATAGATATCTGCTGGGTGACAAGTGTTTACTATACAGCCGGGTAAAAGAGAAATCTTCTTGCCGTGTAAGTGTATAACACTGTGTTGCCGGGTAATGAAGAAAAGTATGCCGGGTGATATAGAAGACAACTATGTTGCCGTGTGAAGAACTATGTTGCCGTGTGAAGAAGAATGCATGCCGGGTGATGAAGAAAGCAAGCCGGATGAAAGAAAAGCAACTGTGTTGCCGGGTGATGAAGAAAGGTTGCCGGGTGATGTTTTGAAGACTACTATTCTGCCGGGTGATGAATAAAACCCATCAGGTGTAGTTGTTCCTAACCTTTACCCGTCACTACAGTGACTTACCCGTCTCTACAGTGTTTGACCCGTCAAGTGTGTTTCACATGTTGTGACTTGTCCAAACAGTACATGACCCGTCACAACAGTGCATGACACGGATCAACAGTGCTTGACCCGGCAAGGCTTATTGGGCTTTTTAAGCTTGCCCGTCCCATTTTGTTGACCCGGCACCTCAATGTTTGACCTAATTTTTAACGATATAAAAAACCCGCCTCTTCACAAACACTTATCATTTTTCACTCACACATTCAAGCAAACACTCTGTACTCAAATCCTTTGATTATCATATTCAATCGTTTGTTCTATAACAAGTCTGATCGATTGAATAAGGTATTGATTATGTGTTTTTGATAGTCACATGTATAGGTTGGACTCACCGGTGTGTCGGTGTTACTTTTGTATGTATTTCGTATGTTATTTGTAAGCTTTTGTACTAGCGAAACTACGGGCGAATCTATAGATTCGCCCGTAGCTCAGTTTAGTGATTATGTAGGTTTCGACTGGGCGAACCTGATTGTGCCCAGCGAACCTGTGTTGGTTCGCTAGATAGATTCGCTACAACGAATCTATCAGCGAACCTAACACTGATATATATTGTAACCTTATCCTCATCTTTATACAACTTTTGCACATCTTTTACCAAAACTCTTATCAACTGATTGTGTTGTGTAATCGTTCATTTGAGGTGCTAGGAGCATATTCTACTTATCTTTGTAGCTTATATACCTCATTTGTGTTGTGTAATCCTGTTATTGGGTTTGTTTGGATATTATACACTTTGTTGTTCAAGTCTGGGATATTTTGTTGTTAAACAAGTCAACATAGCACTGAAATCACGATCTTTATGGACCAACAATATGGTATCAGAGCCTTAGTGCTCTTGATTGTTTGATTCTAGTGATTTTTATGTTGATTTTGGGGTTTTTGAGTCGAAACACTATTTGATTCTATTCTAAGCTTGTTTTGGTGTTTTGGAGTTGTATTTTGCTCAAGTATTGTGTTATTTGGTCATAGGAAGCTTTTAAAACAAACGTGTATGCAAATGGTCAAGTTTTGAAGGTGTTCGGGTTGCTTTCGTACTGTTACAGGCTGGTTCGTTATCCAGCGAATCTATCTGTTCTTCCAGCGAAACTAGCTGTTCATCCAGCGAATCTATTTCAAATTTTTGTGCTGTTTGGTTTGTGTTGTGGCTAGCGAATCTGACATTTCATCGAACGAAAGTTCACTGGTTTTGCTCATTGTGCAAGCGAAACTGCTGCCAAAAACAAGCGAGCGAAGCTGTGCTTGCTTTGTCAGCGAATCCGTTTTGTTTGTTCAGCGAATCTGTCTTCAGCGAATCTACCAGCGAATCTGCTGTGTTCTTTGAGCGAATCTAGTCAGCGAATCTATTTGTCTTCAGCGAATCTATAATCTGTTCAAAATTATGACCTCATCAACACTGAATATGAATGATCTGGATAGCGTTCAACCTAACAGGCCACCGAGGCTTGTTAGTGGTGAAAACTTTGAAGACTGGAAAAGATGTTTGAAAGCCTTTTTCTATTACACAGACTACAATCAATGGGAAGCTATCGTAAATGGTCCGCACGTGCCAACAACAGTTGAAGGAACTGTTACTTCAATAAACACAGATCCAAGCACTTTTACTGAAGTAGATACCAAGTTACTAGATCGAGACAAGAAGGCACTCGGGGCATTGATACTTTGCTTGCATCAGGATATCTTCAACAGGTTTGCTGAGCACACAACTACAAAAAGCTTGTATGATGCATTGTGTGAGTTTTATGATGGCAATGAGGATCTGAAACTGGATAGAAAAGCCCAAGCTGAAAAAGAATTCAACTCTTTCGTGGGATATTCACAAGAGAACTTGACTGATATTACAAATCGATTCCTATCTGTATCAAGTAATCTGAAGAAGTATGATGACAAGCTGGGCAATCATGAACAAGTCGCAAAACTGTTAGATTCTCTTCCTCCTCAGTGGAGTCTTCAAATCAAGCTGTTGAAACAAGAAAGAAACTTTCCTGACTACAAACTGATGGACGTCATAAACAAGCTGAAGTCTTTCGACCTTGATGTGAAGAGAAGAGAATATAATCAGTCAATGATGGTTCCAAACATTCCTTCTCAAAATGCTGCACTTATTTCATCCGCTGCAAACTCATATATCTACAGTGCTGCATCTAGAGGATCATCAAGTCATGTGTCTACTAAATCTGCTGGTGCATCTTCAAATGTTGGTTCAAGCTCAAATGCATCTGTCACCACTCAGATTCCAAATGACACTATGGCTTTATTTGGAATGTTTGTTCACAGTTATGAAGCTCTTGTTGCAGGTGAGTTAAAAGGGAAGGGTATGACTGTAGAAGATATGTATCAGGTGGATCCTGATGATCTGGAGGAAACTGACATCCAATGGCAGATGGCTATGCTTACTCTTCGTGCCAGACGATTTATGGAAAGAACCGGTAGAAGAAACTTTGGAAATCAGGGACAGAATAGCAAGCTGGGGTATGACAAGGGAAAGTTGAGATGCTATAACTGCAAACAATTGGGCCACTTCAAAAGGGAATGCCCTTTACCAATTGTTACTGAGCCGGTAAACTCTGCAAATCCAAGATCTACTCCAAATCAAGAAAGGGTTGAGGAAGCAAAGTCAAAGAATGAAACTGCACTGCTCACCAACTTTGATTGGAGTGCAGAAATTGAAGAAACCAAGGAGGAGATTAATCATGCCCTTGTTGCTGAGATTGCTGAGATTGATGACAACGATATAAATTGCTTTGATCCGTTCAAAGAATTTTATGGAAAAGATGAGGAAGAGAAAGTGGAGAATGTTGATAAAGATCAATCAGATGTTATTGTTCAAGGGCATATGAATCATTTAGGGTTGGTTTGTGAAGCTGCTGTTAATGAGGTGAAGCATGAGGAGGAGTCAAAGCTTTGCTTGGAAGAAATGATTGAGAAGGCGAGGCTAGATGCAGTTGATGAATTCAAAAGAAGCACTCCCTACTGCCAGTGTGATCGTGCTCTTGCTGCCGAAAAACTGGTAATTGGTCTTCCTTACGATGTTATTGAAGATATGTGTTCATCTGCTTGCAAAATTCTTTTAATTGGCATATACAAAGCTAATAAATTGTTAATGTCAAACGAAAACGAATTAAAAAGAACCATCAAAGAGCTTAAATTAAGTGAATCAAAATATTTTGTCAAATTAAGAGAAGCTTTAAAAGAAAATGAACACTTAAAAAGAACTCTTTTGGAAAAGAACTGTGAAATAAACTACTTGACTGAGCAAGTTACACTTGCTGAATTTGAAGCAAGAAAACTTAAAAACAAATTGCAGCAGTGGACGATATCTGGTATGAAAAGGGAAGAACTCTGCAAGAAACAAAGGGGGGCCAGAGTTAAGACAGGTTTGGGTCTTAGTAACAATGAAACATATGCATATCCTCCACCTAGTACTTTCTGTTACTCTCCTACACCTATTCCTCATCCCTCAAATGAGTTAATTCAAGAGATTATACAGAATGATACTGACAGTTCCATTGCAGGTTTAAGTGAAGTAAATCTTAAGGAAGTTAGAGAGGATTACGCATATGGTGGGAGTGTTGGGCTCGGTTGTTCTAGCAGTAGTGATTGCAGTAGTTCTGATTCCAAGAAGTCTTTTGAAGACATTAGTTTAATTAATTCTGTTTGTAGTTATGTGTCATATTCGGACAATTCCATGTTTAATAGTAATTTAGGGTGCTCCACTTCAAACCCTAATGTGTTGAATGATGATTTGATTGAAAATGCATGTGTGAATGACAAAGACAAACTTTCAGGTCATGTCTCTGAAAGTCAAATCAAAACAAACTGTTTTCAAAAGTTCTTCACTCATCAAATTCCATCTTTCACACCAGTGAGAATTTCAAAACCAAAAGACAAGGAATCATCTTTTTCATACATTCTTAAACCAAAACCTGAATCTGATAAAGTTAAAGTCACAACAGTTAAGTTAAAAGAACTCTATGACACTTACAGTGACTGCAACTCTCAACTGTCTGAATGTGATGAGGAAATTGAAATGGATAAAATTCCTGTTAACAGAGTTTCCAAAACTGGTTTGAAGTCTCATTGTTTTAAATGTGGGAATACTGGTCATACTGTTAAGCAATGCCCTAAGTTAATCCAAAACAGCTCAAAGCAAAAATCTTTCGGAAAAAGATTAAACACATTTGTAAATAATTTCTTTTGTAATTCTTCATCTGCTCCACCACCCAAGTACACAAAGGCTTGGGTGCCAATTTCAAAGGTCTAACTTTTCATATGTTTTAATAAATGTGAGGAACATTCAAATGCCGTTGTAAATAGTCATTGGCATATTGACAGCGGATGTTCCAGACATATGACAGGGTTGAAGGACCTACTGACTAACTATAGGATCATAAATGGTGGATATGTTGCTTTTGCGGGAGACAAAAAAGGTGGCAAGATGATTGGTCAAGGAGAAGTCTCAAATGGTTCACTTACTTTGGAAGACGTCAACTATGTTCCGGAACTGGCATTCAATCTTCTCAGTGTATCACAAATCTGTGATAAGAATATTCCAGTGATGTTTCTTCCAAATGAATGCTTGTTCTTGAAGCCAGAGTTTACTATTCCTGAAGATATGGTGATCATGCGAGCTCCGAGACGAAATGATACCTATATGCTGAATATGGGATCAAAGGAATCAAATTCCACCGTGACCTGTCTCCTGTCTAAAGCTTCATCTTTTGAATCGTTTCTGTGGCATAAACGTTTAGGGCACATTAATTTTAAAATTCTGAATAAATTGGTTAAGAACAATTTGGTTAGGGGTTTACCACTCAAAGACTTTTCAGTGGTTGAGAAATGCATGGCTTGTGCTAAAGGAAAACAGCACAAAAAGCCACATAAACTTAAAATTACAAATACCATCTCAGAACCCCTCGAATTGTTACATACTGATTTATTTGGTCCAATAAGTGTCAAATCTATTGCTAAAAAGTCTTATTGCTTGGTTGTCACAGATGATTACTCTAGGTACACCTGGGTGAGATTCATGGCAAACAAGAGTGAGACTGCCGAAGAGTTGATGAAGCTGATTCCTCTAATCGAGGTTCTTGGAAAGAAAAAGGTTCAAGCCATCAGAAGTGATAATGGAACTGAATTCAGAAACCACATCTTCAACTCCTTCTGTGAACAACGGGGTATTCTCAGACAGTTTAGCGCCGCACGAACACCACAACAAAATGGTGTTGCTGAAAGGAAAAATCGAACTCTTGTGGAGGCTGCTAGGACTATGCTGATTGAGTCAAAGCTTCCAATTATTTTCTGGGCGGAGGCAGTCAATTGTGCAGCTTATGTTCTGAAAAGGGTACTGATTGTCAAGGAAAAGATGAAGACTTCATACCAACTGTTTCGAGGGATTAAGCCGCTGATTGATTTTCTGCGCCCCTTTGGATGTTCTTGCACTCTTTTGAATACTCAAGATCAGAAGACGAAGTTTGGAGCTGTCTCTGATGAATGCTTCTTTGTGGGATACTCAAACACACAAAAGGCGTATCGTGTTTACAACAAGCGAACGCGGATTGTGCAAGAGTCCTACTATGTTGACTGGCAAGAGTCAAACTCTACCAGTATTGGCAGTGAACCGGCATGGTTTTATGATTCCACCACTATTTTCAAATCATTTAATCTTCCTGACTCTGACGATGACGACATCATTCCACACACATCAGTTTCTATTTTCAATCATCCACCTACACCATCACAACCACAACCTTCAACATCAGCTACACAACTACCTCCCACTTCATTTGACATTCCATCACCTCCACCACCTCAAACTTTTCAAACTTCTCCATCAGATATTCCATCCACATCTACTACCATTCAATCATCTGCCACTAATACAATTCCTCCAACTTCACCTACACCTTCACAACCATCTAATCAAACACCCTCAACCGAACCAAATCCTTTACTCCTCAACACTGACTTCAAAACCTTGAAAAATCATCCTCACGATTATATCATTGGATCTATTACTGATGGTGTGCGAACTCGGAGTCAGAGTGGTTTGTTTAATGAATGTCTCTATGCTGCCTTTCTGTCTCAAGTCGTTCCAAAGAACTATAAACAAGCACTTGAAGATCCTAGTTGGGTGGATGCCATGCAAATGGAACTGCAGCAATTCAGGAAGCTTAAAGTTTGGGAACTGGTTGATCTTCCTCCTAACAAGTGTCCAATCGGCACTAAATGGGTTTTCCGAAACAAGCCAGATGATCGCGGTGTTGTAATCAGAAACAAGGCGAGACTGGTTGTTCAAGGATTTGCTCAAGAGGAGGGGATTGATTACACCGAAGTTTTTGCTCCAGTCGCTCGCGTGGAAGCCATCAGAATCTTTCTTGCTCATGCTGCGAACAAAAACTTTAAAGTTTATCAGATGGATGTGAAATGTGCATTTTTATATGGAGACATCGATGAGGAGATCTACGTATGTCAACCACCGGGTTTCGAGGATCCAGATTTCCCGTCAAAGGTTTACAAGCTTGATAAATCCTTGTATGGGTTGCATCAAGCTCCACGGATCTGGTATGAAACTCTGACACAGTATCTTCTCAGCAAAGGTTTCTCTCGTGGGACTATAGATATGACATTGTTCAAGAAGGAGGTGAATGGCGAGCTACTGATTGTTCAAGTGTATGTTGATGATATCATTTTTGGTTCGACTAATGAAGGGCTGTGTAGAGAATTTGAGAAGGTGATGATGGAACGCTTTGAGATGACAATAATGGGGGAGATGTGTTTCTTCTTGGGGCTGCAAGTGGAACAAAAGCCTGATGGCATTCTTATCCACCAAGAGAAATATATCAAAGAAATCCTCACGAAGTTTGGCATGGATGATTCTTCTCCTGAATTGATTCCTTTTACAGCTCAAACATGCCTTACTTCTGATGATAATGGGAATCCTGTGGATGCTCATCGGTACCGCTCGATGATCGGATCTCTCATGTATCTGACTGCAAGCCGTCCAGATATTACATTTGCCGTGTGTTACTGTGCGCGTTTCCAAGCCAACCCAAAAGAATCACATGAGAAAGCTGTTAAACGCATTTTTCGCTACCTTAAGGGTTCCTCTCGTTTTGGACTTTGGTACCCAAAAGGTGGGAACTTTGATTTACATGCTTTTTCTGATAGTGATCATGCTGGTTGCAGGATTAACAGAAAATCAGTCACTGGCGGATGTCAATACCTTGGAGAATGTCTTGTTTCCTGGCAAAGCAAGAAGCAAACAACTGTTTCTCTGTCCACAGGAGAAGCCGAATACATTGCTGCTTCAAGTTGCTGTTGCCAAGTGCTCTGATTCAACATCAGATGATGGATTATGGCATCAACTTTCTTCATACGCCACTCTTTTGTGATAATGAAGCTGCTGTTGGAATTGCCAAGAATCCTATTCATCACACTCGCACCAAGCACATTGAAACAAGAATTCATGCAATCCGGGATGCACAGGAAAAGGGGTTTATTGATATTATTCCTATTGAAACTAGAAAGCAAAAAGCTGATCTTTTCATAAAAACTTTTGACAAACCACGTTTTTATGAACTGATCTCCATGCTGGGACTTATATCTTTTTGAAAACCTTTTTCTGTGAGAATCCATTTGTAAATATGTAAATAATCTTTTCTTTTTCTTCTTTGAAAATTCCGTGGGTCACTCTAATTCTTCGCTCCGTCACTTTTTTTATCTTTATTTTCTTTTATTTCCTTCTATCTTTCTTTTATTCTGTATATATATATTAAGAAAAATCTGAAAAACAAAAATTTCTTATTAGATAGCTATAATATAGAAATTTTGGGGGAGATATAAAAGATTAACTAATTATAGTTTTTCAAATTTTGCTATTTCAGGATCTCCATTTTGATTGTTGTTGAAGAGTCGTTGAAGGAGGTTAGAAGCATTGCGGTTGGGATATGTCAGATAGGCTCAGCCCGAAAAACAAAGTAAACAGTGATTGTGCAGCCAAACATAACGTTCAAGATCTCGACAACAAGGATTATCTCCTTGACATGATTGGATTGCACAAAGACAAGGGTTCTGTCAAAAATGGGTTGAGAGTGTCAAATCTTTGCATTAATTTCCCTAAACATCCCAAATCACCCTCGCCCTATCCCCGAATCGAGTTTCTAGTATGCAAAACAAATAAAAATAAAAGGCTGCTAGTGATGCTCTTCGGAAAAACCTCTGAGTGAGTTACTTGTTAACTCCTCAGAACGTATTGAGTCAAGTGCTTAACTCCTCTGCTATACGGAAGTATTGACCTGGAGTTGGTGAATCTTCTCTGCTATACGGAAGTATTGACCTGAAGATTCACCGAGCATGCTCAAATGTTTATCTCCTCTGTTATACGTCAGTATAGACCTGGAGGTCTAGACTATTTGAGTTTCCCAAATAATAAGTCGCATTGTGTTCAAAAGAATCAATTGCTGACAAGCTCCACTCACAAAGAGAAGATGCAAAAAATTGCACAAGTTTCAAAAGAAGCAAATGCATCGATCAACATTCAAAAGTTGATCATTGAAATTCAAGCAAACTCAATCGTATTGCTCAGATATACCCTGATGACAGAACTTGTTCTTTTTACCTAGATGTCTGTGGGGACCGAGTTGTCTGAGCTTCTTCAATCAAACCGTAAACATGATAAAATAAGCTGCTGATCTCTTGTTGAAAGGACTAAGGCATGGGTTTAAATGGACAAACATATCTGCAATCCCGCCAATCGATGATTCTCCGGATTCTGCTCAAAACATCATGAACAATATATATCCTTATTAGCGTTTAAAATTCCTTTCTGTTATTTTATTTTATTTTTTTTATTTTTTTCTAAACTCCTATCTTGTTATGTTAGTATTTTTAGGATTATATATATGTTTATTTTTGGAGCGTTGAATTCGTGGGACGGCTTCATGGAGTTTCAAAAATTTAAAAATTGAGAAAATCCAAAAATATTTTTTATGTGAGCTAGTGTTAGGGCTATTTCCTTGTTAAGATTTACTTTGTATTTTGTTTATTGTTTACATGTTTGTAAATAGTTTAGGGTCTATTTTGTTATATTCCTTAAACATGTTATTGGTTGATATATGCATGTAGTTTGTGTGTGTGAGGAGAGAGGCTAGATCACTTTTACACTGTTAGAGAGAGAATTAACTGTGTGTGATTTATTTTCTCCTGCACATTGTACAACGAATTGCTTTGATCATCAATATACAGAGAATTATTTAGTATGGATTGTGTCTGTGATTGAATCGTTTGTGTTGTACTTGTTATTCTGATCATTGTGAGCGATTGAACGATCCAATTGAACCTATCAATTGGTATCAGAGCTTTCGGTATTGTGTTCTTCGTTGTTCTTAAGCAAAACACATCAAAATTGCTCAAAAAACAATGATCTGAAGGATTTGATCGTGTTTTTGGTTGTGATTTATCATCGTAATCACTCCTATACACATCGATTGTGCAGATTCTATCAGATTATCATCAGATCTGAAGAATTAAGAAGAATAGAAAAAGTTACTGTTCGATCAATTTTTGCTCAAATTCATCGAAAAATGATGATGTTTTGGATTGATTGATATAAGGGTTTGTTAATCGGACCTTTTCACAGCTTGTGTGTGAATTTTGGACAATTTGGACAAGTTTTAGACAAAACCCAGAAAATTCGTTTGACGAAGATGATGAACAGTTGAGTTTTGGTTGAAGATTAACTTGCCGGGTGATATATTTGACTTAGACATCTTCCTTGGACTTAGATTCTGTGAAGAAATTAGGTCCTGTGCAGCCGTGTAAGGGAATTTGTGCTAGACGGGTGAAGAATTTGACTTAAAAAAAGTGCTACTGTTCAGCCGGATCAGACACTGTTGTGCCGGGTAATACACTGTTACGCCGGGTGATAGAGAAAATACAGCCGGGTAAACTTCAACTGTGTAGCCGGGTAATTAACAACTCTGTCGTGTGACCAAGTACTGTTCAGCCGGGGAAGCTCTTTGCCGTGTCAAGATTCTGCCGGGTCAAGACTATTGCCGTGTCAAGTGTAATTCTTCTTGCCGGGTAACTGTTCATCCGGGTGAAGAACAAAAGTATTTTCAACTGTTGAGCCGTCTAACTGTTTAGCCGTGTGAAGACTTATTTCTGCCGGGTGAAGAACAAATACACTGTTTAGCCGGTTGAAGAAGGATTTTCACTGTTTTGCCGTGTGACTCATATTAGTTGTTTTTTAATACTTGTTTCTTATCTTGTTTTTAATTACTTGTCTTTATTTTAGTATTTTAATCATTTCTTTAAAATTTACAAAAACCAAAAATATTTTCTTTAAAAATTGTTAAAAATGGCTCCTAATGATGATTCTGATAACCGTGTTCCTAGACTTTTGAATCGTGCAGATTTCAAGAACTGGACCATCAGGTTGAGACATCACTTGTGTTCTATTGACAATGACTTATGGAAATCAATTGAGAAGGGTCCTCACATTCCAACTCAGACACAACCAGATAGTGCAAGTACCTACACCAAAGACTCTACTGAACCTTATCCAGAAGATAATTTGTCAGCAGAAGATCTGAGAAAAGTAAAGAATGATAGCAAGGCTTATTCTTTGATGTGCAAGGGGTTGCCACTTCAAGTTTTGTCAAGATTGGATGGATATCAGACTGGTTATACATGCTTCAAAGCATTGAAGTCGATATGTGAAGGAGGAGAACAATTGAGAAGTTTGAAGAAGTCAAAACTGAAAAGACAATTGGAGTTGTTTGAACATATTAATGGAGAGACAGTACACCAGATGATGAACAGGTTTGTTCACTTAACTACTGAGATGACAAATCTAGGAGTGAAGACTGAACTTCAAGATTTGAATGATCGATTATTATGTGCCTTACCATCATCATGGAAACAAACTGTTACCTTGTTGAAACATACTGAGAAATTTCCAATGGAACTTGATTTGCTTATTGGAAAAATTGAAGAAGTTGAGATTGATGAAGGATCAAGAAATACTGATAGATCAAGCTCACAAACTTAGTATAAGTATGTGGTAAATCCTGCCAATACTGTGGATAACGCTTTTCTTGCACAAGATGTAACAAAGTTTGAAGATGAGGGTGACTTATTTGTTGGTGCAAGTTTCTTTACTGATTCAGCATACTTTCCAAATTCACCAACTTATTCTCAACCTCAATCTCCACCAAGAGCTCAAGTTCAAGTTCCAAGTCAGAATATGAAGAATCAGTCAGAAAATCAGAGTTCAACTATTCAAGCCAAGGTGAAAGACGTCATGAATATTTTGCTTCAAGATGACGAGACAAAAACTGCCTTTACTGCTTTTATGGCGAGTTTTCAAGCGTACCAAGGTAGTCATTTAAGTCAAATGGACGTTGTTCTTCAAGACTTATTTGAAATGGATCCAGTTGATGTTGAGGAAATGGATCTTAACTGGCAAATGGTTATGGTAGCATATCGTACACAAAAGCATGCATATGTTAACCGAAGCTACAAACCTCATGCAAACAAAACCGTTGGTTTTGACAAATCTAAGGCCAGATGCTTTAACTGTAATCAGTATGGTCATTTCTCAAGAGAATGCAAAGCTCCAAAGAATTTTAATGATCAAGCTAGTTCAAGCAATCAAGGTCAAGGTCAAAGTTCTCAACAATCAACGAGTTATCAAGGCAGAAATCAGCGTTTCTTTCAGAAACCGTACCAAAGTCTTCCAATGCCTGAATTGAAGGAAAATGAAAAGAAGCCAGAAGATCAGACTAAAGCGTTAGTTGTAAGTGTACAAGACGGATACGACTGGAGCGCTTATGCAGAACAGTTTACATCTGATCTTACATCAAATCTGGCTCTGGTGTGTGAAATTGAAGAAGAAGACTGGTCTGAAGAAGGGGATGGAAAAATGGTTGAAGATGTTAGTGAAGATTCTGAAGATTATGACTGGAGCGCAAAAGCAGATCCTACTGAAGAGACTGAAACCGAAGTTGCGTTAATGGCAACATCTAATGAGTCTTCATCTTCCACTGAGCAACCAAAGGTTAATCCTGAACTCCCACCTAACTATGTTCCATTGCCCTTGGATGTGAAAGAAAGGTTATGTTCTGAACAGTGCATTCAACAAGTAGAACATTATCGAACTCATTCATTCAAAATAGGTGACAAATTAAGTAAACATGAAAAACTTCATGAACAACTTAAAATTGATCATAAAATTGCTGATGAGAAAATTTTGTCACTTAAGGAATCATGGAACAAAACCTTAACAGAACTGGAACTGATAACAAAACAACTTGAAGAAATGACAAAGAACTTTGAACAAGAAAAAGTCGCACATGCTGTCACTCAAGTTGAACTAACAAAGGTTAAAAGTTGTAAAACCATGGTTAAACAACTAATCAAAGAAAGAGGTAACAAAACCAAAAACGGTTTGGGTTTTACTCATGAACCAATGCCAAATTCAATCACACAAACCTTACCAGAAAACTTTAATGAATTTGATCATTCACCTGAAAATGAAAGAAAATTCAAAGAAATTCAAAGAAGTAAATCCGAGTCTGAAGGTACTGAAGTGTTGATGGAAAGCGTGGAGGAAGAAGATACTGTGTCAACTGAAGCTGACGATGAAGCAAGCAACAAATCTGAAAACAAACTGGAGCCTGTTCTTATTCAACTGATTGAATATCCAAAGCTTAATCCAGAACCAGAATCGGTGAAGGAAGAAGGTGAATTTTCAGGATTCAATGATCCTGAGTATATCAAGTGGAAGAAAGAACAAAAGGCGCAAGTTGCTGCTCAGTTGCTCAAGAAGAATACTGTGAAGAAGGATGAAGTTTCAACTGTGAAGAAGCAGAAAGCGAAAACAATGACAAATCAATCTGAAACAAAAGAATCAAAAGGCAAAAGTGTCTTAAAATCGAATGCTAACACCAAAGCTCAAAATGTTAAACCTGACAAAGTTAAAACTGTCAAGAAAATGTCAAAAGGTAAAAACATCAAGTTTGTGTCTGCAGGAACGTTTGATTTGAACGGATCTTATGGTAAACCAAACAATTCTCCAATCAAATCTAACTCTGGTCTGAAAACAGGTTCAGGTCCTAAGTCTTCCGCTGTCAATGATAAGAGAATTGAAAATAAAAAGGTGACCAAACAAAACAGTTTAAAATCGAACCAAAGTCCCATGCAATCAAAATCACAAACCAAGTCTCCACAAAGAAGCGTTAATCTAAAACCGAATAACCAAGATAACGAATCACGTTTTGGTTCAACATCAAAAGTTAACAATCGGCTCTTTAGAATTAGCAAGAAATATTGTGAAATTTGTGATAGATATAATCATGCAACTGCTAAATGTTTCTTTAACAGGTACTGCAGTTTCTGTGACAAAAGAAATCATTCTTCAGAAGAATGTTATTTTAACAAATTTTGTGATATCTGTGAGAGAAGAAATCATGACACAAAGGATTGTTTCTTTCGATCAAACTCGACTAGAGAAATGACTCCATATTCAAACTTTCAAAGAAACAATTCATATGGTTTTCAAAATATGAATCAAAGTCACTCTCCGGTTTTGAGAAATTTCAATCGAAACAATTCTGTTTCTAACTTTTCAAAGAATGTGCAGGTTAACAGTTTTAAACCAAGAGCTTTAATGGTTAGAAATCAAAAGTTTGAAAACAACCTTGATCCTAAGCTAGAGGAAAGGTTTATTGCTTTGAGAAGAAAGCAATCATTGAACGCCAATGGGCGAAGTTATCAGCATCAAAATCTTTTGAATGAAACAAATTTTCAAAATGTTCAATACAAACAAGTTACTATTGCAGATAGATTCGGAAAACCCAAGACCGTGTGGGCCTGGGTTGACCAAACTAACTGAATGTTTTTGTTGAAATGCAGGCACGCCCAAGAAGACCTATCAACTCATGGTTCGTTGATAGTGGGTGTAGCCGGCACATGACAGGCAACCATGCCTTGCTTCAGGATTTCAAGCAAAAGAATGGTACTCACGTAGCGTTTGGAGGTGATGCGGGTGGTAAAATCACAGGCGAAGGAACTGTTTCGAATGGGATTATAAGTTTTGATAAAGTCAACTACTGTGCACAGTTGAACTTTAACTTACTTAGTGTATCTCAAATCTGTGATAAATCTTATTCAACTCTTTTTGATGATTCTTTCTGTTATATTCTGAAACCAGGTTTCAAGATTGACAATGAGTGGGTAGTGGTTAAAGCGCCTAGAGATCGTGATGTATACAAATTGGATATGTCGCAGATTGATGCCGAAACCGAAACAACCTGTCTCATTGCCCATGCTTCAAATGATGAGAGTCAGCTTTGGCATAGACGGCTGGGCCACTCGAATTTCAGAAACATGAACCGTTTGGTAACCGGAAATCACGCTGTGGGAATCCCATCGAAGAAATTCTCCACAACTGATCTCTGTCCTGCATGTCTGAAAGGCAAACAGCATCGGATGTCTTTTAAGTCCAAGCTCGAAAACTCCATTTCAAAACCCTTGCAGATGCTACATATGGATCTTTTTGGACCGACCAACGTTCAAAGCATCGGGAGAAAATCATATTGTTTAGTTATCATAGATGACTTTACTAGATTTTCATGGGTTTATTTTTTGCATGCAAAATCTGAAACAACTGAACTTTTAAAAGAATTTATCATTAAAGTTGAAAACCAATTGGAATGCAAAGTTAAAGTATTAAGAAGTGATAATGGAACGGAATTTAAGAATGCTAATGTTGATTTATTTTGTGCAGAAAAGGGGATTGCTCGACAATTTAGTGCGCCTAGAACGCCTCAACAGAATGGGGTTGCGGAACGGAAAAACCGGACACTAATTGAAGCAGCAAGATCCATGCTCGCAGATGCCAAAATCCCGATTACTTTTTGGGACGAAGCTATTGCTACTGCGTGTTTTGTACAAAATAGAACATTATTAGTTCAAGATAAAAAGAAAACTTCTTATGAGTTGTTGTTTGGGAGGAAACCAAATATTTCTTACTTGAAAGCGTTTGGTTGTCCGGTATCGATTCTAAATCTAAATGAACATCTCGGGAAGTTTGAGTCAAAATCGGATGATGGATTTTTCCTAGGATATTCGTCTGTTTCTAAAGCTTATCGGGTTTTTAATAGCAAATCAAATACTGTTATTGAAACTATCAACGTCAAGTTTTTAGAAAATTCGTTTCCTTTAGTGGCTCATGGTCCCGAATGGTTATTTGATTTAGATTCATTATCGAAATCCTTCAACTCTAACTTATTTGATTTTTCAGGAAACTCAAGGAAGGAATCAGGCGACTTAGGATGCTTTAGTGACGATTCTGATAATGACGAAGATGGAAATCTCAACTCTGAATATCCATTTATGTCTTTTCACAATCCTGATCATGTCAAATCTAGTCAAGCTCCGGGTCCTTCTGGTTCAAATGAAGATCAAGAATCGAACAATCATGACGAAGATGTGATTTCTCCTAATGATGGTGAATCTGTTCAGAATCAACCATCATCAGATCCGAATGCTGAAGTTATTCCAGAATCTTTTGATTACTTCATCAATTCACCGGATCAAGTCCCGAATTTCACACCGCATACTTCTTCCATACTACAAGATCTACCAAATCTGAATACTTCTAATCTAGAGACTCAAGTGCAAGGAGGTGATATTCCTGTTCATCGAATTCACAAGAAACATCCCGTCTCTCAGATTATTGGGCCATTGAATCAGAGAACTACAAGAAGCCAGACAGAGCAAGCAAATGTTTGTCTTTACTCGTGTTTTCTATCTCAAGTGGTGCCAAAGAATATTTCAGAGGCGCTGAAAGATAACAGTTGGATTGAGGCGATGCAGGAAGAATTACTTCAGTTTCGCAAACAGGAAGTTTGGAAACTTGTGGACTTACCTGAAGGAGAGAACGCAATAGGTACAAGATGGTTGTACAAAAACAAGCCAGACGAACGTGGCATTGTGGTGAGAAACAAAGCAAGACTGATTGCACAGGGATACACTCAGGAAGAAGGCATTGATTACGAAGAGGTGTTTGCTCCGGTCGCAAGACTTGAAGCCATACGCGTTTTTCTTGCATATGCTTCTTTCATGCGTTTCAAAGTATTCCAAATGGACGTTAAAGGTGCTTTCTTGTATGGGCCGATTACGGATGACGTGTATGTTAGACAACCTCCGGGTTTCGAAGATCCAGACTATCCTCATCGGGTATACAAGTTAAGTAAAGCTCTTTACGGTCTACATCAAGCTCCTAGAATCTGGTATGAGACACTATCTAAGCATTTACTAGAAAATGGATTTACAAGAGGTCAGATTGATCCAACTTTGTTTATGAAGAGGGATAATGATGATTTATTGTGCGTTCAAGTTTATGTGGACGATATTATCTTCGGATCAACTAGTGAGTCAATGTGCAAAGAATTCGAGGAAATAATGAAGAGCAGATTCCAGATGAGTTCTATGGGGGAGATTAATTTCTTTCTTGGATTACAAGTAAAACAATCAGCTGACGGAATTTTCATCAATCAATCAAAGTTCGTTGAGAAGTTGTTGAAGAAATTCAAGATGCAAGATTGTCAAACAATTCGAACTCCTTCTGATGTGAACTGCAAGATTCAACCGGATCCAAAGGGCAAAGCAGTTGACCAAACACTATACAGATCAATGATCGGTTCTCTGATGTATCTTACTGCATCAAGACCAGACATCATGTACGCTGTGTGTGTATGCGCCAGATACCAGTCAGATCCGAAAGAGTCACATCTTGTTGCTGTGAAGCGTATATTCAGATATCTCAAAGGGAAACCAAATCTTGGGTTATGGTATCCTTATGAAGGAAATTTTGAATTATATAGCTATTCTGACAGTGATTTTGGTGGTTGTGCTCTTGACAGGAAATCGACAACTGGTGGCTGTCAATTTTTGGGTCCAAGGCTTGTCTCTTGGCAATGTAAGAAGCAGACCAATGTTTCTGTATCCACAGCTGAAGCAGAGTATATCGCTGCATCTGCAGGATGTTCTCAGGTTTTATGGTTACAAAATCAGTTGCTGGACTACGGGTTTAACTTTTTGAAAACTCCTATTTACATAGACAATACTGCTGCTATGTTTATAACTGCTAATCCTGTTCAACATTCTAAAACCAAACACATCGAAATTAGATATCATTTTTTAAGAGACAACTCTGAAAAGGGTTTAATAATTTTGATTAAGGTTCATACCGACAAACAACTGGCAGATCTTTTCACAAAATCTTTTTTGTCAGGCCGGTTTGAATTCTTAATTCAATCCATAGGATTAATCAATCATGATTGATTCTATTTTTCGAAAAAAAAAAACAAAACAAAAATCAGAAAAATTATAAAAGCCAAAAATATAATAAGTTGATGTTATATTTTGATTCCTTTGTCTTTTACTTTATGTTTTGCATTGTGTGTGCTTGTGTGAAAAAGAAAACAGAAAAGCAAAAACAAAATATAAAAGCAAAAAGAAAAGAAAATATCATGTCATAAGAATCTATATTGCACAATGTGAGAAATGATAGTTACACTAGACATTATTTGGTACATTATTTTTAAATAAAGACTGATGAATGTTAGTTGATGTGCTAGACAGCTCAGACAATTAGACTGAACAAGTAAGTTGATTGTTGACAAACATAAACTTAATGATCTTTGTGTTAAGTTCCATTGTTATACATGTCTAGATATATATCTTTTGATACATTGCTTGTGATGTTAGTTGTGCATGATCGGGTAACGATGTAGTCTTCTCAGTGTGATGAACCGCATCGTGAGCTTCTTTGTTGTGGTACCCACAGACCTGAAGTCTCACACGAAGTCTCTTTTGAGCTTCAAGATGCAGCAAAAGATTCCAAAATGGAACAAAAAGAGTCCCAAATGTGGACCAACACCAAACAAAAATTCCAAAATGGAATTCAGAAGATTCCCAAGGGGAACGATAGGAACGAAAAATTCCCAAAGATGGAATTAAAAAGAAGTCCCAAAGTGGACCAAATCCGAATAGAACCCAGATTCCACACTGTGTATGACTGTAAGTGACCAAGTTGTGTGCAATATGCATTTAGGTAGTGTTTGATAAGGAAATATGTTGACATATGTATACATGTGGGTCACATAAGTCATTCTAATCGAACCTTAAATATCATCATGATACTGAAAAAGTAAGTGTGTCAACTCGAGCTAATTGGTATGTTTTCATATCATCACTCAATCAAGCATAAGTCAAATGTCTATTCAAAACCTGCAAAACATGTTCAGATAATGTGTGGTATGATCTCACTGTGATATTATGATTCATTGCATTGCATATGTCTTTACTTTAATGTGTGTGCTTTGTGTGTGTAGGCATATGGAATCATTATTGACACATCAACATCCTTGTTAAACTTAAAAATTTCAAGAAATTTCAAGTTTAGGGGGAGAATAAATTGAAGAAAAATATCTACAAAAAATCCAAAAATATTTTGCTTTTTGAATAAGTGTGTTTTTGAATGAACAAGGTTATAAGTTATGAAAAGCAAAGGTATTGGATGTGTTAAAAACAAACCCAAGGTCTTAGTAATTTGTTTTTAAGAAATTGCTTCGGGATATAGAAAAATTGGTTGTGCAAAAACTTTTTGAAAAAGAAAAAGGAAATTGAATTTTAATTGAAAAATTAATTTGTTGCAATGTTTAATGTTGGTTGATAATTAATATGACAAACATTCTTTTTAAGGATATCCTGTCTAATTAATATGTCGGAGAATGTTGCAGGTGCAATAAATGATCGTTGAAAAAGTCAACAGACGAGGAAAATTGAAGAAATTGCTTAAGTGTTATTGCCGGGTAAAGATATCAGGTACAACTGTGCAGCCGGGTAAAGAACTGTTCAGCCGGGTGAAGTTGTAAATCTGATACTTGCCGGGTGATTAAGGAAAAAGGTGAAGATGTTATGACCACTGTACAGCCGGGCAAATGATCATGTCAAATACAGCCGGGTGAAGGTCATAGATATCTTGCCGGGTGACAAGTGTATACTATACAGCCGGGTAATGAAGAAGTCATGTTGCCGTGTAAAGGTATGACACTGTGTTGCCGGGTAATGAAGAAGTGTGTATGCCGTGTGAAGAAAGTTGTCAAAGGTTGCCGTGTAAAGAAGAAAAGCAAGCCGGATGAAGAAGGAAAGCAACTGTGTTGCCGGGTGATGAATAAAGTTGCCGGGTGATGTTTTGATAACAACTAGTCTGCCGGGTGATGAATAAAATCCATCAGGTGTAGTTGTTCCTTAACCCTTACCCGTCACTACAGTGACTTACCCGTATCTACAGTGCTTGACCCGTCAAGTGATTTTCACATGTTGGTGACTTGTTTTATGTACTTGACCCGTAACTACAGTACATGACCCGTCACTACAGTACTTGACCCGGCAAGGTTTATTGGTCCTATTTTGCTTTTGTTGACCCGGCACTTAAAGTTTGACCTAAAATTTTTGACGATACAAATACCGCCTCTTCACAAACACTTATCATTTCACACTTTCACCTTCACACAAACACTCTGAACCTCAAATCGCCATTGTTATCATAGTCAATCTGTTGTCCTATAACAAGATTAATAGATTGATTAAGGTAGAGATTAAGTGTTTTTGACCTAATAGACCTGCAAATCAACTGTTTAAAAGAAAAACGATGATGAACAGTGTTTTGGACATTGAATCGACACTTCGTCTTTGTGTGTTAAAACCGAAATCGAATGTTGATTTAGGTGTACAAACACTCGATTATCATCATTCAATCATTCATTTGCACTAAAACACCTTAAAATCGACTGAATCAAGTGGAATGTTCTTAACTGATAAAAATCGCCATTGTTGAACTTTGAAGCTTTTACAAGTTAATCATAACAACAATGAAATATCTGCTTTAAAAGTGATTAAACCTGTTAAAACTGAACCAAAACGTGTTGAACCTTTTCATCATAAATTTGTCAAAATTTTGCCTAAGTGATTAACTGTTAAAAGTTCAAACATGTTGCATAATCCTTAAAATCCAATGTTGTTTGATTAAAATGATGAAAATCAGGTTATTAGAACAATTTAGGACTTAAACTGATTATGTTAATGTTTTTGCTTTCTAACTGTTAGTTAAAACACTTATTCAATTTTTTACATGTTTATGAAGATTCTAACACATTTGCCTTGTTTTGTGTTTGTTTGTGTTTTTGACAGATGGAGAATCTCAAATTTGAACCTAAACATAATTTGGTGGCATGTTTAGATGAATCACTTCCTGAGACAGAAGGTTATAGAGATATGATTCAGTTCATCAAGAGGACCAAGTATGTTTATGCTATATGTGCCAAACCGGTCATATATGCAAGGCTGATCAAGAGCTTTTGGAGATCAGCAGAGGTTGTAAGAGAGGAGAATGGTGTTAATGTTGTTAGAGGCAACATAACCAGAGATTGGGTACTTACAGTTTCAGAAGATGCTATTAGGCAGGCTCTGAGGATAGATGAGGATGAGGTTGGTATGTTAGATGAGCTGACCATGGAGGAGTGTAAAGCGTGTTTTGTGAACATGGGACATCCACCTGTGTTTCCAAAATCACAGTTTTTCAGAGCTAAGTTGGGGAAGAAGTATAAGCTGCTGTGTTATGTTGTGCAGCAATGTATGTCTAGAAGGAGTGCAGGATTTGATAACTTTCCTTCAGACATTGCCTCACCAATTTGTGCCATAGCAGAGAACAAACCTTTCAACATGTCGAGATGGATAATGAATGGGTTTGTGTTTAACTTGGTGAAGGGCAAGAGATTCAAATTTCTTATGTACCCGAGGTTTCTGCAACTGATGATAAACATTGCTTATCCTATCATCAGATCAGAGGGTTATGCTGGAGGCATATTATATACTGAGGACATGAACGATCTCTCTTACCGAAAGATGAGTATCGGGAATGTGCCTGATATTGATTTGTTTGACTATATGAGAGATATAGTCAACAATGAAGAAGAAGTAGATGGAGTGTATTATCACATATCTCATGGAGAGATTGTGAATCCGTTAGATCTGATTGATGAAGAGATTGATGATGCTAGTGTTGATAATGATGATAATAGTGATGGTAATGATGATAATAGTGATGGTGATGATGGTAATAATGATGGTGGTAATGATGCTGAATCTGAATCTAATTCAGAGGAGGTTGAACCAATGGAGACTGAGATAGAAAACATTGAAGTTACTGAACCTATGGTGATAGAAGAACCTGCTGAGGTTGCTTCTGTGGTTGAAGAGGTTGTTATGGAGATTCCAAGAGATGTTTCTGTACAGTATGTTCGAAAGAAGAAGAAATCAGTAGAAAAGCCTGAAGAGGTTAATGTTTTAGAGATTGCCCAGACAGTAATGGCCGAAGCTGAATCTATTGCGCAGATAGATGAAGTGGATGCTGGCATTACTGATTCTATTAATGTTGATATTCCCACCGCATTACCACAAACTGCTGAAAACATTGGACAAAATTTGGAGTCTTCACCAAATATTGTGCCAAGTGTTGATGAAGTTGAGGATGAAAAAGAGAAACGGATTGCAGAACTGGAGGAGATAGTTGAAAATCTGTTTAAAGCAAATGATGTGTTGAAAGCCTCAAACGAACGGAAAAGGAAGAGATTGGATGAGTACTGGGAAATACATAATCAGAATCTGAAAACTTTCAAAAAGTTGGATGAAGATCATGTGAAGCTGGTTGATGAACATGTGAAGTTGAGAGATGATTATAACAAACTCAAAGAGGAGCATGAGAACTTAAAGTATGATTATACTGAAGTTAAAGCTGAGTGTAATACTTTGGAGGCAGAGAAAGAGATGTTGGAAAAGGAATTGGAGGAAATGAGACCAAAGAAGTCTGGCTCGTCTTCAGATAAAGATTTTTCTGAAGAAATTATTGAAGTGACTGAATCTGAAATTCCAAAAGTTTATCTGACAAGAGCTCGAGGTACTTCAAATGCTGGTATTTTGGTTGAATCACCAATTATCATTCCCGATGAAGCTGCTGCTGAAACTGTCAAGATGGACAAGGCTGAGGGAAAGAGAAAGATAGATGCCATTCCGGAGATATTTGGTGATGAAGAAAGTTCGAAAAGGGCGAGAATTGATGAACCAGTGCAGATTGAGCCGATTCAATCTGCATCTGTGATTGAGACTGAAAAAGTGACTGGAGCTGAGATTACAAAGTCAGGACAGATTGAGCCGATTCAATCTGGTTCTGTTGCTGAGACTGAAGTTTTTGAGGTCACTGAGAGTGAAAAAGAAGCTGGTTCAGAAGACACAGTTCAGTTTGAGCCGATTCAAGCTGAAGCTGTTGAAGTTGAAAGTGCGCCTGAAATAGAAGCTGAAGTTGCTAGTCAGTTTGAGCCGGTTCAAACTGATGATGCACCTATGATAGAGGCTTTGGATGATTTAGACATTGATTGGACTGAGTCTGAGGATGAAGCTGAGCCAGAACCAGTACAGAATACGGTTGAAGAGGTACCAGATGACTTGGATCAGAGGTTTGCCTATCTTGAAAGAATGAAGTACAATTCTGTGTTCTTGAATGGATTGACGGTGACTCAGATTAATGAAGAATACGAGAAGTGTATGATTCATCAAGATAAAGCTGAAGCAGATAAGAAGGAGTTTGTGACTGAAATGGGCGAATGGACTCCTATGCAGGAAAGTTTGAATATTGAAGATCTGCCACCGACTGAGCTTTACCATCAAAATCCCGATGAAATGACTGTTTATGAGATGCGAAGTTGGTTGCGTTCAAGGAACTATCCGTATAAAACTTTGCAGAGGTTGAAATCAGAATCTTTGAGAAGGATAGTGGTCAGCTTCATGAAAACAGAGAAGATGTACAACAGAATGTTTTACTTGGATTATAACAATCCACAGTATTTCGAGTTGACCAAAAGATTCAAGGTGTTAGGACCAAAGGAGATTCCAGTTATGGCTTTACCTGAAAATGCTCATAAGAAAAGACACGAACTGATGGATATGTTTCCGAGCGAGGTTAAATCGTACAACATACCGATGGAAGTGCGTGAAACTTGGCATAAGGCAGCAACACCAGGTGATGTGGTGAGGTCGCTAATGAGCAAAGGACAATCAATCGCTGAGTTACTAGATTCTATGATTGTGCCTGAGAAGAACAAGAAAGTGAAAATCATAGCGTGGAAATATGATGAAGTTTTTGATGCGTTTATGATCAAGAGGGTAAATGGTTTATGTGACGTTTATCATTACTACTCTAGCATCTTTAAACTGGAGGTTCAGGATTTAAAAGAATTGCACAAGCTGAAGTTAATTAATCACACGCATGCTGAGCGTGGTGATAAATGCGTGATACTTCTTGATGCTGGAATGAGTAGAACAACTAAGTTTCTTGACTTTAGAGGTCAACAAGAAGACACTGCATATGTGCAAGCAAAGAAACAGAAAAAGAAGAAAAGATTGGTGGTGACCGAGGATATGTACTTAGAAGAGTTCTCGGACGAGTATTTTGACAAGATTACAGATCCTGGATTGAAGGTGATTGATGGAAGTCAGACAACGAAGCCTATACTCAGAGTATTCTACAATCAGGAAACATTTGAACTGAAGCTTGTTCGGAACTTGGAGGATTGGGATAAGGATATGATCACACTCTTTAGTACCTTTGAGTTGAAGCTATTACATCCTTCATATATCGATTTTTTGCGAAGTTATAGAATGGAGAAATGTAAGGATAAACTTGCCGAAGCTGACAGGAAGTTATTTGTGGTAATGATTGAAGTTATTGCTGCTGCTTCGGAGAAGATTCGTGTGAGGAAGGCTTTACTCAATTCTAATCTCGTGAGGGTTGATATACCAGAGATAGAATATATGCGGATCAGTAGGAAGGGTACATTGGAGGTGAAAGTTCAAGGCCAAGAGATGCCATTTGAGTTTTATGCTAATATCGATTTTGCAGGTTTAAATCTGGATTCACTTAGACGCATGAATGCTCTGCCAATTCTGACAAATGAATCCAAGCCTCGACAAGCCAAGATTGCCGAAAAGTTCAAATCCTGCATTGAAGAAGCTTTAAAGGAACAAGAGGAGTATAAAGGTCGAGAGTTGCTGAACGTGAAAGAAGAACCAGAAGATTGGTAGAAAAAGATTGAAGATTGATGCTGATAAACGAAGAAAAAGATTGAAGTTTTTGAAGATCCAAAGATAAATCTTAGGGGGAGTACTGTTAGGGCTATTTCCTTGTTAAGATTTACTTTGTATTTTGTTTATTGTTTACATGTTTGTAAATAGTTTAGGGTCTATTTTGTTATATTCCTTAAACATGTTATTGGTTGATATAGGCATGTAGTTTGTGTGTGTGAGGAGAGAGGCTAGATCACTTTTACACTGTTAGAGAGAGAATTAACTGTGTGTGATTTATTTTCTCCTGCACATTGTACAACGAATTGCTTTGATCATCAATATACAGAGAATTATTTAGTATGGATTGTGTCTGTGATTGAATCGTTTGTGTTGTACTTGTTATTCTGATCATTGTGAGCGATTGAACGATCCAATTGAACCTATCAGCTAGCGAACTTACAGGTTCGCCAGAACCTCAAGTTCGCCCGGAATCTCTTTGATTCGCCGCCGTGGTTTCACTTGACTTTTGGTCTTCTGGCGAATCTAAAGTTCGCTGGTCTGTCTGCCAGCGAACCTGTGCCTGTATATATATACAGTGACAGCGAAATATCTCACACATTCGCTGTCAACTGTACTGTAGCAGGTTTTTCAAATCCAAACGCCGAACGTTCGATTCTCACTTTCAACCGACCTTTTCACACTTAAACATCACTTATATTGTCTGGTATGAGATCGTTTTCATCTTAATCTCTGTTTTAAACCCTTAATCGCACTCATAACCTGTTAAATGTGTCAATTTGTAATTGGGTTTAAATCAAATGTCTGATTTGGTGCGTGATAGTTCGGGAGGGAGCGAGCTTGGATCTAGATCTGAGATTGTTTGGTGATGTTGTTTGCAATCAGTGATGCGGAATCTCACTGATCACGTATTGATGCTTGAATGTTCATGAAGATCAATGCAAAGTATGATGAAGATGATGATAATTAGAATAGGTGAATTGTATTAGATCAAAGGATGTTACAAGAGAATATGACTAACAAGAATAGGCAACTCCCTTAACAAATGACCTAGGTGATGGTATTTATAGTCCATACCATTCACCTTACAAAGTAACCTAAAAGACGTGCAATTAAGCACAAAACGATTACACAAATATTCTAAGACAAATACAAATTATTAACGTCTTCACCCGTGCTTGCTCGTGATGATGCTCGATATCTTCACTCGCTTATATTTGGAAAGTGACATCTTCAAATAACCCCAACAGTACTCCCCCTAAGATGACACTTTACAAATCCGACATATCAGCTTAAATCTTCATGTGGCGAGCATAGAGAGCAACTTAGAATTTTGATAGGCATTATCTTCAAGAGGACCCAACAGTACTCCCCCTAAGATGATGCTGTCAAAACTCTGTCTTTCAACAAGCAATCTGCATCCTTCTCTCCCTTTTGAGTAACATTAGAGGCTATGGAAAGAAATAAGCAGAGAGTAGATTCCGGTGAATCTATATATCAGCAACGGGATCTTCTTCAACGGTTGAAGTAGAATGCGAAGACTTCTTTGACTTAGAATACTCCCCCTCAACTTTTGCTTTAGAGGTTAATGGGATCTGTGTATGAGATATTAAGAGGAGGATTCTTAACACTCAGCAATCTGACTTGGAGATCTTTGGACTGGAATCAGTCTTGAACAGGAACATCTTCAAGTCGCGTGGAAGCTTGTTCTGCAATGAAAACTGTTCCTGCAACTCAAAGAAAAACATTAAAACACAGGCAATAATGTGCATTTATCATCAATGTAAAGATTATGTTCTCAATCGGATGAGATATTGCTCGATCAACACCTCCTACATCAATAACATATGTTTAACTGTCAACACAAAAGAAAAAGATTAAAATGACAATCTTTTTGGTGTTTTTGAATTTTTCAATGTTTTTGATATTTTTGGAATTTTCTCTTTACATTCTGAATCTTTAACCTGCAATGAGATCATACCAGCAATTAATCCAACACATGTTTTGCAGTTTTGAGAATAGACATTTGAATTGTGAAGTAATTGAGTGATGAATTGTTGAACAAATCAATTAGCTCGAAGTGACACACTTACTTTTTCTATTCTTGATGATCAATTAGGTTGATTAGGAATAAGTTTTGAGTGACCCATACTTTGCACATTAGAAAGTTATACACCTCATCTAAATATCCTGAAAACAACTCAACACGTCAGGTCACTTACAATCATAAACAGTGTGGAATTTGGGTTCTATTTGGATTTGGTCCACTTCGGGACTTCTTTTGAATTCCTTTTTGGAATTTTTCTTTTTGCCTATGTTCCCCTTGGGAATCTTCTGAATTCCATTTTGGAATTTGTTTGGTGACGGTCCACATTTGGGACTCTTTTTTTGTTCCATTTTGGAATCTTTTGCTGCATCTTGAAGCTCAAAAGAGACTTCGTGTGAGACTTCAGGTCTGTGGGTACCACAACAAAGAAGCTCACGATGCGGTTCATCACACTGAATAGATTGCATCGTTACCCGATGTAAATTGGATGCTTCACGAGATATCTATTTGATTTGTATAAACATTTCACATGCACTAAGATGTTTCAACCACAAAAACTCATTAGAATTTAGTTAAATCATCAAAGAATATACTTGTTCAGTATAATTGTCTGAGCTGTCTCGCACATCAATTTTCACGCTTCAGTCTTTATTGTTTTAAAATGATGTGTCGAATAACTCTAGTGTATCTATCATTTCTCATGTACGTGCAAGTAGATTCAACATATTTTTGGATTTTTCTGATTTTATCATTTTTTTTTTAATAATGATTTCTCCCCCTAAACTTTTAAATTTCTAAGAAAATTGAAAGTTTAATGAAAAGAAAATGGCAAATATGTTATCAACGTATGAAGAGTGCATGCAATATACTTAATCTAAACAGACGAAATGAAACATCGGTTGTTTCTTGCACTGTCATCATTGTTTGATTTTTGAAAATGTTTTTAAAAAAATTCCTTTAATGATTCCTTTTTGTTTCCAACTCCATTTGGTGTCAGTTGCATCGAAAACATCATGAACAAGATTCGGTATCTTGTCATGATAAGGGATCAGCCACGGTCTTCTTTTCTCTGTTTGACCGGCCTCCATAACTGTCCCTAACACACTAACAAATTAGTTAGAGGTAATGACCCAAACCATTTCGGTTTTGGGTCGTCCAAAATCATCAACATAAGTGATATTCTCATAAGTGCAAGGAATACCTTCAGGTGGTGGTTCTGATGATACAATGTAATTTGTACCTTCATCTTCTTTCATGGATTGTTTGTCAAAAGAGAAATTATAGTCATTTTCAAACAGATTATGATTTTCTTTTAAAAACAGATTTTGTTGACTATATTTCTTATTCAAAGATTGATTCACTATTGGAATCATTTTATCATTTAAATCGTGATTTCTCTTTTTGTTCTTGACAAACTTTGGTGTCCATGAATCATCAACATGTTGATTTTCATCAAACGAATGTCTATGATTAGATCTTTTAAAGTTAGAAACGTACCTGGAAGGGTATGCACATGATGAGCTTCTTTGGACTGACCTTCTCGGCTTGTAGTAGCACTCGGATGTGTTGTGATTGACCATGTCACAAATAGAGCAATACTTGTTGTAGTAACATTCCATTGTGTCGTGGTTGTACATCTGACAGTTGGTGCAGTACTTGTTGTAGCAGCATTCTGATGTCATGTGATTGTACATCTCACATATCTCGCAGTACTTCTGATGATCCTTGAAGGGATACTTCTTTCCTTTCTTCTGAGAAGTCTTTGCTGTTGAAGATTGTTGTTTCTGAGAAGCTTTGACCTCTGAATCTTGTTGAATCTTTCTTGAAGGAACTGGAGTCTTGAACTTGTCACCTTTTGACCCAAAAGGAAAGACACCTTGACTGTAAATACAATCTGAGATATGATGAGTTTCAGAGTCACAGATTAAACAGTATACGTCACTGTTTGAATCACTCGGGGATACGGAATCTTGAGACTTTGAAGTAGAAGGAGTTTGTGGTGTAGAATCAGTTGAAGCGGCCTTTGTCTTGTTCTTCTTGGCTTTGCTCTTCTTTCTTCTAACCTTCTTCTTCTTCTTTGACTGAAACTCTTGTGTCTTTTCTTCTTCTTCGACTTCTTCTTTGATAGGCACAAGATCAGATTGTGATCTGTTGAGTTTATCAGTGAGCTCCATGAGTTGAACATTCAGATTATGCTTTTCGGTAAGCATTGAATCAACATTCTGTGTAAGAGATTTGAGTTTATCTTCACACAATTGGTGATCTTTTTGTAGACTTGCATGCTTCTCTTGTTCTTCTTGCAGTTTGTTTTTCAGAATGTTGTTCTCTGAATTGAACATCTCAGACAACTTCTTCAACTTTAGAATCTCTTCTTGCAAATCTTTGATCACACTGGATGAGTGTGTGTTTGATTTTGCAGCTTCATTCTTGTCATTCATTGCTTCTCTTTCACTTTTCTTGAGTGACTCTTCGAGAGATGTGATTCTTTGGTGAGATATGTCGTGTTGTTCTTTCAGATTCTTGTGCATTTGCTCTTCCTTCTTGAGTTTATCACAAATCTTGAAAGAGTATATTCTGTAGTGTTCAACTTGTTGAAAACATTCTTTGGTGCACATCTTTTCTCTGACTTCAATTGGCATCTCAACATAAGAACTGTTCTCATCTTTCTTGATTTCCTTTTCAGACATCAATTTCTCCATTTCTGATTTCAATTGAGCAATTGTCTCATCTTGCTTTGCAATGATGTCTGACAAGTTGCTAATTTCTTTATCTTTCTTTTCAATCTCTTGAATGGAAACAACATCATTGTTTTCACTCCAATCATATTCTTCTTCTTCATCATGATTTTCATGAGAATCTGCTTCACTCACAAGAGCAAGTTTTGTGTGTTCATTAAATTCTCTTCTCTTTTGATCACAAGCTTTGGCAACTTGAAGGTAAGTTGTTTCAAACATGTTATTGAATTCTGTAATAAATTCATTGATATCTTCTCTTTTATTTTCTTCTCGGATCACGGTAAACATGCCCGTTGACATTTTTCTTGAATTTTCAAAGTCATTTTCATGATTTTTCTGGGAAGTCATGGTGGCTAAAAATGACTAATTTGAATTTTCAAAGTCATTTTCATGATTTTTCTGGGAAGTCATGCCCGTTGACATTTTATTTTATTTTTTTTTTAGAATCGGGTCACTGTTGGGACGGGTAAACAACTTGGGACGGCTGAACAGTGCTTCACCCGGCAGAACAGTGATTTCCTTCTATCACCCGGCTAAAAAGTGAATTTTTCTTCTTCACCCGGCTGAACAGTAACTTCACCCGGCTGAACAGTTCCTTCACCCGGCTGAACAGTGCTTCACCCGGCTGAACAGTGTTTCACCCGGCTGAACAGTGTCTCACCCGGCTGAACAGTGTCTTTAACCTGCTGAACAGTGTCTTCACCCGGCTGAACAGTGTTTCACCCGGCTGAACAGTGCTTACACGGCTGAACAATGTTTTTCTTCCTTTTCACCCGTCTGAACAGTGATTTCTTCTTTACCCGGCTGAAAACTTCTTCAAATCTTCATATCAGATTGACTTTTCAAAGTCAAAATTGTGATGAACACAAGATCAATTCTTCAATTTTTGTTGTTTTTGTTCAATTCAATGCTAGTATTAGCTTAGGAATGATGTTTCTAACACTCCTTCAAAGTTTTCCTACCTTGAATCAAGTAAAAACTCACTCAGATCTGGGTTTTTTTGTGATGAACACAACTAGTGGGTTTTGACAAAATTGACAAAATATGGATTGAAATCAACAAATCAGTGATGTTTGATCATGAACGAAGCTTAAGATAGTGATTTCTAACATATCTCAATCATCAATTTCTCAATATCATCAACAAATTTCAGATCTCAAATTTGAGCAGTGAATATGACGAACTTGAACAAATTCTTCAAAAACTCAATCAAATCTTCACCAATTGATCTCAAACTTTGCAGTTCTTTACACAAACATGAATCAAAGCTAATGGTAGCTAAAATTCCATCAATAACAACAACAATCAAAGATCACCCAACAGCTCTGATACCAATTGATAGTTCGGGAGGGAGCGAGCTTGGATCTAGATCTGAGATTGTTTGGTGATGTTGTTTGCAATCAGTGATGCGGAATCTCACTGATCACGTATTGATGCTTGAATGTTCATGAAGATCAATGCAAAGTATGATGAAGATGATGATAATTAGAATAGGTGAATTGTATTAGATCAAAGGATGTTACAAGAGAATATGACTAACAAGAATAGGCAACTCCCTTAACAAATGACCTAGGTGATGGTATTTATAGTCCATACCATTCACCTTACAAAGTAACCTAAAAGACGTGCAATTAAGCACAAAACGATTACACAAATATTCTAAGACAAATACAAATTATTAACGTCTTCACCCGTGCTTGCTCGTGATGATGCTCGATATCTTCACTCGCTTATATTTGGAAAGTGACATCTTCAAATAACCCCAACAGTGCGTTTAGTTAGGCTTTTACTTCATAACAGCCTCGTTTAATGTTTATATTGCCTTTTTGTTGCTTAGAATGTTCAATAATGGTGTTCTGTCTGCGAGTTTGGCCGTTTTTTTAAAAAGCTAGGGTTTCCAGCGAACCTATGTGTTCGTCTGGCGAATCTGAACGAAAGTTCAAAACTTCGAGCGAACCTATGTCGTTATGCTGCCCGCGCAACAACATAGATTCGCCCGACTGTTGCTAGCGAACCTATACATTCGCTCGACCAAAATGACTGATTATTCATGTCAGCGAATCTATAGGTTCTGGTGCCAAAATCTCAGGTTCGCTATATCAGCGAATCTAAATTCCAGCGAACCTATTAACTGTTTTTCAAATCTTCGTTTCTAATCAATCTTCGTTTATTCTTCAGGCACAATGTCGACATTATTCTTCGAAAGAAAGCACAACATGTGTGCTCTGCTTGACGAGAATTTCGAAAAG
Source organism: Tagetes erecta (assembly GCA_030867185.1). Classification (NCBI taxonomy): domain Eukaryota; kingdom Viridiplantae; phylum Streptophyta; class Magnoliopsida; order Asterales; family Asteraceae; genus Tagetes; species Tagetes erecta. Next base: position 10,144,625 of record CM061497.1, read on the forward strand.
GCCGGCGGATATAGAGACTGTATCAAATGGCTGAAGTCCTCTCACATATATCATGCCATTTCTCACTCACCTACTATATATGAGCTGCATGTTCGGGATTTCTGGCGAACTGCGGTGATGAACGTGTCGGTACAGCCATCACGTATATGTGCCAAAGTGGGTGGCTATGATTTGGAGTTTACTGAAGCCGATCTGGCTAGAATCCTGAGGTTAGAAGAGGATGTTGGTGAGGAGGTCGGTATGACTGCTGAAGAAGTGTATGGAGCATTCCGGACTGCTGGGTATGAGGGTCCGATGCCCGGGGAGAAGAAAATGGAGTTTGTAAAGTCCTATTTGATCCAGGAATGGAGGTACATTGCACATGTGTTTATTATGTGCCTGGATCATAGGAAAGGGGGTACGGACGGGCTGAACTTAGATTGGGCACGGGCAATGATGCTGTTTTGTCGGGGACAAAAAGCCAATCTTGCGAAGCTGATCTTCAACTACATTCTCGAGAACATCCATGCAACCAAAGGCGCCAAATGGTTGATGTATCCGAGATTCATTCAGATGGTGTTGAATGACAAATTGCCCAATCTGCCGATAGTTGGAGATGAGTTAAAAATCTGGGAAATGCATTCGAGGATCTTCAAGGACTGTAAGGCGGTGAGATCAGATTGTGTCGGTAGGATGTCGTTTTTATGGGAAAATATGTATCCGGCTGAAAGATGGGTACAAATTCAGAGGCTGATTGAGACTGAAAGGAAAAGGGGTGGAGAGAACATAGAGATTGTAGAGAAGAAGATGAAGAAACGGAAAGCGTACGCCAAAGTGAAAGATTATTCATTCGATCGAGAGGTTGATGAAATTCAGGCAGAAATTGATGCTGGTAGGGAACAGCGAACGAAGAATAAATCTGATGCACAAGCTAAAGGGTCAAAGAAAGCAAGGCATGATACTGGGGGTACATCTGCCGAGTCTGGAAATGAATTAAAGGGTGAAATTGAAAGGTTGAAGGCAGAATTGATTGAACTGAAAGGTAAGTACGAGGAGTTGGAGACACAGGATGCTGAGAAGTCGACCGTTGTATACGAAATGGGAAGGATGATGAAGGATCAGCAGTGTCTGAGGGTGAGGATCTTCAAGGAACTGAATAGTCTGAAAGAAAAAGAAGGGACAGAGCCTGCCATGACTGAAGCTGAACTGAACTCCTTAACGGATGCTACAAGGTATCCGTTAATGGATGTTGTTTTTGGAGACAAAGGAAAAGGGAAAGCAGTTGAGGAGGAGTTGTTCGAGGAAATGGGCATTGATTTGAATGTTTTCGAAGGAGAAGAAGTGGTCGGAGGATCTGGTATGGATTACACTTTGATAGACGAACCGGAGGTTGATATAGATGCAGATAGTGAGGAGGATCTTGATGATGAGCCCGAAACATATAAGGTGGAAGAAAAAGGGGTGAGTTACCAGTTCGAGCACGTAGACTTAGACAAATCTGAATGGTTTAGGAAGGAAGAAGAAGTGGTTCCCGAAGTGCCGATATTTCAACACCTAGATGAACCCAACACCAAACAGCTAGATAGGCAGGTGATAGCGTGGAAGTATAATAGTTTGGTGGATGCTTATATGATTAAAAGAAGGGGAGGTGACATCAGTTACATCAAGAACAGGAAGCACTTCGCCACCTTACCAAGATGGGACTTGCGTAGGCTGGCAGAGCTACCATTGTTGGGTAAAGAAGAAAGCGGAAGGGCTTGTGCGTTCGAAGTTACAATCAGGGAGGCCGCAAAGACCAATTTTACTGATTTTGGATACCAGAAGCCAAGGAGAATGAGACAGAAAAGGGATAGACATTGGGTATCGTGGAAGGGTAAGGTGGTTCTGAAGGTTGAAGCACCAAAGGTGATGACTAGGGTTAGAGTTCCAGACACACAGCCACCGAGACTGCAGGATTTTCTTAAATGGTTCTATGACAACAGCTCGGGTGAGGCAGTTATCAGATTGAAAGGAGATGACCGTCCAGAAATCCGTTTATTTGATCCAATGGAGGTCTTCTCCTTCTGTGACGAGGATCTGAAGGTGTTGTGCGAAAATAGGATAAAGCACGGGGCTGGAGATGATACGAAGATCGAAGCGAACCTGTTTGTGAAGGTCGCAAACAAAGCCCGGGGGATTCGTGCTGAACTCAAAAGTGTGAACGAAAGGCTAAGAAGAACTGATGATCAGCGTATGGACATGGATGATCTATCTAGACAGCTGGATCAATCGATTGAGAAAAGGTTCGAGAAACCAGTGGAGGTTGTAAATCTGGATGTTATAGGCGAGGAGGATACTGCAGAGATTCAGGCGGAAACAACTGTTCAACAAATGCCTGATACTGATATCGCTGAGGCTGAGTTCGTGGAGTCAATGTTGAATTTTAGTGAAGATGAGGCCGGATCTGAAGACGTTACCAATCCTTTGGCCGGTATTGAAGACAGGGCAGGAGCTTTTATTGAAAACCTTTTAGTCCAAGACAAAGACGGAGCTTAATCGGAAGACTTCCCCAGGTGAGGTCCAACCTAGGGGGAGTATTGATAGTCACATGTATAGGTTGGACTCACCGGTGTGTCGGTGTTACTTTTGTATGTATTTCGTATGTTATTTGTAAGCTTTTGTACTAGCGAAACTACGGGCGAATCTATAGATTCGCCCGTAGCTCAGTTTAGTGATTATGTAGGTTTCGACTGGGCGAACCTGATTGTGCCCAGCGAACCTGTGTTGGTTCGCTAGATAGATTCGCTACAGCGAATCTATCAGCGAACCTAACACTGATATATATTGTAACCTTATCCTCATCTTTATACAACTTTTGCACATCTTTTACCAAAACTCTTATCAACTGATTGTGTTGTGTAATCGTTCATTTGAGGTGCTAGGAGCATATTCTACTTATCTTTGTAGCTTATATACCTCATTTGTGTTGTGTAATCCTGTTATTGGGTTTGTTTGGATATTATACACTTTGTTGTTCAAGTCTGGGATATTTTGTTGTTAAACAAGTCAACATAGCACTGAAATCACGATCTTTATGGACCAACAGTTTTGATCTTGATAAACTGCAAATCGACCGATAAAATGAAAAATGATGATGAACAGTGTTTTTGATCATTGAATCGACACTTTGATTGTGTGTGTTAAAACCAAAATCGAATGTTGTTTTAAGTGTAAAACCTGTCGATCATTAACTATCAATCACTCATTTGCACCAAAACACCTTAAAATCAACTGAATCAATCAAAATTGTTCATAACTATCAACCGCCATTGATGAACTTTGAAAGTTCTTAAATGTTAAACTTCAAAATGATGAAATGTGTGCTAAAAGTGACAAATCCATGTTAAAACTGAACTAAAAACATGATAAACAACTTCATCTTATCACTTTCAAATTTGTGGTATTAAGTGTTAAACTGTTAAAATTGATAAACGTTGTATAATCATTAAAAAATTTCAAAGTTGTTTGATCAAAATGATGAAAATCAGTTTGTTAGATCAATTTAGGAATAAAGTGATTATGTGAATGTTTGTCTTCTTAACTTTTGTTCAAACACTTATGAAAATTTGAAGTTTATTGATGAAAAATCTAACACATGTGTCTTGTTTATGTTTTGTGTTTGTTTTGACAGATGGAGAATTTGAAGTTTGAGCCCAAACACAATCTTGTGGCATGTTTGGATGAATCTATCCCAGAAACTGAAGGTTACAAGATATGATCAGATTCATAAAGAGGACGAAATATGTATATGCTATGTGTGCCAAACCGGTCATATATGCAAGGTTGATTAAGAGTTTTTGGAGGACAGCAGAGGTTATTAGAGATGAATATGGTGTTGCTGTTGTTAGAGGAAACATTACCAGAGATTTGGTGTTGACAGTTTCTGAAGAAGCAATCAGAAATGCCTTAAGGATTGATGAAGATGAAGTGGGAATGAATGATGAATTGACTATGGCTGAGTGTCAATCGTGTTTTGTTAATATGGGTCATCCACCTATATTTCCAAAGTCACAGTTTTATAGAGCAAAGTTGGGAAAGAAATGGAAGTTGTTATGTTATGTTGTCCAACAATGCATGTCGAGGAGGAGTGCAGGTTTTGACAACTTTCCATCAGATATAGCAGCTCCAATAGTTGCTATAGCAGAGAACAAACCATTTAACATGTCAAGATGGATTATGAATGGTTTTGTGTTTAATCTTGTAAAGGGGAAAAGCTTCAAGTTTCTCATGTACCCGAGATTCTTGCAATTGATGATAAATGAGGCATATCCTATCATCAGAACTGAAGGTTATTCTGGAGGAATATTATACACAGAGGACATGAACGATCTATCTTACAGAAAGATGAGTATCGGAAATGTGCCTAGTGTTGACTTATTTGACTATATGAGAGATATAGCAAATAATGAAGAAGATGTTGATGTAGTTTATCATCATATTTCTAATGGAGAGATTGTGAATCCAGTGGACCTTGTTGATAGAGAGATTGATGATGAAGATAGTGATGATGGTCAAGATGATGACAATGATGATGATAATGAAGATGATGAAGATAGTGATGATGATAGTGGAAATGATGATGGTGATGTTGCTGAATCTGATTCAGAGGAGGCAGAGATTATTGAGGTAGCTGAACCAATGGAATTGGAGTCGGAAAATGTTGAAGTCATTGAACCTGCCTTGATTGAAGAACCTGTTGAGGGTGCTTGTATTGAAAAGGAGGTGGCAGTTGACATTCCTAAGGTTATTAATGTTCAATATGTTAGAAGACAAAGATCGAAACCAGTGATAGAGCCTAAGTTAGTAGAGGAACCAAAGGCTGTTGAGAAAGTGTTGGTTGAGCCTGAACTGATAGATGTTGTTCAGATTGCTCAGGAAGTAATGGCCGAAGCTGAGACTATTTCACAGATAGTTGAGGAAGCTGATGCTGGCGTTACTGATCCTATCCTTGTTGATATACCCACCACATCATCCCAAGTTGCAGAAAAGATTGAACAAGTTTTGGAGTCTTCACCAAAAGTTGTATTATCAAGTGTTGATGAGACAGAGAATGAGAAAAAGATTGCTGAGTTAGAGGAAATGGTGACAAAGTTGGTAGAGGCAAATGAATTGTTGAAAGCTTCGAATGAGAGGAAAAAGAAAAGGTTTGAAGAGTTTTGGGATATTCATAATCAGAACCTGAAAACTTTCAAAGAGTTGGATGCAGATCATCTTAAATTGAAGATTGAACATGATGAGTTGAAAGATAAATATGATAGATTGAAGGAGGAGCATGAGAATCTGAAGTATGATTATACTGAGTTGAAAGCTGAATGTAATACGCTTGAAGATGAAAAAGAGATGTTGGAGAAATGGCTGGATGAAACCAAACCGAAGAAATCTGGTTCAACATCTGATAAAGATTTTTCAGATGAAGTGGTTGAAATGACTGAAGCGACTCAAGTACCAAAAGTTTATCTGACTAGAGCACGAGGTACTACAAATGTTGGTATAAGGGTAGACTCTCCAATCATCATTCCCGATGAAGCTGTTGCTGAAACTGTCACTTATGACAAGGCTGAGGGAAAAAGGAAGTTAGATGCTGTGCCAGAAATTACTGAAGATACATCTGTATCAAAGAAGGCAAGAGTAGAAGAAACAGTGCAGATTGAGCCGATTCAATCTGTAGCTGTAGTTGGAACTGAGGCAGTTGAATTGGAAAAGGCAGATGAGATTGTGACTGGTGCTGAAATTGATAAATCAGTTCAGATTGAGCCGATTCAATCTGAAGCTGTTATAATTGAAGAATTGCCTGAAACTGTCAAAGTTGTAGAAAATGCGCCTGAAACTGTAACTGTAGAAGCAAGTCAGTTTGAGCCGGTTCAAACTGACAATGCACCAATGATTGAGGCATTAGATGATTTGGATGATATAGATTTCACTGAGTCTGAGCCAGAAGCTGAACCAGAAACTAATGTTGATCAAGAGATCCCAGATGACTTAGATCAAAGATTTGCTTATCTTGAAAAGATGAAGTATAATGCTGTGTTTCTGAATGGATTGATTGTGAGCCAAATCAATGAAGAGTATGAAAAGTGTGTGATTGCCCAAGACAAAGCTGCTGCCGATGAAAAAGAGTTTGTCATGGAGATGGGTGAATGGACACCGCTTCAAGAAAGTTTGAATATCGAAGACTTGCCTCCAACTGAACTGTATCACCAGAATCCAGAAGAGATGTCCAGTAGGAATATGAGAGATTGGTTAAGCTCAAGGAACTATCCGTATAAGACTCTGAAGAGATTGAAATCTGAGTCTTTGAGGAAAATTGTTGTTAGTTTTATGAAGACGGAGAAAATGTACAATCGTATGTTTTATTTGGACTACAACAATCCTCAATACTATGAGCTGACAAAGAGATACAAAATTCTTGGACCAAAAGAATTACCGGTGATGGCTTTACCTGAAAATGCTCACAAGAAAAGACACGAGTTAATAGACATGTTTCCTAGTGAAGTCAAGTCTTATAACATACCGATGGACGTACGTGAATCATGGCATAAATCAGCCACAACAGGTGACGTTGTGAGGTCACTGCTGAGCAAGGGTCAGTCGATTGCTGAATTGCTTGATTCAATGATTGTACCAGAAAAGAACAAGAAAGTAAAGATTATTGCATGGAAATACGATGAGGTGTTTGATGCGTTCATGATAAAGAGAGTTAATGGTTTATGTGACGTATACCATTACTACTCTAGCATTTTCAAGTTGGAAGTTCAGGATCTGAAAGAGTTGCACAAACTTAGATTGATAAATCACACGCATGCTGAGCGTGGTGATAAATGTGCAATACTGCTTGATGCCGGACTCAGCCGAACACAAAAATATCTTGATTTCAGAGGTCAACAAGAGGACAGTGCGTATGTGCAAGCAAAGAAAGAAAGAAAGAAAAAGAGGTTGGTTGTTAGTGAAGATATGTACTTGGAAGAATTTTCGGATGAGTATTTTGATAAGGTGACCAATCCAGGATTGAAAGTGATAGATGGATCTCAAATGACAAAGCCAATACTTAGAGTTTTCTACAATCAAGAAACTTTTGAGTTGAAGCTTGTTCGAAATTTGGAAGATTGGGATAAAGACATGATTACTTTGTTTAGTACCTTTGAGCTGAAACTGCTGCATCCATCATATATCGATTTTCTGAGAAGTTGCAGAATGGAGAAATGTAAAGATAAACTGGCTGAAGCAGATAGAAAATTGTTTGTGGTGATGATAGAAGTGATAGCTGCTGCGTCTGAAAAGATTCGAGTACGGAAGGCATTGCTCAATTCTAATCTCGTGAGGGTTGACATACCAGAGATAGAATTTATGAGGATCAGTGCAAAGGGTACTTTGGAAGTGCAAGTCAAAGGACAAGAGATGCCTTTTGAATTTTATGCTAACATTGACTTTGCAGGTTTAAATCTGGATTCTCTGAGACGCATGAATGCCTGCCCAATTCTGACTAACGAGTCCAAGCCGAGACAAGCAAAGATAGCAGAAAAGGTCAAGTCTTGGATAGAAGAAGCACTGAAGGAACAAGAAGAGTTTAAAGGAAAAGAGCTACTGGATATCAAAGAAGAACCGGAAGATTGGTGAAAGAGATTGATGCTGAACGAAATGAAAAAGATTTGAAGATTTTGCTGAAGATTCAAAGATAAATCTTAGGGGGAGTACTGTTAGGGCTATTTCCTAGATTAAGATTTACTTTGTATTTTGTTTATATGTTTGTGTATAGTTTAGGGTCTATTTTGTTATATTCCTTAAACTTGTAATTGTTGCTAAAAGCATGTAGTGAGAGAGTGTGAGGAGAGAGGCTAGATCACATTTTCACGTAAGAGAGAGAACTTAGTGTGTGTGATTTATTTTCTCCTGCACTTGTATTACAAAACTGCTTTGATCATCAATATACAAAGAGAATTATTAGTATGAATTGTGTTAATGATTAAACTGTGTTTGTGTATATGTTATTCTGATCATTGAGCGATATTAGCGATCCAATTGAACCTATCAGTTGAACTATATAGGTGAATGTTGTGGTTTTATAAGAAAATTTTTGATGTTTTCGAAAGTTGAGTTTTTTTTTATAGGTTCAATTGGATCGTTCAATCGCTCACAATGATCAGAATAACAAGTACAACACAAACGATTCAATCACAGACACAATCCATACTAAATAATACTCTGTATATTGATGATCAAAGCAATTCGTTGTACAAGGTGCAGGAGAAAATAAATCACACACAGTTAATTCTGTCTCTAACAGTGTAAAAGTGATCTAGCCTATCTCCTCACACACACAAACTACATGCCTATATCAACCAATAACAAGTTTAAGGAATATAACAAAATAGACCCTAAACTATTTACAAACATATAAACAATAAACAAAATACAAAGTAAATCTTAACAAGGAAATAGCCCTAACAGTACTCCCCCTAAGATTTATCTTTGGATCTTCAAAAACTTTAATCTTTTTTCTTCGTTTATCAGCATCAATCTTCAATCTTTTTCTACCAATCTTCTGGTTCTTCTTTCACGTTCAGCAACTCTCGACCTTTATATTCTTCTTTTTCCTTCAAGGCTTCTTCAATGCAGGATTTGAACTTTTCAGCAATCTTAGCTTGTCGAGGCTTGGATTCATTCGTCAGAATTGGTAAAGCGTTCATGCGTCTAAGCGAATCCAGATTCAAACCTGCAAAATCGATATTAGCATAAAACTCAAACGGTAACTCTTTGCCTTGAACTTTCACCTCCAAAGTACCCTTCCTACTGATCCGCATATATTCTATCTCTGGTATATCCACCATCACGAGATTAGAATTTAGTAAAGCCTTTCTCACACGTATCTTCTCCGAAGCAGCAGCAATAACTTCAATCATTACCACGAATAACTTTCTGTCAGCTTCAGCTAATTTATCCTTACACTTCTCCATTTTAATGCTTCTCAAATAGTCGATGTACGAAGGATGCAGCAGTTTCAACTCAAAAGTACTAAAGAGTGTGATCATATCCTTATCCCAATCCTCCAAGTTCCGAACAAGCTTCAGTTCAAATGTTTCCTGATTGTAGAATACTCTGAGTATAGGCTTCGTTGTCTGACTTCCATCAATCACCTTCAATCCAGGATCAGTAATCTTGTCAAAGTATTCGTCCGAGAACTCTTCTAAGTACATATCCTCGGTCACCACCAATCTTTTCTTCTTTCTTTGTTTCTTTGCTTGCACATATGCTGTATCTTCCTGTTGACCTCTAAAGTCAAGAAACTTAGCTGTTCTACTCATTCCAGCATCAAGAAGTAACACGCATTTATCACCACGCTCCGCATTCGTGTGATTAATTAACTTCAGCTTGTGCAACTCTTTTAAATCCTGAACTTCCAGTTTAAAGATGCTAGAGTAGTAATGATAAACGTCACATAAACCATTTACCCTCTTAATCATGAATGCATCAAAAACTTCATCATATTTCCAAGCTATTATCTTAACCTTCTTGTTCTTCTCAGGCACAATCATAGAATCTAGTAACTCAGCGATTGATTGTCCTTTGCTCATTAGCGACCTCACCACATCACCTGGTGTTGCTGCCTTATGCCAAGTTTCACGCACTTCCATCGGTATGTTGTACGATTTAACCTCGCTCGGAAACATATCCATCAGTTCGTGTCTTTTCTTGTGAGCATTTTCAGGTAAAGCCATAACTGGAATCTCCTTTGGTCCTAACACCTTGAATCTTTTGGTCAACTCGAAGTACTGTGGATTGTTATAATCCAAGTAAAACATTCTGTTGTACATCTTCTCTGTTTTCATGAAGCTGACCACTATCTTCCTCAAAGATTCAGACTTCAACCTCTGCAGCGTCTTGTATGGATAGTTCCTCGAACTCAACCAACTACGCATATCAGATGTAGTCATTTCATCTGGATTTTGGTGATAAAGCTCAGTCGGAGGTAAGTCATCTATATTTAAGCTTTCTTGCATTGGAGTCCATTCGCCCATCTCAGTCACAAACTCCTTCTTATCTGCTTCAGCTTTGTCTTGATGAATCATACATTTCTCGTATTCTTCATTAATCTGAGTCACTGTCAATCCATTCAAAAACACAGAACTGTACTTCATTCTTTCAAGATAGGCAAACCTCTGATCCAAGTCATCTGGTAACTCTTCAACAGTATTTTGTACAGGCTCTGGCTCAGCTTCATCTTCAGACTCAGTCCAATCTATGTCTAAATCATCCAAAGCCTCTATCATAGGTGCTTCGTCAGTTTGAACCGGCTCAGACTGACTAGCAACTTCAGTAACATTTTTAAGCGCACTTTCAACTTCACCAGCTTCAGGTTGAATCGGCTCAACCTGAACTGTATCTCCAGAGTCAACCTCTTTCTCACTATCTGTTGCTACATATACTTCAGTTTCAGCTTCCGATACAATCTTAGTCTCAGCTTCAAACACACTCTCAGTCTCAGCAACTTTCTCAATCTCAGCTACAGATACAGATTGAATCGGCTCAATCTGCACTGGTTTATCCATCTTCGCCTTCTTCGAGCTTCTTTTATCACCAAAAATTTCCGGAACAGCATCTATCTTCCTTTTTCCCTCAGCTTTGTCCATATTGACAGTTTCACCAGCAGCTTCATCGGGAATGATAATTGGTGATTCTACCAAAATACCAACATTTGTAGTTCCTCTAGCTCTAGTCAAATACACTTTAGGCACATTCGTTTCAGTCACTATAACTTCATCAGAAAAATCTTTGTCAGAAGATGAGCCAGCCTTTTTCGGTTTCATATCTTCCAACTCTTTCTCAAGCATCTCTTTTTCTGCTTCCAAAGTATTACACTCAGCCTTCAAATCAGTGTAATCATATTTTAAGTTCTCATATTCCTCCTTCAATTTTTCATGCTCAGTTTTCAAATCATCATGTTCAATCTTCAACTTCAACTGATCAGAATCCAACTCTTTGAAGATTTTCAGATTCTGATTATGAATATCCCAATAATCATCCAATCTCTTCTTTTTCCGTTCGTTTGAGGCTTTCAACAAATCATTTGCCTTAAACAAATTTTCAACAATCTCCTCCAATTCTGCAATCCGTTTCTCTTTTTCATCCTCAACACTTGGCACAACATTTGGTGGAGAATCCAAAGTTTGTCCAATGTTTTTAGCAATTTGTGGTGAATTGGTGGGAATATCAACGGAAATGGGATCAGTAATGCCAGCATCCACTTCATCTATCTGTGCAATAGATTCAGCTTCGGCCATTACTGTCTGAGCAATCTCTATCACATCAATCTCTTCAGGCTTTTCTACAGGTTTCGACCTCTTTCTTCGAACATACTTAACAGAAACATCTCTTGGAATCTCAGCAACTACATTTTCAACCACAGAAGCAACCTCAGCAGGTTCTTCTACAACCATAGGTTCAATCATCTCAACATTCTCAGTCTCCATTGGTTCAGCCTCCTCTGAATTAGATTCAGATTCAGCATCATCACCACCATCATTACCATCACTATCACTGCTATCATCATCATCATCATCATCATCATTGCCATTATTTTCTTCATCTTCTGGATGACGAGCAAAGTACTCGTCATCATCCAATAGATTGTCTGGCACCTCATCCACAAGATCCAGTGGATTCACAATCTCACCATGAGATATGTGATAATATATTCCATTTACATCTTCTTCATTGTTGACTATATCTCTCATATAGTCAAACAATTCAATATCAGGCACATTCCCGATACTCATCTTTCGGTAAGAGAGATCGTTCATGTCCTCAGTATACAACATGCCTCCAGCGTAACCCTCAGATCTGATGATAGGATAAGCAATGTTTATCATCAGCTGTAAGAACCTCGGGTACATGAGGAACTTAAATCTCTTTCCTTTCACCAAGTTGAACACAAAACCATTCATAATCCACCTCGACATGTTGAATGGCTTGTTCTCAGCTATTGCCACAATTGGTGATGCAATGTCTGAAGGAAAGTTATCAAACCCTGCACTCCTTCTAGACATGCATTGTTGCACTACATAGCACAGCAACTTATACTTCCTTCCCAACTTAGCCCTGTAAAACTGAGACTTTGGAAATATAGGAGGATGTCCCATATTAACAAATCCAGATTTACATTCCTCCATTGTCAGTTCATCCATCATGCCAACCTCATCCTCATCTATTCTCAGAGCTTGCCTAATAGCTTCTTCAGTAACATTTAGTACCCAATCTCTGGTGATATGCCCTCTAACCACAGCAACCCCATTCTCATCTCTCACAACCTCTGCTGATCTCCAGAAGCTCTTGATCAGCCTTGCATATATGACCGGTTTGGCACATATAGCATAAACATACTTGGTCCTCTTAATGAACTTAATCATATCTCTATAACCCTCTGTCTCCGGAAGTGATTCATCTAAACATGCCACTAGATTATGTTTAGGTTCAAACTTGAGATTCTCCATCTGTTAAAAACACAAACAAACACAAAACAAGGCAAATGTATTAGATTCTTCATTAAATATATCAAAAATTTAATAAGTGTTTAACTACAAGTTAGAAAGCAAAAACATTAACATAATCATTTTTAATCCTAAATTGTTCTAATAACCTGATTTTTCATCATTTTAATCAAACAACTTTGAATTTTAAGGATTATACTTCATGTTTGAACTTTTAACAGTTAATCACTTAGGCAAAATTTTTGATAAATTTATTATGAATAAGTTTAACATGTTTTGGTTCAGTTTTAACACCTTTAAACAGATATTTTATCGTTTTGATGTTTAACTTTTAAAAGCTTCAAAGTTCATCAATGGCGATTTTTGTCAGTTAAGAACATTTCACTTGATTCAGTCGATTTTAAGGTGTTTTAATGCAAATGAGTGATAGAATGTTGATAATCGACAGATTTTAACCCTAAAACAACATTCGATTTTAAGTTTTAATGCTCAAAATCAAAGTGTCGATTCAAGTTCAAAACACTGTTCATCATCGTTTTTCTTTTTAACAGTTGATTTGCAGGTCGATTTAGGTCAAAAACACTTAATCACTACCTTATTCAATCGATTAATCTTGTTATAGAGCAATAGATTGAATATGATAACAAAGGCGATTTGAGATTCAGAGTGTTTGTGTGAAGGTGAAAGTGTGAAATGATAAGTGTTTGTGAAGAGGCGGTCATTTGTATCGTCAAAAATTTTAGGTCAAAATTTTAAGTGCCGGGTCAACAAAAGCAAAATAGGCCCAATAAACCTTGCCGGGTCAAGTACTGTAGTGACGGGTCATGTACTGTAGTTACGGGTCAAGTACATAAAACAAGTCACCAACATGTGAAATTCACTTGACGGGTCAAACACTGTAGATACGGGTAAGTCACTGTAGTGACGGGTAAAGGTTAAGGAACAACTACACCTGATGGTTTTATTCATCACCCGGCAGAATAGTTGTTATCAAAACATCACCCGGCAACCTTATTCATCACCCGGCAACACAGTTGCTTTCCTTCTTCATCCGGCTTGCTTTCTTCTTTACACGGCAACCTTTGACAACCTTCTTCACACGGCATACACACTTCTTCATTACCCGGCAACATAGTGACATATCTTTACATGGCAACAAAACTACTTCATTACCCGGCTGTATAGTACACACTTGTCACCCGGCAAGATATCTATGACCTTCACCCGGCTGTATTTGACATGATCATTGCCCGACTGTACAGTGGTCATAATATCTTCACCTTTTTCCTTAATCACCCGGCAAGTATCAGACTTACAACTTTACCCGGCTGAACAGTTCTTTGCCCGGCTGCACAGTTGTATCTGATATCTTTACCCGGCAATCACACTTAAGCAATTTCTTCAATTTTCCTCGTCTGTTGACTTTTTCAACGATCATTTATTGCACCTGCAACATTCTCCGACATATTAATTTGACAAGATATCCTTAAAAAGAATGTTTGTCATATTAATTATCAAACAACATTAAACATTGCAACAAATTAATTTTTTTCAATTAAAATACAATTTTCTTTTTTTTTTTGTTTTTTTTTTGAAAAATGTTTTTGCACAACCAATTTTTCTATATCCCGAAGCAATTTCTTAAAAACAAATTACAAGACCTTGGGTTTGTTTTTAACACATCCAATACCTTTGCTTTTCATAACTTATAACCTTGTTCATTCAAAAACACACTTATTCAAAAAACAAATATTTTTGGATTTTTGTAGATATTTTCTTCAATTTATTCTCCCCCTAAACTTGAAATTTCTTGAAATTTTTAAGTTTAACAAGGATGTTGATGTGTCAATAATGATTCCATATGCCTGCACACACAAAGCACACACATTAAAGTAAAGACATATGCAATGCAATGAATCATAATATCGCAGTGAGATCATACCACACATTATCTGAACATGTTTTGCAAGTTTTGAATAGACATTTGACTTATGCTTGATTGAGTGATGATATGATAACATACCAATTAGCTCGAGTTGACACACTTACTTTTTCAGTATCATGATGATATTTAAAGTTTGATTAGAATGACTTATGTGACCCACATGTATACATATGTCAATATATTTCCTTATCAAACACTACCTGAATGCATATTGCACAAAACCTGGTTACTTACAGTCATACACAGTGTGGAATCTGGGTTCTATTCGGATTTGGTCCACTTTGGGACTTCTTTTTAATTCCATCTTTGGGAATTTTTCTTTCCTATCGTTCCCCTTGGGAATCTTCTGAATTCCATTTTGGAATTTTTGTTTGGTGTTGGTCCACATTTGGGACTCTTTTTGTTCCATTTTGGAATCTTTTGCTGCATCTTGAAGCTCAAAAGAGACTTCGTGTGAGACTTCAGGTCTGTGGATACCACAACAAAGAAGCTCACGATGCGGTTCATCACACTGAGAAGACTACATCGTTACCCGATCATTCACAACTAACATCACAAGCAATGTATCAAAAGATATATATCTAGACATGTATAACAATGGAACTTAACACAAAGATCATTAAGTTTATGTTTGTCAACAATCAACTTACTTGTTCAGTCTAATTGTCTGAGCTGTCTAGCACATCAACTAACATTCATCAGTCTTTATTTAAAAATGATGTACCAAATAATGTTTAGTGTAACTATCATTTCTCACTTTGTGCAATATAGATTCTTATGACATGATATTTTCTTTTTCTTTGTGCTTTTATATTTTGTATTTGCTTTTCTATTTTTCTTTTTCACGCAAGCACACACAATGCAAAACATAAAGTAAAAGACAAAGGAATCAAAATATAACATCAACTTATTATATTTTTGGCTTTTATAATATTTCTGATTTTTGTTTTGTTTTCGAAAAATAGAATCAATCATGATTGATTAATCCTATGGATTGAATTAAGAATTCAAACCGGCCTGACAAAAAAGATTTTGTGAAAAGATCTGCCAGTTGTTTGTCGGTATGAACCTTAATCAAAATTATTAAACCCTTTTCAGAGTTATCTCTTAAAAAATGATATCTAATTTCGATGTGTTTAGTTTTAGAATGTTGAACAGGATTAGCAGTTATAAACATAGCAGCAGTATTGTCTATGTAAATAGGAGTTTTCAAAAAATTAAACCCGTAGTCCAGCAACTGATTTTGTAACCATAAAACCTGAGAACATCCTGCAGATGCAGCGATATACTCTGCTTCAGCTGTGGATACAGAAACATTGGTCTGCTTCTTGCATTGCCAAGAGACAAGCCTTGGACCCAAAAATTGACAGCCACCAGTTGTTGATTTCCTGTCAAGAGCACAACCACCAAAATCACTGTCAGAATAGCTATATAGTTCAAAATTTCCTTCATAAGGATACCATAACCCAAGATTTGGTTTCCCTTTGAGATATCTGAATATACGCTTCACAGCAACAAGATGTGACTCTTTCGGATCTGACTGGTATCTGGCGCATACACATACAGCGTACATGATGTCTGGTCTTGATGCAGTAAGATACATCAGAGAACCGATCATTGATCTGTATAGTGTTTGGTCAACTGCTTTGCCCTTTGGATCCGGTTGAATCTTGCAGTTCACATCAGAAGGAGTTCGAATTGTTTGACAATCTTGCATCTTGAATTTCTTCAACAACTTCTCAACGAACTTTGATTGATTGATGAAAATTCCGTCAGCTGATTGTTTCACTTGTAAACCAAGAAAGAAATTAATCTCCCCCATTGAACTCATCTGGAATCTGCTCTTCATAATTTCCTCGAATTCTTTGCACATTGACTCACTAGTTGATCCGAAGATAATATCGTCCACATAAACTTGAACGCACAATAAATCATCATTATCCCTCTTCATAAACAAAGTTGGATCAATCTGACCTCTTGTAAATCCATTTTCTAGTAAATGCTTAGATAGTGTCTCATACCAGATTCTAGGAGCTTGATGTAGACCGTAAAGAGCTTTACTTAACTTGTATACCCGATGAGGATAGTCTGGATCTTCGAAACCCGGAGGTTGTCTAACATACACGTCATCCGTAATCGGTCCATACAGAAAAGCGCCTTTAACGTCCATTTGGAATACTTTGAACTTCATGAAAGAAGCATATGCAAGAAAAACGCGTATGGCTTCAAGTCTTGCGACTGGAGCAAACACCTCTTCGTAATCAATGTCTTCTTCCTGAGTGTATCCCTGTGCAATCAGTCTTGCTTTGTTTCTAACCACGATGCCACGTTCGTCTGGCTTGTTTTTGTACAACCATCTTGTACCTATTGCGTTCTCTCCTTCAGGTAAGTCCACAAGTTTCCAAACTTCCTGTTTGCGAAACTGAAGTAATTCCTCCTGCATAGCCTCAATCCAACTGTTATCTTTCAGCGCCTCTGAAATATTCTTTGGCACCACTTGAGATAGAAAACACGAATAAAGACAGATATTTGCGTGCTCCGTCTGACTTCTTGTAGTTCTCTGATTCAACGGCCCGATAATCTGAGAGACAGGATGTTTCTTGTGAATTCGATGAACAGGAATATCACCTCCTTGCACTTGAGTCTCTAGATTAGAAGTATTCAGATTTGGTAGATCTTGTAGTATGGAAGAAGTATGCGGTGTGAAATTCGGGACTTGATCCGGTGAATTGATGAAGTAATCAAAAGATTCTGGAATAACTTCAGCATTCGGATCTGATGATGGTTGATTCTGAACAGATTCACCATCATTAGGAGAAATCACATCTTCTTCATGATTGTTTGATTCTTGATCTTCATTCGAATCAGAAGGACCCATAGCTTCGTCCCAAAAAGTGATCGGGATTTTGGCATCTGCGAGCATGGATCTTGCTGCTTCAATTAGTGTCCGGTTTTTCCGTTCCGCAACCCCATTCTGTTGAGGCGTTCTAGGCGCACTAAATTGTCGAGCAATCCCCTTTTCTGCACAAAATAAATCAACATTAGCATTCTTAAATTCCGTTCCATTATCACTTCTTAACACTTTAACTTTGCATTCCAATTGATTTTCAACTTTAATGATAAATTCTTTTAATAGTTCAGCTGTTTCAGATTTTGCATGCAGAAAATAAACCCATGAAAATCTCGTAAAGTCATCTATGATAACTAAACAATATGATTTTCTCCCGATGCTTTGAACGTTGGTCGGTCCAAAAAGATCCATATGTAGCATCTGCAAGGGTTTTGAAATGGAGTTTTCGAGCTTGGACTTAAAAGACATCCGATGCTGTTTTCCCTTCAAACATGCTGGACACAGATCAGTTGTGGAGAATTTCTTCGATGGGATTCCCACAGCGTGATTTCCAGTTACCAAACGGTTCATGTTTCTGAAGTTGGAATGTCCCAGCCGTCTATGCCAAAGCTGACTCTCATCATTTGAAGCATGGGCAATGAGACAGGTTGTTTCGGTTTCGGCATCAATCTGCGACATATCCAATTTGTATACATCACGATCTCTAGGCGCTTTCACCACTACCCACTCATTGTCAATCTTGAAACCTGGTTTCAGAATATAACAGAAAGAATCATCAAAAAGAGTTGAATAAGATTTATCACAGATTTGAGATACACTAAGTAAGTTAAAGTTCAACTGTGCACAGTAGTTGACTTTATCAAAACTTATAATCTCATTCGAAACAGTTCCTTCTCCTGTGATTTTACCACCCGCATCACCTCCAAACGCTACGTGAGTACCATTCTTTTGCTTGAAATCCTGAAGCAAGGCATGGTTGCCTGTCATGTGCCGGCTACACCCACTATCAACGAACCACGAGTTGATAGGTCTTCTTGGGCGTACCTGCAATTCAAACATTTTCAGTTAGTTTGGTCAACCCAGGCCCACACGGTCTTGGGTTTTCCGAATTTATCCGCAATTGTAACTTGCTTATATTGAATATTTTGAAAATTTGTTTCATTCATGAGATTTTGATGCTGATAACTTCGCCCATTGGCATTCATTGACTGCTTTCTTCTTAAAGCCCTGAACCTTTCCTCCAACTGACGATCAAGGTTGTTTTCAAAATTTTGGTTTCTTACCAACAAAGCTCTCGGCTTAAAATTGTTAACCTGCACACTTCTTGACAAGTTAGAAACAGAATTGTTTCGATTGAAATTTCTCAAAACTGGAGAATGACTCATATTTTGAAAACGAAATGAATTATTTCTTTGAAATGGAGTCATTTCTCTAGTTGAGTTTGATCGAAAGAAACAATCCTTTGTGTCATGATTTCTTCTCTCACAAATATCACAAAATTTGTTATAGAAACATTCTTCTGAAGAATGGTTTCTTTTGTCACAGAAACTGCAGTACCTGTTAAAGAAACATTCAGCAGTTGCATGATTATACCTATTACAAATTTCACAATATTTCTTGCTAATCCTAAAGAGCCGATTGTTAACTTTTGATGTTGTATCAAAACGTGATTCATTATCTTGGTTATTCGGTTTTAGATTAACGCTTCTTTGTGGAGACTTGGTTTGTGATTTTGATTGCATGGGACTTTGGTTCGATTTTAAACTGATCTTTTTGGTCACCTTTTTATTTTCAATTCTCTTATCATTAACAGCGGAAGACTTAGGACCTGAACCTGTTTTCAGACCAGAGTTAGATTTGATTGGAGAATTGTTTGGTTTACCATAAGATCCGTTCAAATCAAACGTTCCTGCAGACACAAACTTGATGTTTTTACCTTTTGACATTTTCTTGACAGGTTTAACTTTGTCAGTTTTAACATTTTGAGCTTTGGTGTTATCATTCGATTTTAAGACACTTTTGCCTTTTGATTCTTTTGTTTCAGATTGATTTGTCATTGTTTTCGCTTTCTGCTTCTTCACAGTTGAAACTTCATCCTTCTTCACAGTATTCTTCTTGAGCAACTGAGCAGCAACTTGCGCCTTTTGTTCTTTCTTCCACTTGATATACTCAGGATCATTGAATCCTGAAAATTCACCTTCTTCCTTCACAGATTCTGGTTCTGGGTTAAGCTTTGGATATTCAATCAGTTGAATAAGAACAGGCTCCAGTTTGTTTTCGGATTTGTTGCTTGCTTCATCGTCAGCTTCAGTTGACACATTATCTTCTTCATCCACGCTTTCCATCAACACTTCAGTACCTTCAGACTCGGATTTACTTCTTTGAATTTCTTTGAATTTTCTTTCATTTTCAGGTGAATGATCAAATTCATTAAAGTTTTCCGGTAAGGTTTGTGTGATTGAATTTGGCATTGGTTCATGAGTAAAACCCAAACCGTTTTTGGTTTTGTTACCTCTTTCTTTGATTAGTTGTTTGACCATGGTTTTACAACTTTTAACCTTTGTTAGTTCAACTTGAGTGACAGCATGTGCGACTTTTTCTTGTTCAAAGTTCTTTGTCATTTCTTCAAGTTGTTTGGTTACCAATTCTAGTTCGTTCAAAGTTTTGTTCCACGATTCTTTAAGTGACAAAATCTTCTCATCAGAAATTTTGTGATCAATTTTAAGTTGTTCATGAATCTTTTCATGTTTGCTTAATTTGTCACCTATTTTAAATGAATGAGTTCGATAATGTTCCACTTGTTGAATGCACTGTTCAGAACATAACCTTTCTTTCACATCAGCAGGTAATGGAACATAGTTAGGAGGGAGTTCAGGATTAACCTTTGGTTGCTCAGTGGAAGATGAAGACTCATTAGATGTTGCCATTAACGCAACTTCGGTTTCAGTCTCTTCAGTAGGATCTGCTTTTGCGCTCCAGTCATAATCTTCAGAATCTTCACTAACATCTTCAACCATTTTTCCATCCCCTTCTTCAGACCAGTCTTCTTCTTCATTTTCACACACCAGAGCCAGATTTGATGTAAGATCAGATGTAAACTGTTCTGCATATGCACTCCAGTCGTATCCGACTTGTACACTTACAACTAACGCTTTAGTCTGGTCTTCTGGCTTCTTTTCATTTTCCTTCAATTCAGGCATAGGAAGACTTTGGTATGGTTTCTGAAAGAAACGTTGATTTCTGCCTTGATAACTCGTAGACTGTTGAGAACTTTGACCTTGACCTTGATTGCTTGAATTAGCTTGATCATTGAAATTCTTTGGAGCTTTGCATTCTCTTGAGAAATGACCATACTGGTTACAATTAAAGCACCTGGCCTTAGATTTGTCAAATCCAACTGTCTTGTTTGCATGAGGTTTGTAACTTCGATTAACGTATGCATGCTTTTGAGTTCGGTACGCAACCATAACCATTTGCCAGTTAAGATCCATTTCTTCAACATCAACTGGATCCATTTCAAATAAGTCTTGAAGGACCACGTCCATTTGACTTAGATGACTTCCTTGATACGCTTGAAAACTTGCCATAAAAGCAGTAAAGGCAGTTTTGGTTTCATCATCTTGCAACAGAATATTCATAACGTCTTTCACTTTGGCTTGAACATTTGAACTCTGATTTTCTGACTGATTCTTCATATTCTGACTTGGAACTTGAACTTGAGCTCTTGGTGGAGATTGAGGTTGAGAATAAGTTGGTGAATTTGGAAAGTATGCTGAATCAGTAAAGAAACTTGCACCAACAAATAAGTCACCCTCATCTTCAAACTTTGTTACATCTTGTGCAAGAAAAGCGTTATCCACAGTATTGGCAGGATTTACCACATACTTATACTGAGTTTGTGAGCTTGATCTATCAGTATTTCTTGATCCTTCATCAATCTCAACTTCTTCAATTTTTCCAATAAGCAAATCAAGTTCCATTGGAAATTTCTCAGTATGTTTCAACAAGGTAACAGTTTGTTTCCATGATGATGGTAAGGCACATAATAATCGATCATTCAAATCTTGAAGTTCAGTCTTCACTCCGAGATTTGTCATCTCAGTAGTTAAGTGAACAAACCTGTTCATCATCTGGTGTACTGTCTCTCCATTAATGTGTTCAAACAACTCCAATTGTCTTTTCAGTTTCGACTTCTTCAAACTTCTCAATTGTTCTCCTCCTTCACATATCGACTTCAATGCTTTGAAGCATGTATAACCAGTCTGATATCCATCCAATCTTGACAAAACCTGAAGTGGCAACCCCTTGCACATTAAAGAATATGCTTTGCTATCATTCTTTACCTTCCTCAAATCTTCAGCTGACAAATTATCCTCTGGATAAGGTTCAGTAGAGTCTTTGGTGTAGGTACTTGCACTATCTGGTTGTGTCTGAGTTGGAATGTGAGGACCCTTCTCAATTGATTTCCATAAGTCATTGTCAATTGAACACAAGTGATGTCTCAACCTGATGGTCCAATTCTTGAAATCTGCACGATTCAAAAGTCTAGGAACACGGTTATCAGAATCATCATTAGGAGCCATTTTTTTTAACAATTTTTAAAGAAAATATTTTTGGTTTTTGTAAATTTTTGAAAAGAAATGATTAAACTATTAAAATAAAGAGAAGTAATTAAAGACAATATAAGAAACAAGTATTAAAAACAACTAAGGTGAGTCACACGGCAAAACAGTGAAAATCCTTCTTCAACCGGCTAAACAGTGTATTTGTTCTTCACCCGGCAGAAACAAGTCTTCACACGGCTAAATAGTTACCCGGCTAAACAGTTGTAATACTTTTGTTCTTCACCCGGATGAACAGTTACCCGGCAGCAAGAAACACTTCACACGACAATAGTCTTGACTCGGCAGAATCTTGACACGGCAAAAAGCTTCCACGGCTGAACAGTACTTGGTCACACGACAGTTGTTAATTACCCGGCTACACAGTTGAAGTTTACCCGGCTGTATTTTCTCTATCACCCGGCGTAACAGTGTATTACCCGGCACAACAGTGTCTGATCCGGCTGAACAGTAGTACCTTTTTTTAAGTCAAATTCTTCACCCGTCTAGAACAAATTTCCTTACACGGCTGCACAGGACCTAATTTCTTCACAAAATCTAAGTCCAAGGAAAATGTCTAAGTCAAATATATCACCCGGCAAGTTAATCTTCAACCAAAACTCAACTGTTCATCATCTTCTTCATGAAGATTTTCTGGGTTTTGTCTAAAATTTGTCCAAATTGTCTAAAATTCACACACAAGCTGTGAAAAGGTCCGATTATCAATCCCTTATATCAATCAATCCAAAACATCATCATTCTTCGATGAATTTGAGCAAAAATTGATCGAACAGTAACTTTTTCTTTTCTTCTTAAATCTTCAGATCTGATGATGATCTGATAGAATCTGCACAATCGTTGTGTATAGGAGTGATTGCGATGATAAATCTCAACTAAAAACAGCAACTATTCATTCAGATCATGATTTTTGAGCAATTTTGATGTGTTTTGCTTAAGAACAGCGAACAACACAATACCGAAAGCTCTGATACCAATTGATAGGTTCAATTGGATCGTTCAATCGCTCACAATGATCAGAATAACAAGTACAACACAAACGATTCAATCACAGACACAATCCATACTAAATAATTCTCTGTATATTGATGATCAAAGCAATTCGTTGTACAAGGTGCAGGAGAAAATAAATCACACACAGTTAATTCCAATTGATAGGTTCAATTGGATCGTTCAATCGCTCACAATGATCAGAATAACAAGTACAACACAAACGATTCAATCACAGACACAATCCATACTAAATAATTCTCTGTATATTGATGATCAAAGCAATTCGTTGTACAAGGTGCAGGAGAAAATAAATCACACACAGTTAATTCTCTCTCTAACAGTGTAAAAGTGATCTAGCCTCTCTCCTCACACACACAAACTACATGCCTATATCAACCAATAACAAGTTTAAGGAATATAACAAAATAGACCCTAAACTATTTACAAACATATAAACAATAAACAAAATACAAAGTAAATCTTAACAAGGAAATAGCCCTAACATTTTTATCGAAATTGTTTTTAGTGTGATTATATAGGTAAATGTTGTGGTTTTTTGTGAAAATTTTTGGTTTTTTCAAAGTTGATTTTTTGATCAATTTTTTTTTTGTGATTATATATGTAAATGTTGTGGTTTATGCAAAAAAAAAATTTTCAAAAGTTGATTTTAGTTGGATTATATAGGTAAATGGTTGAGGGTTTTTATAATTTTTTTGATGTTTTCGAAAGTTGATTTTTTTATCGAATTTGTTTTTAGTGTGATTATATAAGTAAATGTTGTGGTTTTTCTGAAAAATTTTGATTTTTTCAATAGCTGATTTTTTGATCGAATTTGTTTTTGGTGTGATTATATAGTTAAATTTTCTGGTTTTAATTGAAAATTTTTTATTTATCAAAAGTTGAGTTTTTGATCAAATTTGTTTTTGGTGTGAGTATATAGGTAAATGTTGTGGTTTTATATGAAAATTTTTGATGTTTTCGAAATTTGATTTTTTTAATCAAATATGTTTTTGGTGTGATTATATAGGTAATGTTGTGGTTTATATAAAACTTTTTTCTGTTTTCGAAAGTTGATTTTTTGATCAAATTTGTTTTTGTGTGATTATATAGGTAAATGTTTTGGATACTGTGAAAAAATTTATTTTTTCAAAAGTTGATTTTTTGATCAATTTTAATTATGGTGTGACTATATAGGTAAATGTTGTGGTTTTATATGAAAAGTTTTGATCTTTTCGGAAGTTGATTTTTTGATTAAATTTGTTTTTGTATGATTATATAGGTAAATGTTGTTGTTTATATGAAAAGTTTTATGTTTTTGAAAGTTGATTTTTTGATCAAATTTGTTTTTGTGTGATTATATAGGTAAATGTTGTGGTTTATATGAAAAGTTTTGATGTTTTCGAAAGTTAATTTTTTTATAAAATTGTTTTTGTGTGATTATATAGGTAAATGTTGTGGGTTATGTGAAAATTTTTGATTTTTTCAAAAGTTGATTTTTTGAATAAATTTGATTTTAGTTGAACTATATAGGTGAATGTTGTGGTTTTATAAGAAAATTTTTGATGTTTTCGAAAGTTGAGTTTTTTTATCGAAATTGTTTTTAGTGTGATTATATAGGTAAATGTTGTGGTTTTTTGTGAAAATTTTGGTTTTTTCAAAAGTTGATTTTTTGATCAAATTTGTTTTTGGTGTTATTATTTAGGTAAATTTTGTGGTTTATATGAAAATTTTTATGTTTTTGAAAGTTGATTTTTTGATCAAATTTTTTTTTTTTGTGATTATATTTGTAAATGTTGTGGTTTATGCAAAAAAATTTTTTTCAAAAGTTGATTTTAGTTGGATTATATAGGTAAATGGTTGAGGGTTTTTAGAAGTTTTTTGATGGTTTCGAAAGTTGATTTTTTTATCGAATTTGTTTTTAGTGTGATTATATAAGTATATGTTGTGGTTTTTCTGAAAAATTTTGATTTTTTCAATAGCTGATTTTTTGATCGAATTTGTTTTTGGTGTGATTATATAGTTAAATTTTCTGGTTTTAATTGAAAATTTTTTATTTATCAAAAGTTGAGTTTTTGATCAGATTTGTTTTTGGTGTGAGTGTATAGGTAAATGTTGTGGTTTTATATGAAATTTTTTGATGTTTTCGAAATTTGATTTTTTTAATCAAATATGTTTTTGGTGTGATTATATAGGTAATGTTGTGGTTTATATAAAACTTTTTTTCTGTTTTCGAAAGTTGATTTTTTGATCAAATTTGTTTTTGTGTGATTATATAGGTAAATGTTTTGGATATTGTGAAAAAATTTATTTTTTCAAAAGTTGATTTTTTGATAAATTTTAATTTTGGTGTGACTATATAGGTAAATGTTGTGGTTTTATATGAAAAGTTTTGATGTTTTCGGAAGTTGATTTTTTGATTAAATTTGTTTTTGTATTATTATATAGGTAAATGTTGTTGTTTATATAAAAATTTTTATGTTTTTGAAAGTTGATTTTTTGATCAAATTTGTTTTTGTGTGATTATATAGGTAAATGTTGTGGTTTATGTGAAAAAATTTTATGTTAGGGTTATTTCCTAGTTAAGATTTACTTTGTATTTTGTTTATATGTTTGTATATAGTTTAGGGTCTATTTTGTTATATTCCTTAAACTTGTATTTGTTTGCTTTAAAGCATGTAGTGAGAGAGTGTGAGGAGAGAGGCTAGATCACAATATTCACGTAAGAGAGAGAACTTGTGTGTGTGATTTATTTTCTCCTGCACCTTGTATCACAATACTGCTTTGATCATCAATATACAAAGAGAATTATTAGTATGAATTGTGTTAATGATTAAACTGTGTTTGTGTTTGTGTTATTCTGATCATTGAGCGATTTTCACGATCCAATTGAACCTATCAATTGGTATCAGAGCTGTTGGTACTGTGTTCTTCGCTGTTCTTAAGCAAAAACACATCAAAATTGCTCAAATACAATGATCTGAATGAATTGTTCGTGTTTTTAGTTGTGATTCATCATCATAATCACTCCTATACACAACGATTGTGCAGATTTCATCAGATCATCATCAGATCTGAGAAATTAAGAAACTACTGTTCGATCGAATTTTTCATAAATTCATCAAAAATTGGACATGTTTCAGATTGATTGATATAAGGGATTGTTAATCGGAGTGTTTCACAGCTTGTGTGTGAATTTTGGACAAATTGGACAAGTTTTAGACAAAACCCAGAAAATTCTCATGAAGAAGATGATGAACAGTATGATTTTGGTTGAAGATTAACTTGCCGGGTGATTATTTTGACTTAGACAATTTCCTTGGACTTCGATTGAAGAACAAATTAGGTCCTGTATTGCCGTATAAAGGATTTTGTGCTTGTCGGGTGAAGAATTTGACTTGAAAAAGTGTTACTGTTCAGCCGGATCAAACACTGTAGTGCCGGGTAATACACTGTTACGCCGGATGATTAAGAAAAATTCAGCCGGGTAATCATCAACTGTGTAGCCGGGTGATTAACAACTGCCGTGTGATCGAGTACTGCTCAGCCGGTCAAAGATTATTGTCGTGTCAAAGTTTATTCTTGCTGCCGGGTAACTGTTCATCCGGGTGAAGAACAAAACTATTACAACTGTTGAGCCGGGTAACTGTTTGGCCGTGTAAAGACTTTTTCCTGCCGGGTGAAGAACAAAGACACTGTTTAGCCGGTTGAAGAAGGATTTTCACTGTTTTGCCGTGTGACTCACTTTAGTTGTTTTTAATACTTGTTTCTTATCTTGTCTTTAATTACTTGTCTTTATTTTAGTATTTTAATCATTTCTTTTCAAAAATTAACAAAAACCAAAAAAAAATATTTTATTTAAAACTTGTTAAAATGGCTCCTAATGATGATTCTGATAACCGTGTTCCTAGACTTTTGAATCGTGCAGATTTCAAGAACTGGACCATCAGGTTGAGACATCACTTGTGTTCTATTGACAATGACTTATGGAAGTCCATTGAAAAGGGTCCTCACATTCCAACTCAGACAGCGCCAGATAGTGCAAGTACCTATACTAAAGATTCTACTACACCTTATCCAGAGGATAATTTGTCAGCAGAAGATCTAAGGAAGGTAAAGAATGATAGCAAGGCTTATTCTTTAATGTGCAAGGGGTTGCCACTCCAAGTTCTGTCTAGATTGGATGCATATCAGACTGGTTATACATGTTTCAAAGCTTTAAAGTCGATATGTGAAGGAGGAGAACAATTGAGAAGTTTGAAGAAATCTAAGTTGAAAAGACAACTGGAATTGTTTGAGCATATTAATGGAGAAACAGTGCACCAGATGATGAACAGGTTTGTTCACTTAACTGCTGAGATGTCAAACCTCGGAGTGAAGACTGAACTTCAAGACTTGAATGATCGTTTGTTATGTGCTTTACCATCATCATGGAAGCAAACTGTTACTTTGTTGAAACATACTGAGAAATTTCCAATGGAATTAGATCTGCTTATTGGAAAGATTGAAGAAGTTGAGATTGATGAAGGATCAAGAAATACTGATAGATCAAGCTCACAAACTCAGTATAAGTATGTGGTAAATCCTGTCAATACTGTGGAGAATGCATTTCTTGCACAAGATGCAATGAAGTTTGAAGAAGATGGTGACTTATTTGTTGGTGCAAGTTTTTATACTGATTCAGCATACTTTCCAAATTCACCAACTTATTCTCAACCTCAATCTCCACCAAGAGCTCAAGTTCAAAATCAGAATCTGAAGAATCAGTCAGAAAATCAAAGTTCAAATGTTCAAGCAAAGGTGAAAGACGTTATGAATATTCTGCTGCAAGATGACGAGACAAAAACTGCCTTCACAGCATTTATGGCAAGTTTCCAGGCATACCAAGGAAGTCACTTAAGTCAAATGGACGTGGTCCTTCAAGACTTATTTGAGATGGATCCAGTTGACGTTGAGGAAATGGATCTTAATTGGCAAATGGTTATGGTTGCATATCGAACACAAAAGCATGCATATGTTAACCGAAGTTACAAACCTCATGCTAACAAGACAGTTGGATTTGACAAATCAAAGGCCAGATGTTTTAATTGTAACCAGTATGGTCATTTTTCAAGGGAATGCAAAGCTCCTAAGAATTTCAATGATTAAGCTAGTTCAAGTAGTCAAGGTCAAAGTTCTCAACAGTCTTCGAGTTATCAAGGCAGAAATCAACGTTTCTTTCAGAAACCATACCAAAGTCTTCCCATGCCAGAATTAAAGGACGAAGGAAAGAAACCAGAAGACCAAACAAAGGCACTGGTAGTCAGCGTAAAAGATGGTTATGATTGGAGCGCTTATGCAGAACAATTTACATCTGATCTTACATCAAGTCTGGCTCTGGTATGTGAAATAGAAGAAGACTGGTCTGAAGAAGGGGATGGAAAGATTGTTGATGATATGAGTGAAGATTATGAAGATTATGACTGGAGTGCAAAGTCCGATCCTACTGAAGAAACTGAATCTGAAGTTGCGTTAATGGCTACATCCAGTGAGTCTTCATCTTCTACTGAACAACCAAAGGTTAGTAATGACTTACCCCCTAACTATGTTCCATTGCCCCTAGATGTGAAAGAAAGGTTATGTTCTGAACAGTGCATTCAACAAGTAGAACATTATCGAACTCATTCATTTAAAATTGGTGACAAATTAAGTAAACATGAAAAACTTCATGAACAACTTAAAATTGATCATAAAATTTCTGATGAGAAGATTTTGTCACTAACCGAATCATGGAACAAAACTTTAAAAGAACTGGAACTTGTTACCAAACAACTTGAAGAAATGACAAAGAACTTTGAACAAGAAAAAATTGCACATGCAGTCACTCAAGTTGAATTGAAAAAGGTTAAAAGTTGTAAAACAATGGTTGAACAACTCATTAATGAAAGAGGTAACAAAACCAAAACCGGGTTGGGTTTTACTCATGAGCCAATGCCAAATTCAATCACTCAAACCTTACCGGAAAACTTTAATGAATTTGATCATTCACCTGAAAATGAACGTAAATTCAAAGAAATTCAAAGAAGTAAATCCGAGTCCGAAGGATCTGAGGTGATGATTGAAAGTTTGAAAGAAGAAGATGGAATGACAACTGAAGCTGATGATGAAGCAAGCAACAAGTCTGATAACAAATTAGAGCCTGTTCTGATTCAACTTGTTGAGTATCCGGAACTGAATCCGAAGCCAGAAACGGTGAAGGAAGAAGGTGAATTTTCAGGATACAATGATCCTGAATACATCAGGTGGAAGAAAGAACAAAAGGCGCAAGTTGCTGACCAGTTGATCAAGAAGCAAGAAGTGAAGAAGGCTGAAGTTTTAACTACAAAGAAGCAGAAATCGAAAGTAATGAACACTCAATCTGAAACAAAAGAATCAAAAGGAAAAAGTGTCTTAAAATCGAATGATAACACCAAAGTTCAAAGTGTTAAAACTGACAAAGTTAAACCTGCCAAGAAAGTGTCAAAAGGTAAGAGCATCAAGTTTGTGTCTGCAGGAACGTTTGATTTAAATGGATCTTATGGTAAACCAATCAATTCTCCAATCAAATCTAACTCTGGTCTGAAAACAGGTTCAGGTCCTAAGTCTTCCGCTGTCAATGAAAAGAGAATTGAATCCAAAAAGGTGACCAAACAGAACAATTTAAAATCGAACCAAAGTCCCGTGCAATCAAAATCACAAACAAAGACTCCACAGAAAAACGTTAATCTAAAACCGAACAACCATGATAATGAATCACGTTTTGGTTCAACATCAAGAGTTAACAATCGGCTCTTTAGGATTAGCAAGAAACATTGTGAAATTTGTGATAGATATAATCATGCAACTGCTGAATGTTTCTTTATCAGGTACTACAGTTTCTGTGACAAAAGAAATCATTCTTCAGAAGAATGTTATTTTAACAAATTTTGTGATATTTGTGAGAGAAGAAACCATGACACAAAGGATTGTTTCTTTCGATCAAACTCAACAAGAGAAATGACTCCGTTTTCAAATTTTCAAAGAAATCAATCATCTGGTTTTCAAAATATGAATCAAAGTCATTCTCCGGTTTTGAGAAATTTCAATCGAAACAATTCTGTTTCTAACTTTTCAAGAAATGTGCAGGTTAATAATTTTAAACCAAGAGCTTTAATGGTAAGAAATCAAAAGTTTGAAAATAACCTTGATCCTATCAGCTAGAGGAAAGGTTTAGTGCTTTGAGAAGAAAGCAGTCATTGAACGCCAATGGGCGAAACAACAGTTTTCAGCATCAAAATCTCATGAATGAAACAAATTTTCAAAATATTCAATATCAACAAATTACTATTGTAGATAGATTCGGAAAACCCAAGACCGTGTGGGCCTGGGTTGACCAAACTAACTAAGTGATTGTTGATTTGCAGGTACGCCCAAGAAGACCTATCAACTCATGGTTCGTTGATAGTGGGTGTAGCCGGCACATGACAGGCAACCATGCCTTGCTTCAGGATTTCAAGCTGAAAAATGGTACACACGTTGCATTTGGAGGTGATGCGGGTGGTAAAATCACAGGAGAAGGAACTGTTTCGAATGGGGTCATTAGTTTTGATAAAGTCAACTACTGTGCACAGTTGAACTTTAACTTACTAAGTGTATCTCAAATCTGTGATAAATCTTATTCAACTCTTTTTGATGATTCTTTCTGTTATATTCTTAAACCAGGTTTCAAGATTGACAATGAGTGGGTAGTGGTTAAAGCTCCTAGAGATCGTGATGTATACAAATTGGATATGTCGCAGATTGATGCTGAAACCGAAACAACCTGTCTCATTGCCCATGCTTCAAATGATGAGAGTCAGCTATGGCATAGACGGCTGGGACATTCCAACTTCAGAAACATGAACCGTTTGGTAACTGGAAATCACGCTGTGGGAATCCCATCGAAGAAATTCTCCACAACTGATCTTTGTCCAGCGTGTTTGAAGGGAAAACAGCATAGGATGTCTTTTAAGTCCAAGCAAGAAAACTCCATTTCAAAACCCTTGCAGATGCTACATATGGATCTTTTCGGACCAACAAATGTGCAAAGCATCGGAAAGAAGTCTTACTGTTTTGTCATTATTGACGATTTCACTAGATTTTCTTGGGTTTATTTTTTGCATGCTAAATCTGAAACAGCTGAATTATTAAAAGAATTTATCATCAAAGTTGAAAATCAATTGGAATGCAAAGTTAAAGTGTTAAGAAGTGATAATGGAACTGAATTTAAGAATGCTAATGTTGATTTATTTTGTGCAGAAAAGGGGATTGCTAGACAATTTAGTGCGCCAAGAACACCTCAACAAAACGGGGTTGCGGAACGGAAAAACCGGACACTGATTGAAGCAGCAAGATCCATGCTCGCAGATGCCAAAATCCCTATCACTTTTTGGGACGAAGCTATTGCTACTGCGTGTTTTGTACAAAATAGGACATTATTAGTGCAAGATAAACAGAAAACTTCTTATGAGTTGTTATTTGGAAGAAAACCAAATATTTCTTACTTGAAAGCATTTGGTTGTCCGGTATCGATTTTAAATTTGAATGATCATCTCGGGAAGTTTGAGTCAAAATCTGACGATGGATTTTTCCTAGGTTATTCGTCTGTTTCTAAAGCTTATCGGGGTTTTAATAGCAAAACAAATACTGTTATTGAAACTATTAACGTCAAGTTTTTAGAAAATTCGTTTCCGTTAGTGGCTCATGGTCCCGAATGGTTATTTGATTTAGATTCGTTATCAAAATCTTTCAATTCTAACTTATTTGATTTTTCAGGAAAAACAAACAAAGAATCAGGTGACTTGGGATGCTTTAGTGACGATTCTGATAATGACGAGGATGGAAATCTCAACTCAGAATATCCATTCATGTCTTTTCACAATCCTGATCATGTCAAATCCAGTCAAGATCCGGGTCCTTCTGGTTCTCATGAAGATCAAGAATCGAACAATCTTGAAGAAAATGTGAATCCGCAAGTTTCTCCTAATGATGGTGGATCTGTTCAGAATCAACCATCATCAGATCCGAATGCTGAAGTTATTCCAGAATCATTTGATTACTTCATCAATTCACCGGATCAAGTCCCGAATTTCACACCGCATACTTCTTCCATACTACAAGATATACCAAATCTGAATACTTCTAATCTGGAGAGTCAAGTGCAAGGAGGTGACATACCAATTCATCGAATTCACAAGAAACATCCTGTCTCTCAGATTATTGGGCCGTTGAATCAGAGAACTACAAGAAGTCAGACTGAGCAAGCAAATGTCTGTCTTTATTCGTGTTTTCTATCTCAAGTGGTGCCAAAGA
This sequence comes from Tagetes erecta, assembly GCA_030867185.1. NCBI lineage: Eukaryota > Viridiplantae > Streptophyta > Magnoliopsida > Asterales > Asteraceae > Tagetes > Tagetes erecta. The sequence continues at coordinate 10,176,878 of CM061497.1, forward strand.
ACATTTCAGAGGCGCTGCAAGATAACAGTTGGATTGAAGCCATGCAAGAGGAATTACTTCAGTTTCGCAAACAGGAAGTTTGGAAACTAGTGGACTTACCTGAAGGAGAGAATGCTATTGGTACAAGATGGTTGTACAAAAACAAGCCAGACGAACGTGGCATTGTAGTAAGAAACAAAGCAAGACTCATTGCACAGGGATACACTCAGGAAGAAGGCATTGATTATGAAGAGGTGTTTGCTCCGGTCGCAAGACTAGAAGCCATACGCGTTTTTCTTGCATATGCTTCCTTCATGAAGTTTAAAGTATTCCAAATGGACGTTAAAGGTGCTTTCTTGTATGGACCAATTACAGATGACGTATATGTCAGACAACCTCCGGGTTTTGAAGATCCTGACTATCCTCATCGTGTATACAAGTTGAGTAAAGCTCTATATGGTCTACACCAAGCTCCAAGAATCTGGTATGAGACATTATCCAAGCATTTACTAGAACATGGATTTACAAGAGGTCAGATTGATCCAACTTTGTTTATGAAGAGGGAGAATGACGATTTGTTGTGTGTTCAAGTATATGTGGACGATATTATCTTCGGATCAACAAGTGCGTCAATGTGCAAAGAATTTGAAGAAATCATGAAGTCTAGATTCCAGATGAGTTCAATGGGGGAGATTAATTTCTTTCTTGGATTACAAGTGAAACAGTCAGCTGACGGAATTTTCATCAATCAATCAAAATTTGTTGAGAAATTGTTGAAGAAGTTCAAGATGCAAGATTGTCAAACAATTCGAACTCCATCTGATGTGAACTGCAAGATTCAACCTGATCCAAAGGGCAAAGCAGTTGATCAAACACTATACAGATCAATGATCGGTTCTCTGATGTACCTTACTGCATCAAGACCAGACATCATGTACGCTGTTTGTGTGTGCGCCAGATACCAGTCTGATCCGAAAGAGTCGCACCTTGTTGCTGTGAAGCGTATATTCAGATATCTTAAAGGGAAACCAAATCTTGGGTTATGGTATCCTTATGAAGGAAATTTTGAATTATATAGCTATTCTGACAGTGATTTTGGTGGTTGTGCTGTTGACAGGAAATCAACTACTGGTGGATGTCAATTTTTGGGTCCTAGGCTTGTCTCTTGGCAATGCAAGAAGCAGACCAATGTTTCTGTATCCACAGCTGAAGCAGAGTATATCGCTGCATCTGCAGGATGTTCTCAGGTTTTGTGGTTACAAAATCAATTGCTGGACTACGGGTTTAACTTTCTAAAAACTCCTATTTACATAGACAATACTGCTGCTATGTTCATTACTGCTAATCCTGTTCAACACTCAAAAACCAAACATATCGAAATTCGATATCACTTTTTAAGAGACAACTCTGAAAAGGGTTTAATAATTTTGATTAAGGTTCATACCGACAAACAACTGGCAGATCTTTTCACAAAATCCTTTTTGTCAGGCCGGTTTGAATTCTTAATTCAATCCATAGGATTAATCAATCATGATTGATTCTATTTTTCGAAAACAAAACAAAAATCAGAAAAATATAAAAGCCAAAAATATAATAAGTTGATGTCAAGTATTGATTCCTTTGTCTTTTATTTTATGTTTTGCATTGTGTGTGTGCATGAAAAAGAAATAGAAAAGCAAAAACAAAATATAAAAGCAAAAAGAAAAGAAAATATCATGTCATAAGAATCTATATTGCACAAAGTGAGAAATGATAGTTACACTAGACATTATTTGTTACATCATTTTTAATAAAGACTGATGAATGTTAATTGATGTGCTAGACAGCTCAGGCAATTAGACTGAAAAAGTAAGTTGATTGTTGACAAACATAAACTTAATGATATTTGTGTTAAGTTCCATCGTTATACATGTCTAGATATATATCTTTTGATACATTGCTTGTGATGATAGTTGTGCATGATCGGGTAACGATGTAGTCTATTCAGTGTGATGAACCGCATCGTGAGCTTCTTTGTTGTGGTACCCACAGACCTGAAGTCTCACACGAAGTCTCTTTTGAGCTTCAAGGTGCAGCAAAAGATTCCAAAATGGAACAAAAAGAGTCCCAAATGTGGACCAACACCAAACAAAATTCCAAAAAGGAATTCAGAAGATTCCCAAGGGGAACGATAGGAAAGAAAAATTCCCAAAGATGGAATTAAAAAGAAGTCCCAAAGTGGACCAAATCTGAATAGAACCCAGATTCCACACTGTGTATGACTGTAAGTGACCAGGTTTTTGTACAATATGCATTCAGGTAGTGATTGATAAGGAAATATGTTGACATATGTATACATGTGGGTCACATAAGTCATTCTAATCGAACCTTAAATATCATCATGATACTGAAAAAGTAAGTGTGTCAACTCGAGCTAATTGGTATGTTTTCATATCATCACTCAATCAAGCATAAGTCAAATGTCTATTCAAAACTTGCAAAACATGTTCAGATAATGTGTGGTATGATCTCACTTCGATATTTTGATTCATTGCATTGCATATGTCTTTATTTTAATGTGTGTGCTTTGTGTGTGCAGGCATATGGAATCATTATTGACACATCGACATCCTTGTTAAACTTAAAAATTTCAAGAAATTTCAAGTTTAGGGGGAGAATAAAATTGAAGAAAGATATCTACAAAAATCCAAAAATATTTTGTTTTAAATAAGTGTGTTTTGAATGAACAAGATTATGTGGTATGAAAAGCAAAAGTATTGGATGTGTTAAAAACAAACCCAAGGTCTTGTGAATTGTTTTTTAAGAAAATGCTTCGGGATATAGAAAAATTGGTTGTGCAAAAACATTTTTGAAAAAGAAAAAGAAAAATGAATTTAATTGGAATAAACATTATTGTCTTGTTTAATGTTGTTTGATAATTAATATGACAAACATTCTTTTTAAGGATATCTTGTCTAATTAATATGTCGAAGAATGTTTGCAGGTGCAATAAATGCTGTTGAAAAAGTCAACAGACGAAAAAAAGTAAAGAAAATCGTTCAAGGGTTGTAGCCGGGCAAAGATATCAGACGCAACTATTCTGCCGGGTAAAGAACTGTTCAGCCGGGTAATGTTGTGGGTCTGATATGAGCCGGGTGATTGAGAAAAAGAAGTAAAGGCGTGTGAAGATATTGACTACTGTACAGCCGGGCAAAGATCATGTCAAATACAGCCGGGTAAAGAAGTCAGATATCTGCCGGGTGACAAGTGTTCACTATACAGCCGTGTAAAAGTCTTTTATCTTGCCGTGTAAATGAGTCACTATGTTGCCGTGTGAAGAAGAAAAGGCATGCCGGGTGATACAACTGTGTTGCCGTGTAATGAAGGAAATCATGCCGTGTGAAGAGAAAGCAACTATGTTGCCGGGTAATAAAGAAAGGTTGCCGGGTGATGTTTGAAGACTACTATTCTGCCGGGTGATTAATAAAACCCATCAGGTGTAGTTGTTCCTAAACTTTACCCGTCACTACAGTGACTTACCCGTCTCTACAGTATTTGACCTGTCAAGTGTTTTTCACATGTTTGCGACTTGTCTTATGTACTTGACCCGTCACTACAGTACATGACCCGTCACTACAGTACATGACCCGTCACTACAGTACTTGACCCGTCAAAGCTTATTGGGCCTTTTATGTTTACCCGTCCCTTTTGTTGACCCGGCACTTAAAATTTGACCTAAATTTTTGACGATACAAAAGACCGCCTCTTCACAAACACTTATCATTTCACGCATTCACTTTCAAACAAACACTCTGTGCTTAAATCGCCTGTTATCATATTCAATCGTTTTGCTCTGTAACAAGGTTGATCGATTGGATAAGGTAGTGATTTAGTGATTTTGACCTTGATAGACCTGCAAATCAACTGTTAAAAGGAAAAACGATGATGAACAGTGTTTTGAGCATTGAATCGACACTTTGATTTTGTGTGTTAAAACCAAAATCGAATGTTGTTTTAAGGATAAAAACTGTCGATCATCAATATTCAATCACTCATTTGCACCAAAACACCTTAAAATCAACTGAATCAACCAAAATTGTCACTACAGTTAAAATCGCCATTGATGAACTTTGAAGCTCTTAAAAGTTAACCATCAAAATGATGAAATATTTGTTTAAAAGTGATGAATACTTGTTAAAACTGAACCAAAACATCATAAACAATTTCATCATAAAATTGTCAAAATTATGTCTTAAGTGATTAACTGTTAAAATTGAAACATTAAGTATAATCTTTAAGATTCAAAGTTGTTTGATTAAAATGATGAAAATCAGGTTATTAGAACAATTTAGAATTTAAAATGATTATGTGAATGTTTTGCTTTCTAACTTTTGTTCAAACACTTATGAAAATTTTGATATGTTTTAATGAAGAATCTAACACATTTGTCTTGTTTTGTGTTTGTTTGTGTTTTAACAGATGGAGAATCTCAATTTGAGCCTAAACACAATTTGGTAGCATGTTTGGATGAATCAATTCCTGAAACAGATGGTTACAGGGATATGATCAAGTTTATCAAAAGGACCAAATATGTGTATGCTATATGTGCCAAACCGGTCATATATGCAAGGCTGATTAAGAGTTTCTGGAGGACAGCAGAGGTTGTTAGAGATGAGAATGGTGTTGCTGTTGTAAGAGGAAATATTACCAGAGAGATGGTTCTGACAGTTTCTGAAGAAGCTATCAGAAATGCCCTGAGGATAGATGAAGATGAGGTTGGGATGAATGATGAGCTGACCATGGATGAATGCAAATCGTGTTTTGTTAATATGGGTCATCCACCTATATTTCCAAAATCACAGTTTTATAGGGCGAAGTTGGGAAAGAAGTATAAGCTGCTATGCTATGTTGTCCAGCAGTGCATGTCCAGGAGGAGTGCAGGGTTTGATAATTTCCCATCAGATATTGCATCACCGATAGTTGCCATAGCAGAGAATAAGCCATTTAATATGTCAAGATGGATCATGAATGGCTTTGTGTTTAACTTGGTGAAGGGCAAGAGGTTTAAGTTTCTTATGTACCCAAGATTCTTACAACTGATGATCAACATTGCCTATCCTATCATCAGATCTGAAGGTTATGCTGGAGGTATGCTATACACTGAGGACAAGAACGATCTATCTTACTGAAAGATGAGCATCGGGAATGTGCCTAATGTAGAGTTGTTTGACTATATGAGAGATATAGCCAACAATGAAGAAGATGTTGAAGGTGTGTATTACCATATTTCTCATGGTGAGATTGTTGATCCACAGGACCTAGTGGATGAGGTGCCTGATAACCTGTTAGATGATGACGAGTACTTTGCTCGTCATCCAGATGATGAAGAAGAAGGTGAGAATAGTGATAGTGATGATGAACATGATGATGGTGGTAATGAAGGTGCTGAATCTGAATCTTATTCAGAGGAGGCAGAGATTGTTGAAATGGCCGAACCTATGGAAGTAGAGATTGAGAATGTTGTGATAGATGAACCTGTTGAGGTTACGTCTATAGAAGAATAAGTTGTTGAAGTTCCAAAGGACATCTCTGTTCAGTATGTCAGAAGGAAGAGGTCGAAACCAGTTAAAGAGCCTGTGATTGTAGAGCCTGAAGAGATTGACGTACTTCAGATTGCTCAGGAGGCAATGGCCGAAGCTGAGACTATGGCACAGATAGTTGAAGAAGCTGATGCTGGCATTGCTGATCCTATTATTGTTGATTTACCCACCACATCATCACAATTTGCTGAAAATATTGAACAAGGTTTGGAGTCTTCACCAAACTTTGTGTCAAAGATTGATGAAAATGAGAATGAAAAGGAGAAAAGGATTGCAGAGTTAGAGGATATGGTGGCAAAGCTGATAGAAGCGAATGATTTGTTGAAAGCCTCAAATGAACGGAAAAAGAAAAGATTTGATGAGTACTGGGATATTCATAATCAAAATTTGAAAATCTTCAAGAAGTTGGATGAGGATCATGTCAAGCTTGTTGATGAACATATGAAATTGAAGGATGATGATAGGTTCAATTGGATCGTTAATATCGCTCACAATGATCAGAACAATACGCACAAACAAACAGTTCAATCACAAACACAATTCATACTAATAATTCTCTTTGTATATTTGATGATCAAAGCAATTCGTAGTACAAGTGCAGGAGAAACAAAATCACACACAGTTAATTCTCTCTCTAATAGTGTAAAAGTGATCTAGCCTCTCTCCTCACACACACACACTACATGCTTATAACAGCAAAATACAAGTTTAAGGAATATAACAAAATAGACCCTAAACTATTTACAAACATATAAACAATAAACAAAATACAAAGTAAATCTTAACAAGGAAATAACCCTAACAGTACTCCCCTAAGATTTATCTTTGGATCTTCAGCAAAATCTTCAACCTTTTTCATCTTTGATCAGCATCAATCTTTTTCTATCAATCTTCCGGTTCATCTTTGACATTCAGCAACTCTCGTCCTTTATACTCTTCTTGTTCCTTCAATGCTTCTTCAATACAGGACTTGAACTTTTCAGCGATCTTAGCTTGTCTCGGCTTGGATTCATTCGTCAGAATTGGGCAGGCATTCATACGTCTAAGTGAGTCCAGATTTAAACCTGCAAAGTCAATATTAGCATAAAATTCAAACGGCATCTCTTGACCTTTGACTTGCACTTCAAGCGTTCCTCTTCTGGATATCCTCATATACTCTATCTCTGGCAAATCAACCCTCACGAGATTAGAGTTTAGTAGTGCCTTTCTCACACGTATCTTTTCAGTTGTTGCAGCTATTACTTCAATCATCACCACGAATAATTTTCTGTCAGCTTCAGCAAGTGCATCTTTACACTTCTCCATTCTATAGCTTCTCAAAAAATCGATATATGATGGATGTAGCAGCTTCAACTCAAATGTACTGAAAAGCGTAATCATGTCTTTGTCCCAATCTTCCAAGTTCCTAACCAGCTTTAACTCAAATGTTTCTTGATTGTAAAACACTCTAAGTATAGGCTTTGTCATCTGACTTCCATCTATCACTTTTAGTCCAGGATCCGTCACTTTGTCAAAGTATTCATCGGAAAATTCTTCAAGATACATATCTTCAGTCACAACCAATCTCTTTTTCTTCCTTTCTTTCTTTGCTTGCACATATGCAGTATCTTCCTGTTGGCCTCGGAAATCCAGAAACTTTGATGATCTACCAATCCCGGCATCTAACAGCATGACACATTTATCACCACGCTCAGCATGCGTGATAGTTCGGGAGGGAGCGAGCTTGGATCTAGATCTGAGATTGTTTGGTGATGTTGTTTGCAATCAGTGATGCGGAATCTCACTGATCACGTATTGATGCTTGAATGTTCATGAAGATCAATGCAAAGTATGATGAAGATGATGATAATTAGAATAGGTGAATTGTATTAGATCAAAGGATGTTACCAGAGAATATGACTAACAAGAATAGGCAACCCCCTTAACAAATGACCTAGGTGATGGTATTTATAGTCCATACCATTCACCTTACAAAGTAACCTAAAAGACGTGCAATTAAGCACAAAACGATTACACAAATATTCTAAGACAAATACAAATTATTAACGTCTTCACCCGTGCTTGCTCGTGATGATGCTCGATATCTTCACTCGCTTATATTTGGAAAGTGACATCTTCAAATAAACCCAACAGTACTCCCCCTAAGATGACACTTTACAAATCCGACATATTAGCTTAAATCTTCATGTGACGAGCATAGAGAGCAACTTAAAGTTTTGGTATGCATTATCTTCAAGAGGACCCAATAGTACTCCCCCTAAGATGATGCTGCCAAAACTCTGTCTTTCAACAAGCAATCTGCATCCTTCTCTCCCTTTTGAGTAACATCAGAGGCTATGGAAAGAAATAAGCAGAGAGTAGATTCCGGTGAATCTATATATCAGCAACGGGATCTTCTTCAACGGTTGAAGTGGAATGAGAAGACTTCTTTGACTTAGAATACTCCCCCTCAACTTTTGCTTTAGAGGTTAACAGGATCTGTGTATGAGATATTAAGAGGAGGATTCTTAACACTCGGCAATCTGACTTGGAGATCTTTGGACTGGAATCAGGCTTGAACAGTAACATCTTCAAATCGCGTGGAAGCTTTTTCTGCAATGGAAACTGTTCCTGCAACTCAAAGAAAAACATTAAAACTCAGGCAATAATGTGCATTTATCATCAATGTAAAGATTAAGTTCTCAATCGGATGAGATATTGCTCGATCAACAACTCCTACATCAATAACACATGTTAAACTGCCAAAACAGAAGAAAAAGATTAAAAAGACAATCTTTTTGGTGTTTTTGAATTTTTCAATGTTTTTGATATTTTTGGAATTTTCTCTTTACATTCTGAATCTTTAACCTGCAATGAGATCATACCAACAATTAATCCAACACATGTTTTGCAGTTTTGAGAATAGACATTTTAATTGCGAAGTAATTGAGTGATGAATTGTTGAACAAATCAATTAGCTCGAAGTGACACACTTACTTTTTCTATTCTTGATGATCAATTAGGTTGATTAAGAATAAGTTTTGAGTGACCCATACTTTGCACATTAGAAAGTTATACACCTCATCTAAATATCCTGAGAACAACTCAACACGTCAGGTCACTTACAATCATAAACAGTGTGGAATTTGGGTTTTATTTGGATTTGGTCCACTTTGGGACTTCTTTTGAATTCCTTTTTGGAATTTTTCTTTTTCCTATTGTTCCCCTTGGGAATCTTCTGAATTCCATTTTGGAATTTGATTGGTGACGGTCCACATTTGGGACTCTTTTTGTTCCATTTTGGAATCTTTTGCTGCATCTCGAAGCTCAAAAGAGACTTCGTGTGAGACTTCCGGTCTGTGGGTACCACAACAAAGAAGCTCACGATGCGGTTCATTACACTGAATAGATTGCATCATTACCCGATGTATATCGTTGCATCACAAGATATCTATTTGATTTGTATAAACGTTTCACATGCACTAAGACGTTTCAACCACAAAAACTCATTAGAATTTAGTTAAATCATCAAAGAATATACTTGTTCAGCATAATTGTTTGAGCCGTCTCGCACATCAATTTTCACGCTTCAGTCTTTATTGTTTAAAAATGATGTGTCGAATAACTCTACTGTATCTATCATTTCTCATGTACGTGCAAGTGGATTCAACATATATATATATATATATTTTTTTTTAATAATGATTTCTCCCCCTAAACTTTTAAATTTCTACGAAAATTGAAAGTTTAATGAAAAGAAAATGGCAGATATGTTATCAACGTATGAAGAGTGCATGCAATATACTTAATCTAAACAGACGAAATGAAACATCGGTTGTTTCTTGCACTGCCATCATTGTTTGATTTTTGAAAATGTTTTTTTTTTTTTTTTTTTTTAAAAAAATCCTGCAATGATTCCTTTTTGTTTCCAACTCCATTTGGTGTCAGTTGCATCGAAAACATCATGAACAAGATTCGGTATCTTGTCATGATAAGGGATCAGCCACGGTCTTCTTTTCTTTGTTTGACCGGCCTCCATAACTATCCCTAACACACTAACAAATCAGTTAGAGGTAATGACCCAAACCATTTCGGTTTTGGGTCGTCCAAATTCATCAACATAAGTGATATTCTCATAAGTGCAAGGAATACCTTCAGGTGGTGGTTCTGATGATACAATGTAATTTGTACCTTCATCTTCTTTCATGGATTGTTTGTCAAAAGAGAAATTATAGTCATTTTCAAACAGATTATGATTTTCTTTTAAAAACAGGTTTTGTTGACTATATTTCTTATTCAAAGATTGATTCACTATTGAAATCATTTTATCATTTAAAACATGATTTCTCTTTTTGTTTTTGACAAACTTTGATTTCCATGAATCATTGACATGTTGATTTTCATCAAACGAATGTCTATGATTAGATCTTTTAAAGTTAGAAAAATACCTGGAAGGGTATGCACATGATGAACTTCTTTGGACTGACCTTCTCGGCTTGTAGTAGCACTCGGATGTGTTGTGATTTACCATGTCACAGAAGGAACAGTACTTGTTGTAATAACATTCCATTGTGTCGTGGTTGTACATCTGACAGTTGATGCAGTACTTGTTGTAGTAGCATTCCATTGTCGTGTGATTGTACATCTCACATATCTCGCAGTACTTCTGATGAGCCTTGAAGGGAGACTTCTTTCCTTTCTTCTGAGAAGTCTTTGCTGTTGAAGATTGTTGTTTCTGAGAAGCTTTGACCTCTGAATCTTGTTGAATCTTTCTTGAAGGAGCTGGAGTCTTGAACTTGTCACCTTTTGACCCAAAAGGAAAGACACCTTGACTGTAAATACAATCTGAGATATGATGAGTTTCAGAGTCACAGATTAAACAGTATACGTCACTGTTTGAATCACTCGGGGATTCGGAATCTTGAGACTTTGAAGTAGAAGGAGTCTGTGGTGTAGAATCAGATGAAGCGCCCTTTGTCTTGTTCTTCTTAGCTTTGCTCTTCTTTCTTCTAACCTTCTTCTTCTTCTTTGACTGAAACTCTTCTGTCTTTTCTTCTTCTTCTTGAGAAGATAGTGATCCAACAATTCCGGTTGGCACTAATCCCTCATCTTTCTTTTCAACAGACTTTCCTTTTTCGACTTCTTCTTTGATAAACACAAGATCAGATTGTGATCTGTTGAGTTTATCAGTGAGCTCCATGAGCTGAACATTCAGATTATGCTTTTCGGTAAGCATTGAATCAACATTCTGTGTAAGAGATTTGAGTCTATCTTCACACAATTGGTGATCTTTTTGTAGACTTGCATGCTTCTCTTGTTCTTCTTGCAGTTTGTTTTTCAGAGTGTTGTTCTCTGAATTGAAGATCTCAGACAACTTCTTCAACTTTAGAATCTCTTCTTGCAAATCTTTGATCACACTGGATGAGTGTTCATTTGATTTTGCAGCTTCATTCTTGACATTCATTGCTTCTCTTTCACTTTTCTTGAGTGACTCTTCGAGAGATGTGATTCTTTGATCAGATATTTCGTGTTGTTCTTTCAGATTCTTGTGCATTTGCTCTTCCTTCTTGAGTTTATCACAAATCTTGAAAGAATATATTCTGTAGTGTTCAACTTGTTGAAAACATTCTTTGGTGCACATCTTTTCTCTGACTTCAATTGGCATTTCAACATAAGAACTGTTTTCATCTTTCTTGATTTCCTTTTCAGACATTAATTTCTCCATTTCTGATTTCAATTGAGCAATTGTCTCATCTTGCTTTGCAATGATTTCTGACAAGTTGCTAATTTCTTTATCTTTCTTTTCAATCTCTTGAATGGAAACAACATCATTGTTTTCACTCCAATCATATTCTTCTTCTTCGTGTTGATTTTCATGAGAATTTGCTTCACTCACAAGAGCAAGTTTTGTGTGTTCATTAAAGTCTCTTCTCTTTTGATCACAAGCTTTGGCAACTTGAAGATATGTTGTTTCAAACATATGATTGAATTCTGTAATAAATTTATTGATATCTTCTCTTTTATTTTCTTCTCGGATCACGGTTAACATGCCCGTTGACATTTTTTCTGAATTTTCAAAGTCATTTTGATACTTTTTCTGGGAAGTCATGGTGGCTAAATATGACTAATTTGAAATTTTAGAAAAATGAAATTTTTGATTTTCCAGTGTTTCACCCGGCTGAACAGTGGTTTTCTTCTTCTTTACCCGGCTGAACAGTGATTTCTTCTACTTCACCCGGCTGAACAGTGTTCACACGGCTGAACAGTGTTTTTCACTTCTTCACACGGCTGAATAGTATCTTCACCCGGCTGAACAGTGTCAAACTTCACCCGACTAACACTTGACACGGCTGAATAGTGTATCACCCGGATGAACAGTGAAATTTCTTCTTTACCCGGCTGAAAACTTCTTCAAATCTTCATATCAGATTGACTTTTCAAAGTCAAAATTGTGATGAACACAAGATCAATTCTTCAATTTTTGTTGTTTTTGTTCAATTTAATGCTTGTATTAGCTGAATCTGGCTAAATCTCCTTCAAAGTATTACACCTTGAATCTGGCTAAATCTCCTTTAGATCCTGATTTTGATGAAGAACACAATAAGTGGGTTTTGAGACAAATTGACAAAATATGGATCGAAATCAACAAATCAGTGATGTTTGATCATGAACGAAGCTTAGGATAGTGATTTCTAACATATCTCCATCAACAATTTCTCAATATCAACAACAAATTTCAGATCTCAAATTTGAGCAGTGAAGAACACGAACATGAACAATTTCTTCAAAAACTCAGTCAAATCTTCACCAATTGATCTCAAACTTTGCAGTTCTTTACACAAACATGAATCAAAGCTAATGGTAGCTAAATTCCATCAATAACAACAACAATCAAAGATCACCCAACAGCTCTGATACCAATTGATAGTTCGGGAGGGAGCGAGCTTGGATCTAGATCTGAGATTGTTTGGTGATGTTGTTTGCAATCAGTGATGCGGAATCTCACTGATCACGTATTGATGCTTGAATGTTCATGAAGATCAATGCAAAGTATGATGAAGATGATGATAATTAGAATAGGTGAATTGTATTAGATCAAAGGATGTTACCAGAGAATATGACTAACAAGAATAGGCAACCCCCTTAACAAATGACCTAGGTGATGGTATTTATAGTCCATACCATTCACCTTACAAAGTAACCTAAAAGACGTGCAATTAAGCACAAAACGATTACACAAATATTCTAAGACAAATACAAATTATTAACGTCTTCACCCGTGCTTGCTCGTGATGATGCTCGATATCTTCACTCGCTTATATTTGGAAAGTGACATCTTCAAATAACCCCAACAATGCGTGTGATTTATCAACCTTAGTTTGTGCAGCTCCTTTAAATCTTGAACTTCCAACTTAAAAATGCTCGAATAGTAATGATATACATCACAAAGACCATTCACTCTCTTAATCATAAAAGCATCAAATACTTCATCGTATTTCCATGCAATTATCTTTACCTTCTTATTCTTCTCAGGCACTATCATCGAATCTAGTAACTCAGCAATAGATTGACCTTTACTCAACAGTGACCTCACCACGTCACCTGCTGTTGCTGATTTATGCCAAGATTCCCTAACATCCATTGGAATATTGTAAGATTTAACTTCGCTTGGAAACATATCCATCAGTTCGTGCCTCTTTTTGTGAGCATCTTCAGGTAACGCCATCACTGGAAGTTCTTTTGGACCAAGAATTTTGTATTTCTTTGTCAGCTCGAAGTATTGCGGATTGTTATAGTCCAAATAAAACATCCGGTTGTACAGTTTCTCCGTCTTCATGAAACTGACTACAATCTTCTTCAGCGATACAGACTTCAATCTCTGCAAAGTCTTGTACGGATAATTCCTTGAACTTAACCAATCACGCATCTCTCTGCTTGTCATTTCTTCCGGATTCGGATGATAAAGCTCAGTCGGTGGCAAATCTTCTATGTTCAAACTTTCCTGCATTGGAGTCCATTCACCCATCTCAGTAACAAACTCCTTTTTATCGGCTTCGGCTTTATCTTGATGAATCATGCATTTCTCGTACTCTTCATTTATCTGACTCACCGTCAATCCATTCAAAAATACAGCATTATACTTCATTTTCTCAAGGTATGCAAACCTTTGATCCAAATCATCTGGAATCTCCTCAACAACATTCTGTACAGGCTCAGCTTCATCCTCAGATTCAGTAAAGTCTATCTCATCTAAGTCATCCAACGCTTCTATCATAGGTGCATTGTCAGTTTGAACCGGCTCAAACTGACTTGCCACTTCAGATACAGTTTCAGGCATACTTTCAACTTCAACAGCTTCAGGTTGAATCGGCTCAACCTGAACTGTTTCTTCAGAACCCGCTTGTTTCTCACTCTCTGTGACCTCAAAAACTTCAGTTTCAGCTACAGAATCAGATTGAATCGGCTCAATCTGACCTGATTTAGTACTCTCAGCTTCAGTCACATTCTCAGTCTCAATCACAGCTACAGATTGAATCGGCTCAATCTGCACTGTTTCATCTATCTTTGCCTTCTTCGAACTTCCTTCATCACCAAATATCTCAGGTATCGCATCTATCTTCCTTTTTCCCTCAGCTTTGTCCATGTTGACAGTGTCAGCAACAGCTTCATCGGGAATGATGATTGGTGATTCCACCAAAATGCCAGCATTCGAAGTACCTCGAGCTCTAGTCAAATAAACTTTAGGCACATGCGATTCAGTCACTTCCATTACCTCTTCAGAGAAATCTTTATCTGATGATGAGCCAGCTTTCTTCGGTTTAGTCTCCTCCAACTCTTTTTCCAACATTTCTTTTTCGGCCTCCAACGTATTACACTCAGCCTTCAAATCAGTATAATCATACTTTAAATTCTCATATTCCTCCTTCAGTTTATCATAATCATCCTTCAATCTCACATGTTCATCAACGAGCTTCACATGATCTTCATCCAATTTCTTGAAGATTTTCAAATTCTGATTATGTATATCCCAGTATTCATCAAACCTTTTCTTTTTCCGTTCATTTGAAGCTTTCAACAAATCATTTGCTTCAATCAGTTTTGCCACCATATCCTCTAACTCAGCTATTCTTTTCTCCTTCTCATTTTCATCTACTTTTGACACAAAGTTTGGTGAAGACTCCAAACCTTGTTCAACATTTTCAGCAATTTGTGGTGATGAGGTGGGAATATCAACAATAGTAGGATCAGCAACGCCAGCATCAGCTTCCTCAACTATCTGTGCCATAGTCTCAGCTTCGGCCATTGCCTCCTGAGCAATCTGAAGTACATCAATCTCTTCAGGCTCAACAATCACAGTCTCATTAACAGGTTTTGACCTCTTTCTTCGAACATACTTAACATTAATCTCCTTTGGAATCTCAGTAACAACTTCTTCAACCACAGAAGCAACCTCAGCAGGTTCTTCTATCTCAACAGTTTCAATTTCCTCTATCTCAGTCTCCATTGGTTCAGCCTCCTCTGAATTAGATTCAGATTCAGCATCATCACCACCATCATCATGTTCATCATTACCATCACTATCTTCATCATTGTCACCATCATCATTATCTTCATCTTGATCATCATTATTTTCATCAATTTCTCTATCAACAAGATCCATTGGATTTACAATCTCTCCATTCGAAATATGATGATAGACTACTCCAACTTCTTCTTCATTATTGGCTATATCTCTCATATAGTCAAACAACTCCACATCAGGCACATTCCCGATACTCATCTTTCGGTAAGATAGATCGTTCATGTCCTCAGTGTATAAAATACCTCCAGAATAACCTTCATTTCTGATGATAGGATAGGCAATGTTTATCATCAGTTGTAAGAATCTCGGGTACATGAGAAACTTAAATCTTTTGCCCTTCACCAAATTGAACACAAACCCATTCATTATCCATCTTGACATGTTGAATGGTTTGTTTTCTGCAATAGCAACTATTGGGGATGCAATGTCAGATGGGAAATTGTCGAATCCTGCACTCCTTCTTGACATACATTGTTGCACAACATAACACAACAATTTGTACTTCTTTCCCAACTTAGCCCGAGAAAATTGTGATTTTGGAAATACAGGTGGATGACCCATATTAACAAAACACGATTTACATTCATCCATAGTCAACTCATCCATCATACCAACTTCATCTTCATCAATCCTCAGGGCATGTCTAATTGCTTCTTCAGAAACTGTCAGTACCCAATCTCTAGTTATGTTGCCTCGAACAACAGTAACTCCATTTTCTTCTCTAATGACCTCTGCTGTTCTCCAAAAGCTCTTAATCAGCCTTGCATATATGACCGGTTTGGCACATATAGCATACACATATTTGGTCCTCTTGATGAACTTGATCATATCCCTGTAACCATCTGTTTCAGGAAGTGATTCATCCAAACATGCTACCAAATTGTGTTTAGGCTCAAACTTAAGATTCTCCATCTGTTAAAACACAAACAAACACAAAACAAGACAAATGTGTTAGATTCTTCATTAAAACATATCAAAATTTCATAAGTATTTGAATAATAGTTAGAAAGCAAAACATTCATATAATCATTTTAACCCTAAATTGATCTAACAAATTGATTTTCATCACTTTGATTAACACAACTTTGAATTTTAATGATTTATACAACATTTTTCATTTTAACAGTTAATCACTTAAGGCAAAATTTTGACATTTGTATGATGAATTTGTTTAACAATTTTAGTTCATTTTTATCATGCATTGGTTACTTTTAACACACATTTCATCATTTTGAAGTGAAACATTAAAGAACTTTCAAGGTTCATCAATGGCGATTTTAACAGTTATGACCATTTCACTTGATTCAGTTGATTTTAAGGTGTTTTGGTGCAAATGAGCGATTGAATGTTGATGATCGACGGATTTTATACATAGAACAACATTCGATTTAGGTTTTAACACACAAAATCAAAGTGTCGATTCAATGCACAAAACACTGTTCATCATCGTTTTTCCTTTTAACAGTTGATTTGCAGGCCTATTTAGGTCAAAAACACTTAATCACTACCTTATCCAATCGATCAACCTTGTTACAGAGCAAACGATTGAATATGATAACACGGCGATTTTAAGTTCAGAGGATTTGTGTGAAAGTGAATGTGTGAAATGATAAGTGTTTGTGAAGAGGCGGTCTTTTGTATCGTTAAAAAATTTAGGTCAAACTTTAAGTGCCGGGTCAACAAAAAGGACGGGTAAGCATAAAAGGCCCAATAAGCTTTGACGGGTCAAGTACTGTAGTGACGGGTCATGTACTGTAGTGACGGGTCAAGTACATAAGACAAGTCGCAAACATGTGAAAATCACTTGACGGGTCAAACACTGTAGAGACGGGTAAGTCACTGTAGTGACGGGTAAAGGTTAGGAACAACTACACCTGATGGGTTTTATTAATCACCCGGCAGAATAGTAGTCTTCAACAATCACCCGGCAACCTTTCTTCATTACCCGGCAACACAGTTGCATTCCTTCTTCATCCGGCTTGCTTTCTTCATCATTACCCGGCAACACAGTGTCATACCTTTACACGGCAATAAGATTTCTCTTTTACCCGGCTGTATAGTAAACACTTGTCACCCGGCAAGATATCTATGACCTTCACCCGGCTGTATTTGACATGATCATTGCCCGACTGTACAGTGGTCATAATATCTTCACCTTTTCCTCAATCACCCGACATGTATCAGACATACAACTTTACCCGGCAGAACAGTTCTTTACCCGGCAGAATAGTTGCATCTGATATCTTTGCCCGGCAATAACACTTGCGATTTTTCTTCACTTTTCTCGTCTGTTGACTTTTTCAACGGCATTTATTGCACCTGCAAACATTCTCCGACAGATTAATTAGACAAGTTATCCTTAAAAAGAATGTTTGTCATATTAATTATCAAACAACATTAAACATTGCAACAACATTAATTTTCAATTAAAATTCATTTTTCTTTTCTTTTTCAAAAATGTTTTTGCACAACCAATTTCTCTATATCCCGAAGCAATTTCTTAAAAACAAATTACAAGACCTTGGGTTTGTTTTTAACACATCCAATACCTTTGCTTTTCATACCACATAACCTTGTTCATTCAAAACACACTTATTCAAAACAAATATTTTTGGATTTTTGTAGATATTTTTCTTCAATTTATTCTCCCCCTAAACTTGAAATTTCTTGAAATTTTTAAGTTTAACAAGGATGTTGATGTGTCAATAATGATTCCAAATGCCTGCACACACAAAGCACACACATTAAAATAAAGACATATGCAATGCAATGAATCATAATATCGCAGTGAGATCATACCACACATTATCTGAACATGTTTTGCAAGTTTTGAATAGACATTTGACTTATGTTTGATTGAGTGATGATATGAAAACATACCAATTAGCTCGAGTTGACACACTTACTTTTTCAGTATCATGATGATATTTAAGGTTCGATTAGAATGACTTATGTGACCCACATGTATACATATGTCAACATATTTCCTTATCAATCACTACCTGAATGCATATTGCACAAAACCTGGTCACTTACAGTCATACACAGTGTGGAATCTGGGTTCCATTCGGATTTGGTCCACTTTGGGACTTCTTTTTAATTCCATCTTTGGGAATTTTTCTTTCCTATCGTTCCCCTTGGGAATCTTCTGAATTCCTTTTTGGAATTTTTTGTTTGGTGTTGGTCCACATTTGGGACTCTTTTTGTTCCACTTTGGAATCTTTTGCTGCACCTTGAAGCTCAAAAGAGACTTCGTGTGAGACTTCAGGTCTGTGGGTACCACAACAAAGAAGCTCACGATGCGGTTCATCACACTGAATAGACTACATCGTTACCCGATCATGCACAACTATCATCACAAGCAATGTATCAAAAAATATATATCTAGACATGTATAACAATGGAACTTAACACAAAGATCATTAAGTTTATGTTTGTCAACAATCAACTTACTTTTTCAGTCTAATTGCCTGAGCTGTCTAGCACATCAATTAACATTCATCAGTCTTTATTTAAAAATGATGTAACAAATAATGTCTAGTGTATCTATCATTTCTCACTTTTTGCAATATAGATTCTTATGACATGATATTTTCTTTTCTTTTTGCTTTTATATTTTGTTTTTGCTTTTCTATTTTCTTTTTCATGCAAGCACACACAATGTAAAATATAAAATAAAAGACAAAGGAATCAAAACATAGCATCAACTTATTATATTTGTGGCTTTTATATTTTCGATTCTTGTTTGTTTTTCGAAACATAGAATCAATCATGATTGATTAATCCTATGGATTGAATTAAAAATTCAAACCGGCCTGACAAAAATGATTTTTTGAAAAGATCTGCCAGTTGTTTGTCGGTATGAACCTTAATCAAAATTATTAAACCCTTTTCAGAGTTGTCTCTTAAAAAATGATATCTAATTTCGATGTGTTTGGTTTTAGAATGTTGAACAGGATTAGCAGTTATGAACATAGCAGCAGTATTGTCTATGTAAATAGGAGTTTTTAGAAAGTTAAACCCGTAGTCAAGCAACTGATTTTGTAACCATAAAACCTGAGAACATCCTGCAGATGCAGCGATATACTCTGCCTCAGCTGTGGATACAGAAACATTGGTCTGCTTCTTGCATTGCCAAGATACAAGCCTTGGACCCAAAAATTGACATCCACCAGTAGTCGATTTCCTGTCAAGAGCACAACCACCAAAATCACTGTCAGAATAGCTATATAATTCAAAATTTCCTTCGTAAGGATACCATAACCCAAGATTTGGTTTCCCTTTAAGATATCTGAATATACGCTTCACAGCAACAAGATGTGACTCTTTCGGATCTGACTGGTATCTGGCGCATACACACACAGCGTACATGATGTCTGGTCTTGATGCAGTAAGATACATCAGAGAACCGATCATTGATCTGTATAGTGTTTGATCAACTGCTTTGCCCTTTGGATCAGGTTGAATCTTGCAGTTCACATCAGATGGAGTTCGAATTGTCTGACAATCTTGCATCTTGAACTTTTTCAGCAACTTCTCAACAAATTTTGATTGGTTTGATAAAAATCCCGTCAGCAGACTGTTTCACTTGTAATCCAAGAAAGAAATTAATCTCCCCCATCGAACTCATCTGAAATCTTGACTTCATGATTTCTTCAAATTCTTTGCACATTGACGCACTTGTTGATCCGAAGATAATATCGTCCACATAAACTTGAACACACAATAAGTCGTCATTCTCCCTCTTCATAAACAAAGTTGGATCAATCTGTCCTCTTGTGAATCCATGTTCTAGTAAATGCTTGGATAATGTCTCATACCAGTTTCTCGGAGCTTGGTGTAGACCATATAGAGCTTTACTCAACTTGTATACACGATGAGGATAGTCAGGATCTTCAAAACCCGGAGGTTGTCTGACATATACGTCATCTGTAATCGGTCCATACAGAAAAGCACCTTTGACGTCCATTTGGAATACTTTAAACTTCATGAAAGAAGCATATGCAAGAAAAACGCGTATGGCTTCAAGTCTTGCGACCGGAGCAAACACCTCTTCATAATCAATGCCTTCTTCCTGAGTGTATCCCTGTGCAATGAGTCTTGCTTTGTTTCTCACTACAATGCCACGTTCGTCTGGCTTGTTTTTGTACAACCATCTTGTACCAATTGCGTTCTCTCCTTCAGGTAAGTCCACAAGTTTCCAAACTTCCTGTTTGCGAAACTGGAGTAATTCCTCTTGCATGGCTTCAATCCAACTGTTATCTTGCAGCGCCTCTGAAATGTTCTTTGGCACCACTTGAGATAGAAAACACGAATAAAGACAGACATTCGCTTTCTCAGTCTGACTTCTTGTAGTTCTCTGATTCAACGGCCCAATAATCTGAGAGACAGGATGTTTCTTGTGAATTCGATGAATTGGTATGTCACCTCCTTGCACTTGACTCTCCAGATTAGAAGTATTCAGATTTGGTAGATCTTGTAGTATGGTCGAAGTATGCGGTGTGAAATTCGGGACTTGATCCGGTGAATTTATGAAGTAATCAAAAGATTCTGGAACAACTTCAACATTCGGATCGGATGATGGTTGATTCTGAACAGATCCACCATCATTAGGAGAAATCACATCTTCTGCATGATTGTTCGATTCTTGATCTTCATGAGAACCAGAAGGACCCGGATCTTGACTGGATTTGACATGATCAGAATTGTGAAAAGACATGAATGGATATTCTGAGTTGAGATTTCCATCCTCGTCATTATCAGAATCGTCACTAAAGCATCCTAAGTCACCTAATTCTTTGTTTGTTTTTCCTGAAAAATCAAATAAGTTAGAATTGAAAGATTTCGATAATGAATCTAAATCAAATAACCATTCGGGACCATGAGCCACTAACGGAAACGAATTTTCTAAAAACTTGACGTTTATAGTTTCAATAACAGTATTTGTTTTGCTATTGAAAACTCGATAAGCTTTAGAAACAGACGAATAACCTAGGAAAAATCCATCGTCAGATTTTGACTCAAACTTCCCGAGATGATCATTCAAATTTAAAATCGATACCGGACAACCAAATGCTTTCAAGTAAGAAATATTTGGTTTCCTTCCAAATAACAACTCATAAGAAGTTTTCTGTTTATCTTGAACTAATAATGTTCTATTTTGTACAAAACACGCAGTAGCAATAGCTTCGTCCCAAAAAGTGATAGGGATTTTGGCATCTGCGAGCATGGATCTTGCAACTTCAATCAGTGTCCGGTTTTTCGTTCCGCAACCCCGTTTTGTTGAAGCGTTCTCGGAGCACTAAATTGTCTGGCAATCCCCTTTTCTGCACAAAATAAATCAACATTAGCATTCTTAAATTCAGTTCCATTATCACTTCTTAAAACTTTAACTTTGCATTCCAATTGATTTTCAACTTTGATGATAAATTCTTTTAATAATTCAGCTGTTTCAGATTTAGCATGCAAAAAATAAACCCAAGAAAATCTAGTGAAATCGTCAATAATGACAAAACAGTAAGACTTCTTTCCGATGCTTTGCACATTTGTTGGTCCAAAAAGATCCATATGTAGCATCTGCAAGGGTTTTGAAATGGAGTTTTCTTGCTTGGACTTAAAAAAACATCCGATGCTGTTTTCCCTTCAAACACGCTGGACAGAGATCAGTTGTGGAGAATTTCTTCGATGGGATTCCCACAGCGTGATTTCCAGTTACCAAACGGTTCATGTTTCTGAAGTTGGAATGTCCCAGCCGTCTATGCCAAAGCTGACTCTCATCATTTGAAGCATGGGCAATGAGACAGGTTGTTTCGGTTTCGGCATCAATCTGCGACATATCCAATTTGTATACATCACGATCTCTTGGAGCTTTCACCACTACCCACTCATTGTCAATCTTGAAACCTGGTTTAAGAATATAACAGAAAGAATCATCAAAAAGAGTTGAATAAGATTTATCACAGATTTGAGATACACTTAGTAAGTTAAAGTTCAACTGTGCACAGTAGTTGACTTTATCAAAACTAATGACCCCATTCGAAACAGTTCCTTCTCCTGTGATTTTACCACCCGCATCACCTCCAAATGCGACGTGTGTACCATTTTTCAGCTTGAAATCCTGAAGCAAGGCATGGTTGCCTGTCATGTGTCGGCTACACCCACTATCAACGAACCATGAGTTGATAGGTCTTCTTGGGCGTACCTGCAAATCAACAATCAATTAGTTAGTTTGGTCAACCCAGGCCCACACGGTCTTGGGTTTTCCGAATCTATCTACAATAGTAACTTGTTGATATTGAATATTTTGAAAATTTGTTTCGTTCATGAGATTTTGATGCTGATAACTATTGTTTCGCCCATTGGCGTTCATTAATTGCTTTCTCCTCAAAGCACTAAACCTTTCCTCTAACTTAGGATCAAGGTTATTTTCAAACTTTTGATTTCTCATCATCAAAGCTCTTGGCTTAAAACTGTTAACCTGCACACTTCTTGACAAGTTAGAAACAGAATTGTTTCGATTAAAATTTCTCAAAACCGGAGAATGACTTTGACTCATATTTTGAAAACCAAATGAGAGATTTCTGTTAATTTTTGAAAACGGAGTCATTTCTCTAGTTGAGTTTGATCGAAAGAAACAATCCTTTGTGTCATGGTTTCTTCTCTCACAAATATCACAAAATTTGTTATAGTAACATTCTTCTGAAGAATGGTTTCTTTTGTCACAGAAACTGCAGTACCTGTTAAAGAAACATTCAGCAGTTGCATGATTATACCTATCACAAATTTCACAATGTTTCTTGCTAATCCTAAAGAGCCGATTGTTAACTTTTGATGTTGAACCAAAACGTGATTCATTATCTTGGTTATTCGGTTTTAGATTAACGATCTTTTGTGGAGACTTGGTTTGAGATTTTGATTGCATGGGACTTTGGTTCGATTTTAAACTGTTCTGTTTGGTTACCTTTTTGTTTTCAATTCTCTTATCATTGACAGCGGAAGACTTAGGACCTGAACCTGTTTTCAGACCAGAGTTATATTTGATTTGAGCATTGATTTGGTTACCATAAGAACCGTTCATGTCGAAAGTACCTGCAGACACAAACTTGATTGTCTTACCTTTTGACACTTTCTTGACAGGTTTAACTTTGTCAGTTTTAAGACTTTGGACTTTGGTGTTATCATTTGATTTTAAGACACTTTTGCCTTTTGACTGTTTCGTCTCAGATTGATTGTTCATTATTTTCGATTTCTGCTTCTTTGCATTCGAAACTTCAGTCTTTTTCACTTCTTGCTTCTTGATCAACTGATCAGCAACTTGCGCCTTTTGTTCTTTCTTCCACTTGATGTATTCAGGATCATTGTATCCTGAAAACTCACCTTCTTCCTTCACCGATTCTGGTTCTGGGTTAAGCTTTGGATATTCAACGAGTTGAATTAGAACAGGCTCTAATTTGTTGTCAGATTTGTTGCTTGCTTCATCGTCAGCTTCAGTTGTCATTCCATCTTCTTCTCTCAAGCTTTCAATCAACACCTCAGATCCTTCGGACTCGGATTTACTTCTTTGAATTTCTTTGAATTTACGTTCATTTTCAGGTGAATGATCAAATTCATTAAAGTTTTCCGGTAAGGTTTGAGTGATTGAATTTGGCATCGGTTCATGAGTAAAACCCAACCCGGTTTTGTTTTTGTTACCTCTTTCATTAATGAGTTGTTCAACCATTGTTTTACAACTTTTAACTTTCTTTAATTCAACTTGTGTGACAGCATGTTCAACTTTTTCTTGTTCAAAGTTCTTTGTCATTTCTTCAAGTTGTTTAGTAACAAGTTCCAGTTCTTTTAAAGTTTTGTTCCATGATTCGGTTAGTGACAAAATCTTCTCATCAGAAATTTTGTGATCAATTTTAAGTTGTTCATGAATCTTTTCATGTTTGCTTAATTTGTCACCGATTTTAAATGAATGAGTTCGATAATGTTCTACTTGTTGAATGCACTGCTCAGAACACAACCTTTCTTTCACATCAGCAGGTAATGGAACATAGTTAGGGGGTAAGTTATTACTAACCTTTGGTTGTTCAGCAGAAGATGAAGACTCACTGGATGTAGCCATTAACGCAACTTCAGATTCAGTTTCTTCAGTAGGATCAGACTTTGCACTCCAGTCATAATCTTCAGAATCTTCACTCACATTATCAACCATCTTTCCATCCCCTTCTTCAGACCAGTCTTCTTCAATTTCACATACCAACGCCAGATTTGATGTAAGATCAGACGTAAATTGTTCTGCATATGCGCTCCAATCATAACCATCTTTTACGCTGACTACCAGTGCCTTTGTTTGGTCTTGTGGTTTCTTTCCTTCGTCTTTCAGTTCTGGCATGGGAAGACTTTGATATGGTTTCTGAAAAGTACGTTGATTTCTGCTTTGGTAGCTTGAAAACTGTTGAGGACTTTGACCTTGACCTTGATTGCTTGAACTAGCTTGGTCATTGAAATTCTTTGGAGCTTTGCATTCTCTTGAGAAATGACCATACTGGTTACAATTAAAACATCTGGCCTTTGATTTGTCAAATCCAACTGTCTTGTTAGCATGAGGTTTGTAATTTCGGTTAACATATGCATGCTTTTGTGTTCGATATGCAACCATAACCATTTGCCAATTAAGATCCATTTCTTCAACATCAACTGGATCCATTTCAAATAAGTCTTGAAGGACCACGTCCATTTGACTTAAATGACTTCCTTGGTACGCTTGAAAACTTGCCATAAAAGCAGTGAAGGCAGTTTTGGTTTCATCATCTTGAAGCAGAATATTCATTACGTCTTTCACCTTAGCTTGAACATTTGAACTTTGACTGTCTGACTGATTCTTCTGATTCTGATTTTGTACTTGAGCTCTTGGTGGAGATTGAGGTTGAGAATAAGTTGGTGAATTTGGAAAGTATACTGAATCAGTAAAGAAACTTGCACCAACAAATAAGTCACCCTCATCTTCAAACTTCGTTGCATCTTGTGCAAGAAAAGCATTCTCCACAGTATTGGCATGATTTACCACATACTTATACTGAGTTTGTGAGCTTGATCTATCAGTATTTCTTGATCCTTCATCAATCTCAACTTCTTCTATCTTTCCAATAAGCAAATCAAGTTCCATTGGAAATTTCTCAGTATGTTTCAACAAGGTAACAGTTTGTTTCCATGATGATGGTAAAGCACTCAACAATCGATCATTTAAGTCTTGAAGTTCAGTCTTCACTCCGAGGTTTGACATCTCAGTAGTTAAGTGAACAAACCTGTTCATCATCTGGTGTACTGTCTCTCCATTAATGTGTTCAAATAATTCCAATTGTCTCTTCAACTTAGATTTCTTCAAACTTCTCAATTGTTCTCCTCCTTCACATATAGACTTCAATGCTTTGAAGCATGTATAACCAGTCTGATATGCATCCAATCTCGACAGAACTTGAAGTGGCAATCCCTTGCACATTAAAGAATAAGCCTTGCTATCATTCTTTACTTTTCTCAAATCTTCTGCTGACAAATTATCTTCTGGATAAGGTTCAGTAGAGTCTTTGGTGTAGGTACTTGCACTGTCTGGAGCAGTCTGAGTTAGAATATGAGGACCTTTTTCAATGGACTTCCACAAGTCATTGTCAATAGAACACAAATGATGTCTCAACCTGATAGTCCAGTTCTTGAAATCTGCACGATTCAAAAGTCTAGGAACACGGTTATCAGAATCATCAGTAGGAGCCATTTTAAACAATTTTTAAAGAAAATATTTTTGGTTTTTGTGAATTTTTGAAAAGAAATGATTAAAATACTAAAATAAAGACAAGTAATTAAAGACAAGATAAGAAACAAGTATTAAAAACAACAAAAGTGAGTCACACGGCAAAACAGTGAAAATTCTTCTTCAACCGGCTAAACAGTGTCTTTGTTCTTCACCCGGCAGGAAAAAGTCTTTACACGGCAGAACAGTTACCCGGCTGAACAGTTGTAATAATTTTGTTCTTCACCCGGATGAACAGTTACTCGGCAACAAGAATAAACTTCACACGGCAATAGATCTTTGACCCGGCAGAATCTTGACACGGCAAAAGCTTTGTCCGGCTGAACAGTACTCGATCACACGGCAGAGTTGTTTACCCGGCAACACAATTGATGATTACCCGGCTGATTTTTTTTGTTCTTCACCCGGCGTAACAGTGTTTTACCCGGCACAACAGTGTATCACCCGACTGAACAGTAGCACTTTTTTCAAGTCAAATTCTTCACCCGTCTAGAACAAATTCCCTTACACGGCAATACAGGACCTAATTTCTTCTCAAATCTAAGTCCAAGGAAATTGTCTAAGTCAAAATAATCACCCGGCAAGTTAATCTTCAACCAAAATCATACTGTTCATCATCTTCTCCATGAGAATTTTCTGGGTTTTGTCTAAAACTTGTCCAATTTGTCCAAAATTCACACACAAGCTGTGAAATAGTCCGATTATCAATCCCTTATATCAATCAATCCAAAACATGATCAAATTCGAGCAAAATTTGATTGAACAGTAAATTTTTTCTTTCTTCTAAATTCTTCAGATCTGATGATAATCTGAAGGAATCTGCACAATCGTTGTGTATAGAAGTGATTGCGATGATAAATCACAACTAAAAACAGCAACAATTCATTCAGATCATGATTTTTGAGCAATATTGATGTGTTTTGCTTAAGAACAGCGAAGAACACAATACCGAAAGCTCTGATACCAATTGATAGGTTCAATTGGATCGTTAATATCGCTCACAATGATCAGAACAATACGCACAAACAAACAGTTCAATCACAAACACAATTCATACTAATAATTCTCTTTGTATATTTGATGATCAAAGCAATTCGTAGTACAAGTGCAGGAGAAACAAAATCACACACAGTTAATTCTCTCTCTAATAGTGTAAAAGTGATCTAGCCTCTCTCCTCACACACACACACTACATGCTTATAACAACAAAATACAAGTTTAAGGAATATAACAAAATAGACCCTAAACTATTTACAAACATATAAACAATAAACAAAATACAAAGTAAATCTTAACAAGGAAATAACCCTAACAGATGATTATGAAAAACTGAAGGAGGAGCATGATAATCTGAAATATGATTACAAAGAACTGAAAGCTGAATCCAATACGTTGGAGGCCGAGAAAGAAATGCTAGAAAAATGGTTGGAGGAGACGAAACCGAAGAAAGCTGGCTCATCATCAGATAAAGATTTTTCTGATGAAGTAGTTGAAGTGACTGAATCTCAAGTACAGAAAGTTTATTTGACAAGAGCACGAGGTACTACGAATGTTGGGATTAGGGTGGAATCACCAATCATTGTTCCCGATGAAGCTGTTGCTGAAACTGTCATCTCTGACAAAGCTGAGGGAAAAAGGAAGTTAGATGCTATTCCAGAGATTTTTGGTGATGAAGAAAGTTCGAAAAAGGCTAAGATTGTTGAAACAGTGCAGATTGAGCCGATTCAATCTGTAGCTGTAGTTGAGACTGAGAAAATTGATGAAACTGTGACAGAATCTGGAGCTGAAACTGAAGTATTTGCAGTCACAGATAGTGAGAAAGAAGTTGGTTCTGAAGAAACAGTTCAGGTTGAGCCGATTCAATCTGAAGCTGTGGATATGCCCGAAACTGTAGCTGAAATTACAAGTCAGTTTGAGCCGGTTCAAACTGACGATGCACCTATGATTGAAGCGTTGGATGATCTGGACGATATTGATTTCACTGAATCTGAAGATGAAGCTGGGCCAGAAACAAATGTTGTTGAAGAGATTCCGGATGATTTGGATCAAAGGTTTGCATACCTTGAGAAAATGAAGTATAATGCTGTATTTTTGAATGGGTTGACGGTGAGTCAGATAAACGAAGAATATGAAAAATGTATGATTCATCAAGACAAAGCTGCAGCCGATAAAAAGGAGTTTGTTACTGAGATGGGTGAATGGACTCCAATGCAAGAGAGTTTGAATATAGAAGATTTACCTCCGACTGAACTGTATCACCAAAATCCAGAAGATATGACTGCTTCAGACATGCGTAGTTGGTTGAGTTCAAGAAATTACCCATATAAGACTTTGAAGAGGTTGAAGTCTGAATCTTTGAGGAAAATTGTTGTTAGCTTTATGAAGACTGAAAAAATGTACAATCGTATGTTTTACTTGGACTACAACAATCCTCAGTATTTTGAGCTGACAAAAAGATTCAAAGTTCTTGGACCGAAGGAGATTCCGGTGATGGCCCTACCTGAAAATGCTCACAAGAAACGACATGAATTGATGGATATGTTTCCAAGTGAAGTTAAATCTTACAACATACCAATGGAGGTGCGTGAGTCTTGGCATAAATCAGCAACAGCAGGTGATGTTGTTAGGTCACTGCTGAGTAAAGGGCAGTCGATTGCTGAATTACTTGACTCGATGATTGTGCCAGAGAAGAATAAGAAGGTGAAGATAATAGCATGGAAATACGATGAAGTCTTTGATGCGTTTATGATAAAGAGAGTAAATGGTTTATGTGACGTATATCATTACTACTCGAGCATTTTCAAACTGGAAGTTCAGGATTTAAAGGAGTTGCACAAACTCAGGTTGATAAATCACACGCATGCTGAGCGTGGTGATAAATGTGTAATGCTTCTTGATGCCGGGATTGCTCGACCACCAAAGTATCTTGATTGCCGAGGCCAATAGGAAGATACTGCGTATGTGCAAGCAAAGAAAGAAAGAAAGAAGAAGCGTTTGGTTGTAACTGAAGATATGTATTTGGAAGAGTTTTTGGATGAGTACTTTGACAAAGTGACAAATCCTGGATTGAAGGTGATAGATGGTTCGCAATTGACAAAGCCTATACTCAGAGTGTTTTATAATCAAGAAACTTTTGAATTGAAGCTTGTTAGAAATTTGGATGATTGGGACAAAGACATGATTACACTGTTTAGTACTTTTGAGTTGAAGCTGCTACATCCATCATATATCGACTTTTTGAGAAGCTACAGAATGGAGAAGTGTAAAGATGCACTTGCTGAAGCTGATAGGAAGCTGTTTGTTGTGATGATTGAAGTTATAGCTGCGGCAACTGAAAAGATACGAGTGAGAAAGGCATTGCTAAACTCTAATCTCGTGAGGGTTGATTTACCAGAGATAGAGTATATGAGGATATCTAGAAGAGGAACCTTGGAGGTGCAAGTCAAAGGACAGGAGATGCCATTTGAATTTTATGCTAATATTGACTTTGCAGGTTTAAATCTGGATTCACTTAGACGCATGAATGCCTGCCCAATTCTGACAAATGAGTCCAACCCTCGTCAAGCCAAGATTGCAGAGAAATTTAAGTCGTGTATTGAAGAAGCATTGAAGGAACAAGAAGAGTACAAAGGCAAAGAGCTGCTGAATGTCAAAGATGAACCGGAAGAGTGGTAAAAGAGATTGATGCTGAACAAAGAAGAAAAAGATTGAAGATTTTGCTGAAGATTCAAAGATAAATCTTAGGGGGAGTACTGTTAGGGTTATTTCCTAGTTAAGATTTACTTTGTATTTTGTTTATATGTTTGTATATAGTTTAGGGTCTATTTTGTTATATTCCTTAAACTTGTATTTGTTTGCTTTAAAGCATGTAGTGAGAGAGTGTGAGGAGAGAGGCTAGATCACAATATTCACGTAAGAGAGAGAACTTGTGTGTGATTTATTTTCTCCTGCACCTTGTATCACAATACTGCTTTGATCATCAATATACAAAGAGAATTATTAGTATGAATTGTGTTAATGATTAAACTGTGTTTGTGTTTGTGTTATTCTGATCATTGAGCGATTTTCACGATCCAATTGAACCTATCATTTTATTTTTTCAAAAGTTGATTTTTTGATCAAATAAGTTTTTGGTTTGATTATAAAGGTAATGTTGTGGTTTATATAATTTTTTTTTATGTTTTTGAAAGTTCATTTTTTGAACAAATTTGTTTTTGTATGATTATATAGGTAAATGTTGTGTTTTATGTGAAAATTTTTTATTTTTTCAAAAGTTTATTTTTTGATCAAATTTGTTTTTGTGTGATTATATAGATAAATGTCGTGGTTTATATGAAAAGTTTTGATGTTTTTGAAATTTGATTTTTTGGTAAAATTTGTTTTTGTGTGATTATATAGGTAAATGTTGTGGTTTATGTGAAAATTTTTTATTTTTTCAAAAGTTGATTTTTTGAATAAATTTGATTTTAATTGGACTATATAGGTAAATGTTGTGGTTTTATAAGAAAATTTTTCATGTTTTCGAAAGTTGATTTTTTTATCGAATTTGTTTTTAGTGTTATTATATAGGAAAATGTTGTGGTTTATTGTGAAATTTTTTTATTTTTTCAAAAGTTGATTTTTTGATCAAATTTGTTTTTGGTGTGATTATTTAAGTAAATGTTGTGGTTTATATGAAAATTTTTATGTTTTTGAAAGTTGATTTTTTGATCAAATTTGTTTTTATGTTTTTGTTAGGGTTATTTCCTAGTTAAGATTTACTTTGTATTTTGTTTATATGTTTGTATATAGTTTAGGGTCTATTTTGATATATTCCTTAAACTTGTATTTTGTTGCTTTAAGCATGTAGTGAGAGAGTGTGAGGAGAGAGGCTAGATCACTATTACACGTTAGAGAGAGAATTAACTGTGTGTGATTTATTTCTCCTGCACTTGTACTACAGATTTGCTTTGATCATCAATATACAAAGAGAATTATTAGTATGAATTGTGTTTGTGATTGAACTGTTTGTTTGTGCGAATTATTCTGATCATTGTGAGTAATATTAACGATCCAATTGAACCTATCAATTGGTATCAGAGCCATTGGTATTGTGTTCTTCGCTGTTCTTAAGCAAAACACATCAATATTGCTCAAATATCATGATCTGAATGAATTGTTGCTGTTTTTAGTTGTGATTCATCAGCATAATCACTTCTAATTCACAACAATTGTGCAAATTCCATCAGATTATCATCAGATCTGAGGAATTAAGAAGATTGGAAAAGTTACTGTTCGATCAAATTTTGCTCAAATTCATTGAAAATTTGATCATGTTTTGGATTGATTGAGATTAGGGATTGATAATCGGACTATTTCACAGCTTGTGTGTGAATTTTGAACGAATTGGACAAGTTTTTGACAAAACCCAGAAAATTCTCATGGAGAAGATGATGAACAGTATGAAGTTGGTTGAAGATTAACTTGCCGGGTGATTAATTTGACTTAGACAATTTTCCTTGGACTTAGATTGAAGAACAATTAGGTCCTGTGCAGCCGTGTAAGGGAATTTGTGCTAGACGGGTAAAGAATTTGACATGAAAAAGCGTTACTGTTCAGCCGGATCAACAACTGTTGTGCCGGGTGATACACTGTTACGCCGGGTGATTAAGAGATTTCAGCCAGGTAATCATCAACTGTGTAGCCGGGTGATTAACAACTGCCGTGTGATCGAGTACTGTTCAGCCGGGCAAACCTTTTTGCCGTGTCAAGATTCTGCCGGGTCAAGTTTATCTGCCGTGTGAAGTTTTTCTTGTTGCCGGGTAACTGTTCAGCCGGGTCAAGAACAAAAGTATTACAACTGTAGAGCCGTGTGACTGTTTAGCCGTGTAAAGATTTTTTCTCTGCCGGGTGAAGAACAAAGACACTGTTTAGCCGGGTGAAAAAGGATTTTCACTGTTCAGCCGTGTGACTCATTTTAGTTGTTTTAATTCTTGTTTTTCTTATTTTGTCTTTAATTACTTGTCTTTATTTTAGTACTTTAATCATTTCTTTTCAAAAATTAACAAAAACCAAAAATATTTTCTTTAAAAATTGTTAAAAATGGCTCCTACTGATGATTCTGATAACCGTGTTCCTAGACTTGTCAATCGTGCAGATTTCAAGAACTGGACAATCAGGTTGAGACATCATTTGTGTTCTATTGACAATGATTTATGGAAGTCAATTGAAAAGGGTCCTCATATTCCAACTCAGACTGCTCCAGACAGTGCAAGTACCTACACCAAAGACTCTACTGAACCTTATCCAGAAGATAATTTGTCAGCAGAAGATCTGAGAAAAGTAAAGAATGATAGCAAGGCTTATTCTTTAATGTGCAAGGGACTGCCACTACAAGTTCTGTCAAGATTGGATGCATATCAGACTGGTTATACATGTTTCAAGGCATTAAAGTCGATATGTGAAGGAGGAGAACAATTAAGAAGTTTGAAGAAATCTAAGTTGAAAAGGCAATTGGAGTTGTTCGAGCATATTAATGGAGAAACAGTGCATCAAATGATGAACAAGTTTGTTCATTTAACTACTGAGATGTCAAACCTCGGAGTAAAGACTGAACTTCAAGACTTGAATGATCGTTTGTTATGTGCTTTGCCATCATCATGGAAGCAGACTGTTACTTTGTTGAAACATACTGAGAAATTTCCAATGGAATTAGATTTGCTTATTGGAAAGATTGAAGAAGTTGAGATTGACGAAGGATCAAGAAATACTGATAGATCAAGCTCACAAACTCAGTATAAATATGTGGTAAATCCTGCCAATACTGTGGAGAATGCATTTCTTGCACAAGATGCAATGAAGTTTGAAGAAGATGGTGATTTATTCGTTGGTGCGAGTTTTTATACTGATTCAGCATACTTTCCAAATTCACCAACTTATTCTCAACCTCAATCTCCACCAAGAAATCAAGTTCAAAGTCAGAATTTGAAGAATCAATCAGAAAATCAAAGTTCAAATGTTCAAGCTAAGGTGAAAGATGTAATGAACATTCTGTTGCAAGATGATGAGACCAAAATTGCTTTTACAGCGTTTATGGCAAGTTTTTCAAGCATACCAAGGAAGTCACTTAAGTCAAATGGACGTGGTTCTTCAAGACTTATTTGAGATGGATCCAGTTGACGTTGAGGAAATGGATTTAAACTGGCAAATGGTAATGGTTGCATATAGAACGCAGAAGCATGCATATGTTAACCGAAGCTACAAGCCTCATGCAAACAAGACGGTTGGTTTTGACAAATCAAAGGCCAGATGCTTCAACTGTAATCAGTATGGTCATTTCTCAAGAGAATGCAAAGCTCCCAAGAATCAGAATTTCAATGACCAAGCTAGTTCAAGTAATCAAGGTCAAGGTCAAAGCTCACAACAGTCTTCAAGCTACCAAAGCAGAAATCAACGTTACTTTCAGAAACCATACCAAAGTCTTCCCATGCCGGAATTGAAGGACGAAGGAAAGAAACCAGAAGACCAAACAAAGGCACTGGTGGTCAGCGTAAAAGATGGTTATGATTGGAGCGCATATGCAGAACAATTTACGTCTGATCTTACATCAAGTCTGGCTCTAGTATGTGAAATTGAAGAAGACTGGTCTGAAGAAGGGGATGGAAAAATAATTGAAGATGTCAATGAAGATTCTGAAGATTATGACTGGAGTGCAAAGTCTGATCCTACTGAAGAAACTGAATCTGAAGTTGCGTTAATGGCTACATCCAGTGAGTCTTCATCTTCTACTGAACAACCAAAGGTTAGTAATGACTTACCCCCTAACTATGTTCCACTGCCCCTAGATGTGAAAGAAAGGTTATGTTCTGAACAATGCATTCAACAAGTAGAACATTATCGAACTCATTCATTTAAAATTGGTGATAAATTAAGTAAACATGAAAAACTTCATGAACAACTTAAAATTGATCATAAAATTTCTGATGAGAAGATTTTGTCACTTAAAGAATCATGGAACAAAACTTTAAAAGAACTGGAACTTGTTACCAAACAACTGGAAGAAATGACAAAGAATTTTGAACAAGAAAAAGTTGCTCATGCTGTCACGCAAGTGGAACTAACCAAAGTTAAAAGTTGTAAGAACATGGTTAAACAACTTATGAGTAAAAGAGGTAACAAAACCAAAACCGGGTTGGGTTTTACTCATGAACCAATGCCAAATTCAATAACACAAACCTGACCGGAAAACTTTAATGAATTTGATCATTCACCTGAAAATGAACGAAAATTCAAAGAAATTCAAAGAAGTAAATCCGAGTCTGAAGGTTCTGAAGTGTTGATGGAAAGTTTGAAAGAAGAAGATGGTGTGACAACTGAAGCTGATGATGAAGCAAGCAACGAATCTGATAACAAGTTAGAGCCTGTTCTGATTCAACTTGTTGAGTATCCGGAACTGAATCCGAAGTCAGAAACAGTGAAGGATGAAGGTGAGTTTTCAGGATACAATGATCCTGACTATATCAAGTGGAAGAAAGAACAAAAGGCGCAAGTTGCTGATCAGTTGATCAAGAAGCAAGAAGTGAAAAAGGCTGAACTTTCAACTGCGAAGAAGCAGAAATCTAAAGCAATGACCAATCAATCTGAAACAAAAGAATCAAAATGAAAAAGTGTCATAAAATCGAATGACAACACTAAAGCTCAAATTGTTAAACCTGTCAAGAAGAAAGTGACAAAAGGTAAAACAATTAAGTTTGTGTCTGCAGGAACGTTTGATTTAAATGGATCTTATGGTAAACCAATCAATTCTCCAATCAAATCTAACTCTGGTCTGAAAACAGGTTCAGGTCCTAAGTCTTCCGCTGTCAATGATAAGAGAATTGAATCTAAAAAGGTAACCAAAAAGGAAAATTTAAAATCGAACCAAAGTCCCATGCAATCAAAATCACAAATCAAGTCTCCACAAAAGAATCAAGTTAATCTAAAACCGAACAAAACTGATAATGAATCTCGAGTGGGTTCAACATCAAAAGTTAACAGTCGACTCTTTAGGATTAGCAAGAAACATTGTGAGATATGTGATCGTTATAACCATGCAACTGCTGAATCTTTCTTTAACAGGTACTGCAGTTACTGTGACAAAAGAAATCATTCTTCAGAAGAATGTTTTTATAACAAATTCTGTGATATTTGTGAAAGAAGAAACCATGACACAAAGGATTGTTTCTTTCGAACAAACTCAACAAGAGAAATGACACCAATTTCAAATTTTCGAAGAAATCAGTCATTTGGTTTTCAAAATGTTAATCAAAGTCATTCTCCTGTTTTGAGAAGTTTCAATCGAAACAATTCTGGTTTAAACAATTTTGCATCAAGAAATATGCAGGTTAACAGTTTTAAACCAAGAGCTTTAATGGTAAGAAATCAAAAGTTTGAAAATAACCTTGATCCTAAGTTAGAGGAAAGGTTTATGGCTTTGAGAAGAAAGCAATCATTTCACGCCAATGGGCGAAACAGTTTTCAGCATCAAAATCTCTTAAATGAAACAAATTTTCAAAATGTTCAATATCAACAAGTTACTATTGCAGATAGATTCGGAAAACCCAAGACCGTGTGGGCCTGGGTTGACCAAACTAACTAAGTGATTGTTGAATTGCAGGTACGCCCAAGAAGACCTATCAACTCATGGTTCGTTGATAGTGGGTGTAGCCGGCACATGACAGGCAACCATGCCTTGCTTCAGGATTTCAAGCTGAAAAATGGTACACACGTCGCATTTGGAGGTGATGCGGGTGGTAAAATCACAGGTGAAGGAACTGTTTCGAATGGGGTCATTAGTTTTGATAAAGTCAACTACTGTGCACAGTTGAACTTTAACTTACTAAGTGTATCTCAAATCTGTGATAAATCTTATTCAACTCTTTTTGATGATTCTTTCTGTTATATTCGTAAACCAGGTTTCAAGATTGACAATGAGTGGGTAGTGGTTAAAGCTCCAAGAGATCGTGATGTATACAAATTGGATATGTCGCAGATAGATGCTGAAACCGAAACAACCTGTCTCATTGCACATGCTTCAAATGATGAGAGTCAGCTTTGGCATAGACGGCTGGGCCATTCAAAATTCAGAAACATGAACCGTTTGGTAACTGGAAATCACGTTGTAGGAATCCCATCGAAGAAATTCTCCACAACTGATCTCTGTCCAGCGTGTTTGAAGGGAAAACAGCATAGGATGTCTTTTAAGTCCAAGCAAGAAAACTCCATTTCAAAACCCTTGCAGATGCTACATATGGATCTTTTCGGACCAACAAATGTGCAAAGCATCGGAAAGAAGTCTTACTGTTTTGTCATTATTGACGATTTCACTAGATTTTCTTGGGTTTATTTTTTGCATGCTAAATCTGAAACAGCTGAATTATTAAAAGAATTTATCATCAAAGTTGAAAATCAATTGGAATGCAAAGTTAAAGTTTTAAGAAGTGATAATGGAACTGAATTTAAGAATGCTAATGTTGATTTATTTTGTGCAGAAAAGGGGATTGCTAGACAATTTAGTGCGCCAAGAACACCTCAACAAAACGGGGTTGCGGAACGGAAAAACCGGACACTGATTGAAGCAGCAAGATCCATGCTCGCAGATGCCAAAATCCCTATCACTTTTTGGGACGAAGCTATTGCTACTGCGTGTTTTGTACAAAATAGAACATTATTGGTTCAAGATAAACAGAAAACTTCTTATGAGTTGTTATTTGGAAGAAAACCAAATATTTCTTACTTGAAAGCATTTGGTTGTCCGGTATCGATTTTAAATTTGAATGATCATCTCGGGAAGTTTGAGTCAAAATCTGACGATGGATTTTTCCTAGGCTATTCGTCTGTTTCTAAAGCTTATCGGGTTTTTAATAGCAAAACAAATACTGTTATTGAAACTATTAACGTCAAGTTTTTAGAAAATTCGTTTCCGTTAGTGGCTCATGGTCCCGAATGGTTATTTGATTTAGATTCGTTATCGAAATCTTTCAATTCTAACTTATTTGATTTTTCAGGAAAAACAAACAAAGAATCAGGTGACTTGGGATGCTTTAGTGACGATTCTGATAATGACGAGGATGGAAATCTCAACTCAGAATATCCGTTCATGTCATTTCACAATTCTGATCATGTCAAATCCAGTCAAGATCCGGGTCCTTCTGGTTCTCATGAAGATCAAGAATCGAACAATCTTGAAGAAGATGTGAATTCGCAAGTTTCTCCTAATGATGGTGGATCTGTTCAGAATCAACCATCATCCGATCCGAATGTTGAAGTTGTTCCAGAATCTTTTGATTACTTCATAAATTCACCGGATCAAGTCCCGAATTTCACACCGCATACTTCGACCATACTACAAGATCTACCAAATCTGAATACTTCTAATCTGGAGAGTCAAGTGCAAGGAGGTGACATACCAATTCATCGAATTCACAAGAAACATCCTGTCTCTCAGATTATTGGGCCGTTGAATCAGAGAACTACAAGAAGTCAGACTGAGCAAGCAAATGTCTGTCTTTATTCGTGTTTTCTATCTCAAGTGGTGCCAAAGAACATTTCAGAGGCGCTGCAAGATAACAGCTGGATTGAAGCCATGGAAGAGGAATTACTTCAATTTCGCAAACAGGAAGTTTGGAAACTAGTGGACTTACCTGAAGGAGAGAATGCTATTGGTACAAGATGGTTGTACAAAAACAAGCCAGACGAACTTGGCATTGTAGTGAGAAACAAAGCGAGACTCATTGCACAGGGATACACTCAGGAAGAAGGCATTGATTATGAAGAGGTGTTTGCTCCGGTCGCAAGACTTGAAGCCATACGCGTTTTTCTTGCAGATGCTTCCTTCATGAAGTTTAAAGTATTCCAAATGGACGTTAAAGGTGCTTTCCTGTATGGACCTATTACAGATGATGTTTATGTCAGACAGCCTCCGGGTTTTGAAGATCCTGACTATCCTCATCGTGTATACAAGTTGAGTAAAGCTCAATATGGTCTACACCAAGCTCCAAGAATCTGGTATGAGACATTATCCAAGCATTTACTAGAACATGGATTTACAAGAGGTCAGATTGATCCAACTTTGTTTATGAAGAGGGAGAATGACGATTTGTTGTGCGTTCAAGTATATGTGGACGATATTATCTTCGGATCAACCAGTGCGTTAATGTGCAAAGAATTTGAAGAAATCATGAAGTCTAGATTCCAGATGAGTTCAATGGGGGAGATTAATTTCTTTCTTGGATTACAAGTGAAACAATCAGCTGACGGAATTTTCATCAATCAATCAAAATTTGTTGAGAAGTTGTTGAAGAATTTCAAGATGCAAGATTGTCAGACAATTCGAACTCCATCTGATGTGAACTGCAAGATTCAACCTGATCCAAAGGGCAAAGCAGTTGATCAAACACTATACAGATCAATGATCGGTTCTCTGATGTACCTTACTGCATCAAGACCAGACATCATGTACGCTGTGTGTGTATGCGCCAGATACCAGTCTGATCCGAAAGAGTCGCACCTTGTTGCTGTGAAGCGTATATTCAGATATCTTAAAGGGAAACCAAATCTTGGGTTATGGTATCCTTACGAAGGAAATTTTGAATTATATAGCTATTCTGACAGTGATTTTGGTGGTTGTGCTCTTGACAGGAAATCGACTACTGGTGGATGTCAATTTCTGGGTCCTAGGCTTGTCTCTTGGCAATGCAAGAAGCAGACCAATGTTTCTGTATCCACAGCTGAAGCAGAGTATATCGCTGCATCTGCAGGATGTTCTCAGGTTTTGTGGTTACAAAATCAGTTGCTTGACTACGGGTTTAACTTTCTAAAAACTCCTATTTACATAGACAATACTGCTGCTATGTTTATTACTGCTAATCCTGTTCAACACTCAAAAACCAAACATATCGAAATTCGATATCATTTTTTAAGAGACAACTCTGAAAAGGGTTTAATAATTTTGATTAAGGTTCATACCGACAAACAACTGGCAGATCTTTTCACAAAATCTTTTTTGTCAGGCCGGTTTGAATTCTTAATTCAATCCATAGGATTAATCAATCATGATTGATTCTATTTTTCGTAAAAACAAACAAAAATCAGAAAAATATAAAGCCAAAAATATAATAAGTTGATGTCATATATTGTTTCCGTTGTCTTTTATTTTATGTTTTGCATTGTGTGTGTGCATGAAAAAGAAAAGCAAAAACAAAATATAAAAGCAAAAAGAAAAGAAAATATCATATCATAAGAATCTATATTGCACAAAGTGAGAAATGATAGTTACACTAGACATTATTTGTTACATCTTTTTTAAATAAAGACTGATGAATGTTAATTGATGTGCTAGACAGCTCAGGCAATTAGACTGAAAAAGTAAGTTGATTGTTGACAAACATAAACTTAATGATCTTTGTGTTAAGTTCCATTGTTATACATGTCTAGATATATATCTTTTGATACATTGCTTGTGATGATAGTTGTGCATGATCGGGTAACGATGTAGTCTATTCAGTGTGATGAACCGCATCGTGAGCTTCTTTGTTGTGGTACCCACAGACCTGAAGTCTCACACGAAGTCTCTTTTGAGCTTCAAGATGCAGCAAAAGATTCCAAAATGGAACAAAAAGAGTCCCAAATGTGGACCAACACCAAACAAAATTCCAAAAAGGAATTCAGAAGATTCCCAAGGGGAACAATAGGAAAGAAAAATTCCCAAAGATGGAATTAAAAGAAGTCCCAAAGTGGACCAAATTCGAATAGAACCCAGATTCCACACTGTGTATGACTGTAAGTGACCAAGTTGTGTACAATATGCATTCAGGTAGTGATTGATAAGGAAATATGTTGACATATGTATACATGTGGGTCACATAAGTCATTCTAATCGAACCTTAAATATCATCATGATACTGAAAAAGTAAGTGTGTCAATTCGAGCTAATTGGTATGTTCTCATATCATCACTCAATCAAGCATAAGTCAAATGTCTATTCAAAACTTGCAAAACATGTTCAGATAATGTGTGGTATGATCTCACTGCGATATTTTGATTCATTGCATTGCATATGTCTTTAATTTAATGTGTGTGCTGTGACACCCCGCCCGGCGGCGGAAACACCGGGCTGTCATTGGAATGGATATCATTAGTAACCAAAGCTCATGGCATCATTTTTATTAATGACTAATAATTGTACTTATAAGTTTGGAACATAATTCATAAATAGCAAAACGACAAAAGTCATAACGAAACAGTAATGGCAATGAAGTCATTTTTATTAACTAAGTCCAATGCATCCTATGTCTTGGTAAAAGTAAAATCTCATAAACACGCACCACCTGAAATATGTGAAAAGACACAGTTAGCTACACAAGCTAGTGAGTAAAAACACAATTTGATATTACTGGTATTGAAATCCGAGATCAACAAACTATGTTACGCAAGCTTACATGTATAGTCATTTCGTAATATTACTCGACCATGACCCCTAGAATAGAATAGAACACAACCACATAGAATCCACACTTCTTGATTTTGCCATTTTGTCATGAGGAACCAACTCATGTATTTGATTTACTGATAACTTTTTACCAACCGTCAATTATCCGTCTCGTTTGTAAGTTATCAGTAATCAATTAGCAACTTAGGGACATGGCATAGCAACTAGCATCATAGTATAGCAACAACCGTCATATCATAGCAACCATAGTAAACATAGAATAGAATGGCCGGGTTAAATCACCTATCGTTGTTGTCCAGGCAGGTGGGTTTGTCAAACCATTAGCGCTAACATTGTACCAGTGGGATTACAAAGCAATAAACTACTTTAAACTACCAAGTAAGATTGCATCAAGCCGCGAACTAGATTAACATATTTGTATGATCTATTTTTAGAAAAGTAGTAAATAGTAAACATAGCACATATTTCAGCCCCAAAACGTAAAAGTAAAAAGGGGAGTGAGTTTACTCACCTCGAATACGGGTCTGAAATAAATAGCACACTTAGATAGAACCGAGGACTTCTCAAATACTAGATTTACCTAAGTAATGAGAATCCTACTTAGCAACAAATAGTATAGAAAACCGGAATGGAAAATAATAGATAAAACATTAGATAATTTGGATTCTAGGTTTCGGTTTCGGATTTGGGGTTTTTGGTAAAACGATTTCGAAAATATATAATTTATTTATTCGTAACGTCGTGATAGATAATAATATTTCTAACAATAAGTATTTTGATGTTAAGGAAATATACAATTCCTAAGAAAATGCTTTAAAACATTTATCGTAATCTTTAAAGTATAAACGTCCATATTAGGTTTTTTATTTATTTAAAAAGACTATTACTTATATATTTTTAAAAGTATAACAAGGTTTGTAAGAGTTAAGTTTTTATAAAAACTAAACCTATATGAAAATCATGGTTTTATAAGATTTAAATCATTTTATAGAATATATATATAGTATAGTATTAGTTTTTAGGTTAGTATTTTGGTTAAAACATTAAGTAGAAAAAGCTTAAAAAAATATGTGGTCTTGCCCTGGTTCGAACCCAGGACCTTTACGTTGTAACCATTTGCATTAACCAGCTACGCCAAAGTTCATATTTGTTTATAATCTGTTTCCAAATTGTTTTATTTCAAATTCAACTAATATCCCCAATACAAATAAACCCTAGAAACCAAATCACTACAATTCGTGAGATTGAAACACTGAATTCAGAAATTGATCGAAGATTATCAATCCACGCATGAAGAGGATCATTTCAATATAAAATACTTACTACAACATGATCGAATTGAATCAGATGTTTGAAGAACAAGACACGCGATGGTGATGAATCAAACAGGACTTAGACGCTGTTATACTTCGATTCCACTTGCAGATTCAATACTTGATATGCGAAAAACAAAAGCCCTAAGTCAATTTAAGATTATGTTAATGATTAGATGATGAACAGGTGATGAACATTTACGAACAAGGTTTGATTTGCTTACAGATTTTTGAGGAATGTTGCTTGAAAATGTTTTGATAGGAAGCAAGAGCGATACAGAAGGAATGATTGTGTTGATCTAATTGAGTTTTGGTGAACTGAAACGGTTCGAATGGGTTGAAGATTGAATACGGTTTTAATTGGATTAGTGGTTGTTTAATTCGTGGATTAAAACTCAATTAATTGATATAGACGATTTCTAATCATTGAGAGGACTGTTTTGATGCAACAAAATATTGATTTGGTACGTTATAGGTCGAATTGATGAAGTGGGTGTTTATGTTACGGTTTTGGAAACGATTATGAGGTAAAATGTGTCGATTTCGTAGTGATTGGGGTATGGCAACATGTTCGAAACCCATTTAGGAACATTTTGGTATATTTGAATGGGTTTAAAACGAGTTAAAACGGGTTTTTGGAGTGTCGCCGGAGATGGTGTTTGGCCGGAAAAAGTCGCCGGCGTGGGCCGGAATCACGGGGGTGATGGGGGGGTGGTTTGGGTAAATTTTCTAATTTACATTTTATACCCTGCAATTACAATTTATGCTAACTAATTAGTTAAAGTTTAAATATGAGTTTCATTTTTGACAGTTTTGGCCCAAAGTTAATTAATCTATATTTTAACTAACCAATCTAACCTAGTAACGTTGTGACGTTTATAGAAATGACGTTTTTACCTCTTTAGCTCGTTTTTGACGTTAAATGACTATTTTGAGACTTTGCTAATATTTATTTTTAATAATCTTATAATAGTATATATATGTATATATTTTTATTTTTAACAAAATGTCATATATGTATATATATATATATATATATATATATATATATATATATATATATATATATATATATATATATATATATATATATATATATATATATATATATATATATATATATATATATATACTTTGGAAGTTTAATATTTGCACTTAGTAATTAATTAGTAACCGTTCAATAATAATTTAGTCGATTTATTGAAGACGGAAAATAGCTTAAAGGTCCGACATACTTATTATATATTCTTAATAATGAAGCGTTACGTTTAAAGGAGATAATTACGAATACATTAAACAGAGATAGCTTCGGGTTCAAGTCGGGCATTCGGGTTCGGGCTCGGGGCAGATGTCACAGTCTCCCCTCCTTATAGAAATTTCGTCCCGAAATTTGCTCAAACCGAAGAAGGAAAAGAACGAAAAGATGCGGACATTTAGCTTTCATCTGGTACTAACGTTCCCAAGTAACTCAGGTTCGCATTTTGATTTGAACGAACTTTCGGTATCTGACTAAGCTTGAGCGGTTTAACCTCACGATCCAAAAAATTTTCTAATGGTCGTTTGCTAAGTTCTATTGATTCATCGATGTGGAATTTTTGATTTCATCGGAAGACACAATGAGGTTTGTATAAGATAACATTTCTTTAGATTTGTAATATGGGGAATAGGTTATTTATTTATTTGTTTGTTAAATTTGCATTTATTATTGTTATTATTATCATATGTATATATATATTAGGCTCGCGAACGACGCACATACGGAACAAGTTAACTTTCTTTGTCTTTACATTGACACGAGCGAACACACGACATAATCTTAACGTATAAATTTTGAGTTAAACGTAAGGCAAAAGATAATCATGAAAAACAAGACCTTGAAGTTTAAGTTTGCACCATAAATATAAACTCATAGAAACATTTTTTTTTATTCTTGTTCTTTTATTCCACTACATAGGGATTATTAAATCCACATGATAATTAGCAAATGATAAAACAAACTTTAATGAAACAAAGTTCTTATTGGCACCCGAATAAAATAGAAACGTAATGATCATTTGGGAAGCATATCGTTCACGACGTCATTGTTTGCTTGAGCTTGATTAGTTATGATATTGAAAGTTCTAGCACGACCAACTTGATTGGCATTAGCATTAGTATTCACGTTCACATTGATGGGCTGAGGACAATTGTTGCGGAAATGAGTCGGATCGCCACAATTGAAACAAGCACGACCCTGATTATTACCTCAGTTGTTATTCTCATTATTCGGAGCGTTCAAACAATCTTTGGCCACGTGCCCGAAGCGTTGACAAACCGAGCACTTGTGACATGGAATATTAGGAGGATGGTGAAGAGGACACTTGTTGCATTTGGGATAGTATCCCGTATACGGCTTTCGGTTAACATTACCACCTTGCGGTCCCATAGGAGGATTAGGAGCATTGATAGTTAATTGGTAGCATTGTGTTTTCGCTTCTTAGAATTGGATGAAGAATCAGGCTTAAAACCCTTATAGGAATCGTCCTCAGATGATTTAGAATCATCATTAACGGAACCTTTGGACTTTTTGTCACCCTTTCGAGTCAAGGTACCAGCTCGCACGTGATTTTCGGTAAGGCGACCCGCCATGGTCATAGCCTCACCCACAGTATCGGGCTTACTACCCCACA
Organism: Tagetes erecta; assembly: GCA_030867185.1. Taxonomy (NCBI): domain Eukaryota; kingdom Viridiplantae; phylum Streptophyta; class Magnoliopsida; order Asterales; family Asteraceae; genus Tagetes; species Tagetes erecta. The sequence continues at coordinate 10,221,236 of CM061497.1, forward strand.
CGACATCCTGGATAGTCATTGGTAAACCCCCGATGTATTGCTCAACCCCACGAGATTCGGGAGTGATCATATTGGGACACAAGGTACTAAGCTGAGAAAAGCGGTCATTGTAGGCCACGTTTTCACCACTATCTTGCTTGAGACCCCAGAATTCAGCCTCAAGTTTACGGATTTCACTTGGAGGGCAATACTTACTAGTCATAGTGGTTTTGAATGCAGTCCAAGTCAAGGCAGCCACAGCGGCTTCACCAAGCCTACTCAGAGCACCCTTTTGAAGGACACTAGTTGCATAGCGGACCTTGAGATTTTCAGGGCATTCACAATTGATAAAGGTACTCTCCATGCTTTCATACCACTGGAGAAGTCCCGTAGCCCCTTCATTACCGAGGAATTTGGTTGGACCACACGAATTGAAATACTTAAGAGTACAACTGGGAGTCTTAGGTTCATTGTTTTGATTAGCAGCGTTGAGTTGTTGCACGAGATTAGGCAAAATGTTAGCAATTTGGGTCGCGATGGTGTTAGCAAGTCGTTCACGCCTTGTTGTCATTCTACAAGATAAGATAGAAAAGAATTTTCATGAGATATGGATCAAAATTTAGGATAACATAAGTTGTGACAAGATTTTGATTAATTAGGATTGTAATCGTACTTAGAACATCATGGAATTCTTTAGAAGACATATCATGGAAAATCACTTAGAAACCTTAGAAACATTAGTAAATAATCTTGGAATAAAAATTGAAATAATATAGAAATTCATAGAAATAATTAGAAATCATAGAAATAAAAATCATGGAATCATTATGGAAATAGATAAATAGAATTTTGAAGGCTTAAGAGTGTGTCTTGGTTTTGGACACTTATGACTTATCAAAGTGTTAAGTTTGTTCTCAACGTATTCGAGAAAGGCGTGCTTTAGCCTATAGGTTCACACTCATCACGTGCATCCCCAGGTAAGCATACAGGTCTCTTAAAGAGATTTATACGAAATGCTTGCCTTAGACAGGATGTCCGTGATACAGGCGTTCCCCCTTCCAGATTGCACACGTTTCCCACGTTTTGAACTCGCTTAAGACAATGACGAGATTCCACAAAGAGAAAAGATCATAATCTTGCAGACGAGTCTCTTGTAGCTCCTTCGAGAAACCGAGTAAGAAATAAGATAAAGAAGAGGTGTAGAAAGGTTCATAGAAGGAAAAAGAAATAAGTTCATGAAGAGTTTTCTAGGCACTAATATTTGCACTAGGGACTCTTAGGTTATAGTCTAGGTCGGTGTGTTTCTAAATACCCTATCCTAGTTCCCTATAACCATGGCTCTGATACCAAACTGTGACACCCCGCCCGGCGGCGAAAACACCGGGCTGTCATTGGAATGGATATCATTAGTAACCAAAGCTCATGGCATCATTTTTATTAATGACTAATAATTGTACTTATAAGTTTGGAACATAATTCATAAATAGCAAAACGACAAAAGTCATAACGAAACAGTAATGGCAATGAAGTCATTTTTATTAACTAAGTCCAATGCATCCTATGTCTTGGTAAAAGTAAAATCTCATAAACATGCACCACCTGAAATATGTGAAAAGACACAGTTAGCTACACAAGCTAGTGAGTAAAAACACAATTTGATATTACTAGTATTGAAATCCGAGATCAACAAACTATGTTACGCAAGCTTACATGTATAGTCATTTCGTAATATTACTCGACCATGACCCCTAGAATAGAATAGAACACAACCACATAGAATCCACACTTCTTGATTTTGCCATTTTGTCATGAGGAACCAACTCATGTATTTGATTTACTGATAACTTTTTACCAACCGTCAATTATCCGTCTCGTTTGTAAGTTATCAGTAATCAATTAGCAACTTAGGGACATGGCATAGCAACTAGCATCATAGTATAGCAACAACCGTCATATCATAGCAACCATAGTAAACATAGAATAGAATGGCCGGGTTAAATCACCTATCGTTGTTGTCCAGGCAGGTGGGTTTGTCAAACCATTAGCGCTAACATTGTACCGGTGGGATTACAAAGCAATAAACTACTTTAAACTACCAAGTAAGATTGCATCAAGCCGCGAACTAGATTAACATATTTGTATGATCTCTTTTTAGAAAAGTAGTAAATAGTAAACATAGCACATATTTCAGCCCCAAAACGTAAAAGTAAAAAGGGGAGTGAGTTTACTCACCTCGAATACGGGTCTGAAATAAATAGCACACTTAGATAGAACCGAGGACTTCTCAAATACTAGATTTACCTAAGTAATGAGAATCCTACTTAGCAACAAATAGTATAGAAAACCGGAATGGAAAATAATAGATAAAACATTAGATAATTTGGATTCTAGGTTTCGGTTTCGGATTTGGGGTTTTTGGTAAAACGATTTCGAAAATATATAATTTATTTATTCGTAACGTCGTGATAGATAATAATATTTCTAACAATAAGTATTTTGATGTTAAGGAAATATACAATTCCTAAGAAAATGCTTTAAAACATTTATCGTAATCTTTAAAGTATAAACGTCCATATTAGGTTTTTTATTTATTTCAAAAGACTATTACTTATATATTTTTAAAAGTATAACAAGGTTTGTAAGAGTTAAGTTTTTATAAAAACTAAACCTATATGAAAATCATGGTTTTATAAGATTTAAATCATTTTATAGAATATATATATAGTATAGTATTAGTTTTTAGGTTAGTATTTTGGTTAAAACATTAAGTAGAAAAAGCTTAAAAAAATATGTGGTCTTGCCCTGGTTCGAACCCAGGACCTTTACGTTGTAACCATTTGCATTAACCAGCTGCGCCAAAGTTCATATTTGTTTATAATCTGTTTCCAAATTGTTTTATTTCAAATTCAACTAATATCCCCAATACAAATAAACCCTAGAAACCAAATCACTACAATTCGTGAGATTGAAACACTGAATTCAGAAATTGATCGAAGATTATCAATCCACGCATGAAGAGGATCATTTCAATATAAAATACTTACTGCAACTTGATCGAATTGAATCAGATGTTTGAAGAACAAGACACGCGATGGTGATGAATCAAACAGGACTTAGACGCTGTTATACTTCGATTCCACTTGCAGATTCAATACTTGATATGCGAAAAACAAAAGCCCTAAGTCAATTTAAGATTATGTTAATGATTAGATGATGAACAGGTGATGAACATTTACGAACAAGGTTTGATTTGCTTACAGATTTTTGAGGAATGTTGCTTGAAAATGTTTTGATAGGAAGCAAGAGCGATACAGAAGGAATGATTGTGTTGATCTAATTGAGTTTTGGTGAACTGAAACGGTTCGAATGGGTTGAAGATTGAATACGGTTTTAATTGGATTAGTGGTTGTTTAATTCGTGGATTAAAACTCAATTAATTGATATAGACGATTTCTAATCGTTGAGAGGACCGTTTTGATGCAACAAAATATTGATTTGGTACGTTATAGGTCGAATTGATGAAGTGGGTGTTTATGTTACGGTTTTGGAAACGATTATGAGGTAAAATGTGTCGATTTCGTAGTGATTGGGGTATGGCAACATGTTCGAAACCCATTTAGGAACATTTTGGTATATTTGAATGGGTTTAAAACGAGTTAAAACGGGTTTTTGGAGTGTCGCCGGAGATGGTGTTTGGCCGGAAAAAGTCGCCGGCGTGGGCCGGAATCACGGGGGTGATGGGGGGGTGGTTTGGGTAAATTTTCTAATTAACAGTTTATACCCTGCAATTACAATTTATGCTAACTAATTAGTTAAAGTTTAAATATGAGTTTCATTTTTGACAGTTTTGGCCCAAAGTTAATTAATCTATATTTTAACTAACCAATCTAACCTAGTAACGTTGTGACGTTTATAGAAATGACGTTTTTACCTCTTTAGCTCGTTTTTGACGTTAAATGACTATTTTGAGACTTTGCTAATATTTATTTTTAATAATCTTATAATAGTATATATATGTATATATTTTTATTTTTAACAAAATGTCATATATGTATATATATATATATATATATACTTTGGAAGTTTAATATTTGCACTTAGTAATTAATTAGTAACCGTTCAATAATAATTTAGTCGATTTATTGAAGACGGAAAATAGCTTAAAGGTCCGACATACTTATTATATATTCTTAATAATGAAGCGTTACGTTTAAAGGAGATAATTACGAATACATTAAACAGAGATAGCTTCGGGTTCAAGTCGGGCATTCGGGTTCGGGCTCGGGGCAGATGTCACATGTGCTTTGTGTATGCAGGCATATGGAATCTTTATTGACACATCAACATCCTTGTTAAACTTAAAAATTTTCAAGAAATTTCAAGTTTAGGGGGAGAATAAATTGAAGAAAAATATCTATACAAAAATCCAAAAATATTGTTGAATAAGTGTGTTTTGAATGAACACGATTATGTGGTATGAAAAGCAAAGGTATTGGATATGTGTTAAAAACAAACCCAAGGTCTTGTGAATTGTTTTTAAGAAATTGCTTCGGGATATAGAAAAATTGGTTGTGCAAAAACATTTTTTGAAAAAGAAAAAGGAAAATGAATTTAAATTGTGTTAAATTTGTTGCCCTAAAAATGTTGATTGATAATTAATGTGACAAATTCTTTTTAAGGATATCTTGTCTAATTAATGTGTCAAGAATATTTGCAGGTGCAATAAATGCTGTTGAAAAAGTCAACAGACGAGAAAAGTGAAGAAAAATCGCAAAGTGTTATAGCCGGGCAAAGATATCAGATACAACTGTTCTGCCGGGTAATGAACATACTGTTCAGCCGGGTAATGTTGTGATGTTGATACAAGCCGGGTGATTGAGAAAAAGGTGAAGATATTATGACCACTGTACAGCCGGGCAAAGATCATGTCAAATACTGCCGGGTGAAGGTCATAGATATCTGCCGGGTGACAAGTGTTTACTATACAACCGGGTAAAAGAGAAATCTTCTTGCCGTGTAAAGTGTATGACACTGTGTTGCCGGGTAATGAAGAAAAGCATGCCGGGTGATATTGAAGAAGAATGTTGCCGTGTAAAGAAGAATGCTGCCATGTGAAGAAGGCATGCCGGGTGATGAAGAAAGCAAGCCGGATGAAAGAAAAGCAACTGTGTTGCCGGGTGATGAAGAAAGGTTGCCGGGTGATGTTTTAAAGACTACTATTCTGCCGGGTGATGAATAAAACCCATCAGGTGTAGTTGTTCCTAACCTTTACCCGTCACTACAGTGACTTACCCGTCTCTACAGTGTTTGACCCGTCAAGTATATTTCACATGTTGTGACTTGTCCAAACAGTACATGACCCGTCACAACAGTGCATGACACGGATCAACAGTGCTTGACCCGGCAAGGCTTATTGGGCTTTTTAAGCTTGCCCGTCCAATTTGTTGACCCGGCACTTCATGTTTGACCTAAATTTTTGACGATATAAAAACCCGCCTCTTCACAAACACTTATCACTTTTCACATTCACTTTCAAGCAAATCCCCTGTACCTAAATTGTTTTGATTATCATATTCAGTCATTGTTCTGTAACAAGTGTAATCGACTGAATAAGGTATTGTACTTGTGATTTGTTCTTGATAAACCTGCAAATCGACCGATAAAATGAAAAACGATGATGAACAGTGTTTTGACCAATGAATCGACACTTTGATTGTGTGTGTTAAAACCTAAATCAAATGTTGTTTTAAGTGTAAAATCTGTCGATCATTAAGAATCTATCACTCATTTGCACCAAAACACCTTAAAACCAACTGAATCAATCAAAATTGTCACAACAGTCAAAAATCGCCATTGTTGAACTTTGAAGCTCTTAAATGTTAAACATCAAAATGATGAAATGTTTGGTTAAAAATGACAAATCCTTGTTAAAACAAGAACTAAAACATGATAAACAACTTCATCATACAAATGTCAAAATTGTGCTTAAGTGTTAAACTGTTAAATTGAAAATTGTTGTATAATCATTAAAATTCAAAGTTGTTTTGATCAAAATGATGAAAATCAGTTTGTTAGATCAATTTAGGGTTAAAATGATTACGTGAATGCTTTTCTTCTTAACTTTTGTTCATACACTTATAAAATTTTGATATGTTTTTAATGAAGAATCTAACACATTTGTCTTGTTTATGTTTGTGTTTGTTTTGACAGATGGAGAATCTAAAGTTTGAGCCCAAACACAATTTGGTGGCATGTTTGGATGAATCTATCCCTGAAACTGATGGTTACAGAGATATGATCAAGTTTATCAAGAGGACGAAATATGTATATGCTATGTGTGCCAAACCGGTCATATATGCAAGGCTGATTAAGAGTTTTTGGAGGACAGCAGAGGTTATCAGAGATGATCATGGTGTTGCTGTTGTTAGAGGAAATATTGCTGGTGATATGGTATTGACAGTGTCTGAAGAAGCAATCAGAACTGCCTTAAGGATTGATGAAGATGAAGTTGGTATGAATGATGAATTAACCATGGCAGAATGTCAGTCGTGTTTTGTTAATATGGGTCATCCACCTGTATTTCCAAAGTCACAGTTTTACAGAGCAAAATTGGGAAAGAAGTTCAAGTTGCTATGTTATGTTGTTCAACAGTGCATGTCCAGGAGGAGTGCAGGTTTTGACAACTTCCCATCTGACATAGCTTCACCGATAGTTGCCATTGCAGAGAACAAACCATTCAACATGTCGAGATGGATTATGAATGGATTTGTGTTTAACTTGGTGAAAGGCAAGAGGTTTAAGTTTCTCATGTACCCGAGATTCTTACAACTGATGATTAATGTTGCCTATCCTATCATCAGAGCCGAAGGTTATTCTGGAGGTATCTTATATACTGAGGACATGAACGATCTATCTTACAGAAAGATGAGTATCGGGAATGTGCCTAATGTGGAGTTGTTTGACTATATGAGAGATATAGCCAACAATGAAGAAGATGTTGAAGGTATTTATCATCATATTTCGAATGGAGAGATTGTGAATCCAGTGGATCTTGTTGATAGAGAGATTGATGAAAGTGATGATGGTCAAGATGATGATGGTAATAATGATGGTGAAAGTGATGATGGTCAAGATGATGATAATGATGATGGTGGTAATGAAGGTGCTGAATCTGAATCTAATTCAGAGGAGGCAGAGATTGTTGAAACAACTGAACCGATGGAATTGGAGACTGAGAATGTTGAAGTCATTGAGCCTGTTGAGATAGAAGAACCTGTTGAGGTTGCTTTAGTTGAAGAAGAAGTAGTTGCTGAAATTCCAAAGGATATTACTGTTCAGTATGTTAGAAGAAGAAGGACGAAATCAGTGATAGAGTCTGTTACTGTAGAGGAACCGAATGTAATTGAGCCTGAAGAGATAGATGTAATTCAGATTGCTCAGGAGGTAATGGCCGAAGCTGAATCTATTGCACAGATAGTTGAAGAAGCTGATGCTGGCGTTACTGATCCTATTTCTGTTGATATACCCACCACATCATCACCTATTGCACAAAACACTGAACAAAGTTTGGAGTCTTCACCAAATTTTGTGCCAAGTGTTGATCAAACAGAGAATGAGAAAAGAATTGTTGAGTTAGAGGAGATGGTTGCAAAGTTGGTAGAAGCGAATGGCCTGTTGAAAGCTTCAAATGAACGGAAAAAGAAAAGATTTGAAGAGTTTTGGAATATTCATAATCAGAATTTGAAAACCTTCAAAAAGTTGGATGAGGATCATGTCAAGCTTGTTGATGAACATGTGAAATTGAAGGACGATTATGAAAAATTGAAAGAGGAGTATGAGACTCTGAAGTTCGATTATACGGATCTGAAAGCTGAATGTAATACACTGGATGCAGAAAAAGAAATGTTGGAGAAATGGCTGGAGGAAACGAAACCGAAGAAATCTGGCTCATCATCTGATAAAGATTTTTCAGATGAAGTGGTTGAACTTACTGAAGCGGCTAAAGTTCCAAAAGTTTATCTAACCAGAGCAAGAGGTACTACGAATGTTGGGATAAGGGTGGAATCTCCAATCATCATTCCCGATGAAGCTGTTGCTGAAACTGTCATCTCTGACAAAGCTGAGGGAAAAAGGAAGCTAGATGCAGTTCTAGAGATTATGGGAGATGAAAGCAGTTCAAAAAGGGCGAAGATAGATGAAACAGTGCAGATTGAGCCGATTCAATCTGTAGCTGTAGTTGAGACTGAGAAAGTTGAGGTGAATATGACTGAAGCTGAAATTGCTAAACCAGTTCAGATTGAGCCGATTCAATCTGAAGCTGCTGTTATTGAAGAAGTGCCTGAAACTGCTGAAATTGCTGAAATTGTACCTGAAGTTGCAAGTCAGTTTGAGCCGGTTCAAACTGGCAATGCACCTATGATTGAAGCTTTAGATGATTTGGACGATATAGATTTCACTGAGTCTGAGCCAGAAGCTGAACCAGAAACAAATGTTGATCAAGAGATTCCGGATGATTTGGATCAAAGATTTGCATATCTTGAGAAAATGAAATACAATGTTGTGTTCTTGAATGGGTTGACTGTGAGCCAGATAAACGAAGAATATGAAAAGTGTATGATTGCCCAAGACAAAGCTGCTGCTGATAAGAAAGAGTTTGTCATTGAGATGGGTGAATGGACTCCAATGCAAGAAAGCCTGAACATAGAAGACTTGGCTCCAACTGAACTTTATCATCAAAATCCGGAAGAAATGTCGAGTACAGATATGCGAAGTTGGCTAAGCTCAAGGAACTATCCATATAGAACTTTGAAGAGGTTGAAATCTGAGTCACTGAGGAAGATTGTTACTAGTTTTATGAAGACGGAGAAAATGTACAACCGGATGTTTTATTTGGACTACAACAATCCTCAGTATTTCGAGCTGACAAAGAAATATAAAGTTCTTGGACCTAAAGAACTTCCGGTGATGGCTTTACCTGAAGATGCTCACAAGAAAAGGCACGAATTGATAGATATGTTTCCAAGCGAAGTTAAATCTTATAACATACCGATGGATGTTCGCGAATCATGGCATAAGTCAGCCACAGCAGGTGACGTGGTGAGGTCACTGCTGAGTAAAGGTCAGTCAATCGCTGAATTACTTGATTCGATGATTGTGCCAGAGAAGAATAAGAAGGTGAAGATAATTGCATGGAAATACGATGAAGTGTTTGATGCTTTTATGATAAAGAGAGTTAATGGATTATGTGACGTATATCATTATTACTCGAGCATTTTCAAACTAGAAGTTCAAGATTTGAAGGAGCTGCACAAACTCAGGTTGATAAATCACACGCATGCTGAGCGTGGTGATAAATGTGCAATGCTTTTTGATGCCGGGATTGCTAGACCACCGAAGTATCTTGATTTCAGAGGCCAACAAGAAGATACTGCTTATGTGCAAGCCAAGAAAGAAAGAAAGAAGAAACGATTGGTTGTGACTGAAGATATGTATCTTGAAGAATTTTCGGATGAATATTTTGACAAGGTGACAAATCCTGGATTGAAGGTGATAGATGGTTCGCAAATGACAAAGCCTATACTTAGAGTTTTCTATAATCAAGAAACCTTTGAGTTGAAGCTTGTTCGGAATTTGGATGATTGGGACAAAGACATGATTACACTGTTTAGTACTTTTGAGTTGAAGCTGCTACATCCGTCATACATAGACTTTTTGAGAAGCTACAGAATGGAGAAGTGTAAAGATGCACTTGCTGAAGCTGATAGGAAGTTGTTTGTTGTAATGATTGAAGTAATAGCTGCGGCAACTGAAAAGATACGAGTGAGAAAGGCATTACTGAACTCTAATCTCGTGAGGGTTGATTTACCAGAGATAGAGTATATGAGAATATCTAGAAGAGGAACTTTGGAGGTGCAAGTCAAAGGACAAGAGATGTCGTTTGAATTTTATGCTAATATTGACTTTGCAGGTTTAAATCTGGATTCACTTAGACGCATGAATGCCTGCCCAATTTTGACAAATGAGTCCAAGCCGAGACAAGCCAAAATTGCTGAAAAGTTCAAGTCCTGTATAGAAGAAGCATTAAAGGAACAAGAAGAGTTCAAAGGAAAAGAGCTGCTGAATGTCAAAGATGAACCGGAAGATTGGTAGAAAGAGATTGATGCTGAACAAAGAAGAAAAAGATAGAAGATTTTGCTGAAGATTCAAAGATAAATCTTAGGGGGAGTACTGTTAGGGTTATTTCCTAGTTAAGATTTACTTTGTATTTTGTTTATATGTTTGTATATAGTTTAGGGTCTATTTTGATATATTCCTTAAACTAGTATTTTGTTGCTTTAAGCATGTAGTGAGAGAGTGTGAGGAGAGAGGCTAGATCACTATTACACGTTAGAGAGAGAATTAACTTTGTGTGATTTATTTCTCCTGCACTTGTACTACAGATTTGCTTTGATCATCAATATACAAAGAGAATTATTAGTATGAATTGTGTTTGTGATTGAACTGTTTGTTTGTGCGAATTATTCTGATCATTGTGAGTAATATTAACGATCCAATTGAACCTATCAAAAACACATCAATATTGCTCAAATCATGATCTGAATGATCTGTTGCTGTTTTTGGATCTGATTCATCATCGGAATCATTTCTAATTCACAACAATTGTGCAAATTCCATCAGATTATCATCAGATCTGAGGAATTAAGAAGGAATTGAAAGTTACTATTCGATCAAATTTTTGCTCAAAATCAACAAAAATTGATCATGTTTTAAGTAACAAGAGTATATAAAATACTGAAACCGTTTAACCGATAAACATCATTACTATTGCTGGTTAGCTAGACCACCTCGTTTACTACATGAGCACGTCGAGATTAAACTGAACGATACGATAAGGTTGCCTTGTTACCACCACGACGGGTGACCAAAAGTTAAAGGACATTTTGCACCACCTGGAAACCAATCCAGCATGATGGGGTCTGCCGAACCAGTAGTACTACTCAAATTTCCCCGTTATACCCACTTTATATTAATAATCTCGACAAAAAGGAAAGGACTTTAGAGTTGGGTGGAATCATGCTCAGTAAAATAAACAGTTAGACAATAGAACTTTGTTTTATCAAAACCGTTGCCCGAAGGCCCTGCCCAAAGGCGTAAACCTTAGCCCAAGGCTGTCTAAAAGCTTGCCCGAAGGCCCTACCTGAAGGTATAAAACTCAGCCCAAGGCTGTTTAAAATCTTGCCCGAAGGCATTTGTACTCTTATCGAAACCTACCCGTAGGCATTACCCGAAGGTATAAAAATTAGCCTTATTTGGCCCCGCCCGAAGGCATAAAGTTTTGCTCGAAGGCCCTGCCCGAAGGCATAAAAATGCAGTCCGCCCGAAGGCGCTGAAAAATAGTTGTCCGAAGGTGTTGTAAAAACATTTGTATGTTTTCTCCCCGAAAAAGTATTTAAAAGCGGGCAAAGAACTCACCTTTGAAGCGCACAACAATTAAACAGCACAAATGCAACAAAAGAACCTAAACCGTCTTATGACCTGCTTAAATAATTAACTACTAGTTATTAACTAAGAACATAATTAATATAAATACAGAATTCGCTAGGGTTTCGAGTGTTCGGTTAGGTCTAGGATAACTACAACATCCCACACAAACTTCATATGTGTTGCACATCACATACTCACATTTAAGTGATTACCCTATTATGTTCATGTTCCATGCAACATAAGCCATTTCTGGCATACCACATCATTTTCATACATGCAGCTCATATACTCACACACACATACGTATGTATTCGCATGCATTCATGTGTATTTTATTATATATTTTGCTGACCATAATTATAGCTATATACATACATGGCTACACATATACATACTAGACTCGCATACATACACGTATTTACAATACTCAAATACATTGATACATACATTCATTCTTTAAAATGCATACCTGATACATACTTACATTAACGTCCATTTTCTACTGCCCTACACATCATTAACCATACAACACCTCTACAAATACATAAAACCACATTCATAATCATTATCTTTTCTCTGAGTTTGCAAACCTATATTACACCCTATAGACAACTCTCGCTGTTCCACATACATTTTCATATACATACGCACGGGTACACATTGCAACATACATACATACACATTGATCAGACATAAGTGAATTAAATCCGCTAGCTACTGCTACTTCATTATTTACATACTACATACACTAGCATAACATACAAATATACATGCTATCACATAAATACATACACACGGTTATATAAATCCATGCATTTCAATGTAATATATACAACACACACATGATCACACCTCCTGCTGCTTTATTACCGTTAACATGCATACATTGCACACATTTCTTTTAGACCATGTACTATACCTGTAACGTACATATAATACATACACATACGCACATCTTGGTCTACACATACATACGATTACATTCATACGTTCACTGATCATGCATACATACCCACTTTAAACGCATACCATGTATACAATTTGCATCAACACCTATTTCACTCCCATTAACGACCCCAACTCAACCCAAAGCCCGTTCATGATCATAAACACATCACATACGTATACACAAATAAAGCGAGTTGAAACGAGTCTACGCCGTAGCCCGAAACCAAAACCGGAAACCCGTAACGAACCGAAACCAAACAGCGATTGACTATTGAAACTAGACTTACCGCACAACAAGAGGCAAGAAGCTTTACTGGTGGTTATGAAGGACACCGGTGTTGCAGCGCTGATCGAAACAATCGTGAGCTACGAAGTGAAGGACGGGACTGCAATGGTGGTTGCGACGAGTTGTTGTGACTCCAAAAAGCCGTAGTGCTTTACCGTGCTTGTAACGGAGGTCGTAGCTGCCGGAGTTGATGGAAGCAGCGGCGTGTAGGGTTTGCAAAAATGTCGTGTGGGTGTGTGTGTACGATATGTAGAAGAAGCGGACGAGGGGTGGGGTGGGCTTGGGTTGGTTAATTTGAATTCATTTAATAATTTACATAATGACCCTTATAGTTATTAGGTTATTTATTTGTTGCTTAAAGGTTTATTAAATAACTTTCATTAATCACTAAACTATCCCTGAACTTTATGAAATTTGATGGAATAGTTGACAGATAATTTAACGGTGTTAACTTGAACTTGCGGGGTGTCACAAATGTAGGTGCAAAGACAGATCTTCAAGACCTGAATGATAGATTATTGTGTGCTCTTCCATCTTCATGGAAACAAACAGTGACTCTACTGAAGCATACAGAAAAGTTTCCAATGGACTTAGATCTTCTTATTGCAAAGATTGAAGAAGTGGAAATTGATGAAAGTTCAAGAAACTCTGACAGATCAGGTTCACATGCTCAATATAAGTTTGTGGTGAATCCTTCTAACATAGTGGAGAATGCATTTCTTGCTCAAGATGCTGCTAAGACTGATGATGAGGGTGATTTGTTTGTTGGTGCTAGTTTTTACACTGATTCATCATATTTACCAAGCTCACCGATTTACGCTCAACCTCAATCTCCACCAAGAGTCCAAGTTCAAAGCCAGTCTGTGAAATCTCAAGCAGAAAACCAAAATTCAAGTTCCACAGTTCAAGCTAAAGTAAAAGATGTGATGAACATCTTGTTACAAGATGATGAGACTAAGAATGCTTTTACTGCATTCATGGCAAGCTTTCGAGCATATCAAGGAAGTCATTTGACTCAGCTGGATGTTGTGCTTTAAGATTTGTTTGAAATGGATTCTGATGACGTTGAAGAAATGGACTTAAATTGGCAAATGGTTATGGTTGCATATCGAACTCAGAAACATGCATATGTGTTGGGGTTATTTGAAGATGTCACTTTCCAAATATAAGCGAGTGAAGATATCGAGCATCATCACGAGCAAGCACGGGTGAAGACGTTCATTAATTGTATTTGTCTTAGAATATTTGTGTAATCGTTTTGTGCTTAATTGCACGTCTTTTAGGTTACTTTGTAAGGTGAATGGTATGGACTATAAATACCATCACCTAGGTCATTTGTTAAGAGAGTTGCCTATTCTTGTTAGTCATATTCTCTTGTAACATCCTTTGATCTAATACAATTCACCTATTCTAACTATCATAATCTTCATCATACTTTGCATTGATCTTCATGAACATTCAAGCATCAATACGTGATCAGTGAGATTCCGCATCACTGATTGCAAACAACATCACCAAACAATCTCAGATCTAGATCCAAGCTCGCTCCCTCCCGTACTACAAGATTATGTGGTATGAAAAGCAAAGGTATTGGATGTGTTAAAAACAAACCCAAGGTCTTGTAATTTGTTTTTTAAGAAATTGCTTCGGGATATAAAAAAATTGGTTGTGCAAAAACATTTTGAAGGAAAAATGAATTTAATTGGAATTAAATTTGTTGCAATGTTTAATATTGTTTGATAATTAATATGACAAACATTCTTTTTAAGGATATCTTGTCTAATTAATATGTCGGAGAATGTTTGCAGGTGCAATAAATGACGTTGAAAAAGTCAACAGACGAGAAAAATGAAGAAAAATGAACAAGTGTTATAGCCGGGCAAAGATATCAGATGCAACTATGCTGCCGGGTAAAGAACTGTTCTGCCGGGTAAGGTTGTAAGTCTGATACATGCCGGGTGATTAAGGAATAGGTGAAGATATTGTGACCACTGTACAGCCGGGCAATGATCATGTCAAATACAGCCGGGTGAAGGTCATAAATATCTTGCCGGGTGACAAGTGTTTACTATACAGCCGGGTAAAAGAGAAGTCTTATTGCCGTGTAAAGGTATGACACTATGTTGCCGGGTAATGAAGAAGAAAGTTGTCTTGTGAAGAAAGGTTGCCGTGTGAAGAAGGTTGTCTTGTGAAGAAGGTTGCCGTGTAAAGAAGAAAAGCAAGCCGGATGAAGAAGGAAAGCAACTGTGTTGCCGGGTGATGAAGAAGAGTTGCCGGGTGATGTTGATAATAACTATTCTGCCGGGTGATGAATAAAACCCATCAGGTGTAGTTGTTCCTAACCTTTACCCGTCACTACAGTGACTTACCCGTCTCTACAGTGCTTGACCCGTCAAGTGTTTTTCATATGTTTGCGACTTGTCTTATGTACTTGACCCGTCACTACAGTACATGACCCGTCACTACAGTACTTGACCCGGCAAGGCTTATTGGGCCTTTTTAAGCTTGCCCGTCACTTTGTTGACCCGGCACTTAAAGTTTGACCTAAAATTTTTGACGATTCAAAACACCGCCTCTTCACAAACACTTATCATTTCACACTTTCACTTTCACACAAATCCTCTGAACGAAAAATCGCCGTGTTAACATATTCAATCGTTTGCTCTGTAACAAGGTTAATCGATTGAATAAGGTAGTGATTAAGTGTTTTTGACCTTAATAAACCTGCAAATCAACTGTTTAAATGAAAAACGATGATGAACAGTGTTTTGGACATTGAATCGACACTTCGTTTTTGTGTGTTAAAACCGAAATCGAATGTTGATTTAGGTGTAAAAACACTCGATTATCATCATTCAATCACTCATTTGCACTAAAACACCTTAAAATCAACTGAATCAAGTAAATTGGACATAACAGTTAAAAATCGCCATTGATGACCTTTGAATGTTCTTAAATGTTTCACTTCAAAATGATGGAATATGTGTTGAACATAACAAATGCATGATAAAAATGAACTAAAACATGTTAAACAACTTCATCATACAAATGTCAAATTTTTTGCCTAAGTGATAAACAGTTAAAAAATTGAAACATGATGTATAATCTTAAATTTCAAAGTTGTTTGATTGAAATGATGAAAATCAGGTTATTAGAACAACTTAGGATTTAAAATGATTATGTGAATGTTTGTTTTTCTAACTTTTATTTTAACACTTATGAAAAATTTTGATATGGTTAATGAAGAATCTAACACATGTGTCTTGTTTTTGTGTTTGTTTGTGTTTTTAACAGATGGAGAATCTCAAATTTGAACCTAAACATAATCTTGTGGCATGTTTAGATGAATCACTTCCTGAGACAGAGGGTTATAGAGATATGATTAAGTTCATCAAGAGGACTAAGTATGTATATGCTATATGTGCCAAACCGGTCATATATGCTAGATTGATCAAAAGTTTTTGGAGGACAGCAGAGGTGATTAGAGGAGAAGATGGTGTTACTGTTGTTAGGGGCAACATAACCAGAGATTGGGTACTGAATGTTACAGAAGATGCTATTAGGCAGGCCCTAATGATTGATGAGGATGAGGTTGGTATGTTGGATGAACTGACCATGGAGGAATGTAAATCTGGATTTGTTAACATGGGACGGACATCCACCTGTGTTTCCAAAGTCGCAGTTTTACAGAGCTAAGTTGGGAAGGAAGTACAAGCTGCTGTGTTATGTTGTGCAGCAATGCATGTCCAGGAGGAGTGCAGGTTTTGATAACTTTCCTTCGGATATAGCATCACCAATTGTGGCAATTGCTGAGAACAAGCCATTCAACATGTCGAAGTGGATTATGAATGGTTTTGTGTTCAACTTGGTGAAAGGAAAGAGATTTAAGTTCCTCATGTACCCGAGGTTCTTACAACTGATGATAAACATTGCCTATCCTATTATCAGAAGTGAAGGTTTTGCTGGAGGCATTTTATATACAGAGGACATGAACGATCTCTCTTACCGAAAGATGAGTATCGGAAATGTGCCTGACATTGATTTGTTTGACTATATGAGAGATATAGTAAACAATGAAGAAGACGTAGAAGGTGTTTACTATCACATATCTCATGGAGAGATTGTTGATCCACTGGACCTTGTGGATGAGGTGCCAGATGATTTGTTAGATGATGACGAGTACTTTGCTCGTCATCAAGAAGATGAAGAAGATGATGGAAATGGTGATAGTGATGATGATGATGATGATAGCAGTGATAGTGATGGTAATGATGATGGTGATGATGCTGAATCTGAACCTAATTCAGAGGAGGTGGAGCCAATGGAGACTGAGACAGAAGGAATGGAGAATGTTGAGTTGATTGAACCTATGGTTGTAGAAGAACCTGTTGAGGTTGCTTCTGAGATTGAAAAGGTTGCGGTTGAAGTTCCAAAAGAAATTGCTGTTAAGTATGTTCGAAAGAAGAGGTCGAAACCAGTAGAAAAGCCTGAAGAGATTGATGTGATAGAGATTGCTCAGACAGTAATGGCCGAAGCTGAATCTATTGCACAGATAGATGAAGTGGATGCTGGCATTACTGATCCTATTGTTGCTGAAATTCCCACCAATTCACCACAAATTGCTGAAAACATTGGACAAGATTTGGAGTCTTCACCAAATGTTGTGCCAAGTGTTGATGAAGTTGAGGATGAAAAAGAGAAACGGATTGCAGAATTGGAGGAGATAGTTGAAAATCTGTTTAAGGCAAATGATTTGTTGAAAGCCTCAAACGAACGGAAAAGGAAAAGATTGGATGAGTACTGGGATATACATAATCAGAATGTGAAAACTTTCAAGAAGTTGGATGAGGATCATGTAAAATTAGTTGATGAACATGTGATTTTGAAAGAAGATTATGAAAAACTTAAGGATGAGCATGAAACTTTGAAATTTGATTACAAAGAATTACAAGCTGAGTGTAATACTTTGAATGCAGAAAAGGAAATGTTGGAAAAAGAGTTGGAAGATATGAAACCGAAGAAGGCTGGCTCATCTTCAGACAAAGACTTTTCTGATGGAATAATTGAAGTGACGGAATCGAATGTGCCAAAAGTTTACTTGACTAGAGCTCGAGGAACTACAAATGTTGGTATTTTGGTAGAATCGCCAATTATCATTCCCGATGAAGCTGCTGCTGAAACTGTCAATATGGACAAAGCTGAGGGAAAGAGGAAGATAGATGCTGTTCCGGAAATTTTTGGTGATGAAAGAAGCTCGAAAAAGGCGAAGATTGATGAACCAGTGCAGATTGAGCCGATTCAATCTGTAGCTGTGATTGAGGCCGAGAAAGTGACTGAAGCTGAGAATGTTAAATCAGGTCAGATTGAGCCGATTCAATCTGATTCTGTTGCTGAAACTGAGTTATTTGCTATAACTGATAGTGAGAAGGAGGTTGGCTCTGAGGAAACAGTTCAGGTTGAGCCGATTCAACCTGAAGCTGGTGAAGTTGAAAGTGCGCCTAAAACTGTTACTGAAGTTGCTAGTCAGTCTGAGCCGGTTCAAACTGACGAAGCACCTATGATAGAGGCTTTGGATGATTTAGATATAGATTGGACTGAGTCTGAAAATGAAGAGGAGCCAGAGCCTGTACAAAATGTTGTTGAAGAGTTACCAGATGATTTGGATCAGAGGTTTGCGTATCTTGAGAGAATGAAGTATAACTCTGTGTTTTTGAATGGATTGACGGTGACTCAGATTAATGAAGAATACGAGAAATGTATGATTCATCAAGACAAAGCTGAAGCAGATAAGAAGGAGTTTGTGACTGGGATGGGCGAATGGACTCCAATGCTGGAAAGTTTGAATATTGAAGATCTGCCACCGACTGAGCTTTACCATCAAAATCCAGATGAAATGACTACGTCTGATATGCGGAGCTGGTTAAGTTCGAGAAACTATCCGTACAAGACTTTGCAGAGGTTGAAGTCTGAGTCTTTGAGAAAGATTGTAGTCAGCTTTATGAAAACGGAGAAAATGTACAACAGAATGTTTTACTTGGACTATAACAATCCTCAGTACTTTGAGCTGACAAAGAAATTCAAAGTGCTTGGTCCAAAAGAGATTCCGGTAATGGCGCTTCCTGAAGATGCTCACAAGAAAAGACACGAACTGATGGACATGTTTCCGAGCGAGGTTAAATCGTACAACATACCGATGGAAGTGCGTGAAACTTGGCATAAGGCAGCAACACCAGGTGATGTGGTGAGGTCGCTGATGAGCAAAGGACAATCAATTGCTGAGTTACTAGATTCTATGATTGTGCCTGAGAAGAACAAGAAAGTAAAAATCATAGCATGGAAATATGATGAAGTTTTTGATGCGTTTATGATCAAGAGGGTAAATGGTTTATGTGACGTTTATCATTACTATTCAAGCATCTTCAAATTGGAAGTTCAGGATCTGAAAGAGTTGCACAAGCTGAAGTTAATTAATCACACGCATGCTGAGCGTGGTGATAAATGCGTGATACTTCTTGATGCTGGAATGAGTAGAACAGCTAAGTTTCTTGACTTTAGAGGCCAACAGGAAGATACAGCATATGTGCAAGCAAAGAAACAAAGAAAGAAGAAAAGATTGGTGGTGACCGAGGATATGTACTTAGAAGAGTTCTCGGACGAATACTTTGACAAGATTACAGATCCTGGATTAAAGGTAATAGATGGGTCACAAATGACGAAGCCAATACTGAGAGTATTTTACAATCAGGAAACATTTGAACTGAAGCTTGTTCGGAACTTGGAGGATTGGGATAAGGATATGATCACACTCTTTAGTACTTTTGAGTTGAAGCTATTACATCCTTCATATATCGATTTTTTGAGAAGTTATAGAATGGAGAAATGTAAGGATAAACTAGCTGAAGCTGACAGGAAGTTATTTGTGGTTATGATTGAAGTAATAGCAGCTGCTTCGGAGAAGATTCGTGTAAGAAAGGCTTTACTCAATTCTAATCTCGTGAGGGTTGATATACCAGAGATAGAATATATGCGGATCAGTAGGAAGGGTACATTGGAGGTGAAAGTTCAAGGCCAAGAGATGCCATTTGAGTTTTATGCTAATATCGATTTTGCAGGTTTGAATCTGGATTCGCTCAGACGCATGAATGCTCTACCAATTCTGACAAATGAATCCAAGCCTCGACAAGCTAAGATCGCTGAAAAGTTCAAATCCTGTATTGAAGAAGCTTTGAAAGAACAAGAGGAGTATAAAGGACGAGAGTTGCTGAACGTGAAAGAAGAACCAGAAGATTAATAAGAAAAGATTGAAGATTGATGCTGATAAAAGAAGAAAAAGATTGAAGTTTTTGAAGATCCAAAGATAAATCTTAGGGGGAGTACTGTTAGGGCTATTTCCTTGTTAAGATTTACTTTGTATTTTGTTGATTGTTTATATGTTTGTAAATAACCGAAGCTACAAGCCAAATGCAAACAAGACAGTTGGTTTGACAAGTCGAAAGCCAGATGTTTCAACTGTAACTGCTATGGTCATTTTTCAAGGGAATGCAAAGCTCCTAAGAATCAGAACTATAATGATCAAGCTAGTTCAAGTGGACAAAATCATGGTCAAAGTCAGAATTCGCAACAGTCCTCAAGCTATCAAAACAGAAATCAATGTTTCATGCAAAGGCCATATCAAAGTCTTCCCATGCCAGAACTGAAAGATGAAGGTAAAAAGCCAGAAGATCAGAACAAAGCACTTGTGGTTAGTGTGAAAGATGGATATGACTGGAGTGCTTATGCGGAACAGTTTACATCTGATCTTACTTCTAGTTTGGCACTGGTTTGTGAAATTGAAGAAGAAGATTGGTCTGATGAAGGGGATGATCAAGTGATTAAAGCTATCAGTGAAGATTCTGAAGATTATGACTGGAGTGCAAATTCGGATCCAATTGAAGAATCTGAATCAGAGATTGCTCTTATGGCTACATCTGAAGAGTCTTTCTCATCTGCTGAACAACCAAAGGTTAGTATCGAACTACCCCCTAACTATGTTCCTTTACCTGATGATGTGAAAGGTAGGTTGAGTTCTGACCAATGCATTAAACAAGTGGAACACTATCGAACTCATTCATTTAAAATTGGTGACAAATTAAGCAAACATGAACAAGTTCATGAACAACTTAAAATTGATCACAAAATTGCTAATGAGAAGATATTGTCACTTAAAGAATCATGGAACAAAACCTTGAAGGAACTGGAATTGTCAAATAAACAATTGGAAGAAATGACCAAAAATTTTGAATCTGAAAAGATTGTTCATGTAGCAACTGAGGTTGAATTGAAAAAAATGAAAAGTTCAAAAGCAATTCTAGCAAAGTTGATAAGTGATAGGAAAGAAAACAGAACAAAGATTGTTCATGAACCAATGCCTAAATCAATCACTAACACTTTACCAGAAAACTTTAATGAATTTGATCATTCACCTGAAAATGAACAAAGATTCAAAGATATTCAAAGAAGTAAATCTGAATCTGAAGGATCTGAAGTTTTACTGGAAAGCTTGAAAGAAGATGACTGTGTGACTGTTGAAGCTGATGATGAAGCAAGCAACAAATTTGATCCTATTCTGGTGCAACTTGTTTAATATCCGGAACTGAATCCTAAACCAGCAGAAACGGTGAAGGACGAAGCAGAATTTTCGGGTTACAATGATCCAGAATACATCAAGTGGAAAAACGAACAAAAAGCGAGTGTTGCTGATCAACTGATCAAGAAGAAAACAGTGAAGAAAACTGAAGTTTCAGATGCAAAGATGTAGAAATCGAAATTGTCAAACAATCAATCTGAAACAAAACAATCAAAAGGTAAAAGTGTCATAACATCAAATGACAACACCAAAGCTCAAGTTGTTAAAACTGAAAAGGTCAAACCTGTGACAAAGAAAGTGTCTAAAATCAAACCAATCAAGTTTGTGCATGCTGGAACGTTTGATATGAACTCATCTCATGGTAACCAAATAAATTCTAAGATCAAATCTAACTCTGGTCTGAAAACAGGTTCAGGTCCTAAAACTTCCGCTGTCAATGATAAAAGATTTGAATCAAAGAAGATCACTAAGCTAGATGTTTCAAAATCGAACCAAGTTCCCAAACAATCAAAACTTGATAACAAGCAATCAAAGTCACAACCAAAATCTCCACAAAAGAACCAAGTTAACTTAAAACCGAACAAATTTGTGAATGAATCACGAGTGGGTTCAACATCTAGAGTTAACAATCGGCTCTTTAAGATTAGCAAGAAACATTGTGAGATTTGTGATCGTTATAACCATGTTACTGCTGAGTGTTTCTTTAACAGGTACTGCGATTACTATGACAAAAGAAATCATTCTTCTGATGAATGTTTTTATAACAAGTTTTGTGAGATATGTGAAAGGAGAAATCATAACACTGCAGATTGTTTCTTTCGGAAAACCTCATCAAGAGAAATGACTCCTTTTCCGAATTTTCAAAGAAATAAATCTTTTGGTTTTCAAAAATTTAACCAAAGTCAATCTCCTGATTCGAGACCTTTAAAAAGAATCAATTCTGGTTTAAGGAAAATTTATCCAGCATTCAGCAGGTTAACAGTTTTAAGCCTAGAGCTTTGATGGTAAGAAATAAAAAATTTGAAAATAACCTTGATCCGAAGTTAGAGGAAAGGTTTTCAGCTTTAAGAAGAAAGCAAACAAATCAAGCCAGTGGCAGAAACAGTTTTCAACCAAATCTCTCAAATGAATCAAATTTTCAAAACCTACATTATCAACAAGTTACTGTTACAGATAGATTCGGAAAACCCAAGACCATGTGGGCCTGGGTTGACCAAACTAACTAAGTAAATGTTGAAATGCAGGTACGCCCTCGAAGACCTATCAACTCATGGTTTGTTGATAGTGGGTGTAACCGGCATATGACAGGCAACCATGCCTTGCTTCAAGATTTTAAGCTAAAGAATGGTGCACATGTTGCATTTGGAGGAGATGCTGGTGAAAAAATCACTGGAGAAGGAACTGTGTCAAATGGGATTATTAGCTTTGATAAAGTCAACTACTGTGCACAGTTGAACTTTAATTTGCTAAGTGTATCTCAAATTTGTGACATATCATATTCAACATTGTTTGATGATTCTTTTTGTTACATACTTAAGCTAGGTTTCAAGATTGACAATGAATGGATGGTGGTTAAAGCTCCAAGAGATCGAGATGTGTACAAGCTTGATATGTCTCAGATTGATGCTGAAATCGAAACCACATGTCTCATTGCGCATGCATCGAATGATGAGAGTCAGCTTTGGCATAGACGGCTGGGCCATTCAAACTTCAGAAACATGAACCGACTGGTTACAGGAAATCATGCTGTGGGAATACCGTCAAAGAAATTCTCCACAACTGATCTCTGTCCAGCATGTTTGAAAGGAAAACAACACCGAATGTCTTTTAAGTCCATGCCAGTTTACTCCATTTCAAAACCTTTACAGATGCTACACATGGATCTATTCGGACCAACAAATGTTCAAAGTATCAGAAAGAAGTCTTATTGTTTTGTCATCATTGATGATTTTACTAGATTTTCTTGGGTTTATTTCTTGCATGTTAAATCTGAAACTGCTGAGTTGTTAAAAGAATTCATTATCAAAGTTGAAAACCAGTTAGATTGTAAAGTAAAAATCTTGAGAAGTGACAATGGAACCGAGTTTAAAAACTCTAATGTCGATTTGTTTTGTGCAGAAAAAGGAATTGCGCGTCAATTTAGTGCTCCAAGAACTCCACAACAAAACAGAGTCGCAGAACGGAAAAATTGAACACTAATTGAAGTTGCAAGATCCATGCTACCAGATGCCAAAATCCCTATTACATTCTGGGACGAAGCTATTGCTACTGCCTGCTTTGTACAAAACAGGACATTATTGGTTCAGGATAAACATAAAACATCATATGAGTTATTGTTTGGAAGAAAACCGAATATTTCATATTTGAAAGCATTTGGTTGTCCTGTGTCGATTCTAAATTTAAGTGATCATCTCGGTAAATTTGAGTCCAAATCTGACGATGGATTTTTTCTTGGTTACTCTTCAGTTTCAAAAGCTTATCGGGTTTTTAATAGCAAAACAAACGTTGTTATTGAAACTATTAACGTAAAGTTTTTAGAAAATTCGTTTCCGTCAGTGGCTCATGGTCCCGAATGGTTATTTGATTTAGATTCGTTATCGAAATCTTTCAATTCTAACTTATTTGATTTTTCAGGAAAAATGAGTAAAGAATCAGGAGACTTGGGATGTTTCATTGATGATTCAGATAATGATGAGGACAGTAATCTCAATTCTGAGTATCCGTTCATGTCATTTCATAATCATGATAATGTGGTATCCAACCAATCTCGGATCCATCTGGTTCTCAAGAAGATCAAGAATCAAACAATTTTGGTGATGATCTAAATCCGCAAAATTCTCCTAATGATGGTGGATCTGTTCAAAATCAACCATCATCAGATCCGAATGTTGAAGTTGTCCCAGAAACATTTGACTACTTCATCAATTCACCAGAACAAGTTCCTAATTTCACTCCGCATACTTCTACAATTCTAGAAGATCTACCGAATCTGAGTCAGTCTAATCTTGAGACTCAAGTACAAGGTGACGCCATTCCAACTCACCGAGTTCATAGGAATCATCCTATCTCTCAAATTATAGGACCTGTGAATCAGCGAACTATGAGAAGTCAAACTGAGCATGCAAACGTTTGTCTTTATTCATGTTTTCTTTCTCAAGTGGTTCTGAAGAACATTTCAGAAGCGCTACAAGATAACAGTTGGATTGAAGCTATGCAAGAGGAGTTACTTCAATTCAGAAAACAAGAAGTGTGGAAATTAGTGGACTTACCTGAAGGAGAAAATGCGATTGTTACAAGATGGTTGTACAAAAACAAGCCGGATGAACGTGGCATTGTTGTAAGAAATAAAGCAAGACTTATTGCACAAGGTTACACTCAAGAAGAAGGTATCGACTATGAAGAAGTGTTTGCTCCGGTCGCTCGACTTGAAGCTATTCGCGTTTTTCTAGCATATGCCTCTTTCATGAAGTTCAAAGTGTTTCAAATGGATGTAAAAGGCGCATTTTTGTATGAACCAATTACCGATGATGTGTACGTCAGACAACCTCCAGGTTTTGAGGATCCTGAGTATCCACATCGTGTATATAAATTGAGCAAAGCTTTGTATGGTGTACATCAAGCCCCAAGGATTTGGTACGAGATGTTATCTAAACATTTGCTGGAACATGGTTTTACAAGAGGTCAGATTGATCATACTTTATTCATGAAGCGGGAAAATGAAGATCTTCTATGTGTTCAAGTGTATGTGGATGATATCATCTTTGGATCAACAAGTCCATCCATGTGCAAAGAGTTTGAAGAGATTATGAAATCCAGATTTCAGATGTGTTTGATGGGAGAGATTAATTTCTTTCTCAGATTGCAAGTTAAACAGTCAGTTGAAGGAATTTTTATCAACCAATCAAAGTTCGTTGAAAAGTTGCTGAAAAAGTTCAAGATGCAAGATTGTCAGAATATTCGAACTCCATCTGATGTGAACTGCAAAATACAGTCGGATCTAAAAGGCAAATCCGTTGATCAAACACTTTACAGATCAATGATTGGATCATTGATGTATCATGTATGTGTGTGTGCCAGATATTAGTCTGATCCAAAAGAGTCGCATCTGGTTGCTGTCAAACGTATTTTCAGATACCTTAAGGGGAAGCCGAATCTCGGGTTATGGTATCCTTATGAAGGTAATTTTTAATTATATAGTTATTCTGATAGTGACTTTGGTGGGTGTGCTCTTGACAGGAAATCGACCACAGGTGGATGTCAATTTCTGGGTCCTCGACTTGTTTCATGGCAATGCAAAAAGCAGACCAATGTTTCCATATCCACAGCTGAAGCAGAGTATATCGCT
Organism: Tagetes erecta; assembly: GCA_030867185.1. Taxonomy (NCBI): domain Eukaryota; kingdom Viridiplantae; phylum Streptophyta; class Magnoliopsida; order Asterales; family Asteraceae; genus Tagetes; species Tagetes erecta. Next base: position 10,246,904 of record CM061497.1, read on the forward strand.
GCATCTGCAGGATGTTCTCAAGTTTTGTGGTTACAAAACCAATTGCTTGACTACGGGTTTAACTTTCTCAAAACTCCTATTTACATAGACAATACTGCTGCTATGTTCATTACTGCTAATCCTGTTCAACACTCAAAAACCAAACATATCGAAATTCGATATCATTTTCTCAGAGACAACTCTGAAAAAGGATTAATAATTTTGATTAAGGTTCATACCGACAAACAACTGGCAGATCTGTTCACAAAACCATTCTTGTCAGGACGGTTTGAATTCTTAATTCAATCCATAGGGTTAATCAACCATGATTAATTCTATTTTTTCAAAAATCAATACAAAATCAGAAAATATAAAAGCCTAAAATAAAATAAGTCGATGTCAAGTATTGATTCCTTTGTCTTTTTAATTTTTGCATTGTGAGTGTGCATGAAAAAGAAAAAGAAAAATAAAAAGATAGAAAAAGCAAAAAGAAAAAGAAAGAAAATCATGTCATAATAATCTATATTGCAAAAAGTGAGAAATGATAGTTACACTTGATATTATCTGCTACATTCTTTTTAATAAAGACTGATAAGTGTTAATTGATGTGCGAGACAGCTCAGGCAATTACACTGAAAATGTAAGTTCATTGTTGATAAATATAAACTTAATGATCTTTGTGTTAAGTTCCTTTGCTATACCTGTTTAAATATATATCTTTTGATGAACTTCTTGTGATGTTATTTGCACATAATCGGGTAACGATGCTATCTATTCAGTGTGATGAACCGCATCGTGAGCTTCTTTGTTGTGGTACCCACAGACCTGAAGTCTCACACGAAGTCTCTTTTGAGCTTCAAGGTGCAGCAAAAGATTCCCAAAGATGGAACAAAAAGAGTCCCAAATGTGGACCATCACCAAACAAATTCCAAAAAGGAATTCAGAAGATTCCCAAGGGGAACAATAGGAAATGAAAAATTCCAAAAAAAGGAATTTAAAAGAAGTCCCAAAGTGGACCAAATCCAAATAGAACCCATATTTCACACTGTTTATGATTGTAAGTGACTAGGTTTTTGTGCAATATGCATTCAAGTTGTGTTTGATAAGAAAATATGTTGACATATGTATACATGTGGGTCACATAAGTCATTCTAATCGAACCCTAATCTCATCATGATACTGAAAAAGTAAGTGTGTCAATTCGAGCTAATTGGTATGTTATCATATCATCATTCAATCAAACATAAGTCAAATGTCTATTCAAAACTTGCAAAACATGTTCAGATAATGTGTGGTATGATCTCACTGTGATATTTTGATTCATTGCATTGCATGTCTTTACTTTAATGTGTGTATTTTTGTGTGCAGGCATATGGAGTCTTTATTGACACATCGACATCCTTTTTAAACACAAAAATTTCAAGAAATTTCAATTTAGGGGGAGAATAATTGTAGAAGAAAAATATTAACAAAAGCCAAAAATATTTGAAATAAGTGTGTTGAATGTAAGGATCATGTGGTCAATGAAAGCAAATGTATTGGATGTGTTAAAAACAAACCTGAGGTCTTGTGATTTGTTTTTTATTAAAGAAAATTGCTTCGGAATATAGAAATATTGGTTGTGCAAAAACATTTTTGAGAAAAATCAAAGAAAAATGAAAAAGGAAAATTAATGTGAATTAAATTGTTGATTTGTTATTAAATTGTTGATTTGTTGCCCTAAATTCCATTTTTGATTATTTAATTTGACAAACCCTAATAAGGATGTCTTGTCTAATTAATATGTCGAGAATGATTGCAGGTGCAATAAATGCAGTTGAAAAGTCAACAGATAAAGAAAGTGGAGAAAAACTCGTTAAGTGTTGAAGCCGGGTGAAGGCATCAATTACTGTTCAGCCGGGTGACTGGATGAAAAGTAGCCGGGTGAAGGAAGGAAATGATGTTGGGTGACAAATTTGTAAAGTTACTATGCAGCCGGGTAATTAAGTGATGGACACTGTGCAGTCGGGTAATAGAATGAAGTTTCTATATAGTCGTGTAAGTGCTATAAAGCCGGGTAAGTGTGGCAACTGTACAGCCGGCTGATGAAAGAAACTGTCACTATGTAGGCGGGTAATGAACATGAAGTCACTATGCAGCCGGGTGATGAATAGAAGGCTATTGTTTAGTCGGGTGATGGGTAAAACCAAAACAAAGGTGTAGTCGTTCCAAACTCTGTGACACTGCTATATCATGACCCGTCTCAACAGTGTGTGACCCGTCTAACTGTTTTACATGTTAAATGTTGACCCGTGTCAAGGTTGTGACCCGTCCCAAAGTTGTGACCCGTCTCAACAGTACTTGACACGTCCCAACAGTAACTTGACCCGTCCAGTGTTTTATGGGCCTGTTTGTTTACCCATCCAATATGTTGACCCGTCTCTTTTGTTTGACCTAATTCTTGAGCCGGCTCATCAACATATAAATACCCGCCTTTTCTCAAACACTTATCATTTTTCACAATCACTCTCAAGCAAAATCCCCTGTACTACAATCGACCCATATCATATTCAATCCTAGATTCTGTAACAAGTATTAGTGATTGAATAAGGTATATTTTTCATGATTCGACCTTGTTAAACCCACTGATTGCTCTTAAAAACGAAATGTTGATGATGAACAGTAATTGGACTTTGAATAGACACTTTGATTGTGTGTGTTAAAACTTAAATCGAGTGTTGTAATAGGTGTAATAACTGTTAATCACTAATTTTCATCCATTAATTTACTCCAAATCACCTGAAATCTACTGAATCAAATGAAAAAGTTCAAATTCTGTCGAACCGCCATTAATGAACCATTGAACTTTTCATGTTTTTGATGTCAAATGATGAATCATCTGCTATTGAGTGACTAACTTGATAGGTTCAATTGGATCGATATCGCTCAAATGATCAGAATGATTAGTACACAAAAACAGTTCAATCAGCAACACAATTCATTACTTAATAATTCTCTTTGTATTGATGATCAAAGCAAATATTGTAGTACAAAATGCAGGAGAATGTAATCACACACACTTAGTTCTCTCTCTAACGTGAATATGTGATCTAGACTCTCTCTTAACATTCTCTCACTACATGCTTTATGCAACAATACATTTGAGGGAAAATACAAAATAAACCCTAAACTATACAAAAATGTATAAAACAAAGTACAGAGTAAATCTTAAACTGGAAATAGCCCTAACAGTACTCCCCCTAAGATTTATCTTTGGAAATAGCCCAAACAGTTTTCATCTTTTGCTTTTTCAGCTCCAAACTCTCACCAATCTTCAGACTCTTCTTTGACATCTAGCAATTGCTTTCCTTTGTATTCTTCTTGTTCTTTCAGTGGTTCCTCGATGCATGACTTGAACTTTTCAGCGATCTTTGCTTGTCTTGGCTTTGACTCGTTTGTAAGGATGGCACAGGCATTCATGCGTTTCAGACTATCAAGAGTCAAACCTGCAAAATCAATATTAGCATAAAATTCATATGGCATTTCTCGCCCTTTGACTTGCACTTCTAGTGTACCCTTCGCAGTCACACGCATAAATTCAATCTCCGGAATATCAACCTTCACAAGGTTAGCATTGAGTAATGCCTTCCTTAGTCGAATTTTCTCTGAAGCAGCTGCAATCACCTCGATCATCACCACAAACAATTTTCGATCAGCTTCAGCAAGTTTATCTTTGCACTTCTCCATTGTGTAGTTTCTCAAATGAACGATGTAGGATGGATGTAACAATTTCAGCTCGAACGTACTGAATAATGTAATCATATCCTTATCCCAGTCATCCAAATTTCGTACCAATTTCAGCTCAAAAGTTTCCTGATTGTAGAAAAACTTAAGAATTGGTTTCGTCGCCTGTGTACCATCAATCACTTTCAACCCCGGATCAGTCACTTTATCAAAGTATTCATCAGAAAACTCTTCTAAATACATGTCACGCATCACCCACTTCTTTGATTTCCTCGTTTTCTTCTCCTGAACATAAGCACTGTCCTCTTGTTGTCCTCTAAACTCCAAGTATTTTGGTAAACGACTTATCCCAGCATCAAGCAGCATCGCACATTTGTCACCACGCTCAGCATGCGTGTGATTGATCAATCTTAGTTTGTGCGATTCCTTTAAATCTTGCACTTCCAATTTGAAAATACTAGAGTAATAATGGTAAACATCGCATAAACCATTAACTCTTTTGATAAAAAAATGCATCAAAAACTTCGTCATATTTCCATGCAATGATTTTCACCTTCTTGGACTTTTCCGGTACGATCATAGAATCAAGCAGTTCAGCAACGAATTGTCCTTTGCTCAGCAGAGATCTAACCACATCTCCTGCTGTGGCAGATTTATGCCATGATTCTCGTACGTCCATAGGAATATTGTATGACTTGACCTCACTTGGAAACATATCAATCAACTCTTGTCTCTTCTTGTGCGCATCTTCTGGTAAAGCCATCACCGTTATTTCTTTGGGTTCGAGCACCTTGTATCTCTTAGTCAGCTCATAATATTGTGGGTTGTTGTAATCCAGATAAAACATTCGATTGTACATCTTCTCAGTCTTCATAAAACTCACAAAAATCTTCTTCAGTGATTCATGTTTCAGTTTCTTCAAAGTTCTATATGGATAGTTCCTCGAACTCAACCATTCTCGCATGTTTCTGCTAGACATTTCTTCTGGATTTTGATGATAAAGCTTTTTTGGAGGTAAATCATCGATATTCAGGCTTTCTTGAAGTGGTGTCCACTCACCCATCTCAACAACAAATTCTTTCTCATCAGCAGTTGCCTTTTCTTGTGCAGTCAAACATTTCTCATACTCTTCATTAATTTGACTCACTGTCAGCCCATTCAGATATACTGGATTATACTTCATTCTTTCAAGATAAGCAAAACGTTCAGGCAAATCAGCTGGTATCTCATCATCAGGATTAGGTTCAGGCTCAACCTCAGGTTCAGACTCTGTGAAATCTATATCATCCAGATCATCAAGTGCCTCAATCTTTGGTGCTATTTCAGTTTGAACCGGCTCAAACTGAAAAGCTTCTTCAGTCACAGTTTCTGGCGCATTCTCAACAACTTCAACCACTTCAGGCACTTCAGTTACCACAACAGATTCAGATTGAATCGGCTCAATCTGAACTGTTTTATCAGTTTCAGCTTCTTTCACAGTTCCATCCACCTTCGCCATTTCAGCCACCTCAGTTTCAGTTACAGTTTCAGATTGAATCGGCTCAATCTGAACTGTTTCTTCCATTCTTTCCTTTTTAGTACAACCTTCTTCACAAGTAATCTCAGGCACAGCATCTAACTTTCTTTTTCCCTCAGCTTTGTCAGGATTGACAGAATCAACAGCTTCATCGGGAATAGTAATTGGTGACTCAATCCTTATGCCCACATTCTTCGTACCACGTGCTCTAGTATAATAAACTTTGACTTCTTGAGTAGGCTAAGTCACTTCCATTACATCATCCGAAAAATCTTTATCTGATGTAGAACCAGACTTCTTCGATCTGGTTTCTTCTAACCATTTTTCTAACATGTCCTTCTCAGCATCAAGAGTATTGCATTCCGCTTTTAACTCTTTATAGTCATCTTTCAAATTTTCATTCTCATCCATCAATTTTTCATAATCAGCCTTCAACTTCACATGATCAGCATCTAATGCTTTGAATGTATCAAGATTCTGATTATGAGTGGCCCAAAACTCTTCTAATCTCTTCTTCTTTCTTTCATTTGATGCTTTCAACTGTTCATTAGCATCCAAGAGTTTTGCTACCATCTCTTCTAACTCAGCAATTTTCTCTTTATCTCCATTCACCTTAACACTTGAATCAACTTTTGGTGAAGACTCCAAAGGTTGTTCAATGTTTTCAGCAGCTTTGGGGGATGTGGCAATATCAGCAGTAACAGGAACACTTACACTAGCATCAGTTTCATCGTTTGTCTGTGCCACAAACTCTACTTCTGCTTCAACTTCTTTAGCAATCTGAACAATGTCCACTATCTGTTCAGACACATCTACACTTGTCTCCTCAATCAACATAGGCTCAATTACAGTTTTAGATCTTCGAGATCTAGTATATTGAACTGTAATATTCCTAGGAGCTTCAACAACAACTTCTTCTGCAACACCAACAACCTCAACAGGTTCTTCAATCATCAGTGGTTCTGTTTCAACAATTTCGGCCTCCTCAGGAACTGATTCAGCACTTTCTTCTTCCATAATATCCTCAACACCGTCATTCCCACTATCATCATCATTGTCACCATCATTACCATCATCACTATCATCTTCTTCTTCATTCTCATCATTCTCAGACTCATTTTCCTCTTCTGGATGTCGAGCAAAATACTCATCATCATCCAATAAGTTATCAGGCACCTCATCAACTAGGTCCTGTGGATTCACTATCTCTCCATGTGATATATGATGGTATACTGTCTCAATATCCTCCTCATTATTTGCTATATCCCGCATATAGTCAAATAACTCAACACTTGGAACATTCCCTATACTCATCTTTCGATATGATAGATCATTCATATCCTCAGTATATAATATTCCTCCAACAACTCCTTCTTCTCTGATAATAGGATAGGCAACATTAATCATCAATTGCAAGAATCTCGGATACATGAGAAACTTGAATCTTTTGCCTTTCACCAAATTGAATACAAACCCATTGATAATCCATTTCGACATATTGAATGGTTTGTTCTCTGCAATAGCAACAATTGGAGATGCGATGTCAGAAGGAAAGTTGTCAAAACCAGCACTCCTTCTTGACATGCATTGTTGAATCACATAGCACAATAACTTCCACTTCTTTCCCAATCTTGCTCTAACAAGCTGTGACTTTGGAAATACAGGAGGGTGACCCATATTCACAAAACAAGCTTGACATTCAGCATTTGTCAACTCATCATTGGCTCCTATCTCATCATCATCAATCCACAATGTTGTTCTGATAGCTTCTTCAGAAACAGTCAACACTAAATCTCTGGTGATGTTCCCTCTAACAACAGTCACCCCAGCCTCATCAGTCACAACCTCAGCTGTTCTCCAAAAACTTTTGATCAGTCTTGCATATATGACAGGCTTAGCACACATAGCATAGACATACTTTGTTCTTCTGATGAATCTGATCATGTCTCTATAACCCTCTGTTTCTGGTATAGATTCATCCAGACAAGCAACTAGATTGTGCTTAGGCTCAAACTTCAAATTCTCCATCTGTTTAAAACAAAACAAGACAAATGTGTTAAATTCTTCATTAATAAATTTCAAATTTGCATAAGTGTTTGAACAAAAAGTTATAAAAGTAAAACATTCACATAATCATTTTAACTCCTAAATTGATCTAACAATCTGATTTTCATCATTTTGATCAAAACAACTTTGAATTTTTAATGATCATACAACATTTCACAATTTAACAGTTTAACACTTAAGAACACAAATTTGACATTTGTATGATGAAGTTGTTTAACATGTTAAGCTCAGTTTTAACAATGATTTGTCAATGTTTAACACACATTTTATCATTTTGAAGTTAACACTTAAGAACTTTCAGCAGGTCATCAATGGCGGTTCAACAGTTATGGACAATTTTGGTTGATTCTGTTAATTTTAAGGAATTTTGATGCAAATTAATGATTGATTGTTGATAATCGACAGTTTTTACACATAAAACAACATTCGATTTTAGTTTTAACACACAAAATCAAAGTGTCGATTCAGTGATCAAAGTACTGTTCATCATCATTTTTCATTTTAACGATCGATTTGCAGGTTTATCAAGGTCGAATCACTGAAAATGTACCTTATTCAATCAATCACACTTGTTACAGAACAATCGATTGAACAAAAGTATGAACGATTTGAGGTACAGGGGATTTGCTTGAAAAACTTTGTAAAAAATGATAAGTGTTGTGAAGAGGCGGGTTTTATATATGATTGAAAATTTAGGTCAAACTTAAAGAGCCGGGTCAACAATTTGGGACGGGTAAGCATAAAAGCCCAATAAGCCTTGACGGGTCATGCACTGTTGAGCCGTGTCATGCACTGTTGGGACGGGTCAAGTACTTGAGACAAGTCACAACATGGGACGGGTCAACATAAAAACATGTAAAACACTTGGACGGGTCATTCACTGTAGAGACGGGTAAGTCACTGTAGAGACGGGTACAGATTAGGAACAACTACACCTGTTTTGATTTTACTCATCACCCGGCAACATAGTGATCGTTTCCATCACCCGGCTTGTTTTTCTTCATCAATCGGCAACACAGTTATCTTCTTCATCACCCGGCTTGCTTTTCTTCATCACCCGGCAACACAGTTGTTGTACTTTACCCGGCTACATAGTGTTCATCACTTACACGGCAAGATAAAGACTTCTTTCTTTTACCCGGCTGTACAGTGTCAACACTTCATTACCCGGCTGTATAGTAACACAACTTGTCACCCGGCAGATATCAATGACTCCTTCACCCGGCATAAATTTGACATGTTCATTGCCCGGCCATACAGTAGTCATAATATCTTCACCCGGCTGTCTTCTTTCACACAATCACCCGGCTTATATCAGACACAACAACTTTACCCGGCTAAATAGTATCTTCATTACCCGGCTAAACAGTGTTCTGATATCTTTGCCCGGCTACAACACTTGAGCAATTTTTTCTCAATTTTCTCGTCTGTTGACTTTTCAACTGCATTTATTGCACCTGCAAACATTCTCGACATATTAATTAGACAAGACATCCTTATTAGGGTTTGTCACATTAAATATCAAAAATCTAATACAAGTCAACAAATATTAATTCTCATTAAATCCCTTTTTTTTCTTTGATTTTTTTTTTCACAAAAATGTTTTTGCACAACCAAAATTTCTATATCCCAAAGCATTTTCTTAAAAACATATCACAAGACCTTGGGTTTGTTTTTAACACATCCAATACCTTTGCTTTTCATACCACATAATCTTGTTCATTCAAAACACACTTATTCAAAAATATTTTTGGATTTTTGCAAATAATTTTCTTCTTCACTTTATTCTCCCCCTAAACTTGAAATTTCTTGAAATTTTTAAGTTTAACAAGGATGTCGATGTGTCAATAAAGATTCCATATGCCTGCACACACAAAGCACACACATTAAAATAAAGACATATGCAATGCAATGAATCAAAATATCACATTGAGATCATACCACACATTATCTGAACATGTTTTGTAAGTTTTGAATAGACATTTGACTTATGTTTGATTGAGTGATGATATGAAAACATACCAATTAGCTCGAGTTGACACACTTACTTTTTCAGTATCATGATGAGATTAAGGTTCGATTAAAATGACTTATGTGACCCACATGTATACATATGTCAACATATTTCCTTATCAACCACTACCTGAATGCATATTGCACAGAACCTGGTCACTTACAATCATAAACAGTGTGGAATCTGGGTTCTATTCGGATTTGGTCCACTTTGGGACTTCTTTTGATTCCATTTTGGAATTTTAATTTCCTATCGTTCCCCTTGGGAATCTTCTGAATTCCTTTTTGGAATTTTTTTTTGGTGATGGTCCACATTTGGGACTATTTTTGTTCCAACTTTGGGAATCTTTTGCTGCACCTTGAAGCTCAAAAGAGACTTCATGTGAGACTTCAGGTCTGTGGATACCACAACAAAGAAGCTCACGATGCGGTTAATCACACTGAATAGACTGCATCGTTACCCGATCATGCACAACTATCATCACAAGCAATGCGTCAAAAGATATATATCTAGACATGTATAGCAATGGAACTTAACACAAAGATCATTGAATTTAGATTTGTCAACAATGAACTTCCTTTTTCAGTCTAATTGCCTGAGCTGTCTCGCACATTAATTAACATTCATCAGTCTTTATTAAAAATGATGTAGCTAATAATGTCTAGTGTACTATCATTTCTCACTTTTTGCAATATAGATTCTTATGACATGATATTTTCTTTTTCTTTTTGCTTTTATATTTTGTTTTTGCTTTTCTGTTTCATGCACACACACAATGCAAAACAATAAAATAAAAGACAAAGGAATCAATACTTGACATCGACTTATTATATTTTTGACTTTTATATTTTCTGATTTTTGTTTGTTTTTCAAAAATTAGAATTAATCATGGTTGATTAACCCTATGGATTGAATTAAGAATTCAAACCGTCCTGACAAAAAAGATTTTGTAAAAAGATCTGCCAGTTGTTTGTCGGTATGAACTTTAATCAAAATTATTAAACTTTTTCAGAGTTGTCTCTTAGAAAGTGATATCGAATTTCGATATGTTTGGTTTTTGAGTGTTGAACAGGATTAGCAGTAATGAACATAGCAGCAGTATTGTCTATGTAAATAGGAGTTTTGAGAAAGATAAACCCGTAGTCAAGCAATTGGTTTTGTAACCACAAAACTTGAGAACATCCTGCAGATGCAGCGATATACTCTGCTTCAGCTGTGGATACAGAAACGTTGGTCTGCTTTTTGCATTGCCATGAAACAAGTCTAGGACCCAGAAATTGACATCCACCCGTAGTCGATTTCCTGTCAAGAGCACACCCACCAAAGTCACTATCAGAATAACTATATAATTCAAAATTGCCTTCATATGGATACCATAACCCGAGATTCGGTTTCCCTTTAAGGTATCTGAAAATACGTTTAACAGCAACCAGGTGCGACTCTTTTGGATCAGACTGATATCTTGCGCACACACATACAACATACATAATGTCTAGTCTTGATGCAGTAAGATACATCAGTGAACCAATCATTGATCTGTACAGTGTTTGATCAACAGATTTGCCTTTCGGATCCGGCTGTATCTTGCAATTCACATCAGATGGAGTTCGAATAGTCTGACAATCCTGCATCTTGAACTTTTTCAGCAACTTCTCAACAAACTTTGATTGGTTGATAAAAATTTCGTCTGCTGATTGTTTTACTTGCAATCCAAGAAAGAAATTAATCTCCCCTATCGAACTCATCTGAATTCTGGACTTCATGATTTCTTCAAACTCTTTACACATGGACGCACTGGTTGATCCAAAGATGATATCATCCACATACACTTGAACACATAAAAGATCTTCATTTTCCCGCTTAATAAACAAAGTTGGATCAATCTGACCTCTTGTAAATCCATGTTCTAGCAAATGTTTAGATAACGTCTCCTACCAAATCCTTGGAGCTTGATGTAGACCATATAAAGCTTTGCTCAATTTGTATACACGATGAGGATAATCAGGATCTTCAAAACCCGGAGGTTGTCTGACATATACATCATCGGTAATTGGTCCATACAGAAAAGCGCCTTTAACGTCCATTTGGAACACTTTGAACTTCATGAAAGAGGCATACGCTAGAAAAACGCGAATAGCTTCAAGTCGAGCGACCGGAGCAAACACTTCTTCATAGTCAATACCTTCTTCTTGAGTGTAACCCTGTGCAATAAGTCTGGCTTTGTTTCTCCCAACAATACCACGTTCATCTGGCTTGTTCTTGTACAACCATCTTGTACCAATCGCATTTTCTCCTTCAGGTAAGTCCACCAATTTCCAAACTTCTTGTTTGCGAAATTGAAGTAATTCCTCTTGCATGGCTTCAATCCAACTATTATCTTGTAACGCCTCTGAAATGTTCTTTGGCACCACTTGAGAAAGAAAACATGAATAAAGACAAACGTTTGCATGTTCAGTCTGACTTCTCATAGTTCGCTGATTCAAAGGCCCAATAATCTGAGAGACAGGATGATTCCTATGAACTCGATGAGTTGGTATAACGTCACCTTGAACTTGCGTCTCCAGATTTGACTGATTCAGATTCGGTAGATCTTGTAGAATTGTAGAAACATGCGGAGTGAAATTAGGAACTTGTTCTGGTGAATTGATGAAGTAGTCAAACGATTCTGGAATAACTTCAACATTCGCATCTGATGATGGTTGATTTTGAATAGATCCACCATCATTAGGAGAACTTTGCGGATTAACATCACCACCAAGAATATTTGATTCTTGATCTTCTTGAGAACCAGAAGGACCCGGAGCTTGACTGGATACTCCTTGATCAGGATTATGAAATGACATGAACGGATACTCAGAATTGAGATTGCTATCATCGTCATTGTCAGAATCATCACTGAAACATCACAAGTCTCCTGATTCTTTTCTCGAGTTTCCTGAAAAATCAAACAAGTTAGAATTGAAAGATTTTGATAACGAATCTAAATCAAACAACCATTCGGGACCATGCGCCACTGACGGAAACGAATTTTCTAAAAACTTTACGTTAATAGTTTAAATAACAGTATTTGTTTTGCTATTAAAAACTCGATAAGCTTTAGAAACAGACGAGTAACCAAGGAAAAATCCATCGTCAGATTTTGACTCAAATTTCCCGAGATGATCACTTAAATTTAGAATCGATACAGGACAACCAAATGCTTTCAAGTAAGAAAAATTTGGTTTTCTTCCAAACAATAACTCATAAGATGTTTTATTTTTATCCTGAACCAATAATGTCCTGTTTTGTACAAAACACGCAGTAGCAATAGCTTCGTCCCAGAATGTGATAGGGATTTTGGCATCTGCGAGCATGGATCTTGCTGCTTCAATCAGTGTCCGATTTTTCCGTTCCGCAACCCCATTTTGTTGAGGCGTTCTTGGAGCACTAAATTGTCTAGCAATTCCTTTTTCTGCACAAAACTAATCAACATTAGCGTTCTTAAACTCTGTTCCATTATCACTTCTCAAGATTTTCACTTTACAATCCAACTGTTTTTCAACTTTGATAATAAATTCTTTTAACAACTCAGCAGTTTCAGATTTAACATGCAAGAAATAAACCCAAGAAAATCTAGTAAAATCATCAATGATGACAAAACAATAAGACTTCTTTCCGATGCTTTGAACATTTGTTGGTCCAAAAAGATCCATATGTAGCATCTGCAAGAGTTTTGAAATGGAGTTTTCTGGCTTGGACTTAAAAGACATTCTGTGCTGTTTTCCTTTCAAACATGCTGGTAATAGATCAGTTGTAGAGAACTTCTTCGATGGTATTCCCACAGCATGATTTCCAGTCACCAGTCGGTTCATGTTTCTGAAGTTTGAATGGCCCAGCCGTCTATGCCAAAGCTGACTCTCATCATTTGAAGCATGCGCAATGAGACAAGTAGTTTCGGTTTCAGCATCAATCTGCGACATATCAAGCTTGTATACATCACGATCTCTTGGAGCTTTAACCACCACCCATTCATTATCAATCTTGAAACCTGGTTTGAGTATATAACAAAAAGAATCATCAAAAAGTTGAATAAGATTTGTCACAAATTTGAGATACAATTAGCAAATTAAAGTTCAACTGGGCACAGTAGTTGACTTTATCAAAGCTAATGACCCCATTTGACACAGTTCCTTCTCCAGTTATTTTACCAACAGCATCTCAGCTTAAAGTCTTGAAGCAAGGCATGGTTGCCTGTCATATGCCGGCTACACCCACTATCAACAAACCATGAGTTGATAGGTCTTCTAGGGTGTACCTGCATTTCAACAATCACTTAGTTAGTTTGGTCAACCCAGGCCCACACGGTCTTGCGTTTTCCGAATCTATCTGTAACACTAACTTGTTGATAATGAAGATTTTGAAAATTTGTTTCATTTGAGAGATTTGGTTGAAAACTGTTTCGCCCATTGGCTTGAATCGATTGCTTTCTTCTCAAAGCAATAAACCTTTCCTCTAACTTAGGATCAAGGTTATTTTCAAATTTATGATTTCTTACCATCAAAGCTCTTGGTTTAAAACTGTTAACCTGCACATTTCTTGATGAAAAATTATTAGAACCAGAATTGTTTCGATTGAAATTTCTCAGAGCAGGAGAATGACTTTGATTAACATTTTGAAAACCAAAAGATTGATTTCTTTGAAAATTTGGAAACGGAGTCATTTCTCTTGATGAGTTTTTCCTAAAGAAACAATCCTTTATGTCATTGTTTCTTCGTTCACAGATATCACAAAATTTGTTATAAAAACATTCCTCTGAAGAATGATTTCTTTTGTCACAGTAACTGCAGTACCTGTTAAAGAAACATTCAGCAGTAGCGTGATTATAACGATCGAAAATCTCACAATGTTTCTTGCTAATCCTAAAGAGCCGATTGTTAACTTTTGATGTTGAACACACTCGTGATTCATTATCAGTTTTGTTCGGTTTTAAATTAACTTGATTCTTTTGTGGAGATTTTGATTGTGATTTTGCTTGCTTGGGAACTTGGTTCGATTTTAAACTGTCTTGTTTGGTTACCTTCTTTGGTTCAATTCTTTTATCATTGACAGCGGAAGACTTAGGACCTGAACCTGTTTTCAGACCAGAGTTAGATTTGATTGAAGAATTGATTGGTTTACCATAAGATCCGTTCAAATCAAAAGTTCCTGCAGACACAAACTTAATTGTTTTACCTTTTGACACTTTCTTTTTGACAGGTTTGACCTTGTCAGTTTTAACAATTTGAGCTTTGGTGTTGTCATTCGATTTTATGACACTTTTACCTTTTGACTGTTTCATTTCAGATTGATTGACTTTCGATTTTAATTTCTGCATTTTTGCATTTGAAACTTCAGTCTTTTTCACTTCTTGCTTTTTGATCAGTTGATCAGCAACTTTCGCTTTCTGTTCATTCTTCCACTTGATGTATTCAGGATCATTGTATCCCGAAAATTCACCTTCTTCCTTCACCGTTTCTTCTGGCTTCGGATTCAGTTCCGGATACTCAACAAGTTGAATCAGAACAGGCTCTGATTTGTTGCTAGCTTCATCATCAGCTTCAGTCGTCACACCATCTTCTTCTTTCAAACTTTCAATCAACACTTCAGATCCTTCGGATTCGGATTTACTTCTTTGAATTTCTTTGAATTTTCGTTCATTTTCAGGTGAATGATCAAATTCATTGAAGTTTTCAGGTAAAGTTTGTGTGATTGAATTAGGCATTGGTTCATGAGTGAAACCCAACCCTGTTTTGTTTTTGTTACCTCTTTCATTCACAAGTTTTTTCACCATATTCTTACAACTTTTAACCTTTGTTAATTCAACTTGTGTGACAGCATGAGCAACTTTTTCTTGTTCAAAGTTCTTTGTCATTTCTTCAAGTTGTTTGGTCACAAGTTCCAATTCCTTTAAGGTTTTGTTCCATGATTTTTTAAGTGACAAAATCTTCTCATCAGAAATTTTGTGATCAATTTTATGTTGTTCATGAATTTTCTCATGTTTGCTTAATTTATCACCAATTTTAAAAGAATGAGTTCGATAATGTTCTACTTGTTGAATGCATTGTTCAGAACACAACCTACCTCTAACATCATCAGGCAAAGGAACATAGTTAGGGGGTAAATCAGTACTAACCTTTTGTTGTTCGGTGGATGATGAAGACTCACTGGATGTAGCCATCAGCGCAATTTCTGATTCAGATTCTTCAACAGGATCTGACTTTGCACTCCAGTCATATTCCTCAGAATCTTCACTCACAGTATCAATCAGTTTACCATCCCCTTCTTCAGACCAATCTTCCTCAATTTCACAAATTAACGCCAGACTGGATGTAAGATCAGATGTAAACTGTTCTGCATAAGCACTCCAATCATATCCATCTTTCACACTCACTACCAGTGCTTTGCTCTGATCTTCTGGCTTCTTTCCTTCATCTTCCAATTTTGGCGTGGGAAGACTTTGATATGGTTTCTGCATGAAGCGTTGATTCCTGTTTTGATAGCTTGAAGACTGTTGCGAGCTTTGACCTTGACCTTGATTCTGTCCACTTGAACTTGATTGATCATTGTAATTCTGATTTTTAGGAGCCTTGCATTCCCGAGAAAAATGACCATAACAGTTACAGTTGAAACATCTGGCCTTCGATTTGTCAAAACCAACTGTCTTGTTTGCATGAGGCTTGAAGCTTCGGTTAACATATGCATGTTTCTGTGTTCGATATGCAACCATTACCATTTGCCAATTTAAATCCATTTCCTCAACGTCATCAGGATCCATTTCAAAAAGATCTTGAAGAACAACATCCATCTGAGACAAATGACTTCCTTGATAAGCTTGAAAGCTTGCCATGAACGCAGTAAAAGCAGTCTTCGTCTCCTCATCTTGTAACAAGATGTTCATCACATCTTTTACATTGGCTTGAACTTTCGAACTTGAACATTCTGATTTCATAGATTGACTTTGAACTTGAGCTCTTGGTGGAGATTGAGGTTGAGAATAAGTTGGTGAATTTGGAATGTATGACGAATCAGTGTAAAAACTTGCACCAACAAATAAATCACCCTCATCTTCAAACTTAGTTGCATCTTGTGCAAGAAAGGCATTCTCCACAGTATTAGTAGGATTCACAATATATTTGTATTGTGCATGTGAACCAGTTCTATCAGTGTTTCTAGAACTTTCATCAATTTCTACTTCCTCAATCTTTGCAATGAGCAGATCCAAATCCATCGGAAACTTTTCAGTATGTTTCAGTAGAGTCACAGTCTGTTTCCACGATGATGGAAGAGCACATAGTAATCTGTCATTCAGGTCTTGAAGATCTGTCTTTGCACCCACATTGGTCATTTCAGTAGTCAGATGAACAAACCTATTCATCATCTGGTGCACAGATTCTCCAGCAATGTGTTCAAATAACTCCAATTGTCTCTTCAGCTTTTGTTTCTTGAGACTTCTAAGTTGTTCACCTCCTTCACATATTGACTTCAAGGCTTTGAACAATGTATAACCCGTCTGATAAGTATCCAACCTCGACAGTACTTGTAGTGGCAGTCCTTTGCACATCAAAGAATAGGCTTTGCTATCATTCTTCACTTTCCTTAAATCTTCAGCTGATAAATTATCTTCTGGATAAGGTTTAGTAGAGTCTTTGGTGTAGGTACTTGCACTATCTGGAGCAGTCTGTGTAGGTATGTGAGGACCCTTATCAATTGACTTCCAAAGATCATTGTCTATTGAGCAAAGATGATGCTTTAGTCTAATAGTCCAATTCTTGAAATCTGCACGGTTAACAAGTGTAGGAACACGGTTATCAGAATCATCATTAGGTGCCATTTTAAAAGATTTTAAAGAAAATATTTTTGGTTTTTATTGATTTTTTAAAAGAAATAGTTAAACTACCAAAATAAAGACAAGTAAATAATGACAAGATAAGATAACAAAGTTTAAAACAACTAAAATTGAGTCACACGGCTGAACAGTGAAAAATTCTTCTTCACCCGGCTGAACAGTAGCTTTTGTTCTTCACCCGGCTGAGAAAAGACTTCACCCGTCTAAACAGTCACACGGCTCAACAGTTGTAACCTTGATAATCTTCACCCGGCAGAACAGTTACCTGGCTGAACAGTTACACGGCTAACAGAAATAACTTGACACGGCAAACAACTTGACCCGGCAAGAAGAAAATATTCACCCGGCTGAACAGTTATCAACACTTCACCCGGCAGACCTTGACACGGCTTGAAAGTGTTAATCACCCGGCTAAATAGTAACAAGTTGATCCGGCTGTTATGTTAATCACCCGGCTGACCAGTAATTTACCCGTCTGAACAGTTCTTCACACGGCTAAACAGTATATCACCCAGCACAACAGTACACAAAATTTTACTTGCAATTCTTCACCCGTCTAGCACAAATTCCTTTACACGGCTGCACAGGACCTAATTTTGTTCACAAATCTAAGTCCAAGGAAATTTGTCTAAGTCAATTTGTTACCCGGCTAGTTAATCTTCAACCTGTTCATACTGTTCATCATCTTCATCATGAGAAATTTTCTGGGTTTATCAAAAACTTGTCCAATTCCTTCAAAAATCACACACAAGCAGCGAAATACACCGATTATCAATCCCTAATATCAATCAATCCAAAACATGATCAAAGTTTGATGAAATTGAGCAAAATTCGATCGAACAGTAACTTTTTCTATCTTCTTAATTCCTCAGATCTGATGATAATCTGATGGAATTTGCACAATCGTTGTGAATTAGGAGTGATTGCGATGATAAATCACAACTAAAAACAGCAACAATTCATTCAGATCATGATTTTTGAGCAATATTGTAGTGTTTTGCTTGATGAATAGCGAAGAACACAATACCAACAGCTCTGATACCAATTGATAGGTTTAATTGGATCGATATCGCTCAAATGATCAGAATGATTAGTACACAAAAACAGTTCAATCAGCAACACAATTCATTACTTAATAATTCTCTTTGTATTGATGATCAAAGCAAATATTGTAGTACAAAATGCAGGAGAATGTAATCACACACACTTAGTTCTCTCTCTAACGTGAATATGTGATCTAGACTCTCTCTCAACATTCTCTCACTACATGCTTTATGCAACAATACATTTTAGGGAAAATACAAAATAAACCCTAAACTATACAAAAATGTATAAAACAAAGTACAAAGTAAATCTTAAACTGGAAATAGCCCTAACATAACTGATGTTAAATATGAACTGAAACATGTCATACAACTTCATTTTGCAAATAACAAAGTTGTACTTAAGAATTTAAGCAGTTAAGTGTGTAAAATTACATGATCATTGATACACAAAAGTTTTTACTAAACAAGCTGATTCTATCAAATTGTTGATTAACTTAGTTGTTTAATGCCTATGTGATATGTTACATTATCTCTTGTGCTTATTTCTTGTGCAAATGTTGTTGTTTAGTTGAATGAAAATGTCTAACACATGTGCCTTGGTTTTTGTTAAACAGGTGAATGATCTAAAGTTTGACCCTAAGCATAATCTTGTTGCTGTTTTGGATGAATCTACACCAGAAGCAGAAGGGTATAGAGATACGATCAGATTTTTAAGAAGGACAAAGTATGTGTATGCAATGTGTGCCAAACCCATTGTTTATGCTAGACTGATTAAGAGTTTTTGGAGGTCAGCAGAGGTGATTACTAATGAGGCTGGGGTATCGGTTGTGAGAGGAAACATTACCAGATAGTTACAGATAACTGTGTCTGAAGAGTCCATCCGGACTGCATTAAGGTTAGATGAAGATGAAGTTGGTGCTCCTGATGAATACACAACTGCTGAATGCCAGTCATGCTTTATAAATATGGGACATCCTCCTGTATTTCCCAAGCAGCAGTTTGTGAGAGCCAGATTGGGCAAGCAATGGAAATTGCTATGCTATGTTATTCAACAATGCATGTCAAGAAGAAGTGCAAGTTTTGACAACTTTCCATCGGATATTGCAGCCCCAATAGTTGCAATAGCGATGAACAGACCATTCAATATGTCAAAATGGATTATGAAGGGATTCATATTCAATCTGGTAAAAGGAAAAAGATTCAAGTTTCTTATGTATCCAAGGTTTTTGCAACTGTTGATCAATATTGCACATCCTATGATACGAGAAGAAGGATTTGAAGGAGGAATCTTATATATTGAAGACATGAATGCTCTATCTTACAGAAAGATGAGTATTGGAAATGTAGAAAATGTCCAGATGTTTGACTATATGCGAGATATAGCAAACAATGAAGAAGATATTGGAGAAATTTATCATCATATTTCTCAAGGTGAAGTAGTGGACCCATTAGATCTTGTGGATGATATTCCAACAATCTACTTGATGATGATGAGTATTTGGCTAGATATCCGGAAGGTGATGAAGATAATGATGATGAAGGAAATGATAGTGATGAAGAGGATAATGATGATGAGGACAATGATGGTAATGAAGATAATGATGTTATTGTGAGTGATACTGAAACAGAATCTGATGAAGCTGAAAAAGAAGCAGAGGCTAATGTACTTGAAGTTCCTAGGGACATCACAGTCCATTATTCTAGATCACGACGATCTAAGACTGTGATTGAGCCTATGATTGTGGAGGAGCCGATTGTGTGCCTGAACATATTGATGTTGTTCAGATTGCACAAGAAGTGATGGCTGAAGTGGAGACTGTGGCACAGACAGTTGATGATACTGATGCTGGTTTCACTCATTCTGAACCAGTAGATATTGCCACAACATCGTCTCCTGCAACTCCACAAATTGAACAACCGATGGAGTCTTCACCAAAAGTTGTTTCAATTGAAGTGCTAATGGAAAAAGATAAAGAGACTGAATGTTTGAAGAAGTTGGTAGAGGAGTTGAAGAATGAGAATGAGTTATTAAAGGCTTCAAATGAACGTAAAAAGGTGAGACTGAATGAGTTTAGAGAAACTAATCTGAAGAATATGAAGGTTTTTAATGAGCTTGATGCTGAGTATGAGAAACTCAAAGATGATTACAAAGAGCTTTATGCTGAATGTAATACTTTGAATGCCGAGAAAGAGATGTTGGAGAAATGGTTAGAAGAGGCTGAACCAAAAAGATCAGGTCCTCCATCTGATAAAGATTTTTCTGATGAAGTGGTGGAAGTGAATGAGCCCTCAAGAGAAATTAAGGTTTACTATACTAGATCATGAGGATCTAAGGCTCTGGGTGAAAAGGTTGATGTACCAATTCCCATTCCCGATGATGCTGCTGATGTTGCTAATCATGACAAAGCGGAGGGAAAACGTAAACTGGATGAAGTACCTGAGTTTGTGAAAGAAGATGAGCCTGTGAAGAAAGCTAGAATTGAGGAAACAGTTCAGTTTGAGCCGGTTCAAACTGAAACTGCTCCTACAACCGAAGTGATGAATATATCGGATGAGGTTGATTTCACAGACTCTGAGCCAGAAGCAAATATTGGTGAAGACATACCTTATGATTTGGATGAAAGGTTTGCTTATCTGGAAAAGATGAAATATAATCCTGTTTATTTGAATGGACTCACAGTCAGTCAAATAAACGAGGAATATGAGAAGTGTGTAAATGCTCAGGATCGGGTTGAAGGTGATACAAAAGAGTTTGTTGTTGAGCCTGGCGAGTGGACACCTCTACAGGAACGTCTGAATATTGATGATCTTCCTCCAAAAGAACTATATCATCAAAATCCTGAAGAGATGACTTCCACAGATATGCGTCAGTGGTTATAGTCAAGGAACTATCCTTATAAGACGTTGAAGAGGCTGAAGAAAGAATCTTTGAAGAAGATTGTTGTAAGATTTCAGAAGTCAGAAAAGATGCATAACCGTATGCTCTTTTTGGATTATAACAATCCTCAATACTTTGAACTAACCAAACGGTTCAAAGTACTCGAACCAAAAGAGATACCACTGATGGCGTTGCCCGAAGATGCTCACAAGAAAAGGAAAGAACTGATTGATATGTTTCCAAGTGAAATGAAAGCATATCATATTCCTATGGACGTACGCGAGTCATGGCACAAATCTACCACAGCAGGTGATATCGTCAGATCACTGCTGAGTAAAGGTCAATCCGTTGCTGACCTATTAGACTCGATGATCGTACCGGAAAAATCCAAGGATGTGAAAATCATTGCATGGAAGTATGATGAGGTCTTCGATGCGTTTTTGATCAAAAGGGTGAATGGAATATGTGATGTTTATCACTATTATTCAAGTATCTTCAAGTTACCGGTTCAAGACTTGAAAGAACTGCACAAGCTGAGATTGATAAATCACACACGTGGTGATAAGTGTGCGATGTTATTGGATGCTGGGATCAGCCGCATGCCAAAGTTTTTGGAGTTTAGAGGACAACAAGAAGATACCGCATATTTGAAGAGTAAGAAAAAGAAGCAGAAGAAGTTGATCCTAGAAGATATGTATTTAGATGAATTTTCAGATGAGTACTTTGACAAAGTGACAAATCCTGGGTTGAAGGTTATTGATGGTTCGCAAACGACGAAGCCTATTCTGAAGTTCTTCTATCATGAAGAGACGTATGAGCTGAAGTTGGTACGAAATTTGGATGATTGGGATCAAGATATGATCACTTTATTCAGTACGTTTGAGCTTGAACTACTGCATCCATCTTACATTGATCATTTGCGCAATCACAAAATGGAAAAGATGAAAGATCCAGTTGCTGAAGCTGACAGAAGGCTGTTCGAGATAATAGTTGAAGTGATCGGTGCTGCAACTGAGAAGATTCGATTAAGGAAAGCATTACTCAATGACGACCTTGTGAAGATCAATATACCGGAGATAGATTTCATGAGAGTTACTTCAAAGGGTACCTTAGAAGTACGGGCCAATGGAAAGAAAAGGCCGTACGAATTTTATGCTAACATTGATTTTGCAGGTATTACTTTGGAAACTTTGAAACGAATGGCAGCTTGTGACATCATCACAAATGAGTCCAAACCGAGACAAGCTGTAATTGCTGCAAAGTTCAAATCATGCATTGAAGAAGCTATGAAAGAACAAGAAGAACATACAGGAAAACCACTGCTGAAGGTCAAAGATGAACCTGAAGATTTTTGAGAGATTGAAGCCAAAAGCAAAAGAGTTGAAAGCTGAAGAATTTTTTATTAAAGTCCAAAGTTATATCTTAGGGGGAGTACTGTTAGCGCTCGTTTCTGATAGAAGATTTACTTTGTACTTTGTTTATACAAGTTTGTATAGTTTAGGGTTAATTTTGTATTTTCCCTAAAGTGTTGATGCATAAAGCATGTTGGTAGTGAATGTTAGAGAGAGAGTCTAGATCACATCTTACACGTTAGAGAAGGAATTGTGTGTGTGATTGTATTCTCCTGCACCATTTTACTGCAACTTTTTGCTTTGATAATCAATACAAGAGAATTATTTAGTAATGAATTGTGTTGTTGATTGAACTGTTGTGTTTGTACCTTGATCGTTCTGATTTGATGCAATATCGATCCAATTGAACCTATCATTTCAAAAGTTGATTTTTTGATCAAATTTGTTTTTGTGTGATTATATAGGTAAATGTTATGATTTATATGAAATTTTTTTATGATTTTGAAAGTTAATTTTTTGATCAAATTTGTTTTTGTGTGATTATATAGGTAAATGTTGTGGTTTATGTGAAAATATTTTATTTTTTCAAAAGTTGTTTTTTGAATAAGTTTGATTTTAGTTGGATTATATAGGTACATGTTGTGGTTTTATAAGAAAGTTTTTGATGTTTCCAAAGTTGATTTTTTATCGAATTTGTTTTTAGTGTGATTATATAGGTAAATGTTGTGGTTTTATGTGCAAATTTTTGATTTTTTTAAAAGTTGATTTTTTGATCAAATTTGTTTTTGTGTGATTATATAGGTAAATGTTTGTGTTTTATATGAAAAGTTTTGATGTTTCTAAAGTTGATTTTTTGATCAAATTTGTGTTCGTGTGATTATATAGGTAAATGTTGTGGTTTATGTGAAAATTTTTTGTTTTTTTCAAAAGTTGATTTTTAGAATAAATTTGAATTTAGTTGGATTATTTAGGTAAATGTTGTGGTTTTATAAGAAAATTTTTTATGTTTTCGAAAGTTATTTTTTATCGAATTTATTTTTAGTATGATTATATAGGTAAATGTTTTGGTTTTATGTGAAACTTTTTTATTTTTTCAAAAGTTGATTTTTTTGATCAAATTTGTTTTTAGTGTCACTATATAGGTAAAAGTTGTGGTTTTATAAGATAATTTATGATGTTTTCGAAAGTTTATTTTTTGATCAAATTTGTTTTTGATGTGATTATATAGGTAAACGTTGTAGTTTTATGTGAATTTTTTTTATTTTTTCCAAAGTTGATTTTTTGAATAAGTTTGATTTTAGTTTGATTATATAGGTAATGTTGTGGTTTTATAAGAAAATTTTTGATGTTTCCAAAGTTGATTTTTTTTTCGATTTTGTTTTTATTGTGATTTTATAGGTAAATGTTGTGGTTTTATATGCAAATTTTGGATTTTTTCAAAAGTTGATTTTTTGATCAAATTTTTTTTTTGTGTAATTATATACGTAAATATTGTGGTTTATATGAAAATATTTTATGTTTTTGAAAGTTGGTTTTTTGATTAAAATTTTTTTTGTGTTATTATATAGGTAAAAATTGTGGTTTAAGTGAAAATATTTTATGTTTTTGAAAGTTGGTTTTTTGATTTCAAATTTGTTTTTGTGTGATTATATAGGTAAATGTTGTGGTTTTATATGAAAAGTTTTGATGTTTTCGAAAGTTGATTTTTTGATCAAATTTGTTTTTGTGTGATTGATTATATAGGCAAATGTTGTGGTTTAAGTGAAAATTTTTGTCTTTTTCAAAAGTTGATTTTTTGAATAAATTTGAATTTATGTGGATTATATAGGTAAATGTTGTGGTTTTATAAGAAAATTTTTTATGTTTTTGAAAGTTAATGCAGTCCAAATTTGAATTTATTTGGATCAAATTTTATGGAGAGAGCCTCCAATTATGCAGTTAATGCAGTGTAGGAATCTACTTGGTGGACTCTCTTTTTGGATCTCGGGCCTTGTTGTGAATAATTCTTCTTAGCAACTTTTTCTAACAACTCATATGCCTCACCAGGTCGCTTTAATAAAAAATCACCATTCGCATGCAAATCAATCAACTGCTGCGAGGGTGCATCCAATCCATTGTAAAATGTTTCAAATTGTTGCCATTTTTTCAATCCATGGTGTGGGACCTTTCTCATTTGATCTTTATATCTTTCCCATGCCTCATGAATTGATTCTTCATCATCTTGTTGAAACGAGAGAATTCAGGTTCTAAATTTAGCGGTTTTCTCGGATGGAAAATATTTCTTCAAAAATGCTTCCGCCATTTGCTCCCAAGTAGTAATGGAACCTGGTGGGAGAGAAATAAGCCATGCCTTGGCCCGGTCCCGTAAGGAAAATGGAAACAACCGAAGCCTAATAGCATCATCGGAAACACCATTGATTTTAAATGTGGCACAAATCTCCAGAAACTCCGCAAGGTGAATGTTAGGATCTTCATGATCCTTGCCATCAAACTGCATCGTATTTTGCACCATCTGAATAATGCTAGACTTTATCTCGAAATTGTTTGCTTGAATATTTGGTCTAGCAATACTTGACTCCAAACCACCAACTGATGGTTTCCCAAAATCTGAAATCGTTCTTTCGTCGTCTGGGTCTGCCATTTTCAACTCTATGTCCTCTTCTTCACAATCTGTTTCCCCTGTATTTTCTATCCTTATCGTTTCACTTTCAATTTCTTGTGCTACTTGTTGAGACCTTGCCCTCAAGTTCCTTCTAAGTACTCTTTCAGAATCCGAATAAGGTTCTAGAAGTTCTTCAGGAGGTGATGATGTGAACATAAGCTTTCTGAAAACACAACAAATACCCAAACACACGTAAAAAGAGTCAAAATAAATAAACTAACTACGAAAAAAGAAAAGAAAATATGCACAAATAGTTAAAGTAGTAACTTGGATCATTCTTGAAATCACCGTGTCCCCGGCAACGGCGCCTAAAACTTGATGTGTGTAAAGTGTATAGATTTTTAACAATGATTTTTCACACAATTGGGTTTTAAATTTATAAAAGACGACAATTACATTAAGACTAACTACACACAATAGGCAAGTGTACTTATCGTATAGTAGTATAGCTTTAGGCAAGAACCGGATATCGATTCGTGGACACAGTGTCTCCCAATACTAAACCTTCATTACTATTTAACCGGTCAAATAAGGATGGGTTGTAAATATTTTAATTAACTAAATTAGCTAATAATTAGTCTAATTGAGGCAAGTTAACACAAATGAAGATAATCAATCAAAGAAAGGTATCACTTAGATTTCGAATCCGTTTAGCAAAACAATGACAACATGGAAGTAAATTAGACTCCTGTCAAGGTTATCTAATCATATAACCATTCGGAAAGCTAGAACGATAAACACACAATAGCCACCTAAAGTTATGCCATGAAGAACCAATGATACTATTAAGTCAATGTGAAAGATGGTTTGGACTCCCGTCAAGGCTATCCAAACCCATAAATCTTTGGAAAGTTAACACGATGAACACATGATAACCACCTCAATCCACGTAATGTAACAATAGCTATTCAACTTCTTCAATCTTATGAATGTCCTAACCCGAATACATAAACCATAGATTTGCGCATTATCAATAGTTACACGTACACAAAATTAGGAGATATCCATAACAAACACAATGGTTTTTCCAAACATATGTATAAGGATGCACACTTGTTCAATTTTCCTAAACATTCAATCCTCATTCACCATTCCTAGTCAAATGCCATAAATTACATACTAGCATATGCAATTCATGAATAAATGTCATAACACATACGGTTTTCCAACATAATATAGTTACAACACCCACAAGATTCAATATTTGATCAAGTCAAACAAGAACACATAGCCATTGAAGAAATTTTCTTAGCTTTGTATAAGCATTGACATAATCATCGCCAAATGTTGCTTACTAGCTGTCAAAGTATGCTAAACTTCATCTAATCTAAGTGATATAGAGTATTTAGCTCATAGAGCTTACAAAAACCACAACCACACTCATAAAGATGGAAGAAACATGATAGATCTATAGTTTTACAAACCAAAATGAGTAGAGGTGGGTTGTGTAGTGATGAATACTTCCTTGGATCAAACAGACGATTTGGAGCTTTTGGGACCTAGGGTTTTTGAGTTCTAAGTGGATCCTTGAGAAATGAAACTCAAATTAGGTTAAAAAGGTGAGAACTCGCTGAGCATGGCCATGTGCTAAGTAGCATGGCCATGTTTCAGCCATATTTCTTATCAGATCTTACATGGCCATGTTCGGTCAGACATGGTGGTGTCTCCATCAAGTTGCTTATCCGAGCTTGCATGGCCATGTCTCCATCAGACATGGTCATGTCAGAGGCTAATCTTCAAATTCTTCACTTTTTTCCTTTGAGTTATTCACCAAAATCACCTAGTTGCCATCCAAAACTACAAAAATCCAAATAAAACACAATTAAGTGGCTATCCGGACGAACTTGAAACAAAAAGCGTTTAAAATGAGGGCTAATATGCATTATTAACATGTATATTTATTCACATATCAAACATCCCCACACTTAAACTTTGCTTGTCCTCAAGCAAAATCTCATGCAATGATTCAACATCAACCCATTGGCTTTTTTAGAAATTAAAGACAAGCAACCCACACATAATTAAAGATCCAAATGCATAAACGATTTTCAAAAATTTCAATAAACAGAAGAGAACCAAACAAGGTGGAACAAAATATTTTTTTCTTTCCATGATTTCAAGGCATGAACATATTCAATTAAGCATAGCATGTATATAGAATACTAGTTATGTATTTGATTTCACCTCTCACAATGATTCACTCAACACTCGGCTATATAATATGTGAGTCACTCAATGCCAAACAATGAAGCAACATTATCATAAGCTTGCTTAGAAATTATGTCACCATTAAATAACATAAGAAACCGCATAAATCAAGAGGTCTTTGAAGGGTTGTAACAAGGCTTGGGTTAAAGGTATGGAATTTAGGCTATAAAGTGGCTAAATGGTCAAAATCCGGACTAGCTAGATGTTTTGTGATCGACTATAAAGAGATGAAGAGAATATACAAACTAAGAATAAGCTAGCGTATCTACTAATAATGAGCCACTACAATTTTTTTTTCTTTTCTTTTCTTTTCATTGGAATCGCAAAACCTCTCATACAACTGTTTCTTCCATAAATGAGCCGAAACAAACAAAAAGTGCTATTTTCCATTCCTTTTTTTTCTTTTTTTTTATCTTTTTTTTTTGTCTTTTTTCTTTCTTTTTTTCTTATAATAACCACTACGAATATCAATATGAAAAATAAAGCCACAAATCTTACAAAAAGAACTAGAAAAAGCAAAACAACTAGCATATGCCGGATTCTGACACAAGGGTTTAAACATAAAAAAGGCTTTTTGGCTAGGTAGGCTTAAGATGTGGGTTAAACAACAAGAAAAAGATGGGGGCTCAACATGGGTGACTAGGGGAGATGTTTGGGTAAGGTAAACGAAATGAAAAGAGAGAGAAACAAAGTGGTTTATCCTAGAGCCTCTATCATGTTTATGCAATAGCTTAGTTCATAATCTTGAAATGCATTGTCTAAGCAAGTTCTAAAATGAAAGCAACACTTGGCACACTCAAAATGTAACAAAAAATGAGCATGATGATTCATGAAGAATGAATGCTCAAAAGGCGCAGAATTAAGCTCACTAAATGGGGTATGGGTATAGGTGTAAATATATACATAATTATCATTCTATTAACATGCCATGCTATATTGATATTTCGGCACAATTTTAAAAAAAATCTTGATGGCTTCTCTGATTCATGCAAGTCTGAAAATACAATCATGCTTAAGGATCTAAAATAGATGTGATGGATGTTATCTTTATTTTATATTTGCCAATTAGATGAGTTTTCACATGCAGAGATATACAAAAAAAATGCCATTGGTGAAGTTAATAAAAAAGAAGCCCCTCCCCACACTTGATATGTACATTGTCCCCAATGTACACAAAAACATGCAAAAGCATAAATGAGAGAGAGAACAGAAGACTTCCCTATTGTAAAATCCTTGAAAGTGCCAAACTAGTTTCCAAATGCCTCTTAAGCACCACCATTCGTGAAGTTCCAACCAAGATCATCACTATTACTCCAGGAACAAAAAAGTAGTATAGTCAATAATAATATGAAGCATGCAAAAGGGTTAATAACTAAAACAAAATACACCGGTAACAAGTCTTGAGTTTGTAGAAATATAATAACAAAAAAGTACAACTCAAACCACAAAAGATGATAGGAGGACATCATACTAGTCCTCCATATCGACTGCATTGTTTACGGGTTCCTGTTGTTGTTCGGCTTGCCGAGGCTGGAAAGGTGGTACATGAAATGGTAGAGGAGGAAGAACATAACCTCCTACAGCAGCTAAATGCATTTGAATCTGCATCAACCAAAGAATCCCAGCCTCACAACGTTCCAACCGCTGAGCATAATCAACAGGTGATGTGGGACGTTGTGCCTCTGCTCCCGCGTCACCAATTTGTGGTACCTGGCGAGCCCCCTCGAGAGATAAACCATCATCACTACCTGCACCCTCAGCCCCACCAGCATCAGCTGCAACCTCTAGACCCGCAGCAACTACACCCTCTTCAATGGGAGGCCATATATTTTCATCAGAATCTAACCAATGCCACCCGCCCCAGTCGACCATGGCAAGCTTCATGTTGGTTATCATTTTTTTATCAACAAACGCAGTGGAGCATGAAGCATGAAGTCCTGCAATAACCTCTGGAGTCATAAAATCATAAGAATATGCCAATTCAGTGATAAATGACCCACCACAGATAGCGCTGGCAAGAGTCTTCCCACAACAACCATCAAAGAACAGTGCCAAAGCGTATGCTAAATTTATTGGCTCTCGGCGAATAAGACAATGAAGGAAAAACATGTCTTTGATTGTAGTTACACCGGTGCTAGCATTTGTGTAGATCTAGTAAGACAATGAAGGAAAAACATTATTCAGCAACTGTACCCGTTGCATCATTAGGTAGATCTAGTAATCCATTTTTAAAGATAGATTTCCGTATCTCAGCATTTGTGTATAGGCCCATTCTCACCCCCAATTGTGCCACTGATAAATTTCGTGGCATTCCACCTAACCTGAATGTGATGATCTGGTCATCATGGAGTCGTTTGGTTGGGTAGCGAAATTTGAAAGAAGAGCAAAACTCCAAAACTAGCTCTTGGTATTGTGGTCTCTTGATGTCAAATAACCGTCTCCATGGGAGTGGAAGGAGAGCCTTGGCACGATCTTTTTCACCTAGTGCATCAAGGACAGTCCAATCCAAAGTTCGAGCTGTCACTAGGGGCTTGTGTTGAATGGAGGTAAATTTGTTGGCTTCCTGGCTATCATCTTCAAATTGGAGAAAACGGTGGATGCCGTTTTCAGCCATGATCTGCAAAAAGCAATGTCAAATGTCAAATTAAATTTTGAAAAAGCCCATCAAAGACCCACTTTTCAACATCAAAAGAAATACAATTCTGATCACACTGATTGACTTGCAAATACCATTAGATTGCAACAAGAATTAATCAAATATGATTGCTAGAGACATATCATGAACAAAATGAGTTTGCAATCATGTCAATTCCATCACAAACTTCCCACAAAATCCTTGCTTTTAACTAACAATCGACACCAAAACATGATCAAAACATACTACACAACGGAGTACTACTAGATCCTAGCCAACACTTAACCAAAAACCAATAAAGACATTGCTTCAACCAAGAATGTTCGGTCGTATCCAAAGTTTACAAATAGTAGTTCCAACAATCAAGATGCAATTATTAATTGACAAGTATATATGATTAAAATATATCATGCACTTAATTAACCATTGAACCATATCATGCTTTACTGATCCGAACCGATTCGACAGAAAATTACCCACCTAATTAACCAATTTTGACCGATATAGGACACAAAAAACAAGGATATTAATAACGTAAACCACATTAGATATATACAATACGCCAACATCTTCCAAATAGCAGTCAAAAGTATGGTTAAATTAGTTCTAATTGTGATTGCTTTTGAAAGACATCGAACAATCTTCAAACACCATCAAAACATGCTTTCATTTAATTGCATCCACTATTGAGTTGTTGCACATGTAAATTAATTATGTTGTAGTAAACAAACTAGCAAAATTGATTAAAAAAAATGAAATTGTGAAAGGATGAGTTGAACGCAAGATGAGATTTAGTAAATGGCCATCAACATACCACTAATTTCAAAATAGACCACTGATGAACTGCTTTGGGAAAAAAACGAACAAGATTTAGTTAACAAAACGCCCAAAGACCGAACACAAGAAAAAAAAAACTAGCCTTAATTGCCCAAGAATGTTTCTACTCGGAATCGCGATGAACAACATACTATAACCTTTAAAAACGAACACAAATCGGAAGAGGATGAGTGGAATCGTACCTGTGATGGTGAAATTCGTGGTGGCCGGTGGTGATTTTGGCCGGAATCACGCGACGAGGAAGGGTGATGGATGGTGGTGTGCGTCGACCGATCGGGAGAGGAGATGGAGATGGGTTAAAACAAAACTAGGGTTTTTTCTTTTTTTTGAACTGAACATTGAGGATATCTGTTAAAAAGAAAATCATATTTCTTTCTTTTTTTTTAATCTAAACATGGGCATGCTCAATATCACAAGGTTATGTTAGCTCTCATAAAAAAATCATCCAGCTATTACATGGGCATGTCTTTATGTGACATGGCCATGTCAGAGAGCATTTTAATATTTTCACCTTGTTTTCTCTTGATTTCTACAACTTTTCACCCGATCGACGATTTGTCCGGCACTTTTTCAATGTTATTAAATGAGTACTCACCTGGTGACGTAAACCATACAATCTTGAAACGACGCACGATCCAAAATCAATCCTCAACCAAAAACTATAACAAAAACAATCAAGCAAAAACAAAAGAAAAAATAAAAATAAAA
Source organism: Tagetes erecta (assembly GCA_030867185.1). NCBI lineage: Eukaryota > Viridiplantae > Streptophyta > Magnoliopsida > Asterales > Asteraceae > Tagetes > Tagetes erecta. Next base: position 10,278,393 of record CM061497.1, read on the forward strand.
CAAAGATAATTAACAACTTACTAAACCTCGGGTTGCCTCCCGGAAGCGCTTTATTTATTTACGAGTCATTAGCTTGACTCGACCTCTCGCTAGTTGTCCTTGGGGTGAAGTTCTAAAACTTCCAACTCCCGTTCATCACTCGGTCCTTAGATGTAGTGTTTTAAACGATGACCATTGACTTTAAAAATCCTCCCATCTGAATGTTCAATTTCAATAGTTCTGTATGAAAACACTTGTTTCACAATATAAGGTCCCGTCCACCTCGATCTGAGCTTACCCGGAAATAGACGAAGACGAGAACTGTATAGCAATACCCGATCACCCACTTGGAATTGTTTGTTGTCCTTCAAGTGAGCATCATGTATCTTTTTCGTCTTTTCCTTGTAAATTCTTGAATTCTCGTAAGCTTGGTTCCTCAATTCCTCAAGCTCGTGAACTTGTAATAATCTTTTTTCACCTGCACTTGTTAAATCAAAATTAATGGCTTTCAAAGCCCAATATGCTTTATGTTCAAGTTCAACGGGGAGGTGACATGCTTTGCCATAAACCAACTTAAATGGTGTGGTGCCAATTGGAGTTTTGTAAGCATTTCGAAAGGCCCATAAGGCATCATCAAGCTTTTCCGCCCAATCTTTTCGGTTTTGCCCAACCGTTCGTTCAAGAATTCGTTTAAGACCCCTATTAGTGACCTCAACTTGACCACTAGTTTGAGGGTGATAGGGTGTTGAAAATCTGTGTTTAACCCCATAACGTGACAATGCCCTCTCAAGTTGACTATTACAATAATGGGTTCCTCGGTCACTAATTAGGGCCTTAGGGGCACCAAACCGAGAGAAAAGCTTTTTAAGAAACTTCACAACTACCCTAGCATCATTTGTGGGCAAGGCTTGCGTCTCAGCCCACTTAGAAACATAGTCGATGGCTACTAGGATGTACTTGTGACCATATGAAGATGGGAATGGTCCCATGAAGTCAATGCCCCAAACATCGAATACCTCACATACTTGTATGCTATTTTGGGGCATCTCATCACGAGACGAGATGTTACCTGCGCGTTGGCAAGCATCACATGCTTTGACCAACGCGTGTGCATCCTTGAAGATGGTAGGCCAGTAGAAACCAGAGTCAAATACTTTCTTAGCAGTGTAGTTTGCTCCATGGTGACCACCAGTAGGACCTTCGTGACAATGGCGAAGAATGCTCTTTGCATCACTTCCATACACACATCTTCTCACTACTTGATCCGCACAAACCCGAAACAGATACGGATCTTCCCAAAAATAGTATTTCACATCAGCCATGAACTTTCTCTTTTGTTGATAAGTCATACCTTTCACAAGGACCCCACCTACAAGAAAGTTAGCAAAATCCGCGAACCAAGGGTATTCATCAGCCGTTTGTACCTGCAAAAGAAATTCATGAGGGAAATTGTCATTTATGTTGGATTCCCTCAACTCCTCCATGGATGGATTCTCGAGACGTGAAAGGTGATCGGCAGCGACATTCTCAGCTCCTTTTTTATCTCGGATTTCTATATCAAATTCTTGCAAAAGCAAGATCCATCGAATCAAACGTGGTTTTGCGTCTTGCTTGCCAAAAAGATACCTAAGTGCTGCATGGTCGGTATAGACAACGGTTTTTGACAAGACAAGGTAAGAACGAAATTTGTCAAAAGCAAACACCACTGCAAGCAACTCTTTTTCAGTGGTGGTGTAGTTCTCTTGAGCATCATTGAGAGTTTTGCTTGCATAGTAGATTGGGTGCAAATGTTTGTCCTTCCTTTGCCCTAAAACCGCTCCAACTGCATAGTCACTAGCATCAAACATTAGTTCAAATGGGAGATTCCAATCCGGGGCTACCGTTATTGGTGCATTTATCAGTTTTTCTTTCAAAAAGTTGAAAGCATTTAAACACTCATCATTGAAAATAAATGGTGCATCTTTTTCAAGAAGTTGGGTCATAGGCCTTGAAGTTTTTGAAAAATCTTTTATAAAGCGTCTATATAAACCGGCATGACCCAGAAAACTCCTAATTGCTTTAACAGAAGTGGGTGGTGGTAATTTTGAAATTGTTTCCACTTTTGCTTTATCTACCTCTAACCCCGCATTGGAAATCTTATGCCCTAAAACAATTCCTTCCTTCACCATAAAATGACATTTTTCCCAATTTAAAACAAGATTTGATTCCTCGCATCTTGTGAGCATTTTCTTTAAATTGTTCAAACAATGATCAAAGGAACTACCAAAGACTGAAAAGTCGTCCATGAAAACTTCCATTGATTCCTCAACCATGTCATGGAAAATAGCCACCATACACCGTTGAAATGTGGCCGGAGCATTACACAAGCCAAAGGGCATTCGTCGGTAGGCAAATGTGCCATATGGACATGTGAATGTGGTCTTTTCTTGATCTTCAGGTGCAATTAGAATCTGAAAATAACCTGAAAAACCATCAAGAAAGCAATAAAACATATTTTCAAATAACCTTTCTAACATTTGATCAATAAAGGGTAAACGGAAATGGTCCTTTCTCGTGGCATCATTAAGCTTCCGGTAGTCTATGCACACCCTCCAACCGGTCACGGTTCTCGTTGGTATCAACTCATTCTTTTCATTTGTCACCACTGTCATGCCTCCTTTCTTCGGGACGACTTGCATCGGGCTAACCCATGCAGAATCTGAAATTGGGTAAATCAAGCCCGCATCAAGCAACTTGATCACCTCTTTCTTGACCACTTCTTGCATATTTGGGTTGAGGCGACGTTGGTGTTGCACAACTGGCTTATATTCATCCTCCATTAAGATCTTGTGGGTACAAAAGGAAGGATTTATCCCTTTTATATCCATGATCTTCCAAGCCATAGCTTTCTTGTGCATCTTTAGGACATCCAAAAGCCTCGCTTTTTCATCACCTGACAAGTTAGAAGCAATTATAACAGGTAATTTAGAATCATCATCAAGATATGCATACTCAAGATGATCGGGTAGCTCTTTGAGTTCTAAAGATGGTGGTTCTTCAATGGATGGTTTAGCTTTTGGCTCCTCTTTCTTCTCCATTACTTCAAACACTTCACAAACTTTTGGACTAGGAGGTGGTTCTTGTGCTATTAAGCGAGCTAACTCATCACAAATTTGGTTGGCTTGTTCAAAATCAAGTTCTTCCTCCTCAAGCAATTGTGTGTCCAAATAGTCATGCCCAAGCATTTCCTGCAAATAATGATCCACATGATAGTCAATTGAGTCAATGAAATAAAGTGTATCGTCATGATTCTGTGTGTGTTTCATAGACTTCTCAATGCTAAACACCACCTCTTCCTCGTCTACCCTAAGAGTCAACTTGCCTTCAAACACATCTACCAATGCTCTAGAGGTACCTAGAAAGGGGTGACCCAGAATAAGAGGTACATTTTTATCCTCATCCATGTCGAGTATCACAAAATCAACAGGAAAGACAAATTTCCCAACCCTCACCAACATGTTTTCAATAATCCCTCTTGGGTATTTAACGGATCGATCGGCTAATTGAATACTCATACGTGTTGGTTGGGGTTCTCCTAGGTCTAGCTTTTGAAACAATGAGTATGGCATTAAGTTGATGCTAGCACCTAGGTCGGCTAAGGCATTGTTCACAGATAAACTACCAATGAGACAAGTGATTGTGACAACCCGCAATTTCAAGTTAACACCGTTAACTCTTTTTCGTTAAATTTTGCTATTCCTCGTCATGAATGACTCGGTCGCTCCGTTAGTTAAGTTTAAGGTTCATTTTGTAATTAACTAAAACTAATTTATAAACTTAAATAACCTAGTAATGTTTGAGGGCCAAAAATGTAAATTATAATTATATAATTAAACCAAACCCTAGCCCCACCTGACCTCATTACGTACTCTTCATCATCATCATCGACAATCTTCTTCACTGGTCGATAACCCGCCGCAATCGAAGCAGACACAAGTACTCACCGCTCGTTTCCGGCAAACCCGCAACTCCGAAACCAACCGCCGTCATCTCCAACAGTCACATGAAACTCCGAAACCAAACGCCATCATCTCCACCAGTCATCTTTACCTTCATTTTAGTCATCACTACAACCTCCGGTACGTGTCGTTTCGGTCGTTAATCACTTTTTTCTCGTTCCGTTTTGGTTACGGTTTCGCGGGTAGGAATCGGGTAAAGGGCGGCAATGGTGGGCAAGCATATTCGTGTGTATATTGAAACATATGTTTGTGTCTGGTTAACGCCTTTTAACAACAGTCGAGTGTATCTATATATATATATGTATGAACGTATATGTTAGAGTATGTATTTATGGGAATATGAATATATGTGGGTACTATGTGGTTACAAAGTTTAATATACATGGATATGGGTTGAGATTTTGTATATATGCGTGCATATGTGTCTGAATGTATATATATAGTTTTATTTTGGCAATGTGAATGTATATATATATTTTTATTTTGGCAATGTGAATGTATATGTGTAAACCTGGAAATTTCGATTTCATGTTAGGGGTTTTTCTCTATATGTGGGAACGAGTATTATAAGAATAAATGTTACATGTGTATGATATGTATAAAAGAAATTCTATAGATCATGTATGTATAAGATGTTAGTTATACAGTAAGAGGAATGCTATGTATATATTTGTTTATGTATCCTATTCATAATAGAATGTGTGTGTATGGCATTCATGGTGATTATATAATGAAGATACATAGATGATATATAAACGTATGTGATGTGCTTGATATATGTATATATGTTGCAAATGGGTGCATGGAAGTTTAAGTGGCAAATTGGTATATTAATATATGTTATATTAGGATGCATGCACATAATGTGAATAAGTGTGACTTTCGTTTTAGACAAGATACGGTTAATAGTGTAAAACAATTTTGTAGGAGTTACGTGTCAAATCTTAATATAAAACATGACATTTTATAACTGGGTTTTGGGTGCGAAACCGAACTGGCGGGAACGAGAAGCCGAACGTAATTTTATTGGATAAATTAGTATCTGACTAGCACAATTTAAACAGGTCGTGGATCGACTTAAGATCTTATAATTTTTACTATTGTTAGTAGTTGCTGCATACACTAAGGTGAGTTTCACGGCCCCTTTTACTTTTACTTACTCTTTTTGGGGGAGATAACATGTTGTAATTACTTTCTTTACAAACTTGGTTCTTAGTATGATCACATGCGTACCTAGTGTCAGTACTTTTGCCTTACGTTTTGACTGTTAATTATATTGCAAAGCGAGGAAATTTTGAGTAGTACTACCGGGTTTGACAAACCCCATCCGGGCTGGTCGCGCTAGCACGACTGGAGGTCGAACGGGTGTTTAATTGTTCTATCATTTACCGTGTCTGGGAGACATTGGCTTGAGGCGTTCATTTTCATTACATTGCTGTCAGCTTCGGTCGTAAATACTTTCGTACACTAGTGTAGCATGCATAGTAGTCTAGCTAACTACTTGATATACTAAGGGAATTACTGCAGTTGCTTTCAAAACTTACTTTCTAGTTTTATAAACCTGCGAACTCACCAACTTTATGTTGACACACTTTAGCATGTTTATCTCAGGTTGTCAAGATCACACTCACGGATAGGGCATTCATTCATTGGTCGCATTGATTTCAGAAATTAACTTTACTTATTGTATTTGCATTTTTACATTTAAATATTATAATATTTTATATAAAAGATTCTCATTTACTGTTTACGCTTCCGCATTTATTGTGAAACTTTTATTTAAATTTTATTACTTAATACAATACGTTACTTTTCAAAATCATATACGCCGTTTGGTGTAACTAATGATCGGATCCTGGTGTGTTACACTCCTAACGGTAAAACTCCGTTAGTGGAATTTGAGGGTGTGACAGATTGGTATCAGAGCCAGGTTTTAGTTATAGTGAACTAGGTGGCATTGCATTGCATCTAGACTATAACTGTACGCTGCATTAGTTACACTTGTTTTAACTTATTATATGACACTTTCATCTGCTATAACATATTACTGATGAGACATATTATTTTTGTAACATGTTGCTATGTTATGATCCATTCCGTACTGAAACCATGCTACCTACTCAATGCTTTTATTGTTTATGATCGGTGTATGCTCTTTACATGTTAGTAGCTGACTTGTCTGGGTAATTATCATGAGTTCTTAGGATACTTGATATATGATCTCTCATAAGTACATCACACTAGGCATGCACATGTAGTAGATAACCACAAAACAATAAGCATGATAAGACTTAAGATTAAAATCACATGATATGAGACAAACTAGGGTGATTGTGTAAGGTAAATTGACGATTACGGGTGCGCAACGTAATGGTGAATTTACAGGTACTCGATGATCCTGGCAAAACCTTTCATGTGGGTTATACCTAAAAGAATGGAATTGTAGATTAACTTAACACAAATCTATTTGAACCGAAGTCTATCCAAAAAAAATAATAATAATAAAATAAAATCTATCCCTAACTAAAGCACAAGCATCAAGTTGATTCTCGATAAAAAAAAGTGATTTTTTGTAACTTACCCCCCCCCCCCTCGGGTATATAACCCCATATATCAATTCGAATACCAAATATGTTCCTTGATTATAAGGGTTCACATGTGAGAAATACCGTCCACAATAAACAACGGTTATCCATTGTTGTTCAGAATAACAGCCTCCCGTTCCGTTTCATCTCGATACATCTTTGTAATTGCTAAGAAATATAATTAATTCACTTACTATCAGTTGATACTCAAAACATGCAAGAGATTCTACCTTATATGAAATTAATTTCCATTATCAAAACTATTTGAGGCACAATGTATGCAAATGTCACCTATCATTCTAAACCATAAAGACTCTAAAAGAAGAAACTACATGCTTAAGGAGTTGGTGGAACTACGCGACCCAAGTAATGAAATAACATGATATTCTTATCTTATCCGTTAAACTCTAAGCCTCAGCCGGATTATTATCTCTCATCATCTTTTAAACACCCTTGTGACGAATTCAAACATTATCACCCAATGAATCTTGATATAAAAATCCTTTCTAGCAATTTAATATTTTGAACCCTTAATAAATACATTCATATACTATATCCAATATCATGAAATGAGTACTGCTTAGTCATCCTAAAGGACCTACGTGAGTGAACTGATCTTCTACTGGAATATAAATGCAAAATCCCTGTAAACTTTCTTCATGGGAAAACGCATGGCGTGTTGTATACACCCCCTGGTCCATTTGTGACTATAACACCCAAATTCCATTCAACGAGAAAACCCAAGATACAATTAAATTTTCGGGACGAAAATTCTTTTAACGAGGGGTGGATGTGATAACCTGAATTTTTTTATTTTTTTTGCTTTCTCTTGTTCAATTTCGTTATAGACAACCAACGATACGACGTAATTTTCGGGAAGAAAATTCTTTTAACAAGGGGATGATGTGACAACCCGCAATTTCAAGTTAACACCGTTAACTCTTTTTCGTTAAATTTTGCTATTCCTCGTCATGAATGACTCGGTCGCTCCGTTAGTTAAGTTTAAGGTTCATTTTGTAATTAACTAAAACTAATTTATAAACTTAAATAACCTAGTAATGTTTGAGGGCCAAAAATGTAAATTATAATTATATAATTAAACCAAACCCTAGCCCCACCTGACCTCATTACGTACTCTTCATCATCATCATCGACAATCTTCTTCACTGGTCGATAACCCGCCGCAATCGAAGCAGCCACCAGTACTCACCGCTCATTTCCGGCAAACCCGCAACTCCGAAACCAACCGCCATCATCTCCAACAGTCACATGAAACTCCGAAACCAAACACCATCATCTCCACCAGTCATCTTTACCTTCATTTTAGTCATCACTACAACCTCCGGTACGTGTCGTTTCGGTCGTTAATCACTTTTTTCTCGTTCCGTTTTGGTTACGGTTTCGCGGGTAGGAATCGGGTAAAGGGCGGCAATGGTGGGCAAGCGTATTCGTGTGTATATTGAAACATATGTTTGTGTCTGGTTAACGCCTTTTAACAACAGTTGAGTGTATCTATATATATATGTATGAACGTATATGTTAGAGTATGTATTTATGGGAATATGCATATATGTGGGTACTATGTGGTTACAAAGTTTAATATACATGGATATGGGTTGAGATTTTGTATATATGCGTGCATATGTGTCTGAATGTATATATATATTTTTATTTTGGCAATGTGAATGTATATGTGTAAACCTGGAAATTTCGATTTCATGTTAGGGGTTTTTCTCTATATGTGGGAACGAGTATTATAAGAATAAATGTTACATGTGTATGATATGTATAAAAGAAATTCTATAGATCATGTATGTATAAGATATTAGTTATACAGTAAGAGGAATGCTATATATATTTGTTTATGTATCCTATTCATAATAGAATGTGTGTGTATGGCATTCATGGTGATTATATGATGAAGATACATAGATGATATATAAACGTATGTGATGGGCTTGATATATGTATATATGTTGCAAATGGGTGCATGGAAGTTTAAGTGGCAAATTGGTATATTAATATATGTTATATTAGGATGCATGCACATAATGTGAATAAGTGTGACTTTCGTTTTAGACAAGATACGGTTAATAGTGTAAAACAATTTTGTAGGAGTTACGTGTCAAAACTTAATATATAACATGACATTTTATAACTGGGTTTTGGGTGCGAAACAGAACTGGCGGGAACGAGAAGCCGAACGTAATTTTATTGGATAATTTAGTATCTGACTAGCACAATTTAAACAGGTCGTGGATCGACTTAAGATCTTATACTTTTTACTATTGTTAGTAGTTACTGCATACTCTAAGGTGAGTTTCACGGCCCCTTTTACTTTTACTTACTCTTTTTGGGGGAGATAACATGTTGTAATTACTTTCTTTACAAACTTGGTTCTTAGTATGATCACATGCGTACCTAGTGTCAGTACTTTTGCCTTATGTTTTGACCGTTAATTATATTGCAAAGCGAGGAAATTTTGAGTAGTACTACTGGGTTTGACAAACCCCATCCGGGCTGGTCGCGCCAGCACGACTGGAGGTCGAACGGGTGTTTATTTGTTCTATCATTTACCGTGTCTGGGAGACATTGGCTTGAGGCGTTCATTTTCATTACATTGCTGTCAGCTTCGGTCGTAAACACTTTCGTACACTAGTGTAGCATGCATAGTAGTCTAGCTAACTACTTGATATACTAAGGGAATTACTGCAGTTGCTTTCAAAACTTACTTTCTAGTTTTATAAACCTGTGAACTCACCAACTTTATGTTGACACACTTTAGCATGTTTATCTCAGGTTGTCAAGATCACACTCACGGATAGGGCATTCATTCATTGGTCGCATTGATTTCAGAAATTAACTTTACTTATTGTATTTGCATTTTTACATTCAAATATTATAATATTTTACATAAAAGATTCTCATTTACTGTTTACGCTTCCGCATTTATTGTAAAACTTTTATTTAAATTTTATTACTTAATACAATACGTTACTTTTCAAAATCATATACGCCGTTTGGTGTAACTAATGATCGGATCCTGGTGTGTCACACTCCTAACGGTAAAACTCCGTTAGTGGAATTTGAGGGTGTGACAGGGATAGTGAAACTCTCTGGATCCTTCATCTTTTGTGGTAGTTTGTTTTGGAGTATCGCAGAGCATTCTTCATTTAGGGTTACATGTGATAACTCCTCGAGTTTCTGCTTGTTTGTTAGAAGATCTTTAAGAAACTTCGCGTACTTTGGCATCTGCGACAAAGCTTCAACAAATGGTAAGTTAATATGCAATTGTTTGAAAAGGTCAAGAAATTTACCGTATGTTGTTCCTTGATTATAAGGGTTCACATGTGAGAAATACCGTCCACAATAAACAACGGTTATCCATTGTTGTTCAGAATAACAGCCTCCCGTTCCGTTTCATCTCGATACATCTTTGTAATTGCTAAGAAATATAATTAATTCACTTACTATCAGTTGATACTCAAAACATGCAAGAGATTCTACCTTATATGAAATTAATTTCCATTATCAAAACTATTTGAGGCACAATGTATGCAAATGTCACCTATCATTCTAAACCATAAAGACTCTAAAAGAAGAAACTACATGCTTAAGGAGTTGGTGGAACTACGCGACCCAAGTAATGAAATAACATGATATTCTTATCTTATCCGTTAAACTCTAAGCCTCAGCCGGATTATTATCTCTCATCATCTTTTAAACACCCTTGTGACGAATTCAAACATTATCACCCAATGAATCTTGATATAAAAATCCTTTCTAGCAATTTAATATTTTGAACCCTTAATAAATACATTCATATACTATATCCAATATCATGAAATGAGTACTGCTTAGTCATCCTAAAGGACCTACGTGAGTGAACTGATCTTCTACTGGAATATAAATGCAAAATCCCTGTAAACTTTCTTCATGGGAAAACGCATGGCGTGTTGTATACACCCCCTGGTCCATTTGTGACTATAACACCCAAATTCCATTCAACGAGAAAACCCAAGATACAATTAAATTTTCGGGACGAAAATTCTTTTAACGAGGGGTGGATGTGATAACCTGAATTTTTTTATTTTTTTTGCTTTCTCTTGTTCAATTTCGTTATAGACAACCAACGATACGACGTAATTTTCGGGAAGAAAATTCTTTTAACAAGGGGATGATGTGACAACCCGCAATTTCAAGTTAACACCGTTAACTCTTTTTCGTTAAATTTTGCTATTCCTCGTCATGAATGACTCGGTCGCTCCGTTAGTTAAGTTTAAGGTTCATTTTGTAATTAACTAAAACTAATTTATAAACTTAAATAACCTAGTAATGTTTGAGGGCCAAAAATGTAAATTATAATTATATAATTAAACCAAACCCTAGCCCCACCTGACCTCATTACGTACTCTTCATCATCATCATCGACAATCTTCTTCACTGGTCGATAACCCGCCGCAATCGAAGCAGCCACCAGTACTCACCGCTCATTTCCGGCAAACCCGCAACTCCGAAACCAACCGCCATCATCTCCAACAGTCACATGAAACTCCGAAACCAAACACCATCATCTCCACCAGTCATCTTTACCTTCATTTTAGTCATCACTACAACCTCCGGTACGTGTCGTTTCGGTCGTTAATCACTTTTTTCTCGTTCCGTTTTGGTTACGGTTTCGCGGGTAGGAATCGGGTAAAGGGCGGCAATGGTGGGCAAGCGTATTCGTGTGTATATTGAAACATATGTTTGTGTCTGGTTAACGCCTTTTAACAACAGTTGAGTGTATCTATATATATATGTATGAACGTATATGTTAGAGTATGTATTTATGGGAATATGCATATATGTGGGTACTATGTGGTTACAAAGTTTAATATACATGGATATGGGTTGAGATTTTGTATATATGCGTGCATATGTGTCTGAATGTATATATATATTTTTATTTTGGCAATGTGATTGTATATGTGTAAACCTGGAAATTTCGATTTCATGTTAGGGGTTTTTCTCTATATGTGGGAACGAGTATTATAAGAATAAATGTTACATGTGTATGATATGTATAAAAGAAATTCTATAGATCATGTATGTATAAGATATTAGTTATACAGTAAGAGGAATGCTATATATATTTGTTTATGTATCCTATTCATAATAGAATGTGTGTGTATGGCATTCATGGTGATTATATGATGAAGATACATAGATGATATATAAACGTATGTGATGGGCTTGATATATGTATATATGTTGCAAATGGGTGCATGGAAGTTTAAGTGGCAAATTGGTATATTAATATATGTTATATTAGGATGCATGCACATAATGTGAATAAGTGTGACTTTCGTTTTAGACAAGATACGGTTAATAGTGTAAAACAATTTTGTAGGAGTTACGTGTCAAAACTTAATATATAACATGACATTTTATAACTGGGTTTTGGGTGCGAAACAGAACTGGCGGGAACGAGAAGCCGAACGTAATTTTATTGGATAATTTAGTATCTGACTAGCACAATTTAAACAGGTCGTGGATCGACTTAAGATCTTATAATTTTTACTATTGTTAGTAGTTACTGCATACTCTAAGGTGAGTTTCACGGCCCCTTTTACTTTTACTTACTCTTTTTGGGGGAGATAACATGTTGTAATTACTTTCTTTACAAACTTGGTTCTTAGTATGATCACATGCGTACCTAGTGTCAGTACTTTTGCCTTATGTTTTGACCGTTAATTATATTGCAAAGCGAGGAAATTTTGAGTAGTACTACTGGGTTTGACAAACCCCATCCGGGCTGGTCGCGCCAGCACGACTGGAGGTCGAACGGGTGTTTATTTGTTCTATCATTTACCGTGTCTGGGAGACATTGGCTTGAGGCGTTCATTTTCATTACATTGCTGTCAGCTTCGGTCGTAAACACTTTCGTACACTAGTGTAGCATGCATAGTAGTCTAGCTAACTACTTGATATACTAAGGGAATTACTGCAGTTGCTTTCAAAACTTACTTTCTAGTTTTATAAACCTGTGAACTCACCAACTTTATGTTGACACACTTTAGCATGTTTATCTCAGGTTGTCAAGATCACACTCACGGATAGGGCATTCATTCATTGGTCGCATTGATTTCAGAAATTAACTTTACTTATTGTATTTGCATTTTTACATTCAAATATTATAATATTTTACATAAAAGATTCTCATTTACTGTTTACGCTTCCGCATTTATTGTAAAACTTTTATTTAAATTTTATTACTTAATACAATACGTTACTTTTCAAAATCATATACGCCGTTTGGTGTAACTAATGATCGGATCCTGGTGTGTCACACTCCTAACGGTAAAACTCCGTTAGTGGAATTTGAGGGTGTGACAGGGATAGTGAAACTCTCTGGATCCTTCATCTTTTGTGGTAGTTTGTTTTGGAGTATCGCAGAGCATTCTTCATTTAGGGTTACATGTGATAACTCCTCGAGTTTCTGCTTGTTTGTTAGAAGATCTTTAAGAAACTTCGCGTACTTTGGCATCTGCGACAAAGCTTCAACAAATGGTAAGTTAATATGCAATTGTTTGAAAAGGTCAAGAAATTTACCGTATGTTGTTCCATCTTTTCTTTCTTCAAACGACCCGGATATGGAATTTCAGGCTTGTATTCTTTCAATGGCTTCTTGACTTGTGCGGTACTTTCTGGGACTCGCCTAGTAGTTTGCACCTCGTCTTGAACATTGATTTCATCTTCTTCAACATTTGGCTTGGATGTGGAAGCCATTTCTGCATCTTTAGTGGTCTTGCCACTTCTCAATGTGACCGCTTTGCAATGTTCTTTTGGATTCGTTTCGGTGTTACTCGGGAGTTTACCTGCTTCCCTCTCGGATAACAACTTTGCAATTTGACCCATTTGGTTCTCCATACCCCGAATCGCAGATCCTTGACTTCTTAACTCATTTTGAAACTGTTGTTGTCTAGCTTCAGCTTGATCATGACGGGCTTCAGAATTTTAATGACGAGTTTCTGCAGTAAAGAGAAATTGTGCCATCATATCTTCTAAATTTGGTTTTCTATCGGGTTGTGAACCCGGGTTGTATGTGTTTTGCTATTGCTATTAGCCCATTCCTAGTTTAGGCTTGAATAAATAAGGTAGCCCACTTGAATAAAGGCTTAAATTGGAGTTGTTCATGCCGACCGGTATGCGACAATCACTTTCTCAAGGAATAGTCTAAGGCCAGTTAGAAAGCCATCTATCGGAAGTACGGATTGTTTTGAGGGCGAACTTGATTGCCCATAAAATCAACATGTTCATGTGCATCGTACATGTTCCCCGCTTGGCAATCCGAACTCATGTGTGGACCACCGCATAACTCACAACAACTTTGAACTCTATTCGCCTGCATTTAATCAAATTTTGTGGAGAGAGCCTCCAATTGTGCAGTTAATGCAGTGTAGGAAACTACTAGGTGGACTCCCTTTTTGGATCTCGGGCCTTGTTGTGAATAATTCTTCTTAGCAACTTTTTCTAACAACTCATATGCCTCACCAGGTCGCTTTAATAAAAAGTCACCATTCGCATGCAAATCAATCAACTGCTGCGAGGGTGCATCAAATCCATTGTAAAATGTTTCACATTGTTGCCAATTTTTCAATCCATGGTGTGGGACCTTTCTCATTAGATCTTTATATCTTTCCCATGCCTCATGAATTGATTCTTCATCATCTTGTTGAAACGAGAGAATTCGGGTTCTAAATTTAGCGGTTTTGTCGGATGGAAAATATTTCTTCAAAAATGCTTCCGCCATTTGCTCCCAAGTAGTAATGGAACCTGGTGGGAGAGAAATAAGCCATGCCTTGGCCCGGTCCCGTAAGGAAAATGGAAACAACCGAAGCCTAATAGCATCATCGGGAACACCATTGATTTTAAATCAAATCTCCAGAAACTCCGCAAGGTGAATGTTAGGATCTTCATGATCCTTGCCATCAAAATGCACCGTATTTTGCACCATCTGAATAATGCTAGACTTTATCTCGAAATTGTTTGCTGGAATATTTGGTCTAGCAGTACTTGACTCCAAACCACCAACTGATGGTTTCCCAAAATCTGAAATCGTTCTTTCGTCGTCTGGGTCTGCCATGTTCAACTCTATGTCCTCTTCTTCACTTTTTGTTTCCCCTGTATTTTCTACCCTTATCGTTTCACTTTCAATTTCTTGTGCTACTTGTTGAGACCTTGCCCTCAAGTTCCTTCTAAGTACTCTTTCAGGATCCGAATAAGGTTCTAGAAGTTCTTCAGGAGGTGATGATGTGAACATAAGCTTTCTGAAAACACAACAAATACCCAAACACACGTAAAAAGAGACAAAATAAATAAACTAACTACGAAAAAAGAAAAGAAAAATATGCACAAATAGTTAAAGTAGTAACTTGGATCATTCTTGAAATCACCGTGTCCCCGGCAACGGCGCCAAAAACTTGATGTGTGTAAAGTGTATAGATTTTTAACAATGATTTTTCACACAATTGGGTTTTAAATTTATAAAAGACGACAATTACTTTAAGACTAACTACACACAATAGGCAAGTGTACCTATCGTATAGTAGTATAGCTTTAGGCAAGAACCGAATATCGATTCGTGGACACAATGTCTCCTAATACTAAACCATCATTACTATTTAACCGGTCAAATAAGGATGGGTTGTAAATATTTTAATTAACTAAATTAGCTAATAATTAGTCTAATTCAGGCAAGTTAACACAAATGAAGATAATCAATCAAAGAAAGGTATCACTTAGATTTCGAATCCGTTTAGCAAAACAATGACAACATGTACGAACCTTCGGTGAGATCATTTTCTACACATCATACATGGAAGTAAATTAGACTCTTGTCAAGGTTATCTAATCATATAACCATTCGGAAAGCTAGAACGATAAACACACAATAGCCACCTAAAGTTATGCCATGAAGAACCAATGATACTATTAAGTCAATGTGAAAGATGGTTTGGACTCCCGTCAAGGCTATCCATGTAACACCCCACCCTGACTAGGGCTGATGTGTCACTTATAAATATTCAGAATCACAAACATTTTTCCATTTATCACAACAAAACATTACACTAGTACAAGTAAAAACAACTGTTTACAAAAACATTGTCAAAATCGGTACTTTCTTTTATAAAACTCTTGGTCTTTAACTTTTCCGAATCCGCGATCACATCGTCCCGGATGAACCTGTAACCTAACGTACATAAAGGACAATATGCACGCCTGAGTAAAATTGGTTTTTACTCAGTGGGACAAATCTTACAATAATGTATAAACTTATAAATACCTACATACTAAAGTGTCTAAAATTATATCGTATCTAATCAAACATATTCTAATATATAACACATTCTAAAGAGTATATACTAAGTTCATATACTAAGTAGCACATACTAAGTTCATATTCTAAGGAGTGCATGCATACCAAGTAATATTCTAAATATCAAATACTAAGTAGCACATTCTAAGTCACAGAGAGCTAATTAACTATTTAATATCACGATTCAAATACATAATATCAATATGCTAAAATCATCATTCGTCATACAATAATATAGGAAACACTTTCAGAGTTCAAATAATAACGAATCTAAATCTTCCATTACAGAGTAGAGAAAACATAAATCCGTACACATAAAACTTTTAGGGCCGTACCTTAACCGATGAGTAAAATCAAAATAATCCTAATGCACTTCAAATATTCAATAAATCACCCGAACAAAGAATTGGTTTATGAATTGCATAGTGGTATGTTTATGAATGAGAATGTATATATTATTGTAATTGCTATGTTGATATATATATATACATAAAGAGATAATAACAAATTAAATTGAAACGATAACTAATTGAAAAGTTTGATCATATCTCTTTGTAACCGGTTGTGATATATTATATCATATCTAAATAAAGTCAAAATTTATATAATATAGAACATTGTATTTACTTATAACAATTTAACAAACTGTTATGAATTTATTATTATTATTATTATATTTTTAATATCACAAATATCAAGTATTTAAGTTTAAAATAACTCTCGGATATTACAACATTACCTCCTTAAAAAAAATTTCGTCCTCGAAATTACTAAAGACAAATAATATCAATCGTAATGATATCACAAAGACATAGGGACAGAAACTTCAAACCTTCAGTTCATATGTACGAATAAAAAGAAACATGATATTCCTAAACCAAAAATAAAAAAATAAAACCAAAGTAACTCAAATACTAGAAACAAGATAATATCTTCTAAGAATCCAATAATGTATATTATACCTAATTAACTCTTCACCATTTTTCAAACAACCCGATTGACTAAAACTTCATGCCCCGTACGTCATTTTTTTGTTCTTTTGGTGCATTGTCTACCGTTAATGCAAATACCCTCCCACCATTGGTGGGGGGCACAACATTTTCCCCGATAGCAGGTTTAGGAGATGTTCCGACAGTATGTGTTAATGGTTCGGGACAGTCTTTGATCACATGTCCGACTTTTCCGCATTTGAAACAACTTCCCGTTGCCCTGAAACACGCACCTATATGTAGAGGTGGGCAAATCGGGTTTTTAAAAAAAACAGAACCGGTTTTTTTCTAAACCGGTTTTTTTTCAAACCAAATAAACTGGTTTTTGTTAAAACCGGGTCGGTTTTTAACGGTTTTTTCAAGTGAAAACTCAACCCTATCATATTGATTCGGGTTGGTTTTTAACCAGTTTTTTTCAAAAAAACCGGTTTTTTTTACCCGGTTTAACCGGGTTTTTTTTTAAATAAAACCGGTTTTTAACCGGTTTTTTTTGCTCCAAACTCCAAACCTATCTTGAACTGCCAGTTCGGTTTTAACCTATCCGGTTTTTTTCAAACCGGTTTTTTTTATAAACCGGTTTGGGTTATTTCAGGTTTTTTTTTTCAAACCGGTTTTTTTGCCCACCTCTACCTATATGTAATTTCCCGCAAGTGGTGCACAGTTGGCGGGCTTGGTTCTTCAGTTGTAGATCTACCGCTTTATAGTTTTCAACGGGTGGGGTTTGGGTGATTGGTCCCGAACTTGCGCTAGGATTTCTATTAAAAGTCCCATCATATTGTAGCTTGACACTTTTGTTTGCAATCTCTAGATTTTGCACCGCATTTGCCACCTCAGTGATATCATTAAATTCTTGGTTCACAACTAACCACTCAATCCTATCACATAATGCCCATTTTAGTTTCTGAGCTTGGACATATGGGGATCCAGCCTCGGGCCCTGCAAAACTAGCCAATCGTGTGAATCGGGCCATAAACTCAATAATGGGTTCGTCATCCCTTTGTTTAATGGAATGGAACTCTCGTACATACTCTCCTCTAAAAGCAGAAGGAAAATATTGTTGGAAGAACAATGCCTTGAAACCATTCCATGGAAGTGTTGCAGCAAATATATCTCCTCCTCTTGAATGCTTGACGGAATCCCACCATGTCTGTGCATCATCCTCTAGCTTATATGTAGCCAACCTTGCTTTAAACTCATCAGCAACACCTAGAACTTCAAAAATTTTCTCGACGTGATTAATCCAGTTTTGTGCCTCCATTGGTGTGGACACAGAGCTAAATGATCGAGGGTTCTGCTTTTGGAACCTCGAGAGCCACTTATGGATATCAACAATCGGTGCAACAATTGTATCATTTGTTTGGTTTACTTTAGGTTGAAAAGAGGGAGGTGTTAGGGGTGTGTCGTTCATCTCCAAACGAATCTGTTGAACCACAGTTTGTAAAATGTTCGGGAGTAACCCCTCAATCGCTCGTTTAACTGCATCATCAAAGTGGGAACGTCTGGAAGATGTGCCTAATTTGCGTCGGGCTGATCTTTTATGCGGAGGCATCTACAACGAAGATCATATCAATATGACGGTCGAGATGAAAAAAAAACACTAACTCAAGATCTACTTGTTGCCTCGTATAATTCATAACACATAATATATATGTGTAGAACTCATCTAGGTGTTAGTAACTTCAAACCAAAGGGCAATTTTTTTTATACGTAGTTTAAATAACTTAGAATTTCCTATTTATATTTATCACAATTTAATTGTGTAATGATCACTTCGTAGGCAACGTACTTACCTAAAAATTGATTTCACTTATTTACCAATATGTAACACACAATTAATTATGAGACTTCACTAATACTTTTGACTTACCTAAAGTTAAACAAAATTTTAGATTATAACATATTTATCTAAAAAATCGTACTCGAGATTACTATATAAAAGTTACACACTTATTAGACAAGTTAATATCCTAATTGAGCCATTGGAATGTCGGAACCAGACTAACATGTAGAGCCCTA
The DNA here is from genome assembly GCA_030867185.1 of Tagetes erecta. Classification (NCBI taxonomy): domain Eukaryota; kingdom Viridiplantae; phylum Streptophyta; class Magnoliopsida; order Asterales; family Asteraceae; genus Tagetes; species Tagetes erecta. The sequence continues at coordinate 10,297,321 of CM061497.1, forward strand.
ACCCAACTTTTACCCATAGGTTTTATTTTGAAGTTAGTTTACGACAAGAAAGAGCCTGAGCTCAGATACCATGTTGTAACACCCCACCCTGACTAGGGCTAATGTGTCACTTATAAATATTCAGAATCACAAACATTTTTCCATTTATCATAACAAAACATTACACTAGTACAAGTAAAAACAACTGTTTACAAAAACATTGTCAAAATCGGTACTTTCTTTTATAAAACTCTTGGTCTTTAACTTTTCCGAATCCGCGATCACATCGTCCCGGATGAACCTGTAACCTAACGTACATAAAGGACAATATGCACGCCTGAGTAAAATTGGTTTTTACTCAGTGGGACAAATCTTACAATAATGTATAAACTTATAAATACCTACATACTAAAGTGTCTAAAATTATATCGTATCTAATCAAACATATTCTAATATATAACACATTCTAAAGAGTATATACTAAGTTCATATACTAAGTAGCACATACTAAGTTCATATTCTAAGGAGTGCATGCATACCAAGTAATATTCTAAATATCAAATACTAAGTAGCACATTCTAAGTCACAGAGAGCTAATTAACTATTTAATATCACGATTCAAATACATAATATCAATATGCTAAAATCATCATTCGTCATACAATAATATAGGAAACACTTTCAGAGTTCAAATAATAACGAATCTAAATCTTCCATTACAGAGTAGAGAAAACATAAATCCGTACACATAAAACTTTTAGGGCCGTACCTTAACCGATGAGTAAAATCAAAATAATCCTAATGCACTTCAAATATTCAATAAATCACCCGAACAAAGAATTGGTTTATGAATTGCATAGTGGTATGTTTATGAATGAGAATGTATATATTATTGTAATTGCTATGTTGATATATATATATACATAAAGAGATAATAACAAATTAAATTGAAACGATAACTAATTGAAAAGTTTGATCATATCTCTCTTGTAACCGGTTGTGATATATTATATCATATCTAAATAAAGTCAAAATTTATATAATATAGAACATTGTATTTACTTATAACAATTTAACAAACTGTTATGAATTTATTATTATTATTATTATATTTTTAATATCACAAATATCAAGTATTTAAGTTTAAAATAACTCTCGGATATTACAATCCAAACTCATAAATCTTTGGAAAGTTAACACGATGAACACATGATAACCACCTCAATCCACGTAATGTCACAATAGCTATTCAACTCCTTCAACTTATGAATTTCCTAACCCGAATACATAAACCATAGATTTGCGCATTATCAATAGTTACACGTACACAAAATTAGGAGATATCCATAACAAACACAATGGTTTTTCCAAACATATGTATAAGGATGCACACTTGTTCAATTTTCCTAAACATTCAATCCTCATTCACCATTCCTAGTCAAATGCCATAAATTACATACTAGCATATGCAATTCATGAATAAATGTCATAACACATACGGTTTTCCAACATAATATAGTTACAACACCCACAAGATTCAATATTTGATCAAGTCAAACAAGAACACATAGCCATTGAAGAAATTTTCTTAGCTTTGAATAAGCATTGACATAATCATCGCCAAATGTTGCTTACTAGCTGTCAAAGTATGCTAAACTTCATCTAATCTAAGTGATATAGAGTATTTAGTTCATAGAGCTTACAAAAACCACAACCACACTCATAAAGATGGAAGAAAACATGATAGATCTATAGTTTTACAAACCAAAATGAGTAGAGGTGGGTTGTGTAGTGATGAATACTTCCTTGGAGCAATTGATCTTCAATCTTGGCTTTCTTCCTTCAATGGATGACCAAACAGACGATTTGGAGCTTTTGGGAACTAGGGTTTTTGAGTTCTAAGTGGATCCTTGAGAAATGAAACTCAAATTAGGTTAAAAAGGTGAGAACTCGCCGAGCATGGCCATGTGCTAAGTAGCATGGCCATGTTTCAGCCATATTTCTTATCAGATTTTGCATGGCCATGTTCGGTCAAACATGGTCGTGTCTCCATCAAGTTGCTTATCAGGGCTTGCATGGCCATGTCTCCATCAGATATGGTCATGTCAGAGGCTAATCTTCAAATTCTTCATTTTTTTCCTTTGAGTTATTCACCAAAATCACCTAGTTGCCATCCAAAACTACAAAAATCCAAATAAAACACAATTAAGTGGCTATCCGGACGAACTTGAAACAAAAAGCGTTTAAAATGAGGGCTAATATGCATTATTAACATGTATATTTATTCACATATCAACTATATAGGTAAAAGTTGTGGTAAATGTTGTGGTTTTATATGATAAGTTATGATGTTTTCGAAAGTTTATTTTTTTATCAAATTTGTTTTTAATGTGATTATATAGGTAAATGTTGTGGTTTTATGTGAAAATTTTTTATTTTTTCAAAAGTTGATTTTTTGAATAAATTTGATTTTAGTTGGAATATATAGGTAATGTTGTGGTTTTCTAAGAAAATTTTTGATGTTTCCAAAGTTGATTTTTTATCGAATTTGTTTTTATTGTGATTATATAGGTAAATTTTGTGGTTTTATGTGAAAATTTTTGATTTTTTCAAAAGTTGATTTTTTTATTAAATTTGTTTTCGTGTGATTATATAGATAAATGTTGAGGTTTATATGAAAATATTTTATGTTTTTGAAAGTTAATTTGTTGATCAAATTTGTTTTTGTGTGATTATAAAGGTAAATATTGTGGTTTATGTGAAAATTTTTTATTTTTTCAAAAGTTGATTTTTTGATCAAATTTGTTTTTGTGTGATTATATAGGTAAATGTTGTGGTTTTATATGAAAAGTTTTGATGTTTTCGAAAGTTGATTTTTTGATCAAATTTGTTTTTGTGTGATCATATAGGTAAATTTTGTGGTTTATGTGAAAATTTTTTATTTTTTCAAAAATTTATTTTTTGAATAAATTTGAATTTAGTTGGATTATATAGGTAAATGGTGTGGTTTTATAAGAAAATTTTTTATGTTTTCGAAAGTTAATTTTTTATGGAATTTGTTTTTAGTATGATTATATAGGTAAATGTTGTGGTTTTATGTGAAATTTTTTTATTTTTTCAAAAGTTAATTTTTTGATCAAATTTGTTTTTAGTGTCACTATATAGGTAAAAGTTGTGGTTTTATATGATAAGTTATGATGTTTTCGAAAGTTTATTTTTTGATCAAATTTTTTTTTTTGTGATTATATAGGTAAATGTTGTGGTTTATGTGAAAATTTTTTATTTTTTCAAAAGTTGATTTTTTGAATAAATTTGATTTTAGTTGGATTATATAGGTAAATATTGTGGTTTTATAAGAAAATTTTTTATGTTTTCAAAGTTGTTTTTTTATTGAATTTGTTTTTAGTGTGATTATATAGGTAAATGTTGTGGTTTTATGTGAAAAATTTTTATTTTTTCAAAAGTTGATTTTTTGATCAAATTTGTTTTTCGTTTGATTATATAGGTAAATGTTGAGGTTTTATATGAAAAGTTTTGATGTTTTTGAAAGTTTATTTTTTGAATAAATTTGATTTTAAAATGACTATATAGGTAAATGTTGTGGTTTTATAAGAAAATTTTGAATGTTTTCGAAAGTTGATTTTGGATGTTTTCGAAAGTTGATTTTTTGATCGAATTTGTTTTTAGTGTAATTATATAGGTAAATGTTGTGGTTTTATGTGAAAATTTTTTATTTTTTCAAAAGTTGATTATTTGATCAAATTTATTTTTGGTGTGATTATATAGGTAAATGTTGTGGTTTATATAAATTTTTTTTATGATTTTGAAAGGTAATTTTTTATCAAATTTGTTTTTGTGTGATTATATAGGTAAATGTTGTGGTTTATGTGAAAATTTTTTATTTTTTCAAAAGTTGTTTTAAAAATTTGTTATTGGTGTGACTATATAGGTAATGTTGTGGTTTTATATGAAAATTTTTAATGTTTTCGAAAGTTGATTTTTTGATCAAGTATGTTTTTGGTGTGATTATATAGGTAATGTTGTGATTTATATAAAATATTTTTATGTTTTCGAAAGGTGATTTTTTGATCAAATTTGTTTTTGTGTGATTATATAGGTAAATGTTTTGGATTATGTAAAATTTTTTTATTTTTCCAAAAGTTGATTTTTTGATCAAATTTAATTTTGGTGTGACTATATAGGTAAATGTTGTGGTTTTATATGAAAAGTTTTGATGTTTTCGTGATAGGTTCAATTGGATCGATATCGCTCAAATGATCAGAATGATTCGTACACAAACACAGTTCAATCAGCAACACAATTCATTACTAAATAATTCTCTTTGTATTGATGATCAAAAGCAAGGTTGTAGTACAAAATGCAGGAGAATGTAATCACACACAGTTAATTCTCTCTCTAACGTGCAATGCGATCTAGACTCTCTCTCTAACATTCTCTTGCTACATGCTTTATGCAACAATACATTTAGGGAAAATAACAAAATAAACCCTAAACTATACAAAATGTATAAAAACAAAGTACAAAGTAAATCTTAAACGAAAATAGCCCTAATAGTACTCCCCCTAAGATTTATCTTTGAACTTCAAAAATCTTCAACAATTTTCATCTTTTGCTTTTTCAGCTCCAATCTCTCACCAAATCTTCAGACTCTTCTTTGACATCTAGCAACTGCTTTCCTTTGTATTCTTCTTGTTCTTTCAACGCTTCCTCGATGCATGACTTGAACTTCTCAGCGATCTTTGCTTGTCTCGGCTTTGATTCATTTGTAAGGATGGCACAGTCATTCATACGTTTCAGAGTATCAAGAGTCAAACCTGCAAAATCAATGTTAGCGTAAAATTCATACGACATTTCTTGACCTTTGGCTTGTACTTCTAATGTACCCTTCGTAGTCACACGCATAAATTCAATCTCCGGAATATCCACCTTCATAAGGTTAGCATTGAGTAATGCCTTCCTTAGACGAATTTTCTCAGAAGCAGCTGCAGCCACTTCAATCACTCACCACAAACAATTTCCGATCAGCTTCAGCAATTTTATCTTTGCACTTCTCCATTGTGTAATTTCTCAAGTGATCGATGTAGGATGGATGTAACAACTTCAGCTCGAACGTGCTAAATAATGTAATCATATCCTTATCCCAGTCATTCAAATTTCGTACCAGTTTCAGCTCATAAGTTTCCTGATTGTAGAAAAACTTCAGAATTGGTTTTGTCGCTTGTGTACCATCAATCACTTTCAGCCCCGGATCTGTCACTTTATCAAAGTATTCATCCGAAAACTCTTCTAAATACATGTCACGCACCACCAACTTCTTTTGTTTCCTCATTTTCTTCGATTGAACATATGCACTGTCCTCTTGTTGTCCTCTAAACTCCAAATATTTCGGCAAACGGCTTATTCCAGCATCTAGTAACATTGCACATTTGTCACCACGCTCAGCATGCGTGTGATTAATCAGTCTCAATTTGTGCAATTCCTTCAAATCTTGCACTTCCAACTTGAAAATACTTGAGTAATAATGGTAAACATCGCATAAACCATTAACTCGTTTAATCAAAAATGCATCGAACACTTCATCATATTTCCACGCTATGATTTTCACCTTCTTGGACTTTTCCGGTACGATCATTGAATCAAGCAGTTCAGCAACAGACTGTCCTTTACTCAGCACAGATCTAACAACATCTCCTGCTGTGGCAGATTTATGCCATGATTCTCGTACATCCATAGGAATATTGTATGATTTCAGCTCACTCGGAAACATGTCTATCAACTCTTTTCTCTTTTTGTGTGCATCTTCTGGTAAAGCCATCAAAGTTATTTCTTTGGGTTCGAGCACCTTGTATCTCTTTGTCAGCTCATAGTATTGAGGGTTGTTGTAATCCAGGTAAAACATGCGGTTATACATTTTCTCCGTCTTCATAAAACTTATTACAATCTTCTTCAGCGATTCATGTTTCAGTCTCTTCAAAGTTTTATATGGATAGTTCCTCGAACTTAACCATTCGCGCATGTTTCTGGACGACATTTCTTCTGGATTTTGATGATAAAGCTCTTTTGGAGGTAAATCATCAATATTCAGGCTTTCTTGGAGTGGTGTCCATTCACCCATCTCAACAACAAACTCTTTTTCATCAGCAGTTGCTTTGTCTTGAACATTTAAGCACTTCTCATACTCTTCATTGATTTGACTCACAGTCAGTCCATTCAAATATACTGGATTATACTTCATCTTTTCTAGATAAGCAAAACGTTCAGGAAAATCAGCTGGTATCTCATCATCTGGTATCTCATCATCTGGATTGGCTTAAGGTTCAGCTTCAGGTTCAGACTCAGTAAAATCTATGTCATCCAAATCATCCAGTGCCTCTATCATCGGTGCAGTTTCAGTTTGAACCGGCTCAAACTGAAATGCTTCTTCAGTCACAGTTTCTGGCACATTCTCAACCACTTCAACTACTTCAGGCACTTTCGCTACCAATACAGATTCAGATTGAATCGGCTCAATCTGAACTGCTTTCTCAGTTTCACTTTCCTTAACACCCTCAGTCACTTTTACCATCTCAGATTCTTCAGTTTCAGTTACAAATTCAGATTGAATCGGCTCAATCTGAACTGTTTCTTCCATTCTTGCTTTCTTAGCACACATTTCTTCACTAGTGATCTCAGGCACAACATCTAACTTACGTTTTCCCTCAGCTTTGTAAGAAATGACAGTAACAACAGCTTCATCGGGAATAGGGACAAATTCTACACTTGGTTCTGTCACAGTCTTAGATCGTTGTGATCTGGTTTGATAGACTGCAACGTCCCTAGGAGTCTCAGACACTCCAACGTTCTCTTCTACCATAAAATCCTTATCCGATTCTGAACTCACAGCCTCCTCCTCTTTTATCCAGTTCTCCAATACTTCTTTTTCAGCACGTAAAGGGTTGCATTCTGCTTGCAACTCCTCATAATCAGCCTTTAATTGTTCATGATCAGCCTTCAGTTTTTCATGATCCGCATCCAAAGCTTTAAAAGTTTCTGTTTTTCTGATGCGTAGCCCAAAACTCTTTCAATCTTTTCTTCTTTCTTTCATTAGACGCTTTCATCTGCTCATTAGCATCTAAGAGTTTGGCTACCATCCTCTCTAAATGAAAAACTTTGTTTTCTTCTTCGTTCAAATCAACATCTGATGCAACCTTAGGTGAAGACTCCTTTCGTTCATCAATGTGTTCAGCTGCTCTGGAGGATGTGGCAATATCAACTGGATCAGAAACAATCATACACTCCTCCGCATCATCGATTGTCTGTGCCACAATCTCCACTTCAGCAGCAACTTCTTTTGCAATCTGTACAATGTCCACTATCTCTGGCACATTTACATCTTCAATAACATCCGGTTTCTCAACTAACACAGGCTCAATCACGGACTTAGATCTTCGAGATCTTGAATATTGAACATTAATATCCTTAGGAGCATCAACAACAATTTCTTCAGCTGCTTTCTCCACTTCAACTGGTTCATCAGTCACTATCTCAACATTTTCTGTTTCAATCTCCATTGGTTCATTACCCTCAACATTTTCTGCCTCCTCTGAAACAGATTCAGCATCATCAACATTTCCATCATTTCCACTATCATCATCACTATCATCCTCACTTTCACTATCATCATCACTATCACTATCATCACCTTCTTCATTCTCATCATTCTCAGTCTCATCTTCCTCTTCTGGATGTCGAGCAAAATACTCATCATCATCCAACAAGTTATCAGGCACCTCATCAACTAGGTCCTATGGATTCATAATCTCTCCATTTGATATGTGATGATACACAATCTAAATATCCTCCTCATTGTTTGCTATATCTCGCATATAGTAAAACATTTCTACATTTGCAACGTTTCCTATACTCATCTTCCTATATGATAAGTCATTCATGTCCTCAGTATATAAAATCCCTCCAGCAAAACCTTCTTCTCTGATGATTGGATGAGCAATGTTAATCATCAGTTGCAAGAATCTCGGATACATGAGAAACTTGAATCTTTTGCCCTTTACTAAATTGAACACAAATCCCTTCATTATCCACTTTGACATGTTGAACGGCTTGTTCTCAGCAATAGCAACAATGGGGGATACAATGTCAGAAGGAAAATTGTCAAAACCAGCACTCCTTCTTGACATGCATTGTTGTATCACATAGCAAAGTAACTTCCACTTCTTTCCCAATCGAGCTCTGACAAACTGCGACTTTGGAAATATGGGAGGATGACCCATATTTACAAAACATGCCTGACACTCAGCAGTAGTCAGCTCGTCATTTGCACCAGCTTCATCATCATCAATCCTTAAGGCTGTTCTGATAGCTTCCTCGGACACAGTCAACTCTAAATCTCTGGTAATGTTCCCTCTAACAACAGTCACACCATCTTCATTTGTAATAACCTCAGCCGTTCTCCAAAAACTCTTGATGAGTCTAGCATAGATCACAGGCTTCGCACACATAGCATACACATACTTGGTTCTCTTGATGAATCTGATCATTTCTCTATAACCCTCAGTCTCTGGAATAGATTCATCCAAACATGCAGGGGCGTACCCTTTAAGGGACCAACGGGGGCATCGGCCCCTGCGCGTTTTTTGCCCCGACGTATCGATTTTTACCCCGATACCTTAAATTTATATATATATACTGATTTCGCCCCCGTGTAAAAAAATTACATGTGTTTTATATATATTGAGCTCGCGGCTCGCCCCCGTCAATAATGAACGACACGTATACTAGTTGGTAGTTGGGCCATTAGTCCATTACAAATTAAATCCATAACAATTTAAACCTATTACTCCATTATAATTTACAATTGGGTAATTATATGGGTTGGGCTAAAAAAACCAACTAAAAACACATATATCCTTTTTTGTGTGTCATGCATCAAATAGTAAAGCCGGATTTGAGTGCTCGTACAAGTCTACTAACTATTGGCCTCGTAAAAAAGATGGGCATGTTACATTTGAACATTATTCAGCAATGAATATTTAAGACTAGTCTTCGCAATAAGATGTCAAATGAGTATTTTGCGGATAGCTTGGTGATTTACCTGAAAAAAGAAGTTGCTGAAAAGTTTGTTTCCGACTCTATAATCGATGAATTCAAAGATCTTAATGTCGTCAGGTAGCGTTGTAATTCTTCTTTAAAGTACTCACCATTTTTCTCGCATTATCATATATATATTTTAGGTATTTGTTTTGTTAAAACTTATCTAGTTTTTATATATTTTAGTTTAATCATTTGTTTGAATGAAGAAATTTAGATATTTAGTGTTGTTATTGTTTGACCCGACCCGAATAAAATCTTCGACCCGAAAATATAACCCGAAACATAGTGATAAAAAAAATTACGTGTCCTATGATTTTCAGCCCCCGTGCTGAAAATGTTCAGGATCCGCCACTGCAAACATGCCACTAGATTGTGCTTAGGCTCAAACTTTAAATTCTCCATCTGTTTAACAAAAACAAGACAAATGAGTTAGATTCTTCATTAATAAATTTCAAATTTACATAAGTGTTTGAACAAAAAGTTATAATGCAAAACAATCACATAATCATTTTAACACCTAAGTTGATCTAACAATCTGATTTTCATCATTTTGTTTAATAAAAACCTTTGTGAATCAATGATCATACAACACATTACACTTAACAGTTTATTCACTTAAGAACATAAATCTGAAATTTGTATGATGAAGTTGTTTAACATGTTTAAGCTCAGTTTTAATAATGATTTGTCAATTTTAACACACATTTTATTATTTTGAATTTAACACTTAAGAACTTTCAACAGGTCATCAATGGCGGTTTGACAGTTATGAGCATTTTTGAGTCGATTCTGTTGATTTTAAGCAGTTTGATGCAAATTAATGAAAGATTGTTGATGATCGACAGTTATTACACCTAGTACAACGTTCGATTTCAGTTTTAACACATAAAATCAAAGTGTCGATTCAGTGATCAAAGTACTGTTCATCGTCATTTTTCGTTTTAACGATCGATTTGCAGGTTTATCAAGGTCGAATCACTTAAATTATACCTTATTCAATCAATCAAACTTGGTACAGAACAATCGATTGAAATCAAGTATGAAAGATTTGAGGTACATGGGATTTTGCTTTGAAAAACTTTGTGAAAAATGATAAGTGTTGTGAAGAGGCGGGTTTTTATATGGTTGAAAAATTAGGTCAAACAAATTGGGACGGGTCAACAATTTGGGACGGGTAAGCATAAAAAGCCCAATAAGCTTAGACGGGTCATGCACTGTTGAGCCGCGTCATCCACTGTTGGGACGTGTCAAGTACTTGTGACGGGTCACAACATAGACGGGTCAACATAAAAACATGTAAAAACACTTGGACGGGTCATTCACTGTAGAGACGGGTAAGACACTGTAGAGACGGGTAAAGGTTAGAAACAACTACACATGTTTTGGTTTTACCCATCACGCGGCTGCATAGTAGTCTTCTTTATCACCCGGCTTGCACAATGACCTTTTGTTCATTACCCGGCTGCATAGTGATCTTCTTCATCACCCGGCTTGCTTTTCTTAATCAGCCGGCAACACAGTTGTTATACTCTTACCCGGCTACACAATGTTCTTAACTTACACGGCAAGATAAAGACTTCTGTCTTTTACCCGGCTGTACAGTGATAACATTTCTTCACCCGGCTGTATAGTAACACAACTTGTCACCCGGCAGATATCAATGACTTCTTTCCCCGGCTGTATAATGACTTGTTCATTACCCGGCAGCACAGTAGCCATAATATCTTTGCCCGGCTTCACTCCTTTCCACCCAATCACCCAGCTCATATCAGACACAACAACTTTACTCGGCTGAACAGTGTCTTCATTACCCGGCTAAACAGTTGTTTCTGATATCTTCACCCGGCGAACAAACACTTTGACAATTTTCTTCTTTTTCCGTCTGTTGACTTTTCAACTGCATTTATTGCACCTGCAAACATTCTCGACTTATTAATTAGACAAGACATCCTTATTAGGGTTTGTCATATTAAATATCAAAAATCTAATAGAAGTCAACAAATATTAATTCTAATTAAAACCCTTTTTCTTTTTCTTTGATTTTTCTTGTAAAAAATGTTTTTGCACAACCAAAATTTCTATATCCCGAAGCAATTTCTTAAAAACATATCACAAAACCTTGGGTTTGTTTTTAACACATCCAATACCTTTGCTTTTCATACCACATAATCTTGTTCATTCAAAACACACTTATTCAAAAATATTTTTGGATTTTTGTAAATAATTTTCTTCTTCACTTATTCTCCCCCTAAACTTGAAATTTCTTGAAATTTTTAAGTTTAACAAGGATGTCGATGTGTCAATAAAGATTCCATATGCCTGCACACACAAAGCACACACATTAAAATAAAGACATATGCAATTCAATGAATCAAAATATCGTAGAGAGATCATACCACACATTATCTGAACATGTTTTGCAAGTTTTGAATAGACATTTGACTTATGTTTGATTGAGTGATGATATGAAAACATACCAATTAGCTCGAGTTGACACACTTACTTTTTCAGTATCATGATGAGATTAAGGTTCGATTAAAATGACTTATGTGACCCACATGTATACATATGTCAACATATTTCCTTATCAATCACTACCAGAATGCATATTGCACAAAACCTGGTCACTTACAATCATAAACAGAGTGGAATCTGGGTTCTATTCGGATTTGGTCCACTTTGGGACTTCTTTTGATTCCATTTTGGAATTTTAATTTCCTATCGTTCCCCTTGGTAATCTTCTGAATTCCTTTTTGGAATTTTTGTTTGGTGATGGTCCACATTTGGGACTCTTTTTGTTCCAACTTTGGGAATCTTTTGCTGCACCTTGAAGCTCAAAAGAGACTTCGTGTGAGACTTCAGGTCTGTGGATACGACAACAAAGAAGCTCACGATGCGGTTCATCACACTGAATAGACTGCATCGTTACCCGATCATGCACAACTATCATCACAAGCAATGCATCAAAAGATATATATCTAGACATGTATAGCAATGGAACTTAACACAAAGATCATTGAATTTAGATTTGTCAACAATGAACTTACTTTTTCAGCCTAATTGCCTGAGCTGTCTCGCACATCAATTAACATTCATCAGTCTTTATTAAAAATGATGAAACAAATAATGTCTAGTGTACTATCATTTCTCACTTTTTGCAATATAGATTCTTATGACATGATATTTTCTTTTTCTTTTTGCTTTTATATTTTTGTTTTTGCTTTTCGTTTTCATACACACACACAATGCAAAACGATAAAATTAAAGACAAAGGAATCAATACTTGACATCGACTTATTCTATTTTTGACTTTTATATTTTCTGATTTTTGTTTGATTTTAAAAAATTAGAATTAATCATGGTTGATTAACCCTATGGATTGAATTAAGAATTCAAACCGTCCTGACAAAAAGGATTTTGTGAAAAGATCTGCCAGTTGTTTGTCGGTATGAACTTTAATCAAAATTATTAAACCTTTTTCAGAGTTGTCTCTGAGAAAGTGATATCGAATTTAGATATGTTTGGTTTTTGAGTGTTGAACAGGATTAGCAGTAATGAACATAGCAGCAGTATTATCTATGTAAATAGGAGTTTTGAGAAAGTTAAACCCGTAGTCAAGCAATTGGTTTTGTAACCACAAAACTTGAGAACATCCTGCAGATGCAGCGATATACTCTGCTTCAGCTGTGGATACAGAAACGTTGGTCTGCTTTTTGCATTGCCAAGAAACAAGTCTAGGACCCAGAAATTGACATCCACCCGTAGTCGATTTCCTGTCAAGAGCAAACCCACCAAAGTCACTATCAGAATAACTATATAATTCAAAATTGCCTTCATAAGGATACCATAACCCGAGATTCGGTTTCCCTATAAGGTATCTGAAAATACGTTTAACAGCAACCAGGTGCGACTCTTTTGGATCAGACTGATATCTTGCACACACACATACAGCATACATAATGTTTGGCCTTGATACAGTAAGATACATCAGTGAACCAATCATTGATCTGTACAGTGTTTGATCAACAGATTTGCCTTTCGGATCCGGTTGTATCTTGCAGTTCACATCAGATGGCGTTCGAATAGTCTGACAATCTTGCATCTTGAACTTTTTCAGCAACTTCTCAACAAACTTTGATTGGTTGATAAAAATTCCGTCTGCTGACTGTTTTACTTGCAATCCGAGAAAGAAATTACTCTCCCATCGAACTCATCTGAAATCTTGACTTCATAATTTCTTCAAACTCTTTGCACATGGACGCACTGGTTGATCCAAAGATGATATCATCCACATACACTTGAACCCATAAAAGATCTTCATTTTCCCGCTTCATAAACAAAGTTGGATCAATCTGACCTCTTGTACATCCATGTTCTAGCAAATGTTTAGATAACGTCTCGTACCAAATCCTTGGAGCTTGATGTAGACCATATAAAGCTTTGCTCAATTTGTATACACGATGTGGATAATCAGGATCTTCAAAACCCGAAGGTTGTCTGACATATACATCATCGGTAATTGGTCCATATAGAAAAGCGCCTTTAACGTCCATTTGGAACACTTTAAACTTCATGAAAGAGGCATACGCTAGAAAAACGCGAATAGCTTCAAGTCGAGCGACCGGAGCAAACACTTCTTCATAGTCAATACCTTCTTCTTGAGTGTAACCTTGTGCAATAAGTCTGGCTTTGTTTCTCACAACAATACCACGTTCATCTGGCTTGTTCTTGTACAACCATCTTGTACCAATCGCATTTTCTCCTTCAGGTAAGTCCACTAATTTCCAAACCTCTTGTTTGCGAAATTGAAGTAACTCCTCTTGCATGGCTTCAATCCAACTATTATCTTGTAGCGCCTCTGAAATGTTCTTTGGTACCACTTGAGAAAGAAAACATGAATAAAGACAAATGTTTGCGTGCTCAGTTTGACTTCTCGTAGTTATCTGATTCAACGGCCCAATAATATGAGAGACAGGATGTTTCTTATGAATACGATGAGTCGGTATAACATCACCTTGCACTTGACTCTCCAGATTAGACTGATTCAGATTCGGTAGATCTTGTAGAATTGTAGAAATATGCGGAGTGAAATTAGGAACTTGTTCTGGTGAATTGATGAAGTAGTCAAAAGATTCTGGAATAACTTCAACATTCGGATCTGATGATGGTTGATTTTGAACAGATCCACCATCATTAGGAGAATTTTGCGGATTAACATCATCACCAAGAATATTTGATTCTTGATCTTCTTGAGAACTAGAAGGACCCGGAGCTTTACTTGATACTCCATGATCAGGATTATGAAATGACATGAACGGATACATTCTGTGCTGTTTTCCTTTCAAACATGCTGGACAGAGATCTGTTGTAGAAAACTTCTTTGATGGTATTCCCACAGCATGATTTCCAGTCACTAAACGGTTCATGTTTCTGAAGTTTGAATGGCCCAGCCGTCTATGCCAAAGCTGACTCTCATCATTTGAAGCATGTGCAATGAGACAAGTAGTTTCGGTTTCAGCATCAATCTGCGACATATCAAGCTTGTATACATCACGATCTCTTGGAGCTTTAACCACCACCCATTCATTGTCAATCTTGAAACCTGGTTTGAGTATATAACAGAAAGAATCTTCAAATAAAGTTGAATAAGATTTGTCACAAATTTGAGATACACTAAGCAAATTAAAGTTCAACTGTGCACAGTAGTTGACTTTATCAAAGCTAATGACCCCATTTGACACCGTTCCTTCTCCAGTAATTTTACCACCAGCATCTCCTCCAAATGCAACATGTGTACCATTCTTCAGCTTAAAGTCTTGAAGCAAGGCATAGTTGCCTGTCATATGCCGGCTACACCCACTATCAACAAACCATGAGTTAATAGGTCTTCGAGGGCGTACCTGCATTTCAACAATCACTTAGTTAGTTTGGTCAACCCAGGCCCACATGGTCTTGGGTTTTCCGAATCTATCTGTAACAGTAACTTGTTGATAATGAAGATTTTGAAAATTTGTTTCATTTGAGAGATTTGGTTGAAAACTGTTTCGCCCATTGGCTTGAATCGATTGCTTTCTTCTCAAAGCAATAAACCTTTCCTCTAACTTAGGATCAAGGTTATTTTCAAATTTATGATTTCTTACCATCAAAGCTCTCGGTTTAAAACTGTTAACCTGCACATTTCTTGATGAAAAGTTATTAAAACCAGAATTGTTTCGATTGAAATTTCTCAAAACATGAGAATGACTTTGATTAACATTTTGAAAACCAAATGATTGATTTCTTTGAAAATTTGGAAACGGAGTCATTTCTTTTGATGAGTTTTTCCGAAAGAAACAATCCTTTGTGTCATGGTTTCTTCTTTCACAGATATCACAAAATTTGTTATAAAAACATTCCTCTGAAGAATGATTTATTTTGTCACAGTAACTGCAGAACCTGTTAAAGAAACATTCAGCAGTAGCATGATTATAACGATCACAAATCTCACAATGTTGCTTACTAATCCTAAAGAGCCGATTGTTAACTTTTGATGTTGAACCCACTCGTGATTCATTATCAGTTTTGTTCGGTTTTAGATTAACTTGATTCTTTTGTGCAGATTTTGATTGTGATTTTGCTTGCTTGGGAACTTGGTTCGATTTTAAACTATCTTGTTTGGTTACCTTCTTTGGTTCAATTCTTTTATCATTGACAGCGGAAGACTTAGGACCTGAACCTGTTTTCAGACCAGAGTTAGATTTGATTGAAGAATTGATTGGTTTACCATAAGATCCGTTCAAATCAAAAGTTCCTGCAGACACAAACTTAATTGTTTTACCTTTTGACATTTTCTGCTTGATAGGTTTGACCTTGTCAGTTTTGACAATTTGAGCTTTGGTGTTGTCATTCGATTTTATGACACTTTTACCTTTCGAAGATTTTGTTTCAGATTGATTGATTGTTAAATTCGATTTCTGCATCTTCGCTTTTGAAACTTCAGCATGTTTCACTTCTTTCTTCTTGATCAATTGATCAGCAACTTTCGCCTTCTGTTCATTCTTCCACCTGATGTATTCAGGATCATTGTATCCCAAAAATTCAGCTTCATCCTTCACTTTTTCTTCCTGCTTGGGATTCAGTTCTGGATATTCAACAAGTTGAATCAGAACAGGCTCTGATTTGTTGCTAGCTTCATCATCAGCTTCAGTCGTCACGGCATCATCTTCTTTCAAACTCTCAATCAACACTTCAGATCCTTCGGATTCGGATTTACTTCTTTGAATTTCTTTGAATTTTCGTTCATTTTCAGGTGAATGATCAAATTCATTGAAGTTTTCAGGTAAAGTTTGTGTGATTGAATTAGGCATTGGTTCATGAGTGAAACCCAATCCTAGTTTGGTTTTGTTACCTCTTTCACTTATAAGTTGTTTAACCATAGTTTTACAACTTTTCACCTTTGTTAATTCCACTTGCGTGACAGCATGAGCAACTTTTTATTGTTCAAATCCTTTAAGGTTTTGTTCCATGATTCTTTAAGTGACAATATCTTCTCATCAGAAATTTTGTGATCAATTTTAAGTTGTTCATGAATTTTCTCATGTTTGCTTAATTTATCACCAATTTTAAACGAATGAGTATGATAATGTTCTACTTGTTGAATGCATTGTTCAGAACATAACCTACCTCTAACATCATCAGGCAAAGGAACATAGTTAGGGGGTAAATCAGTACTAACCTTTGGTTGTTCGGTGGATGATGAAGACTCACTGGATGTAGCCATCAGCGTAATTTCTGATTCAGATTCTTCAACAGGATCTGACTTTGCACTCCAGTCATATTCCTCAGAATCTTCACTCACAGTATCAATCAGTTTATCATCCCCTGCTTCAGACCAATCTTCCTCAATTTCACACACTAATGCCAGACTGGATGTAAGATCAGATGTAAACTGTTCTGCATAAGCACTCCAATCATATCCATCTTTCACACTCACTACCAGTGCTTTGGTCTGATCTTCTGGCTTCTTTCCTTCATCTTCCAGTTTTGGCATGGGAAGACTTTGATATGGCTTCTGTATGAAACGTTGATTCCTCTGTTGATAGCTTGAAGACTGTTGCGAGCTTTGACCTTGACCTTGATTCTGTCCACTTGAACTTGATTGATCATTGTAGTTCTGATTCTTAGGAGCCTTGCATTCCCTTGAAAAATGACCATAGCAGTTACAATTGAAACATCTGGCCTTTGATTTGTCAAAACCAACTGTCTTGTTTGCATGAGGCTTGTAGCTTCGGTTAACATATGCATGTTTCTGCGTCCGATATGCAACCATCACCATTTGCCAATTCAGATCCATTTCCTCAACGTCATCAGGATCCATTTCAAAAAGATCTTGAAGTACAACATCCATCTGAGACAAATGACTTCCTTGCTTGCCATGAAAGCAGTAAAAGCAGTCTTCGTCTCATCATCTTGTAACAAGATGTTCATCACATCTTTTACTTTTGTTTGATCATTCGAACTTTGATTTTCTGCTTGATTCTTCAGATTCTGACTTTGAACTTGAGCTCTTGGTGGAGATTGAGGTTGAGAATAAGTTGGTGAATTTGGAATGTATGACGAATCAGTGTAAAAACTTGCACCAACAAATAAATCACCCTCATCTTCAAACTTAGTTGCATCTTGTGCAAGAAAGGCATTCTCCACAGTATTAGCAGGATTCACAATATATTTGTATTGTGCATGTGAACCAGTTCTATCAGTGTTTCTAGAACTTTCATCAATTTCTACCTCCTCTATCTTTGCAATGAGCAGATCCAAATCCATTGGAAACTTTTCAGTATGCTTCAGTAGTGTCACAGTCTGTTTCCACGATGATGGAAGAGCACATAGTAATCTGTCATTCAGGTCTTGAAGATCTGTCTTTGCACCCACATTGGTCATTTCAGTAGTCAGATGAACAAACCTATTCATCATCTGGTGCATAGATTCTCCAGCAATGAGTTCAAATAACTCTAATTGTCTCTTCAGATTTTGTTTCTTGAGACTCCTGAGTTGTTCACCTCCTTCACATATTGACTTCAAGGCTTTGAATAATGTATAACCCGTCTGATAAGTATCCAACCTCGACAGTACTTGTAGTGACAACCCTTTACACATCAAAGAGTAGGCTTTGCTATCATTCTTCACTTTCCTTAAATCTTCAGCTGATAAATTATCTTCTGGATAAGGTTCAGTAGAGTCTTTGGTGTAGGTACCTGCACTATCCGGACCTGTCTGTGTAGGTATGTGAGGACCCTTATCAATTGACTTCCAAAGATCATTGTCTATCGAGCAAAGATGATGCTTCAGTCTAATTGTCCAATTCTTGAAATCTGCACGATTGACAAGTCTAGGAACACGGTTATCAGAATCATCATTAGGTGCCATTTTAACAATTTTTGAAGAAAATATTTTTGTGTTTTTAAAGATTTTTGAAAAGAAATAGTTAAAATACTAAAATAAAGACAAGTAATTAATGACAAGATAAGAAAACAAGGATTAAAACAACTAAAAATGAGTCACACGGCTGAACAGTGAAAAATTCTTCTTCACCCGGCTGAACAGTGATTTTTCTTCTTCACCCGGCTGAGAAAAATGAGTCAAACTTGACCCGGCTAGAACTTGACACGGCAAGAAGGCTTTACACGGCTGAACAGTTGTTGATCACACGGCAGCAACGTTGTTTACCCGGCTGAATAGTTGATCACCCGTCTGAACAGTAGTAAGTCACCCGGCTAGAATGTTAATCACCCGGCTGAACAGTTCTTGATCCGGCTGAACAGTACAACCTTTTTTTTTTCAAATTCTTTACCCGTGTAGCACAAAATCCTCTACACGACTGCACAGGACCTAATTTTGTTCACAAATCTAAGTCCAAAGAAATTTGTCTAAGTCAAAATTATCACCCGGCTAGTTAATCTTCAACCAGTTCATCATGTTCATCATCTTCATCATGAGAAATTTTCTGGGTTTATCAAAAACTTGTCCAATTCCTTCAAAATTCACACACAAGCAGCAAAATACACCGATTATCAATCCCTAATCTCAATCAATCCAAAACATGATTAAATTTTGATGAATTTGAGCAAAATTTCGATCGAACAGTAACTTTTTCTTTCTTCTTAATTCCTCAGATCTGATGATAATCTGATGGAATTTGCACAATTGTTGTGAATTAGAAGTGATTGCGATGATAAATCACAGCTAAAAACAGCAACAATTCATTCAGATCATGATTTTTGAGCAATATTGTAGTGTTTTGCTTGATGAATAGCGTATAACACAATACCAACAGCTCTGATACCAATTGATAGGTCGAATTGGATCGATATCGCTCAAATGATCAGAATGATTCGTAAACAAACACAGTTCAATCAGCAACACAATTCATTACTAAATAATTCTCTTTGTATTGATGATCAAAAGCAAGGTTGTAGTACAAAATGCAGGAGAATGTAATCACACACAGTTAATTCTCTCTCTAACGTGTAATGCGATCTAGACTCTCTCTCTAACATTCTCTTGCTACATGCTTTATGCAACAATACATTTAGGGAAAATAACAAAATAAACCCTAAACTATACAAAATGTATAAAAACAAAGTACAAAGTAAATCTTAAACGAAAATAGCCCTAACATTTCGGAAGTTGATTTTTTGATTAAATTTGTTTTTGTGTGATTATATAGGTAAATGTTGTGGTTTATATGAAAATTTTTATGTTTTTGAAAGTTGATTTTTTGATAAATTTGTTTTTGTGTGATTATATAGGTAAATGTTGTGGTGTATGTGAAAATTTTTTATTTTTTCAAAATTTGATTTCAAAAGTTTTTGTCACACCCTTAATTTTCTACAAAAAATTAACTTAGACGTTAACCTAAAACTCTGGGTATAAAAATGTAAGTTTTCAAGTTTAGCGGAAGCTTTTAAACAAACCCATTATTTAAATAAACTTGTGCTCAATAGTTTAGCACAAAACCAATAAAACCTGTGCTCAATAGTCTAGCATGATACCAATATAAAACCTGTGCTCAATAGTCTAGCACAATTAAATAAAAAACTATGTGCTCAAAAGTCTAGCACATAACCCAATAGAAGTTTTCAAAAACCAATAATGTAAATAAAAGTTGGTAAAAAAAATGTTAAAGTGACTCATGCATGCAATGTCCTACGTGCACAGCTCCTACCCACCTGAGAAAACATACTGAAAACGGTCAACACATGGTTGCTAAGCTTAATGAGATATTTAATAAATGTATTTAAATATCAAAACAGTTAACTGATAAAGTTCATTTGCTATTGCTGGTTTGCAAGACCACCTCGCTTACTACGTGAGCACATTGAGATTAAACTGAACGTTGTGTTGTGCCTTACTGCCATCAAACTAGATGACCAAAGGTTCCAAGGTCAATCTGCACCACCTGGATCCCTACCAGCGTGATGGGGTCTACCGAACCGGGTAGTACTACTCAAATTTCCCCTTATACCCACTGTATATTAATAATCTCAACTAAAGGAAAGGACTTTTGTTGGAATGTTTATGCTCAAGTAAAATAAGTCATTAGACAATAGAAATCAGTTTATCAAAACAGTTGCCCGAAGGCCCTACCCGAAGGCATAAAACGCAGCCCAACGCCGTATAAAATCTTGCCCAAAGGCCCTACCCGAAGGTATAAAAATGCAACTCAAGGCCGTATAAAATAGTTTTGTATGTTTTCTCCCCGAAAGGATTTAAAGCGGGCAAAGAGACTCACCTTTGAAGCGCACAGCAAATAACAGTAAAATAAAGCTACACGCGTATTTTACTCAGCAACCTGCTTAATAATTAGATACTAGTTATTAGCTACTTATATTTATATAATTACATATTTACTTATATACACATATCCATGTAACACATTTCATGCATTTTATCATTAGTTTTGACCCGACACACATTATCATCGGGTGATTCGTATAACTTTAATTTCATACTTGTTTCTTATGTCATGTATTCGCACAAAACAAACTACCTTTATATATCTACCATTTATACTCTCCACACAACATACATAATGCCTATGTTTATACGGATATTTGCCTTGTTCACATTCATATCATTCCATACATACATTCATATCATTCCATACATACATGCTATTGCATCACATATTCATATTATACCTAAATCAATATGCACGCATGTATATATATATATATATATATATATATATATATATATATATAATATTTAATACTATTGTTGCTCGTGATTCATAACTTCCACGCATAGTATTACATACATACTTTTGTTTATTATTGCTGCAACTTATCCATACTTTACACAAGCTTCATTAAATTGATGTTCGAAGTTCATATATGTATATATGTACATACATCTCATTTCATAGATACAATTATATTCATCACCTTTGTTGCCCACATACATATCTACGCATATATATATATATATAATAACACGCATACACACAGTACCACATACATATATACTGAACTACTGTTGTTTGACATACACCTACACATAATTACATACATACCGATCACACGCATATCACATAGATGCATATCACAGCACAGGCGCAACATATACAGTCACTTAATTCACGTAAACCTGTTTACGGGTTGTGAAACTAGCCGGAACACGACGAAAGATGATCAGAACAGGGGGTTTGCAGCGGTTGCTACTTCTGCTTTGCCAGCCGGCGATGAGAAGGATATGATCGGCTAACTGCGGCTGCTACGAACTCTCAGAGAAACGATGAAGATGATCGGAGGTGGGAAAAGGGTTGCGGTTGCTGCTTGTTCACCGGCAACACGAAGAGCAGTGGAGGCGAGAGAGGAAGACAGGGGGGTGATTTAGTGCTGATTGTTTCCGTCGAATGAAACAGATTGTCGATCATGATGACATACTGATGTTGACAATTTATAAGTTTTATGTGTCAGGGGGCCGGATTAGGGTTGGGCATTTTATTAAACTTTTACACCTAAGGCCCTTGTACTTTGGTAAATTATTTATTGATAACTAAAGTTAATAAATTTAACTTTCAGTTATTACAAAACGGACCCTAGACTTTCATGACTTTAATTTGTGAACCTAGTCATCATTTGAGTCATCATTTATACCATAATTTGACTGTATTTAACGGGAAAGGTTAACGGTGTTAACATGATTTTACGGGTTGTCACATCATCCCCTTGTTAAAAGAATATCCGTCCTGAAAATTACGCCATGTTGTTGGTTGTCTGAAATGAAGTAGAACAAAAGAAAAAAAAATTCAGATCATCACATCATCCCCTTGTTAAAAGAAATTTCGTCCCGAAATTTAACCATTAGCATTAGCGTATGGCGTTGATGTTTTGAATAATCAAGGGTGTTCGTACATTATTAGATTTTATGCGTTCTTACGTGAACTGTGATTCACTTTTTGAATTTCAAAAAATTTAATAATAAGAATCTTACTATGATGGATTTTTTGTGATCAAGAGAACAAGTGGTTATGCGATAGGATAATATGGTATTAAAGTTTACGTACTGAAGTAGTGTTAAACCAAAAAAGACGATCTTACGTGAGTTGTTCCTAGTCATTGGAACACAATAAATTTTCTCGTTGATGAAATTTGAGTGTTACGGTCAGAATTGTGCACGAGGGGGGGGGGGGGGGTTTACATGATACACTAAGAGCTTATCTTTCCATTCGAATAGGAGGTTTATTCAAACGTGCAGGTCTTTTAAGGTGATCTAACAACATTCCTCTTTTTTTTTAAATACGGCTTTAGTTTACGCATAGATTAGATAAGAGTTCAAACAATAAAATGTTAACAAGGATTTTGATATCAAGCCTCACTGAGTGACAGCATTTGAATTCAACATTAGGATGTTTAAAAGACTATGAGAGATAATAGTTCGGTTGAGGCTTAGAGTTTAACAGATCAGATGAGAATGTCATGTTATTTCATTACCTGGTTCGTTTAGCTTCACTAGTTCCCTTAAGCATGTAGTTTCATGTTTTAGGGTTTTCTCGTTTTAGAACGATTAGGTGACGATTGCTTACATTGCGCCTCAAATAGTATGATCAAGGACGATAATTACATACAAGGTAGAATCTCTTGCATAAACAAGAGCTTCGAAAGAAAGACATCGCAGGCTTGAAGTGTCAAATGAAAATAAGAGAGTCAATCATTATAATTTGTGGCAGCTATAAAGATGTATAGGGATGAAAAGAAACGAGAGGTTATTATTCTGAATAGTAATGCTCTAAGCTCGCACAAAATGCTAGTTGGTATTAATTGATTTTTGTGGATTGTACTATTCATCACCTAAACTCACGGAGCGTATTTGTCACACCCTCAATTTTCTACAAACGGGGTATCCGTTAGGCGTGTGACATACCAGTATCTCAAGCCATTAGTTAACACTGACTCAATATTTAACGAAATATTTAGTTTTGTAAATAAACCAAAATTCATAGTTTAAATGTTAAAACCAACTTTTAGAGGAAGCATAAACAAATCCGGTACGCAAAATCCCGCACACAAAATAATAAACGAAGTTAATAAAATAACTAAATCATTAAATATAGTTTTTGAAATGTGTCCAAAGGACAACCCAATACATGCATGTCCTACGTGCTCGGCTCCTTAGTTACGTGAGAAAACATACTAAAAAGGTCAACACATAATGTTGGTGAGTTCAATGAGATTTGTATATAAATAAAAAGAACCGTTTATAACATAGATAAACAAATTTATATTTTATTAGGCGGTTTGCAAGACCGAATGCTTGTCAACACGTCGAGATGAAAGCTAAACGTTACTTTTGCCTTGTCGCCATCTAACCAGGATGACCCATAACCTTTAAAGACAATCTGCACCACATGACGCCCAGTCAAGGGTGGGGTGCCGTCGCAACCCGGTAGTACTACTCAAATTTCCCCGGTATCATATATTAATCAACCTCGAACTTTTATAAGAACTTGAATGTGGTTCCAATTCGTGTAAAGCACTAAAAGCCCTAATAAAATCCTACCCGTAGGCATTTATACTTTTACCAAACCTGCCCGTAGGCATTTATACTTTTACCGAAACCTTCCCGTAGGCATTTATACTTTTACCGAAACCTGCCCGTCGGCCCTACACAAAGGTATAAAATGCAGCCTTAGTTGGCCCCGCCCGAAGGCATAAAAATGTAGTCCGCCCGAAGGCGCTGTAAAATAGTTGCCCGAAGGCGCATTAAAAACATTTGTATGTTTTCTCCCCGAAAAAGATTTAAAAGTGGGCAAAGAACTCACCTTTAAAGCGCACATCAATTAAACAGCACAAACGCCACAAAAGAACCTAAGCCGTCTTACGACCTGCTTAATAGTTAATTATTAGTTATTTATATTTACGCGTACATATATACATACTTATATACACTTACTCATGTAGCACATTTCATACATCCTATCACCAGATTGACCCGACTGACATTATCATACAAGCTGCTTCTAACCCTTCTAATGTACATTCACATACACATGTATTATAACAATAGACATCAATTCATAAACGAATACATACTTACTATATCCTAATTGTCATACTATATAAATCCACCTATCCACATTCCTTATATACTCATTGTTTCATGCGTACATACATACTAATATATTTATATTCAACAAACATACACACATACTATCTCATATTAAATTTACACACACATATATACACATCTTCGACTGGTTGTTGTTCCCACTTAACCGTACACATAAATTTTATGAAACCAATACATACATAATTGCATACACCTACCGCTGCCTCTGTTTCACACGCGCACGTATACATTCATATCTTATCACTCATGTATCCATATATATCAAACCGTAGCTACTGCTGGAGCATATATATATATCACATCACATCCTTCCATACTTGGTATTACATACACAATTTCATTTATTATATATTGCTGCAACTAATTCATACACAAACACAAGTACCATTTACTTTATGTTAGACATTAATATACATGCATCGCATTACATCACAATTTCATCACCTTTGCTACACACCTACACACCATATAACGCATCCATACATATCGCATACATTCAGCCTTCTCAACATACATACACATATATACTTCACTGTTATACAAGCATCTCTATATATATACTTGCTTCCTACTGATTTTGATTTACGCATATATCTATATATATATATATATATATATACTTGCATCCGTTGTACACACCACTACCTATTGACATCACTTCATCGCATATTTCATATATATATATATCACACTTTATTTTAACACATGTACATATCTATGCAAAACATACACAGTGCTATATATACCTAAGCATATAACATGATTATAAAATGTATACAACATCTTATACACATTCATAAACACGATCAACATACAACACATACATACTCAAGCATAAAGGTTTACGGGTCGCCAAAACTCACCGGAGAACTGCAAGGAAGGCGATCGGAAACAGGGAGGTTAATGACGGCGTTGATGATGGCGCGAAATTCCCCGAAACATACGAAGAAGATGATTGGAAACGCCGTTTGCAGCTGTTGCTTTGGTATGTTTATAGCCGCTGATCGGAAGGAGACTATGACTCGGGGGTTACTAGTTGCCGGAGACGATGATGAAGGGAGACGGGTTCTTATGAACGTTAAGGAGTAGCGATGATGATGATGAACGGCATATTTGTATATGTATAACTAGGGCAAGGAAACATCGACTAGGGTTGGGTTTTAAATTAAATGTTTCACTTTGCACCCTTCAAGTTTAATCGTTTATTTATTTAGCTTTAAAGGTTACAAAAGTTATTTATTTAATTACAGAACGAACCTCGAACATCATAAAACTTAATGGAGTAAATGAAAAATACTTAACGGTATTAACCTGGAATTTACGGGTTGTCACATCATTCCCTTGTTAAAAGAATTTTCGTCCCAAAAATTATGTCACGTCATTGGCTGTTTGCAGCGAAATAGAACAAAAGATAAAAAAGTTAAGGTTGTCACATCATCCCATTGTTAAAAGAATTTTCGTCCCCAAAATTAAATCGTGTCATTTGTTGCCTGCAATGATTTAGAATATATGCCTGACCCTTGAAGTTGGTCGAATAAGTTGTTTGGATAACCCTTGTAATTCAACTAGAGTGAGTTGACACGACATCCGAGCTCTAGAAGCGGCCCCCGGCACCCATTCTATTTGGAAATTTAACTTGGCGATGAGGTGGTAGACCAGGAAAGTCCTCAGGAAATACTTCCAGGAATATTACGAAAAACTATGATACTTTCAATTTGCTTCTCGCCTGACGGTTTCTTGATGACCACCACTAGAAGGAAGTATGTCCCTTAATGCTTCTTGGCTTTCATATGTATGATAACCTTAACAATATAACAACAACGCTAATGTTTCACTTTAGACAAAAGAGAAGATAACTAATAAAGAGAGGAAGATGGGAAATGCTTTTCTTTACAAAAACTTCCGCACAATTTTTTTTTAACTAATCAGACCATACTCACTATTACACCTAAAACTAGTCAAAGACAATGGTGTGAGATTTATGATGAAATTGTGACCCAAAAGTCTTCGGTTGCATCCATTTAAGATTTGATTTGGTTTAATTAGCTTGTCATTCGAAATTTCAACATGGTACTTTTGTTTAAGGAAGTAAGAGTGAATCTTAAGAATTCTTCAAATTATCTGATATGAAATTCCTATCAACACCTGAATCGCATGAGTCATGAGCACATCGTTGATTAAGTGGAAAACTACCGAAAACTGTGTTATTGTCGGAATTTCAAACTTGTCAAATTAATAATCATTCGCGAGAAGTTTAGCGAGCCGGTAATACGCTAAATTACTATTGCTCAATGTCATTCAGGTGTTTCAGATATTCTTTGAGTTACTCATTTGCAATAAATATTATATTTAATAAATTTAATAATGTAGTGTTCTTGAGTGCGTTTAAAAAAAAGACTCATCAGAACTAATAATAGTGGTTAACAATTAACGAGCAATATTCACGTCACCAGCCCTTCGCTAATTGGCTTACGAGAATTTTCATTGATAGTTGGGAAGAAAAGAAAAAATGTAGGGAGTAAATTACACATTATAACCATTTAGCCATGAGCTAGGTCTCACCAGGATTCACATGCACTACAAATTACTATCCCGTGTGCACCCGTGTTGATAATTTATCTTGCATGCTCAGCCTAATTCCACCCGTCTGGTGTTAAAACATCCCAAGACTATAATACTAACTACGGAGTGGTGCCAAAGGTGAAAGACAATCAACAACTAAATCCTCAACTCTAAAAT
The DNA here is from genome assembly GCA_030867185.1 of Tagetes erecta. Taxonomy (NCBI): domain Eukaryota; kingdom Viridiplantae; phylum Streptophyta; class Magnoliopsida; order Asterales; family Asteraceae; genus Tagetes; species Tagetes erecta. The sequence continues at coordinate 10,324,762 of CM061497.1, forward strand.
GATCAACAAGGAGTTACATTAGGATGTGTAGTTAGGAACTGTTCGTTTTAAGTACTCATTTGGGTTATGGTTTGTTGATGAAAACCTTCAGTCACATAAGCTACCGAAAAGCATGAGGTTATCCTTTTACTCGAGACAAGATATATTTCGATTAGGAAGTAGGCAAAAAGTTCCTCCATTTTGTTGTCGATTTATCTCCTAAGGAATATTAACCAAAATATGAGCTCATAGCTCGGATAATAATGATGTTGACGTGTAAAAATTTATTTATTTATTATTATTAATTTTTTTAATGCAGTTAACTGTCTAATCTAACCATTTTTTTTTTAAATCTAGAATAAGAATACCATAAATATCCATCTTCACGACACTCCTCTTCGAGTCCCAAGTTTTCACGAGTGCAGCAGGCACTGACTTGACGAAAGAAGGTAATTATGACAAGATGAAAAAGGTTAAAGGTTTAAATAAATGGTTCAGTACAACAGAGAATGTGGGGGGGTTATAATCTTCCTTTGATTCATCATTCTATAAACACACAAGAAATACATAGACCAATTGCTCAGATGAGGCTGGTTTGATCATTTTCCGCTTGGTCAGCGATAAACTTCAGACGACGCTTCACGGACCCCGAAAATGAATACGTAGCATGATAAGAATCAGAATTAGAATCAGAAATCAGCCCTATGGTTAGAGGCATCATGAAAGAGTAACAAGGAAGTTTGCCTAAAGAATCAAGTATAAGGAATCACATATAAGGTAGCACGTATAGAAACACATATAAGTTCTATATAATGTATCTACTGTGCAGTCTGAGTGTAACTAATGCAATGCCTAGTTATAGTCTAGATGCAAATGCTAGTTCCCTATAACTTATGGCTCTGATATCAATCTGTCACACCCTCAATTTTCCACAAACGGGGTATCCGTTAGGCGTGTGACATACCAGGATCTCAAGCCATTAGTTACAGTAACACTGACTCAATATTTTTAACAAAAGTTTAACTTAGACGTTAACCCAAAACTCAGGGTATAAAAATGTAAGTTTTCAAGTTTAGCGGAAGCTTTTAAACAAACTCATTATTTAAATAAACTCGGCTTAACAGTTTAGCACAAAACCAATAAAACGTGTGCTCAATAGTCTAGCACGATACCAGTATAAAACCTGTGCTCAATAGTCTAGCACAATTAAATAAAAACCTCTGTGCTCAAAAGTCTAGCACATAACCCAATAGAAGTTTTCAAAAACCAATAATGTAAATAAAAGTTGGTAAAAAAAATGTTAAAGTGACTCATGCATGCAATGTCCTACGTGCACAGCTCCTAGCCACCTGAGAAAACATACTGAAAACGGTCAACACATGGTTTGTGAGCTCAATCAAATATTTAACAAAAGTATTTAAATATCAAAACAGTTAACTGATAAAGTTCATTTGCTATTGCTGGTTTGCAAGACCACCTCGCTTACTACATGAGCACGTTGAGATTAAACTGAACGTTGTGTTGTGCCTTACTGCCATTAAACTAGATGACCAAAAGTTCCAAGGACAATCTGCACCACCTGGATCCCTACCAGCGTGACGGGGTCTGCCGGTGTGACATCTACCCCGAACGCGAACCCGAATGCCCGACTCGAACCCGAAATCGTCCGTTTGTAATATATTCGTATCTATCTCCCTTAAATGTAATGTTTCGTCGTTAAAACTATATATATAAATATGTCGAGTCTAACGTCATTCTCGTCTTTAATGTATAACGACCAAATTATTATTCAACGTTTACCTAATTAAATACTAAATACAATTATTTAATTTAAAAGTATATATATACACTATATATATATTGTATTTTATAAAAGAGTTTTAATAAAGATTATTTGAAATAAATACTATCAAGTCTTGAAATAAATATTAACGTCAAGAACGAAACAAAAACATTAAAACGTCACTTATATAATCGTTACGTCTTAACTCGGTTAGATTATTTAGTTAAAATTTACATATATTAACTTTGGGCCAAAACTGTCAAAAGTGAAACTTGTATTTAAAACTTATTTTAACTATTTAACAGAAATTGTAACTACAGGGACCGGAACTGTAAATAATTACCCAACCGACCCCCGTCCCCTTTCTTCCCTGCCCGCAATTCCGGTGCCATCTCCGGCACCGGCGACGTTTTTCCGGCGACACCAAAAACACCCTTTTAACCACTTTTAACCCAATTAAACCTATACAAAATTGTCCTAACATCGTTCCATGTATGTTTCGAACCTTTAATCTAATTCTAAACAACAAATGACACTTAAATTCGTGTTTCAAAACCGTCACCTAAAACCCATAAACTCAATCGGCTTAAAACGCATCTATTAACTTAATTTTCTTCACCAAAATGTTCATATCATCAATTTAAATCCGTTGGTACCATTTAATTGATTTAATAACAGCGAATTAACAACCAATTAATCCTCCATAACTCGAAAACAAACTCGTAACAGTTATACTACTTCCTGACAACTAAAACACAATTCATTCGACACTTACACTCTCCTCTACTCGAACTTCCTTCCTGTAACATCAATTTCTGGTTTAAGCATCCAAAAATCCCTTGTGATTGTCACCACAGCCGACCCTGTTCTTCGTCTCAATCGTTCCAATTCGGCAACCAACCGGTAAGTTATATACATTAAAATGATCCTTACCACACCATGAACAAAAGCCCTATGTCTAATTTCTGTATCATGATCGAAATCGTGTTCAATTTCGTGAAATGGTGTTCTAGGGTTTGTACACAAATGGGGTTTTAATTTAACGGGTTAAAAGCTTTTTATTTCAAAATGCAATCACTAATTGAACTTGGTCTGCTGGTTTAATCAGTATGTTTGTGAACGTGAGGTCCCTGGTTCGAAACCAGGGGCAACCAGTCTGTTTTTAATCTTTTTGTTTAATGCTTGATTATCATTTGTTTGCAATTATCTTAAAACTAATACTAATACCATATTCTACATTTTATAAAAACGTATAAATCTTACAAAATATAGCCAAAACCATTATTTTTGTAAACTTAGTTTTATAAAATCTAATATTACAAATACTTTTAAATACTATAAAAATACTATAAAAATGTATTTTGAATACTTACAAAATGTATACAAATTTTTATAAATAATGATTTATACAAATAAGACTTGTAAATAGATTTTTAAATACTTTAAATTTGTGTAAGAGTCTTAAACAAAAATAACATATTTTTGTTACATTATAGGATTGTGGTTCAAAATATATTATTAAAGTTGTTATCGTTTATCAAAATAATTATTAGTTACTATTGCTATTGTTTCGAATAAACGAGTTTATATATTCTTGGTCGTCTAACGAGAAACCCCCAAATCCCAATCTGAAACCCTAGAATTCCAATTTCCTTTGACTTCTATTTTCCAATGCTAGTTTCTATACAATATGTTTTACTAAGTTAGGATTGTCATTTAATTAGGTGATTCTAATATTTTGACGATCCTCATTTCAATTCAAGACTATTTACTATTTGTTTCGTGCCCTAGTTCAAGGTGAGTAAATTCACTCCCCTTTTTACTTTTACTTTTTGGGGCTGAAATGTGTTCAATTACTATACAATGCTTCTATTTTCTATTTTGTTTTCAAAAGAGATCATAAAATGTGTTAGTCTTGTCTGCAGCAAGATGAAATCCTTATGTGGTAGTTTAAAGTAGTATTTTTACTTTGTAATCCCAGCGGTACAATGTTAGCGCTAATGGTCTGACAAACCCACCTACATGTACAACAACGATAGGTGATTTAAACCCGTCCATACAATTACAATGTTACGAGTTGCTATTCGATGTTACAAGTTGCTATACGATGATACAAGTTGCTATTACTATGCCATGTCCCTAAGTTGCTAAATAATTAATGATAACTTAAATATCGAGACGGTTACGAGATGGTTGCTTAAAAGTTATCGTTAATTAATACATGAGTTGGTTCCTCATGATAAATGGCTACAGGTTACGTTACAATTATGGTTTACAATGTGTGTGCAAGGGGTCATGGTCGAGAATGATATGAAATACCTATGCATGTAAGCTTGCGCAGCATATTATGATGATCTCGGATTTTCTGTATTACTATGTATCAATTTGTGGTTTACTCACTAGCTTTAAATAGCTAACTTTATTTTCACATGTTTCAGGTGATGCTTATGATTATTTTGCTGCTTTTGCCAAGACATAGGATTGCCTTGGACCTAGAATAATAAATCAGACATTGCATTTACTGTTTCGGTTTTTATTACTTTTGTCATATCCATTTAAGACTCATGTACTAAACTTACTACATCATTATTAAACTTAATAAATAAATACCATGTGCTTTGCTTACTATTGATATCCAATTCCAATGACAGCCCGGTGCTTCCGCCGCCGGGCGGGGTGTCACAGTTTGGTATCAGAGCCATGGTTATAGGGAACTAGGATAGGGTATTAGAAACACACCGACCTAGACTATAACCTAAGAGTCCTTAGTGCAAATAGTTTGTGCTTAGAAAACTCTTCTAGAACTTACCTCCTTGTTTATTTTTATGAATATTTCTATGTTTTTCCTTATCTTATTTCTTATCCGATTTCGCGAAGGAGCTACAAGAGACTCTTCTGTGTGATTAGGATCTTTCTCTTTGTGGAATCTCGTCATCGTCTTAAGTAAGTTCGAAACGTGGGAACGTGTGCAATCTGGAAGGGGGAACGCCTGTATCACGGACATCCTGTCTAAGGCAAGCATTTCGTATAAATCTCTTTAAGAGACCTGTATGCTTACCTGGGGATGTACGAGATGAGTGTGAACCTATAGGCTAAAGCACGCATTCTCGAATACGTTGAGAATGAACTTAGCACTTTGATAAGTCTTAAGTGTCCAAAACCAAGACACATTCCCAAGCCTTCAAATTCTATCTATTTAAACGATTTTATGATTATCATTTTCTATGATTTCAAATTTATTTCAATGGGTTTCCATATTATTTCAAATGCTATTTCAAGTTTGCTAATTTACATTTCAATGATTTCAAAGTGATTACTATGATATGTGTTTCTTAAGATTCTATGAAAACTCAAAGTACAATTATCGTTTCCATTCAATCCAAAATTCCATTACAACTTGTGTTATCCAAAATTTTCTTAAGTCTCATGAAATTCTTTTTCTATCCTATCATTTCCAAGTAATTACGACTCGCTATTACCAACGCGACCCAAAAGTTCCAAATCAAAACTAAGATATATTGACTAACCTCAATCAAATTATCAAAACTTCAAAACAAATACCAAATACCAAATCTAAGGCATATTTCTAATCTCAATTCAATTATCGAATCCTAAGTTAAAGACTTAATTCATGATTCCTGAAATCTCGTAACGGATTGACTATGTCAACGCATTCGTTTGCTTTATGAATCAAACGTTTACCTCCAAACTATCTCAACGTGATCTAAATACTCAGGTGTTGTCTAAACTATTCATCTAATCATGAAATTCTAATCCAACTTCTAATCCACCATTAAACGATACTATTTATGAATTCGTTTTCCAAACCTTAACGTGAACTAACTACACAATTATTCCTAAGTTCATTGAACTAATCATATTTCATTTGTATAAACGACCAATAATAAAATTCTATACATCTCGTTTCTAAAAACACATCCAAACACAACATGTCCTACGTATAAACTCTCTACCTAAAATACCATGTTTTATCTGTGGTTTTTGTAAAACCACCAACCAGTAATTAATTCTATTAAAATGATTTCCTTATTTTCCCAAATGAAAATATATATGTACTTTATATATAAAAAAACAATTAAATTTTTATGAAAAATGATTTCTTTAAAAAGGGATAGGGTATTACACAACATTTCCACGTTTTTTTTTCTTTCAAATATGTTATAAAGACTTGCAACAAACGTCATGATTTATGTTTCCAATATCGAATACTCGAAACATAGACTGTGTCATTCACTTATTTTCAAATCAATCCCCTTATCTATGGTATAGATAAAAGAAAATTTATTTTATAAATTCATCATTTAGTTTTAATAAAAAAAAGGGGCCTAATAAACTAGATTATTTATGTATATCATCATCCAATGCTTATGAACTTGGCAATACCATGAACAATTGACATCCACATCTTACACACATGAAGTTGGTTTAAACAACTTATGTTGTTACAATTTTGGAACTCGAACTTGACTACTTGTATCTACGAACAAAATTATCATTATGTGTAATGATTACCTAATAAACTCAATTCTTATCATATAGAACTCAAAATTTAACTATTGTTTGCACATATTACCATTTGTCATCATCATCATCTAGTGCTTAGTTGGTGAATTCTAATTCAACTCCTCGTGACTAACGTATCTTTGTTCAAATCTGAAGAGCTAAATAACGTAAGTATATGGAAAGCTAAATAAACACATCTTTTCGTTTCATCTTCTATTCAGTTTGAGCAAATTTCGGGACAAAATTTCTTTAAGGAGGGGAGACTGTGACATCTGCCCCGAACGCGAACCCGAATGCCCGACTCGAACCCGAAATCGTCCGTTTGTAATATATTCGTATCTATCTCCCTTAAATGTAATGTTTCGTCGTTAAAACTATATATATAAATATGTCGAGTCTAACGTCATTCTCGTCTTTAATGTATAACGACCAAATTATTATTCAACGTTTACCTAATTAAATACTAAATACAATTATTTAATTTTCAAAGTATATATATACACTATATATATTGTATTTTATAAAAGAGTTTTAATAAAGATTATTTGAAATAAATACTATCAAGTCTTGAAATAAATATTAACGTCAAGAACGAAACAAAAACATTAAAACGTCACTTATATAATCGTTACGTCTCAACTCGGTTAGATTATTTAGTTAAAATTTACATATATTAACTTTGGGCCAAAACTGTCAAAAGTGAAACTTGTATTTAAAACTTATTTTAACTATTTAATAGAAATTGTAACTACAGGGACCGGAACTGTAAATAATTACCCAACCGACCCCCGTCCCCTTTCTTCCCTGCCCGCAATTCCGGTGCCATCTAAGGCACCGGCGACGTTTTTCCGGCGACACCAAAAACACCCTTTTAACCACTTTTAACCCAATTAAACCTATACAAAATCGTCCTAACATCGTTCCATGTATGTTTCGAACCTTTAATCTAATTCTAAACAACAAATGACACTTAAATTCGTGTTTCAAAACCGTCACCTAAAACCCATAAACTCAATCGGCTTAAAACGCATCTATTAACTTAATTTTCTTCACCAAAACATTCATATCATCAATTTAAATCCGTTGGTACCATTTAATTGATTTAATAACAGCGAATTAACAACCAATTAATCCTCCATAACTCGAAAACAAACTCGTAACAGTTATACTACTTCCTGACAACTAAAACACAATTCATTCGACACTTACACTCTCCTTTACTCGAACTTCCTTCCTTTAACATCAATTTCTGGTTTAAGCATCCAAAAATCCCTTGTGATTGTCACCACAGCCGACCCTGTTCTTCGTCTCAATCGTTCCAATTCGGCAACCAACCGGTAAGTTATATACATTAAAATGATCCTTACCACACCATGAACAAAAGCCCTATGTCTAATTTCTGTATCATGATCGAAATCGTGTTCAATTTCGTGAAATGGTGTTCTAGGGTTTGTACACAAATGGGGTTTTAATTTAACGGGTTAAAAGCTTTTTATTTCAAAATGCAATCACTAATTGAACTTGGTCTGCTGGTTTAATCAGTATGTTTGTGAACGTGAGGTCCCTGGTTCGAAACCAGGGGCAACCAGTCTGTTTTTAATCTTTTTGTTTAATGCTTGATTATCATTTGTTTGCAATTATCTTAAAACTAATACTAATACCATATTCTACATTTTATAAAAACGTATAAATCTTACAAAATATAGCCAAAACCATTATTTTTGTAAACTTAGTTTTATAAAATCTAATATTACAAATACTTTTAAATACTATAAAAATACTATAAAAATGTATTTTGAATACTTACAAAATGTATACAAATTTTTATAAATAATGATTTATACAAATAAGACTTGTAAATAGATTTTTAAATACTTTAAATTTGTGTAAGAGTCCTAAACAAAAATAACATATTTTTGTTACATTATAGGATTGTGGTTCAAAATATATTATTAAAGTTGTTATCGTTTATCAAAATAATTATTAGTTACTATTGCTATTGTTTCGAATAAACGAGTTTATATATTCTTGGTCGTCTAACGAGAAACCCCCAAATCCCAATCTGAAACCCTAGAATTCCAATTTCCTTTGACTTCTATTTTCCAATGCTAGTTTCTATACAATATGTTTTACTAAGTTAGGATTGTCATTTAATTAGGTGATTCTAATATTTTGACGATCCTCATTTCAATTCAAGACTATTTACTATTTGTTTCGTGCCCTAGTTCAAGGTGAGTAAATTCACTCCCCTTTTTACTTTTACTTTTTGGGGCTGAAATGTGTTCAATTACTATACAATGCTTTTCTATTTTCTATTTTGTTTTCAAATGAGATCATAAAATGTGTTAGTCTTGTCTGCAGCAAGATGCAATCCTTATGTGGTAGTTTAAAGTAGTATTGTTACTTTGTAATCCAAGCGGTACAATGTTAGCGCTAATGGTCTGACAAACCCACCTACATGTACAACAACGATAGGTGATTTAAACCCGTCCATACAATTACAATGTTACGAGTTGCTATTCGATGTTACAAGTTGCTATACGATGATACAAGTTGCTATTACTATGCCATGTCCCTAAGTTGCTAAATAATTAATGATAACTTAAATATCGAGACGGTTACGAGATGGTTGCTTAAAAGTTATCGTTAATTAATACATGAGTTGGTTCCTCATGATAAATGGCTACAAGTTACGTTACAATTATGGTTTACAATGTGTGTGCAAGGGGTCATGGTCGAGAATGATATGAAATAGCTATGCATGTAAGCTTGCGCAGCATATTATGATGATCTCGGATTTTCTGTATTACTATGTATCAATTTGTGGTTTACTCACTAGCTTTAAATAGCTAACTTTATTTTCACATGTTTCAGGTGATGCTTATGATTATTTTGCTGCTTTTGCCAAGACATAGGATTGCCTTGGACCTAGAATAATAAATCAGACATTGCATTTACTGTTTCGGTTTTTATTACTTTTGTCATATCCATTTAAGACTCATGTACTAAACTTACTACATCATTATTAAACTTAATAAATAAATACCATGTGCTTTGCTTACTATTGATATCCAATTCCAATGACAGCCCGGTGTTTCCGCCGCCGGGCGGGGTGTCACAGCCGGACCCGGTAGTACGACTCAAATTTCCCCGTTATACCCACTGTATATTAATAATCTCAACTAAAGGAAAGGACTTTTGTTGGAACGTTTATGCTCAAGTAAAATAAGCCATTAGACAATATAAATTAGTTTATCAAAACAGTTGCCCGAAGGCCCTACCCGAAGGCATAAAACGCAGCCCAACTCCGTATAAAATCTTGCCCGAAGGCCCTACCCGAAGGTATAAAAATGCAACCCAAGGGCGTATAAAATAGTTTTGTATGTTTTCTCCACGAAAGGATTTAAAGCGGGCGAAGAGACTCACCTTTGAAGCGCACAACAAAAAACAGCAAAATAAAGCTACACGCGTATTTTACTCAGCAACCTGCTTAATAATTAAATACTAGTTATTAGCTACTTATATTTATAAGATTACTTATTTACTTATATACACATATCCATGTAGCACATTTCATGCATCTTATCATTAGTATTGACCCGACACACATTATCATCGGGTGATTCGTATAACTTTAATTTCATACTTGTTTCTTATGTCATGTATTCGCACAAAACAAACTACCTTTATATATCTAACATTTATACTATCCACACAACATACACAATACCTACGTTTATACGAATATACCCACTGTTCACATTCATAGCATTCCATACATACATGCTATTGCATCACATATTCATATTGTACCTAAATCAATATGCACGCATGTATATATATATATATATATATATATATATATATATATATTTATATATATATATACATATATATAGGGGAGGATTCATTTGAGAAGAGCAAATATTGCGAGAAGTGAAAGAAATAGCTAAATTCTTCATTTTTTCAACCAAAAACGTTTTTAACATACAAAATAATGATAGAAATGCAATATTTATTTATTAACTTTGACATACAAAAAGTAAAATTGAATAAATTTCGTTTATTTGTTAAACCTACATATGTGGAAGTCATGTGTAAGTTAGGTTACTTACACGTGTGTAGGTAAATTTAAAACGCTAAAAAATACATACGTAAAAAATAATTTAATGATTTTTTTTAGTTTATACATTACACATTTATATGTAGGAAGTAAATTTATTTAAAAAAACCAAACCATTGATAAGTTTTTTTTAGTGATTTAGGTTTCTTCTTTTTCTTCTTGCAATATATGAGTCTTCTCATTTGATCCTAATCCTATATATATATATATATATATATATATATATATATATATATATATATATATATATATATATATATATATATATATATAGAGAGAGAGAGAGAGAGAGAGAGAGAGAGGAGGGATTTTCTAAATAGGGCAAAAACTCTAAAAATGCTAAGAAGGATTCTGGGGCGTTGGATCTGGTTGTTTACGACTAAGATTTAAGCGGTGGCATTTTTGTAAATATTATGAAGTTTTGCTGACGCGCGTGATGGAACCAGGGGTAGATTTGTCATTGCTCGTTTCCAACACCATGTATATATAAAAAACACCACGCTTAACACTGACTCTGTAAAATAACACCACGCATAAGAAAATAATAATTAAGCCTTTTTAGAAAAACACCACGCTTAACACTGACTCCGTGTTTTTCCCCCTCATGGACACGTGTTTGTTTGTGAATGCTTCCTACACTTCTTAGAGTTTTGAGCCTTTTTAGAAAATCCTCAATCTATATATATATATATATATATATATATATATATATATATATATATATATATATATATATATATATAATATTTAATACTATTGTTGCTCGTGATTCATAACTTCCACACATAGTATTACATAAATACTTTTGTTTATTATTGCTGCAACTTATCCATACTTTACACAAGCATCATTAAATTGATGTTCGACGTTCATATACGTATATATGTACATACATCTCATTTCATAGATACAATTATATTCATCACCTTTGTTGCCCACATACATATCTACGCATATATATATATAATAACAGGCATACATATAGTACCGCATACATATATATTGAACTACTTTGTTTGAAATACACCTACACATAATTACATACATACCGATCACACGCATATCACATAGATGCATATGATGTAGCACAGGCGCAACATATACAGTCACTTAATTCACGTAAACCTGTTTACGGGTTGTGAAACTCACCGGAACACGACAAAAGATGATCGGAACAGGGGGTTTGCAGCGGTTGCTGCTTCTGCTTTGCCAGCCGGCGATGAGCGGCTAAAGGCGGCTGCTGCGCACTCTCGGAGAAATGATGAAGATGATCGGAGGTGGGAAAAGGGTTGCGGTGCTGCTTGTTCACCGGCAACGCGAAGAGCACTGGAGGCGAGAGAGGAAGACAGTGGGGGTGATTTAGGGCTGATTGTTTCCGTCGAATGAAACATATTGTCGATCATGATGACATACTGATGTTGATGATTTATAAGTTTTATGTGTTAGGGGGCCGGATTAAGGTTGGGCATTTTATTAAACTTTTACACCTAAGGCCCTTGTACTTTGGTAAATTATTTATTGATAACTAAAGTTAATAAATTTAACTTTCACTTATTACAAAACGGACCCTAGACTTTCATGACTTTAATTTGTGAACCTAGTCATCATTTGAGTCATCATTTGTAACATAATTTGATTGTATTTAGCGGGAAAGGTTAACGATGTTAACATTGTTGGGGTTATTTGAAGATGTCACTTTCCAAATATAAGCGAGTGAAGATATCGAGCATCATCACGAGCAAGCACGGGTGAAGACGTTCATTAATTGTATTTGTCTTAGAATATTTGTGTAATCGTTTCGTGCTTAAATGCGCGTTTGTGCTTAACTGCACGTGGTTAGGTTACATTGTAAGGTGAATGGTATGAACTATAAATACCATCACCTAGGTCATTTATTATTGAGAGTTGCCTACATTTATTGAATATTCCTTGTAACCTCTCCTTTGATCTAATACAATTCACCTATTCATATTATCATAATCTTCATCATACTTTGCATTGATCTTCATGAACATTCAAGCATCAATACGTGATTAGTGAGATTCCGCATCACTGATCGCAAACAACATCCCCAAACAATCTTAGATCTAGATCCAAGCTCGGTTCGTCTCGAACTATCAATTGGTATCAGAGCTGTTGGGTGATCTTTGATTGTTGTTGTTATTGATGGAATTTTAGCTACCATTAGCTTTGATTCATGTTTGTGTAAAGAACTGCAAAGTTTGAGATCAATTGGTGAAGATTTGACTGAGTTTTTGAAGAAATTGTTCATATTCGTCATATTCACTGCTCAAAATTGAAATCTGGAATTTGTTGTTGATATTGAGATATGTTAGAAATCACTATCCTAAGCTTCGTTCATGATCAAACATCACTGATTTGTTGATTTCAATCCATATTTTGTCAATTTTGTCAAAACCCACTTATTGTGTTCTTCATCAAAAATCCGGATCTGAATGAGATTTAGCCTGATTCAAGGTAGAAAAACTTTGAAAGATTGTTAGAAACATCATTCCTCAGTTAATACAAGTGTTGAACTGAACAAAAACATCAAAAATTGAAGAATTGATCTTGTGTTCATCATAAATTTGACTTTGAAAAGTCAATCTGATATGAAGATTTGAAGAAGTTTTCAGCCGGGTGATACACTATTCAGCCGTGTCAAGTGTTAGTCGGGTGAAGTTTGATACTGTTCAGCCGGGTGAAGATACTATTCAGCCGTGTGAAGAAGTGAAAAACACTGTTCAGCCGGGTGAAGAACTGATCAGCTGGGTGAAGCACTGTTCAGCCGGGTGAAGAACTGATCAGCTGGGTAAAGACACTGTTCAGCCGGGTGAAGAACTGTTCAGCCGGGTGAAGCACTGTTCAGACGTCCCAAGTTGTTGACCCGTCCAAACAGTTACCCGTCCCAACAGTGACCCGTCTCTAAAAAAAAAGAGAGAAGATATCAATAACTTTCATTTTTCCAAAATTTCAAATTAGTCATTTTTAGCCACCATGACTTCCCAGAAAAAGTATCAAAATGACTTTGAAAATTCAAGAAAAATTTCAACGGGCATGTTAACCGTGATCCGAGAAGAAAATAAAAGAGAAGATATCAATAAATTTATTACAGAATTCAATCATATGTTTGAAACAACATATCTTCAAGTTGCCAAAACTTGTGATCAAAAGAGAAGAGACTTTAATGAACACACAAAACTTGCTCTTGTGAGTGAAGCAAATTCTCATGACAATCAGGAAGATGAAGAAGAATATGATTGGAGTGAAAACAATGATGTTGTTTCCATTCAAGAGATTGACAAGAAAGATGAAGAAAATAGCAACTTGTCAGAAACCATTGCAAAGCAAGATGAGACAATTGCTCAATTGAAATCAGAAATGGAGAAATTGATGTCTGAGAAGGAATCCGAGAAAGATGTTCAGAGTTCATTTGTTGAAATGCCTGTCAATGTAAGAGAAAAGATGTGCACCAAAGAATGTTTTCAACAATGTGAACACTACAGAACATATTCTTACAGGATTTGGGATAAATTCCAGGATGAAGAGAAAAGGCACAAGAATCTCCAAGAACAACACAAGACATCAGATCACAGAATCACATCTCTCGAAGTGTCACTCAAGAAAAGTGAACAAGAAGTTACAAATATAAAGAATGAAGTTGCAAAATCAAATGAACACTCATCCAGTGTGATCAAATATTTGCAAGAAGAGATTCTAAAGTTGAAGAAGTTGTCTGAGATATTCAATTCAGAGAACAACACTCTGAAAAACAAACTGCAAGAAGAACAAGAGAAGCATGCAAGTCTACAAAAAGATCACCAATTGTGTGAAGATAGACTCAAATCTCTTACACTGAATGTTGATTCAATGCTTATCAAAAAGCATAATCTGAATGTTCAAATCATGGAGCTTACTGACAAACTGAACAGATCACAATCTGATCTGGTGCTTATCAAAGAAGAAGCTGAAAAGAAAGATGAGAGATCAGTGCCAACCGGAATTGTTGGATCACTATCTTCTCAAGAAGAAGAAGAAAAGACAAAAGAGTTTCAGTCAAAGAAGAAGAAGAAGGTTAGAAGAAAGAAGAGCAAAGCCAAGAAGAACAAGACAAAGGGCGCTTCATCTGATTCTACACCACAGACTCCTTCTACTTCAAAGTCTCAAGATTCCGAATCCCCGAGTGATTCAAACAGTGACGTATACTGTTTAATCTGTGACTCTGAAACTCATCATATCTCAGATTGTATTTACAGTCAAGGTGTCTTTCCTTTTGGGTCAAAAGGTGACAAGTTCAAGACTCCAGCTCCTTCAAGAATGATTCAACAAGATTCAGAGGTCAAAGCTTCTCAGAAACAACAATCTTCAACAGCAAAGACTTCTCAGAAGAAAGGAAAGAAGTCTCCCTTCAAGGCTCATCAGAAGTACTGCGAGATATGTGAGATGTACAATCACATGACATCAAAATGCTACTACAACAAGTACTGCATCAACTGTCAGATGTACAACCACGACACAATGGAATGTTACTACAACAAGTATTGCTCTAATTGTGACATGGTCAATCACAACACATCCGAGTGCTACTACAAGCCCAGAAGGTCAGTCCAAAGAAGTTCATCATGTGCATACCCTTCCAGGTATTTTTCTAACTTTAAAAGATCTAATCATAGACATTCGTTTGATGAAAATCAACATGTCAATGATTCATGGACACCAAAGTTTGTCAAAAACAAAAAGGAAAATCATGATTTAAATGATAAAATGATTCCAATAGTGAATCAATCTTTGAATAAGAAATATAGTCAACAAAACCTGTTTATAAAAGAAAATCATAATCTGTTTGAAAATGACTATAATTTCTCTTTTGACAAACAATCCATGAAAGAATATGAAGGTACAGATTACATTGTATCATCAAAACCACCACCTGAAGGTATTCCTTGCACTTATGAGAATATCTCTTATGTTGATGAATTTGGACGACCCAAAACCGAAATGGTTTGGGTCATTATCTCTAACTAATTTGTTAGTGTGTTAGGGACAGTTATGGAGGCCGGTCAATCAAAGAAAAGAAGACCGTGGCTGATCCCTTATCATGACAAGATACCGAATCTTGTTCATGATGCCTTCGATGCAACTGACACCAAATGGAGTTGGAAACAAAAAGGAATCGTTGAAGGAATTTTTAAAAAACATTTTCAAAAATCAAACAATGATGGCAGTGCAAGAAACAACCGATGTTTCATTTCGTCTGTTTAGATTAAGTACATTGCATGCACTCTTCATACGTTGATAACATATCTGCCATTTTTTTTTCATTAAACTTTCAATTTTCTTAGAAATTTAAAAGTTTAGGGGGAGAATTCATTATTAAAAAAAAATGATAAAATCAGAAAAATCCAAAAATATGTTGAATCTACTTGCACGTACATGAGAAATGATAGATACACTAGAGTTATTCAACGCATCATTTTAAACAATAAAGACTGAAGCGTGAAAATTGATGTGCGAGACGGCTCAGACAATTATACTGAACAAGTATATTCTCTGATGATTTAACTAAATTCTAATGAGTTTTGTGGTTGAAACGTCTTAGTGCATGTGGAACGTTTATACAAATAAAATAGATATCTTGTGATGCAACGATATACATCGGGTAATGATGCAATCTATTCAGTGTGATGAACCGCATCGTGAGCTTCTTTGTTGTGGTACCCACAGACCTGAAGTCTCACACGAAGTCTCTTTTGAGCTTCAAGATGCAGCAAAAGATTCCAAAATGGAACAAAAAGAGTCCCAAATGTGGACCGTCACCAATCAAATTCCAAAATGGAATTCAGAAGATTCCCAAGGGGAACAATTGGAAAAAGAAAAATTCCAAAAAGGAATTCAAAAGAAGTCCCAAAGTGGACCAAACCCAAATAGAACCCAAATTCCACATTGTTTATGATTGTAAGTGACCTGACGTGTTGAGTTGTTTTCAGGATATTTAGATGAGGTATATAACTTTCTAATGTGCAAAGTATGGGTCACTCAAAACTTATTCATAATTAACCTAATTGATCATCAAGAATAGAGAAAGTAAGTGTGTCACTTCGAGCTAATTGAATTGTCTAACAATTCATCACTCAATTACTTCGCAATTCAAATGTCTATTCTCAAAACTGCAAAACATGTGTTGGATTAATTGCTGGTATGATCTCATTGCAGGTTAAAGATTCAGAATGTAAAGAGAAAATTCCAAAAATATATCAAAAACATTGAAAAATTCAAAAAACACCAAAAAGATTGTCATTTTAATATTTTTCTTTTGTGTTGGCAGTTTAACATGTGTTATTGATGTAGGAGTTGTTCATCAAGCAATATCTCATCCGATTGAGAACTTAATCTTTACATTGATGATAAATGCACATTATTGCCTGAGTTTTAATGTTTTTCTTTGAGTTGCAGGAATTGTTTCCATTGCAGAACAAGCTCCCACGCGACTTGAAGATGTTCCTGTTCAAGCCTGATTCCAGTCCAAAGATCTCCAAGTCAGATTGCTGAGTGTTAAGAATCCTCCTCTTAATATCTCATACACAGATCCCATTAACCTCTAAAGCAAAAGTTGAGGGGGAGTATTCTAAGTCAAAGAAGTCTTCTCATTCTACTTCAACCGTTGAAGAAGATCCCGTTGCTGATATATAGATTCACCGGAATCTACTCCCTGCTTATTTCTTTCCATAGCCTATGATGTTACTCAAAAGTGAGAGAAGGATGCAGATTGCTTGTTGAAAGACAGAGTTTTGACAGCATCATCTTAGGGGGAGTACTGTTGGGTCCTCTTGAAGATAATGCATACCAAAACTTTAAGTTGCTCTCTATACTCGCCACATGAAGATTTAAGCTGATATGTCAGATTTGTAAAGTGTCATCTTAGGGGGGTTGGGGTTATTTGAAGATGTCACTTTCCAAATATAAGCGAGTGAAGATATCGAGCATCATCACGAGCAAGCACAGGTGAAGACGTTCATTAATTGTATTTGTCTTAGAATATTTGTGTAATCGTTTCGTGCTTAAATGCGCGTTTGTGCTTAACTGCACGTGGTTAGGTTACATTGTAAGGTGAATGGTATGAACTATAAATACCATCACCTAGGTCATTTATTATTGAGAGTTGCCTACATTTATTGAATATTCCTTGTAACCTCTCATTTGATCTAATACAATTCACCTATTCATATTATCATAATCTTCATCATACTTTGCATTGATCTTCATGAACATTCAAGCATCAATACGTGATTAGTGAGATTCCGCATCACTGATCGCAAACAACATCCCCAAACTATCAATTGATAGGTTCAATTGGATCATTAATATCGCTCAATGATCAGAATAACATATACACAAACACAGTTTAATCATTAACACAATTCATACTAATAATTCTCTTTGTATATTGATGATCAAAGCAGTATTGTAATACAAGTGCAGGAGAAAATAAATCACACACACTAAGTTCTCTCTCTTACGTGAAATTGTGATCTAGCCTCTCTCCTCACACTCTCTCACTACATGCTTTAAAGCAACAATTACAAGTTTAAGGAATATAACAAAATAGACCCTAAACTATACACAAACATATAAACAAAATACAAAGTAAATCTTAATCTAGGAAATAGCCCTAACAGTACTCCCCCTAAGATTTATCTTTGAATCTTCAGCAAAATCTTCAAATCTTTTTCATTTTGTTCAGCATCAATCTCTTTCACCAATCTTCTGGTTCCTCTTTGATATCCAGCAGCTCTTTTCCTTTAAATTCTTCTTGTTCCTTCAGTGCTTCTTCAATGCAAGACTTGAACTTTTCTGCAATCTTGGCTTGTCTCGGTTTGGACTCGTTAGTCAGGATTGGGCAGGCATTCATGCGTCTCAGAGAATCCAGATTTAAACCTGCAAAGTCAATGTTAGCATAAAACTCATAAGGCATCTCCTTCCCCTTGACTTGTACTTCTAAAGTACCCTTCGCACTAATCCTCATAAATTCTATCTCTGGTATGTCAACCCTCACGAGATTAGAATTGAGCAATGCCTTCCTCACTCGAATTTTCTCAGATGCAGCAGCTATCACCTCTATCATCACAACAAAAAGTTTTCGATCAGCTTCAGCCAGTTTATCCTTGCATTTCTCCATTCTGCAACTTCTCAAAAAATCGATGTATGATGGGTGCAGCAGTTTCAGCTCAAAGGTACTAAATAAAGTAATCATGTCTTTATCCCAATCTTCCAAATTTCGAACAAGCTTCAACTCAAAAGTTTCTTGATTGTAGAAAACTGTAAGTATTGGCTTTGTCATTTGAGATCCATCAATCACTTTCAGTCCTGGATTAGTTACTTTATCAAAGTACTCATCAGAAAATTCTTCCAAATACATATCCTTACTAACAACCAACTTCTTTTTCTTTCTTTCCTTCTTCGCTTGCACATACGCACTATCTTCTTGTTGACCTCTGAAGTCAAGATACTTTGGTGATCTGGCAATCCCGGCATCCAACAGCATTGCACATTTATCACCACGCTCAGCATGCGTGTGATTTATAAGCCTAAGCTTGTGCAGTTCTTTCAAATCTTGAACTTCCAATTTGAAAATGCTAGAGTAATAATGGTATACATCACATAAACCATTAACTCTCTTTATCATGAATGCATCAAACACCTCATCGTATTTCCATGCAATAATCTTTACCTTCTTGTTCTTTTCTGGTACAATCATTGAATCAAGAAGTTCAGCAATCGACTGACCCTTGCTCAGCAGTGACCTCACAACGTCACCTGCTGTGGCTGATTTATGCCATGATTCACGTATGTCCATAGGTATGTTATATGACTTGACTTCACTAGGAAACATGTCCATTAACTCGTGTCTTTTCTTGTGAGCATTTTCAGGTAAAGCCATCACCGGTAATTCTTTTGGTCCAAGAATTTTTTATCTCTTTGTCAGCTCATAGTATTGAGGATTGTTGTAGTCCAAATAAAACATACGATTGTACATTTTCTCCGTCTTCATGAAACTAACAACAATTTTCCTCAACGACTCAGATTTCAATCTCTTCAGAGTCTTATATGGATAATTCCTTGAGCTCAACCAATCTCGCATGTTCCTACTGGACATCTCTTCTGGATTCTGGTGATACAGTTCAGTTGGAGGCAAATCTTCTATGTTCAAACTCTCTTGCAATGGAGTCCACTCACCCATTTCAATAATAAACTCTTTTTCATCAGAAGCAGCTTTGTCTTGGGCAATCACACACTTTTCATACTCTTCATTTATTTGACTCACAGTCAGCCCATTCAGAAAAACTGCATTATACTTCATCTTTTCAAGATAAGCAAATCTTTGATCTAAGTCATCTGGAATCTCTTGATCAACATTAGTTTCTGGCTCAGCTTCTGGTTCAGACTCAGTAAAATCTATATCGTCCAAATCATCTAATGCCTCGATCATAGGTGCATTGTCAGTTTGAACCGGCTCAAACTGACTTACATCTTCTGGAACAACTTCAGGCACATTCTCTACAATTTCAGCAGTTTCAGGCATTTTTTCAACAACAGCAGCTTCAGATTGAATCGGCTCAATTTGAACTGGTTTAGCAATTTCAACTTCAGTCACAGTCTCATCAACTATCTCAGTTTCAACTACAGCTACAGATTGAATCGGCTCAATCTGCATTGTCTCATCCAGTTTTGCCTTTTTACTGCAACTTTCATCACCCATGATTTCTGGAACAGCATCTAACTTCCGTTTTCCCTCAGCCTTGTCAGTATTGACAGTTTCAGCAACAGCTTCATCGGGAATGATGATTGGAGATTCCACCCTTATGCCAACATTTGTTGTGCCTCGTGCTCTAGTCAGATAAACTTTTGGTACTTGAGTCGCTTCAGTCATTTCAACCACTTCATCTGAAAAATCTTTATCAGATGTTGAACCAGATTTCTTCGGTTTGGTTTCTTCCAGCCATTTCTCCAACATCTCTTTTTCATCCTCCAATGTATTACATTCAGCCTTCAAATCCTTGTAATCATACTTCAGATTCTCATGTTCCTCCTTCAATCTATCATATTTATCTTTCAACTCATCATGTTCAATCTTCAATTTAAGATGATCTGCATCCAACTCTTTGAAAGTTTTCAAGTTCTGATTATGAATATCCCAAAACTCTTCAAACCTTTTCTTTTTCCTATCATTCGAAGCTTTCAACAGTTCATTTGCCTCTAACAGTTTTGCCACCATCTCTTCTAACTCAATAATTTTCTTCTTATCCTCATTTTCATCAACACTTGACACAACTTTTGGCGAAGACTCCAAAACTTGTTCAATCTTTTCTGCAACTTGGGATGATGTGGTGGGTATATCAACAAGGATAGGATCAGTAACGCCAGCATCAGCTTCATCAACTATCTGTGCAATAGTCTCAGCTTCGGCCATTACTTCCTGAGCAATCTGAACTACATTTATCTCTTCAGGCTCTATCACATTCGGTTCCTCTACAATCACAGGCTCTATTACTGATTTCGATCTTCGTGATCTAACATACTGAACAGTAATAGCCTTAGGAATTTCAACAACACTTTCTTCAATATCAGCAACCTCAACAGGTTCTTCATTCACAATTGGTTCAATCACTTCTACATTTTCTGCTTCAGTCTCCATTTGTTCATCAATCTCTACATTTTCTGCCTCTTCTGATACAGATTCAGCAACATCACCATCCTTATTTCCACTATCATCATCACCACTTTCACTATCACTATCTTCCTTATCTCCATCATCATCATCATCATTATCATCATCTTGACCATCATTATCATCACCATCAATCTCTTCATCTTCTGCATGACGAGCATTATACTCATCATCATCTAAAAGATTATCAGGCACCTCATCCACAAGGTCCTGTGGATTAACTATCTCACCATGAGAAATATGATGATAAAAAACTTCAACATCTTCTTCATTATTTGCTATATCTCTCATATAGTCAAATAAATCCACACTAGGCACATTCCTGATACTCATCTTTCTGTAAGATAGATCGTTCATGTCCTCAGTATATAAGATACCTCCAACCACTCCTTCTTCTCTAATCCTGGGATAGGCAACATTGATCATCAGTTGTAAGAATCTCGGGTACATGAGAAACTTAAACCTTTTGCCCTTTACCAAATTAAATACAAAACCATTCATGATCCACCTTGACATATTGAATGGCTTGTTCTCAGCTATAGCAACAATTGGAGATGCTATATCAGATGGGAAGTTGTCAAAACCTGCACTCCTCCTAGACATGCACTGTTGGACAACATAGCATAACAGCTTCCATTTCTTTCCCATTCTGGCTCTATAGAATTGTGACTTTGGAAATGCAGGAGGATGTCCCATATTAACAAAGCACGATTGACACTCAGCCATAGTCAATTCATCATTAGCTCCAACTTCATCATCATCTATTCTCAAGGCTGTTCTGATGGCTTCTTCAGATACAGTCAACACCAACTCTCTAGTTATGTTTCCTCTAACAACAGCAACACCATTATCATCTCTAATAACTTCAGCTGTTCTCCAAAAACTCTTTATCAACCTTGCATATATGACCGGTTTGGCACACATAGCATATACATACTTGGTTCTCTTAATGAATCTCATCATGTCTTTGTAACCTTTAGTTTCAGGGATAGACTCATCTAGACATGCCACAAGATTGTGCTTAGGTTCAAACTTGAGATTCTCCATCTGTTAAAACAAAAACAAACACAAACAAGACAAATGTGTTAGATTCTTCATTAATACATATCAAATTTTCATAAGTGTTTGAGCAAAAGTTAAGAAGAAAAACATTCACATAAACATTTTAACTCTAAATTGATCTAACAAACTGATTTTCATCATTTTAATCAAAACAACTTTGAATTTTAATGATTATACAACATTTTTCAATTTAATAGTTTAACACTTAAGGCATAAATTTGACATTTATAAGATGAAGTTGCTTATCATGTTTTAGTTCAGTTTTAACAAGTATTTGTCACTTTTAACAAACATTTCATCATTTTGAAGTTTAACAGTTATGAGCTTGAAAGTTCATCAATGGCGGTTTTGACAGTTATGAGCATTTTTGATTGATTCAATTGGTTTTAAGGTGTTTTAGTGCAAATGAGTGATTGATTGTTGATGATCGACAGTTTTTATGCCTAAAACAACATTCGATTTTGGTTTTAAGACACACAATCAAAGTGTCGATTCAATGATCAAAAACACTGTTCATCATCGTTTTTCATTTTATCGGTCGATTTGCAGGTTTATCAAGAACAAAACACATAATCAATACCTTATTCAATCGATCAGACTTGTTATAGAACAAACGATTGAATATGATAATCAAAGGATTTGAGTACAGAGTGTTTGCTTGAATGTGTGAGTGAAAAATGATAAGTGTTTGTGAAGAGGCGGGTTTTTATATCGTTAAAAATTAGGTCAAACTTTGAAGTGCCGGCTCAACAAAATGGGACGGGCAAGCACAAAAGCCCAATAAGCCTTGCCGGGTCAAGCACTGTTGATCCGTGTCATGCACTGTTGGGACGGGTCATGTACTGTTGGGACAAGTTACAACATATGACGGGTCAACAAATAACATGTGAAAAACACTTGACGGGTCAACCACTGTAGAGACGGGTAATTCACTGTAGTGACGGGTAAAGGTTAGGAACAACTACACCTGATTGGTTTTATTCATCACCCGGCAGTATAGTAGTCTTCAAAACATCACCTGGCAACCTTTCTTCATCACCCGGCAACACAGTTGCTTTTCTTTCATCCGGCTTGCTTTCTTCATCACCCGGCAACATAGTTGCTTTCACTTTCACCCGGCATGCTTTCTTCTTCACACGGCATGCATTCTTCTTCACACGGCATGCATTCTTCTTCACACGGCAACATAGTTGTCTTCTATATCACCCGGCATGCTTTTCTTCATTACCCGGCAACACAGTTATTCATTTACACGGCAAGATAAAAACTCTTTTACCCGGCTGTATAGTGAACACTTGTCACCCGGCAGATATCTATGACCTTCACCCGGCTATATTTGACATGATCATTGCCCGGCTATACAGTAGTCATAATATCTTCACCTTTTTCTCAATCACCCGGCTTGTATCAAACACAACTTTTACCCGGCTGAACAGTGTGTTCATTACCCGGCAGAATAGTGTCATGATATTCTTTTGCCCGGCTACAGCACTTTGAGCAATTTTCTTCACTTTTTCTCGTCTGTTGACTTTTTCAACTGCATTTATTGCACCTGCAAACATTCTCGACACATTAATTAGACAAGATATCCTTAAAAAGAATTTGTCACATTAATTATCAACAACATTAAACAAGTCAATAACATTAATTCTAATAAAATTCATTTTTCTTTTTTTTTTTTCAAAAATGTTTTTGCACAACCAATATTTCTATATCCCGAAGCAATTTCTGAAAATCACATTGCAAGACCTTGGGTTTGTTTTTAACACATCCAATACTTTTGCTTTTCATACCACATAATCTTGTTCATTCAAAACACACTTATTCAAAAAGATATTTTTTTGGATTTTTGTAGATATTTTTCTTCAATTATTCTCCCCCTAAACTTGAAATTTCTTGAAATTTTTAAGTTTAACAGGATGTCGATGTGTCAATAATGATTCCAAATGCCTGCACACACAAAGCACACACATTAAAATAAAGACATATGCAATGCAATGAATCAAAATATCACATTGAGATCATACCACACATTATCTGAACATGTTTTGCAAGTTTTGAATAGACATTTGACTTATGTTTGATTGAGTGATGATATGAAAACATACCAATTAGCTCGAGTTGACACACTTACTTTTTCAGTATCATGATGATATTTAAGATTCGATTAAAATGACTTATGTGACCCACATGTATACATATGTCAACATATTTCCTTATCAACACTACCTGAATGCATATTGCACAACAACCTGGTCACTTATAATTGATAGTTCTAGACGAACCAAGCTTGGATCTAGATCTGAGATTGTTTGGTGATGTTGTTTGCAATCAGTGATGCGGAATCTCACTAATCACGTATTGACGTTCATGAAGATCAATGCAAAGTATGATGAAGATTGATGATAATATGAATAGGAGAATTGTATTAGATCAATAGAGAGGTTACAATGGATATTCAATGAAATGTATGCAACTCACAATAATAAATGACCTAGGTGATGGTATTTATAGTTCATACCATTCACCTTACAATGTAACCTAACCACGTGCAGTTAAGCACAAACGCGCATTTAAGCACGAAACGATTACACAAATATTCTAAGACAAATACAAATTATGAACGTCTTCACCCGTGCTTGCTCGTGATGATGCTCGATATCTTCACTCGCTTATATTTGGAAAGTGACATCTTCAAATAACCCCAACAGTACTCCCCCTAAGATGACACTTTACAAATCTGACATATCAGCTTAAATCTTCATGTGGCGAGTATAGAGAGCAACTTAAAGTTTTGGTATGCATTATCTTCAAGAGGACCCAACAAACATGATTTTACGGGTTGTCACAGTTTTGATGTTTTCGAAAGTTGATTTTTTGATCAAATATGTTTTTGTGTGATTATATAGGTAAATGTTGTGGTTTATGTGAAAATTTTTGAATTTTTCAAAAGTTGATTTTTTTGAAAAAAATTGATTTTAGTTGGATTATATAGGTAAATGTTGTGGTTTTATAAGAAATTTTTTGATGTTATAGAGAGTTGATTTTTTGTTTCGAATTTCGTTTTAGTGTGATTATATAGGTAAATGTTTTGTTTATGAGAAATTTTTTTTATTTTTTCAAAAGTTGATTTTTTGATCAAATTTGTTTTTTGTGTGATTATATAGGTAAATGTTGTGGTTTATATGAAATTTTTTTATGATTTTGAAAGTTAATTTTTTTATCAAATTTGTTTTTGTGCGATTATATAGGTAAATGTTGTGGTTTATGTGAAAATATTTTATTTTTTCAAAAGTTGTTTTTTTGATCAAATTTGTTATTGGTGTGACTATATAGGTAAATGTTGTGGTTTTATATGAAAAGTTTTGATGTTTTCGAAAGTTGATTTTTTGATCAAATTTTTTTTTTTGTGATTATATGGTAAATGTTGTGGTTTATGTGAAATTTTTTTATTTTTTCAAAAGTTAATTTTTTGAATAAATTTGATTTTAGTTGGATTATATAGGTAAATGTTGTGGGTTTTTAAGAACATTTTTGATGTTTTCGAAAGTGGATTTTTTTTATCGAATTTGTTTTTAATGTGATTATATAAGTAATTGTTATGGTTTTATCTGAAAAATTTTGATTTTTTCAAAAGTTGATTTTTTGATCAAATTTGTTTTTGTTGTGATTATTTAGTTAAATGTTCTAGTTTTATTTGAAAATTTTTGATTTATCAAAAGTTGAGTTTTTAATCAAATTTGTTTTTGGTGTGAGTGTATAGCTAAATGTTGTGGTTTTATATGAAAAGTTTGGATGTTTTCAAAGTTGATTTTTTTATCAAATATGTTTTTGGTGTGATTATATAGGTAAATGTTGTGGTTTATAAAAATTTTTTACTGTTTTTTATAGGTTCAATTGGATCGATGATATCGCTCAATGATCAGAATGATTCATACACAAACACAGTTCAATCATAAACACAGTTCATTACTAATAATTCTCTTTGTATATTGATGATCAAAGCAGGTTTGTAGTACAAATGCAGGAGAAAATAAATCACACACACTTAGTTCTCTCTCTAACGTGAATAGTGATCTAGCCCCTCTCCTCACACTCTCTCACTACATGCTTTTAAGCAACAATTACAATTTTTAGGGAAAATAAAAAATAGACCCTAAACTATACATAAAGTATAAAATAAGTACAAAGTAAATCTTAACTGGAAATAACCCTAACAGTACTCCCCTAAGATTTATCTTTGGACTTCAACAAAAACTTCAAAACAGTTTTCATCTTGTTCAGCTTCAATCTCTCTCACCAATATTCAGATTCTTCTTTGACATCCAGCAACTCTTTTCCTTTATATTCTTCTTGTTCTTTCAATGCTTCCTCGATGCATGACTTGAACTTTTCTGCGATCTTTGCTTGTCTTGGCTTTGACTCGTTTGTAAGGATAGCATAGGCATTCATTCATCTCAGAGAATCAAGAGTTAAACCTGCAAAATCAATATTAGCATAAAATTCATATGGCAGTTCTCGCCCTTTGACTTGCACTTCCAGTGTACCCTTCGCAGACACTCGCATAAACTCTATTTCCGGAATATCGACCTTCACGAGGTTAGCATTGAGTAATGCTTTCCTTAGCCGAATCTTCTCTGACGCAGCAGCAATCACTTCAATCATTACCATAAACAAGTTTCGATCGGCTTCAGCAACTTTGTCTTTGCACTTCTCCATTCTGTAAGTTCTCAGATGATCAATGTATGAAGGATGTAGCAACTTCAACTCGAATGTACTGAATAAGGTGATAATGTCCTTATCCCAGTCCTCCAAGTTTCGTACTAGTTTCAACTCAAAAGTTTCCTGATTGTAGAAAAACTTAAGAATTGGCTTTGTAGCTTGAGTACCATCTATCACTTTCAACCCCGGATCAGTTACCTTATCAAAGTATTCATCAGAAAACTCTTCTAAGTACATATCCTCACTTACCACCAACTTCTTCTGTTTTCTCGTTTTCTTTGATTGAACATAGGCACTATCCTCCTGTTGTCCTCTGAACTCCAAATACTTCGGCATACGACTTATCCCAGCATCAAGCAGTATCGCACACTTATCACCACGCTCAGCATGCGTGTGATTGATCAATCTCAGCTTGTGCAACTCCTTCAAATCTTGCACCTCTAACTTGAAAATACTAGAGTAGTAATGGTATACATCGCATAAACCATTTACTTTTTTGATCAAGAACGCATCAAACACCTCGTCATATTTCCATGCAATAATTTTTACCTTTTTGAACTTCTCCGGTACGATCATAGAATCAAGAAGTTCAGCAACCGACTGACCCTTGCTTAGCAGTGATCTTACAACATCACCTGATGTGGCTGATTTATGCCATGATTCTCGTACGTCCATAGGCACCTTGTATGATTTGACTTCACTCGGAAACATATCGATTAACTCTTTCCTCTTTTTGTGCGCATCTTCTGGTAAAGCCATCACCGGTAACTCTTTTGGTCCGAGAACTTTGTATCTCTTGGTCAGCTCATAGTATTGAGGGTTGTTGTAATCCAGATAGAACATCCGATTCTACATCTTCTCAGTCTTCATAAAGCTTACAACTATTTTCTTTAGAGATTCATGTTTTAACTTCTTCAAAGTTCTATATGGATAGTTCCTCGAACTCAACCATTCTCGCATGTTTCTGTTGGACATCTCTTCCGGATTTTGATGATAAAGCTCTTGTGGAGGTAAATCATCAATATTCAAACTTTCTTGTAATGGTGTCCATTCACCCATTTCAACTATAAATTCTTTCTCATCAGCAGCAGCTTTATCTTGTGCAGTCAAACATTTCTCATACTCTTCATTAATTTGACTCACAGTCAGCCCATTCAGATACACTGCATTGTACTTCATCTTCTCAAGATAAGCAAAGCGTTCAGGCAAATCGGCTGGAATCTCATCATTAGGATTAATTTCAGGCTCAGCTTCAGGTTCAGACTTAGTAAAGTCTATATCATCAAGATCATCTAGTGCCTCAATCATTGGTGCAGTTTCAGTTTGAACCGGCTCAAACTGAAATGCTTCTTTAGTCACATTTTCTGGCACAGTCTCAATCACTTCAACTACTTCAGGCACTTCCTCTATCACTACAGATTCAGATTGAATCGGCTCAATCTGAACTGTTTTATCAACTTCAGCTTCTATCACAGTCTCATCTACCTTTGCCATCTCAGCCACTTCAGTTTCAGTCACAGATTGAATCGGCTCAATCTGACTTTCTTCAATCCTTGCCTTTTTTGTACTACTTTCATCACCAGTAATCTCCGGCACTGCATC
Organism: Tagetes erecta; assembly: GCA_030867185.1. NCBI lineage: Eukaryota > Viridiplantae > Streptophyta > Magnoliopsida > Asterales > Asteraceae > Tagetes > Tagetes erecta. The sequence goes on from CM061497.1 coordinate 10,353,283, forward strand.
TAACTTCCTTTTTCCCTCAGCCTTGTCAGGATTGACAGTTTCAGCAGCTTCATCGGGAATAGTAATTGGAGATTCAACCCTTATGCCCACATTTGTCGTGCCACGTGCTCGAGTATAATAAACTTTTGCTTCTTGAGAAGGTTCAGTCACTTCCATCACTTCATCCGAAAAATCTTTATCTGATGTGGACCCTGACTTCTTCGATCTGGTTTCTTCTAACCATTTCTCCAACATTTCCTTTTCAGCATCAAGACTATTACATTCTGCCTTCAACTCTTTATAATCATACTTCAAATTTTCATGTTCCTCCTTCAAGGTTTCATAATCAGACTTTAACATTCCATAATCCTCCTTCATTTTCAAATAATCAGCATCCAATGCTTTGAACGTTTCAAGATTCTGATTATGTGTGGCCCAAAACTCTTCTAGTCTTTTCTTCTTTTGATCATTTGATGCCTTTAACTGTTCATTAGCATCCAAGAGTTTTGCTACCATCTCTTCTAACTCAGCGATTTTCTGTTTATCCTCATTCACACTAACGCTTGACACGATTTTTGGTGAAGACTCCAAAGATTGTTCAATGTTTTCAGCTGCTGGAGATGATGTGGTGGGTATGTCAACTGGCACAGAAACAGTAATGCCAGCATCAGTATCATCAACTACCTGTGCAGTAGTCTCTACTTCGGCCATTACTTCTTCTGCAATCTGGACAACATCTATCTGTTCAGGCACATCAACACCTTCAATAACATTTGGTTCCTCCTCAACAATAGGATCAATCACAGGTTTTGATCTTCGTGATCTAACATACTGCACTGTGATAGCCTTAGGAACTTCAATAACACCTTCTTCTGCAACTTTAACAACCTCAACAGGTTCCTCAATCACAGCTGATTCAATAACTTCAACATTTTCTGTTTCTATTTCCACTGGTTCATCATCCTCAACATTTTCTGCCTCCTCAGAAACTGATTCAGCACCATCATTACCATCTTCGTCATCACCACCATCATCTCTATCAGTATCATTACCATTACCATCATCACTATCATCTTCTTCTTCTGGATGTCGAGCAAAGTACTCGTCATCATCCAATAAGTTATCAGGCACCTCATCAACTAGGTCCTGTGGATTCACAATCTCTCCATTAGATATGTGATGATATACAATTTCAATATCCTCCTCATTATTCGCTATATCACGCATATAGTCAAATAACTCAACACTTGGAACATTTCCTATACTCATCTTCCTATAGGATAAATCATTCATGTCTTCAGTATATAGTATCCCTCCAGCATAACCTTCTGATCTGATAATAGGATAAGCCATATTGATCATCAGTTGCAAGAATCTCGGATACATGAGAAACTTGAATCTTTTACCCTTCACCAGATTGAATATAAACCCATTCATGATCCACTTCGACATATTGAATGGTTTATTTTCTGCAATTGCTACAATGGGGGATGCAATGTCAGAAGGAAAGTTATCAAACCCGGCACTCCTTCTAGACATGCACTGCTGAATCACATAACATAGCAGTTTCCACTTCTTCCCCAATCTAGCTCTGACAAACTGTGACTTTGGAAATACGGGAGGATGACCCATATTAACAAAACACGTTTGACATTCAGCAACAGTCAGCTCATCATTGGCTCCTACCTCATTCTCATCAATCCTCAATGCTGTTCTGATAGCTTCTTCAGATACAGTCAATACTAAGTCTCTGGTGATGTTCCCTCTAACAACAATCACCCCAGCCTCATTAGTCACAACTTCAGCTGTTCTCCAGAAACTCTTGATCAGTCTGGCATATATCACTGGCTTAGCACACATGGCATAAACATACTTTGTTCTCTTGATAAATCTCATCATATCTCTGTAGCCCTCAGTCTCTGGAATAGGCTCATCTAAACAAGCAACAAGATTGTGCTTTGGCTCAAACTTCAAATTTTCCATCTGTTTACAAAAATGTGTTAGATTCTTTATTAATAAATTTCAAATTTTTCATAAGTGTTTGAACAAAACAGTAATAAAAGTAAAACATTCACATAATCATTTTAACTCCTAAATTGATCTAACAATCTGATTTTCATCACTTTGATCAAACAACTTTGGGTTTTAATGATCATTCAACATTTTACAATTAAACAGTTTAACACTTAAGAACACAAATTTGACATTTGTATGATGAAGTTGTTTAACATATTAAGTTTTGTTTTAACAATGATTTGTCAATGTTTAACACACATTTTATCCTTTTGAAGTTAATACTTAAGGACAGGTCATCAATGGCGGTTTAACAGTTATGAACAATTTGATTGATTCTGTTGATTTTAAGGGATTTTGATGCAAATTAATGATTGATTGTTGATAATCGACAGTAAATACATCTAAAACAACATTCGATTTCAGTTTTAACACGCAAAATCAAAATGTCGATTCAGTTGATCGAGTACTGTTCATCATCATTTTTCGTTTTAACACTTGATTTGCAGGTTTATCAAAGTTGAATTATGTTCAAACTACCTTATTCAATCAATATAACTTGTTACAGAACGATCGATTGAATATGATAATCAACGATTTTGTGCAGAGGATTTGTGTTTGAAAGTGAATGTGAAAAATGATAAGTGTTTGTGAAGAGGCGGGTTTTATATGCTTGAAAATTTAGGTCAAACTTAAGTGACGGGTAAACAACTTAGATGGGTAAACACTTAAAAGCCCAATAAGCCTTGACGGGTCAAGCACTGTTGAGCCGTGTCATGCACTGTTGGGACGGGTCAAGTACTTGAGATAAGTCGCAACATGTGACGGGTCAACATAAAACCATGTAAAACACTTGACGGGTCAATCACTGTAGAGACGGGTAAACCACTGTAGAGACGGGTAAACCACTGTAGAGACGGGTAAAGGTTAGGAACAACTACACCTGTTTGGTTTTTACACATCACCCGGCAACATAGTAGACTTTAGAACATCACCCGGCTTGCATAGTAACCTTCATCACCCGGCAACACAGTTGTCTTCTTTTTCACCCGGCATGCTTTCTTCATCACCCGGCAACACAGTGTTTACACTATTACCCGGCGACACCGTGTTACACTTACACGGCAAGATAACTTCTCTTTTACCCGGCTGTACAGTGAATATTCTTCACCCGGCTGTATAGTAACACCACTTTGTCACACGGCAGATATTAGACTCCTTCACCCGGCAGATATTTGACATGTTCATTGCCCGGCCATACAGTAGTCATAATATCTTCACCCGGCTATCTTCTTTCACACAATCACCCGGCTCATATCCGACACACAACTTTACCCGGCTAAATAGTATCTTCATTACCCGGCTAAATAGTGTTTCTGATATCTTCACCCGGCGAATAAAGACTTTGTCAATTTTACTTCTTTTCCGTCTGTTGACTTTTTCAACTGCATTTATTGCACCTGCAAACATTCTCGACATATTAATTAGACAAGACATCCTTATTAGGGTTTGTCAAATTAATTAACCAACAACATTTTTAGGGCAACAAAATTATTCAAATAAATTCCCTTTTTCATTTTCTTTTTCAAAAAAATGTTTTTGCACAACCAAATTTTCTATATCCCGAAGCAATTTCTTAAAAACACATCACAAGACCTTGGGTTTGTTTTTAACACATCCAATACATTTGCTTTTCATACCACATAGTCTTGTTCATTCAAAACACACTTATTCAAAAATATTTTTGGATTTTGCAGATATTTTTCTTCAATTATTCTCCCCCTAAACTTGAAATTTCTTGAAATTTTTAAGTTTAACAAGGATGTCGATGTGTCAATAAAGATTCCATATGCCTGCACACACAAAGCACACACATTAAAATAAAGACATATGCAATGCAATGAATCAAAATATCGCAGTGAGATCATACCACACATTATCTGAACATGTTTTGCAAGTTTTGAATAGACATTTGATTCATGTTTGATTGAGTGATGATATTAAAACATATCAATTAGCTCGAGTTGACACACTTACTTTTTCAGTATCATGATGATATTTAAGGTTCGATTAAAATGACTTATGTGACCCACATGTATACATATGTCAACATATTTCCTTATCAACCACCACTTGAATGCACATTGCACAAAAACCTGGTCACTTACAATCATAAACAGTGTGGAATCTGGGTTCTATTCGGATTTGGTCCACTTTAGGACTTCTTTTTAATTCCATTTTGGAATTTTCAATTTCCTATCGTTCCCCTTGGGAATCTTCTGAATTCCTTTTTGGAATTTTTGTTTGGTGATGGTCCACATTTGGGACTCTTTATGTTCCAACTTTGGGAATCTTTTGCTGCACCTTGAAGCTTGAAAGAGACTTCGTGTGAGACTTCAGGTCTGTGGATACCACAACAAAGAAGCTCACGATGCGGTTCATCACACTGAATAGACTGCATCGTTACCCGATTATGCACAACTTTCATCACAAGCAATGCATGAAAAGATATATATCTAGACATGTATAGCAATGGAACTTAACACAACGATCATTAAGTTTAGATTTGTCAACAATGAACTTACTTTTTCAGTCTAATTGCCTGAGCTGTCTAGCACATCAATTAACATACATCAATCTTTATTAAAAATGATGTAACAAATAATGTCTAGTGTAACTATCATTTCTCACTTTTTGCAATATTGATTCTTATGACATGATATTTTCTTTTTCTTTTTGCTTTTATATTTTGTTTTTGCTTTTCTCTTTTTCATGCACACACACAATGCAAAACAATAAAATAAAAGGCAAAGGAATCAATACTTGGCATCAACTTATTTTATTTTTGGCTTTTATATTTTCTGATTTTTGTTTGTTTTTCAAAAATTAGAATTAATCATGGATGATTAATCTTATGGATTGAATTAAGAATTCAAACCGCCCTGACAAAAAAGATTTTGTGAAAAGATCTGCCCGTTGTTTGTCGGTATGAACTTTAATCAAAATTATTAAACCTTTTTCAGAGTTGTCTCTTAAAAAGTGATATCGAATTTCGAAATGTTTGGTTTTTGAGTGTTGAACAGGATTAGCAGTAATGAACATAGCAGCAGTATTGTCTATGTAAATAGGAGTTTTGAGAAAGTTAAACCCGTAGTCAAGCAATTGATTTTGTAACCACAAAACTTGAGAACATCCTGCAGATGCAGCGATATACTCTGCTTCAGCTATGGATACAGAAACGTTGGTCTACTTTTTGCATTGCCAAGAAACAAGTCTAGGACCCAGAAATTGACATCCACCGGTAGTCGATTTCCTGTCAAGAGCACACCCACCAAAGTCACTATCAGAATAACTATATAATTCAAAATTGCCTTCATAAGGATACCATAACCCGAGATTCGGTTTCCCTTTAAGGTATCTGAAAATACGTTTAACAGCAACCAGGTGCGACTCTTTTGGATCAGACTGATATCTTGCGCACACACATACAGCATACATAATGTCTGGCCTTGATGCAGTAAGATACATCAGTGAACCAATCATCGATCTGTACAGTGTTTGATCAACGGATTTGCCTTTCGAATCCGGCTGTATCTTGCAATTCACATCAGATGGAGTTCGAATAGTCTGACAATCATGCATTTTGAACTTCTTCAGCAACTTCTCAACAAACATTGATTGGTTGATAAAAATTCCGTCTGCTGATTGTTTTACTTGCAATTCGAGAAAAAAATTAATCTCCCCCATCGAACTCATCTGAAATCTTGACTTCATGATTTCTTCAAACTCTTTGCACATGGACGCACTGGTTGATCCAAAGATGATATCATCCACATACACTTGAACACATAAAAGATCTTCATTTTCCCGCTTCATAAACAAAGTTGGATCAATCTGACCTCTTGTAAACCCATGTTCTAGCAAATGTTTAGATAACGTCTCGTACCAAATCCTTGGAGCTTGATGTAGACCATATAAAGCTTTGCTCAATATGTATACACGATGTGGATAGTCAGGATCTTCAAAACCCGGAGGTTGTCTGACATATACATCATCGGTAATTGGTCCATACAGAAAAGCGCCTTTGACGTCCATTTGAAACACTTTAAACTTCATGAAAGAGGCATACGCTAGAAAAACGCGAATAGCTTCAAGTCGAGCGACTGGAGCAAACACTTCTTCATAGTGAATACCTTCTTCTTGAGTGTAACCTTGTGCAATAAGTCTTGCTTTGTTTCTCACAACAATGCCACGTTCATCTGGCTTGTTCTTGTACAACCATCTTGTACCAATCGCATTTTCTCCTTCAGGTAAGTCCACTAATTACCAAACTTCTTGTTTGCGAAATTGAAGTAACTCCTCTTGCATGGCTTCAATCCAACTATTATCTTGCAACGCTTCTGAAATGTTCTTTGGCACCACTTGAGAAAGAAAACATGAATAAAGACAAACGTTTGCTTGCTCAGTTTGACTTCTTGTAGTTCTCTGATTCAATGGCCCGATAATCTGAGAGACATGATGTTTCTTGTGAATTCGATGAGTTGGTATGACATCTCCTTGCACTTGACTCTCCAGATTAGACTGATTCAGATTCGGTAGATCTTGTCGAATGGTAGAAGTATGTGGAGTGAAATTAGGAACTTGATCCGGTGAATTGATGAAGTAGTCAAAGGATTCTGGAATAACTTCAACATTCGGATCTGATGATGGTGATTTTGAACAGATCCACTATCATTAGGAGAACTTTGCGGATGAACATCATCACCAAGAATATTCGATTCTTGATCTTCTTGAGAACCAGACGGACCCGGAGCTTGACTAGATTTGACATGATCAGGATTATGAAATGACATGAACGGATACTCAGAATTGAGATTGCTATCATCGTCATTATCAGAATCATCGCTAAAGCATCCCAAGTCACCTGATTCTTTTCTCGCTTTTCCTGAAAAATCAAACAAGTTAGAATTGAAAGATTTTGATAACGAATCTAAATCAAACAACCATTCGGGACCATGCGCCACTGACGGAAACGAATTTTCTAAAAACTTTACGTTAATAGTTTCAATAACAGTATTTGTCTTGCTATTAAAAACCCGATAAGCTTTAGAAACAGACGAGTAACCAAGGAAAAATCCATCGTCATATTTTGACTCAAATTTCCCGAGATGATCACTTAAATTTAGAATCGATACAGGACAACCAAATGCTTTCAAGTAAGAAATATTTGGTTTTCTTCCAAACAATAACTCATAAGATGTTTTATTTTTATCCTGAACCAATAATGTTCTGTTTTGTACAAAACACGCAGTAGCAATAGCTTTCAAGTAAGAAATATTTGGTTTTCTTCCAAAAAATCAACATTAGCGTTCTTAAATTCTGTTCCATTATCACTTCTCAAAGTTTTCACTTTACAATCCAACTGATTTTCAACTTTGACGATAAATTCTTTTAACAACTCAGCAGTTTCAGATTTAACATGCAAGAAATAAACCCAAGAAAATCTAGTAAAATCATCAATGATGACAAAACAATAAGACTTCTTTCCGATGCTTTGAACATTTGTTGGTCCAAAAAGATCCATATGTAGCATCTGTAAGGGTTTTGAAATGGAGTGTTCTTGCTTGGACTTAAAAGACATTCGGTGCTGTTTTCCTTTCAAACATGCTGGATAGAGATCAGTTGTAGAGAACTTCTTTGATGGTATTCCTACAGCATGATTTCTTGTCACTAAACGGTTCATGTTTCTGAAGTTTGAATGACCCAGCCGTCTATGCCAAAGCTGACTCTCATCATTTGAAGCATGCGCAATGAGACAAGTAGTTTCGGTTTCAGCATCAATCTGCGACATATCAAGCTTGTATACATCATGACCCCATTTGACACAGTTCCTTCTCCAGTTATTTTACCGCCAGCATCTCCTCCAAATGCAACATGTGTACCATTCTTTAGCTTAAAGTCTTGAAGCAAGGCATGGTTGCCTGTCATATGTCGGCTACACCCACTATCAACGAACCATGACTTGATAGGTCTTCTTGGGCGTACCTGCATTTCAACAATCACTTAGTTAGTTTGGTCAACCCAGGCCCACATGGTCTTGGGTTTTCCGAATCTATCAGTAACAGTAACTTGTTGATAATGAAGATTTTGAAAATTTGTTTCATTTGAGAGATTTGGCTGAAAACTGTTTCGCCCATTGGCGTGAATTGATTGCTTTCTTCTCAAATCAATAAACCTTTCCTCTAACTTAGGATCAAGGTTATTTTCAAATTTCTGATTTCTTACCATCAAAGCTCTCGGTTTAAAACTGTTAACCTGCATATTTCTTGATGAAAAGTTATTAGAAATTGAATTGTTTCGATTGAAGTTTCTCAAGATAGGAGAATGACTTTGAGTAACATTTTGAAAACCAATTGACTGATTTCTTTGAAAATTTGGAAATTGAGTCATTTCTCGTGATGAGTTTGTTCGAAAGAAACAATCCTTTGTGGCATGATTTCACCTTTCACAAATATCACAAAATTTGTTATAAAAACATTCTTCTGAAGAATGGTTTCTTTTGTCACAGAAACTGTAGTACCTGTTAAAGAAACATTCAGCAGCTGCATGATTATAACGATCACAAATCTCACAATGTTTCTTGCTAATCCTAAAGAGCCGATTGTTAACTTTTGATGTTGAACCCACACGTGATTCATTATCAGTTTTGTTCGGTTTTAGATTAACGTTCTTTTGTGGAGATTTTGACTGTGATTTTGCTTGCTTGGGAACTTGGTTCGATTTTAACACATCTTGTTTGGTTACCTTCTTTGGTTCAATTCTTTTATCATTGACAGCGGAAGACTTAGGACCTGAACCTGTTTTCAGACCAGAGTTAGATTTGATTGGAGAATTGATTGGTTTACCATAAGATCCGTTCAAATCAAACGTTCCTGCAGACACAAACTTAATTGTTTTTCCTTTCCTTTTGACAGGTTTGACCTTGTCAGTTTTAACAATTTGAGCTTTGGTGTTGTCATTTGATTTTATGACACTTTTACCTTTTGACTGTTTCATTTCAGATTGATTAACTGTTAATTTCGATTTCTGCACCTTCCCTTTTGAAACTTCAGCCTGCTTCACCTCTTGCTTCTTGATAAGTTGATCAGCAACTTTCGCTTTCTGTTCATTCTTCCACTTGATGTATTCAGGATCATTGTATCCCGAAAATTCACCTTCATCCTTCACTTTTTCTTCCGTCGGATTCAGTTCCGGATACTCAACAAGTTGAATCAGAACAGGCTCTGATTTGTTGCTAGCTTCATCATCAGCTTCAGTGGTCACACCATCTTCTTTCAAACTTTCAATCAAGACTTCAGATCCTTCGGATTCAGATTTACTTCTTTGAATTTCTTTGAATTTTCACTCATTTTCAGGTGAATGATCAAATTCATTGAAGTTTTCAGGTAAAGTTTGTGTGATTGATTCGGGCATTGGTTCATGAGTGAAACCCAATCCTAATTTGGTTTTGTTTCCTCTTTTTTTTATAATTTGTTTAACCATAGTTTTACAACTTTTCACCTTTGTTAATTCCACTTGTGTGACAACATGAGCAACTTTTTCTTGTTCAAAGTTCTTTGTCATTTCTTCAAGTTGTTTTGTTACCAGTTCCAATTCCTTTAAGGTTTTGTTCCATGATTCTTTTAGTGACAAAATCTTCTCATCAGAAATTTTGTGATCAATTTTAAGTTGTTCATGAATTTTCTCATGTTTGCTTAATTTATCACCAATTTTAAATGAATGAGTACGATAATGTTCTACTTGTTGAATGCATTGTTCTGAACATAACCTTTCTTTCACATCAGCAGGCAATGGAACATAATTAGGGGGTAAATCAGTACTAACCTTTGGTTGTTCAGTAGATGACGATGACTCACTGGATGTAGCCATCAGCGCAGTTTTTGACTCAGATTCTTCAACAGGATCAGACTTTGCACTCCAGTCATATTCCTCTGAATCTTGACTCACAGTATCAATCACTTTACTATCTCCTTCCTCTGACCAATCCTCTTCGATTTCACATACCAGTGCCAAACTTGATGTAAGATCAGATGTGAATTGTTCTGCATATGCACTCCAGTCATAACCATCTTTCACACTAACCACCAGTGCTTTAGTTTGATCTTCTGGTTTCTTTCCTTCATCTTTCAGTTCCGGCATGGGAAGACTTTGATATGGCTTCTGAATGAAACGTTGATTTCTGCTTTGATAGCTTGAAGACTGTTGTGAGCTTTGACCTTGACCTTGATTCTGTCCACTTGAACTCGCTTGATCATTATAGTTCTGATTCTTAGGAGCTTTGCATTCCCTTGAAAAATGACCATAGCAGTTACAGTTGAAACATCTGGCCTTTGATTTGTCAAATCCAACCGTCTTGTTTGCATGTGGCTTGAAACTTCGGTTAACATATGCATGCTTTTGTGTTCGATTTGCAACCATCACCATTTGTCAATTTAGATCCATTTCCTCAACGTCATCAGGATCCATCTCAAATAAATCTTGAAGGACAACGTCCATTTGACTCAAGTGACTTCCTTGGTATGCTTGAAAGCTTGCCATAAAAGCAGTAAAAGCAGTTTTGGTCTCGTCGTCTTGTAACAAGATGTTCATTACATCTTTCACTTGAAGGGCACAATACTTCACCGACCAACAAACATTGAAGGCACGACATCGGCCCCTCAAGCATTTCAAGTCAATAACATCTTGCAAGGACGATCACCTCCTTCATTACATAAGTTGTATCAGGTTTGGTCCGGGAAAATACAAGTCATGGTGGCATGACCCGTTTCATTGTGGTTGTGTTTACCATTGGGTTCGTCACTAATTGATGTATGAGATTGGTCGTTTTGGTTGGATTCTTCACACGTGGAGTTGCTTGGAGGCTTTTTGAGAACAAATTAGGCAATCTTACAACGATTTCACCAGGGGAGTTTTCCGTTCCACCTTGCTCACACCGTTTATGTTTTTGCATTGCATTTTAATGTTTTTGTACATTAGGGACAATGTACAATTCAAGTGTGGGGAGGGTTTTATATCATTTCACTAGTGTCATTTGTTTTTGTGTATCTCTGCATGTGAAAACCCTTTTTATTGGCAAAAAAAAAACAAAATTGAAAAAAAACATATTTATTATTAAAGTTTTTTGGCATCTGTCGCATCTATTTTAGATCCTTAAGCATGATTGTGTTTTCAGAATTGCATGAGTTAAGAGAGCCTTCAAGTTTTTAATAAATTGTACTGAAACATCAATTTAGCATGCCATGTTAAAAGAAGGATGATTATGTATATATTTGCACCTATACCCATCACCCCCATTTCCGTGAGCTTAACTTTGTGCCTTTCGAGCATTCATTCTACATGATTCATCATGCTCATCTTGTTGTTAAATTTTGAGTGTGCCAAATGTTGCTTTCATTTTAGAACTTGCTTAGTTAATGCATTTCAAGATCATGAACTAAGTTATTGCATAAACATGATAGAGGCACTAGGTTAAACCACTTTGTTTACCTTTCCTTTTCATTTCTTTTACCACGCCCGATCATCTCCCCTAGTTGTCCATGTTGAGCCCCCATCGTTTTTGTTGTTTAACCCACATGTTAAGCCTACCTAGCCAAAAAGCCTTTTTATGTTTAAACCCTTGTGTCAGAATCCGGCTTATGCTAGTTGTTTTGCTTTTTCTAGTTCTTTTTTTAGGATTTGTGGCTTTATTTTTCGTATTGATATTAGTAGTGGTTATTATAAAAAAAAAAGAAAAAAAAAGAAGAAGAAAAAAAAAGAGAAGAAGTAAAGAAAAAAAATTAAAAGAAAAAGGAATGGAAAATAGCACTTTATTGTTTGTTTCAGCTCATTTATGTAAGAAACAGTTAGTATGAGCGGTTTTACGATTCCAATGAAAAGAAAAGAAGAAAAAAAAAATTGGAGTGGCTCATTATTAGTAGATACACTAGCTTATTCTTAGTTTGTATATTCTCTTCGTATCCTTGTAGTCGATCACAAAACATCTACCTAGTCCGGATTTTGACCATTTAGCCACTTTATATCATAAATTCCACACCTTTAACCCAAGCCCCGTTACAACCCTTCAAAGACCTCTTGATTTATGCAGTTTCTTATGTTATTTGGTAGAGAATTGATTTCTAAGCAAGCTTATGATAATGTTGCTTCATTGTTGGTCATTGAGTGATTCACATAAATAAAGCCGAGTGTTGAGTGAATCATTGTGAGAGGTGAAATTATACATAATGAAAATTCTATATACATGCTATGCTTAATTGTATATGTTCATGCTTTAAAAGAAAAAAATATATTTGTGGTTCCACCTTGTTTGGTTCTTTGTTTTTCGTTATTGAAATTCTTGAAAATCATTTATGCATTTGGATCTTTAATTCTGTGTGAATTGCCCATCTTTAGTAGTAAAAAAAAAAAGAAGCCAATAAGTTGATGTTGAAACATTGTATGAGATTTTGCTTGAGGGCAAGCAACGTTTAAGTGTGGGGATGTTTGATATGTGAATAAATATACATGTTAATAATGCATATTAGCCCTCATTTTAAACGCTTTTTGTTGCAAATTCATCCGAATAGCCACTTAATTGTGTTTTATTTGGATTTTTGTAGTTCTGGATGGCAACTAGATGATTTTGGTGAAAAACTCAAAGGAAAAAGTGAAGAATTTGAAGATTAGCTTCTGACATGACCATGTCTGATGGAGACATGGCCATGCAAGCCCTGATAAGCAATTTGATAAAGACATGGCCATGTCTGAGCGCGACATGGCCATGCTCTGCGCAAAATTCCCCCTTTTTAACCTAAATTTCCCTCATTTCTCACACACAATTTTAGGGAGCAAAACCCTAATTCTCTCTAGCCTCCAAGTCGGTTTTCATCCAACTTCATAAAGGAAGAAGATTATCAACTCCAAAGAAGAATCTAACATCATTCTACCTATTCTAGCTTGATTTTGGTTTGATATCCTCTTTATCTAACCATGTATCTCTTTGACTCTTCAAGCTATTTGGGTATTTTTGTAGTTAGCATGAGCTAAAACTCTTGATTCACTTAGATTAGATGAATCCTAGCTAAACATTGACGATTTACATGTTTTTTATGGTGATGATTATGTTGATGACTTTAGCAATGTTTTGAATGTTTTCAATGATTATGTGTGTTTGTTTGACTTGATTATATGTTTAATCTCGTGGGTGTCTTGACCATATTATGTTGGAAAACCGTATGTGTTAGGATATTTATTCATGGATATGTAGATGTATGTGTATGTGTTCATGTCATTTGACTAGGAATGGTGGATGGGGATTGGAACATGTAAGATTGTTAGTCAAATGTGCATCCTTGTGTATATGCTTGGAAAAGCCATTACATTTGTTGTGAATTCCTTGTATCATTGTGTATGTGTGATTATTGTTTACTAGCGTGAATTTATAGTTCATGTATTCATGGTATGATATTCATAAGTTGAAAAGGTTCATGACATTGTTTCCATTACGTGATTCGAGGTGGTTAGTATGTGTTTATCGTATTAGCTTTCCAAAGGATTATGGGATTAAATAACCTTGACAGGAGCTTAGTCCATCTTTATATTCAACATAATTGTATCATTAGCTCTGCAAGGAATGACTTTAGGTGGTTACTATGTTATCATCGTTTTAACTTTCCAAAGAGTCATATGATTAGATAGCCTTGACGGGGGTCTAGTCTATTTTCGTGTTATGCATGTAAGAATGATCTCATCATGGATTTGTGTAGATTGTCATTGTAAGGCTAGGTGGATTCAAAGTCTAAGTGAACATTTCCTTTGTTTGATTATCTTTCTTAACTTTTGATATATTTATTTATGTCTATTTAGGTTAAAAACACAAAATATCAAACCACTTTATTTGCCGGCTAGATAATGACAACGGTTTAGTATCAGGAGCTCTCGTGTCCATGGATCGATATTCTGTTCTTGCCTAAAGCTATACTACTATACGATAGGTACACTTGCCTATTGTGTGTAGTTAGTCTTAAAGTAATTGTCGTCTTTTATAAATTTAAAACCAAATTGTGTGAAAAATTATTATTAAAAAATCTATACACTTTACACACATCATCCACAGTATTAGCAGGATTCACAATATATTTGTATTGTGCATGTGAACCAGTTCTATCAGTGTTTCTAGAACCTTCATCAATCTCTACTTCCTCTATCTTTGCAATGAGCAAATCTAGGTCCATCGGAAACTTCTCAGTATGTTTCAGTAAGGTCACAGTCTGTTTCCATGATGATGGAAGTGCACATAACAATCTGTCATTCAGATCTTGGATATCTGTCTTCGCACCCACATTGGACATTTCAGTTGTCAGATGAACAAACCTATTCATCATCTGGTGCACGGACTCTTCAGCAATGTGTTCAAATAACTCCAACTGTCTCTTCAGCTTTTGTTTCTTGAGACTTCTGAGTTGTTCACCTCCTTCACAAATGGACTTCAAAGCTTTGAACAATGTATAACCTGTTTGATAGGTATCCAACCTTGACAGTACTTGTAGTGGCAATCCCTTACACATCAAAGAATATGCTTTGCTATCATTCTTCACTTTCCTTAAATCTTCTGCTGACAAATTATCCTCTGGATAAGGTTCAGTAGAGTCCTTGGTGTAGGTACTTGCACTATCTGGAGCTGTCTGTGTAGGTATGTGAGGACCCTTGTCAATTGACTTCCAAAGATCATTGTCTATTGAGCAGAGTTGATGCTTCAGTCTAATCGTCCAATTCTTGAAATCTGCACGATTGACAAGTCTAGGAACACGGTTATCAGAATCATCATTAGGTGCCATTTTAACAATTTTTAAAGAAAATATTTTTTGTGTTTTTAAAGATTTTTGAAAAGAAACAGTTAAAATACTAAAATAAAGACAAGTAATTAAAGACAAGATAAGAAAACAAGAATTAAAAAACTAAAAATGAGTCACACGGCTGAACAGTGAAAAATCCTTCTTCACCCGGCTGAACAGTAGCTTTGTTCTTCACCCGGCAGAGAGAAAATCTTCACCCGTATAAACAGTTGACCCGGCTGAATAGTTGTAACACTTGAGTTCTTGACCTGGCTAAACAGTTACCCGGCAGAATAGTATTAACTTCACACGGCAATAACTTGACCCGGCTTGAATCTTGACACGGCAAAAAGCTTTACCCGGCTGAACAGTTGACGATCACACGGCAGCAAAGTTGTTTACCCGGCTACACAGTTTTCGATCACCCGGCTGAAATTGTTAATCACCCGGCGTAACAGTGTATCACCCGGCACAACAGTACTTGATCCGGCTGAACAGTACACCTTTTCCTCGTCAAATTCTTTACCCGTCTAGCACAAAATCCTTTACACGGCTGCACAGAACCTAATTTGTTCACAAATCTAAGTCCAAAGGAATTTGTCTAAGTCAATTTTATCACCCGCAAGTTAATCTTCAACCAAGTTCATACTGTTCATCATCTTCATCATGAGAAGTTGTCTGGGTTTATCAAAAACTTGTCCAATTCATTCAAAATTCACACACAAGCAGTGAAATAGTCCGATTAACAATCCCTAATCTCAATCAATCCAAAACATGATCAAATTTTGATGAATTTGAGCAAAATTCGATCGAACAGTAATTTTTTCAATCTTCTTAATTCCTCAGATCTGATGATAATCTGATGGAATTTGCACGATTGTTGTGAATTAGGAGTGATTGCGATGATAAATCACAACTAAAAACAGCAACAATTCATTCAGATCATGATTTTTGAGCAATATTGTAGTGTTTTGCTTGATGAATAGCGAAGAACACAATACCAACAGCTCTGATACCAATTGATAGGTTCAATTGGATCGATGATATCGCTCAATGATCAGAATGATACATACACAAACACAGTTCAATCATAAACACAGTTCATTACTAATAATTCTCTTTGTATATTGATGATCAAAGCAAGTTTGTAGTACAAATGCAGGAGAAAGCAAATCACACACACTTAGTTCTCTCTCTAACGTGAATAGTGATCTAGCCCCTCTCCTCACACTCTCTCACTACATGCTTTTAAGCAACAATTACAATTTTTAGGGAAAATACAAAATAGACCCTAAACTATACATAAAGTATAAAATAAGTAAAAAGTAAATCTTAACTGGAAATAACCCTAACAGTTTTTGAAAGTCGATATTTTGATCAAATTTGTTTTTGTGTGATTATATAGGTAAATGTTTTGGTTTATGTGAAAATTTTTTATTATTGTAAAGTTGATTTTTTGATCAAATTTGTGTTTGATGTGATTATATATCGAATTTTGGTTTTATAAGAAAATTATTTATGCTTTCGAAAGTTGATTATTATATCGAATTTGTTTTTAGTGTGATTATATAGGTAAATTTTATGGTTTTATGTGAAAATTTTTTATTTTTTCAAAAGTTAATTTTTTGATCAAATTTGTTTTTTCTGTGATTATATAGGTAAATGTTGTGGTTTATATGAAATTTTTTTATGATTTTGAAAGTTAATTTTTTTATCAAATTTGTTTTTGTGCGATTATATAGGTAAATGTTGTGGTTTACGTGAAAATATTTTATTTTTTCAAAAGTTGTTTTTTTGATCAAATTTGTTATTGGTGTGACTATATAGGTAAATGTTGTAGTTTTATATGAAAAGTTTTGATGTTTTCGAAAGTTGATTTTTTGATCAAATTTGTTTTTTTGTGATTATATGGTAAATGTTGTGGTTTATGTGAAATTTTTTTATTTTTTCAAAAGTTGATTTTTTTAATAAATTTGATTTTAGTTGGATTATATAAGTAAATGTTGTGGGTTTTTAAGAACATTTTTGATGTTTTTGAAAGTGGATTTTTTTATCGAATTTGTTTTTAGTGTGATTATATAAGTAATTGTTGTGGTTTTATCTGAAAAATTTTGATTTTTTCAAAAGTTGATTTTTTGATCAAATTTGTTTTTGGTGTGATTATTTAGTTAAATGTTCTAGTTTTATTTGAAAATTTTTGATTTATCAAAAGTTGAGTTTTTAATCAAATTTGTTTTTGGTGTGAGTGTATAGCTAAATGTTGTGGTTTTATATGAAAAGTTTTGATGTTTTCAAAGTTGAATTTTTTATCAAATATGTTTTTGGTGTAATTATATAGGTAAATGTTGTGGTTTATATAAAATTTTTACTGTTTTTGAAAATCGATATTTTGATCAAATTTGTTTTGTGTGATTATATAGGTAAATGTTTTGGTTTATGTGAAAATTTTTTATTATTGTAAAGTTGATTTTTTGATCAAATTTGTGTTTGATGTGATTATATATCGAATTTTGGTTTTATAAGAAAATTATTTATGCTTTCGAAAGTTGATTATTATATCGAATTTGTTTTTAGTGTGATTATATAGGTAAATTTTGTGGTTTTATGTGAAATTTTTTTATTTTTTCAAAAGTTGATTTTTTATCAAATTTGTTTTTGGTGTGATTATATAGGTAAATGTTGTTGTTTATAAGAAAATTTTTTATGTTTTTGAAAGTTGATTTTTTTATCAAATTTGTTTTTGTGTGATTATATCGGTAAATGTTATGGTTTATGTGAATTTTTTTTATTTTTTCTAAAGTTGATTTTTTGATCAAATTTGTTTTTGTGTGATTATATAGGTAAATATTGTGGTTTATGTGAAAATTTTTGATTTTTTCAAATGTTGATTTTTTAATAAATTTAATTTTAGTTTAATTATATAGGTAAATATAGTGGTTTTATAAGAAAATTTTTGATGTTTCGAAAGTTTATGTTTTTATCGAATTTGTTTTTTGTGTGATTATATAGGTAAATGTTGTTTTTTATGTGAAAGTTTATGATTTTTTCAAAAGTTTATTTTTTGATCAAGTTTAATTTTTTGGTGTGCTTATATAGGTATATGTTGTGATTTATATGAAAAAATTTTAAGTTTTTGAAGAATGATTTTTTGATCAAATTTGTTTTTGTGTGATAGGTAAATGTTGTGGTTTATGTCAAAACTTTTGGTTTTTCAAAAGTTGATTTTTTGATCAATTTTCTTTTTTGTGTGACTATATAGGTAAAAGTTGTGGTTTTATATGATAAGTTTTGATGTTTTAGAAAGTTGAATTTTTGATCAAATTTGTTTTTGGTGTGATTATATAGATAAATGTTGTGGTTTTATGTGAAAATTTTAAATTTTTAAAAAGTTGATTTTTTGATCAAATTTGTTTTTGTTGTGATTATATAGTTAAATGTTCTGGTTTTATTTGAAAATTTTTTATTTATCAAAAGTTGATTTTTTGACCAATTTTGTTTTTGGTTTTAGTGCATAGGTAAATGTTGTGGTTTTATATTAACATTTTTGATGTTTTCGAAACTTGTTTTTTGATCAAATATGTTTTTGGTGTGATTATATAGGTAAATGTTGTGGTTTATATAAAACATTTTTAAGTTTTCAAAAGTTGATTTTTTTATCAAATTTTTTTTTGTGTGATTATATAGGTAAATGCTTTGGATTATGTGAAATTTTTTAATTTTTTTAAAAAGTTGATTTTTTGATCAAATTTATATTTGGTGTGACTATATAGGTAAATGTTGTTGTTTATGTGAAACTTTTTGATTTTTTCAAAAGTTGATTTTTTAATAAATTTGATTTTAGTTGGATTATATAGGTAAATGTTGTGGTTTTATAAGAAAATGTTTGATGTTTTTGAAAGTTTATTTTTTTATTGAATTTGTTTTTAGTATGATTATAAAGGTAAATGTTGTGGTTTTATGTGAAATTTTTTAATTTTTTCAAAAGTTGATTTTTTGATCAAATTTGTTTTTGGTGTGACTATATAGGTAAAATTTGTGGTTTTATATGAAAAGTTTTGATGTTTTCGAAAGTTTATTTTTGATCAAATTAGTTTTTGGTGTGATTATATAGGTAAATGTTGTTGTTTATATGAAAATTTTTTATGTTTTTGAAAGTTGATTTTTTTATCAAATTTGTTTTTGTGTGATTATATCGGTAAATGTTATGCTTTATGTGAAAATTTTTTATTTTTTCTAAAGTTGATTTTTTGATCAAATTTGTTTTTGTGTGATTATATAGGTAAATGTTGTGGTTTATGTGAAAATTTTTGATTTTTTCAAATGTTGATTTTTTTAATAAATTTAATTTTAGTATAATTTTATAGGTAAATATAGTGGTTTTATAAGAAAATTTTTGATGTTTTCGAATGTTTATTTTTTTATCGAATTTGTTTTTAGTTTGATTATATAGATAAATGTTGTTTTTTATGTGAAAGTTTATGATTTTTTCAAAAGTTGATTTTTTGATCAAATTTAATTTTTTGGTGTGCTTATATAGGTATATGTTGTGATTTATATGAAAATATTTTAAGTTTTTGAAGAATGATTTTTTGATCAAAATTTTTTTGTGTGATAGATAAATGTTGTAGATTATGTCAAAATTTTTGATTTTTTCAAAAGTTAATTTTTTGATCAATTTTCTAATTTTTTGTGACTATATAGGTAAAAGTTGTGGTTTTATATGATAAGTTTTGATGTTTTCGAAAGTTGATTTTTTGATAAAATTTATTTTTCGTGTGATTATATAGTTAAATGTTCTGGTTTAATTTGAAAATTTTTTATTTATCAAAAGTTGATTTTTTGACCAATTTTGTTATTGGTTTTAGTGTATAGGTAAATGTTGTGGTTTTATATGGAAATTTTTGATGTTTTCGAAACTTGTTTTTTTGATCAAATATGTTTTTGGTGTGATTATATAGGTAAATGTTGTGGTTTATATAAAACATTTTCAAGTTTTCAAAAGTTGATTTTTTTATCAATTTTTTTGTGTGTGATTATATAGGTAAATGCTTTGGATTATGTGAAATTTTTTAATTTTTTCAAAAGTTGATTTTTTGATCAAATTTATATTTGGTGTGACTATATAGGTAAATGTTGTTGTTTATGTGAAAATTTTTTATTTTTTCAAAAGTTGATCTTTTAATAAATTTGATTTTAGTTGGATTATATAGGTAAATGTTGTGGTTTTATAAGAAAACGTTTGATGTTTTCGAAAGTTTTTTTTATCGAATTTGTTTTTAGTATGATTATAAATGTAAATGTTGTGGTTTTATGTGAAAATTTTTGATTTTTTCAAAAGTTGATTTTTTGATCAAATTTGTTTTTGGTGTGACTATATAGGTAAAATTTGTGGTTTTATATGAAAAGTTTTGATGTTTTCGAAAGTTTATTTTTGATGAAATTAGTTTTTGGTGTGATTATATAGGTAAATATTGTGGTTTTATGTGAAAATTTTTATTTTTTAAAAAGTTGATTTTTTGATCAAATTTGT
The DNA here is from genome assembly GCA_030867185.1 of Tagetes erecta. Classification (NCBI taxonomy): domain Eukaryota; kingdom Viridiplantae; phylum Streptophyta; class Magnoliopsida; order Asterales; family Asteraceae; genus Tagetes; species Tagetes erecta. The sequence goes on from CM061497.1 coordinate 10,373,674, forward strand.
TTTTGGTGTGATTATATAGTTAAATGTTCTGGTTTTATTTGAAAATTTTTGATTTATCAAAAGTTGAATTATTGATCAAATTTGTTTTTGGTGTGAGTGTATAGGTAAATGTTGTGGTTTTATATGGAAATTTTTGATGTTTTCGAAACTTGTTTTTTTGATCAAATATGTTTTTGGTGTGATTATATAGGTAAATGTTGTGGTTTATATAAAACATTTTCAAGTTTTCAAAAGTTGATTTTTTTATCAATTTTTTTGTGTGTGATTATATAGGTAAATGCTTTGGATTATGTGAAATTTTTTAATTTTTTCAAAAGTTGATTTTTTGATCAAATTTATATTTGGTGTGACTATATAGGTAAATGTTGTTGTTTATGTGAAAATTTTTTATTTTTTCAAAAGTTGATCTTTTAATAAATTTGATTTTAGTTGGATTATATAGGTAAATGTTGTGGTTTTATAAGAAAACGTTTGATGTTTTCGAAAGTTTTTTTTTATCGAATTTGTTTTTAGTATGATTATAAATGTAAATGTTGTGGTTTTATGTGAAAATTTTTGATTTTTTCAAAAGTTGATTTTTTGATCAAATTTGTTTTTGGTGTGACTATATAGGTAAAATTTGTGGTTTTATATGAAAAGTTTTGATGTTTTCGAAAGTTTATTTTTGATGAAATTAGTTTTTGGTGTGATTATATAGGTAAATATTGTGGTTTTATGTGAAAATTTTTATTTTTTAAAAAGTTGATTTTTTGATCAAATTTGTTTTTGGTGTGATTATATAGTTAAATGTTCTGGTTTTATTTGAAAATTTTTGATTTATCAAAAGTTGAATTATTGATCAAATTTGTTTTTGGTGTGAGTGTATAGGTAAATGTTGTGGTTTTATATGGAAATTTTTGATGTTTTCGAAAGTTGATTTTTTGATCAAATATGTTTTTGGTGTGATTATATAGGTAAATGTTGTGGTTTATATAAAACTTTATTATGTTTTTGAAAGTTGATTTTTTATCAAATTTGTTTTTGTGTGATTATATAGGTAAATGTTTTGGATATTGCGAAAATTTTTTATTTTTTCAAAAGTTGATTTTTTGATCAAATTTGTTTTTGGTGTGACTATATAGGTAAATGTTGTGGTTTTATATGAAAACTTTTGAAGTTTTCGGAAGTTGATTTTTTGATCAAATTTGTGTTTTTTTCATTATATAGGTAAATGTTGTGGTTTATGTGAAAATTTTTGATTTTTTCAATAGTTTATATTTTGAATAAATTTGATTTTAGTTGGATTATATAGATAAATGTTGTGGTTGAGACACCTGACATTTTGAGGAAAATTCTGTTAACACAACTACGTTAACTATATTATCCAATTCGTAAGTGTTGAGTGATTGGGACTATAGGTCCAATAAAGGCCCAAAATGATACATGAGACCCATTAAAGATCCAGTTCATTATAGCGAGTGTTCGTTCAATGTATTAATATTAAATTTGTATTATAAACTTACTAGTAGGATACCCGCGCGATGCAGCGGCGGAATCAACTTACAACGCGATAAGTAAGCCTTACTTGTGAAACATTTTTAAAATGAGATTCGACAATTATGTGATGATCATGGTGCACACAATGGTCAACTAACGGTGGCTAACAAAAACCCTACGATGAATAACATACAAAATTTTAATTAACATATCAATCTTTTAGGAGTTTTTAATGTACAAAACCATGGATAAGATACTCCATATGAAATGAAAAATATACAATTAAACTATTTACTATGTCACTTCAATTTAGATCAATACAATTTTTAAACTTTTGTACACTTATACAATTTTTAAACTTTTGTACACTTTTCTATTATCTTTTGATTCATCAGTATCAAAATACTCTTGATATGCCTTTAGGTTCATCAATATCAAGATACTTATGATATACTCAGATCATTTTTTTCAAACTTTATTTTGTGTCGTGCAATAAAAAAGTATATTTTTATAGCATGTTTCTCATATGAAAGTCATTATAAGACATACAAGTTTACATTTAAAATAATACAAATTTGTAGAACATACGTGAAAACCAAAACACGAAAATAAAATACAAAATTTGTATTACATGTCAAATTGAATCCAATGTGAAAAAAACACACTTGAATCTTGTACTACACATATTACTCTTCACCAAGTTTACATTACCTGACACCAACTTCATACAAAAAAATAGTTTACATGCCTAGCTTAGGTTATACAACCTTGTTAGGTTATACATGATAATCTGATAATGGATATAAAATCATTAAAATACAAATACAACACATATACATCATTACATATCATACAACATGATTTCATAATCAATATGAAATCATAACCAAAATAGTTATTCAAAGCAATAAATTAGGACTTAAATCTAAACGCATCCTAAAAAAATTGGATTATGAAATCGATCAAATGAAGTTGTTATAGCATTACAAATCAAATCATGTATATATCATCTTCACCATTTAGGCTTCAAATGTCAAACCTTATTCAAAATCTATATGCATTATGAGTCTATAAAAATTTAACCTCAACCCAAAAACTAAAATAAAACAGCAGGTTGTTTAACATTCAGTGCATTAGCTATGTTCAGATTCTTGAGGTTAAAATAAGCCCCTTAACATATTACTTACCAGTTCAAGGAACAAAGGATTAGTAAATCTTGACCGTCCAAACAGATGTAATAGTTATCCCTGTCAAACTTAAGCCTCTTCATTGCTTCATTTGTCTTCTCACTACATCCTTCAATAGGAGCATCAACATTGGCATAAGCTATTCACCAGAGAAAGAGTCAAGTATGACACATTAAAGAACACCTTATAAAACGACATTAAGTTATTCTCGTGACATTTTGTGTATGATAACTAAAGTGTGAAAGTAGTCTAGAAAAAAAAATACTGCAATGCAGCAAAACTCTCATGTAAACACTGATTTTTTCATATAATTATATTAAAAAACAGCAAAACTCAATAAAATCCACTACAAATCCAGCCAAAAACAAAAGAGAAAGCTATAAGAGTGCAACAAAACTTAGCTACAATACACTATAGAATCACATGCAAAACACAACAAAGTGGTGCATAACTAAGCTATAACACACTGAAAATCTTAGTAGTAAAAACGCAGCAACCACTGTCCACTTTAGTACGAAGAAATAACCAGAACATCTGCTAATATAAGAGTGACACGGATCAACAAAATACTATATTTCAATTCTAGATAGAATGTGCACACAAAACTGCAACCCACTACTACCAAACGGGTAAAATTGTCACCATAGCCAATTCTGCTGATTAAATCATTGGTTAGTAAACATGCTTTTTCAATTTCATTAACAAACATATGAAATTAGTTTTGATCCGTGTTACTTTGGGTTAAAAAGTTTTTTATCAAACACCTAGTTTTAGTTTGAACCTAAACCTACAACGAAAAAGCTACAAAAACTCCTTCACATTTACCCACCACCCCCCCCCCCCCACATTCATACATACCTGACATTCAGATTTACCCACCCCCATGCCATAATCAGGACCCAAACTGACCCGTTAGTTAAAAGCGGGCGATTCTACAGCCTCTCATTTTTTATGCACAAATTTAGAGAAGTAGAAACATACCATTCCAACCACCAGGTCTTGCATAATCTACATAATATTCATTCATGTCCACTGTATACATGAAGCTGAATAAAAACAGGTTTCGACTCAGCATAAATCTACCTGAAAATATTATGCAAAACACACGAAGCACGTGTATAAAATGACCTACGTATGTACATAGTTCATCGAATTTACCTGTTATGAGTGCAGTTTTGGCATGGATAGAACATGAAAAGCATCAGCCTTTTAACATAACAGAAACATCAACAACTTTGTAACAGAACAGAAACAGCGGCAGCAGCAACATATCAACCAGCTCAACTATGTAACAGTTGTACATCAGCAACCTTGTAACAGAAGAGAAAACGCAACAACTTTGTAACAACCTAGAAACAACAGCAGACGTGCGAGAGAATTTACTCGAGATGTGCAATGTCTGCACTGTTTTAAATGGAGTTAGAGTTTTCAGATCTATCCACCCCCCACGCCGGATTCAGGACCCATATCGATCCGTAAGTTAAAAGGGTCACATTAAAAAGAAACATTTTTATAACCTGTGTATGTACATAGATCATCGGATTTACCTTTATGCGTGCAATTTTTGCATGGATAGAACAGAAACAGAAGCACAACCTTGTAACATAACAAAAGCATCAGCAAACTTGTAGAAGAACAGAAACAGCAGCATCATATCAACTAAATCTGCTATGTAACAAAAAAGAACATAACAACATCAGCAGCAACCTTAGTTATGTTTTATGCAGTCCAAACAAAACATGTGTTCGTTATAGCGAGTGTTCGTTCGATGTATTAATATTAAATATGTATTATAAACTTATAAGAAGTCAAAGTATTTGATTTTATAGTAAACAAACGTATTTAAATACAAAGACCAAAGGAAACACGTATTTATTCGGAAACGTTCACATAAACTAAGTTCCGAATAACTAAAATAATACTAGAAATGATTGGGGAAATCGTGTATGGAATATTAGTCTTGATACATATCTAGGACGATAATGTTACGAGAAACGATATGAGACGCGGGGCGTTGTGCGTACTAGTCAACTAAAAAAAAGCCCAATAAGAAATCCTAAGTATATAAAAAAATTAATCTCAATCCTTGTTATTTTTTTTCTCCACACAATCCCTAAAATCTTTTCCCCACAATTACAGCCGCCACCTTTCCGGCCAGATCTCCGACTTCGTCACGAGACCTATTATATATCAAAATCTTCGACTCGACGAGACGGTTCCAATGATAGTAAATACGTCTTCTAACTCGAAGCGATGAAAAAGTTATGGCCAGTTGAAGATTTCGGCTGCATGTTTCATTCAGTGATGATGTTCGGTTGTGTTGGATCTTTGGTGGTGTTGTTGCTTGCTAATTGGAGTTGTAAACACAATACAACTAACCGCCCCGGGGGAAACCACAACAGGAACCTTTAACCTTTTCTATGTAAAACCCCTCTCTTCAAGACTAGAACTCATGACCTCTAGGATGAAAGTTGATTAATTGGTTTTGAGATTACGTGCTCGTTTTGCCGTGTTACTAAAAATAGTAACTTTTTCACTAGGGTTCATGTGAAATTTCATGTTGTGGACATCTAAGGGATGATATGATGATACTAGTATGTTTGTATGATGTATGACTTGCTAAATGCGAAAACTTTTTGTCACGAACGTTCACTAGAGGGCATGTTTAGTAGTTGTGGACATACAAACATAAATGAATTGCTTATAGAAGATGTTAGGCGACCTTGTGTATGGTAAATTGACTTTTGACATGGAAATGGTATGTAAAAGTGCTATGTAGGTAATACACCGGTTGCATGAAATTGTTTGTTGGGAATCTAAAAGGCGTGCTATAGTAACTAGGATGCCATGATGAAAGTATTGCTATGCTATTTGCAACAAAACATGTGGACAACGTTATGTGCTTTGAAATGACTACACGTGCTACATTGTCTATTATTGGAAACCGTGAGTGTTGGTGTGTGCTATTGTGTTATTTATCATGATATGGTTATTATGTAGTAGTGGATATGCATGATGATGTTTGGAAACCTTAAGGGTGTTGAATTGTGGAAACGTGTTTTAAAAATCCCACTTTCCTATAAAGGAAACTTTAATGAAAATAGTAATCGAATTCTTTGAATACGTACCTTGTCATGTGATATGTGAACTTAATATGAACAAACACACTAAATGAAACATACTTACACTTAATAAATCACCAACGGGTCGTGGGTCAACTCAGGTCAAGAAAAGTCAACTTTGGTCAAACTTGGTCAAAGAGTCAAACTTTTCTAATCTCGCATAAACCATATGACTATTTGGATGCATAGGGTTCAATGACTTTACATGAACACACATTAATAGACCTACTATTATTTAGGTTGCTGTATTACATTGTATGCTTTTAAACTGAATTGCTGCGCAACCTAAGGTGAGTTCACTAAACCACACTTTTACTATTATACCCTTTTATGGGCTGAACACGGACAATTACTTTTACGGATTTACAAATTTTGTATGTCGCATGTCTGGATCAGAGCAACTTTTATTTTCTTCATGGAAGACCTCATGGATACCTAGTTGACCGTTAGTATTTGTGAAATAACGGGGGAATTTTGAGTAGTACTACTGGGTTTGACAAACCCAACCCGGGCTAGTCGCGCTAACACGAAAGAAGGACCTGTCGAACGGGTGTTGAATGACCTAACATACATACATGTGCATCCTGATGGGATGTACGAACAGGCAAAATGCACTTAATGTGTACATACGTCAGCTTCGGTCAGATACATACGACTCTAAGGACATGTACTATAGACTAGCTACCTACACTGACATACATTATTTATAATTCTGCTTGCAAATGAACTTACTTGACTCTGAACTTATATTGTGAACTCACCAACCGTCGTGTTGACACTTGTTAGCCTTTCACTTTTACAGGTCACTAAGGACAACGCACTTAGGACATGGCATGGAGTGACAGCGTTTCATTTAAACATTTTCTTGCATTAAAAACCATGTTTTGAGTTTAACAACTATCTAGACTTTGGTTCTCGTGTTGGGCGCATGTTTGCGCATTTAGTTAGGATTTAATATATTTGACATTATATTTCGATTACTCTTCCGCAAACTTTTAAACATTAACTCTGTATTAAAATTTCTCATTTAATGAGACACGTATGTCTTAAATTCATATAGTGTCGTTTGGTGTAACTAATGACTGAGATCCTGGTTTGTCACACACTTAACGGTAAAACTTCGTTAGTTGATTTTGAGGGTGTGGCAGATTGGTATCAGAGCCATTGGTTATAGCGAACTAGGTTTGCATTGCATTGCATTCTAGACAATAACTGTACACTGCATTAGTTGCACTTGTGTGAATATATTTGTGACGCATATACATGTGATTTACACATACACACGCCTACACTAGCATTACATGAAGTGACCAACTTGTATTATGTGAAACTTTAGGGCAAATTTTTTTAGTGACTTGCTCTGCTAGTGAAGCTTGAACTAGGTGTGTTTTAGGCCAAAATTTTTTTTAGGGGCCTTAGTTGGGAAATGTTTACATTTTATTATAACTTGAAACTTGCAACATTATGGTAACAAACCGGTGTCTTACGGAGCCTAAACAACACACTTTTGGATTATCTACCTTATTATGGCAACCAACTGGCAAAGACCGATGCCTAAGGTATAGAGGCACATGAACAACAATAATGGATTTTTGTCCAGAAACTCATTCATAGAGACGTCTTGACTTGTTAGTTATGCGACCTGCTATGTGCTATTACACGTCACTTATTACATGAGACATTCGTGTGATATAACATGTTACTTAATATGAGGCATATTATCTGTTGTAACATGTCGTTTATTCTGTGATCCACTATGTGCTATTTACTTGATTTGATATTATCATTGCTCATGCTCAATGTACACTCACTTTGTGTATAGACTAGTAGTCCTACACTATACCTGATACATGCGACCCATTGATACATCACACTAGTATAGTTGTCTCCTACTTATAGGTTTATCATATACTTATACACATTCAATACTTGACATGGGATAGCAATACCCCACGGATGATTGTAAATCAAAGAACATAATAAAACGTAAGCTTAATGTACCCGATGGGAGACAAACTTGGGTGATCGGGTAAGGTAACTTGACGATTACGGGTGCGCAACGTAATGGTGAATTTACAGGTATATGATGATCCTGGCAAAACCTGCCATATGGGTGATACCCAAAAAGAAACACAAAAGTGAATAAGCAGTCAATACAAATTCATCTGAAACAAACATTCATCTCTAAATAACGCATTGATATCAAGTCTATCTTTGACTGAACCCATAAAGCCCATCTATGGATGGTAGACAGTTACAATACAACCTTTGATGGCATATCACAAGTTTATCTTTAAACTACATACACTCTACAGTTATACAACTAAATCATAGATAATTAAAATCTTGCCTTGATAACACACAAATAAGAACAAAGATCTATGTTGACAAACCTAATAATGTTTAACTACTACTATATTTGACCCCTAATGATGATGAGTCATTCTGCATATAAACAATCTGAATCCTCCAGTTAAAACATTAACCTTACTGAACTCACAAAATTATAAATTCCAGTCTGTGGACTATAACCTTTTAGCACACCAGTAATATCTTAACATCATTGTTTCTGCAAATGATTGTTAAACAAACTCTACAATTGTTAGGACTCCATGGAGGAGCCTTATGAAGCTAACAACCTATTCGAAAATAACCTTCTGTTGATATGACGAACCAACTGCGAAATATTTCCCATTCAAAATCACTTCTTGTGAAGTAAATCTGTATCACTTAAACATGTAAATACCTCGGAACATACCAGGCTCATTCTAGAAGTACTTCACCTAATTGTACCATATTCTCAATTCTTCAAGATAAACAGAACTTTAAATTATTTCTGACAATAAGTTACCTATAATTCTGACTCATGATGTTCTAATTGTTAACGATGCACTGGCGAACCACACATGTGGTATGTATATGGTTCGATCTAGTTGGATGACTTGTCTCGATCCAGGACTCTTATAAACGTTAACTAATACACTCAATCTGAATCTCTATTATTGTAAAACACGTTTGGATTTAATTTATTTTATTATTATTATTATTATTATTATTATTATTATTATTATTATTATTATTATTATTATTATTATTATTATTATTATTATTTTCATCTTTAAAGAACCTATATTTAATTCAAAAACATTATCTACATTCTGTACATCTTAATATATATTCAAACTCCTTTACCTGCTTGGTAGAGCAGAATCCAAGTTAAGCATTCTTAAAGTCTCAAGTTTGTGATTATTCACATTTGAACCATATAAAATTCTAATACCTAACCGAAGTTACCATATATATTATAACGTTTCCATTTCACTTAAAGTATATTTCCTTTTTCCCAACCCCTTTGAATGACTTAGTAAAGTAGGCAAGAATGTTAGTAGTTGCCAGGTACGCCTTCAAGGTGCTGGTGGTGTGGTGGGTTAGCTGCAGTACACCCTATATATAAGCACTAACAGTACGTTGGATGTGGACCTGAAACCAAACCAATAATTAACCAGGAAAACTCTAACAAATCATTCTCATACCTTATAAAACCACATGATTTCTAATAATTTTATTCAATCCATCATTCATAGGATAATCTGCTATGTACTTAGATCATTATAACTTTCATACAACCTTTATTCACAGTAATAAAAAAACCAAATGCTCCATAACGGACTCACACATATAAATTATGATTTTGAATACATTTCACGGCTCTAAGAATTCTCGTGATGATTACCACCGTCAACAATAAACCGACACTATCAGTTGATAGTCGGAGGGAGCTTTATCCATTACGGTCTAAGAAAACCACTTCCCATTTTGTTTTTCCTTCCTAATACACCTTTATATTTTCTAAGAAACACAATATTTGATACTCGCGTTATCTTTTGATACTATAAACGTCTGACATCCCTTCTTAGAAGCCCCATTATTCAATAATTTCCATATCAAACTTAACTAGTTTCCTTGATCAAAATTGTTTTAGTCGCTATGTAAGAAACTTTAACCTAGTTGTTTTAACCTGTGAACGTCCTAGTAGATAAGTTAAGATGATACCGAAGCCACCCGACACCAGTATTGATATAACTTGAGATCATTTTTTTAACCCATCAGTGAACTTAGAACTCTAGACCATAACCGGACAGTTAACCCTTATCGTATTTTAATACACAAATGGTGAATCTAAACACTACCGTATGTTGACCCCATTTATAAAAATCATGGTTAGAAGATTATTGTTTGAACCTGGAACCCTTACCTTGTATGTCAGGAAGCTAAAACCACAAATATTAAATTGGACTTAAACTATATCTCCATAAAGAATGTCCGAAATGAGAATCAATCTCCTCTTGGTACCGAATTCCAAATCTCCTGTGAACATTCCTCTATGAGAAAATAGTTGTAGTATCATATACTCCCCCACACACTTGTAACTACCCTAGGGTTCAATCTAGAATAGGGTGCCCTTAAGAACACCTGTCCTCGGCTATTGTTATAAGAATTATAATTCTAACGAATTCAAAAACACAGATCTAAAATAACGATGTACTTAGTACTACAAAACCATATGATTTACAATAACATGCATTATACTCCAAAGGATTAGAAACACCTCATCTAACACCGACTCTCTCGTTTTAACACCACTTCAATACGTGAACTTTGATAACATATTACCGTATGTCATATAACTGTTCTCCCTCTCACTCACAACTGATGTTATAAATATCGAAGATAGAAATAATTATTTAATTTATTGTTCGTTTTTGTTTGAAACATGTACTTTTGAACATACAAGTAGTGCCATTATTCATCTTTCTTGATCTATTCATATGGTTTCTATGACATCCCTGATGTTCATGTTTTGACAACGCTCCTTGTAATAAAACAGAGTACCTACACACGGTGGATAGTTTATTTCCTCTTTACCCCGTACACAAGTGGTCTTAGTTTAACGATCTATATCAATATACGAACTCTTTAGTTAGGACTCGGTCCTCGGGTAGCTAAATAACAACATGAAACTCATTAATCTAAATCCCCGAAACATAAAGTATGGAAATCGCTATTTATAAATCTCATAAAAAAAACCTTGGAATCCCATCAACCCATGATACATCAGACCATTTGAAATCCTAGGGTATTGGCCTTCCAGACTATTGACTAGATCAGTTTTAAAAGATAAACATGGTACACAACGTTTCTGATGTCTTCGAACTAATCAAGCTGTTACCTGATGGAACACTCGTCGTCCCGATCGATGAATAACAACGTTTCAGGGAAAATCGTTTCAAGTTATAGGCAACAAATTAAAAACACTCAAACACTGTAAGATCACTAAAATCAAAGTTTGCTAGAACTTAGAAGCATGGACCATAGTTTGCGTAGGAGTGTGAAAAATCGAATAATGTACAAACATCCTTAACTATTTTAAATGATAATGTCTAACACTAACGCTATTGGTTAAATTTCGGGACGAAATTTCTTTCAATAAGGGGATGATGTAGCAAGTTGGAAAATTATCTTTTAATTTTTAGACCCTTGTACCAACTGGATCTAATTTTCGGGACGAAAATTCATTTAACATGGGGATGATGTGACACCTGACATTTTGAGGAAAATTCCGTTAACACAACTACGTTAGCTATATTATCCGATTCGTAAGTGTTGAGTGATTGGGCCTAAAGGCCCAATAAAGGCCCAACATTATACATGAGACCCATTAAAGATCCAGTTCATTATAGCGAGTGTTCGTTCGATGTATTAATATTAAATATGTATTATAAACTTATAAGAAGTCAAAGTATTTGATTTTATAGTAAACAAACGTATTTAAATACAAAGACCAAAGGAAACACGTATTTATTCGGAAACGTTCACATAAACTATGTTCCGAATAACTAAAATAATACTAGAAATAATTGGGGAAATCGTGTATGGAATATTAGTCTTGATACATATCTAGAACGATAATGTTACGAGAAACGATATGAGACGCGGTGCGTTGTGCGTACTAGTCAACTAAAAAGAAGCCTAATAAGAAACCCTAAGTATATAAACAAATTAATATCAAGCCTTGTCATTTTTTTTCTCCACACAAACCCTAAAATCTTTTTCCCACAATTCCAGCCGCCACCTTTCCGGCCAGATTCCGGACAGCTCCGACGTCTTCACGAGACCTATTATATATCAAAATCTTCGTCTCGACGAGACGGTTCCAATGATAGTAAATAAGTCTTCTAACTCGAAGCGATAAAAAAGTTATGGCCAGTTGAAGATTTTGGCTGCATGTTTCATTCAGTGATGATGTTCGGTTGTGTTGGATCTTTGGTGGTGTTGTTGCTTGCTAATCGAAGTTGTAAACACAATACAAGTAATTTTTAATCCTAAAATCACTATATATGTTGCGAAATTGAAACCCTAGTTCATCCAAATTTGTCAAATGTTGATTGTAATGTGTAATTGGATATTGGTTTTAGGTTTAGTTGATGTTTTGGTGATCAAATACTTAATTGAATCCATGTTAATGTTTTTGAGAAACTAGGGTTGTTAGAAAGTCATTTGAACATGAACTAGGATACATGATTATGATGATATATGATGAAATATATGCTTATAAGATGAATTGGAAGAAAGTTTTTTTTGGAACGACAGTTGCACCACCAGCTAATTGGTGGTTCAGGGGAGTGCAATGACCGAGCCTAGAAGCCCACGGCCTATCCCCTGTAAGAGGGATTATTTGCGGCAGAGTGTGGCAGCTCCCCTAAGAGAAGAATACTCTTCTCGGGGCCCCGACCAACCCTTCCGAAGAGCAGGAAAGTCGGAGTGTAAGACTCGTCAACTAACCGCCCCGGGGGAAAACCACAAAAGGAACTTTTAACCTTTTCTGTGTAAAACCCCTCTCTTCAAGACTAGAACTCATGACCTCTAGGATGAAAGTTGATTAATTAGTTTTGAGATTACGTGCTCGTTTTGCCGTGTTACTAAAAAAAGTAACTTTTTCACTAGGGTTCATGTGAAATTTCATATTGTGGACATCTAAGGGATGATATGATGATACTAGTATGTTTGTATGATATATTAGATGAATTTTGGTTATTTGAACGTGAAAATCTGACTTGATTTGGTATGACTTGCTAAATGTGAAAACTTTTTGTCACGAACGTTCACTAGAGGGCATGTTTAGTAGTTGTGGACATACAAACATAAATGAATTGCTTATAGAAGATGTTAGGCGACCTTGTGTATGGTAAATTGACTTTTGACATGGAAATGGTATGTAAAAGTGCTATGTAGGTAATACACCGGTTGCATGAAATTGTTTGTTGGGAATCTAAAAGGCGTGCTATAGTTAACTAGGATGCCATGATGAAAGTATTGCTATTCTATTTAAAACAAAACATGTGGACAATGTTATGTGCTTTGAAATGACTACACGTGCTACATTGTCTATTATTGGAAACCGTGAGTGTTGGTGTGTGCTATTGTGTTGTGTATCATGATATGGTTATTATGTAGTAGTGGATATGCATGATGACGTTTGGAAACCTTAAGGGTGTTGAATTGTGGAAACGTGTTTTAAAAATCCCACCTTCCTATAAAGGAAACTTTAATGAAAATAGTAATCAAATTCTTTGAATACGTGCCTTGTGATGTGATATGTGAACTTAATATGAACAAACACGCTAAATGAAGCATACTTACACTTAATAAATCACCAACGGGTCGTGGGTCAACTCGGGTCAACAAAAGTCAACTTTGGTCAAACTTGGTCAAAGAGTCAAACTTTTCTAATCTCGCATTAACCATATGACTATTTGGATGCATAGAGTTCAATGACTTTACATGAACACACATTAATAGACCTACTATTATTTAGGTTGCTGTATTACATTGTATGCTTTTAAACTGAATTGCTGCGCAACCTAAGGTGAGTTCACTAAACCACACTTTTACTATTATACCCTTTTATGGGCTGAACACAGACAATTACTTTTACGGATTTACAAATTTTGTATGTCGCATGTCTGGATTAGAGAAACTTTTATTTTCTTCATGGAAGACCTCATGGATACCTAGTTGACCGTTAGTATTTGTGAAATAGCGGGGGAATTTTGAGTAGTACTACTGGGTTTGACAAACCTCGCCCGGGCTAGTCGCGCTAGCACGACAGAAGGACCCGTCGAACGGGTGTTGAATGACCTAACATACATACATGTGCATCCTGATGGGATGTACGAACAGGCAAAATGCACTTAATGTGTACATACGTCAGCTTCGGTCAGATACATAGACTCTAAGGACATGTACTGTAGACTAGCTACTTGACTCTGAAATTATATTGTGAACTCACCAACCGTCGTGTTGACACTTGTTATCCTTTCACTTTTACAGGTCACTGAGGACAACGCACTTAGGACATGGCATGGAGTCACAGCGTTTCATTTAAACATTTTCTTGCATTAAAAACCATGTTTTGAGTTTAACAACTATCTAGACTTTGGTTCTCGTGTTGGGCGCATGTTTGCTCATTTAGTTAGCATTTAATATATTTGACATTATATTTCGACTACGCTTCCGCAAACTTTTAAACGTTAACTCTGTATTAAAATTTCTCATTTAATGAGACATGTATGTTTTAAATTCATATAATGTCTTTTGGTGTAACTAATGACTGAGATCCTGGTGTGTCACACACTTAACGGTAAAACTCCGTTAGTTGATTTTGAGGGTGTGACAGTGGTTTTATAAGAAAATTTTTGATGTTTTCGAAAGTTAATTTTTTTTATCGAATTTGTTTTTTGTGTGATTATATAGGTAAATGTTGTGGTTTTATATGAAATTTTTTTAGTTTTTTAATAGTTGATTTTTTGATCAAATTTGATTTTGGTGTGACTATATAGATAAATGTTGTGTTTTTATATGAAAAGTTTTGATGTTTTCGAAAGTTGATATTTTGATCAAAATTGTTTTTGTGTGATTATACAGGTAAATGTTTTGGTTTATGTGAAAATTTTTTATTTTTGTAAAGTTGATTTTTTGATCAAATTTGTTTTTGTGTGATTATATAGGTAAATGCTATGGTTTATGTGAAAATTTTTGATTTTTTCAAAGGTTTGATTTTTTGAATAAATTTGATTTTAGTTGGATTATATAGGTAAATGTTGTGGTTTTATAAAAAAATTATTTATGCTTTCGAAAGTTGATTATTATATAGAATTTGTTTTTAGTGTGATTATATAGGTAAATTTTGTGGTTTTATGTGAAAATTTTTTATTTTTTCAAAAGTTGATATTTTATCAAATTTGTTTTTGGTGTGATTATATAGGTAAATGTTGTTGTTTATATGAAAATTTTTTAAGTTTTTAAAAGTTGATTTTTTTTATCAAATTTGTTTTTGTGTGATTATATCGGTAAATGTTATGGTTTATGTGAAAATTTTTTATTTTTTCTAAAGTTGATTTTTTGATCAAAAGTTTTTTTTGTGTGATTATATAGGTAAATGTTGTGGTTTATGTGAAAATTTTTGATTTTTTCAAATGTTGATTTTTTTGATAAATTTAATTTTAGTTTAATTATATAGGTAAATATAGTGGTTTTATAAGAAAATTTTTGATGTTTTCGAAAGTTTATTTTTTTATCGAATTTGTTTTTAGTGTGATTATATAGGTAAATGTTGTGGTTTTATGAGAAAGTTTATGATTTTTCCAAAAGTTGATTTTTTGATCAAATTTAATTTTTTGGTGTGCTTAAATAGGTATATGTTGTGATTTATATGAAAATTTTTTAAGTTTTTGAAGAATGATTTTTTGATAAAATTTGTTTTTGTGTGATAGGTAAATGTTGTGGTTTATGTCAAAATTTTTGATTTTTTCAAAAGTTGATTTTTGATCAATTTTTTTTTGTGTGACTATATAGGTAAAAGTTGTGGTTTTATATCATAAGTTTTGATGTTTTCGAAAGTTGAATTTTTGATCAAATTTGTTTTTGATGTGATTATATATATAAATGTTGTGGTTTTATGTGAAAATTTTAATTTTTTAAAAAGTTAATTTTTTGATCAAATTTGTTTTTGGTGTGATTATATAGTTAAGTGTTCTGGTTTTATTTGAAAAATTTTTTATTTGTGACACCCGGCAATTTTGTGCCAACGTAGTTAACCCAACTTAATCAAATTCAGTTAGTCTCTTTCAAGTTGAATCCTATCTAGTACATTACTACAATAATTAATTAAAAGTATTAATTTAGATAATTAATTAAGTAAATAATTATTATAAAAAAAAATTGTTACTCGAGCAATTATTTAATGACAACGAGTGAAGTTTAAACTTTAATAATTTAGGAAATGACTAATACGCATGACTCAAAAACGTACCGAAGAATAGATGGGTTAATTTCATAAAATATATACGTCTCGTAAAAAGTACAGGGTTCGAATTATAATTAGTTAAAAGTTAAGTTTATTAACTTTGGAAACAAGTTATACTTCTTAGATACATGAGGGGCCGAAAAGAAAATATCCAAATTCAATATAAAGAACCCAACCCCACTCGTCGAACCCTACTGCAATCGACATGGCTTCCGGCATCCCAATCACCATAACAACCACCTTCGTTACATGCTGTGAACACCGCCACCTCCTCCCTCTTCCGTTGATGTTTGTCGTCGCAGTCTCAACCGTTTTTCCATCACCGTGGCAGCCGCTCCGGTCATCTTCTTCACCTCCGGCGCACCTACAACTCTCCGGCAAAACGTTTCTCTTTTCCTCGTCACTTTCGGTACGTACATAAACCATTAACCTGGAGTTTAGATTTTTTTCGTGTCACACCCCGTTTTACGCAGCGGATTAGTATAACTAATGGGGTCGGTGGTAACAGAAGTTGGTTACCATCGGATTATAGTCAAACAACCATTTCAAAAGTTACGGAAAGTTAAAATGTCATAATATCATTACAAACGTTGTCGTAAAGATCCTTTTTATGACATGGTTTTTCACTTATAAAAGTGATTATTTTAAAAGTCGGTCCCAAAACAACATTTCCGTAGCATGGCGTTTGACACCAAAACCATTCCATTCCATAGCACACAACAAGTGCTTTAATCACCTGAAAAACATGTTAAAAACGTTTATCAGTACAAGACTGGTGAGTTCACAGGTTTAGGATACGTAGTCCATAACAAAACCAATTATGATTGTACTAATAAGAGACAATATTTATCCAATCTTGTTGACTTAAAGTTGCAAAGTTTAAGTCATATGAAACAACCATAAACCCGTAATCAATCCATGACATTTACCCTCCGACATTGCAATTATATAATCTCCCGTCGTCATTGACCGGAGCTACCGGTACGGGAGTGGGCTGTCAGTACACCCGATAGATCTACCAATATAATCCAAGGACCCCTGTCACCGAGGCTAATGATTACGTTATTTTTGAGGGTTTTTCCCGCGAGAACATCTTGTAAACTTATGGTTTTTCATATATATCAAAATATTTTCCATCTCTTATTTTAAATCATAATCATCTGTATTTCACATGTTTTTCCCCAAAGTTTGAAATCAAAACGTATTGAAAATGGGGCCGTGAAACTCACCTTTGATTTCCGTCAAGTTTTTGCTAGCACTTACGAGCCCAAAATTAATATGTTCCCGACCTACTAACACCCTATATATATCCAAGGGTTCCCGTTAATAGTCGTACAATGGTCATCCAAGTTGTTCATCAACTCTAGACACTTTTTATGAAATGATTTATCATTTCGATTTAACGACACGTTGGTGACTTTGCTTATGACCCGTTTCCAAATAATATTTATATAAGTCATCTCTTTATATAAATATATTTCAAACAATATTTATATGAGTGATCTCTTCATATAAATATATCTTAAAGACAATCATTGGTCTTTAAACATTTGCAAAACTTTACATATATGATTTATCATATATAATTCTTGGTTTCGCTTTCATAAAATTCACACTTTTAATATTTATATAAAATAAATATTATTTTTCTTAAAGTGTTAAGTTTCTTAAAACCAATATCTTGAATGAAAACCCATAGGATTAACTCTTTATCCATTCACTTCGAGACCGAGTGAAAATACGAATTTTTAAGCAACCAGCTAACTTTATTTTTAGTCGTTCTTGGTGTTTTGCTTTTATAACTTTAAGTATCTAATTACATACTTATTTTAAAGTCAAAACACTGATTCAAGTTCACTTTTTAACTCTTGTAACTTGATTCAAACCCGTTCACATAGAACACGTAATTTCGGTCATAACCGAAGCATTTTTCGTAACTAGTTATTCATATAACTACCCTTTTCATTCATACCACTTTAGACACACATAATCATGCTCATACACACTGATTATACATCAAAAGTTGCTGGTCTAAAAATTATTTTACACATGCTTACGGTTTAAGCCGAAATAGTCGGTTTTACCGTTATTTCATACATAGTTTGTTACTAAACAATGCTTAAACCACCAAATTTCATCATGTAATTATCATACATATATTTTCACATAAATAAGCATGTAAAAGCTGTAAAATCGTATTCTTAAGTTTAAACCCATTTTCGAGCCGAAAACGACGTATTTTTACTAATAAAACGCCTAGTTTTATTATAGCATTTTTCCACAACTTACTTCCACTTTTTACATAGAACATATATATTTTTCTACACTCTAATAACATGGTTAATATCACAAAATGTCCAGAATTTAATTTAACCATTTTAGATCATGATATTGTATCATTTTTCTACACTTGATCACATTTGACAATTTCATGGTTCATGCTCACATGACAATTGATGCTAGCATTTTTAATACTTTCTCCACTCATATTCATGCATATACATATTTTGACTTTTTAAAGTCAAAATTACTATTTTCAAGTAATCAATTCTAGATTACTATATATATTGTCTTATTACCACATTTTTGCACCATAATCACCAAAATACTTATTCACTACTATATTTCATTAACCATAACTTTAATTAAACCAAATATTTATCCAACAATAATAACATTTAATCATTTTTGGCATTATCAATTTCATTTTTTATCTATATACAATTTATCACATTAGTCAACTAGCACTTACACTAATAACCCATTTCCTCACAAAATCATCATCTTCCTACACTAATATTATCATCATCAAGTATCATATTATAAAAATAACACATTTATCATCACACTAGTCAAATTTACCAAAACTTTTATAACACATAACACACATTTTGACATTATCATACTCACTAACATACACTCATCATCATCATACGTACATAGATATTATCATCCATATGTATAACACACACTCATTTGATCATGAAATAACACTTTCCATGTATGATCAAATCACAAATTTCATATTTTTACATCATCTTAACATCAAACCCATAACTTTTATTTATCAAAAATACATTTTTGACACACCCACATACATATACATGTTCGTATATATGTATGTATACACACGTTTCTCGTTTGATTCTTTTGATTGTTAGAAGTGCTTGATTTGATGAACAACTTTATGATTCAAGGATGAATCATTCTTTTAAAACAAGAAATCAATATTTGAGTTTATACCTTGATGAACTCTAATTTGCAAGTATATAATTCTTTGATTTCTTTACTTGTTCATATTCAAATCACCTTCAATTTCACTTCTATATCATCAATTTTGCTTGAAACATCTTGTGTGTTCTTGATTTTTGTGTCTTATTGGTATTGAATATAGTTGAAAATGGGTGTTGTTCTTTGTATATGTGAGCCGTAGGAATCAAGAGAGAGAGATGACTTGTGTGTGGTATGTGAAAGGGACAATTACTTGTATATCTTGTATGTGATGATGGGGATGAATTGTTGTCAAATGGTGATGATGGGTAGGATGATGAATCATCCATAAATTGCAATAATAGGTTGGTGACTCATGTTATTAATTTATATTTTGTGGTATTGGGTAGTAATTTGAGTGTAAGGTGGTATAATATTAATGTGTAGTGTTTATTGGATTGTGTTAAAATTATTTGTAAGTATTAATGGTTAAAAAGGGTGTTAGGATTGTAGTGTGGTATTTATTTGGTTTAGTGGTATTTAATTTGGAGTGTAATTTTGTAGTTTGTAGGCATTAATAATTATGATGATTAATGAGTAAATTTCTAGTAGAAGTAATATTTATTGAGTTTTAACTTGTAGGATACCTAGTATCCTATTTTTATAAAAACTCTTTGTCCAAATCCCATGGATTTAAAAGTTGTACTCCTTAGTATTAGTCATAATACTTACAACTTATTTTTATGAGTTTCTTATGTTCATATTATAATTATGAACTACACAAAATTATATTTTTCTGAAAACAGGCAAAATCTGAAATGTACGCGCTTGTCAGTAGTACAAATCGTAAACTAATATTTTTAGATTTTTACCTTTGTTTTCCTTTGTAATACTTTTACACATGCTAATATAGAATAAAATCCATTCTAGGATTTTTAAAGTTTTCCCGGGTCATCACCAACGTTCGTCTCAGTATTACACTGTGACTCCACACAGTATTTTCTTGATATTTTTAAATGCAATAGCATTTATTACTTGGGCTTGGCTAGACTCAAATGACATATTTTAAATTTACTACTAATAATGCCATAACATATAATTTAGTTTTTATTCTAGTACGGATATTAATTTGGAATTTTGTCGGGTGTCACAATTCGGCTCATTCGATTACGGTTTCGTTCGGGGTTACGGTTTGGGTACTAATCAATGCATGTATGTATATATATATTAGTGTATACGTGTATATATACGTAAGTTATGTACTGGTGCAGATATCAATATTCATAAGTGTGTGTGAGATTATGTATCATACTATGTATATGTGAATATATATATGTAAGTAATATAACACTAGATTTATATGTACATAAGTACACGAGAAAGATGAATATAAATGCATATAAATAAGAAACAAGCTAGAAAGAAAATTTATAAGTATTGTGTATGTGTTTGATGATGCGTATTGGGTATGGGTAAATGGATTTGCAAATTAAGATGATATGTGGTTTA
This sequence comes from Tagetes erecta, assembly GCA_030867185.1. Lineage (NCBI taxonomy): Eukaryota > Viridiplantae > Streptophyta > Magnoliopsida > Asterales > Asteraceae > Tagetes > Tagetes erecta. The sequence goes on from CM061497.1 coordinate 10,394,544, forward strand.
TGTTAGTATATATTCATGAAACAAATATTAATCATGTTATGTTGTTCATGAGTGTGTGATTTAGACGAGATAGTACAAATATTCTAAAGCCTTTGGTCGCATTATATTTCATAAAACTTATGAGTGTAGTAACATAATTGAAATCGTTTATTGGTACGAAACCGAACCGTGAATGCGAAACCGAATCAAAGACAAGAGAACGTCTATGTTTACTTTTAATCACTATAGCTAATTAGTGATCATGATTAGGTAGTGGGACTACCTACAGTTTCACTTGTTGATTACTTGTAGCTGCGTAACCTAAGGTGAGTTTCACGGCCCCTTTTACTATTTTCCTGTTGGGGGAGAAAGCACGCATGAAAACACTTTTGATTTTGTATTTACTTATATATCATCATGGATACTAAACGTTAAACTTAACATACGAAAGTCCTTTCATTCTCTCGAACCGTTAATATACGGGGTATAGCGAGGAAGTTCGGGTAGTACTACTGGGTTTGACAAACCCCACCCTCGGCTGGGAGCCGTACAGGTGTGAATTGTCCTAATCTCATGGCCATTGAATGTTAACAATGGTAACAAGGCACAACATAAACAGTCAGCTCGGATTCGAAACGTTTGAGTAACATGAAAACTTGGGTTAGCTACCTACTGATATATTTGTGATTTACATTATCTGGAAAACTTGTTATTAAACAGTTGTTTAAAACCTGTGAACTCACCAACCTAGCGTTGACACTTTTTAGCGTGTTTTTCTTAGGTGGCCAAGGTTAGCTGAACATCATAATAGGACATTCATCATGGGTCTGTATAGTTTCAAATATTTCATTTATTATTTATTTGCATTTTAAAACTTATACTTGGGGGCGCGTGTTTTGCGCATATGTTTTGGTTACTTTACTTTATGCTTCCGTATTGTTTTAAACTCTGACGTTTGGTTTTTCTCATTTACTGAGAGACGTTATTTTTAAACTCATTTAGAGTCGTTTGTGTAATTAATGACTTGGATCCTGGTTTGTCACGCCTCAAACGGTAGATCTCCGTTAGTTGAATTTGGGGGTGTGACAGATTGGTATCAGAGCCATTGGTTATAGCGAACTAGGTAGCATTGCATTGCATTCTAGACTATAACTGCACATAGCATTAGTTACACATATGCATTCACACACTTGAGACATTCAGATAAATTGCATTGCTGATATGTCTTCATCTTTGGGTCAATTTTTTTTTTACTATAACTATAGATAATTCCATTTGTGCATTCACTTAGTTATAACATACACACATTGTCTAAGCACTGCAGGCCTATCTACGTGACTCGATTTGGCGTCTTGAGTAGTTAACTTTGAATATGTAAACTTTATATCACAGTAGTAGAATCTTTCATGCTAGTGAGACTTGAACAAAGTATGAAATCCCTAGCTTTACACCTTATGCTTAATCACAACCTTGTTATTTCATTTTGATTTTGAAAACCTAAAACTATTTTGAAACTCTCAGAAGAACTTCTTTCATTAGTTTACAAGTTATAACTAACATCATTATGACAGCTAGACGATCTAGCCTAACAAACACACCTTTATATTGTACCTAGCCCATTATTACAACCAACTGGCGGGGACCGTCGCCTAATGAATAAGGGTACAAGAACAACAAAATTGAATTATTCGTTGAAACATATTTACTGTGAGGTCTTGATTTAATTGTCGTGTCACCTATTACACTTTATCTCATGTTACATATCACATATTTCATGACCCATTATGTGCTATAACTTGTTACTTGATATGAGACTTATTATGTGCTATAACATATTACTACTTGTGTGAAACTATTAAGTGTAATAAATATGTTACATACTTGCTTACTGAATACCCACATTGGGTTTTTAACATTATTTTTTTTCCCTTATACTTATCAATAACTCATAGTATGTTTGACATATGTTTTCCTTATAAGGATCATCAAACTAGGCATCTATTTGTATCCTTCACATGTAGTGTACTTTACTTATTAATATAAGTATACCCTCCTTTCCTAAGACACTTCATATACTTAAAATGGAATAAAATACCATGTAGGTAAGTACAAAACAATAAAAAAAAACATATGAGTAAAGCGTGCGATGGAAGCAAGTTAGGATGGTCGTGTTATGTAAATTGACGATTACGGGTGAACAACGTAATGGTGAATTTATAGGTACGCGGGAATCCTGGCAAAACTCCGTCGTGTGGGTAATACGCATAACACAATAAATAAATCAAACAGTCCATTCAGATTTATCTAGAGCAAAGTCCATCTTTAAATAACAATGGTAAGAAAATTAAAAAAATAAAAAAAAATAGAAAAGTCCATCCTAAACTATAGATGTACGAACTAAATTAGTTACACTTACACACAATGATTCGTAATAGTTAGACATTATATTATACGTATATAATCTTATAGATATGTCGACATCCCCAACTCATACACACACATTTCGAAAAAAAAAAAAACTTGTAGTTTCTGACACTCCATTATCCTCACCCACTCACACTACTCTTTCGACACTTAGGTGTCCTATAAACCATACAAATTACCAAATGCAATCTAAACTCTATCATAACTTAGGTATATTGTTTAGTTAACTTGCTATAATTTAATTAAACAACCCACATGAAGTATTAGTCTTCATTGAACAAAACCGAAGTAATCTGCCGTTACTAAAATTTTGGGACGAAATTTATTTCAACAAGGGGATGATGTGACAACCTATTTTTTTCTTTCTTTTCTTTTCTTCCTTGCAACCTCAAACGCTTACCAACCTTACTCAATTTTCGGGACGAAAATTCTTTCAACAAGGGGATGATGTGACACCCGGCAATTTTGTGCCAACGCAGTTAACCCTACTTAATCAAATTCAGTTAGTCTCTTTCAAGTTGAATCCTATGTAGTACATTACTACAATAATTAATTAAAAGTATTAATTTAGATAATTAATTAAGTAAATAATTATTATAAAAAAAATTGTTACTCGAGCAATTATTTAATGACAACGAGTGAAGTTTAAACTTTAATAATTTAGGAAATGACTAATACGCATGACTCAAAATCGTTCCGAAGAATAGATGGGTTAATTTCATAAAATATATACGTCTCGTAAAAAGTACAGGGTTCGAATTATAATTAGTTAAAAGTTAAGTTTATTAACTTTGGAAACAAGTTATACTTCTTAGATACATGAGGGGCCGAAAAGAAAATATCCAAATTCAATATAAAGAACCCAACCCTACCCGTCGAACCCTACTGCAATCGACATGGCTTCCGGCATCCCAATCACCATAACAACCACCTTTGTTACATGCTGTGAACACCGCCACCTCCTCCCTCTTCCGTTGATGTTTGTCGTCGTAGTCGCAACCGTTTTTCCATCACCGTGGCAGCCGCTCCGGTCATCTTCTTCACCTCCGGCGCACCTACAACTCTCCGGCGAAACGTTTCTCTTTTCCTCGTCACTTTCGGTACGTACATAAACCATTAACCTGTAGTTTAGATTTGATTCGGCTCATTCGGTTATGGTTTCGTTTGGGGTTACGGTTTGGGTACTAATCAATGCATGTATGTATATATATATACTAGGAATATACCCGCGCGATGCGGCGGAAACAATTTATAAAAAAATACTCGTTTTTAGTTACTTTATGAATTTTTCTCGTGATACATCGTGAAGCCCTTCTATTAGTTTTTTATTCATATCTTAAGTGTGATATATCTAGTAGAAAACCCGCGCGATGCGGCAATTGAGTCAATATACAACGCGACAATTTATTTATCAACCATCTCGTGATATATTGTATAATGTGTAATCTTGTTTGTTTTCCTATTCAAAGTGGTGTAAATAATGATCCATGTCCCATTCACATGTAAAAGAACCACATGTTTTTTTCAATACGCATGTGAGCAAACTCATAGTGTCGATATAAAATGTGCCTCCTTTTTGCTCGTGCTAATTAAAAAACTGTCTTAGAACCTACTACACTTTTAAATTACAAAATAATGTAACATACAAAAATAAATTGGTTTGTATCTAGTGTTACGTATGCTTGAAATAAAATCGTAGATGAAATTTACTTTTAAATGTGATCCTACTTGAAAATTCATAACACAACCAATCAACCATATTCAAATCTTACACAGTGAAACATGCTTCTTCCAATAAGTGTTTTCAATTCACACAACTCATACTAATTCTTCTCCATCAGCACATTTTGCATTTACCGCAACCATTGGCACATTGTGTTGTAATTACAACCATATAGGAATCACAAATAATAATGATCACATAATAAAAGAAGTGGTGTATGTAAGCAAAAAATAAAACATAACCATAAATTCAATAACAAATCTAGAAAAATAAAAAAGCAATTGTTAGTGACGAATAACTATCTAACTTTTCCATGCAATGCATTCTTTTTTATTTGATCCCGCTTGCTCGCTTCGCTCTTCAAGCTCTGCCCCCTTCCTCAACGTCTTCATCTATAAAGAAAGCCATCAAGACGAGATGCACATAAATAACGAATTCTAGAATCTACAAACAAATCAAGTGAACATAAATAGACCCAAATATGATAATCCCAAACTCTTAAATGACTGCTTAGAAACAACCTTGGTCTCTAATAATGGACAACACCAATATAAACAGTATGAAAAGCCTTAAAAAAGCATTAAAATGAGCAGCATATTTTTGTCAAAACTAAACCTAAACTGTAGTAAACGGGTTAAATTCATTGCTCCATGACCAATTGCAAATCCAAATGACATATTCCCTTGACCAAGTATAAGGTGCAAATCACAAGAATCATAAGCAAAAACAAATCACACAAATCATACAAACAACTGTTAACCCCTTTTACTTTTGGTTACACATTTGTGCTTTGTTACCCATTTGACCCATATAGAAAACTATACACACACACAACTGCACAAATATAAAAAAAACTATACATACTGTTTATATTGGTGTTGTCCATTATTTGAGACCAAAGTTGTTTCTAAGTTGTTATTTGTTACCCATTTGACCCATATAAAAAGCTAGACACACACACACAACTGCACAAATATAAAAAAACTATACACACAACTTCACAAAGATGCAGTTACATTGCACTGAAACAGTCTCAAGAAGTATAGGTTTACTGCAGCAAAACAACCTACCTGGTAGGCTTGCCATGGTAACCTTCCTTTTATGAGAAATATTAATGTGTAAGCTAACGATTCAAGGTCATCTCTTCTACTACCTGTCCGACCTGGATGTGCATGAACACTTGCATATCTTATTGTACCCCTGCAAGTAAATTACTCGATAAAAAATTGGTCTTTATTAATGAAAACAACATATAAAATAATTCAAAAATTCACAAACCTGAATATATCTGGCCGTTGATCATATTCAACATGCTGATTAGATGATGACTCTCTCCACTTCAAAGCTGAAGCAACAAGGTATTAGATGATGACTCTCTCCACTTCAACATGCTGATTTTTTCATAACTTGCATAATATTAACTAAATAAGTTAGTCTGTACATGAATGAATAACGAATAGGATGAATCGTTTTGTTGTTCCACGCGACACCTTCTTAATCAAGAGCCTACAAAAGAAACAAAACTGTGTGAGATAAATGTTACCATAAATGTCGATAATCAACATGAAACTAATGAAGAAAAAGAACAAAATATGTGAAAAGAAAATCAATTAGTAGAATAGGCTTTGCGATTCAAAAGGGGATAGCGGCGCAGCTTGTTGCTCGCTTACCCATTATCCGGATGTAGTTTGGTTTGTGATCGAATACAAATGAAAGTAATTCTTAGTCATTTGAACTTTAATAAAGATTTAAAACCATGTAAATCACTTTAAAAAAGTAAAAGAAATCTTTGATATCTGTAACAAATTATTTGTAAGACTCAAATAAGTAAGGAAAACCTTGTTTTGAGTTGCATTAAAACGGGTCAGACAGTGTTGTCCCAACTAAAAACGGAACGTTATCAATTTTGACAGATCGTCCATTTCGCCAAGTCATTCCAAGCTTTCATTAGATTCATACAAGAGAACACACTAAAGAGTTAATAGCAAAGTTACCATTTCTAAATGCATATTTCTAAATAGATTTTTCAATAATTTAGATTATATGACATGTAAATATATAAGGAAAACACTAAAAATATGGATGACAAAATGGTCAACTGAACTGCACCCTCAATTCAAATGCAGCTAATTTGCTTCTGCTTGTTTAAGGATAAGGATTAAAATCTCAGAATCAGTAATACAACTTGAATTAGCAGCCCCCAAACTGCTTATTTTCCCATCATATAGTTATAAGCATTTTGAGTCTATGCTAGCGCTTAAATAATTCTCAACACAACTAACAAAACATAATGAAATTAAAGGATGATGGATGCAGAATATATAAATAACCTTACATGTAAAATAAGCAAACACAAGGGTCAAGAAGATTCTTATAGCCATCAGCTCTAGCAATGGCTAACCCAACGTTAAATACTCGACTGCTCTTTTTTGTATTTAGCATCAATGCAACTCTCATACCTGAATAGATGAGAATGTGTGTTAAAAAAAACTAATGTAACTTCTTGAAGAGAACATGGAGTAGGTTAAAAACAATTTTTAACTGACTTGTTGTATACTGCCTAATTTTTAACTTTTTGCCCCCAAAAAGTTTCTTTTATTCAAATAAAAATCTGCTACTGCTGTTTCAAAACATTCATACACACACAACATAACACATTCATAGACACACAAACATTCATACAACACAACACACACACACATTTATGAGTCACAAAACAAACACACACATATTAACCCCCCCAACACATATAAACAGTTGCTGCTCTTATCTATTAAATAGGTCAAATTGAAAAAAAAAATGACATGTTTGATTACCCCCACCCTCATATTCATACATTCATATAGCATAAACAACATAAACAACATAAACAGTAACCAAACATACAACACACACACACACCAAATTCAAGACAACACATATACACAGCAGTAGCAGCAAACAATTTTGGCATTCAACACAACACATATTCACACACATACATAAGCAAGTTCACACACACATCTAACCCATTTTGACCCGTTGTATGTTAGCATTTTTCCTCTAGCCTGTTGGGGACAGCAGCAACAACAACATATAAACAACTGCTTCTGTTGTTATCATGCATACATTCATAAAACACAATCTAACCCATAAGCAGCAACAATTCAGTTTCAAGTTTTTTTAAACAACATATAAATAGCAGTAGCAACAACATACAAACATCTTTGAACCATTTTTCACTTTTCACAGCATAAACAACCATTTTTTAAACAACATATAAACATCAGTAGCAGCAACAATTCAGTGTCAGTTTTCACTTTTCATAGAACATAACACATTCATTTTTGTAAAAACAGCAACAACATCATACAACACATTCAGACAAGTGTTTAACCCCCCACCCCCCACCAACATACACACATTCATACACAAACAACACATTCACACACTTTCAAATTCATGCCAACATACAACACACACCTTCAAAGCAAAAAATTCATACAACATCAACACACACCTTCAAGGCTAAAACAGCAAAAAATTCAAACAACATCAACAACAACAACATTCAGTTTTTTGAACCATTTTCCAGTTTTCACAGCACAAACAAACACAACACAACACACATTCACACACACACACACACTGTAAACAACAAAAAGACCAAAAACACAACTATTTTTAAACAGTTAGTTTCAAATTTATACTAACATGCAGTTTCACAGATTCAAACATGTTGTAAAAATTCATTCATACATGCTGCTGTATATAAACAGCAGCAACAACTGTTTAACAGATTCAAACATCATCTGTTTTTAAAAAAAAATAAATTTTAAGTGTGTTGCTGCTGCTGTATATCTATACCAACATAAACACATTTAGTTTCAACACAACACAACACCATCACACACTTATATATACTGTTTTAAGCATAAACCCACACATTTATGCAAAACATGACTAAAATAGATGATATTTTCAGTGTGTGCTGCTGTATATCTACAAAAAAGGACACATTTATACATACATGACATTTAGATTTAACCCACCCCCCACACACACATAGTTTATACATGTTTTCATTGTTTATTACAATGCATGTGTTTTTGTGGTCTTTAACATACAACATTCATTTTTTAAAAAAACAGCAAACATAACAAATTCATTTTTTCCAAAACAGCAACAACACACACACTTTCAGATTCATGCTAACATACAACATTCAAACAAGTGTTTAACCCCCCCCCCCTCCTCCCCCCAACACACACACACTTTTAGATTCACAACATTCAGTTTTCAGTTTTTTGAACCATTTTCCGATTTTCATCAAGTGTTTTCGTGTGCAGCAGCTGCTGCTGTTGTTAATCATAAACAACAAAAACAACATTCATTTTTTTTTTTCAAAACTGTTTGCTGCTGCTGTTGTTGTTATGTTTAAAATGAAATAGGTAGATCAATGATCATTTTATGGCCAAAAACACACATTTTTGCCCCCAAAAAGTTTCTTTTATTCAAATAAAAATCTGCTGCTGCTGTTTCAAAACATTCATACACACACAACATAACACATTCATAGACACACAAACATTCATACAACACAACACACACACACATTTATGAGTCACAAAACAAACACACACATATTAACCCCCCAACACACAAACATTCTGCTGTTTTATACATGAAAACAGTTATAATTTCAAGGTTTTTTGGGCTGTAAAAATACACCATTCATACACACACAACACATTTACTGCTGTTGTTTCATCATTCATACACACACACACATATTCACACATCACAAACAGGTGTTGCTGCTGCTAAATTCATACAACACACACTTTGATTAACCTGCACCCCTCGGTTCCAAAAACATGTTCATAAAAACATACAACACAAAACTCTTTATACACGTTCATACACAGCAGCTGCAGCCGGTTTAACATACAAATTCATACACAAATTCATACACACACACACACACATATATTCAGTACACATAACACACAACACATTTAGATTTAAAAACATACCTCGGATGGAAGTTTGATACATAAAAACAACCTGCAACACATGTACCAAAGCAGAAACCATAAACCCAAAACTGTATAAAAAGGAAATTGAAATTGAAATTGATAAAGAAATTATTATCTATATTACCTGAGATAATGTGAGAATTGAATAGCAAGAAATGCGAAATATGGAGGTTGTTGAGATTCATATAGCAGGAGCAATTGGAGTTTTGAATTTTCATTGAATTTTCTGCCGCCTTCTTTGCCATAAGAGATGTTTGATTCATATGACAGTAGCAAAAGCATGTTGGAATCTTTTCCTCTTTGATTTGAATTGCTTTGGTGTGTTGCTGTGTTGCTCCTACATTGATGCTCTGTTGAAGACATGTTGTAGGTATTGTGTACGATTAGGGTATTAGGGTGAAGAAGATTAGAAATGACAATGCTGGTCCTTTATCTTTATTGTTGTGTACACTATTGATCCTTATTTTTCAACATTAAGGAAAAAGTTAAATTACTCTTTTGCCCTTGTTATTTGCTTAATAAGATAGTATAGATTAGTGTATACGTGTATATATACGTAAGTTATGTACTGGTGCAGATATTAGGGGTAACTTTGTAAAAACATAACCAAGTTTCAATTTTGTTCTAATTAAGTCACGCAAGTTTAAAAATTGTTCCAATTAGGTCACTCACCTTCATATTTTATTCAAATTAGAGGTTTTAACATGTTGTTTTCACATGTTTTTCTTTACGTTTCAGTTAGGAATTATTTTTTACATTTTTTATGCTAATGTGAAGCGGTAATGTGAATTGTAGATTTATTTTTTTATTTTTTATTATAATTAACATATTTTTAAATTTTTTATTATAATTACATATATTAAATATTCCGACCCCCACATTCTATCCCTAATTCCTTTCTTGACACAAACAAAATCCAACAATTGCTCGATTTGAAGGTTTAGTCATCCAATTCAAGTAAAATATGCTTGAGTGACCTAATTAGAACAAAACTGAAACTTGGTTATGTTTCTATGGCATTTTCCCTATTAGTGTGTGTGAGATTATGTATCATACTATGTATATGTGAATATATATATGTAAGTAATATAACACTAGATTTATATGTACATAAGTACACGAGAAAGATGAATATAAATGCATATAAATAAGAAACCAGCTAGAAAGAAAATTTATAAGTTTTGTGTATGTGTTTGATGATGCGTATCGGGTATGGGTAAATGGATTTGCAAATTAAGATGATATCTGGTTTATGTTAGTATATATTCATGAAACAAATATTAATCATGTTATGTTGTTCATGAGTGTGTGATTTAGACGAGATAGTACAAATATTCTAACGCCTTTGGTCGCATTATATTTCATAAAACTTATGAGTGTAGTAACATAATTGAAATCGTTTATTGGTACGAAACCGAACCGGGAATGCGAAACCGAATCAAAGACGAGAGAACGTCTATGTTTACTTTTAATCACTATAGCTAATTAGTGATCATGATTAGGTAGTGGGACTACCTACAGTTTCACTTGTTGATTACTTGTAGCTGCGTAACCTAAGGTGAGTTTCACGGCCCCTTTTACTATTTTCCTGTTGGGGGAGAAAGCACGCATGAAAACACTTTTGATTTTGTATTTACTTATATATCATCGTGGATACTAAACGTTAAACTTAACATACGAAAGTCCTTTCATTCTCTCGAACCGTTAATATACGGGGTATAGCGAGGAAGTTCGGGTAGTACTACTGGGTTTGACAAACCCCACCCTCGGCTGGGAGCCGTGCAGGTGTGAATTGTCCTAATCTCATGGCCATTGAATGTTAACAATGGTAACAAGGCACAACATAAACAGTCAGCTCGGATTCGAAACGTTTGAGTAACATGAAAACTTGGGTTAGCTACCTACTGATATATTTGTGATTTACATTATCTGGAAAACTTGTTATTGAAAAGTTGTTTAAAACCTGTGAACTCACCAACCTAGCGTTGACACTTTTTAGCATGTTTTTCTCAGGTGGCCAAGGTTAGCTGAACATCATAATAGGACATGCATCATGGGTCTGCATAGTTTCAAATATTTCATTTATTATTTATTTGCATTTTAAAACTTATACTTGGGGGCGCGTGTTTTGCGCATATGTTTTGGTTACTTTACTTTATGCTTCCGCATTGTTTTAAACTCTGACGTTTGGTTTTTCTCATTTACTGAGAGACGTTATTTTTAAACTCATTTAGAGTCGTTTGTGTAATTAATGACTTGGATCCTTGTTTGTCACGCCTCAAACGGTAGAACTCCGTTAGTGGAATTTGGGGGTGTGACATTATTTATCAAAAGTTGATTTTTTGACCAATTTTATTTTTGGTTTAGTGTATAGGTAAATGTTGTGATTTGATATTAACATTTTTGATGTTTTCGAAACTTGTTTTTTTGATCAAATATGTTTTTGGTGTGATGATATAGGTAAATGTTGTGGTGTATATAAAACATTTTTAAGTTTTCAAAAGTTAATTTTTTTATAAAATTTTTTTTTTGTGATTATATAGGTAAATGCTTTGGATTATGTGAAATTTTTTAATTTTTTCAAAAGTTGATTTTTTGATCAAATTTATATTTGGTGTGACTATATAGGTAAATGTTGTTGTTTATGTGAAAATTTTTTATTTTTTCAAAAGTTGATTTTTTAATAAATTTGATTTTAGTTGGATTATATAGGTAAATGTTGTGTTTTTATAAGAAAATGTTTGATGTTTTCAAAAGTTTATTCTTTTATCGAATTTGTTTTTAGTATGATTATAAAGGTAAATGTTGTGGTTTTATGTGAAAATTTTTGATTTTTTCAAAAGTTGATTTTTTGATCAAATTTGTTTTTCGTGTGACTATATAGGTAAAATTTGTGGTTTTATATGAAAAGTTTTGATGTTTTGGAAAGTTTATTTTTGTTCAAATTAGTTTTTGGTGTGATTATATAGGTAAATGTTGTGGTTTTATGTGAATTTTTTTTTTTAAAGTTGATTTATCCAAAGTTGAATTATTGATCAAATTTGTTTTTAGTGTGAGTGTATAGGTAAATGTTGTGGTTTTATATGGAAATTTTTGATGTTTTCGAAAGTTGATTTTTTGATCAAATATGTTTTTGGTGTGATAATATAGGTAAATGCTGTGGTTTATATAAAACTTTATTATGTTTTTGAAAGTTGATTTTTTATCAAATTCGTTTTTGTGTGATTATATACGTAAATGTTTTGGATATTAAGAAAATTTTTTATTTTTTCAAAAGTTGATTCTTTGATCAAACTTGTTTTTGGTGTGACTATATAGGCAAAAGTTGTGGTTTTATATGAAAACTTTTGATGTTTTCGGAAGTTGATTTTTTGATCAAATTTGTGTTTGTGTCATTATATAGGTAAATGTTGTGGTTTATGTGAAAATTTTTGATTTTTTCAATAGTTTATATTTTGAATAAATTTGATTTTAGTTGGATTATATAGATATATGTTGTGGTTTTATAAATTTTTTTTTGATGTTTTCGAAAGTTAATTTTTTTATCGAATTTGTTTTTTGTGTGATTATATAGGTAAATGTTGTGGTTTTATGTAAAAATTTTTGATTTTTTTAATAGTTGATTTTTTGATCAAATTTTTTTTTGGTGTGACTATATAGGTAAATGTTGTGTTTTTATATGAAAAGTTTTGATGTTTTCGATAGTTAATTTTTTGATCAAATTTGTTTTTGTGCGATTATATAGGTTAATGTTGTGGTTTATGTGAAAATTTTTGATGTTTTCGAAAGTTGATTTTTTTATCAAATTTTTTTTTGGTGTGATTATTTATGTAAATGTTGTGATTTATATGAAAATTTTTATGTTTTTGAAAGTTGATTTTTTGATCAAATTTGTTTTTGTGTGATTATATAGGTAAATTTTTGGATTTTGTGAAAATTTTTGATTTTTTCAAAAGTTGATTGTTTGATAAAGTTTATTTTTGGTGTGACTATATAGATAAATATTGTGGTTTTATTTGAAAAGTTTTAATGTTTTCAAAAGTTGATTTTTTGATCAAATTTGTTTTGTGTGATTTTATAGGAAAATGTTGTGGTTTATGTGAAATTTTTTGATTTTTTCAAAAGTGGATTTTTTGAATAAATTTGATTTTAGTTGGATTATATAGGTAAATGATGTGGTTTTATAAGAAAATTTTTGATGTTTTCGAAGTTTGATTTTTTTATAGAATTTGTTTTTAGTGTCAATAGGTAATTGTTGTGATTTTATGTGAAATTTTTTTTATTTTTTCAAAAGTTGATTTTTTGATTGAATTTGTTTTTGGTGTGATTATTTAGGTAAATGTTGTGGTTTATATGAAAATTTTTATGTTTTTGAAAGTTGATATTTTGATCAAATATGTGTTTGTGTGATTATATAGGTAAATGTTGTGGTTTATGTAAAGATTTTTGATTTTTTCAATAGTTTATATTTTGAATAAATTTGATTTTAGTTGGATTATATAGATATATGTTGTGGTCTCATAATTTTTTTTTTGATGTTTTCGAAACTCAATTTTTTTATCGAATTTGTTTTTTGTGTGATTATATAGGTAAATGTTGTGGTTTTATGTGAAAATTTTTGATTTTTTTAATAGTTGATTTTTTGATTAAATTTGTTTTTGGTGTGACTATATAGGTAAATGTTGTGTTTTTATATGAAAAGTTTTGATGTTTTCAAAAGTTGATTTTTTGATCAAATTTGTTTTAGTGTGATTATATAGGTTAATGTTGTGGTTTATATGAAAATTTTTGATTTTTTCAAAAGTTGATTTTGTTATCAAATTTGTTTTTGGTGTGACTATATAGGTAAAAGTTTTGGTTTTATATGAAAGTTTTGATGTTTTCGAAAGTTTATTTTTTGATCAAATTTGATTTTCGTGTGATTATATAGGTAATGTTGTGGTTTATGTGAAAATTTTTGATGTTTTCGAAAGTTGATTTTTTTATCAAATTTTTTTTTGGTGTGATTATTTATGTAAATGTTGTGATTTATATGAAAATTTTTATGTTTTTGAAAGTTGATTTTTTGATCAAATTTGTTTTTGTGTGATTATATAGGTAAATTTTTGGATTTTGTGAAAATTTTTGATTTTTTCAAAAGTTGATTGTTTGATAAAGTTTATTTTTGGTGTGACTATATAGATAAATATTGTGGTTTTATATGAAACGTTTTAATGTTTTCAAAAGTTGATTTTTTGATCAAATTTGTTTTGTGTGATTTTATAGGAAAATGTTGTGGTTTATGTGAAATTTTTTGATTTTTTCAAAAGTGGATTTTTTGAATAAATTTGATTTTAGTTGGATTATATAGGTAAATGATGTGGTTTTATAAGAAAATTTTTGATGTTTTCGAAGTTTGATTTTTTTATAGAATTTGTTTTTAGTGTCAATAGGTAATTGTTGTGATTTTATGTGAATTTTTTTTATTTTTTCAAAAGTTGATTTTTTCATCGAATTTGTTTTTGGTGTGATTATTTAGGTAAATGTTGTGGTTTATATGAAAATTTTTATGTTTTTGAAAGTTGATATTTTGATCAAATATGTGTTTGTGTGATTATATAGGTAAATGTTGTGGTTTATGTAAAGATTTTTGATTTTTTCAATAGTTTATATTTTGAATAAATTTGATTTTAGTTGGATTATATAGATATATGTCGTGGTTTTATAATTTTTTTTTGATGTTTTCGAAAGTTAATTTTTTTATCGAATTTGTTTTTTGTGTGATTATATAGGTAAATGTTGTGGTTTTATGTGAAAATTTTTGATTTTTTTAATAGTTGATTTTTTGATCAAATTTGTTTTTGGTGTGACTATATAGGTAAATGTTGTGTTTTTATATGAAAAGTTTTGATGTTTTCAAAAGTTGATTTTTTGATCAAATTTGTTTTAGTGTGATAATATAGGTTAATGTTGTGGTTTATATGAAAATTTTTGATTTTTTAAAAGTTGATTTTGTTATCAAATTTGTTTTTGGTGTGACTATATAGGTAAAAGTTTTGGTTTTATATGAAAGTTTTGATGTTTTCGAAAGTTTATTTTTTGATAAAATTTGATTTTCGTGTGATTATATAGGTAATGTTGTGGTTTTATGTGAAAATTTTTAATGTTTTCGAAAGTTGATTTTTTAATCAAATTTTTTTTGTGTGATTATTTAAGTAAATGGTGTGATTTATATGAAAATTTTTATGTTTTTGATAGTTGATTTTTTGATCAAATTTGTTTTTGTGTGATTATATAGGTAAATGTTTTGGATTATGTGAAAATTTTTGATTTTTTCAAAAGTTGATTGTTTGATCAAATTTATTTTTGGTGTGACTATATAGGTAAATATTGTGGTTTTATATGAAAAGTTTTAATGTTTTCGAAAATTGATTTTTTGTTTAAATTTGTTTTGTGTGATTTTATAGGAAAATGTTGTGGTTTATGTGAAATTTTTTGATTTTTTCAAAAGTGGATTTTTTGAATAAATATGATTTTAGTTGGATTATATAGGTAAATGTTGTGGTTTTATAAGAAAATTTTTTATGTTTTCGAAGGTTGATTTTTTTATAGAATTTTTTTTAGTGTCAATATATAGGTAAATATTGTGATTTTATGTGAAATTTTTTTTTTATTTTTTCAAAAGTTGTTTTTTTGATCAAATTTGATTTTGGTGTAATTATTTAGGTAAATGTTGTGGTTTATATGAAAATTTTTATGTTTTTGAAAGTTGATATTTTGATCAAATATGTGTTTGTGTGATTATATAGGTAAATGTAGTGGTTTTATGTGAAAATTTTTTATTTTTACAAAAGTTGATGTAACACCCTAGGCAAATCCCACATCGGCCGTGGGCAGGAGAGAACGAGGATTTATAAGGAATGTTCGACCTCAAATACCAACAACGCGTTTTGGGGCTTAATGCTAGTGGATTAGTGAAAAACTCTACAGTTAAGCGTGCTCGGATGACAGCAATCTCAGGATGGGTGACCATCCTGGAAGGTTTCACCCGAGCAACCAAAAGCAAATCCGTGAGCTCTAACGTAGCATAACGGACAATATTGGTGGTATGAGGGGCAGGATGTTACAAGTGGTATCAGAGCAACTCCTGTGCCGTTCGCGATGGTGAGGCAAACCTCATCGAGGATGGTGAGTTCTCGTGGGTGTTCAGAGGGACACATTAGGCAAATCCCACATCCAAGAATTGGATGGTGGGGCAAACCTCATCGAGGACAATGAGTCCAAAAGGGGGGGGGGGGTGTTTGTAACACTCTAGGACGCAAAATTCCGCGCACAAAATAATAAACCAAATTAATAAAATAAAGTTCATATTAAGTATAATTTTAGAAATAGTTCAAAGGACGACCCAATGCATGCATTGTAACACCCCAACCCAGAGAGGCTGACGTGTCACTATCAAAGTAGTCAGAAACAATAAAAAATTTCACAATCACTAAATAATTGTTTTACAAAAGAATAGTTTCAAGGTCCTAACTTTCTATTCATCAATTATATTTCTCCAATTTTCTAAAATCTACATTGTTCTCTAGCACTCTTCACACATCCCAAATATCTCCTTGAATACCTGCCATATAACAAAGAAAACACCAAAAAGAAAATACGGCTGAGCCAAAAGTTGCTCAGTAACGGAGAGAACAATAGTAACAATATGACAAAGGGGTAACGATTATCAAATAAAATTTCACTGAAACAAATACTAAGTCACATATATCGTATGGCCAGAAATACCCATCGAGCACAAAACAAATCAAAACTAATAGTGTAAACAAACCTGTCGGCTTGAGTACTGTGAGTTGTATGTGGGCAAACACCATCACACACCAAAACTGAACAAAAAAAAAGTATAGGATCGATCCATACCCCTCCCCAAATATCACTCATCGAGTGCCAGAAATATGGAGACGCCGTAAACTAGTCACACCGTCACGGAAAGTGCTACGTCATCGAATGCCCTAATGACGCACCGACCGAATCCCTAGCTGAGGCTAATTGCTCGGGTATCAGAGTCAAACAAATAAATTTCACAACAAAGTCTAAGCAAATGGTCTAATACAAATATCTCATATATTCATTATAATGGAGCATGCGATAATGAGTACAATATAATAAGTACCACATTCGTGTCAAATCAAAATATAGATTTAAAAACGAATTAACGGACATGTCAAACGGTTCGGGTCAAAAGAATAAACCAAACTATGAAGTCAAAGTAAACGAATGCATACTAAAAAGTAACGGAAACTAAGAATTTTACTGTGGGTACAAGGGTCGAAGTCCGTACTACAAAGTAACGGAAACAACATATATATACTATGATGAAAGGGATACGGAATCCGTACCTTAATAAAACGAGCAAAATAACAAAAGCCAAGTCGTCCTTGAGTCACACAAGCACCTACATATATATATTTTGCTATCTAATTTAGAATATATTTTCTAATTCATTAATTTGTAAGCGTTCCGACGACGGTTACTTTGAAACCTTCACTCGTTTCTTTTATTTAATGGTTTCAATTATATATTTACATACGCATATTTTACACATACAATTTGTATATTTAGGCTCATAAAGTTATTACGAACTAACCCATTACATCGACAAGGTAGACTTTTATAGTTTTCCTCCATTATTGCTACTTTATGAATTTCTAATGCCTAACTTGATTCACAGTTCATAAAATTTCCATGAATTTCTTCATATAAAACTTATTCATAGCATATGATTAAATCTTTCATTATTGACCTACACTAAAACCCATATCTCTAATAGTATGCATATAAAACTCATAATACTCTAATTTTTATTTTACATATTATCAAATCTTCAAACTCTTATTCGGTAATAATGTTAAATCATTAACATACATATGTATATCTATTAACAGTGGCCATCAAATTTAAAATGGGTTCAAGTTCTTGTTACGCATATATTTATATAGCAAAATAGGGAGGAACAACATATCGTTTTATATATACATAGTTATCCTTTTTCAATCAAGCTTTTGGTATTTGTTATGTTTTGGTCGCCGGAACGGATCGGAATCATATCAGCAGGTTTAAAGAGTGTAGTACACAAGTATAGATCAGATTTGTTACCTCAATTACGATATAGAACCAATCGAAAAGAGTTTGAATGGTTGTGTTGCGAAACCGGCACTGATCAGAAACGAGTCGAAGGATTCGAGCACCGGTCATGACTGAACAAGGCCTTAGTGTTAATATGGATGTGCAGCAGCGGTTCCTCAACAATGGTGGGGGCTGATTTTGGTAGTGTGACGACGGTGTTTGATCGTAAAGGGTATTGTGATCTGAGTTTATGGGTTGAAAGAGATATATATTTAGTTTAAAGCAAACTTAGCTTAAAGAACAATTCTCATCACAATATTCTCGGAAGTTAGTTGTGTAAATTGATGGGAATATGAAACCATGCTCATATCATTAATTTTCCTCTTGATAGATTAAGTTTACGTATCTAATGTAGTTTCATTTCTTTATAAATGTTTTAATGCTATCATGTTTATTTATATGAATATATTATTATTTTTTTTATTTCTGGGCATTATAATTCTACCCTCCTTATAAAAATTTCGTCCTCGAAATTTCTAATATGAATCATATAACGAAACCTAACCTCAAAGTTGTGACTTCAAATGTACTACATCTCACACATCACCAAAAATAATGAAGGCTTAACAAGTAAACTATTAATTCGAACGATCCTGATAGTGAAGCAAAACAAATAGCCAATAGCTAGTCTGGTAACTGAAAACAAATAACCGAAAACCAAATAACTTTCAAAGGTTTATGAGAACGTTTTCCCTAATATGTAAATTCGAATATGGAAGTATTCTGAAAAATATTTCGCTGAGTTAACCTTCAATCATAACGGAACAAATAAATATCAAAGTATCATCAGAGCTCGTTGCGTAGGTAACAGACGTACTTTGGGAATAATAAAAGCAAGCTATATCGGATAATATCTAAGAGCCCAACATAGTAACATCCCAAACTTAATTTAGAAGAAGCACTTAGTGGCATGAATGCACTACAGGTGTGTAGGGGTACCATATTTACGATAGTCGGGTTTGCACATTAGTAAGCGTGTAGGCTGATAACATCGAATAATAACCGAAAGTCTTAGAAGGGACTAAAAATATATTGTTACTTAACATGTGACGGAGCAAGCTATTAATTACTGAAGGTTGGTAAAGAATAATAAGAGACCTAACACACTTAATGGGGCCTTATTCAAACAACAGAATTCTTAATGCCCTTGGTACGCTTACACGAAAAAATGGATACACGGTAAACAATACATGAAAAGGATGCTAAACGCTAATTAATAACTAACATGGAACTAACCTAGACGTGTCAAGTTTAACGGAATATAACTTAGGTGAAATATCTACTGAAGCATATGTGGTGGCAAGGTTTTTGAACGCACTGACAAGTTCATCTAATGTCAAACAGACTTCAAGCGTGCCGCTTATCATTTCTATAAGTCATTTCCTATGTCTAAAGCGATAACAAAGACGATGATATAATCATTTAATTAATCGTATCTGAAAAGTAATGAAACAAAAAGGTACTAACTATTAACGAAATAAGGGACACTAACAGATATATCTAAAATCCTCTATGAAGAGTAATGAACATCGATCAAAAGGCGAGATCTTATCCCAACGTTTACCCATTTCCTCACAAGTTTTATTTTAAGGTTTAAGTTTTCTACAGGAAAGAGCCTTTGCTCTGATACCATTCTGTAACACCCCAACCCGGAGAGGCTGACGTGCCACTATCACAGTAGTCAGAAACAATAACAAATTTCACAATCACTAAATAATTGTTTTACAAAAGAATAGTTTCAAGGTCCTAACTTTCTATTCATCAATTATATTTCTCCAATTTTCTAAAATCTCTATTGTTCTCCAGCACTCTTTGCACATCCCAAATATCTCCTTGAATATCTGCCATATAACAAAGAAAACACCAAAAAGAAAATACGGCTGAGCCAAAAGTTGCTCAGTAACTGAGAGAACAATAGTAACAATATGACAAAGGGGCAACGATTATCAAAGTAGCAAAGGTCAGGAGAAGTAGCAAACACATATACGTATGAAGCGTAACGAATCCAGAACAGAATCCATACGGTTAACAAATAAAACTTCTCTGAAACAAATACTAAGTCACATATACCGTATGGCCAGAAATACCCATCGAGCACAAAACAAATCAAAACTAATAGTGTAAACAAACCCGTCGGCTTGAGTACTGTGAGCTATATGTGGGCAAACACCATCACTCACCAAAACTGAACAAAACAAAAGTCTAGGATCGATCCATACGCCTCCCCAAATATCACTCATCGAGTGCCAGAAATATGGAGACGTCGTGAACCAGTCACACCGTCACGGAAAGTGCTACGTCATCGAATGCCACAATGACGCACCGACAGAATCCCTACCGGAGGCTAATTGCTCGGGTATAAGAGTCAAACAAATAAATTTCACAACAAAGTCTAAGCAAATGGTCTAATACAAATATCTCATATATTCATTATAATGGAGCATGCGATAATGAGTACAATATAATAAGTACCACATGCGTGTCAAATCAAAATATAGATTTCAAAACGAATTAACGGACATGTCAAACGGTTCGTGTCAAAAGAATAAACCAAACTATGAAGTCAAAGTAAACGAATGCATACTAAAAAGTAGCGGAAACTAAGAACTTTACTGTGGGTACAAGGGTCGAAGTCCGTACTACAAAGTAACGGAAACAACATATATATACTATGATGAAAGGGACACGGAATCCGTACCTTAATAAAACGAGCAATATAACAAAAGTCAAGTCGTCCTTGAGTCACACAAGCACCTACATATATATATTTTGCTATCTAATTTAGAATATATTTTCTAATTCATTAATTTGTAAGCGTTCCGACGACGGTTACTTTTAAACCTTCACTCGTTTGTTTTATTTAATGGTTTCAATTATATATTTACATACGCATATTTTACACATACAATTTGTATATTTAGGCTCATAAAGTTATTACGAACTAACCCATTACATCGACAAGGTAGACTTTTATAGTTTTCCTCCATTATTGCTAGTCTATGAATTTCTAATGCCTAACTTGATTCACAGTTCATAAAATTTCCATGAATTTCTTCATATAAAACTTATTCATAGCATATGATTAAATCTTTCATTATTGACCTACACTAAAACCCATATCTCTAATAGTATGCATATAAAACTCATAATACTCTAATTATTATTTTATATATTATCAAATCTTCAAACTCTTATTCGGTAATAATGTTAAATCATTAACATACATATGTATATCTATTAACAGTGGCCATCAAATTTAAAATGGGTTCAAGTTCTTGTTACGCATATATATATATATATAGCAAAATAGGGAGGAACAACATATCGTTTTATATATACATAGTTATCCTTTTTCAATCAAGCTTTTGGTGTTTGTTATGTTTTGGTCGCCGGAACGGATCGGAATCATATCAGCAGGTTTAAAGAGTGTAGTACACAAGTATAAATCAGATTTGTTACCTCAATTACGATATAGAACCAATCGAAAAGAGTTTGAACGGTTGTGTTGTGAAACCGGCACTGATCAGAAACGAGTCGAAGGATTCGAGCATCGGTGATGACTGAACAAGGCCTTAATGTTAATATGGATGTGCAGCAGCGGTTCCTCAAAAATGGTGGGGGCTGATTTTGGTAGTGTGACGACGGTGTTTGATCGTAAAGGGTTTTCTGATCTAGTTTATGGGTTGAAAGAGATATATATTTAGTTTAAAGCAAACTTAGCTTAAAGAACAATTCTCATCACAATATTCTCGGAAGTTAGTTGTGTAAATTGATGGGAATATGAAACCATGCTCATATATTTAATTTTTCTCTTGATAGATTAAGTTTAAGTATCTAATGTAGTTTCATTTCTTTATAAATGTTTTAATGCTATCATGTTTATTTATATGAATATATTATTATTTTTTTTATATCTGGGCATTATAATTCTACCCTCCTTATAAAAATTTCGTCCTCGAAATTTCTAATATGAATCATATAACGAAACCTAACCTCAAAGTTGTGACTTCAAATGTACTACATCTCACACATCACCAAAAATAATGAAGGTTTACAAGTAAACTATTAATTCGAACGATCCTGATAGTGAAGCAAAACAAATAGCCAATGTTGGTGAGTTCAATGAGATTTATACATATTTAAAAAGTACCGGTTATAACATAGATTCATAAATATCAATTTTATTAGGCGGTTTGCAAGACTGATTGTTTATTGCTTGTCAACACGTCGAGATGAAAGCTAAATGTTACTTGATAGGTTCAATTGGATCGATATTGCTCAATGATAAGAATGAAATAAGCACACAAACACAGTTTAATCAACAACACAATTCATTACTTAATAATTCTCTTTTGTATTGATGATCAAAGCAATTCTTGTAGTACAAATGCAGGAGAAAAGAAAACACACACACTTAGTTCTCTCTCTTACGTGAATATGTGATCTAGCCTCTCCTAAACATTCTCTCACTACATGCTTTATGCAACAAATACATTTTGGGGAAAATAACAAAATAAACCCTAAACTATACATAAAGTATAAAACAAGTACAAAGTAAATCTTAACTAGAAATAACCCTAACAGTACTCCCCCTAAGATTTATCTTTAGACTTCAACATAATCTTCAAATAGTTTTCATCTTTTTCAGCTTCAATCTCTCTCACCAATCTTCAGACTCTTCTTTAACATCTAGCAACTCTTTTCCTTTGTATTCTTCTTGTTCTTTTAGCGCTTCCTCGATGCATGACTTGAACTTTTCTGCGATCTTGGCTTGTCTTGGCTTTGACTCGTTGGTAAGGATGTCACAGGCATTCATGCGTCTTAGAGAATCAAGAGTCAAACCTGCAAAATCAATGTTAGCATATAATTCATATGGCAATTCTCGCCCTTTGACTTGTACTTCCAGTGTACCCTTTGCAGTCACTCGCATAAACTCTATCTCTGGTATATCGACCTTCACAAGGTTAGCATTGAGTAATGCCTTCCTCAGCCGAATTTTCTCTGATGCAGCTGCAATCACCTCAATCATTACCATAAACAAGTTTCGATCAGCTTCAGCCACTTTATCTTTGCACTTCTCCATCTTGTAAGTTCTCAGGTGATCGATGTACGATGGATGTAACAACTTCAGCTCAAACGTACTGAATAAGGTGATCATGTCCTTATCCTAGTCATCCAAGTTTCGTACCAATTTTAGCTCAAAAGTTTCCTGATGGTAGAAAAACTTAAGAATTGGTTTTGTCGCTTGAGTACCATCTATCACTTTCAACCCCGGATCAGTTACCTTATCAAAGTATTCATCAGAAAATTCTTCTAAGTACATATCCTCACTCACCACCAACTTCTTTTGTTTTCTTGTTTTCATGGACTGAACATAAGCGCTATCCTCCTGTTGTCCTCTAAACTCCAAATATTTCGGTAACCGGCTTATTCCAGCATCAAGCAGCATCGCACATTTATCACCACGCTCAGCATGCGTGTGATTGATCAATCTCAGCTTGTGCAACTCCTTCAAGTCTTGCACTTCTAATTTGAAAATACTGGAGTAATAATGGTAAACATCGCATAAACCATTTACTCTTTTGATCATGAAAGCATCAAACACCTCGTCATATTTCCATGCAATTATTTTCACCTTTTTGGATTTTTCTGGTACGATCATCGAATCAAGCAGTTCAGCAACGGACTGTCCTTTTCTCAGCAGAGATCTGACCACATCTCCTGTTGTGGCAGATTTGTGCCATGATTCACGTACGTCCATAGGGATATTGTATGACTTCACTTCACTTGGAAACATGTCAATCAACTCTTTCCTCTTTTTGTGCGCATCCTCTGGTAAAGCCATCACCGGTATCTCTTTCGGTCCAAGCACTTTATATCTCTTTGTCAACTCATAATATTGCGGGTTGTTGTAATCCAAATAAAACATCCGATTATACATCTTCTCAGTCTTCATAAAACTTACAATAATTTTCTTCAATGATTCATGCTTCAGTTTCTTCAATGTTCTATATGGATAGTTCCTTGTTCTCAACCATTCTCGCATGTTTCTGCTGGACATTTCTTCTGGATTTTGATGATAAAGCTCTTGTGGAGGTAAATCATCGATATTCAAACTTTCTTGTAATGGTGTCCATTCACCCATCTCAACTATAAATTCTTTCTCATCAGCAGCAGCTTTATCTTGTGCAATCAAACATTTCTCATACTCTTCATTAATTTGACTCATAGTCAGCCCATTCAGATACACTGGATTGTACTTCATTCTTTCAAGATATGCAAAACGTTCAGGCAAATCAGCAGGAATCTCATCATCAGGATTAGTTTCAGGCTCAGCTTCAGGTTCAGACTCAGTGAAGTCAATGTCATCCAGATCATCTAGTGCCTCTATCATTGGTGCAGTATCAGTTTGAACCGGCTCAAACTGACTTGCTTCTTCAGTCATAGTTTCTTGTACACTCTCAACCACTTCAACTATTTCAGGCACTTTCTCTACCATTACAGATTCAGATTGAATCAGCTCAATCTGAACTGTTTTATCAATCTCAACTTCTTTCACAGTCTCATCTACCTTTGCCATCTCAGCCACCTCAGTTTCAGTTCCAGATTGAATCGGCTCAATCGGACTTTCTTCTATTCTTGCCTTTTTAGTACCACTTTCTTCACCAGTAATCTCAGGCACTGCATCTAACTTTCTTTTTCCCTCGGCTTTGTCAGGATTGACAGTTTCAGCAGCTCCATCGGGAATAGTAATTGGAGACTCAACCCTTATGCCCACATTTTTCGTGCCACGTGCTCTAGTATAATAGACTTTTGCTTCTTGAGTAGATTCAGTCACTTCCATTACTTCGTCCGAAAAATCTTTATCTGATGTGGACCCTGACTTCTTCGATCTGGTTTCTTCTAACCATTTCTCCAACATTTCCTTCTCAGCATCAAGAGTATTGCATTCCGCCTTCAACTCTTTATAATCATACTTCAAATTTTCATGTTCCTCCTTCAAAGTTTCATAATCAGACTTCAACATTCCATAATCCTCCTTCATTTTCAAATAATCAGCATCCAATGCTTTGAATGTTTCAAGATTCTGATTATGAGTGGCCCAAAACTCTTCTAGTCTCTTCTTCTTTCGATCATTTGATGCCTTTAACTGTTCATTAGCATCCAAGAGTTTTGCTACCATCTCTTCTAACTCAGCAATTTTCTGTTTATCCTCATTCACACTAACACTTGAAACAATTTTTGGTGAAGACTTCAAAGATTGTTCAATGTTTTCAGCTGCTGGAGTTGATGTGGTGGGTATATCAACTGGAACAGACACACTTACACCAGCATCAGTTTCATCGTCTGTCTGTGCCACAAACTCTACTTCAGCTTCAACTTGTTTAGCAATCTGAACAATGTCCACCATCTGTTCAGGCACATTCATATCTTCAATCACATTCAGTTCCTCTACCAACATAGGCTCAATAACAGGCTTAGATCTTCGAGATCTCACATATTGAACTGTAATTTTCTTTGGAGCTTCAATATCAACCTCTTCAACCATACTAACAACCTCAACAGGTTCTTCTAATACAACTGGTTCAACAACTTCGACATTTTCTATCTCAAACTCCACTAGTTCAGCAACCTCAACATTCTCTGCTTCCTCAGAAACTGATTCAGCATCATCATTACCATCATCACTATCATTATCTTCTTCTTCTTCGTTGTCAGATCCTTCTTCTTCTTCTGGATGTCTAGCAAAGTACTCGTCATCATCCAGCAGATTATCAGGCACCTCATCAACAAGGTCCTGTGGATTCACTATCTCTCCATTAGATATGTGATGATATACAATCTCAATATCTTCCTCATTATTTGCTATATCCCTCATATAGTCAAATAACTCAACACTTGGAACATTCCCGATACTCATCTTCCTATAAGATAAATCATTCATGTCTTTAGTATATAGTATCCCTCGAACAACTCCTTCTTCTCTGATGATTGGATATGCAACATTAATCATCAGTTGCAAGAATCTCGGATACATGAGAAACTTGAACCTTTTGCCCTTCACAAGATTGAACACAAACCCTTTCATAATCCAACTCGACATGTTGAAAGGTTTGTTCTCAGCTATAGCAACAATCGGGGATGCAATGTCAGAGGGAAAATTGTCAAAACCAGCACTCCTTCTTGACATGCATTGTTGAATGACATAGCACAGTAACTTCCACTTCTTCCCCAATCTAGCTCTTACAAACTGTGACTTTGGAAATACAGGAGGATGACCCATATTAACAAAACACGTTTGACATTCAGCAACAGTCAACTCATCATTGGCTCCTTCCTCATCCTCATCAATCCTCAGGGCAGTTCTGATAGCTTGTTCAGAAACAGTCAACTGTAAATCTTTTGTGATGTTTCCTCTAACAACAATCACACCATCTTCATTTGTAATCACCTCAGCTGTTCTCCAAAAGCTTTTGATCAGTCTTGCATAGATAACAGGTTTAGCACACATAGCATAAACATACTTTGTTCTCTTGATAAATCTCATCATATCTCTATAGCCTTCAGTCTCTGGAATAGACTCATCTAAACAAGCAACTAGATTGTGCTTTGGCTCAAACTTCAAATTCTCCATCTGTTTAAGACACAAACAAGACAAATGTTTTAGATTCTTCATTAATAAATTTCAAAATTTGCATAAGTGTTTGAACAAAAAGTTATGAAAGTAAAACATTTACATAATCATTTTAACTCCTAAATTGATCTAACAATCTGATTTTCATCATTTTGATCAAAACAACTTTGGATTTTAATGATCATTCAACATTTTACAATTAAACAGTTTAACACTTAAGAACACAAATTTGACATTTGTATGATGAAGTTGTTTATCATGTTAAGTTCAGTTTTAACAATGATTTGTCAATGTTTAACACACATTTTATCCTTCTGAAGTTAACACTCAAGAACATTCAACAGTTCATCAATGGCGGTTTAACAGTTATGGACAATTTTGATTGATTCTGTTGATTTTAAGGAATTTTGATGCAAATTAATGATTGATTGTTGATAATCGACAGTAAATACACCTAAAGCAACATTCGATTTCAGTTTTAACACGTAAAATCAAAGTGTCGATTCAGTGATCAATTACTGTTCATCATCATTTTTCGTTTTAACGATCGATTTGCAGGTTTATCAAGCTCGAAACATGTAAATTATACCTTATTCAATCAATATAACTTGTTACAGAACGATTGATTGAATATTATAATCAACGATTTTGTGCAGGGGATTTGTGCTTGAAAGTGAAAGTGAAAAATGATAAGTGTTTGTGAAGAGGCGGGTTTTATATGCTTGAAAAATTTAGGTCAAACTTAAGTGACGGGTAAACAACTTAGACGGGTAAACATTTAAAAAAGCCCAATAAGCCTTGACGGGTCAAGCACTGTTGAGCCGTGTCATACACTGTTGGGACGGGTCAAGTACTTGAGACAAGTCGCAACATGTGACGGGTCAACATAAAACATGTAAAAACACTTGACGGGTCAATCACTGTAAAGACGGGTAAACCACTGTAGAGACGGGTAAAGGTTAGGAACAACTACACCTGTTTGGTTTTTTTACTCATCACCCGGCAGCATAGTAGTCTTCACAACATCACCCGGCTTGCACAATGACATGTTTGTTCATTACCCGGCTGCATAGTGATACCTTCATCACCCGGCATGCTTTTCTTCATCACCCGGCAACACAGTTGTAATACTTTTACCCGGCTACTCAGTGTTATTCACTTACACGGCAAGGTAACTTCTCTTTTACCCGGCTGTACAGTGAACATTTCTTCACCCAGCTATATAGTAACACAACTTGTCACCCGGCAGATATTAAAGACTCCTTTCACCCGGCATAGATTTGACATGTTCATTGCCCGGCCATACAGTAGTCATAATATCTTCACCCGACTGTCTTCTTTCACACAATCACCCGGCTCATATCAGACACAAAACTTTACCCGGCTAAATAGTATCATCATTACCCGGCTAAATAGTGTTTCTGATATCTTCACCCGGCGAATAAACACTTTGACAATTTTCTACTTTTTTCGTCTGTTGACTTTTTTCAACTACATTTATTGCACCTGCAAACATTCTCGACATATTAATTAGACAAGACATCCTTATTAGGGTTTGTCACATTAATTAATCAACAACATTTGTTAGGGCAACAATTTAATTCAATAAAAACACTTTTTCTTTTTCTTTTTCAAAATTGTTTTTGCACAACCAAAATTTCTATATCCCGAAGCAATTTCTTAAAAACACATCACAAGACCTTGGTTTTAACACATCCAATACTTTTGCTTTTCATACCACATAATCTTGTTCATTCAAAACACACTTATTCAAAATATTTTTGGATTTTTGCAAATATTTTTCTTCTTCAGTTTATTCTCCCCCTAAACTTGAAATTTCTTGAAATTTTTAAGTTTAACAAGGATGTCGATGTGTCAATAAAGATTCCATATGCCTGCACACACAAAGCACACACATTAAAATAAAGACATATGCAATGCAATGAATCAAAATATCGCAGTGAGATCATACCACACATTATCTGAACATGTTTTGCAAGTTTTGAATAGACATTTGACTTATGTTTGTTTGAGTGATGATATGAAAACATATCAATTAGCTCGAGTTGACACACTTACTTTTTCAGTATCATGATGATATTTAAGGTTCGATTAAAATGACTTATGTGACCCACATGTATACATATGTCAACATATTTCCTTATCAACCACCACTTGAATGCATATTGCACAAAAACCTGGTCACTTACAATCATAAACAGTGTGGAATCTGGGTTCTATTCGGATTTGGTCCACTTTGGGACTTCTTTTTAATTCCATTTTGGAATTTTTCATTTCCTATCGTTCCCCTTGGGAATCTTCTGAATTCCTTTTTGGAATTTTTTTTTTGTTTGGTGATGGTCCACATTTGGGACTCTTTATGTTCCACCTTTGGGAATCTTTTGCTGCACCTTGAAGCTCAAAAGAGACTTCGTGTGAGACTTCAGGTCTGTGGATACCACAACAAAGAAGCTCACGATGCAGTTCATCACACTGAATAGACTGCATCGTTACCCGATCATGCACAACTATCATCACAAGCAATGCATCAAAAGATATATATCTAGACATGTATATCAATGGAAAAAACACTAAGATTATTGAATTTAGATTTGTCAACAATGAAACTTACTTTTTCAGTCTAATTGCCTGAGCTGTCTAGCACATCAATTAACATTCATCAGTCTTTATTAGAAATGGTGTAACAAATAATGTCTAGTGTAACTATCATTTCTCACTTTTTGCAATATAGATTCTTACGACATGATATTTTCTTTTCTTTTTGCTTTTATATTTTGTTTTTGCTTTTCTCTTTTTCATGCACACACACAATGCAAAACAATAAAATAAAGACAAAGGAATCAAAACTTGACATCGACTTATTATATTTTTGGCTTTTATATTTTCTGATTTTTGTAGATTTTTCAAAAATTAGAATTAATCATGATTGATTAACCCTATGGATTGAATTAAGAATTCAAACCGGCCTGACAAGAAAGATTTTGTGAAAAGATCTGCCAGTTGTTTGTCGGTATGAACTTTAATCAAAATTATTAAACCTTTTTCAGAGTTGTCTCTTAAAAAGTGATATCGAATTTCGATATGTTTGGTTTTTGAGTGTTGAACAGGATTAGCAGTAATGAACATAGCAGCAGTATTGTCTATGTAAATAGGAGTTTTGAGAAAGTTAAACCCGTAGTCAAGCAATTGGTTTTGTAACCACAAAACTTGAGAACATCCTGCAGATGCAGCGATATACTCTGCTTCAGCTGTGGATACAGAAACGTTGGTCTGCTTTTTGCATTGCCAAGAAACAAGTCTAGGACCCAGAAATTGACATCCACCCGTAGTCGATTTTCTGTCAAGAGCACACCTACCAAAGTCACTATC
Source organism: Tagetes erecta (assembly GCA_030867185.1). Classification (NCBI taxonomy): domain Eukaryota; kingdom Viridiplantae; phylum Streptophyta; class Magnoliopsida; order Asterales; family Asteraceae; genus Tagetes; species Tagetes erecta. The sequence continues at coordinate 10,424,878 of CM061497.1, forward strand.
AGAATAACTATATAATTCAAAATTGCTTTCATAAGGATACCATAACCCGAGATTTGGTTTTCCTTTAAGGTATCTGAAAATACGTTTAACAGCAACCAGGTACGACTCTTTCGGATCAGACTGATATCTTGCACACACACATACAACGTACATAATGTCTGGCCTAGATGCAGTAAGATACATCAGTGAACCAATCATTGATCTGTACAGTGTTTGATCAACGGATTTGCCTTTCGAATCCGGCTGTATCTTGCAATTCACATCAGATGGAGTTCGGATAGTCTGACAATCCTGCATCTTGAACTTCTTCAGCAACTTCTCAACAAACTTTGATTGGTTGATAAAAATTCCGTCTGCTGATTGTTTTACTTGCAATCCGAGAAAAAAATTAATCTCCCCCATCGAACTCATCTGAAATCTTGACTTCATGATTTCTTCAAACTCTTTGCACATGGACGCACTGGTTGATCCAAAGATGATATCATCCACATACACTTGCACACATAAAAGATCTTCATTTTCCCGCTTCATAAACAAAGTTGGATCAATCTGACCTCTTGTAAACCCATGTTCTAGCAAATGTTTAGATAACGTCTCGTACCAAATCCTTGGAGCTTGATGTAGACCATACAAAGCTTTGCTCAATTTGTACACACGATGAGGATAATCAGGATCTTCAAAACCCGGAGGTTGTCTGACATAAACATCATCGGTAATTGGTCCATACAGAAAAGCGCCTTTGACGTCCATTTGGAACACTTTGAACTTCATGAAAGATGCATATGCTAGAAAAACGCGAATAGCTTCAAGTCGAGCGACCGGAGCAAACACTTCTTCATAGTCAATACCTTCTTCTTGAGTGTAACCTTGTGCAATAAGTCTCGCTTTGTTTCTCACAACAATACCACGTTCATCTGGCTTGTTCTTGTACAACCATCTTGTACCAATCGCATTTTCTCCTTCAGGTAAGTCCACTAATTTCCAAACTTCCTGTTTGCGAAATTGAAGTAACTCCTCTTGCATGGCTTCAATCCAACTATTATCTTGCAACGCCTCTGAAATATTCTTTGGCACCACTTGAGAAAGAAAACATGAATAAAGACAAACATTTGCTTGTTCAGTTTGACTTCTTGTAGTTCTCTGATTCAATGGCCCGATAATCTGAGAGACAGGATGTTTCTTGTGAATTCGATGAGTTGGTATGACATCTCCTTGCACTTGACTCTCTAGATTAGACTGATTCAGATTCGGTAGATCTTGTAAAATGGTAGAAGTATGCGGAGTGAAATTAGGAACTTGATCCGGTGAATCGATGAAGTAATCAAATGATTCTGGAATAACTTCAGCATTCGGATCTGATGATGGTTGGTTTTGAACAGATCCACCATCATTAGGAGAACTTTGCGGATTAACATCATCACCAAGAATATTCGATTCTTGATCTTCTTGAGAACCAGAAGGACCCGGAGCTTGACTGGATTTGACATGATCAGGATTATGAAATGACATGAACGGATACTCAGACTTGAGATTGCTATCATCGTCATTATCAGAATCATCGCTAAAGCATCCCAAGTCACCTGATTCTTTTCTCGCTTTTCCTGAAAAATCAAACAAGTTAGAATTGAAAGATTTTGATAACGAATCTAAATCAAACAACCATTCAGGACCATGCGCCACTGACGAGAACGAATTTTCTAGAAACTTTACGTTAATAGTTTCAATAACAGTATTTGTTTTGCTATTAAAAACTCGATAAGCTTTAGAAACAGACGAATAACCAAGGAAAAATCCATCGTCAGATTTTGACTCAAATTTCCCGAGATGATCACTTAAATTTAGAATCGATACAGGACAACCAAATTCTTTCAAGTATGAAATATTCGGTTTCTTCCAAACAATAACTCATAAGATGTTTTATTTTTATCCTGAACCAATAATGTCCTGTTTTGTACAAAACACGCAGTAGCAATAGCTTCGTCCCAAAATGTGATAGGGATTTTGGCATCTGCAAGCATGGATCTTGTTGCTTCAATTAGTGTCCGATTTTTCCGTTCCGCAACCCCATTTTGTTGAGGCGTTCTTGGAGCACTAAATTGTCTAGCAATTCCTTTTTCTGCACAAAACAAATCAACATTAGCGTTCTTAAACTCTGTTCCATTATCACTTCTCAAAGTTTTCACTTTACAATCCAATTGATTTTCAACTTTGACGATAAATTCTTTTAACAACTCAGCAGTTTCAGATTTAACATGCAAGAAATAAACCCAAGAAAATCTAGTAAAATCATCAATGATGACAAAACAATAAGACTTCTTTCCGATGCTTTGAACATTTGTTGGTCCAAAAAGATCCATATGTAGCATCTGCAAGGGTTTTGAAATAGAGTGTTTTTGCTTGGACTTAAAAGACATTCTGTGTTGTTTTCCTTTCAAACATGTTGGACAGAGATCAGTTGTAGAGAAATTCTTCGATGGGATTCCTACAGCGTGATTTCCAGTCACCAGTCGGTTCATGTTTCTGAAGTTTGAATGGCCTAGCCGTCTATGCCAAAGCTGACTCTCATCATTTGAAGCATGCGCAATGAGACAAGTAGTTTCGGTTTCAGCATCAATCTGCGACATATCAAGCTTGTATACATCACGATCTCTTAGAGCTTTAACCACCACCCATTCATTGTCAATCTTGAAACCTGGTTTGAGTATATAACAGAAAGAATCATCAAATAAAGTTGAATAAGATTTGTCACAAATTTGAGATACACTTAGCAAACTAAAGTTCAACTGTGCACAATAGTTGACTTTATCAAAGCTAATGACCCCATTTGACACAGTTCCTTCTCCAGTTATTTTACCACCATCATCTCCTCCAAATGCAACATGTGTACCATTTTTCAGCTTAAAGTCTTGAAGCAAGGCATGGTTGCCTGTCATATGCCGGCTACACCCACTATCAACGAACCATGAGTTGATAGGTCTTCTTGGGCGTACCTGCATTTCAACAATCACTTAGTTAGTTTGGTCAACCCAGGCCCACATGGTCTTGGGTTTTCCGAATCTATCTGCAACAGTAACTTGTTGATAATGAAGATTTTGAAAATTTGTTTCATTTGAGAGATTTGGCTGAAAACTGTTTCGCCCATTGGCTTGAATTGATTGCTTTCTTCTCAAAGCAATAAACCTTTCCTCTAACTTAGGATCAAGGTTATTTTCAAATTTCTGGTTTCTTACCATCAAAGCTCTCGGTTTAAAACTGTTAACCTGCACATTTCTTGATGAAAAATTATTAGAACCAGAATTGTTTCGATTAAAATTTCTCAAAACAGGAGAATGACTTTGATTAACATTTTAAAAACCAAATGATTGATTTCTTTGAAAATTTGGAAACGGTGTCATTTCTCTTGTTGAGGTCTTTCGAAAGAAACAATCCTTTGTGTCATGGTTTCTTCTTTCACAAATATCACAAAATTTGTTATAAAAACATTCCTCTGAAGAATGATTTCTTTTGTCACAGTAACTGCAGTACCTGTTAAAGAAACATTCAGCAGTAGCATGATTATAACGATCACATATCTCACAATGTTTCTTGCTAATCCTAAAGAGCCGATTGTTAACTTTTGATGTTGAACCCACACGTGATTCATTATCAGTTTTGTTTGGTTTTAGATTAACGTTCTTTTGTGGAGATTTTGACTGTGATTTTGCTTGCTTGGGAACTTGGTTCGATTTTAACACATCTTGTTTGGTTACCCTCTTTGATTCAATTCTTTTATCATTGACAGCGGAAGACTTAGGACCTGAACCTGTTTTCAGACCAGAGTTAGATTTGATTGGAGAATTGATTGGTTTACCATAAGATCCGTTCAAATCAAACGTTCCTGCAGACACAAACTTAATTGTTTTTCCTTTCCTTTTGACAGGTTTGACCTTGTCAGTTTTAACAATTTGAGCTTTGGTGTTGTCATTTGATTTTATGACACTTTTACCTTTTGACTGTTTCGTTTCAGATTGATTAATTGTTAATTTCGATTTCTGCACCTTTCCTTTTGAAACTTCAGTCTGCTTCACCTCTTGCTTCTTGATCAGTTGATCAGCAACTTTCGCTTTCTGTTCATTCTTCCACTTGATGTATTCAGGATCATTGTATCCCGAAAATTCACCTTCATCCTTCACTTTTTCATCCGTCTTCGGATTCAGTTCCGGATACTCAACAAGTTGAATCAGAACAGGCTCTGATTTGTTGCTAGCTTCATCATCAGCTTCAGTGGTCACACCATCTTCTTCTTTCAAACTTTCAATCAACACTTCAGATCCTTCGGATTCAGATTTACTTCTTTGAATTTCTTTGAATTTTCGTTCATTTTCAAGTGAATGATCAAATTCATTGAAGTTTTCAGGTAAAGTTTGTGTGATTGATTCAGGCATTGGTTCATGAGTGAAACCCAATCCTAATTTGGTTTTGTTACCTCTTTCTTTTATAAGTTGTTTAACCATAGTTTTACAACTTTTCACCTTTGTTAATTCCACTTGTGTGACAGCATGAGCAACTTTTTCTTGTTCAAAGTTCTTTGTCATTTCTTCAAGTTGTTTTGTTACTAGTTCCAAATCCTTTAAGGTTTTGTTCCTTGATTCTTTAAGTGACAAAATCTTCTCATCAGAAATTTTGTGATCAATTTTAAGTTGTTCATGAATTTTCTCATGTTTGCTTAATTTATCACCAATTTTAAATGAATGAGTACGATAATGTTCTACTTGTTGAATGCATTGTTCAGAACATAACCTACCTCTAACATCATCAGGCAAAGGAACATAGTTAGGGGGTAAATCAGTACTAACCTTTGGTTGTTCGGTGGATGACGAAGACTCACTGGATGTAGCCATCAGCGCAATTTCTGATTCAGATTCTTCAACAGGATCTGACTTTGCACTCCAGTCATATTCCTCAGAATCTTCACTCACATCTTCCGTCACTTTACCATCCCCTTCTTCAGACCAATCTTCCTCAATTTCACAAACTAATGCCAGACTAGAAGTAAGATCAGATGTAAACTGTTCTGCATAAGCACTCCAGTCGTATCCATCTTTTACACTAACCACCAGTGCTTTAGTTTGATCTTCTGGCTTCTTTCCTTCATCTTCCAGTTTTGGCATGGGAAGACTTTGATACGGTTTCTGAATGAAACGTTGATTTCTGCTTTGATAGCTTGAAGACTGTTGCGAGCTTTGACCTTGACCTTGATTCTGTCCACTTGAACTGGCTTGATCATTGTAGTTCTGTTTCTTAGGAGCTTTGCATTCCCTTGAAAAATGACCATAGCAGTTACAGTTGAAGCATCTGGCCTTTGATTTGTCAAAACCAACCGTCTTGTTTGCATGTGGCTTGAAACTTCGGTTAACATATGCATGCTTTTGTGCTCGATATGCAACCATCACCATCTGCCAATTCAAATCCATTTCCTCAACGTCATAAGGATCCATTTCAAAGAGATCTTGAAGAACGATATCCATTTGATTCAGATGACTTCCTTGATACGCTTGAAAGCTTGCCATGAATGCAGTAAAAGCACTCTTTGTTTCATCATCTTGTAACAAGATGTTTATCACATCTTTTACCTTTGCTTGAATAGTAGAACTTTGACTTTCAGATTGTGTTTGAACTTGAGCTCTTGGTGGAGATTGAGGTTGAGAATAAGTTGGCGAGCTTGGAAAATATGACGAATCTGTATAAAAACTTGCACCAACAAATAAATCACCCTCATCTTCAAACTTAGTTGCATCTTGTGCAAGAAAGGCATTCTCCACAGTATTAGCAGGATTCACAATATATTTGTATTGTGCATGTGAACCAGTTCTATCAGTGTTTCTAGAACCTTCATCAATCTCTACTTCCTCTATCTTTGCAATGAGCAAATCTAGGTCCATCAGAAACTTCTCAGTATGTTTCAGTAAAGTCACAGTCTGTTTTCATGATGATGGAAGTGCACATAACAATCTGTCATTCAGATCTAGGAGATCTGTCTTCGTACCCACATTGGACATTTCAGTAGTCAGATGCACAAACCTATTCATCATCTGGTGCACGGACTCTCCAGCAATGTGTTCAAATAACTCCAACTGTCTCTTCAGCTTTTGTTTCTTCAGACTTCTGAGTTGTTCACCTCCTTCACATATGGACTTTAAGGCTTTGAACAGTGTATAACCTGTTTGATAAGTGTCCAACCTTGACAGTAGTTGTAGTGGCAATCCCTTACACATCAAAGAATAAGCTTTGCTATCATTCTTCACTTTCCTTAAGTCTTCTGCTGACAAATTGTCCTCTGGATAAGGTTCAGTAGAGTCCTTGGTGTAGGTACTTGCACTATCTGGAGCTGTCTGAGTAGGTATGTGAGGACCCTTGTCAATTGACTTCCAAAGATCATTGTCTATTGAGCAGAGATGATGCTTCAGTCTAATCGTCCAATTCTTGAAATCTGCACGATTGACAAGTCTAGGAACACGGTTATCAGAATCATCATTAGGTGCCATTTTAACAATTTTTAAAGAAAATATTTTGGTTTTTGTTGATTTTTGAAAAGAAATAGTTAAACTACTAAAATAAAGACAAGTAATAAATGACAAGATGAGAAAACAAGAATTGAAACAACTAAAAATGAGTCATACGGCTGAACAGTGAAAATTCTTCTTCACCCGGCTGAACAGTAGCTTTTGTTCTTTACCCGGCAGAGATAAGTCTTCACACGGCTAAACAGTGACCCGGCTTAACAGTTGTAAGTCTTGTATTCTTTACCCGGCAGAACAGTTACCCGGCAGAATAGTATTAACTTCACACGGCAATTACTTGACCCGGCTTGGAATCTTGACACGGCAGAAAGGCTTTACCCGGCTGAACAGTTGTTGATCACAGTTGTTGATCACCCGGCTGAATTTGTTAATCACCCGGCGTGACAGTGTATCACCCGGCAGAACAGTACTTGATCCGGCTGAACAGTACACCTTTTTCTCGTCAAATTCTTTACCTGTCTAGCACAAAATCCTTTACACGGCTGCACAAGACCTAATTGTTCACAAATCTAAGTCCAAAGGAAATTGTCTAAGTCAATTTTATCACCTGGCAAGTTAATCTTCAACCAAGTTCATACTGTTCATCGTCTTCATCATGAGAATTTTTCTAGGTTTATGAAAAACTTGTTCAATTTCTTCAAAAATCACACACAATCAGTGAAATGATCCGATTATCAATCCCTAATCTCAATCAATCCAAAACATGATCAAATTTTGATGAATTTGAGCAAAATTCGATCGAACGGTAACTTTTTCTATCTTCTTAATTTCTCAGATCTGATGATAATCTGATGGAATTTGCACAATCGTTGTGAATTAGGAGTGATTGCGATGATAAATCACAACTAAAAACAGCAACAATTCATTCAGATCATGATTTTTGAGCAATATTAAAGTGTTTTGCTTGATGAATAGCGAAGAACACAATACCAACAGCTCTGATACCAATTGATAGGTTCAATTGGATCGATATTGCTCAATGATCAGAATGAAATAAGCACACAAACACAGTTTAATCAACAACACAATTCATTACTTAATAATTCTCTTTTGTATTGATGATCAAAGCAATTCTTGTAGTACAAATGCAGGAGAAAAGAAAACACACACACTTAGTTCTCTCTCTTACGTGAATATGTGATCTAGCCTCTCCTAAACATTCTCTCACTACATGCTTTATGCAACAAATACATTTTAGGGAAAATAACAAAATAAACCCTAAACTATACATAAAGTATAAAACAAGTACAAAGTAAATCTTAACTGGAAATAACCCTAACATTACTTTTGCCTTGTCGCCATCTAACTAGGATGACTCATAACCTTTAAGGACAATCTGCACCACATGACGCCCAGTCAAGGGTGGGGTGCCATCGCAACCCCGTAATACTACTCAAATTTCTCCGCTATCATATATTAATCAACCTCGAACTTTTATAAGGACTTGAATGTGGTTCCAATTCGTGTAAAGCACTATAAGCCCTAATTAAATTCCTGCCCGTAGGCATTTATACTTTTACCAAACATGTCCGTAGGCATTTATACTTTACCAAACCTGCCCGTAGGCATTTAAAATCCTGCCCGTAGGCATTTATATTAGGCGGTTTGCAAGACTGAATGCTTATTGCTTGTCAACACGTCGAGATGAAAGCTAAACGTTTACTTTTGCCTTGTCGCCATCTAACCAGGATGACTCATAACCTTTAAGGACAATCTGCACCACATGACGCCCAGTCAAGGGTGGGGTGCCATCGCATCCCGGTAATACTACTCAAATTTCTCCGCTATCATATATTAATCAACCTCGAACTTTTATAAGGACTTGAATGTGGTTCCAATTCGTGTAAAGAACTATAAGCCCTAATTAAATTCCTGCCCGTAGGCATTTATACTTTTACCAAACATGTCCGTAGATATTTATACTTTACCAAACCTGCCCGTAGGCATTTATACTTTTACCGAAACCTGCCCGTAGGCATTTATACTTTTACAGAAACCTGCCCGTAGTCCCTACCCGAATGTATAAAAAGTACCCTTAGCTGGCCCCTCCCGAAGGCATAAAGTTTTGCCCGAAGGCATAAAAATGCAGTCCACCCAAAACGCTGTAAAATAATTTCCCGAAGGCTCTGTAAAATCATTTGTATGTTTTCTCCCCGAAAAAGATTTAAAAGCGGGCAAAGAAATCACCTTTGAAGCACACTACCACCAACACAATGTAACACGAATTTGCTAAATTGTTCTATGACCTGTCCGATCAAAAAGTGGTAATCATTAACTACAGTCTTAATCGTTTATATATATATATATATATATATATATATATATATACACCTACATACACAATGCATGTATCCACTTTTATGAACTTATACCTACGCACATTCCACACTATCACATACGAACACATTTATCTATCCATACATACCCACGTTTCATATAATATTATCATACGAACACATTTGCATATGTATATATATAAGCAATACATTGTTTTACACATAATACATGCGGTTGCTTTTGTTTCAATGGCACACATATATAGATAATATCACAAACACATGTACAGTTAGTTACTGTTGTTCTTATGATCACATGTATACATATACTATTACACATACACACATACAATCTAAACATACACGCGCACACTGTTGCATTTTTCCCATTCCACCTACACACTCCCTATGCATGTGTACTGTACAAAATAGATGCATGCCCTTCACATTTACCTACTGCTGAAGCGTTGTACACACATACATACTGTTACATCATTACATATACACGCACATATATATAACAGCTCATACACATATATACTATACCCGATCGACCTCACGTATTCACATATAATTCCTGGGCACTGCTACAGCATACATAGATACAACGTATCATATATACATACATACCTACACGTCTATATATCCACATAGTGACCAACATGTACAACACAACTTTCACACACGATCACAGCATCTACAACCAATTACATGCATACCTACGGTGCTGGTCATGCTTTATCTACATATACGTGTAACAGTATATTATGCGCACCTACACATGCGATACATATAATTCAACCGAAAAGGAACTCAAAACGACCCGAAAACGAACCGAAACCCGGAACGCGATCGGATACGAAATAAAGAATCAGAGAATTTGGAACATACCCACGAGATGTGATGACTGACACGAACGACGTTTCTACTGAATGAGACGGCTATGGCTGAGGTCGCCGGAGTTGCAGGTTCTGCTGGAAAGTTTTGGTTCTTCGAACAGCAGTGACGTTGCGCAACGGGGGGCGGGGCTGATCTGTGATAAGTACCAAACTTGACAAGAAAAAAAGATGAGAAACCCAGAAGAAATATAGAGAGAAATCAGATTCAATTCATAATATTTTCATTCATATCATTTACAACTAAATTATCATCACACTTATAGCATACTCAAATTACTAGACCCACTACTTGCTAATTAAAAGGACACTACCCACTACTAAGAACATGGACTAGAAATAAAACTAAACTAAGTCTACCACTCTTGATCATGGCACGCATAGTAGACTTGTACCCGTTGTTGTTAGACTAGTACATAACAATCCACCCCACTTGAAATTCACCTTGTCCTCAAGGTTGAGAACCATACGAAAACTGCTGGACACCATGGCGGTCGCCATTCGAGTCGGTCAGAGTAGTATGCCTGCCACGGTGGACGCCACTCATGTTTTCGGGCTGCACGATTTGATACTTGTTTTTTTGGAAGTTTTCTAAATACAACATAATGCATCAACAACTTTTGATCATGTAGAACATCCTTGTTCAACTGTGAATATTTGCTATGAATTGAAATGCCATGTGACTTCAACCAAGATTCAAAAACAAGGTTGTTGACCTGCATTCCTACGTTCAAGGCATATGATTGGGTTTCTATTTGTTGGGCAGAAAATGCAATCCTTTTGGGGGTTGGGACCAATGTAAAATAGGCGGTGGTAACTGATTGTTTTGGTGGTTGAACAATTATAGAAGCGGTTGATGGTGTTGGGGCTGGTTGTGGGGCAGTTGCAAGTTTTGGTGGTGCAGTGACAGAAACAGTTAGTGGTGGTGAGGTGGTAACAACAACCGATGACGGGGCTGATGGTAACCAAGGTCGGTTATTGAGAAAATCAATGATCTCAACAATCATTGATTCGATTCGAGCCAAGGACTCTTTCCATTTTTTAGAGTCCATAAGAGTGGATCAAGACTGCTCTGATACCACTGATAAGTACCAAACTTGACAAGAAAAAAAGATGAGAAACCCAGAAGAAATAAAGAGAGAAATCAGATTCAATTCATAATATTTTCATTCATATCATTTACAACTAAATTATCATCACACTTATAGCATACTCAAATTACTAGACCCACTACTTGCTAATTAAAAGGACACTACCCACTACTAAGAACATGGACTAGAAATAAAACTAAACTAAATCTACCCACTCTTGATCATGGCACGCATAGTAGACTTGTACCCGTTGTTATTAGACCGGTACATAACAATCTGATGTGATGCGTACTGATGATTGCGCCGCCCGGTGACTAGAGAGGTGCAAGGAGGGGGTTGTGCGGCCGGTAGGGTTTGCTGCGTGTGTGTGTGTGTGTGTCGAGAGATAGAAGACGGGTGCAAGGGGGGTTAGGTTTATAATTTTCAAACTTACACATTTGGGCCTTGAACTTTTAAATTAAATTTTTAACTTACTTAATGACTTTAGTTATTTTCAATTTCAACCTCTAACTTAATAAAACTTAACGGAATAAGTAAAAGATAGTTAACGGTGTTAACCTAAATTTGCAGGGTGTCACATCATCCCCTTGTTAAAAGAATTTTCGTCCCGAAAATTATGTCGTGTCATTGGTTAACTAGAACAAAGGAAAATAAAAGTTTTCAGGTTGTCACAGTTGATTTTTTTGAATAAATTTGAATTTAGTTAGATTATATAGGTAAATGTTGTGGTTTTATAAGAAAATTTTGATGTTTTTGAAGGTTGATTTTTTTATAGAATTTGTTTTTAGTGTGATTATATAGGTAAATGTTGTTGTTTTATGTGAAAATTTTTTATTTTTTCAATAGTTGATTTTTTGATCAAATTTGTTTTTGGTGTGATTATTTAGCTAAATGTTGTGGTTTCTATGAAAATTTTTATGTTTTTGAATGTTGATATTTTGATCAAATTTGTTTTTGTGTGATTATATAGGTAAATGTTGTGGTTTATGTGAAAATTTTTGGTTTTTTCAAAAGTTGATTTTTTGATCAAATTTGTTTTTGATGTGACTATATAGGTAAATGTTGTGTTTTTATATGAAAAGTTTTGATGTTTCCGAAAGTTGATTTTTTGATCAAATTTGTTTTTGTGTGATTATATAGGTAAATGTTGTGGTTTATGTGAAAATTTTTGTTTTTTTCAAAAGTTGATTTTTTGAATAAATTTGATTTTAGTTGGATTATATAGGTAAATGTTTTGGTTTTATAAGAAATTTTTTTATGTTTTCGAAAGTTGATTTTTTTATCGAATTTGTTTTTAGTGTGATTATATAGGTAAATGTTGTGGTTTTATGTGAAAATTTTTGATTTTTTCAAAAGTTGACTTTTTGATCAAATTTTTTGTGTGTGATTATTTAGGTAATCGTTGTGGTTTATATGAAATTTTTTATGTTTTTGATAGTTGATTTTTTGAACAAATTTGTTTTTGTGTGAATATATGGGTAAATATTGTGGTTTATGTGAAAATTTTTTATTCTTTCAAAAGTTGATTTTTTGATCAAAATTGTTTTTGTGTGATTATATGTAATGTTGTGGTTTTGTGTGACACCCCGCCCGGTGGCAAAAACACCGGGCTGTCATTGGAATTGGATATCAATAGTAAGCAAAGCACATGGTATTTATTTATTAAGTTTAATAATGATATAGTAAGTTTAGTACTTGAGTCTTAAATGGATACAACAAAAGTAATAAAACCGAAACAGTAAATGCAATTGTCTGATTTATTATTCTTGGTCTAAGGCAATCCTATGTCTTGGCAAAAGCAACAAAATAATCATAAGCATCACCTGAAACATGCGAAAATAAAGTTAGTTAATTAAAGCTAGTGAGCAAACCACAGTTGATAAATAATAGTATAGAAATCCGAGATCATCATAATATGCTGCGCAATCTTACATGCATAGCTATTTCATCATATTACTCAACCTTTGACCATAGAACACATAGAAACAAGAATCATAGACCCCGCAGGGTAACATTTAGCAACAAGTCATGAGAACCACTCATGTTACAATTAGTGATAACTGTCATTTAACCGTCTCGACGTGTAAGTTATCAAAAATTATTTTAGCATCGAAGGAACATAGTAGCATAGCAACAAGCATAAAAGTATAGTAACTAGTAACCATTGTATAGAATCGCCGGGTTTTAATCACCTATCGATGTTATAAAGTGTAGGTGGGTTTGTCAGACCATTAGCGCTAACATTGTACCGGTGGAAATTACAAGTAATATACTACTTTAAACTACCACATAAGATTGCATCAAGCCGCAAACTAGATTAACATATTTTATGATCTCTTTTGAAAACAAAATAGAAAATAGAAAACATTGTATAGTAATTGAATACATTTCAGCCCAAAAAGTTAAAGTCAAAAAGGGAGGGAATTTACTCACCTTGAAACCTGGCTCGAAATAAATAGTAATAGTATGAATTAGACCGAGGATTTCCCAAATACTAAAATCACCTAAGTAAATGAGAATCCTAATTTAAAAACAAATCAAATAGTAATAAGAATCACAAGTCCAAGATCTAGGTTTCGGATTTGGGATTTAGAGTTTTAAGTTGTAAATTGGGATTTAGGGTTTTAAAGTATCAATTTGGGATTTTGGTACGAAACGTAATTGTATTTTCGTATATATATATATATATATATATATATATATATATATATATATATATATATTTTAAAAGAATCTATTTTAGCTTTTTTTTTATAAAATATCTTGTATGATGTTAAAATAAAATAATTGTAACATTATAATTTGGTATATAAACTTATGTTTTTAAGCTTTAGAGGTATATATTTAACTTAAAATGTTATTTAGGTTATTAGAGAATTATAGATAACTGTTTAAAATAATTAAAAATAATAAAATTAAGTAAAATAGTTTGTGGGTTTCGAACCCACGACCTTTGCCTTGAAACTGAAACATACTCCACCACCAGACCAGAATCATTATTTTGATATTCAACTCGTTTTTAACTCTTTTGTATTTTGTTTACCAGCCAAACCAATTTCAACATCAAACCCTAGATTCAAGAATCATCAAATTCGTTTAATCTTTTTAATCAAACCCAAAATCAACAGAGGGCTTTTAATCACCATTGAATTGTGATCATTTTGATATATGAAACTTACTTGATTGATGAAGAAATGAGACGATGAAATGATGAATAGGGGCGACGGTTTTGAGATTAAATTATGAGTTTCTTGATGTTTTCAGCCAAAATTGGATTATTAGTGAGCGAAGGATGATTAAGAAGAGTGTAAAGGACGATTGAATTGTGCCGTTTGATTTGGGGAATAGCCGATTAGGTTCGAGTTATTTAGCAATTAACTAGGATTAAATTGACGATTATTTTGTTGTTTTAATTTCAATTGAATGAGATAGACAGTTTCGAATTGATAGTAGAGATGAATATGATGCGTCGAATTGAATTTAAACGGCATTATGACTGATTTGGATTTTGGGTTTTGAGTTCGGTTCTTAGAATTGATTTTAAGTGTAGACTGGGTTGATTATAAGGTGTTTAGGAAGTGTTACAGGGTTCGAAACTCGACTAGCCGCATTCTACATCGTTTAGATTGGATTAAAACTGCTTAGAACCACGTTTTTTGGGTGTCGCCGGACCTAGTAGGAAATCTGGCCGGCAAAGTCGTCGGAAAAGCGGGCAAACAGGGGGAAACAAGCTGGGTTGGAGACTTTATTTTAAATTTACAACCCAGGCCCTTCTAATTTGGAGTGTTATCATTTTGTTGCTATAATTATAATGAAACTTTAGAGATTGACAGTTTTAACCCAAAGTTAATTAAGTAACCAACTACTTAACCGAGTTAACTCGTAACGTTTAGAAAATTTACGTTTTCATATGTTTACTTTGTTTTTGACGTTGAATGATTATTTGTAGGCTTAATAATATTTATCATTCATAATCTTTATAAAATCTCCTTTAGAATTTACAATCCATATATTTTTATTTGGGATTTATTTATTACAAGTATTAATAGTAATTAATTAATAGACTTTCGTAATAACACATAATAACTTCGATCGTTTTATTAAAGACAGAACTTAAGATCCGACATATTTATTTATTTTAATCAAAACAAAACGTTACATCTTTCGAGAATAAATACGAATACAATAAATAAAAAAAAGAAAGATAGTTTCGGGTTCAGGTCGGGCATTTGGGTTCCGGTTTGGGGCAGATGTCACAGTCTACCCTCCTTATAGAAATTTCGTCCCGAAATTTGCTTAAACCGAAATGGAAGATGAAACGAAAAAATGCGATTATTTAGCTTTTCATTTTAAATGCACTTAGGTTATCTAGCTCTTCAAATTTGAACAAGGATACGTTAGTCTCGAGGAGTTGAATTAGTTACACAAACTTTAGCACCGGATGATGATGACAAATGGTAACCTGTGCAAACAATTGCTTTCAAACACGTGACAAAACTTGCTATGGTTTCCATGCACCAACTTTCATAATTCCGTGTGCACCCGTAATTACTTTAGTCTTTGCATGGACCACATAGTTCATTCGATCACGTGCGAGTCTAATGCACACAAAATTTTCTAAGCAAAGATAATGATACACATAGGTTCCGAAATTATATTCGATAGCATTTAGTTCTTGTGATGTATAGTTTAAGATGATACGTAAATTGATGATTCGAGAGGATTAAGTTAATAGATGGTCAGTGCTCTTGTAAATAGTTTTGTTGACTGGCATAGCTAGTCAAATGCGAGTACCAAAATTGTGCCAACTTAAGTTTTTTTTGAAACCCCAACTTTATGAGTGATGTATATATCAAAGGTTCATAGCATTGCCATGTTCATATGCGTTTTTTCATGGTGTGCATGTTATAATCTGGTTTATTAGAATTATAGAAAGATTAATTTCATAAATTTTTTTATGATGAGAATAATTCACTGAATAAATCATTAAGTTCTTAATAGATACAATTCTTACGACGTTTGAGTTCATATAGCAAAAACTTTAGGTAAACAAAGTGTATTGGTTATAGAAGTAAACAATGTTATATGAGGTGATGTTATTTTTCTATAATGCGGTTTAAAAAGAAAAAAAACTAAATAATTAGATGATGAGTTTAGAAAAAGTTTAAAGTTTTAAATATTTACTATCTAAAGAGGGATTGATTTGAAAATAAATAAATGACACAGTCTGAGTTTCGAATATTTGATATTGGAAAACATGAATCATGACGTTTGTTGCAAGTGTTTGTGTCATATTTTAGAAAACATGGAATGTTATGTAAATATTTAACATAAGTTTAGAATAATCAATCCCTACTTAAAGTAATCAGTTATCATGAAATGTATTTATTGTATATATTTTACAAATACTAAAACCAAAAGATTTTTTTTTATTTATTATATATATATATTTCTATTTGTGACAAATAAGGAATCATTTTTTTATAGAATTAACTATTGGTTGGTAGTTTTACAAAATCCGCAAATAAAACACGGTGTTGTAAGTAAAAAAAAAGTTTATACGTAAGACACGTTCAGTTTGAGTGAGTTTATAGAAACAAGATGTACGGAATTTCATTAGTGATAATATATTCAAATGAAATATTTTAGTTAAATGAGCTTAGGAATAGTTGTGTAGTGAATTCATGTTAAGGTTTGGGAAACGAATTTATGAATAACATTATTTAATGGAAGATTAGAAGTTGCATTAGAATCTTATGATTAGATGAGTAGATTTGAAACCATTTGAGTATAAAAGTCAAATTGAAATATTTGAGGGTAGACATTCGATTCGCAACCAGAAGAATACGTTGGCTTATCAGAATAGTAAATCCGTTACGAGATTTCAGGAATCATGAATTAAATCTTTAATTTGAGATCCGGAAATTGAATTAAAATTAGAAGTATGACTTAGATTTAGTAATTGATATTTGATTTGAAGTTTTGGATAATTCGATTGAGGTTAGTCGATATGTCTTAGTTTTGTTTTAGAACATTTGGATCGCGATGGTATTAGCGAGTCGTAATCACTTGGAAATGATAGGATGGAAAGAGAGTTTCATGAGACATAAGAAAATTTTGGATAACATAAGTTGTAATAGAATTTTTGGATTGAAAATAAAAGATAATTGTACTTTGAAGTTTCATAGAATTTTTATAACCCATAACATGTTAGTCATTTGGAAATCATTGAAATGTAAATAAGAAAATTTGGAATAACATTTGAAATAATATAGAAACCTGTTGACATAATTTGAAATCATAGAAAATGATAATCATAAAATCCATAAATAAATAGAACTTAAAGGCTTAGGAATGTGTCTTGGTTTTAAACACTTAAGACTTATCAAAGTGTTAAGTTCGTTTTCAACGTATTCGAGAAAGCGTGCTTTAGCCTATAGGGTCACACTCATCTCGTTAATACCTAGGTAAGCATACTGGTCTCTTAAAGAGATTTATACGAAATGCTTTGCCTTAGACAGGATGTTCGTGATACAGGTGTTCCCCCTTCCGGATTGCACATGTTCCCACGTTTTAAACTTACTTAAGACGATGACGAGATTCCACAAAGAGAAAGATTCTAATCGTACAGATAAGTTTCTTGTAGCTCCTTCGCGAAATCGGATAAGAAATAAGATAAAGAAAAGGCATAGATACCAAACTATTTGTACAAACTATTTGTACTAAGGAAAAAGGAAATAAGTTCTAGAAGAGTTTTCTAAGCACAAACTATTTGTACTAAGGACTCTTAGGTTATAGTCTAGGTCGGTGTATTTCTAATACCCTATCATAGTTCCCTATAACCATGGCTCTGATACCAAACTGTGACACCCCGCCCGGTGGCGGAAACACCGGGCTGTCATTGGAATTGGATATCAATAGTAAGCAAAGCACATGGTATTTATTTATTAAGTTTAATAATGATATAGTAAGTTTAGTACATGAGTCTTAAATGGATACGACAAAAGTAATAAAACCGAAACAGTAAATGCAATTGTCTGATTATTTATTCTAGGTCTAAGGCAATCCTATGTCTTCGCAAAAGCAGCAAAATAATCATAAGCATCACCTGAAACATGCGAAAATAAAGTTAGCTAATTAAAGCTAGTGAGCAAACCACAGTTGATAAATAATAGTATAGAAATCCGAGATCATCATAATATGCTGCGCAATCTTACATGCATAGCTATTTCATCATATTACTCAACCTTTGACCATAGAACACATAGAAACAAGAATCATAGACCCCGCAGGGTAACATTTAGCAACAAGTCATGAGAACCACTCATGTTACAATTAGTGATAACTGTCATTTAACCGTCATTTAACCGTCTCGATGTTTAAGTTAACAAAAATTATTTTAGCATCGAAGGAACATAGTAGCATAGCAACAAGCATCACAGTATAGTAATTAGTAACCATTGTATAGAATCGCCGGGTTTAAATCACCTATCGATGTTGTAAAGTGTAGGTGGGTTTGTCAGACCATTAGCACTAACATTGTACCGGTGGAAATTACAAGTAATATACTACTTTAAACTACCTCATAAGATTGCATCAAGCCGCGAACTAGATTAACATATTTTATGATCTCTTTTGAAAACAAAATAGAAAATAGAAAACATTGTATAGTAATTGAATACATTTCAGCCTCAAAAAGTAAAAGTCAAAAGGGGAGTGAATTTACTCACCTTGAAACCTGGCTCGAAATAAATAGTAATAGTATGAATTAGACCGAGGATTTCCAAAATACTAGAATCACCTAAGTAAATGAGAATCCTAATTTAGAAACAAATCAAATAGTAATAAGAATCACAAGTCCAAGATCTAGCGTTTCGGATTTGGGATTTAGAGTTTTAAGTTGTAAATTGGGATTTAGGGTTTTAAAGTATCATTTTGGGATTTTGGTACGAAATGTAATTGTATTTTCGTTTATATATATATATATATATATATATATATATATATATATATATATATATAGGAGATGTATAGGTTGAAAACCTTATTTTATTGAGAAAACTATAGAAACTCTTTTTGTGGCTATTAATTGTCCACATGGTCATTTCTATCATTTTCTTGTCTTTTCTATAGAGGGGTATTAATGGTCCTTTTACCGTTTCACCATGACCCAAATCTGACATTATCAACTACAACTTCCAATATATCACAATAATCTCCACCATTCTCTCTCCATTTTTCAAACCAATTTCAATTTCAACCTTCAGTTCTAACAATTTTTTGTTGGCCAGATCCAGATCTAACAATATAATCTTTCAGATCAACAAGATTTTCAAAGATGGCGTCGGTATCGGCGGGTTTTTTCACAGCGTTGTTCAGGTCTTTCGTTATTTGCCATAAGAAACAGCAATGCCGATGACTAAAAGGTAAATAAGGTCCCAAAGTTTGGTGAGTATGGTGTTTTTCTTGAAAAATTCAAGAGCTTGTGAAGGGAAAAAGAAGAAAACAAGAAGTGCAAGTATGATTATCAGGGATTTGGTATGTACGTGTCTTAACTCATAGGCTTTGTAAATGGACATGCATCTCATCACTGTCTGCTCATGGCAGCTCGATCGAATCCAAGCAAGTATGTGTCTGCTCATGGCAGCTCTGTTCTCAAGGTAAACTTTCGTCGATTCCAACCTGTTTGCGAAGAGGGAGAAATAGTCGCTTTGCGAAGCGGTTGAAAGTTCGCTAAAACTTTACCCACATGATAGTGCACCTGTTCTTGCGATTATAGTTACTATGGAGAAGACGAAACGCAGGTAATTCATTCAATTTTTTTTACTGAAATTGATATTGATTTAAATGCTTTAGGCTTTCTGACTAGGTTTTGTAATGATTTAATGATTGAACGTATAAAAGGTTGTTTTTGAAATCGCTGACGATAATTGATACGAGTTGGATCAGTTTGAGTTTGTGTTTTGAGTTTGAATATAGATCTAATCTAAGTGATTTGGATTCAAATATGATGAGTAACATTTTTTTGGAACTGATTTCGGAAATGGTTGTTATGGTTTAATTATTTATACTCAATTAAAAGGGTTGTTTGAGATTCGCCGGCAACGTCGCCGGTACTAGCCGGAGTTGTGCCAGGAAGAAAGAGAGGTGGGTAAGTTGGGTTTTGTTTTAATCAAAATTGCACATTGGTCCCTTATTTTTATAATTCTATTAGTTTTTATGGGATTATTTTAAATATTTTGTTAGGGTTATTTCCTAGTTAAGATTTACTTTGTATTTTGTTTATATGTTTGTATATAGTTTAGGGTCTATTTTGATATATTCCTTAAACTTGTATTTTGTTGCTTTAAGCATGTAGTGAGAGAGTGTGAGGAGAGAGGCTAGATCACTATTACACGTTAGAGAGAGAATTAACTGTGTGTGATTTATTTCTCCTGCACTTGTACTACAGATTTGCTTTAATCATCAATATACAAAGAGAATTATTAGTATGAATTGTGTTTGTGATTGAACTGTTTGTTTGTGCGAATTATTCTGATCATTGTGAGTAATATTAACGATCCAATTGAACCTATCAATTGGTATCAGAGCCATTGGTATTGTGTTCTTCGCTGTTCTTAAGCAAAACACATCGATATTGCTCAAATATCATGATCTGAATGAATTGTTGCTGTTTTTAGTTGTGATTCATCAGCATAATCACTTCTAATTCACAACAATTGTGCTAATTCCATCAGATTATCATCAGATCTGAGGAATTAAGAAGATTGAAAAAGTCACTGTTCGATCAAATTTTGCTCAAATTCATCGAAAATTTGATCATGTTTTGGATTGATTGAGATTAGGGATTGATAATCGGACCATTTCACAGCTTGTGTGTGAATTTTGAACGAATTGGACAAGTTTTTGACAAAACCCAGAAAATTCTCATGGAGAAGATGATGAACAGTATGAATTTGGTTGAAGATTAACTTGCCGGGTGATTAATTTACTTAGAAAATTTTCCTTGGACTTAGATTGAAGAACAATTAGGTCCTGTGCAGTCGTGTAAGGGAATTTGTGCTAGACGGGTAAAGAATTTGACGTGAAAAAGTGTTACTGTTCAGCCGGATCAACAACTGTTGTGCCGGGTGATACACTGTTACGCCGGGTGATTAAGAGATTTCAGCCGGGTAATCATCAACTGTGTAGCCGGGTGATTAACAACTGCCGTGTGATCGAGTACTGTTCAGCCGGGCAAACCTTTTTGCCGTGTCAAGATTCTGCCGGGTCAAGTTTATCTGCCGTGTGAAGTTTTTCTTGTTGCCGGGTAACTGTTCAGCCGGGTCAAGAACAAAAGTATTACAACTGTTGAGCCGTGTGACTGTTTAGCCGTGTAAAGACTTTTTCTCTGCCGGGTGAAGAACAAAGACACTGTTTAGCCGGGTGAAGAAGGATTTTCAATGTTCAGCCGTGTGACTCATTTTAGTTGTTTTAATTCTTGTTTTTCTTATTTTGTCTTTAATTACTTGTCTTTATTTTAGTACTTTAATCATTTCTTTTCAAAAATTAACAAAAACCAAAAATATTTTCTTTAAAAATTGTTAAAAATGGCTCATACTGATGATTCTGATAACCGTGTTCCTAGACTTGTCAATCGTGCAGATTTCAAGAACTGGACAATCAGGTTGAGACATCATTTGAGTTCTATTGACAATGATTTATGGAAGTCAATTGAAAAGGGTCCTCATATTCCAACTCAGACTGCTCCAGACAGTGCAAGTACCTACACCAAAGACTCTACTGAACCTTATCCAGAAGATAATTTGTCAGCAGAAGATCTGAGAAAAGTAAAGAATGATAGCAAGGCTTATTCTTTAATGTGCAAGGGACTGCCACTACAAGTTCTATCAAGATTGGATGCATATCAGACTGGTTATACATGTTTCAAGGCATTAAAGTCGATATGTGAAGGAGGAGAACAATTAAGAAGTTTGAAGAAATCTAAGTTGAAAAGGCAATTGGAGTTGTTCGAGCATATTAATGGAGAAACAGTGCATCAAATGATGAACAGGTTTGTTCATTTAACTACTGAGATGTCAAACCTCGGAGTTAAGACTGAACTTCAAGACTTGAATGATCGTTTGTTATGTGCTTTTCCATCATCATGGAAGCAGACTGTTACATTGTTGAAACATACTGAGAAATTTCCAATGGAATTAGATTTGCTTATTGGAAAGATTGAAGAAGTTGAGATTGACGAAGGATCAAGAAATACTGATAGATCAAGCTCACAAACTCAGTATAAATATGTGGTAAATCCTGCCAATACTGTGGAGAATGCATTTCTTGCACAAGATGCAATGAAGTTTGAAGAAGATGGTGATTTATTCGTTGGTGCGAGTTTTTATACTGATTCAGCATACTTTCCAAATTCATCAACTTATTCTCAACCTCAATCTCCACCAAGAAATCAAGTTCAAAGTCAGAATTTGAAGAATCAATCAGAAAATCAAAGTTCAAATGTTCAAGCTAAGGTGAAAGATGTAATGAACATTCTGTTGCAAGATGATGAGACCAAAACTGCTTTTACAGCGTTTATGGCAAGTTTTCAAGCATACCAAGGAAGTCACTTAAGTCAAATGGACGTGGTTCTTCAAGACTTATTTGAGATGGATCCAGTTGACGTTGAGGAAATGGATTTAAACTGGCAAATGGTAATGGTTGCATATAGAACGCAGAAGCATGCATATGTTAACCGAAGCTACAAGCCTCATGCAAACAAGACGGTTGGTTTTGACAAATCAAAGGCTAGATGCTTCAACTGTAATCAGTATGGTCATTTCTCAAGAGAATGCAAAGCTCCCAAGAATCAGAATTTCAATGACCAAGCTAGTTCAAGTAATCAAGGTCAAGGTCAAAGCTCACAACAGTCTTCAAGCTACCAAAGCAGAAATCAACGTTACTTTCAGAAACCATACCAAAGTCTTCCCATGCCGGAATTGAAGGACGAAGGAAAGAAACCAGAAGACCAAACAAAGGCACTGATGGTCAGCGTAAAAGATGGTTATGATTGGAGCGCATATGCAGAACAATTTACGTCTGATCTTACATCAAGTCTGGCTCTGGTATGTGAAATTGAAGAAGACTGGTCTGAAGAAGGGGATGGAAAAATAATTGAAGATGTCAATGAAGATTCTGAAGATTATGACTGGAGTGCAAAGTCTGATCCTACTGAAGAAACTGAATCTGAAGTTGCGTTAATGGCTACATCCAGTGAGTCTTCATCTTCTACTGAACAACCAAAGGTTAGTAATGACTTACCCCTAACTATGTTCCACTGCCCCTAGATGTGAAAGAAAGGTTATGTTCTGAACAATGCATTCAACAAGTAGAACATTATCGAACTCATTCATTTAAAATTGGTGATAAATTAAGTAAACATGAAAAACTTCATGAACAACTTAAAATTGATCATAAAATTTCTGATGAGAAGATTTTGTCACTTAAAGAATCATGGAACAAAACTTTAAAAGAACTGGAACTTGTTACTAAACAACTGGAAGAAATGACAAAGAATTTTGAACAAGAAAAAGTTGCTCATGCTGTCACGCAAGTGGAACTAACCAAAGTTAAAAGTTGTAAGAACATGGTTAAACAACTTATGAGTAAAAGAGGTAACAAAACCAAAACCGGGTTGGGTTTTACTCATGAACCAATGCCAAATTCAATAACACAAACCTTACCGGAAAACTTTAATGAATTTGATCATTCACCTGAAAATGAACGAAAATTCAAAGAAATTCAAAGAAGTAAATCCGAGTCTGAAGGTTCTGAAGTGTTGATGGAAAGTTTGAAAGAAGAAGATGGTGTGACAACTGAAGCTGATGATGAAGCAAGCAACGAATCTGATAACAAGTTAGAGCGCCTGTTCTGATTCAACTTGTTGAGTATCCGGAACTGAATCCGAAGTCAGAAACAGTGAAGGATGAAGGTGAGTTTTCAGGATACAATGATCCTGACTATATCAAGTGGAAGAAAGAACAAAAGGCGCAAGTTGCTGATCAGTTGATCAAGAAGCAAGAAGTGAAAAAGGCTGAAGTTTCAACTGCGAAGAAGCAGAAATCTAAAGCAATGACCAATCAATCTGAAACAAAAGAATCAAAAGGAAAAAGTGTCATAAAATCGAATGACAAGACTAAAGCTCAAATTGTTAAACCTGTCAAGAAGAAAGTGACAAAAGGTAAAACAATTAAGTTTGTGTCTGCATGAACGTTTGATTTAAATGGATCTTATGGTAAACCAATCAATTCTCCAATCAAATCTAAATCTGGTCTGAAAACAGGTTCAGGTCCTAAGTCTTCCGCTGTCAATGATAAGAGAATTGAATCTAAAAAGGTAACCAAAAAGGAAAATTTAAAATCGAACCAAAGTCCCATGCAATCAAAATCACAAATCAAGTCTCCACAAAAGAATCAAGTTAATCTAAAACCGAACAAAACTGATAATGAATCTCGAGTGGGTTCAACATCAAAAGTTAACAGTCGGCTCTTTAGGATTAGCAAGAAACATTGTGAGATATGTGATCGTTATAACCATGCAACTGCTGAATGTTTCTTTAACAGGTACTGCAGTTACTGTGACAAAAGAAATCATTCTTCAGAAGAATGTTTTTATAACAAATTCTGTGATATTTGTGAAAGAAGAAACCATGACACAAAGGATTGTTTCTTTCGAACAAACTCAACAAGAGAAATGACACCAATATCAAATTTTCGAAGAAATCAGTCATTTGGTTTTCAAAATGTTAATCAAAGTCATTCTCCTGTTTTGAGAAGTTTCAATCGAAACAATTCTGGTTTAAACAATTTTGCATCAAGAAATATGCAGGTTAACAGTTTTAAACCAAGAGCTTTAATGGTATGAAATCAAAAGTTTGAAAATAACCTTGATCCTAAGTTAGAGGAAAGGTTTATGGCTTTGAGAAGAAAGCAATCATTTCACGCCAATGGGCGAAACAGTTTTCAGCATCAAAATCTCTTAAATGAAACTAATTTTCAAAATGTTCAATATCAACAAGTTACTATTGCAGATAGATTCGGAAAACCCAAGACCGTGTGGGCCTGGGTTGACCAAACTAACTAAGTGATTGTTGAATTGCAGGTACGCCCAAGAAGACCTATCAACTCATGGTTCGTTGATAGTGGGTGTAGCCGGCACATGACAGGCAACCATGCCTTGCTTCAGGATTTCAAGCTGAAAAATGGTACACACGTCGCATTTGGAGGTGATGCGGGTGGTAAAATCACAGGAGAAGGAACTGTTTCGAATGGGGTCATTAGTTTTGATAAAGTCAACTACTGTGCACAGTTGAACTTTAACTTACTAAGTGTATCTCAAATCTGTGATAAATCTTATTCAACTCTTTTTGATGATTCTTTCTGTTATATTCTTAAACCAGGTTTCAAGATTGACAATGAGTGGGTAGTGGTTAAAGCTCCAAGAGATCGTGATGTATACAAATTGGATATGTCGCAGATTGATGCTGAAACCGAAACAACCTGTCTCATTGCACATGCTTCAAATGATGAGAGTCAGCTTTGGCATAGACGGCTGGGCCATTCAAACTTCAGAAACATGAACCGTTTGGTAACTGGAAATCACGCTGTGGGAATCCCATCGAAGAAATTCTCCACAACTGATCTCTGTCCAGCGTGTTTGAAGGGAAAACAGCATAGGATGTCTTTTAAGTCCAAGCAAGAAAACTCCATTTCAAAACCCTTGCAGATGCTACATATGGATCTTTTCGGACCAACAAATGTGCAAAGCATCGGAAAGAAGTCTTACTGTTTTGTCATTATTGACGATTTCACTAGATTTTCTTGGGTTTATTTTTCACTAGATTTTCTTATCATCAAAGTTGAAAATCAATTGGAATGCAAAGTTAAAGTTTTAAGAAGTGATAATGGAACTGAATTTAAGAATGCTAATGTTGATTTATTTTGTGCAGAAAAGGGGATTGCTAGACAATTTAGTGCGCCAAGAACACCTCAACAAAACGGGGTTGCGGAACGGAAAAACCGGACACTGATTGAAGCAGCAAGATCCATGCTCGCAGATGCCAAAATCCCTATCACTTTTTGGGACGAAGCTATTGCTACTGCGTGTTTTGTACAAAATAGAACGTTATTGGTTCAAGATAAACAGAAAACTTCTTATGAGTTGTTATTTGGAAGAAAACCAAATATTTCTTACTTGAAAGCATTTGGTTGTCCGGTATCGATTTTAAATTTGAATGATCATCTCGGGAAGTTTGAGTCAAAATCTGACGATGGATTTTTCCTAGGCTATTCGTCTGTTTCTAAAGCTTATCGGGTTTTTAATAGCAAAACAAATACTGTTATTGAAACTATTAACGTCAAGTTTTTAGAAAATTCGTTTCCGTTAGTGGCTCATGGTCCCGAATGGTTATTTGATTTAGATTCGTTATCGAAATCTTTCAATTCTAACTTATTTGATTTTTCAGGAAAAACAAACAAAGAATCAGGTGACTTGGGATGCTTTAGTGACGATTCTGATAATGACGAGGATGGAAATCTCAACTCAGAATATCCGTTCATGTCATTTCACAATTCTGATCATGTCAAATCCAGTCAAGATCCGGGTCCTTCTGGTTCTCATGAAGATCAAGAATCGAACAATCTTGAAGAAGATGTGAATTCGCAAGTTTCTCCTAATGATGGTGGATCTGTTCAGAATCAACCATCATCCGATCCGAATGTTGAAGTTGTTCCAGAATCTTTTGATTACTTTATAAATTCACCGGATCAAGTCCCGAATTTCACACCGCATACTTCGACCATACTACAAGATCTACCAAATCTGAATACTTCTAATCTGGAGAGTCAAGTGCAAGGAGGTGACATACCAATTCATCGAATTCACAAGAAACATCCTGTCTCTCAGATTATTGGGCCATTGAATCAGAGAACTACAAGAAGTCAGACTGAGCAAGCAAATGTCTGTCTTTATTCGTGTTTTCCATCTCAAGTGGTGCCAAAGAACATTTCAGAGGCGCTGCAAGATAACAGTTGGATTGAAGCCATGCAAGAGGAATTACTTCAATTTCGCAAACAGGAAGTTTGGAAACTAGTGGACTTACCTGAAGGAGAGAATGATATTGGTACAAGATGGTTGTACAAAAACAAGCCAGACGAACGTGGCATTGTAGTGAGAAACAAAGCGAGACTCATTGCACAGGGATACACTCAGGAAGAAGGCATTGATTATGAAGAGGTGTTTGCTCCGGTCGCAAGACTTGAAGCCATACGCGTTTTTCTTGCATATGCTTCCTTCATGAAGTTTAAAGTATTCCAAATGGACGTTAAAGGTGCTTTCCTGTATGGACCTATTACAGATGATGTTTATGTCAGACAGCCTCCGGGTTTTGAAGATCCTGACTATCCTCATCGTGTATACAAGTTGAGTAAAGCTCTATATGGTCTACACCAAGCTCCAAGAATCTGGTATGAGACATTATCCAAGCATTTACTAGAACATGGATTTACAAGAGGTCAGATTGATCCAACTTTGTTTATGAAGAGGGAGAATGACGATTTGTTGTGCGTTCAAGTATATGTGGACGATATTATCTTCGGATCAACCAGTGCGTTAATGTGCAAAGAATTTGAAGAAATCATGAAGTCTAGATTCCAGATGAGTTCAATGGGGGAGATTAATTTCTTTCTTGGATTACAAGTGAAACAATCAGCTAACGGAATTTTCATCAATCAATCAAAATTTGTTGAGAAGTTGTTGAAGAAGTTCAAGATGCAAGATTGTCAGACAATTCGAACTCCATCTGATGTAAACTGCAAGATTCAACCTTATCCAAAGGGCAAAGCAGTTGATCAAACACTATACAGATCAATGATCGGTTCTCTGATGTACCTTACTGCATCAAGACCAGACATCATGTACGCTGTGTGTGTATGCGCCAGATACCAGTCTGATCCGAAAGAGTCGCACCTTGTTGCTGTGAAGCGTATATTCAGATATCATAAAGGGAAACCAAATCTTGGGTTATGGTATCCTTACGAAGGAAATTTTGAATTATATAGCTATTCTGACAGTGATTTTGGTGGTTGTGCTCTTGACAGGAAATCGACTACTGGTGGATGTCAATTTCTGGGTCCTAGGCTTGTCTCTTGGCAATGCAAGAAGCAGACCAATGTTTCTGTATCCACAGCTGAAGCAGAGTATATCGCTGCATCTGCAGGATGTTCTCAGGTTTTGTGGTTACAAAATCAGTTGCTTGACTACGGGTTTAACTTTCTAAAAACTCCTATTTACATAGACAATACTGCTGCTATGTTTATTACTGCTAATCCTGTTCAACACTCAAAAACCAAACATATCGAAATTCGATATCATTTTTTAAGAGACAACTCTGAAAAGGGTTTAATAATTTTGATTAAGGTTCATACCGACAAACAACTGGCAGATCTTTTCACAAAATCTTTTTTGTCAGGCCGGTTTGAATTCTTAATTCAATCCATAGGATTAATCAATCATGATTGATTCTATTTTTCGTAAAAAAAAAAACAAACAAAAATCAGAAAAATATAAAGCCAAAAATATAATAAGTTGATGTCATATATTGTTTCCGTTGTCTTTTATTTTATGTTTTGCATTGTGTGTGTGCATGAAAAAGAAAAGCAAAAACAAAATATAAAAGCAAAAAGAAAAGAAAATATCATGTCATAAGAATCTATATTGCACAATGTTAGGGCTATTTCCTTGTTAAGATTTACTTTGTATTTTGTTTAATGTTTATATGTTTGTAAATAGTTTAGGGTCTATTTTGTTATATTCCTTAAACTTGTAATTGGTTGATATAGGCATGTAGTTTGTGTGTGTGAGGAGAGGCTAGATCACTTTTACACTGTTAGAGAGAGAATTAACTGTGTGTGATTTATTTTTCTCCTGCACCTTGTACTACGAATTGCTTTGATCATCAATATACAGAGAATTATTAGTATGGATTGTGTTTGTGATTGAATCGATTGTTTTGTACTTGTTATTCTGATCATTGTGAGCGATTGAACGATCCAATTGAACCTATCAATTGGTATCAGAGCTTTCGGTATTGTGTTGTTCGCTGTTCTTAAGCAAAACACATCAAAATTGCTCAAAAATCATGATCTGAATGAATTGTTGCTGTTTTTAGTTGTGATTTATCATCGCAATCACTCCTATACACAACGATTGTGCAGATTCTATCAGATCATCATCAGATCTGAAGATTTAAGAAGAAAAGAAAAAGTTACTGTTCGATCAATTTTTGCTCAAATTCATCGAAGAATGATGATGTTTTGGATTGATTGATATAAGGGATTGATAATCGGACCTTTTCACAGCTTGTGTGTGAATTTTAGACAATTTGGACAAATTTTAGACAAAACCCAGAAAATCTTCATGAAGAAGATGATGAACAGTTGAGTTTTGGTTGAAGATTAACTTGCCGGGTGATATATTTGACTTAGACATTTTCCTTGGACTTAGATTTTGTGAAGAAATTAGGCCCTGTGCAGCCGTGTAAGGAAATTTGTTCTAGACGGGTGAAGAATTTGACTTGAAAAAGTGCTACTGTTCAACTGGATCATACACTGTTGTGCCGGGTAATACACTGTTACGCCGGGTGATAGAGAAAATACAGCCGGGTAAACTTCAACTGTGTTGCCGGGTAATTAACAACTGTCGTGTGACCAAGTACTGTTCAGCCGTGGAAGCTCTTTGCCGTGTCAAGATTCTGCCGGGTCAAGACTATTGCCGTGTGAAGTGTTTCTTGCTGCCGGGTAACTGTTCATCCGGGTGAAGAACAAAAGTATTACAACTGTTTAGCCGGGTAACTATTTAGCCGTGTGAAGACTTGTTTCTGCCGGGTGAAGAACAAATACACTGTTTAGCCGGTTGAAGAAGGATTTTCACTGTTTTGCCGTGTGACTCACTTGAGTTGTTTTTAATACTTGTTTCTTATCTTGTCTTTAATTTCTTGTCTTTATTATCTACAATAATCCAAAAATATTTTGTTTTTGAATAAGTGTGTTTTTGAATGAACAAGGTTATAAGTTATGAAAAGCAAAGGTATTGGATGTGTTAAAAACAAACCCAAGGTCTTGTAATTTGTTTTTTAAGAAATTGCTTCGGGATATAGAAAAATTGGTTGTGCAAAAACATTTTTCAAAAAGAAAAAGGAAATTGAATTTTAATTGAAAAATTAATTTGTTGCAATGTTTAATGTTGTTTGATAATTAATATGACAAACATTCTTTTTAAGGATATCTTGTCAAATTAATATGTCGGAGAATGTTGCAGGTGCAATAAATGATCGTTGAAAAAGTCAACAGACGAGGAAAATTGAAGAAATCACTTAAGTGTTATTGCCGGGTAAAGATATCAGATACAACTGTGCAGCCGGGCAAAGAACTGTTCAGCCGGGTAAAGTTGTAAGTCTGATACTTGCCGGGTGATTAAGGAAAAAGGTGAAGATATTATGACCACTGTACAGCCGGGCAATGATCATGTCAAATACAGCCGGGTGAAGGTCATAGATATCTTGCCGGGTGACAAGTGTGTACTATACAGCCGGGTAATGAAGAATTCATGTTGCCGTGTAAGGGTATGACACTATGTTGCCGGGTAATGAAGAAGTGTGTATGCCGTGTGAAGAAGGTTGTCAAAGGTTGCCGTGTAAAGAAGAAAGCAAGCCGGTTGATGAAGGAAAGCAACTGTGTTGCCGGGTGATGAAGAAAAGTTGCCGGGTGATGTTTTGATAACAACTATTCTGCCGGGTGATGAATAAAATCCATCAGGTGTAGTTGTTCCTTAACCTTTACCCGTCACTACAGTGACTTACCCGTATCTACAGTGCTTGACCCGTCAAGTGAATTTCACATGTTGGTGACTTGTTTTATGTACTTGACCCGTAACTACAGTACATGACCCGTCACTACAGTACTTGACCCGGCAAGGTTTATTGGGCCTATTTTGCTTTTGTTGACCCGGCACTTAAAATTTTGACCTAAAATTTTTGACGATACAAATGACCGCCTCTTCACAAACACTTATCATTTCACACTTTCACCTTCACACAAACACTCTGAACCTCAAATCGCCTTTGTTATCATATTCAATCTATTGCTCTATAACAAGATTAATCGATTGAATAAGGTAGTGATTAAGTGTTTTTGACCTAAATCGACCTGCAAATCAACTGTTAAAAAGAAAAACGATGATGAACAGTGTTTTGAACTTGAATCGACACTTTGATTTTGAGCATTAAAACTTAAATCGAATGTTGTTTTAGGGTTAAAATCTGTCGATTATCAACATTCTATCACTCATTTGCATTAAAACACCTTAAAATCGACTGAATCAAGTGTAATGTTCTTAACTGACAAAAATCGCCATTGATGAACTTTGAAGCTTTTAAAAGTTAAACATCAAAACGATAAAATATCTGTTTAAAAGTGTTAAAACTGAACCAAAACATGTTAAACTTTTTCATAATAAATTTATCAAAATTTTGCCTAAGTGATTAACTGTTAAAAGTTCAAACATGAAGTATAATCCTTAAAATTCAATGTTGTTTGATTAAAATGATGAAAAATCAGATTATTAGAACAATGTAGGATTAAAAATGATTATGTTAATGTTTTTGCTTTCTAACTTTTAGTTAAACACTTATTAAATTTTTGATATATTTAATGAAGAATCTAATACATTTGCCTTGTTTTGTGTTTGTTTGTGTTTTTAACAGATGGAGAATCTCAAATTTGAACCTAAACATAATTTGGTGGCATGTTTAGATGAATCACTTCCTGAGACAGAAGGTTATAGAGATATGATTCAGTTCATCAAGAGGACCAAGTATGTTTATACTATATGTGCCAAACCGGTCATATATGCAAGGCTGATCAAGAGCTTCTGGAGATCAGCAGAGGTTGTGAGAGATGAGAATGGAGTTGCTGTGGTTAGAGGGCATATCACTAGAGACTGGGTACTAAATGTTACTGAAGAAGCTATTAGGCAAGCTCTGAGAATAGATGAGGATGAGGTTGGCATGATGGATGAACTGACCATGGAGGAATGTAAATCTGGATTTGTTAATATGGGACATCCGCCTATATTTCCAAAGTCTCAGTTTTACAGAGCTAAGTTGGGAAGGAAGTACAAGTTGCTGTGTTATGTAGTGCAACAATGCATGTCTAGAAGGAGTGCAGGGTTTGATAACTTTCCTTCAGACATTGCATCACCAATTGTGGCAATAGCTGAGAACAAGCCATTCAACATGTCGAGGTGGATTATGAATGGTTTTGTGTTCAACTTGGTGAAAGGAAAAAGATTTAAGTTCCTCATGTACCCGAGGTTCTTACAGCTGATGATAAACATTGCTTATCCTATCATCAGATCTGAGGGTTATGCTGGAGGCATGTTGTATACTGAGGACATGAACGATCTCTCTTACCGAAAGATGAGTATCGGGAATGTGCCTGATATTGAATTGTTTGACTATATGAGAGATATAGTCAACAATGAAGAAGATGTAGATGGAGTATATTATCACATATCTCATGGTGAGATTGTGAATCCACTGGATCTTGTGGATGAGGTGCCAGACAATCTATTGGATGATGACGAGTACTTTGCTCGTCATCCAGAAGATGAAGAAGATGATGGCAATGATGATGGTGACAATGATGAAGATAGTGATGGTGATGATGGTAATGATGATGGTGGTGATGATGCTGAATCTGAATCCAATTCAGAGGAGGCTGAACCTATGGAAGTAGAGAATGTGGTGATAGAAGAACCTGTTGAGGTTGCTTCTGAGATTGAAAAGGTTGCTGTTGAAGTTCCAAAAGAGATTGCTGTTAAGTATGTTCGAAAGAAGAGGTCGAAACCAATAGAAAAGCCTGAAGAGATTGATGTGATAGAGATTGCTCAGACAGTAATGGCCGAAGCTGAATCTATTGCACAGATAGATGAAGTGGATGCTGGCATTACTGATCCCATTTCCGTTGATATTCCCACCAATTCACCACAAATTGCTGAAAACATTGGACAAGATTTGGAGTCTTCACCAAATGTTGTGCCAAGTGTTGATGAAGTTGAGGATGAAAAAGAGAAACGGATTGCAGAATTGGAGGAGATAGTTGAAAATCTGTTTAAGGCAAATGATCTGTTGAAAGCCTCAAACGAACGGAAAAGGAAAAGATTGGATGAGTACTGGGATATACATAATCAGAATATGAAAACTTTCAAGAAGTTGGATGAGGATCATGTGAAATTAGTTGATGAACATGTGATGTTGAAAGGAGATTATGAAAAACTTAAGGATGAGCATGAAACTTTGAAATTTGATTACAAAGAATTACAAGCTGAGTGTAATACTTTGAATGCAGAGAAAGAGATGTTGGAAAAAGAGTTGGAGGAAACTAGATCGAAGAAATCTGGCTCATCATCAGACAAAGACTTTTCTGAAGAAGTTGTCGAAGAGGCTGAATCTGAAGTTCCAAAAGTATACTTGACTAGAGCTCGAGGAACTACAAATGTTGGTATTTTGGTAGAATCGCCAATTATCATTCCCGATGAAGCTGCTGCTGAAACTGTCAATATGGACAAAGCTGAGGGAAAGAGGAAAATAGATGCTATACCGGAGTTATTTGGTGATGAAGAAAGTTCGAAAAGGGTAAAAAATGATAAAACAGTGCAGATTGAGCCGATTCAATCTGTATCTGTAGCTGAGATTGAGAAAGTTGCTGAAACTGAGATTGTGTCTGAAGCTGAAACTGAAGTAT
The DNA here is from genome assembly GCA_030867185.1 of Tagetes erecta. Lineage (NCBI taxonomy): Eukaryota > Viridiplantae > Streptophyta > Magnoliopsida > Asterales > Asteraceae > Tagetes > Tagetes erecta. The sequence goes on from CM061497.1 coordinate 10,458,542, forward strand.
ATGTAGCAACAGATAGTGAGAAAGAGGTTGACTCTGGAGATACAGTTCAGGTTGAGCCGATTCAACCTGAAGCTGGTGAAGTTGAAAGTGCGCTTAAAACTGTTACTGAAGTTGCTAGTCAGTCTGAGCCGGTTCAAACTGACGAAGCACCTATGATAGAGGCTTTGGATGATTTAGACATTGATTGGACTGAGTCTGAGGATGAAGCTGAGCCAGAACCAGTACAGAATACTGTTGAAGAATTGCCAGATGATTTGGATCAGAGGTTTGCTTATTTAGAGAGAATGAAGTATAACTCTGTATTTTTGAATGGATTGACGGTGACTCAGATTAATGAAGAATACGAGAAATGTATGATTCATCAAGACAAAGCTGAAGCAGATAAGAAGGAGTTTGTGACTGAGATGGGCGAATGGACTCCAATGCAGGAAAGTTTGAATATTGAAGATCTGCCACCGACTGAGCTTTACCATCAAAATCCTGATGAAATGACTACTTCTGATATGCGAAGTTGGTTGAGTTCGAGGAACTATCCGTATAAAACTTTGCAGAGGTTGAAATCAGAATCTTTGAGGAAGATTGTGGTCAGTTTCATGAAAACAGAAAAGATGTACAAGAGGATGTTTTACTTGGATTACAATAATCCTCAGTATTTTGAGCTGACAAAGAGATTTAAAGTGCTTGGGCCGAAGGAGATTCCGGTAATGGCACTTCCTGAAGATGCTCACAAGAAAAGACACGAACTAATGGATATGTTTCCTAGCGAAGTCAAATCTTACAACATTCCAATGGAGGTGCGTGAGACTTGGCATAAGGCATCAACACCAGGTGATGTGGTGAGGTCGCTGATGAGTAAAGGACAATCTATTGCTGAATTATTGGATTCAATGATTGTGCCTGAGAAAAATAAGAAGGTAAAGATAATCGCGTGGAAATATGATGAAGTTTTTGATGCGTTTATGATCAAGAGGGTAAATGGTTTATGTGACGTTTATCATTACTATTCAAGCATCTTCAAATTGGAAGTTCAGGATCTGAAAGAGTTGCACAAGCTGAAGTTAATTAATCACACGCATGCTGAGCGTGGTGATAAATGCGTGATACTTCTTGATGCTGGAATGAGTAGAACAGCTAAGTTTCTTGACTTTAGAGGTCAACAAGAAGATACCGCATATGTGCAAGCTAAGAAACAAAGAAAGAAGAAGCGATTGGTGGTAACTGAAGATATGTACTTGGAAGAGTTCTCGGATGAGTATTTTGATAAGATTACAGATCCTGGATTGAAGGTGATTGATGGAAGTCAGACAACGAAGCCTATACTCAGAGTATTTTACAATCAGGAAACATTTGAACTGAAGCTTGTTCGGAACTTGGAGGATTGGGATAAGGATATGATCACACTCTTTAGTACCTTTGAGTTGAAGCTATTACATCCTTCATATATCGAGTTTTTGAGAAGTTATAGAATGGAGAAATGTAAGGATAAACTAGCTGAAGCTGACAGGAAGTTATTTGTGGTTATGATTGAAGTAATAGCAGCTGCTTCGGAGAAGATTCGTGTGAGAAAGGCTTTACTCAATTCTAATCTCGTGAGGGTTGATATACCAGAGATAGAATATATGCGGATCAGTAGGAAGGGTACATTGGAGGTGAAAGTTCAAGGCCAAGAGATGCCATTTGAGTTTTATGCTAATATCGATTTTGCAGGTTTGAATCTGGATTCGCTCAGACGCATGAATGCTCTACCAATTCTGACAAATGAATCCAAGCCTCGACAAGCTAAGATCGCTGAAAAGTTCAAATCCTGTATTGAAGAAGCTTTGAAAGAACAAGAGGAGTATAAAGGTCGAGAGTTGCTGAACGTGAAAGAAGAACCAGAAGATTGATAGAAAAAGATTGAAGATTGATGCTGATAAAAGAAGAAAAAGATTGAAGTTTTTGAAGATCCAAAGATAAATCTTAGGGGGAGTACTGTTAGGGCTATTTCCTTGTTAAGATTTACTTTGTATTTTGTTTAATGTTTATATGTTTGTAAATAGTTTAGGGTCTATTTTGTTATATTCCTTAAACTTGTAATTGGTTGATATAGGCATGTAGTTTGTGTGTGTGAGGAGAGGCTAGATCACTTTTACACTGTTAGAGAGAGAATTAACTGTGTGTGATTTATTTTTCTCCTGCACCTTGTACTACGAATTGCTTTGATCATCAATATACAGAGAATTATTAGTATGGATTGTGTTTGTGATTGAATCGATTGTTTTGTACTTGTTATTCTGATCATTGTGAGCGATTGAACGATCCAATTGAACCTATCACACAAAGTGAGAAATGGTAGTTACACTAGACATTATTTGTTACATCTTTTTTAAATAAAGACTGATGAATGTTAATTGATGTGCTAGACAGCTCAGGCAATTAGACTGAAAAAGTAAGTTGATTGTTGACAAACATAAACTTAATGATCTTTGTGTTAAGTTCCATTGTTATACATGTCTAGATATATATCTTTTGATACATTGCTTGTGATGATAGTTGTGCATGATCGGGTAACGATGTAGTCTATTCAGTGTGATGAACCGCATCGTGAGCTTCTTTGTTGTGGTACCCACAGACCTGAAGTCTCACACGAAGTCTCTTTTGAGCTTCAAGATGCAGCAAAAGATTCCAAAATGGAACAAAAAGAGTCCCAAATGTGGACCAACACCAAACAAAATTCCAAAAAGGAATTCAGAAGATTCCCAAGGGGAACAATAGGAAAGAAAAATTCCCAAAGATGGAATTAAAAAGAAGTCCCAAAGTGGACCAAATTCGAATAGAACCCAGATTCCACACTGTGTATGACTGTAAGTGACCAAGTTGTGTACAATATGCATTCAGGTAGTGATTGATAAGGAAATATGTTGACATATGTATACATGTGGGTCACATAAGTCATTCTAATCGAACCTTAAATATCATCATGATACTGAAAAAGTAAGTGTGTCAATTCGAGCTAATTGGTATGTTCTCATATCATCACTCAATCAAGCATAAGTCAAATGTCTATTCAAAACTTGCAAAACATGTTCAGATAATGTGTGGTATGATCTCACTGCGATATTTTGATTCATTGCATTGCATATGTCTTTAATTTAATGTGTGTGCTTTGTGTATGCAGGCATATGGAATCTTTATTGACACATCAACATCCTTGTTAAACTTAAAAATTTTCAAGAAATTTCAAGTTTAGGGGGAGAATAAATTGAAGAAAAATATCTATACAAAAATCCAAAAATATTGTTGAATAAGTGTGTTTTGAATGAACAAGATTATGTGGTATGAAAAGCAAAGGTATTGGATATGTGTTAAAAACAAACCCAAGGTCTTGTGAATTGTTTTTAAGAAATTGCTTCGGGATATAGAAAAATTGGTTGTGCAAAAACATTTTTTTTGAAAAAGAAAAAGGAAAATGAATTTAAATTGTGTTAAATTTGTTGCCCTAAAAATGTTGATTGATAATTAATGTGACAAATTCTTTTTAAGGATATCTTGTCTAATTAATGTGTCAAGAATGTTTGCAGGTACAATAAATGCTGTTGAAAAAGTCAACAGACGAGAAAAGTGAAGAAAAATCGCAAAGTGTTATAGCCGGGCAAAGATATCAGATACAACTGTTCTGCCGGGTAATGAACATACTGTTCAGCCGGGTAATGTTGTGATGTTGATACAAGCCGGGTGATTGAGAAAAAGGTGAAGATATTATGACCACTGTACAGCCGGGCAAAGATCATGTCAAATATTGCCGGGTGAAGGTCATAGATATCTGCCGGGTGACAAGTGTTTACTATACAGCCGGGTAAAAGAGAAATCTTCTTGCCGTGTAAAGTGTATGACACTGTGTTGCCGGGTAATGAAGAAAAGCATGCCGGGTGATATTGAAGAAGAATGTTGCCGTGTAAAGAAGAATGCTGCCATGTGAAGAAGGCATGCCGGGTGATGAAGAAAGCAAGCCGGATGAAAGAAAAGCAGCTGTGTTGCCGGGTGATGAAGAAAGGTTGCCGGGTGATGTTTTAAAGACTACTATTCTGCCGGGTGATGAATAAAACCCATCAGGTGTAGTTGTTCCTAACCTTTACCCGTCACTACAGTGACTTACCCGTCTCTACAGTGTTTGACCCGTCAAGTATATTTCACATGTTGTGACTTGTCCAAACAGTACATGACCCGTCACAACAGTGCATGACACGGATCAACAGTGCTTGACCCGGCAAGGCTTATTGGGCTTTTTAAGCTTGCCCGTCCAATTTGTTGACCCGGCACTTCATGTTTGACCTAAATTTTTGACGATATAAAAACCCGCCTCTTCACAAACACTTATCACTTTTCACATTCACTTTCAAGCAAATCCCCTGTACCTAAATTGTTTTGATTATCATATTCAGTCATTGTTCTGTAACAAGTGTAATCGACTGAATAAGGTATTGTACTTGTGATTTGTTCTTGATAAACCTGCAAATCGACCGATAAAATGAAAAACGATGATGAACAGTGTTTTGACCATTGAATCGACACTTTGATTGTGTGTGTTAAAACCTAAATCAAATGTTGTTTTAAGTGTAAAATCTGTCGATCATTAAGAATCTATCACTCATTTGCACCAAAACACCTTAAAACCAACTAAATCAATCAAAATTGTCATAACAGTCAAAATCGCCATTGTTGAACTTTGAAGCTCTTAAATGTTAAACATCAAAATGATGAAATGTTTGGTTAAAAATGACAAATCCTTGTTAAAACAAGAACTAAAACATGATAAACAATTTCATCATACAAATGTCAAAATTGTGCTTAAGTGTTAAACTGTTAAATTGAAAATTGTTGTATAATCATTAAAATTCAAAGTTGTTTTGATCAAAATGATGAAAATCAGTTTGTTAGATCAATTTAGGGTTAAAATGATTATGTGAATGCTTTTCTTCTTAAGCACAATTTGGTGGCATGTTTGGATGAATCTATCCCTGAAACTGATGGTTACAGAGATATGATCAAGTTTATCAAGAGGACGAAATATGTATATGCTATGTGTGCCAAACCGGTCATATATGCAAGGCTGATTAAGAGTTTTTGGAGGACAGCAGAGGTTATCAGAGATGATCATGGTGTTGTTGTTGTTAGAGGAAATATTGCTGGTGATATGGTATTGACAGTGTCTGAAGAAGCAATCAGAACTGCCTTAAGGATTGATGAAGATGAAGTTGGTATGAATGATGAATTAACCATAGCAGAATGTCAATCGTGTTTTGTTAATATGGGTCATCCACCTGTATTTCCAAAGTCACAGTTTTACAGAGCAAAATTGGGAAAGAAGTTCAAGTTGCTATGTTATGTTGTTCAACAGTGCATGTCCAGGAGGAGTGCAGGTTTTGACAACTTCCCATCTGACATAGCTTCACCGATAGTTGCCATTGCAGAGAACAAACCATTCAACATGTCGAGATGGATTATGAATGGATTTGTGTTTAACTTGGTGAAAGGCAAGAGGTTTAAGTTTCTCATGTACCCGAGATTCTTACAACTGATGATTAATGTTGCCTATCCTATCATCAGAGCCGAAGGTTATTCTGGAGGTATCTTATATACTGAGGACATGAACGATCTATCTTACAGAAAGATTAGTATCGGGAATGTGCCTAATGTGGAGTTGTTTGACTATATGAGAGATATAGCCAACAATGAAGAAGATGTTGAAGGTATTTATCATCATATTTCGAATGGAGAGATTGTGAATCTAGTGGATCTTGTTGATAGAGAGATTGATGAAAGTGATGATGGTCAACATGATGATGGTAATAATGATGGTGAAAGTGATGATGGTCAAGATGATGATAATGATGATGGTGGTAATGAAGGTGCTGAATCTGAATCTAATTCAGAGGAGGCAGAGATTGTTGAAACAACTGAACCGATGGAATTGTAGACTGAGAATGTTGAAGTCATTGAGCCTGTTGAGATAGAAGAACCTGTTGAGGTTGCTTTAGTTGAAGAAGAAGTAGTTGCTGAAATTCCAAAGGATATTACTGTTCAGTATGTTAGAAGAAGAAGGACGAAATCAGTGATAGAGTCTGTGACTGTAGAGGAACCGAATGTAATTGAGCCTGAAGAGATAGATGTAATTCAGATTGCTCAGGAGGTAATGGCCGAAGCTGAATCTATTGCACAGATAGTTGAAGAAGCTGATGCTGGCATTGCTGACCCTATTCTTGTTGATATACCAACCACATCATCCCCTGCTGAAGAAAACATTGGACAAGGTTTGGAGTCTTCACCAAATTTTGTGCCAAGTGTTGATCAAACAGAGAATGAGAAAAGAATTGTTGAGTTAGAGGAGATGGTTGCAAAGTTGGTAGAAGCGAATGGCCTGTTGAAAGCTTCAAATGAACGGAAAAAGAAAAGGTTTGATGAGTATTGGGATATTCATAATCAAAATCTGAAAATTTTCAAAGAGTTGGATGCAGATCATCTCAAATTGAAGATTGAACATGATGATTTGAAGGATAAATATGAAAAATTGAAGGAGGAGCATGAGAATCTGAAGTTCGATTATACGGATTTAAAGGCTGAATGCAATACTTTGGATGCAGAGAAAGAGATGTTGGAGAAATGGCTGGAGGAAACGAAACCGAAGAAATCTGGCTCATCATCTGATAAAGATTTTTCAGATGAAGTAGTTGAAACAACTGAAGCAGCTCTAGTACCAAAAGTTTATCTGACCAGAGCACGAGGTACTACAAATGTTGGCATAAGGGTGGAATCTCCGATCATCATTCCCGATGAAGCTGTTGCTGAAACTGTCATCTCTGACAAAGCTGAGGGAAAAAGGAAGTTAGATGCTATTCCAGAGATTATGGGTGATGAAGGTAGTTCGAAAAAGGCAAAGATTGATGAGATTGTGCAGATTGAGCCGATTCAATCTGTAGCTGTGGTTGAAATGGCTGAGAGAGCTAAGGATGGTGATGAGACTATGACTGAAGCTGAAATTGCCAAAACAGTTCAGATTGAGCCGATTCAATCTGAATCTGTAGCTGACACTGAAGTAGTTGAGTTGACAGATAGTGAGAAGGAAGTTGGTTATGAGGAAACAGTTCAGATTGAGCCGATTCAATCTAAAGCTGTTGATATGCCTGAAACTGTACCTGAAGTTGCAAGTCAGTTTGAGTCGGTTCAAACTGACAATGCACTTATGATTGAAGCTTTAGATGATTTGGACGATATAGATTTCACTGAGTCTGAGCCAGAAGCTGAACCAGAAACAAATGTTGATCAAGAGATTCCGGATTATTTGGATCAAAGATTTGCATATCTTGAGAAAATGAAATACAATGCTGTGTTCTTGAATGGGTTGACTGTGAGCCAGATAAACGAAGAATATGAAAAGTGTATGATTGCCCAAGACAAAGCTGCTGCTGATAAGAAAGAGTTTGTCATTGAGATGGGTGAATGGACTCCAATGCAAGAAAGCCTGAACATAGAAGACTTGCCTCCAACTGAACTTTATCATCAAAATCCGGAAGAAATGTCGAGTACAGATATGCGAAGTTGGCTAAGCTCAAGGAACTATCCATATAGAACTTTGAAGAGGTTGAAATCTGAGTCACTGAGGAAGATTGTTACTAGTTTTATGAAGACGGAGAAAATGTACAACCGGATGTTTTATTTGGACTACAACAATCCTCAGTATTTCGAGCTGACAAAGAAATATAAAGTTCTTGGACCTAAAGAACTTCCGGTGATGGCTTTACCTGAAGATGCTCACAAGAAAAGGCACGAATTGATAGATATGTTTCCAAGCGAAGTTAAATCTTATAACATACCGATGGATGTTCGCGAATCATGGCATAAGTCAGCCACAGCATGTGACGTGGTGAGGTCACTGCTGAGTAAAGGTCAGTCAATCGCTGAATTACTTGATTCGATGATTGTGCCAGAGAAGAATAAGAAGGTGAAGATAATTGCATGGAAATACGATGAAGTGTTTGATGCTTTTATGATAAAGAGAGTTAATGGATTATGTGACGTATATCATTATTACTCGAGCATTTTCAAACTAGAAGTTCAAGATTTGAAGGAGCTGCACAAACTCAGGTTGATAAATCACACGCATGCTGAGCGTGGTGATAAATGTGCAATGCTTATTGATGCCGGGATTGCTAGACCACCGAAGTATCTTGATTTCAGAGGCCAACAAGAAGATACTGCTTATGTGCAAGCCAAGAAAGAAAGAAAGAAGAAACGATTGGTTGTGACTGAAGATATGTATCTTGAAGAATTTTCGGATGAATATTTTGACAAGGTGACAAATCCTGGATTGAAGGTGATAGATGGTTCGCAAATGACAAAGCCTATACTTAGAGTTTTCTATAATCAAGAAACCTTTGAGTTGAAGCTTGTTCGGAATTTGGATGATTGGGACAAAGACATGATTACACTGTTTAGTACTTTTGAGTTGAAGCTGCTACATCCGTCATACATAGACTTTTTGAGAAGCTACAGAATGGAGAAGTGTAAAGATGCACTTGCTGAAGCTGATAGGAAGTTGTTTGTTGTAATGATTGAAGTAATAGCTGCGGCAACTGAAAAGATACGAGTGAGAAAGGCATTGCTGAACTCTAATCTCGTGAGGGTTGATTTACCAGAGATAGAGTATATGAGAATATCTAGAAGAGGAACTTTGGAGGTGCAAGTCAAAGGACAAGAGATGCCGTTTGAATTTTATGCTAATATTGACTTTGCAGGTTTAAATCTGGATTCACTTAGACGCATGAATGCCTGCCTAATTTTGACAAATGAGTCCAAGCCGAGACAAGCCAAAATTGCTGAAAAGTTCAAGTCCTGTATAGAAGAAGCATTAAAGGAACAAGAAGAGTTCAAAGGAAAAGAGCTGCTGAATGTCAAAGATGAACCGGAAGATTGGTAGACAGAGATTGATGCTGAACAAAGAAGAAAAAGATAGAAGATTTTGCTGAAGATTCAAAGATAAATCTTAGGGGGAGTACTGTTAGGGTTATTTCCTAGTTAAGATTTACTTTGTATTTTGTTTATATGTTTGTATATAGTTTAGGGTCTATTTTGATATATTCCTTAAACTTGTATTTTGTTGCTTTAAGCATGTAGTGAGAGAGTGTGAGGAGAGAGGCTAGATCACTATTACACGTTAGAGAGAGAATTAACTGTGTGTGATTTATTTCTCCTGCACTTGTACTACAGATTTGCTTTAATCATCAATATACAAAGAGAATTATTAGTATGAATTGTGTTTGTGATTGAACTGTTTGTTTGTGCGAATTATTCTGATCATTGTGAGTAATATTAACGATCCAATTGAACCTATCATATTTAAAACAAGTTTGCAAATTGACACCAAGAACCATTTAAGTTAAATATGCAACCATTTTTATATATATTTGATTTCTTAGATCCAAATATGTAACACGATGTAACATATATAACTTTGGTTTATTGGTTTTTTTTTTAGTTTCAATTAAATATATAACATTTTTTTATAGATATTTGATTTTTTGATCCAAATATGTAAGACGATGTAATAAATGTAATACATGGAGTTTTGTTTTTATATTATATGTAACACGATGTAACAAACGTAGTCTATTCAGTTTTGTTTTTTGAAAAAATATGTAATATGATGTATCAAGATGTAAAAAAATTACGTTAATTTTGTTTTTACTGTTCGATTGCTTGACATACATACCGGTTAGTTTTCGACAGGTTGTTCAAATTTAAGTTAAATATGTAACACTATGTAACTTATGTAATTTTGCTTTATTGCTTTTTAAATTTAAGTTAAATATGTAACAATATGTAACTTTGATTTTATTAATTCATATATCAGATTTTATATCAACTTTCTTTAAGTAAATAGTTTCAATTAAAATATGTATCATAATGTAACATATGTAATACTATGTCAGAATTGACATGTAATGTTTTCCAGTTTTTTAATAAAATGTAACACGATGTAACATGTTTAACTGACGCTTAACTATCTAGTTTTGTTTTTAATAAAATATGTAACACGATGTAACAAATGTACTAGTTATTTTTTATTCAAATATGTATACGATGTAACATATGTAACTTTGATTTTTTTAGATCCAAATGTGTTACACGATGTAACATATGTAACTTGTTGGATTGGCACTTAATCCATTTAGTTTTCTTTTTTGTAGGTAAATGAACTTTTGTATCAAAGATGAGGAGATTATCAAGAATCGAAGCATGTATGAAGCATGATTGCAACTATGTAACACTATGTATCAACTAACATGTATTTTTTTATCAACTTTAACAAAATATGTAACACGATGTAACAAACGTAATCCATATAGTTTTGTTTTTAAAATATATGTAACACGATGTAACAAACGTAATCCATGGAGTTGTGTTTTTATATAATATGTAACACGATGTAATAAACGTAATCCTTCAGTTTTTAATAAAATATGTATCACGGTGTAACATGATGTAACAAACGTAACATATCTGGAGTGACACGTATTCCATTCATTTTTGTTAATATGTAACAAGATGTAACAAACCTATCAATTAGTGTAACAAGGTGTAACAAACGTATCAGCTAGTGTCATTGAAATAAAAAAAGTAGAAGAGAGAAATTATAAAGTATGTGAGATAAATTATATTAAATAGAAAAAGTAGAACCACAACGGATCTGGTAGCAGATCTGAACCGCCATGAACACACACTATCTTGAATTCGAACGACAATAACGACTCCGGTAATCGGCTTACTGTTGAAGATCACGCCGGTAAAGAAATGATGTCGTTGTTGCAAATGTTTTTCGACGATGAGGGAGGGTTCAGAAAGTGAGTAGTTACATAGTGTTACATACTTTTTAAAACAGGAAAAGCTACATCAGTTCAGGTGTGGTGTTACACATATGTTACATCGTGTTACACATGTAACATAGTGTTACATATTTTTTATTAAAAACAAAAAATTACATTAATTTAAATGTAGTGTCACATATGTTAGACGCAAACAATTATCTAAACATACATAGAGATCTACGAGTTGAAAATAATTAAAAAAAATGAGTTAATCACCGTAATCAAACAAATAATAAACAATGAGTTACACATTGTTACATATACTAAAATCTACCCCGGTGGCGAGAGTCTTGAAATACTTCTAAAATCGCTTGCCTCATTGTAGCGTATTGGTCAGTTAACACCAGCAAATGTTGTTTTTCATGAGCAGTAATAAAACACTCTAGCAACCATGTGTATGATTCGATAGTCTCGTTAAAGAGAAGACCAACTCCAACGTAACACAATTCTTGTAATTATCAACTCCCATAAAGGGGACAAAAAATCATGTTATACCCAAAAAAACGACAATAAATGTCATACTTTTAATGTTTAAAAAATGTAACTAAGTGAAACAATATGTAACAAGTTGATAAAAACTAACAAATACGAATGGGGGTGAGTTAATGAAGGTGATTCTTCAAATCTTAAGAACATGATGTTGGCCATTAATGGAGATGCTAATCGAGAAAAATTGTGTAACATTATAAAAACTAAAAAAATTGGATGGACTACTACTAGGACTAACAAAAACAAAGCGCATGATCTGTAACATTATAAAAACATTAAATTGAAGTCATATTACTTTTGTTACATCGTGATACATGTTTTTTTTAAAAACATGTCTAAATGGATTACGTCTAACTCCAGACATTTTACAGTGTTATGTCGTGTTAAATATTTTATTAAAATTGATTAAAAAAATACATGTCAGTTCATACATAGTGTTACATATGTTACATAGTTTCAATCATGTTTCATACATGTTACATATTTTATTAAAACCAAAACTAGATGGATTAAATATCAGTCACGACATGTTACATATGTTACATCGTGTTACATATTTTATTACAGCGTTTGTTGCATCGTGTTACATATTTTGTTCAAATAAAAACTAAATGAATTAAGTTCAGGTTAGACATGTTACATATGTTACATATTTTATTACATATTGTTACATATTTGAATCTATAAAAAAATCACAGTTATATATGTTACACCGTGTTACATATTTTATTAAAAACAAATTTATATATGTTACATTGTGTTATATATTTGGATCTAAAAAATCAAATCTATAAAACCAATCATGCAAGTTACATATGTTACATCGTGTTACATATTTAGAATTAAAAAAAATCAAATATCAATAAAAATGTTACATATTGTTACATCATTACATAGTAAACCTGTATCCGATTCAACATTAAATGGGTTAGTTTTGTGATTAATGCTTAAACCAAAACAAGAGCTTACACAAATACCTACACAAATATTGATTCCAAGTAACATACTACGTCACCTCACGATCTCCAAATCCAGATCTATACCCCAAATTAATATTAATAATCAAATCAAAACCAAAAATAAATCCAACTCTATCATCATCAACCAATAAAACTTCAAATGCGAACACAATTTGGTATATAAACTTATGTTTTTAAGCTTTAGAGGTATATATTTAACTTAAAATGTTATTTAGGTTATTAGAGAATTATAGATAACTGTTTAAAATAATTAAAAATAATAAAATTAAGTAAAATAGTTTGTGGGTTTCGAACCCACGACCTTTTCCTTGAAACTGAAACATACTCCACCACCAGACCAGAATCATTATTTTGATATTCAACTCGTTTTTAACTCTTTTGTATTTTGTTTACCAGCCAAACCCATTTCAACATCAAACCCTAGATTCAAGACTCATCAAATTCGTTCAATCTTTTTAATCTAACCCAAAATCAACAGAGGGCTTTTAATCACCATTGAATTGTGATCATTTTGATATATGAAACTTACTTGATTGATGAAGAAATGAGTCGATGAAATGATGAACAGGGGCGACGGTTTTGAGATTAAATTATGAGTTTCTTGATGTTTTCAGCCAAAATTGGATTATCAGTGAGCGAAGGATGATTAAGAAGAGTGTAATGGACGATTGAATTGTGCCGTTTGATTTGGGGAATTGCCGATTAGGTTCGAGTTATTTAGCAATTAACTAGGATTAAATTGACGATTAATTTGTTGTTTTAATTTCAATTGAATGAGATAGACAGTTTCGAATTGATAGTAGAGATGAATAGGATGCGTCGAATTGAATTTAAACGGCATTATGACTGATTTGGATTTTGGGTTTTGAGTTCGGTTCTTAGAATTGATTTTAAGAGTAGATTGGGTTGATTATAAGGTTTTTAGGAAGTGTTACAGGGTTCGAAACTCGACTAGCCGCATTCTACATTGTTTAGATTGGATTAAGACTGCTTAGAACCATGTTTTTTGGGTGTCGCCGGACCTAGCAGGAAATCTGGCCGGCAAAGTCGCCGAAAAAGCGGGCAAACAGGGGGGGGAAACAAGCTGGGTTGGAGACTTTATTTTAAATTTACAACCCAGGCCCTTCTAATTTGGAGTGTTATCATTTTGTTGCTATAATTATAATGAAACTTTAGAAATTGACAGTTTTAACCCAAAGTTAATTAAGTAACCAACTACTTAACCGAGTTAACTCGTAACGTTTAGAAAATTTACGTTTTCATATGTTTACTTTGTTTTCGACGTTGAATGATTATTTGTAGGCTTAATAATATTTTTCATTCATAATCTTTATAAAATCTCCTTTAGAATTTACAATCCATATATTTTTATTTGGGATTTATTTATTACAAGTATTAATAGTAATTAAATAATAGACTTTCGTAATAACACATAATAACTTCGATCGTTTTATTAAAGACAGAACTTAAGATCCGACATATTTATTTATTTTAATAAAAACGAAACGTTACATCTTTGGAGATTAAATACGAATACAATAAATAAAAAAAAGAAAGATAGTTTCGGATTCAGGTCGGGCATTTGGGTTCGGGTTTGGGGCAGATGTCACATTTTGTAAGGCCCGCCTTTCGGCAAGCACCATAGTTGGCATTCATAAGCATAAAAACAACAATAAATTAAATAAATCTAAAATGCAGCGGAATACTTGTTTAAAACATCATTACATCATCATATTTGTCTTAAAAACTTCTTACACATTACAAAATATAAATTCGATCTTAAAACATCTTTTCTTCAATGTCAGTCTTCAACAAGCATCTAGTTCTTGCCCATGCCAAGAAGCTCTCTTATTCATCTAACCTGCACATCAATCTAACATGCATACAAAAGTCAGCTACGCAGAGTGAGTTCTAGTTTTAACACATCTTTAAGAACTTTCCATATCTTTCATGTATTACACGTAAATAGTATCAACATATCGTACATCACATTCATAAAGCACATATGGTAATATCTCTGTCTGTTAGTAAGTCATCATCATGCTCTCTTTGATCACAAGAGACCCACCTAGTGGTTCTTAACTGGTTTTATATGATCCCCAGTAGGATTCTTAGCTGGTTTTATTCGATCCCCAGTAGGATGCTTAGCTGGTTTTATCAGATCCCCAGTAGGATGCTTAGCTGGTTTTATCAGATCCCCAGTAGGATTCTTAGTTTCGTTAAGGCATACATTCGTCTATATATATATATATATAAGTATATAGTTACGTATTCTCATATCATCATCATACTTCACGTATTATCACCTAACAGTCCATGAAACATCTCGGTATGCATGTTAGCCTCAAAAACATATTTAAAACGAAACGGAAATGAGGTATAGAACTCACCTGGTTCTTAGGTGATCTTGCTTGTTCGGTAAAGGTTAAGGTAGTGGTATTGGTGCACGATCTGCATTTAAGTTATTATGGAAAATCGTTATTTTGCTAGGTTTAGGTTTTTGTGAAAATTCCAGCTTAGTATTAATTACCAATCTTGCTTGTTAAATCGAATGATTTGGTTCAAATGGCTTTAAGGATTATATCGTGAGATAGATCTTTAGCATGGGTCAATTAAGCATAATATGATTAGATAACTGTGAGGAAACTTAATCCCATAACCGGTGTGCTAATAACTTGATAGTAACCCTTTAGGTTTCTTCTCGAAAAGGTTCGAGGGTCTTAATTAGGGTTGTCTTTAAGTGAATACGTTTAAATCCCGGTTCCATAACCATTAGTCCAACGTGAGCGATAATTGAAGTTAACGATGATTCTAGCCTAGGTGGTTTGTCTCCATTCTTCTGTTTTACATTCGTCTTTAATCTCGTTAGTTTCTATTATTAGTAAGTTACTATTATTAGAATGTTTCCCTTTTTAGTAAGTTTCTATTTTTAGCAGTAAACCCCCCTTTCAAATAATCTTTCCAATTAAAGTTCGTGTCATGTCAGTTGAGTCTTAGTTAGTTAATTTAGCATAGTATATAGAGTCTGTGGGTCGACACCCGGACTTACTTAAGCTATATTGCATTCGACCGGTCCACTGTCAGTTGTGTGTAAGTTAGTCGGTTTGTCTTGGTTTTATAAATTTAAAACTTAGGTGTTTTTAGGTAATTAATTTATATATATATATATATATATATATATATATATATATATATATATATATATATATATTGCACGCATCATATACCTTTCCGTATCTCCCCGAATCGGGGTACCCAAACCTACTATATATCGTCCTCACACCATAAGTGTTTTCGGTCAGTTCTATCTCCTTTCCAATAATTCTTTCTGTCTTAATCTGATCCTCCTTTAGGGCCTCTATTTGAGCCCTCCTGATCTCTTCCATGACTCCGGGTGTAATAATCAGCTGGCAAGCTCTAACCCGAATCTGTTCATGTTTTTCCTTTCTACTCAAGGCATCGGCCACTACGTTGGCCTTTCCTGGATGGTAATGAATCTCACAGTCGTAATCCTTGATCAACTCCAACCACCTTCTCTGTCTCATATTTAGATCTTTCTCCTCAAAGAAATACTTTAAACTCTTATGATCGGTGTACAATGTATACTTCGTTCTGTACAGATAATGTCTCCATATCTTCAAAGCGAAAACAACTGCCGCAAGCTCAAGATCATAAGTCGGCTAATTCTCCTCATTTTCCTTCAACTACCTCGATGCGTAAGCGATTACTTTTCATCGCTGCATAAGCACGCATCCTAAACCTTGTCGTGATGCATCAGAATATACCACAAGATCATCATTCCCTTCAGGTAACGTTAGTACGGGGGCTTCTGTTAACCTTTTTCTCAATTTATTAAATGCTTCATGCTGATCTTCTCCCCAGTCAAATTCTACTTTCTTTCTTGTCAACTTCGTTAACGGGGAGGCTATCCTTGAGAAATCTTGGATGAATCTTCTATAATAACCCGCCAAACCCAAGAAACTACGGATCTCAGATGGCGTCTTAGGAATGTCCCACATCATAACTGTCTCAATCTTCGATGGGTCAACCATGATCCCTTCGTGGTTTATGACATGCCCAAAAATTGAACCTCTCGTAACCAAAAGGCACACTTTGAGAACTTAGCTTACAATTTCTCCTTCTGCAGCATCTATAATACTTCCTTCAAATGACACGCATGGTCGCTTTCGTTCTTTGAGTAAATCAAAATGTCGTCAATAAATACAATTACGGACCTATCCAACATTGGTCTGCACACGCAATTCATCAAATCCATAAACGCGGCTGGCGTGGTAGTCAGTTCGAAGGACATGACCAAGAACTCATAATGTCCGTATCTCGTGCGGAACGCGGTCCTTGGGATATCTTGCTCTTTAATCTTCAGTTGATGACAACCGGAACGAAGATCTATGTTTGAAAACCAACTCGCACCCTGCAACTGATCAAATAAGTCATCTATTCTGGCAAAGGGTAACGATTTTTCACAGTTAACTTGTTCAATTCCCTATAATCGATACACATCCTCATGCTTCCATCTTTCTTTTTAACAAACAACACAGGCGCTCCCCAGGGAGAAGTGCTTGGTCGGATAAAACCTTTGTCTCGCAACTCCTTTAGTTGCGTCATCAATTCCTTCATTTCACTTGGGGCTAAACGATATGGTGCTTTTGCCACTAGCTGTGCTCCCGGCACTAGGTCAATCTGGAATTCAATCTCACTGTTGGGTGGTGTTTCGGGAAAATCTTCGGGAAATACGTCAGGGAAATTGCAGACTATCAGCACATCTGACAACCGCTACGGTTCCTCCTCTACATTCTTCACATATGCTAGAAACGAGTTGCAACCCTATTGAAATAGTTGGTTTACTTTCATCATCGAGATTACACGAGGAATCTTACTTTCCTAGTCGCCATACACAGTTACGGGGCTTCCATCGGGAGCTTTTAAACGAACTAATCTCTTGCGACAACCTATGTTGGCATCGAATTTGGACAACCAATCCATCCCCAATATCACGTCGAAACTACCCAAGGTCATAATGCATAAATTTGTAGGGAAACTACGCCCTAATAGAGTAATGGTACAACCTTTTATCATTTGATTGACTCTAATGAATTTACCCTCAGCTCTCTTTACATCAAAAGAACGTTTTTCTTTTCTAGATGGAACTTTTAAGGCCGTATAAAATAAAGCAGATACAAAACTCCTACTAGCATCATAATCAAATAACACAGATGCAAAAATATTGTTGACGAGAAACGTACCTGAAACGACCTCTGGCTCCTTCCTCGCCTCCTTCCTAGTCATAGTAAAAGCCCTAGCAGTAGCCTTCAACTTATCTTCCCCTTTGTTGTCTCCAATGTTCACACGGCAATCCTTACTCATATGACCGGCTGCATTTAACAGCCGCCTTACATTCAAAGGCACGATGGCCCGACTTCCCACACTTGAAACACAGTCCTGACCCCATCCTGCATTCCCCCGAGTGGGGTCTGCCACATTTTCCACAGTCTCTCCCACTATTCTGGTCACGAACTACTGCCTGATTCACCTCAACCTTTACCCTTTTGTTGTCATACCCCCTTCCAGCATTCCTAAACCTTTTTCCCGACTGATTTCGGGAATTATCCCAATGCTTTGGTCTCGCATCCATTACTCCTTCAGCAGCCACATTGTCATATACAATCCCAGCCAAATCCACAACCGACTCAAAAGTACCCGGCCTGTGGGCATTCACGTGCGTGCGCACCCTGGGTGGCAGCCTTTAGACATAACACTTAATCCTGCTCTGCTCAGTTTCAACCAAATAAGGCACCAGTTGTGCCATCTCATTGAACTTCGTGGTGTACTCCAGGTGGCTCATGCTTCCTGCCGACAAATTCAGGAATTCTCTCTCAACCTGATCGACTTCATATTGCGGGCAAAACCTTTTAACCATCAATTCTTCAGATCCTCCCATGCCATCTCCTTGATGTCCTTCCTCCCCTTGGACTGTTTCACATTAGTCCACCAGTAAATTGCAGCCCCAGTAAACGAGTGGGTAGCAAATTTCACAGCTTGATCAGCCCTACACTCACTGATATCAATCACATCCTCCATCTCACTTAGCCACTCTAGGGTGGCAGCCGAACCTTTCTTCCCATCAAAAGTAGGGGGCCTGTACCTCTGAAAGGCACCATAATCGCACCCTTCCCATTATCCTTGAAATCTGAGTCATCAGACAACTCGATCTCTCTTTCTACCTCTTCAGACTCCTCTTCCTCGTCATCACCCTCAACTCTTTTCTTAGCGCGTTTCTTCTCTTCAACTTTCTTCATTTCTTTCATCATTTCTTTCAGAACCGAAGGCATAATATTAGTCAAGACTTTGTGCACATCATGTGCAACAACATCCTTCAAATTCTGTTCAAGCTCGGGGGTTGGTATAACTTCAGCCTCGATCTCGGGATCGGTCTCATCCATCTTCTTTGAGGGCTTTCTCCCACGTTTCGCTTCAGGGGCTTTGGCTGCCTTAGCATTAACAGCCTTGGCAGAGCTCCTAGTTACTCTCGTGGGTGCCATTTCTTACTTCCTATAAGATTCAAATACTTACGTTCATCAGTTAGAGCAATTCAGGACGTGATAAGTACTGTAAGTTTCTAATGATAGTGGCCAGTTGTAATTAACTACTTACTTTACTATTCACATTCTAAACATACCCCTCATGGGTCCCGTCAGTATTCAAACCTAGTCTAGTTCACATAAAGCATACAAGGCATTATAACACATATAGGGCACGTATCATGTATAGGCACCAAACTCATTCCTCTACTTTCCTAATACCTGTTCGTATCACACAAAATTTCTACAGGCATCTCAATTACTGTCCTATTGCCTACAAACACAGTCCGTTATCACGTTACATCATCATTACTATTTACACCAGTATAAGATTCATATACAGCTCGTTGCTGTTCATTCTTTACCTCTTGGCGTGGAGCTAGCAGACTGGCATTTTTACTTCGGTCCCATTTTCAGTTTAAGTATTATGTTTTTCTTTTGAAAACATTTTACCCATTTTCTTTTAACCTTTAGCTCTGATACCAACTTGTAATGCCCGCCTTTCGGCAAGCACCACAGTTGGCATTCAAAAGCATAAAAACAACCATAAATTAAATAAATCTAAAATGCAGCGGAATACTTGTTTAAAACATCATTACATCATCATATTTGTCTTAAAAACTTCTTAAACATTACAAAATATAAATTCTATTTTAAAACGTCTTTTCTTTAATGCCAGTCTTCAACAAGCCTCTAGCTCTTGTCCATGCCAAGAAGCTCTCTTATTCATCTAACCTGCACATCAATCTAACATGCATACAAAAGTCAGCTACGCTGAGTGAGTTCTAGTTTTAACACATCTTTAAGAACTTTCCATATCTTTCATGTAATACACATAAATAGTATCATCATATCGTACATCACAATCATAAAGCACATAACGTAATATCTTTGTTTGTTAGTAAGTCATCATCATGCTCTCTTTGATCACACGAGACCCACTTAGTGGTTCTTAACTGGTTTTATAAGATCCCTAGTTGGATTCTTAGCTGGTTTTATCAGATCCCCAGTAGGATTCTTAGCTAGTTTTATCAGATCCCTAGTAGGATGCTTAGCTGGTTTTATCAGATCCCCAGTAGGATGCTTAGCTAGTTTTATCATATCTCCATTAGGATGCTTAGCTGGTTTTATCAGATCCCCAGTAGGATTCTTAGTTTCGTTAAGGCATACATTCGTCTATATATATATATATAAGTATATAGTTACTTATTCTCATATCATCATCATACTTCACGTATTATCACCTAACAGTCCATGAAACATCTCGGTATGCATGTTAGCCTCAAAAATGTATTTAAAACGAAACGGAAGTGAGGTCTAGAACTCACCTGGTTCTTAGGTGATCTTGCTTGTAGGTCAACGTTAAGGTAGTGGTATTGGTGCACGATGTATATTTAAGTTTTTATGGAAAATCGTTATTTAAGTTATTTTGAAATTTTTTGATTCTATCAAAAGTTGATTTTTTGATCAAATTTGTTTTTGGTGTGATTATATAGGTAAATGTTGTGGTTTTGTAACGCCCGCCTTTCGACAAGCACCACAGTTGGCATTCATAAGCATAAAAACAACCATAATTAAGTAAATCTAAAATGTAGCGGAATACTTGTTTAAAACATCATTACATCATCATATTTGTCTTAAAAACTTCTTAAACATTACAAAATATAAATTCGATCTTAAAACGTCCTTTCTTCAATGCCAGTCTTCAACAAGCCTCTAGCCCTTGCCCATGCCAAGAAGCTCTCTTATTCATCTAACCTACACATCAATCTAACATGCATACAAAAGTCAGCTACGCTGAGTGAGTTCTAGTTTTAACACATCTTTAAGAACTTTCCATGATAGTTCTAGATGAACCGAGCTTGGATCTAGATCTGAGATTGTTTGGGGATGTTGTTTGCAATCAGTGATGCGGAATCTCACTGATCACGTATTGATGCTTGAATGTTCATGAAGATCAATGCAACGTATGATGAAGATGATGATAATATGAATAGGTGAATTGTATTAGATCAATAGAGAGGTTACAAGGGATATTCAATGAAATGTAGGCAACTCACTTTACAAATGACCTAGGTGATGGTATTTATAGTCCATTCCATTCACCTTACAATGTAACCTAACCACGTGCAGTTAAGCACAAACGCGCATTTAAGCATGAAACGATTACACAAATATTCTAAGACAAATACAAATTATGAACGTCTTCACCCGTGCTTGCTCGTGATGATGCTCGATATCTTCACTCGCTTATATTTGGAAAGTGACATCTTCAAATAACCCCAACATTCCATATCTTTCATGTAATACACGTAAATAGTATCATTATATCGTACATCACATTCATAAAGCACATAACGTAATATCTTTGTCTGTTAGTAAGTCATCATCATGCTCTCTTTGATCACACGAGACCCACTTAGTGCTTCTTAACTGGTTTTATAAGATCCCCAGTAGGATTCTTAGCTGGTTTTATCAGATTCCCAGTAGGATGCTTAGCTGGTTTTATCAGATCCATAGTAGGATGCTTAGCTGGTTTTATCAGATCCCCAGTAGGATTCTTAGTTTCGTTAAGGCATACATTCGTCTATATATATATATATATATATATATATATATAAGTATATAGTTACTTATTCTCATATCATCATCATACTTCACGTATTATCACCTAACAGTCCATGAAACATCTCGGTATGCATGTTAGCCTAAAAAACGTATTTAAAACGAAACGGAAGTGAGGTCTAGAACTCACCAGGTTCTTAGGTGATCTTGCTTGTTCGGTCAAGGTTAAGGTAGTGGTATTGGTGCACGATCTGCATTTAAGTTATTATGGAAAACAGTTATTTTTCTTTAGTGTCGCAGCTAGTGTCTCAGCTAGTGTCTCATGCAGTTTTGCATGGCTCATGCCCAACTTTCGTTGGTACTTATGCACACTCAGACACACAACTACAGATCTCAGACACATGAGACACTACTGTTTCGCATAGGTGACACTATAGTGTCGCATAGGTGATACTACCGTGTCTCAAAGGTGACACTCAGTGTCTCAAAAGAACACTAGTTTCGCATCAAGAATGTTAGGGCTCGTTCCTATTAGAAGATTTACTTTGTTCTTAGATTAGACAAGTTTGTATAGTGTAGGGTTAATTTTGTATTTTCCCTAAAGTTGTGATGCATAAAGCATGTTGCTAGTGAATGCTAGAGAGAGAGAGTCTAGATCACATCTTAAACATTAGAGAGAGAATTGTGTGTGTGATTGTATTCTCCTTCACCATTGTACTGCAACTTTTGCTTTGATTATCAATACAAGAGAATTATTTAGTAATGGATTGTGTTGCTAATTGAGTTGTTGTGATTGTACTTTGATCATTCTGATTTCGAGCGGTATCGATCCTGTTGGGGTTATTTGAAGATGTCACTTTCCAAATGTAAGCGAGTGAAGATATCGAGCATCATCACGAGCAAGCACGGGTGAAGACGTTCATTAATTGTATTTGTCTTAGAATATTTGTGTAATCGTTTTGTGCTTAATTGCACGTTTTTAGGTTACTTTGTAAGGTGAATGGTATAGACTATAAATACCATCACCTAGGTCATTTGTTAGTGAGTTGCCTACATTTCATTCTATATTCTTTGTAACCTCTCTATTGATCAATACATTCACCTATTGATATTATCATCAATCTTCATCATACTTTGCATTGATCTTCATGAACATCAATACGTGATCAGTGAGATTCCGCATCACTGATTGCAAACAACATCACCAAACAATCTCAGATCTAGATCCTAGCTCGGTGCATCTAGCACTATCAATTGGTATCAGAGCTGTTGGGTGATCTTTGATTGTTGTTGTTATTGATGGAATTTTAGCTACCATTAGCTTTGATTCATGTTTGTGTAAAGAACTGCAAAGTTTGAGATCAATTGGTGAAGATTTGATTGAGTTTTTGAAGAAATTGTTAATATTCGTCATATTCACTGCTCAAAATTGAAATCTGGAAATTGTTGATGATATTGAGAAATTGATGATTGAGATGTGTTAGAAATCACTATCCTAAGCTTCTTTCATAACCAAACATCACTGATTTGTTGATTTCGATCCATATTTTGTCATTTTGTCAAAACCCACTTGTTGTGTTCTTCATCAAAAATCCAGATCTGAATGAGATTTAGCTTGATTCAAGGTAGAAAAACTTTGAAGGAGTGTTAGAAACATCATTCCTCAGCTAATACAAGTGTTGAATTGAACAGAAACATCAAAAATTGAAGAATTGATCTTGTGTTCATCACAATTTTGACTTTGAAAAGTCAATCTGATATGAAGATTTGAAGAAGTTGTCAGCCGGGTGATACACTATTCAGCCGTGTCAAGTGTTAGTCGGGTGAAGTTTGACACTGTTCATCCGGGTGAAGATACTATTCAGCCATGTGAAGAAGTGAAAAACACTGTTCAGCCGTGTGAACACTGTTCAGCCGGGTGAAGTAGAAGAAATCACTGTTAGCCGGGTGAAGTAGAAGAAATGACTGATCAGCCGGGTGAAGAAGAAGAAAAACACTGTTCAGCCGGGTGAAACACTGTTCAGCCGGGTGAAGCACTGTTCAGCCGGGTGAAGCACTGTTTAGCCGTCCCAAGTTGTTGACCCGTCTCTAAAAAAAAAATAAAATAAAAATAAAAAATGTCATGACTTCCCAAATTTCAAATTAATCATTTTTAGCCACCATGACTTCCCAGAAAAATCATGAAAATGACTTTGAAAATTCAAGAAAAATGTCAACGGGCATGTTTACCGTGATCCGAGAAGAAAATAAAAGAGAAGATATCAATGAATTTATTACAGAATTCAATCACATGTTTGAAACAACTTATCTTCAAGTTGCCAAAGCTTGTGATCAAAAGAGAAGAGACTTTCATGAACACACAAAACTTGTTCTAGTGAGTCAAGCAGATTCTCATGAAAATCATGATGAAGAAGAAGAATATGATTGGAGTGAAAACAATGATGTTGTTTCCATTCAAGAGATTGAAAAGAAAGATAAAGAAATTAGCAACTTGTCAGAAACCATTGCAAAGCAAGATGAGACAATTGCTCAATTGAAATCAGAAATGGAGAAATTGATGTCTGAAAAGGAATCCGAGAAAGATGTTCAGAGTTCATTTGTTGAAATGCCTGTCAATGTAAGAGAAAAGATGTGCACCAAAGAATGTTTTCAACAATGTGAACACTACAGAACATATTCTTACAGGATTTGGGATAAATTCCAGGATGAAGAGAAAAGGCACAAGAATCTCCAAGAACAACACAAGACATCAGAGCAAAGAATCATATCTCTCGAAGAGTCACTCAAGAAAAGTGAAAGAGAAGCAATGAATGTCAAGAATGAAGCTGCAAAATCAAATGAACACTCATCCAGTGTGATCAAAGATTTGCAAGAAGAGATTACAACATTGAAGAAACTCTCTGAAATGGTTAATTCAGAAAACAGCAGTCTGAAAACCAAGCTTCAAGAAGAACAAGAGAAATTCAAAAGTCTTCAAGAAAATCACCAACTGTGTGAAGATAGACTCAAATCTCTTACACAGAATGTTGATTCAATGCTTACTGAAAAGCATCATCTGAATGTTCAACTCATGGAGCTTACTGACAAACTGAACAAATCACAATCTGATCTTGTGAAAATCAAAGAAGCTGAAAAAGCAAAGTCATCCGAACAAGAAAAAGAGAGATTAGTGCCAACCGGAATTGTTGGATCACTATCGTCTGAAGAAGTAAAGACACAAGAGTTTCAGTCGAAGAAGAAGAAAAAGAAGGTTAGAAGAAAGAAGAGCAAAGCCAAGAAGAACAAGACAAAGGCCGCTTCATCTGATTCTACACCACAGACTTCTACTCCAAAGTCTCAAGATTCCGAATCCCCGAGTGAATCAAACAGTGACGTATACTGTTTAATCTGTGACTCTGAAACTCATCATATCTCAGATTGTATTTTCAGTCAAGGTGTCTTTCCTTTTGGTTCAAAAGCCAACAAGTTCAAGACTCCAGCTTCTTCAAGCAAGCTTCAACAAGATTCAGAGGTCAAAGCTTCAACTACAAAGACTTCTCAGAAGAAAGGAAAGAAGTCTCCCTTCAAGGCTCATCAGAAGTACTGCGAGATATGTGAGATGTACAATCACACGACAACGGAATGCTACTACAACAAGTACTGCACCAACTGTCAGATGTACAACCACGACACAAGGGAATGTTACTACAACAAGTATTGCTCTATTTGTGACATGGTCAATCACAACACATCCGAGTGCTACTACAAGCCGAGAAGGTCAGTCCAAAGAAGTTCATCATGTGCATACCCTTCCAGGTACGTTTCTAACTTTAAAAGATCTAATCATAGACATTCGTTTGATGTAAATCAACATGTCAATGATTCATGGACACCAAAGTTTGTCAAAAACAAAAATAGAAATCATGATTTAAATGATAAAATGATTCCAATAGTGAATCAATCTTTGAATAAGAAATATAGTCAACAAAACTTGTTTTTAAATGAAATTCACAATCTGTTTGAAAATGACTATAATTTCTCTTTTGACAAACAATCCATGAAAGAAGATGAAGGTACAAATTACATTGTATCATCAGAACCACCACCTGAAGGTATTCCTTGCACTTATGAGAATATCACTTATGTTGATGAATTTGGACGACCCAAAACCGAAATGGTTTGGGTCATTACCTCTAACTGATTTGTTAGTGTGTTAGGGACAGTTATGGAGGCCGGTCAAACAAAGAAAAGAAGACCGTGGCTGATCCCTTATCATGACAAGATACCGAATCTTGTTCATGATGTCTTCGATGCAACTGACACCAAATGGAGTTGGAAACAAAAAGGAATCATTGCAAGAATTTTTTTTTTAAAAAAAAAACATTTTCAAAAAATCAAACAATGATGGCAATGCAAGAAACAACCGATGTTTCATTTCGTCTGTTTAGATTAAGTATATTGCATGCACTCTTCATACGTTGATAACATATCTGCCATTTTCTTTTCATTAAACTTTCAATTTTCTTAGAAATTTAAAAGTTTAGGGGGAGAAAACCATTGAAATTATAAAAAAAAATGATAAAATCAGAAAAAGCCAAAAATATGTTGAATCTATTTGCACGTACATGAGAAATGATAGATACACTAGAGTTATTCGACACATCATTTTTAAACAATAAAGACTGAAGCGTGAAAATTGATGTGCGAGACAGCTCAGACAATTATACTGAACAACTATATTCTTTGATGATTTAACTAAATTCTAATGAGTTTTTGTGGTTGAAACGTCTTAGTGCATGTGAAACGTTTATACAAATCAAATAGATATCTTGTGACGCAACGATATACATCGGGTAATGATGCAATCTATTCAGTGTGATGAACCGCATCGTGAGCTTCTTTGTTGTGGTACCTGTTGGTCCATAATGATCGTGATTTCAGTGCTATATTGACTTGTTTAACACAAATAGTCTTGACTTGAAAGAACAAAGTGTATAATATCCAAATAAACCCAATAACAAGATTACACACACAAATGAGGTATATAAGCTACAAAGATAAGTAGAATATGCTCCTAGCACCTCAGATTGAACGATTACACAACACAATCAGTGAATAATAGCTTTGGTAAAAGATGTGCAAAAGTTGCATTCAAATGAAGATAAGGTTACAATATATAGCAGTGTTAGGTTCGCTGATAGATTCGCTAGAGCGAATCTATCTAGCGAACCAACACAGGTTCGCTGGGCACATAGGTTCGCCCAGTCGACACCTTAATACAAAACTAACATGAACTACGGGCGAATCTATAGATTCGCCCGTAGGTTCGCTAGAACAACAACAAATACAAGACAAACAAATACAAACAAAAGTAACACCGACAAGCCGGTGAGTCCAACCTATACATAGTGACTATCAATACTCCCCCTAGGTTGGACCTCACCTGGGGAAGTCTTCTAAATTAGCTCCGTCTTGATGGCTTCAAAGATGTTCGATAAACGCTCATGCCCTTCCTTTAATTCCGGCCATTGGGTTTGTAATGTCTTCAGATCCGGCCTCATCTTCACTGAACACTAGCATAGAATCCACAAACTCTGTATCTGCGACCTCAGTATCAGGCACATGTTGAACTGTCGGCTCCGCCTGAGTTTCTACAGTTTGCTCCTCGCCAATAACCTCCAAATCTATCACCTGCACCGGTTTCTCAAACCTCTGCTCTATTGATCGATCCAGCTGTCTAGATAGGTCGTCCATGTCCATACGCTGATCATCAGACCTCCTCAATCTCTCATTCACCTCCTTTAGTTTAGCACGAATCCCCCGGGCTTTGTTTGCGACCTTCACAAACAGGTTCGCTTCAGTAGCAGTGTCATCTCCAGCCCCGTGCTTTATTCTGTTCTCGCACAACACTTTCAGATCCTCGTCACAGAAGGAGAAGACCTCCATTGGATCAAATAGACGGATTTCTGGACGGTCATCTCCTTTTAATCTGATAACTGCCTCACCGGAGCTGTTGTCATAGAACCATTTCAGAAAATCCTGCAGTCTCGGTGGCTGAGTGTCAGGTACCCTAACTCTGGTCATAACCTTCGGTGCTTCGATCTTCAGAACAATCTTACCCTTCCACGAGATCCAGTGTCTATCTTTCTTCTGTCTCATCCTCCTAGGCTTTTGGTAACCAAAGTCAACAAAATCAGTCTTTGCAGCCTCCTGGATTGTAGCTTCGAACGCACAAGCCCTCCCGCTTTCTTCTTTCCCCAACAATGGTAGCTCTGCCAGCCTACGCAAGTCCCAACGAGGAAAGGTGGCGAAGTGCTTTCTGTTCTTGACATAACTGATGTCCCCACCCCTTCGTTTAATCATGTAAGCATCAACCGTACTGTTATACTTCCATGCTATTACCTGCCTATCCAGTTGTTTGGTATTGGGTTCATCCAAATGTTGATATATCGGTACCTCGGGAACCACTTCTTCTTCCTTTCTAAACCACTCAGACTTGTCTAAATCAACATGCTCGAACTGATAGCTCATCCCCTTTTCTTCAACCTGATATGTTTCCGGCTCATCAGCATCATCTTCACTATCAGCATCGACATCAGTCTCTGGTTCATCTATCAGAGTATAGTCCACACCAGATCCACCGACCACTTCTTCTCCTTCGAAAACATCCAAATCGATCCCCATTTCTTCATCAAATGTCTCCTCGGCAGCTTTTCCTTTACCTTTGTCTCCAAAATCAACGTCCATTAACGGATACTTTGCAATATCCGTTAAGGAGTTCAGTTCCGCTTCGGTCATTGCAGGCTCAGTCCCTACATTTTCCTTTAAACTGTTTAATTCCTTGAAGATCCTCACAATCAGACACTGCTGGTCCTTCATCATTCGACCCATCTCGTATATAACAGTTGATTTCTCAGCATCCTGCTTTTCCAACTCTTCATACTTCACTTTCAAATCAACCAGTTCAGCCTTCAAACTTTCAACCTCAACCTTCAATTCATTTCCAGTCCCAGCAGATGTACCCCCGGTATCATGCCTTGCTTTCTTTGACCCTTCAGCGTGTGCATCAGACTTTTTCTTTGTTCGCTGTTCCCTACCAGCATCGATCTCTGCTTGGATTTAATCAACCTCTCGCTCAAATGAATAATCTTTTTCCTTTGCGTATGCCTTCCTCTTCTTTATTTTCTTCTCAACTGCCTCAATATTCTCGCCACCCCGTTTCCTTTCAGACTCAATCAATCTCTGTATCTGTACCCATCTGTCTGCCGTGTACATATTCTCCCATAAGTATGAAGGCCTTCCAATACAATCCGACCTTACCGACTTACAATCTTTAAAAATCCTCGAATGCATTTCCCAGATCTTCAGTTCTGCACCCACCACAAGCAGATTTGGCAGTTTATCATTCATAATCATCTGAATGAATCTGGGGTACATCAACCATTTAATCCCTTTGGTGGCATGGATGTTTTCCAGTAGATAGTTGAAGATCAGCTTTGCGAGATTGGCTTTTTGCCCCCGGCAAAACAGCACCATAGCCCGTGCCCAATCCAGATTCAGTCCGTCGGTTCCCCCTTTCCTATGATCCAGGCACATTATAAACACGTGAGCGATGTACCTCCACTCCTGGATCAGATAGGACTTTACGAATTCCATTTTCTTCTCGCCGGGCATCGGACCCTCATACCCAGCAGTCCGGAGTGCTCCGTACACTTCCTCAGCAGTCATACTCACTTCCTCTCCAACATCCTCTTCTAACTTCAGGATTCTAGCCAGATCGGCTTCAGTAAACTCCAAGTCATACCCACCGACTTTGGCACATATACGTGACGGCAGTACCGACACGTTCATTACTGCAGTTCGCCAGAAATACCGAACGTGCAGCTCATATATAGTGGGTGAGTGAGATATGGCATAATGTATGTGAGAAGATTTCAGCCATTTGATTGAATCTCTATAGTTGCCGGCCTTTTCATGGTTTTCATCAAGCAAAGCACACATGTTGTGCTTTTTCTCAAAGAATAATGTCGACATTGTGCCAGACAATAAAATGATGTTTAATGTGTGAAAAAGCCGTGAAATAGTAAGAATCGAACGTTCGGTGTTAAAAATTTGAAAAGTCTGCTACAGTGGTGACAGCGAATGTTTTGAAAAACTTCGCTGTCACAGCCTATATATACAGACATAGGTTCGCTGGCAGACAGTCCAGCGAACTTAATACAGGCCAGCGAACTTTTTGTGCAGCGAACTTTAGATTCGCCAGAAGACCAAACGTCAACACGGCCTGCGGCGGTAGTGCAAAAAGGTTTGCGGGCGAACCTGAGATTTGGGCGAACCTGTAGGTTCGCTCGCAGGTTCGCTCGCACACAAATTAAAAATATTTTTGGTTTTTCTCAATTTTTTTAAAGTCTTTGTAAATCCACGAAACCGTCCCACGATTTCATCGCTCCAAAACATATAAACATATAAACATGTTATCCTAGAAGTTAAAAATAAAATAAAATAAAATAAAGTAAAATAAAATAGAATAACAAAGAAAGGTTTTAAACGCTAGTAAGGATATATATTTTTCATGATGTTTTGAGCAGAATCCGGAGAATAATCGATTGGCGGGATTGCAGATATGTTTGTCCATTTAAACCCATGCCTTAGTCCTTTCAACAAGAGATCAGCAGCTTCTTTTATCATGTTTATGGTTTGATTGAAGAAGCTCAGACAACTCGGTCCCCACAGACATCTAGGTAAAAAGAACAAGTTCTGTCATCAGGGTATATATGAGCAATACGATTGACTTTGCTTGAATTTCAATGATCAACTTTTGAATGTTGACCGATGCATTAGCTTCTTTTGACACTTGTGCAATTTCTGCATCTTTTCATTGTGAGTGGAGCTTGTCAGCAATTGATTCTTTTGAACACAATGCGACTTATTATTTGGGTAACTCAAATAGTCTAGAGCTCCAGGTCTATACCGACGTATAACAGAGGAGATAAACATTTGAGCATGCTCGGTGAATCTTCAGGTCAATACTTCCGTATAGCAGAGAAGATCCACCAACTCCAGGTCAATACTTCCGTATAGCAGAGGAGTTAAGCACTTGACACAAAACGTTCTGAGGAGTTAACGAGTAACTCACTCAGAGGCTTTTCCGAAGAGCATCACTAGCAGCTTTTTATTTTATTTGTTTTGCATACTAGAAACTCGATTCGGGGATAGGGCGAGGGTGATTTGGGATGTTTAGGGAAATCAAGGCAAAGATTTGACGCTCTCAACCCATTTTTGACAGAACCATTATCTTTGTGCAATCCAATCATGTCAAGGGGATAATCCTTGCTGTTGAGTTCTTGAGCGTTATGTTTGGCTGCACAATCACTGTTTACTTCGTTTTCGGGCTGAGCCTATCTAACATATCCCAAACGCAATGCTTCTGACCTCCCTCAACAACTCTTCAACATCAATCAAAATGGAGATCCTGAAATAGCAAAATTTGAAAAACTATAAATAGTTGATCTTTTAAATCTCCCACAAAATTTTTATATCGTAGCTACTAAATAAGAAATTTTTGTTTTTTCAGATTTTCTTAATATATATATATATATATACAGAATAAAAGATAGAAAGAGATAAAAGAAAAGAAAGGTAAAATAAAGTAACGGAGCGATGAAGCGAGTGACCCACGGATTTTTCAAAGAAGAAGAAGAAAAGAAAAGAATATTTACATAATTACAAATGAATTCTCACAGAAAAAGGTTTTCAAAAAGATATAAGACCCAGCATGGAGATCAGTTCATAAAAACGTGGTTTGTCAAAAGTTTTTGTGAAAAGATCAGCTTTTTGCTTTCGAGTTTCGATAGGAATAATAACAATAAACCCCTTTTCCTGTGCATCCCGGATTGCATGAATTCTTGTTTCAATGTGCTTGGTGCGAGTGTGATGAATAGGATTCTTGGCAATTCCAACAGCAGCTTCATTATCACAGAATAGTGGCGTATGAAGGAAGTTGATGCCATAATCCATCATCTGATGCTGAATCCACAGCACTTGGCAACAGCAACTTGACGCAGCTATGTATTCTGCTTCTCCTGTGGACAGAGAGACTGTTGTTTGCTTCTTGCTTTGCCATGAAACAAGACATTCTCCAAGATATTGACATCCGCCAGTGACTGATTTTCTGTTAATCCTGCAACCAGCATGATCACTATCAGAAAAGGCATGTAAATCAAAGTTCCCACCTTTTGGGTACCAAAGTCCCAAACGAGAGGAACCCTTAAGGTAACGGAAAATTCGTTTAACAGCTTTTTCATGTGATTCTTTTGGATTGGCTTGGAAACGAGCACAGTAACACACGGCAAATGTTATATCTGGTCGGCTTGCAGTCAGATACATGAGAGATCCGATCATCGAGCGGTACCGATGAGCATCCACAGGATTCCCATTATCATCCGAAGTAAGGCATGTTTGAGCTGTAAAAGGAATCAATTCAGGAGAAGAGTCGTCCATGCCAAACTTCGTGAGGATTTCTTTGATATATTTCTCTTGGTGGATAAGAATGCCATCAGGCTTTTGTTCCACTTGTAGCCCCAAGAAGAAACACATCTCCCCCATTATTGTCATCTCAAAACGATCCATCATCACCTTCTCAAATTCTCTACACAGCCCTTCATTAGTCGAACCAAAAATGATATCATCAACATACACTTGAACGATCAGCAGCTCGCCATCCATCTCCTTCTTGAACAATGTCATATATATACTTCCACGGGAGAAACCTTTGCTGAGGAGATACTGTGTCAGAGTTTCATACCAGATCCGTGGAGCTTGATGCAACCCATACAAGGATTTATCAAGCTTGTAAACCTTCGACGGGAAATCTGGATCCTCGAAACCTGGTGGTTGACATACGTAGATCTCCTCATCGATGTCTCCATATAGAAATGCACATTTCACATCCATCTGATAAACTTTAAAGTTTTTGTTCGCGGCATGAGCAAGAAAGATTCTGATGGCTTCCAGGCGAGCGACTGGAGCAAAAACTTCGGTGTAGTCAATCCCCTCCTCTTGAGCAAATCCTTGAACAACCAGTCTCGCTTTGTTTCTGATTACAACACCACGATCATCTGGCTTGTTTCGGAAAACCCATTTAGTGCCGATTGGACACTTATTAGGAGGAAGATCAACCAGTTCCCAAACTTTAAGCTTCCTAAATTGCTGCAGCTCCATTTGCATGGCATCCACCCAACTTGGATCTTC
The DNA here is from genome assembly GCA_030867185.1 of Tagetes erecta. NCBI lineage: Eukaryota > Viridiplantae > Streptophyta > Magnoliopsida > Asterales > Asteraceae > Tagetes > Tagetes erecta. The sequence goes on from CM061497.1 coordinate 10,491,305, forward strand.
AAGTGCTTGTTTATAATTCTTTGGAACAACTTGAGACAGAAAGGCTGCATAAAGACCTTCATTAATCAAACCACTCTGACTCCGAGTTCGCACACCATCAGTAATAGATCCAATGATATAATCGTGAGGATGGTTTTTTAAGGTTTTGAAGTCAGTGTTGAGGAGTAAAGGATTTGGTTCGGTTGAGGGTGGTTGATTAGATGGTTGTGAGGGTGTAGGAATGGTATTAGTGGCAGGGGATTGAAGGGTAGTAGATGTGGATGGAATGTCAAATGAAGTGGGAGGTAGTTGTGTGGCTGATGTTGAAGGTTGTGGTTGTGATGGTGTAGATGGATGATTGAAAATAGAAATTGATGTGTGTGGAATGATGTCATCATCGTCAGAGTCAGGAAGATTAAATGATTTGAAAATGGTGGTGGAATCATAAAACCATGCCGGTTCACTACCAATACTGGTAGTGTTTGACTCTTGCCAGTCAACATAGTAGGACTCTTGCACAATCCGCGTTCGCTTGTTGTAAACACGATACGCTTTTTGTATGTTCGAGTAGCCCACAAAGAAGCATTCATCAGAGACAGCACCAAACTTCGTCTTCTGATCTTGGGTATTCAAAAGAGTGCAAGAACATCCAAAGGGGCGCAGAAAATCAATCAGCGGCTTAATCCCTCGAAACAGTTGGTATGAAGTCTTCATCTTTTCTTTGACAATCAGTACCCTGTTAAGAACATAAGCTACACAATTATTTGCTTCAGCCCAGAAAATAATTGGAAGTTTTGACTCGATCAGCATAGTTCTAGCGGCCTCCACAAGGGTTCGATTCTTCCTTTCAGCAACAAGACTTTTTAGCAATAGAGTTGACACTTATTGGACCAAATAAATCAGTATGTAACAATTCGAGGGGTTCTGAGATGGTATTTGTAATTTTAAGTTTATGTGGCTTTTTGTGCTGTTTTCCTTTAGCACAAGCCATGCATTTCTCAACCACTGAAAAGTCTTTTAGTGGTAAACCCCTAACCAAATTGTTCTTAACCAATTTATTCAGAATTTTAAAATTGATGTGTCCTAAACGTTTATGCCACAAAAATGATTCAAAAGATGAAGCTTTAGACATGAGACAGGTCACGGTGGAATTTGATTCCTGTGATCCCATATTCAGCATATAGGTATCATTTCGTCTCGGAGCTCGCATGATCACCATATCTTCAGGAATAGTAAACTCTGGCTTCAAGAATAAGCATTCATTTTGAAGAAACATCACTGGAATATTCTTATCACAGATTTGTGATACACTGAGAAGGTTGAATGCCAATTCAGGAACATAGTTGACGTCTTCCAAAGTAAGTGAGCCATTTGAGACTTCTCCTTGACCAATCATCTTGCCGCCTTTCTTGTCTCCCGCAAAAGCAACATAACCGCCATTTATGATCCTATAGTTAGTCAGGAGGTCCTTCAACCCTGTCATATGTCTGGAACATCCGCTGTCAATATGCCAATGACTATTTACAACGGCATTTGAATGTTCCTGACATTTATTAAAAAAAATGAAAAGTTAGACCTTTGCAATAGGCACCCAAGCCTTTGTGTACTTGGGTGATGAAGCAGATGAAGTATTACAAAAGAAATTATTTACAAAAGTGTTTAATCTTTTTCCGAAAGATTTTTGCTTTGAGCTATTTTGGATTAACTTAGGGCATTGCTTGACAGTATGACCAGTAATTCCACATTTAAAACAATGAGACTTCAAACCAGTTTTGGAAACTCTGTTAACAGGAATTTTATCCATTTCAATTTCCTCATCACATTCAGACAGTTGAGAGTTGCAGTCACTGTAAGTGTCATAGAGTTCTTTTAACTTAACTGTTGTGACTTTAACTTTATCAGATTCAGGTTTTGGTTTAAGAATGTATGAAAAAGATGATTCCTTGTCTTTTAGTTTTAAAATTCTCACTGGTGTGAAAGATGGAATTTGATGAGTGAAGAACTTTTGAAAACAGTTTGTTTTGGTTTGACTTTCAGAGACATGACCTGAAAGTTTGTCTTTGTCATTCACACACGCATTTTCAATTAAATCATCATTCAACACATTAGGGTTTGAAGTAGAGCACCTTAAATTACTATTAAACATGGAATTGTCTGAAAATGACACATTACTACAAACAGAATTGATTAAACTAATGTCTTCAAAAGACTTCTTGGAATCAGAACTACTGCAATCACTACTGCCAGAACAACCGAGCCCAACACTCCCACCATATGCGTAATCTTCTCTAACTTCCTTAAGATTTACTTCACTTAAACCTGCAATTGAACTGTCAGTATCATTCTACATAATCTCTTGAATTAACTCATTTGAGGGATGAGGAATAGGTGTAGGAGAGTAACAGAAAGTACTCGGTGGAGGATATGCATATGTTTCATTGTTACTAAGACCCAAACCCGTCTTAACTCTGGCCCCCTTTGTTTCTTGCACAGTTCCTCCCTTTTCATGCTAGATATAGTCCACTGCTGCAATTTGTTTTTAAGTTTTCTTGCTTCAAATTCAGCAAGTGTAACTTGCTCAGTCAAGTAGTTAATTTCACAGTTCTTTTCTAAAAGAGTTCTTTTTAAGTGTTCATTTTCCTTTAAAGCTTCTCTTAACTTAACAAAATATTTTGATTCACTTAATTTAAGCTCTTTGATGGTTCTTTTTAATTCGTTTTCGTTCGACATTAACAATTTATTTGCCTTGTATATGCCAATTAAACGAATTTTGCAAGCAGATGAACACATATCTTCAATAACATCGTAAGGAAGACCAATTACCAGTTTTTCGGCAGCCAGAGCACGATCACATTGACAGTAGGGAGTGCTTCTTTTGAATTCATCAACTGCATCTAGCCTTGCCTTCTCAATCATTTCTTCCAAGCTAAGCTTTGACTCCTCCTCATGCTTCACTTCATTAACAGCAGCTTCACAAACCAACCCTGAATGATTCAGATGCCCTTGAGCAATAACATCTGATTGAACTTTATCAACATTCTCCACTTTCTCTTCCTCATCCTTTCCATAAAATTCTTTGAACGGATCAAAGAGATTTACATCGTTGTCATCAAACTCAGCAATCTCAGCAACAAGAGCATGGTTAATCTCCTCCTTGGTTTCTTCAATTTCTGCACTCCAGTCAAAGTTGGTGAGCAGTGCAGTTTCATTCTTTGACTTTGCTTCCTCAACCCTTTCTTGATTTGGAGCAGATCTTGGATTTGCAGAGTTAACTGGCTCAGTAACAATTGGCAATGGGCATTCCCTTTTGAAGTGGCCCAATTGTTTGCAGTTATAGCATCGTAACTTTCCCTTGTCATACCCCAGCTAACTATTCTGTCCCTGATTTCCAAAGTTTCTTCTACCAATTCTTTCCATGAATCGTCTGGCACGAAGAGTGAGCATAGCCATCTGCCATTGGATATCTGTTTCCTCCAGATCATCAGGATCCACCTGATACATATCTTCTACTGTCATACCCTTCCCTTTCAACTCACCTGCAACAAGAGCTTCATAACTGTGAACAAACATTCCAAATAAAGCCATAGTGTCAGACCGAATCTGAGTGGTGACAGACGCATTTGAGCTTGAACCAGCGTTTGTAGATGCACCAGCAAATTTAGCAGACACATGACTTGATGATCCTCTAGATGCAGCACTGTAGATATAAGAGTTTGCAGCGGATGAGATAAGTGCAGCATTTTGAGAGGGAATGTTTGGAACCATCATTGACTGATTATATTCTCTTCTCTTCACATCAAGGTCGAAAGACTTCAGCTTGTTGATGACGTCCATCAGTTTGTAGTCAGGAAAGTTTCTCTCTTGTTTCAACAGCTTGATTTGAAGTCTCCATTGAGGAGGAAGAGAATCTAACAGTTTTGCAACTTGTTCATGATTGCCCAGCTTATCATCATATTTCTTCAGATTACTTGACACAGATAGGAATCGATTTGTAATATCAGTCAAGTTCTCTTGTGAGTATCCCACGAAAGAGTTGAATTCCTTTTCAGCTTGTGCTTTTCTATCCAGTTTCAGATCCTCATTCCCATCATAAAATTCACACAATGCATCATACAGGCTTTTTGCAGTTGTGTGTTCAGCAAACCTGTTGAAGATGTCCTGATGCAAGCAGAGTATCAATGCCCCTAGTGCCTTCTTGTCACGGTCAAGTAACTTGATATCTGTTTCGGTAAAAGTACTTGAATCTGTGTTTACTGAGGTGACGGTTCCTTCGACAGTTGTTGGCACGTGCGGACCATTTACTATAGATTCCCATTGGTTGTAGTCCGTGTAGTAGAAAAATGCTTTCAAACATCTTTTCCAATCTTCAAAGTTTTCACCACTAACAAGCCTCGGTGGCCTGTTAGGTTGAACGCTATCCAGATCATTCATATTCAGTGTTGATGAAGTCATAACTTTGAACAGATTATAGATTCGCTGAAGACAGGCAGATTCGCTGGCTAGATTCGCTCAAAGAACACAGCAGATTCGCTGACAGATTCGCTGGAGACAGATTCGCTAGACAAGCAAACACTTTCGCTGACAAGCAAGCACAGATTCGCTGGCCTGATTTTGGCAGCAGTTTCGCTTGCACAGTCAGTCAAACAAGTGAACTTTCGTTCAATGATATGTCAGATTCGCTGGCCACACCACAAACCAACAGAGCAAAAATTTGAATTAGGTTCGCTGGAAGAACACTTAGATTCGCTGGATAACAAACCAGCCTGTAACAGTACGAAAACAACCCGAAAACCTTCAAAACTTGACCATTTGCATACACGTTTGTTTTAGAAGCTTCCTATGACCAAATAACACAATATTTGAGCAAAATACAACTCCAAAACACAAAAACAAGCTCAGAACAGAATCAAATAGTGTTTCGACCCAAAAAAAAAAAACTCCAAAATCAACACAAAAATCACTAGAATCAAACAATCAAGAGCACTAAGGCTCTGATACCATATTGTTGGTCCATAATGATCGTGATTTCAGTGCTATATTGACTTGTTTAACACAAATAGTCTTGACTTGAAAGAACAAAGTGTATAATATCCAAATAAACCCAATAACAAGATTACACACACAAATGAGGTATATAAGCTACAAAGATAAGTAGAATATGCTTCTAGCACCTCAGATTGAACGATTACACAACACAATCAGTGAATAATAGCTTTGGTAAAAGATGTGCAAAAGTTGCATTCAAATGAAGATAAGGTTACAATATATAGCAGTGTTAGGTTCGCTGATAGATTCACTAGAGCGAATCTATCTAGCGAACCAACACAGGTTCGCTGGGCACATAGGTTCGCCCAGTCGACACCTTAATACAAAACTAACATGAACTACGGGCGAATCTATAGATTCGCCCGTAGGTTCGCTAGAACAACAACAAATACAAGACAAACAAATACAAACAAAAGTAACACCGACAAGCCGGTGAGTCCAACCTATACATAGTGACTATCAGTACCCACAGACCTGAAGTCTCACACGAAGTCTCTTTTGAGCTTCAAGATGCAGCAAAAGATTCCAAAATGGAACAAAAAGAGTCCCAAATGTGGACCAACACCAAACAAAATTCCAAAAAGGAATTCAGAAGATTCCCAAGGGGAACAATAGGAAAAAGAAAAATTCCAAAAAGGAATTCAAAAGAAGTCCCAAAGTGGACCACATTCAATTAGAACCCAAATTCCACACTGTTTATGATTGTAAGTGACCTGACGTTTTGAGATGTTCTCAGGATATTTAGATGAAGTGTATAACTTTCTAATGTGCAAAGTATGGGTCACTCAAAACTTATTCCTAATTAACCTAATTGATCATCAAGATTAGAAAAAGTAAGTGTGTCAATTCGAGCTAATTGATTTGTTCAACAAATCATCACTCAATTACTTCACAATTCAAATGTCTATTCTCAAAACTGCAAAACATGTGTTGGATAATTTGCTAGTATGATCTCATTGCAGGTTAAAGATTCAGAATGTAAAGAGAAAGTTACAAAAATATCAAAAACATTGAAAAATTCAAAAAGAACAAAAAGATTTTCTTTTTAATCTTTTTCTTTTGTGTTGGCAGTTTAACATATGTTATTGATGTAGGAGTTGTTCATCAAGCAATATCTCATCCGATTGAGAACTTAATCTTTACATTGATGATAAATGCACATTATTGCCTGAGTTTTAATGTTTTTCTTTGAGTTGCAGGAACAGTTTCCATTGTAGAACAAGCTTCCACGCGACTTGAAGATGTTCCTGTTCAAGCCTGATTCCAGTCCAAAGATCTCCAAGTCAGATTGCTGAGTGTTAAGAATCCTCCTCTTAATATCTCATACACAGATCCCATTAACCTCTAAAGCAAAAGTCAAGGGGGAGTATTCTAAGTCAAAGAAGTCTTCGCATTCTACTTCAACCGTTGAAGAAGATCCCGTTGCTGATATATAGATTCACCGGAATCTACTCTCTGCTTATTTCTTTCCATAGCCTCTGATGTTACTCTAAAGGGAGAGAAGGATGCAGATTGCTTGTTGAAAGACAGAGTTTTGACAGCATCATCTTAGGGGGAGTACTGTTGGGACCTCTTGAAGATAATGCATACCAAAACTTTAAGTTGCTCTCTATACTTGCCACATGAATATTTAAGCTGATATGTCAGATTTGTAAAGTGTCATCTTAGGGGGAGTACTGTTGGGGTTATTTGAAGATGTCACTTTCCAAATGTAAGCGAGTGAAGATATCGAGCATCATCACGAGCAAGCACGGGTGAAGACGTTCATTAATTGTATTTGTCTTAGAATATTTGTGTAATCGTTTTGTGCTTAATTGCACGTTTTTAGGTTACTTTGTAAGGTGAATGGTATAGACTATAAATACCATCACCTAGGTCATTTGTTAGTGAGTTGCCTACATTTCATTCTATATTCTTTGTAACCTCTCTATTGATCAATACAATTCACCTATTCATATTATCATCATCTTCATCATACTTTGCATTGATCTTCATGAACATTCAAGCATCAATACGTGATCAGTGAGTTTCCGCATCACTGATTGCAAACAACATCCCCAAACAATCTCAGATCTAGATCCAAGCTCGCTCCCTCTAGCACTATCAGATCCAATTTAATCTTTCAATTGGTATCAGAGCTATTGGTACTGTGTGTGTTCTTCGCTATTCATCAAGCAAAAACACATCAATATTGCTCAAATCATGATCTGAATGATTTGTTGCTGTTTTTGGATCTGATTCATCATCGGAATCATTTCTAATTCACAACAATTGTGCAAATTCCATCAGATTATCATCAGATCTGAGGAATTAAGAAGAAATTGAAAGTTACTGTTCGATCAAATTTTTGCTCAAAATCATCAAAAAATTGATCATGTTTTGGATTGATTGATATAGGAGATTGATAATTGGTATCAAACATTGCTTGTGTGTGATTTTTGGACAAATTGCATAAGTTTTGTTAAAATTCTGAAAAATCTGTATGAAGATGTTAATGAACATGATGAACTGGTTGAAGATGAACTAGCCGGGTGATAAAATTTGATTTAGACAAATTTTTGGACTTAGTTTGGTGAATAATTAGGTCCTGTGCAGCCGTGTAAAGGAAATTTGTCTAGACAGGTGAAGATTTTGCAAGTAAAAGTTGTGTACTGTTGTGCCAGGTGAAGTTACTATTTAGCCGGGTGAAGAAGTTTTCAGCCGGGTGAAGCAACTGTTCTGTCGGGTGATCAACTTTACAGCCGGATCAACTTGTTACTGTTCAGCCGGGTCATTATCTCTTTTAGCCGTGTCAAGTGTAGACGGGTGAAATCTTGATAACTGTTTAGCCGGATGATTGATTTCTTTAGCCGTGTCAAGTTCTGCCGTGTGAAGTTATATCTGTTCAGTCGTGTGATTGTCATCAAGTTGTGTGATTGTTCAGCCGGGTAAAGAGAAATTTAACTGTTCAGCCGGGTGAAGAACAAAATCTACTGTTCAGCCGGGTGAAGAACAAATTTTACTGTTTAGCCGGGTGAAGAACAAAAGTTCACTGTTCAGCTGCGTGACTTATTTTAATTGTTTCAAACTTTATTATCTTACTTTGTTATTAATTTATGTTGGTCCATATTGATCGAGATTTCAGTGCTATAATGATTTGTAACAACAAAACACACTTTGATTAAGTGAAACAATAGTCGAATATTACTCAACAACCAATAACAAGATCAAAACAAGACAATCAGAGGCAAAAAAGCTACAATGATAATGAAAATATGCTCCTAGCACCTCCAGCCGTCACACACACAATTTAGGGTTTGAGAGAATTATACAAAAGTTGTATTGCAATGACAAAACATTACAATATATAGTTTAGCTATAGATTCGCTGATAGATTCGCTGACAGCGAATCTATCAGGCGAACCAAATAGCTTCGCCGGGCACAATATAGGTTCGCCCGGTCGAGAAAACTGAATAATAAACAAAGCCCGTAGGTTCGCTAGACAGAAACTACAAAATATAAACAAAAACATATAACACCGACATGCCGGTGAGTCCGACCTATACATGACTATCAATACTCCCCCTAGGTTGGACCTCACCCGGGGAAGTCTTCTATTTTAGCTCCGTTTTTTTCGACTTTAGAAATGCTCAATGTAAGCTCCTGCCCTTGATTTGATGCCGGCCAAAGGGTTGGTCACGTCTTCAAATCCGGCCTCATCATCTTCACTGAATACCAAAAATGACTCTACAAACTCAACTTCGGTGACATCAGTATCAGGCACATCAAGATCAATAGTTTTCGCCTGAACTTCTTCTGTCTGCTCCTCACCGATCACATCCAATTCAATCACACTTGGTTTCTCAAACCTCTTCTCGATCGATTTATCTAACTGTTTCGAAAGGTCATCCATATCCATTCTCTGTTCGTCCGTCATCCTCAACCTTTCATTTACCTTCTTCAGCTCAGCACATACACCTCGATCTTTGTTAGCGACTTTCACGAACTAGTTCGCTTCAGCCCTCGAATCATCTCCTGAACCGTGCTTTATACTGTTCTCACACAAAATCTTCAAATCCTTATCGCAGAAGGAGAAGATCTCCATAGGATCAAACAAACGAATCTCCGGACGATCTTCCCCTTTCAATCTAATCACAGCTTCACCCGTGCCATTATCATAAAACCATTTCTGAAAATCTTGCAGTCTCGGTGGCTGTGTTTCAGGAACTCTGACCCTATTCATAATCTTCGGAGCACTCAGCTTTAGCACAACCTTCCCCTTCCACGAAACCCAGTGCTTGTCCTTTTTCTGCCGCATTCTTTTGGGCTTTTGATATCCAAAATCAACAAAGTTGTTCTCAGCTGCCCTTTTTATCGTAACCTCAAATGCACAAGCTCTCCCACTGTTCTCTTTTCCCAGCAGAGGGAGATCAGCTAACTTACGCAAATCCCACCTCGGCAAAGTGGCGAAATGCTTCCTATTCTTGATATAACAAATATCACCACCCCTTCGTTTAATCATATACGCATCAACAAGAGAATTGTATTTCCATGCGATAACTTGCCTATCCAACTGAGAAGTATTCGGTTCGTCTAGATGTTGGAAGATAGGAACTTCGGGAATGACCTCTTCATCCCTTTTAAACCACTCAGATTTGTCCAAATCAATATGTTCAAACTGATAAGACACCCCCTTTTCTTCAACGTTGTATTTCTCTGGTTCATCCTCCAAATCCTCCTCACTATCAATATTCTCATCAACATCTGGTTCGTCGATAAAACTGAAATTTACATTTGTACCCCCAACAACCTCAGCTCCTTCAAATATACCCAAATCGATACCCATATCCTCATCAAAAACTTCCTCAGCAACCTTCTTCTCAGTCTCAGTCCACACACCATAATCCTTTAATGGATGCGTTGCAGCATTCGTTAAATTCGTCAGTTCCTGTTCAGACATTGCTGGAAACAACCCGTCTTTTTCATTCAAACTGTTCAGCTCCTTGAACACCCGAACCAATAAACACTGCTGATCCTTAATCATTCTGGCCATTCCCTTTATCACATCACCCTTCTCTTTGTCTCTTTTCTCCAGATCATCATATTTCACCTTCAGATTCTCCAACTCAGCCTTTATCCCAGTATCATAATCAACAGATTTACCCGAAACATCATTCTTAGTTTTCTTTGCAGCTTCAGCAGGTGCGTCTGATTTTCTCTTGGTCCTTTTCTCCCTTCCCGCATCAATTTCAGCTTGAATCTCATCAATTTCTCGATCTAAATTATAATCCTTGTCTTTCACATACTGTTTTTGCTTCCTCAGCTTCTTCTCAACAACCTCAACGTTCTCACCACCCCTTTTCCTATCGATCTCCATTAACCTTTGTATATGTACCCATCTATCAGCAGGGTACATATTTTCCCACAAATACGATGTCCTACCAACACAGTCTGATCGCACCGATTTGCAGTCACCAAAGATCCTTGAATGCATTGACCAGATTGTCAACACATCACCAATAACAGGCAGAGCGGGCTGTTTTGTCATTCAGAATCATCTGCACAAACCGAGGATAAAGCAGCCATTTATTCCCCTTTGTAGCATGAATGTTCTCGAGCATGTAGTTGTAGATCAGCGTTGCGAGGTTAGCCTTCTGCCCTCGACAAAATAACATCATAGCACGAGCCCAATCCAGATTCAATCTGTCAGTACCACCCTTCCTATGATCAAGGCACATAATGAACACGTGTGCGATGTACCTCCATTCCTTGATCATATAGGATTTAACAAATTCCATCTTTTTCTCCCCCGGCATAGGACCCTCATAACCCGCAGTCCTAAATGCCCCATAAACCTCCTCAGCAATCATATTAACTTCATCTCCGACATCGTCCTCTAACCTTAAAACCCTTGCCACATCGGCTTCAGTAAACTCTATAACATACCCATTAACTTTAGCACATATACGTGATGGCTGTATAGACACGTTCATAACCGCAGTTCTCCAAAAATTTTGAACATGTAGCTCGTAGATGGTCGGTGAATGAGAAATAGCATGATGAATGTGAGAAGACTTCAACCATCTAACACAGTCTTTGTAACCAGATGCCTTCTCGTGATTTTCGTCCAGCAAAGCACACATGTTGTGCTTCTTTTAAAAAAATAACGTAGACATCGTGCCTGAAACACAAACGGAAGTTTATCAGAAACAAAAATTTTGAAACAGTTTTTAGATTCGCTGATAAGCCAGGTTCGCTGACCAAGCGAACCTGTAATTAGACCCCAGAACCTATAGATTCGCTGTCAGGAAAAACAGATATAAAAGGCGAGCGAATGTATAGGTTCACTAGAAACAACCGGGCGAATCTATGATGATGCACGGGCGGCGTAACATCATAGGTTCGCTCGGTAGTTTTGAACTTTCGTTCAGGTTCGTCAGACGAACACATAGGTCCGCTGGAACCCTAAATTTTGAAAAACGGCCCAAATCACAGTCTAAAAACCATAAGCATACAATCAACGCAACAATCAAGCAATATAATCATGAAACGAGGATATTACAATGTTAACATCTAATCAATAACACAAACCAAATATCAATCACAGATTATAACGGGTCGATTGATTTAAGATGATTAAAAGCACAATTTGATAGGATGGAACATTGATAAAGTTGGGGACGATAGCATACCAGTTGAAACAAAGACGATTTATTATGAAAAAGACGGTAGTGAGTGAGAATCGAACGTGCGAAAAATTTGAAAGTGATACGGCAACAGTAACAGTGACAGCGAACTTGTGAAAGAAATTTTGCAGACAGAACATATATATATGACCACAGGTTCGCTGGAGATATGAACTAGCGAACTTCAGATTCGCTCGGGACTTATGGTCTAAAGAAGACACGGCGACAAGTATAAGTTCCGGGCGAACCTGTAGATTCGCTGGGACGCAAAAAATAAAATATTTTTGGTTTTTCTTAAATTTTAATTCCTTTATAAATCTATGAAAACGCCCCACAATTTCAACGCTCAAAAAATAAAAGTTAAAGTGAAAAATAAAGACATAAAAAGAAAGGTAAAACCAAAATTTAAAACAATAGAAGGATATATATATATATATATATATATATATATATATATATATATATATATATATATATATATTTCATGACGTTTTTCGAGCAGAATCGAGAGAATCATAGACATCTAGGTAAAAAGAACAAGTTCTGTCATCATGGTTTATTTGAGCAATATGATTGACTTTGATTGAATTTCTTGGATCAAGTCTTGAATATTGATCAATTCATGACATTCTTTTGACATTTGTGCAATTTTTGCATCTTTTTGTGAGTGGAGCTTGTCAACAATTATTCTTTTGAACACATTGCGACTTATTATTTGGGAAACTCAACTGATTAGAACTCCAGGTCTATACCGACATATAATAGAGGAGATAATCATTTGAGCATGCTTGGCGAATCTTCAGGTCAATACTTTCGTATAGCAGCGAAGATCCACCAACTCCAGGTCAATACTTCCGTATAGCAGAGGAGTTAAGCACTTTGACTCAATACATTCTGAGGAGTTAACAAGTAACTCACTCAGAGGTTTTTCTAAAGAGTAACACTAGCAGGTTTTTATTTTGTTTTGCTAACTAAAAACTCGATTCAGGGCTAGGGTGAGGGTGATTTGGGATGTTTTGGGAAATCAATGCAAAGATTTGACGCTCTCAACCCATTTTTGACAGAACCCGTATGTTTGTGCAATCCAATCATGTCAAGGGGATAATCCTTATTGCCGAGTTCTTGAACGTTATGTTTGGATGCACAATCACTGTTTACTTTGTTTTCGGGCTGAGACTATCTAACATATCCCAAACACAATACTTTTGACCTCCTTCAACGTCTCTTCAACATCATTTCAAAAACGGGGATCCTGAAATAGCAAAATTTGAAAAACTATAAGTAGTTAATCTTTAATATCTCCCCCAAAATTTCTATATTATAGCTATCTAATAAGAAATTTTTGTTTTTCGGATTTTCTTAATATATATATACAGAACAAAGAAGAGAAAATAAAAAGAAATAAAATAAAGTGAAAGAGCGAAGAAATGTGTGACTCACGGATTCGCAAGGAAGAAAATGAAAAAGATATTTACATATTTACAAAGCCATTTTACTTAGACAGAGGTTATCAAAAAGATATCAATCCCAGCATAGAGATCAGTTCATAAAAACGTGGTTTGTCAAAAGTTTTTTTTGAAAAGATCAGCTTTTTGCTTTCTAGTTTCAATAGGAATAATATCAATGAACCCCTTTTCCTGAGCGTCTTGGATGGCATGAATTCTTGTTTCAATGTTCTTGGTGCGTGTGTGATGAACTGGATTCTTGGCAATTCCAACAGCTGCTTCATTGTCACAAAAGAGTGGAGTATGAAGGAAGTTGATGCCGTAATCCATCATCTGATGCTGGATCCAGAGCACTTGGCAACAACAGCTTGAAGCAGCAATGTATTCAGCTTCTCCTGTGGACAGGGAGACAGTTGTTTGCTTCTTGCTTTGCCAGGAAACAAGACATTCAACAAGATATTGACATCCACCGGTGACTGATTTTCGGTTTATCCTGCAACCAGCATGATCACTATCAGAAAAAGCATGTAAATCAAAGTTCCCACCTTTTGGGTACCAAAGTCCCAAACGAGAGGAACCCTTAAGGTAACGAAAAATGCGTTTAACAGCTTTCTCATGTGATTCTTTTGGGTTAGCCTGGAAGCGAGCACAGTAGCACACAGCAAATGTAATATCAGGTCGGCTAGCTGTCAGATACATGAGAGATCCGATCATCGAGCGGTACCGATGAGCATCCACAGGATTCCAATTATCATCAGAAGTAAGGCATGTTTGAGCGGTGAAGGGAATCAGTTCAGGAGAAGAGTCATCCATGCCAAACTTTGTGAGAATTTCTTTGATATATTTCTCTTGGTGGATAAGAATTCCATCAGGCTTTTGTTCCACTTGCAGCCCTAAGAAGAAACACATCTCCCCCATAATAGTCATTTCAAAACGATCCATCATCACTTTTTCAAACTCTCTACACAGCCCCTCATTTGTCGAACCAAAAATTATATCATCAACATACACTTGAACAATCAGCAGCTCACCATTCACCTCCTTCTTGAACAATGTTATATCTATAGTCCCACGAGAGAAACCTTTGCTGAGAAGATACTGTGTCAGAGTTTCATACCAGATACGTGGAGCTTGATGCAACCCATACAAGGATTTATCAAGCTTGTACACCTTCGAAGGAAAATCTGGATCCTCGAAACCCGGTGGTTGACATACGTAGATCTCCTCATCGATATCTACATATAGAAATACACATTTAACGTCCATCTGATAGACTTTAAAGTCCTTGTTAGCAGCATGAGCAAGAAAGATTCTAATGGCTTCAATGCGAGCGACTGGAGCAAAAACTTCAGTGTAGTCAATCCCCTCCTCTTGAGAAAATCCTTGGACAACCAATCTCGCCTTGTTTCTGATAACAACACCGTGATCATCTGGCTAGTTTCGGAAGACCCACTTAGTGCCGATGGGGCACTTATTAGGAGGAAGATCAACAAGTTCCCAAACTTTAAGCTTCCAAAATTGTTGCAATTCCATTTGCATGGCATCAACCCAACTAGGATCTTCAAGTGCTTGTTTATAATTCTTCGGAACAACTTGAGATAGGAAAGCAGCATAGAGACACTCATTAATCAAACCACTCTGACTCCGAGTTCGCACACCATCAGTAATTGATCCTATGATATAATCATGAGGATGATCTTTCAAAGTTTTGAAATTTGTGTTGAGAAGCAAAGGGTTGGTTTGGGATGAGGATGTGGAAGAAGTTGGAATGGAAGTGGATGATGATGGAATATCTAATGGTGGAATTGGAACGGTTTGAGGTGGTGGAGGTGGAGGAATGTCAAATGAAATAGGAGGTAATTGTGTAGTCGAAGGTTGTGGTTGTGGAGGTGGATGGTTAATGATAGTAACCGGTGTGTGAGGAATTATGTCATCATCAGAGATTGGAAGATTGAATGATTTGAAAACAGTGGTGGAATCGTAAAACCATGCAGGTTCACAGCCAATGCTTGTAGAGTTCGACTCTTGCCAGTCAACATACTAGAACTCTTGCACAATCCGCATTCGCTTGTTGTAAACACGATACGCTTTTTGTGTGTTCGAGTATCCTACAAAGAAGCATTCATCTGAAACAGCACCAAACTTTGTTTTCTGATCTTGAGTATTCAACAAAGTGCAAGAACACCCAAAGGGCGTAGAAAATCGATCAACGGCTTAATCCAACGAAACAGCTGGTATGATGTCTTCATCTTGTCCTTGACAATCAGTACCCGATTCAGAACATAAGCTGCACAATTTACTGCCTCAGCCCAGAAGATAATAGGAAGCTTTGACTCAATCAGCATAGTTCTAGCAGCTCCACAAGAGTTCGATTCTTCCTTTCAGCAAGACCATTTTGTTGTGGCGTTCGTGTGGCGCTAAACTGTCTGAGAATACCCCGCTGTTCACAGAAAGAATTGAAGATATGGTTTCTGAATTCAGTTCCACTGTCGCTTCTGATGGCTTGAACCTTTCGCTTTCCAAGAACCTCGATTTGAGGAATCAACTTCATTAATTCTTCAGCAGTCTCACTCTTGTTTGCCAGGAATCTCACCCAGGTGTACCTAGAGTAATCATCTGTGAAAACCAAGCAATAAGATTTCTTAGCAATAGATTTGACACTTATTGGACCAAATAAGTCAGTATGTAACAATTCGAGGGGTTGTGAGATAGAATTTTCAATTTTTAGTTTATGTGGCTTTTTGTGCTGCTTTCCTTTAGCACAAGCCATGCATTTTTCAACCACCGAAAAGTCTTTAAGTGGTAAACCCCTAACCAAATTGTTCTTAACCAACTTATTTAGTATTTTAAAATTAATGTGTCCTAAACGTCTATGCCATTGAAAAGATTCAAAAGATGAAGCTTTAGATAAAAGACAGGTCACGGTGGAAGTTGATTCTTTTGATCCCATATTCAGCATATATGTATCATTCCGTCTTGGAGCTCGCATGATCACCAATTCTTCAAGAATAGTAAACTCTGGCTTCAAAAACAGACATTCATTTGGAAGAAACAACACTGGGATATTCTTATCACAGATTTGTGATACACTGAGAAGATTGAA
This sequence comes from Tagetes erecta, assembly GCA_030867185.1. Taxonomy (NCBI): domain Eukaryota; kingdom Viridiplantae; phylum Streptophyta; class Magnoliopsida; order Asterales; family Asteraceae; genus Tagetes; species Tagetes erecta. The sequence goes on from CM061497.1 coordinate 10,507,544, forward strand.
TGCCAATTCCGGAACATAGTTAACATCTTCCAAGGTTAACAGATTTGTTAGGGCTCGTTCCTGTTTAGAAGATTTACTTTGTACTTTGTTTACACAAGTTTGTATAGTTTAGGGCTAATTTTGTATTTTCCCTAATGTGTTGATGCATAAAGCATGTTGTGAGAGAATGTTAGAGAGAGAGTCTAGATCACAACTTACACGCTAGAGAGAGAATTGTGTGTGTGATTGTATTCTCCTGCACATTGTACTACAACTATTTTGCTTTGATCATCAATACAAGAGGATTATTTAGTAATGGATTGTGTTGTTGATTGAATTGTGTGTTTGTACTTAGATCATTCTGATTTGCAGCAATATCGAACATTATCGATAGGTTCAATTGGATTGATATTGCTGCAAATCAGAACGATCTAAGTACAAACACACAATTCAATCAACAACACAATCCATTACTAAATAATTCTCTTGTATTTGATCAAAGCATAAACGTTGTAGTACAAATGTGCAGGAGAATACAAATCACACACACACAACTCTCTCTCTACTATATAAGTTGTGATCTAGACTCTCTCTCTAACATTCTCTCACAACATGCTTTATGCATCAACACATTAGGGAAAATACAAAATTAACCCTAAACTATACAAACATGTATAAACAAAGTACAAATTAAATCTTCTAACAGGAATGAGCCCTAACAGTACTCCCCCTAAGATTTAACTTTGACTTTCAAAAATCTTCAGTTTTCAACTCTTGCTTTTCAGCTTCAATCTCTCAAAAATCTTCAGGTTCGTCTTTGACCTCCAGCAACGGCTTTCCTTTATGTTCTTCTTGTTCTTTCAAAGCTTCTTCAATGCACGACTTGAACTTTGCAGCGATCACAGCTTGCCTCGGTTTTGATTCATTTGTAATGATATCACAAGTCGCCATTCTTTTCAGAGTGTCCATAGTAATACCTGCAAAATCAATATTAGCATAAAACTCGAACGGTCTCTTCTTTCCTTTGACTTTAACTTCTAAGGTACCCTTGGAAGTCACTCTCATATATTCAATCTCCGACATGTCAATCTTCACAAGGTCAGCATTAAGTAATGCTTTCCTTAGTCGGATCTTTTCTGAGGCAGCGCCTATCACTTCAATCATGATTACGAATAATCTTCTGTCTTCTTCAGCAACAGGATCCTTCAACTTCTCCATCTTGTGGTTGCTAAGATAATCAATGTAAGATGGGTGTAGCAGCTTCAGCTCAAACGTACTAAACAATGTGATCATATCTTTATCCCAATCATCCAGATTCCGAACCAACTCAGCTCATAAGTCTTTTGATTATAGAAAACCTTTAGAATGGGCTTTGTTGCTTGCGAACCATCAATCACCTTCAAACCAGGATCTGTCACCTTGTCAAAATACTCATCAGAGAACTCTTCTAAGTACATATCCCGTAGTATCAACTTCTTCTCTTTCCTTTTCTTTTTCTTCAAATATTCACTATCTTCTTGTTGTCCCCGAAACTCCAAGAACTTTGGCATGCGGCTGATCCCAACATCCAATAACATTGCACATTTATCACCACGTTCAGCTCGTGTGTGATTAATCAACCTTAGCTTGTGCCGTTCTTTCAAGTCTTGAACCGGCAACTTGAAGATACTCGAATAGTAATGATACACATCGCATAACCCATTCACCCTCTTAATCAAAAATGCGTCAAAGATCTCATCGTACTTCCAAGCAATAATCTTCACATCTTTGGACTTTTCAGGCACGATCATTGAGTCTAGTAAGTCAGCAATGGACTGGCCCTTACTCAGCAGTGATCTGACAATATCACCTGTTGTGGTAGATTTGTGCCATGACTCTCGTACATCCATAGGAATGTGATAAGCCTTCATCTCGCTAGGAAACATATCAATCAATTCCTTCCTTTTCTTGTGCGCATCTTCGGGCAATGCCATCAGTGGTATTTCCTTCGGCTCAAGCACTTTGTATCGTTTGGTCAGTTCATAGTACTGTGGATTGTTATAATCCAAAAAGAGCATACAGTTATGCATCTTTTCTGACTTTTGGAAGCTCACCACAATCTTTTTCAACGATTCTCTTTTCAATCTCTGCAAAGTCTTATATGGATAGTTTCTCGAACTAAGCCACTGACGCATGTTTGTAGTAGTCATCTCTTCTGGATTTTGATGATATAATTCTTCTGGAGGAAGATCATCAATATTCAAACTTTCTTGAAGCGGCGTCCACTCACTCATTTCAACTACAAACTCTTTATCATCACCCTCTACTTTGTCTTGCGCATTCACACACTTTTCATATTCCTCGTTTATTTGACTGACAGTGAGTCCATTCAAATAAACAGGATTGTATTTCATTTTCTCCAAGTAAGCAAACCTTTCATCAAGATCAACGGGTATATCATCAATAGAATTAGCTTCCGGTTCAGAATCTGTAAATCTACTTCGTCCAAATCATCCAATGCTTCAATTGTAGGTGCATTTTCAGTTTGAACCGGCTCAGACTGAAATGCTTCTTCAATAACAGCTTTCTTCACATTCTCATCCTCTTTAACAACCTCGAGCACTTCAGTTGCCTGTACAGACTCAGATTGAATCGGCTCAACCTGAACTGTTTCTTCAGTTCTGGCTTTCTTTGCATGCGCATCTTCTTCAACTATCTCCGGTACTGCATCGAGTTTACGTTTTCCCTCAGCTTTGTCAAGAATGACAACATCAGCAGCTTCATCGGGAATGTGAATTGGTACTTCGACCTTTTCACCCACAACTTTAGTTCCTCGAGCTCTGGTAAAGTAAACTTTTATCTCTTTCGAAGGCCCGGTTACTTCCATCACATCATCTGAAAAATCTTTGTCAGATGTAGATCCTGATTTCTTCGGTTTAGCTTCTTCCAACCACTTTTCCAACATCTCCTTTTCTGCATTCAGAGTATTACATTCAGCGTACAACTCTTTGTAATCTTCTTTCAGCTTCTCATATTCATCATCAAGTTCTTTAAACACCTTCATATTGTTTACATTGGTTTCTCTGAACTCATTCAGTCTAACCTTCTTTCTCTCATTCGAAGCCTTTAGCAATTCATTCTCTTTCATCAAATCTTCTATCACCTTGTTCAGACATTCTATCTCTTTATCCTTTTCAATCAAAATGTCACTTGACACAACTTTTGGCGAAGACACCATAGGTTGTTCAACTAGTGGAGTTGCAGGAGATGATGTTGTGGGAACATCTACTGGACCAGAAAAAGTAACACCAGCATCAGCATCATCAACTGCATGTGCAACAGTCTCCACTTCGGCAATTACTTCCTGTGCAATCTGAACAACATCCACTGGTTCAGGCATACTCACATCTTCAAATACATGCTGATCCTCAACAATCATAGGCTCAACTACAGTTTTAGATCTTCGAGATCTAGAGTAATGAACTGTGATGTTCCTAGGAGCTTCAACAACAGTGACTTCTTCTTCTACATGCTCTGCCTCCTCAGAAACTGATTTAGCACTTTCTTCTTCAATGACATCATCATTTCCACCGTCACCATTATCATCACTATCATCATCATCACTATCAGACTCATCATCTTCATCTTCATTCTCATCCTCATCATTATCTTCATCTTCTGGATGACGAGCAAAGTACTCATCATCATCAAGCAAATTATCAGGCATCTTATCTACAAGGTCCATTGGATCTACAACTTCTCCTTGAGATATATGATGATACACTACTCCAATATCTTCATCATTGTTTGCTATATCTCGCATATAGTCAAACATGTCAACACCTTCAACACCTCCAATACTCATCTTTCGGTAAGATAGAGCATTCATGTCTTCTGTGTATAAGACCCCTCCATTAAAACCTTCTTCTCGAATAATAGGATGAGCAATATTAATCATCAGTTGTAAGAATCGTGGGTACATCAAGAACTTGAACCTCTTTCCTTTAACCAGATTGAAAATAAAACACTTCATGATCCACTTAGACATGTTGAATGGTCGATTTTCAGCAATTGCAACTATAGGAGATGCAATGTCTGATGGAAAGTTGTCAAATCCAGCACTTCTCCTTGACATACACTGCTGGATGACATAGCATAAAAGCTTCCACTTCTTTCCCAATCTTGCTCTAACAAACTGCTGCTAAGGAAATATGGGAGGATGTCCCATATTGATAAAATGATAGGTTCAATTGGATCGTGAAAATCGCTCAATGATCAGAATAACATAAACACAAAACACAGTTTTAATCATTAACACAATTCATACTAATAATTCTCTTTGTATATTGATGATCAAAGCAGTATTGTGATACAAGGTGCAGGAGAAAATAAATCACACACACAAGTTCTCTCTCTTACGTGAATATTGTGATCTAGCCTCCCTCCTCACACTCTCTCACTACATGCTTATAGCAACAAAATACAAGTTTAAGGAATATAACAAAATAGACCCTAAACTATATTCAAACATATAAACAAAATACAAAGTAAATCTTAACTAGGAAATAACCCTAACAGTACTCCCCCTAAAATTTATTTTTGAATCTTCAGCAAAAATCTTCAATCTTTTTCTTCTTTGTTCAGCATCAATCTCTTTTACCACTCTTCCGGTTCATCTTTGACATTCAGCAGCTCTTTGCCTTTGTACTCTTCTTGTTCCTTCAATGCTTCTTCAATACACGACTTAAATTTCTCTGCAATCTTGGCTTGACGAGGCTTGGACTCATTTGTCAGAATTGGGCAGGCATTCATGCGTCTAAGTGAATCCAGATTTAAACCTGCAAAGTCAATATTAGCATAAAATTCAAATGGCATCTCCTGTCCTTTGACTTGCACCTCCAAAGTACCCTTCCTACTAATCCTCATATATTCTATCTCTGGTATATCAACCCTCACGAGATTAGAATTGAGCAGTGCTTTTCTCACACGAATCTTCTCTGAAGCAGCAGCAATCACTTCTATCATCACAACGAACAACTTTCTATCAGCTTCAACAAGTTTATCTTTACATTTTTCCATCTTGTAACTTCGCAAAAACTCGATATATGAAGGATGCAGCAGTTTCAACTCAAAGGTACTAAACAGAGTAATCATGTCTTTGTCCCAATCTTTCAAATTTCTAACTAGCTTCAACTCAAATGTTTCTTGATTGTAAAACACTCTAAGTATTGGCTTCGTCATTTGAGTTCCATCAATCACTTTCAGTCCAGGATCTGTCACCTTGTCAAAGTATTCATCCGAAAATTCCTCTAAATACATATCTTCACTAACAACAAGTCTCTTTTTCTTCCTTTCTTTCTTCGCTTGCACATATGCTGTATCTTCTTGTTGGCCTCTAAAATCAAGATACTTCGGTGGTCTGGCTATTCCGGCATCAAGCAGCATTACACATTTATCACCACGCTCAGCATGCGTGTGATTTATCAACCTAAGTTTGTGCAGCTCCTTCAAATCCTGAACTTCCAACTTAAAAATGCTCGAGAAGTAATGGTATACGTCACATAAACCATTCACTCTCTTAATCATGAAAGCATCAAACACTTCATCGTATTTCCATGCTATGATCTTCACTTTCTTGTTCTTCTCTGGCACAATCATCGAGTCAAGCAACTCAGCAATAGACTGACCTTTACTCAACAGTGACCTCACCACGTCACCTGCTGTAGCTGACTTATGCCAAGATTCCCGAACATCCATTGGTATGTTGTACGATTTAACTTCGCTTGGAAACATATCCATTAATTCATGTCTTTTCTTGTGAGCATTTTCAGGTAGAGCCATCACCGGAATCTCCTTCGGTCCAAGAACTTTGAATCTTTTTGTCAGCTCGAAGTACTGAGGATTGTTGTAGTCCAAGTAAAACATACGATTGTACATTTTTTCAGTCTTCATAAAGCTAACAACAATTTTCCTCAAAGACTCAGATTTCAACCTCTTCAAAGTCTTATATGGATAATTTCTCGAACTCAGCCAACTACGCATATCTGAAGCTGACATTTCTTCTGGATTTTGGTGATATAGTTCAGTTGGAGGCAATTCTTCTATATTTAGACTTTCTTGCATTGGTGTCCATTCTCCCATCTCAATAACAAACTCTTTCTTGTCTGCATCAGCTTTGTCTTGAGCAATTTTTGATGTGTTTTTGCTTAAGAACAGCGAAGAACACAGTACCAAGGCTCTGATACCAATTGATAGGTTCAATTGGATCGTGAAAATCGCTCAATGATCAGAATAACATAAACACAAAACACAGTTTTAATCATTAACACAATTCATACTAATAATTCTCTTTGTATATTGATGATCAAAGCAGTATTGTGATACAAGGTGCAGGAGAAAATAAATCACACACAAGTTCTCTCTCTTACGTGAACATTGTGATCTAGCCTCCCTCCTCACACTCTCTCACTACATGCTTATAGCAACAAAATACAAGTTTAAGGAATATAACAAAATAGACCCTAAACTATATACAAACATATAAACAAAATACAAAGTAAATCTTAACTAGGAAATAACCCTAACATAAAACAAGTCTGATATTCAGCAGTTGTTAGCTCATCAGAAGCACCAATCTCATCTTCATCTATCCTTAAAGCAGTCCGGATGGACTCTTCAGACAGAGTTAACTATAACTGTCTGGTAATATTTCCTCTAACCACAGTTACACCGGCTTCATCAGTAAACACCTCAGCAGTCCTCCAGAAACTCTTTATAAGTCTTGCATACACAATTGGCTTGGCACACATTGCATACACATACTTTGTTCTTCTCAGAAATCTGATCATATCTCTGTATCCTTCTGCCTCTGGAATGGATTCATCTAACATAGCAACAAGATTGTGCTTGGGTTCAAACTTGAGATCATTCATCTGTTATGACAAATCAAGACACATGTGTTAGACTTTTCATTCATAAATAACAAGATTTGCATAAGAATTTAAACATAAAGTAACAATGTAACAAATCACACAACCATTTAACACCTAAGTTAATCTAACACTCTGATATTCATCATTTTGTTCAACAAAACTTTTGAGAATCAATGATCATGCAACAAGATACACTTAATAGTTCAAAAAAAAAAACTTTAACACAAATCTGAAATTTTGCACAATGGAGTTGAATAACATGTTTTAGTTCAGTTTTAGCATCGATTTGTCACACAATAACAGATGATTCATCATTTCATAGCAAAAACATGAACAACTCAAATGTTCATCAATGGCGGTTCGACAATACTTTGAAAATTTCATTTGATTTAGTTGATTTCAGGTGTTTTGATGTAAATTAATGAATGAAACTTGATGATTAACAGTTATTACACATATTACAACACTCGATTTAAGTTTTAACACTCATAATCAAAGTGTCGATTCATAGTCCAGTTACTGTTCATCACAACATTTCGTTTTTACGATCGATCAGTAGGTTTAACAAGGTCGAATCACTAAGAATATACCTTATTCAATCACTAAAACTTGTTATAGAACCAACGATTGAATATGATATGAACGATTGAGGTACAGGGGATTTTCTTGAAAATGTTTGTGAAAAATGATAAGTGTTTGAGAAAAGGCGGGTATATATATGTTGTTCAGCCGGCTCAAGAATTAGGTCAAAATTTTTGGGACGGGTCAACATTTGGGACGGGTAAACAATTGAGCCCAATAAGCCTGGATGGGTCATGTACTGTTAAGACGCATCAAGTATTGTTGGGACGGGTCACAGTCTTGGGACGGGTCACAACCTTGGGACTGGTCTACATTTAACATGTAAAACACTTAAACGGGTCAATCACTGTAGAGACGGGTCAAGTACTGTAGGGACGGGTCAGAGTTAGGAACAACTACACCTTTGTTTTGGTTTTACCCATCACCCGGCTGAATAGTAGACTCCTTATCATCACCCGGCTTGCACAATGACTCCTTGTTCATTACCCGGCTACACAGTGATACAGCCTAAATCATCACCCGGCTGTACAGTTGTCATACTTACCCGGCTGCACAGTGTTCTTCACTTACACGACTATATAGAATCTTCATTCTATTACCCGGCTGCATAGTGACAAACACTTCATCACCCGGCTGTATAGTAACATACAACTTTGTCACCCGGCATCATTTCTTCTTTCACCCGGCTACCTTCTTTCATTTAGTCACCCGGCTGATAACAACATCACTTCATTACACGGCTAAACTGTGACACCCCGCCCGGCGGCGGAAAACACCGGGCGCGTCAAGTGAATTGGATATCAATAGTACAAAGCACATGGCACTAAATGCATATTTTAATATCATTAAAGTAATAATGTTGTGACATAAAAGAAGCAATAACTAGTCTTAAAATCATAATAAAAGCCAACAAATAAATCATGTTTATTTATTCTAGGTCCAAAGCATCCTAAGTATCTTGAACCATAACCGTCTCAAACACCACCTGAAATACATGTAAAATAAGTTAGCTAAAGAATTAGCTAGTGAGTAAAACACAGTAATAGTACGTAATACGAAATCCGAGATCATTATCAATATGTTTCGCAATCTTATGTGTATAGAAATTTCATTATATATATCTCAACCGTGAAAAACGAAACACACAACGAATCCAAACAACCTTGTACCTTGTAAAGTAACTTTAGCAACAAGTCATGAGAACCACTGATGTTACAAATACTGATAACTATCGTTTAACAGTCTTTTAACCGTCTCGATTTACATGTTATCAATAAGTGTCTAAGCATCTAAAGGGGCATCGCAACATAGTAACAAGCATCACGTATAGTACCAAGTAACAAACGAATCAACCAAAAAATCGCCGGGTCAAATCACCTATCAGGCCATTAATGTAGGTGGGCTTGTCAAGCCATTAGCGCTAATATAATACCGGTGGAAATTACAAGATAATATAAATACTATTGTCTAACACATAATTTCGCATCATGCGGCCAAACAAGATTAACACATCTAATGGTCTCATTTTGAAAAATAGAAACAAAATAAAAGAAACCATAGTAATATAGGAACATGTATTTCAGCCCCAAAAACGTAAACAGTAAAAAGGGGAGTGAGTTTACTCACCTCGTAAAGCAATAGTAATAAAAAAAAAAGTAACGCAGCTACAACGAACCGAGAGTCTCCCAAATATTGGTACCACCTAATTAATTGGGAAAAGTACTACTTAGAAACGAAACAATAGCAACCGAATCACAAATCCGAGATCTACGGTTTCGGATTTGAGATTTAGAGTTTTAGATTATAAACTGAGATTTTTGATACGAATCGTAATCGTATTTTCGTATATATTTTATAACCATTGTTAGTTTTATTGATATAATATTTATAAATATTTGTAAATATGTACATTTTTTCTACAATATATTTAACTTATTTATATTATTTAGGTTATTTAGGAATATAATAAAATGTTTTAAAAATGATTAAGAGTAATAAAATTAATTAAAATGGGGTGTGGGTTTCGAACCCCCGACCACTTCTTGTACAGAAATAAAACCAACCACCAGACCACTTCTTACTTTGCTTAATTAATTAGGTTTTTAATGGGTTTATGCTTTATTTATCAAGAACACCCATTGAATATCAAGCCCTAATTTCAAAGAACCATTCAATTCGATTCGCACAGACAAACAACACCAAATCGATTAGAGGGCTTTTAATCTACATTGTATTGTGATCATTATGATATAAAAAACTTACTGATTGGTGGGGAATTGGTATGGATTCGAGTAGGAGCAAAAGCCGACTGTTCTTGAGGTTTTAAGACGAAATCTGGAAAAGGAATAGTGAAAGTGAAGAGTTTAGAAGTTAGAGGTGATTAAGAGGTTTAAAATGAACCCAAACTCACCTGAAATGGAGCCCGGAAAGTGGAGAACACACGTCGCCGGAAAAACGTCTCTTTGGTCGGAAAGATTTAGGTATTAGCAGAGAAAAATGAGGATTTTTGGTGTTATAGAAACAATATTCGGTCGATTATGATTGATTTGGAAGATGAATTCGTTAATTACGAGTTCAAATATGGAATGGCAAATTTTTGGTTTAAAATCCCGAATCAATTTAGTCTAATTAGCCATGTAAAAACGCGTATTAGGTGTTAAGGAAGGTTCGAGATTGATTAGCAACCGATTAGGAAGGTTTCAGTACCATTTAATTTGATCAAAACGCGTTGAGATGGTTCGCCGGAAAATGGTCTTGCTGGCCGGAATTATAACCGGAAAACCGTGGAGAAGAAAAAGCGGGGGGGGGGGGGTTTGGGTAATATAAATTTTACAGCTTTGGCCCTTTTGTTTTGGTTGTTGTTTATTTTAAGTTAACAACTTTTAATTATAGTTTTAAAAATTACAACATTCACCCAAAGTTAGTTTTATATAATATATTAACTAACAAACTTAACTAAATAAGTTGAAACGTTTTATATAAGGGACGTTTTTATAGCTTATGCTCGTTTGTGACGTTAAGAGACTAATTCGAGACTTAGAAGCGTTATTTGTTTGACGTTTTCAATAAATTTTCTTTTATAAAGCACTATATATATATATTTTTGGATGTAGATGATATGAATAGTGGTTATTTAGTATGCTTTAAATGTTTTGAGATATAATACGATTGATTAAATACGATAAGAATAACATAAAGATTCGACATATTTATTCATAATTTTAATGAACGCTACATTTCGAAGAAAATAAATACGAATTACAATTAAAAGATAAACAACTTCGGGTTTGGATCGGGCATCCGGATTCGGGTTCGGGGCAGATGTCACAGTCTCCCCTCCTTATAGAAATTTCGTCCCGAAATTTGTTCAAACCGAGGTAGAAGAAGATGAAGCAAAAAGATGTGGATACTTGGCTTTCATTTGATCTTCACGTTCCCAAGTAAACTCAGGTCCGCGCTTTGATTCCCAACGAACTTTCACTATCGGTATCCGGCTACGCTTGAGTTGTTTGACTTCACGGTCCATAATCTCCAATGGTCGTTCAATAAATTGCATCGATTCATCAACTTGGATATCATCGATAGGCACAATAAGATTTTCATCCGATAGACACTTCTTCAGATTGGAAACATGAAACACAGGATGAACACCACCCAATTCCTCGGGTAGTTCCAACTCATAAGAAACTTTACCAATCCTCTTAAGAACTTTGAACGGTCCCACATATCAAGGAGCTAGCTTTCCCTTCTTACCAAAACGGAAAACTCCCTTCCATAGAGACACTTTGAGCAAAACCATATCACCAATTTCATACTCCAAAGGCTTACGCTTTTTATCGGCATAATACTTTTCGCGATTTCGAGCTGCTAGAAGATTTTCACGGATCTTTCGGATTTTATCGGTGGTCTCTTGAATCATTTTGGGTCCAGTAATTTGAGAGTCACCGACTTCGGTCCAACATAAAGGAGAACGACATTTACAACCATAAAGAGCCTCGAACGGTGCCATATCAATGCTAGAATGATAGCTGTTGTTATACGAGAATTCAATCAACGGAAGATGAACATCCCAATTACCCTTGAAGTCGATTACACAAGACCGAAGCAAATCTTCGAGAGTTTGAATAGTTCTCTCGCTTTGACCATCCGTTTGAGGATGATAAGCTGTGCTGAGATTAAGTTTAGTACCCATAGCATCCTGAAGACCCTTCCAGAAATGAGACATGAAACGAACATCACGGTCAGAAATAATATCAAGTGGCACCCCATGACGACAAACAATCTCTTTCACATAGAGTTGGGCACGCTTTTCAGCCGAGTAAGTTTCCTCGATAGGAAGAAAATGAGCAGATTTCGTTAACCGATCCACAATAACCCAGATACTATCATAACCATTAGAAGGAGGAAGCTTGGTAATAAAATCCATGGCTATACTCTCCCATTTCCAAACAGGAATTACCGGTTGCTCAAGAAGACCGGACGGACGCTGATGTTCGGCTTTGACCCTCGAACAAGTCAAACACTTAGAAACATACAAAGAAATATCTTTCTTCATCCCAGGCCACCAATAATGAGGGCGAAGACTCATATACATTTTGTCCGCACCAGGATGAATAGAATGACGACTTTTGTGACCCTCATCCAAAATAAGGGTACGAACACAACCCCGAGAAGGCACCCAAATACGATTCATAAAATAGAGTAGACTATCGGTTTTAGTTTCCAACTGCAAATCAGTACCGACGGTCATCTCATCACGAAAGGTACCCTCAGAAACAACGGCACGTTGAGCTTCAAGGATTTGAGACTTGAGATCAACACGAAGAGAAACACAAGAAAGCATGACGTGTTCCTTACGACTAAGAGCATCGGCGACGACATTGGCTTTGCCAGGGTGGTAATGGATTTCACAATCATAATCATTCAACAACTCCACCCAACGCCTTTGCCTCATACTAAGCTCTTTCTGATTCAGAATGTATTGCAGACTCTTATGATCGGTATAGACGAGACATTTGGTACCATAGAGATAATGCCTCCAAATTTTGAAAGCAAAAACCACAGCACCCAGTTCAAGATCGTGAGTGGCGTAGTTCTTTTCATGAACTTTGAGTTGCCTCGAGGCATAACCTATGACTTTACCCCGTTGCATGAGAACACAACCAAGACCTTGTTTCGAAGCATCACAATACACAACAAGGTCTTCATGACCGTCGAGGAGAGTAAGAATCAGAGCGTTACACAATTTGTTTTTAAGAATATCAAATGCTTTTTGTTGCTCGGGACCCCACACAAAAGGTACATTCTTACAAGTTAAGGATGTGAGAGGAACAACAATCTTAGAAAAATTAGCAATGAACCGACGATAGTAACCCGCTAGACCAAGAAACGAACGGATTTCGGTGGGAGTGGAAGGTGCTGACCAATTCTTGACGGTTTCGATTTTCGCGGGATCCACTTGAACCCCGTTTTCGTTAACAATGTGACCCATAAACTGAACCTCCTTGAGCCAGAACTCACACTTGGAAAACTTAGCATAGAGTTGCTCTTGCTTAAGCATTTGAAGAATGGTACGAAGATGTTGCTCATGATCGGTTTTGGATTTGGAATAGATCAAAATATTATCAATAAACACAATAACAAATTTGTCCAAAAACGGTCGACACACACGATTCATCAAGTCCATGAAAACAGCAGGTTCATTAGTTAAACCAAAAGGCATGACCGTGAACTCAAAGTGACCATACCGCGTACGAAACGCAGTCTTCGGTATGTCATCTTCATGAACACGCAGTTGATGATAACCAGAACGGAGATCAATCTTAGAAAAGCAAGTTGCACCTTGGAGTTGATCAAAAAGATCATCGATACGCGGCAATGGATAACGATTTTTGACGGTGAGTTTATTAAGCTCGCGATAATCGATACACATATGGAACGAGCCATCTTTCTTTTTGACAAACAAGAATGGAGCACCCCATGGAGAGGAACTCGGACGAATGAAACCTTTGTCGGATAACTCTTGGAGTTGACTAGCCAACTCTTGGAGTTCGGAAGGTGCGAGACGATAAGGAGTTTTTGCAACAAGTGTAGCACCGGGTACAAGATCAATACGGAACTCAACTTGTCGTGCGGGTGGAAGACCGGTTACGTCCTCGGGAAAAACCTCAGCAAAATCCCGCACAACTGGAATATCTTCGAGCTTCTTCTCTTTCGTTTGCTTAAATTCAACACGAGCCAAAAACGCAACATAGCCCTGACGCAAATATTTTTGGGCTTCGACGCAAGACATGATTTTCAAACCGACAGGAGATTTCTCCCCCGAGATATTCAGATTTTGACCCGATGCAAGAGGAACTCGAACAATCTTTTCCCGACATAGAATTTCAGCACCGTTAACGGATAACCAGTCCGTACCGATAATAACGTCAAAACTACCGAGGGTCATAGGTAAGAGATCGACACGGAAAACGTGACCCAAAAGATTAAGCATACAACCCATAAAACATGAACTAACAGTAATACCCTTCCCATTCGCTACCTTTACCACATAAGGTCTATCAAGGCCCATACGACTAACAGTAAAGGAAGAAGCAAAATCTAGAGAGACAAAACTCTTATCGGCACCCGAATCAAATAAAATGGAAGCATAACGATCATTAACAAGAAACATACCGTTCACCACATCGTTGTTAGCTTGGGCTTGATTAGGATTAATGTTGAAAGCCCTAGCACGACCAGCTTGATTAGCATTTGCATTAGTGTTCACATTCACATTAATGGGTTGTGGGCAATTGTTGCGGTAATGGGTTGGATCACCGCAGTTGTAGCAAGCCAGGCCCGGAATAACCCTGTTTTTGTTGACATTATTGTAACAGTCTTTGGCGAGATGCCCCACACTTTGACAGATGCTACACTTCCGACACGGGGTTTCGGGAGCATGATGAAAGGGACACTTATTACATTTGGGCAGGTTCCCCGTATATGGCTTTCGGTTCACCTTACCCCCTTGCGGTGCCATAGGAGGATTAGGAGCAGTAACAGCATAATTAGTGGCACCGAGCTTTCGCTTCTTAGGATTAGAAGAAGATTCGGGTTTAAAACCCTTGTAAGAACCTCCCTCCGAGGGCTTAGAATCATTACCAGAAGAGCCCTTGAGCTTCTTGTTACCCTTCCGGGTCAAAGTACCGGCCCGCACATGATTTTCAGTAAGGCGGCCCGCTAAGGTCATTGCCTCACCCACAGTATCGGGCTTACTGCCCTAAACAGCATCTTGAATAGTCATCGGTAAACCCCCGATGTATTGTTCAATACCCCGAGATTCTGGAGTAACCATATTAGGACATAGAGTGCTGAGTTGAGAAAAACGATCATTATAGGCCACATTCTCACCATTATCTTGCTTGAGGGCCCAGAATTCACCCTCGAGCTTCCGAATTATGCTGGGAGGACAATACTTACTGGTCATAGCGGTTTTGAACTCATCCCAAGTCATCTCGGAGATTTCATTCTCACCGCGTCTACGTTTCTCATCGTTCCACCACGTTAAAGCGTCCTTTTGTGGACACTTGTGGCATAGCGGACCTTGAAATCATCGGGGCACTCACAGTTCACAAAAGTGCTCTCCATACTTTCGTACCATTGGAGAAGACCCGTAGCCCCTTCAGTACCAAAGAATTTAGTGGGACCACAAGAGTTAAAGTACTTAAGAGTACAGTGGGGAGCCTTAGGTTCTTTGTTTTGAATAGCAGCGTTAAGTTGGTTCACGAGATCAGGCAGCATGTTAGCCATATGAGTTGCGATCATGTTAGCAATTCGTTCGCTTCTCGTTGTCATTCTACAAGATAAGATAGAAAAAAATTTCATGAGACATAGATCAAAATTATGATAACATAAGTTGTGACAAAATTTTGATTAAATGAACTAGTAATAGTACTTTTTAGCATCATAGAACCCTTTAAAACATGACATAGAAATCACTTAGAAACATTATAGAAACATTAATAAATGAATTTTGGAAAAACATTTGAATAAATAAAGAAAATTCATAGAAATAATCGTAAATCGTTGTAAAGAAAATCATAGAATCATTGAGAAAAATAAAATTTTAAAGGCTTAGGAATGTGTCTGGGTTTTGACACTTAAGACTTATCAAAGTGCTAAGTTCGTTTTTCAACGTATTCGAGAAGGCGTGCTTTAGCCTATAGGTTCACACTCATCTCGAACATCCCCAGGTAAGCATACAGGTCTCTTAAAGAGATTTATACGAAATGCTTTGCCTTAGACAGGATGTCCGTGATACAGGCGTTCCCCCTTCCAGATTGCACACGTTCTCACGTTTCAAACTCACTTAAGACGATGACGAGATTCCACAAAGAGAAGATCCTAATCACACAGAAGAGTCTCTTGCAGTTCCTTCGCGAAATCGGATGAGAAATGAGATAAAGAAAAGCATAGAAAGGTTCGTAGAAAGGAAATCAATAAGTCCAAAAGAATTCCTAAGTACATCTATTTGCACTAAGGACTCTTAGGTTATAGTTTAGGCCGGTGTGTTTCTAATACCCTATCCTAGTTCCCTATAACCATGGCTCTGATACCAAACTGTGACACCCCGCCCGGTGGCGGAAAACACCGGGCGCGTCAAGTGAATTGGATATCAATAGTACAAAGCACATGGCACTAAATGCATATTTTAATATCATTAAAGTAATAATGTTGTGACATAAAAGAAGCAATAACTAGTCTTAAAATCGTAATAAAAGCTAACAAATAAATCATGTTTATTTATTCTAGGTCCAAAGCATCCTAAGTATCTTGAACCATAACCGTCTCAAACACCACCTGAAATACATGTAAAATAAGTTAGCTAAAGAATTAGCTAGTGAGTAAAACACAGTAATAGTACGTAATACGAAATCCGAGATCATTATCAATATGTTTCACAATCTTATGTGTATAGCAATTTCATTATATATATCTCAACCGTGACAAACGTAACACACAACGAATCCAAACAACCTTGAACCTTGTAAAGTAACTTTAGCAACAAGTCATGAGAACCACTCATGTTACAAATACTGATAACTATCGTTTAACCATCTTTTAACCGTCTCGATTTACATGTTATCAATAAGTGTCTAAGCATCTAAAGGGGCATCGCAACCAAAGAATCGCCGGGTCAAATCACCTATCAGGCCATTAATGTAGGTGGGCTTGTCAAGCCATTAGCGCTAATATAATACCGGTGGAAATTACAAGATAATATAAATACTATTGTCTAACACATAATTTCGCATCATGCGGCCAAACAAGATTAACACATCTAATGATCTCATTTTGAAAAATAGAAACAAAATAAAAGAAACCATAGTAATATAGGAACACGTATTTCAGCCCCAAAAACGTAAACAGTAAAAAGGGGAGTGAGTTTACTCACCTCGTAAAGCAAAAGTAATAAAAAAAAAAGTAACGCAGCTACAACGAACGGAGAGTCTCCCAAATATTGGTACCACCTAATTAATTGGGAAAAGTACTACTTAGAAACGAAACAATAGCAACAGAATCACAAATCCGAGATCTACGGTTTCGGATTTGGGATTTAGAGTTTTAGATTATAAACTGAGATTTTTGGTACGAATCGTAATCGTATTTTCGTATATATTTTATACGAACACATTGTTAGTTTTCTTGATATAATATTTATAAATATTTGTAAATATGTACATTTTTTTTATATTTTAAAAATATATTTAACTTATTTATATTATTTAGGTTATTTAGAAATATAATAAAATGTTTTAAAAATGATTAAGAGTAATAAAATTAATTAAAATGGGGTGTGGGTTTCGAACCCGCGACCACTTCTTGCACAGAAACAAAACCAACCACCAGACCACTTCTTACTTTGCTTAATTAATTAGGTTTTTAATGGGTTTATGCTTTATTTATCAAGAACACCCATTGAATATCAAGCCCTAGTTTCAAAGAACCATTCAATTCGATTCGCACAGACAAACAACACCAAATCGATTAGAGGGCTTTTAATCTACATTGTATTGTGATCATTTTGATATAAGAAACTTACTGATTGGTGGGGAATTGGTATGGATTCGAGTAGGAGCAAAAGCCGACTGTTCTTGAGGTTTTAACATGAAATCTGGAAAAGGAATAGTGAAATTGAAGAGTTTAGAAGTTAGAGGTGATTAAGAGGTTTAAAATGAACCGAAACTCACCTGAAATGGAGCCCGGAAAGTGGAGAACACACGTCGTCGGAAAAACGTCTCTTTGGTCGGAAAGATTTAGGTATTAGCAGAGAAAAATGAGGATTTTTGGTGTTATAGAAACAATATTCGGTCGATTATGATTGATTTGGAAGATGAATTCGTTAATTACGAGTTCAAATATGGAATGGCAAATTTTTGGTTTAAAATCCCTAATCAATTTAGTCTAATTAGCCATGTAAAAACGCGTATTAGGTGTTAAGGAAGGTTCGAGATTGATTAGCAACCGATTAGGAAGGTTTCAGTACCATTTAATTTGATCAAAACGCGTTGAGATGGTTCGCCGGAAAATGGTCTTGCTGGCCGGAGTTATAACCGGAAAACCGGGGAGAAGAAAAAGCGGGAGGGGGGGGGGGGTTTGGGTAATATAAATTTTACAGCTCTGGCCCTTTTGTTTTGGTTGTTGTTTATTTTAAGTTAACAACTTTTAATTATAGTTTTAAAAATTACAACATTCACCCAAAGTTAGTTTTATATAATATATTAACTAAAAAACTTAACTAAATAAGTTGAAACGTTTTATATAAGGGACGTTTTTATAGCTTATGCTCGTTTGTGACGTTAAAAGACTAATTCGAGACTTAGAAGCGTTATTTGTTTGACGTTTTCAATAAATTTTCTTTTATAAAGCACTATATATATATTTTTGGATGTAGATGATATGAATAGTGGTTATTTAGTATGCTTTAAATGTTACGATTGATTAAATACGATAAGAATAACGTAAAGATTCGACATATTTATTCATAATTTTAATGAACGTTACATTTCGAAGAAAATAAATACGAATTAAAATTAAAAGATAAACAACTTCGGGTTTGGATCGGGCATCCGGATTCGGGTTCGGGGCAGATGTCACATAAACAGTGACTTATTCATTACCCGGCTGATAACAAACATCACTTCATTACTCGGCTAAACAGTGAAATCTGATATCTTCACCCGACAACACACTTAGACGACTTTTCATTTTTCTCTCTGTTGACTTTTTCAACTGCATTTATTGCACCTTCATAACATTCTCGACATATTAATTAGACAAGACATCCTTATTAGGGTTTGTCATATTAAATAATCAAAAATAGGAATTAGGGCAACAAATTTAATTCACTTTAAATCCTTTTTTATTTTCTTTGATTTTTCTCACAAAAATGTTTTTGCACAACCAAAATTTCTATATCACGAAGCAATTTTCTAAAAAACAAATCACAAGACCTTAGGTTTGTTTTTAACACATCCAATACATTTGCTTTCATTAACCACATGATCCTTACATTCAACACACTTATTTCAAATATTTTTGGATTTTTATTTTTTTTGTAAATATTTTTCTTCTTCAATTATTCTCCCCCTAAACTTGAAATTTCTTGAAATTTTTAAGTTTAAAAAGTATGTCGATGTGTTAATAAAGAATCCATATGCCTGCACACACAAAGCACACACATTAAAATAAATACAAATGCAATGCAATGAATCAATATATCGCAGTGAGATCATACCACACATCATCTGAACATGTTTTGCAAGTTTTGAATAGACATTTGACTTATGTTTGATTGAGTGATGATATGAAAACATACCAATTAGCTCGAATTGACACACTTACTTTTTCTGAATCATGATGAGATTAAGGTTCGATTAGAATGACTTATGTGACCCACTTGAAGGCATATTGCACAAAAACCTGGTCACTTACAATCATAGACAGTGTGGAATATGGGTTCTATTCGGATTTGGTCCACTTTTGGACTTCTTTTTAATTCCATTTTGGAATTTTAATTTCCTATCGTTCCCCTTGGGAATCTTCTGAATTCCTTTTTGGAATTTTTGTTTGGTGATGGTCCACATTTGGGACTCTTTTTGTTCCAACTTTGGGAATCTTTTGCTGCACCTTGAAGCTCAAAAGAGACTTCATGTGAGACTTCAGGTCTGTGGATACCACAACAAAGAAGCTCACGATGCGGTTCATCACACTGAATAGACTGCATCGTTACCCGATCATGAACAACTATCATCACAAGCAGAGCATCAAAAGATATATATCTAGACATGTATAGCAATGGAACTTAACACAAAGATCATTAAGTTTAGATTTGTCAACAATGAACTTACTTTTTCAGTCTAATTGCCTGAGCTGTCTCGCACATCAATTAACATTTATCAGTCTTTATTAAAAATGATGTAACAGATAATATCTAGTGTAACTATCATTTCTCAGTTTCTGCAATATAGATTCTTATGACATAAATATCTTTTTCTTTTGCTTTTCTTTTTCTTTTCATTTTGTTTTGCTTTTTCTTTTCCATGCACACTCACAATGTAAAAGTAAAATAAAAAGACAAAGGAATCAATACTTGACATCGACTTATTCTATTTTTGGCTTTTATTTTTTCTGATTTTATATTGATTTTTGTAAAAATAGAATTAATCATGATTGATTAACCCTATGGATTGAATTAAGAATTCAAACCGTCCTGACAAGAAATATTTTGTGAAGAGATCTGCCAGTTGTTTGTCGGTATGAACCTTAATCAAAATTATTAAACCTTTTTCAGAGTTGTCTCTGAGAAAATGATATCGAATTTCGATATGTTTGGTTTTTGAGTGTTGAACAGGATTAGCAGTAATGAACATAGCGGCAGTATTGTCTATGTAAATAGGAGTTTTGAGAAAGTTAAACCCGTAGTCGAGCAATTGGTTTTGTAGCCACAAAACTTGAGAACATCCTGTAGATGCAACGATATTCTCTACTTCAGCTGTGGATACGGAAACGTTGGTCTGCTTTTTGCATTGCCAAGAAACAAGTCTAGGACCCAGAAATTGACATCCACCCGTAGTCGATTTCCTGTCAAGAGCACACCCACCAAAGTCACTATCAGAATAACTATATAATTCAAAATTGCCTTTATAAGGATACCATAACCCGAGATTCGGTTTCCCTTTAAGGTATCTGAAAATACGTTTAACAGCAACCAGGTGCGACTCTTTTGGATCAGACTGATATCTGGCACACACACATACAGCATACATAATGTCTGGTCTTGATGCAGTAAGATACATCAATGAACCAATCATTGATCTGTACAGTGTTTGATCAACGGATTTGCCTTTTGGATCCGACTGTATCTTGCAATTCACATCAGATGGCGTTCGAATATTCTGACAATTTTGCACCTTGAACTTTTTTAGCAACTTTTCAACAAACTTTGATTGGTTGATAAAAATTCCTTCTGCTGACTGTTTGACTTGTAATCCGAGAAAGAAATTGATCTCTCCCATCGAACTCATCTGAAATCTTGTTTTCATAATCTCTTCAAACTCTTTGCACATGGACGGACTTGTTGATCCAAAGATGATATCATCCACATACACTTGAACACATAAAAGATCTTCATTTTCCCGCTTCATGAATAAAGTAGGATCAATCTGACCTCTTGTAAAACCATGTTCTAGCAAATGCTTAGATAACGTCTCGTACCAAATCCTTGGGGCTTGATGTAAACTATACAAAGCTTTGCTCAATTTGTATACACGATGTGTATACTCAGGATCCTCAAAACCTAGAGGTTGTCTGACATACACATCATCGGTAATTGGTCAATACAGAAAAGCGCCTTTTACATCCATTTGAAACACTTTGAACTTCATGAAAGAGGCATAAGCTAGAAAAATGCGAATAGCTTCTAGTCGAGCGACCGGAGCAAACACTTCTTCATAGTCAATACCTTCTTCTTGAGTGTAACATTGTGCAATAAGTCTGGCTTTATTTCTAACCACAATGCCACGTTCATCTGGCTTGTTCTTGTACAACCATCTTGTACCAATCACATTTTCTCCTTCAGGTAAGTCCACTAATTTCCAAACCTCTTGTTTGCGAAATTGAAGTAACTCCTCTTGCATGGCTTCAATCCAACTGTTATCTTGTAACGCTTCTGAAATGTTCTTCGACACCACTTGAGAAAGAAAACATGAATAAAGACAAACGTTTGCATGTTCAGTCTGACTTCTCATAGTTCTCTGATTCAAAGGTCCTATAATCTGAGAAAGAGGATGATTCCTGTGAACTCGGTGAGTTGGAATTGAATCACCTTGTAATTGCGTCTCCAGATTAGACTGATTCAGATTCGGTAGATCTTACAGAATTGTAGAAGCATGTGGAGTGAAATTAGGAACTTGTTCTGGTGAATTGATGAAGTAGTCAAATGATTCTGGAACAACTTCAACACTCGGATCTGATGATGGTTGATTTTGAACAGATCCACCATCATTAGGAGAAACTTGCGTATTCACGTCATCACCAAAGTTGTTTGATTCTTGATCTTCTTGAGAACTAGATGGACCCGGAGCTTGACTGGATACCACATGATCAGGATTATGAAATTGATAGGTTCAATTGGATCGATATCGCTCAGATGATCAGAATGATAAGTACAAACAAACAGTTCAATCAGCAACACAATTCATTACTAAATAATTCTCTTGTATTGATGATCAAAGCAAATATGCAGTACAAAATGCAGGAGAATGTAATCACACCCACTTAGTTCTCTCTCTAACGTGAATATGTGATGTAGACTCTCTCCTAAACATTCTCTCACTACATGATTTATGCAACAATACATTTTAGGGAAAATAACAAAATAAACCCTAAACTATACACAATGTATAAAACAAGTACAAAGTAAATCTTAAACTGGAAATAGCCCTAACAGTACTCCCCCTAAGATTTAACTTTGGACTTCAAAAATCTTCAAACAGTTTTCATCTTTTTCAGCTTCAATCTCTCACCAATCTTCAGATTCTTCTTTAACATCCAGCATCTCTTTTCCTTTGTATTCTTCTTGTTCTTTTAACGCTTCCTCGATGCATGACTTGAACTTTTCCGCGATCTTTGCTTGTCTTGGCTTTGACTCGTTTGTAAGGATGTCACAGGCATTCATGCGTCTCAGAGAATCAAGAGTCAAACCTGCAAAATCAATATTAGCATAAAATTCATATGGCAATTCTCGCCCTTTGACTTGCACTTCCAGTGTACCCTTCGCAGTCACACGCATAAACTCTATCTCTGGAATATCGACCTTCACAAGGTTAGCATTGAGTAATGCCTTCCTTAGACGTATTTTCTCTGACGCAGCTGCAATCACCTCAATCATCACTATAAACAATTTTCGATCAGCTTCAGCAACTTTATCTTTGCACTTCTCCATTCTGTAACATCACAGGTGATCGATGTAGAATGGATGCAACAATTTCAGCTCAAACGTACTGAATAAGGTGATCATGTCCTTATCCCAGTCATCCAGATTTCGTACCAATTTCAGCTCAAAAGTTTCCTGATTGTAGAAAAACTTAAGAATTGGTTTCGTTGCTTGAGTACCATCTATCACTTTCAATCCCGGATCAGTTACCTTATCAAAGTATTCATCAGAAAACTCTTCTAAGTACATATCATCACGCACCACCAACTTCTTTTGTTTTCTCGTTTTCTTTGACTGAACATAAGCGCTATCTTCCTGCTGTCCTCTAAACTCCAAGTACTTTGGCAACCGGCTTATCCCAGCATCTAACAGCATCACACATTTGTCACCACGCTCAGCATGCGTGTGATTGATCACTCTAAGTTTGTGCAACTCCTTTAAATCCTGCACTTCCAGCTTGAAAATACTAGAGTAATAATAGTAAACATCGCATAAACCATTAACTCTTTTGATCAAGAAAGCTTCAAACACTTCGTCATATTTCCATGCAATGATTTTCACCTTCTTGGACTTTTCCGGTACGATCATCGAATCAAGCAGTTCAGCAACGGACTATCCTTTGCTCAGCAGAGATCTAACCACATCTCCTGTTGTGGCAGATTTATGCCATGATTCTCGTACGTCCATAGGAATATTGTATGACTTGACTTCACTTGGAAACATATCGATCAACTCTTTTCTCTCTTTGTGCGCATCCTCTGGTAAAGCCATCACCGTTATTTCTTTGGGTTCGAGCACTTTATATCTCTTTGCCAGCTCATAGTATTGTGGGTTGTTGTAATCCAGATAAAACATACGATTGTACATCTTCTCAGTCTTCATAAAGCTTACAACAATTTTCTTCAGCGATTCATGTTTCAACTTCTTCAAAGATCTATATGGAGAGTTCCTCGAACTCAACCATTCTTGCATGTTTCTGCTGGACATTTCTTCTGGATTTTGATGATAAAGCTCTGTTGGAGGTAAATCATCAATATTCATGCTTTCTTGTAACGGTGTCCACTCACCCATTTCAACAATAAATTCTTTCTCATCAGCAGTTGCTTTATCTTGTGCAATCAAACATTTCTCATATTCTTCATTAATTTGACTCACACTCAGTCCATTCAGATATACTGGATTATATTTCATTCTTTCAAGATAAGCAAAACGTTCAGGCAAATCAGCAGGTATCTCATCATCAGGATTCGGTTCAGGCTCAGCCTCAGGTTCAGACTCTGTGAAATCAATGTCGTCTAAATCATCCAGTGCCTCTATCATCGGTGCAGTTTCAGTTTGAACCGGCTCAAACTGAAGTGCTTCTTCAGTCATAGTTTCTGGCACATTCTCAATCACTTCTACTACTTCAGGCACTTTTTCTACCAATACAGATTCAGATTGAATCGGCTCAATCTGAACTGTTTCTCCAGTTTCAGCTTCTTTCACAGTTTCATCAACCTTCGCAATTTCAGCCATCTCAGTTTCAGTTCCAGATTGAATCGGCTCAATCTGACTTTCTTCTATTCTTGCCTTTTTAGTACAACCCTCTTCACCAGTAATCTCCGGCACTACATCTAACTTTCTTTTTCCCTCAGCCTTGTCAGGATTGACAGTATCAACAGCTTCATCGGGAATATTAATTGGTGACTCAACCCTTATGCCCACATTCTTCGTACCACGTGCTCTAGTATAATAAACTTTGGCTTCTTGAGTATGCTCAGTCACTTCCATCACATCATCCGAAAAATCCTTATCTGATGTAGAACCTGACTTCTTTGATCTGGTTTCTTCTAACCATTTTTCCAACATCTCCTTCTCAGCATCAAGAGTATTGCATTCCTCCTTTAACTCTTTATAGTCATCTTTCAAATTAGCATGCTCTTCCTTCAAATTTTCATAATCAGCTTTCAACTTCACATAATCCGCATCTAATGCTTTGAAAGTTTCAAGATTCTGATTGTGAGTGGCCCAAAACTCTTCTAATCTCTTCTTCTTTCTTTCATTTGATGCTTTCAACTGTTCATTAGCATCCAAGAGTTTTGCTACCAACTCTTCTAACTCAGCAATTTTCTTTTTATCTTCATTCACACCAACACTTGAATCAATTTTTGGTGAAGACTCCAAAGATTGTTCAATGTTTTCAGCAGCTGGAGATGATGTGGTGGGTATATCAACTGGAACAGAAACAGTAATGCCAGCATCAGTGTCATCAACTACCTGTGCAGTAGTCTCTACATCGGCCATTACTTCCTGTGCAATCTGAGCAACATCTATCTGTTCAGGCTCATCAACACATTCTATCACACTTGGTTCCTCAATCAACACACGCTCAAGCACAGACTTAGATCTTCGAGATCTAACATACTGCATTGTGATAGACTTAGGAACTTCTACTACCATTTCTTCTGCAACACTAACAACCTCAACAGGTTCTTCAATCACAACTGGTTCAATAACTTCGACATTTTCTGTTTCAAATCCCACTGGTTCATCAATCTCAACATTCTCTGTTTCAATCTCCATTGGATCATTAACTTCCACATTCTCTGCCTCCTCATTATCTGATTCAGCATCATCATTCCCATCATTCCCACTATCATTATCACTATCATCCTTACTTTCACTATCACTACCATCACTTTCATCACTTTCTTCTTCTTCTTCGTTCTCAGATCCATCTTCTTCTTCTGGATGTCGAGCAAAATACTCATCGTCATCCAACAGATTATCAGGCACCTCATCAACTAGGTCCTGTGGATTTACTATCTCCCCAAGTGAAATATGATGGTATACTACCTCAATATCTTCCACATTATTTGCTATATCCCTCATATAGTCAAATAACTCAACACTTGGAACATTTCCGATACTCATCTTTCGATATGATAGATCATTCATATCCTCAGTATATAGTATCCCTCCAACAACACCTTCTTCTCTAATGATTGGATATGCAATATTGATCATCATTTGCAAGAATCTCGGATACATGAGAAACTTGAATCTTTTGCCTTTCATCAAATTGAATACAAAACCATTCATAATCTATTTCGACATATTGAATGGTTTGTTCTCTGCAATAGCCACAATAGGGGATGCTATGTCAGAAGGAAAATTGTCAAAACCAGCACTCCTTCTTGACATGCACTGCTGAACCACATAACACAATAACTTCCACTTCTTCCCAATCTTGCTCTAACAAATTGTGACTTTGGAAATACGGGAGGATGACCCATATTTACAAAACACGCTTGACATTCAGCAACTGTCAGCTCATCATTGGCTCCTATCTCATCCTCATCAATCCTCAATGCTGTTCTGATAGCTTCTTCAGAAACAGTCAATACTAACTCTTTGGTGATGTTCCCTCTAACAACAGTCACACCATCTTCACCAGTTACCACGTCAGCTGTTCTCCAGAAGCTTTTGATATATCTGGCATAGATCACTGGCTTTGCACACATGGCATAAACATACTTGGTTCTCTTGATAAATCTCATCATATCTCTATACCCCTCAGTCTCTGGAATAGACTCATCTAAACAAGCAACTAGATTGTGCTTTGGCTCAAACTTCAAATTCTCCATCTGTTTAAAACAAAACAAGACAAATGTGTTAAATTCTTCATTAATAAATTTCAATTTTGCATAAGTGTTTGAACAAAAAGTTATAAAAGTAAAACATTCACATAATCATTTTAACTCCTAAATTGATCTAACAATCTGATTTTCATCATTTTGATCAAAACAACTTTGAATTTTAATGATCATACAACATTTCACAATTTTACCAGTTTAACACTTAAGAACACAAATTTGACATTTGTATGATGAAGTTGTTTAACATGTTAAGTTCAGTTTTAACAATGATTTGTCAATGTTTAACACACATTTTATCCTTTTGAAGTTAACACTTAAGAACATTCAACAGGTCATCAATGGCGGTTTAACAGTTATGAACAATTTTGGTTTATTCTGTTGATTTTAAGGAATTTTGATGCAAATTAATGATTGATTGTTGATAATCGACAGTTTTTACACATAAAACAACATTCGATTTCAGTTTTAACACGCAAAATCAAAGTGTCGATTCAGTGATCAAGTACTGTTTATCATCATTTTTCGTTTTAACGATCGATTTGCAGGTTTATCAATGCTCGAAACATGTAAATTATACCTTATTCAATCAATCAAACTTGTTACAGAACAATCGGTTGAACAAAAGTATGAACGATTTTTGTGCAGGGGATTTGCTTGAAAAACTTTGGTGAAAAATGATAAGTGTTAGTGAAGAGGCGGGTTTTATATGATTGAAAAATTTAGGTCAAACTTAAGTGACAAGTCAATAAAATGGGACGGGTAAGCATAAAAGTCCAATAAGCCTTGACGGGTCATGCACTGTTGAGCCGCGTCATGTACTGTTGGGACGGGTCAAATACTTGAGACAAGTCACAACATGGGACGGGTCAACATAAAGACATGTTAAACACTTGGACGGGTCATTCACTGTAGAGACGGGTAAGTCATTGTAGAGACGGGTAAAGGTTAGGAACAACTACACCTATTTGGTTTTACTCATCACCCGACAGCATAGTAATCGTTTCCATCACCCGGCTTGTTTTTCTTCATCACCCGGCAGCACAGTTATATTCTTCATCACCCGGCTTGTTTTTCTTCATCACCCGGCAACACAGTTGTTGTACTTTACCCGGCTACACAGTGTTATACACTTACACGGCAAGATAAGACTTCTTTCTTTTACCATGCTGTACAGTGATAACATTTCTTCACCCGGCTGTATAGTAACACAACTTGTCACCCGGCAGATATTAATGAGTCCTTCACCCGGCATAAATTTGACATGTTCATTGCCCGGCCATACAGTAGTCATAATATCTTCACCCGGTTGTCTTCTTTCACACAATCACCCGGCTCATATCAGACACAACAACTTTACCCGGCTAAATAGTATCTTCATTACCCTGCTAAACTGTGTTCTGATATCTTTGCCCGGCTACAACACTTGAGCAATTTTTCTCAATTTTCTCGTCTGTTGACTTTTTCAACTGCATTTATTGTACCTGCAAACATTCTCGACATATTAATTAGACAAGACATCCTTATTAGGGTTTGTCACATTAATTAATCAACAACATTTGTTAGGGCAACAATTAATTCAATAAAAACCCTTTTTCTTTTTCTTTTTCAAAAATGTTTTTGCACAACCAAAATTTCTATATCCCGAAGCAATTTCTTAAAACACATCACAAGACCTTGGGTTTGTTTTTAACACATCCAATACATTTGCTTTTCATACCACATAATCTTGTTCATTCAAAACACACTTATTCAAAATATTTTTGGATTTTGCAAATATTTTTCTTTTTCAGATTATTCTCCCCCTAAACTTGAAATTTCTTGAAATTTTTAAGTTTAACAAGGATGTCGATGTGTCAATAAAGAATCCAAATGCCTGCACACACAAAGCACACACATTTAAAATAGAGACATATGCAATGCAATGAATCAAAATATCGCAGTGAGATCATACCACACATTATCTGAACATGTTTTGTAAGTTTTGAATAGACATTTGACTTATGTTTGATTGAGTGATGATATGAAAACATACCAATTAGCTGGAGTTGACACACTTACTTTTTCAGTATCATGATGAGATTAAGGTTCGATTAAAATGACTTATGTGACCCACATGTATACATATGTCAACATATTTCCTTATCAACCACTACCTGAATGCATATTGCACAGAAACTGGTCACTTACAATCATAAACAGTGTGGAATCTGGGTTCTATTCGGATTTGGTCCACTTTGGGACTTCTTTTGATTCCATTTTGGAATTTAATTTCCTATCGTTCCCTTTGCGATTCTTCTGAATTCCTTTTTGGAATTTTTGTTTGGTGATGGTTCACATTTGGGACTCTTTTTGTTCCAACTTTGGGAATCTTTTGCTGCACCTTGAAGCTCAAAAGAGACTTCGTGTGAGACTTCAGGTCTGTGGATACCACAACAAAGAAGCTCACGATGCGGTTCATCACACTGAATAGACTGCATCGTTACCCGATCATGCACAACTATCATCACAGGCAATGCGTCAAAAGATATATATCTAGACATGTATAGCAATGGAACTTAACACAAAGATCATTGAATTTAGATTTGTCAACAATGAACTTACTTTTTCAGTCTAATTGTCTGAGCTGTCTCGCATATCAATTAACATTCATCAGTCTTTATTAAAAATGGATGTAACAAATAATGTCTAGTGTAACTATCATTTCTCACTTTTTGCAATATAGATTCTTATGACATGATTTTTTTTCTTTTTCTTTTTGCTTTTATATTTTGTTTTTGCTTTTCTTTTTCATGCACACACACAATGCAAAACAATTAAAATAAAAGACAAAGGAATCAATACTTGACATCGACTTATTCTATTTTTTTGACTTTTATATTTTCTGATTTTTGTTTGATTTTCAAAAATTAGAATTAATCATGGTTGATTAACCCTATGGATTGAATTAAGAATTCAAACCGCCCTGACAAAAAAGATTTTGTGAAAAGATCTGCCAGTTGTTTATCGGTATGAACTTTAATCAAAATTATTAAACCTTTTTCAGAGTTGTCTCTGAGAAAGTGATATCGAATTTCGATATGTTTGGTTTTTGAGTGTTGAACAGGATTAGCAGTAATGAACATAGCAGCAGTATTGTCTATGTAAATAGGAGTTTTGAGAAAGTTAAACCCGTAGTCAAGCAATTGGTTTTGTAGCCACAAAACTTGAGAACATCCTGCAGATGCAGCGATATACTCTGCTTCAGCTGTGGATACAGAAACGTTGGTCTGCCTTTTGCATTGCCAAGAAACAAGTCTAGGACCCAGAAATTGACATCCACCCGTAGTCGATTTCCTGTCAAGAGCATACCCACCAAAGTCGATTTCCTGTCAAAATAACTATATAATTCAAAATTGCCTTCATAGGGATACCATAATCCAAGATTCGGTTTTCCTTTAAGGTATCTGAAAATACGTTTAACAGCAACCAGGTGCGACTCTTTTGGATCAGACTGATATCTTGCACACACACATACAGCATACATAATGTCTGGTCTTGATGTAGTAAGATACATCAATGAACCAATCATTGATCTGTACAATGTTTGATCAACAGATTTGCCTTTCGGATCCGGCGGTATCTTGCAATTCACATCAGATGGAGTTCGAATAGTCTAACAATCCTGCATCTTGAACTTTTTCAGCAACTTCTCAACAAACTTTGATTGGTTGATAAAAATTCCGTCTGCTGATTGTTTTACTTGCAATCCGAGAAAGAAATTAATCTCCCCCATCGAACTCATCTGAAATCTTGACTTCAAGATTTCTTCAAACTCTTTGCACATGGAAGCACTGGTTGATCCAAAGATGATATCATCCACATACACTTGAACACATAAAAGATCTTCATTTTCCCGCTTCATAAACAAAGTTGGATCAATCTGACCTCTTGTAAAACCATGTTCTAGCAAATGTTTAGATAACGTCTCGTACCAAATCCTTGGAGCTTGATGTAGACCGTATAAAGCTTTGCTCAATTTGTATACACGATGTGGATAATCAGGATCTTCAAAACCTGGAGGTTGTCTGACATATACATCATCGGTAATTGGTCCATATAGAAAAGCGCCTTTAACGTCCATTTGGAACACTTTGAACTTCATGAAAGAGGCATAAGCTAGAATAACGCGAATAGCTTCAAGTCGAGCGACAGGAGCAAACACTTCTTCATAGTCAATACCTTCTTCTTGAGTGTAACCTTGTGCAATAAGTCTCGCTTTGTTTCTCACAACAATACCACGTTCATCTGGCTTGTTCTTGTACAACCATCTTGTACCAATCGCATTTTCTCCTTCAGGTAAGTCCACTAATTTCCAAACTTCCTGTTTGCGAAATTGAAGTAACTCCTCTTGCATGGCTTCAATCCAACTATTATCTTGTAACGCCTCTGAAATGTTCTTTGGCACCACTTGAGAAAGAAAACATGAATAAAGACAAATGTTTGCTTGCTCAGTTTGACTTCTTGTAGTTCTCTGATTCAACGGCCAGATAATCTGAGAGACGGGATGTTTCTTGTGAATTCGATGAGTTGGTATGACATCACCTTGCACTTGACTCTCCAGATTAGACTGATTCAGATTCGGTAGATCTTGTAGAATGGTAGAAGTATGCGGAGTGAAATTAGGAACTTGATCCGGTGAATTGATGAAGTAGTCAAACGATTCTGGAATAACTTCAACATTCGGATCTGATGATGGTTGATTTTGAACAGATCCACCATCATTAGGAGAACTTTGCGGATTAACATCATCACCAAGAATATTTGATTCTTGATCTTCTTGAGAACCAGAAGGACCCGGAGCTTGACTGGATTTGACATGATCAGGATTATGAAATGACATGAACGGATACTCAGAATTGAGATTGCTATCATCGTCATTATCAGAATCATCGTTAAAACATCCCAAGTCACCTGATTCTTTTCTCGTTTTTCCTGAAAAATCAAACAAGTTAGAATTGAAAGATTTTGATAACGAATCTAAATCAAACAACCATTCAGGACCATGCGCCACTGACGGAAACGAATTTTCTAGAAACTTTACGTTAATAGTTTCAATAACAACGTTTTTTTTGCTATTAAAAACCCGATAAGCTTTTGAAACAGAAGAGTAACCAAGAAAAAATCCATCGTCAGATTTTGACTCAAATTTACCGAGATGATCACTTAAATTTAGAATCGATACAGGACAACCAAATGCTTTCAAGTATGAAATATTCGGTTTTCTTCCAAACAATAGCTCATAAGATGTTTTATGTTTATCCTGAACCAATAATGTCCTGTTTTGTACAAAGCAAGCAGTAGCAATAGCTTCGTCCCAGAATGTGATAGGGATTTTGGCATCTGCGAGCATGGATCTTGCTGCTTCAATTAGTGTTCGATTTTTCCGTTCAGCAACACTGTTTTATTGAGGCGTTCTTGGAGCACTAAATTGACGAGCAATTCCTTTTTCTGCACAAAACAAATCGACATTAGAGTTTTTAAACTCGGTTCCATTATCACTTCTTAAGATTTTTACTTTACAATCCAACTGATTTTCAACTATGATAATGAATTCTTTTAACAACTCAGCAGTTTCAGATTTAACATGCAAGAAATAAACCCAAGAAAATCTAGTAAAATCATCAATGATGACAAAACAATAAGACTTCTTTCCGATGCTTTGAACATTTGTTGGTCCGAAAAGATCCATGTGTAGCATCTGTAGGGGCTTTGAGATAGAGTTTTCTTGGTTGGACTTAAAAGACACTCGATGCTGTTTTCCTTTCAAACAAGCTGGGCAGAGATCAGTTGTTGAGAATTTCTTTGACGGTATTCCCACACCATGATTTCCAGTCACCAGTCGGTTCATGTTTCTGAAGTTTGAATGGCCCAGCCGTCTATGCCAAAGCTGACCCTCATCATTTGAAGCATGCGCATTGAGACAAGTAGTTTCGGTTTCAGCATCAATCTGCGACATATCAAGGTTGTATACATCACGATCTCTTGGAGCTTTAACCACCACCCATTCATTGTCAATCTTGAAGCCTGGCTTGAGTATATAACAGAAAGAATCATCAAATAAAGTTGAATAAGATTTATCACAAATTTGAGATACACTTAGCAAATTAAAGTTCAACTGTGCACAGTAGTTGACTTTATCAAAGCTAATGACCCCATTTGACACAGTTCCTTCTCCAGTTATTTTACCACCAGCATCTCCTCCAAATGCAACATGTGTACCATTCTTCAGCTTAAAGTCTTGAAGCAAGGCATGGTTGCCTGTCATATGCCGGCTACACCCACTATCAACAAACCAAGAGTTAATAGGTCTTCGAGGGCGTACCTGCATTTCAACAATCACTTAGTTAGTTTGGTCAACCCAGGCCCACATGGTCTTGGGTTTTCCGAATCTATCTGCAACAGTAACTTGTTGATAATGAAGATTTTGAAAATTTATTTCATTTGAGAGATTTGACTGAAAATTGTTTCGCCCATTGGCTTGAATTGATTGCTTTCTTCTCAAAGCAATAAACCTTTCCTCTAACTTAGGATCAAGGTTATTTTCAAATTTCTGGTTTCTTACCATCAAAGCTCTCGGTTTAAAATTGTTAACCTGCACATTTGTTGATGAAAAATTATTAGAACCAGAATTGTTTCGATTAAAATTTCTCAAAACAGGAGAATGACTTTGATTAATATTTTGAAAACCAAAAGATTGATTTCTTTGAAAGTTTGAAAACGGAGTCATTTCTCTTGATGAGTTTTTCCTAAAGAAACAATCCTTTGTGTCATGGTTTCTTCGTTCACAGATATCACAAAATTTGTTATAAAAACATTCCTCTGAAGAATGATTTCTTTTGTCACAGTAACTGCAGTACCTGTTAAAGAAACATTCAGCAGTAGCATGATTATAACGTTCACATATCTCACAATGTTTCTTGCTAATCCTAAAGAGCGGATTGTAAACTTTTGATGTTGAACCCACACGTGATTCATTATCAGTTTTGTACGGTTTTAGATTAACTTGATTCTTTTGTGGAGATTTTGATTGTGATTTTGCTTGCTTGGGAACTTGGTTCGATTTTAAACTGTCTTGTTTGGTTACCTTCTTTGATTCAATTCTTTTATCATTGACAGCGGAAGACTTAGGACCTGAACCTGTTTTCAGACCAGAGTTACATTTGATTGAAGAATTGATTGGTTTACCATAAGATCCATTCAAATCAAAAGTTCCTGCAGACACAAACTTAATTGTTTTTCCTTTCCTTTTGACAGGTTTGACCTTGTCAGTTTTAACAATTTGAGCTATGGTGTTGTCATTCGATTTTATGACACTTTTACCTTTTGACTGTTTTGTTTCAGATTGATTGATTGTTAATTTCGATTTCTGCTCCTTTCCATTTGAAACTTCAGCCTGTTTTTCTTCTTTCTTCTAGATCAGTTGATCAGCAACTATCGCCTTTTGTTCATTCTTCCATTTGATGTAATCTGGATTATTACATCCTGAAAATTCACCTTCATCCTTCAACTTTTCTTCTGGCTCGGGATTCAGTTTAGGATATTCAACGAGTTGAATTAGAACAGGCCCATATTCATCATCAGCTTCAGTCGTCGCACCATCTTCTTCATCCAAACTTTCAATCAACACTTCGGATCCTTCGGATTCGGATTTACTTCTTTGAATTTCTTTGAATTTTTGTTCATTTTCAGGTGAATGATCAAATTCATTGAAGTTTTCAGGTAAAGTTTGTGTGATTGATTCAGGCATTGGTTCATGAGTGAAACCCAATCCTAGTTTGGTTTTGTTACCTCTTTCTTTTATAAGTTGTTTAACCATAGTTTTACAACTTTTCACCTTTGTTAATTCCACTTGCGTGACAGCATGAGCAACTTTTTCTTGTTCAAAGTTCTTTGTCATTTCTTCAAGTTGTTTGGTCACAAGTTCCAATTCCTTTAAGGTTTTGTTCCATGATTCTTTAAGTGACAAAATCTTCTCATCAGAAATTTTGTGATCAATTTTAAGTTGTTCATGAATTTTCTCATGTTTGCTTAATTTATCACCAATTTTAAATGAATGAGTTCGATAATGTTCTACTTGTTGAATGCATTGTTCAGAACATAACCTACCTCTAACATCATCAGGCAAAGGAACATAGTTAGGGGGTAAATCAGTACTAACCTTTGGTTGTTCAGTGGATGACGAAGACTCACTGGATGTAGCCATCAGCGCAATTTCTGATTCAGATTCTTCAACAGGATCTGACTTTGCACTCCATCATATTCTTCAGAATCTTCACTCACATCTTCCGTCACTTTACCATCCCCTTCTTCAGACCAATCTTCCTCAATTTCACATACTAATGCCAGACTGGATGTAAGATCAGATGTAAACTGTTCTGCATAAGCACTCCAATCATATCCATCTTTTACACTCACTACCAGTGCTTTGCTCTGATCTTCTGGCTTCTTTCCTTCATCTTCCAGTTTTGGCATGGGAATACTTTGATATGGTTTCTGCATGAAGCGTTGATTTCTATTTTGATAGCTTGAAGACTGTTGCGAGCTTTGACCTTGACCTTGATTCTGTCCACTTGAACTTGCTTGATCATTGTAGTTCTGATTCTTAGGAGCTTTGCATTCCCGAGAAAAATGACCATAACAGTTACAGTTGAAACATCTGGCCTTCGATTTGTCAAAACCAACCGTCTTGTTTGCATGTGGCTTGAAGCTTCGGTTAACATATGCACGCTTCTATGTTCGATATGCAACCATTACCATCTGCCAATTCAAATCCATTTCTTCAACGTCATCAGGATCCATTTCAAAAAGATCTTGAAGGACAACATCCATTTGATTCAGATGACTTCCTTGATAAGCTTGAAAGCTTGCCATGAATGCAGTAAAAGCATTCTTTGTTTCATCATCTTGTAACAAGATGTTTATCACATCTTTTACTTTGGCTTGAACAGTAGAACTTTGACTTTCAGATTTTGTTTGAACTTGAGCTCTTGGTGGAGATTGAGGTTGAGAATAAGTTGGCGAGCTTGGAAAGTATGACGAATCAATATAAAAACTTGCGCCAACAAATAGATCACCCTCATCTTCAAACTTAGTTGCATCTTGTGCAAGAAAGGCATTCTCCACAGTATTAGCAGGATTCACAATATATTTGTATTGTGCATGTGAACCAGTTCTATCAGTGTTTCTAGAAACTTCATCAATCTCTACTTCCTCAATCTTTGCAATGAGCAGATCCAAATCCATCGGAAACTTTTCAGTATGTTTCAGTAGAGCCACAGTCTGTTTCCACGATGATGGAAGAGCACATAGTAATCTGTCATTCAGGTCTTGAAGATCTGTTTTTGCACCCACATTGGACATTTCAGTAGTCAGATGAACAAACCTATTCATCATCTGGTGCACAGATTATCCAGCAATGTGTTCAAATAACTCCAATTGTCTCTTCAGCTTTTGTTTCTTGAGACTCCTGAGTTGTTCACCTCCTTTACATATTGACTTCAAGGCTTTGAACAATGTATAACCCGTCTGATAAGTATCCAACCTCGACAGTACTTGTAGTGGCAGTCCTTTACACATCAAAGAATAGGCTTTGCTATCATTCTTCACTTTCCTTAGATCTTCTGCTGATAGATTATCTTCTGGATAAGATTCAGTAGAGTCTTTGGTGTAGGTACTTGCACTATCTGGAGCAGTCTGTGTAGGTATGTGAGGACCCTTATCAATTGACTTCCAAAGATCATTGTCTATTGAGCAAAGATGATGCTTCAGTCTAATAGTCCAATTCTTGAAATCTGCACGGTTAACAAGTCTAGGAACACGGTTATCAGAATCATCATTAGGTGCCATTTTAAAAGATTTAAAAAAAATATTTTTGGTTTTTGTTGATTTTGAAAAGAAATAGTTAAACTACTAAAATAAAGACATGTAATTAATGACAAGATAAGAAAACAAGGATTAAAACAATTAAAAATGAGTCACACGGCAAAACAGTGAAAAATTCTTCTTCACCCGGCTGAACAGTAGCTTTTGTTCTTCACCCGGCTGAGAAAAGTCTTCACACGGCTAAACAGTTGACCCGGCTCAACAGTTGTAACACTTGTATTCTTTACCCGGCTGCATAGTATAACTTCACACGGCAATAAAGCTTGACCCGGCTTGGAATCTTGACACGGCAAAAAGTCTTTACCCGACTGAACAGTTGATCACTCGACAGAGAAATTGTTTACCCGGCTACACAGTTGTCGATCACCCGGCTGAAATTGTTAATCACCCGGCGTAACAGTGTATCACCCGGCACAACAGTTCTTGATCCAGCTGAACAGTACAACCCTTTTCTCGTCAAATTCTTTACCCGTCTAGCACAAAATCCTTTACACGGCTGCACAGGACCTAATTTGTTCACAAATCTAAGTCCAAAGGAATTTGTCTGAGTCAATTTTATCACCCGGCTAGTTAATCTTCAACCAGTTCATACTGTTCATCATCTTCATCATGAGGATTTTTCTGGGTTTATCAAAAACTTGTCCAATTTCTTCAAAAATCACACACAATCAGTGAAATGGTCCGATTATCAATCCCAAATCTCAATCAATCCAAAACATGATCAAATTTTGATGAATTTGAGCAAAATTCGATCGAACAGTAACTTTTTCTATCTTCTTAATTCCTCAGATTTGATGAAAATCTGATGGAATTTGCACAATCGTTGTGAATTAGGAGTGATTGCGATGATAAATCACAACTAAAAACAGCAACAATTCATTCAGATCATGATTTTTGAGCAATATTGTAGTGTTTTGCTTGATGAATAGCGAAGAACACAATACCAACAGCTCTGATACAATTTGATAGGTTCAATTGGATCGATATCGCTCAGATGATCAGAATGATAAGTACAAACAAACAGTTCAATCAGCAACACAATTCATTACTAAATAATTCTCTTGTATTGATGATCAAAGCAAATATGCAGTACAAAATGCAGGAGAATGTAATCACACCCACTTAGTTCTCTCTCTAACGTGAATATGTGATGTAGACTCTCTCCTAAACATTCTCTCACTACATGCTTTATGCAACAATACATTTTAGGGAAAATAACAAAATAAACCCTAAACTATACACAATGTATAAAACAAGTACAAAGTAAATCTTAAACTGGAAATAGCCCTAACAGAAATGACATGAACAAATACTCAGAATTGAGATTGCTATCATCGTCATTATCAAAATCATCACTAAAACATCCCAAGTCTCCTGATTCTTTACTCGATTTTCCTGAAAAATCAAACAAGTTAGAGTTGAAAGATTTTGATAACGAATCTAAATCAAACAACCATTCGGGACCATGAGCCACTGACGGAAACGAATTTTCTAAAAACTTTACGTTAATAGTTTCAATAACAACGTTTGTTTTGCTATTAAAAACCCGATAAGCTTTTGAAACCGAAGAGTAACAAAGAAAAAAATCCATCGTCAGATTTTGACACAAATTTACTGAGATGATCACTTAAATATAGAATCGATACAGGACAACCAAATGCTTTCAAATATGAAATATTCGGTTTTCTTCCAAACAATAACTCATAAGATGTTTTATGTTTATCCAGAACCAATAATGTCCTGTTCTGTACAAAGCAAGCAGTAGCAATAGCTTCGTCCCAGAATGTGATAGGGATTTTGGCATCTGCAAGCATGGATTTTGCTGCTTCAATTAGTGTTCGATTTTTCCGTTCTGCCACACCGTTTTGTTGAGGCGTTCTTGGAGCACTAAATTGACGCGTAATTCCTTTTTCTGCACAAAACAAGTCGACATTAGAGTTTTTAAACTCGGTTCCATTATCACTTCTCAAAATTTTTACTTTACAATCCAACTGATTTTCAACTTTGATAATAAATTCTTTTAGCAACTCAGCAGTTTCAGATTTAACATGCAAGAAATAAACCCAAGAAAATCTAGTAAAATCATCAATGATGACAAAACTATAAGACTTCTTTCCGATGCTTTGAACATTTGTTGGTCCGAAAAGATCCATATGTAGCATCTGTAAGGGCTTTGAAATGGAGTGTTCTTGGTTGGACTTAAAAGACATTCGGTGTTGTTTTCCTTTCAAACATGCAGGACAAAGATCAGTTGTTGAGAATTTCTTTGACGGTATTCCCACAGCATGATTTCCAGTCACTAAACGATTCATGTTTCGGAAGTTTGAATGGCCCAGCCGTCTATGCCAAAGCTGACTCTCATCATTTGATGCATGCGCAATCTGCGACATATCAAGCTTGTATACATCACGATCTCTTGGAGCTTTAACCACTACCCACTCATTGTCAATCTTGAAACCTGGTTTGAGTATGTAACAAAAAGAATCATCAAACAATGTTGAATAAGATTTGTCACAAATTTGAGATACACTTAGCAAATTAAATTTCAACTGTGCACAGTAGTTGACTCTATCAAAGCTAATGACCCCTTTTGACACGGTTCCTTCTCCAGTTATTTTTCCACCAGCATCTCCTCCAAATGCAACATGAGTACCATTCTTTAGCTTAAAATCTTGAAGCAAGGCATGGTTGCCTGTCATATGCCGGCTACACCCACTATCAACAAACCATGAGTTGATAGGTCTTCGAGGGCGTACCTGCATTTCAACATTTACCTAGTTAGTTTGGTCAACCCAGGCCCACATGGTCTTGGGTTTTCCGAATCTATCTGTAACAGTAACTTGTTGATAATGTAAATTTTGAAAATTTGTTTCATTTGAGAGATTTGGTTGAAAACTGTTTCGCCCAACGGCTTGATTCGTTTGCTTTCTTCTTAAAGCAATGAACCTTTCCTCTAACTTAGGATCAAGGTTATTTTCAAATTTCTGATTTCTCACCATCAAAGCTCTCGGCTTAAAACTGTTAACCTGCACATTTCTAGATGAAAACTCATTAAGACCAAAATTTTTTCGTTTGAAAGTTCTCAAATCAGGAGAATGACTTTGGTTAAATTTTTTAAAACCAAAAGATTGATTTCTTTGAAAGTTCGGAAAAGGAGTCATTTCTCTTGATGAGTTTTTCCGAAAGAAACAATCTGCAGTATCATGATTTCTCCTCTCACAAATATCACAAAACTTGTTATAAAAACATTCCTCTGAAGAATGATTTCTTTTGTCACAGTAATTGCAGTACCTGTTAAAGAAACATTCAGTAGTAGAATGATTATAACGATCACAAATCTCACAATGTTTCTTGCTAATCCTAAAAAGCTGATTGTTAACTCTAGATGTTGAACCCACTCGTGATTCATTATCAGCTTTGTTCGGTTTTAGATTGATAGCGTGCTTCTGTGGAGATTTTGTTTTTGATTTTGATTGCTTGTTATCAAGTTTTGATTGTTTGGGAACTTGGTTCGATTTTGAAACATCTTGCTTAGTGACCTTCTTTGATTCAAATCTTTTATCATTGACAGCGGAAGTCTTAGGACCTGAGCCTGTTTTCAGACCAGAGTTAGATTTGATCTTAGAATTGAGTTGGTTACCATGAGATGAGTTCATATCAAAGGTTCCTGCAGATACAAACTTGATTGTTTTCACTTAGGACACTTTCTTTTTCACAGGTTTGACACTATCAGTTTTAACAGTTTGAGCTTTGGTGTTGTCATTTGATGTTATGACAATTTTACCTTTTGACTGTTTTGTTTCAGATTGATTGTTTGTCAATTTCGATTTCTGCATCTTTGCATTTAAAACTTCAGTCTTCTTCACTGGTTTCTTCTTGATCAGTTGATCAGCAACAATTGCTTTCTGTTCATTCTTCCACTTGATGTATTCTGGATCATTGTATCCTGAAAATTCAGCTTCATCCTTCACCTTTTCTTCTGCTTTAGGATTCAGTTCCGGATATTCAACAAGTTGCACCAGAATAGGATCAGATTTGTTGCTTGCTTCATAATCAGCTTCAACTGTCAAGGTGTCATCTTCTTTCAAGCTTTCGAGTAACACTTCAGATCCTTCGGATTCTGACTTACTTCTTTGAATTTCTTTGAATCTTTGTTTGTTTTCAGGTGAATGATCAAATTCATTGAAGTTTTCAGGTAAAGTGTTTGTGATTGATTTAGGCATTGGTTCATGAGTGAAACCCAATCCTAGTTTGCTTTTGTTACCTCTTTCACTCTCAAGTTGTCTCACCATGGTTTTACAACTTTTTACCTTTGTTAGTTCAACTTGTGTGACAGCATGAGCAACTTTTTCTTGTTAAAAATTCTTTGTCATTTCTTCAAGTTGTTTGGTTACTAATTCCAGTTCCTTCAAGGTTTTGTTCCATGATTCTTTAAGTGACAATATCTTCTCATCAGCAATTTTGTGATCAATTTTAAGTTGTTCATGAATTTGTTCATGTTTGCTTAATTTGTCACCAATTTTAAAAGAATGAGTTCGATAATGTTCCACTTGTTTAATGCATTGTTCAGAACATAACCTACCTTTAACATCATCAGGCAAAGGAACATAATTAGCGGGTAATTCGGTACTAACCTTTGGTTGCTCAACAGATGATGAAGACTCGTCAGATGTAGCCATAAGCGCAACTTCTGGTTCAGATTCTTCAACAGGATCTGACTTTGCACTCCAGTCATATTCTTCATAATCTTCACTAATAGCATTAGTCACTTGATCATCCCCTTCTTCAGACCAATCTTCTTCCTCAATTTCACAAACCAGTGCCAAACTTGATGTAAGATCAGATGTAAACTGTTCCGCATAAGCACTCCAATCATATCCGTCTTTCACACTAACTACCAGTGCTTTGGTCTGATCTTCTGGTTTCTTGCCTTCATCCTTCAGTTCTGGCATGGGAAGACTTTGGTATGGCTTTTGCATGAAACGTTGATTCCTGTTTTGATAGCTTGAAGACTATTGTGAGTTCTGAATTTGACCATGATTCTGTCCACTTGAAATAGCTTGATCATTGTAGTTCTGATTCTTAAACCAACTGTCTTGTTTGCATGTGGCTTGAAGCTTCGGTTTACATATGCATGTTTCTGAGTTCGATATGCAACCATAACCATTTGCCAATTTAAATCCATTTCTTCAACGTCATCAGGATCCATTTCAAACAGATCTTGAAGCACAACATCCATTTGATTCAAATGACTTCCTTGATAAGCTTGAAAGCTTGCCATGAATGCAGTAAAAGCATTCTTAGTCTCATCATCTTGTAACAAGATATTTATCACATCTTTTACTTTGGCTTGAACTGTGGAACTTGAACTTTGATTTTCTGCTTGAGATTTCATAGATTGATCTTGAACTTGAGGTCTTGGTGGAGATTGAGGTACGGTTGAGAGTAAATTGGTGAGCTTGGTAAATACGATGAATCATTGTAAAAGCTAGCACCAACAAACAAATCTCCCTCTTCATCACTCTTAGCAGTATCTTGAGCAAGAAATGCATTCTCCACTGTGTTTGCAGGATTCACCACAAATTTGTACTGAGCATGTGAACCTGATCTGTCAGTATTTCTAGAACTTTCATCAATCTCAACTTCTTCAATCTTTGCAATGAGATGATCCAAATCCATTGGAAACTTTTCTGTATGCTTCAGTAAAGTCACAGTCTGTTTCCATGAAGATGGAAGAGCACACAACAATCTGTCATTCAGGTCTTGAAGATCTATCTTAGCACCAATATTAGTCATCTCAGTAGTTAGATGAACAAATCTGTTCATCATCTGGTGCACAGATTCTCCAGCAATATGCTCAAACAATTCCAGTTGTCTCTTTAATTTCTGCTTCTTGAGACTTCTCAACTGTTCTCCTCCTTCACAAATTGATTTCAATGCCTTGAACAGTGTGTAGCCAGTTTTATAAGTATCCAATCTCAACAACACTTGAAGTGGCAGCCCTTTGCACATCAAAGAATAAGCCTTACTGTCATTCTTGACCTTTCGTAAGTCTTCTGCTGATAGATTATCTTCAGGATAAGGTTCAGTTGAATCTTTGGTGTAGGTGCTTGCACTGTTAGGAGCAGTCTGAGTAGGAATGTGAGGACCTTTATCAATTGACTTCCATAGATCATTGTCAATAGAGCATAGATGATGCTTCAATCGGATTGTCCAGTTCTTGAAATCTGCACGATTAACCAATCTAGGAACACGGTTATCAGAATCATCATTAGGTGCCATTTTAAAAATTTTAAAGAAAATATTTTTGTGTTTTTCATGATTTTTGAAAAGAAACAGTTAAAATTTTAAACTAAAAGCAAGTAAATAATAACAAGATAAGATAACAAGGTTTGAAACAACTTAATACAAGTCACACGGCTGAACAGTGAAATTTTGTTCTTCACCCGGCTGAACAGTGTAGTTTCTTCTTCACCCGGCTGAGAAAAACTTCTTCACCCGTCTAAACAGTGACACGGCAAAATAGTTGTCAATCTTCAACACTTGAAATCTTCACCCGGTAGAGTATCTTACCCGGCTGAACAGTGACCCGGCTGAACAGTTAAAACTTTGACAGACTGATACTTGACACGGCTAGAACTTGACACGACAGAAAAAGTTGATCCGGCTGAACAATTGTTGATCACACGGCAGAAATGTTGTTTACTCGGCCAAACAGTAAGTGAATCACCCGGCTGAAATGTTAATCACCCGGCTGAACAGTTGATCACCCGGCACAACAGTTCTTTGATCCGGCTGAACAGTACAACCTTTTTCTTGCAAATTCTTCACCCGGCTAGACAAAAAATCCTTTACACGGCTGCACAGGACCTAATTGTTCACAAATCTAAGTCCAAAAATATTGTCTAAGTCAATTTTATCACCCGGCTAGTTAATTTTCAACCAGTTCATCATGTTCATCATCTTCGTCATACAGATTTTTCAGAATTTTAATGAAACTTGTCCAATTTTGTGCAAAATTCACACCCAGTTAGTGAATTATACCGATTATCAATCTCCAATCTCAATCAATCCAAAACATGATCAATTTCTGATGATTTTGAGCAGAAAATTGATCGAACAGTAACTTTTCAATTTCTTTTTAATTCCTCAGATCTGATGATAATCTGATGGAATTTGCACAAACGTTGTGAATTAGAGATGATTCCGATGATGAAACAAATCCAAAAACAGCA
This sequence comes from Tagetes erecta, assembly GCA_030867185.1. Taxonomy (NCBI): domain Eukaryota; kingdom Viridiplantae; phylum Streptophyta; class Magnoliopsida; order Asterales; family Asteraceae; genus Tagetes; species Tagetes erecta. The sequence goes on from CM061497.1 coordinate 10,551,288, forward strand.
ACAGATCATTCAGATCATGATTTGAGCAATATTGCTGTGTTTTTGCTTGATGAATAGCGAAGAACACACACAATACCAACAGCTCTGATACCAATTGATAGGTTCAATTGGATCGATATTGCTGCAAATCAGAACGATCTAAGTTCAAACACACAATTCAATCAACAACACAATCCATTACTAAATAATTCTCTTGTATTGATGATCAAAGCATAAACGTTGTAGTACAAATGTGCAGGAGAATACAAATCACACACACACAATTCTCTCTCTAGTATGTAAGTTGTGATCTAGACTCTCTCTCTAACATTCTCTCACAACATGCTTTATGCATCAACACATTAGGGAAAATACAAAATTAACCCTAAACTATACAAACATGTATAAACAAAGTACAAATTAAATCTTCTAACAGGAATGAGCCCTAACAAACTCATTCTTTTAAAATTGGTGACAAATTAAGCAAACATGAACAAATTCATGAACAACTTAAAATTGATCACAAAATTGATGATGAGAAGATATTGTCACTTAAAGAATCATGGAACAAAACCTTGAAAGAACTGGAACTAGTAACCAAACAACTTGAAGAAATGACAAAGAATTTTGAACAAGAAAAAGTTGCTCATGCTGTCACACAAGTTGAACTAACAAAAGTTAAAAGTTGTAAAACAATGGTTAAATAACTTGTGAGTGAAAGAGGGAACAAAAACAAACTAGGATTGGGTTTCACACATGAACCAATGCCTAAATCAATTACTAACACTTTACCTGAAAACTTCAATGAATTTGATCATTCACCTAAAAATGAACAAAGATTCAAAGAAATTCAAAGAAGTAAATCTGAATCCGAAGGATCTGAAGTGTTAATCGAAAGCTTGAAAGAAGATGACACCATGACAGTTGAAGCTGATGATGAAGCAAGCAACAAATCTGATCCTATTCTGGTGCAACTTGTTGAATATCCGGAACTGAATCCTAAACCAGCAGAAAAGGTGAAGGATGAAGCTAAATTTTCAGGATACAATGATCCATAATACATCAAGTGGAAGAATGAACAGAAGGCGAGTGTTGCTGATCAACCGATCAAGAAGAAAACAGTGAAGAAGACTGAAGTTTCAAATGCAAAGATGCAAAAATCGAAATTGACAAACAATAAATCTGAAACAAAACAGTCAAAAGGTAAAAGTGTCATAACATCAAATGACAACACCAAAGCTCAAATTGTTAAAACTGAAAATGTCAAACCTATGACAAAGAAAGTGTCTAAAGTTAAAACAATCAAGTTTGTGTCTGCAGGAACATTTGATATGAACTCATCTCATGGTAACCAACTCAATTCTAAGATCAAATCTAACTCTGGTCTGAAAACAGGTTCATGTCCTAAGACTTCCGCTGTCAATCAAAGAAGGTCACTAAGCAAGATGTTTCAAAATCGAACCAAGTTCCCAAGCAATCTAAACTTGATCACAAACAATCAAAGTCACAATCAAAATCTCCACAAAAGAACCAAGTTAACTTAAAACCGAACATGTCTGTTAATGAATCACGAGTGGGTTCAACCTCTAGAGTTAACAATCGGCTCTTTAAGATTAGCAAGAAACATTGTGAGATTTGTGATCGTTATAATCATGTTACTGCTGAATGTTTCTTTAACAGGTACTGCGATTACTGTGACAAAAGAAATCATTCTTCAGAAGAATGTTTTTATAACAAGTTTTGTGACATTTGTGAAAGGAGAAATCATGACACTGCAGATTGTTTCTTTCGAAAAAACTCATCAAGAGAAATGACTTCTTTTCCGAATTTTCATAGAAATCAATCTTTTGGTTTTCAATAATTTAACCAAAGTCATTCTCCTGATTTGAGAACTTTCAAACGAAACAATTCTGGTCTTAATGAATATTCATCCAGAAATGTGCAGGTTAACAGTTTTAAGCCGAGAGCTTTGATGGTAAGAAATCAGAAATTTGAAAATAACCTTGATCCTAAGTTAGAGGAAAGGTTCATTGCTTTAAGAAGAAAGCAAACAAATCAAGCCGTTGGGCGAAACAGTTTTCAACCAAATCTCTCAAATGAAACAAATTTTCAAAATCTACATTATCAACAAGTTACTGTTACAGATAGATTCGGAAAACCCAAGACCATGTGGGCCTGGGTTGACCAAACTTACTAGGTAAATGTTGAAATGCAGGTACGCCCTCGAAGACCTATCCACTCATGGTTTGTTGATAGTGGGTGTAGCCGGCATATGACAGGCAATCATGCCTTGCTTCAAGATTTTAAGCTAAAGAATGGTACTCATGCTGCATTTGGAGGAGATGCTGGTGGAAAAATAACTAGAGAAGGAACTGTGTCAAATGGGGTTATTATTAGCTTTGATAAAGTCAACTACTGTGCCTAGTTGAACTTTAATTTGCTAAGTGTATCTCAAATTTGTGACAAATCATATTCAACATTGTTTGATGATTCTTTTTGTTACATACTCAAACCAGGTTTTAAGATTGACAATGAATGGGTGGTGGTTAAAGCTCCAAGAGATCGTGATGTATACAAGCTTGATATGTCTCAGATTGATGTTGAAACCGAAACCACATGTCTCATTGCACATGCTTCAAATGATGAGAGTCAGCTTTGGCATAGACGGCTGGGCCATTCAAACTTCAAAACATGAACCGACTGGTGACTGGAAATCATGCTGTGGGAATACCATCAAAGAAATTCTCAACAACTGATCTCTGTCCAGCATGTTTGAAAGGAAAACAGCACCGGATGTCATTTATGTCCAAGCCAGAACACTCCATTTCAAAACCCTTACAGATGCTACACATGGATCTTTTCGGACCAACAAATGTTCAAAGCATCGGAAAGAAGTCTTAGTGTTTTGTCATCATTGATGATTTTACTAGATTTTCTTGGGTTTATTTCTTGCATGTTAAATCTGAAACTGCTGAATTGTTAAAAGAATTCATTATCAAAGTTGAAAATCAGTTGGATTGTAAAGTAAAAATCTTAAGAAGCGATAATGGAACCGAGTTTAAAAACTCTAATGTTGATTCGTTTTGTGCAGAAAAAGGAATTGCTCGTCAATTTAGTGCTCCAAGAACACCTCAACAAAACGGTGTAGCTGAACGGAAAAATCGAACGCTAATTGAAGCAGCAAGATCCATGCTCGCAGATGCCAAAATCCCTATCACATTCTGGGACGAAGCTATTGCTACTGCTTGCTTTGTACAAAACAGGACATTATTGGTTCAGGATAAACATAAAACGTCATATGAGTTATTGTTTGGAAGAAAACCGAATATTTCATACTTGAAAGCATTTGGTTGTCCTGAGTCGATTCTAAATTTGAGTGATCATCTCGGTAAATTTGAGTCAAAATCTAACGATGGATTTTTTCTTGGTTACTATTCTGTTTCAAAAGCTTATCGGGTTTTTAATAGCAAAACAAACATTGTTATTGAAACTATTAACGTAAAGTTTTTAGAAAATTCGTTTCCGTCAGTGGCTCGTGGTCCCGAATGGTTGTTTGATTTAGATTCGTTATCAAAATTTTTCAATTCTAACTTATTTGATTTTTCAGGAAAAACGAGTAAAGAATCAGGAGACTTGGGATGTTTCAGTGATGATTCTGATAATGACGATGATAGTAATGTCAACTCTGAGTATCCGTTCATGTCATTTCATAATCCTGATAATGGCGTATCTAATCAAGTTCCGGGTCCATTTGGTTCCCAAGAAGATCAAGAATCAAACAATTTTACCAATGATGTGAATCCGCAAAATTCTCCTAATGATGGTGGATCTGTTCAAAATCAACCATCATCAGATCCGAATGTTGAAGTTGTTCCAGAAACATTTGACTACTTCATCAATTCACCAGAACAAGTTCCTAATTTCACTCCGCATGCTTCTACAATTCTACAAGATTTACCGAATCTGAATCAGTCTAATCTGGAGAGTCAAGTACAAAGTGACGCTATACTAACTCACCGAGTTCATAGGAATCATCCTCTCTCTCAGATTATAGGTCCTTTGAATCAGCGAACTATGAGAAGTCAAACTGAGCACGCAAACGTTTGTCTTTATTCATGTTTTCTTTCTCAAGTGGTACCGAAGAACATTTCAGAAGCGTTACAAGATAATAGTTAGATTGAAGCTATGCAAGAGGAGTTACTTCAATTTCGCAAACAAGAGGTTTGGAAATTAGTGGACTTACCTGAAGGAGAAAATGCAATTGGTACAAGATGGTTGTACAAGAACAAGCCAGATGAACGTGGCATTGTGGTCAGAAATAAAGCCAGACTAATTGCACAAGTTATCGACTATGAAGAAGTGTTTGCTCCGGTCGCTCGACTTGAAGCTATTCGCGTTTTTCTAGCTTATGCCGCTTTCATGAAGTTTAAAGTGTTTCAAATGGATGTAAAAGGCGCATTTTTGTATGGACCAATTACCGATGATGTGTACGTCAGACAACCTCCAGGTTTTGAGGATCCTGAGTATCCACATCGCGTATACAAATTGAGCAAAGCTTTGTACGGTCTACATCAAGCCCCAAGGATTTGGTACGAGACGTTATCTAAACATCTGCTGGAACATGGTTTTTCAAGAGGTCAGATTGATCCTACTTTATTCATGAAGCGGGAAAATGAAGATCTTTTATGTGTTCAAGTGTATGTGGATGATATCATCTTTGGATCAACAAGTTCGTCCATGTGCAAAGAGTTTGAAGAAATTATGAAATCAAGATTTCAGATGAGTTCGATGGGAGAGATCAATTTCTTTCTCGGATTGCAAGTCAAACAGTCAGCTGAAGGAATTTTTATCAACCAATCAAAGTTTGTTGAAAAGTTGCTGATAAAGTTCAAGATGCAGGATTGTCAGAATATTCGAACACCATCTGATGTGAATTGCAAGATATAGCCGGATCCAAAAGGCAAATCCGTTGATCAAACACTGTACAGATCGATGATTGTTCACTTATGTATCTCACTGCATCAAGACCAGACATCATGTATGTTGTATGTGTGTGTGCCAGATATTAGTCCGATCCAAAAGAGTCGCACCTGGTTGCTGTTAAACGTATTTTCAGATACCTTAAAGGGAAGCCGAATCTCGGGTTATGGTATCCTTATGAAGGCAATTTTGAATTATATAGTTATTCTGGTAGTCACTTTGGTGGTTGTGCTCTTGACAGGAAATCGACTACGGGTGGATGTCAATTTCTGGGTCCTAGACTTGTTTCTTGGCAATGCAAAAAGCATACCAACGTTTCTGTATCCACAGCTGAAGCAGAGTATATCGCTGCATCTGCAGGATGTTCTCAAGTTTTGTGGCTACAAAACCAATTGCTTGACTACAGGTTTAACTTTCTCAAAACTCCTATTTACATAGACAATACTGCTGCTATGTTCATTACTGCTAATCCTGTTCAACACTCAAAAACCAAACATATCAAAATTCGATATCATAGGATTAATAATTTTGATTAAGGTTTAATAATTTTGATTAAGGTTCATACCGACAAACAACTGGCAGATCTTTTCACAAAACCTTTCTTGTCAGGACGGTTTGAATTCTTAATTCAATCCATAGGATTAATCAACCATGATTAATTCTATTTTATGGAAAATCAATACAAAAATCAGAAAATATAAAAGCCAAAAATATAATAAGTCGATGTCAAGTATTGATTCCTTTGCCTTTTTATTTTATTTTTGCATTGTGAGTGTGCATGAAAAACAAAAAGCGAACAAAAAGAAAAGAAAAAGCAAAAAGAAAAGAAAATATCATGTCATAAGAATCTATATTGCAGAAAGTGAGAAATGATAGTTACACTAGATATTATCTGTTTCATACTTTTTAATAATAAAGACTGATAAATGTTAATTGATGTGCGAGACAGCTCAGGCAATTAGACTGAAAAAGTAAGTTCATTGTTGACAAATATAAACTTAATGATCTTTGTGTTAAGTTCCTTTGTTATACATGTCTAAATATATATCTTTTGATGCTTTGCTTGTGATGATAGTTGTACATAATCGGGTAACGATGCAATCTATTCAGTGTGATGAACCGCATCGTGAGCTTCTTTGTTGTGGTACCCACAGACCTGAAGTCTCACATGAAGTCTCTTTTGAGCTTCAAGGTGCATCAAAAGATTCCCAAGTTGGAACAAAAAGAGTCCCAAATGTGGACCATCACCAAACAAATTCCAAAAAAAAAAAGGAATTTAGAAGAAGTCCCAAAGTGGACCAAATCCGAATAGAACCCATATTCCACACTGTCTATGATTGTAAGTGACCAGGTTTTTGTGCAATATGCATTCAAGTTATGGTTGATAAGGAAATATGTTGACATATGTATACATGTGGATCACATAAGTCATTTTAATGGAACCTTAATCTCATCATGATACTGAAAAAGTAAGTGTGTCAATTCGAGCTAATTGGTATGTTATCATATCAACACTCAATCTAACATAAGTCAAATGTCTATTCAAAACTTGCAAAACATGTTCAGATAATGTGTGGTATGATCTCACTGCGATATATTGATTCATTGCATTGCATATGTATTTACTTTAATGTGTGTGTTTTGTGTGTGCAGGCATATGGAGTCTTTATTGACACATCGACATCCTTTTTAAACTTAAAAATTTCAAGAAATTTCAAGTTTAGGGGGAGAATAATTGAAGAAGAAAAATATTTACAAAAGCCAAAAATATTTGAAATAAGTAAATAAGTGTGTTGTATACAAGGATCATGTGGCTAATGAAAGCAAATGGATTGGATGTGTTAAAAACAAACCTAAGGTCTTGTAATTTGTTTTTTAGAAAATTGCTTCGGGATATAGAAATATTGGTTGTGCAAAAACATTTTTTGTGAGAAAAATCAAAGAAAATGAAAATGGAATTTAATATGAATTAATTTGTTGCCCTAATTTCTATTTTTGATTATTTAATGTGACAAACCCTAACAAGGATGTCTTGTCTAATTAATATGTCGAGAATGTTTGCAGGTGTAATAAATGCAGTTGAAAAGTCAACAGATAGAGAAAGTTGAAAAATCTGTTAAGTGTTGAAACCGGGTGAAGGCATCACTGTTCAGCCGGGTGACTGAATGATAAGCAGCCGGGTGAAAGAAGGAAATGATGTCGTGTGACAAAGTAGTAAGTTACTATACAGCCGGGTAATAGAATGAAGTTTCTATATAGCCGTGAAGTGAAGACACTATGCAGCCGGGTAATAGAATGAAGTTTCTATATAGCCGTGTAAGTGAAGAACACTGTGCAGCCGGGTAAGTATGGCAACTTTACAGCCGGGTGATGAAAGACAGTATCACTGTGCAGCCGGGTAATAAACATGAAGTCATTGTGCAAGTCGGGTGATGATAAGGAGTCTACTATTCAGCCGAGTGATGGGTAAAACCAAAACAAAGGTGTACTTGTTCCTAACTCTGACCCGTCTCTACAGTACTTGACCCGTATCTACAGTGCTTGACCCGTCTAAGTGTTTCACATGTTAAATGTTGACCCGTCCCAAGAATTGTGACCCGTCCCAACAGTACTTGACGTGTCTCAACAGTACATGACCCGTACAGGCTTATTGGGCTAAATTGTTTACCCGTCCAATATGTTGACCCGCCCCCTTAAGTTTGACCTAATTCTTGAGCCTGCTGAACAACATATAAATACCCGCCTTTTCTCAAACACTTATCATTTTTCACTAACACTTTCAAGCAAATCCTCTGTACCTCAAATCGTCCATATCATATTCAATCGATTGATTCTATAACAAGTTTTAGTGATTGAATAAGGTATAATCTATGTGTTTCGACAATGCTAAACCTACTGATTGATCGTAAAAACGAAATGTTGATGATGAACAGTAATTGGACTTTGAATCGACACTTTGATTGTGTGTGTTAAAACTTAAATCGAGTGTTGTAATAGGTGTAATAACTGTTAATCACCAAGTTTTATTCATTAATTTACATCAAATCACCTGAAATCAACTGAATCAAATGGAAATTTTCAAAGTCTGTCGAACCGCCATTGATGAACATTTGAGCTGTTCATGTTTTTGATATCAAATGATGGATCATCTGTTATTGTGTGACAAATCGATGTTAAAACTGAACTGAAACATGTTATACAACTTCATTGTGCAAAATTATAAATTTGTGTTGAAGTTTTAAACAGATTAAGTGTATAGTGTTTCATGATCATTGATACACAAAGTTTTTGTTGAACAATATGATTATTATCAAATTGTTGAATTAACATAGGTGATAAATATCTGTGTGATTTGTTACATTGTCTCTTTATGTTTAAATTCTTATGCAAAACTTGTTATTTATGAATGAAAAAGTCTAACACATGTGTTTTGTTTTGTCAAAACATATGAATGATCTTAAGTTTGAGCCCAAGCACAATCTAGTTGCTATGTTGGATGAATCTATACCAGAAGCTGAAGGGTATAGAGATATGATCAGATTCTTGAGAAGAACAAAGTATGTGTATGCAATGTGTGCCAAACCCATTGTGTATGCAAGACTTATTAAGAGTTTCTGGAGGACTGCTGAAGTGATCACTGATGAAGCTGGTGTATCTGTGGTTAGAGGAGACATTACCAGACAGTAACAGTTAACTGTGTCTGAAGAGTCCATCCGGACTGCATTACGAATAGATGAAGAAGAAGTTGGTGCTCCAGATGAACTGACAACTGCTGAATGCCAGATATGCTTTATTAATATGGGACATCCTCATGTATTTCCTAAGTAGCAGTTTGTTAGAGCCAGATTGGGAAAGAAATGGAAGTTGTTGTGTTATGTTATACAACAGTGTATGTCTAGAAGAAGTGCTGGCTTTGACAACTTTCCATCGGATATTGCATCCCCAATAGTTGCAATAGCGATGAATAGACCATTTAATATGTCAAAGTGGATTATGAAGGGATTTATATTCAATCTGGTGAAGGGTAAAAGATTCAAGTTTCTCATGTATCCGAGATTTCTGCAATTGTTGATTAACATTGCTCATCCTATGATAAGAGAAGAAGGATTTGAAGGTGGAATCTTATACACTGAAGACATGAATGCTCTATCTTACTGAAAGATGAGTATTGGGAATGTAGAGAATGTTGAGATGTTTGACTATATGCGAGATATAGCAAACAATGAAGACGACATTGGAGAAGTGTATCATCATATATCTCAAGGTGAAGTAGTGAACCCGATAGACCTTGTAGATGAGATTCTTTGACAACCTACTTGATGATGATGAGTACAATGCTAGTTATCTAGAAGAAGAAGATAGTGGTCCTGAATTAGAAGAAGATGAGGTGTCTGATGATGATGACAATCAGGATGATGATGATGATAATGAAGGTGAGAATGTTGTTGCAAGTGATAGAGATTCTGAAACTGATGAAGAATCTCTTGAAGATGAAAAAGAAGAAGAACTAGTTATGATTGAAGTTCCTAAGGATATCACAGTTCATTATTCTAGATCACGACGATCTAAGACTGTGGTTGATCCTATGACTGTAGAGGAGCCGAGTATTTTTGAAGATGTGAGTGTGCCTGAACAAGTGGATGTTGTTCAGATTGCACAAGAAGTGATTATTGAAGTGGAGACTGTTGCACAGGCAGTTGATGATGCTGATGCTGGTTTCACTCATTCTGAACCAGTAGATGTTCCTACAACATCATCTCCTGCAACTACACCAATTGAACAACCTATGGAGTCTTCACCAAAAGTTGTTTCGATTGACATTTTGAAGGAAAAAGACAAAGAGATTGAACGTCTGAATAAGTTGGTAGAGGATTTGATGAAGGAGAATGAGTTGTTAAAGGCTTCGAATGAGCGAAAGAAGGTTAGACTGAATGAGTTCAGAGAAACGAATGTGAAGAATATGAAGGTTTTCCAAGAGCTTGATTCTCAATATGAGAAGTTAAAGGATGACTACAAAGAGTTGTATGCTGAATGTAATACTCTGAATGCTGAAAAAGAGATGTTGGAAAAATGGTTAGAAGAAGCTAAACCGAAGAAATCAGGATCTACATTTGACAAAGACTTTTCGGATGAAGTAATGGAAGTAGCTGGACCTTCAAAGGAGATAAAGGTTTATTACACTAGAGCACGAGGATGTAAGGCTGTGGGTGAAAAGGTCGAAGTACCAATTCACATTCCCGATGAAGCTGCTGATGTTGTCATTCATGACAAAGCGGAGGGAAAACGTAAACTGGATGAAGTAGCAGAGATAGTTAAAGAAGTTGAGAATGTAAAGAAAGCTAGAATTAAAGAAACAGTTCAGGTTGAGCCGATTCAAACTTAAACTGTACAAGCAACTGAAGTACCTGAGATTGTTCAAGAGGTTGAGAATGTGAAGAAAGCAAGAATAGAAGAAGCAGTTCAGTCTGAGCCGATTCAAACTGAAACTATACCTACAATCGAAGCGTTGGATGACTTGGATGAAGTAGATTTCACAGAATCTGAACCAGAAGCAAATGTAGATGAAGATATACCTTATGATTTGGATGAAAGGTTTGCATACTTGGAGAAGATGAAATATAATCCTGTTTATTTGAATGGACTAACCGTCAGTCAAATAAATGAGGAATATGAAAAGTGTGTGAATGCTCAGGATCGAGTTGAAGGTGATAAGAAGGAGTTTGTTGTTGAACCAGGTGAGTGGACGCCTCTTCAGGAGAGTCTGAATATTGATGATCTTCCCCGGAAGAATTATATCATCAAAATCCTGAAGAGATGACGACTACAAGCATGCGTCAGTGGTTAAGTTCAAGAAATTATCCGTACAAGACGTTGAAGAGGTTGAAAAGGGAATCGTTGAAAAAGATTGTGGTGAGCTTTTAGAAATCGGAAAAGATGCATAACCGTATGCTCTTTTTGGATTATAACAATCCACAGTACTATGAACTAACCAAACGGTACAAAGTACTTGAGCCTAAAGAGATACTGATAGGTTCAATTGGATCGATATTGCTGCAAATCAAAACGATCTAAGTACAAACACACAACTCAATCAACAACACAATCCATTACTAAATAATTCTCTTGTATTGATGATCAAAGCATAAACGTTGTAGTACAAATGTGCAGGAGAATAAAAATCACACACACACAATTCTCTCTCTAGTATGTAAGTTGTGATCTAGACTCTCTCTCTAACATTCTCTCACAACATGCGTTATGCATCAACACATTAGGGAAAATACAAAATTAACCCTAAACTTTACAAATATGTATAAACAAAGTACAAATTAAATCTTCTAACAGGAACGAGCCCTAACAGTACTCCCCCTAAGATTTAACTTTGGACTTTCAAAAATCTTCTTCAGTTTTCAATTCTTGCTTTTCAGCTTCAATCTCTAAGAAATCTTCAGGTTCTTCTTTGACCTCCAGCAACGGCTTTCCTTTATGTTCTTCTTGTTCTTTCAAGGCTTCTTCAATGCACGACTTGAACTTTGCATCGATCACAGCTTGCCTCGGTTTTGATTCGTTTGTAATGATATCACAAGTCGCCATTCTTTTCAGAGTGTCCAAAGTAATACCTGCAAAGTCAATGTTAGCATAAAAATCGTAAGGGCTTTTCTTTCCTTTGACCTTCACTTCTAAGGTACCCTTGGATGTCACCCTCATATATTCGATTTTTGGCATGTCGATCTTCACAAGGTCGGCATTAAGTAATGCTTTCCTTAGTCGGATCTTTTCTGAGGCAGCGCCTATCACTTCAACCATGATTGTGAATAATCTTCTGTCTTCTTCAGCAACAGAATCTTTCAACTTCTCCATCTTGTGGTTGCGAAGATAATCAATGTAAGATGGATGTAGCAGCTTGAGCTCAAACGTTCTAAACAACGTGATCATATCTTGATCCCAGTCATGCAAATTACGTACCAACTTCAGCTCATAAGTCTCCTGATTGTAGAAAAACTTCAGAATGGGCTTTGTTGCTTGCGAACCATCAATCACCTTCAAACCAGGGTTTGTCACCTTATCAAAATACTCATCTGAAAATTCTTCTAAATACATGTCCCGGAGTATCAACTTCTTCTCTTTCCTCTTCTTTTTCTTCAAATATTCACTATCTTCTTGTTGTCCCTGAAACTCTAAAAACTTTGGCATGCGGCTGATCCCAGCATCCAATAACATAGCACATTTATCACCACGTTATGCTCGCGTGTGATTAATCAACCTCAACTTGTGCAATTCTTTCAGATCTTGAACCGGCAACTTGAATATGCTCGAATAGTAATGATAAACATCACATAACCCATTCACCCTCTTAATCAAAAATGCGTCAAAGATCTCATTGTACTTCCAAGCAATAATCTTCACATCTTTGGACTTTTCAGGCACGATCATTGAGTCTAGTAAGTCAGCAACGGACTGACCCTTACTCAGCAGTGATCTGACAATATCACCTGCTGTGGCAGACTTGTGCCATGACTCTCGTACTTCCATAGGAATGTTATAAGCCTTCATCTCGCTCGGAAACATATCAATTAATTCCTTCCTTTTCTTGTGCGCATCTTCGGGTAACGCCATTAATGGTATCTCTTTAGGCTCAAGAACTTTGTACCTCTTGGTTAGTTCATAGTACTGTGGATTGTAATAATCCAAAAAGAGCATACAGTTATGCATCTTTTCTGACTTTTGGAAGCTCACCACAATCTTTTTTAGCGATTCTCGTTTCAGCCTCTTCAAAGTCTTGTATGGATAGTTTCTCGAACTAAGCCACTGACGCATATTTCTAGTAGACATCTCTTCTGGATTTTGATGATATAATTCTTCTGGAGGAAGATCATCAATATTCAAACTTTCTTGAAGCGGCGTCCACTCACCCATTTCAACTACAAACTCTTTATCATCACCCACAACTTTGTCTTGCGCATTCACACACTTTTCATATTCCTCGTTTATTTGAATGACAGTGAGTCCATTCAAATAAACAGGATTGTATTTCATCTTCTCCAAGTACGCAAACCTTTCATCAAGATCAATGGGTATGTCATCATCAGGATTAGCTTCCGGTTCAGATTCAGTGAAATCTACTTCGTCCAAGTCATCGAGTGCCTCAATTGTATGTGCAGTATCAGTTTGAATCGGCTCAAACTGTACTGTTTCATCTATAGTTCTTTCCTTCACAATCTCATCCTCTTTAACAACTTCGGGCACTTCAGTTGCCTGTACAGACTCAGATTGAATCGGCCCAATCTGAACTGTTTCTTCAGTTCTAGCTTTCTTTGTAATCACATCTTCTTTCACAATCTCCGGTACAGCATCCAGTTTACGTTTTCCCTCGGCTTTGTCAAGAATGACAATATCAGCAGCTTCATCGAGAATTTGAATTAGTACTTCAACCTTTTCACCCACAGCTTTAGTTCCTCGAGCTCTGGTATAGTAAACTTTTATCTCTTGCGAAGGCCCCGTAACTTCCATCACTTCATCTGAAAAATCTTTGTCAGATGTAGATCCTGACTTCTTCGGTTTAGCTTCTTCCAACCACTTTTCCAACATCTCTTTTTCGGCATTAAGAGTATTACATTCAGCATAAAGCTCTTTGTAATCCTCTTTCAGCTTCTCATATTCATCATCAAGCTCTTTAAACACCTTCATATTCTTTACATTGGTTTCTCTGAACTCATTCAGTCTTACCTTCTTTCTCTCATTCGAAGCTTTAAGCAATTCAGTCTCTTTCATCAAATCTTCTACCACCTTATTTAGCCGTTCAATCTCTTTATCCTTTTCATTCAAAATATCACTTGACACAACTTTTGGCGAAGACACCATAGGTTTTTCAATTAGTGGAGTTGCAGGAGATGATGTTGTAGGAACATCTACTGGATCAGGAAAAGTAACACCAGCATCAGCATCATCAACAACCTGTGCAACAGTCTCCACTTCGGCAATTACTTCCTGTGCAATCTGAACGACATCCACTTGTTTAGGCACATTCACATCTTCAAATACATGCTGCTCCTCAACAACCATAGGCTCAATCACAGTTTTAGATCTTCGAGATCTGGAATAATGAACTGTGATATCCCTAGGAGCATCAACAACAACATCTTCAGTTACAACTTCAACAAGTTCATCAACCTCTACATGTTCAATCACAACATGTTCATCAACCTCAACATTCATTTCTACATTTTCTTGTTCTGCCTCCTCAGAAACTGATTCAATACCATCTTCTTCAATAACATCATCATTTCCATCATCACCATTACCATCACTATCATCTTCACTATCAGACTCATTCTCTTCCTCATCATTATCTTCATCTTCTGGATGACGAGCAAGGTATTCATCATCATCAAGCAGATTATCTGGAATTTCATCAACAAGGTCCAACGGATCTACAACTTCACCTTGTGATATATGATGATACACTACTTCGATATCTTCATCATTGTTTGCTATATCTCTCATATAGACAAACATCTCAACACCTTCAACACCTCCAATACTCATCTTCCGATAAGATAGAGCATTCATATCTTCGGTGCATAATATCCCACCTTCAAAACCTTCTTCTAGAATAATAGGATGAGCAATATTAATCATTAGTTGCAAGAATCTCGGATACATCAGAAACTTGAACCTCTTCCCTTTAACTAGATTGAAAACAAACCCCTTCATGATCCACTTCGACATATTAAATGGCCTGTTCTCAGCAATTGCAACTATTGGAGATGCAATGTCTGAAGGAAAGCTGTCAAACCCAGCACTTCTCCTAGACATACATTGCTAGATGACATAGCATAAAAGCTTCCACTGTTTTCCCAGTCTTGCTCTAACGAACTGCTGTTTGGGAAATATGGGAGGATGACCCATATTGATGAAACAAGCCTGACATTCAACAGTTGGTAGCTCATCAGAAGCACCAATCTCATCTTCATCTATCCTTAAAGCAGTCCGGATGGACTCTTCAGACACAGTTAACTGTAACTGTCTGGTAATATTTCATCTAACCACAGTTACTCCTGCTTCATCAGTCAACACCTCAGCAGTCCTCCAGAAACTCTTTATAAGTCTTGCATACACAATTGGCTTGGCAAACATTGCATAAACATACTTTGTTCTTCTAAGAAATCTGATCATATCTCTGTATCCTTCTGCTTCTGGAATGGATTCATCTAACATAGCAACAAGATTGTGCTTGGGTTCAAACTTGAGATCATTCATCTATTATGACAAATCAAGACACATGTGTTAGACTTTTCATTCATAAATAACAGAAATATGCATAAGAAGTTTTAAACATAATGACACAATGTAACAAATCACACAATCATTTAACACCTAAGTTAATCTAACAATCTGATATTCATCATTTTGTTCATCAAAACTTTTGAGAATCAATGATCATGTCACATTATACACTTAACAGTTTAAACACTTAAACACAAATCTGAACTTTTGCATAATGGAGTTGTATAACATGTTTTAGTTCAGTTTTAGCATCGATTTGTCACACAATAACAGATGATTCATCAGTTGATCATATCAAAGACATGAACAACTCAAACTTTCATTAATGGCCGTTCGACAGAGTTTGAACATTTTCCTTTGATTCAGTTGATTTTAAGTGATTTGATGCAAATTAATGGCAGAAAATTGATGATCGACAGTTATTACACCTATTACAACATTCGATTTAAGTTTTAACACCCATAATCAAAGTGTCGATTCATAGTCCAATTAATGTTCATCACGACATTTCGTTTTTACGATCAATCAGTAGGTTTAACAAGGTCGAATCATGTAAAATATACCTTATTCAATCAATAAAACTTGTTACAGAATCAATCGATTGAATATGATATGGACGATTTGAGGTACAGGGGATTCGCTTGAAAATATTTGTGAAAATTGATAAGTGTTTGAGACAGGTATATATATGCGTTGTTCAGCCGGCTCAAAATTAGGTCAAAATTTTGGGTCGGGTCAAAATTTGGGACGGGTCATGTTGTGGTTTGGACGGGTCATGTACTGTTGAGTCGCGTCAAGTACTGTTGGGACGGGTCATAGTCTTGGGACAGGTCACAACCTTGGGACGGGTCAACATAAAACATGTAAAACACTTAGACGGGTCAAACACTGTAGAGACGGGTCAAGTACTGTAGGGACGGGTCAGAGTTAGGAACAACTACACCTTTGTTTTGGTTTTACCCATCACCCGGCTGAATAGTAGACTCCTTAACTTCACCCGGTTTGCACAATAACTTCACGTTCATTACCCGGCTACACAGTGATACTGTCTTTCATCACCCGGCTGTACAGTTGCCATACTTACCCGGCTGCACAGTGTCAACACTTCATCACCCAGCTGCATAGTAACTTACAACTTTCTCATCCGGCATCATTTCTTCTTTCACCCGGCTTCCTTCTTTCATTCAGTCACCCGGCTGATATCACACATCACTTCATTACCCAGCTAAATAGTGACATTCATTACCCGGCTGATAACAACATCACTTCATTACCCGGCTAAACAGTGAAATCTGATATCTTCACCCGGCTGCAACACTTGGACGATTTTTCACTTTTCTCTCTGTTGACTTTTTCAACTGCATTTATTGCACCTACAAAACATTCTCGACATATAAATTAGACAGACATCCTTAATTAGGGTTTGTCAAATTAATTCATCAAAAATTAATTATATGGCAGCAAATTTAATTCTCATTAAATCCTTTTTTTTATTTTCTTTGATTTTTCTTCACAAAATAATGTTTTTGCACAACCAATTTTTCTATATCCCGAAGCAATTTTCTAAAAAACAAATCACAAGACCTTAGGTTTGTTTTTAACACATCCAATACATTTGCTTTCATTAACCACATGATCCATACATTCAACACACTTATTTCACATATTTTTGGATTTTTGTAAATATTTTTCTTCTTCCATTATTCTCCCCTAAACTTGAAATTTCTTGAAATTTTTAAGTTTAAAAAGGATGTCGATGTGTCAATAAAGAATCCATATGCCTGCACACACAAAGCACACATTAAAGTAAATACATATGCAATGCAATGAATCAATATATCGCAGTGAGATCATACCACACATTATCTGAACATGTTTTGCAAGTTTTGAATAGACATTTGGCTCATGTTTGATTGAGTGATGATATGAAAACATACCAATTAGCTCGAATTGACACACTTACTTTTTCAGTATCATGATGAGATTAAGGTTCGATTAAAATGACTTATGTGACCCTCATGAATACATATGTCAATATATTTCCTTATCAACCACCACCTGAATGCATATTGCACAAAGACCTGGTCACTTAAAGTCATAAACAGTGTGGAATCTGGGTTCTATTCGGATTGGGTCCACTTTGGGACTTCTTTTTAATTCCATTTTGGAATTTTAATTTCTTATCGTTCCGCTTGGGAATCTTCGGACTTCCTTTTTGGAATTGTTCTTTGGTGATGGTCCACATTTGGGACTCTTTTTGTTCCAACTTTGGGAATCTTTTGCTGCACCTTGAAGCTCAAAAGAGACTTCATGTGAGACTTCAGGTCTGTGGATACCACAACAAAGAAGCTCACGATGCGGTTCATCACACTGAATAGACTGCATCGTTACCCGATCATGAACAACTATCATCACAAGCAATGCATCCAAAGATATATATTTAGACATGTATATCAAAGGAACTTAACACAAAGATCATTAACTTTAGATTTGTCAACAATGAACTTACTTTTTCAGTCTAATTGCCTGAGCTGTCTAGCATATCAATTAACATTTATCAGTCTTTATTAAAAATGATTTAACAGATAACATCTAGTGTACCTATCATTTCTCACTTTTTGCAATATAGATTCTTATGATATGAGTAACTTTTTCTTTTGTTTTTCTTTTTCCATCTTTTTGTGTTCTTTTTCTTTTTCATGCACACTCACAATGCAAAAATAAAATAAAAAGACAAAGGAATCAATACTTGACATCGACTTATTATATTTTTGGATATTATATTTTCTATTTTTGTATTGAGTTTTGTAAAAATAGAATCAATCATGGTTGATTAACCCTATGGATTGAATTAAGAATTCAAATCGTCTTGACAAGAAAGATTTTGTGAAAAGATCTGACAGTTGCTTGTCGGTATGAACCTTAATCAAAATTATTAAACCTTTTTCAGAGTTGTCTCTGAGAAAATGATATCGGATTTCGATATGTTTGGTTTTTGAGTGTTGAACAGGATTAGCAGTAATGAACATAGCAACAGTATTGTCTATGTAAATAGGAGTTTTGAGAAAGTTAAACCCGTAGTCAAGCAATTGGTTTTGTAGCCACAAAACTTGAGAACATCCTGCAGATGCAGCGATATACTCTGCTTCAGCTGTGGATACAGAAACGTTGGTCTGCTTTTTGCATTGCCAAGAAACAAGTCTAGGACCCAGAAATTGACATCCACCCGTAGTCGATTTCCTGTCAAGAGCACACCCACCAAAGTCACTATCAGAATAACTATATAATTCAAAATTGCCTTCATAAGGATACCATAACCCGAGATTCGGTTTCCCTTTAAGGTATCTGAAAATACGTTTAACAGCAACCATGTGCGACTCTTTTGGATCAGACTGATATCTTGCACACACACATACAGCATACATAATATCTGGTCTTGATGCAGTAAGATACATCAATGAACCAATCATTGATCTGTACAGTGTTTGATCAACGGATTTGCCTTTTGGATCCGGCTGTATCTTGCAATTCACATCAGATGGCATTCGAATATTCTGACAATCCTGCATCTTGAACTTTTTCAGCAACTTTTCAACAAACTTTGATTTGGTGATAAAAATTCCTTCAGCTGACTGTTTGACTTGCAATCCGAGAAAGAAATTAATCTCTCCCATCTAACTCATCTGAAATCTTGATTTCATAATCTCTTCAAACTCTTTGCACATGGACGGACTTGTTGATCCAAAGATGATATCATCCACATACACTTGAACACATAAAAGATCTTCATTTTCCCGCTTCATGAATAAAGTTGGATCAATCTGACCTCTTGTAAAACCATGTTCCAGCAGATGTTTAGATAACGTCTCGTACCAAATCCTTGGGGCTTGATGTAGACCATACAAAGCTTGGCTCAATTTGTATACACGATGTGGATACTCAGGATCCTCGAAACCTGGAGGTTGTCTGACGTACACATCATCGGTAATTGGTCCATATAGAAAAGCGCCTTTTACATCCATTTGAAACACTTTGAACTTCATGAAAGAGGCATAAGCTAGAAAAACGCGAATAGCTTCAAGTCGAGCGACCGGAGCAAACACTTCTTCACAGTCAATACCTTCCTCTTAAGTGTAACCTTGTGCAATAAGTCTGGCTTTATTTCTTACCACAATGCCACATTCATCTGGCTTGTTCTTGTACAACCATCTTGTACCAATCGCATTTTCTCCTTCAGGTAAGTCCACTAATTTCCAAACTTCTTGTTTGCGAAATTGAAGTAATTCCTCTTGCATCGCTTCAATCCAACTATTATCTTGTAACGCTTCTGAAATGTTCTTCGGCACCACTTGAGAAAGAAAACATGAACAAAGACAAACGTTTGCATGTTCAGTCTGACTTCTCATAGTTCTCTGATTTAAAGGTCCTATAATCTGAGAAAGAGGATGATTCCTGTGAACTCGGTGAGTTGGAATTGAATCACCTTGTACTTGCGTCTCCAGATTAGACTGATTCAGATTCGGTAGATCTTGCAGAATTGTAGAAGCATGCGGAGTGAAATTAGGAACTTGTTCTGGTGAATTGATGAAGTAGTCAAATGATTCTGGAACAACTTCAACATTCGGATCTGCTGATGGTTGATTTTGAACAGATCCACCATCATTAGGAGAATTTTGCGGATTCATGTCATCACCAAAAATGTTTGATTCTTGATCTTCTTGAGAACCAGATGGACCCGGAGCTTGATTGGATACACCATTATCAGGATTATGAAATGACATGAACGGATACTCAGAATTGAGATTGCTGTCATCGTCATTATCAGAATCATCACTGAAACATCTCAAGTCTCCTGATTCTTTTCTCGATTTTCCTAAAAAATCAAACAAGTTAGAATTGAAAAATTTTGATAACGAATCTAAATCAAACAACCATTCGAGACCATGAGCCACTAACGGAAACGAATTTTCTAAAAACTTTACGTTAATAGTTTCAATAACAACGTTTTTTTTGCTATTAAAAACCCGATAAGCTTTTGAAACAGAAGAGTAACCAAGAAAAAATCCATCGTCAGATTTTGACTCAAATTTACCGAGATGATCACTTAAATTTAGAATCGATACAGGACAACCAAATGCTTTCAAGTATGAAATATTCGGTTTTCTTCCAAACAATAGCTCATAAGATGTTTTATGTTTATCCTGAACCAATAATGTCCTGTTTTGTACAAAGCAAGCAGTAGCAATAGCTTCGTCCCAGAATGTGATAGGGATTTTGGCATCTGCGAGCATGGATCTTGCTGCTTCAATTAGTGTTCGATTTTTCCGTTCAGCAACACTGTTTTATTGAGGCGTTCTTGGAGCACTAAATTGACGAGCAATTCCTTTTTCTGCACAAAACAAATCGACATTAGAGTTTTTAAACTCGGTTCCATTATCACTTCTTAAGATTTTTACTTTACAATCCAACTGATTTTCAACTATGATAATGAATTCTTTTAACAACTCAGCAGTTTCAGATTTAACATGCAAGAAATAAACCCAAGAAAATCTAGTAAAATCATCAATGATGACAAAACAATAAGACTTCTTTCCGATGCTTTGAACATTTGTTGGTCCGAAAAGATCCATGTGTAGCATCTGTAGGGGCTTTGAGATAGAGTTTTCTTGGTTGGACTTAAAAGACACTCGATGCTGTTTTCCTTTCAAACAAGCTGGGCAGAGATCAGTTGTTGAGAATTTCTTTGACGGTATTCCCACACCATGATTTCCAGTCACCAGTCGGTTCATGTTTCTGAAGTTTGAATGGCCCAGCCGTCTATGCCAAAGCTGACTCTCATCATTTGAAGCATGCGCAATGAGACATGTGGTTTCGATTTCAGCATCAATCTGCGACATATCAAGCTTGTATACATCACGATCTCTTGGAGCTTTAACCACCACCCACTCATTGTCAATCTTGAAACCTGGTTTGAGTATGTAACAAAAAGAATCATCAAACAATGTTGAATAAGATTTGTCACAAATTTGAGATACACTTAGCAAATTAAAGTTCAACTGTGCACAGTAGTTGACTTTATCAAAGCTAATGACTCCATTTGACACGGTTCCTTCTCCAGTTATTTTTCCACCAGCATATCCTCCAAACGCAACATGAGTACCATTCTTCAGCTTAAAATCTTGAAGCAAGGCATGGTTGCCTGTCATATGCCGGCTACACCCACTATCAACAAACCATGAGTTGATAGGTCTTCGAGTGCGTACCTGCATTTCAACATTTTACTTAGTTAGTTTGGTCAACCCAGGCCCACATGGTCTTGGGTTTTCCGAATCTATATGTAACAGTAACTTGTTGATAATGTAGATTTTGAAAATTGGTTTCATTTGAGAGATTTGGTTGATAACTGTTTCGCCCAACGGCTTGATTTGTTTGCTTTCTTTTTAAAGCAGTGAACCTTTCCTCTAACTTAAGATCAAGGTTATTTTCAAATTTCTGATTTCTCACCATCAAAGCTCTCGTCTTAATACTGTTAACCTGCACATTTCTGGACGAAAACTCATTAAGACCAGAATTGTTTCGTTTGAAAGTTCTCAAATCAGGAGAATGACTTTGGTTAAATTTATTAAAACCAAAGGATTGATTTCTTTGAAAGTTTGGAAAAGGAGTCATTTCTCTTGATGAGTTTTTCCGAAAGAAACAATCTGCAGTGTCATGATTTCTCCTTTCACAAATGTCACAAAACTTGTTATAAAAACATTCCTCTGTAGAACGATTTCTTTTGTCACAGTAATTGCAGTACCTGTTAAAGAAACATTCAGCAGTAACATGATTATAACGATCACAAATCTCACAATGTTTCTTGCTAATCCTAAAGAGCCGATTGTTAACTCTAGATGTTGAACCCACTCGTGATTCATTATCAGTTTTGTTCGGTTTTAGATTAACAGCGTTCTTTTGTGAAGATTTTGTTTGTGATTTTGATTGCTTGTTATCAAGTTTTGATTGTTTGGGAATTTGGTTCGATTTTGAAACATCTTGCTTAGTGACCTTCTTTGATTCAAATCTTTTATCATTGACAGCGGAAGTCTTAGGACCTAAACCTGTTTTCAGACCAGAGTTAGATTTGATCTTAGAATTGAGTTGGTTACCATGAGATGAGTTCATATCAAACGTTCCTGCAGATACAAACTTGATTGTTTTCACACAGGGATCGAAGCAAACCTGTTTGTGAAGGTTGCAAACAAAGCCCGGGGAATTCGTGCTGAACTGAGGAAGGTAAATGAACGACTGAGAATGACAGATGATCAGAACTTGGAAATGGATGACTTGTCAAAGCAGCTTGATAAAACGATTGAGAAGAGGTTCGAGAAACCAGTAGAGGTTGTAGATTTGGATGTAACTGGCGAGGAGCATACTAAAGACATTCAGGCGGAAACAATTATTCTGGATGTGCCTGATACTGAGGTCGCCGAAGCAGAGTTTGTGGAATCAATGCTGGTATTTAGAGAAGACGATGAGGCCGGATCTGAAGACATTACTAATCCAATGGCCGGAATTAAAGGAAGGGCAGGAGCTTTCATTGAGCATTGATAGTCATGTATAGGTCGGACTCACCGGTATGTCGGTGTTATATATTTTATATGTATTTTGTATGTATTAGTTCTAGCGAACCTACGGGCGAATCTATAGATTCGCCCGTAGCACAGTTTAGCTTTTGTGTTGGTATCGACCGGGCGAACCTGATTGTGCCCGGCGAACCTATGTGGTTCGCTAGATAGATTCGCTGACAGCGAATTTATCAGCGAACCTAAGTCTGTTATATATTGTAACCTTATCTTGTTGAAATGCAACTTTTGACAACTTTTCACAAAAACCTTATCCAACTGATTGTGTCGTTTGTGTGTTTACTGGAGGTGCTAGGAGCATATATTACTCATCTTTGTAGCGTATTTACCTCCGGTTGTGTGGTTTTAATCTCGTTATTGGTTATTTGATTATAATACACTTTGTTTGTTTGAGTCAAGAGTGTTCGTTGTTAAACAAGTCATTATAGCACTGAAATCACGATCATTATGGACCTACAGTTACGTTTTATATAAACTAAGGGCCCAGTTTACAATTAAATAAACTAGTAATTTGTTTTGTAACCTAAACTAAATAATCATTTAAACTAGAAGGACCTAAGTGTAACTTAAAAATCTAATTCACCCAACCCTAACCTCCCCCCTCATGTATATTAA
Source organism: Tagetes erecta (assembly GCA_030867185.1). Classification (NCBI taxonomy): domain Eukaryota; kingdom Viridiplantae; phylum Streptophyta; class Magnoliopsida; order Asterales; family Asteraceae; genus Tagetes; species Tagetes erecta. The sequence goes on from CM061497.1 coordinate 10,574,774, forward strand.
CGACAAAACAACAACTCGGCTGCCATATAATCTTTTCTTCTTCATTCGCACGCTCACCATCATCATCGCCACTCCTTCACGGCCGTGTGAAAGCAACCGAGCAACAGCAAACACCATCCTCCAAACCGCATCTTTTCTGTCTCGAAACGTTGGTGTCACCGAAGGTCGGAAACAACCGTCGTCAACCGAAAACCAGTCCCGTTCCGAGCATCGTCATCGTTTTCCGGTAAGTCTCGCAGCCGTAAACATGTATGATGTACGTATGTGTTAACAGCCTTGAACAGCAGCACCCCTCTAATCGGTTTCCTCTCGTAACAGTTGGAAGCAGACCCGCAACAGCAGTCGCGAATCAGATCCGGAACAGCAGCCGCAGAACCGTGTTCCGACTCCGGTCTCCTTTTCGTCTCCGATCATCTCTTCGTCATCTTTTCTGGTGAGTTTCACGGCCCGTAAACTTGTATGCGTATGATCGATCGAGTGTGTACTGTGTATGTGCAAATTAAGCAATATATGTATGTACGTATATTATGTGTGAGTGCATGCGTTTGTATATATACATATGTGTGTGTGCTGTGTATGTGCAAATTAAGCATGTATGTACGTATATATGTGTGTGAGCATGCGTTGTATATATATATTATGTATGTATGTGTGCAACGTTGTATTATTGGATGTAAGAAATGTGTATACATGTGTAGAAGCAACATAAAAGAAACAGTATGAATGGTGTATGTATATATATGCGTCACTTTGTATGTACATTAAAAACAAGATCAGAAACAACCGGGTATAGTTGTGTTGTATGTGACGAGATGTATAAATGTATATATGAACGGCAGATCATGTATGTGTACGTAGGTATAGATTTAACAGTGGCGGGTTCGTATTTATATGTATGTGTTGAACTTGTATCGCATGAACATAGGTGTATTCACAGAGCTTAAACAGAAGACTTCCCCAGGTGAGGTCCAACCTAGAGGGAGTATTGATAGTCACGTATAGGTCGGACTCACCGGTATGTCGGTGTTATATATTTTATATGTATTTTGTATGTATTAGTTCTAGCGAACCTACGGGCGAATCTATAGATTCGCCCGTAGCACAGTTTAGCTTTTGTGTTGGTATCGACCGGGCGAACCTGATTGTGCCCGGCGAACCTATGTGGTTCGCTAGATAGATTCGCTGACAGCGAATCTATCAGCGAACCTAAGTCTGTTATATATTGTAACCTTATCTTGTTGAAATGCAACTTTTGACAACTTTTCACAAAAACCTTATCCAAATGATTGTGTCGTTTGTGTGTTTACTGGAGGTGCTAGGAGCATATATTACTCATCTTTGTAGCGTATTTACCTCCGGTTGTGTGGTTTTAATCTCGTTATTGGTTATTTGGTTATAATACACTTTGTTTGTTTGAGTCAAGAGTGTTCGTTGTTAAACAAGTCATTATAGCACTGAAATCACGATCATTATGGACCTACAGTTACGTTTTATATAAACTAAGGGCCCAGTTTACAATTAACTAAACTAGTAATTTGTTTTGTAACCTAAACTAAATAATCATTTAAACTAGAAGGACCTAAGTGTAACTTAAAAATCTAATTCACCCAACCCTAACCTCCCCCCTCATGTATATTAACGACAAAACAACAACTCGGCTGCCATATAATCTTTTCTTCTTCATTCGCACGATCACCATCATCATCGCCACTCCTTCACGGCCGTGTGAAAGCAACCGAGCAACAGCAAACACCATCCTCCAAACCGCATCTTTTCTGTCTCGAAACGTTGGTGTCACCAAAGGTCGGAAACAACCGCCGTCAACCGAAAACCAGTCCCGTTCCGAGCATCGTCATCGTTTTCCGGTAAGTCTCGCAGCCGTAAACATGTATGATGTACGTATGTGTTAACAGCCTTGAACAGCAGCACCCCTCTAATCGGTTTCCTCTCGTAACAGTTGGAAGCAGACCCGCAACAGCAGTCGCGAATCAGATCCGGAACAGCAGCCGCAGAACCGTGTTCCGACTCCGGTCTCCTTTTCGTCTACGATCATCTCTTCGTCATCTTTTCTGGTGAGTTTCGCGGCCCGTAAACTTGTATGCGTATGATCGATCGAGTGTGTACTGTGTATGTGCAAATTAAGCAATATATGTATGTACGTATATTATGTGTGAGTGCATGCGTTTGTATATATACATATGTGTGTGTGTTGTGTATGTGCAAATTAAGCATGTATGTACGTATATATGTGTGTGTGCATGCGTTGTATATATATATTATGTATGTATGTGTGCAACGTTGTATTATTGGATGTAAGAAATGTGTATACATGTGTAGAAGCAACATAAAAGAAACAGTATGAATGGTGTATGTATATATATGCGTCACTTTGTATGTACATTAAAAACAAGATCAGAAACAACCGGGTATAGTTGTGTTGTATGTGACGAGATGTATAAATGTATATATGAACGGCAGATCATGTATGTGTACGTAGGTATAGATTTAACAGTGGCGGGTTCGTATTTATATGTATGTGTTGATAGGGGGAGTATTGATAGTCACGTATAGGTCGGACTCACCGGTATGTCGGTGTTATATATTTTGTATGTATTAGTTCTAGCGAACCTACGGGCGAATCTATAGATTCGCCCGTAGCACAGTTTAGCTTTTGTGTTGGTATCGACCGGGCGAACCTGATTGTGCCCGGCGAACCTATGTGGTTCGCTAGATAGATTCGCTGACAGCGAATCTGTTAGGGTTATTTCCTAGTTAAGATTTACTTTGTATTTTGTTTATATGTTTGTATATAGTTTAGGGTCTATTTTGTTATATTCCTTAAACTTGTATTTGTTTGCTTTAAAGCATGTAGTGAGAGAGTGTGAGGAGGGAGGCTAGATCACAATATTCACGTAAGAGAGAGAACTTGTGTGTGTGATTTATTTTCTCCTGCACCTTGTATCACAATACTGTTTTGATCATCAATATACAAAGAGAATTATTAGTATGAATTGTGTTAATGATTAAACTGTGTTTTGTGTTTATGTTATTCTGATCATTGAGCGATTTTCACGATCCAATTGAACCTATCAATTGGTATCAGAGCCTTGATACTGTGTTCTTCGCTGTTCTTAAGCAAAAACACATCAAAAATTGCTCAAAAACAATGATCTGAATGAATTGTTCGTGTTTTTAGTTGTGATTCATCATCATAATCACTCCTATACACAACGATTGTGCAGATTTCATCAGATCATCATCAGATCTGAGAAATTAAGAAACTACTGTTCGATCGAATTTTTCATAAATTCATCAAAAATTGGACATGTTTCAGATTGATTGATATAAGGGATTGTTAATCGGAGTGTTTCACAGCTTGTGTGTGAATTTTGGACAAATTGGACAAGTTTTTGACAAAACCCAGAAAATTCTCATGAAGAAGATGATGAACAGTAAGAACTTGGTTGAAGATTAACTTGCCGGGTGATTATTTTGACTTAGACAATTTCCTTGGACTTAGATTGAAGAACAAATTAGGTTCTGTATTGCCGTATAAAGGATTTTGTGCTTGTCGGGTGAAGAATTTGACTTGAAAAAGTGTTACTGTTCAGCCGGATCAAACACTGTAGTGCCGGGTAATACACTGTTACGCCGGGTGATTAAGAAAATTCAGCCGGGTAATCATCAACTGTGTAGCCGGGTGATTAACAACTGCCGTGTGATTGAGTACTGTTCAGCCGGACAAAGCTTTTGCCGTGTCAAGATTCTGCCGGGTCAATGATTGTTGCCGTGTCAAAGTTTTTCTTGTTGCCGGGTAACTGTTCATCCGGGTGAAGAACAAAATTATTACAACTGTTGAGCCGGGTAACTGTTTGGCCGTGTAAAGACTTTTTCCTGCCGGGTGAAGAACAAAGACACTGTTTAGCCGGTTGAAGAAGGATTTTCACTGTTTTGCCGTGTGACTCACTTTTGTTGTTTTTAATACTTGTTTCTTATCTTGTCTTTAATTACTTGTCTTTATTTTAGTATTTTAATCATTTCTTTTCAAAAAAAAATTAACAAAAACCAAAAATATTTTCTTTAAAAATTGTTAAAATGGCTCCTAATGATGATTCTGATAATCGTGTTCCTAGACTTTTGAATCGTGCAGATTTCAAGAACTGGACCATCAGGTTGAGACATCACTTGTGTTCTATTGACAATGACTTATGGAAGTCCATTGAAAAGGGTCCTCATATTCCAACTCAGACAGCGCCAGATAGTGCAAGTACCTATACTAAAGATTCTACTACACCTTATCCGGAGGATAATTTGTCAGCTGAAGATCTGAGGAAGGTAAAGAATGATAGCAAGGCCTATTCTTTATTGTGCAAGGGGTTGCCACTTCAAGTTCTGTCTAGATTGGATGCATATCAGACTGGTTATACATGTTTCAAAGCTTTAAAGTCGATATGTGAAGGAGGAGAACAATTGAGAAGTTTGAAGAAATCAAAGCTGAAAAGGCAATTGGAATTATTTGAACACATTAATGGAGAGACAGTGCACCAGATGATGAACAGGTTTGTTCACTTAACTACTGAGATGTCAAACCTCGGAGTGAAGACTGAACTTCAAGACTTGAATGATCGTTTGTTATGTGCTTTACCAGCATCATGGAAGCAAACTGTTACTTTGTTGAAACATACTGAGAAATTTCCAATGGAATTAGATCTGCTTATTGGAAAGATTGAAGAAGTTGAGATTGATGAAGGATCAAGAAATACTGATAGATCAAGCTCACAAACTCAGTATAAGTATGTGGTAAATCCTGCCAATACTGTGGAGAATGCATTTCTTGCACAAGATGCAATGAAGTTTGAAGAAGATGGTGACTTATTTGTTGGTGCAAGTTTTTATACTGATTCAGCATACTTTCCAAATTCACCAACTTATTCTCAACCTCAATCTCCACCAAGAGCTCAAGTTCAAAATCAGAATCTGAAGAATCAGTCAGACAGTCAAAGTTCAAATGTTCAAGCCAAAGTGAAAGACGTAATGAATATTCTGCTGCAAGATGACGAGACAAAAACTGCCTTCACAGCATTTATGGCAAGTTTCCAGGCATACCAAGGAAGTCATTTAAGTCAAATGGACGTGGTCCTTCAAGACTTATTTGAGATGGATCCAGTTGACGTTGAGGAAATGGATCTTAATTGGCAAATGGTTATGGTTGCATATCGAACACAAAAGCATGCATATGTTAACCGAAGTTACAAACCTCATGCTAACAAGACAGTTGGATTTGACAAATCAAAGGCCAGATGTTTTAATTGTAACCAGTATGGTCATTTTTCAAGGGAATGCAAAGCTCCTAAGAATTTCAATGATCAAGCTAGTTCAAGTAGTCAAGGTCAAAGTTCTCAACAGTCTTCAAGTTATCAAGGCAGAAATCAACGTTTCTTTCAGAAACCATACCAAAGTCTTCCCATGCCAGAACTGAAAGACGAAGGAAAGAAACCAGAAGACCAAACAAAGGCACTGGTAGTCAGCGTAAAAGATGGTTATGATTGGAGCGCATATGCAGAACAATTTACGTCTGATCTTACATCAAATCTGGCTCTGGTGTGTGAAATTGAAGAAGACTGGTCTGAAGAAGGGGATGGAAAGATGGTTGATGATGTGAGTGAAGATTCTGAAGATTATGACTGGAGTGCAAAGTCTGATCCTACTGAAGAAACTGAATCTGAAGTTGCGTTAATGGCTACATCCAGTGAGTCTTCATCTTCTACTAAACAACCAAAGGTTAGTAATGACTTACCCCCTAACTATGTTCCATTGCCCCTAGATGTGAAAGAAAGGTTATGTTCTGAACAGTGCATTCAACAAGTAGAACATTATCGAACTCATTCATTTAAAATTGGTGACAAATTAAGTAAACATGAAAAACTTCATGAACAACTTAAAATTGATCATAAAATTTCTGATGAGAAGATTTTGTCACTAACCGAATCATGGAACAAAACTTTAAAAGAACTGGAACTTGTTACCAAACAACTTGAAGAAATGACAAAGAACTTTGAACAAGAAAAAGTTGCACATGCAGTTACTCAAGTTGAATTGAAAAAGGTTAAAAGTTGTAAAACAATGGTTGAACAACTCATTAATGAAAGAGGTAACAAAACCAAAACCGGGTTGGGTTTTACTCATGAACCAATGCCAAATTCAATCACTCAAACCTTATCGGAAAACTTTAATGAATTTGATCATTCACCTGAAAATGAACGTAAATTCAAAGAAATTCAAAGAAGTAAATCCGAGTCCGAAGGATCTGAGGTGCTGATTGAAAGTTTGAAAGAAGAAGATGGAATGACAACTGAAGCTGACGATGAAGCAAGCAACAAGTCTGATAACAAATTAGAGCCTGTTCTTATTCAACTGGTTGAATATCCAAAGCTTCATCCCGAACCAAAACAAACGGTGAAGGAAGAAGGTGAATTTTCAGGATACAATGATCCTGAATACATCAGGTGGAAGAAAGAACAAAAGGCGCAAGTTGCTGATCAGTTGATCAAGAAGCAAGAAGTGAAGAAGGCTGAAGTTTTAACTGCAAAGAAGCAGAAATCGAAAGTAATGAACACTCAATCTGAAACAAAAGAATCAAAAGGCAAAAGTGTCTTAAAATCGAATGATAACACCAAAGCTCAAAATGTTAAACCTGTCAAAAAGAAAGTGTCAAAAGGTAAAACAATCAAGTTTGTGTCTGCAGGAACGTTTGATTTAAATGGATCATATGGTAAACCAATCAATTCTCCAATCAAATCTAACTCTGGTCTGAAAACAGGTTCAGGTCCTAAGTCTTCCGCTGTCAATGAAAAGAGAATTGAATCCAAAAAGGTGACCAAACAGAACAATTTAAAATCGAACCAAAGTCCCGTGCAATCAAAATCACAAACAAAGACTCCACAGAAAAACGTTAATCTAAAACCGAACAACCATGATAATGAATCACGTTTTGGTTCAACATCAAGAGTTAACAATCGGCTCTTTAGGATTAGCAAGAAACATTGTGAAATTTGTGATAGATATAATCATGCAACTGCTGAATGTTTCTTTAACAGGTACTGCAGTTTCTGTGACAAAAGAAATCATTCTTCAGAAGAATGTTATTTTAACAAATTTTGTGATATTTGTGAGAGAAGAAACCATGACACAAAGGATTGTTTCTTTCGATCAAACTCAACAAGAGAAATGACTCCGTTTTCAAATTTTCAAAGAAATCAATCATCTGGTTTTCAAAATATGAATCAGAGTCATTCTCCGGTTTTGAGAAATTTCAATCGAAACAATTCTGTTTCTAACTTTTCAAGAAATGTGCAGGTTAATAATTTTAAACCAAGAGCTTTAATGGTAAGAAATCAAAAGTTTGAAAATAACCTTGATCCTAAGCTAGAGGAAAGGTTTAGTGCTTTGAGAAGAAAGCAGTCATTGAACGCCAATGGGCGAAACAACAGTTTTCAGCATCAAAATCTCATGAATGAAACAAATTTTCAAAATATTCAATATCAACAAGTTACTATTGCAGATAGATTCGGAAAACCGAAGACCGTGTGGGCCTGGGTTGACCAAACTAACTAAGTGATTGTTGAATTGCAGGTACGCCCAAGAAGACCTATCAACTCATGGTTCGTTGATAGTGGGTGTAGCCGGCACATGACAGGCAACCATGCCTTGCTTTAGGATTTCAAGCTGAAAAATGGTACACACGTTGCATTTGGAGGTGATGCGGGTGGTAAAATCACAGGAGAAGGAACTGTTTCGAATGGGGTCATTAGTTTTGATAAAGTCAACTACTGTGCACAGTTGAACTTTAACTTACTAAGTGTATCTCAAATTTGTGATAAATCTTATTCAACTCTTTTTGATGATTCTTTCTGTTATATTCTTAAACCAGGTTTCAAGATTGACAATGAGTGGGTAGTGGTTAAAGCACCTAGAGATCGTGATGTATACAAGTTGGATATGTCGCAGATTGATGCTGAAACCGAAACAACCTGTCTCATTGCCCATGCTTCAAATGATGAGAGTCAGCTTTGGCATAGACGGCTGGGACATTCCAACTTCAGAAACATGAACCGTTTGGTAACTGGAAATCACGCTGTGGGAATCCCATCGAAGAAATTCTCTACAACTGATCTCTGTCCTGCGTGTTTGAAGGGAAAACAGCATCGGATGTCTTTTAAGTCCAAACAAGAAAACTCCATTTCAAAACCTTTGCAGATGCTACATATGGATCTTTTCGGACCAACAAATGTGCAAAGTATCGGAAAGAAGTCTTACTGTTTTGTCATTATTGACGATTTCACTAGATTTTCTTGGGTTTATTTTTTGCATGCTAAATCTGAAACAGCTGAATTATTAAAAGAATTTATCATCAAAGTTGAAAATCAATTGGAATGCAAAGTTAAAGTTTTAAGAAGTGATAATGGAACTGAATTTAAGAATGCTAATGTTGATTTATTTTGTGCAGAAAAGGGGATTGCTAGACAATTTAGTGCGCCAAGAACACCTCAACAAAACGGGGTTGCGGAACGGAAAAACCGGACACTGATTGAAGCAGCAAGATCCATGCTCGCAGATGCCAAAATCCCTATCACTTTTTGGGACGAAGCTATTGCTACTGCGTGTTTTGTACAAAATAGGACATTATTAGTGCAAGATAAATAGAAAACTTCTTATGAGTTGTTATTTGGAAGAAAACCAAATATTTCTTACTTGAAAGCATTTGGTTGTCCGGTATCGATTTTAAATTTGAATGATCATCTCGGGAAGTTTGAGTCAAAATCTGACGATGGATTTTTCCTAGGTTATTCGTCTGTTTCTAAAGCTTATCGGGTTTTTAATAGCAAAACAAATACTGTTATTGAAACTATTAACGTCAAGTTTTTAGAAAATTCGTTTCTGTTAGTGGCTCATGGTCCCGAATGGTTATTTGATTTAGATTCGTTATCGAAATCTTTCAATTCTAACTTATTTGATTTTTCAGGAAAAACAAACAAAGAATCAGGTGACTTGGGATGCTTTAGTGACGATTCTGATAATGACGAGGATGGAAATCTTAACTCAGAATATCCATTCATGTCTTTTCACAATCCTGATCATGTCAAATCCAGTCAAGATCCGGGTCCTTCTGGTTCTCATGAAGATCAAGAATCAAACAATCTTGAAGAAGATGTGGATCCGCAAATTTCTCCAAATGATGGTGGATCTGTTCAGAATCAACCATCATCAGATCTGAATGCTGAAGTTATTCCAGAGTCATTTGATTACTTCATCAATTCACCGGATCAAGTCCCGAATTTCACACCCCATACTTCTTCCATACTACAAGATCTACCAAATCTGAATACTTCTAATCTGGAGAGTCAAGTGCAAGGAGGTGACATACCAATTCATCGAATTCACAAGAAACATCCTGTCTCTCAGATTATTGGGCCGTTGAATCAGAGAACTACAAGAAGTCAGAATGAGCAAGCAAATGTCTGTCTTTATTCGTGTTTTCTATCTCAAGTGGTGCCAAAGAACATTTCAGAGGCGTTGAAAGATAACAGTTGGATTGAAGCCATGCAAGAGGAATTACTACTGTTTCGCAAATAGGAAGTTTGGAAACTAGTGGACTTACCTGAAGGAGAGAATGCTATTGGTACAAGATGGTTGTACAAAAACAAGCCAGACGAACGTGGCATTGTTGTGAGAAACAAAGCGAGACTCATTGCACAGGGATACACTCAGGAAGAAGGCATTGATTATGAAGAGGTGTTTGCTCCGGTCGCAAGACTTGAAGCCATACGCGTTTTTCTTGCATATGCTTCTTTCATGAAGTTTAAAGTATTCCAAATGGACGTTAAAGGTGCTTTCTTGTATGGACCAATTACAGATGACGTATATGTCAGACAACCTCCGGGTTTTGAAGATCCTGACTATCCTCATCGTGTATACAAGTTGAGTAAAGCTCTATATGGTCTACACCAAGCTCCAAGAATCTGGTATGAGACATTATCCAAGCATTTACTAGAACATGGATTTACAAGAGGTCAGATTGATCCAACTTTGTTTATGAAGAGGGAGAATGACGATTTGTTGTGCGTTCAAGTATATGTGGACGATATTATCTTCGGATCGACCAGTGCGCCAATGTGCAAAGAATTTGAAGAAATCATGAAGTCTAGATTTCAGATGAGTTCAATGGGGGAGATTAATTTATTTCTTGGATTACAAGTGAAACAATCAGCTGACGGAATTTTCATCAATCAATCAAAATTCGTTGAGAAGTTGTTGAAGAAGTTCAAGATGCAAGATTGTCAAACAATTCGAACTCCATCTGATGTGAACTTCAGGATTCAACCTGATCCAAAGGGCAAAGCAGTTGATCAAACACTATACAGATCAATGATCGGTTCTCTGATGTACCTTACTGCATCAAGACCAGACATCATGTATGTTGTTTGTGTGTGCGCCAGATACAAGTCTGATCCGAAAGAGTCGCATCTTGTTGCTGTGAAGCATATATTCAGATATCTTAAAGGGAAACCAAATCTTGGGTTATGGTATCCTTATGAAGGAAATTTTGAATTATATAGCTATTCTGACAGTGATTTTGGTGATTGTGCTCTTGACAGGAAATCGACAACTGGTGGATGTCAATTTCTGGGTCCTAGGCTTGTCTCTTGGCAATGCAAGAAGCAGACTAATGTTTCTGTATCCACAGCTGAAGCAGAGTATATCGCTGCATCTACAGGATGTTCTCAGGTTTTGTGGTTACAAAATCAGTTACTTGACTACGGGTTTAACTTTCTAAAAACTCCTATTTACATAGACAATACTGCTGCTATGTTTATTACTGCTAATCCTGTTCAACACTCAAAAACCAAACATATCGAAATTCGATATCACTTTTTAAGAGACAACTCTGAAAAGGGTTTAATAATTTTGATTAAGGTTCATACCGACAAACAACTGGCAGATCTTTTCACAAAATCTTTTTTGTCAAGCCGGTTTGAATTCTTAATTCAATCCATAGGATTAATCAATCATGATTGATTCTATTTTTTCGAAAACAAAACAAAAATCAGAAAAATATAAAAGCCAAAAATATAATAAGTTGATGTCATATATTGATTCCTTTGTCTTTTATTTTATGTTTTGCATTGTGTGTGTGCATGAAAAAGAAAATAGAAAAGCAAAAACAAAATATAAAAAGAAAAAGAAAAGAAAATATTATGTCATAAGAATCTATATTGCAAAAAGTGAGAAATGATAGTTACACTAGACATTATTTGTTACATCATTTTTAATAAAGACTGATGAATGTTAATTGATGTGCTAGACAGCTCAGGCAATTAGACTGAAAAAGTAAGTTGATTGTTGACAAACATAAACTTAATGATCTTTGTGTTAAGTTCCATCGTTATACATGTCTAGATATATATCTTTTGATACATTGCTTGTGATGATAGTTGTGCATGATCGGGTAATGATGCAATCTATTCAGTGTGATGAACCGCATCGTGAGCTTCTTTGTTGTGGTACCCACAGACCTGAACTCTCACACGAAGTCTCTTTTGAGCTTCAAGGTGCAGCAAAAGATTCCAAAATGGAACAAAAAGAGTCCCAAATGTGGACCAACACCAAACAAAAATTCCAAAAAGGAATTCAGAAGATTCCCAAGGGGAACGATAGGAAAGAAAAATTCCCAAAGATGGAATTAAAAAGAAGTCCCAAAGTGGACCAAATCCGAATAGAACCCAGATTCCACACTGTGTATGACTGTAAGTGACCAGGTTTTTGTACAAAATGCATTCAGGTAGTGATTGATAAGGAAATATGTTGACATATGTATACATGTGGGTCACATAAGTCATTCTAATCGAACCTTAAATATCATCATGATACTGAAAAAGTAAGTGTGTCAACTCGAGCTAATTGGTATGTTTTCATATCATCACTCAATCAAGCATAAGTCAAATGTCTATTCAAAACTTGCAAAACATGTTCAGATAATGTGTGGTATGATCTCACTGCGATATTATGATTCATTGCATTGCATATGTCTTTATTTTAATGTGTGTGCTTTGTGTGTGCAGGCATATGGAATCTTTATTGACACATCGACATCCTTGTTAAACTTAAAAATTTCAAGAAATTTCAAGTTTAGGGGGAGAATAAATTGAAGAAAAATATCTACAAAAATCCAAAAATATTTTGAATAAGTGTGTTTTGAATGAACAAGATTATGTGGTATGAAAAGCAAAAGTATTGGATGTGTGAAAAACAAACCCAAGGTCTTGTAATTTGTTTTTAAGAAATTGCTTCGGGATATAGAAAAATTGGTTGTGCAAAAACATTTTGGAAAAAGAAAAAGAAAAATGAATTTAATTGGAATAAATATTATTGTCTTGTTTAATGTTGTTTGATAATAAATATGACAAACATTCTTTTTAAGGATAACTTGTCTAATTAATATGTCGGAGAATGTTTGCAGGTACAATAAATGCTGTTGAAAAAGTCAACAGACGAGAAAAAGTAAAGAAAATCGTTCAAGGGTTGTAGCCGGGCAAAGATATCAGATGCAACTATTCTGCCGGGTAAAGAACTGTTTAGCCGGGTAATAGTGTAAGTTTGATACATGCCGGGTGATTGAGGAAAAGGAAGATATTGTGACCACTGTACAGCCGGGCAATGAACATGTCAAATACAGCCGGGTGAAGGTCATAGATATCAAGCCGGGTGACAAGTGTTCACTATACAGCCGGGTAAAAGTCTTTTATCTTGCCGTGTAATTGAGTCACTCTGTTGCCGTGTGAAGAAGAAAAAGCATGCCGGGTGATACAACTGTGTGGCCGTGTAATGAAGAAATGCATGCCGTGTGAAGAAGGAAAGCAACTATGTTGCCGGGTGATGAAGAAAGCAAGCCGTGTGAAGAAGGAAAGCAACTATGTTGCCGGGTGATGAAGAAAGCAAGCCGGATGAAGAAGGAAAGCAACTGTGTTGCCGGGTAATGAAGAAAGGTTGCCGGGTGATGTTTGAAGACTACTATTCTGCCGGGTGATTGATAAAACCCATCAGGTGTAGTTGTTCCTAACCTTTACCCGTCACTACAGTGACTTACCCGTCTCTATAGTGTTTGACCCGTCAAGTGTTTTTCACATGTTTGCGACTTGTCTTATGTACTTGACCCGTCACTACAGTACATGACCCGTCACTACAGTACATGACCCGTCACTACAGTACTTGACCCGTCAAAGCTTATTGGGCCTTTTATTTTTAACCGTCCCTTTTGTTGACCCGGCACCTAAAGTTTGACCTAAATTTTTGACGATACAAAAGACCGCCTCTTCACAAACACTTATCATTTCACACATTCACTTTCAAACAAACACTCTGTGCTTAAATCGCCTGTTATCATATTCAATCGTTTTGCTCTGTAACAAGGTTGATCGATTGGATAAGGTAGTGATTAAGTGTTTTTGACCTTGATAGACCTGCAAATCAACTGTTAAAAAGAAAAACGATGATGAACAGTGTTTTGAGTATTGAATCGACACTTTGATTTTGTGTGTTAAAACCAAAATCGAATGTTGCTTTAAGGTTAAAAACTGTCGATCATCAACATTCAATCACTCATTTGCACCATAACACCTTAAAATCAACTGAATCAACCAAAATTGTCACTACAGTTAAAATCGCCATTGATGAACTTTGAAAGTTCTTAAATGTTTCACTTCAAAATGATGAAATGTGTGTTAAAAGTAACAAATGCATGATAAAACTGAACTAAAACATGTTAAACAACTTCATCATACAAATGTCAAAATTTTGCCTTAAGTGATTAACTGTTAAATTGAAAAATGTTGTATAAATCATTAAAATTCAAAGTTGTGTTAATCAAAGTGATGAAAATCAATTTGTTAGATCAATTTAGGGTTAAAATGATTATGTGAATGTTTTTCTTTCTAACCTGTATTCAAACACTTATGAAAATTTTGATATGTTTAATGAAGAATATAACACATTTGTCTTGTTTTGTGTTTGTTTGTGTTTTAACAGATGGAGAATCTCAAGTTTGAGCCTAAACACAATTTGGTGGCAGTTTTAGATGAATCTATCCCTGAAACAGAAGGTTACAGAGATATGATCAAGTTTATCAAAAGGACCAAATATGTGTATGCTATATGTGCCAAACCGGTCATATATGCAAGGCTGATTAAGAGTTTTTGGAGGACAGCAGAGGTTGTTAGAGATGAGAATGGTGTTGCTGTTGTAAGAGGGAATATTACCAGAGAGATGGTTCTGATAGTTTCTGAAGAAGCTATCAGAAATGCCCTGAGGATAGATGAAGATGAGGTTGGGATGAATGATGAGCTGACCATGGATGAATGTTGAGCCTAAAGAGATTGATGTACTTCAGATTGCTCAGGAGGCAATGACCGAAGCTGAGACTATGGCACAGATAGTTGAAGAAGCTGATGCTGGCGTTGCTGATCCTACTGCTGTTGATATTCCCACCACATCATCCCAATTTGCTGAAAATATTGAACAAGGTTTGGAGTCTTCACCAAACTTTGTGTCAAAGATTGATGAAAATGAAAATGAGAAGGAGAAAAGAATTGCTGAGTTAGAAGAAATGGTTGCAAAGTTGATTGAAGCGAATGATTTGTTGAAAGCCTCAAATGAACGGAAAAAGAAAAGATTTGATGAGTACTGGGATATACATAATCAGAATTTGAAAACCTTCAAGAAATTGGATGAGGATCATGTCAAGCTTGTTGATGAACATGTGAAGTTGAAGGATGATTATGAAAAACTGAAAGAGGAGCATGAGAATCTGAAATATGATTACAAAGAACTGAAAGCTGAATGCAATACGTTGGAGGCCGAGAAAGAAATGCTAGAAAAATGGTTGGAGGAAACGAAACCGAAGAAAGCTGGCTCATCATCAGATAAAGATTTTTCAGAAGAAGTAGTCGAAGTGACTGAATCTCAAGTACCTAAAGTTTATATGACTAGAGCACGAGGTACTACGAATGTTGGTATAATGGTAGAATCACCAATCATTATTCCCGATGAAGCTGTTGCTGAAACTGTCATCTCTGACAAAGCTGAGGGAAAAAGGAAGTTAGATGCTATTCCAGAGATTTTTGGTGATGAAGGAAGTTCGAAAAAGGCTAAGATTGAAGAAACAGTGCAGATTGAGCCGATTCAAACTGTAGCTGTAGTGGAGGCTGAGAAAACTGAATCTGTTGCAGAAACTGAAGTATTTGCTGTCTCAGATAGTGAGAAAGAAGTTGGTTCTGAAGAAACAGTTCAGATTGAGCCGATTGAATCTGAAGCTGTGGATATGCCTGAAACCGTAGCTGAAGTTGCAAGTCTGTTTGAGCCGGTTCAAACTGACAATGCACCTATGATTGAAGCTTTGGATGACTTAGATGATATAGACTTTACTGAATCTGAAGATGAAGCTGAGCCAGTACCAAATGTTGTTGAAGAGATTCCGGATGATTTGGATCAAAGATTTGCATATCTTGAAAGGATGAAATACAATTCAGTATTTTTGAATGGGTTGACAGTGAGCCAGATAAATGAAGAGTACGAGAAATGCATGATTGCCCAAGATAAAACCGAAGCTGATAAGAAAGAGTTTGTGATTGAGATGGGAGAATGGACACCAATGCAAGAAAGTCTAAACATAGAAGATTTGCCTCCGACTGAACTGTATCACCAAAATCCAGAAGAAATGTCAACTTCAGATATGCGCAGTTGGTTAAGTTCAAGAAATTATCCATATAAGACTTTGAAGAGGTTGAAATCTGAATCTTTGAGGAAAATTGTTGTGAGCTTTATGAAGACTGAAAAAATGTACAATCGTATGTTTTACTTAGACTACAACAATCCTCAGTATTTCGAGTTGACAAAAAGATTCAAAGTTCTTGGACCGAAGGAGATTCCGGTGATGGCTCTTCCTGAAAATGCTCATAAGGAAAGGCACGAGTTGATTGATATCTTTCCTAGCGAAGTTAAATCATACAACATACCGATGGAGGTTCGGGAATCATGGCATAAGTCAGCCACAGCAGGTGACGTGGTGAGGTCACTGTTGAGCAAAGGTCAGTCCATTGCTGAGTTGCTTGATTCGATGATTGTGCCTGAGAAGAATAAGAAAGTGAAGATAATTGCTTGGAAATACGATGAAGTATTTGATGCGTTTATGATTAAGAGAGTGAATGGTTTATGTGATGTATACCATTACTTCTCGAGCATTTTTAAGTTGGAGGTTCAGGATTTGAAAGAGCTGCACAAACTAAGGTTGATAAATCACACGCATGCTGAGCGTGGTGATAAATGTGTAATGCTTCTTGATGCCGGGATTGCTAGACCACCGAAGTATCTTGACTTTAGAGGCCAACAAGAAGATTCAGCATATGTGCAATCAAAGAAAGAAAGGAAGAAAAAGAGACTTGTTGTTACTGAAGATATGTATTTAGAGGAATTTTCGGATGAATACTTTGACAAGGTGACAGATCCTGGACTGAAAGTGATTGATGGAAGTCAAATGACGAAGCCTATACTTAGAGTGTTTTACAATCAAGAAACATTTGAGTTGAAGCTGGTTAGGAATTTGGATGATTGGGACAAAGACATGATTACACTTTTTAGTACTTTTGAGTTGAAGCTGCTACACCCGTCATACATAGACTTCTTGAGAAGCTATAGAATGGAGAAGTGTAAAGATGCACTTGCTGAAGCTGATAGGAAGTTGCTTGTTGTGATGATTGAAGTAATAGCTGCAGCAACTGAAAAGATACGAGTGAGAAAGGCATTGCTGAACTCTAATCTCGTGAGGGTTGATTTACCAGAGATAGAGTATATGAGGATCAGTAGGAAGGGTACTTTGGAGGTGCAAGTCAAAGGCCAGGAGATGCCATTTGAATTTTATGCTAATATTGACTTTGCAGGTTTAAATCTTGATTCACTCAGACGCATGAATGCCTGCCCAATTCTGACAAATGAGTCCAAGCCAAGACAAGCCAAACTTGCTTAAAAGTTCAAGTCTTGTATCGAGGAAGCTCTGAAGGAACAAGAAGAGTACAAGGGAAGAGAGCTGCTGAATGTCAAAGATGAACCGGAAGATTGGTAGAAAGAGATTGATGCTGAACAAAGAAGAAAAAGATTGAAGATTTTGCTGAAGATTCAAAGATAAATCTTAGCGGGAGTACTGTTAGGGTTATTTCCTAGTTAAGATTTACTTTGTATTTTGTTTATATGTTTGTATATAGTTTAGGGTCTATTTTGTTATATTCCTTAAACTTGTATTTGTTTGATTTAAAGCATGTAGTGAGAGAGTGTGAGGAGGGAGGCTAGATCACAATATTCACGTAAGAGAGAGAACTTGTGTGTGTGATTTATTTTCTCCTGCACCTTGTATCACAATACTGCTTTGATCATCAATATACAAAGAGAATTATTAGTATGAATTGTGTTAATGATTAAACTGTGTTTTGTGTTTATGTTATTATGATCATTGAGCGATTTTCACGATCCAATTGAACCTATCAGAATCTATCAGCGAACCTAAGTCTGTTATATATTGTAACCTTATCTTGTTGAAATGCAACTTTTGACAACTTTTCACAAAAACCTTATCCAACTGATTGTGTCGTTTGTGTGTTTACTGGAGGTGCTAGGAGCATATATTACTCATCTTTGTAGCGTATTTACCTCCGGTTATGTGGTTTTAATCTCGTTATTGGTTATTTGGTTATAATACACTTTCTTTGTTTGAGTCAAGAGTGTTCGTTGTTAAACAAGTCATTATAGCACTGAAATCACGATCATTATGGACCTACAGTTACGTTTTATATAAACTAAGGGCCCAGTTTACAATTAACTAAACTAGTAATTTGTTTTGTAACCTAAACTAAATAATCATTTAAACTAGAAGGACCTAAGTGTAACTTAAAAATCTAATTCACCCAACCCTAACCTCCCCCCTCATGTATATTAACGACAAAACAACAACTCGGCTGCCATATAATCTTTTCTTCTTCATTCGCACGATCACCATCATCATCGCCACTCCTTCACGGCCGTGTGAAAGCAACCGAGCAACAGCAAACACCATCCTCCAAACCGCATCTTTTCTGTCTCGAAACGTTGGTGTCACCGAAGGTCGGAAACAACCGCCGTCAACCGAAAACCAGTCCCGTTCCGAGCATCGTCATCGTTTTCCTGTAAGTCTCGCAGCCGTAAACATGTATGATGTACGTATGTGTTAACAGCCTTGAACAGCAGCACCCCTCTAATCGGTTTCCTCTCGTAACAGTTGGAAGCAGACCCGCAACAGCAGTCGCGAATCAGATCCGGAACAGCAGCCGCAGAACCGTGTTCCGACTCCGGTCTCCTTTTCATCTCCGATCATCTCTTCGTCATCTTTTCCGGTGAGTTTCGCGGCCCGTAAACTTGTATGCGTATGATCGATCGAGTGTGTACTGTGTATGTGCAAATTAAGCAATATATGTATGTACGTATATTATGTGTGAGTGCATGCGTTTGTATATATACATATGTGTGTGTGCTGTGTATGTGCAAATTAAGCATGTATGTACGTATATATGTGTGTGTGCATGCGTTGTATATATATATATTATGTATGTATGTGTGCAACGTTGTATTATTGGATGTAAGAAATGTGTATACATGTGTAGAAGCAACATAAAAGAAACAGTATGAATGGTGTATGTATATATATGCGTCACTTTCTATGTACATTAAAAACAAGATCAGAAACAACCGGGTATAGTTGTGTTGTATGTGACGAGATGTATAAATGTATATATGAACGGCAGATCATGTATGTGTACGTAGGTATAGATTTAACAGTGGCGGGTTCGTATTTATATGTATGTGTTGAACTTGTATCGCATGAACATAGGTGTATATATGCCAATCGTATGTATATGAAGCAACAATAAAGTGTATATACCGATCGTATGCATGTGGGTGTTAAACGTTAGAGACATGCGTGGGTTTTAGCGTGTGTTATGTATGCATTAGATTTCGAATGTGAATAGATGAACATGTCTAATGATTGTAGGTATGTGTATAAAACTGAAAGCAGCAAGAACTAGTAATAAAAATATACATGAAGATATAGGTACAATTGTATGCATGTATGTGTATGGGGTAATTAACTAGTATGTGTGTAATATGTATGTATGGTAATTGCACGTAAGAAACAGAATGTGTATATGTGTGTGTTTGGGTTTGGTATGTATGTATAAAAATGTTATGATCTATGCGTGTAAAAATTATAAGTATTAGGGTATACGTATATGAAGAATGCATGTCAAATATGTGTGTGCGAAGATTTACATATATATAATAAATATAAGTGTAAAGTATAAAAACTATAAGAGTCATGCAATGATAATGTGAGTCGGGTTGGAACTAGTGACCGAATGCATGAAGTGTGCTGCGTGGATATGTGAGTATATATATGGCTGTATAATTGTAAGTAGCTAATAAATAGTATTCAAATATCAAACAGGTCGTTGAGCGATTTGCGCGTATAGCTTTAGTTGCTGTTATTAGCTGTGTATTCTAAGGTGAGTTCTTTTCCCGCTTTTAAATATTTTTTTCGGGGAGGAAACATACAAATGATTTTACAGAGCCTTCGGGCAAACTATTTTACAGTGCCTTTGGGCGGACTACTTCTTTTATGCCTTCGGGCAGGGCCTTCGGGCAAAACTTTATGCCTTCGGGCGGAGCCAACTAAGGCTGCATTTTATACCTTTGGATATGGCCTACGGGCAGTTTTCGGTAAAAGTATAAATGCCTACGGGCAGGTTTTGGTAAAAGTATAAATGCCTACGGGCAGGTTTCGGTAAAAGTACAAATGCCTACGGGCAGGTTTCGGTAAAAGTATAAATGCCTACGGGTAGGATTTTATAAGGGCTTATAGTCCTTTACACGAACTGGAACCACATTCAAGTCCTTATAAAAGTTCGAGGTTGATTAATATATGATAGCGGGGAAATTTGAGTAGTACTACCGGGTTGCGACGGCACCCCACCCTTGACTGGGCGTCATGTGGTGCAAAATGTCCTTAAAGGTTATGGGTCATCCTGGTTAGATGGCGACAAGGCAAAAATAACGTTTAGCTTTCATCTCGACGTGTTGACAAGCAATAAGCATTCGGTCTTGCAAACCGCCTAATAAAATAGATTTTTGGTTTATCTGTGTTATAAACGGTACCTTTTATTTATATGCAAATCTCATTGAACTCACCAACATTATTTGTTGACCCGTTTTAGTATGTTTTTCTCAGGGAACTAGGAAGGCGCACGAGTAGGACACTTGCATGCATTGGTCTTAAAACTATTATGTTTTGTTATTTATACTGTTATTGGTTTTTGAAACGGTTGTTTGGGTCGTGCTAACATTATGCACCGGTTTTCATAACTTTGGTTGGTTTAACCTTTATTGTTACGTACTTGGATTTTTAATACGTGATGTTTTACAAATGCTTCCGCTAAACTTTGAAACTTTTCATTTTAAACCCTGGGTATTGGTTAAATACTTTTAGAAAGACCTTTGCTTTAAAATGTTGAGTCAGTGTTTGCTGTAACTAATGGCTTGAGATCCTGGTATGTCACACGCCTAACGGATACCCCGTTTGTGGAAAATTGAGGGTGTGACAAAAGTAGAGGAATAGGTTTAGTGCCTATACGTGTTATGTGCTCTATACGTGTTTAAATGCTCATGTGTGCTTTATGTGAACTAGACTAGGTTTGAATGCTGACAGGACTCAGGAGGGGTATGTTTAGAACGTGAGCAGTAAAGTAAGTAGTTAATAACAACTGGCCACTGTCATTAGGAACTTACAGTACTTATCACATCCTGAATTACTCTGACTGATGAACGTGAGTGATTGAATCTTATAGGAAGTAAGAAATGGCACCCAAGAGAATGACTAGAAGCTCTGCCAAATTTGTTGATTTTTAAAAAGTTGATTTTTTTATCAAATTTGTTTTTGTATGATTATATAGGTAAATGTTGTCGATTATCCGAAAATTTTTGATTTTTTCAAAATTTAATTTTTTGAATAAAAATAATTTTAGTTAGATTATATAGGTAAATATTGTGGTTTTATAAGAAAATTTTTGATGTTTTCGAAAGTTGATTTTTTTATCGAATTTGTTTTTTGTGTGATTATGTAGGTAAATGCTGTGATTTTATGTGAAAATTTTTTATTTTTTCAAAAGTTGATTTTGATCAAATTTGTTTTTGGTGTGATTATATAGCTAAATCTTGTAGTTGAAATGAAATTTTTTATGTTTTTAAAAGTAGATTTTTTGATTAAATTTGTTTTTGTGTGATTATATAGGTAAATGTTGTGGTTTATGTGAAAATTTTTTATTTTATCAAAAGTTGATTTTTTGATTAAATTTGTTTTTGGTGTGACTATATAGGTAAATGTGGTGTTTTATAAGAAAAGTTTTTATGTTTTCGAAAGTTGATTTTTTGATCAAATTTGTTTTTGTGTGATTATGTGAAAATTTATTATTTTTTCAAAAGTTGATTTTTTGAAAAATTTGATTTTAGTTAGATTATATAGGTAAATCTTGTTACTTTTTATAAGAAAATTTTTGTGGTTTCGAAAGTTGATTTTTTATCGAATTTGTTTTTAGTGTGATTATATAGGTAAATGTTGTGGTTTTATCATTTATGTGAAATTTTTTGATTTTTTCAAAAGTTGATATTTTGATCAAATTTGTTTTTGGTGTGATTATTTAGGTAAATGTTGTGGTTTATGTGAAAATTTTTTATGTTTTTTAAAGTTGATTTTTTGATCAAATTTGTTTTTGGTGTGATTATATAGGTAAATGTTGTGTTTTTATATGAAAAGTTTTGATGTTTTCGAAAGTTGATTTTTTGATCAAATTTGTTTTTGTGTGATTATATAGGTGAATGTAGTGGTTTATGTGAAAATTTTTTATTTTTTCAAAAGTTGATTTTATGAATAAATTTGATTTTAGTTGGATTATATAGGTAAATATTGTGGTTTTATTAGAAAATTTTTGATGTTTTCGAAAGTTGATTTTTTGATCAAATTTGTTTTTTGTGTGATTATTTAGGTAAATGTTATGATTTATAAGAATTTTTTTTATGTTTTCGAAAGTTGATATTTTGATCAAATTTATTTTTGTGTGATTATATAGGTAAATGTTGTGGTTTATGTGAAAATTTTTTATTTTTTCAAAAGTTGATTTTTTGATCAAATTTGTTTTTGGTGTGACTATATAGTTAAATGTGGTGTTTTATAAGAAAAGTTTTTATGTTTTTGAAAATTGATTTTTTAATCAAATTTGTTTTTGTGTTATTATATAGGTAAATGTTGTGGTTTATGTGAAAATTTTTATTTTTTTAAAAGTTGATTTTTTTTAAAAAATTTGATTTTATTTACATTATATAGGTAAATCTTGTTACTTTTTATAAGAAAATTTTTGATGTTTTCGAAAGTTGGTTTTTTAATCAAATTTGTTTTTAGTATGATTAAATAGGTAAATGTTGTGGTTTTATGTGAAAATTTTTGATTTTTTCAAAAGTTGATTTTTTTTATCAAATTTGTTTTTGGTGTGATTATTTAGGTAAATGTTATGATTTATAAGAAATTTTTTTATATTTTCGAAAGTTGATATTTAGATCAAATTTATTTTTGTGTTATTATATAGGTAAATGTTGTGGTTTATGTGAAATTTTTTTATTTTTTCAAAAGTTGATTTTTTGATCAAATTTGTTTTTGTGTGATTATATAGGTATTTGTGGTTTATGCGAAAACTTTAGATCTTTTCAAAATTTGATTTTTTGTATAAATTTGATTTTAGTTAGATTATATAGGTACATGATGTTGTTTATAAGAAAATTTTTGATGTTTTTGAAAGTTGATTTTTTTTATCTAATTTGTTTTTTGTGTGATTATATAGGTAAATGTTGTGGTTTTATGTGAAAATTTTTATTATTTAAAAAGTTGATTTTTTGATAAAATTTGTTTTTCGGGTGACTATATAGGTAATTGTTGTGGTTTTATATGAAATTTTTTTATGTTTTCCAAACTTGATATTTGAATCAATTTTATTTTCGTGTGATTATATATAGATAAATTTAGTGGTTTATGTGAAAATTTTTTAATTTTTCAAAAGTTGATTTTTTGATCAAATTTATTTTTGTGTGATTTTATAGGTAAATGTTGTGGATTATCCGAAAATTTTTGATTTTTTCAAAATTTAATTTTTTGAATAAAATTAATTTAATTTTTCGAATAAAATTAATTTTAGTTAGATTATATAGGTAATTGTTGTGGTATTATAAGAAAATTTTTGATGTTTTTGAAAGTTGATTTTTTTTATTGAATTTGTTGTTTGTGTGATTATATAGGTAAATGCTGTGGTTTTATGTGAAAATTTTTGATTTTTTCAAAAATTGATTCTTTGATCAAGTTTGTTTTTGGTGTGATTATATAGGTAAATTTTGTGGTTTATATGAAAATTTATATGTTTTTAAAAGTTGATATTTTGATCAAATTTATTTTTGTGTGATTATATAGGTAAATGTTGTGGTTTATGTGAAAATTTTTTATTTTTTCAAAAGTTGATTTTTTGATCAAATTTGTTTTTTGTGTGACTATATAGGTAAATGTGGTGTTTTATAAGAAAAGTTTTTATGTTTTCGAAAGTTGATTTTTTGAACAAATTTGTTTTTGTATGATTATATAGGTAAATGTTGTGGTTTATGTGAAAAATTTTTAATTTTTCAAAAGTTGATTTTTTGATCAAATTTGTTTTTGTGTGATTTTATAGGTAAATGTTGTGGATTATCCGAAAATTTTTGATTTTTTCAAAATTTAATTTTTTGAATAAAATTAATTTAATTTTTCGAATATAATTAGTTTTAGTTAGATTATATAGGTAATTGTTGTGGTTTTATAAGAAAATTTTTGATGTTTTCGAAAGTTGATTTTTTTATTGAATTTGTTGTTTGTGTGATTATATAGGTAAATGTTGTGGTTTTATGTGAAAATTTTTGATTTTTTCAAAAGTTGATTCTTTGATCAAGTTTGTTTTTGGTGTGATTATATAGGTAAATTTTGTGGTTTATATGAAAATTTTTATGTTTTTAAAAGTTGATATTATGACCAAATTTTTTTTTAATATATAGGTAAATGTTGTGATTTATGTGAAAATTTTTTATTTTTCAAAAGTTAGTTTTTTGATCAAATTTGTTTTTGGTGTGACTATATAGTTAAATGTGGTGTTTTATAAGAAAAGATTTTATGTTTTCGAAAATTGATTTTTTTATCATATTTGTTTTTGTGTGATTATATAGGTAAATGTATTGGTTTATGTGAAATTTTTTTATTTTTTCAAAAGTTGATTTTTTGAAAAAATTTGATTTTAGTTAGATTATATAGGTAAATCTTGTTACTTTTTATAAGAAAAGTTTTGATGTTTTCGAAAGTTGGTTTTTTAATCGACTTTTTTTTAGTGTGATTATATAGGTAAATGTTGTGGTTTTATGTGAAATTTTTTGATTTTTGCAAAAGTTGATTTTTTGATCAAATTTGTTTTTGGTGTGATTATTTAGGTAAATGTTGTGGTTTATGTGAAAAATTTTTATGTTTTTGAAAGTTGATTTTTTGATCAAATTTGTTTTTGGTGTTATTATATAGGTAAATGTTGTGTTTTTATATGAAAAGTGTTGATGTTTTCGAAAGTTGATTTTTTAATCAAATTTGTTTTTGTGTGATTATATAAGTGAA
Organism: Tagetes erecta; assembly: GCA_030867185.1. Classification (NCBI taxonomy): domain Eukaryota; kingdom Viridiplantae; phylum Streptophyta; class Magnoliopsida; order Asterales; family Asteraceae; genus Tagetes; species Tagetes erecta. Next base: position 10,599,624 of record CM061497.1, read on the forward strand.
TGTTGTGGTTTTTGTGAAAATTTTTTATTTTTTCAAAAGTTGATTTTTTGAAAAAAATTTATTTTAGTTAGATTATATAGGTAAATCTTGTTACTTTTTATAAGAAAATTTTTGATGTTTTCGAAAGTTGGTTTTTTAATCGATTTTGTTTTTAGTGTGATTATTTAGGTAAATGTTGTGGTTTTATGTGAAATTTTTTGATTTTTTCAAAAGTTGATTTTTTAATCAAATTTGTTTTTGGTGTGATTATATAGGTAAATGTTGTGTTTTTATGTGAAAAGTTTTGATGTTTTCGAAAGTTAATTTTTTTATCAAATTTGTTTTTGTGTGATTATATAGCTACAGATTGAATCGGCTCAATCTGCACTGTTTCGTCAATCTTAGCCTTTTTCGAACTTTCTTCATCACCAAAAATTTCTGGAATAGCATCTAACTTCTTTTTTCCCTCAGCTTTATCAGAGATGACAGTTTCAGCAACAGCTTCATCGGGAACAATAATTGGTGATTCCACTCTAATGCCAACATTTGTAGTACCTCATGCTCTAGTCAAATAAACTTTCTGTACTTGAGATTCAGGCACTTCAACTACTTCATCAGAAAAATCTTTGTCAGATGATGAGCCAGCTTTCTTCGGTTTCGTCTCCTCTAACCATTTTTCTAGCATTTCTTTCTCAGCCTCCAACGTATTGCATTCAGCTTTCAGTTCTTTGTAATCATATTTTAGATTATCATGCTCCTCTTTCAGTTTTTCATAATCGACCTTCAACTTCATATGTTCATCAACAAGCTTGACATGATCCTCATCCAACTTCTTGAAGGTTTTCAAATTCTGATTATGTATATCCCAATACTCATCAAATCTTTTCTTTTTCCGTTCATTTGAAGCTTTCAACAAATCATTCGCTTCAATCAACTTTGCAACCATTTCTTCTAACTCTGCAATTCTTTTCTCTTTCTCATCTTCATCAATCTTTGACACAACGTTTGGTGAAGACTCCAAACCTTGTTCAATATTTTCAGCAAATTGGGATGATGTGGTGGGAATATCAACAGCAGTAGGATCAGCAACGCCAGCATCAGCTTCTTCAACTATCTGTGCCATAGTCTCAGCTTCGGCCATTGCCTCCTGAGCAATCTGAAGTACATCAATCTCTTCAGGCTCAATAATCACATGCTCTTTAACTTGTTTCGATCTCTTTCTTCTGACATACTGAACACTAACATCTTTTGGAATTTCAGCAACAACTTCTCCAACACCAGAAGCAACCTCAACAGGTTCTTCTATCATAACATTCTCAATCTCTACTTCCATTGGTTCGGCTGTTTCAACAATCTCTGCCTCCTCTGAATTAGATTCAGATTCAGCACCATCATTACCACCATCATCATTCTCATCCTCACTATCACTATCTTCATCATTATCACCATCACCATTCTCACCTTCTTCTTCATTTTCTGGATGACGAGCAAAGTACTCGTCAACATCTAACAAATTGTCAGGCACCTCATCCACTAGGTCCTGTGGATCAACAATCTCACCATGAGAAATGTGATAATAAACACCTTCTACATCTTCTTCATTGTTGGCTATATCTCTCATATAGTCAAACAACTCTACATTAGGCACATTCCCGATACTCATCTTTCGGTAAGATAGATCGTTCATGTCCTCAGTGTATAGCATACCTCCAGCATAACCTTCGGATCTGATGATAGGATAGGCATTGTTGATCATCAGTTGTAAGAATCTCGGGTACATGAGAAACTTAAACCTCTTTCCCTTCACCAAGTTGAAAACAAAACCATTCATGATCCATCTCGACATATTAAATGGCTTGTTCTCTGCTATGGCAACAGTCGGTGATGCAATATCTGATGGGAAATTATCGAACCCTGCACTCCTCCTGGACATGCATTGTTGCACCACATAGCATAACAGCTTATACTTCTTTCCCAACTTCGCCCGATAGAACTGTGATTTTGGAAACACAGGTGGATGACCCATATTAACAAAACACGCTTTGCATTCATCCATGGTCAGCTCATCATTCATCCCAACCTCATCTTCATCTATCCTTAGGGCATTTCTGATAGCTTCTTCAGAAACTGTCAAAACCATCTCCCTGGTAATATTCCCTCTTACAAAAGCAACACCATTCTCATCTCTAATGACTTCTGCTGTCCTCCAAAAGCTCTTAATCAGCCTTGCATATATGACCGGTTTGGCACACATAGCATATACATATTTGGTCCTCTTGATAAACTTGATCATATCTCTGTAACCTTCTGTTTCAGGGATAGATTCATCTAGAACTGCCACCAAATTATGTTTAGGCTCAAACTTGAGGTTCTCCATCTTATTCAATCGATCAACCTTGTTACAGAGCAAAACGATTGAATATGATAACAGGCGATTTAAGCACAGAGTGTTTGTTTGAAAGTGAATGTGTGAAATGATAAGTGTTTGTGAAGAGGCGGTCTTTTGTATCGTCAAAATTTAGGTCAAATTTTAAGTGCCGGGTCAACACAAGGGACGGGTAAACATAAAAGGCCCAATAAGCTTTGACGGGTCAAGTACTGTAGTGACGGGTCATGTACTGTAGTGACGGGTCATGTACTGTAGTGACGGGTCAAGTACATAAGACAAGTCGCAAACATGTGAAAAACACTTGACGGGTCAAACACTGTAGAGACGGGTAAGTCACTGTAGTGACGGGTAAAGGTTAGGAACAACTACACCTAATGGGTTTTATCAATCACCCGGCAGAATAGTAGTCTTCAAACATCACCCGGCAACCTTTCTTCATTACCCGGCAACACAGTTGCTTTCCTTCTTCATCCGGCTTGCTTTCTTCATCACCCGGCAACATAGTTGCTTTCATTCTTCACACGGCATGCTTTTCTTCATTACACGGCGACACAGTTGTATCACCCTGCATGCCTTTTCTTCTTCACACGGCAACATAGTGACTCATTTACACGGCAAGATAAAAGACTTTTACCCGGCTGTATAGTGAACACTTGTCACCCGGCTTGATATCTATGACCTTCACCCGGCTGTATTTGACATGTTCATTGCCCGGCTGTACAGTGGTCACAATATCTTCCTTTTCCTCAATCACCCGGCATGCATCAAACTTACATTATTACCCGGCTAAACAGTTCTTTACCCGGCAAAATAGTTGCATTTGATATCTTTGCCCGGCTATAACACTTGCGATTTTTCTTCATTTTTCTCGTCTGTTGACTTTTTCAACGTCATTTGTTGCACCTGCAAACATTCTTCGACATATTAATTAGACAAGATATCCTTAAAAAGAATTTTGTCATATTAATTATCAAACAACATTAAACAAGACAATAACATTTATTCCAATTAAATTCATTTTTCTTTTTCTTTTTCAAAAATGTTTTTGCACAACCAATTTTTCTATATCCCGAAGCAATTTCTTAAAAACAAATTACAAGACCTTGGGTTTGTTTTTCACACAACCAATACTTTTGCTTTTCATACCACATAATCTTGTTCATTCAAAACACACTTATTCAAAATATTTTTGGATTTTTGTAGATATTTTTCTTCAATTTATTCTCCCCCTAAACTTGAAATTTCTTGAAAGTTTTAAGTTTAACAAGGATGTCGATGTGTCAATAAAGATTCCATATGCCTGCACACACAAAGTACACACATTAAAATAAATACATATGCAATGCAATGAATCAAAACATCGCAGTGAGATCATACCACACATTATCTGAACATGTTTTGCAAGTTTTGAATAGACATTTGACTTATGCTTGATTGAGTGATGATATGAAAACATACCAATTAGCTCGAGTTGACACACTTACTTTTTCAGTATCATGATGATATTTAAGGTTCGATTAGAATGACTTATGTGACCCACATGTATACATATGTCAACATATTTCCTTATCAATCACTACCTGAATGCATATTGGACAAAAACCTGGTCACTTACAGTCATACACAGTGTGGAATCTGGGTTCTATTCGGATTTGGTCCACTTTGGGACTTCTTTTTAATTCCATCTTTGGGAATTTTTCTTTCCTATCGTTCCCCTTGGGAATCTTCTGAATTCCTTTTTGGAATTTGTTTGGTGTTGGTCCACATTTGGGACTCTTTTTGTTCCATTTTGGAATCTTTTGCTGCACCTTGAAGCTCAAAAGAGACTTCGTGTGAGACTTCAGGTCTGTGGGTACCACAACAAAGAAGCTCACGATGCGGTTCATCACACTGAATAGACTACATCGTTACCCGATCATGCACAACTATCATCACAAGCAATGTATCAAAAGATATATATCTAGACATGTATAACAATGGAACTTAACACAAAGATCATTAAGTTTATGTTTGTCAACAATCAACTTACTTTTTCAGTCTAATTGCCTGAGCTGTCTAGCACATCAATTAACATTCATCAGTCTTTATTAAAAATGATGTAACAAATAATGTCTAGTGTAACTATCATTTCTCACTTTTTGCAATATAGATTCTTATGACATGATATTTTCTTTTCTTTTTGTTTTTTATATTTTGTTTTTGCTTTTCTATTTTCTTTTTCATGCACACACACAATGCAAAACATAAAATAAAAGACATAGGAATCAATACTTGACATCAACTTATTATATTTTTGGCTTTTATATTTTTCTGATTTTTGTTTGTTTTTACGAAAAATAGAATCAATCATGATTGATTAATCCTATAGATTGAATTAAGAATTCAAACCGGCCTGACAAAAAGGATTTTGTGAAAAGATCTGCCAGTTGTTTGTCGGTATGAACTTTAATCAAAATTATTAAACCCTTTTCAGAATTGTCTCTTAAAAAGTGATATCGAATTTCGATATGTTTGGTTTTTGAGTGTTGAACATGATTAGCAGTAATGAACATAGCAGCCGTATTGTCTATGTAAATAGGAGTTTTTAGAAAGTTAAACCCGTAGTCAAGCAACTGATTTTGTAACCACAAAACCTGAGAACATCCTGCAGATGCAGCGATATACTCTGCTTCAGCTGTGGATACAGAAACATTGGTCTGCTTCTTGCATTGCCAAGAGACAAGCCTAGGACCCAGAAATTGACATCCACCAGTTGTCGATTTCCTGTCAAGAGCACAACCACCAAAATCACTGTCAGAATAGCTATATAATTCAAAATTTCCTTCATAAGGATACCATAACCCAAGATTTGGTTTCCCTTTAAGATATCTGAATATACGCTTCACAGCAACAAGATGCGACTCTTTCGGATCAGACTGGTATCTGGCGCATACACAAACAGCGTACATGATGTCTGGTCTTGATGCAGTAAGATACATCAGAGAACCGATCATTGATCTGTATAGTGTTTGATCAACTGCTTTGCCCTTTGGATCCGGTTGAATCTTGCAATTCACATCAGATGGAGTTCGAATTGTTTGACAATCTTGCATCTTGAACTTCTTCAACAATTTCTCAACAAATTTTGATTGATTGATGAAAATTCCGTCAGCTGATTATTTCACTTGTAATCCAAGAAAGAAATTAATCTCCCCCATTGAACTCATCTGGAATCTAGACTTCATGATTTCTTCAAATTCTTTGCACATTGACGCACTGGTCGATCCGAAGATAATATCGTCCACATAAACTTGAACACATAAGAGATCGTCATTCTCCCTCTTCATAAACAAAGTTGGATCAATCTGTCCTCTTGTAAATCCATGTTCTAGTAAATGCTTGGATAATGTCTCATACCAGATTCTTGGAGCTTGATGTAGACCATATAGAGCTTTACTCAACTTGTATACATGATGAGGATAGTCAGGATCTTCAAAGCCCGGAGGTTGTCTTACATAAACATCATCTGTAATAGGTCCATACAGGAAAGCACCTTTAACGTCCATTTGGAATACTTTTAACTTCATGAAGGAAGCATATGCAAGAAAAACGCGTATGGCTTCAAGTCTTGCGACCGGAGCAAACACCTCTTCATAATCAATGCCTTCTTCCTGAGTGTATCCTTGTGCAATGAGTCTTGCTTTGTTTCTCACAACAATGCCACGTTCGTCTGGCTTGTTTTTGTACAACCATCTTGTACCAATTGCATTCTCTCCTTCAGGTAAGTCCACAAGTTTCCAAACTTCCTGTTTGCGAAACTGAAGTAATTCCTCTTGCATTGCTTCAATCCAACTGTTATCTTGCAGCGCCTCTGAAATGTTCTTTGGCACCACTTGAGATAGAAAACACGAATAAAGACAGACATTTGCTTGCTCAGTCTGACTTCTTGTAGTTCTCTGATTCAACGGCCCGATAATCTGAGAGACAGGATGTTTCTTGTGAATTCGATGAATTGGTATGTCACCTCCTTGCACTTGACTCTCCAGATTAGAAGTATTCAGATTTGGTAGATCTTGTAGTATGGAAGAAGTATGCGGTGTGAAATTCGGGACTTGATCCGGTGAATTGATGAAGTAATCAAAAGATTCTGGAACAACTTCAACATTCGGATCGGATGATGGTTGATTCTGAACAGATCCACCATCATTAGGAGAAATCACATCTTCTTCACGATTGTTCGATTCTTGATCTTCATGAGAACCAGAAGGACCCGGATCTTGACTGGATTTGACATGATCAGGATTGTGAAAAGACATGAATGGATATTCTGAGTTGAAATTTCCATCCTCGTCATTATCAGAATCGTCACTAAAGCATCCCAAGTCGCCTGATTCCTTGTTTGTTTTTCCTGAAAAATCAAATAAGTTAGAATTGAAAGATTTCGATAACGAATCTAAATCAAATAACCATTCGGGACCATGTGCCACTGACGGAAACGAATTTTCTAAAAACTTGACGTTAATAGTTTCAATAACAATATTTGTTTTGCTATTAAAAACCCGATAAGCTTTAGAAACAGACGAATAACCTATGAAAAATCCATCGTCAGATTTTGACTCAAACTTCCCGAGATGATCATTCAAATTTAAAATCGTTACAAGACAACCAAATGCTTTCAAATAAGAAATATTCGGTTTTCTTCCAAATAACAACTCATAAGACGTTTTCTGTTTATCTTGCACTAATAATGTTCTATTTTGTACAAAACACGCAGTAGCAATAGCTTCGTCCCAAAAAGTGATAGGGATTTTGGCATCTGCGAGCATGGATCTTGCTGCTTCAATTAGTGTCCGGTTTTTCCGTTCCGCAACCCCGTTTTGTTGAGGAGTTCTTGGCGCACTAAATTGTCTAGCAATTCCCTTTTCTGCACAAAATAAATCAACATTAGCATTCTTAAATTCAGTTCCATTATCACTTCTTAAAACTTTAACTTTGCATTCCAATTGATTTTCAACTTTGATGATAAATTCTTTTAATAATTCAGCTGTTTCAGATTTAGCATGCAAAAAATAAACCCAAGAAAATCTAGTGAAATCGTCAATAATGACAAAACAGTAAGACTTCTTTCCAATGCTTTGCACATTTGTTGGTCCAAAAAGATCCATATGTAGCATCTGCAAGGGTTTTGAAATGGAGTTTTCTTGCTTGGTCTTAAAAGACATCCTATGTTGTTTTCCCTTCAAACACGCTGGACAAAGATCATTTGTGGAAAATTTCTTCGATGGGATTCCCACAGCGTGATTTCCAGTTACCAAACGGTTCATGTTTCTGAAGTTGGAATGTCCCAGCCGTCTATGCCAAAGCTGACTCTCATCATTTGAAGCATGAGCAATGAGACAGGTTGTTTCGGTTTCAGCATCAATCTGCGACATATCCAATTTGTATACATCACGATCTCTTGGAGCTTTAACCACTACCCACTCATTGTCAATCTTGAAACCTGGTTTAAGAATATAACAGAAAGAATCATCAAAAAGAGTTGAATAAGATTTATCACAGATTTGAGATACACTTAGTAAGTTAAAGTTCAACTGTGCACAGTAGTTGACTTTATCAAAACTAATGACCCCATTCGAAACAGTTCCTTCTCCTGTGATTTTACCACCCGCATCACCTCCAAATGCAACGTGTGTACCATTTTTCAGCTTGAAATCCTGAAGCAAGGCATGGATGTCTGTCATGTGCCGGCTACACCCACTATCAACGAACCATGAGTTGATAGGTCTTCTTGGGCGTACCTGCAAATCAACAATCACTTAGTTAGTTTGGTCAACCCAGGCCCACACGGTCTTGGGTTTTCCGAATCTATCTACAATAGTAACTTGTTGATATTGGATATTTTGAAAATTTGTTTCATTCATGAGATTTTGATGCTGAAAACTGTTGTTTCGCCCATTGGCGTTCAGTGACTGCTTTCTTCTCAAAGCACTAAACCTTTCCTCTAGCTTAGGATCAAGGTTATTTTCAAACTTTTGATATCTTACCATTAACGCTCTTGGTTTAAAATTATTAACCTGCACATTTCTTGAAAAGTTAGAAACAGAATTGTTTCGATTGAAATTTCTCAAAACCGGAGAATGACTTTGATTCATATTTTGAAAACCAGATGATTGATTTCTTTGAAAATTTGAAAACGGAGTCATTTCTCTTGTTGAGTTTGATCGAAAGAAACAATCCTTTGTGTCATGGTTTCTTCTCTCACAAATATCACAAAATTTGTTAAAATAACATTCTTCTGAAGAATGATTTCTTTTGTCACAGAAACTGCAGTACCTGTTAAAGAAACATTCAGCAGTTGCATGATTATATCTATCACAAATTTCACAATGTTTCTTGCTAATCCTAAAGAGCCGATTGTTAACTCTTGATGTTGAACCAAAACGTGATTCATTATCATGGTTGTTCGGTTTTAGATTAACGTTTTTCTGTGGAGTCTTTGTTTGTGACTTTGATTGCATGGGACTTTGGTTCGATTTTAAACTGTTCTGTTTGGTGACCTTTTTGTTTTCAATTCTCTTATCATTGACAGCGGAAGACTTAGGACCTGAACCTGTTTTCAGACCAGAGTTAGATTTGATTTGAGCATTGATTTGGTTACCATAAGAACCGTTCATGTCGAAAGTACCTGCAGACACAAACTTGATTGTTTTACCTTTTGACACTTTCTTCTTCACAGTTTTCTCATTTTGAGCTTTGGTGTTGTCATTCGATTTTATGACACTTTTACCTTTCACTTCTTTTGTTTCAGATTGTTTTGACATTATTTTCGATTTCTGCTTCTTTGCATTTGAAACTTCAGCCTTCTTGATCAACTGATCAGCAACTTGCGCCTTTTGTTCTTTCTTCCACCTGATGTATTCAGGATCATTGTATCCTGAAAATTCACCTTCTTCCTTCACCGTTGTTTCTGGTTCGGAATTAAGTTTTGGATACTCAACAAGTTGAATTAGAACAGGCTCTAATTTGTTGTCAGATTTGTTGCTTGCTTCATCATCTGCTTCAGTTGTCATTCCATCTTCTTCTTTCAAACTTTCAATCAACACCTCAGATCCTTCAGACTCGGATTTACTTCTTTGAATTTCTTTGAATTTACGTTCATTTTCAGGTGAATGATCAAATTCATTAAAGTTTTCCGGTAAGGTTTGAGTGATTGAATTTGGCATTGGTTCATGAGTAAAACCCAATCCAGTTTTGTTTTTGTTACCTCTTTCATTAACAAGTTGTTCAACCATTGTTTTACAACTTTTAACCTTTTTCAATTCAACTTGAGTGACTGCATGTGCAACTTTTTCTTGTTCAAAGTTCTTTGTCATTTCTTCAAGTTGTTTGGTAACTAGTTCCAGTTCTTTTAAAGTTTTGTTCCATGATTCAGTTAGTGACAAAATCTTCTCATCAGAAATTTTATGATCAATTTTAAGTTGTTCATGAAGTTTTTCATGTTTACTTAATTTGTCACCAATTTTAAATGAATGAGTTCGATAATGTTCTACTTGTTGAATGCACTGTTCAGAACATAACCTTTCTTTCACATCTAGGGGCAATGGAACATAGTTAGGGGGCAAGTCATTACTAACCTTTGGTTGTTCAGTAGAAGATGAAGACTCACTGGATGTAGCCATTAACGCAACTTCAGATTCAGTTTCTTCAGTAGGATCAGACTTTGCACTCCAGTCATAATCTTCAGACTCTTCACTCACATCTTCAACCATCTTTCCATCCCCTTCTTCAGACCAGTCTTCTTCAATTTCACATACCAGAGCCAGATTTGATGTAAGATCAGACGTAAATTGTTCTGCATATGCGCTCCAATCATAACCATCTTTTACGCTGACTACCAGTGCCTTTGTTTGGTCTTCTGGTTTCTTTCCTTCGTCTTTCAGTTCTGGCATGGGAAGACTTTGATATGGTTTCTGAAAAGTACGTTGATTTCTGCTTTGGTAGCTTGAAAACTGTTGAGAACTTTGACCTTGACCTTGATTGCTTGAACTAGCTTGGTCATTGAAATTCTTTGGAGCTTTGCATTCTCTTGAGAAATGACCATACTGGTTACAATTAAAACATCTGGCCTTTGATTTGTCAAATCCAACTGTCTTGTTAGCATGAGGTTTGTAACTTCGGTTAACATATGCATGCTTTTGTGTTCGATATGCAACCATAACCATTTGCCAATTAAGATCCATTTCTTCAACATCAACTGGATCCATTTCAAATAAGTCTTGAAGGACCACGTCCATTTGACTTAAATGACTTCCTTGGTATGCTTGAAAACTTGCCATAAAAGCAGTAAAGGCAGTTTTAGTTTCGTCATCTTGCAATAGAATATTCATTACGTCTTTCACCTTAGCTTGAACATTTGAATTTTGATTTTCTGATTGACTTTGAACTTGGGCTCTTGGTGGAGATTGAGGTTGAGAATAAGTTGGTGAATTTGGAAAGTATGCTGAATCAGTAAAGAAACTTGCACCAACAAATAAGTCACCCTCATCTTCAAACTTCGTTGCATCTTGTGCAAGAAAAGCATTATCCACAGTATTGGCAGGATTTACCACATACTTATACTGAGTTTGTGAGCTTGATCTATCAGTATTTCTTGATCCTTCATCAATCTCAACTTCTTCTATCTTTCCAATAAGCAGATCTAATTCCATTGGAAATTTCTCAGTATGTTTCAACAAAGTAACAGTTTGCTTCCATGATGATGGTAAAGCACATAACAAACGATCATTCAAGTCTTGAAGTTCAGTCTTCACTCCTAGGTTTGACATCTCAGTAGTTAAGTGAACAAACCTGTTCATCATCTGGTGCACTGTTTCTCCATTAATATGCTCAAACAGTTCCAGTTGTCTTTTCAACTTAGATTTCTTCAAACTTCTCAATTGTTCTCCTCCTTCACATATCGACTTTAAAGCTTTGAAACATGTATAACCAGTCTGATATGCATCCAATCTAGACAGAACTTGAAGTGGCAACCCCTTGCACATTAAAGAATAAGCCTTGCTATCATTCTTTACCTTTCTCAAATCTTCTGCTGACAAATTATCTTCTGGATAAGGTTCAGTAGAGTCTTTGGTGTAGGTACTTGCACTGTCTGGAGCAGTCTGAGTTGGAATATGAGGACCTTTTTCAATGGACTTCCACAAGTCATTGTCAATAGAACACAAATGATGTCTCAACCTGATGGTCCAGTTCTTGAAATCTGCACGATTCAAAAGTCTAGGAACACGATTATCAGAATCATCATTAGGAGCCATTTTAACAATTTTTTTTTTAAAAAAAATATTTTTGTTTTTTGTTAATTTTTTGAAAAGAAATGATTAAAATATTAAAATAAAGACAAGTAATTAAAGACAAGATAAGAAACAAGTATTAAAAACAACTAAAGTGAGTCACACGGCAAAACAGTGAAAATCCTTCTTCAACCGGCTAAACAGTGTCTTTGTTCTTCACCCGGCAGGAAAAAGTCTTTACACGGCCAAACAGTTACCCGGCTCAACAGTTGTAATAATTTTGTTCTTCACCCGGATGAACAGTTACCCGGCAGCAAGAATAAACTTTGACACGGCAATAATCTTTGACCCGGCAGAATCTTGACACGGCAAAAGGTTTGTCCGGCTGAACAGTACTCGATCACACGGCAGTTGTTAATCACCCGGCTACACAGTTGATGATTACCCGGCTGAATTTTCTTAATCACCCGGCGTAACAGTGTATTACCCGGCACTACAGTGTTTGATCCGGCTGAACAGTAACACTTTTTCAAGTCAAATTCTTCACCCGACAAGCACAAAATCCTTTATACGGCAATACAGGACCTAATTGTTCTCCAATCTAAGTCCAAGGAAATTGTCAAAGTCAAAATAATCACCCGGCAAGTTAATCTTCAACCAAAATCATACTGTTCATCATCTTCTTCATGAGAATTTTCTGGGTTTTGTCTAAAACTTGTCCAATTTGTCCAAAATTCACACACAAGCTGTGAAACTCTCCGATTAACAATCCCTTATATCAATCAATCTGAAACATGTCCAATTTTTTATGAATTTGTGAAAAATTCGATCGAACAGTAGTTTCTTAATTTCTCAGATCTGATGATGATCTGATGAAATCTGCACAATCGTTGTGTATAGGAATGATTATGATGATGAATCACACCTAAAAACACGAACAATTCATTCAGATCATTGTTTTTGAGCAATTTTTGATGTGTTTTTGCTTAAGAACAGCGAAGAACACAGTATCAAGGCTCTGATACCAATTGATAGGTTCAATTGGATCGTGAAAATCGCTCAATGATCAGAATAACATAAACACAAACACAATTTAATCATTAACACAATTCATACTAATAATTCTCTTTGTATATTGATGATCAAAGCAATTCGCAGTACAAGTGCAGGAGAAACAAAATCACACACAGTTAATTCTCTCTCTAACGTGTAAAAGTGATCTAGCCTATCTCCTCACACTCTCTCACTACATGCTTTAAAGCAAACAAATACAAGTTTAAGGAATATAACAAAATAGACCCTAAACTATATACAAACATATAAACAAAATACAAAGTAAATCTTAACAAGGAAATAGCCCTAACATATAGGTAAATGTTGTGGTTTATGAGAAAACTTTAGATTTTTTCAAAATTTGATTTTTTGTATAAATTTGATTTTAGTTAGATTATATAGGTACATGTTGTGGTTTATAAGTAAATTTTTGATGTTTTCGAAAGTTGATTTTTTTATCGAATTTGTTTTTTGTGTGATTATATAGGTAATGTTGTGGTTTTATGTGAAAATTTTTATTTTTTAAAAAGTTGATTTTTTGATAAAATTTGTTTTTCGGGTGACTATATAGGTAATTGGTGTGGTTTTATATGAAATTTTTTTATGTTTTCCAAACTTGATATTTGGATCAAATTTATTTTCGTGTGATTATATATAGATAAATGTAGTGGTTTATGTGAAAATTTTTTAATTTTTCAAAAGTTGATTTTTTGATCAAATTTGTTTTTGTGTGATTTTATAGGTAAATGTTGTGGATTATCCGAAATTTTTTGATTTTTTCAAAATTTATTTTTTTGAATAAAATTAATTTAATTTTTCGAATAAAATTAATTTTAGTTAGATTATATAGGTAATTGTTGTGGTTTTATAAGAAAATTTTTGATGTTTTCGAAAGTTGATTTTTTTATTGAATTTGTTGTTTGTGTGATTATATAGGTAATGCTGTGGTTTTATGTGAAAATTTTTGTTAGGGTTATTTCCAGTTTAAGATTTACTTTGTACTTGTTTTATACATTTTTGTATAGTTTAGGGTTTATTTTGTTATTTTCCCTAAAATGTATTTGTTGCATAAAGCATGTAGTGAGAGAATGTTTAGGAGATAGTCTAGATCACATATTCACGTTAGAGAGAGAACTAAGTGTGTGTGATTACATTCTCCTGCATTTTGTACTACAGATTTTGCTTTGATCATCAATACAAGAGAATTATTTAGTAATGAATTGTGTTGCTGATTGAACTGTTTGTTTGTGCTAATCATTCTGATCATTTTGTGCAATATCGATCCAATTGAACCTATCAATTGGTATCAGAGCTGTTGGTATTGTGTTCTTCGCTATTCATCAAGCAAAACACTACAATATTGCTCAAAAATCATGATCTGAATCAATTGTTGTTGTTTTTAGTTGTGATTTATCATCGCAATCACTCCTAATTCACAACGATTGTGCAAATTCCATCAGATTATCATCAGATCTGAGGAATTAAGAAGATAGAAAAAGTTACTGTTCGATCTTATTTTGCTCAAATTCATCAAAATTTGATCATGTTTTGGATTGATTGAGATTAGGGATTGATAATCGGACCATTTCACTGATTGTGTGTGATTTTTGAAGAAATTGGACAAGTTTTTGATAAACCCAGAAAAATTCTCATGATGAAGATGATGAACAGTATGAACTGGTTGAAGATTAACTAGCCGGGTGATAAAATTGACTTAGACAATTTCCTTTGGACTTAGATTTGTGAACAATTAGGTCCTGTGCAGCCGTGTAAAGGATTTTGTGCTAGACGGGTAAAGAATTTGACGAGAAAAAGGTGTACTATTCAGCCGGATCAAGTACTGTTGTGCCGGGTGATACACTGTTACGCCGGGTGATTAACAAATTCAGCCGGGTGATCAACAACTGTGTAGCTGTGTCAACATTTACTCTGTCGGGTGATCAACTGTTCAGCCGGGTAAAGCCTTTCTGTCGTGTCAAGATTCCAAGCCGGGTCAAGTTATTGCCGTGTGAAGTTAATACTATTCTGCCGGGTAACTGTTCTGCCGGGTAAAGAATACAAGACTTACAATTGTTAAGTCGGGTCACTGTTTAGCCGTGTGAAGACTTTTCTCAGCCGGGTGAAGAACAAAAGCTACTGTTCAGCCGGGTGAAGAAGAATTTTTCACTGTTCAGCCGTGTGACTCATTTTTAGTTGTTTTAATTCTTGTTTTTCTCATCTTGTCATTTATTACTTGTCTTTATTTTAGTAGTTTAACTATTTCTTTCCAAAAATCAACAAAAACCAAAAATATTTTCTTTAAAAATTGTTAAAATGGCACCTAATGATGATTCTGATAACCGTGTTCCTAGACTTGTCAATCGTGCAGATTTCAAGAATTGGACGATTAGACTGAAGCATCATCTCTGCTCAATAGACAATGATCTTTGGAAGTCAATTGACAAGGGTCCTCACATACCTACACAGACTGCTCCGGATAGTGCAAGTACCTACACCAAGGACTCTACTGAACCTTATCCAGAGGATAATCTGTCAGCAGAAGATTTAAGGAAAGTGAAGAACGATAGCAAAGCTTATTCTTTGATGTGTAAGGGATTGCCACTACAAGTACTGTCAAGGTTGGACACTTATCAAACAGGTTATACACTGTTCAAAGCCTTATATTCGATCTGTGAAGGAGGTGAACAACTCAGAAGTCTGAAGAAACAAAAGCTGAAGAGACAGTTGGAGTTATTTGAACACACTGCTGGAGAGTCCGTGCACCAGATGATGAATAGGTTTGTTCATCTGACTACTGAAATGTCCAATGTGGGTGCGAAGACAGATCTCCAAGATCTGAATGACAGATTGTTATGTGCACTTCCATCATCATGGAAACAGACTGTGACTTTACTGAAACATAATGAGATGTTTCCGATGGACCTAGATTTGCTCATTGCAAAGATAGAGGAAGTAGAGATTGATGAAAGCTCTAGAAATACTGATAGAACTGATTCACATGCACAATACAAATATATTGTGAATCCTGCTAACACTGTGGAGAATGCCTTTCTTGCACAAGATGCAACTAAGTTTGAAGATGAGGGTGATCTATTTGTTGGCGCAAGTTTTTATACTGATTCATCATACTTTCCAAGCTCGCCAACTTATTCTCAACCTCAATCTCCACCAAGAGCTCAAGTTCAAACACAATCTGAAAGTCAAAGTTCTGCTGTTCAAGCCAAGGTAAAAGATGATAGTTCGAGAGGGAGCGAGCTTGGATCTAGATCTGAGATTGTTTGGTGATGTTGTTTGCAATCAATGATGCGGAATCTCACTGATCACGTATTGATGCTTGAATGTTCATGAAGATCAATGCAAAGTATGATGAAGATGATGATAATTAGAATAGGTGAATTGTATTAGATCAAAGGATGTTACAAGAGAATATGACTAACAAGAATAGGCAACTCCCTTAACAAATGACCTAGGTGATGGTATTTATAGTCCATACCATTCACCTTACAAAGTAACCTAAAAGACGTGCAATTAAGCACAAAACGATTACACAAATATTCTAAAACAAATACAAATTATGAACGTCTTCACCCGTGCTTGTTCGTGATGATGCTCGATATCTTCACTCGCTTATATTTGGAAAGTGACATCTTCAAATAACCCCAACAGTACTCCCCCTAAGATGACACTTTACAAATCTGACATATCAGCTTAAATCTTCATGTGGCGAGTATAGAGAGCAACTTAAAGTTTTGGTATGCATTATCTTCAAGAGGACCCAACAGTACTCCCCCTAAGATGATGCTGCCAAAAATCTGTCTTTCAACAAGCAATCTGCATCCTTCTCTCCCTTTTGAGTTACATCAGAGGCTATGGAAAGAAATTAGCAGAGAGTAGATTTCGGTGAATCTATATATCAGCAACGGGATCTTCTTCAACGGTTGAAGTAGAATGAGAAGACTTCTTTGACTTAGAATACTCCCCCTCAACTTTTGCTTTAGAGGTTAACGGGATCTGTGTATGAGATATTAAGAGGAGGATTCTTAACACTCAGCAATCTGACTTGGAGATCTTTGGACTGGAATCAGGCTTGAACAGGAACATCTTCAAGTCGCGTGGAAGCTTTTTCTGCATTGGAAACAGTTCCTGCAACTCAAAGAAAAACATTAAAACTCAGGCAATAATGTGCATTTATCATCAATGTAAAGATTAATTTCTCAATCGGATGAGATATTGCTTGATGAACAACTCCTACATCAATAACACATATTAAACTGCCAAAACAAAAGAAAAAGATTAAAAAGAAAATCTTTTCGTTGTTTTTGAATTTTTTCAATGTTTTTGATATTTTTGGAATTTTCTCTTTACATTCTGAATCTTTAACCTGCAATGAGATCATACTAGCAATTAATCCAACACATGTTTTGCAGTTTTGAGAATAGACATTTGAATTGTGAAGTAATTGAGTGATGAATTGTTGAACAAATCAATTAGCTCGAAGTGACACACTTACTTTTTCTATTCTTGATGATCAATTAGGTTGATTAGGAATAAGTTTTGAGTGACCCATACTTTGCACATTAGAAAGTTATACACCTCATCTAAATATCCTGAGAACAACTCAACACGTCAGGTCACTTACAATCATAAACAGTGTGGAATTTGGGTTCTATTTGGATTTGGTCCACTTTGGGACTTCTTTTGAATTCCTTTTTGGAATTTTTCTTTTTCCTATTGTTCCCCTTGGGAAACTTCTGAATTCCATTTTGGAATTTGTTTGGTGACGGTCCACATTTGGGACTCTTTTTGTTCCATTTTGGAATCTTTTGCTGCATCTTGAAGCTCAAAAGAGACTTCGTGTGAGACTTCAGGTCTGTGGGTACCACAACAAAGAAGCTCACGATGCGGTTCATCACACTGAATAGATTGCATCATTACCCGATGTATATCGTTGCATCACAAGATATCTATTTGATTTGTATAAACGTTTCACATGCACTAGACGTTTCAACCACAAAAACTCATTAGAATTTAGTTAAATCATCAAAGAATATACTTGTTCAGTATAATTGTCTGAGCCGTCTCGCACATCAATTTTCACGCTTCAGTCTTTATTGTTTAAAATGATGCGTTGAATAACTCTAGTGTACTATCATTTCTCATGTACGTGCAAGTAGATTCAACATATATTTTTTTTAATAATGATTTCTCCCCCTAAACTTTTAAATTTCTTGGAAAATTGAAAGTTTAATGAAAAGAAAATGGCAGATATGTTATCAACGTATGAAGAGCGCATGCAATATACTTAATCTAAACAGACGAAATGAAACATCGGTTGTTTCTTGCACTGCCATCATTGTTTGATTTTTGAAAATATTTTTTTTTAAAAATTCCTGCAATGATTCCTTTTTGTTTCCAACTCCATTTGGCGTCAGTTGCATCGAAGACATCATGAACAAGATTCGGTATCTTGTCATGATAAGGGATCAGCCACGGTCTTCTTTTCTTTGTTTGACCGGCCTCCATAACTGTCCCTATCACACTAACAAATTAGTTAGAGGTAATGACCCAAACCATTTCGGTTTTGGGTCGTCCAAATTCATCAACATAAGTGATATTCTCATAAGTGCAAGGAATACCTTCAGGTGGTGGTTCTGATGATACAATGTAATTTGTACCTTCATCTTCTTTCATGGTTTGTTTGTCAAAAGAGAAATTATAGTCATTTTCAAACAGATTATGATTTTCTTTTAAAAACAGATTTTGTTGACTATATTTCTTATTCAAAGATTGATTCACTATTGGAATCATTTTATCATTTAAATCGTGATTTCTCTTTTTGTTCTTGACAAACTTTGGTGTCCATGAATCATTGACATGTTGATTTTCATCAAACGAATGTCTATGATTAGATCTTTTAAAGTTAGAAAAATACCTGGAAGGGTATGCACATGATGAACTTCTTTGGACTGACCTTCTCGGCTTGTAGTAGCACTCGGATGTGTTGTGATTTACCATGTCACAGAATGAACAGTACTTGTTGTAGTAACATTCCATTGTGTCGTGGTTGTACATCTGACAGTTGGTGCAGTAGTTGTTGTAGTAGCACTCTGACGTCTTGTGGTTGTACATCTCACAAATCTCGCAGTACTTCTGATGAGCCTTGAAGGGAGACTTCTTTCCTTTCTTCTGAGAAGTCTTTGCTGTTGAAGATTGTTGTTTCTGAGAAGCTTTGGCCTCTGAATCTTGTTGAATCTTTCTTGAAGGAGCTGGAGTCTTGAACTTGTCACATTTTGACCCAAAAGGAAAGACACATTGACTGTAAATACAATCAGAGATATGATGAGTTTCAGAGTCACAGATTAAACAGTATACGTCACTGTTTGAATCACTCGGGGATTCGGAATCTTGAGACTTTGAAGTAGAAGGAGTCTGTGGTGTAGAATCAGATGAAGCGCCCTTTGTCTTGTTCTTCTTGGCTTTGCTCTTCTTTCTTCTAACCTTCTTCTTCTTCTTCGACTGAAACTCTTGTGTCTTTTCTTCTTCTTCTTGAGAAGATAGTGATCCAACAATTCCGGTTGGCACTACTCTCTCATCTTTCTTTTCAACAGACTTTTCTTTTTCGACTTCTTCTTTGATAAGCACAAGATCAGATTGTGATCTATTGAGTTTATCAGTGAGCTCCATGAGTTGAACATTCAGATTATGCTTTTCGGTAAGCATTGAATCAACATTCTGTGTAAGAGATTTGAGTCTATCTTCACACAGTTTGTGATCTTCTTGAAGACTTGCGTGTTTCTCTTGTTCTTCTTGCAACTTGGTTTTCAGAATGATGTTCTCTGAATTAGACATCTCAGACAATTTCTTCAACTTTAGAATCTCTTCTTGCAAATCTTTGATCACACTGGATGAGTGTGCATTTGATGTTTCAGCTTCATTCTTTGCATTTGTAACTTCTTGTTCACTTTTCTTGAGTGACTCTTGAAGAGATGTGATTCTGTGCTCAGATATTTCGTGTTGTTCTTTCAGATTCTTGTGCATGGTTTCTTCTTTCTTTAGTTTATCACAAATCCAAAGTGAATATAATTTGCACTCTTCAACTTGTTCAAAACATTTTTTGGTGCACATCTTTTCTCTTTTATTTTCTTCTTGGATGACGGTAAACATGCCCGTTGACATTTTTCTTGAATTTTCAAAGTCATTTTCATGATTTTTCTGGGAAGTCATGGTGGCTAAAAATGACTAATTTGAAATTTTCATGATTTTTTTTTTTTTTTTTTTTTTTTTTTTTTTTTTTTTTTTTACGGGTCACTGTTGGGACGGGTAAACAACTTGGGACGGCTGAACAGTGCTTCACCCGGCAGAACAGTGTTTCACCCGGCTAAATAGTCCTTCACCCGGCTGAATAGTGTAATTTTGTTCTTCACCCGGCTGAAACAGTACTTCACCCGGCTAAACAGTGATTTTGTTCTTCACCCGGCTTAACAGTGATTTTGTTCTTCACCCGGCTGAACAGTGATTTTGTTCTTCACCCGGCTAACACTTGATTTTGTTCTTCACCCGGCTGAACAGTGATTTTTCTTCTTTACCCGGCTGAACAGTGAATGACGCTATTTGGACGTGTCAAGCACTGTAGAGACGGGTCAGCCTTTGTTGTAACAACACTCAGGAAAATTTCCTTCAATCAATCACTTAATTCTTCAATTCTTCTTCAGATTATGATAAGTTTCTGGGCAAATATCAATCAATTCTTCAAATCTTCATATCAGATTGACTTTTCAAAGTCAAAATTGTGATGAACACAAGATCAATTCTTCAATGTTTGTTGTTTTTGTTCAATTCAATGCTTGTATTAGCTGAGGAATGATGTTTCTAACAATCCTTCAAAGTTTTTCTACCTTGAATCAAGCTAAATCTCACTCAGATCTGGGTTTTTTGTGATGAACACAACTAGTGGGTTTTGACAAAAATGACAAAATATGGATTGAAATCAACAAATCTGAATGGTTTGATCATGAACGAGGCTTAGGATTATGATTTCTAACATATCTCAATCATCAATTTCTCAATAACATCAACAAATTCCAGATCTCAAATTTGAGCAGTGAAAATGACGAACATGAACAATTTCTTCAAAAACTCAGTCAAATCTTCACCAATTGATCTCAAACTTTGCAGTTCTTTACACAAACATGAATCAAAGCTAATGGTAGCTAAAATTTCATCAATAACAACAACAATCAAAGATCACCCAACAGCTCTGATACCAATTGATAGTTCGAGAGGGAGCGAGCTTGGATCTAGATCTGAGATTGTTTGGTGATGTTGTTTGCAATCAGTGATGCGGAATCTCACTGATCACGTATTGATGCTTGAATGTTCATGAAGATCAATGCAAAGTATGATGAAGATGATGATAATTAGAATAGGTGAATTGTATTAGATCAAAGGATGTTACAAGAGAATATGACTAACAAGAATAGGCAACTCCCTTAACAAATGACCTAGGTGATGGTATTTATAGTCCATACCATTCACCTTACAAAGTAACCTAAAAGACGTGCAATTAAGCACAAAACGATTACACAAATATTCTAAAACAAATACAAATTATGAACGTCTTCACCCGTGCTTGTTCGTGATGATGCTCGATATCTTCACTCGCTTATATTTGGAAAGTGACATCTTCAAATAACCCCAACAAAAGATGTGATAAACATCTTGTTACAAGATGATGAAACAAAGAATGCTTTTACTGCATTCATGGCAAGCTTTCAAGCGTATCAAGGAAGTCATCTGAATCAAATGGATGTCGTTCTTCAAGATCTTTTTGAAATGGATCCTGATGACGTTGAGGAAATGGATTTGAATTGGCAGATGGTGATGGTTGCATATCGAACACAAAAGCATGCATATGTTAACCGAAGTTTCAAACCACATGCAAACAAGACATTTGGTTTTGACAAATCAAAGGCCAGATGTTTTAACTCTAACTGCTATGGTCATTTTTCAAGGGAATGCAAAGCTCCTAAGAATCAGAACTACAATGATCAAGCGAGTTCAAGTGGACAGAATCAAGGTCAAGGTCAAAGTTCGCAACAGTCTTCAAGCTATCAAAGCAGAAATCAACGTTTCATACAGAAGCCATATCAAAGTCTTCCCATGCCAAAACTGGAAGATGAAGGAAAGAAGCCAGAAGATCAAACTAAAGCACTGGTGGTTAGTGTAAAAGATGGATACGACTGGAGTGCTTATGCAGAACAGTTCACATCTGATCTTACATCCAGTCTGGCATTAGTTTGTGAAATTGAGGAAGATTGGTCTGAAGAAGGAGATATCAAGGTGATAGATACTGTAAGTGAAGATTCTGAAGAATATGACCGGAGTGCAAAGTCAGATCCTGTTGAAGAATCTGAATCAGAAATTGCGCTGATGGCTACATCCAGTGAGTCTTCATCATCTACTGAATAACCAAAGGTTAGTACTGATTTACCCCCTAACTATGTTCCTTTGCCTGATGATGTTAGAGGTAGGTTATGTTCTGAACAATGCATTCAACAAGTAGAACATTATCGTACTCATTCATTTAAAATTGGTGATAAATTAAGCAAACATGAGAAAATTCATGAACAACTTAAAATTGATCACAAAATTGCTGATGAGAAGATTTTGTCACTTAAAGAATCATGGAACAAAACCTTAAAGGAATTGGAACTTGTAACAAAACCTTAAAGGAATTGGAACTTGTAACAAAACAACTTGAAGAAATGACAAAGAACTTTGAATAAGAAAAAGTTGCTCATGCTGTCACACAAGTGGAATTAACAAAGGTGAAAAGTTGTAAAACTATGGTTAAACAACTTATAAAAGAAAGAGGTAACAAAACCAAATTAGGATTGGGTTTCACTTATGAACCAATGCCTGAATCAGTCACACAAACTATACCTAAAAACTTCAATGAATTTGATCATTCACCTGAAAATGAACGAAAATTCAAAGAAATTCAAAGAAGTAAATCTGAATCCGAAGGATCTGAAGTGTTGATTGAAAGTTTGAAAGAAGAAGAT
The DNA here is from genome assembly GCA_030867185.1 of Tagetes erecta. NCBI lineage: Eukaryota > Viridiplantae > Streptophyta > Magnoliopsida > Asterales > Asteraceae > Tagetes > Tagetes erecta. The sequence goes on from CM061497.1 coordinate 10,622,375, forward strand.
GGTGTGACAACTGAAGCTGATGATGAAGCTAGCGACAAATCAGAGCCTGTTCTGATTCAACTTGTTGAGTATCAGGAACTGAATCCGAAGACGGAAGAAAAAGTGAAGGATGAAGGTGAATTTTCGGGATACAATGATCCTGAATACATCAAGTGGAAGAATGAACAGAAAGCGAAAGTTGCTGATCAACTGATCAAGAAGCAAGAGGTGAAGCAGACTGAAGTTTCAAAAGGAAAGGTGCAGAAATCAAAATTAACAGTTAATCAATCTAAAACGAAACAGTCAAAAGGTAAAAGTGTCATAAAATCAAATGACAACACCAAAGCTCAAATTGTTAAAACTGACAAGGTCAAACCTGTCAAAAGGAAAGGAAAAACAATTAAGTTTGTGTCTGCAGGAACGTTTGATTTGAACGGATCTTATGGTAAACCAATCAATTCTCCAATCAAATCTAACTCTGGTCTGAAAACAGGTTCAGGTCCTAAGTCTTCCGCTGTCAATGATAAAAGAATTGAACCAAAGAGGGTAACCAAACAAGATGTGTTAAAATCGAACCAAGTTCCCAAGCAAGCAAAATCACAATCAAAATCTCCACAAAAGAATCAAGTTAATCTAAAACCGAACAAAACTGATAATGAATCACGTGTTGGTTCAACATCAAAAGTTAACAATCGGCTCTTTAGGATTAGCAAGAAACACTGTGAGATTTGTGATCATTATAATCATGTTACTGCTGAATGTTTCTTTAACAGGTACTGCAGTTACTGTGACAAAAGAAATCATTCTTCAGAGGAATGTTTTTATAACAAATTTTGTGATATTTGTGAAAGAAGAAACCATGACACAAAGGATTGTTTCTTTCGAAAGACCTCAACAAGAGAAATGACACCGTTTCCAAATTTTCAAAGAAATCAATCATTTGGTTTTCAAAATGTTAATCAAAGTCATTCTCCTGTTTTGAGAAATTTCAATCGAAACAATTCTGGTTCTAATAATTTTTCATCAAGAAATGTGCAGGTTAACAGTTTTAAACCAAGAGCTTTGATGGTAAGAAACCAGAAATTTGAAAATAACCTTGATCCTAAGTTAGAGGAAAGGTTTATTGCTTTGAGAAGAAAGCAATCAATTCAAGCCAATGGGCGAAACAGTTTTCAGCCAAATCTCTCAAATGAAACAAATTTTCAAAATCTTCATTATCAACAAGTTACTGTTGCAGATAGATTCGGAAAACCCAAGACCATGTGGGCCAGGGTTGACCAAACTAACTAAGTGAATGTTGAAATGCAGGTACGCCCTCGAAGACCTATCAATTCATGGTTTGTTGATAGTGGGTGTAGCCGGCATATGCCAGGCAACCATGCCTTGCTTCAAGACTTTAAGCTGAAGAATGGTACACATGTTGCATTTGGAGGAGATGCTGGTGGTAAAATAACTGGAGAAGGAACTGTGTCAAATGGGGTCATTAGCTTTGATAAAGTCAACTACTGTGCACAGTTGAACTTTAATTTGCTAAGTGTATCTCAAATTTGTGACAAATCTTATTCAACTTTATTTGATGATTCTTTCTGTTATATACTCAAACCAGGTTTCAAGATTGACAATGAATGGGTGATGGTTAAAGCTCCAAGAGATCGTGATGTATACAAGCTTGATATGTCGCAGATTGATGCTGAAACCGAAACTACTTGTCTCATTGCACATGCTTCAAATGATGAGAGTCAGCTTTGGCATAGACTGCTGGGCCATTCAAACTTCAGAAACATGAACCGACTGGTGACTGGAAATCACGCTGTAGGAATACCATCGAAGAAGTTCTCTACAACTGATCTCTGTCCAGCATGTTTGAAAGGAAAACATCACAGAATGTCTTTTAAGTCCAAGCAAGAACACTCCATTTCAAAACCCTTGCAGATGCTACATATGGATCTTTTTGGACCAACAAATGTTCAAAGCATCGGAAAGAAGTCTTATTGTTTTGACATCATTGATGATTTTACTAGATTTTCTTGGGTTTATTTCTTGCATGTTAAATCTGAAACTGCTGAGTTGTTAAAAGAATTTAATGTCAAAGTTGAAAATCAGTTGGATTGTAAAGTAAAAATTTTGAGAAGTGATAATGGAACAGAGTTTAAGAACGCTAATGTTGATTTGTTTTGTGCAGAAAAAGGAATTGCTAGACAATTTAATGCTCCAAGAACGCCTCAACAAAATGGGGTTGCGGAACGGAAAAATCGGACACTGATTGAAGCTGCAAGATCCATGCTCGCAGATGCCAAAACATCTTATGAGTTATTGTTTGGAAGAAAACCGAATATTTCATACTTGAAAGCATTTGGTTGTCCTGTATCGATTCTAAATTTAAGCGATCATCTCGGGAAATTTGAGTCAAAATCTGACGATGGATTTTTCCTTGGTTATTCGTCTGTTTCTAAAGCTTATCGAGTTTTTAATAGCAAAACAAATACTGTTATTGAAACTATTAACGTAAAGTTTCTAGAAAATTCGTTTCCGTCAGTGGCGCATGGTCCCGAATGGCTGTTTGATTTAGATTCGTTATCAAAATCTTTCAATTCTAACTTGTTTGATTTTTCAGGAATAGCGAGAAAAGAATCAGGTGACTTGGGATGCTTTAGCGATGATTCTGATAATGACGATGATAGCAATCTCAATTCTGAGTATCCTTTCATGTCATTTCATAATCCTGATCATGTCAAATCCAGTCAAGCTCCATGTCCTTCTGGTTCTCAAGAAGATCAAGAATCGAATATTCTTGGTGATGATGTTAATCCGCAAAGTTCTCCTAATGATGGTGGATCTGTTCAAAATCAACCATCATCAGATCCGAATGTTGAAGTTATTCCAGAATCGTTTGACTACTTCATCAATTCACCGGATCAAGTTCCTAATTTCACTCCGCATACTTCTACCATTCTACAAAATCTACCGAATCTGTATCAGTCTAATCTGGAGAGTCAAGTGCAAGGAGATGTCATACCAACTCATCGAATTCACAAGAAACATCCTGTCTCTCAGATTATCGGGCCGTTGAATCAGAGAACTACAAGAAGTCAAACTGAGCAAGCAAACGTTTGTCTTTATTCTTGTTTTCTTTCTCAAGTGGTGCCAAAGAATATTTCAGAGGCGTTGCAAGATAATAGTTGGATTGAAGCCATGCAAGAGGAGTTACTTCAATTTCGCAAACAGGAAGTTTGGAAATTAGTGGACTTACCTGAAGGAGAAAATGCGATTGGTACAAGATGGTTGTACAAGAACAAGCCAGATGAACGTGGTATTGTTGTGAGAAACAAAGCGAGACATATTGCACAAGGTTACACTCAAGAAGAAGGTATTGACTATGAAGAAGTGTTTGCTCCGGTCGCTCGACTTGAAGCTATTCGTGTTTTTCTAGCATATGCCTCTTTCATGAAGTTTAAAGTGTTCCAAATGGACATCAAAGGCGCTTTTCTTTATGGACCAATTACCGATGATGTTTATGTCAGACAACCTCCGGGTTTTGAAGATCCTGATTATCCTCATCGTGTATACAAATTGAGCAAAGCTTTGTATGGTCTACATCAAGCTCCAAGGATTTGGTACGAGACGTTATCTAAACATTTGCTAGAACATGGATTTACAAGAGGTCAGATTGATCCAACTTTGTTTATGAAGCGGGAAAATGAACATCTTTTATGTGTTCAAGTGTATGTGGATGATATCATCTTTGAAGAAATCATGAAGTCAAGATTTCAGATGAGTTCAATGGGGGAGATTAATTTCTTTCTCGGATTGCAAGTAAAACAATCAGCAGACGGAATTTTTATCAACCAATCAAAGTTTGTTGAGAAGTTGCTGAAGAAGTTCAAAATGCAGGATTGTCAGACTATTCGAACTCCATCTGATGTGAATTGCAAGATACAGCCGGATTCGAAAGGCAAATCCGTTGATCAAACACTGTACAGATCAATGATTGGTTCACTGATGTATATTACTGCATCAAGGCCAGACATTATGTACGCTGTATGTGTGTGCGCAAGATATCAGTCTGATCCGAAAGAGTCGCACCTGGTTGCTGTTAAACGTATTTTCAGATACCTTAAAGGAAAACCGAATCTCGGGTTATGGTATCCTTATGAAGGCAATTTTGAATTATATAGTTACTCTGATAGTGACTTTGGTGGGTGTGCTCTTGACAGGAAATCGACTACGGGTGGATGTCAATTTCTGGGTCCTAGACTTGTTTCTTGGCAATGCAAAAAGCAGACCAACGTCTCACACAAAGTCTCTTTTGAGCTTCAAGGTGCAGCAAAAGATTCCCAAAATTGGAACAAAAAGAGTCCCAAATGTGGACCATCACCAAACAAAAATTCCAAAAAGGAATTCAGAAGATTCCCAAGGGGAACGATAGGAAATTAAATTCCAAAATGGAATCAAAAGAAGTCCCAAAGTGGACCAAATCCGAATAGAACCCATATTCCACACTGTTTATGATTGTAAGTGACCAGGTTCTGTGCAATATGCATTTCAGGTAGTAGTTGATAAGGAAATATGTTGACATATGTATACATGTGGGTCGCATAAGTCATTTTAATCGAACCTTAATCTCATCATGATACTGAAAAAGTAAGTGTGTCAACTCGAGCTAATTGGTATGTTTTCATATCATCACTCAATCAAACATAAGTCAAATGTCTATTCAAAACTTGCAAAACATGTTCAGATAATGTGTGGTATGATCTCACTGTGATATTTTGATTCATTGCATTGCATATGTCTTTATTTTAATGTGTGTGCTTTGTGTGTGCAGGCATATGGAATCTTTATTGACACATCGACATCCTTGTTAAACTTAAAAATGTCAAGAAATTTCAACTTTAGGGGGAGAATAAATTGAAGAAAAAAATATTTGCAAAAATCCAAAAATATTTTGAATAAGTGTGTTTTGAATGAACAAGATTATGTGGTATGAAAAGCAAAGGTATTGAATGTTAAAAACAAACTCAAGGTCTTGTAATATTTTTTTAAGAAATTGCTTCGGGATATAGAAATTTTAGTTGTGCAAAAACATTTTTACAAGAAAAATGAAAAAGGGAATTTATTTGAATAATCTTTGTTGCCCTAAAAATGTTGTTGATTAATTAATGTGACAAACTCTAATAAGGATGTCTTGTCTAATTAATATGTCGAGAATGTTTGCAGGTGCAATAAATGCAGTTGAAAAAGTCAACAGACGAGAAAATTGAGAAAAATTGCTCAAGTGTTGTAGCCGGGCAAAGATATTAGAAACAACTGTTCTGCCGGGTAATGAAGATACTATTTAGCCGGGTAAAGTTGTGTGTCTGATATGAGCCGGGTGATTGTGTGAAAGAAGACAGCCGGGTGAAGATATTATGACTACTGTATGGCCGGGCAATGAACATGTCAAATTTATGCCGGGTGAAGGAGTCTTTAATATCTGCCGGGTGACAAGTTGTGTTACTATACAGCCGGGTGAAGAAATGTTCACTGTACAGCCGGGTAAAAGAGAAGTTACCTTGCCGTGTAAGTGAATAACACTGTGTAGCCGGGTAAAAGTATTACAACTGTGTTGCCGGGTGATGAAGAAAAGCATGTCGGGTGATGAAGGTATCACTATGCAGCCGGGTAATGAACAAACATGTCATTGTGCAAGCCTGGTGATGTTGTGAAGACTACTATGCTGTCGGGTGATGTGTAAAAACCAAACAGGTGTAGTTGTTCCTAACATTTACCCGTCTCTACAGTGGTTTACCCGTCTCTACAGTGGTTTACCCGTCTCTACAGTGATTGACCCGTCAAGTGTTTTTTACATGTTATATGTTGACCCGTCTCATGTTGTGACTTGTCTCAAGTACTTGACCCGTCCCAACAGTGCATGACACGGCTCAACAGTGCTTGAACCGTCAAGGCTTATTGGGCCTTTTAATGTTTATCCGTCCCATTTGTTGACCCGTCACTTAAGTTTGAACTAAATTTTTTCAATCATATAAAAACCCGCCTCTTCACAAACACTTATCATTTTTCACTTTCACTTTCAAGCACAAATCCCCTGCACAAAATCGTTGATTATCATATTCAATCAATCGTTCTGTAACAAGTTATATTGATTGAATAAGGTATAATTTACATGTTTCGAGCTTGATAAACCTGCAAATCGATCGTTAAAACAAAAATTGATGATGAACAGTAATTGATCAACTGAATCGACACTTTGATTATACGTGTTAAAACTGAAATCGAATGTTGCTTTAGGTGTATTTACTGTCGATTATCAACAATCAATCATTAATTTGCATCAAAATTCCTTAAAATCAACAGAATCAAACAAAAATTGTCCATAACTGTTGAACCGCCATTGATGACCTGTTGAAAGTTCTTAAGTGTCAACTTCAAAGGATAAAATGTGTGTTAAACAGTGACAAATCATTGATTGGAACTGAACTTAACATGTTAAATAAATTCATTATACAAATTTCTGATTCATATGCTTAAGTCAATAAACTGTTTAATTGTGAAATTTTGTATGATCATTAAACTTCAAAGTTGCTTTGACCAAAATGATGAAAATCAGATTGATTAGATCAATTTAGGAGTCAAAATGATTATGTGAATGTTTTACTTTCATAATTTTTTGTTCAAACACTTATGAAATTTTGAAATTTATTAATGAACAATCTAACACATTTGTCTTGATTTTTGTCTTAAACAGATGGAGAATTTAAAGTTTGAGCCTAAGCACAATTTAGTTGCTTGTTTAGATGAGTCTATTCCAGAGACTTAAGGTTATAGAGACATGATGAGATTTATCAAGAGAACAAAGTATGTCTATGCTATGTGTGCTAAACCTGTTATCTATGCAAGACTGATCAAAAGCTTTTGGAGAACAGCTGAGGTGATTACAAATGAAGATGGTGTGATTGTTGTTAGAGGAAACATCACAAAAGATTTACAGTTGACTGTCTCTGAACAAGCTATCAGAACTGCCCCGTGGATTGATGAGGATGAGGTAGGAGCAAATGATGAATTGACTGTGACTGAATGTCAAGAGTGTTTTGTTAATATGGGTCATCCTCCCGTATTTCCAAAGTCACAGTTTGTCAGAGCTAGATTGGGGAAGAAGTGGAAGTTACTATGTTATGTCATTCAACAATGCATGTCAAGAAGGAGTGCTGGTTTTGACAATTTTCCTTCTGACATTGCATCCCCCATTGTAGCAATGGCTGAAAATAAACCATTCAATATGTCAAAGTGGATAATGAATGGGTTTGTATTCAATCTGGTGAAGGGAAAGAGGTTCAAGTTTCTCATGTATCCGAGATTCTTACAACTAATGATCAATATGGTGTATCCTATTATCAGAACAGAAGGTTATGCTGGAGGGATACTATATACTGAAGACATGAATGATTTATCCTATAGGAAGATGAGTATAGGGAATGTACCAAGTGTTGATTTGTTTGAGTATATGCGGAAAATAGCAAATAATGAGGAGGAGATAGGAGTAGTATATTATCACATATCTAATGGAGAGATTGTGAATCCATTAGATCTTGTTGATAAAGAGATTGATGAAGATGAGAGTGAAAGTGGCAATGATGATGATAAGGAAGATAGTGAAGATGATGATGATGGTGATGATAGTAGTGATGATGGAAATAGTGATGATAGTGCTGAATCAGTCCATGAGGAGGTAGAGAATGTTGAGGTTGCTGAACCAGTGGAGTTTGAGATAGAAAATGTCGAAGTTATTGAACCAGTTGTATTTGAAGAACCTGTTGAGGTTGTTAGTGTGACTGAAGAGGTTGATATTGAAGCTCCAAGGAAAATTACAGTTCAATATGTGAGATCTCGAAGATCTAAGGCTGTGATTGAGACTATGTTGGTGGAGGAACTGAATGTGATTGAAGATGAGAATATGCCTGAACAGATGGTGGACATTGTTCAGATTGCTAAACAAGTTGAAGCAGAAGTAGAGTTTGTGGCACAGACAGACGATGAAACTGATGCTGGTGTAAGTGTTTCTGTTCCAGTTGACATACCCACCACATCAACTCCAGCTGCTGAAAACATTGAACAATCTTTGGAGTCTTCACCAAAAATTGCTTCAAGTGTTAGTGTGAATGAGGATATAAAGAAAATTGCTGAGTTAGAAGAGTTGGTAGCAAAACTCTTGGATGCTAATGAACAATTGAAAGCTTCAAATGAAAGAAAGAAGAAAAGGTTAGAAGAGTTTTGGGCCACTCACAATCAGAATCTTGAAACATTCAGAGCGTTAGATGCGGATTATGTGAAAATGAAGGCTGATTATGGAATGTTGAAGGATGAGCATGATAAGTTGAAGGATGAGCATGACAATTTGAAATATGACTATAAAGAGTTAAAGGCGGAATGCAATACTCTTGATGCTGAGAAGGAAATGTTGGAGAAATGGTTAGAAGAAACCAGATCAAAGAAGTCAGGGTCCACATCAGATAAAGATTTTTCGGATGAAGTGATGGAAGTGACTGAACCTACTCAAGAAGCAAAAGTTTATTATACTAGAGCACGTCGTTTGTCCAAAAATAGTAGGTTTTTAGTAGTAGTTCATGAGACCTCGAATTCCCACGTTCCAGCTTGCATTATGCCAACAAGTCCCACCCCCAACTCCTTGATTTGAAACCTACGTAAAATAAAAAGAAAGACTGTCTGGCTGTAGCCATGCCAAATGGATAAGGTCACCGGATTGAATTAGTCTTTTGGACTAGATCCATGCCTTGGGCTTGAGTCCCAGCTTCGGTAGGAGTCCAAACAGCATTATCCATTTCAAATTCCGAATTCTCATCCATAGGTGGAAATTCTTCTATAACGGCATCAATTGGTTATTTTGCTTATTCAACGACCCCTTCCCCTGAGCCGATTTTAGCTCTGGCAAACAGCCCTGATAGCTTAAATCTAATACAGGTTCTATCCCACGCCTTGTGGTCTATCGGTAAAGGTAACATTTTTTGGCATGATATGTGGTTGAATTCTCCTCTGCAGGTAGACAAGCCTCCTCGGCCTCATATACGAAAAATGTGGGCATAAGGGTTGAGTCTCCAATTACTATTCCCGATGAAGCTGCCGAAACTGTCAATCCTGACAAAGCCGAGGGAAAACGAAAGTTAGATGCAGTGCCTAAGATTACTGGTGAAGGAAGTTGTACTAAAAAGGCAAGAATAGAAGAAAGTCCGATTGAGCCGATTCAATCTGGAACTGAAACTGAGGTGGCTGAGATGGCAAAGGTAGATGAGACTGTGAAAGAAGTTGAGATTGATAAAACAGTTCAGATTGAGCCGATTCAATCCGAATCTGTAATGGTAGAGAAAGTGCCTGAAATAGTTGAAGTGGTTGAGAGTGTACCAGAAACTATGACTGAAGAAGCAAGTCAGTTTGAGCCGGTTCAAACTGATACTGCACCAATGATAGATGCACTGGATGATCTGGATGACATTGACTTTACTGAGTCTGAACCTGAAGCTGAGCCTGAAACTAATCCTGATGATGAGATTCCAGCTGATATGCCTGAACGATTTGCTTATCTTGAGAAAATGAAGTACAATCCAGTATATCTGAATGGGCTGACTGTGAGTCAAATTAATGAAGAGTATGAGAAATGTTTGATTGCACAAGATAAAGCTGCTGCTGATGAGAAAGAATTTGTTGTTGAGATGGGTGAATGGACACCATTACAAGAAAGTTTGAATATTGATGATTTACCTCCATAAGAGCTTTATCATCAAAATCCAGAAGAAATGTCTTCCAGAAATATGCGAGAATGGTTGAGTTCGAGGAACTATCCATATAAAACTTTGAAGAGACTGAAGCATGAATCGCTAAAGAAGATTGTTATAAGTTTTATGAAGACGGAGAAAATGTACAATCGCATGTTTTATCTGGATTACAACAATCCACAATATTATGAGCTGACGAAGAGATATAAAGTACTCGGACCGAAAGAGATACCAGTGATGGCTTTACCAGAAAATGCGCACAAAAAGAGAAAAGAGTTGATCGACATGTTTCCAAGTGAAGTGAAGTCATACAATATTCCTATGGACATACGAGAATCATGGCATAAATCTGCCACAGCAGGAGATGTGGTGAGATCTCTGCTGAGCAAAGGACAGTCCATTGCTGAACTGCTTGATTCAATGATCGTACCGGAAAAGTCCAAGAAGGTGAAAATCATTGCATGGAAATATGACGAGGTGTTTGATGCTTTCATGATCAATAGAGTTAATGGTATATGCGATGTTTACCATTATTACTCTAGTATTTTCAAGTTAGAAGTACAAGATTTGAAGGAGTTGCACAAGCTGAGATTGATCAATCACACGCATGCTGAGCGTGGTGATAAATGTGTGATGCTGCTTGATGCTGGGATAAGCCGTTTACCGAAATACTTGGAGTTCAGAGGACAACAGGAAGATAACGCTTATGTTCAATCCAAGAAAACAAGAAAACAAAAGAAGTTGGTGGTGAGTGATGACATGTACTTAGAAGAATGTTCTGATGAATACTTTGATAAGGTAACTGATCCGGGGTTGAAAGTGATAGATGGTACTCAAGCAACGAAACCAATTCTTAAGTTTTTCTACAATCAGGAAACTTTTGAGCTGAAATTGGTACGAAATCTGGAGGACTGGGATAAGGACATGATTACCTTATTCAGTACATTTGAGCTGAAATTGTTACATCCATCCTACATCGATCACTTGAGAAGTTACAAAATGGAGAAATGCAAAGATAAAGTTGCTGAAGCGGATCGAAAATTGTTTATGGTAATGGTTGAGGTGATTGCAGCTGCGTCAGAGAAGATACGTGTAAGGAAGGCATTACTCAATGCTAACCTTGTGAAAGTTGATATTCCAGAGATAGAGTTTATGCGAGTGACTGCAAAGGGTACACTGGAAGTGCAAGTCAAAGGGCGAGAATTGCCATATGAATTTTACGCTAACATTGATTTTGCAGGTTTGACTCTTGATTCTCTGAGACGCATGAATGCCTGTGATATCCTTACAAACAAGTCAAAGCCAAGACAAGCAAAGATCGCAGAAAAGTTCAAGTCATGCATCGAAGAAGCGCTAAAAGAACAAGAAGAATACAAAGGAAAAGAATTGCTGGATGTTAAAGAAGAGCCTGAAGATTGGTGAGAGATTGAAGCTGAAAAAGATGAAAACTGTTTGAAGATTTTGTTGAAGTCCAAAGATACATCTTAGGGTGAGTACTGTTAGGGTTATTTCCAGTTTAAGATTTACTTTGTACTTCTTTTATACATTTTTGTATAGTTTAGGGTTTATTTTTGATAGTGCTAGATGCACCGAGCTTGGATCTAGATCTGAGATTGTTTGGTGATGTTGTTTGCAATCAGTGATGCGGAATCTCACTGATCACGTATTGATGTTCATGAAGATCAATGCAAAGTATGATGAAGATTGATGATAATATGAATAGGTGAATCGTATTAGATCAATGGAGAGGTTACAAAGGATATGGAATGAAATGTAGGCAACTCTCTAACAAATGACCTAGGTGATGGTATTTATAGTCTATACCATTCACCTTACAAAGTAACCTAAGAGCGTGCAGTTAAGCACAAACGCGCATTTAAGCACGAAACAATTACACAAATATTCTAAGACAAATACAAATAATGAACGTCTTCACCCGCGCTTGCTCGTGATGATGCTCGACATCTTCACTCGCTTATATTTGGAAAGTGACATCTTCAAATAACCCCAACAGTACTCCCCCTAAGATGACACTTTACAAATCCGACATATCAGCTTAAATCTTCATGTGACGAGTATAGAGAGCAACTTAAAGTTTTGGTATGCATTATCTTCAAGAGGACCCAACAGTACTCCCCCTAAGATGATGCTGTCAAAACTCTGTCTTTCAACAAGCAATCTGCATCCTTCTCTCCCGTTTGAGTAACATCAGAGGCTATGGAAAGAAATAAGCAGAGAGTAGATTCCGGTGAATCTATATATCAGCAACGGGATCTTCTTCAACGGTTGAAGTAGAATGCAAAGACTTCTTTGACTTAGAATACTCCCCCTCAACTTTTTCTCTAGAGGTTAATAGGATCTGTGTATGAGATATTAAGAGGAGGAATCTTAACACTCAGCAACCTGACTTGGAGATCTTTGGGCTGGAATCAGGCTTGAACAGGAACATCTTCAAGTCGCGTGGAAGCTTGTTCTGCAATGGAAACTATTCCTGCAACTCAAAGAAAACATTAAAACTCAGGCAATAATGTGCATTTATCATCAATGTAAAGATTAAGTTCTCAATCGGATGAGATATTGCTTGATGAACAACTCCTACATCAATAACATATGTTAAACTACCAACACAAAAGAAAAAGATTAAAATGACAATCTTTTTGGTGTTTTTGAATTTTTCAATGTTTTTGATATTTTTAGAATTTTCTCTTTACATTCTGAATCTTTAACCTGCAATGAGATCATACTAGCAATTTATCCAACACATGTTTTGCAGTTTTTGAGAATAGACATTTGAATTGTGAAGTAATTGAGTGATGAAGTGTTGAACAAATCAATTAGCTCGAAGTGACACACTTACTTTTTCTATTCTTGATGATCAATTAGGTTGATTAGCAATAAGTTTTGAGTGACCCATACTTTGCACATTAGAAAGTTATACACTTCATCTAAATAACCTGAGAACACCTCAACACGTCAGGTCACTTACAATCATAAAAAGTGTGGAATTTGGGTTCTATTTGGATTTGGTCCACTTTGGGACTTCTTTTGAATTCCTTTTTGGAATTTTTCTTTTTCCTATTGTTCCCTTTGGGAATCTTCTGAATTCCATTTTGGAATTTGATTGGTGACGGTCCACATTTGGGACTCTTTTTGTTCCATTTTGGAATCTTTTGCTGCACCTTGAAGCTCAAAAGAGACTTCGTATGAGACTTCAGGTCTGTGGATACCACAACAAAGAAGCTCACGATGCGGTTCATCACACTGAATAGATTGCATCATTACCCGATGTATATCGTTGCGTCACAAGATATCTATTTGATTTGTATAAACGTTTCACATGCACTAAGACGTTTCAACCACAAAAACTCATTAGAATTTAGTTAAATCATCAAAGAATATACTTGTTCAGTATAATTGTCTGAGCCGTCTCGCACATCAATTTTCACGCTTTAGTCTTTATTGTTTAAAAATGATGTGTCGAATAACTCTAGTGTATCTATCATTTCTCATGTACGTGCAAGTAGATTCAACATATTTTTGGATTTTTCTGATTTTATCATTTTTTTATATATTTTTTTTAATAATGACTTCTCCCCCTAAACTTTTAAATTTCTAAGAAAATTGAAAGTTTAATGAAAAGAAAATGGCAGATATGTTATCAACGTATGAAGAGTGCATGCAATATACTTAATCTAAACAGACGAAATGAAACATCGGTTGTTTCTTGCACTGCCATCATTGTTTGATTTTTGAAAATGTTTTTTTTTTTAAAACTCCTGCAATGATTCCTTTTTGTTTCCAACTCCATTTGGTGTCAGTTGCATCGAAAACATCATGAACAAGATTCGGTATCTTGTCATGATAAGGGATCAGCCACGGTCTTCTTTTCTTTGTTTGACCGGCCTCCATAACTGTCCCTAACACACTAACAAATTAGTTAGAGTGTGAAATCCAAGCCATTGCGGTGTTGGATTGTCCGAAATCATCAATATATGTAACTTTTTGATAAATTGCATCTTCTGGTGGACCATCGATTGATGAAGCACGTTGCTCATCTTGATTCTTAACAAGTGTTTTTCTCCACAACTGTTTTTGTGTGGGACCAAAGGAATGCTTTGGTTTGGACACCCATCTAGAATCATTCATGGAAGATCTGTCATAGTCATTTCTAAACCTATTTTTCAAAAATTGGTTTTGTTGACTATTTTGCTTATGCAAAAATGGATTTGTTTGATTTTGTTTTCTTACAGATCTTGGTTTCCATGAATCACTTGAATGATCACCATCAGAGAATTTAAAATTAGAAACATACCTGGCAGAATTTGCAGATGATGAATTTCTTTGGACATACCTTCTCGGCTTCATCGTTGAGCTTTTGTTGTAGAAACAATCCTGAGTGTTGTGATTGACCATGTCACAAATGAAGCAATACTTGTTGTAGTAACATTCCATTGTGTCATGGTTGTACATCTGACAGTTGATGCAGTACTTGTTGTAGTAGCATTCGGATGTCATGTGATTGTACATATCACATATCTCATAATACTTCTGATGAGCCTTGAAGGGAGACTTCTTTCTTTTCTTCTGAGAAGTCTTTGCTGTTGAAGATTGTTGTTTCTGAGAAGCTTTGGCATTAGAGTCTTGTTGAAGCTTGATTGAAGAAGTTGGAGTCTTGAACTTGTCACCTTTTGACCCATAAGGAAAGACACCTTGACTGTAGATACAATCAGAGATATGATGAGTTTCAGAGTCACAGTTTAAACAGTAGATGTTACTGTTTGAATCGCTCGGGGATTCGGAATCTTGAGACTTTGAAGTAGAAGGAGTCTGTGGTGTAGAATCAGATGAAGTGGCCTTTGTCTTGTTCTTCTTGGCTTTGCTTTTCTTTCTTCTAACCTTCTTCTTCTTCTTCTTTGACTGAATCTCTTGTGTCTTTTCTTCTTCTTCTTCTTGAGAAGATAGTGATCCAACAATTCCGGCTGGCACTAATCTCTCATCTTTCTTTTCAACAATCTTTTCTTTTTCGACTTCTTCTTTGATAAACACAAGATCAGATTGTGATCTGTTGAGTTTATCAGTGAGCTCCATGAGTTGAACATTCAGATTATGCTTTTCGGTAAGCATTGAATCAACATTCTGTGTAAGAGATTTGAGTCTATCTTCACACAATTGGTGATCTTTTTGTAGACTTGCATGCTTCTCTTGTTCTTCTTGCAGTTTGTTTTTCAGAGTGTTGTTCTCTGAATTGAACATCTCAGACAACTTCTTCAACTTTGTAATCTCTTCTTGCAAATCTTTGATCACACTGGATGAGTGTGCATTTGATTTTGCAACTTCATTCTTGATATTCATTGCTTCTCTTTCTTTTTCCTTGAGCAACTCTTCGAGAGATGTGATTCTGTGCTCTGATGTCTTGTGTTGTTCTTGAAGATTCTTGTGCCTTTTCTCTTCATCTTGGAATTTATCCCAAATCCTGTAAGAATATGTTCTGTAGTGTTCACATTGTTGAAAACATTCTTTGGTGCACATCTTTTCTCTTACATTGACAGGCATTTCAACAAATGAACTCTGAACATCTTTCTCAGATTCCTTTTCAGACAACAATTTCTCGATTTCTGATTTCAATTGAGCAATTGTCTCATCTTGCTTTGCAATGGTTTCTGACAAGTTGCTAATTTCTTTATCTTTCTTTCAATCTCTTGAATGGAAACAACATCATTGTTTTCACTCCAATCATATTCTTCTTCTTCATCATGATTTTCATGAGAATCTGCTTGACTCACAAGAACAAGTTTTGTGTGTTCATGAAAGTCTCTTCTCTTTTGATCACAAGCTTTGGCAACTTGAAGATAATTTGTTTCAAACATATGATTGAATTCTGTAATAAATTCATTGATATCTTCTCTTTTATTTTCTTCTTGGATCACAGTAAACATGCCCGTTGACATTTTTCTTGAATTTTCAAAGTCATTTTGATGATTGTTCTGGGAAGTCATGGTGGCTAAAAATGACTAATTTGAAATTTTGGAAAAATGAAATTTTCGATTTTCCAGACATTTTTTTTTTTTTACTGTAGAGTCGGGTCAACCTTGGGACGGGTCACTATTTGGACGTGTCAACAACTTGGGACGGCTGAACAGTGCTTCACCCGGCTAAACAGTGCTTCACCCGGCTGAACTGTTTCTTCACCCGGCTGAACAGTGTTTCACCCGTCTGAAAATTTCTTCAAGATTATCAACACTTAGGAAAAATTTTCTTTGAATCAATCACTTAATTCTTCAATTCTTCTTCAGATTATGATAAGTTTCTGGGCAAATATCAATCAATTCTTCAAATCTTCATATCAGATTGACTTTTCAAAGTCAAAATTGTGATGAACACAAGATCAATTCTTCAATTTTTGTTGTTTTTGTTCATTTCAATGCTTGTATTAGCTTAGGAATGATGTTTCTAACACTCCTTCAAAGTTTTCCTACCTTGAATCAAGCTAAATCTCACTCAGATCCGGATTTTTGATGAAGAACACAATAAGTGGGTTTTGACAAAATTGACAAAATATGGATTGAAATCAACAAATCAGTGATGTTTGATTATGAACGAAGCTTAGGATAGTGATTTCTAACACATCTCAATCATCAATTTCTCAATATCATCAACAATTTCCAGACCACAAAATTGAGCAGTGAAATGACGAACATGAACAATTTCTTCAAAAACTCAATCAAATCTTCACCAATTGATCTCAAACTTTGCAGTTCTTTACACAAACATGAATCAAAGCTAATGGTAGCTAAAATTCCATCAATAACAACAACAATCAAAGATCACCCAACAGCTCTGATACCAATTGATAGTGCTAGATGCACCGAGCTTGGATCTAGATCTGAGATTGTTTGGTGATGTTGTTTGCAATCAGTGATGCGGAATCTCACTGATCACGTATTGATGTTCATGAAGATCAATGCAAAGTATGATGAAGATTGATGATAATATGAATAGGTGAATTGTATTAGATCAATGGAGAGGTTACAAAGGATATGGAATGAAATGAGGCAACTCTCTAACAAATGACCTAGGTGATGGTATTTATAGTCTATACCATTCACCTTACAAAGTAACCTAAGAGCGTGCAGTTAAGCACAAACGCGCATTTAAGCACGAAACGATTACACAATTATTCTAAGACAAATACAAATAATGAACGTCTTCACCCGCGCTTGCTCGTGATGATGCTCGACATCTTCACTCGCTTATATTTGGAAAGTGACATCTTCAAATAACCCCAACAATTTTGTTATTTTCTCTAAAATGTATTTGTTGCATAAAGCATGTAGTGAGAGAATGTTTAGGAGAGAGTCTAGATCACATATTCACGTTAGAGAGAGAACTAAGTGTGAGTGATTACATTCTCCTGCATTTTGTACTACAGATTTTGCTTTGATCATCAATACAAGAGAATTATTTAGTAATGAATTGTGTTGCTGATTGAACTGTTTGTTTGTGCTAATCATTCTGATCATTTTGTGCAATATCGATCCAATTGAACCTATCAATTTTTGATTTTTTCAAAAGTTGATTCTTTGATCAAGTTTGTTTTTGGTGTGATTATATAGGTAAATTTTGTGGTTTATATGAAAATTTTATGTTTTTAAAAGTTGATATTTTGATCAAATTTATTTTTGTGTGATTATATAGGTAAATGTTGTGGTTTATGTGAAAATTTTTTATTTTTTCAAAAGTTGATTTTTTGATCAAATTTGTTTTTGGTGTGACTATATATGTAAATGTGGTGTTTTATAAGAAAAGTTTTTATGTTTTCGAAAGTTGATCTTTTGAACAAATTTGTTTTTGTGTGATTATATAGGTAAATGTTGAGGTTTATGTGAAAATTTTTTATTTTTTCAAAAGTTGATTTTTTGAAAAAATTTGATTTTATTTAGATTATATAGGTAAATCTTTTTACTTTTTATAAGAAAATTTGGATGTTTTCAAAAGTTGATTTTTTTATCCAATTTGTTTTTAGTGTGATTATATAAGTAAATGTTGTGGTTTTATGTGAAATGTTTTGATTTTTTCAAAAGTTGATTTTTTGATCAAATTTGTTTTTAGAGTGATTATTTAGGTAAATGTTGTGGATTATGTGAAATTTTTTTATGTTTTTGAAAGTTGATTTTTTGATCAAATTTGTTTTTGGTGTGACTATATAGGTAAATGTTGTGTTTTTATATTAAAAATTTTTATGTTTTCGAAAGTTGATTTTTTGATCATATTTTTTTATGTGTGATTATATAGGTAAATGTTGTGGTTTATGTGAAAATTTTTGATTTTTTCAAAAGTTGATTTTATGAATAAATTTGATTTTAGTTGGATTATATAGGTAAATGTTGTGGTTTTATTAGAAAATTTTTGATATTTTCGAAAGTTGATTTTTTGATCAAATTTGTTTTTGGTGTGATTATTTAGGTAAATGTTTTGATTTATAAGAAATTTTTTTATATTTCGAAACTTGATATTTTGACCAAATTTATTATTTTGTGATTATATAGGTAAATGTTGTGGTTTATGTGAAAATTTTTTATTTTTTCAAAAGTTAATTTTTTGATCAAATTTGTTTTTGGTATGACTATATAGTTAAAAGTGGTGTTTTATAAGAAAAGTTTTTATGTTTTCAAAAATTGATTTTTTTATCAAATTTGTTTTTGTGTGATTATATAAGTAAATGTTTTTGGTTTATGTGAAAATTTTTTATTTTTTCAAAAGTTGAGTTTTTGAAAAAATTTGATTTTAGTTAGATTATATAGGTAAATCTTGTTACTTTTTATAAGAAAATTTTTGATGTTTTGGAAAGTTGGTTTTTTAATCGAATTTGTGTTTAGTGTGATTATATAGGTAAATGTTGTGGTTTTATGTGAAATTTTTTGATTTTTTCAAAAGTTAATTTTTTGTTCAAATTTGTTTTTGGTGTGATTATATAGGTAAATGTTGTGTTTTTATGTGAAAAGTTTTGATGTTTTCGAAAGTTGATTTTTGTATCAAATTTGTTTTTGTGTGATTATATAGGTAAATGTTGTGGTTTATGCGAAAACTTTAGATTTTTTCAAAATTTGATTTTTTGTATAAATTTGATTTTATGTTAGGGCTATTTCCTAGTTAAGATTTACTTTGTATTTGTTTATATGTTTATGTATAGTTTAGGGTGTATTTTGTTATATTCCTTAAACTTGTAATTGTTGCTTTAAAGCATGTAGTGAGAGAGTGTGAGGAGAGAGGCTAGATCACAATTCACGTAAGAGAGAGAACTTAGTGTGTGTGATTTATTTTCTTCTGCACTTGTATTACAAATCTGCTTTGATCATCAATATACAAAGAGAATTATTAGTATGAATTGTGTTAATGATTAAACTATGTTTGTGTATGAATTATTCTGATCATTGAGCGATATTAACGATCCAATTGAACCTATCAATTGGTATCAGAGCTGTTGGTACTGTGTTCTTCGCTATTCATCAAGCAAAACACATCAATATTGCTCAAATATCATGATCTGAATGAATTGTTGCTGTTTTTAGTTGTGATTTATCATCGCAATCACTTCTAATTCACAACGATTGTGCAAATTCCATCTGATTATCATCAGATCTGAGGAATTAAGAAGATTGAAAAAGTTACTGTTCGATCGAACTTTGCTCAAATTCATCAAAATTTGATCATGTTTTGGATTGATTGAGATTAGGGATTGATAATCGGACCATTTCACTGCTTGTGTGTGATTTTTGAACAAATTGGACAAGTTTTTGACAAACCCAGAAAAATTCTCATGGAGAAGATGATGAACAGTATGAACTTGGTTGAAGATTAACTTGCCGGGTGATAAAATTTGACTTAGACAATTTCCTTTGGACTTAGATTGAAGAACAATTAGGTCCTGTGCAGCCGTGTAAAGGATTTTGTACTAGACGGGTAAAGAATTTGACGAAGAAAAAGTGTTACTGTTCAGCCGGATCAACAACTGTTTTTCCGGGTAATACACTGTTACGCCGGGTGATTAACATTTTTCAGCCGGGTGATCAACAAACTGTGTAGCCGGGTAAACAACTCTGCCGTGTGATCGAGTACTGTTCAGCCGGGTTAAGCTTTTTGCCGTGTCAAGATTCAAGCCGGGTCAAGTTATCTGCCGTTTGAAGTTATTTCTTGTTGCCGGGTAACTGTTCTGCCGGGTCAAGAACACAAGTCTTACAACTGTTGAGCCGTGTGACTGTTTAGACGGGTGAAGACTTATTCTCTGCCGGGTGAAGAACAAAAGCTACTGTTTAGCCGGGTGAAGAAGGATTTTCACTGTTCAGCCGTGTGACTCATTTTAGTTGTTTTTAATACTTGTTTTTCTTATCTTGTCTTTAATTACTTGTCTTTATTTTAGTATTTTAATCATTTCTTTTCAAAAATTAACAAAAACCAAAAATATTTTCTTTAAAAATTGTTAAAATGGCTCCTAATGATGATTCTGATAATTGGACGCTTAGACTAAAGCATCATCTTTGCTCAATAGACAATGATCTGTGGAAGTCAATTGAA
Source organism: Tagetes erecta (assembly GCA_030867185.1). Lineage (NCBI taxonomy): Eukaryota > Viridiplantae > Streptophyta > Magnoliopsida > Asterales > Asteraceae > Tagetes > Tagetes erecta. Next base: position 10,642,711 of record CM061497.1, read on the forward strand.
AAGGGTCCTCATATACCTACTCAGACAGCTCCAGATAGTGCAAGTACCTACACCAAAGACTCTACTGAACCTTATCCAGAGGATAATTTGTCAGGAGAAGATTTGAAGAAAGTGAAGAATGATTGCAAAGCATATTCTTTGATGTGTAAGGGATTGCCACTACAAGTATTGTCAAGGTTGGACACCTATCAAACAGGTTATACATTGTTCAAGGCTTTGAAGTCTATTTGTGAAGGAGGTGAACAACTCAGAAGTCTCAATAAACAAAAGTTGAAGAGACAGTTGGAGTTATTTGAACACATTGCTGGAGAATCAGTGCACCAAATGATGAATAGGTTTGTTCATCTAACTACTGAAATGACCAATGCTGGTGCAAAGACAGATCTCCAAGATTTGAATGATAGTGTTAGGGCTATTTCCTAGATTAAGATTTACTTTGTATTTTGTTTATATGTTTATGTATAGTTTAGGGTCTATTTTGTTATATTCCTTAAACTTGTAATTGTTGCTTAAAAGCATGTAGTGAGAGAGTGTGAGCAGGAGGCTAGATCACAATTTCACGTAAGAGAGAGAACTTAGTGTGTGTGATTTATTTTCTCCTGCACTTGTATTACAATACTGCTTTGATCATCAATATACAAAGAAAATTATTAGTATGAATTGTGTTAATGATTAAACTGTGTTTGTGTATATGTTATTCTGATCATTGAGCGATATTAACGATCCAATTGAACCTATCATTTGGTATCAGAGCTGTTGGTACTGTGTTCTTCGCTATTCATCAAGCAAAACACATCAATATTGCTCAAATATCATGATCTGAATGAATTGTTGCTGTTTTTAGTTGTGATTTATCATCGCAATCACTTCTAATTCACAAAGATTGTGCAAATTCCATCAGATTATAATCAGATCTGAGGAATTAAGAAGATTGAAAAAGTTACTGTTCAATCGAATTTTGCTCAAATTCATCAAAATTTGATCATGTTTTGGATTGATTGAGATTAGGGATTGATAATCGGACTATTTCACTGCTTGTGTGTGAATTTTGAACGAATTGGACAAGTTTTTGACAAAACCCAGAAAAATTCTCATAGAGAAGATGATGAACAGTATGAACTTGGTTGAAGATTAACTTGCCGGGTGATAAAATTTGACTTAGACATTTTCCTTTGGACTTAGATTGAAGAACAATTAGGTCCTGTGCAGTCGTGTAAAGGAATTTGTGCTTGTCGGGTAAAGAATTTGACGAAGAAAAAGTGTTACTGTTCAGCCGGATCAACAACTGTTGTGCCGGGTAATACACTGTTACGCCGGGTGATTAAGAAATTTCAGCCGGGTGATCAAAGACTGTGTAGCCGGGTAAACAACCTTGCCGTGTGATCGACAACTGTTCAGCTGTGTAAAGCTTTTGCCGTGTCAAGATTCAAGCCGGGTCAAGTTATCTGCCGTGTGAAGTTGTTTCTTGTTGCCGTGCAAATTGTTCAGCCGGGTAACTGTTCTGCCGGGTAAAGAAGTCAAGATTTACAACTGTTGAGCCGTGTAACTGTTTAGCCGTGTAAAGACTTTTTCTCTGCCGGGTGAAGAACAAAGCTACTGTTTAGCCGGGTGAAGAAGGATTTTCACTGTTCAGTCGTGTGACTCATTTTAGTTGTTTTTAATACTTGTTTCTTATCTTGTCTTTAATTACTTGTCTTTATTTTAGTATTTTAATCATTTCTTTTCAAAAATTAACAAAAACCAAAAATATTTTCTTTAAAATTTTTCTTAAAAAAAAAATTAAAAATGGCACCTAATGATGATTCTGATAACCGTGTTCCTAGACTTGTTAATCGTGCAGATTTCAAGAATTGGACAATCAGACTGAGACATCACTTATGCTCCATTGACAATGATCTATGGAAGTCAATTGAAAAGGGTCCTCATATTCCAACTCAGACTGCTCCAGATAGTGCAAGTACCTATACCAAAGACTCTACTGAACCTTATCCAGAGGATAATTTGTCAGCAGAAGATTTGAGGAAAGTGAAGAATGATAGCAAGGCTTATTCTTTAATGTGCAAGGGACTGCCACTTCAAGTTCTGTCGAGATTGGATGCATATCAAACTGGTTATACATGTTTCAAGGCATTAAAGTCGATATGTGAAGGAGGAGAACAATTGAGAAGTTTGAAGAAATCAAAGTTGAAAAGACAATTGGAGTTGTTTGAACATATTAATGGAGAAACAGTGCATCAGATGATGAACAGGTTTGTTCACTTAACTACTGAGATGTCAAACCTCGGAGTTAAGACTGACCTTCAAGACTTGAATGATCGATTGTTATGTGCTTTGCCATCGTCATGGAAGCAAACTGTTACTCTTTTAAAGCATACTGAGAAATTTCCAATGGATTTAGATCTACTTATTGGAAAGATTGAAGAAGTTGAGATTGACGAAGGATCGAGAAATACTGATAGATCAAGCTCACAAGCTCAATATAAGTATGTGGTAAATCCTGCCAATACTGTGGAGAATGCATTTCTTGCACAAGATGCAACCAAATTTGAAGAAGAGGGTGATTTATTTGTTGGTGCAAGTTTCTATACTGATTCATCATATTTTCAAAGTTCACCAACTTATTCTCAACCTCAATCTCCACCAAGAGCTCAAGTTCAAAGTCAGAATCTGAAGAATCAAGCAGAAAGTTCGAATGTTCAAGCCAAGGTAAAAGATGTGATGAACATCTTGTTACAAGATGACGAGACCAAAACTGCCTTTACAGCCTTTATGGCAAGTTTTCAAGCATACCAAGGAAGTCATTTAAGTCAAATGGATGTTGTACTTCAAGACTTATTTGAGATGGATCCTGTTGACGTTGAGGAAATGGATTTAAACTGGCAGATGGTGATGGTTGCATATAGAACGTAGAAGCATGCATATGTTAACCGAAGCTACAAGCCTCATGTAAACAAAACTGTTGGTTTTGACAAATCAAAGGCCAGATGTTTCAATTGTAACCAGTATGGTCATTTTTCAAGGGAATGCAAAGCTCCTAAGAATCAGAATTTCAATGACCAAGCTAGTTCAAGTAATCAAGGTCAAGGTCAAAGCTCACAACAGTCTTCAAGCTACCAAAGCAGAAATCAACGTTTCTTTCAGAAACCATACCAAAGTCTTCCCATGCCTGAATTGAAGGATGAAGGAAAGAAACCAGAAGATCAAACAAAGGCACTGGTGGTCAGTGTAAAAGATGGATGTGATTGGAGCGCTTATGCAGAACAATTTACATCTGATCTTACATCAAGTTTGGCACTGGTATGTGAAATAGAAGAAGATTGGTCAGAAGAAGGAGATATCAAGGTGGTTGATACTAAGAGTGAAGATTCAGAGGAATATGACTGGAGTGCAAAGTCTGATCCTGTTGAAGAGTCTGAGTCTGAAATTGCGCTGATGGCTACTGCCAGTGAGTCTTCATCTTCTACCGAACAACCAAAGGTTAGTAATGACTTACCCCCTAACTATGTTCCTTTACCTGCTGATGTGAAAGAAAGGTTATGTTCTGAACAATGCATTCAACAAGTAGAACATTATCGAACTCATTCATTTAAAATTGGTGATAAATTAAGTAAACATGAAAAACTTCATGAACAACTTAAAATTGATCATAAAATTTCTGATGAGAAGATTTTGTCACTTAAAGAATCATGGAACAAAACTTTAAAGGAATTGGAACTGGTAACAAAACAACTTGAAGAAATGACAAAGAACTTTGAACAAGAAAAAGTTGCTCATGCTGTCACGCAAGTTGAACTAACAAAAGTGAAAAGTTGTAAGAACATGGTGAAACAACTCATAAGTGAAAGAGGTAACAAAACCAAAACCGGGTTGGGTTGCACTCATGAACCAATGCCAAATTCAATCACTCAAACCTTACCGGAAAACTTTAATGAATTTGATCATTCACCTAAAAATGAACGAAAATTCAAAGAAATTCAAAGAAGTAAATCCGAGTCTGAAGGTTCTGAAGTGCTGACGGAAAGTTTGAAAGAAGAAGATGGTGTGACAACTGAAGCTGATGATGAAGCTAGCAACAAATCAGAGCCTGTTCTGATTCAACTTGTTGAGTATCCGGAATTGAATCCGAAGCCAAAAACAGTGAAGGATGAAGGTGAGTTTTCAGGATACAATGATCCTGAATACATTAGGTGGAAGAAAGAACAAAAAGCGCAAGTTGTTGATCAGTTGATCAAGAGGCAAGAAGTGAAGAAGGTTGAAGTTTCGAATGCAAAAGTGCAGAAATTAAAATCAAAAATCAATCAATCTGAAACAAACAAGCCAAAAGGGAAAAGTGTCATAACATCGAATGACAAAACCAAAGCTCAAAATGATAAAACTGTTAAGAAGAAAGTGTCAAAAGGTAAGAAAATCAAGTTTGTGTCTGCAGGAACGTTTGATTTGAACGGATCTTATGGTAAACCAATCAATTCTCCAATCAAATCTAACTCTGGTCTGAAAACAGGTTCAGGTCCTAAGTCTTCCGCTGTCAATGATAAGAGAATTGAATCTAAAAAGGTAACCGAACAGAACAGTTTAAAATCGAACCAAAGTCCCATGCAATCAAAATCACAAACAAAATCTCCACAAAAGAATGTTAATCCAAAACCGAACAAAACTGAAAATGAATCTCGAATGAGTTCAACATCAAAAGTTAACAATCGGCTCTTTAGGATTAGCAAGAAACATTGTGAAATTTGTGATAGATATAATCATGCAACTGCTGAATGTTTCTTTAACAGGTACTGCAATTTCTGTGACAAAAGAAACCATTCTTCAGAAGATTGTTTTTTTAACAAATTCTGTGAAATTTGTGAGAGGAGAAACCATGACACAAAGGATTGTTTCTTTCGATCAAACTCAACAAGAGAAATGACTCCGTTTTCAAACTTTCAAAGAAATCAATCATTTGGTTTTCAAAATATGAATCAAAGTCATTCTCCGGTTTTGAGAAATTTCAATCGAAACAATTCTGTTTCTAACTTTTCATCAAGAAATGTGCAGGTTAACAGTTTTAAACCAAGAGCCTTGATGGTAAGAAACGAAAAGTTTGAAAATAACCTTGATCCTAAGTTAGAGGAAAGGTTTAGTGCTTTGAGAAGAAAGCAATCAATTCACGCCAATGGGCGAAACAACAGTTTTCAGCATCAAAATCTCTTAAATGAAACAAATTTTCAAAATGTTCAATATCAACAAGTTACTATTGCATATAGATTCGGAAAACCCAAGACCGTGTGGGCCTGGGTTGACCAAACTAACTAAGTGATTGTTGAAATGCAGGTACGTCCAAGAAGACCTATTAACTCATGGTTCGTTGATAGTGGGTGTAGCCGGCATATGACAGGCAACCATGCCTTGCTTCAGGATTTCAAGCTGAAAAATGGTACACACGTTGCATTTGGAGGTGATGCGGGTGGTAAAATAACAGGAGAAGGAACCGTATCCAATGGGGTCATTAGTTTTGATAAAGTCAACTACTGTGCACAGTTGAACTTTAACTTACTAAGTGTATCTCAAATTTGTGATAAATCTTATTCAACTTTATTTGATGATTCTTTCTGTTATATACTCAAACCAGGTTTCAAGATTGACAATGAGTGGGTGGTGGTTAAAGCTCCAAGAGATCGTGATGTATACAAGTTGGATATGTCGCAGATTGATGCTGAAACCGAAACTACTTATCTCATTGCACATGCTTCAAATGATGAGAGTCAGCTTTGGCATAGACGGCTGGGCCATTCAAACTTCAGAAACATGAATCGTTTAGTGACTGGAAATCATGCTGTAGGAATACCTTCAAAGAAGTTCTCTACAACTGATCTCTGTCCAGCATGTTTGAAAGGAAAACAGCACCGAATGTCTTTTAAGTCCAAGCCAGAAAACTCCATTTCAAAACCCTTGCAGATGCTACATATGGATCTTTTCGGTCCAACAAATGTGCAAAGCATCGGAAAGAAGTCTTACTGTTTTGTCATTAGTGACGATTTCACTAGATTTTCTTGGGTTTATTTCTTGCATGTTAAATCTGAAACTGCTGAGTTGTTAAAAGAATTTATTATCAAAGTTGAAAATCAGTTGGATTGTAAAGTGAAAACTTTGAGAAGTGATAATGGAACAGAATTTAAGAACGCTAATGTTGATTTGTTTAGTGCAGAAAAAGGAATTGCTAGACAATTTAATGCTCCAAGAACGCCTCAACAAAATGGGGTTGCGGAACGGAGAAACCGGACACTAATTGAAGCAGCAAGATCCATGCTTGCAGATGCAAAAATCCCTATCACATTCTGGGATGAAGCTATTGCTACTGCATGTTTTGTACAAAACAGAACATTACTGGTTCAGGATAAACAGAAAACATCTTATGAGTTGTTATTTGGAAGAAAACCGAATATTTCTTATTTGAAAGCATTTGGTTGTCCTGTATCGATTCTAAATTTAAATGATCATCTCGGGAAATTTGAGTCAAAATCTGACGATGGATTTTTCCTTGGATATTCGTCTGTTTCTAAAGCTTATCGAGTTTTTAATAGCAAAACAAATACTGTTATTGAAACTATTAACGTAAAGTTTTTAGAAAATTCGTTTCCGTCAGTGGCGCATGGTCCCGAATGGTTATTTGATTTAGATTCGTTATCAAAATCTTTCAATTCTAACTTATTTGATTTTTCATGAAAAGCAAGGAAAGAATCAGGTGACTTGGGAAGTTTTAGTGACGATTCTGATAATGACGAGGATGGCAATCTCAACTCTGAGTATCCGTTCATGTCATTTCATAATCCTGATCATGTCAAATCCAGTCAAGCTTCGGGTCCTTCTGGTTCTCAAGACGATCAAGAATCAAACAATCTTGAAGATGATGTGAATCCGCAAAGTTCTCCTAATGATGGTGGATCCGTTCAAAATCAACCATCATCAGATCCGAATGCTGAAGTTATTCCAGAATCATTTGATTACTTCATCAATTCACCGGATCAAGTCCCGAATTTTACTCCGCATGTGTCTACTATTCTACAAGATCTACCGAATCTGAATCATTCTAATCTGGAGAGTCAAGTGCAAGGAGATGACATACCAATTCATCGAATTCACAAGAAACATCCTGTCTCTCAGATTATCGGGCCGTTGAATCAGAGAACTACAAGAAGTCAAACTGAGCAAGCAAATGTTTGTCTTTATTCATGTTTTCTTTCTCAAGTGGTGCCGAAGAACATTTCAGAAGCATTGCAAGATAATAGTTGGATTGAAGCCATGCAAGAGGAGTTACTTCAATTTCGCAAACAAGAGGTTTGGAAATTAGTGGACTTACCTGAAGGAGAGAATGCGATTGGTACAAGATGGTTGTACAAAAACAAGCCAGACGAACGTGGTATTGTTGTGAGAAACAAAGCTAGACTCATTGCACAGGGATATACTCAGGAAGAAGGCATTGATTATGAAGAAGTGTTCGCTCCGGTCGCAAGACTTGAAGCTATACGCGTTTTTCTTGCATATGCTTCCTTCATGAAGTTTAAAGTATTCCAAATGGACGTTAAAGGCGCTTTTCTGTATGCACCGATTACAGATGATGTTTATGTCAGACAACCTCCGGGTTTTGAAGATCCTGACTATCCTCATCGTGTATACAAGTTGAGTAAAGCTCTATATGGTCTACACCAAGCTCCAAGAATCTGGTATGAGACATTATCTAAGCATTTACTAGAACATGGATTCACATGAGGGCAGATTGATCCAAATTTGTTTATGAAGAGGGAGAATGAAGAACTCTTATGTGTTCAAGTTTATGTGGACGATATTATCTTCGGATCGACCAGTGCGTCAATGTGCAAAGAATTTGAGGAAATCATGAAGTCTAGATTTCAGATGAGTTCAATGGGGGAGATTAACTTCTTTCTTGGATTATAAGTGAAACAATCAGCTGACGGAATTTTTATCAACCAATCAAAGTTCGTTGAGAAGTTGCTAAAGAAGTTCAAGATGCAAGATTGTCAGACAATTCGAACTCCATCTGATGTGAACTGCAAGATACAGCCGGATTCGAAAGGCAAATCCGTGGATCAACCACTATACAGATCAATGATTGGTTCACTGATGTATCTTACTGCATCAAGACCAGACATCATGTATGCTGTATGTGTGTGCGCAAGATAGCAGTCTGATCCAAAAGAGTCGCACCTGGTTGCTGTTAAACGTATTTTCAGATACGTCAAAGGGAAACCGAATCTTGGGTTATGGTATCCTTATGAAGGAAATTTTGAATTATATAGTTATTCTGATAGTGATTTTGGTGGATGTGCTCTAGACAGGAAATCGACAACTGGTGGATGTCAATTTCTGGGTCCTAGACTTGTCTCTTGGCAATGCAAGAAGCAGACCAACGTTTCTGTATCCACAGCTGAAGCAGAGTATATCGCTGCATCTGCAGGATGTTCTCAAGTTTTGTGGCTACAAAACCAATTGCTTGACTACGGGTTTAACTTTCTCAAAACTCCTATTTACATAGACAATACTGCTGCTATGTTTATTACTGCTAATCCTGTTCAACACTCAAAAACCAAACATATCGAAATTCGATATCACTTTTTAAGAGACAACTCTGAAAAAGGTTTAATAATTTTGATTAAAGTTCATACCGACAAACAACTGGCAGATCTTTTCACAAAATCATTTTTGTCAGGCCGGTTTGAATTCTTAATTCAATCCATAGGATTAATCAATCATGATTGATTCTATTTTTCGAAAACAAAACAAAAATCAGAAAATATAAAAGCCAAAAATATAATAAGTTGATGTCATATATTGATTCCTTTGTCTTTTATTTTATGTTTTGCATTGTGTGTGTGCATGAAAAAGAAAAACAAAAACAAAATATAAAAGCGAAAAGAAAAGAAAATATCATGTCATAAGAATCTATATTGCACAAAGTGAGAAATGATAGTTACACTAGACATTATTTGTTACATCATTTTTAATAAAGACTGATGAATGTTAATTGATGTGCTAGACAGCTCAGGAAATTAGACTGAAAAAGTAAGTTGATTGTTGACAAATATAAACTTAATGATCTTTGTGTTAAGTTCCATTGCTATACATGTCTAGATATATATCTTTTGATACATTGCTTGTGATGATAGTTGTGCATGATCGGGTAACGATGTAGTCTATTTAGTGTGATGAACCGCATCATGAGCTTCTTTGTTGTGGTACCCACAGACCTGAAGTCTCACACAAAGTCTCTTTTGAGCTTCAAGGTGCAGCAAAAGATTCCCAAAGTTGGAACTAAAAGAGTCCCAAATGTGGACCATCACCAAACAAAAATTCCAAAAAGGAATTCAGAAGATTCCCAAGGGGAACGATAGGAAAGAAAAATTCCCAAAGATGGAATTAAAAAGAAGTCCCAAAGTGGACCAAATCCGAATAGAACCCAGATTCCACACTGTGTATGACTGTAAGTGACCAGGTTGTTGTGCAATATGCATTCAGGTAGTGTTGATTAGGAAATATGTTGACATATGTATACATGTGGGTCACATAAGTCATTTTAATCGAACCTTAAATATCATCATGATACTGAAAAAGTAAGTGTGTCAACTCGAGCTAATTGGTATGTTTTCATATCATCACTCAATCAAACATAAGTCAAATGTCTATTCAAAACTTGCAAAACATGTTCAGATAATGTGTGGTATGATCTCACTGTGATATTTTGATTCATTGCATTGCATATGTCTTTATTTTAATGTGTGTGCTTTGTGTGTGCAGGCATTTGGAATCATTATTGACACATCGACATCCTGTTAAACTTAAAAATTTCAAGAAATTTCAAGTTTAAGGGGAGAATAATTGAAGAAAAATATCTACAAAAATCCAAAAAATATCTTTTTGAATAAGTGTGTTTTGAATGAACAAGATTATGTGGTATGAAAAGCAAAAGTATTGGATGTGTTAAAAACAAACCCAAGGTCTTGCAATGTGATTTTCAGAAATTGCTTCTGGATATAGAAATATTGGTTGTGCAAAAACATTTTTGAAAAAGAAAAAGAAAAATGAATTTAATTGATTTTATTGACTTGTTTAATGTTGTTGATAATTAATGTGACAAATTCTTTTTAAGGATATCTTGTCTAATTAATGTGTCAAGAATGTTTGCAGGTGCAATAAATGCAGTTGAAAAAGTCAACAGACGAGAAAAAGTGAAGAAAATTGCTCAAAGTGTTATAGCCGGGCAAAGATATCAAACACAACTGTTCTGCCGGGTAATGAACATATTGTTCAGCCGGGTAATGTTGTGAGTTTGATACAAGCCGGGTGATTGAGAAAAAGGTGAAGATATTATGACTACTGTACAGCCGGGCAATGAACATGTCAAATACAGCCGGGTAAAGGTCATAGATATCTGCCGGGTGACAAGTGTTCACTATACAGCCGGGTAAAAGAGTTTTTATCTTGCCGTGTAAATGAACAACTGTGGTGTCGGGTAATGAAGAAAAGCATGTCGGGTGATATAGAAGACAACTATGTTGTTGTGTGAAGAAGAAAGCATGCCGGGTGAAAGTGAAAGCAACTATGTTGCCGGGTGATGAAGAAAGCAAGCCGGATGAAAGAAAAGCAACTGTGTTGCCGGGTGATGAAGAAAGGTTGCCAGGTGATGATTTGAAGACTACTATACTGCCGGGTGATGAATAAAACCCATCAGGTGTAGTTGTTCCTAACCTTTACTCGTCACTACAGTGACTTACCCGTCTCTACAGTGGTTGACCCGTCAAGTGTTTTTCACATGTTATTTGTTGACCCGTCATATGTTGTGACTTGTCCCAACAGTACATGACCCGTCCCAACAGTGCATGACACGGATCAACAGTGCTTGACCCGGCAAGGCTTATTGGGCTTTTGTGCTTGCCCGTCCCATTTTGTTGACCCGGCACTTCAAAGTTTGACCTAATTTTTAACGATATAAAAACCCGCCTCTTCACAAACACTTATCATTTTTCACTCACACATTCAAGCAAACACTCTGTACTCAAATCCTTTGATTTATCATATTCAATCATTTGTTCTATAACAAGTGTGATCGATTGAATAAGGTATTGATTATGTGTTTTGTTCTTGATAAACCTGCAAATCGACCGATAAAATGAAAAACGATGATGAACAGTGTTTTTTGATCATTGAATCGACACTTTGATTGTGTGTGTTAAAACCAAAATCGAATGTTGTTTTAAGTGTAAAACCTGTCGATCATTAACAATTAATCACTCATTTGCATCAAAACACCTTAAAAACCAACTGAATCAACCAAATTTGCTCATAACTGTCAAAACCGCCATTGATGAACTTTCAAGCTCATAACTGTTAAACTTCAAAATGATGAAATGTTTGTTAAAAGTGACAAATACTTGTTAAAACTGAACTAAAACATGATAAGCAACTTCATCTTATAAATGTCAAATTTATGCCTTAAGTGTTAAACTGTTAAATTGAAAAATGTTGTATAATCATTAAAATTCAAAGTTGTTTTGATTAAAATGATGAAAATCAGTTTGTTAGATCAGTTTAGAGTTAAAATGTTTATGTGAATGTTTTTCTTCTTAACTTTTGCTCAAACACTTATGAAAATTTGATATGTATTAATGAAGAATCTAACACATTTGTCTTGTTTGTGTTTGTTTTTGTTTTAACAGATGGAGAATCTCAAGTTTGAACCTAAGCACAATCTTGTGGCATGTCTAGATGAGTCTATCCCTGAAACTGAAGGTTACAGAGACATGATGAGATTCATTAAGAGAACCAAGTATGTATATGCTATGTGTGCCAAACCGGTCATATATGCAAGGTTGATAAAGAGTTTTTGGAGAACAGCTGAAGTTATTAGAGATGATAATGGTGTTGCTGTTGTTAGAGGAAAAATAACTAGAGATTTGGTGTTGACTGTGTCTGAAGAAGCCATTAGAACAGCTTTGAGAATAGATGATGATGAAGTTGGAGCTAATGATGAATTGACTATGGCTGAGTGTCAATCGTGCTTTGTTAATATGGGACATCCTCCTGCATTTCCAAAGTCACAATTCTATAGAGCCAGATTGGGAAAGAAATGGAAGCTGTTATGCTATGTTGTCCAACAGTGCATGTCTAGGAGGAGTGCAGGTTTTGACAACTTCCCATCTGATATAGCATCTCCAATTGTTGCTATAGCTGAGAACAAGTCATTCAATATGTCAAGGTGGATCATGAATGGGTTTGTATTTAATTTGGTAAAGGGCAAAAGGTTTAAGTTTCTCATGTACCCGAGATTCTTACAACTGATGATCAATGTTGCCTATCCCAGGATTAGAGAAGAAGGAGTGGTTGGAGGTATATTATATACTGAGGACATGAACGATTTATCTTACAGAAAGATGAGTATCGGGAATGTTCCTAGTGTGGATTTATTTGACTATATGAGAGATATAGCAAATAATGAAGAAGATGTTGAAGTTGTTTATCATTATATTTCTCATGGTGAGATAGTTAATCCACAGGACCTTGTGGATGAGGTGCCTGATAATCTTTTAGATGATGATGAGTATAATGCTCGTCATGCAGAAGATGAAGATGAATCTGAGGATGATGGAAATGATGATAGTGATAGTGATGATGAAGAAGATGATGATAATGAAGATGACGGTAGTAATGATGATGGTGGTGATAATGCTGAATCTGATTCAGAGGAGGCAGAAAACATTGAGGCAGCTGAACCAATCAACTTGGAGACAGAAAATGTAGAAGTGATTGAACCAATTGTGAATGAAGAACCTGTTGAGGTTGCTGATATTGAAGAAAGTGTTGTTGAAATTCCTAAGGCTATTACTGTTCAGTATGTTAGATCACGAAGATCGAAACCAGTAATAGAGCCTGTGATTGTAGAGGAACCGAATGTGATAGAGCCTGAACAGATAGAGGTAGTTCAGATTGCTCAGGAAGTAATGGCCGAAGCTGAGACTATTGCACAGATAGTTGATGAAGCTGATGCTGGCATTACTGATCCTATCCTTGTTGATATACCCACCGCATCATCCCAAGTTGCAGAAAAGATTGAACAAGTTTTGGAGTCTTCGCCAAAAGTTGTGTCAAGTGTTGATGAAAATGAGGATAAGAAGAAAATTATTGAGTTAGAAGAGATGGTGACAAAACTGTTAGAGGCAAATGAACTGTTGAAAGCTTCGAATGATAGGAAAAAGAAAAGGTTTGAAGAGTTTTGGGATATTCATAATCAGAACTTGAAAACTTTCAAAGAGTTGGATGCAGATCATCTTAAATTGAAGATTGAACATGATGAGTTGAAGGCTGAGTATGCAAAGTTGAAGGAGGAACATGAGAATCTAAAGTATGATTACAAGGATTTGAAGGCTGAATGTAATACATTGGAGGATGAAAAAGAGATGTTGGAGAAATGGCTGGAAGAAACCAAACCGAAGAAATCTGGTTCAACATCTGATAAAGATTTTTCAGATGAAGTGGTTGAAATGACTGAAGCGACTCAAACACCAAAAGTTTATCTCACTAGAGCACGAGGTACAACTAATGTGGGTATAAGGGTGGAATCTCCAATTATCATTCCCGATGAAGCTGTTGCTGAAACTGTCAATACTGACAAGGCTGAGGGAAAACAGAAGTTAGATGCTGTTCCAGAAATAACTGGTGATGAAGGTTGTAGTAAAAAGGCGAGAGTAGAAGAAACAGTGCAGATTGAGCCGTTTCAATCTGTAGCTGTAGTTGAAACTGAAGTGGTTGAGACAGCTGAGATAGCTAAGGTTGTTGATGAGACTGTGACTGAAGCTAAAATTGCTAAATCAGTTCAGATTGAGCCGATTCAATCTGAAGCTGCTGTTATTGAAAAAGTGCCTGAAGCTGTTGAAGTGATAGTGAATGTGCCTGAAACTGTACCTGAAGAAGCTAGTCAGTTTGAGCCGGTTCAAACTGACAATGCACCGATGATTGAGGCTTTAGATGATTTGGATGATATAGATTTTACTGAATCTGAGCCAGAAGCTGAACCAGAAACTAATGTTGATCAAGAGATTCCAGATGACTTAGATCAAAGATTTGCTTATCTTGAAAAGATGAAGTATAATGCAGTTTTTCTGAATGGGCTGACTGTGAGTCAAATAAATGAAGAGTATGAAAAGTGTGTGATTGCCCAAGACAAAGCTGCTGCTGATGAAAAAGAGTTTATTATTGAAATGGGTGAGTGGACTCCATTGCAAGAGAGTTTGAACATAGAAGATTTGCCTCCAACTGAACTGTATCACCAGAATCCAGAAGAGATGTCCAGTAGGAACATGCGAGATTGGTTGAGCTCAAGGAATTATCCATATTAGACTCTGAAGAGATTGAAATCTGAGTCGTTGAGGAAAATTGTTGTTAGTTTCATGAAGACGGAGAAAATGTACAATCGTATGTTTTATTTGGACTGCAACAATCCTCAATACTACGAGCTGACAAAGAGATACAAAATTCTTGGACCAAAAGAATTACCGGTGATGGCTTTACCTGAAAATGCTCACAAGAAAAGGCACGAGTTAATGGACATGTTTCCTAGTGAAGTCAAGTCATATAACATACCTATGGACGTACGTGAATCATGGCATAAATCAGCCACAGCAGGTGACGTTGTGAGGTCACTGCTGAGCAAGGGTCAGTCGATTGCTAAACTTCTTGATTCAATGATTGTACCAGAAAAGAACAAGAAGGTAAAGATTATTGCATGGAAATACGATGAGGTGTTTGATGCATTCATGATAAAGAGAGTTAATGGTTTATGTGATGTATACCATTATTACTCTAGCATTTTCAAGTTGGAAGTTCAAGATTTGAAAGAGCTGCACAAACTTAGACTGATAAATCACACACATGCTGAGCGTGGTGATAAATGTGCAATGCTGTTGGATGCCGGGATTACCAGATCACCGAAATATCTTGACTTCAGAGGGCAACAAGAAGACAGTGCGTATGTGCAAGAGAAGAAAGAAAGAAATAAAAAGAGGTTGGTGGTTAGTGAGGACATGTACTTGGAGGAATTTTCGGATGAATATTTTGATAAGGTAACCAATCCGGGACTGAAAGTGATTAACAGTTCTCAAATGACGAAGCCAATACTTAGAGTTTTCTACAACCAAGAAACTTTTGAGTTGAAGCTTGTTCGAAATTTGGAAGATTGGGATAAAGACATGATTACTTTATTTAGTACCTTTGAGCTGAAACTGCTGCATCCATCCTATATCGATTTTCTGAGAAGTTGCAGAATGGAGAAATGTAAAGATAAACTGGCTGAAGCTGATAGAAAATTGTTTGTGGTGATGATAGAGGTGATAGCTGCTGCATCTGAGAAAATTCGAGTACGGAAGGCATTGCTCAATTCTAATCTCGTGAGGGTTGACATACCAGAGATAGAATTTATGAGGATTAGTGCGAAGGGTACTTTAGAAGTACAAGTCAAGGGGAAGGAGATGCCTTATGAGTTTTATGCTAACATTGACTTTGCAGGTTTAAATCTGGATTCTCTGAGACGCATGAATGCCTGCCCAATCCTTACCAACGAGTCAAAGCCGAGACAAGCAAAGATAGCTGAAAAGTTCAAGTCTTGCATTGAAGAAGCACTGAAGGAACAAGAAGAATTTAAAGGAAAAGAGCTGTTGGATATCAAAGAGGAACCAGAAGATTG
Organism: Tagetes erecta; assembly: GCA_030867185.1. Classification (NCBI taxonomy): domain Eukaryota; kingdom Viridiplantae; phylum Streptophyta; class Magnoliopsida; order Asterales; family Asteraceae; genus Tagetes; species Tagetes erecta. The sequence continues at coordinate 10,658,444 of CM061497.1, forward strand.
GTGAAAGAGATTGATGCTGAACAAAATGAAAAAGATTTGAAGATTTTGCTGAAGATTCAAAGATAAATCTTAGGGGGAGTACTGTTAGGGCTATTTCCTAGATTAAGATTTACTTTGTATTTTGTTTATATGTTTATGTATAGTTTAGGGTCTATTTTGTTATATTCCTTAAACTTGTAATTGTTGCTTAAAAGCATGTAGTGAGAGAGTGTGAGGAGGAGGCTAGATCACAATTTCACGTAAGAGAGAGAACTTAGTGTGTGTGATTTATTTTCTCCTGCACTTGTATTACAATACTGCTTTGATCATCAATATACAAAGAGAATTATTAGTATGAATTGTGTTAATGATTAAACTGTGTTTGTGTATATGTTATTCTGATCATTGAGCGATATTAACGATCCAATTGAACCTATCAGATAGATTGTTATGTGCACTTCCATCATCATGGAAACAGACTGTGACTTTACTGAAACATACTGAGAAGTTTCCAATGGATCTAGATTTGCTCATTGCAAAGATAGAGGAAGTAGAGATTGATGAAGGATCTAGAAACAATGACAGAACTGGTTCACATGCACAATACAAATATATTGTGAATCCTGCTAATACTGTGGAGAATGCTTTTCTTGCACAAGATGCAACGAAGTTTGAAGAAGAGGGTGATTTATTTGTGGGCGCTAGTTTTTATACTGACTCATCATACTTTCCAAGTTCGCCAACTTCTTCTCAACCTCAATCTCCACCAAGAGCTCAAGTTCAAAGTCAGAATCTGAAGAATAAAGTAGAAAGTCAAAGTTCGAATGTTCAAGCAAAGGTTAAAGATGTGATGAACATCTTGTTGCAAGATGACGAGACCAAAACTGCCTTCACAGCTTTTATGGCAAGTTTTCAAGCATACCAAGGAAGTCACTTAAGTCAAATGGATGTTGTCCTTCAAGATTTATTTGAGATGGATCCTGATGACGTTGAGGAAATGGACTTAAACTGGCAGATGGTTATGGTTGCATATAGAACGCAGAAACATGCATATGTTAACCGAAGCTACAAGCCTCATGCAAACAAGAAGGTTGGATTTGACAAATCAAAGGTCAGATGTTTCAATTGTAACTGTTATGGTCATTTTTCAAGGGAATGCAAAGCTCCTAAGAATCAGAATTTCAATGATCAAGCTAGTCCAAGCAATCAAGGTCAAGGTCAAAGTTCACAACAGTCTTCAAGCTATCAACAAAGAAATCAATGTTTCTTTCAGAAACCATACCAAAGTCTTCCTATGCCGGAATTGAAGGATGAAGGAAAGAAACCAGAAGATCAAACAAAGGCACTGGTGGTCAGTGTAAAAGATGGATATGATTGGAGCGCTTATGCAGAACAATTTACATCTGATCTTACATCAAGTTTGGCACTGGTATGTGAAATCAAAGAGGATTGGTCAGAAGAAGGAGATAACAAGGTGATTGAAGATACTGTGAGTGAAGAATCAGAGGAATATGACTGGAGTGCCAAGTCTGATCCTGCTGAAGAATCTGAGTCTGAAATTGCGCTAATGGCTACATCCAGTGAGTCTTCATCATCTACCGAACAACCAAAGGTTAGTACTGATTTACCCCCTAACTATGTTCCTTTACCTGCTGATGTGAAAGAAAGGTTATGTTCTGAACAATGCATTCAACAAGTAGAACATTATCGAACTCATTCATTTAAAATTGGTGATAAATTAAGCAAACATGAGAAAATTCATGAACAACTTAAAATTGATCACAAAATTTCTGATGAGAAGATTTTGTCACTTAAAGAATCATGGAACAAAAGTTTAAAGGAATTGGAAATAGTAACAAAACAACTTGAAGAAATGACAAAGAACTTTGAACAAGAAAAAGTTGCTCATGCTGTCACGCAAGTTGAACTAACAAAAGTGAAAAGTTGTAAGAACATGGTTAAACAACTTATAAGTGAAAGAGGTAACAAAACCAAAACCGGGTTGGGTTTCACTCATGAACCAATGCCAAATTCAATCACTCAAACCTTACCAGAAAACTTTAATGAATTTGATCATTCACCTGAAAATGAAAGAAAATTCAAAGAAATTCAAAGAAGTAAATCCGAATCTGAAGGATCTGAAGTGCTGATGGAAAGTTTGAAAGAAGAAGATGGTGTGACAACTGAAGCTGATGATGAAGCTAGCAACAAATCAGAGCCTGTTCTGATTCAACTCGTTGAGTATCCGGAACTGAATCCGAAGCCAGAAACAGTGAAGGAAGAAGGTGAATTTTCAGGATACAATGATCCTGAATACATCAGGTGGAAGAAAGAACAAAAGGCGCAAGTTGCTGATCAGTTGATCAAGAAGCAAGAAGTGAAGAAGGCTGAAGTTTCAACTGCAAAGAAGCAGAAATCGAAAGTAATGACCAATCAATCTGAAACAAAAGAATCAAAAGGCAAAAGTGTCTTAAAATCAATTGACAACACCAAAGCTCAAAGTGTTAAAACTGACAAAGTTAAACCTGTCAAGAAAATGTCAAAAGGAAAAACAATTAAGTTTGTGTCTGCAGGAACGTTTGATTTGAACGGATCTTATGGTAAACCAATCAATTCTCCAATCAAATCTAACTCTGGTCTGAAAACAGGTTCAGTTCCTAAGTCTTCCGCTGTCAATGATAAGAGAAGTGAATCTAAAAAGGTAACCAAACAGAACAGTTTAAAATCGAACCAAAGTCCCATGCAATCAAATTCACAATCAAAATCTTCACAAAAGAATCAAGTTAATCTAAAACCGAACAAAACTGATAATAAATCTCGAATGAGTTCAACATCAAAAGTTAACAATCGGCTCTTTAGGATTAGCAAGAAACACTGTGAGATTTGTGATCGTTATAACCATACAACTGCTGAATGTTTCTTTAACAGGTACTGCAGTTTCTGTGACAAAAGAAACCATTCTTCAGAAGAATGTTATTATAACAAATTTTGTGATATTTGTGAAAGAAGAAATCATGACACAAAAGATTGTTTCTATCGATCAAACTCAACAAGAGAAATGACTTCGTTTTCAAATTTTCAAAGAAATAAATCATTTGGTTTTCAAAATGTTAATCAAAGTCATTCTCCGGTTTTGAGAAATTTCAATCGAAACAATTCTGTTTCAAATGTGCAGGTTAATAGTTTTAAACCAAGAGCTTTGATGGTAAGAAACCAAAAGTTTTAAAATAACCTTGATTCTAAGCTAGAGGAAAGGTTTTTTGCTTTGAGGAGAAGCAATCAATGCACGCCAATGGGCGAAACAACAGTTTTCAGCATCAAAATCTCTTAAATGAAACAAATTTTCAAAATGTTCAATATCAACAAGTTACTATTGTAGATAGATTCGGAAAACCCAAGACTGTGTGGGCCTGGGTTGACCAAACTAACTAAGTGATTATTGAAATGCAGGTACGCCCAAGAAGACCTATCAACTCATGGTTCGTTGATAGTGGGTGTAGCCGGCATATGACAGGCAACCATGCCTTGCTTCAGGATTTCAAGCTGAAAAATGGTACACACGTTGCATTTGGAGGTGATGCAGGTGGTAAAATTACAGGAGAAGGAACCGTATCGAATGGGGTCATTAGTTTTGATAAAGTCAACTACTGTGCACAGTTGAACTTTAACTTACTAAGTGTATCTCAAATTTGTGATAAATCTTATTCAACTTTATTTGATGATTCTTTCTGTTATATACTCAAACCAGGTTTCAAGATTGAGAATGAGTGGGTGGTGGTTAAAGCTCCAAGAGATCGTGATGTATACAAGCTTGATATGTCGCAGATTGATGCTGAAACCGAAACTACTTGTCTCATTGCACATGCTTCAAATGATGAGAGTCAGCTTTGGCATAGATGGCTGGGCCATTCAAACTTCAGAAACATGAATCGTTTAGTGACTGGAAATCACGCTGTAGGAATACCATCGAAGAAGTTCTCTACAACTGATCTCTGTCCAGCATGTTTGAAAGGAAAACAGCACCGAATGTCTTTTAAGTCCAAGCCAGAAAACTCCATTTCAAAACCCTTGCAGATGCTACATATGGATCTTTTCGGACCAACAAATGTGCAAAGCATCGGAAAGAAGTCTTACTGTTTTGTCATTATTGACGATTTCACTAGATTTTCTTGGGTTTATTTTTTGCATGTTAAATCTGAAACTACTGAGTTGTTAAAAGAATTTATTATCAAAGTTGAAAATCAGTTGGATTGTAAAGTGAAAACTTTAAGAAGTGATAATGGAACAGAATTTAAGAACGCTAATGTTGATTTGTTTTGTGCAGAAAAAGGAATTGCTAGACAATTTAGTGCTCCAAGAACGCCTCAACAAAATGGGGTTGCGGAACGGAAAAACCGGACACTAATTGAAGCAGCAAGATCCATGCTTGCAGATGCCAAAATCCCTATCACATTCTGGGATGAAGCTATTGCTACTGCATGTTTTGTACAAAACAGAACATTACTGGTTCAGGATAAACAGAAAACATCTTATGAGTTGTTATTTGGAAGAAAACCAAATATTTCATATTTGAAAGCATTTGGTTGTCCTGTATCGATTCTAAATTTAAATGATCATCTCGGGAAAGTTGAGTCAAAATCTGACGATGGATTTTTCCTTGGTTATTCGTCTGTTTCTAAAGCTTATCGAGTTTTTAATAGCAAAACAAATACTGTTATTGAAACTATTAACGTAAAGTTTTTAGAAAACTCGTTTCCTTCAGTGGCGCATGGTCCCGAATGGTTATTTGATTTAGATTCGTTATCAAAATCTTTCAATTCTAACTTGTTTGATTTTTCAGGAAAAGCAAGGAAAGAATCAGGTGACTTGGGATGTTTTAGTGACGATTCTGATAATGACGAGGATGGCAATCTCAACTCTGAGTATCCGTTCATGTCATTTCATAATCCTGATCATGTCAAATCTAGTCAAGCTCCGGGTCCTTCTGGTTCTCAAGACGATCAAGAATCAAACAATCTTGAAGAAGATGTGAATCCGCAAAGTTCTCCTAATGATGGTGGATCTGTTCAGAATCAACCATCATCAGATCCGAATGCTGAAGTTATTCCAGAATCATTTGATTACTTCATCAATTCACCGGATCAAGTCCCGAACTTCACTCCGCATGTGTCTACTATTCTACAAGATCTACCGAATCTGAATCAATCTAATCTGGAGAGTCAAGTGCAAGGAGATGACATACCAATTCATCGAATTCACATGAAACATCATGTCTCTCAGATTATCGGGCCGTTGAATCAGAGAACTACAAGAAGTCAAACTGAGCAAGCAAATGTTTGTCTTTATTCATGTTTTCTTTCTCAAGTGGTGCCGAAGAACATTTCAGAAGCATTGCAAGATAATAGTTGGATTGAAGCCATGCAAGAGGAGTTACTTCAATTTCGCAAACAAGAGGTTTGGAAATTAGTGGACTTACCTGAAGGAGAGAATGCGATTGGTACAAGATGGTTGTACAAAAACAAGCCAGATGAACGTGGCATTGTTGTGAGAAACAAAGCGAGACTCGTTGCACAGGGATATACTCAGGAAGAAGGCATTGATTATGAAGAAGTGTTTGCTCCGGTCGCACGACTTGAAGCTATACGCGTTTTTCTTGCATATGCTTCCTTCATGAAGTTTAAAGAATTCCAAATGGACGTTAAAGGCGCTTTTCTGTATGGACCGATTACAGATGATGTATATGTCAGACAACCTCCGGGTTTTGAAGATCCTGACTATCCTCATCGTGTATACAAGTTGAGTAAAGCTCTATATGGTCTACACCAAGCTCCAAGAATCTGGTATGAGACATTATCTAAGCATTTACTAGAACATGGATTCACAAGAGGACAGATTGATCCAACTTTGTTTATGAAGAGGAAAAATGAAGAACTCTTATGTGTTCAAGTTTATGTGGACGATATTATTTTTGGATCGAACAGTGCGTCAATGTGCAAAGAATTTGAGGAAATCATGAAGTCTAGATTCCAGATGAGTTCAATGGGGGAGATTAATTTCTTTCTTGGATTACAAGTGAAACAATCAGCTGACGGAATTTTCATCAATCAATCAAAATTTGTTGAGAAGTTGTTGAAGAAGTTCAAGATGCAAGATTTTCAGACAATTCGAACTCCATCTGATGTGAACTGTAAGATACAGCCGGATACGAAAGGCAAATCCGTGGATCAAACACTATACAGATCAATGATCGGTTCACTGATGTATCTTACTGCATCAAGACCAGACATTATGTATGCTGTATGTGTGTGCGCAAGATATCAGTCTGATCCAAAAGAGTCGCACCTGGTTGCTGTTAAACGTATTTTCAGATACCTTAAAGGGAAACCGAATCTTGGGTTATGGTATCCTTATGAAGGCAATTTTGAATTATATAGTTATTCTGACAGTGATTTTGGTGGGTGTGCTCTTGACAGGAAATCGACTACTGGTGGATGTCAATTTCTGGGTCCTAGACTTGTCTCTTGGCAATGCAAGAAGCAGACCAACGTTTCTGTATCCATTGCTGAAGCAGAGTATATCGCTGCATCTGCAGGATGTTCTCAAGTCTTGTGGCTACAAAACCAATTGCTTGACTACGGGTTTAACTTTCTAAAAACTCCTATTTACATAGACAATACTGCTGCTATGTTCATTACTGCTCAAAAACCAAACATATCGAAATTCGATATCACTTTTTAAGAGACAACTCTGAAAAAGGTTTAATAATTTTGATTAAAGTTCATACCGACAAACAACTGGCAGATCTTTTCACAAAATCATTTTTGTCAGGACGGTTTGAATTCTTAATTCAATCCATAGGATTAATCAATCATGATTGATTCTATTTTTCGTAAAAACAAACAAAAATCATAAAATATAAAAGCCAAAAATATAATAAGTTGATGTCAAGTATTGATTCCTTTGTCTTTTATTTTATGTTTTGCATTGTGTGTGTGCATGAAAAAGAAAAGCAAAAACAAAATATAAAAGCAAAATGAAAAGAAAATATCATGTCATAAGAATCTATATTGCACAAAGTGAGAAATGATAGTTACACTAGACATTATTTGTTACATCATTTTTAATAAAGACTGATAAATGTTAATTGATGTGCTAGACAGCTCAGGCAATTAGACTGAAAAGTAAGTTGATTGTTGACAAACATAAACTTAATGATCTTTGTGTTAAGTTCCATTGTTATACATGTCTAGATATATATCTCTTGATACATTGCTTGTGATGATAGTTGTGCATGATCGGGTAACGATGCAGTCTATTCAGTGTGATGAACCGCATCGTGAGCTTCTTTGTTGTGGTACCCACAGACCTGAAGTCTCACACGAAGTCTCTGTTGAGCTTCAAGGTGCAGCAAAAGATTCCCAAAGTTGGAACTAAAAGAGTCCCAAATATGGACCATCACCAAACAAAAAAATTCCAAAACGGAATTCAGAAGATTCCCAAGGGGAACGATAGGAAATAAAAAATTCCAAAATGGAATTAAAAAGAAGTCCCAAAGTGGACCAAATCCAAATAGAACCCAGATTCCACACTGTGTATGACTGTAAGTGACCAGGTTTTTGTGCAATATGCATTCAGGTAGTGGTTGATAAGGAAATATGTTGACATATGTATACATGTGGGTCACATAAGTCATTCTAATCGAACCTTAAATATCATCATGATACTGAAAAAGTAAGTGTGTCAACTCGAGCTAATTGGTTTGTTTTCATATCATCACTCAATCAAACATAAGTCAAATGTCTATTCAAAACTTGCAAAACATGTTCAGATAATGTGTGGTATGATCTCACTGCGATATTTTGATTCATTGCATTGCATATGTCTTTATTTTAATGTGTGTGCTTTGTGTGTGCAGGCATATGGAATCTTTATTGACACATCGACACCCTTGTTAAACTTTAAAATTTCAAGAAATTTCAAGTTTAGGGGGAGAATAATTGAAGAAAAATATCTACAAAAATCCAAAAATATTTTGAATAAGTGTGTTTTGAATGAACAAGATTATGTGGTATGAAAAGCAAAGGTATTGGATGTGTTAAAAACAAACCCAAGGTCTTGTGATATGTTTTTCAGAAATTGCTTCGGGATATAGAAAATTTGGTTGTGCAAAAACATTTGTTTTTGAAAATCAAAGAAAAAGAAAAATGAATTTAATTGGAATTAATGCTATTGTCTTGTCTTATGTTGTTGATAATTAATATGAAAAATTCTTTTTAAGGATATCTTGTCTAATTAATGTGTCGAGAATGTTTGCAGGTGCAATAAATGCAGTTGAAAAAGTCAACAGACGAGAAAAAGTGAAGAAAATTGCTCAAAGTGTTGTAGCTGGGCAAAGAATATCATAACATTATTTTGCCGGGTAATGAACACACTGTTCAGCCGGGTAAAGTTGAGAGTTTGATACAAGCCGGGTGATTGAGAAAAAGGAGAAGATATTATGACTACTGTACAGCCGGGCAATGATCATGTCAAATATAGCCGGGTGAAGGTCATAGATATCTGCCGGGTGACAAGTGTTCACTATACAGCCGGGTAAAAGAGTTTTTATCTTGCCGTGTAAATGAATAACTGTGTTGCCGGGTAATGAAGAAAAGCATGCCGGGTGATATAGAAGACAACTATGTTGCCGGGTGATGAAGAAAGCAAGCCGGATGAAAATGAAAGCAACTATGTTGCCGGGTGATGAAGAAAGCAAGCCGGATGAAAGAAAAGCAACTGTGTTGCCGGGTGATGAAGAAAGGTTGCCGGGTGATGTTTTGAAGACTACTATACTGCCGGGTGATGAATAAAACCAATCAGGTGTAGTTGTTCCTAACCTTTACCCGTCACTACAGTGACTTACCCGTCTCTACAGTGTTTGACCCGTCAAGTGTTTTTCACATGTTATTTGTTGACCCGTCATATGTTGTGACTTGTCCCAACAGTACATGACCCGTCCCAACAGTGCATGACACGGATCAACATTGCTTGACCCGGCAAGGCTTATTGGGCTTTTGTGCTTGCCCGTCCCAAATTGTTGACCCGGCACTTCAAAGTTTGACCTAATTTTTAACGATATAAAAACCCGCCTCTTCACAAACACTTATCATTTTTCACTCACACATTCAAGCAAACACTCTGTACTTAAATCCTTTGATTATCATATTCAATCGTTTGTTCTATAACAAGTCTGATCGATTGAATAAGGTATTGATTATGTGTTTTGTTCTTGATAAACCTGCAAATCGACCGATAAAATGAAAAACGATGATGAACAGTGTTTTTGATCATTGAATCGACACTTTGATTGTGTGTGTTAAAACCAAAATCGAATGTTGTTTTAAGTATAAAATCTGTCGATCATCAACAATCAATCACTCATTTGCACTAAAATACCTTAAAACCAACTGAATCAATCAAAATTGTTCATAACTGTCAAAACCGCCATTGATGAACCTTGAAAGTTCTTAAGTGTTAACTTCAAACTGACAAAATATGTGCTGAACATTAACAAATCATTGTTAAAAACTAAGATTAACATGTTAAACAACTTCATCATACAAATGTCAAATTTATGTCTTAAGTGTTAAACTGTTAAATTGAAAAATGTTGTATAATCATTAAAATTCAAAGTTGTTTTGATCAAAATGATGAAAATCAATTTGTTAGATCAATTTAGGGTTAAAATGTTTATGTGAATGTTTTTCTTCTTAACTTTTGTTCAATCACTTATGAAAAATTTGATATGTATTAATGAAGAATCTAACACATTTGTCTTGTTTGTGTTTGTTTTTGTTTTAACAGATGGAGAATCTAAAGTTTGAACCTAAGCACAATCTGGTGGCATGTTTGGATGAATCTATCCCTGAAACTGAAGGTTACAGAGATATGATCAGATTCATAAAGAGGACAAAATATGTGTATGCTATGTGTGCCAAACCGGTCATATATGCTAGATTGATAAAGAGTTTTTGGAGGACAGCTGAAGTAATCAGAAATGATGATGGTGTTGCTGTTGTTAGAGGAAACATTACTAGAGAATTGGTGTTGACAGTTTCTGAAGAAGCAATCAGAACTTCTTTGAGGATTGACGAGGATGAAGTAGGAATGAATGATGAATTGACTATGGCTGAGTGTCAATCGTGCTTTGTTAATATGGGACATCCTCCTGCATTTCCAAAGTCACAATTTTATAGAGCCAGATTGGGAAAGAAATGGAAGCTATTGTGTTATGTTGTCCAACAGTGTATGTCTAGGAGGAGTGCAGGTTTTGACAACTTCCCATCTGATATAGCGTCTCCAATTGTTGCTATAGCTGAAAACAAACCATTTAATATGTCAAGGTGGATCATGAATGGTTTTGTGTTTAATCTGGTTAAAGGGAAAGATTTAAGTTTCTCATGTACCCGAGATTCTTACAGTTGATGATAAATGTTGCTTATCCAATCATCAGAGAAGAAGGTGTAGTTGGTGGAATTTTGTATACTGAGGACATGAACGATCTATCTTACAGAAAGATGAGCATCGGGAATGTGCCTAGTGTTGAGTTATTTGACTATATGAGAGATATAGCAAATAATGAAGAAGATGTTGAGATTGTCTATCATCATATTTCACACGGAGAGATTGTAAATCCACAGGATCTGGTTGATGAGATGCCTGACAATTTATTGGATGATGATGAGTATAATGCTCGTCATGCAGAAGATGAAGATGAATCTGAAAATGATGGCAATGGTGATGATGATAATGATGATGATAATGGAGATGATGAAGATAGTGATGGTGAAAGTGAAAATGATGGTGGTGATAATGCTGAATCTGATTCAGAGGAGGCAGAGATTATTGAAGCAGCTGAGCCGATGGAATTGGAAACAGAAAATGTTGGAGTTATTGAACAAGTTGTGAGAGAAGAACCTGTTGAGGTTGCTTCTGTTGAAAAAGAAGTGGAAATTGAAGTTGCTAAGCCTATCACTAAACAGTATGTTAGATCTCGAAGATCTAAATCTGTTGTTGAGAAAGTGATGAGTGAGCCTGAAGAGATAGATGTAGTTCAGATTGCTCAGGAAGTAATGGCCGAGACTGAGACTATTGCACAGATAGTTGATGAAGTTGATGCTGGCGTTACTGATCCTATCCCTGTTGATATACCCACCACATCATCCCCTGTTGCAGAAAACATTGAACAAATTTTGGAGTCTTCGCCAAAAGTTGTGTCAAGTGTTGATGATATTGAGAATAAGAAAAAGATTGTTGAGTTAGAAGAGATGGTGGAAAAACTTGTAGCTGCGAATGAACTGTTGAAAGCTTCAAATGATAGGAAAAAGAAAAGACTTGAAGAGTTTTGGGCTACTCACAATCAAAATCTGGAAACTTTCAAAGCTTTGGATACTTATCATCTTAAATTGAAGATTGAACATGATGAGTTGAAGGCTGAGTATTGAAGGAGGAACATGAGAATTTGAAGTATGATCACAAAGAGTTGAAGGCTGAATGCAATACTCTTGAGGCAGAAAAAGAGATGTTGGAGAAATGGTTAGAAGAAACTCGATCGAAGAAATCCGGGTCCACATCTGACAAATATTTTTCTGACGAAGTTATGGAAGTGTCTGAACCTTCGCAAGCAGCAAAAGTATATTATACTCGAGCACGTGGTACAACCAATGTGGGTATAAGGGTGGAATCTCCAATTATCATTCCCGATGAAGCTGTTGGTGATTCTGTCAATTTTGACAAGGCTGAGGGAAAAAGGAAGTTAGATGCTGTACCGGAAATCACTGGTGTTGAAGATTGTAGTAAAAAGGCGAGATTAGATGAGACAGTGCAGATTGAGCCGATTCAATCTGTGACTGTAGTTGAAACTGAAGTGATTGAGACAGCTAAGGCAGATGAAACTATGAGTGAAGCTAAAGTTGATAAACCAGTTCAGGTTGAGCCGATTCAATCTGAAGCTGCTGTATTTGAAGAAGTGCCTGAAACTGTTGTAGTTGAAGATGTGCCTGAAACTGTAACTGAAGAAGCAGGTCAGTTTGAGCCGGTTCAAACTGACAATGCACCGATGATTGAGGCTTTAGATGATTTGGATGATATAGATTTTACTGAGTCTGAACCAGAAGTTGAACCAGAAAATAATCCAGATCATGAGATTCCAGAGGACTTAGCTGAAAGATTTGCCTATCTTGAGAAGATGAAATACAATGCAGTTTATTTGAATGGGCTAACTGTAAGTCAAATAAACGAAGAATATGAAAAGTGTTTAATAGCTCAAGACAAAGCTGCTGCTGATGAAAAAGAGTTTATCATTGAGATGGGAGAATGGACACCGCTTCAAGAAAGTTTGAACATAGAAGACTTGCCTCCAACTGAACTGTATCACCAAAATCCGGAAGAGATGTCTAGTAGGAATATGCGAGATTGGTTGAGCTCAAGGAATTATCCTTATAAGACTCTGAAGAGGTTGAAACAAGAGTCGTTGAGGAAAATTGTTGTTAGTTTCATGAAGACGGAGAAAATGTACAATCGTATGTTTTATTTGGACTACAACAACCCTCAATACTATGAGCTGACTAAAAGATTCAAAGTTCTCGGACCGAAGGAAATACCGGTGATGGCTTTACCTGAGAATGCACATAAGAAAAGGCATGAGTTGATGGACATGTTCCCAAGTGAAGCTAAGTCATACAACATACCTATGGATGTACGTGAATCATGGCATAAATCAGCCACAGCAGGTGACGTTGTGAGGTCACTGCTGAGCAAGGGTCAGTCTATTGCTGAACTTCTTGATTCAATGATCGTACCGGAAAAATCCAAGAAGGTGAAGATTATTGCGTGGAAATATGACGAGGTATTCGATGCATTTATGATTAAAAGAGTTAATGGTTTATGTGACGTATACCATTATTACTCTAGCATTTTTAAGTTGGAAGTTCAAGATCTGAAAGAGTTGCACAAACTTAGACTGATAAATCACACGCATGCTGAGCGTGGTGATAAATGTGCAATGTTACTTGATGCCGGGATAGCCAGATCACCGAAATATTTGGACTTCAGAGGTCAACAGGAGGACAGTGCTTATGTGCAAGCGAAGAAAGAAAGAAAGAAAAAGAAGTTGGTTGTTAGTGAGGACATGTACTTGGAGGAATTTTCTGATGAGTATTTTGATAAAGTAACTAATCCTGGACTGAAAGTGATTGATGGTTCTCAAATGACAAAGCCAATACTTAGAGTTTTCTACAATCAAGAAACCTTTGAGTTGAAGCTTGTTCGAAATTTGGACGATTGGGATAAAGATATGATTACTTTATTTAGTACCTTTGAGCTAAAACTGCTGCATCCATCCTACATTGATTTTCTGAGAAGTTGCAGAATGGAGAAATGTAAAGATAAACTGGCTGAAGCTGATCGAAAACTGTTTGTTGTGATGATAGAAGTGATAGCAGCTGCATCAGAAAAGATTCGAGTACGGAAGGCATTTCTCAATTCTAATCTTGTGAGGGTTGACATTCCGGAGATAGAATTTATGAGAATTAGTGCGAAGGGTACTTTGGAGGTGCAAGTCAAAGGGAAGGAGATGCCTTATGAATTTTATGCTAACATTGATTTTGCAGGTTTAAATCTTGATTCACTGAGACGCATGAATGCCTGCCCAATCCTTACCAACGAGTCCAAACCACGAAAAGCCAAGATTGCAGAAAAGTTCAAATCTTGTATAGAAGAAGCACTGAAGGAACAAGAAGAGTTTAAAGGAAAAGAGTTGCTGGATATCAAAGAGGAACCAGAAGATTGGTGAGAGAGATTGAAGCTGAACAAAGATGAAAACTGTTGAAGATTTTGCTGAAGATTCAAAGATAAATCTTAGGGGGAGTACTGTTAGGGCTATTTCCTAGTTAAGATTTACTTTGTATTTGTTTATATGTTTATGTATAGTTTAGGGTGTATTTTGTTATATTCCTTAAACTTGTAATTGTTGCTTTAAAGCATGTAGTGAGAGAGTGTGAGGAGAGAGGCTAGATCACAATTCACGTAAAAGAGAGAACTTAGTGTGTGTGATTTATTTTCTCCTGCACTTGTATTACAAATCTGCTTTGATCATCAATATACAAAGAGAATTATTAGTATGAATTGTGTTAATGATTAAACTGTGTTTGTGTATGAATTATTCTGATCATTGAGCGATATTAACGATCCAATTGAACCTATCATTTTAGTTAGATTATATAGGTACATGTTGTGGTTTATAAGAAAATTTTTATTTTTTCAAAAGTTGATTTTTTGATCAAATTTGTTTTTTGTGTGACTATATAGGTAAATATGGTGTTTTATAAGAAAGTTTTTATGTTTTCGAAAGTTGATTTTTTGAACAAATTTGTTTTTGTATGATTATATAGGTAAATGTTGTGGTTTATGTGAAAATTTTTTAATTTTTCAAAAGTTAATTTTTTGATCGAATTTGTTTTTGTGTGATTTTATAGGTAAATGTTGTGGATTATCCGAAAATTTTTGATTTTTTCAAAATTTAATTTTTTGAATAAAATTAATTTAATTTTTCGAATAAAACTAGTTTTAGTTAGATTATATAGGTAATTGTTGTGGTTTTATAAGAAAATTTTTGATGTTTTCGAAAGTTGATTTTTTTATTGAATTTGTTGTTTGTGTGATTATATAGGTAAATGCTGTGATTTTATGTGAAAATTTTTTATTTTTTCAAAAGTTGATTCTTTGATCAACTTTGTTTTTGGTGTGATTATATAGGTAAATTTTGTGGTTTATATAAAAATTTTTATTTTTTTAAAAGTTGATATTTTGACCAAATTTTTTTTTATTATATAGGTAAATGTTGTGATTTATGTGAAAATTTTTTATTTTTTCAAAAGTTAATTTTTTGATCAAATTTGTTTTTGGTGTGACTATATAGTTAAATGTGGTGTTTTATAAGAAAAGATTTTATGTTTTCGAAAATTGATTTTTTTATCAAATTTGTTTTTGTGTGATTATATAGGTAAATGTTGTGGTTTATGTGAAAATTTTTTATTTTTTCAAAAGTTGATTTTTTGAAAAAATTTGATTTTAGTTAGATTATATAGGTAAATCTTGTTACTTTTTATAAGAAAATTTTTGATGTTTTCGAAAGTTGGTTTTTTAATCGACTTTGTTTTTAGTGTGATTATATAATTAAATGTTGTGGTTTTATGTGAAATTTTTTGATTTTTGCAAAAGTTGATTTTTTATCAAATCTGTTTTTGGTGTGATTATTTAGGTAAATGTTGTGGTTTATGTGAAAAAATTTTATGTTTTTGAAAGTTGATTTTTTGATCAAATTTGTTTTTGGTGTTATTATATAGGTAAATGTTGTGTTTTTATATGAAAAGTGTTGATGTTTTCGAAAGTTGATTTTTTAATCAAATTTGTTTTTGTGTGATTATATAGGTGAATGTTGTGGTTTATGTGAAAATTTTTGATTTTTTCAAAAGTTAATTTTTTGAAAAAAATTTGTTTTAGTTAGATTATATAGGTAAATCTTGTTACTTTTTATAAGAAAATTTTTTATGTTTTCGAAAGTTGGTTTTTTAATCGAATTTGTTTTTAGTGTGATTATAAAGGTAAATGTTGTGGTTTTATATGAAATTTTTTGATTTTTTCAAAAGTTGATTTTTTGATCAAATTTGTTTTTGGTGTGATTATATAAGTAAATGTTGTGTTTTTATGTGAAAAGTTTTGATGTTTTCGAAAGTTGATTTTTTGATCAAATTTGTTTTTGTGTGATTATATAGGTAAATGTTGTGCTTTATGCGAAAACTTTAGATTTTTTCAAAATTTGATTTTTTGTATAAATTTGATTTTAGTTAGATTATATAGGTACATGTTGTGGTTTATAAGTAAATTTTTGATGTTTTCGAAAGTTGATTTTTTTATCGAATTTGTTTTTTGTGTGATTATATAGGTAAATGTTGTGGTTTTATGTGAAAATTTTTATTTTTTAAAAAGTTGATTTTTTGATAAAATTTGTTTTTCGGGTGACTATATACGTAATTGTTGTGGTTTTATATGAATTTTTTTTATGTTTTCCAAACTTTATATTTGGATCAAATTTATTTTCGTGTGATTATATATAGATAAATGTAGTGGTTTATGTGAAAATTTTTAATTTTTCAAAAGTTGATTTTTTGATCAAATTTGTTTTTGTGTGATTTTATAGGTAAATGTTGTGGATTATCCGAAAATTTTTGATTTTTTCAAAATTTATTTTTTTGAATAAAATTAATTTAATTTTTCGAATAAAATTAATTTTAGTTAGATTATATAGGTAATTGTTGTGGTTTTATAAGAAAATTTTTGATGTTTTCGAAAGTTGATTTTTTTTATTGAATTTGTTGTTTGTGTGATTATATAGGTAAATGCTGTGGTTTTATGTGAAAATTTTTGATTTTTTCAAAAGTTGATTCTTTGATCAAGTTTGTTTTTGGTATGATTATATAGGTAAATTTTGTGGTTTATATGAAAATTTTTATGTTTTTAAAAGTTGATATTTTGATCAAATTTATTTTTGTGTGATTATATAGGTAAATGTTGTGGTTTATGTGAAAATTTTTTATTTTTTCAAAAGTTGATTTTTTGATCAAATTTGTTTTTGGTGTGACTATATAGGTAAATGTGGTGTTTTATAAGAAAAGTTTTATGTTTTCGAAAGTTGATTTTTTGAACAAATTTGTTTTTGTGTGATTATATAGGTAAATGTTGGGGTTTATGTGAAAATTTTTTATTTTTTCAAAAGTTGATTTTTTGAAAAAATTTGATTTTAGTTAGATTATATAGGTAAATCTTTTTACTTTTTATAAGAAAATTTTGGATGTTTTCGAAAGTTGATTTTTTTATCCAATTTGTTTTTAGTGTGATTATATAAGTAAATGTTGTGGTTTTATGTGAAATGTTTTGATTTTTTCAAAAGTTGATTTTTTGATCAAATTTGTTTTTAGAGTGATTATTTAGGTAAATGTTGTGGATTATGTGAAATTTTTTAATCTTTTTGAAAGTTGATTTTTTGATCAAATTTGTTTTTGGTGTGACTATATAGGTATATGTTGTGTTTTTATATGAAAAGTGTTGATGTTTTCGAAAGTTGATTTTTTAATCAAATTTGTTTTTGTGTGATTATATAGGTGAATGTTGTGGTTTATGTGAAAAGTTTTGATTTTTTTAAAAGTTGATTTTTTGAAAAAAATTTATTTTAGTTAGATTATATAGGTAAATCTTGTTACTTTTTATAAGAAAATTTTTTATGTTTTCGAAAGTTGGTTTTTTAATCGTATTTGTTTTTAGTGTGATTATATAGGTAAATGTTGTGGTTTTATGTGAAATTTTTTGATTTTTTCAAAAGTTGATTTTTTGATCAAATTTGTTTTTGATGTGATTATATAGGTAAATGTTGTGTTTTTATGTGAAAAGTTTTGATGTTTTTGAAAGTTGATTTTTTGATCAAATTTGTTTTTGTGTGATTATATAGGTAAATGTTGTGCTTTATGCGAAAACTTTAGATTTTTTCAAAATTTGATTTTTTGTATAAATTTGATTTTAGTTAGATTATATAGGTACATGTTGTGGTTTATAAGTAAATTTTTAATGTTTTCGAAAGTTGATTTTTTTATCGAATTTGTTTTTTGTGTGATTATATAGGTAAATGTTGTGGTTTTATGTGAAAATTTTTATTTTTTAAAAAGTTGATTTTTTATAAAATTTGTTTTTCGGGTGACTATATACGTAATTGTTGTGGTTTTAAATGAAATTTTTTTATGTTTTCCAAACTTGATATTTGGATCAAATTTATTTTCGTGTGATTATATATAGATAAATGTAGTGGTTTATGTGAAAAATTTTTAATTTTTCAAAAGTTGATTTTTTGATCAAATTTGTTTTTGTGTGATTTTATAGGTAAATGTTGTGGATTATCCGAAAATTTTTGATTTTTTCAAAATTTAATTTTTTGAATAAAATTAATTTAATTTTTCGAATAAAATTAATTTTAGTTAGATTATATAGGTAATTGTTGTGGTTTTATAAGAAAATTTTTGATGTTTTCGAAAGTTGATTTTTTTATTGAATTTGTTGTTTGTGTGATTATATAGGTAAATGCTGTGGTTTTATGTGAAAATTTTTGATTTTTTCAAAAGTTGATTCTTTGATCAAGTTTGTTTTTGGTGTGATTATATAGGTAAATTTTGTGGTTTATATGAAAATTTTTATGTTTTTAAAAGTTGATATTTTGATCAAATTTATTTTTGTGTGATTATATAGGTAAATGTTGTGGTTTATGTGAAAATTTTTTATTTTTTCAAAAGTTGATTTTTTGATCAAATTTGTTTTTGATGTGACTACATAGGTAAATGTGGTGTTTTATAAGAAAAGTTTTTATGTTTTCGAAAGTTGATTTTTTGAACAAATTTGTTTTTGTGTGATTATATAGGTAAATGTTGAGGTTTATGTGAAAATTTTTTATTTTTTCAAAAGTTGATTTTTTGAAAAAATTTGATTTTAGTTAGATTATATAGGTAAATCTTTTTACTTTTTATAAGAAAATTTTGGATGTTTTCGAAAGTTGATTTTTTTATCCAATTTGTTTTTAGTGTGATTATATAAGTAAATGTTGTGGTTTTATGTGAAATGTTTTGATTTTTTCAAAAGTTGATTTTTTGATCAAATTTGTTTTTAGAGTGATTATTTAGGTAAATGTTGTGGATTATGTGAAATTTTTTAATCTTTTTGAAAGTTGATTTTTTGATCAAATTTGTTTTTGGTGTGACTATATAGGTATATGTTGTGTTTTTATATGAAAAGTGTTGATGTTTTCGAAAGTTGATTTTTTAATCAAATTTGTTTTTGTGTGATTATATAGGTGAATGTTGTGGTTTATGTGAAAATTTTTGATTTTTTGAAAAAAATTTATTTTAGTTAGATTATATAGGTAAATCTTATTACTTTTTATAAGAAAATTTTTTATATTTTCGAAAGTTGGTTTTTTAATCGAATTTGTTTTTAGTGTGATTATATAGGTAAATGTTGTGGTTTTATGTGAAATTTTTTGATTTTTTCAAAAGTTGATTTTTTGATCAAATTTGTTTTTGTGTGATTATATAGGTAAATGTTGTGGTTAATGCGAAAACTTTAGACTTTTTCAAAATTTGATGTTTTGTATAAATTTGATTTTAGTTAGATTATATAGGTACATGTTGTGGTTTATAAGTAAATTTTTGATGTTTTCGAAGGTTGATTTTTTTATCGAATTTGTTTTTTTTGTGATTATATAGGTAAATGCTGTGGTTTTATGTGAAAATTTTTATTTTTTAAAAAGTTGATTTTTTGATAAAATTTGTTTTTCGGGTGACTATATACGTAATTGTTGTGGTTTATATGAAATTTTTTTATGTTTTCCAAACTTGATATTTGGATCAAATTTATTTCGTGTGATTATATATAGATAATTGTAGTGGTTTATGTGAAAATTTTTTAATTTTTCAAAAGTTGATTTTTTGATCAATTTTTTTTTTGTGTGATTTTATAGGTAAATGTTGTGAATTATCCGAAAATTTTTGATTTTTTCAAAATTTATTTTTTTGAATAAAATTAATTTAATTTTTCGAATAAAGTTAATTTTAGTTAGATTATATAGGTAATTGTTGTGATTTTATAAGAAAATTTTTGATGTTTTCGAAAGTTGATTTTTTTATCGAATTTGTTTTTGGTGTGATTATGTAGGTAAATGCTGTGATTTTATGTGAAAATTTTTTATTTTTTCAAAAGTTGATTTTTTGATCAAATTTGTTTTTGGTGTGATTATATAGCTAAATCTTGTAGTTTAAATGAAATTTTTTATGTTTTTAAAAGTAGATTTTTTGATTAAATTTGTTTTTGTGTGATTATATAGGTAAATGTTGTGGTTTATGTGAAAATTTTTTATTTTATCAAAAGTTGATTTTTTGATTAAATTTGTTTTTGGTGTGACTATATAGGTAAATGTGGTGTTTTATAAGAAAAGTTTTTATGTTTTCGAAAGTTGATTTTTTGATCAAATTTGTTTTTGTGTGATTATGGGAAAATTTTTTATTTTTTCAAAAGTTGATTTTTTGAAAAATTTGATTTTAGTTAGATTATATAGGTAAATCATGTTACTTTTTATAAGAAAATTTTTGTGGTTTCGAAAGTTGATTTTTTATCGAATTTGTTTTTAGTGTGATTATATAGGTAAATGTTGTGGTTTTATCATTTATGTGAAATTTTTTGATTTTTTCAAAAGTTGATATTTTGATCAAATTTGTTTTTGGTGTGATTATTTAGGTAAATGTTGTGGTTTATGTGAAAATTTTTTAAGTTTTTTAAAGTTGATTTTTTGATCAAATTTGTTTTTGGTGTGATTATATAGGTAAATGTTGTGTTTTTATATGAAAAGTTTTGATGTTTTCGAAAGTTGATTTTTTGATCAAATTTGTTTTTGTGTGATTATATAGGTGAATGTAGTGGTTTATGTGAAAATTTTTGATATTTTCAAAAGTTGATTTTATGAATAAATTTGATTTTAGTTGGATTATATAGGTAAATGTTGTGGTTTTATTAGAAAATTTTTGATGTTTTCGAAAGTTGATTTTTTGATCAAATTTGTTTTTTGTGTGATTATTTAGGTAAATGTTATGATTTATAAGAATTTTTTTTATGTTTTCGAAAGTTGATATTTTGATCAAATTTATTTTTGTGTGATTATATAGGTAAATGTTGTGTTTTTATATGAAAAGTTTTGATGTTTTCGAAAGTTGATTTTTTGATCAAATTTGTTTTTGTGTGATTATATAGGTAAATGTTGTGTTTTTATATGAAAAGTTTTGATGTTTTCGAAAGTTGATTTTTTGATCAAATTTGTTTTTGTGTGATTATATAGGTAAATGTTGTGGTTTATGAGAAAACTTTAGATTTTTTCAAAATTTGATTTTTTGTATAAATTTGATTTTAGTTAGATTATATAGGTACATGTTGTGGTTTATAAGTAAATTTTTGATGTTTTCGAAAGTTTATTTTTTTATCGAATTTGTTTTTTGTGTTATTATATAGGTAAATGTTGTGGTTTTATGTGAAAATTTTTATTTTTTAAAAAGTTGATTTTTTGATCAAATTTGTTTTTCGGGTGACTATATAGGTATATGTTGTGTTTTTATATGAAAAGTGTTGATGTTTTCGAAAGTTGATTTTTTAATCAAATTTGTTTTTGTGTGATTATATAGGTGAATGTTGTGGTTTATGTGAAAATTTTTGATTTTTTGAAAAAAATTTATTTTAGTTAGATTATATAGGTAAATCTTATTACTTTTTATAAGAAAATTTTTTATGTTTTCGAAAGTTGGTTTTTTAATCGAATTTGTTTTTAGTGTGATTATATAGGTAAATGTTGTGGTTTTATGTGAAATTTTTTGATTTTTTCAAAAGTTGATTTTTTGATCAAATTTGTTTTTGGTGTGATTATATAGGTAAATATTGTGTTTTTATGTGAAAAGTTTTGATGTTTTCGAAAGTTGATTTTTTGATCAAATTTGTTTTTGTGTGATTATATAGGTAAATGTTGTGGTTAATGCGAAAACTTTAGACTTTTTCAAAATTTGATGTTTTGTATAAATTTGATTTTAGTTAGATTATATAGGTACATGTTGTGGTTTATAAGTAAATTTTTGATGTTTTCGAAGGTTGATTTTTTTATCGAATTTGTTTTTTTTGTGATTATATAGGTAAATGCTGTGGTTTTATGTGAAAATTTTTATTTTTTAAAAAGTTGATTTTTTGATAAAATTTGTTTTTCGGGTGACTATATACGTAATTGTTGTGGTTTATATGAAATTTTTTTATGTTTTACAAACTTGATATTTGGATCAAATTTATTTCGTGTGATTATATATAGATAATTGTAGTGGTTTATGTGAAAATTTTTTAATTTTTCAAAAGTTGATTTTTTGATCAATTTTTTTTTTGTGTGATTTTATAGGTAAATGTTGTGAATTATCCGAAAATTTTTGATTTTTTCAAAATTTATTTTTTTGAATAAAATTAATTTAATTTTTCGAATAAAGTTAATTTTAGTTAGATTATATAGGTAATTGTTGTGGTTTTATAAGAAAATTTTTGATGTTTTCGAAAGTTGATTTTTTTATCGAATTTGTTTTTGGTGTGATTATGTAGGTAAATGCTGTGATTTTATGTGAAAATTTTTTATTTTTTCAAAAGTTGATTTTTTGATCAAATTTGTTTTTGGTGTGATTATATAGCTAAATCTTGTAGTTTAAATGAAATTTTTTATGTTTTTAAAAGTAGATTTTTTGATTAAATTTGTTTTTGTGTGATTATATAGGTAAATGTTGTGGTTTATGTGAAAATTTTTTATTTTATCAAAAGTTGATTTTTTGATTAAATTTGTTTTTGGTGTGACTATATAGGTAAATGTGGTGTTTTATAAGAAAAGTTTTTATGTTTTCGAAAGTTGATTTTTTGATCAAATTTGTTTTTGTGTGATTATGGGAAAATTTTTTATTTTTTCAAAAGTTGATTTTTTGAAAAATTTGATTTTAGTTAGATTATATAGGTAAATCATGTTACTTTTTATAAGAAAATTTTTGTGGTTTCGAAAGTTGATTTTTTATCGAATTTGTTTTTAGTGTGATTATATAGGTAAATGTTGTGGTTTTATAATTTATGTGAAATTTTTTGATTTTTTCAAAAGTTGATATTTTGATCAAATTTGTTTTTGGTGTGATTATTTAGGTAAATGTTGTGGTTTATGTGAAAATTTTTTAAGTTTTTTAAAGTTGATTTTTTGATCAAATTTGTTTTTGGTGTGATTATATAGGTAAATGTTGTGTTTTTATATGAAAAGTTTTGATGTTTTCGAAAGTTGATTTTTTGATCAAATTTGTTTTTGTGTGATTATATAGGTGAATGTAGTGGTTTATGTGAAAATTTTTGATATTTTCAAAAGTTGATTTTATGAATAAATTTGATTTTAGTTGGATTATATTGGTAAATGTTGTGGTTTTATTAGAAAATTTTTGATGTTTTCGAAAGTTGATTTTTTGATCAAATTTGTTTTTTGTGTGATTATTTAGGTAAATGTTATGATTTATAAGAATTTTTTTTATGTTTTCGAAAATTGATATTTTGATCAAATTTATTTTTGTGTGATTATATAGGTAAATGTTGTGTTTTTATATGAAAAGTTTTGATGTTTTCGAAAGTTGATTTTTTGATCAAATTTGTTTTTGTGTGATTATATAGGTAAATGTTGTGTTTTTATATGAAAAGTTTTGATGTTTTCGAAAGTTGATTTTTTGATCAAATTTGTTTTTGTGTGATTATATAGGTAAATGTTGTGGTTTATGAGAAAACTTTAGATTTTTTCAAAATTTGATTTTTTGTATAAATTTGATTTTAGTTAGATTATATAGGTACATGTTGTGGTTTATAAGTAAATTTTTGATGTTTTCGAAAGTTTATTTTTTTATCGAATTTGTTTTTTGTGTTATTATATAGGTAAATGTTGTGGTTTTATGTGAAAATTTTTATTTTTTAAAAAGTTGATTTTTTGATCAAATTTGTTTTTCGGGTGACTATATAGGTAATTGGTGTGGTTTTATATGAAATTTTTTTATGTTTTCCAAACTTGATATTTGGATCAAATTTATTTTCGTGTGATTATATATAGATAAATGTAGTGGTTTATGTGAAAATTTTTTAATTTTTCAAAAGTTGATTTTTTGATCAAATTTGTTTTTGTGTGATTTTATAGGTAAATGTTGTGGATTATCCGAAATTTTTTGATTTTTTCAAAATTTATTTTTTTGAATAAAATTAATTTAATTTTTCGAATAAAATTAATTTTTGTTAGATTATATAGGTAATTGTTGTGGTTTTATATATGAAAATTTTTGATGTTTTCGAAAGTTGATTTTTTTTATTGAATTTGTTGTTTGTGTGATTATATAGGTAATGCTGTGGTTTTATGTGAAAATTTTTGTTAGGGTTATTTCCAGTTTAAGATTTACTTTGTACTTGTTTTATACATTTTTGTATAGTTTAGGGTTTATTTTGTTATTTTCCCTAAAATGTATTTGTTGCATACAGCATGTAGTGAGAGAATGTTTAGGAGATAGTCTAGATCACATATTCACGTTAGAGAGAGAACTAAGTGTGTGTGATTACATTCTCCTGCATTTTGTACTACAGATTTTGCTTTGATCATCAATACAAGAGAATTATTTAGTAATGAATTGTGTTGCTGATTGAACTGTTTGTTTGTGCTAATCATTCTGATCATTTTGTGCAATATCGATCCAATTGAACATATCAATTGGTATCAGAGCTGTTGGTATTGTGTTCTTCGCTATTCATCAAGCAAAACACTACAATATTGCTCAAAAATCATGATCTGAATCAATTGTTGCTGTTTTTAGTTGTGATTTATCATCGCAATCACTCCTAATTCACAACGATTGTGCAAATTCCATCAGATTATCATCAGATCTGAGGAATTAAGAAGATAGAAAAAGTTACTGTTCGATCGAATTTTGCTCAAATTCATCAAAATTTGATCATGTTTTGGATTGATTGAGATTAGGGATTGATAATCGGACCATTTCACTGATTGTGTGTGATATTTGAAGAAATTGGACAAGTTTTTGATAAACCCAGAAAAATTCTCATGATGAAGATGATGAACAGTATGAACTGGTTGAAGATTAACTAGCCGGGTGATAAAATTGACTTAGACAATTTCCTTTGGACTTAGATTTGTGAACAATTAGGTCCTGTGCAGCCGTGTAAAGGATTTTGTGCTAGACGGGTAAAGAATTTGACGAGAAAAAGGTGTACTGTTCAGCCGGATCAAGTACTGTTGTGCCAGGTGATACACTGTTACGCCGGGTGATTAACAAATTCAGCCGGGTGATCAACAACTGTGTAGCTGTGTCAACATTTACTCTGTCGGGTGATCAACTGTTCAGCCGGGTAAAGCCTTTCTGCCGTGTCAAGATTCCAAGCCGGGTCAAGTTATTGCCGTGTGAAGTTAATACTATTCTGCCGGGTAACTGTTCTGCCGGGTAAAGAATACAAGACTTACAATTGTTAAGTCGGGTCACTGTTTAGCCGTGTGAAGACTTTTCTCAGCCGGGTGAAGAACAAAAGCTACTGTTCAGCCGGGTGAAGAAGAATTTTTCACTGTTCAGCCGTGTGACTCATTTTTAGTTGTTTTAATTCTTGTTTTTCTCATCTTGTCATTTATTATTTGTCTTTATTTTAGTAGTTTAACTATTTCTTTCCAAAAATCCACAAAAACCAAAAATATTTTCTTTAAAAATTGTTAAAATGGCACCTAATGATGATTCTGATAACCGTGTTCCTAGACTTGTCAATCGTGCAGATTTCAAGAATTGGACGATTAGACTGAAGCATCATCTCTGCTCAATAGACAATGATCTTTGGAAGTCAATTGACAAGGGTCCTCACATACCTACACAGACTGCTCCGGATAGTGCAAGTACCTACACCAAGGACTCTACTGAACCTTATCCAGAGGATAATCTATTAGCAGAAGATTTAAGGAAAGTGAAGAACGATAGCAAAGCTTATTCTTTGATGTGTAAGGGTTGCCACTACAAGTACTGTCAAGGTTGGACACTTATCAAACAGGTTATACACTGTTCAAAGCCTTAAATTCGATCTGTGAAGGAGGTGAACAACTCAGAAGTCTGAAGAAACAAAAGCTGAAGAGACAGTTGGAGTTATTTGAACACACTGCTGGAGAGTCCGTGCACCAGATGATGAATAGGTTTGTTCATCTGACTACTGAAATGTCCAATGTGGGTGCGAAGACAGATCTCCAAGATCTGAATGACAGATTGTTATGTGCACTTCCATCATCATGGAAACAGACTGTGACTTTACTGAAACATAATGAGATGTTTCCGATGGACCTAGATTTGCTCATTGCAAAGATAGAGGAAGTAGAGATTGATGAAAGCTCTAGAAATACTGATAGAACTGGTTCACATGCACAATACACATATATTGTGAATCCTGCTAACACTGTGGAGAATGCCTTTCTTGCACAAGATGCAACTAAGTTTGAAGATGAGGGTGATCTATTTGTTGGCGCAAGTTTTTATACTGATTCATCATACTTTCCAAGCTCGCCAACTTATTCTCAACCTCAATCTCCATCAAGAGCTCAAGTTCAAACACAATCTGAAAGTCAAAGTTCTACTGTTCAAGCCAAGGTAAAAGATGTGATAAACATCTTGTTACAAGATGATGAAACAAAGAATGCTTTTACTGCATTCATGGCAAGCTTTCAAGCGTATCAAGGAAGTCATCTGAATCAAATGGATGTCGTTCTTCAAGATCTTTTTGAAATGGATCCTGATGACGTTGAGGAAATGGATTTGAATTGGCAGATGGTGATGGTTGCATATCGAACACAAAAGCATGCATATGTTAACCGAAGTTTCAAACCACATGCAAACAAGACAGTTGGTTTTGACAAATCAAAGGCCAGATGTTTTAACTGTAACTGCTATGGTCATTTTTCAAGGGAATGCAAAGCTCCTAAGAATCAGAACTACAATGATCAAGCGAGTTCAAGTGGACAGAATCAAGGTCAAGGTCAAAGTTCGCAATAGTCTTCAAGCTATCAAAGCAGAAATCAACGTTTCATACAGAAGCCATATCAAAGTCTTCCCATGCCAAAACTGGAAGATGAAGGAAAGAAGCCAGAAGATCAAACTAAAGCACTGGTGGTTAGTGTAAAAGATGGATACGACTGGAGTGCTTATGCAGAACAGTTCACATCTGATCTTACATCCAGTCTGGCATTAGTTTGTGAAATTGAGGAAGATTGGTCTGAAGAAGGAGATATCAAGGTGATAGATACTGTAAGTGAAGATTTTGAAGAATATGACTGGAGTGCAAAGTCAGATCCTGTTGAAGAATCTGAATCAGAAATTGCGCTGATGGCTACATCCAGTGAGTCTTCATCATCTACTGAATAACCAAAGGTTAGTACTGATTTACCCCCTAACTATGTTCCTTTGCCTGATGATGTTAGAGGTAGGTTATGTTCAGAACAATGCATTCAACAGGTAGAACATTATCGAACTCATTCATTTAAAATTGGTGATAAGTTAAGTAAACATGAGAAAATTCATGAACAACTTAAAATTGATCACAAAATTTCTGATGAGAAGATTTTGTCTCTTAAAGAATCATGGAACAAAACTTTAAAGGAATTGGAAATAGTAACAAAGCAACTTGAAGAAATGACAAAGAACTTTGAACAAGAAAAAGTTGCTCATGCTGTCACGCAAGTTGAACTAACAAAAGTGAAAAGTTGTAAGAACATGGTTAAACAACTTATAAGTGAAAGAGGTAACAAAACCAAAACCCGGTTGGGTTTTACTCATGAACCAATGCCAAATTCAATCACTCACCTGAAAATGAAAGAAAATTCAAAGAAATTCAAAGAAGTAAATCTGAATCTGAAGGATCTGAAGTTTTGATGGAAAGTTTGAAAGAAGAAGATGGTGTGACAACTGAAGCTGATGATGAAGCTAGCAACAAATCAGAGCCTGTTCTGATTCAACTTGTTGAGTATCCTGAACTGAATCCGAAGTCAGAAACAGTGAAGGAAGAAGGTGAGTTTTCAGGATACAATGATCCTGAATACATCAGGTGGAAGAAAGAACAAAAGGCGCAAGTTGCTGATCAGTTGATTAAGAAGCAAGAAGTGAAAAAGACTGAAGTTTCGAATGCAAAGGTAAAATCGAAAACCAATCAATCTGAAACGAAACAGTCAAAAGGCAAAAGTGTCTTAAAATCAAATGACAACACCAAAGTTCAAAGTGTTAAAACTGTTAAGAAGAAAGTGTCAAAAGGTAAGACAATCAAGTTTGTGTCTGCAGGAACGTTTGATTTGAACGGATCTTATGGTAAACCAATCAATTCTCCAATCAAATCTAACTCTGGTCTGAAAACAGGTTCAGGTCCTAAGTCTTCCGCTGTCAATGATAAGAGAATTGAATCTAAAAAGGTAACCAAACAGAACAGTTTAAAATCGAACCAAAGTCCCATGCAATCAAATTCACAATCAAAATCTCCACAAAAGAAAGTTAATCTAAAACCGAACAAAACTGATAATGAATCTCGAATGAGTTCAACATCAAAAGTTAACAATCGGCTCTTTAGGATTAGCAAGAAACACTGTGAGATTTGTGATCGTTATAACCATGCAATTGCTGAATGTTTCTTTAACAGGTACTGCAGTTTCTGTGACAAAAGAAATCATTTTTCAGAAGAATGTTATTATAACAAATTTTGTGATATTTGTGAAAGAAGAAACCATGACACAAAGGATTGTTTCTTTCGATCAAACTCAACAAGAGAAATGACACCATTTTCAGATTTTCGAAGAAATCAGTCATTTGGTTTTCAAAATGTTAATCAAAGTCATTCTCCTGTTTTGAGAAAGTTTAATCGAAACAATTCAGTTTCTAACTTGCAGGTTAATAGATTTTAAGCCAAGAGCTTTGATGGTTAGAAATCAAAAGTTTGAAAATAATCTTGCTTTGAGAAGAAAGCAACCAATTCACGCCAATGGGCGAAACAACAGTTTTCAGCATCAAAATCTCTTAAATGAAACAAATTTTCAAAATGTTCAATATCAACAAGTTACTATTGCAGATAGATTCGGAAAACCCAAGACCGTGTGGGCCTGGGTTGACCAAACTAACTAAGTGATTGTTGAAATGCAGGTACGCCCAAGAAGACCTATCAACTCATGGTTCGTTGATAGTGGGTGTAGCCGGCATATGACAGGCAACCATGCCTTGCTTCAGGATTTCAAGCTGAAAAATGGTACACACGTTGCATTTGGAGGTGATGCCGGTGGTAAAATAACAGGAGAAGGAACCGTATCCAATGGGATCATTAGTTTTGATAAAGTCAACTACTGTGCACAGTTGAACTTTAATTTACTAAGTGTTTCTCAAATTTGTGATAAATCTTATTCAACTTTATTTGATGATTCTTTCTGTAATATACTCAAACCAGGTTTCAAGATTGACAATGAGTGGGTGGTGGTTAAAGCTCCAATAGATCGTGACGTATACAAGCTTGATATGTCGCAGATTGATGCTGAAACCGAAACTACTTGTCTCATTGCACATGCTTCGAATGATGAGAGTCAGCTTTGGCATAGACGGCTGGGCCATTCAAACTTCAGAAACATGAATCGTTTAGTGACTGGAAATCATGCTGTGGGAATACCTTCAAAGAAGTTCTCTACAACTGATCTCTGTCAAGCATGTTTGAAAGGAAAACAGCATCGCATGTCTTTTAAGTCCAAGCCAGAAAACTCCATTTCAAAACCCTTGCAGATGCTACATATGGATCTTTTCGGACCAACAAATGTGCAAAGCATCGGAAAGAAGTCTTACTGTTTTGTCATCATTGACGATTTCACTAGATTTTCTTGGGTTTATTTCTTGCATGTTAAATCTGAAACTGCTGAGTTGTTAAAAGAATTTATTATCAAAGTTGAAAATCAGTTGGATTGTAAAGTGAAAACTTTAAGA
Source organism: Tagetes erecta (assembly GCA_030867185.1). NCBI lineage: Eukaryota > Viridiplantae > Streptophyta > Magnoliopsida > Asterales > Asteraceae > Tagetes > Tagetes erecta. The sequence goes on from CM061497.1 coordinate 10,688,107, forward strand.
AGTGATAATGGAACAGAATTTAAGAACGCTAATGTTGATATGTTTTGTGCAGAAAAAGGAATTGCTAGACAATTTAGTGCTCCAAGAACGCCTCAACAAAATGGGGTTGCGGAACGGAAAAACCGGACACTAATTGAAGCAGCAAGATCCATGCTTGCAGATGCCAAAATTCCTATCACATTCTGGGATGAAGCCATTGCTACTGCATGTTTTGTACAAAACAGAACATTACTGGTTCAGGATAAACACAAAACATCTTATGAGTTGTTATTTGGAAGAAAACCAAATATTTCATATTTGAAAGCATTTGGTTGTCCTGTATCGATTCTAAATTTAAATGATCATCTCGGGAAATTTGAGTCAAAATCTGACGATGGATTTTTCCTTGGATATTCGTCTGTTTCTAAAGCTTATCGAGTTTTTAATAGCAAAACAAATACTGTTATTGAAACTATTAACGTAAAGTTTTTAGAAAATTCGTTTCCGTCAGTGGCGCATGGTCCCGAATGGTTATTTGATTTAGATTCGTTATCAAAATCTTTCAATTCTAACTTGTTTGATTTTTCAGGAAAAGCAAGGAAAGAATCAGGTGACTTGGGATGCTTTAGTGACGATTCTGATAATGACGAGGATGGAAATCTCAACTCTGAGTATCCGTTCATGTCATTTCATAATCCTGATCATGTCAAATCTAGTCAAGCTCCGGGTCCTTCTGGTTCTCAAGACGATCAAGAATCAAACAATCTTGAAGATGATGTGAATACGCAAAGTTCTCCTAATGATGGTGGATCTGTTCAGAATCAACCATCATCAGATCCGAATGCTGAAGTTATTCCAGAATCATTTGATTACTTCATCAATTCACCGGATCAAGTCCCGAACTTCACTCCGCATGTGTCTACTATTCTACAAGATCTACCGAATCTGAATCAATCGAATCTGGAGAGTCAAGTGCAAGGAGATGACATACCAATTCATCGAATTCACAAGAAACATCTTGTCTCTCAGATTATAGGGCCGTTGAATCAGAGAACTACAAGAAGTCAAACTGAGCAAGCCAATGTTTGTCTTTATTCATGTTTTCTTTCTCAAGTGGTGCCGAAGAACATTTCAGAAGCGTTGCAAGATAATAGTTGGATTGAAGCCATGCAAGAGGAGTTACTTCAATTTCGCAAACAAGAGGTTTGGAAATTAGTGGACTTACCTGAAGGAGAGAATGCGATTGGTACAAGATGGTTGTACAAAAACAAGCCAGATGAACGTGGCATTGTTGTGAGAAACAAAGCGAGACTCATTGCACAGGGATATACTCAGGAAGAAGGCATTGATTATGAAGAAGTGTTTGCTCCGGTCGCAAGACTTGAAGCCATACACGTTTTTCTTGCATATGCCTCCTTCATGAAGTTTAAAGTATTCCAAATGGGCGTTAAAGGCGCTTTTCTGTATGGACCGATTACAGATGATGTATATGTCAGACAACCTCCAGGTTTTGAAGATCCTGACTATCCTCATCGTGTATACAAGTTGAGTAAAGCTCTATATGGTCTACATCAAGCTCCAAGAATCTGGTATGAGACATTATCTAAGCATTTACTAGAACATGGATTCACAAGAGGACAGATTGATCCAACTTTGTTTATGAAGAGGGAGAATGAAGAACTCTTATGTGTTCAAGTTTATGTGGACGATATTATTTTTGGATCGACCAGTGCGTCAATGTGCAAAGAATTTGAGGAAATCATGAAGTCTAGATTCCAGATGAGTTCAATGGGGGAGATTAATTTCTTTCTTGGATTACAAGTGAAACAATCAGCTGACGGAATTTTCATCAATCAATCAAAATTTGTTGAGAAGTTGTTGAAGAAGTTCAAGATGCAAGATTGTCAGACTATTCGAACTCCATCTGATGTGAACTGCAAGATACAGCCGGATCCAAAAGGCAAATCCGTGGATCAAACACTATACAGATCAATGATCGGTTCACTGATGTATCTTACTGCATCAAGACCAGACATCATGTATGCTGTATGTGTGTGCTCAAGATATCAGTCTGATCCGAAAGAGTCGCACCTGGTTGCTGTGAAACGTATTTTCAGATACCTTAAAGGGAAACCGAATCTTGGGTTATGGTATCCTTATGAAGGAAATTTTGAATTATATAGTTATTCTGATAGTGACTTTGGTGGGTGTGCTCTTGACATGAAATCGACTACTGGTGGATGTCAATTTCTGGGTCCTAGACTTGTCTCTTGGCAATGCAAGAAGCAGACCAACGTTTCTGTATCCACAGCTGAAGCAGAGTATATCGCTGCATCTGCAGGATGTTCTCAAGTTTTGTGGCTACAAAACCAATTGCTTGACTACGGGTTTAACTTTCTCAAAACTCCTATTTACATAGACAATACTGCTGCTATGTTCATTACTGCTAATCCTGTTCAACACTCAAAAACCAAACATATCGAAATTCGATATCACTTTTTAAGAGACAACTCTGAAAAAGGTTTAATAATTTTGATTAAAGTTCATACCGACAAACAACTGGCAGATCTTTTCACAAAATCATTTTTGTCAGGCCGGTTTGAATTCTTAATTCAATCCATAGGATTAATCAATCATGATTGATTCTATCTTTGGTAAAAACAAACAAAGATCAGAAAATATAAAAGCCAAAAATATAATAAGTTGATGTCATATATTGATTCCTTTGTCTTTTATTTTATGTTTTGCATTGTGTGTGTGTATGAAAAAGAAAAGCAAAAACAAAATATAAAAGCAAAAAGAAAAGAAAATATCATGTCATAAGAATCTATATTGCACAAAGTGAGAAATGATAGTTACACTAGACATTATTTGTTACATTATTTTTAATAAAGACTGATGAATGTTAATTGATGTGCTAGACAGCTCAGGCAATTAGACTGAAAAAGTAAGTTGATTGTTGACAAACATAAACTTAATGATCTTTGTGTTAAGTTCCATTGTTATACATGTCTAGATATATATCTTTTGATACATTGCTTGTGATGATAGTTGTACATGAACGGGTAACGATGCAGTGTATTCAGTGTGATGAACCGCATCGTGAGCTTCTTTGTTGTGGTACCCACAGACCTGAAGTCTCACACGAAGTCTCTTTTGAGCTTCAAGGTGCAGCAAAAGATTCCCAAAGATGGAACAAAAAGAGTCCCAAATGTGGACCATCACCAAACAAAATTCCAAAAAGGAATTCAGAAGATTCCCAAGGGGAACGATTGGAAATGAAAAATTCCAAAATGGAATTAAAAAGAAGTCCCAAAGTGGCCCAAATCCGAATAGAACCCAGATTCCACACTGTTTATGACTGTAAGTGACCAGATTTTGTGCAATATGCATTCAGGTAGTTGTTGATAAGGAAATATGTTGACATATGTATACATGTGGGTCACATAAGTCATTCTAATCGAACCTTAATCTCATCATGATACTGAAAAAGTAAGTGTGTCAAATCGAGCTAATTGGTATGTTTTCATATCATCACTCAATCAAACATAAGTCAAATGTCCATTCAAAACTTGCAAAACATGTTCAGATAATGTATGGTATGATCTCACTGTGATATTTTGATTCATTGCATTGCATATGTCTTTATTTTAATGTGTGTGCTTTGTGTGTGCAGGCATATGGAATCCTTATTGACACATCGACATCCTTGTTAAACTTAAAAATTTCAGGAAATTTCAAGTTTAGGGGGAGAATAATTGAAGAAAAATATCTACAAAAATCCAAAAATATGTTGAATAAGTGTTTTGAATGAACAAGATTATGTGGTATGAAAAGCAAAAGTATTGGATGTGTTAAAAACAAACCCAAAGTCTTGTAATGTGATTTTCAGAAATTGCTTCGGGATATAGAAAAATTGGTTGTGCAAAAACATTTGCTTTTGAAAATCAAAGAAAAAGAAAAAATGAATTTAATTGGAATTAATGTTATTGACTTGTTTAATGTTGTTGATAATTAATGTGACAAATTCTGTTAAGGATATCTTGTCTAATTAATATGTCGAGAATGTTTGCAGGTGCAATAAATGCCGTTGAAAAAGTCAACAGACGAGAAAAGTGAATAAAAATCGCACAAGGAGTGTAGCCGGGCAAAGAATATCATAACACTATTTAGCCGGGTAATGAACACACTGTTCAGTCGGGTAAAGTTGTGTTTTGATACAAGTCGGGTGATTGAGAAAAAGAAGTGAAGCCGGGTGAAGATATTATGACTACTGTACAGCCGGGCAATGAACATGTCAAATACAGCCGGGTGAAGGTCATAGATATCAACCGGATGACAAGTTGTCACTATACAGCCGGGTGAAGATATGTTGTCATTATATAGCCGGTTAAAAGAAATCTTATCTTGCCATGTAAGTGTATAACAATGTGTTGCCGGGTAATAGTGGAAGCAACTATGTTGCCGGGTAATGAAGAATACATGCAGTGTGAAGAAGAAAAGCATGCCGGGTGATAAAGATAACTATGTTGCCGTGTGAAGAAGAAGGCATGCCGGGTGAAAGTGAAAGCAACTATGTTGCCGGGTGATGAAGAAAGGTTGCCGGGTCATGTTTTGAAGACTACTATACTGCCGGGTGATGAATAAAACCAATCAGGTGTAGTTGTTCCTAACCTTTACCCGTCACTACAGTGACTTACCCGTCTCTACAGTGCTTGACCCGTCAAGTGTTTTTACATGTTTTGTGTTGACCCGTCACACTTTGTGACTTGTTTCAAGTACTTGACCCGTCACAACAGTGTATGACCCGTCTCAACAGTGCTTGACCCGTCAAGACTTATTGGGCTTGTTATGTTTACCCGTCTCATTTTGTTGACCCGGCACCTCAAAGTTTGACCTAATTTTTAACGATATAAAAACCCGCCTCTTCACAAACACTTATCATTTTTCACTCACACATTCAAGCAAACACTCTGTACTTAAATCCTTTGATTATCATATTCAATCGTTTGTTCTATAACAAGTCTGATCGATTGAATAAGGTATTGATTATGTGTTTTGATCTTGATAAATCTGCAAATCGACCGATAAAATGAAAAACGATGATGAACAGTGTTTTTGATCACTGAATCGACACTTTGATTGTGTGTGTTAAAACCAAAATCGAATGTTGTTTTAAGTGTAAAATCTGTCGATCATCAAAAATCAATCACTCATTTGCACCAAAACATCTTAAAACCAACTGAATCAATCAAAATTGCTCATAACAGTCAAAAACCGCCATTGATGAACCTTGAAAATTCTTAAGTGTTAACTTCAAACTGACAAAATAGGTGTTGAACATTAACAAATCATTGTTAAAACTGAGATTAACATGTTAAACAACTTCATCATACAAATGTCAAATTTGTGTCTTAAGTATTAAACTGTTAAATTGAACAAATGTTGTATAATCATTAAAATTCAAAGTTGTTTTGATCAAAATGATGAAAATCAGTCTGTTAGATCACTTTAGGGTTAAAATGATTATGTGAATGTTTTTCTTCTGAAATTTTGTTCAAATCACTTATGAAAAATTTGATATGTATTAATGAAGAATCTAACACATTTGTCTTGTTTGTGTTTGTTTTTGTTTTAACAGATGGGGAATCTAAAGTTTGAACCTAAGCACAATCTAGTGGCATGTTTGGATGAATCTATCCCTGAAACTGAAGGTTACAGAGATATGATCAGATTCATAAAGAGGACGAAATATGTGTATGCTATGTGTGCCAAACCGGTCATATATGCTAGATTGATAAAGAGTTTTTGGAGGACAGCTGAAGTAATCAGAAATGATGATGGTGTTGCTGTTGTTAGAGGAAATATTACAAGAGAGTTGGTGTTAACTGTCTCTGAAGAAGCAATCAGGACAGCTTTAAGGATTGATGAAGATGAAGTGGGAATGAATGATGAATTGACTATGGCTGAATGCCAAGCGTGCTTTGTAAATATGGGACATCCTCCTGCATTTCCAAAGTCACAATTCTATAGAGCCAGATTGGGAAAGAAATGGAAGCTATTGTGTTATGTTGTCCAACAGTGCATGTCAAGGAGGAGTGCATGTTTTGACAACTTCCCATCTGATATAGCATCTCCAATTGTTGCTATAGCTGAAAACAAACCATTTAATATGTCAAGGTGGATCATGAATGGTTTTGTGTTTAATTTGGTAAAGGGCAAAAGGTTTAAGTTTCTCATGTACCCGAGATTCTTACAACTAATGATCAATGTTGCTTATCCCATGATTAGAGAAGAAGGAGTGGTTGGAGGGATACTTTATACTGAGGACATGAACGATCTATCTTATAGAAAGATGAGTATCGGGAATGTGCCTAGTGTGGATTTATTTGACTATATGAGAGATATAGCAAATAATGAAGAAGATGTTGAAGGAATTTATCATCATATTTCACACGGAGAGATTGTGAATCCTCAGGACCTGGTTGATGAGGTGCCTGATAATCTTTTGGATGATGATGAGTATGCTGCTCGTCATGCAGAAGATGAAGATGAATCTGAAAATGATGATAATGATGATGATAATGGAGATGATGAAGATAGTGATAGTGAAAGTGGAAATGATGATGGTGATGATGCTGAATCTGATACAGAGGAGGCAGAAATTATTGAAGCAGCTGAACCGATGGAATTGGAAACAGAAAATGTTGGAGTTATTGAACAAGCTGTGATAGAAGAACCTGTTGAGGTTCTTCTGTTGAAAAAGAAGTGGAAATTGAAGTTGCTAAGCCTATCACTAAACAGTATGTTAGATCTCGAAGATCTAAATCTGTTGTTGAGAAAGTGATGAGTGAGCCTGAAGAGATAGATATTGTTCAGATAGCTCAGGAAGTAATGGCCGAGACTGAGACTATTGCACAGATAGTTGATGAAGTTGATGCTGGCGTTACTAATCCTATCCCTGTTGATATACCCACCACATCATCCCCTGTTGCAGAAAACATTGAACAAATTTTGGAGTCTTCGCCAAAAGTTGTGTCAAGTGTTGATGAAAATGAGGATAAGAAGAAAATTATTGAGTTAGAAGAGATGGTGGCAAAGTTGTTAGAGACGAATGAACTGTTGAAAGCTTCTAATGATAGGAAAAAGAAAAGACTTGAAGAGTTTTGGGCTACTCACAATCAAAATCTGGAACCTTTCAAAGCTTTGGATACTGATCATCTTAAATTGAAGATTGAACATGATGAGTTGAAGGCTGAGTATGCAAAGTTGAAGGAGGAACATGAGAATTTGAAGTATGATCACAAAGAGTTGAAAGCTGAATGCAATACTCTCGAGGATGAAAAAGAGATGTTGGAGAAATGGCTAGAAGAAACACGATCAAAGAAGTCTGGGTCAACATCTGATAAAGATTTTTCAGATGAAGTGGTTGAAATGACTGAAGCGACTCAAGCACCAAAAGTTTATCTCACTAGAGCACGAGGCACAACAAATGTGGGTATAAGGGTGGAATCTCCAATTATCATTCCCGATGAAGCTGTTGCTGATTCTGTCAATACTGACAAGGCTGAGGGAAAAAGGAAGTTAGATGCAGTTCCAGAAATCACTGGTGATGAAGGTTGCAGTAAAAAGGCGAGACTGGAAGAAACAGTGCAGATTGAGCCGATTCAATCTGTAGCTGTAGTTGAAACTGAAGTGATTGAGCTGACTAAGGCAGATGAAACTGTAACTGAAGCTGAAATTGCTAAACCAGTTCAGATTGAGCCGATTCAATCTGAAGCTGCTGTAGTTGAAGAGGTGCCTGTAGTAGCTAAAATTGTTGAAATTATGCCTGTAACTGTAACTGAAGAAGCAAGTCAGTTTGAGCCGGTTCAAACTGACAATGCACCGATGATAGAGGCATTAGATGATGATAGGTTCAATTGGATCGTGAAAATCGCTCAATGATCAGAATAACACAAACACAAACACAGTTTAATCATTAACACAATTCATACTAATAATTCTCTTTGTATATTGATGATCAAAGCAGTATTGTGATACAAGGTGCAGGAGAAAATAAATCACACACACAAGTTCTCTCTCTTACGTGAATATTGTGATCTAGCCTCTCTCCTCACACTCTCTCACTACATGCTTTAAAGCAAACAAATACAAGTTTAAGGAATATAACAAAATAGACCCTAAACTATATACAAACATATAAACAAAATACAAAGTAAATCTTAACTAGGAAATAACCCTAACAGTACTCCCCCTAAGATTTATCTTTGAATCTTCAGCAAAATCTTCAATCTTTTTCTTCTTTGTTCAGCATCAATCTCTTTTTCCACTCTTCCGGTTCATCTTTGACATTCAGCAGCTCTTTGCCTTTGTACTCTTCTTGTTCCTTCAATGCTTCTTCAATACACGACTTAAATTTCTCTGCAATCTTGGCTTGACGAGGCTTGGACTCATTTGTCAGAATTGGGCAGGCATTCATGCGTCTAAGTAAATCCAGATTTAAACCTGCAAAGTCAATATTAGCATAAAATTCAAATGGCATCTCCTGTCCTTTGACTTGCACCTCTAAGGTTCCTCTTCTAGATATCCTCATATACTCTATCTCTGGTAAATCAACCCTCACGAGATTAGAGTTTAGCAATGCCTTTCTCACTCGTATCTTTTCAGTTGCCGCAGCTATAACTTCAATCATCACAACAAACAGCTTCCTATCAGCTTCAGCAAGTGCATCTTTACACTTCTCCATTCTGTAGCTTCTCAAAAAGTCGATATATGATGGATGTAACAGCTTCAACTCAAAAGTACTAAACAGTGTAATCATGTCTTTGTCCCAATCATCCAAATTTCTAACAAGCTTCAATTCAAAAGTTTCTTGATTATAAAACACTCTGAGTATAGGCTTTGTCAATTGCGAACCATCTATCACCTTCAATCCAGGATTTGTCACTTTGTCAAAGTACTCATCCGAAAACTCTTCCAAATACATATCTTCAGTTACAACCAAACGCTTCTTCTTTCTTTCTTTCTTTGCTTGCACATACGCAGTATCTTCCTGTTGGCCTCGGAAATCAAGATACTTTGGTGGTCGAGCAATCCCGGCATCAAGAAGCATTACACATTTATCACCACGCTCAGCATGCGTGTGATTTATCAACCTGAGTTTGTGCAACTCCTTTAAATCCTGAACTTCCTGTTTGAAAATGCTCGAGTAGTAATGATATACGTCACATAAACCATTTACTCTCTTTATCATAAACGCATCAAAGACTTCATCGTATTTCCATGCTATTATCTTCACCTTCTTATTCTTCTCTGGCACAATCATCGAGTCAAGTAATTCAGCAATCGACTGCCCTTTACTTAGCAGTGACCTAACAACATCACCTGCTGTTGCTGATTTATGCCAAGACTCACGCACCTCCATTGGTATGTTGTAAGATTTAACTTCACTTGGAAACATATCCATCAATTCATGTCGTTTCTTGTGAGCATTTTCAGGTAGGGCCATCACCGGAATCTCCTTCGGTCCAAGAACTTTGAATCTTTTTGTCAGCTCAAAATACTGAGGATTGTTGTAGTCCAAGTAAAACATACGATTGTACATTTTTTCAGTCTTCATAAAGCTAACAACAATTTTCCTCAAAGATTCAGACTTCAACCTCTTCAAAGTCTTATATGGGTAATTTCTTGAACTCAACCAACTACGCATGTCTGAAGCAGTCATATCTTCTGTATTTTGGTGATACAGTTCAGTCGGAGGTAAATCTTCTATATTCAAACTCTCTTGCATTGGAGTCCATTCACCCATCTCAGTAATAAACTCCTTTTTATCGGCTGCAGCTTTGTCTTGATGAATCATACATTTTTCATATTCTTCGTTTATCTGACTCACCGTCAACCCATTCAAAAATACAGCATTATACTTCATTTTCTCAAGGTATGCAAACCTTTGATCCAAATCATCCGGAATCTCTTCAACAACATTTGATTCTGGCCCAGCTTCATCTTCAGATTCAGTGAAATCAATATCGTCCAGATCATCCAACGCTTCAATCATAGGTGCATCGTCAGTTTGAACCGGCTCAAACTGACTTGCAACTTCAGCTACAGTTTCAGGCATATCCACAGCTTCAGATTGAATCGGCTCAACCTGAACTGTTTCTTCAGAACCAACTTCTTTCTCACTATCTGTGACTGCAAATACTTCAGTTTCAGCTACAGATTATGTCATAGTTTCATCAATTTTCTCAGTCTCAACTACAGCTACAGATTGAATCGGCTCAATCTGCACTGTTTCAACAATCTTAGCCTTTTTCGAACTTTCTTCATCACCAAAAATCTCTGGAATAGCATCTAACTTCCTTTTTCCCTCAGCTTTGTCAGAGATGACAGTTTCAGCAACAGCTTCATCGGGAACAATGATTGGTGATTCCACCCTAATGCCAACATTCGTAGTACCTCGTGCTCTAGTCAAATAAACTTTCTGTACTTGAGATTCAGTCACTTCAACTACTTCATCCGAAAAATCTTTATCTGATGATGAGCCAGCTTTCTTCGGTTTCGTCTCCTCCAACCATTTTTCTAGCATTTCTTTCTCGGCCTCCAACGTATTGCATTCAGCTTTCAGTTCTTTGTAATCATATTTCAGATTATCATGCTCCTCCTTCAGTTTTTCATAATCATCCTTCAATTTCATATGTTCATCAACAAGCTTGACATGATCCTCATCCAACTTTTTGAAGGTTTTCAAATTCTGATTATGTATATCCCAATACTCATCAAATCTTTTCTTTTTCCGTTCATTTGAGGCTTTCAACAAATCATTCGCTTCTATCAACTTTGCCACCATATCCTCTAACTCTGCAATCCTTTTCTCCTTTTCATTCTCATTTTCATCAATCTTTGACACAAAGTTTGGTGAAGACTCCAAACCTTGTTCAATATTTTCAGCAAATTGTGATGATGTGGTGGGTAAATCAACAATAATAGGATCAGCAATGCCAGCATCAGCTTCTTCAACTATCTGTGCCATAGTCTCAGCTTCGGCCATTGCCTCCTGAGCAATTTGAAGTACGTCAATCTCTTCAGGCTCTACAATCACAGGCTCTTTAACTGGTTTCGACCTCTTCCTTCTGACATACTGAACAGAGATGTCCTTTGGAACTTCAGCAACTGATTCTTCTATAGAAGTAACCTCAACAGGTTCTTCTATCACAACATTCTCAATCTCTACTTCCATAGGTTCGGCCATTTCAACAATCTCTGCCTCCTCTGAATTAGATTCAGATTCAGCACCTTCATTACCACCATCATCATGTTCATCATCACTATCACTATTCTCACCTTCTTCTTCATCTTCTGGATGACGAGCAAAGTACTCGTCATCATCTAACAGGTTATCAGGCACCTCATCCACTAGGTCCTGTGGATCAACAATCTCACCATGAGAAATATGGTAATACACACCTTCAACATCTTCTTCATTGTTGGCTATATCTCTCATATAGTCAAACAACTCTACATTAGGCACATTCCCGATGCTCATCTTTCGGTAAGATAGATCGTTCATGTCCTCAGTGTATAGCATACCTCCAGCATAACCTTCAGATCTGATGATAGGATAGGCAATGTTGATCATCAGTTGTAAGAATCTTGGGTACATAAGAAACTTAAACCTCTTGCCCTTCACCAAGTTAAACACAAAGCCATTCATGATCCATCTTGACATATTAAATGGCTTATTCTCTGCTATGGCAACTATCGGTGATGCAATATCTGATGGGAAATTATCAAACCCTGCACTCCTCCTGGACATGCACTGCTGGACAACATAGCATAGCAGCTTATACTTCTTTCCCAACTTCGCCCTATAAAACTGTGATTTTGGAAATATAGGTGGATGACCCATATTAACAAAACACGATTTGCATTCATCCATGGTCAGCTCATCATTCATCCCAACCTCATCTTCATCTATCCTCAGGGCATTTCTGATAACTTCTTAAGAAACTGTCAGAACCATCTCTCTGGTAATATTTCCTCTTACAACAGCAACACCATTCTCATCTCTAACAACCTCTGCTGTCCTCCAGAAACTCTTAATCAGCCTTGCATATATGACCGGTTTGGCACATATAGCATACACATATTTGGTCCTTTTGATAAACTTGATCATATCCCTGTAACCATCTGTTTCAGGAATTGATTCATCCAAACATGCTACCAAATTGTGTTTAGGCTCAAACTTGAGATTCTCCATCTGTTAAAACACAAACAAACACAAAACAAGACAAATGTGTTAGATTCTTCATTAAAACATATCAAAATTTTCATAAGTGTTTGAACAAAAGTTAGAAAGCAAAACATTCACATAATCATTTTAAATTCTAAATTGTTCTAATAACCTGATTTTCATCATTTTAATCAAACAACTTTGAATCTTAAAGATTATACTTAATGTTTCAATTTTAACAGTTAATCACTTAAGACATAATTTTGACAATTTTATGATGAAATTGTTTATGATGTTTTGGTTCAGTTTTAACAAGTATTCATCACTTTTAAACAGATATTTCATCATTTTGATGGTTAACTTTTAAGAGCTTCAAAGTTCATCAATGGCGATTTTAACTGTAGTGACAATTTTGGTTGATTAAGTTGATTTTAAGGTGTTTTGGTGCAAATGAGTGATTGAATATTGATGATCGACAGTTTTTAACCTTAAAACAACATTCGATTTTGGTTTTAACACACAAAATCAAAGTGTCGATTCAATGCTCAAAACACTGTTCATCATCGTTTTTCCTTTAATCAGTTGATTTGCAGGTCTATCAAGGTCAAAATCACTAAATCACTACCTTATCCAATCGATCAACCTTGTTACAGAGCAAAACGATTGAATATGATAACAGGCGATTTAAGCACAGAGTGTTTGTTTGAAAGTGAATGTGTGAAATGATAAGTGTTTGTGAAGAGGCGGTCTTTTGTATCGTCAAAAATTTAGGTCAAATTTTAAGTGCCGGGTCAACAAAAGGGACGGGTAAACATAAAAGGCCCAATAAGCTTTGACGGGTCAAGTACTGTAGTGACGGGTCATGTACTGTAGTGACGGGTCATGTACTGTAGTGACGGGTCAAGTACATAAGACAAGTCGCAAACATGTGAAAAACACTTGACGGGTCAAATACTGTAGAGACGGGTAAGTCACTGTAGTGACGGGTAAAGGTTAGGAACAACTACACCTGATGGGTTTTATTAATCACCCGGCAGAATAGTAGTCTTCAAACATCACCCGGCAACCTTTCTTTATTACCCGGCAACATAGTTGCTTTCCTTCTTCATCCGGCTTGCTTTCTTCATCACCCGGCAACATAGTTGCTTTCTCTTCACACGGCATGATTTCCTTCATTACACGGCAACACAGTTGTATCACCCGGCATGCCTTTTCTTCTTCACACGGCAACATAGTGACTCATTTACACGGCAAGATAAAAGACTTTTACCCGGCTGTATAGTGAACACTTGTCACCCGGCAGATATCTGACTTCTTTACCCGGCTGTATTTGACATGATCTTTGCCCGGCTGTACAGTAGTCAATATCTTCACACGCCTTTACTTCTTTTTCTCAATCACCCGGCTCATATCAGACCCACAACATTACCCGGCTGAACAGTTCTTTACCCGGCAGAATAGTTGCGTCTGATATCTTTGCCCGGCTACAACCCTTGAACGATTTTCTTTACTTTTTCTCGTCTGTTGACTTTTTCAACAGCATTTATTGCACCTGCAAACATTCTTCGACATATTAATTAGACAAGATATCCTTAAAAAGAATGTTTGTCATATTAATTATCAAACAACATTAAACAAGACAATAATGTTTATTCCAATTAAATTCATTTTTCTTTTTCTTTTTCAAAAATGTTTTTGCACAACCAATTTTTCTATATCCCGAAGCATTTTCTTAAAAAACAATTCACAAGACCTTGGGTTTGTTTTTAACACATCCAATACTTTTGCTTTTCATACCACATAATCTTGTTCATTCAAAACACACTTATTTAAAACAAAATATTTTTGGATTTTTGTAGCTATCTTTCTTCAATTTTATTCTCCCCCTAAACTTGAAATTTCTTGAAATTTTTAAGTTTAACAAGGATGTCGATGTGTCAATAATGATTCCATATGCCTGCACACACAAAGCACACACATTAAAATAAAGACATATGCAATGCAATGAATCAAAATATCGCAGTGAGATCATACCACACATTATCTGAACATGTTTTGCAAGTTTTGAATAGACATTTGACTTATGCTTGATTGAGTGATGATATGAAAACATACCAATTAGCTCGAGTTGACACACTTACTTTTTCAGTATCATGATGATATTTAAGGTTCGATTAGAATGACTTATGTGACCCACATGTATACATATGTCAACATATTTCCTTATCAATTCGGATTTGGTCCACTTTGGGACTTCTTTTTAATTCCATCTTTGGGAATTTTTCTTTCCTATCGTTCCCCTTGGGAATCTTCTGAATTCCTTTTTGGAATTTTGTTTGGTGTTGGTCCACATTTGGGACTCTTTTTGTTCCATTTTGGAATCTTTTGCTGCACCTTGAAGCTCAAAAGAGACTTCGTGTGAGACTTCAGGTCTGTGGGTACCACAACAAAGAAGCTCACGATGCGGTTCATCACACTGAATAGACTACATCGTTACCCGATCATGCACAACTATCATCACAAGCAATGTATCAAAAGATATATATCTAGACATGTATAACGATGGAACTTAACACAAATATCATTAAGTTTATGTTTGTCAACAATCAACTTACTTTTTCAGTCTAATTGCCTGAGCTGTCTAGCACATCAATTAACATTCATCAGTCTTTATTAAAAATGATGTAACAAATATTGTCTAGTGTAACTATCATTTCTCACTTTGTGCAATATAGATTCTTATGACATGATATTTTCTTTTCTTTTTGCTTTTATATTTTGTTTTTGCTTTTCTATTTCTTTTTCATGCACACACACAATGCAAAACATAAAATAAAAGACAAAGGAATCAATACTTGACATCAACTTATTATATTTTTGGCTTTTAATTTTCTGATTTTTGTTTTGTTTTCGAAAAATAGAATCAATCATGATTGATTAATCCTATAGATTGAATTAAGAATTCAAACCGGCCTGACAAAAAAGATTTTGTGAAAAGATCTGCCAGCTGTTTGTCGGTATGAACCTTAATCAAAATTATTAAACCCTTTTCAGAGTTGTCTCTTAAAAAGTGATATCGAATTTCGATATGTTTGGTTTTTGAGTGTTGAACAGGATTAGCAGTAATAAACATAGCAGCAGTATTGTCTATGTAAATAGGAGTTTTTAGAAAGTTAAACCCGTAGTCAAGCAACTGATTTTGTAACCACAAAACTTGAGAACATCCTGCAGATGCAGCGATATACTCTGCTTCAGCTGTAGATACAGAAACATTGGTCTGCTTCTTGCATTGCCAAGAGACAAGCCTAGGACCCAGAAATTGACATCCACCAGTTGTCGATTTCCTGTCAAGAGCACAACCACCAAAATCACTGTCAGAATAGCTATATAATTCAAAATTTCCTTCATAAGGATACCATAACCCAAGATTTGGTTTTCCTTTAAGATATCTGAATATACGCTTCACAGCAACAAGATGCGACTCTTTCGGATCAGACTGGTATCTGGCGCATACACACACAGCGTACATGATGTCTGGTCTTGCGCCAGTAAGATACATCAGAGAACCGATCATTGATCTGTATAGTGTTTGATCAACTGCTTTGCCCTTTGGATCAGGTTGAATCTTGCAGTTCACATCAGATGGAGTTTGAATTGTCTGACAATCTTGCATCTTGAACTTCTTCAACAATTTCTCAACAAATTTTGATTGATTGATGAAAATTCCGTCAGCTGATTGTTTCACTTGTAATCCAAGAAAGAAATTAATCTCCCCCATTGAACTCATCTGGAATCTAGACTTCATGATTTCTTCAAATTCTTTGCACATTGACGCACTTGTTGATCCGAAGATAATATCGTCCACATATACTTGAACACACAACAAATCGTCATTCTCCCTCTTCATAAACAAAGTTGGATCAATCTGACCTCTTGTACATCCATGTTCTAGTAAATGCTTGGATAATGTCTCATACCAGATTCTTGGAGCTTGGTGTAGACCATATAGAGCTTTACTCAACTTGTATACACGATGAGGATAGTCAGGATCTTCAAAACCCGGAGGTTGTCTGACATATACGTCATCTGTAATTGGTCCATACAATAAAGCACCTTTAACGTCCATTTGGAATACTTTAAACTTCATGAAGGAAGCATATGCAAGAAAAACGCGTATGGCTTCTAGTCTTGCGACCGGAGCAAACACCTCTTCATAATCAATGCCTTCTTCCTGAGTGTATCCCTGTGCAATGAGTCTTGCTTTGTTTCTTACTACAATGCCACGTTCGTCTGGCTTGTTTTTGTACAACCATCTTGTACCAATAGCATTCTCTCCTTCAGGTAAGTCCACTAGTTTCCAAACTTCCTGTTTGCGAAACTGAAGTAATTCCTCTTGCATGGCTTCAATCCAACTGTTATCTTGCAGCGCCTCTGAAATGTTCTTTGGCACCACTTGAGATAGAAAACACGAATAAAGACAGACATTTGCTTGCTCAGTCTGACTTCTTGTAGTTCTCTGATTCAACGGCCCAATAATCTGAGAGACAGGATGTTTCTTGTGAATTCGATGAATTGGTATGTCACCTCCTTGCACTTGACTCTCCAGATTAGAAGTATTCAGATTTGGTAGATCTTGTAGTATGGAAGAAGTATGCGGTGTGAAATTCGGGACTTGATCCGGTGAATTGATGAAGTAATCAAATGATTCTGAAATAACTTCAGCATTCGGATCTGATGATGGTTGATTCTGAACATATCCACCATCATTAGGAGAAACTTGCGGATTCACATCTTCTTCAAGATTGTTCGATTCTTGATCTTCATGAGAACCAGAAGGACCCGGATCTTGACTGGATTTGACATGATCAGGATTGTGAAAAGACATGAATGGATATTCTGAGTTGAGATTTCCATCCTCGTCATTATCAGAATCATCACTAAAGCATCCCAAGTCACCTGATTCTTTGTTTGTTTTTCCTGAAAAATCAAATAAGTTAGAATTGAAAGATTTTGATAACGAATCTAAATCAAATAACCATTCGGGACCATGAGCCACTAACGGAAACGAATTTTCTAAAAACTTGACGTTAATAGTTTCAATAACAGTATTTGTTTTGCTATTAAAAACCCGATAAGCTTTAGAAACAGACGAATAACCTAGGAAAAATCCATCGTCAGATTTTGACTCAAACTTCCCGAGATGACCATTCAAATTTAAAATCGATACCGGACAACCAAATGCTTTCAAGTAAGAAATATTTGGTTTTCTTCCAAATAACAACTCATAAGAAGTTTTCTGTTTATCTTGCACTAATAATGTCCTATTTTGTACAAAACACGCAGTAGCAATAGCTTCGTCCCAAAAAGTGATAGGGATTTTGGCATCTGCGAGCATGGATCTTGCTGCTTCAATCAGTGTCCGGTTTTTCCGTTCCGCTGAACTTCTTGATTCGATGATCGTACCGGAAAAATCCAAAAAGGTAAAGATTATTGCATGGAAATATGACGAGGTGTTTGATGCATTCATGATAAAGAGAGTTAATGGTTTATGTGATGTATATCATTACTACTCTAGCATTTTCAAGTTGGAAGTTCAAGATCTGAAAGAGTTGCACAAACTTAGACTGATAAATCACACGCATGCTGAGCGTGGTGATAAATGTGCAATGTTACTTGATGCCGGGATTGCCAGATCACCGAAATATCTTGACTTCAGAGGTCAACAGGAGGACAGTGCTTATGTGCAAGCGAAGAAAGAAAGAAAGAAAAAGAAGTTGGTTGTTAGTGAGGACATGTATTTGGAGGAATTTTCTGATGAGTATTTTGATAAAGTAACCAATCCGGGACTGAAAGTGATTGATGGTTCTCAAATGACAAAGCCAATACTTAGAGTTTTCTACAATCAAGAAACATTTGAGTTGAAGCTTGTTCGAAATTTGGACGATTGGGATAAAGATATGATTACTTTATTCAGTACCTTTGAGCTGAAACTGCTGCATCCATCCTACATCGATTTTCTGAGAAGTTGCAGAATGGAGAAATGCAAAGATAAACTGGCTGAAGCTGATCGAAAACTGTTTGTGGTGATGATAGAAGTGATAGCAGCTGCATCAGAAACGATTCGAGTACGGAAGGCATTGCTCAATTCTAATCTTGTGAGGATTGACATTCCGGAGATATAATTTATGAGGATTAGTGCGAAGGGTACTTTGGAGGTGCAAGTCAAGGGGAAGGAGATGCCTTATGAATTTTATGCTAACATTGATTTTGCAGGTTTAAATCTTGACTCTCTGAAACG
The DNA here is from genome assembly GCA_030867185.1 of Tagetes erecta. NCBI lineage: Eukaryota > Viridiplantae > Streptophyta > Magnoliopsida > Asterales > Asteraceae > Tagetes > Tagetes erecta. The sequence continues at coordinate 10,706,619 of CM061497.1, forward strand.
CATGAATGCCTGTCAAATTCTTACAAATGAGTCCAAACCAAGACAAGCAAAGATAGAAGAGAAATTCAAGTCATGCATTGAAGAAGCACTGAAGGAACAAGAAGAGTTTAAAGGAAAAGAGTTGCTGGATATCAAAGAGGAACCAGAAGATTGGTGAGAGAGATTGAAGCTGAAAAGGATGAAAAGTGTTGAAGATTTTGCTGAAGATTCAAAGATAAATCTTAGGGGGAGTACTGTTAGGGCTATTTCCTAGTTAAGATTTACTTTGTATTTGTTTATATGTTTATGTATAGTTTAGGGTCTATTTTGTTATATTCCTTAAACTTGTAATTGTTGCTTAAAAGCATGTAGTGAGAGAGTGTGAGGTGAGAGGCTAGATCACAATTCACGTAAGAGAGAGAACTTAGTGTGTGTGATTTATTTTCTCCTGCACTTGTATTACAAATCTGCTTTGATCATCAATATACAAAGAGAATTATAAGTATGAATTGTGTTAATGATTGAACTGTGTTTGTGTATGACTTATTCTGATCATTGAGCGATATTAACGATCCAATTGAACCTATCAATTGGATCTAGATCTGAGATTGTTTGGTGATGTTGTTTGCAATCAGTGATGCGGAATCTCACTGATCACGTATTGATGCTTGAATGTTCATGAAGATCAATGCAAGGTATGATGAAGATTATGATAATATGAATAGGTGAATTGTATTAGGTCAATAGAGAGGTTACAATGGATATTCAATGAAATGTATGCAACTCTCTATAACAAATGACCTAGGTGATGGTATTTATAGTTCATACCATTCACCTTACAATGTAACCTAACCACGTGCAGTTAAGCACAAACGCGCATTTAAACACGAAACGATTACACAAATATTCTAAGACAAATACAAATTATGAACGTCTTCACCCGTGCTTGCTCGTGATGATGCTCGATATCTTCACTCGCTTATATTTGGAAAGTGACATCTTCAAATAACCCCAACAGTACTCCCCCTAAGATGACACTTTACAAATCAGGCATATCAGCTTAAACCTTCATGTGACGAGTATAGAGAGCAACTTCAAGTTTTGGTATGCATTATCTTCAAGAGGACCCAACAGTACTCCCCCTAAGATGATGTTGCCAAAACTCTGTCTTTCAACAAGCAATCTGCATCCTTCTCTCCCTTTTGAGTAAACATCAGAGGCTATGGAAAGAAATACGCAGAGAGTAGATTCCGGTGAATCTATATATCAGCAACGGGATCTTCTTGAACGGTTGAAGTAGAATGAGAAGACTTCTTTGACTTAGAATACTCCCCCTCAACTTTTGCTTTAGAGGTTAACAGGATCTGTGTATGAGATATTAAGAGGAGGAATCTTAACACTCAGCAATCTGACTTGGAGATCTTTGGACTGGAATCAGACTTGAACAGGAACATCTTCAAGTCGCGTGGAAGCTTGTTCTGCAATGGAAACTGTTCCTGCAACTCAAAGAAAAACATTAAAACTCAGGCAATAATGTGCATTTATCATCAATGTAAAGATTAAGTTCTCAATCGGATGAGATATTGCTTGATGAACAACTCCTACATCAATAACATATGTTAAACTGCCAACACAAAAGAAAAAGATTAGAATGACAATCTTTTTGGTGTTTTTTTGAATTTTTCAATGTTTTTGATATTTTTGGAATTTTCTCTTTACATTTATGAATCTTTAACCTGCAATGAGATCATACTAGCAATTTATCCAACACATGTTTTGCAGTTTTTGAGAATAGACATTTGAATTGTGAAGTAATTGAGTGATGAATTGTTGAACAAATCAATTAGCTCGAAGTGACACACTTACTTTTTCTATTCTTGATGATCAATTAGGTTGATTAGGAATAAGTTATGAGTGACCCATACTTTGCACATTAGAAAGTTATACACCTCATCTAAATATCCTGAGAACAACTCAACACGTCAGGTCAATTACAATCATAAACAGTGTGGAATTTGGGTTCTATTTGGATTTGGTCCACTTTGGGACTTCTTTTGAATTCCTTTTTGGAATTTTTCTTTTTCCTATTGTTCCCATTGGGAATCTTCTGAATTCCATTTTGGAATTTGATTGGTGACGGTCCACATTTGGGACTCTTTTTGTTCCATTTTGGAATCTTTTGCTGCATCTTGAAGCTCAAAAGAGACTTCGTGTGAGACTTCAGGTCTGTGGGTACCACAACAAAGAAGCTCACGATGCGGTTCATCACACTGAATAGATTGCATCATTACCCGATGTATATCGTTGCATCACAAGATATCTATTTGATTTGTATAAACGTTTCACATGCACTAAGACGTTTCAACCACAAAAACTCATTAGAATTTAGTTAAATCATCAAAGAATATACTTGTTCAGTATAATTGTCTGAGCTGTCTCACACATCAATTTTCACGCTTCAGTATTTATTGTTTAAAATGATGCGTTGAATAACTCTAGTGTAGCTATCATTTCTCATGTACGTGCAAGTAGATTCAACATATTTTTGGATTTTTCTGGTTTTATCATGTTTTTTTTTTAATAATGATTTCTCCCCCTAAACTTTTAAATTTCTAAGAAAATTGAAAGTTTAATGAAAAGAAAATGGCAGATATGTTATCAACGTATGAAGTGTGCATGCAATATACTTAATCTAAACAGACGAAATGAAACATCGGTTGTTTCTTGCACTGCCTTCATTGTTTGATGATAGAGTACAAATTATACATATATCCCTAGTTGAGTTTGTTAACATTTTGTGTCGTTTCGTTAACGTTTTATATCATTTTTGGCACAACTAATGTTTTTGTGTTTTTTAGGTCCCATGTTGATAAAGAAACGGATAGATCGTCAAAAATCGAATCCGTAGGAAAAAACGGGGAGCGAAACGGAGTTACGAGCGAACCGGAGCGCGAAAACGAAAAACTGGATCTGAAAAAGGGGCTCAAGACGCTACGCGGCCAGAACCCCTTTTCTCACCGCGTGGCGTGGCGTGGAGGTTGTTTTTTGACGCGTTTTTGGCCCGTTTCACTATATAAACTCCTCTAACCTAAACCCTAGCCTCCTAGACTTGAATTGGGACGAATTGGGACGTTTTGGGACGAGAAAAGAGGCGTTTTTGAGGCTAGAAAGGTGAAAACAAAGCTACGGGAGAGCACGGGATCAAGGATTTGCGTCTATACGTTCCGGGTTTCTTCAATCCTTTGTTTTCTTTTCTTTTCTACCATGTCATACATTATTAAATTTGCGTTTTTGATTATGAACATGCTTGGCTAAACTCGTTAAAACTACCTAGGTGTTATGTTGATTCGTTAACTTTGTTTGAACTCATGTTTGGATTGTTGGTTATGGTTTATGTTTAATTAAAGTTTAAACCTTTATGATTGTTTAATGCATTGTATATGTTTGAATTGGTAGATTTGATATTATTAATCCATGTGTTCTTGGTGATTGTCTATGTCACGTAATAGGATTCATTTAGTCATTAACGTGAGTTGTGATTATTATGGTTTAACTGCAGTACAACCATAGGATTAGTAGTGTTAATGAAACTGGTAATAATGTATAGCTAACCTAGATATCCGTGAGGTGATAGGTTGTTAATAAGTCTTGGTTAGTTAATTTGCTAGGTTTAGGTTTTTGTGAAAATTCCGGCTTAGTGTTAATTATTAATCTTGCTTGTTAAATTAAATAATTGGGTTTAAATGGCTTTAAGGGTCGTATCGTGAGATAGATCTTTAGCGTGGGTCAATTAGACATAATTTGATTAGATAACCGTGAGGAAGTTTAATCCCGTAACCGGTGTGCTAATAACTTAATAGTTATCCTTTAGGTTTCTTCTCGAGAAGGGTCGAGGGTCTTAATTAGGAAGCTTTTAAGTGAATAACTTTAGATCCCGGTTCCATAACCATTAATCCAACGTGAGTGATAACTGAAGTTAACGATGATTCTAGCCTAGGTGGTTTGTTTTCTCTCATCTGATTTAAATCCGTCTTTCAAGTTCTCAGTTTCCATTTTTAGTAAGTTTCCTAATTTAGGAAGTTTCTATTTTTAGTAAAAACCCCCCTTTTTCAAATAATCTTTTATTTAAGTCGTGTTTATTTTAGTTGAGTCTTGTCTAGTTATTTAACGTAGTATATAGAGTCTGTGGGTCGACACCCGGACTTACTTAAGCTATATTACATTCGACCGGTCCACTGCCGGTTGTGTGTGATTTAGTTAGTCTGTCTAGGTTTTATAAATATTAAAACTAGGTGTTTATTTGTTATTTATTTTTATATATATTTGCACGCATCAAGTTTTTGGCGCCGTTGCCGGGGACTCTTGGTAATTGCGTTAATTGACTTTTTGAAAACCTAATTGCTATACACGTGCTATTTTGTTTTGTTTTATTTAAGTCGTAGGGGTCTAGTTTTTATTGTCCTTTGATTTTAAATCTAGTTAGTCTTTGGATTTTGTTTTGTTTTTGTATTTGTGTTGTGCAAGTCCAGTTTATCATTTTAATTTATTTGTTTCTTTTCTTTTGAGATGGATGTGATGCAGGGGCTAATGTCTGAAGAAACCATTACAAGAGAGATAGAGTTTATCAATCGTTTATTTGCTACTCGTTGGGATGATATGACTAATGAGGAGAAGATGACATGCAGATTAGCTCAAATAAGGTATTTAGAGGAGCTAGAAAGGATTCGGAAGAGAAGAAAGGAGGAAGAAAAACTCAGGGAAAAATTTGTGATGGTGCAGGACATGATTTTGAATCGCTGGAATGAGTGTACTCCAGAGGATAAATCAAATCTCCTAGAGCTTTATGGATTCCTTACGGAGGAGATTTTGAAATATAAGGTAGTTCAACCAGTGGTGCCTAAACAGCCAGAGATCATGGAGAGATATGTAGTCAAAGATGATGAGGATTTACCACCTGCCGGAATCTATGACTTTTCCGTCCGAGATGATTCGTCTAGTGATGATGAAGATGAGTGGGAATTGAATTGTGAAGATATGCATCATGATCCTGAGTCAGGTAAGTTTTCTGAACTCCAATCTGAGTCTCTTGATTTTAATATTCCTGTATCAGTTGACTTAATTGAGGATGAACTCGAGTCATCGGGTTCATTAAATTTTTCAAGTTTGTCTGTTGAGGATGAGATGTTGCAGGAATTCCAAGTACAACCGGAGACGAAAATGGACGTTTCAGTCCCACCTCTAGTTTGTCAGTTAGAGAAAGTAGAAATGAACAAGTGCTCAAGTGTGAAAGCAGAACTAATGAAGGTGCAGGAGGTCATGAACACTCGATGGCACTCACTAAGTTCGGCGGAGAAACTACATTATCTATCAGAGAATAGGAGGCTTACGGATGAACTGGCTAATCATAGGATAGCAGCATGCGAAGCCACTCAAGAACCGGATATCTCCACTGATGACGAGAAACCGAAAGTGGAGTATGCCGATGCAAAATTGGATAATGAAGATGATCTTTCCGAAACAGGTAAGTGTTCTGACCAAATTTCAATTTGTTCTGATATTCTTGAACTATTTGACTCTTCATGTGATACATTCGAATCTTCAGATTCTTTTGATATTTTGCAATTGTTTTGTGAGTTAGATGAGGATGAGTTAGATGTTTGTTTGTCTGAGGAGGATGAGTTCTTAAATCTAGAGTTAGATAGTTTACCCGATTATAGTGATTTAGGTATGATTGATACCGAGGGTGACTTAGCTTACTTAGATAGCCTCCTGGAAGATGAACCAGTAGAGATGATCGACCCTACAACCTATGAAAACACTAAGTGTGGGGATCATCAAGTAAGTGTGGTGATAAAAGAGGAACACCACAGCCGGCCCGTGAAACATTTAGAGGATGAAACGTTACCTAGTCTACCTAAATCACGGGAGAAGGCAAGTAAGAGAAAGAAGAAGAGTTGGGTTCAGGCTAGGATAAAGATTAAAAAATTAGAATTTAAGCATGATCGGTCTTCTAGTTACATGACCCGAATCCGATTCTTTCCAGGTAAGTTTAAATGTTGGTGGTCCGACTCGTTTAGAGTTTTACAATCAATTGTCCAAATTGTTCTCAATTTCACTTGTAAGTTTTTAAGTGTTTATCTGGATCGGGTAGAATTGAACGGGTTGGATAGAGTTCAGATTAAGGAGAAACCTCCTGATTAAGTTCAAGTGTGGGGAGGTTTCTTACTAGTTTGTAGAGTTTGTATAAGTGTCCTCTATCGAGTCAGTTTTTATTTTATTTTATTTGATCTTTTAATTTATTTTATTTTATTTTATTTTATTTTTGTCGAGTCAGTGTTATGCTCGGGTATTTTTTGTTTGTTTTTGCAGGTTTAAATCATTCTCACCCGTACTCAATCTCCATTCGGGTGAGTATGTATTTTTGAAGACGAAGGAAGATCTCGAGAGTGTCGGTGAAGCTCGATCGCGACCGAAATGCTATACGATCGAAGCTGAAGATTGGAATGAAGACTTGGAGCATACGCGTTCTGCAAATAACCAGCTAAGTCTTTTCCAATTCACCTTTCTATCTTTTATTTTTGCATTTTTATTTTTTATTTTTTTAACTGTTTTCTATCTCTACATTGAGGACAATGTAAAACTTAAGTGTGGGGATGGGAAATAGTCATTTCTAGTTTATTTATTTGTTTGTTTTGAGTCTTATAGAGTCTTAAAAAAATCAAAAAAAAATTGAAAAATGTCTTTACTAAAGTTGTGCACTTTAATAGAAAATGATAGGAAACTAATTATGGTTTTCAAATGAGTTGTGGTTTTTAAAACAAAGATGAATTTGGATAAACTTTGGTAACCCAATTAGCTGAGATAGTTTCCCTAAGTGTTTTTAATTGAAAAATAATTTTCGTGAATCTCGTGGGTCATCATCTTAGGAGAAATAGGAAGGCCTTAACTAAAGAACAATTAGGCACCATTTTAGGCTTTAGAACTTACATAGGTTAAGGGGTAGTGCCATTTTAGGATTATAACACACTTCTTGTGAAAGAAGTGGCGCATCCGCAAATAAAATGTCCACCGGGTATAGTACTGAAAAGCGCTCAAAGAAGCTGCTAAAAAAAAGAGCTCAAAGTAGCCAAATCAAAAGAAAAAAAAATGAAAAAAATGAAAAATATAAGGCAAGTGATCCAAGACCTCATGTGCTCTACCTCCGGGATAGCGACTTGGATACGACACCCCTGGGTGAGGTGATCTTGTTTTATGAAAAAAAAAAAAAAGAATAAACACTCTATACCCACACAAATTCATCCATCAAAATCCACCCTAATATGGCACTAGTTCTTATAGCTTAGTTAAGTTCTTCAGGTTATTTTGGTAGGAAAACCTTTTTGGTTTATCCTGTGCCTCGTTAAGCAACAATAATCGGGCTGACTTTTTTTTCCTCTGTGTGAGACCTTGTAGACAAATGATCTAATTAAATTGAAATTAAACATAAGGGGAAGCTTAATTAACTAGTGTTAGGGTGTTTAAATAAACGCACCGATGTTTATCTGGATTTGTTTCTTGTTTGAAAACTGTGATGAAATGTTGAAAGCCTTGATTAGTTGTGATTCTATGTGCATGCTTTTTCAGGGACGAAAAAGGTTAAGTGTGGGGATGTTTGATAGAGTACAAATTATACATATATCCCTAGTTGAGTTTGTTAACATTTTGTGTCGTTTCGTTAACGTTTTATATCATTTTTGGCACAACTAATGTTTTTGTGTTTTTTAGGTCCCATGTTGATAAAGAAACGGATAGATCGTCAAAAATCGAATCCGTAGGAAAAAACGGGGAGCGAAACGGAGTTACGAGCGAACCGGAGCGCGAAAACGAAAAACTGGATCTGAAAAAGGGGCTCAAGACGCTACGCGGCCAGAACCCCTTTTCTCACCGCGTGGCGTGGCGTGGAGGTTGTTTTTTGACGCGTTTTTGGCCCGTTTCACTATATAAACTCCTCTAACCTAAACCCTAGCCTCCTAGACTTGAATTGGGACGAATTGGGACGTTTTGGGACGAGAAAAGAGGCGTTTTTGAGGCTAGAAAGGTGAAAACAAAGCTACGGGAGAGCACGGGATCAAGGATTTGCGTCTATACGTTCCGGGTTTCTTCAATCCTTTGTTTTCTTTTCTTTTCTACCATGTCATACATTATTAAATTTGCGTTTTTGATTATGAACATGCTTGGCTAAACTCGTTAAAACTACCTAGGTGTTATGTTGATTCGTTAACTTTGTTTGAACTCATGTTTGGATTGTTGGTTATGGTTTATGTTTAATTAAAGTTTAAACCTTTATGATTGTTTAATGCATTGTATATGTTTGAATTGGTAGATTTGATATTATTAATCCATGTGTTCTTGGTGATTGTCTATGTCACGTAATAGGATTCATTTAGTCATTAACGTGAGTTGTGATTATTATGGTTTAACTGCAGTACAACCATAGGATTAGTAGTGTTAATGAAACTGGTAATAATGTATAGCTAACCTAGATATCCGTGAGGTGATAGGTTGTTAATAAGTCTTGGTTAGTTAATTTGCTAGGTTTAGGTTTTTGTGAAAATTCCGGCTTAGTGTTAATTATTAATCTTGCTTGTTAAATTAAATAATTGGGTTTAAATGGCTTTAAGGGTCGTATCGTGAGATAGATCTTTAGCGTGGGTCAATTAGACATAATTTGATTAGATAACCGTGAGGAAGTTTAATCCCGTAACCGGTGTGCTAATAACTTAATAGTTATCCTTTAGGTTTCTTCTCGAGAAGGGTCGAGGGTCTTAATTAGGAAGCTTTTAAGTGAATAACTTTAGATCCCGGTTCCATAACCATTAATCCAACGTGAGTGATAACTGAAGTTAACGATGATTCTAGCCTAGGTGGTTTGTTTTCTCTCATCTGATTTAAATCCGTCTTTCAAGTTCTCAGTTTCCATTTTTAGTAAGTTTCCTAATTTAGGAAGTTTCTATTTTTAGTAAAAACCCCCCTTTTTCAAATAAATCTTTTATTTAAGTCGTGTTTATTTTAGTTGAGTCTTGTCTAGTTATTTAACGTAGTATATAGAGTCTGTGGGTCGACACCCGGACTTACTTAAGCTATATTACATTCGACCGGTCCACTGCCGGTTGTGTGTGATTTAGTTAGTCTGTCTAGGTTTTATAAATATTAAAACTAGGTGTTTATTTGTTATTTATTTTTATATATATTTGCACGCATCATTTGATTTTTGAAAATGTTTTTAAAAAAATTCCTGCAATGATTCCTTTTTGTTTCCAACTCCATTTGATGTCAGTTGCATCGAAAGTCATCATGAACAAGATTCGGTATCTTGCCATGATAAGGGACCAGCCACGGTCTTCTTTTCTCTGTTTGACCGGCCTCCATAACTGTCCCTAACACACTAACAAATTAGTTAGAGGTAATGACCCAAACCATTTCGGTTTTGGGTCGTCCAAATTCATCAACATAAGAGATATTCTCATAAGTGCAAGGAATACTTTCAGGTGGTGGTTCTGATGATACAATGTAATTTGTACCTTCATCTTCTTTCATGGATTGTTTGTCAAAAGAGTAATTATAGTCATTCAAACAAATTGTTAATTTCATTTAAAAACAGGTTTTGTTGACTATATTTCTTATTCAAAGATTGATTCACTATTGGAATCATTTTATCATTTAAATCATGATTTCTCTTTTTGTTTTTGACAAACTTTGGTGTCCATGAATCATTGACATGTTGATTTTCATCAAACGAATGTCTATGATTAGATCTTTGAAAGTTAGAAACGTACCTGAAAGGGTATGCACGCGATGAACTTCTTTGGACTGACCTTCTCGGCTTGTAGTAGCACTCGGATGTGTTGTGATTGACCATGTCACAAATAGAGCAATACTTGTTGTAGTAACATTCCATTGTGTCGTGGTTGTACATCTGACAGTTGGTGCAGTACTTGCTGTAGTAGCATTCCATTTTCGTGTGATTGTACATATCACATATCTCGCAGTACTTCTGATGAGCCTTGAAGGGAGACTTCTTTCTTTGCTTTTGAGAAGTCTTTGCAGTTGAAGCTTTGACCTCTGAATCTTGTTGAAGCTTGCTTGAAGAAGCTGGAGTCTTGAACTTGTCACCTTTTGACCCAAAAGGAAAGACACCTTGACTGTAAATACACTCTGAGATATGATGAGTTTCAGAGTCACAGATTAAACAGTATACGTCACTGTTTGAATCACTCGGGGATTCGGAATCTTGAGACTTTGGAGTTGAAGAAAGCTGTGGTGTAGAATCAGATGAAGCGGCCTTTGTCTTGTTCTTCTTGGCTTTGCTCTTCTTTCTTCTAACCTTTTTCTTCTTCTTTGACTGAACCTCTTGTGTCTTTTCTTCTTCTTCTTGAGAAGATAGTGATCCAACAATTCCGGTTGGCACTAATCTCTCATCTTTCTTTTCAACAGACTTTTCTTTTTCGACTTCTTCTTTGATAAGCACAAGATCAGATTGTGATCTGTTGAGTTTATCGGTAAGCTCCATGAGTTGAACATTTAGATGATGCTTTTCGGTAAGCATTGAATCAACATTCTGTGTAAGAGATTTGAATCTGTCTTCACACAGTTTGTGATCTTCTTGAAGACTTTTGAATTTCTCTTGTTCTTCTTGAAGCTTGGTTTTCAGACTGCTGTTTTCTGAATTAACCATTTCAGAGAGTTTCTTCAACGCTGTAATCTCTTCTTGCAAATCTTTGATCACACTGGATGAGTGTGCATTTGATTTCGTAGCTTCATTCTTGACAGTTGTAACTTCTCTTTCACTTTTCTTGAGTGACTCTTGAAGAGATGTGATTCTGTGCTCTGATGTCTTGTGTTGTTCTTAGAGATTCTTGTGCATGGTTTCTTCCTTCTTGAGTTTATCACAAATCTTGAAAGAATATACTCTATAGTGTTCAACTTGTGTGAAACACTCTTTCGTGCACATCTTTTCTCTGACGTGAATTGGCATTTCAACATAAGAACTGTTCTCATCTTTCTTGATTTCCTTTTCAGACATCAATTTCTCCATTTCTGATTTCAATTGAGCAATTGTCTCATCTTGTTTTGCAATGGTTTCTGACAAGTTGCTGATTTCTTTATCTTTCTTTTCAATCTCTTGAATGGAAACAACATCATTGTTTTCACTCCAATCATATTCTTCTTCTTCATCATGATTTTCATGAGAATCTGCTTGACTCACAAGAACAAGTTTTGTGTGTTCATGAAAGTCTCTTCTCTTTTGATCACAAGCTTTGGCAACTTGAAGATAAGTTGTTTCAAACATGTGATTGAATTCTGTAATAAATTCATTGATATCTTCTCTTTTATTTTCTTCTCGGATCACGGTAAACATGCCCGTTCACATTTTTCTTGAATTTTCAAAGTCATTTTGATGATTTTTTATTTATTTATTTTTTTTTTTTAGAGACGGGTCAACAATTGAGACGGCTGAACAGTACTTCACCCGGCTGAACAGTGTTTCACCCGGCTGAATAGTGCTTCACCCGGCTGAACAGTGTCTTCACCCGGCTGAACAGTGCTCACACGGCTGAACAGTGATTTCTTCTACTTCACCCGGCTGAACAGTGATTTTTTCTACTTCACCCGGCTGAACAGTGTTCACACGGCTGAACAGTGTTTTTCACTTCTTCACACGACTGAATAGTATCTTCACCCGGCTGAACAGTATCAAACTTCACCCGACTAACACTTGACACGGCTGAATAGTGTATCACCCGGCTGAAAACTTCTTCAAATCTTCATATCAGATTGACTTTTCAAAGTCAAAATTGTGATGAACACAAGATCAATTCTTCAATTTTTGATGTTTTTGTTCAATTCAACACTTGTATTAGCTGAGGAATGATGTTTTTAACAATCCTTCAAAGTTTTTCTACCTTGAATCAGGCTAAATCTCATTCAGATCCGGATTTTTGATGAAGAACACAATAAGTGGGTTTTGAGACAAATTGACAAAATATGGATCGAAATCAACAAATCAGTGATGTTTGATCATGAACGAAGCTTAGGATTATGATTTCTAGCATATCTCAATCAACAATTTCTCAATATCAACAACAAATTCCGGATTTCAAAATTGAGCAGTGAATATGACGAACATGAACAATTTCTTCAAAAACTCAGTCAAATCTTCACCAATTGATCTCAAACTTTGCAGTTCTTTACACAAACATGAATCAAAGCTAATGGTAGCTAAAATTCCATCAATAACAACAACAATCAAAGATTACCCAACAGCTCTGATACCAATTGATAGGTTCAATTGGATCGTTAATATCGCTCAATGATCAGAATAAGTCATACACAAACACAGTTCAATCATTAACACAATTCATACTAATAATTCTCTTTGTATATTGATGATCAAAGCAGATTTGTAATACAAGTGCAGGAGAAAATAAATCACACACACTAAGTTCTCTCTCTTACGTGAATTGTGATCTAGCCTCTCACCTCACACTCTCTCACTACATGCTTTTAAGCAACAATTACAAGTTTAAGGAATATAACAAAATAGACCCTAAACTATACATAAACATATAAACAAATACAAAGTAAATCTTAACTAGGAAATAGCCCTAACACTAATCCTGATGATGAGATTCCAGCTGATATGCCTGAACGATTTGCTTATCTTGAGAAAATGAAGTACAATCCAGTATATCTGAATGGGCTGACTGTGAGTCAAATTAATGAAGAGTATGAGAAATGTTTGATTGCACAAGATAAAGCTGCTGCTGATGAGAAAGAATTTGTTGTTGAGATGGGTGAATGGACACCATTACAAGAAAGTTTGAATATTGATGATTTACCTCCACAAGAGCTTTATCATCAAAATCCAGAAGAAATGTCTTCCAGAAATATGCGAGAATGGTTGAGTTCGAGGAACTATCAATATAAAACTTTGAAGAGACTGAAGCATGAATCGCTAAAGAAGATTGTTATAAGTTTTATGAAGACGGAGAAAATGTACAATCGCATGTTTTATCTGGATTAAAACAATCCACAATATTATGAGCTGACGAAGAGATATAAAGTACTCGGACCGAAAGAGATACCAGTGATGGCTTTACAAGAAAATGCGCACAAAAAGAGAAAAGAGTTGATCGACATGTTTCCAAGTGAAGTGAAGTCATACAATATTCCTATGGACATACGAGAATCATGGCATAAATCTGCCACAGCAGGAGATGTGGTGAGATCTCTGCTGAGCAAAGGACAGTCCATTGCTGAACTGCTTGATTCAATGATCGTACCGGAAAAGTCCAAGAAGGTGAAAATCATTGCATGGAAATATGACGAGGTGTTTGATGCTTTCATGATCAATAGAGTTAATGGTATATGCGATGTTTACCATTATTACTCTAGTATTTTCAAGTTAGAAGTACAAGATTTGAAGGAGTTGCACAAGCTGAGATTGATCAATCACACGCATGCTGAGCGTGGTGATAAATGTGTGATGCTGCTTGATGCTGGGATAAGCCGTTTACCGAAATACTTGGAGTTCAGAGGACAACAGGAAGATAACGCTTATGTTCAATCCAAGAAAACAAGAAAACAAAAGAAGTTGGTGGTGAGTGATGACATGTACTTAGAAGAATTTTCTGATGAATACTTTGATAAGGTAACTGATCCGGGGTTGAAAGTGATAGATGGTACTCAAGCAACGAAACCAATTCTTAAGTTTTTCTACAATCAGGAAACTTTTGAGCTGAAATTGGTACGAAATCTGGAGGACTGGGATAAGGACATGATTACCTTATTCAGTACATTTGAGCTGAAATTGTTACATCCATCCTACATCGATCACTTGAGAAGTTACAAAATGGAGAAATGCAAAGATAAAGTTGCTGAAGCGGATCGAAAATTGTTTATGGTAATGGTTGAGGTGATTGCAGCTGCGTCAGAGAAGATACGTGTAAGGAAGGCATTACTCAATGCTAACCTTGTGAAAGTTGATATTCCAGAGATAGAGTTTATGCGAGTGACTGCAAAGGGTACACTGGAAGTGCAAGTCAAAGGGCGAGAATTGCCATATGAATTTTACGCTAACATTGATTTTGCAGGTTTGACTCTTGATTCTCTGAGACGCATGAATGCCTGTGATATCCTTACAAACAAGTCAAAGCCAAGACAAGCAAAGATCGCAGAAAAGTTCAAGTCATGCATCGAAGAAGCGCTAAAAGAACAAGAAGAATACAAAGGAAAAGAATTGCTGGATGTTAAAGAAGAGCCTGAAGATTGGTGAGAGATTGAAGCTGAAAAAGATGAAAACTGTTTGAAGATTTTGTTGAAGTCCAAAGATACATCTTAGGGTGAGTACTGTTAGGGTTATTTCCAGTTTAAGATTTACTTTGTACTTGTTTTATACATTTTTGTATAGTTTAGGGTTTATTTTGTTATTTTCTCTAAAATGTATTTGTTGCATAAAGCATGTAGTGAGAGAATGTTTAGGAGAGAGTCTAGATCACATATTCACGTTAGAGAGAGAACTAAGTGTGCGTGATTACATTCTCCTGCATTTTGTACTACAGATTTTGCTTTGATCATCAATACAAGAGAATTATTTAGTAATGAATTGTGTTGCTGATTGAACTGTTTGTTTGTGCTAATCATTCTGATCATTTTGTGCAATATCGATCCAATTGAACCTATCAATTTTGATTTTTTCAAAAGTTGATTCTTTGATCAAGTTTGTTTTTGGTGTGATTATATAGGTAAATTTTGTGGTTTATATGAAAATTTTATGTTAGGGTTATTTCCTAGTTAAGATTTACTTTGTATTTTGTTTATATGTTTGTATATAGTTTAGGGTCTATTTTGTTATATTCCTTAAACTTGTATTTTGTTGCTTTAAGCATGTAGTGAGAGAGTGTGAGGAGATAGGCTAGATCACTATTACACGTTAGAGAGAGAGAGTTAACTGTGTGTGATTTATTTCTCCTGCACTTGTACTACAAATTTGCTTTGATCATCAATATACAAAGAGAATTATTAGTATGAATTGTGTTTGTGATTGAACTGTTTGTTTGTGCGAATTATTCTGATCATTGTGAGTGATATTAACGATCCAATTGAACCTATCAATTGGTATCAGAGCTTTCGGTATTGTGTTCTTCGCTGTTCTTAAGCAAAACACATCAATATTGCTCAAATATCATGATCTGAATGAATTGTTGGTGTTTTTAGTTGTGATTTATCATCGCAATCACTTCTAATTCACGACGATTGTGCAAATTCCATCAGATTATCATCAGATCTGAGGAATTAAGAAGAAAGAAGAAGTTACTGTTCGATCGAAATTTTGCTCAAATTCATCAAAATTTGATCATGTTTTGGATTGATTGAGATTAGGGATTGATAATCGGACCATTTCACAGCTTGTGTGTGAATTTTGAACGAATTGGACAAGTTTTTTGACAAAACCCAGAAAATTTTCATGGAGAAAATGATGAACAGTATGAACTTGGTTGAAGATTAACTTGCCGGGTGATTAAATTTGACTTAGACAATTTCCTTTGGACTTAGATTGAAGAACAATTAGGTCCTGTGCAGCCGTGTAAGGGAATTTGTGCTAGACGGGTGAAGAATTTGACTTAAAAAGGTGTTACTGTTCAGCCGGATCAAACACTATTGTGCCGGGTGATACACTGTTACGCCGGGTGATTAAGAGATTTCAGCCGTGTGACCAACTACTGTGTAGCCGGGTAAACAACTGTGCCGTGTGATTGACAACTGTTCAGCCGGGTAAAGCCTTCTGCCGTGTCAAGATTCTGCCGGGTCAAGTTATTGCCGTGTGAAGTTATTTCTTGTTGTCGTCCAACTGTTCAGCCGGGTAACTGTTCAGCCGGGTCAAGAACAAAAGTATTACAACTGTTGAGCCGTGTAACTGTTTAGCCGTGTAAAGACTTTTTCTCTGCCGGGTGAAGAACAAAAGACACTGTTTAGCCGGGTGAAGAAGGATTTTCACTGTTCAGCCGTGTGACTCAATTTAGTTGTTTTTCAATACTTGTTTCTTATCTTGTCTTTAATTACTTGTCTTTATTTTAGTATTTTGATCATTTCTTTTCAAAAATTAACAAAAACCAAAAATATTTTCCTTAAAAATTGTTAAAAAATGGCTCCTACTGATGATTCTGATAATCGTGTTCCTAGACTTGTTAATCGTGCAGATTTCAAGAACTGGACAATCAGACTGAGACATCACTTATGCTCCATTGACAATGATTTATGGAAGTCAATTGAAAAAGGTCCTCATATTCCAACTCAGACTGCTCCAGACAGTGCAAGTACCTACACCAAAGACTCTACTGAACCTTATCCAGAAGATAATTTGTCAGCAGAAGATTTGAGGAAAGTAAAGAATGATAGCAAGGCTTATTCTTTAATGTGCAAGGGACTGCCACTTCAAGTTCTGTCGAGATTGGATGCATATCAGACTGGTTATACATGTTTCAAGGCATTAAAGTCGATATGTGAAGGAGGAGAACAATTGAGAAGCCTGAAGAAGTCGAAGTTAAAAAGGCAATTGGAATTATTTGAGCATATTAATGGAGAAACAGTGCATCAGATGATGAACAGGTTTGTTCATTTAACTACTGAGATGTCAAACCTCGGAGTTAAGACTGAACTTCAAGACTTGAATGATCGATTGTTATGTGCTTTACCATCATCATGGAAGCAAACTGTTACTCTTTTGAAACATACTGAGAAATTTCCAATGGAATTAGATCTGCTTATTGGAAAGATTGAAGAAGTTGAGATTGATGAAGGATCGAGAAATACTGATAGATCAAGCTCACAAACTCAATACAAGTATGTGGTAAATCCTGCCAATACTGTGGAGAATGCATTTCTTGCACAAGATGCAATGAGGTTTGAAGAAGAGGGTGACTTATTTGTTGGTGCAAGCTTCTACACTGATTCACCATACTTTCCAAGTTCACCAACTTATTCTCAACCTCAATCTCCACCAAGAGCTCAAGTTCAAAGTCAGAATCTGAAGAATCAATCAGAAAATCAAAGTTCAAATGTTCAAGCCAAAGTGAAAGATGTAATGAACATTCTGTTGCAAGATGACGAAACTAAAACTGCCTTTACTGCTTTTATGGCACGTTTTCAAGCATATCAAGGAAGTCACTTAAGTCAAATGGACGTTGTCCTTCAAGACTTATTTGAGATGGATCCAGTTGACGTTGAGGAGATGGATTTAAATTGGCAAATGGTTATGGTTGCATATAGAACGCAAAAACATGCATATGTTAACCGAAGCTACAAGCCTCATGCAAACAAAACTGTTGGTTTTGACAAATCAAAGGCCAGATGTTTCAATTGTAACCAGTATGGTCATTTTTCAAGAGAATGCAAAGCTCCCAAGAATCAGAATTTTAATGACCAAGCTAGTTCAAGTAATCAAGGTCAAGGTCAAAGCTCACAACAGTTTTCAAGCTACCAAAGCAGAAATCAACGTTCTTTTCAGAAACCATATCAAAGTCTTCCCATGCCGGAACTGAAAGACGAAGGAAAGAAACCAGAAGACCAAACAAAGGCACTGGTAGTTAGTGTAAAAGACGGATATGATTGGAGTGCTTATGCAGAACAATTCACATCTGATCTTACATCAAATCTGGCACTGGTATGTGAAATTTAAGAAGACTGGTCTGAAGAAGGGGATGGTAAAATGAATGACAATACTGTGAGTGAAGAGTCAGAGGAATATGACTGGAGTGCAAAGTCTGATCCTACTGAAGAATCTGAATCTGAAGTTGCGTTAATGGCTACATCTAGTGAGTCTTCATCATCTACCAAACAACCAAAGGTTAGTAATAACTTACCCCCTAACTATGTTCCATTACCTGCTGATGTGAAGGAAAGGTTGTGTTCTGAACAATGCATTCAACAAGTAGAACATTATCGAACTCATTCATTTAAAATTGGTGATAAATTAGGTAAACATGAAAAACTTCATGAACAACTTAAAATTAATCACAAAATTTCTGATGAGAAGATTTTGTCACTTAAAGAATCATGGAACGAAACTTTAAAAGAACTGGAACTTGTTACCAAACAACTTGAAGAAATGACAAAGAACTTTGAACAAGAAAAAGTTGCACATGCTGTCACTCAAGTTGAATTGTCAAAAGTTAAAAGTTGTAAAACAATGGTGCAACAACTTGTAAGTGAAAGAGGTAACAAAACAAAAACCGGGTTGGGTTTTACTCATGAACCAATGCCAAATTCTATCACTCAAACCTTACCTGAAAACTTTAATGAATTTGATCATTCACCTGAAAATGAAAGAAAATTCAAAGAAATTCAAAGAAGCAAATCCGAGTCTGAAGGTTCTGAAGTGTTGATGGAAAGTTTGAAAGAAGAAGATGGTGTAACAACTGAAGCTGACGATGAAGCTAGCAACAAATCAGAGCCTGTTCTAATTCAACTCGTTGAATATCCAAAGCTTAATCCCGAACCAGAACAAACGGTGAAGGATGAAGGTGAATTTTCAGGATACAATGATCCTGAATATATCAAGTGGAAGAAGGAACAAAAGGCGCAAGTTGCTAATCAGTTGATGAAGAAGCAGGAAGTGAAAAAGGCTGAAGTTTCGAATGCAAAAGTGCAGAAACTAAAATCGAAAACCAATCAATCTGAAACGAAACAGTCAAAAGGCAAAAGTGTCTTAAAATCGAATGATAACACCAAAGTTCAAAGTGTTAAAACTGACAAAGTTAAAATTGACAAGAAAGTGTCAAAAGATAAGAAAATTAAGTTTGTGTCTGCAGGAACGTTTGATTTGAACGGATCTTATGGTAAACCAATTAATTCTCCAATCAAATCTAACTCTGGTCTGAAAACAGGTTCAGGTCCTAAGTCTTCCGCTGTCAATGAGAAGAGAATTGAATCTAAAAAGGTGACCAAACAGAACAGTTTAAAATCGAACCAAAGTCCCATGCAATCAAAATCACAAACAAAGTCTCCACAGAAAAGCGTTAATCTAAAACCGAACAACCATGATAATGAATCTCGAATGAGTTCAACATCAAAAGTTAACAATCGGCTCTTTAGGATTAGCAAGAAATATTGTGAAATTTGTGACAGATATAATCATGCAACTGCTGAATGTTTCTTTAACAGGTACTGCAGTTACTGTGACAAAAGAAATCATTCTTCAGAAGAATGTTATTATAACAAATTTTGTGATATTTGTGAAAGAAGAAACCATGACACAAAGGATTGTTTCTTTCGATCAAACTCAACAAGAGAAATGACTCCGTTTTCAAATTATAAAAGAAATCATTCATTTGGTTTTCAAAATATGAGTCAAAGTCATTCTCCGTTTTTGAGAAATTTCAATCGAAACAATTCTGTTTCAAATGTGCAGGTTAACAGTTTTAAACCAAGAGCTTTAATGGTAAGAAATCAAAAGTTTGAAAATAACCTTGATCCTAAGCTAGAGGAAAGGTTTAGTGCTTTGAGAAGAAAGCAGTCAATGAACGCCAATGGGCGAAACAACAGTTTTCAGCATCAAAATCTCATGAATGAAACAAATTTTCAAAATATTCAATATCAACAAGTTACTATTGTAGATAGATTCGGAAAACCCAAGACCGTGTGGGCCTGGGTTGACCAAATTAACTAAGTGATTGTTGAAATGCAGGTACGCCCAAGAAGACCTATCAAC
This sequence comes from Tagetes erecta, assembly GCA_030867185.1. Lineage (NCBI taxonomy): Eukaryota > Viridiplantae > Streptophyta > Magnoliopsida > Asterales > Asteraceae > Tagetes > Tagetes erecta. The sequence goes on from CM061497.1 coordinate 10,726,345, forward strand.
TCATGGTTTGTTGATAGTGGGTGTAGCCGGCATATGACAGGCAACCATGCCTTGCTTCAGGATTTCAAGCTGAAAAATGGTACACACGTTGCATTTGGAGGTGATGCGGGTGGTAAAATAACAGGAGAAGGAACTGTTTCCAATGGGGTCATTAGTTTTGATAAAGTCAACTACTGTGCACAGTTGAACTTTAATTTACTAAGTGTATCTCAAATCTGTGATAAATCTCATTCAACGCTTTTTGATGATTCTTTCTGTTATATTCTTAAACCAGGTTTCAAGATAGACAATGAGTGGGTAGTGGTTAAAGCGCCTAGAGATCGTGATGTATACAAGTTGGATATGTCGCAGATTGATGCCGAAACCGAAACTACGTGTCTCATTGCACATGCTTCAAATGATGAGAGTCAGCTTTGGCATAGACGGCTGGGCCATTCAAACTTCAGAAACATGAATCGTTTGGTGACTGGAAATCACGCTGTGGGAATCCCATCGAAGATGTTTTCTACAACTGATCTCTATCCTGCATGTTTGAAAGGAAAACAGCACCGAATGTCTTTTAAGTCCAAGAAAGAAAACTCCATTTCAAAACCCTTGCAAATGCTACATATGGATCTTTTCGGACCAACAAATGTGCAAAGCATTGGAAAGAAGTCTTACTGTTTTGTCATTATTGACGATTTCACTAGATTTTCTTGGGTTTATTTTTTGCATGCTAAATCTGAAACAGCTGAATTATTAAAAGAATTTATCATCAAAGTTGAAAATCAATTGGAATGCAAAGTTAAAATTTTAAGAAGTGATAATGGAACTGAATTTAAAAATACTAATGTTGATTTATTTTGTGCAGAAAAGGGGATTGCTAGACAATTTAGTGCTCCAAGAACACCTCAACAAAACGGGGTTGCGGAACGAAAAAACCGGACACTGATTGAAGCTGCAAGATCCATGCTCGCAGATGCCAAAATCCCTATCACTTTTTGGGACGAAGCTATTGCTACTGCATGTTTTGTACAAAATAGAACATTATTGGTTCAGGACAAAAATAAAACATCTTATGAGTTGTTATTTGGAAGAAAACCGAATATTTCTTATTTGAAAGCATTTGGTTGTCCGGTATCGATTCTAAATTTAAATGAACATCTCGGGAAATTTGAGTCAAAATCTGACGATGGATTTTTCCTTGGTTATTCGTCTGTTTCTAAAGCTTATCGGGTTTTTAATAGCAAAACAAATACTGTTATTGAAACTATTAACGTAAAGTTTTTAGAAAATTCGTTTCCGCCGTTGAATCAGAGAACTACAAGAAGCCAGACAGAGCAAGCAAATGTTTGTCTTTATTCATGTTTTCTATCTCAAGTGGTGCCAAAGAATATTTCAGAGGCGTTGCAAGATAATAGTTGGATTGAAGCAATGCAAGAGGAGTTACTTCAATTTCGCAAACAGGAAGTTTGGAAATTAGTGGACTTACCTGAAGGAGAAAATGCGATTGGTACACGATGGTTGTACAAAAACAAGCCAGACGAACGTGGCATTGTTGTGAGAAACAAAGCAAGACTCATTGCACAGGGATATACTCAGGAAGAAGGCATTGATTATGAAGAAGTGTTCGCTCCGGTCGCAAGACTTGAAGCCATACGCGTTTTTCTTGCATATGCTTCCTTCATGAAGTTCAAAGTATTCCAAATGGACGTTAAAGGCGCTTTTCTGTATGGACCAATTACAGATGACGTATATGTCAGACAACCTCCTGGTTTTGAAGATCCTGACTATCCTCATCGTGTATACAAGTTGAGTAAAGCTCTATATGGTCTACATCAAGCTCCAAGAATCTGGTATGAGACATTATCCAAGCATTTACTAGAACATGGATTTACAAGAGGTCAGATTGATCCAACTTTGTTTATGAAGAGGGAGAATGATGATTTATTGTGTGTTCAAGTTTATGTGGACGATATTATCTTCGGATCGACCAGTGCGTCAATGTGCAAAGAATTTGAAGAAATCATGAAGTCTAGATTCCAGATGAGTTCAATGGGGGAGATTAATTTCTTTCTTGGATTACAAGTGAAACAGTCTGCTGAAGGAGTTTTCATCAATCAATCAAAATTTGTTGAGAAGTTGTTGAAGAAGTTCAAGATGCAAGATTGTCAGACAATTCGAACTCCATCTGATGTGAACTGCAAGATTCAACCGGATCCAAAGGGCAAAGCAGTTGATCAAACACTATACAGATCAATGATCGGTTCTCTGATGTATCTTACTGCATCAAGACCAGACATCATGTACGCTGTTTGTGTATGCGCCAGATATCAGTCTGATCAGAAAGTGTCGCACCTTGTTGCTGTGAAGCGTATATTCAGATATCTTAAAGGGAAACCAAATCTTGGGTTATGGTATCCTTACGAAGGAAATTTTGAATTATATAGCTATTCTGACAGTGATTTTGGTGGTTGTGCTCTTGACAGGAAATCGACTACTGGTGGATGTCAATTTCTGGGTCCTAGGCTTGTCTCTTGGCAATGCAAGAAGCAGACCAATGTTTCTGTATCCACAGCTGAAGCAGAGTATATCGCTGCATCTGCAGGATGTTCTCAGGTTTTGTGGTTACAAAATCAGTTGCTTGACTACGGGTTTAACTTTCTAAAAACACCTATTTACATAGACAATACTGCTGCTATGTTTATTACTGCTAATCCTGTTCAACACTCAAAAACCAAACATATCGAAATTCGATATCACTTTTTAAGAGACAACTCTGAAAAAGGTTTAATAATTTTGATTAAAGTTCATACCGACAAACAACTGGCAGATCTTTTCACAAAATCATTTTTGTCAGGCCGGTTTGAATTCTTAATTCAATCCATAGGATTAATCAATCATGATTGATTCTATTTTTCGAAAACAAAACAAAAATCAGAAAAATATAAAAGCCAAAAATATAATAAGTTGATGTCATATATTGATTCTGCTGTCTTTTTATTTTATGTTTTGCATTGTGTGTGTGCATGAAAAAGAAAATAGAAAAGCAAAAACAAAATATAAAAGCAAAACGAAAAGAAAATATCATGTCATAAGAATCTATATTGCACAAAGTGAGAAATGATAGTTACACTAGACATTATTTGGTACATCATTTTTAATAAAGACTGATGAATGTTAATTGATGTGCTAGACAGCTCAGGCAATTAGACTGAACAAGTAAGTTGATTGTTGACAAACATAAACTTAATGATCTTTGTGTTAAGTTCCACTGTTATACATGTCTAGATATATATCTTTTGATACATTGCTTGTGATGATAGTTGTGCATGATCGGGTAACGATGTAGTCTATTCAGTGTGATGAACCGCATCGTGAGCTTCTTTGTTGTGGTACCCACAGACCTGAAGTCTCACACGAAGTCTCTTTTGAGATTCAAGATGCAGCAAAAGATTCCAAAATGGAACAAAAAGAGTCCCAAATGTGGACCAACACCAAACAAAAATTCCAAAAAGGAATTCAGAAGATTCCCAAGGGGAACGATAGGAAAGAAAAATTCCCAAAGATGGAATTAAAAAGAAGTCCCAAAGTGGACCAAATCTGAATAGAACCCAGATTCCACACTGTGTATGACTGTAAGTGACCAGGTTTTGTGCAATATGCATTCAGGTAGTGATTGATAAGGAAATATGTTGACATATGTATACATGTGGGTCACATAAGTCATTCTAATCGAACCTTAAATATCATCATGATACTGAAAAAGTAAGTGTGTCAACTCGAGCTAATTGGTATGTTTTCATATCATCACTCAATCAAACATAAGTCAAATGTCTATTCAAAACTTGCAAAACATGTTCAGATAATGTGTGGTATGATCTCACTGCGATATTTTGATTCATTGCATTGCATATGTCTTTATTTTAATTTGTGTGCTTTGTGTGTGCAGGCATATGGAATCATTATTGACACATCGACATCCTTGTTAAAAACTTAAAAATTTCATGAAATTTCAAGTTTAGGGGGAGAATAAATTGAAGAAAAATATCTACAAAAATCCAAAAATATTTTTGAATAAGTGTGTTTTGAATGAACAAGATTATGTAGTATGAAAAGCAAAGGTATTGGATGTGTTAAAAACAAACCCAAGGTCTTGTAAATTGTTTTTAAGAAATTGCTTCGGGATATAGAAATATTGGTTGTGCAAAAACATTTTAGAAAAAGAAAAATGATTATAATTGGAATTGAAGTCATTGACTTGTTTAATGTTGTTGATAATTAATGTGACAAATTCTTTTTAAGGATATCTTGTCTAATTAATGTGTCGAGAATGTTTGCAGGTGCAATAAATGCCGTTGAAAAAGTCAACAGACGAGAAAAAGTGAAGAAAATCGTTCAAGGGTTGTAGCCGGGCAAAGATATCAGACACAACTGTGCTGTCGGGTAATGAACATACTGTTCAGCCGGGTAATGTTGTGAATTGATATAAGCCGGGTGATTGAAAGAAAAAAAAAAGGTGAAGATATTATGACTACTGTGTAGCCGGGCTATGAACATGTCAAATACAGCCGGGTGAAGGTCATAGATATCTGCCGGGTGACAAGTTGTGTTACTATATAGCCGGGTGAAGATATGTTGTCATTATACAGCCGGGTAAAAGAAATCTTATCTTGCCGTGTGAATGTATAACACTGTGTTGCCGGGTAATAGTTAAAGCAACTGTGTTGCCGGGTAATGAAGAAAAAGCATGCCGGGTGATATAGAAGACAACTATGTTGCCGTGTGAAGAAGAAAGCATGCCGGGTGAAAGTTAAAGCAACTATGTTGCCGGGTGATGAAGAAAGCAAGCCGGATGAAAGAAAAGCAACTGTGTTGCCGGGTGATGAAGAAAGGTTGCCGGGTGATGTTTGAAGACTACTATTCTGCCGGGTGATGATAAAACCCATCAGGTGTAGTTGTTCCTAACCTTTACCCGTCACTACAGTGACTTACCCGTCTCTACAGTGTTTGACCCGTCAAGTGTATTTCACATGTGACTTGTCTAAACAGTACATGAACCGTTGCTACAGTGCATGACACGGATCAACAGTGCTTGACCCGGCAAGGCTTATTGGGCTTTTTAAGCTTGCCCGTCCATTTTGTTGACCCGGCACCTCATGTTTGACCTAATTTTTGACGATATAAAAAAAACCCGCCTCTTCACACACACTTATCATTTTTCACATTCACTTTCAAGCAAATCCCCTGTACCTAAATTCGTTTGATTATCATATTCAGTCATTGTTCTGTAACTAGTGTAATCGACTGAATAAGGTATTGTTCTTATGATTTGTTCTTGATAAACCTGCAAATCGACCGATAAAATGAAAAACGATGATGAACAGTGTTTTGACCATTGAATCGACACTTTGATTGTGTGTGTTAAAACCTAAATCGAATGTTGTTTTATGTATAAAATCTGTCGATCATCAACAATCAATCACTCATTTGCACCAAAACACCTTAAATCCAACTGAATAAATCAAAATTGTCACAACAGTTAAAATCGCCATTGTTGAACTTTGAAGCTTTTAAATGTTAAACATCAAAATGATGAAATGTTTGTTTAAAAAGTGACAAATCCTTGTTAAAACAGAACTAAAACATGATAAACAACTTCATCATACAAATGTCAAAATTATGCTTAAGTGTTAAACTGTTAAATTGAAAAATGTTGTATAATCATTAAAATTCAAAGTTGTTTTGATCAAAATGATGAAAATCAGTTTGTTAGATCAATTTATGGTTAAAATGATTATGTGAATGTCTTTCTTCTTAACTTTTGTTTATACACTTATAAAATATTGATATATTTTTTTTAATGAAGAATCTAACACATTTGTCTTGTTTTGTGTTTGTTTGTGTTTTAACAGATGGAGAATCTCAAATTTGAGCCTAAACACAATTTGGTAGCATGTCTAGATGAATCTATCCCTGAAACAGATGGTTACAGAGATATGATTAAGTTTATCAAGAGGACCAAATATGTGTATGCTATGTGTGCCAAACCGGTCATATATGCAAGGTTGATTAAAAGTTTTTGGAGGACAGCAGAGGTCATTAGAGAAGAGAATGGTGTTACTGTTGTTCGAGGCAACATAACTAGAGATATGGTGTTGACAGTCTCTGAAGAAGCAATCAGAAATGCCCTGAGAATAGATGAAGATGAGATTGGTATGAATGATGAGTTGACCATGGCTGAGTGTCAAGCGTGTTTTGTTAATATGGGTCATCCACCTATATTTCCAAAATCACAGTTTTATAGGGCAAAATTGGGAAAGAAGTATAAGTTGTTGTGTTATGTTGTGCAACAATGCATGTCAAGGAGGAGTGCAGGCTTTGACAATTTTTCATCAGACATAGCATCCCCGATTGTTGCCATAGCAGAGAATAAACCCTTCAATATGTCGAGATGGATAATGAATGGGTTTGTGTTCAACTTGGTCAAGGGCAAAAGGTTTAAGTTTCTCATGTATCCGAGATTCTTACAACTGATGATCAATGTTGCATATCCTATCATCAGAGCCGAAGGTTATTCTGGAGGTATTTTATACACTGAGGACATGAACGATCTATCTTACAGAAAGATGAGTATCGGGAATGTGCCTAATGTGGAGTTGTTTGACTATATGAGAGATATAGCCAACAATGAAGAAGATGTTGAAGGTGTGTATCATCATATTTCGAATGGAGAGATTGTGAATCCTGTGGATCTTGTTGATAGAGAGATTAATGAAGATGAAGATGGTAATGATGATAGTGATGATGTTCAAGATGATGAGAATAGTGATAGTGAAGATGGTAATGATGATGATGGTGATGATGGTGATGATGCTGAATCTGAATCTGATTCAGAGGAAGCAGAGATTGTTGAAGCAGTTGAACCAATGGATTTGAATATAGAGAATGTTGGAGTTATTGAACAAGCTGAGATAGAAGAACCTGTTGAGGTTGCTTCTGTTGAAGAAGAAGTTGTTGCTGAAATTTCAAAGGATATTTCTGTTCAGTATGTTAGAAGAAAAAGGTCGAAACCAGTAATAGAGTCTGTGATTGTAGAGGAATCGAATGTGATTGAGACTGAAGAGATTGATGTAATTCAGATAGCTCAGGAGGTAATGGCCGAAGCTGAAACTATTGCACAGATAGTTGAAGAAGCTGATGCTGGCGTTACTGATCCTATTTCTGTTGATATACCAACCACATCATCACCTATTGCACAAAACATTGAACAAAGTTTGGAGTCTTCACCAAAGTTTGTGTCAAGTATTGAAGAAAATGAGAATGTGAAAAAGATTGCTGAGTTATAGGAGATGGTACAGAAGTTGGTAGAGGCTAATGAATTGTTGAAAGCTTCAAATGAGAGGAAAAGGAAAAGGTTTGATGAGTATTGGGATATTCATAATCAAAACTTGAAAACTTTCAAAGAATTGGATGCAGATCATCTCAAACTGAAGATTGAGCATGATGAGTTGAAGGAGAAATATGATAGATTGAAAGAAGAGCATGAGAATCTGAAATATGATTACAAGGAACTGAAAGCTGAATGCAATACGTTGGAGGATGAGAAAGAAATGTTAGAAAAATGGCTGGAGGAAACGAAACCAAAGAAAGCTGGCTCATCATCTGATAAAGATTTTTCAGATGAAGTGTTTGAAACGACTGAAGCAAATCAAGTTCCAAAAGTTTATCTGACCAGAGCAAGAGGTACTACGAATGTTGGCATAAGGGTGGAATCCCCAATCATCATTCCCGATGAAGCTGTTGCTGAAACTGTCATCTCTGACAAAGCTGAGGGAAAAAGGAAGCTAGATGCTGTTCCAGAAATTATGGGTGATGAAGGATGTTCAAAAAGGGCAAAGATTGATGAGACAGTGCAGATTGAGCCGATTCAATCTGTAGCTGTAGATGAAATGGCTAAGGATGTTGATAAGAATGTGACTGAAGCTGAAAGTGCTAAATCAGTTCAGGTTGAGCCGATTCAATCTGAATCTGTAGCTGAAACAGAAGTATTTGCGGCCACAGATAGTGAGAAAGAAGTTGGTTCTGAAGAAACAGTTCAGGTTGAGCCGATTCAATCTGAAGCTATTGATATGCCTGAAACTGTACCTGAAGTTGCAAGTCAGTTTGAGCCGGTTCAAACTGAAAATGCACCTATGATTGAAGCTTTGGATGATTTGGATGATATAGACTTCACTGAATCAGAAAATGAAGATGAGCCAGAAACTAATATTGTTGAAGAGATTCCGGATGATTTGGATCAAAGATTTGCCTACCTTGAGAAAATGAAGTATAATGCTGTATTTTTGAATGGATTGACTGTGAGCCAGATAAATGAAGAATATGAAAAGTGTCTGATTGCTCAAGACAAAGCTGCAGCCGATGAAAAAGAGTTTGTTACTGAGATGGGTGAATGGACTCCAATGCAAGAAAGTTTGAATATCGAAGACTTGCCTCCGACTGAGCTTTATCATCAGAATCCTGAAGAAATGTCAAGTAGAGAGATGCGTGATTGGCTAAGTTCAAGGAACTATCCGTACAAGACTTTGAAGAGGTTGAAATCTGAGTCACTGAGGAAGATTGTTACTAGCTTTATGAAGACCGAAAAAATGTACAATCGTATGTTTTATTTGGATTACAACAATCCTCAATACTTCGAGCTGACAAAGAGATATAAAGTACTTGGACCGAAGGAGATACCAGTTATGGCTTTACCTGAAAATGCTCACAAGAAACGGCACGAGTTGATGGATATGTTTCCCAGTGAAGTTAAATCTTACAACATACCAATGGAGGTGCGTGAGTCATGGCATAAATCCGCCACAGCAGGTGATGTTGTTAGGTCACTGCTGAGCAAGGGGCAGTCGATTGCTGAATTGCTTGATTCGATGATTGTGCCAGAGAAGAATAAGAAGGTGAAGATTATAGCATGGAAATACGATAAAGTGTTTGATGCGTTTATGGTAAAGAGAGTTAATGGTTTATGTGACGTATACCATTACTACTCGAGCATTTTTAAGTTGGAAGTTCAGGATTTAAAGGAGCTGCACAAACTCAGGTTGATAAATCACACGCATGCTGAGCGTGGTGATAAATGTGTTATGCTGTTAGATGCCGGAATAGCCAGACCACCAAAGTATCTTGATTTCAGAGGCCAACAAGAAGATACTGCTTATGTGCAAGCAAAGAAAGAAAGAAAGAAGAAACGATTGGTTGTGACTGAAGATATGTATCTAGAAGAATTTTCGGACGAGTACTTTGACAAAGTGACCAATCCTGGATTGAAGGTGATTGATGGTTCACAAGCGACAAAGCCTATACGTAGAGTTTTCTATAATCAAGAAACCTTTGAGTTGAAGCTTGTTAGGAATTTGGAAGATTGGGACAAAGACATGATTACTCTGTTTAGTACTTTTGAGTTGAAGCTGCTTCATCCTTCCTATATTGATTATCTAAGAAGTTACAGAATGGAGAAGTGTAAAGATAAACTTGCTGAAGCTGATAGGAAGTTGTTCGTGGTGATGATTGAAGTGATACCTGCTGCAACTGAAAAGATTCGTGTGCGAAAGGCATTGCTGAACTCTAATCTCGTGAGGGTTGACATACCAGAGATAGAATTTATGCGAATTAGTGCAAAGGGTACTTTGGAGGTGCAAGTCAAAGGACAGGAGATGCCATTTGAATTTTATGCTAATATTGACTTTGCAGGTTTAAATCTGGATTCACTTAGACGCATGAATGCCTGCCCAATTCTGACAAATGAGTCCAAGCCGAGACAAGCCAAAATTGCTGAAAAGTTCAAGTCCTGTATAGAAGAAGCACTGAAGGAACAAGAAGAGTACAAAGGAAAAGAGCTGCTGAATGTCAAAGATGAACCGGAAGATTGGTAGAAAGAGATTGATGCTGAACAAAGAAGAAAAAGTTTGAAGATTTTGCTGAAGATTCAAATATAAATCTTAGGGGGAGTACTGTTAGGGTTATTTCCTAGTTAAGATTTACTTTGTATTTTGTTTATATGTTTGTATATAGTTTAGGGTCTATTTTGTTATATTCCTTAAACTTGTATTTTGTTGCTTTAAGCATGTAGTGAGAGAGTGTGAGGAGAGAGGCTAGATCACTATTACACGTTAGAGAGAGAGTTAACTGTGTGTGATTTGTTTCTCCTGCACTTGTACTACAAATTTGCTTTGATCATCAATATACAAAGAGAATTATTAGTATGAATTGTGTTTGTGATTGAACTGTTTGTTTGTGCGAATTATTCTGATCATTGTGAGTGATATTAACGATCCAATTGAACCTATCATTTTATGTTTTTAAAAGTTGATATTTTGATCAAATTTATTTTTTTGTGATTATATAGGTAAATGTTGTGGTTTATGTGAAAATTTTTATTTTTTCAAAAGTTGATTTTTTGATCAAATTTGTTTTTGGTGTGACTATATAGGTAAATGTGGTGTTTTATAAGAAAAGTTTTTATGTTTTCGAAAGTTGATCTTTTGAACAAATTTTTTTTTGTGTGATTATATAGGTAAATGTTGAGGTTTATGTGAAAATTTTTTATTTTTTCAAAAGTTGATTTTTTGAAAAAATTTGATTTTATTTAGATTATATAGGTAAATCTTTTTACTTTATATAAGAAAATTTGGATGTTTTCAAAAGTTGATTTTTTTTATCCATTTTGTTTTTAGTGTGATTATATAAGTAAATGTTGTGGTTTTATGTGAAATGTTTTGATTTTTTCAAAAGTTGATTTTTTGATCAAATTTGTTTTTAGAGTGATTATTTAGGTAAATGTTGTGGATTATGTGAAATTTTTTTATGTTTTTGAAAGTTGATTTTTTGATCAAATTTGTTTTTAGTGTGACTATATAGGTAAATGTTGTGTTTTTATATTAAAAATTTTTATGTTTTCGAAAGTTGATTTTTTGATCATATTTTTTTATGTGTGATTATATAGGTAAATGTTGTGGTTTATGTGAAAATTTTTGATTTTTTCAAAAGTTGATTTTATGAATAAATTTGATTTTAGTTGGATTATATAGGTAAATGTTGTGGTTTTATTAGAAAATTTTTGATATTTTCGAAAGTTGATTTTTTGATCAAATTTGTTTTGGTGTGATTATTTAGGTAAATGTTTTGATTTATAAGAAATTTTTTTATATTTCGAAACTTGATATTTTGACCAAATTTATTTTTTTGTGATTATATAGGTAAATGTTGTGGTTTATGTGAAAATTTTTTATTTTTTCAAAAGTTAATTTTTTGATCAAATTTGTTTTTGGTATGACTATATAGTTAAAAGTGGTGTTTTATAAGAAAAGTTTTTATGTTTTCAAAAATTGATTTTTTTATCAAATTTGTTTTTGTGTGATTATATAAGTAAATGTTTTTGGTTTATGTGAAAATTTTTTATTTTTTCAAAAGTTGATTTTTTGAAAAAATTTGATTTTAGTTAGATTATATAGGTAAATCTTGTTACTTTTTATAAGAAAATTTTTGATGTTTTGGAAAGTTGGTTTTTTAATCGAATTTGTGTTTAGTGTGATTATATAGGTAAATGTTGTGGTTTTATGTGAAATTTTTTGATTTTTTCAAAAGTTGATTTTTTGATCAAATTTGTTTTTGGTGTGATTATATAGGTAAATGTTGTGTTTTTATGTGAATAGTTTTGATGTTTTCGAAAGTTGATTTTTTGATCAAATTTTTTTTTGAGTGATTATATAGGTAAATGTTGTGGTTTATGCGAAAACTTTAGATTTTTTCAAAATTTGATTTTTTGTATAAATTTGATTTTAGTTAGATTATATAGGTACATGTTGTGGTTTATAAGTAAATTTTTGATGTTTTCGAAAGTTGATTTTTTTATCGAATTTGTTTTTTGTGTGATTATATAGGTAAATGTTGTGGTTTTATGTGAAAATTTTTATTTTTTAAAAAGTTGATTTTTTTATAAAATTTGTTTTTGGGTGACTATATATGTAATTGTTGTGGTTTTATATGAAATTTTTTTATGTTTTCCAAACTTGATATTTGGATCAAATTTATTTTCGTGTGAATATATATAGATAAATGTAGTGGTTTATGTGAAAATTTTTTAATTTTTCAAAACTTGATTTTTTGATCAAATTTGTTTTTGTGTGATTTTATAGGTAAATGTTGTGGTTTATGTGAAATTTTTTTATTTTTTCAAAAGTTGATTTTTTGATCAAATTTGTTTTTGGTGTGACTATATAGGTAAATGTGGTGTTTTATAAGAAAAGTTTTTATGTTTTTGAAAGTTGATTTTTTGAACAAATTTGTTTTTGTATGATTATATAGGTAAATGTTGTGGTTTATGTGAAAATTTTTTAATTTTTCAAAAGTTATTTTTTTGATCAAATTTTTTTTGTGTGATTTTATAGGTAAATGTTGTGGATTATCCGAAAATTTTTGATTTTTTCAAAATTTAATTTTTTGAATAAAATTAATTTAATTTTTCGAATAAAACTAGTTTTATTTAGATTATATAGGTAATTGTTGTGGTTTTATAAGAAAATTTTTTATGTTTTCGAAAGTTGATTTTTTTATTGAATTTGTTGTTTGTGTGATTATATAGGTAAATGCTGTGATTTTATGTGAAAATTTTTTATTTTTTCAAAAGTTGATTCTTTGATCAAGTTTGTTTTGGGTGTGATTATATAGGTAAATTTTGTGGTTTATATGAAAATTTTTATTTTTTTAAAAGTTGATATTTTGACCAAATTTTTTTTATTATATAGGTAAATGTTGTGATTTATGTGAAAATTTTTTATTTTTTCAAAAGTTAATTTTTTGATCAAATTTGTTTTTGGTGTGACTATATAGTTAAATGTGGTGTTTTATAAGAAAAGATTTTATGTTTTCGAAAATTGATTTTTTTATCAAATTTGTTTTTGTGTGATTATATAGGTAAATGTTGTGGTTTATGTGAAAATTTTTTATTATTTCAAAAGTTGATTTTTTGAAAAAATTTGATTTTAGTTAGATTATATAGGTAAATCTTGTTACTTTTTATAAGAAAATTTTTTATGTTTTCGAAAGTTGGTTTTTTAATCGACTTTGTTTTTAGTGTGATTATATAGTTAAATGTTGTGGTTTTATGTGAAATTTTTTGATTTTTGCAAAAGTTGATTTTTTGATCAAATTTGTTTTTGGTGTGATTATTTAGGTAAATGTTGTGGTTTATGTGAAAAATTTTTATGTTTTTGAAAGTTGATTTTTTGATCAAATTTGTTTTTGGTGTTATTATATAGGTAAATGTTGTGTTTTTATATGAAAAGTGTTGATGTTTTAATCAAATTTGTTTTTGTGTGATTATATAGGTGAATGTTGTGGTTTATGTGAAAATTTTTGATTTTTTCAAAAGTTGATTTTTTGAAAAAAATTTGTTTTAGTTAGATTATATAGGTAAATCTTGTTACTTTTTATAAGAAAATTTTTTATGTTTTCGAAAGGTGGTTTTTTAATCGAATTTGTTTTTAGTGTGATTATATAGGTAAATGTTGTGGTTTTATGTGAAATTTTTTGATTTTTTCAAAAGTTGATTTTTTGATCAAATTTGTTTTTGGTGTGATTATATAGGTAAATGTTGTGTTTTTATGTGAAAAGTTTTGATGTTTTCGAAAGTTGATTTTTTGATCAAATTTGTTTTTGTGTGATTATATTGGTAAATGTTGTGGTTTATGCGAAAACTTTAGATTTTTTCAAAATTTGATTTTTTGTATACATTTGATTTTAGTTAGATTATATAGGTACATGTTGTGGTTTATAAGTAAATTTTTGATGTTTTCGAAAGTTGATTTTTTTATCGAATTTGTTTTTGTGTGATTATATAGGTAAATGTTGTGGTTTTATGTGAAAATTTTTATTTTTTAAAAAGTTGATTTTTTGATAAAATTTGTTTTTCGGGTGACTATATACGTAATTGTTGTGGTTTTATATGAAATTTTTTTATGTTTTCCAAACTTGATATTTGGATCAAATTTATTTCGTGTGATTATATATAGATAATGATAGGTTCAATTGGATCGTGAAAATCGCTAAATGATCAGAATAACATAAACACAAAACACAGTTTTAATCATTAACACAATTCATACTAATAATTCTCTTTGTATATTGATGATCAAAGCAGTATTGTGATACAAGGTGCAGGAGAAAATAAATCACACACACAAGTTCTCTCTCTTACGTGAATATTGTGATCTAGCCTCTCTCCTCACACTCTCTCACTACATGCTTATAGCAACAAAATACAAGTTTAAGGAATATAACAAAATAGACCCTAAACTATATACAAACATATAAACAAAATACAAAGTAAATCTTAACTAGGAAATAACCCTAACAGTACTCCCCCTAAGATTTATCTTTGAATCTTCAGCAAAAATCTTCAATCCTTTTCTTCTTTGTTCAGCATCAATCTCTTTTACCACTCTTCCGGTTCATCTTTGACATTCAGCAGCTCTTTGCCTTTGTACTCTTCTTGTTCCTTCAATGCTTCTTCAATACACGACTTAAATTTCTCTGCAATCTTGGCTTGACGAGGCTTGGACTCATTTGTCAGAATTGGGCAGGCATTCATGCGTCTAAGTGAATCCATATTTAAACCTGCAAAGTCAATATTAGCATAAAATTCAAATGGCATCTCCTGTCCTTTGACTTGCACCTCCAAAGTACCCTTCCTACTAATCCTCATATATTCTATCTCTGGTATATCAACCCTCACGAGATTAGAATTGAGCAGTGCTTTTCTCACACGAATCTTCTCTGAAGCAGCAGCAATCACTTCTATCATCACAACGAACAACTTTCTATCAGCTTCAGCAAGTTTATCTTTACATTTTTCCATCTTGTAACTTCGCAAAAACTCGATATATGAAGGATGCAGCAGTTTCAACTCAAAGGTACTAAACAGAGTAATCATGTCTTTGTCCCAATCTTCCAAATTTCTAACTAGCTTCAACTCAAATGTTTCTTGATTGTAAAACACTCTAAGTATTGGCTTCGTCATTTGAGTTCCATCAATCACTTTCAGTCCAGGATCTGTCACCTTGTCAAAGTATTCATCCGAAAATTCCTCTAAATACATATCTTCACTAACAACAAGTCTCTTTTTCTTCCTTTCTTTCTTCGCTTGCACATATGCTGTATCTTCTTGTTGGCCTCTAAAATCAAGATACTTCGGTGGTCTGGCTATTCCGGCATCAAGCAGCATTACACATTTATCACCACGCTCAGCATGCGTGTGATTTATCAACCTAAGTTTGTGCAGCTCCTTCAAATCCTGAACTTCCAACTTAAAAATGCTCGAGAAGTAATGGTATACGTCACATAAACCATTCACTCTCTTAATCATGAAAGCATCAAACACTTCATCGTATTTCCATGCTATGATCTTCACTTTCTTGTTCTTCTCTGGCACAATCATCGAGTCAAGCAACTCAGCAATAGACTGACCTTTACTCAACAGTGACCTCACCACGTCACCTGCTGTAGCTGACTTATGCCAAGATTCCCGAACATCCATTGGTATGTTGTACGATTTAACTTCGCTTGGAAACATATCCATTAATTCATGTCTTTTCTTGTGAGCATTTTCAGGTAGAGCCATCACCGGAATCTCCTTCGGTCCAAGAACTTTGAATCTTTTTGTCAGCTCGAAGTACTGAGGATTGTTGTAGTCCAAGTAAAACATACGATTGTACATTTTTTCAGTCTTCATAAAGCTAACAACAATTTTCCTCAAAGACTCAGATTTCAACCTCTTCAAAGTCTTATATGGATAATTTCTCGAACTCAGCCAACTACGCATATCTGAAGCTGACATTTCTTCTGGATTTTGGTGATACAGTTCAGTTGGAGGCAATTCTTCTATATTTAGACTTTCTTGCATTGGTGTCCATTCTCCCATCTCAATAACAAACTCTTTCTTATCCGCATCAGCTTTGTCTTGAGCAATCATGCATTTCTCATACTCTTCATTTATCTGGCTTACAGTCAATCCATTCAAAAACACAGCATTGTATTTCATTTTCTCAAGATATGCAAATCTTTGATCCAAATCATCCGGTATCTCTTCAACAACATTAGTTTCTGGCCCAGCTTCATCTTCAGATTCAGTGAAGTCTATGTCATCCAAATCATCCAACGCTTCAATCATAGGTGCATCGTCAGTTTGAACCGGCTCAAACTGACTTGCAATTTCAGCTACAGTTTCAGGCATATCAACAGCTTCAGATTGAATCGGCTCAAACTGAACTGTTTCTTCAGAACCAACTTCTTTCTCACTATCTGTGGCTGCAAATACTTCAGTTTCAGCTACAGATTCAGATTGAATCGGCTCAATCTGAACTGATTTAGCAATTTCAGCTTCAGTCACATTCTCATCAGTTTTCTCAGTCTCAACTACAGCTACAGATTGAATCGGCTCAATCTGCACTGTCTCATCTATCTTTGCCTTTTTAGAACTGTTTTCATCTCCAAAAATCTCAGGTATAGCATCTAACTTCCTTTTTCCCTCAGCTTTGTCCATATTGACATTTTCAGCAACAGCTTCATCGGGAACAATGATTGGTGATTCCACCCTTATGTCAATATTCGTAGTACCTCGTGCTCTAGTCAAATAAACTTTCGGTACTTGAGGTTCAGTCACTTCCACTACTTCATCTGAAAAATCTTTATCAGATATGAGCCAGCTTTCTTCGGTTTCGTTTCCTCCAGCCATTTTTCTAACATTTCTTTCTCAGCCTCCAACGTATTGCATTCAGCTTTCAGTTCCTTGTAATCATATTTCAGATTCTCATGCTCCTCCTTCAGTTTTTTCATAATCGTCCTTCAATTTCAAATGTTCATCAACAAGCTTGACATGATCCTCATCCAACTTTTTGAAGGTTTTCAAATTCTGATTATGAATATCCCAGTACTCATCAAATCTTTTCTTTTTCCTTTCATTAGAAGCTTTCAATAAGTCATTTGCTTCTATCAACTTTGCAACCATCTCCTCTAACTCTGCAATTCTTTTCTCCTTCTCATTTTCTTCAACACTTGACACAAAATTTGGTGAAGACTCCAAACCTTGTTCAATGTTTTCAGCAATTTGGGATGATGTGGTGGGTAAATCAACAAGTGTAGGATCAGTAATGCCAGCATCAGCTTCCTCAACTATCTGTGCAATAGTTTCAGCTTCGGCCATTACCTCCTGAGCGATCTGAAGTACATCTATCTCTTTAGGCTCTACAATCACAGGCTCTTTAACTGGTTTCGACCTCTTTCTTCTAACATACTAAATAGAGATATCCTTTGAAATTTCAGCAACTTCTTCTTCTTCAACAGAAGCAACCTCAACAGGTTCTTCTATTACCATAGGCTCAAAAACTTCAACATTCTCTACATCCAAATTCATTGGTTCGGCCTTTTCAACAATCTCTGCCTCCTCTGAATTAGATTCAGATTCAGCACCATCATTACCACCATCATCATGTTCATCATCACCATCACTATCTTCATCATTATCACCATTATCATTATCATCTTTTTCTTCATCTTCTGGATGACGAGCAAAGTACTCGTCATCATCTAACAGGTTATCAGGCACCTCATCCACTAGGTCCTGTGGATTAACTATCTCACCATTAGAAATATGATAATACACTCCTTCAACATCTTCTTCATTGTTGGCTATATCTCTCAAATAGTCAAACAACTCTACATTAGGCACATTCCCGATACTCATCTTTCTGTAAGATAGATCGTTCATGTCCTCAGTGTATAACATACCTCCAGCATAACCTTCAGATCTGATGATAGGATAAGCAATGTTGATCATCAGTTGTAAGAATCTTGGGTACATAAGAAACTTAAACCTCTTGCCCTTTACCAAGTTAAAAACAAAGCCATTCATGATCCATCTCGACATATTAAATGGCTTATTCTCTGCTATGGCAACAATCGGTGATGCAATGTCTGATGGAAAATTATCAAAGCCTGCACTCCTCCTGGACATGCACTGTTGCACAATGTCACACCCCAAAATCCACTAACGGAGTTTTACCGTTAAATGTGTGACAAACCAGGATCTCAGTCATTAGTTACACCAAACGACACTATATGAATTTAAAACATACGTGTCTCAACAAATGAGAAAATTTATTACAGAGTTAACGTTTAAAAGTTTGCGGAAGCGTAATCGAAATGTAATGTCAAAGTATTAAATGGAAACTAAATGCGCAGTATACGCGCCCAATACAAGATACAAAGTCTAAATAGACATTAAACTCAAAACATGGTTTGTAATGCATGAAAATGTTTAAATAAAAAGCCGTGACTCCATGCCATGTCCTAAGTGTGCGGTACCTCAGTGACCTGTAAAAGTGAAAGTCTAACAAGTGTCAACACGACGGTTGGTGAGTTCACATAGTAAGTATAGAATCCAGTAAGTTCAGTTGCAAGCAGAAATATAAATTAAGTATGTCATTGTAGGTAGCTAGTCTACAGCACATGTCCTTAGAGGCGTATGTATCTGACCGAAGCTGACGTATGTACACATTAAGTGCAGTTTGCCTGTTTGTACATCCCAACAGGATGCACTGTAAGTATGTTAGGTCATTCAACACCCGTTCGACAGGTCCTTCTGTCGTGCTAGCGCGACTAGCCCGGGTGGGGTTTGTCAAACCCAGTAGTACTACTCAAAATTTCCCCGCTATTTCACAAATACTAACGGTCAACTAGGTATCCATGAGGACTTTCATGAACAAAATAAAAGTTGCTCTAATCCAGACATGCGACATACAGAATTTGTAAATCCGTAAAAGTATTTGTCCGAGTTCAGCCCATGAAAGGGTATCATAGTAAAAGTCCGAGTTCAACCCATAAAAGGGTATAACAGTAAAAGTGCGGTTTAGTGAACTCACCTTGACAAACCAGCAAACTAGTACACGTATGTATGTTTACGTTGAAAAGCTCAGACAAGCATAATGCACAAACATTCACCAAGTACAAGCATCCACGTTGAAGGCCAACACAAGTATATTCACCAATAAAAATCCCTATTTGAACACATAGCAAATAATCTATAATATTAGCACGACGTTTATTATGCATGCGTCGTTGAGCTCTTAGTATTATTTAAAGTGGGGTGACTTGTTAATATTAAAATCCGATTGGGTCAATGTCTCATGTTCAAGTATCAATTGGGTAATCATATCTTGTACACTTTGAGTTCTTATGTAAGATATATATTAAGCTTGTAAGCATTTGTATGTATTTATACATACTTATATATATATATATATGTACCTATATGTAATATAATAATTGTCATATACATTCATAATATGTGAACCGAATTTTATAAAGACGTTAGTAATAATAATAATTATGATAATAGTAGTAGTGTAATTCATGTAATAAGATTGTTTACTTGATCTCACAACGTTAGTTATTCTTTATAAATGTGTTTGTATACCTTGTTTGTTATATATATCTACAAGTCTATAGAGTGGTCATTCATGTTCCAGTGTCCACTAACAACAATAATCATGTACCACGTACTATAATCATGCTCTACTTTTATCATTCACGTCCGTGTCACATTCTTTTATAACCGAATGTTTCACCATCATTTTCAGTTTGTTCAATCTTAACCAAGTATTATTATCATCTTCTATTAGAGCTCAACACATAATCTTTATAACAAGAATATATATTTATTTTAATCCCGTAAGTAGGATGATACCTTTTCGTTTGTTCTAATAGTTCCCGCTCGTCATTATTATCGAACCACAACTCGTAACCAAATGAAACCGGAGCAATTGACAAGTTACCATACAATTCATTTAGAGGGTTTTTTTTTAATAACCAAAGACCACCAAGAACAGCCTTGGCCACCATCACAGCCATCATGAAGCGCCGCTGCCCACCTTAACCATCTACCAATAACCAATGCGAGCCGTTATTAATCTGCTGAACCATGTACTTCAACAGCCCTTTCACTGCCATTATTACACCACAACCATTGCAACTCGTCATCGGATGTCGGAAAACAAAGAAAAAGAAATGTAAACCTAGCAGCCGCAACCTTTAACTAACCATAACTTCTTCATCGCTGCGAGTTAGAAGAAACCGTTACCACCGTTGGAACCGTCTCGTCGAGACGAAGATTTTGATATATAATACGCCTCGTGGGGACGCCGGATTTGGCCAGAAAATGGCCGGAAAACATGTATTGCGGCTGAAACAAACCCTTGCCGCTGCAGCATCTTCTTCGTCCTATAACTCCTTCGTCTTTGAGAATCAGAGTGCAAGCTTACTACCAATAGAACCGGGATGAAGAGAGGAAGAAAATGACATATAGAACTCGTCATATGGTGGCCGGAGTTGGCCGGAAATCGGCTGAAAAGGAGGGTGGCGGCTGAATTAGAGAAAGAGGGGGGGTGGGTTTAGGGTTTGACAAAAAAATTTATGGAGGAGGAGGTAAAGAATATATATAGTTAGGGTTTGTAAATTGGGTCTTTTTAGAGCTATCGTGTATAAGCATCGCGTCTCGAAACATTTATCGGCTTGGGTTTAAAGTCTAGATTAATATTTCACTCACGATTTTCCGAATCGTTCCCAGATATTATTTTATTTATCACAAGTTCAATTGTCTAAGCATATTGAGAGAATATGCATTTCGCAGTTAAACACGTTCATTTGTTACGTGATTACTTATTTGACTTCTCATAAGTTATAAGATGTATTTTAAATTAGTATATCAATTTATCACTCGTTGTAATGTATTGGGCCATTCATGGGCCTCGTTTATCTTAACCGGCTTTGTTTAATATATTGGGCTCTTATTGGGTCTTTAAGCCCATTTAGTAGAAATACATGTTTGAGATTCATATAAATTAATATAGTTTTGTTAACAGAGTTAACTTAAAATTATTGGGTGTCACACACAACATAGCATAACAGCTTATACTTCTTTCCCAATTTTGCCCTATAAAACTGTGATTTTGGAAATATAGGTGGGTGACCCATATTAACAAAACATGATTTGCACTCGTCCATTGTCAACTCATCATTCATCCCCACTTCATCTTCATCTATTCTCAGGGCATTTCTGATAGCTTCTTCAGAAACTGTCAGTACCATATCTCTAGTTATGTTGCCTCGAACAACAGTAACACCATTCTCTTCTCTAATGACCTCTGCTGTCCTCCAAAAACTTTTAATCAACCTTGCATATATGACCGGTTTGGCACACATAGCATACACATATTTGGTCCTTTTGATAAACTTGATCATATCTCTGTAACCTTCTGTTTCAGGGATAGATTCATCTAAAACTGCCACCAAATTGTGTTTAGGCTCAAACTTGAGATTCTCCATCTGTTAAAACACAAACAAACACAAAACAAGACAAATGTGTTAGATTCTTCATTAAAACATATCAAAATTTTCATAAGTGTTTGAATAAAAGTTAGAAAGCAAAACATTCACATAATCATTTTAAATTCTAAATTGTTCTAATAACCTGATTTTCATCATTTTAATCAAACAACTTTGAATCTTAAAGATTATACTTCATGTTTCAATTTTAACAGTTAATCACTTAAGACATAATTTTGACATTTTTATGATGAAATTGTTTATCATGTTTTGGTTCAGTTTTAACAAGTATTGATCACTTTTAAACAGATGTTTCATCATTTTGATGATTAATTTTAAGAGCTTCAAAGTTCATCAATGGCGATTTTATCAGTTGTCACAATTTTAATTGATTCAGTTGATTTTAAGGTGTTTTAGTGCAAATGAGTGATTGATTGTTGATGATCGACAGATTTTAACCGTAAAACAACATTCGATTTTGGTTTTAACACACAAGATCAAAGTGTCGATTCAATGCTCAAAACACTGTTCATCATCGTTTTTCTTTTTAACAGTTGATTTGCAGGTCTATCAAGGTTAAAACACTTAATCACTACCTTATCCAATCGATCAACCTTGTTATAGAGCAAACGATTGAATATGATAACAGACGATTTAAGTACAGAGTGTTTGCTTGAAAGTGAATGTGTGAAATGATAAGTGTTTGTGAAGAGGCGGGTTTTTGTATCGTCAAAAATTTAGGTCAAACCTGAGGTGTCGGGTCAACAAAAGGGACGGGTAAACAAAATAGGCCCAATAAGCCTTGACGGGTCAAGTACTGTAGTGACGGGTCATGTACTGTAGTGACGGGTCAAGTACATAAGACAAGTCACAAACATGTGAAAAACACTTGACGAGTCAAGCACTGTAGAGACGGGTAAGTCACTGTAGTGACGGGTAAAGGTTAGGAACAACTACACCTGATGGGTTTTATCAATCACCCGGCAGAATAGTAGTCTTCAAATCTCACCCGGCAACCTTTCTTCATTACCCGGCAACACAGTTGCTTTCCTTCTTCATCCGGCTTGCTTTCTTCATTACCCGGCAACATAGTTGCTTTCCTTTCACACGGCATGATTTCCTTCATTACACGACAACACAGTTGTATCACCCGGCATGCTTTTTCTTCTTCACACGGCAACATAGTGACTCATTTACACGGCAAGATAAAAGACTTTTACCCGGCTGTATAGTGAACACTTGTCACCCGGCTTGATATCTATGACCTTCACCCGGCTGTATTTGACATGATCTTTGCCCGGCTGTACAGTGGTCATAATATCTTCATCTTTTTCCTCAATCACCCGGCTTGTATCAACACACAACATTACCCGGCTACACAGTTCATTACCCGGCAGAATAGTTGCATCTGATATCTTTGCCCGGCAATAACACTTTGCGATTTTTCTTCACTTTTCTTGTCTGTTGACTTTTTCAACGGCATTTATTGCACCTGCAAACATTCTCGACAAATTAATTAGACAAGATATCCTTAAAAAGAATTTGTCACATTAATTATCAACAACATTAAACATTGCAACAATTTTAATTTCCAATTAAATTCATGTTTCTTTTTCTTTTTCAAAAATGTTTTTGCATAACCAATTTTTCTATATCCCGAAGCAATTTCTTAAAAACAAATTACAAGACCTTGGGTTTGTTTTTAACACATCCAATACCTTTGCTTTTCATACCACTTAATCTTGTTCATTCAAAACACACTTATTTAAAACAAAATGTTTTTGGATTTTTGTAGATATTTTTCTTCAAATTTATTCTCCCCCTAAACTTGAAATTTCTTGAAATTTTTAAGTTTAACAAGGACGTCGATGTGTCAATAAAGATTCCATATGCCTGCACACACAAAGCACACACATTAAAGTAAAGACATATGCAATGCAATGAATCATAATATCGCAGTGAGATCATACCACACATTATCAGAACATGTTTTGCAAGTTTTGAATAGACATTTGACTTATGTTTGATTGAGTGATGATATGAAAACATATCAATTAGCTCGAGTTGACACACTTACTTTTTCAGTATCATGATGATTTTTAAGGTTCGATTAGTATGACTTATGTGACCCACATGTATACATATGTCAACATATTTCCTTATCAATCACTACCTGAATGCATATAGTACAACAACCTGGTCACTTACAGTCATAAACAGTGTGGAATCTGGGTTCTATTCGGATTTGGTCCACTTTGGGACTTCTTTTTAATTCCATCTTTGGGAATTTTTCTTTCCTATTGTTCCCCTTGTGAATCTTCTGAATTCCTTTTTGGAATTTTGTTTGGTGTTGGTCCACATTTGGGACTCTTTTCGTTCCATTTTGGAATCTTTTGCTGCATCTTGAAGCTCAAAAGAGACTTCGTGTGAGACTTCAGGTCTGTGGGTACCACAACAAAGAAGCTCACGATGCGGTTCATCACACTGAATAGACTACGTCGTTACCCGATCATGCACAACTATCATCACAAGAAATGTATCAAAAAAAATATATATCTAGACATGTATAACAATGGAACTTAACACAAAGATCATTAAGTTTATGTTTGTCAACAATCAACTTACTTTTTCAGTCTAATTGCCTGAGCTGTCTAGCACACCAATTAACATTCATCAGTCTTTATTTAAAAATGATGTAACAGAATAATATCTAGTGTAACTATCATTTTTCACTTTGTGCAATATAGATTCTTATGACATGATATTTTCTTTTCTTTTTGCTTTTATATTTTGTTTTTGCTTTTCTATTTTCTTTTTCATGCACACACACAATGCAAAACATAAAACAAAAGACAACGGAATCAATATATGACATCAACTTATTATATTTTTGGCTTTATATTTTTCTGATTTTTGTTTGTTTTTACGAAAAATAGAATCAATCATGATTGATTAATCCTATAGATTGAATTAAGAATTCAAACCGGCCTGACAAAAAAGATTTTGTGAAAAGATCTGCCAGTTGTTTGTCGGTATGAACCTTAATCAAAATTATTAAACCCTTTTCAGAGTTGTCTCTTAAAAAGTGATATCGAATTTCGATATGTTTGGTTTTTGAGTGTTGAACAGGATTAGCAGTAATGAACATAGCAGCAGTATTGTCTATGTAAATAGGAGTTTTGAGAAAGTTAAACCCGTAGTCAAGCTGTAACATCCAGTTTTTAAGATATAGATAAATAACTAAGTTTATATTCTCAAATGTTAAATCTTACGTTTAAAATATGAAACGATCAATTGAGGTGTCATCTATAAACGTATATGATATATTTACTATTCTAAGTTGTTATTTAAAAATTTAAATCTATTATTTAAACACATATATATATATATAATTGTTATATAAAACGTATTATTTAAATACATTACGTTAATATATATGTATAAGTACGTTATCTTACATATAATAATATATGTATTCATGCACATCTATGAGAAAATATAATGACATATGCCACGTTGCTTTACAATTTCATTCAAAGACACATAGGTTGACACATTATTCTTTTTACTTGACACGTATTTGTGTAACTGCCATGTAAGTGCCATGGTATACTTATTCATTTATTGCATAGTCGGCTTACTATTATTATAAACATAAGATTTAAGAGGAAGAGCACGGTTGCAATATATGATTTAATTGGAGAAAAATTCATAGTATAACGCTTCTAGACAAAACTACATCGATCAAATACGGTTGTGACGGAATTTGGTTAGTGAACACGGGTTCGTGTAATCAACTTATCGACATCAAAGGATATAAAGAAAAGCTATTAGATTCACCAGAGAGATACCCTAGACGTTCAAGTGAGTTCATACAACTCCCTAAAATATTTTATAATATTGATTGTTAATTTGTTAGTAAGTTATTATGTGTATATTTTTAATGTGAAATAAGTATATTTGTGGTGAGAAGTATTAATGCAATTAAGTAACTGAAATGAGAATCACAAGTATTATTCTTCTTCTATTGTTAAGCCACCATAGAGTGTCTAAACTATAGATGGGTGAACGTATTATTCTTCTGTCGTTAAGTCATTTTTTTATGACCAAACACAGTTGGGTGAAATTATTTTTCTTCTATTGTTAAGCCACCATAGAGTGACTAAACTATAGATGGGTGAAATTATTATTCTTCTGTTGTTAAGTCACCGTCGTTCGAGTGATCAAACACAGTTGGGTGAAAAGGTTATGTCATCGTCAAGTGATTAACCTTTGGTTGGATGAATAAATCACCATTAGGTGATATGTTAATTATAAATTATAGTCAAATGACTGGTGCTTATACTTGGATGGGTGATACATAATTATATATGTATGATCTGGAAAACATATTATTTGTAATATGAACTCACTTAGCATTCGCTAATTATTTTAAAATAAATGTTTTCCAGGTAAAGCTCCAATGCAAGAGTAAGGGATAATATTGAGCCTTGGTGAAATTGGGATCGAACGTTATGATATAACTCAGTTTTGGATGTATTAATTATGGGTTATGTATGTTATGTTGTAAACTTACTCAACTTATCATGAATAAAATAAACTTTATTAATAGTATTGTTAAGATATTTACAAAATGCTTCCGCTGAAATAAAACAAAAATGATTGAATAAAGTTGTTGGACCATTTTTAATAAAAGATATCATTTTAATAATAAAGTAAAATTAAGGGTGTTACAAATTGGTATCAGAGCAATGGTTTAAGAGAACTAAGTATTTGAAGTATAAATGCTTAGACTTAAATCGTATGCTCTTGATATGTTGAGTAAGTTGTGTTCGATCCAAGGCTCAGGGTGGAATGAGAATTTAATATTAATATTAAATTTTTAAGTGGTGTTATTTGTGTGATAAGTTGGTAAAGAATATGCATATGTGTCATGCTATATATTTATATATATGAACCGAAATTTGGAATTTGAGGCGTGATGTGGTAATGACAAGAACATATCGGCATAGTGTATGGTCAACCACACCTGGCCAGTGATGTTTGAACATACATAGTACCAATATACTCTTGAAGTGATCATATTATTGCCAAAATGAACAAAGATTAGGTAAGGTGGTAGCTAAAGTGTTTTGCCTATTAGATAGTGTTCCAAGATAATAGATAGAATGTATGTCAAACTATCTAATAGACTGGTGGTTCATATATATACACTGTTCGAAAAGAAATAGAATAATGAATTATTCTAAAGAAATCCTTATTGCCGTTTTAGAATTAAGAAATGACAACATCGCATCCTGAAAAGGGAACTCTAGTTGAAGGTGAAGGAAGTCACCAATCTAGTTCGGATGAAACACATGGACCGATAAGGAATGAAGCTCATTTTGAGGATGACATCATAAAGAAACGTATTAATGAAGAGTTGGGAAAGGCGTTAGAAACTACTCTTCCTTTTGTTATTGCTCAAGTAAGCTCTAACGTAAAAATGATCGTGAAGGAAGTGTTAGAAAACCAATCAAACGGTAGAACAACGACTGCTGATGAAAAGCAAGCTGATCCAATTCCTGAATCAGGAAAAGTTGGGTGTACTTATAAAGAGTTTTCTGTTTGTAACCCTACACCGTTTCGGGGTACAACAGATCCTATCGCCAGTCAGCGTTGGATCACGGAGGTAGAAGGAGCCTTTGAAACTAGTCATTGTGATCCAAAAGATTTCGTAATATATGCTTCAAATTTATTAAAGGGTAGAAGCAGAGATTGGTGGCAAGTACTGAAGGCACAGAAGGGTCAGAACAAGATAAATGAGATGACTTGGGATGAATTTAAGGTCATATTTCTGAAACAATTCTGCCCACAAGCTTCAGTGGATAAGATTGCAGAAGAATTTCTTCATATGGCACAAACCACTGAATCAGTTGAAGAAATTACTGGGTTGTTTTTCGATAAACTTCAGTTTTGTCCTTATATGATGTTGAGTGAAAGGATGAAAATCAACAGGTATCATAACATGCTGAAGAAGGAAATTCGTGAATTTATAAATCCTTCAAAGTGCGAAACCTTGGAGGAAATTATAAATTGGGCAAGGGAAAGGGAGGCGGAGCTGAACCGTCCTGTTACCGTAGGTGAGAAGCGAAGAGTGGAATCTTATAATATTCCATCTAAGAAGTCAAAGATGGGAGGTTCATTTAAAAAGCCTGAACAAAGGTCAGGAATTCATCAGTGTAACGTATGTGGCAGAAATCATCCGGGAGAATGTCGCTTGAAGTACATGTATTGTTATAAGTGTGGGAAAATGGGTCATACTAGTCCCATGTGTCCTAGCCCAATCAATGTTTGTTATAACTGTAATCGGCCTGGACATCTTAGAAGTCAATGTCCACAATTGCAAAGGGGTGATGGGAATAAAATGTATCATAAACCAGTACAAGCGATTGGAGGAATAAAGAAAGAGGAATCAAGTAATGCACGTGGGAGAGCCTTTCAGATCACAGCTGAAGAGGCCAAGGTGATACCTGACGTGGTGACAGGTACTTTTCCTATCAACAATTTTCCTGCACATGTGCTATTTGATTCTGGTGCAAGTTATTCGTTTGTATCTAGAGATTTCAGTAATTCCTTTAAACTCCCTACTATTAAGTTAATTAATCCCCTAGTGATAGAAATCGCGGATAGTAAACGTTTAATAGTGTGGGATGTCTATCCAAATTGTCATCTTGAAATAGAAGGAGAAGTATACCTTATTAACCTAATTCCTATAGTATTGGGTGAATTCGATGTGGTAATCGGCATGGATTGGTTATCTTGCCATCATGCTAACATCGTATGTGATCAGAAGATTATTCATCTTTCTACTCCTAGTGGAAAGAAAATCTCAGTTTACGGTGAGAAGAAAAGTAAAATTTCCTTTTGTTCAATGATGAAAGCAAAGAAATATCTAACTCATGGGTGTAAAGCGTTTTTGGCCTATGTTGTGGATAAAAGTCGAGAAGAAATAAAACTAGAAGATGTTCCGGTAGTAAGAGAATTTCCTGACGTATTCCCTGATGATCTCCCAGGTATACCACCTGAGCGAGAAGTTGAATTTCGAATTGATCTTATTCCTGGTGCTAAGCCGATTGCAAAAGCGCCTTATCGTCTTGCCCCCACTGAAATGCAAGAGCTTATGTCTCAATTACAAGAACTTCTTGAGAAAGGTTTTATTCGTCCTAGTATGTCCCCGTGGGGTGCTCCTATTTTATTCGTTAAAAAGAAAGATGGGAGTATGCGCATGTGTATCGATTATCGTGAATTAAATAAAGTCACAATCAAGAATAGGTACCCACTACCTAGAATTGATGACTTGTTTGATCAACTACAAGGTGCTAGTTGGTTTTCAAAGATCGATCTAAGATCCGGTTATCACCAACTAAAGGTTAGGGATGAAGATATTCCGAAGACTGCCTTTCGCACAAGGTATGGTCATTTCGAGTTTGTAGTAATGTCATTTGGCTTAACCAATGCACCAGCTGCATTTATGGACCTCATGAATAGAGTGTGTCGTCCCATGCTTGATCGGTCTGTTATCGTGTTTATTGATGACATCTTGATATATTCTCGAAGTAAAGATGATCATGCTCGTCATTTACGTGAAGTTCTGGAAGTCCTGAGAAAAGAGAAACTTTATGCTAAATTCTCTAAATGTGCATTTTGGCTTCGAGAAGTGCAATTCTTAGGCCATGTGATAAATGCTAGTGGTATTCTTGTTGATCCGGCTAAAGTGGAAGCTGTGATGAAATGGTCTCCACCAAAGACTCCTACAGAAGTTCGTAGTTTTCTAGGCTTAGCGGGATATTATCGTCGTTTCATTCAAGATTTCTCTAAGATAGCTTCACCACTGACAAAGCTGACTCGAAAAGATATTATTTTCACCTGGGGAAAGGAACAGGAAGACGCTTTCCAAGTTCTAAAGAAAAAGTTAACGCAAGCTCCTGTATTAGTATTACCAGAAGGACCAGAGGATCTTGTAATTTATTGTGATGCCTCATATCAAGGATTAGGATGCGTACTCATGCAAAGAGGTAAGGTTATTGCCTATGCCTCTCGACAGTTAAAACCTAATGAAGTAAATTATCCAACGCATGACCTTGAACTAGCAGCAGTAGTATTTGCTCTAAAGATTTGGAGACACTATTTATATGGGGTAAAATGCACTATTTATACCGACCATAAAAGTCTCAAGTATTTCTTTGATCAGAAGGATTTAAATATGAGGCAGCGAAGATGGTTGGAGCTGGTAAAGGATTATGACTGTGAAATCCTTTATCATCCAGGGAAAGCGAATGTTGTTGCCGACGCACTTAGTAGAAAAGAAGCGTGTCCGCCGATTCGGGTGAAATCCCTAAGAATGACGATAACCTCTGATCTATTTGAAAGAATTAAAGTTGCTCAAACTGAAGCCTTAAAGGAGGAAAATTGGAAACGAGAAAGAATTGTGGGTCAAGTAAAAGACCTTGATGAAAATGTATCTGGAGTAAAGACTCGTTTTGGTCGAGTTTGGATTCCAAATACATGTGATGTTAAAGGATTACTTCTTGATGAAAGTCATAAGTCAAAATATTCTATCCATCCTGGTGCAACAAAGATGTATTATGACTTACGTGTTAATTATTGGTGGCCTGGTATGAAACGTGATATTGTTAAGTATGTTGAAAAATGCTTAACATGTTTACAAGTGAAGGCAGAACATCAAAAACCTTATGGAAAGATTCAACCTTTAGAAATCCCAAAGTGGAAGTGGGAACATATTACTATGGATCTAATAACTAAGTTGCCAAAAACAACCAAAGGTTTTGATGCTATTTGGGTGATTGTAGATCGACTCACTAAAAGTGCTCATTTTCTGCCTATTAAAGAATGTTATTCTTCAGAAAGTATGGCAGAAGTTTATATAAAAGAAGTAATATCCAGACACGGAGTCCCGGTGACTATTGTGTCCGACCGAGACACACGATTTACTTCTCGATTTTGGAGAAAATTTCAAGATGAATTAGGTACTCGATTATTAATCAGTACGGCTTACCACCCCCAAACTGATGGTCAAAGCGAACGAACAATACAGACTCTTGAAGATATGTTGAGGGCGTGTATTATTGACTTTGGGGGAAGTTGGGAGAAGTATTTGCCATTGACAGAATTTTCCTACAACAATAGCTACCATTCAAGCATAAAAATGTCTCCTTACGAAATGTTGTATGGTAGGAAATGTCGGACTCCAATATGTTGGGGTGAAGTTGGTCAACGTGAGCTAGGTAACAATGAAGTTGTTAAAGCTACTGTTGAAAAGATAGATATAATTCGGACTCATTTGAAAGCTGCTCAAGACCGACAAAAGTCTTATGCTGACAGAAGAAGGCGACCAATCGAATTCCATGTAGGAGATCAAGTAATGTTAAAGGTTTCTCCATGGAAAGGTGTTATCCGTTTTCGTAAGCGTGGCAAGTTGAGTCCACGATTTATCGGTCCGTTCAAAATCATAGCTCGAGTTGGAAATGTAGCATATCGTTTAGAATTACCAGAAGAATTGACCGGTATACATAACACATTCCACGTGTCATATTTGAGAAAGTGCTTAGCAGATGAAACATCCTATGTACCGTTGAATGATATAGAGGTGGATGACAAGTTGAATTATGTTGAGGAGCCAGTCCGTATAATTGACCGAAAAGTTAAACAGCTCCGCAACAAGGTGATTAATCAAGTAAAAGTCCAGTGGAAACATAGAAAGGGGTCTGACGCCACGTGGGAGTCGGAGGATGAAATGAGGAATTATTACCCTCATCTCTTTTATATGTAATACGGTTTCGGGACGAAACCCTAAATTAGTGGGGGAAAGTTGTAACATCCAGTTTTTAAGATATAGATAAATAACTAAGTTTATATTCTCAAATGTTAAATCTTACGTTTAAAATATGAAACGATCAATTGAGGTGTCATCTATAAACGTATATGATATATTTACTATTCTAAGTTGTTATTTAAAAATTTAAATCTATTATTTAAACACATATATATATATATAATTGTTATATAAAACGTATTATTTAAATACATTACGTTAATATATATGTATAAGTACGTTATCTTACATATAATAATATATGTATTCATGCACATCTATGAGAAAATATAATGACATATGCCACGTTGCTTTACAATTTCATTCAAAGACACATAGGTTGACACATTATTCTTTTTACTTGACACGTATTTGTGTAACTGCCATGTAAGTGCCATGGTATACTTATTCATTTATTGCATAGTCGGCTTACTATTATTATAAACATAAGATTTAAGAGGAAGAGCACGGTTGCAATATATGATTTAATTGGAGAAAAATTCATAGTATAACGCTTCTAGACAAAACTACATCGATCAAATACGGTTGTGACGGAATTTGGTTAGTGAACACGGGTTCGTGTAATCAACTTATCGACATCAAAAGGATATAAAGAAAAGCTATTAGATTCACCAGAGAGATACCCTAGACGTTCAAGTGAGTTCATACAACTCCCTAAAATATTTTATAATATTGATTGTTAATTTGTTAGTAAGTTATTATGTGTATATTTTTAATGTGAAATAAGTATATTTGTGGTGAGAAGTATTAATGCAATTAAGTAACTGAAATGAGAATCACAAGTATTATTCTTCTTCTATTGTTAAGCCACCATAGAGTGTCTAAACTATAGATGGGTGAACGTATTATTCTTCTGTCGTTAAGTCATTTTTTTATGACCAAACACAGTTGGGTGAAATTATTTTTCTTCTATTGTTAAGCCACCATAGAGTGACTAAACTATAGATGGGTGAAATTATTATTCTTCTGTTGTTAAGTCACCGTCGTTCGAGTGATCAAACACAGTTGGGTGAAAAGGTTATGTCATCGTCAAGTGATTAACCTTTGGTTGGATGAATAAATCACCATTAGGTGATATGTTAATTATAAATTATAGTCAAATGACTGGTGCTTATACTTGGATGGGTGATACATAATTATATATGTATGATCTGGAAAACATATTATTTGTAATATGAACTCACTTAGCATTCGCTAATTATTTTAAAATAAATGTTTTCCAGGTAAAGCTCCAATGCAAGAGTAAGGGATAATATTGAGCCTTGGTGAAATTGGGATCGAACGTTATGATATAACTCAGTTTTGGATGTATTAATTATGGGTTATGTATGTTATGTTGTAAACTTACTCAACTTATCATGAATAAAATAAACTTTATTAATAGTATTGTTAAGATATTTACAAAATGCTTCCGCTGAAATAAAACAAAAATGATTGAATAAAGTTGTTGGACCATTTTTAATAAAAGATATCATTTTAATAATAAAGTAAAATTAAGGGTGTTACACAAGCAACTGATTTTGTAACCACAAAACCTGAGAACATCCTGCAGATGCAGCGATATACTCTGCTTCAGCTGTGGATACAGAAACATTGGTCTGCTTCTTGCATTGCCAAGAGACAAGCCTAGGACCCAGAAATTGACATCCACCAGTTGTCGATTTCCTGTCAAGAGCACAACCACCAAAATCACTGTCAGAATAGCTATATAATTCAAAATTTCCTTCATAAGGATACCATAACCCAAGATTCGGTTTCCCTTTAAGATATCTTAATATACGCTTCACAGCAACAAGATGCGACTCTCTCGGATCAGACTGATATCTGGCGCACACACAAACAGCGTACATGATGTCTGGTCTTGATGCAGTAAGATACATCAGTGAACCGATCATTGATCTGTATAGTGTTTGATCAACTGCTTTGCCCTTTGGATCCGGTTGAATCTTGCAATTCACATCAGATGGAGTTCGAATTGTTTGACAATCCTGCATCTTGAACTTCTTCAACAATTTCTCAACAAATTTTGATTGATTGATGAAAATTCCGTCAGCTGATTGTTTCACTTGTAATCCTAGAAAGAAGTTAATCTCCCCCATAGAACTCATCTGGAATCTAGACTTCATGATTTCTTCAAATGCTTTGCACATTGACGTACTGGTCGAACCGAAGATAATATCGTCCACATAAACTTGAACACATAAGAGATCGTCATTCTCCCTCTTCATAAACAAAGTTGGATCAATCTGTCCTCTTGTGAATCCATGTTCTAGTAAATGCTTAGATAGTGTCTCATACCAGATTCTTGGAGCTTGGTGTAGACCGTAAAGTGCTTTACTCAACTTGTATACCCGATAAGGATAGTCAGGATCTTCAAAACCCGAAGGTTGTCTGACATAAACATCATCTGTAATAGGTCCATACAGGAAGGCACCTTTAACGTCCATTTGGAATACTTTAAACTTCATGAAGGAAGCATATGCAAGAAAAACGTGTATGGCTTCAAGTCTTGCGACTGGAGCAAACACCTCTTCATAATCAATGCCTTCTTCCTGAGTGTATCCCTGTGCAATGAGTCTCGCTTTGTTTCTCACCACAATGCCACGTTCGTCTGGCTTGTTTTTGTACAACCATCTTGTACCAATTGCATTCTCTCCTTCAGGTAAGTCCACTAACTTCCAAACTTCTTGTTTGCGAAACTGTAGTAATTCCTCTTGCATGGCTTCAATCCAACTGTTATCTTTCAACGCCTCTGAAATGTTCTTTGGCACCACTTGAGATAGAAAACACGAATAAAGACAGACATTTGCTTGCTCATTCTGACTTCTTGTAGTTCTTTGATTCAATGGCCCAATAATCTGAGAGACAGGATGTTTCTTGTGAATTCGATGAATTGGTATGTCACCTCCTTGCACTTGACTCTCCAGATTAGAAGTATTCAGATTTGGTAGATCTTGTAGTATGGTCGAAGTATGCGGTGTGAAATTCGGGACTTGATCCGGTGAATTTATGAAGTAATCAAAAGATTCTGGAACAACTTCAACATTCGGATCGGATGATGGTTGATTCTGAACAGATCCACCATCATTAGGAGAAACTTGCGGATTCACATCTTCTTCAATATTATTTGATTCTTGATCTTCTTGCGAACCAGAAGGACCCGGAGCTTGACTGGATTTGACATGATCAGGATTGTGAAATGACATGAACGGATATTCTGAGTTGAGATTTCCATCCTCGTCATTATCAGAATCGTCACTAAAGCATCCCAAGTCGCCTGATTCTTTCCTTGCTTTTCCTGAAAAATCAAACAAGTTAGAATTGAAAGATTTTGATAACGAATCTAAATCAAATAACCATTCGGGACCATGA
This sequence comes from Tagetes erecta, assembly GCA_030867185.1. NCBI lineage: Eukaryota > Viridiplantae > Streptophyta > Magnoliopsida > Asterales > Asteraceae > Tagetes > Tagetes erecta. Next base: position 10,761,023 of record CM061497.1, read on the forward strand.
GCCACTAACGGAAACGGATTTTCTAAAAACTTGACGTTAATAGTTTCAATAACAGTATTTGTTTTGCTATTAAAAACCCGATAAGCTTTAGAAACAGACGAATAGCCTAGGAAAAATCCATCGTCAGATTTTGACTCAAACTTCCCGAGATGATCATTCAAATTTAAAATCGATACCGGACAACCAAATGCTTTCAAGTAAGAAATATTTGGTTTTCTTCCAAATAACAACTCATAAGAAGTTTTCTGTTTATCTTGAACCAATAATGTTCTATTTTGTACAAAACACGCAGTAGCAATAGCTTCATCCCAAAAAGTGATAGGGATTTTGGCATCTGCGAGCATGGATCTTGCTGCTTCAATTAGTGTCCGGTTTTTCCGTTCCGCAACCCCGTTTTGTTGAGGTGTTCTTGGCGCACTAAATTGTCTAGCAATCCCCTTTTCTGCACAAAATAAATCAACATTAGCATTCTTAAATTCAGTTCCATTATCACTTCTTAAAACTTTAACTTTGCATTCCAATTGATTTTCAACTTTGATGATAAATTCTTTTAATAATTCAGCTGTTTCAGATTTAGCATGCAAAAAATAAACACAAGAAAATCTAGTGAAATCGTCAATAATGACAAAACAGTAAGACTTCTTTCCGATGCTTTGCACATTTGTTGGTCCGAAAAGATCCATATGTAGCATCTGCAAGGGTTTTGAAATGGAGTTTTCTTGCTTGGACTTAAAAGACATCCTATGCTGTTTTCCCTTCAAACACGCTGGACAGAGATCAGTTGTGGAGAATTTATTTGACGGTATTCCCACAGCATGATTTCCGGTAACCAGACGGTTCATGTTTCTGAAATTTGAATGGCCCAGCCGTCTATGCCAAAGCTGACTCTCATCATTTGAAGCATGTGCAATGAGACAGGTTGTTTCGGTTTCAGCATCAATCTGCGACATATCCAATTTGTATACATCACGATCTCTTGGAGCTTTCACCACTACCCACTCATTGTCAATCTTGAAACCTGGTTTAAGAATATAACAGAAAGAATCATCAAAAAGAGTTGAATAAGATTTATCACAGATTTGAGATACACTTAGTAAGTTAAAGTTCAACTGTGCACAGTAGTTGACTTTATCAAAACTAATGACCCCATTCGAAACAGTTCCTTCTCCTGTGATTTTACCACCCGCATCACCTCCAAATGCAACGTGTGTACCATTTTTCAGCTTGAAATCCTGAAGCAAGGCATGGTTGCCTATCATGTGCCGGCTACACCCACTATCAACGAACCATGAGTTGATAGGTCTTCTTGGGCGTACCTGCAATTCAACACTCACTTAGTTAGTTTGGTCAACCCAGGCCCACACGGTCTTGGGTTTTCCGAATCTATCTGCAATAGTAACTTGTTGATATTGAACATTTTGAAAATTTGTTTCATTCATGAGATTTTGATGCTGATAACTGTTTCGCCCATTGGCGTGAAATGATTGCTTTCTTCTCAAAGCCATAAACCTTTCCTCTAACTTAGGATCAAGGTTATTTTCAAATTTTTGATTTCTTACCATTAAACCTCTTGGTTTAAAACTGTTAACCTGCATATTTCTTGATGCAAAATTGTTTAAACCAGAATAATTTCGATTGAAACTTCTCAAAACAGGAGAATGACTTTGATTCATATTTTGAAAACCAGATGATCGATTTCTTTGAAAATTTGAAAACGGAGTCATTTCTCTTGTTGAGTTTGATCGAAAGAAACAATCCTTTGTGTCATGGTTTCTTCTCTCACAAATATCACAAAATTTGGTAAACAGAGTTGATTTTTTATGTGAAAATTTTTTATTTTTTCAAAAGTTGATTTTTTGATAAAACTTGTTTTTGATGTGACTATATAGGTAAATGCAGTGGTTTTATATGAAAAGTTTTGATGTTTTCGAAAGTTGATTTTTTGATCGAATTTGTTTTTAGTGTGATTTTATAGGTAAATGTTGGGTTTTAATGTGAAAATTTTTATTTTTTAAAAGGTTGATTTTTTGATCAATTTGTTTTTAGTGTGATTTTATAGTTAAAATGTTCGGATTTTATATGAAAATTTTTTATTTTTTCAAAAGTTTGATTTTTTGATCAAATATATTTTTGGTGTGACTATATAGGTATATGTTGTGGTTTTATACGATAATTTTGATGTTTTTGAAAGTTCATTTTTTGGTCAAATATGTTTTTTTGTGTGATTATATAGGAAAATGTTGTGGTTTTATAGAAAATTTTTGAATTTTTCAAAAGTTTGATTTTTTGATCAAATTTATTTTTGATGTAACTATATAGGTATACGATGTGGTTATATATGAAAACCTTTTAACGTTCTAGAAAGTTGATTTTTTAATCAAATTTGTTTTTGTGTGATTATTAGGTAAATGTTGTGGATTATGAGAAAATTTTTGATTTTTTCAAAAGTTTGATTTTTTGATCAAATTTATTTTTGGTGTGACTATATAGGTATATGTTGTGTTTTTATATGAAAAGTTTTGATGTTTAAGAAAGTTGATTTTTTGATCAAATTTAATTTTGGTGTGATAATATAGGTAAATGTTGTGGTTTTATGTGAAAATTTTTGATTTCTTCAAAAGTTGATTTTTTGATAAAATTTGTTTTTGATATGACTATATAGGTAAATGCAGTGGTTTTATATGAAAAGTTTTAATGATTTCGAAAGTTGATTTTTTGATCAAATTTGTTTTTGGTGTGATTTTATAGGTAAATGTTGGGTTTTAATGTGAAAATTTTTATTTTTTAAAAGGTTGATTTTTTGATCAATTTGATTTTAGTGTGATTTTATAGTTAAAATGTTCGGATATTATATTAAAATTTTTAATTTTTCCAAAAGTTGATCTTTTTATCAAATTTGTTTTTGGTGTGACTATATAGGTATATGTTGTGGTTTTATATGATAACTTTTAATGTTTTTGAAAGTTGATTTTTTGATCAAATATGTTTTTGGTGTGATTATATAGGAAAATGTTGTAGTTTTATAGAAATTTTTTGATTTTTTCAAAAGTTTGATTTTTTGATCAAATTTATTTTTGGTGTAACTATATAGGTATATGATGTGGTTATATATGAAAACCTTTTAACTTTTAGAAAGTTGATTTTTTAATCAAATTTGTTTTTGTGTGATTATATAGGTTAATGTTGTGGATTATGTGAAAATTTTTGATTTTTTCAAAAGTTTGATTTTTTGATCAAATTTATTTTTGGTGTGACTATTTTGGTATATGTTGTAGTTTTATATGAAAAGTTTTGATGTTTACGAAAACTGATTTTTTAATCAAATTTAATTTTGGTGTGATAATATAGGTAAATGTAGTGGTTTTATGTGAAATTTTTTTATTTTTTCAAAAGTGTATTTTTTGATAAAATTTTTTTTTGATGTGACTATATAGGTAAATGCAGTGGTTTTATATGAAAAGTTTTTATGTTTTCGAAAGTTGATTTTTTGATCGAATTTGTTTTTGGTGTGATTTTATAGGTAAATGTTGGGTTTTAATGTGAAATTTTTATTTTTTAAAAGGTTGATTTTTGGATCAATTTGTTTTTAGTGTGATTTTAAAGTTAAAATGTTCGGATTTTATATGAAAATTTTTAATTTTTTCAAAAGTCAATTCTTTTATCAAATTTGTTTTTGGTGTGACTATATAGGTATATGTTGTGGTTTAATATGATAACTTTTGATGTTTTTGAAATTTGATTTTTTTAATAAATATGTTTTTGGTGTGATTATATAGGAAATGTTGTGGTTTTATAGAAAATTTTTGATTTTTTCAAAAGTTTGATTTGTTGGTCAAATTTATTTTTGGTGTAACTATATAGGTATATGATGTGGTTATATATGAAAACCATATAACGTTTTAGAAAGTTGATTTTTTTAATCAAATTTGTTTTTGTGTGATTATATAGGTAAATGTTGTGGATTATGTGAAAATTTTTGATTTTTTCAAAAGTTTGATTTTTTGATCAAATTTATTTTTGGTGTGACTATATAGATATATGTGGTTTTATATGAAAAGTTTTGATGTTTACGAAAGTTGATTTTTTGATTAAATTTAATTTTGGTGTGATTATATAGGTAAATGTTGTAGTTTTATGTGAAAATTTTTGATTTTTTCAAAAGTTGATTTTTTGATAAAATTTGTTTTTAATGTGACTATATAGGTAAATGTAGTGGTTTTATATGAAAAGTTTTGATTTTTTCGAAAGTTGATTTTTTGATCGAATTTGTTTTTGGTTTGATTTTATAGGTAAACGTTGGGTTTTAATGTGAAAATTTTTATTTTTTTAAAAGTTGATTTTTTGATCAATTTTTTTAGTGTGATTATATAGTTAAAATGTTCGGATTTTATATGAAACTTTTTTATTTTTTCAAAAGTTGATTTTTTTATCAAGTTTGTTTTTTGTGTGACTATATGTATATGTTGTGGTTTTATATGATAACTTTTAATGTTTTTGAAAGTTGATTTTTTGATCAAATATGTTTTTGGTGTGATTATATAGGAAAATGTTGTGGTTTTATAGAAAATTTTTATTTTTTCAAAAGTTTGATTTTTTGATCAAATTTATTTTTGGTGTGACTATATAGGTATATGTTGTGGTTTTATATGATAATTTTTTATGTTTTCAAAAGTTGGTTTTTTGATCAAATTTGTTTTGGTGTGATTATAAAGGTAAATGTTGTGGATTATGTGAAATTTTTTATTTTTTCAAAAGTTTGATTTTTTGATCAAATTTATTTTTGGTGTGACTATATAGGTATATGTTGTGGTTTTATATGAAAAGTTTTGATGTTTACGAAAGTTGATTCTTTGATCAAATTTAATTTTGGTGTGATTATATAGGTAAATGTTGTGGTTTTATGTGAAAATTTTTGATTTTTTCAAAAGTTGATTTTTTGATAAAATTTGTTTTTGATGTGACTATATAGGTAAATGCAGTGGTTTTATATGAAAAGTTTTGATTTTTTCGAAAGTTGATTTTTTGATCGAATTTGTTTTTGGTTTGATTTTATTGGTAAATGTTGGGTTTTAATGTGAAAATTTTTATTTTTTAAAAAGTTGATTTTTTGATAAATTTTTTTTAGTGTGATTTTATAGTTAAAATGTTCGTATTTTATATGAAAATTTTTTATTTTTTCAAAAGTTGATTTTTTATCAAGTTTGTTTTTGGTGTGACTATATGTATATGTTGTGGTTTTATATGATAACTTTTGATGTTTTTGAAGTTGATTTTTTGATCAAATATGTTTTTGGTGTGATTATATAGGAAAATGTTGTGGTTTTATAGAAAATTTTTTATTTTTTCAAAAGTTTGATTTTTTGATTAAATTTATTTTTGGTGTGACTATATAGGTATATGTTGTGGTTTTATATGATAATTTTTTATGTTTTCGAAAGTTGGTTTTTTGATCAAATTTGTTTATGTGTGATTATAAAGGTAAATGTTATGGTTTTATATGAAATTTTTTTATTTTTTCAAAGTTTCGTTTTTTGATTAAATTTATTTTTGGTGTGACTATATAGGTATATGTTGTGGTTTTATATGAAAAATTTTGATGTTTATGAAAGTTGATTTTTTGATCAAATATACCTTTTGTGTGATTATATAGGTAAATGTTGGGGTTTTATGTGAAAATTATTGATTTTTTCAAAAGTTGATTTTTTGATAAAATTTGTTTTTTATGTGACTATATAGGTAAATGCTGTGGTTTTATATAAAAAGTTTTGAAGTTTTCAAAAGTTGATTTTTTATCAAATTTGTTTTTGGTGTGAATATATAGGTATATGTTGTGGTTTTATATGATAATTTTGATGTTTTTGAAAGTTGATTTTTGATCAAATATGTTTTTGGTGTGATTATATAGGAAAATGTTGTGGTTTTATATAAATTTTTTGATTTTTTCAAAAGTTTGATTTTTTGATAAAAATTATTTTTGGTGTGACTATATAGGTATATGTTGTGGTTTTATATGATAATTTTTATGTTTTTAAAAATTAATTTTTTGATCAAATATGTTTTTGGTGTGATTATATAGGAAAATATTGCGGTTTTATAGAAAATTTTTTATTTTTTCAAAATTTTGATTTTTTGATCAAATTTATTTTTTGGTGTGACTATATGGGTATATGTTGTGGTTTTATACGATAATTTTTGATGTTTTCGAAACTATATTTTTTGATCAAATATGTTTTTGGTGTGATTATATAGGAAAATGTTGTGGTTTTATATAAATTTTTTGATTTTTTCAAAAGTTTGATTTTTTGATAAAATTTATTTTTGGTGTGACTATATAGGTATATGTTGTGGTTTTATATGATAATTTTTATGTTTTTGAAAATTAATTTTTTGATCAAATATGTTTTTTGTGTGATTATATAGGAAAATATTGCGGTTTTATAGAAAATTTTTTATTTTTTCAAAATTTTGATTTATTGATCAAATTTATTTTTTGGTGTGACTATATAGGTATATGTTGTGGTTTTATATGATAATTTTTTATTTTTTCGAAACTTGATTTTTTGATCAAATATGTTTTTGATGTGATTATATAGGTAAATGTTGTGGTTTTATATGAAAATTTTTTATTATTTCAAAAGTTTGATTTTTTGATCAAATTTATTTTTGGTGTGACTATATAGGTATATGTTGTGGTTTTATATGATAATTTTTGATGTTTTCAAAACTTGATTTTTCGATCAAATATGTTTTTGGTGTGATTATATAGGTAAATTTTATAGTTTTATATGAAAATGTTTGATTTTTTCAAAAGTTTGATTTTTTGATCAAATTTATTTTTGGTGTGACTATATTGGTATATGTTGTGGTTTTATATGATAATTTTTTATGTTTTCGAAACTATATTTTTTGATCAAATATGTTTTTGATGTGATTATATAGGTAAATGTTGTGGTTTTATATGAAAATTTTTGATTTTTTCAAAAGTTTGATTTTTTGATCAAATTTATTTTGGTGTGACTATATAGGTATATGTTTTGGTTTTATATGATAATTTTTGATATTTTCGAAACTTGATTTTTTGATTGATAGGTTCAATTGGATCGATACTGCCACAAATCAGAATGATCTAAGCACACAAACAACAATTCAATCAACAACAAAATCCATTACTGAATAATTCTCTTGTATTGATGATCAAAGCAATTCGGTGTAGTACAAAGTGCATGAGAATAAATTCATTCACACACACTTAAGCTTTCTTTCTCTAACGTGTATTGGTGATCTAGACTCTCTCTCTAACATTCACTAGCAACATGCTTTATGAATCAACCATTTCAACTTCTTTCACAACCTCAGCTTGAACCGGCTCATGCTGAGCAACATCCTCGGTTCTTGCTTTCTTTGAAATGATATCTTCTTCTACGATTTCAGGAACAACATCCAGCTTACGTTTCCCTTCGGCTTTGTCATATATACCCGTAGCAGTAGCATCCTCGTCAACAGTAGCTGATTCAAGAATTGGCACTTACACAGACTTAAATCCTCGTGATCTAGTATAATACAATTTGATTTCTCTTGGAGTATCAGACACTCCCACTACTTCTTCATCAGAGAAATCTTTGTCAGATACAGGTCTTGATCCTTTGGGTTCTTTTTCTTCAAGCCATTTTTCCAACATTTCCTTTTCAGCATACAAAGTATTGCATTCAGCATAAAGCTCTTCGTAATCCTCTTTGAGCTTTTCATATTCTGTTGGGTCCTCTTGAAGATAATGCATACCAAAACTTTAAGTTGCTCTCTATACTCGCCACATGAAGATTTAAGTTGATATGTCGGATTTGTAAAGTGTCATCTTAGGGGGAGTACTGTTGGGGTTATTTGAAGATGTCACTTTCCAAATATAAACGAGTGAAGATATCGAGCATCATCACGAGCTAGCATGGGTGAAGACGTTCATAATTTGTATTTGTCTTAGAATATTTGTGTAATCGTTTCGTGCTTAAATGCGCGTTTGTGCTTAATTGCACGCGGTTAGGTTACATTGTAAGGTGAATGGTATGGACTATAAATACCATCACCTAGGTCATTTTGTTAAAGAGTTGCATACATTTCATTCCATATCCTTTGTAACCTCTCCATTGATCTAATACAATTCACCTATTCATATTATCATCAATCTTCATCATACCTTGCATTGATCTTCATGAACATTCAAGCATCAATACGTGATTAGTGAGTTTCCGCATCACTGATTATAAACAACATCACCAAACAATCTCAGATCTAGATCCAAGCTCGGTTCATCTAGAACTATCAATTGGTATCAGAGCTGTTCGGTGATCTTTGATTGTTGTTGTTATTGATGGAATTTTAGCTACCATTAGCTTTGATTCATGTTTGTGTAAAGAACTGCAAAGTTTGAGATCAATTGGTGAAGATTTGATTGAGTTTTTGAAGAAATTGTTCATGTTCGTCATTTCACTGCTCAAATTTGAAATCCGGAATTTGTTGTTGATATTGAGAAATTGTTGATTGAGATATGTTAGAAATCACTATCCTAAGCTTCGTTCATGATCAAACATCACTGATTTGTTGATTTCGATCCATATTTTGTCAAATTGTCTCAAAACCCACTTGTTGTGTTCTTCATCAAAAATCCGGATCTGAATGAGATTTAGCCAGAATCAAGGTAGAAAAACTTTGAAGGATTGTTAGAAACATCATTCCTTAGCTAATACAAGTATTGAATTGAACAAAAACAACAAAAATTGAAGAATTGATCTTATGTTCATCACAATTTTGACTTTGAAAAGTCAATCTGATATGAAGATTTGAAGAATTGATTGATGTTTGCCCAAAAAAGTATCATAATCTGAAGAAGAATTGAAGAATTGAGTGGTTGATTTAAGGAAATTTTCCTAAGTGTTGCTACAACAAAGGCTGAAACGTCTCTACAGTGCATGACCCGCCTCTATAGTACTTGACACGTCCAAATAGCGTCATTCACTGTTCAGCCGTGTGAAAGAAGAAAGACACTGTTCAGCCGGGTGAAGTACTGTTCAGCTGCGTGAAGTGTTCAGCCGGGTAATAACACTGTTCAGCCGTGTGAAAAAAAACACTGTTCAGCCGGGTGAAGACACTGTTCAGCAGGGTGAAAACACTGTTCAGCCATCCCAATTGTTGACCCGTCTCAATTGTTGACCCGTCCAAACAGTGACCCATCCCAAGTTTGACCCGTCTCTACAGTAAAAAAAAAAATAAAAAAAAAAAAAATAATTATCAAGATAAGTTTGAAAATTCAAGAAAAATGTCAACGGGCATGTTAACCGTGATCCGAGAAGAAAATAAAAGAGAAGATACCAATGAATTTATTACAGAATTCAATCACATGTTTGAAACAACATATCTTTAAGAAGCCAAAGCTTGTGATCAAAAGAGAAGAGACTTTCATGAACACACAAAACTTGCTCTTCTGAGTCAAGCAGATTCTCATGAAAATCAAGATGAAGAAGAAGAGTATGATTGGAGTGAAAACAATGATGTTGTTTCCATTCAAGAGATTGAAAAGAAAGATAAAGAAATCAGCAACTTGTCAGAAACCATTGCAAAGCAAGATGAGACAATTGCTCAACTGAATTCAGAAATAAAGAGACTGATGTCAGAAAAAGAAAACGAGAAAGATGTTCAGAGTTCTTATGTTGAAATGCCAATTGAAGTCAGAGAAAAGATGTGCACCAAAGAATGTTTTCATCAAGTTGAACACTACAGAATATACTCTTTCAAGATTTGTGATAAACTCAAGAAGGAAGAGCAAATGCACAAGAATATGAAAGAACAGCACGAACTATCTGATCAAAGAATCACATCTCTTGAATTTTCACTCAAGCAAAAAGAAAAAGAAGCAATGAACATCAGAAACGAAGCTGCAAAATCAAATGCACACTCATCCAGTGTGATCAAAAATTTGCAAGAAGAGATTCTAAAGTTGAAGAAATTGTCTGAGATGTTTAATTCAGAGAACAACATTCTGAAAATCAAGCTGCAAGAAGAACAAGAGAAACACGCAATTCTTCAAGAAGATCACCAATTGTGTGAAGATAGACTTAAATCTCTTACACAGAATGTTGATTCAATGCTTACCGAAAAACATCATCTGAATGTTCAACTCATGGAGCTTACTGACAAACTGAACAGATCACAATATGATCTTGTGAAAATCAAAGAAGAAGCTGAAAAAGCAAAGTCATCCGAACAAGAAAAAGAGGGATTAGTGCCAACCGGAATTGTTGGATCACTATCTTCTCAAGAAGAAGAAGAAAAGACACAAGAGGATCAGTCAAAGAAGAAGAAGAAGAAGGTTAGAAGAAAGAAAAGCAAAGCCAAGAAGAACAAGACAAAGGCCACTTCATCTGATTCTACACTACAGACTCCTTCTACTTCAAAGTCTCAAGATTCCGAATCCCCGAGTGATTCAAACAGTAACATCTACTGTTTAATCTGTGACTCTGAAACTCATCATATCTCAGATTGTATCTACAGTCAAGGTGTCTTTCCATATGGTTCAAAAGCAAACATGTTCAAGACTCCAGCTTCTTCAATCAAGCTTCAACAAGATTCAGAGGTCAAAGCTCCTCATCAAGAAAAAGGTTCAACTGCAAAAGCTTCTCAAAAGCAAAGAAAGAAGTATTCCTTTAAGGCTCATCAGAAGTACTGCGAGATATGTGATATGTACAATCACACGACAACGGAATGCTACTACAACAAGTACTGCACCAACTATCAGATGTACAACCACGACACAATAGAATGTTACTACAACAAGTACTGTTCCTTTTGTGACATGGTAAATCACAACACATCCGAGTGCTACTACAAGCCGAGAAGGTCAGTCCAAAGAAGTTCATCATGTGCATACCCTTCCAGGTATTGTTCTAACTTTAAAAGATCTAATAATAGACATTCGTTTGATGAAAATCAACATGTCAATGATTCATGGACACCAAAGTTCGTCAAAAACAAAAAGGAAAATCATGATTTAAATGATAAAATGATTCCAATAGTGAATCAATTGAATATGAAATATAGTCAACAAAACTTGTTTTTAAAAGGAATTCATAATCTGTTTGAAAATGACTATAATTACTCTTTTGACTAACAATCCATGAAAGAAGATGAAGGTACAAATTACATTGTATCATCAAAACCACCACCTTCCTTGCACTTATGAGAATATCTCTTATGTTGATGAATTTGGACGACCCAAAACCGAAATGGTTTGGGTCATTACCTCTAACTGATTTGTTAGTGTGTTAGGGACAGTTATGGAGGCCGGTCAAACAAAGAAAAGAAGACAGTGGCTGATCCCTTATCATGACAAGATACCGAATCTTGTTCATGATGTTTTCGATGCAACTGACACCAAATGGAGTTGGAAACAAAAAGGAACCATTGCAGGAATTTTTAAAAACATTTTCAAAAATCAAACAATGATGGCAGTGCAAGAAACAACCGATGTTTCATTTCGTCTGTATAGATTAAGTATATTGCATGCACTCTTCATACGTTGATAACATATCTGCCATTTTCTTTTCATTAAACTTTCAATTTTCTTAGAAATTTAAAAGTTTAGGGGGAGAAATCTTTATAAAAAAAATGATGATAAAATCAGAAAAATCCAAAAATATGTTGAATCTACTTGCACGTACATGAGAAATGATAGATACACTAGAGTTATTCGGCACATCATTTTTAAACAATAAAGACTGAAACGTGAAAATTGATGTGCGAGACGGCTCAGACAATTATACTGACAAGTATATTCTATGATGATTTAACTAAATTCTAATGAGTTTTGTTGTTGAAACGTCTTAGTGCATGTGAAACGTTTATACAAATCAAATAGATATCTTGTGACGCAACGATATACATCGGGTAATGATGCAATCTATTCAGTGTGATGAACCGCATCGTGAGCTTCTTTGTTGTGGTACCCACAGACCTGAAGTCTCACGCGAAGTCTCTTTTGAGCTTCAAGATGCAGCAAAAGATTCCAAAATGGAACAAAAAGAGTCCCAAATGTGGACCGTCACCAAATAAATTCTAAAATGGAATTCAGAAGATTTCCAAGGGGAACATAGGCAAAAATAAAAATTCCAAAAAGGAATTCAAAAGAAGTCCCAAAGTGGACCAAATCCAAATAGAACCCAAATTCCACACTGTTTATGATTGTAAGTGACCTGACGTGTTGAGATGTTCTCAGGATATTTAGATGAAGTGTATAACTTTCTAATGTGCAAGGTATGGGTCACTCAAAACTTATTCCTAATCAACCTAATTGATCATCAAGAATATAAAAAGTAAGTGTGTCACTTCGAGCTAATTGATTTGTTCAACAATTCATCACTCAATTACTTCACAATTCAAATGTCTATTCTCAAAATTGCAAAACATGTGTTGGATAAATTGCTGGTATGATCTCATTGCAGGTTAGAGATTCAGAATGTAAAGAGAAAATTCCAAAAATATATCAAAAACATTGAAAAATTCAAAAAGAACAAAAAGATTTTCTTTTTTATTTTTTCTTTTGTTTTGGCAGTTTAACATGTGTTATTGATGTAGGAGTTGTTCATCAAGCAATATCTCATCCAATTGAGAACTTAATCTTTACATTGATGATAAATGCACATTATTGCCTGAGTTCTAATGTTTTTCTTTGAGTTGCAGGAACAAGTTTCCATTGCAGAAGCAGTTTCCACGCGACTTGAAGATGTTCCTGTTCAAGCCTGATTCCAGTCCAAAGATCTCCAAGTCAGATTGCTGAGTGTTAAGAATCCTCCTCTTAATATCTCATACACAGATCCCATTAACCTCTAAAGCAAAAGTTGAGGGGGAGTATTCTAAGTCAAAGAAGTCTTCTCATTCTACTTCAACCATTGAAGAAGATCTCGTTGCTGATATATAGATTCACCGGAATCTACTCTCTGCTTATTTCTTTCCATAGCCTCTGATGTTACTCAACAGGGAGAGAAGGATGCAGATTGCTTGTTGAAATACAGAGTTTTGACAGCATCATCTTAGGGGGAGTACTGTTGGGTCCTCTTGAAGTTAATGCATACCAAAACTTTAAGTTGCTCTCTATACTAGCCACATGAAGATTTAAGCTGATATGTCGGATTTGTAAAGTGTCATCTTAGGGGGAGTACTGTTGGGGTTATTTGAAGATGTCACTTTCCAAATATAAGCGAGTGAAGATATTGAGCATCATCACGAGCAAGCACGGGTGAAGACGTGCATAATTTGTATTTGTCTTAGAATATTTGTGTAATCGTTTCATGCTTAAATGCACGTTTGTGCTTAATTGCACGCGGTTAGGTTACATTGTAAGGTGAATGGTATGGACTATAAATACCATCACCTAGGTCATTTTGTTAAAGAGTTGCCTACATTTCATTCCATATCCTTTGTAACCCCTCCATTGATCTAATACAATTCACCTATTCATATTATCATCAATCTTCATCATACCTTGCATTAATCTTCATGAACATTCAAGCATCAATACGTGATTAGTGAGTTTCCGCATCACTGATTACAAACAACATCACCAAACAATCTCAGATCTAGATCCAAGCTCGGTTCGTCTAGAACTATCATATTCGTCATCTAGCTCTTTGAAGATCTTTGTGTTCTTCTGATAAGTTTCCCAGTGCTCAGCCAATCTCTTCTTTTTGCGTTCATTCGAGGCTTTCAATAGCTCATTCTCTTTTAACAAATCTTCTACCAACTTATTCAATCGATCAATCTCCTTATCTTTCTCTATTAGAACAGCATCTGAAACAACTTTTGGTGAAGACTCCAAAGGTTTTTCAGCTTGTTCAGTTGTAGGAGAAGATGATGTGGCAATATCAACAGGTTCAGGAACCGGAATAACAACCTCAGTTTCATCATTTGGCTGTGCCACAGACTCTACTTCAGTAATAACATCTTGTGCAATCTGAACCACATCTATTTGTTCAGGCACAATCACTTCTTCAATAGGTTTTAGCACAGTAACATCTTCTACTATAATTGGATCCACCTCAGGAACATCCATTTCTATCTCTTATTCTGCATGATCAGAATCTGATTTAGCTTCAATATCATCACCATCATTACCACTTCCATGATTACTTTCAGATTCATCGCTACTTGATTCTTCATTCTCAGAATCATTTACCTCTTCATCACTAGCATCTGACTTAAGTGCATCTGGGATATCATCCACAAGATCTAGAGGATCAATCACTTCACCTTGAGAAATGTGATGATACACCCCACCAATATCTTCCTCATTGTTTGCTATATCTCGCATATAGTCAAACAATTGCACTTCCACAACATTTCCAATACTCATCTTTCGATAAGATGAAGCATTCATATCTTCAGTCATAAGAAGATCACAGTTTACACCTTCTTCACGAATCACAGAGTGGGCAACATTGATCAATAACTGTAGAAATCTGGGATACATCAAAAACTTAAATCTCTTTCCTTTCACCAGATTGAATATAAACCCCTTCATAATCCATTTTGACATGTTAAATGGTTTGTTTGTGGCAATTGCAACTATTGGGGATGCAATGTCAGATGGAAAATTATCAAAAAACCTGCACTTCTTCTGGATAGACAATACCGTATCACATAACACAATAATTTTCACTGCTTGCTCAGACTGGCTCTTACGAACTGTTGCTTAGGGAATACAAGAGGGTGTCCCATATTGATGAAGCAATCTTGGCATTCAGCAGTCGTAAACTCATCTGTAAAGCAGTTCTAATCGATTCTTCAGACACAGTTAGTTGTAACTTCCTGGTAATATCCCCACGAATCACTGATCTACCAGCTTCATCAGTAATTACTTCAGTGGATTTCCAAAAAGACTTGATCAATCTTGCATATACAATGAGTTTGGCACACATTGCATATACATACTTTATTCTTCTGAGAAAATGAATCATCTCTTGATATCCATCTGCTTCTAGTATAGAATCATCCAACAAAGCCACAATGTTGTGCTTTGGTTCATATTTGAGGATATTCATCTGAAAACAGAGACATATGTGTTAGATATCATCAAGATAAGTGATCAAAACTTGTTGTTGATGAATGATGTAGTTTTAATGATATGCAAGCAAAACATTTTAGCATCAGTTGATCATTTGAAGTCATGTTTTTATATCATTTCGATCAAGATCATGTACTTGGTTTAATGCACATCAATAGCGGTTTCGGTTAGTTTTAAACTTTTCTTTGAAATCAGGTGATTTTAGATGTTTTAATGTTGATCAATGGATGAAAATTGGTGGTTAACAGTTTATTTGCACCTATTTAACAATCGATTTCAGTTTTTACACTAAAAATCAAAGTGTCGATTCTGGGTTGGTTTTACTGTTCATCATCAATCTTTGGATTTTAAGGTCTCAAATGATGTTTGATGATGTCGATGGTGTTTGATCATGATGATTATACCTTATTCAATCTCAAACCTTGTTACAGACTCGTTGATAGAATATGATATGATTGACGATTTGAGAACATAGTGTTTTTCTTGAAAGTGTTTGTGAAAAATGATTAGTGTTTGTGAAGGAGATGGTATTTATATGATTATGCAACGGCTGAAAAAATTAGGTCAAACTTTGGGACGGGTCAACATTTTTCAGACGGGTCAAAAACACATAGAATACATGGACGGGTCATGTACTGTTGGGACGGGTCAAGTGATGAACAAAGATTTTAACACACAGGAACAATTAGACGGGTCATGTACTGTTGAGACGGCTAAGACACTGTTTAGCCGTGTCAACATTGTTTAGACGGGTCATAGTGTTAGATTTGTTAATATTTCATGAAATTAGCTTAGACGGGTCACAACTGTTGGGACGTGCCAACCACTGTTGAGACGTGTCAACATTTGTAAACACTTGTTCATCATTCTTGAAATGAGACGGGTCAAAAACACCTAGTCATGTGAGGTACTGTTGAGACGGGTCAGACACTGTTGAGACGTGTCAAGACTTGAATCAACAATATCTCACAAGTCCTTTAGACGATAGAACACTGTTGAGACGTGTCACTGTTGAGACGTGTCTACATGTTAAGCACAAAGTCTTGAAACGACTACACCTTGACTTGTTTTACCCTTCACCCGGTTACATAGTTGTTTTAAAATTTATCACCCGCCTACACAGTAGCTTCAAACTTTGTCACCCGGCTGAATAAGATTCTATCACCGGGCTAGTTAAAAACATCATCACCCGGCTAGTTAGAGCATCTTGCGGCTACACAGTAACAGATTTCCTTCAACACTTAGCCATTTTTTTTCACTTTGACTGTTGACTTTTTCAAGCGCAAATATTGCATCAGCAATCATTCTTGACAAATTAATTAGACATGACATCCTTAATTCAGGTTTGTGTAATTAATTTCAATCATGACTTAGGGCAACAAGATTTTCATTTAATTTCCTTGATAAATTTTCACCAAAGATTTTAATTTCCAAACATTTTGCACCACCAATATTTCTATATCCCGAAGCATTGTCATTAAAAATAATCACAAGACATTGGATTTATATTTATCATAAACAACACATTTGCTTGCATTAGACACTTGATCCTTACATTCAACGCATGATTTTTTATAAATTTTCCTTTTCTTTTCATGAAAATTGTTTTCCAACTTATTTCTTGATATTTTCTGCACTTTTTCTTTTGTTTTTCGAAATAAAATGATTTTCAACTTATTTCTCCCCCTAAACTTGAAATTTCTTGAAATTTGAAGTTTAAAAAGAATGTCATTGTGTCATCAATGAGTCCATATGTCTGCACACACAAAGAACACTCATTAAACTAAAGACATATGCAGTGCAGTGAATCAAGATATCGCAGTGAGATCATACCATACATCATCTGAACATGTTTTGCAAGTTTTGAATAGACATTTGACTTGTGTTCGATTGAGTGATGATATGAAAACATACCAATTAGCTCAAAGATGGCACACTTACTTTTTCAGTATCATGTTGAGATTAAGGTTCGATTAAAATGACTTATGTGATCCACATGTATACATATGACAATATATTTCCTTATTAACAACCAGAATGCATTTTTCACAAAACCTGGTCACTTACAATCATAAACAATGTGGAAGTTGGGTTCTATTTGGATTTGGTCCACTTTGGGACTTTTTTCGAATTCCATTTTTGGAATTTTCTTTTGCCTATTGTTCCCCTTGGGAATCTTCTGAATTCCATTTTGGAATTTTTAGGTGACGGTCCACATTTGGGACTCTTTTTGTTCCATTTTGGAATCTTTTGCTACACCTTGAAGCTCCAAAGAGACTTCATGTAAGACTTCAGGTCTGTGGATACCACAACAAAGAAGCTCACAGATGCAGTTCATCACACTGAATAAGATTGCATCGTTACCCGATTATGTTCAAATGACATCACAAGAAGTTCATCAAAAGATATATATTTAGACATGTATGACAATGGAATCTTACCAAAAAGATCATTAAGTTTTAGGTTTGTCAACAATGAAACTTACTTGTTCAGTCTAATTTCCTGAGTTGTCTAGCACATCAAGCTACACTTATCAGTCTTTATTAATAAAAATGATGTAACAGATAATGTCTAGCGTTCTTATCATTTCTCACGTATTGCAATATAGATTCTTATGACATGATTTTACCTTTTCTTTTCTATTTCTTTTTTCATGCACACTCACAATGCAAGAACAAAATGACATAGGAATCAATAGATGACAACAACTTATTATATCTACGAATTTTGATATGTTTTTTTTGAATTTTGTATTTTGTTTTTGATAGGTTCAATTGGATCGATATCACTCAAATGATCAGAATGATTAGTACAAACAAATAGTTCAATCAGCAACACAATTCATTACTAAATAATTCTCTTTTGTATTGATGATCAAAGCAAATATGTAGTACAAATGCAGGAGAATGTAATCACACACACTTAGTTCTCTCTCTAACGTGAATATGTGATCTAGACTCTCTCCTAAACATTCTCTCACTACATGCTTTATGCAACAATACATTTTTTGGAAAATAACAAAATAAACCCTAAACTATACACAATGTATAAAACAAGTACAAAGTAAATCTTAAACTGGAAATAACCCTAACAGTACTCCCCCTAAGATTTATCTTTGGACTTCAAAAATTCTTCAAACAGTTTTCTTCTTTAGCTTTTTCAGCTCCAATCTCTCACCAATCTTCAGGCTCTTCTTTAACATCCAGCAATTCTTTTCCTTTGTATTCTTCTTGTTCTTTTAACGCTTCCTCGATGCATGACTTGAACTTTTCTGCGATCTTAGCTTGTCTTGGCTTTGACTCGTTGGTAAGGATGTCACAGGCATTCATGCGTCTCAGAGAATCAAGAGTCAAACCTGCAAAATCAATATTAGCATAAAATTCATATGGCAATTCTCGCCCTTTGACTTGCACTTCCATTGTGCCCTTTGCAACTCCTTGTGCAACTCCTTCAAATCTTGCACTTCTAACTTGAAAATACTAGAGTAATAATGGTAAACATCGCATAAACCATTAACTCTTTTGATCAAGAAAGCATCAAACACTTCGTCATATTTCCATGCAATGATTTTCACCTTTTTGGACTTTTCCGGTACGATCATCGAATCAAGCAGTTCAGCAACGGACTGTCCTTTGCTCAGCAGAGATCTAACCACATCTTCTGCTGTGGCAGATTTATGCCATGATTCTCGTACGTCCATAGGAATATTGTATGACTTGACTTCACTTGGAAACATATCGATCAATTCTTTTCTCTTTTTGTGCGCATTCTCTGGTAAAGCCATCACTGTTATTTCTTTGGGTTCGAGCACTTTATATCTCTTTGTCAGCTCATAATATTGTGGGTTGTTGTAATCCAGATAAAACATGCGATTGTACATTTTCTCCGTCTTCATAAAACTTTCAACAATCTTCTTTAGCGATTCATGCTTCAGTCTTTTCAAAGTTTTATATGGATAGTTCCTCGAACTCAACCATTCACGCATGTTTCTGGAAGACATTTCTTCTGGATTCTGATGATAAAGCTCTTGTGGAGGTAAATCATCGATATTCAGACTTTCTTGTATAGGTGTCCACTCGCCCATCTCAACAATAAATTCCTTTTCATCTGCAGTTGCCTTATCTTGTGCAGTCAAACATTTCTCATACTCTTCATTAATTTGACTCACTGACAGCCCATTCAGATATACTGGATTATACTTCATTCTTTCAAGATAAGCAAAACGTTCAGGCAAATCAGCTGGAATCTCATCATCAGGATTAGGTTCAGGCTCAGCCTCAGGTTCAGACTCTGTGAAATCAATATCGTCTAAATCATCCAGTGCCTCTATCATTGGTGCAGTTTCAGTTTGAACCGGCTCGAACTGAAATGCTTCTTCAGTCACAGTTTCTGGCGCATTTTCAACCACTTCAACTACTTCAGGCACTTCAGTTTCAACTACAGATTCAGATTGAATCGGCTCAATCTGAACTGTTTTATCAATTTCAGCTTCTTTCACAGTTTCATCTACCTTTGCCATCTCTGCCACCTCAGTTTCAGTCACAGATTGAATCGGCTCAATCTGACTTTCTTCTATTCTTGCCTTTTTAGTACAACCCTCTTCACCAGTAATCTCCGGCACTGCATCTAACTTTATTTTTCCCTCAGCCTTGTCAGGATTGATAGTATCAACAGCTTCATCGGGAATAGTAATTGGTGACTCAACCCTTATGCCCACATTCTTCGTACCTCGTGCTCTAGTATAATAAACTTTCGCTTCTTGAGTATGCTCAGTCACTTCAATCACTTCATCCGAAAAATCTTTATCTGATGTAGAACCTGACTTCTTTGATCTGGTTTCTTCTAACCATTTTTCCAACATTTCCTTCTCAACATCAAGAGTATTGCATTCTGCCTTCAACTCTTTATAGTCATACTTCAAATTTTCATGCTCATCCTTCAAAGTTTCATAATAAGTCTTCAACTTTCCATAATCATCCTTCATTTTCAAATAATCAGCATCTAATGCTTCGAATGTTTCAAGATTCTGATTATGAGTGGCCCAAAACTCTTCTAGTCTCTTCTTCTTTCGATCATTTGATGCCTTCAACTGTTCATTAGCATCCTAGAGTTTTGCTACCATCTCTTCTAACTCAGCAATTTTCTTTTTATCCTCATTCACATCAACACTTGACCCAACTTTTGGTGAAGACTCCAAAGGTTGTTCAATATTTTCAGCAGCTGGAGATGATGTGGTGGGTATATCAATTGGAACAGAAATAGTAATGCCAGCATCAGTATCATCAACTACCTGTGTGTAACATCTGCCCGATTCGTATCCAGACCCGAACTCGTTTGGGTAGTCCTAAAATTTTCTGTAAATTATTATGAGAAAAACGAAATATAATTTAATTGCGTTTTCTCTAAAACCATTTTAACTAGTCATTAGTTAATATCTTATTATTTATAAAAATAATAAGTTATTTAACAAAAGAAACTAAAGTAGTTGTATAAAACAAATTTTATATAATTAATAAAGTTTTACGAAGGTTATCATCTAAATTTCAGAAATTTATAAAGATTAAAAAAAAATTTTTATAAATCTAATTAAGTTAGTTGGTTAAGTACGTTAACTATTTAATAACAAAATTAACCTAGAGGGTCTAATGAGTAATTGAAACATAGATTTAAAAACCTTTAAATTAAAAAGGGTAAACATACAAGTACAGGGACTGAGACTGTAATTATGTTTTAAACCCAAACCTACTTGCCCCGTCTTCCCGGCGGCTGTTCCGGCCAACTCACCGGCAACTACGGCGAGGTGCCAAATCATGCAATTACGAAATTTTTGATCAATTAAACCGGCTATATCTAGTTATTAGTGAGATTCGACCTCCAAATCACAACAAAATCGAGTTTAACGCGACTTTATCTTCAAACCCATCTCTTCCATGAATCTCGGCGACTTTAAACTTCAATCTAGTAAGATCGATTCCAAAAAACTCAAATTAAACCAACAGAAACGTCCCTCTAGTCGGTTAAAACTTAAACACAGATTTGAATTAACAAGATACGCGCAAAAACAGTGGGATTATCCTCAATTACAGCCGCAACCAACTAGAACTTGTTTATAGTCCTTAACCTCACTTCCAGCATAAATATTTCATCCAAACTGATCTCTTGATTGTACCTTATCATTCCGCATAATCAATTTCAGCTTTAACAAACACGAAAGCATCAATTGATCCTCTGTTCATCGCTGTTCTGCTCATCAGTCGATCAATACCTCTGGGCGACTATAAACATCAATTAACATAGGGCTTTTGTTCATCGTTCACCAACAATCGTGTTCAGATCATCAATTGCATCGCAACAGCATCAGCACAACATCAATTGAATCTTTCACCTGCGTCGTCTTCTTTTCTTTTTATCTTCACCATCGTATCAAGGTAATCAAACACCTCATTCAACTCGTGAAATCACGCTGAGTAGCATGGTTATATTCAATTTCTATTACAGATCTAGATTGGTGTTCAATTTACATGATTAGGGTTTAGGGTTAATTGAGAAATTGGGTTTAAGGAAATAACCATTTACAAATATTTGTTCTAAGAAAATTAACAAAAACAGATATAGTCCAATGGCTTATGTGTTGTTATACGAATCAAATGGTCCAGGGTTCGAGCCCTGGACTGTGCGAATGCTTTATTTTATTATTTTTATGGTTTAAACTCTTTTTTTATAACATTAATCTCCCATAGTCACATTATAATTAATAAAAAGGGTATTTGCAAAAGTTTTATAAATAATGTTTGGCATACAAGTAATTAGTACAAGAGGATATATATATATATATATATATATAAGAATTTAAAGTTTATATTTCTTTTATGAAAGGTTTAAGTTTAAACGTTTAAAGCAAAGAACACGTTTGGATTTTATAAAAAAAATCTAGGTATACGAATTTAATCATGGAATTTGGTATTTGAAAGTCTTGAGTTTTTAAAAGTTAAATCTTATAACATTTGGGTATAAAAATATAAAACTTAGGTATTGTATCTAATATTCTCAAGGTTCACAGTTTAATCATTTTCTTACTAATATTTACGTTGGAAATTGTATTATTTAGGATTAGTTTTTGTAAAATAATTTTTATCAATAAATTATTTTGCAGGCATATTGGTCAGGTCGTTTAATGACCTATTGATTTTCACTAATTCGTAAAGTGTTAAACTGTATACATAAATTAATCAGTATATTGTTTAGTAAATCATCATTATAAAACCTATTACAATTACATTATTATTTTCTTTTATTACCATTTAATTCACTTAAACCCAAATTCCGATTAGAACCCTAGATTTCCTAGATTCATTTTAGTTATCATTTTAACATAGGCCGACATTCCTTAGGTGATCCTTAAGGGGAGTCTCGGTGCCTTTGTTTCAAGTTTACTTTTATTCATTTCATCGACCAGTTATCAAGTGAGTATTCATAGCCCCTTTTCTGGTTTTCAATTTGGGGTGATATCATGTGACGTATTTAAATCAGATTTCAGATTTCAGTTTTATCAGTTATTTCAGTTATCAGATTTCAGTTGATCATTTAAAACAATTCATGTTATGTCTTTACTTGCAAATTATGTGTTCATAGCCTGATAGCAATTTTTGTTCAAGTGTAATCATTAATTTGTAGAAACCGACAGTTACTAATGGTAGATCTATTGGTCGAAAGGACCCACCCCCTGATTCTTGGGTGATTATAACTGAGTATCATTATCATGTGGACCCCCCTTTATCATTGTTCAAGGTTTGATTATGCGTTGTTATCTTGTATGTACATGTTTTGCATTTATAAGTTTAGACATAACGACATGAATTGAATTTTTCTTTATCAGTGTATCTATATGTATTTCAAACCTATGTTTACTCACCAGCTAATTCGTTAGCTGACCACTTATTTTTCACATGATTTCAGGAAGAGCAAGTTAGGAACTTTGGATGCCAAACGCCTAGGGACTTGGACCTAGTTAAATAAATTAAAGTAGACTTTTTCATTTGTTTCTGTTTGGTTTATTTGTTTGGATTTATCATTTAGTCTTGTTTGAATAATTAGATTTTAATAATATTTAAACTATTTATAGTACCATGAGCTATGAACAATCATTCACTTTCGTCCGCCTCGATGATTCCGCCATCGGTCGGGGTGTGACACTGTGCAGTAGTCTCTACATCGGCCATTACTTCCTGTGCAATCTGAACAACATCTATCTGTTCAGGCTCAGCAACACATTCTATCACACTTGGTTCCTCAACCAACACACGCTCAACCACAGACTTAGATCTTCAAGATCTAACATACTGCATTGTGATAGACTTAGGAACTTCAACTACCATTTCTTCTGCAACACAAACAACCTCAACAGGTTCTTCAATCACAATTGGTTCCATAACTTCGACATTTTCTGTTTCAATTTCTACTGGTTCATCATCCTCAACATTTTCTGCCTCCTCATGGACTGATTCAGCACTATCATCACTATTTCCATCATCACCACTATCATCACCATCATCATCATCATCATCATCATCATCATCATCATCATCATCATCATCATCATCATCATCATCATCATCTTCACTATCTTCCTTATCATCATCATTGCCACTTTCACTCTCATCTTCATCAATCTCTTTATCAACAAGATTTAATGGATTCACAATCTCTCCATTAGATATGTGATAATATACTACTCCTATCTCCTCCTCATTATTTGCTATATTCCGCATATACTCAAACAAATCAACACTTGGTACATTCCCTATACTCATCTTCCTATAGGATAAGTCATTCATGTCTTCTGTATACAAAATTCCTCCAGCATAACCTTCTGTTCTGATGATAGGATAAGCCATATTGATCATTAGTTGCAAGAATCTCGGATACATGAGAAACTTGAACCTCTTTCCCTTCACCAGATTGAATACAAACCCATTCATTATCCACTTTGACATGTTGAATGGCTTGTTCTCTGCAATAGCTACGATGGGGGATGCAATGTCAGAGGGAAAATTGTCAAAACCAGCACTCCTTCTTGACATGCACTGCTGAACCACATAACACAATAACTTCCACTTCTTCCCCAATCTAGCTCTAACACATTGTGACTTTGGAAATACAGGAGGATGACCCATATTTACAAAACACGCTTGACATTCAGCAACAGTCAACTCATCATTGGCTCCTATCTCATCCTCATCAATCCTCAATGCTGTTCTGATAGCTTCTTCAGAAACAGTCAATACTAATTCTTTGGTGATGTTTCCTCTAACAACAGTCACCCCATCTTCACCAGTTACCACCTCAGCTGTTCTCCAGAAGCTTTTGATAAGTCTGGCATGGATCACTTAGCTTTGCACACATGGCATAAACATATTTGGTTCTCTTGATAAATCTCATCATATCTCTATATCCCTCAGTCTCTGGAATAGACTCATCTAAACAAGCAACTAGATTGTGCTTTAGCTCAAACTTCAAATTCTCCATCTGTTTAAAACAAAAGCAAGACAAATGTGTTAAATTCTTCATTAATAAATTTCAAATTTGCATAAGTGTTTGAACAAAAAGTTATGAAAGTAAAACATTCACATAATCATTTTAACTCCTAAATTGATCTAACAATCTGATTATCATCATTTTGATCAAAACAACTTTGAATTTTAATGATCATACACATTTTACAATTTAACAGTTTAACACTTAAGAACACAAATTTGACATTTGTATGATGAAGTTGTTTAACATGTTAAGCTCAGTTTCAACAATGATTTGTCAATGTTTAACACACATTTTATCCTTTTGAAGTTAACTCTTAAGAACTTTCAACAGGTCATCAATGGCGGTTTAACAGTTATGGACAATTTTGGTTGATTCTGTTGATTTTAAGGAATTTTGATGCAAATTAATGATTGATTGTTGATAATCGACAGTTTTTACACATAAAACAACATTCGATTTCAGTTTTAACATGCAAAATCAAAGTATCGATTCAGTGATCAAGTACTGTTCATCATCATTTTTCGTTTTAACGATCGATTTGCAGGTTTATCAAGCTCGAAACATGTAAATTATACCTTATTCAATCAATCAAACTTGTTACAGAACAATCGATTGAACAAAAGTATGAAACGATTTTGTGCAGGGCATTTGCTTGAAACACTTTGGTGAAAAATGATAAGTGTTAGTGAAGAGGCGGGTTTTATATGATTGAAAATTTAGGTCAAACTTAAGTGACGGGTCAACAAAATGGGACGGGTAAGCATAAAAGCCCAATAAGCCTTGACGGGTCATGCACTGTTGAGCCGTGTCATACACTGTTGGGACGGGTCAAGTACTTGAGACAAGTCACAACATGAGACGGGTCAACAAAAAAACATGTAAAAACACTTGACGGGTCAATCACTGTAGAGACGGGTAAACCACTGTAGAGACGGGTAAAGGTTAGGAACAACTACACCTGTTTCGTTTTACTCATCACCCGGCAGCATAGTAGTCTTCATGACATCACCCGGCTTGCACAATGACATGTTTGTTCATTACCCGGCTGCATAGTGATACCTTCATCACCTGCATGCTTTTCTTCATCACCCGGCAACACAATTGTTATACTTTTACCCGGCTACACAGTGTTATTCACTTACACGGCAAGATAACTTCTCTTTTACCCGGCTGTACAGTGATAACATTTCTTCACCCGGCTATATAGTAACACAACTTGTCACCCGGCAGATATCAATGACTCCTTCACCCGGCATAAATTTGACATGTTCATTGACCGGCCATATAGTAGTCATAATATCTTCACCCGGCTGTCTTCTTTCACACAATCACCCAGCTCATATCAGACACACAACTTTACCCGGCTAAATAGTATCTTCATTACCCGGCTAAACAGTGTTCTGATATCTTTGCCCGGCTACAACACTTGAGCAATTTTTCTGAATTTTCTCGTCTGTTGACTTTTCAACTGCATTTATTGCACCTGCTAACATTCTCGACATATTAATTAGACAAGACATCCTTATTAGAGTTTGTCACATTAAATATCAACAACATAAGACAAGTCAATAAAATTAATTCTTAATTAAAAACCATTTTTCTTTTCTTTTTCTTTGATTTTTCTCACAAAAATGTTTTTGCATAACCAAAATTTCTATATCCCGAAGCAATTTCTTAAAAAAAAAAAAACACATCACAAGACCTTGGGTTTGTTTTTAACACATCCAAAACCTTTGCTTTTCATACCACATAATCTTGTTCATTCAAAACACACTTATTCAAAATATTTTTGGATTTTTGCAAATATTTTTCTTCTTCAATTTATTCTCCCCCTAAACTTGAAATTTCTTGAAATTTTTAAGTTTAACAAGGATGTCGATGTGTCAATATTGATTCCAAATGCCTGCACACACAAAGCACACACATTAAAATAAAGACATATGCAAATGCAATGAATCAAAATATCGCATTGAGATCATACCACACATTATCTGAACATGTTTTGCAAGTTTTGAATAGACATTTGACTTATGTTTGATTGAGTGATGATATGAAAACATACCAATTAGCTCGAGTTGACACACTTACTTTTTCAGTATCATGATGAGATTAAGGTTCGATTAAAATGACTTATGTGACCCACATGTATACATATGTCAACATATTTCCTTATCAACCATTGCCTGAATGCATATTGCACAAAACCTGGTCACTTACAATCATAAACAGTGTGGAATCTGGGTTCTATTCGGATTTGGTCCACTTTGGGACTTCTTTTGATTCCATTTTGGAATTTAATTTCCTATCGTTCCCCTTGGGAATCTTCTGAATTCCTTTTTGGAATTTTTTGTTTGGTGATGGTCCACATTTGGGACTCTTTTTGTTCCAACTTTGGGAATCTTTTGCTGCACCTTGAAGCTCAAAAGAGACTTCGTGTGAGACTTCAGGTCTGTGGATACCACAACAAAGAAGCTCACGATGCGGTTCATCACACTGAATAGATTGCATCATTACCCGATCATGCACAACTATCATCACAAGCAATGCATCAAAAGATATATATCTAGACATGTATAGCAATGGAACTTAACACAAAGATCATTGAATTTAGATTTGTCAACAATGAACTTACTTTTTCAGTCTAATTGCCTGAGCTGTCTAGCACATCAATTAACATTCATCAGTCTTTATTAAAAATGATGTAACAAATAATGTCTAGTGTAACTATCATTTCTCACTTTTTGCAATATAGATTCTTATGACATGATATTTTCTTTTTCTTTTTGCTTTTATATTTTGTTTTTGCTTTTCTTTTTCATGCACACACACAATGCAAAACAATAAAATAAAAGACAAAGGAATCAATACTTGACATCGACTTATTATATTTTTGACTTATATATTTTCTTATTTTTGTTTGATTTTCAAAAATTAGAATCAATCATGATTGATTAATCCTATGGATTGAACTAAGAATTCAAACCGGCCTGACAAAAAGGATTTTGTGAAAAGATCTGCCAGTTGTTTGTCGGTATGAACTTTAATCAAAATTATTAAACCTTTTTCAGAGTTGTCTCTGAGAAAGTGATATCGAATTTCGATATGTTTGGTTTTTGAGTGTTGAACAGGATTAGCAGTAATGAACATAGCAGCAGTATTGTCTATGTAAATAGGAGTTTTGAGAAAGTTAAACCCGTAGTCAAGCAATTGGTTTTGTAACCACAAAACTTGAGAACATCCTGCAGATGCAGCGATATACTCTGCTTCAGCTGTGGATACAGAAACGTTGGTCTGCTTTTTGCATTGCCAAGAAACAAGTCTAGGACCCAGAAATTGACATCCACCCGTAGTCAATTTCCTGTCAAGAGCACACCCACCAAAGTCACTATCAGAATAACTATATAATTCAAAATTGCCTTCATACGGATTCCATAACCCGAGATTCGGTTTTCCTTTAAGGTATCTGAAAATACGTTTAACAGCAACCAGGTGCGACTCTTTCGGATCAGACTGATATCTTGCGCACACACATACAGCATACATAATGTCTGGCCTTGATGCAGTAAGATACATCAGTGAACCAATCATTGATCTGTACAGTGTTTGATCAACGGATTTTCCTTTCGAATCCGGCTGTATGTTGCAATTCACATCAGATGGAGTTCGAATAGTCTGACAATCCTGCATCTTGAACTTTTTCAGCAACTTCTCAACAAACTTTGATTGGTTGATAAAAATTCCGTCTGCTGATTGTTTTACTTGCAATCCGAGAAAGAAATTAATCTCCCCCATTGAACTCATCTGAAATCTTGACTTCATGATTTCTTCAAACTCTTTGCACATGGACGCACTTGTTGATCCAAAGATGATATCATCCACATACACTTGAACACATAAAAGATCTTCATTTTCCCGCTTCATAAATAAAGTTGGATCAATCTGACCTCTTGTAAATCCATGTTCTAGCAAATGTTTAGATAACGTCTCGTACCAAATCCTTGGAGCTTGATGTAGACCATACAAAGCTTTGCTCAATTTGTATACACGATGAGGATAATCAGGATCTTCAAAACCCGGAGGTTGTCTGACATATACATCATCGGTAATTGGTCCATACAGAAAAGCGCCTTTAACGTCCATTTGGAACACTTTGAACTTCATGAAAGAGGCATATGCTAGAAAAACGCGAATAGCTTCAAGTCGAGCGACCGGAGCAAACACTTCTTCATAGTCAATACCTTCTTCTTGAGTGTAACATTGTGCAATAAGTCTCGCTTTGTTTCTCACAACAATACCACGTTCATCTGGCTTGTTCTTGTACAACCATCTTGTACCAATCGCATTTTCTCCTTCAGGTAAGTCCACTAATTTCCAAACTTCCTGTTTGCGAAATTGAAGTAACTCCTCTTGCATGGCTTCAATCCAACTATTATCTTGTAACGCCTCTGAAATGTTCTTTGGCACCACTTGAGAAAGAAAACATGAATAAAGACAAACATTTGCTTGCTCAGTTTGACTTCTTGTAGTTCTCTGATTCAACGGCCCGATAATCTGAGAAACAGGATGTTTCTTGTGAATTCGATGAGTTGGTATGACATCACCTTGCACTTGACTCTCCAGATTAGACTGATTCAGATTCGGTAGATCTTGTAGAATCGTAGAAGTATGCGGAGTGAAATTAGGAACTTGATCCGG
The DNA here is from genome assembly GCA_030867185.1 of Tagetes erecta. Classification (NCBI taxonomy): domain Eukaryota; kingdom Viridiplantae; phylum Streptophyta; class Magnoliopsida; order Asterales; family Asteraceae; genus Tagetes; species Tagetes erecta. Next base: position 10,790,358 of record CM061497.1, read on the forward strand.
TGAATTGATGAAGTAATCAAACGATTCTGGAATAACTTCAACATTCGGATCTGATGATGGTTGATTCTGAACAGATCCACCATCATTAGGAGAAATTTGCGGATTAACATCATCACCAAGAATATTTGATTCTTGATCTTCTTGAGAACCAGAAGGACCCAGAGCTTGACTGGATTTGACATGATCAGGATTATGAAATGACATGAACGGATACTCAGAATTGAGATTACTATCATCGTCATTATCAGAATCATCGCTAAAGCATCCCAAGTCACCTGATTCTTTTCTCGCTTTTCCTAAAAAATCAAACAAGTTAGAATTGAAAGATTTTGATAACGAATCTAAATCAAACAACCATTCGGGACCATGCGCCACTGATAGAAATGAATTTTCTAGAAACTTTACGTTAATAGTTTCAATAACAGTATTTGTTTTGCTATTAAAAACTCGATAAGCTTTAGAAACAGACGAATAACCAAGGAAAAATCCATCGTCAGATTTTGACTCAAATTTCCCGAGATGATCACTTAAATTTAGAATCGATACAGGACAACCAAATGCTTTCAAGTATGAAATATTCGGTTTTCTTCCAAACAATAACTCATAAAGATGTTTTATTTTTATCCTGAACCAATAATGTCCTGTTTTGTACAAAACACGCAGTAGCAATAGCTTCGTCCCAGAATGTGATAGGGATTTTGGCATCTACGAGCATGGATCTTGCTGCTTCAATCAGTGTCCGATTTTTCCGTTCCGCAACCCCATTTTGTTGAGGCGTTCTTGGAGCACTAAATTGTCTAGCAATTCCTTTTTCTTCACAAAACAAATCAACATTAGCGTTCTTAAACTCTGTTCCATTATCACTTCTCAAGATTTTCACTTTACAATCCAACTGATTTTCAACTTTGACAATAAATTCTTTTAACAACTCAGTAGTTTCAGATTTAACATGCAAGAAATAAACCCAAGAAAATCTAGTAAAATCATCAATGATGACAAAACAATAAGACTTCTTTCCGATGCTTTGAACATTTGTTGGTCCAAAAAGATCCATATGTAGCATCTGCAAGGGTTTTGAAATGGAGTGTTCTTGCTTGGACTTAAAAGACATTCTGTACTGTTTTCCTTTCAAACATGCTGGACAGAGATCAGTTGTAGAGAACTTCTTCGATGGTATTCCTACAGCGTGATTTCCAGTCACCAGTCGGTTCATGTTTCTGAAGTTTGAATGGCCCAGCCGTCTATGCCAAAGCTGACTCTCATCATTTGAAGCATGCGCAATGAGACAAGTAGTTTCGGTTTCAGCATCAATCTGCGACATATCAAGCTTGTATACATCACGATCTCTTGGAGCTTTAACCACTACCCATTCATTGTCAATCTTGAAACCTGGTTTGAGTATATAACAGAAAGAATCATCAAATAAAGTTGAATAAGATTTGTCACAAATTTGAGATACACTTAGCAAATTAAAGTTCAACTATGCACAGTAGTTGACTTTATCAAAGCTAATGACCCCATTTGACACAGTTCCTTCTCCAGTTATTTTACCACCAGCATCTCCTCCAAATGCAACATGTGTACCATTCTTCAGCTTAAAGTCTTGAAGCAAGGCATGGTTGCCTGTCATATGCCGGCTACACCCACTATCAACAAACCATGAGTTGATAGGTCTTCGAGGGCGTACCTCCATTTCAACAATCACTTAGTTAGTTTGGTCAACCCAGGCCCACATGGTCTTGGGTTTTCCGAATCTATCTGCAACAGTAACTTGTTGATAATGAAGATTTTGAAAATTTGTTTCATTTGAGAGATTTGGCTGAAAACTGTTTCGCCCAACGGCTTGATTTGAGTGCTTTCTTCTCAAAGCAATGAACCTTTCCTCTAACTTAGGATCAAGGTTATTTTCAAATTTCTGGTTTCTTACCATCAAAGCTCTTGGTTTAAAACTGTTAACCTGCACATTTCTTGATGAAAAGTTATTAAAACCAGAATTGTTTCGATTGAAATTTCTCGAAACAGGAGAATGACTTTGATTAACATTTTGAAAACCAAAAGATTGATTTCTTTGAAAGTTTGAAAACGGAGTCATTTCTCTTGATGAGTTTTTCCTTAAGAAACAATCCTTTGTGTCATGGTTTCTTCTTTCACAGATATCACAAAATTTGTTATAAAAACATTCCTCTGAAGAATGATTTCTTTTGTCACATTAACTGCAGTACCTGTTAAAGAAACATTCAGAAGTAGCATGATTATAACGATCACAAATCTCACAATGTTTCTTGCTAATCCTAAAGAGCCAATTGTTAACTTTTGATGTTGAACCCACACGTGATTCATTATCAGTTTTGTTCGGTTTTAGATTAACTTGATTCTTTTGTGGAGATTTTGATTGTGATTTTGCTTGCTTGGGAACTTGGTTCGATTTTAACACATCTTGTTTGGTTACCTTCTTTGATTCAATTCTTTTATCATTGACAGCGGAAGACTTAGGACCTGAACCTGTTTTCAGACCAGAGTTAGATTTGATTGAAGAATTGATTGGTTTACCATAAGATCCGTTTAAATCAAAAGTTCCTGCAGACACAAACTTAATTGTTTTTCCTTTTCTTTTGAAAGGTTTGACCTTGTCAGTTTTAACAATTTGAGCTTTGGTATTGTCATTCGATTTTATGACACTTTTACCTTTCGACTGTTTCGTTTCAGATTGATTAACTGTTAATTTCAATTTCTGCACCTTTCCTTTTGAAACTTCAGTCTGCTTCACCTCTTACTTCTTGATCAGTTGATCAGCAACTTTCGCTTTCTGTTCATTCTTCCACTTGATGTATTCAGGATCATTGTATCCCGAAAATTCACCTTCATCCTTCACTTTTTCTTCTGTCTTCGGATTCAGTTCCAGATACTCAACAATTTGAATCAGAACAGGCTCTGATTTGTTGCTAGCTTCATCATCAGCTTCAGTTGTCACGCCATCTTCTTCTTTCAAACTTTCAATCAACACTTCAGATCCTTCGGATTCGGATTTACTTCTTTGAATTTCTTTGAATTTTCGTTCATTTTCAGGTGAATGATCAAATTCATTGAAGTTTTCAGGTAAAGTTTGTGTGATTGAATTAGGCATTGGTTCATGAGTGAAACCCAATCCTAGTTTGGTTTTATTACCTCTTTCTTTTATAAGTTGTTTAACCATAGTTTTACAACTTTTAACTTTTGTTAATTCCACTTGTGTGACAGCATGAGCAACTTTTTCTTGTTCAAAGTTCTTTGTCATTTCTTCAAGTTGTTTTGTTACAAGTTCCAATTCCTTTAAGGTTTTGTTCCATGATTCTTTAAGTGACAAAATCTTCTCATCAGAAATTTTGTGATCAATTTTAAGTTGTTCATGAATTTTTCTCATGTTTGCTTAATTTATCACCAATTTTAAATGAATGAGTACGATAATGTTCTACTTGTTGAATGCATTGTTCAGAACATAACCTACCTCTAACATCATCAGGCAAAGGAACATAGTTAGGGGGTAAATCAGTACTAACCTTTGGTTGTTCAGTGGATGACGAAGACTCACTGGATGTAGCCATCAGCGCAATTTCTGATTCAGATTCTTCAACAGGATCTGATTTTGCACTCCAGTCATATTCCTCAGAATCTTCACCCACAGTATCAATCAGTTTACCATCCCCTTCTTCAGACCAATCTTCCTCAATTTCACATACTAATGCCAGACTGGATGTAAGATCAGATGTAAACTGTTCTGCATAAGCACTCCAATCATATCCATCTTTCACACTCACTACCAGTGCTTTGCCCTGATCTTCTGGCTTCTTTCCTTCATCTTCCAGTTTTGGCATGGGAAGACTTTGATATGGTTTCTGCATGAAGCGTTGATTTCTATTTTGATAGCTTGAAGACTGTTGCGAGCTTTGACCTTGACCTTGATTCTGTCCACTTGAACTCGCTTGATCATTGTAGTTCTGATTCTTAGGAGCTTTGCATTCCCTTGAAAAAATACCATAGCAGTTACAGTTGAAACATCTGGCCTTTGATTTGTCAAATCCAACCGTCTTGTTTGCATGTGGCTTGAAACTTCGGTTAACATATGCATGCTTTTGTGTTCGATATGCAACCATCACCATCTGCCAATTCAGATCCATTTCCTCAACGTCATCAGGATCCATTTCAAAAAGATCTAGAAGAACAACATCCATTTGATTCAGATGACTTCCTTGATAAGCTTGAAAGCTTGCCATGAATGCAGTAAAAGCATTCTTTGTTTCATCATCTTGTAACAAGATGTTTATCACATCTTTTACTTTGGCTTGAATAGTAGAACTTTGACTTTCAGATTGTGTTTGAACTTGAGCTCTTGGTGGGGATTGAGGTTGAGAATAAGTTGGTGAGTTTGGAAAGTATGACGAATCAGTATAAAAACTTGCGCCAACAAATAGATCACCCTCATCTTCAAACTTAGTTGCATCTTGTGCAAGAAAGGCATTCTCCACAGTATTAGCAGGATTCACAATATATTTGTATTGTGCATGTGAACCAGTTCTATCAGTATTTCTAGAACTTTCATCAATCTCTACCTCTTCAATCTTTGCAATGAGCAGATCCAGATCCATCGGAAACTTTTCAGTATGTTTCAGTAGTGTCACAGTTTGTTTCCATGATGATGGAAGTGCACATAATAATCTGTCATTCAGGTCTTAGAGATCTGTCTTCGCACCCACGTTAGTCATTTCAGTAGTCAGATGAACAAACCTATTCATCATCTGGTGCACGGACTCTCCAGCAATATGTTCAAATAACTCCAACTGTCTCTTCAGCTTTTGTTTCTTAAGACTTCTGAGTTGTTCACCTCCTTCACATATCGACTTTAAGGCTTTGAACAGTGTATAACCTGTTTGATAAGTGTCCAACCTTGACAGTACTTGTAGTGGCAATCCCTTACACATCAAAGAATAAGCTTTGCTATCATTCTTCACTTTCCTTAAATCTTCTGCTGACAAATTATCCTCTGGATAAGGTTCAGTAGAGTCTTTGGTGTAGGTACTAGCACTATATGGAGCTGTCTGTGTAGGTATGTGAGGACCATTGTCAATTGACTTCCAAAGATCATTGTCTATTGAGCAAAGATGATGTTTCAGTCTAATCGTCCAATTCTTGAAATCTACACGATTGACAAGTCTAGGAACACGGTTATCAGAATCATCATTAGGTGCCATTTTAACAATTTTTAAAGAAAATATTTTTGAGTTTTTTAAAAATTTTTGAAAAGAAATAATTAAACTATGAAAATAAAGACAAGTAATTAATGACAAGATAAGAAAACAAGAATTAAAACAACTAAAAATAAGTCACACGTCTGAACAGTGATCAATTCTTCTTCACCCGGCTAAACAGTAGCTTTTGTTCTTTACCCGGCAGAGAAAAGTCTTCACACGGCTAAACAGTTGACCCGGCTTAACAGTTGTAAGTCTTGTATTCTTTACCCGGCAGAACAGTTACCCGACAGAATAGTATTAACTTCACACGGCAATAACTTAACCCGGCTTGGAATCTTCACACGGCAGAAAGGCTTTACCCGGCTGAACTGTTGATCACCCGACAGAGAAAATTTTTACCCGGCAACACAGTTAACGATCACCCGGCTGTAATTGTTAATCACCCGTCGTAACAGTGTATCACCCGGCACAACAGTTCTTGATCCGGCTGAACAGTACAACCCTTTTCTCATCAAATTCTTTACCCGTCTAGCACAAAATCATTTACACGGCTGCACAGGACCTAATTTGTTCACAAATCTAAGTCCAAAGGAATTTTTCTAAGTCAATTTTATCACCCGGCTAGTTAATCTTCAACCAGTTCATACTGTTCATCATCTTCATCATGAGAATTTTTCTGGGTTTATCAAAAACTTGTCCAATTTCTTCAAAAATCACACACAATCAGTGAAATGGTCCGATTATCAATCCCTAATCTCAATCAATCCAAAACATGATCAAATTTTGATGAATTTGAGCAAAATTCGATCGAACAGTAACTTTTTCAATCTTCTTAATTCCTCAGATCTGATGATAATCTGATGGAATTTGCACAATCGTTGTGAATTAGGAGTGATTGCGATGATAAATCACAACTAAAAACAGCAACAATTCATTCAGATCATGATTTTTGAGCAATATTTCAGTGTTTTTGCTTGATGAATAGCGAAGAACACAATACCAACAGCTCTGATACCAATTGATAGGTTCAATTGGATCGATATCACTCAAATGATCAGAATGATTAGTACAAACAAACAGTTCAATCAGCAACACAATTCATTACTAAATAATTCTCTTTTGTATTGATGATCAAAGCAAATATGTAGTACAAATGCAGGAGAATGTAATCACACACACTTAGTTCTCTCTCTAACGTGAATATGTGATCTAGACTCTCTCCTAAACATTCTCTCACTACATGCTTTATGCAACAATACATTTTAGGGAAAATAACAAAATAAACCCTAAACTATACACAATGTATAAAACAAGTACAAAGTAAATCTTAAACTGGAAATAACCCTAACAGTTTTCAAGAAAATAGAATCAATCATGGTAGATTAACCCTATAGATTGAATTAAAAATTCAAACCGTCCTGACAAGAATAGTTTTGTGAAAAGATCTGCCAGTTGTTTGTCGGTATGAACTTTAATCAAAATTATTAAACCTTTTTCAGAGTTGTCTCTGAGAAAATGATATCGAATTTCGATATGCTTTGTTTTTGAGTGTTGAACAGGATTAGCAGTAATGAACATAACAGCAATAGTGTCTATATAAATGAGAGTTTTGAGAAAATTAAACCCGTAGTCAAGCAACTGATTTTGTAACCACAAAACTTGAGAACATCCCGCAGATGCAGCAATGTACTATGCTTCAGCAGTGGATACGGAAACATTGGTATGCTTTTTGCATTGACAAGAGAGTAGGCGAGGACCCAAAAACTGACATCCATATGTGGTTGATTTCCTGTCAAGAGCACAACCACCAAAATCATTATCAGAATAACTATATAATTCAAAATTTCCTTCATAAGGATACCATAACCCGAGATTAGGTTTCCCTTTGAGATATCTGAATATACGTTTGACAGCAATCAGGTGCGACTCTTTAGGCTCTGACTGATATCTGGCGCAGACACATACAGCATACATGATGTCCAGTCTTGAAGCAGTAAGATACATCAGAGAACCGATCATGGATCTGTAAAGTCTTTGATCAACAGACTTGCCTTTAGGATCAGGTTGGATTTTGCAGTTCACATCAGATGTAGTACGAATAGTCTGACAATCTTGCATCTTGAATTTATTCAACAATTTGTCCACGAACTTTGACTGGTTGATAAAAATTCCGTCTGCTGCCTGTTTAACTTGCAGTCCGAGAAAGAAATTAATCTCCCCCATCGAACTCATCTGAAATCTGGCTTTCATAATATCCTCAAATTCTTTGCACATGGATGAACTGGTTGATCCGAATATGATATCATCTACATATACTTGAACACATAAAAGACCTTCATTATTCCTCTCCATGAATAAAGTTGGATCAATCTGACCTCTAGAAAAACCATGTTCCAGCAAATGTGTAGATAACGTCTCGTACCAAATTCTTGGAGCTTGATGTAGACCATATAGAACTTTACTCAGTTTGTATACACGATGTGGATACTCATGGTCTTCGAATCTTGGAGGCTGCCTAACGTACACATCATCGGTAATTGGTCCATACAATAATGCGCTTCATAAAGGATGCATATGCTAAAAAGACACGTATTGCCTCTAATCTAGCAACCAGAGCAAACACTTCTTCATAGTCAATGCCTTCTTCTTGAGTATAACCTTGTGCAACTAGTCTGGCTTTATTTCTGACCACAATGCCACGTTCATCTGGCTTGTTCTTGTACAACCATCTTGTATCAATTGCATTTTCTCCTTCAGGTAAGTCCACTAATTTCCATACTTCTTGCTTTCTGAACTGAAGTAACTCCTCTTGCATGGCTTCTATCCAACTGTTATCTTGCAGCGCCTCTGAAATGTTCTTCGGTACCACTTGAGAAAGAAAACATGAATAAAGACAAACGTTTGCATGTTCCGTCTGGCTTCTCATAGTTCTTTGATTCAATGGACCTATAATCTGAGAGATAGGATGATTCCTATGAAAACGGTGAGTAGGAATTCTTCACCTTGTATTTGAGACTCCAGATTACACTGATTCAGATTTGGAAGATCTTGTAAGATTGTAGAAGAATGTGGAGTGAAACTAGGAACTTGATCCGGTGAATTGATGAAGTAATCGAACGATTCTGGAGCTTCATCATTCGGATCAAATGATGATTGATTATAAACGGATCCACCATCATTAGGAGAATTTTGCTAATTCTGAACATCATCTTGATTGTTTGTGTGACAGCCCGCCCGACGGCGGAAAACACCGGGCGCGTCAAGTGAATCAGATATCAGTAGTACAAAGCACATGGCACACTAAATGCGTATTTTAATATTAATTAAGTAATAATGTCGTGGCAAAATAAGGCAAACAAATAGTCTTAAAATCGTAACAGAAACCGACAAATAAATATTGTTTATTGTCTTTTTATTCTAGGTCCGAAGCATCCTACGTGTCTTGAACCAAAACCGTATCAAACTCCACCTGAAAAACGTGTAAAATAAGTTAGCTAAAGAATTAGCTAGTGAGTAAATCACAATATATAGTACATAATATAAATCCGAGATCATTATAGATTGTGTTTCGCAATCTCATGTGTATAGCAATTTCAGACCATGACCATAGAAACACATAGAAACAAGAATCATAGACCCCGCATGGTTACCTTTAGCAACAAGTCATGAGGAACCACTCATGTTACATTTATTGATGACCATCGTTTAACCGTCATTTAACCGTCTCGATATGCAAGTTATAAAAAATGTTTAAGCATCTAAGGGACATAGCAACGTAGCAACAAGCATCACATGAAGTAACTAGTAACATAGAATCAACCAAAGAATCGCCGGGTTAAAATCACCTATCAGGCCATTAGTGTAGGTGGGCTTGTCATGATATCATGATACTTAAATTCTCCGTCTTTGATTGTAAGTGACCTGACGTGTTGAGGTGTTCTCAGGATATTTAGATGAGGTGTATAACTTTCTAATGTGCAAAGTATGGGTCACTCAAAACTTATTTTTAATCAACCTAATTGATCATCAAGAATAGAAAAAGTAAGTGTGTCACTTCGAGCTAATTGATTTGTTCAACAATTCATCACTCAATTATTTCACAATTCAAATATCTATTCTCAAAACTGCAAAACATGTGTTGGATAAATTGCTGGTATGATCTCATTGCAGGTTAAAGATTCATGAATGTAAAGAGAAAATTCCAAAAATTATCAAAAACATTGAAAAATTCAAAAACAACAAAAAGATTGTCATTTTAATCTTTTTCTTTTGTGTTGGCAGATTAACATATGTTATTGATGTAGGAGTTGTTCATCAAGCAATATCTCATCCGATTGAGAACTTAATCTTTACATTGATGATAAATGCACATGATTGCCTGAGTTTTAATGTTTTTCTTTGAGTTGCAGGAACAGTTTCCATTGCAGAACAAGCTTCCACGCGACTTGAAGATGTTCCTGTTCAAGCCTGATTCCAGTCCAAAGATCTCCAAGTCAGATTGCTGAGTGTTAAGAATCCTCCTCTTAATATCTCATACACAGATCCTGTTAACCTCTAAAGAAAAAGTTGAGGGGGAGTATTCTAAGGCAAAGAAGTCTTCTCATTCTACTTCAACCGTTGAAGAAGATCCCGTTGCTGATATATAGATTCACCGGAATCTACTCTCTGCTTATTTCTTTCCATAGCCTCTGATGTTACTCAAAAGGGAGAGAAGGATGCAGATTGCTTGTTGAAAGACGGAGTTTTGGCAGCATCATCTTAGGGGGAGTACTGTTGGGTCCTCTTGAAGATAATGCATACCAAAACTTTAAGTTGCTCTCTATACTCGCCACATGAAGATTTAAGCTGATATGTCAGATTTGTAAAGTGTCATCTTAGGGGGAGTACTGTTGGGGTTATTTGAAGATGTCACTTTCCAAATATAAGCGAGTGAAGATATCGAGCATCATCACGAGCAAGCACGGGTGAAGACGTTCATTAATTGTATTTGTCTTAGAATATTTGTGTAATCGTTTTGTGCTTAAATGCGCGTTTGTGCTTAGTTGCACGTGTTTTAGGTTACATTGTAAGGTGAATGGTATAGACTATAAATACCATCACCTAGGTCATTTGTAAAAGAGTTGCCTATTCTTGTTAGTCATATTCTCTTGTAACATCCTTTGATCTAATACAATTCACCTATTCTAATTATCATCATCTTCATCATACTTTGCATTGATCTTCATGAACATTCAAGCATCAATACGTGATCAGTGAGATTCCGCATCACTGATTGCAAACAACATCACCAAACAATCTCAGATCTAGATCCAAGCTCGCTCCCTCTAGCACTATCATGTCAAGCCATTAGCTCTAACATCGTACCGGTGTAAATTACAAGATAATATAACTAATATTGACTATCACACAATTTTGCATCATGCGGCCAAACACGATTAACACATCAAAAGAAACCGTTGTATTATAGAAACACGTATTTCAGCCCCAAAAATATAAACAGTAAAAAGGGCAGTGAGTTTACTCACCTTGAAAAGTAATTATAATCGAACCGTTAGAAATACAACTAAAAAGCACCGAGGGTTGCCCAAACATTAGTACCACCTAATTTATTGGGACAACCCTAACTTAGAAACGAAACAATAGTAACAAGAATCAAAAGTCCGAGATCTAGGGTTTCAGATTTGGGATTTAGGGTTTTGAAATATAATTTGGGAAATAGGGTTTTGATATACAATTTAGAAATTATGGTTTTGAAATACAATTTGGGAAATAGGGTTTCAAATCTGATTTAGGGTTTCAAAATCCAATATGGGGGTTTAGGGTTTCAAATCCAATTTAAGGTTTCAAAATCCAATTTAGGGATTTAGGGTTTACAATATAACTACATTTTTGGATTAAAAGTATTTTATAAGAATGCATTTTTATTTTCGTTAAATAGTATTTGTAATAACATGTATTATTGGTATTTGTATATTTTTTATTTTTATAAGTTTTGATTTCTTAAAATATATTTAGTATGAAAGAATGTTTAATTTAATTGAGAAATGTAACTAAATGATTAAAATAAGTAACAGGATAAATACTAAAGAAACAGCGGCCAGTGGGACTCGAACCCACGACCCAACGCGCCACAGCCAGCAGCCTTACCAGTGAACCAGTCACGCTTTTTGATTTAAAACAGGCAGCAATTAGTTTTAATCTTTACGACACAAAAATACCCATTTCCATATAAACCCTAGAATAAAAAATCAACCAATTCGCTTTTAATCTGTTAATATGATCCCAATTCAACAGAGGGCTTTTGATCCTCATGAACACGTAATCATTTAGATATAAATATCATACCTAATTTGAAATGGATTTGAACGAATTGAAGTGATGAACCGAAATGATCAAACGACGGGTTGTGAAATCGAAATGATATGTAAAGGTGATTAGGGCTCGATTCTTCTTGCAGAAACAACCTTCTTGATACGAACAACGAAAGCCCTATCATCATTTTGTATTAAACTGATGTTTAGATGCTGATTGAAGGTAGAACAATGTCAAGAAAATGAACGATTACTTACAGATTCTTTAGTGTTCTTGAGAGAAATTGGAACAGCAGATAGATTAAACGAGTAAAGAGGAGTGTTTATGTCAAAGGAATTGCGTTTTGGTGAACCGGAAATAGTCGATTGGGTTACGAGTTGGTTACGAAAGAAATTGATTAATTAGATGTTAATGTGATATGTTTCGGTTTAATTGATTGTCACAAACGATTTCAAAGTGCAGCATTGATGATTTTAGTTTATCGAATTTACTGTTTTGATGCGTTATGAACGATTGAGTTTGTGGGTTTTTGAAACCGATTTTTGATTCGCAATTAACACGGATTCGAGTGGATTAAACCATGAATTGAAGGTGGCATGGTGTTCGAGTCCCGACCACGAAGGTGTCCATGATTTTAATTTGATTTTTGGTGTTAAAAACGAGTGGATTTGACTTCGCCGGACTTCGGCATTTTCCGGCCAAAGTTTCCGGAGTTACACCCGCCGGAAACACGGGTTTGTAGGAGGGGGTTGGGTGAATTCGAATTTTACATAACCAGTCCTTCTTCTTTCATTTATGTTTTATTTAGCTTAATAACTTTTAACTAAAGTTTCAAAAGTTACAAATTTGACCCAAAGTTAGATTATAAATATATTAATTAACTAACTTAACTACATTGAAAAGTAACAATTATATAAGTGATGTTTTTATAGTTTTAGCTCGTTTAAGCCGTTACGAGACTATTTCGAGACTTAGAAGCGTTTTGGTTTAACGTTTTCAATAATTTTCTATTACGAACCATATATATATATATATATTTATTTATATATATATTTTGAGATTTATTGCTCCAACAATATTTATTTGATATACGTGAATGTGTTGCGACATAAATACGATTATTTAATTGAGACGGGAATAACGTAGAATCCAATGCTTTTATTCATAATATTAACAATAAACGTTACATTTTGAAGGAAACTAAATACGATTACAATTTAAAGGATAACAACTTCGGGTTCGAGTCGGGCATTCGGGTTCCAGTTTGGGGCAGATGTCACAGTTTGATTCCTGATTATTTTGAGAAACAAATGGACCTTGTGCTTGAGTGGAGGATTCAACATTAGGATCATGAAAAGACATGAATGGATACTTAGAATTGAGATCATTATCATCGTCATTGTCTGAATCATCACTGAAGGATCCTAAATCTCCTGGTTCCTTCTTCGATTTTCCTAAAAAATCAAACAAGTTAGAGTTGAATGATTTGGATAACGAATCTAAATCAAATAACCATTCGGGACCATGAGCCACTAACGGAAAGGAATTTTCTAAAAACTTCACATTGATAGTTTCAAGGACTACATTAGTTTTTCTGTTATAAACCCGAAACCATCATCAGATTTTGACCCAAATTTTCCGAGATGATCACTTTGATTCAGAATCATAACCGGACAACTAAATGCTTTTAAGTATGAAATATTTGGCTTCCTTCCAAATAATAACTCGTAAGAAGTTTTATGTTTATTCTGAAACAACGGAGTCTTGTTTTGCACAAAACAAGCAGTAGCAATAGCTTCGTCCCAGAATGTGATAGAGATTTTGGCATCTGCTATCATGGATCTTGCAGCTTCAATTAGCGTCCGATTTTTCCGTTCGGCAACTCCACTCTGTTGAGGAGTTCGTGGAGCACTAAATTGTCTAGCAATTCTATTTTCTGCGCAAAACGAGTCTACATTAGCATTTTTAAACTCGGTTCCATTATCACTTCTCAAAATTTTTACTTTTAATTCCAAAAGATTCTCGACTTTAACAATAAATTCTTTTAACATCTCAGTAGTTTCAGATTTAACATGCAAGAAATAAACCCAAGAAAATCTTGTAAAATCATCAATGATGACAAAACAATATGATTTCTTCCCAATGCTTTGAACATTTGTTGGTCCGAAAAGATCCATATGTTGCATCTGCAAGGGCTTTGAAATGGAGTTCTCTAGCTTGGACTAAAAAGACATTCGGTGATGTTTTCCTTTCAAACATGCTGGACAGAGATCAGTTGTTGAGAACTTCTTTGATGGTATTCCCACAGCATGATTTCCAGTCACCAGTTTGTTCATGTTCCTGAAGTTTTAATGGCCCAACTGTCTATGCCATAGCTGACTCTCATCATTTGAAGCATGCGCAATTAGACATGTTGTTTCGGTTTCAGCATCAATCTGATACATATCAAGCTTGTACGCGTCTCGATCTCTTGGAGCTTTAACCACAACCCACTCATTTGCAATCTTGAAACTTGGTTTGAGAATGTAACAGAAAGAATCATCAAATAACGTTCAATATGATTTATCACAGATTTGAGATACACTTAGCAAGTTAAAGTTCAACTTGGCACAGTAGTTGACTTTATCAATGCTAATAATCCCATTTGACACAGTTCCTTCACCAGTGATTTTCCCACCAGCATCTCCTCCAAACGCAACATGTGTAGCATTTTTCTGCTTGAAATCTTGAAGCAAGGCATGATTGCCTGTCATATGCCGGCTGCACCCACTATCAACAAACCATGAGTTGACAGGTCTTCGAGGGAGCACCTGCATTTCAATCATTACTTAGTTAGTTTGGTCAACCTAGGCCCACATGGTCTTGGCTTTTCCGAATTTATCTGTCACAGTAACTAGTTGATAATTCAGATTATTAAAGTTTGATTCAGTTGAGAGATTTGGTTGAAAATTGTTTCTACCACTAGCTTGGTTCATTTGCTTTCTTCTTAAAGCTGAAAACCTTTCCTCTAACTTAGGATCAAGGTTTCGTTCATTTTGTTGATGATTAACCATCAAAGCTCTTGGTGTGAATCTGTTAACCTGTAAACTTCTTGATGACATTTCATCAAAACCAGAATTAATTCTTTTGAAAGGTCTCGAATCAAGATAATGACTTTGGTTTGATTTTTGAAAACCAAAAGATTGATTTCTTTGAAAATTTGGAGAATAAGTCATTTCTCTTGATGAGCTATTTCGAAAGAAACAATTCGATGTGTTGTGATTACGTCTTTCATAAATATCACAGAATTTGTTATAAAAACATTCTTCTGAAGAGTGATTTCGTTTGTCACAGAACTCACAGTACCTGTTGAAAAAACACTCAGCAGTAGCATGATTATAATGATCACAAATCTCACCGAATTTCTTACCGATCTTGTAGAGCCGATTGTTAACTTTTGAATTTGAACCAACACGTGATTCATTAACAGACTTGTTTTGTTTAAATTTAACTTGGTTCTTTTATGGAGATTGTGTTTGTGACTTTGACTTCATATTATCAAATTGTGTTTAGCTTTCGGAACATGGTTTGATTGTGACACATCTTGCTTAGTTACCTTCTTGGATTCAACTCTTTTATCATTGACAGTGGAAGTCTTAGGAACTGAACCTGTTTTTAGACCAGAGTTAAATTTGATCTTTGAATTTTGTTGGTTACCAGGAGATGAGTTCATATCAAATGTTCCTGCTGACACAAACTTGATTGGTTTGATTTTACACACTTTCTTAGTCACAGATTTAACAGATTGAGCTTTGTTTAGTTTGGTATTGTCATTTGGTGTTATGACATTTTTACCTTTTGACTGTTTTGTTTCAGATTAATTGATTTTCTTTTTCGGATTCTGCATGTTAGTTTTCGAAATTTCATTCTTCTTTACGGTTTCCTTTTGAACCAACTGATTAGCAACACGAATTCTCTGCTCCTTTTTCCACTTGATGTAGTCTGGATCGTTGTATCCAGAGAATTCTGCTTCATCCTTCACCGTTTCTGCTGGTTTCGGATTCAGCTCCGGATATTCAACAAGTTGCATCAGAATGGGTTCAGATTTGTCACTAGCGTCATCATCAACATCGAGAATAATATTTTCTTCTTCTTTCAGACTTTCAATCAACACTTCAGATCCTTCGGATTCAGATTTACTTCTTTGAATTTCTTTGAATCTTTGTTCATTTTCAGGTGAATGATCAAATTCATTAAAGTTCTCTGGTAATGTGTTAGTGATTGATTTAGGCATTGGTTCATGTGTGAAACCCAATCCTGTTCTGTTATCTTTTCTATCACTTATCAACTTTGCTAAAATAGCTTTTGAGCTTTTCATTTTTGTCAATTCAACCTGAGTTGCTACATGAGCAATCTTTTCTAGTTTAAAGTTCTTGGTCATTTCTTCCAACTGTTTACTTGAAATTTCTAGTTCTTTCAAGGTTTTGTTCCATGATTCTTTAAGTGACAA
The DNA here is from genome assembly GCA_030867185.1 of Tagetes erecta. NCBI lineage: Eukaryota > Viridiplantae > Streptophyta > Magnoliopsida > Asterales > Asteraceae > Tagetes > Tagetes erecta. The sequence goes on from CM061497.1 coordinate 10,806,384, forward strand.
TATCTTCTCATTAGCAATTTTGTGATCAGTTTTAAGTTGTTCATGAACCTTTTCATGTTTACTTAATTTGTCACCATTTTTAAATGAATGAGTTCGATAATGTTCCACTTGTTTAATGCATTGTTCAGAACATAACCTGTCACACCCCCAAATTCCACTAACGGAGTTTTACCGTTAGGAGTGTGACACACCAGGATCCGATCATCAGTTACACCAAACGACGTATATGATTTTGAAAAGTAACGTATTGTATTAACTAATAAAAGTTAAAATAAAAGTTTTACATTAAATACGGAAGCGTAAACGGTAACTTAGAATCTTTTAAGTAAAATTATTATGATATTTAAATGTACAAATGCAAACACATAAATAAAGGTGCTTTCTCAAATCAATGCAACCAATGAATGAATGCCCTATCCGTGAGTGTGATCTTGACAACCTGAGATAAAAATGCTAAAGTGTGTCAACATAAAGTTGGTGAGTTCACAGGTTTACATAACTAGAAAATAAGTTCAAAATGTAAATTTAGTAATTCCCTTAGTATATCAAGTAGTTAGCTAGACTACTATGCATGCTACACTAGTGTACGAAAGTGTTTACGACCGAAGCTGACAGCAATGTAAAGAAATGAACGCCTCAAGCCAATGTCTCCCAGACACGGTAAATGATAGGACAATTAAACACCCGTTCGACCTCCAGTCGTGCTGGCGCGACCAGCCCGGATGGGGTTTGTCAAACCCAGTAGTACTACTCAAAATTTCCTCGCTTTGCAATATAATTAACGGTCCAAACGTAAGGCAAAAGTACTGACACTAGGTACGCATGTGATCATACTAAAAAGCAAGATTGCAAAATAAGTAATTTACAGCATGTTATCTCCCCCAAAAAGTAAAGTAAAAGGAAAAGGGGCCGTGAAACTCACCTTAAAGCGCAGCTACAATTAAACTGCAAGTAAATATCCTAGGTAGTCCCACTACCTGTTTGTATAATTACTAGATAAAATATAAGTAGGTCTTAGAAAAGCTTATACAGTTTCTCATCCCCGGTTCGGTTTCGTACCCAATACTCTAATATAAAAAGTCAAGTAATATAATGAGATTTGACTCGTGACCAAGACCCAAAATTTTAAACTATCAGATTATTAACTCATATAAAGTAAACACCATGTTTATACAATTCACCACACACAAGTATATTGAATATATTATTTCACATAATATACATATTTCAAATAAGTGTCACATAGACCCACATACTTCAAATACATATATAGTTATCTACATCCTATTTCTCTACTAACACAAATTACCACCACATTATCATTTCAATATAGCCGATTGTTACACATTCATTCTTACCAATTATTACAAGCACATTTTCCTTGTGTTTGTTATTAGTGTTTCACACTTCTTTTCTTCCTATGGATAAACCTATGTCTATCATATATAAATATATACATTCACATATAAACCATACATATATATATATATGACAATATCATCTTTTAATTATAATAGTTTGACATTTTCACCACTTCAACAACATGATATCATCATTAATTCATTCGTCACAGTAGCACCCAATTATTTCATTACACATATATATTGTACATATGCACATAGACAAAGGTATAATATATGCTTCAAGGTATACAACACACACACATCCATTCATATATGCTCCTACATATTAATCCATGTCTATATGTAAATATCTGCATATACAAAAGTCATGCAATACAACATCCATTATAGATTAATATAGTTATCATCGTTATTCATTATCTACAAATACACACATATGACATATGTTTGCGCACTACTTAATACAAATCCACATTATACATATATATTCATGCACACATGAAAATCATATTCAGATGAGACTCATAAACTTCATAAAAATCAATACACAATCAAATTGTTTTCATTTACCGCATATCATCACGTAACTGGACATACACAATCATATCTCTAAATCAAACCCATGCACCCATGTTGCTATGTATATATACACACACGTACACACACATATATACGTAATTGTATCATGATCCAACCCATAACCACCCAATCATACGAACGGTTTCACCAACAGAACCGAACCAAACTTTTCTTGACTCGCATTCACGCTTAACCATACATAGTTTACAAACCGAGTTACACTGAGTACGAACCGTGACCCGAAATCAAAACTGTACGAAACCAAACCACGAAAAGAGTTGGCGAATCTTACCGGCGGAATGGTTCACACAAGAGAGAGAAAAGCACAGTCGAGGTAGACCACTGCTCGTCAGTGTGCTCACCGGGGGTTTCAGGTGACCGGGATAGTGAAGGTGACCAAATTTTCGAAAAAAATTGACGACGGCGGTATGCTTGCGATGTTTGGGAGACGGGTGGGGTTTTGGGTCTGTTTTTATACGAATAAATTAATGTAATTTGCAATTTGGTCCTTTTAGTTTATTTAGATATCTATTTCACACTTAGCTATAACTGCAATCTAGCCCCTCAAGTTTATTTAAAACAATTATTTTTGTTTTTAACAATTTAATAACTAACATTTTAATTCTTAAATTTTGATTTTGTTAGTTATTAACGAGCGAATCACATGATAACGAATGCACTCAACTTATCATAATAATACGCAACATGTGTGAATGTAAAAATAATTGAGTTTGAGTTAAGGACGTTAAGTTGAAAATGCCGGGTGTCACATCATCCCCTTGTTGAAAGGATTTTCGTCCCGAAAATTAGATACAGTCGGTAAAAATGGTCTGATATTAAAGGAAATTTTTTATTAAATTTTTTTTTTGTGTTACCACTTAATCCCCTTGTTGAAAGAAATTTCGTCCCGAAAATTTGAAACGGTAGTTAAAAGCATAAAAGGAAGAGAAGAAAGAAAAAGAAGAAAAGAAGAAAAGAAGAAAAAAATTTCAGAGTTGGTACATCATATCCCCGTTGAAAGAAATTTCGTCCCGAAATTGAACTAGTATTACAAGTATGTGAAGTTGTCATTTTGAATTTAGAAGAGTTAGGTTAATGATGTTAACTTGGAATGATATTGTTATTTTTAAGTTCAAGAGTATTTGTTTTATAAAAGGATCAAGAGACCTATGAAGATCTTTGACATAGTGTTTGTTGTGATTTAGAGAACTAGTAATCATGCGAAGATAGTAAGTTACCAAGGGCTGATGTATTATAGTATTGTTTGAATCAAATAATTGGGCTAGATAAATTGTTCTCAACTCTTTGGAGTGTGATCGGTATTGTCGTTAATAACACCGGGGGAGGGTGTAATACAAAGTTCCTAAAGCTTAGAGTTTTTAATTTGAGGATTTCAATCACTGCAATTATGATGGAAAGCAAGTGCTTAGAAAATCATGCTACTCTAGATGGAATTTGAGTGCTATAGACACAACCGGGTGCTTAGGGGGTATATGATTCGCCAAACGTTCTCTCATAATTTTGTAAATTTAACAAGGTGAAAGTTTCAACTAGAAGATTCACATTGATTATATAAGAGGTACATCATTATTGTTGGCGATCAAAATATGATAGTAGAGAAACCTTATTAAGTTTGTAAAAATGAATTCGTATTCTTATTTGTATGGCATCATAGATGGATTTCAGTTATTTGTTGTTTTTATGTCACTCAAAGTAACTTTTCAGGGATTTGCCATCCAAGATTATGTTGTAAATTTCTACCATACATAAGTGGATTGTAAATGTGTACCATTTGTAGATAAACTTTTATGAGTATACCATCAAATGTGGAATGTGTTATTTTTGAAGGGAAATTTTTTTTTTTTGTTCAAATGTATCTGTGTTTATTGTTCCTTCTTAGTTATGTTTTTTTTGTATTGCCCGCACTACCGGTTTTACAAGGATCATCGTGTACCTGTAAATTCACCATTACGTTGCGCACCCGTAATCGTCAATTTACCTTACACAATCACCCTAGTTTGTATCGCATCGGGTGGCTTAATTTTATGTCTTTTCATACTGTGTATTTTGTGCTTACTTATATGGTGTCCTTATTCTCTTTTAACGATATGATACGTTAGAAAAATATAATTTACTTACAATTAAGTGTAAGGCACACAAGCTACAAATTTAGGCTTAGTGTGATGTACTTATGGGAGAAATCTTATGTCAAGTATCCTACGGGTTCATGATAAGAATCTAGGAAAGGCTGCTAGTAACATATAGTGAGCATAGAGTAATCGTGGGCAATGAGAATATCAAGATATGTAAGAAACATATTATATAGCACAAAATAATGCACATAACTAGTAACACGTTACAGCACGTAATTAGTCTCATATCATGTAACATGTTATAACAAATGAATGCGTCACATAACATGTGACGTGTAATAGCACATAGTAGGTCGCACGACTATGAAGTCAAAACCTCATATGCTAGACTACGTAGAAAACAAGCAAGTTCTATTGTTTCTTGTAATCCTATTCATTAGACGTCGATCCCACCGGTTGGTTGCCATAATGATGTAAGTCTTAAGTCAAGGTGCAAAGAAAATGTTCCTCATGTAATCCCAAAAGAATTTTGTCTTAAACGACATGACGGGACAATAAAGTTGCAAGATTTGCAAGTGCACACTTAATGCGAATCAAGTAATGGGTTAAGATAAGTTTACTCAAGTGTAACTAATGCAGTGTATAGTTATAGTCTAGAATGCAATGCAATGCAACCTAGTTCGCTATAACTAATGTCTCTGATACCAATCTGTCACACCCCCAAATTCCACTAACGGAGTTTTACCGTTAGGAGTGTGACACACCAGGATCCGATCATCAGTTACACCAAACGACGTATATGATTTTGAAAAGTAACGTATTGTATTAACTAATAAAAGTTAAAATAAAAGTTTTACATTAAATACGGAAGCGTAAACGGTAACTTAGAATCTTTTAAGTAAAATTATTATGATATTTAAATGTACAAATGCAAACACATAAATAAAGGTGCTTTCTCAAATCAATGCAACCAATGAATGAATGCCCTATCCGTGAGTGTGATCTTGACAACCTGAGATAAAAATGCTAAAGTGTGTCAACATAAAGTTGGTGAGTTCACAGGTTTACATAACTAGAAAATAAGTTCAAAATGTAAATTTAGTAATTCCCTTAGTATATCAAGTAGTTAGCTAGACTACTATGCATGCTACACTAGTGTACGAAAGTGTTTACGACCGAAGCTGACAGCAATGTAAAGAAATGAACGCCTCAAGCCAATGTCTCCCAGACACGGTAAATGATAGGACAATTAAACACCCGTTCGACCTCCAGTCGTGCTGGCGCGACCAGCCCGGATGGGGTTTGTCAAACCCAGTAGTACTACTCAAAATTTCCTCGCTTTGCAATATAATTAACGGTCCAAACGTAAGGCAAAAGTACTGACACTAGGTACGCATGTGATCATACTAAAAAGCAAGATTGCAAAATAAGTAATTTACAGCATGTTATCTCCCCCAAAAAGTAAAGTAAAAGGAAAAGGGGCCGTGAAACTCACCTTAAAGCGCAGCTACAATTAAACTGCAAGTAAATATCCTAGGTAGTCCCACTACCTGTTTGTATAATTACTAGATAAAATATAAGTAGGTCTTAGAAAAGCTTATACAGTTTCTCATCCCCGGTTCGGTTTCGTACCCAATACTCTAATATAAAAAGTCAAGTAATATAATGAGATTTGACTCGTGACCAAGACCCAAAATTTTAAACTATCAGATTATTAACTCATATAAAGTAAACACCATGTTTATACAATTCACCACACACAAGTATATTGAATATATTATTTCACATAATATACATATTTCAAATAAGTGTCACATAGACCCACATACTTCAAATACATATATAGTTATCTACATCCTATTTCTCTACTAACACAAATTACCACCACATTATCATTTCAATATAGCCGATTGTTACACATTCATTCTTACCAATTATTACAAGCACATTTTCCTTGTGTTTGTTATTAGTGTTTCACACTTCTTTTCTTCCTATGGATAAACCTATGTCTATCATATATAAATATATACATTCACATATAAACCATACATATATATATATATGACAATATCATCTTTTAATTATAATAGTTTGACATTTTCACCACTTCAACAACATGATATCATCATTAATTCATTCGTCACAGTAGCACCCAATTATTTCATTACACATATATATTGTACATATGCACATAGACAAAGGTATAATATATGCTTCAAGGTATACAACACACACACATCCATTCATATATGCTCCTACATATTAATCCATGTCTATATGTAAATATCTGCATATACAAAAGTCATGCAATACAACATCCATTATAGATTAATATAGTTATCATCGTTATTCATTATCTACAAATACACACATATGACATATGTTTGCGCACTACTTAATACAAATCCACATTATACATATATATTCATGCACACATGAAAATCATATTCAGATGAGACTCATAAACTTCATAAAAATCAATACACAATCAAATTGTTTTCATTTACCGCATATCATCACGTAACTGGACATACACAATCATATCTCTAAATCAAACCCATGCACCCATGTTGCTATGTATATATACACACACGTACACACACATATATACGTAATTGTATCATGATCCAACCCATAACCACCCAATCATACGAACGGTTTCACCAACAGAACCGAACCAAACTTTTCTTGACTCGCATTCACGCTTAACCATACATAGTTTACAAACCGAGTTACACTGAGTACGAACCGTGACCCGAAATCAAAACTGTACGAAACCAAACCACGAAAAGAGTTGGCGAATCTTACCGGCGGAATGGTTCACACAAGAGAGAGAAAAGCACAGTCGAGGTAGACCACTGCTCGTCAGTGTGCTCACCGGGGGTTTCAGGTGACCGGGATAGTGAAGGTGACCAAATTTTCGAAAAAAATTGACGACGGCGGTATGCTTGCGATGTTTGGGAGACGGGTGGGGTTTTGGGTCTGTTTTTATACGAATAAATTAATGTAATTTGCAATTTGGTCCTTTTAGTTTATTTAGATATCTATTTCACACTTAGCTATAACTGCAATCTAGCCCCTCAAGTTTATTTAAAACAATTATTTTTGTTTTTAACAATTTAATAACTAACATTTTAATTCTTAAATTTTGATTTTGTTAGTTATTAACGAGCGAATCACATGATAACGAATGCACTCAACTTATCATAATAATACGCAACATGTGTGAATGTAAAAATAATTGAGTTTGAGTTAAGGACGTTAAGTTGAAAATGCCGGGTGTCACATAACCTGCCTTTCACATCATCAGGTAAAGGCACATAGTTAGGATGTAAATCAGGACTAACCTTTGGTTGATTTGATTCAGCAGTTGAGAGTGACTCTTCAGATGTTGCCATAAGATCTATCTCAGATTCAGATTCTGCAATTGGATCTGACTTTTCACTCCAATCATACTTTTCAGAATCTTGACTGCTGTCATTGATCACTTTAACATCTCCTTCTTCCGACCAGTCTTCTTCCTCAATTTCACACACAAGTGCCAAACTTGAAGTAAGATCAGCTGTAAACTGTTCTGCATAAGCACTCCAGTCATATCCATCTTTGATACTAACTACAAGCGCTTTGTTCTGATCTTCAGACTGTTTACCTTTATCTTCCAGTTCTGGCATTGGAAGACTTTGATATGGCCTTTGGTGGAATCACTGATTTCTGTTTTGATAACTTGAAGACGGTTAAGAATTCTGACTTTGACCTTGAAATTGATTCTACCCACTTGAACTTGCCTTACCATTATAGTTCTGATTCTTAGGAGCTTTACATTCCCTCGACAAATGACCAAAGCAGTTACAATTGAAGCATCTGGCCTTTGACTTGTCAAAACCAACTGTCTTGTTTGCGTTAGGCTTGAAATTGTGATTAAGATAAGCATGTTTCTGAGAATGATATGCTACCATCACCATCTGCCAGTTTAAGTCCATTTCTTCAACATCCTATGGATCCATTTCAAACAGATCTTGTAAAACAACATCCAGCTGTGTTAGGTGACTGCGTTGATTAGCTTGAAAGCTTGTCATAAATGTTGTAAAGGCATCTTTAGTTTCATCATCCTGTAACAAGATGTTCATGACATCTTTTACTTTTTCTTGGACTGTAGAACTTGGACTCTGACTTTCTGTTCGTGTTTTCATTGGTTGTGGTTGTGCTTTTGGTGGAGACTGAGGTTGAGTATAAATTGCTGAAATAGTTTGATATGAAGAATCAGTATAAAAACTAGCACCAAAGAATAAATCTCATTCAGATCTAAATCCATAGGAAATTTCTCTGTATGCTTCAGCAATGTAACTGTCTGTTTCCATGAAGATGGAAGAGCACAAAGTAATCTGTCATTCAGATCTTGAAGATCTGTTTTGACTCCAACATTTGTCATCTCAGTTGTTAGATGAACAAACCGATTCATCATTTGATGGACAGTTTCCCCTAAAATATGCTCGAACAACTCTATTTGTCTCTTTAACTTTTGCTTTTTCAGACTTCTTATCTGTTCTCCTCCCTCACAAATTGATTTCAAAGCCTTGAATAGAGTATAACCCGTTTGATAAGCATCCAGCCTCGACAATACTTGCAGTGCTAGTCCCTTACACATCAAGGAATAAACCTTACTGTCATTCTTTACTTTGCGTAAGTCTTCACCTTGTAGATTATCTTCAGGATACGGCTCTGTAGAATCTTTAGTGTAGGTACTTGCACTATTAGGAGCAGTCCGAGTAGGAATGTGAGGACCCTTATTAATGGATTTCCATAAGTCATTATCAATTGAACATAAGTGATGCTTTAATCTGATGGTCCAGTTTTTGAAGTCAGCACGATTAAACAACCTAGGAACACAGTTATCAGAATCATCATTTGGAGCCATTGTAATATTCAAAGAAAATATTCAAAAAAAATATTTTTGTATTTTTGTTGATTTTTGAAAACAAACAATTAAATTTTGAAAATAAAACTAAGTTAAGTAATGAAATAAAGTTTGAAACGACTGAAAAAGTAACGCGAATGAACAGTGATAACTTCACACGGCTGAACAGTGAATTTTCTACTTCACCCGGCTGAAAAGTGTAATAGTGAAGTCACGCGTCTGAACAATTGCAAATTTTCAAACACTTAGAAATCTTTCACACGGCTGAACAAAATCACCCGGCTGATTAGTCACATGTCTGAACAGTAATGAACTTGACACGGCTCAATAATGCTTGACCCGGCTGAACAGTTGTCAGTTTTATCACCCGACTAACTTGACAAGGCTGAATAGTATCACTTCACCCGGCTAAAGAAGTTGAGACGGCTGAACAGTATCAGGTAAAAACACTTCAAACGTCTGAACAGTAGTTGACCTGGCTGAGAATTTCTTCACACGACTCAACATTACCCAGATTTTACTTGAAAAATTCTTCACCCGTCTAGACAAAAATCCTTCACACGACTGCATAGGAATTGTTCACGAAAACTAAGTCCAAAATTTTGTCTCGTCAAGATTAGTCACACGTCTAGTACATCTTCATCCTGTTCATCAGGTTCATCAACATCTCCATAATTTTATACTGATTTGAAGCAAATTTTGTCCAATTCTTCAAAAATCACACAAAAGCTGTGATTTATACCGATAATCAATGTTGGACCTGAATTGTAGTCTAATATTATCAACACAGTCAAATTCAACAAAAGTCAACGTCCGGTCAAAGTCCACGTAAAAAGTCAAATGGCGCGTTAGAGACGAAGAACCGAGTTAAGACGTTGAAGTTGTTTTATGTCTAGGACCGTTAATGTAATAAATATATTTTGAGTCAACAAAATATATTTAATCTAGCTTTAGACATGTTTTAGCCTTTTAACTTGTTATTTTCTAATTAGTGTAAGTGTAGGGACTGTTTGTGTAATTAGCATGTTAAGCACTCACTATAAATAGTAAAGTGCAATTAGGGTTTTAAGGGGGCTTGAATGAGCTAGGGAATTGGGGTTTCCATGTAAACAACATCTTATGCAATTCCAAATAGATCAAATCTGACTTTTTGTTAGTGTTCTTCATTTGTTCTTCATGTTTTATATCATTTGATCCAAATCTTCACCAAACTACCGATTCATTACTGTTATGGGACCAAAATTCAATCCTCGATATCAATCAATCTCAAACACGATCAATTTTCTGTGAATTTTTGAGAAATTCGATCGAAAAGTGTTTTTTCAATATCTTCTTAATTCATCAGATCTCATGAATCCTGAAAGGAATCTGCACAATTGTTGTGAATTAGAAGTGATTATGATGATGAATCAAATCTAAAAACAGCAACAGATCATTCAGATCATGATTTGAGCAGTATTAATGTGTTTTTGCTTGATGAATAGCGAAGAACGCACAGTACCAACAGCTCCGATACCAAATTACCAATTGATAGGTTCAATTGGATCGATACTGCCACAAATCAGAATGATCTAAGCACACAAACAACAATTCAATCAACAACACAATCCATTACTGAATAATTCTCTTGTATTGATGATCAAAGCAATTCGTTATAGTACAAACTGCAGGAGAATACAATCACACACACATAAGCTTTCTCTCTCTAACGTGTATTGGTGATCTAAACTCTCTCTCTAACATTCACTAGCAACATGCTTTATGCATCAACACTTAGGGATAATACAAAATTAACCCTAAACTATACAAACTTATATAAACTAAGAACAAAGTAAATCTTCAACTATGAACGAGCCCTAACATTGATCAAATATGTTTTTGGTGTGATTATATGGGTAAATTTTATGGTTTTATATGAAAATTTTTTATTTTTTCAAAAGTTTGATTTTTTGATCAAATTTATTTTTGGTGTGACTATATAGGTATATGTTGTGATTTATATGATAATTTTTGATGTTTTCGAAAGTTGATTTTTTGATCAAATATGTTTTTGGTGTGATTATAAAGGTAAATGTTGTGGTTTTATATGAAAATTTTTGATTTTTTTAAAATTTTGATTTTTTGATGAAATTTATTTTTAGTGTGACTATATAGGTATATGTTGTGGTTTTATATGAAAACTTTTTTATGTTTTTGAAAGTTGATTGTTTGATCAAATTTGTTTTTGGTGTGATTATATATGTAACTGTTGTGGTTTTATGTGAAAACTTTTTTATTCTTTCAAAAGTTGATTTTTTGATAAAATTTGTTTTTGGTGTGAATATATAGGTAAATGTTTTGGATTTATACGAAAAGTTTTGTTATTTTCGAAAGTTGATTTTTTGTTCAAATTTGTTTTTGGTGTGATTATATAGATAAATATTGTGGTTTTATGTGAAAAATTTTATTTTTTTAAAAGTTGATTTTTTGATCAAATTTGTTTTTGGTGTGATTATATAGTTAAAATGTTCGGGTTTTATTTGAAAATTTTTTATTTTTTAAAAGTTGATTTTTTGATCAAATTTGTTTTTGGTGTGAGTGTGTAGGTAAATGTTGTGGTTTTATATGATAATTTTGTATGTTTTCGAAAGCTGATTTTTTGATCAAATATGTTTTTGGTGTGATTATATAGGTAAATGTTGTGGTTTTATATGAAAATTTTTGATTTTTTCAAAAGTTTGATTTTTTAATCAAATTTATTTTTTGTGTGACTATATTGGTATATGTAGTGGTTTATATGATAATATTTAATGTTTTCGAAAGTTGATTTTTTTATCAAATATGTTTTTGGTGTGATTATATATCTAAATGTTGTGGTTTTATATGAAAATTTTTTATTTTTTTAAAAGTTTGATTTTTAATCAAATTTATTTTTTGTATAACTATATTGGTACTAGCAGAAAACCCGCGCGATGCAGCGGTTATGATAATCTCCAATATGTAACTCGTTTCTATTACCTTATCAGTCATCATATGATATATTATTTAGTAATTAAGTTGGTTTTCTCCGATGTGTTACTATGTTTACTGTTTAATTTTCTTGAAGCCATTAAGTTAGTAAAATCATTGTGGTTTATCTACTTCATAAGCCTTACACAACACAATTATGTTAGGTTGATACTCGTGATGCACAACAAGCATGCATTTCTTGCTTTGTGTATCAATGGGATAATGTATCTCATAGAACATAAAAAATGTACAGTTAAATATCTTCCAACGACAATATATTTTAGGGAACATCAAAATATAAAATAGTTTGTAGTGAAATAATATTATAACTAAAAGACCTAAAAAAGAACCTATAGTTTTACAAAGAAAAGGAAATTAGCGGTCTAGGTTCTTCGGAAGTAGAGTATAGGATAGGTTGTTGGTAAGACCAATAGGCTATTAGATTGAATAGGGAGGCAAGGTAATTCTTTTTCCAAGATCCTCTCCGACTGATGAATAAAACAGGTAAAAAGCTTTCACCATGTCTAGGTCCAAAAAAAGAAAAAACCAAACATAATGGTTGTTAAAGGAATCTACTATTTTATTCAAAACTCAAAGTCAACTTGTTATTTCAACATGTAAATACCTGTGTATGTGTTGACTTGTCAATTCAAATGTAAATACAAATACACATTTGGTGATTTATCAATTCAAATGGTTTGCATGCATTAATATATAGTTAGTTGCGAAGAATATGTATAGAGGAATATACACCAAAGTAGAAATATTTGTTGTAGCATAGTAGTAGCATAAATAACAGGAATGACCTTGAAAGAAAAGGCAACATAGACTAATTTGTAAGTAAAGTAAGCAATATAGACCATTTTAAATGCCAATGCATTACAAAGCAACATCCAAAGAACCTTCATAGAAGGGATGCCAAAGCACCTTCAGATGCTGCGTAGGAAAGCAGAAGAAGGGGACGTGCGAGCTTAAAACTTTAAGCCAGAAAAACCTTTTGGCGAGGTTAGCATGTAAACATGTATCAACTTCTAATTGAATCAATTTCTCGAGGAGATGTCATTACCACCTTTGTAAGTGCATTTCTAATAAGTCTTGCCATTCTTTTATTTTTGTTCTCGGGAGCATGTGGATAAAAAAATTATGAAGAAAAATATCGGTGTTACATTTTGTCGATCACATATTTCAGAAAACATGCTAATTAATGCACATAGTTTAAAAAAATTTCCTTAGGATTAACCAATAAGACTTCAAAAATACACATACACATCAACGCAAATAGTCAGTAACTAACAGTACATCTTTGTAACACCTCACATGTTTTCCAGCACCTTAGCCCTTAGAGGCGCACGTCACAAATGCACCACATGAGGAAGCACGCCAGATACGCTTTATTAACACCTCGCCTCAAGGCGCACCTCAAGGCGCACCTCAAGGCCTACACCTCAGCCATTTTTTAAACCATGGTAGGTAAAAAATAAGTAAAGGAACCTGTAAATTAAAAATATCTTTGGGTTAGATTGACTTGTATTAAGTATTGGATATGTTAAATATGATTAACAAAACTATAAAGTGATTTCATTGATATGTATGTATTCACGGCAAACTCTCTATAAGTGAATAGATATCAAAACATGTTTGTAAAACTTGCAATTAGTTTATGGTTAAATGTGCACTCGTGTTTTGATTTTGAGTTTGAAAATAGTTGTCACTTTGAAAGTAAAGCACCAGATTCCATGATTCTTTGTTAGTAGGTCTCTTATCATATCATATTTAGGCTCACAACCAAAAACATCCTTAACTACATTAGAAAAATCTAATCATGTCTCCTTGCTGGAAACAAACTAACCAAATACACTTTAGAATCATAATAAATCAGCATTTTAAGAACCAAATCCATAACTACAATTATGTAACTACTCACCCTTAACACAGTCTAAAAACCAAAATCAAATCAACAAAATAACTGACATTCAGATTAACTGAAGTAAATCACACAATTTGTGCAATGCAATCTACATACCTTTCAGAGAGCCGATGTTCGCCTTGTAGTGAATAACTTCAGTTCTTTAAGGAGCAAGCTCCATCTTTAAAAAAAAAACAATCCGGAAAAAAGATATGTGTCCATCAATTCCAAAAACAAACACCCACTCACTTCAAGAGTGTGACCATCCTTTAAGCTCATACATATCTTTCAGTTCATCGATACCTTAGTAAAACCTTTTCTATGAAACTGAATCCACGACTCCACCCACTGCCACTTGCATTTGTATTAAATCAATCAGTTTTGAATAAATTGCATAGTAAGTTAACAAAATCTACTTAGATATTCTAGCAAGTATATTCTGGTTATATTATGTCCATCATAGCACGACTTCAAAACTCTAGCAAAAAAGAACATCAATATCCCGTTGAGTTGAAATAAATGCACAAACCAAAGAAAAATTATGAACCGTTATGATTTTATGCTTAAACTAAACAGATTCAGCTCTAGTCCATAAAGGTCACAATTCAAATGTTTTATGATATTATCACCAAAACATATAAATTTACACACAAATTAGATAACTAAAGTTATGGCAATATATTAGGGTAGTCTAAACCATCATGGCAATAGATTATCAATAAGAATGGATAAAGTCAACATGTTCTCATTCAAGTCCATATGATTCAGCAATAATAAACAGCATACTGGTCATAACATATATCAATTTTAGTCCTATATATTAGCAGCATAACACGTGATTTTAATTTAAAAAACATAATGGTCATAACGTATATCAATTTTACAAAGGTATATAGCAAAAAACAAACCCATTTAAATTCTTTTAAACATGAAAACATATTACACAAGCTGAATAGCAAGGGTGAACAAAAACAAGTAGCAGCAAGTCATCTGTTATAGGAACAACGCATTAAAATGAGCAGCACATTCATGAACAATGCATTAAAGTGATCGTGATTTTCTAGCGGGTCAAACTAATTCTGAATGAACATAATTGATTTTTAGCTGAACTAAAATCACCAACAGCTGCAAATCCAAATGACATATTTCATTAACCATATATAAGGTGCAAATCATAGACAACAACAAATCACAATTAATTTGGCATGTTTCATTACATGAAAGACTTTGTAACAAATCACAAATATAAAACTTGACCAATAATGTTAATGTAACCAAGTACTTTATTTGACCCAGAAAACATACTACACATGTTACTGTTGTTGATTCTTTCAAACAACAACTGATAATGTCATATAGCAGTTAATGTTACTGTTGCACAACACACACACACACTAAAAACACACTAAACCAGTATGAAAGCAGTTGGGTCAGTAATGTAAGACGGCTATTGAAAGCAACCAGTATGAAAACATGAATTGTAAACATGTGTTTATGCAAAAAAGAAATACTCCTGAAATAAGAAAAGTTTCAAATCACATGAAAAGTACAACAATTATATAATACCGCAAACTATATTTTTGATAGATACGATGAGAATCAAAGCAGGAAATCAAACCTATGCAATGGGCAGGCAACAATATGCTTCATTGGCCACCTGTAGTTCATTTGATAAACCATTAGCAAATATTTCAGAATAAAAAACTTCAAAATTGTTTGCTCAGATCTGAACTTAAAGAGTTGATCACTGGAAAAGAAGTCATAACAATGTGTTTGATGTGAAGACATTAGGAATTTATGCAACCCAATAACATAAAAAAACAAAGCATCTTAATAACAAAAGAAATCATCGTCGATAAGCATGAAAGCTATTAAAATCCCAAATCTAATTCAATACAAAATATATGATTAATCAGATCACAAAAAATCATATTACCCCCCCCCCCCCCCCAATAATCAAATCACACTGATTAATGAAATCAGCAGCTGCTGCTGTTATGATGTGCAGCTGCTGTTGTTATGATGTGCAGCTGTTAAACATATGATCATTTACATCACTTTCTTATAAACCTTTGACCCAGATTTCATTAATCAATTCCAAAACCACCTTCAAATTTCATACGACACACATGCTACAACCATATTTACCCACCACACCACAGAGTTCATTATGACGTGCGTATGTATGTACAAAGTTCATTATGTTGAAAAATTTGCAAAATATACAAACACTAAAAATACACTTCACTAGTATGAAAGCAACTGGGACCGCAATGTAAAACAACCGTTGAAAGCAACCAGTATGTAAACATGAACTGCAACCATGTGTTTATGCAAAAAATACTCCTGAAATAAACGAAGTTTCTTGTTCTGACCTCAAAAAACAAGCGAACCCGCTTCACACGTTGCACATCCGACCGAGTTCAGCGTTTTTAGAAAAGCACAAAGAAGCAAAAATCGCACACTCTAGGTGATGTGTAGCAGCAACATCTGTTTTAAACACTCAAAATAAAAGGAAAAAACATATGATTAATGAAATCACAAATCACAAACACAATTAAGTCACTAAAACTACACATTCTTGAAACACACTGGGTCTTCGTTCATGGCTGTTCTACTCCTAAAATAAATAATAAACCTAAGAATCTGGAACTTTAGGAAGAAGGTGAACAAAACCTGGAGATCTGGTGATGACGGTGTTGGTGGTTGCGTCGGAGTTGGAAAGCGACCGTAGATGAGATGTGTGAGTAATTGAAGATAAGAAAGCCCGAACATATTTGAATTTTGAACAGAGACTAGGGAGGTGATTAAGACCAGGGAGACGATTGAGACCAGGGAGGCGGTTGATGCATACAAACCCTAGAACATGGAAGTGGGTGTTTTATAGTGTTGAAAATTAAGAAAAAAATGAAATTACATAATTGCCCACCCAAAATGTTTTATAATGTATTATGGATATGTAGTGGTTTATATGATAATTTTTTTTGTTTTCGAAAGTTGATTTTTTTTCAAATATGTTTTTGGTGTGATTATATAGGTAAATGTTGTGGTTTTATTTCAAATTTTTGATTTTTTCAAAAGTTTGATTTTTGGATCAAATTTATTTACGTTTTCGAAAGTTGATTTTTTGATTAAATTTGTTTTTGTGTGATTATATAGGTAAATGTTGTGGATTATATGAAATTTTTTTATTTTTTCGAAAGTTTGATTGTTTGATCAAATTTGTTTTTGGTGTGATTATATAGGTAAACGTTGTGGTTTTATGTGAAAATTTTTTATTTTTTCAAAAGTTGATTGTTTGATCAAATTTGTTTTTAGTGTGATTATACATGTAAATGTTGTCGTTTTGATGTGAAAATTTTTTATTTTATCAAAAGTTGATTTTTTGATAAAATTTGTTTTTGGTGTGACAATATAGGTATATGTTGTGGTTTTATACGAAAAGTTTTGATGTTTTCGAAAGTGTTTGGTCCTCTTGAAGATAATGCATACCAAAACTTTAGGTTGCTTTCTTTGCTTGTCACATGAAGATTTAAGCTAATATGTCGGATTTGTAAAGTGTCATCTTAGGGGGAGTAGTGTTGGGGCTATTTAAAGATGTCATTTTACAAATATGTAAAGATATCGAGCATCATCACGAGCAAGCACAAGTGAAGACGTTCATTAATTGTATTTGACGTTAGAATATTTGTGTAATCGTTTGGTGCTTAAATGCGCGTTTGTGTTTAAGTGCACGTGTTTAGGTGAAATAATACATTAAAGGATAAATAACATGGGGTTCGAATTGGGCGTTCGGATTCGGGTTCGGGGCAGATGTCACATAAATGTTGTGGTTTTAAAAGAAAATTTTTGATGTTTTCGAAAGTTAATTTTTTTATGGAATTTGTTTTTAGTGTGATTATATAGGTAAATGTTGTGGTTTTATGTGAAAATTTTTGATTTTTTCAAAAGTTGATTTTTTGAATAAATTTGATTTTAGTTGGATTATATAGGTAAATGTTGTGGTTTTATAAAAAATTTTTGATGTTTACGAAAGTTAATTTTTTAACCGAATTTCTTTTTAATCTTCTATATTACTAAAGGAGAATTGCCGATGATGTCATCAACGCTGAGGTGTCAAAATATTAGATATGCCACATAGGATTAGTGGTTGGCTGATGACATCATAATTTAATTTATTTATTTATTTTTTTATTACATTAAGTTTAAATTTTAAATTTTAAAAACAAGAAACTCTTCAATTTCCTTATTATATATACAAAAGATCATCATCATCTTCTCTCTTCTCTCTCAAAATTTCCACCGGTTCATATTCTCTTCAGGTAGGTAATGATTCATTCTTCTGTCTCTCAAAATATGTTTGTCTCTCAGAAACCATCAACACTTCTTTTCTGGTTTGTTGCCATCTGTCGCACCCCGACTCCCAGGGCCCGACACGTTGCATAACATTAGCCGATCAAATAAAATAATACAGCGGAAGACTTTATTCAAAAGACCACAAAAGAGGTCCCAAACTTAAACTTTTCATTAATTGTCTAAAAATAACAACATTGTCTAACACTCGATGTGAGTGTATTACATTATCATAACAAAACTAAAGACACTAATCCCAAGCGTCTTCCTTCCTCCTATGTGGAGTACTATCATCCGATCATCTCTAGCTAGGTCTTCCTAGCTAATGTCCACGGTTATTTCTTTCACCTGCATCACAAGCTAAAAGACGTCAACAACAACGTTGTTGGTGAGTCGTAACCAGTGACATAAGGCATATAAAACATCTAGACATCATTCATTCATTCTTATATGTGTGGTGATAAGTTATCTACAAGCCAACTCTTCTCTAACGCCATATCTGATGGTGGCCAACTTTCGTTAGAGCCTGTTAACGTATATGCCGCATACAGGGATAAAGAAGGTACCCTTATTGACCCCCTTTTGGTCACATCATCATATTGCCTAGGCTTGGTGGTACCTCTCCTGTTACGAGCAGTCAGTCTACCTAATTGGATCCAACTAGACGCATATACATCCCGAGACGGGGCGGGTAGCACTCAATGGATCTACCCCTAGAAGCCCTGTCTTAATGACATGCCCTGTGGTATGTAGCCGCCATCCCTCTCCAGGGATGACTCTTCAAGAAGCTTATTACCGCGGACCAACCACACAACAACCGGACGAACCTGGAGTTGAGGTGCGTTGAATCAACAGGTGGCGATCTACTTATAACCACATACATATTTAAACATTTCATAAAACATTTCATACTTTTGATATAAGCTCGGATACAGCCCCGAAATTATACAACATGTAAAAGAGGGGCGGTTAGACTCACCTTCTGATGTAGCCTACGTATCACAAGCTAGTGGCTAATCAAGACAACCCTATAAAACGTTTCATTCTTATCAGGATTCATTCCCCTAGGGATAATCCTATCAGTGTTTTCTCACCGATGTATTACCTTAGTCACGTCATGTGACTTTGGTGATGGCTTTAGTCCTTGGCATAATCATTTTACTCAGGGTGCTTTTAGCATCTGAGTCAGGGTTATCCTATGTTCTCATTTTCAATCTATTTGAAAAGCCACAACATCATATCCTAGTAATATTATGTGACTAGGACGGCTCTATTCTAAAACTCTGGTTCTTCCATGGACTTAAGTCATATATACATCTTAAATGAGTACGGGATCTGAGACGTTAACTAATGAGTCGAGCAGAGTGGGGGCCTAGGTACGAAAACCTCTCTGGACTCGAGCAGACCTCGCCTCGTCCAGCGGTCCCGAGCTCACGTGCTTGATGGAGGACACCGTTCACTATAACGACGGGTTTCGTGCCCTTTTTAGTATCTTAGGTGCATACATATATATAAAATGGTAAATACTCGAAGGAAACCAAAAATGAGTCTTACCGAACACCGAAGATATCCTGAAGACGCTTCATGAGCATACCCGCGTTTGAACAGAACTTTTGGAGGCTTCCGTTACTAGTCGGAAACCTACCGAAACATCATCAGGACTTCACCGTGCGTTTTGGCCGGAATTTAGAGAGAGATTAGAGAGAGTGAGAGTTGAGGTGCAAGAATGAAGGGGGGAGTCAACCCCTTTTTATAGCCGCTGAACGCGTGCTACGCGATACGCGCAACACACACACACCTCCTACGCGTATCGCGTGGGAGGGGTGGTTTTGTCGAATACCGCGGCCGCCCACAATCTCGCGTACCTGGGTTTGGTTGCGCTAGGCGATACGCGCAGGCCATGCCTTCCCTTGCGCGTATCGCGTAAAATAAATTTTTTTTAAGTCTTTTTATTCTCCTACGGGTCGGAGTGTCACATTCTCCCCTCCTTATTGTGATTCCGTCCCGGAATCATTCTGAGAATAAATGAGGGTACTTCTTTCTCAAGGCGTCTTCTGGTTCCCAGGTAAACTCGGAACCACGCCTCGCATTCCATCTGACTTTAACGATGGGGATGCGTTTCCTTCTTAGTTTCTTAACCTGCATTTCGACTATTTCTCAACAAAATTTAGTCGTTCGTCCACTTGGATTTCTTCCAGTGGTGTTTGCAGGGTTTTATCAGACATACATTTTCGGAGTTGAGAGACATGGAAGACTGGGTGGATCCCACGCAGCTCTTCCGGGAGTTCAAGTCTATACGTTACTTTGCCTACTCTGTTGGTTATCACAAAAGGTCCGATGAATCGGGGACTAAGCTTTCCTCGTTTTCCAAAATGAATCGTGCCTTTCCATGGTGACACTTTTAACATAACTTTATCTCCTTCTGCGAACTCTAGTGGCCTTCGACGCCTGTCGGCATAGCTCTTTTGCCTGCTTTGTGCCACTATGAGTCGCTCCCGGATCACCTTAACTTTTTCAATGGGATCTAGTACCATTTCAGGGCCGGTCATTTGACCTTCTCCCACTTGAAACCAACATAGGGGTGTTCTGCACCTTCGGCCATATAAAGCTTCAAAAGGTGAAGCTTTCAGACTCTTGTGATAGCTGTTGTTATAAGAAAATTCAACTAACGGGAGGTGGGTGTCCCAACTACCTCCAAAATCTATCACACAAGCCCGCAACATATCTTCCAAGGTCTGAATGGTCCTTTCACTTTGACCATCCGTTTGGGGGTGATAAGCTGTACTCATCTCTAATTTAGTGCCGAGAGCTTCATGAAATTGTTTCCAATACCGGGATGTAAACATCCCATCCCTATCAGAAACAATGGACACCGGCACTCCGTGTCTTGTCACTATCTCGTCGACATATAACTGAGCGAGTTGCTCAGCTCCGGCGCTTTCTTTTATAGGTAGGAAGTGGGCGGACTTAGTGAGTCTGTCCACGATTACCCATATAGCATCATTCCCCTTTCTTGTTTTTGGCAAACCCATCACAAAGTCCATTGTGATCATTTCCCATTTCCATGTAGGGATATCAAGGGGTTGGAGCATACCAGACGGTGTTTGGTGCTCGGCTTTCACCTGGAGACATGTCATGCAACGCTCCACATAGGTTGCTATGTCTTTCTTCATTCCAGGCCACCAAAATTGGTCTTTCATGGTATAGTGCATCTTATCTGCTCCAGGATGGATAAGGTACTTGGTCTTATGGGCTTCATCCAATATGAGTCCTCTCAAATTACCGAAGTTTGGTATCTAAATTCGGCATTTCATGCGGATGAACCCATCTTCTCCTGCTTCTAACTTCTTTATTACTCCAATTATTTCTTCTTTTTGGACGTTTTCGTCCTTTAGTGCTTCCTTTTGGGCCATTTTCACTTGGTCCAAGAGGTTCACTTGCACATTCATTCTAAGTGCTCGGACACGTCTGGGTTTGGGGCACTCTTTCCTACTCAAGGCGTCAGCGACGACGTTTGCCTTCCCGGGATGGTAGTGAAGATCGAAGTCGTAGTCAGACAAAACTTCCATCCATCGCCGTTGTCTCATGTTAAGCTCCTTCTGGTCGAATATGTGCTTTAAGCTCTTGTGATCAGAGTACACAGTAAACTTTGAGCCATAAAAATAGTGTCGCCATATCTTCAATGCAAACACAATTGCGCCTAACTCCAGGTCATGAGTTGCGTATCCTGCTTCGGCGCCCTTCAGTTGTCTTGAGGAGTAAGCAATTACGTTGCTACGCTGCATCAAGACGCAACCAAATCCTGTAGCAGATGCATCGCAGTACACGACAAAGTCGTTGTTACCATTGGGTAATGCAAGGATTGGTGCGCTACTCAACCTTTCTTTTAAGGTTCTGAATGCTTCTTCTTGTTCGGGTTCCCATTTGAATATGACTTTCTTTTAAGTTAGCTTAGTCAAAGACTTGGCTATCTTCTAGAAATCCTTAATGAATCTTCTATAGTAGCCAGCTAACCCAAGAAATCTCCGAATTTCAGTCGCCGTTATAGGGGTTTCCCACTTCATTACTGCTTCAACCTTAGAAGGATCAACTTGAATTCCTTGTTCATTGACTATATGTCCTAAGAACTGAACTTCTCGTAGCCAAAATTCGCACTTAGAAAATTTGGCATAAAGTTCTTCTTTCCTGAGAAGCTCGAGTACCTTTCGCAGGTGCTCAGAGTGCTCTTCTTTGGTACGAGAGTAGATTTGCATATCGTCAATGAACACGATTACGAATTTGTCTAGATATGGCTTACACACTCGGTTCATTAAGTCCATGAACACTGCTGGTGCATTAGTTAGCCCAAAGGGCATTACTAAGAATTCGTAATGGCCATATCTAGTTCGGAATGCCGTCTTTGGTACGTCTTCTTTCTGAACCTTCACTTGATGGTTCCCAGATCTCAAATCTATTTTTTAGAAATAGTTTGCTCCCTGCAGTTGATCGAACAGATCATCGATTCTGGGTAATGGGTATCGATTCTTAATCGTTACCTTATTAAGATCTCGATAATCGATGCACATTATTAATGACTCGTCCTTCTTCTTTACAAACAATATGGGGGATCCCCATGGTGATGAGCTCGGTTGGATGAATCCTTTTTCTAAAAGCTCTTGAAGTTGGGCCATAAGTTCCTTCATCTCCGATGGCGCTAGTCGATAAGGTGATTTTGCGATTGGTGTTGTGCCCGGCACTAAGTCGATGTAGAACTCGACTTGTCGGTCTGGAGGTAAACCCGACAACTCTTTGGGAAACACGTCAGGGTATTCTGCGACTATTGGGACTTCTAAAATCTCCTTCTTCTCTCCCTTTTCAGTCATAAGGTACAACCAGAATCCCTCGCATCCTTGCCGTAGATATTTGCTTGCCTTGGCGATCGTCAAAAGTCTGGAAGGTTTACGTGGCGTGTCCCCCTTAATCTCTGCCTGTTGACCGTCGGGCAATTCGATTTTTAGCACTTTCCGCTCACAATCAATTTGCGCCTTATGTCTAGCTAACCAATCCATTCCTAGAACTATGTCAAATTCGCATAGTTTCATAGGGAGAAGTTCTAAGGGAATGTTTTGGTTATTGATCTTAAAGTAACAATCTCTAAGGGTATTTTCAACCTTTACCTCAAGGCCATTAGCTATTTCGACAACGTATGGTACGTTTAACTTAGCTATTAAACCGTTCAAACAAGGCAAAATTGTATTAGAAACAAAGCTCCTATTTGCACCTGAATCGAACAGTATGCAAGCATAGGTATGGTTTACTGGAAACATACCAGTGAGCACGTCATCATGGTTGCGGGCTTCCTCTGCAGTCATTTGGAAGACCTGGGCATTTCCCTTGCCCGTTGTTCTTTCTTTCTGATTTCCTCCTCTCGCCTTCTTGGGGCAGTTTGCCCTGATGTGACCTTCTTGCCCACAACCGTAACATTTCCCAGTACCAACTAATCAGTCGGCAGTTGTGTGTCCCAATTTTCCACATTTCCCACATTCGGATGGAACAGACTTCTCACCTGAGTTGTTCTTTCTAAATTTATTAGGGCCTGATCCTTCTCTGTGTTTTCCGATGTTGGATTTCCTGGACCTGCGATCATCTTAGCTCCTCTTTTTTCCCTTCTCGCCTCCTCCTACAGCTACTCGGCTATTCCTAGCCCGGATTAGGTCTTCAATAAGCTCAGCAGCTAGGTCTACGGCTGCCTGTAGCGTGGAAGGTTTGGAGGTTCGCAACTCCC
This sequence comes from Tagetes erecta, assembly GCA_030867185.1. Classification (NCBI taxonomy): domain Eukaryota; kingdom Viridiplantae; phylum Streptophyta; class Magnoliopsida; order Asterales; family Asteraceae; genus Tagetes; species Tagetes erecta. The sequence continues at coordinate 10,830,346 of CM061497.1, forward strand.
CACGGATCTCGGGGATGATTCCCCAGATATAACGTCCGACTTTCTGGGATTCAGATCCAGTGAACTCAGGTAATAATCCAACAAGCTCTAGAAAACGCTCTGTGTACTTCTTGTGATCTGTCCCTTTCATTTCCAGGTGGAGGTACTCGTCCTCCAATTGCTCGATCTCATGGTGGGGTACGAATTTCTCCAAAAACCTCTGACGAAAATTTCTCCACCCCATTGCAGATGCCTTCCTTGGGTTCATCGAATCCTTCACCGTCTTCCACCACGAATGAGCCAATCCTTTGAATGACTGGGTTGCAAATAAAACTCGATCCTCATCGCTGCATCCGCTCACTTCGAGAGTGGTTTCAATCTCTTCAATCCACCTTAAAGCATCTGTGGCTGTTTTGTCACCCTTGAATTGCTCGGGTTTGCAAGCCATGTAGTGTCTATAGCTGCAGCCCTTGGCCCTCGGGTCTCGATCTGCCTCTCCCTTGGGCTTGTTGACTTCATCGTCATCTTCCGAACTTGGGCTACTGCTTCCATGGCTGCTCTTCTTGGTATGGCAGAGATCGGAATCAGTATCATTCTTCTTTGAGTCCTTCTTTCTATTGCTTCCCGACTCTCCACTGTTCAGTACAGCTTTCGTGACTCCTGCGATGATCGCCGGCATAGCCGCGGTGATTCCTGCAGTTAGCATCTCTTGAAACTTAGCCATTTGTTCCGCCTCTTGCTTTTGTTCGGCGGTTAGCGGCTCTTCTGGGTGAACCTCAACGGAGGGTTCTTTATCCTGATTAGGGTCAACCAGATCTTTATTTCTCCCTCTTGTGGAAGGTCCAACTTCAGAAACGACCTTGCTGCTTTTATCCTTAGCCATACTATAATTTAAACGTTTTCTTTATCAATCACACTATTTAATACAGTTTATTCTAATACTTCAATTACAATTTAGAAGTACTGAAACATACGATAAAGATTTATAACATGATTCCAACATAACAATCCAAGTACAACATGATTTAGGTTACAGCATAGTTTTAATACATCATACCATGATTCGAAATACAACATAGTTCCAAAATAAATTACATCATAGTTCAAGTACAACTTAATTCAAATACAACATAATTCAGAATACAGTATGATTCTTCATTTTCCTTAGTCTTCACCCAAAGAATTTTCTTAAGTACTCTTCCTTTTCATCGTCCTTGTACATCTGTTCATCACTTTCAAGTGGAACTCGATATCGTTCCATGACCCTAGCATCTTCTGTTGATCGCCTAGGAGGGTCTAAGCTATAGTGATGACTGGAAGATCATGCCCCCATTGAGCTTCTTCCAGGTTCTGGGAGATACGGATAAGGTGTCTGATAACTAGGAGGGGGATAGACTGGGTGAGCATAGGATGGTGGAGAATATGGGTACGGAGCGTATGATGGAGGGGATGGATACATAGGATATGGATGAGGAGCATAACCCATCGGCGGTGATTGGTACATGGGAGGCGACGGATACATGGGTGGAGGTTGTGAGTACATCGGGGGTTGAGGGTAGGTAGGAACTGGCGGGTACATCGAGGGATGCGGGTAAGTTGGGGCCGCGTGAGCTTGACGATAGTACTCAAGATGACTACGTCGCATTGCCTCGGCTAGCTCATCGCATTCACGCTGCTTGTAGTCGTATGGCGCTAAGTAGGGATCCCTCTTGGGTATCGTGATAGCGCGTGACTTGGCGCTTGACAGTTCCTTAATCTTCTTCTTCCCTTTACCCCTCGAAGGTCTGTCGATGTACTCATAGTCCATAGGAATGGACTCCTCCGGATGGTGATGGTGATCGACTTCGCCCCCGTTTTCGTCTCCATCTTCTGCAGGCTCCTCCCCATATTCGTTGTGTTCCACTTCTTCATCATCATTGTCCATTTCGGCTCGTATCCGGGCTCTCTCGCTATCAGTCATCATGAAAATGGGTGAGTGGTGCTCTTCAGGCTCTTCTTCAGGTTCCTCCTCGTGTTGCTCCCCAGGTTCTTCCTCGTCTTCTTCATCTTCCTCGTTATCATTGGCGTTATCGGCTTCACGAATCGCAGCCCAGTCAGCTTCCGTGAGTCTAAACCTCTCCACATGGCCTCTCCGAACATTCTTCTTTGCAGCCAACCTGGTTCGTGCACGACGAGGCTGGGGTTCGGGTTCCTACTGGGTATATTCATCGCCCTTGCAGGTGAGGGTATGTGCGTGTAGTAACCAGAAGCATCAGGCGAGTGCGATTCTTGTGGTTGAACTGAACGTTCTCCTTCTTCCGTGTTGTTGTTGCTGGAAGTAGTCTTCTTAGAAGACGATCTTCTCATACCAATTGCTCTAAGGAGAAAACTTTTACCTGCCATTTCCTGTTATTTAAAGTAAGATATAAGCATATAATATTCATATAATATTAATGCCTAGTTCCTTCGCCTTTCCTGACGAGGTTTCTAATGTTAATCCATATGACTCGTAATTATTTCATGCTCACGCATAGGATAATCGAAAACTACGTTGATCAGGCGTATTTGTCTTATTTCCTTGGGTGTTCAATCAATATTTACTCATCATATTTCTTAACATCTCCTAGGGTTTTTCCTATCTTAGTGGTCTTTCGAGCCTCTCGGTTAAAGCTTAAGGATCTACGTGGACCTTAATTCGCTGAAACCATTGGCTCTGATACCAACCTGTCGCACCCCGACTCCCAGGGCCCGACACGTTGCATAACATTAGCCAATCAAATAAAATAATACAGCGGAAGACTTTATTCAAAAGACCACAAAAGAGGTCCCAAACTTAAACTTTTCATTAATTGTCTAAAAATAACAACATTGTCTAACACTCGATGTGAGTGTGTTACATTATCATAACAAAACTAAAGACACTAATCCCAAGCGTCTTCCTTCCTCCTATGTGAAGTACTATCATCCGCTCATCTCTAGCTAGGTCTTCCTAGCTAATGTCCACGGTTATTTCTTTCACCTGCATCACAAGCTATAAGACGTCAACAACAACGTTGTTGGTGAGTCGTAACCAGTGACATAAAGCATATAAAACATTTAGACATCATTCATTCATTCATATATGTGCTGTGATAAGTTATCTACAAGTCAACTCTTCTCTAACGCCATATCTGATGGTGGCCAACTTCCGTTAGAGCCTGTTAACGTATATGCCGTATACAGGGATAAAGAAGGTACCCTTATTGACCCCCTTTTGGTCACATCATCATATTGCCTAGGCTTGGTGGTACCTCTCCTGTTACGAGCAGTCAGTCTACCTAATTGGATCCAACTAGACGCATATACATCCCGAGACGGGGCCGGTAGCACTCAATGGATCTACCCCCAGAAGCCCTGTCTTAATGACTTGCCCTGTGGTATGTAGCCGCCATCCCTATCCAGGGATGACTCGTCAAGAAGCTTATTACCGCGGACCAACCACACAACAACCGGACGAACCTGGAGTTGAGGTGCGTTGAATCACCAGGTGGCGATCTACTTATAACCACATACATATTTAAACATTTCATAAAACATTTCATACTTTTCATATAAGCTCGGATACAGCCCCGAAATTATAAAACATGTAAAAGAGGGGTGGTTAGACTCACCTTCTGATGTAGCCTACGTATCACAAGCTAGTGGCGAATCAAGACAACCCTGTAAAACGTTTCATTCTTATCAGGATTCATTCTCATAGGGATAATCCTATCAGTGTTTTCTCACCGATGTATTACCTTAGTCACGTCACGTGACTTTGGTGATGGCTTTAGTCCTTGGCATAATCATTTTACTCAGGGTGCTTTTAACATCTGAGTCAGGGTTATCCTATGTTCTCATTTTCAATCTATTTGAAAAGCCACAATATCATATCCTTGTATTTTCATTTAAAAACATATTTCATTCCTAGTAATATTATGTGACTAGGAAGGCTCTATTCTAAAACCCTGGTTCTTCCATGGACTTAAGTCATATATACATCTTAAATGAGTACGGGATCTGAGACGTTACCTAATGAGTCGAGCAGAGTGGGGGCCTAGGTACGAAAACCTCTCTGGACTCGAGCAACCCCTCGCCTCGTTCAGCGGTCCCGAGCTCACGTGCTTGAGGGAGGACACCGTTCACTATAACGACGGGTTTCGTGCCCTTTTTAGTATCTTAGGTGCATACATATATATAAAATGGTAAATACTCGAAGGAAACCAAAAACGAGTCTTACCGAACACCAAAGATATCCTGAAGACGCTTCGTGAGCAAACCCGCGTTTGAACAGAACTTTTGGAGGCTTCCGTTACTAGTCGGAAACCTACCGGAACTTCGTCGGGACTTCACCGGGCGTTTTGGCCGGAATTTAGAGAGAGAGATTAGAGAGAGTGAGAGTTGAGGTGCAAGAATGAAGGGGGAGTCGACCCCTTTTTATAGCTGCTGAATGCGTGCTACGCGATACGCGCAACACACACACACCTCCTGCGCGTATCGCGTGGGAGGGGTGGTTTTGTCGAATACCGCGGCCGCCCACAATCTCACGTACCCGGGTTTGGTTGCGCTAGGCGATACACGCAGGCCATGCCTTCCCTTGCGCGTATCGCGTAAAATAAAATTTTTTTTAAGTCTTTTTATTCTTCTACGAGTCGGAGTGTCACACCATCGTCGGCCATCTTTCACAACAGCTTATAGGTTAAGTGATTTCTCTTTCATTATTGTTCTATTATCCTAGATCTGTTTGGATATGTTAATGTTTAACTTCAGATCTGTTAAGTTTGATTTTGTGTTTTCGTTTTTAGTTTCATTTTGCCCTAAATTTTACATACAAACATTATTTGATCATCAATTGTCATTTGCGACAACAATACATTAACCAAGTCGAAAGCTTCTGGTAAATCTGCACCATTAAGTAGACTTGGAATAGATGCTGATGTGGACGCTTCAGCTGCACATATGGATATGACGTGAACGTATCATCGTTTTTTCATCGCTTTCAACCACCGTTCTGGCATCTCTGTAACCGCCAACTGCCACTGCAAACACCATAGAGCACCATTCAGTCGTTGCAAACGTTCGCCACCACTGCCTAGCCATCTCCGCCCCTGCAATAGACGCCAGCGAAGCTTCGTTTGTCTCTTGCAAATTGTTTCGGTTAGTTTTACTCAGTTGGTTAACTCGTTAATGTTCGGTTCGTTCCTGTTTTGGGTTTCGGTTTCGCTGCGGTCACAGTTTTGGGTTATCGATTGAAATTAATACACTTATATGAATTTGATGTGTGTATATATGTATAGATGGCTTGTATAAATATGGTGCGATGTATTATGTATATACATATGTATGTAACGGTGTATATGGTTCTAAAAATTTGTGACGTCATGAATGATTGTATATGTATATATGCATAAGCAACAGAATAACTGAAAAATTATATATACGTATGCAGTAATTTATAACAACAACACATATGCGTGATTGTGTGTAAGTATGCATCAAAACCGAAACAGTAGCGTACATGTAACATTATGTATATTGATGGTGTATATTGGGATGTTATATAAGTGAACATAATGTATGTATCTTTGTATGAATACACGTATAGGTGTAAGCAGAAGTATAAACCGTATGAATGTGTGAATAAATGTATATACAAATTTTGGGTGATTATAATAGTGTTGATGTTGATTAAGCGTTGTATTAATGAGGATGCTACCTGAATGGGAATAAATAATTATGGCATATCTAATACGTGCAACTTATGTGGTATGCTATGTGGAAAAATCGAAACCGAGAACGCGAAACCGAATGTGAACTTTATTAGAGTAATTTGTATCTAATTAGTAGAACTCAAACAGGTCGTTGGTTGAACTTGGAAATCATAATTTAATTTGCTAATTACTGTAGCTGCGCAACCTAAGGTGAGTTTTCACGGCCCTCTTATTACTCATTTTCCTGTTGGGGGAGAAAGCATGCACTTTACAAAAATTGATAGTTGTATTTACATTATATCTCTTGATTATTAAGCGTAAACGTAACAAGTTGTCAAGTCCTCACTAAATCTTCGAACCGTTAATATACGTGGTATAGCGAGGAAGTTCGGCTAGTACTACTAGGTTTGACAAACCCCACCCTCGGCTGGGAGCCGGGTAGGTGTGAATTGTCCTATGTTGTTGGTCCATTGTTGTAGCAATGATGTCGAGGCGCATATAAATCTCAGTCAGCTCGGTATCGAAACGCTTAAATAATAAGAAACTAGGTTCGCTACCTAACGATATAAATGTATTTTACATTATCGGTTGTTGTTGTATTTTTATGATTATCTAAACCTGTGAACTCACCAACCTAGTGTTGACACGATTTAGCATGTCTTTCTCAGGTACTGTGCACGGATTAGGAGAATGATTGGTTAAGTCATAGTTGCATTCAAAACTCTTTTTATTTTATTTTATCTTTATCAAACTTGGATTTCTGGACGAGTGGTTTACGCATTTAATGTTGGAATTTATTTATGCTTCCGCAATGAAACTCATTTTTAATCTTGGTTGTAATAAATGTTGGTTTTTAAATCATCTAGAGGTCGTTCAATGTAACTAATGGCAATAAGATCCTGGCGTGTCACGACCCGAACGGTAGAACTCCGTTAGTTGAAATTTGGGGGTGTGACAATTTACCTATATAATCACACCAAAAACAAAAATGATCAAAAAATCAACTTTCGAAAACATCAAAAATTTTCTTATAAACCACAACATTTAGCTATATAATCAAACTAAAATCAAATTTGATCAAAAAATCAACTTTTGAAAATATCAAAAAATTTCACATAAAACCACAACATTTAACTAAATAATCATACTAAAAACAAATTTGATAAAAAAAATAAACTTTCGAAAACATCAAAACTATACATATAAAACCAAAACATTTACCTATCTAGTCACACCAAAAACAAATTTGATCAAAAAACCAACTTTTGAAAAAATAAAAAATGTTCACATAAACCACAACATTTACCTATATAATCACACAAAAACAAATTTGATCAAAAAATCAAATTTCAAAAACATAAAAAATTTTCATATAAACCACAACATTTACCTATATAATCACACCAAAAACAAATTTGATCAAAAAATAAACTTTTGAAAAAATCAAAAATTTTCACATAAAATGTCACACTCTTAATTTTCCACAAACAGGGTATTTGAAAGGCGTGTGGCATACCAGGATTTCAAGCCATTAGTTACAGTAACACTGACTCAATGTTTTAAATAAAAGTTTAACTTAGACGTTAACCCAAAACTCAGGGTATAAAAAATGTAAGTTTTCAAAGTTTAGTGGAAGCTTTTAAACAAACTCATTATTTAATTAAACTTATGCTCAATAGTCTAGCACAAAACCGACATTTATTTTCATTAAACCAACAATGTAAATAACTGTTCAAAATAAAATAAAACGACTCATGCATAATATGTCCTACGTGCACACCTCCTAGCCACCAGAGAAAAACATACTAAAACGAGTCAACAAATAATGTTGGTGAGTTCAATGAGTTTAAGTAACGAAAGTATATAAAATACTAAAACAGTTTAACCGATAAACATCGTTACTATTGCGGGTTAGCTAAACCACCTCGTTTACTACATGAGCACGTCGAGATTAAACTTAACGATACGATAATTTTTTGCCTTGTTACCACCACGACGGGTGACCAAAAGTTAAAGGACCATTTGCACCACCTGGAAACCAACCCAGCATGGTTGGGTCTGCCGAACCCGTAGTACCACTCAAATTTCCCCGTTATACCCATTGTATATTAATAATCTCGACAAAAAGAAAAGGACTTTAGAGTTGGTGGAATCATGCTCAGCAAAATAAACAGTTAGACAATAGAACTTTGTTTTATCAAACTAGTTGCCCGAAGGCATAAAACTCAGCCCAAGGCTGTTTTAAAATCTTGCCCGAAGGCATTTATATTATTACCGAAACCTGCCCATAGGCACTACCCGAAGGTATAAAATATAGCCTTAGTTGGCCCCGCCCAAAGGCATAAAGTTTTGGCGGTGTAAAATAGTTGCCCGAAGGCGTTGTAAAATATTTGTATGTTTTCTCCCAGAAAAATGTTTAAAAGCGGGAAAAGAACTCACCTTAGGATGCGCTGCTACCAAAACAATGCAACACGAATTTCTAACTTGTCCTATGACCTGCTTGCAATAGATTTCTAATTATTAATTGCAACATGTAAAGCACGTTAGAATAATGTAGGGCGCGTTACAGCTCCTAAGAACACCTTACATCACCGTACGAAACTTTAAAACTCCATAATAAACCTAAAGAATTCGTTCGAGTCTTTTGAACTTCGTACTGAAAGAGGTTGACATTAAGTTCTTTCAAAATTGACTATTTGTCCCTCTGTTAGAGGTGTTCCAGAAATGTCTGCGATCGAGTAAATAGCTCTACGAACGAATGGATTGGATCGACTTGGAAAATGGAAAGATTTGTACAAGTTATACTTTTCGTCACCACTTTGTGGAAAAGCCTTAGGTATGAATATGTTAGATACCTGTGACTCGATTGCTGAAATAGTATTCCGAGGATGGGCCGGCCCATCCTAACATCATTTATGAGGAGCCGGACGACGAAGGGTACATTTATTTCATACATCCAAATTTATATAACTACAACTACTCAGCCACACATAAAGCTATCAAGTCATTACTTAAGGCAAAAACATTAATATGCATAATAGGATCTACTAGGATACGCATGTAACTGTAAATTCATAATTACGTTGATCAAGTGTAATTGTCAATTTACCTCACATGAATATTCTAGCTGTCTCCCTTCATGTATCTTAATGTGGGTGTTGATATAAGAGTCACATCTTTACTTGCTCAAAGCTTCTAATTCTATAATCTAATTGATTATAATCAATACTAAATTTCATTTATTGTTCTATAATCTTATGAAAAAGAATCACAAATTTTCATTGTGTCTAAACCAACATAATAGATGACAAACCAGAACACAGTTTTGTAATAGTAAATCCCTAATCACATTAGCTATGTGTGATCAACCATTTATGCTACTCATGTGTTCCAGTCATGTTTCATCATGCGCTTAACTATACTTTTCTAATTTGGCATCAAAATACATGGCTAACTTGGCAATCTGCAAAATCTACACATTCAGTTTAAGTCTAAACACAAACCGCTAGTGTCTAGTTCACTTAAACTACGGCTCTGATACCAACCTGTAAGACCCCGATTCAGGGGCTAGAAGAACAGTTGGTATTTCACAGTACATAGCCGTTTAGTCAGAGTACAGCGGAACTCATAAAGGTCAATACTTAAAACTTATAAACAACTATGCACTAAAATTCTATCTATGCCAAATTCAAGCCTTGCCAAGTAGTCATCCGATGCTTCCATGACTTGTAACGCCATGTCCTAATACTGGGGTCTTTAACGTGCCTGAAATACATGCTAAAACAAGTCAGCTACAAAGCTTGTGAGTTCGTATACTAATTAAATACTAGATACAATTTATTAAACCTCCAAAGAATATATATATACCTTTCCACCCCATCTCCCGCACTTCCGACAGAACAAATCCGGCCACTTTGGCCGGAATAATTTCGACTCTGGCGACCTAATTTCGACAATTTTTTACCCATAATTAACACCCAATACCTTCCTAATCTACCTATAATCTATTTTCGAGCCCCTCTAATGACCAATTATCGCGTTAAAAACAAAGTTTTGAGCCGGATTAATTGAAGATTTCAATTCTCTGTAAATATAGTTGTGTTAGGGCATTTTGTACACAACTCTTTGGAACTTATTGAATACAATTAATCTTTTGATACTAAGTTCGAACCTTATAGATTGTTTGCAAGGAATTGAATCTGTTATATCTTAGTTGCATTTATCTATTCCATCTTCTTCTACTAATATTCTTAATTAATCATTTCTTAATGGGTTATAATGGTTTAGGTGAGTTTTGGTCACAAATCACAATCAATTGTTGCTAGATCTTGTGGTATCAATTGATTGTGATCAGATCTAAATCATATATAGCACGGATTACTGATTTCATGGACCAACACATTTTAATAGCATAATATGGAAGACTTGAAAATAATTTGAAATGAAAATCTTTTTGGATTTTTTTATATACAAAAATTAAAAATTCGGAAATGAGAGGACGAGTCCGACAATATCACGAATATTTTAGACAAAGAGAACACATCCCATAAGGTACACACGACCAACAAGACTCAACAACCCAAACATAATATAAGGATAATAAACGAAATTTTTATGAAGGATATCAGATAATGTGTTTCGAGCGACCATCCGAAGAAACAAAGACTTGGCTAGATTGTCAATATGTTTGTCCATTTAAACTCATGCATTGTTCCTTTCAACAAACAACCTGTGATGATCTTATCATGTTTTTGGTTCGATTTGAAGAAACTCGGGCAACTTGGTTTCCACAGATATTCGGCAAAGTAACTTGTTTTGACATCATGGCTTATTGAGTTTAGATGATTCAGCAAGATCCATTATTTGGGTGTGCATAGACCAAGATTAATTAATAATCAAGGTGAATGTTCTTGGGAGTGAATTGGAGTTGGGTTTAATGTATGAAGCGTCAAACAATGATCTTGATGTAGAAACATTGTGAGCTTAGCTTTACATTTGAGCATTTTTTTATGTATGAAGCGTCAAACAATGAACTTGATGTAGAAACATTGTGAGCTTAGCATTATATGGGATGATCAGCGCTCCAGGTCTATACTGACGTGTAATAGAGGAGATGATTATCTGTACGTGCTGATGAGAGCTTCAGGTCTATATTTACATATAACAAAGAAGATCATCACTCCAGGTCAATGCTTTCGCATAGCAGAGGATATTAACACGAAAAATAAAAAATTCTGAAGAGCTAACGAGAAGCGTCAATCAGGGCTACGGCTATTGGGTTTGAATTTGGGAAAAATCAAGCACAAAACAAATACTCTCAGCCCATTTTTGTCAAAACTTATCACTTTGTGCAGGCCAAATGTCTGTGAAAGTACTCCTCATCACCGAGCCCTTATTGAATTTAGTTTGATCACAGAATTGCTGTCTAATTGTATTCGGGCTAAGCCTATTGACACATCATTACACAAATCAACGTCCTCCTTTAGGTGCTTTCCACTCATATCTGAAACCTGTAAAAGGACACAAAATATTTACACAAAAAGGAATTTGAACAATGATATTCAGTACATTTTCATTTGTGATATTACTCCCCCAAAATTTCTATTTTAGCACAAAATTGAAATTTTCAAATGACCCAAGAGCGATCTCAAAGGTTTGTGAAAACATGATAAAAAATACACGTAAAAGTGTTAGACTCCCCCAAAAGGAATTTGGTTTTTTTTTTAATTTTTTTTTGTTTTTTTGTTTTTTTAATTAATTTTTTTTTACTATCTACTATATATAAAATAGAAATTACCAAAGAAACGTCTTCCATATTATCCTGTCAAAAGATTATAAATGAATTATCAAGAAAAAAATGCAGTGATTGTAAAATTAGATATGTAAAAAAAATCATACAAAAAATCCAGAATATGGATAAGATACCAGAACCATAACCTGTTTGTGCCGCCTCAAAATTTGAATAACGAACATTTTTTGTCAGTAAACCGGATTACTAACAGTCCTCCTTAAACGTTCCAGCACTCATTAACAGATTAGTTAGAAATGGGAACCCAGGCCATCGTAGTCCTGGGCGTACCATTTTCATCAGTGTAAGACACATGCCTATATACAACCTGTTCTCGAATCAATTGTCTTTTCTTCTTTCTTTTTAATTTTCCAAATTTGTTTAGGTTCAAATTTTTTCGATTTGAAAGACTTAACTTTGGAAATCAATTTTTGTTTAAGCCCCGAGAAAAAAGAATTTGGTTTTGATGATTTTGTCATATTCATCTTTGAATCATGTGAAACAGGCTTCACATGAGACGGTAGGGATGAAATGTTCGTCATCCTACCATTCAAAGATGTATGATTCTTAACTTGAAATTCAGAGAAACAAACCTGTTTACCTTTACCATGTGGAGGATTCTTTCTAGACTCTGATCCGGAGAAGCAATTTGATTTGCCTTTACCGTCCGAAGCATGTCCTTTTGGGCATTTCTTGAGCACATGATCATCCTTTCCACACTTGAAGCAAGCCTTGAATGGATTTTGATGTTTGACTGGCTCGTGTGAAGCAGCTGGGGGTGGGGATTGCTTTGAGCTTGATGCAACTTGTTTGAAGACTTGTGGCTTCTTATGTTGAGCAGTGAAAGAGGAACAAACTTGTAGCTTCTTTTGTTGAGTTGTGGGTTGTTGGATGGGAGATGAGATCTTCACTTTCTTGTTCTCAAGTATTTTACAAACTTGAGATACGATGGACAGAGGTGAAGGCTTCTTCTTTTGAGCTCTGGATGGAAGACTGACTTGTCTTGCAGCTGGAAATGAGATCCTGATTTGACTTGATTCACGTTTTGGAAGCATTTCAGATTTGACAGTTGCAGATGACATCTTGATCTTTGAATCTCCGAGACTCTCCTTTGTCTTTGATTCATCATCTGAACTTGTCCAGTCTTCAATAAGTACCTCTCCTTCCAACGGATCTTGATTGATGGGAATTGAGTGTGTAGATGTAGCTACAGCTTGATGATTAGTTGATTCCTGAATTAACTCTTCCTTCTCACTCTTTACAGGCTCAAATTAGGAATTTCACCTGCATTAAACTTATCAAAGAAATTAGAAGTAACAACCGTTACATGATTAGAAACAATAGGAACCGAGCAATCATTAGCTTGACTGTCAGTACCCGTTTTACTATATCCCATACCAGTCGAAGAATCATAATCATCTTGAACCTCCTTCACATTAACTCCCTCTAAACCTGCATGCAAACTGTTAGATTCGTGTTCAAACAAATCATTTTTAGGATGAGGTTTAGGTGTTGGTGAATAACACATAGTGAATGGAGGCTGAAAAACCGTCTGAACCTCTGTGTCATACCCAACCCCATCTTTTACCCTAGCCCCCCTTTGTTTTGAAGCAAGTTCATTCATTTTCATACTAGCAACAGTCCACTTGTCAAGTTTGGTTTGATGTTTTGTGGATTTAAACTGTGCTAATATGAGTCTTTCACTTAAAAGATTTATTTCGATGTTTCTTTCATAAAGACTTCTTTTCAAAAGATCAATTTCAGCCAAAGCTTCATTGAGTTTTACCGAATAAGAAACTTCATTTTTCTTAAGTTATGTATTTATGGTTGTTAATTCAGCTTGATTTGTTAACAAAAGTCTATTAGCTTTATACACACCAAAAAAACGAACTCTGCATGAAGATGACTTTTTCAACAGCAAGGGCTTTATCACAGTTCAATACCCTTGTGTTTCTTTTGCGTTCCTCTTCCTTTGCGTTCAGAATCTCTTCATTCTTAGCTCTCTTCTTTCCTTCATCATCTTTCAAACTTTCTTCACATTCCTCTTCACATTTACTCTTCCCTTTTTGAACATCCACAATCTTTGTCATTAAAGCATAGTTGATTTGACTCTGAACCTCTCCAATCTCAATCTTATCATCGGTACAAACATTTCTCCCAGTCCTCTCCATAAACTGACGTGCTCTCACAGTTAATGATTTTATTTGCCATTTTAAATCGTCTTCTTCCATATCATCATCATCATAACTAACCTGCAACTTATTTTATTTCACAGTCTTCTCGATTTCAGCAGGCGAATCGGAATCGGTTAGCATGGATTTCAATTTTTCCATCATCTTAAACGGTTTGTAATCAGATTTGCTAATCATAGATGAAATGAGAGCAACATTCGGTGTGTTGGTTTGTGGTTGGATCATTGCTTCAAAAAATTCCTTTCTTTTATTATCCAACTCAAAAGATTTCAACTTGTGGATCACATCCAACAACTTATAATCTGAAAACATTCTCTCTTTCTTAAGATTTTTAACATGAAGACTCCATTCTGGTTGAAGAAATTCAAGAAGCCTTTGAATTTGTTCATGATTTGTGAGTTCAGGATAATGTTTCTTTAGATTATTTGCAACAGTACTAAATCGATCAATGAGATCCGACAAATTTTTCTTTCTTCAAAGCAGCAAATGAGTCAAACATAAGCTGTGCAGACTTGTATTCTTCAGAAATTGACATTTTGATCCTTGATCTTCAAAAATACAAACAAAATATTTTTCCCAAAATTTGTTGAATAATTATTCGCCTGGAAAAATAACTTTTCGTTTCACCACAACACTCTAACACCTTTACCTTTTAAAACTTTTGGTTCAAACGACTCGGCCCAATTAAAAAGAATTTGAAATTACCCGGCTAAGATAAAAATATTTTGATCTCAACTGACAAAACTTTGGCCTATAAAATTTAAACTTTAACACCCGGCGACACTCCTTATTTAAACACATTACCCATTGTGTAAAACTCTTAACCAAAGTGACAGTCTAATTTCACAGCCTAAACCCGCAGCCTATTTTTCTTAGCCCAAAATTGCAGTCTATACAAACATTAGCCCATCAAATCTCAGCCCAAACCAAACCCTAATCACGGCCCAAGGAATTAAAAGCCCACAACCAACCTTAAGAGTAACCTAACCCACTTTCACTTCAATTTTTTTTAACAAGAGTCAACCATTTTTTTAAATGTTAAACATCAACACAACAAATCTCCATCAACACAACATAACAACACAAACACACTCAAATCTCCATCAACTCTCTTCAAACTCTCTCTCTCTCTCTCTCTCTCTCTCTCTCTCTTCGAACACTCTCTCTGAACTCGATCCAAACACACAATAACACAAACTCTCTTCTTCTTCTACATTCAACAACAACATTTCGGTTTTTTTTGTTAACCGCAGCAAGCGCACACACACACACACAAATCAACTAATCAACTGAACTCTCTCTTTTCTTGTTTAACAGTAACTCTCTCTCTCTCGATTACTACTCACATTCCTTCTTCTTCACTCTATTCCGGTTCCAAACACACATACACACCCGATTCTGCAGTTGCTCTCTCTCTAAACATACATACACACAAATGAACACACACAAGCTGCTGTTTCTTCTTCTTGCTGCAACTTTTGTTTTGTTTAAACCAAAAACAACAACAGTTCATCTCATCTCTCTCTCAAAGCTCAAAACACAGCACACACATGTACGAACTGCTGTTGCTTAACAAAAACATAAACAACACTAATCACAACAACAACAGCTCGATCTCTCTCTTCTCTACGGTTCACACATACAATCACACAAAATCAACAAACTCTCTCTCTGCTCATTTCGGTTTTCATCTTCTTCAACGACAAAAACAACATAGCAGCACAACATCAACAGATAATCGATCTACTGCTCGTGCTTCTTCTATTCGATTTCGACGTCAAAATCACAACATCAGCTTCTTCTTGTTCTTTAATAATTTTTTTATATATGTTTCGATAAAGATGAAGTTCATAAATCTGTAAAACGGGTTCGGGGTCGGGTTTTGATTTATGGATCTGAGATTTGGGTGCTGGATCAGGGTTTTGATTTCGGGTTTGGTTTTGGTTTTAGATATGGTTTTGGCTGTGGTGAAGGTTATGGGTAGGGATGGTGTTAAATGGTTGTTGGAAATGGGTTTGGTAAAAGATAAGAGATCTTGTTAAAATAAATATGAAATGGTATTTGAAATCGTTTTGGCTTAACAGATCTGAACTCAAACTGCTTTAAACATAACCGATCTAAAATGATTTGAAGTTAGGTTGATAATGGTTTTGTTTTCAGGTCCAAAGATGTAACAGGAGGTAATTTTGCAAAGATCCGGGTAGTTTTGCAAGTTAGTGTCGCAAGGTAGTGTCGCAAAGATTCAAAATCTAGTTTCGTATTATTTCCGACACAGTACTTTCGCAAATAATTTTGAACTTTCGTTCAGGTGTGGTCTAGTGTCGTAAGATCGAGATTTGAAGCCCCAAGAACACCAAGAACACACACACAACTGTGTGTAAGAGAAAATCTCAGATTTGAGATTTTTCTTATGATTTCTTGTTAAATTTGATGTTGAAATGATGATATTGATACTAACAATACTAGATCTACAACAGATTGTTATAGATATGAAGATTTGGATGTAGATTCAAATTTCAGATCTGGTTTCTCTCTCTAGAAACCCACCAGATCTGTTTTCTTTATCTACAATTTCATCACAAATCTTCAAAATTAGTAACTAATCATCATAAACGTGATTCAATTGGATCTCAGTTAGGCTCTGATACCATATTGTTGGTCCCAATCAGATTTGAATCATGTAATTTGGTGAAGTTTGGATCAAAAGATATAAAATCAGATGAACAATAACAAGAACACTCAATAAAACCCCATTTGATCCTCTTAGATTTGCATCAGATATTACAAAAGTGATAAGACCCCAAATCTTGCTCATTCAAGCCTTTTAAACCCTAATTGTCATTTACTATTTATAGCCTAATGACATTTTGGACTAATGACAATTAGGACCCTAGACTTAGACTAAAACATGACAAATGGAAATTAATACAAATAAACCCCTAATGTTTAGTCTAATATACATTTTGTCATAAAGAAAATATATATATATATATATATATATATATATATATATATATATCTATACTACATTATAATGAGAATTGAAAGGACAAAACAGTAATTTAACATTTTCCTTAAATTTCAACAACTCCATCCTTAAAACTCAGATCTGAAACCCTAAAAGCCCTAGATCTCATTCCGCTTCAAATCAGCCTCCATGTTCTTCGTTCAGCCTCCCTGTTCTTCAACCTCCGATCCAGGTTCGACTGATCAGCGTCCTTGTTGTCTCTCTTCAACCTCCGATCCAGGTTCGACTACCTTTAATATCCTTCATTTTGTTATCTAGGGTTCGACTTCATCCATGTTTAGGGAAGATAAGGTTTACGTTTTCATTTTCAGATCGAGGGTCTTCAAAAGACGAGCAATGGATATGGGACATCTAATGAAGATGAATTCGAAACTGCTATAATTAAACGAAGACCCAGTGTGTTTCAAGGCTGAACTCGGTCTGATGTGCAACGTGTGAGGCGAGTTGGCTTGTTTTTTGAGGTCAGAACATGAAACTTTGCTTATTTCAAGAGTTTTTTTTGCATAAACACATGGTTGCAGTTCTTGTTTACATACTTGTTGCTTTCAACAGTTGTTCTACATTACTGTCCAAGTTGGTTTCATACTGGTGCAGTGTGTTTTTAGTGTTTGTATGTTATGCAATTTTGTGGGTGGGGGGGGTAAATATGGTTGTGTCGTGTGTGTTGTGTGAATGTATGAAATTTCAATGTTGCTTTGGAATTGATTAATTGAATATGGGTCAAAGGTTTTAAGTGTCAGGAGTTGCATATTTCATTAATCAGTGTGATATGAAAGTGTCAGTATATGAATGTGCAGCAGCACAAATAAAACTTTGTGTTTATGTTGGTATGATATACAACAGCAACAAACATAAAACTTCATTTTTTTAAAAAACAGTTAATCTGTTAAACAGTTGTTGTTGCTGCTGTTTATATACAACAGCATGTATGAATGAATGCGTGTTGTGTGAATGTGTGTGTGGTATGAAAGCATGTATGAATGTGTGTGTGTGTTTGAATCTGAATTTAACCTGTTGCTGTTTAATCTGCACATGGATGATAACAACTTTGTATAAACTGTGTTGTATGAAGGTGAATAATAAGAGAGCGGTGTCTCCTGGTGTTGTGAAGCCATTGGTGGAGTAGGTAGTGGCTGCTGGAGAGGTGAATAAGGAACAATGCACGGTGGGGATGGCGAAAAAGGCGATGGTGGTGTTGAGTAGTTTGGCTGCAGTGGAAGAAGGGAAGGCTGCAATTGTTGATGAAGGTGGTGTTCAGGCTTTGGTCGAAGTGATCGAAGATGGTGCGTCGGTGAAAGAAAAGGAGTTTGCAGTGGTGACTTTGTTATAGTTGTGTGAAGGGGTTAATGGTGCCAGAATTAGGGGATTGTTGGTTGGAGAAGGTGTAATTCTGCTGCTTGTTGCTCTTTCTCAGACCGTAACCGCTAGAGCCAAGCACAAGGTATAATCTATTTTATTCGAAGATCTAAACAAAAACGCGCGAAATGTGGCATTTTATTTGAAGTTAAGGATGGTTCCTTTATGAAAAATAGCTGTTTGAAGTTTGAACTGTTGTTTTTTATTTGATGCATTTGTTTGTTAATTAATATGTTTCTTGCATTGTGGATTGTTAAATAAGTGAAATTGTACATTTTTGCAGGCTGAAACACTACTTTAGTATGTGAAAGAAGCAAGGCAAGAAGGTTGTAGTTCAAGTTCAAAATGAGGTATATGTCTATAAGATCATAATCTATACTACCTTAATAAAAGAATAGGACGGGCAAAATAGTAATTTCACAAGAAGGTTTGATTTTTGTAAGGGAAACGAGGGTTAGGGTTGTGATGTTGCGTTAGAAGGCTGAGCAGAGGAGCATGATTTAATGCCTCTACGGTTTCCTCAGATCTACACTACAGGTAAACATTTGATCTATCTACAGTTGATCTTATTCTTGATTAAACCCGTTATGTGATATTATCTGAAAAGGTACAAAATCCGGGTAAGAATCATTTGTCGTTCAATGGTGTGTTATGTTTATGTTTTCTTTAGCAGCAAAACAGGGTGTGTATGAATGTATCTTTGAACTTGCTAATTTCAGCAGCAACAACTGTTTGTGATATGTATGAATAGATGAGGGGGGGTCTGAATGTGTGTGTTGTATGTGTTATTAACAGCGGCTCACAAGCAACAATAGTTGTTGATTAAGTGCAACTGCTCTAAGTATTGTGTTATGTTGTGTTTTTGTGTTGTTTAAAACACTCTATAAGTGTGTGTGTGTGTGTGTATGAATGTGATGTGTTTGTGTGTATGAATGAATGTGTTGTATGTTAGTATGAATGTAGTATAGATAAATAAAAATGTTTCTTTTTTGTAATGTGCCGTTTTGTACCGTGCAGTTTTTGACCAGTTTTTGAATTTGTTTTGTTGTGTGTTGTAGTATAAATGAGTGTGTGTGTATGAATGTTGTGTTGTATTGTGTACGTATGAAAGTCACTTAAACAACAGCCGCACTGCCTATCTAAAATGCTTTAAATATAACAACAGCAACATCAGCACATTTTTTTGTTAATATAACAACAGCAACAACATAAATTGTTGTAAAAAAACATCTTTTTTGGGCTACTGTTACATAAATGTGTGTGTTTGATGTTTAAGACACTATGTATAAGTGTTTTGTGATTTTTTGAAAGTAAATTCTATAAAAAACAGCAGCAACATCTGATAATCTGTTTTTGTTTTTTTTGTGCAATTTTTGCAAAAATGTGTGTATTTTTGTGTTGTATTGTGTTGTGTTATGTTGTGTTGTGACATGTTTATTGAAACAGAAGCAACAGATGTGTGTTTGACGTGTTGATTGAAACAGCAGATGTGTGTATGCATGTTTTCGAGTCCGATTTGCAACTAATTTGGCTGTTGTTTTTTGGCTTTTGTTGCTTATGTTTTTGAGCCAAATTTGTTACTATCTTAGTCATTAATCGTTCTTCTGGTTTTTTTATTTTGGTTATTTTTTGGGTTGATGGATCTTATTTGATCACTTCATGATGTTTGCTTATGGATTTCTTATTTTAGCGTTGATTTTTTTATTTTGGTATGATATACAGCAACAACACACATAAAACTTCAATTTTTTTTAAAAATACAGGCGATTACGAAACAAACCTGTGTTTGTGTATGTATGATATACAATGTCCTCTATCTTGTGAACCCATGATGAGTTAAATACTTCTTGACTAATTTGATGCAGAAAAGGCAAGTGTGTGTGTGTGTGAATGTGTTAAAACTGAATGTGTGTGGGGTGGGGGTGGGGGTGGAGGGGGCGGGTTAAACAGTTGTTGCTTCTGCTGTTTATATACAACATCATGAGTTAAACCTGCTGCAGTGTATATGTTGATAAAGACTACCAAAAAATTAAAAAAAAACAGATTAATACTGCTGCTGCACATGAATGTTTGAGTCTGTTTATATGCTGCTGCTGCTGTGTATATGTTGCTGCTGTGTAAATCTGTGCAGCAGAATTGCTGCATGGTTACAGTGAATGATGAATGTGTGTTGCGTTGTGTGGTGTATGAATGATGAATGTGTTGTGTTCTATGAATGTGTTGTGTTTTGTAGTATAAATGAGTGTGTGTGTGTGTGTATGAATGGTTTTGTGTTTTATAGAAAAACACATCTTGTATGGCACTGAGACTATTTTAGGGTTTGGTTTTAAACTATTGAATTGAGTTTCAAAGACTGAATGTCCGATAACATCATCTAAGTTGCTATGTGTATGTGTAGATGCTAAGTGCTAATGTTAATTGAAAAACATTCACACAACAGCCATCAGATGCTGTGGGTAACATCAGGTATGCTGGTGATTGAAGTTGTCATTGTTTGTTGTTGCAGGTGTGTCTAAAGTCCAGATTTTGGTTGCTGTTGCACCTGATGCAACCTGACCCACTGTCATTGGCTGATGTTGTTATTGTTTTGTTCAGTGTACTGCCACTATTGTAACAGCCCATGAGTGGTTGTTCTATGTTAACTACAAAGACTTTGGGCATTGATCACATCCAGAGGCCGATGGGTTTGTATGTGCATTTTCTTTAGGCTTTGTAGCTGGGATATGCTGAAGAATAGCCATTCTATAATATTTTGGGAGTCACTCATGAAACATCTTGATATGTTATTGCCTTAAACTTTGTAAGTATGTTAACTGATTAAACTTATGTCAATAGTCAAAATTAGGTTTGTATGAGTAATTTTGTACATAAGGTCACTTTAAATTTGTAATTACAATACTTGACATTTTGGGAAAAGCTTTAAAGATTTACATCAGAGGTTTACAATTTAATGTGTGTGTTGTATATGTTGTGTTGTATGCGTTGTGTTGTGATTATGAAAATGTGTGTCGTGTTTTGATTATGAAAGTGTGTGTTGTGTTTAAAACACTATATATAAGTGTGTGCTGTGTTTTGTTGAAACTGAATGTGTATGAATGTATTGTGTTGTGTGTTTGTGTTGTGTTGAAACCGCAGCAGTACACATATTGTTCGTACATCTAATGGACGGTTTGTTTCTTAATTTTTGTGGACACATTTAAGAGAAGTAATAAAGAAAAGGCTAGGAATATTGGTGAGTAAAGAGGTGGTCAATATTATGTTTGCTATAGATCATGAATACCATGTGACTTTGTATGTCACTTATTTTTTATATACTTTTTTACTAGCATACTTTTTGTTAGGAAGTTGTTTATAATTCAATAACGTGGTGTATATGTTCAAACAATTTTATCTGTATGTGAAACATCTGTTTTACTCATGATTATTTGTTGATTTGTTTGTGCAAGTTTGAAGAGATGAAATTAAGTTGAATTTTTTGTTAACACGAGAAGACATTTATGAAGTTTACCTTTAGTGTTGAGATGAATAAACTTTTGTGAAATATACGCATGACAAAAACTAATAGAAGCACAATACAACATGTCACGAGATGATAGATAAACTAATTGAAATGAAAACTGTTGTGGAAACTGTTGTCATCGCAGCATCGCGCGGGTTCGCTCCTAGTATATATATATATATATATATATATATATATATATATATATATATATATATATATATATATATATATATATATATATATATATATATATATATATATATATATATATATATATATATATATATATATATATATTACATATAATACTAAAATGACGAAAACAATTAAATATATTTTGTTGACACAAAATATATCTATTAACAATAAAACTCCGTCGCCTTCAACGTCGTGTCTCTAATCTTCGTCCCGAACGCGTCGTCTGGACTTCTGCGTTGACTTTGACCGTAGACGTTGACTTTTGTCAACTTCAACAGTGTTGATAATATTAGACTAAACTTCAGGTTCAACATTATATGTTGTGGTTTTATATGATAATTTTTGATGTTTTTGAAAGTTGATTTTTTATCAAATATGTTTTTGGTGTGATTATATAGGTAAATGTTGTGGTTTTATATGAAAATTTTTGTTTTTTTCAAAAGTTTGATTTTTTAATCAAATTTATTTTGTGTGTGACAATATTGGTATATATAGTGGTTTATATGATAATTTTTAATGTTTTCGAAAGTTGATTTTTTGATCAAATATGTTTTTCGTGTCATTATATAAGTAAATGATGTGGTTTTATTTGATTTTTTGTGTGTGTCAAAAGTTTGATTTTTTGATCAACTATATAGGTATATGTTGTGGTTTAATATGAAAACTTTTTTACGGTTTCGAAAGTTGATTTTTTGATTAAATATGTTTTTGTGTGATTATATAGGTAAATGTTGTGGATTATGTGAAATTTTTTGATTTTTTCAAAAGTTTGATTGTTTGATCAAATTTGTTTTTGGTATGATTATATAGGTAAACGTTGTGGATTTATGCGAAAAGTTTTGTTATTTTCGAAAGTTGATTTTTTGATCAAATTTGTTTTTAGTGTGATTAAATAGATAAATGTTGTGGTTTTATGTGAAAATTTTTATTTTTTAAAAAGTTGATTTTTTGATCAAATTTGTTTTTGGTGTGACTATATAGTTAAAATGTTTGTGTTTTATTTGAAAATTTTTGATTTTTTCGAAATAATTGTTTGATCAAATTTGTTTTTGGTGAGATTATATAGGCAAACGTTGTGGTTTTATGCGAAACTTTTTTATTTTTTCGAAAGTTGATTGTTTGATCAAATTTGTTTTTAGTGTGATTATATAGGTAAATGTTGTGGTTTTTTGTGAAAAATTTTGATTTTTTCAAAAGTTGATTTTTTGATAAAATATGTTTTTCGTGTGACTATATAGGTATATGTTATGGTTTTATACGAAAAGTTTTGATGTTTTTGAAAGTTGATTTTGTTGGTCCCATAACACCTTTGAATCAGTAATTTGATGAAGATTTGGATCAAAATGGTAAAATAATGATGAACATAAGATGAACAATGAAGAACACTACTAAAAGCTCAGATTTGATTCATATTGATTTGCATCAGATGTTGTTACATGGAAAGACCCCAAATCATGCTCATTCAAGCCTACAAAAACCCTAATTGCCATTTACTATTTATAGCCTAATGACACTTTGGACTAATGACAATTAAGACCCTATACTTAGACTAAAACATTACAAATGGAAATAATACAAATAAAACCCTAATGTTTAGTCTAATATATATTTTGTCATAAAGACAAAATATATATATTACATAAAATACTTAAAATGACGAAACTGATTAAATATATTTTGTTGACACAAAATATATTTATTAACAATAAAATTCCGTCGCCTTCAACGTCTTGTCTCTAATCTTCGTCCCGAACGCGTCGTCTTGACTTTTGCGTTGACTTTGACCATTGACATTGACTTTTGTTGACTTTGACTATGTTGATAATATTAGACTACAATTCAGGTCCAACAATACTCCCCCATAGTCTATTATTATCAACGTCTTGCATCGTGTTCAGCACCGATAAGTCAATACTGTTGGATCTTTAATTTGGTAAGCTTCGGTCTTAATTTCAGCTCCAACAAAACTCCCCCAAGACTGATGCTTGCCAAATTTTATTGCTGAAGATCCTTAATCTCACAAGCTCCCCCATATTGTATGCTCCCCCATTTTCTGTGCATCTTTTCATAAAAACTAGAACTGCTTTTATCTTTTCTTGAGTGCTTCAGAAGATGTAGGAGGAGGCTTCCTAGCTCAGTATCTTCTGAAAAACTTTGAGGAACAGGTTCTCTGGTCAGGTGCTTTGCTCAACTGATGATCGGCCATCATTTGCAGCAAATATCTGTAACACAACAATCACAGACAAAATCTCGAGATTTCTCATTAGATCATTTCATTAAACAAAATAAACCCCTGTTTATTTGTGTATGAAGACAAGCGAACCCGTGTTCGTTTGTGTGTGCAATTTCCCGTGAAATGCACGTGAAAATGATAGCATATTAATAGCATAATATGGAAGACTTGAAAATAATTTGAAATTAAAAATCTTTTTGGATTTTTTTTAATTAAAAATTAAAAATTCGGAAATGAGAGGACAAGTCCGACAAGATCAGAAATATTTTTGACAAAGAGAACACATCCCATAAGGTACACACGACCAACAAGACTCAAGAACCCAAACATAAAATAAAAGGATAATAAACGAAATTTTCATGAAGGATATCAGATAATGCGTTTCGAGCGACCATCCGGAGAAACAAAGACTTGGCTAGATTGTCAATATGTTTGTCCATTTAAACCCATGCCTTGTTCCTTTCAACAAGCAACCTGTGACGATCTTATCATGTTTTGGTTCGATTTGAAGAAACTCAAGCGACTTGATTTCACAGACATTCAGCAAAGTAACTTGTCCTATCATCAAGGTTTATTGAGCAATATGATTGACTTTGCTTGAAATTCTTGGATCAAATCTTGAATATTGATCGATTCATGAGCCACTTTTGACATTCTGCAATTTTTGCATGTTTGGGAGTGGAGCTTGTCAACAATGATTCTTTTGAACACATTGCGACTTATTATTTGGGAAACACAAATGGTTAGAGCTCCAGGTCTATACTGACGTATATTAGAGGAGATAAACATTTGAGCATGCTCGGTGAATCTTCAGGTCAATACTTCCGTATAGCAGAGAAGATCCACCAACTCCAGGTCAATACTTCCGTATAGCAGAGGAGTTAAGCACTTTGACTCAATACATTCCGAGGAGTTAACAAGTAGCTCACTCAGAGGTTTTTCTGAAGAGTAACACTACTAGTTTTTTATTTTGTTTTGCTAACTAGAAACTCAATTCAAGGCTAGGGTGTGGGTGATTTGGGATTTTTTAGGGAAATCACGGCAAAGATTTGACGCTCTCAACCCATTTTTGTCAAAACTTATTACTTTGTGCAGGCCAAATGTCTGTTAAAGTACTCCTCATCACCGAGCTCTTTTTGAATTTAGTTTGATCACATAATTGATGTCTAATTGTATTCGGGCTGAGCCTATTGACACATCATTACACAAATCATTATCCTCCTTTAGATGTTATCCTACAAACCTGAAACCTTCAAAAGACACAAAATATTTACACAGAAAGGACTTTGCACTAATGATATTCATTTCATTTTCATTTGAGATTTTACTCCCCCAAAATTTCTATTTCAGCACAAAATTGAAATTTTTAAAGACACAAGAGCGACCCCAAAAGGATGTGAAAACTTGATCAAAAATACAAGTAAAAATGTTTGGCTCCCTCACCTTTTTTTTTTGTTTTGTTTTGAATTTTTTTTTACTATCTACTAAATATAAAATAGAAATTACCAATGAAATGCCTTCCATATTACCCTATCAAAAGATGATAAATGAGTTGTCAAGAAAAATGTAGTGGCTGTGAAAATCAGATAAAGATCCAGAATGTGGATAAGATACCAGAACCGTAACCTGTTTGTTCCGCCTCAAATTTAAATAAGGAACATTCTCTGTCAGTAAACCGGATTACTAACAGTCCTCCTGAAATGTTCCTACACTCATCAACAGATTAGTTAGAAAGGGGAACCCAGGCCATCGTAGTCCTGGGTGTTCCTTTTTCATCAGTGTAAGACACCTGTCTATGCACACAACCTGTTCTTGTATCTATTCCCATTTCCTCTTTTCTTTTAATTTGCCAAATTTGTTTAGATTCAAACATTTATTATTTGAAAGAGTTAAATTTGGAAATCATTTTCTGTTTAAGCCCCGAGGAAAAAGAATTTTGTTTGGTGATGTTGTCACATTCATCTTTGAATCATGTGAAACTGGCTTCACATGAGACGGTAGGAATGGAATGTTCGTCATCCGACCTTTCAAAGATGTATGATTCTTACCTTGAAATTCAAATAAACAAACCTGTTTACCTTTACCAAGTGGATTATTCTTTCTAGACTCTGATCCGGAGAAGTAAACCTGTTTGCCTTTACCATCCGAAGCATGTCCTTTGGGGCATTTCTTGAGCACATGATCATCCTTCCACACTTGAAGCAAGCCTTGAATGGCTTTTGATGCTTGACTGGCCCGTGTGGAGCAGTTGGGGTGGGGCTTTCTTCGAGCTTGATGCAACTTGTTGAGAGGCTTTTGGCGTCTTTTTTCGAGTTGTGGGTGGTTGCCTGATTTTTGTTTTGCTTTGTTGGATGGGAGATGAGATCTTCACTTGCTTGGTCTCAAGTCTTTTACAAACTTGAGATATGATGGACAGAGGTGAAGGCTTCTTCTTTTGAGCTATTGATGGATGGCTTGCCTGTTTTGCTGCTGGGACAGAGATCCGGATTTGTTTTGATTCAGGTTTAGGAAGCATTTCAGATTTGACATTTGCAGATGACATCTTGATCTTTGAATCTCCGAGACTCTCCTTTGTCTTTGATTCATCATCTGAACTTGTCCAGTCTTCAATAAGTATCTCAGCTTCCAACGGATCTTGATTGATGGGAATTGAGTGTTTTGATCTGATTGGAGCTTGATGATTAGGTGATTACTGAACAATCCCTTCCTTCACATTCTTGACAGGCTCAAAGATAGGAATTCCACCTGCTTTAAACTTATCAAAGAAATTAGAAGAAACAGTAGGTACAAATTTATTAACACCGGAAACTGAACAATCATTGGCTTGACTGACAGCATCCAGTTTACTGTATCCAATACCAGTCGGGGACTCATAATCATCTCGCACCTCTTTAAGATTCACATTCTCCAATCCTGCTTACAAACTATCAGTATCTTTCTTAATTATTTCATGAACCAACTCATTGGTCGGGTGTGGAGTTGGTGTAGGAGAGTAACAGTAAGTGCTGGGGGGAGGATATACAAAAGCCTTATCTTCATGACCCAACCCAGTCTTAATACGAGCCCCCGTTGGCTTTTGATTAAATCCTCAAGTTGCATCCCCGAAATTATCCATTTTTCGAGTTTCTTTTGCAACTTACTGGTTTCAAACTCAGCCAGGGCGACACGTTCAGTTAGCATATTGACTTCCATATTTCTTTTCAAAAGACTCGTTTTCAAATGTTCATTTTCTTTCAAAGCTTCTCTTAATTTGACAAAATATTTTGACTCGTTAAGTTTAAGTTCTTTATTTACCTGAGTCAAATATTTTTCATTTTCGATTAACAATTTGTTAGCTTCATAAATACCAAATAAACGAGTTCTGCAATCGGAAGAACACATATCCTGAACTGTCTCATATGGAAGATCCATGATGATTTTTTCAGAAGCATGAGCCTTCTCGCAGTTGCAGACTGTTAGACCTGAATTGTAGTCTAATATTATCAACACAGTCAAAGTCAACAAAAGTCAACGTCCGGTCAAAGTCAACGTAAAAAGTCAAACGACGCGTTAGAGATGTAGAACCGAGTCAAGACGTTGAAGTTATTTTATGTCTAGGATCGTTAATGTAATAAATATATTTTGTGTCAACAAAATATATTTAATCTAGTTTTAGACATGTTTTAGCTTTTTATTTGTATTAATTTCCATTTCCATGTTTTAGTCTAAGTTTAGGGTCATAATTGTCATTAGTCCAAAGTCTCATTAGGCTATAAATAGTAAATGGCAATTAAGGTTTCAAAAAGCTTGTATGAGCTAGAATTGGGGTCTTAACACTTTTGTAATATCTGAAGCAATTCAAAGAGATCAAAGTGAGGTTTTATTGAGTGTTCTTCATTGTTTTTATTTGTTCATCACATTTTATGTCATTTTGATCCAAATCTTCACCAAAAACATTGATTCAAATCTGATTGGGACCAACAAATGGTATCAGAGCCTAATTGAGATCCACTTTTGAATCATTTGTTGCTGATTTTAGAAATTTGTGAAGAAATAGAAGAAGAGTTTTACAGAGAGAAAACGGATCTGATGGTTTTTTAGAGAGAGAAACCAGATCTGAGTTCAAAATCATCAGATCCACATCAACAATCAACAGATCTAATGATTTTCATAACATATTTGTGATCTACAACCTCAGATCTGTAAGAAAATAGAAGAAAATTTCCAGATCTGAGTGTTTTGTCTCACACACAGTTGTGTGTGTGTTCTTGGAGTTTTTGGGGCTTCAAATCTTCATTTTGCGACACTACACCACATATTGAACGAAAGTTCATCATCCCATGCGACAGTACTGCTTCGACATAGTGTCGAAAGTACAGCTTCGTGTAAATGCGACACTAGACCAGATCTATGCGACACTAGACCAGATCTGTGCGACAATAACCATTTCTTGACAACTTTTCTGCACCAACAATCACACAAACACCAAATCAAAACTAACAAACAATTGCAACAACCAACACCAGCAACTAACCAAAACCATACCCGAAATCAAAACCCAAACCTTAGATCCATACACCAAAACCCAAACCCGAACTACATCCTTACCCTAACCCGAAACCCTAAGTTTGACCCTACCCGTCTCCCAAACCCGTTTTCAAACCAAAACACCATAACCATAACCCAAACCCGTTTTCAAACCATTTTAAACCCAAAATCAAAACCATTTCAAACAAATCACTAGCCATCCCCTCCTACCATCAACATTAACAAATCGTTCCATATCCAACTGTTATTAACCATATTATTACAGATCTGAACCAAAAGTTAAACTGTAAGAAGAAAGAAAACAAAACGAAAGTTGTTTGGTCTGTGATTCATCGGTAACAGATCGAGTGAAACAAAAACAAAAGATAACAGATCGATCATGCTTGTGTGTGTGTTCGGTTAAATAAAGAAATAAAAAAAAGAAGAAGAAGAGAGGAGCTAAAGTGTTGTGCTGTGATGTTACTTGCGGTTGTTCAAACAAAGACGAAGAAGCAGTCATTGTGTGTATGAAACCGTCTGTTGAACGTGATTTTTGAGATAGCACAAGAGTTTTGCTGGGTGTTTGTTTTCGTTTTCAGAGAAGAAGAGATGTTGAAACTTGGTATATGAAACAAGAAAAAGTAGTGGATCTGCTGCTTATTATGTGTGTATGCTATGTGGGTGTTGATGTTTGAAGATTATTGTTTGAAGAGATCATGAAGTGTTAGTGTTTGTGTGTTTGAAATTTTGAACAAGATTTAAGTAGTAGTAGCAGATTTTTTTTGTGCCTGTGTATGTGTGTTTGGATAATAGGGAAAGAGATCTAGTGTGTTGTGTGTGTATTTGAAGGAGAGAAGTGAGAGAGGTTTAAGATAAGGTTTGAAGATATTATGCCTGGCAAATGGGCGGGTCGGGTCGGGTTGAGGTGTCGGATTATAACGGGTCCGGGTCACAACGGGTCCGGGTTGAAACGGGTTGATTTAAAAACGGGTCAGGATGGGTCGGGTCATAACAGGTCCGGGTCAGGATGGGTCGGGTCAGAATGGGTCAAATACAAAATTTGTTAGAATCCATCTAATTAACTGATTTTGACCATCTCAAATTACAAACATACTAAATAAATTTTGGTTAAAACGTTAATATTTAAAAATATCAAAATAAGTTTTTATATATATTTTCATACTAAATTAAATGTATTTGAAACACTTTCTGTGTTTATTAAAATTATAATTGATTTGTTATTTATATATTTATAAACTAGATTTAAAATGTAGAAAATTGGATACAGCTGTATCGCACATTAAGGCATTTAAATAACTTTCATTGATTTCTTTCTAAAGATGATGGCAGATCGGCAGTGGTTCACTTTGATCCACCGGCGATCGCAGTCTACCGGAGAGAAATGGATGTCGCCGGAAAATTTGTATTAAATGTTGTAGCAATATTGGAGATGACGGTTAACAGATTCATCGACTGTCATTACAACATCGATGATGGGTTGCGACGGCTTTAGTCGGCGGTGGTTGCGGCGCTAGTGGTTGACGGTGGCCGCGATGCGTTTGTAGTGGCGATGCGTAGGCGGTTGTCATGAAACATGAGCATCACTATTACAGGTTTAACTTTGTAATGATGACCCGCCGGAAATGTTTGGACCCATCTAAACCCGTTTCTAAATTCAGATGGTTTTTGGGTGACCCATTCTGACCCGTTCAAGGTTATGTTACCACCCAAACCAACCCAAAGTATAAACCTTTTTCACCCAAATCAACCCATTTCAGCTGTTATGGGTCGTGATTGCCGGGTCTAGAAGATATTATTGTTAGATGTGTGTTTGACTTTGAGATCCAAAATGCAACGGCCGAAAGTTGATTTTTAAAAGGTAGGGTTACAACAATTCAAGATATTCATTTGGGCTGCAACAAATTTTGATTGATTGGGCTAAACTTTTGTGTTTAAATCAAGTGCCTTGGATTTTGTTTTGAAAACTTGGTTGGTTAAAGTGGAGTGTAAATCTAAAAGGCTTGTCGAGAAATATAAAACATCAAGTGAGACGTGAAGATTTAATAAAAAAAATGAAATTGGTTCGTGTTATCGCCGGGTGTTAACGTTCTAAATATTGGGCGGTCGTTGTTGAAGCCTAATTTGTCATTCGCCGGGTGTTAAATTATATAAAAAAAAAATTATGGGCATTTTCGTTAAAGTCGTCATTAAAATTTGAAAAAGTGACGTCTTTTGGCCGGGGATTAGTGTTTTTAAACTTTGGGCCGTTTTGGGTTCGGTTTGTTTTATAATGGCCGGGAGATAACGTTTTATATTTTGGGCCATAACTGTTGAAGTCGGTTTCGTTTTGATGGCCGGGTTGTTTTTATTGTTATCTTTTGGGCCAAAGTTCTGTCAGTTGAGACCAAAATAGTTTTGTCTGTGATTGGGTGTTATTATAATTCTTTTGGCTTAAAAGTTTGTCATTTGAGATAGAAATATCTTTGTCTTGGCTGGGTAATTTCAAATTTTTTCCTTGGGCCGAGTTGTTTGAATCGAAAGTTTCTTTGGGATGTTTTAATTATTCTTTGATTCAAAGTTTCTTTGGGGTGTTTTCAGTGAAACGAAAAAGTAATTTTCCCGGGGGAGAAATATTCGTAGTTTTTGGGAAAGTTATTTTTGGGAAAATTAATTTCAAAAATGGCTTATGCAGAACTTTTTAACTCCTTTAAATCTGATGATCTCACAATGGCACAAAGCCGGTTTGATAATTTTGCAGTTTTAAAGAATGAAAGGATGCCCGTGGTTCTCAATCGATTTGTGATGGTGGCAAGTAACCTGAAGAAGCATGATCCTGAACTCACAAATTATGAACAAATTCAAAGGATTTTCAAATCCCTTCCACCAGAATGGAGTTTTCATCTTAAAAATCTTAAGGAAGAGAAAATGTTTTCAGATTACAAGCTGTTGGATGTGATCGACAAGTTGAAATCTTTTGAGTTGGATATTAAAAGAAAGGAATTTTTTGAAGCAATGATCCAACCGCAAACCAACACACCGAATGTTGCTCTCATTTCATCTATGATTAGCAAATCTGATTACAAACCGTTTAAGATGATGGAAAAATTGAAATCGATGGTAACCGATTCCGATTCACCTGCTGAAATCGAGGAGACTGTGAAAGAAAATAAGTTGCAGGTTAGTTATGATGATGATATGGAAGAAGAGGATTTAAAATGGCAAATAAAATCATTAACTGTGAGAGCACGTCGGTTTATGGAGAGGACTGGGAGAAATGTTTGTACCGATGATAAGATTGAGATTGGAGAGGTTCACAGTCAAATCAACTATGCTTTAATGACAAAGATTGAGGATGTTCAAAAAGGGAAGAGTAAACGTGAAGAGGAATGTGAAGAAAGTTTGAAAGATGATGAAGGAAAGAAGAGAGCTGAGAATGAAGAGATGCTGAAGGCAAAGGAAGAGGAACGCAACAGAAACACAAGGGTATGCAACTGCGATAAAGCCCTTGCTGTTGAAAAAGTCATTATGGGACTTTCTTATGAGACAGTTCAAGACATGTGTTCATCTGCATGCAGAGTTCGCCTGTTTGGTGTGTATAAAGCTAATAGACTCTTGTTAACAAATCAAGCTGAATTAACCACCATAAACACAGAACTTAAAAAGAATGAAGTTTCTTTTTCGATAAAACTCAATGAAGCTTTGGCTGAAATTGATCTTTTGAAAAGAAATCTTTATGAAAGAAACATCGAAATAAATCTTTTAAGTGAAAGACTCATATTAGCACAGTTTGAATCCACAAAACTTCAAACCAAACTTGACAAGTGGTCTGTTGCTAGTATGAAAATGAATGAACTTGCTTCAAAACAAAGGGGGGCTAGGGTAAAAGATGGGGTTGGGTATGACACAGAGGTTCAGACGGTTTTTCCGCCTCCATTCACTGTGTGTTATTCACCAACACCTAAACCTCATCCTAAAAATGATTTGTTTGAGCAAGAATCTAACAGTTTGCATGCAGGTTTAGAAGGAGTCAATCTGAAGGAGGTGCGAGATGATTATGATTCTTCGACTTGTATGGGATATAGTAAAACGGGTACTGACAGTCAAGCTAATGATTGCTCGGTTCCTGTTGTTTCTAATCCTGTAACGGTTGTTACTTCTAACTTCTTTGATAAGTTTAAAGTAGGTGAAATTCCTACGTTTGAGCCTGTCAAGAGTGAGAAGGAAGAGTTAATTCAGGAATTAACTAATCATCAAGCTGCAACTACATCTACACACTCAATTCCCATCAATCAAGATCCGTTGGAACCAGAGGTACTTATTGAAGACTGGACAAGTTCAGATGATGAATCAAAGACAAAGGAGAGTCTCGGAGATTCAAAGATCAAGATGTCACCTGCAACCGTCAAATCTAAAATTCTTCCAAAACCTGAATTAAGTCAAATCAGGATCTCATTTCCAGCTGCAAGACAAGTCAATCTTCCATCCAGAGCTCAAAAGAAGAAGACTTCACCTCTGTCCATCATATCTCAAGTTTGTAAAAGACTTGAGAACAAGCAAGTGAAGATCTCATCTCCAATCCGACAACCCACAACTCAACAAAAGAAGCCACAGATCTGTTCATCTTTCACTGCTCAACATAAGAAGCCAGAAGTCTCTCAACAAGTTGCATCAAGCTCAAAGAAAGCCCCACCCCCAGCTACTCCACACGGGCCAGTCAAGCATCAAAAGCCATATCTAATTTCACTGCCACTACATTTTTCTTGATATCTCATTTATAATCTTTTGATAGGTAATATGGAAGACGTTTCTTTCGTAATTTCTATTTTATATATTGTAAATAGTTAAAAAAAAAAAGATTAAAAAAAAAATTTTTTTTTTAAAAATTTTAAAAAAAATTATTAAAAAAAAATGGGGGAGTCTAACATTTTTACTTGTATTTTTGATCAAGTTTTCACATCTCTTTGAGGTCGCTCTTGTGTCTTTTAAAATTTCAATTTTGTGCTGAAATAGAATTTTTGGGGGAGTAATATCTCAAATGAATGTACTGAATATCATTGCTCAAAATTTTTTGTAAATATTTTGTGTCCTTTTACTGGTTTCAGATATGTGTGGAAAAGCAACTGAAGGAGGATATTGATTTGTGTTATGATGTGTCAATAGGCTCAGCCCGAATACAATTAGACAGCAATTCTGTGATAACACTAAATTCAATAAGAGCTCGGCAATAAGGATTATCTCCTTGACATGATTGGCCTGCACAAAGTTACAAGTCCTTGTCAGAAATGGGTTGAAAGCAGTGTTGTAAAAATCGGTCTAGGCGGCCGATTAATCGGTGATTAATCGGTAATCGGTGAATTACCTTGTCGATTTCCTAAAATCGGTCAATTAATCGGTAGGCGGTCTAGGCGGTCCTAGGCGGTGCTAGGCGGTCCTAATCGTAGTAATCGGTCAACTAAAGTCAAAGCTTTTTAACGGGTTTTAAACCTTCAGTTTATCGACCCGATCCATAACCCATTGGTTATAATCCTTAAATACATAACCTTAGGTGTTAATTTCACTTTTCACGATCAAAACTTAGAACTTTAATGTATTTTAAAGTATTACGTTCGCAATAGTGTGTGTTTGTGTGTGTATAAAACTGAAATTTACATATAAAAATTCAAAATCCATGAATGTGAAAGTATTATATTCATATCAGTGTGTGTATATATGTATAAAAATGAAATTTACATATAAAAACACTAAACCGATTAATTACGATTAATCCCGATTAATCCCGATTAATCCCGATTCCTAGCTCCAAGGTACCTCACCGCCCGACTACCGCCTAGCGAGTTCTACAACACTGGTTGAAAGTGTCAAATCTTTGCTTTGATTTTTCCCAAAACATCCCAAATCACCCACACCCTAGCCCTGAATTGAGTTTCTAGTTAGCAAAACAAAATAAAAAGCTGCTAGTGTTGCTCTTCAGAAAAGCCTCTGAGTGAGTTACTTGTTAATTCCTCAGAATGTATTGAGTCAAAGTGCTTAACTCCTCTGCTATACGGAAGTATTGACCTGGAGTTTGTGGATCTTCTCTGTTATACGTCGGTATAGACCTGGAGCTCTAATCATTTGAGTTTCCCAAATAATAAGTCGCAATGTGTTCAAAAGAATCATTGTTGACAAGCTCCACTCCCAAAAATGCAAAAATGCAGAATGTCAAAAGAGGCTCATAAATTGATCAATATTCAAAATTTGATTCATGAAATTCAAGCAAAGTCAATCATATTGCTCTATAAACCCTGATGATAGGACAAGTTTCTTTACCAAGATGTCTGTGGGGACCGAGTTGCAAGAGTTTCTTCAAATCGAACCTAAAACATGATACGACCATCACAGATTGTCTGTTGAAAGGAACAAGGCTTGGGTTTAAATGGACAAACATATTGACAATCTAGCCAAGTCTTTGTTTCTCTGGATGGTTGCTCGAAATGCATTATCTGATATTCTTCATGAAAGTTTTTATTTTTATTTTATTTTATGTTTGGGTTCGTGAGTCTTGTTGGTCGTGTGTACCTATTGAGATGTGTTCACTTTGTCTAAAATATTTGTGATCTTGTCGGACTCGTCCTCTTATTTCCGAATTTTAAATTTTATTAGTTAAAAAAAAATAATAAAAAAAAAATCCAAAAAGAGTTTCATTTCAAATTATTTTCAAGTCTTCCATATTATGCTATTAAAATGTTATCATTTTCACATGCATTTCACGGGAAATTGCACACACAAACGGACACCGGTTCGCTTGTCTTTATACACAAATAAACACGGGTTTATTTTGTTTAATGAAATGATCTAATGAGAAATCTGGAGATTTTGTCTGTGATTGTTGTGTTACAGATATTTGCTGCAAATGATGGCCGATCATCAGTTGAGCAAAGCATCTGACCAGAGAACCTGTTCTTCAAAGTTTGTAGAAGATAGCGAGCTAGGAATCCTCCTCCTACATCTTCTAAAGCACTCAAGAAAAGATAGTTGAAAAGACGTTCCAGATTTTACGAAAGGATGCACGCAAAATGGGGGAGCATACAATATGGGGGAGCTTGCGAGATAAAGGATTTTCAGCAACATAATTTGACTTATCGGTGCTGAACACAATGCAAGATGTTGATAATAATAGACTATGGGGTAGTATTGTTGGACCTGAATTGTCGTCTAATATTATCAACACAGTCAAAGTCAACAAAAGTCAACGTCCGGTCAAAGTCAACGTAAAAAGTCAAACGACGCGTTAGAGATGAAGAACCGAGTCAAGACGTTGAAGTTATTTTATGTCTAGGATCGTTAATGTAATAAATATATTTTGTGTCAACAAAATATATTTAATCTAGTTTTAGACATGTTTTAGCTTTTTATTTGTATTAATTTCCATTTCCATGTTTTAGTCTAAGTTTAGGGTCCTAATTGTCATTAGTCCAAAGTCTCATTAGGCTATAAATAGTAAATGGCAATTAGGGTTTCAAAAAGCTTGTATGAGCTAGAATTGGGGTCTTAACACTTTTGTAATATCTGATGCAATTCAAATAGATCAAAGTGAGGTTTTATTGAGTGTTCTTCATTGTTCTTATTTGTTCATCACATTTTATGTCATTTTGATCCAAATCTTCACCAAAAACATTGATTCAAATCTGATTGGGACCAACACAGACTCTGATATTTGTCTTTTGTTCCCTCTCCTTCTCAGCATCACAAGCTTTATCATTTTATTCTGCTCCATCTTTACCCACTGATGTCTGCTTAACCTCCCCTTGTACCTTTTCAATTTCAGGTTTCGGTAAACCTTTGAAATTGGAGGCAGAAACTGATATCTCTTATGGTTTCTCTTTGGAGATTGAGGTGATCTTTGAATTTAAAGACATCGCTTCATCGTACTCACGACGTTTGATATCCAACTCCATTTCTTTTAGTTTGTTCATCACCTCCACCAGTTTGAATTCAATAAATCCTCTTTCTCTTCTAATCGATTTTCCAAGTGAACTCCACTTTGGTGGGAGAAAATCAAGCAAACTCTTAACCCGTTCATGATTTCCGAGTTCTGGATCATGCTTCTTCAGGTTATTTGCCACCATCACAAATCGATCGAGAAACTCAGGCATCCTTTCATTCTTTAAAACTGCAAAATTATCAAACCGGCTTTGTGCCATTGTGAGATCATCAGATTCGAAAGATTTAAAAAGTTCTGCATAAGCCATTTTTTTTAAATCGATAACCCGTTCAAAATTTGGCCTAAAAATAAATTTTAGAAAGACCCGGCCACTGACAAAACTTTTTCAACTTAAAATGAAAAATTTTGGCCCAAAGATTGATAAAATAAACACCCGGCCACTGACAAAAATATTTTGGTCTCAACTGACAAAACTTTTGCCCAAAAAAAATAACAATAATAATACCCGGCCAATGACGTCACTTTTCAAAATTTAATGATGAGTTTAATGATAATACCCATAAAATTTTTAAATTTAATACCCGGCGACAAATAAAACGAACCAAACACTAACACGGCCCAAAACCACCAAACCCAACCCTAATTTTCGGCCCAAATTAAAAGTCCACAACACACTTAAACTTGGCCCATTATGTTAATAACCGTACCCAAAACCTTAAAACTAAACCAACAACTTTAACAATAACCCAAACCCTAACCCTAAAACAACAACATCAACACTTCAATACTTCATGAACTCACACACTTCACCTACTTCTTCTTTTTCCTTTCTAATTAAAACAACAACATCAACACTTCAACACTTTTAACAACACACAAACAAACACAACTCAACCTCTCTCTCTCTTCCAACTCTCTCTCTACCTTATCTTCTCCATACACACACACACAAAACTCACCACACAAAATTTACAAACTTTATCTTCTTCTTCTTTCTATATTTAACAAACAACAACACACAAACACAACCACACTTCCAACGTACGGTTCTCTTTCTCTCTAAGATCTTTCTCTCTCTAACTTATCTTCAAACAACAATCACAACATCAACCTCATAAACACAAGAAACTCTCTCTCTCTCTCTCTCTCTCGTCACCCTCTCTTCAACAACAACTTCAACATAACAGCAACAAACAACTCAACAGATCTCTCTCTCATGTCACTCTCTCTCTCTAAAAATTCATACACGCACACACATCATGTTCGAATTGCAACTGTTGCTTAATAATCACGTTCACAAACAACAGCACATATAAAAACGAACTGTTACTGCTCTTTGTCTTTCAGCTCCAACAACACACACAAGCTGCTGCTTCCTCTTCTTCGGTCAAGAACACAAACAACAACAACAAACAAACAACAACTCGATCTCTTTCTTCTCTCTCTTTCGGTTCCAAACACTCATACACATATATGAACAAACTCAAACTGCTGCGTACATGTTCTTCGGTCTCAAGAACACAACTTCAACACCTTTCTCTCTCTTTCACTCGATCTGCGGTTCATACACACACACAAACACAGATCTGCAGTTGTTCATGTTCATCTCTCGGCTTTAACACACACAAACAAACTCAAACAACAACACAACAACATGTACTTGATCTCACTCTCTTCTTCTCTCTCTCGGGTTCACACAAGAACACGTT
Source organism: Tagetes erecta (assembly GCA_030867185.1). NCBI lineage: Eukaryota > Viridiplantae > Streptophyta > Magnoliopsida > Asterales > Asteraceae > Tagetes > Tagetes erecta. The sequence continues at coordinate 10,868,469 of CM061497.1, forward strand.
CACAACACCTGCTTGTTCTTCTTTTTGTTCAGATCGAAAGTGGAGATGGTGATTCTGGTGATGGTTGTTAGTAGGAAGGTTATGGTTGATTGATGGTTTGAGGTTATGATATGGATCTTTAAAGGTATGGTGGGCTCGGGTTTGGTTAAAAAAAATTTGGTTGTTTTGGTTTATGGTTTAAAGATGTTGTTTTTCTTTGTTTTGGTTTGATTTTGGTTGGTGAATATCTTACGGGTTAGGGTTTTTTATAGGTTCAATTGGATCGATATTGCTGCAAATCAGAATGATCTAAGTACAAACACACAATTCAATCAACAACACAATCCATTACTAAATAATTCTCTTGTATTGATGATCAAAGCAAATTCGTTGTAGTAAAATGTGCAGGAGAATACAATCACACACACAATTCTCTCTCTAGCGTGTAAGTTGTGATCTAGACTCTCTCACTAACATTCTCTCACAACATGCTTTATGCATCAACACATTAGGGAAAATACAAAATTAACCCTAAACTATACAAACTTGTATAAACAAAGTACAAATTAAATCTTCTAAACAGGAACGAGCCCTAACAGTACTCCCCCTAAGATTTAACTTTGGACTTTAAAAAAAATCTTCAGTTTTCAACTCTTTGCTTTTCGGCTTCAATCTCTCAAAAATCTTCAGATTCTTCTTTAACATTCAGCAACGGCTTTCCTTTATGTTCTTCTTGTTCTTTCAAAGCTTCTTCAATGCACGACTTGAACTTCTCAGCGATCACAGCTTATCTCGGTTTAGACTCGTTTGTGATGATGTCACAAGTCGCCATTCTTTTCATAGTATCCAAAGTAATACCTGCAAAATCAATATTAGACTCGTTTACTTCTAAGGTACCCTTCGAAGTCACTCTCATATATTCAATCTCTGGCATGTTGATCTTCACAAGGTCAGCATTAAGTAATGCTTTCCTTAGTCGGATCTTTTCTGTAGCAGCGCCTATCACTTCAATCATAATCTCAAATAATCTTCTGTCGGCTTCAGCAACAGGATCTTTCATCTTCTCCATCTTGTGGTTGCGCAAATGATCAATGTACGATGGATGCAACAGTTTGAGCTCGAACGTGCTAAACAACGTGATCATATCTTGATCCCAATCATCCAAGTTTCGTACTAACTTCAGCTCATAAGTCTCTTCATGATAGAAAAACTTTAGTATAGGCTTCGTCGTTTGCGAACCATCAAATACCTTCAAGCCAGGATTTGTCACCTTGTCAAAATATTCATCAGAAAACTCATCCAAGTACTTACCATGCAAAATTAACTTTTTCTGCTTCCTCTTCTTATTCTTCAAGTATGTAGTATCTTCTTGTTGTCCCCGAAACTCCAAGAACTTTGGCATGCGGCAGATCCCAGCATCCAATAACATTACACACTTATCACCACGTTCTGCTCGTGTGTGATTGATCAATCTTAGCTTGTGCAGTTCTTTCAAATCTTGAACCGGCAACTTGAAAATACTTGAATAGTAATGATAAACATCGCATAAACCGTTCACCCTCTTAATAAAAAATGCGTCAAAAATCTCATCGTACTTCCACGCAATAATTTTCACATCCTTGGATTTTTCCGGTACTATCATAAAGTCCAATAAGTCAGCAACAGACTGACCTTTGCTAAGCAGTGATCTGACGATATCACCTGCTGTGGCAGATTTGTGCCATGACTCACGTACGTCCATAGGAATGTGATAGGACTTCATCTCGCTAGGAAACATATCAATCAACTCTTTCCTTTTCTTGTGAGCATCTTCAGGCAGCGCCATCAATGGTATCTCCTTGGGCTTAAGTACTTTGAACCGTTTGGTTAGTTCAAAGTATTGTGGATTATTATAATCCAAAAAGAGCATACGGTTATGCATCTTTTCAGATTTCTGAAAGCTCACCACAATCTTCTTCAACGATTCCCTTTTCAATCTCTTCAATGTCTTATACGGATAGTTTCTTGAACTTAACAATTGACGCATACTTGTAGTTGTCATCTCTTCAGGATTTTGATGATACAATTCTTCCGGATGAAGATCATCAATATTTAGACTTTCCTGAAGAGGCGTCCACTCACCAGGTTCAACAACAAACTCCTTCGCATCACCTTCAACCCTATCCTGAGCATTTACACACTTTTCATATTCCTCGTTTATTTGACTGACTGTAAGTCCATTCAAATAAACAGGATTATATTTCATCTTCTCCAGATATGCAAACCGTTCATCCATGTCATATGGTATATCTTCACCCATGTTTGTCTATGGTTCAGAATCTGAGAAATCAACTTCATCTAAATCATTTAATACTTCGATTGTAGGCTCAGTTTCAGCTTGAACCGGCTCAAGCTGAACTGTTTCATCTATAATAGCTTTCTTCACAGGCTCATCTTCTTTAACAATTTCAGGCACTTCAGTTGCTTGTACAACTTCAGTTTGAATAGGCTCAACCTGAAGTGTTTCTTCAATTCTAGGTTTCTTTACATGCTCATCTTCTTTCACTATCTCTGGTACTTCATCCAGTTTACGTTTTCCCTCCGCTTTGTCATGAATGACAATATCAGCAGCATCATCGGGAATGGGAATTGGTACTTCGACCTCTTCACCCACAGCCTTAGATCCTCGTGATCTAGTATAGTAAACTTTTTTCTCTTTTGAAGGCCTAGTTACTTCCATCACTTCATCAGAAAAGTCTTTATCAGATGGAGGTCCTGATTTCTTCGGTTCAGCTTCTTCTAACCATTTTTCCAACATCTCTTTCTCAGCATTCAACGTATTACATTCAGCATAGAGCTCTTTGTAATCATCTTTTAGCTTCTCATACTCAGAATCAAGTTCTTTGAAGACCTTCATATTCTTCACATTGGTTTCTCTGAACTCATTCAGTCTAACCTTCTTTCGCTCATTTGAAGCCTTTAATAACTCATTCTCCTTCATTAGATCTTCTACTAACTTATTCAGACGTTCAATCTCTTTGTCTTTTTCAATAAAGATGTCAACTGAAACAACTTTTGGTGAAGACTCCATAGGTTGTTCAATTGGTGTAGTTGCAGGAGATGATGTTGTGGGAACATCTACTGGTTCAGAACATGTAAAACCAACATCAGCATCATCAACTGCCTGTGCCACAGTTTCCACCTCTGCCATCACTTCTTATGCAATCTGAACAATGTCAATCTGTTCAGGCACACTGGCTTCTTCAAAAACATTCGGCTCCTCCACCAACATAGGCTCAACCACAGTCTTAGATCTTCGTGATCTAGAATAGTGGACTGTGATATTCCTAGGAGCTTCAACCATAATCACTTCTTCTTCTTTTTCAACTTCAACAGATTCTTTGTCAGATTCAGAATCTCTATCACTAGCAACAACACCTTCATTACCATCATCATCATCCTGATCATTATCATCATCAGAAACTTCATCTTCTTCTGATTCAGAACCACTATCTTCTTCATCATCTTCATCTTCTGGATGACGAGCAAGGTACTCATCATCATCAAGCAGATTGTCAGGCCTTTCATCCACAAGATCTAATGGATCTACTACTTCACCTTGAGATATGTGATGATACACTTCTCCAATGTCTTCTTCATTGTTTGCTATATCTCGCATATAGTCAAACATCTCAACATTCTCTCCATTTCCAATACTCATCTTTCGGTAAGATAGAGCATTCATATCTTCAGTATATAATATTCCACCTTCAAAACCTTCTTCTCTTATCATAGGATGAGCAATGTTAATTAACAGTTGCAAAAACCTCGGATACATAAGAAACTTGAATCTTTTACCCTTCACCAGATTGAATATGAATCCCTTTATAATCCACTTTGACATATTAAATGGTCTATTCATCGGTATTGCAACTATTGGGGATGCAATATCCGATGGAAAGTTGTCAAAGCCAGCACTTCTTCTAGACATACACTGTTGTATAACATAACACAACAACTTCCATTTCTTTCCCAATCTGGCTCTAACAAACTGCTGTTTTGAAAATACAGGAGGATGTCCCATATTAATAAAGCATGTCTGGCATTCAGCAGTTGTCAGTTCATCTGGAGCACCAACTTCTTCTTCATCATTCCTCAATGCAGTCCAGATGGACTCTTCAGACACAGTTAACTGTACTGTCTGGTAATGTCTCCTCTAACCACATATACACCAACTTCATCAGTGATCACTTCAGCAGTCCTCCAGAAACTCTTAATAAGTCTTGCATACACAATGGGTTTGGCACACATTGCATACACATACTTTGTTCTTCTCAAGAATCTGATCATATCTCTATACCCTTCAGCTTCTGGTATAGATTCATCCAACATAGCAACAAGATTGTGCTTGGGCTCAAACTTAAGATCATTCATCTGTTTTGACAAAACAATACACATGTGTTAGACTTTTTCATTCACAAATAACAGAATTTGCATAAGAATTTAAAACATAAAGAGACAATGTAACAAATTACACAGACATTTATCACCTAAGTTAATTCAACAATCTAATAATAATCATTTTGTTCAACAAAAACTTTGTGTATCAATGATCATATAACACTATACACTTAATCTGCTTAAAACTTAAACACAAATTTGAAATTTTGCACAATGAAGTTGCATAACATGTTTCAGTTCAGTTTTAACAACGATTAGTCACATAATAACAGATGATCCATCATTTGATATCAAAAACATGAACAGCTCAAATGTTCATCAATGGCGGTTCGACAGACTTTGAAAATTTCCATTTGATTCAGTTGATTTCAGGTGATTTGATGTAAATTAATGGATAAAACTTGGTGATTAACAGTTATTACACCTATTACAACACTGGATTTAAGTTTTAACACACACAATCAAAGTGTCGATTCAAAGTCCAATTACTGTTCATCATCAACATTTCGTTTTTACGATCAATCAGTAGGTTTAACATTGTCGAAACACTTAGAATATACCTTATTCAATCACTAAAACTTGTTACAGAATCAATCGATTGAATATGATATGGACGATTTGAAGTACCGGGGATTTGCTTTGAAGTTGTTTGTGAAAAGTGATAAGTGTTTGAGAAAAGGCGGGTATATATATGTTGTTCAGCCGGCTCAAGAATTAGGTCAAAATTAAAGAGACGGGTCAACATATTGGACGGGTACACACATAGGCCCATAAAACTTTGGACGGGTCAAGCACTGTTGAGATGCGTCAAGTACTGTTGGGACGGGTCATCATTTAACATATAAAACAATTAGACGGGTCAGGTACTTTAGAGACGGGTCAAGTATTGTAAAGACGGGTCAGGGTTAGGAACAACTACACCTTTGTTTTGGTTTTACCCATCACCTGGCTGAATAGTAGACTCCTTATCATCACCCGGCTTGCACAATGACTTCATGTTCATTACCCGGCTGTACAGTGATAGTGTCCTTCATCACCTGGCTGTACAGTTGCCATACTTACCCGGCTACACAGTGTGTTCACTTACACGGAATAGTAGAATCTTCATTCTATTACCCGGCTGCACAGTGTCAAACACCTCATCACCCGGCAGTATAGTAACTTACAATTTTTGTCACCCGGCATCATTTTCTTCTTTCAACCGGCTACTTTTCATTTAAGAAGGGGAAGTGGCGGCCCACTGACAACAGAGGGAATTTAGTATGGTAAAAAGCACCCGGCTGAACAGTGATGCCTTCACCCGGCTTCAACACTTAACAGATTTTTCACTTTTATTTGTCTGTTGACTTTTCAACTGCATTTATTGCACCTGCAAACATTCTCGACATATTAATTAGACAAGACATCCTTATTAGGGTTTGTCACATTAAATAATAAAAAATAGAAATTAGGGCAACAAATTAATTCATAATAAATTCCTTTTTCATTTTCTTTGATTTTTCTCACATAAATGTTTTTGCACAACTAATATTTCTATATCCCGAAGCAATTTTCTAAAAAAAAAAATCACAAGACCTTAGGTTTGTTTTTAACACATCCAATACATTTGCTTTCATTAACCACATGATCCTTACATTTAACACACTTATTTCAACAATTTTTGGCCTTTTACGTAAATATTTTTCTTTTTCAATTATTCTCCCCCTAAACTTGAAATTTCATGAAAATTTTAAGTTTAACAAGGATGTCGATGTGTCAACAAAGAATCCATATGCCTGCACACACAGTAAAGTAAGAACATATGCAATGCAATGAATCAAAATATCGCAGTGAGATCATACCACACATTATCTGAACATGTTTTGCCAGTTTTGAATAGACATTTGACTTATGTTTGATTGAGTGATGATATGAAAACTTACCAATTCGCTCGATTTGACACACTTACTTTTTCAGTACCATGATGATATTAAGGTTCGATTAAAATGACTTATGTGACCCACATGAATACATATGTCAACATATTTCCTTATCAACCACAACTTGAATGCATATTGCACAATAATCTGGTCACTTACAGTCATAAACAGTGTGGAATATGGGTTCTATTCGGATTTGGTCCACTTTGGGACTTCTGTTGAATTCCATTTTGGAATTTTTCATTTCCTATCGTTCCCCTTGGGAATCTTCTGAATTCCTTTTTGGAATCTGTTTGGTGATGGTCCACATTTGGGACTCTTTTTGTTCCATCTTTGGGAATCTTTTGCTGCACCTTGAAGCTCAAAAGAGACTTCATGTGAGACTTCAGGTCTGTGGATACCACAACAAAGAAGCTTACGATGCGATTCATCACACTGAATAGACTGCATCGTTACCCGATTATGTTCAATTATCATCACAAGCATAGCATCCAAAGATATATATATTTAGACATGTATACCAAAGGAACTTAACACAAAGATCATTGAATTTAGATTTGTCAACAATGAACTTACTTTTTCAGTCTAATTGCCTGAGCTGTCTCGCACATCAATTAACATTCATCAGTCTTCATTATAAAAATAATGAAACAAATAATGTCTAGTGTAACTATCATTTCTCACTTTTTGCAATATAGATTCTTATGACATGAATTTCTTTTCTTTTTCTTTTCTTTTTCCGTTTCTTTTTGTTTTTGCTTTTTCTTTTTCATGCACACATACACAATGCAATAAAATAAAAAGACAAAGGAATCAATACTCGACATCGACTTATTCTATTTTTCGCTTTTATATTTTCTATTTTTGTATTGAGTTTTGTAAAAAATAGAATCAATCATGGTTGATTAACCCTATGGATTGAATTAAGAATTCAAACCGTCCTGACAAAAATGGTTTTGTGAAAAGATCTGCCAGTTGTTTGTCGGTATGAACCTTAATCAAAATTATTAAACCTTTTTCAGAGTTGTCTCTGAGAAAATGATATCGAATTTCGATATGTTTGGTTTTTTAGTGTTGAACAGGATTAGCAGTGTTGGTCCATAGTGATCGTGATTTCAGTGCTATATTGACTTGTTTAACAACGAAACACACTTGACTTGAACAAACAAAGTGTATAATAACCAAACAAACCCAATAACAAGATTAAACCATACAACCAGAGGTGTACAAGCTACAAAGATGAATGATATAAGTTCCTAGCACCTCAGGTGAACAATTACACGACACAATCAGTTGGATAAGAGTTTTGTCAAAGTTGTGCAAAAGTTGTATAAACTTGAAGATAAGGTTACAATATATATCAGTCCTAGGTTCGCTGATAGATTCGCTGTAGCGAATCTATCTAGCGAACCAGATAGATTCGCTGGGCACATACAGGTTCGCCCAGTCGACACCTTAGACAAAAGCTAACTTGAACTACGGGCGAATCTATAGATTCGCCCGTAGGTTCGCTAGAACAACTACAATCAAAAGTCATACAAATAACATACAAAATGTATTACACCGACAAGCCGGTGAGTCCAACCTATACATGTGACTATCAATACTCCCCCTAGGTTGGACCTCACCTGGGGAAGTCTTCTAATTGAGCTCCGTCTTTTTCTCGGCTTCAAAGGTTCTCGATGAATGCTCCTGCCCTATCTTCAATTCCGGCCAACGGATTGGTAACGTCTTCAGATCCGGCCTCATCTTCACTAAAAATCAGCATTGACTCTACAAATTCAGCATCAGCGACATCAGTATCAGGCATTTGTTGAACAATCGTTTCCGCCTAAATTTCTGCTGTATCTTCCTCGCCTATTACATCCAGATCTACAACCTCCACTGGTTTCTCGAACCTCTTCTCAATCGATTGATCCAGCTGTTTAGATAGGTCATCCATGTCCATTTGCTGATCATCAGTCCTCCTCAATCTTTCATTCACCGATCTCAATTCAGCACGGATTCCACGGGCTTTGTTTGCGACCTTCACAAACAGGTTCGCTTCGATCCTTGTATCATCTCCAGCCCCGTGCTTTATCCGGTTTTCACACAACAGTTTCAAATCCTCATCGCTAAAAGAGAAGATCTCCATAGGATCAAACACTCGAATTTCTGGACGATCTTCACCTTTCAATCGGATAACCGCCTCACCCGTGCTGTTGTCATAGAACCATTTGAGGAAATCCTGCAGTCTGGGTGGCTGTGTGTCCGGAACCCTAACCCTGGTCATTACTTTCGGCGCTTCGATCTTCAGAACTATCTTTCCCTTCCATGAGACCCAATGCCTATCCCTTTTCTGCCTCATCCTTCTCGGCTTCTGGTATCCAAAATCAACAAAATTTGTCTTTGCAGCCTCCCTGATAGTTACCTCGAACGCACAAGCCCTGCCACTATTTTCTTTCCCCAGCAGAGGGAGCTCAGCCAACTTCCGCAAATCCCACCGAGGCAAGGTGGCGAAATGCTTCCGATTCTTGATATACGAAATGTCACTGCCCCTTCGCTTAAGCATATACGCGTCTACCAGACTGTTGTACTTCCATGCTATGATCTGTCTATCCATCTGTTTGGTGTTGGGTTCATCCAGATGTTGAAATATGGGCACCTCGGGAACAATTTCTTCTTCTTTTCGGAACCACTCTGATTTGTCTAACTCAACGTGCTCAAACTGATAGCTAACCCCCTTTTCTTCGACCTTATACATCTCCGGCTCGTCATCCAGATCCTCCTCACTATCAGCGTTTACGTCTAACTTTGGTTCATCTATCAAAGTGAAATTCACGCCAGATCCTCCAACCACTTCAACCCCTTCAAAAACATCCAAGTCAATACCCATTTCCTCGTCAAACGTTTCCTCAGCAGCTTTACCTTTTCCCTTATCCTGATCTCCAAATACAACGTCCATTAACGGATACCTTGCAGCATCCGTTAAGGAGTTCAGTTCAGCTTTAGTCATAGCAGGCTCTGTCCCCTCTTTTTCTTTCAGACTGTTCAGTTCCTTGAAAATCCTAACTATCAGGCACTGCTGATCCTTCATCATCCTTCCCATTTCAAATATAACTGTTGACTTTTCGGCACCCTGAGTCTCCAGTGCCTCATGCTTACCCTTCAGTTCTAACAATTCTGACCTCAACCTTTCAATCTCACCCTTCAATTCATTACCAGATTCAGCAGATGTACCCCCGGTATCGTGCTTCGCCTTCTTTGATGCTTCAGCTGATGCATCAGACTTCCTCTTCGTCCGTTTTTCCCTATTTGCATCAATCTCAGCCTGTATCTCATCAACCTCTCGCTCAAATGAACAATCTTTTTCTTTTGCGTACGCCTTCCTTTTCTTTATTTTCTTCTCAACCTCCTCAATATTCTCACTTCCCCGTTTCCTCTCAGACTCCTTCAATCTCTGAATTTGTACCCATCTATCTGCTGGGTACATGTTCTCCCACAAAAACGAAGGCCTCCCACACAATCAGCCTTTACCGACTTGCAGTCACGGAATATCCTTGGATGCATCTCCCATATTTTCAGGACATCTCCAACTACCGGCAGATTCGGCAATTTATCATTCAGCACCATCTGAATGAATCTCGGATACATCAACCATTTAGCGGCTTTGGTAGCATGGATGTTCTCGAGCAGATAATTGTAGATCAACTTCGAAAGATTTGCTTTCTGCCCTCGCCAAAACAGCATCATAGCCCGAGCCCAGTCCAAATTCAGTCCGTTAGTACCCCCTTTCCTATGATCCAGGCCCATAATGAATACGTGTGCGATATACCTCCATTCCTGGATCAGATAGGACTTCACAAACTCCATCTTCTTCTCACCGGGCATCGGACCCTCATAACCCGCAGTTCGGAATGCCCCATATACTTCTTCAGCAGTCATACTGACCTCCTCACCCACATCCTCTTCTAACCTCAAGATTCTAGCCAGATCGGCTTCAGTAAACTCCAAATCATAGCCACTGACTTTGGCACATATACGTGATGGCTGTGCGGATACGTTCATCACTGCAGTTCTCCAGAAATCTCGAACATGCAGCTCGTATATGGTCGGTGAGTGAGAAATGGCGTGATGTATGTGGGATGACTTCAGCCATTTGATACAATCTCTATAGCCGCCGGCCTTTTCGTGGTTCTCGTAAAGCAAAGCACACATATTGTGCTTTCTTTCGAAGAATAATGTCGACATTGTGCCTGAAAAATAAACGGAGATTGATCAGAAACGAAGATTTAAAAAAAAAAACAGTTAATAGATTCGCTGGAAATTAGGTTCGCTTGAAGAGCGAATCTGAGATTTGGCACCAGAACCTATAGATTCGCTGACATGAAAAATCAGTCATTTTGGTCGAGCGAATGTATAGGTTCGCTAGAAACAGTCGGGCGAATCTATGTTGATGCGTGGGCAGTATAACGACATAGTTTCGCTCGAAGTTTTGAACTTTCGTTCAGATTCGCCAGACGAACACAAAGGTTCGCTGGAAACCCTAGTTTCTGTAAAACGTCCAGAATCACAGTCAATACACCATTATCAAGCATACAAAGCAACAAACAGGTAGTATAAACATAAAAGGGGGATATTATGAAGTAAAATCCTAACAGAAAACATCAACTCAGACATTTGATTTTCACATAATCACAGGAGGACGGATTTAACAGGTTTAAGATGCGATTAAGGGTTTAAAACAGAGATTAAGATGAAGGCGATCACATACCAGACAATATTAGTGATGTTTAAGTGTGAAAAAGCCGGTTGAAAGTGAGAATCGAACGTTCGTGAGTGGATTTTTTGAAAAACTTGCTACAGTAGCAGTGACAGCGAATGTGTGAAATGCTTCGCTGTCACTGCATATATATACAGACATAGGTTCTCTGGCAGACATACTAGCGAACTTTAGATTCGCCAGAAGACCAAAAGTCAAGTAAGCCACGGCGGCGAAACAAAGAGGTTCCTGGCGAACCTGAGGTTCTGGCGAACCTGTAGGTTCGCTAGCAGGTTCGCTAGCACAAAAAATAAAATATTTTTGGTTTTTCTCAAATTTTAAATTCTTTGAAACTCCATGAAACCGTCCCACGATTTCAACGCTCCAAAAAATAAACATATTATCCTAAAAATCCAAAAAAAAACAAATAATAACAAGATAGAATTTAGAAAAATAAAATAAAATGAAATAAAAGGACAAGAATTTTAAACGCTAAAGAAGGATATATGTATTTATCATGATGTTTTGAGCAGAACCCGGAGAATCATCGATTGGCGGGATTGCAGATATGTTTGTCCATTTAAACCCATGCCTTAGTCCTTTCAACAAGAGATCAGCAGCTCCTTTTATCATGTTTTTGGTTTGATTGAAGAAGCTCAGACAACTCGGTCCCCACAGACATTTAGGTAAAAAGAACAAGTTCTGTCATCAGGGTATATCTGAGCAATACGATTGACTTTGCTTGAATTTCATGGATCAAATTTTGAATATTGATCGATGCATTTGCTTCTTTTGACACTTTTGCAATTTTTGCATCTTTTCATTGTGAGTGGAGCTTGTCAGCAATTGATTCTTTTGAACACAATGCGACTTATTATTTTGGAAACTCAAATAGTTCAGAGCTCCAGGTCTATACCGACGTATAACAGAGGAGATAAACATTTGAGCATGCTCGGTGAATCTTCAGGTCAATACTTCCGTATAGCAGAGAAGATTCACCAACTCCAGGTCAATACTTCCGTATAGCAGAGGAGTTAAGCACTTTGACTTAATACGTTCTGAGGAGTTAACAAGTAACTCACTCAGAGGCTTTTCCGAAGAGCATCACTAGCAGCTTTTAGCAAACTAGAAACTCGATTCGGGGATAGGGCGAGGGTGATTTGGGATGTTTAGGGAAATCAAGGCAAAGATTTGACGCTCTCAACCCATTTTTGACAGAACCCTTATCTTTGTGCAATCCAATCATGTCAAGGAGATAATCCTTGTTGTCGAGATCTTGAACGTTATGTTTGGCTGCACAATCACTGTTTACTTTGTTTTCGGGCTGAGCCTATCTGACATATCCCAAACGCAATGCTTCTGACCTCCTTCAACGTCTCTTCAACATCAATCAAAACGGAGATCCTGATAGCAAAATTTGAAAAACTATAAATAGTTAATCTTTTATATCTCCCCCAAAATTTCTATATTAAATCTACCTAGTAAGAAATTTTTGTTTTTCAGATTTTCTTAATATATATATACAGAATTAAAAAAAAATAAAAGAAAATAAAAGAAAATAAAATAAGCTAAAATAAAGGAGCGAAGAATAGAGTGACCCACGGAATTTCCAAAGAAGAAAAAGAAAAAGTTATTTACATATTTACAAATTGATTCTCACAGAAAAAGGTTTTCAAAAAGATATAAGTCCCAGCATGGAGATCAGTTCATAAAAACGTGGTTTGTCAAAAGTTTTTGTGAAAAGATCAGCTTTTTGCTTTCGAGTTTCAATAGGAATAATATCAATGAACCCCTTTTCCTGTGCATCCCTGATTGCATGAATTCTTGTTTCAATGTGCTTGGTGCGAGTGTGATGAATAGGATTCTTGGCAATTCCAACAGCAGCTTCATTATCACAAAAGAGTGGCGTATGAAGAAAGTTGATGCCATAATCCATCATCTGATGCTGAATCCAGAGCACTTGGCAACAGCAACTTGACGCAGCTATGTATTCTGCTTCTCCTGTGGACAGAGAGACGGTTGTTTGCTTCTTGCTTTGCCAGGAAACAAGACATTCTCCAAGGTATTGACATCTGCCAGTGACTGATTTTCTGTTAATCCTGCAACCAGCATGATCACTATCAGAAAAAGCATGTAAATCAAAGTTCCCACCTTTTGGGTACCAAAGTCCCAAACGAGAGGAACCCTTAAGGTAACGAAAAATGCGTTTAACAGCTTTCTCATGTGATTCTTTTGGATTGGCTTGGAAACGAGCACAGTAACACACAGCAAATGTAATATCTGGTCGGCTTGCAGTCAGATACATGAGAGATCCGATCATCGAGCGGTACCGATGAGCATCCACAGGATTCCCATTATCATCGGAAGTAAGGCATGTTTGAGCGGTAAAAGGAATCAATTCAGGAGAAGAATCATCCATGCCAAACTTTGTGAGGATTTCCTTGATATATTTCTCTTGGTGGATCAGAATTCCATCAGGCTTTTGTTCCACTTGCAGCCCCAAGAAGAAACACATCTCCCCCATTATTGTCATTCAAAGCGATCCATCATCACCTTTTCAAATTCTCTACACAGCCCTTCATTAGTCGAACCAAAAATGATATCATCAACATACACTTGAACGATCAGCAGCTCCCCATTCACCTCCTTCTTGAACAATGTCATATCTATAGTCCCACGAGAGAAACCTTTGCTGAGAAGATACTGTGTCAGAGTTTCATACCAGATACGTGGAGCTTGATGCAGCCCATACAAGGATATATCAAGCTTGTAAACCTTTGACGGGAAATCTGGATCCTCGAAACCCGGTGGTTGACATACGTAGATCTCCTCATCGATATCTCCATATAGAAATGCACATTTCACATCCATCTGATAAACTTATAAAGTTTTTGTTCGCAGCATGAGCAAGAAAGATTCTGATGGCTTCCAGGCGAGCGACTGGAGCAAAAACTTCGGTGTAGTCAATCCCCTCCTCTTGAGCGAATCCCTGAACAACCAATCTCGCCTTGTTTCTGATAACAACACCGCGATCATCTGGCTTGTTTCGGAAAACCCACTTAGTGCCGATTGGACACTTATTAGGAGGAAGATCAACCAGTTCCCAAACTGTAAGCTTCCTAAATTGCTGCAGTTCCATTTGCATGGCATCCACCCAACTAGGATCTTCAAGTGCTTGTTTATAATTCTTTGGAACAACTTGAGACAGAAAGGCAGCATAGAGACATTCATTAATCAAACCACTCTGACTCCGAGTTCGCACACCATCAGTAATTGATCTTATGATATAATCATGAGGATGATTTTTCAAAGTTTTGAAGTCAGTGTTGAAGAGCAAAGGATTTGTTTCGGTTGAGGGTGTTTGATTTGATGGTTGTGAAGGGGTAGGTGATGTTGGAGGAATTGTATTAGTGGCAGATGATTGAATGGTAGTAGATGAGGATGGAATATCTGATGGAGAAGTTTGAACGGTTTGAGGTGGTGGAGGTGGTGGAATGTCAAATGAAGTGGGAGGTAGTTGTGTAGTTGAAGGTGGTGGTTGTTGTGCAGGTGGATGGTTAAAGATAGAAACTGATGTGTGGAAGGATGTCATCATCGTCAGAGTCAGGAAGATTAAATGATTTGAAAATAGTGGTGGAATCATAAAACCATGCCAGTTCACTGCCAATACTGGTAGTGTTTGACTCTTGCCAGTCAACATAGTAGGACTCTTGCACAATCCGCGTTCGCTTGTTGTAAACACGATACGCCTTTTGTGTGTTCGAGTATCCTACAAAGAAGCATTCATCCGAAACAGCACCAAACTTCGTCTTCTGATCTTGAGTATTCAAAAGAGTACAAGAACATCCAAAGGGGCGCAGAAAATCAATCAGCGGCTTAATCCCTCGAAACATCTGGTATGAAGTCTTCATCTTTTCTTTGACAATCAGTACCCTGTTCAGAACATAAGCTGCACAATTAACTGCCTCCGCCCAGAAAATAATAGGAAGCTTTGACTCAACCAGCATAGTTCTAGCAGCCTCCACAAGGGTTCGATTCTTCCTTTCAGCAACACCATTTTGTTGTGGTGTTCGTGCGGCGCTAAACTGTCTGAGAATATCCCGTTGTTCACAGAAAGAGTTGAAGATATGGTTTCTGAATTCAGTTCCGTTATCGCTTCTGATGGCTTGAACCTTTCTCTTTCCAAGAACCTCGATTTGAGGAATCAGCTTCATCAACTCTTCAGCAGTCTCACTCTTGTATGCCATGAATCTCACCCAGGTGTACCTAGAGTAATCATCTGTGACAACCAAGCAATAAGACTTCTTAGCAATAGATTTGACACTTATTGGACCAAATAAATCAGTATGTAACAATTCGAGGGGTTCTGAGATGATATTTGTAATTTTAAGTTTATGTGGCTTTTTGTGCTGTTTTCCTTTAGCACAAGCCATGCATTTCTCAACCACTGAAAAATCTTTGAGTGGTAAACCCCTGACCAAATTGTTCTTAACCAATTTATTCAGAATTTTAAAATTAATGTGCCCTAAACGTCTATGCCACTGAAACGATTCAAAGGATGAAGCTTTAGACAGGAGACAGGTCACGGTGGAATTTGATTCCTTTGATCCCATATTCAGCATATAGGTATCATTTCGTCTCGGAGCTCTCATGATCACCATTTCTTCAGGAATAGTAAACTCTGGCTTCAAGAACAAACATTCATTTGGAAGAAACATCACTGGAATATTCTTATCACAGATTTGTGATACACTGAGAAGATTAAATGCCAGTTCAGGAACATAGTTGACGTTTTCCAAAGTAAGTGAACCATTTGAGACTTCTCCTTGACCAATCATCTTGCCACCTTTCTTGTCTCCCGCGAAAGCAACATATCCGCCATTGATGATTCGATAGTTAGTCAGTAGGTCCTTCAACCCTGTCATATGTCTGGAACATCCGCTGTCAATATGCCAATGACTATTTACAACGGCATTTGAATGTCCCTGACATTTATTAAAAAAAATAAAAAGTTAGACCTTTGAAATTGGCACACAAGCCTTTGTGTACTTGGGTGGTGGAGCAGATGAAGAATTACAAAAGAAATTATTTACAAATGTGTTTAATCTTTTTCCGAAAGATTTTTGCTTTGAGCTGTTTTGGATTAACGTAGGGCATTGCTTAGCAGTATGACCAGTATTTCCACACTTAAAACAATTAGACTTCAAACCCCCTTTTGAAGCTTTGTTAACAGAAATTTTATCCATTTCAATTTCCTCATCACATTCAGACAGTTGAGAATTGCAGTCACTGTAAGAGTCATAAGGTACTTTTGACTTACCTGTTGTGACTTTTACTTTTTCAGATCTAGATTTAGGTTTTGAAATTCTCACTGGTGTGAAAGATGGAATTTGCTGAGTGAAGAACTTTTGAAAACAGTTTGTTTTTGTTTGACTTTCAGAGACATGACCTGAAAGTTTGTCTTTGTCATTCTCACATGCATTTTCAATCAAAACATCATTCAACACATTAGGGTTTGAAGTAGTGCACCCTAAGTTACTATTAAACATAGAATTGTCTGAATATAACACATTACTACAAACAGAATTAATTAAACTAATGTCTTCAAAAGACTTCTTGGAATCAGAACTAGAGCAATCACTACTGCTAGAACAACCGAGCCCAACACTCCCACCATATGCGTAATCCTCTCTAACCTCCTTAAGATTTACTCCACTTAAACCTGCAATGGAACTGTTAGTATCATTCTGTATAATCTCTTGTATCAACTCATTTGAGGGATGAGGAATAGGTGTTGGAGAGTAACAGAAGGTACTAGGTGGGGGATATGCATATGTTTCATTGTTGTTAAGACCCAAACCTGTCTTAACTCTGGCCCCCCGTTGTTTCTTGCAGAGTTCCTCCCTTTTCATACTAGATATTGTCCACTACTGCAATTTGTTTTTAAGTTTTCTTGCTTCAAATTCAGCAAGTGTAACTTGCTCAGTCAAGTAGTTTATTTCACAGTTCTTTTCCAAAAGAGTTCTTTTTAAGTGTTCATTTTCTTTTATAGCTTCTCTTAATTTGACAAAATATTTTGATTCACTTAATTTAAGCTCTTTGATGGTTCTTTTTAATTCGTTTTCGTTTGACATTAACAATTTATTAGCTTTGTATATGCCAATTAAACGAATTTTGCAAGCAGATGAACACATATCTTCAATAACATCATAAGGAAGACCAATTACCAGTTTTTCGGCAGCAAGAGCACGATCACACTGGCAGTAGGGAGTGCTTCTTTTGAATTCATCAATTGCATCAAGCCTCGCCTTCTCAATCATTGCTTCCAAGTTGAGTTTTGACTCCTCCTCATTCTTCACTTCATTAACAGCAGCTTCACAAACCAATCCTGAATGATTCAGATGCCCTTGAACAATAGCATCTGATTGATCTTTATCAACATTCTCCACTTTCTCTTCCTCATCTTTACCATAAAATTCTTTGAAAGGATCAAAGCAATTTATATAGTTGTCATCATTCTCAACAATCTCAGCAACAAGGGCATGATTAATTTCCTCCTTGGTTTCTTCAATTTCTGCACTCCAATCAAAGTTGGTGAGCAGTGCAGTTTCATTCTTTGACTTTGCTTCCTCAAGCCTTTCTTGATTTGGAACAGATCTTGGATTTGCAGAGTTTACGGGTTCAGTAACAATTGGTAAAGGACATTCCCTTTTGAAGTGACCCAATTGTTTGCAGTTATAACATCTCAGCTTTCCCTTGTCATACCCCAGCTTGCTATTCTGCCCCTGATTCCCAAAGTTTCTTCTACCTGTTCTTTCCATAAATCGTCTGGCACGAAGAGTAAGCATGGCCATTTGCCATTGGATGTCGGTTTCTTCCAGATCATCAGGATCCACCTGATACATATCTTCTACAGTCATCCCCTTTCCCTTTAACTCACCGACAACCAGAGCTTCATAGCTATGAACAAACATTCCAAATAAAGCCATTGTGTCAGATGGAATCTGATTGGTGACAGATGCATTTGAGCTTGAACCAGCATTTGTGGATGCACCAACAGATTTAGCAGACACATGACTCGATGATCCTCCAAGTGCAGCACTGTAGATGTAAGAGTTTGCAGCGGATGAAATAAGTGCAGCATTCTGAGAAGGAATATTTGGAACCATCATAGACTGATTGTATTCTCTTCTCTTCACATCAAGATCGAATGACTTCAGCTTGTTTATAACATCCATCAGCTTGTAGTCAGGAAAGTTTCTCTCTTGTTTCAACAGTTTGATTTGAAGACTCCACTGAGGGGGAAGAGAATCTAACAGTTTTGTGACTTGTTCATGATTGCCCAGCTTATCATCATACTTCTTCAGATTACTTGATACAGATAGGAATCGATTTGTAATATCAGTCAAGTTCTCTTGCGAATACCCCACGAAGGAGTTGAACTCCTTTTCAGCTTGAGCTTTCCTATCCAGTTTCAGATCCTCATTACCATCATAGAACTCGCACAATGCATCATACAAGCTTTTTGCAGTTGTGTGTTCAGCAAACCGTTGAAGATATCCTGATGCAAACAAAGTATCAATGCCCCGAGTGCCTTTTTGTCACGATCAAGTAACTTGGTATCTGCTTCAGTAAAAGTACTTGGATCTGTGTTTATTGAAGTGACAGTTCCTTCAACTGTCGTTGGCACGTGCGGACCATTTACAATAGATTCCCATTGGTTGTAGTCCGTGTAATAGAAAAAGGCTTTCAAACATCTTTTCCAGTCTTCAAAGTTTTCACCACTAACAAGCCTCGGTGGCCTGTTAGGTTGAACACTATCCAGATCATTCATATTCAGTGTTGATGAAGCCATAATTTTGAGCAGATTATAGATTCGCTGAAGACAAATAGATTCGCTGGCTAGATTCGCTCAAAGAACACAGCAAATTCGCTGGTAGATTCGGTGATGACAGATTCGCTAGACAAACAAAACAGATTCGCTGACAGGCAAGCACAGTTTCGCTCGCCTGATTTTGGCAGCAGTTTCGCTTGCACAATGAGCCAAACAAGTGAACTTTCGTTCAATGAGATGTCAGATTCGCTAGCCACAACACAAACCAACAGTACAAAAATTTGAATTAGGTTCGCTGGATGAACACCTAGATTCGCTGGAAGAACAGACAGTTTCGCTGGGTTACGAACAAACCAGTAACAGTACGAAAACAACCCGAACAGCCTCAAAACTTGACCATTTGTAGACACGTTTGTTTTAAAAGCTTCCTATGACTAAATATGACAATACTTGAGCAAAGTACAACTCCAAAACACCAAAACAAGCCCAGAACAGAATCAAATAGTGTTTTGACACAAAAACCCCAAAATCAACACAAAAAATCACTTGAATCAAACAATCAAGAGCACTAAGGCTCTGATACCATATTGTTGGTCCATAATGATCGTGATTTCAGTGCTATATTGACTTGTTTAACAACGAAACACACTTGACTTGAACAAACAAAGTGTATAATAACCAAACAAACCTAATAACAAGATTAAACCATACAACCAGAGGTGTACAAGCTACAAAGATGAATGATATAAGTTCCTAGCACCTCAGGTGAACAATTACACGACACAATCAGTTGGATAAGAGTTTTGTCAAAGTTGTGCAAAAGTTGTATAAACTTGAAGATAAGGTTACAATATATATCAGTCCTAGGTTCGCTGATAGATTCGCTGTAGCGAATCTATCTAGCGAACCACATAGGTTCGCTGGGCACATACAGGTTCGCCCAGTCGACACCTTAGACAAAAGCTAACTTGAACTACGGGCGAATCTAGGTTCGCTAGAACAACTACAATCAAAAGTCATACAAATAACATACAAAATATATTACACCGACAAGCCGGTGAGTCTAACCTATACATGTGACTATCAAGCAGTAATGAACATAGCAGCAGTATTGTCTATGTAAATAGGAGTTTTGAGAAAGTTAAACCCGTAGTCAAGCAATTGGTTTTGTAACCACAAAACTTAAGAACATCCTGCAGATGCAGCTATATACTCTGCTTCAGCTGTGGATACAGAAACATTGGTCTGCTTTTTGCATTGCCAAGAAACAAGTCTAGGACCCAGAAATTGACATCCACCCGTAGTCGATTTCCTGTTGAGAGCACACCCACCAAAGTCACTATCAGAATAACTATATAATTCAAAATTGCCTTCATAAGGATACCATAACCCGAGATTCGGCTTCCCTTTAAGGTATCTGAAAATACGTTTAACAGCAACCAGGTGCGACTCTTTTGGATCAGACTGATATCTGGCACACACACATACAGCATACATAATGTCTGGTCTTGATGTAGTAATATACATCAATGAACCAATCATTGATCTGTACAGTGTCTGATCAACGGATTTCCCTTTTGGATCCGGCTGTATCTTGCAATTCACATCAGATGGCGTTCGAATATTTTGACAATCCTGCATCTTGAACTTTTTCAGCAACTTTTAAACAAACTTTGATTGGTTGATAAAAATTCCTTCAGCTGACTGTTTGACTTGCAATTCGAGAAAGAAATTGATCTCTCCCATCGAACTCATCTGAAATCTTGATTTCATAATCTCTTCAAACTCTTTGCACATGGACGGACTTCTTGATCCAAAGATGATATCATCCACATACACTTGAACACATAGAAGATCTTCATTTTCCCGCTTCATGAATAAAGTAGGATCAATCTGACCTCTTGTAAAACCATGTTCCAGCAAATGTTTAGATAGCGTCTCGTACCAAATCCTTGGGGCTTGATGTAGACCATATAAAGCTTTGCTCAATTTGTATACACGATGTGGATACTCAGGATCCTCAAAACCTAGAGGTTGTCTGACATACACATCATCGGTAATTGGTCCATACAGAAAAGCGCCTTTTACATCCATTTGAAACACTTTGAACTTCATGAAAGAGGCATAAGCTAGAAAAACGCGAATAGCTTCAAGTCGAGCGACCGGAGCAAACACTTCTTCATAGTCGATACCTTCTTCTTGAGTGTAACCTTGTGCAATAAGTCTTGCTTTGTTTCTTACAACAATGCCACGTTCATCCGGCTTGTTTTTGTACAACCATCTTGTACCAATCGCATTTTCTCCTTCAGGTAAGTCCACCAATGTCCACACTTCTTGTTTTCTGAATTGAAGTAACTCCTCTTGCATGGCTTCAATCCAACTATTATCTTGTAACGCTTCTGAAATGTTTTTCGGCACCACTTGAGAAAGAAAACATGAATAAAGACAAACGTTTGCATGTTCAGTCTGAGTTCTCATAGTTCTCTGATTCAAAGGTCCTATAATCTGAGAAAGAGGATGATTCTTGTGAACTCGATGAGTTGGAATTGAATCACCTTGTACATGTGTCTCCAGATTAGACTAATTCAGATTCGGTAGATCTTGTAGAATTGTAGAAGCATGCGGAGTGAAATTAGGAACTTGTTCTGGTGAATTGATGAAGTAGTCAAATGTTTCTGGAACAACTTCAACATTCGGATATGATGATGGTTGATTTTGAACAGATCCACCATCATTAGGAGAACTTTGCGGATTCACATCATCACCAAAATTGTTTGATTCTTGATCTTCTTGAGAACCAGATGGACCCGGAGCTTGATTGCATACACCATTATCAGGATTATGACATGACATGAACGGATACTCAGAGTTGAGATTGCTATCATCGTCATTATCAGAATCATCACTGAAACATCCTAAGTCTCCTGATTCTTTACTCGATTTTCCTGAAAAGTCAAACAAGTTAGAATTTAAAGATTTTGATAATGAATCTAAATCAAACAACCATTCGGGACCATGAGCCACTGACGGAAACGAATTTTCTAAAAACTTTACGTTAATAGTTTCAATAACAATGTTCGTTTTCATATTAAAAACCCGATAAGCTTTTGAAACCGAAGAGTAACCAAGGAAAAATCCATCGTCAGATTTTGACTCAAATTTACCGAGATGAACACTTAAATTTAAAATCGATACAGGACAACCAAATGCTTTCAAATATGAAATATTCGGTTTTCTTTCAAACAATAACTCATAAGACGTTTTATGTTTTTCCTGAACCAATAATGTCCTGTTCTGTACAAAGCAAGCAGTAGCAATAGCTTCGTCCCAGAATGTGATAGGGATTTGGCATCTGCAAGCATGGATCCTGCTGCTTCAATTAGTGTTCGATTTTTCCGTTTTGCCACACCGTTTTGTTGAGGCGTTCTTGGAGCACTAAATTGACGAGCAATTCCTTTTTCTGCACAAAACAAATCGACATTAGAGCTTTTAAACTCGGTTCCATTGTCACTTCTCAAGATTTTTACTTTACAATCCAACTGATTTTCAACTTTGATAATGAATTCTTTTAACAACTCAGCAGTTTCAGATTTAACATGCAAGAAATAAACCCAAGAAAATCTAGTAAAATCATCAATGATGACAAAACAATAAGACTTCTTTCCGATGCTTTGAACATTTGTTGGTCCGAAAAGATCCATGTGTAGCATCTGTAAGGGTTTTGAAATGGAGTTTTTTGGCTTGGACTTAAAAGACATTCGGTGCTGTTTTCCTTTCAAACATGCTGGACAAAGATCAGTTGTTGAGAATTTCTTTGACGGTATTCCCACAGCATGATTTCCAGTCACCAGTCGGTTCATGTTTCTGAAGTTTGAATGGCCCAGCCATCTATGCCAAAGCTGACTCTCATCATTTGATGCATGCGCAATGAGACATGTGGTTTCGGTTTCAGCTTCAATCTGCAACATATCAAGCTTGTATACATCACGATCTCTTGGAGCTTTAACCACCACACATTCATTGTCAATCTTGAAACCTGGTTTGAGTATGTAACAAAAAGAGTCATCAAACAATGTTGAATAAGATTTGTCACAAATTTGAGATACACTTAGCATATTAAAGTTCAACTGGGCACAGTAGTTGACTTTATCAAAGCTAGATCTGGATGGTTTCGCAAGGTAGTGTTGCAAGAACGTATAGGTTCGCCGGCTTACAAAGTGTCGGGCGAACTTATAGGTTCGCTAAGAACAACGAGCGAATCTATGCAAACGCTTGGTATAGATTCGCTCAAAATTTTGAACTTTCGTTCAGATATTAACTAGATTCGCTGGTCTTGCAGAATTGAAGATTTGAAGAACACCAAGAACACACACACTGTGTGAGAGAAAATCTCAGATCTGCACTTTTTCTTCTGATTTCTTGTAATTTTTGAAGTGGAAATGATGTTTTTGATGATTATAAGTGAAGATCTACCACGAAATGTTGTAGATCTGAGGATTTGAATGAAGATTCAAAACTCAGATCTGGTTTCTCTCTCTAAAAACCAATCAGATCTACTTTCTCTCTCTAAAATTTCTTCATAAAACTCTAATAATCAGCTTCAATCTTCAACAAAATGATTCAATTGGATCTCTATTAGGCTCTGATACCAATTGTTGGTCCCATAACACCTTTGAATCAGTAATTTGATGAAGATTTGGATCAAAATGGTAAAATAATGATGAACATAAGATGAACAATGAAGAACACTACTAAAAGCTCAGATTTGATTCATATTGATTTGCATCAGATGTTGTTACATGGAAAGACCGCAAATCATGCTCATTCAAGCCTACAAAAACCCTAATTGCCATTTACTATTTATAGCCTAATGACACTTTGGACTAATGACAATTAGGACCCTATACTTAGACTAAAACATGACAAATGGAAATAATACAAATAAAACCCTAATGTTTAGTCTAATTTATGACAAAATATATATATTACATAAAATACTTAAAATGACGAAACTGATTAAATATATTTTGTTGACACAAAATATATTTATTAACAATAAAATTCCGTCGCCTTCAACGTTTTGTCTCTAATCTTCGTCCCGAACGCGTCGTCTTGACTTTGGCGTTGAGTTTGACCGTTGACATTGACTTTTATTGACTATGATTGTGTTGATAATATTAGACTACAATTCAGGTCCAACAATAACGTAATCATATCTTGATCCCAGTCATCCAGATTACGAACAAGTTTTAGCTCAAACGTCTCTTCATGATAGAAAAATCTCAGAATTGGCTTCCTCTTCTGCGAACCATCAAATACCTTCAATCCCGGATTGGTTACTTTATCAAATTATTCGTCTGAGAATTCATCTAAGTACATATCACGAAGAACCAACTTTTTCTGCTTCTTCTTCTTATTATTCAAATAAGCCTGATCCACTTGTTGACCACGAAATTCCAGAAATTTAGGCATTCGGCTAATTCATGCGTCCAACAGCATTGCACAATTATCACCACACTCAGCCCTTGTATGATTTATCAATCTCAGCTTGTGCAACTCTTTCAAGTCTTGAACAGGAAGTTTGAATATGCTAGAGTAATAGTGATAAACATCACATAAACCATTAACTCTTTTGATAAAAAAAACATCAAACACTTCATCATACTTCCATGTAATAATCTTCACATCCTTGGACTTTTCCTGCACGATCATTGAGTCAAGTAGGTCGGCAACGGATTGACCTTTACTCAGCACTGATCTCACAATATCACCTACTGTGGCAGCTTTATGTCATGACTCACGTACGTCCATAGGAATGTGGTACGCTTTCATCTCACTCGGAAACATGTCAATCAGATCTTTTCTCTTTTTATGTGCATCTTCAGGTAAAGCCATCAATAGTATCTCCTTTGGTTCCAATACTTTGAACCTTTTGGTTAGTTCAAAATACTGTGGATTATTATAATCCAAAAAGAGCAGACGGTTATGCATCTTTTCTGACGCTTGAAAGCTCACAACAATCTTTATCAACGACTCCTTCTTCAACCTCTTCAAAGTTTTATACGGATAATTTCTTGATTGTAACCATTGACGCATATTAACCAACGTCATCTCCTTTGGATTTTGATGATACAATTCTTCCGGAGGAAGATCATCAATGTTCAAGCTTTCTTGTAATGGCGTCCATTCACCCGGTTCAACAACGAAGTCTTTGTCACCACCGTCTACTTTATCTTGAGCATTGACACAGTTTTCTGTTGGACCTGAATTGTAGTCTAATATTATCAACACAGTCAAAGTCAACAAAAGTCAATGTCCGGTCAAAGTCCACGTAAAAAGTCAAATGGCGCGTTAGAGACGAAGAACCGAGTCAAGACGTTGAAGTTGTTTTATGTCTAGGATCGTTAATGTAATAAATATATTTTGTGTCAACAAAATATATTTAATCTAGCTTTAGACATGTTTTAGCCTTTTAACTTGTTATTTTCTAATTAGTCAAAGTGTAGGGACTATTAGTGTAATTAGCATGTTAAGGACTCACTATAAATAGTAAAGTGCAAATAGGGTTTTGGAGGCTTGAATGAGCTAGTGAATTGGGGTTTCCATGTAAAAAACATTTTATGCAATTCCACATAGATCAAATCTGAGTTTATTGAGTGTTCTTCATTGTTCATATCATATTCATCCATATTTTTGTCACTTTGATCCAAATCTTCATCAAATTACTGATTCAATAGTGTTATGGGACCAACAATTGGTATCAGAGCCTAAGGGGATCCATTTTTAAATAATTTGTTGAAGATAGTTGCTGATTTTAAAGAATTGTGTAGAAGTTTTAGAGAGAGAAACCAGATCTGATGGGTTTTTAGAGAGAGAAACCAGATCTGGGTTCAAAATCATCAGATCTACATCAACAATCATCAGATCTGTTGATTTCAGCAACATATTTCAGATCTAGAAGCCGAGATCTACAAGAAAATATAAGAAAATTTCATATCTGGAGTGTTTCTCTCACACACAGTCGTGTGTGTGTTCTTGGTGTTCTTCAAATCTTCAAATCTGCAAGACCAGCGAATCTAGTTAATATCTGAACGAAAGTTCAAAATTTTGAGCGAATCTATACCAAGCATTTGCATAGATTTGCCTGTTGTTCTTAGCGAACCTATAAGTTCGCCCGGCACTTTGTAAGCCAGCGAATCTATAGGTCCTTGCACACTACCTTGCGAAACCATCAAGATCTGAGCGAACCTATAATTTCTTGACACTTTTCTGCACCAACAATCAACAAAACAAAACCATCATCGCACACATCACCATAACCTGACCAAAATCATCTCTTTCATATTACTACCACAGATCTGTTAGTTTTTTTTTAACACTCAAACCAAAACCAAACCCGAAATCAAATCCTTACCCGATTCATTTTTCTTTAACCCAAACCCATAACACATCATTCAACCATACCCATAATCATTTTCATTTAACCCAAACCAAAACCCTAACCCGATCCAACACCCTAACCCAAACCCGTTTTTACAGATCTTTGAACTTCATCTACATCGAAACATAAAAAAAAAGTGTAAAGAACAAGTAGAAGCTGGGTTCGTGTGTTTGTATGTTGTTGTGTTGTTGAACATGAGCTAGAAAGAAGAAAAAAGGTACGTGTGTGTTGTTGTTGCGGCTGACAAAAACAAACAAATCTTGCGGCTGTTGTTTGTTTAAAATCTGAAACGAGAGAAAGAGTTGTTTGTGTGTGTAAAATCAAACCAAGACAGAGAGAGTGTAGTGAAGATTTAAGGTTATTTGCTGCGTTTGTGTGTGTTGTTGCAACTAAAAAAAAAGAACAAGACGGAGTTCGGAGATAGATTTGCGTGCGTGTATGATGCTGTGATGTTGTTGAAAGTAGAAGAAGAAGAAAGAAGGAGCAGAAGAGTTCATGTTTGTGTTATGGTTATGTTGCAGATCGAAAATGAAAGAGGGAGAGAGAGTTTGAAGTGTGGCTATGTGTGTGTGTTCTAGAGAGAAGATAGATGAAGGTTAAGTGTTGTTGTGTTTTGCTGTTTCAAAGTGAACGAGAGAGAGAGAGTATAATATGAGTGTGTTTGCTTTGGGTGAACAAGAGATAAAGATAAGGTTTTAGGTTTTGGTGGACAAAAATGTGTCAAAGGAATTTTGAAAGAAGATTAAGATAAGGTTCATGATATATGTTGTTGATATAAAAAAAAAAACTAACTAACTTACTGATGACCGTATAAGAAAGAAAAGGTGGAGTCACATTTATTAAAATTAATGCATTAGCCCTTGTTTTGTGTCACGATTATTTTTTTCATTTTGCCGGGTGTTAAAGTTAAAAAAAAATAATTATGGGCGTTTTCAATCAAGTCGTCATTAAATTTTACAAAGTGACTTCTTTTGGCCGGGTGTTTATTTTTGTCAGTCTTTGGGCCAAAATTCATTCAGTTAAGTTGAAATATTTTTGTCAGTGGCCGGGTATTAGTTGTTACTATTCTTTGGGGCAAATTTTTGTTCAGTTGAGTGGAAAATATTTTTGTCAGTTGGCCTGATGTTATTTTTTTTGTTATCTTTTGGGCATAAATTTGATTAAGTGTGTCGAAAATATTTTTCTATCTCTGGCCGGGA
Organism: Tagetes erecta; assembly: GCA_030867185.1. Classification (NCBI taxonomy): domain Eukaryota; kingdom Viridiplantae; phylum Streptophyta; class Magnoliopsida; order Asterales; family Asteraceae; genus Tagetes; species Tagetes erecta. The sequence continues at coordinate 10,896,022 of CM061497.1, forward strand.
CTTTCTAAAAATTATTTTTAGGCTAAATTTTAAACCGATTATCGATTAAAAAAATGGCTTATGCAGAACTTTTTAAATCTTTCGAATCTGATGATCTCACAATGGCACAAAGCCGGTTTGATAATTTTGCAGTTTTAAAGAATGAAAGGATGCCTGAGTTTCTCGATCGATTTGTGATGGTGGCAAATAACCTGAAGAAGCAGGATCCAGAACTCGGAAATCATGAACGGGTTAAGAGATTGCTTGATTCTCTCCCACCAAAGTGGAGTTCACTTGGAAAATCGATTAGAAGAGAAAGAGGATTTACTGATCTCAAACTGGTGGAGGTGATGGACATATTAAAATCTTTTGATGATAAAGATGAGAAAAATGATGAAGGAAAGAAGGAAGCAGAGGATGAAGAGATGCTGAAAGCAAAGGAAGAAATCAATCGTGCTTTAATTGCTGAAATTGTTGAGGAGTCTGCTCATGATGATAACTATATTGATTGCTTCGATCCTTTCAAAGAATTCTATTGTGAAGATGGTGAAAATTCTGATGAGGTTGTTGATGAGTTGAAAGTGGTAAGGGATGAAGAAGTTCGAGATGGTATTGATGGTGAAGCTGGTGTCCAAACTGAAGTTCAAACAGATGTTATTGTTCAAGGAAATCTGGGTCAGGAAAAGATAATTCAGTCTGGGTTGGTTTGTGAAGCTGATGACAAGAAAGAAATGAGGGTTTTTGCTACTGTTGATCATGAGAAGAAGAATGCTGAAGAACAAAAGCTTAACATGGAAGCTGTGATTGAAAGAGCCAAGCTTGAAGCTGTGGATGAGTACAAAAGGAACACTCCTTATTGCCAGTGTGAACGTGCCCTTGCTGTTGAAAAACTGGTAATTGGTCTTCCTTATGAAGTTGTAGAAGATATGTGTTCATCTGCATGCAAAATTCGTTTAATTGGCATATACAAAGCTAATAAATTGTTAACGTCAAATGAAAACGAATTAAAGAGAACTAACAAAGAGCTTAAAGTGAATGAATCAAAATATTTTGTCAAATTAAGAGAAGCTTTGAAAGAAAATGAACATTTAAAAAGAACTCTTTTGGAAAAGAACTGTGAAATAAACTATTAGACTGAACAAGTCACGCTTGCTGAATTTGAAACAAGAAAGCTCAAAAATAAAATGGAACAATGGACAATTGCAAGCATGAAAAGGGAGGAGTTATGGAAGAAACAAAGGGGGGCTAGAATTAAGCCTGGGTTGGGTCATGAGGATAAGGCTTTTGTATATCCTCCTCCCAGCACTTACTGTTACTCTCCTACACCAACTCCACACCCGACCAATGAGTTGATTCATGAAATAATTCAGAAAGATAGTGATAGTTTGTATGCAGGATTAGAGAATGTGAATCTTAGAGAGGTGCGAGATGATTATGATTCTTCCACTGGCATGGGATATAGTAAAACGTGTACTGACAGTCAAGCTAATGATTGCTCAGTTCCTGTTGTTTCTAATCCTGTAACGGTTGTTACCTCTAATTTCTTTGATAAGTTTAAAGCAGGTGAAATTCCTACGTTTGAGCCTGTCATGAATGAGAAGGTAGAGTTAATTCAGGAATCACCTAATCATCAAGCTCCGATCACATCAACACACTCAATTCCTATCAATCAAGATCCGTTGGAAGCATTGGTACTTATTGAAGACTGGACAAGTTCAGATGATGAATCAAAGACAAAGGAGAGTCTCGGAGTTTCAAAGATCAAGATGTCATCTGCAACTGTCAAATCTGAAATGCTTCCAAAGCCTGAATCAAGACAAATCCGGGTCTCAGTCCCAGCTGCAAAACAAGTCAGTCTTCCATCCAAAGCTCAAAAGAAGAAGTCTTCACCTCTATCCATCATATCTCAAGTTTGTAAAAGACTTGAGAACAAGCAAGTGAAGATCTCAACTCCCATCCAACAAAGCAAAACAACAATCATGCAACCACCCACAACTCAACATAAGAAGCCACAAATCTGTCAAGAAGTTGCATCAAGCTCGAAGAAAGCCCCACCCCCAGCTGCTCCACACGGGCCAATCAAGCATCAAAAGCCATTCAAGGCTTGCTTCAAGTGTGGAAAGGATGATCACGTGCTCAAAGAATGTCCAAAAAGACATGCTCTAGTTACTAAAGGCAAACAAATTTGCTTCTCTGGATTTCAAGGTAAAGAACAAACATCTTTGAAAGGTCGGATGACGATTATTCCATCTTTACCTAATCATGTGAAGCCGGTTTCACATAATTCAAAGATGAATGCGACAAAATCATCAAAAACAAAATCTTTTTCCTCGGGATTTAAACAGAAAATGATTTCCAAATTTAATTCTTTCAAATCGAAAATGTTTGAACCTAAACAAGTTTGGCAAATTAAAAGAAAAGAGGAAAAGATAATTGATACAAGAACATGTTGTGTGCTTAAACAAGTGTTTTACACCAATGAAAGTGGAACGCCCAGGACTACGATGGCCTGGGTTCCCCTTTCTAACTAATCTATTAATGAGTACAGGAACATTTCAGGAGGACTGTTAGTAATCCGGTTTACTGACAGAGAATGTTCCTTATTCAAATTTGAGGCGGAACAAACAGGTCATGGTTCTGGTATCTTATCCACATTCTGGATCTTTCTTTGATTTTCACAGCCACTGCATTTTTCTTGTTAACTCATTTATCATCTTTTGATAGAGTAATATGGAAGACGTTTCTTTCGTAATTTCTATTTTATATATTGTAAATAGTTAAAAAAAATTAAAAAAAAGGAAAATTAAAAAAAAGGGAGTCTAACATTTTTACTTGTATTTTTGATCAAGTTTTCTCATCCCTTTAAGGTCGCTCTTGAGTCTTTTGAAAATTTCAATTTTGTGCTGAAATAGAAATTTTGGGGGAGTAATATCTCAAACGAAAATATAATGAATATCATTATTCAAAACTCTTTGTGTAAATATTTTGTGTCTTTTGAAGGTTTCAGGTTTGCATGGAAAAGCAACCAAAGGAGGACGTTGATTTGTGTAATGATGTGTCAATAGGCTCAGCCCGAATACAATTAGACAACAATTTTGTGATCAAACTAAATTCAAAAAGAGCTCGGTGATGAGGAGTACTTTCACAGACATTTGGCCTGCACAAAGTAATAAGTTTTGACAAAAATGGGTTGAGAGCGTCAAATCTTTGCCTAGATTTCCCCAAATATCCCAAATCACCCTCACCCTAACCCTGGATTGAGTTTCTAGTTAGCAAAACAAAATACAAAGCTGCTAGTGTTGCTCTTCAGAAAAACCTCTGAGTGAGTTACTTGTTAACTCCTTAGAATGTATTGAGTCAAAAGTGCTTAACTCCTCTGCTATACGGAAGTATTGACCTGGAGTTGGTGGATCTTCTCTGTTATACGGAAGTATTGACCTGAAGATTCACCGAGCATGCTCAAATGTTTATCTCCTCTGTTATACGTCAGTATAGACCTGGAGCTCTAAACTATTTGAGTTTCCCAAATAATAAGTCGCAATGTGTTCAAAAGAATCATTGCTGACAAGCTCCACTCCCAAACATGCAAAAATTGCAGAATGTCAAAAGTGGCTCATAAATCGATCAATATTCAAGTTTTGATCCAAGAATTTCAAGCAAAGTCAATCATATTGCTCAATAAACCTTGATGATAGGACAAGTTACTTTGCTGAATGTCTGTGAAACCAAGTCGCTTGAGTTTCTTCAAATCGAACCAAAACATGATAAGATCGTCACAGGTTGCTTGTTGAAAGGAACAAGGCATGGGTTTAAATGGACAAACATATTGACAATCTAGCCAAGTCTTTGTTTCTTCGGATGGTCGCTCGAAACGCATTATCTGATATCCTTCATGAAAATTTCGTTTATTATCCTTTTATTTTATGTTTGGGTTCTTGAGTCTTGTTGGTCGTGTGTACCTTATGGGATGTGTTCTCTTTGTCAAAAATATTCGTGATCTTGTCGGGCTCGTCCTCTCATTTCCGAATTTTTAAGTTTTTAATTAAAAAAAAACCAAAAAGATTTTTAATTTCAAAATTATTTTCAAGTCTTCCATATTATGCTATTAATATGCTATCATTTTCACATGCATTTCACGGGAAATTGCACACACAAACGAACACGGGTTCGCTTGTCTTCATACACAAATAAACACGGGTTTATTTTGTTTAATGAAATGATCTAATGAGAATCTCGAGATTTTGTCTGTGATTGTTGTGTTACAGATATTTGCTGCAAGTAATGGCCGATCATTAGTTGAGCAAAGCACCTGACCAGAGAACCTGTTCCTCGAAGTTTTTCAGAAGATACCGAGCTAGGAAGCCTTCTCCTACATCTTCTGAAGCACTCAAGAAAAGATAGTTCGAAAGCAGTTTCAAAATTTACGAAAGGATGCACAGAAAATGGGAGAGCTTGTGAGATATAGGATCTTCAGCAACATATTTGACAAGCATCAGTCTTGGGGGAGTTTTGTTGGATCAGAAATTAAGACTTAAGTTTACCAAATTGAAGATCCAACAGTATTGACTTATCGGTGCTGAACACGATGCAAGACGTTGATAATAATAGACTATGGGGGAGTATTGTTGGACCTGAATTGTAGTCTAATATTATCAACAAAGTCAAAGTCAACAAAAGTCAATGTCCGGTCAAAGTCCACGTAAAAAGTCAAATGGCGCGTTAGAGACGAAGAACCGAGTCAAGACGTTGAAGTTGTTTTATGTCTAGGATCGTTAACGTAATAAATATATTTTGTGTCAACAAAATATATTTAATCTAGCTTTAGACATGTTTTAGCCTTTTAACTTGTTATTTTCTAATTAGTCAAAGTGTAGGGACTATTAGTGTAAATAGCATGTTAAGCACTCACTATAAATAGTAAAGTGGAAATAGGGTTTTGAAGGCTTGAATGAGCTAGTGAATTGGGGTTTCCATGTAAACAACATTTTATGCAATTCCACATAGATCAAATCTGAGTTTATTGAGTGTTCTTCATTGTTCATGTCATATTCATCCATATTTTTGTCACTTTGATCCAAATCTTCATCAAATTACTGATTCAATAGTGTTATGGGACCAACATTTTCATACTCCTCGTTTATTTGACTGAATGTAAGTCCATTCAAATAAACAGGATTAGACTTCATCCTTTCCAGATAAGCAAACCTTGCATCTAGATCGACTTGAATATCTTCACAGACATTCACTTCAGTTTCAAACCCAGACTGACCAGCTTCTTCCGATATATCCATCACTTCCATTGCTTGTACAGTTTCAGCTTGAACCGGCTCAACCTGAACTGCTTCCTCTGTTCTAGCTTTCTTCATGGATACATCTTCTTTAACAATTTCAGGCACTTCATCAAGTTTACGTTTTCCCTACGCTTTATCATATGTAATAACAGCAGTAGCATCATCGGGAATAGGGATTGATTCAACAATCGGTTCTATCACAGTTTTAGATCGTCGTGATCTGGTTTAATAAACTGTGACGTCCCTAGGAGTCACAGATACTCCAACTTCTTCATCCGCTACGAATTCTTTATCTGATTCAGTACTTTTAGTTTCCTCTTCTTTCAACCACTTTTCAAGAACTTCTTTTTCAGCACGCAAAGTATTACATTCTGCATGTAATTCATAATCGATCTTCAGATTTTCATATTCAGCATCGAACTCTTTGAAAATCTTTGAGTTCTTTTGATGCATAGCCCAAAATTCTGCTAATCTCTTCTTCTTTCGCTCATTGGATGCCTTTAATTCAGCATTTTCATCCAATAGCTTGGCTATCATCCTCTTTAAGTGAAAGACTTCCCCTTCTTCTTCATTCATATTCACATCTAAACCAACCTTAGGTGAAGACTCCTTTGGTTGTTCAGTATGTTTTGTTGCATGAGCAGATGATGTGGCAATATCAATAGGATCAAGAACAGCCTTAAAAGCTTCAGTTTCATCAATTGTCTGTGCCACAGTCTCTACTTCAGCAACAACCTCTTGTGCAATCTGAACCACATCAATATGTTCAGGCACACTCACTTCTTCAATCAAGACAACATTCTCTACATTTTTTGATTCCACTTCAGGAACAACCAATTCTTCTTCTTCTTCTTCTTCTTCTTCTTCTGCTTGATCGGATTTTGATCCAGCTTCAATGTTCTCATCACTATCAACAACATTATTCTTAGAAACACCTTCATCTTCAGTTTCAGAGCTACTAGATTCTTCATTTTCAGATCCATTCTCATCACCTTAACTTGAATCAGTCTTGAGGGCATCAGGAATATCATCTACAAGATCTTGAGGAATAACAACTTCACCTTGAGAGATATTATGATATATCCCTCCAATATCTTCCTCATTGTTTGCTATATCTCGCATATAGTCAAACATTTGCACTTCGGCAACATTTCCAATGCTCATCTTTCCATAAGATAAAGCATTCATATCTTCAGTCATGAGTAAGTCACCATTCACACCTTCTTCACGAATCACAGGATGTGCAATGTTGATCAACAGCTGCAAGAATCTCGGATACATCAAGAATATGAATCTCTTCCCCTTTACCAAGTTGAAAATAAACACCTTCATGATCCATCTTGACATATTGAATGGTCTATTTGTAGCTATTGCAACAATTGGGGATGCAATATCAGATAGAAAGTTATCGAATCCAGCACTTCTTCTTGATAAACATTGTTGAATCACATAACACAATAACTTCCATTGCTTGCCCAATCTTGCTCTCACAAACTGCTGTTTAGGAAATACAGGAGGATGTCCCATATTCATAAAACATGCTTTGCATTCAGCAGTTGTGTATTCATCAAGATCACCAACTTCTTCTTCATCCAATCTTAGAGCAGTCCTGATAGACTCTTCAGACACAGTTATTTGTAACTGTCTGGTAATATCCCCTCTTACAACAGATACACCTGCCTCATCTGTAATAACCTCTGCTGTTCTCCAGAAACGTTCAATCTTGCATATACAATGGGTTTGACACACATTGCATACACATACTTTGTTCTTCTCAGAAATCGAATCATATCTCTATAGCCATCAGCTTCTGGTATAGATTCATCCAATAAAGCCACAAGATTGTGCTTTGGTTCAAACTTGAGCTCATTCATCTGATAACAAACAAAGACATGTGTGTTAGTTATCAAAATCTATCAAACAAGCAACAAGATTCAAGACTAAAGACATAGTATAACAAATCAAAATTAACATTTATCACCTAAGTTAATCAACATTTGAAGAATATCATCTTGTTCAAAAAACTTTTGTGATACAATATTAATGGTCAATGTTAAAAAGTCTTAATCTTATTAGACACTTAAATCCCAAATTTGTTATTTGTTTGATGAAAGTTTTTTTACATGATTCAGATCAATTTTAGCATCAATTTATCAATTCAGTTTAGATTATGCATCATTTGTGATCAAAAGCATGAACACGTTCAATGTTCATCAATGGCGGTTTCGACTGAATTTTAAAATTTTCTTTGGTTCAGTCGATTTCAGGTGTTTTGATGTTGATCAATGGATGAATATTGGTGATTAATAGTTACTACAACCTGTTATAACAATCGATTTCAGTTTTTACACTAAAAATCAAAGTGTCGATTCAAGTCCAGTTACTGTTCATCATCAAAATTTCGATTTTAAGAACAACAGTAGTATCGATGAAGTTTGATCATGCTGATTATACCTTATTCAATCTGTAAAACTTGTTACAGAATTGGTGATTGAATATGATATAAATCGATTTTGGATATAGGGTATTTACTTGAAAGGTGTTTGTGAAAAAATGATAAGTGTTTGAGAAGAGACGGGCATTTATATGTAGATGAGCCGGCTCAAAATTAGGTCAAATTCTTTGAGACGGGTCAACAATTAGGCCCAATAGCCTTGGACGGGTCATGTTACTGTTGGGACGGGTCAAATCTTTGGGACGGGTCAACATGTGAAGATACAGTTTTTAACATGTAAAAACCCTTAGTCGGGTCACACACTGTTGAGACGGGTCAAGCACTGTTGAACCGTGTCAACATTGTTGGGATGGGTCAGAGTTGTTCAAACACATTGTCTTCATGTAAAAGCTTGGTCGGGTCAGACAACTGTTGGGACGTGTCAACCTGAGTTGAGACGGGTCAACACTTGTTTAACACATGTTCACCGTGTAGACATGAGTCGGGTCATGACATAGTCGTGTCATGCTTAACACACAAAGTTTGGAACGACTACACCTTGATTTTGTTTTACCCATCACCCGGCTCCACAGTAGCATTCTCTTTCATCACCCGACTATACAGTGACAACAATTACCCGGCTGCATATAGACAACATTCTATTACCCGGCTGCATAGTGCCAGCGATTACCAGGCGGCATAGAAACTGCATTCTATTACCCGGTTGTATAGTTACAAGGTAAATTTTGTCACCCGACATCATTTCATTCAATCACCTGGCTACTTATCTTACAATCACCCGGCTATATAGTGAAAAGATATCATCACCCGGCTTCAACACTTAGACGATTTTTCTTCCCTTTCTTTGTCTGTTGATTTTTCAACTGCATTTACTGCACCTGCAATCATTCTCGACACATTAATTAGACAAGACATCCTTTTTAGGGTTTGTGTAATTAAATATCAATCAAGATCTAGGGCAACAAATTTAACACAATAAATTTAATTCCAAAATTTCCTTTTTCATTTTTCTTTTCCTCAAAAAGACAATATGCAAACATTTTTGCATTACCAATATTTCTATATCCCGAATCATTTTTCTTTAATAAAAAGAAATCACAAGACTTCAGGTTTGTTTTCATCACATCCAATACATTTGCTTTCATCAACCACTTGATCCTTACATTCAACACACTTATTTCTTGCAATTTTGTTATTGGTTTTTGAAATATTTTTCTTCTTCAATTATTCTCCCCCTAAACTTGAAATTTCTTGAAATTTTGAAGTTTAAAAAGGATGTCGATGTGTCAATAAAGAATCCATATGCCTGCACACACAAAGCACACACATTAAAGTAAATACATATGCAATGCAATGAATCAAACATTTTCAGTGAGATCATACCATACATCATCTTAACATGTTTTGCAAGTTTTGAATAGACATTTGACTTGTGTTCGATTGAGTGATGATATGAAAACATACCAATTTGCTCGAAGTGACACACTTACTTTTTCAGTATCATGATGAGATTAAGGTTCGATTTGAATGACTTATGTGACCCACATGTATACATATGTCAACATATTTCCTTATCAACAATAACTTGAATGCGAGTTGCACAAAAACCTGGTTACTTACAAACATAAACAGTGTGGAATTTGGGTTCTAATTGAATTTGGTCCACTTTAGGACTTCTTTTGAATTCCTTTTTGGAATTTTTCATTTTCCTATTGTTCCCCTTGGGAATCTTCTGAATTCTTTTTTGGAATTTTGATTTGGTGACGGTCCACATTTGGGACTCTTTTTGTTTCATCTTTGGGAATCTTTTGCTGCACTTTGAAGCTCAAAAGAGACTTCGTGTGAGATTTCAGGTCTGTGGGTACCACAACAAAGAAGCTCACGATGCGGTTCATCACACTGAATAGATTGCATCGTTACCCGATTATGTTCAAATAACATCACAAGAAATTTATCAAAAGAGATATATTTAGACATGTATAGCACAGGAACTTAACACAAAGATCAATAAGTTTAGATTTGTCAACAATGAAGTTACTTTTTCAGTCTAATTGCCTGAGCTGTCTCGCACATCAATTAACACTTATCAGTCTTTATTATTAAAAATGATGAAATAGATAATGTGTAGTGTAACTATCATTTCTCACATTTTGCAAAGTAGATTCTTATGACATGATATTTCTTTTCTTTTTTGCTTTTTCTTTCTTTTTGTTTTCTTTTTCTTTTTCATGCACACTCACAATGCAAGAATAAAAAGGACATAGGAATCAATACTTGACATCGACTTATTATATTTTTGGATTTTATATTTTCAGATTTTGTATTTTAATTTTCATAAAATAGAATTAATCATGGTTGATTAATTCTCTGGATTGAATTAAGAATTCAAACCGTCCTGACAAGAATGGTTTTGTGAAAAGATCTGCCAGTTGTTTGTCGGTATGAACTTTAATCAAAATTATTAAACCTTTTTCAGAGTTGTCTCTGAGAAAATGATATCGAATTTCGATATGTTTTGTTTTTGAGTGTTGAACATGATTAGCAGTAATGAACATAGCAGCAGTATTGTCTATGTAAATAGGAGTTTTGAGAAAGTTAAACCCGTAGTCAAGTAATTGGTTTTGTAACCACAAAACTTAAGAACATCCTGCAGATGCAGCTATGTACTCTACTTCAGCAGTGGATACAGAAACATTGGTATGCTTTTTGGATTGCCATGAAACTAGGCGAAGACCCAGAAACTGACATCCACCTATGGTTGATTTCCTGTCAAGAGCCCATCCACCTATACCCTTTAAGGTATCTGAATATACGTTTGACGGCAATCAGGTGTGACTCTTTAGGATCGGACTGATATCTGGCACACACACATACAACATACATGATGTCTGGTCTTGATGCAGTAAGATACATCAGTGAACCGATCATTGATCTGTAAAGTGTTTGATCAACATATTTGCCTTTTGGATCAGGTTGGATTTTGCAGTTAACATCTGATGGAGTTCGGATAGTCTGACAATCTTGCATCTTGAACTTCTTCAGCAACTTATCAACAAACTTTGATTGGTTGATAAAAATTCCGTCTGCTGACTGTTTTACTTGCAATCCGAGAAAGAAATTAATCTCCTCCATAGAACTCATCTGAAATCTAGATTTCATAATCTCCTCAAACTCTTTGCACATGGATGGACTTGTTGATCCAAAGATGATATCATCAACGTACACCTGAACACATAAAAGATCTTCATTTTCCCGCTTCATGAATAAAGTAGGATCAATCTGACCTCTTGAAAAACCATGATCTAGAAAATGTTTAGATAACGTCTCGTACCAAATCCTTAGGGCTTGATGTAGATCATATAAAGCTTTGCTCAATTTGAATATACGATGTGGATACTCAGGATCCGCAAAACCTGGAGGTTGTCTGACGTACACATCATTAGTAATTGGTCCATACATAAATGCGCCTTTAACATCCATTTGATACACTTTGAACTTCATGAAAGAGGCATATGCTAGAAAAACGCGAATAGCTTCAAGTCGAGCGACCGGAGCAAACATTTCTTCATAGTCGATACCTTCTTCTTGAGTGTAACCTTGTGCAATAAGTCTGGCTTTGTTTCTGACCACAATGCCACGTTCATCTGACTTGTTCTTGTACAACCATCTTGTACAAATAGCATTTTCTCCTTCAGGTAATTCCACTAATTTCCAAACTTCTTGTTTTCTGAACTGAAGTAACTCCTTTTGCATGGCTTCAATCCAACTGTTATCTTGCAACGATTCTGAAATGTTCTTCGGTACCACTTGAGAAAGAAAACACGAATAAAGACAAAGGTTTGCATTCCCAGTCTGACTTCTCATAGTTCTTTGATTCAATGGACCTATAATCTGAGAGATATGAAGATTCCTATGAACCCGGTGAGTAGGAATTTCTTCACCCTGTATTTGGGTCTCCAGATTAGACTGATTCAGATTCGAAAGATCTTGCAAAATAGTAGAAGTATGCGGAGTAAAACTATGAACTTGATCCGGTGAATTGATGAAGTAATCGAACGATTCTGGATCTTCATCGTTCGGATCAGATGATGATTGATTATGAACGGATCCACCATCATTAGGAGAAAGTTGTTGATTTTGAACATCATTTTGATTGTTCGATTCCTGATTATCTTGAGAAAGAGATGGACCTTGTGCTTGAGTGGAGTATTCAACATTAGGATCATGAAAAGACATGAATGGATACTCAGAATTGAGATCATTATCATCGTCATTGTCTGAATCATCACTGAAAGATCCTAAATCTCCTGGTCCCTTCTATGATTTTCCTGAAAAATCAAACAAGTTTGAATTAAATGATTTGGATAACGAATCTAAATCAAATAACCATTCGGGACCATGAGCCACTAACGGAAAAGAATTTTCTAAAAACTTCACATTGATATTTTCAAGGACTACATTAGTTTTTTTTGTTATAAACCCGATAGGATTTTGAAACAGATGAGTATACAAGAAAGAAACCATCGTCAGATTTTGACTCAAATTTTCCGAGATGATCACTTAAATTTAGAATCGACGCTGGACAACCAAACGCTTTTCAACTTTGGCAACTCCATTCTGTTGTGATAGGGTTTTTGCATCTACTATCATGGATCTTGCAGCTTCAATTTGCGTCCGATTTTTCCGTTCGGCAACTCCATTCTGTTGAGGAGTTCGAGGAGCACTAAATTGTCTAGCATTTCCTTTTTCTGCGCAAAACGAGTCCACATTAGCATTTTTAAACTCGGTTCCATTAACACTTCTCAAAATTTTTACTTTTAATTCCAAAAGATTTTCAACTTTGACAATAAATTCTTTTAACAACTCAGCAATTTTCGATTTAACATGCAAGAAATAAACCCAAGAAAATCTTGTAAAATCATCAATAATGACAAAGCAATAAGATTTCTTTCCGATGCTTTGAACATTTGTTGGTCTGAAAAGATCCATATGTAGCATCTCTAAGAGCTTTGAAATGGAGTTTTATAGCTTGGTCTTAAAAGACATTCGGTGCTGTTTTCCTTTCAAACATGCTGGACAGAGATCAGTTGCTGAGAATTTCTTTGAAGGAATTCCCACAACATGATTTCCAGTCACCAGTTTGTTCATGTTTCTGAAGTTTGAATGGCCCCGCCGTCTATGCCATAGCTGACTCTCATCATTTGAAGCATGAGCAATGAGACATGTGGTTTCGGTTTCAGCATCAATCTGAGACATATCAAGCTTGTACACGTCTCGATCTCTTGGAGCTTTAACCACAACCCACACATTTGCAATCTTGAAACCTGGTTTGAGAATATAACAAAATGAATCATCAAATAATGTTGAATAGGATTTATCACATATTTGAGATACGCTTAGCAAATTAAAGTTCAACTGGGCACAGTAGTTGACTTTATCAAAGCTAATAATCCCATTTGACACCGTTCCTTCACCAGTTATTTTCCCACCAGCATCTCCTCCAAACGCAACATGTGTACCATTCTTTTGCTTAAAAGCTTGAAGCAAGGCATGATTTCCTGTCATATGCCAGCTGCACCCACTATCAACAAACCACGAGTTGATAGGTCTTCGAGGGCGCAACTGCATTTCAACAATTACTTAGTTAGTTTGGTCAACCCAGGCCCACATGGTCTTGGGTATTCCGAATCTATCTGTTACAGTAACTTGCTGATAATGTAAGTTATTAAAATTTGATTCATTTGAGAGATTTGGTTGAAAAATGTTTCTGCCACTGGCTTGGTTTATTTGCTTTCTTCTTAAAGCTGAAACCTTTCCTCTAACTTAGGATACAGGTTGTTTTCATATCTTTGATTTCGAACCATCAAAGCTCTTGGCGTGAATCTGTTAACCTGTTCCTCAAATTCAGAATTGATTCTTTTGAAAGGTCTCGAATCAGGAGAATGACTTTGGTTTGATTTTGAAAAACCAACAGATTGATTTCTTAAAAAAATTGGAAAACTAGTTAGTTCTCTTGATGAGTTTTTCCGAAAGAAACAATTTGCAGTGTCATGATTTCTTCTTTCACAAATATCACAAAACATGTTATGAAAACATTCTTCTGAAGAGTGATTTCTTATATCACAGTAACTGCAATACCTGTTAAAGAAACACTCAACAGTAGCATGGTTATAACGATCATAAATCTCACAGTGTTTCTTACTGATCTTAAAGAGCCGACTGTTAACTTTTGAAGTTAAACCAACATGTGATTCATTAACAAACTTGTTTGTTTTAAAGTTAACTTTGTTCTTTTGTGGAGATTGAGTTTCTGATTTGCCTTCATGTTATCAGATTGTGTTTTTGCTTTTGGGAGCATGATTTGATTGTGAAACATCTTGCTTAGTTACCTTCTTTGATTCAAATCTCTTATTGTTAACAGTGGAAGACTTAGGAACTGAACCTGTTTTCAGACTAGAGTTAGATTTGATCTTAGAATTTATTTGTTACCATGAGATGAATTCATATCAAAAGTTCCTGCTGACACAAACTTGATTGGTTTGATTTTAGACACTTTCTTTGTGACAGGTTTCATAGTTTCAACTTTCACAACTTGAGCTTTGGTATTGTCATTTGATGGTATGACATTTTTACCTTTTGACTGTTTTGTTTCAAATTGATTGTTTAACTGTTTCGGTTTTTGCACCTTTGCTTTCGAAACATCATTCTTCTTCACTGTTTCCTTTTTGACCAGCTGATCAGCCACACGAACTGTCTATTCCTTTTTCCACTTGATGTATTCTGGATCATTGTAACCCGAGAATTATGCTTCATCCTTCACCGTTTCTGCTGGTTTTGGATTCAGTTCCGGATATTCAACAACTTGCACCGGAATAGGATCAGATTTGTCACTGGCCTCGTCATCAGCTTCAACATTCACACTATCATCTTCTTTCAAACTTTTGATTAACACTTCAGATCCTTCGGATTCAGATTTACTTCTTTGAATTTCTTTGAATCTTTGTTCATTTTCATGTGAATGATCAAATTCATTAAAGTTTTCTGGTAAAGTGTTAGTGACTGATTTAGGCATTGGTTCAGTGTGAAACCCAATCCTGTTCGGTTATATTTTCTATCACTTATCAACTTTGCTAAAATTGCTTTTGAACTTTTCATTTTTGTCAATTCAACCTGAGTTGCTACATGAGCAATCTTTTCTAATTCAAAGTTCTTGGTCATTTCTTCCAACTGTTTACTTGAAATTTCCAGTTCTTTCAAGGTTTTGTACCATGATTCTTTAAGTGACAATATCTTCTCATTAGCAATTTTGTGATCAGTTTTAAGTTGTTCATGAACATTTTCATGTTTACTTAATTTTTCACCAATTTTAAATGAATGAGTTCGATAATGTTCCACTTGTTTAATGCATTGTTCAGAACATAACCTGGCTTTCACATCTGTTAGGGCTATTTCCTAGTTAACATTTACTTTGTATTTGTTTATACATTTTATGTATAGTTTAGGGTCTATTTTGTTATTTTCCCTAAAGTTGTAATTGTTGCTTAAAAGCATGTAGTGAGAGAGTGTGAGAGAGAGGCTAGATCACTATTCACGTTAGAGAGAGAACTAAGTGTGTGTGATTTATTTTCTCCTGCACTTGTACTACAAATCTGCTTTGATCATCAATATACAAAAGAGAATTATTAGTATGAATTGTGTTTATGATTGAACTGTGTTTGTGTATGAATTATTCTGATCATTGAGCGATATTATCGATCCAATTGAACGGAAAATAAATTGAAGAAGAAAAATTAACAAACACCAAAAATATTTTATTTAAATTTTTTTTTTAAAAAAAAAATGGCTCCTAATGATGATTCTGCTAACCGTGTTCCTAGACTTGTCAATCGTGCAGATTTCAAGAATTGGACAATTAGGCTGAAGCATCATCTCTGCTCAATAGACAATGATCTTTGGAAGTCAATTGACAAGGGTCCTCACATACCTACACAGACAGCTCCAGATAGTGCAAGTACCTACACCAAAGACTCTACTGAACCTTATCCAGAGGATAATTTGCCAGCAGAAGATCTAAGGAAAGTGAAGAATGATAGCAAAGCTTATTCTTTGATGTGTAAGGGATTGCCACTACAAGTATTGTCAAGGTTGGACACCTATCAAACAGGTTACACATTGTTCAAGGCTTTGAAGTCTATTTGTGAAGGAGGTGAACAACTCAGAAGTCTCAAGAAACAAAAGTTGAAGAGACAGTTGGAGTTATTTGAACACATTGCTGGAGAGTCCGTGCACCAGATGATGAATAGGTTTGTTCATCTGACTATTGAAATGTCCAATGTGGGTGCAAAGACAGATCTCCAAGATCTGAATGACAGATTGTTATGTGCACTTCATCATCATGGAAACAGACTGTGACCTTACTGAAACATACTGAGAAGTTTCCGATGGATCTAGATTTGCTCATTGCAAAGATAGAGGAAGTAGAGATTGATGAAGGTTCTAGAAACACTGATAGAACTAGTTCACATGCACAATACAAATATATTGTGAATCCTGCTAATACTGTGGAGAATGCTTTTCTTGCACAAGATGCAACGAAGTTTGAAGAAGAGGGTGATTTATTTGTGGGCGCAAGTTTCTATACTGATTCATCATACTTTCCAAGTTCGCCAACTTATTCTCAACCTCAATCTCCACCAAGAGCTCAAGTTCAAAGTCAGAATCTGAAAAATCAAGTAGAAAATCAAAGTTCAAATGTCCAAGCAAAAGTAAAAGATGTGATGAACATCTTGTTACAAGATGACGAGACCAAAACTGCCTTTACAGCGTTTATGGCAAGTTTTCAAGCATACCAAGGAAGTCACTTGAGTCAAATGGACATTGTCCTTCAAGATTTATTTGAAATGGATCCTGATGACGTTGAGGAAATGGATTTAAACTGGCAGATGGTGATGGTTGCATATAGAACGCAGAAGCATGCATATGTTAACCGAAGTTTCAAGCCACATGCAAACAAGACAGTTGGATTTGACAAATCAAAGGCCAGATGCTTCAACTGTAACTGCTATGGTCATTTTTCAAGGGAATGTAAAGCTCCTAAGAATCAGAACTACAATGATCAAGCGAGTTCAAGTGGACAGAATCAAGGTCAAGGTCAAAACTCACAACAGTCTTCAAGCTATCAAAGCAGAAATCAACTTTTTATTCAGAAACCATATCAAAGTCTTCCCATGCCGGAACTGAAAGATGAAGGCAAGAAACCAGAAGATCAAACTAAAGCACTGGTGGTTAGTGTAAAAGATGGATACGACTGGAGTGCTTATGCAGAACAGTTTACATCTGATCTTACTTCCAGTTTGGCATTAGTGTGTGAAATTGAAGAAGACTGGTCTGAAGAAGGGGATGGTAAAGTGACTGAAGATGTGAGTGAAGATTCAGAAGAATATGACTGGAGTGCAAAGTCTGATCCGGTTGAAGAATCTGAGTCAGAAATAGCGCTGATGGCTACATCCAGTGAGTCTTCATCATCTACCGAACAACCAAAGGTTAGTACTGATTTACCTCCTAATTATGTTCCATTGCCTATTGATGTTAAAGAAAGGTTATGTTCTGAACAATGCATTCAACAAGTAGAACATTATCGAACTCATTCATTTAAAATTGGTGATAAATTAAGCAAACATGAAAAACTTCATGAACAACTTAAAATTGATCACAAAATTTATGATGAGAAGATTTTGTCACTTAAAGAATCTTGGAACAAAACTTTAAAGGAATTGGAACTGGTAACAAAACAGCTTGAGGAAATGACAAAGAACTTTGAACAAGAAAAAGTTGCTCATGCTGTTACACCGGTTGAATTAACAAAAGTGAAAAGTTGCAAAACAATGGTTAAACAACTTATCAAAGAAAGAGGTAATAAAACCAAATTAGGATTGGGTTTCACTCATGAACCAATGCCTGAATCAATCACACAAACCTTACCTGAAAACTTCAATGAATTTGATCATTCACCTGAAAATGAACGAAAATTTAAAGAAATTCAAAGGAGTAAATCTGAATCCGAAGGATCTGAAGTGTTGATTGAAAGTTTGAAAGAAGAAGATGGTGTGACCACTGAAGCTGATGATGAAGCTAGCAACAAATCAGAGCCTGTTCTGATTCAACTGGTTGAGTATCCGGAACTGAATCCGAAGTCGGAAGAAAAAGTGAAGGATGAAGGTGAATTTTCGGGATACAATGATCCTGAATATATCAAGTGGAAGAATGAGCAGAAAGCAAAAGTTGCTGATCAACTGATCAAGAAGCAAGAAGTGAAAAAGACTGAAGTTTCAAATGCAAAAACACAGAAATTAAAATCGAAAGTCAATCAATCTGAAACAAAACAGTCAAAAGGTAAAAGTGTCATAAAATCAAATGACAACACCAAAGCTCAAATTGTTAAAACTGACAAGGTCAAACCTGTCAAAAAGAAAGTGTCAAAAGGAAAAACAATTAAGTTTGTGTCTGCAGGAACTTTTGATTTAAACGGATCTTATGGTAAACCAATCAATTCTCCAATCAAATCTAACTCTGGTCTGAAAACAGGTTCAGGTCCTAAGTCTTCCGCTGTCAATGATAAAAGAATTGAATCAAAAAGGTTAACCAATCAAGGTGTGTTAAAATCGAACCAAATTTCCAAGCAAGCAAATTCACAATCAAAATTTCCACAAAAGAATCAAGTTAATCTAAAACCGAGCAAAACTGATAATGAATCACGAGTGGGTTCGACATCAAAAGTTAACAATCGGCTCTTTAGAATTAGCAAGAAACATTGTGAGATTTGTGATCGTTATAACCATGCAACTGCTGAATGTTTCTTTAACAGGTACTGCAGTTACTGTGACAAAAGAAATCATTCTTCAGAAGAATGTTTTTATAACAAATTTTGTGAAATTTGTGAAAGGAGAAATCATGACACAAAGGATTGTTTCTTTCGAACAAACTCATCACGAGAAATGACTTCGTTTTCAAATTTTCAAAGAAATCAATCATTTGGTTTACAAAATGTTAATCAAAGTCATTCTCCTATTTTGAGAAAGTTCAATCGAAACAATTCAGTTTCTAATTTGCAGGTTAACAGTTTTAAACCAAGAGCTTTAATGGTAAGAAATCAAAAGTTTGAAAATAACCTTGATCCTAAGTTAGAGGAAAGGTTTACTGCTTTGAGAAGAAAGCAATCAATTCACGCCAATGGGCGAAACAGTTTTCAAAATCTCTCAAATGAAACAAATTTTCAAAATCTTCATTATCAACAAGTTACTGTTACTGATAGATTCGGAAAACCCAAGACCATGTGGGCCTGGGTTGACCAAACTAACTAAGTGATTGTTGAAATGCAGGTACGCCCAAGAAGACCTATCAACTCATGGTTCGTTGATAGTGGGTGTAGCCGGCATATGACAGGCAACCATGCCTTGCTTCAAGACTTTAAGCTGAAGAATGGTACTGTGCACAGTTGAACTTTAATTTACTAAGTGTATCTCAAATTTGTGAAAAATCTTATTCAACTTTATTTGATGATTCTTTCTGTTATATACTCAAACCAGGTTTCAAGATTGACAATGAGTGGGTGGTGGTTAAAGCTCCAAGAGATCGTGATGTATACAAGCTTGATATGTCGCAGATTGATGCTGAAACCGAAACTACTTGTCTCATTGCGCATGCTTCAAATGATGAGAGTCAGCTTTGGCATAGACGGCTGGGCCATTCAAACTTCAGAAACATGAATCGACTGGTGACTGGAAATCACGCTGTGGGAATACCATCAAAGAAGTTCTCTACAACTGATCTCTGTCCAGCATGTTTGAAAGGAAAACAGCATCGCATGTCTTTTAAGTCCAAGCAAGAAAACTCCATTTCAAAACCCTTGCAGATGCTACATATGGATCTTTTCGGACCAACAAATGTTCAAAGCATCGGAAAGAAGTCTTACTGTTTTGTCATTATTGACGATTTCACTAGATTTTCTTGGGTTTATTTTCTGCATGTTAAATCTGAAACTGCTGAGTTGTTAAAGGAATTTATTGTCAAAGTTGAAAATCAGTTGGAGTGTAAAGTGAAAACTTTGAGAAGTGATAATGGAACAGAATTTATGAACGCTAATGTTGATTTGTTTTGTGCAGAAAAAGGAATTGCTAGACAATTTAGTGCTCCGAGAACGCCTCAACAAAATGGGGTTGCGGAACGGAAAAACCGGACACTGATTGAAGCAGCAAGATCCATGCTCGCAGATGCCAAAATTCCTATCACATTCTGGGACGAAGCTATTGCTACTGCGTGTTTTGTACAAAACAGAACATTATTGGTTCAGGATAAAAACAAATCATCTTATGAGTTGTTATTTGGAAGAAAACCAAATATTTCATATTTGAAAGCATTTGGTTGTCCTGTATCGATTCTAAATTTAAGTGATCATCTCGGGAAATTTGAGTCAAAATCTGACGATGGATTTTTCCTTGGTTATTCGTCTGTTTCCAAAGCTTATCGGGTTTTTAATAGCAAAACAAACACTGTTATTGAAACTATTAACGTAAAGTTTTTAGAAAATTCGTTTCCGTCAGTGGCGCATGGTCCCGAATGGTTATTTGATTTAGATTCGTTATCAAAATCTTTCAAATCTAACTTGTTTGATTTTTCAGGAAAAACAAGGAAAGAATCAGGCGACTTGGGATGCTTTAGCGATGATTCTGATAATGACGATGATAGTAATCTCAATTCTGTGTATCCATTCATGTCATTTCATAATCCTGATCATGTCAAATCCAGCCATGCTCCGGGTCCTTCTGGTTCTCAAGAAGATCAAGAATCAAATATTCTTGGTGATGACGTTAATTCACAAAGTTCTCCTAATGATGGTGGATCTGTTCAGAATCAACCATCATCAGATCCGAATGTTGAAGTTATTCCAGAATCATTTGATTACTTCATACTTCTACCATTCTACAAGATCTACCGAATCTGAATCAGTCTAATCTGGAGAGTCAAGTGCAAGGAGATGTCATACCAACTCATCGAATTCACAAGAAACATCCTGTCTCTCAGATTATTGGACCGTTGAATCAGAGAACTACAAGAAGTCAAACTGAGCAAGCAAACGTTTGTCTTTATTCATGTTTTCTTTCTCAAGTGGTGCCAAAGAACATTTCAGAAGCGTTGCAAGATAATAGTTGGATTGAAGCCATGCAGGAGGAATTACTTCAATTTCGCAAACAAGAGGTTTGGAATTTAGTGGACTTACCTGAAGGAGAAAATGCGATTGGTACAAGATGGTTGTACAAAAACAAGCCAGATGAACGTGGTATTGTTGTGAGAAACAAAGCCAGACTTATTGCACAAGGATATACTCAGGAAGAAGGCATTGATTATGAAGAGGTATTCGCTCCGGTCGCAAGACTTGAAGCCATACGCGTCTTTCTTGCATATGCTTCCTTCATGAAATTTAAAGTATTCCAAATGGACGTCAAAGGCGCTTTTCTGTATGGACCGATTACAGATGATGTATATGTCAGACAACCTCAGGGTTTTGAAGATCCTGACTATCCTCATCGTGTATACAAGTTGAGTAAAGCTCTATATGGTCTACACCAAGCTCCAAGAATCTGGTATGAGACATTAACTAAGCATTTACTAGAACATGGATTCACAAGAGGACAGATTGATCCAACTTTGTTTATGAAGAGGGAGAATGAAGAACTCTTATGTGTTCAAGTTTATGTGGACGATATTATTTTCGGATCAACCAGTGCGTCAATGTGCAAAGAATTTGAGGAAATCATGAAGTCTAGATTCCAGATGAGTTCAATGGGGGAGATTAACTTCTTTCTTGGATTACAAGTGAAACAATCAGCTGACGGAATTTTCATCAACCAATCGAAATTTGTTGAGAAGTTGCTGAACAAATTCAAGATGCAAGATTGTCAGACTATTCGAACTCCATCTGATGTGAACTGCAAGATACAGCCGGATCCGAAATGCAAATCCGTTGATCAAACACTGTACAGATCAATGATTGGTTCACTGATGTATCTTACTGCATCAAGGCCAGACATTATGTATGCTGTTTGTGTGTGCGCAAGATATCAGTCTGATCCGAAAGAGTCGCACCTGGTTGCTGTTAAACGTATTTTCAGATACCTTAAAGGGAAACCGAATCTTGGGTTATGGTATCCTTATGAAGGTAATTTTGAATTATATAGTTATTCTGATAGTGACTTTGGTGGGTGTGCTCTTGACAGGAAATCGACTACTGGTGGATGTCAATTTCTGGGTCCTAGACTTGTCTCTTGGCAATGCAAGAAGCAGACCAACGTTTCTGTATCCACAGCTGAAGCAGAGTATATCGCTGCATCTGCAGGATGTTCTCAAGTTTTGTGGCTACAAAACCAATTGCTTGACTACGGGTTTAACTTTCTCAAAACTCCTATTTACATAGACAATACTGCTGCTATGTTCATTACTGCTAATCCTGTTCAACACTCAAAAACCAAACATATCGAAATTCGATATCACTTTTTAAGAGACAACTCTGAAAAAGGTTTAATAATTTTGATTAAAGTTCATACCGACAAACAACTGGCAGATCTTTTCACAAAATCCTTTTTGTCAGGACGGTTTGAATTCTTAATTCAATCCATAGGATTAATCAATCATGATTGATTCTATTTTTCGAAAACAAAACAAAAATCAGAAAAATATAAAATCCAAAAATATAATAAGTTGATGTCAAGTATTGATTCCTTTGTCTTTTATTTTATTGTTTTGCATTGTGTGCTTGCATGAAAAAGAAAATAGAAAAGCAAAAACAAAATATAAAAGCAAAAAGAAAAGAAAATATCATGTCATAAGAATCTATATTGCACAAAGTGAGAAATGATAGTTACACTAGACATTATTTGTTACATCATTTTTAATAAAGACTGATGCATGTTAATTGATGTGCTAGACAGCTCAGGCAATTAGACTGAAAAAGTAAGTTCATTGTTGACAAACATAAACTTAATGATCTTTGTGTTAAGTTCCATTGTTATACATGTCTAGATATATATCTTTTAATACATTGCTTGTGATGATAGTTGTGCATGATCGGGTAACGATGTAGTGTATTCAGTGTGATGAACCGCATCGTGAGCTTCTTTGTTGTGGTATCCACAGACCTGAAGTCTCACACGAAGTCTCTTTTGAGCTTCAAGATGGAGCAAAAGATTCCCAAAGATGGAACAAAAAGAGTCCCAAATGTGGACCATCACCAAACAAAAAAATTCCAAAAAGGAATTCAGAAGATTCCCAAGGGGAACGTTAGGAAATGAAAATTTCCAAAATGGAATTAAAAAGAAGTCCCAAAGTGGACCAAATCCGAATAGAACCCAGATTCCACACTGTTTATGGCTGTAAGTGACCAGGTTTCTGTGCAATAAGCATTTAAGTGGTGATTGATAAGGAAATATGTTGACATATGTATACATGTGGGTCACATAAGTCATTTTAATCGAACCTTAATTATCATCATGATACTGAAAAAGTAAGTGTGTCAACTCGAGCTAATTGGTATGTTTTCATATCATCAGTCAATCAAACATAAGTCAAATGTCTATTCAAAACTTGCAAAACATGTTCAGATAATGTGTGGTTTGATCTCACTGCGATATTTTGATTCATTGCATTGCATATGTATTTTTTTTAATGTGTGTGCTTTGTGTGTGCAGGCATTTGGAATCATTATTGACACATCGACATCCTTGTTAAACTTAAAAATTTCAAGAAATTTCAAGTTTAGGGGGAGAATAAATTGAAGAAGAAAAATATTTGCAAAAATCCAAAAATATTTTATTTTGAATAAATGTGTTTTGAATGAACAAGATTATGTGGTATGAAAAGCAAAGGTATTGGATGTGTTAAAAACAAACCCAAGGTCTTGTGATGTGTTTTTCAGAAATTGCTTCGGGATATAAAAATGTTGGATGTGCAAAAACAAAAAACATTTTTGAAAATGAAAAAGGAAAAGGAATTTAATTGAAATTAATGTTTATTGACTTGTCTTATGTTGTTGATAATTAATGTGACAAATTCTTTTAAGGATGTCTTGTCTAATTAATGTGTCGAGAATGTTTGCAGGTGCAATAAATGCCGTTGAAAAAGTCAACAGACGAGAAAAATCGCTCAAGGATTGTAGCCGGGCAAAACATATCAGAAGACACTGTTCAGCCGGGTAATGATGTTACTATTTAGCCGGGTAAGTGTGTTTTGATACAAGCCGGGTGAGTATGAAGAAGTGAAGCCAGGTGAAGATATTATGACTACTGTATAGCTGGGCAATGAACATGTCAAATACATGCCGGGTGAAGGTCATAGATATCTGCCGGGTGACAAGTTGTGTCACTATACAGCCGGGTGAAGAAATGTTGTCACTATACAGCCGGGTAAAAGAAAGAAGCCTTATCTTGCCGTGTAAGTGTATAGCACTGTTTTGCCGGGTAATAGTGGAAGCAACTATGCTGCCGTGTAATGAAGAAAAGCATGCCGGGTGAAAGAAAAGCAACTGTGTTGCCGGGTAATGAAGAAAGGATGCCGGGTGATGTTGTGAAGACTAACTATACGGCCGGGTGATGAATAAAACCAATCAGGTGTAGTTGTTCCTAACCTTTACCCGTCACTACAGTGACTTACCCGTCTCTACAGTATTTGACCCGTCAAGTGTTTTTCACATGTTATATGTTGACCCGTCATATGTTATGACTCGTCCCAACAGTACATGACCCGTCTCAACAGTGCTTGACCCGTCAAGGCTTATTGGGCTTTTGTGCTTGCCCGTCCCAAATTGTTGACCCGACACCTCAAAGTTTGACCTAATTTTTAACCATATAAAAACCTGCCTCTTCATAAACACTTATTATTTTTCACTCACAATTTCAAGCAAATCCTCTGCACTTAAATCGTTGTTTATCATATTCAATCGTTTGTTCTGTAACAAGTCTGATCGATTGAATAAGGTATTGTTTACGTGATTTAAACCTGATAAACTTGCAAATCGATCGATAAAATGAAAAACGATGATGAACAGTGTTTTTGATCACTGAATCGACACTTTGTTTTTGTGTGTTAAAACTGAAATCGAATGTTGCTTTAAGTGTAAAATCTGTCGATCATCAACAATCAATCACTCATTTGCACCAAATTCCTTAAAATCAACTGAATCAATCAAAATTAACTCATAACTGTCAACCGCCATTGATGACCTGTTTGATGCTCTTAAATGTTAACTTCAAAATGATGAAATATGTGTTAAAAGTGACAAATCCTTGTTAAAACTGAACTAAAACATGTTAAACAACTTCATCTTATAAATGTCAAATTTATGTTCTTAAGTGTTAAACTGTTAAATTGAAAAATGTTGTATAATCATTAAAATTCAAAGTTGTTTTGATCAAAATGATGAAAATCAGTTTGTTAGATCAATTTAGGAGTTAAAATGATTATGTGAATGTTTTACTTCTTAACTGTTGTTCAAACACTTATGAAAATTTGAAATTTATTAATGAAGAATCTAACACATTTGTCTTGTTTGTGTTTATTTTTGTTTTAACAGATGGAGAATTTGAAGTTTGAGCCCAAACACAATTTAGTTGCATGTTTGGATGAATCTATTCCTGAGACTGAAGGATATAGAGACATGATGAGGTTTATAAAGAGGACAAAGTATGTGTATGCTATGTGTGCCAAGCCGGTCATATATGCAAGGTTGATTAAAAGCTTTTGGAGAACAGCTGAGGTGATCAGAAATGATGATGGAGTAATTGTTGTTCGAGGAAACATCACAAGAGAGTTAGTATTGACTGTCTCTGAAGAAGCTATCAGAACAGCATTAAGGATAGATGATGATGAGGTAGGAACGAATGATGAATTGACAAATGCTGAATGTCAAGCGTGCTTTGTAAATATGGGACATCCTCCTGCATTTCCAAAGTCATAATTCTATAGAGCAAGGTTGGGGAAGAAATGGAAGCTGTTGTGCTATGTCATTCAACAGTGCATGTCAAGAAGGAGTGCAGGTTTTGACAACTTCCCATCAGATATAGCATCCCCTATTGTAGCAATTGCTGAAAACAAACCATTCAACATGTCGAAGTGGATTATGAATGGGTTTGTGTTCAATCTGGTAAAGGGCAAAAGATTCAAGTTTCTCATGTACCCGAGATTCTTGCAGTTGATGATCAATGTTGCCTATCCCATTATCACAGATGAAGGAGTTGTTGGAGGGATATTGTATACTGAGGACATGAACGATCTATCTTATAGGAAGATGAGTATCGGGAATGTGCCAAGTGTTGATCTATTTGACTATATGAGGTTGTTTATCATCATATTTCACATGGAGAGATAGTAAATCCACAGGACCTTGTTGATGAGGTGCCTGATAATCTATTGGATGATGATGAGTATGCTGCTCGTCATGCAGAAGATGAAGAAGATGAATCTGCGGATGATGATAATGACAGTGATGGTGAAGAAAGTGATGATAGTGGAAATGATGGTGGTGATGATGCTGAATCTGTTTTAGAGGAGGCAGAGAATATTGAAATTGCTGAAGCAGTGGAATTGGAGATACAAAATGTTGAAGTCATTGAACCTGCCTTGATTGAAGAACCTGTTGAGGTTGCTTGTGTTGAAAAAGAAGTGGCAGTTGAAGTTCCTAAGGCTATTACTGTTCAATATGTTAGATCACGAAGATCGAAACCAGTGATAGAGCCTGTGTTAGTAGAGGAACCGAAGGTTATTGAAGAAAGTGTTGATGAACCTGAACAGATAGATGTTGTTCAGATTGTTCAGGAAGTAATGGCCGATGTTGAGTCTATTGCACAGATAATCGATGAAGCTGATGCTGGCATTACTGATCCTATTCCTGTTGATATACCCACCACATCATCCCCTGTTGCTGAAAACATTGAACAAGTTTTGGAGTCTTCGCCAAAAATTGTGTCAAGTGTTGATGAGAATGAGGATAAGAAGAAGATTGTTGAATTAGAAGAGATGGTGGCAAAGCTTTTAGATGCGAATGAACAGTTGAAAGCTTCAAATGATAGAAAGAAGAAAAGACTTGAAGAGTTTTGGGCTACTCACAATCAGAATCTTGAAACTTTCAAAGCCTTGGATACTGATCATGTTAAGTTGAAGATTGAACATGACGAGTTAAAGGCTGAGTATGATAAGTTGAAGGAAGAACATGAAAACTTGAAATATGATTACAAAGAGTTGAAGGCTGAATTCAATACTCTGGATGCTGAGAAAGAAATGTTCGAGAAATGGCTAGAAGAAACTCGATCAAAGAAATCCGGGTCCACATCAGACAAAGATTTTTCAGATGAGGTTATAGAAGTGACTGAAGCTACTCAAGAAGCAAAAGTTTACTATACTAGAGCACGTGGTACAACGAATGTGGGCATAAGGGTGGAATCTCCAATTGTTATTCCCGATGAAGCTGTTGCTGATCCTGTCAATTCTGACAAAGCTGAGGGAAAAAGGAAGTTAGATGCAGTACCGGAAATTACTGGTGATGAAAGTTGTAGTAAAAAGGCGAGATTGGAAGAAACAGTGCAGATTGAGCCGATTCAATTTGTGGCTGTAGTTGAAACTGAGGTAGTTGAGTTGGCAAAGGCAGATGAGACTGTGATTGATGCTGAAATTGATAAATCAGTTCAGATTGAGCCGATTCAATCTGAAGCTATTGTAGTTGAAGAAGTGCCTGAAGCTGTTGAAATGGTTGAGAATGTACCTGAAACTATAACAGAAGAAGCAAGTCAGTTTGAGCCGGTTCAAACTGACAATGCACCAATGATTGAGGCATTAGATGACTTGGATGATATTGATTTTACTGAGTCTGAACCAGAAGCTGAGCCAGAAACTAATGCTGACCATGAGATTCCAGATGACTTACCTGAAAGATTTGCTTATCTTGAGAAGATGAAGTACAATCCAGTGTTTCTGAATGGGCTGACTGTGAGTCAAATCAACGAAGAGTATGAAAAGTGTTTGGTAGCTCAAGATAAAGCCACTGCTGATGAGAAGGAGTTTATTGTTGAAATGGGTGAGTGGACACCGTTACAAGAAAGTTTAAATATTGAAGATTTACCTCCAACTGAGCTTTATCACCAAAATCCTGATGAGATGTCTAGCAGAAATATGCGTGACTGGCTGAGCTCAAGGAATTATCCGTATAGGACTTTGAAGAGATTGAAACAAGAGTCACTAAGAAAAATTGTTGTAAGTTTCATGAAGACGGAGAAAATGTACAATCGTATGTTTTATCTAGATTACAACAACCCTCAATACTATGAGCTGACAAAGAGATACAAAGTTCTCGGACCAGAAGAGATACCGGTGATGGCTTTACCTGAGAATGCGCATAAAAAGAGACATGAGTTGATGGACATGTTTCCAAGTGAAGTCAAGTCATATAATATACCTATGGATGTACGTGAATCATGGCACAAATCTTCCACATCAGGTGATGTTGTGTGATCACTGCTGAGCAAGGGTCAGTCAATTGCTGAACTTCTTGATTCAATGATCGTACCGGAAAAATCCAAGAAGGTAAAAATCATTGCGTGGAAATATGACGAAGTATTTGATGCTTTCATGATTAATAGAGTTAATGGTTTATGTGATGTATACCATTACTACTCTAGCATTTTCAAGTTAGAAGTTCAAGACTTGAAAGAGCTGCACAAACTAAGACTGATAAATCACACGCATGCTGAGCGTGGTGATAAATGTGCAATGCTACTTGATGCCGGGATAAGCCGATCACCAAAATACTTAGATTTCAGAGGTCAACAGGAGGACAGTGCATATGTTCAAGCGAAGAAACAAAGAAAGAAAAAGAAGTTGGTGGTTAGTGAGGATATGTACCTAGAGGAATTTTCTGACGAATACTTTGACAAGGTAACTAATCCAGGGTTGAAAGTGTTTGATGGGTCTCAAGCGACTAAGCCAATACTTAAAGTTTTCTACAATCAGGAAACTTTTGAGTTGAAAATTGTACGAAACATGGATGATTGGGATAAAGACATGATTACTTTATTCAGTACTTTTGAGCTGAAATTGTTGCATCCATCCTACATTGATTTCCTGAGAAGTTACAGAATGGAAAAATGCAAAGACAAAGTTGCTGAAGCTGATCGAAAATTGTTTGTGGTGATGATCGAGGTGATAGCAGCTCCATCAGAAAAGATTCGAGTAAGGAAGGCATTACTCAACTCTAATCTTGTGAAAGTTGACATTCCGGAGATAGAGTTTATGAGAGTGACTGCGAAGGGAACTTTGGAAGTACAAGTCAAAGGGAAGGAAATGCCCTATGAATTTTACGCTAACATTGATTTTGCAGGTTTAAATCTTGATTCTCTGAGACGTATGAATGCCTGCCCAATCCTTACTAACGAGTCCAAACCAAGACAAGCTAAGATTGCAGAAAAGTTCAAGTCATGCATAGAAGAAGCATTGAAAGAACAAGAAGAATTCAAAGGGAAAGAGTTGTTGGATATCAAAGAAGAACCAGAAGATTGGTGAGAGAGATTGAAGCTGAACAATATGAAAACTGTTTAAAGATTTTGCTGAAATTCAAAGATAAATCTTAGGGGGAGTACTGTTAGGGCTATTTCCTAGTTAAGATTTACTTTGTATTTGTTTATACATTTTATGTATAGTTTAGGGTCTATTTTGTTATTTTCCCTAAAGTTGTAATTGTTGCTTAAAAGCATGTAGTGAGAGAGTGTGAGAGAGAGGCTAGATCACTATTCACGTTAGAGAGAGAACTAAGTGTGTGTGATTTATTTTCTCCTGCACTTGTACTATAAATCTGCTTTGATCATCAATATACAAAAGAGAATTATTAGTATGAATTGTTTTTATGATTGAACTGTGTTTGTGTATGAATTATTCTGATCATTGAGCGATATTATCGATCCAATTGAACCTATCAACATCATCAGGTAAAGGAACATAGTTAGGGGGTAATTCGATACTAACCTTTGGTTGATTTGATTCAGCAGATGAGAAAGACTCTTCAGATGTAGCCATAAGAGCAATCTCTGACTCAGATTCTTCAGTTGGATCTGACTTTGCACTCCAATCATACTCTTCTGAATCTTCACTAACATCATTAACCACTTGACAGTCCCCTTCTTCAGGCCAGTCTTCTTCCTCAATTTCACACACAAGAGCCAAACTTGAAGTAAGATCAGTTGTTAACTGTTCCGCATAAGCACTCCAGTCATAGCCATCTTTGACACTGACAACAAGCGCTTTGTTCTGATCTTCAGACTGTTTTCCTTTATCTTCTAGTTTTGGCATTGGAAGACTTTGATATGGCCTTTGATGAAATCGCTGATTTCTGTTTTGATAACTTGAAGACGATTGAGAATTCTGACTTTAACCTTGAAATTGATTCTGCTCACTGGAACTTGCTTAACCATTGTAGTTCTGATTGTTAGGAGCTTTACATTCCCTTGAAAAATGACAAAAGCAGTTACAATTGAAACATATGCCTTTGACTTGTCAAAACCAACTGTCTTGTTTGCATTTAACTTGTAACTACGATTCACATACGCATGTTTCTGAGTTCGGTATGCAACCATAACCATTTGCCAATTCAAGTTCATCTCTTCAACGTCATCAGGATCCATTTCAAACAGGTCTTGAAGAACAACATCTAATTGAGTCAAATGACTTCCATGATACGCTTGAAAGCTTGCCATAAATGCACTGAAAGCATTCTTAGTCTCATCATAATGTAACAAGATATTCATGATATCTTTTACTTTTGCTTGAACTGTTGAACTTGAATTTTGATTTTCTGCTTGAGATTTCATTGGTTGAACTTGAACTCTTGGTGGAGACTTAGGTTGAGTATAGATTGGTGTAGTTGTTTGATACGATGAATCAGTATAGAAACTAGCACCAACAAATACATCTCCCTAATCTTCATATTTAACATGATCTTGAACTAGAAAAGCATTCTCCACAGTGCTTGAAGGATTAACCACAAATTTGTATTGTGCATGAGAACCAGTTCTATCTGAATTTCCTATCTGAATTTCTTGAGCTTTCATCAATTTCCACTTCTTCAATTTTAGCAATCAGTAGATCTAAATCCATAGGAAATTTTTCTGTATGCTTCAGCAGTGTAACTGTCTGTTTCCATGAAGATGGAAGAGCACAAAGTAATCTATCATCCAGGTCTTGAAGATCTGTCTTCACTCCGACATTTGTCATCTAAGTTGTTAGATGGACAAATCGATTCATCATTTGATGGACAGTTTCCCCTGAAATATGTTCAAAAAGCTCTAATTCTCTCTTTAGCTTTTTCAGACTATTGATCTATTCTCCTCCCTCACAAATTGATTTTAATGCCTTGAATAGAGTATAACCCGTTTGATAAGCATCTAGTCTCGACAACACTTGTTGTGGAAGCACCTTACACATCAAGGAATATGCCTTACTGTCATTCTTAACTTTGCGTAAGTCTTCACCTTGTAGATTATCTTCAGGATATGGCTCTGGAGAATCTTTAGTGTAGGTGTTGGCAGTGTCAAGAGTAGTCAGAGTAGGAATGTGCGGACCCTTATCAATGGATTTTCATAAGTCATTATCAATTGAGCATAGATGGTGCTTCAATCTGATTGTCCATTTCTTGAAATCTGCACGATTAACCAACCTTGCTACATGATTATCAGAATCATCATTTGGAGCCATTGTAATATTCAAAGAAAATATTTAAAAGAGATATTTTTTTTGTATTTTTGTTGAATTATTTTTTGAAAACAAACAATTAAATTTTGAAAACTAGATTAAGTAATTAAACAAGATTTGATGCGTCTAAACAGTAACAAGTAAAGATAATAAAGTTTGAAACGACTGAAAAAGTCAAGCGGCTGAACAGTAACAACTTCACACGGCTGAACAGTGATTTTTCTTCTTCACCCGGCTGAACAGTAATAATGAAGTCACACGGCTGAACAGTTGCAAAATATCAAAATGTAACAATCTTCACACGGCTGAACAATTTCACCCGGCTGAACAGTAATGAACTTGACACTGCTAAGTAGTGCTTGACCCGGCTGTACAGTTGTCAAGTTTATCACCCAACCAATCTTGACACGGCTGAATAGTACCACTTCACCCGGCTAAGAAAAGTTGAGATGGCTGAACAGTATCTTGAAAAGGCTGATCAGTATCAACTTTTTCACCCGCTTAACACTTGAAACAGCTGAAAATTGAGTGGCCCGGCTGAACAGTACAAGGAAAATTGACTTCAAAAGTCTAAATAGTTGTTGACCAGGTTGAATAGTACTTCAAGCGGCTCAACAGAACATAATTTTTCCTTGAAAATTCTTCACCCGTCTAGACAAAATTGATTCACACGGCTGCACAGGACCTAATTGTTCACAAAACTAAGTCCAAAATTTTGTCTAAGTAAAAAATAATCACTCGTCTAGTTCATCTTCATCCTGTTCATCATGTTCATCAACATCTTCGTACAAATTTTACTGAATTTTAACAAAACTTGTCCAATTCGTCCAAAAATCACACACAAGCAGTGATTTATACCAATTATCAATCCTTGATATCAATCAATCCCAAACATGATCAATTTTCTATGAATTTTGAGAAAATTCGATCGAACAGTAATATTTCAATCTCTTCTTAATTCCTCAGATCTGATGAAATCTGATGGAATCTGCACAATTGTTGTGAATTATAAATGATTATGATGATGAATCAAATCTAAAAACAGCAACAGATCATTCAGATCAAGATTTGAGCAGTATTGATGTGTTTTTGCTTGATGAATAGCGAAGAACACACAGTACCAACAGCTCTTATACCAATTGATAGGTTCAATTGGATCGATACTGCTACAAATCAGAATGATCAACGTACGAAAACAACAATTCAATCAACAACACAATCCATTACTTAATAATTCTCTTGCATTGATGATCAAAGCAAATCGTTGCAGTACAATAATGTAGGAGAATACAATCACACACACTCGTTCTCTCTCTTCAGTGTATTGGTGATCTAGACACTCTCCCTAACATTCACTAGCAACATGCTTTATGCATCAACACTTAGGGATAATACAAAATTAACCCTAAACTATACAAACTTGTATAAACTAAGAACAAAGTAAATCTTCAACTAGGAACGAGCCCTAACAATGACAGGCAATCATGCCTTGCTTCATGATTTTAAGCAAAAGAATGGTACACATGTTGCATTTGGAGGAGATGCTGGTGAAAAATCACTAGTGAAGGAACTGTGTCAAATGGGATTATTAGCTTTGATAAAGTCAACTACTATGCCCAGTTGAACTTTAATTTGCTAATTGTATCTCAAATTTGTGACAAATCGTATTCAACATTATTTGATGATTCTTTTTGTTACATACTCAAACCAGGTTTTAAGATTGACAATGAGTGGGTGGTTGTTAAAGCTCCAAGAGACGAGACGTGTAAAGTTTGATATGTCTCAGATTGATGCTGAAACCGAAACCACATGTCTCATTGTGCATGCTTCAAATGATGAGAGTCAGCTATGGCAAAGACGGCTGGGCCATTCAAACTTCAGAAACATGAACAAACTGGTGACTGGAAATCATGCTGTGGGAATACCTTCAAAGAAAGTCTCAACAACTGATCTTTGTCCAGCATGTTTGAAAGGAAAACAGCACCGAATGTCTTTTAAGTCCAAGCTTGAAAACTCCATTTCAAAGCCCTTACAGATGCTACATATTGATCTTTTCGGACCAACAAATGTTCAAATCATCGGAAAGAAATCTTATTGTTTTGTCATCATCGATGATTTTACTAGATTTTCTTGGGTTTATTTCTTGCATATTAAATCTGAAACTGCTGAGTTGTTAAAAGAATTTATTATTAAAGTTGAAAATCAGTTGGAATGTAAAGTAAAAATCTAGAGAAGTGATAATGGAACCGAGTTTAAAAATTCTAATGTGAACTCGTGTTGTGCAGAAAAAAGAATTGCGCGTCTATTTAGTGCTCCAAGAACTCCTCAACAGAGTGGAGTTGCGGAACGGAAAAATCGGATACTAATCGAAGCAGCAAGATCCATGCTCGCAGATGCCAAAATCTCTATAACATTTTGGGACGAAGCTATTGCTACTACCTGCTTTGTAAAAAATAGGACATTATTGATTCAGGATAAACATAAAAAGTCTTATGAGTTATTGTTTGGAAGGAAACCGAATATTTCATATTTGAAAGCGTTTGGTTGTCCTGTGTCGATTCTAAATTTAATTGATCATCTCGGTAAATTTGAGTCAAAATCTGACGATGGCTTTTTCTTAGGATACTCATCAGTTTCAAAAGCTTATCGGGTTTTTAACAGCAAAACAAATGTTGTTATTGAAACTATCAACGTTAAGTTTTTAGAAAATTCTTTTCCGTCAGTGGCTCATGGTCCCGAATGGTTATTTGATTTAGATTCGTTATCCAAATCTTTCAACTCTAACTTATTTGATTTTTCAAGGAAATCGAAGAAGGAATCAGTAGACTTAGGATGTTTCAGTGATGATTCAGACAATGACGACGATAATGCTCTCAATTCTAAGTATCCTTTCATGTCATTTCACAATCCTAACAATGTATCTTCAAATCAAGATCCGGGTCCATCAGGTTTTCAAGAAGATCAGGATTCAAACAATCTTGATGATGTTTTGAATAAGCAAAATTCTCCTAATGATGGTGGATCTATTCATACTCAACCATCATCAGATCTGAATGTTAAAGTCGTTTCAGAAACATTTGATTACTTTATCAATTCACCATAACGAGTTCCTAATTTCACTCCGCATACTTCTACAATTTGACAAGATCTACCGAATCTGAATCAGTCTAATCTGGAGACTCAAGTACAAGGTGACGAAATTCCAACTCACCGAGTTCATAGGAATCATCCTATCTCTCAGATTATAAGTCCTTTGAATCAAAGAACCATGAGAAGTCAGACTGAACATGCAAATGTTTGTCTTTATTCATGTTTTCTTTCTCAAATGGTACCGAAGAACATTCCAGAAGCGTTGCAAAATAATAGTTGGATTGAAGCCATGCAAGAGGAGTTAGTTCAGTTCAGAAAACAAGAAGTTTGGAAATTAGTGGACTTACTTGAAGGAGAAAGTGCTATTGGTACAAGATGGTTGTACAAGAACAAGCCAGATGAACGTGGCATTGTGGTTAGAAATAACGCCAGACTATTGCACAAGGTTACACTTAAGAAGAAGGTATTGACTACGAAGAAATGTTTGCTTCGGTCGCTCGACTTGAAGCTATTCGCATTTTTCTAGCTTATGCCTCATTCATGAAGTTCAAAGTGTTTCAAATGGATGTTAAAGGCGCATTTTTGTATGGACCAATTACCGATGATGTGTACGTCAGACAACCTCCAGGTTTGGAAGATCCTGAGTATCCACATTGTGTATACAAATTGAGAAAAGCTTTATATGGTCTACATCAAGCCCCAATGATTTGGTATGAAACGTTATCCAAACATTTGCTGGAACATGGTTTTTCAAGAGGTCAGATTGATCCTACTTTATTCATGATGCGAGATAATGAAGATCCTTTATGTGTTCAAGTGTATGTTGTTGATATCATCTTTGGATCAACAAGTCCATCCATGTCCAAAGAGTTTGAAGAGATTATGAAATCCAGCTTTCAGATGAGTTCTATGGGGGAGATTAATTTCTTTCTCGGATTGCAAGTAAAACAGTCAGCAGAAGGAATTTTCATCAACCAATCAAAGTTTGTTGAAAAGTTGCTGAAGAAGTTCAAGACGCAAGAATGTCAGACTATTAGAACTCCATCTGATATTAAATCCAACCTGATCCAAAAGGCAAATCTGTTGTTCAAACACTTTACAGATCAATGATCGGTTCACTGATGTATCTTACTGCATCAAGACGAGACATCATGTATGCTGTATGTGTGTGTGCCAGATATCTGTCTGATCCTAAAGAGTCGCACCTAATTGCTGTCAAACATATATTCAGATACCTTAAAGGGAAACCTAATTTCGGGTTATGGTATCCTTGTGAAGGAAATTTTGAATTATATAGTTATTCTGATAGTGACTTTGGTGGTTGTGCTCTTGACAGGGAATCGACCATAGGTGGATGTCAGTTTCGGGGTCCTCGCCTAGTCTCATGGCAATGCAAAAAGAAGACCAATGTTTCCGTATCCACTACTAAAGCAGAGTACATCGCTGCATCTGCGGGGTGTTCTCAAGTTTTGTGGTTACAAAATCAGTTGCTTGAGTACGGGTTTAACTTTCTCAAAACTCCTATTTACATAGACAATACTGCTGCTATGTTCATTACTGCTAATCATGTTCAACACTAAAAAACAAAACATATCAAAATTCGATATCACTTTCTTAGAGACAACTCTGAAAAAGGTTTAATAATTATGATTAAAGTTCATACCGACATACAACTGGCAGATCTTTTCACAAAACCATTTTTGTCAGGGCGGTTTGAATTCTAAATTTAATCCATAGGGTTAATCAATCATGATTAATTCTATTTTTATGAAAATCCAAATACAAAATCAGAAAATATAAAATCCAAAAATATAATAAGTCGATGTTAATTTTTGATTCCTATGTCGTTTTTATTCTTGCATTGTGAGTGTGCATGAAAAGAAAAAGAAAAAAAATGAAAGTCATGTCATATGAATCTAAATTGCAACACGTGAGAAATGATAGATACACTAGACATTATCTGCTACATCATTTTTATAATAAAGACTGATAAGTGTTAATTGATGTGCGAGACAGCTCAGGCAATTAGACTTAAAAATTAAGTTCATTGTTGACAAATCTAAACTTAATGATCTTTGTGTTAAGTTCCATTGTTATACATGTCTAAATATATATCTTTTGATGAACTTCTTGTGATGTGATTTGAACATAATTGGGTAACGATGCAATCTATTCAGTGTGATGAACCGCATCGTGAGCTTCTTTGTTGTGGTATCCACAGACCTGAAGTCTCATACGAAGTCTCTTTTGAGCTTCAAGGTGCAGCAAAAGATTCCCAAAGTTAGAACAAAAAGAGTCCCAAATGTGGACCATCACCAAATCAAATTCCTAAATGGAATTAAGAAGATTCCCAAGGGGAACAATAGGAATATAAAATTCCAAAAAGGAATTCAAAAGAAGTCCCAAAGTGGACCAAATTCAATTCGAACCCAAATTACACACTGTTTATGTTTCTAAGTGACCAGGTTTTTGTGCAACATACATTCGAGTTGTTGTTGATGAGGAAATATGTTGACATATGTATGCACGTGGGTCACATAAGTCATTTTAATCGAACCTTAATCTCATCATGATACTGAAAAAGTAAGTGTGTCAATTCGAGCTAATTGGTATGTTTTCATATCATCACTCAATCAAACATAAGTCAAATGTCTATTCAAAACTTGCAAAACCTGTTCAGATAATGTATGGTATGATCTCACTGTGATATTTTGATTCATTTGCATTGCATATGTATTTATTTTAATGTGTGTGCTTTGTGTGTGCAGGCATATGGATGCTTTATAGACATATCGACATCCTGTTTAAACTTAAAAATTTCAAGAAATTTCAAGTTTAGGGGAAGAAATGAAATAAGTTGAAAAACATTTTTTTTAAGAAAAGAAGAAAAATCATGTGTTGAATGTAAGGATCAAGTGGCTAATGAAAGTAAATGTGTTGTTTTATGGTTAAATATGAACCTGAAGTCTCGTGATTATTTTTTATTGAAAAATGCTTCGGGATATAGAAATATTGGTGGTGCAAAAATGTTTGAAAAATGCCATTGTTGGAAATTAATGAAAAATAAAAAAACTAAAATTTTGTTGAGGAATTTAATTGTGGATAAATTTGTTGCCCTAGTTGTTCATGAAAATTAATCACAAAACCCTAATAAGGATTTCTTGTCTAATTAATTTTTGAGAATGATTGCTGGTGCAATAAATGCAGTTGAAAAAGTCAACAGTCGAAAAAGTGAAGAAAATGGTTAAGTGTTGCCGGGTGATGATGTTTTCAACTATCCGAGTGATGATGTTTTCAACTAGTCGGGTGATGATGTTTTCAACTTGCCGGGTGATGATGTTTTCAACCGGGTGAAGAATTTGATGTTACTGTGTAGCTGGGTGACAAAGTCTGAAGTTAATGTGTAGCCGGGTGAAGGGTAAAACAAGTTAAGGTGTCGTTTCAAGACTTAGTGAAATATTGTTGATTCATAT
Source organism: Tagetes erecta (assembly GCA_030867185.1). NCBI lineage: Eukaryota > Viridiplantae > Streptophyta > Magnoliopsida > Asterales > Asteraceae > Tagetes > Tagetes erecta. The sequence goes on from CM061497.1 coordinate 10,934,088, forward strand.
CATGACACGTCTCAACAGTGTTTGACCCGTCTCAACTGTACCTCACACGACCAAGTGTTTTTGACCCGTCTCATTTTCAAACTTGATGAAGAAGTGTTTACAAGTGTTGATACGTCTCAACAGTGGTTGACACGTCCCAACAGTTGTGACCCGTCTAAGCTTATTTCATGAAATACTAACAACTCTAACACTATGACCCGTCTCAACAGTGTATGACCCGTCTAGTTTCTTTTGTGTGTTAAATTCTGTGTTCATCACTTGACCCGTCCCAACAGTACATGACACGGCCAAACAATACATGACCCGTCCACGTATTCTATATGTTTTTGACCCGTCTGAAATGTTGATCCGTCCCAAAGTTTGACCTAATTTTTTAGCCGTTGCAAAATCATATAAATACTCTCGTCTTCACTAACATTTTCAAGCAAACACTCTGCTCTTAAATCGTCTTTCATATCATATTCAATCAACGATTCTATAACAAGGTTTAGAGATTGAATAAGGTATAATAATCATAATCAAACATCATCGACATCATCAAACACCACTCTCGACCTTAAAATTCAAAGATTGATGATGAACAGTAAAACCAACCCTGAATCGACATTTTGATTTTTGTGTTAAAACTGAAATCGATTGTTTATATAGGTGAAAATGAACTGTTAATCATCAATTTCATCTATTGATCAACATTAAAACACCTAAAGGTCACCTGATTTCAAAGAAAAGTTGAAAAATGACCGAAACCGCCATTGATGTGCATTAAACCATGTACATAATCTTGATCAAAATGAAATAAAGAAACATGAGTTCAAATGATCAACTGATGTTAAATGTGTTGTTTGCATATCATTAAAACTACATCACTCATCAACAACAAGTTTTGATTACATATCATGATGATATCTAACACATATGTCTCTGTTTTCAGATGAATATCCTCAAATATGAACCAAAGCATAATATTGTGGCACTATTGGATGATTCTATACCAGAAGCAGATGGGTATCAAGAAATGATACGTTTTCTGAGAAAAACCAAGTATGTATATGCAATGTGTGCCAAACCCATTGTATATGCTAGGTTGATCAAATCCTTTTGGAAATCTGCTGAAGTGATTACTGATGAAGCTGGTAGATCAGTGATTCGTGGGGATATTACCAGACAGTTACAGCTAACTATGTCTGAAGAATCTATCAGGACTGCTTTAAGAATAGATGAAGATGAAGTAGGTACTCTTGATGAGTATACAACTGCTGAATGTCAAGAGTGTTTTATCAATATGGGACACCCTCCTGTATTTCTTAAGCAGCAGTTCGTAAGAGCTAGACTGAGCAAGCAATGGAAGCTGTTATGCTATGTTATTCAACAGTGCTTATCAAGAAGAAGTGTCCGGTTTGACAATTTCCCATTAGATATTGCACCCCTAATTGTTGCAATTGCTACAAACAGGCCATTCAACATGTCAAGGTGGATAATGAAGGGGTTTATTTTCAATCTGGTGAAAGGGAATAGATTCAAAATTTTGATGTATCCCAGATTTTTACAGTTGCTAATCAACATTGCACATCATGTGATTCGTGAAGAAGGTGTAAATGGTGATCTGCTTATGACTGAAGACATGAATGCGTTATCTTATCGAAAGATGAGCATTGGAAATGTTGTTGAAGTGCAAATGTTTGACTATATGCTAGATATAGCAAACAATGTGGAAGATATTGGTGGGGTATATCATCACATTTATCATGGAGAAGTGATTGATCCTCTAGATCTTGTGGATGATATTCCAGATGCACTTAAGTCAGATTCTAGTGATAAAGATGTGAATGAGTCTGAGAATGAAGTATCAAGTAGCGATGAATCTGAAAGTGATGATGATAATGATGGTGATAACATTGAAGCTGAATCAGATTCTGATCATGCAGAAGAAGAAATAGTAATGGATATTCCTGAGGTAGATCCAATTATTGTAGAGGATGTTACTGTGCTAAATCCGATTGAAGATGAGGTTGTGCCTGAAAATATAGATGCGATTCAGATTGCACAAGAAGTTATTGCTGAAGTAGAGTCTGTGGCACAGGTAGATGATGAAACTGAGGTAGTTATTCCTGTTCTTGAACATGTTGAAATTGCCACGTCATCTACTCCTACAACTGAACAAGCTGAAAAACCTATGGAGTCTTCGCCAAAAGTTGTTTCAAACTCTGTTTTGATAGAGAAAGATAAGTAAATTGAGAGACTGAATAAGTTGGTAGAAAATCTGTTAAAAGAGAATGAGATGTTGAAAGCTTCGAATGAAAGAAAGAAGAAAAGATTGGCTGAGCACTGGGAAACGTATCAGATGAATACAAAGATATTCAAAGAGCTAGATGAAGAGTATTAAAAACTCAAAGAGGATTACAAAGAGCTTTATGCTGAATGTAACACTTTGAATGCTGAGAAGGAAATGTTGGAAAAATGGCTTGAAGAAAAAGAACCCAAAGGACCAGAACCTGTACCTGATAAAGATTTCTCTGATGAAGATGTAGTGGGAGTGGCTGATACTCCAAGAGAAATCAAGCTGTATTATACTAGATCACGAGGTTTTAAACTTGTGTCAGTACCGATTGTTGAATCAGTTACTGTTCATGAGGAGGTTCCTTCTATGAGTATATATGACAAAGCCGAAGGGAAACGTAATTTGGATGAAGTTCCTGAGATCTTTGAATAACATGTGTCTGTCAAGAAAGCTAGAACCGAAGAAGTAGTTCAGGTTGAGCCGGTTCAAGCTGAAGCTGTTAAAGATTTAGAAATGGTTGATATGGTGAGTGAAGCTGGTACATCAAGGCATGACATTGAAGTTGATGTAAATGAAGAGATTCCAATTGTTCTTGATGCACGGTTTGCTTACTTAGAACAGATGAAGTACAATCCTGTTTATTTGAATGGACTCACTGTGTGATAGGTTCAATTGGATCGATACTACTACAAATCATAATGATTAACGTACAAACACAACAACTCAATCAGCAACACAATCCATTACTTAATAATTCTCTTGTATTGATGATCAAAGCAATAGTTGCAGTACAATGGTGCAGGAGAATACAATCACACACACAGTTTCTCTCTCTAACGTGTATTGGTGATCTAGACTCCCTCTCTAACATGCACTAGCAACATGCTTTATGCATCACTACTTAGGGATAATACAAAATTAACCCTACACTATACAAACTTGTATAAACAAATAACAAAATAAATCTTCTAACAGGAACGAGCCCTAACAGTACTCCCCCTAAGATTTATCTTTGGTCTTCAAAATCAAAAATTTTCAGCTTTAATCTTTTCTTTTCTTGATCTCCAATCTCTCTTTAATCATAGTTCTTCATTCGATCTCTTCAGGTTCATCTTTCACATTCAGCAACTGTTTTCCAGTATATTCTTCTTGCTCTTTAATAGCTTCTTCAATACATGACTTGAACTTTTCAGCGATCATTGCTTGTCTAGGCTTGGACACATTGGTGAGTATATCACAAGCAGCCATCTGTTTCAGCGTTTCCAAAGAGATACCTGCAAAATCAGTGTTAGCATAAAATTCATACGGCCTTTTCTTTCCTTTGGCTCGTACTTCTAAGGTACCCTTGGACGTAATCCTCATAAATTCAATCTTTGGAATGTTGATCTTCATAAGGTCAGCATTGAGTAATGCTTTCCTTAATCAGATCTTTTCTGATGCAGCTCCGATAACTTCAATTATTATTTCAAATAACTTTCTATCAGCTTCAGCAATCGGATTATTCATCTTTTCCATCTTGTGACCTCGCAAATGATCAATATAAGATGGATGAACCAATTTGAGCTCAAACGTACAAAATAAAGTGATCATATCTTTATCCCAGTCATCCAGATTGCGAACCAATTTTAGATCAAATGTCACTTCATGATAGAAAAATTTCAAAATCGGCTTCGTCTTCTGCGAACCATCGAACACTTTCAATCCTGGATTGGTTACTTTATCAAAGTATTCGTCTGAAAATTCATCTAAGTACATGTCACGAAGGATCAACTTTTTCTGCTTCTTCTTCTTATTATTCAAATAGACTTTATCCTCTCGTTGACCACGAAATTCCAGAAATTTAGGCATTCGGCTAATTCCAGCATCCAAAAGCATTGCACATTTATCACCACGCTCAGCCCTTGTATGATTTATCAACCTCAGCTTGTGCAACTCTTTCAAGTCTTGAACAGGAAGTTTGAAGATGCTTGAGTAATAGTGATAAACATCACATAAGCCATTAACCCGTTTGATAAAAAACGCATCAAACACTTCATCATACTTCCATGCAATAATCTTCACATTCTTGGATTTTTCCGGCACGATCATTGAGTCAAGTAGGTCGGCAACGGATTGACCTTTACTCAGCAGTGATCTCACAATATCACCTGCTGTGGCAGCTTTATGCCATGACTCACGTACATCCATAGGAATGTGGTAAGTTTTCATCTCACTAGGAAACATGTCAATCAGATCTTTCCTCTGTTTATGTGCATCTTCAAGTAAAGCCATCAATGGTATCTCCTTCAGTTCCAATACTTTAAACCTTTTGGTTAGTTTAAAATACTGTGGATTATTGTAATCCAAAAAGAGCATACGGTTATGCATCTTTTCTGACCCTTGAAAACTAAAAACTATCTTTTTCAGCGACTCCTTCTTCAACCTCTTCCGAGTTTTGTACGGATAATTTCTTGATTGTAACCATTGTGCATATCAACCGAAGTCATCTCCTCTGGATTTTGATAATACAATTCTTCCGGAGGAAGATCATCAATATTCACGCTTTCTTGTAATGGCGTCCATTCACCCGGTTCAACAACAAGTTCTTTGTCATCACCATCTACTCGATCTTGAGCATTAACACACTTTTCATATTCCTCGTTTATTTGACTAACTGTAAGTCCATTCAAATAAACAGGATTGTACTTCATCCTTTCCAAATATGCAAACCGTGCATCTAGATCGATTGGAATTTCTTCACTAGTATTTACTTCAATCTCAAAACCAGAGTGACCAGCTTCTTCCGATATATCCATCACTTCAGTTACTTGTACAGTTTCAGCTTGAACTGGCTCAACCTGAACTGCTTCCTCGGTTCTAGCTTTCTTGATGGATACATCTTCTTCAACTATTCCAGGCACTTCATCAAGTTTACGTTTTCCCTCCGCTTTGTCATATGTAACAATAGCAGCAGCATCATCAGGAATAGGGATTGATTCAACAATCGGTTCTGTCACAGTTTTAGATCGTCGTGATCTGGTGTAATATCTCTATAGCCATCAGCTTCTTGAATAGATTCATCCAATAAAGCCACAAGATTGTGCTTTGGTTCAAACTTGAGGTCATTCATCTGATAATAAACAAAGACATGTGTGTTAGATGTCAACAATTGATAAACAAGCAATATTTATTTGATGAAGTTGTATCACAAGATTCAAATCATTTTTAGCATCAATTGATCAATTAGCCTTAGATTGTGTATCATTTGTGATCAAGATCATGAACAAGTTCAATGTTCATCAATGGCGGTTTCGACAAAAATTTGAACTTTTCCTTTGATTCAGTCGATTTCAGATGTTTTGATGTTGATTAGTGGATGAATATTGGTGATTAACAGTTACTACAACCTATTACAACAATCGATTTCAGTTTTTACACAGATAATCAAAGTGTCGATTCAAGTCTAGTTACTGTTCATCATCAACATTTCGATTTTAAGAACAACAGTAGTGTCGATGAAGTTTGATCATGATGATTATACCTTATTGAAGCTCTAAAACTTGTTACAGAATCGGTGATTGAATATGATATAAAGCGCTTTGATATACAGTGCTTGAATGGTGTTTGTGAAAAATGATATGTGTTTGAGAAGAGGCGGGTATTTATATGTAGATGAGCCGGCTCAAAATTAGGTCAAATTCTTTGAGACGGGTCAACATTTCAGACGGGTCAACATTTATGCCCAATATCCTTGGACGGGTCATGTTACTATTGGGAAGGTTCAAACCTTTTGGACGGGTCAACATGTGAACATACAATTTTAACATGTAAAAAACACTTAGTCGGGTCACACACTGTTGAGACGGGTCAAGTACTGTTGAGCCGTGTCAACACTGTTGGGACGGGTCAGAGTGTATGCACATTAAAGTTTTCTTCATGTAAAAGCTGGTCGGGTCAGACAACTGTTGAGTAGTGTCAACATCAGTTGAGACAGGACAACACTTGTTTAACATAATTTCACCATGTAGACATGAGTCGGCTCATGATATAGCCGTGTCACAAAGTTTGGAACGACTACACCTTTGTATTGTTTTACCCATCACCCGGCTGAACAGTAGCATTGTCTTCTTTCATCACCCGGTTGTATAGTAACATTGTCTTTTGTTACCCAGCTACAAATCAATACATCACCCGGCTACACAGTAGTTTCAAATTCTTCATCCGGCAAAGTAATCACTACATCACCCGGCTAGTTATAAACCAAACATGATCATCCGGCTAGATATATATCACTCGGCTGTACAATAATGTATGATATCATCACCCGGCTACAACACTTGGACGATTTTTCTTCACTTTCTTTGTCTTGTTGACTTTTCAACGGCATTTATTGCACCTGCAATCATTCTCGACACATTAATTAGACACGACATCCTTATTAGGGTTTGTGTTAATTAAATATAAATCATGATCTAGGGAAACAAATTTAACACATTAAATTCACTCAAAGTTTCCTTTTTCATTTTTCTCAAAAAGACATTATGCAAACATTTTTGCATTACCAATATTTCTATATCCCGAAGCATTATTTCTTCAATCAAAAACAAATCACAAGACTTCAGGTTTGTTTTTATCATATGCAATACATTTGCTTTCATTAACCACTTGATCCTTACATTCAACACACTTATTTAAAATATTTTTGGCTTTTGAAAATATTTTTGGCTTTTGAAAATATTTTTGTACTTTTTCTTCAATTATTTCTCCCCTTAAACTTGAAATTTCCTAGAAATTTTTAAGTTTAATAAGAGTGTCAAAAAGTCGGCAAATACTCCATATGCCTGCACACACAAAGCACACACATTAAAGTAAATATATATGCAATGCAATGAATCAAACAATTGCAGTGAGATCATACTATACATCATCTGAATAGACATTTGACTTATGTTTGATTCAGTGATGATATGAAAACATATCAATTAGCTCGAATTGACACACTTACTTTTTCAGTATCATGATGAGATTAAGGTTCGATTAGAATGACTTATTTGACCCACATGTATACATATGTCAACATATTTCCATATCAACAACAACTCGAATGCATGTTGCACAAAAACCTGGTTACTTACAAACATAAACAGTGTGGAATTTCGGTTCTAATTGAATTTGTTCCACTTTGGGACGTCTTTTGAAGTCCATTTTGGAATTTTTCATTTCCTATTGTTCCCCTTGGGAATCTTCTTAATTCCATTTTGGATTTTTGATTTGGTGACGGTCCACATTTGGGACTCTTTTTGTTCCATCTTTGGGAATCTTTTGCTGCACCGTGAAGCTCAAAAGAGACTTCGTGTGAGACTTCAGGTCTGTGGATACCACAACAAAGAAGTTCACGATGCGGTTCATCACACTGAATATATTGCATCGTTACCCGATTATGATCAAATAACATCACAAGATGTTCATCAAAAGATATATATTTAGACATGTATAACAAAGGAACTTAACACAAAGATATATACTTTTTCAGTCTAATTGCCTGAGCTGTCTCGCACATCAATTAACACTTATCAGTCTTTACTATGAAAAATGATGAAACAGATAATGTCTAGTGTAACTATCATCTCTCACTTTTTGCAACGTAGATTCTTATGACATGATTTTTCTTTGTTTTTGCTTTTTCTTTCTTTTTGTTTTCTTTTTCTTTTTCATGCATACTCATAATGCAAGATTAAAAAGACATAGGAATCAATACTTGACATTCACTTATTATATTTTTTAATTTTATATTTTCGGATTTTGTATTTTGATTTTCATAATATATAATTAATCATGGTTGATTAACCCTATGGATTGAATTAAGAATTCAAACCGTCCTGACAAGAATGGTTTTGTGAAAAGATCTGCCAGTTGTTTGTCCGTATGAACTTTAATCAAAATTATTAAACCTTTTTTAGAGTTTTCTCTGAGAAAGTGATATCGAATTTCGATATGTTTTGTTTTTGAGTGTTGAACAGGATTAGCAGTAATGAACATAGCAGCAGTATTGTCTATGTAAATAGGAGTTTTGAGAAAGTTAAACCCGTAGTCAAGCAACTGATTTTGTAACCACAAAACTTAAGAACACCCCGCAGATGCAGCGATGTACTCTGCTTCAGTAATGGATACGGAAACATTGGTCTGCTTTATGCATTGCCATGAGACTATGAGGACCCAGAAACTGACATCCACCTGTGGTCGATTTCCTGTCAAGAGCACAGCCACCAAAGTCACTATCAGAATAACTATATAATTCAAAATTTCCTTCATAAGGATACCATAACCTGAGATTCGGTTTCCCTTTAAGGTATCTGAAAATACGTTTGACAGCAATCAGGTGCGATTCTTTAGGATCGGACTGATATCTGGCGCACACACATACAACATACATGATGTCTGGTCTGGATGCAGTAAGATACATCAGTGAACCGATCATTGATCTGTAAAGTGTTTGATCAACAGATTTGCCTTTTGGATCATGTTGGGGTTATTTGAAGATGTCACTTTCCAAATATAAGCGAGTGAAGATATCGAGCATCATCACGAGCAAGCACGGGTGAAGACGTTCATTAATTGTATTTGTCTTAGAATATTTGTGTAATCGTTTTGTGCTTAATTGCACGTCTTTTAGGTTACTTTGTAAGGTGAATGGTATGGACTATAAATACCATCACCTAGGTCATTTGTTGAGAGGGTTGCCTATTCTTGTTAGTCATATTCTCTTGTAACATCCTTTGATCTAATACAATTCACCTATTCTAATTATCATCATCTTCATCATACTTTGCATTGATCTTCATGAACATTCAAGCATCAATACGTGACCAGTGAGATTCCGCATCACTGATTGCAAACAACATCACCAAACAATCTCAGATCTAGATCCTAGCTCGCTCCCTCCCGAACTATCAATTGGTATCAGAGCTGTTGGGTGATCTTTGATTGTTGTTGTTATTGATGGAATTTTAGCTACCATTAGCTTTGATTCATGTTTGTGTAAAGAACTGCAAAGTTTGAGATCAATTGGTGAAGATTTGACTGAATTTTTGAAGAAATTGTTCATGTTCGTCATTTTCACTGCTCAAATTTGAGATCTGGAATTTGTTGATGTTATTGAGAAATTGATGATTGAGATATGTTAGAAATCACTATCCTAAGCCTCGTTTGTGATCAAACCATTCAGATTTGTTGATTTCGATCCATATTTTGTCATTTTTGTCAAAACCCACTAGTTGTGTTCATCACAAAAAACCCAGATCTGAATGAGATTTATCTTGATTCAAGGTAGAAAAACTTTGAAGGATTGTTAGAAACATCATTCCTCAGCTAATACAAGTGTTGAATTGAACAAAAACAACAAAAATTGAAGATTTGATCTTGTGTTCATCACAATTTTGACTTTGAAAAGTCAATCTGATATGAAGATTTGAAGAAATTTTCAGCCGGGTAAAGAAGAAAATACTATTCAGCCGCGTGAAGAAGTGAAAAACACTGTTCAGCCGTGCGAACACTGTTCAGCCGGGTGAAGTAGAAGAAATCACTGTTTCAGCCGGGTGAAAGAAGAAAAACACTGTTCAGCCGGGTGAAAAATACTGTTCAGCCGGGTGAAGGTACTGTTCAGCCGGGTGAAGTACTGTTCAGACGCGTGAAGTGTTCAGCCGGGTGAAGTTTGACACTGTTCAGCCGGGTGAAGAACTGTTCAGCCGGGTGAAGTACTGTTCTGCCGGGTGAAGCACTGTTCTGCCGGGTGAAGCACTGTTCTGCCGGGTGAGGCACTGTTCTGCCGGGTGAGGCACTGTTCAGCCGTCCCAAGTTGTTTACCCGTCCCAACAGTGACCCGATTCTAAAAAAAAAAAAAAAAAAAAAAAAAAGAGTCTGGAAAATCGAAAATTTCATTTTTCCAAAATTTCAAATTAGTCATTTTTAGCCACCATGACTTCCCAGAAAAATCATGAAAATGACTTTGAAAATTCAAGAAAAATGTCAACGGGCATGTTTACCGTGATCCGAGAAGAAAATAAAAGAGAAGATATCAATGAATTTATTACAGAATTCAATCACATGTTTGAAACAACTTACCTTCAAGTTGCCAAAGCTTGTGATCAAAAGAGAATAGACTTTAATGAACACACAAAACTTGCTCTTGTGAGTGAAGCAGATTCTCATGAAAATCATGATGAAGAAGAAGAATATGATTGGAGTGAAAACAATGATGTTGTTTCCATTCAAGAGATTGAAAAGAAAGATAAAGAAATTAGCAACTTGTCAGACATCATTGCAAAGCAAGATGAGACAATTGCTCAATTGAAATCAGAAATGGAGAAATTGATGTCTGAAAAGGAAATCAAGAAAAATGAGAACAGTTCTTATGTTGAGATGCCAATTGAAGTCAGAGAAAAGATGTGCACCAAAGAATGTTTTCAACAAGTTGAACACTACAGAATATACTCTTTCAAGATTTGTGATAAACTCAAGAAGGAAGAGCAAATGCACAAGAATCTGAAAGAACAACACGACATATCTCACCAAAGAATCACATCTCTCGAAGAGTCACTCAAGAAAAGTGAAAGAGAAGCAATGAATGACAAGAATGAAGCTGCAAAATCAAACACACACTCATCCAGTGTGATCAAAGATTTGCAAGATGAGATTCTAAAGTTGAAGAAGTTGTCTGAGATGTTCAATTCAGAGAACAACATTCTGAAAAACAAACTGCAAGAAGAACAAGAGAAGCATGCAAGTCTACAAAAAGATCACCAATTGTGTGAAGATAGACTCAAATCTCTTACACAGAATGTTGATTCAATGCTTACCGAAAAGCATAATCTGAATGTTCAACTCATGGAGCTCACTGATAAACTCAACAGATCACAATCTGATCTTGTGTTTATCAAAGAAGAAGTCGAAAAAGAAAAGTCTGTTGAAAAGAAAGATGAGAGATTAGTGCCAACCGGAATTGTTGGATCACTATCTTCTCAAGAAGAAAAGACAAAAGAGTTTCAGTCAAAGAAGAAGAAGAAGGTTAGAAGAAAGAAGAGCAAAGCCAAGAAGAACAAGACAAAGGGCGCTTCATCTGATTCTACACCACAGACTCCTTCTACTTCAAAGTCTCAAGATTCCGAATCCCCGAGTGATTCAAACAGTGACGTATACTGTTTAATCTGTGACTCTGAAACTCATCATATCTCAGATTGTATTTACAGTCAAGGTGTCTTTCCTTTTGGGTCAAAAGGTGACAAGTTCAAGACTCCAGTTCTTTCAAGAAAGATTCAACAAGATTCAGAGGTCAAAGCTTCTCAGAAACAACAATCTTCAACAGCAAAGACTTCTCAGAAGAAAGGAAAGAAGTCTCCCTTCAAGGCTCATCAGAAGTACTGCGAGATATGTGAGATGTACAATCACATGACATCCGAATGCTTCTACAACAAGTACTGCATCAACTGTCAGATGTACAACCACGACACAATGGAATGCTACTACAACAAGTATTGCTCCATTTGTGACATGGTCAATCACAACACTCAAGATTGCTTCTACAACAAAAGATCAACGATGAAGCCGAGAAGGTATGTCCAAAGAAATTCATCATCTGCAAATTCTGCCAGGTATGTTTCTAATTTTAAATTCTCTGATGGTGATCATTCAAATGATTCATGGAAACCAAGATCTGTAAGAAAACAAAATCAAACAAATCCATTTTTGCATAAGCAAAATAGTCAACAAAACCGATTTTTGAAAAATAGGTTTAGAAATGACTATGACAGATCTTCCATGAATGATTCTAGATGGGTGTCCAAACCAAAGCATTCCTTTGGTCCCACACAAAAAACAGTTGTGGAGAAAAACACCTGTTAAGAATCAAGATGAGCAACGTGCTTCATCAATCGATGGTCCACCAGAAGATGCAATTTATCAAGAAGTTACATATATTGATGATTTCGGACAATCCAAGACCGCAATGGCTTGGATTTCACCCTCTAACTAATTTGTTAGTGTGTTAGGGACAGTTATGGAGGCCGGTCAAACAGAGAAAAGAAGACCGTGGCTGATCCCTTATCATGACAAGATACCGAATCTTGTTCATGATGTTTTCGATGCAACTGACACCAAACGGAGTTGGAAAACAAAAGGGAATCATTAAAGGAATTTTTTTAAAAACATTTTCAAAAATCAAACAATGATGACAGTGCAAGAAACAACCGATGTTTCATTTCGTCTGTTTAGATTAAGTATATTGCATGCACTCTTCATACGTTGATAACATATTTGCCATTTTCTTTTCATTAAACTTTCAATTTTCTTAGAAATTTAAAAGTTTAGGGGGAGAAATCATTATTAAAAAAAAATGATAAAATCAGAAAAATCCAAAAATATGTTGAATCTACTTGCACGTACATGAGAAATGATAGATACACTAGAGTTATTCGACACATCATTTTAAAACAATAAAGACTGAAGCGTGAAAATTGATGTGCGAGACAGCTCAGACAATTATACTGAACAAGTATATTCTTTGATGATTTAACTAAATTCTAATGAGTTTTTGTGGTTGAAACATCTTAGTGCATGTGAAATGTTTATACAAATCAAATAGATATCTCGTGAAGCATCCAATTTACATCGGGTAACGATGCAATCTATTCAGTGTGATGAACCGCATCGTGAGCTTCTTTGTTGTGGTACCCACAGACCTGAAGTCTCACACGAAGTCTCTTTTGAGCTTCAAGATGCAGCAAAAGATTCCAAAATGGAACAAAAAAGAGTCCCAAATGTGGACCGTCACCAAACAAATTCCAAAATGGAATTCAGAAGATTCCCAAGGGGAACATAGGCAAAAAGAAAAATTCCAAAAAGGAATTCAAAAGAAGTCCCAAAGTGGACCAAATCCAAATAGAACCCAAATTCCACACTGTTTATGATTGTAAGTGACCTGACGTGTTGAGTTGTTTTCAGGATATTTAGATGAGGTGTATAACTTTCTAATGTGCAAAGTATGGGTCACTCAAAACTTATTCCTAATCAACCTAATTGATCATCAAGAATAGAAAAAGTAAGTGTGTCACTTCGAGCTAATTGATTTGTTCAACAATTCATCACTCAATTATTTCACAATTCAAATGTCTATTCTCAAAACTACAAAACATGTGTTGGATAAATTGCTGGTATGATCTCATTGCAGGTTAAAGATTCAGAATGTAAAGAGAAAACTCCAAAAATATCAAAAACATTGAAAAATTCAAAAAATACCAAAAAGATTGTCATTTTAATCTTTTTCTTTTGTTTTGGGAGTTTAACATATGTTATTGATGTGGGAGTTGTTCATCAAGCAATATCTCATCCGATTGAGAACTTAATCTTTACATTGATGATAAATGCACATTTTTGCCTGAGTTTTAATGTTTTTCTTTGAGTTGCAGGAACAGTTTCCAATGCAGAACAAGCTTCCACGCGACTTGAAGATGTTCCTGTTCAAGTCTGATTCCAGTCCAAAGATCTCCAAGTCAGATTGCTGAGTGTTAAGAATCCTCCTCTTAATATCTCATACACAGATCCCGTTAACCTCTAAAGCAAAAGTTGAGGGGGAGTATTCTAAGTCAAAGAAGTCTTCTCATTCTACTTCAACCGTTGAAGAAGATCCCGTTGCTGATATATAGATTCACCGGAATCTACTCTCTGCTAATTTCTTTCCATAGCCTCTGATGTAACTCAAAAGGGAGAGAAGGATGCAGATTGCTTGTTGAAAGACAGATTTTTGGTAGCATCATCTTAGGGGGAGTACTGTTGGGTCCTCTTGAAGATAATGCATTCCAAAACTTTAAGTTGCTCTCTATACTCGCCACATGAAGATTTAAGCTGATATGTCAGATTTGTAAAGTGTCATCTTAGGGGGAGTACTGTTGGGGTTATTTGAAGATGTCACTTTCCAAATATAAGCGAGTGAAGATATCGAGCATCATCACGAGCAAGCACGGGTGAAGACGTTCATTAATTGTATTTGTCTTAGAATATTTGTGTAATCGTTTTGTGCTTAATTGCACGTCTTTTAGGTTACTTTGTAAGGTGAATGGTATGGACTATAAATACCATCACCTAGGTCATTTGTTGAGAGGGTTGCCTATTCTTGTTAGTCATATTCTCTTGTAACATCCTTTGATCTAATACAATTCACCTATTCTAATTATCATCATCTTCATCATACTTTGCATTGATCTTCATGAACATTCAAGCATCAATACGTGACCAGTGAGATTCCGCATCACTGATTGCAAACAACATCACCAAACAATCTCAGATCTAGATCCTAGCTCGCTCCCTCCTTATTCTAAGTCAAAGAAGTCTTCTCATTCTACTTCAACCGTTGAAGAAGATCCCGTTGCTGATATATAGATTCACCGGAATCTACTCTCTGCTAATTTCTTTCCATAGCCTCTGATGTAACTCAAAAGGGAGAGAAGGATGCAGATTGCTTGTTGAAAGACAGATTTTTGGTAGCATCATCTTAGGGGGAGTACTGTTGGGTCCTCTTGAAGATAATGCATTCCAAAACTTTAAGTTGCTCTCTATACTCGCCACATGAAGATTTAAGCTGATATGTCAGATTTGTAAAGTGTCATCTTAGGGGGAGTACTGTTGGGGTTATTTGAAGATGTCACTTTCCAAATATAAGCGAGTGAAGATATCGAGCATCATCACGAGCAAGCACGGGTGAAGACGTTCATTAATTGTATTTGTCTTAGAATATTTGTGTAATCGTTTTGTGCTTAATTGCACGTCTTTTAGGTTACTTTGTAAGGTGAATGGTATGGACTATAAATACCATCACCTAGGTCATTTGTTGAGAGGGTTGCCTATTCTTGTTAGTCATATTCTCTTGTAACATCCTTTGATCTAATACAATTCACCTATTCTAATTATCATCATCTTCATCATACTTTGCATTGATCTTCATGAACATTCAAGCATCAATACGTGACCAGTGAGATTCCGCATCACTGATTGCAAACAACATCACCAAACAATCTCAGATCTAGATCCTAGCTCGCTCCCTCCCGAACTATCAGATCAGGTTGGATTTTGCATTTAACATCTGATGGAGTTCGAATAGTCTGACAATCTTGCATCTTGAACTTCTACAGCATCTTTTCAACAAACGTTGATTGGTTCATAAAAATTCCGTCTGCTGACTGTTTTACTTGCAATCCGAGAAAGAAATTAATCTCCCCCATAGAACTCATCTGAAATCTGGATTTCATAATCTCTTCAAACTCTTTGCACATGGATGGACTTGTTGATCCAAAGATGATATCATCAACGTACACTTGAACACATAGAAGATCTTCATTTTCCCGCTTCATAAATAAAGTAGGATCAATCTGACCTCTTGAAAAACCATGTTCCAGCAAATGTTTAGATAACGTCTCGTACCAAATTCTTAGGGTTGATGTAGACCATATAAAGCTTTGCTTAATTTGTATACACGATGTGGATACTCAGGATCCTCGAAACCTGGAGGTTGTCTGACGTACACGTCATCGGTAATTGGTCCATACAAAAATGCGCCTTTAACATCCATTTGAAACACTTTGAACTTCATGAAAGAGGCATAAGCTAGAAAAACACGAATAGCTTCAAGTCGAGCGACCGGAGCAAACACTTCTTCGTAGTCGATACCTTCTTCTTGAGTGTAACCTTGTGCAATTAGTCTGGCTTTATTTCTAACCACAATGCCACGTTCATCTGGCTTGTTCTTGTACAACCATCTTGTACCAATAGCATTTTCTCCTTCAGGTAAGTCCACTAATTTACAAACTTCTTGTTTTCTGAACTGAAGTAACTCTTCTTGCATGGCTTCAATCCAACTGTTATCTTGCAACGCTTCTGAAATGTTCTTTGGTACCACTTGAGAAAGAAAATATGAATAAAGACAAATGATTGCATGCTCAGTCTGACTTCTCATTGTTCTCTGATTCAAAGGACCGATAATCTGAGAGATAGGATGATTCCTATGAACTCGGTGAGTTGGGATTTCGTCACCTTGTACTTGAGTCTCCAGATTGGACTGATTCAGATTCGGTAGATCTTGTAAAATTGTAGAAGTATGCAGAGTGAAATTAGGAACTTGTTCTGGTGAATTGATGAAGTAGTCAAATGTTTCTGGAACAGCTTCAACATTCGGCTCTGATGATGGTTGATTATGAGCAGATCCACCATCATTAGGAGAATTTTGTTGATTCGCATCATTTTCAAGATTGTTTGATTCTTGATCTTCATGAGAACCAGATGGACCCGGAGCTTGATTTGATACAACGTTATCAGGATTGTGAAATGACATGAACGGATACTCAGAGTTGAGATCATTATCATTGTCATTATCTGAATCATCACTGAAACATGCTAAGTCTCCTGATTCCTTCTTCGTTTTTCCTGAAAAATCAAATAAGTTAGAGTTGAAAGACTTGGATAACGAATCTAAATCAAATAACCATTCGGGATCATGAGCCACTGACGGAAACGAATTTTCTAAAAACTTAACGTTGATAGTTTCAATAACAACATTCGATTTGTTGTTAAAACCCCGATAAGCTTTCGAAACTGATGAATATCCTAAGAAAAATCCATCGTCAGATTTTGACTCAAATTTACTGAGATGATCACTTAAATTTAAAATCGACACAGGACAACCAAATGCTTTCAAGTATGAAAGATTCGGTTTTCTTCCAAACAATAAGTCATAAGACGTTTTATGTTTATCCTGAACCAATAATGTCCTGTTTTGTACAAAGCAGGCAGTAGCAATAGCTTCGTCCCAGAATGTGATAGGGATTTTGGCATCTGTGAGCATGGATCTTGCTGCTTCGATTAGTGTCCGATTTTTCCATTCTGCGACTCCGTTCTGTTGAGGAGTTCTTGGAGCACTAAATTGACGCGCAATTCCTTTTTCTGCACAAAAAGAGTCCACATTAGAATTTTTAAACTCGGTTCCATTGTCACTTCTCAAGATGTTTACTTTGCAATCTAACTGATTTTCAACTTTGATAATGAATTCTTTTAACAACTCAGCAGTTTCAGATTTGACATGCAAGAAATAAACCCAAGAAAATCTTGTAAAATCATCGATGATGACTAAACAGTAAGACTTCTTTTCGATGCTTTGAACATTTGTTGGTCCGAAAAGATCCATATGTAGCATCTGTAATGGCTTTGAAATGGAGTTTTCTAGCTTGGACTTAAAAGACATTCGGTGTTGTTTTCCTTTCAAACATGCTGGACAGAGATCAGTTGTTGAGAGTTTCTTTGAAGGTATTCCCACAACATGATTTCCAGTCACCAGTCGATTCATGTTTCTGAAGTTTGAATGGCCCAGCCGTCTATGCCATAGCTGACTCTCATCATTTGATGCATGAGCAATGAGACATGTGGTTTCGGATTCAACATCAATTTGAGACATATCTAGTTTGTACACATCTCGATCTCTTGGAGCTTTAACAACCACCCATTCATTGTCAATCTTAAAACCTGGTTTGATTATGTAACAAAAAGAATCATCAAATAATGTTGAATACGATTTGTCACAAAGTTGAGATACACTTAGCAAATTAAAGATCAAATTTGACTTTATTAAAGCTAATAATCCCATTTGACACCGTTCCTTCACCAGTGATTTTTCCACCAGCATTTCCTCCAAACGCAACATGTGTGCCATTCTTTAGCTTAAAATCTTGAAGCAAGGCATGGTTGCCTGTCATATGCCGGCTGCACCCACTATCAACAAACCATGAGTTGATAGGTCTCTGAGGGTGCACCTGCAATTCAACACTTAGTTAGTTTGGTAAACCCATGCCCACATGGTCTTGGGTTTTCCGAATATATATGTAACAGTAACTTGCTGATAATGTAAGTTATAAAATCTGATTCATTTGAGAGATTTGGTTGAAAACTGTTTCTGCCACTGGCTTGATTTGTTTGCTTTCTTCTTAAAGCTGAAAACCTTTCCTCCAACTTAGGATCAAGGTTGTTTTCAAGTCTTTGATTTCGTACCATCAAAGCTCTTGGCTTAAAACTGCTAACCTGCTGATTTTCTGATGACATTTCCTTAAATCCAAAATTGATTCTTTTGAAAGGTCTTAAATCAGGAGAATGACTTTGGTTTGATTTTTGAAAACCAAAAGATTGATTTCTTTGAAAATTTGGAAAATGAGTCATTTCTCTTGATGAGTTTTTCCGAAAGAAACAATCTGCAGTGTCATGATTTCTCCTTTCACATATTTATAAAAACATTCTTCTGAAGAATGATTTTTTTTTCATCACAGTAAATGCAGTACCTGTTAAAGAAACACTCAGCAGTAACATGATTATAACGATCACAAATCTCACAATGTTTCTTACTGATCTTAAAGAGCCGATTATTAACTTTAGATGTTGAACCAACATGTGATTCATTAACATTGTTTGTTTTAAAGTTAACTTAGTTCTTTTGTGGAGATTGTGGTTGTGACTTTGATTTCTTGTTATCAAATTTTGGTTGATTGGGAATTTGATTCGATTTTGAAACATCTTGCTTAGTTACCTTCTTTGAGTCAAATCTTTTATCATTGGCAGCGAAAGTCTTAGGACCTGAACCTGATTTCAGACCAGAGTGAGATTTGATCTTATAATTTATTTGGTTACCATGAGATGAATTCATATCAAATGTTCCTACTGACACAAACTTGATTGGTTTGATTTTAGACACTTTCTTTGTCACAGGTTTTACAGTTTCAGTTTTAACAACTTGAGCTTTGGTGTTGTCATTTGATGTTATGACATTTTTACTTTTTGACTGTTTCATTTCAGATTGATTGTTAGACAATTTCAATTTCTGAATCTTTGCGTTCGAAACTTCAGTCTTTTTCACTGTTTCCTGTTTGATCAGCTGATCAGCAACACGATCTTTCTGCTCCTTTTTCCACTTGTTGTATTCTGGATCATTGTAACCTGAGAATTCTGCTTCATCCTTCACCATTTCTGCTGGTTTTGGATTCAGTTCCGAATATTCAACAAGTTGCACCAGAATTGGATCAGATTTGTTACTTGCCTCGTCATCAGCTTCAACAGTCATACTGTCATCTTCTTTCAAACTTTCGATTAAAACTTCAGACCCTTCGGATTCGGATTTGCTTCTTTGAATTTCTTTGCATCTTTGTTCATTTTCAGGTGAATGATCAAATTCATTAAAGTTTTCTGGTAAAGTGTTAGTGATTGATTTAGGCATTGGTTCATGCGTGAAACCCAATCCTATTCTGTTTTCTTTTCTATCACTTATCAACTTTGCTAGAATTGCTTTTGAACTTTTCATTTTGGTCAATTCAACTTGAGTTGCTGCATGAGCAATCTTTTCTAGTTCAAAGTTCTTTGTCATTTCTTCCAATTGTTTATTTGAAAGTTCCAGTTCCTTCAAGGTTTTGTTCCATGATTCTTTAAGTGACAATATCTTCTCATTAGCAATTTTGTGATCATTTTTAAGTTGTTCATGAACTTGTTCATGTTTACTTAATTTGTCACCAATTTTAAATGAATGAGTTCGATAATTTTCCACTTGTTTAATGCATTGTTCAGAACATAACCTACCTTTCACATCATCAGGTAAAGGAACATAGTTAGGGGGTAATTCGATACTAACCTTTGGTTGATTTGTTTCAGCAGATGAGAAAGATTCTTCAGATGTAGCCATAAGAGCAATCTCAGATTCAGATTCTTCAGTTGGATCTGATTTTGCACTCCAATCATACTCTTTTGAATCTTCACTGACATCATTAACCATTTGGTAATCTCCTTCTTCAGACCAGTCTTCTTCATCAATTTCACAGACAAGTGCCAAACTAGAAGTAGGATCAGATGTAAACTGTTCCGCATAGGCACTCCAGTCATATCCATCTTTGACACTAACCACAAGTGTTTTGGTCTGATCTTCAGGTTTTTTACCTTCATCTTCCAGCTCTGGCTTTGGAAGACTTTGATATGTTTTTTGAATGAAACGTTGATTTCTGTTATGATAACTCGAAGACTGTTGTGAGTTCTGACTTTGACCTTGATGCTGATTCTGTCCACTTGAACTAGCTTGACCATTATAATTCTAATTCTTAGGAGCTTTACATTCCGTTGAAAAATGACCATAGCAGTTACAGTTGAAACATCTGGCCTTTGACTTGTCAAAACCAACTGTCTTGTTTGCATTTGGCTAGTAACTATGATTCACATACGCATGTTTCTGAGTTCGGTATGCAACCATAACCATTTGCCAATTTAAGTCCATCTCTTCAACGTCATCAGGATCCATTTCAAATAGGTCTTGAAGAACAACATCTAATTGAGTCAAATGACTTCCCTGATAAGCGTGGAATGCAGTAAATGCATTCTTAGTTTTATCATCTTGTAACAAGATGTTCATGACATCTTTTACTTTTGCTTGGATTGTTGAACTTTGATTTTCTACTTGAGATTTCATTGGTTGAACTTGAACTCTTGGTGGAGATTGAAGTTGAGAGTAAATTGGTGAACTCGATTGATATGATGAATCAGTGTAAAAGCTAGTACCAACAAACAAATCACCCTCATCATCAGTTTTAACTGCATCTTGAGCAAGAAAAGCATTCTCAACGATATTAGAAGGATTCACCACAAACGTGTATTGAGCATGAGAACTTGATCTGTCAGTGTTTCTTGAACTTTCATCTATTTCAACTTCTTCAATCTTTGTGATAAGAAGATCTAAGTCCATTGGAAACTTCTCTGTATGCTTCAGCAAACTCACTGTTTGTTTCCATGAAGATGGAAGAGCACACAATAGTCTATCATTCAGGTCTTGAAGATCTGTCTTTGTACCAACATTTGTCATCTCAGTTGTTAGATGCACAAATCTGTTCATCATCTGGTGTATAGATTCTCCAGCAATATGCTCAAACAATTCTAATTGTCTCTTCAGTTTCTTCTTCTTGAGACTTCTTTACTGTTCTCCTCCTTCACAAATTGATTTTAATGCCTTGAATAATGTGTAAGTTTGATAAGCATCCAGTCTTGACAACACTTGAAGTGGCAGCCCTTTACACATTAAGGAATAAGCCTTACTGTCATTCTTGACCTTTCGTACGTCTTCACCTTGTAGATTATCTTCAGGATAAGGTTCAGTTGAATCTTTTGTGTAAGTACTTGCACTGTCAGGAGCAGTCTGAGTAGGAATATGAATGTGACACCCCACCCGGCGGCGGAAAACACCGGGCGTGTCAAGTCAATCGGATATCAAAAGTACAAAGCACATGGCACACTAAATGCATATTTTAATATTAATTAAGTAATAATATCGTGACATAAATAGGCATTCAATACTCTTAAAAATCGTAACAGGAACCGACAATTAAATAATGCTTATTGTCTTTTTTATTCTAGGTCGGAAGCATCCTACGTGTCTCGAAAGCATAAACGTCTCAAAACACCACCTGAAATATGTGTAAAATAAATTACACTTCTGACCCAAAGTTAATTTATAAGTAAAATTAACTAACTAACTTAACTAACTTGAAACGTAATAATTAAATAAGGGACGTTTTTATAGTTTTAGCTCGTTTAAACCATTACGAGACTATTTCAAGACTTAGAAGCGTTTTTGTTTATCATTTTTAATAGTTTTCTTTTACGAACTATATATATATATATATATATATATATATATATATATATATATATATATATATATATATATATATATATATATATTTATATATATACTTGAGGTTTATTGTTCCAACATTATTTATTTGATATATGTGAATGTTTTGCGACATAACTACGGTTATTTAATTGAACGGGAATAACGTAGAATCCAAATGCGTTTATTTTATAATAATAATAATAAACGTTACATTTTGAAGAAAAATAAATGCGATCACAATTTAAAGGATAACAACTTCGGGCTCGAGTCGGGTATTCGGGTTCGGGTTTGGGGCAAATGTCACAATAAGGACCTTTATCAATAGACTTCCAAAAATCATTATCAATAGAGCATAGATAGTGTTTCAATCTGATTGTCGAGTTCTTGAAATCTGCACGATTAACCAATCTTGGTACACGATTATCAGAATCATCAATAGGTGCCATTTTAAATTTTAAAGAAAATATTTTTGTGTTTTTGTTGATTTTTGTAAAGAACAATTAAAATATTAAAAATAAAAACTAATTTTTAAGTAAAGTAAAGAGTTGATGCGACTAAACAGTAATGAAATAACAAAGTTTGAAATAACTGAAATAAGTCACACGGCTTGAACAGTGAATTTTCTTCTTCACCCGGCTGAACAGTCACACGGCTTGATCAGTTGCAAATCTTCAAACAATTAAATCTTCACACGGCTGAACTATATCACCCAGGTGAATAGTCACACGGCTTGATGACAATCACACAGCTGAATAGTAAGAACTTGACACGACAGAACTTGACACGGCTGAAAAACACACGGTACCAACAGCTCTGATACCAGTTGATAGGTTCAATTGGATCGATACTGCTACAAATCAGAATGATTAACGTACAAACACAACAACTCAATCAACAATACAATCCATTACTTAATAATTCTCTTACATTGATGATCAAAGCAATAGTTGCAGTACAATGGTGCAGGAGAATACAATCACACACACAGTTTCTCTCTCTAACGTGTATTGGTGATCTAGACTCCCTCTTTAACATTCACTAGCAACATGCTTTATGCATACTACTTAGGGATTATACAAAATTAACCCTACACTATACAAACTTGTATAAACAAAGAACAAAATAAATCTTCTAACAGTAACGAGCCCTAACACTGTCAGTCAAATAAACGAGGAGTACGAAAAGTGCATAAACTCCCAAGATCGTGTGGATAGAGATGAACGGGAATGACTGGTTGAACCGGGTGAGTGGACACCATTGCTAGAAAGTCTAAATATTGATGATCATCCACCTGAAGAACTGTATCATCACAATCAAGAGGAGATGACTTCTGTTGATATGCGTCAATGGTTACAATCAAAACATTATCCGTACAAAACCTTGAGAGGCTGAAGAAAGAATCATTGAAGAAGATTGTTGTTAGCTTTCAAGCTTCAGAGAAGATGCACAATCGGATGTTTTTCCTGGATTACAATAATCCACAATACTATGAACTTACAAAGAGGTTCAAAGTATTGGAGGCGAAGAAAATCCCACTGATGTCTCTACCTGAAAATGCGCATGAAAAGCGTAAAGATCTGATCGATATGTTTCCGAGTGAGGTGAAAGCTTATCACATTCCTATGAAAGTACGAGAGTCATGGCATAAAGCTGCCACAGCAGGTGATATTATGAGATCACTGCTGAGTAAAGGTCAATCTGTTGCTGACTTGCTTGATTTGGTGATCGTGCCGGAAAAGTCCAAGGATGTGAAGTTCATAGCTTGGAAGTATGATGAAGTTTTTGATGCATTCTTGATAAAGCGTGTGAACGGTTTGTGTGACGTTTATAATTACTACTCGAGTATCTTTAAACTTCCAGTTCAAGATCTCAAAGAGTTACACAAATTGAGACTGATTAATCACACGAAGGCAGAAAGAGGTGCAAAATGTGCTATGCTTTGGGATGCTGGGATTAGCCGAATGCCCAAGTTTTTGGAATTTCGTGGCCAGCAAGAAGATAGATTTAACTAAGCAAGAAGAAGAAGAAGCAGAAAAAGCTAATCGTTTGTGATATGTATCTTGAAGAATTTTCGGATGAATACTTTGATAAAGTGACTAATCCGGGATTGAAAGTGTTCGATGGTTCGCAAAAGACGAAGCCAATTCTGAAGTTTTTCTATCACGAAGAAACGTTTGAACTAAACCTGGTTCGTAATTTAGATGACTGGGGGAAAGATATGATCACTTTATTTAGCACTTTCGAGTTCAAACTGCTACACCCATCATACATTGATCATATACGAAGTCAGAAAATGGAGAAGGCAAGAGATCCATTGGCTGAAGGAGACAGAAAACTGTTCAAAATTATGATAGAGGTGATTGGAGCTGCTTTAGAAAAGATCAGATTAAGGAAAACATTACTTAATGCCAACCTTGTAAAGATCAACATTCCGAAGATCGAGTTTATGCGGATCACATCCAATGGATGTTAGGGTCTATTTCTGTTTAAGATTTACTTTGTACTTTGTTTTATACATTTTGTATAGTTTAGGGTTAATTTTGTTATTTTCCCTAATGTATTGTTGCATAAAGCATGTAGTAAGAGAATGTTAGTGAGAGGGTCTAGATCACAATTACACGTTAGAGAGAGAGTTAACTGTGTGTGATTACATTCTCCTGCATTTTGTACTACAATATTTGCTTTGATCATCAATACAAAGAGAATTATTAAGTAATGAATTGTGTTGCTGATTGAACTGTGTTTGTGTACTAATCATTCTGATCATTTGAGCGATATCGATCCAATTGAACCTATCAATAATGAATTGTGTTGCTGATTGAACTGTGTTTGTTTACTAATCATTCTGATCATTTGAGCGATATCGATCCAATTGAACCTATCAATTGGTATCAGAGCTGTTGGTATTGTGTTCTTCGCTATTCATCAAGCAAAAACACTACAATATTGCTCAAAAAATCATGATCTGAATGAATTGTTGCTGTTTTTAGCTGTGATTTATCATCGCAATCACTTCTAATTCACAACAATTGTGCAAATTCCATCAGATTATCATCAGACCTGAGGAATTAAGAAGATAGAAAAAGTTACTGTTCGATCAAAATTTTGCTCAAATTCATCAAAATTTGATCATGTTTTGGATTGATTGAGATTAGAGATTGATAATCGGACCATTTCACTGATTGGGAGTGATTTTTGAAGAAATTGGACAAGTTTTTGATAAACCCAGAAAAAATTCTCATGATGAAGATGATGAACAGTATGAACAGGTTGAAGATTAACTAGCCGGGTGATAATTTTTACTTAGACAAATTCCTTTGGACTTAGATTTGTGAACAAAATTAGGTCTTGTGCAGCCGTGTAAAGGATTTTAGTCTAGACGGGTGAAGAATTTGCAAGTAAAAGGTTGTACTATTCAGCCGGATCAAGAACTGTTCAGCCGGGTGATCAACTGTTCAGCCGGGTGATTAACATTCTAGCCGGGTGACTTACTACTGTTCAGACGGGTGATCAACTATTCAGCCGGGTAAACAACTTTGCTGCCGTGTGATCAACAACTGTTCAGCCGTGTAAAGCCTTCTTGCCGTGTAAAGTTCTTGCCGGGTCAAGTTTATTCCCGTGTCAAGTTATTTCTCTACAGCCGGGTAACTGTTCTGCCGGGTGAAGATTACAAAGGTTACAACTGTTAAGCCGGGTCAACTGTTTAGACGGGTGAAGACTTTTTCTCTACCGGGTGAAGAAGAAAATCTACTGTTCAGCCGGGTGAAGAAGAAATTTTTCACTGTTCAGCCGTGTGACTCATTTTTAGTTGTTTCAAACCTTGTTTTCTTATCTTGTCATTAATTACTTGTCTTTATTTTAGTATTTTAACTATTTCTTTTCAAAAATCATTAAAAACACAAAAATATTTTCTTTAAAAATTGTTAAAATCACACAAACTTTACCTGAAAACTTCAATGAATTTGATCATTCACCTGAAACTGAACGAAAATTCAAAGAAATTCAAAGAAGTAAGTCCGAATCCGAAGGATCTGAAGTGTTGATTGAGAGTTTGAAAGAAGATGATGTCGTGACGACTGAAGCTGATGATGAAGTTAGCAACAAATCAGAGCCTGTTCTGATTCAACTTGTTGAATATCCTGAACTGAATCCCAAGCAGGAAGAAAACGTGAAGGATGAAGCTGAATTTTCAGGATACAATGATCCTGAATACATCAGGTGGAAGAATGAACAGAAAGGGAAAGTTGCTGATCAACTGATCAAGAAGAAAGAGGTGAAACAGGCTGAAGTTTCAAAAGGAAAGGAGCAGAAATCGAAATTAATAATCAATCAATCTGAAATAAAATCTTCGAAAGGTAAAAGTGTCATAAAATCGAATGACAACACCAAAGCTCAAATTGTTAAAACTGACAATGTCAAACCTGTCAAAAAGAAAGTGTCAAAAGGTAAAACAATTTAGTTTGTGTCTGCAGGAACTTTTGATTTGAACGGATCTTATGGTAAACCAATCAATTCTTCAATCAAATCTAACTCTGGTCTGAAAACAGGTTCAGGTCCTAAGTCTTCCGCTGTCAATGATAAAAGAATTGAACCAAAGAAGGTAACCAAACAAGATGGTTTAAAATCGAACCAAGTTCCCAAGCAAGCAAAATCACAATCAAAATCTCCACAAAAGAATCAAGTTAATCTAAAACCGAACAAAACTGATAATGAATCACGTGTGGGTTCAACATCAAAAGTTAACAATCGGCTCTTTAGGATTAGCAAGAAACACTGTGAGATTTGTGATCGTCGTAATCATGCTACTGCTGAATGTTTCTTTAATAGGTACTGCAGTTACTGTGACAAAAGAAATCATTCTTCAGAGGAATGTTTTTATAACAAATTTTGTGATATTTGTGAAAGAAAGAACCATGACACAAAAGATTGTTTCCATCGGAAAAACTCATCAAGAGAAATGACTCCGTTTCCAAACTTTCAAAGAAATCAATCATTTGGTTTTCAAAATGTTAATCAAAGTCATTCTCCTGTTTTGAGAAATTTCAATCGAAACAATTCTGGTTTTAATAACTTTTCATCAAGAAATGTGCAGGTTAACAGTTTTAAACCAAGAGCTTTGATGGTGAGAAATCAGAAATTTGAAAATAACCTTGATCCTAAGTTAGAGGAAAGGTTCATTGCTTTGAGAAGAAAGCAATCAAATCAAGCCGTTAGGCGAAACAGTTTTCAACCAAATCTCTCAAATGAAACAAGTTTTCAAAATCTTCATTATCAACAAGTTACTGTTACAGATAGATTCGGAAAACCCAAGACCATGTGGGCCTGGGTTGACCAAACTAACTAAGTGATTGTTGAAATGCAGTTACGCCCTCGAAGACCTATCAACTCATGGTTTGTTGATAGTGGGTGTAGCCGGCATATGACAGGCAACCATGCCTTGCTTCAAGACTTTAAGCTAAAGAATGGTACACATGTTGCATTTGGAGGAGATGCTGGTGGTAAAATAACTGGAGAAGGAACAGTGTCAAATGGGGTCATTAGCTTTGATAAAGTCAACTACTATGCACAGTTGAACTTTAATTTGCTAAGTGTATCTCAAATTTGTGACAAATCTTATTCAACTTTATTTGATGATTCTTTCTGTTATATACTCAAACCAGGTTTCAAGATTGACAATGAATGGGTGGTGGTTAAAGCTCCAAGAGATCGTGATGTATACAAGCTTGATATGTCGCAAATTGATGCTGAAACCAAAACTACTTGTCTCATTGCGCATGCTTCAAATGATGAGAGTCAGTTATGGCATAGACGGTTGGGCCATTCAAACTTCAGAAACATGAATCGTTTAGTGACTGGAAATCATGCTGTAGGAATACCATCAAAGAAGTTCTCTACAACTGATCTCTGTCCAGCATGTTTGAAAGGAAAACAGCACAGAATGTCTTTTAAGTCCAAGCTAGAACACTCCATTTCAAAACCCTTACAGATGCTACATATGGATCTATTCGGACCAACAAATGTTCAAAGCATCGGAAAGAAGTCTTATTGTTTTGTCATTATTGATGATTTTACTAGATTTTTTTGGGTTTATTTCTTGCATGTTAAATCTGAAACTGCTGAGTTGTTAAAAGAATTTATCATCAAAGTTGAAAATCAGTTGGACTGTAAAGTAAAAATCTTGAGAAATGATAATGGAACCGAGTTTAAAAATGCTAATGTCGATTTGTTTTGTGCAGAAAAAGGAATTGCGCGACAATTTAGTGCTCCAAGAACTCCTCAACAAAACGGGGTTGCGGAACGGAAAAATCGGACACTGATTGAAGCAGCAAGATCCATGCTCGCAGATGCCAAAATCCCTATCACATTCTGGGACGAAGCAATTGCTACTGCGTGTTTTGTACAAAACAGGACATTATTGGTTCAGGATAAAAATAAAACATCTTATGAGTTATTGTTTGGAAGAAAACCGAATATTACTTACTTGAAAGCATTTGGTTGTCCTGTGTCAATCCTAAATTTAAGTGATCATCTCAGGAAATTTGAGTGAAAATCTGACGATGGATTTTTCCTTGGTTACTCGTCTGTTTCTAAAACTTATCGGGTTTTTAATAGCAAAACAAATACTGTTATTGAAACTATTAACGTCGAGTTTTTAGAAAATTCGTTTCCGTCAGTGGCTCATGGTCCCGAATGGTTGTTTGATTTAGATTCGTTATCAAAATCTTTCAATTCTAACTTGTTTGATTTTTCAGGAAAAGCGAGAAAAGAATCAGGAGACTTGGGATGTTTCAGTGATGATTCAGACAATGATGATGATAGCAATCTCAATTCTGAGTATCCGTTCATGTCATTTCATAATCCTGATCATGGAGTATCCAGTCAAGCTCCGGGTCCATCTGGTTCTCAAGAGGATCAAGAATCAAATATTCTTGATGATGATGTTAATCCACAAAATTCTCCTAATGATGGTGGATCTGTTCAAATTCAACCATCATCAGATCCGAATGTTGAAGTTATTCCAGAAGCATTTGATTACTTCATCAATTCACCAGAACAAGTTCCTAATTTCACTCCGCATACTTCTACAATTCTACAAGATCTACCGAATCTGAATCAGTCTAATCTGGAGAGTCAAGTGCAAGGTGATTTTATACCAACTCATCGAATTCATAAGAAACACCCAGTCTCTCAGATTATTGGGCCTTTGAATCAGCGAACTATGAGATGTCAAACTGAGCAAGCAAACGTTTGTCTTTATTCATGTTTTCTTTCTCAAGTGGTACCAAAGAACATTTCAGAAGCGCTACAAGATAATAGTTGGATTGAAGCCATGCAAGAGGAGTTACTTCAATTTCGCAAACAAGAAGCTTGGAAATTAGTGGACTTACCTGAAGGAGAAAATGCGATTGGTACAAGATGGTTGTACAAGAACAAGCCAGATGAACGTGGCATTGTTGTGAGAAATAAAGCCAGACTTATTGCACAAGGTTACACTCAGGAAGAAGGTATTGACTATGAAGAAGTGTTTGCTCCGGTCGCTCGACTTGAAGCTATTCGTTTTTTTCTAGCGTATGCCTCTTTCATGAAGTTCAAAGTGTTTCAAATGGACGTTAAAGGTGCTTTTCTGTATGGACCAATTACCGATGATGTATATGTCAGACAACCTCCTGTTTTGAAGATCCTGATTATCCACATCGTGTATACAAATTGAGCAAAGCTTTATATGGTCTACATCAAGCTCCAAGGATTTGGTACGAGACGTTATCTAAACATTTGCTAGAACATGGTTTTACAAGAGGTCAGATTGATCCAACTTTGTTTATGAAGTGGGAAAATGAAGATCTTTTATGTGTTCAAGTGTATGTGGATGATATCATCTTTGGATCAACAAGTTCCATGTGCAAAGAGTTTGAAGAAATCATGAAGTCAAGATTTCAGATGAGTTCGATGGGGGAGATTAATTTCTTTCTCGGATTGCAAGTAAAACAGTCAGCAGACGGAATTTTTATCAACCAATCAAAGTTTGTTGAAAAGTTGCTGAAAAAGTTCAAGATGCAAGATTGTCAGACTATTCGAACGCCATCTGATGTGAATTGCAAGATACAGCCGGATCCGAAAGGCAAATCCGTTGATCAAACACTGTACAGATCAATGATTGGTTCACTGATGTATCTTACTGCATCAAGGCCAGCATTATGTATGTTGTATGTGTGTGTGCAAGATATCAGTCTGATCCGAAAGAGTCGCACCTGGTTGCTGTTAAATGTATTTTCAGATACCTTAAAGGGAAACCGAATCTCGGGTTATGGTATCCTTATGAAGGCAATTTTGAATTATATAGTTATTCTGATAGTGACTTTGGTGGGTGTGCTCTTGACAGGAAATCGACTACTGGTGGATGTCAATTTCTGGGTCCTAGACTTGTTTCTTGGCAATGCAAAAAGCAGACCAACGTTTCTGTATCTACAGCTGAAGCAGAGTATATCGCTGCATCTGCAGGATGTTCTCAAGTTTTGTGGTTACAAAACCAATTGCTTGACTACGGGTTTAACTTTCTCAAAACTCCTATTTACATAGACAATACTGCTGCTATGTTCATTACTGCTAATCCTGTTCAACACTCAAAAACCAAACATATCGAAATTCGATATCACTTTCTCAGAGACAATTCTGAAAAAGGTTTAATAATTTTGATTGAAGTTCATACCGACAAACAACTGGCAGATCTTTTCACAAAATCCTTCTTGTCAGGACGGTTTGAATTCTTAATTCAATCCATAGGGTTAATCAACCATGATTAATTCTCATTTTTGAAAAACCAAACAAAAATCAGAAAATATAAAAGCCAAAAATATAATAAGTCGATGTCAAGTTTTGATTCCTTTGTCTTTTATTTTATTGTTTTGCATTGTGTGTGTGCATGAAAAAGAAAAGAAAAAACAAAATAGAAAAGCAAAAAGAAAAGAAAATATCATGTCATAAGAATCTATATTGCAAAAAGTGAGAAATGATAGTTACACTAGACATTATTTGTTACATCATTTTAAATAAAGACTGATGAATGTTAATTGATGTGCGAGTCAGCTCATTGTTGACAAATCTAAACTTAATGATCTTTGTGTTAAGTTCCATTGCTATACATGTCTAGATATATATCTTTTGATGCATTGCTTGTGATGATAGTTGTGCATGATCGGGTAACGATGCGGTCTATTCAGTGTGATGAACCGCATCGTGAGCTTCTTTGTTGTGGTATCCACAGACCTGAAGTCTCACACGAAGTCTCTTTTGAGCTTCAAGGTGCAGCAAAAGATTCCCAAAGTTGGAACAAAAAGAGTCCCAAATGTGGACCATCACCAAACAAAAATTCCAAAAAGGATTTCAGAAGATTCCCAAGGGTAACAATAGGAAATTAAATTCTAAAATGGAATCAAAAGAAGTCCCAAAGTGGACCAAATTCAAATAGAACCCAGATTCCACACTGTTTATTATTGTAAGTGACCAGGTTTTTGTGCAATATGCATTCAGGTAGTGATTGATAAGGAAATATGTTGACATATGTATACATGTGGGTCACATCATAAGTCATTTTAATCGAACCTTAATCTCATCATGATACTGAAAAAGTAAGTGTGTCAACTCGAGCTAATTGGTATGTTTTCATATCATCACTCAATCAAACATAAGTCAAATGTCTATTCAAAACTTGCAAAACATGTTCAGATAATGTGTGGTATGATCTCACTGCGATATTTTGATTCATTGCATTGCATATGTCTTTATTTTAATATGTGTGCTTTGTGTGTGCAGGCATATGGAATCTTTATTGACACATCGACATCCTTGTTAAACTTAAAACTTTCAAGAAAATTTCATGTTTAGGGGGAGAATAATTGAAGAAGAAAAAAATTATTTACAAAAATCCAAAAATATTAATATTTTGAATAAGTGTGTTTTGAATGAACAAGATTATGTGGTATGAAAAGCAAATGTATTGGATGTGTTAAAAACAAACCCAAGGTCTTGTGATATGTTTTTAAGAAATTGCTTCGGGATATAGAAATTTTGGTTGTGCAAAAACATTTTTACAAGAAAAATCAAAGAAAAGGAAAAGGGATTTATGAGAATTAAATTTGTTGCATGTTTAATGTTGTTGATTATTAATGTGACAAACCCTAATAAGGATTTCTTGTCTAATTAATATGTCGAGAATGTTTGCAGGTGCAATAAATGCAGTTGAAAAGTCAACAGACGAGAAAATTTAAAAATTGACAAAGTGTTGTCGCCGGGTGAAGATATCAGAAACAACTGTTTAGCCGGGTAATGAAGACACTATTCAGCCGCGTAAAGTAGTGACGTCTGATATGAGCCGGGTGATTGTGTGAGTAAAGACAGCCGGGTGAAGATATTATGACTACTGTACTGCCGGGTAATGAAGTGATAAGTTACCAGCCGGGTAATGAACAAGTCACTATTGTGCCGGGTAAAGAAGTCATTGATATCTGCCGTGTGACAAGTTGTGTTACTATACAGCTGGGTAATGAAGTGTTGACACTATACAGCCAGGTAAAAGAAAGAAGTTGTTAGGGCTATTTCATGTTTAAGATTTATTTTGTATTTGTTTATACATTTATGTTTAGTTTAGGGTCTATTTTGTTATTTTCCCTAAAATGTATTTTGTTGCTTAAAGCATGTAAGGAGAGAGTGTGAGGAGAGAGTCTGATTCACATATTCACTTTAGAGAGAGAACTAAGTGTGTGTGATTTATTTTCTCCTACATTTGTACTGCAGATTTGCTTTGATCATCAAATACAAGAGAATTATTTAGTAATGAATTGTGTTTGTGATTGAACTGTGTTTGTGTATGAATCATTCTGATCATTGAGCGATATCATCGATCCAATTGAACCTATCAATTGGTATCAGAGCTGTTGGTATTGTGTTCTTCGCTATTCATCAAGCAAAACACTACAATATTGCTCAAAAATCATGATCTGAATGAATTGTTGCTGTTTTTAGTTGTGATTTTTCATCGCAATCACTCCTAATTCACAACGATTGTGCAAATTCCATCAGATTATCATCAGATCTGAGGAATTAAGAAGATTGAAAAAGTTACTGTTCGATCGAATTTTGCTCAAATTCATCAAAATTTGATCATGTTTTGGATTGATTGAGATTAGGGATTGATAATCGGACTATTTCACTGCTTGTGTGTGAATTTTGAACGAATTGGACAAGTTTTTGATAATCCCAGAAAAATTCTCATGATGAAGATGATGAACAGTAAGAACTTGGTTGAAGATTAACTTGCCGGGTGATAAAATTGACTTAGACAATTTCCTTTGGACTTAGATTTGTGAACAATTAGGTCCTGTGCAGCCGTGTAAAGGATTTTGTGCTAGACGCGTAAAGAATTTGACGAGGAAAAAGTGTTACTGTTCAGCCGGATCAAGTACTGTTGTGCCGGGTAATACACTGTTACGCCGGGTGATTAACAATTTCAGCCGGGTGATCAACAACTGTGTAGCCGGGTAAACAACTTTGCTGCCGTGTGATCGACAACTGTTCAGCCGGGTAAAGCTTTTTGCCGTGTCAAGATTCAAGCCGGGTCAAGTTATTGCCGTGAGAAGTTGATACTATTCTTCCGGGTAACTGTTCTGCCGGGTAAAGAATCCAAGACTTACAACTGTTGAGCTGTGTGACTGTTTAGACGGGTGAAGAGTTTCTCTTTGCCGGGTGAAGAACAAAAGCTATTGTTCAGCCGGGTGAAGAAGGATTTTTCACTGGTCAGCTGTGTGACTCATTTTTAGTTTGTTTTAATCCTTGTTTTCTTATCTTGTCATTAATTACTTGTCTTTATTTTAGTATTTTAACTGTTTCTTTTCAAAAATTAACAAAAACCAAAAATAATTTCTTTAAAATCTTTTAAAAATGGCACCTAATGATGATTCTGAAAACCGTGTTCCTAGACTTGTCAATCGTGCAGATTTCAAGAATTGGACGATTAGACTGAAGCATCATCTCTGCTCAATAGACAATGATCTTTGGAAGTCAATTGACAAGGGTCCTCACATACCTACACAGACAGCTCCAGATAGTGCAAGTACCTACACCAAGGATTCTACTGAACCTTATCCAGAGGATAATTTGTCAGCAGAAGATTTGAGGAAAGTGAAGAATGATAGCAAAGCATATTCTTTAATGTGTAAGGGATTGCCACTACAAGTATTGTCAAGGTTGGACACCTATCAAACAGGTTATACATTGTTCAAGACTTTGAAGTCTATTTGTGAAGGAGGTGAACAACTTAGAAGTCTCAAGAAACAAAAGTTGAAGAGACAGTTGGAGTTATTTGAACACATTGCTGGAGAATCCGTGCACCAGATGATGAATAGGTTTGTTCATCTGACTACTGAAATGACCAATGCGGGTGCAAAAACAGATCTCCAAGATCTAAATGACAGATTGTTATGTGCACTTCCATCATCATGGAAACAAACTGTGACTCTACTGAAACATACTGAAAAGTTTCCGATGGATCTGGATTTGCTCATTGAAAAAATTGAAGAAGTAGAGATTGATGAAGGTTCTAGAAACACTGATAGAACTGGTTCACATGCACAATACAAATATGTTGTGAATCCTGCTAATACCATGGAGAATGCCTTTCTTGCACAAGATGCAACTAAGTTTGAAGATGAGGGTGATTTATTTGTTGGCTCAAGTTTTTATACTGATTCATCATACTTTCCAAGTTCACCAACTTATTCTCAACCTCAATTTCCACCAAGAGCTCAAGTTCAAAGTCAGAATCTGAAGAATCAAGTAGAAAATCAAAGTTCAAATGTCCAAGCAAAAGTGAAAGATGTAATGAAGATCTTGTTACAAGATGACGAGACCAAAACTGCCTTTACAGCTTTTATGGCAAGTTTTCAAGCATACCAAGGAAGTCACTTGAGTCAAATGGACGTTGTCCTTCAAGATTTATTTGAGATGGATCCTGATGACGTTGAGGAAATGGATCTGAACTGGCAGATGGTGATGGTTGCATATAGAACGCAGAAGGATGCATATGTTAACCGAAGTTTCAAGCCACATGCAAACAAGACGGTTGGATTTGACAAATCAAAGGCCAGATGTTTCAATTGTAACTGCTATGGTCATTTTCAAGAGAATATAAAGCTCCTAAGACTCAGAACTATAATGATCAAGCGAGTTCAAGTGGACAGAATCAAGGTCAAGGTCAAAGCTCGCAACAGTCTTCAAGTTATCAACAAAGAAATCAACGTTTCTTTCAGAAACCATATCAAAGTCTTCCCATGCCAGAACTGAAGGATGAAGGAAAGAAACAAGAAGATCAAACTAAAGCACTGGTAGTTAGTGTGAAAGACGGATATGACTGGAGTGCATATGCGGAACAATTCACATCTGATCTTACATCGAGTTTGGCACTGGTATGTGAAATTGAAGAGGATTGGTCTGAAGAAGGAGATATCAAGGTGTTTGATACTGTTAGTGAAGATTCAGAGGAATATTACTGGAGTGCAAAGTCTGATCTTGTTGAAGAATCTGAGTCAGAAATTGCGCTGATGGCTACATCCAGTGAGTCTTCATCATCTACCGAACAACCAAAGGTACGCCCAAGAAGACCTATCAACTCATGGTTCGTTGATAGTGGGTGTAGCCGGCATATGACAGGCAACCATGCCTTGCTTCAAGACTTTAAGCTGAAGAATGGTACACATGTTGCATTTGGAGGTGATGCCGGTGGTAAAATAACAGGAGAGGGAACAGTGTCAAATGGGGTCATTAGTTTTGATAAAGTCAACTACTGTGCACAGTTGAACTTTAATTTACTAAGTGTATCTCAAATTTGTGATAAATCTTATTCAACTCTATTTGATGATTCTTTCTGTTATATACTCAAACCAGGTTTCAAGATTGACAATGAGTGGGTGGTGGTTAAAGCTCCAAGAGATCGTGATGTATACAAGCTTGATATGTCGCAGATTGATGCTGAAACCGAAACTACTTGTCTCATTGCGCATGCTTCAAATGATGAGAGTCAGCTTTGGCATAGACGGCTGGGCCATTCAAACTTCAGAAACATGAATCGACTGGTGACTGGAAATCACGCTGTAGGAATACCATCGAAGAAGTTTTCTACAACTGATCTCTGTCCTGCATGTTTGAAAGGAAAACAGCACCGAATGTCTTTTAAGTCCAAGCAAGAACACTCCATTTCAAAACCATTGCAGATGCTACATATGGATCTTTTCGGACCAACAAATGTTCAAAGCATCGGAAAGAAGTCTTACTGTTTTGTCATTATTGACGATTTCACTAGATTTTCTTGGGTTTATTTTCTACATGTTAAATCTGAAACTGCTGAGTTGTTAAAAGAATTTATTGTCAAAGTTGAAAATCAGTTGGATTGTAAAGTGAAAACTTTGAGAAGTGATAATGGAACAGAATTTAAGAACGCTAATGTTGATTTGTTTTGTGCAGAAAAAGGAATTGCTAGACAATTTAGTGCTCCTAGAACGCCTCAACAAAATGGGGTTGCGGAATGGAAAAATCGGACACTGATTGAAGCAGCAAGATCCATGCTCGCAGATGCCAAAATCCCTATCACATTCTGGGACGAAGCTATTGCTACTGCGTGTTTTGTACAAAACAAAACATTATTGGTTCAGGATAAAAATAAAACATCTTATGAGTTATTGTTTGGAAGAAACCCAAATATTTCTTACTTGAAAGCATTTGGTTGTGCTGTATCGATTCTAAATTTAAGTGATCATCTCGGGAAATTTGAGTCAAAATCTGACGATGGATTTTTCCTTGGTTATTCGTCTGTTTCTAAAGCTTATCGAGTTTTTAATAGCAAAACAAACACTGTTATTGAAACTATTAACGTAAAGTTT
Source organism: Tagetes erecta (assembly GCA_030867185.1). Classification (NCBI taxonomy): domain Eukaryota; kingdom Viridiplantae; phylum Streptophyta; class Magnoliopsida; order Asterales; family Asteraceae; genus Tagetes; species Tagetes erecta. The sequence goes on from CM061497.1 coordinate 10,970,998, forward strand.
TTAGAAAATTCGTTTCGTCAGTGGCGCATGGTCCCGAATGGTTGTTTGATTTAGATTCGTTATCAAAATCTTTCAATTCTAACTTGTTTGATTTTTCAGGAAAAACAAGGAAAGAATCAAGTGACTTGGGATGCTTTAGCGATGATTCTGACAATGACGATGATAGCATTCTCAATTCTGAGTATCCGTTCATGTCATTTCATAATCCTGATCATGACAAATCTATTCACGCTCCGGGTCCTTCTGGTTCTCAAGAAGATCAAGAATCAAATATTCTTGGTGATGATGCTAATCCACAAATTTCTCCTAATGATGGTGGATCTGTTCAAAATCAACCATCATCAGATCCGAATGTTGAAGTTGTTCCAAAATCGTTTGACTACTTCATAAATTCACCAGATCAAGTTCCTAATTTCACTCCGCATACTTCTACCATTCTACAAGATCTACCAAATCTGAATCAGTCTAATCTAGAGAGTCAAGTGCAAGGAGATGATATACCAACTCATCGAATTCACAAGAAACATCCTGTCTCTCAGATTATTGGGCCATTGAATCAGAGAACTACAAGAAGTCAAACTGAGCAAGCAAACGTTTGTCTTTATTCATGTTTTCTTTCTCAAGTGGTGCCAAAGAACATTTCAGAAGCGTTGCAAGATAATAGTTGGATTGAAGCCATGCAAGAGGAGTTACTTCAATTTCGCAAACAAGAAGTTTGGAAATTAGTGGACTTACCTGAAGGAGAAAATGCGATTGGTACAAGATGGTTGTACAAGAACAATCCAGATGAACGTGGTATTGTTGTGAGAAACAAAGCCAGACTTATTGCACAGGGATATACTCAGGAAGAAGGTATTGATTATGAAGAGGTGTTCGCTCCGGTCGCACGACTTGAAGCAATACGCGTCTTTCTTGCATATGCCTCCTTCATGAAGTTTAAAGTATTTCAAATGTATGTTAAAGGCGCTTTTCTGTATGGACCAATTACAGGTGATGTATATGTCAGACAACCTCCGGGTTTGGAAGATCCCAACTATCCTCATCGTGTATACAAGTTGAGTAAAGCTCAATATGGTCTACATCAAGCTCCAAGGATTTGGTACGAGACGCTATCTAAGCATTTACTAGAACATGGATTTACAAGAGGTCAGATTGATCCAACTTTATTTATGAAGAGGGAGAATGAAGATCTGTTATGTGTTCAAGTATATGTGGACGATATTATTTTCGGATCAACCAGTGTGTCAATGTGCAAAGAGTTTGAAGAAATCATGAAGTCAAGATTTCAGATGAGTTCGATGGGGGAGATTAATTTCTTTCTTGGATTGCAAGTTAAACAATCAGCAGATGGAATTTTTATTAACCAATCAAAATTTGTTGAGAAGTTGCTGAAAAAGTTCAAGATGCAGGATTGTCAGACTATTCGAACGCCATCTGATGTGAACTACAAGATACAGCCGGATCCGAAAGGCAAATCCGTGGATCAAACACTATACAGATCGATGATTGGTTCACTGATGTATCTTACTGCATCAAGACCAGACATTATGTATGCTGTATGTGTGTGCGCAAGATATCAGTCTGATCCAAAAGAGTCGCACCTGGTTGCTGTTAAACGTATTTTCAGATACCTTAAAGGGAAACCGAATCTCGGGTTATGGTATCCTTATGAAGGCAATTTTGAATTATATAGTTATTCTGATAGTGACTTTGGTGGGTGTGATCTTGACAGGAAATCGACTACTGGTGGATGTCAATTTCTGGGTCCTAGACTTGTTTCTTGGCAATGCAAGAAGCATACCAACGTTTCTGTATCCACAGCTGAAGCAGAGTATATCGCTGCATCTGCAGGATGTTCTCAAGTTTTGTGGTTACAAAACCAATTGCTTGACTACGGGTTTAACTTTCTCAAAACTCCTATTTACATAGACAATACTGCTGCTATGTTCATTACTGCTAATCCTGTTCAACACTCAAAAACCAAACATATCGAAATTCGATATCACTTTTTAAGAGACAACTCTGAAAAAGGTTTAATAATTTTGATTAAAGTCATACCGACAAACAACTGGCAGATCTTTTCACAAAATCTTTCTTGTCAGGCCGGTTTGAATTCTTAATTCAATCCATAGGATTAATCAATCATGATTGATTCTATTTTTCAAAAAAAAAATCAAAAAAAAAATAAATAAAAGCCAAAAATATAATAAGTTGTTGTCACATATTGATTCCTTTGTCTTTTATTTTATGTTTTGCATTGTGTGTGTGCATGAAAAAGAAAAGCAAAAACAAAATATAAAAGCAAAAAGAAAAGAAAACATCATGTCATAAGAATCATATTGCAAAAAGTGAGAAACGATAGTTACACTAGACATTATTTGTTACATCATTTTTAATAAAGACTGATGAATGTTAATTGATGTGTTAGACAGCTCAGGCAATTAGACTGAAAAAGTAAGTTGATGGTTGACAAATCTAAACTTAATGATCATTGTGTTAAGTTCCATTGTTATACATGTCTAGATATATATCTTTTGATGCATTACTTGTGATGATAGTTGTGCATGATCGGGTAACGATGCAGTCTATTCAGTGTGATGAACCGCATCGTGAGCTTCTTTGTTGTGGTATCCACAGACCTGAAGTCTCACACGAAGTCTCTTTTGAGCTTCAAGGTGCAGCAAAAGATTCCCAAAGTTGGAACAAAAAGAGTCCCAAATGTGGACCGTCACCAAACAAAAATTCCAAAAAGGAATTCAGAAGATTCCCAAGGGGAACAATAGGAAATGAAAAATTCCAAAATGGAATTAAAAAGAAGTCCCAAAGTGGACCAAATCCGAATAGAACCCAGATTCCACACTGTTTATGACTGTAAGTGACCGGGTTTTTGTGCAATAAGCCTTCAAGTGGTGGTTGATAAGGAAATATGTTGACATATGTATACATGTGGGTCACATAAGTCATTTTAATCGAACCTTAATCTCATCATGATACTGAAAAAGTAAGTGTGTCAACTCGAGCTAATTGGTATGTTTTCATATCATCACTCAATCAAACATAAGTCAAATGTCTATTCAAAAATTGCAAAACATGTTCAGATAATGTGTGGTATGATCTCACTGCGATATTTTGATTCATTGCATTGCATATGTCTTTATTTTAATGTGTGTGCTTTGTGTGTGCAGGCATTTGGAATCATTATTGACACATCGACATCCTTGTTAAACTTAAAAATTTCAAGAAAATTTCAAGTTTAGGGGGAGAATAAATTGAAGAAGAAAAATGTTTGCAAAAATCCAAAAATATTTTATTTTGAATAAGTGTGTTTTGAATGAACAAGATTATGTGGTATGAAAAGCAAAGGTATTGGATGTGTTAAAAACAAACCCAAGGTCTTGTGATTTGTTTTTTTTTAAAGAAATTGCTTCGGGATATAAAAATGTTGGTTGTGCAAAAACAAAAACATTTTTGAAAAAGAAAAGAAAAAGGAATGAATTAGAATTAATTTTATTGACTTGTCCTATGTTTGTTGATATTTAATGTGACAAAGTCTATTAAGGATGTCTTGTCTAATTAATATGTCGAGAATGTTTGCAGGTGCAATAAATGCAGTTGAAAAAGTCAACAGACGAGAAAATTTGAGAAAAATTGCTCAAGTGTTGTAGCCGGGCAAAGATATCAGAAACAACTGTTCTACCGGGTAATGAAGACACTGTTCAGCCGGGTAAAGTTGTGTGTCTGATATGAGCCGGGTGATTGAGAAAAAGAAGTGAAGCCGGGTGAAGATATATATTATGACTACTGTTTGGCCGGGCAATGAACATATCAAATTCATGCCGGGTGAAGGTAATAGATATCTGCCGGGTGACAAGTTGTGTCACTATACAGCCGGGTTAAGAAATGTTATCACTCTACAGTCGGGTAAAAGAAAGAAGTCTTATCTTGCCGTGTAAGTGTATAACATTGTGTTGCCGGGTAATAGTGGAAGCAACTGTGTTGCCGGGTGATGAAGGAAAGAATGCCGGGTAATGAAGAAAAGTAAGCCGGGTGATGAAGGTATCACTATGCAGCCGGGTAATGAACAAAACAAGTTATTGTGCAAGCCGGGTGATGTTATGAAGACTACTATGCTGTCGGGTGATGAGTAAAACCAAACAAGTGTAGTTGTTCCTAACCTTTACCCGTCTCTACAGTAACTTACCCGTCTCTATAGTGATTGACCCGTCAAGTGTTTTTACATGGTGTTGTGTTGACCCGTCTCATGTTGTGACCCGTCCTAAGTACTTGACCCGTCCCAACAGTGACTGACACGGCTCAACAGTGCTTGACCCGTCAAGGCTTATTGGGCTTTTATGCTTACCCGTCCCAAAGTGTTGACCCGGCACCTCATGTTTGACCTAATTTTTAACCATATAAAAACCCGCCTCTTCAGAAACACTTATCATTTTTCACTCACAATTTCAAGCAAATCCTCTGCACTTAAATCGTTTGATTATCATATTCAATCGTTTGTTCTGTGACAAGTCTGATCGATTGAATAAGGTATTGTTTAAGTGATTTGATCTTGATAAACCTGCAAATCGATCGGTAAAACGAAAAACGATGATGAACAGTGTTTTTTTTATCACTGAATCGACACTTTGATTTTACGTGTTAAAACTGAAATCGAATGTTGCTTTAGGTGTAAAAACTGTCGATCATTAACAATCAATCATTAATTTGCATCAAAATTCCTTAAAATCAACCGAATCAACCAAAAATGTTAATAACTGTCAAAACCGCCATTGATGACCTGTTGAATGTTCTTAAATATTAACTTCAAAATGATAAAATATATGTTAAAAGTGACAAATACTTGTTAAAACTGAACTAAAACATGTTAAACAACTTCATCATACAAATGTCAAATTTGTGTTCTTAAGTGTAATCTGTTAAATTGCAAAATGTTGTATGATCATTAAAATTCAAAGTTGGTTTGATCAAAATGATGAAAATCAGTTTGTTAGATCAATTTAGGAGTTAAAATGATTATGTGAATGTTTTACTTTTATAACTTTGTGTTCAAACACTTATGAAAATTTGAAATCTGTTAATGAAGAATCTAACACATTTGTCTTGTTTGTGTTTTGTTTTTGTTTTGACAGATGGAGAATTTGAAGTTTGAGCCCAAGCACAATTTAGTTGCATGTTTGGATGAGTCTATTCCTGAGACTGAAGGATATAGAGACATGATGAGATTTATCAAGAGGACAAAGTATGTATATGCTATGTGTGCTAAGCCGGTCATTTATGCCAGATTGATCAAGAGTTTCTGGAGAACTGCTCAGGTTGTGACAAATGAGAATGGGGAAATTGTTGTTAGAGGAAACATTTCAAAAGAATTGCTGTTGACTGTTTCTGAAGAAGCTATCAGAACAGCCTTAAGGATTGATGAGGATGAAATAGGAGCAAATGATGAGCTGACAATTGCTGAATGTCAAACGTGCTTTGTTAATATGGGTCATCCTCCTGTATTTCCAAAGTCACAATTTGTTCGAGCAAGGTTGGGGAAGAAGTGGAAACTGCTATGTTACATGATTCAGCAGTGCATGCCTAGAAGGAGTGCTGGGTTTGATAATTTTCCTTCTGACATAGCATCCCCAATCGTTGCTATAGCTGAGAACAAACCATTCAACATGTCAAAATGGATTATGAATGGGTTTGTGTTTAATTTGGTTAAAGGCAAAAGATTCAAGTTTCTCATGTATCCGAGATTCTTGCAGTTGATGATTAATGTTGCCTATCCTATGTTCAGAACAGAAGGTTATCCTGGAGGAATCCTGTATACAGAAGACATGAACGATCTATCTTATAGGAAGATGAGTATCAGAAATGTGCCAAGTGTTGAGTTATTTGATTATATGCGGGATATTGCAAATCATGAGGAAGAGATTGGAGGAGTATATCATCACATATCTAATGGAGAGGTTGTGAATCCGTTAGACCTTGTTGATAAAGAGATCGATGATGATAGTGATGAAAGTAGCAATGATGATGGCAATAATGATGATAGTGGAAATGATGGTGGTGATGATGCTGAATCTGTTTCAGAGGAGGCAGAGAATATTGAGATAGCTGAACCAGTGGAATTGGAGATAGAAAATGTCGATGTTGTTGAACCAGTTGCAAGTAAAGAACCTGTTGAGGTTGTAAGTGTGGCTGAAGTGGTTGACACTGAAACTCCAAGGAATATTACTGTTCAGTATGTTAGATCACGAAGATCGAAACTAGTGATAGAGCCTGTGTTAGTAGAGGAACCGAAGGTAATTGAAGAATGTGTTGATGAGCCTGAACAGATAGATGTTGTTCAGATTGCTCAGGAAGTAATGGCCGAGGTAGAAACTATTGCACAGATAGTTGATGACACTGATGCTGGCATTACTGTTCCAGTTGATATACCCACCACATCATCTCCAGCAGCTGAAAACATTGAACAAATTTTGGAGTCTTCGCCAAAAATTGTGTCAAGTGTTAATGAGGATAAAAAGAGGATTGTTGAATTAGAAGAGATGGTGGCAAAACTTTTAGATGCTAATGAATTGTTGAAAGCATCAAATGATAGAAAGAAGAAAAGATTTGAAGAGTTTTGGACTATTCATAATCAGAATTTGAAAACTTTCAAAGAGTTGGATGCTGATCATGTTAAGTTGAAGACTGAACATGAAGAGTTGAAGGCTGAGTATGATAAGTTGAAGGATGAACATGAAAATCTGAAGTATGATTATAAAGAGTTGAAGGCTGAATGTAATACTCTGGATGCTGAGAAAGAAATGTTGGAGAAATGGTTGGAAGAAACTCGATCAAAAAAGTCAGGGTCCACATCAGACAAAGACTTTTCAGATGAGGTGATGGAAGTGACTGAACCTTCTCAAGAAGCAAAAGTCTATTATACTCGAGCACGTGGCACGACAAATGTGGGCATAAGGGTTGAATCTCCAATTGTTATTCCCGATGAAGCTGCTGCTGCTGAGGGAAAAAGGAAGTTAGATGCTGTGCCGGAGATTACTGAAGAAGCATCTGTTTCAAAGAAAGCAAAAACTGATGAGACAGTGCAGATTGAGCCGATTCAATCTGTGACTGTAGCTGAAACTGAGATGGTAGAAATGGTGAAAGTTGATGATACTGTGAAAGTAGCTGAAACTGGAGAAACAGTTCAGATTGAGCCGATTCAATCTGAATCTGTATTGGTTGAAGAAGTGCCTAAAGTAGTTGAAATGGTTGAGAATGTGCCTGAAACTATGATAGAAGAAGTAAGTCAGTTTGAGCCGGTTCAAACTGATAATGCACCTATGATAGAGGCACTAGATGACTTAGACGATATTGATTTTACTGAGTCTGAACCAGAAGCTGAGCCTGAAGCCAATCCTGATCATGAGATTCCAGCTGACTTGTCTGAACACTTCGCGTATCTTGAGAAGATGAAGTATAATGCAGTGTATCTGAATGGGCTGACTGTGAGTCAAATCAACGAAGAGTATGAAAAATGTTTGATAGCTCAAGATAAAGCTGCTGCTGATGAGAAATAGTTTGTTGTTGAGACGGGAGAATGGACACCACTTCAAGAGAGTTTAAACATTGATGATTTACCTCCAACTGAGCTTTATCATCAAAACCCTGAAGAAATGTCAAGTAGAAGTATGCGAGACTGGCTGAGCTCAAGAAATTATCCATATAGGAGGTTGAAAAGATTGAAACAAGAGTCACTGAGGAAAATTGTTGTAAGCTTTATGAAGACGGAAAAGATGTACAATCGTATGTTTTATCTAGATTACAACAACCCTCAATATTATGAGCTGACTAAGAGATACAAAGTTCTCGGACCAAAGGAGATACCGGTAATGGCTTTACCAGAGAATGCGCACAAAAAGAGGCATGAGTTGATGGATATGTTTCCAAGTGAGGTGAAAGCATATAATATACCTATGGATGTACGTGAATCATGGCATAAATCAGCCACAGAAGGTGATGTTGTGAGATCACTGCTGAGCAAGGGTCAGTCGATTGCTGAACTTCTTGATTCAATGATCGTACCGGAAAAGTCCAAGAAGGTAAAAATCATAGCGTGGAAATATGACGAAGTGTTTGATGCTTTCATGATTAAAAGAGTTAATGGTTTATGCGATGTATACCATTATTACTCTAGTATTTTCAAGTTAGAGGTGCAAGATTTGAAAGAGTTGCACAAGCTAAGACTGATAAATCACACGCATGCTGAGCGTGGTGATAAATGCGCAATGCTGCTTGATGCTGGGATAAGCCGATTACCGAAGTATTTGGAATTTAGAGGTCAACAGAAGAAGTTGGTGGTGAGTGAAGATATGTATTTGGAAGAATTTTCTGACGAATATTTTGATAAGGTGACTGATCCGGGGTTAAAAGTGTTTGATGGTTCTCAAGCGACTAAGCCAATTCTTAAAGTTTTCTACAATCAGGAAACTTTTGAGTTGAAAATTGTACGAAATACGGATGATTGGGATAAGGACATGATTACCTTATTCAGTACATTTGAGCTGAAATTATTGCATCCATCTTACATTGATCACCTGAGAAGTTACAGAAAGGAAAAATGCAAAGACAAAGTTGCTGAAGCTGATAGAAACTTGTTTGTGGTGATGATCGAGGTGATAGCAGCTGCATCAGAGAAGATACGTGTAAGGAAGGCATTACTCAATGCTAACCTTGTGAAGGTCGACATTCCGGAGATAGAGTTTATGAGAGTAATTGCAAAGGGAACATTGGAAGTGCAAGTCAAAGGGAAAGAAATGCCCTATGAATTTTATGCTAATATTGATTTTGCAGGTTTAACTCTTGATTCTCTGAGACGTATGAATGCCTGCTCAATTCTTACAAACGAGTCCAAACCAAGACAAGCAAAGATAGCAGAAAAGTTCAAGTCATGCATCGAGGAAGCACTGAAAGAGCAAGAAGAATATAAAGGAAAAGAGTTGCTGGATGTCAAAGAAGAACCTGAAGATTGGTGAGAGATTGGAGCTAAAAAAAAAAAAGCTAGAGATGAAAACTGTTGAAGATTTTGCTGAAATCCAAAGATAAATCTTAGGGGGAGTACTGTTAGGGCTATTTCCTGTTTAAGATTTATTTTGTATTTGTTTATACATTTATGTATAGTTTAGGGTCTATTTTGTTATTTTCCCTAAAATGTATTTTGTTGCTTAAAGCATGTAGTGAGAGAGTGTGAGGAGAGAGTCTGATTCACATATTCACTTTAGAGAGAGAACTAAGTGTGTGTGATTTATTTTCTCCTACATTTGTACTGCAGATTTGCTTTGATCATCAAATACAAGAGAATTATTTAGTAATGAATTGTGTTTGTGATTGAACTGTGTTTGTGTATGAATCATTCTGATCATTGAGCGATATCATCGATCCAATTGAACCTATCAGAAGTCTTTATCTAGCCGTGTAAGTGAAGAACACTGTGTAGCCGGGTAAAAGTATAAACTGTGTTGCCGGGTGATGAAGAAAAGCAAGCCGTGTGATGAAGAAGATCACTATGCAGCCGGGTAATAAACAAAGGTCATTGTGCAAGCCGGGTGATAAAGAAGACTACTATGCAGCTGGGTGATGGGTAAAACCAAAACAGGGTAAAAGTATAAACTGTGTTGCCGGGTGATGAAGAACAGCAAGCCAGGTGATGAAGAAGATCACTATGCAGCCGGGTAATGAACAAAGGTCATTGTGCAAGCCGGGTAATAAAGAAGACTAATATGCAGTCGGGTGATGGGTAAAACCAAAACAGGTGTAGTTGTTCCTAACCTTTACCCGTCTCTACAGTGCCTTACCCGTCTCTACAGTGATTGACCCGTCCAAGTGTTTTACATGTTTTTATGTTGACCCGTCCATGTTGTGACCCGTCCCAAAGTACTTGACCCGTCCCAACAGTGGTTGACGCGGCTCAACAGTGCATGTCCCGTCCAGACTTATTGGGCTTTTAATGTTTACCCGTCCCAAATTGTTGACCCGTCCCATTTGTTTGACCTAATTTTTCAACGATATAAATACCCACCTCTTCACAACACTTATCATTTTTTTTCACCAAAGTTTTCAAGCAAAATCCCTTGTACCTCAAATCGTTCATACTTTATTTCAATCGTTTGATCTGTAACAAGTTTTGATTGATTGAATAAGGTATATTTTAAGTGATTCGACATTGATAAACCTGCAAATCGATCGTTAAAACGAAAAATGATGATGAACAGTACTTTGATCACTGAATCGACACTTTGATTTTGAGTGTTAAAACTAAAATCGAATGTTGTTTTAAGTGTAAAAACTGTCGATTATCAACAATTTGTCATTAATTTGCATCAAATTCCTTAAATTCAACTAAATCAACTCAAATTTACTCATAACTGTCAAACCGCCATTGATGACCTGTTGAAAGTTCTTAAGTGTTAACTTCAAAATGATAAAATGTGTGTTAAAAAATGACAAATCAATGTTAAAACTGAACTTAAACATTTTAAACAACTTCATCATACAAATTTCAGATTTATGTTCTTAAGTGAATAAACTGTTAAGTGTAATGTATTGTATGATCATTGATTCACAAAAAAGTTTTTATTAAACAAAATGATGAAAATTAGATTGTTAGATCAACTTAGGTGTTAAAATGATTATGTAATTGTTTTACATTATAACTTTTTGTTTCAACACTTATGTAAATTTGAAATTTATTAATGAAGAATCTAACTCACTTGTCTTGTTTTTGTCAAACAGATGGAGAATTTGAAATTTGAGCCTAAGCACAATCTAGTGGCATGTTTGGATGAATCTATTCCAGAGACTGAGGGATATAGAGATATGATTATATTCATCAAGAGAACCAAGTATGTGTATGCAATGTGTGCTAAGCCTGTCATATATGCAAGACTGATCAAGAATTTTTGGAGGACGGCTGAGGTTGTGACTGATGAAGCAGGTGTGACTATTGTTAGAGGGAATATTACCAGAGATTTAGAGTTGATTGTTTCTGAGGAGTCTATCAGAACAGCTCTAAGGATTGATGATGATTAAGCTGGTGCAAATGATGAGCTGACAACTGCTGAGTGTCAGGCGTGTTTTGTGAATATGCGTCATCCTCCCATATTTCCAAAGTCACAGTTTGTTAGAGCTAGATTGGGGAAGAAGTGGAAGCTGCTATGTTATGTGATTCAGCAGTGCATGTCTAGAAGGAGTGCTGGGTTTGATAACTTCCCTTCTGACATTGCATCCCCGATTGTTGCTATAGCTGAGAACAAACCTTTCAACATGTCGAGGTGGATTATGAAAGGGTTTGTGTTCAATTTGGTAAAAGGCAAAAGGTTCAAGTTTCTCATGTATCCGAGATTCTTGCAACTTATGATCAATGTGGCATATCCAAACATTCGAGAAGAAGGATTCAGTGGAGGGATTTTATGCACAGAAGATATGAATGACTTATCATATAGGAAGATGAGTATTGGGAATGTTGTAAGTGTAGAGATGTTTGACTATATGCGAGATATAGCAAACAACGAGGAGGACATTGAGATAGTATACCATCACATATCACATGGAGAGATTGTGAATCCACAGGACCTAGTTGATGAGGTGCCTGACAATCTGTTAGATGATGACGAGTACTTTGCTCGACATCCAGAAGATGAGAATGAGTCTGAGAATGATGAGAATGAAGAAGAAGATGATAGTGATGATAGTGGTCATGATGAGGAGGATAGTGATAGTGATGATGACGGTGTTGATGATGGAAATGATGATATTATAGAAGAAGAAAGTGCTGAATCTGTTCCAGAGGAGGCAGAAAATGTTTAGATTGATGAACCAATTGAAATAGAGACTGAAAATGCTGCAGTTGAAGAAACTGTTGAGGTGGTCAATGTAGTAGAAGAAGCTGTGATTGATTCTCCTAGGGATATCACTGTTCAATATTCAAGATCTCGAAGATCTAAGTCGGTGATTGAGCCTGTGTTAGTTGAGGAGCCGGTTGTGATTGAAGATGTGAATGTGCCTGAACAGATAGTGGACATTGTCCAAATTGCGCAAGAAGTAGTTGCAGAAGTGGAGACTGTGGCACAGACAGTCGATGATACTGATGATTGCTTGATTGTTTCTGATCCAGTAGAAGTTGCCACATCCCCCAAAGCTGCTGAGAATATTGAACAACCTTTGGCTTCTTCACCAAAAGTTGTGTCAAAAGATTTTTTGAAGGAAAAAGATGATGAAATTGCAAGGCTAAACAAAGTGATCGAAGATTTGATGAAGGAGAATGAATCTTTGAAAGCTTCAAATGAGAGAAAGAAGGTCAGACTGAACGAATTCAGAGAAACCAATTTGAATAATAAGAAGATTTTTTATGAGCTTGATTCAGAGTATGAAAAATTGAAGGAAGATTACAAGGACCTGTATGCCGAATGCAATACTCTGAATGCGGAAAAAGAGATGTTGGAAAAATGGTTGGAAGAAGCCAAGCCAAAGAAATCAAGTTCTACATCAGATAAAGATTTTTCTGATGATGTGATGGAAATTGCTGAACCTTCACAAGATGCCAAAATTTATTATACTTGAGCTCGTGGAACAAAGAATGTAGGTGAAAGGATTGATACTTCAATTCCAATTCCCGATGAAGCTGATGATACTGTCAATCCTGACAAAGCTGAGGGAAAACGTAAGTTGGATGCTGTACCTGAAATTACTGGAGAAGAGGTTGTTGCTAAGAAAGCCAGAATGGAAGAAACAGTTCAGATTGAGCCGATTCAATCTGAATCTGTAATTGAAGCTGAAGTATCTGAGATAGCGAAAGTGGATTAGATTATGAAGGAAACTGAAACTGATAAAACAGTTCAGATTGAGCCGATTCAATCTGAATCTGTAGTGGCAAGTGAAGTGCCTGAAGTGATTGAATTAGTTGAGAAAGTGCAAGAAACGGTTACTGAAGAAGCAAGTCAGTTTGAGCCGTTTCAAACTGACACTGCACCGATGATAGAGGCACTGGATGATTTGGATGATTTGGATGATATAGATTTCACAGAGTCTGAACCTGAAGCTGAACCTGAAGCTAATCCAGATGATGAGATACCAGCTGATCTTCCTGAACGTTTTGCTTACTTAGAGAAAATGAAGTATAATCCAGTGTATCTGAATGGGCTTACTGTCAGTCAGATAAATGAAGAGTATGAGAAGTGTTTAAATGCTCAAGACTAGGCAACTGCTGATGAAAAGGAGTTTGTTGTAGAGATGGGTGAGTGGACACCACTCCAAGAGAGCCTGAACATTGATGATTTACCTCCTAAAGAACTTTATCATCAAAATCCAGAAGAAATGTTGTCTAGAAACATGCGTGAATGGCTTAGTTCGAGGAACTATCCATACAAGACGTTGAAAAGACTGAAGCATGAATCACTGAAGAAGATTGTGATAAGTTTTAAGAAGACTGAGAAGATGCACAATCGGATGTTTTTCTTGGATTACAACAACCCCCAATACTATGAGCTGACAAAGAGGTACAAAGTACTCGAACCCAAGGAGATAACTGTGATGGCTTTACCAGAAGATGCACACAAGAAGAGAAAAGAGTTGATAGACATGTTTCCAAGTGAGATGAAGTCATACAACATTCCAATGGATGTACGAGAATCATGGCATAAATCTGCCACAGCAGGAGATGTTGTTAGATCTCTGCTGAGTAAAGGACAGTCCGTTGCTGAACTGCTTGATTCTATGATCGTGCCGGAAAAATCCAAGAAGGTGAAAATCATAGCATGGAAATATGATGAAGTGTTTGATGCATTTTTGATAAAAAGAGTTAATGGTTTGTGCGATGTTTAACATTATTACTCAAGCATTTTCAAGTTGGAAGTGCAGGATTTGAAAGAGTTGCATAAATTGAGATTGATTAATCACACGCATGCTGAGCGTGGTGACAAATGTGCAATGTTACTTGATGCTGGGATAAGCCGTTTGCCGAAGTACTTGGAGTTTAGAGGACAACAAGAAGACAGTGCATATGTTCAGCAGAAGAAAATGAGGAAACCAAAGAAGTTGGTGGTGCGAGATATGTTTTTGGAAGAGTTTTCGGATGAATATTTTGATAAAGTAACAAATCCTGGATTGAAAGTGATCGATGGTACACAAGCAACGAAACCAATTCTGAAGTTTTTCTACAATCAGGAAACTTACGAGCTGAAATTGGTACGTAATTTGGATGACTGGGATAAGGACATGATCACATTATTTAGCACGTTTGAGCTAAAGTTGCTACATCCATCGTACATTGATCATTTGCGAAACTATACAATGGAGAAGTGTAAAGATAAAATTGCTGAAGCTGATCGGAAATTGTTTGTGGTGATGATCGAAGTGATTGCAGCTGCTTCTGAGAAAATCCGTCTAAGGAAGGCATTACTCAATGCTAACCTTGTGAAGGTTGATATTCCGGAGATTGAATTTATGCGTGTGACTGCGAAGGGTACACTAGAAGTGCAAGCCAAAGGACAAGATATGCCATATGAATTTTATGCTAACATTGACTTTGCAGGTTTGACTCTTGATACTTTGAAACGCATGAATGCCTGTGCCATCCTTACAAATGAATCAAAGCCGAGACAAGCAAAGATCGCTGAGAAGTTCAAGTCATGCATCGAGGAAGCTTTAAAAGAACAAGAAGAATACAAAGGAAAGCAGTTGCTGGATGTGAAAGACGAACCACAAGAATGGTGAGAGATTGGAGCTGAAAAAGCAAAAGATGAAAACTGTTGAAGATTTTTGAAGTCCAAAGATAAATCTTATGGGGAGTACTGTTAGGGTCTATTTCTGTTTAAGATTTACTTTGTACTTTGTTTTATACATTTTGTATAGTTTAGGGTTAATTTTGTTATTTTCCCTAATGTATTGTTGCATAAAGCATGTAGTAAGAGAATGTTAGTGAGAAGGTCTAGATCACAATTACACGTTAGAGAGAGAGTTTACTGTGTGTGATTACATTTTCCTGCATTTTGTACTACAATATTTGCTTTGATCATCAATACAAAGAGAATTATTAAGTAATGAATTGTGTTGCTGATTGAACTGTGTTTGTGTACTAATCATTCTGATCATTTGAGCGATATCGATCCAATTGAACCTATCAATGGAACATTGGAAGTTAGTGCAAAAGGAAAGAAGAAGCCTTATGAATTTTATGCTAATATTGATTTTGCAGGTATCACCTTGGACACGCTTAAACAGATGGCTGCTTGTGATATACTCACCAATGAGTCCAAACCAAGACAAGCTAAGATTGCAGAAAAGTTCAAGGCCTGCAATCCTGCATCGAAGAAGCCATCAAAGAACAAGAAGAATTTACTGGAAAGCAGTTGCTGAAAGTAAAAGATGAACCAGAAGAGTTCGAGTAATCAAGTTGATGATTCAAGAGAAAATTTAAAGATTAAAGCTGAAGTTTTTGATTTGAAGATCAAAGATAAATCTTAGGGGGAGTACTGTTAGGGCTCGTTCCTAGTTGAAGATTTACTTTGTTCTTATTTTATATAAGTTTGTATAGTTTAGGGTTAATTTTTTATTATCCCTAAGTGTTGATGCATAAAGCATGTTGCTAATAAATGTTAGCGGAGAGGCTAGAATCACCAATACACGTTAGAGAGAGAAACTGTGTGTGATTGTATTCTCCTGCACTTTGTAGTACAACTAAATGCTTTGATCATCAATACAAGATAATTATTAAGTAATGAATCGTGTTGTTGATTGAATTGTTGTCTGAGTGTTTAGATCATTCTGATTTGTGGCAGTATCGATCCAATTGAATCTATCAAAAACCACAACATTTACTTATATAATCACACCAAAAACAAATTTGATCAAAAAATCAACTTTCAAAAAACCAATAAATTTTCACATAAAACCACAACATTTTACATATATTTAATCACACCAAACCAAACTTTTATAAAAAATCGCTTTTTTGAAAAAATCAAAAATTTCACATAAAACCACAACATTTACCTATATAATCACACCAAAAAAAAATTGATCAAAAAATCAACTTTCGAAACATCAAAAATTTTCATATAAAACATAACATTTGCCTATATAATCATACCAAAAACCAATTTGATCAAAAAATCAACTTTCGAAAACATTAGAACTTTTCATATAAAACCACAATAATTACCTATATAATCAAAACAAAAAACAAATTTGATTAAAAAATCAACTTTTGAAAAAATGAAAAATTTTAAATAAAACAAAAACATTGCGTATATAATCATACCAAAAACAAATTTGATCAAAAAATCAACGTTTAAAAAATCAAAAATTTTCGCATAAAATTACAACATTTACCTATATAATGATACCAAAAACAAATTTGATCAATAATCGACTTTCGAAATATAAAAATTTTCATATAAAACCACAACATTTGCCTATATAATCACACCAAAAACCTATTTGATCAAAAAATCAACTTTCGAAAACATCATAACTTTTCATATAAAACCACAACAAATACCTATATAATCAAAACAAAAACAAATATGATTAAAAAATCAACTTTTGAAAAAATCAAAAATTTTACATAAAACAAAAACATTTACCTGTATAATTATACCAAAAACAAAATTGATCAAAAAATGAACGTTTAAAAATCAAAAATTTTCACATAAAATTACAACATTTACCTATATAATGACACCATAAACAAATTTGATCAAACAATCAACTTTTGAAACATAAAAAATTTTCATATAAAACCACAACATTTACTTATATAATCATACCAAAAACCAATTTCATCAAATAATCAACTTTCGAAAACATTAGAAGTTTTCATATAAAACCACAACATTTACCTATATAATCACACCAAACACAAATTTGATAAAAAATAAACATTTAAAAAATCAAAATTTTTCACATAAAATCACTACATTTACATATATAATCACACAAAAACAAATTGGATCAAAAAATCAACTTTCAAAACATAAAAAAATTTCATATAAAACCACAACATTTATCTATATAATCACGTCAAAAACCAATTTGATCAAAAAATCAACTTTCAAAAACATCAAAAGTTTTCAAATAAAGCCACAACATTTGTCTATATAATCACAACAAATCAAACTTTAATAAAAAAAAATCAACTTTTTAAAAAATAAAAAATTTTACATAACACCACAACATTTACCTATATAATCACACAAAAAACAAATTTGATCAAAAAATCAACTTTCAAAATACCAACTAATTTTCACATAAAACCACAACATTTTACATTTATTTAATCACACCAAACCAAACTTTCATCAAAAAATCAACTTTTGAAAAAATCAAAATCACATAAAACCATAACATTTACCTATATAATCACACCAAAAACAAATTTGATCAAAAAATCAACTTTCGAAACATCAACAATTTTCATATAAAACCACAACATTTGCCTATATAATCACACTAAAAACCAATTTGATCAAAAAATCAACTTTCAAAACTTCAGAACGTTTCATATAAAACCACAACAATTACCCATATAATCAAAACAAAAATAAATATGATCAAAAAATCAACTTTTAAAACAATAAAATTTTTTACATAAACCACCAAATTTACCTATATAATCACAGCAAATACAAATTTGATCAAAAAATCAACTTTTTAAAAAACAAAAAATTTTACATAAAACCACAACATTTACCTATGATAGGTTCAATTGGATCGTTCAATCGCTCACAATGATCAGAATAACAAGTACAACACAAACGATTCAATCACAGACACAATCCATACTAAATAATTCTCTGTATATTGATGATCAAAGCAATTCGTTGTACAATGTGCAGGAGAAAATAAATCACACACAGTTAATTCTCTCTCTAACAGTGTAAAAGTGATCTAGCCTCTCTCCTCACACACACAAACTACATGCCTATATCAACCAATAACATGTTTAAGGAATATAACAAAATAGACCCTAAACTATTTACAAACATGTAAACAATAAACAAAATACAAAGTAAATCTTAACAAGGAAATAGCCCTAACAGTACTCCCCCTAAGATTTATCTTTGGATCTTCAAAAACTTCAATCTTTTTCTTCGTTTATCAGCATCAATCTTCAATCTTTTTCTACCAATCTTCTGCTTCTTCTTTCACGTTCAGCAACTCTCGACCTTTATACTCCTCTTGTTCCTTTAAAGCTTCTTCAATGCAGGATTTGAACTTTTCAGCGATCTTAGCTTGTCGAGGCTTGGATTCATTTGTCAGAATGGGTAGAGCATTCATGCGTCTGAGCGAATCCAGATTTAAACCTGCAAAATCGATATTAGCATAAAACTCAAATGGCATCTCTTGGCCTTGAACTTTCACCTCCAATGTACCCTTCCTACTGATCCGCATATATTCTATCTCTGGTATATCAACCCTCACGAGATTAGAATTGAGTAAAGCCTTCCTCACACGAATCTTCTCCGAAGCAGCCGCAATAACTTCAATCATTACCACAAATAACTTCCTGTCAGCTTCGGCTAGTTTATCCTTACATTTCTCCATTCTATAACTTCGCAAAAAATCGATATATGAAGGATGTAATAGCTTCAACTCAAAGGTACTAAAGAGTGTGATCATATCCTTATCCCAATCCTCCAAGTTCCGAACAAGCTTCAGTTCAAATGTTTCCTGATTGTAGAATACTCTGAGTATAGGCTTCGTTGTCTGACTTCCATCAATCACCTTCAATCCAGGATCTGTAATCTTGTCAAAATACTCGTCCGAGAACTCTTCTAAGTACATATCCTCGGTCACCACCAATCTTTTCTTCTTTTTCTGTTTCTTTGCTTGCACATATGCAGTGTCTTCTTGTTGACCTCTAAAGTCAAGAAACTTAGCTGTTCTACTCATTCCAGCATCAAGAAGTATCACGCATTTATCACCACGCTCAGCATGCGTGTGATTAATTAACTTCAGCTTGTGCAATTCTTTTAAATCCTGAACCTCCAGTTTAAAGATGCTAGAGTAGTAATGATAAACGTCACATAAACCATTTACCCTCTTGATCATGAACGCATCAAAAACTTCATCATATTTCCAAGCTATTATCTTAACCTTCTTGTTCTTCTCAGGCACAATCATAGAATCTAGTAACTCAGCGATTGATTGTCCTTTGCTCATTAGCGACCTCACCACATCACCTGGTGTTGCTGCCTTATGCCAAGTTTCACGCACCTCCATTGGAATGTTGTACGATTTAACCTCGCTCGGAAACATATCCATCAGTTCGTGTCTTTTCTTGTGAGCATCTTCAGGAAGCGCCATTACCGGAATCTCTTTTGGACCAAGCACTTTGAATTTCTTTGTCAGCTCAAAATACTGTGGATTGTTATAATCCAAGTAAAACATTCTGTTGTACATCTTCTCTGTTTTCATGAAGCTGACCACAATCTTTCTTAAAGATTCAGACTTCAACCTCTGCAGCGTCTTGTATGGATAGTTCCTCGAACTCAACCAACTACGCATATCAGACGTATTCATTTCATCTGGATTTTGATGGTAAAGCTCAGTCGGTGGCAGATCTTCAATATTCAAACTTTCCTGCATAGGAGTCCATTCGCCCATTTCAGTCACAAACTCCTTCTTATCTGCTTCAGCTTTATCTTGATGAATCATACATTTCTCGTATTCTTCATTAATCTGAGTCACCGTCAATCCATTCAAAAACACAGAATTGTACTTCATTCTTTCAAGATAGGCAAACCTCTGATCCAAGTCATCCGGCACTTCTTCAACAGTATTCTGTACTGGTTCTGGCTCAGCTTCATCCTCAGACTCAGTCCAATCAATGTCTAAATCATCCAAAGCCTCTATCATAGGTGCTTCGTCAGTTTGAACCGGCTCAGACTGACTAGCAACTTCAGTAACAATTTTAAGCGCACTTTCAACTTCACCAGCTTCAGGTTGAATCGGCTCAACCTGAACTGTATCTCCAGAGTCAACCTCTTTCTCACTATCTGTTGCTACATATACTTCAGTTTCAGCTTCAGACACAATCTCAGTTTCAGCAACTTTCTCAATCTCAGCTACAGATACAGATTGAATCGGCTCAATCTGCACTGATTTATCAGTCTTTGCCTTCTTCGAGCTTTCTTCATCACCAAATATCTCCGGTATAGCATCTATTTTCCTCTTTCCCTCAGCTTTGTCCATCTTGACAGTTTCAGCAGCAGCTTCGTCGGGAATGATAATTGGTGATTCAACCAAAATACCAGCATTTGACGTACCTCGAGCTCTTGTCAGATAAACTTTTGGAATTTCTGATTCAGTCACTTCAATAATTTCTTCAGAAAAATCTTTATTTGAAGACGAGCCAGACTTCTTTGGTCTCATTTCCTCCAATTCCTTTTCCAACATCTCTTTCTCTGCCTCCAAAGTATTACACTCAGCTTTAACTTCAGTATAATCATACTTTAAGTTCTCATGCTCCTCTTTGAGTTTATTATAATCATCTCTCAACTTCACATGTTCATCAACCAGCTTCACATGATCTTCATCCAACTTTTTGAAAGTTTTCAGATTCTGATTATGTATTTCCCAGTACTCATCCAATCTCTTCCTTTTCCGTTCGTTTGAGGCTTTCAACACATTATTTGCTTTAAACAGATTTTCAACTATCTCCTCCAGTTCTGCAATCCGTTTCTCTTTTTCATCCTCAACTTCATCAACACTTGGCACAATATTAGGTGAAGACTCCAAATTTTGTCCAATGTTTTCAGCAGTTTGTGGTAATGCGGTGGGAATATCAACATCAATAGTATCAGCAACGCCAGCATCCACTTCATCTATCTGTGCAATAGATTCAGCTTCGGCCATTACTGTCTGAGCAATTTGGAGAACATCAATCTCTTCAGGCTTTTTTACTGTTTTCTTCTTCTTTCGAACATACTGTATAGAAGCATCTCTTTGAATCTCAGTAACAACTTCTTCAACCACAGAAGCAACCTCAGCAGGTTCTTCTATCACCATAGGTTCAGTAACTTCAATGTTTTCTATCTCAGTCTCCATTGGTTCAACCTCCTCTGAATTAGATTCAGATTCAGCATCATTACCACCATCATTATTACCATCATCACCATCACTATTATCATCATTATCAACACTAGCATCATCAATCTCTTCATCAATCAGATCTAACGGATTCACAATCTCTCCATGAGATATGTGATAATACACTCCATCTACTTCTTCTTCATTGTTGACTATATCTCTCATATAGTCAAACAAATCAATATCAGGCACATTCCCGATACTCATCTTTTGGTAAGAGAGATCGTTCATGTCCTCAGTATATAATATGCCTCCAGCATAACCTTCTGATCTGATGATAGGATAAGCAATGTTTATCATCAGTTGCAGAAACCTCGGGTACATAAGAAATTTGAATCTCTTGCCCTTCACCAAGTTAAACACAAAACCATTCATTATCCATCTCGACATGTTGAATGGTTTGTTCTCTGCTATGGCACAAATTGGTGAGGCAATGTCTGAAGGAAAGTTATCAAACCCTGCACTCCTTCTAGACATACATTGCTGCACAACATAACACAGCAGCTTATACTTCTTCCCCAACTTAGCTCTGAAAAACTGTGACTTTGGAAACACAGGTGGATGTCCCATGTTCACAAAACACGCTTTACACTCCTCCATGGTCAGCTCATCTAACATACCAACCTCATCCTCATCTATCCTCAGAGCCTGCCTAATAGCATCTTCTGAAACTGTAAGTACCCAATCTCTGGTTATGTTGCCTCTAACAACATTAACACCATTCTCCTCTCTTACAACCTCAGCTGTTCTCCAGAAGTTCTTGATCAGTCTAGCATATATGACCGGTTTGGCACATATAGCATATACATACTTTGTCCTCTTGATGAACTGAATCATATCTCTATAACCTTCTGTCTCAGGAAGTGATTCATCTAAACATGCCACCAAATTATGTTTAGGTTCAAATTTGAGATTCTCCATCTGTCAAAAACACAAACAAACACAAAAACAAGGTAAATGTGTTAGAATCTTCATAAACATATAAAAAATTGAATAAGTGTTTTAACTAACAGTTAGAAAGCAAAAACATTAACATAATCAGTTTAAGTCCTAAATTGTTCTAATAACCTGATTTTCATCATTTTAATCAAACAACATTGGATTTTAAGGATTATGCATCATGTTTGAACTTTTAACAGTTAATCACTTAGGCAAAATTTTGACAAATTTATGATGAAAAGGTTCAACACGTTTTGGTTCAGTTTTAACAGGTTTAATCACTTTTAAAGCAGATATTTCATTGTTGTTATGATTAACTTGTAAAAGCTTCAAAGTTCAACAATGGCGATTTTTATCAGTTAAGAACATTCCACTTGATTCAGTCGATTTTAAGGTGTTTTAGTGCAAATGAATGATTGAATGATGATAATCGAGTGTTTGTACACCTAAATCAACATTCGATTTCGGTTTTAACACACAGAGACGAAGTGTCGATTCAATGTCCAAAACACTGTTCATCATCGTTTTTCTTTTAAACAGTTGATTTGCAGGTCTATTAAGGTCAAAAACACTTAATCTCTACCTTAATCAATCTATTAATCTTGTTATAGGACAACAGATTGACTATGATAACAATGGCGATTTGAGGTTCAGAGTGTTTGTGTGAAGGTGAAAGTGTGAAATGATAAGTGTTTGTGAAGAGGCGGTATTTGTATCGTCAAAAATTTTAGGTCAAACTTTAAGTGCCGGGTCAACAAAAGCAAAATAGGCCCAATAAACCTTGCCGGGTCAAGTACTGTAGTGACGGGTCATGTACTGTAGTTACGGGTCAAGTACATAAAACAAGTCACCAACATGTGAAAATCACTTGACGGGTCAAGCACTGTAGATACGGGTAAGTCACTGTAGTGACGGGTAAGGGTTAAGGAACAACTACACCTGATGGATTTTATTCATCACCCGGCAGACTAGTTGTTATCAAAACATCACCCGGCAACCTTATTCATCACCCGGCAACACAGTTGCTTTCCTTCTTCATCCGGCTTGCTTTTCTTCTTTACACGGCAACCTTTGACAACTTTCTTCACACGGCATACACACTTCTTCATTACCCGGCAACACAGTGTCATACCTTTACACGGCAACATGACTTCTTCATTACCCGGCTGTATAGTATACACTTGTCACCCGGCAAGATATCTATGACCTTCACCCGGCTGTATTTGACATGATCATTTGCCCGGCTGTACAGTGGTCATAATATCTTCACCTTTTTCCTTAATCACCCGGCAAGTATCAGACTTACAACTTTACCCGGCTGAACAGTTCTTTACCCGGCTGCACAGTTGTACCTGATATCTTTACCCGGCTATGACACTTAAGCAATTTCTTCAATTTTCCTCGTCTGTTGATTTTTTCAACGATCATTTATTGCACCTGCAACATTCTCCGACATATTAATTAGACAAGATATCCTTAAAAAGAATGTTTGTCATATTAATTATCGAACAACATTTAAACATTGCAACAAATTAATTTTTTTTAATTAAAATTCAATTTCCTTTTTCTTTTTGAAAAATGTTTTTGCACAACCAATTTTTCTATATCCCGAAGCAATTTCTTAAAAACAAATCACAAGACCTTGGGTTTGTTTTTAACACATCCAATACCTTTGCTTTTCATAACTTATAACCTTGTTCATTAAAAAAACACACTTATTCAAAAACAAAATATTTTTGGATTTTTGTAGATATTTTTCTTCAATTTATTCTCCCCCTAAACTTGAAATTTCTTGAAATTTTTAAGTTTAACAAGGATGTTGATGTGTCAATAATGATTCCACATGCCTGCACACACAAAGCACACACATTAAAGTAAAGACATATGCAATGCAATGAATCAAAATATCGCAGTGAGATCATACCACACATTATCTGAACATGTTTTGCAAGTTTTGAATAGACATTTGACTTATGCTTGATTGAGTGATGATATGAAAACATACCAATTAGCTCGAGTTGACACACTTACTTTTTCAGTATCATGATGATATTTAAGGTTCGATTAGAATGACTTATGCGACCCACATGTATACATATGTCAACATATTTCCTTATCAATCACTACCTGAATGCATATTGTACAAAACCTGGTCACTTACAGTCATACACAGTGTGGAATCTGGTTCTATTCGGATTTGGTCCACTTTGGGACTTCTTTTTAATTCCATCTTTGGGAATTTTTCTTTCCTATCGTTCCCCTTGGGAATCTTCTGAATTCCATTTTGGAATTTTTGTTTGGTGTTGGTCCACATTTGGGACTCTTTTTGTTCCATTTTGGAATCTTTTGCTGCATCTTGAAGCTCAAAAGAGACTTCGTGTGAGACTTCAGGTCTGTGGGTACCACAACAAAGAAGCTCACGATGCGGTTCATCACACTGAATAGATTGCATCATTACCCGATGTATATCGTTGCGTCACAAGATATCTATTTGATTTGTATAAACGTTTCACATGCACTAAGACGTTTCAACCACAAAAACTCATTAGAATTTAGTTAAATCATCAAAGAATATACTTGTTCAGTATAATTGTCTGAGCCGTCTCGCTCATCAATTTTCACGCTTCAGTCTTTATTGTTTAAAATAATGCGTTGAATAACTCTAGTGTACTATCATTTCTCATGTACGTGCAAGTAGATTCAACATATTTTTGGATTTTTCTGGTTTTATCATATTTTTTTTTAATAATGAGTTCTCCCCCTGAACTTTTAAATTTCTTGGAAAATTGAAAGTTTAATGAAAAGAAAATGGCAGATATGTTATCAACGTATGAAGTGTGCATGCAATATACTTAATCTAAACAGATGAAATGAAACATCGGTTGTTTCTTGCACTGCCATCATTGTTTGATTTTTGAAAATGTTTTTTTTTTTAAATTCCTGCAATGATTCCTTTTTGTTTCCAACTCCATTTGGTGTCAGTTGCATCGAAGACATCATGAACAAGATTCGGTATCTTGTCATGATAAGGGATCAGCCACGGTCAGGTTCAATTGGATCGTTCAATCGCTCACAATGATCAGAATAACAAGTACAACACAAACGATTCAATCACAGACACAATCCATACTAAATAATTCTCTGTATATTGATGATCAAAGCAATTCGTTGTACAATGTGCAGGAGAAAATAAATCACACACAGTTAATTCTCTCTCTAACAGTGTAAAAGTGATCTAGCCTCTCTCCTCACACACACAAACTACATGCCTATATCAACCAATAACATGTTTAAGGAATATAACAAAATAGACCCTAAACTATTTACAAACATGTAAACAATAAACAAAATACAAAGTAAATCTTAACAAGGAAATAGCCCTAACAACCTATATAATCACACCAAAAACAAATTTGATAAAAATCAACTTTCAAAAAACCTACAAATTTTCACATAAAACCACAACAATTTACATATAATAATCACACCAAATCAACCTTTAATAAAAAAATCAACTTTTGAAAAAATCAAAAATTTGACCTAAAACCACAACATTTACCTATATAATCACACTAAAAACAGATTCGATCAAAAAATCAATGTTTAAAAAGATAAAAAAAAATTCACATAAAATCACAACATTTACCTATATAATCACACTAAAAATTTTTTATCAAAAAATCAACTTTTGAAACATAAAAAATTTTCATATAAAACAACAACATTTACCTATGTAATCACACCAAAAACCAATTTGATCAAAAAATCAAATTTCGAAAACATCAGAAATTTTCATATAAAACCACAACATTTAACTATATATTCACACCAAAAAAAAATTTGATCAAAAAGTCAACTTTTTAAAAAATAAATTTTTTTTACATACAACCACAACATTTACCTATATAATCACAGCAAAAACAAATTTGATCAATAAATCAGCTTTTTAAAAAATAAATTTTTTACTTAAAACCACAACATTTACCTATATAATCACACCAAAAACAAATTTGATCAAATTATTAACTTTAAAAAACCAACAAACTTTCACATAAAACCACAACATTTGAGATATATATAATCACACAAAACCAAACTTTTATCAAAAATTCTACTTTTGAAAAAATAAAATTTTTTCACATAAACCACAACATTTACCTATATAATCACACGAAAAACAGATTTGATCAAAAAATCAACGTTTAAAAAAATCAAAAATTTTCTCATAAAAAAAAATCACAACATTTACCTATATAATGACACCAAAAACAAATTGATCAAACAATCAACTATTTAAAAAAATCAAAAATTTTCATAAAAAACTAAAACATTTAACTATATAATCATACCAAAAACCAATTTGATTAAAAAAAATTAAACTTTGAAAAATCAGAAGTTTTCATAAAAAACCACAATATTTACGTATATAATCACACTAAAAACAAATTTGATCAAAAAATCAACTTTTTAAAAAATAAAAATTTTTAACATAAAACCACAACATTTACCTATATAATCACACCAAACACATATTTGACCAAAAAATTAACTTTCAAAAATCAACATATTTTCACATAAAACCACAACATTTTGCATATATTTAATCACACCAAACCAAACTTTCATCAAAAAATCAACTTTTGAAAAAATCAAAAATTTCACATAAAACACAACATTTACCTATATAATCACACCAAAAACAATTTTGGTCAAAAAATCAACATTTAAAAAAATCAAAAATTTTCACATAAAATCACAACATTTACCTATATAATCACACCAAAAACATATTTAATCAAAAAATCAACATTCAAAACATAAAAAAATTATCATATAAAATCACAACATTTACATATATAATCATACCAAAAACAAATTTGATCAAAAAATCAGCTTTCGAAACATTAAAATTTTTGATATAAAACCATAACATTTACCTATATAATTACACAAAAAACAAATTTGATCAAAAAATCAACTTTCGAAACATAAAAAATTTTCATATAAAACCACAACATTTATCTATATATTCACACCAAAACCCAATTTGATCAAAAATCAACTTTCGAAAACATCAGAAGTTTTCATATAAAGCACAACATTTACCTATAAAATGACACCAAAAACCAATTTGATCAAAAAATCAACTTTCGAAAACATCAGAAGTTTTCATATAAACCACAACATTTACCTATATAATCACACCAAAAACAAATTTGATCAAAAAATTAAATTCAAAAAACCAACTAATTTTCACGTAAAAGCACAACATTTTACATATTTTAATCACACCAAACCAAACATTCATCAAAAAATCACTTTTTGAAAAAATCAAAAATTTCACGTATAATCACAACATTACCTATATAATTACACCAAAATCATATTTGATCAAAAAATCAACGTTTAAAAAAATCAAAAATTTTCACATAAAATCACAACATTTACCTATATAATCACACCAAAAACAAATTTGATCAAAAAATCAACTTTCCAAACATCAAAAAATTTCACATAAAACCACAACATTTACCTATATAATCACAACAAAAACAAATTTGATTAAAAAATCAACTTTCGAAACATAAAAAATTTTCATATAAAACCACAACATTTGCCTATATAATCACACCAAAAACCAATTTGAACAAAAAATCAACTTTCAAAAACATGAGAACTTTTCATATAAAACCATAACAATTACCAATATAATCAATACAAAAACAAATTTGATCAAAAAGTCATCCTTTAAAAAAAAAGATTTTTTACATTAATTGATAGGTTCAATTGGATCGATGATATCGCTCAATGATCAGAATGATTCATACACAAACACAGTTCAATCATAAACACAGTTCATTACTAATAATTCTCTTTGTATATTGATGATCAAAGCAAGTTTTGTAGTACGAATGCAGGTGAAAATAAATCACACACACTTAGTTCTCTCTCTAACGTGAATAGTGATCTAGCCTTTCTCCTCACACTCTCTCACTACATGCTTTTAAGCAACAATTACATTTTTAGGGAAAATACAAAATAGACCCTAAACTATACATAAAGTATAAAATAAGTACAAAGTAAATCTTAACTGGAAGTAACCCTAACAGTACTCCCCCTAAGATTTATCTTTGGACTTCAACAAAAACTTCAAACAATTTTCATCTTGTTCAGCTTCAATCTCTCTCACCAATCTTCAGATTCTTCTTTGACATCCAGCAACTCTTTTCCTTTATATTCTTCTTGTTCTTTCAACGCTTCCTCGATGCATGACTTGAACTTTTCTGCGATCTTTGCTTGTCTTGGCTTTGACTCGTTTGTAAGGATAGCACAGGCATTCATTCGTCTCAGAGAATCAAGAGTTAAACCTGCAAAATCAATATTAGCATAAAATTCATATGGCAATTCTCGCCCTTTGACTTGCACTTCCAGTGTACCCTTTGCAGACACTCGCATAAACTCTATCTCCGGAATATCGACCTTCACAAGGTTAGCATTGAGTAATGCCTTCCTTAGTCGAATTTTCTCTGACGCAGCAGCAATCACCTCAATCATTACCATAAACAAGTTTCGATCGGCTTCAGCAACTTTGTCTTTGCACTTCTCCATTCTGTAAGTTCACAGATGATCGATGTATGAAGGATGTAGCAACTTCAGCTCGAACGTACTAAATAAGGTGATCATGTCCTTATCCCAGTCCTCCAAGTTTCGTACTAGTTTCAACTCAAAAGTTTCCTGATTGTTGAAAAACTTAAGAATTGGCTTTGTAGCTTGAGTACCATATATCACTTTCAACCCCGGATCAGTTACCTTATCAAAGTATTCATCAGAAAATTCTTCTAAGTACATATCCTCACTCACCACCAACTTCTTCTGTTTTCTCGTTTTCTTTGATTGAACATAGGTACTATCCTCCTGTTGTCCTCTAAACTCCAAATACTTTGGCATACGACTTATCCCAGCATCAAGCAGCATCGCACATTTGTCACCACGCGCAGCATGCGTGTGATTGATCAATCTTAGCTTGTGCAACTCCTTCAAATCTTGCACTTCTAATTTGAAAATACTAGAGTAATAATGGTATACATCGCATAAACCATTTACTCTTTTGATCAAGAAAGCATCAAACACCTCGTCGTATTTCCATGCAATAATTTTTATCTTTTTGGACTTCTCCGGTACGATCATAGAATCAAGTAGTTCAGCAACCGACTGACCCTTGCTCAGCAGTGATCTTACAACATCACCTGCGGTGGCAGATTTATGCCATGATTCACATACATCCATAGGTATATTGTATGATTTCACTTCACTCGGAAACATATCGATCAATTCCTTTCTCTTTTTGTGCGCATCCTCTGGTAAAGCCATCACCGGTATCTCTTTTGGTCCGAGTACTTTGTATCTCTTTGTCAGCTCATAATACTGTGGATTGTTGTAATCCAAATAAAACATCCGGTTATACATCTTCTCAGTCTTCATAAAACTTACAACAATTTTCTTCAGCAATTCATGCTTTAACTTCTTCAAAGTTCTATATGGATAGTTCCTCGAACTCAACCATTCTCACATACTCCTACTGGACATTTCTTCTGGATTTTGATGATAAAGCTCTGTTGGAGGTAAATCATCAATATTCAGACTTTCTTGCAACGGTGTCCACTCACCCATCTCAACAACAAATTCTTTCTCATCAGCAGCAGCTTTATCTTGTGCGATCAAACATTTCTCATACTCTTCATTAATTTGACTTACACTCAGTCCATTCAGATTTACTGGATTGTACTTCATCTTCTCAAGATAAGCAAAGCGTTCAGGCAAATCGGCTGGAATCTCATCATTAAGATTAGTTTCAGGCTCAGCTTCAGGTTCAGACTCAGTAAAGTCAATGTCATCCAGATCATCTAGTGCCTCTATCATTGGTGCAGTGTCAGTTTGAACCGGCTCAAACTGAGTTGCTTCTACAGTCATAGTTTCTGGTACACTCTCAACCACTTCAACTATTTCAGGCACGTTCTATATCATTACAGATTCAGATTGAATCGGCTCAATCTGAACTGTTTTATCAACTTCAGCTTCTATCACAGTCTCATCAACTTTTGCCATCTCTGTCACCTCAGTTTCAGTCATAGATTGAATCGGCTCAATCTGACTTTCTTCCATTCTTGCCTTTTTAGAACAACTTTCTTCACCAGTAATCTCCGGTACTGCATCTAACTTTCTTTTTCCCTCAGCCTTGTCAGGAATGACAGTTTCAGCAGCTTCATCGGGAATAGTAATTGGAGACTCAACCCTTATGCCCACATTTGTCGGGCCACGTGCTCTTGTATAATAAACTTTTGCTTCTTGAGAAGGTTCAGTCACTACCATCACTTCATCTGAAAAATCTTTATATGATGTGGACCCTGACTTCTTCGATCTGGTTTCTTCTAGCCATTTCTCCAACATTTCCTTTTCAGCATCAAGAGTATTGCATTCTGCCTTCAACTCTTTATAATCATACTTCAAATTTTCATGTTCCTCCTTCAAGGTTTCATAATCAGACTTTAACATTCCATAATCCTCCTTCATCTTCAAATAATCAGCATCCAATGCTTTGAATGTTTCAAGATTCTGATTATGAGTGGCCCAAAACTCTTCTAACCTTTTCTTCTTTCGATCATTTGATGCCTTTAACTGTTCATTAGCATCCAAGAGTTTTGCTACCATCTCTTCTAAATCAGCAATTTTCTTTTTATCCTCATTAACATCAACACTTGACACAATTTTTGGTGAAGACTCCAAAGATTGTTCAATGTTTTCAGCTGCTGGAGATGATGTGGTGGGTATGTCAACTGGCACAGAAACAGTAATGCCAGCATCAGTATCTACCTGAGCGATCTACCTGTGCAGTAGTTTCTACTTCGGCCATTACTTCCTGAGCGATCTGGACAACATCTATCTGTTCAGGCTCATCAACACATTCTATCACACTTGGTTCCTCAATTAACACACGCTCAACTACAGACTTAGATCTTCGAGATCTAACATACTGCATTGTGATGGGCTTAGGAACTTCAACTACCATTTCTTCTGCAACACAAGTAACCTCAACAGGTTCTTCAATCACAGCTGGTTCAATGACTTCAACATTTTCTTCCTCCTCTAACACAGATTCAGCACCATTATTACTATCATTTCCACTATCATCATCACCATCATCACTAATTTCATTGTCATTATTATCACTTTCATCATCATTGCCACTTTCACTCTCATCTTCATCAATCTCTTTATCAACAAGATCTAATGGATTCACAATCTCTCCGTTAGATATGTGATAATATACTACTCCTATCTCCTCCTCATTATTTGCAATATTCCGCATATAATCAAACAAATCAACACTTGGTACATTCCCTATACTCATCTTTCTGTAGGATAAGTCATTCATATCTTCTGTATATAAAATTCCTCCAGGATAACCTTCTGTTATGAAGATAGGATAAGCCATATTGATCATCAGTTGCAAGAATCTCGGATACATGAGAAACTTGAACCTCTTTCCCTTCACCAAATTAAATACAAATCCATTCATTATCCACTTAGACATATTGAATGGTTTGTTTTCTGCAATTGCTACAATGGGAGATGCTATGTCAGATGGGAAGTTGTCAAAACCAGCACTTCTTCTTGACATGCACTGTTGAATGACATAACACAGTAACTTCCATTTCTTCCCCAATCTTGCTCTAACAAATTGTGACTTTGGAAATACGGGAGGATGACCCATATTAACAAAACACGTTTGACATTCAGCAACAGTCAACTCATCATTGGCTCCTATCTCATCCTCATCAATCCTCAAAGCTGTTCTGATAGCTTCTTCAGAAACAGTCAACTGTAACTCTCTTGTAATGTTTCCTCTAACAACAATCACCCCAGCCTCATTGGTCACAACCTCAGCTGTTCTCCAGAAACTCTTGATCAATCTGGCATATATGACTGGCTTTGTACACATGGCATAAACATACTTGGTTCTCTTTATAAATCTCATCATATCTCTATAGCCCTCAGTCTCTGGAATAGACTCATCTAAACAAGCAACTAAATTGTGCTTTGGCTCAAACATGAGATTTTCCATCTGTTTTAAGACAAAAACAAGACAAATGAGTTAGATTCTTCATTAATAAATTTCAAATTTACATAAGTGTTTGAACAAAAAGTTATAAAAGTAAAACATTCACATAATCATTTTAACTCCTAAATTGGTCTAATCAATTCTGATTCTCATCATTTTGGTTAAAGCAACTTTGAATTTTAATGATCATACAAAATTTTCACAATTAAACAGTTTATTCACTCAAGTACATGAATCAGAAATTTGTATAATGAATTTGTTTAACATGTTAAGTTCAGTTTTGACAATGATTTGTCAATGTTTAACACACATTTTATCCTTTTGAAGTTAACACTTAAGAACATTCAACAAGTCATCAATGGCGATTTAACAGTTATGAACAATTTTGATTGATTCTGTTGATTTTAAGGAATTTGATGCAAATTAATGATTGATTGTTGATAATCGACAGTAAATACACCTAAAGCAACATTCGATTTCATTTTTAACACATAAACTCAAAGTGTAGATTCAGTGATCAAGTACTGTTCATCATCATTTTTCGTTTTAACGATCGATTTGCAGGTTTATCAAGCTCGAAACATGTAAATTATACCTTATCCAATCAATATAACTTGTTACAGAACGATTGATTGAATATGATAATCAACGATTTTGTGCAGGGAATGTGCTTGAAAGTGAAAGTGAAAAATGATTAAGTGTTTGTGAAGAGGCGGGTTTTATATGCTTGAAAAATTTAGGTCAAACTTAAGGGACGGGTAAACAATTTAGACGCGTAAACATTTAAAAGGCCCAATAAGCCTTGACGGGTCAAGCACTGTTGAGCCGTGTCATACACTGTTGGGACGGGTCAAGTACTTGAAACAAGTCGCAACATGTGACGGGTCAACATAAAACATGTAAAAACACTTGACGGGTCAATCACTGTAGAGACGGGTAAACCACTGTAGCGACGGGTAAAGGTTAGGAACAACTACACCTGTTTGGTTTTACTCATCACCCGGCAACATAGTAGACTTCACAACATCACCCGGCTTGCATAGTAACCTTCATCACCCGGCAACACAGTTGTCTTCTTTTTCACCCGGCATGCTTTCTTCATCACCCGACAACACGGTTGTCTTCTTTTACCCGGCTACACAGTGTTATTCACTTACACGGCAAGATAACTTCTCTTTTACCCGGCTGTACAGTGATAACATTTCTTCACCCGGCTGTATAGTGACACAACTTGTCACCCGGCAGATATTAATGACTTCTTCACCCGGCATATATTTGACATGTTCATTGCCCGGCCATACAGTAGTCATAATATCTTTACCCGGCTTCACTTCTTTTTCTCAATCACCCGGCTCATATCAGACACAACAACTTTACCCGGTTGAACAGTGTTTTCATTACCCGGCAGAACAGTTGTTTCTGATATCTTTGCCCGGCTACAACACTTGAGCAGTTTTTCTCAATTTTCTCGTCTGTTGACTTTTTGAACTGCATTTATTGCACCTGCAAACATTCTCGACATATTAATTAGACAAGACATCCTTAATAGAATTTGCCACATTAAATATCAACAACATTAGACAAGTCAATAAAAATTAATTCTAAAATTCCTCTTTTTTTTTCTCACAAAAATTGTTTTTGCACAACTAAAATTTCTATATCCCGAAGCAATTTCTTAAAAACACATCACACGACCTTGGGTTTGTTTCTAACACATCCAATACCTTTGCTTTTCATACCACATAATCTTGTTCATTCAAAACACACTTATTCAAACTATTTTTGGATTTTTGCAAATATTTTTCTTCTTCAATTTATTCTCCCCCTAAACTTGAAATTTCTTGAAATTTTTAAGTTTAACAAGGATGTCGATGTGTCAATAAAGATTCCATATGCCTGCACACACAAAGCACACACATAAAAAATAAAGACATATGCAATGCAATGAATCAAAATATCGCAGTGAGATCATACCACACATTATCTGAACATGTTTTGCAAGTTTTGAATAGACATTTGACTTATGTTTGATTGAGTGATGATATGAAAACATATCAATTAGCTCGAGTTGACACACTTACTTTTTCAGTATCATGATGATATTTAAGGTTCGATTAAAATGACTTATGTGACCCACATGTATACATATGTCAACATATTTCCTTATCAACCACCACTTGAATGCATATTGCACAAAAACCTGGTCACTTACAATCATAAACAGTGTGGAATCTGGGTTCTATTCGGATTTGGTCCACTTTGGGACTTCTTTTTAATTCCATTTTGGAATTTTCCATTTCCTATCGTTCCCCTTGGGAATCTTCTGAATTCCTTTTTAGAATTTTTGTTTGGTGATGGTCCACATTTGGGACTCTTTATGTTCCAACTTTGGGAATCTTTTGCTGCACCTTGAAGCTCAAAAGAGACTTCGTGTGAGACTTCAGGTCTGTGGATACCACAACAGAGAAGCTCACGATGCGGTTCATCACACTGAATAGACTGCATCGTTACCCGATCATGCACAACTATCATCACAAGAAATGTATCAAAAGATATATATCTAGACATGTCTAGCACATCAATTAACATTCATCAGTCTTTATTAAAAATGATGTAACAAATAATGTCTAGTGTAACTATCATTTCTCACTTTTTGCAATATTGATTCTTATGACATGATATTTTCTTTTTGCTTTTATATTTTGTTTTTGCTTTTCTCTTTTTCATGCACACACACAATGCAAAACAATAAAATAAAAGACAAAGGAATCAATACTTGACATCAACTTATTATATTTTTGGCTTTTATATTTTCTGATTTTTGTAGATTTTTAAAAAATTAGAATTAATCATGATTGATTAACCCTATGGATTGAATTAAGAATTCAAACCGGCCTGACAAAAAAGATTTTGTGAAAAGATCTGCCAGTTGTTTGTCGGTATGAACTTTAATCAAAATTATTAAACCTTTTTCAGAGTTGTCTCTTAAAAAGTGATATCGAATTTCGATATGTTTGGTTTTTGAGTGTTGAACAGGATTAGCAGTAATGAACATAGCAGCAGTATTGTCTATGTAAATAGGAGTTTTGAGAAAGTTAAACCCGTAGTCAAGCAATTGGTTTTGTAACCACAAAACTTGAGAACATCCTGCAGATGCAGCGATATACTCTGCTTCAGCTGTGGATACAGAAACGTTGGTCTGCTTTTTGCATTGCCAAGAAACAAGTCTAGGACCCAGAAATTGACATCCACCCGTAGTTGATTTCCTGTCAAGAGCACACCCACCAAAGTCACTATCAGAATAACTATATAATTCAAAATTGCCTTCATAAGGATACCATAACCCGAGATTCGGTTTCCCTTTAAGGTATCTGAAAATACGTTTAACAGCAACCAGGTGCGACTCTTTTGGATCAGACTGATATCTTGCGCACACACATACAGCATACATAATGTCTGGCCTTGATGCAGTAAGATACATCAGTGAACCAATCATCGATCTGTACAGTGTTTGATCAACGGATTTGCCTTTCGAATCCGGCTGTATCTTGCAATTCACATCAGATGGAGTTCGAATAGTCTGACAATCCTGCATTTTGAACTTCTTCAACAACTTCTCAACAAACTTTGATTGGTTGATAAAAATTCCGTCTGCTGATTGTTTTACTTGCAATCCGAGAAAGAAATTAATCTCCCCATCGAACTCATCTGAAATCTTGACTTCATGATTTCTTCAAACTCTTTGCACATGGACGCACTAGTTGATCCAAAGATGATATCATCCACATACACTTGAACACATAAAAGATCTTCATTTTCCCGCTTCATAAACAAAGTTGGATCAATCTGACCTCTTGTAAACCCATGTTCTAGCAAATGTTTAGATAACGTCTCGTACCAAATCCTTGGAGCTTGATGTAGACCATATAGAGCTTTGCTCAACTTGTATACACGATGTGGATAGTCAGGATCTTCAAAACCCGGAGGTTGTCTGACATATACATCATCGGTAATTGGTCCATACAGAAAAGCGCCTTTAACGTCCATTTGGAACACTTTGAACTTCATGAAAGAGGCATATGCTAGAAAGACGCGAATAGCTTCAAGTCGAGCGACTGGAGCAAACACTTCTTCATAGTCAATACCTTCTTCTTGAGTGTAACCTTGTGCAATAAGTCTTACTTTGTTTCTCACAACAATGCCACGTTCATCTGGCTTGTTCTTGTACAACCATCTTGTACCAATCGCATTTTCTCCTTTAGGTAAGTCCACTAATTTCCAAACTTCCTGTTTGCGAAATTGAAGTAACTCCTCTTGCATGGCTTCAATCCAACTATTATCTTGCAACGCCTCTGAAATATTCTTTGGCACCACTTGAGAAAGAAAACATGAATAAAGACAAACGTTTGCTTGCTCAGTTTGACTTCTTGTAGTTCTCTGATTCAATGGCCCGATAATCTGAGAGATAGGATGTTTCTTGTGAATTCGATGAGTTGGTATGACATCTCCTTGCACTTGACTCTCCAGATTAGACTGATTCAGATTCGGTAGATCTTGTAGAATGGTAGAAGTATGCGGAGTGAAATTAGGAACTTGATCCGGTGAATTGATGAAGTAATCAAATGATTCTGGAATAACTTCAACATTCGGATCTGATGATGGTTGATTTTGAACAGATCCACCATCATTAGGAGAACATTGCGGATGAACATCATCACCAAGAATATTCGATTCTTGATCTTCTTGAGAACCAGAAGGACCCGGAGCTTGACTAGATTTGACATGATCACGATTATGAAATGACATGAACGGATACTCAGAATTGAGATTGCTATCATCGTCATTATCAGAATCATCGCTAAAGCATCCCAAGTCACCTGATTCTTTCCTTGCTTTTCCTGAAAAATCAAACAAGTTAGAATTGAAAGATTTTGATAACGAATCTAAATCAAACAACCATTCGGGACCATGCGCCACTGACGGAAACGAATTTTCTAAAAACTTTACGTT
The DNA here is from genome assembly GCA_030867185.1 of Tagetes erecta. Taxonomy (NCBI): domain Eukaryota; kingdom Viridiplantae; phylum Streptophyta; class Magnoliopsida; order Asterales; family Asteraceae; genus Tagetes; species Tagetes erecta. Next base: position 11,008,199 of record CM061497.1, read on the forward strand.
AATAGTTTCAATAACAGTGTTTGTTTTGCTATTAAAAACTCGATAAGCTTTAGAAACAGACGAATAACCAAGGAAAAATCCATCGTCAGATTTTGACTCAAATTTCCCGAGATGATCACTTAAATTTAGAATCGATACAGGGCAACCAAATGCTTTCAAGTATGAAATATTTGGTTTTCTTCCAAACAATAACTCATATGATGTTTTATTTTTATCCTGAACCAATAATGTCCTGTTTTGTACAAAACACGCAGTAGCTATAGCTTCGTCCCAGAATGTGATAGGGATTTTGGCATCTGCGAGCATGGATCTTGCTGCTTCAATTAGTGTCCGATTTTTCCGTTTCGCAACCCCATTTTGTTGAGGCGTTCTTGGAGCACTAAATTGTCTAGCAATTCTTTTTCTGCACAAAACAAATCGACATTAGCGTTCTTAAACTCTGTTCCATTATCACTTCTTAAGATTTTCACTTTACAATCTAACTGATTTTCAACTTTGACAATAAATTCTTTTAACAACTCAGCAGTTTCAGATTTAACATGCAAGAAATAAACCCAAGAAAATCTAGTGAAATCGTCAATGATGACAAAACAATAAGACTTCTTTCCGATGCTTTGAACATTTGTTGGTCCAAAAAGATCCATATGTAGCATCTGTAAGGGTTTTGAAATAGAGTGTTCTTGCTTGGACTTAAAAGACATTCGGTGCTGTTTTCCTTTCAAACATGCTGGACAGAGATCAGTTGTAGAGAACTTCTTTGATGGTATTCCTACAGCATGATTTCCAGTCACCAGTCGGTTCATGTTTCTGAAGTTTGAATGGCCCAGCCGTCTATGCCAAAGCTGACTCTCGTCATTTGAAGCATGCGCAATGAGACAAGTAGTTTCGGTTTCAGCGTCAATCTGCGACATATCAAGCTTGTATACATCACGATCTCTTGGAGCTTTAATCACCACCCACTCATTGTCAATCTTGAAACCTGGTTTGAGTATATAACAGAAAGAATCATCAAATAAAGTTGAATATGATTTGTTACAAATTTGAGATACACTTAGCAAAATAAAGTTCAACTGTGCACAGTAGTTGACTTTATCAAAGCTAATGACCCCATTTGACACAGTTCCTTCTCCAGTTATTTTACCACCAGCATCTCCTCCAAATGCAACATGTGTACCATTCTTCAGCTTAAAATCTTGAAGCAAGGCATGGTTGCATGTCATATGCCGGCTACACCCACTATCAACGAACCATGAGTTGATAGGTCTTCTTGGGCGTACCTGCATTTCAACAATCACTTAGTTAGTTTGGTCAACCCAGGCCCACATGGTCTCGGGTTTTCCGAATCTATCTGCAACAGTAACTTGTTGATAATGAAGATTTTGAAAATTTGTTTCATTTGAGAGATTTGGTTGAAAACTGTTTCGCCCATTGGCGTGAATTGATTGCTTTCTTCTCAAAGAAATAAACCTTTCCTCTAATTTAGGATCAAGGTTATTTTCAAATTTCTGATTTCTTACCATCAAAACTCTCGGTTTAAAACTGTTAACCTGCACATTTCTTGATGAAAAGTTATTAGAAATTTAATTGTTTCGATTGAAGTTTCTCAAGACAGGAGAATGACTTTGATTAACATTTTGAACACCAATTGACTGATTTCTTTGAAAATTTGGAAATTGAGTCATTTCTCGTGATGAGTTTGTTCGAAAGAAACAATCCTTTGTGTCATGATTTCGCCTTTCACAAATATCACAAAATTTGTTATAAAAACATTCTTCTGAAGAATGGTTTCTTTTGTCACAGAAACTGCAGTACATATTAAAGAAACATTCAGCAGTTGCATGATTATAACGATCACAAATCTCACAATGTTTCTTGCTAATCCTAAAGAGCCGATTGTTAACTTTTGATGTTGAACCCACTCGTGATTCATTATCAGATTTGTTCGATTTTAGATTAACTTGATTCTTTTGTGGAGATTTTGTTTGTGATTTTGATTGCTTTGGAACTTGATTAGATTTTAAACCATTTTGTTTGGTTAACTTCTTTGATTCAATTCTTTTATCATTGACAGCGGAAGACTTAGGACCTGAACCTGTTTTCAGACCAGAGTTAGATTTGATTGGAGAATTGATTGGTTTACCATAAGATCTGTTCAAATCAAACGTTCCTGCAGACACAAACTTAATTGTTTTTCCTTTCCTTTTGACAGGTTTGACCATGTCAGTTTTAACAATTCGAGCTTTGGTGTTGTCATTTGATTTTATGACACTTTTACCTTTTGACTGTTTCGTTTCAGATTGATTGACTGTTAATTTCGATTTCTGCACCTTTCCTTTTGAAACTTCAGTCTGCTTCACCTCTTGCTTCTTGATCAGTTGATCAGCAACTTTCGCTTTCTGTTCATTCTTCCACTTGATGTATTCAGGATCATTGTATCCCGAAAATTCACCTTCTTCCTTCACTGTTTCTTCTGACTTCGGATTCAGTTCCGGATACTCAACAAGTTGAATCAGAACAGGCTCTGATTTGTTGCTAGCTTCATCATCAGCTTCAGTGGTCACGCCATCTTCTTCTTTCAAACTTTCAATCAACACTTCAGATCCTTCGGATTCGGATTTACTTCTTTGAATTTCTTTGAATTTTCGTTCATTTTCAGGTGAATGATCAAATTCATTGAAGTTTTCAGGTAAAGTTTGTGTGATTGAATTAGGCATTGGTTCATGAGTGAAACCCAATCCTATTTTGGTTTTGTTACCTCTTTCTTTTATAAGTTGTTTAACCATAGTTTTACAACTTTTCACCTTTGTTAATTCCACTTGTGTGACAGCATGAGCAACTTTTTCTTGTTCAAAGTTCTTTGTCATTTCTTCAAGTTGTTTTGTTACCAGTTCCAATTCCTTTAAGGTTTTGTTCCATGATTCTTTCAGTGACAAAATCTTCTCATCAGATATTTTGTGATCAATTTTAAGTTGTTCATGAAGTTTCTCATGTTTGCTTAATTTATCACCAATTTTAAATGAATGAGTACGATAATGTTCTACTTGTTGAATGCATTGTTCTGAACATAACCTTTCTTTCACATCAGCAGGCAATGGAACATAATTAGGGGGTAATTCGATACTAACCTTTGGTTGTTCAGTGGATGATGAAGACTCATTGGATGTAGCCATCAGTGCAATTTCTGACTCAGATTCTTCAACAGGATCAAACTTTGCACTCCAGTCGTATTCCTCAGAATCTTCACTCACATCTTCAGTCACTTTACCATCTCCTTCTTCAGACCAATCTTCCTCAATTTCACACACTAATGCCAGACTGGAAGTAAGATCAGATGTAAACTGTTCTGCATAAGCACTCAAGTCGTATCCATCTTTTACACTAACCACCAGTGCTTTAGTTTGATCTTCTGGCTTCTTTCCTTCATCTTCCAGTTTTGGCATGGGAAGACTTTGATACGGTTTCTGAACAAAACGTTGATTTCTGCTTTGATAGCTTGAAGACTGTTGCGAGCTTTGACCTTGACCTTGATTCTGTCCACTTGAACTGGCTTGATCATTGTAGTTCTGATTCTTAGGAGCTTTGCATTCCCTTGAAAAATGACCATAACAGTTACAGTTGAAACATCTGGCCTTTGATTTGTCAAAACCAACCGTCTTGTTTGCATGTGGCTTAAAACTTCGGTTAACATATGCATGCTTTTGTGTTCGATATGCAACCATCACCATTTGCCAATTCAGATCCATTTCCTCAACGTCATCAGGATCCATCTCAAATAAATCTTGAAGGACAACATCCATTTGACTCAAGTGACTTCCTTGGTATGCTTGAAAACTTGCCATAAAAGCTGTAAAGGCAGTTTTGGTCTCGTCATCTTGTAACAAGATGTTCATCACATCTTTTACCTTGGCTTGAACAGTAGAACTTTGACTTTCAAATTGTGTTTGAACTTGAGCTCTTGGTGGAGATTGAGGTTGAGAATAAGTTGGTGAACTTGGAAAGTATGATGAATCAGTATAAAAACTTGCGCCAACAAATAAATCACCCTCATCTTCAAACTTAGTTGTATCTTGTGCAAGAAAGGCATTCTCCACAGTATTAGCAGGATTCACAATATATTTGTATTGTGCACGTGAACCAGTTCTATCAGTGTTTCTAGAACCTTCATCAATCTCTACTTCCTCTATCTTTGCAATGAGCAAATCTAGGTCCATTGGAAACTTCTCAGTACGTTTCAGTAAAGTCACAGTCTGTTTCCATGATGATGAAAGTGCACATAACAATTTGTCATTCAGATCTTGGAGATCTGTCTTCGCACCCACATTGGACATTTCAGTAGTTAGATGAACAAACCTATTCATCATCTGGTGCACGGATTCTCCAGCAATGTGTTCAAATAACTCCAACTGTCTCTTCAGCTTTTGTTTCTTGAGACTTCTGAGTTGTTCACCTCCTTCACAAATGGACTTCAAGGCTTTGAACAATGTATAACCTGTTTGATAGGTATCCAACCTTGACAGTACTTGTAGTGGCAATCCCTTACACATCAAAGAATATGCTTTGCTATCATCCTTCACTTTCCTTAAATTATCTGCTGACAAATTATCCTCTGGATAAGGTTCAGTAGAGTCCTTGGTGTAGGTACTAGCACTATCTGGAGCTGTCTGGGTAGGTATGTGAGGACCCTTGTCAATTGACTTCCAAAGATCATTGTCTATTGAGCAGAGATGATGCTTCAGTCTAATCGTCCAATTCTTGAAATCTGCACGATTGACAAGTCTAGGAACACAGTTATCAGATTCATCATTAGGTGCCATTTTAAAAATTTTTTAAAGAAAATATTTTTGTGTTTTTAATGTTTTTTGAAAAGAAACAGTAGCTTTTTAAAGACAAGTAATTAAAGACAAGATAAGAAAACAAGGATTAAAACAACTAAAAATGAGTCACACGGCTGAACAGTGAAAAATCCTTCTTCACCCGGCTGAACAGTAGCTTTTGTTCTTCACCCGGCAGAGAGAAAATCTTCACCCGTCTAAACAGTTGACCCGGCTGAATAGTTGTAACACTTGACTTCTTGACCCGGCAGAACAGTTAACGATCACACGGCAGCAAAGTTGTTTACCCGGCTACACAGTTTTCGATCACCCGGCTGAAATTGTTAATCACCCGGCGTAACAGTGTATCACCCGGCACAACAGTACTTGATCCGGCTGAACAGTAACAACTTTTTCTCGTCAAATTCTTTACCCGTCTAGCACAAAATCCTTTACACGGCTGCACAGGACCTAATTGTTCACAAATCTAAGTCCAAAGGAAATTGTCTAAGTCAATTTTATCACCCGGCAAATTAATCTTCAACCAAGTTCATACTGTTCATCATTTTCATCATGAGAATTTTTCTGGGTTTATCAAAAACTTGTCCAATTCGTTCAAAATTCACACACAAGCAGTGAAATAGTCCGATTAACAATCCCTAATCTCAATCAATCCAAAACATGATCAAATGTTGATGAAATTGAGCAAAATTTGATCGAACAGTAATTTTTTCAATCTTCTTAATTCCTCAGATCTGATGATAATCTGATGGAATTTGCACGATTGTTGTGAATTAGGAGTGATTGCGATGATAAATCACAACTAAAAACAGCAACAATTCATTCAGATCATGATTTTTGAGCAATATTGTAGTGTTTTGCTTGATGAATAGCGAAGAACACAATACCAACAGCTCTGATACCAATTGATAGGTTCAATTGGATCGATGATATCGCTCAATGATCAGAATGATTCATACACAAACACAGTTCAATCATAAACATAGTTCATTACTAATAATTCTCTTTGTATATTGATGATCAAAGCAAGTTTTGTAGTACAAATGCAGGAGAAAATAAATCACACACACTTAGTTCTCTCTCTAACGTGAATAGTGATCTAGCCTCTCTCCTCACACTCTCTCACTACATGCTTTTAAGCAACAATTACATTTTTAGGTAAAATACAAAATAGACACTAAACTATACATAAAGTATAAAATAAGTACAAAGTAAATCTTAACTGGAAATAACCCTAACATTAATCCACCAAATTTACCTATATAATCACAACAAAAACAATTTTGATCAAAAAAATCAACTTTCCAAAAAAAAAAACTTTACATAAAACCACAACATTTACCTATATAATCACGCCAAAAACAAATTTGATCAAAAAATCAAGTTTCAAAATACCAACAAATTTTCACATAAAACCACAATATTTTACATATATTTAATCACACCAAACCAAACTTTCATCAAAAAATCAACTTTTGATAAAATCAAAAATATCACATAAAACCACAACTTTTAGCTATATAATCACACCAAAAACCAATTTGATCAAAAAATCAACTTTCGAAAACATCAAAACTTTTCTATATGTTGATAAATATTATAAATCATCATACTTAAAGTTTTTGAAGAAAACGACAAGATGTGCGGACAAGTTAAAAAGATGTGCGGACATTTTTATGTTAGAGATGTGCGGACAGAACTGTCATCCGCACATCAATTTAACTTTCTTTTATTTTGTTTTTATTAGACTTGTATTTCTTCTGAGTTGTATAAATAGGTGTTCTTATTCTTGTATTAGTAGACTTTGGAACTAGACTTCTCTTTACACCTTTTGTACATACAGTTGGTGATTAATACAAGTTTGCATTTATCAGTAATTTCTCTGTTGAATCATTGTGTGTTTGTAGATTGCAATCATGCTTGTTTGAATATATTAACAGATCAACATGCTCGTTATGACCTGAATCCACAAATGGTATCAGAGTTGTTGGTTGAGTAGGTCAAACTTCGTTTGATTTTGCTTGAATCTGTTAATTCAACGACTCATTGAATCTTCGAACCGATTCAATCTGTTCTAATTGTTAACGAGATATATCCTTTCAACAATTGAATTGAATTCAACGTAAAAATTGCTCAAATTATGGAATTGAAGTATCGATTGGTGTGTTAGTGAAGATGAACTGGTTTTAAGTTGTTTAAGTGATTCAAGTCTGTTTTTGAAGAAATTGATATTGAACAATCTTTCAAAAATGTAGGCATGCAACATGTACGTTTGATTTCAATCAAATACAGAGTTAAATCATCAAAATCAAATTTCACTATTCATCGCAAATCGAAGAAGTTGCTTTTGTTCGCACATTGAGTAAATGTTGATGTTTACTGAAGTTGATCCTATTGTCATTCAATTTCCAATTGTTTTCTTCATAATCATCTGTATTCTGGCTTATTTTGATCTGTTGGATTGATTGTTCTTCAAAGTTGAACAACAACTATTGTCTGCATATCACTTTGAAGATCACTGTTGCTCGCAGATCTTTTTCAAACTTTACAGTTTAGTTGAAGATAGCTAACAAGATATTGAAGTAATTAAATTGATTTCATTCCTGTGGAAAAGATTGTATTCAAACTGTTCGCAGATCAGTACTGTTGTCCGCAGATCGAAACTGTAGCAAGCAGATTGACATTGTAGACCGCAGATCGTTACTGTAGACCGCAGATCGAAACGGTTGTCCGCAGATCGACAAAATCATTCGCAGATCAATTTTCAAAGTCTTAAAAATGGCAAACAACAACAATTCTTATTATGCATCCAAAGTGCCTCTATTGAAAACAAGAGCTGACTTCAAAGGCTTGGAAATCAGATTCAGAAACCACTTCAACACAGTTGAGCACAACTTGTGGAGATCTATTGCCAATGGACTTCATATTCCTAAACCAGCCTCCAATCCTGATAAATACAAGGATGATGCTTACACAAATGGTATGAACGCCATTCCTTTGGATGAATTGGAGGGTGACAAATTCAAAGAAGATCTGAGGAAGTGTGTTATTGATCTGAAGGCTTATTCTTTTCTAACAATGGCAGTCCCATTGGCATTCTTGACAAGAACAGAGATTCAAAGCATGAAGAAGCAGAAGCTAAAAAGACAACTGGAGATGTTTTCTGCAATGCCTGGTGAATCTGTTACCTCACATCTGAACAGATTTGTACAATTAGTGACTGAGATGGAGGCAATGGAAATTTCAACCAATATTGAAGATATCAATTTGAGATTGTTGCATTCTTTTCCTGAAAGCTGGAAACACATTGTCACTACACTTAAACAAACAACTTCATTAGATGTTCAAGATTTGGACTATATTGTCACAAAAATTGAATCTTTGGCTATGGATGAACAATCCAGAAATCTGATGTCCAAGAAAGAGATGGAACAATATGAATTCAAAGGGGAGAAACCTGGACAACAATCTCAGGCATTTGTATCTACTGATGGTGTTGATGAACACTTCCAAGGATATTATTTCTTTGCTAGTTCAGCTGAATCTGTTCTGATGAATGATTTCTGTGAAGTAGCTGCTGAAAGTCCAAAAGGGAAAGTCAAGACAGTAAATGTTGACAAAGCTCAGGATGTTGTTAATATTATACTGAAATCTGATGAACATAAAGCTGCATATGTTGCTTTCACTGCAAGTTTTCAAGCATACTTGGGAAGTCAACTGACTCCAATGGAACTTATGGTACAAGACTTGAATGACATGCATCCTGATGATGTTGAGGTGATGGATATTCAATGGAACATGGTGATGTTGGCTTACAGATCACAGAAACAAATGAAATTTCAGCAAGCCTAGTTTGAACAAAAAGATGGGCTTTGACAAATCAAAGGTTAGGTGTTTCAAGTGCAATCTTTATGGACATTTCTCAAGAGAGTGCAATAATCCAGCTGCAAAGATTACACAGAACACTTTGAATCCTAATCAAGCTTCTTCTTCAACTAGTAAACCTAATGAACCTAAAGCTATGTGTGTTACATATGATGGAGAGGTTGATTGGAGTGCTTATGGAGCAGAAATTGAAAAAGAATTTGCTTTGATGGCTCAAAGTTCTGATGATGACAAAGCAAAAGAAGCTGAAGTTGCTGATGTAAGCAAATATCCACCAATGCCAGAAGATGTCAAGGATAAAGTTTGCACAAAAGCATGCCTGCATGAGGTAACTCACTATAGAACTCATTCTTTTGCTACTAATGACAAATTGTAGGCTGAAATCAAAAGTCACAAGAAGACTAAAGAAGCACAAAAAGAATTTGAGAAGAAAATTTAATCTTTGACTTAGGTCATTCAACACCCGTTCGACAGGTCCTTCTGTCGTGCTAGCGCGACTAGCCCGGGTGGGGTTTGTCAAACCCAGTAGTACTACTCAAAATTTCCCCTCTATTTCACAAATACTAACGGTCAACTAGGTATCCATGAGGTCTTTCATGAACAAAATAAAAGTTTCTCTAATCCAGACATGCGACATACAGAATTTGTAAATCCGTAAAAGTAGTTGTTCAGGTTTCCAGCCCATAAAAGGGTGGAATAGTAAAAAGTACGGTTCAGTGAACTCACCTTAGAAGCGCACAACGAAAAACAGCATGAAAGCAACAAGAGTACCTAGTTCACTCTACAACCTGCTTAATTAATTTATCTCCTGTTAACAACTACAACCTTGCGTTTATTGATGTAGGTAGAGAAATTAAAAATATGCATATATATATATATATATATATATGCATCATCACATAAGTCCACAACATTTATAAAATAAAAATTTTATCAAAATTTTATATATCAAAAAATAAAAGCAGTAAAAATTAACTTTTTATAAAATAAACAATCTACATAAAACCACAACATTTACCTATATAATCACACCAAAAACAAATTTGATCAAAAAACAACTTTCCAAAAACCAAAAAATTTTCACATAGAACCACAGCATTTTACATATATTTAATCACACCAAATCAAACTTTAATCAAAAATCAACTTTTAAAAAATCAAAAATTTTACATAAAACAAAAACATTTACCAATATAATCACACCAAAAACAAATTTGATCAAAAAATTAACTTTCAAAAAACCAAAAATTTTTCACATAAAACCACATCATTTTACATATATTTACTCACACTAAATCAAACTTTAATAAAAAATCAACTTTTAAAAAATCAAAAATTTTACATTAAACAAAAACATTTACCAATATAATCACACCAAAAACAAATTTGATTAAAAAATCAACTTTCAAAAAATAAAAATTTTCACATAAAACCACAACATTTTACATATATTTAATCACACCAAATCAAACTTTAATAAAAAATCAACTTTTAAAAAATAAAAAATTTTACATAAAACAAAAACATTTACCAATATAATCACACCAAAAAAATTTGATCAAAAAATCAACGTTTAAAAAATCAAAAATTTTCACATAAAATCACAACATTTACCTATATAATGACACCAAAAACAAATTGGATCAAACAATCAACTTTCGAAACATCAAAAATTTTCATATAAACCAAAACATTTACTTATATAATCATACCAAAAACCAATTTGATCAAATAATCAACTTTCAAAAACATCAGAAGTTTTCATATAAAACTACAACATTTACCTATATAATCACACCAAAAACAAATTTAATTAACAAATCAACTTTTTAAAAAATAAATTTTTTTTACATAAAACCACAACATTTACCTATATAATCACACCAAACACAAATTTGATCAAAAAATCAACTTTCAAAATACCAATAATTTTCATATAAAACCACAACATTTACCTATATAATCACACCAAAAATATTTTATCAAAAAATTAACTTCTGAAATAATAAAAATTTTTCACATAAAACAAAAACATTTATCTATTTAATCACACCAAAAACAAACTTGATCAAAAAATCAATTTTCAAAGAATTAACAAATTTTCACATAAAACCACAACATTTTACATATATATATAATCACACCAAAAACAAATTTGATCAAACAATCAACTTTCGAAACATAAAAAATTTTCATATAAAACCACAAAATTTACCCATATAATCATAGCAAAAACCAATTTGATCAAAAAATCAACTAACGAAAAATCAGAAGTTTTCATTTAAACAACAACATTTACCTATATAATCACACCAAAAACAAATTTGATCAAAAAATCAACTTTAAAAAAAAGGTTTTACATAAAACCACTTACATCAAAAATTTGAACCTCTTTCCTTTCACCAGATTGAAAATAAAGCCCTTCATTATCCACCTTGACATGTTGAATGGCCTGTTTGTAGCAATTGCAACAATTGGGGATGCAATATCTGATGGAAAATTATCAAACCCAACACTTCTTCTGGATAAGCACTGTGGAATAACATAGCATAACAGCTTCCATTGCTTGCTCAGTCTAGCTCTTACGAACTGCTGCTTAGGAAATACAGGAGGGTGTCCCATATTTATATGATTTTGCAACGGCTGAAAAATTAGGTCAAACTTTGGACGGGTCAACATTTCAGACAGGTCAAAAACATATAGAATACGTGGACGGGTCATGTACTATTTGGCCGTGTCATGTATTGTTGGGACGGGTCAAGTGATGAACACAGAATTGTTGGACCTGAATTGTAGTCTAATATTATCAACACAGTCAAAGTCAACAAAAGTCAACGTCTGGTCAAAGTCAACGTAAAAAGTCAAATGACGCGTTAGAGACGAAGAACCGAGTCAAGACGTTGAAGTTGTTTTATGTCTCGGATCGTTAATGTAATAAATATATTTTGTATCAACAAAATATATTTAATCTAATTTTAGACATGTTTTAGCCTTTTATTTTGTATTATTACTATTTGTCATGTTTTAGTCTAAGTTTACGGTCCTAATTGTCATTAGTCCAAAGTGTCATTAGGCTATAAATAGTAAATGACAATTAGGGTTTCATTAAGCGTGTATGAGCTAGAATTGGGGTCTTAACACTTTTGTAATATCTGATGCAATTCAAAGAGATCAAATTGAGGGTTTTCATTGTGTTCTTGTGTGTTCATCATATATTCATCCATTTTATGTCAATTTGATCCAAATTCTTCACAAACTACTGATTCAAATGGTATCAGAGCCTACTATAGATCCATTTTTGAATCATTTGTTGCTGATTTTAGAAATTTGTGAAGAAATAGAAGTAGAGTTTTTAGAGAGAGAAAGCGGATCTGATGGGTTTTTAGAGAGAGAAACCATATATGAGTTCAAAATCATCAGATCCACATCAACAATCAACAGATCTAATGATTTTAACAACATATTTGTGATCTACAACCTCATATCTGCAAGAAAATAGAAGAAAATTTTCAGATCTGAGTGTTTTGTCTCACACACAGTTGTGTGTGTGTTCTTGGTGTTTTTGGGGCTTCAAATTTTCATCTTGCGACATTACACCACATACTGAACGAAAGTTCAACATCCCAAGCGTCAGTACTGCTTCGACATAGTGTCGAAAGTACAGCTTCGTGTAGGTGCGACCCTAGACCAGATCTGTGCGACACTAGACCAGATCTGTGCGAAAGTAACCTTTTCTTGACTTTATTCCCGCACTAACAAGCAAAATCGAAACAAATACATCAATCATTCAACCCAAACCTGACATTTAAACAACCCAACATCAAACCATATTAGATCTATATCTGTTGGGTCCTCTTGAAGATAATGCATACCAAAACTTTAAGTTGCTCTCTATGCTCGCCACATGAAGATTTAAGCTGATATGTCGGATTTGTAAAGTGTCATCTTAGGGGGAGTACTGTTGGGGCTATTTGAAGATGTCACTTTCCAAATATAAGCGAGTGAAGATATTGAGCATCATCACGAGCAAGCACGGGTGAAGACGTTCATAATTTGTATTTGTCTTAGAATATTTGTGTAATCGTTTCGTGCTTAAATGCGTGTTTGTGCTTAACTGCACGTGGTTAGGTTACATTGTAAGGTGAATGGTATGGACTATAAATACCATCACATAGGTCATTTGTTAAAGAGTTGCATACATTTCATTGAATATCATTTGTAACCTCTCCATTGATCTAATACACTTAACCTATTCATATTATCATAATCTTCATCATACTTGGCATTGATCTTCATGAACATTCCAGCATCAATACGTGATCAGTGAGTTTCCGCATCACTGATTGCAAACAACATCCCTAAACAATCTCAGATCTAGATCCAAGCTCGGTTCTCTCGAACACTATCAAGGATGCCCGTGGTTCTCGATCGATTTGTGATGGTGGCAAGTAACCTGAAGAAGCATGATCCTGAACTCACAAATTATGAACAAATTCAAAGGCTTTTTGAATCTCTTCCACCAGAATGGAGTTTTCATGTTAAAAATCTTAAGAAAGAGAAAATTTTTTCAGATTACAAGCTGTTGGATGTGATCGACAAGTTGAAATCTTTTGAGTTGGATTTTAAAAGAAAGGAATTTTTTGAAGCAATGATCCAACCACAAACCAACAAACTGAATGTTGCTCTCATTTCATCTATGATTAGCAAATCTGATTACAAACCGTTTACGATGATGGAAAAATCTGAAATCGAGGAGACTGTGAAAGAAAATAAGTTGCAGGTTAGTTATGATGATATGGAAGAAGAGGATTTAAAATGGCAAATAAAATCATTAACTGTGAGAGCACGTCGGTTTATGGAGAGGACTGGGAGAAATGTGTGTAATGATGATAAGATTGAGATTGGAGAGGTTCAGAGTCAAATCAATTATGCTTTAATGACAAAGATTGTGGATGTTCAAAAAATGAAGAGTAAATGTGAAGAGGAATGTGAAGAAAGTTTGAAAGATGATGAAGAAAAGAAGAGAGATAAGAATGAAGAGATGATGAAGGCAAAGGAAAAGGAACGCAACAGAAACACAAGGGTATGCAACAGCGATAAAGCCCTTGCTGTTGAAAAAGTCATTATGGGACTTCCTTATGAGACAGTTCAAGACATGTGTTCATCTGCATGCAGAGTTCGTCTTTTTGGTCTGTATAAAGCTAATAGACTTTTGTTAACAAATCCAGCTGAATTAACCACCATAAATACTGAACTTAAAAAGAATGAAGTTTCTTTTTCGATAAAACTCAATGAAGCTTTGGCTGAAATTGATCTTTTGAAAAGAAATCTTTATGAAAGAAACATCGAAATAAATCTTTTAAGTGAAAGACTCATATTAGCACAGTTTGAATCCACAAAACTTCAAACCAAACTTGACAAGTGGTCTGTTGCTAGTATGAAAATGAATGAACTTGCTTCGAAACAAAGGGGGGCTAAGGTAAAAGATGGGGTTGGGTATGACACAGATGCTCAGACGGTTTTTCCGCCTCCATTCACTTTGTGTTATTCACCTACACCAAAACCCCATCCTAAAAATGATTTGTTTGAACAAGAATCTAACAGTTTGCATGCAGGTTTAGAGGGAGTTAATCTGAAGGAGGTGCGAGATGATTATGATTCTTCGACTGGTATGGGATATAGTAAAACGGGTACTGACAGTCAACCTAATGATTGCTCGGTTCCTGTTGTTTCTAATCATGTAACGGTTGTTACTTCTAACTTCTTTGATAAGTTTAAAGTAGGTGAAATTCCTACGTTTGAGCCTGTCAAGAGTGAGAAGGAAGAGATAATTCAGGAATCACTTAATCATCAAGTTGAAACTACATCAACACACTCAATTCCCATCAATCAAGATCCGTTGGAAGCAGAGGTACTTATTGAAGAATGGACAAGTTCAAATGATGAATCAAAGACAAAGGAGAGTCTCGGAGATTCATAGATCAAGATGTCACCTGCAACCGTCAAATCTAAAATGCTTCCAAAACCTGAATCAAGTCAAATCAAGATCTCATTTCCAGCTGCAAGACAAGTCAATCTTCCATCCAGAGCTCAAAAAAGGAAGACTTCACCTTTGTTCATCATATCTCAAGTTTGTAAAAGACTTGAGAACAAGCAAGTGAAGATCTCATCTCCCATCCAACAACCCACAACTCTACAAAAGAAGTCACAAGTTTGTTCCTCTTTGACTGCTCAACATAAGAAGCCACAAGTCTCTCAACAAGTTGCATCAAGCTCAAAGAAAGCCCCACCCCCAACTACTCCATACGGGCCAGTCAAGCATCAAAAGCCATTCAAGGCTTGCTTCAAGTGTGGAAAGGATGATCATGTGCTCAATAAATGCCCAAAAGGACATGTTTCGGACCGTAAAGGCAAACAGGTTTGATTCTCCGGATCAGTGTCTAGAAAGAATCCTCCACAAGGTAAAGGTAAACAGGTTTCTTTATTTGAATTTCAAGTTAATAATCATACATCTTTGAATGGTCAGATGACGAACATTCCATCCCCACCTTCTCATGTGAAGCCGGTTTCACATGACTCAAAGATGAATGTGACAAAAGAACCAAAACTAAAATCTTTTTCCTCGGGACTTAAACAGAAAATGATTTCCAAATTTAATTACTTCAAATCGAACATGTTTAAACCTAAACAAATTTGGCAAATTAAAAAGAAAGAGGAAAAGATAAGTGATACAAGAACAGGTTGTGTGCATAGACAGGTGTCTTACACTGATGAAAATGGAACGCCCAGGACTACGATGGCCTAGGTTTCCCTTTCTAACTAATTTGTTGATGAGTGCAGGAACATTTCAGGAGGACTGTTAGTAATCCGGTTTACTGACAGAAAATGTTTCTTATTCAAATTTGAGGCGACACAAACAGGTTATGGTTCTTGTATCTTATCCACAGTCTGGATTTTTCTCTGATTTTCATATATCGATTTTCACAGCCACTGCATTTTTGTTGATAACTCATTTATAATCTTTTGATATGGTAATATGGAAGACGTTTCTTTGGTAATTTCTATTTTTTATATTGTAGATAGTTATTTTTAAAAAAAAAAATAAAAAAAATTTAGAAATAGAAGTTAAAAAAAATAAATAAAAAAAAAATAAAAAAATTTAGGGGAGCCTAACATTTTTACTTGTACTTTTGATCAAGTTTTCCCATCTCTTTGAGGTTGTTCTTGTGTCTTCTGAAAAGGAACTGAATATCCTTAGTGTAAATTTTCTTTTTGTGTAAATATTTTGTCCTTTGAAGGTTTCAGGTTTGTATGGAAAGCATCTGAAGGAGGACATTGATTTGTGTGACGATATGTCAATAGGCTCAGCTGGAATACAAGTAAACAGCAACTCTGTTATCAAACTAAATTAAAAAAGAGCTCGGTGATAAGGATCATTTTCACAAACATTTGGCCTGCACAAAGTGATAAGTTTTGACAAAAATGGACTGAGAGTATTTGTTTCGTGCTTGATTTTTTCCCGAATAACCCTTAGTCGCAGCCCTGAATGACGCTTCTTGTTAGCTCTTCAGAATTTTTTGTTCTCGTGTTAATCTCCTCTGCTATGCGGAAGCATTGACCTGGAGTGACGATCTTCTCTGTTGTATGTAAATATAGACCTAAAGCTCTCATCAGCACGTACAGATAATCATCTCCTCTGTTATACGTCAGTATAGACTGGAGCGCTGATCATCTGTAAAACCCATATAAAGCAAAGCTCAAAATGTTTATACATCATGTTCATTGTTTGATGTGTCTTTTATTAAACCTAAACTCCACTTCACCCCCGAAATACATTCACCTTGATCACTTGATCTGGGTCTATGTTCCTTCACAATTACAAAAATCTTGCTGAATCATCTAAACTCAATATGTCATGAGGTCAAAACAAGTTACTTTGCTGAATGTCTGTGAAAACCAAGTCGCTTGAGTTTCTTCAAAGCGAACCAAAACATGATAAGATCATCACAAGTTGTTTGTTGAATGGACCAAGGCATGGGTTTAAATGGACAAACATATTGACAATCTCACCAAGTCTATATTTCTCTGGATGGTTGCTCGAAACGCATTATCTGATATCTTTTCGTGAAGTTTTTATTTTTATTTTATTTTATGTTTGGGTTCTTGAGTCTTGTTGGTCGGGTGTACCTTTTGGCATGTGTTCTCTTTGTCTAAAATATTTGTGATCATGTCGGACTTGTCCTCTCATTTTCGATTTTTTTTAATTTCAAAAATATATACATATATATATATATATATATATGTCCTTTAAATTTTTAATTAAAAAAAATCCAAAAAGATTTTTTAATTTCAAATTATTTTCAAGTCTTCCATATTACGCTATTAAAATTTTATCATTTTCACATGCATTTCACGGGAAATTGCACACACAATCGAACACGGGTTCGCTTGTTTTCATACACAGATAAACACGGGTTTATTTATGTTAAATTAAATGATCTAATGAGAATTCTCGAGATTTTGTTTGTGATTGTGTTACAGATATTTGCTACAAATGATGGCCGATCATCAGTTTAGCAAAGCACCTGACCAGAGAACCTGTTCCTCAAAGTTTGCAGAAGACATCGAGCTAGGAATCCTCCTCCTACATCTTCTGAAGCACTCAAGAAAAGATTGTTGGAAAACAGTTCCAGATTATACGAAATGATGCATGCAAAATGGGGGAGCATACAATATGGGGGAGCTTGTGAGATAAAGGATTTTCAGCAACATAATTTGACTTATCGGTGCTGAACACGATGCAAGACGTTGATAATAATAGACTATGGGGGAGTATTGTTGGACCTGAATTGTAGTCTAATATTATCAACACAGTCAAAGTCAACAAAAGTCAACGTCTGGTCAAAGTCAACGTAAAAAGTCAAATGGCGCGTTAGAGACGAAGAACCGAGTCAAGACGTTGAAGTTGTTTTATGTCTAGGATCGTTAATGTAATAAATATATTTTGTATCAACAAAATATATTTAATCTAGTTTTAGACATGTTTTAGCCTTTTATTTTGTATTATTACTATTTGTCATGTTTTAGTTTAAGTTTAGGGTCCTAATTGTCATTAGTCCAAAGTGTCATTAGGCTATAAATAGTAAAAGACAATTAGGGTTTCATTAAGCTTGTATGAGCTAGAATTGGTGTGACAACCGGTAAATTTAGGTTAACACTGTTAACTACTTTTTAACTATCCCGTTAAGTTTCAAATAAGTTTGGGGTTAAATTGCAAATAACTAAAATAATCAACTAACTTAAAAACTAAAATTTAATAACTTACAAATGTTTAAGGGCCTAAGATGTAAATTCTAATTATATAAACCCAAACCATTTGTCGAGCTAAAAGCCCAACCCCCCCCTCTGCATATTAACAACATCAACTCGACAACCCTAATTCACCCATTCGATCATCGCACTAGCCTCCTTCACAACCGTTATCCTACTCATCATCTTTGTCTCTAATCAACAGCGTAAAGCAGCCCCGAAGCAATAGCAGACCCGAAGCTCTCCGATCATCTCTTTCGTTGATCTCCGGTAAGTGTGGCGACTAGATATATGCATGAATACATGATATACATATAGATATATGCATTAACAGTCAAGCGCAGCAGCATCTCTTTAATCTATTTCTTCTCTTGTGAAACAGCCGCAACAGACCCCGGCCGTTCGTCATCTTCATCGTTTTTTTTTTTTCGGTAAGCCACGCAACCCGTAAACATGTATACGATGTATGTGTATGTTACCAGCCTCGAACAACAGCGTATCTATAACCGTTTCCTCTCTTGTTAACAGTTGCAGCAACCGTTCCGATCATCTTGTTCGTTTTCCGGCGACAGCAACCATCGAACTAGTCTCCCTGCTTCTCGTCTCCTGTTTTTGTTCTGTCAGAGTGTACGCAGCAGCCCCCACCGTAGCCGCAGCGTTTTTGGTTCCAACTCTGGTACCGATCATCTTCTTCGTCGTGTTCCGGTGAGTTTTCTGAGTTCGTATTTTCCTGTTTAGCATTTCAATTCTGATTCAGTTTGGTTCTATAGATCCGACGTGCATAACTATATGTGATATGTTTACACGAGATACATGTATGTATGTGTTATAGTGCGGCAGCGTGTATGTATATGGTTGTATATGTAGTGGCGTTAATGGTAGTAAGTATATATATATATGTATGTATTGTTACGAATGAAATAGGTGCCATATAAATGTATGTATAGTTATGAAAGTGTGGATACGTGGGGTGTATACAAGATCGATATACGTTATATATATATGTGTGTGTGTACAAGTAGTTGTATTAATTAATTCATTCATGCTATATATTAACATTAAGGTTATGTGTAGTACTGTATATTAACATGTAGGGACATAGGCGAACATGGAACATGATAAATATATATTTACATGTGTGAGCAATGCGTATGACTTTAGTGCATGCATGTATGAAAAACTGTATTATATATGTAATCTATATATATAAGTGCGTATGTAGGTGGGTGATGTGTATAAATACTATGGCATTATATATATGTGTAAAATTCTAAATATATGTAAATGAGTCGGATAAGATCAAGCATGCAAGTCTATGTGTATATTATATGCACCAATGTATATTATATGTACGAATGTTTGTGAAGTGAGGAAAATACGACTCTACGTGTATCAGGAAGTATGTGTATGGCATGTATTGTATGCACTTGTGTAGCTTAAATGATAGAAGGAATGTAGGCAATGCGATAAGATCGACTGTTATACTGATCACATGAGATTAATAACGATATCTTTGTTTAATGCACTGATAATGTGAGTCGAGTCTAGGTTGCATGAAGAAGTCATATATGAGTTAATGTGTAATTAATGATATGTGATTAAGGTGTAACATTAATCGATAAGTTATTATTATTCGAAACTCTAGCAGATCCTATATACATGATAATGTTTTATATATAAACACATATACAAGTTCTTTGATAATAATTAATATAAAACTACCGAACAGGTCGTAAGGTGATCTAGGATTATTGTTTGCATTTTTGCTGTTACTTTTGCCGTGCGCTTCAAAGGTGAGTCTCTTTGCCCGCTTTAAATCCTTTCGGGGAGAAAACATACAAAACTATTTTATACGGCCTTTGGGCTGCATTTTTATACCTTCGGGTAGGGCCTTCGGGCAAGATTCTATACGGCCTTGGGCTGCGTTTTATGCCTTCGGGCAGGGCCTTCGGGCAACTTTTTGATAAACTAATTTCTATTGTCTAATGGCTTATTTTACTTGAGCATAAACGTTCCAACAAAAAGTCCTTTCCTTTAGTTGAGATTATTAATATACAGTGGGTATAACGGGGAAATTTGAGTAGTACTACCGGGTTCGGCAGACCCCGCCATGCTGGATTGGTTTCCAGGTGGTGCAGATTGTCCTTGGAACTTTTGGTCATCTGGTTTGATGGCAGTAAGGCAGACAACACAACGTTCAGTTTAATCTCAACGTGCTCATGTAGTAAGCGAGGTGGTCTTGCAAACCAGCAATAGCAAATGAAATTTATCAGTTAAACTGTTTTGATATTTAAATACTTTTGTTAAATATCTCATTGAGCTCACCAACCATGTGTTGACCATTTTCAGTATGTTTTCTCAGGTGGCTAGGAGCTGTGCACGTAGGACATTTCATGCATGAGTCCCTTTGACATTTTTACCAACTTTTATTTACATTATTGGTTTTTGGAAAACTTATTTTTGGTTACGTGCTAGACTTTTGAGCACGGAGGTTTTTATTTATTGTGCTAGACTATTGAGCACAGGGGTTTCTATTTAATTGTGCTAGACTTTTGAGCACAAGTGGTTTAAATAATTGGTTTGTTTATAAGCTTCCGCTGAAATTTAAAAACTTACATTTTATTACCCTGAGCTTTGGGAAAACTGTCTAAGTTAAACTTTTGTTAAAATTTAATGAGTCAGTGTTACTGTAACTAATGGCTTGAGATCCTGGTATGTCACACGCCTAACGGATACCCCGTTTGTGGAAAATTGAGGGTGTGACAGATTGGTATCAGAGCCATAAGTTATAGGGAACTAGCATTTCATTGCATATAGTCTATAACTGTAAGCATTTGCATTAGTTACACTTGCACTGCACAGTAGTACTATAGTTAGAACTAGTACTTGTTTGCCTATACGTGTTACATTTTTGTGCTTACCTGATATAGAATCTTTATAGATTAAGAATCCTTATACGAAGTACTGTAACCTTATACGAAACATGAATTTAAATTTCCGCCTAAATCTAATTCTTCTTCGCCCGATGTGACCGAGTCTTCTTCTGGAGGCGCAAAGAGGCCAAGGTGTGAGTCGGGCGACTGCAACCGTTTTGAACCGTTTGAGGGTGTCCCTTCTAGAGTTCGTGAAGTGGAGCATGAGTTTACCAGCAGATTATTCTTATCTCGTCTGAAATATGTTAAATTTTATAATCTTTGAAACCCAAATTTTATTCTGATTTCTCCTCACTCTGCGAACGCGTGGTGGCAGTAAAAGCCCGATAAAGGCATTGGAGTTACCCGGTAAAGGCATTAGAGTTATCCGTAGTGATTTCCCTACGTTAAGATATTCTGTTTCATTCCATCAGCTCGTATTTGAATTTTAATTAATTGGTTTGAATATTTTGTAAACACGTTACAAATTGTTTGCCGAGAAATTAATATTTAAATTCCTATTTTAAAAATGGATTCTCGCGTATTGTTTATGTTTACTATGTCTTATCAATGAGATTTATATACGTAAATATTTAAATCATTGTGTGATTGGTGAATGTAGATCAATGGCCGGTCGAGGTATGGGTCGTGGCCATGGACGCGGCAACATTAATATGACTGCCGAACAATTGACGGCGATGATGAACGACCAT
The DNA here is from genome assembly GCA_030867185.1 of Tagetes erecta. Lineage (NCBI taxonomy): Eukaryota > Viridiplantae > Streptophyta > Magnoliopsida > Asterales > Asteraceae > Tagetes > Tagetes erecta. The sequence goes on from CM061497.1 coordinate 11,029,850, forward strand.
GCAGCTGCAGTTCTTGGAGCAGCCATGGGAGTGAAACAACAAGTTCCTCCGGGTAATTAAAACGATGAATCATCTAAATTGTGAATTTATTTACAAATAACATTTTCTTCTATCCTATTTCACCTAAATACAAATATAACACATTTAAACTTAATCCCAGTTTGCACGTTCACTGACTTCATGGATTGCAAGCCTCACTCGTTTAATGGAACCGAGGGAGCGACCGTGATGCTCCGGTGGTTCGACAAGCTAGAATCGGTTTTCCAGATGTGTAATTGCCCGCAAGGCAGTCGGGTAAAATTTGCTTCGGGTACTTTGGAAGGTGCTGCATTGACATTTTGGAAAGATCATGTTCAGTTAATGGGGATCGAGATGGCAAATGCGACCCCGTGGGATGAGTTTAAGACCCTCTTCACCGAGGAGTACTGCTCTCGTGATGATGTTCGGAAGTTGGAGGATGAATTATGGAGTCACAAAATGATTGGGTCAGACATCGAGGCCTACACTACTAGGGCGAATGAGTTAGCCACTTTATGTCCACAGATGGTGGCACCTGCTGCGAAACGTATTGAGTTCTACATCAAAGGGTTAGTACCTGAGATTCGGATGAACGTGACGTCGGCTAATCCGACAACAATTCAGGCCGCGGTAAGAATGGCCAAACGGCTCACCGATCAGGCGGTGGAGTTAGGAAAATTACCTGCGAAGGGATCCTCGTTTACTGCTAATGATAACAAGCGAAAGTGGGAAGGTACTACGGATGACAACAGAGGGTCATCTACCCAGCAAGGGCAGAAAAGGGTAGATACTAGTAGGGCTTTTAATCAATCTTCTGCATTGACACAGAATCGAAACTTGGGTTACTTTGGGAAGTACCCGAGATGTGATAGGTGCGGTCAACACCACCTAGGGGTATGTAACAAGGTGCAGTGTCAGCGTTGCAACAAACATGGGCATACTTACAATGAGTGTAGGGTGAAGTTGAATGATGGGAATCAGCATGAGTCTAATCAGAGGAACAACTACAACAACGGTGGAGGAAATGGTAATGATAGTTACAACAGAGGTAATAATAACTACAACAAAAGTTGCCATCGATGTGGAAGGGCAGGTCACTGGAAAAGGGACTGCCCCGAGAATAAGAAGGATAACAACAACAATGGCAATAACAATAATGGTGCCAATAATGAGGAAAATGCAGCCAGGGGTAGAGCCTTTACTATAGGAAGCCGAGGAGCTAGGGATGATTATAACACTGTTCCAGGTACATTTCCTATTAACTCAGCGTTACTCTCATGTTTTGTTTTATTCGAGTGCCTATAGGAGCCTTGTGACTAGTAAAATTTGTAGATTTCCTAGGATTAATTCAACTCTCTTAGATCAAATCCATTATGTAGAGATGACAAATGGTAATTAATTGAGGCAAATCAAGTTGTGAATCGCTTCTGGAGAATCTAACGTTTTAGCAATGACAAATAAGTCCTCTGATAAAATCATAATCGACAGCATTCCTATTGTCCGTAATTATCCTAAAGTAATTCCTAAAGAGCTACCAGCCCCCTCCCCCTCTCTATCGCCAAGTTGAATTTAAAATAGAATTTGGTGCCAAGCATATCTCCTATAGATTGAGAACCGTATCGACTCGCTCCAGTTAAACTACAAAATTTATACAAGCAATTTTCTCGGCCAGCTTCAGTGGTCATGTGTCTATTCTAAATAGTTGCAGGCGATATATAGCACCATTTAATTTTCGGGACGAAAATTCTTTTAACAAGGGATGATGTGACGATCTGCAAATTTTTTTTTTTTTTTTTTCCTTTTCCTTTCTTTCTTTTTTTTTTTTTGTTGTTCTACTTCATTACAGACAACCAACAACACGGCGTAATTTTCGGGACGAAAATTCATTTAACAAGGGGATGATGTGACAACCGGTAAATTTAGGTTAACACTGTTAACTACTTTTTAACTATCCCGTTAAGTTTCAAATAAGTTTGGGGTTAAATTGCAAATAACTAAAATAATCAACTAACTTAAAAACTAAAATTTAATAACTTACAAATGTTTAAGGGCCTAAGATGTAAATTCTAATTATATAAACCCAAACCATTTGTCGAGCTAAAAGCCCAACCCCCCCCTCTGCATATTAACAACATCAACTCGACAACCCTAATTCACCCATTCGATCATCGCACTAGCCTCCTTCACAACCGTTATCCTACTCATCATCTTTGTCTCTAATCAACAGCGTAAAGCAGCCCTGAAGCAATAGCAGACCCGAAGCTCTCCGATCATCTCTTTCGTTGATCTCCGGTAAGTGTGGCGACTAGATATATGCATGAATACATGATATACATATAGATATATGCATTAACAGTCAAGCGCAGCAGCATCTCTTTAATCTATTTCTTCTCTTGTGAAACAGCCGCAACAGACCCCGGCCGTTCGTCATCTTCATCGTTTTTTTTTTTCGGTAAGCCACGCAACCCGTAAACATGTATACGATGTATGTGTATGTTACCAGCCTCGAACAACAGCGTATCTATAACCGTTTCCTCTCTTGTTAACAGTTGCAGCAACCGTTCCGATCATCTTGTTCGTTTTCCGGCGACAGCAACCATCGAACTAGTCTCCCTGCTTCTCGTCTCCTGTTTTTGTTCTGTCAGAGTGTACGCAGCAGCCCCCACCGTAGCCGCAGCGTTTTTGGTTCCAACTCTGGTACCGATCATCTTCTTCGTCGTGTTCCGGTGAGTTTTCTGAGTTCGTATTTTCCTGTTTAGCATTTCAATTCTGATTCAGTTTGGTTCTATAGATCCGACGTGCATAACTATATGTGATATGTTTACACGAGATACATGTATGTATGTGTTATAGTGCGGCAGCGTGTATGTATATGGTTGTATATGTAGTGGCGTTAATGGTAGTAAGTATATATATATATGTATGTATTGTTACGAATGAAATAGGTGCCATATAAATGTATGTATAGTTATGAAAGTGTGGATACGTGGGGTGTATACAAGATCGATATACGTTATATATATATGTGTGTGTGTACAAGTAGTTGTATTAATTAATTCATTCATGCTATATATTAACATTAAGGTTATGTGTAGTACTGTATATTAACATGTAGGGACATAGGCGAACATGGAACAGGATAAATATATATTTACATGTGTGAGCAATGCGTATGACTTTAGTGCATGCATGTATGAAAAACTGTATTATATATGTAATCTATATATATAAGTGCGTATGTAGGTGGGTGATGTGTATAAATACTATGGCATTATATATATGTGTAAAATTCTAAATGTATGTAAATGAGTCGGATAAGATCAAGCATGCAAGTCTATGTGTATATTATATGCACCAATGTATATTATATGTACGAATGTTTGTGAAGTGAGGAAAATACGACTCTACGTGTATCAGGAAGTATGTGTATGGCATGTATTGTATGCACTTGTGTAGCTTAAATGATAGAAGGAATGTAGGCAATGCGATAAGATCGACTGTTATACTGATCACATGAGATTAATAACGATATCTTTGTTTAATGCACTGATAATGTGAGTCGAGTCTAGGTTGCATGAAGAAGTCATATATGAGTTAATGTGTAATTAATGATATGTGATTAAGGTGTAACATTAATCGATAAGTTATTATTATTCGAAACTCTAGCAGATCCTATATACATGATAATGTTTTATATATAAACACATATACAAGTTCTTTGATAATAATTAATATAAAACTACCGAACAGGTCGTAAGGTGATCTAGGATTATTGTTTGCATTTTTGCTGTTACTTTTGCCGTGCGCTTCAAAGGTGAGTCTCTTTGCCCGCTTTAAATCCTTTCGGGGAGAAAACATACAAAACTATTTTATACGGCCTTTGGGCTGCATTTTTATACCTTCGGGTAGGGCCTTCGGGCAAGATTCTATACGGCCTTGGGCTGCGTTTTATGCCTTCGGGCAGGGCCTTCGGGCAACTTTTTGATAAACTAATTTCTATTGTCTAATGGCTTATTTTACTTGAGCATAAACGTTCCAACAAAAAGTCCTTTCCTTTAGTTGAGATTATTAATATACAGTGGGTATAACGGGGAAATTTGAGTAGTACTACCGGGTTCGGCAGACCCCGCCATGCTGGATTGGTTTCCAGGTGGTGCAGATTGTCCTTGGAACTTTTGGTCATCTGGTTTGATGGCAGTAAGGCAGACAACACAACGTTCAGTTTAATCTCAACGTGCTCATGTAGTAAGCGAGGTGGTCTTGCAAACCAGCAATAGCAAATGAAATTTATCAGTTAAACTGTTTTGATATTTAAATACTTTTGTTAAATATCTCATTGAGCTCACCAACCATGTGTTGACCATTTTCAGTATGTTTTCTCAGGTGGCTAGGAGCTGTGCACGTAGGACATTTCATGCATGAGTCCCTTTGACATTTTTACCAACTTTTATTTACATTATTGGTTTTTGGAAAACTTATTTTTGGTTACGTGCTAGACTTTTGAGCACGGAGGTTTTTATTTATTGTGCTAGACTATTGAGCACAGGGGTTTCTATTTAATTGTGCTAGACTTTTGAGCACAAGTGGTTTAAATAATTGGTTTGTTTATAAGCTTCCGCTGAAATTTAAAAACTTACATTTTATTACCCTGAGTTTTGGGAAAACTGTCTAAGTTAAACTTTTGTTAAAATTTAATGAGTCAGTGTTACTGTAACTAATGGCTTGAGATCCTGGTATGTCACACGCCTAACGGATACCCCGTTTGTGGAAAATTGAGGGTGTGACAATTGGGGTCTTAACACTTTTGTAATATCTGATGCAATTCGAAGAGATCAAATTGAGGGTTTTCATTGTGTTCTTGTGTATTCATCATATATTCATCCATTTTATGTCAATTTGATCCAAATTCTTCACAAACTACTGATTCAAATATGATATTGGGACCAACAAGAATTTAACACACAAAAGCAACTAGACAGGTCATACACTATTAAGATGGCTGAGACACTGTTTAGCCGTGTCAACCCTGTTTAGACGGGTCATAGTGTTAGAGTTGTTAAAATTTCATGAGATAAGCTTAGACGGGTCACAACTGTTGGGACGTGTCAACCACTATTGAGACGTATCAACACTTGTAAACACTTGTTCATCAAGTTTGAAAATGAGACGGGTCAAAAATACTTGGTCGTGTGAGGTACAGTTAAGACGGGTCAAACACTGTTGAGACATGTCATGATATGAATCAACAATATTTCAGTAAGTCTTGAAACGACTACACCTTGACTTGTTTTACCCTTCACCCAGCTACATAGTAACTTCAGACTTTGTCACCCGGCTACATAGTAACATCAAATTCTTCACCCGGCTAGTTGAAAACATCATCACCCGGCAACACAGTAACTTCAAACTTAGTCACCCGGCTGCATAGTAACTTCAAAATCTTCATCCGGCTACATAAACTTCGTTCACCCGGCTAGTTAGAAACATCTTCACCCGGCTAGTTAAAGCATCATGCGGCTTCACAGTTACAGATTTTCTTCAACACTTAGCCATTTTTATTACTTCTTCGACTGTTGACTTTTTCAACTGCATTTATTGCACCTGCAATCATTCTTGACACATTAATTAAACAAGACATCCTTATTAGGGTTTTTGCAATTAATTACCAAACATGATTTAGGGCAACAAATAAAACACATTAAAATCATCTACAAATTTTTTTTTCATTTTTCTTTAATTTCTTCAAAATGACATTGCACAAACATTTTTGCACCACCAATATTTCTATATCCCGGACCATTTTTCAATAAAAAATAATCACAAGACTTCAGGTTCATATTTAACCATAAAACAACACAAATTTAAACATAAAACAACACATTTACTCTCATTAGCCACTTGATCCTTACATTCAACACATGATTTTTCTTCTTTTCTTAAAGCAATGTTTTTCAACTTATTTCATTTCTCCCCCTAAACTTGAAATTTCTTGAAAATTTTTAAGTTTAAACAGGATGTCGATATGTCAATAAAGAATCCATATGTCTGCACACACAAAGCACACACATTAAAATATTACATATGAAATGCAAAAGAATCAAAATATCGCAGTGAGATCATACCATACATTAGCTGAACATGTTTTGCAAGTTTTGAATAGACATTTGACTTATGTTTGATTGAGTGATGATATGAAAACATACCAATTAGCTCGAATTGACACACTTACTTTTTCAGTATCACGATGAGATTAAGGTTCAATTAAAATGACTTATGTGACCCACGTGCATACATATGTCAACATATTTCCTTATCAACAACAACTCGAATGTATGTTGTACAAATACCAGGTCACTTACAAACATAAACAGTGTGGAAATTGGGTTCTACTTGAATTTGGTCCACCTTTGGGAATTCTTTTGAATTCCTTTTTGGAATTTTATATTCCTATTGTTCCCCTTGGGAATCTTCTTAATTCCATTTTGGAATTTTTGGTAATGGTCCATCTTTGGGACTCTTTTCTGTTCTATTTTGGAATCTTTTGCTGCACCTTGAAGCTCGAAAGAGACTTCATGTGAGACTTTAGGTCTGTGGATACCACAATAGAGAAGCTCACAGATGCGGTTCATCACACTGAATAGATTGCATCGTTACCCAATTATGTTCAAATAACATCACAAGAAGTTCATCAAAAGATATATAGACATGTATAGCAATAGAACTTAACACAAAGATCATTAAGTTTAGATTTGTCAACAATGAACTTACTTTTTCAGTCTAATTGCCTGAGCTGTCTCGCACATCAATTAACACTTATCAGTCTTTATTATGAAAATGATGTAGCAGATAGTGTCTAGTGTATCTATCATTTCTCACGTGTTGCAATTTAGATTCTTATGACATGACTTTCTTTCTTTTGTCGGTATGAACTTTAATCAAAATTATTAAACCTTTTTCAGAGTTGTCTCTGAGAAAGTGATATCGAATTTCGATATGTTTTGTTTTGGAGTTTTGAATAGGATTAGAAGTAATGAACATAGCAGCAGTATTGTCTATGTAAATAGGAGTTTTGAGAAAGTTAAACCCATAGTCAAGCAACTGATTTTGTAACCACAAAACATGAGAACATCCCGCAGATGCAGCGATGTACTCTGCTTCAGCATTGGATACGGAAACATTGGTCTGCTTTTTGCATTGCCATGAGACTAGGCGAGGACCCAGAAACTAACATCCACCTGTGGTCGATTTCCTGTCAAGAGCACAACCACCAAAGTCACTATCAGAATAACTATATAATTCAAAATTTCCTTCATAAGGATACCATAACCCGAGATTAGGTTTCCCAATAAGATATCTGAGTATATGTTTAACAGCAATTAGGTGCGACTCTTTAGGATCAGACTGATATCTGGCACACACACATACAACATACATGATGTCTGGTCTTGATGCAGTAAGTTACATCAGTGAACCGATCATTGATCTATAAGGGGCTGATCAACATATTTGCCTTTTGGATCAGGTTGGATTTTGCAGTTAACATCAGATGGAGTTCTAATAGTCTGACAATCTTGCATCTTGAACTTTTTTAGCAACTTTGATAGGTTCAATTGGATCGATACTGCTACAAATCAGAATGATCAACGTACAAACACAACAACTAAATCAGCAACACAATCCATTACTTAATAATTCTCTTGTATCGATGATCAAAGCAATAGTTGCAGTACAATGGTGTAGAAGAATACAATCACACACACAGTTTCTCTCTCTAACGTGTAATTTGTGATCTAGACTCTCTCTCTAACATTCACTAGCAACATGCTTTATGCATCACTACTTAGGCATAATACAAAATTAACCCTACACTATACAAACTTGTATAAACAAAGTACAAAGTAAATCTTCTAACAGGAACGAGCCCTAACAGTACTCTCCCTAAGATTTAACTTTGGACTTTAATTAAAAAATCTTCAACTTTAAATCTTTTTCTCTTTAATCTTCAATCTCTCTTGAATCAAATTCTTCATTCAAACTCTTCATGTTCGTCTTTAACATTCAGCATCTGTTTTCCAGTATATTATTCTTGCTCTTTAATAGCTTCTTCAATACACGACTTGAAATTTTCAGCTATTATGGCTTGTCTCGGCTTTGACTCATTGGTGAGTATCTCACAAGCAGCCATCTGTTTCAGCGTTTCCAAAATGATACCTGCAAAATCAATATTAGCATAAAATTCGTACTGTCTTTTCATTCCTTTGGCTTGCACTTCTAAGGTACCCTTGGATGTAATCCTCATAAACTCAATCTCTAGAATGTTGATCTTCACAAGGTCAGCATTGTGACACCCGTCAAAATTCCGTACTAAAAGTGTGGCCCAATGAAATGGACACACATGGCCCAGTAAAGATTTTATGTCCATCTATAGCCTAAATCGATAATCTCAACTCCAATAAATAATTAAAATCATGTAACAAGGTCGTAGCAATGATTTTTAAGTCTCTCAAATGATAATTCATACCATAAATTGATAACGCGGTAAATAGCCGATATTTGTAAGAAACGTGACACGTCAGGTGTCATGACTATGAATATCATTATTCTCATTTATATTCATTCGGAAATTCAATTCGGATGTCAAAAATGCAAATTACGCGTGCGGAACCGATAAAACTGCACTAAACGTGCGTACGTTTACGTTATTTGATGAAGCAGTCTCGATTCCTAAAATGACGTGAAAAATATTATCAAACACTTGTTTTGATTCAATATAAGTGGAGAAAATATAATATTGACATTCGGTGCGAGAAAACGCTTAAAACAGTTAAGCGTGCAAAATACGCGATATTAACGTTTTACGTGCCGTTATCGTCATTCACATCATATTTGATGAAATAAATATTCCAAGAATATTTATTATATCTACTAGTAATTAACATTGAGAAACAAAATTAAATAAAAATACGATGTCGGTCAGATTTGTACGCGGTACGAGCTGGCACTGAGCAACATGCGAATTAATGAGCACTATATAAAGAAGATTTCTCTTCTTTTTCTTCATTTCTCTACAACAAACACACACAAAGGTGTGAGAGAGTAGAGAGAGAAGGGGGAGAGCTGGTGGAGGATGGAGAAATTCCAGCGATGGTTGGTGGCGGCCAGCGGTAGTCCGAAGGCGGTCCGCGGTGGTCCGCCGACGGCCGGAGATGCCGTTTTCGTCCCCAAACCATTTCTCGACGTCCCGAACGCGATGGTAAGCTTATTTTATCCTGAATCCTTCTCTAAAACCGTCTAAACTCGTGAGAAACTTTATAATAATGGTTGCATGTTGTGTTTCCAAAAACGCAGTGATTTTCTAGGACAGATTCCCGAACATCCAGCCGTTGGATACGTCTAAAATTTGGTCGGGTTGTGCCTAACATATGGAAGTTAACATCTATCGTTCAGTTTTTGCATATCTTACCTAGAGGTACGGTTTTTATGTCAAAAAACGGAACAGTTCGTAATTTACGTCACTGAAAACCCAGTCCCAAAGATCGTCACTTTCCCGGAGATCCGACCGTTGGTTACTGACGAAATTTGGACTGTATGTTCCTTATACGTTTGTGAACATTTCCACCGACGGAAATTACGATCAGATGATCGGAAGTCTGATGTTTATACTGATCCGTTTGTACGAATTTCTTGAATGAAATCAGGAAACTTGTTGGTGTTGCATGGTGGGTCAAACAAGGTTGCGTGGACAATCCGATGCCGGAGAAACATTCGTAATGGAAAAACGAACACAATGATGTAATCGGGTCTCGTTGCATGTCGGTTTCAAAGAGATTCGTTAACGCGAATCGGACGCGAAATGTATAAACCGAACGTTTTGCTATCGTTTTATATTGTGCTAAACGAGTGGGACGAGTGCTAATTATATAAGTAAAATTTATAATTACTATCAATTTGGCACTTATAAAATACAAACCAAATGAGACGGTATATAAATATATACACATAAATGCAAATAACTAGTTATATTTAACAAAAACTTGATAAAATTGGTATTATAACTAATGTTATATAAATACGAGATATTGGAAATGTATTTATATAAAGTAAAACTAACACTCGATTTTTGTACCAGTGAGATTATTAAATAACATATTTATTGAATAAAACAATCAAATTGATAACATCGGATTTTAAATAAACTCATATGGTTACATATATTGAATATTTAGATATTCATTTTTATAACACATAATACAAAATTTGGACTTTAATAAAAATACGAAGTGACAAAACAAAATATTTTCATATGTATATATGACGGACTTTCGAATAAATAAATTTGCGTAAATTGTGTTTAACTTGGGATGATTTATAAATATATAAAATCCGAAAACTTCATGTTTTGAAAACTCATGGACTACATATATGTATAGGAAAATACATAACTAAAATATGTATTTTATTATATATGTCTTAAAAGTATAATTATACGATACAAGACAATTGAAATAAATACAAAAAGGTGAATTATACTAGAAACATTATGGATATAATTTGTTATTGTATAATAAAATATTACACAAATATAATATTAATTATCAAACTTTGATAATTATATATTACCTAATATAAATTGAAACAAACTTCGTAAGTGTAATATTTGACAATAATCCAAAAACGTAGTACACGGATAATAAAACCATGAATCCAATAAATTCGTAACGTATGAGACGACACGTTAGATGGCCGGTTAAGCCAAATAGGATATAGTCTACTTCCATACCCTAATTCGGACACATATATGATTATAGATCAGGAACTTAAGGCCGAAGATTCGGAATTATGATAAGACTATATCTGAAAACAAATAGGAAATACTTAAGTGCATGGCTAAGGTGAGTTCTATGACGCCCTCTCTTTCAATAGTTTTGAATATGTTTTTGGGTTGGAATGCATACTCGTACTGGTTTGTGTGTTAAACTGTTTTAGCTTATGTGAGTTCTCTGACAGCCCCTTTTTAAATAGCTTTCAAATATTCTTTGGGCTGGGATGCATACTTGTAATGGATTTTGTGTTAAACTGTTTTAATATATGTGAGCTATTTTCCCTGTTTTAAATAAATGTTTTATTTAACTGTTTTGGGGAAAAAGCGTGATATGATGATATGATGGGTAATCGGGATCATGTATAGTGTTATGACGGTATAAGTTGGGTCAGCAGTATGTGTATATATTGTTGAGCCCCTAAATCCCCCCATAATCATTAACCTCGGGGAGGCCACAGACTATATTGGTAGATCTATCGGGTTAGAAGGGCCCGCTCTCGCGACCAGTCGCTCTGGTCAGGATATTTAGCGATGGAGTTTATATGTTTGGACTGTTGTGGGGCAACGACATGTTTCTTGGCTTGATTATGGACTTATGACCGAAGTTTATCATAGTACCTAGCTAGTCTATGATCGTTATATCATTATCTCGAGTACATCATATCGTATGGCATGGCAAAACTAATTTATTACATGTGGCTTAAATTGTTAACATAGCATGGGATGTGCTAGTGTGTTTTACAAGAACTTTTCATGTGCACAAGTGTTTTTGAACAAGCGTGCCTGATAAGCCAATGTTTTATATCTCTTGGAGATGATATTATAAAAAGGACTGTTTTTTTAATAAAAGTTTGATTATATTGTTTTATTGAACTTAATAACATGACCTTTGAAATAGTTTTGCCCTTACTAAATAAACTTAGAACTCACCAGCGTTAGCTGACTTGTTTTAGTATGCATTTCAGGTAAGAAAATAGTTATCTCAAGTAAGCTGTGCGGCGAGTTGGAAGGCATTGGCATACTATTTGGCAAAGGAATTACATTGGCATAAACAAAATTTAGTATGTAGCCGTAGAATACACGTGTAAATGTAAATGTAAAAATTGGACCTTAAGACTTCCGATGTAATACTTAAAACGGCTACGTACATGTGTAAATCCAATCATCATGACGTGACCCGGAAATCGGGGTGTGACAAGCACTGAGTAATGCTTTCCTTAATCGGATATTTTCGGTGGCAGCTCCGATAACTTCAATCATTATTTCAAATAACTTTATGTCAGCTTCAGCAATCAGATTCTTCATCTTTTCCATCTTGCGGCTTCGCAAATAATCAATATAAGATGGATGAAGCAGTTTGAGCTCGAAAGTACTAAATAACGTAATCATATCTTGATCCCAGTCATCCAGATTACGAACAAGTTTTAGCTCAAACGTCTCTTCATGATAGAAAAATCTTAGAATTGGCTTCATCTTCTGTGAACCATCAAATACCTTCAATCCCGGATTGGTTACTTTATCAAAGTATTCGTCTGAGAATTCATCTAAGTACATATCACGAAGAACCAACTTTTTCTGCTTCTTCTTCTTATTATTCAAATAAGCCTGATCCTCTTGTTGACCACGAAATTCCAGAAGTTTAGGCATTCGGCTAATTCCTGCGTCCAACAGCATTGCACAATTATCACCACACTCAGCCCTTGTATGATTTATCAATCTCAGCTTGTGCAACTCTTTCAAGTCTTGAACAGGAAGTTTGAATATGCTAGAGTAATAGTGATAAACATCACATAAACCATTAACTCTTTTGATAAAAAACGCATCAAACACTTCATCATACTTCCATGCAATAATCTTCACATCCTTGGACTTTTCCGGCACGATCTTTGAGTCAAGTAGGTCGGCAACGGATTGACCTTTACTCAGCAGTTATCTCACAATATCACCTATTGTGGCAGCTTTAAGCCATGACTCACGTACGTCCATAGAAATGTGGTACGCTTTCATCTCACTCGGAAACATGTCAATCAGATCTTTTCTCTTTTTATGTGCATCTTCAGGTAAAGCCATCAATGGTATCTCCTTTGGTTCCAATACTTTGAACCTTTTGGTTAGTTCAAAATACTGTGGATTATTATAATCCAAAAAGAGCATACGGTTATGCATCTTTTCTGACGCTTGAAAGCTCACAACAATCTTTATCAACGACTCCTTCTTCAACCTCTTCAAAGTTTTATACGGATAATTTCTTGATTGTAACCATTGACGCATATTAACCGACGTCATCTCCTCTGGATTTTGATGATACAATTCTTCCGGAGGAAGATCATCAATTTTCAGGCTTTCTTGTAATGGCGTCCATTCACCCGGTTCAACAACGAACTCTTTGTCATCACCGTCTACTTTATCTTGAGCATTGACACACTTTTCATACTCCTTGTTTATTTGACTAAGTGTAAGTCCATTTAAATAAACAGGATTATACTTCATCCTTTCCAGATAAGCAAACCTTGCATCTAGATCGATTGGAATATCTTCACAGACATTCACTTCAGTTTCAAACCCAGAGTGACCAGCTTCTTCCGATATATCCATCACTTCAGTTGCTTGTACAGTTTCAGCTTGAACCGGCTCAACCTGAATTGCTTCCTCTGTTCTAGCTTTCTTCATGGATACATCTTCTTTAACAATTTCAGGCACTTCATCAAGTTTACGTTTTCCCTCCGCTTTATCATATGTAATAACAGCAGTAGCATCATCGGGAATAGGGATTGATTCAACAATCGGTTCTGTCACAGTTTTAGATTGTCGTGATCTTGTTTAATAAACTGTGACGTCCCTAGGAGTCTCAGATACTCCATAGTCTTCATCCGCTACGAATTCTTTATCTGATTCAGTACTTTCAGTTTCCTCTTCTTTCAACCACTTTTCAAGAACTTCTTTTTCAGCACGCAAAGTATTACATTCTGCATGTAATTCTTCATAATCGATCTTCAGATTTTCATATTTAGCATCGAACTCTTTGAAAATCTTTGAGTTCTTTTGATGCATAGCCCAAAATTCTGCTAATCTCTTCTTCTTTCGCTCATTGGATGCCATTAATTCAGCATTTTCATCCAATAGCTTGGCTATCATCCTCTTTAAGTGAAAGACTTCCCCTTCTTCTTCATTCATATTCACATCTAAACCAACCTTAGGTGAAGACTCCTTTGGTTGTTCATTATGTTTTGTTGCATGAGCAGATGATGTGGCAATATCAATAGGATCAGGAACAGCCTTAAAAGCTTCAGTTTCATCAATTGTCTGTGCCACAGTCTATACTTCAGCAACAACCTCTTGTGCAATGTGAACAACCAATTTCTTATTCTTCTTCTTCTTCTTCTTCTCCTCCTTCTTCTCCTCATTCTTCTCCTCCTTCTTCTCCTCCTTCTTCTTCTCCTCCTCCTCCTCCTCCTCCTCCTCCTCCTCCTCCTCCTCCTCCTCCTCCTTCTTCTTCTTCTCCTCCTCCTCCTCCTCCTCCTCCTCCTCCTCCTCCTCCTCCTCCTCCTCCTCCTCCTCCTCCTCCTCCTTCTCCTTCTTCTCCTTCTTCTCCTTCTTCTCCTTCTTCTCCTTCTTCTCCTTCTTCTCCTTCTTCTTCTTCTTCTTCTTCTTCTTCTTCTTCTTCTTCTTCTTCTCCTTCTCCTTCTTCAACATGCTTGGCATTCAGCAGTTGTGTATTCATCAAGATCACCAACTTCTTCACCCAATCTTAGAACAGTCCTGATAGACTCTTCAGACACAGTTATTTGTAACTGTCTGGTAATATTCCCTCTTACAACAGATACACCTGCCTCATCTGTAATAACCTCTGCTGTTCTCCAGAAACGTTTGATCAATCTTGCATATACAATGGGTTTGACACACATTGCATACACATACTTTGTTCTTCTCAGAAATCGAATCATATCTCTATAGCCATCAGCTTCTGGTATAGATTCATCCAATAAAGCCACAAGAATGTGCTTTGGTTCAAACTTGAACTCATTCATCTGATAACAAACAAAGACATGTGTGTTAGTTATCAAAATCTATCAAACAAGCAACAAGATTCAAGACTAAAGACATAGTATAACAAATCAAAATTAACATTTATCACCTAAGTTAATCAATATTAATGGTCAATGTTTAAAAGTCTTAATCTTATTAGACACTTAAATCCCAAATTTGTTATTTGTTTGATGAAAGTTTATTACATGATTCAGATCAATTTTAGCAATCAAGATCCTTTTTAGGGTTTGTGTAATTAAATATCAATCAAGATCTAGGGCAACAAATTTAACACAATAAATTTAATTCCAAAATTTCCTTTTTCATTTTTCTTTTCCTCAAAAAGACAATATGCAAACATTTTTGCATTACCAATATTTCTATATCCCGAATCATTTTTCTTTAATAAAAAAGAAATCACAAGACTTCAGGTATGTTTTTATCACATCCAATACATTTGCTTTCATTAACCACTTGATCCTTACATTCAACACACTTATTTCTTGCAATTTTGTTTTTGGTTTTTGAAATATTTTTCTTCTTCAATTATTCTCCCCCTAAACTTGAAATTTCTTGAAATTTTGAAGTTTAAAAAGGATGTCGATGTGTCAATAAAGAATTCATATGCCTGCACACACAAAGCACACACATTAAAGTAAATATATATGCAATGCAATGAATCAAACATTTGCAGTGATATCATACCATACATCATCTGAACATGTTTTGCAAGTTTTGAATAGACATTTGACTTGTGTTCAATTGAGTGATGATATGAAAACATACCAATTAGCTCGAAGTGACACACTTACTTTTTCAGTATCATGATGAGATTAAGCTTCGATTAGAATGACTTATGTGACCCACATGTATACATATGTCAACATATTTCCTTATCAATAACAACTTGAATGCATGTTGCACAAAAACCTGGTTACTTACAAACATAAACAGTGTGGAATTTGGGTTCTAATTGAATTTGGTCCACTTTAGGACTTCTTTTGAATTCCTTTTGGGAATTTTTCATTTTCCTTTTGGGAATCTTCTGAATTCCTTTTTGGAATTTTGATTTGGTGACGGTCCACATTTGGGACTCTTTTTGTTCCATCTTTAGGAATCTTTTGCTGCACTTTGAAGCTCAAAAGAGACTTCGTGTGAGATTTCAGGTCTGTGGGTACCACAACAAAGAAGCTCACGATGCGGTTCATCACACTTAATAGATTGCATCGTTACCCGATTATGTTCAAATAACATCACAAGAAATTTATCAAAAGAGATATATTTAGACATGTATAGCACATGAACTTAACACAAAGATCATTAAGTTTAGATTTGTCAACAATGAAGTTACTTTTTCAGTCTAATTGCATGAGCTGTGTCGCACATCAATTAACACTTATCAGTCTTTATTATTAAAAATGATGAAACAGATAATGTGTAGTGTAACTATCATTTCTCACGTTTTACAAAGTAGATTCTTATGACATGATATTTCTTTTCTTTTTTGCTTTTTCTTTCTTTTTGTTTTCTTTTTCTTTTTCATGCACACTCACAATGCAATAATAAAAAGGACATAGGAATCAATACTTGACATCGACTTATTATATTTTTGGATTTTATATTTTCTGATTTTGTAATTTAATTTTCATAAAATAGAATTAATCATGGTTGATTAACTCTATGGATTGAATTAAGAATTCAAACTGTCCTGACAAGAATGGTTTTGTGAAAAGATCTGCCAGTTGTTTGTCGGAATGAACTTTAATCAAAATTATTAAACCTTTTTCAGAGTTGTCTCTGAGAAAATGATATCGAATTTCGATATGTTTTGTTTTTGAGTGTTGAACAGGATTAGCAGTAATGAACATAGCAGCAGTATTGTCTATGTAAATAGGAGTTTTGAGAAAGTTAAACCTGTAGTCATGTAATTGGTTTTATAACCACAAAACTTGAGAATATCCTGCAGATGCAGCTATGTACTCTGCTTCAGCAGTGGATACGGAAACATTGGTATGATTTTTGGATTGCCATGAAACTAGGCGAGGACCCTGAAACTGACATCCACCTATGGTCGATTTCCTGTCAAGAGCCCAACCACCAAAGTCACTATCAGAATAACTATATAATTCAAAATTCCATTCATAAGGATACCATAACCCGAGATTCGGTTTCCCTTTAAGGTATCTGAATATAGTTTTGATGGCAATCAGGTGTGACTCTTTAGGATCGGACTGATATCTGGCACACACACATACAGCATACATGATGTCTAGTCTGGATGCAGTAAGATACATCAGTGAACCGATCATTGATTTGTAAAGTGTTTGATCAATAGATTTGCCTTTTGGATCAGGTTGGATTTTGCAGTTAACATCTGATGGAGTTTGGATAGTCTGACAATCTTGCATCTTGAACTTCTTCAGCAACTTTTCAACAAACTTTGATTGGTTGATAAAAATTCCGTCTGCTGACTGGTTTACTTGCAATCCGAGAAAGAAATTAATCTCCTCCATAGAACTCATCTGAAATCTAGATGTCATAATCTCCTCAAACTCTTTGCACATGGATGGACTTGTTGATCCAAAGATGATATCATCAACGTACACCTGAACACATAGAAGATCTTCATTTTCCCGCTTCATGAATAAAGTAGGATCAATCTGACCTCTTGAAAAACCATGTTCTAGCAAATGTTTAGATAACGTCTCGTACCAAATCCTTGGGGCTTGATGTAGACCATATAAAGCTTTGCTCAATTTGTATACACGATGTGGATACTCAGGATCCGCAAAATCTGGAGGTTGTCTGACGTACACATCATCGGTAATTGGTCCATACAAAAATGCGCCTTTAACATCCATTTGATACACTTTGAACTTCATGAAGAAGCATATGCTAGAAAAACGCTAATAGCTTCAAGTCGAGCGACCGGAGCAAACATTTCTTCATAGTCGATACCTTCTTCTTGAGTGTAACCTTGTGCAATTAGTCTGGATTTTTTTCTGACCACAATGCCACGTTCATCTGGCTTGTTCTTGTACAACCATCTTATACCAATAGCATTTTCTCCTTCAGGTAATTCCACTAATTTCCAAACTTCTTTTTTTTCTGAACTGAAGTAACTCCTCTTGCATGGCTTCAATCCAACTGTTATCTTGCAATGCTTCTGAAATGTTCTTCGGTACCACTTGAGAAAGAAAACACGAATAAAGACAAATGTTTGCATGCCCAGTCTGACTTCTCATAGTTCTTTGATTCAATGGACCTATAATCTGAGAGATAGGAAGATTCCTATGAACCCTGTGAGTAGGAATTTCTTCACCCTGTATTTGGGTCTCCAGATTAGACTGATTCAGATTCGGAAGATCTTGGAAAATAGTAGAAGTATGCGGAGTAAAACTAGGAACTTGATCCGGTGAATTGATGAAGTAATCGAACGATTCTGGATCTTCATCATTCGGATCAGATGATGATTGATTATGAACGGATCCACCATCATTAGGAGAAAGTTGTTGATTTTGAACATCATTTTGATTGTTCGATTTCTGATTATCTTGAGAAAGAGATGGACCTTGTGCTTGAGTGGATACTCAGAATTGAGATCATTATCATCGTCATTGTCTGAATCATCACTGAAAGATCCTAAATCTCCTGGTTCCTTCTTTGATTTTCCTGAAAAATCAAACAAGTTTGAATTAAATGATTTGGATAACGAATCTAAATCAAATAACCATTCGGGACCATGAGCCACTGACGGAAAAGAATTTTCTAAAAACTTCACATTGATAGTTTCAAGGACTACATTAGTTTTTCTGTTATAAACCCGATAGGATTTTGAAACAGATGAGTATCCAAGAAAGAAACCATCGTCAGATTTTGACTCAAATTTTCCGAGAGGATCACTTAAATTTAGAATCGACACAGGACAACCAAACGCTTTCAAGTATGAAATATTCGGCTTCCATCCAAATAATAACTCGTAAGGAGTTTTATGTTTATCCTGAACCAATAGGGTCCTGTTTTGCACAAAACAAGCAATAGCAATAGCTTCGTCCCAGAATATGATAGGGATTTTTGCATCTACTATCATGGATCTTGCAGCTTCAATTAGCGTCCGATTTTTCCGTTCGGCAACTCCATTCTGTTGAGGAGTTCGAGGAGCACTAAATTGTCTAGCAATTCCTTTTTCTGCGCAAAACGAGTCCACATTAGCATTTTTAAACTCGGTTCCATTATCACTTCTCAAAATTTTTACTTTTAATTCCAAAAGATTTTCAACTTTGACAATAAATTCTTTTAACAACTCAGCAATTTTCGATTTAACATGCAAGAAATAAACCCAAGAAAATCTTGTAAAATCATCAATAATGACAAAGCAATAAGATTTCTTTCCGATGCTTTGAACATTTGTTGGTCTTAAAAGATCCATATGTAGCATCTGTAAGGGCTTTGAAATGGAGTTTTCTAGCTTGGTCTTAAAAGACATTCGGTGTTGTTTTCCTTTCAAACATGCTGGACAGAGATCAGTTGTTGAGAACTTCTTTGAAGGTATTCCCACAGCATGATTTTCGGTCACCAGTTTGTTCATGTTTCTGAAGTTTGAATGGCCCCGCCGTCTATGACATAGCTGACTCTAATCATTTGAAGCATGAGCAATGAGACATGTGGTTTTGGTTTCAGCATCAACCTGAGACATATCAAGCTTGTACACGTCTCGATCTCTTGGAGCTTTAACCACAATCCACACATTTTCAATCTTGAAACCTAGTTTGAGAATATAACAAAATGAATCATCAAATAATGTTGAATAGGATTTGTCACAGATTTGAGATATGCTTAGCAAATTAAAGTTCAACAAGGCACAGTAGTTGACTTTATCAAAGCTAATAATCCCATTTGGCACCGTTCCTTCACCAGTTATTTTCCCACCAGCATCTCCTCCAAACGCAACATGTGTACCATTCTTTTGCTTAAAAGGTTGAAGCAAGGCATGATTGCCTGTCATATGCCAGTTGCACCCACTATCAACAAACCACGAGTTGATAGGTCTTCGAGGGCGCACCTGCATTTCAACAATTACTTAGTTAGTTTGGTCAACCCAGGCCCACATGGTCTTGGGTATTCCGAATCTATCTGGTACAATAACTTGCTGATAATATAAGTAAGTTAAAATTTGATTCATTTGAGAGTTTTGGTTGAAAAATGTTTCTGCCAGTGGCTTGGTTTATTTGCTTTCTTCTTAAAGCTGAAAACCTTTCCTCTAACTTAGGATCAAGGTTGTTTTCATATCTTTGATTTCGAACCTTCAAAGCTCTTGGCGTGAATCTGTTAACCTGTTCCTCAAATTCAGAATTGATTCTTTTAAAAGGTCTCGAATCAGGAGAATGACATTGGTTTGATTTTGAAAAACCAACAGATTGATTTCTTAAAAGAATTGGAAAACTAGTCAGTTCTCTTGATAAGTTTTTCCGAAAGAAACAATTTGCAGTGTCGTGATTTCTTCTTTTACAAATATCACAAAACTTGTTATGAAAACATTCTTCTGAAGAGTGATTCCTTTTATCATAGTAACTGCAATACCTGTTAAAGAAACACTCAGCAGTAGCATGGTTATAACGATCATAAATCTCATAGTGTTTCTTACTGATCTTAAAGAGCCGACTGTTAACTTTTGAAGTTAAACCAACATGTGATTCATTAACAAACTTGTTTGTTTTAAAGTTAACTTGGTTCTTTTGTGTAGATTGAGTTTCTGATTTGACTTCATGTTATCAGATTGTGTTTTTGCTTTTGGGAGCATGATTTGATTGTGAAACATCTTGCTTAGTTACCTTATTGGATTCAAATCTTTTATCATTGACAGCGGAAGATTTAGGAACTGAACCTGTTTTCAGACTAGAGTTAGATTTGATCTTAGAATTTATTTGTTACCATGAGATGAATTCATATCAAAAGTTCCAGCTGACACAAACTTGATTGGTTTGATTTTAGACACTTTCTTTGTGACAGGTTTCATAGTTTCAACTTTCACAACTTTAGCTTTGGTATTGTCATTTGATGGTATGAAATTTTTACATTTTGACTGTTTTGTTTCAGATAGATTGTTTAACTGTTTCGGGTTTTGCACCTTTGCTTTCGAAACATCATTCTTCTTCACTGTTTCCTTTCTGACTAGCTGATTAGCCACACGAATTGTCTATTCCTTTTTCCACTTGATGTATTCTGGATCATTGTAACCCGAGAGTTCTGCTTCATCTTTCACCGTTTCTGCTGGTTTTGGATTCAGTTCCGGATATTCAACAACTTGCACCGGAATAGGATCAGATTTGTCACTGGCCTCGTCATCAGCTTCAACAGTCACACTATCATCTTCTTTCAAACTTTTGATTTACACTTCAGATCCTTCGGATTCAGATTTACTTCTTTGAATCTTTGTTCATTTTCATGTGAATGATCAAATTCATTAAAGTTTTCTGGTAAAGTGTTAGTGATTGATTTAGGCATTGGTTCATGTGTGAAACCCAATCCTGTTCGGTTATATTTTCTATCACTTATCAACTTTGCTAAAATTGCTTTTGAACTTTTCATTTTTGTCAATTCAACCTGAGTTGCTACATGAGCAATCTTTTCTAATTCAAAGTTCTTGGTCATTTCTTCCAACTGTTTACTTGAAATTTCCAGTTCTTTCAAGGTTTTGTTCCATGATTCTTTAAGTGACAATATCTTCTCATTAGCAATTTTGTGATCAGTTTTAAGTTTTTCATGAACATTTTCATGTTTACTTAATTTTTCACCAATTTTAAATGAATGAGTTCGATAATGTTGCACTTGTTTAATGCATTGTTCAGAACATAACCTGTCTTTCACATCATCAGGTAAAGGAACATAGTTAGGGGGTAATTCGATACTAACCTTTGGTTGATTTGATTCAGCAGATGAGAAAGACTCTTCAGATGTAGCCATAAGAGTAATCTCTGACTCAGATTCTTCAGTTGGATCCGACTTTGCACTCTAATCATACTCTT
The DNA here is from genome assembly GCA_030867185.1 of Tagetes erecta. NCBI lineage: Eukaryota > Viridiplantae > Streptophyta > Magnoliopsida > Asterales > Asteraceae > Tagetes > Tagetes erecta. The sequence goes on from CM061497.1 coordinate 11,051,741, forward strand.
CTGAATCTTCACTGACATCATTAACCACTTGACAGTCCCCTTCCTCAGACCAGTCTTCTTCCTCAATTTCACACACAAGAGCCAAACTTGAAGTAAGATCAGCTGTTAACTGTTCCGCATAAGCACTCCAGTCATAGCCATCTTTGACACTGACAACAAGCGCTTTGTTCTGATCTTCAGACTGTTTTCCTTTATCTTCTAGTTTTGGCATTGGAAGACTTTAATATGGCCTTTGATGAAATCGCTGATTTCTGTTTTGATAACTTGAAGACGATTGAGAATTCTGACTTTAACCTTGAAATTAATTCTGCTCACTGGAACTTGCTTAACCATTGTAGTTCTGATTCTTAGGAGCTTTACATTCCCTTGAAAAATGACCAAAGCAGTTACAATTGATACATCTGGCTTTTGATTTTCATTTAACTTCTAACTACGATTCACATACGCATGTTTCTGAGTTCGGTATGCAACCATAACCATTTTCCAATTCAAGTTCATCTCTTCAACGTCATCAGGATCCATTTCAAACAGATCTTGAAGAACAACATCTAATTGAGTCAAATGACTTCCCTGATACGCTTGAAAGCTTGCCATAAATGCACTGAAAGCATTCTTAGTCTCATCATCCTGTAACAAGATATTCATGACATCTTTTACTTTTGCTTGAACTGTTGAACTTGAATTTTGATTTTCTGCTTGAGATTTCACTGGTTGAACTTGAACTCTTTGTGGAGACTTAGGTTGAGTATAGATTGGTGTAGTTGTTTGATACGATGAATCAGTATAGAAACTAGCACCAACAAATAAATCTCCCTCATCTTCAGATTTAACATGATCTTGAACTAGAAAAGCATTCTGCACAGTGCTTGAAGGATTAACCACAAATTTGTATTGTGCATGAGAACCAGTTCTATCTGAATTTCTTGAGCTTTCATCAATTTCCACTTCTTCAATTTTAGCAATCAGCAGATCTAAATCCATAGGAAATTTTTCTGTATGCTTCAGCAGTGTAACTGTCTGTTTCCATGAAGATGGAAGAGCACAAAGTAATCTATCATTCAGGTCTTGAAGATCTGTCTTGTCTCCGACATTTGTCATCTAAGTTGTTAGATGGACAAATCGATTCATCATTTGATGGACAGTTTCCCCTGAAATATGTTCAAAAAGCTCTAATTCTCTCTTTAGCTTTTGCTTTTTCAAACTTCTGATCTGTTCTCCTCCCTCACAAATTTATTTTAATGCCTTGAATAGACTATAACACGTTTGATAAGCATCCAGTCTCGACAACACTTGTAGTGGAAGCCCCTTACACATCAAGGAATATGCCTTACTGTCATTCTTAACTTTGCGTAAGTCTTCACCTTGTAGTTTATCTTCAGGATATGGCTCTGGAGAATCTTTAGTGTAGGTGCTGGCAGTGTCATGAGTAGTCGGAGTGGGAATGTGCGAACCCTTATCAATGGATTTCCATAAGTCACTATCAATTGAGCATAGATGGTACTTCAATCTGATTGTCCAATTCTTGAATCTGCACGATTAACCAACCTTGCTACATGATTATTAGAATCATCATTTGGAGCCATTGTAATTGATAGTGCGAGATGCACCGAGCTTGGATCTAGACCTGAGATTGTTTGGTGATGTTGTTTGCAATCAGTGATGCGGAATCTCACTGATCACGTATTGATGCTTGAATGTTCATGAAGATCAATGCAATGTATGATGAAGATGATGATAATATGAATAGGTGAATTGTATAAGATCAATAGAGAGGTTACAAGGGATATTCAATGAAATGTATGCAACTCACTTAACAAATGACCTAGGTGATGGTATTTATAGTCTATACCATTCACCTTACAATGTAACCTAACCACGTGCAGTTAAGCACAAACGCGCATTTAAGCACAAAACGATTACACAAATATTCTAAGACAAATACAATTGATGAACGTCTTCACCCGTGCTTGCTCGTGATGATGCTCGATATCTTCACTCGCTTATATTTGGAAAGTGACATCTTCAAATAACCCCAACAGTACTCCCCCTAAGATGACACTTTACAAATCTGACATATCAGCTTAAATCTTCATGTGGCGAGTATAGAGAGCAACTTAAAGTTTTGGTATGCATTATCTTCAAGAGGACCCAACAGTACTCCCCCTAAGATGATGCTGCCAAAACTTTGTCTTCCAACAAGCAATCTGCATCCTTCTCTCCCTTTTGAGTAACATCAGAGGCTATGGAAAGAAATAAGCAGAGAGTAGATTCCGATGAATCTATATATCAGCAACGGGATCTTCTTCAACGGTTGAAGTAGAATGAGAAGACTTCTTTGACTTAGAATACTCCCCCTCAACTTTTGCTTTAGAGGTTAACGGGATCTGTGTATGAGATATTAAGAGGAGGATTCTTAACACTCAACAATCTGACTTGGAGATCTTTGGACTGGAATCAGGCATGAACAGGAACATCTTCAAGTCGCGTGGAAGCTTCTTCTGCATTGGAAACTGTTCCTGCAACTCAAAGAAAAACATTAAAACTCAGACAATAATGTGCATTTATCATCAATGTAAAGATTAAGTTCTCAAACGGATGAGATATTGCTTGATGAACAACTCCTACATCAATAACACATTTTAAACTGCCAACACAAAAGAAAAAGATTAAAATGACAATCTTTTTGGTGTTTTTGAATTTTTTTAATGTTTTTGATATTTTTGGAATTTTCTCTTTACATTCTGAATCTTTAACCTGCAATGAGATCATACCAGCAATTAATCCAACACATGTTTTGCAGTTCTGAGAATAGACATTTGAATTGTGAAGTAATTGAGTGACGAATTGTTGAACAAATCAATTAGCTCGAAGTGACACACTTACTTTTTCTATTCTTGATGATCAATTAGGTTGATTATGAATAAGTTTTGAGTGACCCATACCTTGCACATTAGAAAGTTATACACTTCATCTAAATATCCTGAGAACAACTAAACACGTCAGGTCACTTACAATCATAAACAGTGTGGAATTTGGGTTCTATTTGGATTTGGTCCACTTTGGGACTTCTTTTGAATTCCTTTTTGGAATTTTTCTTTTTCCTATTGTTCCCCTTGGGAATCTTCTGAATTCCATTTTGGAATTTGTTTGGTGACGGTCCACATTTGGGACTCTTTTCTGTTCCATTTTGGAATCTTTTGCTGCACCTTGAAGCTCAAAAGAGACTTCGTGTGAGACTTCAGGTCTGTGGGTACCACAACAAAGAAGCTCACAATGCGGTTCATCACACTGAATAGATTGCATCATTACCCGATGTATATCGTTGCGTCACAAGATATCTATTTGATTTGTATAAACGTTTCACATGAACTAAGATGTTTCAACCACAAAAACTCATTAGAATTTAGTTAAATCATCAAAGAATATACTTTTTTCAGTCTAATTGTCTGAGCTGTCTCGCACATCAATTTTCACGCTTCAGTCTTTATTGTTTAAAATGATGCGTTGAATAACTCTAGTGTATCTATCATTTCTCATGTACGTGCAAGTAGATTCAACATATTTTTTTTGGATTTTTTTTTCTAATTTTATCATTTTTTTTAATAATGAGTTCTCCCCCTAAACTTTTAAATTTCTACGAAAATTGAAGGTTTAATGAAAAGAAAATGGCAGATATGTTATCAATGTATGAAGAGTGCATGCAATATACTTAATCTAAACAGACGCAATGAAACATCGGTTGTTTCTTGCATTGCCATCATTGTTTGATTTTTGAAAATGTTTTTAAAATTCATGCAATGATTCCTTTTTGTTTCCAACTCCATTTGGTGTCAGTTGCATCGAAGACATCATGAACAAGATTCGGTATCTTGTCATGATAAGGGATCAGCCACGGTCTTCTTTTCTTTGTTTGACCGGCCTCCATAACTGTCCCTAACACACTAACAAATCAGTTAGAGGTAATGACCCAAACCATTTCGGTTTTGGGTCGTCCAAATTCATCAACATAAGAGATATTCTCATAAGTGCAAGGAATACCTTCAGGTGGTGGTTCTGATGATACAATGTAATTTGTACTCTCATCTTCTTTCATGGTTTGTTTGTCAAAAGAGAAATTATAGTCATTTTCAAACAGATTATGATTTTCTTTTAAAAACATGTTTTGTTGACTATATTTCTTATTCAAAGATTGATTCACTATTGGAATCATTTTATCATTTAAATCGTGATTTCTCTTTTTGATTTTGACAAACTTTGGTGTCCATGAATCATTGACATGTTGATTTTCATCAAACGAATGTCTATGATTAGATCTTTTAAAGTTAGAAAAATACCTGGAAGGGTATGCACATGATGAACTTCTTTGGACATACCTTCTCGGCTTCATCGTTGATCTTTTGTTGTAGAAGCAATTCTGAGTGTTGTGATTGACCATGTCACAAATGGAGCAATACTTGTTGTAGTAGCATTCCATTGTGTCGTGGTTGTACATCTGACAGTTGATGCGGTACTTGTTATAGCAGCATTCTGATGTCATGTGATTGTACATCTCACATATCTCGCAGTACTTCTGATGAGCCTTGAAGGGAGACTTCTTTCCTTTCTTCTGAGAAGTCTTTGCTGTTGAAGATTGTTGTTTCTGAGAAGCTTTGTCCTCTGAATCTTGTTGAATCTTTCTTGAAGGAGCTGGAGTCTTGAACTTGTCACCTTTTGACCCAAAAGGAAAGACACCTTGACTGTAAATACAATCTGAGATATGATGAGTTTCTGAGTCACAGATTAAACAGTATACGTCACTGTTTGAATCACTCGGGGATTCGAAATCTTGAGACTTTGAAGTAGAAGGAGTCTGTGGTGTAGAATCAGATGAAGCGCCCTTTGTTTTGTTCTTCTTGGCTCTGCTCTTCTTTCTTCTAACCTTCTTCTTCTTCTTCGACTGAAACTCTTGTGTCTTTTCTTCTTCTTCTTGAGAAGATAGTGATCCAACAATTCCGGTTGGCACTAATCCTTCTTTTTCTTGTTCAGATGACTTTACCTTTTCAGCTTCTTCTTTGATAAGCACCAGATCAGATTGTGATCTGTTCAGTTTGTCAGTAAGCTCCATGATTTGAACATTCAGATTATGCTTTTCGATAAGCATTGAATCAACATTCAGTGTAAGAGATTTGAGTCTATCTTCACACAATTGGTGATCTTTATGTAGACTTGCATGCTTCTCTTGTTCTTCTTGCAGTTTGTTTTTCAGAGTGTTGTTCTCTGAATTGAATATCTCAGACAACTTCTTCAACTTTAGAATCTCTTCTTGCAAATCTTTGATCACACTGGATGAGTGTTCAATTGATTTTGCATCTTCATTCTTGATATTCATTGCTTCTCTTTCACTTTTCTTGAGTGACTCTTGGAGAGATGTGATTCTTTGATCAGATATTTCGTGTTGATCTTTCAGATTTTTGTGCATTTGCTCTTCCTTCTTGAGTTTATCACAAATCTTGAAAGAGTATATTCTGTAGTGTTCAACTTGTTGAAAACATTCTTTGGTGCACATCTTTTCTCTGACTTCAATTGGCATTTCAACATAAGAACTGTTCTCATCTTTCTTGATTTCCTTTTCAGACATCAATTTCTCCATTTCTTATTTCAATTGAGCAATTGTCTCATCTTGCTTTGCAATGATTTTTGACAAGTTGCTAATTTCTTTATCTTTCTTTTCAATCTCTTGAATGGAAACAACATCATTGTTTTCACTCCAATCATATTCTTCTTCATCTTCCTGATTGTCATGAGAATTTACTTCACTCACAAGAGCAAGTTTTGTGTGTTCATTAAAGTCTCTTCTCTTTTGATCACAAGCTTTGGCAACTTGAAGATAAGTTGTTTCAAACATGTGATTGAATTCTGTAATAAATTCATTGATATCTTCTCTTTTATTTTCTTCTCGGATCACGGTAAACATGCCCGTTGACATTTTTCTTGAATTTTCAAAGTCATTTTGATGATTTTCTAGGAAGTCATGGTGGCTAAAAATGACTAATTTGACATTTTTTTTTTTTTTTAGAGACGGGTCAACAATTGAGACGGCTGAACAGTACTTCACCCGGCTGAACAGTGTTTCACCCGGCTGAACAGTGCTTCACCCGGCTGAACAGTGCTCACACGGCTGAATAGTGATTTCTTCTACTTCACCCGGCTGAACAGTGATTTCTTCTACTTCACCCGGCTGAACAGTGATTTCTTCTACTTCACCCGGCTGAACAGTGTTCACACGGCTGAACAGTGTTTTTCACTTCTTCACACGGCTGAATAGTATCTTCACCCGGCTAACACTTGACACGGCTGAATAGTGTATCACCCGGCTGAAAACTTCTTCAAATCTTCATATCAGATTGACTTTTCAAAGTCAAAATTGTGATGAACACAAGATCAATTCTTCAATTTTTGATGTTTTTGTTCAATTCAACACTTGTATTAGCTGAGGAATGATGTTTCTAACAATCCTTCAAAGTTTTTCTACCTTGAATCAGGCTAAATCACATTCAGATCCGGATTTTTGATGAAGAACACAATAAGTGGGTGTTGAGACAAATCGACAAAATATGGATCGAAATCAACAAATCAGTGATGTTTGATCATGAACGAAGCTTAGGATTATGATTTCTAGCATATCTCAATCAACAATTTCTCAATATCAACAACAAATTCCAGATTTCAAATTTGAGCAGTGAAATGACGAACATGAACAATTTCTTCAAAAACTCAGTCAAATCTTCACCAATTGATCTCAAACTTTGCAGTTCTTTACACAAACATGAATCAAAGCTAATGGTAGCTAAAATTCCATCAATAACAACAACAATCAAAGATCACCCAACAGCTCTGATACCAATTGATAGTGCGAGATGCACCGAGCTTGGATCTAGATCTGAGATTGTTTGGTGATGTTGTTTGCAATCAGTGATGCGGAATCTCACTGATCACGTATTGATGCTTGAATGTTCATGAAGATCAATGCAATGTATGATGAAAATGATGATAATATGAATAGGTGAATTGTATGCAATAGAGAGGTTACAAGGGATATTCAATGAAATGTATGCAACTCACTTAACAAATGACCTAGGTGATGGTATTTATAGTCTATACCATTCACCTTACAATGTAACCTAACCACGTGCAGTTAAGCACAAACGCGCATTTAAGCACAAAACTATTACACAAATATTCTAAGACAAATACAATTGATGAACGTCTTCACCCGTGCTTGCTCGTGATGATGCTCGATATCTTCACTCGCTTATATTTGGAAAGTGACATCTTCAAATAACCCCAACAATAATATTCAAAGAAAATATTCAAAAGAAATATTCTTTTTGTATTTTTGTTGAATTATTTTTTGAAAACAAACAATTAAATTTTGAAAACTAGATTAAGTAATGAAACAAGATTTGATGCGTCTAAACAGTAACAAGTAAAGATAATAAAGTTTGAAACGACTTAAAAAGTCAAGCGGCTGAACAGTAACAACTTCACACGGCTGAACAGTGATTTTTCTTCTTCACCCGGCTGAACAGTAATAATGAAGTCACACGGTTGAACAGTTGCAAAATTTCAAAATCTAAAAATCTTCACACGGTTGAACAATTTCACCCGGCTGAACAGTAATGAACTTGACACTGCTAAATAGTGCATGACCCGGCTGAACAGTTGTCAAGTTTATCACCCAACCAATCTTGACACGGCTGAATAGTACCACTTCACCCGGCTAAGAAGAGTTGAGACGGCTGAACAGTATCTTGAAAAGGCTGATCAGTATCTACTTTTTCACCCGTTTAACACTTGAAACAGCTGAAAATTGAGTGGCCCGGATGAACAGTACAAGGAAAATTGACTTCAAACGTCTGAATAATTGTTGACCCGGTTGAATAGTACTTCAAGCGACTCAACAATACATAGATTTTTCCTTGAAAATTCTTCACCCGTCTAGACAAAATTGATTCACACGGCTGCACAGGACCTAATTGTTCACAAAACTAAGTCCAAAATTTTGTCTAAGTAAAAAATAATCACCCGTCTAGTTCATCTTCATCCTGTTCATCAAAATCTTCGTACAAATTTTACTGAATTTTAACAAAACTTGTCCAATTCGTCCAAAAATCACACACAAGTGATTTATACCAATTATCAATCCTTGATATCAATCAATCCCAAACATGATCAATTTTCTATGAATTTTGAGAAAATTCGATCGAACAGTAATATTTCAATCTCTTCTTAATTACTCAGATCTGATGAAATCTGATGGAATCTGCACAATTATTGTGAATTAGAAATGATTATGATGATGAATCAAATCTAAAAACAGCAACAGGTCATTCAGATCAAGATTTGAGCAGTATTGATGTATTTTTGCTTGATGAATAGTGAAAAATACACAGTACCAACAGCTCTGATACCAATTGATAGGTTTAATTGGATCGATACTGCCACAAATCAGAATGATCAACGTACGAAAACAACAATTCAATCAACAACACAATCCATTACTTAATAATTCTCTTGTATTGATGATCAAAGCAAATCGTTGTAGTACAATAGTGCAGGAGAATACAATCACACACACTCGTTCTCTCTCTCTCTTCAGTGTATTGGTGATCTAGACTCTCTCCCTAACATTCACTAGCAACATGCTTTATGCATCAACACTTAGGGATAATACAAAATTAACCCTAAACTATACAAACTGGTATAAACTAAGAAGAAAATCTTCAACTAGGAACGAGCCCTAACAATGACAGGCAATCATGCCTTGCTTCAGGATTTTAAGCAAAAGAATGGTACACATGTTTTGGAGGAGATGCTGGTGAAAAATCACTAGTGAAGGAACTGTGTCAAATGGGATTATTAGCTTTGATAAAGTCAAGTACTATGCCCAGTTGAACTTTAATTTGCTAACTGTATCTCAAATTTGTGACAAATCGTATTCAACATTATTTGATGATTCTTTTTGTTACATACTCAAACCAGGTTTTAAGATTGACAATGAGTGGGTGGTTGTTAAAGCTCTAAGAGATCGAGACGTGTACAAGTTTGATATGTCTCAGCTTGATGCTGAAACCGAAACCACATGTCTCATTGCGCATGCTTCAAATGATGAGAGTCAGCTATGGGATAGACGGCTGGGCCATTCAAACTTCAGAAACATGAACAAACTGGTGACTGGAAATCATGCTGTGGGAATACCTTCAAAGAAATTCTCAACAACTGATCTTTGTCCAGCATGTTTGAAAGGAAAACAACACCGAATGTCTTTTAAGTCCAAGCTTGAAAACTCCATTTCAAAGCCCTTACAGATGCTACATATTGATCTTTTCGGACCAACAAATGTTCAAATCATCCGAAAGAAATCTTATTGTTTTGTCATCATCGATGATTTTTTAGATTTTCTTGGGTTTATTTCTTGCATATTAAATCTGAAACTGCTGAGTTGTTAAAAGAATTTATTATTAAAGTTGAAAATCAGTTCGAATGTAAAGTAAAAATCTTGAGAAGTGATAATGGAACTGAGTTTAAAAATACTAATGTGAACTCATTTTGTGCAGAAAAAGGAATTGCGCGTCAATTTAGTGCTCCAAGAACTCCTCAACAGAATGGAGTTGCCGAACGGAAAAATTGGATACTAATCGAAGCAGTAAGATCCATGCTCGCAGATGCCAAAATCCCTATAACATTCTGGGACGAAGATATTGCTACTGTCTGTTTTGTACAAAATAGGACATTATTGATTCAGGATAAAAATAAAACGTCGTATGCGTTATTTTCTGGAAGGAAACCGAATATTTCATATTTGAAAGCGTTTTTTTGTCATGTGTCGATTCTAAATTTAATTGATCATCTCGGTAAATTTGAGTCAAAATCTGACGATGGCTTTTTCTTAGGATACTCATCAGTTTCAAAAGCTTGTCGGGTTTTTAACAGCAAAACAAATGTTGTTATTGAAACTATCAACGTTAAGTTTTTAGAAAATTCTTTTCCGTAAGTGGCTCATGGTCCCGAATGGTTATTTGATTTAGATTCGTTATCCAAATCTTTCAACTCTAACTTATTTGATTTTTCAGGGAAATCGAAGAAGGAATCAGGAGACTTAGGATGTTTCAGTGATGATTCAGACAATGACGACGATAGTGCTCTCAATTCTGAGTATCCTTTCATGTCATTTCACAATCCTAACAATGTGTCTCCAAATCAAGATCCGGGTCCATCAGGTTCTCAAGAAGATCAGGATTCAAACAATCTTGATGATGTTTTGAATAAGCAAAATTCTCCTAATGATGGTGGATCTGTTCATACTCAACCATCATCAGATCTGAATGTTAAAGTCGTTTCAGAAACATTTGATTACTTTATGAATTCAGCATAACAAGTTCCTAATTTCACTCCGCATACTTCTACAATTTTACAAGATCTACCGAATCTGAATCAGTCTAATCTGGAGACACAAGTACAAGGTGACGAAATTCCAACTCACCGAGTTCATAGGAATCATCCTATCTCTCAGATTATAGGTCCTTTGAATCAAAGAACCATGCGAAGTCAGACTGAACATACAAACGTTTGTCTTTATTCATGTTTTCTTTCTCAAGTGGTACCAAAGAACATTCCAGAAGCGTTGCAAGATAATAGTTGGATTGAAGCCATGCAAGAGGAGTTACTTCAGTTCAGAAAACAAGAAGTTTGGAAATTAGTGGACTTACCTGAAGGAGAAAGTGCTATTGGTACAAGATGGTTGTATAAGAACAAGCCAGATGAACGTGGCATTGTAGTTAGAAATAAAGCCAGACTATTGCACAAGGTTACACTTAAGAAGAAGGTATTGACTACGAAGAAGTGTTTGCTTCGGTCGCTCGACTTCAAGCTATTCGCGTTTTTCTAGCTTATGCCTCATTCATGAAGTTCAAAGTGTTTCAAATGGATGTTAAAGGCGCATTTTCGTATGGACCAATTACCGATGATGTGTACGTCAGACAACCTCCAGGTTTCGAAGATCCTGTGTATCCACGTTGTGTATACAAATTGAGCAAAGCTTTATATAGTCTACATCAAGCCCCAATGATTTAGTATGAGACGTTATCCAAACATTTGCTGGAACATGGTTTTTCAAGAGGTCAGATTGATCCTACTTTATTCATGATGCGAGATAATGAAGATCTTTTATGTTGATGATATCATCTTTGGATCAACAAGTCCATCCATGTGTAAAGAGTTTGAAGAGATTATGAAATCCAGGTTTCAGATGAGTTCTATGGGGGAGATTAATTTCTTTCTCGGATTGCAAGTAAAACAGTTAGCAGATGGAATTTTCATCAACCAATCAAAGTTTGTTGAAAAGTTGCTGAAGAAGTTCAAGACGCAAGATTGTCAGACTATTAGAACTCCATCTGATGTTAAATCCAACTTGATCCAAAATGCAAATCTGTTGATCAAACACTATACAGATCAATGATCGGTTCACTGATGTATCTTACTGCATCAAGACCAGACATCAAGTATGTTGTATGTGTGTGTGCCAGATATCTGTCCGATCCTAAAGAGTCGCACCTAATTGCTGTCAAACATATATTCAGATACCTAAAAGGGAAACCTAATTTCGGGTTATGGTTTCCTTATGAAGGAAATTTTGAATTATATAGTTATTCTGATAGTGACTTTGGTGGTTGTTCTCTTGACAAGAAATCGACCACAGGTGGATGTCAGTTTCTGGGTCCTCGCCTAGTCTCATGGCAATGCAAAAAGCAGGCCAATGTTTCCGTATCCACTACTGAAGCAGAGTACATAGCTGCATCTGTGGGATGTTCTCAAGTTTTGTGGTTACAAAATCAGTTGCTTGACTACGTGTTTAACCTTCTCAAAACTCCTATTTACATAGACAATACTGCTGCTATGTTCATTACTGCTAATCATGTTCAACACTCACAAACAAAACATATCAAAATTCGATATCACTTTCTTAGAGACAACTCTGAAAAAGGTTTAATAATTTTGATTAAAGTTCATACCGACAAACAACTGGCAGATCTTTTCACAAAACCATTTTTGTCAGGACGGTTTGAATTCTTAATTCAATCCATAGGGTTAATCAATCATGATTAATTCTATTTTTATGAAAATCCAAATACAAAATCAGAAAATATAAAATCCAAAAATATAATAAGTCGATGTTAATTTTTGATTCCTATGTCGTTTTTATTCTTGCATTGTGAGTGTTGCATGAAAATAAAAAGAAAAAAAATGAAAGTCATGTCATATGAATCTAAATTGGAACACGTGAGAAATGATGATACACTAGACATTATCTACTACATCATTTTTATAACAAAGACTGATAAGTGTTAATTGATGTGCGAGACAGCTCAGGCAATTAGACTGAAAAATTAAGTTCATTGTTGACAAATCTAAACTTAATGATCTTTGTGTTAAGTTCCAATGTTATACATGTCTAAATATATATCTTTTGATGAACTTCTTGTGATGTGATTTGAATATATTGGGTGACGATGCAATCTATTCAGTGTGATGAACCGCATCGTGAGCTTCTTTGTTGTGGTATCCACAGACCTGAAGTCTCATACGAAGTCTCTTTTGAGCTTAAAGGTGCAGCAAAAGATTCTCAAAGATGGAACAAAAAGAGTCCCTAATGTGGACCATCACCAAATCAAATTCCTAAATGGAATTAAGAAGATTCCCAAGGGGAACAATAGGAATATAAAATTCCAAAAAGGAATTCAAAAGAAGTCCCAAAGTGGACCAAATTCCATTCGAACCCAAATTACACACTGTTTATGTTTGTAAGTGACTAGGTTTTTGTGCAACATACATTCGAGTTGTTGTTGATGAGGAAATATGTTGACATATGTATGCATGTGGGTCACATAAGTCATTTTAATCGAACCTTAATCTCATCATGATACTGAAAAAGTAAGTGTGTCCGAGCTAATTGGTATGTTTTCATATCATCACTCAATCAAACATAAGTCAAATGTCTATTCAAAATTTGCAAAACATGTTCAGATAATGTATGGTATGATCTCACTGTGATATTTTGACTCATTTGCATTGCATATGTATTTATTTTAATGTGTGTGCTTTGTGTGTGCAGGCATATAGATTCTTTATAGACATATCGACATCCTGTTTAAACTTAAAAATTTCAAGAAATTTCAAGTTTAGGGGGAGAAATGAAATAAGTTGAAAAACTTTTTTTTAAGAAAAGAAGAAAAATCATGTGTTGAATGTAAGGATCAAGTGGCTAATGAAAGTAAATGTGTTGTTTTATGGTTAAATATGACCCTGAAGTCTTGTGATTATTTTTTATTGAAAAATGCTTCGGGATATAGAAATATTGGTGGTGCAAAAATGTTTGAAAAATGCCATTGTTGGAAATTAATGAAAAATAAAAAAACTAAAATTTTGTTGAGGAATTTAATTGTGGTTAATTTAATTGTGGTTAAATTTGTTGCCCTAGTTGTTCATGAAAATTAATCACAAAACCCTAATAAGGATTTCTTGTCTAATTAATTTTTGAGAATGATTGCTGGTGCAATAAATGTAGTTGAAAAAGTCAACAGTCGAAAAAGTGAAGAAAATGGTTAAGTGTTGGCCGGTGATGATGTTTTCAACTAGCCGGGTGATGATGTTTTCAACTAGTCGGGTGATGATGTTTTCAACTTGCCGGGTGATGATGTTTTCAACCGGGTAAAGAATTTGATGTTACTGTGTAGCTGGGTGACAAAGTCTGAAGTTAATTTGTAGCCGGGTGAAGGGTAAAACAAGTTAAGGTGTCGTTTCAAGACTTAGTGAAATATTGTTGATTCATATCATGACACGTCTCAACAGTGTTTGACCCGTCTCAATTGTACCTCACACGACCAAGTGTTTTTGACCCGTCTCATTTTCAAACTTTATGAACAAGTGTTTACAAGTGTTGATACGTCTCAACAGTGGTTGACACGTCCCAACAGTTGTGACCCGTCTAAGCTTATTTCATGAAATACTAACAACTCTAACACTATGACCCGTCTAAACAGTGTATGACCCGTCTAGTTGCTTTTGTGTGTTAAATTCTGTGTTCATCACTTGACCCGTCCCAACAGTACATGACACGGCCAAACAGTACATGACCCGTCCACGTATTCTATATGTTTTGACCAGTCTGAAATGTTGACCCGTCCTAAAGTTTGACCTAACTTTTCAGCCGTTGCAAAATCATATAAATACTCTCGTCTTCACTAACACTTATCATTTTTCACAAACATTTTCAAGCAAACACTCTGCTCTTAAATCAGCTTTCATATCATATTCAATCAACGATTCTATAACAAAGTTTAGAGATTGAATATGGTATAATAATCATAATCAAACATCATCGAGATCATCAAACACCACTCTCAACCTTAAAATTCAAAGATTGATGATGAAACGTAAAACCAACCCTGAATCGACATTTTGATTTTTGTGTTAAAACTGAAATCGATTGTTTATATAGGTGCAAATGAACTGTTAATCATCAATTTCATCTCTTGATCAACATTAAAACACCTAAAGGTCACCTGATTTCAAAGAAAAGTTGAGAAATGACTGAAACCGCCATTGATGTGCATTAAACCATGTACATAATCTTGATCAAAATGATATAAAGAAACATGAGTTCAAATGATCAATTGATGTTAATATGTGTTGTTTGCATATCATTAAAACTACATCACTCATCAACAACAAGTTTTGATTACTTATCATGATGATATCTAACACATATGTCTCTGTTTTCAGATGAATATCCTCAAATATGAACCAAAGCATAATATTGTGGCACTATTGGATGATTCTATACCAGAAGCAGATGGGTATCAAGAAATGATACGTTTTCTGAGAAAAACCAAGTATGTATATGCAATGTGTGCCAAACCCATTGTATATGCTAGGTTGATCAAATCCTTTTGGAAATCTGCTGAAGTGATTACTGATGAAGCTGGTAGATCAGTGATTCGTGGGGATATTACCAGACACTTACAACTAACTGTGTCTGAAGAGTCTATCAGGACTGCTTTAAGATTAGATGAAGATGATGTAGGTGCTCTTGATGAGTATACAACTGCTGAATGTCAAGAGTGTTTTATCAATATGGGACACCCTCCTGTATTTCTTAAGCAGCAGTTCGTAAGAGCTAGATTGAGCAAGCAATGAAGCTGTTATGCTATGTTATTCAACAGTGCTTATCAAGAAGAAGTGCCGGGTTTGACAATTTGCCATTAGATATTGCATCCCCAATTGTTGCAATTGCTACAAACAGGCCATTCAACATGTCAAGATGGATAATGAAGGGGTTTATTTTCAATCTGGTGAAAGGGAATAGATTCAAATTTTTGATGTATCCCAGATTTTTACAGTTGCACATCATGTGATTCGTGAAGAAGGTGTAAATGGTGATCTACTTATGACTGAAGACATGAATGCGTTATCTTATCGAAAGATGAGCATTGGAAATGTTGTTGAAGTGCAAATGTTTGACTATATGCGAGATATAGCAAACAATGTGGAAGATATTGGTGGAGTATATCATCACATTTATCATGGAGAAGTGATTGATCCTCTAGATCTTGTGGATGATATTCCAGATGCACTTAAGTCAGATTCTAGTGATAAAGATGTGAATGAGTCTGAGAATGAAGTATCAAGTAGCGATGAATCTGAAAGTGATGATGATAATGATGGTGATAACATTGAAGCTGAATTAGATTCTGATCATGCAAAAGAAGAAATAGTAATGGATATTCCTGAGGTAGATCCAATTATTGTAGAGGATGTTACTGTGCTAAATCCGATTGAAGATGAGGTTGTGCTTGAAAATATAGATGTGATTCAGATTGCACATGAAGTTATTGCTTAAGTAGAGTCTGTGGCACAGGCAGATGATGAAACTGAGGTAGTTATTCCTGTTCTTGAACATGTTGACATTGCCACGTCATCTACTCCTACAACTGAACAAGCTGAAAAACCTATAGAGTCTTCGCCAAAAGTTGTTTCAAACTCTGTTTTGATAGAGAAAGATAAGGAAATTGAGAGACTAAATAAGTTGGTAAAAAATCTGTTAAAAGAGAATGAGATGTTGAAAGCTTCGAATGAAAGAAAGAAGAAAAGATTGGCTGAGCACTGGGAAACGTATTAGATGAATACAGAGATATTCAAAGAGCTAGATGAAGAGTATTAAAAACTCAAAGAGGATTACAAAGAGCTTTATGCTGAATGTAACACTTTGAATGCTGAGAAGGAAATGTTGGAAAAATGGCTTGAAGAAAAAGAACCCAAAGGACCAGAACCTGTACCTGATAAAGATTTCTCTGATGAAGATGTAGTGGGAGTGGCTGATACTCCAAGAGAAATCAAGCTGTATTATACTAGATCACGGGGTTTTAAACCTGTGTCAGTACTGATTGTTGAATTAGTTACTGTTCATGAGGAGGTTCCTTCTACGAGTGTATATGACAAAGCCGAAGGGAAACGTAATTTGGATGAAGTTCCTGAGATCTTTGAAGAAGATGTGTCTGTCAAGAAAGCTAGAACCGAAGAAGCAGTTCAGGTTGAGCCGGTTCTAGCTGAAGCTGTTAAAGATTTAGAAATGGTTGATATGGTGAGTGAAGCTGGTACATCAAGGCATGACATTGAAGTTTATGTAAATGAAGAGATTCCAATTGTTCTTGATGCACGGTTTGCTTACTTAGAACTGATGAAGTACAACCTGTTTATTTGAATGGACTCACTGTGTGATAGGTTCAATTGGATCGATACTACTACAAATCAGAATGATTAACATACAAACACAACAACTCAACCAGCAACACAATCCATTACTTAATAATTCTCTTGTATTGATGATCAAAGCAATAGTTGCAGTACAATGGTGCAGGAGAATACAATCACACACACAGTTTCTCTTTCTAACGTGTATCGGTGATCTGGTCTCCCTCACTAACATTCACTAGCAACATGCTGTATGCATCACTACTTAGGGATAATACAAAATTAACCCTACACTATACAAACTTGTATAAACAAATAACAAAATAAATCTTCTAACATGAACGAGCCCTAACAGTACTCCCCCTAAGATTTATCTTTGGTCTTCAAAATAAAAAATCTCCAGCTTTAATCTTTTCTTTTCTTGATCTCCAAGCTCTCTTGAATCATAGTTCTTCATTCGATCTCTTCAGGTTCATCTTTCACATTCAGCAACTGTTTTCCAGTATATTCTTCTTGCTCTTTAATAGTTTCTTCAATACATGACTTGAACTTTTCAGCGATCATTGCTTGTCTCGGCTTGGACACATTGGTGAGTATATCACAAGCAGCCATCTGTTTCAGCGTTTCCAAAGAGATACCTGCAAAATCAGTGTTAGCATAAAGTTCCTACGACCTTTTCTTTCCTTTGGCTCGTACTTCTAAGGTACCCTTGGACGTAATCCTCATAAATTCAATCTCTGGAATGTTGATCTTCACAAGGTCAGCATTGAGTAATGCTTTCCTTAATCGGATCTTTTCTGATGCAGCTCCGATAACTTCAATCATTATTTCAAATAACTTTCTATCAGCTTCAGCAATCGGATTATTCATCTTTTCCATCTTGTGACCTCGCAAATGATCAATATAAGATGGATGAACCAATTTGAGCTCAAACGTACAAAATAAAGTGATCATATCTTTATCCCGGTCATCCAGATTGCGAACCAATTTTAGCTCAAATGTCACTTCATGATAGAAAAATTTCAAAATCGGCTTCGTCTCTGCGAACCATCGAACACTTTCAATCCTGGATTAGTTACTTTATCAAAGTATTCGTCTGAAAAATTCATCTAAGTACATGTCACGGAGGATCAACTTTTTCTGCTTCTTCTTCTTATTATTAAAATAGACTTTATCCTCTTGTTGACCACGAAATTCCAGAAATTTAGGCATTCGGCTAATTCCAGCATCCAAAAGCATTGCACATTTATCACCACGCTCAGCCCTTGTATGATTTATCAACCTCAGCTTGTGCAACTCTTTCAAGTCTTGAACAGGAAGTTTGAAGATGCTTGAGTAATAGTGATAAACATCACATAAGCCATTAACCCGTTTGATCAAAAACGCATCAAATACTTCATCATACTTCCATGTAATAATCCTCACATTCTTGGATTTTTCCGGCACGATCATTGAGTCAAGTAGGTCGGCAAAAGATTGACCTTTACTCAGCAGTGATCTCACAATGTCACCTGTTGTGGCAGCTTTATGCCATGACTCACGTACATCCATAGGAATGTGGTAAGCTTTCATCTCACTAGGAAACATGTCAATCAGATCTTTCCTCTTTTTATGTGCATCTTCAGGTAAAGCCATCAATGGTATCTCCTTCGGTTCCAATACTTTAAACCTTTTGGTTAGTTTAAAATACTGTGGATTATTGTAATCCAAAAAGAGCATACGGTTATGCATCTTTTCTGACGCTTGAAAACTAACAACTATCTTTTTCAGCGACTCCTTCTTCAACCTCTTCAGAGTTTTGTACGGATAATTTCTTGATTGTAACCATTGACGCATATCAACCGAAGTCATCTCCTCTGGATTTTGATGATACAATTCTTCCGAAGGAAGATCATCAATATTCACGCTTTCTTGTAATGGCGTCCATTCACCCGGTTCAACAACAAATTCTTTGTCATCACCATCTACTCGATCTTGAGCATTAACACAATTTTCATATTCCTCGTTTATTTGACTAACTGTAAGTCCATTCAAATAAACAGGATTGTACTTCATCCTTTCCAAATATGCAAACCGTGCATCTAGATCGATTGGAATTTCTTCACTAGTATTTACTTCAATCTCAAAACCAGAGTGACCAGCTTCTTCCGATATATCCATCACTTCAGTTACTTGTACAGTTTCAGCTTGAACCGGCTCAACTTGAACTGCTTCCTCGGTTCTAGCTTTCTAGATGGATACATCTTCTTCAACTATTCCAGGCACTTCATCAAGTTTACGTTTTCCCTCCGCTTTGTCATATGTAACAATAGCAGAAGCATCATCGAGAATAGGGATTGATTCAACAATCGGTTCTGTCATAGTTTTAGATCGTCGTGATCTGGTGTAATAAACTGTGACGTCCCTAGGAGTATCAGTCACTCCAACGTCTTCATCAGCTACAAATTCTTTATCGGATTCAGAACTTTCAGTTTCCTCTTCTTTCAACCACTTTTCAAGAACTTCTTTTTCAGTACGCAAGGTATTACATTATGCATGTAATTCTTCATAATCGATCTTCAAATTTTCATATTCAGCATCTAACTATTTGAAAATCTTTGAGTTCTTTTGATGCATAGCCCAGAATTCTACTAATCTCTTATTCTTTCGCTCATTGGATGCCTTTAATTCAGCATTTTCATCCAATAACTTGGCTATCATCCTCTTTAAGTGAAAGACTTCACCTTCTTCTTCATTCATGTTCACATCTAAACCAACCTTAGGTGAAGACTCCTTTGGTTGTTCAGTATGTTTAGTTGCAGGAGCAGATGATGTGGCAATATGAATAGGATCAGAAACAGACTTAAAAGGTTCAGTTTCATCAACTGTCTGTGCCACAGTCTCTACTTCAGCAACAATCTCTTGTGCAATCTGAACCACATCAATATGTTCAGGCACACTAACTTCTTCAATCAAAACAACATTCTCTTCATTTGTTGATTCCACTTCAGGAACAACCAATTCTTCTTCTTCTTCTTCTACTTGATCAGATTTTGATCCAGCTTTAATGTTCTCATCACCATTATCACTAATTTCTTCATCAGTATCTTCTTCTGTTTTAGTGCAACTAGATTCTTCATTCTCATACTCATTCTCATCACCTTCACTTGAATCAGTCTTAAGGGCACCAGGAATATCATCTACAAGATCAAGCGGATCAACCACTTCACCTTGAGAAATATGATGATATACACCTCCAATATCTTCCACATTGTTTGCTATATCTCACATATAGACAAACATTTGCACTTCAGCAATATTTCCAATGCTCATCTTTCGATAAGATGAAGCCTTCATGTCTTCAGTCATGAGTAATGATCATTTACACCTTCTTCACGAATCACAGGATGTGCAATGTTGATCAGCAATTGCAAGAATCTAGGATACATCAAGAATTTGAATCTCTTCCCTTTTACCAAGTTGAAGATAAATCCCTTCATGATCCATCATGACATATTGAAAGGTCTGTTTGTGGCAATTGCAACTATTGGGGATGCAATGTCTGATGGAAAGTTATCGAATCCAGCACTTCTCCTTGATAAACATTGCTGAATCACATAACATGTTGGTCCATAATGATCGTGATTTCAGTGCTTTGTTGACTTGTTTAACCCAAATAAGTCAAATACTTGAAGAACAAAGAGTAAAAGTCCAAATAACCCAACAACAAGATCTAACACAGAATCGAGGTAAATAAGCTACAATGATAAGTAGAATAAGCTCCTAGCACCTCAATAGAACGATTACACAACACAAATCAGTGAAGAATAGCTTGAGTAAAAGATGTGCAAAAGTTGTATAAATGTGAAGATAAGGTTACAATATATAGTAGTGTTAGGTTCGCTGATAGATTCGCTCTAGCGAATCTATCCAGCGAACCAACACAGGTTCGCTGGGCACATAGGTTCGCCCAGTCGACACCTAGATACAAAAGACACTATGACCTGCGGGCGAATCAATAGATTCGCCCGTAGGTTCGCTAGTACTAATAACATCACAAGATAAACAATTACATGCAAAAGTAACACCGACAAGCCGGTGAGTCCAACCTATACATAGTGACTATCAATACTCCCCCTAGGTTGGACCTCACCTGGGGAAGTCTTCTGATTAGCTCCGTCTTCATTGGCTTCAAAGATGTTCGATGAACGCTCCTGCCCTTTCTTTGATCCCGGCCATTGGGTTTGTATAATCTTCAGTTCCGGCCTCATCTTCACTTAGATTTAGCATTGAATCCACAAACTCTGTATCAGCGACCTCAGTATCAGGCTCAAGATGAACTGTCGTTTCCGCCTGTTTTTCAGCAGATGGCTCCTCGCAAATAACATCTAGATCAATAACCTCCACCGGTTTCTCAAACCTCTGTTCGATGGATGAATCCAGTTGTCTTGATAGATCGTCCATGTCCATTTTCAGATCATCCGACCTCCTCAACCTCTCATTTACAGCCTTCAGCTCAGCACGAATCCCCCGGGCTTTGTTAGCAACCTTCACAAACAGGTTTGCTTCAGCAGCAGTGTCATCTCCAGCCCCGTGCTTAATTCTGTTCTCACATAGCACTTTCAGATCCTCATCACTAAAGGAGAAGACCTCCATCGGATCAAATAGTCGTATTTCTGGACGGTCATCTCCACTCAGTCTGACAACGGCCTCCCCTGTGCTATTATCATAGAACCATTTGACAAAGTCCTTCAATCTCGGCGGCTGAGTGTCTGGGACCCTGACCCTTGTCATCACCTTCGGTGCGGCTATCTTCAACACAATTTTCCCTTTCCACGACACCCAATGTTTATCCTGTTTCTGTCTCATTCTCCTCGGTTTTTGGTATCCAAACTCTACAAAATCAGACTTAGCAGCTTCTTGAATAGCAGCTTCGAACGCGCAAGCCCTGCCACTATCTTCCTTTCCCAGTAATGGCAGCTCTGCCAGTCTCCGCAAGTCCCATCGAGGAAAGGTGGCGAAGTGCTTTCGGTTCTTGACATACGTAATGTCACCACCCCTCCTTTTGATCATGTATGCCTCCACCAAACAGTTGTATTTCCATGCAATGATCTGTCTATCTTGCTGTTTGGTGGTGGGTTCGTCTAGATGTTGGAATATTGGTACCTCAGGCACCACAGCTTCTTCCTTTCTAAACCATTCGGATTTGTCAAGCTCAGCGTGTTCAAATTGATAACTCATTCCCTTTTCTTCTACGTTGTATATCTCCGGCTCGTCATCCAAATCTTCCTCGCTGTCAGCATCAATATCAGTATCAGGTTCATCCACCAAAGTATAATCCACACTAGTTCCACCTACTACTTCCTCTCCCTCAAACACATCCAAATTAATCCCCATTTCTTCATCAAATACCTCCTCAGCAGCTTTACCTTTATCTCCAAAGTCAACATCCATTAACGGATATTTTGTAATATCCGTCAAGGAGTTCAGTTCCGCCTCAGTCATAGCCGGTTCAGTTCCAGCATTCTCCTTCAAACTGTTTAGTTCTTTGAAGATCCTTACAATCAAACACTGCTGGTCCTTCATCATACGACCCATCTCGTATATGACAGTGGATTTCTCAGCATCCTGTTTCTCCAATTCTTCATGTTTATATTTTAGCTCAGCCAGATCAGCCTTCAATCTCTCAACCTCATCCTTCAACTCATTCCCAGACCCAGCAGATGTACCCCCTATATCATGCTTCGCTTTCTTTGATGCCTCAGCGTGTATATCAGATCTTCTTTTCGTTCGAAGTTCTCTGCCCGCATCTATTTCAGCTTGTATCTCATCCACCTCTCTATCAAATGAATAATCTTTATCCTTCGCATAAGCCTTCCTTTTCTTTATCTTCTTCTCTACCTCCTCTATGTTTTCACCGCCCCGTTTCTTTTCCGATTCAATCAACCTCTGAACATACACCCATCTCTCGGCTGTATACATGTTTTCCCACAAATGCGTAATCCTTCCTACACAATCCGGCCTCACAGATTTACAATCTTTGAAGATTCTAGAATGCATATCCCAGACTTTCAATTCAGCACCCTCCACCGGCAGATTTGGTAGTTTATCATTCAGAATCATCTGAATGAATCTGGGATACATTAGCCATTTTGCCCCCTTGCTGGCATGGATGTTCTCGAGCATGTAGTTGTAAATCAACTTAGCAAGATTTGCTTTTTGCCCTCGGCAAAACAGCATCATGGCTCGAGCCCAGTCCAAGTTCAGCCCGTCCGTACCCCCCTTTCTGTGTTCCAGGCACATAATAAATACATGTGCTATATACCTCCATTCCTGGATCAGGTACGACTTCACAAATTCCATTTTCTTTTCTCCGGGCATCGGTCCCTCATACCCCGCTGTCCGGAATGCCCCGTAAACTTCTTCAGCAGACATATGGACCTCCTCACCCACATCATCCTCTAGCCCCAAAATTCTAGCCAGATCGGCTTCAGTAAACGCCAAGTCTTGGCCACAGACATTGGCACAGATACGTGACGGCTGTACCGACACGTTCATGATCGCAGTTCGCCAAAAATCCCGAACGTGCGTCTCGTATATGGTGGGTGAGTGAGAGATGGCATGATGTATGTGTGACGACTTCAGCCACTTGATAGCGTCTCTGTAGCTGCTGGCCTTTTCAAAATTTTCGTCGAGTAAAGCACACATGTTGTGCTTTTTCTCGAAGAATAAAGTCGACATTTTGCCTGAAAAATAAACGGAGATTGATCAGAAATGAAGATTTGAAAATCAGAAAATAGATTCGCTGGAAATTAGGTTCGCTGGTATAGCGAACCTGAGATTTCGGCATCAGAACCTATAGATTCGCTGACATAAAAAATCAGTCATTGTTGTCGAGCGAATGTATAGGTTCGCTAGAAACAGTCGGGCGAATCTATGTTGTTGCGCGGGCAGCATAACGACATAGATTC
The DNA here is from genome assembly GCA_030867185.1 of Tagetes erecta. Classification (NCBI taxonomy): domain Eukaryota; kingdom Viridiplantae; phylum Streptophyta; class Magnoliopsida; order Asterales; family Asteraceae; genus Tagetes; species Tagetes erecta. Next base: position 11,075,479 of record CM061497.1, read on the forward strand.
GCTCGAGGTCTTGAACTTTCGTTCAGGTTCGCCAGAAGAACACTTAGATTCGCTGGAAACCCTAGTTTTTCAAAAACTGCCGAAATCACATACAGTCAACTATTTTTAGGCATTTAAAGCAACAAACAGGTAGTATAATCACAGGACGAGGCTATTATGAAGTATAACCCTATCATTTAACATACAATCAGTCTTTTAAACACAGTATAATCAAGAATCGGCAGATTTAACACACTTAAGATGCGATTAAGGGTTTAAAACACAGATTGAGTTGAAATCGATTACATACCGGACAATATTTGTGAAGTTTAAGTGTGAAAAAGGACCGGTTGAAGTGAGAATCGAACGTTTGTGTTTTGAATTTGAAAAATCGTGCTACAGTGCAGTTTGAACAGCGAATAAGTGAGAGAAATTCGCTGTCACAGTATATATATACAGACATAGGTTCGCTGGCAGTCAGTCCAGCGAACTTTAGGTTCGCTGGAAGACCAAAAGTCAAGGCCACCTACAGGTTCGCTAGCAGGTTCGCTGACACAAAAACAAGCATGTTTCATGTCAGCGAAACAAAGACATTCCGGGCGAACCTTAGGGTCCAAGCGAACCTGTAAGTTCGCTATAGATTCGCTAGTCAAAACAACAAAAATATTTTTGGATTTTCTTAAAAATTTTAAAGACTTTGTAAATCCGTGAAAACGTCCCATGATATCAACGCTCCAAAAATAAACATATACACATATAATCCTAAAATTTAAAAAATAAAATGAAGTAAAATGAAGTAAAATAAAATAATAAAAAAAAATTAAAATAAAAGAAGACGGTTTTAAATGCTAGAAAGGATATATATTCTTCATGATGTTTTGAGTAGAATCCGGAGAATCATCGATTGGCGGGATTGCAGATATGTTTGTCCATTTAAACCCATGCCTTAGTCCTTTTCAACAAGAGATCAGCAGCTTCTTTTATCATGTTTTCGGTTTGATTGAAGAAACTCAGACAACTCGGTCCCCACAGACATCTAGGTAAAAAGAACAAGTTCTGTCATCAGGGTATATCTGAGCAATACTATTGACTTTGCTTGAATTTCAAAGATCAACTTTTGAATGTTGACCGATGCATATGTTTCTTTTGACACTTGTGCAATTTTTGCATCTTTTCTTTGTGAGTGGAGCTTGTCAGCAATTGATTCATTTTGAATACAATGCGACTTATTATTTGGGAAACTCAAATAGTCTAGAGCTCCAGGTCTATACTCACGTATAACAGAGGAGATAAACATTTGAGCATGCTCGGTGAATCTTCAGGTCAATACTTCCGTATAGCAGAGAAGATCCACCAACTCCAAGTCAATACTTTCGTATATCAGAGGAGTTAAGCACTTGACTCAAGACGTTCTGAGGAGTTAACGAGTAACTCACTCAGAGGCTTTTCCGAAGAGCATCACTAGCAGCTTTATTTATTTATTTATTTATTTATTTTATTTTATTTTATTTTTTTTTTTTTTATTATTTTTTTTTTTTGCATACTAGAAACTCGATTCGGGGATAGGGCGAGGGTGATTTGGGATTTTTAGGGAAATCAAGACAAAGATTTGACGCTCTCAACCCATTTTAGACAGAACCATTATCTTTGTGCAATCCGATCATGTCAAGGAGATAGTCCTTGTTGTCGAGATCTTGAGCGTTATGTTTAGCTGCTCAATCACTGTTTACTTCGTTTTCGGGCTGAGCCTATCTGACATATCCCAAACGCAATGCTTCTGACCTCCTTCAACGACTTTTCAACATCAATCAAAACGGAGATCCTGAAATAGCAAAATTTGAAAAACTATAAATAGTTAATCTTTTAAATCTCCCCCAAAATTTCTATATAATAGCCGTCTAATAAGAAATTTTTGTTTTTCAGATTTTCTTAATATATATATATATATATATACAATAGTAAAAGAAAATTAAAAGAAGATAGAATAAAATAAAGTTACGGAGCAATGAAACGAGTGACCCACGGATTTTTCAAAGAAGATAAAGACCTGATTATTTACAAAGACCAGATTATTTACATATTTACAAAAGGATTCTCACAGAAAAAGGTTTTTAAAAGGATATAAGTCCAAGCATGGAGATCAGTTCATAAAAACGTGGTTTATCAAAGGTTTTCGTGAAAAGATCAGCTTTTTGCTTTCTAGTTTCGATAGGAATAATATCAATAAACCCCTTTTCCTGTGCATCCCGTATTGCATGAATTCTTGTTTCAATGTGCTTGGTTCGAGTGTGATGAATGGGATTCTTGGCGATTCCAACAGCAGCTTCATTGTCACAAAAGAGTGGCGTGTGAAGAAAGTTGATGCCATAATCCATCATCTGATGTTGAATCCACAGCACTTGGCAACAGCAACTTGAAGCAGCAATGTATTCTGCTTCTCCTGTGGACAGAGAGACTGTTGTTTGCTTCTTGCTTTGCCAGGAAACAAGACATTCTCCAAGGTATTGACACCCACCGGTGACCGATTTCCTGTTAATCCTGCAACCAGCATGATCACTATCAGAAAAGGCATGTAAATCAAAGTTCCCACCTTTTGGGTACCAAAGTCCCAAACGAGAGGAACCCTTAAGGTAACGGAAAATTCGTTTAACAGCTTTTTCATGCGATTCTTTTGGATTGGCTTGGAAACGAGCACAGTAACACACGGCAAATGTAATATCTGGACGACTTGCAGTCAGATACATGAGAGATCCGATCATCGAGCGGTACCGATGAGCATCCACAGGATTCCCATTATCATCGGAAGTAAGGCATGTTTGAGCAGTAAAAGGAATCAATTCAGGAGAAGAATCATCCATGCCAAACTTCCTGAGGATTTCTTTGATATATTTCTCTTGGTGGATTAGAATCCCATCAGGCTTTTGCTCCACTTGCAGCCCCAAGAAGAAACACATCTCCCCCATTATAGTCATCTCAAAACGATCCATCATCACCTTCTCAAATTCTCTACACAACCCTTCATTAGTCGAACCAAAAATGATGTCATCAACATACACTTGAACGATCAGCAGCTCGCCATCCACCTCCTTCTTGAATAAAGTCATATCTATACCCCCACGAGAGAAACCCTTACTGAGGAGATACTGTGTCAGAGTTTCATACCAGATCCTAGGAGCTTGATGCAACCCATACAAGGATTTGTCAAGTTTGTAAACCTTTGACGGGAAATCAGGATCCTCGAAGCCTGGTGGTTGACATACGTAGATCTCCTCATCGATGTCTCCGTATAGAAATGCACATTTTACATCCATCTGATAAACCTTAAAGTTTTTGTTCGCGGCATGTGCAAGAAAGATTCTGATGGCTTCCAGGCGAGCGACTGGAGCAAAAACTTCGGTATAGTCAATTCCCTCCTCTTGGGCAAAACCTTGAACAACCAGTCTCGCTTTATTTCTAATTACAACACCACGATCATCTGGCTTGTTCCGAAAAACCCATTTAGTGCCGATTGGACACTTGTTGGGAGGAAGATCAACCAGTTCCCAAACTTTGAGCTTCCTGAATTGCTGCAGTTCCATCTGCATGGCATCTACCCAACTCGGATCTTCAAGTGCCTGTTTATAATTCTTTGGAACGACTTGTGACAGAAAGGCAGCATAAAGACATTCATTAATCAAACCGCTCTGACTCCGGGTTCGCACACCATCGGTAATAGATCCAATGATATAATCGTGAGGATGGTTTTTCAGGGTTTTGAAGTCAGTGTTGAGTAGTAAAGGATTTTGGTCGGTTGAGGATGTTTGATTTGATGGTTGTGAAGGTGTAGGTGATGGGATGGTAGTGGATGTGGATGGAATATCTGATGGAGAAGTTTGAACAGTAGTTTGAGGTGGTGGAGGTGGTGGAATGTCAAATGAAGTAGGAGGTAGTTGTGTAGCGGATGTGGAAGGTTGTGATTGTGATGGTGTGGGTGTATGATTAAAAATAGAAACCGATGTGTGTGGAATAATGTCGTCATCGTCAGAGTCAGGAAGATTAAATGATTTGAAAATGGTGGTGGCATCATAAAACCAAGCCGGCTCACTACCAATACTTGTAGTGTTTGATTCTTGCCAATCAACATAGTAGGACTCTTGCACAATCCGCGTTCGCTTGTTGTAAACGCGATACGCCTTTTGTGTGTTAGAGTATCCCACAAAGAAGCATTCATCAGAGACAGCACCAAACTTCGTCTTCTGATCTTGAGTATTCAAAAGAGTGCAAGAACAACCAAAGGGGCGTAGAAAATCAATCAGCGGCTTAATCCCTCGAAACAGTTGGTATGAAGTCTTCATCTTTTCTTTGACTATCAGTACCCTGTTAAGAACATAAGCAGCACAATTAACCGCTTCAGCCCAGAAAATAATTGGAAGTTTCGACTCGATCAGCATAGTTCTAGCGGCCTCAACAAGAGTTCGATTCTTTCTTTCAGCGACACCATTTTGTTGTGGTGTGCGAGCAGCGCTAAACTGTCTGAGAATACCGCGTTGTTCACAGAAGGAGTTGAAGATGTGGTTTCTGAATTCAGTTCCGTTGTCGCTTCTGATGGCTTGAACCTTCTTCTTTCCAAGAACCTCTATTAGAGGAATAAGCTTCATCAGTTCTTCTGCAGTCTCACTCTTGTTCGCCATGAATCTTACCCAGGTGTACCTTGAGTAATCATCTGTGACAACCAAGCAATAAGACTTTTTAGCAATAGATTTGACACTTATTGGACCGAATAAATCAGTATGTAACAATTCGAGGGGTTCTGAGATAGTGTTTGTAATTTTGAGTTTGTGTGGCTTTTTGTGCTGTTTTCCTCTAGCACAAGCCATGCATTTCTCGACCACAGAAAAATCCTTTTGTGGTAAACCCCTAACCAAATTGTTCTTAACCAATTTATTCAGAATTTTAAAATTGATGTGTCCTAAACGTTTATGCCACAAAAATGATTCAAAGGATGATGCTTTAGACAGAAGACATGTCACGGTGGAGTTTGATTCTGTTGATCCCATATTCAGCATATAGGTATCATTTCGTCTCGGAGCTCGCATGATCACCATATCTTCAGGAATGGTAAACTCTGGCTTCAAGAACAGGCATTCATTTTGGAGAAACATTACAGGAATATTTTTATCACAGATTTATGATACACTCAGAAGATTGAATGCCAGTTCAGGAACATAGTTAACGTCTTCCAAAGTAAGTGAGCCATTTGAGACTTCTCCTTGACCAATCATCTTCCCACCTTTCTTATCTCCCGCAAAAGCAACATAACCTCCATTTATGATCCTATAGTTAGTAAGAAGATCCTTCAATCCTGTCATATGTCTGGAACATCCGCTGTCAATATGCCAATGACTATTTACAACGGCATTTGAATGTTCCTGACATTTATTAAAAGAAAAGAAAAGTTAGACCTTTGCAATAGGCACCCAAGTCTTTGTGTACCTGGGTGGTGAAGCAGATGAAGTATTACAAAAGAAATTATTTACAAAAGTGTTTAATCTTTTTCCCAAAGATTTTTGCTTTGTGCTATTTTGGATTAACTTAGGGCATTGCTTGACAGTGTGACCAGTATTTCCACATTTAAAACAGTGAGACTTCAAACCGGTTTTGGGAATTCTGTTGACAGGAATTTTATCGATTACAATTTCCTCATCACATTCAGACAGTTGTGAGTCACAGTCACTGTAAGTGTCATAGAGTTCTTTTAACTTACTTGTTGTGACTTTAACTGTATCAGATTTAGGTTTTGGTTTAAGAATGTATGAAAAAGATGATTCCTTCTCTTTTGGTTTTGAAATTCTCACAGGTGTGAACGTTGGAATTTGGTGAGTGAAGAACTTTTGAAAGCAGTTTGTTTTGGTTTGACTTTCAGAGACTTGACCTGAAAGTTTGTCTTTCTCATTCACACACACATTATTAATCAAATCAGCATCATTCAACACATTAGGGTTTGAAGTGGAGCACCCTAAATTACTATTAAACATGAAATTGTCTGAATATGACACATTACTACAAACAGGATTATCTAAACAAATGTCTTCAAAAGACTTCTTGGAATCAGAACTACTGCAATCACTACTGCCAGAACAACCGAGCCCAACACTCCCACCATATGCGTACTCCTCTCTAACTTCCTTAAGGTTTACTTCACTTAAACCTGCAATGGAACTGTCAGTATCGTTCTGCATAATCTCTTGAATTAACTCATTTGAGGGATGAGGAATAGGTGTAGGAGAATAACAGAAAGTACTTGGTGGAGGATAGGCATATGTTTCATTGTTACTAAGACCCAACCCTGTCTTAACTCTGGCCCCCCTTTGTTTCTTGCACAGTTCTTCCCTTTTCATACCCGATATGGTCCACTGCTGCAATTTGTTTTTAAGCTTTCTTGCTTCAAACTCAGCAAGTGTAACTTGCTCAGTCAAGTAGTTAATCTCACAGTTCTTTTCTAAAAGAGTTCTTTTTAAGTGTTCATTTTCCTTTAAAGCTTCTCTTAACTTAACAAAATATTTTGATTCACTTAATTTAAGCTCTTTGATGGTTCTTTTTAATTCGTTTTCGTTTGACATTAACAGTTTATTTGCTTTGTATATGCCAATTAAACGAATTTTGCAAGCAGATGAACACATATCTTCTATAACATCATAAGGAAGACCGATTACCAGTTTTTCGGCGGCCAGAGCACGATCACATTGACAGTAGGGAGTGCTTCTTTTGAATTCATCAACTGCATCCAGCCTTGCCTTTTCAATCATTTCTTCCAAGCTAGCCATAGACTCCTCCTCATGCTTTACTTCATTAACAGCGGCTTCACAAACTAACCCTGAATGATTCAGATGTCCTTGAGCAATAACACCTGATTGAACTTTAACAGCATCCTCCACTTTCTCTTCTTCTTCATTTCCAAAAAATTCTTTGAACGGATCAAAGAGATTTATATCATTGTGATCAAACTCAGTAATTTCAGCAACAAGGGCATGGTTGATCTCCTCCTTGGTTTCTTCGATTTCTGCACTCCAGTCAAAGTTGGTGAGAAGTGCAGTTTCATTCTTTGACTTTGCTTCCTCAACCTTTTCTTGAATTGGAGCAGATCTTGGATTTGCAGAGTTAACTGGCTCAGTAACGATTGGCAATGGGCATTCTCTCTTGAAGTGGCCCAGTTGTTTGCAGTTATAGCATCGTAACTTTCCCTTGTCATAACCCAGCTTAGCATTCTGTCCTTGATTTCCAAAGTTTCTTCTACCAGTTCTTTCCATGAATCGTCTAGCACGAAGAGTGAGCATAGCCATCTGCCATTGAATATCTGTTTCCTCCAGATCATCAGGGTCCACCTGATACATATCTTCTACTGTCATACCCTTCCCTTTCATCTCACCTGCAACAAGAGCTTCATAACTGTGAACAAACATTCCAAATAAGGCCATAGTATCTGACGGAATCTGGGTGCTGACAGACGCATTCGAGCTAGAACCAACATTTGAAGGAACACCAGCAGATTTAGCAGACGCATGACTTGATGGTCCTCTAGATGCAGCACTATAGACATAAGAGTTTGCAGCGGATGAGATAAGTGCAGCATTTTGAGACGGAATGTTTGGAACCATCATTGACTGATTATATTCTCTTCTTTTTACATCAAGGTCGAAAGACTTCAGCTTGTTGATGACGTCCATCAGTTTGTAGTCAGGAAAGTTTCTCTCTTGTTTCAGCAGCTTGATTTGAAGGCTCCATTGAGGAGGAAGAGAATCTAACAATTTTGCAACTTGTTCGTGATTGCCCAGCTTTTCATCATATTTCTTCAGATTACTTGACACAGATAGGAATCTATTTGTAATATCAGTCAAGTTCTCTTGTGAATATCCCACAAAAGAGTTGAATTCCTTTTCAGCCTGAGCCTTTCTATCCAGTTTCAGATCTTCATTGCCATCATAAAATTCACACAATGCATCATACAGACTCTTTGCAGTTGTGTGTTCTGCAAACCGGTTGAAGATGTCCTGATGTAAGCAAAGTATCAGTGCCCCTAATGCCTTCTTGTCACGATCCAGTAACTTGATATCTGTTTCAGTAAAAGTAGTTGGGTCTGTGTTCACTGAGGTGACGGTTCCTTCAACTGTTGTGGGCACATGCGGACCATTTACTATAGATTCCCATTGGTTGTAGTCCGTGTAGTAGAAGAACGCTTTCAAACATCTTTTCCAGTCTTCAAAGTTTTCACCACTAACAAGCCTCGGTGGCCTGTTAGGTTGAACGCTGTCTAGATCATTCATATTAAGTGTTGAAGAAGTCATAACTTTGAACAGATTACAGATTCGCTGAAAAATGACAGATTCGCTGGCTAGTTTCGCTAGAAGAACACAGCAGATTCGCTGGTAGATTCGCTGGTGACAGATTCGCTAGACAGTCAAACAGATTCGCTGACGAGCAAGCACAGATTCGCTGGCCTGATTTTGGCAGCAGTTTCGCTTGCACAGTCAGTCAAATAGATGAACTTTCGTTCGATGATATGTTAGATTCGCTGGCCACAACACAATCCAAGCAGGACAAAAATTTGAATTTAGATTCGCTGGAAGAACAGACAGTTTCGCTGGTTGAACAAATAGTTTCGCTGGTAGCTCAACCACTCTGAAACAGTACGGAAACAGCTCGAAAACCCTCAAAACTTGACCATTTGCCTACAGGTTTGTTTTAAAAGCTTTCTATGTCCAAATACCACAAACCATGAGCAAAATACAACACCAAAACACAAGAAACAAGCTTCAAACAGAATCAAAGTGTTTTGACCCAAAAACTTCGAAAATCAACACAAAAATCACTTGAATCAAACAATCAAGAGCACTCAGGCTCTGATACCATATTGTTGGTCCATAATGATCGTGATTTCAGTGCTTTGTTGACTTGTTTAACCCAAATAAGTCAAATACTTGAAGAACAAAGAGTAAAAGTCCAAATAACCCAACAACAAGATCTAACACAGAATCGAGGTAAATAAGCTACAATGATAAGTAGAATAAGCTCCTAGCACCTCAATAGAACGATTACACAACACAAATCAGTGAAGAATAGCTTGAGTAAAAGATGTGCAAAAGTTGTATAAATGTGAAGATAAGGTTACAATATATAGTAGTGTTAGGTTCGCTGATAGATTCGCTCTAGCGAATCTATCCAGCGAACCAACACAGGTTCGCTGGGCACATAGGTTCGCCCAGTCGACACCTAGATACAAAAGACACTATGACCTGCGGGCGAATCAATAGATTCGCCCGTAGGTTCGCTAGTACTAATAACATCACAAGATAAACAATTACATGCAAAAGTAACACCGACAAGCCGGTGAGTCCAACCTATACATAGTGACTATCATAACATAATAACTTCCATTGTTTTCCCAATCTTGCTCTTACGAACTGCTGCTTCGGAAATATAGGAGGATGTCCCATATTCATAAAACATTCTTGACATTCAGCAGTTATGTATTCATCAAGAGCACCAACTTCTTCTTCATCCAATCTTAGAGCAGTCCCGATAGACTCTTCAGACACAGTTATTTGTAACTGTCTGGTAATATTCCCTCTTACAACTGATACACCTGCCTCATTTGTAACAACCTTTGCTGTCCTCCAGAAACATTTGATCAATCTTGCATATACAATGGGTTTGACACACATTGCATATACTGATAGTTTCGAGATGCACCGAGCTTGGATCTAGATCTGAGATTGTTTGGTGATGTTGTTTGCAATCAGTGATGCGGAAACTCACTGATCACGTATTGATGCTTGAATGTTCATGAAGATCAATGCAAAGTATGATGAAGATGATGATAATATGAATAGGTGAATTGTATTAGATCAATGGAGAGGTTACAAATTGATATGGAATGAAATGTAGGCAACTCTTTAACAAATGACCTAGGTGATGGTATTTATAGTCCATACCATTCACCTTACAATGTAACCTAAAACACGTGCAGTTAAGCACAAACGCGCATTTAAGCACAAAACGATTACACAAATATTCTAAGACAAATACAATTAATGAACGTCTTCACCCGCGCTTGCTCGTGATGATGCTCGATATCTTACTCGCTTATATTTGGAAAGTGACATCTTCAAATAACCCCAACAGTACTCCCCCTAAGATGACACTTTACAAATCTGACATATCAGCTTAAATCTTCATGTGACGAGCATAGAGAGCAACTTAAAGTTTTGGTATGCATTATCTTCAAGAGGACCCAACAGTACTCCCCCTAAGATGATGCTGCCAAAACTATGTCTTTCAACAAGCAATCTGCATCCTTCTCTCCCTTTAAAGTAACATCAGAGGCTATGGAAAGAAATAAGCAGAGAGTGGATTCCGGTGAATCTATATATCAGCAACGGGATCTTCTTCAATGGTTGAAGTAGAATGAGAAGACTTCTTTGACTTAGAATACTCCCCCTCAACTTTTGCTTTAGAGGTTAGCGAGATCTGTGTATGAGGTATTAAGAGGAGGATTCTTAACACTCAGCAATCTGACTTGGAGATCATTAGACTGGAATCAGGCTTGAACAGGAACATCTTCAAGTCGTGTGGAAGCTTGTTCTGCAATGGAAACAGTTCCTGCAACTCAAAGAAAAACATTAAAACTCAGGCAATAATGTGCATTTATCATCAATGTAAAGATTAAGTTCTCAACCGGATGAGATATTGCTCGATCAACAACTCCTACATGTTAAACTGCCAACACAAAAGAAAAATATTAAAATGACAATCTTTTTGGTGTTTTTGAATTTTTCAATGTTTTTGATATTTTTGGAATTTTCTCTTTACATTCTGAATCTTTAACCTGCAATGAGATCATACCAGCAATTAATCCAACACATGTTTTGCAGTTTTTAAAATAGACATTTGAATTGTGAAGTAATTGAGTGATGAATTGTTGAACAAATCAATTAGCTCGAAGTGAAAAACTTACTTTTTCTATTATTGATGATCAATTAGGTTGATTAAGAATAAGTTTTGAGTGACCCATACTTTGCACATTAGAAAGTTATACACCTCATCTAAATATCCTGAGAACAACTCAACCCGTCAGGTCACTTACAATCATAAACAGTGTGGAATTTGGGTTCTATTTGGATTTGGTCCACTTTGGGACTTCTTTTGAATTCCTTTTTGGAATTTATCTTCTGAATTCCATTTTGGAATTTTGTTTTGGTGACGGTCCACATTTGGGACTCTTTTTGTTCCAACTTTGGGAATCTTTTGCTGCACCTTGAAGCTCAAAAGAGACTTCGTGTGAGACTTCAGGTCTGTGGATACCACAACAAAGAAGCTCACGATGCGGTTCATCACACTGAATAGATTGCATCATTACCTGATGTATATCGTTGCATCACAAGATATCTATTTGATTTGTATAAACGTTTCACATGAACTAAGATGTTTCAACCACAAAAACTCATTAGAATTTAGTTAAATCATCAAAGAATATACTTGTTCAGTATAATTGTCTGAGCCGTCTAGCACATCAATTTTCACGCTTAAGTCTTTATTATGTAAAATGATGTGTCGAATAACTCTAGTGTAGCTATCATTTCATGTACGTGCAAGTAGATTCAACATATTTTTGGATTTTTCTGGTTTTATCATGTTTTTTTTTTTTTTTAATAATGATTTCTCCCCCTAAACTTTTAAATTTCTAAGAAAATTGAAAGTTTAATGAAAAGAAAATGGCAGATATGTTATCAACGTATGAAGAGTGCATGCAATATACTTAATCTAAACAGACGAAATGAAACATCGGTTGTTTCTTGCACTGCCATCATTGTTTGATTTTTGAAAATGTTTTTTTAAAAATTCCTTCAATGATTCCTTTTTGTTTCCAACTCCATTTGGTGTCAGTTGCATCGAAAACATCATGAACAAGATTCGGTATCTTGTCATGATAAGGGATCAGCCACAGTCTTCTTTTCTTTGTTTGACCGGCCTCCATAACTGTCCCTAACACACTAACAAATCAGTTAGAGGTAATGACCCAAACCATTTCGGTTTTGGGTCGTCCAAATTCATCAACATAAGTGATATTCTCATAAGTGCAAGGAATACCTTCAGGTGGTGGTTCTGATGATACAATGTAATTTGTACCTTCATCTTCTTTCATGGATTGTTTGTCAAAAGAGAAATTATAGTCATTTTCAAACAGATTATAATTTTCTTTTAAAAACAGGTTTTGTTGACTATATTTCTTATTCAAAGATTGATTCACAATTGGAATCATTTTATCATTTAAATCATGATTTCCCTTTTTGTTTTTGACAAACTTTGGTGTCCATGAATCATTGACATGTTGATTTTCATCAAACGAATGTCTATGATTAGATCTTTTAAAGTTAAAAAAATACCTGGAAGGGTATGCACATGATGAACTTCTTTGGACTGACCTTCTCGGCTTGTAGTAGCACTCAGATGTGTTGTGATTGACCATGTCACAAATAGAGCAATACTTGTTGTAGTAACATTCCATTGTGTCGTGGTTGTACATCTGACAGTTGATGCAGTACTTGTTATAGTAGCATTCCGTTGTCGTGTGATTGTACATTTCACATATCTCGCAGTACTTCTGATGAGCCTTGAAGGGAGACTTCTTTCTTTGCTTTTGAGAAGCTTTTGCAGTTGAATCTTTTTCTTGATGATGAGATTTGACCTCAGAATCTTGTTGAAGCTTGATTGAAGAAGCTGGAGTCTTGAACTTTTCACCTTTTGACCCATAAGGAAAGACACCTTGACTGTAAATACAATCTGAGATATGATGAGTTTCAGAGTCACAGATTAAACAGTATACGTCACTGTTTGAATCACTCGGGGATTCAGAATCTTGAGACTTTGGAGTTGAAGAAAGCCGTGGTGTAGAATCAGATGAAGCGGCCTTTATCTTATTCTTCTTGGCTTTGCTCTTCTTTCTTCTAACCTTCTTCTTCTTCTTTAACTGAACCTCTTGTGTCTTTTCTTCTTCTTCTTGAGAAGATAGTGATCCAACAATTCCGGTTGGCACTAATCCCTCTTTTTCTTGTTCGGATGACTTTGCTTTTTCAGCTTCTTCTTTGATAAGCACCAGATCAGATTGTGATCTGTTTAGTTTGTTAGTAAGCTCAATGAGTTGAACATTCAGATTATGCTTTTCGATAAGCATTGAATCAACATTCTGTGTAAGAGATTTGAATCTGTCTTCACACAGTTTGTGATCTTCTTGAAGAATTTTGAATTTCTCTTGTTCTTCTTGAAGCTTGGTTTTCAGACTGTTGTTTTCTGAATTAACCATTTCAGAGAGTTTCTTCAACGTTGTAATCTCTTCTTGCAAATCTTTGATCACACTGGATGAGTGTGCATTTGATTTTGCAGCTTCATTCTTTGCATTCATTGCTTCTCTTTCACTTTTCTTGAGTGACTCTTGAAGAGATGTGATTCTTTGATCAGATATTTCGTGTTGTTCTTTCAGATTCTTGTGCATGGTTTCTTCTTTCTTTAGTTTATCACAAATCTTGAATGAATATACTCTATAGTGTTCAACTTGTGTGAAACACTCTTTCGTGCACATCTTTTCTCTTACGTGAATTGGCATTTCAACATAAGAACTGTTCATATCTTTCTCGGTTTCATTTTCAGACATCAATTTCTTAATTTCTGAATTCAATTGAGCAATTGTCTCATCTTGCTTTGCAATGGTTTCTGACAAGTTGCTAATTTCTTTTTCTTTCTTTTCAAATTCTTGAATGGGAACAAAATCATTCTCTTCACTCCAATCATATTCTTCTTCATTTTCATTATCATCAGATTTCGATTGAGATACGAGAGCATGTTCATGAAAGTGTCTTCTCTTTTGGTCACAAGCTTTGGCAACTTGAAAAAACGTTTCAAACGTTTGATTAAATTCTGCGATGAATTCAGTGATGATTTCTCTTTCATTTCCTTCTTGAATCATTGATTTCATTTTGATGAAATTTTCTTGCTTCAATTATTTCTTTGAATGTAAATTAGATTGGATCGACCCAATACTAATTTTTACAACTTTTGTTTAAATTTTGGATCGGCCCAAAAATTTAAATTTTCAAACACGATTTGTGTAATGAATTTGAACTTGATTTCTTGACGTTCCAAAGATTTCAAACGAATTTGAAAACCTTTCAGACAATCGTCAATTTTAAAACACTTCTTCTTGATTGACTTGCTTTTCGTTTCTTGATCATTTAACAGAGAAGTTGCTTGTATGTTGTAAATTTGCAACAATTGTGATCTTCACTTAGATTAAGATCAATGACACATGTCTTGAAAGTAAACAAATTATTTTTGAGTCAGCAACAACTTGACTTAATTCTTTGTGTATCAGCAACAACTCCTGTATCGAATAAAAAACACAGCGGTTAACACCAATATAATACGTGAAGTATGCTGAAAAATACACAAAGATGATAATATAATAGAAAAATAATGCAACTAAGATCAATTTTATCAATAACACTTTATCAATGATAGCACATTAGCTCAATTATCATGTGTAATTAGCAGCAAGTTTCTTGACAATTGTATTATAATCACACAATTAAACACTGATCAACAGTAAGACACTTCAGCAGCAGCCACTATGCTTTTCAGTCGATTTTAAATGTGTAGCAGCAGCATTTAAACAATAGTGTACAAAGTTGCAGCAACTTTAAAGCTTTTCAGTCCATTTAGTCGTGTAGCAGCAGCTGGTGTACTATGTTGCAGCAGTCCAACAGTGAATCAGCAAGGTTGAACAGTTTGTAGCAGGAAGAAAAGAAGGTCGACGACTTGTTTTAATGAGCAAACAGTAGCAGCAGTAGTATGGTCTGATCAATCAACCTTTAATCTAGTCATACATCATCAACATTATCAATATAAAGTCGATTCAGCAGCAGCAATGAGCTTATAACACTTTATCGTTCAAATTAGCTTCAACTGCTTTTTGTATAAACAAAACAAAACACGAAAAACAGCAGCAACTATGATATGATCGATCAGCTTTTATTCATTCAAACATCATCAACATCAACACTATAATATGATTCAGCAGCAGCACAACATTTAATACTTTCAGTAAGACTTTCAAATTCACGATCAGCAGCAACACATCAAACTAATAAATGCAAGAACAACTTTGAAGTTTTTGTATTTCAGATCAGTGTTCTTGTTTCAGCAACAACAAGTTTCAGCAGCATCAGCAGACTTCAAAAACTTTGTAAGACTAGAGTCGAATCATCACATAAAATGATAAGTTTTCTTCATGTGATCAGCAGCAGTATAAAACAACAATCAAATAATCGTGTGGTGTTTGTTTGTTCACAAAATCACTCGTATGAACTTTTCTTCATAACACTTAGCCGCATGAAGTGTTCTTGATCAACTTTTGTTGTTGACACGGCTAGAACAAACTCAGCCGCATGAGTTTTTCTTTCACAACACTTAGCCGTGCGAAGTCTTCTTGATCAACTTTTGTCATTGACACGGCTAGAACAAACTCAGCCGCATGAGTTTTTCTTTCACAACACTTAGCCGTGTGAAGTTTTTGCAAAAGGAGCAGCCGTATGAAGATGATTTGCTGAAACAACTACAAAATGAAGAAATAACTCAGTTGTTTGATCGATATCTCTTCACACCACTTGATTACTTTGAAGATATTTCAGCCGCATGAAGAGATTGTTTACAATAGTAGACGTATGAAGCTTTTTCAATGCTTCAAAAACACACCAACTTTCACTTCAACTGAATCACAATCAGATTTTTTTTAATTTTTTTTTATGAATCATTTCATGATGAAACTCTGATCATATCAGCTGTTAATTCTTCAATTCTACAAAACAGTTTGACTTTTGAAAAGTCAAAATTGTGATGAACACAAAATTAAAACTTCAATTTTTGTTGTTTCTGATCAATTCAACACTTGAATTAGCTTAGAAATGATGTTTCTAACAATCCTTCAAAGTATTACACCTTGAAACAAGCTAAATCTCATTCATATCCGGATTTTTTGATGAAGAACTCAACAAGTGGGTTTTGAGATAAATTGACAAAATATGGATTGAAATCAACAAATCTGAATGGTTGGATCATCAACGAGGCTTAGGATTATGATTTCTAACATATCTCAATCAACAATTTCTCAATATCAACAACAAATTTCAGATCTCAAATTTGAGTAGTGAAGAACACGAACATGAACAATTTCTTCAAAAACACAGTCAAATCTTCACCAATTGATCTCAAACTTTGCAGTTCTTCACACAAACATGAATCAAAGCTAATGGTAGCTAAAATTCCATCAATAACAACAACAATCAGAGATCACCCAACAGCTCTGATACCAATTGATAGTGTGATAGTTCGAGAGACGAACCGAGCTTGGATCTAGATCTGAGATTGTTTGGTGATGTTGTTTGCAATCATTGATGCGGAAACTCACTGATCACGTATTGATGCTTGAATGTTCATGAAGATCAATGCAAAGTATGATGAAGATGATGATAATATGAATAGGTGAATTGTATTAGATCAATGGAGAGGTTACAAATTGATATGGAATGAAATGTAGGCAACTCTTTAACAAATGACCTAGGTGATGGTATTTATAGTCCATACCATTCACCTTACAATGTAACCTAAAACACGTGCAGTTAAGCACAAACGCGCATTTAAGCACAAAACGATTACACAAATATTCTAAGACAAATACAATTAATGAACGTCTTCACCCGCGCTTGCTCGTGATGATGCTCGATATCTTCACTCGCTTATATTTGGAAAGTGACATCTTCAAATAACCCCAACATATACATACTTGGTTCTTCTCAGAAATCAAATCATATCTCTATAGCCGTCAGCTTCTGGTATAGATTCATCCAATAAAGCCACAAGATTGTGCTTTGGTTCAAACTTGAGGTCATTCATCTGATAATAAACAAAGACATGTGTGTTAGATGTCAACAATTGATAAATAAGCAATATTTATTTGATGAAGTTTATCACAAGATTCAAATCATTTTTAGCATCAATTGATCAATTAGCCTTAGATTATGTATCATTTGTGATCAAGATCATGAACAAGTTCAATGTTCATCAATGGCGGTTTCGACAGAAATTTGAACTTTTCCTTTGATTCAGTCGATTTCAGATGTTTTGATGTTGATTAATGGATGAATATTGGTGATTAACCGTTACTACAACCTATTACAACAATCGATTTCAGTTTTTACACAGATAATCAAAATGTCGATTCAAGTCCTATAACTGTTCATCATCAACATTTCGATTTTAAGAACAACAGTAGTGTCGATGAAGTTAGATCATGATTATTATACCTTATTCAAGCTCTAAAACTTGTTACAGAATCGGTGATTGAATATGATATAAAGCGATTTGATATACAATGCTTGAATGGTGTTTGTGAAAAATGATAAGTGTTTGAGAAGAGGTGGGTATTTATATGTAGATGAGCCGGCTCAAAATTAGCTCAAATTCTTTGAGAAGGGTCAACATTTCAGACGGGTCAACATTTATGCCCAATAGCCTTGGACGGGTCATGTTACTGTTTGGAAGGTTCAAACCTTTTGGACGGGTCAACATGTGAACATACAATTTTAACATGTAAAAAACACTTAGTCGGGTCACACACTGTTGAGACGGGTTAAGTACCGTTGAGCCGTGTCAACACTGTTGGGACGGGTCAGAGTGTATGCACATTAAAATTTTCTTCATGTAAAACCTGGTCGGGTCAGACAACTGTTGAGTCGTGTCAACATCAGTTGAGACAGGTCAACACTTGTTTAACATAATTTCACCATGTAGACATGAGTCGGGTCATGATATAGCCGTGTCACAAAGTTTGGAACGACTACACCTTTGTTTTGTTTTACCCATCACCCGGCTGAACAGTAGCATTGTCTTCTTTCATCACCCGGTTGTATAGTAACATTGTCTTTTGTTACCCGGCTACACAGTAGTTTCAAATTCTTCATCCGGCAAAGTAATCACTACATCACCCGGCTTGTTATAAACCAAACTCGATCATCCGGCTAGATATATATCACTCGACTGTACAGTAATGTATGATATCATCACCCGGCTACAACACTTAGACGATTTTTCTTCACTTTCTTTGTCTTGTTGACTTTTCAACGGCATTTATTGCACCTGCAATCATTCTCGACACATTAATTAGACACGACATCCTTATTAGGGTTTGTGTTAATTAAATATAAATCATGATCTAGGGCAACAAATTTAACACATTAAATTCACTCAAAGTTTCCTTTTTCATTTTTCTCAAAAATACATTATGCAAACATTTTTGCATTACCAATATTTCTATATCCCGAAGTATTATTTCTTCAATCAAAAACAAATCACAAGACTTCAGGTTTGTTTTTATCATATGCAATACATTTGCTTTCATTAACCACTTGATCCTTACATTCAACACACTTATTTAAAATATTTTTAAATTTTTGGCTTTTAAAAATATTTTTGTACTTTTTCTTCAATTATTTCTCCCCCTAAACTTGAAATTTCCTAGAAATTTTTAAGTTTAACAAGAGTGTCAAAAAGTCAGCAAAGACTCCATATGCCAGGACACACAAAGCACACACATTAAAGTAAATACATATGCAATGCAATGAATCAAACAATTGCAGTGAGATCAAACCATACATCATCTGAACATGTTTTGTAAGTTTTGAATAGACATTTGACTTATGTTTGATTGAGTGATGATATGAAAACATATCAATTAGCTCGAATTGACACACTTACTTTTTCAGTATCATGATGAGATTAAGGTTCGATTAGAATGACTTATATGACCCACATGTATACATATGTCAACATATTTCCTTATCAACAACTACTCGAATGCATGTTGCACAAAAACCTGGTTACTTACAAACATAAACAGTGTGGAATTTGGGTTCTAATTGAATTTGTTCCACTCTGGGACGTCTTTTGAATTCCATTTTGGAATTTTTCATTTCCTATTGTTCCCCTTGGGAATCTTCTTAATTCCATTTTGGAATTTTGATTTGGTGACGGTCCACATTTGGGACTCTTTTTGTTCCATCTTTGGGAATCTTTTGCTGCACCTTGAAGCTCAAAAGAGACTTTGTGTGAGACTTCAGGTCTGTGGATACCACAACAAAGAAGCTCACGATGCTGTTCATCACACTGAATAGATTGCATCGTTACCCGATTATGATCAAATAATATCACAAGACGTTCATCAAAAGATATATATTTAGACATGTATAACAAAGGAACTTAACACAAAGATCATTAGGTTAGATTTGTCAACAATGAACTTACTTTTTCAGTCTAATTGCCTGAGCTGTCTCGCACATCAATTAACACTTATCAATCTTTATTATTAAAAATGATGAAACAGATAATGTCTAGTGTAACTATCATCTCTCACTTTTTGGAACGTAGATTCTTATGACATGATTTTTCTTTGTTTTTGCTTTTTCTTTCTTTTTGTTTTCTTTTTCTTTTTTATGCATACTCACAATGCAAGAATAAAAAGACATAGGAATCAATACTTGACATTGACTTATTATATTTTTGAATTTTATATTTTCGGATTTTGTATTTTGATTTTCATAAAATATAATTAATCATGGTTGATTAACCCTATGGATTGAATTAAGAATTCAAACCGTCTTGACAAGAATGGTTTTGTGAAAAGATCTGCCAGTTGTTTGTCGGTATGAACTTTAATCAAAATTATTAAACCTTTTTCAGAGTTGTCTCTGAGAAAATGATATCGAATTTCGATATGTTTTTTTTAGTGTTGAACAGGATTAGCAGTAATGAACATAGCAGCAGCATTGTCTATGTTAATAGGAGTTTTGAGAAAGTTAAACCAGTAGTCAAGTAATTGGTTTTGTAACCACAAAACTTGAGAACATCCTGCAGATGCGGCAATTTATTCTGCTTCAGCAGTGGATATGGAAACATTTGTCTGTTTTTTGCATTGCCATGAGACTAGGCAAGGACCCAGAAACTGACATCCACCCGTGGTCGATTTCCTGTCAAGAGCACAGCCACCTAAGTCACTATCAGAATAACTATATAATTCAAAATTTCCTTCATAAGGATACCATAACCCGAGATTCGGTTTCCCTTTAAGGTATCTGAAAATACGTTTGACAGCAATCAGGTGCGACTCTTTAGGATCGGACTGATATCTGGCACACACACATACAGCATACATGATGTCTGGTCTGGATGCATTAAGATAAATCAGTGAACCGATCATTGATCTGTAAAGTGTTTGATCAACAGATTTGCCTTTTGGATCAGGTTGGATTTTTGCAGTTAACATCTGATGGAGTTCGAATAGTCTGACAATCTTGCATCTTGAACTTCTACAGCATCTTTTCAACAAACGTTGATTGGTTGATAAAAATTCCGTCTGCTGACTGTTTTACTTGCAATCCGAGAAAGAAATTAATCTCCCCCATAGAACTCATCTGAAATCTGGATTTCATAATCTCTTCAAACTCTTTGCACATGGATGGACTTGTTGATCCAAAGATGATATCATCAACGTACACTTGAACACATAGAAGATCTTCATTTTCCCGCTTCATAAATAAAGTAGGATCAATCTGACCTCTTGAAAAACCATGTTCCAGCAAATGTTTAGATAACGTCTCGTACCAAATTCTTAGGGCTTGATGTAGACCATATAAAGCTTTGCTTAATTTGTATACACGATGTGGATACTCAGGATCCTCGAAACCTGGAGGTTGTCTGTCGTACACGTCATCGGTAATTGGTCCATACAAAAATGCGCCTTTAACATCCATTTGAAACACTTTGAACTTCATGAAAGAGGCATAAGCTAGAAAAACACGAATAGCTTCAAGTCGAGCGATAGGAGCAAACACTTCTTCGTAGTCGATACCTTCTTCTTGAGTGTAACCTTGTGCAATTAGTCTAGCTTTATTTCTAACCACAATGCCACGTTCATCTGGCTTGTTCTTGTACAACCATCTTGTACCAATAGCATTTTCTCCTTCAGGTAAGTCCACTAATTTCCAAACTTCTTGTTTTATGAACTAAAGTAACTCTTCTTGCATGGCTTCAATCCAACTGTTATCTTGTAACGCTTCTAAAATGTTCTTTGGTACCACTTGAGAAAGAAAACATGAATAAAGACAAACGTTTGCATTCTCAGTCTGACTTCTCATGGTTCTCTGATTCAAAGGACCGATAATCTGAGAGATAGGATGATTCCTATGAACTCGGTGAGTTGGGATTTCGTCACCTTGTACTTGAGTCTCCAGATTAGACTGATTCAGATTCGGTAGATCTTATAAAATTGTAGAAGTATGCGGAGTGAAATTAGGAACTTGTTCTGGTGAATTGATGAAGTAGTCAAATGTTTCTGGAACAGCTTCAACATTCGGATCTGATGATGGTTGATTATGAGCAGATCCACCATCATTAGAAGAATTTTGTTGATTCGCATCATTTTCAAGATTGTTTGATTCTTGATCTTCTTGAGAACCAGATGGACCCGGAGCTTGATTTAATACAACGTTATCAGGATAGTGAAATGACATGAACGGATACTCAGAGTTGAGATCATTATCATCGTCATTATCCGAATCATCACTGAAACATGCTAAGTCTCCTGATTCCTTCTTCGTTTTTTCTGAAAAATCAAATAAGTTAGAGTTGAAAGACTTGGATAACGAATCTAAATCAAATAACCATTCGGGACCATGAGCCACTGACGGAAACGAATTTTCTAAAAACTTAACGTTGATAGTTTCAATAACAACATTCGATTTGTTGTTAAAAACCCAATAAGATTTCGAAACTGATGAATATCCTAAGAAAAATCCATCGTCAGATTTTGACTCAAATTTACCGAGATGATCACTTAAATTTAGAATCGACACAGGACAACCAAATGCTTTCAAGTATGAAATATTCGGTTTTCTTCCAAACAATAACTCATAAGACGTATTTTGTTTATCCTGAACCAATAATGTCCTGTTTTGTACAAAGCAGGCAGTAGCAATAGCTTCGTCCCAGAATGTGATAGGGATTTTGGCATCTGCGAGCATCGATCTTGCTGCTTCGATTAGTGTCCGATTTTTCTGTTCTGCGACTCCGTTCTGTTGAGGAGTTCTTGGAGCACTAAATTGACGCGCAATTCCTTTTTCTGAACAAAACGAGTCCACATTAGAATTTTTAAACTCGGTTCCATTGTCACTTCTCAAGATTTTTACTTTGCAATCTAACTGATTTTCAACTTTGATAATGAATTCTTTTAACAACTCAGCAGTTTCAGATTTGACATGCAAGAAATAAACCCAAGAAAATCTTGTAAAATCATCGATGATTTGAACATTTGTTGGTCCGAAAATATCCATATGTAGCATCTGTAATGGCTTTGAAATGGAGTTTTCTAGCTTGGACTTAAAAGACATTCGGTGTTGTTTTCCTTTCAAACATGCTGGACAAAGATCAGTTGTTGAGAATTTCTTTGAAGGTATTCCCACAGCATGATTTCCAGTCACCAGTCGATTCATGATTCTGAAGTTTGAATGGCCCAGCCGTCTATGCCATAGCTGACTCTCATTATTTGATGCATGAGCAATGAGACATGTGGTTTCGGTTTCAGCATCAATCTAAGACATATCCAGTTTGTACACATCTCGATCTCTTGGAGCTTTAACAACCACCCATTCATTGTCAATCTTAAAACCTGGTTTGAGTATGTAACAAAAAGAATCAACAAATAATGTTGAATACGATTTGTCATAAATTTGAGATACACTTAGCAAATTAAAGTTCAACTGTGCACAGTATTTGACTTTATTAAAGCTAATAATCCCATTTGACACCGTTCTTTCACCAGTGATTTTTCCACCAGCATTTCCTCCAAACGCAACATGTGTGCCATTCTTTAGCTTAAAATCTTGAAGCAAGGCATGGTTGCCTGTCATATGCCGGCTGCACCCACTATCAACAAACCATGAGTTGATAGGTCTTTGAGGGCGCACCTGCAATTCAACACTTACTTAGTTAGTTTGGTCAACCCAGGCCCACATGGTCTTGGGTTTTCCAAATCTATCTGTAACAGTAACTTGCTGATAATGTAAGTTATAAAATCTGATTCATTTGAGAGATTTGGTTGAAAACTATTTCTGCCACTAGCTTGATTTGTTTGCTTTCTTCTTAAAGCTGAAAACCATTCCTACAACTTAGGATCAAGGTTGTTTTCAAGTCTTTGATTTCGTATCATCAAAGCTCTTGGCTTAAAACTGCTAACCTGCTAATTTTCTGATGACATTTCCTTAAATCCAAAATTGACTCTTTTGAAAGGTCTCAAATCAGGAGAATGACTTTGGTTTGATTTTTGAAAACCAAAAGATTGATTTCTTTGAAAATTTGGAAAATGAGTCATTTCTCTTGATGAATTTTTCTGAAAGAAACAATCTACAGTGTCATGATTTCTCCTTTCACATATATATAAAAACATTATTCTGTAGAATGATTTTTTTCATCACAGTAATCGCAGTACCTGTTAAAGAAACACTCAGCAGTAACATGATTATAACGATCACAAATCTCACAATGTTTCTTACTGATCTTAAAGAGCCGATTATTAACTTTAGATGTTGAACCAACATGTGATTCATTAACAAACTTGTTTGTTTTAATGTTAACTTGGTTCTTTTGTGGAGATTTTGGTTGTGACTTTGATTTCTTGTTATCAAATTTTGGTTGATTGGGAACTTGATTCAATTTTGAAACATCTTGCTTAGTTACCTTCTTTGATTCAAATCTTTTATCATTGACAGCGGAAGTCTTAGGACCCGAACCTGATTTCAGACCAGAGTGAGATTTGATCTTAGAATTTATTTGGTTACCATGAGATGAATTCATATCAAATGTTCCTGCTGACACAAACTTGATTGGTTTGATTTTAGACACTTTCTTTGTCACAGGTTTTACAGTTTCAGTTTTAACAACTTGAGCTTTGGTGTTGTCATTTGATGTTATGAAATTTTTACCTTTTGGCTGTTTCATTTCAGATTGATTGTTTGACAATTTCAATTTCTGAATCTTTTCTTTCGAAACTTCAGTCTTTTTCAGTGTTTCCTTTTTGATCAGCTGATCAGCAACACGATCTTTCTGCTCCTTTTTCCACTTGTTGTATTCTGGATCGTTGTAACCTGAGAATTCTGCTTCATCCTTCACCGGTCTGCTGGTTTCGGATTCAGTTCCGGATATTCAACAAGTTGCACCAGAATAGGATCAGATTTGTTACTTGCCTCGTCACCAGCTTCAACAGTCTTACTGTCATCTTCTTTCAAACTTTCGATTAAAACTTCAGACCCTTCGGATTCGGATTTGCTTCTTTGAATTTCTTTGAATCTTTGTTCATTTTCAGGTGAATGATCAAATTCATTAAAGTTTTCTAGTAAAGTGTTAGTGATTGATTTAGACATTGGTTCATGCGTGAAACCCAATCCCATTCTGTTTTCTTTTCTATCACTTATCAACTTTGCTAGAATTGCTTTTGAACTTTTCATTTTGGTCAATTCAACTTGAGTTGCTGCATGAGCAATCTTTTCTAGTTCAAAGTTCTTTGTCATTTCTTCCAATTGTTTATTTGAAAGTTCCAGTTCCTTCAAGGTTTTGTTCCATGATTCTTTAAGTGACAATATCTTCTCATTAGCAATTTTCTTATCCTTTTTAAGTTGTTCATGAACTTGTTCATATTTACTTAATTTGTCACCAATTTTAAATGAATGATTTCGATAATGTTCCACTTGTTTATTGCATTGTTCAGAACATAACCTACCTTTCACATCATCAGGTAAAGGAACATAGTTAGGGGGTAATTCGATACTAACCTTTGGTTGATTTGTTTTAGAAGATGAGAAAGATTCTTCAGATGTAGCCATAAGAGCAATCTCTGATTCAGATTCTTTAGTTGGATCTGATTTTGCACTCCAATCATACTCTTTTGAATCTTCACTAACATCATTAACCATTTGGTAATCTCCTTCTTCAGACCAGTCTTCTTCCTCAATTTCACAGACAAGTGCCAAACTAGAAGTAAGATTAGATGTAAACTGTTCCACATAAGCACTCCAGTCATATCCAACTTTGATACTAACCACAAGTGTTTTGGTCTGATCTTCAGGTTTTTTACCTTCATCTTTCAGCTCTGGCATTGGAAGACTTTGATATGTTTTTTGAATGAAACGTTGATTTCTGTTATGATAACTCGAAGACTGTTGTGAGTTCTGACTTTGACCTTGATGCTGATTCTGTCCACTTGAACTAGCTTGACCATTATAATTCTAATTCTTAGGAGCTTTACATTCCGTTGAAAAATGACCATAGCATTACAGTTGAAACATCTGGCCTTTGACTTGTCAAAACCAACTGTCTTGTTTGCATTTGGCTTGTAACTATGATTCACATTCGCATGTTTCTGAGTTTCGGTATGCAACCATAACCATTTGCCAATTTAAGTCCATCTCTTCAACGTCATCAGGATCCATTTCAAATAGGTCTTGAAGAACAACATCTAATTGAGTCAAATGACTTCCCTGATAAGCTTGGAAGCTTGCCATGAATGCAGTAAATGCATTCTTAGTTTTATCATCTTGTAACAAGATGTTCATGACATCTTTTACTTTTGCTTGGATTGTTGAACTTTGATTTTCTACTTGAGATTTCATTGGTTGAACTTGAACTCTTGGTGGAGATTGAGGTTGAGAGAAAATTGGTGAACTTGATTGATATGATGAATCAGTGTAAAAGCTAGCACCAACAAACAAATCACCCTCATCATCAGTTTTAACTGCATCTTGAGCAAGAAAAGCATTCTCAACGGTATTAGAAGGATTCACCACAAACGTGTATTGAGCATGAGAACTTGATCTGTCAGTGTTTCTTGAACTTTCATCGATTTCAACTTCTTCAATCTTTGTGATAAGGAGATCTAAGTCCATTGAAAACTTCTCTGTATGCTTCAGCAAAGTCACTGTTTGTTTCCATGAAGATGGAAGAGCACACAATAGTCTATCATTCAGGTCTTGAAGATCTGTCTTTGCACCAACATTTGTCATCTCAGTTGTTAGATGCACAAATCTGTTCATCATCTGGTGTATATATTCTCCAGCAATATGCTCAAACAATTCTAATTGTCTCTTCAGTTTCTGCTTCTTGAGACTTCTTAACTGTTCTCCTCCTTCACAAATTGATTTTAATGCCTTGAATAATGTGTAAGTTTGATAAGCATCCAGTCTTGACAACACTTGAAGTGGAAGCCCTTTACACATTAAGGAATAAGCCTTACTGTCATTCTTGACCTTTCGTAAGTCTTCACCTTGTAGATTATCTTCAGGATAAGGTTCAGTTGAATCTTTTGTGTAAGTACTTGCACTGTCAGGAGCAGTCTGAGTAGGAATATGAGGACCTTTTTCAATAGACTTCCACAAATCATTATCAATAGAGCATAGATGGTGTTTCAATCTGATTGTCCAGTTGTTGAAATCTGCACGATTAACCAATCTTGGTACACGATTATCAGAATCATCAATAGGTGACATTTTAAATTTTAAAGAAAATATTTTTGTGTTTTTGTTGATTTTTGTAAAGAACAATTAAAATATTAAAAATAAAAACTATTTTTTAAGTACAGTAAAGAGTTGATGCGAGTAAACAGTAATGAAATAACAAAGTTTGAAACAACTGAAATAAGTCACACGGCTTGAACAGTGAATTTTCTTCACCCGGCTGAACAGTGAGTTTTCTTCTTCACCTGGCTGAACAGTCACACGACTTGATCAGTTACAAATCTTCAAACATTAAAATCTTCACACGGCTGAACTATATCACCTGGCTGAATAGTCACACGGCTTGATGACAATCACACGGCTGAATAGTAAAAACTTGACACGGCAGAACTTGACACGACTGAAAAAGTGAATCACCCGGCTGAACAGTTGTCAAAATTATCACCCGGAAACACTTGACACGGCTGAAACAATAATGACCCGGCTGAACAGTAACAAGTTGATCCCGCTGTAGAGTTGATCACCCAGCAGAATAGTTGCTTCACCCGGCACAACAATAAACAACTTTTACTTGAAAATTCTTCACCCGTCTAGACAAAATTGATTCACACGGCTGCACAGGACCTAATTGTTCACCAAACTAAGTCCAAAAATTTTGTCTGAGTCAAATTTATCACCCGTCTAGTTCATCTTCAACCTGTTCATAATGTTCATCAACATCTTCATACAGATTTTTCTAGATTTTAACACAACTTGTCGAATTTGTCCAAAAATCACACATAAGCATTGATTTATACCGATTATCAATCTCTTATATCAATCAATCCAAAACATGATCAATTTTCGATGAATTTGAGCAAAAATCGATCGGACAGTAAATTTAAATTTCTTCTTAATTCTTTAGATCTGATGAAATCTGATGGAATTTTGCACAATTGTTGTGAATTAGAAATGATTCCGATGATGAATCCGATCTAAAAACATCAACAGATCATTCAGATCATGATTTGAGCAATATTGATGTGTATTTGCTTGATGAATAGCGAAGAACACACGGTACCAACAGCTCTGATACCAATTGATAGGTTCAATTGGATCGATACTAATACAAATCAGAATGATTAACTTACAAACACAACAACTCAATCAACAACACAATCCATTACTTAATAATTCTCTTGCATTGATGATCAAAGCAATAGTTGCAGTACAATGGTGCAGGAGAATACAATCACACACAGTTTCTCTCTCTAACGTGTATTGGTGATCTAGACTCCCTCTCTAACATTCACTAGCAACATGCTTTATGCATCACTACTTAGGGATAATACAAAATTAACCATACACTATACAAACTTGTATAAACAAAGAACAAAATAAATCTTCTAACAGGAACGAGCCCTAACACTGTCAGTCAAATAAACGAGGAGTACGAAAAGTGCATAAACGCCCAAGATCGTATGGATAGAGATGAACGGGAATGTCTGGTTGAACCGGGTGAGTGGACACCATTGCAAGAAAGTCTAAATATTGATGATCATCCACCTGAAGAACTGTATCATCACAATCCAGAGGAGATGACTTCTGTTGATATGCGTCAATGGTTACAATCAAAACATTATCCGTACAAAACCTTGAGAGGCTGAAGAAAGAATCATTGAAGAAGATTGTTGTTAGCTTTCAAGCTTCAGAGAAGATGCACAATCGGATGTTTTTCCTGGATTACAATATCCACAATACTATGAACTTACAAAGAGGTTGAAAGTATTGGGGCCGAAGGAAATCCCACTGATGTCTCTACCTGAAAATGCGCATGAAAAGCGTAAAGATCTAATCGATATGTTTTCGAGTGAGGTGAAAGCTTATCACACTCCTATGAAAGTACGAGAGTCATGGCATAAAGCTACCACAGCAGGTGATATTATGAGATCACTGCTGAGTAAAGGTCAATCTATTGCTGACTTGCTTGATTCGATGATCGTGCCAGAAAAGTCCAAGGATGTGAAGATCATAGCTTGGAAGTATGATGAAGTTTTTGATGCATTCTTGATAAAGTGTGTGAACGGTTTGTGTGATGTTTATCATTACTACTCGAGTATCTTTAAACTTCCAGTTCAAGATCTCAAAGAGTTACACAAATTGCGACTGATTAATCACACGAAGGAAGAAAGAGGTGAAAAATGTGCTATGCTTTTGGATGCTGGGATTAGCCGAATGCCCAAGTTTTTGGAATTTCGTGGCCAGCAAGAAGATTGCATTTAACTGAGCAAGAAGAAGAAGAAGCAGAAAAAGCTAATCGTTTGTGATATGCATCTTGAAGAATTTTTGGATGAATACTTTGATAAAGTGACTAATCCGGGATTGAAAGTGTTCGATGGTTCGCAAAAGACGAAGCCAATTTTGAAGTTTTTCTATCACGAAGAAACGTTTGAACTAAACCTAGTTCAATATTTAGATGACTGGGGGAAAGATATGATCACTTTATTTAGCACTTTCGAGCTCAAACTGCTACACCCATCATACATTGATCATATACGAAGTCATAAAATGGAGAAGGCAAGAGATCCATTGGCTGAAGGAGACAGAAAACTGTTCGAAATTATGATAGAGGTGATTGGAGCTGCTTCAGAAAAGATCAGATTAAGGAAAGCATTACTTAATTCCAACCTTGTAAAGATCAACATTCCGGAGATCGAGTTTATGTGGATCACATCCAAGGGAACATTGGAAGTTCGTGCAAAAGGAAAGAAGAAGCCTTATGAATTTTATGCTAATATTGATTTTGCAGGTATCAACTTGGACACGCTTAAACAAATGGCTGCTTGTGATATACTCACCAATGAGTCCAAACCAAGACAAGCTAAGATTGCAGAAAAGTTCAAGGCCTGCATCGAAGAAGCCATCAAAGAACAAGAAGAATTTACCAGAAAGCAGTTGCTGAAAGTAAAAGATGAACCAGAAGAGTTCGAGTAATCAAGTTGATGATTCAAGAGAAAAATTAAAGATTAAAGCTGAAGTTTTTGATTTGAAGATCAAAGATAAATCTTAGGGGGAGTACTGTTAGGGCTCATTCCTAGTTGAAGATTTACTTTGTTCTTATTTTATATAAGTTTGTATAGTTTAGGGATAATTTTTTATTATCCCTAAGTGTTGATGCATAAAGCATGTTGCTAATGAATGTTAGCGGAGAGGCTAGAATCACCAATACACGTTAGAGAGAGATACTGTGTGTGATTGTATTCTCCTACACTTTGTTCTAAAACTAAATGCTTTGATCATCAATACAAGATAATTATTAAGTAATGAATTGTGTTGTTGATTGAATTGTTGTCTGAGTGTTTAGATCATTCTGATTTGTGGCAGTATCGATCCAATTGAACCTATCAAAACCACAACATTTACCTATATAATCACACCAAAAACAAATTTGATCAAAAAATAAACTTTCAAAAAACCAACAAATTTTCACATAAAACCACAACATTTTACATATATTTAATCACACCAAACCAAACTTTTATCAAAAAATCGCTTTTTTGAAAAAATCAAAAATTTCACATAAAACCACAACATTTACCTATATAATCACACCCAAAAAAATTTGATCAAAAAATCAACTTTCGAAACATCAAAAATTTTCATATAAAACCACAACATTTGCCTATATAATCACACCAAAAACTCATTTGATCAAAAAATCAACTTTCGAAACCACAATAATTACCTATATAATCAAAACAAAAAACAAATTTGATTAAAAAATCAACTTTTGAAAAAATCAAAAATTTTACATAAAACAAAAACATTGCCTGTTGGGGTTATTTGAAGATGTCACTTTCCAAATATAAGCGAGTGAAGATATCGAGCATCATCACGAGCAAGCACGGGTGAAGACGTTCATAATTTGTATTTGTCTTAGAATATTTGTGTAATCGTTTCGTGCTTAAATGCGCGTTTGTGCTTAACTGCACGTGATTAGGTTGAAATGTAAGTTGAATGTATGGACTATAAATACCATCACCTAGGTCATTTGTTAGTGTGAGTAGCCTGCATTTCATTCCATATTCCTTTTAACCTCTCCATTGATCTAATACAATTCACCTATTCATAATATCATAATCTTCATCATACCTTGCATTGAACTTCATGAACATTCAAGCATCAATACGTGATTAGTGAGTTTCCGCATCACTGATTACAAACAACATCCCCAAACAATCTCAGATCTAGATCCAAGCTCGGTTCATCTCGAACTATCAATTGGTATCAGAGCTGTTGGTATTGTGTGTGTTCTTCGCTATTCATCAAGCAGAACACATCAATATTGCTCAAATCATGATCTGAATGATCTGTTGCTGTTTTTGGATCTGATTCATCATCGGAATCATTTCTAATTCACAACAATTGTGCAAATTCCATCAGATTATCATCAGATCTGAGGAATTTAGAAGAAATTGAAAGTTACTCTTCGATCAAATTTTTGCTCAAAATCATCAAAAATAGATCATGTTTTGGATTGATTGATTTAGGAGATTGATAATCAGTGTCAAACACTGCTTGTGTGTGATTTTTGGAGAAATTGGAGAAGTTTTGTTAAAATTCTAAAAAAATCTGTATGAAGAAGATGATGAATATGATGAAATGGTTGAAGATTAACTAGCCGGGTGATAAAATTTGACTTAGACAATATTTTTGGACTTAGTTTTGTGAACAAATAGGTCCTGTGCAGCCGTGTAAAGGAAATTTGTCTAGACGGGTGAAGTTTTGCAAGTAAAAGTTGTGTACTGTTGTGCCGGGTGAAGCTACTGTGCAGCCTTGTGAAGTTACTATTCAGACGGGTGAAGTAACTGTTTAGTCGGGTGATCAACATTACAGCCGGATCAACTTGTTTACTGTTCAGCCGGGTCATTATCTATTTTCAGCCGTGTCAAGTACAGTCGGGTGAAAGTATTTGTTAACTATTGAGCCGGCTGACTGATTCTTTCAGCCGTGTCAAGTTTTTGCCGTGTCAAGTTATATCTTTTCTGCCGTGTGACTATTCAGCCGGGTAACACAGTTTAGCCGGGTGAAGATATCAATTGAAGTTTTACAACTGTTTTGCCGTGTGACTGTTCAGACGGGTGAAGATATTTTTCAGCCGAAATTTCATTGTTCAGCCGGGTGAAGAACAAAATTTCATTGTTCAGCCGTGTGACGTATTTTTAGTTGTTTTAAACTTGTTATCTTAATTTGTTACTGTTTTAGTTGCAATTAGTTTAAAATTTTTAACTGTTTCTTTTCAAAAATCAACAAAAACACAAAAATATTTTCTTTAAAATCTTTAAAATGGCACCTAATGATGATTCTGATAATCGTGTTCCTAGATTGGTTAATCGTGCAGATTTCAAGAACTGGACAATCAGATTGAAACACCATTTATGCTCCATTGACAATGATTTGTGGAAGTCTATTGATAAAGGTCCTCACATTCCTTCTCAGACTGCTCCTGACAGTGCAAGTACTTACACCAAAGATTCAACTGAACCTTATCCTGAAGATAATCTACAACCTGAAGACTTACGAAAGGTCAAGTATGACAGTAAAGCTTATTCTTTGATGTGTAAAGGGCTGCCACTTCAAGTGTTGTCAAGATTGGATGCTTATCAAACTGGCTACACATTGTTCAAGGCATTAAAATCAAATTGTGAAGGAGGAGAACAGTTGAGAAGTCTCAAGAAGCAGAAATTGAAGAGACAACTAGAATTGTTTGAGCATATTGCTGGAGAATCTGTGCACCAGATGATGAACAGATTCGTGCATCTAACTACTGAGATGACAAATGTTGGTGCAAAGACAGATCTTCAAGACCTGAATGATAGATTATTGTGTGCTCTTCCATCTTCATGGAAACAAACAGTGACTCTACTGAAGCATACAGAAAAGTTTCCAATGGACTTAGATCTTCTTATTGCAAAGATTGAAGAAGTGGAAATTGATGAAAGTTCAAGAAACTCTGACAGATCAGGTTCACATGCTCAGTATAAGTTTGTGGTGAATCCTTCTAACACAGTGAAGAATGCATTTCTTGCTCAAGATGCTGCTAAGACTGATGATGAGGGTGATTTGTTTGTTGGTGCTAGCTTTTACACTGATTCATCATATCTACCAAGCTCACCAATTTACTCTCAACCTCAATCTCCACCAAGAGTCCAAGTTCAAAGCCAGCCTGTGAAATCTCAAGCAGAAATCCAAAGTTCAAGTTCCACAGTTCAAGCAAAAGTGAAAGATGTCATGAATATCTTATGACAAGATGATGAGACTAAGAATGCTTTTACTGCATTCATGGCAAGCTTTCAAGCGTATCAAGGAAGTCATTTGACTCAGCTGGATGTTGTGCTGCAAGATCTGTTTGAAATGGATCCTGATGACGTTGAAGAGATGGACTTAAATTGGCAAATGGTTATGGTCGCATATCAAACTCAGAAACATGCATATGTGAACCGAAGTTACAAGCCTAATGCAAACAAGACAGTTGGTTTTGACAAGTCAAAGGCCAGATGTTTCAACTGTAACTGCTATGGTCATTTTTCAAGGGAATGCAAAGCTCCTATGAATCAGAATTATAATGGTGAAGCTAGTTCCAGTGAACAAAATCAGTATCAAGGTCAAAGTCAGAACTCGCAACAGTCTTCAAGCTATCAAAACAGAAATCAACGTTTCATGCAAAAGCCATATCAAAGTCTTCCAATGCCAGAACTGAAAGATGAAGGTAAAAAACCAGAAGATCAGAACAAAGCACTGGTGGTGAGTGTGAAAGATGGTTATGACTGGAGTGCTTATGCGAAACAGTTTACATCTGATCTTACTTCTAGTTTGGCACTGGTTTGTGAAATTGAAGAAGATTGGTCTGAAGAAGGGGATGATCAAGTGATTAAAGCTATCAGTGAAAATTCTGAAGATTATGACTGGAGTGCAAAGTCAGATCCTGTTGAAGAATCTGAATCAGAGATTGCTCTTATGGCTAAATCTAAAGAGTCTTTCTCATCTGCTGAGCAACCAAAGGTTATTATCGAACTACCCCCTAATTATGTTCCTTTACCTGATGATGTGAAAGGTAGGTTGTGTTCTGACCAATGCGTTAAACAAGTGGAATATTATCGAACTCATTCATTTAAAATTGGTGACAGATTAAGCAAACATGAACAAGGTCATGAACAACTTAAAATTGATCACAAAATTGCAAATGAGAAGATATTGTTAGGGCTATTTCCAGTTTAAGATTTACTTTGTACTTTGTTTTATACATTTTGTATAGTTTAGGGTTTATTTTGTATTTTCCCTAAAATGTATTGTTGCATAAAGCATGTAGTGAGAGAATGTTTAGGAGAGAGTCTAGATCACATATTCACGTTAGAGAGAGAATTAACTGTGTGATTTCATTCTCCTGCATTTTGTACTACAATATTTGCTTTGATCATCAATACAAAGAGAATTATTTAGTAATGAATTGTGTTGCTGATTGAATTGTGTTTTGTGTATAAATCATTCTGATCATTTGAGCGATATCGATCCAATTGAACCTATCAATTGGTATTAGAGCTGTTGGTATTGTGTTCTTCGCTAGTCATCAAGCAAAACACTACAATATTGCTCAAAAATCATGATCTGAATGAATTGTTGTTGTTTTTAGTTGTGATTTATCATCGCAATCACTCCTAATTCACAACGATTGTGCAAATTCCATCAGATATATCATCAGATCTGAGGAATTAAGAAGATAGAAAAAGTTTCTGTTCGATCGAATTTTGCTCAATTTCATCAAAATTTTATCATGTTTTGGATTGATTGAGATTAGGGATTGATAATCGGTGTATTTCGCTGCTTGTGTGTGAATTTTGAAGGAATTGGACAAGTTTTGATAAACCTAGAAAATTTCTCATGATGAAGATGATGAACAGGATGAATAGGTTGAAGATTAACTAGCCGGGTAACAAATTGACTTAGACAATTTCCTTTGGACTTAGATTTGTGAACAAAATTAGGTCATGTGCAGCCGTGTAAAGGAATTTGTGCTAGACGGGTGAAGAATTGCAAGTAAAATTCTGTGTACTGTTGTGCCGGGTGATATACTGTTTAGCCGTGTGAAGAACTATTCAGACGGGTAAAGTACTGTTCAGCCGGGTGATCAACATAACAGCCGGATACACTTGTTACTATTTAGCCGGGTGATTAACACTTTCAAGCCGTGTCAAGGTCTGCCGGGTGAAGTGTTGATAACTGTTCAGCCGGGTGAATATTTTCTTCTTGCCGGGTCAAGTTGTTTGCCGTGTCAAGTTATTTCTGTTAGCCGTGTAACTGTTCTGCCGTGTGAAGATTATCAAGGTTACAACTGTTCAGCCGGGTCAACTGTTTAGACGGGTGAAAACTTTTTCTCTGCCGGGTGAAGAAGAAAAATCACTGTTCAGCCGGGTGAAGAAGAATTTTTCACTGTTCAGCCATGTGACTCATTTTTAGTTGTTTTAATCCTTGTTTTCTTATCTTGTCATTAATTACTTGTCTTTATTTTAGTATTTTAACTATTTATTTTCAAAAATCATTAAAAATACAAAAATATTTTCTTTAAAAATTGTTAAAATGGCACCTAATGATGATTCTGAGAACCGTGTTCCTAGACTTGTTAATCGTGCAGATTTCAAGAATTGGACGATTAGACTGAAGCATCATCTTTGCTCAATAGACAATGATCCTTGGAAGTCGATTGATAAGGGTCCTCACATACCTACACAGATAGCTCCGGATAGTGCAAGTACCTACACCAAAGACTCTACTGAACCTTATCCAGAAGATAATCTATCAGCTGAAGATTTAAGGAAAGTGAAGAATGATAGCAAAGCCTATTCTTTGATGTGTAAAGAACTGTCACTACAAGTATTGTCGAGGTTGGATACTTATCAGACCGGTTATACATTGTTCAAAGCCTTGAAGTCAATATGTGAAGGAGGTGAACAACTCAGGAGTCTCAAGAAACAAAAGCTGAAGAGACAATTGGAGTTATTTGAACACATTGCTGGAGAATCTGTGCACCAGATGATGAATAGGTTTGTTCATCTAACTACTGAAATGACCAATGTTGGTGCTAAGACAGATCTTCAAGACCTGAATGACAGATTACTATGTGCTCTTCCATCATCATGGAAACAGACTGTGACACTACTGAAACATACTGAAAAGTTTCCGATGGATTTGGATCTGCTCATTGCAAAGATAGAGGAAGTAGAAATTGATGAAAG
Organism: Tagetes erecta; assembly: GCA_030867185.1. Classification (NCBI taxonomy): domain Eukaryota; kingdom Viridiplantae; phylum Streptophyta; class Magnoliopsida; order Asterales; family Asteraceae; genus Tagetes; species Tagetes erecta. The sequence goes on from CM061497.1 coordinate 11,111,363, forward strand.
TTCTAGAAACACTGATAGAACTGGTTCACATGCACAATACAAATATATTGTGAATCCTGCTAACACTGTGGAGAATGCCTTTCTTGCACAAGTTGCAACTAAGTTTGAAGATGAGGGTGATTTATTTGTTGGTGCAAGTTTTTACACTGATTCGTCATACATTCCAAATTCACCAACTTATTCTCAACCTCAATCTCCACCAAGAGCTCAAGTTCAAAGTCAATCAATGAAATCAGAATGTTCAAGTTCGAAAGTTCAAGCCAATGTAAAAGATGTGATGAACATCTTGTTACAAGATGAGGAGACGAAGACTGCTTTTACTGCTTTCATGGCAAGCTTTCAAGCTTATCAAGGAAGTCATTTGTCTCAGATGGATGTTGTTCTTCAAGATCTTTTTGAAATGGATCCTGATGACGTTGAGGAAATGGATCTGAATTGGCAAATGGTAATGGTTGCATATCGAACACAGAAACATGCATATGTTAACCTAAGCTTCAAGCCACATGCAAACAAGATCGTTGGTTTTGACAAATCAAAGGCTAGATGTTTAAACTGTAACTGCTATGGTCATTTTTCAAGGGAATGCAAAGCTCCTAAGAATCAGAACTACAATGATCAATCAAGTTCAAGTGGACAAAATCAAGGTCAAGGTCAAAGCTCGCAACAGTCTTCAAGCTATCAACAAAGAAATCAACGCTTCATGCAGAAACCATATCGAAGTCTTCCCATGCCAAAACTGGAAGATGAAGGAAAGAAGCCAGAAGATCAGACCAAAGCACTGGTAGTAAGTGTGAAAGATGGATATGATTGGAGTGCTTATGCAGAACAGTTTACATCTGATCTTACATCCAGTCTGGCATTAGTGTGTGAAATTGAAGAAGATTGGTCTGAAGAAGGGGATGGTAAACTGATTGATGCTGTGAGTGAAGATTCTGAGGAATATGACTGGAGTGCAAAGTCAGATCCTGTTGAAGAATCTGAATCAGAAATTGCGCTGATGGCTACATCCAGTGAGTCTTCATCATTTACCGAACAACCAAAGGTTAGTACTGATTTACCCCCTAACTATGTTCCTTTGCCTGATGATGTTAGAGGTAGGTTATGTTCTGAACAATGCATTCAACAAGTAGAAAATTATCGAACTCATTCTTTTAAAATTGGTGACAAATTAAGCAAACATGAGAAAATTCATGAACAACTTAAAATTGATCAAAAAACTTCTGATGAGAAGATATTGTCACTTAAAGAATCATGGAACAAAACCTTAAAGGATTTGGAACTCGTAACAAAACAACTTGAAGAAATGACAAAGAACTTTGAACAAGAAAAAGTTGCTCATGCTGTCACACAAGTTGAATTAACAAAGGTTAAAAGTTGTAAGAATATGGTGAAACAACTTGTGAATGAAAGAGGTAACAAAAACAAAACAGGGTTGGGTTTCACTAATGAACCAATGCCTAATTCAATCACACAAACTTTACCTGAAAACTTCAATGAATTTGATCATTCACTTGAAAATGAACGAAAATTCAAAGAAATTCAAAGAAGTAAATCCGAATCCGAAGGATCTGAAGTGTTGATTGAAAGTTTGAATCCGAAGCTAGCAACAAATCAGAGCCTGTTCTGATTCAACTTGTTGAGTATCCAGAACTGAATCCGAAGCCAGAAGAAACGGTGAAGGAAGAAGGTGAATTTTCGGGATACAATGATCATGAATACATCAAGTGGAAGAATGAACAGAAAGCAAAAGTTGCTGATCAACTGATCAAGAAGAAAGAAGTGAAACAGGATGAAGTTTCAAAAGCGAAGGTGAAGAAATCGAATTTAATAGTCAATCAATCTGAAACTAAATCTTTGAAAGGTAAAAGTGTCATAAAATCGAATGACAACACCAAAGCTCAAATTGTTAAAACTGACAAGGTCAAACCTGTCAAAAAGAAAGTGTCAAAAGGTAAAACAATTAAGTTTGTGTCTGCAGGAACCTTTGATTTGAACGGATCTTATGGTAAACCAATCAATTCTTCAATCAAATCTAACTCTAGTCTGAAAACAGGTTCAGGTCCTAAGTCTTCCGCTGTCAATGATAAAAGAATTGAACCAAAAAAGGTAACCAAACAAGACAGTTTAAAATCGAACCAAGTTCCCAAGCAAGCAAAATCACAATCAAAATCTCCACAAAAGAATCAAGTTAATCTAAAACCGAGCAAAACTGATAATGAATCACGAGTGGGTTCAACATCAAAAGTTAACAATCGGCTCTTTAGGATTAGCAAGAAACATTTTGAGATTTGTGATCGTTATAATCATGTTACTGCTGAATGTTTCTTTAACAGGTACTGCAGTTACTGTGACAAAAGAAATCATTCTTCAGAGGAATGTTTTTATAACAAATTTTATGATATCTGTGAAAGAAGAAACCATGACACAAAGGATTGTTTCTTTCGAAAGACCTCCACAAGAGAAATGACTCCGTTTCCAAATTTTCAAAGAAATAAATCTTTTGGTTTTCAAAAGTTTAATCAAAGTCATTCTCCTGTTTTGAGAAATTTTAATCGAAACAATTCTGGTTCTAATTACTTTTCATCAAGAAATGTGCAGGTTAACAGTTTTAAACCAAGAGCTTTGATGGTAAGAAACCAGAAATTTGAAAATAACCTTGATCCTAAGTTAGAGGAAAGGTTTATTGCTTTGAGAAGAAAGCAATCGATTCAAGCCAATGGGCGAAACAGTTTTCAACCAAATCTCTCAAATGAAACAAATTTTCAAAATCTTCATTATCAACAAGTTACTGTTACAGATAGATTCGGAAAACCCAAGACCATGTGGGCCTGGGTTGACCAAACTAATTAAGTGATTGTTGAAATGCAAGTACGCCCTAGAAGACCTATCAACTCATGGTTTGTTGATAGTGGGTGTAGCCGGCATATGACAGGCAACCATGCCTTGCTTCAAGACTTTAAGCTGAAGAATGGTACACATGTTGCATTTGGAGGAGATGCTGGTGGTAAAATAACTGGAGAAGGAACCGTGTCAAATGGGGTCATTAGCTTTGATAAAGTCAACTACTGTGCACAGTTGAACTTTAATTTGCTAAGTGTATCTCAAATTTGTGACAAATCTTATTCAACTTTATTTGATGATTCTTTCTGTTATATACTCAAACCAGGTTTCAAGATTGACAATGAATGGGTGGTGGTTAAAGCTCCAAGAGATCGTGATGTATACAAGCTTGATATGTCGCAGATTGATGCTGAAACCGAAACTACTTGTCTTATTGCGCATGCTTCAAATGATGAGAGTCAGCTTTGGCATAGACGGCTGGGCCATTCAAACTTCAGAAACATGAATCGACTGGTGACTGGAAATCACGCTGTAGGAATACCATCAAAGAAGTTTTCTACAACTGATCTCTGTCCAGCATGTTTGAAAGGAAAACAACACAGAATGTCTTTTAAGTCCAAGCCAGAAAACTCCATTTCAAAACCCTTGCAGATGCTACATATGGATCTTTTTGGACCAACAAATGTTCAAAGCATCGGAAAGATGTCTTATTGTTTTGTCATCATTGATGATTTTACTAGATTTTCTTGGGTTTATTTCTTGCATGTTAAATCTGAAACTGCTGAGTTGTTAAAAGAATTTATTGTCAAAGTTGAAAATCAGTTGGATTGTAAAGTAAAAATCTTGAGAAGTGATAATGGAACAGAGTTTAAGAACGCTAATGTTGATTTGTTTTGTGCAGAAAAAGGAATTGCTAGACAATTTAGTGCTCCAAGAACGCCTCAACAAAACGGGGTTGCGGAACGGAAAAATCAGACACTGATTGAAGCAGCAAGATCCATGCTCGCAGATGCCAAAATCCCTATCACATTCTGGGACGAAGCTATTGCTACTGCGTGTTTTGTACAAAACAGGACATTATTGGTTCTGGATAAAAATAAAACATCTTATGAGTTATTGTTTGGAAGAAAACCAAATATTTCTTACTTGAAAGCATTTGGTTGTCCTGTATCGATTCTAAATTTAAGTGATCATCTCGGGAAATTTGAGTCAAAATCTGACGATGGATTTTTCCTTGGTTACTCGTCTGTTTCTAAAGCTTATCGGGTTTTTAATAGCAAAACGAATACTGTTATTGAAACTATTAACGTAAAGTTTTTAGAAAATTCGTTTCCGTCAGTGGCGCATGGTCCCGAATGGTTGTTTGATTAAGATTCGTTATCAAAATCTTTCAATTCTAACTTGTTTGATTTTTCAAGAAAAGCGAGAAAAGAATCAAGAGACTTGGGATGTTTCAGTGATGATTCTGACAATGATGATGATAGCAATCTCAATTCAGAGTATCCGTTCATGTCATTTCATAATCCTGATCAAGGAGTATCCAGTCAAGCTCCGGGTCCTTCTGGTTTTCAAGAAGATCAAGAATCAAACATTCTTGGTGATGATGTTAATCCACAAAATTCTCCTAATGATGGTGGATCTATTCAGAATCAACCATCATAAGATCCGAATGTTGAAGTAGTTCCAGAATCATTTGACTACTTCATCAATTTACCGGATCAAGTTCCTAATTTCACTCCGCATACTTCTACCATTCTACAAGATCTACCAAATCTGAATCAGTCAAATCTGGAGACGCAAGTTCAAGGTGACGTTATACCAACTCATCGAGTTCATAGGAATCATCCTGTCTCTCAGATTATTGGGCCTTTGAATCAGCGAACTATGAGAAGTCAGACTGAACATGCAAACGTTTGTCTTTATTCATGTTTTCTTTCTCAAGTGGTGCCAAAGAACATTTCAGAAGCATTGCAAGATAATAGTTGTATTGAAGCCATGCAAGAGGAGTTACTTCAATTTCGCAAACAAGAGGTTTGGAAATTAGTGGACTTACCTGAAGGAGAAAATGCGATTGGTACAAGATGGTTGTACAAGAACAAGCCAGATGAACGTGGTATTGTTGTGAGAAACAAAGCGAGACTTATTGCACAAGGTTACACTCAAGAAGAAGGTATTGACTATGAAGAAGTGTTTGCTCCGGTCGCTCGACTTGAAGCTATTCGCGTTTTTCTAGCGTATGCCTCTTTCATGAAGTTCAAAGTGTTCCAAATGGACGTTAAAGGCGCTTTTTTGTATGGAACAATTACCGATGATGTATATGTCAGACAACCTCCGGGTTTTGAAGATCCTGATTATCCACATCGTGTATACAAATTGAGCAAAGCTTTATACGGTCTACATCAAGCTCCAAGGATTTGGTACGAGACGTTATCTAAACATTTGCTAGAACATGGATTTACAAGAGGTCAGATTGATCCTACTTTGTTTATGAAGCGGGAAAATGAAGATCTTTTATGTGTTCAAGTGTATGTGGATGATATCATCTTTGGATCAACCAGTGCGTCCATGTGCAAAGAGTTTGAAGAAATCATGAAGTCAAGATTTCAGATGAGTTCGATGGGGGAGATTAATTTCTTTCTCGGATTGCAAGTAAAACAATCAGCAGACGGAATTTTTATCAACCAATCAAAGTTTGTTGAGAAGTAGCTGAAAAAGTTCAAGATGCAGGATTGTCAGACTATTCGAACGCCATCTGATGTGAATTGCAAGATACAGCCGGATCCGAAAGGCAAATCTGTTGATCAAACACTGTACAGATCAATGATTGGTTCACTGATGTATCTTACTGCATCAAGGCCAGATATTATGTATGATGTATGTGTGTGCGCAAGATATCAGTCTAATCCAAAAGAGTCGCACCTGGTTGCTGTGAAACGTATTTTCAGATACCTTAAAGGGAAACCGAATCTCGGGTTATGGTATCCTTATGAAGGCAATTTTGAATTATATAGTTATTCTGATAGTGACTTTGGTGGGTGTGCTCTTGACAGGAAATCGACTACGGGTGGATGTCAATTTCTGGGTCCTAGACTTGTTTCTTGGCAATGCAAAAAGCAGACCAACGTTTCTGTATCCACAGCTGAAGCAGAGTATATCGCTGCATCTGCAGGATGTTCTCAAGTTTTGTGGTTACAAAACCAATTGCTTGACTACGGGTTTAACTTTCTCAAAACTCCTATTTACATAGACAATACTGCTGCTATGTTCATTACTGCTAATCCTGTTCAACACTCCAAAACCAAACATATCGAAATTCGATATCACTTTCTCAAAGACAACTCTGAAAAAGGTTTAATAATTTTGATTAAAGTTCATACCGACAAACAACTAGGTAATTGGTATGTTTTCATATCATCACTCAATCAAACATAAGTCAAATGTCTATTCAAAACTTGCAAAACATGTTCAGATAATGTGTGGTATGATCTCACTGTGATATTTTGATTCATTGCATTGCATATGTCTTTATTTTAATGTGTGTGCTTTGTGTGTGCAGGCATATGGAATCTTTATTGACACATCGACATCCTTGTTAAACTTAAAAATTTCAAGAAATTTCAAGTTTAGGGGGAGAATAAGTGAAGAAGAAAATTATTTACAAAAAATCCAATAATATTTTGAATAAGTGTGTTTTGAATGAACAAGATTATGTGGTATGAAAAGCAAATGTATTGAATGTGTTAAAAACAAACCCAAGGTCTTGTGATATGTTTTTAAGAAATTGCTTCGGGACATAGAAATTTTGGTTGTGCAAAAACATTTTTATAAGAAAAATCAAAGAAAACGAAAAGGGATTTAATGAGAAATCAAATTTATTGCATATTAAATATTGTTGATTATTAATGTGACAAATCCTAATAAGGATGTCTTGTCTAATTAATATGTCGAAAATGTTTGCAGGTGCAATAAATGCTGTTGAAAAGTCAACAGACGAGAAAATTTAAAAATTGTCAAAGTGTTATCGCCGGGTGAAGATATCAGAGACAACTGTTCAGCCGGGTAATGAAGATACTATTTAGCCGGTAAAGTTGTGGTGTCTGATATGAGCCGGGTGATTGAGTGAAAATAAGTGAAGCGGGGTGAAGATATTATGACTACTGTATGGCCGGGCAATGAACATGTCAAATTTGTGCCGGGTAAAGAAGTCATTGATATCTGCCGGGTGACAAGTTGTGTTACTATACAGCCGGGTGAAGAAATGTTATCACTGTACAGCCGGGTAAAAGATAGAAGTCTTTATATTGCCGTGTAAGTGAAGAACTTTGTGTAGCCGGGTGAAAGTATAACAACTGTGTTGCCGGGTGATGAAGAAAAACAAGCCGGGTAATGAAGAAGATCACTATGCAGCCGGGTAATGAACAAAAGGTTTTTGTGCAAGCCCGGTGATAAAAAAAAGACTACTATGCAGCCGGGTGACGGTTAAAACCATAACAGGTGTAGTTGTTCCTAACCTTTACCCGTCTCTACAGTGTCTTACCCGTCTCTACAGTGCCTTACCCGTCTCTACAGTGAATGACCCGTCCAAGTGTTTTTACATGTTTTTATGTTGACCCGTCCATGTTGTGACCTGTCCCAAGTACTTGACCCGTCCCAACAGTGGTTGACGCGGCTCAACAGTGCTTGACCCGTCTAGGCTTATTGGGCTTTTTATTGTTTACCTGTCCCAATTGTTTACCCGTCCATTGTTTGACCTAATTTTTCAACCATATAAAAACCCGCCTCTTCACAACACTTATCATTTTTCACCAAAGTTTTTCAAGCAAAATCCCCTGTACCACAAATCGTTCATACTGTTGTTCAATCGATTGTTCTGTAACAAGTTTGATTGATTGAATAAGGTATAGTTTACATGTTTTCGACCTTAATAACCTGTAAAGTGTTTGTTAAAACGAAAAACGATGATGAACAGTACTTGATAACTGAATCGACACTTTGATTTTGTGTGTTAAAACTGAAATCGAATGTTGTACTAGGTGTAATAACTGTCGATCACCAACAATCTTTCATTAATTTGCATCAAACTGCTTAAAATCAACAGAATCGACTCAAATTTGTTCATAACTGTCAAACCGCCATTGATGACCTGTTGAAAGTTCTTAAAAAGTTAACTTTAAAATGATAAAATGTGTGTTAAACATTGACAAATCATTGTTAAAACTGAGCTTAACATGTTAAACAATTTCATTATACAAATTTCAGATTCATGTTCTTAAGTGTGTAAACTGTTTAATTGTGAAATGTTGTATGATCATTAAAAATCCAAAGTTGTTTTGATCAAAATGATGAAAATCAGATTGTTAGATCAATTTAGGAGTTAAAATGATTATGTGAATGTTTTACTTTTATAACTTTTTGTTCAAACACTTATGTAAATTTGAAATTTATTAATGAAGAATTTAACACACTTGTCTTGTTTTTGTTTTAAACAGATGGAGAATTTGAAGTTTGAGCCTAAGCACAATCTAGTTGCTTGTCTGGATGAATCTATACCAGAAACAGAGGGTTATAGAGACATGATCAGATTCATCAGAAGAACAAAGTATGTGTATGCTATGTGTGCGAAGCTTGTGATCTATGCTAGACTCATCAAGAGTTTTTGGAGAACGGCTGAGGTTATTTCAAATGAAGATGGTGTGATAGTTGTTAGAGGAAACATCACAAGAGATTTACAGTTGACTGTGTCTGAGGAAGTTATCAGAACAGCATTGAGAATTGATGATGATGATGAGATAGGAGCCAATGATGAGTTGACAAATGCTGAATGTCAAGCTTGTTTTGTGAATATGGGTCATCCTCCCGTATTTCCAAAGTCACAATTTGTTAGAGCCAGATTGGGGAAGAAGTAGAAGCTGCTATGTTATGTGATTCAGCAGTGCATGTCCAGAAGGAGTGCTGGTTTCGACAATTTTCCTTCTGACATTGCATCCCCCATCGTAGCTATTGCAGAGAACAAACCATTCAATATGTCGAAATGGATATGAACGGGTTTGTATTCAATTTAGTGAAGGGCAAAAGGTTCAAGTTTCTCATGTACCCGAGATTCTTGCAACTGATGATCAATGTGGCTTATCCCATTATCAGAGAAGAAGGTTTTAGTGGAGGAATTTTATACACAGAAGACATGAATGACTTATCTTATAGGAAGATGAGTATAGGGAATGTTGCAAGTGTTGAATTATTTGGCTATATGCGGGATATAGAAAATAATGTAGAAGATATTGAGATAGTATACCATCACATACCACATGGAGAGATAGTGAATCCACATGACCTAGTTGATGAGGTGCCTGATAACTTGTTGGATGATGATGAGTATTTTGCTCCACATCCAGAAGAGGAAGATGAGACTGAGAATGATGAGAATGATGAGAATGATGAAAGTGATGGTGGGGATAGTGAAAGTGAGGATGATAGTGGAAATGATGGAAATATTGATGATGTTGAATCTGTTTCAGAGGAGGCAGAGAATGTTGAGGTTAATGATCCAATGGAGATTGAAACAGAAAATGTTGAAGCTGCTGAACCGATAGTGACTGATGAACCAGTTGAAGTGAATAAAGCAGTTGAAGAAATTGTTGCTGATGTTCAAAAGGATATCACAGTACAGTATGTTAGATCACGAAGATCTAAGTCTGTGATTGATCCTGTGTTAGTGGAGAAACCGGATGTTATTGAAGATGTAAATGTGCCAGAGATAGTGGACATTGTACAAATAGCTAAAGAAGTTGTTGCTGAAGTGGAGACTGTGGCACAGACAGTCGATGATACTGAAGATTGTTTGATAGTGACTGATCCAGTTGATATAGCCACATCCTCCAGAGCAGCGGAACACATTGATGAACCAAAGGAGTCTTCACCTAAGGTTGCATCAGATGTTGATTTGAATGAAGAAGAAAATAAAGTTTTTCACTTGGAGAGGATGGTAGCCAAACTCATCAGAAAAACTTAGAAACTTTTAAGGCGTTGGATGAAGATCATGAAAAACTGAAGGCTGAGCATGAACAGTTAAAGGCTGATTACGAAGAATTGCAATACTTTACGTGCTGAAAAAGAAGTTTTGGAAAACTGGATTAAAGAGGAAGAGGCTGTGAGTTCAGAATCTGACAAGGATTTTACTGTGGAAGAAAATGTTGGAGTGTCTGAGACTCCTAGGGACGTTGCAGTCTATCAAACTAGATCACAAAGATCTAAGACTGTGACAGAACCAATTGAAGAATTTGTCCCTATTCCCGATGAAGCTGCTGATACTGTCAATCTTGACAAAGCTGAGGGAAAACGCAAGTTAGATGCTGTGCCTGAGATTACTGGTGAAAAAGGTTGTACTAAAAAGCCAAGAATGGAAGAAACAGTTCAGATTGAGCCGATTCAATCTGAATCTGTAACTGAAACTGAGGTGGCTGAAATGGCGAAGGTGGATGAAACTGTGAAAGAAGCTGAAACTGATAAAACAGTTCAAATTGAGCCGATTCAATCTGAATCTGTAGTGGTAACTGAAGTGCCTGAAGTGGTTGAAGTTGTTGAGAATGCACCAGAAACTATGACTGAAGAAGCATTTCAGTTTGAGCCGGTTCAAACTAAAACTGCACCAATGATTGAGGCACTTGATGATCTGGATGATATAGATTTCACAGAGTCTGAACCTGAGGTTGAGCCTGAACCTAATCCTGATGATGAGATACCAGCTGATTTGCCTGAATGTTTTGCGTATCTAGAAAAGATGAAGTATAATCCAGTATATTTGAATGGACTGACTGTGAGTCAAATCAATGAAGAGTATGAGAAGTGAACTGCACAAGACAAGGCAACTGCTGATGAAAAGGAGTTTGTTGTTGATATGGGTGAGTGGACACCTTTACAAGAAAGCCTGAATATTGATGATTTACCTCCAACAGAGCTTTATCATCAAAATCCAGAAGAAATGTCTAGCAGAAACATGCGTGAATGGTTGAGTTCGAGGAACTATCCATATAGAACTTTGAAGAAATTGAAACATGAATCGCTGAAGAAAATTGTAGTAAGTTTTATGAAGACTGAGAAGATGTACAATCGGATGTTTTATCTGGATTACAACAACCCGCAATATTATCAGCTTTACCAGAAGATGCGCACAAGAAGAGACAAGAGTTGATCGATATGTTTCCAAGTGAGGTTAAGTCATACAATATCCCTATGGATGTACGAGAATCATGACATAAATCTGCCACAGCAGGAGATGTGGTTAGATCTCTGCTGAGCAAAGGACAGTCCGTTGCTGAACTGCTTGATTCTATGATCGTACCGGAAAAATCCAAGAAGGTGAAAATCATTGCGTGCAAATATGACGAAGTCTTTGATGCATTTTTGATTAAACGAGTTAATGGTTTATGCGATGTTTACCCTTATTACTCAAGTATTTTCAAGTTGGAAGTGCAGGATTTGAAGGAGTTGCACAAACTAAGATTGATCAATCACACACATGCTGAGCGTGGTGACAAATGTGCGATGCTGTTAGATGCTGGGATAAGCCGTTTACCGAAATATTTAGAGTTTAGAGGACAACAAGAAGATAGTGCATATGTTCAGTCAAAGAAAACGAGAAAACAAAAGAAGTTGGTGGTGCGTGACATGTATTTAGAAGAGTTTTCTGATGAATACTTTGATAAAGTGACTTATCCGGGATTAAAAGTGATCGATGGTACACAAGCGACAAAACCAATTCTGAAGTTTTTCTATAATCAGGAAACTTTTGAGCTGAAATTGGTACGAAATTTGGATGACTGGGATAAGGATATGATTACATTATTCAGTACGTTTGAGCTGAAATTGTTACATCCATCCTACATCGATCATTTGCGAAGTTACAGAATGGAGAAGTGCAAAGATAAAATTGCTGAAGCTGATCGAAATTTGTTTATGGTGATGATTGAGGTGATTGCAGCTGCGTCAGAGAAAATTCGTCTAAGGAAGGCATTACTCAATGCTAACCTTATGAAGGTTGATATTCCGGAGATAGAATTTATGCGTGTGACTGCGAAGGGTACACTAGAAGTGCAAGTCAAAGGACGAGAACTGCCATATGAATTTTATGCTAATATTGATTTTGCAGGTTTGACTCTTGATAGTCTGAAACGCATGAATGCCTGTGCCATCCTTACAAACGAGTCAAAGCCAAGACAAGCAAAGATCGCTGAGATGTTCAAGTCATGCATCGAGGAAGCACTGAAAGAACAAGAAGAATACAAAGGAAAGCAGTTGCTAGATGTCAAAGAAGAGTCTGAAGATTGGTGAGAGATTGGAGCTGAAAAAGCAAAAGATGAAAACTGTTGAAGAATTTTGAAGTCCAAAGATAAATCTTAGGGGGAGTACTGTTAGGGCTATTTCCAGTTTATGATTTACTTTGTACTTTGTTTTTTACATTTTGTATAGTTTAGGGTTTATTTTGTATTTTCCCTAAAATGTATTGTTGCATAAAGCATGTAGTGAGAGAATGTTTAGGAGAGAGTCTAGATCACATATTCACGTTAGAGAGAGAATTAACTGTGTGTGATTTCATTCTCCTGCATTTTGTACTACAATATTTGCTTTGATTATCAATACAAAGAGAATTATTTAGTAATGAATTGTGTTGCTGATTGAACTGTGTTTTGTGTACAAATCATTCTGATCATTTGAGCGATATCGATCCAATTGAACCTATCAGATATTGTCACTTAAAGAATCATGGAACAAAACCTTGAAGGAACTAGAAATGTCAAATAAACAATTGGAAGAAATGACCAAAAATTTTGAATCAGAAAAGATTGCTCATGCAGCAACTGAGGTTGAATTGACAAAAATGAAAAGTTCAAAAGCAATTCTAGCAAAGTTGATAAGTGATAGGAAAGAAAACAGAACAGGTTTGGGTTTCACACATGAACCAATGCCTAAATCAATCATTAACACTTTACCAGAAAACTTTAATGAATTTGATCATTCACCTGAAAATGAACAAAGATTCAAAGAAATTCAAAGAAGTAAATCTGAATTCGAAGGATCTGAAGTTTTACTCGAAAGCTTGAAAGAAGATGACTGTGTGACTTTTGAAGCTTATGATGAAGCAAGCAACAAATCTGATCTTATTCTGGTGCAACTTGTTGAATATCCGAAACTGAATCCTAAACCAACGGAAACGGTGAAGGATGAAGCAGAATTTTCGGGTTACAATGATTCAGAATACATCAACTGGAAAATTGAACAAAAAGCGAGTGTTTCTGATCAACTGATTAAGAAGAAAACAGTGAAGAAGACTGAAGTTTCGGATGCAAAGATGCAGAAATCGAAATTGTCAAAGAATCAATATGAAACAAAACAGTCAAAAGGTAAAAGTGTCATAACATCAAATGACAACACCAAAGCTCAAGTTGTTAAAACTGAAAATGTCAAACTTGTGACAAAGAAAGTGTCTAAAATCAAACCAATCAAATTTGTATTTGCAGGAACGTTTGATATGAAGTCATCTCATGGTAACCAATTAAATTCTAAGATCAAATCTAACTCTGGTCTGAAAACAGGTTCAGGTCCTAAGACTTCCGCTGTCAATAATAAAAGATTTGAATCAAAGCAGGTAACTAAGCAAGATGTTTCAAAATCGAACCAAGTTCCCAAACAATCAAAACTTGATAACAAGCAATCAAAGTCACAACCAAAATCTCCACAAAAGAACCAAGTTAACTTAAAACCGAACAAATATATGAATGAATCACGAGTGGGTTCAGCATCTAGAGTTAACAATCGGCTCTTTAAGATTAGCAAGAAACATTGTGAGATTTGTGATCGTTATAATCATGTTACTGCTGAGTGTTTCTCTAACAGGTACTGCGATTACTGTGACAAAAGAAATCATTCTTCAGAGGAATGTTTTTATAATAAGTTTTGTGAGATATGTGAAAGGAGAAATTATAACACTGCAGATTGTTTCTTTCGGAAAACCTCATCAAGAGAAATGACTCCTTTTCTGATTTTTCAAAGAAATCAATCTTTTGGTTTTCAAAAATTTAACCAAAGTCATTCTCCTGATTTGAGACCTTTCAAAATAATCAATTCTGGGTTTAAAGAAAATTTATCCAGCAATCAGCAGGTTAACAGTTTTAAGCCTAGAGCTTTGATGGTAAGAAATCAATGATTTAAAAATAACATTGATCCTAAGTTAGAGGAAAGGTTTTCAGCTTTAAGAAGAAAGCAAACAAATCAAGCCAGTGGCAGAAACAGTTTTCAACCAAATCTCTCGAATTAATCAAATTTTCAAATTTTACATTATCAAGAAGTTACTGTTACAGATAGATTCGGAAAACCCAAGACCATGTGGGCCTGGGTTGACCAAACTAACTAAGTAGATGTTGAAATGCAGGTACGCCCTCGAAGACCTATTAACTCATGGTTTGTTGATAGTGGGTGTAGCCGCATATGACAGGCAACCATGCCTTGCTTCAAGATTTTAAGCTAAAGAATGGTACACATGTTGCATTTGGAGGAGATGCTGGTGGAAAAATCACTGGAGAAGGAACTGTGTCAAATGGGATTGAGCTTTGATAAAGTCAACTACTGTGCACAGTTGAACTTTAATTTGCTAAGTGTATCTCAAATTTGTGACAAATCATATTCAACATTGTTTGATGATTCCTTTTGTTACATACTTAAGCCAGGTTTCAAGATTGACAATGAATGGGTTGTGGTTAAAGCTCCAAGAGATCGAGATGTGTACAAGCTTGATATGTCTCAGATTGATGCTGAAACCGAAACCACATGTCTCATTGCGCATGCATCGAATGATGAGAGTCAGCTTTGGCATAGACGGCTGGGCCATTCAAACTTCAGAAACATGAACCGACTGGTGACTGGAAATCATGTTGTGGGAATACCGTTAAAGAAATTCTCAACAACTGATCTCTGTCCAGCATGTTTGAAAGGAAAACAGCACCGAATGTCTTTTCAGTCCAAGCCAGAAAACTCCATTTCAAAACCCTTACAGATGCTACACATGGATCTATTCGGACCAACAAATGTTCAAAGCATCGAAAAGAACTCTTAATATTTTGTCATCATTGATGATTTTACTAGATTTTCTTGGGTTTATTACTTGCATGTTAAATCTGAAACTGCTGAGTGGTTAAAAGAATTCATTATCAAAGTTGAAAATCAGTTAGATTGTAAAGTAAAAATCTTGAGAAGTGACAA
Source organism: Tagetes erecta (assembly GCA_030867185.1). Taxonomy (NCBI): domain Eukaryota; kingdom Viridiplantae; phylum Streptophyta; class Magnoliopsida; order Asterales; family Asteraceae; genus Tagetes; species Tagetes erecta. The sequence continues at coordinate 11,126,456 of CM061497.1, forward strand.
TGGAACCGAGTTTAAAAACTCTAATGTCGACTTGTTTTGTGCAGAAAAAGGAATTGCGCGTCAATTTAATGCTCCAAGAACTCCACAACAAAACGGAGTCGCAGAACGGAAAAATCGAACACTAATTGAAGCTGCAAGATCCATGCTCGCAGATGCCAAAATCCCTATCACATTTTGGGACGAAGCTATTGCTACTGCCTGCTTTGTACAAAACAGGACATTATTTGTTCAGGATAAACATAAAACATCATATGAGTTATTGTTTGGAAGAAAACCGAATATTTCACATTTGAAAGCATTTGGTTGTCCTGTGTCGATTCTAAATTTAAGTGATCATCTCATTAAATTTGAGTCCAAATCTGACGATGGATTTTTTCTTGGTTACTCTTCGGTTTCAAAAGCTTATCGGGTTTTTAATAGCAAAACGAACGTTGTTATTGAAACTATTAACGTAAAGTTTTTAGAAAATTCGTTTCCGTCAGTGGCTCATGGTCCCGAATGGTTATTTGATTTAGATTCGTTATCAAAATCTTTCAATTCTAACTTATTTGAATTTTCAGGAAAATCGAGTAAAGAATCAGGAGACTTGGGATGTTTCAGTGATGATTCAGATAATGACGAGGATAGTAATCTCAATTCTGAGTATCCATTCATGTCATTTCATAATCCAGATAATGTGGTATCCAACCAATCTTCGGGTCCATCTGGTTCTCAAGAAGATCAAGAATCAAACAATTTTGGTAATGATGAGAATCCGCAAACCTCTCTTAATGATGGTGAATCTGTTCAAAATCAAACGTCATCAGATCAGAATGTTGAAGTTGTTCCAGAAACATTTGACTACTTAATCAATTCACCAGAACAAGTTCCTAATTTCACTCCGCATACTTCTACAATTCTACAAGATCTACCGAATCTGAATCAGTCTAATTTGGAGACTCAAGTACAAGGTGACGCCATTCCAACTCACTGCGTTCACAGGAATCATGTTGTCTCTCAGATTATAGGACCTTTGAATCAGAGAACTATGAGAAGTCAGACAGAACATGCAAACGTTTGTCTTTATTCATGTTTTCTTTCTCAAGTGGTGCCGAAGAACATTTCAGAAGCGCTACAAGACAACAGTTGGATTGAAGCTATGCAAGAGGAGTTACTTCAATTTAGAAAACAAGAAGTGTGGAAATTAGTGGACTTACCTGAAGGAGAAAATGCGACTGGTACAAGATGGTTGTACAAAAACAAGCCAGATGAATGTGGCATTGTTGTAAGAAATAAAGCAAGACTTATTGCATAAAGTTACACTCAAGATGAAGGTATCGACTATGAAGAAGTGTTTGCTCCGGTCGCTCGAGTTGAAGCTATTCGCGTTTTTCTAGCATATGCCTCTTTTATGAAGTTCAAAGTGTTTCAAATGGATGTAAAAGGCGCATTTTTGTAGGGACCAATTACCGATGATGTGTACGTCAGACAACCTCCTGGTTTTGAGGATCCCGAGTATCCACATCGTGTATACAAGTTAAGCAAAGCTTTGTATGGTCTACATCAAGCCCCAATGATTTGGTACGAGACATTATCTAAACATTTGTTGGAACATGGGTTTACAAGAGGTCAGATTGATCCTACTTTATTCATGAAGTGGGAAAATGAAGATCTGCTATGTGTTCAAGTGTATGTGGATGATATCATCTTTGGATCAACAAGTCCATCCATGTGCAAAGAGTTTGAAGAGAATTTGAAATCCAGATTTCAGATGAGTTCGATGGGAGAGATTAATTTTTCTCGGAATGCAAGTAAAACAGTCAGCAGAAGAAACTTTTATCAACCAACCAAAGTTTGTTGAAAAGTTGCTGAAAAAGTTCAAGATGCAGGATTGTCAGAATATTCGAACTCCATCTAATGTGAACTGCAAGATTCAGCCTGATCCAAAAGGCAAATCCGTTGATCAAACACTTTACAGATCAATGATTGGTTCATTGATGTATCTTACTGCATCAAGACCAGACATCATGTATGTTGTATGTGTGTGTGCCAGATATCAGTCTGATCCGAAAGAGTCGCACTTGGTTGCTGTCAAACGTATTTTCAGATACCTTAAAGGGAAGCCGAATCTCGGGTTATGGTATTCTTATGAACGGAATTTTGAATTATATAGTTATTCTGATAGTGACTTTGGTGGGTGTGCTCTTGATACTCGACTTGTTTCATGGCAATGCAAAAAGCAGACCAATGTTTCCGTATCCACAGCTGAAGCAGAGTATATCGCTGCATCTGCAGGATGTTCTAAAGTTTTGTGGTTACAAAACCAATTTCTTGACTACGGGTTTAACTTTCTCAAAACTCCTATTTACATAGACAATACTGCTGCTATGTTCATTACTGCTAATCCTGTTCAACACTCAAAAACCAAACATATCGAAATTCGATATCATTTTCTCAGAGATAACTCTGAAAAAGGTTTAATAATTTTGATTAAGGTTCATACCGACAAACAACTGGCAGATCTTTTCACAAAAACAAAATACAAAATCAGAAAATATAAAAGCCAAAAATATAATAAGTCGATGTCAAGTATTGATTCATTTGTCTTTTTATTTTATTTGCATTGTGAGTGTGCATGAAAAAGAAAAAGCAAAACAAAAAGAAAAGAAAAAGCAAAAAGAAAAGAAAAATTCATATCATAAGAATCTATATTGCATAAGTGAGAGATGATAGTTACACTAGATATTATCTGTTTCATCATTTTTATTTATAAAGACTGACAAATGTTAATTGATTTGCGAGACAGCTCAGGCAATTAGACTGAACAAGTAAGTTCATTGTTGACAAATCTAAACTTAATGATCTTTGTGTTAAGGTCCTTTGTTATACATGTTTAAATATATATCTTTTGATGAACTTCTTGTGATGTTATTTGAACATAATCGGGTAACGATGCAATCTATTCAGTGTGATGAACCGCATCGTGAGCTTCTTTGTTGTAGTATCCACAAACCTGAAGTCTTACACGAAGTCTCTTTTGAGCTTCAAGGTGCAGCAAAAGATTCCCAAAGATGGAACAAAAAGAGTCCCAATAGTGGACCATCACCAAACAAATTCCAAAAAGGAATTCAGAAGATTCCCAAGGGGAACAATAGGAAATGAAAAATTCCAAAATGGAATTCAAAAGAAGTCCCAAATGGACCAAATTCAAATAGAACCCAAATTCCACACTTTTTATGATTGTAAGTGACCAGGTTTTTGTGCAATAAGCATTCAAGTTGTGATTGATGAGGAAATATGTTGACATTTGTATACATGTGGGTCAAATAAGTCATTTTAATCAAACCTTAATCTCATCATGATACTGAAAAAGTAAGTGTGTCAATTCGAGCTAATTGGTATGTTATCATATCATCACTCAATCAAACATATGTCAAATGTCTATTCAAAACTTGCAAAACATGTTCAGATAATGTGTGTATGATCTCACTGCGATATTTTGATTCATTGCATTGCATATGTCTTTACTTTAATGTGTGTGTTTTTGTGTGCAGGCATATGGAGTCTTTATTGACACATCGACATCCTTTTAAACTTAAAAATTTCAAGAAATTTCAAGTTTAGGAGGAGAATAATTGAAGAAGAAAAATATTAACAAAAAGCCAAAAAATATTTTAAAATAAGTGTGTTGAATGTAAGGTTTATGTGGTTAATGAAAGCAAATGTATTGGATGTGTTAAAAATAAACCTGAGGTCTTGTGATTTGTTTTTGATTAGGAAAATTGCTTCAGGATATAGAAATATTGGTTGTGTAAAAACATTTTTGAGAAAAGTCAAAGAAAAATGAAAAAGGAAAAATTAATGTGGATTTAAATGTTGAATTTGTTGCCCTAGATTTTGTTCTTTTGATTATTTAATTCGACAAACCCTAATAAGGATGTCTTGTCTAATTAATCTGTCGAGAATGATTGCAGGTGCAATAAATGCAGTTGAAAAGTCAATAGACAAAGAAAGTTGAAAAAAAAAACTCGTTAAGTGTTGAAGCCGGGTGAAGGCATCAATTACTGTTCAGCCGGGTGACTGAATGAAAAGTAGCCGGGTGAAGGAAGGAAATGATGCCGGGTGACAAAATTGAAAGTTACTATGCAGCCGGGTAATGAACATCGACACTGTGCAGCCGGGTAATAGAATGAAGTTTCTATATAGCCGTGTAAGTGCTATACAGCCGGGTAAGTGTGGCAACTGTACAGCCGGGTGATGAAAAAAAATGTCACTATGCAGTCGGGTAATGAACATGAAGTCACTATGCAGCCGGGTGATGAAAAGAAGGCTATTGTTTAGCCGGGTGATGAGTAAAACCAAAACAAAGGTGTAGTCGTTCCAAACTCTGTGACACAGCTATATCATGACCCGTCCCAACTGTACCTGGCCCGTCTCAACAGTGTGTGACCCGTCTAAGTGTTTTACATGTTAAATGTTGACCCGTCCCAAAGATGTGACACGTCCCAACAGTAACATGACCCGTCCCAACAGTAACTTGACCCGTCCAAGGCTTTATGGGCCTGATTTTTTACCCGTCCAATATGTTGACCCGTCTCTTTTTGTTTGACCTAATTATTGAGCCGGCTCATCAACATATAAATACCCGCCTTTTCTCAAACACTTATCACTATTCACAAATCACTCTCAAGCAAATCCCCTGTACATCAATCGACCCATATCATATTCAATCTTTGATTCTGTAACAAGTTTTAGTGATTGAATAAGGTATAATCTTCATGATCCAACCTCGTTAAAACCATTGTTGCTCATAAAATCGAAATGTGATGATGAACAGTAATTGGACTTTGAATCGACACTTTGATTGTGTGTGTTAAAACTGAAATCATGTGTTGTAATAGGTGTAATAACTGTTAATCACCAATTCTCATCCATTAATTTACTCAAAATCACCTATAATCGACCGAATCAAAGGAAAAAGTTCAAATTCTGTCGAACCGCCATTGATGAACCATTGAACTGTTCATGTTTTTGATGTCAAAAGATCAATCATCTGTGATTGACTGATTAACTGGTGTCAAATATGAACTAAAACATGCTTTACAACTTCATTTTGCAAATAACAAAGTTGTATTTAAGAATTTAAGCAGTTAAGTGTGTAAAATTACATGATCATTGATTCACAAAGTTTTTACTAAACAAACTGATGTTATCAAATTGTTGATTGATTTAGTTGATTAATGTATATGTGATATGTTACATTGTTTCTCTGTGCTTAATTCTTGTGCAGATGAAAATGTCTAACACATGTGTCTTGGTTTTTGTTGAATGAAAATGTCTAACACATGTGTCTTGGTTTTTGTTAAAAAGATGAATGATCTAAAGTTTAAGCCTAAGCATAATCTTGTGGCTGTTTTGGATGAATCTATGCCTGAAGCAGAAGGGTATAGAGATAAGATCAGATTTTTAAGAAGGACTAAGTATGTGTATGCAATGTGTGCCAAACCCATTGTGTATGCTAGACTGATTAAGAGTTTTTGAAGGATAGCAGAGGTTATTACTAATGAGGCTGGTGTATCTGTTGTGAGAGGAAATATTACCAGACAGTTACAGATAACTGTGTCTGAAGAGTCCATCAGGACTGCATTAAGGTAATATGAAGATGAAGTTGGTGCTCCTGATGAATACACAACTGCTGAATGCCAGGCATGCTTTATAAATATGGGACATCCTCCTGTATTTCCCAAACAGCAGTTTGTGAGAGCCAGATTGGGAAAGCAATGGAAATTGCTATGTTGTGTTATTCAACAATGTATGTCAATAAGAAGTGCTGGTTTTGACAACTTCCCATCAGATATTGCATCCCCAATAGTTGCAATAGCTCTGAACAGACCATTTAACATGTCAAAATGGATTATGAAGGGATTCATTTTCAATCTGGTGAAAGGAAAAAGATTCAAATTTCTGATGTATCCAAGATTCTTGCAATTGTTGATCAATATTGCTCATCCTGTGATACGTGAAGAAGGATTTGAGGGAGGAATTTTGTACACTGAAGACATGAATGCTCTATCTTATAGAAAGATGAGTATTGGGAATGTAGAAAATGTACAAATGTTTGACTATATGCGAGATATAGCAAACAATGAAGAAGATATTGGAGAAATTTATCATCATATTTCTCAAGGAGAAGTATTGGACCCGTTGGATCTTGTGGATGAAATTCCAGACAATTTACTTGATGATGATGAGTATTTTGCTAGACATCCAAAAGATGAAGAGGATAATGATGATGAGGAAAATGCTAGTGATGAAGATGATAATGATGATGAAGACAATGATGGTAATGAAGATGGTGATGTTGTTGTGAGTGATAAAGAGACTGAAACAGAATCTGATGAAGCTTAAAAAGAAGCAGAGGCTGTTATACTTGAAGCTCCTAGGGACATCACAGTCCATTATTCTAGATCACTAGGATCTAAGACTGTTGTTGAACCTATGATTGTATAGGAGCCGTTTGTGTTTGAAGAAGTTAGTGTGACTGAACAGATTGATGTTGTTCAGATTGCACAAGAAGTGGTTGCTGAAGTAGAGACTGTGGCACAGACAGTTGATGAAACTAAAGCTGTTGAGATTATTTCGGATCTAGTTGATATTGCCACATCATCTATTCCTGTAACTGAACATGCTGAACAACCGAAGGAGTCTTCACCTAAGGTTGATTTAGATGTGAATTTGAATGAAGAAGAAGGTGAAATCTTTCATTTAAAGAGGATGATAGCCAAATTGTTGGATGAGAATGCTAAGCTTAAGGCTTCAAATGAAAGAAAGAAGAAGAGACTTGCTGATTTTTGGGTCACGCATCAGAAAAACAACCAAATATTTAAAGAATTGGATGAAGAGTACGAAAAACTGAAAGTAGACTATGAAGAGTTGCATGCTGAATGTAACACTTTGAGAGCTGAAAAGGAAGTTTTAGAAAGATGGTTGAAAGAGGGTGAAACTGAAAAATTTGAGTCAGATAAAGAGTTTGTTGCAGATGAAGACGCTGGAGTATCTGAAACTCCTAGGGACGTCACCGTTTATTATACCAGATCACGACGATCTAAAACTGTGACAGAACAAATTGCTGAATTAGTCCCTATTCCCGATGATGCTGCTGCTAGTGTTACTTTTGACAAAGCGGAGGGAAAACGTAAACTGGATGAAGTGCCTGAGATTGTGAAAGAAGATGAGTCTGTGAAGAAAGCTAGAATCGAGGAAACAGTTCAGTTTGAGCCGTTTCAAGCTGAAACTGTTCCTACAACCGAAGTGATGAATATATCGGATGAAGTAGATTTTATTGACTCTGAACCAGAAGCAAACGTTGGTGAATATATACCGTATGATTTGGATGAGAGGTTTGCTTACCTAGAAAAGATGAAATATAATCCTGTTTATTTGAATGGACTCACAGTCAGTCAAATAAACGAGGAATATGAGAAGTGTGTAAATGCTTAGGACAGAGTTGAAGGTGATGCAAAAGAATTTATTGTTGAGCCTGGTGAGTGGACACCTCTACAGGAAAGTCTGAATATTGATGATCTTCCTCCGGAAGAATTATATCATCAAAATCCTGAAGAGATGACGTCCACAGATATGCGTCAGTGGTTAAGGTCAAGAAACTATCCGTATAAGACGTTGAAGAGGTTGAAGAAAGAATCTTTGAAGAAAATTGTTGTGAGCTTTCAGAAGTCAGAAAAGATGCATAACCGTATGCCCTTTTTGGATTACAACAATCCTCAATACTTTGAACTAACCAAACGGTTCAAAGTACTCGAACCAAAAGAGATTCCACTGATGGCTTTGCCCGAAGAAGCTCACAAGAAGAGAAAAGAGTTGATTGATATGTTTCCAAGCGAAATGAAAGCATATCACATTCCTATGGGTGTACGCCAGTCATGGCACAAATCTGCCATAGCAGGTGATATAGTAAGATCACTGTTGAGTAAAGGTCAATCCGTTGCTGACTTACTTGACTCGATGATCGTACCGGAAAAGTCCAAGGATGTGAAAATCATTTCATGGAAGTACGATGAGATCTTTGATGCATTTTTGATTAAAAGGGTGAATGGATTATGTGATGTTTATCACTATTATTCAAGTATTTTCAAGCTGCCGGTTCAAGACTTGAAAGAATTACACAAGTGTGCGATGTTATTGGATGCTGGGATCAGCCGCATGCCAAAGTTTTTGGAGTTTCGAGGACAGCAAGAAGATACTGCATATTTGAAGAGTAAGAAGAAGAAGCAGAAGAAATTGATCCTTGAAGATATGTATTTAGATGAATTTTCAGACGAGTACTTTGACAAAGTAACAAAATCCTGGGTTGAAGGTAATTGATGGTTCGCAAACGACGAAGCCTATTCTGAAGTTCTTTTATCATGAGGAGACATATGAGCTGAAGTTAGTTCGAAACTTGGATGATTGGGATCAAGACATGATCACATTGTTTAGTACATTCGAGCTCAAATTGCTACACCCATCTTATATTGATCACTTGCGAAATCACAAGATGGAAAAGATGAAGGATCCAGTTGCTGAAGCTGACAGAAGATTATTTGAGATTATGGTTGAGGTAATCGGTGCTGCAACTGAGAAGATCCGATTAAGGAAAGCGTTACTCAATGCTGACCTTGTGAAGATCAACATACCGGAGATTGATTTCATGAGAGTTACGTCAAAGGGTACCTTAGAAGTACGGGCCAAAGGAAAGAAAAGGTCGTAGGAATTTTATGCTAACATTGATTTTGTAGGTATCACTTTGGAAACTTTGAAACGAATGGCGGCTTGTGACATTATCACAAATGAGTCTAAACCGAGATAAGCTGTGATTGCTGAAAAGTTCAAGTCATGCATTGAAGAAGCTATGAAAGAACAAGAAGAACATACAGGAAAACCGTTGCTGAAGGTCAAAGATGAACCTGAAGATTTTTGAGAGATTGAAGCCAAAAGCAAAAACGTTGAAAGCTGAAGATTTTTTATTAAAGTCCAAAGTTAAATCTAGGGGGAGTACTGTTAGGGCTCGTTTCTGATAGAAGATTTACTTTGTACTTTGTTTATACAAGTTTGTATAGTTTAGGGTTAATTTTGTATTTTCCCTAAAAGTGTTGATGCATAAAGCATGTTGCTAGTGAATGTTAGAGAGAGAGTCTAGATCACATCTTACACGTTAGAGAGAGAATTGTGTGTGTGTGATTGTATTCTCGTGCACCATTGTACTACAACTATTTGCTTTGATCATCAATACAAGAGAATTATTTAGTAATGGATTGTGTTGTTGATTGAATTGCGTGCTTGTACCTTGATCATTCTGATTTGATGCAATATCGATCCAATTGAACCTATCATTGCCTATATAATCATACCAAAAACAAATTTGATCAAAAAATCAACGTTTAAAAAATCAAAAATTTTCACATAAAATTACAACATTTACCTATATAATGATACCAAAAACAAATTTGATCAAATAATCAACTTTCGAAATATAAAATTTTCATATAAAACCACAACATTTGCCTATATAATCACACCAAAAACCAATTTGATCAAAAAATCAACTTTCGAAAACATCAGAACTTTTCATATAAAACCACAACAAATACCTATATAATCAAAACAAAAACAAATTTGATTAAAAAATCAACTTTTGAAAAAATCAAAAATTTTACATAAAACAAAAACATTTACCTATATAATTATACCAAAGACAAAATTGATCAAAAAATGAACGTTTAAAAAATCAAAAATTTTCACATAAAATTACAACATTTACCTATATAATGACACCATAAACAAATTTGATCAAACATCAGATTATCATCAGATCTGAGGAATTAAGAAGATAGAAAAAGTTACTGTTCGATCGAATTTTGCTCAATTTCATCAAAATTTGATCATGTTTTGGATTGATTGAGATTAGGGATTGATAATCGGTGTATTTCGCTACTTGTGTGTGAATTTTGAAGGAATTGGACAAGTTTTTGATAAACCCAGAAAATTTCTCATGATGAAGATGATGATGAACAAGATGAACAGGTTGAAGATTAACTAGCCGGGTAACAAATTGACTTAGACAAAATCGTTTGGACTTAGATTTGTGAACAAATTAGGTCCTGTGCAGCCGTGTAAAGGAGTTTTGTCTAGACGGGTGAAGAATTGCAAGTAAAATTCTGTGTACTGTTGTGCCGAGTGATATACTGTTTAGCCGTGTGAAGAACTATTCAGACGGGTAAAGTACTGTTCAGCCGGGCGATCAACATTACAGCCGGATCAACTTGTTACTATTTAGCCGGGTGATTAACACTTTCAAGCCGTGTCAAGGTCTGCCGGGTGAAGTGTTGATAACTGTTCAGCCAGGTGAATATTTTCTTCTTGCCGGGTCAAGTTGTTTGTCGTGCCAAGTTATTTCTGTTAGCCGTGTAAGTGTTCAGCCGGGTAACGTTCTTGCCGGGTGAAGATTTCAAGTTTAAAGATTTACAACTGTTGAGCCGTGTGACTGTTTAGACGGGTGAAGACTTTTCTCAGCCGGTAAAGAACAAAAGCTACTGTTCAGCCGGGTGAAGAAGAAAAATCACTGTTCAGCCGGGTGAAAGTGAAAATTTCACTGTTCAGCCGTGTGACTCAATTTTAGTTGTTTTAAAATTTGTTATCTTATCTTGTCATTAATTACTTGTCTTTATTTTACTAGTTTAACTATTTCTTTTCAAAAATCAACAAAAACCAAAAATATTTTCTTTAAAATCTTTTAAAATGGCACCTAATGATGATTTTGATAACCGTGTTCCTAGACTTGTTAATCGTGCAGATTTCAAGAATTGGACGATTAGACTGAAGCATCATCTTTGCTCAATAGACAATGATCTTTCGAAGCCAATTGATAAGGGTCCTCACATACCTACACAGACTGCTCCAGATAGTGCAAGTACCTACACCAAAGACTCTACTAAACCTTATCCAGAAGATAATTTATCAGCTGAAGATTTAAGGAAAGTAAAGAATGATAGCAAAGCCTATTCTTTGATGTGCAAAGGACTGCCACTACAAGTACTGTCGAGGTTGGATACCTATCAGACGGGTTATACATTGTTCAAAGCCTTGAAGTCAATATGTGAAGGAGGTGAACAACTTAGAAGTCTCAAGAAACAAAAGCTGAAGAGACAATTGGAGTTATTTGAACACATTGCTGGAGAATCTGTGCACCAGATGATGAATAGGTTTGTTCATCTGACTACTGAAATGACCAATGTTGGTGCGAAGACAGATCTTCAAGATCTAAATGACAGATTACTATGTGCTCTTCCATCATCATGGAAACAGACTGTGACTCTACTGAAACATACTGAAAAGTTTCCGATGGATTTGGATCTGCTCATTGCAAAGATTGAGGAAGTAGAGATTGATGAAAGTTCTAGAAACACTGATAGAACTGGTTCACATGCACAATACAAATATATTGTGAATCCTGCTAATACTGTGGAGAATGCCTTTCTTGCACAAGATGCAACTAAGTTTGAAGATGAGGGTGAGTTATTTGTTGGTGCAAGATTTTACATTGATTCGTCATACATTCCAAATTCACCAACTTATTCTCTACCTCAATCTCCACCAAGAGCTCAAGTTCAAAGTCAATCAATGAAATCAGAATGTTCAAGTTCGAAAGTTCAAGCCAATGTAAAAGATGTGATGAACATCTTGTTACAAGATGAGGAGACGAAGACTGCTTTTACTGCTTTCATGGCAAGCTTTCAAGCTTATCAAGGAATTCATTTGTCTCAGATGGATGTTGTTCTTCAAGATCTTTTTGAAATGGATCCTGATGACGTTTAGGAAATGGATCTGAATTGGCAAATGGTAATGGTTGCATATCGAACACAGAAACATGCATATGTTAACCGAAGCTTCAAGCCACATGCAAACAAGACCGTTGGTTTTGACAAATCGAAGGCCAGATGTTTCAACTGTAACTGCTATGGTCATTTTTCAAGGGAATGCAAGGCTCCTAAGAATCAGAATTACAATGATCAATCAAGTTCAAGTGGACAGAATCAAGGTCAAGGTCAAAGCTCGCAACAGTCTTCAAGCTATCAACAGAGGAATCAACGCTTCATGCAGAAACCATATCAAAGTCTTCCCATGCCAAAACTGGAAGATGAAGGAAAGAAGCCAGAAGATCTGACTAAAGCACTGGTAGTAAGTGTGAAAGATGGATATGATTGGAGTGCTTATGCAGAACAGTTTACATCTGATCTTACATCCAGTCTGGCATTAGTTTGTGAAATTGAGGAAGATTGGTCTGAAGAAGGGGATGGTAAACTGATTGATGCTGTGAGTGAAGATTCTGAGGAATATGACTGGAGTGCAAAGTCAGATCCTGTTGAAGAATCTGAATCAGAAATTGCGCTGATGGCTACATCCAGTGAGTCTTCATCATCTACCGAACAACCAAAGGTTAGTACTGATTTACCCCCTAACTATGTTCCTTTGCCTGATGATGTTAGAGGTAGGTTATGTTCTGAACAATGCATTCAACAAGTAGAGCATTATCGTACTCATTCATTTAAAATTGGTGATAAATTAAGCAAACATGAGAAAATTCATGAACAACTTAAAATTGATCACAAAATTGCTGATGAGAAGATTTTGTCACTTAAAGAATCATGGAACAAAACCTTAAAGGAATTGGAACTTGTGACCAAACAACTTAAAGAAATGACAAAGAACTTTGAACAAGAAAAAGTTGCTCATGCTGTCACACAAGTTGAATTAACAAAGGTTAAAAGTTGTAAGAACATGGTGAAACAACTTGTGAATGAAAGAGGTAACAAAAACAAAACAGGGTTGGGTTTCACTCATGAACCAATGCCTAATTCAATCACACAAACTTTACCTGAAAACTTCAATGAATTTGATCATTCACCTGAAAATGAACGAAAATTCAAAGAAATTCAAAGAAGTAAATCCGAATCCGAAGGATCTGAAGTGTTGATTGAAAGTTTGAAAGAAGAAGATGGTGTGACGACTGAAGCTGATGATGAAGCTAGCAACAAATCAGAGCCTGTTCTGATTCAACTTGTTGAGTATCCGGAACTGAATCCGAAGCCAGAAGAAACGGTGAAGGAAGAAGGTGAATTTTCGGGATACAATGATCCTGAATACATCAAGTGGAAGAATGAACAGAAAGCAAAAGTTGCTGATCAACTGATCAAGAAGAAAGAAGTGAAACAGGATGAAGTTTCAAAAGCGAAGGTGAAGAAATCGAATTTAACAGTCAATCAATCTGAAACAAAATCTTTGAAAGGTAAAAGTGTCATAAAATCGAATGACAACACCAAAGCTCAAATTGTTAAAACTGACAAGGTCAAACATGTCAAAAAGAAAGTGTCAAAAGGAAAAACAATTAAGTTTGTGTCTGCAGGAACTTTTTATTTGAACGGATCTTATGGTAAACCAATCAATTCTTCAATCAAATCTAACTCTGGTTTGAAAACAGGTTCAGGTCCTAAGTCTTCCGCTGTCAATGATAAAAGAATTGAACCAAAGAAGGTAACCAAACAAGATAGTTTAAAATCGAACCAAGTTCCCAAGCAAGCAAAATCACAATCAAAATCTCCACAAAAGAATCAAGTTAATCTAAAACCGAACAAAACTGATAATGAATCACGAGTGGGTTCATCATCAAAAGTTAACAATCGGCTCTTTAGGATTAGCAAGAAACATTGTGAGATTTGTGATAGTTATAATCATGCTACTGCTGAATGTTTCTTTAACAGGTACTGCAGTTACTGTGACAAAAGAAATCATTCTTCAGAGGAATGTTTTTATAACAAATTTTGTGATATCTGTGAAAGAAGAAACCATGACACAAAGGATTGTTTCTTTCGGAAAAACTCATCAAGAGAAATGACTCCGTTTCCAAATTTTCAAAGAAATCAATCATTTGGTTTTCAAAATGTTAATGAAAGTCATTCTCCTGTGTTGAAAAATTTCAATCGAAACAATTCTGGTTTTAATAACTTTTCATCAAGGAATGTGTAGGTTAACAGTTTTAAACCGAGAGCTTTGATGGTAAGAAATCAGAAATTTGAAAATAACCTTGATCCTAAGTTAGAGGAAAGGTTTATTGCTTTGAGAAGAAAGCAATCGATTCAAGCCAATGGGCGAAACAGTTTTAACCAAATCTCTCAAATGAAACAAATTTTCAAAATCTTCATTATCAACAAGTTACTGTTACAGATAGATTCGGAAAACCCAAGACCATGTGGGCCTGGGTTGACCAAACTAACTAAGTGATTGTTGAATTGCAGGTACGCCCTCGAATACCTATCAACTCATGGTTTGTTGATAGTGGGTGTAGCCGGCATATGACAGACAACCATGCCTTGCTTCAAGACTTTAAGCTGAAGAATGGTACACATGTTGCATTTGGAGGAGATGCTGGTGGTAAAATAACTAGAGAAGGAACCGTGTCAAATGGGATCATTAGTTTTGATAAAGTCAACTACTGTGCACAGTTGAACTTTAATCTGCTAAGTGTATCTCAAATTTGTGACAAATCTTATTCAACTTTATTTGATGATTCTTTCTGTTATATACTCAAACCAGGTTTCAAGATTGACAATGAATGGGTGGTGGTTAAAGCTCCAAGAGATCGTGATGTATACAAGCTTGATATGTCGCAGATTGATGCTGAAACCGAAACTACTTGTCTCATTGCTCATGCATCAAATGATGAGAGTCAGCTTTGGCATAGACGGCTGGGCCATTCAAACTTCAGAAACATGAACCGTTTAGTGACTGGAAATCATGCTGTGGGAATACCATCAAAGAAGTTTTCTACAACAGATCTCTGTCCAGCATGTTTGAAAGGAAAACAACACAGAATGTCTTTTAAGTCCAAGCCAGAAAACTCCATTTCAAAACCCTTGCAGATGCTACATATGGATCTTTTTGGACCAACAAATGTTCAAAGCATCGGAAAGAAGTCTTACTGTTTTGTCATCATTGATGATTTTACTAGATTTTCTTGGGTTTATTTCTTGCATGTTAAATCTGAAACTGCTGAGTTGTTAAAAGAATTTATTGTCAAAGTTGAAAATCAGTTGGATTGCAAAGTGAAAATCTTGAGAAGTGATAATGGAACAGAATTTAAGAACGCTAATGTTGAATTGTTTTGTGCAGAAAAAGGAATTGCGAGACAATTTAGTGCTCCAAGAACGCCTCAACAAAACAGGGTTGCGGAACGGAAAAATCAGACACTGATTGAAGCAGCAAGATCCATGCTCGCAGATGCCAAAATCCCTATCACATTCTGGGACGAAGCTATTGCTACTGCGTGTTTTGTACAAAACAGGACATTATTGGTTCAGGATAAACAGAAAACATCTTATGAGTTGTTATTTGGAAGAAAACCAAATATTTCTTATTTGAAAGCATTTGGTTGTCCTGTCTCGATTCTAAATTTAAGTAATCATCTCGGAAATTTGAGTCAAAATCTGACGATGGATTTTTCCTTCGTTACTCGTGTATTTCAAAAGCTTATCGAGTTTTTAATAGCAAAACTAACACTGTTATTGAAACTATTAACGTTAAGTTTTTAGAAAATTCATTTCCGTTAGTGGCTCATGGTCCCGAATGGTTGTTTGATTTAGATTCGTTATAAAAATCTTTCAATTCTAACTTGTTTGATTTTTCAGGAACCTCGAGAAAAGAATCAGGAGACTTAGGATGTTTTAGCGATGATTCTGATAACGACGATGATAGCAATCTCAATTCTGAGTATCCGTTCATGTTATTTCATAATCCTGATCATGTCAAATCTAATCAAACTCCGGGTCCTTCTGGTTCTCAAGAAGACCAAGAATCAAATATTCTTGGTGATGATGTTAATCCGCAAAATTCTCCTAATGATGGTGGATCTGTTCAAAATCAACCATCATCAGACCCGAATGTTGAAGTTATTCCAGAATCGTTTGAATACTTCATCAATTCACCGGATCAAGTTCCTAATTTCACTCCGCATACTTCTACCATTCTACAAGATCTACCGAATCTGAATCAGTCAAATCTAGAGACGCAAGTTCAAGGTGACGTTATACCAACTCATCGAGTTCATAGGAATCATCCTGTCTCTCAGATTATTGGGCCTTTGAATCAGCGAACTATGAGAAGTCAGACTGAACATGCAAACGTTTGTCTTTATTCATGTTTTCTTTCTCAAGTGGTGCCAAAGAACATTTCAGAGGCGTTACAAGATAATAGTTGGATTGAAGCCATGCAAGAGGAATTACTTCAATTTCGCAAACAAGAAGTTTGGAAATTAGTGGACTTACCTGAAGGAGAAAATGCGATTGGTACAAGATGGTTGTACAAGAATAAACCAGATGAACGTGGTATTGTTGTGAGAAATAAAGCCAGACGTATTGCACAAGGTTACACTCAAGAAGAAGGTATTGACTATGAAGAAGTGTTTTCTCCGGTCGCTCGACTTGAAGCTATTCGCGTTTTTCTAGCGTATGCCTCTTTCATGAAGTTCAAAGTGTTCCAAATGGACGTTAAAGGCGCTTTTCTGTATGGACCAATTACTGATGATGTATATGAAAAACAACCTCCGGGTTTTGAAGATCCTGATTATCCACATCGTGTATACAAATTGAGCAAAGCTTTATATGGTCTACATCAAGCTCCAAGGATTTGGTACGAGACGTTATCTAAACATTTGCTAGAACATGGATTTACAAGAGGTCAGATTGATCCAACATTGTTTATGAAGCGGGAAAATGAAGATCTTTTATGTGTTCAAGTGTATGTGGATGATATCATCTTTGGATCAACAAGTGCGTCCATGTGCAAAGAGTTTGAAGAAATCATGAAGTCAAGATTTCAGATGAGTTCGATGGGGGAGATTAATTTCTTTCTTGGATTGCAAGTAAAACAATCAGCAGACGGAATTTTTATCAACCAATCAAAGTTTGTTGAGAAGTTGCTGAAAAAGTTCAAGATGCAAGATTGTCAGACTATTCGAACGCCATCTGATGTGAATTGCAAGATACAGCCAGATCCGAAAGGCAAATCTGTTGATCAAACACTGTACAAATCAATGATTGGTTCACTGATGTATCTTACTGCATCAAGGCCATACATTATGTATGCTGTATGTGTGTGCGCAAGATATCAGTCTGATCCAAAAGAGTCGCACCTGGTTGCTGTTAAACGTATTTTCAGATACCTTAAAGGGAAACCGAATCTCGGGTTATGGTATCCTTATGAAGACAATTTTGAATTATATAGTTATTCTGATAGTGACTTTGGTGGGTGTGCTCTTGACAGGAAATCGACTACGGGTGGATGTCAATTTCTGGGTCCTAGACTTGTTTCTTGGCAATGCAAAAAGCAGACCAACGTTTCTGTATCCACAGCTGAAGCAGAGTATATCGCTGCATCTGCAGGATGTTCTCAAGTTTTGTGGTTACAAAACCAATTGCTTGACTACGGGTTTAACTTTCTCAAAACTCCTATTTACATAGACAATACTGCTGCTATGTTCATTACTGCTAATCCTGTTCAACACTCAAAAACCAAACATATCGAAATTCGATATCACTTTCTCAGAGACAACTCTGAAAAAGGTTTAATAATTTTGATTAAAGTTCATACCGACAAACAACTGGCAGATCTTTTTACAAAATCCTTTTTGTCAGGACGGTTTGAATTCTTAATTCAATCCATAGGGTTAATCAACCATGACTAATTCTAATTTTTGAAAATCAAACAAAAATCAGAATATATAAAAGTCAAAAATATAATAAGTCGATGTCAAGTATTGATTCCTTTGTCTTTTATTCTATTGTTTTGCATTGTGTGTGTGCATGAAAAAGAAAAGCAAAAACAAAATATAAAAGCAAAAAGAAAAAGAAAATATCATGTCATAAGAATCTATATTGCAAAAAGTGAGAAATGATAGTACACTAGACATTATTTGTTTCATCATTTTTAATAAAGACTGATGAATGTTAATTGATGTGCGAGACAGCTCAGACAATTACACTGAAAAAGTAAGTTCATTGTTGACAAATCTAAACTTAATGATCTTTGTGTTAAGTTCCATTGTTATACATGTCTAGATATATATCTTTTGATGCATTGCTTGTGATGATAGTTGTGCATGATCGGGTAACGATGCAGTCTATTCAGTGTGATGAACCGCATCGTGAGCTTCTTTGTTGTGGTATCCACAGACCTGAAGTCTCACACGAAGTCTCTTTTGAGCTTCAAGGTGCAGCAAAAGATTCCCAAAGTTGGAACAAAAAGAGTCCCAAATGTGGACCATCACCAAACAAAAATTCCAAAAAGGAATTCAGAAGATTCCCAAGGGGAACGATAGGAAATTAAAATTCCAAAATGGAATCAAAAGAAGTCCCAAAGTGGACCAAATCCAAATAGAACCCAGTTTCCACACTGTTTATGATTGTAAGTGACCAGGTTTTATGCAATATGCATTCAGGTAGTGTTTGATAAGGAAATATGTTGACATATGTATACATGTGGGTCACATAAGTCATTTTAATCGAACCTTAATCTCATCATGATACTGAAAAGGTAAGTGTGTCAACTCGAGCTAATTGGTATGTTTTCATATCATCACTCAATCAAACATAAGTCAAATGTCTATTCAAAACTTGCAAAACATGTTCAGATAATGTGTGGTATGATCTCACTGCGATATTTTGATTCATTGCATTGCATATGTCTTTATTTTAATGTGTGTGCTTTGTGTGTGCAGGCATATGGAATCTTTATTGACACATCGACATCCTTGTTAAACTTAAAATGATAGGTTCAATTGGATCGATATTGCACAAAATGATCAGAATGATCAGCACAAACAAACAGTTCAATCGGTAACACAATTCATTACTAAATAATTCTCTTGTATTGATGATCAAAGCAAAATCTGTAGTACAAATGTAGAAGAATGTAATCACACACACTTAGTTCTCTCTCTAACGTGAATATGTGAATCAGCCTCTCTAAACATTCTCTCACTACATGCTTTATGCAACAAATACATTTTAGGGAAAATAACAAAATAAACCCAAAACTATACAAAAAGTATAACCCTAACAGTACTCCCCCTAAGATTTATCTTTGGACTTCAACAAAAACTTCAAACAGTTTTCATCTTTTTCAGCTTCAATCTCTCACCAATCTTCAGGCTCTTCTTTAACATCCAGCAATTCTTTTCCTTTGTATTCTTCTTGTTCTTTTAGTGCTTCTTCGATGCATGACTTGAACTTTTCCGCGATCTTTGCTTGTCTTGGCTTTGACTCGTTTGTAAGGATGTCACAGGCATTCATGCGTCTCAGAGAATCAAGAGTCAAACCTGCAAAATCAATGTTAGCGTAAAATTCATATGGCAATTCTTGCCCTTTGACTTGCACTTCCAGTGTACCCTTTGCAGTCACTCGCATAAACTCTATCTCTGGTATATCAACTTTCACAAGGTTAGCATTGAGTAATGCCTTCCTTACACGTATCTTTTCTGAGGCAGCTGCAATCACCTCAACCATTACCATAAACAATTTTCGATCCGCTTCAGCAACTTTATCTTTGCATTTCTCCATTTTGTAACTTCTCAAGTGATCGATGTAGGATGGATGTAACAATTTCAGCTCAAATGTACTGAATAAGGTAATCATGTCCTTATCCCAGTCCTCCAGATTTCGTATCAATTTCAGCTCAAAAGTTTCCTGATTGTAGAAAAACTTAAGAATTGGTTTCGTTGCTTGAGTACCATCTATCACTTTCATCCCCGGATCAGTTACCTTATCAAAGTATTCATCAGAAAATTCTTCTAAGTACATGGCATCACTCACCACCAACTTCTTTTGTTTTCTTGTTTTCTTGGATTGAACATAAGCGCTATCTTCCTGTTGTCCTCTAAACTCTAAGTATTTCGGTAAACGGCTTATCCCAGCATCAAGCAGCATCGCTCATTTATCACCACGCTCAGCATGCGTGTGCTTGATCAATCTCAGCTTGTGCAACTCCTTCAAATCTTGTACTTCTAACTTGAAAATACTAGAGTAATAATGGTAAACATCGCATAAACCATTAATTCTTTTGATCATGAAAGCATCAAACACCTCGTCATATTTCCATGCAATGATTTTCACCTTCTTGGACTTTTCCGGTACGATCATTGAATCAAGCAGTTCAGCAATGGACTGTCCTTTGCTCAGCAGAGATCTAACCACATCTCTTGCTGTGGCAGATTTATGCCATGATTCACGTACGTCCATAGGAATATTGTATGACTTCACTTGACTTGGAAACATGTCGATCAACTCTTGTCTCTTTTTGTGCGCATTTTCTGGTAAAGCCATCACTGGTATCTCTTTCGGTCCGAGTACTTTATATCTCTTCGTCAGCTCATAATATTGTGGATTGTTGTAATCCAGATAAAACATGCGATTGTACATTTTCTCCGTCTTCATAAAACTTATAACAATCTTCTTTAGCGATTCATGCTTCAGTCTCTTCAAAGTTTTATATGGATAGTTCCTCGAACTCAACCATTCTCGCATATTTCTGGAAGACATTTCTTATGGATTTTGATGATAAAGCTCTTGTGGAGGTAAATCATCAATATTCAAACTTTCTTGTAATGGTGTCCATTCACCCATCTCAACAACAAATTCTTTCTCATCAGCAGCAGCTTTATCTTGTGCAATCAAACATTTCTCATACTCTTCATTAATTTGACTCACAGTCAGCCCATTCAGATACACTGGATTGTACTTCATTTTCTCAAGATAAGCAAAGCGTTCAGGCAAATCAGCAGGAATCTCATCATCAGGATTAGTTTCAGGCTCAGCCTCAGGTTCAGATTCTGTGAAATCAATGTCATCTAAGTCATCCAGTGCCTCTATCATCGGTGCAGTTTCAGTTTGAACCGGCTCAAACTGAAATGCTTCTTCAGTTATAGTTTCTGGCGCATTTTCAAATACTTCAATCACTTTAGGCACTTCAGTTTCCACTACTGATTCAGATTGAATCTGCTCAATCTGAACTGTTTTATCAGTTTCAACTTCTTTCACAGTCTCATTTACCTTCGCCACCTCAGCTATCTCAGTTTCAGTTCAAGATTGAATCGGCTCAATCAGACTTTCTTCTATTCTTGCCTTTTTAGTACAACTTTCTTCACCAGTAATCTCAGGCACTGCATCTAACTTTCTTTTTCCCTTGGCTTTGTCAGGATTGACAGTTTCAGCAGCTTCATCGGGAATGGTAATTGGAGACTCAACCCTTATGCCGACATTTTTCGTGCCACGTGCTCTAGTATAATAAACTTTTGCTTCTTGAGTATGTTCAGTCACTTCCATCACTTAATCCGAAAAATCTTTATCTGATGTGGACCCTGACTTCTTTGATCTGGTTTCTTCTAACCATTTCTCCAACATTTCCTTCTCAGCATCAAGAGTATTGCATTCCGCCTTTAACTCTTTATAGTCATATTTCAAATTGTCATGCTCATCCTTCAACTTATCATGCTCATCCTTCAACATTCCATAATCAGCCTTCATTTTCACATAATCCGCATCTAACGCTCTGAATGTTTCAAGATTCTGATTGTGAGTGGCCCAAAACTCTTCCAACATTTTCTTCTTTCTTTCATTTGAAGCTTTCAATTGTTCATTAGCATCCAAGAGTTTTGCTACCAACTCTTCTAACTCAGCAATTTTCTTTTTATCCTCATTCACACTAACACTTGAAGCAATTTTTGGTGAAGACTCCAAAGATTGTTCAATGTTTTCAGCTGCTGGAGTTGATGTGGTGGGTATGTCAACTGGAACAGAAACACTTACACCAGCATCAGTTTCATCGTCTGTCTGTGCCACAAACTCTACTTCTGCTTCAACTTGTTTAGCAATCTGAACAATGTCCACCATCTGTTCAGGCACATTCTCATCTTCAATCACATTCAGTTCCTCCACCAACATAGGCTCAATCACAGCCTTAGATCTTCGAGATCTCTCATATTGAACTGTAATTTTCCTTGGAGCTTCAATATCAACCTCTTCAGTCACACTAACAACCTCAACAGGTTCTTCAAATACAACTGGTTCAACAACTTCGACATTTTCTATCTCAAACTCCACTGGTTCAGCAACCTCAACATTCTCTGCCTCCTCAGAAACTGATTCAGCATCATCATTCCCATTATTCTCACTATCATCATTACTAACATCTTCTTCTTCATTTTCATCATTCTCAGATCCATCTTCTTCTTCTGGATGTCTAGCAAAGTACTCGTCATCATCCAGCAGATTATCAGGCACCTCATCAACTAGGTCCTGTGGATTTACTATCTCTCCATGTGAAATATGATGGTATACTACCTCAATATCTTCCTCATTATTTGCTATATCCCTCATATAGTCAAATAACTCAACACTTGGAACATTCCCGATACTCATCTTCCTATAAGATAAATCATTCATGTCTTCAGTATATAGTATCCCTCCAACATAACCTTATGTTCTGATAATAGGATAAGCCATATTGATCATTAGTTGCAAGAATCTCGGATACATGAGAAACTTGAACCTCTTTCCCTTCACCAGATTGAATACAAACCCATTCATTATCCACTTCGACATATTGAATGGTTTATTTTCAGCAATTGCTACAATGGGGGATGCAATGTCAGAAGGAAAATTGTCAAAACCAGCACTCCTTCTTGACATGCATTGTTGAATGACATAACATAGTAACTTCCACTTCTTCCCCAATCTAGCTCTAACAAACTGTGACTTTGGAAATACGGGAGGATGACCCATATTAACAAAACACTCTTGACATTCAGTCACAGTCAATTCATCATTAGCTCCTACCTCATCCTCATCAATCCTCAGGGCAGTTCTGATAGCTTGTTCAGAGACAGTCAACTGTAAATCTTTTGTGATGTTTCCTCTAACAACAATCACACCATCTTCATTTGTAATCACCTCAGCTGTTCTCCAAAAGCTTTTGATCAGTCTTGCATAGATAACAGGTTTAGCACACATAGCATAGACATACTTTGTTCTCTTGATAAATCTCATCATATCTCTATAGCCCTTAGTCTCTGGAATAGACTCATCCAAACAAGCAACTAAATTGTGCATAGGCTCAAACTTTAAATTCTCCATCTGTTTTAGACAAAACAAGACAAATGTGTTAGATTCTTCATCAATACATTTCAAATTTGCACAAGTGTTTGAACAAAAAGTTATAAAAGTAAAACATCCACATAATCACTTTAACTCCTAAATTGATCTAACAATCTGATTTTAATCATTTTGATCAAAAAAACTTGGATTTTAATGATTATACAATATTTCACAATTTAAACACTTAATAACATGAATTTGGAATTTGTATAATGAGGTTATTTAACATGGTTAAACTTAGTTTCAACAATGATTTGTCAATGTTTAACATACATTTTATCCTTTTGAAGTTAACACTTAAGAACATTCAACAGTTCATCAATGGCGGTTTAACAGTTATGGACAATTTTGATTGATTCTGTTGATTTTAAGGAATTTTGATGCAAATTAATGATTGATTGTTGATAATCGACAGTAAATACACCTAAAGCAACATTCGATTTCAGTTTTAACACGTAAAATCGAAGTGTCGATTCAGTTGATCAAGTACTGTTCATCATCAATTTTTGTTTTAACGATCGATTTGCAGGTTTATCAAGCTCGAAACATGTAAATTATACCTTATTCAATCAATATAACTTGTTACAGAACAATTGATTGAATATGATAATCAACGATTTTGTGCAGGGGATTTGTGCTTGAAAGTGAAAATGAAAAATGATAAGTGTTTGTGAAGAGGCGGGTTTTAAATGATTGAAAAAATTTAGGTCAAACTTAAGTGACAGGTCAACAAATGGGACGGGTAAACATTAAAAGGCCCAATAAGCCTTGACGGGTCAAGCACTGTTGAGCCGTGTCATGTACTGTTGGGACGTGTCAAGTACTTGAGACAAGTCACAACATGAGACGGGTCAACATAAAAATATGTAAAAAAACACTTGACGGGTCAATCACTGTAGAGACGGGTAAACCACTGTAGAGACGGGTAAAGGTTAGGAACAACTACACCTGTTTGGTTTTTACTCATCACCCGGCAGCATAGTAGTCTTCATAACATCACCCGGCTTGCACAATGACATGTTTGTTCATTACCCAGCTGCATAGTGATACCTTCATCACCCGGTATGCTTTTCTTCATCACCCGGCAACACAGTTGTAGTACTTTACCCGGCTACACAGAGTTATTCACTTACATGGCAAGATTTTACCCGGTTGTACAGTGATAACCTTTCTTCACCCGGCTGTATAGTAACACAACTTGTCACCCGACAGATATCAATGACACCTTTACCCGGCATAGATTTGACATGTTCATTGCCTGACCATACAGTAGTCATAATATCTTCACCCGGCTTCACTTCTTTTTCTCAATCACCCGGCTCATATCAGACACAACAACTTTACCCGACTAAACAGTGTCTTCATTACCCGGCAGAACAGTTGTTTCTGATATCTTTGCCCGGCTACAACACTTGAGCAATTTTTCTCAATTTTCTCGTCTGTTGACTTTTTCAACTGCATTTATTGCACCTGCAAACATTCTCGACATATTAATTAGACAAGACATCCTTATTAGGGTTTGTCACATTAATTAATCAACAACATTTTTAGGGCAATAAAATTATTCAAATAAATTCCCTTTTTCATTTTTTCTTGTAAAAATGTTTTTGCACAACCAAAATTTCTATATCCCGAAGCAATTTCTTAAAAACATATCACAAGCCCTTGGGTTTGTTTTTAACAAATCCAATACATTTGCTTTTCATACCATATAATCTTGTTCATTCAAAAACACACTTATTCAAAATATTTTTGGATTTTTTTTTGCAAATATTTTTCTTCTTTGATTTATTCTCCCCCTAAACTAGAAATTTCTTGAAATTTTTAAGTTTAACAAGGATGTCGATGTGTCAATAAAGATTCCATATGCCAGCACACACAAAACACACATTAAAATAAAGACATATGCAATGCAATGAATCAAAATATCGCAGTGAGATCATACCACACATTATCTGAACATGTTTTGCAAGTTTTGAATAGACATTTGACTTATGTTTGATTGAGTGATGATATGAAAACATACCAATTAGCTCGAGTTGACACACTTACTTTTTCATTATCATGATGAGATTAAGGTTCGATTAAAATGACTTATGTGACCCACATGTATACATATGTCAACATATTTCCTTATCAACTACTACCTGAAATGCATATTGCACAGAACTTGGTCACTTACAGTCATAAACAGTGTGGAATCTGGGTTCTATTCGGATTTGGCCCACTTTGGGACTTCTTTTGATTCCATTTTGGAATTTAATTTCCTATCGTTCCCCTTGGGAATCTTCTGAATTCCTTTTTGAAATTTTTGTTTGGTGATGGTCCACATTTGGGACTCTTTTTGTTCCAACTTTGGAAATCTTTTGCTGCACCTTGAAGCTCAAAAGAGACTTCGTGTTAGACTTCAGGTCTGTGGATACCACAACAAAGAAGCTCACGATGCGGTTCATCACACTGAATAGATTGCATCATTACCCGATCATGCACAACTATCATCATAAGCAATGCATCAAAAGATATATATCTAGACATGTATAGCAATGGAACATAACACAAAGATCATTAAGTTTAGATTTGTCAACAATCAACTTACTTTTTCAGTCTAATTGCCTGAGCTGTCTAGCACATCAATTAACATTTATCAGTCTTTATTAAAAATGATGTAACAAATAATGTCTAGTGTAACTATCATTTCTCACTTTTTGCAATATAGATTCTTATGACATGATATTTTCTTTGCTTTTTGCTTTTATATTTGTTTTTGCTTTTCTCTATTTCATGCACACACACAATGCAAAACAATAAAATAAAGACAAAGGAATCAAAACTTGACATCGACTTATTATATTTTTGGCTTTTATATTTTCTGATTTTTGTAGATTTTTCAAAAATTAGAATTAATCATGATTGATTAACCCTATGGATTGAATTAAGAATTCAAACCGGCCTGACAAGAAAGATTTTGTGAAAAGATTCGCCAGTAGTTTGTCGGTATGAACTTTAATCAAAATTATTAAACCTTTTTCAGAGTTGTCTCTTAAAAAGTGATATCGATTTTCGATATGTTTGGTTTTTGAGTGTTGAACAGGATTAGCAGTAATGAACATAGCAGCAGTATTGTCTATGTAAATAGGACTTTTGAGAAAGTTAAACCCGTAGTCAAGCAATTGGTTTTGTAACCACAAAACTTGAGAACATCCTGCAGATGCAGCGATATACTCTGCTTCAGCTGTGGATACAGAAACGTTGGTCTGCGTTTTGCATTGCCAAGAAACAAGTCTAGGACCCAGAAATTGACATCCACCAGTAGTCGATTTCCTGTCAAGAGCACACCCACCAAAGTCACTATCAGAATAACTATATAATTCAAAATTGCCTTCATAAGGATACCATAACCCGAGATTCGGTTTCCCTTTAAGGTATCTGAAAATACGTTTAACAGCAACCAGGTGCGACTCATTCGGATCAGACTGATATCTTGCGCACACACATACAGCATACATAATGTCTGGCCTTGATGCAGTAAGATACATCAGTGAACCAATCATTGACCTGTACAGTGTTTGATCAACGGAGTTGCCTTTCGATTCCGGCTGTATCTTGCAATTCACATCAGATGGAGTTCGGATAGTCTGACAATCCTGCATCTTGAACTTCTTCAGCAACTTCTCAACAAACTTTGATTGGTTGATAAAAATTCCGTCTGCTGATTGTTTTACTTGCAATCCGAGAAAGAAATTAATCTCCCCCATCGAACTCATCTGAAATCTTGACTTCATGATTTCTTCAAACTCTTTGCACATGGACGCACTAGTTGATCCAAAGATGATATCATCCACATACACTTGAACACATAAAAGATCTTCATTTTCCCGCTTCATAAACAAAGTTGGATCAATCTGACCTCTTGTAAATCCATGTTCTAGCAAATGTTTAGATAACGTCTCGTACCAAATCCTTGGAGCTTGATGTAGACCATACAAAGCTTTGCTCAATTTGTATACACGATGTGGATAATCAGGATCTTCAAATCCCGGAGGTTGTCTGACATATACATCATCGGTAATTGGTCCATACAGAAAAGCATCTTTGACGTCCATTTGGAACACTTTAAACTTCATGAAAGAGGCATATGCTAGAAAAACGCGAATAGCTTCAAGTCGAGCGACCAGAGCAATCACTTCTTCATAGTCAATACCTTCTTCTTGAGTGTAACCTTGTGCAATAAGTCTCGCTTTGTTTCTCACAACAATACCACGTTCATCTGGCTTGTTATTGTACAACCATCTTGTACCAATCGCATTTTCTCCTTCAGGTAAGTCCACTAATTTCCAAACTTCCTGTTTGCGAAATTGAAGTAACTCCTCTTGCATGGCTTCAATCCAACTATTATCTTGCAACGCCTCTGAAATATTCTTTGGCACTACTTGAGAAAGAAAACATGAATAAAGACAAACGTTTGCTTGCTCAGTTTGACTTCTTGTAGTTCTCTGATTCAACGGCCCGATAATCAGAGAGACAGGATGTTTCTTGTGAATTCGATGAGTTGATATGACATCTCCTTGCACTTGACTCTCCAGATTAGACTGATTCAGATTCGGTAGATCTTGTAGAATGGTAGAAGTATGCGGAGTGAAATTAGGAACTTGATCCGGTGAATTGATGAAGTAGTCAAACGATTCTGGAATAACTTCAACATTCGGATCTGATGATGATTGATTTTGAACAGATCTACCATCATTAGGAGAACTTTGCGGATTAACATCATCACCAAAAATATTCGATTCTTGATCTTCTTGAGAACCAGAAGGACCCGGAGCTTGACTGAATTTGACATGATCAGGATTATGAAATGACATGAACGGATACTCAGAATTGAGATTGCTATCATCGTCATTATCAGAATCTTCGCTAAAGCATCCCAAGTCACCTGATTCTTTTCTCGCTTTTCCTGAAAAATCAAAAAAGTTAGAATTGAAAGATTTTAATAACGAATCTAAATCAAACAGCCATTCGGGACCATGCGCCACTGACGGAAACGAATTTTCTAGAAACTTTACGTTAATAGTTTCAATAACAGTATTTGTTTTGCTATTAAAAACTCGATAAGCTTTAGAAACAGACGAATAACCAAGGAAAAATCCATCGTCAGATTTTGACTCAAATTTCCCGAGATGATCGCTTAAATTTAGAATCGATACAGGACAACCAAATGCTTTCAAGTATGAAATATTCGGTTTTCTTCCAAACAATAACTCATAAGATGTTTTATTTTTATCCTGAACCAATAATGTCCTGTTTTGTACAAAACACGCAGTAGCAATAGCTTCGTCCCAGAATGTGATAGGGATTTTGGCATCTGCGAGCATGGATCTTGCTGCTTCAATCAGTGTCCGATTTTTCCGTTCCGCAACCCCATTTTGTTGAGGCGTTCTTGGAGCACTAAATTGTCTAGCAATTCCTTTTTCTGCACAAAACAAATCAACATTAGCGTTCTTAAACTCTGTTCCATTATCACTTCTCAAAATTTTTACGTTACAATCCAACTGATTTTCAACTTTGACAATAAATTCTTTTAACAACTCAGCAGTTTCACATTTAACATGCAAGAAATAAACCCAAGAAAATCTAGTAAAATCATCAATGATGACAAAACAATAAGACTTCTTTCCGATGCTTTGAACATTTGTTGGTCCAAAAAGATCCATATGTAGCATCTGCAAGGGTTTTGAAATGGAGTTTTCTGGCTTGGACTTAAAAGACATTCTGTGCTGTTTTCCTTTCAAACATGCTGGAAAGAGATCAGTTGTAGAGAACTTCTTCGATGGTATTCCTACAGCGTGATTTCCAGTCACCAGTCGGTTCATGTTTCTGAAGTTTGAATGGCCCAGCCGTCTATGCCAAAGCTGACTCTCTTCATTTGAAGCATGTGCAATGAGACAAGTAGTTTCGGTTTCAGCATCAATCTGCGACATATCAAGCTTGTATACATCACGATCTCTTGGAGCTTTAACCACCACCCATTCATTGTCAATCTTGAAACCTGGTTTGAGTATATAACAGAAAGAATCATCAAATAAAGTTGAATAAGATTTGTCACAAATTTGAGATACACTTAGCAAATTAAAGTTCAACTGTGCACAGTAGTTGACTTTATCAAAGCTAATGACCCCATTTGACACAGTTCCTTCTCCAGTTATTTTACCACCAGCATCTCCTCCAAATGCAACATGTGTACCATTTTTCAGCTTAAAGTTTTGAAGCAAGGCATGGTTGCCTGTCATATGCCGGCTACACCCACTATCAACAAACCATGAATTGATAGGTCTTCGAGGGCGTACCTGCATTTCAACAATCACTTAGTTAGTTTGGTCAACCCAGTCCCACATGGTCTTGGGTTTTCCGAATCTATCTGCAACAGTAACTTGTTGATAATGAAGATTTTGAAAATTTGTTTCATTTGAGAGATTTGGCTGAAAACTGTTTCGCCCATTGGCTTGAATTGATTGCTTTCTTCTCAAAGCAATAAACCTTTCCTCTAACTTAGGATCAAGGTTATTTTCAAATTTCTGGTTTCTTACCATCAAATCTCTCGGTTTAAAACTGTTAACCTGCACATTTCTTGATGAAAAATTATTAGAACCAGAATTGTTTCGATTGAAATTTCTCAAACCAGGAGAATGAATTTGATTAACATTTTGAAAACCAAATGATTGATTTCTTTGAAAATTTGGAAACGGTGTCATTTCTCTTGTTGAGGTCTTTCGAAAGAAACAATCCTTTGTGTCATGGTTTCTTCTTTCACAAATATCACAAAATTTGTTATAAAAACATTCCTCTGAAGAATGATTTCTTTTGTCACAGTAACTGCAGTACCTGTTAAAGAAACATTCAGCAGTAACATGATTATAACGATCACAAATCTCACAGTGTTTCTTGTTAATCCTAAATAGCCGATTGTTAACTTTTGATGTTGAACCAACACGTGATTCATTATCAGTTTTGTTCGGTTTTAGAGTAACTTGATTCTTTTGTGGAGATTTTGATTGTGATTTTGCTTGCTTGGGAACTTGGTTCGATTTTAACACATCTTGTTTGGTTACGCTCTTTGGTTCAATTCTTTTATCATTGACAGCGGAAGACTTAGGACCTGAACCTGTTTTCAGACCAGAGTTAGATTTGATTGGAGAATTGATTGGTTTACCATAAGATTCGTTCAAATCAAACGTTCCTGCAGACACACACTTAATTGTTTTTCCTTTTGACACTTTCTTGACAGGTTTGACTTTGTCAGTTTTAACAACTTGAGCTTTGGTGTTGTCGTTCGATTTTATGACACTTTTACCTTTTGACTGTTTCGTTTCAGATTGATTGACTTTCGATTTTAATTTATGCATTTTTGCATTCGAAACTTCAGTCTTGTTCACTTCTTGCTTCTTGATCAGTTGATCAGCAACTTTCGCTTTATGTTCATTCTTCCACTTGATGTATTCAGGATCATTGTATCCTGAAAATTCACCTTCTTCCTTCACTTCCTGCTTGGGATTTAGTTCAGGATATTCAACAAGTTGAATCAGAACAGGCTCTGATTTGTTGCTAGCTTCATCATCAGCTTCAGTCGTCACGCCATCTTCTTCTTTCAAACTTTCAATCAACACTTCAGATCCTTCGGATTCGGATTTACTTCTTTGAATTTCTTTGAATTTTCGTTCATTTTCAGGTGAATGATCAAATTCATTGAAGTTTTCAGGTAAAGTTTGTGTGATTGATTCAGGCATTGGTTCATGAGTGAAACCCAATCCTAGTTTGGTTTTGTTACCTCTTTCACTTACAAGTTGTTTAACCATTGTTTTACAACTTTTCACCTTTGTTAATTCCACTTGCGTGACAGCATGAGCAACTTTTTCTTGTTCAAAGTTCTTTGTCATTTCTTCAAGTTGTTTTGTTACAAGTTCCAATTCCTTTAAGGTTTTGTTCCATGATTCTTTAAGTGACAAAATCTTCTCATCAGCAATTTTGTGATCAATTTTAAGTTGCTCATGAATTTTCTCATGTTTGCTTAATTTATCACCAATTTTAAATGAATGAGTACGATAATGTTCTACTTGTTGAATGCATTGTTCAGAACATAACCTACCTCTAACATCGTCAGGCAAAGGAACACAGTTAGGGGGTAAATCAGTACTAACCTTTGGTTGTTCGTTGGATGATGAAGACTCACTGGATGTAGCCATCAGCGCAATTTCTGATTCAGATTCTTCAACAGGATCTGACTTTGCACTCCAGTCATATTCCTCAGAATCTTCACTCACAGTATCTATCACCTTGATATCTCCTTCTTCAGACCAATCTTCCTCAATTTCACAAACTAATGCCAGACTGGATGTAAGATCAGATGTGAATTGTTCTGCATATGCACTCCAATCGTATCCGTCTTTCACACTAACCACCAGTGCTTTAGTTTGATCTTCTGGCTTCTTTCCTTCATCTTCCACTTTTGGCATGAGAAGACTTTGATATGGCTTCTGTATGAAACGTCGATTTCTGCTTTGATAGCTTGAAGACTGTTGCGAACTTTGACCTTGACCTTGATTTTGTCCACTTGAACTCGCTTGATCATTGTAGTTCTGATTCTTAGGAGCTTTGCATTCCCTTCAAAAATGACCATAGCAGTTACAGTTAAAGCATCTGGCCTTTGATTTGTCAAAACCAACCGTCTTGTTTGCATGTGGTTTGAAACTTCGGTTAACATATGCATGCTTTTGTGTTCGATATGCAACCATCACCATCTGCCAATTCAAATCCATTTCCTCAACGTCATCAGGATCCATTTCAAAAAGATCTTGAAGAACGACATCCATTTGATTCAGATGACTTCCTTGATACGCTTGAAAGCTTGCCATGAATGCAGTAAAAGCATTCTTTGTTTCATCATCTTGTAACAAGATGTTTATCACATCTTTTACCTTGGTTGAACAGTAGAACTTTGACTTTCAGATTGTGTTTGAACTTGAGCTCTTGGTGGAGATTGTGGTTGAGAATAAGTTGGCGAGCTTGGAAAGTATGATGAATCAGTATAAAAACTTGCGCCAACAAATAGATTACCCTCATCTTCAAACTTAGTTGCATCTTGTGCAAGAAAGGCATTCTCCACAGTGTTAGCAGGATTCACAATATATTTGTATTGTGCATGTGAACCAGTTCTATCAGTATTTCTAGAACTTTCATCAATCTCTACTTCCTCTATCTTTGCAATGAGCAAATCTAGGTCCATCGGAAACTTCTCAGTATGTTTCAGTAAAGTCACAGTCTGTTTCCATGATGATGGAAGTGCACATAACAATCTGTCATTCAGATCTTGGAGATCTGTCTTCGCACCCATATTGGACATTTCAGTAGTCAGATGAACAAACCTATTCATCATCTGGTGCACGGACTTCTGAGTTGTTCACCTCCTTCACATATCGACTTTAAGGCTTTGAACAGTGTATAACCTGTTTGATAAGTGTCCAACCTTGACAGTACTTGTAGTGGCAATCCCTTACACATCAAAGAATAAGCTTTGCTATCATTCTTCACTTTCCTTAAATCTTCTGCTGACAAATTATCCTCTGGATAAGGTTCAGTAGAGTCCTTGGTGTAGGTACTAGCACTATCTGGAGCTGTCTGTGTAGGTATGTGAGGACCCTTGTCAATTAACTTCCAAAGATCATTGTCTATTGAGCAAAGATGATGCTTCAGTCTAATCGTTCAATTCTTGAAATCTGCACGATTGACAAGTCTAGGAACACGGTTATTAGAATCATCATTAGGTGCCATTTTAACAATTTTTAAAGAAAATATTTTTGGATTTTGTTGATTTTTGAAAAGAAATAGTTAAACTACTAAAATAAAGACAAGTAATAAATGAGAAGATGAGAAAACAAAAATTAAAACAACTAAAAATGAGTCACACGGCTGAACATTGAAAAATTCTTCTTCACCCGGCTGAACAGTAGCTTTTGTTCTTCACCCGGCTGAGAAAAGTCTTCACACGGCTAAACAGTGACCCGGCTTAACAGTTGTAATTCTTGTATTCTTTACCCGGCAGAACAGTTACCCGGCAGAATAGTATTAACTTCACACGACAATAACTTGACCCGGCTTGGAATCTTGACACGGCAGAAAGGCTTTACCCGGCTGAACAGTTGATCACCCGACAGAGTAAATGTTTACCCGGCTACACAGTTTTTGATCACCCGGCTGAATTTGTTAGTGTATCACCCGGCACAACAGTACTTGATCCGGCTGAACAGTACACCTTTTTCTCGTCAAATTCTTTACCCGTCAAGCACAAAATCTTTACACGGCTGCATAGGACCTAATTGTTCACAAATCTAAGTCCAAAGGAAATTGTCTAAGTCAATTTTATCACCCGGCTAGTTAATCTTCAACCAGTTCATACTGTTCATCATCTTCATTATGAGAATTTTTCTGGGTTTATCAAAAACTTGTCCAATTTCTTCAAAAATCACACACAATCAGTGAAAAGGTCCGATTATCAATCCCTAATCTCAATCAATCCAAAACATGATCAAATTTTGATGAATTTGAGCAAAATTCGATCGAACAGTAACTTTTTCTATCTTCTTAATTCCTCAGATCTGATGATAATCTGATGGAATTTGCACAATCGTTGTGAATTAGTAGTGATTGCGATGATAAATCACAACTAAAAACAGCAACAATTCATTCAGATCATGATTTTTGAGCAATATTTCAGTGTTTTTGCTTGATGAATAGCGAAGAACACAATACCAACAGCTCTGATACCAATTGATAGGTTCAATTGGATCGATATTGCACAAAATGATCTGAATGATCAGCACAAACAAACAGTTCAATCAGCAACACAATACATTACTAAATAATTCTCTTGTATTGATGATCAAAGCAAAATCTGTAGTACAAATGTAGGAGAATGTAATCACACACACTTAGTTCTCTCTCAAACGTGAATATGTGAATCAGCCTCTCTAAACATTCTCTCACTACATGCTTTATGCAACAAATACATTTTAGGGAAAATAACAAAATAAACCCTAAACTATACAAAAAGTATAAAACAAGTACAAAGTAAATCTTAAACTGGAAATAACCCTAACATAAAATTTCAAGAAATTTCAAGTTTAGGGGGAGAATAAGTGAAGAAGAAAATTATTTACAAAATCCAAAAATATTTTGAATAAGTGTGTTTTGAATGACAAGATTATGTGGTATGAAAAGCAAAGGTATTGGATGTGTTAAAAACAAACCCAAGGTCTTGTTATATGTTTTTAAGAAATTGCTTCGGGATATAGAAATTTTGGTTGTGCAAAAACATTTTTGTGAGGAAAAATCAAAGAAAAAGAAAAAGGTCTTTAATTAGAATTAATTTTATTGCCTTGTCTTATGTTGTTGATTTTTAATATGACAAACCCTAATAAGGATGCCTTGTCGAGAATGTTTGCAGGTGCAATAAATGCAGTTGAAAAGTCAACAGACGAGAAAATTGGAAAAATTGACAAAGTGTTGTTGCCGGGTGAAGATATCAGAAACAACTGTTTAGCCGGGTAATGAAGACACTATACAACCGGGTAAAGTTGTTGTGTCTGATATAGGCCGGGTGATTGTGTGAAAGAAGTGAAGCCGGGTAAAGATATTATGACTACTGTATGGTCGGGCAATGAACATGTCAAATTTGTGCCGGGTAAAAGAAGTCATTGATATCTGCCGGGTGACAAGTTGTGTTACTATACAGCCGGGTGAAGAAGTGTTATCACTATACAGCCGGGTAAAAGAAAGAAGTCTTTATCTTGCGGTGTAAGTGAAGAACTCTGTGTAGCCGGGTGAAAGTATAACAACTGTGTTGCCGGGTGATGAAGAAAAGCAAGTCGGGAGATGAAGAAGATCACTATGCAGCCGGGTAATGAACACAAGGTCATTGTGCAAGCCGGGTGATTAAGAAGACTACTATGAAGCCGGGTGATGAGTAAAATCAAAACAGGTGTAGTTGTTCCTAACCTTTACTCGTCTCTACAGTGCCTTACCCGTCTTTACAGTGAATGACCCGTCCAAGTGTTTTTACATGTTTTATGTTGACCCGTTCATGTTGTGACCCGTCCCAAGTACTTAACCCGTCCCAACAGTGGTTGACACGGCTCAACAGTGCATGACCCGTCAAGGCTTATTGGGCTTTTATGCTTACCCGTCCCAAATTGTTGACCCGGCTCTTTAAGTTTGACCTAATTTTTCAATCATATATAAAACCCGCCTCTTCACAACACTTATCATTTTTCACAAAGTTTTTCAAGCAAAATCCCCTGTACCACAAATCGTTCATATTTTTGTTCAATCGATTGTTCTGTAACAACTTTGATTGATTGAATAAGGTATATTTTTAAGTGATTCGACCTTGATAAACCTGCAAATCGATCGTTAAAACGAAAAACGATGATGAACAGTACTTTGATCACTGAATCGACACTTTGATTTTGTGTGTTAAAACTTAAATCGAATGTTGTTTTAGGTGTAATAACTGTCGATCATCAACAATCTTTCATTAATTTGCATCAAACTGTTTAAAATCAACAGAATCGACTCAAATTTGTTCATAACTGTCAAACCGTCATTGATAACCTGTTGAAAGTTCTTAAGTGTTAACTTTAAAATGATAAAATGTGTGTTAAACATTGACAAATCATTGTTAAAACTGAGCTTAACATGTTAAACAACTTCATCATACAAATGTCAAATTTGTGTTCTTAAGTGTAAAACTGGTTACTTGTGAAATGTTGTAAGATCATTAAAATCCAAAGTTGTTTTGATCAAAATGATGAAAATCAGATTGTTAGATCAATTTAGGAGTTAAAATGATTATGTGAATGTTTTACTTTTATAACTTTTTGTTCAAACACTTATGTAAATTTGAAATTTATTAATGAAGAATTTAACACACTTGTCTTGTTTTTGTTTTTAACAGATGGAGAATCTCAAGTTTGAACCCAAGCATAATTTGGTTGCATGTTTGGATGAAACTATACCAGAAACAGAGGGGTATAGAGATATGATGAGATTTATCAAGAGAACCAAGTATGTCTATGCTATGTGTGCTAAGCCTGTGATCTATGCTAGACTCATCAAGAGTTTTTGGAGAACGGCTGAGGTAGTTACTGATGAAGCAGGTGTGATTGTTCTTAGAGGAAACTTCACAAGAGATTTACAGTTGACTGTGTCTGAGGAAACTATCAGAACAGCATTGAGGATTGATGATGATGAGATAGGAGCCAATGATAAGCTGACTATTGCTGAGTGTCAGGCGTGTTTTGTGAATATGGGTCATCATCCCGTATTTCCAAAGTCACAGTTTGTTAGAGCTAGATTGGGGAAGAAGTGGAAGCTGCTATGTTATGTGATTCAGCAGTGCATGTCCAGAAGGAGTGCTGGTTTTGATAACTTCCCTTCTGACATTGCATCCCCCATCGTAGCTATTGCAGAGAACAAACCGTTCAATATGTCGAAATGGATTATGAATGGGTTTGTATTCAATTTAGTGAAGGGCAAAAGGTTCAAGTTTCTCATGTATCCGAGATTCTTGCAACTGATGATCAATGTGGCTTATCCCATTATCAGAGAAGAAGGTTTTAGTGGAGGAATTTTATATACTGAGGACATGAATGACTTATCATACAGGAAGATGAGTATAGGAAATGTTGCAAGTGTTGAATTATTTGACTGTATACGGGATATAGCAAATAATGTGGAGGATATTGAGATAGTATACCATCACATATCACATGGAGAGATAGTGAATCCACAGGACCTAGTTGATGAGGTGCCTGATAACTTGTTGGATGATGATGAGTATTTTGCTCGACATCCAGAAGAGGAAGATGAGACTGAGAATGATGAGAATGATTAAAGTGATGGTGATGATAGTGAGAGTGAGGATGATAGTGATGATGATAGTGGGAATGATGGAAATGATGAGGATGCTGAATTAGATACTGAGGAGGCAGAAAATGTTGAGGGTAATGAACCAATGGAGATTGAAACAGAGAATGTTGAACTGATAGTGACTGATGAACTAGTTGAGGTGGAGAAAGCAGTTGAAGAAGTTGTGATTAAAGCTCCTAAGGATATTACTGTTCAATATTCAAGATCTCGAAGATCTAAGTCTGTGATTGAGCCTGTGTTAGTTGAGGAGCCGGATGTAATTGAAAATATAGATGTGCCTGAACAGATTGATATTGTTCAGATTGCACAAGAAGTAATGGCGGAAGTGGAGATTGTGACACAGACAGTCTATGATACTGAAGATTGTTTGATAGTGATTGATCCAGTGGATATTGCCACATCCTCCAGAGCAGCTGAACACATTGATGAACCAAAGGAGTCTTCACCTAAGGTTGCATCAGATGTTGATTAGAATGAAGAAGAAAACAAAGTTTTTCATTTGGAAAGGATGGTAGCTAAACTTTTAGATGCTAATGAGAAGATGAAAGCATCTAATGAAAGAAAGAAGAAAAGATTGGAAGAGTTTTGGGCTACGCATCAGAAAAAAATTTAGAAACTTTTAAAGCATTGGATGCGGATCATGAAAAACTGAAGGCTGATCATGAACAATTAAAGGCTGATTATGAAGAATTGCAAGCAGAATGCAATACTTTACGTGCTGAAAAAGAAGTGTTGGAAAATTGGATTAAAGAGGAGGAAGCTGAAAGTTCATAATCGGACAAAGATTTCACTGTGGAAGAAAACGTTGGAGTGTCTGAGACTCCTAGGGACGTTGCAGTTTATCAAACCAGATCACAACGATCTAAGACTGTGACAGAACCAAGTGTAGAAATTGTCCCTATTCCCGATGAAGCTGCTGTTACTGTCATTTCTGACAAAGCTGAGGGAAAACGTAAATTAGATGTTGTGCCTGAGATTACTGAAGAAGAGGTTGTTGCAAAGAAAGCTAGAATAGAAGAAACAGTTCAGATTGAGCCGATTCAATCTGAATCTGTAACTGAAATTGAAGAATCTGAGGTGATAAAGGAAAGTGAAACTGAAAAAGCAGTTCAGATTGAGCCGATTCAATCTGAATCTGTATTGGTAGAGAAAGTTCCTGAAGTAGTGGAAGTGGTTGAGAATGTGCCAGAAACTGTGACTGAAGAAGCATTTCAGTTTGAGCCGGTTCAAACTGAAACTGCACCGATGATAGAGGCACTAGATGATTTAGATGCCATAGATTTCACAGAGTCTGAACCTGAAGCTGAACCTGAAGTTAATCCAGATGATGAGATACCAGCTGATCTGCCTGAACGTCTTGCTTATCTCGAAAAGATGAAGTATAATCCAGTGTATTTGAATGGACTGACTGTGAGTCAAATTAATGAAGAGTATGAGAAGTGTTTGAATGTTCAAGACAAAGCAACTGCTGATGAAAAAGAGTTTGTTGTTGAGATGGGTGAATGGACACCACTCCAAGAGAGCCTGAACATTGATGATTTACCTCCAACAGAGCTTTATCATCAAAATCCAAAAGAAATGTCGTCTAGAAACATGCGTGAATGGCTTAGTTCGAGGAACTATCCATACAAGACGTTGAAAAGACTGAAGCATGAATCACTGAAGAAGATTGTGATAAGTTTTATGAAGACGGAAAAGATGTACAATCGCATGTTTTATCTGGATTTCAACAACCCGCAATACTATGAGCTGACTAAGAGATACAAAGTGCTCGAACCCAAAGAAATAATTGTAATGGCTTTACCAGAAGATGCGCACAAGAAGAGAAAGGAGTTGATTGACATGTTTCCAAGTGAGGTAAAATCATACAATATTCCTATGGATGTACGAGAATCATGGCATAAATCTGCCAGACTGCCACAGCAGGAGATGTTGTTAGATCTCTGCATTGTAGTCTAATATTATCAACACAGTCAAAGTCAACAAAAGTCAACGTCCGGTCAAAGTCCACGTAAAAAGTCAAATGGCGCGTTAGAGACGAAGAATCGAGTCAAGACGTTGAAGTTGTTTTATGTCTAGGATCGTTAATGTAATAAATATATTTTGTGTCAACAAAATATATTTAATCTAGTTTTAGACATGTTTTAGCCTTTTAACTTGTTATTTTCTAATTAGTCTAAGTGTAATTAGCATGTTAAGCACTCACTATAAATAGTAAAGTGCAAATAGGGTTTTGGGGGGGCTTGAATGAGCATTTGATTGGGGTTTCCACTTTTGTAAATCTGATGCAATCAATACAAGATCAAATCTGAGTTTTTCATTGTGTTCTTCATCTAGTTCATCATTATTTTACCATTTTGATCCAAAATCTTCACAAGTTACTGATTCAATAGTGTTTTGGGACCTACAATTGGTATCAGAGCCTAATAGAGATCCAATTGAATCATTTTGTTGAAGATTGAAGCTGATTATTAGAGATTTGTGAAGAAATTGTAGAGAGAGAAAGTAGATCTGGTGGGTTTTAGAGAGAGA
Organism: Tagetes erecta; assembly: GCA_030867185.1. Classification (NCBI taxonomy): domain Eukaryota; kingdom Viridiplantae; phylum Streptophyta; class Magnoliopsida; order Asterales; family Asteraceae; genus Tagetes; species Tagetes erecta. Next base: position 11,166,199 of record CM061497.1, read on the forward strand.
AACCAGATCTGAGTTGAAAAATCATCAGATCTACAACTATAAACATCAGATCTCAGCAAAACAACAACACATTTGAAATCTACAAGCTCAAATCTACAAGAAAATAGAAGAAAATTTTCAGATTTGGAAGTTTCTCTCACACACAGTGTGTGTGTGTTCTTGGTGTTCTTCAAATCTTCAAACCTGCAAGATTGGCGAATCTAAGTTAGTACCTGAACGAAAGTTCAAAATTTTGAGCGAATCTATACCAAGCTTTTGCATAGATTCGCCATCTACAAGAAAATAGAAGAAAATTTTCAGATTTGGAAGTTTCTCTCACACACAGTGTGTGTGTGTTCTTGGTGTTCTTCAAATCTTCAAACCTGCAAGATTGGCGAATCTAAGTTAGTACCTGAACGAAAGTTCAAAATTTTGAGCGAATCTATACCAAGCTTTTGCATAGATTCGCCCGTTGTTCTTAGCGAACCTATAAGTTCGCCCGACACTTTGTAAGCCGGCGAACCTATACGTTCTTGCACATCAGATCTGGGTGAACCTACCATTTCTTGGGCGAACCTACCATTTCTTACCTTGCTAAACCATCAGATCTGGGCGAACCTACCATTTCTTAACACTTTCCTACACCAACAATTTTCCAGATCTACAACCATAACCATAAGATCTATACCCGAATCTTACCCACATCACCATAACCCAAACCAGATCCATACCCGAAACCCTAAGCTTAACCCGACCCATAAAACGATTACTGCCATTTCAGCTTAAACTTAGACCAAAAACACAACCATATTCATTAGATCTACAACCAAACCCATACCCAACCATACAACCGCCATATCCATAAACTTGACACAAACCCATTTCGGTCCAACATAACCACAACATTCACCTCCATTTTCCTAGAACCGAAAGAAGAAACAAAACAAGTCTGTTGTTGCAAGTGTTGTTGTGCTACTGTTGTTGTTTCAAACCAGGAAGAAAAAGCTATAATTTTGTCGCGGTTTGAACAAGAAGAAAGAAGATGAAGCAGATCTAAAGTGGTTCAGTTGTTAGAGAGATTTGTGTTGCGATTTTGTTGTTGTTTGTGTTCTTGACCGAAGAAAGAAGAAGCAGCAGCTGACGTTTGTGTAAGTGTTGTTGTTGTGGGTTGTAGAGTAAACAAGAAAGAACGAGCAGCAGCAACAAATCTGTGTTTGTGTGTATGTTGAAGATGCGTTGCGGTTGTTAGTGAAGAAAGGAAGAAGTGATAGCAGATCGAGTAAGAGAGATGAAGATTGTTCAGATCTTGTGTGTGTATGTTGATGTTTGTGTGTGTGTTTGGTTGAGAAAGAAAATGAGCAGCAGTAGATCGTGATTACTGTGTTCTTGAGATTGATTGAGAAGAACCAGTAGAAGTTGTATGTTTAAACAGGGAAGCAGATCAAGAGAACTTGAGAGAGAGAGAGATCTGGTTGTTTATGTTTGTGTTTGGAGTTTTAAGAGAGATAGATAGATGAAGTTGTGAACTTGTGATGTTGTGTTTGTGTTGTTAACATAGAGACCTTTTGAGCGGCTGGTTTTGAGGATTAAAAAAAAAGGAAGTGAACACAGTAAAAAAAAAAGAAATATTTCTTTTTGGTATGTTTGTTTTAACCAGACAGAGAAAGAAAATAAACGTTAAGGATGGAGAGAGAATTTTTTTTTTGAAGCTGACAAAAGAGATAAGAGTGTTGAAATGCTTATCTTATTTTTGAAATATTAGAGTAAGGTTTTGTGTCTTGTTAGTTGTCACTCACGTACAAGAAAAGATAAGGTGGGGCCAGTTTTAATAACAGTTAAATACTTTAGGTCTAGTTTTTTTTGTTGCGATTATTGTATCGTCGGGTGTTAAAGTTTAAAAAATTTTATGGCCGTTTTCAATCAAGTCGTCATTAAATTTTGAAAAGTGACGTCATTGGCCGGGAGATAGCATTTTAAAATTTTTGGGCCGTGTTTTTTAATTGATTCGTCTTTTTGGCCGGGTGTTTATTTTGTTAATCTTTCCAAAATTTTTCATTTAAGTTGAAAAAAGTTTTGTCAGTGGCCGGGTCCTTTTAAAATTTATTTTTAGGCCAAATTTTAAACAGGTTATCGATTAAAAAAATGGCTTATGCAGAACTTTTTAAATCCTTCGAATCTGATGATCTCACAAAGGCACAAAGCCGGTTTGATAATTTTGCAGTTTTAAAGAATGAAAGGATGCCTGAGTTTCTCGATCGATTTGTGATGGTGGCAAATAACCTGAAGAAGCATGATCCAGAACTCGGAAATCATGAACGGGTTAAGAGATTGCTTGATTCTCTTCCACCAAAGTGGAGTTCACATGGAAAATTGATTAGAAGAGAAAGAGGATTTACTGATTACAAACTGGCGGAGGTGATGGACATATTAAAATCTTTTGAGTTGGATATTAAAAGAAATGAGTTTTACAAAGCTGTTCTTCATCCTCAAACCAACACGATAAATACTGACCTCATCTCATCGGTCACAAGCATACTTGATTACAAAACCGAATTGACCGAAAGGCTGGAATCAATGAGATCTGATTCGAAATCGACTGCAGAGATAAGGGAGAATGTCTTAGAAAGTGGTGTTGCTTCGAAAGCTGATAGTGAGAATAAATCTGATTGTGAGTCAATTGTTGATGATAAAGATGAGAAAAATGACGAAGGAAAGAAGGAAGCTGAGGATGAAGAGATGTTGAAGGCAAAGGAAGTGGAACTGAAAAGAAATACAAGGGTCTGTAATTGTGACAAGGCACTGGCTGTTGAAAAAGTCATTATGGGACTTCCTTATGAGACAGTTCAAGACATGTGTTCATCTGCATGCAGAGTTCGTCTTTTTGGTATTTATGAAGCTAATAGACTTTTGTTAACAAATCAAGCTGAATTAACCACCCTAAATACTGAACTTAAGAAAAATGAAGTTTCTTATTCGATTAAACTCAAAGAAGCGTTGGCTGAAATTGAACTTTTGAAAAGAAATCTTTATGAACGAAATGTTGAAATAAATCTTTTAAGTGAAAGACTCATATTTGCACAGTATGAATCCACAAAACTTCAAACAAAACTTGATAAGTGGACTGTCTCTAGTATGAAAATGAATGAGCTTGCTTCAAAACAAAGGGGGGCTAGGTTAAAAGATGGGGTTGGATATGACACAGATGTTCAGACGGTTTTTCCGCCTCCATTCACTGTGTGTTATTCACCAACACCTAAACCTCATCCTAAAAATGATTTGTTTGAACAAGAATCTAACAGTTTGCATGCAGGTTTAGAGGGAGTTAATCTGAAGGAAGTGCGAGATGATTATGATTCTTCGATTGGTATGGGATACAGTAAAACGGGTACTGACAGTCAAGCTAATGATTGCTCAGCACCTGTTGTTTCTAATCCTATAACAGTTGTTACTTCTAATTTCTTTGATAAGTTTAAAGCAGGTGAAATTCCTACGTTTGAGCCTGTCAAGAGTGAGAAGGAAGAGTTAATTCAGGAATCAACTAATCATCAAGCTGCAACTACATCTACACACTCAATTCCCATCAATCAAGATCCGCTGGAAGCAAATGTACTAATTGAAGACTGGACAAGTTCAGATGATGAATCAAAGACAAAGGAGAGTTTCAGAGTTTCAAAGATCAAGATGTCATCTGCAACTGTCAAATCTGAAATGCTTCCAAAACTTGAATCAAGACAAATCCGGATCTCAGTCCCAGCTGCAAAACAGGCAAGCCATCCTTCAAAAGCTCAAAAGCAGAAGCCTTCACCTCTGTCCATCCTATCTCAAGGTTGTAAAAGATTTCAGAACAAGCAAGTGAAGAGCTCATCTCCCATCCAACAAAGCAAAACAAAAATCAAGCAACCACCCACAACTCAACATAAGAAGCCACAAGTCTTCCAACAAGTTACATCAAGCTCGAAGAAAGCCCCACCCCCAGCTACTCCACATGGGCCAGTCAAGCAGAAAAAGCCATTCAAGGCTTGCTTCAAATGTGGAAAGGATGATCATGTGCTCAAGAAATGCCCACAAGGACATGCTTCGGACGGTAAAGGCAAACAGGTTTGCTTCTCCGAATCAGAGTCTAGAAAGAATCCTCCACTTGGTAAAGGTAAACAGGTTTGTTTATTTGAATTTCAAGGTAAGAATCATACATCTTTGAATGGTCGGATGACGAACATTCCATCCCTACCTTCTCATGTGAAGCCGGTTTCATATGATTCAAAGATGAATGTGACCACATCATCAAAACCAAATTCTTATTCCTCGGGGCTTAAACAGAAAATGATTTCCAAATTTAACTTTTTCAAATCGAAAATGTTTGAACCTAAACAAATTTGGCAAATTAAGAAGAAAGAGGAAAAGATAAGTGATACAAGAACAGGTTGTGTGCATAGACAAGTGTACACCAATGAAAATGGAACGCCCAGGACTACAATGGCCAGGGTTCCCCTTTCTAACTAATCTGTTGATGAGTGCAGGAACATTTCAGGAGGACTGTTAGTAATCCGGTTTACTGACAGAAAATGTTCCTTATTCAATTTTGAGGCGGAACAAACAGGTTATGGTTCTGGTATTTTATCCACATTCTGGATCCTTCTTTCATTTTCACAGCCACTGCTTTTTTTCTTGATAACTCATTTATCATCTTTTGATAGGGTAATATGGAAGGCGTTTCATTGGCAATTTCTATTTTATATATAGTAGATAGTATAAAAAAATTTTTTTAAAAAAATTAAAATTAAAAAAAAAACCAAAAAAAAGGCGGGGGAGCCTAGCATTTTTACTTGTATTTTTTGATCAAGTTTTTCTCATCCCTTTGAGGTCGCTCTTGTGTCTTTTGAAAAATTTCAATTTTGCGCTAAAATAGAAATTTTAGGGGGGTTATATCAAATGAATATCTTTTATTCCAAAATTCGTTCTGTGTAAATATTTTGTGTCTTTTGAAGGTTTCAGGTTTGCATGGAAAGCATCTGAAGGAGGATATTGATTTATGTTATGATGTGTCAATAGGCTCAGCCCGAATACAATTAGACAACAATTCTGTGATCAAACTAAATTCAAAAAGAGCTCGGTGATGAGGAGTACTTTCACAGACATTTGGCCTGCATAAAGTAATAAGTTTTGACAAAAATGGGTTGAGAGCGTCAAATCTTTGCCTTGATTTCCCCAAATATCCCAAATCACCCTCACCCTAGCCCTGAGTTGAGTTTCTAGTTAGCAAAACAAAATAAAAAGCTGCTAGTGTTGCTCTTCAGAAAAACCTCTGAGTGAGTTACTTGTTAACTCCTCAGAATGTATTGAGTCAAAGTGCTTAACTCCTCTGCTATACGGAAGTATTGACCTGGAGTTGGTGGATCTTCTCTGCTATACGGAAGTATTGACCTGAAGATTCACCGAGCATGCTCAAATGATTATCTCCTCTGTTATACGTCGGTATAGACCTGGAGCTCTAATCAGTTGAGTTTCCCAAATAATAAGTCGCAATGTGTTCAAATGAATCATTGTTGACAAGCTCCACTCCCTAAAATGCAAAATGCAGAATGTCAATGTGGCTCATAAATCAATCAATATTCAAGATTTGATCCAAAGAATTTCAAGCAAAGTCAATCATATTGCTCAATAAACCTTGATGATAGGACAAGTTACTTTGCTGAATGTCTGTGAAAACCAAGTCACTTGAGTTTCTTCAAATTGAACCAAAACATGATAAGACCATCACAGATTGTCTGTTGAAAGGAACAAGGCATGGGTTTAAATGGACAAACATATTGACAATCTAGCCAAGTCTTTGTTTCTCTGGATGGTTGCTCGAAACGCATTATCTGATATCCTTTCTTGAAGTTTTTATTTTATTTTATTTTGTGTTTGGGTTCTTGAGTCTTGTTGGTCGTGTGTACCTTTTGGGATGTGTTCTCTTTTTCAAAAATATTTGTGATCTTGTCGGACTCGTCCTCTCATTTTTGAATTTTTAATTTTAATTAAAAAAAAATCAAAAAGATTTTCATTTCAAATTATTTTCAAGTCTTCCATATTATGCTATTAAAATGTTATCATTTTCACATGCATTTCACGGGAAATTGCACACACAATCGAACACGGGTTCGCTTGTTTTCATACGCAGATAAACACGGGTTTATTTTGTTTAATGAAATGGTCTAATGAGAAATCTCGAGATTTTGTTTGTGACTGTGTTACAGATATTTGCTGCAAGTGATGGCCGATCATCAGTTGAGCAAAGCACCTGACCAGAGAACCTGTTCCTCAAAGTTTTTTCAGAAGATACCGAGCTAGGAAGCCTTCTCCTACATCTTTTGAAGCACTCAAGAAAAGATAGTTGGAAAGCCGTTCCAGATTTTAAGAAAGGAGGCACGCAAAATGGGGGAGCATACAATATGGGGGAGCTTGTGAGATTAAGGATCTTCAGCAACAAAATTTGGCTAGAATCAGTCTTGGGGAGTTTTGTTGGAGCTGAAATTAAGACTGAAGCTTACCAAATTGAAGATCCAACAGTATTGACTTATCGGTGCTGAACACGATGCAAGACGTTGATAATAATAGACTATGGGGGAGTATTGTTGGACCTGAATTGTAGTCTAATATTATCAACACAGTCAAAGTCAACAAAAGTCAACGTCCGGTCAAAGTCCACGTAAAAAGTCAAATGGCGCGTTAGAGACGAAGAATCGAGTCAAGACGTTGAAGTTGTTTTATGTCTAGGATCGTTAATGTAATAAATATATTTTGTGTCAACAAAATATATTTAATCTAGTTTTAGACATGTTTTAGCCTTTTAACTTGTTATTTTCTAATTAGTCTAAGTGTAGGGACTATTAGTGTAATTAGCATGTTAAGCACTCACTATAAATAGTAAAGTGCAAATAGGGTTTTGGGGGGGCTTGAATGAGCATTTGATTGGGGTTTCCACTTTTGTAAATCTGATGCAATCAATACAAGATCAAATCTGAGTTTTTCATTGTGTTCTTCATCTAGTTCATCATTATTTTACCATTTTGATCCAAAATCTTCACAAGTTACTGATTCAATAGTGTTTTGGGACCAACAAGAAAGGAGTTGATTGACATGTTTCCAAGTGAGGTAAAATCATACAATATTCCTATGGATGTACGAGAATCATGGCATAAATCTGCCACAGCAGGAGATGTTGTTAGATCTCTGCTGAGCAAAGGACAGTCCGTTGCTGAACTGCTTGATTCTATGATCGTACCGGAAAAGTCCAAGAAGGTGAAAATCATAGCGTGGAAATATGATGAAGTTTTTGATGCATTTTTTATTAAACGAGTTAATGGTTTATGCAATGTTTACCATTATTACTCAAGTATTTTCAAGTTGGAAGTGCAAGATTTGAAGGAGTTGCATAAACTAAGATTGATTAATCACACGCATGCTGAGCGTGGTGACAAATGTGCGATGTTGTTAGATGCTGGGATAAGACGTTTACCGAAGTACTTGGAGTTTAGAGGACAACAAGAAGATAGTGCTTATGTTCAGGAGAAGAAAACGAGGAAATCAAAGAAGTTGGTGATGCGTGACATGTATTTAGAGGAGTTTTCCGATGAATATTTTGATAAAGTGACTGATCCGGGGTTGAAAGTGATTGATGGTACTCAAGCGACAAAACCAATTCTGAAGTTTTTCTACAATCAGGAAACTTATGAGCTGAAATTGGTTCGTAATTTGGATGACTGGGATAAGGATATGATTACATTATTCGGTACGTTTGAGCTGAAATTGTTACATCCATCTTACATCGATCATTTGAGAAACTACACAATGGAGAAGTGCAAAGATAAAGTTGCTGAAGTTGATCGAAAATTGTTTGTGGTGATGATTGAAGTGATTGCTGCTGCTTCCGAGAAAATTCGTCTAAGGAAGGCATTACTCAATGCTAACCTTGTGAAGGTGGATATTTCGGAGATTGAGTTTATGCGTGTGACTACGAAGGGTACATTAGAAGTGCAAGCCAAAGGTCAAGAAATGCCGTATGAATTTTACGCTAACATTGATTTTGCAGGTTTAACTCTTGATACTCTGAAACGCATGAATGACTGCACCATCCTTACCAATGAATCAAAGCCGAGACAAGCAAAGATCGCTGAGAAGTTCAAGTCATGCATCGAGGAAGCGTTGAAAGAACAAGAAGAATACAAAGGAAAGGAGTTGCTAGATGTGAAAGAAGAGTCTGAAGATTGGTGAGAGATTGGAGCTGAAAATGCAAAAGATGAAAACTGTTTGAAGAATTTTTGAAGTCCAAAGATAAATCTTAGGGGAGTACTGTTAGGGCTATTTCCAGTTTAAGATTTACTTTGTACTTTGTTTTATACATTTTGTATAGTTTAGGGTTTATTTTGTATTTTCCCTAAAATGTATTGTTGCATAAAGCATGTAGTGAGAGAATGTTTAGGAGAGTGTCTAGATCACATATTCACGTTAGAGAGAGAATTAACTGTGTGTGATTACATTCTCCTGCATTTTGTACTACAACCTTGCTTTGATCATCAATACAAAGAGAATTATTTAGTAATGAATTGTGTTGCTGATTGAACTGTGTTTTGTTTGTACGAATCATTCTGATCATTTGAGCGATATCGATCCAATTGAACCTATCAATAATTACACCAAAATCAGATTTGATCAAAAAATCAACGTTTAAAAAAATAAAAAATTTTCACATAAAATCACAACATTTACCTATATAATCACACCAAAAACAAATTTGATCAAAAAATCAACTTTCCAAACATCAAAAAATTTCACATAAAACCACAACATTTACCTATATAATCACAACAAAAACAAATTTGATCAAAAAATCAACTTTCGAAACATAAAAAATTTTCATATAAAACCACAACATTTGCCTATATAATCACACCAAAAACCAATTTGATAAAAAATCAACTTTCAAAAACATGAGAACTTTTCATATAAAACCATAACAATTACCAATATAATCAAACAAAAACAAATTTGATCAAAAACTCATCCTTTAAAAAAAAATTTTTTTTTTACATAAATCCACCAAATTTACCTATATAATCACAACAAAAACAAATTTGATCAAAAAAATCAACTTTTTAAAAAATAAAAAACTTTACATAAAACCACAACATTTACCTATATAATCACACCAAAAACAAATTTGATCAAAAAATCAACTTTCAAAATAGCAACAAATTTTCACATAAAACCACAACATTTTACATATATTTAATCACACCAAACCAAACTTTCATCAAAAAATCAACTTTTGAAAAATTAAAAATATCACATAAAACCACAACTTTTACCTATATAATCACACAAAAAACCAATTTGATCAAAAAAACAACTTTCGAAAACATCAGAACTTTTCTATATGTTGATAAATATTATAAATCATCATACTTAAAGTTTTTGAAGAAAAAGACAAGATGTGCGGACAAGATAAAAAGATCTGCGGACAGTTTTATGTTAGAGATGTGCGGACAGAACTGTCATCCACACATCAATTTAACTTTCTTTTATTTTTTTTATTAGACTTGTATTTCTTCTGAGTAGTATAAATAGGTGTTCTTATTCTTGTATAAGTAGACTTTGGAACTAGACTTCTCTTTACACCTTTTGTACACACAGTTGGTGATTAATACAAGTTTGCATTTATCAGTAATTTCTCTGTTGAATCATTGTGTGTTTGTAGATTGCAATCATGTTTGTTTGAATATATTAACAGATCAACATGCTCGTTATGACCTGAATCCACAATTGGTATCAGAGCTGTTGGTTGAGTAGGTCAAACTTCGTTTGATTTTGCTTGAATCTGTTAATTCAACGACTCATTGAATCTTCGAACCGATTCAATCTGTTCTAATTGTTAACGAGATATATCCTTTCAACAATTGAATTGAATTCAACGTGAAAAATTGCTCAAACTATGGAATTGAAGTATCGACTGGTGTGTTAGTGAAGATGAACTGTTCTTAAGTTGTTTAAGTGATTCAAGTCTGTTTTTGAAGAAATTGATATTGAACGATCTTTCAAAAATGTATGCATGGAACATGTACGTTTGATTTCAATCAAATTCAGAGTTAAATCATCAAAATCAAATTTCACTGTTCATCGCAAATCGAAGAAGTTGCTTTTGTTCGCACATTGAGAAAATGTTGATGTTTACTGAAGTTGATCCTATTGTCATTCAATTTCCAATTGTTTTCTTCATAATCATCTGTATTCTGGCTTATTTTGATCTGTTGGATTGATTATTCTTCAAAGTTGAACAAAAACTATTGTCTGCATATCACTTTGAAGATCACTGTTGCTCACAGATCTTTTTCAGACTTTACAATTTAGTTGAAGATAGCTAACAAGATATTGAAGTAATTAAATTGATTTCATTCCTGTGGAAAAGATTGTATTCAACATGTTCGCAGATTAGTACTGTAGCAAGCAGATTGACACTGTAGACTGCAGATTGTTACTATAGTCCGCAGATCGAAACTGTTGCCCGCAGATCGACAAAATCATCCGCAGATCAATTTTCAAAGTCTTAAAAATGGCAAACAACAACAATTCTGATTATGCATCCAAAGTGCCTCTATTGAAAACAAGAGTTGACTTCAAAGGCTGGGAAATCAGATTTAGAAACCACTTAAACACAGTTGAGCACAACTTGTGGAGATCTATTGCCAATGGACCTCATATTCCTAAACCAGCCTCCAATCCTGATAAATACAAGGATGATGCTTACAGAAATGGTATGAAGGTCATTCCTTTGGATGAATTGGAGGGTGACAAATTTAAAGAAGATCTGAGGAAGTGTATTATTGATCTGAAGGCTTATTCTTTTCTAACAATGGCAGTCCCATTGGCATTCTTGACAAGAACAGAGATTCAAAGCATGAAGAAGCAGAAGCTAAAAAGACAACTAGAGATGTTTTCTCTAATGCCTGGTGAATCTATTACCTCACATCTGAACATATTTGTACAATTAGTGACTGAGATGGAGGCAATGGAAATTTCAACCAATATTGAAGATATCAATTTGAGATTGTTGCATTCTTTTCCTGAAAGCTGGAAACACATTGTCACTACACTTAAACAAACAACTTCATTGGATGTTCAAGATTTGGACTATATTGTCACAAAAATTGAATCTTTGGCTATGGATGAACAATCCAGAAATTTGACGTCCAAGAAAGAGATGGAACAATATGAATTCAAAGGGGAGAAACCTGGACAACAATCTCATGCATTTGTATCTACTGATGGTGTGGATGAACACTTCCAAGGATATTGTTTCTTTGCTAGTTCAGCTGAATCTGTTCTGATGAATGATTTCTGTGAAGTAGCTGCTGAAAGTCCAAAAGGGAAAGTCAAGACAGTAAATGTTGACAAAGGTCAGAATGTTGTTAATATTATACTGAAATCTGATGAACATAAAGCTGCATATGCTGCTTTCACTGCAAGTTTTCAAGCATACTTAGGAAGTCAACTGACTCCAATGGAACTTATGGTACAAGACTTGAATGACATGCATCCTAATGATGTTGAGGAGATGGATATTCAATGGAACATGGTGATGTTGGCTTACAAATCATAGAAACAAATGAAATTTCAGCAAGCCTAGTTTGAACAAAAAGATGGGCTTTGACAAATCAAAGGTTAGGTGTTTCAAGGGCAATCTTTATGGACATTTCTCAAGAGAGTGCAATAATCCAGCTGCAAAGATTACACAGCACACTTTGAATCATAATCAAGCTTCTTCTTCAACTAGTAAACCTGATGAACCTAAAGCTATGTGTGTTACATATGATGGAGAGCTTGATTGAAGTGCTTATGGAGCAGAAATTGAAAAAGAATTTGCTTTGATGTCTCAAAGTTCTGATGATGACAAATCAAAAGAAGCTGAAGTTGCTGATGTAAGCAAATATCCACCAATGCCAGAAGATGTCAAGGATAAAGTTTGCACAAAAGCATGCCTGCATGAGGTAACTCACTATAGAACTCATTCTTTTGCTACTAATGACAAATTGCAAGCTGAAATCAAAAGTCACAAGAAGACTAAAGAAGCACAAAAAGAATTTGAGAAGAAAATTAAATCTTTGACTGAGGACTTAAAAGAATCTAAGAATCAAGAACAAATCTTAAAAAATTCATTAAAAATTCTTGAAGATTCTTATATTCAAAGTCAACTGGAAGCATCCACTTTTAAAATGAAATATGAACAATTAATGTCAACTAAAGAACAAATGGAAACGTGGATTGCTAGTCAAAAGGAAGGAAAGAATTGCAATGGGTTGGGTTTTTCATAGGTGGCATACCAAACAACACCTCCTCAAGTGAATTATGAAAAAAAATACCAAGTGCAATGACCAACTCATTACCAAATGACTTCAATCCTCATGACTATTCAACTGAAGCTCAAGCTAAATTGAAAGTAATTCAAAACTCAGAATCTTCTGATGATTTTGAATGTTCAAAAATGAACAAAGAAATATTCATTGAACATGACAAAAAGAAATTTAAAGAAGGTCACCCTGTTAAAATTACTCCATATGAACCAAAACCAAAACAGGTGTATCTTAAAACAAAGAACTTCAGTGGATTTGTGAAATCTGAATCTAATCCAATCAATGAATATTCAAATTTCTTTGTTGAAGAAGTGAAAGAGAAATAAAAAATGAGAAACAAAGGTCAAATCAAAATGATTTACAATGACCAACATGGTGAAGTAAGTGAAGGGGTTGGGTTTGATAATCCATATTTTAAAAGATACTTGAAACAACAAGAGTCAAAGAATTCTGAAGTTAAGTTCAAATCTGTCTCTGATCTGACAACAGGTCATGATCCTGAATATTCCGCTGCTCAATCTGAACTTAAAAAGAAAACCAAAAACAAACAAAAGAGGAAAAAGAACTTAAACACTAATTCTTCAGCTGTTTCTGATGGAAACAAAGTTGATTCTGTTGGACAAAGTTCTTCAAATATGAATAACAAAGTCAAACAAGTGTTCAAACCAAAACCAATTTTAAATTCTCAAGAGTCACAAAGATCACAAAGTGTTAAACATGAGTTCTATGAAAAGAACACAAGACTTGGTGTGATAGGTGCCAAATGACAAATCACAACACAACAGATTGTTACTTTTCAAAATATTGTCAAATTTGTGATATGAAAAATCACTCAATTGATGAATGTTACTTTAACAAATGGTGTGAGATTTGTGGAAGGGTGAATCATAACACTGAGGAGTGTTATTACAAGGAAATATCAAAATCTCACAAAAAGGAGTTATCAAATAAATCAACATCATTTGACAATGATGACGGTTTTTATGATTCCTGGTCTCCAAGGAATATGAGAATGCATGGTTCATCAAACGTTCCTAATAAACAATTTGCAAATTCTAAAATGAACATGATTTCAAGAATTGCTATTCTCAAGAAAATGTTAAAAGAAATTTAATCAAACAATTTCTTGATGAACCAGAACATTCTCATGCTATTCCATCTCATGTTGTATCAAAACAAATGAAGTCAACTTATGATTCAACAAAACAACTTTCAAAACCTTATGTTCATAAAAACAAATCCAATGAGCTTCCACGTGAATTGAATGATAGGTTTGAAGTGTTAATGAATCAATATGCTAAGCCCAAATCTGATATGTTGACTACATTTGGTTTACAATGTGCACAACAAACAATAATTGATGAATTTGGAAAACCCAAAACCACTATGGTTCGGGTTGATCGTTTTAACTGAGTTTCTTGTTTGTGCAGGCACATCCACCAAGAGCTAAAAATAGTTTATGGATTGTGGATAGTGGCTGCTCAAGACACATGACAGGAAATCAGGAATTACTTGATCAATATCAAACAAAGAAAGGATCATATGTAGCATTTGGAGATGGGGGAGGATGGATTACAGGAGAAGGAACTGTCAGCAATGGATTGTTGAGTTTTGATAATGTCAATTACTGTGAACAACTTAAGTACAACTTGCTGAGTGTTACACAAATATGTGACAAGTCATATTCAACAATGTTAGATGACAAGTTTTGCTATATTCTGAAGCCTGGATTTCAAATTGCAGAAGAAGGGATACAAATGAAAGCACCACGACACAATAACATATACATGATGGACATGAGCTCCTTGAATGACAACATGCAAGAAACATGTCTGCTTTCTAAGGCATCCATTGATGAATCTGTTTTGTTGCATAGACGTCTTGGTCATACTCACTATAATAACATGAATAACCTAGTTAAACATGATCATGTAGTGGCAAAACAACAAAAGATGTTTTCTGTCATTGACAAGTGTTCTGCATGCTTAAAAGGAAAACAACATCAAAAATCACACAAGACAAAAACTGTTAATTCAAATGTTACACCTCTTAAACTTTTGCACATGGATCTCTTTGGCCCTACAAATGTTTTGAGTCACTCAAAGAAACAATACTGTCTTATGGTGATTGATGATTTTTCCAGATTCACTTGGGGATTCTTTATGAACAAAAAGAGTGAAATTGTTGAAATCCTAAAAACTTTCATTACTAAAATTGAAAATCAATTTGATACTAAAGTCAAAGTAATGAGAAGTGACAATGGTACTGAGTTCAAAAATAAAGTGTTTGAGTCATCTGTGCATGAAAAGGAATTGATATACAGTTCGGTGCTGCTAGAACTCCACAACAAACTGGAGTTGTAGAACGCAAGAACAAGACATTAATTGAAGCTGCAAGAACAATGCTAGCTGACTTAAAGTTCCCTATTACCTTTTGGGCGGAAGTTGTGTCAACTGCTTGCTTTGTTCAAAACAGGAGTCTCATTGTCAAAGATCAAAATAAGACACCTTATGAACTACTTTTCAAAAGAAAACCTCAAATTGGTTTCTTTAGATCTTTTGGTTGTCCTGTATTTGTGTTAAATACCTCTGACCAATTAGCTAAATTTGATGCCAAAGCTTGTGATGGATTCTTTGTAGGTTATTCCTCACAATCTATTGCACATAGACTTTACATTTCAAAACACAACATTATTGAGGAATCAATGAATGTTGAGTTTCATGAAAACTCTTTTCCTAAAGTCATAAATGGTCCAGCTTGGTTGTTTGACATAGATGCTTTGACTACTTCATTGAATTCTAATTCTGTAGGATGATTCTGCAGGTTATAGCTTAGGGGGAGAATCTGATGATGAAGTTATCTTACCATTCCCCACAAAGTATCCTGATTTTTCAAATCCAAACCTCCATGCAAACTTTGATGATTGTATACCACCATCTGATCCTATTGATACAAGTTATGAATTAATTGCAGATGAAGTATACAATTACTTTCATAATTCTCCACATGAATCTGATCCATCCTTTCATACTACAACCATTCAAGATTGCAATTATATAAATTTGGAAAATGAGGTGGTTGTTGATTCTATTCCTACTTCTAGGATTCACAAATACCATCCTCAATCTAATATAATTGGAAGCTTGAATGAAAGAATAACCAGAAGTAAGAATGACAATGCAAATATTTGTCTCTACTCATGTTCTTATCTCAAACAGTTCCAAACAACATTTCTAAGGCTCTTAAAGATTCAAGTTGGATTGAAGCTATTTAAGAGGAGCTGCTCTAATTTCAAATTCAGAATGTTTGGACACTAGTTGATTTACCTGAAGGACAATATGCCATTGGTACTCGTTGGTTGTACCGGAACAAATCAGATGAACGTGGCATAGTCATCAGGAACAAAGCAAGATTGATAGCTCAAGGATATACTCAAGAAGAGGGTATTGATTATGAAGATGTTTTTGCTCTCGTGGTAAGACTTGAGGCTCTCAGATTGTTTCTTACTAATTCTGCATAAATGAATTTCACAGTTTATCAAATGGATGTTAAATGTGCTTTCCTTTATGGTGTTATCAATGAAGAGGTATATGTTGCCTCCTGGATTTGAAGACAAGGAATTTCCTCACAAAGTGATGAAACTTGATAAAGCTCTTTATGTGACATCTGCCCCGAACCCGAATCCAACGCCCGACTCGAACCCGAGATTATCCTCTTTTATTTATATTCGTATTTATTTCTTTAACATGAAACGTTCATCATTATTATTATTAATAAATACATCGGATTCTACATTATGCTCGTCTCAATTAATCAATCGTAATTATGTCGCAAAATATCTACGTGTACCAAATAAGTACTATTTGTAATCATAAATCTCAAATTATATATTTACGGTGTGTTATAAAAGAAAATTATTGAAAACGTTAAAGAAAATCACTTCTAAAGTCTAAATATAGTCCTTTAACGTCATAAGAGAGCTAATGATACAAAAACGTCAAACCTATAAACACTACAAGTTACCTTAGTTAGGTTAGTTAGTGAGTATTATTTAAAAACTAACTTTGTGTCTAAATTATAAATCTTGAAACTCAAATTAAAAGTTAATTAAACAAAATAAAACCATCTCAAAACATAAAGGGTTGTTTGTGTAAAATTCCATTTAACCCAAACCATTCCCCCCAACCCCGTGAATCCGGCAGACATCACCGGCGAGCCATTTCCAGCCAAGTTCGTTTTCTGGCGACTTCGAAATTTACTCTTATAACATCTATCAATCAGCCGAAACCTTCCTAATCTTCCTATAATCAATTTTCGAACCTTCCTAATCGACGAAACACGCGTTTTAACATGTTTAGGCGCGGATGGATTTTTAGATTCAAAATTGAAATCGCAAATTCCGTAATTAGACTTATAATCAACGAGTAAATCATTCCATTACACTCTTAGTCACTCGCCTAATACATTCCAATTACCAAAACACTCTTTTTATCTCTACAATAATCTAAACCAAGCGAAACAAAATAATATTCCGGCAACATTGTCGACTTCTACATTCCGGGCATCGTAACAGGTAATTTTTGGTTTCGTTTTATCCCCCTTGGTCTTCTATAACTCCCTAATATATCAATTTCATCGTTCCTTTCTGATAGGTTCAATTGGATCGTTAATATCACTCAAATGATCAGAATCACACGCACAAACAAACAGTTCAATCACAAACACAATTCATACTAATAATTCTCTTTGTATATTTGATGATCAAAGCAATTCGTAGTACAAGTGCAGGAGAAACAAAATCACACACAGTTAATTCTCTCTCTAACAGTGTAAAAGTGATCTAGCCTCTCTCCTCACACACACACACTACATGCTTATAGCAACAAAATACAAGTTTAAGGAAAATACACAATAAACCCTAAACTATACAAACATATAAACAAAATACAAAGTAAATCTTAACAAGGAAATAACCCTAACAGTACTCCCCCTAAGATTTATCTTTGGATCTTCAGCAAAATCTTCTATCTTTTTAATAAGCAAATCAAGTTCCATTGGAAATTTCTCAGTATGTTTCAACAAGGTAACAGTTTGTTTCCATGATGATGGTAAAGCACTCAACAATCGATCATTCAAGTCTTGAAGTTCAGTCTTCACTCCGAGATTTGACATCTCAGTAGTTAAGTGAACAAACCTGTTCATCATCTGGTGTACTGTCTCTCCATTAATATGTTCAAATAATTCCAATTGTCTTTTCAATTTCGACTTCTTCAGGCTTCTCAATTGTTCTCCTCCTTCACATATCGACTTCAATGCCTTGAAGCATGTATAACCAGTCTGATATGCATCCAATCTAGACAGAACTTGAAGTGGCAATCCCTTGCACATTAAAGAATAAGCCTTGCTATCATTCTTTACTTTTCTCAGATCTTCTGTTGACAAATTATCTTCTGGATAAGGTTCAGTAGAGTCTTTTGTGTAGGTACTTGCACTGTCTGGAGCAGTCTGAGTTGGAATATGAGGACCTTTCTCAATGGACTTCCACAAGTCATTGTCAATAGAACACAAGTGATGTCTCAACCTGATAGTCCAGTTCTTGAAATCTGCACGATTCAAAAGTCTAGGAACACGGTTATTAGAATCATCATTAGGAGCCATTTTTAACAATTTTTAAAGAAAATATTTTTGGTTTTTGGTTAATTTTTGAAAAGAAATGATTAAAATACTAAAATAAAGACGAGTAATTAAAGACAAGATAAGAAACAAGACTTAAAAAAAAAACAACTAAAATGAGTCACACGGCAAAACAGTGAAAATTCTTCTTCAACCGGCTAAACAGTGTCTTTGTTCTTCACCCGGCAGAAAAAGTCTTTACACGGCAGAATAGTTACCCGGCTCAACAGTTGTATTAATTTTGTTCTTCACCCGGATGAACAGTTACCCGGCAACAAGAAAAACTTCACACGGCAACAGATCTTGACCAGGCAGAATCTTGACACGGCAAAAGTCTTTGTCCGGCTGAACAGTACTCGATCACACGGCAGAGTTGTTTACCCGGCAACACAGTTGATGATTACCCGGCTGACTTTTCTTCTTCACCCGGCGTAACAGTGTTTTACCCGGCACAACAGTGTATCACCCGACTGAACAGTAGCACTTTTTCAAGTCAAATTCTTCACCCGTCTAGAACAAATTCCTTTACACGGCAATACAAGACCTAATTTCTTCTCAAATCTAAGTCCAAGGAAATTGTCTAAGTCAAAATATTCACCCGGCAAGTTAATCTTCAACCAAGTTCTTGATGTTCATCATTTTCTCCATGAGAATTTTCTGGGTTTTGTCTAAAATTTGTCCAAATTGTCCAAAATTCACACACAAGCTGTGAAATAGTCCGATTATCAAACCCTAATCTTAATCAATCCAAAACATGATCAAATCTGATGAAATTGAGCAAAAATTTGATCGAACAGTAACTTCTTCTATTCTTCTTAATTCCTCAGATCTGATGATAATCTGATGGAATCTGCACAATCGTTGTGTATAGGAGTGATTGCGATGATAAATCACAACTAAAAACACGAACAATTCATTCAGATCATGATATTTTGAGCAATATTGATGTGTTTTGCTTAAGAACAGCGAAGAACACGATACCGAAAGCTCTGATACCAATTGATAGGTTCAATTGGATCGTTAATATCACTCAAATGATCAGAATCACACGCACAAACAAACAGTTCAATCACAAACACAATTCATACTAATAATTCTCTTTGTATATTTGATGATCAAAGCAATTCGTAGTACAAGTGCAGGAGAAACAAAATCACACACAGTTAATTCTCTCTCTAACAGTGTAAAAGTGATCTAGCCTCTCTCCTCACACACACACACACTACATGCTTATAGCAACAAAATACAAGTTTAAGGAAAATACACAATAAACCCTAAACTATACAAACATATAAACAAAATACAAAGTAAATCTTAACAAGGAAATAACCCTAACAGTACTCCCCCTAAGATTTATCTTTGGATCTTCAGCAAAATCTTCTATCTTTTTCTTCTTCTTTGATCAGCATCATCTCTTTCTACCATTCTTCTGGTTCATCTTTGACATTTAGCAGCTCTCGTCCTTTATACTCTTCTTGTTCCTTCAAAGCTTCTTCAATACAAGACTTGAACTTTTCGGCAATCTTGGCTTGTCGAGGCTTGGATTCATTCCTCAGAATTGGTAAGGCATTCATACGTCTGAGCGAGTCCAGATTCAAACCTGCAAAGTCAATATTAGCATAAAACTCGAATGGCATCTCCTGGCCTTTGACTTTCACCTCCAACGTTCCTTTTCTGGATATCCTCATATACTCTATCTCTGGTAAATCCACCCTCACGAGATTAGAGTTCAGCAATGCTTTCCTCACCCGAATCTTTTCAGTTGCCACAGCTATAACTTCAAACATCACAACAAATAACTTTCTATCAGCTTCAGCAAGCGCATCCTTACACTTCTCCATTCTATAGCTTCTCAAAAAGTCAATATATGATGGATGTAGTAGCTTCAACTCAAAAGTACTGAAAAGAGTAATCATATCTTTATCCCAATCCTCCAAGTTTCGAACAAGCTTCAATTCAAACGTTTCTTGATTATAGAACACTCTGAGTATTGGCTTCGTCATTTGTGAACCATCTATTACCTTCAATCCAGGATCTGTCACCTTGTCAAAATATTCGTCCGAAAATTCCTCAAGGTACATATCTTCAGTCACCACCAATCTTTTCTTCTTTCTTTCTTTCTTAGCTTGCACATATGCAGTATCTTCCTGTTGTCCTCGAAAATCAAGAAACTTTGGTGATCTACCGATCCCGGCATCAAGTAACATTACACACTTATCACCACGCTCAGCATGCGTGTGATTTATCAACCTTAGTTTGTGTAATTCTTTCAAATCCTGAACTTCCAACTTAAAGATGCTCGAATAGTAATGATATACGTCACAAAGACCATTCACTCTCTTAATCATAAACGCATCAAATACTTCGTCGTATTTCCATGCTATGATTTTTACTTTCTTGTTCTTCTCAGGCACAATCATAGAATCAAGTAACTCAGCAATTGACTGTCCTTTGCTCATCAGTGACCTAACCACATCACCTGGTGTTGCTGATTTATGCCAAGTTTCACGCACATCCATCGGTATGTTGTACGATTTAACCTCGCTTGGAAACATATCCATCAGTTCGTGCCTCTTTTTGTGAGCATCTTCAGGAAGCGCCATCACTGGAATTTCTCTTGGTCCAAGAATTTTGAATCTTTTCGTCAGGTCGAAGTATTGCGGATTGTTATAGTCCAAATAAAACATCCGGTTGTACAGTTTTTCCGTCTTCATAAAAGTGACTACAATCTTCTTCAGTGATACAGACTTCAACCTCTGCAATGTCTTGTACAGATAGTTCCTTGAACATAACCAATCACGCATTTCTCTGCTTGTCATTTCCTCAGGATTCGGATGATAAAGCTCAGTCGGTGGCAGATCTTCTATATTCAAACTTTCCTGCATTGGAGTCCATTCCCCCATTTCCGTAACAAACTCCTTTTTATCGGCTTCGGCTTTGTCTTGATGAATCATGCATTTCTCGTACTCTTCATTTATCTGACTCACCGTCAACCCATTCAGAAATACAGTATTATACTTCATCTTCTCGAGATATGCAAATCTTTGATCCAAATCATCAGGTATCTCTTCAGCAACATTCTGTACTGGCTCAGCTTCATTTTCAGACTCAGTCCAATCTATGTCATCTAAATCATCCAATGCTTCAATCATAGGTGCATCGTCAGTTTGAACCGGCTCAAACTGACTAGCAACTTCAGCTTCTGTTTCAGGCATATCAACAGCTTCAACAGCTTCAGATTGAATCGGCTCAATCTGAACTGTTTCCTCAGAGCCAACTTCTTTCTCACTATCAGTCACTGCAAATACCTCGGTTTCAGCTACAGAATCAGATTGAATCGGCTCAATCTGAACTGTTTTGGCAGTTTCAGTTTCAGTCACCTCCTTATCAGTTTTCTCAGACTCATCTACAGCTACAGATTGAATCGGCTCAATCTGCACTGTTTCATCAATTTTCGCCCTTTTTGAACTTTCTTTCATCACCAAAGATCTCAGGTATCGCATCTATCTTCCTCTTTCCCTCAGCTTTGTCCATATTGACAGTTTCAGCAACAGCTTCATCGGGAATGTGATTGGCGATTCAACTCTAATGCCAACGTTTGTAGTGCCTCGAGCTCTAGTCAAATAAACTTTTGGCACATGCGATTCAGTCACTTCCAATACTTCTTCAGAAAAATCTTTGTCTGATGATGAGCCAGCCTTCTTCGGTTTCATTTCCTCCAACTCTTTTTCCAACATTTCTTTTTCTGCCTCCAACGTATTACACTCAGCCTTCAAATCAGTATAATCATACTTTAAATTTTCATATTCCTCCTTCAGTTTATCATAATCATCCCTTAACTTCACATGTTCATCAACTAGCTTCACATGATCCTCATCTAACTTCTTGAATATTTTCAAATTCTGATTGTGAATGTCCCAATACTCATCAAACCTTTTCTTTTTGCGTTCATTTGAAGCTTTCAACAGATCATTTGCTTCAATCAGGTTAGCCACCATTTCTTCTAACTCAACTATTCTCTTCTCATTCTCTGTTTGATCAACACTTGGCACAATATTTGGTGAAGACTCCAAACCTTGTCCAATGTTTTCAGCAAATGTCGATGATGTGGTGGGTAAATCAACAGTAATAGGATCAGTAGCGCCAGCATCAGCATCCTCAACTATCTGTGCCATAGTTTCAGCTTCGGCCACTACCTCCTGTGCAATTTGGAGTACATCAATCTCTTCAGTTTCTATCACTGGTTTTGATCTCTTTCTTCGAACATACTGAACACTAACATCTTTCGTAATTTCAGCAACACTCTCTTCAACACCTGAAGCAACCTCAACAGGTTCTTCTATCACCATAGGCTCAATAACTTCAATATTCTCTATCTCAGTCTCCATTGGTTCAACCTCCTCTGAATTAGATTCAGATTCAGCATCATCACCATCATCATCATGTTCATCATTACCATCACTATCTTCATCATTGTCACCATCATCATTCTCATCATCTTGATCATCATCACTTTCATCAATCTCTCTATCAACAATATCCATTGGATTAACAATCTCTCCATTCGAAATATGATGATAGACAACCTCTACATCTTCTTCATTGTTGACTATATCTCTCATATAGTCAAACAATTCTACATCAGGCACATTCCCGATACTCATCTTTCGGTAAGATAGATCGTTCATGTCCTCAGTATATAAAATACCTCCTGAATATCCTTCATTTCTGATGATAGGATAGGCAATGTTTATCATCAGTTGTAAGAATCTCGGGTACATGAGAAACTTAAATCTTTTGCCTTTCACCAAGTTAAAAACAAACCCATTCATTATCCATCTCGAAAAGTTGAATGGTTTGTTCTCTGCTATAGCTACAATTGGTGAAGCAATATCTGACGGGAAGTTGTCAAACCCTGCACTCCTCCTGGACATGCATTGTTGCACAACATAACATAGCAGTTTGTACTTCTTTCCCAACTTAGCCCGATAAAACTGTGACTTTGGAAACACAGGTGGATGACCCATGTTAACAAAACACGTTTTACATTCTTCCATGGTCAGCTCATCATTCATTCCAATCTCATCTTCATCAATCCTCAGAGCATTTCTGATAGCTTCTTCAGAAACTGTCAGTACCATATCTTCAGTTATGTTGCCTCGAACAACAGTAACCCCATTCTCTTCTCTAACCACCTCAGCTGTCCTCCAAAATCTCTTAATCAGCCTTGCATATATGACCGGTTTGGCACATATAGCATATACATACTTGGTTCTCTTCAAAAACTTGATCATATCCCTGTAACCATCTGTTTCAGGAAGTGATTCATCCAAACATGCTACTAAGTTGTGTTTAGGCTCAAACTTGAGATTCTCCATCTGTTTAAAACACAAACAAACATAAACAAGACAAATGTGTTAGATTCTTCATTAAAGCATATCAAAATTTCATAAGTGTTTGAATAAAAGTTAGAAAGCAAAAAACATTCATATAATCATTTTAATCCTAAATTGGACTAACAAACTGATTTTCATCACTTTGATTAACACAACTTTGAATTTTAATGATTTATACAACATTTTTCATTTTAACAGTTAATCACTTTAGGCAAAATTTTTGACATTTGTATGATGAAGTTGTTTAACATGTTTTAGTTAAGTTTTATCATGCATTTGTCACTTTAAACAGATATTTCATCATTTTGATGTTTTAACTTTTAAGAGCTTCAAGGTACATCAATGGCGATTTTATTAGTTAAGAACATTTTGAGTGATTCAGTTGATTTTAAGGTGTTTTGATGCAAATGAGTGATCGAATGATGATAATCGAGTGTTTTTACACCTAAATCAACATTCGATTTTGGTTTTAACACACAAAATCGAAGTGTCGATTCAATGCCCAAGAACACTGTTCATCATCGTTTTTCTTTTTAACAGTTGATTTGCAGGTCTATTTAGGTCAAAAACACTTAATCACTACCTTATTCAATCGATTAACCTTGTTACAGAGCAAACGATTGAATATGATAACACGGCGATTTTAAGTTCAGAGAGGATTTGTGTGAAAGTGAGTGTGTGAAATGATAAGTGTTTGTGAAGAGGCGGTGTTTTTGTATCGTCAAAAATTTTAGGTCAAACTTTAAGTGCCGGGTCAACAAAAGGACGGGCAAGCTTAAAAAGGCCCAATAAGCCTTGCTGGGTCAAGTACTGTAGTGACGGGTCATGTACTGTAGTGACGGGTCAAGTACATACAGCAAGTCACAAACATGTGAAAAACACTTGACGGGTCAAGCACTGTAGAGACGGGTAAGTCACTGTAGTGACGGGTAAAGGTTAGGAACAACTACACCTGATGGGTTTTTATTCATCACCCGGCAGAATAGTTATCTTCAACATCACCCGGCAATATTTTTTCATCACCCGGCAACACAGTTGCTTTCCTTCATCTGGCTTGCTTTCTTCATTACACGGCAACCTTCTTCACACGGCAACCTTCTTCACACGGCTGCTTTCTTCATTACCCGGCAACATAGATATCTTCTATATCACCCGGCATGCTTTCTTCTTCATTACCCGGCAACACAGTGTCATAACTTTACACGGCAATAAGATTTCTCTTTCACCCGGCTGTATAGTAAACACTTGTCACCCGGCAAGATATCTATGACCTTCACCCGGCAGTATTTGACATGATCATTGCCCGGCTGTACAGTGGTCATAATACCTTCACCATTTCCTCAATCACCCGGCATGTTATCAACACACAACATTACCCGGCTGAACAATGTGTTCTTTACCCGGCTGTACAGTTGTATCTGATAACATTGCCCGGCTACAACACTTTGAGCAATTTCTTCACTTTTTCTCATCTGTTGACTTTTTCAACGTCATTTATTGCACCTGCAAACATTCTCCGACATATTAATTAGACAAGTTATCCTTAAAAAGAATGTTTGTCATATTAATTATCAAACAACATTAAACATTGCAACAACATTAATTTTTCAATTAAAATTCATTTTTCTTTTCTTTTTCAAAAATGTTTTTGCACAACCAATTTTTCTATATCCCGAAGCAATTTCTTAAAAACAAATTACAAGACCTTGGGTTTGTTTTTAACACATCCAATACCTTTGCTTTTCATACCACATAACCTTGTTCATTCAAAAACACACTTATTCAAAAACAAAATATTTTTGGATTTTTGTAGATATTTTTCTTCAATTGTATTCTCCCCCTAAACTTGAAATTTCTTGAAATTTTTAAGTTTAACAAGGATGTTGATGTGTCAATAATGATTCCAAATGCCTGCACACACAAAGCACACACATTAAAATAAAGACATATGCAATGCAATGAATCAAAATATCGCAGTGAGATCATACCACACATTATCTGAACATGTTTTGTAAGTTTTGAATAGACATTTGACTTATGCTTGATTGAGTGATGATATGAAAACATATCAATTAGCTCGAGTTGACACACTTACTTTTTCAGTATCATGATGATATTTAAGGTTCGATTAGAATGACTTATGTGACCCACATGTATACATATGTCAACATATTTCCTTATCAATCACTACCTGAATGCATATTGCACAAAACCTGGTCACTTACAATTATACACAGTGTGGAATCTGGGTTCTATTCGGATTTGGTCCACTTTGGGACTTCTTTTTAATTCCATCTTTGGGAATTTTTCATTTCCTATTGTTCCCCTTGGGAATCTTCTGAATTCCATTTTGGAATTTTTGTTTGGTGTTGGTCCACATTTGGGACTCTTTTTGTTCCATTTTGGAATCTTTTGCTGCACCTTGAAGCTCAAAAGAGACTTCGTGTGAGACTTCAGGTCTGTGGGTACCACAACAAAGAAGCTCATGATGCGGTTCATCACACTGAATAGACTACATCGTTACCCGATCATGCACAACTATCATTACAAGCAATGTATCAAAAGATATATATCTAGACATGTATAACAATGGAAGTCAACACAAAGATCATTAAGTTTATGTTTGTCAACAATCAACTTACTTTTTCAGTCTAATTGCCTGAGCTGTCTAGCACATCAATTAACATTCATCAGTCTTTATTAAAAATGATGTAACAAATAATGTCTAGTGTAACTATCATTTCTCACTTTTTGCAATATAGATTCTTATGACATGATATTTTCTTTTTCTTTTTGTTTTTTTTTTATATTTTGTTTTTGCTTTTCTATTTTTCTTTTTCACTCAAGCACACACAATGCAAAACATAAAGTAAAAAACAAAGGAATCAAAAAATAACATCAACTTATTATATTTATGGCTTTTATATTTATCTGATTTTTGTTTTGTTTTTCGAAAAATAGAATCAATCATGATTGATTAATCCTATGGATTGAATTAAGAATTCAAACCGGCCTGACAAAAAAGATTTTGTGAAAAGATCTGCCAGTTGTTTGTCGGTATGAACCTTAATCAAAATTATTAAACCCTTTTCAGAGTTGTCTCTTAAAAAATGATATCTAATTTCGATGTGTTTGGTTTTAGAATGTTGAACAGGATTAGCAGTTATGAACATAGCAGCAGTATTGTCTATGTAAATAGGAGTTTTTAGAAAGTTAAACCCGTAGTCAAGCAACTGATTTTGTAACCACAAAACCTGAGAACATCCTGCAGATGCAGCGATATACTCTGCTTCAGCTGTGGATACAGAAACATTGGTCTGCTTCTTGCATTGCCAAGAGACAAGCCTTGGACCCAAAAATTGACATCCACCAGTTGTCGATTTCCTATCAAGAGCACAACCACCAAAATCACTGTCAGAATAGCTATATAATTCAAAATTTCCTTCGTAAGGATACCATAACCCAAGATTTGGTTTCCCTTTGAGATATCTGAATATACGCTTCACAGCAACAAGATGAGACTCTTTCGGATCTGACTGGTATCTGGCGCACACACAAACAGCGTACATGATGTCTGGTCTTGATGCAGTAAGATACATCAGAGAACCGATCATTGATCTGTATAGTGTTTGATCAACTGCTTTGCCCTTTGGATCCGGTTGAATCTTGCAATTTACATCAGATGGAGTTCGAATTGTTTGACAATCTTGCATCTTGAACTTCTTCAACAATTTTTCAACAAATTTTGATTGATTGATGAAAATTCCGTCAGCTGATTGTTTCACTTGTAATCCAAGAAAGAAGTTAATCTCCCCCATAGAACTCATCTGGAATCTGCTTTTCATGATTTCCTCAAATTCTTTGCACATTGATGCACTGGTTGATCCGAAGATAATATCGTCCACATAAACTTGAACACATAAGAGATCGTCATTCTCCCTCTTCATAAACAAAGTTGGATCAATCTGTCCTCTTGTGAATCCATGTTCTAGTAAATGCTTAGATAATGTCTCATACCAGATTCTAGGAGCTTGATGTAGACCGTAAAGTGCTTTACTCAACTTGTATACCCGATGAGGATAGTCAGGATCTTCAAAACCCGGAGGTTGTCTGACATAAACATCATCTGTAATCGGTCCATACAGAAAAGCACCTTTAACGTCCATTTGGAATACTTTAAACTTCATGAAGGAAGCATATGCAAGAAAAACGCGTATGGCTTCAAGTCTTGCGACCGGAGCAAACACCTCTTCGTAATCAATCCCTTCTTCCTGAGTGTATCCCTGTGCAATGAGTCTTGCTTTGTTTCTAACCACAATACCATGTTCGTCTGGCTTGTTTTTGTACAACCATCTTGTACCAATTGCGTTCTCTCCTTCAGGTAAGTCCACAAGTTTCCAAACTTCCTGTTTGCGAAACTGAAGCAATTCCTCTTGCATGGCTTCAATCAAACTGTTATCTTTCAGCGCCTCTGAAATATTCTTTGGCACCACTTGAGATAGAAAACACGAGTAAAGACAAACATTTGCTTGCTCTGTCTGACTTCTTGTAGTTCTCTGATTCAACGGCCCAATAATCTGAGAGACAGGATGTTTCTTGTGAATTCGATGAATAGGAACATCACCTCCTTGCACTTGAGTCTCTAGATTAGAAGTATTCAGATTTGGTAGATCTTGTAGTATGGTCGAAGTATGCGGTGTGAAATTCGGGACTTGATCCGGTGAATTGATGAAGTAATCAAAAGATTCTGGAACAGCTTCAACATTCGGCTCAGATGATGGTTGATTCTGAACAGATCCACCATCATTAGGAGAAATCACATCTTCTTCATGATTGTTCGATTCTTGATCTTCATGCGAACCAGAAGGACCCGGATCTTGACTAGATTTGACATGATCAGGATTGTGAAAAGACATGAATGGATATTCTGAGTTGAGATTTCCATCCTCGTCATTATCAGAATCGTCACTAAAACATCCTAAGTCGCCTGATTCCTTCCTTGCGTTTCCTGAAAAATCAAATAAGTTAGAATTGAAGGATTTCGATAATGAATCTAAATCAAATAACCATTCGGGACCATGAGCCACTAACGGAAACGAATTTTCTAAAAACTTGACGTTGATAGTTTCAATAACAGTATTTGTTTTGCTATTAAAAACCCGATAAGCTTTAGAAACAGACGAATAACCTAGGAAAAATCCATCGTCAGATTTTGACTCAAACTTCCCGAGATGATCATTCAAATTTAAAATCGATACCGGACAACCAAATGCTTTTAAGTAAGAAATATTTGGTTTCCTTCCAAATAACAACTCATAAGAAGTTTTCTGTTTATCTTGCACTAATAATGTTCTATTTTGTACAAAACACGCAGTAGCAATAGCTTCGTCCCAAAAAGTGATAGGGATTTTGGCATCTGCGAGCATGGATCTTGCTGCTTCAATTAGTGTCCGGTTTTTCCGTTCCGCAACCCCATTCTGTTGAGGCGTTCTAGGCGCACTAAATTGTCGAGCAATCCCCTTTTCTGCACAAAATAAATCAACATTAGCATTCTTAAATTCAGTTCCATTATCACTTCTTAAAACTTTAACTTTGCATTCCAATTGATTTTCAACTTTGATGATAAATTCTTTTAATAATTCAGCTGTTTCAGATTTTGCATGCAAAAAATAAACCCAAGAAAATCTAGTGAAATCGTCAATAATGACAAAACAGTAAGACTTCTTTCCAATGCTTTGCACATTTGTTGGTCCGAAAAGATCCATATGTAGCATTTGCAAGGGTTTTGAAATGGAGTTTTCTTGCTTGGACTTAAAAGACATCCGATGCTGTTTTCCCTTCAAACATGCTGGACAAAGATCAGTTGTGGAGAATTTCTTCGATGGGATTCCCACAGCGTGATTTCCAGTTACCAAACGGTTCATGTTCCTGAAGTTGGAATGTCCCAGCCGTCTATGCCAAAGCTGACTCTCATCATTTGAAGCATGGGCAATGAGACAGGTTGTTTCGGTTTCGGCATCAATCTGCGACATATCCAATTTGTATACATCACGATCTCTTGGAGCTTTAACCACTACCCACTCATTGTCAATCTTGAAACCTGGTTTCAGAATATAACAGAAAGAATCATCAAAAAGAGTTGAATAAGATTTATCACAGATTTGCGAGACACTTAGTAAGTTAAAGTTCAACTGTGCACAGTAGTTGACTTTATCAAAACTAATGACTCCATTGGAAACAGTTCCTTCTCCTGTGATTTTACCACCCGCATCACCTCCAAACGCTACATGAGTACCATTTTTCAGCTTGAAATCCTGAAGCAAGGCATGGTTGCCTGTCATGTGTCGGCTACACCCACTATCAACGAACCACGAGTTGATAGGTCTTCTTGGGCGTACCTGCATTCAACAATCACTTAGTTAGTTTGGTCAACCCAGGCCCACACGGTCTTGGGTTTTCCGAATCTATCTGCAATAGTAACTTGTTGATATTGAACATTTTTGAAAATTTGTTTCATTTAAAAGATTTTGATGCTGATAACTATTGTTTCGCCCATTGGCATTCATTGACTGCTTTCTCCTTAAAGCACTAAACCTTTCCTCTAACTTAGGATCAAGGTTATTTTCAAACTTTTGGTTTCTCATCATCAAAGCTCTTGGCTTAAAACTGTTAACCTGCACACTTCTTGACAAGTTAGAAACAGAATTGTTTCGATTGAAATTTCTCAAAACTGGAGAATGATTTTGACTCATATTTTGAAAACCAAATGAATGATTTCTGTTAATGTTTGAAATAGGAGTCATTTCTCTAGTTGAGTTTGATCGAAAGAAACAATCCTTTGTGTCATGGTTTCTTCTCTCATAAATATCACAAAATTTGTTATAGTAACATTCTTCTGAAGAATGGTTTCTTTTGTTACAGAAACTGCAGTACCTGTTAAAGAAACATTCAGCAGTTGCATGATTATACCTATCACAAATTTCACAATGTTTCTTGCTAATCCTAAAGAGCCGATTGTTAACTTTTGATGTTGAACCAAAACGTGATTCATTATCTTGGTTATTCGGTTTTAGATTAACGATCTTTTGTGAAGACTTGGTTTGAGATTTTGATTGCATGGGACTTTGGTTCGATTTTAAACTGTTCTGTTTGGTTACCTTTTTGTTTTCAATTCTCTTATCATTGACAGCGGAAGACTTAGGACCTGAACCTGTTTTCAGACCAGAGTTAGATTTGATTGGAGAATTGTTTGGTTTACCATAAGATCCGTTCAAATCAAACGTTCCTGCAGACACAAACTTGATGTTTTTACCTTTTGACACTTTCTTGACAGGTTTAACTTTGTCAGTTTTAACACTTTGAGCTTTGGTGTTGTCATTCGATTTTAAGACACTTTTGCCTTTTGACTGTTTTGTTTCAGATTGATTGTTCATAACTTTCGATTTCTGCTTCTTTGCAGTTGAAACTTCAGCTTTCTTCACTTCTTGCTTCTTGATCAACTGATCAGCAACTTGCGCCTTTTGTTCTTTCTTCCACTTGATGTATTCAGGATCATTGTATCCTGAAAACTCACCTTCTTCCTTGACCGTTTCTGGCTTCGGATTCAGTTCTGGATATTCAACAAGTTGAATCAGAACAGGCTCCAATTTGTTTTCGGATTTGTTGCTTGCTTCATCGTCAGCTTCAGTTGACACATCATCTTCTTCATCCAAACTTTCCATCAACACTTCAGTACCTTCAGACTCGGATTTACTTCTTTGAATTTCTTTGAATTTTCTTTCATTTTCAGGTGAATGATCAAATTCATTAAAGTTTTCCGGTAAGGTTTGTGTGATTGAATTTGGCATTGGTTCATGAGTAAAACCCAACCCGTTTTTGGTTTTGTTACCTCTTTCTTTGATTAGTTGTTTGACCATGGTTTTACAACTTTTAACCTTTGTTAATTCAACTTGAGTGACAGCATGTGCGACTTTTTTCTTGTTCAAAGTTCTTTGTCATTTCTTCAAGTTGTTTGGTTACCAATTCCAGTTCGTTCAAAGTTTTGTTCCATGATTCTTTAAGTGACAAAATCTTCTCATCAGAAATTTTATGGTCAATTTTAAGTTGTTCATGAAGTTTTTCATGTTTACTTAATTTATCACCAATTTTAAATGAATGAGTTCGATAATGTTCTACCTGTTGAATGCATTGTTCGGAACATAACCTTTCTTTCACATCTAGGGGCAATGGAACATAGTTAGGGGGTAAGTCATTACTAACCTTTGGTTGTTCAGTAGAAGATGAAGACTCATTGGATGTAGCCATTAATGCAACTTCAGATTCAGTTTCTTCAGTAGGATCAGACTTTGCACTCCAGTCATAATCTTCAGAATCTTCGCTCACATTATCAACCACCTTTCCATCCCCTTCTTCAGTCCAATCTTCTTCAATTTCACATACCAGTGCCAGATTTGATGTAAGATCAAACGTAAATTGTTCTGCATATGCGCTCCAATCATAACCGTCTTTTACACTTACCACCAGCGCCTTTGTTTGATCTTCCGGCTTCTTTCCTTCATCTTTCAATTCAGGCATGGGAAGACTTTGGTATGGTTTCTGAAAGAAACGTTGATTTCTGCCTTGATAACTCGAAGATTGTTGAGAACTTTGACCCTGACCTTGATTGCTTGAACTAGCTTGGTCATTGAAATTCTTTGGAGCTTTGCATTCTCTTGAGAAATGACCATACTGGTTACAATTAAAACATCTGGCCTTTGATTTGTCAAATCCAACTGTCTTGTTAGCATGAGGTTTGTAACTTCGGTTAACATATGCATGTTTTTGTGTTCGATATGCAACCATAACCATTTGCCAGTTAAGATCCATTTCCTCAACATCAACTGGATCCATTTCAAATAAGTCTTGAAGGACCACGTCCATTTGACTTAGATGACTACCTTGATACGCTTGAAAACTTGCCATAAAAGCTGTAAAGGCAGTTTTTGTCTCGTCATCTTGAAGCAGAATATTCATTACGTCTTTCACCTTGGCTTGAACATTTGAACTTTGATTTTCTGACTGATTCTTCTGATTCTGACTTTGAACTTGAGCTCTTGGTGGAGATTGAGGTTGAGAATAAGTTGGTGAATTTGGAAAATATGCTGAATCAGTAAAGAAACTTGCACCAACAAATAAGTCACCCTCATCTTCAAACTTCGTTGCATCTTGTGCAAGAAAAGCATTCTCCACAGTATTAGCATGATTTACCACATACTTATACTGAGTTTGTGAGCTTGATCTATCAGTATTTCTTGATCCTTCATCAATCTCAACTTCTTCTATCTTTCCAATAAGCAAATCAAGTTCCATTGGAAATTTCTCAGTATGTTTCAACAAGGTAACAGTTTGTTTCCATGATGATGGTAAAGCACTCAACAATCGATCATTCAAGTCTTGAAGTTCAGTCTTCACTCCGAGATTTGACATCTCAGTAGTTAAGTGAACAAACCTGTTCATCATCTGGTGTACTGTCTCTCCATTAATATGTTCAAATAATTCCAATTGTCTTTTCAATTTCGACTTCTTCAGGCTTCTCAATTGTTCTCCTCCTTCACATATCGACTTCAATGCCTTAAAGCATGTATAACCAGTCTGATATGCATCCAATCTAGACAGAACTTGAAGTGGCAATCCCTTGCACATTAAAGAATAAGCCTTGCTATCATTCTTTACTTTTCTCAGATCTTCTGCTGACAAATTATCTTCTGGATAAGGTTCAGTAGAGTCTTTTGTGTAGGTACTTGCACTGTCTGGAGCAGTCTGAGTTGGAATATGAGGACCTTTCTCAATGGACTTCCACAAGTCATTGTCAATAGAACACAAGTGATGTCTCAACCTGATAGTCCAGTTCTTGAAATCTGCACGATTCAAAAGTCTAGGAACACGGTTATCAGAATCATCATTAGGAGCCATTTTTAACAATTTTTAAAGAAAATATTTTTGGTTTTTGGTTAATTTTTGAAAAGAAATGATTAAAATACTAAAATAAAGACGAGTAATTAAAGACAAGATAAGAAACAAGACTTAAAAAAAACAACTAAAATGAGTCACACGGCAAAACAGTGAAAATTCTTCTTCAACCGGCTAAACAGTGTCTTTGTTCTTCACCCGGCAGAAAAAGTCTTTACACGGCAGAATAGTTACCCGGCTCAACAGTTGTATTAATTTTGTTCTTCACCCGGATGAACAGTTACCCGGCAACAAGAAAAACTTCACACGGCAACTGATCTTGACCCGGCAGAATCTTGACACGGCAAAAGTCTTTGTCCGGCTGAACAGTACTCGATCACACGGCAGAGTTGTTTACCCGGCAACACAGTTGATGATTACCCGGCTGACTTTTCTTCTTCACCCGGCGTAACAGTGTTTTACCCGGCACAACAGTGTATCACCCGACTGAACAGTAGCACTTTTTCAAGTCAAATTCTTCACCCGTCTAGAACAAATTCCTTTACACGGCAATACAGGACCTAATTTCTTCTCAAATCTAAGTCCAAGGAAATTGTCTAAGTCAAAATATTCACCCGGCAAGTTAATCTTCAACCAAGTTCTTGATGTTCATCATTTTCTCCATGAGAATTTTCTGGGTTTTGTCTAAAATTTGTCCAAATTGTCCAAAATTCACACACAAGCTGTGAAATAGTCCGATTATCAAACCCTAATCTTAATCAATCCAAAACATGATCAAATCTGATGAAATTGAGCAAAAATTTGATCGAACAGTAACTTCTTCTATTCTTCTTAATTCCTCAGATCTGATGATAATCTGATGGAATCTGCACAATCGTTGTGTATAGGAGTGATTGCGATGATAAATCACAACTAAAAACACGAACAATTCATTCAGATCATGATATTTTGAGCAATATTGATGTGTTTTGCTTAAGAACAACGAAGAACACGATACCGAAAGCTCTGATACCAATTGATAGGTTCAATTGGATCGTTAATATCACTCAAATGATCAGAATCACACGCACAAACAAACAGTTCAATCACAAACACAATTCATACTAATAATTCTCTTTGTATATTTGATGATCAAAGCAATTCGTAGTACAAGTGCAGGAGAAACAAAATCACACACAGTTAATTCTCTCTCTAACAGTGTAAAAGTGATCTAGCCTCTCTCCTCACACACACACACTACATGCTTATAGCAACAAAATACAAGTTTAAGGAAAATACACAATAAACCCTAAACTATACAAACATATAAACAAAATACAAAGTAAATCTTAACAAGGAAATAACCCTAACACTTTCCAGTTTCTGCGTGATTTGAGCAAGAACAGTCAAGTTCTTCTTCCATCTCAATCCATATCAATTTGTTGACCAACAAGTAAGTATTATACACCAAAATACTCGTAATTCAATGGGGATTAAAAGCCCTATGAAAGATTTTGGTTAGATCATCTGATTGAATCGAATTAGGTGGATCTTGATTCTAGGGCTTGATATGGAAGTGGGTGTTGCTTCGTATAAAAGCTTAAAACTATTTAAAATCGAGTTGATTAACAAATGTTGCATCTGATTCAATGGTTAGTGTGTTTGTTGTGAACATAGTGGTCTCGGTTTCGATTCTCCTTGCCCACCTTTTTATTAAAACTCATTTTATACACTTTAAACATGAATCTATAATTTTCTAATAACCCAAAATAATATATTTGAAGTTAAATATATTTTAAGGATTAAAAACATGTAATTTTATTTTAATACTTCTATACAAATAACAATATTACATGTTTATGTTTATTATTACAAATATTAAGTTAAAAAGACTAAAAATGGATTTGTATAAAATGTATATAATACAAAAATACAATTATGTTTCGTACCTAAATCCAATTCGTATTTCAAAACCCTAATTCCCAATTTATAATCTAAAACCCTAAATTCTAAATCCGAAACCCTAGATCTCGGATTTTTTTTTTTGTGGCAATTGGTTCGTTTCTAAGTTAGGGTTTTCCCAATTAATTAGGTTGTACTAATATTTGGGCAACCCTCGGTGTTTTTTGCTGCGTTTCTAACGGTTCGAATATTTTTGCATTTCGGGGTGAGTAAACTCACTCCCCCTTTTTACTGTTTATACTTTTGGGGCTGAAATATGTGTTTCAATACATACTACGTTTTCGTTTCTTTATTTGTATTTCAAAAATGAGATCATTAAATGTGTTAGTCTTGACTCGCGACATGATGCAAAATTATGTGATAGTCAATATTATTATATTATCTTGTAATTTCCACTGGTACGATATTAGCACTAATGGTTTGACAAACCCACCTACATGTATTTCAAAATAGGTGATTTGACCCGGTGATTCTTTGGTTGATTCGTTAAGATAGTTATTATTACTATACTGTGATACTTGTTGCTGCGTTGCTTTGTCCCTTAGATGCTTAAACAATTATTGATAACTTGTATATTGAGACAGTTAAATGGCGTTTGATTATCGTAGAACCATTTCTCAAACTCATGTAGTCTTGACGGGCTAGGATCTGGTACTCTTACCCTCAAAACAGTCTTTATCGTCTTCATTTTTAGTACAATCTTTCCTTTGCCCGTTACCCAATCCAAATTCTTCTTAGACCTTTTTCGCTCCAGCTTATTATATCCAAAGCTCACAAAATTGTCCTTTAATCCAGCTTGGATCTCCTCCTCCAAAAGTTTCGCACGATCGTTTTGATCTGCGTTAATAAGTGGTAGGACCGCCAAACGTCTCAAATCCCACTTAGGGAAAGTTTTGAAATGTTTCCGGTTGCTAACATAGCTAATCCCGCCCCCTCTCCTTTTTCACATAAACTTTTGTAGCTCCAGACTGTATTTCCAACTAAATATCTTGTTGTCTGTATCTTTGGGGGTCGGGGCATCCAAGTTCTGGAATAGAGGCCTGACGGTTTCTGGTTCTTCTACTTTCTTGAACCAATCAGATTTATCGAGCTTGATCACGTCACCCTCCATTCCGCTCCTCTAAGCAACATACACCATCTCTTTCTCATCGACTTCGTAAAATTCAGGGTCCGAATCGTAATCAATCAATTGTTCCTCCTCCTCTTCATCCACAAGCTTCATCTCACCATCCTTTGCTTTATCAACCACAACTTCCTCTCCCATCAAATCAGTGTCGATATCGAGACAGAAGTCATTAGTAACTTCTGTCTCTTTACCAGTTCCACTCCCTCCAGCTTCACTAAAACCAGCAAAATCTCTCATGCTCTTCCCTGTTTGCACCATCTCTTTCAGTGTTGGATATTTACCTATATTCACCATCTCACTGATCTCAAATTCAGATTCCGGAATCCCCACTTTCACCTCCTTTTTAACCTCATTAAGCTCAACTAACAGCTTTTTGATCAGCACTTGTTGATCCAACACAATACGCCTCAGATCCTCCATTTCAGATTCCCTGTGCCTCTCACTTTTCTTCCACATTCATTAACTTTGTTCTAACCATACTCAGCTCATTTGCGAGCGACGTATTCAGCCCACGAATCACGTCCTCATCCTTCCCAGCAAATCCCTTCTTTTCCGATTTCTTGATAAACGTTTTCGGCACAGACTGTAACACTTCAGGCTCCTTCCCTTTAGCCCTTTTTATTCTGACATCAGTATCAGAATCAACTTTTGATTTATCGGCCGCCTTCCGCTTCTTCTTTCCTTTCAATTTTGCAATCTCAGCTTCAATCTCATCCAGTTCCTCCTCAAATGGTACGGATGTTAGGGCTATTTCCAGTTTAAGATTTACTTTGTACTTTGTTTTATACATTTTGTATAGTTTAGGGTTTATTTTGTTATTTTCCCTAAATGTATTGTTGCATAAAGCATGTAGTAAGAGAATGTTAGTGAGAGAGTCTAGATCAGATATTCACGTTAGAGAGAAAATTAACTGTGTGTGATTACATTCTCCTGCATTTTGTACTACAATATTTGCTTTGATCATCAATACAAGGAGAATTATTTAGTAATGAATTGTGTTGCTGATTGAACTGTGTTTTGTGTACGAATCATTCTGATCATTTGAGCGATATCGATCCAATTGAACCTATCAATTGGTATCAGAGCTGTTGGTATTGTGTTCTTCGCTATTCATCAAGCAAAACACTATAATATTGCTCAAAAATCATGATCTGAATGAATTGTTGCTGTTTTTAGTTGTGATTTATCATCGCAATCACTCCTAATTCACAACGATTTTGCAAATTCCATCAGATTATCATCAGATCTGAGGAATTAAGAAGATAGAAAAAGTTACTCTTCAATCGAATTTTGCTCAATTTCATCAAAATTTGATCATGTTTTGGATTGATTGAGATTAGGGATTGATAATCGGTGTATTTCGCTGCTTGTGTGTGAATTTTGAAGGAATTGGACAAGTTTTTGATAAACCCAGAAAATTTCTCATGATGAAGATGATGAACAGGATGAACAGGTTGAAGATTAACTAGCCGGGTGATAATTTTGACTTAGACAATTTCCTTTGGACTTAGATTTGTGAACAAAATTAGGTCCTGTGCAGCCGTGTAAAGGAATTTGTGCTAGACGGGTGAAGAATTGCAAGTAAAATTCTGTGTACTGTTGTGCCGGGTGATATACTGTTTAGCCGTGTGAAGAACTATTTAGACGGGTAAAGTACTGTTCAGCCGGGTGATCAACATAACAGCCGGATCAACTTGTTACTATTTAGCCGGGTGATTAACACTTTCAAGCCGTGTCAAGGTCTGCAGGGTGAAGTGTTGATAACTGTTCAGCCGGGTGAATATTTTCTTCTTGCCGGGTCAAGTTGTTTGCTGTGTCAAGTTATTTCTGTTAGCCGTGTAACTGTTCAGCCGGGTAACGTTCTTGCCGGGTGAAGATTTCAAGTTTAAAGACTTACAACTGTTGAGCCGTGTGACTGTTTAGACGGGTGAAGACTTTTCTCAGCCGGTTGAAGAAGAAAAATCACTGTTCAGCCGGGTGAAAGTCAAAATTTCACTGTTCAGCCGTGTGACTCAATTTTAGTTGTTTTAAACATTGTTATCTTATCTTGTCATTATTTACTTGTATTTATTTTAGTAGTTTAACTATTTCTTTTCAAAAATCAACAAAAACCAAAAATATTTTCTTTAAAATCTTTTAAAATGGCACCTAATGATGATTCTGATAACCGTGTTCCTAGACTTGTTAATCGTGCAGATTTCAAGAATTGGACGATTAGACTGAAGCATCATCTTTGCTCAATAGACAATGATCTTTGGAAGTCGATTGATAAGGGTCCTCACATACCTACACAGACAGCTCCGGATAGTGCAAGTACTTACACTAAAGACTCTACTGAACCTTATCCAGAAGATAATCTATCAGCAGAAGATTTAAGGAAAGTGAAGAATGATAGCAAAGCCTATTGTTTGATGTGTAAAGGACTGCCACTACAAGTACTGTCGAGGTTGGATACTTATCAGACGGGTTATACATTGTTCAAAGCCTTGAAGTCAATATGTGAAGGAGGTGAACAACTCAGGAGTCTCAAGAAACAAAAGCTGAAGAGACAATTGGAGTTATTTGAACACATTGCTGGAGAATCTGTGCACCAGATGATGAATAGGTTTGTTCATCTGACTACTGAAATGACCAATGTTGGTGCTAAGACAGATCTTCAAGACCTGAATGACAGATTACTATGTGCTCTTCCATCATCATGGAAACAGACTGTGACACTACTGAAACATACTGAAAAGTTTCTGATGGATTTGGATCTGCTCATTGCAAAGATTGAGGAAGTAGAGATTGATGAAAGTTCTAGAAACACTGATAGAACTGGTTCACATTCACAATACAAATATATTGTGAATCCTGCTAATACTGTGGAGAATGCCTTTCTTGCACAAGATGCAACTAAGTTTGAAGATGAGGGTGATTTATTTGTTGGTGCAAGTTTTTACACTGATTCGTCATACATTCCAAATTCACCAACTTATTCTCAACCTCAATCTCCACCAAGAGCTCAAGTTCAAAGTCAATCAATGAAATCAGAATGTTCAAGTTCGAAAGTTCAAGCCAATGTAAAAGATGTGATGAACATCTTGTTACAAGATGAGGAGACGAAGACTGCTTTTACTGCTTTCATGGCAAGCTTTCAAGCTTATCAAGGAAGTCATTTGTCTCAGATGGATGTTGTACTTCAAGATCTTTTTGAAATGGATCCTGATGACGTTGAGGAAATGGATTTAAATTGGCAGATGGTGATGGTTGCATATCGGACGCAGAAACATGCATATGTTAACCGAAGCTACAAGCCTCATGCAAACAAGACAGTTGGTTTTGACAAATCAAAGGCCAGATGTTTCAATTGCAACTGCTATGGTCATTTTTCAAGGGAATGCAAAGCTCCTAAGAATCAGAACTACAATGATCAAGCGAGTTCAAGTGGACAGAATCAAGGTCAAGGTCAAAGCTCGCAACAGTCTTCAAGCTATCAAAGCAAGAATCAACGCTTCATGCAGAAACCATTTCAAAGTCTTCCCATGCCGGAACTGAAGGATGAAGGCAAGAAGCCAGAAGATCAGACCAAAGCACTGGTAGTGAGTGTGAAAGATGGATATGATTGGAGTGCTTATGCAGAACAGTTTACATCTGATCTTACATCCAGTCTGGCAGTAGTTTGTGAAATCGAGGAAGATTGGTCTGAAGAAGGAGATATCAAAGTGTCTGATGAGGTAAGTGAAGATTCTGAGGATTACGATTGGAGTGCAAAGTCAAATCCTGTTGAAGAATCTGAACCAGAAATTGCGCTGATGGCTACATCCAATGAGTCTTCATCATCTACTGAACAACCAAAGGTTAGTATCGAATTACCCCCTAACTATGTTCCTTTGCCTGATGATGTTAGAGGTAGGTTATGTTCTGAACAATGCATTCAACAAGTAGAACATTATCGAACTCATTCATTTATAATTGGTGATAAATTAAGCAAACATGAGAAAATTCATGAACAACTTAAAATTGATCACAAAATTTCTGATGAGAAGATATTGTCACTTAAAGAATCATGGAACAAAACCTTAAAGGAATTGGAACTTGTGACCAAACAACTTGAAGAAATGACAAAGAACTTTGAACAAGAAAAAGTTGCTCATGCTGTCACGCAAGTGGAATTAACAAAGGTGAAAAGTTGTAAAACTATGGTTAAACAACTTATAAGTGAAAGAGGTAACAAAACCAAACTAGGATTGGGTTTCACTCATGAACCAATGCCTAATTAAATCACACAAACTTTACCTGAAAACTTCAATGAATTTGATCATTCACCTGAAAATGAACGAAAATTCAAAGAAATTCAAAGAAGGAAATCCGAATCCGAAGGATCTGAAGTGTTGATTGAGAGTTTGAAAGATGATGATGCCGTGACGACTGAAGCTGATGATGAAGCTAGCAACAAATCAGAACCTATTCTGATTCAACTTGTTTAATATCCTGAACTGAATCCCAAGCAGGAAGAAACGGTGAAGGAAGAAGGTGAGTTTTCGGGATACAATGATCCTGAATACATCAGGTGGAAGAATGAACAGAAAGCGAAAGTTGTTGATCAACTGATCAAGAAGCAAGAAGTGAAAAAGACTGAAGTTTCAAATGCAAAAATGCAGACATTAAAATCGAAAGTCAATCAATCTGAAACGAAACAGTCAAAAGGTAAAAGTGTCATAAAATCGAATGACAACACCAAAGCTCAAATTGTTAAAACTGACAAGGTCAAACCTGTCAAAAAGAAAGTGTCAAAAGGTAAAACAATTAAGTTTGTGTCTGCAGGAACTTTTGATTTG
Organism: Tagetes erecta; assembly: GCA_030867185.1. Lineage (NCBI taxonomy): Eukaryota > Viridiplantae > Streptophyta > Magnoliopsida > Asterales > Asteraceae > Tagetes > Tagetes erecta. The sequence goes on from CM061497.1 coordinate 11,207,468, forward strand.
AACGGATCTTATGGTAAACCAATCAATTCTTCAATCAAATCTAACTCTGGTCTGAAAACAGGCTCAGGTCCTAAGTCTTCCGCTATCAATGATAAAAGAATTGAAACAAAGAAGGTAACCAAACAAGATGGTTTAAAATCGAACCAAGTTCCCAAGCAAGAAAAATCACAATCAAAATCTCCACAAAAGAATCAAGTTAATCTAAAACCGAACAAAACTGATAATGAATCACGAGTGGGTTCAACATCAAAAGTTAACAATCGGCTCTTTAGGATTAGCAAGAAACATTGTGAGATTTGTGATCGTTATAATCATGCTACTGCTGAATGTTTCTTTAACAGGTACTGCAGTTACTGTGACAAAAGAAATCATTCTTCAGAGGATTGTTTTTATAACAAATTTTGTGATATTTGTGAAAGAAGAAACCATGACACAAAGGATTGTTTCTTTAGGAAAAACTCATCAAGAGAAATGACTCCGTTTCCAAACTTTCAAAGAAATCAATCTTTTGGTTTTCAAAATGTTAATCAAAGTCATTCTCCTGTTTTGAGAAATTTCAATCGAAAAAATTCTGGTTCTAATAATTTTTCATCAAGAAATGTGCAGGTTAACAGTTTTAAACCGAGAGCTTTGATGGTAAGAAACCAGAAATTTGAAAATAACCTTGATCCTAAGTTAGAGGAAAGGTTTATTGCTTTGAGAAGAAAGCAATCGAATCAAGCCAATGGGCGAAACAGTTTTCAACCAAATCTCTCAAATGAAACAAATTTTCAAAATCTTCATTATCAACAAGTTTATGTTACAGATACATTCGGAAAACCCAAGACCATGTGGGCCTGGGTTGACCAAACTAACTAAGTGATTGTTGAAATGCAGGTACGCCCTAAAAGACCTATCAACTCATGGTTTGTTGATAGTGGGTGTAGCCGGCATATGACAGGCAACCATGCCTTGCTTCAAGACTTTAGGCTGAAGAATGGTACACATGTTGCATTTGGAGGAGATGCTGGTGGTAAAATAACTGGAGAAGGAACTGTGTCAAATGGGGTCATTAGCTTTGATAAAGTCAACTACTGTGCACAGTTGAACTTTAATTTGCTAAGTGTATCTCAAATTTGTAACAAATCTTATTCAACTTTATTTGATGATTCTTTTTGTTATATACTCAAACCAGGTTTCAAGATTGACAATGAATGGATGGTGGTTAAAGCTCCAAGAGATCGTGATGTATACGAGCTGGGCCATTGATGCTGAAACCGAAACTACTTGTCTCATTGCGCATGCTTCAAATGATGAGAGTTAGCTTTGGCATAGACGGCTGGGCCATTCAAACTTCAGAAACATGAATCGACTAGTGACTGGAAATCATGCTGTGGGAATACCATCAAAGAAGTTTTCTACAACTGTCCATCATGTTTGAAAGGAAAACAGCACAAAATGTCTTTTAAGTCCAAGCTAGAAAACTCCATTTCAAAACCCCTGCAGATGCTACATATGGATCTTTTTGGACCAACAAATGTTCAAAGCATCGGAAAGAAGTCTTATTGTTTTGTAATCATTGATGATTTTACTAGATTTTCTTGGGTTTATTTCTTACTTGAAAGCATTTGGTTGTCCTGTATCGATTCTAAATTTAAGTGATCATCTCGGGAAATTTGAGTCAAAATCTGACGATGGATTTTTCCTTGGTTATTCGTCTGTTTCTAAAGCTTATCGGGTTTTTAATAGCAAAACAAATACTGTTATTGAAACTATTAACGTAAAGTTTTTAGAAAATTCGTTTCCGTCAGTGGCGCATGGTCCTGAATGGTTGTTTGATTTAGATTCGTTATCAAAATCTTTCAATTCTAACTTGTTTGATTTTTCAGGAAACTCGAGGAAAGAATCAGGAGACTTGGGATGTTTTAGCGATGATTCTGATAATGACGATGATAGTAATCTCAATTCTGAGTATCCGTTCATGTCATTTCATAATCCTGATCATGTCAAATCTAATCAAACTCCGGGTCTTTCTGGTTCTCAAGAAGATCAAGAATCAAATATTATTGGTGATGATGTTAATCCACAAAATTCTCCTAATGATGGTGGATCTGTTCAAAATCAACCATCATCAGATCCAAATGTTGAAGTTATTCCAGAATCGTTTGACTACTTCATCAATTCACCGGATCAAGTTCCTAATTTCACTCCGCATACTTCTACCATTCTACAAGATCTACGGAATTTGAATCAGTCTAATCTGGAGACGCAAGTTCAAGGTGATGTTATACCAACTCATCGAGTTCATAGGAATCATCCTGTCTCTCAGATTATTGGGCCTTTGAATCAGCGAACTATGAGAAGTCAGACTGAACATGCAAACGTTTGTCTTTATTCATGTTTTCTTTCTCAAGTGGTGCCAAAGAATATTTCAGAGGCGTTACAAGATAATAGTTGGATTGAAGCCATGCAAGAGGAGTTACTTCAATTTCGCAAACTAGAGGTTTGGAAATTAGTGGATTTACCTGAAGGAGAAAATGCGATTGGTACAAGATGGTTGTACAAGAACAAGCCAGATGAACGTGGCATTGTTGTGAGAAATAAAGCGAGACTTATTGCACAAGGTTACACTCAAGAAGAAGGTATTGACTATGAAGAAGTGTTTGCTCCGGTCGCTCCACTTGAAGCTATTAGGTTTTTCTAGCTTATGCCTCTTTCATGAAGTTCAAAGTGTTCCAAATGGACGTTAAAGGCACTTTTCTGTATGGACCAATTACCGATGATGTATATGTCAGACAACCTCCGGGTTTTGAAGATCCTGATTATCCACATCGTGTATACAAATTGAGTAAAGCTTTATATGGTCTACATCAAGCTCCAAGGATTTGGTACGAGACGTTATCTAAACATTTGCTAGAACATGGATTTACAAGAGGTCAGATTGATCCAACTTTGTTTATGAAGCGGGAAAATGAAGATCTTTTATGTGTTCAAGTGTATGTGGATGATATCATCTTTGGATCAACAAGTGCGTCCATGTGCAAAAAGTTTGAAGAAATCATGAAGTCAAGATTTCAGATGAGTTCGATGGGGGAGATTAATTTCTTTCTCGGATAGCAAGTAAAACAGTCAGCAGACAGAATTTTTATCAACCAATCAAAGTTTGTTGAGAAGTTGCTGAAAAAGTTCAAGATGCAGGATTGTCAGACTATTCGAACGCCATCTGATGTGAATTGCAAGATACAGCCGGATCCGAAAGGCAAATCTGTTGATCAAACACTGTACAGATCAATGATTGGTTCACTGATGTATCTTACTGCATCAAGGCCAGACATTATGTATGCTGTATGTGTGTGCGCAAGATATCAGTCTGATCCAAAAGAGTCGCATCTGGTTGCTGTTAAACGTATTTTCAGATACCTTAAAGGGAAACCGAATCTCGGGTTATGGTATCCTTATGAAGGCAATTTTGAATTATATAGTTATTCTGATAGTGACTTTGGTGGGTGTGCTCTTGACAGGAAATCGACTACGGGTGGATGTCAATTTCTGGGTCCTAGACTTGTTTCTTGGCAATGCAAAAAGCAGACCAACGTTTCTGTATCCACAGTTGAAGCAGAGTATATCGCTGCATCTGCAGGATGTTCTCAAGTTTTGTGGTTACAAAACCAATTGCTTGACTACGGGTTTAACTTTCTCATAACTCCTATTTACATAGACAATACTACTGCTATGTTCATTACTGCTAATCCTGTTCAACACTCAAAAACCAAACATATCGAAATTCGATATCACTTTCTCAGAGACAACTCTGAAAAAGGTTTAATAATTTTGATTAAAGTTCATACCGACAAACAACTGGCAGATCTTTTTACAAAATCCTTTTTGTCAGGACGGTTTGAATTCTTAATTCAATCCATAGGGTTAATCAACCATTATTAATTCTAATTTTTGAAAATCAAACAAAAATCAGAAAATATAAAAGTCAAAAATATAATAAGTCGATGTCAAGTATTGATTCCTTTGTCTTTTATTTTATTGTTTTGCATTGTGTGTGTGCATGAAAAAGAAAAGCAAAAAAAAAAATATAAAAGCAAAAAGAAAAAGAAAATATCATGTCATAAGAATCTATATTGCAAAAAGTGAGAAATGATAGTACAGTAGACATTATTTGTTTCACCATTTTTAAATAAAGACTGATGAATGTTAATTGATGTGCGAGACAGCTCAAGCAATTATACTGAAAAAGTAAGTTCATTGTTGACAAATCTAAACTTAATGATCTTTGTGTTAAGTTCCTTTGTTATACATGTGTAGATATATATCTTTTGATGCATTGCTTGTGATGATAGTTGTGCTTGATCGGGTAATGATGCAATCAATTCAGTGTGATGAACCGCATCGTGAGCTTCTTTGTTGTGGTACCCACAGACCTGAAGTCTCACACGAAGTCTCTTTTGAGCTTCAAGATGCAGCAAAAGATTCCAAAATGGAACAAAAAGAGTCCCAAATGTGGACCATCACCAAACAACAATTCCAAAAAGGAATTCAGAAGATTCCCAAGGGCAACGATAGGAAATTAAAATCCCAAAATGGAATCAAAAGAAGTCCCAAAGCGGACCAAATCCTAATAGAACCCAGATTCCACACTGTTTATGATTGTAAGTGACCAGGTTTTGTGCAATATGCATTCAGGTAGTGATTGATAAGGAAATATGTTGACATATGTATACATGTGGGTCACATAAGTCAATTTAATCGAACCTTAATCTCATCATGATATTGAAAAAGTAAGTGTGTCAACTCGAGCTAATTGGTATGTTTTCATATCATCACTCAATCAAACATAAGTCAAATGTCTATTCAAAACTTACAAAACATGTTCAGATAACGTGTGGTATGATCTCACTGCGATATTTTGATTCATTGCATTGCATATGTCTTTATTTTAATTTGTGTGCTTTGTGTGTGCAGGCATATGGAATCTTTATTGACACATCGACATCCTTGTTAAACTTAAAAATTTCAAGAAATTTCAAGTTTAGGGGGAGAATAAGTGAAGAAGAAAATTATTTACAAAAATCCAAAAATATTTTTGAATAAGTGTGTTTTGAATGAACAAGATTATGTGGTATGAAAAGCAAAGGTATTGGATGTGTTAAAAACAAACCCAAGGTCTTGTGATATGTTTTTAAGAAATTGCTTCGGGATATAGAAATTTTGGTTGTGCAAAAACATTTTTACAAGAAAAATCAAAGAAAAAGAAAAAGGGATTTAATTAGAATTAATAATTGTTGACTTGTCTTATGTTGTTGATTTTTAATGTGACAAACCCTAATAAGGATGTCTTGTCTAATTAATTTGTCGAGAATGTTTGAAGATGCAATAAATGCAGTTGAAAAGTCAACAGACGAGAAAATTGAAAAAATTGACAAAGTGTTGTCGCCGGGTGAAGATATCAGAAACAACTGTTTAGCCGGGTAATGAAGACACTATTCAGCCGGGTAAAGTTGTTGTGTCTGATATAAGCCGGGTGATTGTGTGAAAGAAGCAAGCCGGGTGAAGATATTATGAATACTGTATGGCCGGGCAATGAACATGTCAAATTTGTGCCGGGTAAAGAAGTCATTGATATCTGCCGGGTGACAAAGTTGTGTGAATATACAGCCGGGTGAAGAAATGTTATCACTGTACAGCCGGGTAAAAGAAAGAAGTCTTATCTTGCCGTGTAAGTGAAGAACATTGTGTAGCCGGGTAAAAGTATAACAATTGTGTTGCCGGGTGATGAAGAAACGCAAGCCGGGTGATGAAGAAGATCACTATGCAGCCGGGTAATGAACAAAGGTCATTGTGCAAGCCGGGTGATATAGAAGACTACTATGCAGCCGGGTGATGGGTAAAACCAAAAAGGTGTAGTTGTTCCTAACCTTTACCCGTCTCTACAGTGCCTTACCCGTCTCTACAGTGAATGACCCGTCCAAGTGTTTTTACATGTTTTTATGTTGACCCGTCCATGTTGTGACCCGTCCCAAGTACTTGACCCGTCCCAACAGTGTTTGACGCGGCTCAACAGTGCATGACCCGTCAAGGCTTATTGGGCCTTTCAATGTTTACCCGTCCCAATTGTTTACCCGTCCAATTGTTTGACCTAAATTTTTCAACCATATAAAAACCCGCCTCTTCACAACACTTATCATTTTTCACCAAGGTTTCAAGCAAAATCCCCTGTACCTCAAATCGTTCATACTTTTGTTCAATCGATTGTTCTGTAACAAGTTTGATTGATTGAATAAGGTATATTTTAAGTGATTCGACCTTGATAAACCTGCAAATCGATCGTTAAAACGAAAAATGATGATGAACAGTACTTTGATCACTGAATCGACACTTTGATTTTGTGTGTTAAAACTGAAATCGAATGTTGTACTAGGTGTAATAATTGTCGATCATCAACAATCTTTCATTAATTTGCATCAAACTGCTTAAAATCAACAGAATCGACTCAAATTTGTTCATAACTGTCAAACCGCCATTGATGACCTGTTGAATGTTCTTAAGTGTTAACTTCAAAATGATAAAATGTGTGTTAAAATTGACAAATCAATGTTAAAACTGAGTTAAAACTTGTTATTCAACTTTGTCATACAAAATTTCAGATTTGTGTCCTAAGTATCTAAACTGTTAAGTTGTTAAGTGTAAAATCTTGTATGATTATTAATCTCCAAAGTTATATTAATCAAAATTGTGAAAATCTGATTGATAGTTTGACTTAGGTGATAAATTGATCATGTGATTGTTCTACACTGTAACCTTTTAGTTTAAATACTTATACAAATTTGCTATTTATGTATGAAAAATCTAACTCATATGTCTTTTTTTGTTTTAAACAGATGGAGAACTTGAAGTTTGAGCCTAAGCGTAATCTAGTTGCTTGTCTGGATGAATCTATACCAGAAACAGAGGGTTATAGAGACATGATCAGATTCATCAGAAGAACAAAGTATGTGTATGCTATGTGTGCGAAGCCTGTGATCTATGCTAGACTCTTCAAGATTTTTTGGAGAACGGCTGAGGTTGTTACTGATGAAGCAGGTGTGATTGTTGTTAGAGGGAATAGCACAAGAGATTTACAGTTGACTGTTTCTGAAGAATCTATCAGAACAGCATTGAGGATTGATGATGATGAGATAGGAGCAAATGATGAGCTGACTACTGCTGAGTGTCAGGCATGTTTTGTAAATATGGGTCATCCTCCCATATTTCCAAAGTCGCAGTTTGTTAGACCTCGGTTGGGAAAGAAGTGGAAGTTATTGTGCTATGTGATACAACAATGCATGTCTAGAAGGAGTGCTGGCTTTGATAATTTTCCTTCTGACATAGCATCCCCCATTGTTGCTATTGCCGAGAACAAACCATTCAATATGTCAAAGTGGATTATGAATGGATTTGTGTTCAATTTAGTAAAGGGCAAAAGATTCAAGTTTCTCATGTATCCGAGATTCTTGCAATTGATGATCAATGTTGCATATCCAAACATTAGAGAAGAAGGTTTTGTTGGAGGGATATTATATACTGAGGATATGAATGATCTATCATATCGAAAGATGAGTATAGGGAATGTTGCAAGTGTTGAATTATTTGACTATATGCGGGATATAGCAAATAATGTGGAGGATATTGAGATTGTATATCATCACATATCTAATGGAGAGATTGTGAATCCACAGGACCTAGTGGATGAGGTGCCTGATAACTTGTTGGATGATGATGAGTATTTTACTCGACATCCAGAAGAGGAAGATGAGTCTGAGAATGATGAGAATGAAGAAGGTGATGAAAGTGATGGTGATGATAGTGAGAGTGAGGATGATAGTGATGATGATAGTGGGAATGATGGAAATGATGAGGATGCTGAATCAGATACTGAGGAGGCAGAAAATGTTGAGGGTAATGAACCAATGGAGATTGAAACAGAGAATGTTGAACTGATAGTGACTGATGAACCAGTTGAGGTGGAGAAAGCAGTTGAAGAAGTTGTGATTGAAGCTCCTAAGGATATTACTGTTCAATATTAAAGATCTCGAAGATCTAAGTCTGTGATTGAGCCTGTGTTAGTTGAGGAGCCGGATGTAATTGAAAATATAGATGTGCCTGAACAGATTGATATTGTTCAGATTGCACAAGAAGTAATGGCTGAAGTGGAGACTGTGGCACAGACAGTCGATGATACTGAAGATTGTTTAATAGTGATTGATCCAGTGGATATTGCCACATCCTCCAGAGCAGCTGAACACATTGATGAACCAAAGGAGTCTTCACCTAAGGTTGCATCAGATGTTGATTTGAATGAAGAAGAAAACAATTTTTTTCATTTGGAAAGGATGGTAGCTAAACTTTTAGATGCTAATGAGAAGATGAAAGCATCTAATGAAAGAAAGAAGAAAATATTGGAAGAGTTTTGGGCTACGCATCAGAAAAACTTAGAAACTTTTAATGCTTTAGATGTGGATTATGAAAAACTGAAGGCTGAACATGAACAGTTAAAGGCTGATTATGAAGAGTTGCAAGCAAAATGCAACACTTTACGTGCTGAAAAAGAAGTGTTGGAGAATTGGATAAAAGAGGAGGAAGCTGCAAGTTCAGAATCAGACAAAGATTTCACTGTGGAAGAAGACGTTGGAGTGTCTGAGACTCCTAGGGACGTTGCAGTCTATCAAACTAGATCACAAAGATCTAAGACTGTGACAGAACCAGTTGTAGAAATTGTCCCTATTCCTGATGAAGCTGCTTTTAATGTCATTTCTGACAAAGCTGAGGGAAAACGCAAGTTAGATGCTGTGCCTGAAATTACTGAAGAAGAGGTTGGTGCAAAGAAAGCTAGATTGGAAGAAACAGTTCAGATTGAGCCGATTCAATCTGAATCTGTAACTGAAACTGATATGTTTGAGGTGGCAAAGGTGGCAGAGATAGTAAAGGAGACTGAAACTGAAGAAACAGTTCAGATTGAGCCGATTCAATCTGAATCTGTATTGGTAGCTGAAGTACCAAAGGTAGTGGAAGTTGTTGAGAATGTGCCAGAAACTGTTACTGAAGAAGCATTTCAGTTTGAGCCGGTTCAAACTGAAACTGCACCAATGATAGATGTACTGGATGACTTGGATGACATTGATTTTACTGAGTCTGAACCTGAAGCTGAACCTGAAGTTAATCCAGATGATGAGATACCAGCTGATTTGCCTGAACGTTTTGCGTATCTAGAAAAGATGAAGTACAATCCAGTATATTTCCAGTTTAAGATTTACTTTGTACTTTGTTTTATACATTTTGTATAGTTTAGGGTTTATTTTGTTATTTTCCCTAAATGTATTGTGTTGGTCCCATAACACTATTGAATCAGTAACTTGTGAAGATTTTGGATCAAAATGGTAAAATAATAATGAACTAGATGAAGAACACAATGAAAAACTCAAGTTTGATCCTTAATTGATTGCATCAGATATTACAAAGTGGAAACCCCAATCAATATGCTCATTCAAGCCCCCAACAAAACCCTAATCAAACTAATCTATATATAGTGAATGTTCAATCCACTTAATTACATATTAACCCCCTAGACTTAGTTTAATTAGAAAATAACAAGTTAAAAGGCTAAAACATGTCTAAAGCTAGATTAAATATATTTTGTTGACACAAAATATATTTATTACATTAACGATCCTAGACATAAAACAACTTCAACGTCTTGACTCGGTTCTTCGTCTCTAACGCGCCATTTGACTTTTTACGTGGACTTTGACCGGACGTTGACTTTTGTTGACTTTGACTGTGTTGATAATATTAGACTACAATTCAGGTCCAACAATACTCCCCCGTAGTCTATTATTATCAACGTCTTGCATCGTGTTCAGCACCGATAAGTCAATACTGCTGGATCTTCAATTTGGTAAGCTTCAGTCTTAATTTTTGATCCAACAAAACTCCCCCAAGACTTATGCTTGCCAAATTATGTTGCTGAAGATCTTTATCTCACAATCTCCCCCATTTTGTATGCTCCCTTTCGTAAAATCTGGAACGGCTTTCCAACAATCTTTTCTTGAGTGCTTCAGAAGATGTAGGAGGAGGATTCCTAGCTCGCTATCTTCTACAAACTTTGAGGAACAGGTTCTCTGGTAGGATTCTTTGCTCAACTGATGATCGGCCATCACTTACAGCAAATATCTGTAACACAGTCACAAACAAAATCTCGAGATTTCTCATTAGATCATTTCATTAAACAAAATAAACCTGTGTTTATTTGTGTATGAAAACAAGCGAACCCGTGTCCGTTTGTGTGTGCAGTTTCCCGTGAAATGCATGTGAAAATGATAAAATTTTAATAGCATAATATGGAAGACTTGAAAATAATTTGAAATGAAAATCTTTTTGGATTTTTTTTTTTTTTAATTAAAATTAAAAATTCGAAAATGAGAGGACGAGTCCGACAAGATCACAAATATTTTAGACAAAGAGAACACATCCCATAAGGTACACACGACCAACAAGACTCAAGAACCCAAACATAAAATAAAATAAAATAAAAACTTCATGAAAGGATATCAGATAATGCGTTTCGAGCAACCATCTAGAGAAACAAAGACTTGGCTAGATTGTCAATATGTTTGTCCATTTAAACCCATGCCTTGTTCCTTTCAACAAACAACCTGTGACGGTCTTATCATGTTTTGGTTCGATTTGAAGAAACTCGAGCGACTTGGTTTTCACAGACATTCAGCAAAGTAACTTGTCCTAACATCAGGTTTATCGAGCAATATGATTGACTTTGCTTGAATTTCTTGGATCAAATCTTGAATATTGATCGATTCATGAGCCTCTTTTGACACTGTGCAATTTTTGCATCTTTTTGTGAGTGGAGCTTGTCAGCAATTGATTCTTTTGAACACAATGCGACTTATTATTTGAGAAACTCAAATAGTTCAGAGCTCCAGGTCTATACTGACGTATAACAGAGGAGATAAACATTTGAGCATGCTCGGTGAATCTTCAGGTCAATACTTCCGTATAGCAGAGAAGATCCACCAACTCCAGGTCAATACTTCCGTATAGCAGAGGAGTTAAGCACTTTGACTCAATACATTCTGAGGAGTTAACAAGTAACTCACTCAGAGGTTTTTCTGAAGAGCAACACTAGCAGCTTTTTATTTTGTTTTGCTAACTAGAAACTCAATTCAGGGCTAGGGGAGGGTGATTTGGTATATTTGGGGAAATCAAGGCAAAGATTTGATGCTCTCAACCCATTTTTGTCAAAACTTATTACTTTGTGCAGGCCAAATGTATGTGAAAGTACTCCTCATCACCGAGCTCTTTTTGAATTTAGTTTGATCACAGAATTGCTGTCTAATTGTACTCGGACTGAGCCTATTGACACATCATAACACAAATCAACGTCCTCCTTTAGGTGCTTTCCACACAAACCTGAAACCTTCAAAAGACACAAAATATTTACACAGAACGAATTTTGGACAAAAGATATTCATTTTTGATATTACTCCCCCAAAATTTCTATTTCAGCACAAAATTGAAATTTTTAAAGACACAAGAGCGACCTCAAAAGGATGTGAAAACTTGATAAAAAATACAAGTAAAAATGTTAGACTCCCCTTTTCTTTTAATTTTTTTTTAATTTTTTTTTTTTAATAATTTTTTTTTAAAACTATTTACAATATATAAAATAGAAATTACGAAAGAAACGTCTTCCATATTACTCTATCAAAAGATGATAAATGAGTTATCAAGAAAAATGCAGTGGCTGTGAAAATCAAAGAAAGATCCAGAATGTGGATAAGATACCAGAACCGTAACCTGTTTGTTCCGCCTCAAATTTAAATAAGGAACATTCTCTGTCAGTAAACCGGATTACTAACAGTCCTCCTGAAATGTTTCTACACTCATTAACAGATTAGTTAGAAAGGGGGACCCAGGCCATCGTAGTCCTAGGCGTTCCATTTTCATCAGTGTAAGACACATGTTTAAACACACAACGAGTTTTTGTATCACTTATCTTTTCCTCTTTCTTTTTAATTTGCCAAATTTGTTTAGGTTCAAACATTTTCGATTTGAAAGAGTTAAATTTGGAAATCATTTTCTGTTTAAGTCCCGAGGATAAAGGTTTTGGTTTTGTTGATGTGGTCACATTCATCTTTGAATTATGTGAAACCGGCTTCACATGATTAGGTAAAGATGGAATAATCGTCATCCGACCTTTCAAAGATGTTTGTTCTTTACCTTGAAATCCAGAGAAGCAAACCTGTTTGCCTTTAGTAACTGGAGCATGTCTTTTTGGACATTCTTTGAGCACGTGATCATCCTTTCCACACTTGAAGCAAGCCTTGAATGGCTTTTGATGCTTGATTGGCGCGTGTGGAGCAGCTGGGGGTGGGGCTTTTTTCGAGCTTGTTGCAACTTGTTGAGGAGCTTTTGGCATCTTTTGTCGAGTTGTGGGTGGTTGCTTGATTTTTGTTTTGCTTTGTTGGATGGGAGATGAGATCTTCACTTGCTTGTTCTCAAGTCTTTTACAAACTTGAGATATGATGGATAGAGGTGAAGACTTCTTCTTTTGAGCTTTTGATGGACGACTGACTTGTCTTGCAGCTGGAAATGAGATCCTGATTTGACTTGATTCAGGTTTTGGAAGCATTTCAGATTTGACAGTTGTAGATGACATCTTGATCTTTGAATCTCCGTGACTTTCCTTTGTCTTTGGTTCATCATCTGAGCTTGTCCAATCTTCAATAAGTACCTCTGCTTCCAACGGATCTTGATTGATGACTTGATGATTACGTGAATCCGACTTTATCTCTTCCTTCGCAATCAGGACAGGCTCAAAAGTAGGAATTTCACCTGCTTTAAACTTGTCAAAGAAGTTAGAAGAAACAGATTGTACAGATTTACTAACACCGGAAACTGAACAATCATTGGCTTGACTGTCAGCATCCGGTTTACTATATCCAATACCAGTCGGGGACTCATAATCATCTCGCACCTCTTTAAGATTCACATTCTTCAATCCTGCATGCAAACTATCAGTATCTTTTTGAATTATCTCATGAACCAACTCATTGGTCGGGTGTGGAGTTGGTATAGGAGAGTAACAGTAAGTGCTGGGGGGAGGATATACAAAAGCCTTATCTTCATGACCCAACCCAGTTTTAATACGAGCCCCCCGTTGTCTTTTGATTAAATCCTCAAGTTTCATCCCCGAAATTGTCCATTTTTCGAGTTTCGTTTGCAACTTACTGGTTTCAAACTCAGCCAGGGCGACACGTTCAGTTAGCATATTGACTTCCACATTACTTTTCAAAAGATTTGTTTTCAAATGTTCATTTTCTTTCAAAGCTTCTCTTAATTTGACAAAATATTTTGACTCGTTAAGTTTAAGTTCTTTATTTACCTGAGTCAAATATTTCTCATTTTCTATTAACAATTTGTTAGCTTTATAAATACCAAATAAACGAGTTCTGCAATCAGAAGAACACATATCCTGAACTGTCTCGTATGGAAGCTCCATGATGATTTGTTCAGAAGCAAGAGCCTTCTCGCAGTTGCAGACTCTGGTATTTGTCTTTTGTTCATCCTCCTTCTCAGCATCACAAGCTTTATCATTTAATTCTGCTCCATCTTTACCCACTGATGCCTGCTTAATCTCCCCTTGTACCTTTTCAATTTCAGGTTTCGGTAAACCTTTGAAATTGGAGGTAGAAACTGATATCTCTTCTGGTTTCTCTTTGGAGATTGAGGTGATCTTTGAATTCAGAGACATCGCTTCATCGTACTCACGACGTTTGATATCCAACTCCATTTCTTTTAGTTTGTTCATCACCTCCACCAGTTTGAGATCAGAAAATCCTCTTTCTCTTCTCATCGATTTTCCATGTGAACTCCACTCTGGTGGGAGAGAATCAAGCAATCTCTGAACCTGTTCATGATTTCCAAGTTCTGGATCATGCTTTTTCAGGTTATTGGCTATCATCACAAATCGATCGAGAAACTTAGGCATCCTTTCATTCTTTAAAACTGCAAAATTATCAAACCGGCTTTGTGCCATTGTGAGATCATCAGACTTGAAGGATTGAAAAAGTTCAGCATAAGCCATTTTTTTTTTTAATCGAAAACCCGTTTAAAATTTGGCCTAAAAATGAATTTTAGAAAGTCCCGGCCGCTGACAAAACTTTTTCAACTTTAAATGAAAAATTTTGGCCCAAAGATTAACAAAATAAACACCCGGCCAAAATAAAACGAAACGCACCCAAAACGGCCCAAAGTTTGAAAACACTAATCCCCGGCCATAATAAAATTTTAAAAAGTTAACTTTCAATCTTTCAAACGTTTTGTCTAAACGCTCGGGCCAATGTGTAGTTTTTTTTAACTAATATGACAAGTCAAAATTCACAACCCAAACCCGAGACAAATTTCTCAACCTAAAAATACAGCCCAAATTACAATCTGCAGTCCAAATAAACAAGATGTAAATGAGCCAGCCCGTTTTTTAATACAAAGCCCAGCCCGTTTTTTTTTAATACAAAGCCCAGCCCGTTTTTTTTTTTAATACAAAGCCCAACCCTAACCCTAACCCTAACCCACCTTCAACAACTCAACATCAACACAACAACTCTCTCTCTACTATATCTCTTCAACACACACATAACATCACTTTCTCTGTTGAACTCGATCCACACATCATCAACATAGCTGCTTCATTTTAACAGCAGCACTCACACAACAACATCCATCTCGCAAACTCACACTTCTTCTTTTTCAGTCTCTCTCTCTGTCGTTCGCTCTCAAACACAATTTCAAACAAAATTTGCTGCTGCAACTCGTTCTCTTTCACCTCTTCCTTGTTTCATGAACAACACAAATATCAACACCATCATGTTCTTTCTCTAACAGCAGCAGCACAAACACTTACGAACACACGATGCTGCTGCTCTTCGTCTTTTTCTGTTAACCAACACACAGACACAATATCAGTAGCTGCTGCTTTGCTTGCTTTCTTCCTAAACAACACAGCAACATCATAACATCAATCGATCTGCTGCTTTTTGCTTCATGAAAGATAAAAATCTGCTGCTACTTCTGTTCGAACTCAAGAGCACATCAACATAACTACACAAACATCAACACACAAACAACCTTCAGCTGCTGCTCATCTTTTTTCTTGTTGAAGCAGCGAAACACACGTACAAAGATCTTCTGCAGTTTCTCTTTCACTTTCGGCTTTTTCTTTCTACTTGATTTTGGTTTTAGATCTACGGGTATGGTGGTTGAGGGTTTGGGCTAAAGAAAATTGAAATGGTTGTAGAATGGTTAAAAGTTGTAGATCCGTGTTTGGTGTGGGTTATGGTTTAAGAAAAACGAAATGGTTATGTGTTTAAGGTATGGTTTAAGGTTGAAAATTCGTGTAGGGTTTTTGAGATCTGGTTTTGAGTTTTGAGTTTTTTTTTTTTTTTTTTTAAATTAAATCACAGATCTAGTAAAGATTTGGTTATGGTTGTTGGTTTGGTTTTGTGGGTATGGTTAAGATATAGAACAAAAATGGTTTGATGTTCGGTTGTTTAAGTGTTGGGTTTTGCTTGTTGATGCAGGAATAATGTCAAGAAAAAATCCGGGCGAAGCTATAGGTTCGCTGGCTTGGTTTGATGTTTGTGTGATTGTTGGTGCAGAAAAGGTGTCAAGAAACTATAGGTTCGCTGGCCTACAAAGTGTCGAGCGAACTTATAGGTTCGCTAAGAATAACGGGCGAATCTATGCAAATGCTTTGTATAGATTCGCTCAAAATTTTGAACTTTCGTTCAGATTTTAACTAGATTCGCTGGTTTTTGCAGATTTGAAGATTCGAAGAACACCAAGAACACACACACAACTGTGTGTGAGAGAAACTTCCAGATCTGAAGATTTCTTCTTGTTTTCTTGTAGATCTCAGCTTGTAGATCACAAATATGTTGTTGAAATCAACAGATCTGATGATTGTAGATGTAGATATGATGATTTTGAACTCAGATCTGGTTTCTCTCTCTAAAACCCATCAGATCTACTTTCTCACTCTAAAACTCTTTCTTCTACCTCTAAAATCAGCAACTATCTTCAACAAATGATTCAAAAATTGATCTCAGTTAGGCTCTGATACCAATTGTTGGTCCCATAACACTATTGAATCAGTAACTTGTGAAGATTTTGGATCAAAATGGTAAAATAATAATGAACTAGATGAAGAACACAATGAAAAACTCAAGTTTGATCCTTAATTGATTGCATCAGATATTACAAAGTGGAAACCCCAATCAATATGCTCATTCAAGCCCCCAACAAAACCCTAATCAAACTAATCTATATATAGTGAATGTTCAATCCACTTAATTACATATTAACCCCCTAGACTTAGTTTAATTAGAAAATAACAAGTTAAAAGGCTAAAACATGTCTAAAGCTAGATTAAATATATTTTGTTGACACAAAATATATTTATTACATTAACGATCCTAGACATAAAACAACTTCAACGTCTTGACTCGGTTCTTCGTCTCTAACGCGCCATTTGACTTTTTACGTGGACTTTGACCGGACGTTGACTTTTGTTGACTTTGACTGTGTTGATAATATTAGACTACAATTCAGGTCCAACATATTGTTGCATAAAGCATGTAGTAAGAGAATGTTAGTGAGAGAGTGTACATCAGATATTCACGTTAGAGAGAGAATTAACTGTGTGTGATTACATTCTCCTGCATTTTGTACTACAATATTTGCTTTGATCATCAATACAAGGAGAATTATTTAGTAATGAATTGTGTTGCTGATTGAACTGTGTTTTGTGTACGAATCATTCTGATCATTTGAGCGATATCGATCCAATTGAACCTATCAACGGACCTTTTCCCGACAAACTTTTTCCTTTTCTTGATATCCTCCTTAATCTTCTCCTGCAACTCACCAAACCGTTTATCTTCTGATATCTTCAGCTTTTCGATGTACTCCCACCTCTTATCAGTATACATATTTCGAAAAAGATATGTTATCTTTCCCGTAATATCATGTCTAGGTGCGGAGCAGTCTGCAAAAATTCTAACATTCATCTTCGTTAACTTAAAAGGATCACCCAATTTCTGCAGGTCTGGCTTTAGTTCATCAATAAAAATTTGTATGAAACGTGGATATAACAGCCATTTGTCTTTCTTGGCAGCGGAGATATTCTCGATCATATAATCAAATATCATTTGCGGGATATTTGCCTTATCTCCTCTGCACAAGTTCAGCATTGCCCGAGCCCATTAAAAATTCAGACCATCAGTTCCACCCTTCCGATGATCTAGGCATACAATAATAACATGGGCGATAAATCTCCATTCTCTCGACAAAAATGTCTGCTTAATCTCCCGACGTTCCAAATAGTCAGTACCTTCATAGCCCATCTCCATAAATCCTTCATAAACATCGGTGAGACTAAGTAGAGAAGGTATGTCGCCAATCTCCTCCCCCATAACTCTCGCTCTAATCTCCGCTGGATTCGCATTGAGATTATATGTCGCCGATTCCCAGAAATCTCTAATGTGTTGCTGATCGATCACTAAATCCTTCGTGGCCGCAAAAGATATTGGAGACGCCTTCATCCACGATATCGCATCTCTAAATCCTGCAGACTTCGGGTCCTTATCATTGAGATAAGCGACCAAGTTCGACTGCTTGTCGAACTTCATAGGCGGAGGAGGCTCTGGATCCATATACAGATCTGAAATACGAACCGGAATTTTGTTAGTTATAAGGAAAACAAAGATAAATAAAAAAAGAAATTAAAAGGCATAGTGTCGCATAGATGCGACACAGTAGTGTCACAGCAATGTCGCATGTTCATCGACATTGTAGTGTCGTAATAGCAAGACATGTGAATCGACACTACAGTGTCACAGCATACCAAGCCTCTGACACTACCACAAAGCATGGACAGTATATCCATGGTAGTGTCGCAGGCACAGTCTGTACTTTCGTTCAATGTCGCAGTAAGAACACTAGTGTCGCAAGAACGTGAAAAACCCAAAAGACAGATCAATCAAATCCATATGAGATCAAAACCATAAACCAATAAAAATCAAACGAAGGTTCGAAACATATAAGTGATCAATTCTTACCGGTTGGAATCAGCAAAAACACTCGAATATTTAATGAATCAGGGGTTTGAAATATCAGAAATGGGAACCAGACGACCCATGATAGATTTCATATTGACCACCATAGTGTCGCATGATGCGACACAGTCGTGTCGCAAAAATCCTAATAATTAATTAAAAAAGAAAAAAATATAATTTTGAAGAATTTAGGTTCAAATCACAATTAATACAAATATTTAAATTATGAATCCATATCCATCCTTTAGAGATATTTTCAATACAAAAAAAATGTTTGAAGGAAAATTTTTTTTTATAGGAAAAATGAGATGTAAAATATTACGGATCTCACGAGATGCAAATAAAGTGTTTCAAACATTTATCTGGAGAAACAATGGTTCGAACCGATTGTCAATATTATTGTCCATTTAAACTCATGCCTTGTCCCGTTTGACAAAACAATCCTGTGATTGAATTTTATCATGTTTTTGGTTCGATTTGAAGAAGCACAGATGACTTGATTTCCACAGATTTTCAGCAAAGTAACTTGTTTTGACTTCAGGGCTTATTGAGTTTAGATAATTCAGCAAGATTTTGTAATTTTGAATGAACATAAACCGAGATCAAGTGATCAAGGTGAATGCTTCCGCATAGCAGAGGAGATTAACACGAGAACAAAAAAATTCTGAAGAGCTAACGAGAAGCGTCATTCAGGGCTGCGGCTAAGGGTAGTTTGGAAAAATCAAGCACAAATCAAATACTCTCATCCCATTTTTGTCAAAACTTAATACTTTGTGTAGGCCAAAAAATCTGTGAAAATTCTCCTTGACATATGGTCCTTTTGATTTTAGTTTAATCACAGATTTGCTGTCCAATTGTGTTCCAGCTGAGCCTATTGACACATCAAGTTACGAAACAATGTCCTCCTTCAAATGCTTTCCACATTTATCTAAATCCGGCAAGAAACAGAAAATATTTACATCAAATGAATCCAAAGATTGTCATATTTACATCAAATGAATCCAAAGATTGTCATATTTCTTCCCCAAAATATTCAGATTGTAGCACAAACTGAAATTTTCAACAATTGCAAGGAAAACACTCAAGGATGGACATGAGTTAGTTATTTAAATATAAGTAGCAAAATCGATTTTCCCCCTTCAATTCCCCACAAACATCCCAAAAAAAGTTTTTTTTAATTATTTTATTAAAGATAAGAACAAAGTTTAAAAGGAAATCAAACCAAGCATGTTAATTAATTCATAAAAACGTGGTTTGTCAAACGTTTTAGTGAACAAATCAACTTTTTGGTTTTTGGTATCGATTGAAATGATCTTGATAAAACCCTTTTCCTATGTATCCCGAATGGCATGAATACGGGTTTCGATGTGCTTTGTTCTGGTGTGGTGAACAGGATTCTTGGTAATGCCAATGGCTGCCTCATTGTCGCAGAAAATCGGAGTATGCAAGAAATTGATTCCATATTCAATCATCTGATGTTGTATCCACAATACTTGACAGCAACAGCTGGAGGCAGCAGTGTATTCAGCTTCGCCAGTAGATAAAGAAACAGTGGTCTGTTTCTTGCTCTGCCACGAAACTAAACACTCCCCTAGATACTGACATCCACCAGAGACCGATTTCCGATCGAGTTTGCAACCGCCATAGTCATTATCAGTATATGCATGAAGATCAAAGCTCCCCCTTTTAGATACCACAAGCCGAGATGCGGAGTTCCCTTTAGATAACGAAAGATAAGCTTCAAGGCTTTTTCATGTGACTCCTTTGGATTTGATTGATACCTCGAATAATAACCAACAGCAAAAGCTATGTCTGGGCGACTTGCAGTTAAGTACATTAGTGATTCGATCATCGATCTGTAGCGGTGAGCATCAGCGGACTTTCCGGATTCGTCAGGAGAGAGACATGTCTGTGCAGTGAATGGAGATAGTTCAGAAGAACTGTCGTCCATCTTGTATTTTACCAAAATCTCCTGAATATATTTCTCCTGGTGAATAAGGATGCCATCTGGTTTTTGTACTACCTATAAACCGAGAAAGAAACACATTTCGCCCATTATGCTCATTTCAAATCTCTCTTTCATCACCTCCTCAAATTCTCTGCACAAATCTTCATTTGACAAACCGAAGATGATAACATCTATATACACTTGCACTAAAAGAAGATCGTCACCAATCACTTTCTTGAACAGTGTCATGTCAATCGACCCCCTTGTGAAACCTTTGCTCAACAGGTATTGTGTTAGCATTTCGTACCAGATCCGAGGAGCTTGATGTAGTCCGTAAAGTGATTTGTCCAACTTGTAGACTCTGTCAGGGAAATCTAGATCCTCAAAACCTGGTGGTTGGCAAACGTATATTTCCTCATCAATGTCACCATATTGAAAGGCACATTTGACATCCATCTGATAGACTTTGAAATTTTTATGTGCCACGTGGGCAAGAAAGATTCGGATGGCTTCAATTCTAGCAACTGGAGCAAAAACATCTATGTAATTGATGCCTTTCTCTTGTGTGAACCCTTGAACGACCAATCGAGCTCTATTACGAACAACCACCCCTCTATCATCAGGTTTGTTTTTATATACCCACTTCATCCCGATTAGGTATTTGTTTGGTGGAAGATCGACCAGTTCCCAGACTTTGAGCTTTCAGAATTGTTGAAGTTCTAATTGCATTGAGTCCACTCAGCTCGGATCTTGTAATGCCATATTAATATTCTTGGGAACTGGTCTGGGACAGAAAGCAGGAGAACAGACACTCATTGATCAAACCCGATTGATGACGCGTATGAACTCCATCAGAAATAGATCCTATGACCAAGTCATGAGGATGATTCTTTAGCTCCTTATAGAAAGAATTTGAAGTACTGACATCTGAGGGTGATGAAGTAGATGAATCAAGAGGTATATCTGTAACAGAAGAAACTTGAGGATGAATAATAGGTGATGACTGAGAGGATGATGATGGCATAGGGTTGGCAGTAATAACAACATTTGGTAATGGTGACGGTTGTTGCGGAGATATCGGAGAAGGTGGGAACATGACGGGATCAGGTTTAGGATCAGGCTGTATGGGAATAATTTCATCTTCTTCAAGAAACAATGGTAAATTGTAAGAATTAAACACAGTTGTGGCATCATAAAACCAGGAAGGTTCAAAACCGGTATCACACACATTCGATTCTTGCCAGTTAACATAAAATGATTCTTGATAAATCTTGGTGCGCCTATTGTAAACTTGATAAGCTTTCTGAGAAGAAGAAAATCCAACGAAGAATCATTCATCAGAAACAGCTCCGAATTTTGACATTTGAGCTTGGGTGTTCAACAGAGTGCAAGAGCAGCCAAAAGGTCGAAAGAAATCGATCAATGGTTTCCTCTTGTGAAACAGTTCATAATATGTCTTTATTTGGTCCTTTACGATTAACACTCTATTCAACACATATGATGCACAATTGACAACTTCGGCCCTGAAGATGATTGGAAGTTTTGACTCTATCAACATAGTCCTTGCAGCTTCAATTAAAGTTCGGTTCTTGCGCTCTGCCACTCCATTCTGCTGAGGTGTTCGTGCAGCATTGTATTGTCTCAAAATCCCTTTCTCTTCACAGAATGAGTCAAAATGTGATTTCTGAACTCAGTTCCATTATCGCTCCTAATAGCCTTCACTTTGTTCCCGCTGATAGTTTCAATCTTGAGTATCAAGCTCCTAAATGCTCCTGCGGTCTCCCTTTTGTTTGCTAGAAAACTCACCCATGAGTACCTGGAAAAATCATCTGTCACAACCAAATAATAGGATTTTTTAGCAATGCTTTTAACACTGATTGGTTCAAACAGATCTACGTGAAGCAATTCAAGGGGATAAGAAATAGAATTTATCATTTTAGACGTTTGTGACTTTTTATGTTTATTTTCTTTAGCACAACCCATGTTGGTCCATAATGATCGTGATTTCAGTGCTATAATGACTTGTTTAACAACGAAACACACTTGACTCAAACAAACAAAGTGTATTATAACCCAACAACCACTAACGAGATTAAACCACACAACCAGAGGTAAATCAGCTACAAAGATGTGTAATATATGCTCCTAGCACCTCCAGTAAACACACACACAACACACAAAGATTTGGATCAGGTTTTGTCAAAGTTGCCAAAGTTTTTTTTATCTTGAAGATAAGGTTACAATATATATCAGTCATAGGTTCGCTGATAGATTCGCTGTAGCGAATCTATCTAGCGAACCACATAGGTTCGCTGGGCACAAACAGGTTCGCCCAGTCGACACCAAATCAAAAACTAATCTGAGCTACGGGCGAATCTATAGATTCGCCCGTAGGTTCGCTAGAACTAATACATACAAAAGTCATACAAAATATATACAAAATATATAACACCGACATACCGGTGAGTCCGACCTATACAAGACTATCAACACTCCCCCTAGGTTGGACCTCACCTGGGGAAGTCTTCTGTTTAAGCTCTGTCTCTGTTGGCTTCAAATATATTCAACGTATGCTCCTGCCCTTTCTTCAATTCCGGCCAACGGATTTGTAACATCCTCTGATCCGGCCTCATCTTCACTAAAAACCAGCATCGACTCTACAAACTCAGCATCAGCGACATCAGTATCAGGCATTTGTAGAACAATCGTTTCCGCCTGAATTTCTGCTGTATCCTCCTCGCCAATTACATCCAAATCTACAACCTCCACTGGTTTCTCGAACCTCTTCTCAATCGTTTGATCCAGCTGTTTAGATAAGTCATCCATGTCCATTTGCTGATCATCAGTCATCCTCAGTCTCTCATTTACCTTCCTGAGTTCAACACGAATACCCCGGGCTTTGTTTGCGACCTTCACAAACAGGTTCGCTTCAATCCTTGTGTCATCTCCAGCCCCGTGCTTAATCCTGTTCTCACACAGTACCTTCAAATCTTCATCGCTAAAGGAAAAGATCTCCATTGGGTCAAACAATCGGATTTCTGGACGATCTTCCCCTTTCAGTCTGATAACAGCTTCACCCGTACTGTTATCATAAAACCATTTATGAAAAACCTCTAATCTGGGTGGCTGCGAATCAGGAACTCGAACCCTTGTCATAATCTTCGGCGCAACAATCTTCAACACCACTTTTCCTTTCCAAGATACCCAGTGCTTGTCCTTTTTCTGCCTCATCCTCTTTGGTTTCTGATATCCAAACTCAACGAAATTATTTTCAGCAGCCTTTCTGATAGTTACCTCGAAAGCACACGCCCTGCCACTATCTTCTTTACCCAGCAAAGGAAGTTCAGCCAACCTCCGCAAATCCCACCGAGGCAAAGTGGCGAAATGCTTCCTATTCTTGATATAAGAAATGTCACCGCCCCTTCGCTTAATCATATAAGCGTCAATCAGAGTGTTGTACTTCCATGCAATGATCTGTCTATCCATCTGTTTGGTGTTGGGTTCATCCAGATGTTGAAAGATAGGGACTTCGGGAATAACAGCAACATCTTTCTTGAACCATTCAGATTTGTCAAGATCGATGTGCTCGAACTGATAACTCACCCCTTTCTCCTCAACCTTATACATCTCCGGCTCATCATCTAAATCCTCCTCACTATCAGCATTTACGTCGACCTCTGGTTCATCTATCAGACTGAAATTCACGCTAGATCCTCCGACAACTTCAGCCCCTTCAAACATATCCAAATCTATACCCATTTCTTCATCGAACGGCTCCTCAGCAGCTTTACCCTTCCCTTTGTTTTGATCCCCAAATACAACATCCATTAACAGATACTTTGCAGCATCCGTTAAGGATATCAGTTCAGCTTCAGTCATCGCAGATTCTGACCCCTCCTTTTCCTTCAGGCTGTTCAGTTCCTTGAATATCCTAACCATCAGACACTGTTGATCCTTCATCATTCTCCCCATTTCATATATAACAGTCGACTTTTCAGCATCCTGGGTCTCCAGCTCCTCATACTTATTCTTCAGTTCCCCCAACTCAGCCTTTAAACTGTCAATCTCACCTTTCAGTCCACTAACAGATTCAGCAGATGTACCCGCAGTGTCGTGCTTTGCCTTCTTTGACGCTTCAGATGGTGTATCAGATTTCCTCTTTGTTCGCTTTTGCCTACCAGCATCGATCTCAGCTTGTATCTCATCCATTTCTCGATCAAAAGAATAATCCTTTTCCTTTGCGTATGGCTTTCTCTTCTTTATCCTTTTCTCAACCACCTCAATATTCTCACCGCCCCGTTTCCTCTCAGTCTCCATCAATCTCTGAATTTGTACCCATCTATCAGCCGGGTACATGTTCTCCCACAAAAATGAGGTCCTACCGACACAGTCAGATCTCACTGCCTTACAATCTCTGAATATCCTTGAATGCATCTCCCATATCTTCAGGACATCGCCAACAACCGGCAGATTTGGCAATTTATCATTCAAAACCATCTGAATGAATCTGGGATACATCAACCACTTGCCCGCTTTAGTAGCAAGGATGTTCTCGAGCAAATAGTTGTAGATTAGCTTCGCAAGATTTGCCTTTTGTCCCCGACAAAACAACATCATTGCCCGAGCCCAGTCTAAATTCAATCCATCTGTGCCCCATTTCCTATGATCCAAGCACATAATGAAGACGTGTGCAATGTATCTCCATTCTTGGATCAGATAGGATTTTACGAACTCCATCTTTTTCTCACCAGGCATCGAACCCTCATAACCCGCAGTCCGAAATGCCCCATATACCTCCTCAGCGGTCATACTAACCTCCTCACCCACATCCTCTTCTAACCTCAAGATTCTAGCCAGATCGGCTTCAGTAAACTCCAAATCAAAGCCACTGACTTTGGCACATATACGCGATGGCTGTACGGATACGTTCATCATTGCTGTTCTCCAGAAATCTCGAACATGCAGCTCGTATATGGTCGGTGAATGAGAAATGGCATGATGTATGTGAGACGACTTCAACCATTTGATACAATCTCTATAGCCTCCGGCTTTTTCGTGATTCTCGTCAAGCAAAGCACACATATTGTGCTTTCTTTCGAAGAATAATGTAGACATCGTGCCTGAAAAATAAACGGAGATTGATCAGAAACGAAGATTTTTCAAAAACAGTCAATAGATTCGCTGGTTGAATAGGTTCGCTGATAGACCGAACCTGAGATTTGGCACCAGAACTTATAGATTCGCTGACATGAAAAATCAGTTATTTGGTCGAGGGAATGTATAGGTTCGCTAGAAACAGTCGGGCGAATCTATGTTGATGCACAGGCAGCATAACGACATAGGTTCGCTCGAAGTTTTGAACTTTCGTTCAGATTCGCCAGACGAACACATAGGTTCGCTGGAAACCCTAGTTTTTGAAAAACGGCCAAAATCACAGTCAATACACCATTATTAAGCAATCAAGGCAACAAACAGGTAATATAAACATCAAACGAGGATTTTATGAAGTAAAATCCTAACTAAAAACACCAAATCAGTCAGTTAATTTACACTACATCACAGATTGACAGGTTTAAGAGGTTGAAAGTGCGATTTGATGGTTTGAAATAAAGATTCAGATAGAGACGATGACATACCAGACCAGAATAAAGGTGTTTATTTGTGAAAAACCGGTTGAAAAGTGAGAATCGAACGTTCGACAGTAGGGTTTTGAAAAGCCCGCTACAGTAATAGTGACAGCGAATGTGTGAAAGATTTTGCTGTCACTACATATATATATACAGAAACAGATTCGCTGGCCAAACCAGTAGCGAACTTTAGATTCGCCAAAGGACCAAATGTCAAGTGAAACCTCGGCGGCGAAGTAAAGAGGTTCCGGGCGAACCTGAGGTTCCGGCGAAGCTGTAGGTTCGCTAGCAGGTTCGCTAGCACACACAAAAAAAAATAAAATATTTTTGGTTTTTCTCAAATTTTAAATTCTTTGTAAATCCATGAAAACGTCCCACGATTTCAACGCTCCAAAATAAACATATTATCCTAAAAATACTAATAATAACAAGATAGAAATTTGAAAAATAAAATAAAAGAAAAAGGCAAGAATTTTAAACGCTAAAGAAGGATATATATATTTTTCATGATGTTTTGAGCAGAATCCGGAGAGTCATCGATTGGCGGGATTGCAGATATGTTTGTCCATTTAAACCCATCCCTTAGTCCTTTCAACAAGAGATCAGCAGCTTCTTTTATCATGTTTTTGGTTTGATTGAAGAAGCTCAGACAACTCGGTCCCCACAGACATCTAGGTAAAAAGAACAAGTTCTGTCATCAGGGTATATCTGAGCAATACGATTGACTTTGCTTGAACTTCAAGGATCAAATTTTGAATATTGATCGATGCATTAGCTTCTTTTGAAACTTGTGCAATTTTTGCATCTTTTTGTGAGTGGAGCTTGTCAGCAATTGATTCTTTTGAACACAATGCGACTTATTATTTGGGAAACTCAAATAGTTCAGAGCTCCAGGTCTATACTGACATATAACAGAGGAGATAAACATTTGAGCATGCTCGGTGAATCTTCAGGTCAATACTTCCGTATAGCAGAGAAGATCCACCAACTCCAGGTCAATACTTCCGTATAGCAGAGGAGTTAAGCACTTTGACTCAATACGTTCTGAGGAGTTAACAAGTAACTCACTCAGAGGTTTTTTTCGAAGAGCATCACTAGCAGCTTTTTCTTTTATTTGATTTGCATACTAGAAACTCAATTCGGGGATAGGGCGAGGGTGATTTGGGATGTTTAGGGAAATCAAGGCAAAGATTTGACGCTCTCAACCCATTTTTGACAGAACCCTTATCTTTGTGCAATCCAATCATGTCAAGGGGATAATCCTTGTGGCCGATATCTTGAACGTTATGTTTGGCTGCACAATCACTGTTTACTTTGTTTTCGGGCTGAGCCTATCTGACATATCCCAAACACAATACTTCTGACCTCCTTCAACGTCTCTTCAACATCAATCAAAACGGAGATCCTGAAATAGCAAAATTTGAAAAACTATAAATAGTTAATCTTTAATATCTCCCCCAAAATTTCTATATGATAGCTATCTAATAAGAAATTTTTGTTTTTCTGATTTTCTTAATATATATATACAGAATAAAAGAGAAAATAAACGAAAGTAAAATAAAATAAAGGAGCGAAGAATAGAGTGAACCACGGAATTTTCAAAGAAGAAAATGAAAAAGTTATTTACATATTTACAAATTGTTAGACAAGTTAGACTTTTGAAATTGGGACCCAAGCCTTAGTGTACTTAGGTCTTTGAACAGTTGATGATTTACAGAAAAAATTATTTACAAAAGAATTCAATTTCTTTCCAAAAGATCTATGCTTTGAACTATTTTCAACAGTCACAGGGCAGTGTTTGACAGTATGACCAGTATTTCCACATTGAAAGCAATGAGATTTTAAATTTCGTTTAGAACATTTAGCAGTCTCTTCATTACTATCAGGTGTTTGTGAGTTACAATCACTGCAAGAGTCGTAAGACTCTTTTAACTTACCTGTTGTGACTTTTACCTTGGAGGGTGCAGATTTAGGTTTAAGAATGTATGAAAAAGATGATTCCTTGTCTTTCGGTTTTGAAATTCTTATTGGTGTGAAAGATGGAATTTGATGAGACAAGAATTTTTGAAAACAATTTGTTTTGGTTTGACTTTCAGAGACTTGACCTGAAAGTTTTGCTTTGTTGTTCACACAAACATTTTCAATAAAATCATCATTCAAATTACTTGAGTTTGAAATTGAGCATTCAGAATTAATATCACACATAATGTCCTCTGAAGTTAAAACTTGACTAGAAATAAAGACATTCAAACCACTGTCTTCAACAATCCTTTTTGAATCAAAGCTAGAGTTACTAGAACTTCCAAGACCACTTCTTTCACCATAAGCATATTCCTCTCTCACCTCCTTAAGATTCACTTCACTTAAACCTGCAGTAGAGCTGTTAGTATCGTTCTTTATAATCTCTTGAATCAACTCATTTGAAGAATGAGGAATGGGTGTAGGAGAATAACAAAAGGTACTAGGTGGAGGATATACTTGTGCATCATCTTTATGACCCAAACCGGTCTTAAATCTAGCCCCCTTTTGTTTCTTCCATAACTCCTCCCTTTTCATACTAGCAATAGTCCATTGTTCCAGTTTATTTTTGAGTTTTCTTGTTTCAAATTCAGCAAGAGTGACTTGCTCAGTCAAATAGTTTACCTCACAGTTCCTTTCTAAAAGAGATCTTTTCAAATGTTCGTTTTCTTTTAAAGCCTCTCTCAATTTAACAAAAAATTTTGATTCGTTCTGTTTAAGCTCTTTGTTAATTGTTTTCAATTCGTTTTCATTTGTCATTAACAGTTTATTTGCCTTATAAATACCGATCAAACGGATTTTGCATGTGGATGAACACATATCCTCAGCGACATCATAAGGAAGACCCACTATCAGTTTTTCGGCCTCAAGAGCACAATCACACTGGCAGTAAGGAGTGTTCCTCTTGTTTTCATTCACAGCTTCAAGCTTTGCCTGTTCAATCATGGCTTCCATGTCAAGCTTTGATTCCATAACATTATCAGCATCGGTACCAGCATTTTCTGCCCCATTACCTGCGTTGACAGTAATCTCCTTTTTCTTGTCAGTAATAGCTTCACACAACAATCCAGAATGAACAACTTCTTCCTGATTCTTTCCTACTTCCGTCAAACCATAATCCGCACCTTCTTCAATCAAACTATCCTCAGCAACCTTTCCAGTATTTGTTTCCTCTTCGACCTCATCAATTACTCTAACATTCTCAATCTCTTCACCGTAAAATTCTTTAAAAGGATCAAAACAATCAATGTAATCGTTATTGAGAACGGATTCTTCAACAACTTCACCAATTAAAGCTTCATGATTTTGAACAAGCTTCCCAGATGAGACCGTAGTGTCAGATAAGATCTGAGTGGTGTTGGATGCCTTTGAGTCGGCACCTACACTTGTGGAACCACCACCGGATTTAACGAATTCATAACTTGATAATCCTCCAGAGACTGCACTAGGTGAGTTTGCAGCGGATGTAATCAGTGTAGAATTCTGAGGAGAGACAGTTGCAAACATCATGGCTTGATTGTATTCTTTTCTCTTAACATCCAGATCAAGTGACTTTAACTTGTTTATCACTTCCATTAGTTTCAGGTCAAAGAAATTTCTTTCTTGTTTCAGCACCTTGATCTGAGGACTCCATTTGGAAGGAAGAGAATCCAAGAGCTTTGTCACTTGCTCATGATTTCCCAACTGTTCATCGTAAGTTTTGAGATTGCTTGACACAAATAGAAATCGATTCGTTATTTCAGTCAGATTTTCATGCTTCAATCCAACGAATGAGTTGAATTCAATTTCAGCCAGAGCTTTTCCATCCAGTTTAATCATGTTCATTGTTGATGTAGACATAATCACAAACAAACAGATTTTAGGTTCGCCCAAAATAGATTCGCTGGATTAGATTCGCTAGACAAACAAATAGATTCGCTGACCAGCAAGCACAGTTTCGCTCGACGGATTTTGGCAGCAGTTTCGCTTGCACAATGAGCCAAACAAGTGAACTTTCGTTCGATGAAATATCAGATTCGCTAGCCACAAACACAAACCAACAAAATACAAGATTTGAACTAGATTCGCTGGATGAACAACTAGATTCGCTGGGTTACGAACAAACTTGTTACAGTACGAAAACAACCAAGACAGCTTCAAAACTTGACCATTTGTAGACCCGTTTGTTTCAGAAGCTTCCTATGACCAAATAACACAACACTTGAGCAAAAAACAACACCAAAACACCCAAACCAGTCCAGAAAAGAATCAAATAGTGTTTTGACACAAAAACCCCAAAATCAACACAAAAATCACTAGAATCAAACAATCAAGAGCACTAAGGCTCTGATACCATATTGTTGGTCCATAATGATCGTGATTTCAGTGCTATAATGACTTGTTTAACAACGAAACACACTTGACTCAAACAAACAAAGTGTATTATAACCCAACAACCACTAACGAGATTAAACCACACAACCAGAGGTAAATCAGCTACAAAGATGTGTAATATATGCTCCTAGCACCTCCAGTAAACACACACACAACACACAAAGATTTGGATCAGGTTTTGTCAAAGTTGCCAAAGTTTTTTTTATCTTGAAGATAAGGTTACAATATATATCAGTCATAGGTTCGCTGATAGATTCGCTGTAGCGAATCTATCTAGCGAACCACATAGGTTCGCTGGGCACAAACAGGTTCGCCCAGTCGACACCAAATCAAAAACTAATCTGAGCTACGGGCGAATCTATAGATTCGCCCGTAGGTTCGCTAGAACTAATACATACAAAAGTCATACAAAATATATACAAAATATATAACACCGACATACCGGTGAGTCCGACATATACAAGACTATCAACCCATACATTTCTCAATTACAGAAAAATATTTGATAGGTAAGCCACGAACTAGGTTATGTTTGACCCATTTGTTAATATTGTTAAAATTAACATGACCCAGTTTTCGATCCCATAAGAATGCTTCTGAGGATGATGCCTTAGACAATAAGCAACTGATAGTTGAAAAAGACTCCCTTGAATTCATGTCGAGTAGATATGTGTCATTCTTTCTAGGAGCTCGCATCATGATCAAATCTTCTAGAATAGAGAAATCCGATTTCAGGAATAAGAATTCATCAGACTTGAAGAGAACTGGGATATTCTTGTCACAAATTTGAGACACGTTCAGCAAATTGAAATGTAGCTCGGGGACATAGTTGACCTTCTCCAGAGTGAGCGAACCGTTTGATACCTCTCCTTGCCCGACCATTTTACCACCCTTCTTGTCTCCCGCGAATGCCACATACCCACCATTTATTATGCGAAAATTAGTAAGAAGATCTTTCAAACTGGTCATGTGTCAGGAACATCCACTATCTACATGCCATAAGCTATTTGGCTTCCTTGGACGTTCCTGACAAAAACAACAGAAAAATTAATTAATAACAGGAACCCATGCCTTGTTAGACTTGGGTTTAAACAAAGAAAAAGAAACAGGAAAATGATTATTTACAAATCTATTTACTCTATTTGAAAAGCTAGAGTTATTTACACCCTTTCGAACCAGTTTCGAAAAGTTTTTGACAACGTGAGTGTCCTTACACAGCGAAAGCAATGTGATTTGAAACATTTCTTTCCAGTTTTAACTAGAGGAATGGGATCAATTGCAATTTCCTCATCACAATCAGACATGTTTGTGTCTGAATCACTAAAAGAAACATACATTTCTTTTGTCTTACCCTTTGATGTGCTTGCTTTGACACCTGTATCAATCTTTGAATTGTTTGTCTCAACGGGTCTGGATATACGAATAGGTACAAACGTCGGTATTGGTGTTGAGACAAACCTTTCATAACAATTCTTTTCATGCAATACATCAATAGATTTAACATCAGAAACATGTTTATCATTACAATCATTTGAAACAGACATAACAGAATTAGTGTTTAATACAGACGATTTAAAGTTTGAACTACTTAAATCATTCGACAAAACATCTGAATTAACACTCATGTCTAAACTAGACTTCTTGGAAGTAGAACTAATGCTTGAACTATAACACCGCAGACCGGTAGATGCACCATAGCCATACTCCTCACGAAGTATGGTAAATTGAAGAAAATTGTAAATCACTAGAAAGTGAATGCTAAAAAGTCACTAGTTATTAGTACACATTGATATTAAATGATTGTGAAAAGAAGAAATATGAGTTGTAAATTTGTTGGTTAAATGATATGTCAACTAACGGTAATTGGTGCTTATTAATAACCGCATGGTGTACATAAAAAAAACAAGTAAAACAAATAAAATTTGATAAATAAGTCAAAATTTAAAGGACGTGAATGTTAGTGCGATTGAAATAATCATCACAAAATTTTAAGCCACAAATATTATGAACTGAAAGTACGACATGGCGTTTAATATTACCTGAAGAATTTAGCGAAAAAAGAAAACTATTGCATTTCAAAAGTCACATACGTATATGTTTGGGTGGTAAGTTATACTACGAATAACATAAATTATGTATAAGAAAAAAAAGGAAAGAAAGTATTATGAGGAGGCTAGTTACTATGTGTGACCTAAGAGTCAACCCGCTCCACAACTAAGTGGTTACCTAGGTTAAAATTCAATAGAAACATATGAAAGGTTGTGTCATCACACGAGAACTCTAAAAGAAAAGAAAAATATTACCCTGAATTATTTGAGGTTTGAGAGGTTTCGGGGACGAAACCTAAGTAAGAAGTGTAGATTTGTAACATCCCAATTTGTAAATAAAAATAATATATAAATCTTATAATTCAACTATTGTTAAACGAGTAAGTCTTCACTAAGTCACGAGTTAGTAAGTGAGATGCCTAAATACGTGAATGTTAAATACTTAGACATCGTATATGATGATGATAATGGTGATGATAATGATGATGATGATGTTAATAATAATAATAATAATAATAATAATAATAATAATAATAATAATAATAATAATAATAATAAAAATAATAATAATAATAATAATATGTTTAAAGTTAGGAGTTGGATATATTTATATGAAACTTGAAGGTTAAGTTTATTATTAGAATAAAGATGAGGATATGTTTATTCATTGTAAATAGTTCATTCTCATTGAATGGATGGATGAATGGTACGACGGTTTAAGAAAAAAAAAAGGTAAATAAATATACATGCATGAATGCTTAAAAAAAAAGGGATAAGGTGATTGATAAAAATATATGCATATAAGTTTGTCTGGTTGTTCTAATAATAACAATAATAAGTTAGAAAGGTGGTTTGTATTGTGAAGTGAGGAAAGTAAAAGGTTTAACGTGCAAATTTGAATTTAATTCAATGTTCACATGAAGATTCGAGAATGCATACGAAACATTTAGATATTTTAGTTTTAAATGAAGATAATATATTTATTTGAAAGACGGCTAAGGATGGCGGCAATAAGTTTGCATATATGTGTACGAAATGTTAAGGAAATAAGAACCGAACGATGGTTATACCCATTAAGTGTGTTTATTTTAAGAATTATAGCATACGTATGTATATTTGAGTGGGTTCGAAGTAAATGGGAGATCGTAATATCTATAGTACGTTTTGGAGAAAGTCGATTACAATAACCAACGGGTTATCTTTTAGAATCGAGTTACAAGCATTAAGAAGTAAGTACACTGACCCGTATTTATGTAAATCATTTTTATGTTATACGTGGTTATTAATTATAAAAGTGTGATCGTAAATACATTAACTCGTAACTAAATTACCTTGAATAAATATTAGCATGTTATATGCTATAAATTGTGTTATTTTGTGAAGATGAAACAAGTTTATATACATGATATATGTTGCCATGATGCATGATTTTTGAGATTTTGATCTAAATATGTGTATGGATGGTTTAAAATGAGATATAAAGTGGTGATAAATCCCAAGGGGTTCGGGTATTAAACCCCACATATAAAATAATAAATGGCGGAGTTAATAATCCTCAAGGGTTTTAACCCATAGGAAATCTTTGTGAATTCCAATGGAGTAATGAGGATTAAATATAATATGAAGATAATAATCCTCAAGGGTTAAACCCATAGGAAATCTGTGTGAATTCCAACGGAGTAATGAGGATTAAACAAAATCTCCACAAAAGAACGCTGTTAATCTAAAACCGAACAAAACTGATAATGAATCACGAGTGGGTTCAACATCTAGAGTTAACAATCGGCTCTTTAGGATTAGCAAGAAACATTGTGAGATTTGTGATCGTTATAATCATGTTACTGCTGAATGTTTCTTTAACAGGTACTGCAATTACTGTGACAAAAGAAATCATTCTTCAGAGGAATGTTTTTATAACAAGTTTTATGACATTTGTGAAAGGAGAAATCATGACACTGCAGATTGTTTCTTTCGGAAAAACTCATCAAGAGAAATGACTCCTTTTCCAAATTTTCAAAGAAATCAATCTTTTGGTTTTCAAAGAGTTAACCAAAGTCATTCTCCTGATTTGAGAACTTTCAAACGAAACAATTCTGGTTTTAATGAATTTTCATCCAGAAATGTGCAGGTTAACAGTTTTAAGCCGAGAGCTTTGATGGTGAGAAATCAGAAATTTGAAAATAACCTTGATCCTAAGTTAGAGGAAAGGTTCACTGCTTTAAGAAGAAAGCAAACGAATCAAGCCATTGGGCGAAACAGTTATCAACCAAATCTCTCAAATGAAACAAATTTTCAAAATCTGCATTATTAACAAGTTACTGTTATAGATAGATTCGGAAAACCCAAGACCATGTGGGCCTGGGTTGACCAAACTAACTAGGTAAATGTTGAAATGCAGGTACGCCCTGGAAGACCTATCAACTCATGGTTTGTTGATAGTGGGTGTAGCCGGCATATGATAGGCAACCATGCCTTGCTTCAAGATTTTAAGCTAAAGAATGGTACTCATGTTGCATTTGGAGGAGATGCTGGTGGAAAAATTACTGGAGAAGGAACCGTGTCAAATGGGGTCATTAGCCTTGATAAAGTCAACTACTGTGCACAGTTGAACTTTAATTTGCTAAGTGTATCTCAAATTTGTGACAAATCTTATTCAACATTATTTTATGATTGTTTTTGTTACATACTCAAACCAGGTTTCAAGATTGACAATGAGTGGGTGGTGGTTAAAGCTCCAAGAGATCGTGATGTATACAAGCTTGATATGTCTCAGATTGATGCTGAAACCGAAACTACTTGTCTCATTGCGCATGCATCAAATGATGAGAGTCAGCTTTGGCATAGACGGCTGGGCCATTCAAACTTCAGAAACATGAACCGACTGGTGACTGGAAATCATGCTGTGGGAATACCGTCAAAGAAATTCTCCACAACTGATCTCTGCCCAGCTTGTTTGAAAGGAAAACAGCATCGAATGTCTTTTAAGTCCAAACAAGAACACTCCATTTCAAAGCCCCTACAGATGCTACACATGGATCTTTTCGGACCAACAAATGTTCAAAGCATCGGAAAGAAGTCTTATTGTTTTGTCATCATTGATGATTTTACTAGATTTTCTTGGGTTTATTTCTTGCATGCTAAATCTGAAACTGCTGAGTTGTTAAAAGAATTTATTATCAAAGTTGAAAATCAGTTGGATTGTAAAGTAAAAATCTTGAGAAGTGATAATGGAACCGAGTTTAAAAACTCTAATGTTGATTTGTTTTGTGCAGAAAAAGGAATTGCGCGTCAATTTAGTGCTCCAAGAACGCCTCAACAAAACTGTGTGGCAGAATGGAAAAACGAACACTAATTGAAGCAGCAAGATCCATGCTGGCAGATGCCAAAATCCCTATCACATTTTGGGACGAAGCAATTGCTACTGCTTGCTTTGTACATAACAGGACATTATTGGTTCAGGATAAACATAAAATGTCTTATGAGTTATTGTTTGGAAGAAAACCGAATATTTCATACTTGAAAGCATTTGGTTGTCCTGTATCGATTCTAATTTTAAGTGATCATCTCTGTAAATTTGAGTCAAAATCTGACGATGGATTTTTTTCTTGGTTACTCTTCTGTTTCAAAAGCTTATCGGGTTTTTAATAGCAAAACAAACACTGTTATTGAAACTATTAACGAAAAGTTTTTAGAAAATTCGTTTCTGTCAATGGCTCATGGTCCCGAATGGTTGTTTGATTTAGATTCGTTATCAAAATCTTTCAATTCTAACTTGTTTGATTTTTCAGGAAAATCGAGTAAAGAATCAGGAGACTTGGGATGTTTCAGTGATGATTCTGACAAAGACGATGATAGTAATATCAATTCTGAGTATCCGTTCATGTCATTTCATAATCCTGATCATGTGGTATCCAGTCAAACTCCGGGTCCATCTGGTTCTCAAGAAGATCAAGAATCAAACAATTTTGGTGATGACGTGAATACGCAAAATTCTCCTAATGATGGTGGATCTGTTCAAAATCAACCATCATCAGATCCGAATATTGAGGTTGTTCCAGAATCGTTTGACTACTTCATCAATTCACCAGAACAAGTTCCTAATTTCACTCGGCATGCTTCTACAAGTTTACAAGATCTACCGAATCTGAATCACTCTAATCTGGAGACGCAAATACAAGGTGATTCAATTCCAACTCACCGAGTTCACAGGAATCATCCTCTTTCTCAGATTATAGGACCTTTGAATCAGAGAACTATGAGAAGTCAGACTGAACATGCAAACGTTTGTCTTTATTCATGTTTTCTTTCTCAAGTGGTGCCGAAGAACATTTCAGAAGCGTTACAAGATAACAATTGGATTGAAGCCATGCAAGAGGAGTTACTTCAATTTCGCAAACAAGAGGTTTGGAAATTAGTGGACTTACCTGAAGGAGAAAATACGATTGGTACAAGATGGTTGTACAAGAACAAGCCAGATGAACGTGGCATTGTGGTCAGAAATAAAGCCAGACTTATTGCACAAGGTTACACTCAAGAAGAAGGTATTGACTACGAAGAAGTGTTTGCTCCGGTCGCTCGACTTGAAGCTATTCACGTTTTTCTAGCTTATGCCTTTTTCATGAAGTTAAAAGTGTTTCAAATGGATGTAAAATGCGCTTTTCTGTATGGACCAATTACCGATGATGTGTACGTCAGACAAACTCCAGGTTTCGAGGATCCTGAGTATCCACATCGTGTATACAAATTGTGCAAAGCTTTGTATGGTTTACATCAAGCCCCAAGGATTTGGTACGAGACGTTATCTAAACTGATAGGTTCAATTGGATCGATATTGCACAAATGATCAGAATGATTCGTACAAACAAAACAGTTCAACCAGCAACACAATTCATTACTAAATAGTTCTCTTGTATTGATGATCAAAGCAAATATGCAGTACAAATCTAGGAGAATGTAATCACACACACTTAGTTCTCTCTCTAACGTGAATATGTGAATCAGCCTCCCTAAACATTCTCTCACTCCATGCTTTATGCAACAAATACATTTTAGGGAAAATAACAAAATAAACCCTAAACTATACAAAAAGTATAAAACAAGTTCAAAGTAAATCTTAAACTGGAAATAACCCTAACAGTACTCCCCCTAAGATTTATCTTTGGACTTCAACAAAATCTTCAAACAGTTTTCATCTTTTTCAGCTTCAATCTCTCACCAATCTTCAGATTCTTCTTTGACTTCCAGCAACTCTTTTCCTTTATATTCTTCTTGTTCTTTTAGTGCTTCCTCGATGCATGACTTGCACTTCCAGTGTACCCTTTGCAGTCACTCTCATAAACTCTATCTCTGGTATATCAACTTTCACAAGGTTAGCATTGAGTAATGCCTTCCTTACACGTATCTTCTCTGACGCAGCTGCAATCACCTCAACCATTACCATAAACAATTTTCGATCCGCTTCAGCAACTTTATCTTTGCACTTCTCCATTTTGTAACTTCTCAAGTGATCGATGTAGGATGGATGTAACAATTTCAGCTCAAATGTACTGAATAAGGTAATCATGTCCTTATCCCAGTCATCCAGATTTCGTACCAATTTCAGCTCAAAAGTTTCCTGATTGTAGAAAAACTTAAGAATTGGTTTCGTTGCTTGAGTACCATCTATAACTTTCAACCCCGGATTAGTTACCTTATCAAAATATTCATCAGAAAACTCTTCTAAGTACATGTCATCACTCACCACCAACTTCTTTTGTTTTCTTGTTTTCTTGGATTGAACATAAGCGCTATCTTCTTGTTGCCCTCTAAACTCCAAAGTATTTCGGTAAACGGCTTATTCCAGCATCAAGCAGCATCACACATTTGTCACCACGCTCAGCATGCGTGTGATTGATCAATCTCAGCTTGTGCAACTCCTTCAAATCTTGCACTTCTAACTTGAAAATACTAGAGTAATAATGGTAAACATCGCATAAACCATTAACTCTTTTGATCAAGAAAGCATCAAACACTTCGTCATATTTCCATGCAATGATTTTCACCTTTTTGGACTTTTCCGGTACGATCATCGAATCAAGCAGTTCAGCAATGGACTGTCCTTTGCTCAGCAGAGATCTAACCACATCTCCTGCTGTGGCAGATTTATGCCATGATTCTCGTACGTCCATAGGAATATTGTATGACTTTACTTCACTTGGAAACATATCAATCAACTCCTTTCTCTTTTTGTGCGCATTTTCTGGTAAAGCCATCACCGTTATTTCTTTGGGTTCGAGCACTTTATATCTCTTCGTCAGCTCATAATATTGTGGGTTGTTGTAATCCAGATAAAACATGCGATTGTACATTTTCTCCGTCTTCATAAAACTTATAACAATCTTCTTTAGCGATTCATGCTTCAGTCTTTTCAAAGTTTTATATGGATAGTTCCTCGAACTCAACCATTCACGCATGTTTCTGGAAGACATTTCTTCTGGATTCTGATGATAAAGCTCTTGTGGAGGTAAATCATCGATATTCAGGCTTTCTTGTATCGGTGTCCACTCACCCATCTCAACAATAAATTCCTTTTCATCCGCAGTTGCCTTATCTTGTGCAGTCAAACATTTTTCATACTCTTCATTAACTTGACTCACTGACAGCCCATTCAGATATACTGGATTATACTTCATCCTTTCAAGATAAGCAAAACGTTCAGGCAAATCAGCTGGAATTTCATCATCCGGATTAGTTTCAGGC
This sequence comes from Tagetes erecta, assembly GCA_030867185.1. Classification (NCBI taxonomy): domain Eukaryota; kingdom Viridiplantae; phylum Streptophyta; class Magnoliopsida; order Asterales; family Asteraceae; genus Tagetes; species Tagetes erecta. Next base: position 11,246,376 of record CM061497.1, read on the forward strand.
TCAACCTAAGGTTCAGATTCTGTGAAATCAATGTCATCTAAATCATCCAGTACCTCTATCATCGGTGCAGTTTCAGTTTGAACCGGCTCAAACTGAAATGCTTCTTCAGTCACAGTTTCTGGCGCATTTTCAACCACTTCAACTACTTCAGGCACATCAGTTTCCTCTACAGATTCAGATTGAATCGGCTCAATCTGAACTGTTTTATCAATTTCAGCTTCTATCACAATCTCATCAACCTTTGCCATTTCAGCCACCTCAGTTTCAGTCACAGATTGAATCGGCTCAATCTGACTTTCTTCATCCAGTCTTGCCTTTTTGGTACAACTTTCTTCACCAGTAATCTCCGGCACTGCATCTAACTTTCTTTTTCCCTCAGCCTTGTCAGGATTGACAGTATCAACAGCTTCATAGGGAATAGTAATTGGTGACTCAACCCTTATGCCCACATTCTTCGTACCACGTGCTCTAGTATAGTACACTTTGGCGTCTTGAGTATGCTCAGTCACTTCCATCACCTCATCCGAAAAATCCTTATCTGATGTAGAACCTGACTTCTTTGATCCGGTTTCTTCCAACCATTTTTCCAACATTTCCTTCTCAGCATCAAGAGTATTGCATTCTGCCTTCAACTCTTTATAGTCATACTTCAAATTTTCATGTTCCTCCTTCAAAGTTTCATAGTCAGACTTCAACATTCCATAATCATCCTTCATTTTCAAATAATCAGCATCCAATGCTTTGAATGTTTCAAGATTCTGATTATGAGTGGCCCAAAACTCTTCTAGTCTCTTCTTCTTTCGATCATTCGATGCCTTTAACTGTTCATTAGAATCCAAGAGTTTTGCTACCATCTCTTCTAACTCAGCGATTTTCTGTTTATCCTCATTAACATCAACACTTGACACAACTTTTGGTGAAGACTCCAAAGATTGTTCAATGTTTTCAGCAGCTGGAGATGATGTGGTGGGTATATCAACTGGACCAGAAACAGTAATGCCAGCATCAGTATCATCAACTACCTGTGCAGTAGTCTCTACTTCGGCCATTACTTCCTGTGCAATCTGAACAATATCTATCTGTTCAGGCTCCTCAACACATTCTATCACATTTGGTTCCTCAACCAACACACGCTCAATCACAGACTTAGATCTTCGAGATCTAACGTACTGCATTGTGATAGACTTAGGAACTTCAACTGCCATTTCTTCTGCAACACTAACAACCTCAACAGGTTCTTCAATCACAACAGGTTCAATAACTTCCACATTCTCTGTTTCAAATCCCACAGTTTCATCAACTTCCACATTCTCTGCCTCCTCATTATCTGATTCAGCATCATCATTCCCATCATTCCCACTATCATCATCACCATCATCACTTTCTTCACTTTCTTCTTCTTCTTCTTCGTTCTCAGATCCATCTTCTTCTTCTGGATGTCGAGCAAAATACTCATCGTCATCCAACAGATTATCAGGCACCTCATCAACTAGGTCCTGTGGATTTACTATCTCTCCATGTGAAATATGATGATATACTATCTCAATATCTTCCTCATTATTTGCTATATCTCTCATATAGTCAAATAACTCAACACTTGGAACATTCCCGATACTCATCTTCCTATAAGATAGATCATTCATGTCCTCAGTATATAGTATCCCTCCAGCAACTCCTTCTTCTCTGATGATTGGATATGCAACATTAATCATCAGTTGCAAGAATCTCGGATACATGAGAAACTTGAACCTTTTGCCCTTTACAAGATTGAACACAAACCCTTTCATAATCCAACTCGACATGTTGAAGGGTTTGTTCTCAGCTATAGCAACAATCGGGGATGCGTGTCAAAAGGAAAGTTATCAAACCCGGCACTCCTTCTAGACATACACTGCTGAATCACATAACATAGCAGTTTCCACTTCTTCCCCAATCTTGCTCTAACAAACTGTGACTTTGGAAATACAGGAGGATGACCCATATTTACAAAACACGCTTGACATTCGGCAACAGTCAACTCATCATTGGCTCCTATCTCATCCTCATCAATCCTCAATGCTGTTCTGATAGCTTCTTCAGATACAGTCAATACAAAGTCTCTGGTGATATTCCCTCTAACAACAATCATCCCAGCCTCATTAGTCACAACTTCAGCTGTTCTCCAGAAGCTTTTGATAAGTCTGGCATATATCACTGGCTTTGCACACATGGCATAAACATATTTGGTTCTTTTGATAAATCTCATCATATCTCTGTATCCCTCAGTCTCTGGAATAGACTCATCTAAACAAGCAACTAGATTGTGCTTTGGCTCAAACTTCAAATTCTCCATCTGTTTAAGACAAAAATCAAGACAAATGTGTTAGATTGTTCATTAATAAATTTCAAAATTTGCATATGTGTTTGAACAAAAAGTTATGAAAGTAAAACATTCACATAATCATTTTAACTCCTAAATTGATCTAATCAATCTGATTTTCATCATTTTGGTCAAAGCAACTTTGAATTTTAATGATCATACAAAATTTCACAATTAAACAGTTTATTCACTTAAGCATATGAATCAGAAATTTGTATAATGAATTTATTTAACATGTTAAGTTCAGTTTCAACAATGATTTGTCAATGTTCAACACACATTTTATCTTTTTGAAGTTGACACTTAAGAACTTTCAACAGGTTATCAATGGCGGTTGACAGTTATGTGCAAATTTGGTTGATTCTGTTGATTTTAAGGAATTTTGATGCAAATTAATGATTGATTTTTGATAATCGACAGTTCTTACACATAAAACAACATTCGATTTCAGTTTTAACACGCAAAATTAAAGTGTCGATTCAGTGATCAAGTACTGTTCATCATCATATTTCGTTTTAACGATCGATTTGCAGGTTTATCAATGCTCGAAACATGTAAATTATACCTTATTCAATCAATATAAACGATTGATTGAATATGATAATCAACGATTTTGTGCAGGGGATTTGTGCTTGAAAGTGAAAGTGAAAAATGATAAGTGTTTGTGAAGAGGCGGGTTTTATATGATTGAAAAATTTAGGTCAAACTTAAGGGACGGGTAAACAGTTTAGACGAGTAAACAATTAAAAAGCCCAATAAGCCTTGACGGGTCATTCACTGTTGAGCCGTGTCATACACTGTTGCGACGGATCAAGTACTTGAGACAAGTCACAACATGAGACGGGTCAACATAAAACATGTAAAAACACTTGACGGGTCAATCACTGTAGAGACGGGTAAACCACTGTAGAGACGGGTAAAGGTTAGGAACAACTACACCTGTTTGGTTTTTACTCATCACCCGGCAGCATAGTTGTCTTCACAACATCAACCGGCTTGCACAATGACATGTTTGTTCATTACCCGGCTGCATAGTGATACCTTCATCACCCGACATGCTTTTCTTCATCACCCGGCAACACAGTTGTAATACTTTTACCCGGCTACACAGTGTTATTCACTTACACGGCAAGATAACTTCTCTTTTACCCGGCTGTACAGTGATAACTGTGACACCCCGCCCGGCGGCGGAATACACCGGGCGCGTCAATGGAATTGGATATCAATAGTACAAAGTACATGGAACACTAAAAGCATATTTTAATATCATTAATGTAATAATTGTTGTGACATAAATGAGGAATAAATAGTCATAAATTCAGAAATAAAGACCGGCAATCAAAGTAATTTATTGTTCAATTATTCTAAGTCCAAGGCATCCTATGTCTTGAATGAACCGCAATAACATCAAACTAATGCATCACCTGAAATATGTAAAAATAAAGTTAGCTATTTAAAGCTAGTGAGTAAACCACAATTTGAATACATAGTAATATAGAAATCCGAGATCATCATAATATGCTGCGCAATCTTACATGCATAGCTATTTCATATCATTCTCGACCATGACACCTTGAACACACATTGAACACATTGAGCACATTGAACACATCATTGTATAGCATCTTGTAATCGTTTGTCATGAGGAACCAACTCATGTTATTAATTAAAGATAACTTTTTTAGCAACCGTCACGTAACCGTCTCGATATAAGTTATCAGTAATTATTTAAGCATCTAAGGGACGTAGCAACATCGCATAGCAACTTGTATCATCGTATAGCAACTTGTAACATAGTAACTCGTAACATTGAATGGCCGGGTTTAAATCACCTATCGATGTTGTACAGGCAGGTGGGTTTGTCAAACCATTAGCGCTAACATTGTACCGGTGGGATTACTAAATAACAATACTACTTTAAACTACCACATAAGAATTGCATCTTGCCGCGAACAAGACTAACACATTTAATGATCTCATTTGAAAATAGAAACAAAGAAATGAAAACCGAAAACATTAAATAGTAATTGAACATATTTCAGCCCCAAAATATAAAAGTAAAAAGGGGAGTGAATTTACTCACCTTGAATACGAAACAGAAATGGTATAGAAATAAATCAACTGGAACCGAGGATTTCCCAAATATTAGTATCACCTAAATAATGAGAATCCTAACTTAGAAAAACATATAGTATAGAAACTAGAATAGAAATAATAAGAATTTACGAAGATTTGGGATTTTTGGTACGAACCGTAACCGAGCGTTTTTATACGAAACCGATTATTAGTCTTTAAAACTTTGTATTTTGCAAGGATCCATTTTAGAAAACATTAATAATATATTGATAATAATACTTAGAATCTTTATTTAAACTTATACATTTTAGTTTTTAATACATATTATTAACTTAATCATTTGATTAATAAAAGTTATATAACGTATAAATAAATAAAAGTTTAAAGATCTTAATTTAGAAATGAAACCGTGGTAACCGGAGTTAAGTCCGAAGTCAAATGTTTCGGATTTAGAAATCAAGGTTTTTAAACGGGTTTGAACGTTCGAATGTTTCGTTTAATTATTTTATGAGAATATGTTTTTGGTATAAAAATTTACAAACTTAAGAATAAAACACACTTATACATGCTTTTTAACCTTTAATAACTATTATTAACTCATTAATAGATTATTAGATTAGTAAAGGGTTGGTTTAAGTGGTTAGAAATAATTATTAAAAAGAATGGGTGGGGGAGGATTCGAACCAGTGACCACAACCAACACAACAACAACACACGCGCTACCGCTGAACCAAGGCGCGCTTTTTGTTATTAGATGGAACGTTAATTGTTTTAACCTTTCTCCTGAACCATAACCCAAATCCTATTCGAGCCCTAGATCACAAAACCACCAAATTCGTTTGAATCTGGTAATCTCAGACAAGTTAACCATGGGGCTTTTAATCCCCATGGATTCACGGTTATTTTGGTACAAGAAACTTACGTTTTGGTGGAGTTTTGGTATGGATTTGAATGGTGAATGTGTTGCGGCTGTTCTTGCTCAAATTGGTGGGTTTTGGACTGAAATGAGATCAAATTAATGGGTTAGGGAGTTGTAGAATGTTGAGAGGATCAAAATGGAACCAAAACTTACTTGAAATGGAGCCGGAATGGTCGGAATCGAGCTCTCGCCGGAAAACGAGGTGGGGGTTTGGCCGACGGGTCAAGGGGTGCGAATTTGTGAGTTATAAAGAGTTGCTCGAGCATGGCATTAATGCGGATGGGTTAAACATCTCGTGGTGCAGGTAACGAGGTGAAAAAGATGCCGGAACAGGATGGTCGGAGGTCGGCCGGAGAAGGGAACAATTTGGTCGGGTGAACAGGCGTGCGACAGGGGAGCAGACGCGACAGCAGGGGGGGCTGGTTTGGGTTTTTACATATCTGGTCCCTGAACTTTATGTTTTGTTTTAATTTTAGTTGTTAAGTTTTAACTTCAAGTTTTAGAAATTACATAATTCACCCAAAATAAATATTATGGGTTTAGTCGATTAGCTAAGTTAACCGGTTTGAGACGTAACGTTTTTATAGGAGACGTTTTTATTGTTTTAGTTTGTTTGAGCTATTAGGAGACTATTACGAAACGTAGAAGCGTCTTGGTTTAACGTTTTTAATACTTTTCTTTTATAAGGCACTATATATATATTTTTGGATTTAGATAGTATAAATAGTGATTATTTAGTATTCTTTAAATATTTTTAGATATAAAACGATTGATTAAATACGATGAGAATAACGTAAAGATTCGATATATTTATTCTTAATTAAAATGAACGTTACATTTTGCGGAAATAAATACGAATTACAATTAGAAGATAAACAACCTCGGGTTTGAATCGGACATCCGGATTCGGTTTCGGGGCAGATGTCACAATAACATTTCTTCACCCGGCTGTATAGTAATACAACTTGTCACCCGGCAGATATTAATGACTCCTTCACCCGGCATAAATTTGACATGTTCATTGCCCGGCCATACAATAGTCATAATATCTTCACCCGGCTTCACTTCTTTTTCACAATCACCCGGCTCATATCAGACACAACATCTTTACCCGGCTAAATAGTATCTTCATTACCCGGCTAAATAGTGTTTCTGATATCTTCACCCGGCGAATGAACACTTTGACAATTTTCTTCTTTTTCCGTCTGTTGACTTTTTCAACTGCATTTATTGCACCTGCAAACATTCTCGACATATTAATTAGACAAGACATCCTTATTAGGGTTTGTCACATTAATTAATCAAACACATTTGTTAGGGCAACAATTAATTCAATAAAAACCCTTTTTTTTCAAAATTGTTTTTGCACAACAAAATTTCTATATCCCGAAGCAATTTCTTAAAAACACATTACAAGGCCTTGGGTTTGTTTTTAACACATCCAATACCTTTGTTTTTCATACCACATAATCTTGTTCATTCAAAACACACTTATTCAAAATATTTTTGGATTTTTGCAAATATTTTTCTTCTTCAATTTATTCTCCCCCTAAACTTGAAATTTCTTGAAATTTTTAAGTTTAACAAGGATGTCGATGTGTCAATAATGATTCCAAATGCCTGCACACACAAAGCACACACATTAAAATAAAGACATATGCAATGCAATGAATCAAAATATCACAGTGAGATCATACCACACATTATCTGAACATGTTTTGCAAGTTGTGAATAGACATTTGACTTATGTTTGATTGAGTGATGATATGAAAACATACCAATTAGCTCGAGTTGACACACTTACTTTTTCAGTATCATGATGAGATTAAGGTTCGATTAAAATGACTTATGCGACCCACATGTATACATATGTCAACATATTTCCTTATCAACCACTACCTGAATGCATATTGCACAGAACCTGGTCACTTACAATCATAAACATTGTGGAATATGGGTTCTATTCGGATTTGGTCCATTTTGGGACTTCTTTTGATTCCATTTTGGAATTTAATTTCCTATCCTTCCCCTTGGGAATCTTCTGAATTCCTTTTTGGAATTTTTGTTTGGTGATGGTCCACATTTGGGACTCTTTTTGTTCCAAATTTGGGAATCTTTTGCTGCACCTTGAAGCTCAAAAGATACTTCGTGTGAGACTTCAGGTCTGTGGATACCACAACAAAGAAGCTCACGATGCGGTTCATCACACTGAAAAGACTGCATCGTTAACCGATCATGCACAACTATCATCACAAGTAAAGCATCAAAAGATATATATCTAGACATGTATAGCAATGGAACTTAACACAAAGATCATTGAATTTAGATTTGTCAACAATGAAACTTACTTTTTCAGTCTAATTGCCTGAGCTGTCTAGCACATCAATTAACATTCATCAGTCTTTATTGAAAATGATGTAACAAATAATGTCTAGTGTAACTATCATTTCTCACTTTTTGCAATATAGATTCTTATGACATGATATTTTCTTTTTCTTTTTGCTTTTATATTTTGTTTTTGCTTTTCTCTTTTTCATGCACACACACAATGCAAAACAATAAAATAAAGACAAAGGAATCTAAACTTGACATCGACTTATTATATTTTTGGCTCTTATATTTCTGATTTTTGTTTGATTTTCAAAAATTAGAATCAATCATGATTGATTAATCCTATGGATTGAATTAAGAATTCAAATCGGCCTGACAAAAAAGATTTTGTGAAAAGATCTGCCATTTGTTTGTCGGTATGAACTTTAATCAAAATTATTAAACCTTTTTCAGAGTTGTCTCTTAAAAAGTGATATCGAATTTCGATATGTTTGGTTTTTGAGTGTTGAACAGGATTAGCAGTAATGAACATAGCAGCAGTATTGTCTATGTAAATAGGAGTTTTGAGAAAGTTAAACCCGTAGTCAAGATATTGGTTTTGTAACCACAAAACTTGAGAACATCCTGCAGATGCAGCGATATACTCTGCTTCAGCTGTGGATACAGAAACGTTGGTCTGCTTTTTGCATTGCCAAGAAACAAGTCTAGGACCCAGAAATTGACATCCACCCGTAGTCGATTTCCTGTCCAGAGCACACCCACCAAAGTCACTATCAGAATAACTATATAATTCAAAATTGCCTTCATAAGGATACCATAACCCGAGATTCGGTTTTCCTTTAAGGTATCTGAAAATACGTTTAACAGCAACCAGGTGCGACTCTTTTGGATCAGACTGATATCTTGCGCACACACATACAGCGTACATAATGTCTGGCCTTGATGCAGTAAGATACATCAGTGAACCAATCATTGATCTGTACAGTGTTTGATCAACGGATTTGCCTTTCGAATCCGGCTGTATCTTGCAATTTACATCAGATGGAGTTCGAATAGTCTGACAATCCTGCATCTTGAACTTCTTCAGCAACTTCTCAACAAACTTTGATTGGTTGATAAAAATTCCGTCTGCTAATTGTTTTACTTGCAATCCGAGAAAGAAATTAATCTCCCCCATTGAACTCATCTGAAATCTTCACTTCATGATATCTTCAAACTCTTTGCACATGGACGCACTAGTTGATCCAAAAATGATATCATCCACATACACTTGAACACATAAAAGATCTTCATTTTCCCGCTTCATAAACAAAGTTGGATCAATCTGACCTCTTGTAAATCCATGTTCTAGCAAATGTTTAGATAACGTCTCGTACCAAATCCTTGGAGCTTGATGTAGACCATGTTGGGTTTCAGTGGCATCTTTAGATTTTAATTATATCAAAACAGGTTTGATAAATATAATAATTAAACCGGTAATTATTAACGCAGCGGAATATTAACATTAAAACCTATACCAAAAGTGAAACCGACAGGATCCGGTTACAGACATGCAAATACGGTTAATAATAATTTAATCTACCGATGAGATAAAATTATACCTTTGGTTAATAAATAACCGTTTGAGACACCAAGGGTTCAACGAACGAATGCTAGAAACGAACACGAACGGCGATGACGGTGACTCCGTGAATAACAAGCACCAAGTTGCTTGCCTACTTGCTTGAATATATTATCTCACAACACTATCTCACCTTTTGTTTACAATGCAATTGTCGAACAAGATCAAAAAATCAAAAAGGTGATTTTTTCTTCTTTTGTGCGACGGCAGACTTTTGGGAAAAAAGGGTGAAGGAATTATTTCCTAATGATCCCTTTTAACCTAAAACTAATCGTACTTAGTGAGCCTTAAGCCCAGTTAAATTAGTTTGAGCCCAACACGCAAAATAAACATGTTATTCATTTAATTAAGTTAAACGAATAAATATAATTTATAAACGGTATAAATTATAACCGTGTCTTTCGTTCGTGATTACCAATTAAACGAGTTAAGTAGATTTAATGTTCGTTGCCCTTGGTGTAACTCTTACGGGTCATAACTCGGTTAGCCACATTAATTTATCGGGTCCGGACATATTAAATCCAACAGTCTCCCACTTGGTCGGACCATGATAAAATCTCAACGCAAACAGTCAGCCGCGCTCTAGCTACACATGACCGCCCCTAACAAGTTATGATACTTTAAAGTCATCAACCAATAGACTTATGGCAATCATCGTCATTTATCCTTTCTGTAAAAGACATCAATTGAAACAATGAGACATGGATTAAGTTCATTCTCATATGGGTTCAATCATTATAGTTCTCGATCAAGATTCAAAATGGTCCATTCAAACACACAGTCTGTTTGGGTAAGGCCTTACACTTCTCCAGTTTGAATCAACGAGGGCGCCAAAATGTCTAACTGTTCCATAGCATGTAAGAGTACAGAATCCCTTATTGACTACATACAACTCCCACTGAACTTTAGAATTATTCCTAATTAAAGCCTTTATGACTGGCAGTTACGCGACAGCGGTTGACATTAATTAAAGAATATTTCTTGGGTAAATAGGTGTTCTAGTATATATCTCAGGTCAGAGGATACTAAATGAGTATACCAATATATCAAAACATCTTATGATTACAATCCATGAAGATGATTTGAAACGAGTTACTTCCAACGTCATTCGCAATGAGGTCTGTGAATTTGGATGTCAACTACTTGAGCCCAAATTCAGAATAGTCTTAATTCAGAATCATTCCCATGAGTCTGATCGACTACGGATAATTTAGAATACAATATTCATGGATTAAACGTATTAAAGTCGAACATAGTTATAAACTTTAGAATTCAAAATAAGAAAATTCAAATGAATTCAGAAACTGTTAAAATGTTCGTACATCCAAATACTAAATCAAAACTCAAAGTTAGCTATTCTAAGCCCGATGGCATTCCTATGCTCATCATGTTTGTCCTGTGTCATGGGCTTAGTAAACGGGTCTGCTAAGTTTTGATCTGTGTTTACTTTGCTTATCATGATGTCTCCATGTTTCATAATTTCCCGTATCAAGTGGAACTTCCTATGAATGTGCTTTGCCTTTTGATGAGATTTGGGCTCTTTGGCTTAGGCAATAGCACCAGTATTATCACAAAATATCTAGATTGGTTTTCGTATGCTTGGAACCACATCGAGATCGGTTATGAACTTCTTCATCAACACTGCTTCCTAAGCAGTGTCTAAGGCAGCAATATATTCGGATTCGGTGGTTGAATCAGCCACTACACTCTGCTTGGAGCTTTTCCATGAAACAGCTCCTCCATTTAGAGTGAACACGAATCCTGATTGAGAGCGAGAATCATCTCGGTCAGTTTGAAAACTAGCATTAGTGTAACATCTTACAGTGAGCTGTTCTTCCACTCCTCCAAAGATTAAGGACATATCTTTAGTTCTTCTCAAGTACTTAAGAATGTTCTTGACAACAGCCCAATGGGCCATGCCAGGACTTTGTTGGTAACAACTAGTCATGCTTAAGGCACACGAGACGTCAGGTATTGTACATAACATTGCATACATGATAGAACCAATCGCCGAAGCGTATGGAACTGCTTCCATTCGCTTATTTTCAATGTCCGTAGAAGGTGATTGCGATTTGTGCAGCACGGTTCCTTTAGTCATAGGAACACCTCCTTTCTTGGAGTTTTCCATCTTAAAGTGTGTCATCATTTTGTCAATGTATGTGCTTTGATTTAGCCATAGAAGCCGCTTGGATCTATTTCTGTAGATCCTGATTCCTAGAATGTAAGCTGCTTCTCCAAGATCTTTCATTGCAAAACAAGATCCCAACCATTGTTTAACTTCATTAAGCATAGGGATGTTGTTTCCAATGATCAGTATATCATCTACATACAAGATGAGGAATGATATAGAGCTCCCACTAGCTTTCTTGTAAACACAAGGCTTATCTTCATTTTTGACAAAACCAAACTCTTTGATTTTTTGGTCAAAACGAAGATTCCAGCTACGAGATGCCTGTTTAAGTCCATAAATGGACTTATTCAGTTTGCACACCCTTTTAGGATATTTTGGATCGACAAAACCTTCAGGCTGAACCATATAGACATCTTCAGAAAGATGTCCATTAAGAAAAGCTGTTTTGACATCCATTTGCCATATCTCATAGTCATAGTATGCAGCGATGGCAAGTAATATCCTGATCGACTTGATCATAGCAACGGGCGAAAAGGTTTCTTCATAATCAATACCCTCAATCTGAGTGTAACCTTTCGCAACTAGCCGTGCTTTATAAGTGTGTACCTTTCCATGCATGTCGGGTTTTCTTTTGAAAAGCCATTTGCTTCCTATTGCCCGAGATTCGGGAGGTAACTCAACCAAGTCCTAGACTTGATTTTCACGCATGGATTGCATCTCAACATTCATGGCTTCCCGCCATTTCTCAGATTCTAGATCTGAGATAGCAGATTTGTAGTTAGCAGGTGCGTCATTAGAGTCAGCTACTACCAGAACTTCAGCACCCTCAAGATTCCAAAGATATCTTTCAGGTTCCTTACGAGTCCTGCTACTTCTGCGAATGCTAGTGTTCTCGTCTGATTCATTTGTAACGAATTCTGGTGCAGTAGACTTTCCGACTTCATCAGCGGTAGTTTGTGATTCTCGAACTTCTTCGAGATCCACAACATTGTTTCCTGTTCCTCGATCAAGAGCTTCTTTCTCGAGGAAGTGTCCCCTCCTTTTGATGGAAATAATGTTTGCATCAGGATGGTAGAAATATAGTCCGCTTTTGTTACAGTATCCGATGAAAACAACTTTTTCGCCTCGAGGATCGAGCTTGTCATCAGAAGCGCTGGTGACATAAGCATCACATCCCCATACTCTAAGGTAAGACAAATTGGGTTTATGCCCATGCCATATCTCATATGGGGTTTTGTCTACATGTTTAGTCGGTACTAGATTGATAATGCGAGCGACGGTCATAAGAGCATAACTTCATAAGGAGTGAGGCAAGTTTGTCCTACACATCATCGATCGGACCATGTTTAGCAGGGTTCGATTTCTCCTCTCGCACACGCCATTGAGCTGGGGTGTGCCAGGTGGAGTGGGCTGTGAAATTATTCCACGTTCCTTTAGATGATTGAGGAATTCTGAACTGAGATATTCACCACCTCGATCTGATCGAAGTGTTTTTATCGTTTTTCCGAGTTGATTTTCTACTTCGTTTTGAAACTCTTTGAACTTTTCAAAAGTTTCATGCTTGTGTTTCATCAAATAGACATAAGCATATCGACTGTAATCGTCGATGAATGTAACAAAGTATATTTCATGATTTCTAGACATCGTTCTGAAAGGACCACATACATCAGTATGTATGAGTGCTAGCAGATCGTTAGCCCGTTCACCTACATGGGTGAAGGGGTGTTTAGTGAGTTTTCCAGCTAAGCAAAACTCGCAGTCATCAAAGGAGTCAGGTCCAGTGGATTCAAGAATTCCATCAGATTGAAGCCTTTTCAAACGTGCCTTGCTTATATGGCCAAGTCTACAATGCCATAGATAAGTATCATTCGTACCAAATTTGGCACGTTTAGAAAGATTATAAATGTTATTGTTTGTATGAACATCTACCTCGTAAATACCATTTCGAGGTTTAGCCTCAAAATAAAAAACATCATTCAAGTAAGCAGAAATAGAAATCTCATTAAAAGCGTACTTGAAACCTTGTTCAAACAATAAAGAAACTGAAATAATGTTTCTAGTTAAACCAGGTGCAAACAAACAATTATTCAAAATAACTACAAGGCCAGAAGGACATGAAAGATAATATGTTCCAGTTGCAAGAACTGGTACTCTTTTCTCATCACCAACGATGAGCTCCATGTCGCCTTGTTTCAGCTTCTTCCACTTTTCAGGCTCCTGCAAGACATTAACGATGTGGTAACCACATCCAGCATCAAATACCCATGTGTTGCTAGAGACAGTGAAAAGTTCAATAACATAAATAGAAATACCTGAAGTGCCTTCTCCGGAGGCCTTCATTTTTCTCAGCTTAGCCAGATATTCAGGGCAGTTTCTTTTCCAGTGCCCCGTCTTGTTGCATTCAAAACACTGACGCTCTTCAGGAGGGGGTGGTTTTGGTTTTGCAACGACCTTGTTATTGTTGGTGGCGCGATTGACAACAACATTAACTTTGTTCTTGCCTTTGCTGTTATAACCCCTTTTCTTGGGGTTGGGCTTCTTAACACCACCAGATTTGACCATCAAAACTTAGTTCTGCTTTGGAATATTCATCTCGGCTGTTTTAAGCATACCATGTAGCTCGGCAACAGGCTTTACCCATGCATTCATGTTGTAGTTCATTACGAACTGGTCGTAAGAGCTAGGGAGGGAGTTCGATCAAGATGAAGTCACCTGCCATTTCATCTTCCATAGGGTTACCAAGTTTGGTCATCTGGTCAATATAACCTTTCATCTTAAGTACATGAGCGCTAACTGATGAGCCCTCTTGCATTTTACAGCTAATGAGCTGTTTCATGGTGTCATGGCGTTCTTGTCGGGCCTGTTTCTGAAGCATGCCTTTAAGTTGCTCAATCATATCAAATGCAGCCATGTCTTCCATGTTCTTCTGGAGATCAGGAGACATGGTGGCTTGCATAAGGCAGGCTACCTCAACGGCATCCTCCTTATGCTTATCCCAGGCCTTACGTGCAGCAGTGGTATTAGCCTTGGGCTGATCAGGAACTGGGGCTTCCAGAATATAGAGATTTTTCGCAAACTTGAGAACTATTTTCAAGTTGCGGTGCCACTCGATGAAATTGGTGTTATCGAGTTTTTCTTTCTCAAGTATAGACTTGAGAGCGAAGGAGTGATTGTTTTCAGAAGACATCTGACAAATAAGCAAAATAATATAGTTAGTATTATCGATGTATTATTCCTTATTTAATTAATGACCCATTAACAGTAATAAGAATAAGGATTGAGAGTCTAGCTATGTCAATTGCTAAAGGCAGCTGGGGCATACAACATTAGCAAGTGGGTAGGTAGACCGACAACGATTGTCAATTGCAAAAATGCGCAACTCTCCAATATGAGGCCGCTATGACAACTTTTGTCAATGCATTGATACGTTTAGCCTCATCTATGCTCACTTTTACTCTCTAGACAGCTGGGGCATGTAGCAAGAGAGGAAAAGTAATAGTCGTCCTAAAACTAGGTACTTGTGGAAGAGTCCGGATGTGTCAACGAAACTCTTGCACCTTGGAAGGATACAACTACACATCAAATGCGGTGCTGTGGCTCCAAACATTGATGTTTTGCTATATGCTCCAAGTGTTCCTTAAAATAGGATAGCATAGACTATTGATTTTAAATATGGGTTTCAATTTTAGTAATTACCGAATAGGGTCAAGATCCAGTTTTACTAAATTAATTCGTGACAGTCAGATGAACCCTTTCATCTCTCAGGACACTTAGTTTAAATAACCTATTAAAACTAAGTCTTGTCGCGACATAAATAACCGATTAAAAGTTAATAGTTAAACTATTAAGTTACAAGTTTTAGAAAGTCAAAATTAGTTTAAGTTTCCAAAACGTACTGGTTATTTTAAATTATAAAACAAACTAGTCGTTTTATAAAAAATTTCACAAGTTGTAAAAATATGTTTAGAACTTGTTTTTATCTGATTGTGAAATTATTTTAAAACTCTTTTTAAAAATGGTTTGGTATTAGGTTGGTATGTTACAACACTTATAAAATAAAGCAACCACAATAGCAAAGCAAATAAATATGTAAATCTTTATGGCCAAAAATTTGTTTGGTCTTGCCAGAGCCTTTTAGCAAGACCAAACTAGGTCACGGGGTCACAACACATAAACAACCACAATGATGGACTTGAGTGCATCTTGTTGTCTTGAGTATCTCCCACTGACTCCTAGATCCGTGTTGTCTTCAGTCTTTCTTCCGGGTCTTTAATGTTACAATTTTACAAAAAAATATATAAAATAAAAGAACCCTAATCTATTACAACTTTGAACCATCAAAGTGGCCAAAACCATAAAACCAAAAAACAGAATTATATTACAACACAACCACAAGGTCTGGCCAGATTTACATATATTTTCTAATCACAATAATCAATCGGGCAAACTATTGGTCAAGAATAATAAAATTGTTGACCACAATTTTGTTGCCCTAATATTCTACATAGATCATAAACTTAAAAAAAAACTTTAAATTTGTGATCTATAACCGGTTAAAAGGAGACCGACACCAATTTGCATGTTGTAAACCTGGCTCTGATACCACTGTTGGGTTTCAGTGGCATCTTTAGATTTTAATTATATCAAAACAGGTTTGATAAATATAATAATTAAACCGGTAATTATTAACGCAGCGGAATATTAACATTAAAACCTATACCAAAAGTGAAACCGACAGGATCCGGTTACAGACATGCAAATACGGTTAATAATAATTTAATCTACCGATGAGATAAAATTATACCTTTGGTTAATAAATAACCGTTTGAGACACCAAGGGTTCAACGAACGAATGGTAGAAACGAACACGAACAGCGATGACGGTGACTCCGTGAATAACAAGCACCAAGTTGCTTGCCTACTTGCTTGAATATATTATCTCACAACACTATCTCACCTTTTGTTTACAATGCAATTGTCGAACAAGATCAAAAAATCAAAAAGGTGATTTTTTCTTCTTTTGTGCGACGGCAGACTTTTGGGAAAAAAGGGTGAAGGAATTATTTCCTAATGATCCCTTTTAACCTAAAACTAATCGTACTTAGTGAGCCTTAAGCCCAGTTAAATTAGTTTGAGCCCAACACGCAAAATAAACATGTTATTCATTTAATTAAGTTAAACGAATAAATATAATTTATAAACGGTATAAATTACAACCGTGTCTTTCGTTCGTGATTACCAATTAAACGAGTTAAGTGGATTTAATGTTCGTTGCCCTTGGTGTAACTCTTACGGGTCATAACTCGGTTAGCCACGTTAATTTATCGGGTCCGGACATATTAAATCCAACAGACCATACAAAGCTTTGCTCAATTTGTACACACGATGAGGATAATCAGGATCTTCAAAACCCGGAGGTTGTCTGTGTTAGGGTTATTTCCAGTTAAGATTTACTTTGTACTTATTTTATACTTTATGTATAGTCTAGGGTCTATTTTGTATTTTCCCTAAAAATGTAATTGTTGCTTAAAAGCATGTAGTGTGAGAGTGTGAGGAGAGAGGCTAGATCACTATTTCACGTTAGAGAGAGAACTAAGTGTGTGTGATTTATTTTCTCCTGCATTTGTACTACAAAACCTGCTTTGATCATCAATATACAAAGAGAATTATTAGTAATGAACTGTGTTTGTGTATGAATCATTCTGATCATTGAGCGATATCATCGATCCAATTGAACCTATCAATTGGTATCAGAGCTGTTGGTATTGTGTTCTTCGCTATTCATCAAGCAAAACACTACAATATTGCTCAAAAATCATGATCTGAATGAATTGTTGCTGTTTTTAGTTGTGATTTATCATCGCAATCACTCCTAATTCACAATAATCGTGCAAATTCCATCAGATTATCATCAGATCTGAGGAATTAAGAAGATTGAAAAAGTTACTGTTCGATCAAATTTTGCTCAAATTCATCAAAATTTGATCATGTTTTGGATTGATTGAGATTAGGGATTGTTAATCGGACTATTTCACTGCTTGTGTGTGAATTTTGAACGAATTGGACAAGTTTTTGATAAACCCAGAAAAATTCTCATGATGAAGATGATGAACAGTATGAACTTGGTTGAAGATTAACTTGCCGGGTGATAAAATTGACTTAGAAAATTTCCTTTGGACTTAGATTTGTGAACAATTAGGTCCTGTGCAGCCGTGTAAAGGATTTTGTGCTAGACGGGTAAAGAATTTGACGAGGAAAAAGTGTACTGTTCAGCCGGATCAAGTACTGTTGTGCCGGGTAATACACTGTTACGCCGGGTGATTAACAATTCAGCCGGGTGATCTAAAACTTTGTAGCCGGGTAAACAACTTTGCTGTCGTGTGATCGTCAACTGTTTAGCCGGGTAAAGCTTTTTGCCGTGTCAAGATTCAAGCCGGGTCAAGTTATTGTCGTGTGAAGTTAATACTATTATGCCGGGTAACTGTTCTGCCGGGTCAAGAAGTCAAGTGTTACAACTATTCAGCCGGGTCAACTGTTTAGACGGGTGAAGATTTTCTCTCTGCCGGGTGAAGAACAAAAGCTACTGTTCAGCCGGGTGAAGAAGGATTTTTCACTGTTCAGCCGTGTGACTCATTTTTAGTGTTTTAATCCTTGTTTTCTTATCTTGTCTTTAATTACTTGTCTTTATTTTAGTATTTTAACTATTTCTTTTCAAAAATCTTTAAAAAACACAAAAATATTTTCATTAAAAATTGTTTAAATGGCACCTAATGATGACTCTGATAACCGTGTTCCTAGACTTGTCAATCGTGCAGATTTCAAGATTTGGACGATTAGACTGAAGCATCATCTTTGCTCAATAGACAATGATCTTTGGAAGTCAATTGACAAGGGTCCTCACATACCTACACAGACAGCTCCAGATAGTGCAAGTACCTACACCAAGGACTCTACTGAACCTTATCTAGAGGATAATTTGTCAGCAGAAGATTTAAGGAAAGTGAAGAATGATAGCAAAGCATATTCTTTGATGTGTAAGGGATTGCCACTACAAGTACTGTCAAGGTTGGATACCTATCAAACAGGTTATACATTGTTCAAAGCTTTAAAATCCATTTGTGAAGGAGGTGAACAACTCAGAAGTCTCAAGAAACAAATGCTGAAGAGACAGTTGGAGTTATTTGAACATATTGCTGGAGAATCCGTGCACCAGATGATGAATAGGTTTGTTCATCTGACTACTGAAATGTCCAATGTGGGTGCAAAGACAGATCTCCAAGATCTGAATGACAGACTGTTATGTGCACTTCCATCATCATGGAAACAGACTGTGACTTTACTGAAACATACTGAGAAATTCCGATGGACCTAGATTTGCTCATTGCAAAGATAGAGAAAGTAGAGATTGATGAAGGTTCTAGAAACACTGTTAGAACTGGTTCACATGCACAATACAAATATATTGTGAATCCTGCTAATACTGTGGAGAATGCCTTTCTTGCACAAGATTCAACTAGGTTTGAAGATGAGGGTGATTTATTTGTTGGCGCAAGTTTTTATACTGATTCATCATACTTTCCAAGTTCACCAACTTATTCTCAACCTCAATCTCCACCTAGAGCTCAAGTTCAAAGTCAGAATCTGAAGAATCAAGTAGAAAATCAAAGTTCGAATGTCCAAGCAAAAGTGAAAGATGTAATGAACATCTTGTTACAAGACGATGAGACCAAAACTGCCTTTACAGCTTTTATGGCAAGTTTTCAAGCATACTAAAGAAGTCACTTGAGTCAAATGGACGTTGTCCTTCAAGATTTATTTGAGATGGATCCTGATGACGTTGAAGAAATGGATCTGAATTGGCAGATGGTGATGGTTGCATATCGAACACAAAAGCATGCATATGTTAACTGAAGTTTCAAGCCACATGCAAATAAGACGGTAGGATTTGACAAATCAAAGGCCAGATGTTTCAACTGTAACTGCTATGGTCATTTTTGAAGGGAATGCAAAGCCCCTAAGAATCAGAACTATAATGATCAAGCGAGTTCAAGTGGACAGAATCAAGGTCAAGGTCAAAGCTCGCAACAGTCTTCAAGCTATCAAAGCAGAAATCAACGTTTCATTCAGAAACCATATCAAAGTCTTCCCATGCCGGAACTGAAAGATGAAGGAAAGAAACCAGAAGATCAAACTAAAGCACTGGTGGTTAGTGTGAAAGATGGTTATGATTGGAGTGCATATGCAGAACAATTCACATCTGATCTTACATCAAGTTTGGCACTGGTATGTGAAATCGAAGAGGATTGGTCAGAAGAAGGAGATAGTAAAGTGATTGATACTGTGAGTGAAGATTCTGAGGAATACGACTGGAGTGCCAAGTCTGATCCTGTTGAAGAATCTGAGTCAGAAATTGCGCTGATGGCTACATCCAGTGAGTCTTCGTCATCTACTGAACAACCAAAGGTTAGTACTGATTTACCCCCTAATTATGTTCCATTGCCTGCTGATGTGAAAGAAAGGTTATGTTCAGCACAATGCATTCAACAAGTAGAACATTATCGTACTCATTAATTTAAAATTGGTGATAAATTAAGCAAACATGAGAAAATTCATGAACAACTTAAAATTGATCACAAAATTTCCGATGAGAAGATTTTGTCACTAAAAGAATCATGGAACAAAACCTTAAAGGAATTGGAACATGTAACAAAACAACTTGAAGAAATGACAAAGAACTTTGAACAAGAAAAAGTTGCTCATGCTGTCACACAAGTGGAATTAACAAAGGTGAAAAGTTGTAAAACTATGGTTAAACAACTTATAAAAGAAAGAGGAAACAAAACCAAATTATGATTGGGTTTCACTCATGAACAAATGGCCGAATCAATCACACAAACTTTACCTGAAAACTTCAATGAATTTGATCATTCACCTGAAAATGAACGAAAATTCAAAGAAATTCAAAGAAGTAAATCTGAATCCGAAGGATCTGAAGTGTTGATTGAAAGTTTGAAAGAAGAAGATGGTGTGACCACTGAAGCTGATGATGAAGCTAGCAAGAAATCAGAGCCTGTTCTGATTCAACTTGTTGAGTATCCGGAACTGAATCCGAAGACGGAAGAAAAAGTGAAGGATGAAGGTGAATTTTCGGGATACAATGATCCTGAATACATCAAGTGGAAGAATGAACAGAAAGCGAAAGTTGCTGATCAACTGATCAAGAAGCAAGAGGTGAAGCAGACTGAAGTTTCAAAAGGAAAGGTGCAGAAATCGAAATTAACAGTTAATCAATCCGAAACAAAACAGTCAAAAGGTAAAAGTGTCATAAAATCAAATGACAACACCAAAGCTCAAATTGTTAAAACTGACAAGGTCAAACCTGTCAAAAGGAAAGGAAAAACAATTAAGTTTGTGTCTGCAGGAACCTTTGATTTGAACGGATCTTATGGTAAACCAATCAATTCTCCAATCAAATCTAACTCTGGTCTGAAAACAGGTTCAGGTCCTAAGTCTTCCGCTGTCAATGATAAAAGAATTGAATCAAAGAGGTTAACCAAACAAGATAGTTTAAAATCGAATCAAGTTCCAAAGCAATCAAAATCACAGTCAAAATCTCCTCAAAAGAACGTTAATCTAAAACCGAACAAAAATGATAATGAATCACGTGTGGGTTCAACATCAAAAGTTAACAATCGGCTCTTTAGGATTAGCAAGAAACATTGTGAGATTTGTGATCGTTATAATCATGCAACTGCTGAATGTTTCTTTAACAGGTACTGCAGTTTCTGTGACAAAAGAAACCATTCTTCAGAAGAATGTTTTTATAACAAATTTTGTGATATTTGTGAAAGGCGAAATCATGACACAAAGGATTGTTTCTTTCGAACAAACTCATCACGAGAAATGACTCAATTTCCAAATTTTCAAAGAAATCAGTCAATTGGTTTTCAAAATGTTAATCAAAGTCATTCTCCTGTCTTGAGAAACTTCAATCGAAACAATTCAATTTCTAATAACTTTTCATCAAGAAATGTGCAGGTTAACAGTTTTAAACCGAGAGCTTTGATGGTAAGAAATCAGAAATTTGAAAATAACCTTGATCCTAAGTTAGAAGAAAGGTTTACTGCTTTGAGAAGAAAGCAATCAATTCAAGCCAATGGGCGAAACAATTTTCAGCAAAATCTCTCAAATGAAACAAATTTTCAAAATCTTCATTATCAACAAGTTACTGTTACTGATAGATTCGGAAAACCCAAGACCATGTGGGCCTGGGTTGACCAAACTAACTAAGTGATTGTTGAATTGCAGGTACGCCCAAGAAGACCTATCAACTCATGGTTCGTTGATAGTGGGTGTAGCCGGCATATGACAGGCAACCATGCCTTGCTTCAAGACTTTAAGCTAAAGAATGGTACACATGTTGCATTTGGAGGAGATGCTGGTGGTAAAATAACTGGAGAAGGAACTGTGTCAAATGGAGTCATTAGCTTTGATAAAGTCAACTACCGTGCACAGTTGAACTTTATTTTGCTAAGTGTATCTCAAATGACAAATCATATTCAACTTTATTTGATGATTCTTTCTGTTATATACTCAAACCAGGTTTCAAGATTGACAATGAATGGGTAGTGGTTAAAGCTCCAAGAGATCGTGATGTATACAAGCTTGATATGTCGCAGATTGATGCTGAAACCGAAACTACTTGTCTCATTGCGCATGCTTCAAATGATGAGAGTCAGCTTTGGCATAGACGGCTGGGCCATTCAAACTTCAGAAACATGAATCGACTGGTGACTGGAAATCATGCTGTAGGAATACCATCAAAGAAGTTCTCTACAACTGATCTCTGTCCAGCATGTTTGAAAGGAAAACAGCACCGAATGTCTTTTAAGTCCAAGCAAGAACACTCCATTTCAAAACCCTTACAGATGCTACATATGGATCTTTTTGGACCAACAAATGTTCAAAGCATCGGAAAGAAGTCTTATTGTTTTGTCATCATTGATGATTTTACTAGATTTTCTTGGGTTTATTTCTTGCATGTTAAATCTGAAACTGTTGAGTTGTTAAAAGAATTTATCGTCAAAGTTGAAAATCAGTTGGATTGTAAAGTGAAAACTTTGAGAAGTGATAATGGAACATAATTTAAGAACGCTAATGTTGATTTGTTTTGTGCAGAAAAAGGAATTGCTAGACAATTTAATGCTCCAAGAACGCCTCAACAAAACGGGGTTGCGGAACGGAAAAATCGGACACTAATTGAAGCAGCAAGATCCATGCTCGCAGATGCCAAAATCCCTATCACATTCTGGGACGAAGCTATTGCTACTGCGTGTATTGTACAAAATAGAACATTATTGGTTCAGGATAAAAATAAAACATCTTATGAGTTGTTATTTGGAAGAAAACCAAATATTTCTTTCTTGAAAGCATTTGGTTGTCCTGTATCGATTCTAAATTTAAGTGATCATCTCGGGAAATTTGAGTCAAAATCTGACGATGGATTTTTCCTTGGTTATTCGTCTGTTTCTAAAGCTTATCGAGTTTTTAATAGCAAAACAAACACTGTTATTGAAACTATTAACGTAAAGTTTTTAGAAAATTCGTTTCCGTCAGTGGCACATGGTCCCGAATGGTTGTTTGATTTAGATTCGTTATCAAAATCTTTCAATTCTAACTTGTTTGATTTTTCAGGAAAAGCGAGGAAAGAATCAGGTGACTTAGGATGCTTTAGCGATGATTCTGATAATGACGATGATAGCAATCTAAATTCTGAGTATCCGTTCATGTCATTTCATAATCCTGATATGTCAAATCTAGTCAAGCTCCGGGTCCTTCTGGTTCTCAAGAAGATCAAGAATCGAATATTCTTGGTGATGATGTTCATCCGCAAAGTTCTCCTAATGATGGTGGCTGTTCAAAATCAACCATCATCAGATCCGAATGTTGAAGTTATTCCAGAATCCTTTGACTACTTCATCAATTCACCGGATCAAATTCCTAATTTCACTCCGCATACTTCTACCATTCTACAAGATCTACCGAATCTGAATCAGTCTAATCTGGAGAGTCAAGTGTAAGGAGATGTCATATCAACTCATCCAATTCACAAGAAACATCCTGTCTCTCAGATTATCGGGCCATTGAATCAGAGAACTACAAGAAGTCAAACTGAGCAAGCAAATGTTTGTCTTTATTCATGTTTTCTTTCTCAAGTGGTGCCAAAGAACATTTCAGAAGCTTTGCAAGAAAATAGTTGGGTTGAAGCCATGCAAGAGGAGTTACTTCAATTTCGCAAACAAGAAGTTTGGAAATTAGTGGACTTACCTGAAGGAGAAAATGCGATTGGTACAAGATGGTTGTACAAGAACAAGCCAGATGAACGTGGCATTGTTGTGAGAAACAAAGCAAGACTTATTGCACAAGGTTACACTCAAGAAGAAGGTATTGACTATGAAGAAGTGTTTGCTCCGGTCGCTCGACTTGAAGCTATTCGCGTTTTTCTAGCTTATGCCTCTTTCATGAAGTTTAAAGTGTTTCAAATGGACGTCAAAGGCGCTTTTCTGTATGGACCAATTACCGATGATGTTTATGTCAGACAACATCCGGGTTTTGAAGATCCTGGCTATCCACATCGTGTATACAAATTGAGCAAAGCTTTATATGGTCTACATCAAGCTCCAAGGATTTGGTACGAGACGTTATCTAAACATTTGCTAGAACATGGGTTTACAAGAGGTCAGATTGATCCAACTTTGTTTATGAAGCGGGAAAATGAAGATCTTTTATGTGTTCAAGTGTATGTGGATGATATCATCCTTGGATCAACCAGTGCGTCCATGTGCAAAGAGTTTGAAGAAATCATGAAGTCAAGATTTCAGATGAGTTCGATGGGGGAGATTAATTTCTTTCTCGGATTGCATGTAAAACAATCAGCAGACGGAATTTTTATCAACCATTCAAAGTTTGTTGAGAAGTTGCTGAAGAAGTTCAAAATGCAGGATTGTCAGACTATTCGAACTCCATCTGATGTGAATTGCAAGATACAGCCGGATTCAAAAGGCAAATCCGTTGATCAGACACTGTACAGATCGATGATTGGTTCACTGATGTATCTTACTGCATCAAGGCCAGACATTATGTATTCTGTATGTGTGTGCGCAAGATATCAGTCTGATCCAAAAGAGTCGCACCTGGTTGCTGTGAAACGTATTTTCAGATACCTTAAAGGGAAACCGAATCTCGGGTTATGGTATCCTTATGAAGGCAATTTTGAATTATATAGTTATTCTGATAGTGACTTTGGTGGGTGTGCTCTTGACATGAAATCGACTACGGGTGGATGTCAATTTCTGGGTCCTAGACTTGTTTCTTGGCAATGCAAAAAGCAGACCAACGTTTCTATATCCACAGCTGAAGCAGAGTATATCGCTGCATCTGCAGGATGTTCTCAAGTTTTGTGGTTACAAAACCAATTGCTTGACTACGGGTTTAACTTTCTCAAAACTCCTATTTACATAGACAACACTCAAAAACCAAACATATTGAAATTCGATATCACTTTTTAAGAGACAACTCTGAAAAAGGTTTAATAATTTTGATTAAAGTTCATACCGACAAACAACTGGCAGATCTTTTCACAAAATCTTTTTTGTCAGGGCGGTTTGAATTCTTAATTCAATCCATAGGATTAATCAACCATGATTAATTCTAATTTTTGAAAAATCAACAAAAATCAGAAAATATAAAAGCCAAAAATAAAATAAGTTGATGCCAAGTATTGATTCCTTTGTCTTTTATTTTATTGTTTTGCATTGTATGTGTGCATGAAAAAGAGAAAAGCAAAAACAAAATACAAAAGCAAAAAGAAAAAGAAAATATCATGTCATAAGAATCAATATTGCAAAAAGTGAGAAATGATAGTTACACTAGACATTATTTGTTACATCATTTTTAATAAAGACTGATGAATGTTAATTGATGTGCTAGACAGCTCAGGCAATTAGACTGAAAAAGTAAGTTCATTGTTGACAAATCTAAACTTAATGATCGTTGTGTTAAGTTCCATTGCTATACATGTTTAGATATATATCTTTTCATGCATTACTTGTTATGAAAGCTGTGCATAATCAGGTAACGATGCAGTCTATTCAGTGTGATGAACCGCATCGTGAGCTTCTTTGTTGTGGTATCCACAGACCTGAAGTCTCACACGAAGTCTCTTTTGAGCTTCAAGGTGCAACAAAAGATTCCCAAAGTTGGAACATAAAGAGTCCCAAATGTGGACCATCACCAAACAAAAATTCCAAAAAGGAATTCAGAAGATTCCCAAGGGGAACGATAGGAAATTGAAAATTCCAAAATGGAATTAAAAAGAAGTCCCAAAGTGGACCAAATCCGAATAGAACCCAGATTCCACACTGTTTATGATTGTAAGTGACCAGGTTTTTGTGCAATGTGCATTCAAGTGGTGGTTGATAAGGAAATATGTTGACATATGTATACATGTGGGTGGGTCACATAAGTCATTTTAATCGAACCTTAAATATCATCATGATACTGAAAAAGTAAGTGTGTCAACTCGAGCTAATTGATATGTTTTCATATCATCACTCAATCAAACATAAGTCAAATGTCTATTCAAAACTTGCAAAACATGTTCAGATAATGTGTGGTATGATCTCACTGCGATATTTTGATTCATTGCATTGCATATGTCTTTATTTTAATGTGTGTGCTTTGTGTGTGCAGGCATATGGAATCTTTATTGACACATCGACATCCTTGTTAAACTTAAAAATTTCAAGAAATTTCAAGTTTAGGGGGAGAATAAATTGAAGAAGAAAAATATTTGAAAAAATCCAAAAATACTTTGAATAAGTGTGTATTGAATGAACAAGATTATGTGGTATGAAAAGCAAAGGTATTGGATGTGTCAAAAACAAACCCAAGGTCTTGTGATGTTTTTTTTTTTAAGAAATTGCTTCGGGATATAGAAATTTTGGTTGTGCAAAAACAATTTTGAAAAAGAAAAAGTGGTTTTATTGAACTAAATTGTTACTAAATTGTTTCCCTAACAAATGTTTTTGATTAATTAATGTGACAAACCCTAATAAGGATGTCTAGTCTAATTAATATGTCGAGAATGTTTGCAGGTACAATAAATGCAGTTGAAAAAAGTCAACAGACGGAAAAAGAAGAAAATTGTCAAAGTCTTTATTCGCCGGGTGAAGATATCAGAAACACTATTTAGCCGGGTAATGAAGATACTATTTAGCCGGGTAAAGTTGTGTGCCTGATATGAGCCGGGTGATTGTGTGAAAGAAGACAGTCGGGTGAAGATATTATGACTACTATATGGCCGGGCAATGAACATGTCAAATATCTGTCGGGTGAAGGAGTCTTTAATATCTGCCGGGTGACAAGTTGTGTTACTATACAGCCGGGTGAAGAAATGTTATTACTGTACTGCCGGGTAAAAGAGAAGTTATCTTGCCGTGTAAGTGAATAACACTGTGTAGCCGGATAAAAGTATTACAACTGTGTTGCCGGGTGATGAAGAAAAGCATGCCGGGTGATGAAGAGAAGCATGTCGGGTGATGAAGATATCACTATGCAGCCGGGTAAAGAACAAACACGTCATTGTGCAAGCCGGGTGATGTTTTGAAGACTACTATGCTGCCGGGTGATGACTAAAATCAAACAGGTGTAGTTGTTCCTAACCTTTACCCGTCTCTACAGTGGTTTACCCATCTCTACAGTGGTTGACCCGTCAAGTGTTTTACATGGTTTTATGTTGACCCGTCACATGTTGCGACTTATCTCAAGTACTTGACCCGTCCCAACAGTGCATGACACGGCTCAACAGTGCTTGACCCGTCAAGGCTTATTGGGCTTTTAAGTGTTTACCCGTCTAAGTTGTTTACCCGTCCCTTAAGTTTGACCTAAATTTTTCAAGCATATAAAACCCGCCTCTTCACAAAACACTTGTCATTTTTCACATTCACTTTCAAGCACAAATCCCCTGCACAAAAATTGTTGATTATCATATTCAATCAATCGTTCTGTAACAAGTTATATTGATTGAATAAGGTAAAATTTACATGTTTCGAGCTTGATAAACCTGCAAATCGACTGTTAAAATGAAAAACGATGATGAACAGTACTTGATCAACTGAATCGACATTTTGATTTTGCGTGTTAAAACTGAAATCGAATGTTGTTTTAGATGTATTTACTGTAGATTATCAACAATCAATCATTAATTTGCATCAATATCCCTTAAAATCAACAGAATCAATCAAATTGTTCATAACTGTTAAACCGCCATTGATGACCTGTTCTTAAGTATTAACTTCAAAAGGATAAAATGTGTGTTAAACATTGACAAATCATTGTTGAAACAGAACTTAATATGTTAAACAACTTCATCATACAAATGTCAAATTTGTGTTCTTAAGTGTTTAACTGTTTAATTGTAAAATGTTGAATGATCATTAAAATCCTAAGTTGTTTGATCAAAGTGATGAAAATCAGATTGTTAGATCAATTTAGGAGTTAAAATGATTATGTGAATGTTTTACTTTTATTACTGTTTGTTCAAACACTTATGAAAAATTTGAAATTTATTAATGAAGAATTTAACACATTTGACTTGTTTGTTTTTGTAAACAGATGGAAAATTTGAAGTTTGAGCCAAAGCACAATCTTGTTGCTTGTTTAGATGAGTCTATTCCAGAGACTGAGGGCTACAGAGATATGATGAGATTTATCAAGAGAACAAAGTATGTTTATGCCATGTGTGCTAAGCCAGTGATATATGCAAGACTGATCAAGAGTTTCTGGAGAACAGCTAAAGTTGTGACTAATGAGGCTGGGGTGATTGTTGTTAGAGGGAACATCACCAGAGACTTAGTATTGACTGTATCTGAAGAAGCTATCAGAACAGCATTGAGGATTGATGAGGATGAGATAGGAGCCAATGATGAGCTGACAGTTGCTGAATGTCAAACGTGTTTTGTTAATATGGGTCACAGTTTGTCAGAGCTAGATTGGGAAAGAAATGGAAGTTACTGTGTTATGTTATTCAACAGTGCATGTCAAGAAGAAGTGCTGGTTTTGACAACTTCCCATCTGACATAGCATCCCCCATTGTAGCAATTGCAGAAAATAAACCATTCAATATGTCGAAGTGGATCATGAATGGGTTTATATTCAATCTGGTGAAGGGAAAGAGGTTCAAGTTTCTAATGTATCCGAGATTCTTGCAACTGATGATCAATATGGCTTATCCTATTATCAGATCAGAAGGTTTATATACTGAAGACATGAATGATTTATCCTATAGGAAGATGAGTATAGGGAATGTACCAAGTGTTGAGTTATTTGACTATATGAGGGATATAGCAAATAATGAGGAGGAAATAGGAGTAGTATATTATCACATATCTAATGGAGAGATTGTGAATCCATTAGATCTTGTTGATAAAGAGATTGATGAAGATGAGAGTGAATCTGACAATGGTGATGATAATGATGATGATGATGATGATAGTGGTTATGATGGAAATAGTGATGATAGTGCTGAATTAGTACATGAGGAGGCAGAAAATGTGGAAGTTGATGAAATTGTGGGATTTGAAACAGAAAATGTCAAAGTTTTTGAACCAGTTGTGACTGAAGAACCTGTTGAGGTTGCTAGTGTTGTAGAAGAAATGGTTGTTGAAAATCCTAAGTCTATCACAATACAGTATGTTAGATCTCGAAGATCTAAGTCTGTGATTGAGCGTGCATTGGTTGAGGAACCTAGTGTGATAGAATGTGTTGATGAGCCTGAACAGATAGATATTGTTCAGATCGCTCAGGAAGTAATGGCCGAAGTAGAAACTACTGCACAGGTAGTTGATGATACTGATGCTGGCATTACTGTTTCTGTGCCAGTTGACATACCCACCACATCATCTCCAGTAGCTGAAAACATTGAACAATTTTTGGAGTCTTCACCAAAAATTGTGTCAAGTGTTGATGTTAATGAGGATAAACAGAAAATCGCTGAGTTAGAAGAGATGGTAGCAAAACTCCTGGATGCTAATGAACAGTTAAAGGCATCAAATGATCGAAAGAAGAAAAGACTAGAAGAGTTTTGGGCCACTCATAATCAGAATCTTGAAACATTCAAAGCATTGGATGCTGATTATTTGAAAATGAAGGAGGATTATGGAATGTTAAAGTCTGATTATGAAACCTTGAAGGAGAACATGAAAATTTGAAGAATGATTATAAAGAGTTGAAGGCAGAATTCAATACTCTTGATGCTGAAAAGGAAATGTTGGAGAAATGGCTAGAAAAAACCAGATCGAAGAAGTCAGGGTCCACATCAGATAAAGATTTTTCAGATGAAGTGATGGAAGTGACTGAACCTTCTCAAGAAGCAAAAGTTTATTATACTAGAGCACGTGGCACGACAAATGTGGGCATAAGGGTTGAGTCTCCAATTACTATTCCCGATGAAGCTGCTGAAACTGTCATTCCTGACAAGGCTGAGGGAAAAAGAAAGTTAGATGTACTGCCGGAGATTACTGGTGAAGAAAGTTGTACCAAAAAGGCAAGACTGGATGAAGAAAGTCAGATTGAGCCGATTCAATCTATGACTGAAACTGAAGTGGCTGAGATGGCAAAGGTTGATGAGACTATGATAGAAGCTGAAGTTGATAAAACAGTTCAGATTGAGCCGATTCAATCTGAATCTGTAGTGATAGAGGAAGTGCCTGAAGTAGTTGAAGTGATTGAGACTGTGCCAGAAAATGTGACTGAAGAAGCATTTCAGCTTGAGCCGGTTCAAACTGAAACTGCACTAATGATTGAGGCACTAGATGATCTTGACGACATTGACTTTACTGAGTCTGAACCTGAAGCTGAGCCTGAAACTAATCCTGATGATGAGATTCCAGCTGATTTACCTGAACGCTTTGCTTATCTTGAGAAGATGAAGAACAATGCAGTGTATCTGAATGGGCTGACTGTGAGTCAAATTAATGAAGAGTATGAGAAATGTTTGACTGCACAAGATAAAGCTGTTGCTGATGAGAAAGAATTTATAGTTGAAATGGGTGAATGGACACCATTACAAGAAAGTTTGAATATTGACGATTTACCTCCACAAGAGCTTTATCATCAAAATCCGGAAGAGATGTCCAGCAGAAACATGCGAGAATGGTTGAGTTCGAGGAACTATCCATATAGAACTTTGAAGAAGTTGAAACATGAATCTATGAAGAAAATTGTTGTAAGCTTTATGAAGACTGAAAAGATGTACAATCGGATGTTCTATCTGGATTACAACAACCCTCAATACTATGAGCTGACCAAGAGATACAAAGTTCTCGGACGAAAAGAGTTACCGGTGATGGCTTTACCAGAAGATGCGCACAAAAAGAGGAAAGAGTTGATTGATATGTTTCCGAGTGAAGTCAAATCATACAATGTGCCTATGGACGTACGAGAATCATGGCATAAATCAGCCACAGCAGGTGATGTTGTAAGATCACTGCTAAGCAAGGGTCAGTCGGTTGCTGAACTTCTTGATTCTATGATCATACCGGAGAAGTCCAAAAAGGTAAATATTATTGCATGGAAATAAGACGAAGTGTTTGATGCGTTCTTGATCAAAAGAGTAAATGGGTTATGCGATGTATACCATTACTACTCTAGTATTTTCAAGTTAGAGGTACAAGATTTGAAGGAGTTACACAAGCTAAGATTGATTAATCACACGCATGCTGAGCGTGGTGATAAGTGTGCGATACTGCTTGATGCTGGGATAAGTCGTATGCCAAAGTATTTGGAGTTTAGAGGACAACAGGAGGATAGTGCCTATGTTCAATCAAAGAAAACGAGAAAACAGAAGAAGTTGGTGGTGAGTGAGGATATGTACTTAGAAGAATTTTCTGATGAATACTTTGATAAGGTAACTGATCCGGGGTTGAAAGTGATAGATGGTACTCAAGCTACAAAGCCAATTCTTAAGTTTTTCTACAATCAGGAAACTTTTGAGTTGAAACTAGTACGAAACTTGGAGGACTGGGATAAGGACATGATCACCTTATTCAGTACGTTCGAGCTGAAGTTGCTACATCCTTCATACATCGATCATCTGAGAACTTACAGAATGGAGAAGTGCAAAGACAAAGTTGCTAAAGCCGATCGAAACTTGTTTATGGTAATGATTGAGGTGATTGCTGCTACGTCAGAGAAAATTCGACTAAGGAAGGCATTACTCAATGCTAACCTTGTGAAGGTCGATATTCCGGAGATAGAGTTTATGCGAGTGTCTGCGAAGGGTACACTGGAAGTGCAAGTCAAAGGGCGAGAACTGCCATATGAATTTTATGCTAATATTGATTTTGCAGGTTTAACTCTTGATTCTCTGAGACGAATGAATGCATGTGCTATCCTTACAAACGAGTCAAAGCCAAGACAAGCAAAGATCGCAGAAAAGTTCAAGTCATGCATCGAGGAAGCGTTGAAAGAACAAGAAGAATACAAAGGGAAAGAGTTGCTAGATGTCAAAGAAGAATCTGAAGATTGGTGAGAGAGATTGAAGCTGAACAAGATGAAAACTGTTTGAAGATTTTGTTGAAGTCCAAAGATAAATCTTAGGGGGAGTACTGTTAGGGTTATTTCCAGTTAAGATTTACTTTGTACTTATTTTATACTTTATGTATAGTCTAGGGTCTATTTTGTATTTTCCCTAAAAATGTGATTGTTGCTTAAAAGCATGTAGTGAGAGAGTGTGAGGAGAGAGGCTAGATCACTATTTCACGTTAGAGAGAGAACTAAGTGTGTGTGATTTATTTTCTTCTGCATTTGTACTACAAACCTGCTTTGATCATCAATATACAAAGAGAATTATTAGTAATGAACTGTGTTTATGATTGAACTGTGTTTGTGTATGAATCATTCTGATCATTGAGCGATATCATCGATCCAATTGAACCTATCAGTCTGACATAAACATCATCGGTAATTGGTCCATACAGAAAAGCGCCCTTGACGTCCATTTGGAACACT
Organism: Tagetes erecta; assembly: GCA_030867185.1. Taxonomy (NCBI): domain Eukaryota; kingdom Viridiplantae; phylum Streptophyta; class Magnoliopsida; order Asterales; family Asteraceae; genus Tagetes; species Tagetes erecta. Next base: position 11,278,882 of record CM061497.1, read on the forward strand.
TTAAACTTCATGAAGAGGCATATGCTAGAAAAACGCGAATAGCTTCAAGTTGAGCGATCGGAGCAAACATTTCTTCATAGTCAATACCTTCTTCTTGAGTGTAACCTTGTGCAATAAGTCTCGCTTTGTTTCTCACAACAATACCACGTTCATCTGGCTTGTTCTTGTACAACCATCTTGTACCAATCACATTTTCTCCTTCAGGTAAATCCACTAATTTCCAAACTTCCTGTTTGCGAAATTGAAGTAACTCCTCTTGCATGGCTTCAATCCAACTATTATCTTGCAACGCCTCTGAAATATTCTTTGGCACCACTTGAGAAAGAAAACATGAATAAAGACAAACGTTTTCTTGCTCAGTTTGACTTCTTGTAGTTCTCTGATTCAACGGCCCGATAATCTGAGAGACAGGATGTTTCTTGTGAATTCGATGAGTTGGTATGACATCTCCTTGCACTTGACTCTCCAGATTAGACTGATTCAGATTCGGTAGATCTTGTAGAATGGTAGAAGTATGCGGAGTGAAATTAGGAACTTGATCCGGTGAATTGATGAAGTAATCAAATGATTCTGGAATAACTTCAACATTCGGATCTGATGATGGTTGATTTTGAACAGATCCACCATCATTAGGAGAACTTTGCGGATTAACATCATCACCAAGAATATTCGATTCTTGATCTTCTTGAGAACCAGAAGCACCCGGAGCTTGACTGGATTTGACATGATCAGGATTATGAAATGACATGAACGGATACTCAGAATTGAGATTGCGATCATCGACATTATCAGAATCATCGCTAAAGCATCCCAAGTCACCTGATTCTTTTCTCGCTTTTCCTGAAAAATCAAACAGGTTAGAATTGAAAGATTTTGATAACGAATCTAAATCAAACAACCATTCGGGACCATGCGCCACTGACGGAAACGAATTTTCTAGAAACTTTACGTTAATAGCTTCAATAACAGTATTTGTTTTGCTATTAAAAACTCGATAAGCTTTAGAAACAGACGAATAACCAAGGAAAAATCCATCGTTAGATTTTGACTCAAATTTCCCGAGATGATCACTTAAATTTAGAATCGATACAGGACAACCAAATGCTTTCAAGTAAGAAATATTTGGTTTTCTTCCAAATAACAACTCATAAGATGTTTTATTTTTATCCTGAACCAATAATGTTCTATTTTGTACAAAACACGCAGTAGCAATAGCTTCGTCCCAAAATGTGATAGGGATTTTGGCATCTGCAAGCATGGATCTTGCTGCTTCAATTAGTGTCCGATTTTTCCGTTCTGCAACCCCATTTTGTTGAGGCGTTCTTAGAGCACTAAATTGTCTAGCAATTCCTTTTTCTGCACAAAACAAATCAACATTAGCGTTCTTAAACTCTGTTCCATTATCACTTCTCAAAATTTTCACTTTACAATCCAGCTGATTTTCAACTTTGACGATAAATTCTTTTAACAACTCAGCAGTTTCAGATTTAACATGCAAGAAATAAACCCAAGAAAATCTAGTAAAATCATCAATGATGACAAAACAGTAAGACTTCTTTCTGATGCTTTGAACATTTGTTGGTCCAAAAAGATCCATATGTAGCATCTGCAAGGGTTTTGAAATGGAGTGTTCTTGCTTGGACTTAAAAGACATTCTGTGTTGTTTTCCTTTCAAACATGCTCGACAGAGATCAGTTGTAGAGAACTTCTTCGATGGTATTCCTACAGCGTGATTTCCAGTCACCAGTCGGTTCATGTTTCTGAAGTTTGAATGGCCCAGCCGTCTATGCCAAAGCTGACTCTCATCATTTGAAGCATGCGCAATGAGACAAGTAGTTTCGGTTTCAGCATCAATCTGCGACATATCAAGCTTGTATACATCACGATCTCTTGGAGCTTTAACCACCACCCATTCATTGTCAATCTTGAAACCTGGTTTGAGTATATAACAGAAAGAATCATCAAATAAAGTTGAATAAGATTTGTCACAAATTTGAGATACACTTAGCAAATTAAAGTTCAACTGTGCACAGTAGTTGACTTTATCAAAGTTAATGACCCCATTTGACACAGTTCCTTCTCCAGTTATTTTACCACCAGCATCTCCTCCAAATGCAACATGTGTACCATTCTTCAGCTTAAAGTCTTGAAGCAAGGCATGGTTTCCAGTCATATGCCGGCTACACCCACTATCAACAAACCATGAATTGATAGGTCTTCGAGGGCGTACCTGCATTTCAACAATCACTTAGTTAGTTTGGTCAACCCAGGCGCACATGGTCTTGGGTTTTCCGAATCTATCTGCAACAGTAACTTGTTGATAATGAAGATTTTGAAAATTTGTTTCATTTGAGAGATTTGGCTGAAAATTGTTTCGCCCATTGGCTTGAATTGATTGCTTTCTTCTCAAAGCAATAAACCTTTCCTCTAACTTAGGATCAAGGTTATTTTCAAATTTCTGGTTTCTTACCATCAAAGCTCTGGTTTAAAACTGTTAACCTGCACATTTCTTGATGAAAAATTATTAGAACCAGAATTGTTTCGATTGAAATTTCTCAAAACAGGAGAATGACTTTGATTAACATTTTGAAAACCAAAAGATTGATTTCTTTGAAAGTTTGAAAACGGAGTCATTTCTCTTGTTGGGGTCTTTCGAAAGAAACAATCCTTTGTGTCATGGTTTCTTCTTTCACAGATATCCCAAAATTTGTTATAAAAACATTCCTCTGAAGAATGATTTCTTTTGTCACAGTAACTGCAGTACCTGTTAAAGAAACATTCAACAGTAGCATGATTATAACGATCACATATCTCACAGTGTTTCTTGCTAATCTTAAAGAGCCGATTGTTAACTTTTGATGTTGAACCCACACGTGATTCATTATCAGTTTTGTTCGGTTTTAGATTAACTTGATTTTTTTGTGGATATTTTGATTGTGATTTTGCTTGCTCGTGAACTTGGTTCGATTTTAACACATCTTGTTTGATTACCTTCTTTGATTCAATTCTTTTTCATTGACAGCGGAAGACTTAGGACCTGAACCTGTTTTCAGACCAGAGTTAGATTTGATTGAAGAATTGATTGGTTTACCATAAGATCCGTTCAAATCAAACTTTCCTGCAGACACAAACTTAATTGTTTTACTTTTTGTCACTTTCTTCTTGACAGGTTTAATGTTTTCAGATTTAACAGTTTGAGCTTTGGTGTTGTCATTCGATTTTATGACACTTTTACCTTTTGACTGTTTCGTTTCAGATTGATTAATTGTTAATTTCGATTTCTGCTCCTTTCCTTTTGAAACTTCAGCCTGTTTTTCTTCTTTCTTCTTGATCAGTTGATCAGCAACTTTTGCCTTTTGTTCATTCTTCCATTTGATGTAATCTGGATCATTACATCCTGAAAATTCACCTTCATCCTTCACCTTTTCTTCTGGCTCGGGATTCAGTTTAGGATATTCAACGAGTTGAATTAGAACAGGCCCATATTCATCATCAGCTTTAGTCGTCACACCATCTTCTTCATCCAAACTTTCAATCAACACTTCGGATCCTTCGGATTCGGATTTACTTCTTTGAATTTCTTTGAATTTTTGTTCATTTTCAGGTGAATGATCAAATTCATTGAAGTTTTCAGGTAAAGTTTGTGTGATTGATTCAGGCATTGGTTCATGAGCGAAACCCAATCCTAATTTGGTTTTGTTACCTCTTTCTTTTATAAGTTGTTTAACCATAGTTTTACAACTTTTCACCTTTGTTAATTCCACTTGTGTGACAGCATGAGCAACTTTTTCTTGTTCAAAGTTCTTTGTCATTTCTTCAAGTTGTTTTGTTACCAGTTCCAAATCCTTTAAGGTTTTGTTCCATGATTCTTTAAGTGACAAAATCTTCTCATCAGAAATTTTGTGATCAATTTTAAGTTGTTCATGAATTTTCTCATGTTTGCTTAATTTATCACCAATTTTAAATGAATGAGTTCGATAATGTTCTACTTGTTGAATGCATTGTTCAGAACATAACCTTTCTTTCACATCAATAGGCAAAGGAACATAGTTAGGGGGTAAATCAGTACTAACCTTTGGTTGTTCAGTGGATGACGAAGACTCACTGGATGTAGCCATCAGCGCAATTTCTGATTCAGATTCTTCAACAGGATCTGACTTTGCACTCCAGTCATATTCTTCAGAATCTTCACTTACATCTTCCGTCACTTTACCATCCCCTTCATCAGACCAGTCTTCCTCAATTTCACAAACTAATGCCAGACTGGAAGTAAGATCAGATGTAAACTGTTCTGCATAAGCACTCCAGTTGTATCCATCTTTTACACTAACCACCAGTGCTTTGGTTTGATCTTCTGGCTTCTTTCCTTCATCTTCCAGTTTTGGCATGGGAAGACTTTGATATGGTTTCTGAATGAAACGTTGATTTCTTTGTTGATAACTTGAAGACTGTTGCGAGCTTTGACCTTGACATTGATTCTGTCCACTTGAACTCGCTTGATCATTGTAGTTCTGATTCTTAGGAGCTTTGCATTCCCTTGAAAAATGACCATAGCAGTTACAGTTGAAGCATCTGGCCTTTGATTTGTCAAAACCAACCGTTTTGTTTGCATGTGGTTTGAAACTTCGGTTAACATATGCATGCTTTTGTGTTCGATATGCAACCATCACCATCTGCCAATTCAAATCCATTTCCTCAACGTCATCAGGATCCATTTCAAAAAGATCTTGAAGAACGACATCCATCTGATTCAGATGACTAACTTGATACGCTTGAAAGCTTGCCATGAATGCAGTAAAAGCATTCTTTGTTTCATCATCTTGTAACACGATGTTTATCACATCTTTTACCTTGGCTTGAACAGTAGAACTTTGACTTTCAGATTGTGTTTGAACTTGAGCTCTTGGTGGAGATTGTGGTTGAGAATAAGTTGGCGAGTTTGGAAACTATGATAAATCTGTATAAAAACTTGCGCCAACAAATAGATCACCCTCATCTTCAAACTTAGTTGCATCTTGTGCAAGAAAGGCATTCTCCACAGTATTAGCAGGATTCACAATATATTTGTATTGTGCATGTGAACCAGTTCTATCAGTGTAACACCCTAGGCAAATCCCACATCGGCCGTGGGCAGGAGAGATCTGGGATTTATAAGGAATGTCCGACCTCATATACCAACAACGCGTTTTGGGGCTTAACGCTAGTGGATGAGTGGAAAACTCAACAGTTAAGCATGCTCGAATGACAACAATTTTAGGATGGGTGACCATCCTGGGAAGGTTTCACCCGGGCAACCAAAAGCAAATCCGTGAGCTCTGATGTAGCAAAGCGGACAATATTGGTGGTATGAGGGGCCGGATGTTACAAGTGGTATCAGAGCAACTCCTGTGCCGTTTGGGATGGTGGGGCAAACCTCATCGAGGATGGTGAGTCCCGGGGGTGTTCAAAGGGGCACCTTAGGCAAATCCCACATCCAAGAATGGGATGGTGGGGCAAACCTCATCGAGGACGATGAGTCCAAAAGGGGGGGTGTTTGTAACACCCTAGGCAAATCCCACATCGGCCGTGGGCAGGAGAGATCTGGGATTTATAAGGAATGTCCGACCTCATATACCAACAACGCGTTTTGGGGCTTTACGCTAGTGGATGAGTGGAAAACTCAACAGTTAAGCGTGCTCGAATGACAGCAATCTCAGGATGGGTGACCATCCTGGGAAGGTTTCACCCGGGCAACCAAAAGCAAATCCGTGAGCTCTGATGTAGCAAAGCGGACAATATTGGTGGTATGAGGGGCCGGATGTTACAATCAGTGTTTCTAGAACCTTCACAGTCTGTTTCCAAGATGATGGAAGTGCACATAGTAATCTGTCATTCACGTCTTGAAGATCTGTTTTTGCACCCACATTGGACATTTCATTAGTCAGATGAACAAACCTATTCATCATCTGGTGCACAGATTCTCCAGCAATGTGTTCAAATAACTCCAATTGTCTCTTCAGTTTTTGTTTCTTGAGACTTCTGAGTTGTTCACCTCCTTCACATATCGACTTTAAGGCTTTGAACAGAGTATAACCTGTTTGATAAGTGTCCAACCTTGACAGTACTTGTAGTGGCAATCCCTTACACATCAAAGAATAAGCTTTGCTATCATTCTTCACTTTCCTTAAATCTTCTGCTGACAAATTATCCTCTGGATAAGGTTTAGTAGAGTCCTTGGTATAGGTACTAGCACTATCTGGAGTAGTCTGTGTAGGTATGCGAGGACCCTTGTCAATTGACTTCCAAAGATCATTGTCTATTGAGCAGAGATGATGCTTCAGTCTAATCGTCCAATTCTTGAAATCTGCACGATTGACAAGTCTAGGAACACGGTTATCAGAATCATCATTAGGTGCCATTTTAACAATTCTTTAAAGAAAATATTTTTGGTTTTTGTTGATTTTTGAAAAAAATAGTTAAACTACTAAAGTAAAGACAAGTAATAAATGACAAGATGAGAAAACAAGAATTAAAACAACTAAAAATGAGTCACACGGCTGAACAGTGAAAAATTCTTCTTCACCCTGCTGAACAGTAGCTTTTGTTCTTCACCCGGCTGAGAAAAGTCTTCACACGGCTAAACAGTGACCCGGCTTAACAGTTGTAAGTCTTGTATTCTTTACCCGGCAGAACAGTTACCCGGCAGAATAGTATTAACTTCACACGGCAATAACTTGACCCGGCTTGGAATCTTGACACGGCAGAAAGGCTTTACCCGGCTGAATAGTTGATCACCCGACAGAGTAAATGTTTACCCGGCTACACAGTTGTTGATCACCCGGCTGAATTTGTTAATCACCCGGCGTAACAGTGTATCACCCGGCACAACAGTACTTGATCCGGCTGAACAGTACACCTTTTTCTCGTCAAATTCTTTACCCGTCTAGCACAAAATCCTTTACACGGCTGCACAGGACCTAATTGTTCACAAATCTAAGTCCAAAGGAAATTGTCTAAGTCAATTTTATCACCCGGCTAGTTAATCTTCAACCAGTTCATATTGTTCATCATCTTCATCATGAGAATTTTTCTGGGTTTATCAAAAACTTGTCCAATTTCTTCAAAAATCACACACAATCAGTGAATTGGTCCGATTATCAATCCCTAATCTCAATCAATCCAAAACATGATCAAATTTTGATGAATTTGAGCAAAATTTGATCGAAAGTAACTTTTTCTATCTTCTTAATTCCTCAGATCTGATGATAATCTGATGGAATTTGCACAATCGTTGTGAATTAGTAGTGATTGCGATGATAAATCACAACTAAAAACAGCAACAATTCATTCAGATCATGATTTTTGAGCAATATTGTAGTGTTTTGCTTGATGAATAGCGAAAAACACAATACCAACAGCTCTGATACCAATTGATAGGTTCAATTGGATCGATATTGCACAAATGATCAGAATGATTCGTACAAACAAAACAGTTCAATCAGCAACACAATTCATTACTAAATAATTCTCTTGTATTGATGATCAAAGCAAATATGCAGTACAAATGTAGGAGAATGTAATCACACACACTTAGTTCTCTCTCTAACGTGAATATGTGAATCAGCCTCCCTAAACATTCTCTCACTCCATGCTTTATGCAACAAATACATTTTAGGGAAAATAACAAAATAAACCCTAAACTATACAAAAAGTATAAAACTAGTACAAAGTAAATCTTAAACTGGAAATAACCCTAACATAAACATCTGCTAGAACATGGTTTTACAAGAGGTCAGATTGATCTAACTTTATTCATGAAGCGGGAAAATGAAGATCTTTTATGTGTTCAAGTGTATGTGGATGATATCATCTTTGGATCAACAAGTCCGTCCATGTGCAAAGAGTTTGAAGAAATTATGAAATCAAGATTTCAGATGAGTTCGATGGGAGAGATAAATTTCTTTCGCGGATTGCAAGTCAAACAGTCAGCTGAAGGAATTTTTATCAACCAATCAAAGTTTGTTGAAAAGTTGCTGAAAAGGTTCAAGATGCATGATTGTCAGAATATTCGAACGCCATCTGATGTGAATTGCAAGATACAGCCGGATCCAAAAGGCAAATCGATTGATCAAACACTGTACAGATCAATGATTGGTTCACTGATGTATCTTACTGCATCAAGACCAGAGATTATGTATGCTGTATGTGTGTGTGCAAGATATCTGTCTGATCCAAAAGAGTCGCACCTGGTTGCTGTTAAACGTATTTTCAAATACCTTAAAGGGAAACCGAATCTCGGGTTATGGTATCCTTATGAAGGCAATTTTGAATTATATAGTTATTCTGATAGTGACTTTGGTGGGTGTGCTCTTGACAGGCAATCGACTACGGGTGGATGTCAATTTCTGGGTCCTAGACTTGTTTCTTGGCAATGCAAAAAGCAGACTAACGTTTCTGTATCCACAGCTGAAGCAGAGTATATCGTTGCATCTGCAGGATGTTCTCAAGTTTTGTGGCTACAAAATCAATTGCTTGACTACGGGTTTAACTTTCTCAAAACTCCTATTTACATAGACAATACTGCTGCTATGTTCATTACTGCTAATCCTGTTCAACACTCAAAAACCAAACATATCGAAATTCGATATCATTTTCTTAGAGACAACTCTGAAAAAGGTTTAATAATTTTGATTAAAGTTCATACCGACAAACAACTGGTAGATCTTTTCACAAAACCATTTTTGTCAGGACGGTTTGAATTCTTAATTCAATCCATAGGGTTAATCAACCATGATTGATTCTATTTTTACAAAAACTTAATACAAAATCATAAAATATAAAAAAAACCAAAAATATAATAAGTCGATGTCAAGTATTGATTCCTTTGCCTTTTTATTTTATTGCATTGTGTATGTGTGCATGAAAAAGAGAAAGCAAAAACAAAAAGAAAAGAAAAAAGAAAAGCAAAAGAAAAGGATATTCATTTCATATGAATCTATATTGCAAAAAGTGAGAAATGATAGTTACACTAGACATTATTTGTTTCATCATTTTAATAATAAAGACTGATGAATGTTTATTGATGTGCGAGACAGCTCAGGCAATGAGACTGAAAAAGTAAGTTCATTGTTGACAAATCTAAACTTAATGATCTTTGTGTCAAGTTCCTTTGTTATACATGTCTAAATATATATCTTTTGATGCATTGCTTGTGATGATAGTTGTTCATGATCGGGTAACGATGCAATCTATTTAGTGTGATGAACCGCATCGTGAGCTTCTTTGTTGTGGTACCCACAGACTTGAAGTCTCACACGAAGTCTCTTTTGAGCTTCAAGGTGCAGTAAAAGATTCCCAAAGTTTGAACAAAAAGAGTCCCAAATGTGGACCATCACCAAACAAAATTCCAAAAAGGAATTCAGAAGATTCCCAAGGGGAACAATAGGAAATGAAAAATTCCAAAAAGGAATTCAAAAGAAGTCCCAAAGTAGACCAAATCCGAATAGAACCCATATTCCACACTGTTTATTATTGTAAGTGACCAGGTTTTTGTGCAATATGCATTCAAGTGGTGGTTGATGAGGAAATATGTTGACATATGTATTCATGAGGGTCACATAAGTCATTTTAATCGAACCTTAATCTCATCATGATACTGAAAAAGTAAGTGTATCAATTCGAGCTAATTGGTATGTTTTCATATCATCACTCAATCAAGCATAAGTCAAATGTCTATTCAAAACTTGCAAAACATGTTCAGATAATGTGTGGTATGATCTCACTGCGATACTTTGATTCATTGCATTGCATATGTATTTATTTTAACGTGTGTGCTTTGTGTGTGCAGGCATATGGATTCTTTATTGACACATCGACATCCTTTTTAAACTTAAAAATTTCAAGAAATTTCAAGTTTAGGGGGAGAATAATTTGATAGGTTCAATTGGATCGATGATATCGCTCAATGATCAGAATGATTCATACACAAACACAGTTCAATCATAAACACAGTTCATTACTAATAATTCTCTTTGTATATTGATGATCAAAGCAAGTTTTGTAGCATCGCACATTTGTCACCACGCGCAGCATCAAGCAGCATCGCACATTTGTCACCACGCGCAGCATGCGTGTGATTGATCAATCTTAGCTTGTGCAACTCCTTCAAATCTTGCACTTCTAATTTGAAAATACTAGAGTAATAATGGTATACATCGCATAAACCATTTACTCTTTTGATCAAGAAAGCATCAAACACCTCGTCGTATTTCCATGCAATGATTTTTACCTTTTTGGACTTCTCCGGTACGATCATAGAATCAAGAAGTTCAGCAACCGACTGACCCTTGCTCAGCAGTGATCTTACAACATCACCTGCTGTGGCAGATTTATGCCATGATTCACGTACATCCATAGGTATATTGTATGATTTCACTTCACTCGGAAACATATCGATCAATTCCTTTCTCTTTTTGTGCGCATCCTCTGGTAAAGCCATCACCGGTATCTCTTTTGGTCCGAGTACTTTGTATCTCTTTGTCAGCTCATAATATTGTGGATTGTTGTAATCCAAAAACATCCGGTTATACATCTTCTCAGTCTTCATAAAACTTACAACAGTTTTCTTCAGCGATTCACACTTTAACTTCTTCAAAGTTCTATATGGATAGTTCCTCGAACTCAACCATTCTCGCATACTCCTGCTGGACATTTCTTCTGGATTTTGATGATAAAGCTCTGTTGGAGGTAAATCATCAATATTCAGACTTTCTTGCAACGGTGTCCACTCACCCATCTCAACAACAAATTCTTTCTCATCAGCAGCAGCTTTATCTTGGGCGATCAAACATTTCTCATACTCTTCATTAATTTGACTTACACTCAGTCCATTCAGATATACTGGATTGTACTTCATCTTCTCAAGATAAGCAAAGCGTTCAGGCAAATCGGCTGGAATCTCATCATTAAGATTAGTTTCAGGCTCAGCTTCAGGTTCAGACTCAGTAAAGTCAATATCATCCAGATCATCTAGTGCCTCTATCATTGGTGCAGTGTCAGTTTGAACCGGCTCAAACTGACTTGCTTCTACAGTCATAGTTTCTGGTACACTCTCAACCATTTCAACTATTTCAGGCACGTTCTCTATCATTACAGATTCAGATTGAATCGGCTCAATCTGAACTGTTTTATCAACTTCAGCTTCTATCACAGTCTCATCAACTTTTGCCATCTCTGTCACCTCAGTTTCAGTCATAGATTGAATCAGCTCAATCTGACTTTCTTCCATTCTTGCCTTTTTAGAACAACTTTCTTCACCAGTAATCTCCGGCACTGCATCTAACTTTCTTTTTCCCTCAGCCTTGTTAGGAATGACAGTTTCAACAGCTTCATCGGGAATAGTAATTGGAGACTCAACCCTTATGCCCACATTTGTCGTGCCACGTGCTCTAGTATAATAAACTTTTGCTTCTTGAGAAGGTTCAGTCACTTCCATCACTTCATCTGAAAAAACTTTATTTGATGTGGACCCTGACTTCTTCGATCTGGTTTCTTCTAGCCATTTCTCCAACATTTCCTTTTCAGCATCAAGAGTATTGCATTCTGCCTTCAACTCTTTATAATCATACTTCAAATTTTCATGTTCCTCCTTCAAGGTTTCATAATCAGACTTTAACATTCCATAATCCTCCTTCATCTTCAAATAATCAGCATCCAATGCTTTGAATGTTTCAAGATTCTGATTATGAGTGGCCCAAAACTCTTCTAACCTTTTCTTCTTTCGATCATTTGATGCCTTTAACTGTTCATTAGCATCCAAGAGTTTTGCTACCATCTCTTCTAAATCAGCAATTTTCTTTTTATCCTTATTAACATCAACACTTGACACAATTTTTTGGTGAAGACTCCAAAGATTGTTCAATGTTTTCAGCTGCTGGAGATGATGTGGTGGGTATGTCAACTGGCACAGAAACAGTAATGCCAGCATCAGTATCATCAACTACCTGAGTTTCTACTTCGGCCATTACTTCCTGAGCGATCTGGACAACATCTATCTGTTCAGGCTCATCAACACATTCTATCACACTTGGTTCCTCAATCAACACACGTTCAACTATAGACTTAGATCTTCGAGATCTAACATACTGCATTGTGATGGGCTTAGGAACTTCAACTACCATTTCTTCTGCAACACAAGTAACCTCAACAGGTTCTTCAATCACAGCTGGTTCAATGACTTCAACATTTTCTTCCTCCTCTAACACAGATTCAGCACCATTATTACTATCATTTCCACTATCATCATCACCATCATCACTACTTTCATTGTCATTATTATCACTTTCATCATCATTGCCACTTTCACTCTCATCTTCATCAATCTCTTTATCAATAAGATCTAATGGATTCACAATCTCTCCATTAGATATGTGATAATATACTACTCCTATCTCCTCCTCATTATTTGCAATATTCCGCATATAATCAAACAAATCAACACTTGGTACATTCCCTATACTCATCTTTCTGTAGGATAAGTCATTCATATCTTCTGTATATAAAATTCCTCCAGGATAACCTTCTGTTCTGAAGATAGGATAAGCCATATTGATCATCAGTTGCAAGAATCTCGGATACATGAGAAACTTGAACCTCTTTCCCTTCACCAAATTAAATACAAATCCATTCATTATCCACTTAGACATATTGAATGGTTTGTTTTCTGCAATTGCTACAATGGGAGATGCTATGTCAGATGGGAAGTTGTCAAAACCAGCACTTCTTCTTGACATGCACTGTTGAATGACATAACACAGTAACTTCCATTTCTTCCCCAATCTTGCTCTAACAAATTGTGACTTTGGAAATACGGGAGGATGACCCATATTAACAAAACACGTTTGACATTCAGCAACAGTCAACTCATCATTGGCTCCTATCTCATCCTCATCAATCCTCAAAGCTATTCTGATAGCTTCTTCAGAAACAGTCAACTGTAACTCTCTTGTAATGTTTCCTCTAACAACAATCACCCCAGCCTCATTGGTCACAACCTCAGCTGTTCTCCAGAAACTCTTGATCAATCTAGCATATATGACTGGCTTTGCACACATGGCATAAACATACTTGGTTCTCTTTATAAATCTCATCATATCTCTATAGCCCTCAGTCTCTGGAATAGACTCATCTAAACAAGCAACTAAATTGTGCTTTGGCTCAAACTTGAGATTTTCCATATGTTTTAAGACAAAAACAAGACAAATGAGTTAGATTCTTCATTAATAAATTTCAAATTTACATAAGTGTTTGAACAAAAAGTTATAAAAGTAAAACATTCACATAATCATTTTAACTCCTAAATTGGTCTAATCAATTCTGATTCTCATCATTTTGGTTAAAGCAACTTTGAATTTTAATGATCATACAAAATTTTCACAATTAAACAGTTTATTCACTCAAGTACATGAATCAGTTTTGACAATGATTTGTCAATGTTTAACACACATTTTATCCTTTTGAAGTTAACACTTAAGAACATTCAACAGGTCATCAATGGCGATTTAACAGTCATGAACAATTTTGATTGATTCTGTTGATTTTAAGGAATTTGATGCAAATTAATGATTGATTGTTGATAATCGACAGTAAATACACCTAAAGCAACATTCGATTTCAGTTTTAACACATAAACTCAAAGTGTCGATTCAGTGATCAAGTACTGTTCATCATCATTTTTCGTTTTAACGATCGATTTGCAGGTTTATCAAGCTCGAAACATGTAAATTATACCTTATCCAATCAATATAACTTGTTACAGAACGATTGATTGAATATGATAATCAACGATTTTGTGCAGGGTAATGTGCTTGAAAGTGAAAGTGAAAAAATGATTAAGTGTTTGTGAAGAGGCGGGTTTTATATGCTTGAAAATTTAGGTCAAACTTAAGGGACGGGTAAACAATTTAGACGGGTAAACATTTAAAAAGCCCAATAAGCCTTGACGGGTCAAGCACTGTTGAGCCGTGTCATACACTGTTGGGACGGGTCAAGTACTTGAAACAAGTCGCAACATGTGACGGGTCAACATAAAACATGTAAAAACACTTGACGGGTCAATCACTGTAGAGACGGGTAAACCACTGTAGCGACGGGTAAATATTAGGAACAACTACACCTGTTTGGTTTTACTCATCACCCGGCAACATAGTAGACTTCACAACATCACCCGGCTTGCATAGTAACCTTCATCACCCGGCAACACAGTTGTCTTCTTTTTCACCCGGCATGCTTTCTTCATCACCCGGCAACACAGTTGTCTTCTTTTACCCGGCTACAAAGTGTTATTCACTTACACGGCAAGATAACTTCTCTTTTACCCGGCTGTACAGTGATAACATTTCTTCACCCGGCTGTATAGTGTCACAACTTGTCACCCGGCAGATATTAATGACTTCTTCACCCGGCATAAATTTGACATGTTCATTGCCCGGCCATACAGTAGTCATAATATCTCTACCCGGCTTCACTTCTTTTTCTCAATCACCCGGCTCATGTCAGACACAACAACTTTACCCGGCTGAACAGTGTTTTCATTACCCGGCAGAACAGTTGTTTCTGATATCTTTGCCCGGCTACAACACTTGAGCAGTTTTTCTCAATTTTCTCGTCTGTTGACTTTTTCAACTGCATTTATTGCACCTGCAAACATTCTCGACATATTAATTAGACAAGACATCCTTAATAGAATTTGCCACATTAAATATCAACAACATTATACAAGTCAATAAAAATTAATTCTAAAATTCCTTTTTTTTTATTTTTCTCACAAAATTGTTTTTGCACAACCAAAATTTCTATATCCCGAAGCAATTTCTTAAAAACACATCACACGACCTTGGGTTTGTTTTTAACACATCCAATACCTTTGCTTTTCATACCACATAATCTTTTTCATTCAAAACACACTTATTCAAACTATTTTTGGATTTTTGCAAATATTTTTCTTCTTCAATTTATTCTCCCCCTAAACTTGAACTTTCTTGAAATTTTTAAGTTTAACAAGGATGTCGATGTGTCAATAAAGATTCCATATGCCTGCACACACAAAGCACACACATAAAAAATAAAGAAATATGCAATGCAATGAATCAAAATATCGCAGTGAGATCATACCACACATTATCTGAACATGTTTTGCAAGTTTTGAATAGACATTTGACTTATGTTTGATTGAGTGATGATATGAAAACATATCAATTAGCTCGAGTTGACACACTTACTTTTTCAGTATCATGATGATATTTAAGGTTCGATTAAAATGACTTATGTGACCCACATGTATACACATGTCAACATATTTCCTTATCAACCACCACTTGAATGCATATTGCACAAAAACCTGGTCACTTACAATCATAAACAGTGTGGAATCTGGGTTCTATTCGGATTTGGTCCACTTTGGGACTTCTTTTTAATTCCATTTTGGAATTTTCCATTTCCTATCGTTCCCCTTGGGAATCTTCTGAATTCCTTTTTGGAATTTTTGTTTGGTGATGGTCCACATTTGGGACTCTTTATGTTCCAACTTTGGGAATCTTTTGCTGCACCTTGAAGCTCAAAAGAGACTTCGTGTGAGACTTCATGTCTGTGGATACCACAACAGAGAAGCTCACGATGCGGTTCATCACACTGAATAGACTGCATCGTTACCCGATCATGCACAACTATCATCACAAGCAATGTATCAAAAGATATATATCTAGACATGTATAGTAATGGAACTTAACACAAAGATCATTGAATTTAGATTTGTCAACAATGAACTTACTTTTTCAGTCTAATTGCCTGAGCTGCCTAGCACATCAATTAACATTCATCAGTCTTTATTAAAAATGATGTAACAAATAATGTCTAATGTAACTATCATTTCTCACTTTTTACAATATTGATTCTTATGACATGATATTTTCTTTTTCTTTTTTCTTTTATATTTTGTTTTTGCTTTTCTCTTTTTCATGCACACACACAATGCAAAACAATAAAATAAAAGACAAAGGAATCAATACTTGACATCAAATTATTATATTTTTGGCTTTTATATTTTCTGATTTTTGTAGATTTTTCAAAAATTAGAATTAATCATGATTGATTAACCCTATGGATTGAATTAAGAATTCAAACAGGCCTGACAAAAAAGATTTTGTGAAAAGATCTGCCAGTTGTTTGTCGGTATGAACTTTAATCAAAATTATTAAACCTTTTTCAGAGTTGTCTCTTAAAAAGTGATATCGAATTTCGATATGTTTGGTTTTTGAGTGTTGAACAGGATTAGCAGTAATGAACATAGCAACAGTATTGTCTATGTAAATAGGAGTTTTGAGAAAGTTAAACCCGTAGTCAAGCAATTGGTTTTGTAACCACAAAACTTGAGAACATCCTGCAGATGCAGCGATATACTCTGCTTCAGCTGTGGATACAGAAACGTTGGTCTGCTTTTTGCATTGCCAAGAAACAAGTCTAGGACCCAGAAATTGACATCCACGCGTAGTTGAATTCCTGTCAAGAGCACACCCACCAAAGTCACTATCAGAATAACTATATAATTCAAAATTGCCTTCATAAGGATACCATAACCCGAGATTCGGTTTCACTTTAAGGTATCTGAAAATACGTTTCACAGCAACCAGGTGCGACTCTTTTGGATCAGACTGATATCTTGCGCACACACATACAGCATACATAATGTCTGGCTTGATGCAGTAAGATACATCAGTGAACCAATCATCGATCTGTACAGTGTTTGATCAATGGATTTGCCTTTCGAATCCGGCTGTATCTTGCAATTCACATAAGATGGAGTTCGAATAGTCTGACAATCCTGCATTTTGAACTTCTTCAGCAACTTCTCAACAAACTTTGATTGGTTGATAAAAATTCCGTCTGCTGATTGTTTTACTTGCAATCCGAGAAAGAAATTAATCTCCCCCATCGAACTCATCTGAAATCTTGACTTCATGATTTCTTTAAACTCTTTGCACATGGACGCACTAGTTGATCCAAAGATGATATCATCCACATACACTTGAACACATAAAAGATCTTCATTTTCCCGCTTCATAAACAAAGTTGGATCAATCTGACCTCTTGTAAACCCATGTTCTAGCAAATGTTTAGATAACGTCTCGTACCAAATCCTTGGAGCTTGATGTAGACCATATAAAGCTTTGCTCAATTTGTATACACGATGTGGATAGTCAGGATCTTCAAAACCCGGAGGTTTTCTGACATATACTTCATCGGTAATTGGTCAATACAGAAAAGCACCTTTAACGTCCATTTGGAACACTTTGAACTTCATGAAAGAGGCATATGCTAGAAAGACGCGAATAGATTCAAGTCGAGCGACTGGAGCAAACACTTCTTCATAGTCAATACCTTCTTCTTGAGTGTAACCTTGTGCAATAAGTCTTGCTTTGTTTCTCACAACAATTCCACGTTCATCTGGCATGTTCTTGTACAACCATCTTGTGCCAATCGCATTTTCTCCTTCAGGTAAGTCCACTAATTTCCAAACTTCCTGTTTGCGAAATTGAAGTAACTCCTCTTGCATGGCTTCAATCCAACTATTATCTTGCAACGCCTCTGAAATATTCTTTGGCACCACTTGAGAAAGAAAACATGAATAAAGACAAACGTTTGCTTGCTCAGTTTTACTTCTTGTAGTTCTCTGATTCAATGGCCCGATAATCTAAGAGACAGGATGTTTCTTGTGAATTCGATGAGTTGGTATGCAATCTTCTTGCACTTGACTCTCCAGATTAGACTGATTCAGATTCGGTAGATCTTGTAGAATGGTAGAAGTATGCGGAGTGAAATTAGGAACTTGATCCGGTGAATTGATGAAGTAATCAAATGATTCTGGAATAACTTCAACATTCGGATCTGATGATGGTTGATTTTGAACAGATCCACCATCATTAGGAGAACATTGCGGATGAACATCATCACCAAGAATATTCGATTCTTGATCTTCTTGAGAACCAGAAGGACCCGGAGCTTGACTAGATTTGACATGATCAGGATTATGAAATGACATGAACGGATACTCAGAATTGAGATTGCTATCATCGTCATTATCAGAATCATGGCTAAAGCATCCCAAGTCACCTGATTCTTTCCTTGCTTTTCCTGAAAAATCAAACAAGTTAGAATTGAAAGATTTTGATAACGAATCTAAATCAAACAACCATTCGGGACCATGCGCCACTGACGGAAATGAATTTTCTAAAAACTTTACCTTAATAGTTTCAATAACAGTGTTTGTTTTGCTATTAAAAACTCGATAAGCTTTAGAAACAGACGAATAACCAAGGAAAAATCCATCGTCAGATTTTGACTCAAATTTCCCGAGATGATCACTTAAATTTAGAATCGATACAGGACAACCAAATGCTTTCAAGTATGAAATATTTGGTTTTCTTCCAAACAATAACTCATAAGATGTTTTATTTTTATCCTGAACCAATAATGTCCTGTTTTGTACAAAACACGCAGTAGCTATAGCTTCGTCCCAGAACGTGATAGGGATTTTGGCATCTGCGAGCATGGATCTTGCTGCTTCAATTAGTGTCCGATTTTTCAGTTCCGCAACCCCATTTTGTTGAGGCGTTCTTGGAGCACTAAATTTTCTAGCAATTCCTTTTTCTGCACAAAACAAATCGATATTAGCGTTCTTAAACTCTGTTCCATTATCACTTCTTAAGATTTTCAACTTTGACAATAAATTCTTTTAACAACTCAGCAGTTTCAGATTTAACATGCAAGAAATAAACCCAAGAAAATCTAGTGAAATCGTCAATGAAGACAAAACAATAAGACTTCTTTCCGATGCTTTGAACATTTGTTGGTCCAAAAAGATCCATATGTAGCATCTGTAAGGGTTTTGAAATAGAGTGTTCTTGTTTGGACTTAAAAGACATTCGGTGCTGTTTTCCTTTCAAACATACTGGACAGAGATCAGTTGTAGAGAACTTCTTCGATGGTATTCCTACAGCATGATTTCCAGTCACCAGTCGGTTCATGTTTCTGAAGTTTGAATGGCCCAGCCGTCTATGCCAAAGCTGACTCTCATCATTTGAAGCATGCGCAATGAGACAAGTCGTTTCGGTTTCAGCGTCAATCTGCGACATATCAAGCTTGTATACATCACGATCTCTTGGAGCTTTAACCACCACCCACTCATTGTCAATCTTGAAACCTGGTTTGAGTATATAACAGAAAGAATCATCAAATAAAGTTGAATAAGATTTGTCACAAATTTGAGATACACTTAGCAAATTAAAGTTCAACTGTGCACAGTAGTTGACTTTATCAAAGCTAATGACCCCATTTGACACAGTTCCTTCTCCAGTTATTTTACCACCAGCATCTCCTCCAAATGCAACATGTGTACCATTCTTCAGCTTAAAATCTTGAAGCAAGGCATGGTTGCCTGTCATATGCCGGCTACAGCCACTATCAACGAACCATGAGTTGATAGGTCTTCTTGGGCGTACCTGCAGTTCAACAATCACTTAGTTAGTTTGGTCAACCCAGGCCCACATGGTCTAGGGTTTTCCAAATCTATCAGTAACAGTAACTTGTTGATAATGAAGATTTTGAAAATTTGTTTCATTTGAGAGATTTTGCTGAAAACTGTTTCGCCCATTGGCTTGAATCGATTGCTTTCTTCTCAAAGCAGTAAACCTTTCCTCTAACTAAGGATCAAGGTTATTTTCAAATTTCTGATTTCTTACCATCAAAGCTCTCGGTTTAAAACTGTTAACCTGCACATTTCTTGATGAAAAGTTATTAGAAATTGAATTGTTTCGATTGAAGTTTCTCAAGACAGGAGAATGACTTTGATTAACATTTTGAAAACCAATTGACTGATTTCTTTGAAAATTTGGAAATTGAGTCATTTCTCGTGATGAGTTTTTTCGAAAGAAACAATCCTTTGTGTCATGATTTCGCCTTTCACAAATATCAAAAAATTTGTTATAAAAACATTCTTCTGAAGAATGGTTTCTTTTGTCACAGAAACTACAGTACCTGTTAAAGAAACATTCAGCAGTTGCATGATTATAACGATCACAAATCTCACAATGTTTCTTGCTAATCCTAAAGAGCCGATTGTTAACTTTTGATGTTGAACCCACTCGTGATTCATTATCAGTTTTGTTCGGTTTTAGATTAACTTGATTCTTTTGTGGAGATTTTGTTTGTGATTTTGATTGCTTTGGAACTTGATTCGATTTTAAACCATCTTGTTTGGTTAACTTCTTTGATTCAATTCTTTTATCATTGACAGCGGAAGACTTAGGACCTGAACATGTTTTCAGACCAGAGTTAGATTTGATTGGAGAATTGATTGGTTTACCATAAGATCCGTTCAAATCAAACGTTCCTGCAGACACAAACTTAATTGTTTTTCCTTTCCTTTTGACAGGTTTGACCTTGTCAGTTTTAACAATTTGAGCTTTGGTGTTGTCATTTGATTTTATGACACTTTTACCTTTTGACTGTTTCGTTTCAGATTGATTGACTGTTAATTTCGATTTCTGCACCTTTCCTTTTGAATCTTCAGTCTGCTTCACCTCTTGCTTCTTGATCAGTTGATCAGCAACTTTCGCTTTCTGTTCATTCTTCCACTTGATGTATTCAGGATCATTGTATCCCGAAAATTCACCTTCTTCCTTCACTGTTTCTTCTGACTTCGGATTCAGTTCCGGATACTCAACAAGTTGAATCAGAACAGGCTCTGATTTGTTGCTAGCTTCATCATCAGCTTCAGATCCTTCGGATTCGGATTTCCTTCTTTGAATTTCTTTGAATTTTTGTTCATTTTCAGGTGAATGATCAAATTCATTGAAGTTTTCAGGTAAAGTTTGTGTGATTGAATTAGGCATTGGTTCATGAGTGAAACCCAATCCTAATTTGGTTTTGTTACCTCTTTCTTTTATAAGTTGTTTAACCATAGTTTTACAACTTTTCACCTTTGTTAATTCCACTTGTGTGACAGCATGAGCAACTTTTTCTAGTTCAAATTTCTTTGTCATTTCTTCAAGTTGTTTTGTTACCAGTTCCAATTCCTTTAAGGTTTTGTTCCATGATTCTTTTAGTGACAAAATCTTCTCATCAGAAATTTTGTGATCAATTTTAAGTTGTTCATGAAGTTTCTCATGTTTGCTTAATTTATCACCAATTTTAAATGAATGAGTACGATAATGTTCTACTTGTTGAATGCATTGTTCTGAACATAACCTTTCTTTCACATCAGCAGGCAATGGAACATAATTAGGGGGTAATTCGATACTAACCTTTGGTTGTTCAGTGGATGATGAAGACTCATTGGATGTAGCCATCAGTGCAATTTCTGACTCAGATTCTTCAACAGGATCAGACTTTGCACTCCAGTCGTATTCCTCAGAATCTTAACTCACATCTTCAGTCACTTTACCATCTCCTTCTTCAGACCAATCACTAATGCCAGACTGGAAGTAAGATCAGATGTAAACTGTTCTGCATAAGCACTCCGGTCGTATCCATCTTTTACACTAACCACCAGTGCTTTAGTTTGATCTGCTGGCTTCTTTCCTTCATCTTCCTGTTTTGGCATGGGAAGACTTTGATACGGTTTCTGAACAAAACGTTGATTTCTGCTTTGATAGCTTGAAGACTGTTGCGAGCTTTGACCTTGACCTTGATTCTGTCCACTTGAACTGGCTTGATCATTGTAGTTCTGATTCTTAGGAGCTTTGCATTCCCTTGAAAAATGACCATAACAGTTACAGTTGAAACATCTGGCCTTTGATTTGTCAAAACCAACCGTCTTGTTTGCATGTGGCTTAAAACTTCGGTTAACATATGCATGCTTTTGTGTTCGATATGCAACCATCACCATCTGCCAATTCAAATCCATTTCCTCAACGTCATCAGGATCCATTTCAAAGAGATCTTGAAGAACGACATCCATTTGATTCAGATGACTTCCTTGATATGCTTGAAAGCTTGCCATGAATGCAGTAAACGCATTCTTTGTTTCATCATCTTGTAATAAGATGTTTATCACATCTTTTACCTTGGCTTGAACAGTAGAACTTTGACTTTCAGATTGTGTTTGAACTTGAGCTCTTGGTGGAGATTGAGGTTGACAATAAGTTGGTGAACTTGGAAAGTATGATGAATCAGTATAAAAACTTGCGCCAACAAATAAATCACCCTCATCTTCAAACTTAGTTGCATCTTGTGCAAGAAAGGCATTCTCCACAGTATTAGCAGGATTCACAATATATTTGTATTGTGCATGTGAACCAGTTCTATCAGTGTTTCTAGAACCTTCATCAATCTCAACTTCCTCTATTTTTGCAATGAGCAAATCCAGATCCATCGGAAACTTCTCAGTATGTTTCAGTAAAGTTACAGTCTGTTTCCATGACGATGGAAGTGCACATAACAATCTGTCATTCAGAACTTGGAGATCTGTCTTTGCACCCACATTGGACATTTCAGTAGTCAGATGAACAAACCTATTCATCATCTGGTGCACGGATTCTCCAGCAATGTGTTCAAATAACTCCAACTGTCTCTTCAGCTTTTGTTTCTTGAGACTTCTGAGTTGTTCACCTCCTTCACAAATGGACTTCAAGGCTTTGAACAATGTATAACCTGTTTGATAGGTATCCAACCTTGACAGTACTTGTAGTGGCAATCCCTTACACATCAAAGAATATGCTTTTCTATCATTCTTCACTTTCCTTAAATCTTCTGCTGACAAATTATCCTCTGGATAAGGTTCAGTAGAGTCCTTGGTGTAGGTACTAGCACTATTTGGAGCTGTCTGGGTAGGTATGTGAGGACCCTTGTCAATTGACTTCCAAAGATCATTGTCTATTGAGCAGAGATGATGCTTCAGTCTAATCGTCCAATTCTTGAAATCTGCACGATTGACAAGTCTAGGAACACGGTTATCAGATTCATCATTAGATGCCATTTTAACAATTTTTTAAAGAAAATATTTTTGTGTTTTTAAAGTTTTTTTGAAAAGAAACAGTTAAAATACTAAAATAAAGACAAGTAATTAAAGACAAGATAAGAAAACAAGGATTAAAACAACTAAAAATGAGTCACACGGCTGAACAGTGAAAAATCCTTCTTCACCCGGCTGAACAGTAGCTTTTGTTCTTCACCCGGCAGAGAGAAAATCTTCACCCGTCTAAACAGTTGACCCGGCTGAATAGTTGTAACACTTGACTTCTTGACCCGGCAGAACAGTTACCCGGCAGAATAGTATTAACTTCACACGGCAATAACTTGACCCGGCTTGAATCTTGACACGGCAAAAAGCTTTACCCGGCTGAACAGTTGACGATCACACGGCAGCAAAGTTGTTTACCCGGCTACACAGTTTTCGATCACCCGGCTAAAATTGTTAATCACCCGGCGTAACAGTGTATCACCCGGCACAACAGTACGTGATCCGGCTGAACAGTAACAACTTTTTCTTGTCAAATTCTTTACCCGTCTAGCACAAAATCCTTTACACGGCTACACAAGACCTAATTGTTCACAAATCTAAGTCCAAAGGAAATTGTCTAAGTCAATTTTATCACCCGGCAAGTTAATCTTCAACCAAGTTCATACTGTTCATCATTTTCATCATGAGAATTTTTCTGGGTTTATCAAAAACTTGTCTAATTCGTTCAAAATTCACACACAAGCAGTGAAATAGTCCGATTAACATAAACACAGTTCAATCATAAACACAGTTCATTACTAATAATTCTCTTTGTATATTGATGATCAAAGCAAGTTTTGTAGTACAAATGCAGGAGAAAATAAATCACACACACTTAGTTCTCTCTCTAACGTGAATAGTGATCTAGCCTCTCTCCTCACACTCTCTCACTACAAGCTTTTAAGCAACAATTACATTTTTAGGGAAAATACAAAATAGACCCTAAACTATACATAAAGTATAAAATAAGTACAAAGTAAATCTTAACTAGAAATAACCCTAACATAATTGAAGAAGAAAAATATTTACAAAAATCCAAAAATAGTTGAAATAAGTGTGTTGAATGTAAGGATCAAGTGGTTAATGAAAGCAAATGTATTGGATATGTTCAAAACAAACCTAATGTCTTGTGATTTGTTTTTAGAAAATTGCTTCGGGATATAGAAATATTGGTTGTGCAACAACATTTTTGTGAAAAAAAAAATGAAAGAAAATGAAAAAGGTTTTAATGAGAATAAAATTTGTTGCCCTAATTTCTATTTTTGAATATTAAATGTGACAAACCCTAATAAGGATGTCTTGTCTAATTAATATGTTGAGAATGTTTGCAGGTGCAATAAATGCAGTTGAAAAAGTCAACAGAGAGAAAAATGAAAAATCGTCCAAGTGTTGCAGCCGGGTGAAGATGTCAGATTTCACTGTTTAGCCGGGTAATTAAGTGATGTTGTTATCAGCAGGGTAATGAATAAGTCACTATTTAGCCGGGTAATGAAGTGATGGTAGATATCAGCCGGGTGACTGAATGAAAGAAGGCAGCCGGGTAAAAGAAGAAATGATGTCGGCTGACAAAGTTGTAAGTTACTATGCAGCCGGGTGATAAAGTGTTTAACACTGTACAGCTGGGTAATAGAATGAAGATTCTATATAGCCGTGTAAGTGAAGAACACTGTGCAGCCGGGTAAGTATGACAACTGTACAGCCGGGTGATGAATAAAAGCTGTCACTGTACAGCCAGGTGATGAAGAAAAGTTGTTACTATACAGCCGGTTGATGAAACACAGTATTACTGTGTAGCCGGGTAATGAACTTGAAGTCATTGTACAGCCGGATGATGATAAGGAGTATACTATTCAGCCGGGTGATTGGTAAAACCAAAACAATGGTGTAGTTGTTCCTAACTCTGACCCGTCTCTACAGCACTTGACCCGTCCCTACAGTGTTTGACCCGTCCAAGTGTTTCACATGTTAAAATGTTAACCCGTCCCAAGGTTGTGACCCGTCCCAAGACTGTGACCCGTCCCAACAGTACTTGACGCGTCTCTACAGTATATGACCCGTCCAGGCTTATTGGGCTAAATTGTTTACCCGTCCAAAATGTTGACCCGTCCCATTAAGTTTGATCTAATTCTTGAGCCGGCTGAACAACATATATATACCCGCCTTTTCTCAAACACTTATCATTTTTCACAAACATTTTCAAGCAAATCCCCTGTACCTCAATCGTCCATATCATATTCAATCGTTGATTTTATAACAAATTTTAGTGATTGAATAAGGTATAATCTACATGATTTGACAATGTTAAACCTACTGATTGATCATAAAAACGAAATGTTATGATGAACAGTAATTGGACTTTGAATCGACACTTTGATTATGAGTGTTAAAACTTAAATCGAGTGTTGTAATAGGTGTAAAAACTGTCGATCACTAATTTTCTGCAATTAATTTGCATCAAATCATCTAAAATCAACTGAATCAAATGAAATTTTCAAAGTATTGTCGAACCGCCATTGATGAACATTTGAGCTGTTCATATTTTTAATAATCAAATGATGGATTATCTGTTATTGTGTGATAAATCGATGCTAAGACTGAACTGAAACATGTTATACAACTTCATTGTGCAAATCTTGTTATTTGTGAATGAAAAGTCTAACACATGTGTATTGATTTGTCATAACAGATGAATGATCTCAAGTTTGAACCCAAGCACAATCTTGTTGCTATGTTAGATGAATCCATTCCAGAAGCAGAAGGATACAGAGATATGATCAGATTTCTAAGAAGAACAAAGTATGTGTATGCAATGTGTGCCAAACCCATTGTGTATGCAAGACTTATCAAAAGTTTCTGGAGGACTGCAGAAGTTATTACTGATGAAGCTGGTGTTACTGTGGTTAGAGGAAATATTACCAGACAGTTACAGTTAACTGTGTCTGAAGAGTCCATAAATGAAGATGAGATTGGTGCTTCTGATGAACTAACAACTGCTGAATGTCAGGCTTGTTTCATCAATATGGGTCATCCTCCCATATTTCCCAAACAGCAGTTTGTTAGAGCAAGACTGGGAAAACAGTGGAAGCTTTTATGCTATGTCATCCAGCAATGTATGTCTAGGAGAAGTGCTGGATTTGACAACTTTCCTTCAGACATTGCATCTCCCATAGTTGCAATTGCTGAGAATCGACCATTCAACATGTCTAAGTGGATTATGAAGGGTTTTGTTTTCAATCTGGTTAAAGGAAAGAGGTTCAAGTTTCTGATGTATCCGAGATACTTGCAACTGATGATCAACATTGCTCATCCTATTATTCGAGAAGAAGGTTTTGAAGGAGGGATCTTATACACAGAAGACATGAATGCTCTATCTTACCGAAAGATGAGTATTGGAGGTGTTGAAGGTGTTGAGATGTTTGACTATATGCGAGATATAGCAAACAATGATGAAGATATTGGAGTAGTGTATCATCATATATCTCAAGGTGAAGTTGTAGATCCATTGGACCTTGTAGATGAGATGCCTGATAATTTGCTTGATGATGATGAGTACCTTGCTCGTCATCCAGAAGATGAAGATAGTGATGAGGATGAGAATGAAGAAGAAGATGATGAAACTGATAGTGATGATGATGATAGTGATGATAATAGTGATGGTGGAAATGATGATGTTATTGAAGAAGAAAGTGCTGAATCAGTTTCTGAGGAGGCAGAGCATGTACAAGAAGAAGTTACTATTGTTGAAGCTCGTAGGAACATCACAGTTCATTATTCTAGATCTCGAAGATCTAAAACTGTGGTTGAGCCTATGGTTGTTGAGGAGCAGAATGTATTTGAAAATGTGAGTGTGCCTGAACAAGTGGATGTTGTTCAGATTGCACAAGAGGTAATTGCCGATGTGGAGACTGTTGCACAGGCAGTTGATGATGCTGATGCTGGTGTTACTTTTCCTGATCCAGTAGATGTTCCCACAACATCATCTCCTGCAACTCCACTAATTGAACAACCTATGGTGTCTTCGCCAAAAGTTGTGTCAAGTGATATTTTGAATAAAAAGGACAAAGAGATTGAACGGCTGAATAAGGTGGTAGAAGATTTGATGAAAGAGAATGAATTGCTTAAGGCTTCGAATGAGAGAAAGAAGGTTAGACTGAATGAGTTCAGAGAAACCAATGTAAAGAATATGAAGGTGTTTAAAGAACTTGATGATGAATATGAGAAGCTGAAAGAAGATTACAAAGAGCTGTACGCTGAATGTAATACTCTGAATGCAGAAAAGGAGATGTTAGAAAAATGATTGGAAGAAGCTAAACCAAAGAAATCAGGTTCTACGTCTGACAAAGACTTTTTAGATGAAGTGATGGAAGTAACTGGGCCTTCGAAAGAGATGAAAGTTTATTATACTAGAGCACGAGGAACTAAAGCTGTGGGTGAAAAGGTCGAAGTACCAATTCACATTCCCGATGAAGCTGCTGATGTTGTCATTCTTGACAAAGCTGAGGGAAAACGTAAACTCCATGCTGTACCGGAGATAGTTGAAGAAGATGCACATGCTAAGAATGCTAGAACTGAAGAAACAGTTCAGATTGAGCCGATTCAATCTGAGTCTGTACAGGCAACTGAAGTGCCCGAGGTTGTTAAAGAAGATAAAAACATGAAGAAAGCTGTCATTGAAGAAGCTTTTCAGTCTGAGCCGGTTCAAACTGAAAATGCACCTACAATTGAAGCATTGGATGATTTGGATGAAGTAGATTTCACAGATTCTGAACCGGAAGCTAATCCTGTTGATGATATACCCGTTGATCTTGATGAAAGGTTTGCTTACTTGGAGAAAATGAAATACAATCCTGTTTATTTGAATGGACTCACTATCAGTCAAATAAACGAGGAATATGAAAAGTGTGTGAATGCGCAAGACAAAGTTGTGGGTGATGATAAAGAGTTTGTAGTTGAAATGGGTGAGTGGACACCGTTTCAAGAAAGTTTGAATATTGATGATCTTCCTCCAGAAGAATTATATCATCAAAATCCAGAAGAGATGACTACTACAAACATGCGTCAGTGGCTTAGTTCGAGAAACTATCCATATAAGACTTTGAAGAGATTGAAAAGAGAATCGTTGAAAAAGATTGTGGTGAGCTTCCAAAAGTCAGAAAAGATGCATAACCGTATGCTCTTTTTGGATTATAACAATCCACAGTACTATGAACTGACCAAACGATACAAAGTGCTTGAGCCGAAGGAAATACCACTGATGGCATTGCCTGAAGATGCGCACAAGAAAAGGAAGGAATTGATTGATATGTTTCCTAGCGAGATGAAGTCTTATCACATTCCTATGGATGTACGAGAGTCATGGCACAAATCTGCCACAACAGGTGATATTGTCAGATCACTGCAGAGTAAGGGCTAGTCCGTTGCTGACTTACTAGACTCAATGATCGTGCCTGAAAAGTCCAAAGATGTGAAGATTGTTGCTTGGAAGTATGATGAGATCTTTGACGCATTTTTTATTAAGAGAGTGAATGGGTTATGCGATGTGTATCATTACTATTCGAGTATCTTCAAGTTGCCGGTTCAAGACTTGAAAGAACTGCACAAGCTAAGGTTGATTAATCACACACGAGCTGAACGTGGTGATAAATGTGCAATGTGATTGGATGTTGGGATCAGCCGCATGCCAAAGTTCTTGGAGTTTCGGGGACAACAAGAAGATAGTGAATATTTGAAGAAAAAGAAGAGGAAAGAGAAGAAGTTGATACTACGAGATATGTACTTAGAAGAGTTCTCTGATGAGTATTTTGACAAGGTGACAAATCCTGGTTTGAAGGTGATTGATGGTTCGCAAGCAACTAAGCCCATTCTGAAGTTTTTCTACAATCAAGAGACTTATGAGCTAAAGTTGGTACGTAATTTGGATGACTGGGATCAAGATATGATCACGTTGTTTAGCACGTTTGAGCTGAAGCTGCTACATCCATCTTACATTGATTATCTTTGCAACCACAAGATGGAGAAGTTGAAAGATCCTGTTGCTGAAGAAGACAGAAGATTATTCACAATCATGATTGAAGTGATAGGCGTTGCCTCAGAAAAGATCCGACTAAGGAAAGCATTACTTAATGCTGACCTTGTGAAGATCGACATGCCAGAAATCGAATATATGAGGGTGACATCCAAGGGTACCTTAGAAGTGAAGGTCAAAGGAAAGAAAAGCCCTTACGAGTTTTATGCTAACATTGACTTTGTAGGTATTACTTTGGACACTCTGAAAAGAATGAAGGATTGTGATATCATCACTAATGAATCAAAACCAAGACAAGCCACAATTGCTGAAAAATTCAAGTCATGTATTGAAGAAGCCTTGAAAGAACAAGAAGAACATAAAGGAAAGCCGTTGCTGGAGGTCAAAGACGAACCTGAAGATTTCTGAGAGATTGAAGCTGAAAAGCAAGAGTTGAAAACTGAAGAAGATTTTTGAAAGTCCAAAGTTAAATCTTAGGGGGAGTACTGTTAGGGCTCATTTATGTTTAAGATTTACTTTGTTTATAAATGTTTGTATAGTTTAGGGTTAATTTTGTATTTTCCCTAATGTGTTGATGCATAAAGCATGTTGTGAGAGAATGTTAGAGAGAGAGTCTAGATCACAACTTACACGCTAGAGAGAGAATTGTGTGTGTACTACAACAATATTGCTTTGATCATCAATAACAAGAGAATTATTTAGTAATGGATTGTGTTGTTGATTGAATTGTGTGTTTGTACTTAGATTGTTCTGATTTGCAGCAATATCGATCCAATTGAACCTATCAAACTTTCGGGGGATGTCAGTTTTTGGGTCCAAGGTTAATCTCATGGCAGTGTAAGAAACAAACAAATGTTTTAGTATCTACTGCAGAGGCTGAACATAGCTGCTTCAACATGTTGCTCACAAGTCCTTAGGTGTCAAAACCAACAGCTGGACTATGGATTTAATTTCTTGAAAACCACAATCTATATTGATAATACTGCAGCTATTTTCATCACAAGTAATCTAGTACAACACTCTAAAACCAAACACATAGAAATCAGATATCATTTTCTATGTGATAATTCTGAAAAAGGTTTAATTGTGTTGGTACAAGTAAGTACTGAAAACCAATTGGCTGATCTTTTTACTAAGGCCTTTGATCAGGGCAAATTTGAAAATTTGGTTCAAGCCATTGGTATGATCAATTATGAACCATGATCATTGATCATTACCATCTAAATAAAAAAAACAAAAACAAAAATATAATAAATAAGTAAAAGGTAGCAAAAGTACATGATAAAAGATGACTGTTGGGTTGAGCAATATAAGAGAATGATTTTAAATCACATTCTTGGTCTTTTACATATGTTTTCAAGCTCAATAAAGACTCACTGATCATAATGTTTAGTGTGGGTAAGCTGAAAACAGTAAATCTGAAAAGTAAACATCTTGGTGATAAAACTAAAAGTTCTCTATGTTCAAGTTGTTTTAACTTCCATCTAAGGGCATTGGTGGAGTTTTCACTTTTCTGATAGACTGCTTGTTAAGTTACTTACACATATCAGATAATAAGGCAATAGAATACGTGTTGAGTAAACATCTGTGAACTTCTTTGTTGTGGTATCCACAGACCTGAAGTTTCACACAAGGTCTCCTTTATTGTAGTGATCTACAGACCTGGAACACCTCAAGATGTACAAAAGATTCCAAAATGGAACAATACCAGTGTCAAAAGATTCCCAAAGTGGAACAGTGTCAATTCCAAAAATTGGAAAGTAAGGAAGATTCCCAAGGGGAACCCACCAATAATTTATAACCCAAAGCTCCACGGATTACATTGTAAGTGACCTGATTGTTAAAGTGCTTGCTTGTATGTTTTTGAAGTGAGTTGATCTTCTAAGATGATACTAAGTGTGGATCACATACTTGACATACTTAATCAAACCAAAACATGATAATATATCACTAAGTGTTGAATAGTAAGTGTGTTATAAGCTTTATGCCCATCTTACACAGTGAAAAATTGTCTATGTCTATTCAAAACTTTCTTTTCATTTGTGTCAAGATTTTGGATGTGATATGATCTCTTTGCTTACCTACATTTGTTCTTAAAAGGCACTTCCTTGTCAAAATGCAAATAAGAATAACGGTGGCTTTGATCATACATGTGATTGATTCATATTTGATCATGAGTAAAGTTCAAATTTTCTTTTTTAAGAAAATTAAAACATTAGGTGGAGAAAATGTCATATTTAAATAACGATTCATAAGAAAAACTGGATTGAATTGATGTGGTATTATGAACATAGATTGAATGTGTGCTAAAGTTCAAATTTTGTGAACACTGTTGTTCGCAGATTGAGATGTGCGAACATTGTTGACCACAGATGATAAAACAGAGAAAATGTGAAGATGTGCGAACACTGTTGTCCGCAGATCAGTTGAAACTGTAATCCGCAGATCAACTAAAATCACTGAAGTCACTGTCAGATCAACTGAAATCACTGAAATCATTTTTAGAAATCATTGAATTCATTATCATATAAACTTTCCATGATTCATGACAAATGAACTAATGATTTGAATTGTATGTGTGCAGATGAGAAAGGAAAAATCAAAATTTGATGAAAATTGTCACAAGTACAAAGAACTGTTACCCATTGATCAATTGATGATCTCTGAGTATTTTTCTAAGTACAATATTAAAGAAATATGAAGGAAATCTTAAAACTGACTAAGTGTTTGAAAGATGTGTGAATGCTACTGTAGCAAGCATATCATATGATGTGCGGATGACACTATTGTCCTTAGATCGAACAAAATCAAAGATTTTAAGATTTGGATTTAAAATCATTAATCATGAAAGTGATTTATACCTAAATATGTAAATCATTGAAACAAATAAGGAATTTTGAAGGATGTGCGAACAACAGTACAAAACAAGGGTTACTGTTGTATGCATATCAAGTACTATTGTCCGCATATCGCAATATTGTTTGATTGTAAATCAGATTTTGATGTTAAAATGATGATAATCACTAGTAAATGTGTTTGAATTAAAATAAAATCTTCAAAACTCATTTTACATGTGAAATTATTGAAAACTGATAGGATGTGCGAACAACCTGTTGTCCGCATATCTTTTAAAATCTGTTTTTTAAAATATAACAAGTGTGGAAATAGTATATAAACCCTTCAAAACCCTTAAACCATTCATTTCAAACACATAGTTCAGAAACAAGACAATCTTCATACATTCTAACACAAATTTCCAATATAATCATTCAATCATCATAATCATACCAACTAGATATCAGAATCAATTTGTATATCTTTTTGGGTAAGAATCAATATTTAATAACAAAATTTCACTGTTCACCGCAAAGAATCCAATCGACAATTCAATAATTGACTAAATCGAACATGAACTTTGAATTTAACTTGAATATTTGTCAATTAATAAGATTCTAAACATCATCATTACCTGATTAATCATCTTAATCACCTTAAAATTTGAAGTCAAACTTAATCAACTTTGACCTAAACGTCAAAACCTGTTAAAACTTGAAATTGAGCTTTAATACTGATTAAATTCTTTCTTGTACAGGATAAATGGCTGATTTAAAATTTGTTAAAGAACATAATGTTGTTTCTTATATGAGATATGAAGTTCCAACTGATAAAGAGCAATTGGTTGAAGCTATACAATTTCTGTCAAGAACAAGATTAGCATATGCTATGTGTGTTGATCTTGTGATTATTTCAAGATTTATAAAGAGGTTTTGGAGAACTGCATTGGTTGAATCAGTTGACGGAGTTACAAGAATCAGAGGTGAATTTGCTGAAGGAAGAGAATTGATAGTATCTGAAGCAAGTATTAGAACTTGTCTGAGATTTGAAGAGGATGGAGATTTCCCTGTTGAGTTTGATGAAGCTGATATCTTACAATGCTTTGAAGATATTGGTTATGAAGGAGGTCCTGTCAGAAAGCAGATGCTTAAAGGCCAAATCAGTTCTAGATGAAGGTTCATCATTCATTGCATACAACATTCTTTATCCAAAAGAAAGTCTGGGTGGAATGATATGACTTACAGAACTGCATCAATCTTAGTAGCATTGGTGATGAATAGAGGGTTAAACCTGTCAAGTTATATATTCAATGGTCTGAGAATGAACATAGAAGAAGATAGGAGGAATAAATTCTTGATGTATCCAAGATTTATTCAGTGCTTGATAAATCAATCCTTTCCTGAACTAGTTGGAGTATACAATGGACCAACACTTAGAGTTTTACATCATGACTCTAAGGTGTTTGCATACTTAAGAAGAACCAATGCTAGGAGTAATTTCAGTGGTTGGAGACTGATCTTACTCAATACATGAAGGATGTGGCAACGGGTTTAATTGCAAATAATGTTGATCAAGTTAATTTGGTTGATGAACCAATAAACATGGATGAATTGATTTGAGAAGATCCTGTGATTCCAGCTGATAGTTCTGATGATAATGTTGGTGATGATCAAGGTAATAGTGATGATGATGGTATTGATGGTGATCAACTTGGTATTCAAGTTGAAAATGTTCAAGTTGAAAATGTTATTGATTCTCCTATTGTTCAAATTGATGATGATCTTGAAGAACCAATTGAAAAAAAAGATGATAGTTCTGAGAAGACAATATCTGATCATTAAGAAGAAATTGACAGAATTATACTATAACATGTTGATTTTGTTGAAGAAGATTATGAAGTTCAATCTAAAGCTGATGAAGAGGTTGAAAAAGTTATGATTTCTTCTGATGAAGAAGATCATGAGACTAAAAAGGATGTTGAGGAAGTTATTGATGACTTGCCTTTGAACTATCCTACTCATGAAGATGATCTGCCAGTTGGAGATCTATCTAAATTTGACATGAATGATTTGACTGAAGTGAATAAACTGAGTATTGAAATTGAAGAATTTAAAAGAAGAATTAATGACTCTGACAATCTATTCAACAACTTTGGATTAACATCCTGTGAAGTTGTTGATAGAAACAATAGACTGGTGACTAAGAATCTTGATGCCAAGAAGTTGAATGTTGATTTAACCAAAGAAATTGAAGATAAGGTTAAAGAAATAGAGAGGCTATCTACCATTCTGAATGAGAAAGATGAACAAATCCAAGATTTGAAGGATGAAAGTGATTTGAAGAGTAGACAAATTGAAGATTTTTTGAAAATACTTGATTCAATGAAGAAAGTACCTGCTGATTCTTCTTCATCTGAAAGTGATGATAGTTCTGAGTCCACATCTAGTGATGATGATCATGATCATGATGATATCATAGATGATGAATCTGAATTTGAACAAGAAGACAATAATCTGCAACTGACTTTGGTGGAAGAGGTGGAAGATAGATACAAGCCTTTGGCTATTGTATATCCTAAAGTTGTGCCTATTAAAGATACTTATACTTTTGAAAATTTGAAGGTGGGTAAAACTATTTTGAAAAATGATCAATCTAGTTATTTGTGGAGAGAAAGAACTGTGTCTAAGCCAAAATTGACTGACCAAGACAAACAATTAGTCATTTCTAATCTGTTAAGTGTGGATCAAAAAGCTTGAAAAGGATCAATTTTTGACTCCAGAAGAATGGAAAAGACATTTGAATTATCTGAGTTAGAAGTTCAAAATGATGAAGGGATTCAATCATCATAAGCAACTGAAGATGTTTCTGATTCTGAAATGTTAGAAGCTTTACAAGATCTAGATGATGATGATGATTTGGCCTTAACTGTTCAGAATCCTGAGAATGTGACTGATGCTGAATTGGAGATGATATATCCTGATGAATATTATGATGAAGTGTTGAATTTTGAACTGAATGAGCCCACACAAGAGGTTAAAAAGAATGTTGAATTTGCTTTTAGTAATAAAATTATGTTCTTGTTATAAAAAGGATTCAATAGGGTTTATGTGTTGGGGAGAACAGAAGAAGAGTTAGACTTAGACATTCAAAAGCTTAAGTCATCTGAAACAAAAGAATGTGAGTTTGATGCAGACAAACACATTGTTACATCTTGTGATTGATAGGATGAAAAAGGATGAATTGAAAGACTGGCTTGCTTCAAGAAACTATCCTTCTAGACAAATGAACAATATGAACACTAAACAACTTAGAAGGATGGTAAAGAGAAGGCAGAAAGAAGAATGGTGAAACTACATCCTTTCAAAGACAAGTATATTGATGTATCTGAGAAGAATCCCATTCTTCCACCAAAGAAGAAGTCAATGGCAGAAATCAAGGATAAATATAAGATTAAATCAAAGTTGGTTTCCCAAAAGACCAATTGGTGTAAGTGTCAGGTCTTTGGTAGAAAAGGTCAAACAGTTCAAGAATTGTTGGCAAAGACTGTTGCCTATTCCACTGTTCATAAAGCAAAGATAATAGCTTGGAAATTTGATGAAGACTTCAAAGGTTTTATTATCAAAAGAATTAATGGGGCCTGTGAAGTTTACTACTTCTTGACACACATTGCCAAATTGGACCAAAAAGACTTGAAAGAATTGAGAAACTTATCTCCAGTGAATCACAAGTTTAGTATCAGAGGGACATCTTGTGAATTCATGTTGGACAAACTCTTCACTTCTGACAAAGATTATTACTTAAGTTTGGCAAAGCTTCAAGATGCTAAGTATTTCCATGAAAAATCTGAAGCTTACAAGAAGAAAAAGACTGATTTTGTTCCTG
This sequence comes from Tagetes erecta, assembly GCA_030867185.1. Lineage (NCBI taxonomy): Eukaryota > Viridiplantae > Streptophyta > Magnoliopsida > Asterales > Asteraceae > Tagetes > Tagetes erecta. The sequence continues at coordinate 11,314,656 of CM061497.1, forward strand.
GGCTTATAAGACAATTAATGCTTAATGATATTGCAAAATATCTATCACACTCCCAAATTCCACTAATGGAGTTTTACCGTTAGGAGGATGACAAACCAGGATCCAAGTCATTATTTACACAAACGACACTAAATGAGTTTTAAAAAATAACATGTCTCAATAATGAGAAAACCAAACGTCAGAGTTTAACCGTTTAAAAAAATGCGGAAGCGTAAAGTAAAGTAAAGTAAAACATATGTGCAAAACATGCGCCCCAAAGTATAGAATTTAAAATGCAATAATTATAAATAAAATGTTTGAAACTATGCAGACCCATGATGCATGTCCTATTGTGATGTTCAGCTAACCTTGGCCACCTAAGAAAAACACGCTAAAAAGTGTCAACGCTAGGTTGGTGAGTTCACAGGTTTTAAACAACAGTTCAATAACAACTTTCCCAGATAATGTAAATCAAAAATATATTAGTAGGTAGCTAACCCAAGTTTTCATGTTACTCAAACGTTTCGAATCCGAGCTGACTGTTTATGTTGTGCCTTGTTACCATTGTTAACATTCAATGGCCCATGAGATTAGGACAATTCACACATGCCCGGCTCCTAGCCGTGGGTGGGGTTTGTCAAACCCAGTAGCACTACCCGAACTTCCTCGCTATACCCCGTATATTAACGGTTCGAGAGAATTGAAAGGACTTTCGTATGTTAAGTTTAACGTTTAGTAATTCATGATGATATATAAGTAAGTACAAAATCAAAAGTGTTTTCGTGCGTGCTTTCTCCCCCAACAGGAAAATAGTAAAAGGGGTCGTGAAACGCACATTAGCTTTGCGCGGCTACAATTAAATCTACAAGAACGGAATTTCCTAAGTCGACCAACGTGTTGGGGTTATTTGAAGATGTCACTTTCCAAATATAAGTGAGTGAAGTTATCGAGCATCATCACGAGCAAGCACGGGTGAAGACGTTCATTATTTATTTGTCTTAGAATATTTGTGTAATCGTTTCGTGCTTAAATGCGCGTTTGTGCTTAACTGCACGTGGTTAGGTTGAAATGTAAGGTGAATGGTATGGACTATAAATACCATCACCTAGGTCATTTGTTATTAAGAGTTGCCTACATTTTATTCCATATCTCTTGTAACCTCTCCATTGATCTAATACAATTTCACCTATTCATATTATCATAATCTTCATCATACTTTGCATTGATCTTCATGAGCATTCAAGCATCAATACGTGATCAGTGAGATTCCGCATCACTGATTGCAAACAACATCACCAAACAATCTCAGATCTAGATCCAAGCTCGGTTCATCTCGCACTATCAATTGGTATCAGAGTGGTTGGGTGATCTTTGATTGTTGTTGTTATTGATGGAATTTTAGCTACCATTAGCTTTGATTCATGTTTGTGTAAAGAACTGCAAAGTTTGAGATCAATTGGTGAAGATTTGACTGAGTTTTTGAAGAAATTGTTCATGTTCGTCATTTCACTGCTCAAATTTTGAAATCTGGAAATTCTTGTTCAGAGTTCTTATGTTGAAATGCCGATTGAATTCAGAGAAAAGATGTGCACCAAAGAATGTTTTCAACAAGTTGAACACTACAGAATATACTCTTTCAAGATTTGTGATAAACTCAAGAAGGAAGAGCAAATGCACAAGAATCTGAAAGAACAACACGAAATATCTGACCAAAGAATCACATCTCTCGAAGAGTCACTCAAGAAAAGTGAAAGAGAAGCAATGAATGTCAAGAATGAAGCTGCAAAATCAAACACACACTCATCCAGTGTGATCAAAGATTTGCAAGAAGAGATTACAACGTTGAAGAAACTCTCTGAAATGGTTAATTCAGAAAACAACAGTCTGAAAACCAAGCTTCAAGAAGAACAAGAGAAATTCAAAAGTCTTCAAGAAGATCACAAACTGTGTAAAGATAGATTCAAATCTCTTACACAGAATGTTGATTCAATGCTTACCGAAAAGCATAATCTGAATGTTCAACTCATGGAGCTCACTGACAAATTGAACAGATCACCATCTAATCTTGTGCTTATCAAAGAAGAAGTCGAAAAAGAAAAGTCTGTTGAAAAGAAAGATGAGAGATTAGTGCCAACCGGAATTGTTGGATCACTATCTTCTCAAGAAGAAGAAGAAAAGACACAAGAGGTTCAGTCAAAGAAGAAGAAGAAGGTTAGAAGAAAGAAGAGCAAAGCCAAGAAGAACAAGACAAAGGCCGCTTCATCTGATTCTACACCACAGTCTCCTTCTACTCCAAAGTCTCAAGATTCTGAATCCCCGAGTGATTCAAACAGTGACATTTACTGTTTAATCTGTGACTCTGAAACTCATCATATCTCAGATTGTATTTACAATCAAGGTGTCTTTCCTTATGGTTCAAACAACAAGTTCAAGACTTCAACTTCTTCAAAGGTCAAAGCTCATCAGAATCAACATGCTTCAACAGCAAAGACTTCTCAGAAGAAAAGAAAGAAGTCTCCCTTCAAGGAACATCAGAAGTACTGCGAGATATGTGAGATGTACAATCACATGACATCAGAATGCTACTACAACAAGTACTGCATCAACTGTCAGATGTACAACCACGACACAATGGAATGTTACTACAACAAGTATTGCTCTATTTGTGACATGGTCAATCACAACACATCCGAGTGCTATTACAAGCTGAGAAGGTCAGTCCAAAGAAGTTCATCATATGCATATCCTTCCAGGTATTTTTCTAACTTTAAAAGATCTAATCATAGACATTCGTTTGATGAAAATCAACATGTCAATGATTCATGGAAACCAAAGTTTGTCAAAAACAAAAAGGGAAATCATGATTTAAATGATAAAATGATTCCAATAGTGAATCAATCTTTGAATAAGAAATATAGTCAACAAAATCTGTTTTTAAATGAAATTCACAATTTGTTTGAAAATGACTATAATTACTCTTTTGACAAACAATCCATGAAGGAAGATGAAGGTACAAATTACATTGTATCATCAGAACCACCACCTGAAGGTATTCCTTGCACTTATGAGAATATCACTTATGTTGATGATTTTGGACAACCCAAAACCGAAATGGTTTGGGTCATTACCTCTAACTGATTTGTTAGTGTGTTAGGGACAGTTATGGAGGCCGATCAAACAAAGAAAAGAAGACCGTGGCTGATCCCTTATCATGACAAGATACCGAATCTTGTTCATGATGTCTTCGATGCAACTAACACCAAATGGAGTTGGAAACAAAAGGAACCATTGAAGGAACTTTTAAAACATTTTTAATAATCAAACAATGATGGCAGTGCAAGAAACAACCGATGTTTCATTTCGTCTGTTTAGATTAAGTATATTGCATGCACTCTTCACACGTTGATAACATATCTGCCCTTTTCTTTTCATTAAACTTTCAATTTTCTTAGAAATTTAAAAGTTTAGGGGGAGAAATCAATGTTAAAAAAAAATTAAAAAAAAATAATAATAATAATATGTTGAATCTACTTGCACGTACATGAGAAATGATAGATACACTAGAGTTATTCGACGCATTATTTTTAAAACAATAAAGACTGAAGCGTGAAAATTGATGTGCGAGACGGCTCAGACAATTATACTGAACAAGTATATTCTTTGATGATTTAACTAAATTCTAATGAATTTTTGTGGTTGAAACGTCTAGTGCATGTGAAACGTTTATACAAATCAAATAGATATCTTGTGATGCAACGATATACATCGGGTAATGATGCAATCTATTCAGTGTGATGAACCGCATCGTGAGCTTCTTTGTTGTGGTACCCACAGACCTGAAGTCTCACACGAAGTCTCTTTTGAGCTTCAAGATGCAGCAAAAGATTCCAAAATGGAACAAAAAGAGTCCCAAATGTGGACCATCACCAATCAAATTCCAAAATGGAATTCAGATGATTCCCAAGGGGAACAATAGGAAAAAGGAAAATTCCAAAAAGGAATTCAAAAGAAGTCCCAAAGTGGACCAAATCCAAATAGAACCCAAATTCCACACTGTTTATGATTGTAAGTGACCTGAAGTGTTGACTTGTTCTCAGGATATTTAGATGAGGTGTATAACTTTCTAATGTGCAAAGTATGGGTCACTCAAAACTTATTCCTAATCAACCTAATTGATCATCAAGAATAGAAAAAGTAAGTGTGTCACTTCGAGCTAATTGATTTGTTCAACAATTCATAACTCAATTACTTCACAATTCAAATGTCTATTTTAAAAACTGCAAAACATGTGTTGGATTAATTGATGGTATGATCTCATTGCAGGTTAAAGATTCAGAATGTAAAGAGAAAATTCCAAAAATATCAAAAACATTGAAAAATTCAAAAAGAACAAAAAGATTTTCTTTTTAATATTTTTCTTCTGTTTTGGCAGTTTAACATGTGTTATTGATGTAGGAGTTGTTCATCAAGCAATATCTCATCCGATTGAGAACTTAATCTTTACATTAATGATAAATGCACATTATTGCCTGAGTTTTAATGTTTTTCTTTGAGTTGCAGGAACAGTTTCCATTGCAGAACAAGCTTCCACGCGACTTGAAGATGTTCATGTTCAAGCCTGATTCCAGTCCAAAGATCTCCAAGTCAGATTGCTGAGTGTTAAGAATCCTCCTCTTAATATCTCATACACAGATCTCATTAACCTCTAAAGCAAAAGTTGAGGGGGAGTATTCTAAGTCAAAGAAGTCTTCTCATTCTACTTCAACCGTTGAAGAAGATCCCGTTGCTGATATATAGATTCACCGGAATCTACTCTCTGCTAATTTCTTTTCATAGCCTCTGATGTTACTCAAAAGGGAGAGAAGGATGCAGATTGCTTGTTGAAAGACAGAGTTTTGACAGCATCATCTTAGGGGGAGTACTGTTGGGTCCTCTTGAAGATAATGCATACCAAAACTTTAAGTTGCTCTCTATACTCGCTACATGAAGATTTAAGCTGATACGTCAGATTTGTAAAGTGTCATCTTAGGGGGAGTACTGTTGGGGTTATTTGAAGATGTCACTTTCCAAATATAAGTGAGTGAAGATATCGAGCATCATCGAGCAAGCACGGGTGAAGACGTTCATTATTTACTTGTCTTAGAATATTTGTGTAATCGTTTCGTGCTTAAATGCGCGTTTGTGCTTAACTGCACGTGGTTAGGTTGAAATGTAAGGTGAATGGTATGGACTATAAATACCATCACCTAGGTCATTTGTTATTAAGAGTTGCCTACATTTTATTCCATATCTCTTGTAACCTCTCCATTGATCTAATACAATTTCACCTATTCATATTATCATAATCTTCATCATACTTTGCATTGATCTTCATGAGCATTCAAGCATTGATAGTCACTATGTATAGGTTGGACCCACCGGCTTGTCGGTGCTACTTTTGTATGTAATTGTTTGACTTGTATATGTAATTAGTGCTAGCGAACCTACGGGCGAATCTATAGATTCGCCCGCAGGCCATCATGTCTTTTGGTTTAGGTATCGACTGGGCGAACCTATGTGCCCAGCGAACCTGTGTTGGTTCGCTGGATAGATTCGCTAGAGCGAATCTATCAGCGAACCTAACACCACTATATATTGTAACCTTATCTTCACATTTATACAACTTTTGCACATCTTTTACCAAGACTGATTCTTACTGATTTGTGTTGTGTAATCGTTCCATTGAGGTGCTAGGAGCTTATTCTACTTATCATTGTAGCTTATTAACCTCGATTGTGTGTTAGATCTTGACATTGGGTTGTTTGGACTTTCTTCACTTTGTTCTTCAAGTATTGGTTATATTTGTGTTAAACAAGTCAACAAAGCACTGAAATCACGATCATTATGGACCAACAATATGGTATCAGAGCCTTAGTGCTCTTGATTGTTTGATTCAAGTGATTTTTGTGTTGATTTTTGAAGTTTTTGGGTCAAAACTCTTTCGATTCTGTTTGAAGCTTGTTTGTTGTGTTTTGGAGTCGTATTTTGCTCTGGTTTTGTGTTATTTGGACGTAGAAAGCTTTTAAAACAAACCTGAAGGCAAATGGTCGAGTTTTGAGGGTTTTCGAGCTGTTTCTGTACTTTTTCAGAGTGGTTGAGCTACCAGCGAAACTGTGTGTTCAACCAGCGAATCTGCTGTTCTTCCAGCGAATCTAAATTCAAAATTTTGTCATGTTTGTGTTGTGTTGTGGCCAGCGAATCTAGCATATCATCGAACGAAAGTTCATCTATTTGACTGACTGTGCAAGCGAAACTGCTGCCAAAATCAGGCCAGCGAATCTGTGCTTGCTCGTCAGCGAATCTGTTTGACTGTCTAGCGAATCTGTCACCAGCGAATCTTTCAGCGAATCTGCTGCGTTCTTCTAGCGAAACTAGCCAGCGAATCTGTTAATTCTCAGCGAATCTGTTGTCTGTTCAAAGTTATGACTTCTTCAACACTTAATATGAATGATCTAGACAGCGTTCAACCTAACAGGCCACCGAGGCTTGTTAGTGGTGAAAACTTTGAAGACTGGAAAAGATGTTTGAAAGCGTTCTTCTACTACACGGACTACAACCAATGGGAATCTATAGTAAATGGTCCGCACGTGCCAACAACCGTTGAAGGAACTGTTACTTCAACAAACACAAATCCAAGCACTTTCACTGAAGCAGACATCAGATTACTAGATCGGGACAAGAAGGCACTCGGGGCACTGATACTTTGCTTACATCAGGACATCTTCAACCGGTTTGCAGAACACACAACTGCAAAGAGTCTGTATGATGCATTGTGTGAATTTTATGATGGCAATGAAGATCTGAAGCTGGATAGAAAGGCTCAGGCTGAAAAGGAATTCAACTCTTTTGTGGGGTACTCACAAGAGAACTTGACTGACATTACAAACAGATTTCTATCGGTGTCAAGTAATCTGAAGAAATATGATGAAAAGCTGGGCAATCACGAACAAGTTGCAAAGTTGCTAGATTCTCTTCCTCCTCAATGGAGCCTTCAAATTAAGCTGCTGAAACAAGAGAGAAACTTTCCGGATTACAAACTGATGGACGTCATCAACAAGCTGAAGTCTTTCGACCTTGATGTAAAACGAAGAGAATATAATCAGTCAATGATGGTTCCAAACATTCCCTCTCAAAATGCTGCACTTATCTCATCCGCTGCAAACTCTTATGTTTACAGTGCAGCATCCAGAGGATCTTCAGGTCATGTGTCTGCTAAGTCTGCTGGTGCATCTACTAACGCTGGTTCAAGCTCAAATGCATCTGTCACCACACAGATTCCATCAGACACCATGGCATTATTTGGAATGTTTGTTCACAGTTATGAAGCTCTTGTTGCAGGTGAGTTGAAAGGGAAGGGTATGACAGTAGAAGATATGTATCAGGTAGACCCTGATGATTTGGAGGAAACAGATATTCAATGGCAGATGGCTATGCTCACTCTCCGCGCCAGACGATTTATGGAAAGAACTGGCAGAAGAAACTTTGGAAATCAAGGACAGAATGCTAAGCTGGGTTATGACAAGGGAAAGTTACGATGCTATAACTGCAAACAACTGGGCCACTTCAAGAGAGAATGCCCATTACCAATCGTTTCTGAGCCAGTTAACTCTGTAAGTCCAAGATCTGCTCCAATTCAAGAAAAGGTTGAGGAAGCAAAGTCAAAGAATGAAACTGCACTTCTCACCAACTTTGACTGGAGTGCTGAAATCGAAGAAACCAAGGAGGAGATCAACCATGCCCTTATTGCTGAAATTACTGAGTTTGATGACAGTGATATAAATCTCTTTGATCCATTCAAAGAATTTTTTGGAAATGAAGAAGAAGAGAAAGTGGAGGATGCTGTTGAAGTTCAATCAGATGTTATTACTCAAGGACATCTGAATCATTCAGGGTTAGTTTGTGAAGCCGCTGTTAATGAAGTAAAGCATGAGGAGGAGTCTAAGGCTAGCTTGGAAGAAATGATCGAAAAGGCAAGGCTGGATGCAGTTGATGAATTCAAAAGAAGCACTCCCTACTGTCAATGTGATCGTGCTCTGGCCGCTGAAAAACTGGTAATCGGTCTTCCTTATGATGTTATTGAAGATATGTGTTCATCTGCTTGCAAAATTCGTTTAATTGGCATATACAAAGCAAATAAACTGTTAATGTCAAACGAAAACGAATTAAAAAGAACCAACAAAGAGCTCAAATTAAGTGAATCAAAATATTTTGTTAAGTTAAGAGAAGCTTTAAAAGAAAATGAACACTTAAAAAGGACTCTTTTAGAAAAGAACTGTGAGATTAATTACTTGACTGAGCAAGTTACACTTGCTGAGTTTGAAGCAAGAAAACTCAAAAACAAATTGCAGCAGTGGACCATATCCGGTATGAAAAGGGAGGAACTTTGCAAGAATCAAAGGGGGGCCAGGGTCAAGACAGGTTTGGGTTTTAGTAAAAATGAAACATATGCATATCCTCCACCCAGTACTTTCTGTTATTCTCCTACACCTATTCCTCATCCCTCAAATGAGTTAATTCAAGAGATTATGCAGAAAGATACTGACAGTTCCATTGCAGGTTTAAGTGAAGTAAACCTTAAGGAAGTTAGAGAGGAGTACGCATATGGTGCGAGTGTTGGGCTCGGTTGTTCTGGCAGTAGTGATTGCAGTAGTTCTGATTCCAAGAAGTCTTTTGAAGACATTTGTTTAGATAATCCCGTTTGTAGTAATATGTCATATTCAGACAATTGCATGTTTAATAGTAATCTAGGGTGTTCCACTTCAAACCCTAATGTGTTGAATGATGCTGATTTGATTAATAATGTGTGTGTGAATGACAAAAACAAACTTTCAGGTCAAGTCTCTGAAAGTCAAACTAAAACAAACTGTTTTCAAAAGTTCTTCACTCACCAAATTCCATCTTTCACACCTGTGAGAATTTCAAAACCAAAAGAGAAGGAATCATCCTTTTCATACATTCTTAAACCAAAACCTGAATCTGATACAGGTAAAGTCACAACAAGTAAGTTAAAAGAACTCTATGACACTTACAGTGACTGTGACTCACAACTGTCTGAATGTGATGAGGAAATTGTAATAGATAAAATTCCTGTCAACAGAATTCCTAAAACCGGTTTGAAGTCTCACTGTTTTAAATGTGGAAACACTGATCACACTGTCAAGCAATGCCCTAAATTAATCCAAAAGAGCACAAAGCAAAAATCTTTGGGAAAAAGGCTAAACACTTTTGTAAATAGTTTCTTTTGCAATACTTCATCTGTTTCACCACCCAAGTACACAAAGACTTGGGTGCCTATTGCAAAGGTCTAACTTTTCTTTTCCTTTAATAAATGTCAGGAACATTCAAATGCCGTTGTAAATAGTCATTGGCATATTGACAGCGGATGTTCCAGACATATGACAGGATTGAAGGATCTTCTTACTAACTATAGGATCATAAATGGAGGCTATGTTGCTTTTGCGGGAGATAAGAAAGGCGGGAAGATGATAGGTCAAGGAGAAGTCTCAAATGGCTCACTTACTTTGGAAGATGTCAACTATGTTCCTGAACTGGCGTTCAACCTTCTGAGTGTATCACAAATCTGTGATAAGAATATTCCTGTGTTGTTCCTTCAAAATGAATGCCTGTTCTTGAAGCCAGAGTTTACTATTCCAGAAAATATGGTGATCATGCGTGCTCCGAGACGAAATGACACCTATATGTTGAATATGGGTTCACAGGAATCTAATTCCACCGTGACATGTCTCCTGTCTAAAGCATCATCCTTTGAATCATTTTTGTGGCATAAACGTTTAGGACACATCAATTTTAAAATTCTGAATAAATTGGTTAAGAACAATTTGGTCAGGGGTTTACCACAAAAGGATTTTTCTGTGGTCGAGAAATGCATGGCTTGTGCTAAAGGAAAACAGCACAAAAAGCCACATAAACTCAAAATTACAAATACTATCTCAGAACCCCTCGAATTGTTACATACTGATTTATTCGGACCAATAAGTGTCAAATCAATTGCTAAAAAGTCTTATTGCTTGGTTGTCACAGATGATTACTCTAGGTACACCTGGGTGAGATTCATGGCAAACAAGAGTGAGACAGCAGAAGAATTGATGAAGCTGATACCTCTAATAGAGGTTCTTGGAAAAAAGAAGGTTCAAGCCATCAGAAGCGATAACGGAACTGAATTCAGAAACCACATCTTCAACTCCTTCTGTGAACAACGGGGTATTCTCAGACAGTTTAGCGCTGCCCGAACACCACAACAAAATGGTGTTGCTGAAAGAAAGAACCGAACTCTTGTTGAGGCCGCTAGAACTATGCTGATCGAGTCAAAACTTCCAATTATTTTCTGGGCTGAAGCGGTTAATTGTGCAGCTTATGTTCTTAACAGGGTACTGATAGTCAAAGAAAAGATGAAGACTTCATATCAACTGTTTCGAGGGATTAAGCCGCTGATTGACTTTCTACGCCCCTTTGGATGTTCTTGCACTCTTCTGAATACTCAAGACCAGAAGACGAAGTTTGGGGCTGTCTCTGATGAATGCTTCTTTGTGGGATACTCTAACACGCAAAAGGCGTATCGCGTTTACAACAAGCGAACGCGGATCGTGCAAGAGTCCTACTATGTTGATTGGCAAGAATCAAACACTACAAGTATTGGTAGTGAACCGGCTTGGTTTTATGATGCCACCACCATTTTCAAATCATTTAATCTTCCTGACTCTGACGATGACGACATTATTCCACACACATCGGTCTCTATTTTCAATCATACACCCACACCATCACAATCACAACCTTCCACATCCGCTACACAACTACCTCCTACTTCATTTGACATTCCATCACCTCCACCACCCGAAACTGTTCAAACTTCTCCATCAGACATTCCATCCACATCCACTACCATCCTATCACCTACACCTTCACAACCATCAAATCAAACACCCTCAAATGATCAAAATCCTTTACTACTCAACACTGACTTCAAAACCCTGAAAAACCATCCTCACGATTATATCATTGGATCTATTACCGATGGTGTGCGAACCCGGAGTCAGAGCGGGTTGATTAATGAATGTCTTTATGCTGCCTTTCTGTCACAAGTCGTTCCAAAGAATTATAAACAGGCTCTTGAAGATCCGAGTTGGGTGGATGCCATGCAAATGGAGCTGCAGCAATTCAGGAAGCTGAAGGTTTGGGAATTGGTTGATCTTCCTCCTAACAAGTGCCCAATCGGCACTAAATGGGTTTTTCGGAACAAGCCAGATGATCGTGGTGTAGTAATTAGAAATAAAGCGAGACTGGTTGTTCAGGGATTCGCTCAAGAGGAGGGAATTGACTATACCGAAGTTTTTGCTCCAGTCGCTCGCCTGGAAGCCATCAGAATCTTTCTTGCACATGCAGCAAACAAAAACTTCAAGGTTTATCAGATGGATGTAAAATGTGCATTTCTATACGGAGACATCGATGAGGAGATCTACGTGTGTCAACCACCAGGCTTCGAGGATCCTGATTTCCCGTCAAAGGTTTACAAGCTTGACAAATCGTTGTATGGGTTACATCAAGCTCCAAGGATCTGGTATGAAACTCTGACACAGTATCTCCTCAGTAAGGGTTTCTCACGTGGGAGTATAGATATGACTTTATTCAAGAAGGAGGTGGATGGCGAGTTGCTGATCGTTCAGGTGTATGTTGATGATATCATTTTTGGTTCGACTAATGAAGGGTTGTGTAGGGAATTTGAGAAGGTGATGATGGATCGTTTTGAGATGACTATAATGGGGGAGATGTGTTTCTTCTTGGGGCTGCAAGTGGAGCAAAAGCCTGATGGGATTCTAATCCACCAAGAGAAATATATCAAAGAAATCCTCACGAAGTTTGGCATGGATGACTCTTCTCCTGAATTGATTCCTTTTACTGCTCAAACATGCCTTACTTCCGATGATAATGGGAATCCTGTGGATGCTCATCGGTATCGTTCGATGATCGGATCTCTCATGTATCTGACTGCAAGTCGTCCGGATATCACATTTGCCGTGTGTTACTGTGCTCGTTTCCAAGCAAATCCAAAAGAATCACACGAAAAAGCTGTCAAACGAATTTTCCGTTACCTTAAGGGTTCCTCTCGTTTGGGACTTTGGTACCCAAAAGGTGGGAACTTTGATTTACATGCTTTTTCTGATAGTGATCATGCTGGTTGCAGGATTAACAGGAAATCGGTCACCGGTGGATGTCAATACCTTGGAGAATGTCTTGTTTCATGGCAAAGCAAGAAGCAAACAACCGTCTCCCTGTCCACAGGAGAAGCAGAATACATAGCTGCGTCAAGTTGCTGTTGCCAAGTGCTGTGGATTCAACATCAGATGATGGATTATGGCATCAACTTTCTTCACACGCCACTCTTTTGTGACAATGAAGCTGCTGTTGGAATCGCCAAGAATCCCATTCATCACACTCGAACCAAGCACATAGAAACAAGAATTCATGCAATCCGGGATGCACAGGAGAAAGGGTTTATAGATATTATTCCTATCGAAACCAGAAAGCAAAAAGCTGATCTTTTCACGAAAACTTTTGATAAACCACGTTTTTATGAATTGATCTCCATGCTTGGACTTATATCTTTTTGAAAAACCTTTTTCTGTGAGAATCCTTTTGTAAATATGTAAATAATCTGTTCTTCGTAAATAATCGGGTCTTTATCTTCTTTGAAAAATTCGTGGGTCACTCGATGCTTTGCTCCGTCACTTTATTTTATTTCATCTTCTTTTCTTTTCTTTTATATTCTGTATATATATATATTTAGAAAATCTGAAAAACAAAAATTTCTTAATTAGACGGCTATTATATAGAAATTTTGGGGGAGATATAAAAAGATAAACTATTTATAGTTTTTCAAATTTTGCTATTTCAGGATCTTCGTTTTGATTGATGTTGAAGAGTCGTTGAAGGAGGTCAGAAGTATTGCGTTTGGGATATGTCAGATAGGCTCAGCCCGAAAACAAAGTAAACAGTGATTGTGCAGCCAAACATAACGCTCAAGATCTCGACAACAAGGATTATCCCCTTGACATGATTGGATTGCACAAAGTTAATGGTTCTGTCAAAAATGGGTTGAGAGCGTCAAATCTTTGTCTTGATCTTCAAATCTTTGTCCTGAATTCCCAAAAAATCCCAAATCACCCTCGCCCTATCCCCGAATCGAGTTTCTAGTATGCAAAACAAAACAAAAAAAAAAAAATAAATAAATAAATAAAAGGCTGCTAGTGATGCTCTTCGGAAAAGCCTCTGAGTGAGTTACTTGTTAACCCCTCAGAACGTCTTGTGTCAAGTGCTTAACTCCTCTGATATACGAAAGTATTGATCTGGAGTTGGTGGATCTTCTCTGCTATACGGAAGTATTGACCTGAAGATTCACCGAGCATGCTCAAATGTTTATCTCCTCTGTTATACGTGAGTATAGACCTGGAGCTCTAGACTATTTGAGTTTCCCAAATAATAAGTCGCACTGTATTCAAAATGAATCATTGCTGACAAGCTCCACTAACAAAGAAAAGATGCAAAAAATTGCACAAGTGTCAAAAGAAACATATGCATCGGTCAACATTCAAAAGTTGATCGTTGAAATTCAAGCAAAGTCAATAGTATTGCTCAGATATACCCTGATGACAGAACTTGTTCTTTTTACCTAGATGTCTGTGGGGACCGAGTTGTCTGAATTTCTTCAATCAAACCAAAAACATGATAAAAGAAGCTGCTGATCTCTTGTTGAAAGGACTACGGCATGGGTTTAAATGGACAAACATATCTGCAATCCCGCCAATCGATGATTCTCCGGATTCTACTCAAAACATCATGAAGAATATATATCCTTTCTAGCGTTTAAAACCGTCTACTGTTATTCTAATTTTTAATTTTATTTTATTTTTATTTTTATTTTATTTTATTTCTTTTTTTTACTTCTTTAAATTTTAGGATTATATATGTGTATGTGTGTTTATGTTTATTTTTGGAGCGTTGATGTCGTGGGACGTTTTCACGAATTTACAAAGACTTTAAAATTTAAGAAAATTCAAAAATATTTTTCCTGTCGAGCGAATCTATGGCGAACCAACAGATTCGCTCGGTCTCTAAGGTTCGCCCGTAATGTCTTTGTTTCGCTGACATGATACAGTCTTGTTTTTGTGTCAGCGAACCTGCTAGCGAACCTGTCGTAGGCTGTGTCTGTTGGTCTTCCAGCGAACCTAAAGTTCGCTGGACTGACTGCCAGCGAACCTATGGCTGTATTTATACACAGTGGCAGCGAATTTTTCTCACTTTTTCGCTGTCCACCTGTACTGTAGCAACGCTTTTCAATTTCAAAACACCAAACGTTCGATTCTCACCGTTTTACGGCTTTTTCATACATTAAACTTCATCTTATCGCTCGGTATGTGTTCGATTTCACTTTAATCAAAGTTTTAGACCCTTAATCGCATCTTAAGTGTGTTAAATCTGCCGACTCTTGATTATACTGTGTTTAAGAGACTGTTTGTGTGTTAGATGTTAGGGTTTTTCTTCATTATAGCCTCGTCTTGTGATTATACTACCTGTTTGTTGCTTTTAATGCCTAAAAATTGTTGACTGTATGTGATTTCGGCCGTTTTTGAAAAACTAGGGTTTCCAGCGAATCTAAGTGTTCATCTGGCGAACCTGAACGAAAGTTCAAGACATCGAGCGAACCTATGTCGTTATGCTGCCCGCGCAACAACATAGATTCGCCCGACTGTTCCTAGCGAACCTATACATTCGCTCGACAACAATGACTGATTTTTCATGTCAGCGAATCTATAGGTTCTTGTGCCAAAATCTCAGGTTCGCTATACCAGCGAACCTAATATCCAGCGAATCTATTTTCTGTTCTTCAAATCTTCATTTCTGATCAATCTCCGTTTATTTTTCAGGCACAATGTCGACGTTATTCTTCGAGAAAAAGCATAACATGTGTGCTTTACTTGATGAAAACAATGAGAAAGCCGTGAGCTATAGAGACGCAATCAAATGGCTGAAGTCGTCTCATATACATTATGCCATCTCTCACTCACCAACTATATATGAGACGTACGTTCGGGATTTTTGGGGAACTGCTGTTATGAACGTGTCGGTACAACCGTCACGCATTTGTGCCAAAGTCGGTGGGTATAATCTGGAGTTCACAGAGGCTGACCTAGCCAGGATCCTTAGACTGGAAGAGGATGTTGGTGATGAGGTTAGTATGACCGCAGAGGAAGTGTACGGGGCACTTCGGACTGCCGGGTATGAGGGGCCGATGCCCGGCGAAAAGAAGATGGAGTTTGTCAAGTCCTACCTGATCCAGGAATGGAGGTACATCGCTCATGTGTTTATCATGTGCCTGGATCATAGGAAGGGAGGCACGGACGGGCTGAACCTTGACTGGGCAAGGGCTATGGTGCTATTTTGCCGGGGGCAAAAGGCCAATCTCGCGAAGTTAATATTCAATTATCTTCTCGAGAACATTCACGCTACCAAAGGCACCAAGTGGTTAATGTATCCAAGATTCATTCAAATGGTATTGAATGACAAACTGCCGGGTCTACCGGTTGTTGGTGCTGAGCTGAAGGTATGGGATATGCATTCCAGGATCTTCAAAGATTGTAAATCAGTAAGGCCGGAGTGCGTGGGCAGGACTACATATTTGTGGGAGAATATGTATCCGGCTGATAGGTGGGTGTATATTCAGAGGTTAATTGAGACTGAAAGGAAACGGGGCGGTGAAAACATTGAGGAGGTTGAGAAGAAGATTCGGAAGAGGAAAGCCTATGCAAAGGATAAGGATTATTCATTTGATAGGGAGGTGGATGAGATACAAGCTGAAATCGATGCGGGCAGAGAACTGAGGACAAAGAAAAGGGCTGATACACATGCTGAGGGGTCAAAGAAGGCGAAGCATGATGTGGGGGGTACATCTACTGGGCCTGGGATTGGGTTGAAGGATGAGGTTGAGAGGCTGCAAGCAGAATTGGTTGAACTAAAAGGTAGGCATGAAGAACTGGAGAAACAGGATGCCGAAAAATCAACAGTGATATATGAGATGGGTCGGATGATGAAAGATCAGCAATGTTTGTTAGTAAGGATCTTCAAAGAGCTGAATGATTTGAAAGAAAATGCTGGAACTGAACCAGCTATGACTGAGGCGGAACTGAACTCCTTGACGGATATTTCAAAATATCCGTTAATGGATGTTGACTTTGGAGATAAAGGTAAAGCTGCTGAGGAGGTATTTGATGAAGAAATGGGGATAAATTTGGATGTGTTTGAGGGAGAGGAAGTAGTAGGTGGATCTGGGGTGGATTATACATTGGTTGATGAACCTGATACTGATATTGATGAAGACAGTGAGGAAGATTTGGATGACGAACCGGAAATATATAAAGTGGAGGAAAAGGGAATGAGCTACCAGTTTGAACACGCTGAGCTAGACAAATCTGAATGGTTTAGAAAGGAAGAAGCTGCAGTGCCTGAGGTGCCAATATTCCAACATCTTGACGAACCCACCACCAAACAGCAAGACAGACAGATCATTGCATGGAAATACAACTGTTTGGTGGAAGCTTATATGATCAAAAGGAGGGGTGGTGACATTACATATGTGAAGAACCGAAAGCACTTCGCCACCTTTCCTCGATGGGACTTGAGGAGACTGGCAGAGCTGCCGCTACTGGGAAAGGAAGACAGTGGCAGGGCTTGTGCGTTTGAGGCTGCAATCAGAGAGGCTGCCAAGTCAGATTTCGTTGAGTTTGGTTATCAAAAACCAAAGAGGATGAGACAGAAGAAGGACAAACACTGGGTGTCATGGAAAGGGAAAATCGTTTTGAAGATTGCTGCTCCTAAGGTGATGACGAGGGTCAGGGTCCCAGACACTCAGCCGCCGAGACTGAAGGATTTTGTCAAATGGTTCTATGATAATAGCACTGGGGAGGCCATTATTAGACTGAGTGGAGATGACCGTCCAGAAATTCGATTATTTGATCCGATGGAGGTCTTCTCCTTTAGTGATGAGGATCTGAAGGTGTTATGCGAGAATAGAATCAAGCACGGGGCTGGAGATGACACTGCTGCCGAAGCAA
The DNA here is from genome assembly GCA_030867185.1 of Tagetes erecta. Lineage (NCBI taxonomy): Eukaryota > Viridiplantae > Streptophyta > Magnoliopsida > Asterales > Asteraceae > Tagetes > Tagetes erecta. The sequence goes on from CM061497.1 coordinate 11,331,800, forward strand.
ACTTGTTTGTGAAGGTTGCTAATAAAGCCCGGGGAATTCGTGCTGAGCTGAAGGAGGTAAATGAGAGGTTGAGGAGGACTGATGATCTGAAGCTGGAAATGGATGACTTGACAAGACAACTTGATCGTTCAATTGAGCAGAGGTTTGAAAAACCAGCTGAAGTGATAGACTTGGAAGTGGAAAGCGAGGAGCCAACTGCAAACATTCAGGCGGAAACAACTGTTCAACTTGAGCCTGATACAGAGGTCGCAGAAGCTGAGTTTGTGGACTCAATGCTAAATCTGAGTGAAGATGAGGCCGGAACTGAAGATTATACAAACCCAATGGCCGGGATCAAAGAAAGGGCAGGAGCGTTCATCGAACAACCTTGAAGCCAAGATAAAGACGGAGCTAATCAGAAGACTTCCCCAGGTGAGGTCCAACCTAGGGGGAGTATTGATAGTCACTATGTATAGGTTGGACCCACCGGCTTGTCGGTGCTACTTTTGTATGTAATTGTTTGACTTGTATATGTAATTAGTGCTAGCGAACCTACGGGCGAATCTATAGATTCGCCCGCAGGCCATCATGTCTTTTGGTTTAGGTATCGACTGGGCGAACCTATGTGCCCAGCGAACCTGTGTTGGTTCGCTGGATAGATTCGCTAGAGCGAATCTATCAGCGAACCTAACACCACTATATATTGTAACCTTATCTTCACATTTATACAACTTTTGCACATCTTTTACCAAGACTGATTCTTACTGATTTGTGTTGTGTAATCGTTCCATTGAGGTGCTAGGAGCTTATTCTACTTATCATTGTAGCTTATTAACCTCGATTGTGTGTTAGATCTTGACATTGGGTTGTTTGGACTTTCTTCACTTTGTTCTTCAAGTATTGGTTATATTTGTGTTAAACAAGTCAACAAAGCACTGAAATCACGATCATTATGGACCAACAAGCATCAATACGTGATCAGTGAGATTCCGCATCACTGATTGCAAACAACATCACCAAACAATCTCAGATCTAGATCCAAGCTCGGTTCATCTCGCACTATCACAACGACCTGATCAAGTTCTACTTGTTAGATATAAAATACTCTAATAGAGTTCATGTTCGGTTTCGTATCCCCGGTCTGGTTTTGGAATATTAATAATCCACCACATAGGATTTAGACATATATTCTTGATGTAATTGTATATTTATACTTATATAACTATCTTATCTAGATCATGTTCCATGAAACGTCAATCATGCACGTGTGCTCACACATATAAAAATATATTAAAATAATCACACACATATTATTCATATAACCTACTCATTTAGCACATCATCTCCAACACACACAATGTTCACATATATTGCATACCGTTCATCTTTTTCTATATATATATTATACCATACAGATAATCAATACATATACATACACAACATTAAATACACATACTCCTTGCTCGTACATCCTCACATATACCTATATATCTCATTGTTCATGCATGAAAACCTACAACTGCAATTGCATATTCAAACATACATGCACCATTATATATACTTATATAATATTTTTGCTGCTCATACCACAAGCATAAATGTTTATTCACTGGCTGCACACATTTAAATATACTCATTATTTTGCTGCTTATATATACCCATACATACATGCACTAATGCTCATATTTACATACATACGCATTGCTTATATATATACACATGTTTAAACACCTTGCACACACATACAATCTTTTACACATATATACAGTTAATACGTACGCATACACACATGGTTGCAGTGTATTCATATATATATATATATATATATATATATATATATATATATATACTACATTAATAAGCAAATTAGAAGGGCAAATAAGTAATTAAACATTTTCCTTAATTTTCAACACTATAAATACAAATGAAACCCTAGATCCACCAAACCGCCTCCTTGCATCTCCACTACCTCTGCTGAAGCTGCTGAAGCACTGTATACACAAACATGAAGCTTCTTCATATACAAACCCTAATCGCAACCTAAACCATAAATGAATCTCTGTATATACAAACGTGATGAAGCATTCAAAATCCAAAATCATCTATGTTCCACCATCGATTGCCGCCCAAAGTGAGTAATCGGATTAATCTCAGGTGAGCCCAATAGGTATTACATATAACCACTTCAAATCGATTCAAGTTACGTTCGTTTTTTTAGTCTGCTATATCGTGTACAATTGCACTTGCAGGTGGCTTGCTTCCATCGGAGAAAGAAGATGGACTCATGGTACAATAGTTTGCTATATCGTTTTTTTAGTCTGCCATATCATTGTTTTAATTGTTTCATTTTAAACATAACAACAGTAGCAACAAACATTGTTCTAAAAGATAGTTTTTTGGGCAATTTTTGCATAAATGTGTGTGTTGTGATCTTTGAAACTGAATGTGTATGTGTGTTTTTGAATGTGTTGTGTGTTGTGTTGTATGAATGTTTGTGTGTGTATAAATGTGTAGTGTTGTGTGTGTATGAATGTGTTGAAACAGCAGCAACAGATTTTTGAAACAGCAGCAGGAAAAATTGTTTTGTATTGTGCTGTTATGTTTTGTTTTGTGAATGATTCTTACCTAGGTTTGAATGTGTTGAATGTGTTGTTATCGTATGAATGTGTTTTATGAACGTGCATTGTGTCTTATGGTTTGTGTTTTGTTACTCATGTTGCAGGTTGTGTTTGTGCATCAATCTGCCATTCAAGGTATGTGGTATTGTGTTGTATTGAGTTGTATTGTGTTGTGTGTTGTTGTGACGTGTTGATTGAAACAGCAGCAGCATGTTTTATCGTATTTTATTGTGCTGTGAATGTGTGCTTGAATCTGTTATGTGTGTGTGTATGTTTTGTGCTGTGAATGTGTGTTTGAATTTGATTGAAACAGCAGCAGCATGTTTTGATCCATATTGACCCATTTAAACAGTTTTATTGTTTTTGTACCCTGCAGTTTTTGTACCTCTTGTTCATATCATGTTGCTCCACAATTACAATTACATGCTGCAAGTTACTGTTGCACATATGCTAAGGTAATCTGTGTTGATATTGCAGCTGTTTTTTTATTGATTTTTCTGCAGTTTACTTGTTACAAGCACATCATTTGCAGCTGTTTGGATACAAAATCTATACAATTTGCTTTCAATTTTTGATTTGAATGCAAATGTAAAATACATGAAACATAACACACTTTCAACGATTCATAATTCAGATGAAGAGGTAAATCAAGGAGTTTGCTAAAGTGTTCAAAGAGTTGACACGTAATGAGTTTGAGCCATGGGAAAGTGATGCTTATTATGTAATTGACTATCATGCTGTGTTACTATTTTATATGCTATTTTATTTAAGTTATTTTAGGCTTAAATTCTTTGAACCAATCGATGCTAGACCTTATCATTTCACATTGATGTTGCATTGTTGTGTTTTACTAAATTCTTTGAACCTCATAGGTGTTATTTCAGTTTTGAACGAACTTCGAGTAATTTACCTAGTGCTTATCAGGTTGAAGTCACTCCTTAGATGTAATCTTACTTTCAGCGAGTAAGGCATTGTGCTAACAATCAATACATGTGTACATAACAGGTTCACTTATTTCTAGCATCTACAGTTTGTGTAAACTTCATCAACACATGTCTACATAAACCCTGATGTTCAAGAAGCTCATGACTTGAATGAAAGGCAAGAACCCCCCCCCCCCCCCACTTCCCTAGATGTACAATATAAAATATTTGATGATGAACACCCCAACTTACACTTAAAATTGTTTTTTTTTCCTGTAGATTTAGAGAGAAATTTCATAATGTTTCCATGAATGACAGAAGCATATTTACAACTACCCAGCCACTATGAAGGATTACTGTCCAAAACTCTGTATGTTTGTTTTCATAAATAAACAAGAACTATAATTATAGATATGGTTATGAGCAACTTGTTTCTGGTTGTAAGGCCATTGCTGCATGAAGCATGTAGAGGTGGTTCAATAACAAACTTTGATGAGCTACACAAGGTAGTATTCAAAGATTGTTTTACTTTATAGTATTTTTTCACCTTTTAGGAGTCATGATTTCTCAGTTAATTTGTAGATAATACTACAACCTGAATCTAATTAGCCATGATTTATGAAAATTGGTCGGATCAACAGAATTAGCCATGGTTTCTATTTTCCGATCATACATCTAATCATCTTTTCCAGTCAACTTTTGATGTGCATAAATATATATAATATCCAACTATGAGCTCTGATTTCTTCTGATTTGAATATTGGTCATTTATTCAGGTATCGAGTTTGTTTGTTTGTTTGTTGTAATTTAATTTGTTCTTTCTAGGTCTTTATAGTGTGAATAGTGTTGTTTGAATCTGGTGTGTGTGTGTGTGTGAATGTGTGAATGTGTGCTTGAATGTGTGAATGTGTGCTGTGTGCATGTTTTATCGTATTTTATTGTGCTGTGAATGTGTGAATGTGTGCTTGAATCTGGTGTGTGTATGTTTTGTGCTGTGAATGTGTGTTTGAATTTGATTGAAACAGCAGCAGCAGCATGTTTATCACTTTTGATTTATGTTTTGATATTTGATTTAACGTTAATTTGATTTCATGTTTATCACTTTTGATTTATGTTTTGATATTTGATTTAACGTTAATTTGATGCAGGTTGTTTTGATTCATCCCTGCTGTTAACCCATCTATATATGATGCAGGTTATGGGTGGATTTGAATATGATGACGGGTCAAGCAAAATACTTTGTGGCAATACAAGGTTTCTTTCCTTTTTATGTTTTCCTTGCTAACGTTAAGTAATTACTATTCTTTCTACTAACTCTGCATTAATTTTGATGTTGTAGAGCTATAAATTGCTCTTGTTTTGTATTTGTAAGCAGAGCCAAAGTGAGCATATTCAGGTTGAACATAGAGCATGGTTAATGCCAAGGTTCATAGTGTGAGATACTCAATGATACGACTCCATGCAGGTAAAGGTTTTTGTTACGCACATAAATATAAACACTCATTTTTTCCTAGATATGTTTGTTAAAATGCTTTCATTGTTTTGTGTAAGGGTTTAGCAATGGGTCAAAATAGGTGTTTTTAATACTGGTTAGATTCATGTTTAACCCATTTTGAAAAAGATCAATTATGACAGTAACTCATTTTAACTCTTTACTCGACACTGTTTGGCCATAATTTGTTTTATATCATTTGCTTAAACTGGTACTATACATAAAATGATACTATACATATCATGCAACAGTTATGATAAGTTTTGTATAGTACTATACATAAAGTGTTATTATGTCCAATTTTGAGCTGAAAACTGGTCTCATGCCTAATTTGTTTAGCTTGCATATCAGTGGCTGATGTGTGTTTTTAGGTCAGTTTTAGTGGAAAGTTGTTGTTGAACTGAATAGATATGTTTTATCTGCAATTTAGCAACTGATATGCATTATGATTCAGTTAGATATAGGGTGCATTATGATCTTTATGCATATGAAATTATGGTGCTAATGAATTTTGACCCATTTGTATGTAATCTTTAGATATTGAGTGAATTATAATCCATATACACTGTAATTATAGTCTTTGAACATTATTCCTAATGTTAAATAAATGACAATTTTCTGATTAGTTTTGTATGCATGTTAATGGCTAATTTAAGTGTGTTTAGGTCCGAGTGTTTGGGCTGTAAAATGCTTGCTGGCCAGATTTGTTTTCTATTCGTATTAGTGACTGATTCAAGTGTTTTAAGGTCAAATATTGAGCTGCAAACATGGCTGCATACTGGATATGTTTTGCTTGTATAATAGTAGTCGATGTGTGTGTTTTCAATGGTCACTAATCTGATTGTTTTTCTACAAATTAGCAGCTGATCTGCATTAAAGCAGTTGGTCCATCTTGACCCGACCCATTCTGAATTTGGATCATGTTTTTCAGGAAAACCATGTGCATGCTCTTCCTGATTCTATATCAGTAGGTTTACTTGAAGCTCACTACAATAAAGTGACGACTCAGAAAATGGCTACATTAGTAATTATTGTTGAGCATAAAAAAGGCAAATCCAAATAAGCTGCAACAGTAATGTTGAGTTCAATGTGGATGTGAAGAAATAGTAACAAATCATAACTCGAGATGCAAGTGTACCATTTTCCTATTTTAAACATCCATTGGAACATTGTAACAATGTCATTGTTTTCTTTTAGATTTTGGTGTAGATCCTTATAGTAATTTCTCTTGCATATGTTTCTTGTCAATCGCCAATAGTTCATAAGGACATCATTTTGACCTTGTTTATAAGGACACTCGATTGACTTTACTAGGTTTATTTTTGAACTTTACATGGTAATCAGATCATTGTGATGTATAATCTCATCATAACGCACAAGTGCTACTATGATTTGTTTGAATGTTTATTTTTGATGTACTATGTTTATGATTATGTTTATGATTGATGTTTTCTTATTTGCGTGTTGAGTTTTGTTTGGCTCATGACATAGAAATACTGCACTAACATACTTTTAAGCTAACATTAATGAGTATTGTGTTGAAAACTATCACCTACGTTCCATGGTCACCGCCGCATTGCGCGGGTACACTGCTAGTATATATATATATCCGTAACCAATAGATTCGCATATACTCAAACCGTGACCCGCGAAACCGAACCCGCAACGAGATTGAATCAATATAATTTTCAGTTTTCTAAATATATAACGTACCGAGAAACGACGGAAGAAATTTGCGGAGGTGTTTGGTGGTTTCCTGCAGCGATGGAGGTGGTTTCGTACGGATGGAACAACAGAGCAACAATGACAGTGATGGTGGTTGCGGTTGCCGGCGACTCCAAATAGTAGCAGTGGATGACCCACGATCGCAACAGTTGTTCGGAGATGATGAAGGATGATGCTGGTGATCGGCGATGGTTAGGGTTTAGTGTGTGCGTGGAGAAGATGCTCAAAAGGGTGGAGGGTTGGGTTTATTATATAGAAATCTAATCTTTGCAATTTAGTCTATTAAGGTTTAAAAATATTAAACTTGTTCCTAAAGTTATAAAATTTAACTGTCGTTAATTAATAACTGACGTATATATCTATTTTATGAAAATATCTCTCTTATTCATCCTTGCGTTTTCGAGTTATAACAATTAGTTTTTTTTTCCAAATTACTAAAGTTTAAACATCGCTCTCTGTGATAAAAAATTGATCGACTTACAATATTTTTTTTGTAATAAAATTTATTTATTTATTTTGTTTATTTAAATTAATAGTTTTAATTAATTATTATGGAAATGTACTAGATAGGATTTCCAAGTTGAAAGAGACTAACGGAATTTGGTAAAGTTGTGTTAATTGTAAGATCCCACATCGGTGGGGAGGAGAACTAAGCACTGCTTTATAAGAGTGTGGTAACCTCCCCTACCATGACGCGCTTTAAAACCGTGAGGGGCGGCGCCTGAGGGCGTTCCGGCTGCCAAAGCGGATAATATCATGGTGCGACGGGCTGGGATGTTACAGATGGTATCAGAGCCAGTCGTCGGCCGATGTGCCAGCGAGGACGCTGGTCCTCCAAGGGGGGTGGATTGTAAGATCCCACATCGGTGGGGAGGAGAACTAAGCACTGCTTTATAAGAGTGTGGTAACCTCCCCTACCATGACGCGCTTTAAAACCGTGAGGGGCGGCGCCTGAGGGCGTTCCGGCTGCCAAAGCGGATAATATCATGGTGCGACGGGCTGGGATGTTACAGATGATGTGATAACACATTTTTTTTATTTTTTTTTATTCTTTCTTTTCTTCCTTGCAACCTCAAACCCTTACCAACATTACTCAATTTTCGGGACGAAAATTCTTTCAACAAGGGGATGATGTGACACCCGGTTATTTCGGGTTAACGCCGTTAACCCAACTTTTGCGAATTCCATTAGTCGAAATTCTATCTAGTACATTCACATTAACTAAAAAGTATTACTTTAGCTAAATAATTAAATAAGAATTTATTACAAAAATAGTGATTCGATCAATTTTCGGATCATAACGAGTGACGTTAAACATTAGTAAATTATGAATAACTAATACGCACGTCTCAAAAGTGTACCGAAGAATAAACGACATAATTTCATAAAATATTTACGTCGTAAAAAGTAAGAGGTTCATTTAGTAATTATTAAAGTTAATTTATTTAACTTTTGGAACAAGTTTAATACTTTTAAATCTTGAGGGACCTAAAAGCAAAACAAATGAAATTATATATATTGAACCCAACCCTCCACCCGTCGAACCCTACTGCCGTCTCCAATATTTCCGGCAACCGCCTCCTTCACCATCACCGATCACCGGCGGTGAACACCGCCACCTCCTCTTTCATCCTTCGCTATCTGTCGCCCTGTTTGCAGTCGCGTTTTCTTCGTGATTCCAAACGCCCTTATCATCTCCTTCGGCTCTGCGCTCACCTCCGGCAACCACGAAGCACCTTCGCAGCCTCTGACAAACACCCCGCACCTTCCTTTCGTCGTTTGGTATGTGTTTATATAGTTGAATTCGTGTTTTGTTTCGGTTTCGTTTTCGAGTTTTGATGGGTTACGGGTAATCTCTGTGATTTTATATACACAATCACACATGATGTATAGATAGTTGGGTATGTGTGTCGGGCTGCGGTTGGGGAACGGTTTTGGTTATACATATGCGTGTATTTGTGAATCGTATATATATCCTTACGTTGTATGTATATGCCTTGTGTGTATCTCTGTTCATGAGTTAGACAAATATATATACATATATATATTTCATATATGTAACAGTAGGTATTAAGATGTCACATGTAAAGGTGTAGTGTTGTAGATTAAATGCATGTGTAATCATTGAGTGTTGTGTGTTCATGTATTGCAAATTAATATATAAGTGTGAAGGCTTGTATGTGACAATATGAACATGTAATTGTAAATATATATATATGTTCCATAGTTGGAAACGTAAACACATATAAATGTATAGATATAATTGTGCTATTAGGGTGTTTGCATGATGTTGAAATATATATATATATATATATATATATATATATATATATATATATATATATATATATATATATATATATCTTCATGTGTAGGTAGGTAAAGAGACCTAATTGTATGTACTTATTAGTTTTTGTGATGTAAATCAAGCTTCGGAACCGGATTTGGTTGGGTTGTATATAGAGTGTAGGCATAAAACATATATGTACGGCTGCATGTGTAACCAACTAACCGCTATAAAAAAAAAATAAAAAGAAATAACTTCTATATGTATATAGAGATGTGGTAAATTATTGCACGCATGCATGTATGTTTTGGTGTTATATAAATGTTGTGGATTCATAAATGAATGAAAATGTATGTTTACTTAATTGGTGAAATAGTAATGAGAATAGTAATATATATGCTGATAAAAAGAATAGTAATATAATTGTTAAAGCATAAATGATATAGCTATATAATGTTGTGATGATGGTCTTAATAACATTATTATGTAATATGGGTATTGGAATGAAACCGGAAAAATGAAACCGAACATGAACTTTATTAGAGTAATTTGTGCTTAATTAGTGGAACTTAATCAGGTTGTTGGTCGACTTAGAATTTTCTATTTTTGCTGTTGGCAGTAGCTGCGCACTCTAAGGTGAGTTTCACGGCCCCTTTTACTATTTTCCTGTTGGGGTAGAAAGCATGCACAAAACTAAATTTGATAACTGTATTTACTTTATATCTCTTGATTATTAAGCGTAAACGTAACAAGTTGTCAAGTCCTCACTAAATCTTCGAGCCATTAATATACGGGGTATAGCGAGGAAGTTCGGGTAGTACTACTCGGTTTGACAAACCCCACCCGCGGCTGGGAGCCGGGTAGGTGTGAATTGTCCTATGTTGTTGGTCCATTGTTGTAGCAATGGTGTCGAGCCGCATATAAATCTCAGTCAGCTCGGTATCGAAACGCTTAAATAGTAAGAAACTGGGTTCGCTACCCAATGATATAATTGTATTTTACATTATCGGCTGTTGTTGATTTTTATGATTATCTAAACCTGTGAACTCACCAACCTAGTGTTGACACATTTTAGCATGTCTTTCTCAGGTACTGTGCACGGATTAGGAGCATGTTTGGTTGAGTCTTAGTTGCATTCAAAACTTCTTTTGTTAATTTTATTTTTATTAAACTTAATGTTCGGATGCGTGGTTTACGCATTGAATTGTAGGAATGTTTATTTATGCTTCCGCACTGAAACATATTTTAAACGTAGTTTTTGTTAATGTTGGTTTTTTTTAATTCATATAGAGGTCGTTCAATGTAACTAATGGCAATGAGATCCTGGCATGTCACGCCCTAAACGGTAGAACTCCGTTTGTGGAAAATGAGGGTGTGACATTAATGGTGTTAACTCAAAATTGACGGGTGTCACATCATCCCCTTGTTGAAAGAATTTTCGTCCCAAAAATTGAGTAAGGTTTCTAAGAGTTTGAGGTTTCAAGAGAGAAAAGAAAACAAAAAGAAAAATTTTGGGTTGTCACAATATCTTCCCAAGCTTGAACAACAAGGAGTGAAAGTATTTAGTGGTGATCAAACAAGTTATCCAATCATGAGATGGTTCTATGATACTGGAAATAAAGAGTTGGTACTTGTGAGGAATATAGAGAATCAAAGTGAAGATGAAATCAGAATGTTTGGAATTTTTGAACTCATAATTCTTCATCCTTCCTATATTCATTTTTTGGCCAAACAAAAGTTTGAGAAGGTTATTGGTAAAGATTATGTGCAAGATTTGTGCTATTTCATCCACATGATAGAGATTTTGTCTGTTGCCTATGAGAAGATGGCCTTAAGAAAGGAACTATTATCTTTGAATGTTGGAACATGAAAGATTTCAGGCATCAAATCATTGGAGATCAACAACAGAAGAAATTTGACGATCAAAAGTGCAACTAGAAGTGATGAAATGTTTACCAAAGATGATATTCTTAACCTTGCAGAAGAAACTATAGAGGAGATGATACACATGCCTATTATTGTGAAGAATGATAAACATGCAAAAGCTACTTCACAGTTTAAACAATATATAAAAGCTGCAAAAGATTTTTGGTCCATCAAACTTTTGTCAGAGTTCATTGAAGTGAAAGAAGAAGAAGTAGAAGAAACTTGAAATATGATGATAGGGGGGGATTGTTGCTGAATATTATAAATCATCATATATAAAGTTTTTGAAGAAAAAGACAAGATGTGCGGACAAGATAAAAGGATGTGCAGATAGTTTTATGTTAGAGATGTGCGGACAGAACTGTCATCCGCACATCAAATTAACTTTTTGTTATTTTGTTTTTATTAGACATGTATTTCTTCTGTGTAGTATAAATAGGTGTTCTTATGCATGTATTAGTAGACTTTGGAACTAGACTTCACTTTACACCTTTTGTACACAGTTGGTGATTAATACAAGTTTGCATTTATCAGTAATTTCTCTATGGAATCATTGTGTGTTTGTAGATTGCAATCATGTTTGTTTGAATAGATTAACAGATCAACATGCTCGTTGTGACCTGAATCCACAATATAAAACCACAACAATTACCTATATAATCAAAACAAAAACTAATTTGATAAAAAAAATCAACTTTTTAAAAAATAAAAATTTTTACATAAAACCACCAAATTTACCTATATAATCACAGTAAAAACAAATTTTATAAAAAAAATTAACTTTTTAAAAAACAAAATTTTTTACATAAAACCACAACATTTACCTATATAATCACACCAAAACAAATTTGATCAAATATCAACTTTCAAAAACCAACAAATTTTCACATAAAACCACAACATTTTACATATATTTAATCACACCAAACCAAACTTTTATCAAAAATTCAACTTTTGAAAAAATCAAATTTTTTCACATAAAACCACAACATTTACCTATATAATCACACTAAAAACATATTTGATCAAATAATCAACGTTTAAAAAAATTAAAAAAATTTAAATAAAATCACAACATTTACCTATATAATGACACCAAAAACTAATTTGATCAAACAATCGACTTTCGAAACATCAAAAATTAAAATTTCATATACAAGAACAACATTTACCTATATAATCATACCAAAAACCAATTTGATCAAAAAAATCAACTTTCGAAAATATCAGAAGTTTTCATATAAAACCACAACATTTACCTATATAATCACACCTAAAAAAATCAACTTTTTATAAAATAAAATTTTTAAAAAATAAATTTTTTTACATAAAACCTGTTGGTCCCAATCAGATTTGAATCAGTGTTTTTGGTGAAGATATGGATCAAATGACATAAAATAAGATGAACACAAGATGAATAATGAAGAACACTCTAAAAAAGTCAGATTTGATCTTGTATTGATTGCATAAAATGTTGTTTACATGGAAACCCCAATCACTAGCTCATTCAAGCTTGCAAACCCTAATTGTCATTTACTAATTATAGCCTAATGACACTTTGGACCAATGACAATTAGGACCCTAAACTTAGACTAAAACATGACAAATGTAAATAATACAAATAAAACCCTAATGATTAGTCTAATATATATTTTGCCATAAAGACAAAATATATATATTGTAAGATCCCACATCGGTGGTGAGGAGAACTAAGCACTGCTTTATAAGAGTGTGGTAACCTCCCCTACCATGACGCGTTTTAAAACCGTGAGGGGCGGCGCCTGAGGGCGTTCCGGCTGCCAAAGCGGACAATATCATGGTGCGACGGGCTGGGATGTTACAGATTGGTATCAGAGCCATAAGTTATAGGGAACTAGCATTTGCATCTAGACTATAACTAGGCATTGCATTAGTTACACTCACATTGCACATAGTTACATTAGATTTGGCTTATACATGTTCCCATACGTGCTACCTTATATGTGATTTTCTTATACCTGTTTCCTTAGGCAGACTTCCTTATTACTATATTATTATGCATCTAACCATAGACCTGATTTCTAATTCTATATCTCATCATGCTACGTATTCTTTTTTGGGGGTTCGAGAAGCGTCATCCGACGTATATCACCGACCTAGTGGGAAATAATCAAACCATACTCATCCGAGCAATTAGAATCTGTGTTCCTTGAGTGTTCATAGAATGACTAATCAGGGGAATATGCTAACCCCCCTCCCCACGTTCTTTGTTAGTACTGAACCATTTATTTAAACTTTTAAACCTATTCTATCTTGTCAAATTACCTTCTTTGGTCTAATCGGTTCTTGCTGCACTCGTGAAAACTTGTGACTCAAATAGGCGTGTCTTGAAAATGAATACGTATGGTATTCTTGTTTTACATAAGTCTTGGTTGGATCATATTGTCACATGCATTATTGCATAAATATTTTTTTTTACAAAGTTGGTTCTAAGTATACCATACCTCTCATATACATCCTATACTAGGAATAAGATAACATATCTTATAGATAAGCACAAAACAATAAACGTGATAAGACTTAAGATTAAAGCTTATGATGTGAGACAAACTAGGGTGATTGTGTAAGGTAAATTGACGATTACGGGTGCGCAACGTAATGGTGAGTTTACAGGTACACAATGATCCTGGAAAAACTGTCATATGAGCTATATCCAAAACCCAAAAGCGAATAACCAAACAACATAGATTCATCTGAAACAATATATTCTTGTCTAAATCACGCACTGATATCAAGTGTACCCTTGTTTGACACTCATAAAGATCCATTTATAGATGAGAAACAATTACAATACAACCTTTGATGGTTTATCCAAAAGTTATTTCTAAATTACACGAATGTTACCATATAAACCTAAATAACATGATACATAAATAAAAACAAAGATTTACATTGACAAACAAGATAAGATTTCACTACTACTATACTTGATTCCTAATGATGATGATTCATTCTTCATAATCAATCTACATCGAAACCTTTGCCGTACTAATTTCTCAAACTTATGATACGTAATAAGGTGTTTTAAATACCGGTGAACATTATAATGACCTCTTTCCAAGAAAGCAATTCCTTAGCATCAGGGTATCCTCAAAACGAATGTTTAACAACCTTATAATGGTAAGGATTCATAGGTGGAGTCACATATGGATATCAACTTAAAAAATATATATATATATATATATATATATATATATATATATATATATATATATATATATATATATATATATATATATATATATATATATATGATAGACCAACCGCATCATATTTCACATTTAGAAGTACCTTCCATAAAGTAAACCTCTATCGCTTAAGCATTCATGTAAACACCTTGTAATATATCAGGCTTGTTCCTTCCGTGAGTATTTCAGCTAATTGTACTCCATCCTTTATTTTTTCAAGATAAACTATAATTTAAAACAGTTGACCGTAAGCTACCTAACATATTTCGGGCGGATGATATATTTATCATATACCGATGCATAGACGAGCCACACCAGCAATGTGTGTACGTTTCGAGATAGAACTCTCTTGTGAAGGTTAATTCAAAAATCTTATTCTACATATCTTCTGCTATAAAACATGCTTTGGGTCTAGAACTTTTTTTATCTATCACGAACATTTAAATTCATAAACATTATCTATATTCAGTACATCAGAAAATGTATCAAATTTCTCAACCGGATTATCCGCGTAACAGTAACACAGCTTATGCGCTACCGATGTTGCGAGTCTAAAAATTGATCACCTTTGATTTTTTTACGAACACATGACTCCTAATTACACTATTCTATCTATCATTAATACGGGAAATTCGCTATATACCTAGATACTTAATACCTTCAGGTATCCGTTGTTCACATTAATAACAAAGAGTAAGTGAGTGTTGTAAAGACCCCCCCTCTGGTTTAATGGGTCATTATGTATGTTGTAAACTTCACGCTCATCTTATGGAGCCCAGCCTCGCCCTAGTTCGGGCCGAAATTGGTTTTAAAGGAAAACTAATTCAAGTTACCTTTAACTAAACTATAGAAGGGGTCAAAATAACTGCGACAGATACTAGACAAAGGTTTTATCCAACTTAGCTTGTACTATAACAAATCATCTACTCTAAATCTATTTTAGATAACTTACCATCATGTAAGTGTTTGTGACGTTATATCGAATGTGTTATCATTTCATTCGGGTTACCCAGCGTACCGACTATACTCAAGGGTTTAAATGAAAGGAGCGTTAGCTACCTAACCAAAAAGTATGATTTTTTTTTTTTAATTTTCGGGACGAAAATTCTTTTAACAAGGGGATGATGTGGCAACCGGAAAATTTTTCATTCTTCTTTTCTTTTCGTTGCGGTCAACCGATGAAACAACGTAATTTTCGGGACGAAAATTCTTTTAACAAGGGGATGATGTGACAACCCGCAGATTTAGGTTAATGTCGCTGACAGTTTTCCCGTTTATTCCGTTAATTTTATATAAGTTAAGGGTTCGGTTTGTAATTAACTAAACTAATTATTAATTTTATAACCTAAACTAAATAACTTTTAAATTAGAAGGACCGATGGTGCAAATTTTTTTTAATTCACCCAACCCTAGCCGCCCCCCATATGTATACATGCACATCGATCATCATCATCAACATTATTACTTTTCTCCTTCAATCGGCAGTATTAAAGCAAACACCACAAACCCCTCTCTCGCACCTCTCATTTGCAGCAGCACCCGACATCAGACGCCTCACCGCCCCCCGTCGTCTCTTCTCTGATCAATAGCCAAAAGCAGTTCCGGAGCAGCAGCCGCAAACCGTGTTATGGCTACCCTCTCCTTTTCGCCTCCGAATCTTCTGTTTCGCGGTGTTTCGGTTCGGATCAGCGGTTTTCCGGCAACTGTCACGAAGCAACAGCTGCAACTCCTCGCTTCCGTACTTTCTGTTTCGCGGTGTTTCGGTGAGTTCTTGTGACCCATAAATGTGTTTACGTGACCCGGTTTGCTGTACGTGTTCTAGTGTATATATATGTAGGTATATCGGCTGTATGATCATGTATGTAATGTGCGAGTGCTGGGTATACGTGTGGTTATGTGTGCGTGATTATGTACTGTTACATGTGTATATGTAGTTTGGACATGAACATCAAACATATGTAAGTATGTATACACATGCGCAGCTGTAACAACATTATGTATGTATATATGTATTGAGATAGAGAAGTAGCAACGATATATACTTTTATATATATGCAATGGTAGGTATGTATACGATTTGTATAAGTGATTTATTAGCATGGAAACATGAACAACAACATGGCATGAAATTGTGTATGCATATATGTAACTATGTAAGTTGAGCAACACTAGAACACAAGTTCTTAGGTATGGGAATGTATATAAGACTCAATAATTTACCAACAGTAGGTTATAGTCAAGATTTTGTATGGTTACTGTATGTGGTGTATGTAGGAATGGTCGATTTTATATGCAGCATGTATGTATGTGAATCTGAAACTAACAGCAAATGTGTATATATATATATGTGTGTTCATATAAATAAAAATAACTAATAATTAGCAATTAACTATTAAGCAGGTCGTAAGACGGTCTAGGTTCTTTGGTTGCATTGTGCTGTTAATTGTCGTGCGCTTCAAAGGTGAGTTCTTTGCCCGCTTTTAAATATTTTTCGGGGAGAAAACATACAAATCTTTTTACTGTGCCTTCGGGCGGACTGCATTTTTATGCATTCGAGCAAAACTTTATGCCTTCGGGCGGAGCCAACTAAGGCTGCATTTTATACCTTCGGGTAGGGCCTACGGGCAGGTTTCGGTAAAAGTATAAATGCCTACGGGCAGGTTTCGGTAAAAGTATAAATGCCTACGGGCAGGTTTCGGTAAAAGTATAAATGCCTACGGGCAGGTTTGGTAAAAGTATAAATGCCTACGGGCGAGATTTTATTAGGGCTTATAGTGCTTTACACGAATTGGAACCACATTCAAGTCCTTATAAAAGTTCGAGGTTGATTAATATATGATAGCGGGGAAATTTGAGTAGTACTACCGGGTTGCGACGGCACCCCACCCTTGACTGGGCGTCATGTGGTGCAAATTGTCCTTAGATGGTTATGGGTCATCCTGGTTAGATGACGACAAGGCAAAAGTAACGTTTAGCTTTCATCTCGACGTGTTGACAAGCAATAAGCATTCGGTCTTGCAAACCGCCTAATAAAATAGAATTGGTTTATCTATATTATAAACGGTACTTTTTATTTACGTACATTTCTCATTGAACTCACCAACATTATGTGTTGACCATTTTAGTATGTTTTCTCAGGTAATTAAGGAGCACGAGCACGAGTAGGACATGCATGCATTGGGTCGTCCTTTGGACTGTTTCAAAAACTACATTTAATACTTCTTTTATTTAATTGACTTGGTTTATTATTTTGTGCGCGCATTTTCGTACTGGATTTATTTATGCTTCCGCTAAAAGTTGGTTTTAACATTTAAACTCTGAATTTTGTTTTATTTACAAAAATAAACATTTCGTTAAATGATTGAGTCAATGTTAACTGTAACTAATGGCTTGAGATCCTGGTATGTCACACGCCTAACAGATACCCCGTTTGTGGAAAATTGAGGGTGTGACATATATATTACATAAAATACTAAAAATTACGAAAACTATTAAATATATTTTGTTGACCCAAAATATATTTATTAACAATAAAACTCCGTCGCCTTCAACGTCTTGTCTCTAATCTTCGTCCCGAACGCGTTGTGTTGACTTTTGCGTTGACTTTGACTGTTGACGTTGACTTTAATTGACTTTGCCTGTGTTGATAATATTAGACTAAACTTCAGGTCCAACAATACTCCCCCATAGTCTATTATTATCAACGTCTTGCATCGTGTTCAACACCGACAAGTCAATAATGTTGGATCTTCAATTTGGTAAGCTTCAGTTTTAATTTCAGCTCTAACAAAACTCCCCCAAAACTGATGCTTGCCAAATTTTGTTGCTGAAGATCTTTTATCTCACAAGCTCCCCCATTTATTGTGCTCCCCCATTTTGTGTGCATCCTTTCGTAAAATATGGAACTGATTTCCAACAAACTTTTCTTGAGTGCTTCAGAAGATGTAGGAGGAGGATTCCTAGCTCGGTATCTTCTGCAAACTTTGAGGAACAAGTTCTCTTGTCAGGTGCTTTGCACAACTGATGATCGGCCATCATTTGCAGCAAATATCTATAACACAATCACAAACAAAATCTCAAGATTTCTCATTAGATCATTTCTTTAAACAAAATAAACTCGTGTTTATCTTTGTATGAAAACAAGCGAACCCCTGTCCGTTTGTGTGTGCAATTTCCCGTGAAATGCATGTGAAAATGATAATATTTTAATAGCATAATATGGAAGACTTGAAAATATTTTGAAATGAAAATCTTTTTGGATTTTTTTTAAACTAATAAAATCTAACGAACACATTTTTTTTGTTTTGCCTTTTTTAAAATTAAAATTAAAAATTCTAAAATGAGAGGACGAGTCCGACAAGATCATAAATATTTTAGACAAAGAGAACACATCGCATAAGGTGCACACGCCAACAAGACTCAAGAATCTAAACATAAAAAGGATAATAAACAAAATTTTCATGAAGAAAATCAAATAATATGTTTCGAGCGACCATCCGGAAGAACATAGACTTGGCTAGATTGTCAATATGTTTGTCCATTTAACCCATGCGTTGTTCCTTTCAACAAACAACTTGTGACGATCTTATCATGTTTTGGTTCGATTTGAAGAAACTCAAGCGACTTGGTTTCCACAATCATTCAGCAAAGTAACTTGTTTTGACCTCATGGCTTATTGAATTTAGATGATTCAGCGAGATTTCATTATTTTGATGGACATAGACCATGATCAATTAATAATCATGGTGAATGTTTTGGGGATGATGTGGAGTTGGGTTTGAGCATCAACAACGATCTTGATGTAGAAACATTGTGAGCATATTCTTATGTATGAAGCTTCAAACAACGATCTTGATGTAGAAACGTTGTGAGCTTAGCTTTACATGTGGGTTGCAGATGATGAGCGCTCCAGGTCTATATTTACATATAACATAGGAGATGATCATCTGAGCGTGCTGATGAGAGCTTCAGGTCTATATTTACATATAACAGAGAATATCATCACTCCAGGTCAATGTTTCTGCATAGCAAAGGAGATAAGCACAAAAATATATTCTGATGAGCTAACGAGAAGCGTCATTCAGGGCTACGGCTAAGGGGTTTGGATTTGGGAAAAATCAAGCACGAATTAAATACTCTCAACCCCTTTTTTGTCAAAACTTATTACTTTGTGCAGGCCAAATGTATGTGAAAGTGATCCTTATCACCGAGCTCTTGTAAGAAATTTAGTTTGATCACAGAATTGTTGTTTACTTGTATTCAAGCTGAGCCTATTGACACATCATCACACAAATCAATATCCTCCTTCAGATGCTTTCCATACAAACCTGAAACCATCAAAGGACACAAAATATAAAGAATTTTGGACTAATGATATTTAGTACATTTTCATTTGAGATATTACTCTCCCAAAATTTGTATTTCAGCACAAAATTGAAATTTTCAAAAGACTCAAGAACGACCTTAAAGAGATGAGAAAACTTGATCAAAAATACAAATAAAAATGTTAGACTCCCCCAAATTTTTTTACCTTTTTTTAATACTATCTACAATATATAAAATAGAAATTACCAAACAAACGTCTTCCATATTACTCTATCAAAAGATTATAAATGAGTTATCAAGAAAAATGCAGTGGCTATGAAAATATATATGTGAAAATCAGAGAAAAATCCAAACTGTGGATAAGATACCAGAACCATAACCTGTTTGTGCCGCCTCAAATTTAAATAAGGAACATTCTTTGTCAGTAAACCGGATTACTAACAGTGCTCCTTAAATGTTCCTGCACTCATTGATAGATTAGTTAGAAAGGGGAACCCAGGCCGTTGTAGTCCTGGGCGTTCCATTTTCATCAGTGTAAGACATATGTTTAAGCACACAACCCGTTCTTATATCAATTATCTTTTCCTCCTTTTTAATTTGCCAAATTTGTTTAGGTTCAAACATTTTCGATTTGAATGAGTTAAATTTGGAAATCATTTTCTGTTTAAGTCCCGTGGAAACGGAAAACGAATTTGGTTTTGATGATGCTGTCATAGTCATCTTTGAACCATGTGAAACCGGCTTCACATGAGAAGGTAGGGATGGAATGTTCGTCATCCGACCATTTAAAGATGTATGATTATTAACTTGAAATTCAAATAAACAAACATGTTTACCTTTACCATGTGGAGGATTATTTCTAGACTTTGATCCGGAGAAGCAATTTGTTTGGCCTTTACCGTCCACACTTGAAACAAGCCTTGAATGGCTTTTGATGCTTGATTGACCCGTGTGAAGCAGCTGGGGGTGGGCCTTGCTCTGAACTTGAAGCAAATTGTTGGAAGACTTGTGGCTTCTTTTGTTGAATAGTGAAAGATGAACAGATTTGTGGCTTCTTTTGTTGAGTTGTGGGTTGTTGTATGGGAGATGAGATCTTCACTAGCTTGTTCTCAAGTCTCTTACAGACCTGAGATATGATGGACAGAGGTGAAGGCTTCTTCTTTTAAGCTTTTGAAGGATGACTGACTTGTTTTGCAGCTGGGGCAGAGATCCGGATTTGTCTTGATTCAGATTTTGAAAGCATTTCAGATTTAATAGTTTCAGATAACATCTTGATCTTTGAAGCATCGAGACTTTCCTTTGTGTTTGATTGATGATCTGAACTCGTCCAGTCTTCAATAAGTACCTCTTCTTCCAGCGGATCTTGATTGATGAGAACTGAGTGTGCTGATGTAGTTGCAGATTGATGGTTAAGTGATTCCTGAATTATCTCCTCCTTCTCACTCCTGACAGGCTCAAACGTAGAAATTTCACCTGCTTTAAACTTATCAAAGAAGTTAGAAGTAACAACCGTTACAGGATTAGAAACAACAGGAACCGAGCAATCATTAGCTTAACTGTCAGTACCCGTTTTACTATATCCCATACCAGTCGAAGAATCATAATCATCTCGCACCTCCTTCAGATTAACTCCCTCTAAACCTGCATGCAAACTGTGAGATTCTTGCTAAAACAAAACATTTTTTAGATGAGGTTTAGGTGTTGGTGAATAACACACAGTGAATGGAGACGGAAAAACCGTCTGAACCTCTTTGTCATACCCAACCCCATCTTGTACCCTAGCCCCCTTTGTTCTGAAGCAAGCTCATTCATTTTCATACTAGCAAGAGTCCACTTATCAAGTTTTTTTTGAAGTTTTGTGGATTCAAACTGTGCTAATATGAGTCTTTCACTTAAAAGATTTAATTCAACATTTCGTTCATAAAGATTTCTTTTCAAAAGATCAATTTCAGCCAAAGCTTCATTGAGTTTTATCGAAAAAGAAACTTCATTCTTTTTAAGTTCTGTATTTAGGGTGGTTAATTCAGCTTGATTTGTTAACAACAATTAATTAGCTTTATAAACACCAAAAAGACAAACTCTGCATGCAGATGAACACATGTCTTGAACTGTCTCATTAGGACGTCCCATAATGACTTTTTCAACAGCAAGGGCTTTATCGCAGTTGCATACCCTTGTGTTTCTTTTGCGTTCCTCTTCCTTTACGTTTATCATCTCTTCATCCTCAGCTTCCTTCTTTCCTTCATCATCTTTCAAGCTTTCATCACATTCCGCTTCACGTTTACTTGTCCCTTTTTGAACATCCACAATCTTTGTCATTGAATCATAGTTGATTTAACTCTGAACCTCTCCGATCTCAATCTTATCATTAGTACAAACATTTCTCCCAGTCCTCTCCATAAACCGATTGACTCTCAGAGTTAATGTTTTTATTTGCCATTTCAAATCCTCTTCTTCCATATCATCATCATAACTAACCTGCAACTTATTTTCTTTCACAGTCTCCTCGATTTCAGCAGGCGAATCCGAATCGGTTACCATTAATTTCTACTTTTCAGTCATCTTAAACGGTTTGTAATCATATTTGCTAATCATTGATTAAAGGAGAGCAACATTCGGTGTGTTGGTTTGTGGTTGGATCACTGCTTCAAAAAATTCCTTTCTTTTAATATCCAACTCAAAAGATTTTAGCTTGTCGATCACATCCACCAACTTGTAATCTGAAAACCTTCTCTCTTTCTTAAGCATTTTAACCTGAAGACTCCATTCTGGTGGAAGAGAGTCAAGAAGCCTTTGAATTTGTTCAGGATTTTTGAGTTCAGGATCATGCTTCTTTAGATTACTTGCAACGGATATAAATCTATCAATGAAATCCGACAACTTTTCTTTCTTCAAGGCAGCAAATGAGTCAAACATACGTTGTGCAGATTTAAATTCTTCAGACATTGACATTTTCATCCTTGATCTCAAAATTTTCACAAATATATTTTTCCCAAAATTTGTTGACTAATTCACCCCCTGGAAAATAATTGTTCGTCTTAACTCAAACACCAACACCCCTATCCTTCAAAACTATCAGTTTAAACAAACTCGGCCCAATGAAAAAAGATTTTGAAAGTACCCGACCAAGAAAAAAAATATTTCCGACATTCTTAATCAAATTTATGGCCAAAAGATAACAAAAATACCCGGCCAAAAAACGTCACTTTTTCAAATTTTAATGACGACTTTAACGAAAACGCCCATATAATTTTAAATTTAACACCCGGCGAATGACAAAAATTAGGCTCCAACAACTATCGCTCAATATTTAAAACGTTAACTCCAGACGGAAATAACGATAACTAAAACCTGACTCGATCCCACCTTCTTATATATCCTCGGCTCATCTTATCTTTTAATTTACCCATCCCAAAATGATTTATAAATCTCGGCCCAAAAGAACCAACCCACTTAGTTAGAATTGATGTTTATGTTAAACACACAAACCCTATTTTGAAATACAAGTCAGCCGCTCAATAAACACAATTCAAACAACAACACAACCACACCAACTTCTTCAATATATTCAATTCTCTCACTCTATCCGTACTCTCTCTCTCGTCAATTTCTTTCTTCTTTTTCTTCCAACAGCACCAAAGTATCACAAACATTAAATCTTCTTAATATCACAATATCAACACAGCAACAACACTCTCTGTCGAACACTCTCTTTCTCGTTCTTTAAGCAGCAGCAACACAAAACAATATCTCTCTCTCTCGTTTTCTTCTTGATTCGGTCGAGTAGCAACAACAACAAGATCACAACTAGAAACACACACACGTCACTACACAATCTCTTTCTCAGCTCGATCTCTCTTCATCTTGCTCTTTTAGCTGTAACAACACAAACTCAACATAAAAACAGTATACAACAACATTGACAACGATGGCTCCTTCCACTGGCACATTTTTATATTTTTAATAAAAGTATTCGACATAAACTCAAATTGTTCTTGTACTTTCAGATCTGTAGACGAGGTTACGTTGAGGTGGACTCAGGTGGAAGTTGACGATGTGAATGTTGACGAAGACTGAGATGATGTGGTTATATGAATGACGATGAGTTATGGTAAATAGATCTGTTATGGGGTTATGGTGGTTATGAAGTTGATGGAGGTACGGGTATGGTGACGGGATAGAGGTGTGTATGGTTGTAGGAGGTTGTCGAAGTGGTGAATGGAGGCGCGGGTGTATGGTGGTGTGTTTGTTTTTGTTCAATGATTTTGTGCATGGTTTGTTTTCTTTTATTTTTTTATTTTTTTTTAAACTTAAAATCGCAGATCTGATATGGTTTGAAGTTGGGTTGTTTATGTGTTGGGTTAATAGTTTATGATCTGAACTTGTGGAAGGTTTGAGTTTGGTTATGGGTTGTGATAAATGGTTTTAGTGGTAAGGTTTTTGGAAATGGGTTTTGTTTTTCTGGTACAAAGATGTAACAAGTGGTAGATTCGCAAAGATCTGGATGGTTTCGCAAGATTTAAGATCTGAAAGGATGTGCGGACAGTTTTATGTTAGAGATGTGCGGACAGAACTGTCATCCGCACATCAAATTAACTTTCTGTTATTTTGTTTTTATTAGACTTGTATTTCTTCTGTGTAGTATAAATAGGTGTTCTTATGCTTGTATTAGTAGAATTTGGAACTAGACTTCTCTTTACACCTTTTGTACACAGTTGGTGATTAATACAAGTTTGCATTTATCAGTAATTTCTTTGTTGAATCATTGTGTGTTTGTAGATTGCAATCATGTTTGTTTGAATAGATTAACAGATCAACATGCTCGTTGTGACCCGAATCCACAATATAAAACCACAACAATTACCTATATAATCAAAACAAAAACTAATTTGATAAAAAAAATCAACTTTTTAAAAAATAAAAATTTTTACATAAAACCACCAAATTTACCTATATAGTCACAGCAAAAACAAATTTTACAAAAAAATAACTTTTTAAAAAATAAATTTTTTTACATGAAACCACAATATTTACCTATATAATCGCACCAAAAACAAATTTGATCAAAAAATCAACTTTCAAAAACCCAACAAATTTTCACATAAAACTACAACATTTTACATATATTTAATCACACCAACCCAAACATTTATCAAAAATTCAACATTTGAAAAAATCAAAAATTTTGACATAAAACCACAACATTTACCTATATAATCACACCAAAAACAGATTTGATCAAAAAATCAATATTTAAAAAAAATTAAAAAAATTTCACAAAAAATCACAACATTTACCTATATAATGACACCAAAATCAAATTTGATCAAACAATCAACTTTTTAAAAAAATAAAAAAGTATTATATAAAACCATAACATTTACCTATATAATCATACCAAAAACCAATTTAATCAAAAAATCAACTTTCGAAAAATCAGAAGTTTTCATAAAAAACCACAACATTTACCTACATAATCACACCATAAACAAATTTGATCAACAAATCAACTTTTAAAAAAATAAATAATTTTAACATAAAACCACAACATTTACCTATATAATCACACCAAACACAAATTTGATGAAAAAAATCAACTTTTTAATAAATACAAATTTTTACATAAATCCACAACATTTACCTATATAATAACACCAAAAACAAATTTGATCAAAAAATCAACTTTCAAAATACCAACAAATTTTCCATAAAACCACAACATTTTACATATATTTAATGACACCAAACCACACTTTCATAAAAATATCAACTTTTGAAAAAAATCAAAAATATCAAATAAAACCACAACATTTACCTATATAATCACACCAAAAACAGATTTGATCAAAAAAACAACATTTAAAAAAGTTAAAAATTTTCACATAAACTCATAACATTTACCTATATACTCACACAAAAAACAAATTTAATCAAAAAATCAACTTTCGAAACATCAAAACTTTTCATATTAAACCACAACATTTATCTATATAATCACACCAAAAACAAATTTGATCAAAAAATTAACTTTCGAAAACAGCAGAAGATTACATATAAAGCCACAACGTTTACCTATATAGGTAAATGTTGTGGTTTATGTAAAAAAATTTTATTTTTTAAAAATTTTATTTTTTGATCAAATTTGTTTTTGGTGTGATTATATAGGTAAATGATGTGGTTTTATATAAAAAAATTTTATAATCACACCAAAAAAGAATTTTATCAAAAAATCAACTTTTAAAAAAACCAACAAATTTTCACATAAAATAACAACATTTTACATATATTTAATGACACCAAACCAAACTTTCATCAAAAAATCAACTTTTGAAAAAATCAAAAATATCAAATAAAACCACAACATTTACCTATATAATCACACCAAAAACAGATTTGATCAAAAAATCAACATTTTAAAAAAATAAAAAATTATCACATAAAATCACAACATTTACCTATATAAATCACACCAAAAACAAATTTGATCAAAAAATCAACTTTCGAAACATCAAAAATTTTCATATAAAATCACAACATTTATCTATATAATCACACAAAAAACAAATTTGATCAAAAAATCAACTTTCAAAAACAACAGAAGTTTTCATATAAGGCCACGTCGTTTACCTATATAATCACACCAAAAACTAAATTGATAAAAAAATCAACTTTCGAAAACATCAGATGTTTTTATATAAAGCACAGCATTTACCTATATAATCACATCAAAAACAAATTTGATAAAAAAATAAACGTTTAAAAAAATAATATTTTTTTACATAAAACCACATCATTTACCTATATAATCACACTAAAAACAAATTTGATCAAAAAATCTACTTTCAAAAAACCAACAAATTTTCACATAAAACAACAACATTTTACTAATATTTAATCACACCAAACCAAACTTTCATAAAAAAATCAACTTTTAAAAAATCAAAAATCTCACATAAAACCACAACATTTACCTATATAATCACACCAAAAACAGATTTGATCAAAAAACCAACATTTAAAAAATTCAAAAATTTTCATATAAAATCATAATATTTACCTATATAATCACACCAAAAACAAATTTGATCAAAAAATCAACTTTCGAAACATAAAAAAATTATCATATAAAATAACAACATTTACATATATAATCATACCAAAAACAAATTTGACCAAAAAATCAAATTTCAAAACATTAAAAATTTTCATATAAAATCACAACATTACCTATATAATCACACCAAAAACCAATTTGATCAAAAAATCAAATTTCGAAAACATCAGAAGTTTTCATATAAAACAGCAACATTTACCTATATATTCACACAAAAAAAAATTTGATCAAAAAATCAACTTTTTAAAATATAAAAAGTTTTTACATAAAACCACAACATTAGTTATATAATCACATCAAAAACAAATTTGAACAATAAATCAACTTTTTAAAAAATAATTTTTTTTACTTAAAATCACAACATTTACCTATATAATCACACCAAACACAGATTTGATCAAATTATCAACTTTAAAAAACCAACAAATTTTCACATAAAACCACAACATTTTACATATAAATAATCACACCAAACCAAACTTTTATAAAAAATTCAACTTTAGAAAAAATCAATATTTTTTACATAAAATTACAACATTTACCTATATAATCACACTCGAAAACAGATTTGATCAAAAAATCAACATTTAAAAAAAAAAAAAATTTCACATAAAATCACAACATTACCTATATAATGACACCAAAAACAAATTTGAACAAAAAATCAAATTTCGATAAAATAAGAAGTTTTCATATAAAACCGCAACATTTACCTTTATATTCACACCAAAAAAAATTTGATCAAAAAATCAACTTTTTAAAAAATAAATAATTTTAACATAAAACCACAACATTTACTTATATAATCACACCAAACACAAATTTGATCAAAAAATCAACTTTTGAAAAAATAATAATTTTTACATAAAACCACAACATTTACCTATATAATCACACACAAAACAAATTTGATCAAAAAATCAACTTTCAAAATACATAAAAATTTTCACATTGTGACACCCGGCAATTTCGGGTTAACGTAGTTAACCCAACTTAACCAAGTTCTGTTAGCCTCTCTCAACTTGAAATTCTATCAAGTACCCTTCCACAATAATTAAATAAAAGTTATTAATGACTAAATGAATAATTATTACAAAAATGGTAATTCGAGTAATTAATGGATCACAAGGAGCAACGTTTAAACATTTGCAACTTAGGAAATTATTAATTCACATGACTTGAATACGTATCGAAGAATGAACGGGATAAATTCATAAACTATATATGTCGTAATAGTACGGGGTGCAAACTGTAATTAGTTAAAAGTTAAGTTTATTAACTTTGGTAACAAGTAATACTTCTTTAATACTTTGGGGACCTAAAAGCAAAAATTAAATCTATATAATGAACCCAACTCCCCACCCTTCGACCTTACCGCCGTCACCAAATCTCCTACAATCCGCAACCATTCACCGCCACTTCATCACCTCGTCACCACGATCGTGTTACCACAGTACGAATACCACATAGTGTTGTCTCCTATCCGACGTTGCACACCGCCTCTCCGTCATGGTTGCCGTACAACATTACGACCGACAATACTTGTTGCTGCCGCCGTTCGAGGATGTGAACCACCACCATGAATCCCGCAAACACCACTCTACTTACATTTAGCTCGGTACGTATTCGTCAATTTGTCTCACTGTTTTGGTTCACGATACGGTTTCGGTTTCGGTTGCGGTTTGGATTCAACTGGGTTCGGTTTATATACTCATGATTATATGGTGTATGTGTATGGTTGTATTCGCGTGTCGGAGTGAGTTTTGGTTGCGGTTCGATCCGGTGTATATATATATATATGTATATATACATAGATATAACAACGTATGCATACATATGATTTTGCTATGTGGATGTATGTGAATATAAATGTGCTGTACGTATCTATCATGCATGAAGGAAGTATATATATTTGTTACATTGGATACTGAAGGAAGGTGATGATACAATTATAATGGTTGTATATACAAGCTTAAGAGCATGTTAAAAGAATTTCACATGTGAACGGATATATATGTATACACACACATTATGTTGATATGTTAATGAGTGAATAAAAATTGGTCGGTGTAGTTTTGTATGTATATAGATATGATTGTGTTAGGGCTCGTTTCTAGTTAAGATTTACTTTGTACTTTGTTTATACATGTTTGTATAGTTTAGTGTTAATTTTGTATTTTCACTAACGTGTTGATGCATAAAGCATGTTGTGAGAGAATGTTAGAGAGAGAGGCTAGATCACAACTTACATACTAGAGAGAGAATTGTGTGTGTGTGTGATTTATTTTCTCCTGCACATTTGTACTACAACGTTTATGTTTTGATCATCAATACAAGAGAATTATTTAGTAATGAATTGTGTGGTTGATTGAATTGTGTGTTTGTACTTAGATCGTTCTGATTTGCAGCAATACCGATCCAATTGAACCTATCAATTGGTATCAGAGCTGTTGGTATTGTGTGTGTTCTTCGCTATTCATCAAGCAAAAACACATCAATATTGCTCAAATCATGATCTGAATGATCTGTTGCTGTTTTTGGATTTGATTCATCATCGGAATCATTTCTAATTCACAACAATTGTGCAAATTCCATCAGATTATCATCAGATCTGAGGAATTAAGAAGAAATTGAAGTTTACTGTTCGATCAATTTTTTGCTCAAAATCATCAAAAATTGATCATGTTTTGGATTGATTGAGATTGGAGATTGATAATCGATATAAATCGGTGCTTGTGTGTGAATTTTGGACAAATTGGACAAGTTTCATTAAAATTCTGAAAAATCTGTATGACGAAAATGATGAACATGATGAACTGGTTGAAGATGAACTAGCCGGGTGATAAATTTGACTTAGACAATATTTTTAGACTTAGATTTGTGAACAATTAGGTCCTGAGCAGCTGTGTGAAGGCAAAATTGTCTAGACGGGTGAAGAATTTGCAAGAAAATGGTTGTACTGTTCAGCCGGATCAAAGAACTGTTGTGCCGGGTGATTAACATTTTAGCCGGGTGGCTCAATTACTGTTTAGCCGGGTAAACAATATTTCTGCCGTGTGATCAACAACTGTTCAGCCGGATCAATTTTTTTCTGCCGTGTCAAGTTCTAGCCGGGTCAAGTTTCATCCGTGTCAAGTTTTTACTGTTCAGCCGTGTCACTGTTCAGCCGGGTAACTCTACCTGCCGGGTGAAGATTTCAAGTTTTGAAGATTGACAACTGTTTAGCCGTGTCACTGTTTAGACTGGTGAAGAAGTTTTTCTCAGCCGGGTGAAGAAAGAAAGTTACTGTTCAGCCGGGTGAAGAACAAAATTTCACTGTTCAACCGTGTGACTTGTTTTCAGTTGTTTCAAACTTTGTTATCTTATCTTGTCATTATTTACTCGTTTTTAGTTTAAAATTTTAACTGTTTCTTTTCAAAAATCATCAAAAACACAAAAAATATTTTTCTTAAATTTTTAAAATGGCACCTAATGATGATTCTGATAACCGTGTTCCTAGATTGGTTAATCGTGCAGATTTCAAGAACTGGACAATCAGATTGAAGCATCATCTATGCTCTATTGACAATGATCTATGGAAGTCAATTGATAAAGGTCCTCACATTCCTACTAAGACTGCTCCTGATAGTGCAAGTACCTACACCAAAGATTCAACTGAACCTTATCCTGAAGATAATCTATCAGCAGAAGACTTACGAAAGGTCAAGAATGACAGTAAGGTCTGCCACTTCAAGTGTTGTCAAGATTGGATGCTTATCAAACTGGCTACACATTGTTCAAAGCATTGAAATAAATCTGTGAAGGAGGAGAACAGTTGAGAAGTCTCAAGAAGCAGAAATTGAAGAGACAATTGGAATTGTTTGAACATATTACTGGAGAATCTGTGCATCAGATGATGAATAGATTTGTTCATCTAAATACTGAGATGACAAATGTTGGTGCTAAGACAGATCTTCAAGACCTGAATGACAGATTGTTGTGTGCTTTCCATCTTCATTGAAACAGACTGTGACTCTACTGAAGCATACTGAAAAGTTTCCAATGGATTTGGATCTGCTCATTGCAAAGATTGAAGAAGTTGAGATTGATGAAAGTTCAAGAAATACTGACAGAACAGGTTCACATGCTCAGTACAAATTTGTGGTAAATCCTGCAAACACAGTGGAGAATGCATTTCTTGCTCAAGATAATGCTAAGACTGATGACGAGGGAGATTTGTTTGTTGGTGCTAGTTTTTACACTGATTCATCGTATTTACCAAGCTCACCAATTTACTCTCAACCTCAATCTCCACCAAGAGCTCAAGATCAAAGTCAATCTATGAAAGCAGAGAATCAATGTTCAAGTTCCACAGTTCAAGCCAAAGTTAAAGATGTGATAAATATCTTGTTACAAGATGATGAGACTAAGAATGCTTTCACTGCATTCATGGCAAGCTTTCAAGCTTATCAAGGAAGTCATTTGAATCCGATGGATGTTGTGCTACAAGACTTGTTTGAAATGGATCCTGATGATGTTGAAGAAATGGATTTGAATTGGCAAATGGTGATAGTTGCATATCGAACACAGAAACATGCATATGTGAACCGTAGCTTCAAGCCACATGCAAACAAGACAGTTGGTTTTGACAAATCAAAGGCCAGATGTTTCAACTGTAATTGCTATGGTCATTTTTCGAGGGAATGCAAGGCTCCTAAGAATCAGAACTACAATGATCAAGCTAGCTCAAGTGGACAGAATCATGGTCAAAGTCAGAACTCACAACAGTCTTCAAGTTATCAGAACATAAATCAACGTTTCATGCAAAAGCCATACCAAAGTCTTCCCATGCCAGAACTGAAAGATGAAGGCAAGAAACCAGTAGATCAGACCAAAGCACTGGTGGTTAGTGTGAAAGACGGATATGACTGGAGTGCTTATGCGGAATAGTTTACATCTGATCTTACATCAAGTTTGGCACTGGTATGTGAAATTGAAGAAGATTGGTCTGAAGAAGGGGATGATCAAGTGACTGATGTTATTAGTGAAGATTCTGAAGAGTATGATTGGAGTGCAAAGGCAGATCCTGTTGAAGAATCTAAACCAGAAGTTGCGCTTATGGCTACATCTAATGAGTTTCCATCATCTGCTGAACAACCAAAGGTTAGTACCGAATTACCCACTAATTATGTTCCTTTGCCTGATGATGTTAAAGGTATGTTATGTTCTGAACAATGCATTAAACAAGTGGAACATTATCGAACTCATTCTTTTAAAATTGGTGACAAATTAAGCAAACATGAACAAATTCATGAACAACTTAAAATTGATCACAAAATTGCTGATGACAAGATATTGTCACTTAAAGAATCATGGAACAAAACCTTGAAGGAACTGGAAGTTGTAACCAAACAACTTGAAGAAATGACAAAAGAATTATGAACAAGAAAAAGTTGATCATGTTGTTACACAAGTTGAACTAACTAAGGTTAAAAGTTGTAAAACAATGGTGAGACAACTTGTGAGTGAAAGAGGTAACAAAAGCAAACTAGGATTGGGTTTCACTCATGAACCAATGCCTAAATCAATCACAAACACTTTACCAGAAAACTTTAATGAATTTGATCATTCACCTGAAAATGAACAAAGATTCAAAGACATTCAAAGAGGTAAATCCGAATCCGAAGGATCTGAAGTTTTACTGGAAAGTTTGAAAGAAGATGACACTGTGACAGTTGAAGCTGATGATGAAGCAAGAAACAAATCTGATCCTATTCTGGTGCAACTTGCTGAATATCTGGAATTGAATCCTAAGCCAGAAGAAACGGTGAAGGATGAAGCTGAATTTTCAGGATACAATGATCCAGAATACATCAAGTGGAAGAATGAACAGAAAGCGATTGTTGCTGATCAACTGATCAAGAAGAAACTAGTGAAGAAGACTAAAGTTTCAAATGCAAAGGTGCTGAAATTGAAATTAACAAACAATCAATCTGAAACAAAACAGTCAAAAGGTAAAAGTGTCATAACAACAAATGACAAACCCAAAGCTCAAATTGTTAAAACTGACAAGGTCAAACCTGTGAAAAAGAAAGTGTCAAAAGGTAAAACAATCAAGTTTGTGTCTGCAGGAACATTCGATATGAACGGATCTTATGGTAACCAAATAAATTCTTCAATCAAATCTAACTCTGGTCTGAAAACAGGTTCAGGTCCTAAGACTTCCGCTGTAAATGATAAAAGATTTGAATCAAAGAAGGTAACCAAACAAGATGGTTTAAAATCGAACCAGGTTCCAAAGCAATCAAAAGTTGATATCAAGCAAACAAAGTCACAATCAAAATCTCCACAAAAGAATCAAGTTAACTTAAAACCTAACAAACCTGATAATGAATCACGAGTGGGTTCAACATCTAGAGTTAACAATCGGCTCTTTAGGATTAGCAAGAAACATTGTGAGATTTGTGATCGTTATAATCATGTTACTGCTGAATGTTTCTTTAACAGGTACTGCAATTACTGTGACAAAATAAATCATTCTTCAGAAAAATGTTTTTATAACAAGTATTGTGATATTTGTGAAAGGAGAAATCATGACACTGCAGATTGTTTCTTTCGGAAAAATTCATCACGAAAAATGACACCTTTTCCGAATTTTCAAAGAAATCAATCTTTTGGTTTTAACAAATTTAACCAATGTCATTCTCCTGATTTGAGAACTTTCAATCGAAACAATTCTGGTCTTAATGAGTTTTCGTCCAGAAATGTGCAGGTTAACAGTTTTAAGCCGAGAGCTTTGATGGTAAGAAATCAGAAATTTGAAAATAACCTTGATCCTAAGTTAGAGGAAAGGTTCACTGCTTTAAGAAGAAAGCAAACAAATCAAGCCGTTGGGCGAAATAGTTTTCAACCAAATCTCTCAAATGAATCAAATTTTCAAAATCTACATTATCAACAAGTTACTGTTATAGATATATTCGGAAAACCCAAGACCATGTGGGCCTGGGTTGACCAAACTAACTAGGTAAATGTTGAAATGCAGGTACGCCCTCGAAGACCTATCAACTCATGGTTTGTTGATAGTGGGTGTAGCCGGCATATGACAGGCAACTATGCCTTGCTTCAAGATTTTAAGCTTAAGAATGGTACTCATGTTGCGTTTGGAGGAGATGCTGGTGGAAAAATAACTGGAGAAGGAACCGTGTCAAATGGGGTCATTAGCTTTGATAAAGTCAACTACTGTGCACAGTTGAACTTTAATTTGCTAAGTGTATCTCAAATTTGTGACAAATCTTATTCAACTTTATTTGATGATTCTTTTTGTTACATACTCAAACCAGGTTTCAAGATCGACAATGAATGGGTGGTGGTTAAAGCTCCAAGAGATCGTGATGTATACAAGCTTGATATGTCACAAATTGATGCTGAAACCGAAACCACATGTCTCATTGCACATGCTTCAAATGATGAGAGTCAGCTATGGCATAGACGGCTGGGCCATTCAAACTTCAGAAATATGAACCGACTGGTGACTGGAAATCATGCTGTGGGAATACCGTCAAAGAAATTCTCAACAACTGATCTCTGTCCAGCATGTTTGAAAGGAAAACAGCACCGAATGTCTTTTAAGTCCAAGCAAGAACACTCCATTTCAAAACCCTTGCAGATGCTACATATGGATCTTTTCGGACCAACAAATGTTCAAAGCATCGGAAAGAAGTCTTATTGTTTTGTCATCATTGATGATTTCACTAGATTTTCTTGGGTTTATTTCTTGCATGTTAAATCTGAAACTGCTGAGTTGTTAAAAGAATTCATTATCAAAGTTGAAAATCAGTTGAATTGTAAAGTGAAAATCTTGAGAAGTGATAATGGAACCGAGTTTAAAAACTCTAATGTCGATTCGTTTTGTGCAGAAAAAAGAATTGCGCGCCAATTTAGTGCTCCAAGAACTCCACAACAGAAAGGAGTTGCAGAACGGAAAAATCGGAGACTGATTGAAGCAGCAAGATCCATGCTCGCAGATGCCAAAATCCCTATCACATTCTGGGACGAAGCTATTGCTACTGCTTGTTTTGTACAAAACAGGACATTATTGGTTCAGGATAAACATAAAACATCTTATGAGTTGTTATTTGGAAGAAAACCGAATATTTCATACTTGAAAGCATTTGGTTGTCCTGTATCGATTCTAAATTTAAGTGATAATCTCGGTAAATTTGAGTCAAAATCTGACGATGGATTTTCTCTTGGTTATTCATCTGTTTCAAAAGCTTATCGGGTTTTTAATAGCAAAACAAACACTGTTATTGAAACTATTAACGTAAAGTTTTTAGAAAATTCGTTTCCGTCAGTGGCTCATGGTCCCGAATGGTTGTTTGATTTAGATTCGTTATCAAAATCTTTCAATTCTAACTTGTTTGATTTTTCCGGAAAATCGAGAAAAGAATCAGGAGATTTGGGATGTTTCAGTGATGATTCTGATAATGATGATGATAGCAATCTCAATTCTGAGTATCCGTTCATGTCTTTTCATAATCCTGATAATGGTGTATCCAATCAAGCTCCGGGTCCATCTGGTTCTCAAGAAGATCAAGAATCAAACATCTTTGGTGATGAAGTGAATCCGCAAAATTCTCCTAATGATGGTGGATCTGTTCAAAATCAACCATCATCAGATCCAAATGTTGAAGTTGTTCCAGAATCATTTGACTACTTCATCAATTCACCAGAACAAGTTCCTAATTTCACTCCGCTTACTTCTACAATTTTACAAGATCTACCGAATCTGAATCAGTCTAATCTGGAGAGTCAAGTACAAGGTGATTCAATTCCAACTCATCGAATACACAGGAATCATCCTCTTTCTCAGATTATAGGACCTTTGAATCAGAAAACTATGAGAAGTCAGACTGAACATGCAAACATTTGTCTTTATTCATGTTTTCTTTCTCAAGTGGTGCCGAAGAACATTTCAGAAGCGCTACAAGATAATAGTTGGATTGAAGCCATGCAAGAGGAGTTACTTTAATTTCGCAAACAAGAAGTTTGGAAATTAGTGGACTTACCTGAAAGAGAAAATGCGATTGGTACAAGATGGTTGTACAAGAACAAGCCAGATGAACGTGGCATTGTGGTCAGAAATAAAGCCAGACTTATTGCACAAGGTTACACTCAAGAAGAAGGTATTGACTACGAAGAAGTGTTTGCTCCGGTCGCTCGACTAGAAGCTATTCGCGTTTTTCTAGCTTATGCCTCTTTCATGAAGTTCAAAGTGTTTCAAATGGATGTAAAAGGCGCTTTTCTGTATGGACGAATTACCGATGATGTGTACGTCAGCCAACCTCCAAGTTTTGAGGATCCTGAGTATCCACATCGTGTATATACAAATTGAGTAAAGCTTTATATGGTCTACATCAAGCCCCAAAGATTTGGTACGAGACGTTATCTAAACATTTGCTGGAACATGGTTTTACAAGAGGTCAGATTGATCCTACTTTATTTATGAAGCGGGAAATGAAGATCTTCTATGTGTTCAAGTGTATGTAGATGATATCATCTTTGGATCAACAAGTTCGTCCATGTGCAAAGAGTTTGAGGATATTATGAAATCAAGATTTCAGATGAGTTCGATGGGGGAGATTAATTTCTTTCTCGGATTGCAAGTAAAACAGTCAGCTGAAGGAATTTTTATCAACCAATCAAAGTTTGTTGAGAAGTTGCTGAAAAAGTTCAAGATGCAAGATTGTCAGACTATTCGAACGCCATCTGATGTGAATTGCAAGATACAGCCGGATCCGAAGGGCAAATCTGTTGATCAAACACTATACAGATCAATGATCGGTTCACTGATGTATCTTACTGCATCAAGACCAGACATCAAGTATGCTGTATGTGTGTGTGCAAGATATCAGTCTGATCCAAAAGAGTCGCACCTGGTTGCTGTTAAACGTATTTTAAGATACCTTAAAGGGAAACCGAATCTCGGGTTATGGTATCCTTATGAAGGCAATTTTGAATTATATAGTTATTTTGATAGTGACTTTGGTGGGTGTGCTCTTGACAGGAAATCGACTACGGGTGGATGTCAATTTCTGGGTCCTAGACTTGTCTCTTGGCAATGCAAAAAGCAGACCAACGTTTCTGTATCCACAGCTGAAGCAGAGTATATCGCTACATCTGCAGGATGTTCTCAAGTTTTGTGGCTACAAAACCAATTGCTTGACTACGGGTTTAACTTTCTCAAAACTCCTATTTACATAGACATACAGCTGCTATGTTCAATACTGCTAATCCTGTTCAACACTCAAAAACCAAACATATCAAAATCCGATATCATTTTCACAGAGACAACTCTGAAAAAGGTTTAATAACATTGATTAAAGTTCATACCGACAAACAACTGGCAAATCTTTTCACAAAATCTTTCTTGTCAGGACGGTTTGAATTCTTAATTCACTCCATAGGGTTAATCAACCATGATTGATTCTATTTTTGCAAAAATCAATACAAAATCAGAAAATATAAAAGCCAAAAAATATAATAACTCGATGTCAAGTATTGATTCCTTTGTCTTTTTAGTTTATCTTTGCATTGTGAGTGTGCATGAAAAAAAAACAAAACAAAAAGAAAAGAAAAAGCAAAAAGAAAAGAAAATATCATGTCATAAAAATCTTTATTGCAGAAAGTGAGAAATGATAGTTACACTATATATTATCTGTTACATCATTTTTAATAAAGACTGATAAATGTTAATTGATGTGCGAGACAGCTCAGGCAATTAGACTGAAAAAGTAAGTTCATTGTTGACAAATCTAAACTTAATGATCTTTGTGTTAAGTTCCTTTGTTATACATGTCTAAATATATATCTTTTGATGCTCTGCTTGTGATGATAGTTGAACATAATCGGGTAACGATGCAGTCTATTCAGTGTGATGAACCGCATCGTGAGCTTCTTTGTTGTGGTATCCACAGACCTGAAGTCTCACATGAAGTCTCTTTTGAGCTTCAAGGTGCAGCAAAAGATTCCCAAAGTTGGAACAAAAAGAGTCCCAAATGTGGACCATCACCAAACAAAAATTCCAAAAAGGAATTCAAAAGATTCCCAAGGGGAATGATAGGAAATTAAAATTCCAAAATGGAATTCAAAAGAAGTCCCAAAGTGGACCAAATCCGAATAGAACCCAGATTCCACACTGATTATGACTGTAAGTGACCAGGTTTTTGTGCAATATGCATTCAAGTAGTGGTTGATGAGGAAATATGTTGACATATGTATTCATGATGGTCACATAAATCATTTTAATCGAACCTTAATCTCATCATGATACTGAAAAAGTAAGTGTGTCAATTCGAGCCAATTGGTATGTTTTCATATCATCACTCAATCAAACATAAGTCAAATGTCTATTCAAAACTTGCAAAACATGTTCAGATAATGTGTGGTATTATCTCACTGCGATATTTTGATTCATTGCATTGCATATGTCTTTATTTTAATGTGTGTGCTTTGTGTGTGCAGGCATATGGCGTCTTTGTTAACACATCGACATCCTTGTTAAACTTACAAATTTCAAGAAATTTCAAGTTTAGGGGGAGAATAATTGAAGATGAAAAATATATACAAAAAGCCAAAAATATTTGAAATAAGTGTGTTGAGTGTATGGATCAAGTGGTTAATGAAAGCAAATGTATTGGATGTGTCAAAACAAACCTAAGGTCTTGTGATTTTGTTTCTAGAAAATTGCTTCGGGATATAGAGATATTGGTTGTGCAAAAACAATTTTTTTCTGTGAGAAAATCAAAGAAAATGAAAAAGGATTTAATGTGAATTAAATTTGTTGCCCTAATTTCTATTTTTGAATATTTAATGCGACAAACCCTAATAAGGATGTCTTGTCTAATTAATATGTCGAGAATGTTTGCAGGTGCAATAAATGCAGTTGAAAAAGTCAACAGAGAAAAGTGAAAAATCGTCCAAGTGTTCAGCCGGGTGAAGATATCAGACTTTACTATGTTGCCGGGTAATGAAGTGATATGTTACCAGCCGGGTAATGAACAAGTCACTATTTAGCCAGGTAATGAAGTAATGTTGATATCAGCCGGGTGACTGAATGAAAGAAGGACAGGAAGCCGGGAGACAAGTTGTAAGTTACTATACAGCCGGGTGATTAAGTGTTGACACTGTACAGCCGGGTAATAGAATGAAGATTCTATATAGCCGTGTAAGTGAAGAACACTGTGCAGCCGGGTAAGTATGACAACTGTACTACCGGGTGATGAAGAAAAGCTGTCACTATACAGCCGGGTGATGAAAACTGATAGGTTCAATTGGATCGTTAATATCACTCAAATGATCAGAATAAAGCGTACAAACAAACGAATCAATCACAAACACAGTTCATACTCATAAATTCTCTTTGTATTTGATGATCAAGCAATTCGTAGTACAAAGTGCAGGAGAAACAAATTACACACAGTTAATTCTCTCTCTAACAGTGTAAAAGTCGCTCTCTCCTAACACACGCACACTACATGCCTATATCAAACAAAATGCAAGTTTAAGGAAAATACATAATAAACCCTAAACTATACAAACATATACAATAACAAAAATACAAAGTAAATCTTAACAGGAAATAACCCTAACAGTACTCCCCCTAAGATTTATCTTTGGATCTTCAAAAACTTCAATCTTTTTCTTCGTTTATCAGCATCAATCTTCAGTCTTTTTCTATCAATCTTCTGGTTCCTCTTTCACATCCAGCAATTCTCGGCCTTTATATTCTTCTTTTTCTTTCAGAGCTTCTTCAATGCAGGATTTGAACTTCTCAGCGATCTTAGCTTGTCGAGGCTTGGATTCATTCGTCAGAATTGGTAGAGCATTCATGCGTCTAAGCGAATCCAGACTTAAACCTGCAAAATCGATATTAGCATAAAACTCAAATGGCATTTCTTGGCCTTGAACTTTCACCTCCAATGTACCCTTCCTACTGATCCGCATATATTCAGTCTCTGGTATATCAACCATCACGAGATTTGAATTGAGTAGTGCTTTTCTCACTCGAATCTTTTCCGAAGCCGCAGCAATAACTTCGATCATCACAGTAAACAATTTCCTGTCAGCTTCAGCCAGTTCATCTTTGCACTTTTCAATCTTGCAACTTCTCAAATACTCAATGTATGACGGATGCAGCAATTTCAACTCAAAAGTACTAAAGAGTGTGATCATGTCCTTATCCCAATCCTCCAAATTGCGAACAAGTTTCAGTTCAAATGTCTCCTGATTGTAAAACACTCTGAGTATCGGCTTTGTTGTTTGACTTCCATCTATAACCTTCAATCCAGGATCAGTTATCTTGTCAAAATATTCGTCCGAGAATTCTTCTAAATACATATCCTCGGTCACCACTAATCTCTTCTTCTTTCTCTGTTTCTTTGCTTGCACATATGCCGTGTCTTCTTGTTGACCTCTAAAGTCGAGAAACTTTGCAGTTCTACTCAATCCAGCATCAAGAAGTATCACGCATTTATCACCACGTTCTGCATGCGTGTGATTAATTAGCCTCAATTTGTGCAACTCTTTCAGATCCTGAACTTCGAGTTTAAATATGCTTGAATAGTAGTGATAAACATCACACAAACCGTTTACTCTCTTGATCATAAATGCGTCAAAGACTTCATCATATTTCCAAGCAATTATCTTAACTTTCTTGTTCTTCTCAGGCACAATCATAGAGTCTAATAACTCAGCAATTGATTGTCCTTTACTCAGCAGTGACCTAACAATGTCACCTGCTGTTGCTGATTTGTGCCAACTCTCACGCACCTCCATTGGTATATTGTACGATTTAGCTTCGCTTGGAAACATATCCATCAGTTCATGTCTTTTCTTATGTGCATCTTCAGGTAAAGCCATTACTGGAATCTCTTTTGGACCTAACACTTTAAATCTCTTCGTCAGCTCAAAGTACTGAGGATTGTTATAGTCCAAATAAAACATCCTGTTATACATTTTCTCTGTCTTCATGAAACTGACTACAATCTTCCTCAACGATCCAGATTTCAGCCTTTGCAAAGTTTTATACGGATAGTTCCTTGAACTCAACCAACTTCGCATCTCATAAGCAGTCATTTCGTCTGGGTTTTGATGATAAAGCTCAGTAAGAGGCAAATCTTCTATATTCAAGCTTTCTTGCATCGGGGTCCATTCACCCATCTCAACCACGAACTCTTTTTGATCAGCTTCGGTTTTATCTTGAGCAGTGATGCACTTCTCATACTCCTCATTAATCTGAGTCACTGTCAAACCATTCAAGAACACCGAATTGTACTTCATTCTTTCCAGATATGCAAACCTCTGATCCAAATCATCAGGTAACTCTTCAACAGTATTCTGTACAGGCTCTGGCTCAGCTTCATCCTCAGACTCAGTCCAAT
This sequence comes from Tagetes erecta, assembly GCA_030867185.1. Taxonomy (NCBI): domain Eukaryota; kingdom Viridiplantae; phylum Streptophyta; class Magnoliopsida; order Asterales; family Asteraceae; genus Tagetes; species Tagetes erecta. The sequence continues at coordinate 11,372,836 of CM061497.1, forward strand.
CAATATCTAAATCATCTAAAGCTTCAATCATGGGTGCTTCGTCAGTTTGAATCGGCTCAAACTGACTAACAACTTCAGATACATTGGTAGGCGCACTTTCAACTTCAACAGCTTCAGCTTGAATCGGCTCAAACTGAACTGTATCTCCAGAGTTAACATCTTTCTCACTATCAGCTGCTTCAAATACTTCTGTTTCAGCTTCAGACATAGTCTCAATCTCAGCAACTTTCTCAATATCAGCCACAGCTACGGATTGAATCGGCTCAATCTGCACTGGTTTATCAATCTTCGCCTTTTTAGAACTTTCTTCATCACCGAATAACTCAGGAATGGCATCTATCTTTCTCTTTCCCTCAGCTTTGTCCATCTTGACAGTTTCAGCAGCAGCTTCATCGGGAATGATAATTGGTGATTCAACCAAAATTCCAACATTTCTAGTACCTCTAGCTCTTGTCAGATAAACTTTTGGAACTTCAGATTCAGTCACTTCAATAATTTCTTCAGAAAAATCTTTATCTGAAGACGAGCCAGCCTTCTTTGGTCTCATTTCTTCCAATTCTTTTTCCAACATCTCTTTCTCTGCCTCCAAAGTATTACACTCAGCTTGTAATTCTTTGTGATCAAACTTAAGATTTTCATGCTCATCCTTAAGTTTTTCATAGTCTCCTTTCAACTTCACATGATCATCAACCAGCTTCACATGATCTTCATCCAACTTTTTGAAAGTTTTCAGATTCTGATTATGTATTTCCCAGTACTCATCCAATCTCTTCCTTTTCCGTTCGTTTGAGGCTTTCAACACATCATTTGCTTTAAACAAATTTTCAACTATCTCCTCCAGTTCTGCAATCCGTTTCTCTTTTTCATCCTCAACTTCATCAACACTTGGCACAATATTTGGTGAAGACTCCAAATTTTGTCCAATGTTTTCAGCAGTTTGTGGTAATGCGGTGGGAATATCATTAGTAGCAGGATCAGTAATGCCAGCATCCACCTCCTCTATCTGTGCAATAGATTCAGCTTCGGCCATTACTGTCTGTGCAATCTGTAGAACGTCAATCTCCTCAGGTTTTTCTACAGTTTTCTTCTTCTTTCGAACATACTGCACAGATACATCTCTTGGAATCTCCACAACATGTTCTTCAATCACAGAAGCAACCTCAGCAGGTTCTTCTATCACCACATTTTCTACTTCCATGGGTTCAGCCTCCTCTGAATCAGATTCAGATTCAGCATCATCACCACCATCATCATCATCACTATCATCATCATCGTCACCATCATCATTACCATCATCACCTTCATCTTCAGGATCTTCAGGATGACGAGCAAAGTACTCGTCATCATCCAATAAATCATCTGGCACCTCATCCACAAGGTCCAATGGATTCACAATCTCACCATGAGATATATGATAATAAATGCCTTCTACATCCTCTTCATCGTTTACTACATCTCTCATATAGTCAAACAAAGCAATGTCAGGCACATTCCCGATACTCATCTTTCGGTAAGAGAGATCGTTCATGTCCTCTGTGTATAGCATTCCTCCAGCATAACCTTCACTTCTGATGATAGGATAGGCAATGTTTATCATCAGTTGCAGAAACCTTGGGTACATCAAAAATTTGAACCTCTTGCCCTTCACCAAGTTAAACAAAAACCCATTCATTATCCACCTTGACATGTTGAATGGTTTGTTTTCTGCAATGGCTACAATCGGTGATGCAATGTCTGAAGGAAAGTTATCAAACCCTGCACTCCTTCTAGACATGCATTGCTGCACAACATAACACAGCAGCTTATACTTCTTCCCCAACTTGGCTCTGTAAAACTGAGACTTTGGAAATATAGGTGGATGTCCCATATTAACAAATCCAGATTTACATTCCTCCATTGTCAGTTCATCCATCATGCCTACCTCATCCTCATCAATTCTCAGAGCTTGCCTAATAGCTTCTTCAGTAACATTTAGTACCCAGTCTCTAGTAATATGTCCTCTAACCATAACATCACCATTCTCATTCCTCACAACCTCTGCTGTCCTCCAGAAGCTTTTGATCAATCTTGCATATATGACCGGTTTGGCACATATAGCATATACATACTTCGTCCTCTTAATGAATTTAATCATATCTCTATATCCCTCTGTCTCAGGAAGTGACTCATCTAAACATGCTACCAGATTATGTTTAGGCTCAAATTTGAGAGTCTCCATCTGTTAAACAAAAACAAAAAAAAAACACAAAACAAGGCAAATGTATTAGATTCTTCATTAAACATTATCAAAAATTTAACAAGTGTTTAACTAAAAGTTAGAAAGCAAACATTAACATAATCATTTTAAATCCTAAATTGTTCTAATAACATGATTTTCATCATTTTAATCAAACAACATTGAATTTTAAAGATTATACATCATGTTTAGGTTTTTAACAGTTACTCACTTAAGCAAAAATTTTGATAAATTTTATGATGAAACAGTTCAACATGTTTTGGTTCAGTTTTGTCATGCAGTAGTTACTTTTAACACACATTTCATCATTTTGAAGTGAAACATTTAAGAGCTTTTAAGGTTCATCAATGGCGATTTTACTGTTATGTCCAATTTACTCGATTCAGTTGATTTTAAGGTGTTTTAGTGCAAATGAATGATTGAATGTTGATGATCGACAGATTTTAACCCTAAAACAACATTCGATTTAAGTTTTAATGCTCAAAATCAAAGTGTCGATTCAAGTTCAAAACACTGTTCATCATCGTTTTTCCTTTTAACAGTTGATTTGCAGGTCGATTTAGGTTAAAATCACATAATCTCTACCTTAATCAATCTATTAATCTTGTTATAGGGCAACAGATTGACTATGATAACAATGGCGATTTGAAGTTCAGAGTGTTTGGGTGAAAGTGAAAGTGTGTGAAATGATAAGTGTTTGTGAAGAGGCGGTATTTGTATCGTCAAAAACATTTAGGTCAAACTTTAAGTGCCGGGTCAACAAAAGCAAAATAGGCCCAATAAACCTTGCCGGGTCAAGTACTGTAGTGACGGGTCATTTACTGTAGATACGGGTCAAATACATAAAACAAGTCACCAACATGTGAAATTCACTTGACGGGTCAAGCACTGTAGATACGGGTAAGTCACTGTAGTGACGGGTAAGGGTTTAAGGAACAACTACACCTGATGGATTTTATTCATCACCCGGCAGACCAGTTGTCATCAAATCATCACCCGGCAACTTTTCTTCATCACCCGGCAACACAGTTGCTTTCCTTCTTCATCCGGCTTGCTTTCTTCTTTACACGGCAACCTTTGACAACTTTCTTCCCACGGCTCACACACTTCTTCATTACCCGGCAACACAGTGTCATACCTTTACACGGCAACATGACTTCTTCATTACCCGGCTGTATAGTATACACTTGTCACCCGGCAAGATATCTATGACCTTCACCCGGCTGTATTTGACATGATCATTTGCCCGGCTGTACAGTGGTCATAATATCTTCCTTTTTCCTTAATCACCCGGCAAGTATCAGACTTACAACTTTACCCGGCTGAACAGTTCTTTGCCCGGCTGCACAGTTGTATCTGAGATCTTTACCCGACAATAACACTTAAGCAATTTCTTCAATTTTCCTCGTCTGTTGACTTTTTCAACGATCATTTATTGCACCTGCAACATTCTCCGACATATTAATTAGACAAGATATCCTTAAAAAGAATGTTTGTCATATTAATTATCAAACAACATTAAACATTGCAACAAATTCATTTTTCATTAAAATTCAATTTCCTTTTTCTTTTTGAAAAATGTTTTTGCACCACCAATTTTTCTATATCCCGAAGCAATTTCTTAAAAACAAATTACAAGACCTTGGGTTTGTTTTTAACACATCAAATACCTTTGCTTTTCATAACTTATAACCTTGTTCATTCAAAAAACACACTTATTCAAAAAGCAAAATATTTTTGGATTTTTTGTAGATATTTTTCTTCAATTTATTCTCCCCCTAAACTTGAAATTTCTTGAAATTTTTAAGTTTAACAAGGATGTTGATGTGTCAATAATGATTCCATATGCCTGCACACACAAAGCACACAAATTAAAATAAAGACATATGCAATGCAATGAATCAAAGTATCGCAGTGAGATCATACCACACATTATCTGAACATGTTTTGCAAGTTTTGAATAGACATTTGACTTATGCTTGATTGAGTGATGATATGAAAACATACCAATTAGCTCGAGTTGACACACTTACTTTTTCAGTATCATGATGATATTTAAGGTTCGATTAGAATGACTTATGTGACCCACATGTATACATATGTCAACATATTTCCTTATCAAACACTACCTAAATGCATATTGCACACAACTTGGTCACTTACAGTCATACACAGTGTGGAATCTGGGTTCTATTCGGATTTGGTCCACTTTGGGACTTCTTTTTAATTCCATCTTTGGGAATTTTTCTTTCCTATCGTTCCCCTTGGGAATCTTCTGAATTCCATTTTGGAATTTTTGTTTGGTGTTGGTCCACATTTGGGACTCTTTTTGTTCCATTTTGGAATCTTTTGCTGCATCTTGAAGCTCAAAAGAGACTTCGTGTGAGACTTCAGGTCTGTGGATACCACAACAAAGAAGCTCACGATGCGGTTCATCACACTGAATACACTGCATCGTTACCCTATCATGCACAACTATCATCACAAGCAATGTATCAAAAGATATATATCTAGACATGTATAACTATGGAACTTAACACAAAGATCATTAAGTTTATGTTTGTCAACAGTCAACTTACTTGTTCAGTCTAATTGCCTGAGCCGTCTCGCACATCAATTAACATTCATCAGTCTTTATTAAAAATGATGTAATAGATAATGTCTAGTGTAACTATCATTTCTCACTTTTTGCAATATAGATTCTTATGACATGATCTTTTCTTTTCTTTTTGATTTTATATTTGTTTTTGCTTTTCTTTTTCATTCACACACACAAATGCAAAACATAAAAATAAAAGACAAAGGAATCAATACTTGACATCAACTTATTATATTTTTGGCTTTTATATTTTTCAGATTTTGTTTTTTTTTGTTTTTCGAAAAATAGAATCAATCATGATTGATTAATCCTATGGATTGGATTAAGAATTCAAACCGGCCTGACAAAAATGATTTTGTGAAAAGATCTGCCAGTTGTTTGTCGGTATGAACTTTAATCAAAATTATTAAACCTTTCTCAGAGTTGTCTCTTAAAAAGTGATATCTAATTTCGATGTGTTTGGTTTTAGAATGTTGAACAGGATTAGCAGTAATGAACATAGCAGCAGTATTGTCTATGTAAATAGGGGTTTTGAGAAAGTTAAACCCGTAGTCCAGCAACTGATTTTGTAACCATAAAACCTGAGAACATCCTGCAGATGCAGCGATATACTCTGCTTCAGCTGTGGATACAGAAACATTGGTCTGCTTCTTGCATTGCCAAGACACAAGCCTAGGACCCAGAAATTGACAGCCACCAGTTGTTGATTTCCTGTCAAGTGCACAACCACCAAAATCACTGTCAGAATAGCTATATAGTTCAAAATTTCCTTCATAAGGATACCATAACCCAAGATTAGGTTTCCCTTTGAGATATCTGAATATACGCTTCACAGCAACAAGATGCGACTCTTTCGGATCTGACTGGTATCTGGCGCATACACACACAGCGTACATGATGTCTGGTCTTGATGCAGTAAGATACATCAGAGAACCGATCATTGATCTGTATAGTGTTTGATCAACTGCTTTGCCCTTTGGATCCGGTTGAATCTTGCAGTTCACATCAGAAGGAGTTCGAATTGTTTGACAATCTTGCATCTTGAATTTCTTCAACAACTTCTCAACGAACTTTGATTGATTGATGAAAATTCCGTCAGCTGATTGTTTCACTTGTAAACCAAGAAAGAAATTAATCTCCCCCATAGAACTCATCTGGAATCTGCTCTTCATAATTTCCTCGAATTCTTTGCACATTGACTCACTAGTTGATCCGAAGATAATATCGTCCACATAAACTTGAACGCACAATAAATCATCATTATCCCTCTTCATAAACAAAGTTGGATCAATCTGACCTCTTGTAAATCCATTTTCTAGTAAATGCTTAGATAGTGTCTCATACCAGATTCTAGGAGCTTGATGTAGACCGTAAAGAGCTTTACTTAACTTGTATACCCGATGAGGATAGTCTGGATCTTCGAAACCCGGAGGTTGTCTAACATACACGTCATCCGTAATCGGTCCATACAGAAAAGCGCCTTTAACGTCCATTTGGAATACTTTGAAACGCATGAAGGAAGCATATGCAAGAAAAACGCGTATGGCTTCAAGTCTTGCGACCGGAGCAAACACCTCTTCGTAATCAATGCCTTCTTCCTGAGTGTATCCCTGTGCAATCAGTCTTGCTTTGTTTCTCACCACAATGCCACGTTCGTCTGGCTTGTTTTTGTACAACCATCTTGTACCTATTGCGTTTTCTCCTTCAGGTAAGTCCACAAGTTTCCAAACTTCCTGTTTGCGAAACTGAAGTAATTCCTCCTGCATCGCCTCAATCCAACTGTTATCTTTCAGCGCCTCTGAAATGTTCTTTGGCACCACTTGAGATAGAAAACACGAGTAAAGACAGATATTTGCGTGCTCCGTCTGACTTCTTGTAGTTCTCTGATTCAACGGCCCGATAATCTGAGAGACAGGATGTTTCTTGTGAATTCGATGAATAGGAATATCACCTCCTTGCACTTGAGTCTCTAGATTAGAAGTATTCAGATTTGGTAGATCTTGTAGTATGGAAGAAGTATGCGGTGTGAAATTCGGGACTTGATCCGGTGAATTGATGAAGTAATCAAAGGATTCTGGAATAACTTCAACATTCGGATCTGATGATGGTTGATTCTGAACAGATTCACCATCATTAGGAGAAATCACATCTTCGTCATGATTGTTCGATTCTTGATCTTCATTTGAACCAGAAGGACCCGGAGCTTGACTGGATTTGACATGATCAGGATTGTGAAACGACATAAATGGATATTCAGAGTTGATACTTCCATCTTCGTCATTATCAGAATCGTCACTAAAGCTTCCTAAGTCGCCTGATTCCTTTCTTGCGTTTCCTGAAAAATCAAATAAGTTAGAATTGAAAGATTTTGATAACGCATCTAAATCAAATAACCATTCGGGACCATGTGCCACTGACGGAAACGAATTTTCTAAAAACTTAACATTGATAGTTTCAATAACAGTATTTGTTTTACTATTAAAGACCCGATAAGCTTTAGAAACAGACGAATAACCTAGGAAAAATCCATCGTCAGATTTTGACTCAAATTTCCCGAGATGATCATTTAAATTTAGTACCGTTACCGGACAACCAAATGCTTTCAAATAAGAAATATTCGGCTTTCTTTCAAATAACAACTCATAAGAAGTTTTCTGTTTATCTTGCACTAATAATGTTCTATTTTGTACAAAGCACGCAGTAGCAATAGCTTCGTCCCAAAAAGTGATAGGGATTTTGGCATCCGCGAGCATGGATCTTGCAGCTTCAATTAGTGTTCGGTTTTTCCGTTCCGCAACCCCATTCTGTTGAGGCGTTCTAGGCGCACTAAATTGTCGAGCAATCCCCTTTTCTGCACAAAATAAATCAACATTAGCATTCTTAAATTCCGTTCCATTATCACTTCTTAATACTTTAACTTTGCATTCCAATTGATTTTCAACTTTAATGATAAATTCTTTTAAAAGTTCAGCTGTTTCAGATTTTGCATGCAGAAAATAAACCCACGAAAATCTCGTAAAGTCATCTATGATAACTAAACAATATGATTTTCTCCCGATGCTTTGAACGTTGGTCGGTCCAAAAAGATCCATATGTAGCATCTGCAAGGGTTTTGAAATGGAGTTTTCGAGCTTGGACTTAAAAGACATCCGATGCTGTTTGCCTTTCAGACATGCAGGACAGAGATCAGTTGTGGAGAATTTCTTCGATGGAATTCCCACAGCGTGATTTCCGGTTACCAAACGGTTCATGTTTCTGAAATTTGAGTGGCCCAGCCGTCTATGCCAAAGCTGACTCTCATCATTTGAAGCATGGGCAATGAGACAGGTTGTTTCGGTTTCGGCATCAATCTGCGACATATCCAATTTGTATACATCACGATCTCTAGGCGCTTTCACCACTACCCACTCATTGTCAATCTTGAAACCTGGTTTCAGAATATAACAGAAAGAATCATCAAAAAGAGTTGAATAAGATTTATCACAGATTTGAGATACACTAAGTAAGTTAAAGTTCAACTGTGCACAGTAGTTGACTTTATCAAAACTTATAATCCCATTCGAGACAGTTCCTTCTCCTGTGATTTTACCACCCGCATCTCCTCCAAACGCTACGTGAGTACCATTCTTTTGCTTGAAATCCTGAAGCAAGGCATGGTTGCCTGTCATGTGCCGGCTACACCCACTATCAACGAACCATGAGTTGATAGGTCTTCTTGGGCGTACCTGCATTTCAACAAAAAAATTCAGTTAGTTTGGTCAACCCAGGCCCACACGGTCTTGGGTTTTCCGAATCTATCTGCAATAGTAACTTGTTTGTATTGAACATTTTGAAAATTTGTTTCATTCAAAAGATTTTGATGCTGATAACTTCGCCCATTGGCGTTCAATGATTGCTTTCTTCTCAAAGCAATAAACCTTTCCTCTAGCTTAGGATCAAGGTTATTTTCAAACTTTTGATTTCTAACCATTAAAGCTCTTGGTTTAAAGCTGTTAACCTGCACATTTCTTGAAAAGTTAGAAACAGAATTGTTTCGATTAAAATTTCTCAAGACCGGAGAATGACTTTGACTCATATTTTGAAAACCATAAGAATTATTTCTTTGAAAGTTTGAATATGGAGTCATTTCTCTAGTCGAGTTTGATCGAAAGAAACAATCCTTTGTGTCATGGTTTCTCCTTTCACAAATATCACAAAATTTGTTAAAATAACATTCTTCTGAAGAATGATTTCTTTTGTCACAGAAACTGCAGTACCTGTTAAAGAAACATTCAGCAGTTGCATGATTATATCTATCACAAATTTCACAATATTTCTTGCTAATCCTAAAGAGCCGATTGTTAACTCTTGATGTTGAATCAAAACGTGATTCATTACCTTGGTTATTCGGTTTTAGATTAACGCTTCTTTGTGGAGACTTGGTTTGTGATTTTGATTGCATAGGACTTTGGTTCGATTTTAAACTGTTCTTTTTGGTCACCTTTTTATTTTCAATTCTCTTATCATTGACAGCGGAAGACTTAGGACCTGAACCTGTTTTCAGACCAGAGTTAGATTTGATTGGAGAATTGTTTGGTTTACCATAAGATCCGTTCAAATCAAACGTTCCTGCAGACACAAACTTGATGTTTTTACCTTTTGACATTTTCTTGACAGGTTTAACTTTGTCAGTTTTAACATTTTGAGCTTTGGTGTTAGCATTCGATTTTAAGACACTTTTGCCTTTTGATTCCTTTGTTTCAGATTGATTTGTCATTGTTTTCGCTTTCTGCTTCTTCGCATTCGAAACTTCATCCTTCTTCACAGTATTCTTCTTGATCAACTGAGCAGCAACTTGCGCCTTTTGTTCTTTCTTCCACTTGATATACTCAGGATCATTGAATCCTGAAAATTCACCTTCTTCCTTCACAGATTCTGGTTCTGGGTTAAGCTTTGGATATTCAATCAGTTGAATAAGAACAGGCTCCAGTTTGTTTTCGGATTTGTTGCTTGCTTCATCGTCAGCTTCAGTTGATACATTATCTTCTTCATCCACGCTTTCCATCAACACTTCAGTACCTTCAGACTTGGATTTACTTCTTTGAATTTCTTTGAATTTTCTTTCATTTTCAGGTGAATGATCAAATTCATTAAAGTTTTCCGGTAAGGTTTGTGTGATTGAATTTGGCATTGGTTCATGAGTAAAACCCAACCCGTTTTTGGTTTTATTACCTCTTTCTTTGATTAGTTGTTTGACCATGGTTTTACAACTCTTAACCTTTGTTAGTTCAACTTGAGTGACAGCATGTGCGACTTTTTCTTGTTCAAAGTTCTTTGTCATTTCTTCAAGTTGTTTTGTTACCAATTCCAGGTCGTTCAAAGTTTTGTTCCATGATTCTTTAAGTGACAAAATCTTCTCATCAGCAATTTTTTGATCAATTTTAAGTTGTTCATGAAGTTTTTCATGTTTACTTAATTTGTCACCTATTTTGAATGAATGAGTTCGATAATGTTCTACTTGTTGAATGCACTGTTCAGAACATAACCTTTCTTTCACATCCAAGGGCAATGGAACATAGTTAGGAGGGAGTTCAGGATTAACCTTTGGTTGCTCAGTGGAAGATGAAGACTCATTAGATGTTGCCATTAACGCAACTTCAGTTTCAGTCTCTTCAGTAGGATCTGCTTTTGCGCTCCAGTCATAGTCTTCAGAATCTTCACTAACATCTTCAACTATCTTTCCATCTCCTTCTTCAGACCAGTCTTCTTCTTCAATTTCACACACCAGAGCCAGATTTGATGTAAGATCAGATGTAAACTGTTCTGCATATGCACTCCAGTCGTATCCGTCTTGTACACTTACAACTAACGCTTTAGTCTGGTCTTCTGGCTTCTTTTCATTTTCCTTCAATTCAGGCATAGGAAGACTTTGGTATGGTTTCTGAAAGAAACGCTGATTTCTGCCTTGATAACTCGTAGACTGTTGAGAATTTTGACCTTGACCTTGATTGCTTGAACTAGCTTGGTCATTGAAATTCTTTGGCGCTTTACATTCTCTTGAGAAATGACCATACTGATTACAGTTAAAGCATCTGGCTTTTGATTTGTCAAAGCCAACTGTCTTGTTAGCATGAGGTTTGTAACTTCTGTTCACATATGCATGCTTTTGCGTACGATAAGCTACCATAACCATCTGCCAGTTAAGATCCATTTCCTCAACATCTACTGGATCCATTTCAAATAAGTCTTGAAGGACCACGTCCATTTGACTTAAATGACTTCCTTGGTACGCTTGAAAACTTGCCATAAAAGCAGTAAAGGCAGTTTTAGTTTCGTCATCTTGCAACAGAATATTCATGACGTCTTTCACCTTGGCTTGAACATTTGACGTTGAACTTTCCGGTTGATTCTTCAAATTCTGACTTTGACTTTGAACTTGAGCTCTAGGTGGAGATTGAGGTTGAGAATAAGTTGGTGAATTTGGAAAATATGCAGAATCAGTATAAAAACTTGCACCAACAAATAAGTCATCCTCATCTTCAAACTTTGTTGTATTTTGCACAAGAAAAGCATTGTCAACAGTATTGGCAGGATTTACCACATACTTATACTGAGTTTGTGAGCTTGATCTATCAGTATTTCTTGATCCTTCATCAATCTCAACTTCTTCAATTTTTCCAATAAGCAAATCAAGTTCCATTGGAAATTTCTCAGTATGTTTCAACAAGGTAACAGTTTGTTTCCATGATGATGGTAAGGCACATAATAATCGATCATTCAAATCTTGAAGTTCAGTCTTCACTCCGAGATTTGTCATCTCAGTAGTTAAGTGAACAAACCTGTTCATCATCTGGTGTACTGTCTCTCCATTAATGTGTTCAAACAACTCCAATTGTCTCTTTAGTTTCGACTTCTTCAAACTTCTCAATTGTTCTTCTCCTTCACATATCGACTTCAATGCTTTGAAGCATGTATAACCAGTCTGATATCCATCCAATCTTGACAAAACCTGAAGTGGCAACCCCTTGCACATTAAAGAATATGCTTTGCTATCATTCTTTACCTTCCTCAAATCTTCAGCTGACAAATTATCCTCTGGATAAGGTTCAGTAGAGTCTTTGGTGTAGGTACTTGCACTATCTGGTTGTGTCTGAGTTGGAATGTGAGGACCCTTCTCAATTGATTTCCATAAGTCATTGTCAATAGAACACAAGTGATGTCTCAACCTGATGGTCCAATTCTTGAAATCTGCACGATTCAAAAGTCTAGGAACACGGTTATCAGAATCATCATTAGGAGCCATTTTTAACAATTTTTTTTAAAAGAAAATATTTTTGGTTTTTTGTAAATTTTTTTGAAAAGAAATGATTAAAATACTAAAATAAAGACAAGAAATTAAAGACAAGATAAGAAACAAGTATTAAAAACAACTAATATGAGTCACACGGCAAAACAGTGAAAATCCTTCTTCAACCGGCTAAACAGTGTATTTGTTCTTCACCCGGCAGAAATAAGTCTTCACACGGCTAAACAGTTAGACGGCTCAACAGTTGAAAATACTTTTGTTCTTCACCCGGATGAACAGTTACCCGGCAACAAGAAAAACTTCACACGGCAACAAGTCTTGACCCGGCAGAATCTTGACACGGCAAAAGTCTTTGCCCGGCTGAACAGTACTTGGTCACACGGCACTTTGTTAATTACTCGGCAACACAGTTGATTTTACCCGGCTGTATTTTCTCTATCACCCGGCGTAACAGTGTATTACCCGGCACAACAGTGTCTGATCCGGCTGAACAGTAGCAACTTTTTAAGTCAAATTCTTCACACGGCAAGCACAAAATCCTTTATACGGCAATACAGGACCTATTTTGTTCTCCAATCTAAGTCCAAGGAAATTGTCTAAGTCAAGTGAGTCACCCGGCAAGTTAATCTTCAAGCAAGACTCAACTGTTCATCATCTTCTTCATGAAGATTTTCTGGGTTTTGTCTGAAACTTGTCCAAATTGTCCAAAAATCACACACAAGCTGTGAAATCGTCCGATTATCAAACCCTTTTATCAATCAATCCAAAACATCTTCATTCTTCGATGAATTTTGGCAAAATTTGATCGAAAAATAACTTTTTCTATCCTTCTTAATTCTTCAGATCTGATGATGATCTGATAGAATCTGCACAATCGCTGTGTATAGGAGTGATTATGATGATGAATCACAACTAAAAACACCAACAATTCATTCAGATCATGATATTTTGAGCAATATTGATGTGTTTTGCTTAGAAACAGCGAAGAACACGATACCGAACGCTCTGATACCAATTGATAGGTTCAATTGGATCGTTAATATCACTCAAATGATCAGAATAAAGCGTACAAACAAACGAATCAATCACAAACACAGTTCATACTCATAAATTCTCTTTGTATTTGATGATCAAGCAATTCGTAGTACAAAGTGCAGGAGAAACAAATTACACACAGTTAATTCTCTCTCTAACAGTGTAAAAGTCGCTCTCTCCTAACACACGCACACTACATGCCTATATCAAACAAAATGCAAGTTTAAGGAAAATACATAATAAACCCTAAACTATACAAACATATACAATAACAAAAATACAAAGTAAATCTTAACAGGAAATAACCCTAACAAAAACACAGTATCACTCTGCAGCCGGGTAATGAACATGAAGTTATTGTGCAAGCCGGGTGATGATAAGGAATCTACTATTCAGCCGGGTGATGGGTAAAACCAAAAACGAAGGTGTAGTTGTTCCTAACTCTGACCCGTCTCTACAGTACTTGACCCGTCTCTACAGTGATTGACCCGTCTAAGTGTTTTTACCTGTTAAATGTTGACCCGTCTCAAAGTTGTGACCTGTCCCAAGACTGTGACCCGTCCCAACAGTTCTTGACACGTCTCAACTGTACATGACCCGTCCAGGCTTATTGGGCTCAAATGTTTACCCGTCCAAAATGTTGACCCGTCCCATTAAGTTTGACCTAATTCTTGAGCCGGCTGAACAAAGCATATATATACCCGCCTTTTCTCAAACACTTATCATTTTTCACAAACGTTTTCAAGCAAATCATCTGTAACTCAATCGTCCATATCATATTCAATCGTTGATTCTATAACAAGTTTTAGTGATTGAATAAGGTAGATTTTACATGATTCGACCTTGTTAAACCTACTGATTGATCGAAAAAAATGAAATGTTGTGATGAACAGTATTTGGACTTTGAATCGACACTTTGATTATGAATGTTAAAACTTAAATCGAGTGTTGTAATAGGTGTAATAACTGTCGATCATCAATTTTCTGCCATTAATTTGCATCAAATCGTTTAAAATCAACTAAATCAAAGGAAATTTTCAAAACTCTGTCAAAACCGCCATTGATGAACAATTGAGTTGTTCATATTTTTGCTATCATATGATGAATCATCTGTTAATGTGTGACAAATCGATGCTAAAACTGAACTAAAACATGTTATTCAACTCCATTGTGCAAAATTTCATATTTGTGCTTAAGTGTTTAAACTGTTAAGTGTATAATTTACATGATCATTGTTTCACAAAAGTTTTTTTAAGCAAAATGATGATTATCAGTTTGTTAGACTAACTTAGATGATAAATTATTGTGTGATTTGCTACATTGTGACATTATGTTTAAAATCTCTTATGCAAATTTCTGTTATTTGTGAATGAAAAGTCTAACACATGTGTCTTGTTTTTGTCATAGCAGATGAATGATCTCAAGTTTGAACCCAAGCACAATCTTGGTGCTTGTTTGGATGAATCTATACCAGAAGCTGATGGGTATAGAGATATGATCAGATTTCTTAGAAGAACAAAGTATGTATATGCAATGTGTGCCAAGCCAATTGTATATGCAAGACTTATCAAAAGCTTCTGGAGGACTGCAGAAGTTGTTACTGATGAAGCTGGAGTTACTGTGGTTAGAGGAAACATTACCAGACAGTTACAGTTAACTGTGTCTGAAGAGTCCATCCGGACTGCTCTGAGGATTGATGAAGAAGAGATTGGTGCTCCAGATGAGCTAACAACTGCTGAGTGTCAGACTTGCTTTATTAATATGGGTCATCCTCCCATATTTCTTAAGCAGCAGTTTGTTAGAGCTAGATTGGGAAAGAAGTGGAAGCTGTTATGCTATGTCATCCAGCAGTGTATGTCTAGGAGAAGTGCTGGGTTTGACAACTTTCCTTCAGACATTGCATCTCCTATAGTTGCAATTTCAGAGAACAGACCATTCAATATGTCGAAGTGGATCATGAAGGGGTTTGTGTTCAATCTAGTTAAAGGGAAGAGGTTCAAGTTTCTTATGTATCCAAGATTCTTGCAACTAATGATCAACATTGCTTATCCAATTATTCGAGAAGAAAGTTTTGAAGGAGGGATATTATACACTGAAGATATGAATGCTCTATCTTACCGAAAGATGAGTATTGGGAATGTTGAAGGTGTTGAGATGTTTGACTATATGCGAGATATAGCAAACAATGATGAAGACATTGAAGTAGTGTATCATCATATATCACAAGGTGAAGTTGTGAATCCATTGGACTTTGTTGATGAGATTCCGGACAATTTGCTCGATGATGATGAGTATCTTGCTCGTTATCCAGAAGATGAAGACAATGATGAGGATGAGAATGAGTCTGACAGTGATGAGTCTGATAATGAAGATGATGATAGTGATGGTAATGATGATGATGGAAATGATGATGTTATGAAAGAAGATAGTGCTGAATCAGTTTCTAAGGACGCAAAACAAGAAAATGTAGAAATGAATGTAGAGGTTGATGAACCTGTTGAAGGTGTAAAAGTAGTAGAAGATGTTGTTGTTGAAGCTCCTAGGAACATCACAGTTCATTACTCTAGATCTCGAAGATCTAAAACTGTGAATGAGCCTATGATTGTTGAGGAGCAGAGTATTTTTGAAGATGTGAGTGTGCCTGAACTAGTGAATGTTGTTCAGATTGCATAGGAAGTAATGGCCGAAGTGGAGACTGTTGCATAGGCAGTTGATGATGCTGATGCTGGTGTTACTGTTCCTGATCCAGTAGATGTTCCCACAACATCATCTCCTGCAACTCCACACATTGAACAACCTATGGTGTCTTCGCCAAAAGTTGTGTCAAGTGATATGTTGACTGAAAAAGATAAAGAGATAGAACGGCTTAACAAGGTGATAGAAGATTTAATGAAGGAAAATGAATTGTTAAAAGCTTCGAATGAGACAAAGAAGGTTAGACTGAATGAGTTCAGAGAAACCAATTTAAAGAACATGAAGGTCTTTAAAGAACTGGATGATGAATATGAGAAGCTGAAAGAGGATTACAAAGAGTTGTATGCTGAATGTAATACTCTGAATGCAGAAAAGGAAATGTTGGAAAAGTGGTTGGAAGAAGCTAAACCGAAGAAGTCAGGATCTACATCTGACAAAGATTTTTCAGATGATGTGATGGAAGTTACCGGGCCTTCGCAAGAGATTAAAGTCTATTATACTAGAGCTCGTGGAACTAAAGCTGTGGGTGAGAAGGTTGTTGTACCAACTCAGATTCCCGATGAAGCTGCTGATCTTGTCAATCTTGACAAAGCCGAGGGAAAACGTAAACTATTTGCTGTACCAGAGATTGTGGAAGAAGATGTGATTGCAAAGAAAGCTAGAACTGAAGAAACAGTTCAGATTGAGCCGATTCAATCTGAGTCTGTACAGGCAACTGAAGTGCCTGAGGTTGTCAAAGGATGATAGTGTGAAGGACAGAACCATAGATGAAACAGTACAGTTTGAGCCGATTCAAACTGATACTGCACATACAATTGAGGCACTTAATGATTTGGATGATGTTGATTTTACAGATTCTGAACCGGAAGCGAATCCTGTTGATGATATACCCATTGATCTTGATGAAAGATTTGCATATTTGGAGAAGATGAAATACAATCCTGTTTATTTGAATGGACTTACAGTCAGTCAAATAAACGAGGAGTATGAAAAGTGTATTAATGCGCAAGACAAAGTAGAGGGTGATGAAAAAGAGTTTGTGGTTGAAATGGGTGAGTGGACGCCTCTGCAAGAAAGCTTGAATATTGATGATCTTCCTCCAGAAGAATTATATCATCAAAATCCAGAAGAGATGTCTGTCCCAAGCATGCGTCAATGGCTTAGTTCGAGAAACTATCCATACAAGACTTTGAAAAGGCTGAAAAGAGAATCACTGAAGAAAATTGTGGTGAGCTTTCAAAAAACTGAGAAGATGCATAACCATATGTTTTTCTTGGATTACAATAATCCACAGTATTATGAGTTGACCAAACGATACAGAGTGCTTGAGCCTAAAGAGATACCTTTGATGGCATTGCCCGAAGATGCGCATAAGAAGAGGAAGGAATTGATTGACATGTTTCCGAGCGAGATGAAGTCTTACAACATTCCGATAGAAGTACGAGAGTCATGGCACAAGTCTGCCACAGCAGGTGATATAGTCAGATCACTGCTGAGTAAGGGTTAGTCCGTTGCTGAATTACTTGACTCAATGATCGTGCCGGAAAAATCCAAAGATGTGAAGATCATTGCTTGGAAATATGATGAGATTTTTTATGTGTTTCTGATCAAGAGAGTGAATGGGTTATGCGATGTGTATCATTACTATTCGAGTATTTTCAAGTTACCAGTTCAAGATCTGAAAGAATTGCACAAGTTGAGATTGATTAATCACACGCGAGCAGAGCGTGGTGATAAATGTGCTATGTTATTGGATGCCGGGATCAGCCGCATGCCAACGTTTTTAGAGTTTCGGGGACAGCAAGAAGATAAAGCATATTTGGATACAAAGAAGAAGAAATAGAAGAAGCTAATACTTCGTGACATGTACTTGGAAGAATTTTCAGATGAGTATTTTGATAAGGTGACAGATCCGGGTTTGAAGGTAATTGATGGTTCACAAGCTACAAAGCCCATCCTGAAGTGTTTCTATAATCAAGAAACTTATGGGCTGAAGTTGGTGCGTAATCTGGATGATTGGGATCGAGATATGATCACATTATTTAGCACGTTTGAACTGAAGCTGCTACATCCATCTTACATCGATTATCTTCGCAATCACAAGATGGAAAAGCTGAAAGATCCTGTTGCTGAAGAAGACAGAAGATTATTTGTGATTATGATAGAGGTGATTGGAGCTGCCACTGAGAAAATTCGATGAAGGAAGGTATTGCTTAATGCTAACCTTGTGAAGATTGACATGCCAGAAATCGAATATATGAGAGTGACTTCGAAGGGTACCTTAGAAGTGAAGGTCAAAGGAGAGAAGAAACCTTATGATTTTTATGCTAACATCGATTTTGCAGGTATTTCTTTGGACACTCTGAAACGTATGAAAGATTGTGACATTGCTACAAATGAATCAAAGCCGAGACAAGCAAAGATCGCTGAAAAGTTCAAGTCATGTATTGAAGAAGCTTTGAAAGAACAAGAAGAATATAAAGGAAAGCAATTGCTGGATGTTAAAGAAGAGTATGAAGATTTTTGAGAGATTGAAGCTGAAAAGCAAGAGTTGAAAACTGAAGATTTTTGAAAGTCCAAAGTTAAATCTTAGGGGGAGTACTGTTAGGGCTCGTTTCTAGTTAAGATTTACTTTGTACTTTGTTTATACATGTTTGTATAGTTTAGGGTTAATTTTGTATTTTCCCTAATGTGTTGATGCATAAAGCATGTTGTGAGAGAATGTTAGAGAGAGAGGCTAGATCACAACTTACATACTAGAGAGAGAATTGTGTGTGTGTGATTTATTTTCTCCTGCACATTTGTACTACAACGTTTATGCTTTGATCATCAATACAAGAGAATTATTTAGTAATGAATTGTGTTGTTGATTGAATTGTGTGTTTGTACTTAGATCGTTCTGATTTGCAGCAATATCGATCCAATTGAACCTATCAGATTGTATGTGTATTAGAGAATAACAGTAGATATATGTATAGGACCTTGTGATCTTTATAATGTATGTGGGAGTTGAATATACGGATTTTGTCTATGTGCCTTAGGTCTTTGTAAGTGTATAATACATACATATGATAGATGTGTAATTGTTTGTTGAATCAGTATACTGGGTAAATATCATGTGTTTATAAGATTTAATGATATATGTGTTTGTTAATGAAATAATAAATATGTGTAGGTATTGTAATGTGTTTTCAATCATGAGTAAGTAATAGTAATAAATATATATGTGTACATGGTATATAAGTAATAAACATAATATATAGATGTGTCGGTTTAAGTAAGATATTAGAATAATACTCTACCATCAAGAATGTTCGTTTCATAAAAATTGGTTTCGATCCTATAACTTAGTAGTGTTCAAAACATGTTTTATTTCATGGTAATTTATACTATGGTGTTGGGTACGAAACCGAACTGGAAACACGAAACCGAACATGAACTTTGTTAGAGTAATTTGTACCTAATTAGTGGAACTTAAACAGGTTGTTGGTCGACCTAGAATATCATGTTGTTGTTGGTTTATTTGTAGCTGCGCAAACTTAAGGTGAGTTTCACGGCCCCTTTTACTATTGCTTTTACTTACTCTTTTTAGGGGAGATAACATGCTGTAAATTATTTCTTTTACAATCTTGCTTCTTAGTATGATCACATGCGTACCTAGTGTCAGTACTTTTGCCTTACGTTTGGACCGTTAATTATATTGCAAAGCGAGGAAAATTTGAGTAGTACTACTGGGTTTTACAACCCCTATCCGGGCTGGTCGCGCCAGCACGACTGGAGGTCGAACGGGTGTTTAATGGTTCTATAGTTTACCGTGTCTGGGAGACATTGGCTTTAGGCGTTCATTTCTTTACATTGCTGTCAGCTTCAGTCGTAAACACTTTCGTACACTAGTGTAGCATGCATAGTAGTCTAGCTAACTACTTGATATACTAAGTGAATTACTGAAGTTGCTTTTAGAACTTACTTTCAAATTTTATAAACCTGTGAACTCACCAACTTTATGTTGACATACTTTAGCATGTTTATCTCAGATTGTCAAGATCACACTCACGGATATGGCATTCATTCATTGGTTGCATTGATTTGAGAAATCAACTTTATTTATGTATTTGCAATTGTACATTCAAATATTATAATCAGTTTTACAAAAAAGATTCTCATTCACTATTTACGCTTCCGTATTTAATGTAAAAATTTTATTTTAAATTTTATTACTTAATACAATACGTTACTTTTCAAAATCATATACGTCGTTTGGTGTAACTAATGACTGAGATCCTGGTTTGTCACGCGCCTAACTGAGACCCCATTGGTGGAAAAATTGAGGGTGTGACATAAAACCACAACATTTTACATATATTTAATCACACCAAACCTAACTTTCATCAAAAAGTAAACTTTGAAAAAATCAAAAATATCACATTAAACTCAATATGTACCTATATAATCACACCAAAAACAGATTTGATCAAAAAATAAACATTTTAAAAAATAAAAATTTTTACATAAACCACAACATTTACCTATATAATCACACCAAAAACAAATTTGATCAAAAAATCAACTTTCAAAAAACCAACAAATTTTTACCTAAAACCACAACATTTTACATATATTTAATCACATTTAAAAATATTTGATCAAAAAATCAACATTTAAAAAGATAAAAAATTTACACATAAAATCACAACGTTGACCTATATAATCATACCAAAAACAAATTTGATCAAAAAATCAACTTTCGAAACATCAAAAAATTTCATATAAAACCCCAACATTTAACTATCTAATCACACCAAAAACTAATTTGATAAAAAAATCACCTTTCGAAAACATCAGAAGTTTTAATATAAACCACAACATTTACCTATATATTCACACCTGATAGGTTCAATTGGATCGTTAATATTACTCACAATGATCAGAATAACTCGCACAAACAAACAGTTCAATCACAAACACAATTCATACTAATAATTCTCTTTGTATATTGATGATCAAAGCAAATCTGTAGTACAAGTGCAGGAGAAATAAATCACACACAGTTAATTCTCTCTCTAACGTGTAAAAGTGATCTCGCCTCTCCCTCACACTCTCTCACTACATGCTTAAAGCAACAAAATACAAGTTTAAGGAATATATCAAAATAGACCCTAAACTATATACAAACATATAAACAAAATACAAAGTAAATCTTAACTAGGAAATAACCCTAACAGTACTCCCCCTAAGATTTATCTTTGAATCTTCAGCAAAATCTTCTATCTTTTTCTTCTTTGTTCAGCATCAATCTCTTTCTACCAATCTTCCGGTTCATCTTTGACATTCAGCAGCTCTTTTCCTTTGAACTCTTCTTGTTCCTTTAATGCTTCTTCTATACAGGACTTGAACTTTTCAGCAATTTTGGCTTGTCTCGGCTTGGACTCATTTGTCAAAATTGGGCAGGCATTCATGCGTCTAAGTGAATCCAGATTTAAACCTGCAAAGTCAATATTAGCATAAAATTCAAACGGCATCTCTTGTCCTTTGACTTGCACCTCCAAAGTTCCTCTTCTAGATATTCTCATATACTCTATCTCAGGTAAATCAACCCTCACGAGATTAGAGTTCAGCAATGCCTTTCTCACTCGTATCTTTTCAGTTGCCGCAGCTATTACTTCAATCATTACAACAAACAACTTCCTATCAGCTTCAGCAAGTGCATCTTTACACTTCTCCATTCTGTAGCTTCTCAAAAAGTCTATGTATGACGGATGTAGCAGCTTCAACTCAAAAGTACTAAACAGTGTAATCATGTCTTTGTCCCAATCATCCAAATTCCGAACAAGCTTCAACTCAAAGGTTTCTTGATTATAGAAAACTCTAAGTATAGGCTTTGTCATTTGCGAACCATCTATCACCTTCAATCCAGGATTTGTCACCTTATCAAAGTACTCGTCAGAAAATTTTTCCAAATACATGTCTTCACTGACAACCAATCTCTTTTTCTTTCTTTCTTTCTTCGATTGTACATAAGCAGTATCTTCTTGTTGTCCTCGAAAATCAAGATACTTTGGTGGTCTAGCAATCCCGGCATCTAACAGCATAACACATTTATCACCACGCTCAGCATGCGTGTGATTTATCAACCTGAGTTTGTGCAGCTCCTTCAAATCCTGAACTTCCAGTTTGAAAATGCTCGAGTAGTAATGATATACGTCACATAAACCATTTACTCTCTTTATCATAAACGCATCAAAGACTTCATCGTATTTCCATGCGATTATCTTCACCTTCTTATTCTTCTCTGGCACAATCATCGAATCAAGCAATTCAGCAATCGACTGCCCTTTACTCAGCAGTGACCTAACGACATCACCTGATGTGGCTGATTTATGCCAAGACTCACGCACCTCCATTGGTATGTTGTAAGATTTAACTTCACTTGGAAACATATCCATCAATTCGTGCCTTTTCTTGTGAGCATTTTCAGGTAGAGCCATCACTGGTAATTCCTTCGGTCCAAGAACTTTATATCTCTTTGTCAGCTCGAAGTATTGAGGATTGTTGTAGTCCAAATAAAACATACGATTGTACATTTTTTCGGTCTTCATAAAGCTAGTAACAATCTTTCTCAATGACTCAGATTTCAACCTCTTTAAAATCTTGTATGGATAGTTCCTCGAACTTAACCAATCACGCATCTCTCTACTCGACATTTCTTCAGGATTCTGATGATAAAGCTCAGTCGGAGGCAAATCTTCGATATTTAAACTTTCTTGCATTGGAGTCCATTCACCCATCTCAGTAACAAACTCTTTTTCATCGGCTGCAGCTTTGTCTTGAGCAATCAGACACTTTTCATATTCTTCATTTATCTGGCTCACAGTCAATCCATTCAAGAATACAGCATTGTACTTCATTTTCTCAAGGTAGGCAAATCTTTGGTCCAAATCATCTGGAATCTCTTCAACTACATTAGTTTCTGGTTCATTTTCTGGCTCAGACTCAGTAAAATCTATGTCATCCAAATCATCCAACGCTTCAATCATAGGTGCATTGTCAGTTTGAACCGGCTCAAACTGACTTGCAACTTCAGATACTATTTCAGGCATATCAACAGCTTCAGATTGAATCGGCTCAACCTGAACTGTTTCTTCAGAAGCAACCTCCTTCTCACTATCAGTGTCCTCAAATATTTCAGTTTCAGCTACAGATTCAGATTGAATCGGCTCAACCTGAACTGTTTTAGCAATTTCAGCTTCAGTCATATTCACCTCAACTTTCTCAGTCTCAACTACAGCTACAGATTGAATCGGCTCAATCTGCACTGTTTCATCAAGCTTTGCCTTCTTTGAACATCCTTCATCACCCATGATTTCTGGAACAGCATCTAGCTTCCTCTTTCCCTCAGCTTTGTCAGAGATGACAATTTCAGCAACAGCTTCATCGGGAATGATGATTGGAAATTCTACCCTTATGCCAACATTTGTAGTACCTCGAGCTCTGGTAAGGTAGACTTTTGGTACATGAGCTTCAGTCGTTTCAACTACTTCATCTGAAAAATCTTTGTCAGATGATGAACCAGAACCAGCATTCTTCGGTTTAGTTTCCTCCAGCAATTTCTCTAACATTTCTTTCTCATCCTCCAACGTATTACATTCAGCTTTCAGTTCCTTGTAATCATATTTCAGATTCTCATGTTCCTCCTTCAAACTTTCATACTCATCTTTCAACTTGTCATGTTCAATCTTCAGTTTAAGATGATCTGCATCCAACTCTTTGAAAGTTTTCAGATTCTGATTGTGAATATCCCAAAATTCTTCAAATCTTTTCTTTTTCCTTTCATTAGAAGCTTTCAACAAGTCATTTGCTTCTATCAGCTTTGCCACCATATCCTCTAACTCAGCAATTCTTTTCACATTCTCATTTTCATCAACTCTTGACACAAAATTTGGTGAAGATTCCAAACTTTGTTCAATGTTTTGTGCAATAGGTGATGTTGTGGTGGGTATATCAACAGAGACAGGATCAGTAACGCCAGCATCAGCTTCTTCAACTATCTGTGCAATAGTTTCAGCTTCGGCCATTACCTCCTTAGCTATCTGAATTACATCAATCTCCTCAGTCTCAATCACATTTGGTTCCTCTACAATCACAGACTCTTCAACTGGTTTCGACCTTTTTCTTCTAACATACTGAACATTAATCTCCTTTGGAATTTCAGCAACAACTTCTTCTTCAACCGAAGCAACCTCAACAGGTTCTTCTATTTCAGCTTGTTCAATAACTCCAACATTCTCTATATCCAAATCCATTGGTTTGGTCATTTCAACAATCTCTGCCTCCTCTGAATCAGATTCAGATTCAGCACCTTCATTTCCACCATCATCATTATCATCATTACTATCATCACTATCATTCGTATCATCATCTTCCCCATCTCCATCATCATCATTCTCAGGTTCATCCTCTTCATCTCCTACATGACGAGCATCATACTCGTCATCATCAAGTAGATTATCAGGCACCTCATCAATAAGGTCCTGTGGATTCACAACCTCTCCATGAGAAATGTGATGATAGATACCTTCAACATCTTCTTCATTGTTGGCTATATCTCTCATATAGTCAAACAACTCCACATTAGGCACATTCCCGATACTCATGTTTCTGTAAGATAGATCGTTCATGTCCTCAGTGTATAAAATACCTCCACTATAACCTTCGGCTCTGATGATAGGATAGGCAATATTGATCATCAGTTGTAAGAATCTCGGGTACATGAGAAACTTAAACCTCTTGCCTTTGACCAAGTTAAACACAAACCCATTCATTATCCATCTCGACATATTGAAGGGTTTATTCTCTGCTATGGCAACAATCGGGGATGCTATGTCTGATGGAAAATTGTCAAACCCTGCACTCCTCCTGGACATGCATTGTTGGACAACATAGCACAACAATTTATACTTCTTTCCCAATTTTGCCCTATAAAACTGTGATTTTGGAAATATAGGTGGATGACCCATATTAACAAAACACGCTTGACATTCTGCCATTGTCAATTCATCATTCATACCAACCTCATCTTCATCTATTCTCAGGGCATTTCTGATTGCTTCTTCAGAGACTGTCAATACCATATCTCTCGTTATGTTGCCTCGAACAACAGTAACACCATTCTCTTCTCTAATGACCTCTGCTGTCCTCCAAAAACTTTTAATCAACCTTGCATATATGACCGGTTTGGCACACATAGCATACACATATTTGGTCCTCTTGATAAACTTGATCATATCTCTGTAACCATCTGTTTCAGGGATAGATTCATCTAGACATGCCACCAAATTGTGTTTAGGTTCAAACTTTAGATTCTCCATCTGTCAAAACAAACACAAAACATAAACAAGACAAATGTGTTAGATTCTTCATTAATTCATATCAAAATTTTCATAAGTGTATGAACAAAAGTTAAGAAGAAAAACATTCACATGATCATTTTAACCCTAAATTGATCTAACAAACTGATTTTCATCATTTTGATCAAAACAACTTTGAATTTTAATGATTATACAACAATTTTCAATTTTAACAGTTTAACACTTAAGCACAATTTTGACATTTGTATGATAAAGTTGTTTATCATGTTTTAGTTCTTGTTTTAACAAGGATTTGTCATTTTTAACCAAACATTTCATCATTTTGATGTTTAACATTTAAGAGCTTCAAAGTTCAACAATGGCGATTTTGACTGTTATGACAATTTTGATTGATTCAGTTGGTTTTAAGGTGTTTTGGTGCAAATGAGTGATGGATTCTTAATGATCGACAGATTTTACACTTAAAACAACATTTGATTTAGGTTTTAACACACACAATCAAAGTGTCGATTCAATGGTCAAAACACTGTTCATCATCGTTTTTCATTTTATCGGTCGATTTGCAGGTTTATCAAGGTCAAAACACATAATCACTACCTTATTCAATCGATCAACCTTGTTACAGAGCAAAACGATTGAATATGATAACAAAGGATTTGAGTGTACAGAGTGTTTGCTTGAATGTGAATGTGAAAAATGATAAGTGTTTGTGAAGAGGCGGGTATTTGTATCGTTAAAAAATTTAGGTCAAACTTGAGGTGCCGGGTCAACTAAATGGACGGGCAAGCTTAAAAAGCCCAATAAGCCTTGCCGGGTCAAGCACTGTTGATCCGTGTCATACACTGTAGTGACGGGTCATGTACTGTTGGGACAAGTCACAAACATGTGTAACACACTTGACGGGTCAAACACTGTAGAGACGGGTAAGTCACTGTAGTGACGGGTAAAGTTTAGGAACAACTACACCTGATGGGTTTTATACATCACCCGGTAGAATAGTAGTTTTCAAAACATCACCCGGCAACCTTTCTTCATCACCCGGCAACACAGTTGCTTTTCCTTCATCCGGCTTGCTTTCTTCATCACACGGCAACATAGTTGTCTTCTATATCACCCGGCATGCTTTCTTCTTCATTACCCGGCAACACAGTGTAATACTTTTACACGGCAAGAAGATTTCTCTTTTACCCGGCTGTATAGTGAACACTTGTCACCCGGCAGATATCTATGACCTTCACCCGGCTGTATTTGACATGAACATTGCCCGGCTGTACAGTAGTCATAATATCTTCAACTTTTTCTCAATCACCCGGCTTGTATCAGATTCTCAACATCACCCGGCTGAACAGTATGTTCATTACCCGGCAGAACAGTTGTATCTGATATCTTTGCCCGGCTATAACACTTTGCGATTTTTCTTCACTTTTCTTGTTTGTTGACTTTTTCAACGACATTTATTGCACCTGCAAACATTCTCGACACATTAATTAGACAAGATATCCTTAAAAAGAATTTGTCACATTAATTATCAACAACATTAAACATTGCAACAATTTTAATTTCCAATTAAATTCATGTTTCTTTTTCTTTTTCAAAAATGTTTTTGCACAACCAATTTTTCTATATCCCGAAGCAATTTCTTAAAAACAAATTACAAGACCTTGGGTTTGTTTTTAACACATCCAATACCTTTGCTTTTCATACCACTTAATCTTGTTCATTCAAAACACACTTATTTAAAACAAAATGTTTTTGGATTTTTGTAGATATTTTTCTTTAAATTTATTCTCCCCCTAAACTTGAAATTTCTTGTAATTTTTAAGTTTAACAAGGATGTCGATGTGTCAATAATGATTCCATATGCCTGCACACACAAAGCACACACATTAAAATAAAGACATATGCAATGCAATGAATCAAAATATCGCAGTGAGATCATACCACACATTATCTGAACATGTTTTGCAAGTTTTGAATAGACATTTGACTTATGCTTGATTGAGTGATGATATGAAAACATACCAATTAGCTCGCGTTGACTCACTTACTTTTTCAGTATCATGATGATATTTAAGGTTTGATTAGAATGACTTATGTGACCCACATGTATACATATGTCAACATATTTCCTTATCAATCACTACCTGAATGCATATTGTACAAAACCTGGTCACTTACAAAGTTGGATCAATCTGACCTCTTGTAAATCCATGTTCTAGTAAATGCTTGGATAATGTCTCATACCAGATTCTTGGAGCTTGGTGTAGACCATATAGAGCTTTACTCAACTTGTATACACGATGAGGATAGTCAGGATCTTCAAAACCCGGAGGCTGTCTGACATAAACATCATCTGTAATAGGTCCATACAGGAAAGCACCTTTAACGTCCATTTGGAATACTTTAAACTTCATGAAGGAAGCATATGCAAGAAAAACGCGTATGGCTTCAAGTCTTGCGACCGGAGCAAACACCTCTTCATAATCAATGCCTTCTTCCTGAGTGTATCCCTGTGCAATGAGTCTCGCTTTGTTTCTCACTACAATGCCACGTTCGTCTGGCTTGTTTTTGTACAACCATCTTGTACCAATAGCATTCTCTCCTTCAGGTAAGTCCACTAGTTTCCAAACTTCCTGTTTGCGAAACTGAAGTAATTCCTCTTGCATGGCTTCAATCCAACTGTTATCTTGCAGCGCCTCTGAAATGTTCTTTGGCACCACTTGAGATAGAAAACACGAATAAAGACAGACATTTGCTTGCTCAGTCTGACTTCTTGTAGTTCTCTGATTCAACGGCCCAATAATCTGAGAGACAGGATGTTTCTTGTGAATTCGATGAATTGGTATGTCACCTCCTTGCACTTGACTCTCCAGATTAGAAGTATTCAGATTTGGTAGATCTTGTAGTATGGTCGAAGTATGCGGTGTGAAATTCGGGACTTGATCCGGTGAATTTATGAAGTAAGCAAAAGATTCTGGAACAACTTCAACATTCCGATCGGATGATGGTTGATTCTGAACAGATCCACCATCATTAGGAGAAACTTGCGGATTCACATCTTCTTCAAGATTGTTTGATTCTTGATCTTCATGAGAACCAGAAGGACCCGGAGCTTGACTGGATTTGACATGATCAGGATTATGAAACGACATGAATGGATATTCAGAGTTGAGATTTCCATCCTCGACATTATCAGAATCATCACTAAAGCTTGCTAAGTCACCTGATTCCTTCCTTGCGTTTCCTGAAAAATCGAATAAGTTAGAATTGAAAGATTTTGATAACGAATCTAAATCAAATAACCATTCGGGACCATGCGCCACTGACGGAAACGAATTTTCTAAAAACTTGACGTTAATAGTTTCAATAACAGTATTTGTTTTGCTATTAAAAACCCGATAAGCTTTAGAAACAGACGAATAACCAAGAAAAAATCCATCGTCAGATTTTGACTCAAATTTCCCGAGATGATCATTCAAATTTAAAATCGAAACTGGACAACCAAATGCTTTCAAGTAAGAAATATTTGGTTTTCTTCCAAATAACAACTCATAAGAAGTTTTCTGTTTATCTTGAATCAATAATGTTCTATTTTGTACAAAACATGCAGTAGCAATAGCTTCGTCCCAAAAAGTGATAGGGATTTTGGCATCTGCGAGCATGGATATTGCTGCTTCAATCAGTGTCCGGTTTTTCTGTTCCCGTTTTGTTGAGGTGTTCTTGGCGCACTAAATTGTCTAGCAATCCCCTTTTCTGCACAAAATAAATCAACATTAGCATTCTTAAATTCAGTTCCATTATCACTTCTTAAAACTTTAACTTTGCATTCCAATTGATTTTCAACTTTGATGATAAATTCTTTTAATAATTCAGCTGTTTCAGATTTAGCATGCAAAAAATAAACCCAAGAAAATCTAGTGAAATCGTCAATAATGACAAAACAGTAAGACTTCTTTCCGATGCTTTGCACATTTGTTGGTCCGAAAAGATCCATATGTAGCATTTGCAAGGGTTTTGAAATGGAGTTTTCTTGCTTGGACTTAAAAGACATCCGATGCTGTTTTCCCTTCAAACACACTGGACAGAGATCAGTTGTGGAGAATTTCTTCGATGGGATTCCCACAGCGTGATTTCCAGTTACCAAACGGTTCATGTTTCTGAAGTTTGAATGGCCCAGCCGTCTATGCCAAAGCTGACTCTCATCATTTGAAGCATGTGCAATGAGACAGGTTGTTTCGGTTTCAGCATCAATCTGCGACATATCCAATTTGTATACATCACGATCTCTTGGAGCTTTAACCACTATCCACTCATTGTCAATCTTGAAACCTGGTTTAAGAATATAACAGAAGGAATCATCAAAAAGAGTTGAATAAGATTTATCACAGATTTGAGATACTCTTAGTAAGTTAAAGTTCAACTGTGCACAGTAGTTGACTTTATCAAAACTAATGACCCCATTCGAAACAGTTCCTTCTCCTGTAATTTTACCACCCGCATCACCTCCAAATGTGACGTGTGTACCATTTTTCAGCTTGAAATCCTGAAGCAAGGCATGGTTGCCTGTCATGTGCCGGCTACACCCACTATCAACAAACCATGAGTTGATAGGTCTTCTTGGGCGTACCTGCAATTCAACAATCACTTAGTTAGTTTGGTCAACCCAGGCCCACACGGTCTTGGGTTTTCCGAATCTATCTGCAATAGTAACTTGTTGATATTGAACATTTTGAAAATTTGTTTCATTTAAGAGATTTTGATGCTGATAACTATTGTTTCGCCCATTGGCGTTCATTGACTGCTTTCTCCTCAAAGCACTAAACCTTTCCTCTAACTTAGGATCAAGGTTATTTTCAAACTTTTGATTTCTTACCATTAAAGCTCTTGGTTTAAAACTGTTAACCTGCATATTTCTTGATACAAAATTGTTTAAACCAGAATTGTTTCGATTGAAACTTCTCAAAACAGGAGAATGACTTTGATTAACATTTTGAAAACCATGACTGATTTCTTCGAAAATTTGAAATTGGTGTCATTTCTCTTGTTGAGTTTGTTCGAAAGAAACAATCCTTTGTGTCATGATTTCTTCTTTCACAAATATCACAGAATTTGTTATAAAAACATTCTTCTGAAGAATGATTTCTTTTGTCACAGTAACTGCAGTACCTGTTAAAGAAACATTCAGAAGTTGCATGGTTATAACGATCACATATCTCACAATATTTCTTGCTAATCCTAAAGAGCCGATTGTTAACTCTTGATTTTGAACCAAAACGTGATTCATTATCATGGTTGTTCGGTTTTAGATTAACGTTTTTCTGTGGAGTCTTTGTTTGTGATTTTGATTGCATGGGACTTTGGTTCGATTTTAAACTGTTCTGTTTGGTCACCTTTTTGTTTTCAATTCTCTTATCATTGACAGCGGAAGACTTAGGACCTGAACCTGTTTTCAGACCAGAGTTAGATTTGATTGGAGAATTGATTGGTTTACCATAAGATCCGTTCAAATCAAACGTTCCTGCAGACACAAACTTGATGTTTTTACCTTTTGACACTTTCTTGACAGGTTTAACACTTTGATATTTGGTGTTATCATTCGATTTTAAGACACTTTTGCCTTTTGACTGTTTCGTTTCAGATTGATTGGTTATTACTTTCGATTTCTGCTTCTTTGCAGTTGAAACTTCAGCCTTCTTCACTTCTTGCTTCTTGATTAACTGGTCAGCAACTTGCGCCTTTTGTTCTTTCTTCCACTTGATATATTCAGGATCATTGTATCCTGAAAATTCACGTTCATCCTTCACTGTTTCTGGCTTCGGATTCAGTTCCGGATACTCAACAAGTTGAATCAGAACATGCTCTGATTTGTTGTCAGATTTGTTGCTAGCTTCATCGTCAGCTTCATTTGTCATATCATCTTCTTCTTTCAAGCTTTCAATCAACACCTCAGATCCTTCGGACTCGGATTTACTTCTTTGAATTTCTTTGAATTTACGTTCATTTTCAGGTGAATGATCAAATTCATTAAAGTTTTCCGGTAAGGTTTGAGTGATTGAATTTGGCATTGGCTCATGAGTAAAACCCAACCCGGTTTTGGTTTTATTACCTCTTTCACTGACAAGTTGTCTTACCATTGTTTTACAACTTTTAACCTTTGTTAGTTCAACTTGCGTGACTGCATGAGCAACTTTTTCTTGTTCAAAGTTCTTTGTCATTTCTTCCAGTTGTTTGGTAACAAGTTCCAGTTCTTTTAAAGTTTTGTTCCATGATTCTTTAAGTGACAAAATCTTCTCATCAGAAATTTTATGATCAATTTTAAGTTGTTCATGAAGTTTTTCATGTTTACTTAATTTATCACCAATTTTAAATGAATGAGTTCGATAATGTTCTACTTGTTGAATGCATTGTTCAGAACATAACCTTTCTTTCACATCTAGGGGCAGTGGAACATAGTTAGGGGGTAAGTCATTACTAACCTTTGGTTGTTCAGTAGAAGATGAAGACTCACTGGATGTAACCATTAACGCAACTTCAGATTCAGTTTCTTCAGTAGGATCAGACTTTGCACTCCAGTCATAATCTTCAGAATCTTCATTGACATCTTCAATTATTTTTCCATCCCCTTCTTCAGACCAGTCTTCTTCAATTTCACATACCAGAGCCAGACTTGATGTAAGATCAGACGTACATTGTTCTGCATATGCGCTCCAATCATAACCATCTTTTACGCTGACCACCAGTGCCTTTGTTTGTTCTTCTGGTTTCTTTCCTTCATCCTACAGTTCCGGCATGGGAATACTTTGGTATGGTTTCTGAAAGAAACGTTGATTTCTGCTTTGGTAGCTCGAAGACTGTTGTGAGCTTTGACCTTGACCTTGATTACTTGAACTAGCTTGGTCATTGAAATTCTGATTCTTGGGAGCTTTGCATTCTCTTGAGAAATGACCATACTGATTACAGTTGAAGCATCTGGCCTTTGATTTGTCAAAACCAACCGTCTTGTTTGCATGAGGCTTGTAGCTTCGGTTAACATATGCATGCTTCTGCGTTCTATATGCAACCATTACCATTTTCCAGTTTAAATCCATTTCCTCAACGTCAACTGGATCCATCTCAAATAAGTCTTGAAGAACCACGTCCATTTGACTTAAGTGACTTCCTTGGTATGCTTGAAAACTTGCCATAAATGCTGTAAAAGCAGTTTTGGTCTCATCATCTTGCAACAGAATGTTCATTACATCTTTCACCTTAGCTTGAACATTTGAACTTTGATTTTTTGATTGATTCTTCAAATTCTGACTTTGAACTTGATTTCTTGGTGGAGATTGAGGTTGAGAATAAGTTGGTGAATTTGGAAAGTATGTTGAATCAGTATAAAAACTCGCACCAACGAATAAATCACCATCTTCTTCAAACTTCATTACATCTTGTGCAAGAAATGCATTCTCCACAGTATTGGCAGGATTTACCACATACTTATACTGAGTTTGTGAGCTT
Organism: Tagetes erecta; assembly: GCA_030867185.1. Classification (NCBI taxonomy): domain Eukaryota; kingdom Viridiplantae; phylum Streptophyta; class Magnoliopsida; order Asterales; family Asteraceae; genus Tagetes; species Tagetes erecta. The sequence continues at coordinate 11,405,547 of CM061497.1, forward strand.
GATCTATCAGTATTTCTTGATCCTTCGTCAATCTCAACTTCTTCAATCTTTCCAATAAGCAAATCTAATTCCATTGGAAATTTCTCAGTATGTTTCAACAAAGTAACAGTCTGCTTCCATGATAATGGCGAAGCACATAACAAACGATCATTCAAGTCTTGAAGTTCAGTCTTAACTCCGAGGTTTGACATCTCAGTAGTTAAATGAACAAACCTGTTCATCATTTGATGCACTGTTTCTCCATTAATATGCTCGAACAACTCCAATTGCCTTTTCAACTTAGATTTCTTCAAACTTCTCAATTGTTCTCCTCCTTCACATATCGACTTTAATGCCTTGAAACATGTATAACCAGTCTGATATGCATCCAATCTTGACAAAACTTGTAGTGGCAGTCCCTTGCACATTAAAGAATAAGCCTTGCTATCATTCTTTACTTTCCTCAAATCTTCTGCTGACAAATTATCTTCTGGATAAGGTTCAGTAGAGTCTTTGGTGTAGGTACTTGCACTGTCTGGAGCAGTCTGAGTTGGAATATGAGGACCTTTTTCAATGGACTTCCATAAATCATTGTCAATAGAACACAAATGATGTCTCAACCTGATTGTCCAGTTCTTGAAATCTGCACGATTGACAAGTCTAGGAACACGATTATCAGAATCATCAGTAGGAGCCATTTTTAACAATTTTTAAAGAAAATATTTTTGGTTTTTGTTAATTTTTGAAAAGAAATGATTAAAATACTAAAATAAAGACAAGTAATTAAAGACAAGATAAGAAAAACAAGAATTAAAACAACTAAAATGCGTCACACGGCTGAACAGTGAAAATCCTTCTTCACCCGGCTAAACAGTGTCTTTGTTCTTCACCCGGCAGAGAAAAAGTCTTTACACGGCTAAACAGTCACACGGCTCAACAGTTGTAATACTTTTGTTCTTGACCCGGCTGAACAGTTACCCGGCAACAAGAAATAACTTCACACGGCAAATAACTTGACCCGGCAGAATCTTGACACGGCAAAAGGCTTTACCCGGCTGAACAGTTCTCGATCACACGGCAGTTGTTAATCACCCGGCTACACAGTTGATGATTACCCGGCTGAAATCTCTTAATCACCCGGCGTAACAGTGTATCACCCGGCACAACAGTTGTTGATCCGGCTGAACAGTAACACTTTTTCACGTCAAATTCTTTACCCGTCTAGCACAAATTCCCTTACACGGCTGCACAGGACCTAATTGTTCTTCAATCTAAGTCCAAGGAAAATTGTCTAAGTCAAATTAATCACCCGGCAAGTTAATCTTCAACCAAAATCATACTGTTCATCATCTTCTCCATGAGAATTTTCTGGGTTTTGTCAAAAACTTGTCCAATTCGTTCAAAATTCACACACAAGCTGTGAAATGGTCCGATTATCAATCCCTAATCTCAATCAATCCAAAACATGATCAAATTTTCGATGAATTTGAGCAAAATTTGATCGAACAGTAACTTTTTCAATCTTCTTAATTCCTCAGATCTGATGATAATCTGATGGAATTTGCACAATTGTTGTGAATTAGAAGTGATTATGCTGATGAATCACAACTAAAAACGGCAACAATTCATTCAGATCATGATATTTGAGCAATATTGATGTGTTTTGCTTAAGAACAGCGAAGAACACAATACCAACAGCTCTGATACCAATTGATAGGTTCAATTGGATCGTTAATATTACTCACAATGATCAGAATAACTCGCACAAACAAACAGTTCAATCACAAACACAATTCATACTAATAATTCTCTTTGTATATTGATGATCAAAGCAAATCTGTAGTACAAGTGCAGGAGAAATAAATCACACACAGTTAATTCTCTCTCTAACGTGTAAAAGTGATCTCGCCTCTCCCTCACACTCTCTCACTACATGCTTAAAGCAACAAAATACAAGTTTAAGGAATATATCAAAATAGACCCTAAACTATATACAAACATATAAACAAAATACAAAGTAAATCTTAACTAGGAAATAACCCTAACAACACCAAAAAAACTTGATCAAAAACCAACTTTTTAAAAAATAAATTTTTTTTACATAAAACCAAAACATTTACCTATATAATTACAACAAAAACAAATTTGATCAAAAAATCTACTTTTTAAAAAATAAAAAAATTTTACATAAAACCACAACATTTACCTATATAATCACGTCAAAAATAAATTTGATCAAATATCAACTTTCAAAAACCAACAAATTTTCACATAAAACCACAACATTTTACCTATATTTAATCACACCAAACCAAACTTTTTTAAAAAAATCAATTTTTGAAAAAATCCAATATTTTCAAATAAAACCACAACATTTACCAATATAATCACTCTAAAAACATATTTGATCAAAAGGTCAACGTTTAAAAAAATCAAAAATTTTGAAATAAAATCACAACATTTACCTATATAATGACAACAAAAACAAATTTGATCAAACAATCAACTTTCGAAACATCAAAAATTTTGTTAGGGCTATTTCCTAGATTAAGATTTACTTTGTATTTGTTTATATGTTTATGTATAGTTTAGGGTCTATTTTGTTATATTCCTTAAACTTGTTATTGTTGCTTAAAAGCATGTAGTGAGAGAGTGTGAAGAGAGGCTAGATCACAATTCACGTAAGAGAGAGAACTTAGTGTGTGTGATTTATTTTCTCCTGCACTTGTATTACAAATCTGCTTTTGATCATCAATATACAAAGAAGAATTATTAGTATGAATTGTGTTTATGATTGAACTGTGTTTGTGTATGATTTATTCTGATCATTGAGCGATATTAACGATCCAATTGAACCTATCAATTGGTATCAGAGTTGTTGGTACTGTGTTTTTCGCTATTCATCAAGCAAAACACATCAATATTGCTCAAATATCATGATCTGAATGAATTGTTGCTGTTTTTAGTTGTGATTTATCATCGCAATCACTCCTAATTCACAACGATTGTGCAAATTTCACCAGATTATCACCAGATCTGAGGAATTAAGAAGATTGAAAAAGTTACTGTTCGATCGAATTTTGCTCAAATTTATCAAAATTTGATCATGTTTTGGATTGATTGAGATTAGGGATTGATAATCGGACCATTTTACAGCTTGTGTGTGAATTTTGAACGAATTGGACAAGTTTTTGATTAACCCAGAAAAATTCTCATGATCAAGATAATGAACAGTATAAACTTGGTTGAAGATTAACTTGCCGGGTGATAAAATTTGACTTAGACAATTTCCTTTGGACTTAGATTGAAGAACAATTAGGTCCTGTGCAGTCGTGTATGTAAAACCAACAAATTAATGCAGCGGAAAAATACGAACCAGAAAATTTCTTGCTTTATAAAACATTCTTAAACATTTAAAAAGCATTTGATACTATATTTCAAGCATTACGTCTTTCATTTTTATTACATACATTAAAACACGATGTTTAAAGACTACATGACACGCCCCCGTACAATCCATGTCCTGGCTCGATCTTCAAACTTCTTGAATTCATAATAAAGAGACCCTTAACACCTGCGACCACTACATATTCATATCATTAGTTAAATAAGTAACTTCATACGATATGATAGGTTCAATTGGATCGATAATATCACTCAAATGATCAGAACAACAAGTACAAACAAACGATTCAATCACAAACACAATTCATACTCATAAATTCTCTTTGTATTTGATGATCAAGCAATTCGTAGTACAAAAGTGCAGGAGAAACAATATTACACACAGTTAATTCTCTCTCTAACAGTGTAAAAAGTCGCTCTCTCAACACATGCACACTACATGCCTATATCAAACAAAATGCAAGTTTAAGGAAAATACATAATAAACCCTAAACTATACAAACATATACAATAACAAAAATACAAAGTAAATCTTAACCGGAAATAACCCTAACAGTACTCCCCCTAAGATTTATCTTTGGATCTTCAAAAACTTCAATCTTTTTCTTCGTTTATCAGCATCAATCTTCAGTCTTTTTCTATCAATCTTCTGGTTCTTCTTTCACGTTCAGCAACTCTCGACCTTTATACTCCTCTTTTTCTTTCAAAGCTTCTTCAATGCAGGATTTGAACTTTTCAGCGAGCTTGGCTTGTTGAGATTTGGATTCATTCGTCAGAATTGGCAGAGCATTCATACGTCTAAGTGAGTCCAGATTCAAACCTGCAAAATCGATATTAGCATAAAATTCAAACGGCATCTCTTGGCCTTTGACTTTCACCTCCAAGGTTCCTTTTCTGGATATCCTCATATATTCTATCTCCGGCAAGTCAACCATCACGAGATTAGAATTGAGCATAGCTTTCCTTACTCGAATCTTTTCAGTAGCGGCAGCAATCACTTCAATCATAACCACAAATAGCTTTCGATCAGCTTCAGCCAATGCATCTTTACACTTCTCCATTCGATAGCTTCTCAAAAAATCTATATATGAAGGATGCAACAACTTCAATTCAAACGTACTGAAAAGCATAATCATGTCTTCATCCCAATTCTCCAAGTTTCGCACAAGCTTTAGTTCAAATGTCTCCTGATTGTAAAATACTCTCAGTATTGGCTTTGTCATTTGACTTCCATCTATTACCTTCAATCCAGGATCTGTGATTTTATCAAAATATTCGTCCGAGAACTCTTCTAAGTACATGTCCTCAGTCACCACTAATCTCTTCTTCTTTCTCTGTTTCTTTGCTTGCACATATGCAGTGTCTTCTTGTTGACCTCTAAAGTCGAGAAACTTTGCAGTTCTACTCAAACCAGCATCAAGAAGTATCACGCATTTATCACCACGCTCAGCATGCGTGTGATTGATTAGCCTCAATTTGTTCAACTCTTTCAGGTCCTGAACCTCCAACTTGAATATACTCGAGTAGTAATGGTAAACGTCACACAAACCATTTACTCTCTTGATCATAAACGCGTCAAAGACTTCATCATATTTCCAAGCAATTATTTTAACTTTCTTGTTCTTCTCAGGCACAATCATAGAATCTAACAACTCAGCAATTGATTGTCCTTTGCTCATCAACGATCTAACCACATCTCCAGGTGTTGATGATTTATGCCAAGTCTCACGAACCTCCATTGGAATGTTATACGATTTGACTTCACTAGGAAACATATCCATTAGTTCATGCCTCTTTTTGTGTGCATTTTCAGGTAATGCCATCACAGGAATCTCTTTAGGACCAAGTACTTTAAATTTCTTCGTCAGTTCAAAGTACTGAGGATTGTTATAATCCAAATAGAACATCCTGTTGTACATTTTCTCAGTTTTCATGAAGCTAACCACTATCTTCCTCAATGATCCTGATTTCAGCCTCTGCAAAGTCTTATAAGGATAGTTCCTCGAACTCAACCAACTTCGCATCTCAAAAGCAGTCATTTCATCCGGATTTGGATGATATAACTCAGTTGGCGGCAAATCTTCTATATTTAGACTTTCCTGCATTGGAGTCCATTCGCCCATCTCAGTAACAATCTCCTTCTGATCTGCTTCAGCTTTATCTTGATGAATCAGGCATTTCTCGTACTCTTCATTGATCTGAGTTACCGTTAATCCATTCAGAAATACAGAGTTGTACTTCATTCTCTCTAAATAAGCAAACCTCTGATCCAAGTCATCCGGCACTTCTTCAACAGTATTTTGTACAGGTTCTGGCTCAGCTTCATCCTCAGACTCAGTCCAATCAATGTCTAAATCATCTAAAGCTTCAATCATGGGTGCTTCGTCAGTTTGAATCGGCTCAAATTGACTAACAACTTCAGATACTATTTCAGGCGCACTTTCCACTTCAACAGCTTCAGCTTGAATCGGCTCAAACTGAACTGTATCTCCAGAATTAATATCTTTCTCACTATCAGCTGCTTCAAATACTTCTGTTTCAGCTTCAGACATAGTCTCAATCTCAGCAACTTTCTCAATATCAGCCACAGCTACAGATTGAATCGGCTCAATCTGCACTGGTTTATCAATCTTCGCCCTTTTAGAACTTTCTTCATCACCGAATAACTCTGGAATATCATCTATCTTTCTCTTTCCCTCAGCCTTGTCCATCTTGACCGTTTCAGCAGCAGCTTCATCGGGAATAATAATTGGTGATTCAACCAAAATTCCAACATTTTTAGTACCTCTAGCCCTTGTCAAATACACTTTAGGCACATTCGTTTCAGTCACTATGATTTCATCTGAAAAATCTTTGTCCGAAGATGAGCCAGCCTGCTTTGGTTTCATATCCTCCAACTCTTTTTCTAACATCTCTTTCTCGGCTTCCAAAGTATTGCACTCAGCTTTCAGTTCAGTGTGATCAAACTTCAAGTTCTCATGCTCCTCTTTGAGTTTATCATAATCATCTCTCAATTTCACATGTTCATCAACCAGCTTAACGTGATCTTCATCCAGCTTCTTGAAAGTTTTCACATTCTGATTATGTATATCCCAGTATTCATCCAATCTTTTCCTTTTCCGTTCGTTTGAGGCCTTCAACAGACCATTTGCCTTAAACAAATCTTCCACAATCTCTTCTAATTCAGCAATGCGTTTCTCTTTCTTATCTTCAACTTCATCAACACTTGGCACAATATTTGGTGAAGACTCCAAATTTTGTCCAATGTTTTCAGCAGTTTGTGGTAATACGGTGGGAATATCATCAGTAACAGGATCAGTAATGCCAGCATCCACCTCCTCTATCTGTGCAATAGATTCAGCTTCGGCCATTACTGTCTGTGCAATCTGTAGAACATCAATCTCCTCAGGTTTTTCTACAGTTTTCTTCTTCTTTCGAACATACTGCACAGAAACATCTCTTTGACTCTTCATAACAACTTCTTCAACCACAGACACATCCTCAGCAGGTTCTTCTACAATCATTGGTTCAATTAACTCAACATTCTCAGTCTCCATTGGTTCAACCTCCTCTGAATTAGATTCAGATTCAGTATCATCACCACCATCATCATTAACATCATCACCATCATCACCAACATCATCACCATCATCACCATCACTGCTATCATCACTGTCATCATTATCATCATCTTCTTCATCTTCTGGATGACGAGCAAAGTACTCGTCATCATCCAATAGATTGTCTGGCACCTCATCCACAAGGTCCAGTGGATTCACAATCTCACCGTGAGATATATGATAATATACACCTTCTATATCTTCTTCATTGTTGACTATATCTCGCATATAGTCAAACAATCCAATGTCAGGCACATTCCCGATACTCATCTTTCGATAAGAGAGATCGTTCATGTCATCAGTATATAACATGCCTCCAGCATAACCTTCACTTCTGATAATGGGGTAGGCAATATTTATCATCAGTTGCAGAAACCTTGGATACATAAGAAATTTGAATCTCTTGCCCTTCACCAAGTTAAACACAAACCCATTCATTATCCACCTTGACATGTTGAATGGTTTGTTTTCTGCAATAGCCACAATTGGTGATGCAATGTCTGAAGGATAGTTATCAAACCCGGCACTCCTTCTAGACATGCATTGCTGCACAACATAACTCAGCAGCTTATACTTCTTCCCCAACTTTGCTCTGAAAAACTGTGACTTTGGAAACACAGGTGGATGTCCCATGTTCACAAAACAAGCTTTACACTCTTCCATAGTCAGCTCATCTAACATACCAACCTCATCCTCATCTATTCTCAGAGCTTGCCTAATAGCATCTTCAGTCACATTCAGTACCCAATCCCTTGTGATATGTCCTCTAACTATAACATCACCATTCTCATTTCTCACAACCTCTGCTGATCTCCAGAAACACTTAATCAGCCTTGCATATATGACCGGTTTGGCACATATAGCATATACATACTTCGTCCTCTTGATAAACTGAATCATATCTCTATATCCTTCTGTCTCCGGAAGTGATTCATCTAAACATGCCACTATATTATGTTTAGGTTCAAACTTGAGACTCTCCATCTGTTAAAATCACAAACAAAAACACAAAACAAGGTAAATGTATTAGATTCTTCATTAAACATTATCAAAGATTTTAACAAGTGTATAACTACAAGTTAGAAAGCAAACATTATCATAATCATTTTAAACCCTAAATTGTTCTAATAACATGATTTTCATCATTTTACTCAAACAACATTGAATTTCAAAGATTATACATCATGTTTAGGCTTTTAACAGTTACACATTTAAGCAAAAATTTTGATAAATTTTATGACAACACATTTTAATATGTTTTGGTTCAGTTTTAACCAGTTCAATCACTTTTAACAGACATTTTCATCATTTTGATGTTTTAGCTTTTAAAAGCTTCAAATTTCAACAATGGCGATTTTATCAGTTAACAACTTTTCACTTGATTTAGTCGATTTTAAGGTGTTTCAGTGCAAATGAATGATTGATTGATGATAATCGAGTGTTTGTACACCTAAATCAACACTCGATTTCGGTTTTAACACACAAAAACGCAGTGTCGATTCAATGTCCAAAACACTGTTCATCATCGTTTTTCCTTTTAACAGTTGATTTGTAGGTCGATTTAGGTCAAAAACACATAATCTCTACCTTAATCAATCTATTAATCTTGTTATAGAGCAACAGATTGATTATGATAACAATGGCGATTTGAAGTTCAGAGTGTTTGGGTGAAAGTGAATGTGTGTGAAATGATAAGTGTTTTGTGAAGAGGCGGTATTTGTATCGTCAAAAATTTTAGGTCAAACTTAAAGTGCCGGGTCAACAAAAGCAAATTAGGCCCAATAAACCTTGCCGGGTCAAGTACTGTAGTGACGGGTCATGTACTGTAGATACGGGTCAAGTACATAAAACAAGTCACCAACATGTGAAATTCACTTGACGGGTCAAGCACTGTTCATACGGGTAAGTTACTGTAGTGACGGGTAAAGGTTCAGGAACAACTACACCTGATGGATTTTATTCATCACCCGGCAGAATAGTTGTTGTCAAAACATCACCCGGCAACCTTTATTCATCACCCGGCAACACAGTTGCTTTCCTTCTTCATCCGGCTTGCTTTCTTCTTTACACGGCAACCTTTGACACCTTCTTCACACGGCATACACACTTCTTCATTACCCGGCAACATAGTGTCATACCTTTACACGGCAACAAAAACTTCTTTATTACCCGGCTGTATAGTATACACTTAGTCACCCGGCAAGATATTCATGACCTTCACCCGGCTGTATTTGACATGTTCATTGCCCGGCTGTACAGTGGTCATAATATCTTCACCATTTCTTCAATCACCCGGCAAGTATCAGACTTACAACATTGCCCGGCTGAACAGTTCTTTACCCGGCTGCACAGTTGTATCTGATATCTTTACCCGGCAATAACACTTAAGCAATTTCTTCAATTTTCCTCGTCTGTTGACTTTTTCAACGATCATTTATTGCACCTGCAACATTCTCCGACCTATTAATTAGACAAGATATCCTTAAAAAGAATGTTTTGCCATATTAATTATCAAACAATATTAACATTGCAACAAAATTAATTCCAATTAAAATTCATTTTCCTTTTTCTTTTTCAAAAAGTTTTTGCACAACCAATTTTTCTATATCCCGAAGCATTTTCTTAAAAACAAATTACAAGACCTTGGGTTTGTTTTTAACACATTCAATACCTTTGCTTTCCCCCTTATCTGGTATCAGAGCCATAAGCGCTCCTGTTCCTCCTTTCTAAGGTTTGATTAGTATGCTCTGTGATTGCAGGCTTAGCTCCTGATCTGTCACAACAGAAAACTAACCTTACAAGGCTTGAACAGACTGGTCCGACACACTGAACCTTTATCGAGTCGTAGACAGCTTGTTGTGAGTGGTAAGACGACAGAGGGTCGCGGTAAGTCTCAATTTGGTACGAGCTGGGAAAACTTGATAATTGTTAGAGGAGTCTAAACCCAGTTATGAATCAAGATCAAGGTCTATCCCGTTCTAGTTCTTCTTTAAGAAGATCGTCTGCGTCTAGAATTGATCAACTATATGAAATCTCATATATGTCCGATGATTCTAAAATCCCTATTACTAGTATGCCCATAGTAAACCCTTATAGTGTCTTTTCCAAACCTCATAATTCTTTATCCACAAAGGTAAAAAGGATTATAGGTTCTTCGTCCAGTCCTATTGTCAAGGAGTTTGTCCAAGCTTCCAAATATAACTCACACCAACTCCCTGCCACAACGTCTGAACACCTTGTCACCCTATCCCTACCCCCAGATCTTCCAAGGATCTGTCTTGCCCAAGGATATACACATATCCACTTTGGTGCCATTAGATTAGCCCTTACTTTCCATGGAAGGAAAGGGTTACCAGCGTTCTCTCGAATCGCTTTAGTCGATACAAGATTTGTACAGTATCAACATGCTTGTATTGGTACCATACAAACCACCTTGAACGCCGGAACGGTCTTTGTCACCTTCTATCCAAACTTCTGTATGCCCCTTAATGACCCTTCACTCTTAACAGCCTTAAAAGCCCAGATCCAGATCGGTGGTACTCCACAGGTCAACACTTTTCAGGCTACTTTCCATTACCAGATGGCTTACAGAGTTCAAGATCATGCCTTAGATCTTATGGTTCCAGGCCAAGACAACTCAGGTGATGCGCTGCTCATAGACATCGATTCTAATGCAACGCCAACCTGCACATATGTTCCTAAGCAGCTATCCAGAGAAGAGCTTACAAAGCTACTTCCAGAAAAATGGATAACTAATTACGAACAGATCCATCAAGCACCGGTCCAAACAACGACAACTCCAGAGTTCATCCGTCACCAGGATGGACATGTCGAAGTCAGGTTTGACAGACAATATCGAAGAGATGTTTTCTCCTCGATGCATATGATGCAACCGGTAGAAGCTCCAGCACAGACACCACATAATCCTTTCGATGTATGTGACTGTCAAGACTGCCTTGATGAGGCAGATAAGCTAGAGTATGAAGAAGAAGACAACCAGAGAAAGAAGAAAGGTTCCCAGTTTACTCTCAAACAGAGGTATGAAGCTGGAGACCCAACAGTTGGTCTTCTTGGTGAACCATCAGGAAAGTTTGACTACTATGTCCTGTATGGTGATTCAAAACCCAAACCTAAACCACCAAAACCATCACCTCCTCCACCACTGAAACATCCTCCCACACCACCCAAAGAATGTTTCACCCTTACACCAGCACCCTCACCCCAAAACTATCACACCGAATTCCCACCTTTATCCACCTTTGAGAATGTCCAGCAAAAGGCTCGACATAGTTGGAAGATTGAAAACCCAACCACCATAGGTGCAAATGGTGTCCAACACCAGATTACCCCTGCTGAAGCCACTTTGAACTGGCAAAGTGAAAACGCTGTTGCTCAAAACAACGCTCTTAGATCCATCATTGCAAAGCAAGAGGATCTCTTGAAGTCCCAAGCAGCCCTGTCCAACAGGATGACTGGACTTGAAGGAATCATCTATGAAATCAAGAATAAAATTCTTGGTATTCATAATGAATTACTTCAGATGGCTTACAACAACCCAGGCATGGTAAGCACAAGAAGCGTTGCCCAGACTGAGAAGGAAGCTGAAATGAAGTTCCTAAAAGCACAACTTGCAGATCTGGAAAGACAACACAAGCAGCAGAGAGTCTCAACACTAGCAGATGATCCATGGAGACTACCATCCTCACCATTCGTGAGAGCAGCCTTTGATCCTCAACCACTGCAAATTTCATCATATCCTGAAGACTCACCGTCTTTACGATTATGGTCAAGTGAGCAAGCTAAGATCAAAGCAAGAAAACAAAGGTCATCTCCTGCAACCTCCATGACATCTGACAGCTCAAATCAGAGACCATCTACAAGCAAGCCACAAGATCCATCAACGGGCAAGAAGGTTGCTGATGATAGCATGATGATGGCTTCATCTAAAGCCATAGGAAAGGGAGAAGATAACCCCATATCCTCGTTCTTACATGCTATGAGCAAAAACAACCAGAACGTGCCAACTATGGCACCGGTCATTACAACACAATCAGATGACGAGTCTGACCCATGTTCAGAAGGTTCCACGCCAAAGTCATATGAAGACGTAAGCCCGACAGAAGAGTTTGAACACCTCTTCATGACTGAACCAGAACGCACTGAGAGGTATGATTTTCATTCCGAAGTAAATGAAAATGATGATAATGCCTCCAATCATGCGGCTCACAGTGGAAACCAACAACAACATCCAGTCACAGACTCAAAGATCAAATTCACCTTTGATGACATCCCACCATCAAAATGGCTTGATAGAAGTATTGAAATGCTAACATGGTGTGAAGCAGAACTTCAATACTATGACATTGCCATGGTCATCAAAAGGTTTTTAGCAAGATGCCAAGGAAGACTCAGAGATTGGTATCTTAGCCTTGGAGAATACCGACATCTCCAACTCCTTCAATGCCAGGCTCCTGAAGCATTCATAAGAGAAATCCAACTTGAATTTGTTGGAAATCCTATTGAATATAAGATACGAGCTAGGGATGAGTTCTTAAAAATGAAATGTTGTTCTTTCAAACAGAAAGACCTTGAAAAGCACTACAATCGAATGTCTGAAAGGTTCTACTGCCTGAACGGCTTCGATGATGTGAACCTCAAGCAAGTCTTTCTCAACTCATTCCCAGAGTCGCTGACAAATGAAGCGTACAGGATGTTAGAGAACAAAAATCAAACGGTAGCCAATGTCTCGCTGGGAGGCCTCTACCAGTTGATCATGAATGCTCTAACCAAACTGTGTAACCAACAGCGATTCTTAGCCGAGTTTGAAAAAACGGGAAAGCGCCTAGGCTCAGCTTGCAGTGACAAACATCTAAAGATCGGATGCAAAGAAGAGTCTGCATGTGTCTGTCCAAAAGGGTCTAAAATCCTTAAAGGTCTAAACACCTCAAGGAAAACCGAGAGACGATCCAACAAGAACTGGAAATTCTTGAGCAAAAAGCCAAGACGAGGCAGAGACACTGACCGTTGCTATGTATGCAACAAACAGGGTCACTTTGCAAAAGATTGCAAAGACAGAAGAAAGACCCAAGCCCTTGTTGAAGCAATCAACAAGATAGAACCAGTTGACGTCTCTGAAATAGAGTTCTTGTACTCTCTAGAAGATGAACCAGGAGAAAATACAATCTGTTCTATCTTCTATGGTTCAAGCTCAGATGACAGTTCAGATGAGCAATCCGACTCAGACACCGGTCTAATGACTATCTACATGGCTGACAGCATTCCTCGCCGGAAAAACAGCCATCGGAAAAACATGTCACAAAGAAGGTCGGTCCCACACACCACCGGACAGCAAGGACCAACAGACCACGTTCAAGATTCCCTCCCTACAGTAATCTTGCCCACTAGGGAGAATATGTCAGCTTTAAAAAAGAAAGAGCCCACTCGTAAAAAAGAAGATAATGCTGACACGAAACCCACTTGCAAGATAAGACCGAACACTGCTACTGCAAAGAATCCTCCAACAGTGGAAAAACGAATCCCGCAGAAAAAAGCAGTCGGGTCATATCGGGAAAAGATACGTGGACACAAACCCAACACGTCTCAAGATTATCAACCCCTTGAGAGACGAAAGGGCCCAAAGGCAACTAAAATCAACAACAGGATACTGATGATGGAGAATCCATCCATCACTGTTCAACATATCCAACAAAGCTTCTCAACGAAGCCAGACGCCTATTTAAAGGGCACCACAAACCCGAAGATGGACCATCAAACCACCAGTCCACCTTCACCAAACACAATGAGTACCTCAATACCCTCTGAGAAAACCCCTCTCCACCAAGAGCCTAAATGGAAAGATATCCCTGAAGAGGTTATGGAGGTAATCAAAACCCATAACATTAAGGAAGGCTCCCTAAACTACAAAAGCCTCCTTACTATCGCCCTAGAGGCAAATGGGTCGGTACTAACAGGATCCAGGTTTAGCCCAGACTACCCATTCCTAAATATCTTCTATATTAGGAACTTGAAAAGGCTACCAAAAGAAACCCTGTGCTTTCTTTGGTTCCTCCTTGAGACTTTCACAATAGCCATGGCATTCAATTCTGCAAAGCTAAATGCCTACCTATTAGAAAGTCAGACTGGACTGCTGTCTGAGGAAGAAAAAGGTACAATAAAGCTCCTGGAATGGTTTCTCCCTATACAAAAATGGGTCGAAGCCATGGGAACATCTCCCAAGAAACACTGTCTTGTCCTATTCAACAAACCTAGTTTGTATGCGACAAAATATGTGTATCGTGCCCCTCACACATTCATCCAGGCATGGTATGAGGTAAATCCATCGGATGTATACTTCAAAACTAACAGGTATACAGAATGGATACAACTCAGGAAGAAGATGGCAACAATAAACTTCGTCGACGTCGAAGGCATACCTATAAAGGTCCTAACAGAAGAAGAAGTTTATAAAGAAGATGACAAGCAGGCTAACGAATGGGAAGAGGCCCAAATCAGCTATTATGGCAAACACCCATTCTTCAACAAGGTGCACATAATTAGTGGACCTCCTCAGCCTCCAGGACACCTCTTTCGTCCCATCCCAGAGATAGCTAAAGATTGGATCAAAGTAGACATCTGGACCCCACCAAAAGATTTTCGTGACAGGTTAAAAGCCGAAGGCCTCTTGCCAAACGGAAAAGATCCCTATGAAGATGACAATCCAGCAAAGCCGCCTGAAGCTAGTGACTCGCAAGCAGATGACTCACCAGATTCCTACGAAGACGACGATCCAGCAGACCCGTATGAAGACGACCCATCCCATCCAGATTCCCGCTGGAAGTAATCTGGCTTATCCGTAAAGAAGAAGATTCAAGTGTGTTTAAGTGTGTTTAGTATTTTATAAGTGTTTTCTTAGATTAATCACTCTTAAAGTGGTTAATAGTGTGCTTAGGATAAATAAAGCTTAATCACTCTTAAAGTGATGTAAGCGCTTACGTATTTGTTTTTGTATTCTTGTTTGAATTATTGTAAGCTGGCCCACATGAATTATGTATCATGAGGTCATGCATGATGTCATAGTGCCTTTCCTTGGTCTATAAAAGGAAGGCCTCCCCTCATTTGTAATGCATCCTTGGAAAGAAATAAAATCTTCTTCTATAACTCTCTCTCTAGTTTCTCTCTTGTTCTTGAGTCTAGAGTCTTTTACTGGTCTTATATAGATCAGAGCCATAACCCCTTTTACTGGTCTTATATAGATCAGAGCCATAACCCCTTTTACTGGTCTTATATAGATCAGCCATAAACCCCCCCCCTTATCTGGTATCAGAGCCATAAGCGCTCCTGTTCCTCCTTTCTAAGGTTTGATTAGTATGCTCTGTGATTGCAGGCTTAGCTCCTGATCTGTCACAACAGAAAACTAACCTTACAAGGCTTGAACAGACTGGTCCGACACACTGAACCTTTATCGAGTCGTAGACAGCTTGTTGTGAGTGGTAAGACGACAGAGGGTCGCGGTAAGTCTCAATTTGGTACGAGCTGGGAAAACTTGATAATTGTTAGAGGAGTCTAAACCCAGTTATGAATCAAGATCAAGGTCTATCCCGTTCTAGTTCTTCTTTAAGAAGATCGTCTGCGTCTAGAATTGATCAACTATATGAAATCTCATATATGTCCGATGATTCTAAAATCCCTATTACTAGTATGCCCATAGTCAACCCCTATAGTGTCTTCTCCAAGCCTCATAATTCTTTATCCACGAAGGTAAAAAGGATTATAGGTTCTTCGTCTAGTCCGCTGGTCAAGGAGTTTGTTCAAACGTCCAAGTATAACTCACACCAACTCCCTGCCACAACATCTGAACACCTTGTCACCCTATCCCTACCCCCAGATCTTCCAAGGATCTGTCTTGCCCAAGGATATACACATATCCACTTTGGTGCCATTAGATTAGCCCTTACTTTCCATGGAAGGAAAGGGTTACCAGCGTTCTCTCGAATCGCTTTAGTCGATACAAGATTTGTACAGTATCAACACGCTTGTATTGGTACCATACAAACCACCTTGAACGCCGGAACGGTCTTTGTCACCTTCTATCCAAACTTCTGTATGCCCCTTAATGACCCTTCACTCTTAACAGCCTTAAAAGCCCAGATCCAGATCGGTGGTACTCCACAGGTCAACACTTTTCAGGCTACTTTCCATTATCAGATGGCTTACAGAGTTCAAGATCATGCCTTGGATCTTATGGTTCCAGGCCAAGACAACTCAGGTGATGCGCTGCTCATAGACATCGATTCTAATGCAACGCCAACCTGCACATATGTTCCTAAACAGTTATCCAGAGAAGAGCTCACAAAGCTACTTCCAGAAAAATGGATAACTAATTACGAACAGATCCACCAAGCACCGGTCCAGACAACGACAACTCCAGAGTTCATCCGTCACCAGGATGGACATGTCGAAGTCAGGTTTGACAGACAAGATCGAAGAGATGTTTTCTCCTCGATGCATATGATGCAACCGGTAGAAGCTCCAGCACAGACACCACATAATCCTTTCGATGTATGTGACTGTCAAGACTGCCTTGATGAGGCAGACAAGCTAGAGTATGAAGAAGAAGACAACCAGAGAAAGAAGAAAGGTTCCCAGTTTACTCTCAAACAGAGGTATGAAGCTGGAGACCCAACAGTTGGTCTTCTTGGTGAACCATCAGGAAAGTTTGACTACTATGTCCTGTATGGTGATTTAAAACCCAAACCTAAACCACCAAAACCATCACCTCCTCCACCACTGAAACATCCACCCACACCACCTAAAGAATGTTTCACCCTTACACCAGCACCCTCACCCCAAAATTACCACACCGAATTCCCACCTTTATCCACCTTTGAGAATGTCCAGCAAAAGGCTCGACATAGTTGGAAGATTGAGAATCCAACCACCATAGGTGCAAATGGTGTCCAACACCAGGTTACCCCTGCTGAAGCCACTTTGAACTGGCAAAGTGAAAACGCTGTTGCTCAAAACAACGCTCTTAGATCCATCATTGCAAAACAAGAGGATCTCTTAAAGTCCCAAGCAGCCCTGTCCAACAGGATGACTGGACTTGAAGGAATCATCTATGAAATCAAGAATAAAATTCTTGGTATTCATAATGAATTACTTCAGATGGCTTACAACAACCCAGGCATGGTAAGCACAAGAAGCGTTGCCCAGACTGAGAAGGAAGCTGAAATGAAGTTCCTAAAAGCACAACTTGCAGATCTGGAAAGACAACACAAGCAGCAGAGAGTCTCAACACTAGCAGATGATCCATGGAGACTACCCTCCTCACCATTCGTGAGAGCAGCCTTTGATCCTCAACCACTGCAAATTTCATCATATCCTGAAGACTCACCGTCTTTACGATTATGGTCAAGTGAGCAGGCTAAGATCAAAGCAAGAAAACAAAGGTCATCTCCTGCAACCTCCATGACATCTGACAGCTCAAATCAGAGGCCATCTACAAGCAAGCCACAAGATCCATCAACGGGCAAGAAGGTTGCTGATGATAGCATGATGATGGCTTCATCTAAAGCCATAGGAAAGGGAGAAGATAACCCCATATCCTCGTTTTTACATGCTATGAGCAAAAACAACCAGAATGTGCCGACTATGGCACCGGTCATTACAACACAATCAGATGACGAGTCTGACCCATGTTCAGAAGGTTCCACGCCAAAGTCATATGAAGACGTAAGCCCGACAGAAGAGTTTGAACACCTCTTCATGACTGAACCAGAACGCACTGAGAGGTATGATTTTCATTCCGAAGTAAATGAAAATGATGATAATGCCTCCAATCATGCGGCTCACAGTGGAAACCAACAACAACATCCAGTCACAGGCTCAAAGATCAAATTCACCTTTGATGACATCCCACCATCAAAATGGCTTGATAGAAGTATTGAAATGCTAACATGGTGTGAAGCAGAACTTCAATACTATGACATTGCCATGGTCATCAAAAGGTTTTTAGCAAGATGCCAAGGAAGACTCAGAGATTGGTATCTTAGCCTTGGAGAATACCGACATCTCCAACTCCTTCAATGCCAGGCTCCTGAAGCATTCATAAGAGAAATCCAACTTGAATTTGTTGGAAATCCTATTGAATATAAGATACGAGCTAGGGATGAGTTCTTAAAAATGAAATGTTGTTCTTTCAAACAGAAAGACCTTGAAAAGCACTACAATCGAATGTCTGAAAGGTTCTACTGCCTGAACGGCATCGATGATGTGAACCTCAAGCAAGTCTTTCTCAACTCATTCCCAGAGTCGCTGACAAATGAAGCGTACAGGATGTTAGAGAACAAAAATCAAACGGTAGCCAATGTCTCGCTGGGAGGCCTCTACCAGTTGATCATGAATGCTCTAACCAAACTGTGTAACCAACAACGATTCTTAGCCGAGTTTGAAAAAACGGGAAAGCGCCTAGGCTCAGCTTGCAGTGACAAACATCTAAAGATCGGATGCAAAGAAGAGTCTGCATGTGTCTGTCCAAAAGGGTCTAAAATCCTTAAAGGTCTAAACACCTCAACGAAAACCGAGAGACGATCCAACAAGAACTGGAAATTCTTGAGCAAAAAGCCAAGACGAGGCAGAGACACTGACTGTTGCTATGTATGCAACAAACAGGGTCACTTTGCAAAAGATTGCAAAGACAGAAGAAAGACCCAAGCCCTTGTTGAAGCAATCAACAAGATAGAACCAGTTGACGTCTCTGAAATAGAGTTCTTGTACTCTCTAGAAGATGAACCAGGAGAAAATACAATCTGTTCTATCTTCTATGGTTCAAGCTCAGATGACAGTTCAGATGAGCAATCCGACTCAGACACCGGTCTAATGACTATCTACATGGCTGACAGCATTCCTCGCCGGAAAAACAGCTATCGGAAAAACAGGCCACAAAGAAAGTCGGTCCCACACACCACCAGACACCAAGGATCAACAGACCACGTTCGAGATTCCCTCCCTACAGTAATCTTGCCCACTAGGGAGAATATGTCAGCTTTAAAAAAGAAAGAGCCCACTAGCAAAAAAGAAGATATTGCTGACACGAAACCCACTTGCAAGATAAGACCAAACACTGCTACTGCATCACCCACTTTAGAGAATCCTCCAACAGTGGAAAAACGAATCCCGCAGAAAAAAGCAGTCGGGTCATATCGGGAAAAGATACGTGGACACAAACCCAACACGTCTCAAGATCATCAACCCCTTGAGAGACGAAAGGGCCCAAAGGCAACTAAAATCAACAACAGGATACTGATGATGGAGAATCCATCCATCACTGTTCAAGATATCCAACAAAGCTTCTCAACGAAGCCAGACGCCTATTTAAAGGGCACCACAAACCCGAAGATGGACCATCAAACCACCAGTCCACCTTCACCAAACACAATGAGTACCTCAATACCCTCTGAGAAAACCCCTCTCCACCAAGAGCCTAAATGGAAAGATATCCCTGAAGAGGTTATGGAGGTAATCAAAACCCATAACATTAAGGAAGGCTCCCTAAACTACAAAAGCCTCCTTACCATCGCCCTAGAGGCAAACGGGTCGGTACTAACAGGATCCAGGTTCAGCCCAGACTACCCATTCCTAAATATCTTCTACATTAGGAACTTGAAGAGGCTACCAAAAGAAACCCTGTGCTTTCTTTGGTTCCTCCTTGAGACTTTCACAATAGCCGTAGCATTCAATTCTGCAAAACTAAATGCCTACCTATTAGAAAGTCAGACTGGACTGCTGTCTGAGGAAGAAAAAGGTACAATAAAGCTCCTGGAATGGTTTCTCCCGACACAAAAATGGGTCGAAGCCATGGGAACATCTCCCAAGAAACACTGTCTTGTCCTATTCAACAAACCTAGTTTGTATGCGACAAAATATGTGTATCGTGCCCCTCACACATTCATCCAGGCATGGTATGAGGTAAATCCATCGGATGTATACTTCAAAACTAACAGGTATACAGAATGGATACAACTCAGGAAAAAGATGGCAACAATAAACTTCGTCGACGTCGAAAGCATACCTATAAAGGTCCTAACAGAAGAAGAAGTTTATAAGGAAGATGACAAGCAGGCTAACGAATGGGAAGAGGCCCAAATAAGCTATTATGGCAAACACCCATTCTTCAACAAGGTGCACATAATTAGTGGACCTCCTCAGCCTCCAGGAAACCTCTTTCGTCCCATCCCAGAGATAGCTAAAGATTGGATCAAAGTAGACATCTGGACCCCGCCAAAGGAATTTCGTGACAGGTTAAAAGCCGAAGGCCTCTTGCCAAACGGAAAAGATCCCTATGAAGATGACGATCCAGCAAAGCCGCCTGAAGCTAGTGACTCGCAAGCAGATGACTCACCGGATCCCTACGAAGACGACGATCCAGCAGACCCGTATGAAGACGACCCATCTCACCCAGATTCCCGCTGGAAGTAATCTGGGTTATCCATAAAGAAGAAGATTCTAGAATGAGTAATATTTTATGAGTGTTTTATTTGTGTAATAGGTTAATCACTCTTATAGTGGTTAATGGTGTGCTTAGGATAAATAAAGCTTAATCACTCTTAAAGTGATGTAAGCGCTTACGTATTTGTTTTTGTATTCTTGTTTGAATTATTGTAGCTGGCCCACATGAATTATGTATCATGAGGTCATGCATGATGTCATAGTGCCTTTCCTTGGTCTATAAAAGGAAGGCCTCTCTTCATTTGTAATCCATCCTTGGAAAGAAATAAAATCTTCTTCTATAACTCTCTCTCTAGTTTCTCTCTTGTTCTTGAGTCTAGAGTCTTTTACTGGTCTTATATAGATCAGAGCCATAACCCCCCTTTTACTGGTCTTATATAGATCAGCCATAAACCCCCCCCCCTTATCTGGTATCAGAGCCATAACCCCTTTTACTGGTCTTATATAGATCAGCCATAAACCCCCCCCCCTTATCTGGTATCAGAGCCATAAGCGCTCCTGTTCCTCCTTTCTAAGGTTTGATTAGTATGCTCTGTGATTGCAGGCTTAGCTCCTGATCTGTCACAACAGAAAACTAACCTTACAAGGCTTGAACAGACTGGTCCGACACACTGAACCTTTATCGAGTCGTAGACAGCTTGTTGTGAGTGGTAAGACGACAGAGGGTCGCGGTAAGTCTCAATTTGGTACGAGCTGGGAAAACTTGATAATTGTTAGAGGAGTCTAAACCCAGTTATGAATCAAGATCAAGGTCTATCCCGTTCTAGTTCTTCTTTAAGAAGATCGTCTGCGTCTAGAATTGATCAACTATATGAAATCTCATATATGTCCGATGATTCTAAAATCCCTATTACTAGTATGCCCATAGTAAACCCTTATAGTGTCTTTTCCAAACCTCATAATTCTTTATCCACAAAGGTAAAAAGGATTATAGGTTCTTCGTCCAGTCCTATTGTCAAGGAGTTTGTCCAAGCTTCCAAATATAACTCACACCAACTCCCTGCCACAACGTCTGAACACCTTGTCACCCTATCCCTACCCCCAGATCTTCCAAGGATCTGTCTTGCCCAAGGATATACACATATCCACTTTGGTGCCATTAGATTAGCCCTTACTTTCCATGGAAGGAAAGGGTTACCAGCGTTCTCTCGAATCGCTTTAGTCGATACAAGATTTGTACAGTATCAACATGCTTGTATTGGTACCATACAAACCACCTTGAACGCCGGAACGGTCTTTGTCACCTTCTATCCAAACTTCTGTATGCCCCTTAATGACCCTTCACTCTTAACAGCCTTAAAAGCCCAGATCCAGATCGGTGGTACTCCACAGGTCAACACTTTTCAGGCTACTTTCCATTACCAGATGGCTTACAGAGTTCAAGATCATGCCTTAGATCTTATGGTTCCAGGCCAAGACAACTCAGGTGATGCGCTGCTCATAGACATCGATTCTAATGCAACGCCAACCTGCACATATGTTCCTAAGCAGCTATCCAGAGAAGAGCTTACAAAGCTACTTCCAGAAAAATGGATAACTAATTACGAACAGATCCATCAAGCACCGGTCCAAACAACGACAACTCCAGAGTTCATCCGTCACCAGGATGGACATGTCGAAGTCAGGTTTGACAGACAAGATCGAAGAGATGTTTTCTCCTCGATGCATATGATGCAACCGGTAGAAGCTCCAGCACAGACACCACATAATCCTTTCGATGTATGTGACTGTCAAGACTGCCTTGATGAGGCAGATAAGCTAGAGTATGAAGAAGAAGACAACCAGAGAAAGAAGAAAGGTTCCCAGTTTACTCTCAAACAGAGGTATGAAGCTGGAGACCCAACAGTTGGTCTTCTCGGTGAACCATCAGGAAAGTTTGACTACTATGTCCTGTATGGTGATTCAAAACCAAAACCATCACCTCCTCCACCACTGAAACATCCACCCACACCACCCAAAGAATGTTTCACACTTACACCAGCACCCTCACCCCAAAATTACCACACCGAATTCCCACCTTTATCCACCTTTGAGAATGTCCAGCAAAAGGCTCGACATAGTTGGAAGATTGAGAACCCAACCACCATAGGTGCAAATGGTGTCCAACACCAGATTACCCCTGCTGAAGCCACTTTGAACTGGCAAAGTGAAAACGCTGTTGCTCAAAACAACGCTCTTAGATCCATCATTGCAAAGCAAGAGGATCTCTTAAAGTCCCAAGCAGCCCTGTCCAACAGGATGACTGGACTTGAAGGAATCATCTATGAAATCAAGAATAAAATTCTTGGTATTCATAATGAATTACTTCAGATGGCTTACAACAACCCAGGCATGGTAAGCACAAGAAGCGTTGCCCAGACTGAGAAGGAAGCTAAGATGAAGTTCCTAAAAGCACAGCTTGCAGATCTGGAAAGACAACACAAGCAGCAGAGAGTCTCAACACTAGCAGATGATCCATGGAGATTACCCTCCTCACCATTCGTGAGAGCATCCTTTGATCCTCAACCACTACAAATTTCATCATATCCTGAAGACTCACCGTCTTTACGATTATGGTCAAGTGAGCAAGCTAAGATCAAAGCAAGGAAACAAAGGTCATCTCCTGCAACTTCCATGACATCTGACAGCTCAAATCAGAAACCATCTACAAGCAAACCACAAGACCCATCAACGGGCAAGAAGGTTGCTGATGAAAGCATGATGATGGCTTCATCTAAAGCCATAAAGAAGGAAGGAGATAACCCCATCTCCTCGTTTTTACATGCTATGAGCAAAAACAACCAGCATGTGCCGACTATGGCACCGGTCATTACAACACAATCAGATGACGAGTCTGACCCATGTTCAGAAGGTTCCACGCCAAAGTCATATGAAGACATAAGCCCGACAGAAGAGTTTGAACACCTCTTCATGACTGAACCCGAACATACTGAGAGGTATGATTTTCATTCCGAAGTGAATGAAAATGATGATAATGCCTCCAACCATGCGGCTCACAGTGGAAACCAACAACAACATCCAGTCACAGACTCAAAGATCAAATTCACCTTTGATGACATTCCACCATCAAAATGGCTTGATAGAAGTATTGAAATGCTAACATGGTGTGAAGCAGAACTCCAATACTATGACATTGCCATGGTCATCAAAAGGTTTCTAGCAAGATGCCAAGGAAGACTCAGAGATTGGTATCTTAGCCTTGGAGAATACCGACATCTCCAACTCCTTCAATGCCAGGCTCCAGAAGCATTCATAAGAGAAATCCAACTTGAATTTGTTGGAAATCCTATTGAATATAAGATACGAGCTAGGGATGAGTTCTTAAAAATGAAATGTTGTTCTTTCAAACAGAAAGACCTTGAAAAGCACTACAATCGAATGTCTGAAAGGTTCTACTGCCTGAACGGCATCGATGATGTGAACCTCAAGCAAGTCTTTCTCAACTCATTCCCAGAGTCGCTGACAAATGAAGCGTACAGGATGTTAGAAAACAAAAATCAAACGGTAGCCAATGTCTCGCTAGGAGGCCTCTACCAGTTGATCATGAATGCTCTAACCAAACTGTGTAACCAACAGCGATTCTTAGCCGAGTTTGAAAAAACGGGAAGGCGCCTAGGCTCAGCTTGCAGTGACAAACATCTAAAGATCGGATGCAAAGAAGAGTCTGCATGTGTCTGTCCAAAAGGGTCTAAAATCCTTAAAGGTCTAAACACCTCAAGGAAAACCGAGAGACGATCCAACAAGAACTGGAAATTCTTGAGCAAAAAGCCAAGACGAGGCAGAGACACTGACCGTTGCTATGTATGCAACAAACAGGGTCACTTTGCAAAAGATTGCAAAGACGGAAGAAAGACCCAAGCCCTTGTTGAAGCAATCAACAAGATAGAGCCAGTTGACGTATCTGAAATAGAGTTCTTGTACTCTCTAGAAGATGAACCAGGAGAAAACACAATCTGTTCTATCTTCTATGGTTCAAGCTCAGAGGACAGTTCAGATGAGCAATCTGACTCAGACACCGGTCTAATGACTATCTACATGGCCGACAGCATTCCTCGCCGGAAAAACAGCTATCGGAAAAACAGGCCACAAAGAAAGTCGGTCCCACACACCACCAGACACCAAGGATCAACAGACCACGTTCGAGATTCCCTCCCTACAGTAATCTTGCCCACTAGGGAGAATATGTCAGCTTTAAAAAAGAAAGAGCCCACTAGCAAAAAAGAAGATATTGCTGACACGAAACCCACTTGCAAGATAAGACCAAACACTGCTACTGCATCACCCACTTTAGAGAATCCTCCAACAGTGGAAAAACGAATCCCGCAGAAAAAAGCAGTCGGGTCATATCGGGAAAAGATACGTGGACACAAACCCAACACGTCTCAAGATCATCAACCCCTTGAGAGACGAAAGGGCCCAAAGGCAACTAAAATCAACAACAGGATACTGATGATGGAGAATCCATCCATCACTGTTCAAGATATCCAACAAAGCTTCTCAACGAAGCCAGACGCCTATTTAAAGGGCACCACAAACCCGAAGATGGACCATCAAACCACCAGTCCACCTTCACCAAACACAATGAGTACCTCAATACCCTCTGAGAAAACCCCTCTCCACCAAGAGCCTAAATGGAAAGATATCCCTGAAGAGGTTATGGAGGTAATCAAAACCCATAACATTAAGGAAGGCTCCCTAAACTACAAAAGCCTCCTTACTATCGCCCTAGAGGCAAATGGGTCGGTACTAACAGGATCCAGGTTTAGCCCAGACTACCCATTCCTAAATATCTTCTATATTAGGAACTTGAAAAGGCTACCAAAAGAAACCCTGTGCTTTCTTTGGTTCCTCCTTGAGACTTTCACAATAGCCGTGGCATTCAATTCTGCAAAACTAAATGCCTACCTATTAGAAAGTCAGACTGGACTGCTGTCTGAGGAAGAAAAAGGTACAATAAAGCTCCTGGAATGGTTTCTCCCGACACAAAAATGGGTCGAAGCCATGGGAACATCTCCCAAGAAACACTGTCTTGTCCTATTCAACAAACCTAGTTTGTATGCGACAAAATATGTGTATCGTGCCCCTCACACATTCATCCAGGCATGGTATGAGGTAAATCCATCGGATGTATACTTCAAAACTAACAGGTATACAGAATGGATACAACTCAGGAAAAAGATGGCAACAATAAACTTCGTCGACGTCGAAAGCATACCTATAAAGGTCCTAACAGAAGAAGAAGTTTATAAGGAAGATGACAAGCAGGCTAACGAATGGGAAGAGGCCCAAATAAGCTATTATGGCAAACACCCATTCTTCAACAAGGTGCACATAATTAGTGGACCTCCTCAGCCTCCAGGAAACCTCTTTCGTCCCATCCCAGAGATAGCTAAAGATTGGATCAAAGTAGACATCTGGACCCCGCCAAAGGAATTTCGTGACAGGTTAAAAGCCGAAGGCCTCTTGCCAAACGGAAAAGATCCCTATGAAGATGACGATCCAGCAAAGCCGCCTGAAGCTAGTGACTCGCAAGCAGATGACTCACCGGATCCCTACGAAGACGACGATCCAGCAGACCCGTATGAAGACGACCCATCTCACCCAGATTCCCGCTGGAAGTAATCTGGGTTATCCATAAAGAAGAAGATTCTAGAATGAGTAATATTTTATGAGTGTTTTATTTGTGTAATAGGTTAATCACTCTTATAGTGGTTAATGGTGTGCTTAGGATAAATAAAGCTTAATCACTCTTAAAGTGATGTAAGCGCTTACGTATTTGTTTTTGTTTGAATTATTGTAGCTGGCCCACATGAATTATGTATCATGAGGTCATGCATGATGTCATAGTGCCTTTCCTTGGTCTATAAAAGGAAGGCCTCTCTTCATTTGTAATCCATCCTTGGAAAGAAATAAAATCTTCTTCTATAACTCTCTCTAGTCTCTCTCTTGTTCTTGAGTCTAGAGTCTTTTACTGGTCTTATATAGATCAGAGCCATAACCCCTTTTACTGGTCTTATATAGATCAGAGCCATAACCCCTTTTACTGGTCTTATATAGATCAGCCATAAACCCCCCCCTTATCTATGTCTACTTTGATCCAATCTTTAGCTATCTCTGGGATGGGACGAAAGAGGTGTCCTGGAGGCTGAGGAGGTCCACTAATTATGTGCACCTTGTTGAAGAATGGGTGTTTGCCATAATAGCTGATTTGGGCCTCTTCCCATTCGTTAGCCTGCTTGTCATCTTCTTTATAAACTTCTTCTTCTGTTAGGACCTTTATAGGTATGCCTTCGACGTCGACGAAGTTTATTGTTGCCATCTTCTTCCTGAGTTGTATCCATTCTGTATACCTGTTAGTTTTGAAGTATACATCCGATGGATTTACCTCATACCATGCCTGGATGAATGTGTGAGGGGCACGATACACATATTTTGTCGCATACAAACTAGGTTTGTTGAATAGGACAAGACAGTGTTTCTTGGGAGATGTTCCCATGGCTTCGACCCATTTTTGTATAGGGAGAAACCATTCCAGGAGCTTTATTGTACCTTTTTCTTCCTCAGACAGCAGTCCAGTCTGACTTTCTAATAGGTAGGCATTTAGCTTTGCAGAATTGAATGCCATGGCTATTGTGAAAGTCTCAAGGAGGAACCAAAGAAAGCACAGGGTTTCTTTTGGTAGCCTTTTCAAGTTCCTAATATAGAAGATATTTAGGAATGGGTAGTCTGGGCTAAACCTGGATCCTGTTAGTACCGACCCATTTGCCTCTAGGGCGATAGTAAGGAGGCTTTTGTAGTTTAGGGAGCCTTCCTTAATGTTATGGGTTTTGATTACCTCCATAACCTCTTCAGGGATATCTTTCCATTTAGGCTCTTGGTGGAGAGGGGTTTTCTCAGAGGGTATTGAGGTACTCATTGTGTTTGGTGAAGGTGGACTGGTGGTTTGATGGTCCATCTTCGGGTTTGTGGTGCCCTTTAAATAGGCGTCTGGCTTCGTTGAGAAGCTTTGTTGGATATGTTGAACAGTGATGGATGGATTCTCCATCATCAGTATCCTGTTGTTGATTTTAGTTGCCTTTGGGCCCTTTCGTCTCTCAAGGGGTTGATAATCTTGAGACGTGTTGGGTTTGTGTCCACGTATCTTTTCCCGATATGACCCGACTGCTTTTTTCTGCGGGATTCGTTTTTCCACTGTTGGAGGATTCTTTGCAGTAGCAGTGTTCGGTCTTATCTTGCAAGTGGGTTTCGTGTCAGCATTATCTTCTTTTTTACGAGTGGGCTCTTTCTTTTTTAAAGCTGACATATTCTCCCTAGTGGGCAAGATTACTGTAGGGAGGGAATCTTGAACGTGGTCTGTTGGTCCTTGCTGTCCGGTGGTGTGTGGGACCGACCTTCTTTGTGACATGTTTTTCCGATGGCTGTTTTTCCGGCGAGGAATGCTGTCAGCCATGTAGATAGTCATTAGACCGGTGTCTGAGTCGGATTGCTCATCTGAACTGTCATCTGAGCTTGAACCATAGAAGATAGAACAGATTGTATTTTCTCCTGGTTCATCTTCTAGAGAGTACAAGAACTCTATTTCAGAGACGTCAACTGGTTCTATCTTGTTGATTGCTTCAACAAGGGCTTGGGTCTTTCTTCTGTCTTTGCAATCTTTTGCAAAGTGACCCTGTTTGTTGCATACATAGCAACGGTCAGTGTCTCTGCCTCGTCTTGGCTTTTTGCTCAAGAATTTCCAGTTCTTGTTGGATCGTCTCTCGGTTTTCCTTGAGGTGTTTAGACCTTTAAGGATTTTAGACCCTTTTGGACAGACACATGCAGACTCTTCTTTGCATCCGATCTTTAGATGTTTGTCACTGCAAGCTGAGCCTAGGCGCTTTCCCGTTTTTTCAAACTCGGCTAAGAATCGCTGTTGGTTACACAGTTTGGTTAGAGCATTCATGATCAACTGGTAGAGGCCTCCCAGCGAGACATTGGCTACCGTTTGATTTTTGTTCTCTAACATCCTGTACGCTTCATTTGTCAGCGACTCTGGGAATGAGTTGAGAAAGACTTGCTTGAGGTTCACATCATCGAAGCCGTTCAGGCAGTAGAACCTTTCAGACATTCGATTGTAGTGCTTTTCAAGGTCTTTCTGTTTGAAAGAACAACATTTCATTTTTAAGAACTCATCCCTAGCTCGTATCTTATATTCAATAGGATTTCCAACAAATTCAAGTTGGATTTCTCTTATGAATGCTTCAGGAGCCTGGCATTGAAGGAGTTGGAGATGTCGGTATTCTCCAAGGCTAAGATACCAATCTCTGAGTCTTCCTTGGCATCTTGCTAAAAACCTTTTGATGACCATGGCAATGTCATAGTATTGAAGTTCTACTTCACACCATGTTAGCATTTCAATACTTCTATCAAGCCATTTTGATGGTGGGATGTCATCAAAGGTGAATTTGATCTTTGAGTCTGTGACTGGATGTTGTTGTTGGTTTCCACTGTGAGCCGCATGATTGGAGGCATTATCATCATTTTCATTTACTTCGGAATGAAAATCATACCTCTCAGTGCGTTCTGGTTCAGTCATGAAGAGGTGTTCAAACTCTTCTGCGGGCTTACGTCTTCATATGACTTTGGCGTGGAACCTTCTGAACATGGGTCAGACTCGTCATCTGATTGTGTTGTAATGACCGGTGCCATAGTTGGCACGTTCTGGTTGTTTTTGCTCATAGCATGTAAGAACGAGGATATGGGGTTATCTTCTCCCTTTCCTATGGCTTTAGATGAAGCCATCATCATGCTATCATCAGCAACCTTCTTGCCCGTTGATGGATCTTGTGGCTTGCTTGTAGATGGTCTCTGATTTGAGCTGTCAGATGTCATGGAGGTTGCAGGAGATGACCTTTGTTTTCTTGCTTTGATCTTAGCTTGCTCACTTGACCATAATCGTAAAGACGGTGAGTCTTCAGGATATGATGAAATTTGCAGTGGTTGAGGATCAAAGGCTGCTCTCACGAATGGTGAGGATGGTAGTCTCCATGGATCATCTGCTAGTGTTGAGACTCTCTGCTGCTTGTGTTGTCTTTCCAGATCTGCAAGTTGTGCTTTTAGGAACTTCATTTCAGCTTCCTTCTCAGTCTGGGCAACGCTTCTTGTGCTTACCATGCCTGGGTTGTTGTAAGCCATCTGAAGTAATTCATTATGAATACCAAGAATTTTATTCTTGATTTCATAGATGATTCCTTCAAGTCCAGTCATCCTGTTGGACAGGGCTGCTTGGGACTTCAAGAGATCCTCTTGCTTTGCAATGATGGATCTAAGAGCGTTGTTTTGAGCAACAGCGTTTTCACTCTGCCAGTTCAAAGTGGCTTCAGCAGGGGTAACCTGGTGTTGGACACCATTTGCACCTATGGTGGTTGGGTTCTCAATCTTCCAACTATGTCGAGCCTTTTGCTGGACATTCTCAAAGGTGGATAAAGGTGGGAATTCGGTGTGGTAATTTTGGGGTGAGGGTGCTGGTGTAAGTGTGAAACATTCTTTGGGTGGTGTGGGTGGATGTTTCAGTGGTGGAGGAGGTGATGGTTTTGGTGGTTTAGGTTTGGGTTTTGAATCACCATACAGGACATAGTAGTCAAACTTTCCTGATGGTTCACCAAGAAGACCAACTGTTGGGTCTCCAGCTTCATACCTCTGTTTGAGAGTAAACTGGGAACCTTTCTTCTTTCTCTGGTTGTCTTCTTCTTCATACTCTAGCTTATCTGCCTCATCAAGGCAGTCTTGACAGTCACATACATCGAAAGGATTATGTGGTGTCTGTGCTGGAGCTTCTACCGGTTGCATCATATGCATCGAGGAGAAAACATCTCTTCGATATTGTCTGTCAAACCTGACTTCGACATGTCCATCCTGGTGACGGATGAACTCTGGAGTTGTCGTTGTTTGGACCGGTGCTTGATGGATCTGTTCGTAATTAGTTATCCATTTTTCTGGAAGTAGCTTTGTAAGCTCTTCTCTGGATAGCTGCTTAGGAACATATGTGCAGGTTGGCGTTGCATTAGAATCGATGTCTATGAGCAGCGCATCACCTGAGTTGTCTTGGCCTGGAACCATAAGATCTAAGGCATGATCTTGAACTCTGTAAGCCATCTGGTAATGGAAAGTAGCCTGAAAAGTGTTGACCTGTGGAGTACCACCGATCTGGATCTGGGCTTTTAAGGCTGTTAAGAGTGAAGGGTCATTAAGGGGCATACAGAAGTTTGGATAGAAGGTGACAAAGACCGTTCCGGCGTTCAAGGTGGTTTGTATGGTACCAATACAAGCATGTTGATACTGTACAAATCTTGTATCGACTAAAGCGATTCGAGAGAACGCTGGTAACCCTTTCCTTCCATGGAAAGTAAGGGCTAATCTAATGGCACCAAAGTGGATATGTGTATATCCTTGGGCAAGACAGATCCTTGGAAGATCTGGGGGTAGGGATAGGGTGACAAGGTGTTCAGACGTTGTGGCAGGGAGTTGGTGTGAGTTATATTTGGAAGCTTGGACAAACTCCTTGACAATAGGACTGGACGAAGAACCTATAATCCTTTTTACCTTTGTGGATAAAGAATTATGAGGTTTGGAAAAGACACTATAAGGGTTTACTATGGGCATACTAGTAATAGGGATTTTAGAATCATCGGACATATATGAGATTTCATATAGTTGATCAATTCTAGACGCAGACGATCTTCTTAAAGAAGAACTAGAACGGGATAGACCTTGATCTTGATTCATAACTGGGTTTAGACTCCTCTAACAATTATCAAGTTTTCCCAGCTCGTACCAAATTGAGACTTACCGCGACCCTCTGTCGTCTTACCACTCACAACAAGCTGTCTACGACTCGATAAAGGTTCAGTGTGTCGGACCAGTCTGTTCAAGCCTTGTAAGGTTAGTTTTCTGTTGTGACAGATCAGGAGCTAAGCCTGCAATCACAGAGCATACTAATCAAACCTTAGAAAGGAGGAACAGGAGCGCTTATGGCTCTGATACCAGATAAGGGGGGGGGGGGTTATGGCTGATCTATATAAGACCAGTAAAAGGGGGTTTATGGCTCTGATCTATATAAGACCAGTAAAAGACTCTAGACTCGAGAACAAGAGAGAAACTAGAGAGAGAGTTATAGAAGAAGATTTTATTTCTTTCCAAGGATGGATTACAAATGAGGGGAGGCCTTCCTTTTATAGACCAAGGAAAGGCACTATGACATCATGCATGACCTCATGATACATAATTCATGTGGGCCAGCTTACAATAATTCAAACAAGAATACAAAAACAAATACGTAAGCGCTTACATCACTTTAAGAGTGATTAAGCTTTATTTATCCTAAGCACACCATTAACCACTTTAAGAGTGATTAACCTATTACACAAATAAAACACTCATAAAATATTAAACACACTTAATCATACTAGAATCTTCTTCTTTGTGGATAAGCCAGATTACTTCCAGTGGGAATCTGGGTGAGATGGGTCGTCTTCATACGGGTCTGCTGGATCGTCGTCTTCGTAGGGATCTGGTGAGTCATCTGCTTGCGAGTTACTAGCTTCAGGCGGCTTTGCTGGATCGTCATCTTCATAGGGATCTTTTCCGTTTGGCAAGAGGCCTTCGGCTTTTAACCTGTCACGAAATTCTTTTGGCGGGGTCCAGATGTCTACTTTGATCCAATCTTTAGCTATCTCTGGGATGGGACGAAAGAGGTGTCCTGGAGGCTGAGGAGGTCCACTAATTATGTGCACCTTGTTGAAGAATGGGTGTTTGCCATAATAGCTGATTTGGGCCTCTTCCCATTCGTTTGCCTGCTTGTCATCTTCCTTATAAACTTCTTCTTCTGTTAGGACCTTTATAGGTATGCTTTCGACGTCGACGAAGTTTATTGTTGCCATCTTTTTCCTGAGTTGTATCCAGTCTGTATACCTGTTTGTTTTGAAGTATACATCCGATGGATTTACATCATACCATGCCTGGATGAATGTGTGAGGGGCACGATACACATATTTTGTCGCATACAAACTAGGTTTGTTGAATAGGACAAGACAGTGTTTTTTGGGAGATGTTCCCATGGCCTCGACCCATTTTTGTGTAGGGAGAAACCATTCCAGGAGCTTTATTGTACCTTTTTCTTCCTCAGACAGCAGTCCAGTCTGACTTTCTAATAGATAGGCATTTAGTTTTGCAGAATTGAATGTCACGGCTATTGTGAAAGTCTCAAAGAGGAACCAAAGAAAGCACAGGGTTTCTTTTGGTAGCCTTTTCAAGTTCCTAATATAGAAGATATTTAGGAATGGGTAGTCTGGGCTAAACCTGGATCCTGTTAGTACCGACCCATTTGCCTCTAGGGCGATGGTAAGGAGGCTTTTGTAGTTTAGGGAGCCTTCCCTAATGTTATGGGTTTTGATTACCTCCATAACCTCTTCAGGGATATCTTTCCATTTAGGCTCTTGGTGGAGAGGGGTTTTCTCAGAGGGTATTGAGGTACTCATTGTGTTTGGTGAAGGTGGACTGGTGGTTTGATGGTCCATCTTCGGGTTTGTGGTGCCCTTTAAATAGGCGTCTGGCTTCGTTGAGAAGCTTTGTTGGATATCTTGAACAGTGATGGATGGATTCTCCATCATCAGTATCCTGTTGTTGATTTTAGTTGCCTTTGGGCCCTTTCGTCTCTCAAGGGGTTGATGATCTTGAGACGTGTTGGGTTTGTGTCCACGTATCTTTTCCCGATATGACCCGACTGCTTTTTTCTGCGGGATTTGTTTTTCCACTGTTGGAGGATTCTCTAAAGTGGGTGATGCAGTAGCAGTGTTTGGTCTTATCTTGCAAGTGGGTTTCGTGTCAGCATTATCTTCTTTTTTGCGAGTGGGCTCTTTCTTTTTTAAAGCTGACATATTCTCCCTAGTGGGCAAGATTACTGTAGGGAGGGAATCTCGAACGTGGTCTGTTGGTCCTTGGTGTCTGGTGGTGTGTGGGACCGACTTTCTTTGTGGCCTGTTTTTCCGATAGCTGTTTTTCCGGCGAGGAATGCTGTCGGCCATGTAGATAGTCATTAGACCGGTGTCTGAGTCAGATTGCTCATCTGAACTGTCCTCTGAGCTTGAACCATAGAAGATAGAACAGATTGTGTTTTCTCCTGGTTCATCTTCTAGAGAGTACAAGAACTCTATTTCAGAGACGTCAACTGGCTCTATCTTGTTGATTGCTTCAACAAGGGCTTGGGTCTTTCTTCTGTCTTTGCAATCTTTTGCAAAGTGACCCTGTTTGTTGCATACATAGCAACGGTCAGTGTCTCTGCCTCGTCTTGGCTTTTTGCTCAAGAATTTCCAGTTCTTGTTGGATCGTCTCTCGGTTTTCCTTGAGGTGTTTAGACCTTTAAGGATTTTAGACCCTTTTGGACAGACACATGCAGACTCTTCTTTGCATCCGATCTTTAGATGTTTGTCACTGCAAGCTGAGCCTAGGCGCCTTCCCGTTTTTTCAAACTCGGCTAAGAATCGCTGTTGGTTACACAGTTTGGTTAGAGCATTCATGATCAACTGGTAGAGGCCTCCTAGCGAGACATTGGCTACCGTTTGATTTTTGTTTTCTAACATCCTGTACGCTTCATTTGTCAGCGACTCTGGGAATGAGTTGAGAAAGACTTGCTTGAGGTTCACATCATCGATGCCGTTCAGGCAGTAGAACCTTTCAGACATTCGATTGTAGTGCTTTTCAAGGTCTTTCTGTTTGAAAGAACAACATTTCATTTTTAAGAACTCATCCCTAGCTCGTATCTTATATTCAATAGGATTTCCAACAAATTCAAGTTGGATTTCTCTTATGAATGCTTCTGGAGCCTGGCATTGAAGGAGTTGGAGATGTCGGTATTCTCCAAGGCTAAGATACCAATCCCTGAGTCTTCCTTGGCATCTTGCTAGAAACCTTTTGATGACCATGGCAATGTCATAGTATTGGAGTTCTGCTTCACACCATGTTAGCATTTCAATACTTCTATCAAGCCATTTTGATGGTGGGATGTCATCAAAGGTGAATTTGATCTTTGAGTCTGTGACTGGATGTTGTTGTTGGTTTCCACTGTGAGCCGCATGGTTGGAGGCATTATCATCATTTTCATTCACTTCGGAATGAAAATCATACCTCTCAGTATGTTCGGGTTCAGTCATGAAGAGGTGTTCAAACTCTTCTGTCGGGCTTATGTCTTCATATGACTTTGGCGTGGAACCTTCTGAACATGGGTCAGACTCGTCATCTGATTGTGTTGTAATGACCGGTGCCATAGTCGGCACATGCTGGTTGTTTTTGCTCATAGCATGTAAAAACGAGGATATGGGGTTATCTCCTTCCTTCTTTATGGCTTTAGATGAAGCCATCATCATGCTTTCATCAGCAACCTTCTTGCCCGTTGATGGGTCTTGTGGTTTGCTTGTAGATGGTTTCTGATTTGAGCTGTCAGATGTCATGGAAGTTGCAGGAGATGACCTTTGTTTCCTTGCTTTGATCTTAGCTTGCTCACTTGACCATAATCGTAAAGACGGTGAGTCTTCAGGATATGATGAAATTTGTAGTGGTTGAGGATCAAAGGCTGCTCTCACGAATGGTGAGGAGGGTAGTCTCCATGGATCATCTGCTAGTGTTGAGACTCTCTGCTGCTTGTGTTGTCTTTCCAGATCTGCAAGCTGTGCTTTTAGGAACTTCATCTTAGCTTCCTTCTCAGTCTGGGCAACGCTTCTTGTGCTTACCATGCCTGGGTTGTTGTAAGCCATCTGAAGTAATTCATTATGAATACCAAGAATTTTATTCTTGATTTCATAGATGATTCCTTCAAGTCCAGTCATCCTGTTGGACAGGGCTGCTTGGGACTTTAAGAGATCCTCTTGCTTTGCAATGATGGATCTAAGAGCGTTGTTTTGAGCAACAGCGTTTTCACTTTGCCAGTTCAAAGTGGCTTCAGCAGGGGTAATCTGGTGTTGGACACCATTTGCACCTATGGTGGTTGGGTTTTCAATCTTCCAACTATGTCGAGCCTTTTGCTGGACATTCTCAAAGGTGGATAAAGGTGGGAATTCGGTGTGATAGTTTTGGGGTGAGGGTGCTGGTGTAAGGGTGAAACATTCTTTGGGTGGTGTGGGAGGATGTTTCAGTGGTGGAGGAGGTGATGGTTTTGGTTTTGAATCACCATACAGGACATAGTAGTCAAACTTTCCTGATGGTTCACCGAGAAGACCAACTGTTGGGTCTCCAGCTTCATACCTCTGTTTGAGAGTAAACTGGGAACCTTTCTTCTTTCTCTGGTTGTCTTCTTCTTCATACTCTAGCTTATCTGCCTCATCAAGGCAGTCTTGACAGTCACATACATCGAAAGGATTATGTGGTGTCTGTGCTGGAGCTTCTACCGGTTGCATCATATGCATCGAGGAGAAAACATCTCTTCGATCTTGTCTGTCAAACCTGACTTCGACATGTCCATCCTGGTGACGGATGAACTCTGGAGTTGTCGTTGTTTGGACCGGTGCTTTTAATAAGGGGGGGGGGGTTTATGGCTGATCTATATAAGACCAGTAAAAGGGGGTTTATGGCTCTGATCTATATAAGACCAGTAAAAGACTCTAGACTCAAGAACAAGAGAGAAACTAGAGAGAGAGTTATAGAAGAAGATTTTATTTCTTTCCAAGGATGGATTACAAATGAAGAGAGGCCTTCCTTTTATAGACCAAGGAAAGGCACTATGACATCATGCATGACCTCATGATACATAATTCATGTGGGCCAGCTACAATAATTCAAACAAGAATACAAAAACAAATACGTAAGCGCTTACATCACTTTAAGAGTGATTAAGCTTTATTTATCCTAAGCACACCATTAACCACTATAAGAGTGATTAACCTATTACACAAATAAAACACTCATAAAATATTACTCATTCTAGAATCTTCTTCTTTATGGATAACCCAGATTACTTCCAGCGGGAATCTGGGTGAGATGGGTCGTCTTCATACGGGTCTGCTGGATCGTCGTCTTCGTAGGGATCCGGTGAGTCATCTGCTTGCGAGTCACTAGCTTTAGGCGGCTTTGCTGGATCGTCATCTTCATAGGGATCTTTTCCGTTTGGCAAGAGGCCTTCGGCTTTTAACCTGTCACGAAATTCCTTTGGCGGGGTCCAGATGTCTACTTTGATCCAATCTTTAGCTATCTCTGGGATGGGACGAAAGAGGTTTCCTGGAGGCTGAGGAGGTCCACTAATTATGTGCACCTTGTTGAAGAATGGGTGTTTGCCATAATAGCTTATTTGGGCCTCTTCCCATTCGTTAGCCTGCTTGTCATCTTCCTTATAAACTTCTTCTTCTGTTAGGACCTTTATAGGTATGCTTTCGACGTCGACGAAGTTTATTGTTGCCATCTTTTTCCTGAGTTGTATCCATTCTGTATACCTGTTAGTTTTGAAGTATACATCCGATGGATTTACCTCATACCATGCCTGGATGAATGTGTGAGGGGCACGATACACATATTTTGTCGCATACAAACTAGGTTTGTTGAATAGGACAAGACAGTGTTTCTTGGGAGATGTTCCCATGGCTTCGACCCATTTTTGTGTCGGGAGAAACCATTCCAGGAGCTTTATTGTACCTTTTTCTTCCTCAGACAGCAGTCCAGTCTGACTTTCTAATAGGTAGGCATTTAGTTTTGCAGAATTGAATGCCACGGCTATTGTGAAAGTCTCAAGGAGGAACCAAAGAAAGCACAGGGTTTCTTTTGGTAGCCTCTTCAAGTTCCTAATGTAGAAGATATTTAGGAATGGGTAGTCTGGGCTGAACCTGGATCCTGTTAGTACCGACCCGTTTGCCTCTAGGGCGATGGTAAGGAGGCTTTTGTAGTTTAGGGAGCCTTCCTTAATGTTATGGGTTTTGATTACCTCCATAACCTCTTCAGGGATATCTTTCCATTTAGGCTCTTGGTGGAGAGGGGTTTTCTCAGAGGGTATTGAGGTACTCATTGTGTTTGGTGAAGGTGGACTGGTGGTTTGATGGTCCATCTTCGGGTTTGTGGTGCCCTTTAAATAGGCGTCTGGCTTCGTTGAGAAGCTTTGTTGGATATCTTGAACAGTGATGGATGGATTCTCCATCATCAGTATCCTGTTGTTGATTTTAGTTGCCTTTGGGCCCTTTCGTCTCTCAAGGGGTTGATGATCTTGAGACGTGTTGGGTTTGTGTCCACGTATCTTTTCCCGATATGACCCGACTGCTTTTTTCTGCGGGATTCGTTTTTCCACTGTTGGAGGATTCTCTAAAGTGGGTGATGCAGTAGCAGTGTTTGGTCTTATCTTGCAAGTGGGTTTCGTGTCAGCATTATCTTCTTTTTTGCTAGTGGGCTCTTTCTTTTTTAAAGCTGACATATTCTCCCTAGTGGGCAAGATTACTGTAGGGAGGGAATCTCGAACGTGGTCTGTTGATCCTTGGTGTCTGGTGGTGTGTGGGACCGACTTTCTTTGTGGCCTGTTTTTCCGATAGCTGTTTTTCCGGCGAGGAATGCTGTCGGCCATGTAGATAGTCATTAGACCGGTGTCTGAGTCAGATTGCTCATCTGAACTGTCCTCTGAGCTTGAACCATAGAAGATAGAACAGATTGTGTTTTCTCCTGGTTCATCTTCTAGAGAGTACAAGAACTCTATTTCAGAGACGTCAACTGGCTCTATCTTGTTGATTGCTTCAACAAGGGCTTGGGTCTTTCTTCCGTCTTTGCAATCTTTTGCAAAGTGACCCTGTTTGTTGCATACATAGCAACGGTCAGTGTCTCTGCCTCGTCTTGGCTTTTTGCTCAAGAATTTCCAGTTCTTGTTGGATCGTCTCTCGGTTTTCCTTGAGGTGTTTAGACCTTTAAGGATTTTAGACCCTTTTGGACAGACACATGCAGACTCTTCTTTGCATCCGATCTTTAGATGTTTGTCACTGCAAGCTGAGCCTAGGCGCCTTCCCGTTTTTTCAAACTCGGCTAAGAATCGCTGTTGGTTACACAGTTTGGTTAGAGCATTCATGATCAACTGGTAGAGGCCTCCTAGCGAGACATTGGCTACCGTTTGATTTTTGTTTTCTAACATCCTGTACGCTTCATTTGTCAGCGACTCTGGGAATGAGTTGAGAAAGACTTGCTTGAGGTTCACATCATCGATGCCGTTCAGGCAGTAGAACCTTTCAGACATTCGATTGTAGTGCTTTTCAAGGTCTTTCTGTTTGAAAGAACAACATTTCATTTTTAAGAACTCATCCCTAGCTCGTATCTTATATTCAATAGGATTTCCAACAAATTCAAGTTGGATTTCTCTTATGAATGCTTCTGGAGCCTGGCATTGAAGGAGTTGGAGATGTCGGTATTCTCCAAGGCTAAGATACCAATCTCTGAGTCTTCCTTGGCATCTTGCTAGAAACCTTTTGATGACCATGGCAATGTCATAGTATTGGAGTTCTGCTTCACACCATGTTAGCATTTCAATACTTCTATCAAGCCATTTTGATGGTGGAATGTCATCAAAGGTGAATTTGATCTTTGAGTCTGTGACTGGATGTTGTTGTTGGTTTCCACTGTGAGCCGCATGGTTGGAGGCATTATCATCATTTTCATTCACTTCGGAATGAAAATCATACCTCTCAGTATGTTCGGGTTCAGTCATGAAGAGGTGTTCAAACTCTTCTGTCGGGCTTATGTCTTCATATGACTTTGGCGTGGAACCTTCTGAACATGGGTCAGACTCGTCATCTGATTGTGTTGTAATGACCGGTGCCATAGTCGGCACATGCTGGTTGTTTTTGCTCATAGCATGTAAAAACGAGGAGATGGGGTT
Source organism: Tagetes erecta (assembly GCA_030867185.1). Classification (NCBI taxonomy): domain Eukaryota; kingdom Viridiplantae; phylum Streptophyta; class Magnoliopsida; order Asterales; family Asteraceae; genus Tagetes; species Tagetes erecta. The sequence goes on from CM061497.1 coordinate 11,444,919, forward strand.
ATCTCCTTCCTTCTTTATGGCTTTAGATGAAGCCATCATCATGCTTTCATCAGCAACCTTCTTGCCCGTTGATGGGTCTTGTGGTTTGCTTGTAGATGGTTTCTGATTTGAGCTGTCAGATGTCATGGAAGTTGCAGGAGATGACCTTTGTTTCCTTGCTTTGATCTTAGCTTGCTCACTTGACCATAATCGTAAAGACGGTGAGTCTTCAGGATATGATGAAATTTGTAGTGGTTGAGGATCAAAGGCTGCTCTCACAAATGGTGAGGAGGGTAATCTCCATGGATCATCTGCTAGTGTTGAGACTCTCTGCTGCTTGTGTTGTCTTTCCAGATCTGCAAGCTGTGCTTTTAGGAACTTCATCTTAGCTTCCTTCTCAGTCTGGGCAACGCTTCTTGTGCTTACCATGCCTGGGTTGTTGTAAGCCATCTGAAGTAATTCATTATGAATACCAAGAATTTTATTCTTGATTTCATAGATGATTCCTTCAAGTCCAGTCATCCTGTTGGACAGGGCTGCTTGGGACTTTAAGAGATCCTCTTGCTTTGCAATGATGGATCTAAGAGCGTTGTTTTGAGCAACAGCGTTTTCACTTTGCCAGTTCAAAGTGGCTTCAGCAGGGGTAATCTGGTGTTGGACACCATTTGCACCTATGGTGGTTGGGTTTTCAATCTTCCAACTATGTCGAGCCTTTTGCTGGACATTCTCAAAGGTGGATAAAGGTGGGAATTCGGTGTGATAGTTTTGGGGTGAGGGTGCTGGTGTAAGGGTGAAACATTCTTTGGGTGGTGTGGGAGGATGTTTCAGTGGTGGAGGAGGTGATGGTTTTGGTTTTGAATCACCATACAGGACATAGTAGTCAAACTTTCCTGATGGTTCACCGAGAAGACCAACTGTTGGGTCTCCAGCTTCATACCTCTGTTTGAGAGTAAACTGGGAACCTTTCTTCTTTCTCTGGTTGTCTTCTTCTTCATACTCTAGCTTCTCTGCCTCATCAAGGCAGTCTTGACAGTCACATACATCGAAAGGATTATGTGGTGTCTGTGCTGGAGCTTCTACCGGTTGCATCATATGCATCGAGGAGAAAACATCTCTTCGATCTTGTCTGTCAAACCTGACTTCGACATGTCCATCCTGGTGACGGATGAACTCTGGAGTTGTCGTTGTTTGGACCGGTGCTTGATGGATCTGTTCGTAATTAGTTATCCATTTTTCTGGAAGTAGCTTTGTGAGCTCTTCTCTGGATAACTGTTTAGGAACATATGTGCAGGTTGGCGTTGCATTAGAATCGATGTCTATGAGCAGCGCATCACCTGAGTTGTCTTGGCCTGGAACCATAAGATCCAAGGCATGATCTTGAACTCTGTAAGCCATCTGATAATGGAAAGTAGCCTGAAAAGTGTTGACCTGTGGAGTACCACCGATCTGGATCTGGGCTTTTAAGGCTGTTAAGAGTGAAGGGTCATTAAGGGGCATACAGAAGTTTGGATAGAAGGTGACAAAGACCGTTCCGGCGTTCAAGGTGGTTTGTATGGTACCAATACAAGCGTGTTGATACTGTACAAATCTTGTATCGACTAAAGCGATTCGAGAGAACGCTGGTAACCCTTTCCTTCCATGGAAAGTAAGGGCTAATCTAATGGCACCAAAGTGGATATGTGTATATCCTTGGGCAAGACAGATCCTTGGAAGATCTGGGGGTAGGGATAGGGTGACTAGGTGTTCAGACGTTGTGGCAGGGAGTTGGTGTGAGTTATACTTGGACGTTTGAACAAACTCCTTGACCAGCGGGCTAGACGAAGAACCTATAATCCTTTTTACCTTCGTGGATAAAGAATTATGAGGCTTGGAGAAGACACTATAGGGGTTGACTATGGGCATACTAGTAATAGGGATTTTAGAATCATCGGACATATATGAGATTTCATATAGTTGATCAATTCTAGACGCAGACGATCTTCTTAAAGAAGAACTAGAACGGGATAGACCTTGATCTTGATTCATAACTGGGTTTAGACTCCTCTAACAATTATCAAGTTTTCCCAGCTCGTACCAAATTGAGACTTACCGCGACCCTCTGTCGTCTTACCACTCACAACAAGCTGTCTACGACTCGATAAAGGTTCAGTGTGTCGGACCAGTCTGTTCAAGCCTTGTAAGGTTAGTTTTCTGTTGTGACAGATCAGGAGCTAAGCCTGCAATCACAGAGCATACTAATCAAACCTTAGAAAGGAGGAACAGGAGCGCTTATGGCTCTGATACCAGATAATAGGGGGGGGTTTATGGCTGATCTATATAAGACCAGTAAAAGGGGTTATGGCTCTGATCTATATAAGACCAGTAAAAGGGGTTATGGCTCTGATCTATATAAGACCAGTAAAAGACTCTAGACTCAAGAACAAGAGAGAGACTAGAGAGAGTTATAGAAGAAGATTTTATTTCTTTCCAAGGATGGATTACAAATGAAGAGAGGCCTTCCTTTTATAGACCAAGGAAAGGCACTATGACATCATGCATGACCTCATGATACATAATTCATGTGGGCCAGCTTACAATAATTCAAACAAGAATACAAAAACAAATACGTAAGCGCTTACATCACTTTAAGAGTGATTAAGCTTTATTTATCCTAAGCACACTATTAACCACTTTAAGAGTGATTAATCTAAGAAAACACTTATAAAATACTAAACACACTTAAACACACTTGAATCTTCTTCTTTACGGATAAGCCAGATTACTTCCAGCGGGAATCTGGATGGGATGGGTCGTCTTCATACGGGTCTGCTGGATCGTCGTCTTCGTAGGAATCTGGTGAGTCATCTGCTTGCGAGTCACTAGCTTCAGGCGGCTTTGCTGGATTGTCATCTTCATAGGGATCTTTTCCGTTTGGCAAGAGGCCTTCGGCTTTTAACCTGTCACGAAAATCTTTTGGTGGGGTCCAGATGTCTACTTTGATCCAATCTTTAGCTATCTCTGGGATGGGACGAAAGAGGTGTCCTGGAGGCTGAGGAGGTCCACTAATTATGTGCACCTTGTTGAAGAATGGGTGTTTGCCATAATAGCTGATTTGGGCCTCTTCCCATTCGTTAGCCTGCTTGTCATCTTCTTTATAAACTTCTTCTTCTGTTAGGACCTTTATAGGTATGCCTTCGACGTCGACGAAGTTTATTGTTGCCATCTTCTTCCTGAGTTGTATCCATTCTGTATACCTGTTAGTTTTGAAGTATACATCCGATGGATTTACCTCATACCATGCCTGGATGAATGTGTGAGGGGCACGATACACATATTTTGTCGCATACAAACTAGGTTTGTTGAATAGGACAAGACAGTGTTTCTTGGGAGATGTTCCCATGGCTTCGACCCATTTTTGTATAGGGAGAAACCATTCCAGGAGCTTTATTGTACCTTTTTCTTCCTCAGACAGCAGTCCAGTCTGACTTTCTAATAGGTAGGCATTTAGCTTTGCAGAATTGAATGCCATGGCTATTGTGAAAGTCTCAAGGAGGAACCAAAGAAAGCACAGGGTTTCTTTTGGTAGCCTTTTCAAGTTCCTAATATAGAAGATATTTAGGAATGGGTAGTCTGGGCTAAACCTGGATCCTGTTAGTACCGACCCATTTGCCTCTAGGGCGATAGTAAGGAGGCTTTTGTAGTTTAGGGAGCCTTCCTTAATGTTATGGGTTTTGATTACCTCCATAACCTCTTCAGGGATATCTTTCCATTTAGGCTCTTGGTGGAGAGGGGTTTTCTCAGAGGGTATTGAGGTACTCATTGTGTTTGGTGAAGGTGGACTGGTGGTTTGATGGTCCATCTTCGGGTTTGTGGTGCCCTTTAAATAGGCGTCTGGCTTCGTTGAGAAGCTTTGTTGGATATGTTGAACAGTGATGGATGGATTCTCCATCATCAGTATCCTGTTGTTGATTTTAGTTGCCTTTGGGCCCTTTCGTCTCTCAAGGGGTTGATAATCTTGAGACGTGTTGGGTTTGTGTCCACGTATCTTTTCCCGATATGACCCGACTGCTTTTTTCTGCGGGATTCGTTTTTCCACTGTTGGAGGATTCTTTGCAGTAGCAGTGTTCGGTCTTATCTTGCAAGTGGGTTTCGTGTCAGCATTATCTTCTTTTTTACGAGTGGGCTCTTTCTTTTTTAAAGCTGACATATTCTCCCTAGTGGGCAAGATTACTGTAGGGAGGGAATCTTGAACGTGGTCTGTTGGTCCTTGCTGTCCGGTGGTGTGTGGGACCGACCTTCTTTGTGACATGTTTTTCCGATGGCTGTTTTTCCGGCGAGGAATGCTGTCAGCCATGTAGAAAGTCATTAGACCGGTGTCTGAGTCGGATTGCTCATCTGAACTGTCATCTGAGCTTGAACCATAGAAGATAGAACAGATTGTATTTTCTCCTGGTTCATCTTCTAGAGAGTACAAGAACTCTATTTCAGAGACGTCAACTGGTTCTATCTTGTTGATTGCTTCAACAAGGGCTTGGGTCTTTCTTCTGTCTTTGCAATCTTTTGCAAAGTGACCCTGTTTGTTGCATACATAGCAACGGTCAGTGTCTCTGCCTCGTCTTGGCTTTTTGCTCAAGAATTTCCAGTTCTTGTTGGATCGTCTCTCGGTTTTCCTTGAGGTGTTTAGACCTTTAAGGATTTTAGACCCTTTTGGACAGACACATGCAGACTCTTCTTTGCATCCGATCTTTAGATGTTTGTCACTGCAAGCTGAGCCTAGGCGCTTTCCCGTTTTTTCAAACTCGGCTAAGAATCGCTGTTGGTTACACAGTTTGGTTAGAGCATTCATGATCAACTGGTAGAGGCCTCCCAGCGAGACATTGGCTACCGTTTGATTTTTGTTCTCTAACATCCTGTACGCTTCATTTGTCAGCGACTCTGGGAATGAGTTGAGAAAGACTTGCTTGAGGTTCACATCATCGAAGCCGTTCAGGCAGTAGAACCTTTCAGACATTCGATTGTAGTGCTTTTCAAGGTCTTTCTGTTTGAAAGAACAACATTTCATTTTTAAGAACTCATCCCTAGCTCGTATCTTATATTCAATAGGATTTCCAACAAATTCAAGTTGGATTTCTCTTATGAATGCTTCAGGAGCCTGGCATTGAAGGAGTTGGAGATGTCGGTATTCTCCAAGGCTAAGATACCAATCTCTGAGTCTTCCTTGGCATCTTGCTAAAAACCTTTTGATGACCATGGCAATGTCATAGTATTGAAGTTCTGCTTCACACCATGTTAGCATTTCAATACTTCTATCAAGCCATTTTGATGGTGGGATGTCATCAAAGGTGAATTTGATCTTTGAGTCTGTGACTGGATGTTGTTGTTGGTTTCCACTGTGAGCCGCATGATTGGAGGCATTATCATCATTTTCATTTACTTCGGAATGAAAATCATACCTCTCAGTGCGTTCTGGTTCAGTCATGAAGAGGTGTTCAAACTCTTCTGTCGGGCTTACGTCTTCATATGACTTTGGCGTGGAACCTTCTGAACATGGGTCAGACTCGTCATCTGATTGTGTTGTAATGACTGGTGCCATAGTTGGCACGTTCTGGTTGTTTTTGCTCATAGCATGTAAGAACGAGGATATGGGGTTATCTTCTCCCTTTCCTATGGCTTTAGATGAAGCCATCATCATGCTATCATCAGCAACCTTCTTGCCCGTTGATGGATCTTGTGGCTTGCTTGTAGATGGTCTCTGATTTGAGCTGTCAGATGTCATGGAGGTTGCAGGAGATGACCTTTGTTTTCTTGCTTTGATCTTAGCTTGCTCACTTGACCATAATCGTAAAGACGGTGAGTCTTCAGGATATGATGAAATTTGCAGTGGTTGAGGATCAAAGGCTGCTCTCACGAATGGTGAGGATGGTAGTCTCCATGGATCATCTGCTAGTGTTGAGACTCTCTGCTGCTTGTGTTGTCTTTCCAGATCTGCAAGTTGTGCTTTTAGGAACTTCATTTCAGCTTCCTTCTCAGTCTGGGCAACGCTTCTTGTGCTTACCATGCCTGGGTTGTTGTAAGCCATCTGAAGTAATTCATTATGAATACCAAGAATTTTATTCTTGATTTCATAGATGATTCCTTCAAGTCCAGTCATCCTGTTGGACAGGGCTGCTTGGGACTTCAAGAGATCCTCTTGCTTTGCAATGATGGATCTAAGAGCGTTGTTTTGAGCAACAGCGTTTTCACTCTGCCAGTTCAAAGTGGCTTCAGCAGGGGTAACCTGGTGTTGGACACCATTTGCACCTATGGTGGTTGGGTTCTCAATCTTCCAACTATGTCGAGCCTTTTGCTGGACATTCTCAAAGGTGGATAAAGGTGGGAATTCGGTGTGGTAATTTTGGGGTGAGGGTGCTGGTGTAAGTGTGAAACATTCTTTGGGTGGTGTGGGTGGATGTTTCAGTGGTGGAGGAGGTGATGGTTTTGGTGGTTTAGGTTTGGGTTTTGAATCACCATACAGGACATAGTAGTCAAACTTTCCTGATGGTTCACCAAGAAGACCAACTGTTGGGTCTCCAGCTTCATACCTCTGTTTGAGAGTAAACTGGGAACCTTTCTTCTTTCTCTGGTTGTCTTCTTCTTCATACTCTAGCTTATCTGCCTCATCAAGGCAGTCTTGACAGTCACATACATCGAAAGGATTATGTGGTGTCTGTGCTGGAGCTTCTACCGGTTGCATCATATGCATCGAGGAGAAAACATCTCTTCGATATTGTCTGTCAAACCTGACTTCGACATGTCCATCCTGGTGACGGATGAACTCTGGAGTTGTCGTTGTTTGGACCGGTGCTTGATGGATCTGTTCGTAATTAGTTATCCATTTTTCTGGAAGTAGCTTTGTAAGCTCTTCTCTGGATAGCTGCTTAGGAACATATGTGCAGGTTGGCGTTGCATTAGAATCGATGTCTATGAGCAGCGCATCACCTGAGTTGTCTTGGCCTGGAACCATAAGATCTAAGGCATGATCTTGAACTCTGTAAGCCATCTGGTAATGGAAAGTAGCCTGAAAAGTGTTGACCTGTGGAGTACCACCGATCTGGATCTGGGCTTTTAAGGCTGTTAAGAGTGAAGGGTCATTAAGGGGCATACAGAAGTTTGGATAGAAGGTGACAAAGACCGTTCCGGCGTTCAAGGTGGTTTGTATGGTACCAATACAAGCATGTTGATACTGTACAAATCTTGTATCGACTAAAGCGATTCGAGAGAACGCTGGTAACCCTTTCCTTCCATGGAAAGTAAGGGCTAATCTAATGGCACCAAAGTGGATATGTGTATATCCTTGGGCAAGACAGATCCTTGGAAGATCTGGGGGTAGGGATAGGGTGACAAGGTGTTCAGACGTTGTGGCAGGGAGTTGGTGTGAGTTATACTTGGACGTTTGAACAAACTCCTTGACCAGCGGGCTAGACGAAGAACCTATAATCCTTTTTACCTTCGTGGATAAAGAAGTATGAGGCTTGGAGAAGACACTATAGGGGTTGACTATGGGCATACTAGTAATAGGGATTTTAGAATCATCGGACATATATGAGATTTCATATAGTTGATCAATTCTAGACGCAGACGATCTTCTTAAAGAAGAACTAGAACGGGATAGACCTTGATCTTGATTCATAACTGGGTTTAGACTCCTCTAACAATTATCAAGTTTTCCCAGCTCGTACCAAATTGAGACTTACCGCGACCCTCTGTCGTCTTACCACTCACAACAAGCTGTCTACGACTCGATAAAGGTTCAGTGTGTCGGACCAGTCTGTTCAAGCCTTGTAAGGTTAGTTTTCTGTTGTGACAGATCAGGAGCTAAGCCTGCAATCACAGAGCATACTAATCAAACCTTAGAAAGGAGGAACAGGAGCGCTTATGGCTCTGATACCAGATAAGGGGGGGGGGTTTATGGCTGATCTATATAAGACCAGTAAAAGGGGTTATGGCTCTGATCTATATAAGACCAGTAAAAGACTCTAGACTCAAGAACAAGAGAGAGACTAGAGAGAGTTATAGAAGAAGATTTTATTTCTTTCCAAGGATGGATTACAAATGAAGAGAGGCCTTCCTTTTATAGACCAAGGAAAGGCACTATGACATCATGCATGACCTCATGATACATAATTCATGTGGGCCAGCTTACAATAATTCAAACAAGAATACAAAAACAAATACGTAAGCGCTTACATCACTTTAAGAGTGATTAAGCTTTATTTATCCTAAGCACACTATTAACCACTTTAAGAGTGATTAATCTAAGAAAACACTTATAAAATACTAAACACACTTAAACACACTTGAATCTTCTTCTTTACGGATAAGCCAGATTACTTCCAGCGGGAATCTGGATGGGATGGGTCGTCTTCATACGGGTCTGCTGGATCGTCGTCTTCGTAGGAATCTGGTGAGTCATCTGCTTGCGAGTCACTAGCTTCAGGCGGCTTTGCTGGATTGTCATCTTCATAGGGATCTTTTCCGTTTGGCAAGAGGCCTTCGGCTTTTAACCTGTCACGAAAATCTTTTGGTGGGGTCCAGATGTCTACTTTGATCCAATCTTTAGCTATCTCTGGGATGGGACGAAAGAGGTGTCCTGGAGGCTGAGGAGGTCCACTAATTATGTGCACCTTGTTGAAGAATGGGTGTTTGCCATAATAGCTGATTTGGGCCTCTTCCCATTCGTTAGCCTGCTTGTCATCTTCTTTATAAACTTCTTCTTCTGTTAGGACCTTTATAGGTATGCCTTCGACGTCGACGAAGTTTATTGTTGCCATCTTCTTCCTGAGTTGTATCCATTCTGTATACCTGTTAGTTTTGAAGTATACATCCGATGGATTTACCTCATACCATGCCTGGATGAATGTGTGAGGGGCACGATACACATATTTTGTCGCATACAAACTAGGTTTGTTGAATAGGACAAGACAGTGTTTCTTGGGAGATGTTCCCATGGCTTCGACCCATTTTTGTATAGGGAGAAACCATTCCAGGAGCTTTATTGTACCTTTTTCTTCCTCAGACAGCAGTCCAGTCTGACTTTCTAATAGGTAGGCATTTAGCTTTGCAGAATTGAATGCCATGGCTATTGTGAAAGTCTCAAGGAGGAACCAAAGAAAGCACAGGGTTTCTTTTGGTAGCCTTTTCAAGTTCCTAATATAGAAGATATTTAGGAATGGGTAGTCTGGGCTAAACCTGGATCCTGTTAGTACCGACCCATTTGCCTCTAGGGCGATAGTAAGGAGGCTTTTGTAGTTTAGGGAGCCTTCCTTAATGTTATGGGTTTTGATTACCTCCATAACCTCTTCAGGGATATCTTTCCATTTAGGCTCTTGGTGGAGAGGGGTTTTCTCAGAGGGTATTGAGGTACTCATTGTGTTTGGTGAAGGTGGACTGGTGGTTTGATGGTCCATCTTCGGGTTTGTGGTGCCCTTTAAATAGGCGTCTGGCTTCGTTGAGAAGCTTTGTTGGATATGTTGAACAGTGATGGATGGATTCTCCATCATCAGTATCCTGTTGTTGATTTTAGTTGCCTTTGGGCCCTTTCGTCTCTCAAGGGGTTGATAATCTTGAGACGTGTTGGGTTTGTGTCCACGTATCTTTTCCCGATATGACCCGACTGCTTTTTTCTGCGGGATTCGTTTTTCCACTGTTGGAGGATTCTTTGCAGTAGCAGTGTTCGGTCTTATCTTGCAAGTGGGTTTCGTGTCAGCATTATCTTCTTTTTTGCTAGTGGGCTCTTTCTTTTTTAAAGCTGACATATTCTCCCTAGTGGGCAAGATTACTGTAGGGAGGGAATCTCGAACGTGGTCTGTTGATCCTTGGTGTCTGGTGGTGTGTGGGACCGACTTTCTTTGTGGCCTGTTTTTCCGATAGCTGTTTTTCCGGCGAGGAATGCTGTCGGCCATGTAGATAGTCATTAGACCGGTGTCTGAGTCAGATTGCTCATCTGAACTGTCCTCTGAGCTTGAACCATAGAAGATAGAACAGATTGTGTTTTCTCCTGGTTCATCTTCTAGAGAGTACAAGAACTCTATTTCAGAGACGTCAACTGGCTCTATCTTGTTGATTGCTTCAACAAGGGCTTGGGTCTTTCTTCTGTCTTTGCAATCTTTTGCAAAGTGACCCTGTTTGTTGCATACATAGCAACGGTCAGTGTCTCTGCCTCGTCTTGGCTTTTTGCTCAAGAATTTCCAGTTCTTGTTGGATCGTCTCTCGGTTTTCCTTGAGGTGTTTAGACCTTTAAGGATTTTAGACCCTTTTGGACAGACACATGCAGACTCTTCTTTGCATCCGATCTTTAGATGTTTGTCACTGCAAGCTGAGCCTAGGCGCCTTCCCGTTTTTTCAAACTCGGCTAAGAATCGCTGTTGGTTACACAGTTTGGTTAGAGCATTCATGATCAACTGGTAGAGGCCTCCCAGCGAGACATTGGCTACCGTTTGATTTTTGTTCTCTAACATCCTGTACGCTTCATTTGTCAGCGACTCTGGGAATGAGTTGAGAAAGACTTGCTTGAGGTTCACATCATCGATGCCGTTCAGGCAGTAGAACCTTTCAGACATTCGATTGTAGTGCTTTTCAAGGTCTTTCTGTTTGAAAGAACAACATTTCATTTTTAAGAACTCATCCCTAGCTCGTATCTTATATTCAATAGGATTTCCAACAAATTCAAGTTGGATTTCTCTTATGAATGCTTCAGGAGCCTGGCATTGAAGGAGTTGGAGATGTCGGTATTCTCCAAGGCTAAGATACCAATCTCTGAGTCTTCCTTGGCATCTTGCTAAAAACCTTTTGATGACCATGGCAATGTCATAGTATTGAAGTTCTGCTTCACACCATGTTAGCATTTCAATACTTCTATCAAGCCATTTTGATGGTGGGATGTCATCAAAGGTGAATTTGATCTTTGAGTCTGTGACTGGATGTTGTTGTTGGTTTCCACTGTGAGCCGCATGATTGGAGGCATTATCATCATTTTCATTTACTTCGGAATGAAAATCATACCTCTCAGTGCGTTCTGGTTCAGTCATGAAGAGGTGTTCAAACTCTTCTGTCGGGCTTACGTCTTCATATGACTTTGGCGTGGAACCTTCTGAACATGGGTCAGACTCGTCATCTGATTGTGTTGTAATGACCGGTGCCATAGTTGGCACGTTCTGGTTGTTTTTGCTCATAGCATGTAAGAACGAGGATATGGGGTTATCTTCTCCCTTTCCTATGGCTTTAGATGAAGCCATCATCATGCTATCATCAGCAACCTTCTTGCCCGTTGATGGATCTTGTGGCTTGCTTGTAGATGGTCTCTGATTTGAGCTGTCAGATGTCATGGAGGTTGCAGGAGATGACCTTTGTTTTCTTGCTTTGATCTTAGCTTGCTCACTTGACCATAATCGTAAAGACGGTGAGTCTTCAGGATATGATGAAATTTGCAGTGGTTGAGGATCAAAGGCTGCTCTCACGAATGGTGAGGATGGTAGTCTCCATGGATCATCTGCTAGTGTTGAGACTCTCTGCTGCTTGTGTTGTCTTTCCAGATCTGCAAGTTGTGCTTTTAGGAACTTCATTTCAGCTTCCTTCTCAGTCTGGGCAACGCTTCTTGTGCTTACCATGCCTGGGTTGTTGTAAGCCATCTGAAGTAATTCATTATGAATACCAAGAATTTTATTCTTGATTTCATAGATGATTCCTTCAAGTCCAGTCATCCTGTTGGACAGGGCTGCTTGGGACTTCAAGAGATCCTCTTGCTTTGCAATGATGGATCTAAGAGCGTTGTTTTGAGCAACAGCGTTTTCACTCTGCCAGTTCAAAGTGGCTTCAGCAGGGGTAACCTGGTGTTGGACACCATTTGCACCTATGGTGGTTGGGTTCTCAATCTTCCAACTATGTCGAGCCTTTTGCTGGACATTCTCAAAGGTGGATAAAGGTGGGAATTCGGTGTGGTAATTTTGGGGTGAGGGTGCTGGTGTAAGTGTGAAACATTCTTTGGGTGGTGTGGGTGGATGTTTCAGTGGTGGAGGAGGTGATGGTTTTGGTGGTTTAGGTTTGGGTTTTGAATCACCATACAGGACATAGTAGTCAAACTTTCCTGATGGTTCACCAAGAAGACCAACTGTTGGGTCTCCAGCTTCATACCTCTGTTTGAGAGTAAACTGGGAACCTTTCTTCTTTCTCTGGTTGTCTTCTTCTTCATACTCTAGCTTATCTGCCTCATCAAGGCAGTCTTGACAGTCACATACATCGAAAGGATTATGTGGTGTCTGTGCTGGAGCTTCTACCGGTTGCATCATATGCATCGAGGAGAAAACATCTCTTCGATATTGTCTGTCAAACCTGACTTCGACATGTCCATCCTGGTGACGGATGAACTCTGGAGTTGTCGTTGTCTGGACCGGTGCTTGATGGATCTGTTCGTAATTTGTTATCCATTTTTCTGGAAGTAGCTTTGTGAGCTCTTCTCTGGATAGCTGTTTAGGAACATATGTGCAGGTTGGCGTTGCATTAGAATCGATGTCTATGAGCAGCGCATCACCTGAGTTGTCTTGGCCTGGAACCATAAGATCTAAGGCATGATCTTGAACTCTGTAAGCCATCTGATAATGGAAAGTAGCCTGAAAAGTGTTAACCTGTGGAGTACCACCGATCTGGATCTGGGCTTTTAAGGCTGTTAAGAGTGAAGGGTCATTAAGGGGCATACAGAAGTTTGGATAGAAGGTGACAAAGACCGTTCCGGCGTTCAAGGTGGTTTGTATGGTACCAATACAAGCGTGTTGATACTGTACAAATCTTGTATCGACTAAAGCGATTCGAGAGAACGCTGGTAACCCTTTCCTTCCATGGAAAGTAAGGGCTAATCTAATGGCACCAAAGTGGATATGTGTATATCCTTGGGCAAGACAGATCCTTGGAAGATCTGGGGGTAGGGATAGGGTGACAAGGTGTTCAGATGTTGTGGCAGGGAGTTGGTGTGAGTTATACTTGGACGTTTGAACAAACTCCTTGACCAGCGGACTAGACGAAGAACCTATAATCCTTTTTACCTTCGTGGATAAAGAATTATGAGGCTTGGAGAAGACACTATAGGGGTTGACTATGGGCATACTAGTAATAGGGATTTTAGAATCATCGGACATATATGAGATTTCATATAGTTGATCAATTCTAGACGCAGACGATCTTCTTAAAGAAGAACTAGAACGGGATAGACCTTGATCTTGATTCATAACTGGGTTTAGACTCCTCTAACAATTATCAAGTTTTCCCAGCTCGTACCAAATTGAGACTTACCGCGACCCTCTGTCGTCTTACCACTCACAACAAGCTGTCTACGACTCGATAAAGGTTCAGTGTGTCGGACCAGTCTGTTCAAGCCTTGTAAGGTTAGTTTTCTGTTGTGACAGATCAGGAGCTAAGCCTGCAATCACAGAGCATACTAATCAAACCTTAGAAAGGAGGAACAGGAGCGCTTATGGCTCTGATACCAGATAAGGGGGGGGGGTTTATGGCTGATCTATATAAGACCAGTAAAAGGGGGTTTATGGCTCTGATCTATATAAGACCAGTAAAAGACTCTAGACTCAAGAACAAGAGAGAAACTAGAGAGAGAGTTATAGAAGAAGATTTTATTTCTTTCCAAGGATGGATTACAAATGAAGAGAGGCCTTCCTTTTATAGACCAAGGAAAGGCACTATGACATCATGCATGACCTCATGATACATAATTCATGTGGGCCAGCTACAATAATTCAAACAAGAATACAAAAACAAATACGTAAGCGCTTACATCACTTTAAGAGTGATTAAGCTTTATTTATCCTAAGCACACCATTAACCACTATAAGAGTGATTAACCTATTACACAAATAAAACACTCATAAAATATTACTCATTCTAGAATCTTCTTCTTTATGGATAACCCAGATTACTTCCAGCGGGAATCTGGGTGAGATGGGTCGTCTTCATACGGGTCTGCTGGATCGTCGTCTTCGTAGGGATCCGGTGAGTCATCTGCTTGCGAGTCACTAGCTTCAGGCGGCTTTGCTGGATCGTCATCTTCATAGGGATCTTTTCCGTTTGGCAAGAGGCCTTCGGCTTTTAACCTGTCACGAAATTCCTTTGGCGGGGTCCAGATGTCTACTTTGATCCAATCTTTAGCTATCTCTGGGATGGGACGAAAGAGGTTTCCTGGAGGCTGAGGAGGTCCACTAATTATGTGCACCTTGTTGAAGAATGGGTGTTTGCCATAATAGCTTATTTGGGCCTCTTCCCATTCGTTAGCCTGCTTGTCATCTTCCTTATAAACTTCTTCTTCTGTTAGGACCTTTATAGGTATGCTTTCGACGTCGACGAAGTTTATTGTTGCCATCTTTTTCCTGAGTTGTATCCATTCTGTATACCTGTTAGTTTTGAAGTATACATCCGATGGATTTACCTCATACCATGCCTGGATGAATGTGTGAGGGGCACGATACACATATTTTGTCGCATACAAACTAGGTTTGTTGAATAGGACAAGACAGTGTTTCTTGGGAGATGTTCCCATGGCTTCGACCCATTTTTGTGTCGGGAGAAACCATTCCAGGAGCTTTATTGTACCTTTTTCTTCCTCAGACAGCAGTCCAGTCTGACTTTCTAATAGGTAGGCATTTAGTTTTGCAGAATTGAATGCTACGGCTATTGTGAAAGTCTCAAGGAGGAACCAAAGAAAGCACAGGGTTTCTTTTGGTAGCCTCTTCAAGTTCCTAATGTAGAAGATATTTAGGAATGGGTAGTCTGGGCTGAACCTGGATCCTGTTAGTACCGACCCGTTTGCCTCTAGGGCGATGGTAAGGAGGCTTTTGTAGTTTAGGGAGCCTTCCTTAATGTTATGGGTTTTGATTACCTCCATAACCTCTTCAGGGATATCTTTCCATTTAGGCTCTTGGTGGAGAGGGGTTTTCTCAGAGGGTATTGAGGTACTCATTGTGTTTGGTGAAGGTGGACTGGTGGTTTGATGGTCCATCTTCGGGTTTGTGGTGCCCTTTAAATAGGCGTCTGGCTTCGTTGAGAAGCTTTGTTGGATATCTTGAACAGTGATGGATGGATTCTCCATCATCAGTATCCTGTTGTTGATTTTAGTTGCCTTTGGGCCCTTTCGTCTCTCAAGGGGTTGATGATCTTGAGACGTGTTGGGTTTGTGTCCACGTATCTTTTCCCGATATGACCCGACTGCTTTTTTCTGCGGGATTCGTTTTTCCACTGTTGGAGGATTCTCTAAAGTGGGTGATGCAGTAGCAGTGTTTGGTCTTATCTTGCAAGTGGGTTTCGTGTCAGCAATATCTTCTTTTTTGCTAGTGGGCTCTTTCTTTTTTAAAGCTGACATATTCTCCCTAGTGGGCAAGATTACTGTAGGGAGGGAATCTCGAACGTGGTCTGTTGATCCTTGGTGTCTGGTGGTGTGTGGGACCGACTTTCTTTGTGGCCTGTTTTTCCGATAGCTGTTTTTCCGGCGAGGAATGCTGTCGGCCATGTAGATAGTCATTAGACCGGTGTCTGAGTCAGATTGCTCATCTGAACTGTCCTCTGAGCTTGAACCATAGAAGATAGAACAGATTGTGTTTTCTCCTGGTTCATCTTCTAGAGAGTACAAGAACTCTATTTCAGAGACGTCAACTGGCTCTATCTTGTTGATTGCTTCAACAAGGGCTTGGGTCTTTCTTCTGTCTTTGCAATCTTTTGCAAAGTGACCCTGTTTGTTGCATACATAGCAACGGTCAGTGTCTCTGCCTCGTCTTGGCTTTTTGCTCAAGAATTTCCAGTTCTTGTTGGATCGTCTCTCGGTTTTCCTTGAGGTGTTTAGACCTTTAAGGATTTTAGACCCTTTTGGACAGACACATGCAGACTCTTCTTTGCATCCGATCTTTAGATGTTTGTCACTGCAAGCTGAGCCTAGGCGCCTTCCCGTTTTTTCAAACTCGGCTAAGAATCGCTGTTGGTTACACAGTTTGGTTAGAGCATTCATGATCAACTGGTAGAGGCCTCCTAGCGAGACATTGGCTACCGTTTGATTTTTGTTTTCTAACATCCTGTACGCTTCATTTGTCAGCGACTCTGGGAATGAGTTGAGAAAGACTTGCTTGAGGTTCACATCATCGATGCCGTTCAGGCAGTAGAACCTTTCAGACATTCGATTGTAGTGCTTTTCAAGGTCTTTCTGTTTGAAAGAACAACATTTCATTTTTAAGAACTCATCCCTAGCTCGTATCTTATATTCAATAGGATTTCCAACAAATTCAAGTTGGATTTCTCTTATGAATGCTTCTGGAGCCTGGCATTGAAGGAGTTGGAGATGTCGGTATTCTCCAAGGCTAAGATACCAATCTCTGAGTCTTCCTTGGCATCTTGCTAGAAACCTTTTGATGACCATGGCAATGTCATAGTATTGGAGTTCTGCTTCACACCATGTTAGCATTTCAATACTTCTATCAAGCCATTTTGATGGTGGAATGTCATCAAAGGTGAATTTGATCTTTGAGTCTGTGACTGGATGTTGTTGTTGGTTTCCACTGTGAGCCGCATGGTTGGAGGCATTATCATCATTTTCATTCACTTCGGAATGAAAATCATACCTCTCAGTATGTTCGGGTTCAGTCATGAAGAGGTGTTCAAACTCTTCTGTCGGGCTTATGTCTTCATATGACTTTGGCGTGGAACCTTCTGAACATGGGTCAGACTCGTCATCTGATTGTGTTGTAATGACCGGTGCCATAGTCGGCACATGCTGGTTGTTTTTGCTCATAGCATGTAAAAACGAGGATATGGGGTTATCTTCTCCCTTTCCTATGGCTTTAGATGAAGCCATCATCATGCTATCATCAGCAACCTTCTTGCCCGTTGATGGATCTTGTGGCTTGCTTGTAGATGGTCTCTGATTTGAGCTGTCAGATGTCATGGAGGTTGCAGGAGATGACCTTTGTTTTCTTGCTTTGATCTTAGCCTGCTCACTTGACCATAATCGTAAAGACGGTGAGTCTTCAGGATATGATGAAATTTGCAGTGGTTGAGGATCAAAGGCTGCTCTCACGAATGGTGAGGAGGGTAGTCTCCATGGATCATCTGCTAGTGTTGAGACTCTCTGCTGCTTGTGTTGTCTTTCCAGATCTGCAAGTTGTGCTTTTAGGAACTTCATTTCAGCTTCCTTCTCAGTCTGGGCAACGCTTCTTGTGCTTACCATGCCTGGGTTGTTGTAAGCCATCTGAAGTAATTCATTATGAATACCAAGAATTTTATTCTTGATTTCATAGATGATTCCTTCAAGTCCAGTCATCCTGTTGGACAGGGCTGCTTGGGACTTTAAGAGATCCTCTTGTTTTGCAATGATGGATCTAAGAGCGTTGTTTTGAGCAACAGCGTTTTCACTTTGCCAGTTCAAAGTGGCTTCAGCAGGGGTAACCTGGTGTTGGACACCATTTGCACCTATGGTGGTTGGATTCTCAATCTTCCAACTATGTCGAGCCTTTTGCTGGACATTCTCAAAGGTGGATAAAGGTGGGAATTCGGTGTGGTAATTTTGGGGTGAGGGTGCTGGTGTAAGGGTGAAACATTCTTTAGGTGGTGTGGGTGGATGTTTCAGTGGTGGAGGAGGTGATGGTTTTGGTGGTTTAGGTTTGGGTTTTAAATCACCATACAGGACATAGTAGTCAAACTTTCCTGATGGTTCACCAAGAAGACCAACTGTTGGGTCTCCAGCTTCATACCTCTGTTTGAGAGTAAACTGGGAACCTTTCTTCTTTCTCTGGTTGTCTTCTTCTTCATACTCTAGCTTGTCTGCCTCATCAAGGCAGTCTTGACAGTCACATACATCGAAAGGATTATGTGGTGTCTGTGCTGGAGCTTCTACCGGTTGCATCATATGCATCGAGGAGAAAACATCTCTTCGATCTTGTCTGTCAAACCTGACTTCGACATGTCCATCCTGGTGACGAATGAACTCTGGAGTTGTCGTTGTCTGGACCGGTGCTTGATGGATCTGTTCGTAATTTGTTATCCATTTTTCTGGAAGTAGCTTTGTGAGCTCTTCTCTGGATAGCTGTTTAGGAACATATGTGCAGGTTGGCGTTGCATTAGAATCGATGTCTATGAGCAGCGCATCACCTGAGTTGTCTTGGCCTGGAACCATAAGATCCAAGGCATGATCTTGAACTCTGTAAGCCATCTGATAATGGAAAGTAGCCTGAAAAGTGTTGACCTGTGGAGTACCACCGATCTGGATCTGGGCTTTTAAGGCTGTTAAGAGTGAAGGGTCATTAAGGGGCATACAGAAGTTTGGATAGAAGGTGACAAAGACCGTTCCGGCGTTCAAGGTGGTTTGTATGGTACCAATACAAGCGTGTTGATACTGTACAAATCTTGTATCGACTAAAGCGATTCGAGAGAACGCTGGTAACCCTTTCCTTCCATGGAAAGTAAGGGCTAATCTAATGGCACCAAAGTGGATATGTGTATATCCTTGGGCAAGACAGATCCTTGGAAGATCTGGGGGTAGGGATAGGGTGACAAGGTGTTCAGATGTTGTGGCAGGGAGTTGGTGTGAGTTATACTTGGACGTTTGAACAAACTCCTTGACCAGCGGACTAGACGAAGAACCTATAATCCTTTTTACCTTCGTGGATAAAGAATTATGAGGCTTGGAGAAGACACTATAGGGGTTGACTATGGGCATACTAGTAATAGGGATTTTAGAATCATCGGACATATATGAGATTTCATATAGTTGATCAATTCTAGACGCAGACGATCTTCTTAAAGAAGAACTAGAACGGGATAGACCTTGATCTTGATTCATAACTGGGTTTAGACTCCTCTAACAATTATCAAGTTTTCCCAGCTCGTACCAAATTGAGACTTACCGCGACCCTCTGTCGTCTTACCACTCACAACAAGCTGTCTACGACTCGATAAAGGTTCAGTGTGTCGGACCAGTCTGTTCAAGCCTTGTAAGGTTAGTTTTCTGTTGTGACAGATCAGGAGCTAAGCCTGCAATCACAGAGCATACTAATCAAACCTTAGAAAGGAGGAACAGGAGCGCTTATGGCTCTGATACCAGATAAGGGGGGGGTTTATGGCTGATCTATATAAGACCAGTAAAAGGGGTTATGGCTCTGATCTATATAAGACCAGTAAAAGACTCTAGACTCAAGAACAAGAGAGAGACTAGAGAGAGTTATAGAAGAAGATTTTATTTCTTTCCAAGGATGGATTACAAATGAAGAGAGGCCTTCCTTTTATAGACCAAGGAAAGGCACTATGACATCATGCATGACCTCATGATACATAATTCATGTGGGCCAGCTTACAATAATTCAAACAAGAATACAAAAACAAATACGTAAGCGCTTACATCACTTTAAGAGTGATTAAAGCTTTATTTATCCTAAGCACACCATTAACCACTTTAAGAGTGATTAATCTAATAAAACACTTATAAAATATTAAACACACTTAAACACACTAGGATCTTCTTCTTTATTTTTTACTCCTTATTCTGAGTCTGTATCTTCTTCAAGAGGAGTACGAGGTGACTGAACTTCTATATCCCATGTTCCAAGTTCATCTGCTGTGAGGACTAAAGTTGATTTGTAGAGATGATTGTTGATATGTTCTTTATGGGCTTTGGTCCAGGCTTTAGTCCATGGGCTATCATTTTCCCATACATCTGCACCTTTGACGATGTTTGGGGGCATTTCTTCAATTCTTTTTCCATTTGCCACAGCTAGACATTCTCGAACTTTCATCCATTCTTTGTTGTGCCAAACCTTGTAGCTGAGATTTGATGGTTTCTTGTCTAGCCAAGCATGTATGAAGGATGAAGGAGCATGGAAGATTGCTGACTGCCCATTTAGGATTGATGTTGGAGGTATGTAACAACCGGGTCTTCGAAACATGATTATGCAGTATTTTTTCGATCCTGCTGCTAACTGAGTAGTCAATTGATGAGCTGGATAGAACCATTGGAGTAGTTTCAGGGTGTTTCTTCTATCTGTTTGCACGTTGCCAAACTGGCAATCCAAAAGATACTGCAGTAGTTTGCTGGTGTTAAAGGACATTGCAACGGTATGAGCCTCAAATAGATACCAGAAGAAACACAAGGCTTCTTTAGGTAGGTTGTAGAGGTTCTTGATATGAAATATATTCATAAATGGGTAATCTGGGTGAAAAATTAGCCCTTTCATGAATAGACCATGCTGTCTGAGAGTGATAGTGAGGAACGTTTTATAGCAGATCAAAGACCTGTCTTTGAGTGCTTGGTCAGCTATTACCTCAATAACTTCTTCAGGGATTTCCTTCTCCTTGAATTCTTGTCCAAGTGGGAGACTGGATGAGCTAGAGGTATCAGCTTTACTCATTGTGTAGATGGCTGGTAGAATATGGCAGTTGTTGTGGGGATATTGTAATATCTTGGTGTCCTTTTTATAGGGTTTTGGCCTGGATAAAAAGTCTGCCAGAATATTACTATTTCCTTTGATGTGTTTTACAGTAAACGACCATTGGGAAAACCAGTTTGCCCATCTTAATAATTGGGCTTCTGGGAGAGCCTTTCTTTTGAACTGTAGCATCTTTGGGAAAGATGACATGTCCATTTCAATCAGAAAAGTATAGTTGATAAGATGGAATTGGAACTTTTCAATTCCTCTCTTAACCGCTAAGATTTCTTTATACGTGGAGTGATAGTGCTTTTCTGAATCTTTGAACGTGCCACTTTTGTAACCACAAATGGTTCTTGTACCTTTGTCGTCTTCTGCAAGTAGGACTGCTGCCCAGTACTCATCACTAGCATCTGTTTGTAAGATTCGTTTGTCTGTTGGTGCAGGAATCTTTAAAGGCGGCATCACATCAGCAAGTTGCTTTATTTCTTTGACAGCCTCTGTCTGCTTTTCAGACCATTCTGGAGGATTCTTTTTTAACATAGGGTACAGGTACCCTGTATGTTTTGACAATTTTGGCAAAAATTCAGCCATATAATTAACCAAGCCAAGGAACTGTTGGATCTCTTTCTGTGACGTCAGCTTATTTGGAAAATGATGCAGCTCTTGGGCTATGTGCGGTTGTGGCTGGTATTTTCCATCGGCGATCTTCATCCCGAGGAATTCAATGTTGTTAACCCCAACTTCCATCTTTTTCTCTGAGAGCATTATCCCGTATTGCTGGACAATTGAATGGAATTTCAGAAGGAGTTCTGCATGAGATTCTTCGTCTTCTGAAAATAGGAGGATGTCATCAATATATATTAAAGCATTCTCGAGGATTGGTTCAAATATTCGAACCATAGCCTTCTGGAATACTGACGGAGCATTTTTTAAACCAAATGGCATAACCTTCCACTGGTAGTGGTGGTTAGGAATACAAAATGCTGTTTTTGGCCGATCTTCTGGCTTAATACCTAGTTGCCAAAAACCAGCCTTGAGATCGAATTTTGAGAGGACCTTTGCATTGACCAAGGATTGGAACAATGATTTCTTCTGAGGGAGTGGGAACTTGTCATCTGCCAAGAAGTGATTTAATGGTTGATAATTGATTACCAGCCTTAATTTCCCTCGAACTTGTTCACTTCTTTTGTTCACATAAAAAGCTTCGCATGCCCATTGGGACATCGTTGGCTCTATGAGGTCTTGTTTGACCAGCTCAGCACACTCTTGTACTGCCAGTTGTGTGTGCTCTGGGTTCATCCCTGGGTGGCTTGCCCTTGTGGGGTTAATGTCTTCATTTTGCTTGAACGGCAGAGAAACGAAAAAAGAGGGGTTTAGCCATAATGGAGACTTGTGTTTTGTCAAGAATTCTGTATGGCTGGATGCGCATGATGTTTCGATAATCCTACGCTTAATTTCTTCTATGGGAAGGGGGGAGGCCATATAGAGTCGTGGAACCGTGCTCCAGGGGTTTGTAAACTTCTTGTATCTAAGACCCTCTTCACCGTATCTTAAATCTCGTAGTCTGTATAGGATATCAAATCCAATGAGAAGATCTTTTCCATGGCCATTTGATCCCAAAAACTTGTGCCGGACTGTGCATGTCGGGAAAAGCCTGAGATGTATCGGAATACTGATTTTGTCTATTTTAAAGGTTTCTCCGTTTGCCGCTACGAAGTATCTGCAACAAGGCCTCCAGAATTCTGATGGGAGAATCTCTGGGTCTAGGACGGAGGCTGCAGAACCTGTATCAAAGAATGCAACGACCGGGATAGGTTTTGCATACGTATTGGTTAATAAGTGGACTTTGGCAATTGGTGAGGGAGGCACTTTTGTTTTGTGCGGTTTCTGATGTTGTGCAGAATAGATGGGTTTTGGGTTTGCAGAGGACACATCTATTTCTGTATCATCAGAAGCGGATTCATCGTCTGAATCAGTCAAACTCAGTGGTTGCTCAACATAATCTTTTCGTCTAAGTGCTGAAAGGAAAGAGGCAACCGGATCATACGACTTAATTGGGACATCTTCTGGGGCTTTAGAGGAAGCCATCATCATGCTATCATCAGCAACCTTCTTGCTTGTTGATGGTTCTTGCTGTGGTTTGCTCGTAGATGGTCTCTGATTTGAGCTGTTAGATGTCATGGAAGTTGTAGGAGATGATCTTTGTTTCCTTGCCTTGATTTTTGCTTGCTCTCTTGACCATAATCGTAAAGACGGTGAGTCTTCAGGATATGATGAAATTTGCAGTGGTTGAGGATCAAAGGCTGATCTCACGAATGGTGAGGAGGGTAATCTCCATGGATCATCTGCTAGTGTTGAGACTCTCTGCTGCTTGTGTTGTCTTTCCAGATCTGCAAGTTGTGCTTTTAGGAACTTCATTTCAGCTTCCTTCTCAGTCTGGGCAACGCTTCTTGTGCTTACCATGCCTGGGTTGTTGTAAGCCATCTGAAGTAATTCATTATGAATACCAAGAATTTTATTCTTGATTTCATAGATGATTCCTTCAAGTCCAGTCATCCTGTTGGACAGGGCTGCTTGGGACTTTAAGAGATCCTCTTGCTTTGCAATGATGGATCTAAGAGCGTTGTTTTGAGCAACAGCGTTTTCACTTTGCCAGTTCAAAGTGGCTTCAGCAGGGGTAATCTGGTGTTGGACACCATTTGCACCTATGGTGGTTGGGTTCTCAATCTTCCAACTATGTCGAGCCTTTTGCTGGACATTCTCAAAGGTGGATAAAGGTGGGAATTCGGTGTGGTAATTTTGGGGTGAGGGTGCTGGTGTAAGGGTGAAACATTCTTTGGGTGGTGTGGGTGGATGTTTCAGTGGTGGAGGAGGTGATGGTTTTGGTGGTTTAGGCTTGGGTTTTGAATCACCATACAGGACATAGTAGTCAAACTTTCCTGATGGTTCACCAAGAAGACCAACTGTTGGGTCTCCAGCTTCATACCTCTGTTTGAGAGTAAACTGGGAACCTTTCTTCTTTCTCTGGTTGTCTTCTTCTTCATACTCTAGCTTATCTGCCTCATCAAGGCAGTCTTGACAGTCACATACATCGAAAGGATTATGTGGTGTCTGTGCTGGAGCTTCTACCGGTTGCATCATATGCATCGAGGAGAAAACATCTCTTCGATCTTGTCTGTCAAACCTGACTTCGACATGTCCATCCTGGTGACGGATGAACTCTGGAGTTGTCGTTGTCTGGACCGGTGCTTGGTGGATTTGTTCGTAATTAGTTATCCATTTTTCTGGAAGTAGCTTTGTGAGCTCTTCTCTGGATAACTGTTTAGGAACATATGTGCAGGTTGGCGTTGCATTAGAATCGATGTCTATGAGCAGCGCATCACCTGAGTTGTCTTGGCCTGGAACCATAAGATCCAAGGCATGATCTTGAACTCTGTAAGCCATCTGATAATGGAAAGTAGCCTGAAAAGTGTTGACCTGTGGAGTACCACCGATCTGGATCTGGGCTTTTAAGGCTGTTAAGAGTGAAGGGTCATTAAGGGGCATACAGAAGTTTGGATAGAAGGTGACAAAGACCGTTCCGGCGTTCAAGGTGGTTTGTATGGTACCAATACAAGCGTGTTGATACTGTACAAATCTTGTATCGACTAAAGCGATTCGAGAGAACGCTGGTAACCCTTTCCTTCCATGGAAAGTAAGGGCTAATCTAATGGCACCAAAGTGGATATGTGTATATCCTTGGGCAAGACAGATCCTTGGAAGATCTGGGGGTAGGGATAGGGTGACAAGGTGTTCAGACGTTGTGGCAGGGAGTTGGTGTGAGTTATACTTGGACGTTTGAACAAACTCCTTGACAATAGGACTGGACGAAGAACCTATAATCCTTTTTACCTTCGTGGATAAAGAATTATGAGGCTTGGAGAAGACACTATAGGGGTTGACTATGGGCATACTAGTAATAGGGATTTTAGAATCATCAGACATATATGAGATTTCATATAGTTGATCAATTCTGGACGCGGACGATCTTCTTAAAGAAGAACTAGAACGGGATAGACCTTGATCTTGATTCATAACTGGGTTTAGACTCCTCTAACAATTATCAAGTTTTCCCAGCTCGTACCAAATTGAGACTTACCGCGACCCTCTGTCGTCTTACCACTCACAACAAGCTGTCTACGACTCGATAAAGGTTCAGTGTGTCGGACCAGTCTGTTCAAGCCTTGTAAGGTTAGTTTTCTGTTGTGACAGATCAGGAGCTAAGCCTGCAATCACAGAGCATACTAATCAAACCTTAGAAAGGAGGAACAGGAGCGCTTATGGCTCTGATACCAGATAAGGGGGGGGGGGTTATGGCTGATCTATATAAGACCAGTAAAAGGGGTTATGGCTCTGATCTATATAAGACCAGTAAAAGACTCTAGACTCAAGAACAAGAGAGAGACTAGAGAGAGTTATAGAAGAAGATTTTATTTCTTTCCAAGGATGGATTACAAATGAGGGGAGGCCTTCCTTTTATAGACCAAGGAAAGGCACTATGACATCATGCATGACCTCATGATACATAATTCATGTGGGCAAGCTTACAATAATTCAAACAAGAATACAAAAACAAATACGTAAGCGCTTACATCACTTTAAGAGTGATTAAGCTTTATTTATCCTAAGCACACCATTAACCACTTTAAGAGTGATTAATCTAATAAAACACTTATAAAATATTAAACACACTTAAACACACTAGGATCTTCTTCTTTATTTTTTACTCCTTATTCTGAGTCTGTATCTTCTTCAAGAGGAGTACGAGGTGACTGAACTTCTATATCCCATGTTCCAAGTTCATCTGCTGTGAGGACTAAAGTTGATTTGTAGAGATGATTGTTGATATGTTCTTTATGGGCTTTGGTCCAGGCTTTAGTCCATGGGCTATCATTTTCCCATACATCTGCACCTTTGACGATGTTTGGGGGCATTTCTTCAATTCTTTTTCCATTTGCCACAGCTAGACATTCTCGAACTTTCATCCATTCTTTGTTGTGCCAAACCTTGTAGCTGAGATTTGATGGTTTCTTGTCTAGCCAAGCATGTATGAAGGATGAAGGAGCATGGAAGATTGCTGACTGCCCATTTAGGATTGATGTTGGAGGTATGTAACAACCGGGTCTTCGAAACATGATTATGCAGTATTTTTTCGATCCTGCTGCTAACTGAGTAGTCAATTGATGAGCTGGATAGAACCATTGGAGTAGTTTCAGGGTGTTTCTTCTATCTGTTTGCACGTTGCCAAACTGGCAATCCAAAAGATACTGCAGTAGTTTGCTGGTGTTAAAGGACATTGCAACGGTATGAGCCTCAAATAGATACCAGAAGAAACACAAGGCTTCTTTAGGTAGGTTGTAGAGGTTCTTGATATGAAATATATTCATAAATGGGTAATCTGGGTGAAAAATTAGCCCTTTCATGAATAGACCATGCTGTCTGAGAGTGATAGTGAGGAACGTTTTATAGCAGATCAAAGACCTGTCTTTGAGTGCTTGGTCAGCTATTACCTCAATAACTTCTTCAGGGATTTCCTTCTCCTTGAATTCTTGTCCAAGTGGGAGACTGGATGAGCTAGAGGTATCAGCTTTACTCATTGTGTAGATGGCTGGTAGAATATGGCAGTTGTTGTGGGGATATTGTAATATCTTGGTGTCCTTTTTATAGGGTTTTGGCCTGGATAAAAAGTCTGCCAGAATATTACTATTTCCTTTGATGTGTTTTACAGTAAACGACCATTGGGAAAACCAGTTTGCCCATCTTAATAATTGGGCTTCTGGGAGAGCCTTTCTTTTGAACTGTAGCATCTTTGGGAAAGATGACATGTCCATTTCAATCAGAAAAGTATAGTTGATAAGATGGAATTGGAACTTTTCAATTCCTCTCTTAACCGCTAAGATTTCTTTATACGTGGAGTGATAGTGCTTTTCTGAATCTTTGAACGTGCCACTTTTGTAACCACAAATGGTTCTTGTACCTTTGTCGTCTTCTGCAAGTAGGACTGCTGCCCAGTACTCATCACTAGCATCTGTTTGTAAGATTCGTTTGTCTGTTGGTGCAGGAATCTTTAAAGGCGGCATCACATCAGCAAGTTGCTTTATTTCTTTGACAGCCTCTGTCTGCTTTTCAGACCATTCTGGAGGATTCTTTTTTAACATAGGGTACAGGTACCCTGTATGTTTTGACAATTTTGGCAAAAATTCAGCCATATAATTAACCAAGCCAAGGAACTGTTGGATCTCTTTCTGTGACGTCAGCTTATTTGGAAAATGATGCAGCTCTTGGGCTATGTGCGGTTGTGGCTGGTATTTTCCATCGGCGATCTTCATCCCGAGGAATTCAATGTTGTTAACCCCAACTTCCATCTTTTTCTCTGAGAGCATTATCCCGTATTGCTGGACAATTGAATGGAATTTCAGAAGGAGTTCTGCATGAGATTCTTCGTCTTCTGAAAATAGGAGGATGTCATCAATATATATTAATGCATTCTCGAGGATTGGTTCAAATATTCGAACCATAGCCTTCTGGAATACTGACGGAGCATTTTTTAAACCAAATGGCATAACCTTCCACTGGTAGTGGTGGTTAGGAATACAAAATGCTGTTTTTGGCCGATCTTCTGGCTTAATACCTAGTTGCCAAAAACCAGCCTTGAGATCGAATTTTGAGAGGACCTTTGCATTGACCAAGGATTGGAACAATGATTTCTTCTGAGGGAGTGGGAACTTGTCATCTGCCAAGAAGTGATTTAATGGTTGATAATTGATTACCAGCCTTAATTTCCCTCGAACTTGTTCACTTCTTTTGTTCACATAAAAAGCTTCGCATGCCCATTGGGACATCGTTGGCTCTATGAGGTCTTGTTTGACCAGCTCAGCACACTCTTGTACTGCCAGTTGTGTGTGCTCTGGGTTCATCCCTGGGTGGCTTGCCCTTGTGGGGTTAATGTCTTCATTTTGCTTGAACGGCAGAGAAACGAAAAAAGAGGGGTTTAGCCATAATGGAGACTTGTGTTTTGTCAAGAATTCTGTATGGCTGGATGCGCATGATGTTTCGATAATCCTACGCTTAATTTCTTCTATGGGAAGGGGGGAGGCCATATAGAGTCGTGGAACCGTGCTCCAGGGGTTTGTAAACTTCTTGTATCTAAGACCCTCTTCACCGTATCTTAAATCTCGTAGTCTGTATAGGATATCAAATCCAATGAGAAGATCTTTTCCATGGCCATTTGATCCCAAAAACTTGTGCCGGACTGTGCATGTCGGGAAAAGCCTGAGATGTATCGGAATACTGATTTTGTCTATTTTAAAGGTTTCTCCGTTTGCCGCTACGAAGTATCTGCAACAAGGCCTCCAGAATTCTGATGGGAGAATCTCTGGGTCTAGGACGGAGGCTGCAGAACCTGTATCAAAGAATGCAACGACCGGGATAGGTTTTGCATACGTATTGGTTAATAAGTGGACTTTGGCAATTGGTGAGGGAGGCACTTTTGTTTTGTGCGGTTTCTGATGTTGTGCAGAATAGATGGGTTTTGGGTTTGCAGAGGACACATCTATTTCTGTATCATCAGAAGCGGATTCATCGTCTGAATCAGTCAAACTCAGTGGTTGCTCAACATAATCTTTTCGTCTAAGTGCTGAAAGGAAAGAGGCAACCGGATCATACGACTTAATTGGGACATCTTCTGGGGCTTTAGAGGAAGCCATCATCATGCTATCATCAGCAACCTTCTTGCTTGTTGATGGTTCTTGCTGTGGTTTGCTCGTAGATGGTCTCTGATTTGAGCTGTTAGATGTCATGGAAGTTGTAGGAGATGATCTTTGTTTCCTTGCCTTGATTTTTGCTTGCTCTCTTGACCATAATCGTAAAGACGGTGAGTCTTCAGGATATGATGAAATTTGCAGTGGTTGAGGATCAAAGGCTGATCTCACGAATGGTGAGGAGGGTAATCTCCATGGATCATCTGCTAGTGTTGAGACTCTCTGCTGCTTGTGTTGTCTTTCCAGATCTGCAAGTTGTGCTTTTAGGAACTTCATTTCAGCTTCCTTCTCAGTCTGGGCAACGCTTCTTGTGCTTACCATGCCTGGGTTGTTGTAAGCCATCTGAAGTAATTCATTATGAATACCAAGAATTTTATTCTTGATTTCATAGATGATTCCTTCAAGTCCAGTCATCCTGTTGGACAGGGCTGCTTGGGACTTTAAGAGATCCTCTTGCTTTGCAATGATGGATCTAAGAGCGTTGTTTTGAGCAACAGCGTTTTCACTTTGCCAGTTCAAAGTGGCTTCAGCAGGGGTAATCTGGTGTTGGACACCATTTGCACCTATGGTGGTTGGGTTCTCAATCTTCCAACTATGTCGAGCCTTTTGCTGGACATTCTCAAAGGTGGATAAAGGTGGGAATTCGGTGTGGTAATTTTGGGGTGAGGGTGCTGGTGTAAGGGTGAAACATTCTTTGGGTGGTGTGGGTGGATGTTTCAGTGGTGGAGGAGGTGATGGTTTTGGTGGTTTAGGCTTGGGTTTTGAATCACCATACAGGACATAGTAGTCAAACTTTCCTGATGGTTCACCAAGAAGACCAACTGTTGGGTCTCCAGCTTCATACCTCTGTTTGAGAGTAAACTGGGAACCTTTCTTCTTTCTCTGGTTGTCTTCTTCTTCATACTCTAGCTTATCTGCCTCATCAAGGCAGTCTTGACAGTCACATACATCGAAAGGATTATGTGGTGTCTGTGCTGGAGCTTCTACCGGTTGCATCATATGCATCGAGGAGAAAACATCTCTTCGATCTTGTCTGTCAAACCTGACTTCGACATGTCCATCCTGGTGACGGATGAACTCTGGAGTTGTCGTTGTCTGGACCGGTGCTTGGTGGATCTGTTCGTAATTAGTTATCCATTTTTCTGGAAGTAGCTTTGTGAGCTCTTCTCTGGATAACTGTTTAGGAACATATGTGCAGGTTGGCGTTGCATTAGAATCGATGTCTATGAGCAGCGCATCACCTGAGTTGTCTTGGCCTGGAACCATAAGATCCAAGGCATGATCTTGAACTCTGTAAGCCATCTGATAATGGAAAGTAGCCTGAAAAGTGTTGACCTGTGGAGTACCACCGATCTGGATCTGGGCTTTTAAGGCTGTTAAGAGTGAAGGGTCATTAAGGGGCATACAGAAGTTTGGATAGAAGGTGACAAAGACCGTTCCGGCGTTCAAGGTGGTTTGTATGGTACCAATACAAGCGTGTTGATACTGTACAAATCTTGTATCGACTAAAGCGATTCGAGAGAACGCTGGTAACCCTTTCCTTCCATGGAAAGTAAGGGCTAATCTAATGGCACCAAAGTGGATATGTGTATATCCTTGGGCAAGACAGATCCTTGGAAGATCTGGGGGTAGGGATAGGGTGACAAGGTGTTCAGACGTTGTGGCAGGGAGTTGGTGTGAGTTATACTTGGACGTTTGAACAAACTCCTTGACAATAGGACTGGACGAAGAACCTATAATCCTTTTTACCTTCGTGGATAAAGAATTATGAGGCTTGGAGAAGACACTATAGGGGTTGACTATGGGCATACTAGTAATAGGGATTTTAGAATCATCAGACATATATGAGATTTCATATAGTTGATCAATTCTGGACGCGGACGATCTTCTTAAAGAAGAACTAGAACGGGATAGACCTTGATCTTGATTCATAACTGGGTTTAGACTCCTCTAACAATTATCAAGTTTTCCCAGCTCGTACCAAATTGAGACTTACCGCGACCCTCTGTCGTCTTACCACTCACAACAAGCTGTCTACGACTCGATAAAGGTTCAGTGTGTCGGACCAGTCTGTTCAAGCCTTGTAAGGTTAGTTTTCTGTTGTGACAGATCAGGAGCTAAGCCTGCAATCACAGAGCATACTAATCAAACCTTAGAAAGGAGGAACAGGAGCGCTTATGGCTCTGATACCAGATAAGGGGGGGGGTTTATGGCTGATCTATATAAGACCAGTAAAAGGGGGTTTATGGCTCTGATCTATATAAGACCAATAAAAGACTCTAGACTCAAGAACAAGAGAGAAACTAGAGAGAGAGTTATAGAAGAAGATTTTATTTCTTTCCAAGGATGGATTACAAATGAAGAGAGGCCTTCCTTTTATAGACCAAGGAAAGGCACTATGACATCATGCATGACCTCATGATACATAATTCATGTGGGCCAGCTTACAATAATTCAAACAAGAATACAAAAACAAATACGTAAGCGCTTACATCACTTTAAGAGTGATTAAGCTTTATTTATCCTAAGCACACTATTAACCACTTTAAGAGTGATTAATCTAAGAAAACACTTATAAAATACTAAACACACTTAAACACACTTGAATCTTCTTCTTTACGGATAAGCCAGATTACTTCCAGCGGGAATCTGGATGGGATGGGTCGTCTTCATACGGGTCTGCTGGATCGTCGTCTTCGTAGGAATCTGGTGAGTCATCTGCTTGCGAGTCACTAGCTTCAGGCGGCTTTGCTGGATTGTCATCTTCATAGGGATCTTTTCCGTTTGGCAAGAGGCCTTCGGCTTTTAACCTGTCACGAAAATCTTTTGGTGGGGTCCAGATGTCTACTTTGATCCAATCTTTAGCTATCTCTGGGATGGGACGAAAGAGGTGTCCTGGAGGCTGAGGAGGTCCACTAATTATGTGCACCTTGTTGAAGAATGGGTGTTTGCCATAATAGCTGATTTGGGCCTCTTCCCATTCGTTAGCCTGCTTGTCATCTTCTTTATAAACTTCTTCTTCTGTTAGGACCTTTATAGGTATGCCTTCGACGTCGACGAAGTTTATTGTTGCCATCTTCTTCCTGAGTTGTATCCATTCTGTATACCTGTTAGTTTTGAAGTATACATCCGATGGATTTACCTCATACCATGCCTGGATGAATGTGTGAGGGGCACGATACACATATTTTGTCGCATACAAACTAGGTTTGTTGAATAGGACAAGACAGTGTTTCTTGGGAGATGTTCCCATGGCTTCGACCCATTTTTGTATAGGGAGAAACCATTCCAGGAGCTTTATTGTACCTTTTTCTTCCTCAGACAGCAGTCCAGTCTGACTTTCTAATAGGTAGGCATTTAGCTTTGCAGAATTGAATGCCATGGCTATTGTGAAAGTCTCAAGGAGGAACCAAAGAAAGCACAGGGTTTCTTTTGGTAGCCTTTTCAAGTTCCTAATATAGAAGATATTTAGGAATGGGTAGTCTGGGCTAAACCTGGATCCTGTTAGTACCGACCCATTTGCCTCTAGGGCGATAGTAAGGAGGCTTTTGTAGTTTAGGGAGCCTTCCTTAATGTTATGGGTTTTGATTACCTCCATAACCTCTTCAGGGATATCTTTCCATTTAGGCTCTTGGTGGAGAGGGGTTTTCTCAGAGGGTATTGAGGTACTCATTGTGTTTGGTGAAGGTGGACTGGTGGTTTGATGGTCCATCTTCGGGTTTGTGGTGCCCTTTAAATAGGCGTCTGGCTTCGTTGAGAAGCTTTGTTGGATATCTTGAACAGTGATGGATGGATTCTCCATCATCAGTATCCTGTTGTTGATTTTAGTTGCCTTTGGGCCCTTTCGTCTCTCAAGGGGTTGATGATCTTGAGACGTGTTGGGTTTGTGTCCACGTATCTTTTCCCGATATGACCCGACTGCTTTTTTCTGCGGGATTCGTTTTTCCACTGTTGGAGGATTCTCTAAAGTGGGTGATGCAGTAGCAGTGTTTGGTCTTATCTTGCAAGTGGGTTTCGTGTCAGCAATATCTTCTTTTTTGCTAGTGGGCTCTTTCTTTTTTAAAGCTGACATATTCTCCCTAGTGGGCAAGATTACTGTAGGGAGGGAATCTCGAACGTGGTCTGTTGATCCTTGGTGTCTGGTGGTGTGTGGGACCGACTTTCTTTGTGGCCTGTTTTTCCGATAGCTGTTTTTCCGGCGAGGAATGCTGTCGGCCATGTAGATAGTCATTAGACCGGTGTCTGAGTCAGATTGCTCATCTGAACTGTCCTCTGAGCTTGAACCATAGAAGATAGAACAGATTGTGTTTTCTCCTGGTTCATCTTCTAGAGAGTACAAGAACTCTATTTCAGAGACGTCAACTGGCTCTATCTTGTTGATTGCTTCAACAAGGGCTTGGGTCTTTCTTCTGTCTTTGCAATCTTTTGCAAAGTGACCCTGTTTGTTGCATACATAGCAACGGTCAGTGTCTCTGCCTCGTCTTGGCTTTTTGCTCAAGAATTTCCAGTTCTTGTTGGATCGTCTCTCGGTTTTCCTTGAGGTGTTTAGACCTTTAAGGATTTTAGACCCTTTTGGACAGACACATGCAGACTCTTCTTTGCATCCGATCTTTAGATGTTTGTCACTGCAAGCTGAGCCTAGGCGCCTTCCCGTTTTTTCAAACTCGGCTAAGAATCGCTGTTGGTTACACAGTTTGGTTAGAGCATTCATGATCAACTGGTAGAGGCCTCCTAGCGAGACATTGGCTACCGTTTGATTTTTGTTTTCTAACATCCTGTACGCTTCATTTGTCAGCGACTCTGGGAATGAGTTGAGAAAGACTTGCTTGAGGTTCACATCATCGATGCCGTTCAGGCAGTAGAACCTTTCAGACATTCGATTGTAGTGCTTTTCAAGGTCTTTCTGTTTGAAAGAACAACATTTCATTTTTAAGAACTCATCCCTAGCTCGTATCTTATATTCAATAGGATTTCCAACAAATTCAAGTTGGATTTCTCTTATGAATGCTTCTGGAGCCTGGCATTGAAGGAGTTGGAGATGTCGGTATTCTCCAAGGCTAAGATACCAATCTCTGAGTCTTCCTTGGCATCTTGCTAGAAACCTTTTGATGACCATGGCAATGTCATAGTATTGGAGTTCTGCTTCACACCATGTTAGCATTTCAATACTTCTATCAAGCCATTTTGATGGTGGAATGTCATCAAAGGTGAATTTGATCTTTGAGTCTGTGACTGGATGTTGTTGTTGGTTTCCACTGTGAGCCGCATGGTTGGAGGCATTATCATCATTTTCATTCACTTCGGAATGAAAATCATACCTCTCAGTATGTTCGGGTTCAGTCATGAAGAGGTGTTCAAACTCTTCTGTCGGGCTTATGTCTTCATATGACTTTGGCGTGGAACCTTCTGAACATGGGTCAGACTCGTCATCTGATTGTGTTGTAATGACCGGTGCCATAGTCGGCACATGCTGGTTGTTTTTGCTCATAGCATGTAAAAACGAGGAGATGGGGTTATCTCCTTCCTTCTTTATGGCTTTAGATGAAGCCATCATCATGCTTTCATCAGCAACCTTCTTGCCCGTTGATGGGTCTTGTGGTTTGCTTGTAGATGGTTTCTGATTTGAGCTGTCAGATGTCATGGAAGTTGCAGGAGATGACCTTTGTTTCCTTGCTTTGATCTTAGCTTGCTCACTTGACCATAATCGTAAAGACGGTGAGTCTTCAGGATATGATGAAATTTGTAGTGGTTGAGGATCAAAGGCTGCTCTCACGAATGGTGAGGAGGGTAATCTCCATGGATCATCTGCTAGTGTTGAGACTCTCTGCTGCTTGTGTTGTCTTTCCAGATCTGCAAGCTGTGCTTTTAGGAACTTCATCTTAGCTTCCTTCTCAGTCTGGGCAACGCTTCTTGTGCTTACCATGCCTGGGTTGTTGTAAGCCATCTGAAGTAATTCATTATGAATACCAAGAATTTTATTCTTGATTTCATAGATGATTCCTTCAAGTCCAGTCATCCTGTTGGACAGGGCTGCTTGGGACTTTAAGAGATCCTCTTGCTTTGCAATGATGGATCTAAGAGCGTTGTTTTGAGCAACAGCGTTTTCACTTTGCCAGTTCAAAGTGGCTTCAGCAGGGGTAATCTGGTGTTGGACACCATTTGCACCTATGGTGGTTGGGTTCTCAATCTTCCAACTATGTCGAGCCTTTTGCTGGACATTCTCAAAGGTGGATAAAGGTGGGAATTCGGTGTGGTAATTTTGGGGTGAGGGTGCTGGTGTAAGTGTGAAACATTCTTTGGGTGGTGTGGGTGGATGTTTCAGTGGTGGAGGAGGTGATGGTTTTGGTTTTGAATCACCATACAGGACATAGTAGTCAAACTTTCCTGATGGTTCACCGAGAAGACCAACTGTTGGGTCTCCAGCTTCATACCTCTGTTTGAGAGTAAACTGGGAACCTTTCTTCTTTCTCTGGTTGTCTTCTTCTTCATACTCTAGCTTATCTGCCTCATCAAGGCAGTCTTGACAGTCACATACATCGAAAGGATTATGTGGTGTCTGTGCTGGAGCTTCTACCGGTTGCATCATATGCATCGAGGAGAAAACATCTCTTCGATCTTGTCTGTCAAACCTGACTTCGACATGTCCATCCTGGTGACGGATGAACTCTGGAGTTGTCGTTGTTTGGACCGGTGCTTGATGGATCTGTTCGTAATTAGTTATCCATTTTTCTGGAAGTAGCTTTGTAAGCTCTTCTCTGGATAGCTGCTTAGGAACATATGTGCAGGTTGGCGTTGCATTAGAATCGATGTCTATGAGCAGCGCATCACCTGAGTTGTCTTGGCCTGGAACCATAAGATCTAAGGCATGATCTTGAACTCTGTAAGCCATCTGGTAATGGAAAGTAGCCTGAAAAGTGTTGACCTGTGGAGTACCACCGATCTGGATCTGGGCTTTTAAGGCTGTTAAGAGTGAAGGGTCATTAAGGGGCATACAGAAGTTTGGATAGAAGGTGACAAAGACCGTTCCGGCGTTCAAGGTGGTTTGTATGGTACCAATACAAGCATGTTGATACTGTACAAATCTTGTATCGACTAAAGCGATTCGAGAGAACGCTGGTAACCCTTTCCTTCCATGGAAAGTAAGGGCTAATCTAATGGCACCAAAGTGGATATGTGTATATCCTTGGGCAAGACAGATCCTTGGAAGATCTGGGGGTAGGGATAGGGTGACAAGGTGTTCAGACGTTGTGGCAGGGAGTTGGTGTGAGTTATATTTGGAAGCTTGGACAAACTCCTTGACAATAGGACTGGACGAAGAACCTATAATCCTTTTTACCTTTGTGGATAAAGAATTATGAGGTTTGGAAAAGACACTATAAGGGTTTACTATGGGCATACTAGTAATAAGGATTTTAGAATCATCGGACATATATGAGATTTCATATAGTTGATCAATTCTAGACGCAGACGATCTTCTTAAAGAAGAACTAGAACGGGATAGACCTTGATCTTGATTCATAACTGGGTTTAGACTCCTCTAACAATTATCAAGTTTTCCCAGCTCGTACCAAATTGAGACTTACCGCGACCCTCTGTCGTCTTACCACTCACAACAAGCTGTCTACGACTCGATAAAGGTTCAGTGTGTCGGACCAGTCTGTTCAAGCCTTGTAAGGTTAGTTTTCTGTTGTGACAGATCAGGAGCTAAGCCTGCAATCACAGAGCATACTAATCAAACCTTAGAAAGGAGGAACAGGAGCGCTTATGGCTCTGATACCAGATAAGGGGGGGGGGTTTATGGCTGATCTATATAAGACCAGTAAAGGGGTTATGGCTCTGATCTATATAAGACCAGTAAAAGGGGTTATGGCTCTGATCTATATAAGACCAGTAAAAGACTCTAGACTCAAGAACAAGAGAGAGACTAGAGAGAGTTATAGAAGAAGATTTTATTTCTTTCCAAGGATGGATTACAAATGAAGAGAGGCCTTCCTTTTATAGACCAAGGAAAGGCACTATGACATCATGCATGACCTCATGATACATAATTCATGTGGGCCAGCTTACAATAATTCAAACAAGAATACAAAAACAAATACGTAAGCGCTTACATCACTTTAAGAGTGATTAAGCTTTATTTATCCTAAGCACACTATTAACCACTTTAAGAGTGATTAATCTAAGAAAACACTTATAAAATACTAAACACACTTAAACACACTTGAATCTTCTTCTTTACGGATAAGCCAGATTACTTCCAGCGGGAATCTGGATGGGATGGGTCGTCTTCATACGGGTCTGCTGGATCGTCGTCTTCGTAGGAATCTGGTGAGTCATCTGCTTGCGAGTCACTAGCTTCAGGCGGCTTTGCTGGATTGTCATCTTCATAGGGATCTTTTCCGTTTGGCAAGAGGCCTTCGGCTTTTAACCTGTCACGAAAATCTTTTGGTGGGGTCCAGATGTCTACTTTGATCCAATCTTTAGCTATCTCTGGGATGGGACGAAAGAGGTGTCCTGGAGGCTGAGGAGGTCCACTAATTATGTGCACCTTGTTGAAGAATGGGTGTTTGCCATAATAGCTGATTTGGGCCTCTTCCCATTCGTTAGCCTGCTTGTCATCTTCTTTATAAACTTCTTCTTCTGTTAGGACCTTTATAGGTATGCCTTCGACGTCGACGAAGTTTATTGTTGCCATCTTCTTCCTGAGTTGTATCCATTCTGTATACCTGTTAGTTTTGAAGTATACATCCGATGGATTTACCTCATACCATGCCTGGATGAATGTGTGAGGGGCACGATACACATATTTTGTCGCATACAAACTAGGTTTGTTGAATAGGACAAGACAGTGTTTCTTGGGAGATGTTCCCATGGCTTCGACCCATTTTTGTATAGGGAGAAACCATTCCAGGAGCTTTATTGTACCTTTTTCTTCCTCAGACAGCAGTCCAGTCTGACTTTCTAATAGGTAGGCATTTAGCTTTGCAGAATTGAATGCCATGGCTATTGTGAAAGTCTCAAGGAGGAACCAAAGAAAGCACAGGGTTTCTTTTGGTAGCCTTTTCAAGTTCCTAATATAGAAGATATTTAGGAATGGGTAGTCTGGGCTAAACCTGGATCCTGTTAGTACCGACCCATTTGCCTCTAGGGCGATAGTAAGGAGGCTTTTGTAGTTTAGGGAGCCTTCCTTAATGTTATGGGTTTTGATTACCTCCATAACCTCTTCAGGGATATCTTTCCATTTAGGCTCTTGGTGGAGAGGGGTTTTCTCAGAGGGTATTGAGGTACTCATTGTGTTTGGTGAAGGTGGACTGGTGGTTTGATGGTCCATCTTCGGGTTTGTGGTGCCCTTTAAATAGGCGTCTGGCTTCGTTGAGAAGCTTTGTTGGATATGTTGAACAGTGATGGATGGATTCTCCATCATCAGTATCCTGTTGTTGATTTTAGTTGCCTTTGGGCCCTTTCGTCTCTCAAGGGGTTGATAATCTTGAGACGTGTTGGGTTTGTGTCCACGTATCTTTTCCCGATATGACCCGACTGCTTTTTTCTGCGGGATTCGTTTTTCCACTGTTGGAGGATTCTTTGCAGTAGCAGTGTTCGGTCTTATCTTGCAAGTGGGTTTCGTGTCAGCATTATCTTCTTTTTTACGAGTGGGCTCTTTCTTTTTTAAAGCTGACATATTCTCCCTAGTGGGCAAGATTACTGTAGGGAGGGAATCTTGAACGTGGTCTGTTGGTCCTTGCTGTCCGGTGGTGTGTGGGACCGACCTTCTTTGTGACATGTTTTTCCGATGGTTGTTTTTCCGGCGAGGAATGCTGTCAGCCATGTAGATAGTCATTAGACCGGTGTCTGAGTCGGATTGCTCATCTGAACTGTCATCTGAGCTTGAACCATAGAAGATAGAACAGATTGTATTTTCTCCTGGTTCATCTTCTAGAGAGTACAAGAACTCTATTTCAGAGACGTCAACTGGTTCTATCTTGTTGATTGCTTCAACAAGGGCTTGGGTCTTTCTTCTGTCTTTGCAATCTTTTGCAAAGTGACCCTGTTTGTTGCATACATAGCAACGGTCAGTGTCTCTGCCTCGTCTTGGCTTTTTGCTCAAGAATTTCCAGTTCTTGTTGGATCGTCTCTCGGTTTTCCTTGAGGTGTTTAGACCTTTAAGGATTTTAGACCCTTTTGGACAGACACATGCAGACTCTTCTTTGCATCCGATCTTTAGATGTTTGTCACTGCAAGCTGAGCCTAGGTGCTTTCCCGTTTTTTCAAACTCGGCTAAGAATCGCTGTTGGTTACACAGTTTGGTTAGAGCATTCATGATCAACTGGTAGAGGCCTCCCAGCGAGACATTGGCTACCGTTTGATTTTTGTTCTCTAACATCCTGTACGCTTCATTTGTCAGCGACTCTGGGAATGAGTTGAGAAAGACTTGCTTGAGGTTCACATCATCGAAGCCGTTCAGGCAGTAGAACCTTTCAGACATTCGATTGTAGTGCTTTTCAAGGTCTTTCTGTTTGAAAGAACAACATTTCATTTTTAAGAACTCATCCCTAGCTCGTATCTTATATTCAATAGGATTTCCAACAAATTCAAGTTGGATTTCTCTTATGAATGCTTCAGGAGCCTGGCATTGAAGGAGTTGGAGATGTCGGTATTCTCCAAGGCTAAGATACCAATCTCTGAGTCTTCCTTGGCATCTTGCTAAAAACCTTTTGATGACCATGGCAATGTCATAGTATTGAAGTTCTGCTTCACACCATGTTAGCATTTCAATACTTCTATCAAGCCATTTTGATGGTGGGATGTCATCAAAGGTGAATTTGATCTTTGAGTCTGTGACTGGATGTTGTTGTTGGTTTCCACTGTGAGCCGCATGATTGGAGGCATTATCATCATTTTCATTTACTTCGGAATGAAAATCATACCTCTCAGTGCGTTCTGGTTCAGTCATGAAGAGGTGTTCAAACTCTTCTGTCGGGCTTACGTCTTCATATGACTTTGGCGTGGAACCTTCTGAACATGGGTCAGACTCGTCATCTGATTGTGTTGTAATGACCGGTGCCATAGTTGGCACGTTCTGGTTGTTTTTGCTCATAGCATGTAAGAACGAGGATATGGGGTTATCTTCTCCCTTTCCTATGGCTTTAGATGAAGCCATCATCATGCTATCATCAGCAACCTTCTTGCCCGTTGATGGATCTTGTGGCTTGCTTGTAGATGGTCTCTGATTTGAGCTGTCAGATGTCATGGAGGTTGCAGGAGATGACCTTTGTTTTCTTGCTTTGATCTTAGCTTGCTCACTTGACCATAATCGTAAAGACGGTGAGTCTTCAGGATATGATGAAATTTGCAGTGGTTGAGGATCAAAGGCTGCTCTCACGAATGGTGAGGATGGTAGTCTCCATGGATCATCTGCTAGTGTTGAGACTCTCTGCTGCTTGTGCTGTCTTTCCAGATCTGCAAGTTGTGCTTTTAGGAACTTCATTTCAGCTTCCTTCTCAGTCTGGGCAACGCTTCTTGTGCTTACCATGCCTGGGTTGTTGTAAGCCATCTGAAGTAATTCATTATGAATACCAAGAATTTTATTCTTGATTTCATAGATGATTGCTTCAAGTCCAGTCATCCTGTTGGACAGGGCTGCTTGGGACTTCAAGAGATCCTCTTGCTTTGCAATGATGGATCTAAGAGCGTTGTTTTGAGCAACAGCGTTTTCACTCTGCCAGTTCAAAGTGGCTTCAGCAGGGGTAACCTGGTGTTGGACACCATTTGCACCTATGGTGGTTGGGTTCTCAATCTTCCAACTATGTCGAGCCTTTTGCTGGACATTCTCAAAGGTGGATAAAGGTGGGAATTCGGTGTGGTAATTTTGGGGTGAGGGTGCTGGTGTAAGTGTGAAACATTCTTTGGGTGGTGTGGGTGGATGTTTCAGTGGTGGAGGAGGTGATGGTTTTGGTGGTTTAGGTTTGGGTTTTGAATCACCATACAGGACATAGTAGTCAAACTTTCCTGATGGTTCACCAAGAAGACCAACTGTTGGGTCTCCAGCTTCATACCTCTGTTTGAGAGTAAACTGGGAACCTTTCTTCTTTCTCTGGTTGTCTTCTTCTTCATACTCTAGCTTGGCTGCCTCATCAAGGCAGTCTTGACAGTCACATACATCGAAAGGATTATGTGGTGTCTGTGCTGGAGCTTCTACCGGTTGCATCATATGCATCGAGGAGAAAACATCTCTTCGATCTTGTCTGTCAAACCTGACTTCGACATGTCCATCCTGGTGACGAATGAACTCTGGAGTTGTCGTTGTCTGGACCGGTGCTTGATGGATCTGTTCGTAATTTGTTATCCATTTTTCTGGAAGTAGCTTTGTGAGCTCTTCTCTGGATAGCTGTTTAGGAACATATGTGCAGGTTGGCGTTGCATTAGAATCGATGTCTATGAGCAGCGCATCACCTGAGTTGTCTTGGCCTGGAACCATAAGATCTAAGGCATGATCTTGAACTCTGTAAGCCATCTGATAATGGAAAGTAGCCTGAAAAGTGTTAACCTGTGGAGTACCACCGATCTGGATCTGGGCTTTTAAGGCTGTTAAGAGTGAAGGGTCATTAAGGGGCATACAGAAGTTTGGATAGAAGGTGACAAAGACCGTTCCGGCGTTCAAGGTGGTTTGTATGGTACCAATACAAGCGTGTTGATACTGTACAAATCTTGTATCGACTAAAGCGATTCGAGAGAACGCTGGTAACCCTTTCCTTCCATGGAAAGTAAGGGCTAATCTAATGGCACCAAAGTGGATATGTGTATATCCTTGGGCAAGACAGATCCTTGGAAGATCTGGGGGTAGGGATAGGGTGACAAGGTGTTCAGATGTTGTGGCAGGGAGTTGGTGTGAGTTATACTTGGACGTTTGAACAAACTCCTTGACCAGCGGGCTAGACGAAGAACCTATAATCCTTTTTACCTTCGTGGATAAAGAAGTATGAGGCTTGGAGAAGACACTATAGGGGTTGACTATGGGCATACTAGTAATAGGGATTTTAGAATCATCGGACATATATGAGATTTCATATAGTTGATCAATTCTAGACGCAGACGATCTTCTTAAAGAAGAACTAGAACGGGATAGACCTTGATCTTGATTCATAACTGGGTTTAGACTCCTCTAACAATTATCAAGTTTTCCCAGCTCGTACCAAATTGAGACTTACCGCGACCCTCTGTCGTCTTACCACTCACAACAAGCTGTCTACGACTCGATAAAGGTTCAGTGTGTCGGACCAGTCTGTTCAAGCCTTGTAAGGTTAGTTTTCTGTTGTGACAGATCAGGAGCTAAGCCTGCAATCACAGAGCATACTAATCAAACCTTAGAAAGGAGGAACAGGAGCGCTTATGGCTCTGATACCAGATAACCAACTCCCAAAACCCATATGATGCAAGATCGAAGAGATGTTTTGTAGATATTTTTCTTCAATCTTATTCTCCCCCTAAACTTGAAATTTCTTGAAATTTTTAAGTTTATCAAGGATGTTGATGTATCAATAATGATTCCAAATGCCTGCACACACAAAGCACACAAATTAAAATAAAGACATATGCAATGCAATGAATCATAATATCGCAGTGAGATCATACCACACATTATCTGAACATGTTTTGCAAGTTTTAAATAGACATTTGACTTATGTTTGATTGAGTGATGATATGAAAACATACCAATTAGCTCGAGTTGACACACTTACTTTTTCAGTATCATGATGATATTTAAGGTTCTATTAGAATGACTTATGTGACCCACATGTATACATATGTCAACATATTTCCTTATCAAACACTACCTGAATGCATATTGCACAAAAACCTGGTCACTTACAGTCATACACAGTGTGGAATCTGGGTTCTATTCGGATTTGGTCCACTTTGGGACTTCTTTTTAATTCCACCTTTGGGAATTTTTCTTTCCTATTGTTCCCCTTGGGAATCTTCTGAATTCCATTTTGGAATTTTTGTTTGGTGTTGGTCCACATTTGGGACTCTTTTTGTTCCATTTTGGAATCTTTTGCTGCACCTTGAAGCTCAAAAGAGACTTCGTGTGAGACTTCAGGTCTGTGGGTACCACAACAAAGAAGCTCACGATGCGGTTCATCACACTGAGAAGACTACATCGTTACCCGATCATGCACAACTTAACATCACAAGCCATGTATCAAAAGATATATATCTAGACATGTATAACAATGGAACTTTAACACAAAGATCATTAAGTTTATGTTTGTCAACAATCAACTTACTTGTTCAGTCTAATTGTCTGAGCTGTCTAGCACATCAACTAACATTCATCAGTCTTTATTAAAAATGATGTATCAAATAATGTCTAGTGTAACTATCATTTCTCACTTTGTGCAACATAGATTCTTATGACATGATATTTTCTTTTCTTTTTGCTTTTATATTTTGTTTTTGCTTTTCTATTTTTCTTTTTCACGCAAGCACACACAATGCAAAAACATAATAGTAAAAGACAAAGGAATCAAAATATAACATCAACTTATTATATTTTTGGCTTTTATATTTTTCTGATTTTTGTTTGTTTTTCGAAAAATAGAATCAATCATGATTGATTAATCCTATGGATTGAATTAAGAATTCAAACCGTCCTGACAAAAAAGATTTTGTGAAAAGATCTGCCAGTTGTTTGTCGGTATGAACCTTAATCAAAATTATTAAACCCTTTTCAGAGTTGTCTCTTAAAAAGTGATATCTAATTTCGATGTGTTTAGTTTTAGAATGTTGAACAGGATTAGCAGTTATAAACATAGCAGCAGTATTGTCTATGTAAATAGGAGTTTTCAAAAAATTAAACCCGTAGTCCAGCAACTGATTTTGTAACCATAAAACCTGAGAACATCCTGCAGATGCAGCGATATACTCTGCTTCAGCTGTGGATACAGAAACATTGGTCTGCTTCTTGCATTGCCAAGAGACAAGCCTTGGACCCAAAAATTGACAGCCACCAGTTGTTGATTTCCTGTCAAGAGCACAGCCACCAAAATCACTGTCAGAATAGCTATATAGTTCAAAATTTCCTTCATAAGGATACCATAACCCAAGATTAGGTTTCCCTTTGAGATATCTGAATATACGCTTCACAGCAACAAGATGTGACTCTTTCGGATCTGCCTGGTATCTGGCGCATACACACACAGCATACATGATGTCTGGTCTTGATGCAGTAAGATACATCAAAGAACCGATCATTGATCTGTATAGTGTTTGGTCAACAGCTTTTCCTTTTGGATCCGGTTGAATCTTGCA
The DNA here is from genome assembly GCA_030867185.1 of Tagetes erecta. Classification (NCBI taxonomy): domain Eukaryota; kingdom Viridiplantae; phylum Streptophyta; class Magnoliopsida; order Asterales; family Asteraceae; genus Tagetes; species Tagetes erecta. Next base: position 11,488,423 of record CM061497.1, read on the forward strand.
GTTCACATCAGATGGAGTTCGAATTGTTTGACAATCTTGCATCTTGAATTTCTTCAAAAACTTCTCAACGAACTTTGATTGATTGATGAAAATTCCGTCAGCTGATTGTTTCACTTGTAAACCAAGAAAGAAATTAATCTCTCCCATAGAACTCATCTGGAATCTATTCTTCATAATTTCCTCGAATTCTTTGCACATTGACTCACTAGTTGATCCGAAGATAATATCGTCCACATAAACTTGAACGCACAATAAATCATCATTATCCCTCTTCATAAACAAAGTTGGATCAATCTGACCTCTTGTAAATCCATTTTGTAGTAAATGCTTAGATAGTGTTTCATACCAGATTCTAGGAGCTTGATGTAGACCGTAAAGAGCTTTACTTAACTTGTATACCCGATGAGGATAGTCTGGATCTTCGAAACCCGGAGGTTGTCTAACATACACGTCATCCGTAATCGGCCCATACAAGAAAGCACCTTTAACGTCCATTTGGAATACTTTAAACTTCATGAAAGAAGCATATGCAAGAAAAACGCGTATGGCTTCAAGTCTTGCGACCGGAGCAAACACTTCTTCGTAATCAATGCCTTCTTCCTGAGTGTATCCCTGTGCAATCAGTCTTGCTTTATTTCTCACTACAATGCCACGTTCGTCTGGCTTGTTTTTGTACAACCATCTTGTACCTATTGCGTTCTCTCCTTCAGGTAAGTCCACAAGTTTCCAAACTTCCTGTTTGCGAAACTGAAGTAATTCCTCCTGCATTGCCTCAATCCAACTGTTATCTTTCAGCGCCTCTGAAATATTCTTTGGCACCACTTGAGATAGAAAACACGAGTAAAGACAGATATTTGCGTGCTCCGTCTGACTTCTTGTAGTTCTCTGATTCAACGGCCCAATAATCTGAGAAACAGGATGTTTCTTGTGAATTCGATGAATAGGAATATCACCTCCTTGCACTTGAGTCTCTAGATTAGAAGTATTCAGATTTGGTAGATCTTGAAGTATGGAAGAAGTATGCGGTGTGAAATTCGGGACTTGATCCGGTGAATTGATGAAGTAATCAAAGGATTCTGGAATAACTTCAACATTCGGATCTGATGATGGTTGATTCTGAACAGATCCACCATCATTAGGAGATATCACATCTTCTTCATGATTGTTTGATTCTTGATCTTCATTCGAACCAGAAGGACCCGGAGCTTGACTAGATTTGACATGATCAGGATTGTGAAACGACATAAATGGATATTCAGAGTTGAGATTTCCATCTTCGTCATTATCAGAATCGTCACTAAAGCATCCTAAGTCGCCTGATTCCTTCCTTGTGTTTCCTGAAAAATCAAATAAGTTAGAATTGAAAGATTTCGATAATGAATCTAAATCAAATAACCATTCGGGACCATGAGCCACTAAAGGAAACGAATTTTCTAAAAACTTGACATTGATAGTTTCAATAACAGTATTTGATTTGCTATTAAAAACTCGATAAGCTTTAGAAACAGACGAATATCCTAAGAAAAATCCATCGTCCGATTTTGACTCAAACTTCCCGAGATGTTCATTTAGATTTAGAATCGAAACCGGACAACCAAATGCTTTCAAGTAAGAAATATTTGGTTTCCTTCCAAACAACAACTCATAAGAAGTTTTCTTTTTATCATTCACTAATAATGTTCTATTTTGTACAAAACACGCAGTTGCAATGGCTTCGTCCCAAAAAGTGATAGGAATCTTGGCATCCGCAAGCATGGATCTTGCTGCTTCAATTAGTGTCCTGTTTTTCCGTTCCGCAACCCCATTCTGTTGAGGCGTTCTAGGCGCACTAAATTGTCGAGCAATCCCCTTTTCTGCACAAAATAAATCAACATTAGTATTCTTAAATTCCGTTCCATTATCACTTCTTAATACTTTAACTTTGCATTCCAATTGATTTTCAACTTTAATGATAAATTCTTTTAATAATTCAGCTGTTTCAGATTTTGCATGCAGAAAATAAACCCATGAAAATCTCGTAAAGTCATCTATGATAACTAAACAATATGATTTTCTCCCGATGCTTTGAACGTTGGTCGGTCCAAAAAGATCCATATGTAGCATCTGCAAGGGTTTTGAAATGGAGTTTTCGAGCTTGGACTTAAAAGACATCCGATGCTGTTTGCCTTTCAGACATGCAGGACAGAGATCAGTTGTGGAGAATTTCTTCGATGGGATTCCCACAGCGTGATTTCCTGTTACCAAACGGTTCATGTTTCTGAAATTTGAGTGGCCCAGCCGTCTATGCCAAAGCTGACTCTCATCATTTGAAGCATGGGCAACGAGACAGGTTGTTTCGGTTTCGACATCAATCTGCGACATATCCAGTTTGTATACATCACGATCTCTAGGCGCTTTAACCACTACCCACTCATTGTCAATCTTGAAACCTGGTTTCAGAATATAACAGAAAGAATCATCAAAAAGAGTTGAATAAGATTTATCACAGATTTGAGATACACTAAGTAAGTTAAAGTTCAACTGTGCACAGTAGTTGACTTTATCAAAACTTATAATCCCATTCGAAACAGTTCCTTCGCCTGTGATTTTACCACCCGCATCACCTCCAAACGCTACGTGAGTACCATTCTTTTGCTTGAAATCCTGAAGCAAGGCATGGTTGCCTGTCATGTGCCGGCTACACCCACTATCAACGAACCATGAGTTGATAGGTCTTCTTGGGCGTACCTGCATTTCAACAAAAACATTCAGTTAGTTTGGTCAACCCAGGCCCACACGGTCTTGGGTTTTCCGAATCTATCTGCAATAGTAACTTGTTTGTATTGAACATTTTGAAAATTTGTTTCATTCAAAAGATTTTGATGCTGATAACTTCGCCCATTGGCGTTCAATGATTGCTTTCTTCTCAAAGCAATAAACCTTTCCTCTAGCTTAGGATCAAGGTTATTTTCAAACTTTTGATTTCTAACCATTAAAGCTCTTGGTTTAAAACTGTTAACCTGCACATTCCTTGAAAAGTTAGAAACAGAATTGTTTCGATTAAAATTTCTCAAAACCGGAGAATGACTTTGACTCATATTTTGAAAACCATAAGAATTATTTCTTTGAAAGTTTGAATATGGAGTCATTTCTCTAGTCGAGTTTGATCGAAAGAAACAATCCTTTGTGTCATGGTTTCTCCTTTCACAAATATCACAAAATTTGTTAAAATAACATTCTTCTGAAGAATGATTTCTTTTATCACAGAACCTGCAGTAACTGTTAAAGAAACATTCAGCAGTTGCATGATTATATCTATCACAAATTTCACAATATTTCTTGCTAATTCTAAAGAGCCGATTGTTAACTTTTGATGTTGAACCAAAACGTGATTCGTTATCTTGGTTATTCGGTTTTAGATTAACGCTTCTTTGTGGAGACTTGGTTTGTGATTTTGATTGCATGGGACTTTGGTTCGATTTTAAACTGTTCTGTTTGGTCACCTTTTTGTTTTCAATTCTCTTATCATTGACAGCGGAAGACTTAGGACCTGAACCTGTTTTCAGACCAGAGTTAGATTTGATTGGAGAATTGTTTGGTTTACCATAAGATCCGTTCAAATCAAACGTTCCTGCAGACACAAACTTGATGTTTTTACCTTTTGACACTTTCTTGACAGGTTTAACTTTGTCAGTTTTAACACTTTGAACTTTTGTGTTATCATTCGATTTTAAGACATTTTTGCCTTTTGACTGTTTCGTTTCAGATTGATTGTTCATTGTTTTCGATTTTTGCTTCTTAGCATTCGAAACTTCAGCCTTTTTCACTTCTTGCTTCTTGATCAACTGAGCTGCAACTTGCGCCTTTTGTTCTTTCTTCCACTTGATATACTCAGGATCATTGAATCCTGAAAATTCACCTTCTTCCTTCATCGATTCTGGTTCTGGGTTAAGCTTTGGATATTCAACAAGTTGGATAAGAACAGGTTCTAATTTGTTTTCAGACTTGTTGCTTGCTTCATCATCAGCTTCAGTTGTCATTCCTTCTTCTTCATTCAAACTTTCCATCAACACTTCAGTACCTTCAGACTCGGATTTACTTCTTTGAATTTCTTTGAATCTTCTTTCATTTTCAGGTGAATGATCAAATTCATTAAAGTTTTCCGGTAAGGTTTGTGTGATTGAATTTGGCATCGGTTCATGAGTAAAACCCAACCCGGTTTTGGTTTTGTTTCCTCTTTCTTTGATGATTTGTTTAACCATGGTTTTACAGCTTTTAACTTTTGTCAATTCAACTTGCGTGACAGCATGTGCAATTTTTTCTTGTTCAAAGTTCTTTGTCATTTCTTCAAGTTGTTTTGTCATCAGTTCCAGTTCGTTTAAGGTTTTGTTCCATGATTCTTTAAGTGACAAAATCTTCTCATCAGCAATTTTGTGATCAATTTTAAGTTGTTCATGAATTTTCTCATGTTTGCTTAATTTGTCACCGATTTTAAATGAATGAGTCCGATAATGTTCTACTTGCTGAATGCACTGTTCAGAACACAACCTTTCTTTCACATCTAGGGGCAGTGGAACATAGTTGGGAGGGAGTTCAGGATTAACCTTTGGTTGCTCAGTGGAAGATGAAGACTCATTAGATGTTGCCATTAACGCAACTTCAGTTTCAGTCTCTTCAGTAGGATCTGCTTTTGCGCTCCAGTCATAATCTTCAGAATCTTCACTAATATCTTCAACCATTTTTTCATCCCCTTCTTCAGACCAGTCTTCTTCTTCAATTTCACACACCAGAGCCAGATTTGATGTAAGATCAGATGTAAACTGTTCTGCATAAGCGCTCCAGTCGTATCCGTCTTGTACACTTACCACTAACGCTTTAGTCTGGTCTTCTGGCTTCTTTTCATTTTCCTTCAATTCAGGCATAGGAAGACTTTGGTACGGTTTCTGAAAGAAACGCTGATTTCTGCCTTGATAACTCGTTGATTGTTGAGAACTTTGACCTTGACCTTGATTGCTTGAACTAGCTTGGTCATTGAAATTCTTTGGAGCTTTACATTCTCTTGAGAAATGACCGTACTGGTTACAGTTAAAGCATCTGGCTTTAGATTTGTCAAAACCAACTGTCTTGTTAGCATGAGGTTTGTAACTTCTGTTCACATATGCATGCTTTTGGGTACGATAAGCTACCATAACCATCTGCCAGTTAAGATCCATTTCCTCAACATCTACTGGATCCATTTCAAATAAGTCTTGAAGGACCACGTCCATTTGACTTAAATGACTTCCTTGGTACGCTTGAAAACTTGCCATAAAAGCAGTAAAGGCAGTTTTAGTTTCGTCATCTTGCAACAGAATATTCATGACGTCTTTCACCTTGGCTTGAACAGTTGAACTCTGATTTTCTGATTGACTTTGAACTTGCGCTTTTGGTGGAGATTGAGGTTGAGAATAAGTTGGTGAATTTGGAAAGTATGCTGAATCAGTAAAGAAACTTGCACCAACAAATAAGTCACCCTCATCTTCAAACTTTGTTACATCTTGTGCAAGAAAAGCGTTATCCACAGTATTGGCAGGATTTACCACATACTTATACTGAGTTTGTGAGCTTGATCTATCAGTATTTCTTGATCCTTCATCAATCTCAACTTCTTCAATTTTTCCAATAAGCAAATCAAGTTCCATTGGAAATTTCTCAGTATGTTTCAACAAGGTAACAGTTTGTTTCCATGATGATGGTAAGGCACATAATAATCGATCATTCAAATCTTGAAGTTCAGTCTTCACTCCGAGATTTGTCATCTCAGTAGTTAAGTGAACAAACCTGTTCATCATCTGGTGTACTGTCTCTCCATTAATGTGTTCAAACAACTCTAATTGTCTCTTTAGTTTCGACTTCTTCAAACTTCTCAATTGTTCTCCTCTTTCACATATCGACTTCAATGCTTTGAAGCATGTATAACCAGTCTGATATCCATCCAATCTTGACAAAACCTGAAGTGGCAACCCCTTGCACATTAAAGAATATGCTTTGCTATCATTCTTTACCTTCCTCAAATCTTCAGCTGACAAATTATCCTCTGGATAAGGTTCAGTAGAGTCTTTGGTGTAGGTACTTGCACTATCTGGTTGTGTCTGAGTTGGAATGTGAGGACCCTTCTCAATTGATTTCCACAAGTCATTGTCAATAGAACACAAGTGATGTCTCAACCTGATGGTCCAATTCTTGAAATCTGCACGATTCAAAAGTCTAGGAACACGGTTATCAGAATCATCATTAGGAGCCATTTTAACAATTTTTCAAAGAAAAATATTTTTGGTTTTTGTTAATTTTTGAAAAGAAGTGAATAAAATACTAAATTAAGACAAGAAATTAAAGACAAGATAAGAAACAAGTATTAAAAAACAACTAAATAAAGTCACACGGCAACACAGTGAGAAATCCTTCTTCAACCGGCAAAACAGTGTATTTGTTCTTCACCCGGCAGAAATAAGTCTTCACACGGCTAAATAGTTACCCGGCTAAACAGTAGAAAAATACTTTGTTCTTCACCCGGATGAACAGTTACCCGGCAACAAGAAAAACTTCACACGGCAACAAGTCTTGACCCGGCAGAATCTTGACACGGCAAAAGTCTTTGCCCGGCTGAACAGTACTTGGTCACACGGCACTTTGTTAATTACCCGGCAACACAGTTGATTTTACCTGGCTGTATTTTCTCTATCACCCGGCGTAACAGTGTATTACCCGGCACAACAGTGTCTGATCCGGCTGAACAGTAGCAACTTTTTAAGTCAAATTCTTCACACGGCAAGCACAAAATCCTTTATACGGCAATACAGGACCTATTTTGTTCTCCAATCTAAGTCCAAGGAAATTGTCTAAGTCAAGTGAGTCACCCGGCAAGTTAATCTTCAAGCAAGACTCAACTGTTCATCATCTTCCTCATGAAGATTTTCTGGGTTTTGTCTGAAACTTGTCCAAATTGTCCAAAAATCACACACAAGCTGTGAAATCGTCCGATTATCAAACCCTTGTATCAATCAATCCAAAACATCTTCATTCTTCGATGAATTTTGAGCAAAAATTGATCGAACAGTACTTTTTCTATTCTTCTTAATTCTTCAGATCTGATGATGATCTGATAGAATCTGCACAATCGCTGTGTATAGGAGTGATTATGATGATGAATCACAACTAAAAACACCAACAATTCATTCAGATCATGATATTTTGAGCAATATTGATGTGTTTTGCTTAGAAACAGCGAAGAACACGATACCGAAAGCTCTGATACCAATTGATAGGTTCAATTGGATCGATAATATCACTCAAATGATCAGAACAACAAGTACAAACAAACGATTCAATCACAAACACAATTCATACTCATAAATTCTCTTTGTATTTGATGATCAAGCAATTCGTAGTACAAAAGTGCAGGAGAAACAATATTACACACAGTTAATTCTCTCTCTAACAGTGTAAAAAGTCGCTCTCTCAACACACGCACACTACATGCCTATATCAAACAAAATGCAAGTTTAAGGAAAATACATAATAAACCCTAAACTATACAAACATATACAATAACAAAAATACAAAGTAAATCTTAACCGGAAATAACCCTAACACGATACTTGAACAATAAAGAAATAATATGTATAGGAACTCCATGATCTTGTTAACTTGTCTCTGCAAGTTCAGATCCATCTCGGTTACTAACTTGAACCCGAGCTTCGAATCTTAACTTTTAACTCTAATGCATTCTTCCTTAGCATACCTGCACTTTCATTGTCCATGACATGACAATACTATTAACGACATTATAATACATGCGTGCATACCGCTCCCATGTTTGTATCATTATTAACCAACTATCACATCCTTAACCATTTCATACATACGCGCTTATAAATGTCGTTACATTCTTGCTCATATCATACCTGTGGTTAAAGGTTTCCATGACAACTATGAAACAACGGGTTACAAAACAAATGGAAATATATATATGCAGAACATGGTCATGTACCAAGTAACATGGTCATGTTACCATTAAATTGTTTATCAGGGACTACATGACCATGTTGCTACCAGACATGGCGATGCTACCATCATATTCCTTATCAGGTGCTACATGACTATGTTTCTACCAGACATGGCCATGTCAGAGGCTAAACTTAAGAAAACTCCACTTACGTATTATGCTTTTCACCAAAATCATCTAGTGACCATCCGAATAATACGTACTATTAATATGTATACTTTATTCACGCATCGTCTATACAATCTCATACTACTCATGAAGATTAAGATATTTATCCAACTTCATAGTGTTCATACTTTCAATCATTACATATTAGTATCTCATTCATTTCCGTACAACTTTATCCATACCATACAAATTTCACATACCTTAAATACATAAGGATCACCTCATGCATCGCCATGAACAACTCAAGGTTGCGCGTTGATTTCCACCATTCTACATTTATACAAAAATATGGCATTAACAAACCAAGAGTTTAGTTCATATGTCACTTACCTCTCTTTGCCAACTAGAACTCACACGCATTCCATTAGCTCGTTTAACCCGTTTCGTCCAAGCCTCCACCTAGCTTGACAAGATCAAACATTTCCCAATTTCCACAAGTTTAATAAGTTAGTCATTATATAGCATGACTAGCAAATCCTATGGACTCATCCATACCAATTTATCGAAACACTATTTTTGGGTCAGTTTGACCTTTAAAAGTCAAACTGCCCATATTCACCAACTATATTTACCAACTATCACATAGAATGGTGTAATTACATGTATAATCCATTTGCAAGTACTTTAGACACTTATAACATACCAAAATAGGTGCACATACTCAACTAGGATCAACCGTTCACGTTTACATCATGTATACTCAAGCATCCCCTTTTTGCTTATATTTAACAGTTATATATTTGTGCAGCACTTTTCTGCGCAGCTGCACAAATCAACTACTTTGACTAACTTACCATTTTATTTAGTCTTTCATGTTTGAATATAGATTGTAGTAGACTCATAGATGTTTCCATCCATATATCATACACATTCATCGGATTTTTCTATGATTTTATATGATTTTTACAAAAACAGGACAGAAGCATATAATGATCCCAATCAGAATATTTTATATCCTGACTAGCCATTTTGGTCTACTGTTTTGGACGACTTCCATTTCTTTTTAGACCTTTATGTTCAAATACTAATTGTAGAGGACTCAACAAGCTTTCCAACGATATAAGACTCGTCACCTAACTCCAAATAACAAGTGAGATACAGCCTTTGCAAGATAGCTATTCAAATCTGTCAAAAGTGATGGATTTTACACTATTTTATACAAAATCAATTAGCAACATCAATTTCATCATCTAGCCAAATTCAAGCTTCATGTAGGCATTTTATCAAACACTTTGAGTTCATTATTCCATCCATGCCTATCTTATTGCAATCCATATCAATATTCACTAACCATCAAATTGATTATCATCAACTCAATTTAATTCAAGTTGCTATTAAATTTTGAAATCAAGCTTCATGCAAAACACATTGGGTGAAACTCTCATCTAGTTTAAGCCATTAACATGTAGTTTCAAGTAACCAAGTAGCATAAAGATTACATGCAAAACTCATATTCATCATCTTATGAAAACTAACAATTTCAAGTATGAATTCATCTCTACAACATAGAAATGATCATGATAGCATCCACAATCAATGAATCCCACGAATTCAACATATTTTAACCAAAACCCACTTGTGGGTTTGCAATACAAGAAGGAGTTGGTTCTAGGGTTCTTACCATGACACAATTCATGAAGTAGGATCCCTTAGATGTTTCCCTTCACCATTTCTACCTTCAATTTCATCTAATCCATCTTCAATTTGGGGAATTTTCGTGACCTAGAGAGCACTTAGGGGCTGAAATCGTTTTCTGCATATGGGTTCTCTTCCCAATTTTTGTTTGCAAAATATTTACCAAAGAGACCCTCAACTGCAAATGAACCCCTACAAAATCTCTTCTCATTTTAACTTTCAAACTTTACATTCTTAACCCCTCAACTTTGTACATGATTGTAATTTAAATCCATAAAACAACTTGTGTCATTTATATAATACTTTTACTACCACAAACATATTAATAAACATAGTCTTATAGCATATAACAATACATGAATATCAACTTTCAGGTTTGGGGCGTTACAAGTCTACCCCCCTTAAAGGAGGTTTTGTCCCCGAAACCTTTTTCATTCCTCCATCCAAGTCTACTTTTCTCATACAATTGTTTATTCTTTCCAACGGCATAGTTAGAACGCATAAAAGTGAAGCTGCTTACTTTATATTCGTGATGCACATCTTAAGTCCGTAAGCATTATTCATCTTAAAGTATATATTCCATTCTATCAAATCTCATGTTCATGCATTATATACTAAATTCATTGTAGGAACATCTTTCTTATTTATTCATCCAATTCCTTCAAAATACATACTATAACACGAACCTACTAATGGCGGATATAAACGTTTTACTTGTGAACAAGAATAATTTTTTTTTTGTTCCCACCCTCTTATATTATCGAAAGACCTTACAAGGAATTATCAATCATTACCCTATTCTAGTTTTCCGTCCTTACTTGGTTCTCTATTCTTGTGCTAGATATAACAATGCTCATTATGAGCCTACTACATCATTCTTCTATTATTATTGTTTCTTAACTACTTTCCTTAACACATATATAATTAAATTATGGATGTACTCGTATCACAAACACATTCCAGCCATTAAATCGTTATCATAACATAACTGCTATTTCGTCCCCATTCCTAATACTAACTCGAGGTTAGACCATAATTACAGTCACTATTTGTTTCAACTTCTACATATTTCTCCTTCAACGTAAATTTCAAATTATTTCATTCATTCTAATTACTGGTTAGTTCATTTCGTACTTTACTTGTATTACATACATGTGCACTTGACTAAAGTGTTTCATTCAAATATTCCATCTTGACAGGATTTCTATTAAAGGTCTTGAGATTACTCTCAGTAATAACAAACAGAGTTGAAAATCATCTTGATGTTGAACTTTGAAAGCTAACTTTCTATATTACATCATGTTTAACCTACCTTTCATTCATATATAGGGTATTATTATCACTTTACCAATTTCTAGTTAACAATCATATACCATGCGGTTATACTAACCTTGCTTTCACGGCGTTAACCAACCATCCATGAACCGGATCAGCCCGATTCATTTCGAGTCCATGCCATACCTGACATAGTTTCAATTGTCCACGTGACTAGTTCTAACTCATGATCATCCTTTCACCAAATCTATTGGCTTCTTCACATCGGGGATTCAACCATTCGTATCTACAAAACCATCGGTTTAGCATATACTTAACATTCCATAGCAATTTACTTTCAAGAGTCCATTCTAGTTTCTTTCACATACAATGTCTAGCTTTATAAAATTCCTTCATGTTTCCTATTTACATGCCAACTCATTGTAAACATTTCATCTCTTACATAGGATTCTTACAATTACTAAATTATGATCCTTGGTCATCAATAAATTTCATTCCTACTAATCATCGACCCAAGTATGCATTTATACTATTCTTTCTTTGTTAATTAATAAGTGATTCATTTGGGTCTTAGCCCGTTAGCTATACCGACTCTCATAAACTGATTACTAACATGCCAAACATGTAATTTCATCCAATACATTTTTCTTTCAATTAATTTTTCTTGCCGCAATGACAATACCCAAATACTTATGCTCATTTCAATACTAAATACTTCAAACAATTTATAAGTTTGCCTTATACATACCAATTTATCTAGTTTGACTTTTCGAAACGGTCAAACTATCAACATTCTTGAGTAGATTTTCCACAATTAGCTACAACCCATCTTTACCTATATTCATTCATGTAATGTGTATAAACATTATGTCAATCACACAACATGTGTATCACAACTAATTTATTAACTCTATATACTCATAACATTGATACTTATCTTAGTTAGAGAGGACACATATTTCCTCCTTCCTTCCCGTCCAATCAATACTTGTCTATGGACACATACTTTTGTTCATACACGTTCGATCCTACTTAACTACGTGCTTGAAACTTTCCATTCAATACTTGCTTTATCCATACTTACTTATGGACTCGAACTTTCATTCATACTTGTTCTATCCGTACTTACCTACGAACACAAAAGTTTCCATTCCATACATGTTTGATCCATACTTACTTATGGACTCGAACTTTCATTCATACTTGTTCTATCCGTACTTACCTACGAACACAAAAGTTTCCATTCCATATATGTTTGATCCATACTTACTTATGGACTCAAACATTTCCATTCAATACATAATGCTCTCAGTTCTTGGGAGCCTTACACATTTAATCCACAAACTATCCTCAAATTACTTTCCCATACATTATCACAATTAGTTTATAAAAACTTTGAGGTTTTCTACTAGAACATGTTTATATGTATGCACTATTATTTATTTGATTTTTTTTAAAACCTTCTTACTAAAACCCTTCATGTTCACCACTTTACAATATAGTTTCATCATTTTTCCCACATGACCACTTACTCCGCACTTTACTAGGCATACCTATAATGATTCTCATGGCCTCACATGTGTTATATGCTTCTTGCACACTGGCCAGGTGTGCATTCCACATACTAGCCATGTGCCTTCATGTGATCATTATCTTATGCCTAGAGAGCGGGTTTCAGTTTTATGTAATTCTTTCAAATTCATTTTCTAGACAACATTGTTGTGTTCCCTTTAAAATTTACAATCCTCCAAGAGGTTTCTCCTACCGGTACCAATATATGCTAGCATTATGTACCTGTGGTTATTCTGTCTCTTCCACATGCTTTGAAATATGCCATTGATTCCATTCTCAAGACATCCTCATCATCCACTAGAGCTCACACTAATATATACATCAAAGTTAGTTTCAACATACTTGCAAGATCACATTCACTTCTACCTTCGGGTCTTGATCGAGACAAGGATTATACGGGTCACTAATCACAAGAGCACACAAGTTTGAGTTCAAGTACTACTCTTATTGTACTTGGTTTCACACAAACCAGGGCTCTGATACCAACTTGTAAAACCAACAAATTAATGCAGCGGAAAAATACGAACCAGAAAATTTCTTGCTTTATAAAACATTCTTAAACATTTAAAAAGCATTTGATACTATATTTCAAGCATTACGTCTTTCATTTTTATTACATACATTAGTATCTCATTCATTTCCGTACAACTTTATCCATACCATACAAATTTCACATACCTTAAATACATAAGGATCACCTCATGCATCGCCATGAACAACTCAAGGTTGCGCGTTGATTTCCACCATTCTACATTTATACAAAAATATGGCATTAACAAACCAAGAGTTTAGTTCATATGTCACTTACCTCTCTTTGCCAACTAGAACTCACACGCATTCCATTAGCTCGTTTAACCCGTTTCGTCCAAGCCTCCACCTAGCTTGACAAGATCAAACATTTCCCAATTTCCACAAGTTTAATAAGTTAGTCATTATATAGCATGACTAGCAAATCCTATGGACTCATCCATACCAATTTATCGAAACACTATTTTTGGGTCAGTTTGACCTTTAAAAGTCAAACTGCCCATATTCACCAACTATATTTACCAACTATCACATAGAATGGTGTAATTACATGTATAATCCATTTGCAAGTACTTTAGACACTTATAACATACCAAAATAGGTGCACATACTCAACTAGGATCAACCGTTCACGTTTACATCATGTATACTCAAGCATCCCCTTTTTGCTTATATTTAACAGCTTATATATTTGTGCAGCACTTTTCTGCGCAGCTGCACAAATCAACTATTTTGACTAACTTACCATTTTATTTAGTCTTTCATGTTTGAATATGGATTGTAGTAGACTCATAGATGTTTCCATCCATTTATCATACACATTCATCGGATTTTTCTATGATTTTATATGATTTTTACAAAAACAGGACAGAAGCATATAATGATCCCAATCAGAATATTTTATATCCTGACTAGCCATTTTGGTCTACTGTTTTGGACGACTTCCATTTCTTTTTAGACCTTTATGTTCAAATACTAATTGTAGAGGACTCAACAAGCTTTCCAACGATATAAGACTCGTCACCTAACTCCAAATAACAAGTGAGATACAGCCTTTGCAAGATAGCTATTCAAATCTGTCAAAAGTGATGGATTTTACACTATTTTATACAAAATCAATTAGCAACATCAATTTCATCATCTAGCCAAATTCAAGCTTCATGTAGGCATTTTATCAAACACTTTGAGTGCATTATTCCATCCATGCCTATCTTATTGCAATCCATATCAATATTCACTAACCATCAAATTGATTATCATCAACTCAATTTAATTCAAGTTGCTATTAAATTTTGAAATCAAGCTTCATGCAAAACACATTGGGTGAAACTCTCATCTAGTTTAAGCCATTAACATGTAGTTTCAAGTAACCAAGTAGCATAAAGATTACATGCAAAACTCATATTCATCATCTTCTGAAAACTAACAATTTCAAGTATGAATTCATCTCTACAACATAGAAATGATCATGATAGCATCCACAATCAATGAATCCCACGAATTCAACATATTTTAACCAAAACCCACTTGTGGGTTTGCAATACAAGAAGGAGTTGGTTCTAGGGTTCTTACCATGACACAATTCATGAAGTAGGATCCCTTAGATGTTTCCCTTCACCATTTCTACCTTCAATTTCATCTAATCCATCTTCAATTTGGGGAATTTTCGTGACCTAGAGAGCACTTAGGGGCTGAAATCGTTTTCTGCATATGGGTTCTCTTCCCAATTTTTGTTTGCAAAATATTTACCAAAGAGACCCTCAACTGCAAATGAACCCCTACAAAATCACTTCTCATTTTAACTTTCAAACTTTACATTCTTAACCCCTCAACTTTGTACATGATTGTAATTTAAATCCATAAAACAACTTGTGTCATTTATATAATACTTTTACTACCACAAACATATTAATAAACATAGTCTTATAGCATATAACAATACATGAATATCAACTTTCAGGTTTGGGGCGTTACAGTGTAAAGGATTTTGTGCTAGACGGGTAAAGAATTTGACGAGAAAAAGTGTTACTGTTCAGCCGGATCAACAACTGTTGTGCCGGGTGATACACTATTACGCCGGGTGATTAACATTTTTCCGCCGTGTGATCAACAACTGTGTAGCCGGGTAAACAACTCTGCCGTGTGATCGAGAACTGTTCAGCCGGGTAAAGCTTTTGCCGTGTCAAGATTCAAGCCGGGTCAAGTTATCTGCCGTGTGAAGTTATTTCTTATTGCTGGGTAACTGTTCTGCCGGGTAAAGAATCAAAGATTTACAACTGTTGAGCCGTGTGACTGTTCAGACGGGTGAAGACTTTTTCTCTGCCGGGTGAAGAACAAAGCTACTGTTTAGCCGGGTGAAGAAGGATTTTCACTGTTCAGCCGTGTGACTCATTTTAGTTGTTTTAATCCTTGTTTTCTTATCTTATCATTAATTACTTGTCTTTCTTTTAGTATTTTAATTGTTCTTTTCAAAATTAACAAAAACCAAAAATATTTTCTTTAAAAATCTTAAAAAAATTTAAAAAAAAAAATATGGCACCTAATGATGATTCTGATAACCGTGTTCCTAGACTTGTCAATCGTGCAGATTTCAAGAATTGGACGCTTAGACTAAAGCATCATCTTTGCTCAATAGACAATGATCTGTGGAAGTCAATTGAAAAGGGTCCTCACATACCTACTCAGACAACTCCAGATAGTGCAAGTACCTACACCAAAGACTCTTCTGAACCTTATCCAGAGGATAATTTGTCAGGAGAAGATTTGAAGAAAGTGAAGAATGATTGCAAAGCATATTCTTTGATGTGTAAGGGATTGCCACTGCAAGTATTGTCAAGGTTAGACACCTATCAAACAGGTTATACATTGTTCAAGGCTTTGAAGTTTATTTGTGAAGGAGGTGAACAACTCAGAAGTCTCAAGAAACAAAAGTTGAAGAGACAGTTGGAGTTATTTGAACACATTGCTGGAGAATCAGTGCACCAAATGATGAATAGGTTTGTTCATCTAACTACTGAAATGACCAATGCTGGTGCAAAGACAGATCTCCAAGATTTGAATGACAGATTGTTATGTGCACTTCCATCATCATGGAAACAGACTGTGACTTTACTGAAACATACTGAAAAGTTTCCGATGGATCTAGATTTGCTCATTGCAAAGATAGAGGAAGTAGAGATTGATGAAGGTTCTAGAAACAATGACAGAACTGGTTCACATGCACAATACAAATATATTGTGAATCCTGCTAATACTGTGGAGAATGCTTTTCTTGCACAAGATGCAACAAAGTTTGAAGAAGAGGGTGATTTATTTGTGGGCGCAAGTTTTTATACTGATTCATCATACTTTCCAAGTTCGCCAACTTATTCTCAACCTCAATCTCCACCAAGAGCTCAAGTTCAAAGTCAAAATCTGAAGAATCATGCAGAAAGTCAAAGTTCGAATGTTCAAGCCAAGGTAAAAGATGTGATGAACATCTTGTTACAAGATGACGAGACCAAAACTGCCTTCACAGCTTTTATGGCAAGTTTTCAAGCATATCAAGGAAGTCACTTAAGTCAAATGGACGTTGTCCTTCAAGACTTATTTGAGATGGATCCTGATGACGTTGAGGAAATGGATTTAAATTGGCAGATGGTGATGGTTGCATATAGAACACAGAAACATGCATATGTTAACCGAAGCTATAAGCCTCATGCAAACAAGACGGTTGGATTTGACAAATCAAAGGCCAGATGTTTCAATTGTAACTGTTATGGTCATTTTTCAAGGGAATGCAAAGCTCCTAAGAATCAGAATTTCAACGACCAAGCTAGTTCAAGTAATCAAGGTCAAGGTCAAAGCTCGCAACAGTCTTCAAGCTATCAACAAAGAAATCAACGTTTCTTTCAGAAACCATATCAAAGTCTTCCCATGCCAGAACTGAAAGATGAAGGAAAGAAACCAGAAGATCAAACTAAGGCACTGGTGGTCAGTGTAAAAGATGGTTATGATTGGAGCGCATATGCAGAACAATTCACATCTGATCTTACATCGAATTTGGCACTGGTATGTGAAATCGAAGAGGATTGGTCAGAAGAAGGAGATATCAAGGTGGTTGATACTGAGAGTGAAGATTCAGAGGAATATGACTGGAGTGCGAAGTCTGATCCTGTTGAAGAATCTGAGTCAGAAATTGCACTAATGGCTACATCCAGTGAGTCTTCATCATCCATCGAACAACCAAAGGTTAGTACTGATTTACCCCCTAATTATGTTCCTTTACCTGCTGATGTGAAAGAAAGGTTATGTTCTGAACAATGCATTCAACAAGTAGAACATTATCGAACTCATTCATTTAAAATTGGTGATAAATTAAGCAAACATGAGAAAATTCATGAACAACTTAAAATTGATCACAAAATTTCTGATGAGAAGATTTTGTCACTTAAAGAATCATGGAACAAAAATTTAAAGGAATTGGAACTGGTAACAAAACAACTTGAAGAAATGACAAAGAATTTTGAACAAGAGAAAGTTGCTCGTGCTGTCACACAAGTTGAATTAACAAAAGTAAAAAGTTGTAAAACAATGGTTAAACAACTTATAAGTGAAAGAGGTAACAAAACCAAAACAGGGTTGGGTTTCACTCATGAACCAATGCCAAATTCAATCACTCAAACCTTACCGGAAAACTTTAATGAATTTGATCATTCACCTGAAAATGAACGAAAATTCAAAGAAATTCAAAGAAGTAAATCCGAGTCTGAAGGTTCTGAAGTGCTGATGGAAAGTTTGAAAGAAGAAGATGGTGTGACAACTGAAGCTGATGATGAAGCTAGCAACAAATCAGAGCCTGTTCTGATTCAACTTGTTGAGTATCCGGAACTGAATCCGATGTCAGAAACCGTGAAGGAAGAAGCTGAATTTTCAGGATACAATGATCCTGAATACATCAAGTGGAAGAAGGAACAGAAGGCGCAAGTTGCTGATCAGTTGATCAAGAAGCAAGAAGTGAAGAAGGCTGAAGTTTCAACTGCGAAGAAGCAGAAATCGAAGGTAATGACCAATCAATCTGAAACAAAAGAATCGAAAGGTAAAAGTGTCATAAAATCAAATGACAATACCAAAGCTCAAAATGTTAAAACTGTTAAGAAGAAAGTGTCAAAAGGTAAGACAATCAAGTTTGTGTCTGCAGGAACGTTTGATTTGAACGGATCTTATGGTAAACCAATCAATTCTCCAATCAAATCTAACTCTGGTCTGAAAACAGGTTCAGGTCCTAAGTCTTCCGCTGTCAATGATAAGAGAATTGAATCTAAAAAGGTAACCAGACAGAACAGTTTAAAATCGAACCAAAGTCCCATGCAATCAAATTCACAATCAAAATCTCCACAAAAGAATCAAGTTAATCTAAAACCGAACAAAACTGATAATGAATCACGAGTGGGTTCAACATCAAAAGTTAACAATCGGCTCTTTAGGATTAGCAAGAAACACTGTGAGATTTGTGATCGTTATAACCATGCAACTGCTGAATGTTTCTTTAACAGGTACTGCAGTTACTGTGACAAAAGAAATCATTCTTCAGAAGAATGTTTTTATAACAAATTCTGTGAAATTTGTGAAAGGAGAAATCATGACACAAAAGATTGTTTCTTTCGAACAAACTCAACAAGAGAAATGACACCATTTTCAGATTTTCAAAGAAATCAGTCATTTGGTTTTCAAAATGTTAATCAAAGTCATTCTCCTGTTTTGAGAAAGTTTAATCGAAACAATTCAGTTTCTAATTTGCAGGTTAACAGTTTTAAACCAAGAGCTTTGATGGTAAGAAACCAAAAGTTTGAAAATAACCTTGATCCTAAGCTAGAGGAAAGGTTTATTGCTTTGAGGAGAAAGCAATCAATGCACGCCAATGGGCGAAACAGTTTTCAGCATCAAAATCTCTTAAATGAAACAAATTTCCAAAATATTCAATATCAACAAATTACTATTGCAGATAGATTCGGAAAACCCAAGACCGTGTGGGCCTGGGTTGACCAAACTAACTAAGTGATTGTTGAAATGCAGGTACGCCCAAGAAGACCTATCAACTCATGGTTCGTTGATAGTGGGTGTAGCCGGCATATGACAGGCAACCATGCCTTGCTTCAGGATTTCAAGCTAAAAAATGGTACACACGTTGCATTTGGAGGTGATGCTGGTGGTAAAATAACAGGAGAAGGAACTGTATCGAATGGGATCATTAGTTTTGATAAAGTCAACTACCGTGCACAGTTGAACTTTAATTTACTAAGTGTTTCTCAAATTTGTGATAAATCTTATTCAACTTTATTTGATGATTCTTTCTGCTATATACTCAAACCAGGTTTCAAGATTGACAATGAGTGGGTGGTGGTTAAAGCTCCAAGAGATCGTGATGTATACAAGCTTGATATGTCGCAGATTGATGCTGAAACCGAAACTACTTGTCTCATTGCACATGCTTCGAATGATGAGAGTCAGCTTTGGCATAGACGGCTGGGCCATTCAAACTTCAGAAACATGAATCGTTTAGTGACTGGAAATCATGCTGTGGGAATACCTTCAAAGAAGTTCTCTACAACTGATCTCTGTCCAGCATGTTTGAAAGGAAAACAGCATCGCATGTCTTTTAAGTCCAAGCTAGAAAACTCCATTTCAAAACCCTTGCAGATGCTACATATGGATCTTTTCGGACCAACAAATGTGCAAAGCATCGGAAAGAAGTCTTACTGTTTTGTCATTATTGACGATTTCACTAGATTTTCTTGGGTTTATTTTCTGCATGTTAAATCTGAAACTGCTGAGTTGTTAAAAGAATTTATTATCAAAGTTGAAAATCAATTGGATTGTAAAGTGAAAACTTTGAGAAGTGATAATGGAACAGAATTTAAGAACGCTAATGTTGATTTGTTTTGTGCAGAAAAAGGAATTGCTAGACAATTTAGTGCTCCAAGAACGCCTCAACAAAATGGGGTTGCGGAACGGAAAAACCGGACACTAATTGAAGCAGCAAGATCCATGCTCGCAGATGCTAAAATCTCTATCACATTCTGGGATGAAGCCATTGCTACTGCATGTTTTGTACAAAACAGAACATTACTGGTTCAGGATAAACAGAAAACATCTTATGAGTTGTTATTTGGAAGAAAACCAAATATTTCATATTTGAAAGCATTTGGTTGTCCTGTATCGATTCTAAATTTAAATGATCATCTCGGGAAATTTGAATCAAAATCTGACGATGGATTTTTCCTTGGATATTCGTCTGTTTCTAAAGCTTATCGAGTTTTTAATAGCAAAACAAATACTGTTATTGAAACTATTAACGTAAAGTTTTTAGAAAATTCGTTTCCGTCAGTGGCGCATGGTCCCAAATGGTTATTTGATTTAGATTCGTTATCAAAATCTTTCAATTCTAACTTGTTTGATTTTTCAGGAAAAGCAAGGAAAGAATCAGGTGACTTGGGATGCTTTAGTGACGATTCTGATAATGACGAGGATGGCAATCTCAACTCTGAGTATCCGTTCATGTCATTTCATAATCCTGATCATGTCAAATCTTGTCAAGCTCCGGGTCCTTCTGGTTCTCAAGACGATCAAGAATCAAACAATCTTGAAGATGATGTGAATCCGCAAAGTTCTCCTAATGATGGTGGATCTGTTCAAAATCAACCATCATCAGATCCGAATGCTGAAGTTATTCCAGAATCATTTGATTACTTCATCAATTCACCGGATCAAGTTCCTAACTTCACTCCGCATGTGTCTACTATTCTACAAGATCTACCAAATCTGATTCAGTCTAATCTGGAGAGTCAAGTGCAAGGAGATGTCATACCAACTCATCGAATTCACAAGAAACATCCTGTCTCTCAGATTATCGGACCGTTGAATCAGAGAACTACAAGAAGTCAAACTGAGCAAGCAAATGTTTGTCTTTATTCATGTTTTCTTTCTCAAGTGGTGCCGAAGAACATTTCAGAAGCGTTGCAAGATAATAGTTGGATCGAAGCCATGCAAGAGGAGTTACTTCAATTTCGCAAACAGGAAGTTTGGAAATTAGTGGACTTACCTGAAGGAGAGAATGCGATTGGTACAAGATGGTTGTACAAAAACAAGCCAGACGAACGTGGTATTGTTGTGAGAAACAAAGCGAGACTCATTGCACAGGGATATACTCAGGAAGAAAGCATTGATTATGAAGAGGTGTTCGCTCCGGTCGCAAGACTTGAAGCCATACGCGTTTTTCTTGCATATGCTTCCTTCATGAAGTTTAAAGTATTCCAAATGGACGTTAAAGGCGCTTTTCTGTATGGACCAATTACAGATGACGTATCAGATTGATCCAACTTTGTTTATGAAGAGGGAGAATGAAGAACTCTTATGTGTTCAAGTTTATGTGGACGATATTATCTTCGGATCGACCAGTGCGTCAATGTGCAAAGAATTTGAGGAAATCATGAAGTCTAGATTTCAGATGAGTTCAATGGGGGAGATTAACTTCTTTCTTGGATTACAAGTGAAACAATCAGCTGACGGAATTTTCATCAATCAATCAAAATTTGTTGAGAAGTTGTTGAAGAAGTTCAAGATGCAAGATTGTCAGACAATTCGAACTCCATCTGATGTGAACTGCAAGATACAGCCGGATTCGAAAGGCAAATCCGTGGATCAAACACTATACAGATCAATGATTGGTTCACTGATGTATCTTACTGCATCAAGACCAGACATTATGTATGCTGTATGTGTGTGCGCAAGATATCAGTCTGATCCAAAAGAGTCGCACCTGGTTGCTGTTAAACGTATTTTCAGATACCTTAAAGGGAAACCGAATCTTGGGTTATGGTATCCTTATGAAGGCAATTTTGAATTATATAGTTATTCTGATAGTGACTTTGGTGGATGTGCTCTTGACAGGAAATCGACTACTGGTGGATGTCAATTTCTGGGTCCTAGACTTGTCTTTTGGCAATGCAAGAAGCAGACCAACGTTTCTGTATCCACAGCTGAAGCAGAGTATATCGCTGCATCTGCAGGATGTTCTAAAGTTTTGTGGTTACAAAACCAATTGCTTGACTACGGGTTTAACTTTCTCAAAACCCCTATTTACATAGACAATACTGCTGCTATGTTCATTACTGCTAATCCTGTTCAACACTCAAAAACCAAACATATCGAAATTCGATATCACTTTTTAAGAGATAACTCTGAAAAAGGTTTAATAATTTTGATTAAAGTTCATACCGACAAACAACTGGCAGATCGTTTCACAAAATCCTTTTTGTCAGTTGGTTTGAATTCTTAATTCAATCCATAGGATTAATCAATCATGATTGATTCTATTTTTCAAAAACAAAACAAAAATCAGAAAAATATAAAAGCCAAAAATATAATAAGTTGATGTCAAGTATTGATTCCTTTGTCTTTTATTTTATGTTATGCATTGTGTGTGTGCATGAAAATAGAAAAAGCAAAAACAAAATATAAAAGCAAAAAGAAAAGAAAATATCATGTCATAAGAATCTATATTTCAAAAAGTGAGAAATGATAGTTACACTAGACATTATTTGTTACATCATTTTTAAATAAAGACTGATGAATGTGAATTGATGTGCTAGACAGCTCAGGCAATTAGACAGAACAAGTAAGTTGATTGTTGACAAACATAAACTTAATGATCTTTGTGTTAAGTTCCATTGTTATACATGTCTAGATATATATCTTTTGATACATTGCTTGTGATGATAGTTGTGCATGATCGGGTAACGATGAAGTCTATTCAGTGTGATGAACCGCACCGTGAGCTTCTTTGTTGTGGTACCCACAGACCTGAAATCTCACACGAAGTCTCTTTTGAGCTTCAAGGTGCAGCAAAAGATTCCCAAAGATGGAACAAAAAGAGTCCCAAATGTGGAACATCACCAAACAAAAATTCCAAAAAGGAATTCAGAAGATTCCCAAGGGGAACGATAGGAAAGAAAAATTCCAAAATGGAATTAAAAAGAAGTCCCAAAGTGGACCAAATCCGAATAGAACCCATATTCCACACTGTGTATGACTGTAAGTGACCTGGTTTGTGTGCAATATGCATTCAGGTAGTGGTTGATAAGGAAATATGTTGACATATGTATACATGTGGGTCACATACGTCATTCTAATCGAACCTTAAAAATCATCATGATACTGAAAAAGTAAGTGTGTCAACTCGAGCTAATTGGTATGTTTTCATATCATCACTCAATCAAACATAAGTCAAATGTCTATTCAAAACTTGCAAAACATGTTCAGATAATGTGTGGTATGATCTCACTGCGATATTTTGATTCATTGCATTGCATATGTCCTTATTTTAATGTGTGTGCTTTGTGTGTGCAGGCATATGGAATCTTTATTGACACATCGACATCCTTTGTTAAACTTAAAAATTTCAAGAAATTTCAAGTTTAGGGGGAGAATAAATTGAAGAAAAGTATCTACAAAAATCCAAAAATTTTGAATAAGTGTTTTGAATGAACAAGATTATGTGGTATGAAAAGCAAAAGTATTGGATGTGTTAAAAACAAACCCAAGGTATTGCAATGTGATTTTCAGAAATTGCTTCGGGATATAAAAATGTTGGTTGTGCAAAAACATTTTTGAAAAAGAAAAAGAAAAAGGAATTTAATTGAAATTAATTTTATTGACTTGTCTTAATGTTGTTGATAATTAATATGACAAATTCTTTTTAAGGATATCTTGTCTAATTAATGTGTCGAGAATGTTTGCAGGTGCAATAAATGCAGTTGAAAAAGTCAACAGACGAGAAAAAGTGAAGAAAATTGCTCAGTGTTGTAGCCGGGCAAAGAATATCATAACACTATTTTGCCGGGTAATGAACACACTGTTCAGCCGGGTAAAATTGTGAGTCTGATACGTGCCGGGTGATTGAGGAGAAGAAGTGAAGCCTGGTGAAGATATTATGACTACTGTACAGCCGGGCAATGAACCTGTCAAATACAGCCGGGTGAAGGTCATAGATATCTGCCGGGTGACTAGTTGTGTCACTATACAGCCGGGTGAAGAAATGTTATCACTATACAGCCGGGTAAAAGAAAGAAGTCTTATCTTGCCGTGTAAGTGTATAACACTGCGTTGCCGGGTAATAGTGGAAGCAACTTAGTTGCCGTGTGAAGAAGAAAGCATGTCGTGTGAAGAAGAAAGCATGCCGGGTGAAATAGAAGACAACTGTGTTGTCGGGTGATGAAGAAAGGTTGCCGGGTGATGTTTTGAAGACTACTATGCTGCCGGGTGATGAATAAAACCAATCAGGTGTAGTTGTTCCTAACCTTTACCCGTCACTACAGTGACTTACCCGTCACTACAGTGTTTGACCCGTCAAGTGTTTTTCACATGTTTGTGACTTGCCTTATGTACTTGACCCGTCACAACAGTACATGACCCGTCTCAACAGTGCTTGACCCGTCAAGGCTTATTGGACTTGTTATGTTTACCCGTGCCTTTTGTTAACCCGACACCTCAAAGTTTGACCTAATTTTTAACCATATAAAACCCGCCTCTTCACAAACACTTATCATTTTTCACTCACAAATTCAAGCAAATCCTCTGCACATTAAATCGTTGTTTATCATATTCAATCGTTTTGTTCTGTAACAAGTCTGATCGATTGAATAAGGTATTGTCCTTGTGATTTGTTCTTGATAAACCTGCAAATCGATCGATAAAATGAAAAACGATGATGAACAGTGTTTTTGATCACTGAATCGACACTTTGATTGTGTGTGTTAAAACCAAAATCGAATGTTGTTTTAAGTGTAAAATTTGTCGATCATTAACAATCAATCACTCATTTGCACCAAAATTCATTAAAATCAACTAAACCACTCAAATTACCTTATAACTGTCAACCGCCATTGATGACCTGTTTCAAGCTCATAAATGTTAAACTTCAAAATGATGAAATGTGTGTTAAAAAATGACAAATCCTTGTTAAAACTGAACTAAAGCATGATAAACAACTTCATCTTATGAATGTCAAATTTTGTTGCTTAAGTGTGAAAACTGTTGTATTACAATATGTTGTATGATCATTAAAATTCATAATTGGTTTGATCAAAATGATGACAATCAGTTTGTTAAAACAATTTAGGAGTTAAGATGATCATGTGAATGTTTTGTTTCTATAACTTTATGTTGAAACACTTATGCAAATTTGAAATTTATTAATGAAGAATCTAACACATTTGTCTTGTTTATGTTTTTGTTTTTGTTTTGACAGATGGAGAATTTGAAGTTTGAGCCCAAACACAATCTGGTGGCATGTTTAGATGAATCTATCCCTGAAACCGAAGGTTACAGAGATATGATCAGATTCATAAAGAGGACAAAGTATGTATATGCTATGTGTGCCAAGCCGGTCATATATGCAAGGTTGATAAAGAGTTTTTGGAGAACAGCTGAGGTGATCAGAAATGAGAATGGAGTAGCTATTGTTCGAGGAAACATTACTAGAGAGTTAGTGCTGACTATCTCTGAAGAAGCAATCAGGACAGCTTTGAGAATTGATGAAGATGAAGTAGGAATGAATGATGAGTTGACTATGGCTGAATGCCAAGCGTGCTTTGTTAATATGGGACATCCTCCTGCATTTCCAAAGTCACAATTTTATAGAGCAATGTTGGGGAAGAAATGGAAGCTTTTGTGCTATGTTGTTCAGCAATGCATGTCAAGGAGAAGTGCTGGTTTCGACAACTTTCCTTCTGACATTGCATCCCCAATAGTTGCCATTGCTGAAAACAAACCATTTAACATGTCAAGGTGGATCATGAATGGGTTTGTGTTTAATCTGGTAAAGGGCAAAAGATTTAAGTTTCTCATGTATCCGAGATTCTTACAGTTGATGATAAATGTTGCCTATCCCATTATCAGAGAAGAAGGTGTTGTTGGTGGAATTTTGTACACTGAGGACATGAACAATTTATCTTACAGAAAGATGAGCATCGGCAATGTGCCTAGTGTTGAGCTATTTGACTATATGAGAGATATAGCAAATAATGAAGAAGATGTCGAAGGAGTTTATCATCATATTTCACACGGAGAGATTGTGAATCCTCAGGACCTGATTGATGAGGTGCCTGATAATCTACTAGATGATGATGAGTATGCTGCTCGTCATGCAGGAGATGAAGATGAATCTGAAAATGATGGCAATGATGATGATGATGATGATAATGATGATGATAATGGAGATGATGAAGATAGTGAAAGTGAAAATAATGGCGGTGATGATGCTGAATCTGGTTCAGAGGAGGCAGAGATTATTGAAGCAGCTGCGCCAATGGAATTGGAGACAGAAAATGTTGAAGTCATTGAACAAGATGTGATAGAAGAACATGTTGAGGCTTGTGTTGAAAAGGAGGTAGCAGTTGAAGTTGCTAAGCCTATCACAAAACAGTATGTTAGATCTCGAAGATCTAAATCTGTTGTGGAGAAAGTATTAAGTGAGTCTGAAAAGATAGATATTGTTCAAATAGCTCAGGAAGTAATGGCCGAGGCTGAGACCATTGCACAGATAGTTGATGAAGCTGATGCTGGCATTACTGATCCTGTTCCTGTTGATATACCCACCACATCATCCCTTGTTGCTGAAAATGTTGAACAAATTTTGGAGTCTTCGCCAAAAATTGTGTCAAGTGTTGATGAAAATGAAGATAAGAAGAAAATTATTGAGTTAGAAGAGATGGTGGCAAAGTTGTTAGAGGCGAATGAACTGTTGAAAGCTTCAAATGATAGGAAAAAGAAAAGACTTGAAGAGTTTTGGGCTACTCACAATCAGAATCTGGAAACTTTCAAAGCTTTGGATACTAATCATCTTAATTTGAAGATTGAACATGACAAGTTGAAGGATGAGTATGAAAAACTGAAGGAGGAACATGAAAATCTGAAGTATGATTACAAGGATTTAAAGGCTGAATGTAATACGTTGGATGCTGAGAAAGAAATGCTGGAGAAATGGCTGGAAGAAACCAAATCGAAAAAGTCAGATTCTGTGTCAGATAAAGATTTTTCAGATGAAGCAATGGAAGTAACTGAGAAAACTCAAGAAGCAAAAGTCTATTATACAAGAGCACGTGGTACAACCAATGTGGGTATAAGGGTGGAATCTCCAATTGTTATTCCCGATGAAGCTGTTGCTGAAACTGTCATTTATGACAAGGCTGAGGGAAAAAGGAAGTTAGATGCTGTGCCAGAAATCACTAAACACACATCTGTTTCAAAGAAGGCAAAACTGGATGAGACAGTGCAGATTGAGCCGATTCAATCTGTAGCTGTAGTTGAAACTGAGATAGTTGATTTGGCAAAAGGTGATGAGACTGTGACTGAAGTTGAAATTGACAAATCAGTTCAGATTGAGCCGATTCAATCTGAAGCTGTTGAAGTTGAAGATGTGCCAGAAACTGTAACAGAAGATGTAAGTCAGTTTGAGCCGGTTCAAACTGACAATGCACCAATGATTGAGGCATTAGATGATTTGGACGATATAGATTTTACTGAGTCTGAACCAGAAGCTGAACCAGAAAATAATCCTGATCACGAGATTCCAGAGGACTTAGCTGAAAGATTTGCTTATCTTGAGAAGATGAAGTATAATCCTGTGTTTCTGAATGGGCTGACAGTAAGTCAAATCAATGAAAATATGAAAAGTGTTTAATAGCTCAAGACAAAGCTGCTGCTGATGAAAAAGAGATTATTATTGAAATGGGTGAGTGGACACCATTGCAAGAGAGTTTGAACATTGAAGACTTACCTCCAACTGAACTGTATCACCAAAATCCTGAAGAGATGTCAAGCAGGAATATGCGAGATTGGTTGAGCTCAAGGAATTATCCTTATAAGACTCTGAAGAGATTGAAACAAGACTCGCTGAGGAAAATTGTTGTTAGTTTCATGAAGACGGAGAAAATGTACAATCGTATGTTTTATTTGGACTACAACAACCCTCAATACTACGAGCTGACCAAAAGATACAAAGTACTCGGACCAGAAGAGATACCGGTGATGGCTTTACCAGAAGATGCTCACAAAAAGAGGAAGGAGTTGATAGACATGTTTCCAAGTGAAGTTAGGTCATACAACATACCTATGGATGTACGTGAATCATGGCACAAATCAGCCACAGCAGGTGACGTTGTGAGGTCACTGCTGAGCAAGGGTCAGTCGATTGCTGAACTTCTTGATTCAATGATCGTACCGGAAAAGTCCAAGAAGGTAAAGATTATAGCGTGGAAATATGACGAGGTGTTTGATGCTTTCATGATAAAAAGAGTTAACGGTTTATGTGATGTATACCATTACTACTCTAGCATTTTCAAGTTAGAAGTTCAAGATCTGAAAGAGTTGCACAAGCTTAGACTGATAAATCACACGCATGCTGAGCGTGGTGATAAATGTGCAATGCTGCTGGATGCCGGGATAGCCAGATCACCGAAATATCTAGACTTCAGAGGTCAACAGGAGGACAGTGCATATGTTCAGGCGAAGAAAGAAAGAAAGAAAAAGAAGTTGGTTGTTAGTGAGGACATGTACTTGGAGGAATTTTCTGATGAGTATTTTGATAAGGTAACCAATCCAGGACTGAAAGTGATTGATGGTTCTCAAATGACAAAGCCAATACTTAGAGTTTTCTACAATCAAGAAACTTTTGAGTTGAAGCTTGTTCGAAATTTGGACGATTGGGATAAAGATATGATTACTTTATTCAGTACTTTTGAACTGAAACTGCTACATCCATCCTACATTGATTTTCTGAGAAGTTGCAGAATGGAAAAATGCAAAGATAAACTGGCTGAAGCCGATCGAAAACTGTTTGTTGTGATGATAGAAGTGATAGCAGCTGCATTAGAAAAGATTCGAGTACGGAAGGCATTGCTCAATTCTAATCTTGTGAGGGTTGACATTCCAGAGATAGAATTTATGAGAATATCTGCAAAAGGAACTTTGGAAGTGCAAGTCAAAGGAATGGAAATGCCTTATGAATTTTACGCTAACATTGATTTTGCAGGTTTAAATCTTGACTCTCTGAGACGTATGAATGCCTGCCCAATCCTTACAAATGAGTCCAAACCACGACAAGCCAAGATTGCAGAAAAGTTCAAATCTTGTGTAGAAGAAGCACTGAAGGAACAAGAAGAGTTTAAAGGAAAAGAGTTGCTGGATATCAAAGAGGAACCAGAAGATTGGTAAAGAGAGATTGAAGCTGAAAAAGATGAAAACTGTTGAAGATTTTGCTGAAGATTCAAAGATAAATCTTAGGGGGAGTACTGTTAGGGCTATTTCCTAGATTAAGATTTACTTTGTATTTGTTTATATGTTTATGTATAGTTTAGGGTCTATTTTGTTATATTCCTTAAACTTGTTATTGTTGCTTAAAAGCATGTAGTGAGAGAGTGTGAAGAGAGGCTAGATCACAATTCACGTAAGAGAGAGAACTTAGTGTGTGTGATTTATTTTCTCCTGCACTTGTATTACAAATCTGCTTTTGATCATCAATATACAAAGAAGAATTATTAGTATGAATTGTGTTTATGATTGAACTGTGTTTGTGTATGATTTATTCTGATCATTGAGCGATATTAACGATCCAATTGAACCTATCAAATTTTCATATAAAATCACAACATTTACCTTTATAATCATACCAAAAACCAATTTGATCAAAAAATCAACTTTAGAAAATATCAGAATTTTTCATATAAAACCACAACATTTACATATATAATCACACCTAAAAATATTTGATCAAAAAATCAAGTTTTGAAAAAATAATTTTTTTTACATAAAATCCCAACATTTACATATATTATCACACCAAACACAAATTTGATCAAAAAATCAACTTTTTAAAAAATAAAATTTATTACATAAAACCACAACATTTACCTATATAATCACACCAAAAACAAATTTGATCAAAAAATCAACTTTCGAAACATAAAAAATTATCATATAAAATAACAACATTTACATATATAATCATACCAAAAACAAATTTGATCAAAAAATCAAATTTCGAAACATTAAAAATTTTCATATAAAATCACAACGTTACCTATATAACCACACCAAAAATTTCGAAAACATCAGAAGTTTTCATATAAAACCGCAACATTTACCTATATATTCACACCAAAAAAAATTTGATCAAAAAATCAACTTTTTAAAAATAAAAAGTTTTTACATAAAACCACAATATTACTTATATAATCACAGCAAAAACAAATTTGAGCAATAAATCAACTTTTTAAAAAATAAAACTTTTTTTACTTAAAATCACAACATTTACCTATATAATCACACCAAAAACAGATTTGATCAAATTATCAACTTTAAAAAACCAACAAATTTTCACATAAAACAACAACATTTTACATATATTTAATCACACCAAACCAAACTTTTATAAAAAAATTCAACTTTAGAAAAAATCAAAATTTTTTACAGAAAATCACAACATTTACCTATATAATCACACTCAAAAACATATTTGATCAAAAAATCAACATTTAAAAAAATAAAAAAATTTCACATAAAATCACAACATTACCTATATAATGACACCAAAAACAATTTTGATCAAAAATCATCTTTTTAAAAAATTCAAAAATTTTTATATAAACCACAACATTTACCTATATAATCATACCAAAAACCAATTTGATCAAAAAGTCGACTTTTGAAAAATCAGAAGTTTTCATATAAAACCACAACATTTACCTATATAATCACACTAAAAACAAATTTGATCAAAAAATCAACTTTTTAAAAAATAAATATATTTTACATAAAACCACAACATTTACTTATATAATCACACCAAACACAAATTTGATCAAAAAATCAACTTTTGAAAAACTAATAATTTTTACATAAAACCACAACATTTACCTATATAATCACACACAAAACAAATTTGATCAAAAAATCAACTTTCAAAATACCTACAAATTTTCACATAAAACCACAACATTTTACATATATTTAATCACACCAAACCGAACTTTCATCAAAAAGTAAACTTTTGAAAAATTCAAAAATATCACATAAAACTCAACATTTACCTATATAGTCCCACCAAAAACAGATTTGATCAAAAAATAAACTTTTTAAAAAATAAAATTTTTTACATAAACCACAACATTTACCTATATAATCACACCAAAAATAAATTTGATTAAAAAATCAACTTTCAAAAAACCAACAAATTTTCACCTAAAACCACAACATTTTATATATATTTAATCACACCAAACCAAACTTTCATCAAACAACATTTACATATATAATCATACCAAAAACAAATTTGATCAAAAATTCAACTTTCAAAACATCAAAAATTTTCATATAAACCACAATATTTACCTATATAATCACACCAAAAACCTATTTGATCAAAAAATTAATTTTTGAAAACATCAGAAGTTTTCATATAAAACCACAACATTTACCTATATATTCACACGAAAAAAAATTTTGATC
This sequence comes from Tagetes erecta, assembly GCA_030867185.1. Lineage (NCBI taxonomy): Eukaryota > Viridiplantae > Streptophyta > Magnoliopsida > Asterales > Asteraceae > Tagetes > Tagetes erecta. The sequence goes on from CM061497.1 coordinate 11,520,167, forward strand.
AAAAAACCAACTTTTTAAAAAATAAAAAAAAATTTACAATAAAACCACAACATTTACCTACATACTCAAAGCAAAAACATATTTGATTAAAAAATCAACTTTTTAGAAAATGAAATTTTTTACATAAAACCACAACATTTACGGAACATTGAAATAAAAAAAATGATAAAATCAGAAAAATCCAAAAAATATGTTGAATGTACTTGCACGTACATGAGAAATGATAGTACACTAGGTTTATTTAATGCATCATTTTTAACAATAAAGATTGAAGCGTGAAAATTGATGTGCGAGACAGCTCAGACAAGTATACTGAACAAGTACATTCCATGATGATTTAACTAAATTCTAATGAGTTTTTGTGGTTGAAACATCCTAGTGCATGTGAAACGTTTATACAAATCAAATAGATATCTTGTGACGCAACGATATACATCGGGTAATGATGCAATCTATTCAGTGTGATGAACCGCATCGTGAGCTTCTTTGTTGTGGTACCCACAGACCTGAAGTCTCACACGAAGTCTCTTTTGAGCTTCAAGATGCAGCAAAAGATTCCAAAATGGAACAAAAAGAGTCCCAAATGTGGACCGTCACCAAACAAATTCCAAAATGGAATTCAGAAGATTCCCAAGGGGAACATAGGCAAAAAGAAAAATTCCAAAAAGGTATTCAAAAGAAGTCCCAAAGTGGACCAAATTCAAATAGAACCCAAATTCCACACTGTTTATGATTGTAAGTGACCTGACGTGTTGAGATGTTCTCAGGATATTTAGATGAAGTGTATAACTTTCTAATGTGCAAGGTATGGGTCACTCAAAACTTATTCCTAATCAACCTAATTGATCATCAAGAATAGAAAAGTAAGTGTGTGACTTCGAGCTAATTGATTTGTTCAACAATTCATCACTCAATTACTTCACAATTCAAATGTCTATTCTCAAAACTGCAAAACATGTGTTGGATAAATTGCTGGTATAATCTCTTTGCAAGTTAAAGATTCAGAATGTAAAGAGAAAATTCCAAAAATATATCAAAATCATTGAAAAATTCAAAAAGAACAAAAAGATTGTCATTTTAATCTTTTTCTTTTGTGTTGGCAGATTAACATATGTTATTGATGTAGAAGTTGTTCATTAAGCAATATCTCATCCGATTGAGAACTTAATCTTTACATTGATGATAAATGCACATTATTGCATGAGTTTTAATGTTTTTCTTTGAGTTGCAGGAACAGTTTCCATTGCAGAACAAGCTTCCACGCGACTTGAAGATGTTCCTGTTCAAGCCTGATTCCAGTCCAAAGATCTCCAAGTCAGATTGCTGAGTGTTAACAATCCTCCTCTTAATATCTCATACACAGATCCCATTAACCTCTAAAGCAAAAGTTGAGGGGGAGTATTCTAAGTCAAAGAAGTCTTCTCATTCTACTTCAACCGTTGAAGAAGATCCCGTTGCTGATATATAGATTCACCGGAATTTACTCTATGGTTATTTCTTTCCATAACCTCTGATGTTACTCAAAAGTGAGAGAAGGATGCAGATTGCTTCTTGAAAGACATAATTTTAAAAGCATCATCTTAGGCGAAGTACTGTTGGGTCCTCTTGAAGATAATGCATACCAAAACTTTAGGTTGCTCTCTATGCTCGTCACATGAAGATTTAAGCTAATATGTCGAATTTGTAAATTGTCATCTTAGGGGGAGTATTGTTGGGACTATTTGAAGATGTCATTTTACAAATATAAGCGAGTGAAGATATCGAGCATCATCACGAGCAAGCACGGGTGAAGACGTTCATTATTTGTATTTGAGGTTAGAATATTTGTGTAATCGTTTCGTGCTTAAATGCATGTTTGTGCTTATATGCACGTGTTTTGGTGAAATATAAGGTGAATGGTATGGACTATAAATAACATCACCTAGGTCATTTGTAGAAAGAGTTGCCTGCATTTCATTTCATATCCTTTGTAACCTCTCCATTGATCTAATACAATTCACCTATTCATATTATCAGCAATCTTTATCATACCTTGAATTGATCTTCATGAACATTCAAGCATCAATACGTGATTAGTGAGTTTCTGCATCACTGATTACAAACAACATCCCCAAACAATCTCAGATCTAGATCCAAGCTCGGTTCATCTAGAACTATCACAATATCAACACAGCAACAACACTTTTTGTTGAACACTCTCTGTCGAACACTCTCTTTCTCGTTCTTTAAGAAGCAGCAACACAAAACAATATCTCTCTCTCATTTTCTTCTTGATTCGGTCGAGTAGCAAAAACAACAAGATCACAACTAGAAACACACACACGTCACTACACAATCTCTTTCTCTGCTCGATCTCTCTTCATCTTGCTCTTTTAGCAGTAAACAACACAAACTCAACATAAAAACAGTATACAACAACATTGACAACGATGGCTCCTTCCTCTGGCAGATTTTTATTTTTTTTAATAAAAGTATTCGACATAAACTCAAATTGTTCTTGTACTTTCAGATCTGTAGACGAGGTTACGTTGAGGTGGACTCAGGTGCAAGTTGACGATGTGAATGTTGACGAAGACTGAGATGATGTGGTTATATGAATGACGATGAGTTATGGTAAATAAATCTGTTATGGGGTTATGGTGGTTATGAAGTTGATGGAGGTACGGGTATGGTGACGGGATAGAGGTGTGTATGGTTGTAGGAGGTTGTCGAAGTGGTGAATGGAGGCCCGGGTGTATGGTGGTGTGTATGTTTTTGTTCAATGATTTTGTGTATGGTTTGTTTTTTTTATTTTTTTTATTTTTATTTTTTTTAAACTTAAAATCGCAGATCTGATATGGTTTGAAGTTTGGTTGTTTATGTGTTGGGTTAATAGTTTATGATCTGAACTTGTGGAAGGTTTGAGTTTGGTTATGGGTTGTGTTAAATGGTTTTAGTGGTAAGGTTTTTGGAAATGGGTTTTGTTTTTAAGGTACAAAGATGTAACAAGTGGTAGATTCGCAAAGATCTGGATGGTTTCGCAAGAATTAAGATCTGAAAGATCTAGTTTCGCAAGGTAGTGTCACAAAAACCAAGATCTAGTTTCGCTAAAATTTCTGAAACTGTACATTCGCACTTAATTTTTGAACTTTCGTTCATGTAATTTTGCAAGATGAACATTTGAAGCCCTGAAGAACAGCAAGAACACACACACAATTGTGTGTGAGAGAAACTTCTAGATCCGAAAATTTTCTTCTGATTTCTTGTATAATTTCTGATAAGGAAGTGAAATATGTGAAAAGCAAGTGTAGATCTACAACAAATTCTTGTCTCTAATCTTCGTCTCGAAAGCGTTGTGTTGACTTTTACGTTGACTTTGACTGTTGACGTTGACTTTAATTGACTTTGACTGTGTTGATAATATTAGACTAAACTTCAGGTCCAACAAAACCACAAGAATTACCTATATAATCACACCAAACACAAATTTATTCAAAAAATCAACTTTTTAAAAAATAAAATTTTTTACATAAAACCACAACATTTACATATATAATCACACCAAACACAAATTTGATCAAAAAATCAACATTTTAAAAATAAAAAATTTTCACATAAAATCGCAACATTTACCTATATAATCACACCAAAAGAAATTTGATCAAAAAATCAACTTTCGAAACATCAAAAATTTTCTTATAAAACCACAACATTTATCTATATAGTCACACCAAAAACCATTTTGATCAAAAAATCAACTTTCGAAAACATCAGAAGTTTTAATATAAAGCCACAACATTTACCTATATAATCACACCAAAAACCAATTTGATCAAAAAATCAACTTTCGAAAACATCCGAAGTTTTCATATAAACCACAACATTTACCTATATATTCACACCATAAACAAATTTGATCAAAATGTCAACTTTTTAAAAAATAAAAAAATTTTATATAAAACCACAACATTTACCTATTTAATCCCACCAAAAACAAATTTGATCAAAAAATCAACTTCAAAAAACCAACAAAATTTCACATAAAACCACAACATTTAATCACACCAAACCAAACTTTCATCAAAAAATATCTTTTTGAAAAAATCATAAATTTCACATAAAACCACAACATTTACCTATATTATCACACCGAAATCAGATTTGATCAAAAAATCAACTTTTAAAAAAAAATAAAAATTTTCACATAAAATCACAACATTTACCTATATAATCACATCAAAAACAAATTTGATCAAAAAATCAACTTTAGAAACATCAAAAATTTTCATATAAACCACAACATTTGCCTATATAATTACACCAAACCAAACTTTCATCAAAAAATCACTTTTTGAAAAAATCAAAAATTTCACATAAAACCACAATTTTACCAATATTGTGGATTCAGGTCACATGAGCATGTTCATCTGTTAATCTATTCAACAAACATGATTATAATCTACAAACACACACAATTCAACAGAAGAAATCACTTATAATTGCAAACTTGTATTGATTGATAACTGTGTGTACAAAAGGTGTAATGAATTGTTCTATTTAAAAAATCTACTATTACATGCATAAGAACACCTACTTATACTACACAGATACTACAAGTCTATTACAAACAAAAATACAAACACTTAAATTGATATGCGGATAATAGTGTGTCTGCACATCTTTAAGTATATTCTTGTCCGCACATCCAAGTCTATCCGCACTTCTTTTTATGCATTTGAAAAACTTTAAGTTTGATGATCAAAATATACCAGCAATCTCCCACTATCATCACACTTTAATTTTCCTCTTCTTCTTCCTTTACTTCAACAAACTCTGACAATGGTTTGATTGCCCAAAAATCTTGTGCAGCTTTAATGTATTGTTGAAACTTTGCAGCAGCCTTTGCATGTTTATCATTCTTTACAATGATACGCATTTGCATCATCTCTTCAACAGTTTCTTGTGCAAGATTGAGAATATCATCTTTAGTAAACATCTCATCACTTCTAGATGCACTCTTAATCATCAATTTCCTTCTGTTATTAATCTTAATTGATTTGATGCCTGATATCTTTAATGTCCCAACATTCAAAGATAACAGTTCTTTTCTTAAGGCCATCTTCTCATAAGCTACAGACAGAATCTCAATCATGTGTATAAAGTAGCATAAATCATGCACAGAATCTTTACCAATCACCTTTACAAACTTTTGTTTGGCAAGAAAATGATTATATGAAGGATGTAACAGTCTGAGTTCAAAAACACCAAACATACTTATCTCATCTTCACTTTGATCTTCTATGTTTCTCACAAGCACTAATTCTTTATTACTAGTATCATAAAACAATCTCAATATTAGATAACTGGCCTGATCACCATTAAAAACTTTGACATCCTGTTGTTCAAGCTTGGGAAGATATTTGGCAATATCATCAAGCTTTAATTGTCTTATAAGGCCAGGAACAAAAGGTGTCTTCTTCTTCTTCTTATATTGTTCAGATTTTTCATGAAAGTATTTGGCATCTTGAAGCTTAGCCAAACTCAAATAATAGTCTTTGTCATAGGTGAATAATTTGTCTAACATAAATTCACAAGAAGTTCCTCTAACACTAAACTTGTGATTTACCCAAGACAAGCTTCTAAGCTCCTTCAAGTCTTGTTGATCCAGTTTTGAAATGTGAGTCAAAAAGTAGTAGACTTCACATGATCCATTGATCCTCTTGATGATAAAACCTTTGAAATCTTCATCAAACTTCCAAGCTATTATCTTTGATTTGTGATAAGTTGAATATGCAACAACCTTGAACTTGATCTTGTATTTTTCTTTTATTTCTGCCATTGTCTTTTTCTGTGGTTGAGATTCTCAGACACATCAATATATTTATCCTTAAAAGGATTCAGCTTTATCATCTTTCTTTCAGCCTTTTCTTTGATTTGGAAGGTTTCAACCATCCTCCTTGACTGCTTTGTATTCATGTTTTCCATCTGCCTCACTGGATAGTTTCTTGAAGCCAACCAATCCTTTAATTCATGCTTCTTCATTCTATCAATCACAGGATGAAGTAAAGTTCTTGGATTTTCTGCTTCCAATTCTTCAAAATGTTTATCAAAATTAAATTCTCCTTCTTCTGTTTCAGCAGATTTCAGTTTTTATATATCTAGATCTAGTTCTTCTTCTGTTCTACCCAACACATATACTTTGTTGAACCTTTTTGTAACAAAAACATAATTTTGTTACTAAAAGCAAGTTCAATCTTCTCTTTGACTTCTGGAGTGGGTTCATCTAACTCAAAATTCAGAATATCATCATAATATTCATCTGGATATTTCAATTCAATTTCATTCTCAGGAAAATTATCAGGATCTGGAACAGTTAAATCAAATTCTTCCTCATCATCCAACCCTTGTAAGGCTTCTATAATTTCATTGTCAGATACATCTTTAGTTGCTTGAGATGACTGGATACCTTCTGCCTTTTGAAAATCTAATTTAGATAGTTCAATATGTCTCTTCCACTCATCTGGAGTCAAGAACTGATCTCTTTCTCCAATTTGGTCATTTTGTTTCATCTCAGGCACTTCTTGTTCAATTAATAAGGCCTTTCCTTTATTCAACTTCCTCTTCTTTCTTTGATAGGTAATTGAATAACACTTGGATGCTTTAAACAACAGAGTTTGATGTGTCCTCAACTTTTCTACACCAGTTTCAAATGTTAGCTTGATTCTATTAATCTCTTTCAACAACAACTCTTGTTGTTCAACACTTAACAAGTTAGATATGACTAACTTTTTATCTTCATTAGTCAACTTGGACTTAGAGATTGTTCTTTCTCTCCACAAATAGCTTGATTGAATATCCTTCAATATAGTCTCATCCACCTTCAAATCTTCAAATTTATATGTATCTTGAATTGGAACAACATCAGGATATACAACAGCCAAGGGCTTGAATCTATTTTCAACCTCATCCACCAGACCACCACAGTCAATTGCAGATTTCTTTCATCTCTTTCAATCTCAGGTTCATTATCAATTATATAATCATAATCATGATCATCACCACTTGAAGCAGACTCTGAGCTTTCAGCACTATTAGATGAAGAAGAATGAGCTTGCACTTTCTTCATTGAGTCAATTTACTTCAACAAGTTCTCAATCTGTATATCTTTCAAATCATTTTCTTCTTTCAAATCTTGAATCTGTTCATCCTTATCATTCAAGATTATAGATAGCCTCTCAATCTCTTTAACTTTTTTTTCAAATTCTTTGTTTAAATCAAAATTCTGCTTCTTTACATCAAGATTCATAGTCACCAACCTGTTGTATCTATCAACAATTTCACTGGATGTTAATCCAAAATTGTTGAATATATTGTCAGAATCTTTAATTCTTCTGTTAAGCTCTTAAATCTCTATACTCAGCTTTTTTACTTCAGTTAGATGTGTCAGATCAAACTTGGATAAGTCACCAACAGGTAACTCAGACTCAAATAGTTCAAAGGCAAGTCTTCTTTTACTTCTTCAACTTCCTTTTCAGACTCATGATCTTCCTCAGAAGAAGATATCACAATCTCATCTTTTTCTTCTTCATTCTTTGACTGTTCTTCATACTTTTCTTCAACAAAGTCAATGTGTTCAAGACTGATTCTATCAATTTCTTCTTGAAGATCAGATACAGTCTTTTCAGAACTATCATCAACTTGTTCAATTTCATCATCATCACTTGAAATCAGATCTTCATCCACATTCATACCATCATTATTTTCATCTTGGTCATCAATAACATCATCATCTTGATTAACAGGTGGATTATCAACAACATTTTCAACTTGAGCACCAGGTTGATCACCATCAACATTATCATCATCATCATCATCATCATCATCATCATCATCATCATCATCATCATCATCATCATCATCATCATCATTATCATCTTGTTTATTACCACCACCATCATTTTCATCTGAACTATCAGCAGGAATCACAGGTTCTCCTCCAACTAAATCATCCATGTTAACTGGTTCATCAACCAGATTAACTTGACCCTCATTATTTGCAATTAAACCAGCAGCTACATATTTCATGTATTGTGTAATATCAGTCTCCAAACCATTGAAATTACTTCTGGCATTGGTTCTGGTCAAATAAGCAAACACCTTAGAGTCATGATGTAAGACTCTAAATGTTGGTCCATTGTAAACACCAACCAGTTCAGGAAATGACTACTTTATCAAGCATTGAATAAATCTTGGATACATCAAGAATTTATTCCTTCTATCTTCTTCTATATTCATCCTTAGATCATTGAATATATAGCTAGACATGTTGTATGCTCTATTCTCAACCAATGCCACCAAGATAGAAGCAGTCATGTACGTCATATCATTCCATCCTGATTTTCTCTTTGACAGTGAATGTTGGATGCAATGTATAATAAATCTCCATCTAGAACTTATTTGACCATTAATCATTTGCTTCCTTACAGGTGACCTCCTTCATAGCCTATGTCTTCAAAATATTGAAGGATATCATCTTCATCAAATTATGTAGGATACTCTCCATCCTCTCCAAATCTTAAACATGTTCTGATACTGGCATCAGTGACAATCAGTTCTCTGCCTTGTGCAAACTCTCCCCTTATCCTTGTCACTCCATCAATTGATTCAACAATGGCTGTTCTCCAAAATCTCTTAATGAATCTTGATACTATGATAGGATCAACACAAAGTGCATATGCTAGTCTTGTTCTTGATAAAAATTGTATGACTTCAAGAAAATCTTCCTTTCTAACAGGAACTTCAGGTCTAAGATATGAAACAGGATTATGCTCTTTCACAAATTTCAACTCAGCCATTTAACCTGCAAGAAGAAAGAAATTAATCAGAATTAAAGCTCACATTCAAATTTTAACAGATTTTAAGTCAAAATTGATTAAAAAGCAAGTTCAAATTTTATGGTGATTGAGATGATTAATAGACAATGATGATGTTTAAACACTTATTGATTGACAAATATTCATGATTAAATCAAAGTTCAGGTTCAATTTTGTCAATATTAAATACTATATATTTGTTTCTTTGCAGTGAATAGTGACATTTCATCCTTAGAGATTGCTTCTTACCTAAGAAGGTATACAATTTGATTTTGATATCTAGTTGGTATGATTATGATGTTCAGATTGTTTTTGATGTTTGTGATAAACTATATGAAAATCGTCATGCAACTATACTAAGTGTTTAAAATGAATCGTTTGAAGGGTTTGGAAGGGTTTATATACTATTGCCACACTTGTTAACTTTTTAAAACAAATTTTAAAAGATATGCGGACAACAGTTTGTTTGCACATCTTATCATTTTTCATTTATTTCACATGTAAAATGAGTTTTAAAAAAGTTTCTTTTTTTGAAAACACATTTACTAGTGATTATTATCATTTTGGCATCAAAATCTGATTTAAAATCAAACAATTTTTGTGATCTGCGGACAATAGTACATGATATGCAGACAACAGTAACCACAGTTTTTGTACTGTTGTTCGCATATCCTTCAAAAGTATTTGTATGATTCAAAGATTTACATATTGAGTTATAAATCACATTTATGATTGACGATTTATCAACTAATCTTAAAATCTTTGATATTGGTTCGATATGCGGACAATAGTGTCATTCGCACATCACATGATATGCTTGCTACAATAGCATCCGCACATCTTTCAAACACTCAGATAGTTTTAAGATTCTTTTCATCTTATTTAATATTGTACTTTGAACAGTGCTCAAAGATCGTCAATTGATCAATGGGCAACAGTTATTTGTACTTGTGACAATTTTCATCAACTATCTTTTGATTTTCCATTGCACATTTGCACAAAACAATTCAGATCATTAGTTCTTTTGACATTGACATGTATTATCATGATAAAATTTGTGAACATCAAATTTAATGACAGTCAAATACATTAAAGATCCAATTAATGATCGATAGTATGTTTGATCCACAGATTTTCCACTTTCATCAGGCTCCAACTTGTGAGCTTTATCAAGTGGTGTTCTTATGGATGAACATCTTCAAATGAGAACTTTTTAAGAATCTTCTTGATGTACTTCTCTTGATTGATGAAAATTCCATCTTTTGCTTGGGTAACTTCTAATACAAGAAAGAAATTCATTTCACCCATTGAGATCATTTGGAGTTTTGACTGCATAATAGCTTCAAATTCAGTGCACAGCTCTTTGCTTGTTGATCCAAATATGATGTCTTTGTTCTTTCGTTTAAGGAAGAGAGTCTGATCAATCCTTCTGCTTGCAAAACCATTTTGCAATAGATGAGATGACAAGGTTTCATACCACTTTCTTGGAGCTTGATGTAAGCCATAAAGAGCTTTGTCAAGTTTCATCACTTTGTGTGGAAATTCCTTGTCTTCAAATCCTAGAGGCTGTTGAACATACACTTCTTCATTAATGACACCATACAGGAATGCACATTTGACATCCATTTGATACACTGTAAAATTCATGTATGCAGAATATGCAATAAATAATCTAATACCCTCAAGTCTTGCCACAGGAGCAAAAACATCTTCATAATCAATACCCTCTTCTTGAGTGTATCCTTGGGCTATCAATCTAGCTTTGTCCCTGATGACAATGTCACGTTCATCTGATTTGTTTCGATATAACCAACGAATACCAATGGCATACTGTCCTTCAGGTAAATCAACCAGTGTCCAAACATTATGAATTTGAAATTGTAGAAGCTCGTCTTGCATAGCTTCAATCCAACTTGAATCTTTAAGTGCCTTAGAAATGTTATTTGGAACTGTTTGAGATAAGAAGCATGAGTAGAGACATATATTTGCATTGTCATTCAAACTTCCAATTATATTAGATTGAGGATGGTATTTGTGAATCCTAGACGTAGGAACGGAATCAACAACCACCTCATTTTCCAGATTTGTATAATTGAAATCTTGAATGGTTGTGGTATGAATGGATGGATCAGATTCATGTGGTGAATTATGAAAATAATTGTATCCATCAGCAGATATTAATTCATCACTTTCAGCATTAGGATCTGGTGGTGAAACACAATCATCAAAATTTGCATGAATATCTGGATTTGACAAATCAGGATACTTTGAGGGAAAAGGTAGAATAACTTCATCATTAGATTCTCCCCCTAAGCTATAACCTGTAGAATCATCAAATGAATTAGTATTCAATTAAGTAGTCAAAGCATCTATGTCAAATAACCAAGATGGACCATTTATGACTTTTGGAGAAGAGTTTTCATGAAACTCAACATTCATTGATTCCTCAATAATGTTGTGTTTTGAAATGTAAACTCTATATGAAATAGATTGTGACGAATATCCTACAAAGAATCCATCACAAGCTTTTGCATCAAATTTAGCTAAGTGGTCAGAGGTATTTAACACAGATACAGGACAACCAAATGATATAAAGAAACCAATTTGTGGTTTTCTTTTAAACAACAGTTCATATGGTGTTTTGTTTTGATCTTTGACTATGAGACTTCTGTTTTGAACAAAACAAGTAGTTGATACAACTTCTGCCCAAAAAGTAATCGGCAGTTTTGAATCAGCTAGCATTGTCCTTGCAGCTTCGATTAATGTCCTGTTCTTGCGTTCTACAACTCCATTTTGTTGTGGAGTTCTAGCAGCACTGAACTGTCTATCAATTCCTTTACCCACACAGAAAGACTCAAACACTTCATTTTTTAACTCAGTACCATTGTCACTTCTCATTACTTTGACTTTAGTATCAAATTGATTTTCAATTTTAGTAATGGAAGTTTTCAAGATTTCAGAAGTTTCACTCTTTTTGTACATAAAGAATACCGAAGTGAATCTGGAAAAATTATCAATCACCACAAGACAGTATTGTTTCTTTAAGTGACTCAAAACATTTTTAGGGCCAAAGAGGTCCATGTGCAAAAGTTTAAGAGGTGTAACATTTGAATTAACAATTTTTGTCTTGTGTGATTTTCGATGTTGTTTTCCTTTTAAGCATGCAAAACACTTGACAACGACAGAAAACATCTTTTGAGGTATTCCCACTACATGATCATGCTTAACCAGGTTATTCATATTATTTTAGTGAGTGTGACCAAGACGTCTATGCCAAAGAACTGATTCATCAATAGATGCTTTTGAAAGCAGACATGTCTCTTGCATGTTATCAGACAAAGAACTCATATCCATCATGTAGATATTGTTATGTCTTGGAGCTTTCATTTGGATCCACTCTTCTGGTATTTGAAATCCAGGTTTCAATATGTGGCAGAACTTGTCATCAAACATTGTTTTGTATGGCTTGTCACATATTTGTGTAACACTCAGCAAGGTGTACTTGAGTTGTTCGCAATAATTGACATTGTCAAAACTTAACGATTCATTGCTGACAGTTCCTTCACCAATAATCCATCCTCCACCATCACCAAATGCTACATATGATCCTTTCTTTGATTGATATTGATCAAGTAACTGTTGATTTCCTGTCATATGTCTTGAGCAACCACTATCCACAATCCATAAACTATTTTTAGCTCTAGGTGGATGTGCATGCACAAACAAGAAAATCAGTTAGAATGATCAACCCAAACCATAGTGGTTTTGGGTTTTCCAAATTCTTCAATTATTGTTTGTTGTACACATTGTAAACCAAATGTAGTCAACATATCAGATTTGAGTTTTGAATATTGATTCATTAACACTTCAAACCTATCATTCAATTCACGTGGAAGCTCATTAGATTTATTTTTATGAACATAAGGTTTTGAAAGTTGTTTTGCTGAATCATATGTTGACTTCATTTGTTTTGATACAACATGAGAAGGAACAGCATGAGAATAATCTGGTTCATAAAGAAACTGTTTAATCAAATTCCTTTTAACACTTTCTTGAGAATGAGGATGAGATGCAATTCTAGAAATCATGTTCATTTTAGAATTTGTAAATTGTTTATTAGGAACTTGTGATCAACCATTCATTCTCATGTTTCTTGGAGTCAATGAATCAGAGAAACCCTCATCATTTTCAAATGATGTTGATGTCTTTGATAATTCCTTCTTGTGGGATTTTGATCTCTCTTTGTAATAACACTCCTTAGTGTATGATTCACCCTCCCACAAATCTCACACCACGTATTGAAATAACATTCTTCAATGGAGTGATTTGTCATGTCACAAAGTTGACAATATTTTAAAAAATAACAATCTTTGGTGTTATGATTTGTCATTTTGCACCTATTACACCAAAGTCTTGTGTTCTTTTCATAAAATTCAGGTTTCAAGCTTTGTGATTGTTTTTGTTCATTTGAATTCAGATTGTGTTTTGGTTTGAACACTTGTTTGACTTTTACACTTGAAGAGCTTTGACCAACTGAATCAACTTTTTTTCCATCAGAAACAACTGAAGAATTAGTGTTTGACTTCTTTTTCTTCTTTTGTTTCTTTTTGTTATTCTGTTTATGTTCAGATTGAGCAGCGGAATTTTCACGATCTTGACCTGTTGTCAGATTAGAGACAGATTTGTACTTATTTACAGATTTCTTTGATTCTTGTTGATTCAAATATCTTTTAAAAGGTTGATTGTCAAACCCAAACCCTTCACAAACTTCACATTTGTGGTCATTGTAAATCATTTTAATTTGACATTTGTTTCTTAATTCTGCTTTCTCTTTCACTTTCTCAACAAAGATGTTTGAATATTCATTGATTGGATTAGATTCCGATTTCACAAATCCATTGAAGTTCTTTGTTTTAAGATACACTTGTTTTGGTTTTGGTTCATATGAAGTTATTTTAATAGGGTGACCTTCTTCCAATTTCTTTGTGTCATGTTCAATAAATACTTCTTTGTTAATCTTTGAACATTCAGAATCATCAGAAGATTCTGAGTTTTGAACCACTTTCAATTTAGCTTGAGCTTCAGTTGAATAGTCATGTGGATTAAAGTCATTTGGTAATGTGTTGGTCATAGAACTTGGCATTTTCTCATAGTTTACATGAGGAGGTGTGGTTTTGTATGCCACTTGTGAAAAACCCAACCCATTACCATTCTTTCTTTCTTTTTGACTAGCTATCCACTTTTCCGTCTGTTCTTTTGTTGACATCAACTGTTCATATTTCATTTTATATGTGGAAGCTTCCAGTTGACTTTTAACAAATGATTCTTCAAGAATTTTCAATGAGTTTTTTAAGATTGATTCTTGATTTTTAGATTCTTTAAGATCTTCAGTTAAAGATTTGATTTTCTTTTCAAATTCTTTTTGTTCTTCTTTGGTTTTCTTATGATTTTTAATTTCAGCTTGCAACATGTCATTAACAACAAAGGAATGAGTTTTATAACGGGTTACCTCATGCAGACATGCTTTTGAACAAACATTTTCCTTAACATCTTTTGGAAGTGGGGGATATTTGCTTGCATCAAATTCAACTCCTTTTGCTTGATCATCATCAGCATTCTGAGCCATCAAAGCAAATTCCTTTTCTATCTCAGCTCCATATGCACTCCAGTCAACCTCACCATCATAGGTTACACACATAGCCTTTGGTTCATCAGGTTTGCTATTTGAAGAAGAAGCTTGATTAGGATTCAAAGTGTTTTGAGCTGTCTTTGCAACAGGATTGTTACATTCTCTTGAAAAATGCCCATACAAATTACACTTAAAACACTTCACTTTTGATTTATCAAAGCCTATCTTCTTGTTCAAACTTGGCTTGCTGAAATTTCTGTTTGACTTAATTTGTCTCTGAGATCTATAAGCCAACATCACCATGTTCCATTGAATATCCATGTCTTCCACATCATCAGGATGCATGTCATTCAAGTCTTGAACCATTAGTTCCATTAGAGTCAGTTGACTTCCCAGATATGCTTGAAAACTTGCAGTAAATGCAGCATAAGCAGCTTTGTGTTCCTCAGATTTCAGCACAATGTTAACAACATCTTGAGGTTTTCTCAACATTGATTGTTTTGACTTTTCCTTTTGAACTTTCAGCAGCTACTTCACAGAACTCATTCAAATCAACTAAATCAGTTGAACTAGCAAAGAAACAATCTCCTTGAAAATGTTCATCAACTGTGTTCACATCTGTAGATACAAATGCATGAGCTTGTTGTCTTGATTTTTCACCCTTGAATACATTTTGTTCCATTTCTTTTTTGGACATCAAATTTCTAGATTGTTCATCCATGGCTAAAGACTCAATTTTTGTGACTTTGTAATCCAGGTCTTGGACATCCAATGAAATTGTTTGTTTAATTGTAGTAACAGTGTGTTTCCAGCTTTCAGGTAATGAATGCAACATTTACCTATATAATCATACCAAAAACAAATTTACCTATATAAATTTTCGAAAAATCAACTTTTGAAAATATCAGAAGTTTTCGTAAAAACCACAACATTTACCTATATAATCACACCAAAAACAGATTTGCTCAAAAAATCAAAGTTTAAAAAAATAAAAAATTTCACATAAAAGCACAACATTTACCTATATAATCACACAAAAAACAGATTTGATAAAAAATTCAACATTTAAAAAAATCACAACATATATCTATATAATCACACCAAAAATAAATTTGATCAAAAAATCAACTTTCAAAACATCTAATATTTTCATATAAAATGACAACATTTACCTATATAATCATACCAAAAACAAATATGATCAAAAAATCAACTTTCGAAACATCAAAAAGTTTCATATAAAACCATAACATTTACCAAAAACCAATTTGATCAAAAAATCAACTTTCGAAAACATCAGCAGTTTTCATATAAAACCACAACATTTACCTATATAATCACACAACAAAACATTTGATCAAAAAAATCAACTTTTTTAAATAAACAACTACATTTACCTATATAATCACAACAAAAACAAATTTGATCAATAAATCAATTTTTTAAAATATAAAAAAATTTTACAAAAAACCACAACGTTTACATATATAATCACATCAAAAACAAATTTGATTAAAAAATCCACTTTCAAAAAAGCAACAAATTTTAACATAAAACCAAAACATTTACCCATATAATCACACCAAAAACCAATTTGGTCAAAAAATCAACTTTCTAAAACATCAGCAGTTTTCATAAAAAACCACAACATTTACCTATAAAATCACACAACAAAATATTTAATCAAATAATCAACTTTTTAAAGAATAATTTTTTTTACATAAAACCAATACATTTTCCTATATAATTACAGCAAAAACAAATTTGATCAAAAAATCAACTTTTTAAAAAATAAAAGTTTTTTTAAATAAAACCACAACATTTACCTCTATAATCACATCGAAAACAAATTTGATCAAAAATCAACTTTAAAAAACCAACAAATTTTGACATAAACCATAACATTTAACATATATTTAATCACAACAAACCAAACTTTCATCAAAAAATCAATTTTTGAAAAAATAAAAAATTTCACATAAAAGCACAAATTTACCTATATAATCACACCAAACACAAATTTGATAAAAAAAAATCAAAGTTTAAAAAATAAAAAATTTCACATAAAAGCACAACATTTACGTATATAATCACACCAAAAACAAATTTGATAAAAAAATCAACTTTCGAAACATAAAAAATTTACATATAAAATCACAACATTTACCTATATAATCACACCAAAAACCAATTTGATCAAAAAATCAACTTTCAAAAGCATCAGAAGTTTTCGTATAAAACCACACCATTTACCTATATAATCACACCAAAAACAGATTTGCTCAAGAAATCAATGTTTAAATAAAAAAAAATTCACATAAAGTCACAATATTTACCTATATAATCACACCAAAAACAAATTTGCTAAAAAAATGAACTCTTTAAAAAATAAATTTTTTTACATAAAAACCACAACATTACCTATATAATCACACCAAAAACAAATTTGATCAAAAAATCAACTTTCAAAAAAACAAAAAAATTTCACATAAAACACAACATTTTACATATATAATCACACCAAATTTCACGTAAAACCACAATATTTACCTATATAATCACACCAAAAACAGATTTGATCAATAAATCAACGTTTAAAAAGATAAAAAATTTTCACATAAAATCACAACATTGACATATATAATCACACCAAAAACAATTTTGATCAAAAAATCAACTTCGAAACATCAAAAATTTTCATATAAACCACAACATTTATTTATATAATCACATCAAAAACCAATTTGATCAGAAAATCAACTTTCGAAAACATCTTAAGTTTTTATGTAAAGCCATAACATTTACCTATATAATCATACCAAAAACCAATTTGATCAAAAAATCAACTTTCGAAAACATTAGAAGTTTTCATATAAACCACAACATTTACCTATATAATCACACCAAAAACAAATTTGATCTAAAAATCAACTTTTTAAAAATTAAAATTTTTTTACATAAAACCACAACATTTATGTGACACCCCGCCCGGTGGCGGAAAACACCGGGCTGTCATAGAATTGGATATCCATAGTAAACAAAGCACATGGTGTTGCTTTTATTAAAGTCTAATAATTATTATCATAAGTTGGGGAAACATAAGTCTTAAATGCAAAACACAATCCAAATAACAGTAAATGAAATAGTCATGATTAGTATTATTTCTAGGTCCAAGTCCCTATATCTTGAATAGCAAAGAAACAAGCCAAAATCACGCGTCACCTGAAATACGCGAAAAATAAAGTTAGCTACACAAGCTAGTGAGTAAAACCCAAATTGAATAGTAATAGTATTGAAATCCGAGATCAACAAGATATGCTGCGCAATCCCACATGTATGGTAATTTCGTAATATCACCCTACCAGGACCCCTAGAATAGAATAGCACACCAACCACAATAGGAACCATAGTATCTCGTTTAGCCATTTGTCATGAGAACCACTCATGTAATAAATAATGATAACTTTTAATAACCGTCGTTTACCGTCTCGATATATAAGTCATCATTTAGCAATTTAGGGACATGGCATAGTATAGCATCATAGCATAGCAACATAGTATAGCAACATAGCATCTCGACATAGTAAACATGGAATTAGAAAGGCCGGGTTTAAATCACCTATCGATGTTGTACAAGCAGGTGGGTTTGTCAAACCATTAGCGCTAACATTGTACCGGTGGGATTACAAAGCAATAAAACTACTTTTAACTAACACATAAGATTGCATCAAGCCGCGAACTAGATTAACATATTTGTATGATCTCTTTTAGAAAACGAATAGAAAACGCAATATAGTAAAAGACATATTTCAGCCCCAAAATAGTAAAATGGAAAAAGGGGAGTGAGTTACTCACCTGACCAATATAGATAATAGCAAACGCAAGAAAGTAACTAAATAGAATCGAGGATCGCCCAGATATTAGAATCACCTAATTAACCGGGAAAACCTAATTTAGAAACGAGACAAATAATATAGTAACTAGAATCAAGAACTTAGAAATTCTAGGGTTTTGGATTTGGGGTTTTAGGGTTTTAAATTATAAATGGAAAATTAGGGTTTCAAAATATAATTTGGGAATTTAGGGTTTTAAAGTATCAATTTAAAATTAGGGTTTCAAAATCCAATTTAGGGTTTTAAAGTCCAATTTGGGGATTTAGGGTTTTAAAATCCAATTTAGGGTTTTAAAGTCCAATTTGGGGATTTAGGGTTTCAAAAACCAATTTAGGGTTTTAAAGTCCAATTTGGGGATTTAGGGTTTCAAAATCCAATCTTTGATAAACGATGACGTTTTAAGGAATATATATATTTCAACGAGTTTTATATAAAATGTCAAAAATTTATATTAACTCTTTTATACCACTCGTTCCTTTTTGTTAAAACAATATTTATACCACCCTTAAGGAACACATGACTTAACTTATAAGTATAGGGGTTAAAAGATAAAAATTAAAATAAAAGTGGCATGTGGGACTCGAACCCACGACCCAACAAACCTTGTCCAGCGCCCTACCCGTTGAACCAAGCGCGCTTTTTGGTTATTAAACAGGCAGTAATTTGTTTTAACCTTTACAATACAAAAACACTCATTTCCATATAAACCCTAGATTTGAAAATCAACCAATTTGTTCTTAATCTGATGATTGAATCCAGAAGACCATAGGGCTTTTAATCTACACATTACAACGATCATTTCAATGTATTATACTTACTTGGTTTCGATCGATTTAGAATGATGAAGACGAAGAACAAGAACACGACTGCTCGTAAACTAAATCGATAGCTAGAAGTTGTTATAATCCAATTACTCTTCCAGATTCGGTCAACGTGATTAGATAAACAAAACCCCTATATCAATATCAGATAAGATTACGGATTGGATGGCTTCCCACTGATGAACATGATCGAATAAAAAAAGAATCACTTACAGTTTATGGAAGATTGATACCAGAAATTGAAGTTGCAGAAAGTGAAAACGAGTAAGGAGGAAGGTGCAGGTAAGTTGAATTGCGTTTTAGTTAATGGTTTGATGTCGTTTGACTTAGAGTAGAGTATGAACCGAAAATGGCAATTGATTGGATAATTCGGATCGATTGGGTTCAATTAACAGTTGGAATTGATTTCGAGATGCCGAGAGGACGTTTGGTATTGAATGAGAACATAAATTGGATACGTTTTTAGTCGTTTTGATAAAGTGGGTTTTTTTAACCGATTTTGGATTGAGAAATTGACCAATATTTAGGTGATTAAAAATCAATTAGGTGTACGTAACATGCTTAGAATAGCGTTAGGATGATTTTGTATAGGTTTGGTTAGTTGAAATGTGCTAAAAACGAGTTTTTGAGACCTCGCCGGAGTTGTGGATTTTCCGGCCAATCTGGCCGGAGTTGCTGTTGCCGGAAACACGGGGGGGGGGGGGGGGAAAGGTTGGTTTAAACTTTTAATTTACACAAACAGCCCTTGCACTTGGTTTGTTTTATATTTTTGTCTAAAACTTATAAAACAAGTTTAAATATTTACAACATTGGTCCAAAATTAGTTATAAATTATAACAACGAACTAATTTAATCGAGTTGGGACGGAGCGAGCATTTAAGCGACGATTATATATGTTTAGCTCGATGGTGACATTAAACATATTTATTTAAATAATTTACTATCGAAACGTTACATTTATAAATAAAAGAGTACGAATACATTTAGGATAGAACTTCGGGCTCGAGCCGGGTCATTCGGGTTTGGGTCCGGGGCAGATGTCACAGTCTCCCCTCCTTAAAGGAATTTCGTCCCGAAATTTGCTCAAACCGAAGTAGTTGAAGCTGAAGCGAAGAGATGCTGATATTTTGCCTTCATTTGGTCCTCGCGTTCCCAAGTGAATTCGGGTCCACGCTTAGACTCCCAACGAACTTTGACGATCGGTATCCGACTCCGCTTGAGTTGCTTGACTTCTCGATCCATAATATCTAATGGTCGCTCAATAAACTGCATAGATTCATCAATTTGGATCTCGTCGAGAGGCACGATAAGATTTTCATCGGACAAACACTTTCTCAGGTTAGAAACATGAAACACGGGATGAACACCACCCAATTCCTCAGGCAGTTCCAACTCGTAAGAAACTTTCCCGATCTTTTTAAGAACCTTGAACGGGCCCACATATCGGGGAGCTAGCTTTCCCTTTTTGCCAAAACGGAAAACTCCCTTCCATGGAGACACCTTAAGTAGAACCATATCACCGATTTCGTATTCCATAGGCTTCCTCTTTTTATCAGCATAATACTTTTGCCGATTCCGAGCTGCTAAAAGATTTTCTCGGATTTTGCGGATTTTATCGGTGGTCTCCTGAACCATCTCTGGCCCAGTAATCTGAGAGTCACCGACTTCAGTCCAACATAGAGGAGAACGACATTTACGACCATAAAGAGCTTCGAACGGTGCCATATCGATGCTAGAATGATAACTGTTATTATACGAGAATTCGATCAACGGAAGATGAGTATCCCATTTACCTTTGAAATCAATAACACAAGAGCGAAGCAAATCCTCGAGAGTTTGAATGGTTCTCTCGCTTTGACCATCGGTTTGGGGATGATAAGCAGTGCTGAGGTTGAGTTTAGTACCCAAAGCTTCTTGAAGACCCTTCCAGAAACGAGACATAAAACGACCATCACGGTCAGAAATAATATCCAACGGCACCCCATGACGACAAACAATCTCCTTCACGTAAAGCTGAGCCCGCTTCTCCGCCGAATAAGTTTCTTTGATTGGCAGAAAATGAGCAGATTTCGTTAACCGATCAATAATCACCCAGATGCTATCATAACCATTTGAAAGAGGAAGTTTAGTAACAAAATCCATGGCGATACTCTCCCATTTCCAAACAGGGATTTCGGGTTGCACAAGGAGACCAGAAGGGCGTTGATGCTCGGCTTTTACCCGTGCACAAGTAAAAAACTTAGCAACATATCGAGCGATCTCTTCCTTCATACACGGCCACCAATAGTGGGGACGAAGATTTTTATACATTTTGTCTGCACCCGGATGAATAGAATAACGACTTTTATGGTTCTCATCCATAATAAGTTCACGGATAACACCGCGGGTAGGCACCCAGATGCGATTCATGTAGTAGAGTAGGCCATCGGTTTTTGTTTCTAACTGTGAATCGGCACCAAGGTTCATCTCATCTCGGAAAGTACCCTCAGAAACAACCATACGTTGAGCTTCAAGAATTTTGGATTTCAGGTCAACACGAAGGGTAACACAAGAAAGCATGACGTGTTCTTTGCGGCTAAGAGCATCGGCGACGACGTTAGCTTTGCCGGGATGATAGCGAATTTAGCAGTCATAATCGTTTAATAATTCAACCCAACGTCTCTGCCTCATGTTAAGTTCTTTCTGATTCAGAATGTGTTGCAAGCTCTTATGATCGGTATAAACAAGACACTTGGTGCCGTAAAGATAATGCCTCCATATTTTGAAAGCAAAGACTACAGCACCCAATTCGAGATCGTGAGTAGCGTAATTCTTTTCGTGGATTTTGAGTTGTCGCGAGGCATAAGCGATTACTTTACCCCGTTGCATTAGAACACAACCGAGACCATGCTTTGAAGCGTCACAATAAACAACAAGGTCTTCGTGACCGTCTAGAAGAGTAAGAATCGGAGCATTACACAGTTTGTCCTTTAGGACATCAAACGCTTTCTGTTGTTCGGGACCCCACACGAAAGGTACATTCTTGCAAGTTAAAGCTGTGAGGGGAACCTCAATCTTAGAAAAATTGGCAATGAATCGACGGTAATAACCCGCTAGACCGAGAAAAGAGCGGATTTCGGTTGGAGTTGAAGGCGCTGACCAGTTTTTAACGGTTTCGATTTTTGCCGGATCCACTTGAACACCTTTTTCGTTAACGATATGACCCAGGAATTGGACCTCCTTGAGCCAAAATTCACATTTAGAAAACTTAGCATATAACTGCTCTTGCTTTAGCATTTGGAGAATGGTACTGAGATGTTGTTCATGCTCAGCCTTAGATTTAGAATAGATGAGAATATCGTCAATGAACACAATGACAAATCGGTCCAGGTACGGTCGGCACACTCGGTTCATCAAGTCCATAAAAACGGCAGGAGCGTTGGTCAAACCGAAAGGCATAACCGTAAACTCGAAGTGTCCGTATCGCGTACGAAACGCAGTCTTGGGTATGTCATCTTCGTGCACACGCAGCTGATGATAACCCGAACGAAGATCAATTTTTGAGAAACACGTTGCTCCTTGGAGTTAGTCAAACAGATCATCGATACGAGGCAAAGGATATCGATTTTTGACGGTAAGCTTGTTGAGTTCACGATAATCGATACACATTCGGAACGAGCCATCCTTCTTTTTAACAAATAAGATTGGTGCACCCCAAGGCGAAGAACTCGGACGAATAAAGCCTTTTTCGGATAGTTCTTGGAGCTGACTGGCTAACTCTTGAAGTTCGGAAGGTGCCAGACGATAAGGGGCTTTCGCCACGGGAGTAGCACCCGGTATAAGATCAATACGGAATTCGACTTGTCGTACAGGTGGTAGACCAGTTACATCCTCGGGAAACACTTCGGCAAAATCTCGCACAATAGGTATGTCCTCCAATTTCTTTTCTTTCTTTTTGTTGACCTCAACGTGTGCCATGAACGCTACATAACCCTTACGCAAACATTTTTGAGCTTTAACGCAAGACATGAGTTTCAGACCGGTAGGAGATTTCTCCCCCGAAACATTCAGAATTTGACCCGATGGGAGAGGAATGCGGACTACCTTTTCCCGACATAAAATTTCTGCGCCGTTAGCGGATAACCAATCCATACCGATAATAACATCGAAGCTGCCGAGCGTCATTGGTAAAAGATCAACATGAAACACGTGACCTTGAAGTTTAAGTTCACACCCCATAAACGATGAACTAATTGAAACATTTTTCCCGTTAGCTATAGAACATATAAGGATTATCAAGTCTAACACGACCGACAGTAAAAGATGAAGCAAACTCTAGAGATACAAAGCTTTTATCGGCACCCGAGTCAAATAAAATAGAAGCATAGCGATCATTAACGAGGAACATACCGTTCACCACGTCGTTGTTGGCTCGGGCCTGGTTGGCATTGATATTAAAAGTTCTGGCACGACCCGCCTGATTAGCATTAGCATTTGTGTTTACGTTGACGTTGATCGGTTGCGGGCAGTTGTTGCGGAAATGGTTTGGATCACCACAGTTATAGCAGGCACGCCCTTGGTTCACCCGATTGTTGTTTGCAGTATTCGGGACGTTCCAACAATCTTTAGCCACATGGCCGTACCGTTGGCAGATCGAGCACTTATGACATGGAGTGTTGGGAGCATGATGAAGTGGGCAGAAATTGCACTTTGGCAGAGTTCCCGTATAGGGCTTACGATTAGCATTTCCCCCCTGTTGAGCCATAGGAGGGGTTGGAGTAACTACAACATAATTGGTAGCGTTATTCTTGCGCTTCTTAGAACGGGATGATGATTCGGGTTTGAAACCTTTGTAAGAACCTCCCTCGGTCGCTTTAGGATCATTACTCGACGAACCCTTGAACCGTTTGTCCCCTTTCCTGGATAGAGTACCAGCTTGCACGTGGTTTTCCGTGAGACGACCTGCTAGGGTCATGGCCTCACCCACAGTGGCTGGCTTGCTTCCCCAAACCGCATCCTGAATAGTCATCGGTAGACCCCCGATATATTGTTCAATTCCCCGGGAGTCCGGGGTAACCATGTTGGGACACAGAGTGCTAAGCTGGGAGAAGCGATCATTGTAGGCTACATTTTCGCCACTGTCTTGTTTCAATGCCCAGAACTCGCCCTCCAGTTTCCGGATCTCACTGGGAGGACAGTACTTGCTGGTCATAGTAGTTTTGAATGCCGCCCAAGTAAGAGCAGTAACAGCAGCTTCACCTAGCCTGTGCTTTTCGTCGTTCCACCAAGTCAGAGCACCCTTCTGAAGGACACTGGTGGCATAACGAACTTTGAGGTTCTCGGGACAGTCGCAATTGGTGAAAGTACTTTCCATACTCTCGTACCACTGAAGAAGCCCCGTGGCCCCTTCATTGCCATAGAACTTGGTTGGCCCGCAAGAATTGAAATACTTTAACGTGCACCTGGGCTGGTTATTTTGGTTCGCTGCGTTGAGTTGATTCACAAGCCCAGGCAAAATACCGGCCATTTGGGTTGCGATGGTATTAGCAAGTCGTTGATTTCTACCCGCCATTCTACAAGATAGAAAACGATTTCGTGAGACATGGAACATTCTTTTTAAAACATATTTCATAGTAAACACTTATTGGATTTGAATGGTATTTAGAAATATCATAGAATCTCCTTAGAAAACACTTCATAGTAATCATTTAGAAACCATAGAAACACAATCAAATAGTTTAGGGTGACATTTTAAAATCACAAAGAACTCATAGAAATGATTAGAATTTATAGAAGAATGATAATATTAGAAAAAAATGATTAAATTGAATTTGAAGGCTTAGGAATGTGTCTGGGTTTGGACACTCAAGACTTATCAAAGTGTTAAGTTCGTTTTCAACGTATTTGAGAAAGCGTGCTTTAGCCTATAGGTTCACACTCATCTCGTACATCCCCAGGTAAGCATACAGGTCTCTTAAAGAGATTTATACGAAATGCTTGCCTTAGACAGGATGTCCGTGATACAGGCGTTCCCCCTTCCAGATTGCACACGTTTCCCACGTTTTCAAACTCACTTAAGACGATGACGAGATTCCACAAAGAGAAAGATCCTAATCGTACAGACGAGTCTCTTGTAGCTCCTTCGCGAAATCGGTTAAGAATTGAGATAAAGAAAAAGACATAGAACGGTTCATAGAATAAATAAATAAATGAATAAATAAATTCTGAAGAGTTCTCTAAGCACATCAATTTGCACTAAGGACTCTTAGGTTATAGTCTAGGTCGGTGTGTTTCTAATACCCTATCCTAGTTCTCTATAACCATGGCTCTGATACCAACTGTGACACCCCGCCCGGTGGCGGAAAACACCGGGCTGTCATAGAATTGGATATCCATAGTAAACAAAGCACATGGTGTTGCTTTTATTAAAGTCTAATAATTATTATCATAAGTTGGGGAAACATAAGTCTTAAATGCAAAACACAATCCAAATAACAGTAAATGAAATAGTCATGATTAGTATTATTTCTAGGTCCAAGTCCCTATGTCTTGAATAGCAAAGAAACAAGCCAAAATCACGCGTCACCTGAATGACGCGAAAAATAAAGTTAGCTACACAAGCTAGTGAGTAAAACCCAAATTGAATAGTAATAGTATTGAAATCCGAGATCAACAAGATATGCTGCGCAATCCCACATGTATGGTAATTTCGTAATATCACCCTACTAGGACCCCTAGAATAGAATAGCACACCAACCACAATAGGAACCATAGTATCTCGTTTAGCCATTTGTCATGAGAACCACTCATGTAATAAATAATGATAACTTTTAATAACCGTCGTTTACCGTCTCGATATATAAGTCATCATTTAGCAATTTAGGGACATGGCATAGTATAGCATCATAGCATAGCAACATAGTATAGCAACATAGCATCTCGACATAGTAAACATGGAATTAGAAAGGCCGGGTTTAAATCACCTATCGATGTTGTACAAGCAGGTGGGTTTGTCAAACCATTAGCGCTAACATTGTACCGGTGGGATTACAAAGCAATAAAACTACTTTTAACTAACACATAAGATTGCATCAAGCCGCGAACTAGATTAACATATTTGTATGATCTCTTTTAGAAAACGAATAGAAAACGCAATATAGTAAAAGACATATTTCAGCCCCAAAATAGTAAAATGGAAAAAGGGGAGTGAGTTACTCACCTGACCAATATAGATAATAGCAAACGCAAGAAAGTAACTAAATAGAATCGAGGATCGCCCAGATATTAGAATCACCTAATTATCCGGAAAACCTAATTTAGAAACGAGACAAATAATATAGTAACTAGAATCAAGAACTTAGAAATTCTAGGGTTTTGGATTTGGGGTTTTAGGGTTTTAAATTATAAATTGAAAATTAGGGTTTCAAAATATAATTTGGGAATTTAGGGTTTTAAAGTATCAATTTAAAATTAGGGTTTCAAAATCCAATTTAGGGTTTTAAAGTCCAATTTGGGGATTTAGGGTTTCAAAATCCAATTTAGGGTTTTAAAGTCCAATTTGGGGATTTAGGGTTTCAAAAACCAATTTAGGGTTTTAAAGTCCAATTTGGGGATTTAGGGTTTCAAAATCCAATCTTTGATAAACGATGACGTTTTAAGGAATATATATATTTCAACAAGTTTTTATATAAAATGTCAAAAATTTATATTAACTCTTTTATACCACTCGTTCCTTTTTGTTAGAACAATATTTATACCACCCTTAAGGAACACATGACTTAACTTATAAGTATAGGGGTTAAAAGATAAAAATTAAAATAAAAGTGGCCTGTGGGACTCGAACCCACGACCCAACAAACCTTGTCCAGCGCCCTACCCGTTGAACCAAGCGCGCTTTTTGGTTATTAAACAGGCAGTAATTTGTTTTAACCTTTACAATACAAAAACACCCATTTCCTTATAAACCCTAGATTTGAAAATCAACCAAGTCGTTCTTAATCTGATGATTGAATCCAGAAGACCATAGGGCTTTTAATCTACACATTACAACGATCATTTCAATGTATTATACTTACTTGGTTTCGATCGATTTAGAATGATGAAGACGAAGAACAAGAACACGACTGCTCGTAAACCAAATCGATAGCTAGAAGTTGTTATAATCCAATTACTCTTCCAGATTCGGTCAACGTGATTAGATAAACAAAACCCCTATATCAATATCAGATAAGATTACGGATTGGATGGCTTCCCACTGATGAACATGATCGAATAAAAAAAGAATCACTTACAGTTTATGGAAGATTGATACCAGAAATTGAAGTTGCAGAAAGTGAAAACGAGTAAGGAGGAAGGTGCAGGTAAGTTGAATTGCGTTTTAGTTAATGGTTTGATGTCGTTTGACTTAGAGTAGAGTATGAACCGAAAATGGCAATTGATTGGATAATTCGGATCGATTGGGTTCAATTAACAGTTGGAATTGATTTCGAGATGCCGAGAGGACGTCTGGTATTGAATGAGAACATAAATTGGATACGTTTTTAGTCGTTTTGATAAAGTGGGTTTTTTTAACCGATTTTGGATTGAGAAATTGACCAATATTTAGGTGATTAAAAATCAATTAGGTGTTCGTAACATGCTTAGAATAGCGTTAGGATGATTTTGTATAGGTTTGGTTAGTTGAAATGTGCTAAAAACGAGTTTTTGAGACCTCGCCGGAGTTGTGGATTTTCCGGCCAATCTGGCCGGAGTTGCTGTTGCCGGAAACACGGGGGGGGGGGGGGGAAGGTTGGTTTAAACTTTTAATTTACACAAACAGCCCTTGCACTTGGTTTGTTTTATATTTTTGTCTAAAACTTATAAAACAAGTTTAAATATTTACAACATTGGTCCAAAATTAGTTATAAATTATAACAACGAACTAATTTAACCGAGTTGGGACGGAGCGAGCATTTAAGCGACGATTATATATGTTTAGCTCGATGGTGACATTAAACATATTTATTTAAATAATTTACTATCGAAACGTTACATTTATAAATAAAAGAGTACGAATACATTTAGGATAGAACTTCGGGCTCGAGCCGGGTCATTCGGGTTTGGGTCCGGGGCAGATGTCATAGTCTCCCCTCCTTAAAGGAATTTCGTCCCGAAATTTGCTTGGTACTAAAAAATCAACTTTCAAAACATCAAATATTTTCATATAAAATCACAACATTTACCTATATAATCATAGCAAAAACAAATATGATCAAAAAATCAACTTTCAAAACATCCAAAAATATCATATAAAACCATAACATTTACCCATATAATCACACAAAAAACCAATTTAATCAAAAAATCAACTTTCTAAAACATCAGCAGTGTTCATAAAAACCACAAAATTTACCTATAAAATCACACAACAAAAAATTTAATCAAAAAATCAACTTTTTAAAGAATAATTTTTTTTACATAAGACCAATACATTTTCCTATATAATTACAGCAAAAACAAATTTGATCAAAAAATAAACTTTTTAAAAAATAAAAGTTTTTTTAAATAAACCAACAACATTTACCTCTATAATCACATCAAAAACAAATTTGATAAAAATCAACTTTCAAAAAACCAACAAATTTTCACATAAAACCACAACATTTAACATATATTTAATCACAACAAACCAAACTTTCATCAAAAAAATTAAATTTTGAAAAAATAAAAAATTTCACATAAAACCACAACATTTACCTATATAATCACACCAAAAACAGATTTGATCAAAAAATCAACGTTTAAAAAACAAAAAATCAACGTTTAAGAAAATAAAAAATTTCACATTAAAGCACAACATTTACCTATATAATCACACCAAAAACAAATTTGATCAAAAAGTCAACTTTCAAAACATCAAAAATTTTCATATAAAATCTCAACATTTACCTATATAATCATACCAAAAAAAATTTGATCAAAAAATCAACTTTAGAAACATAAAAAATTTTCATTTAAAACCATAACATTTACCTATATAATCACACCAAAAACCAATTTGATCAAAAAATCAACTTTCGAAAACATCAGCAGTTTTCATATAAAACCACAACATTTACCTATATAATCACACAACAAAAAAATTGATAAAAAAACCAACTTTTTAAAAAATAAAAAAAAATTTCTTAAAACCACTAAATTTACTTATATAATCACAGCAAAAACAAATTTGATAAAAAAAACATATTTTTTAAAAATAAATTTTTTTTACATAAAACAACAAAATTTACCTATATAATCACATCAAAAACATATTTGATCAAAAAATCAACTTTCAAAAAACCAAAAAATTTTCACATAAAATCACAACATTTAACATATATTCAATGACAACAAATCAAACTTTTCATCAAAAAATCTACTTTTGAAAAAATCAAAAATTTCACATAAAACCACAACATTTACCTGTATAATCACACAAAAAACATATTTGATCAAAAAATAAACGTTTAAAAAAATAAAAATTTTCACATAAAAGCACAACATTTACCTATATAATCAAACCAAAAACAAACTTGATCAAAAAATCAACTTTAGAAACATAAAAAAAATTTCATATAAAATCACAACATTTACCTATATAATCACACTAAAAACCAATTTGATCAAAAAATCTAACTTTCGAAAACATCAGAAGTTTTCATATAAAACCACAACATTAACCTATATAATCACACCAAAAACAAATTTGATAAAAAAATCAACGTTTTAAAAAATATAAAATTTTTACATAAAACCATAACATTTACTTATATAATCACACCAATAACAAATTTGATTAAAAAATCAACTTTCAAAAAACCAAAAACTTTTCACATAAAATCACAACATAAAACATATATTCAATTACAACAAACCAAACTTTTCATCAAAAAATCAACTTTTGAAAAAATAAAAAATTTCACACAAAACCACAACATTTACCTATATAATCACACAAAAAACATATTTGATCTAAAAATCAACGTTTAAAAAAATAAAAATTTTCACGTAAAAGCACAACATTTGCCTATATAATCACACCAAAAACAAATTTGATCAAAAAAACAACTTTAGAAACATAAAAAAATTTCATATAAAATCACAACATTTACCTATATAATAATCACACCGAAAACCAATTTGATCAAAAAATCAACTTTCGAAAACATGAGAAGTTTTCATATAAAACCACAACATTGACCTATATAATCACACTAAAAACAAATTTGATAAAAAAATCAACGTTTTAAAAAATATAAAATTTTACATAAAACCACAACATTTACCTATATAATCACACAAAAAACAAATTTGATCAAAAAATCAACTTTCAAAAAACCAACAAATTTTCACATAAAACCACATCATTTTACATATATTTAATCACAACAAGCCAAACTTTCATCAAAAAATCAACATTTATAAAAATCAAAATTTTTAACATAAAATCACAACATTTACCTATATAATCACACCAAAAATTAATTTGATAAAAAAATCAACTTTAAAAACATCAAAAATTTTCAAATAATCATACCAAAAACAAATTTGATCAAAAAATCAACTTTCGAAACATCAAAAATTTTCATATAAAACCATAACATTTACCAATATAATCACACAAAAAACCACTTTGATCAAAAAATCAACTTTCGAAAACATCAGAAGTTTTCATATAAAGCCACAACATTTACCTATATAATCATACAGAAAACAAATTTGATCAAAAAATCAACTTTCGAAACATAAAAAATTTTCATATAAAACGAAAACATTTATATATATAATCACACCAAAAACCAATTTGATCAAAAAATCAACTTTCGAAAACATTAGATGTTTTCATATAAAGGCACAACATTTACCTATATAATCACACTAAAAACCAATTTGATCAAAAAATCAACTTTCAAAAACATCAGAAGTTTCATACAATATTTACCTATATAATCACACCAAAAATAAATTTGATCAAAAATCAACTTTTTAAAAAATAATTTTTTTTACATAAAAGCACAACATTTACCTATATAATCACACAAAAAACAAATTTGATCAAAAAATAAACTTTTAAAAACATAAAAATATTTACATAAAACCACAACATTTAACTATATAATCACACCAAAAACAAATTTGATCAAAAAATCAACTATCAAAAAACCAACAAATTTTCACATAAAACCACAACATTTTACATATATTTAATCACACCAAACCAAACTTACATCAAAAAATCATTTTCTGAAAAAATAAAAAATTTCACATAAAACCACAACATTACCTATATAATCACAACAAAAACTTATTTGATCAAAAAATCAACATTTAAAAATATCAAAAAATTTTACACAAAATCACAACATTTTGATAGTTTGAGATGAACCGAGCTTGGATCTAGATCTGAGATTGTTTGGGGAGGTTGTTTGCGATCAGTGATGCGGAAACTCACTAAACACGTTTTGATGCTTGAATGTTCATGAAGATCAATGCAATGTATGATGAAGATTATGATAATATGAATATGCGAATTATATTGATCAATATGAAGGTTACAAAGGATATGGAATGAAATGCAGGCAACTCATATGAACAAATGACCTAGGTGATGGTATTTATAGTCTATACCATTCACCTTACATTTCACCTAAACACGTGCATATAAGCATAGACGCGCATTTAAGCACGAAACGATTACACAAATATTTTAACGTCAGATATAATTAATAAACGTCTTCACCCGTGTTTGCTCGTAATGATGCTTGATATCCTCACTCGCTTATATTTGGAAAGTGACATCTTCAAATAGCCCCAATAGTACTCCCCCTAAGATGACACTTTACAAATCCGAAAAATTAACTTAAATCTTCATGTGACGAGCATATAGCGCAACTTAAAGTTTTGGTATGCATTAACTTCAAGTGGACCCAACAGTACTCCCCCTAAGATGATGCTATCAAAACTCTGTCTTTCAACAAGCAATCTGCATTCTTCTCTCCATTTTGTGTAACATCAAAGGTTATGGAAAGAATAAGCAGAGAGTAGATTCTGGTGATTCTATATATCAGCAACGGGATCTTCTTCAACGGATAAAGTAGAATACGAAGACTTCTTTGACTTAGAATACTCCCCCGCAACTTTTTCTTTAGAGGTAAACTATAACACCCGATTTTCCTGGTAAGGCATCTTTACCTGATTATGTTTATATAGATGTGCATTTATATGATTATGATTAAAATGATGTATGACGCTTATGATATATGCTATATTTTCGATAAATGTGGTGATTATGAAAGATACGATGAAGAACGAAAATGATTATAAATGTACGAGAATGTAAAACGTAATGACTAATTACTTGGTAATAAGAAAAAGGGAAGGATTAATGAAGATGTTATGATGTAATTATGGGCCATTAAGGGTAAAATAATGAATTATGCCCAAAATGGTAAGTGGATTAGTTAAGAGGCTTTCCTAAAATAGCCTAATTACCTAATTAAGACCCAAAGCCCACCTAAAACCCTACCCAATATAGAAACCACACTATTTAAACAACATTTCAGCCACCATCAAGCATTCACCATCTTCACAACATCACACACACAAACCCCTAATCTCTTTTGAAGAAAACTAAGGCAAGAAGGAGAAAAACCAAGATTTTTGTAAAACAAAGTGTAGATCTGAAGTTAGAGGGTGTTAAACAACAGGTAATCAAGGTAAATTCATTCCCTAAAACATGTTTTCATAACACAAAACGAAACTGGCCATTAATGGAGTTTTTAAGGTTTTCAAAGGTTTCAAAAAAATAAAAAAAAAGGTTGCATTTTTATGTTTAAAATCATGGAAAAAGCTTGGATTTGGTTATATAAATGATAAAATAAGGTTTTAGACGTAAAAGGTTTGAGATTTCGATGAAAAACAAGGATTTTGGGTTGAAAATGAGCTGAAACCCCATTTTGCGACACTATACATTCATAATGCGACACTAGTGTTCTTGATGCGAAACTATTGTTCTTTTTGAGAAACTGAGTGTCACCTTTGAGACACTGAGTGTCACCTTTACGACACTGTAGTGTCACCTATCAGACACTATAGTGTCACCTTTGCGACACTGTAGTGTCACCTATACGACACTATAGTGTCACCATGCGAAACTGTAGTGTCTCATGTGTCTGAGATCTGTAGTTGTGTGTCTGAGTGTGCATAAGTCCCAACGAAAGTTGGGCATGAGCCATGCGAAACTGCATGAGACACCAGCTGCGACACTAGCTGCGACACTAAAGAAAAATAACGATTTTCCATAATAACTTAAATGCAGATCGTGCACCAATACCACTACCTTAACCTTGACCGAACAAGCAAGATCACCTAAGAACCAGGTGAGTTCTAGACCTCACTTCCGTTTTGTTTTAAATACGTTTATGAGGCTAACATGCATACCGAGATGTTTCATGGACTGTTATGTGATAATACGTGAAGTATGATGATGATATGAGATTAAGTAACTATATACTTATATATATTTATATATATTGACGAATGTATGCCTGAACGAAACTAAGAATCCTACTGGGACCTGATAAAACCAGCTAAGCATCCTACTGGGGATCTGATAAAACCAGCTAAGCATCCTACTGGGATCTGATAAAACCAGCTAAGAATCCTACTGGGGATCTGATAAAACCAGCTAAGGAATCCTATTAGGGATCTTATAAAACCAGTTAAGAACCACTAAGTGGGTCTCTTGTGATCAAAGAGAGCATGATGATGACTTACTAACAGACAAAGATATTTTGTTATGTGCTTTATGAATGTGATGTACGATATGATGATACTATTTACGTGTATTACATGAAAGATATGGAAAGTTCTAAAAGATGTGTTAAAACTAGAACTCACTCAGCGTAGCTGACTTTTGTATGCATGTTAGATTGATGTGCAGGTTAGATGAATAAGAGAGCTACTTGGCATGGGCAAGAGCTAGAGGCTTGTTGAAGACTTGCCTTGAAGAAAAAAACATTTTAAGATCGAATTTATATTTTGTAATATTTATAAGACAAATATGATGATGTAATGATGTTTTAAAAAAGAATTCCGCTGCATTTTAGATTTATTTAATTTATGGTTGTTTTTATGCTTATGAATGCGAACTATGGTGCTTGCTGAAAGGCGGGCGTTACAAGTTGGTATCAGAGCCAAAGTTTAAGAGAAAATGGGCAAAAAGTTTTCGAAAGAAAAACCTAATACTTAAACTGAAAATGGGACCGAAGTAAGAATGCCAGTCTGCTAGCTCCACGTCAAGAGGTAAAGAATGAACAGCAACGAGCTGTATATGACATGTTTATGCAACTGAAAATAATAGAAGTTGTGAATCTTTGATAGTGCGAGATGCACCGAGCTTGGATCTAGATCTGAGATTGTTTGGTGATGTTGTTTGTAATCAGTGATGCGGAAACTCACTGATCACGTATTGATGCTTGAATGCTCATGAAGATCAATGCAAGATATGATGAAGATTATGATAATATGAATAGGTGAATTGTATTAGATCAATGGAGAGGTTACAAGGGATATGGAATGAAATGTAGGCAACTCACAATAACAAATGACCTAGGTGATGGTATTTATAGTCCATACCATTCACCTTACATTTCAACCTAACCACGTGCAGTTAAGCACAAACGCGCATTTAAGCACGAAACGATTATACAAATATTCTAAGACAAATACAAATTATGAACGTCTTCACCCGTGCTTGCTCGTGATGATGCTCGATATCTTCACTCGCTTATATTTGGAAAGTGACATCTTCAAATAACCCCAACAGTACTCCCCCTAAGATGACACTTTACAAATCTGACATATCAGCTTAAATCTTCATGTAGCGAGTATAGAGAGCAACTTAAAGTTTTGGTATGCATTATCTTCAAGAGGACCCAACAGTACTCCCCCTTAGAATACTCCCCCTCAACTTTTGCTTTAGAGGTTAATGGGATTTGTGTATGAGATATTAACAGGAGGATTCTTAACACTCAACAATCTGACATGGAGATCTTTGGACTGGAATCAGGCTTGAACAGGAACATCTTCAAGTCGCGTGGAAGCTTGTTCTGCAATGGAAACTGTTCCTGCAACTCAAAGAAAAACATTAAAACTCAGGCAATAATGTACATTTATCATCAATGTAAAGATTAAGTTCTCAACCGGATGAGATATTGCTCGATCAGCAACTCCTACATCAATAACATATGTTAATCTGCCAACACTAAAGAAACAAATTAAAAAAAATCTTTTTGTTGTTTTGAATTTTTCAATGTTTTTGATATTTTTGGAATTTTCTCTTTACATTCTGAATCTTTAACCTGCAATGAGATCATACTAGCAATTTATCCAACACATGTTTTGCAGTTTTTGAGAATAGATATTTGAATTGTGAAGTAATTGAGTGATGAATTGTTGAACGAATCAATTAGCTCGAAGTGACACACTTACTTTTTCTATTCTTAATGATCAATTAGGTTGATTAGGAATAAGTTTTGAGTGACCCATACTTTGCACATTAGAAAGTTACACACCTCATCTAAATAACTTGAGAACAACTCAACACGTCAGGTCACTTACAATCATAAACAGTGTGGAATTTGGGTTCTATTTGGATTTGGTCCACTTTGGGACTTCTTTTGAATTCCTTTTTGTAATTTTCTTTTTCCTATTGTTCCCCTTGGGAATCTTCTGAATTCCATTTTGGAATTTGATTGGTGACGGTCCACATTTGGGACTCTTTTTGTTCCTTTTTGGAATCTTTTGCTGCATCTTGAAGCTCAAAAGAGACTTCGTGTGAGACTTAAGGTCTGTGGGTACCACAACAAAGAAGCTCACGATGCGGTTCATCACACTGAATAGATTGCATCATTACCCGATGTATATCGTTGCGTCACAAGATATCTATTTGATTTGTATAAACGTTTCACATGAACTAAGATGTTTCAACCACAAAAACTCATTAGAATTTAGTTAAATCATCAAAGAATATACTTTTTCAGTCTAATTGTCTGAGCTGTCTCGCACATCAATTTTCACGCTTCAGTCTTTATTGTTTAAAATGATGCGTTGAACAACTCTAGTGTAGCTATCATTTCTCATGTACGTGCAAGTAGATTCAACATATTTTTGGATTTTTCTGATTTTATCATTTTTTTAATAATGAATTCTCCCCTAAACTTTTAAATTTCTAAGAAAATTGAAAGTTTAATGAAAAGAAAATGGCAGATATGTTATCAACATGCAATGTACTTAATCTAAACAGACGAAATGAAACATCGCTTGTTTCTTGCACTGCCATCATTGTTTGATTTCATGAAAATGTTTTTTTTAAATGCTGCAATGTTTCCTTTTTGTTTCCAACTCCATTTGGCGTCAGTTGCATCGAAGGCATCATGAACAAGATTCAGTATCTTGTCATGATAAGGGATCAGCCACGGTCTTCTTTTCTTTGTTTGACCGGCCTCCATAACTGTCCCTAACACACTAACAAATCAGTTAGAGGTAATGACCCAAACCATTTCGGTTTTGGGGCGTCCAAAATCATCAACATAAGAGATATTCTCATAAGTGCAAGGAATACCTTCCGGTGGTGGTTCTGATGATACAATGTAATTTGTACCTTCATCTTCTTTCATGGATTGTTTGTCAAAAGAGAAATTATAGTCATTTTCAAATAGATTATGATTTTCTTTTAAAAACAGGTTTTGTTGACTATATTTCTTATTCAAAGATTGATTCACTATTGGAATCATTTTATCATTTAAATCGTGATTTCTCTTTTTGTTTTTGACAAACTTTGGTGTCCATGAATCATTGACATGTTGATTTTCATCAAACGAATGTCTATGATTAGATCTTTTAAAGTTAGAAAAATACCTGGAAGGGTATGCACATGATGAACTTCTTTGGACTGACCTTCTCGGCTTGTAGTAGCACTCGGATGTGTTGTGATTCACCATGTCACAAATAGAGCAATACTTGTTGTAGTAACATTCCATTGTGTCGTGGTTGTACATCTGACAGTTGGTGCAGTACTTGTTGTAGTAGCATTCGGATGTCATGTGATTGTACATCTCACATATCTCACAGTACTTCTGATGAGCCTTGAAGGGAGACTTCTTTCTTTGCTTTTGAGAAGTCTTTGCAGTTGAAGATTGTTGTTTCTGAGAAGCTTTGACCTCTGAATCTTGTTGAATCTTTCTTGAAGGAGCTGGAGTCTTGAACTTGTCACCTTTTGACCCAAAAGGAAAGACACCTTGACTGTAAATACAATCTGAGATATGATGAGTTTCAGAGTCACAGATTAAACAGTATACGTCACTGTTTGAATCACTCGGGGATTCGGAATCTTGAGACATTGAAGTAGAAGGAGTCTGTGGTGTAGAATCAGATGAAGCGCCCTTTGTCTTGTTCTTCTTGGCTTTGCTCTTCTTTCTTCTAACCTTCTTCTTCTTCTTCGACTGAAACTCTTGTGTCTTTTCTTCTTCTTCTTGAGAAGATAGTGATCCAACAATTCCGGTTGGCACTAATCTCTCATCTTTCTTTTCAACAGACTTTTCTTTTTCGACTTCTTCTTTGATAAGCACAAGATCAAATTATGATCTGTTGAGTTTATCAGTGAGCTCCATGAGTTGAACATTCAGATTATGCTTTTCGGTAAGCATTGAATCAACATTCTGTGTAAGAGATTTGAGTCTATCTTCACACAATTGGTGATCATCTTGAAGACTTGCGTGTTTCTCTTGTTCTTCTTGCAGCTTGGTTTTCAGAATGTTGTTATCTGAATTACACATCTCAGACAATTTCTTCAACTTTAGAATCTCTTCTTGCAAATCTTTGATCACACTGGATGAGTGTGCATTTGATTTTGTAGCTTCATTCTTGACATTCATTGCTTCTCTTTCACTTTTCTTGAGTGACTCTTCGAGAGATGTGATTCTTTGATCAGATATTTCATGTTGTTCTTTCAGATTCTTGTGCATTTGCTCTTCCTTCTTAAGTTTATCACAAATCTTGAATGAGTATATTCTGTAGTGTTCAACTTGTTGAAAACATTCTTTGGTGCACATCTTTTCTCTGACTTCAATTGGCATTTCAACATAAGAACTGTTCTCATCTTTCTTGATTTCCTTTTCAGACATCAATTTCTCCATTTCTGATTTCAATTGAGCAATTGTCTCATCTTGCTTTGCAATGGTTTCTGACAAGTTGCTAATTTCTTTATCTTTCTTTTCAATCTCTTGAATGGAAACAACATCATTGTTTTCACTCCAATCATATTCTTCTTCATCTTCATGATTTTCATGAGAATCTGCTTGACTCACAAGAACAAGTTTTGTGTATTCATGAAAGTCTCTTCTCTTTTGATCACAAGCTTTGGCAACTTGAAGATAAGTTGTTTCAAACATGTGATTGAATTCTGTAATAAATTCATTGATATCTTCTCTTTTATTTTCTTCTCGAATCACGGTAAACATGCCCGTTGACATTTTTCTTGAATTTTCAAAGTCATCTTGATAATTTTTCTGGGAAGTCATGGTGGCTAAAAATGACTAATTTGAAATTTTGGAAAAATGAATTTTTGGATTTTTTCTTGAATTTTCAAAGTCTTTTTTTTTTTTAGAGACGGGTCACTGTTGGGACGGGTCAACAATTGAGACGGCTGAACAGTACTTCACCCGGCTAAACAGTGCTTCACCCGGCTGAACAGTGCTTCACCCGGCTGAACAGTGATTTCTTCTACTTCACCCGGCTGAACAGTGTTCACACGGCTGAACAGTGTTTTTCACTTCTTCACACGGCTGAATAGTATCTTCACCCGGCTGAACAATATCAAACTTCACCCGACTAACACTTGACACGGCTGAATAGTGTATCACCCGGCTAAAAACTTCTTTAAATCTTCATATCAGATTGACTTTTCAAAGTCAAAATTGTGATGAACACAAGATCAATTCTTCAATTTTTGATGTTTTTGTTCAATTCAACACTTGTATTAGCTGAGGAATGATGTTTCTAACAATCCTTCAAAGTTTTTCTACCTTGAATCAAGCTAAATCTCATTCAGATCCGGAATTTTGATGAAGAACACAATAAGTGGGTTTTGACAAAATTGACAAAATATGGATTGAAATCAACAAATCAGTGATGTTTGATTATGAACGAAGCTTAGGATAGTGATTTCTAACACATCTCAATCATCAATTTCTCAATATCATCAACAATTTCCAGATTTCAATTTTGAGCAATGAAATGACGAACATGAACAATTTCTTCAAAAACTCAGTCAAATCTTCATCAATTGATCTCAAACTTTGCAGTTCATTACACAAACATGAATCAAAGCTAATGGTAGCTAAAATTCCATCAATAACAACAACAATCAAAGATCACCCAACAGCTCTGATACCAATTGATAGTGCGAGATGCACCGAGCTTGGATCTAGATCTAAGATTGTTTGGTGATGTTGTTTGTAATCAGTGATGCGGAAACTCACTGATCACGTATTGATGCTTGAATGCTCATGAAGATCAATGCAAGATATGATGAAGATTATGATAATATGAATAGGTGAATTGTATTAGATCAAAGGAGAGGTTACAAGGGATATGGAATGAAATGTAGGCAACTCACAATAACAAATGACCTAGGTGATGGTATTTATAGTCCATACCATTCACCTTACATTTCAATCTAACCACGTGCAGTTAAGCACAAACGCGCATTTAAGCACGAAACAATTACACAAATATTCTAAGACAAATACAAATTATGAACGTCTTCACCCGTGCTTGCTCGTGATGATGCTCGATATTTTCACTCGCTTATATTTGGAAAGTGACATCTTCAAATAATCCCAACAATCTTATACTGGTGTAAATAGTAATGATGATGTAACATGATAATGGACTATGCCTGTAGGCAATAGGACAGTAATTGAGATGCCCATAGAAATTTAGAGTGTTACGAACAGGTATTAGGAAAGTAGAGGAATAGGTTTAGTGCCTATACGTGTTATGTGCTCTATACGTGTTTAAATGCTCTTGTATGCTTTATGTGAACTAGACTAGGTTTGAATACTGACGGGGCTTAGGAGGGGTATGTTTAGAACGTGAGCAGTAAAGTAAGTAGTTAATAACGACTGGCCACTGTCATTAGGAACTTACAGTACTTATCACGTCCTGAATTGGTCTAACTGATGAACGTAAGTATTTGAATCTTATAGGAAGTAAGAAATGGCACCCAAGAGAGTAATTAGAAGTTCTGCCAAGGCTGTTAATGCTAAGACAACCAAGGCCCCTGGAGCGAAGCGTGGGAGAAAGCCCACAAAGAAGAATGTTGAGACCGATCCCGAAATCGAGGCTGAAGTTACACCAACCCCCGAGTTTGAATAGAATTTGAAGGATGTTGTTGCACATGAAGTGCACAAGGTCTTGACTAATGTTATGCCTTCAGTTCTGAAAGAAATGATGAAAGAAATGAAGAAGGTTGAAGAGAAGAAACCCGCTAAGAAAAGTGTTGAGTGTGATGACGAGGAAGAGGAGTCTGAGGAGGTGGAAAGAGAGATCGAGTTGTCTGATGACTCGGATTTCGAGGATAATGGGAAGGGGTACAATTATGGTGCCTTTCAGAGGTGCAGGCCCCCTACTTTGATGGGAAGAAAGGTTTGGCTGCCACCCTAGAGTGGCTAAGTGAGATGGAGGCTGTGATTGATATCAGCGAGTGTAGGGCTGATCAAGTGGTGAAATTTGCTGCCCACTCGTTTACTGGGGCTGCAATTTACTGGTGGACTACTGTGAAACATTTAGAGGGAAGGAAGGCGATCAGGGAGATTGTCACACCCTCAATTTTCCACAAACGGGGTATCCGTTAGGCGTGTCACATACCAGGATCTCAAGCCATTAGTTACAATAACACTGACTCAATAAATTTTAACAAAAGTTTTACATAGTCATTAACCAAAAACTCAGCGTGTAAAATGTAGGTTTTCAAAGTTTAGCGGAAGCTTTTAAATAAACCAATTATTTAAATAAACTTGTGCTCAACAGTTTAGTACAAAACCAATAAAACTTGTGCTCAATAGTCTAGCACGATACCAATATAAAACTTATGCTCAAAAGTCTAACACAATACCGAGTTAAAACCTGTGCTAAAAAGTCAAGCACAAAACCAGTAATTGTTTTCAATAAAACCACAAGGTAAATAAAAGTTCAAAACAAAGTAAAACGACTCATGCATGATATGTCCTACGTGCACAGCTCCTAGCCACCTGAGAAAACATACTGAAAATGGTCAACACATGGTTGGTGAGCTCAATGAGATATTTAACAAAAGTTTATAAATATCAAAACAGTTTAACTGATAAAGTTCATTTACTATTGCTGGTTTGCAAGACCACCTCACTTACTACATGAGCACGTTGAGATTAAACTGAACGTTGTGTTGTTTGCCTTACTGCCATCAAACTAGATGACCAAAAGTTCCAAGGTAAATCTGCACCACCTGGATCCCTAACAGCGTGATGGGGTCTGCCGAACCCGGTAGTACTACTCAAATTTCCCGGTTATACCCACTGTATATTAATAATCTCAACTAAAGGAAAGGACTTTTGTCGGAATGTTTATCAAAATAGTTGCCCGATGGCCCTGCCCGAAGGCATATAACGCAGCCCAAGGCCGTATAAAATCTTGCCCAAAGGCCCTACCCGAAGGTATAAAAATGCAACTCAAGGCCGTATAAAATAGTTTTGTATGTTTTCTCCCCGAAATGATTTAAAAGCGGGAAAAGAGACTCACCTTTGAACCGCACAGCAAATAACAGCAAAATGCAACAGGGAACTTATTCGCCCTACGACCTGCTTAATTAAATACTAATTTTTAGCTACTAATACTTATACCATTGCATACATATATATATATGCTCACATAACCATGTAACACACTTCATGCATTCTACCACTAGTTCCGACCTGACTCACATTATCGTTTCATGACACGTATAATTTTCATACTTGCATCTCGTGCTTGGATATCATTTATTTACAAAAAAAAACTACTTTTACATATCTAACATTCACTTTATATCATAACATACTTATTTCCATATAAAACATACATCAAATCATACACACTGTTATTGATCATGGTACTCACATACTCACACTACTACTACTACGCCTACTACTACCGCAACAACAATGCATACAACACAAACACACATGATTGTACATATCATTCATACACATGTACATTTCAACTCATATATATATTGTTGCTGTTGTTTCTGCATAAATTACACAACCATAATTTGCAAGTATTTATACACTTTCACAAGACGCACATATATACTTCTCTGTACCGAATTCGCATCTACATACAATTACAATACCTATACAGTTATCATTGCTTTCAATCAAATACATTCACATACATATCCATCACGACTATCTGTCCACCCATTTATGCACCTACACAATTTATGTACATACTTCTACATATACACGAAACCTGCTGCAACATATTTACCATCGTTAATGCTGTTCTATACATGTATACACGAAACCTGATACATACACATACGAACACTGGATTACATGCATATACTGAGTTTCATACTTGCTGTCCAAACCTACATATTGTTATTTTAATTCGCAAACTGTACAAACACATAACCAGCACACCGACATCTGACTTTTACTGCAATATTATCTACATGTTTATGTTTTTAATACAATTCTCGCTAATGCAATTTCACATACTCAATCATGCTACTGCTATAGTCTACATATACACAAATAGAGATCATGCTACTGCCACAACTACATACATACTATATACCGCTGTCTCAATTCTTGTTTTATATACATACATACTTTGCACAACATATACCGCTGTTGGGGTTATTTGAAGATGTCACTTTCCAAATATAAGCGAGTGAAGATATCGAGCATCATCACGAGCAAGCACGGGTGAAGACGTTCATTAATTGTATTTGTCTTAGAATATTTGTGTAATCATTTCGTGCTTAAATGCGCGTTTGTGCTTAATTGCACGTGTTTAGGTTACATTGTAAGGTGAATGGTATAGACTATAAATACCATCACCTAGGTCATTTGTTAAGTGAGTTGCCTACATTTCATTCCATATCCCTTGTAACCTCTCTATTGATCTAATACAATTCTCCTATTCATATTATCATCAATCTTCATCATACTTTGCATTGATCTTCATGAACATCAATACGTGATCAGTGAGATTCCGCATCACTGATTGCAAACAACATCACCAAACAATCTCAGATCTAGATCCAAGCTCGGTGCATCTCACACTATCAATTGGTATCAGAGCTGTTGGGTGATCTCTGATTGTTGTTGTTATTGATGGAATTTTAGCTACCATTAGCTTTGATTCATGTTTGTGTAAAGAACTGCAAAGTTTGAGATCAATTGGTGAAGATTTGACTGTGTTTTTGAAGAAATTGTTCATGTTCGTGTTCTTCACTACTCAAATTTGAGATCTGAAATTTGTTGTTGATATTGAGAAATTGTTGATTGAGATATGTTAGAAATCATAATCCTAAGCCTCGTTGATGATCCAACCATTCAGATTTGTTGATTTCAATCCATATTTTGTCAATTTATCTCAAAACCCACTTGTTGTGTTCTTCATCAAAAAATCCGGATATGAATGAGATTTAGCTTGTTTCAAGGTGTAATACTTTGAAGGATTGTTAGAAACATCATTTCTAAGCTAATTCAAGTGTTGAATTGATCAGAAACAACAAAAATTGAAGTTTTAATTTTGTGTTCATCACAATTTTGACTTTTCAAAAGTCAAACTGTTTTGTAGAACTGAAGAATTAACAGCTGATATGATCAGAATTTCATCATGAAATGATTCATAAAAAAAAATTAAAAAAAAAATTTGATTGTGATTCAGTTGAAGTGAAAGTTGGTGTGTTTTTGAAGCATTGAAAAAGCTTCATACGTCTACTATTGTAAACAATCTCTTCATGCGGCTGAAATATCTTCAAAGTAATCAAGTGGTGTGAAGAGATATCGATCAAACAACTGAGTTATTTCTTCATTTTGTAGCTGTTTCAGCAAATCATCTTCACACGGCTGCTACTTTTGCAAAAACTTAAAACGATTAAGTGTTGTGAAAGAAAAACTCACGCGGCTGAGTTTGTTCTAGCCGTGTCAACAACAAAAGTTATCAAGAACACCTCATGTGAC
The DNA here is from genome assembly GCA_030867185.1 of Tagetes erecta. Lineage (NCBI taxonomy): Eukaryota > Viridiplantae > Streptophyta > Magnoliopsida > Asterales > Asteraceae > Tagetes > Tagetes erecta. Next base: position 11,564,639 of record CM061497.1, read on the forward strand.
TAAGTGATCAAGAAAAACTTGTTGTCAAAACTTCACAACTTCATGATTTTATGTGAATTGAGCTGCTGATTATAAAGATTGCTGCTGCTGATCGATCTTTCAATCTGCTGCTGTTCGTAATTTTAAAATTGCCGCTGCTGTTGGTGATTCTTTTAAGCTTGCTGCTGTTCGTAAACTTCAATTTGTTGCTGATACAAGCATAATTTGTTGCTGTTCGTTGTTGTTGTTGATCTGAAATACAATACTTCGAAGTCGCTGCTGCAGATATTTAAAAAATTGTTGTGGAAGCTGATTTGAAAGACAGTATTATAAACTCACTGCTGTTGCTGAATTGCAATATATTCTCGATGATTGACGAATTTTGACTTAAATAAAAGCTGATCCATCAATTCATCTTGCTGCTGCTACTGTTTGCTCATTAAAACAAGTCATCGAGCTGCTTCTTACTTACTGCTACAAACTATTCACCATGCTGTTCACTGTTTAAAGCTGCTGCAACATTGTACTCTATTGTTTAATGCTGCTGCTACACGTCTAAAATGGACTGAAAAGTTACAAAGTGACTGCTGCTGCTACAGTGCTTGGCTGTGGATAATTGTTTAAGTGTGATATTAATATGCAAGTTGTCAAGAATCTGCTGCTAACAATTGTCAAGAAATTGCTGCGGATCACTCATAAGCATAGGGCTAATGTGTTGTTATTGATAATTGTTGTTGATAAAAATTGATCATAGTTGCCTACTTCACGTATAATATTGTTGCTAACCGTTGCGTTTTTATTTGATATAGGTGTCGTTGCTTATACAAAAACAACTTGAATATGATCTTCATTACAAAGAGTCGAAGTTGTTGCTGCATCTGCTACTGTCCTGAAACTACTGAACAAATTAAGTTTTTTTGTTCACAATTGTTGCAAAGTTAACAATATACAAGCAACTTGTTTGTTGATTGATCAAGAAAAGAAAATCAAAACAATCAAGACAAAGTGTTTAAATTTGAAGATTGGTTGAAAGGTTAACAAATTCGTTTGAAATTCTTGAAACGTCAAGAAATCAAGTTCCAATTCAATACACAAATCGTGTTTTGAAAAATTAAATTTTTGGGCCGATCCAAAATTTAACAAAGGTTATTAAAAAATTAGTATTGGGCCGATCCAATCTAATTTACATTCAAAGAAATAATCGAAGCAAGAAAATTTCATCAAAAAAAACATGAAAAACATGATCCAAGAAGAAAATAAAAGAGAAAAGATGTGCACCAAAGAATGTTTTGAACAAGTTGAAGAGTGCAAATTATATTCACTTTGGATTTGTGATAAACTAAAGAAAGAAGAAACCATGCACAAGAATCTGAAAGAACAACACGAAATATCTAATCAAAGAATCACATCTCTCGAAGAGTTGCTCAAGGAAAAAGAAAAAAAAGCAATGAACATCAGAGAGGAAGCTGAAAAATCGAATGAACATATATCAAGAGTGATCAACGATTTTCAAGAAGAAATTCAAAAGTTGAAGAAGTTGTCTGAGATATTCAATTCAGAGAACAACACTCTGAAAAACAAACTGCAAGAAGAACAAGAGAAGCATGCAAGTCTACAAAAAGATCACCAATTGTGTGAAGATAGACTCAAGTATCTTACACTGAATGTTGATTCAATGCTTGCCGAAAAGCATAATTTGAATGTTCAACTCATGGAGCTCACTGATGAACTCAACAGATCACAATCCGATCTTGTGTTTATCAAAGAAGAAGTCGAAAAAGAAAAGTCTATTGAAAAGAAAGATGAGAGATTAGTGCCAACCGAAATTGTTGGATCACTATCTTCTCAAGAAGAAGAAGAAAAGACACAAGAGTTTCAGTCGAAGAAGAAGAAGAAGAAGGTTAGAAGAAAGAAAAGCAAAGCCAAGAAGAACAAGACAAAGGCCACTTCATCTGATTCTACACCACAGACGTCTTCTACTCTAAAGTCGCAAGATTCTGAATCCCCGAGTGATTCAAACAGTGAAATCTACTGTTTAATCTGTGACTCTGAAACTCATCATATCTCAGATTGTATCTACAGTCAAGGTGTCTTTCCATATGGTTCAAAAGCAAAGATGTTCAAGATTCCAGCTTCTTCAATCAAGCTTCAACAAGATTCAGAGGTCAAAGCTCCTCATCAAGAAAAAGGTTCAACTGCAAAAGCTTCTCAAAAGCAAAGAAAGAAGTCTCCCTTCAAGGCTCATCAGAAGTACTGCGAGATATGTGAGATGTACAATCACACGACAACGGAATGCTACTACAACAAGTACTGCACCAACTGTCAGATGTACAACCACGACACAATGGAATGTTACTACAACAAGTATTGCTCCATTTGTGACATGGTCAATCACAACACTCAGGATTGCTTCTACAACAAAAGATCAACGATGAAGCCGAGAAGGTATGTCCAAAGAAATTCATCATCGGCAAATGCGGCCAGGTATGTTTCTGATTTTAAATTCTCTAATGGTGATCATTCAAGTGATTCATGGAAACCAAGATCTGTAAGAAAACAAAATCAAACAAATCCATTTTTGCATAAGCAAAATAGTCTACAAAACCGATTTTTGAAAAATAGGTTTAGAAATGACTATGACAGATCTTCCATGAATGATTCTAGATGGGTGTCCAAACCAAAGCATTCCTTTGGTCCCACACAAAAACAGTTGTGGAGAAAAACACCTGTTAAGAATCAAGATGAGCAACGTGCTTCATCAATCGATGGTCCACCAGAAGATGCAATTTATCAAGAAGTTACATATATTGATGATTTCGGACAATCCAAGACTGCAATGGCTTGGATTTCACCCTATAACTGATTTGTTAGTGTGGTAGGGACAGTTATGGAGGCCGGTCAAACAAAGAAAAGAAGACCGTGGCTGATCCCTTATCATGAAAAGATACCGAATCTTGTTCATGATGTCTTCGATGCAACTGACCCCAAATGGAGTTGGAAACAAAAAGGAATCATTGAAGGAATTTTTAAAAAACATTTTCAAAAATCAAACAATGATGGCAGTGCAAGAAACAACCGATGTTTCATTTCGTCTGTTTAGATTAAGTATATTGCATGCACTCTTCATACGTTGATAACATATCTGCCATTTTCTTTTCATTAAACTTTCAATTTTCTTAGAAATTTAAAAGTTTAGGGGGAGAAATCATTATTAAAAAAATGAATGATAAAATCAGAAAAATCCAAAAAAAAAATATATGTTGAATCTACTTGCACGTACATGAGAAATGATAGATACACTAGAGTTATTCAACGCATCATTTTAAACAATAAAGACTGAAGCGTGAAAATTGATGTGCGAGACAGCTCAGACAATTATACTGAACAAGTATATTCTATGATGATTTAACTAAATTCTAATGAGTTTTTGTGGTTGAAACGTCTTTGTGCATGTGAAACGTTTATACAAATCAAATAGATATCTCGTGAAGCATCCAAATTACATCGGGTAACGATGCAATCTATTCAGTGTGATGAACCGCATCGTGAGCTTCTTTGTTGTGGTACCCACAGACCTGAAGTCTCACACGAAGTCTCTTTTGAGCTTCAAGATGCAGCAAAAGATTCCAAAATGGAACAAAAAGAGTCCCAAATGTGGACCGTCACCAATCAAATTCCAAAATGGAATTCAGAAGATTTCCAAGGGGAACAATAGGAAAAAGAAAAATTCCAAAAAGGAATTCAAAAGAAGTCCCAAAGTGGACCAAATCCAAATAGAAACCAAATTCCACACTGTTTATGATTGTAAGTGACCTGACGTGTTGAGGTGTTCTCAGGTTATTTAGATGAAGTGTATAACTTTCTAATGTGCAAGGTATGGGTCACTCAAAACTTATTCCTAATTAACCTAATTGATCATCAAGAATAGAAAAAGTAAGTGTGTCACTTCGAGCTAATTGATTTGTTCAACAATTCATCACTCAATTACTTCACAATTCAAATGTCTATTTTAAAAAATGCAAAACATGTGTTGGATTAATTGCTGGTATGATCTCATTGCAGGTTAAAGATTCAGAATGTAAAGAGAAAATTCAGAAAAAAATATCAAAAACATTGAAAAATTCAAAACACCAGAAAGATTGTCATTTTAATTTTTTTTTTCTTTCTTTTGTGTTGGCAGTTTAATATGTGTTATTGATGTAGGAGTTGTTCATCAAGCAATATCTCATCCGATTGAGAACTTAATCTTTACATTGATGATAAATGCACATTATTGCCTGAGTTCTAATGTTTTCTTTGAGTTGCATGAACAGTTTCCATTGCAGAACAAGCTTCCACACGACTTGAAGATGTTCCTGTTCAAGCCTGATTCCAGTCCAAAGATCTCCAAGTCAGATTGTTGAGTGTTAAGAATCCTCCTCTTAATATCTCATACACAGATCCCATTAACCTCTAAAGCAAAAGTTGAGGGGGAGTATTCTAAGTCAAAGAAGTCTTCGCATTCTACTTCAACCGTTGAAGAAGATCCCGTTGCTGATATATATAGATTCACCGGAATCTACTCTCTACTTATTTCTTTCCATAGCCTCTGATGTTACTCAAAAGGGAGAGAAGGATGTAGATTGCTTGTTGAGAGACAGAGTTTTGACAACATCATCTTAGGGGGAGTACTGTTGGGTCCTCTTGAAGATAATACATACCAAAACTTTAAGTTGCTCTCTATACTCGCCACATGAAGATTTAAGCTGATATGTCAGATTTGTAAAGTGTCATCTTAGGGGGAGTACTGTTGGGGTTATTTGAAGATGTCACTTTCCAAATATAAGCGAGTGAAGATATCGAGCATCATCACGAGCAAGCACGGGTGAAGACGTTCATTAATTGTATTTGTCTTAGAATATTTGTGTAATCATTTCGTGCTTAAATGCGCGTTTGTGCTTAATTGCACGTGTTTAGGTTACATTGTAAGGTGAATGGTATAGACTATAAATACCATCACCTAGGTCATTTGTTAAGTGAGTTGCCTACATTTCATTCCATATCCCTTGTAACCTCTCTATTGATCTAATACAATTCTCCTATTCATATTATCATCAATCTTCATCATACTTTGCATTGATCTTCATGAACATCAATACGTGATCAGTGAGATTCCGCATCACTGATTGCAAACAACATCACCAAACAATCTTAGATCTAGATCCAAGCTCGGTGCATCTCACACTATCAACTGCAATACACATATACATTAAGAAATCTAATCACCTTTGAAATTGAGACTTTAGAAACATGATTTTGAAACTAAAACTTACCAGAACAAAGAGAGATAGAGAGGCTGTCAAAGATGGTGGGGGGTGCAGCGGCTGCCGCTTCTGCTCTGCCAACCGACGACAAGAGGGAAGTGACCAGAGTTGCAGGTGGAGACGACGCACGATAGGAGGGTCGACGGTCGGAGTTGGAGGCTGCAACAAGCTTCTGATTATGGAGAAAACGAGATGGAGAGGCTCGATGTGGTGTGTGTGTTCTGCGGTGATGAGGGCAACGGGAAATAGGGTTTAGGGTTGGGTTTTATAATTTCTACATTTTCACCTTTAGCTTTTGAAGTTTAAGATGTTATTTAGTTTGGTTTTTAAGTTCATAACCTTGTCTCAGAGATGGTATGGGAGGATCTGAAGGAGTTGATGGTTAAAAGGTTTTGCCCGCAGTATGAAGTCGATCGGGTTGAGAGGGACTTCCTGAATTTGTCGGCAGGAAGCATGAGCCACAATACATTTTAGGGAAAATAACAAAATAAACCCTAAACTATACACAATGTATAAAACAAGTACAAAGTAAATCTTAAACTGGAAATAGCCCTAACACAACTTCACCTAATGAAACCTTTTTTTACCAAAAAAAAGTTGCAATAGCCATATTTTCTTGTAGTGATTTAATCAGACCAAACCAAACTTACATCAAAAAATCAATTTTTGAAAAAATAAAAAATTTCACATAAACCACAACATTTACCTATATAATCACAACAAAAACATATTTGATCAAAAAATCAACATTTAAAAATATAAAAAAATTTCACATAAAATCAAAACATTACCTATATAATCACACCAAAAACAAATTTGATAAAAAAAATCAACTTTTAAAACATCAAAAAATTTCATATAAAAACACAACATTTACCTATATAATCATACCAAAAACAAATTTGATCAAAAAATCAACTTTCGAAACATCAAAAAGTTTTCTTAAAAACCATAACATTTACCTATATAATCACACCAAAACCAATTTCATCAAAAAATCAAATTTCGAAAACATCAGCAGTTTTCATATAAAACCACAACATTTACCTATATAATCACACAACATAAAATTTGATCAAAAAATCAACGTTTTAAACAATAATTTTTTTTATATAAAACTGATAGGTTCAGTTGGATCGATACTGCCACAAATCAGAATGATCTAAGTACCAAAACAACAATTCAATGAACAACACAATCCATTAATAAATAATTCTCTTATATTGATGATCAAAGCAAAATAGTTGCAGTACAAAGTGCAGGAGAATACAATCACACACACTAATTCTCTCTCTAACGTGTATTGGTGATCTAGACTCTCTCTCTCTAACACACACTAGCAACATGCTTTATCCATCACTACTTCGGGAAAATACAATATTATCCCTAAACTGTACAAACTAGTACAAAATAAGAACAAAGTAAATCTTAAACATGGAACGAGCCCTAACAGTACTCCCCCTAGGATTTATCTCTGGTCTTCATTCGAAATCTTCAGCTTTGAACTTTTCTTCTCTTTAATCTCTCTCTTGAATCAACAATCTTCATTCGAACTCTTCTGGTTCCTCTTTAACTTTCAACAACTTCTTCCCAGCAAATTCTTCTTGTTCTTTTATGGCTTCTTCAATGCAAGACTTGAACTGTTCTGCTATCTTAGCTTGTCTCGGCTTTGACTCATTGGTAAGAATATCACACGCAGCCATTTGTTTAAGCGTATCCAAGGTAATACCTGCAAAATCAATATTAGCATAAAATTCGTACGGCCTTTTCATTCCATTAGCCCGCACTTCAAAAGTACCTTTGGACGTGATCCGCATAAACTCAATCTCTGGGATATTGATCTTCACAAGGTCAGCATTAAGTAGTGCTTTTCTTAATCGGATCTTTTCTGTGGCAGCTCTGATTACTTCAATCATGACTTCAAACAATTTTCTGTCAGCCTCTGCCACCAGATTCTTCATCTTTTCCATCTTATGATTTTGCATGTGATCATTGTAATATGGGTGTAGCAGTTTGAGCTCGAAAGTGCTAAACAAAGTGATCATATCATGATTCCAGTCATCTAAATCACGAACCAACTTTAGCTCAAAAGTCTCTTCATGATAGAAAAATCTCAGAGATGGCTTCGTCTTCTGCGAACCATCAAATACCTTCAATCCCGGATCAGTCACCTTATCGAAGTATCCGTCCGAAAATTCTTCATGATACATATCACGAACAATAAGCTTTTTCTGCTTCTTCTTGCTCAAATAAATGCTATCTTCTTGCTGTCCACGAAATTCCAAAAACTTGGGCATTCTGCTAATCCCAGCATAGCACATTTTTCACCTCTTTCTGCCTTCGTGTGATTTATCAGTCTTAGTTTGTGTAACTCTTTGAGATCTTGAAATGGAAGTTTAAAGATGCTCGAGTAGTAGTGATAAACATCACATAAACCATTTACTCGCTTGATCATAAATGCATCAAAGACTTCATCATACTTCCAAGCTATGATTTTCACATCCTTGGACTTTTCCGGCACGATCATCGAATCAAGCAGGTCGGCAACGGATTGACCTTTGCTCAGCAGTGATCTCACAACATCACCTACTGTGGCAGCTTTATGCCATGACTCTCGTACATCCATAGGAATATGGTAAGCTTTCACCTCACTTGGAAACATATCGATCAACTCCTTTCTCTTCTTGTGAGCATCTTCTGGTAAGGACAGCAACAGTATCTCCTTTGGTTCCAATACTTAGAACCTCTTTGTAATTTCATAGTATTGTGGATTATTGTAATCCAGGAAAAACATCCTATTATGCATTTTCTCTAAGGCTTGAAAGCTAACAACAATCTTCTTTAGTGATTCTTTCTTCAGCCTCTTCAGAGTTTTGTACGGATAATTTCTTGATTGTAGCCATTGACGCATATCAACAGAAGTCATCTCCTCCGGATTGTGATGATACAGTTCTTCAGGTGGAAGATCGTCAATATTTAGACTCTCTTGCAATGGAGTCCATTCACCCGGTTCTACAACAAATTCCCGTTCATCTCCATCCACACGATCTTGGGCGTTGTGCACGTTTCGTACTCCTCGTTTATTTGACCGACAGTGAGTCCATTCAAATAAACAGGATTGTACTTCATCCGTTCTAGATAAGCAAACCGTGCATCAAGATCGATCGGAATCTCTTCATTTACATCAACTTCAGTGTCATGCCTTGATGTACCAGCTTCACTTACCATATCAACCACTTCTAATTCTTTAAAGAACCGGCTCAACCTGAACTGCTTCCTCTGTTCTAGCTTTCTTGACAGACACATCTTCTTCAAAGATCTCAGTAACTTCATCAAGTTTACGTTTTCCCTCCAATTTTTCATATGTAACAATAGCAGCAGCATCATCAAGAACAGTAACTAATTCAACAATTGGCACGTACACAGGCTTAAATCCTCGTGATCTAGTATAATACAATTTGATTTCTCTTGGAGTATCAGACACTCCCACTACTTCTTCATCAGAGAAATCTTTGTCAGAGAAAGGTCCTGATCCTTTGGGTTCCTTTTCTTCAAGCAATTTTTCCAGCATTTCCTTTTCAGCATTCAAAGTATTACATTCAGCATAAAGCTCTTTGTAATCATCTTTGAGCTTTTCATACTCTTCATCTAGCTCTTTGAAGATCTTATATTCTTCTGATAAGTTTCCTAGTGCTTAGTCAATCTCTTCTTCTTTCGTTCATTCGAAGCTTTTAACGACTCATTCTCTTTCAACAGATTTTCTACCAACTTATTCAATCTCTCAATTTCCTTATCTTTCTCTATCAAAACAGCATCTGAAACAACTTTTGGTGAAGACTCCAAAGGTTTTTCAGCTTGTTCAGTTGCAGGAGTAGATGATGTGGCAATGTCAAGAACAGGAATAACTACCTCAGTTTCATCATCTGCCTATGCCACAGACTCTACTTCAGCAATAACTTCTTGTGCAATCTGAATCACATCTATATTTTCTGGCACATTCACATCTTCATATGGATTAATCTCAGTAGCATCTTCTGAAATAACAGGTTCCATTTCAGGAATATCTTCAATCACATTTTCTTCTTTTTCTAATACATCACCAACAATATCATCATCTCCATCATTACTATTATCATCATAACTTTCAGATTCATTGCTACTTGATTCTTTATTCTCAGAAACATTCACATCTTCATCACTAGCATCTGACTTAAGTGCATCTGGAATATCATCCACAAGATCTAGAGGATCAATCATTTCACCTTGAGAAATATTATGATATACCCCACCAATATCTTCCATATTGTTTGCTATATCTCGCATATAGTCAAACATTTGCACTTCAACAACATTTCCGAAGCTCATCTTTCGATAAGATGAAGCATTCATGTCTTCAGTCATAAGCAGATCACCATTTACACCTTCTTCACGAATCACAGGATGTGCAATGTTGATCAGCAACTGTAAAAATCTGGGATACATCAAAAACTTGAATCTTTTCCCTTTCACCAGATTGAAAATAAACCCCTTCATGATCCATCTTGACATGTAGAAAGGTCTATTTGTAGTTATTGCAACAATTGGGGATGCAATATCCGATGGAAAGTTATCAAACTCGGCACTTCTTCTGGATAAGCAATGTTAAATAACATAGCATAACAACTTCCATTGCATGCTCAGTCTAGCTCTTACAAACTGCTGCTTAGGAAATACAGGAGGGTGTCCCATATTGATAAAACACTCTTGGCATTCAGCAGTCGTATACTCATCAAGAGCATCTACTTCATCTTCATCCAATTTTAAAGCAGTTCTGATCGATTCTTCAGACATAGTTAGTTGTAACTGCCTGGTAATATTCCCACGAATCTTGATCTACCAGCTTCATCAGTTTACTTCAGCAGATCTCCAAAAAGACTTGAATAACCTAGAATATACAATGGGTTTGGCACACATTGCATATACATACTTTGTTCTTCTAAGAAAACGGATCATCTCTTGATATCCATCTACTTCTGGTATAGAATCATCCAACAAAGCCACAAGATTGTGCTTTGGTTCATACTTGAGGCTATTCATCTTTGCTTGTTTTACCCATCACTCGGCTGTACAATAGCATTTTCTTTACTCGGCTTCACAGTGACATAAGATTTCATCACCCGGTTGCATAGTGACTGAAGAATTTGGTCACCCGGCTGCATATATAGTGACATTGAAAACTTTTCATCCGGCACCATGACATTCTATCACCCGGCTACATAGTAGCTTCAAAATCTTCAACCGGCTACATGACTTCTTTCACCTGGCTAGTTAGAAACATCTTCACCCGGCTAGTTAAAGCATCAAACGGCTCCACAGTGACAGATTTTCCTCAACACTTAGACAATTTTCATTACTTCTTCGACTGTTGACTTTTTTAACTACATTTATTGCACCTGCAATCATTCTTGACACATTAATTAAACAAGACATCCTTATTAGGGTTTTGCAATTAATTATCAAACATGATTTAGGGCAACAAATTAAACACATTAAATTTATCAACAAAATTTCCTTTTTCATTTTGTTTTTCCTCAAAATGGCATTTTGCAAACATTTTTGCACCACCAATATTTCTATATCCCGAAGCATTTTTCAATCATAAATAATCACAAGACATCAGGTTCATTTTTAACCATAAACAACACATTACTTTCATTAGCCACTTGATCCTTACATTCAATACATGATTTTTCTTTTCTTAAAAAAATGTTTTCCAACTTATTTCTTGCTATTTTTGGTTTTTGATAAATTTTAGCACATTTTCTTCATTTATTTCTCTCCCTAAACTTGAAATTTCTTGAAATTTTTAAGTTTAAATATGATGTCGATATGTCGATAAAGAATCCATATGCCTGCACACACAAAGCACACACATTAAAATAAATACATATGCAATGCAAATGAATCAAAATAACGCAGTGAGATCATACCATACATTATCTGAACATGTTTTACAAGTTTTGAATAGACATTTGACTTATGTTTGATTGAGTAATGATATGAAAACATACCAATTAGCTCGAATTGACACACTTACTTTTTCAGTATCATGATGAGATTAAGGTTCGATTAAAATGGCTTATGTGACCACATGTATACATATGTCAATATATTTCCTTATAAACAACAACTCGAATGCATGTTGAACAAAAACATGGTCACTTACAAATATAAACAGTTTGGAATTTGGGTTCTAATTGAGTTTGGTCCACTTTGGGACTTCTTTTGAATTCCTTTTTGGAATTTTATATTCCTATTGTTCCATTTGGGAATCTTCTGAATTCCATTTTGGAATTTGATTGGTGACTGTGACAACCGAGAATTTCGAATTAACTCCGTTAACATAATTCAGTTAGTTTGATTAATTCGATCATTATATTACATTTAATTAGAGGAATTTAAAGGTGTTAATTATTACGTAACTCGATTTCAAGACCCGAATTTATTGGATTCAAGTATTTGGGGCCAAGGGCCCAATAAAAGCCCAACATGATAAATGAGGCCCATTAAAGGCCCGGTGCATTGTAACGAGTATTTGTTCGACATATTAATATAAAGTGTATCTATATATATTATAACAAGTCAAATAACTAATTCCATAACCAACGAATGTAATTAACTGTGAAACGCGTATTTGATCAAACACGTTATTCTAATTTCATTTTTAACAATGAAAATAACATGTAGAAACGACTTGAAATGTCGTGAATGGAACATTAGTTTTGACAATTATTCATGACGAGAATTATTACGAGACGCGCTATTAAGATGCTATTATGATTTAAAAACAATAGACCTACATGAAACCCTAACAATAAAACCTCTCCTACTCATTTGTTACTAATTTTTACAAAACCCTAAACAACCCAAACCCTATTCTCCCCACACCAGCCGCCACCTCCCCCCCTTGTTGCAGCATCTTTCCGGCCATTTTCCGGCCAACTCCGGCGTCCCCACGAGGTGTATGATATATCAAAATCTTCGTCTCAACGAGAGGAATCCAATGTTGGTGTCCGTTCTCTCTGAATCGCAACAGGTAAAAAGTTATAGGGTTTGAAAGATTGCGGCATATATGTTCTTTTTTTGTTCTTCGTTCTTTCGGCGACCTACATTGTATGGTTTGGTTCTGGTGTGTACGTGATAGAGTGGAGTTGGGCTGTTGTGATGGTTATGGTAGCGGTGCAACAGATTTGAAGTAGCAACATCAGTGGTGATTTGGTGGTGTTATGGTGGCTGTTGCAGTGATCTGTGGTGGCTGTAATGGTGGTACCAACAGCGTGGATGTGATGATGGTTGTGCTTCGGGTGACTATGGGTGGTGATGGATACTTTAGGTTGGTCATTGTGGTTGTAGAGCATGAAGTTGATGTTGTTGGTGATGGGTAAAGGTGACAATGGCGATTTTCTGGTTGTATGGTTATGGATTATGGTTATGGATTGTGGTTTTGGTCACAATAATACTAATTGATGTTGATCGTTATAAGTGACGGATTATGATGGCGGTGGTAGTAGTGGTTCATTGTAGTTGTATGAGTTAGTATTGTTCATGGTGTTAGTAATGACCGAATATGATTATGAGTTGTTGGGCTAAGGGTAATGAAATCAAAGTCGGAAAAACGAGCGGTCTACGAGTAGCTTCAAGTGTACGTCTCTGATGAGAGGTATAATCAAGTTAAAGAATTTCATAACTTCAATATAATGTGTAGCGAGTTGAGCTCTAAATAAAACAATGAAAACTTATACAATTTGTGAAACCAAACAACAATTACATGATAGCGACTTGGATGGGAACTTGATAGATATAACAATGACAAATCAATTAGTTTGGACATGATTTAAAGACACGAAACCTAATTGGTTTTATTACTATTACTAGTGATCGTATTATGAGACAAATATAATACAATAGTAACATGTCGTATATAACGAATAATATACATACATATTTCTATGGAGTATCTAAGGCTTTGGAATCAAGTTGCTCTTGTATTTAGAACAACACTTCATCAGTACTACTATTAATATTCCTATTACTATTAATTTGATACTAATACTTGAATAGAAACGTGGGTGCAACCGAACTACAATATTAATAAACCCCCACACTTTAATTTCTACAAAGAGCTCAAAACGCACGTGTATAAAAACACTGTGCTAATGCAATAGATTATTTGTTATGTGTACCAATAGGGATTTGTTGGTGATTGAATGCTTGTGCATTGTGTGCCTGTGTGAACTGTTCTGCATTGATGGGCATACGTGTATTAGCTAGCTACCTAAGGTGAGTTCACTAAACCGCACTTTTACTATTCTACCCTTTTATGGGTTGAACACGGACGATTACTTTTACGGATTTACAAATTTTGTATGTCGCATGTCTGGATAGAGCAACTTTTATTTTGTTCATGAAAGACCCCATGGATACCTAGTTGACCGTTAGTATTTGTGAAATAGCGGGGAAATTTTGAGTAGTACTACTGGGTTTGACAAACCCCACCCGGGCTAGTCGCGCTAGCACGACAGAAGGACCTGTCGAACGGGTGTTGAATGACCTAACATACTTACAGTGCATCCTGCAGGGATGTACGAACGGGCAAAATGCACTTAATGTGTACATACGTCAGCTTCGGTCAGATACATACGCCTCTAGGACATGTGCTGTAGACTAGCTACCTACAATGACATACTTAATTTATATTTCTGATTGTAACTGAACTTATTGGACTTTATACTTACTATGTGAACTCACCAACCGTCGTGTTGACACTTGTTAGCCTTTCACTTTTACAGGTAATTGAGGTACCACGCACTTAGGACATGGCATGGGGTCACGGCTTTTCATTTAAACATTTTCTTGCATTAAAAACCATGTTTTGAGTTTAATGGCTTTAGACTGTGTTTCTCATGTTGGGCGCATGTTTTGCGCATTTAGTTTCCATTTAATATTTTGACATTACATTTCGATTACGCTTCCGCAAACTTTTAAACGTTTAACTCTGTATTAAATTTTCTCATTTAATGAGACACGTATGTTTTAAATTCATATAGTTCGTTTGGTATAACTAATGACTGAGATCCTGGTTTGTCACACACTTAACGGTAAAACTCCGTTAGTGGATTTTAGGGGTGTGACAGATTGGTATCAGAGCCATTGGTTATAGCGAACTAGGTCTGCATTGCATTGCATTCTAGACTATAACTGTACACTGCATTAGTTACACCTTTGTGAATTTATCTATGACTCATATACATGAAGTGACCAACTTGTATTATGTGAAATATTAGGGAATTTTTTTTTTTTGGGGTTAGTTGAGAAATGTTACATTTCATTTATAACTTGAAACTTACAACAGTATGGCAACAAACTGGTTTTGTATGAAGCCTAAACAATTCAGTTTTGAATTATCTACCTTATTATGGCAACCAACCGGCTGAGACCGACGCCTAATGTATAGGGGTACATGAACAAAAGTAATGGACTTTTGTCCAGAAACTCATTCATAGAGAGGTCTTGACTTGTTAGTTGTGTGACCTACAATGTGCTATTACACTTCCCTTCTTATACGAGACATTCGTGTGCTATAACATGTTACTTAATACGAGACTTATTATTTGTTGTAACATGCTGCCTATTGTGTGATCCACTATGTGCTATCTACATGATTTGATGTCATCGTTGCTCATGCACATTGTACACTCAGATTGTGTTTAGACTAGTAGTCTTACACTTATTATGAACTTACACTATACCTGATAAATGCGACTCATTGATACATCAAACTGATAGTCTGTTAGTGTCCTATACATCTAGTATAGTTATCTCCTACTTATAGATTACCATACACTAATATCCCTTCAATACTTGATATGGGATAGCAATGCCACACGGATGAATGTAAATCAAAGAACATAACTAAACGTAAGATTAATGTACCCGGTGGGAGACAAACTGGGTGACTGTGTAAGGTAAATTGACGATTACGGGTGTGACATCTGCCCCAAACCCGAACCCGAATGCCCGTCTCGAACCCGAAGTTGTTACCCGTTAAACTGTAATCGTATTTATTTCCTCAAAGTGTATATCGAATAAATAATGGTGGAACTATAAATCTCAAAATATATATATATATATATATATATAAATAAATATATATATGGCTCGTAAAAGAAGATTATCGAAACGTTAAACAAAAACGATTCAGAGTCTCGAAATAGTCTCTTAATGATATAACGAGCTAAAACTATAAAAACGTCACTTATATAATTGTCACGTTTCAATTTAGTTAAGTTAGTTAGTTAAAATATATACATAATTAACTTTGGGCTAAAACTGTCAACTTTCAAACTAGTAATTAAAGTTTAAAACTCAACTTATTAAGTTACTTAAACTATAGGGGCCGTTTATGTAAAACTATTTAAACCAACCCATCCCCCCTGTGAACCCGTGTTTCCGGCGGGGCATGGCTCCGGCCACTTTGGTCGGAAAAGGCCGACCTCCGGCGAACCTTTTTCACTCAATGTTTACACTAAAAATCAAATTAAAACCACAGAAATGATCGTGAGCATGATTCGAACACTATACCACTTCCAATTCTTTGTTTAAAACACCCGAATCCATGTTTATTGCAAATCAAAACTCGGTTTCAAAACCCAAAAATCCAAACCATCGAAACAACCCGTTTCAATCCAAAACGACGCACCCAAATCATTCATGGCATTGAATAGAAACCGTCTAAGCATTTTAATCGAAATTAAATCGACAAATTAATCACCAAATCAATTCAATTTACTCGAAATCGATCTCAAACGTTCTTGACTGTTTCTAAACACAATTAATCAAATCTAATACTGATAAAACAATGCCTATCGACTACTCTAGCTCTCTGATATTCTAATTTCAAGCAAAAACATCTAAAACTCAGTTTTGATTCTCAAACCCGTCGCATCTGTTCATCAGTCTCATCGACTCGTTTCTTCATCAATCAAGTAAGTATTTTATATCAAAATGACCGTGAGTTCGTGTAGATTAAAAGCCCTCTCTTTGTTTGGGATTTGATTCTCTGGTTTGAACGAATTGGATCGATCTTGAATCTAGGGCTTGTATTGAGAAGGTTGTTCTTGGTAAACAAAATACAAAATAATTAAAAACCAATTTGTTTAACAAAAGTTGCGCCTGGTCCAACGGATTGGTTGTGTATTTGTTAAAGCTGTGACCTGGGTTCGAGTCCCTTTGCCACCACTTTCTGCCTATTTTAATTTTGAACCCTTTTTACCTATTTTATAACAATAAATTATAAATACGGGCTACCCAAATGGATTTGCGATAAATAAAATATATACAATTACGTTTGTATCAAAATCTTCAATTTGGGATTCAAAACCCTATTTCCCAAATTGTATTTCAAAACCCTAATTACTAAATTGTATTTCAAAACTCTAAATCTTCAAATTGTGATTCAAAACCCTATTTCCCAAATTGTATTTCAAAACCCTAAATACTAAATTGTATTTCAAAACCCTAAATCTCCAATTTGTGATTCAAAACTCTATTTCCCAAATTGTATTTCAAAACCTTAATTATTAAATTGTATTTCAAAACCCTAAATCCCCAATTTATGATTTAAAACCCTAGATCCCAAATCTGAAACCCTAGATCTCGGACTTTTGATTCTTGTTACTATTGTTTCGTTTCTAAGTTAGGGTTTTTCCCAATAAATTAGGTGATACTAATGTTTGGGCAACCCTCGGTGCTTTTTAGCTGTGTTTCTAACGGTTCGATACTTATTGCATTTCAAGGTGAGTAAACTCACTCCCCTTTTTACTGTTTACGTTTTTGGGGCTGAAATACGTGTTTCTATAATACAAGGTTTCTTTTGATGTTTCTATTTTCGAAAATGAGATCATTAGATGTGTTAATCGTGTTTGGCCGCATGTAGCAAAATTGTGTGATAGTCAATATTAGTTATATTATCTTGTAATTTCCACCGGACGATGTTAGCGCTAATGGCTTGACAAGCCCACCTACATTAATGGCCTGATAGGTGATTTAACCCGGCGATTCTTTGGTTGATTCTATGTTACTAGTTACTACATGTGATGCTTGTTGCTACGTTGCTATGTCCCTTAGATGCTTAAACATTTTTGATAACTTGCATATCGAGACGGTTAAATGACGGTTAAACGATGGTTATCAATAAATGTAACATGAGTTGGTTCCTCATGTCCTGTTGCTAAAGGTAACCCTGCGGGGTCTATGATTCTTGTTTCTATGTGATTCTATGGTCACGGTTGAGATATATATGATGAAATTGCTATGCACATGAGATTGCGAAACACAATCTATAATGATCTCGGATTTTATACTATGTACTATTAATTGTGTTTTACTCACTAGCTAATTCTTTAGCTAACTTATTTTACACGTTTTTCAGGTGGAGTTTGATTCGGTTTTGTTTCAAGACACGTAGGATGCTTCGGACCTAGAATAAAAAGGACAATAAATAATATTTAATTGTCGGTTTCTGTTACAGTTTTTATGACTATTGAATGTTTCTTTATGTCACGACATTATTGCTTAATTAATACTAAAATATGCATTTAGTGTGCCATGTGCTTTGTACTTTGATATCCGATCCACTTGACGCGCCCGGTGTTTTCCGCCGCCGGGCGGGGTGTCACAGTTTGGTATCAGAGCCATGGTTATAGGGAACTAGGATAGGGTATTAGAAACACACCGACCTAGACTATAACCTAAGAGTCCTTAGTGCAAATAGATGTACTTAAGAATTCTTTTGAACTTATTTGTTTTCCTCCTACGAACCTTTCTATGCTTTTCTTAATCTCATTTCTTATCCGATTTCGCGAAGGAGCTACGAGAGACTCGTCTGCATGATTGGGATCTTCTCTTTGTGAAATCTCGTCATCGTCTTAAGTAAGTTTGAAAACGTGGGACGTGTGCAATCCGGAAGGGGGAACACCTGTATCACGGACATCCTGTCTAAGGCAAAGCATTTCGTATAAATCTCTTTAAGAGACCTGTATGCTTACCTGGGGATGTACGAGATGAGTGTGAACCTATAGGCTAAAGCATGCTTTCTCGAATACGTTGAAAACGAACTTAACACTTTGATAAGTCATTAGTGTCCAAAACCAAGACACACTCCTAAGCCATTGAAATTTCATTTTCTTAATGATTCTATGATTTTCATTCCTACGATTTATAAATATATCTATGAATTTTTATAGTGGTTCAAATAATATTCCTAACTTCATTTACTAAAGTTTCTAAAAGTTCCTAAGTGATTTTCTATGAATTGTTCAAAGGGTTCTATGATGTTCTAAGTACTATCACTATTTCATTTAATCGAAATTTCTAAAGTTTCTAAAAGTTTCTACGCGATTTTCTATGGTATGTTTCAAAAGATTCTATGATATGCTAAGAGGAGCGAGGTGCTATTATTACATCGGATGTTTCTATCGGTCAAATGTGTCGCTATAAAACCGTGTTACTCTACGATTCATCACTTCATCTGTTTCTAAGCTATAATAATACTTATGCGATATACTCGCTAGGTTATCCATATAACACAATTACACCGTTGTAAACCGAACATTTCAAATCAAAACTAAGACATACCTTAATCGAATTATCCAAAACTGCAGATAATGCATATATCGATTACCGAATCTAAGTCGTACTTTTAATCCTAAATCAATTATCGACTCTCCAATCAAAGGTTCGTTATGATTTCTAAATTATAGTCAAGGCTAAATTCCACAACTAAATAAAAGTTAACGGATTTTGCTATTCTTATAAGCTAATGCATTTGAATCGAACGTCTACCCTCAAAATATTTCAACTTGACTTCTATACTCAAGTAGTTTCAAAACTACTCATTTAACTATAAGATTCTAATCCAATTTCTAATTTATCATTACAACTAAATCTACTATCAAATTATGAACTAACCATCAAAACATGTACTCGTTAATCAATTACAGGATACTATCCATGAACTCGTTATCCAAATGTAACGAGAACTCACTACACAACTATTCTCGAACTCATTCAACTAAATGCTTTCATCTATACATATGACCACCAACAAAATTCTACGCAACTAGTCTTTATAAACTAATCCGAACCCAATGTGTTTCATTTATAAACTCGTTACCCTTACACAACGTGAAATCAATGGACTTGTAAAACTAACGGTATTCGATTCTACTAAAATAATTTTCTTATTTTCCCAAGCAAAAATATATATACATATATATATTTAAAAAAAAAAAACATGATTTTAATAACCTTTTGGTCTTAGTATCTTGTAAGAAAAATATATATATATATACATATAAATTTCGTGATAAATGATTTCTTTAAAAAGTGATTGGTCATTCAAACGTCGGTCAAATATTTACACAAACATTTTCCCGTTTTCTCAAATATGACACAAAGACTTGTAACAAACACCATGTCTTCTGTTTTTCCAATACCAAGTACTTATAACTTAAATTGTGTCGTTTATTTTCAAATCAACCCTCTTATCTATGGTAAAGATCAAAACTTTCAACTTCTTAATTAGTTTTTAAAACTACATTATAGAAAAACAGCATCACCTCTTATAAACTTATTTACCCCTACGTCTGGTATACTTAAAGCTGTTGGTCATATAAATACAAATACCTTAAAAGTTAAATCCAATTGGAACTAAGTGATTTATTCATTCGAACTATAAATTGGATTATCCGCATTTTCAAAATTTCTTGGAACTAATTTTTCTAAAGATCCCAATAAACTATATTATTACATGTACACCATCAACTCATTCATATGAACTGATCAATATCAGAAAACATAGATAATTATATCTTACACACATAGAGTCGATTTTCACAAACTTAAGTGTTACTATCCTAGTACTCGAATTTGACTATCTATATCGTTGAACAAAGTTATTTATATGAGCAATGTCTACTTAATGGACGTTAGTTTCTTCTGGATCATCAAATCTACTTATCATCTAAATATGATTTTCTCCCAAGTACTATTTCTATCAAGTATGATATCAATACCTATACGTATCATCATTTTAACCTAAAGTTGTTGTGTACTTCTGACTCGCACGTGATCGAATGAGCTGTGGAGTCCATGCAAAAAACTAAAGTAATTACGGGTGCACACGAAATTATGAAAGTTGGTGCATGGGAACCATAGTAAGTTTTGTCTTGTGTAACTGGGCCGCATTTAATCATCTTATTTTCATTTGACTTGTCTACTCATTTTACTAATTGCATATAAGCCACTTAATTATGTGTAAGGTTACTTAATTCGTGTCAAACATTCTATTAATCACGACTATTCTCGATGATCATTTAAATAAATTCTAAATCCATCTACTTGAAATATTTCATTTGCAAGTTGGTATCCTATTTTATTCCTATATTGAGTAACAAATAAAATTTATTCGAATCTACATACAAATAGTTCAACCGAACTCTTATAAGTGAAAAGAGTTAATTAAACAATTCTCAATGAGACAAAGCAAATTAAAAATAAATAACTTGTTAACCTCGTTATTTAAAATCGTGTCTCAATCAAAGTGCTCATCTTCTCATTGATCGAATTCTCAAGAGTTTCTTGCGAGATGAAACTCCCTACGAAAGTGGGCAGTGTTCATCCCGTGTTTCATGTTCCTAATATGAAGAAGTACTTATCCGATAAAAATCTTATTGTGCATATCGCTAATGAATCAAAGCAATATATTGAACGAACATTGGAAATTATGGACCGTGAGGTCAAACAACTAAAGCGTAATCAGATACCAATTATTAACGATCGTTGAAACTCAAATGTGAACATGAATTTAAGACCAAATGAAGGTTAAGTATCCACATCTTTTCTTTTTGCTTCATCTTTTTCTACTTCGGTTTGAGCAAATTTCGGGACGAAATTTCTATAAGGAGGGGAGACTGTGACATCTGCCCCAAACCCGAACCCGAATGCCCGTCTCGGACCCGAAGTTGTTACCCGTTAAACTGTAATCGTATTTATTTCCTCAAAGTGTAACGCCTATTATTATTATTATAAATAAACGCATTGATTCTACGTTGTTCTCGTCTCAATTAAATTCACATTTCAAAACGTTCACGTATATCGAATAAATAATGGTGGAACTATAAATCTCAAAATATATATATATATATATATATATATAAATAAATATATATATGGCTCGTAAAAGAAGATTATCGAAACGTTAAACAAAAACGATTCAGAGTCTCGAAATAGTCTCTTAATGATATAACGAGCTAAAACTATAAAAACGTCACTTATATAATTGTCACGTTTCAATTTAGTTAAGTTAGTTAGTTAAAATATATACATAATTAACTTTGGGCTAAAACTGTCAACTTTCAAACTAGTAATTAAAGTTTAAAACTCAACTTATTAAGTTACTTAAACTATAGGGGCCGTTTATGTAAAACTATTTAAACCAACCCATCCCCCCTGTGAACCCGTGTTTCCGGCGGGGCATGGCTCCGGCCACTTTGGTCGGAAAAGGCCGACCTCCGGCGAACCTTTTTCACTCAATGTTTACACTAAAAATCAAATTAAAACCACAGAAATGATCGTGAGCATGATTCGAACACTATACCACTTCCAATTCTTTGTTTAAAACACCCGAATCCATGTTTATTGCAAATCAAAACTCGGTTTCAAAACCCAAAAATCCAAACCATCGAAACAACCCGTTTCAATCCAAAACGACGCACCCAAATCATTCATGGCATTGAATAGAAACCGTCTAAGCATTTTAATCGAAATTAAATCGACAAATTAATCACCAAATCAATTCAATTTACTCGAAATCGATCTCAAACGTTCTTGACTGTTTCTAAACACAATTAATCAAATCTAATACTGATAAAACAATGCCTATCGACTACTCTAGCTCTCTGATATTCTAATTTCAAGCAAAAACATCTAAAACTCAGTTTTGATTCTCAAACCCGTCGCATCTGTTCATCAGTCTCATCGACTCGTTTCTTCATCAATCAAGTAAGTATTTTATATCAAAATGACCGTGAGTTCGTGTAGATTAAAAGCCCTCTCTTTGTTTGGGATTTGATTCTCTGGTTTGAACGAATTGGATCGATCTTGAATCTAGGGCTTGTATTGAGAAGGTTGTTCTTGGTAAACAAAATACAAAATAATTAAAAACCAATTTGTTTAACAAAAGTTGCGCCTGGTCCAACGGATTGGTTGTGTATTTGTTAAAGCTGTGACCTGGGTTCGAGTCCCTTTGCCACCACTTTCTGCCTATTTTAATTTTGAACCCTTTTTACCTATTTTATAACAATAAATTATAATTACGGGCTACCCAAATGGATTTGCGATAAATAAAATATATACAATTACGTTTGTATCAAAATCTTCAATTTGGGATTCAAAACCCTATTTCCCAAATTGTATTTCAAAACCCTAATTACTAAATTGTATTTCAAAACTCTAAATCTTCAAATTGTGATTCAAAACCCTATTTCCCAAATTGTATTTCAAAACCCTAATTACTAAATTGTATTTCAAAACCCTAAATCTCCAATTTGTGATTCAAAACTCTATTTCCCAAATTGTATTTCAAAACCTTAATTATTAAATTGTATTTCAAAACCCTAAATCCCCAATTTATGATTTAAAACCCTAGATCCCAAATCTGAAACCCTAGATCTCGGACTTTTGATTCTTGTTACTATTGTTTCGTTTCTAAGTTAGGGTTTTTCCCAATAAATTAGGTGATACTAATGTTTGGGCAACCCTCGGTGCTTTTTAGCTGTGTTTCTAACGGTTCGATACTTATTGCATTTCAAGGTGAGTAAACTCACTCCCCTTTTTACTGTTTACGTTTTTGGGGCTGAAATACGTGTTTCTATAATACAAGGTTTCTTTTGATGTTTCTATTTTCGAAAATGAGATCATTAGATGTGTTAATCGTGTTTGGCCGCATGTAGCAAAATTGTGTGATAGTCAATATTAGTTATATTATCTTGTAATTTCCACCGGACGATGTTAGCGCTAATGGCTTGACAAGCCCACCTACATTAATGGCCTGATAGGTGATTTAACCCGGCGATTCTTTGGTTGATTCTATGTTACTAGTTACTACATGTGATGCTTGTTGCTACGTTGCTATGTCCCTTAGATGCTTAAACATTTTTGATAACTTGCATATCGAGACGGTTAAATGACGGTTAAACAATGGTTATCAATAAATGTAACATGAGTTGGTTCCTCATGTCCTGTTGCTAAAGGTAACCCTGCGGGGTCTATGATTCTTGTTTCTATGTGATTCTATGGTCACGGTTGAGATATATATGATGAAATTGCTATGCACATGAGATTGCGAAACACAATCTATAATGATCTCGGATTTTATACTATGTACTATTAATTGTGTTTTACTCACTAGCTAATTCTTTAGCTAACTTATTTTACACGTTTTTCAGGTGGAGTTTGATTCGGTTTTGTTTCAAGACACGTAGGATGCTTCGGACCTAGAATAAAAAGGACAATAAATAATATTTAATTGTCGGTTTCTGTTACAGTTTTTATGACTATTGAATGTTTCTTTATGTCACGACATTATTGCTTAATTAATACTAAAATATGCATTTAGTGTGCCATGTGCTTTGTACTTTGATATCCGATCCACTTGACGCGCCCGGTGTTTTCCGCCGCCGGGCGGGGTGTCACAACGGGTGCGCAACGTAATGGTGAATTTACAGGTACATGATGATCCTGGCAAAACCTGCCATGTGGGAATGTGATACCCAAAAAGAAACACAAAAGTGAAGAACCAATCAATACAAATTCATCTGAAACAAACATACATCCCTAAATAACGCATCAATATCAAGTTTATCCTTGACTGAACTCATCAAATCCATCTATGGATGGTAGACAATTACAATACTACCCTCTCATGAATTTATCCTTAAACTGCATACAGTTTACGTTATATAACTAAATAACAATTAACTGAAATATTTCCTTGATGACACACAAACAAGAACAAAGATCTATGTTGAGAAACTTGATAATGTTTTACTACCACTATAGTTGTCTCCTAATGATGATGACTCATTCCACATATAATCAATCTGAATCCACCAGTTAAAATATTTACCTTACAGAAGTCACAACCTCTTGATACATATGAGATGCTTTAAATTCTGGTCAGTATACTACAACCTTTAGCCAAACGCCGGTAACATCTTAACATCATCGTATCTGTAAATGAATGTTAAATAAACCCTATAATTTCTATGATTCCATGGAGGAGTCTCATAACGTTAACGACTAATTCAAATATATATATATATATATAAATATATATATATAAAACTCTTGTTGATATGATAAACCAACCGCGTAATATTTCCCATCCAAAATCACTTCTTGTGAAGTAAATCTGTATCGCTTAAACATTCATGTAAAAAAAAACCTCGTAACATACCAGGTTCGTTCTAGAAGTACTTCACCTAATCGTACTCTATTCTCAAATTTATTTTCTAAATTCTTCAAGATAAACAGAACTATAAGTTGTTTATGATAATAAGTTACCCAAAGATAACTCCGACTCATGATGTTCCTACTACTAACGATGCACCGATGAACCACATGTGTGGTAAGCATACGTTTTGATCTAGTTGGATGACTCGACTTGATCCAACACTCCCGTAAATGTTAATTCTCAGACCCAATCTACATCTCCACTGTTGTAAAACACGCTTTGGGACTAATTTTTTTTTCTTAAGAACATTTACTTTTAAAACATTATCTACATTATGTCCATCTTAATATATATTCAAACTCCTCTACTCGATTATTCGCGTAACTGAACCAAGTTAAGCATTGTCAAAGTCTCGATTTGTGATTATTCACACTCAAACCACACAAAATTTTAATACATAACCGAAGTTACCATATATATTGTAGCGTTCCCATTTCACTTAAGGTATATTTTTTTCTCAACCCTTTGAATGACTTAGTAAAGTATGCAAGAATGTTAGTAGGTGACAGGTACTCCTTCAAGGTGCTGGTGGTGTGGTGGGTTAGCTGCGGTACACCCTGTACATAAACACTAACATTGCGTTGGATGTGGAACTAAAAAAAAACAAACCAATAATTAACCTGGAAAACTCTAATATATCATTCTCATACCTTTTAAAAACACATAATTTCTAATAATGTTATTCAATCTATCGTTCATAGGGTAACCTGCTATATACTCAGATAGTTATAACTATCATGCAACCCTTATTCACAGTAATAATAAAAACCAAATGTTTTGTAATTGACTCATATATATATAAACTATGAATTTGAATACATTTCACGACTCCAAGGGTTCACGTGATAAATACCGCCGTCAACAATAAACCGCTAATACCAACTAATGTTTTGAGAAAGTTTTACTCGTTACGGTCCAGGATAACCACTTTCTATTATGTATCATTTTTGGTAACACCTTTCATGTGGGTTATACCCAGAAGCACAAAAGTGTATAACAACTCAACACAAGTCCATCTGAACAAAAGTCTATCTGGAATGAAAATTTATACTTCAGTAACACACTTATATCAATTTCATCATCGATTATATTCGCTAAAACCCATTCATGGATGATAAAAACTTATAATACTACCTCCGATGAGAAACTATACAAACTCAAATATATACAAACTACCCCACGTCTAACTCACCGCACATTCTGCTATTGAAGACGATCCATAATGACCCGATCAAAAGATTTATGATTTATTTTGACAATTTAATAAGATTACACTACTATACATTTACACAAATGTTAATAACTCATTCTCCCATATATAAATTTGAATATCGAATACGTTCCATGATGCTAAGGGTTCACATAATAAATAGAACAATCCATAATAAACAACTGATACCTCATCCATTTCTATTCAGAATAATAACTTCTTATTCCATTTACCCTAATACACATTTGTATCCGCTCATAAACATCATAATTGATGCTCTCATTGTTATTTGACACTCCAATCGTACATTATCTTTCTTTAGAAGTTCCAGTTTATCTAAGAGATTCCACCTTATATATAATGAACTTCCTTGACAAACTATTCGAGGCGCAGGGTAAACAAATGTCACCTAGTCACTCTAACCATGAAAACCCTAAAACTGGAAGCTACATGCTAAAGGGAATTAGTGAAGCCAAACGACCCAGGTAAGGAAATAACATGACACCCTCATCTGATCCATTAAACTCTAAGTCACGATTGGACTATTATCCCTCATCACCCTTTTAAACACCCTAATGGCGAGTTAAAACACTATCACCCTATCAAGCTGACATCAAAATTCTTACTACCATCTTATTGTTTGAACTCTTATCCAATCTATGCATAAACTAATTAGACTCGTATTTGAAAAGAATACTGCTAGATCACCCTAAAAGACATGCACAATTAAATCACTCGTCAATTAGAATGGAAAGACAAGATCCCTGAGATTTTTTTTCCTATGATACAACGCTTGGCATATCATATACCCCATCCCCCATGATAATGACACTCAGATTCCATCCACAAGAAAACTTACTATACTCCAAAAGGATTGGGAGCAAATTATATAACACTGACTCCCTTGATTTTAGCAGTACTTAAGTACGTAAACTTTAATAACATAGCATCTTCTGTCAAACAACCACCTGTCCCCTTAACCACAACGAAAACCTCATAATCATCGAAGATAGAAATACCTATAAGATTTCTTGAAAATTTTCCTAAATCATGTACTTCTGAATGCATAAGTAGTACTATTATTCATCATTCTCCATCCATTCTTAAAACTTTCTATGACATCCATGGCGTTCACATGTTGACGACACTTCTTTTAATGAAGTACAATACCTATACAAAGTTGAGTCAATTTATATATCTATAAAAATATATGATTCCTTAGGTAAGACGCAATCCTTAGATATCCAAATAACAACTTCAAGGTCATGGATAAAAATATTTCGAAACATTCTAAACATAAAGAGGTCCTTTGTAAATAGAGAATTCCCCACACATCGAAAGTTCACCGACCCCCCCCCCCCCTCGATAAAACGAATCATATGAATACCGCATAGGAATTGTCCAATAGTTCTCGTGTCTTCAACCAAAAGGAATACCTCACAGGGAGACTCATCATGCCACTTAATATATTATAGATAAGAACAATCACATTTATTTGAGGAACTAGTTGAATTGGAGAGCCGAGAATTCAAAACACTCAAACATAGTATAATTCTTTTTAATTAAAATTCATTGAAATTCAAAAAGTAAATCGAAGTTCACGTAAGAATGCATAAAATCTAATCATGTACGAACACCCTTGATTATTCACAACATCAATGCCATATCCTAATGTTAATGGTTAAATTTCGGGACGAAATTTCTTTCAACAAGGGGATGATGTGACACCCTAAAACTTCATATTAACTCCGTTAACTAAATCCCGTTATTTCTGTTAATGAAATTATACCCCACATTTTATTATTTGGATTAAACGTGCTACTTGTTACACAAACAGTTACATGTAACGACAACCAAGGAGTTTCCAGATCACGTGAGTTAATACACGAATGTTTGCGAATTAATAAAATAATAATTCCGAACAACTAAATAAATATAAATTTAGTAATTTATATGTTATATGACTGACATGTTTTCGGGAACATGGATGTGACAACTCAGAACTCTAAACTCTTAATTTCTTTCATTTTCAAACCTTTCGTAACAACCATATCCAATTTTCGGGACGAAAATTCTTTCAACAAGGGGATGATGTGACAACCGAGAATTTCGACTTAACTCCGTTAACATAATTCAGTTAGTTTGATTAATTCGATCATTATATTACATTTAATTAGAGGAATTTAAAGGTGTTAATTATTACGTAACTCGATTTCAAGACCCGAATTTATTGGTTTCAAGTAATTGGGGCCAAGGGCCCAATAAAAGCCCAACATGATAAATGAGGCCCATTAAAGGCCCGGTGCATTGTAACGAGTATTCGTTCGACATATTAATATAAAGTGTATCTATATATATTATAACAAGTCAAATAACTAATTCCATAACCAACGAATGTAATTAACTGTGAAACGCGTATTTGATCAAACACGTTATTCTAATTTCATTTTTAACAATGAAAATAACATATAGAAACGACTTGAAATGTCGTGAATGGAACATTAGTTTTGACAATTATTCGTGACGAGAATTATTACGAGACGCGCTATTAAGATGCTATTATTATTTAAAAACAAAAGACCTACATGAAACCCTAACAATAAAACCTCTCCTACTCATTTGTTACACATTTTTACAAAACCCTAAACAACCCAAACCCTATTCTCCCCACACCAGCCGCCACCTCCCCCCCCCCCTTGTTGCAGCATCTTTCCGGCCATTTTCCGGCCAACTCCGGCGTCCCCACGAGGTGTATGATATATCAAAATCTTCGTCTCGACGAGAGGAATCCAACGGTGGTGTCCGTTCTCTCTGAATCGCAACAGGTAAAAAGTTATAGGGTTTGAAAGATTGCGCCAGATATGTTCTTTTTTTTCTTCTTCGTTCTTTCGGCGACCTACATTGTACGGTTTGGTTCTGGTGTGTACGTGATAGAGATGGGGTGGTTTATGCTGAAATAAGCATGGTTAATCGTCGATGGTTTTGGTGCAGAGGGGTAGGACAGTAGTGGAGTTGGGCTGTTGTGATGGTTATGGTAGCGGTGCAACAGATTTGAAGTAGCAACATCGGTGGTGATTTGGTGGTGTTATGGTGGCTGTTGCAGTGATCTGTGGTGGCTGTAATGGTGGTATTAACAACGTGGATGTGATGATGGTTGTGCTTCGGGTGACTATGGGTGGTGATGGATACTTTAGGTTGGTCATTGTGGTTGTAGAGCATGAAGTTGATGTTGTTGGTGATGGGTAAAGGTGACAATGGCGATTTTCTGGTTGTATGGTTATGGATTATGGTTATGGATTGTGGTTTTGGTCACAATAATACTAATTGATGTTGATCGTTATAAGTGACGGATTATGATGGCGGTGGTAGTAGTGGTTCATTGTAGTTGTATGAGTTAGTATTGTTCATGGTGTTAGTAATGACCGAATATGATTATGAGTTGTTGGGCTAAGGGTAATGAAATCAAAGTCGGAAAAACGAGCGGTCTATGAGTAGCTTCAAGTGTACGTCTCTGATGAGAGGTATAATCAAGTTAAAGAATTTCATAACTTCAATATAATGTGTAGCGAGTTGAGCTCTAAATAAAACAATAAAAACTTATACAATTTGTGAAACCAAACAACAATTACATGATAGCGACTTGGATGGGAACTTGATAGATATAACAATGACAAATCAATTAGTTTGGACATGATTTAAAGACACGAAACCTAATTGGTTTTATTACTATTACTAGTGATCGTAATATGAGACAAATATAATACAAATAGTAACATGTCGTATATAACGAATAATATACATACATATTTCTATGGAGTATCTAAGGCTTTGGAATCAAGTTGCTCTTGTATTTAGAACAACACTTCATCAGTACTACTATTAATATTCCTATTACTATTAATTTGATACTAATACTTGAATAGAAACGTGGGTGCAACCGAACTACAATATTAATAAACCCCCACACTTTAATTTCTACAAAGAGCTCAAACCGCACGTGTATAAAAACACCGTGCTAATGCAATAGATTATTTGTTATGTGTACCAATAGGGATTTGTTGGTGATTGAATGCTTGTGCATTGTGTGCCTGTGTGAACTGTTCTGCATTGATGGGCATACGTGTATTAGCTAGCTACCTAAGGTGAGTTCACTAAACCGCACTTTTACTATTCTACCCTTTTATGGGTTGAACACGGACGATTACTTTTACGGATTTACAAATTTTGTATGTCGCATGTCTGGATAGAGCAACTTTTATTTTGTTCATGAAAGACCCCATGGATACCTAGTTGACCGTTAGTATTTGTGAAATAGCGGGGAAATTTTGAGTAGTACTACTGGGTTTGACAAACCCCACCCGGGCTAGTCGCGCTAGCACGACAGAAGGACCTGTCGAACGGGTGTTGAATGACCTAACATACTTACAGTGCATCCTGCTGGGATGTACGAACGGGCAAAATGCACTTAATGTGTACATACGTCAGCTTCGGTCAGATACATACGCCTCTAGGACATGTGCTGTAGACTAGCTACCAACAATGACATACTTAATTTATATTTCTGCTTGTAACTGAACTTATTGGACTTTATACTTACTATGTGAACTCACCAACCATTGTGTTGACACTTGTTAGCCTTTCACTTTTACAGGTAATTGAGGTACCACGCACTTAGGACATGGCATGGGGTCACGGCTTTTCATTTAAACATTTTCTTGCATTAAAAACCATGTTTTGAGTTTAATGGCTTTAGAATGTGTTTCTCATGTTGGGCGCATGTTTTGCGCATTTAGTTTCCATTTAATATTTTGACATTACATTTCGATTACGCTTCCGCAAACTTTTAAACGTTTAACTCTGTATTAAATTTTCTCATTTAATGAGACACGTATGTTTTAAATTCATATAGTTCGTTTGGTGTAACAAATGACTGAGATCCTGGTTTGTCACACACTTAACGGTAAAACTCTGTTAGTGGATTTTAGGGGTGTGACAGTGACGGTCCACATTTGGGACTCTTTCTGTTCCATCTTTGGGAAACTTTTGCTGCACCTTGAAGCTCAAAAGAGACTTCGTGTGAGACTTCAGGTCTGTGGGTACTACAACAAAGAAGCTCACGATTATGTTCAAATAACATCACAAGAAGTTCATCAAAAGATATATATTTAGACATGTGTAACAATGGAAATTAACACAAAGATCATTAAGTTTAGATTTGTCAACAATGAACTTACTTTTTCAGTCTAATTGCCTGAGCTGTCTCGCACATCAATTAACACTTATCAGTCTTTATTATGAAAAATGATGTAACAGACAATCTCTAGTGTATCTATCATTTCTCACATGTTGCAATTTAGATTCTTATGACATGATGTTGCTTTCTTTTTGTTATTGTTTTTCTTTTTCACGCACACTCACAATGCAAAAATAAAAACGACATAGGAATAAAAAATTAACAACGACTTATTATAATTTTTTGGGTTTTATATTTTCTGATTTTGTATTTTGATAATCATAAAAATAGAATTAATCATGATTGATTAACCCTATGGATTGAATTAAGAATTCAAACCGTTCTGAGAAAAATAGTTTTGTGAAAAGATCTGTCAGTTGTTTGTCGGCATGAACTTTAATCAAAATTATTAAACCTTTTTCAGAGTTGTCTCTGAGAAAGTGATATCGAATTTCGATATGTTTTGCTTTTGAATGTTGAACAAGATTAGCAGTAATGAACATAGCAGCAGTAATGTCATGTAAATAGGAGTTTTGAGAAAGTTAAACCCGTTGTCAAGCAATTGATTTTGTAACCACAAAACTTGAGAACATCCTGCAGATGCAACGATGTACTCTGCTTCAGCAGTGGATACGGAAACATTGGTCTGCTTTTTGCATTGCCATGAGACTAGGCGAGGACCCAGAAACTAACATCCACCTGTGGTCGATTTCCTGTCAAGAGCACAACCACCAAAGTCACTATCAGAATAATTATATAATTCAAAATTTCCTTCCTAAGGATACCATAACCCGAGATTAGGTTTCCCTTTAAGGTATCTGAATACACGTTTGACAGCAATTAGGTGCGACTCTTTAGGATCGGAGTGATATCTGGCACACACACATACAGCATACATGATGTCAGGTCTTGATGCAGTAAGATACATCAGTGAACCGATCATTGATCTGTAAAGTATTTGATCAACAGATTTGCCTTTTGGATCAGGTTGGATTTTGAAGTTAACATCAGATGGAGTTCTAATAGTCTGACAATCTTGCATCTTGAACTTCTTCAGCAACTTTTCAACAAACTTTGATTGGTTGATAAAGATTTCGTCTGTTGACTGTTTTACTTGCAATCCGAGAAAGAAACTAATCTCCCCCATAGAACTCATCTGAAATCTGGACTTCATAATTTCCTCGAACTCTTTGCACATGGATGAACTTGTTGACCCAAAGATGATATCATCAACATACACTTGAACACATAAAAGATCTTCATTATCCCGCTTCATAAATAAAGTATGATCAATCTGACCTCTTGAAAAACCATGTTTCAGCAAATGTTTAGATAACGTCTCGTACCAAATTCTTGGAGCATGATGTAGACCATATAAAGCTTTGCTCAATTTGTATACACGATGTGGATACTCAGGATCTTCGAAACCTGGAGGTTGCCTGACGTACACATCATCTGTAATTGGTCCATACAAAAATGCACCTTTAACATCCATTTGAAACACTTTGAACTTCATGAATGAGGCATAAGCTAGAAAAACGCGAATAGCTTCACGTCGAGCGACCGAGCAAAAACTTCTTCGTAGTCAATACCTTCTTCTTGAGTGTAACCTTGTGCAATTAGTCTGGCTTTATTTCTGACCATAATGCCACGTTCATATGTCTTGTTCTTGTACAACCATCTTGTAACAATAGCATTTTCTCCTTCAGGTAAATCCACTAATTTCCAAACTTCTTGTTTTCTGAACTGAAGTAACTCCTCTTGCATGGCTTCAATCCAACTATTATCTTGCAACGCTTCTGAAATGTTCTTCGGTACCACTTGAGAAAGAAAACATGAATAAATACAAACGTTTGCATGTTCAGTCTGACTTCTCATGGTTCTTTGATTCAAAGGACCTATAATCTGTGAGATACGATGATTCTTATGAACTTGGTGAGTTGGAATTTCTTCACCTAGTACTTGAGTCTCCAGATTAGACTGATTCGGTAGATCTTGTAGAACTGTAGAAGTATGCGGAGTGAAATTAGGAACTTGTTCTGGTGAATTGATGAAGTAATCAAATATTTCTGGAACAACTTCAACATTCGGATCTGATGATGGTTGAGTATGAACAGATCTACCATCATTAGGAGAAGTTTGCTGATTCAAAACATCTTCAAGATTGTTTGATTCCTGATCGTCTTGAGAACCTGATGGACCCGGACCTGATTTGGAGATACATTGTTAGGATTGTGAAATGACATGAAAGGATACTTAGAATTGAGATCATTATCGTCGTCATTGTTTGAATCATCACCGAAACACCTAAGTGTCCTGATTCCTTCTTCGTTTTTCTTGAAAAATCAAATAAGTTAGAGTTGAAAGATTTGGATAGCGAATCTAAATCAAATAACCATTCGGGACCATGAGCAACTGACGGAAAAGAATTTTCTAAAAACTTCACGTTGACAGTTTCAATAACAACATTTGTTTTGCTGTTAAAAACTCGCTAAGCTTTTAAAACGGATGAGTATCCTAAGAAGAAACCATCATCAGATTTTGACTCAAATTTACCGAGATGATCATTAAATTTAAAATCAACACAGGATAACCAAATGATCACTTAAGTATGAAATATTCGGTTTCCTTTCAAACAATAACTCATAAGCCGTTTTATGTTTATCCTGAACCAATAAAGTCTTGTTTTGTACAAAGCAGGCAGTAGCAATAGCTTCGTCCTAGAATATGATAGAGATTTTGGCATCTGCGAGCATGGATCTTGCTGCTTCAATTAGAGTCCGATTTTTCCGTTCTGCGACTCCATTCTGTTGAGGAGTTCTTGGAGCACTAAATTGACGTGCAATTCCTTTTTCTGCACAAAACGAGTCCACATTAGTATTTTTAAACTCGGTTCCATTATCACTTTTAAAGATTTTTACTTTACATTCTAACTGATTTTCAACTTTGATAATAAATTCTTTTAACAACTCAGCAGTTTCAGATTTAACATGCAAAAAATAAACCCAAGAAAATCTAGTAAAATCATCGATGATGACAAAACAATAAGATTTCTTTCCGATGCTTTGAACATTTGTTGGTCCGAAAAGATCCATATGTAGCATCTGTATGGGCTTTGAAATGGAGTTTTCAAGCTTGGACTTAAAAGACATTCGGTGTTGTTTTCCTTTCAAACATGCTGGACAGAGATCAGTTGTTGAGAATTTCTTTGAAGGTATTCCCACAGCATGATTTACAGTCACCAGTTTGTTCATGTTCACCAATTACTTAGTTAGTTTGGTCAACCCAGGCCCACATGGTCTTGCGTTTTCCAAATCTATATGTAACAGTAACTTGCTGATAATGTAAGTTATTAAAATTTGATTCGTTTGAGAGATTTGGTTGAAAAGTGTTTCTGCCACTCGCTTGATTTATTTGCTTTCTTCTTAAAGCTGAAAACCTTTCCTCTAACTTCGGATCAAATTTGTTTTCATATCTTTGATTTCGAACCATCAAAGCTCTTGGCGTGAATCTCTTAACCTGCTGATTTCTTGGTGACATTTCCTTAAATCCAGAATTGATTCTTTTGAAAGGTCTCAAATCAAGAGAATGACTTTGGTTTGATGTTTGAAAACCAAAAGATTGATTTCTTTGAAAAAAAATAAAATTAAAATTTTTTTTTTGATAAAAAAAAATCAATATTTTAAAAAATAAAATTTTTTTACATAAAACCACAACATTTACCTATATAATCACACCAAAAACAGATTTGATCAACAAATCAACATTTAAAAAAATTAAAAATTTTCACATAAAATCACAACATTTACCTATATAATCACACCAAAAACAAATTTGATCAAAAAATCAGCACAAAAAATTTTCATATAAAATCGCACCATTTACATATATAATCACACCAAAAATAAATTTGATCAAAAAATCAACTTTCCAAACATAAAAATTTTTCATATAAAACCACAACATTTACCTATATAATCACATCAAAAACCAATTTGATCAAAAAATCAAGTTTCGAAAACATCAGCAGTTATTATATAAAACCACAACATTTACCTATATAATCACACAAAAAACATATTTGATCAAGAAATCAACATTTTAAAAAATCAAAAATTTTCACATAAAATCACAACACTTATCTATATAATCACAGCAAAAATAAATTTGATAAAGAAATGAACGTTTAAAAAATCAAAAAATTTTCACATAAAATCACAACATTAATCTATATAATCACACCAAAATAAATTTGATCAAAAAATCAACTTTCGTAACATCAAAAATTTTCTTATAAAACCACAACATTTATTTATATAATCACACCAAAAACCAATTTGATCAAAAATCGACTTTCGAAAACATCAGAAGTTTTCATATAAAACCACAACATATACCTATATAATCACACCAATAACCAATTTGATCAAAAAATCAACTTTCAAAAACATCAGAAGTTTTCATATAAACCACAACATTTGCCTATATATTCACACCAAAAACAAATTTGATCAAAAAATCAACTTTTTAAAAAATAAAATTTTTTACATAAAACCACAACATTTACATATTTAATCCGACCAAAAACAAATTTGATCAAAAAATCAACTTCAAAAAACCAGCAAATTTTCACATAAAACCACAACATTTTACATATATTTAATCATTCCAAACCAAACTTTCATCAAAAAATAACTTTTTGAAAAAATCATAACTTTCACATAAAACCACAACATTTACCTATATAATCACACCAAAATGAGATTTGATTAAAAAATAAACATTTAAAAAAATTAAAAATTTTTACATAAAATCACAACATTTACCTATATAATGACACCAAAAACAAATTTGATCAAACAATCAACTTTCGAAACATCAAAAATTTTCATATAAACCACAATATTTACCTATATAATCATACCAAAAACCAATTTGATCAAAAAATCAACTTTCAAAAATATCAGAAGTTTTCATATAAAACCACAATATTTACCTATATAATCACACCTAAAAAAAATTTGATAAAAAATCAACTTTTTAAAAAGTAAATTTTTTTACATAAAACCTGTTGGTCCCAATCAGATTTGAATCAGTGTTTTTTTGTGAAGATATGGATCAAATGATATAAATTACGATTCACACAAGATGAATAATGAAGAACACTCTAAAAAGTCAGATTTGACCTTGTATTGATTGGATAAAATGTTGTTTACTTGGAAACCTCAATCACTAGCTCATTCAAGCTTGCAAACCCTAATTGTCATTTACTATTTATAGCCTAATGACACTTTGTACTAATGACAATTTGGACCCTAGACTTAGACTAAAACATGACAAATGTAAATAATACAAATAAAACCATAATGTTTAGTCTAATATATATTTTGTCATAAAGACAAAATATATATATTACATAAAATACTAAAAATGACGAAAACTATTAAATATATTTTGTTGACATAAAATATATTTATTAACAATAAAACTCCGTCGTCTTCAACGTCTTGTCTCTAATCTTCATCCCGAACGAGTTTTGTTGACTTTCGCGTTGACTTTGACTGTTGACGTTGACTTTAATTGACTTTGACTTTGTTGATAATATTAGACTAAACTTTAGGTCCAACAATACTCCCCCATAGTCTGTTATTATCAGTGTCTTGCATCGTGTTCAGCACCGACAAGTCAATACTGTTGGATCTTCAATTTGGTAAGCTTCAGTTTTAATTTCAGCTCCAACAAAACTCCCCCAAAACTGATGCTTGCCAAATTTTGATGCTGAAGATCTTTTATCTCACAAGCTCCCCCATTTTACGTGCATCGTTTCGTCAAATATGGAACTGCTTTCCAACAAACTTTTCTTGAGTGCTTCGGAAGATGTAGGAGGAGGATTCCTAGCCCAGTATCTTCTACAAACTCTGAGGAACAGGTTCTCTGGTCAGGTGCTTTGCTCAACTTATGATCGGCCATCATTTGCAGCAAATATCTGTAACATAATCACAAACAAAATCTCGAGATTTCTCATTAGATCATTTCATTAAACAAAATAAACTCGTGTTTATCTGTGTATGAAAACAAGCGAACCCGTCTCCGTTTGTGTATGCAATTTCCCATGAAATGCATCTGAAAATGATAATATTTTAATAGCAAAATATGGAAGACTTGAAAATAATTTGAAATGAAAATCTTTTTGGATTTTTTTTAAACTATTAAAATCTAACGAACAAATTTTTTTTAATTAAAATTAAAAATTCTAAAATGAGAGGAAGAGTTCGACAGGATCACAAATATTTTAGACAAAGAGAACACATCCCATAAGGTGCACACGCCAACAAGACTGAAGAACCCAAACATAAAAAGGATAATAAACGAAATTTTCATGAAGGAGGTTCATCGCCCATGTCATTATTGTTTGCTTAGACCATCTAAAGGGTGGAACTGATGGTCTAAATTTTGAGTGGGCTCGGGCGATGCTGAACTTATGCAGGGGAGACAAAGCGAATATCCCTCAAATGATATTCGAATATATGCTAGGGAATATCTCCGCTGAGAAGAAGGATAAATGGTTGCTGTACCCGAGATTTATCCAGATTTTTATTGATGAGCTGAAACCAGATTTACAAAAGTTGGGTGATCCTCTAAAGCTGACGAAGATGAATGTTAAAATCTTTGCTGATTGCTCCGCACCTAGACATGATATTACGGGAAAGATAACATATCTTTTTCGTAATATGTATACAGACGATAGGTGGGAGTACATTGAGAAACTGAAGATTTCTGAGGAGAAGAGGTTTGTGGAGCTACAAGATAAAATCAAAGAAGACATTAAGAAGAGAAAGAAGTTCGTGGCAAAAAAGGACGGTTCCACTTGAAGAACAAATCGACGAAATTTAAGCCGAAATTTTCAAAACAAAGGGTAAGAAAAGGAAGGCCGCTGATAAAACAAAGATTGATTCTGATACTGATGTCAGAATAAAAAGGGCGAAAGGGAAACAGCCTGAAGTATCTGAGGATGTACCAAAAACATTTACAAAACAGCCGGAAAAGAAGGGATTTGCTGGACTTGATGAGGATGTGATTCGTGGGGTGAATACATCGCTCGCTAATGAGCTAAGCATGATAAAAACGAAGTTGATGAATGCTGAGGAAAGGGAAAGACACCGAGAATCTGAGATGGATGATTTGAGGAGGATCGTTTTGAATCAGCAAGTTCTTAACAGAATTAAATGAAGTAAAGAAGGAGGTAAAAGTTGGAAATGTAGAGACGGAGAATGAGATTAATGAGATATGTTGGAAAATACTCAACCTTGAACGAGATGGTACAAGTCGCCAAAAGTCGTAAAGATTTTGCTGGTTTCAGCGGTGCAGGTGCAAGCAAATCTGAGAAAGAGGCAGAAATTACTGATGATTTCTGTTTCGATATTGATGTTGATTTAATAGGAGATGAGGTGGTAGCCGAGGATTTAAAGAAGGCTGAAATGAAGATAGTCGATGAAGAAGAGGAGGAGGTGCAACTGATTGATTATGATTCAGAGCCTGAGTTCTACGAGGTGGACGAGAAAGAAATGGTGTATGTGGCTCAGAGGAGTGGAGCCGAGGGTGACGTAATCGAATTAGACAAATCAGATTGGTTCAAGAAGGTTGATGAACCTGAATACGTCACGCCTCTATTTCAAAACCTGGATGTCCCAACCCCCAAAGACACAGACAATAAAATATTCAGCTGGAAGTATAATATGGAGCTACAGAATTTCATGATTAAAAGAAGAGGGGGCGGGATCAGTAATCGCAAACACTTCAAAACCCTTCCTAAATGGGATTTGAGGCGTTTGGCGGTTCTCCAACTAATCAATGCAGATTTAAATGATCGTGCAAAACTTTTGGAGGAGGAAATCCAGGCGGGATTGAAAGATAATTTTGTTAGCTTTGGGTATAATAAGCTAGAGAGGAAGAGATCAAAGAAAGATTTGGATTGGTTGACAGGTAAAGGAAAAATTGTGTTGAAGATGAAGCCGATCAAGATTGTGTTAAGGGTAAGAGTGCCGGACCCAAGCCCGTCGAGACTACTAGATTTCGAGAAATGGTTTTACGATAATCAGACAGGGGAGGCTGTGATTAGAGTGAAGGATGGATCTGAATGGAGGATGTTTGAGCCGATGGAGGTGTTTGGCTTTTCGGATGAGGATCTAAAGATTTTATGCGAGAATCCGATTAGAGTTGGAGCGGGAGCTGACACAAGAAAAGAAGCTGTTTTGTTCGAGAGGGTAGCAAATAGGGCTCGAGGAATCCTAGCAGAAGTAAAGGAGCTTACAGAAAAAGTTCAAAAACAAGCGGAGTTAAATGAAGACGTTCGTGAACTGACCGAAATGTTTGGAGCTGCGAAAGCTGGAGCTGAAGAAGGAGACCCAACAGGTGAAGTACCTCCCTAGGGGGAGTATTGTTGACCACCTGTAGGGTGGTACTTCACCATGTTGCTATTCGTATTTGTTTTACTTTGTAATAGTTTTAGTTGTATTTCGTTTCCTTTGTAATAGTTCGTTTAGCCTTTATTTTGTTTGTTTTATGCAGGTTTTTGCGACACTACATGCGACACTATAGTGTCGCATGCAGCTTGTCCTTGCTTAGCGATCAGGCAGTGTCGCAGCTGCGACACTGCCTGCGACACTATGACCTGTATATATAGTTTTGTTTAGGCATTTTGTACACAACTCTTTGGAACTTAATTGAATACAATTCTCTCTTTGATACTGAGTTCGAACCCTATTGTTTGTTTGCAAGGAATTGGATCTGTTTTATCTTTGTTGCAATTGTTTAATTCATCTTCTTCTACTAATCTTCTTTATTATAGGACTTTTTGCATATATCCCCCTACAAACCAATGTATTTGCGTATTTACCCAACTCAAATTTAATATTGCGTATATACCCATCCTTTATGATAATTATTATGTTGACCAAACTACCCTTTCAAATACTAAAAACCCTACTACTAATCATCTAAAAAACACCATATAACCAAATGTCGAAGTCTCCTCCACCTATATCGTCTTCTATGTATCACGCATACATATCCATCGTTTAATTACTATTAGTGTGTACTTGAGATTAATATTTTGGATGTTTTTGTTGTATGGTGGTTTTCAATATCCAATTATGATTGAATATGCAATATTTTTATAAACTAATTAAGTAAGGGTAAAATAGGTAATGTATAATTTAGTTTTTCCTAAAATATATCAAAAAGGGTAAATATGCAATATTATTTCCCAATAAGGGGAAATTTGCAATAAAATTTTTTTGTTGGGTAAATATGCAATTAATAAGATTTAGAGGGGGATATATGCAAATGCCCCTTTATTATATTATCACTAATGGGTTATAATGGTTTGTGTGGGTTTTAGTCACAAATCTCACTCAATTGATACTAGATCTAGTGGTATCAATTGATTGTGATTAGATATATATCATATATAGCACGGATTATCGATTTACTAACCAACAGTGAATGAATTAAGTACTTAAGGTTATCATTACAATGGATTTTTAGGTTTAATAATGTTAATTCGAATACTGATTGTTTTTTCATAATTTTAGTTTAGTGACTTTTGCATATAAGTCATGGAATTGGAAGATATTGGCAGAGATTTTATTTTAATGTTTTTTTCTATTGGTATGTAGAATGCATATATTGCAAAGTTATTGAGCTATATAGAAAGGGCTTGAAGAGGTTTTAGAGCTAAGTTGCATGTTTACTTTGACTAATTGCAGGATCCGAAGATCCAACCGAGGCACCACACACACTCTTAATATTAGCAAATGATTATGTTTGTGACATATGTTGAGGCTGAATATTTGGTAACATTTCAACAATGTTTTAACGACTATAATTGCTACTCATTATTAAATTCGATCCAATATTTAATATTTTGTTTGGTTATATGTCTTTGAAGGAAACTTCAAAAAAAGAAGATTCTGGCAAGTGAAAAGCGAAATTTGGATAGAAGAAATGGTACGATACGCAATCACCTTACTTATTTCTCTCGTTATTTATCTACTTTGTTAAACTAATAATTGATTGTGTGTTTTTTCCCACTAAAATGAAGCTGAGAAACGAGCATTTTGTGGAGTCAATGAGCGACAAGTCGACTATTGTGAAAAGGTCTTGGATGAAACTATATTTGGTTGCATGGGTGGGGATTCTCAAAAAACAGAACGTCTTACGACAAAGTATTGGATACATTTGATTCCTTGAGAGCTAAACGTGCAACTATGGACCATATACTAATAGAGAGAAATGCAACACGCCTTCACCAAGAACAATTGGAATCCCTCAAGGGTAGTGAAAATATTGATGATTGAAGTAGTTTTATTATTGATATAAACTCATAGTGACATTGGTGTTTAAGTTCTTGATTTTATATAACTAGTACTTTTTGTGTTTTAAAGGATGATGTAACTATTTAATTTGGAATGGTAATCTTTTTCACTTATTTTGTGTTCATTTATATTTTATGATTTTGTGTAAGAATTTATGAATTATTGCCTACAAATATCCTAACATGAAAAGATTTGTATCAACACATTTTATTTTTTATTCTACACATTAAAAATTGATGCTTACATATTTACAAGTTTTATCTACACATAATATTACTTTTATCTACATATTTTTAATGATACGTGTCAACAATACTTTATACAGACGTGCCATGTCATTTGATGTGTCACCTGCCATGTCACCTGTCTTCCAAACAAATAGTTATGCTT
Organism: Tagetes erecta; assembly: GCA_030867185.1. Lineage (NCBI taxonomy): Eukaryota > Viridiplantae > Streptophyta > Magnoliopsida > Asterales > Asteraceae > Tagetes > Tagetes erecta. The sequence goes on from CM061497.1 coordinate 11,606,742, forward strand.
TTAACCACACATATTGATTAGTTTTAGTCACACATAAATGTGTAGATATAGCTTGCTATATACCTACACATAACTGATGTGTAGGTAGTGATCTATATCCATAGGTGTGAGGCAACACATGATAACATTTAATTTATGTGTAGGTAAAAACAATCACTCACACATAGTAGAGTTTTACTCACACATACTATGTGTAGGTAAAGACCTAAATTTCTTGTATTTTGGTTCGATTTGAAGAAACTCAAGCGACTTGGTTTCCACAAACATTCAGCAAAGTAACTTGTTTTGACCTCATGGCTTATTGAATTTAGATGATTCAGCGAGATTCATTATTTTGATGGATATATATACTACAAGAAACTGGGGTTTTTACCTACACATAGTATGTGTTGGTAAAACAATATTATGTGTGGGTGGTTGTCGTTACCTACACATAATTTAAGTGTCATGATGTGTTGCCTCACACCTGTTGAGATAGATCATTACCAACACATCAGTTATGTGTAGGCACCTAACACACAATACCTACTCATATATGTGTAGCTAAAACTAATTAATATGTGTGGGTAGAAGTATTACATTTGTTTCTGTGGCTAGTGACGTGGCTAATGACATGGATAGTGACGTGGCCGATGACGTGGACTATAGTGATGACGTCAAAGTAAAGTGTTGTTGACACGTGTCATAAATAAATATGTAGGTAAAAAAATGTTATGTGTAGGTAAAAGAAATATTACGTGTAGTTAAAAGTGAAAAATGTGTGGGCTTTGATTTCAATATGTATAAAAAATTCCTATAGATGTGTTGGTGAAACTTATATTATGTGTAACTAAAAGTGATAGATGTGTAGACGTTTGATTTAAATATGTGTAGAAAGAGACATAGATATGTTGGTAAGAATATATTTATGTATCGACATTTATTAGAATATATATAGGTAATAATCTTCAAATACATACAAACCACCAAAATAAAGTTACTAGTTACACAATCAAACACTTAACATCATCTCTACAAGATAAAAAAACTAAAACTACTTCACTCGTCAATTTTCACCACACTCTAATATATCACCTTGAAAGGCATGTGGTGTATCACCTTGAAATGCTTATGTTGTGCTCCATTCTTGCATGTGCTGGGATCATAGTTCTCCAAGTTATCTAGTCTGGCTAGCATAGCATACTGTAACCAAAACATGTATTGTAAAATAATCTAACCAGGTCAAAATTGCTTTTCATAACAAATTCCTAAATCCTAAATGTACATCATATTCACAAGTTTGACTCACTTTATCTGATCTATTAATCTACGTGCAAGAGTCATGTGATTTGAATATAAGATTCGGATCCGGCAATTTAGATAAACCTAAAACCAAATGCATAGCGAGGTATAATTGATTTTGTTCTAAAAATTACAAGCTTTAATAAAACAACGCATTGATAAAGAAGCACGCAAACCTGATGTCTAATTCAATTGAGAAACCCAATTCTTCTAATACATTAGCACTTTCACATGCAGATGAGCTTGACTTGTAACCTTGCTACATGTTACTGTAATCTTTCTGCAACATGTCATTTGAGACTCTTAAAACATAAAACAATGAAGAAACTGAAGAAATTGGTGGACATGGAGAGAAGCGTGGTCAAACATGTAACTTTTAAGGCATATAAAACTGGTTATAGCGAGTTTCAAAGCAACATCCTAGAAAAATCATTTATATATTTTTTTTTATAAAAATAGTATAAATATGACTACGTAAACTACCTTGTTACAATAAGTAAACTTTTATTGAAGAAAAAATTTATGAGGTTTTATCTTTTTGAATAAACTTTGGATCGCTATGAACCTGTTAGATCTACTTGACATGCGTAAACAATATTTTAGTACTTTTAGTTGAATCTTTATGTTTAACCATTTTGACCCATTAGAGATAACACATAAACATACCAACCAATTAATATAGCTATGCTTTGAAATTGCTAACTATTAAAAATAGTTCGTATATAATTAATCTGCACATAAAATGAAAGAACGATACCTTTTGTGAGCACTTCAGAATTTGGGTGTCCACCTAAATTGTTCATACAAAACTAAAAGTAAGAACCTCTATAATGGCTTTCATCCAAACATTATCTAAATTTTAAAAAAATCACTTAATAAACAAACACCAAATCTGAAATATTCATACCTTATTTTTACTCCAATTTGTTATCAAACCTGCGGAGAGAATGTTAACTTAGACTTATGTGATTTAGATGTATAAATGAAGTTCCTTTTGAACATGACAACAAATGTATAATTAAGGTATAAAACAAACATGTATAATCAAAACATACCAAAAATCTATACAACATCCAATCATTGGAGCATAGACATTAATTGTTAGTAACAAGCATAACCTACACAAGTTAAACATCATAATTAACTTTACAATGTAGTGTATGTGAATGCAAAAATTATACTAGAATAATATCAACAACACATCTATTATATGGAATAATGTATGAACTATGCTAAGGATGTTGGGGTTATTTGAAGATGTCACTTTCCAAATATAAGCGAGTGAAGATATCGAGCATCATCACGATCAAGCACGGGTGAAGACGTTCATAATTTGTATTTGTCTTAGAATATTTGTGTAATCGTTTCGTGCTTAAATGCGCGTTTGTGCTTATCTGCACGTGGTTAGGTTACATTGTAAGGTGAATGGTATAGACTATAAATACCATCACCTAGGTCATTTGTTAAAAGGGAGTTGCCTACATTTCATTCCATATCTCTTGTAACCTTCACATTGATCTAATACAATTCACCTATTCATATTATCATCATCTTCATCATACTTTGCATTGATCTTCATGAACATTCAAGCATCAATACGTGATCAGTGAGTTTCCGCATCACTGATTACAAACAACATCCTCAAACAATCTCAGATCTAGATCCAAGCTCGGTTCATCTAGAACTATCAATCGGTTCATATAGAACTAACACTGCTCAGCCGGGTGAAGACACTGTTCAGCCGGGTGATAGAAGGAAATCACTGTTCAGCCGGATGATAGAAGGAAATCACTGTTTAGCCGGGTGATAGAAGGAGATCACTGTTCAGCCGTCTCAATTGTTGACCCGTCCCAACAGTTACCCGTCCCAACAGTCACCCGTCCAAAATCGAAAAATTCATTTTTCCAAAATTTGATATTAGTCATTTTTAGCCACCATGAATTCCCAGAACAATTATCAAAATGACTTTGAAAATTGAAGAAAAATGTCAACAGGCATGTTACCCGTGATCCGAGAAGAAAATAAAAGAGATGATATCAATGAATTTATTACAGAATTCAATCACATGTTTGAAACAACATATCTTCAAGTTGCCAAAGCTTGTGATCAAAAGAGAAGAGACTTTTATGAACGCACAAAACTCGCTCTTGTGAGTCAAACAAATTTTCATGAAAATCAAGATGAAGAAGAAGAATATGATTGGAGTGAAAACAATGATGTTGTTTCCATTCAGGAGATTGAAAAGAAAGATAAAGAAATTAGCAACTTGTCAGAAACCATTGCAAAGCAAGATGAGACAATTGCTCAATTGAAATCAGAAATGGAGAAATTGATGTCTGAAAAGGAATCCGAGAAAGATGTTCAGAGTTCATTTGTTGAAATGTCTGTCAATGTAAGAGAAAAGATGTGCACCAAAGAATGTTTTCAACAATGTGAACACTACAGAACATATTCTTTCAGGATTTGGGATAAATTCTAGGATGAAGAGAAAAGGCACAAGAATCTTCAAGAACAACACAAGACATCAGAGCACAGAATCACATCTCTTCAAGAGTCACTCAAGAAAAGTGAAAGAGAAGTTACAACTGTCAAGAATGAAGCTGCAAAATCAAATGCACACTCATCCAGTGTGATCAAAGATTTGCAAGAAGAGATTACAACGTTGAAGAAACTCTCTGAAATGGTTAATTCAGAAAACAGCAGTATGAAAACCAAGCTTCAAGAAGAACAAGAGAAATTCAAAAGTCTTCAAGAAGATCACAAACTGTGTGAAGACAGATTCAAATCTCTTACACAGAATGTTGATTCAATGCTTATCGAAAAGCATAATCTGAATGTACAACTCATGGAGCTTACTGACGAACTGAACAGATCACAATCTGATCTTGTGCTTATCAAAGAAGAAGCTGAAAAAGCAAAGTCATCCGAACAAGAAAGAGAAGGATTAGTGCCAACCGGAATTGTTGGATCACTATCTTCTGAAGAAGAAAAGACACAAGAGTTTCAGTCGAAGAAGAAGAAGAAGGTTAGAAGAAGGAAGAGCAAAGCCAAGAAGAAGAAGACAAAGGCCGCTTCATCTGATTCTACACCACAGACTCCTACTCTAAAGTCTCAAGATTTCGAATCCCCGAGTGATTCAAACAGTGATGTCTACTGTTTAATCCGTGACTCTGAAACTCATCATATCTCAGATTGTATTTACAGTCAAGGTGTTTTTCCTTATGGTTCAAAAGACAACAAGTTCAAGACTTCAGCTTCTTCAAAGGTCAAAGCTCATCAGAATCAACATCCTTCAACTGCAAAGGCTTCTCAAAAGCAAAGAAAGAAGTCTCCCTTCAATGCTCATCAGAAGTACTGCGAGATTTGTGAGATGTACAATCACAAGACGTCAGAGTGCTACTACAACAAGTACTGCACCAACTGTCAGATGTACAACCACGACACAATGGAATGTTACTACAACAAGTACTGTTCCTTTTGTGACATGGTAAATCACAACACATCTGAGTGCTACTACAAGCCGAGAAGGTCTGTCCAAAGAAGTTCATCATGTGCATACCCTTCCAGGTATTTTTCTAACTTTAAAAGATCTAATCATAGACATTCGTTTGATGAAAATCAACATGTCAATGATTCATGGACACCAAAGTTTGTCAAAAACAAACAGAGAAATCATGATTTAAATGATAAAATGATTCCAATAGTGAATCAATCTTTGAATAAGAAATATAGTCAATAAAACCTATTTTTAAAAGAAAATCATAATCTGTTTGAAAATGACTATAATTTCTCTTTTGAGAAACAATCCATGAAAGAAGATGAAGGTACAAATTACATTGTATCATCAGAACCACCACCGGAAGGTATTCCTTGCACTTTTGAGAATATCTCTTATGTTGATGAATTTGGACGACCCAAAACCGAAATGGTTTGGGTCATTACCTCTAACTGATTTGTTAGTGTGTTACGGACAGTTATGGAGGCCGGTCAAACGAAGAAAAGAAGACCGTGGCTGATCCCTTATCATGACAAGATACCGAATCTTGTTCATGATGTCTTCGATGCAACTGACACCAAATGGAGTTGGAAACAAAAAGGAATCATTGAAGGAACTTTTAAAACATTTTCAAATATCAAACAATGATGGCAGTGCAAGAAACAACCGATGTTTCATTTCATCTGTTTAGATTAAGTATATTGCATGCACTCTTCATACGTTCATAACATATCTGTCATTTTCTTTTCATTAAACTTTCAATTTTCCAAGAAATTTAAAAGTTTAGGGGGAGAAATCATTATTAAAAAAAAGTTAAAAAAATGATAAAATTAGAAGAATCCAAAAATATGTTGAATCTACTTGCACGTACATGAGAAATGATAGATACACTAGAGTTATTCGACACATCATTTTTAAACAATAAAGACTGAAGCGTGAAAATTGATGTGCGAGACGGCTCAGACAATTATACTGAACAAGTATATTCATTGATGATTTAACTAATACTAATGAGTTTTTGTGGTTGAAACATCTTAGTTCATGTGAAACGTATATACAAATCAAATAGATATCTTGTGAAGCAACCAATATACATCGGGTAACGATGCAATCTTTTCAGTGTGATGAACCGTATCGTGAGCTTCTTTGTTGTGGTATCCACAGACCTGAAGTCTCACACGAAGTCTCTTTTGAGCTTCAAGATGCAGCAAAAGATTCCAAAATGGAACAAAAAGAGACTCAAATGTGGACTGTTACCAAACAAATTCCAAAATGGAATTCAGAAGATTCCCAAGGGGAGCATAGGCAAAAAGAAAAATTCCAAAAAGGAATTCAAAAGAAGTCCCAAAGTGGACCAAATCCAAATAGAACCCAAATTCCACACTGTTTATGATTGTAAGTGACCTGACGTGTTGAGTTGTTCTCTGTTAGGGTTATTTCCAGTTAAGATTTACTTTGTACTTATTTTATACATTTATGTATAGTTTAGGGTTTATTTTGTTATTTTCCCTAAAATGTATTTTGTTGCTTAAAGCATGTAGTGAGAGAGTGTGAGGAGAGAGTCTGATTCACATATTCACTTTAGAGAGAGAACTAAGTGTGTGTGATTTATTTTCTCCTACATTTGTACTGCAGATTTGCTTTGATCATCAAATAAAAGAGAATTATTTAGTAATGAATTGTGTTTGTGATTGAACTGTGTTTGTGTATGAATCATTCTGATCATTGAGCGATATCATCGATCCAATTGAACCTATCAATTGGTATCAGAGATGTTGGTATTGTGTTCTTCGCTATTCATCAAGCAAAACACTACAATATTGCTCAAAAATCATGATCTGAATGAATTGTTTCTGTTTTTAGTTGTGATTTATCATCGCAATCACTCCTAATTCACAACGATTGTGCAAATTCCATCAGATTATCATCAGATCTGAGGAATTAAGAAGATTGAAAAAGTTACTGTTCGATCGAATTTTGCTCAAATTCATCAAAATTTGATCATGTTGTGGATTGATTGAGATTAGGGATTGTTAATCGGACTATTTCACTGCTTGTGTGTGAATTTTGAACGAATTGGACAAGTTTTTGATAAACCCAGAAAAATTCTCATGATGAAGATGATGAACAGTATGAACTTGGTTGAAGATTAACTTGCCGGGTGATAAAATTGACTTAGACAAATTCCTTTGGACTTAGATTTGTGAACAATTAGGTCCTGTGCAGCCGTGTAAAGGATTTTGTGCTAGACGGGTAAAGAATTTGACGAGGAAAAGGTGTTACTGTTCAGCCGGATCAAGTACTGTTGTGCCGGGTGATACACTGTTACGCCAGGTGATTAACAATTACAGCCGGGTGATTAAAAACTGTGTAGCCGGGTAAACAACTTTGCTGTCGTGTGATCGTCAACTGTTCAGCCGTGTAAAGCTTTTTGCCGTGTCAAGATTCAAGCCAGGTCAAGTGTTATTGCCGTGTGAAGTTAATACTATTCTGCCGGGTAACTGTTCTGCCGGGTAAAGAATCCAAGACTTACAACTGTTGAGCCGTGTGACTGTTTAGACGGGTGAAGATTTTCTCTCTGCCGGGTGAAGAACAAAAGCTACTGTTCAGCCGGGTGAAGAAGGATTTTTCACTGTTCAGCCGTGTGACTCATTTTAGTTGTTTTAATTCTTGTTTTCTTATCTTGTCATTAATTACTTGTCTTTATTTTAGTATTTTAACTGTTTCTTTTCAAAAATCTTTAAAAAACACAAAAATATTTTCATTAAAATTGTTAAAATGGCACCTAATGATGATTCTGATAACCGTGTTCCTAGACTTGTCAATCGTGCAGATTTCAAGAATTGGACGATTAGACTGAAGCATCATCTCTGCTCAATAGACAATGATCTTTGGAAGTCAATTGACAAGGGTCCTCACATACCTACACAGACAGCTCCAGATAGTGCAAGTACCTACACCAAGGACTCTACTGAACCTTATCCAGAGGATAATTTGCCAGCAGAAGATCTAAGGAAAGTGAAGAATGATAGCAAAGCTTATTCTCTGATGTGTAAGGGACTGCCACTACAAGTACTGTCAAGGTTGGACACCTATCAAACAGGTTATACATTGTTCAAGGCTTTGAAGTCCATTTGTGAAGGAGGTGAACAACTCAGAAGTCTCAAGAAACAAAAGCTGAAGAGACAGTTGGAGTTATTTGAACACATTGCTGGAGAATCCGTGCACCAGATGATGAATAGGTTTGTTCATCTGACTACTGAAATGTCCAATGTGGGTGCAAAGACAGATCTCCAAGATCTGAATGACAGACTGTTATGCGCACTTCCATCATCATGGAAACAGACTGTGACCTTACTGAAACATACTGAGAAGTTTCCGATGGATCTAGATTTGCTCATTGCAAAGATAGAGGAAGTACAGATTGATGAAGGTTCTAGAAACACTGATAGAACTGGTTCACATGCATAATACAAATATATTGTGAATCCTGCTAATACTGTGGAGAATGCTTTTCTTGCACAAGATGCAACTAAGTTTGAAGATGAGGGTGATTTATTTGTTGGCACAAGTTTTTATACTGATTCATCATACTTTCCAAGTTCACCAACTTATTCTCAACCTCAATCTCCACCAAGAGCTCAAGTTCAAAGTCAGAATCTGAAGAATCAAGTAGAAAATCAAAGTTTGAATGTCCAAGCAAAAGTAAAAGATGTGATGAACATCTTGTTACAAGATGACGAGACCAAAACTGCCTTTACAGCTTTTATGGCAAGTTTTCAAGCATACCAAGGAAGTCACTTGAGTCAAATGGACGTTGTCCTTCAAGATTTATTTGAGATGGATCCTGATGACGTTGAGGAAATGGATCTAAATTGGCAAATGGTGATGGTTGCATACCGAACACAAAAGCATGCATATGTTAACCGAAGCTACAAGCCTCATGCAAACAAGACAGTTGGATTTGACAAATCAAAGGCCAGATGTTTCAACTGTAACTGCTATGGTCATTTTTCAAGGGAATGCAAAGCTCCTAAGAATCAGAACTATAATGATCAAGCGAGTTCAAGTGGACAGAATCAGGGTCAAGGTCAAAGCTCGCAACAGTCTTCAAGCTATCAAAGCAGAAATCAATGTTTCATTCAGAAACCATATCAAAGTCTTCCCATGCCAGAACTGAAGGATGAAGGAAAGAAACCAGAAGATCAAACTAAAGCACTGGTAGTTAGTGTGAAAGACGGATATGATTGGAGTGCGTATGCATAACAATTCACATCTGATCTTACATCGAGTCTGGCACTGGTATGTGAAATCGAAGAGGATTGGTCTGAAGAAGGAGATATCAAGGTGATTGATACTGTTAGTGAAGATTCAGAAGAATATGACTGGAGTGCAAAGCAGATCCTGTTGAAGAATCTGAGTCAGAAATTGCGTTGATGGCTACATCCAGTGAGTCTTCATCATCCACTGAACAACCAAAGGTTAGTACTGATTTACCCCCTAATTATGTTCCATTGCCTGCTGATGTTAAAGAAAGGTTATGTTCAGAACAATGCATTCAACAAGTAGAACATTATCGAACTCATTCATTTAAAATTGGTGATAAATTAAGCAAACATGAGAAAATTCATGAACAACTTAAAATTGATCACAAAATTTCTGATGAGAAGATTTTGTCACTTAAAGAATCATGGAACAAAACTTTAAAGGAATTGGAACTGGTAACAAAACAACTTGAAGAAATGACAAAGAACTTTGAACAAGAAAAAGTTGCTCATGCTGTCACACAAGTTGAATTAACAAAAGTGAAAAGTTGTAAAACAATGGTTAAACAACTTATAAAAGAAAGAGGTAATAAAACCAAATTAGGATTGGGTTTCACTCATGAACCAATGCCTGAATCAATCACACAAACCTTACCTGAAAACTTCAATGAATTTGATCATTCACCTGAAAATGAACGAAAATTCAAAGAAATTCAAAGAAGTAAATCTGAATCAGAAGGATCTGAAGTGTTGATTGAAAGTTTGAAAGAAGAAGATGGCGTGACGACTGAAGCTGATGATGAAGCTAGCAACAAATCGGAGCCTGTTCTGATTCAACTTGTTGAGTATCCGGAACTGAATCCGAAGTCAGAAGAAACAGTGAAGGAAGAAGGTGAATTTTCGGGATGTAATGATCCTGAATATATCAAGTGGAAGAATGAGCAGAAAGCAAAAGTTGCTGATCAACTGATCAAGAAGCAAGAAGTGAAAAAGGTTGAAGTTTCGAATGCAAAAGTGCAGAAATGTTAAAACTGACAATGTCATAAGGTAAAAGTCAATCAATCTGAAACAAAACAGTCAAAAGGTAAAAGTGTCATAAAATCGAATGACAATACCAAAGCTTCAAATGTTAAAACTGACAATGTCAAACCTGTCAAAAAGAAAGTGTCAAAAGGAAAAACAATTAAGTTTGTGTCTGCAAGAACTTTTGATTTAAACGGATCTTATGGTAAACCAATCAATTCTCCAATCAAATCTAACTCTGGTCTGAAAACAGGTTCAGGTCCTAAGTCTTCCGCTGTCAATGATAAAAGAATTGAATCAAAAAGGTTAACCAAACAAGGTGTGTTAAAATCGAACCAAGTTCCCATGCAAGCAAAATCACAGTCAAAATCTCCACAAAAGAACGTTAATCTAAAACCGAACAAAACTGATAATGAATCACGTGTGGGTTCGACATCAAAAGTTAACAATCGGCTCTTTAGGATTAGCAAGAAACATTGTGAGATTTGTGATCGTTATAATCATGCAACTGCTGAATGTTTCTTTAACAGGTACTGTAGTTTCTGTGACAAAAGAAACCATTCTTCAGAAGAATGTTTTTATAACAAATTTTGTGATATTTGTGAAAGGCGAAATCATGACACAAAGGATTGTTTCTTTCGAACAAACTCATCACGAGAAATGACTAAATTTCCAAATTTTCAAAGAAATCAGTTAATTGGTTTTCAAAATGTTAATCAAAGTCATTCTCCTGTCTTGAGGAACTTCAATCGAAACAATTCAATTTCTAATAACTTTTCATCAAGAAATGTGCAGGTTAACAGTTTTAAACCGAGAGCTTTGATGTTAAGAAATCAGAAATTTGAAAATAACCTTGATCCTAAGTTAGAGGAAAGGTTTAGTGCTTTGAGAAGAAAGCAATCGATTCAAGCCAATGGGCGAAACAGTTCTCAAAATCTCTCAAATGAAACAAGTTTTCAAAATCTTCATTATCAACAAGTTACTGTTACTGATAGATTTGGAAAACCCAAGACCATGTGGGCCTGGGTTGACCAAACTAACTAAGTGATTGTTGAAATGCAGGTACGCCCAAGAAGACCTATTAACTCATGGTTCGTTGATAGTGGGTGCAGCCGGCATATGACAGGCAACCATGCCTTGCTTCAAGATTTTAAGCTAAAGAATGGTACACATGTTGCATTTGGAGGAGATGCTGGTGGTAAAATAACTAGAGAAGGAACTGTGTCAAATGGGGTCATTAGCTTTGATAAAGTCAACTACTGTGCATAGTTGAACTTTAATTTGCTAAGTGTATCTCAAATTTGTGACAAATCATATTCAACTTTATTTGATGATTCTTTCTGTTATATACTCAAACCAGGTTTCAAGATTGACAATGAGTGGGTGGTGGTTAAAGCTCCAAGAGATCGTGATGTATACAAGCTTGATATGTCGCAGATTGATGCTGAAACCGAAACTACTTGTCTCATTGCGCATGCTTCAAATGATGAGAGTCATCTTTGGCATAGACGGCTGGGCCATTCAAACTTCAGAAACATGAATCGACTGGTGACTGGAAATCACGCTGTAGGAATACCATCGAAGAAGTTCTCTACAACTGATCTCTGTCCAGCATGTTTGAAAGGAAAACAGCACCGAATGTCTTTTAAGTCCAAGCAAGAACACTCCATTTCAAAACCCTTACAGATGCTACATATGGATCTTTTCGGACCAACAAATGTTCAAAGCATCGGAAAGAAGTCTTATTGTTTTGTCATCATTGATGATTTTATTAGATTTTCTTGGGTTTATTTCTTGCATGTTAAATCTGAAACTGCTGAGTTGTTAAAAGAATTTATCATCAAAGTTGAAAATCAGTTGGATTGTAAAGTAAAAACTTTGAGAAGTGATAATGGAACAGAATTTAAGAACGCTAATGTTGATTTGTTTTGTGCAGAAAAAGGAATTGCTAGACAATTTAGTGCTCCGAGAACGCCTCAACAAAATGGGGTTGCGGAACGGAAAAATCGGACACTAATTGAAGCAGCAAGATCCATGCTCGCAGATGCCAAAATCCCTATCACTTTCTGGGACGAAGCTATTGCTACTGCGTGTTTTGTACAAAACAGGACATTATTGGTTCAGGATAAAAATAAAACATCTTATGAGTTGTTATTTGGAAGAAAACCAAATATTTCTTACTTGAAAGCATTTGGTTGTCCTGTATCGATTCTAAATTTAAGTGATCATCTCGGGAAATTTGAGTCAAAATCTGACGATGGATTTTTCCTTGGTTATTCGTCTGTTTCTAAAGCTTATCGAGTTTTTAATAGCAAAACAAACACTGTTATTGAAACTATTAACGTAAAGTTTTTAGAAAATTCGTTTCCGTCAGTGGCGCATGGTCCCGAATGGTTGTTTGATTTAGATTCGTTATCAAAATCTTTCAATTCTAACTTGTTTGATTTTTCAGGAAAAGCTAGGAAAGAATCAGGTGACTTGGGATGCTTTAGCGATGATTCTGACAATGACGATGATAGCAATCTCAATTCTGAGTATCCGTTCATGTCATTTCATAATCCTGATCATGTCAAATCTAATCAAGCTCCGGGTCCTTCTGGTTCTCAAGAAGATCAAGAATCGGATGTTCTTGGTGATGATGTTCATCCGCAAAGTTCTCCTAATGATGGTGGATCTGTTCAGAATCAACCATCATCAGATCCGAATGTTGAAGTTATTCCAGAATCATTTGATTACTTCATCAATTCACCGGATCAAGTTCCTAATTTCACTCCGCATACTTCTACCATTCTACAAGATCTACCGAATCTGAATCAGTCTAATCTGGAGAGTCAAGTGCAAGGAGATGTCATACCAATTCATCGAATTCACAAGAAACATCCTGTCTCTCAGATTATCGGGCCATTTCTCAAGTGGTGCCAAAGAACATTTCAGAAGCGTTGCAAGGTAATAGTTGGATTGAAGCCATGCAAGAGGAGTTACTTCAATTTCGCAAACAAGAAGTTTGGAAATTAGTGGACTTACCTGAAGGAGAAAATGCGATTGGTACAAGATGGTTGTACAAGAACAAGCCAGATGAACATGGCATTGTTGTGAGAAACAAAGCAAGACTTATTGCACAAGGTTACACTCAAGAAGAAGGTATTGACTATGAAGAAGTGTGTGCTCCGGTCGCTCGACTTGAAGCTATTCGTGTCTTTCTAGCTTATGCCTCTTTCATGAAGTTTAAAGTGTTTCAAATGGATGTCAAAGGCGCTTTTCTGTATGGACCAATTACCGATGATGTATATGTCAGACAACCTCCGGGTTTTTAAGATCCTGATTATCCTCATCGTGTATACAAGTTGAGTAAAGCTCTATATGGTCTACATCAAGCTCCAAGAATTTGGTACGAGACGCTATCTAAGCATTTACTAGAACATGGATTTACAAGAGGTCAGATTGATCCAACTTTGTTTATGAAGAGGGAGAATGAAGAACTCTTATGTGTTCAAGTGTATGTGGATGATATCATCTTTGGATCAACAAGTGCGTCCATGTGCAAAGAGTTTGAAGAAATCATGAAGTCAAGATTTCAGATGAGTTCGATGGGGGAGATTAATTTCTTTCTCGGATTGCAAGTAAAACAATCAGCAGACGGAATCTTTATCAACCAATCAAAGTTTGTTGAAAAGTTGCTGAAGAAGTTCAAGATGCAGGATTGTCAGACTATCCGAACTCCATCTGATGTGAATTGCAAGATACAGCCGGATTCGAAAGGCAAATCTGTTGATCAAACACTGTACAGATCGATGATTGGTTCACTGATGTATCTTACTACATCAAGGCCAGACATTATGTATGCTGTATGTGTGTGCGCAAGATATCAGTCTGATCCAAAAGAGTCGCACCTGGTTGCTGTTAAACGTATTTTCAGATACCTTAAAGGGAAACCGAATCTCGGGTTATGGTATCCTTATGAAGGTAATTTTGAATTATATAGTTATTCTGATAGTGACTTTGGTGGGTGTGCTCTTGACAGGAAATCGACTACTGGTGGATGTCAATTTCTGGGTCCTAGACTTGTTTCTTGGCAATGCAAGAAGCAGACCAACGTTTCTGTATCCACAGCTGAAGCAGAGTATATCGCTGCATCTGCAGGATGTTCTCAAGTTTTGTGGTTACAAAACCAATTGCTTGACTACGGGTTTAACTTTCTCAAAACTCCTATTTACATAGACAATACTGCTGCTATGTTTATTACTGCTAATCCTGTTCAACACTCAAAAACCAAACATATCGAAATTCAATATCACTTTTTAAGAGACAACTCTGAAAAAGGTTTAATAATTTTGATTAAAGTTCATACCGACAAACAACTGGCAGATCTTTTCACAAAATCTTTCTTGTCAGGCCGGTTTGAATTCTTAGTTCAATCCATAGGATTAATCAATCATGATTGATTCTATTTTTCGAAAAACTAACAAAAATCTGAAAAATATAAAAGCCAAAAATAGAATAAGTTGATGTCACATATTGATTCCTTTGTCTTTTATTTTATGTTTTGCATTGTGTGTGTTGCATGAAAAGGAAATATAAAAGAAAAACAAAATATAAAAGCAAAAAGAAAAAAAAAATATCATGTCATAAGAATCAATATTGCAAAAAATATCATGTCATAAGACTGATGAATGTTAATTGATGTGCTAGACAGCTCAGGCAATTAGACTGAAAAAGTAAGTTGATTGTTGACAAATCTAAACTTAATGATTTTTGTGTTAAGTTCCATTGCTATACATGTCTAGATATATATCTTTTGATGCATTGCTTGTGATGATAGTTGTGCATGATCGGGTAACGATGCAGTCTATTCAGTGTGATGAACCGCATCGTGAGCTTCTTTGTTGTGGTATCCACAGACCTGAAGTCTCACATGAAGTCTCTTTCGAGCTTCAAGGTGCAGCAAAAGATTCCCAAAGTTGGAACATAAAGAGTCCCAAATGTGGACCATCACCAAACAAAAATTCCAAAAAGGAATTCAGAAGATTCCCAAGGGGAACGATAGGAAATGAAAAATTCCAAAATGGAATTAAAAAGAAGTCCCAAAGTGGACCAAATCCGAATAGAACCCAGATTCCACACTGTTTATGACTGTAAGTGACCAGGTTTTTTGTGCAATAAGCATTCAAGTGGTGGTTGATAAGGAAATATGTTGACATATGTATACATGTGGGTCACATAAGTCATTTTAATCGAACCTTAATCTCATCATGATACTGAAAAAGTAAGTGTGTCAACTCGAGCTAATTGGTATGTTTTCATATCATCACTAAATCAAACATAAGTCAAATGTCTATTCAAAACTTGCAAAACATGTTCAGATAATGTGTGGTATGATCTCACTGCGATATTTTGATTCATTGCATTGCATATGTCTTTATTTTAATGTGTGTGCTTTGTGTGTACAGGCTTTTGGAATCATTATTGACACATCGACATCCTTGTTAAACTTAAAAATTTCAAGAAATTTC
This sequence comes from Tagetes erecta, assembly GCA_030867185.1. Lineage (NCBI taxonomy): Eukaryota > Viridiplantae > Streptophyta > Magnoliopsida > Asterales > Asteraceae > Tagetes > Tagetes erecta. The sequence continues at coordinate 11,622,317 of CM061497.1, forward strand.
AAGTTTAGGGGGAGAATAAATTGAAGAAGAAAAATATTTGCAAAAATCCAAAAATATTTTGAATAAGTGTGTTTTGAATGAACAAGATTATGTGGTATGAAAAGCAAAGGTATTGGATGTGTTAAAAACAAACCCAAGGTCTTGTGATGTGTTTTTCAGAAATTGCTTCGAGATATAAAAATGTTGGTTGTGCAAAAACAAAAACATTTTTTTGAAAAAGAAAAAAGAAAAAGGAATTAATTAGAATTAATTTTATTGACTTGTCTTATGTTGTTGATATTTAATGTGACAAAGTCTATTAAGGATGTCTTGTCTAATTAATATGTCGAGAATGTTTGCAGGTGCAATAAATGCAGTTGAAAAAGTCAACAGACGAGAAATTTGAGAAAAATTGCTCAAGTGTTGTAGCCGGGAAAAGATATCAGAAACAACTGTTCTGCCGGGTAATGAATACACTGTTCAGCCGGGTAAAGTTGTTGTGTCTGATATGAGCCGGGTGATTGAGAAAAAGAAGTGAAGCCGGGTAAAGATAATATGACTACTGTATAGCCGGGCAATGAACATGTCAAATCTATGCCGGGTGAAGAAGTCATAGACATCTGCCGGGTGATAAGTTGTGTCACTATACAGCCGGGTGAAGAAAGGTTATCACTATACAGCCGGGTAAAAGAGAAGTTATCTTGCCGTGTAAGTGAATAACACTGTGTAGCCGGGTGATATAGAAGACAACTGTGTTGCCGGGTGATGAAGAAAGCAAGCCGGGTGATAAAAGACAACTGTGTTGCCGGGTGATGAAGATCACTATGCAAGCCGGGTGATGTTGTGAAGATTACTATGCTGCCGGGTGATGAGTAAACCAAACAGGTGTAGTTGTTCCTAACCTTTACCCGTCTCTACAGTGGCTTACCCGTCTCATGTTGTGACCCGTCCTAAGTACTTGACCCGTCCCAACAGTGACTGACACGACTCAACAGTGCTTAACCCGTCAAGGCTTATTGGGCTTTTATGCTTACCCGTCCCAAAGTGTTGACCCGGCACCTCATGTTTGACCTAATTTTTAACCATATAAAAACCCGCCTCTTCACAAACACTTATCATTTTTCACTCACAATTTCAAACAAATCCTCTGCACTTAAATCGTTTGATTATCATATTCAATCGTTGTTCTCTAACAAGTCTGATCGATTGAATAAGGTATTGTTTAAGTGATTTGATGTTGATAAATCTGCAAATCGTTCGATAAAACGAAAAACGATGATGAACAGTGTTTTTGATCACTGAATCGACACTTTGATTTTGCGTGTTAAAACTGAAATCGAATGTTGTTTTAAGTGCAAAAACTGTCGATCATTAACAATCAATCATTAATTTGCAACAAAATTCCTTAAAAACAACAGTATCAACCAAAATGCTCATAACTGTCAAAACCGCCATTGATGACGTTTTGAATGCTCTTAAATGTTAACTTCAAAATGATGAAATATGTTGTTAAAAGTGACAAATCCTTGTTAAAACTGAACTAAAACATGTTAAACAACTTCATCTTATAAATGTCAAATTTGTGTTTTAAGTGTTAAACTGTTAAATTGCAAAATGTTGTATGATCATTAAAATTCAAAGTTGTTTTGATCAAAATGATGAAAATCAGTTTGTTAGATCAATTTAGGAGTTAAAATGATTATGTGAATGTTTTACTTTTATAAATTTGAAATTTGTTAATGAAGAATCTAACACATTTGTCTTGTTTGTGTTTTTGTTTTTGTTTTAACAGATGGAGAATTTGAAGTTTGAGTCCAAGCACAATTTAGTTGCCTGTTTGGATGAGTCTATTCCTGAGACTGGAGGATATAGAGACATGATGAAATTTATCAAGAGGACAAAGTATGTTTATGCTATGTGTGCTAAGTCGGTCATATATGCAAGATTGATCAAAATGTTTTGGAAGACGGCTGAAGTGATTAGAAATGAGGCTGGAGTGACTGTTGTTAGAGGGAATATCACAAGAGATTTGGAATTGACTGTATCTGAAGAAGCTATCAGAACAGCATTACGGATTGATGAGGATGAGATAGGTGCAAATGATGAGTTGACAAATGCTGAATGTCAAGCGTGCTTTGTGAATATGAGTCATCCTCCTGTATTTCCAAAGTCACAATTTGTAAGGGCAAGATTGGGGAAGAAGTGGAAGTTACTGTGCTATGTGATTCAGCAGTGCATGTCAAGAAGGAGTGCTGGTTTCGACAATTTTCCATCTGACATTGTGATGCGTGTAATATATATATAAAAAATAAACAAACAAAAACACCTAGTTTTAAATTTATAAAACCAAGACAAACTACTAAATCACACACAACCGGCAGTGGACCGGTCGAATGTAATATAGCGTACGTAAGTCCGGGTGTCGACCCACAGACTCTATATACTACGTTAAATTAACTAATAAAGACTCGACTGACTAAACACGACTTAAATAAAAGATTTATTTGAAAAGGGGGGTTTTTTGCTAAAAATAGAAACTTACTAAAAATAGAAACTTTCTAAATTAGGAAACTTACTAAAAATGGAAACTGAGAACTTGAAAGACGGATTTAAAGCAGATGAGAGAAAACAAACCACCTAGGCTAGAATCATCGTTAACTTCAGTTATCACTCACGTTGGACTAATGGTTATGGAACCGGGATCTAAATTTATTCACTTAAAAGCTTTCCTAATTAAGACCCTCGACCCTTCTCGAGAAGAAACCTAAAGGATAACTATTAAGTTATTAGCACACCAGTTATAGGATTAAGTTTCCTCACAGTTACCTAATCATAATACGCTTAATTGACCCATACTAAAGACCTATCTCACGATATAATCCTTAAAGCCAATTGAACCAAATCATTCGATTTAACAAGCAAGATTGGTAATTAATACTAAGCCGGAATTTTCACAAAAACCTAAACCTAGCAAATCAAGCAACCGAGACTTATTAATAACCTATCACCTCACGGATATCTAGGTTAGCTACACGTTATTATCAATTTCACTAATATAATTAATCCTATGGTTTTATTGCAAATCAACCATAATAATCACAACGCAAGTTAATGACTAAACGAGCCCTATTACGTGACATAGACAATCACCAAGAACACGTGGATTAATAATACTAACTCAATCAATGCAACTATATATCATGCATCAAACAATAATAAAGATTCAAACTTTAATTAAACGTAAATCATAAACCGAATTAATCCAACACAAGTTCAAAATAACATTAACGATTCATCATAAAGCCTAGGTAGTTCTAAAGAGTTTAGCCTACCATAATCAACATGAAAAACACAAGTTTAATAGTATATGACATGGTAGAAAAGAAAAGAAAACAATGGAATGAAAGAACCCGAAACGTCTAGACGCAAATCTTCAATCCCGTGCTCTCCCGTAGCTTCGTTTTCCAGACTCTAGCCTCCAAAACCTTTCAAGTCTGCTGTTTCTCCACTCCAATTCGTCCCCTAGGGTTTCTAGGAGGCTAGGGTTTCATAAGGAGTGTTTATATAGCGAACCGGGCCTAGAAAAGCCCAAACTTTCTTCGTTTTCGCGTACCGGCTCGCTCGTAACTCCGTTTCGCGCCCCGTTTTCGCCTACGGATTCGATTTTTCACGATCTTTCCGTTTCTTTATCAACATGGGACCTACGAAACATAAAAACGTCAGTTGTGTCTAAAATGGTATAAAAACGTAACTGAAACGACACAAAACGTAAACAAACACTACTAGGGATTTATGTATAATTTATACTTTATCAAACATCCCCACACTTAACCTTTTTCGTCCCTGAAAAAGCATGCACATAGAATCACAACTAATCAAGGCTTTCAACATTTCGTTACAGTTTTCAAACAAGAAACAAATCCAGATAAACATCGGTGTGTTTACATAAACACCCTAACACTAGCCAATTAAGTTTCCCCTTATGTTTAATCTAAATTTAATTAAATCATTTATCTACAAGGTCTCACATAGAGGAAAAATAAGTCAGCCCGATTAAGTGTTACTTGACGAGGCACCAGATAAACCAAAAAGGTTTTCCTACCAAAGTAACCTAAAGAACTTAACTAAGCTAAGAACTAGTGCCATATTAGGGTGGATTTTGATGGATGAATTTTGTGGGTATAGACTTTTTATTTTTTTTTTTTCATAAAACAAGATCACCTCACCCAGGGGTGTCGTATCCAAGTCGCTATCCCGGAGGTAGAGCACATGAGGTTTTGGATCACTTGCCTTATATTTTTTTCTTTTTTTCTTTTTGATTTGGCTACTTTGAGCTCTTTTATTTAGCAGCTACTTTGAGCGCTTTTCAGTACTATACCCGGTGGACATTTTATTTGCGGATGCGCCACTTCTTTCACAAGAAGTGTGTTATAATCCTAAAATGGCACTACCCCTTAACCTATTTAAGTTCTAAAGCCTAAAATGGTGCCTAATTTAGTTTAGTTAAGGCCTTCCTAATTCTCCTAAGATGATGACCCACGAGATTCACGACAATTACTTTTCAATTAAAAACACCCAGGGAAACCATCTCAGCTAATTGGGTTACCAAAAGTTTATCCAAATTCATCTTTGTTTAAAAAAACACAACTCATTTGAAAACCAAAATCAGTTTCCTATCATTTTCTATTAAAGTGCACAGCTCAAACAAAGACGTTTTTCAAATTTTTCAATTTTTTTTTTTGATTTTTTTATGACTCTATAAGACTCAAAACAAACAACTAAACAAACAAGAAATGACTATTTCCCATCCCCACACTTAAGTTCTACATTGTCCTCAATGTAGAGATAGAAAACAACTAAAAATAAAAACAAAAATGCAAAAATAAACGATAGAGAGGTGAATTGGAAAAGACTTAGCTGGTAATATGCCGAACGCGTATGCTCCAAGTCTTCATTCCAATCTTCAGCTCCGATCGTATAGCATTTCGGTCGCGATCGAGCTTCACCGACACTCTCGAGCTCCATCTTTGTCTTCACAAATACAAACTCACCCGAATGGAGATTGAGTACGGGTGAGAATGATTTAAACCTGCAAAAACAAAAACAAGAATACCCGAGCATAACACTGACTCGACAAAAATAAAATAAAATAAAATAAATAAAACTGACTTGATAAAAAAAATTAAACAAACTCTACATACTAGTAAGAAACCTCCCCACACTTAAACTTAATCAGGAGGTTTCTCTTTGACCTGGACCCTATCCAACCCGTTCAATTCCACACGGTCCACAAACACATTTTGAAAATCAAAAGTAGAATTGAAAATAATTTTGAAAATAAATTTAAAAGCTTTAAACGGGTCAGACCACCAACATTTATACTTACCTGGAAAGAACCGGATGCATGGCAAGTATCGTGAAGACTGGTCATGCTTGCACTTCAACGGCTTCTTCTTCCCTGCAGACCATCTTCTGACTTGCAAAAGGCTTCGACTCACAGGCTTCTTCCTTGCTTCCTCCTGAGGTTTTGAGGATTCCTCATCATTTACCTCTTCCTCAGGCTCATTCAGCTCTTGACTCATCCCCACACTTGGCGTTTGATTATATACTAAACCTTCGAGAATCTTCAAATCGCCAAGTGGTTTAAACTCTCCATCATCATAAAAAGGCAGGTCCACCAGTTCAACAGCAAACTCATCCTCCCAAGATGGAACTGGTACCTCCTTCATATCTTCCTCCTGTACCCCCTGCATCTCATCAAACTCACAAAAAAATTGTGAAATATCAAAAGAATCCGAAGATTCAAATGTATCACATGAAGAGTCAAATAGTTCAGGAATATTAAAACAAATTGAAATTTGGTCAGAACACTTACCTATTTCGGAAAGATCTTCTTCATTATCTAATTTTTCATCGGCATACTCCTCTTTCTGTTTCTCGTCATCAGTGGAGTTATCCGGTTCTTGATCGGCTTCGCATGTTGTCATCCTTAGATTAGCCAGTTCATCCGTAAGCCTCCCATTTTCTGCCAGATAATGAAGTTTCTCTGCAGAACTTAGTGTGTGCCATCGAGTGTTCATGACCTCCTGCACCTTCATTAGTTCTTCTTTCATGCTCGAGCACTTGTTCATTTCTACTTTCTCTTCCTGACAAACTAGAGGTGGGACTTCATCGTCCATTTTCGTCTCCGAATGTACTTGGAATTCCTGCAAAACCTCATTCTCACAAGACAAGTGTAAAATATCTTGTGGTTCAGAAATAATATTACAAGATTCAGAACAAAATGTAGAAAATGAGTTATCATTACCTGATTTTTGCTGCAGCTGCTCATGTTGAAACTCCTCTTCATTTGACCTCCTCATGATATCCTTTAGAGCCTTATTAGTATCTTCCATCATCAACTGGCTCTGCAAGAAGTTATCCTGTTTGGATGAGTCTATTCCTGAGACTGGAGGATATAGAGACATGATGAAATTTATCAAGAGGACAAAGTATGTTTATGCTATGTGTGCTAAGTCGGTCATATATGCAAGATTGATCAAAATGTTTTGGAAGACGGCTGAAGTGATTAGAAATGAGGCTGGAGTGACTGTTGTTAGAGGGAATATCACAAGAGATTTGGAATTGACTGTATCTGAAGAAGCTATCAGAACAGCATTACGGATTGATGAGGATGAGATAGGTGCAAATGATGAGTTGACAAATGCTGAATGTCAAGCGTGCTTTGTGAATATGAGTCATCCTCCTGTATTTCCAAAGTCACAATTTGTAAGGGCAAGATTGGGGAAGAAGTGGAAGTTACTGTGCTATGTGATTCAGCAGTGCATGTCAAGAAGGAGTGCTGGTTTCGACAATTTTCCATCTGACATTGTGATGCGTGTAATATATATATAAAAAATAAACAAACAAAAACACCTAGTTTTAAATTTATAAAACCAAGACAAACTACTAAATCACACACAACCGGCAGTGGACCGGTCGAATGTAATATAGCGTACGTAAGTCCGGGTGTCGACCCACAGACTCTATATACTACGTTAAATTAACTAATAAAGACTCGACTGACTAAACACGACTTAAATAAAAGATTTATTTGAAAAGGGGGGTTTTTTGCTAAAAATAGAAACTTACTAAAAATAGAAACTTTCTAAATTAGGAAACTTACTAAAAATGGAAACTGAGAACTTGAAAGACGGATTTAAAGCAGATGAGAGAAAACAAACCACCTAGGCTAGAATCATCGTTAACTTCAGTTATCACTCACGTTGGACTAATGGTTATGGAACCGGGATCTAAATTTATTCACTTAAAAGCTTTCCTAATTAAGACCCTCGACCCTTCTCGAGAAGAAACCTAAAGGATAACTATTAAGTTATTAGCACACCAGTTATAGGATTAAGTTTCCTCACAGTTACCTAATCATAATACGCTTAATTGACCCATACTAAAGACCTATCTCACGATATAATCCTTAAAGCCAATTGAACCAAATCATTCGATTTAACAAGCAAGATTGGTAATTAATACTAAGCCGGAATTTTCACAAAAACCTAAACCTAGCAAATCAAGCAACCGAGACTTATTAATAACCTATCACCTCACGGATATCTAGGTTAGCTACACGTTATTATCAATTTCACTAATATAATTAATCCTATGGTTTTATTGCAAATCAACCATAATAATCACAACGCAAGTTAATGACTAAACGAGCCCTATTACGTGACATAGACAATCACCAAGAACACGTGGATTAATAATACTAACTCAATCAATGCAACTATATATCATGCATCAAACAATAATAAAGATTCAAACTTTAATTAAACGTAAATCATAAACCGAATTAATCCAACACAAGTTCAAAATAACATTAACGATTCATCATAAAGCCTAGGTAGTTCTAAAGAGTTTAGCCTACCATAATCAACATGAAAAACACAAGTTTAATAGTATATGACATGGTAGAAAAGAAAAGAAAACAATGGAATGAAAGAACCCGAAACGTCTAGACGCAAATCTTCAATCCCGTGCTCTCCCGTAGCTTCGTTTTCCAGACTCTAGCCTCCAAAACCTTTCAAGTCTGCTGTTTCTCCACTCCAATTCGTCCCCTAGGGTTTCTAGGAGGCTAGGGTTTCATAAGGAGTGTTTATATAGCGAACCGGGCCTAGAAAAGCCCAAACTTTCTTCGTTTTCGCGTACCGGCTCGCTCGTAACTCCGTTTCGCGCCCCGTTTTCGCCTACGGATTCGATTTTTCACGATATTTCCGTTTCTTTATCAACATGGGACCTACGAAACATAAAAACGTCAGTTGTGTCTATAAAAATGGTATAAAAACGTAACTGAAACGACACAAAACGTAAACAAACACTACTAGGGATTTATGTATAATTTATACTTTATCACATTGCATCCCCAATAGTTGCCATAGCAGAAAACAAACCATTTAACATGTCGAAATGGATTTTGAATGGTTTTGTGTTCAATCTTGTGAAGGGTAAAAGGTTCAAGTTTCTCATGTATCCGAGATTCTTGCAACTGATGATTAATGTTGCATATCCCATCATCAGAGAAGAAGGTGTTGTTGGAGGGATACTGTATACTGAGGACATGAACGATCTATCTTATAGGAAGATGAGTATCGGAAATGTGCCAAGTGTTGATTTATTTGACTATATGAGGGATATAGCAAATAATGAGGAAGATATTGAAGCAGTATATCATCATATTTCACATGGAGAGATAGTTAATCCACAGGACCTAGTTGATGAGGTGCCTGATAATCTGCTGGATGATGACGAGTATTTGGCTAGACATCCAGAAGAAGAAGATGAATCTGACAACGAAGAAGAAGATAATCATAGTGATGATGATGATGAAGATAGTGATGATGGTGATGATAGTGGAAATGATGGTGGTGATGATGCTGAATCTGTTTCAGAGGAGGCAGAGAATATTGAGGTAGCTGAACCAATGGAATTGGAGATAGAAAATGTAGAAGTTGTTGAACCAGTTGCGAGTAAAGAACCTGTTGAGGTTGCTAGTGTGGCTGAAGAGGTTGACATTGAAACTCCAAGGAATATTACTGTTCAGTATGTTAGATCTCGAAGATCTAAGTCTGTGATTGTGGAGAAACCAAGTTTGATAGCATGTGTTGATGAGCCTGAACAGATAGATGTTGTTCAGATCGCTCAGGAAGTAATGGCCGAGGTAGAGACTATTGCACAGATAGTTGATGACACTGATGCTGGCATTACTGTTCCAGTTGATATACCCACCACATCATCTCCGGTTGCTGAAAACATTGAACAAGTTTTGGAGTCTTCGCCAAAAATTGGTTCAAGTGTTGATGAGAATGAGGATAAAAAGAGGATTGTTGAATTAGAAGAGATGGTGGCAAAACTCTTAGATGCTAATGAACAGTTGAAAGCATCAAATGATAGAAAGAAGAAAAGATTTGAAGAGTTTTGGACTATTCATAATCAGAATCTGAAAACATTCAAGGAGTTGGATGCTGATCATGTTAAGTTGAAGGCTGAACATGAAGAGTTGAAGGCTGAGTATGATAAGTTGAAGGATGAATATGAAAATCTGAAGTATGATTATAAAGAGTTGAAGGCTGAATGTAATACTCTTGATGCTGAGAAAGAAATGTTGGAGAAATGGTTGGAAGAAACTCGATCAAAGAAGTCAGGGTCCACATCAGACAAAGATTTTTCAGATGAGGTGATGGAAGTGATTGAACCTTCTCAAGAAGCAAAAGTCTATTATACTCGAGCACGTGGCACGACAAATGTGGGCATAAGGGTTGAATCTCCAATTATTATTCCGGATGAAGCTGCTGCTGATTCTGTCATTTCTGACAAGGCTGAGGGAAAAAGAAAGTTAGATGCTGTGCCGAAGATTACTGAAGAAGCATATGTTTCAAAGAAAGCAAAAACTAATGAGACAGTGCAGATTGAGCCGATTCAATCTGTGACTGTAGCTGAAACTGAGGTGGTAGAAATGGCAAAGGTTGATGATACTGTGAAAGTAGCTGAAACTGGAGAAACAGTTCAGATTGAGCCGATTCAATCTGAATCTGTATTGGTTGAAGAAGTGCCTAAAGTAGTTGAAATGGTTGAGAATGTGCCTGAAACTATGACAGAAGAAGTAAGTCAGTTTGAGCCGGTTCAAACTGATAATGCACCTATGATAGAGGCACTAGATGACTTAGACGATATTGATTTTACTGAGTCTGAACCAGAAGCTGAGCCTGAAGCCAATCCTGATCATGAGATTCCAGCTGACTTGTCTGAACGCTTTGCGTATCTTGAGAAGATGAATATAATGCAGTGTATCTGAATGGGCTGACTGTGAGTCAAATTAATGAAGAGTATGAGAAATGTGTGACTGCACAAGATAAAGCTGCTGCTGATGAGAAAGAATTTATAGTTGAAATGGGTGAGTGGACACCGTTACAAGAAAGTTTGAATATCGAAGATTTACCTCCACAAGAGCTTTATCATCAAAATCCGGAAGAGATGTCCAGCAGAAATATGCGAGAATGGTTGAGTTCGAGGAACTATCCATACAGAACTTTGAAGAAGTTGAAACATGAATCTCTGAAGAAAATTGTTGTAAGCTTTATGAAGACTGAGAAGATGTATAATCGGATGTTTTATCTGGATTACAACAACCCTCAGTACTATGAGCTGACCAAGAGATACAAAGTTCTCGGACCAAAAGAGATACCGGTAATGGCTTTACCAGAGAATGCGCACAAAAAGAGGCATGAGTTGATGGATATGTTTCCAAGTGAGGTGAAGGCATACAATATACCCATGGATGTACGTGAATCATGGCATAAATCAGCCACAGCAGGTGATGTTGTGAGATCACTGCTGAGCAAGGGTCAGTCGATTGCTGAACTTCTTGATTCGATGATCGTACCGGAAAAGTCCAAGAAGGTAAAAATCATAGCGTGGAAATATGACGAAGTGTTTGATGCTTTCATGATTAAAAGAGTTAATGGTTTATGCGATGTATACCATTATTACTCTAGTATTTTCAAATTAGAGGTGCAAGATTTGAAGGAGTTGCACAAGCTGAGATTGATCAATCACACGCATGCTGAGCGTGGTGATAAATGCGTAATGCTACTTGATTCTGGGATAAGCCGGTTACTGAAGTATTTGGAATTTAGAGGTCAACAGGAGGATAGTGCCTATGTTCAATCGAAGAAAACAAGAAAGCAAAAGAAGTTGGTAGTGAGTGAGGATATGTACTTAGAAGAATTTTCTGACGAATACTTTGACAAGGTGACTGATCCGGGGTTAAAAGTGTTTGATGGTTCTCAAGCGACTAAGCCAATTCTTAAAGTTTTCTACAATCAGGAAACTTTTGAGTTGAAAATTGTACGAAATATGGATGATTGGGATAAGGACATGATTACCTTATTCAGTACATTTGAGCTGAAATTATTGCATCCATCTTACATTGATCACCTGAGAAGGTACAGAATGGAAAAATGCAAAGACAAAGTTGCTGAAGCTGATAGAAACTTGTTTGTGGTGATGATCGAGGTGATAGCAGCTGCGTCAGAGAAGATACGTGTAAGGAAGGCATTACTCAATGCTAACCTTGTGAAAGTTGATATACCAGAAATAGAGTTTATGCGCGTGACTGCAAAGGGTACATTGGAAGTGCAAGTCAAAGGGAAAGAAATGCCATTTGAATTTTACGCTAACATTGATTTTGCAGGTTTAACTCTTGATTCTCTAAGACGTATGAATGCCTGCTCAATTCTCACAAACGATTCAAAACCAAGACAAGCAAAAATTGCAGAAAAATTCAAGTCATGCATCGAGGAAGCGTTGAAAGAGCAATAAGAATATAAAGGAAAAGAGTTGCTGGATGTCAAAGAAGAATCTGAAGATTGGTGAGAGAGATTGGAGCTGAAAAAGCTAGAGATGAAAACTGTGAAGATTTTTGATGAAGTCCAAAGATAAATCTTAGGGGGAGTACTGTTAGGGTTATTTCCAGTTAAGATTTACTTTGTACTTATTTTATACATTTATGTATAGTTTAGGGTTTATTTTGTTATTTTCCCTAAAATGTATTTTGTTGCTTAAAGCATGTAGTGAGAGAGTGTGAGGAGAGAGTCTGATTCACATATTCACTTTAAAGAGAGAACTAAGTGTGTGTGATTTATTTTCTCCTACATTTGTACTGCAGATTTGCTTTGATCATCAAATACAAGAGAATTATTTAGTAATGAATTGTGTTTGTGATTGAACTGTGTTTGTGTATGAATCATTCTGATCATTGAGCGATATCATCGATCCAATTGAACCTATCATTCTCAGGATATTTAGATGAAGTGTATAACTTTCTAATGTGTAAGGTATGGGTCACTCAAAACTTATTCTTAATCAACCTAATTGATCATCAATAATATAAAAAGTAAGTGTGTCACTTCGAGCTAATAGATTTGTTCAACAATTCATCACTCAATTACTTCACAATTCAAATGTCTATTCTCAAAACTACAAAACATGTGTTGGATAAATTGCTGGTATGATCTCATTGCAGGTAAAAGATTCATGAATGTAAAGAGAAAATTCCAAAAATATCAAAAACACCAAAAAGATTGTCATTTTTAATCTTTTTCTTTTGTGTTGGCAGTTTAACATGTGTTATTGATGTAGGAATTGTTCATCAAGCAATATCTCATCCGATTGAGAACTTGATCTTTACATTGATGATAAATGCACATTATTGCCTGAGTTTTAATGTTTTTATTTGAGTTGTAGGAACAGTTTCCATTGCAGAACAAGCTTCCACGCGACTTGAAGATGTTCATGTTCAAGCCTGATTCCAGTCCAAAGATCTCCAAGTCAGATTGCTGAGTGTTAAGAATCCTCCTCTTAATATCTCATACACAGATCCCATTAACCTCTAAAGCAAAAGTTGAGGGGGAGTATTCTAAGTCAAAGAAGTCTTCGCATTCTACTTCAACCGTTGAAGAAGATCCTGTTGCTGATATATAGATTCACCGGAATCTACTCTCTGCTTATTTCTTTCCATAGCCTCTGATGTTACTCTAAAGGGAGAGAAGGATGCAGATTGCATGTTGAAAGACAGAGTTTTGACAGCATCATCTTAGGGGGAGTACTGTTAGGACCTCTTGAAGATAATGCATACCAAAACTTTAAGTTGCTCTCTATGCTCGCCACATGAAGATTTAAGCTGAAATGTCATATTTGTAAAGTGTCATCTTAGGGGGAGTACTGTTGGGGTTATTTGAAGATGTCACTTTCCAAATATAAGCGAGTGAAGATATCGAGCATCATCACGAGCAAGCACGAGTGAAGACGTTCATAATTTGTGTTTGTCTTAGAATATTTGTGTAATCGTTTCGTGCTTAAATGCGCGTTTGTGCTTAACTGCACGTGTTTATGTTACATTGTAAGGTGAATGGTATGGACTATAAATACCATCACCTAGGTCATTTGTTAAAAGGGAGTTGCCTACATTTCATTCTATATCCCTTGTAACCTTCACATTGATCTAATACAATTCACCTATTCATATTATCATCATATTCATCATACTTTGCATTGATCTTCATGAACATTCAAGCATCAATACGTGATCAGTGAGTTTCTGCATCACTGATTACAAACAACATCCCCAAACAATCTCTGATCTAGATCCAAGCTCGGTTCATCTAGAACTATCAAATGACTACTATATAAACTAGACTACTATCAATAATAGATGTGTAGTGTATAGTAAAACATATAGTATAGCAAATAAAGAAACACACTTACCTATTATGTGGCTTTCAGTTTTGACGTACTCTGACCTTTTTAAGACTCCTTCAAGAACACAAACAATCAAATATAACATTTAATATTAGACCTAACTTTTAAATCTGGATAACGCAATATATTCATAAAAAACAATATATATAACCAAATGATTAAAGCTAGAACAGCACAAATACTTAGATTTCTTATGCTGGCCACATACCAATTTATATCCTTAATACGCCAAAAGTAGGTACGTACTTGTTGAAGATCAATTCATATTGCATGACCCTCTTATATTTGTTTGTACCTATACCTCTGTTGGCTTCACCATGAAATCATAAAAGAAAAGTGAGGTGAAGTGCACATATAAACAACACACACATAGCAGACCAAAACTTAACTCCACGGGTTAACAGTTGAGAATAGATACAATACAACAAACTTACAGTGGTTTTCTAGATTGCAAGACACAAGGAAGCAACTTTATTAATCTTGTTGATAGATTATGTAGATATTAGTTTCCTAGCGCATACTTACAGTATCACATATACGTACGCCAATTGCTTTTTCATTTTCAGCATTCTCACCTACATAAAAACAAGGTATATTGGTTTTCACTGGTCCCAACTATCACATTTTGTCTTCTACCGGTCCTAACTATTAAATTGGTTGTCAACGATCCCAACTTTTATCACTTTGGTAACCACTGGTCCCGTCGTTATATTTTTTTAACGCCGTTAAGTTTTTTCCAAATTCAAGAACGATGTTTGAGACCTTTTGTTTGGAAGGATAATACGTGTCGATTGATGTAAAAGTTTTCTTGAAAAGGCTCTCTGAACGATAAAATTTTTACATCGGATTGAAGCACCGTTAGGTTTAAACACCCGATTGAAACACTATTTCGTTGTTCGGAGCGCCGTTTTGAGGTAACTTTTCCATCAATCGACTTATATTATCGTTCCGATCAAAAGGCTTATAACATCGGTATTGAATTTGGAAAAAACTTAACGGCGTTAAAAAAATTTAACGACGGGACCAGTGGTTACCAAAGTGATAAAAGTTGGGACCGTTGACAGCCAATTCAATAGTTGGGACCGGTAGAAGACAAAATGTGATAGTTGGGACCAATGAAAACCAATATACCTAAAAACAAACAACCTGTCAGTTATGAATACAAATACAAAAAACTCAAGTTAAAACAAAATAAACAAATATTTATAGGTAAAGAAATTAAATGATTCTTGAATCTTCCCAAAGACATCTAGAGTTAGGTGTTCTCTGATCAAACTATTGATACAAATAAACATATATTGAAAACATAATTTTAATGGCAAAGTCTAGGCCCTGAATCACTTAAGGTTGAACCGTGTTCTAAAGAGAAACGTTTTTGTAATTCACCAATAGCGGTTTGTGAAGATGACACGCCCAAAATCCCTATAGAATTTTAAAATCAATGTCACAATATTAGTCAGACAATCAAAAAATAATGTAACTTCAGGTGCTCAAAGAAAAAAAAATGATTGCCAAAAGGTTCATTTGTTCAGCACTTTTTATATTTTGCGTTAGAGTTTTAAGCATTAGATCAATCAAAACATATCCAAACACATAAATGTACATCGTTTATCAAATCGGTGAAAGTAAAGAACATAATTAGAATGAGCAACATAAGCAACCAGTAACTTTGGTCCACTATTATGTGTTCCTTCTCATTCATGGTATATGTTAAACAATAAAACAAATCGGTAGTGCAAACTCAACATATGATCACAATTACAATCTGCTTAAGCACATAACTTTATAACCTAACTAATTAATCAAATTCATTTTGCCTAACCAGTAACTCAATTTTAACAGAAACAGAATATTCATAAACCTATATTACTAGGTATTTGAGCAAAAAAGGTTATACATCCTGCAGTTTGTCTATGCAAAAACAAACGAATAAGAGAATTTGAATGTCGTAATTATAGATGATCTCACTTTCTTTCTTTTTTATCATTGTTATCATATATTTCCACAAAAAAATGAACGTATATAAACATGATTGAATTGGAATTAGAAACATTATTATGTTCACTCTTTAGTCACAAAATCTATATTAAATCATGACTAAACTAAAATTTTAAATGGTTATCTTATTTGAAAATGCGACAGGGAATACAATACAAGATGTGTATTTATATTTCTAGCATTATGCTTGTTGAAGTATCGCAAATGAACTAAAAGCGCATAGCATCTTTGAAGGAATAGATTGAAATGAAATGGGATCACATAAGGAGATAAAACGGAACTGAAGGCAGGAGAAGCGATGATTAGGTATCAAAAATCCCGTCGCTGCGAAGTAGATGATGAAGGCAAAAGACTCGATTGCAATGATAACTGCTTGAGTTAGTCCTGGACTTCAAATGATGGATGCATCTTTCTTTATTCTGGGATTTGGGGGGAATAAAATTTGGGAGGGAAGTTTTTAAGATTTCTAAATATCTTACATTGAACTTGGAGGGAACAAGTACATTGAACTTGGAGGGAACAAGTAAATTATTTAAAAAGGTTAGTATCTTGTGGCCTAGTGGTAAGATAAATGACTTGGGTTTTTCATAGAACACTTAAGTTTAATTTCTACTCGTGTCAAATTTTGTGGATATTGTCATATTGGCAATGAAGCTCGTCTCGGGCTAACACCTAGTTTCGTGTCTGAGCCTAAAGGTTTTATGTGGCATGGTAAAATTTTTTTGTCTGGTTTCGTGTTGGTTGACGAGTTTTTACTCTAATGCGTTTGTAGTAATGGGGAGCCCCAATGCCGACGAAAAACATCTATTAGTGTTAGAAGCGAGATTTCAATCTCGGTCCTTGTACCTGTGAATGCTTCGGTCATAGGCCGTTGCATCAACCGCTGTTTAAAAAAAGTAAGAGGTGGATATTTTATATTTTTAAAGTGGAAAAGTAAATCTTATAAACTATAAACTTTGCATCATAAAAACTAGTAAGTATACATATATACGGTAATAATAATCAAATCAAGCTAAATGATGAATTAGAGTCCCATTAATGGCTACTTTGAGTCGTTGATAGTCTGTTTAGGTTGTTGATTATTTGTTAGGGTTAACTTGATGATTAGTAACCAGTAAGAGAGAGTTGACAAATGGCTACTTTGACTCGTTGATAGTATGTTTAGGTTATTAATTATTTATTAGGGTTAACTTGATCACTGGTAACCAGTAAGAGAGAGTTGATAGTTATTTAGAGTCATATAAGGTTATTAATGTTCAATTAGGGCCGTTGTTGATATACTATGGTTATTGATGGTTACTTTGGGTTATTAAAGCTTGAATAGCCACTTTGGGCCATTAACAACATTTAAGGGTTAGTTTAGTTCAATAGAAACTCTTACTCGGTTGTACTTTGACTTCATCTTTGGAATCATCCCGAATAAAGTAGCATGATATCTAGATACACGTTAACTATTCTTGTGAAATTTAGAATTACACATCATGGTCGGTTGTCTATTATTTTGACTTTTGGAATCACCATCCTGACCATCGTCTATTATTTTGACTTTCAGAATTAACACTCTGAATCGTTGACCAATATTTTAACTTTCATCATTCGGAACTGTCGACTATTATTTTGGCTTTTAGAATTTCCATATGAAGCTGTCTAACTATTCTTTTGACTCATGTTACCATTTGAACCATCGACTATTATTATTGTACGAAATGGGTCAAATAGGCAAGCTCATACAATCATTTATATTAAGTTAAAAAAAATAAAAGATTAGTTGAATGGGTATATTCAGCTTACTAAAGTTCTAACAGTGAAACGAGTCAAATGGGTAACCTCAAACAGTCATAGCTAAATTTAAATACAAACTAACTGAATGAGTTGAATGAATAATCACTCTTTTTTTTCCTAGAAAGCTAATTTTTACACCTTAGGGGATTCGAACACCAATTGGTGATTATTAGTAAGTATTAACATTAACTGACCATGAATGATCGATATTAACACAAATTGCCTCTAAGTTATCATAACTGACATCAATTCACTATACTTATTTGAAACTCTCAAAACCAGACTTAATCGGCCTTATCTGATCATAACTACACTAATTATGAATAATCTAAATTCAATTATTAATCACTAATGATCTTTGCAGGCAAATATCAGTCCTAATAACTAGCACTAACTATTGTCGAACCTAATTGACCATGTTGACTGATATTGGCATTATTGATCCTAATCGTCAAAACTTATTCAATCATGGAAAATCCGTATAAAATTGCAACATAATTCTCTTATATAAAAAGTCTATTGGAATCTCATAGTAATACATATATTATCAGTTTTGAAATAAATCATGTAAAGCGTCCCAAATTTCGAGCTAACCTACGTGGCTACGTGTGGTCAATTTAGGGGTGTGTACAAATATCTGAATCCAAAAATTCAGAAAACCGAGTTTTCAGATTTGGATAGTGATTTTCAATATATTCAGCTATCCAAATATCCGAAATTTTATATATATTACCTTTTTATACATAAAAAGGTAATTTATGAAAACAACTTAATTCGATCTTCAAATTGCATTTTCCATGGGGATCCACGACACATCTCTGTTCAAACTTCAATCACACCACGATCACTACTCCGACGGTCATCACACCACCACTACTATTCCAGTGCTTTTATATTGTGCGCCGCTACCAAATCAATCACCGTTGCCCAATAACCGTAAGTCCTAACTGGAATCTGTAATGTTATTTATGTACATGCTTTTGTTTTGTTTTTGGCTTTCTTGTGATTCTCCTTTGGGATTTGACGATTGACATTCAACCGGTTAAAAAATCTTATCAAATGGTTTGCTTATCAAAAGATGCTTAACATTCAACTGGTAGAAGATAGATGTAGATTATATTAGTTTGTTTATTGGTTCACGTGTTTCAACATATTGTACTCAGTGGCGTACCCAGAATTTTATTTCATGGGGGACGTAAATCTTTTAAAGCTCGTTTTTTCTATTACTAGATAATAATTTTTTTCAGTCTGGTTTAAATTGGGGTCGGGTCGGATCAAGTTAGGGTGGATCAGGGGCAAAAGATTTTATCGTAATTCTTTAACTCGATAACATATTTCAATATCAAATTATCACATGTTCACACAATTATAGCATTTAAAATCAATTTCATCTTAATTACATTTTTTACTTTGACTCATTTTCAAATATTCAACGTGTTTCCTTCTAATTCACATTAACACCCATAACATAAAAAACTATACGAACCATCGATAAACAAAAACTATCATTTGGTACTTAACAAATATAAGATACAACACAAAAATAATAAACAAGTTGAAAATTATATGTTATAATAATTAAATTATTAGAATTGTATACCATTAAAGATCTACAAGTAAATTTATCAAACTTAAAAAAAACAATATATGTAGATAAATTTACCAAACTTGAAAAATGCTAATTAACATGTCTATTTAAGAATTAACTTAATGGCCCAATCTAAATTTTAAAACATAAACCCAATAAATAAACTTGATTTTTTTTAATGTATTAACGATACTTCAATCACAAAAATAAACATAATGAGTATATATCTATTTAACTTTATATAATAATTAATAGTCTTTTCAACTTTTAAAAAGGAGTAGTTAATGTCTGCAAGTCTAGTATAGTAGTCTATCTATAATTTTTAATAATAGATTTAACCTATTTATGAGTACTTATTTGAAGTCATCTTCTTCCTTCAAACTACTGAACTTTGAACAAGAATTCATTTTTCCGGTGAAATACATTTTCTACTCTTTTTTTCTCTTTTGGTTCACATCTTTTTCATCAAAGAATCAAAGTTTAAGGGGGACGATTTCAAAATTTCAAGGGGAGCGTTTGAGATTTTCTTCTACATATGATACTAAAAAAATTTCCGTCAAGAGGGGCGGCCGCACCCCCGACCTAAGCAATAGGTCCGCCCCTGATTGTACTAGGCTTATCAAATGGATGCTTAAATAGTTTGTTTTTTTTTGTTGCAGGTGAATGAATGGAGTTAATGAAGTACTGGTACAAGAATACAAGATGTGTAGGACATATATTATATTGATTTTTGGTTGTGAGGATTCAGATATCCGATTCTAGTGTTAAATTCAAATATATAGGACATATAGTGAAATCTATTATCCGTAAATTTCAGATATATGAATTTTCAGATATCCAATTTTGAACATCACATAGATAGTGAAATCAACTATATGAGATTTTCGGATATATGAATTTGCGGATATCCTATTTTGAACACCCCGGCCATTCTTATCGTTTATTTCAGGCATATGTAATAAATATGTACACATATTATGGCTAGTGGGGTTAGTGACTCATTAGTTATACACTTGTGTTTGGAGCATTATGTAATGGGTTCTAGTCCTGCTGTAAGAGTTTTGTGGTGTATTTCTCCTTCAAATTGAAAGAGTTGTTTTTACACAAAAAAACCGTTGTATAGTTTTTATAATATGTGTAGGTATTTTTTTATGACACGTGAAAAAGTAAGTTAAAACTTATTTACTTCGTTTTTCTACATATTTATTTACAAATATTATATGTTCTTAAAACATAGTCAACTACCTACACATAACATAGTTATTTTAACATACTTGTAGTTATTTCTTTAGCCACGTCATTTATAATAAATAAGATAAAAGTATGGTTAGTAAGTATATCTACATATGTATTTAAAACTAGTAAGATACCCGCGCGATGCGGCGGCGCCAACTATGCATCAACGACGACAACCAACGATTGCTCATCAAACGGTGTATAATAAAGTTGTGAGGCAAACACACAAATAATAATATTAGTCATAAACATAGCACTTTTGATATAAATACACAAACACAAACCTTATAATATAACATATTCGTGAGGCAAGTACTTATTGTGATGATACCTTTTTTTAGCATAAGCCTTACACATCTCAATAACCTTATCATCACAATATGAATTTGTAATAACTATATCACTTCTTTTTATACTACTACTACAACTACTATTCATGATGATGATTTTCTTTTATTTTCTCATCTTTGACCAAAGCAAGTTTGGACACTGAAAATAAAGTGTTCACTCTCTTACACATGTTTCATCAAAACCAACAAGGTTATATATTCATCATAAAAGATATATTAAACTACAATGAATCATTTCACAAATATAACTACATAAAAAAACCAATTAAATAAAAAAACTGAAAGTAAATAATTAAAAATTGAAACCGAACCAAACAGAACCGTTAAAAATTGAAACCGGGCCAATCTCACTATATATATTCTTTCTATTCCTTCATTCAACAAAGAACAAAAAGCACACATTTTTTTGTTCCATTCAACACAACACACAATATTAATATGTAATATTTATATCTTCAATCATACAAGAAACATGTATAACATGAAAGAACATACTTGATTTCCAAATAACATGAACATAAAACATACCCGATTCCTAATCATTTTAAAGAGTTGATAAAAGTGAGGCTTACATTATAACTCCTTCAAAAAAGTTACAACTATTCAACTGAAATTACAACACACGAACTATTAAACCCTCAAACATATTATTTAAACTATATTAGATGAATCTATAATACTTTAACAAAACAAGTAACTTTAAACATTACTCAAATTTTCACTTAACATTATTTATGAATATAAACTACACCAAATTCATTTCCCATCACTTTGTAAAGAATTTCAAAAACTGGATCCTTTAGCGTTTTTTCTGCTTGCACACCCTGCAAACAGTAGAACCAGAAAAACACATCAAAGAAAACAGCCTAAACTTGACACCCACGTGTTACCCATTTCCGACTCAAAGTGCTAATCTCTACAGCAAGCCTTCATGCTAAAACATAAATGAAGAACCATAATTCAACAATAAATAGTATTGGAAAAGGTGCTAAACTCGTCGCCAAATTTCAAACAAAACACGGATAATACATATATGGGTCGCTCGCTTATAAATTTCAATGGATGCTTGTTGTTTCTTTCCAATTGGGCTACCATCAGCAATTTCAAATTCATGCCAAATGATATCTAGGTTGTAAACATTAGTGGTCAAAGATAAATTAAGATACAATACAAATACATCCCAAAACCCGCCCAAAATGCAGCAGTGAACCTGCTACAAAACATTGGCAACAATAAAGTCAGTGTTCTAAACAGGCCAAGAAATCAGTTCAACCAACCTCGTTTGCTATCACAAGGAGACCATATTTATCTGCATCTACAAACCAGCCAATTGGACATGCAGCATGTCGCCAGCATTTATACAGATATGAATCAACAAAATCACACATACATAATTAAATGCAAAAAAGGATGGCATTATTGTAAGAATGGTGATGAAAACTACATAATATACGTAAGCGAATTAAGGTACGGCACACGTGATTAAGTTAGAAAAAATAATATAGACACACTTTAAGTAAACTTAAATTTCCAAGGGCTCTATGATGGCTTCATAATCAATCATTTGGCCAGGTCAAACCAGTAATAAAGTTTGTATATTGGATATGTACCCTATCAGCACCAACAAGCTGTATTGAGATGAATAGTCATAGAAAGAGAAACTTACACACTGGAGTGCACTGCCCTACTGCCCATCACAAAAATCAAGGTGATGCTGATTTCTATCAACTCTAAAATATGATAATGACAATGCAGAAATACATGTAGGTGCATGCGACAAATAATCTAGATTCATGAAGCATCAGATAAAGCATTTGAGGACGTTACCTCTTTGTATATGTTTGAAAGTCAAAAAAGCAGAACAGTCAACTATTGCTGACCTGGTTCGACTCGGAAAACAGATAAATAAGGATGAACGAAAAGTAGTGTGTGTGGTTATTTGGATAACGCAATTGGTTAGCAACCACATTTAAAAAGAGGTAACGTCCTTCAGTATCCAGCTCCAGAAATAACGCTTGGAATATATCCAAAGCAGCACCGACCATAAAGATAGCAAGAGATGCATTACTTGCCATCAACTGTCCATGAGGCGTTCTTGCTTGTAGCTGCTGATATCCTGCATCATTATTGGAACATCTTATTGTTTCCCCTTTGATCATTTTTTTTAAATAAAAACAAGAGCTTAAACACACATGCGCACCTGTATTCCAACATAAAGAACAAGGTAGTTCATCAAAGGCACGTTATATCTTGTTCCATCTCTTGCAGCCTCACTTGGTGAAAGAAGTAGTTTCTGCTTCAATTCTGAAAGAAATGAAGCTGCCTGTGGCCTCGTCTGTACGTATAATAAAAAAACATGCACACACTTTCATTGCTACGTAGTCAAAAAGTCTGAAATGGATCAGAATTAGACCGTTCTTAGCTAACAAAAACGTTAGATACTTTCAAAATTTTCACAATAAGTAGCCAATAAAACTCTACCTTCAGATACTCATCCACAGTTTTCAATTGTTTGGCTTTCAAAGCGGCATCAACCTCTAACAGTGTTCGCGGTGACTGGCTAATCTCAGCTAGAAGATCAATCTAAAAAACAAGATAGGATGAATCTAGAAATCAGTTCTGATTAACTATCGCTATGCTCATACTTAAGATAATAGTCTCAAGTTATCCACATAGCAGTTAAGGGTCAAATATCATACAGACACATTTATACAACACAACACAACAAATTCATCATTCACACACAACACAACACATTACTACTGCTGTTTCAACACAACTCAACACAATATATTTTGAACTAAAGGCTCACGTGACAAATTTTGAACTAAAGGCTCACGTACCAGTATATCATGAATGTAGAAACACCAAGATTATTGTCGAAACAACAATATATTTTTAAACTAAGCAATCAAAACTGGAAAAAAAAAATTAGATTCATGAATGTAGGAAGCCGCTTACCAGTATATCATGAATGTAGAAACACCAAGATTATTGTTGCGAAACATGTCGACACATGCTTGTGCTGCTGTACTTGCTTCCACTACAATATAATCAAGTCTAGGAACTGCTGTTGAAACAGCCACATCATAGTTACCTGAAAACAGAACTCAAGTTAAATATAAAAGCAAATTGCACAGATATTGGGACTTTTATATACATAAATAAGACGAAAACCAAGTTGTTGAATTAAAACTTACCATTAAACAAATTTTTTATATACATAAACCACATTATAAACATAGAATTCATACATATAAGTATAAAAGGTTGCTTTTAATTACTCGAAATACATTTGATTTATTAAAGTCACTTATTGTGTAAAATATATAAACTTCTAGCAGTTAACCTTTGACAAACTAAAACTAAGGCAAGAAACAACTACATAAACCAAAACTTACTTGTTACAACATCATTATCTTTAATAACAGTCCTTAAGATTTTGTGAACTGCAACACAATCTTTCAACTTCCATTCTATAACCGATACATGTGATCTATTACTAATTCCAAAACAAAACACACATTTAAGTTGATGCTGAAATACAGTTTGTCCAAAATCAAATCAAATGAACTAATAAAACTATATTAAGCATCTTTAGGGAACCCTTAGAATTATAAATCGAATAATATAACTTCAATAGGCACACTTAGAATTATAAATCGAATAATATAACTGCAGGCGAAGTTGCAGAAAAAACGAAGCCAAAATTACATCAATAAAAAATGAAAATGCAGCAACAAAAAGTCAAAATGCGACAAGAAAATAGACAAAATTGCAGCAAGTTCAATATTATGGTGAATAATTGAACTAACGTCACGGTGATCACCTCTATCATTTCCATTTTTCCTACCACACTCACCAAACACATCAAATCAACTCACACATACTTTCATAAATGGGTTAAAAATACATAGTTTGAGATAAAAAGAACTCACACAAATCACACATTCAACACTGCACACAACACACAGATAAATGGGTAAAAACAATAATGAAATGGTTTAAACGGGTCAAAATGGTTAGAAAATACATACTTTCAGATCTGTTTACTATATGAATACAAAAAAACATGTAGTCTAAAACTCGTATTCAGAAACACACATTCATCAAGATTGTCGTGGGTTTTTTAAATAAATTTACACAGAGTGGCATTCATATCAAATGTTTCGAACTTAACACAATAAAATATATGTTATAACATGACATTCTCAGATTCAAATGCAAAAAAAACAAAAAATTCAGCACAAATGAATGGGGCAAAATGAACAGATCAGATGGGTGGGGTAAAAAGAACATATCATGTTGTTTGCAATAGAGGACAATCCGAGCATATAACACACATTCATACACACCATGAATGTGGCAATATGAACAGATCATGTTTTTTTTGACCCAACAGTAGTTGCTGCATAGTCATATAACACACAATCATACACATTAATTGCAGCAGCAGAAACTTTTTTAAATTTTTTTTGAAATCTTTAAAAATTCACAACTCAACACACAACACACCCCCCACCCACCCAACACCACATGTACCTCTTTTGTTCTTTGCAAAATGAATGGCGTTAAAGACGTAAGCAAACCTGCAACAGAAAACCCTGATCAACAGATAAACCAACAAATGAATATTCAAAGTATCATTTCTTTTCAGCACCAAACAAATCACTCAGATCTAGGATGTGCAAAACAATACATTAGGCCTTTATCAGACATCAATAACTGCAGATACGAATTAGGAATCTTACATTTTCTTCTTTGACGCGATGGTAAACCCAATAACCTGCCACAAGTTATAAGTATGTGAAGTTAACATTAAGTTTAATCATCATTTTTTAAGTTCAATGTATGAAATATATCAAATATCAAAGAGCAAGATCATGATTATTGTTCTCTATTTGCAAACATGACATCAAAAGTGAATACACATATATCGACCTCTAAACAAACAACATTAGGCGTTTAGTATAGACAAAATAAAACAGAAACATTAACAAAATCCAAAAAATGTGGAATCATCATGTCTTACAATTGTTTAGTAGAGTCATTATTGTCACCATTTGAGAGAAACCAACAGGAAGGTCAAAACCCTAGTGAAATCCGGCCAGGCAAGCGAAGCATTTGGAGAGAGGGCTCGACAGTGAAGAGCCCGTAGGTGGATCTGAATTTTGAAACATGGAGGCGGATTGTTTGAACCCTAATGCCAGCTCTGAACCCTATATATACATCTGTGTGTTTCGGAAGGCCCCCACCTAAGTTTTGAAACAATGAAACCAAATATTCAAAATCAAATAGTTAATCAAACATGCTGCAAATCAGTAGAACTTGCTGCCTGCAACTTGTAATTAAAAATGTATGAACCAATAAGCAATAGATTATGAACAGAAAGAGGAAAAAAATTGAATTCGGAATAAGCACCTGTAGACCTGCAATTTCGTGCTTCTTAGCAACGTAATGTTCGACTAACCACAAGCTGAAACTAAAAGTAACAAATCAATTATCAGATTAGATCCACGAACCCTAGAAACATCTAAAACTATCATCTACGAACAATTAGTGAATCAAATGTATGCAAACCCGCAAAGCAAGGCAAATACACAATTGATTAGTTGAAACTAACCTTGTTGATGACATAAGAAAAACTGAGAACCACCAAGAACCTAGATACAGATCAAGCTAGAAAACGCCATGTTGCAGTAATCGTTGCTTTGGATTTAGTAGAACATGAGAAAGCAAATTTGTAGGAGAGCAGGTGGGGGAGAAATTGGAGACATTGATGGTTGCTCTGGATGAGCAGACGAATTTTGAACCGGAGCGGCGGTGCTTGTCTGGTTGATACAAACCCTAAGGGTTTTGTTTATGAGTTAAATTTGTTTATATAGTGTTGAAAATTAAGGAAATAGTAAAATTACACAATTGCCCATCTAAAATGTATTATAATGTAGTATAGATATTATGTGTCAGTAGATATATGGTCCATTACCCACACATAGAGTAGTTTTTAACATATGTGTAGGTATTTATTTTTCCACGTCATTTTTAAAAAATAAAATAAGAATTGATTTACATTGGTTATCTACACTTTTATATACAAAAGTTATGTGTTAGTTAAAATATAGTCCATTACCCACACATAGAGTAGTTTTTAATATATGTGTAGGTATTTATTTTTCCACGTCATTTTATAACTTTTAGATGAAAATTTGTTTACTTAGTTTATCTACATATTTGTTTACAAATATTATATGTTGGTAAAGCATAGTCGATTACCTCACACATATATTAGTTTTTAGCACATGTGTAGATAATTTACCTACACATAACAAAAATAGCCACATGTGTGGCTAATTTAACACTTAACTCATCGTCAATTTTGGGGGGAAATTTTCCCACCAACACCAAGTGTGACTAAAACTTATTACCAACACATATTAAGTGTGAGTCATTATGAAAAGATGTCATCAACCATTTACCCACACATATACAAACATGTGTAGGTATTTACCCACACATTTACATGTGTAGGAAAATTATGTGTAGATAAACACCTCAATTTCTTGTAGGTACATAGACCATGATCAATTAATAATCATGGTGAATGTTTTGGGGGTGAAGTGGAGTTGTGTTTGAGCATCAACAACGATCTTGATGTAGAAACATTGTCAGCATATTCTTATGTATGAAGCGTCAAAAAACGATCTTGATGTAGAAACGTTGTGAGCTTAGCTTTACATGTGGTTTGTAGATGATGAGCGCTCCAGGTCTATATTTACATATAACAGAGGAGATGATCATCTGAGCGTGCTGATGAGAGCTTCAGGTCTATATTTACATATAACAGAGAAGATCATCACTCAAGGTGAATGCTTCCGCATAGCAGAGGAGATAAACACGAAAATAAATTATGAAGAGCTAACGAGAAGCGTCATTCAGGGCTACGGCTAAGGGGTTTGGATTTGAGAAAAATACTTTCAGCCCCTTTTTGTCAAAACTTATTGCTTTGTGCAGGCCAAATGTCTGTGAAAGTGATCCTTATCACCGAGCTCTTGTAAGAAATTTAGTTTGATCACAGAATTGCGTTTACTTGTATTCGAGCTGAGTATATTGACACATCATCACACAAATCAATATCCTCCTTCAGATGCTTTCCATACAAACCTGAAAACTTTAAAGGACACACAATATAAAGAATTTTGAACTAACGATATTCAGTACATTTTCATTTGAGATATTACTCTCCCAAAATTTCTATTTCAGCACAAAATTGAAATTTTCAAAAGACTCAAGAACGACCTTAAAGGGATGAGAAAACTTGATCAAAAATACAAGTAAAAATGTTAGACTCCCACAAATTTTTTTAACCTTTTTTTTTAAACTATCTACAATATATAAAATAGAAATTACCAAAGAAACGTTTTCCATATTACTCTATCAAAAGATTATAAATGAGTTATCAAGAAAAATGCAGTGGCTGTGAAAATATATATGTGAAAATCATATAAAAATCTAGACTGTGGATAAGATACCAGAACCATAACCTGTTTGTGCCGCCTCAAATTTAAATAAGGAACATTCTCAGTCAGTAAACCCGATTACTAACAGTCCTCTTAAATGTTCCTGCACTCATTAACAGATTAGTTAGAAAGGGGAACCCATGCCGTTGTAGTCCTGGGCTTTCCATTTTCATCAGTGTAAGACACATGTTTAAGCACACAACCCGTTCTTGTATCAATTATCTTTTCCTCCTTCTTTTTAATTTGCCAAATTTGTTTAGGTTCAAACATGTTCGATTTGAAAGAGTTAAATTTGGAAATCATTTTCTGTTTAAGTCCCGAGGAAAAAGAATTTTGTTTTGATGATGTTGTCATATTCATCTTTGAATCATGTGAAACGGCTTCACATGAGAAGGTAGGGATGGAATGTTCGTCATCCGACCATTTAAAGATTGTTGGACCTGAATTATAGTATAATATTATCAACTTAGTCGAACTCAACAAAAGTCAACGTCAACAGTCAAAGTCAACACAATAGTCAACACGACGCGTTCGGGACGAAGTTAGAGACAAGACGTTGAGGGCGACAGAGTTTAATTGTTAATAAATATATTTTGTGTCAACAAACTATATTTAATCATTTTCGTCTTTTTAGTATTTTATGTAACATATATATTTTGTGACAAATATATATATTAGACTAAACGTTAGGGTTTTATTTGTATTATTTCTTACTTGTCATGTTTTAGTCCAAGTCTATACTCCTAATTGTCATTAGTCCAAAGTGTCATTAGGCTATAAATAGTAAATGGCAATTAGGGTTTTGTAAGCTTGCATGAGCATGATTTGGGGTCTTTTCATGTAAACAATATCTGATGCAAATCAGTATGAATCAAATCTGAGTTTTTAGTAGTGTTCTTATTTGTTCATCATATTTTATGTCATTTTGATCCAATTCTTCACCAAAAACACTGATTCAAATCTGATGGGGACCAACAATTGGTATCAGAGCCAAACAAAGATCCATTTCAGTCATATTTTTGAAGATTTGTTACTAATTATTGAAGATTTGTAAAGAATGTTAGTGAGAGAAAATTGGGTTTTAAGAGAGAGAAAATAGATTTGAGTTTGAATCTTCATTTTTTCATCAGATCTACTTCAACAATCATCAGATCTATTGTTTTTAGCAACATATTTGTGATCTACAAGCTGAGATCTACAAGAAAAGAAGAAGAAATCATCAGATCTGAACTTTTTCTCTCTCACATAGTGTGTGTGTTCTTGGTATTCTTCAAATTTTCAAATCTGCAAGATTGGCGAAACTAGTTAATACTTGAACGAAAGTTCAAACTTTTTGAGCGAATCTATGCTGTTATAAGCCGGCGAATCTATAGGTTATTGCGCCACTACCTTGCGTATCTACCCTGATTTCTACAACTTGTCACTTTCCTGCACCAACAATCATCAAAAACTAAAAATTTCAGTTTTCTTTAACCAAACCCATATATCATTTCAGATCAAACAAAATTAAAACCATTTCAGATCTGTTTCCATTTTAGAATCTTTAAACCCAAACCCATAACCACAACCATACCCCAAACCCAAACCATCTACAACTCAACCATAACCACATCTACCCTAAACAACCGAACCATCACCTAAAAAAACACCCAATCTTCACCCGTCACCATACCCATCCCCATTCATCTTCACAACCATCACTAAACCCACGTCACTCTCACCGCATCACCACCTCTACCTTACCTGTTACACGGCACCTTTTCTCACATTTAACATCACTTAAAACAAACAAAAAGAAAAGGGTGGAAGAAGAAGCAACAGATTTGTTGAGCTTGTGATGATGTTTTGTTGTTGTTCGTGTTCTTGAGACCGAAGAACAAGATTCAGCAGATCGAGTGAATGTATGGGTTTGTGTTGATGTTCATACATTCAGACAAAGGAAACGTAGGCTGCTGTGTTGTTGATTGGTGGTGGTTTTAAGTGCATTCAACGAGAGAGAAGAGAACTAATGTTGTTATGCGATTAAACAAAGAGAGAACAAAGGTAGAAGATTGAAGATGCTATGATGTTGTTGAAAGTAGAAGAAGAAGAAAGAATGAGCAGCAGCAGATCGTAGGTTGTGTGTGTTGTTGTGTTCTTGTTTGTGTGTGTTGATGTTGTGCTGCTGCTGATTAGAGAAAGAACAAGATGTGTTGCTAGCAGCACATATGTTCATGTGTGGGTTGTTTGGATTGAGTTTATAGAGAGAGAGAGAGAGATCATGTGTTGATGTTATGTTGGTATGTTGTGATGTTGCTGTGTTTGTAAGTAACGAGAGAAAGAGACTGTAAGAGAGTGTGATGATGTTTGTGTGCGGATTAAGAATTCATACACCCAGACAACTGTAAACTGCAGTTTACAGTTGTAAACTGCCATTTACAGACACCCTGCAAACTGTAGTTTACTATTGTAAACTGCCATTTACACTGTAAACTGCAGTTTACATTGTAAACTGCAGTTTACTAATAACAAATTATAATTTAAAATGTTTGACTCCAAATCAAATATTTTTTATTTATTTTTGCATTTATATAATATTAAAATAAAGTTAATATCCGAACTATTAATTGTATCTTGATTAGAAAAAAGATTTTTAAATTTACTAAAATTTTAGAAACTCTAACCTTGGCGGACCGTTATAAATAGTCATTTGTTATCACAACGGTCCGTTATAAGTTGTAAATCCTTATTCCTGGTTATTTTCTTTATTTTACAAATAAACTCGTCTTTGATTTATCATATATCGTGCGTCCACAAGATTAGAATATCACATCGTTAATAAACGTTAATCTCATTTATATATTTAACAAGTATAACTTTTTGTTAAATGTTAGTAAACTAAATTATAAACAATAATTTACTTTGTTAGAGTAAACTGCAGTTTACAATTGTAAACTGCAGTTTACAGAAGGTGTATGGAACCTGTTTGTGTGTGTGTGTGTTGAAGGTGAAAAAAGATAAAGATAAGGTTGTGAGCGGCTGATTGAAATTTCTGGAAATAGGGTTTTCATTTTTTAAACATTTACACGCATAGCACCAATTACCAAGATTTTAGAATTGGGCCTGCTGAATTGTTTGTTGACATAGTGAGTTAGTAATATTTTTTTTAACACTTGGTGGTAATTATTTGTTGATCGCAAATTGAACCGGTCCTTTTTGATTAAAACCATTTGGACCACAATCGTTGAAGCTGGGAATTAAAACCTTTTGATTAAAACCGTTTTGTCCAAAAAAATTTTTGGTCGTTTCATTAGGTCGGGCATCATAAAAAACAATCATTGTTTTCGCCGGGTGTTAAAACTAAAATTGTATGGGCGCTTTCGTTAATGTCGTCATTAAATTTTGAAAGGTGACGTCTTTTGGCCGGGTATTTTTGTTTTTATTCTTTGGGCCAAAATCTTGTCAACTAAGTTGAAAATATTTTTGTTTGGCCGGGTAACATCAATATTTTTATTCTTTGGGCCTATGTTTTGTCACTTGAGACCAAAATATTTGATATCTGGCCGGGTGCTAATTTTTTAAAATTTTTGGGCCATATTCGTTTGAGTTAAAATTTTTCAAAAGAAACGTCTTTTGGCCGGGTACTAATATTGTTATTCTTTGGGCAAAAGTTTTGTCAGTTGAGACCAAAATATTTTTGTCTGTGGCTGGGTGTCATTGTAATTCTTTTGGCTTAAAATTTTGTCACTTGAGATAAAAATATCTTTGTCTTGGCCGGGACTTTCTAAAATTTATTTCTAGGCCAAATTTTAAACGGGTTATCGATTACAAAAATGACTTATGCAGAACTTTTTAAATCCTTCGAATCTGATGATCTCACAATGGCACAAAGCCGATTTATAATTTTGCAGTTTTATAGAATGAAAGGATGCCCGTGTTTCTCGATCGATTTGTGATGGTGGCAAATAACCTGAAGAAGCATGATCCAGATCTCGGAAATCATGAACAGGTTCAGAGATTGCTTGATTCTCTCCCACCAGAGTGGAGTGCACATGGAAAATCGATTAGAAGAGAAAGAGGATTTACTGATTACAAACTGGTAGAGGTGATGAACAAACTAAAAGAAATGGAGTTGGATATCAAACGTCGTGAGTACGATGAAGCGATGTCTTTAAATTCAAAGATCACCTCAATCTCCAAAGAGAAACCATAAGAGATATCAGTTTCTTCCTCCAATTTTAAAGGTTTACCGAAACCTGAAATTGAAAACGTACAAAGGGAGATTAAGCAGACATCAGTGGGTAAAGATGGAGCAGAATTAAATGATAAAGCTTGTGATGATGAGAAGGAGGAGGAACAAAAGACAAATATCAGAGTCTGCAACTACGAGAAGGCTCTTGCTTCTGAAAAAAATCATCATGGATCTTCCATACGAGACAGTTCAGGATATGTGTTCTTCTGATTGCAGAACTCGTTTATTTGGTATTTATAAAGCTAACAAATTGTTAATCGAAAATGAAAAATATTTGACTCAGGTAAATAATGAACTTAAACTTAACGAGTCAAAATATTTTGTCAAATTAAGAGAAGCTTTGGAAGAAAATGAACATTTGAAAACGAGTCTTTTGAAAAGAAATGTGGAAGTCTATATGCTAACTGAATGTGTCGCCCTGGCTGAGTTTGAAACTGGTAAGTTCAAACAAAACTCGAAAAATGGACAATTTTGGGGATGAAACTTGAGGATTTAATCAAAAGCCAATGGGGGGCTCGTATTAAGACTGGATTGGGTCATGAAGATAAGGCTTTTGTATATCCTCCTCCCAGCACCTACTGTTACTCTCCTACACCAACTCCACACCCGACCAATGAGTTGGTTCATGAGATAATTCAGAAAGATACTGATAGTTTGCATGCTGGATTGGAGAATGTAAATCTTAAAGAGGCGCGAGATGATTATGAGTCACCGACTGGTATTGGATACCGTAAACCGGATGCTGTAAGTCAAGCCAATGACTGTTCAGTTTCCGGTGTTAGTAAATTTGTACCTTCTGTTTCTTCTAACTTCTTTGGCAAGTTTAAAGTAGGTGAAATTCCTACTTTTGAGTCTGTCCTGATTGCGAAGGAAGAAATAAAGCCGGATTCACGTAATCATCAAGCTGTCAATCAAAATCCACAGGAAGCAGAGGTACTTATTGAAGACTATATAAGTTCAGATGATGAATCAAAGACAAAGGAGAGTCTCGGAGATTCAAAGATCAAGATGTCATCTTTAAATGTCAAATCTGAAATGCTTCCAAAACCTGAATCAAGACAAATCCAGATCTCAGTTTCAGCTGCAAAACAAGTCAGTCAGCCATCAAAAGCTCAAAAGAAGAAGCCTTCACCTCTGTCCATCATATCTCAAGTTTGTAAAAGACTTGAGAACAAGCAAGTGAAGATCTCATCTCCCATCCGACAAACCACAACTCAACAAAAGAAGCCACAACTTTCTCTCTCACTACTCGACAAAAGACGCCACAAGCCTCTCAACAAGTTGCATCAAGCTCGAAGAAAGCCCCACCCCCAACTGCTCCACACGGGCCAGTCAAGCATCAAAAGCCATTTAAGGCTTGCTTCAAGTGTGGAAAGGATGATCATGTGCTCAAGAAATGCCTAAAAGGACATGCTTCTGACGGTAAAGGCAAATATTTTTGCTTCTCCGGATCAGTGTCTAGAAAGAATCCTCCACGTGGTAAAGGTAAACAGGTTTGTTTATTTGAATTTCAAGTTAATAATCATACATCTTTGAATGGTCGGATGACGAACATTCCATCCCTATCTTCTCATGTGAAGCCGGTTTCACATGATTCAAAGATGAAAGTGACCACATCATCAAAACCAAAATATTTTTCCTCGGGATTTCAACAGAAAATGATTTCCAAATTTAATTCTTTCGAATCGAAAATGTTTGAATCTAAAAAATTTGGCAAATTAAAAGAAAACAGGAAATGGAAATAGATACAAGAACAGGCTTTGTGCATAAACATGTGTCTTACATTGATGAAAATGGAACGCCCAGGACTACGATGGCCTGGGTTCCCATTTCTAACTAATCTGTTAATGAGTGCAGGAACATTTCAGGAGGACTGTTAGTAATCCGGTTTACTGACAAAAAATGTTCCTTATTCAAATTTTAAGGCAAAACAAACAGGTCATGGTTTTAGTATCATATTTTATCCATTGTCTGGATTTTCTCTGATTTTCACATATATATCTTCACAGCCACTGCATTTTTCTTGATAACTCTTTTATAAACTTTTGATAGGGTAATATGGAAGGTGTTTCTTTGGTAATGTCTTTTTTATATATAGTAGATAGTAAAAAAATTAAAAAAATTAAAAATAAATTAATAAAATTAAAAACAAATAATAATAATAAAAAAAGAGGGGGAGCCTAACATTTTACTTGTATTTTTGATCAAGTTTTCACATCCCTTTGAGGTCGTTCTTAAGTCTTAGGAAAATTTCAATTTTGAGCTAAAATAGAAATTTTGGGGGAATAATATCTCAAATGAGAATGTACTGAATATCTTTAGTCCAAGATTTACTTTTGTGTAAATATTTGTGTCTTTTGAAGGTTTCAGGTTTGTATGGAAAGCATCTGAAGGAGGAAATTGATTTTTGTGACGATATGTCAGTGGACTTAGCCCGAATACAATTAGACAGCAATTCTGTGATCAAACTAAATTCAATAAGAGCTCGGTGATGAGGAGTACTTTCATAGACATTTGGCCTGCACAAAGTGATACGTTTTGACAAAAATGGGCTGAGAGTATTTGTTTCGTGCTTGATTTTTCCCAAATCTAAATCCTTTAGCCATAGCCCTGAATGACGCTTCTCGTTAGCTCTTCAGAATTTTATTTTCGTGCTTATGTCCTCTGCTATACGTAAGTATTGACCTGGAGTGATGATCTTCTCTGTTATATGTAAATATAGACCTGATAGTTCGAGACGAACCGAGCGTATTGTTTGCAATCAGTGATGCGGAAACTCACTGATCACGTATTGATGCTTGAATGTTCATGAATATCAATGCAAGGTATGATGAAGATTGATGATAATATGAATAGGTGAATTGTATTAGATCAATGGAGAGGTTACAAGGGATATGGAATGAAATGTAGGCAACTCTTATAACAAATGACCTAGGTGATGGTATTTATAGTCCATACCATTCACCTTACAATGTAACCTAAACACGTGCAGTTAAGCACAAACACGCATTTAAGCACGAAACGATTACACAAATATTCTAAGACAGATACAATTAATGAACGTCTTCACCCGTGCTTGCTCGTGATGATGCTCGATATCTTCACTCGCTTATATTTGGAAAGTGACATCTTCAAATAACCCCAACAGTACTCCCCCTAAGATGACACTTTACAAATCTGACATATCAGCTTAAATCTTCATGTGGCGAGTATAGAGAGCAACTTAAAGTTTTGATATGCATTATCTTCAAGAGGACCCAACAGTACTCCCCCTAAGATGATGCTATCAACACTCTGTCTTTCAACAAGCAATCTGCATCCTTCTCTCCCTTTTGAGTAACATCAGAGGCTATGGAAATAAATAAGCAGAGAGTAGATTCCGGTGAATCTATATATCAGCAACGGGATCTTCTTCAACGGTTGAAGTAGAATGCGAAGACTTCTTTGACTTAGAATACTCCCCCTCAACTTTTTCTCTAGAGGTTAATGAGATCTGTGTATGAGATATTAAGAGGAGGATTCTTAACACTCAGCAATCTGACTTGGAGATCTTTGGACTGGAATCAGGCTTGAACAGAAACATCTTCAAGTCTTGTGGAAATTTGTTCTGCAAATGGACACTTGTTCCTGCAACTCAAAAAAAAACATTAAAACTCAGGCAATAATGTGCATTTATCATCAATGTAAAGATTAAGTTCTCAACCGGATGAGATATTGCTCGATCAACAACTCCTACATCAATAACATATGTTTCACTGCCAACACAAAAGAAAAAGCTTAAAATGACAATCTTTTTGGTGTTTTTGAATTTTTCAATGTTTTTGATATTTTTGGAATTTTCTCTTTACATATATGAATCTTTAACCTGCAATGAGATCATACCAGCAATTATCCAACACATGTTTTGCAGTTTTGAGAATAGACATTTGAATTATGAAGTAATTGAGTGATGAATTGTTGAACAAATCAATTAGCTCGAAGTGACACACTTACTTTTTCTATTCTTGATGATTAATTAGGTTGATTAAGAATAAGTTTTGAGTGACCCATACCTTGCACATTAGAAAGTTATACACTTCATCTAAATATCCTAAGAACATCTCAACACGTCAGGTCACTTACAATCATAAACAGTGTGGAATAGGGTTCTATTTGGATTTGGTCCACTTTGGGACTTCTTTTGAATTCCTTTTTGGAATTTTTCTTTTTGCCTATGTTCCCCTTGGGAATCTTCTGAATTCCATTTTGGAATTTGTTTGGTGACGGTCCACATTTGGGATTCTTTTTGTTCCAACTTTGGGAATCTTTTGCTACACCTTGAAGCTCAAAAGAGACTTCATGTGAGACTTCAGGTCTGTGGATACCACAACAAAGAAGCTCACGATGCGGTTCATCACACTGAATAGATTGCATCATTACCCGATGTATATCGTTGCGTCACAAGATATCTATTTGATTTGTATAAACGTTTCACATGCACTAAGATGTTTCAACCACAAAAACTCATTAGAATTTAGTTAAATCATCATAGAATATACTTGTTCAGTATAATTGTCTGAGCTGTCTCGCACATCAATTTTCACACTTCAGTCTTTATTATTTAAAATGATGCATTGAATAACTCTAGTGTACTCTCATTTCTCATGTACATGCAAGTAGATTCAACATATTTTTGGATTTTTCTGATTTTATTATTATTAGTAGTAGTGATTTCTCCCCCTAAACTTTTAAATTTCTAGGAAAATTGAAAGTTTAATGAAAAGAAAATGGCAGATATGTTATAAACGTATGAAGAGTGCATGCAATATACTTAATCTAAACAGACGAAATGAAACATCGGTTGTTTCTTGCACTGCCATCATTGTTTGATTTTTGAAAATGTTTTAAAAAGTTCCTTCAATGATTCCTTTTTGTTTCCAACTCCATTTGGCGTCAGTTGCATCGAAGACATCATGAACAAGATTCGGTATCTTGTCATGATAAATGATCAGCCACGGTCTTCTTTTCCTTGTTTGACCGGCCTCCATAACTGTCCCTAACACGCTAACAAATCAGTTAGAGGTAATGACCCAAACCATTTCGGTTTTGGGTCGTCCAAATTCATCAGCATAAGAGATATTCTCATAAGTGCAAGGAATACCTTCAGGTGGTGGTTCTGATGATACAATGTAATTTGTACCTTCATCTTCTTTCATGGATTGTTTGTCAAAAGAGTAATTATAGTCATTTTCAAACAAATTGTGAATTTCATTTAAAAACAGGTTTTGTTGACTATATTTCTTATTCAAAGATTGATTCACTATTGGAATCATTTTATCATTTAAATCATGATTTCTCTTTTTGTTTCTGACAAACTTTGGTGTCCATGAATCATTGACATGTTGATTTTCATCAAACGAATGTCTATGATTAGATCTTTTAAAGTTAGAAAAATACCTAGAAGGGTATGCACATGATGAACTTCTTTGGACTGACCTTCTCGGCTTGTAGTAGCACTCGGATGTGTTGTGATTTACCATGTCACAGAAGGAACAGTACTTGTTGTAGTA
This sequence comes from Tagetes erecta, assembly GCA_030867185.1. Classification (NCBI taxonomy): domain Eukaryota; kingdom Viridiplantae; phylum Streptophyta; class Magnoliopsida; order Asterales; family Asteraceae; genus Tagetes; species Tagetes erecta. Next base: position 11,660,356 of record CM061497.1, read on the forward strand.
ACATTCCATTGTGTCGTGGTTGTACATTTGACAGTTGATGCAGTACTTGTTGTAGTAGCATTCTGACGTCTTATGATTGTACATCTCACAAATCTCGTAGTACTTCTGATTAGCCTTGAAGGGAGACTTCTTTCTTTGCTTTTGAGAAGCCTTTGCAGTTGAAGCTTTGACCTCTGAATCTTGTTGAAGCTTGCTTGAAGGAGTTGGAGTCTTGAACTTGTCACCTTTTGACCCAAAAGGAAAGACACCTTGACTGTAAATACAATCTGAGATATGATGAGTTTCAGAGTCACAGATTAAACAGTATACGTCACTGTTTGAATCACTCGGGGATTCGGAATCTTGAGACTTTGAAGTAGAAGGAGTCTGTGGTGTAGAATCAGATGAAGCGCCCTTTGTCTTGTTCTTCTTGGCTTTGCTCTTCTTTCTTCTAACCTTCTTCTTCTTCTTTGACTGAAACTCTTGTGTCTTTTCTTTTTCTTCTTGAGAAGATAGTGATCCAACAATTCCGGTTGGCACTAATCTCTCATCTTTCTTTTCAACAGACTTTTCTTTTTCGACTTCTTCTTTGATAAACACAAGATCAGATTGTGATCTGTTGAGTTTATCAGTGAGCTCCATGAGTTGAACATTCAGATTATGCTTTTCGGTAAGCATTGAATCAACATTCTGTGTAAGAGATTTGAGTCTATCTTCACACAGTTGGTGATCTTCTTGAAGACTTTTGAATTTCTCTTGTTCTTCTTGAAGCTTGGTTTTCAGACTGCTGTTTTCTGAATTAACCATTTCAGAGAGTTTCTTCAACGTTGTAATCTCTTCTTGCAAATCTTTGATCACACTGGATGAGTGTGCATTTGATTTTGCAGCTTCATTCTTGACATTCATTGCTTCTCTTTCACTTTTCTTGAGTGACTCTTCGAGAGATGTGATTCTTTGATCAGATATTTCGTGTTGTTCTTTCAGATTCTTGTGCATTTGCTCTTCCTTCTTGAGTTTATCACAAATCTTGAAAGAGTATATTCTATAGTGTTCAACTTGTTGAAAACATTCTTTGGTGCACATCTTTTCTCTGACTTCAATTGGAATTTCAACATAAGAACTGTTCTCATCTTTCTTGATTTCCTTTTCAGACATCAATTTCTCCATTTCTGATTTCAATTGAGCAATTGTCTCATCTTGCTTTGCAATGATTTCTGACAAGTTGCAAATTTCTTTATCTTTCTTTTCAATCTCTTGAATGGAAACAACATCATTGTTTTCACTCCAATCATACTCTTCTTCTTCATGTTGATTTTCATGAGAATTTGCTTGACTCACAAGAGCAAGTTTTGTGTGTTCATGAAAGTCTCTTCTCTTTTGATCACAAGCTTTGGCTACTTGAAGATATGTTGTTTCAAACATATGATTGAATTCTGTAATAAATTTATTGATATCTTCTCTTTTATTTTCTTCTCGGATCACTGTTAACATGCCCGTTGACATTTTTCTTGAATTTTCAAAGTCATATTGATAATTTTTCTGGGAAGTCATGGTGGCTAAAAATGACTAATTTGAAATTTTGGAAAAATGATTTTTTTTTTTATATTTTTTTTTAGAGATGGGTCACTGTTGGGACGGGTAACTGTTGGGACGGGTCACAAAGTTGGGACGGCTGAACAGTTGAGACGGCTGACAATTAAGACGGGTCACTGTTTGGTCGTGTCAACAACTTGGGACGGCTAAACAGTGCTTCACCCGGTTGAACAGTGCTTCACCCAGCTGATCAGTGCTTCACCGGGCTGAACAGTGCTTCACCCGGCTGAACAATGCTTCACCCAACTGATCAGTGCTTCACCCGGCTGAACAGTGTCTTCACCCGGCTGAATAGTGCTTCACCCGGCTGAACATTGCTTCACCTGGCTGAACAGTGATTTCCTTCTATCACCCTGCTGAAAAAGTAACTTCACTGTTTGGACGTGTGAGCCACTATTTGGACGGGTCAACTTAGTGGTTTCAATCACTTAGGAAAATTCCTTGAATAAATCACTCAATTCTTCAAATCTTCATATCAGATTGACTTTTCAAAGTCAAAATTGTGATGAACACAAGATCAATTCTTCAATATTTGTTGTTTTTGTTTAATTCAACACTTGTATTAGCTAAGGAATGATGTTTCTAACAATCCTTCAAAGTATTACACCTTGAAACAAGCTAAATCTCATTCAGATCCGGATTTTTGATGAAGAACACAATAAGTGGGTTTTGACAAAATTGACAAAATATGGATTGAAATCAACAAATTAGTGATGTTTGATCATGAACGAAGCTTAGGATAGTGATTTCTAACATATCTCAATCAACAATCCTCTTGATGATAAAACCTTTGAAATCTTCATCAAACTTCCAAGCTATTAACTTTGATTTGTGATCAGTAGAATATGCAACAACCTTGGACTTGATCTTGTATTTTTTTTTATATCTGCCATTGTCTTTTTCTGTGATTGAGATTCTCACACATCCATATAATTATCATTAAAAGGATTCAGCTTTATCATCTTTCTTTCAGCCTTTTCTTTGATTTGGAAGGTTTCAACCATCGTCCTTAACTGCTTTGTATTCATGTTTTCCATCTGCCTCACTGGATAGTTTCTTGAAGCCAACCAATCCTTTAATTCATGCTTCTTCATTCTATCAATCACAGGATGAAGTAAAGTTCTTGGATTTTCTGCTTCCAGATCTTCAAAATGTTTATCACCATAAAATTCTCCTTCTTCTTTTCAGCATATTTCAGTTTTTGTATATCTAGATCTAGTTCTTCTTCTGTTCTACCCAACACATATACTCTGTTGAACCTTTTTGTAACAAAAACATGATTTTGTTACTAAAAGCAAATTCAATCTTCTCTTTGACTTCTAGAGTGGGTTCATCTAACTCAAAATTCAGAATATCATCATAATATTCATCTGGATATTTCAATTCAATTTCATTCTCAGGCAAATTATCAGGATCTTGAACAGTTAAATCAAATTCTTCCTCATCATCCAACCCTTGTAAGGCTTCTATCATTTCATTGTCAGATACATCTTCAGTTGCTTGAGATGACTGAATACCTCCTGCCTTTTGAACTTCAAATTCAGATAGTTCAATATGTCTCTTCCACTCATTTGGAGTCAAGAACTGATATCTTTCAAGCTTTTGTTTAATTCTAGCATCCATTTTCTCCAATTTGGTCATTTTGTTTCATCTCAGGCACTTCTTGTTCAATTAATAAGGCCTTTCCTTTATTCAACTTCATCTTTTTTCTTTGATAGGTAATTGAATAACACTTGGATGCTTTAATCAAAAGAGGCTGATATGCCCTCAACTTTTCTACAGCAGTTTCAAATGTTAGCTTGATTCTATTAATCTCTTTCAACAAAAACTCTTGTTGTTCAACACTTAACAAGTTAGATATGACTAACTGTTTATCTTCATTAGTCAACTTGGACTTAGAGATTGTTCTTTCTCTCCACAAATAGCTTGATTGAATATCCTTCAATATAGTCTCATCCACCTTCAAATCTTCAAATGTATATGTATCTTGACTTGGAACAACATCAAGATATACAACAGCCAAGGGCTTGAATCTATTTTCAACCTCATCCACCACAGTCAATTGTAGATTTCTTTCATCTCTTTCAATCTCAGGTTCATCATCAATTATATCATCATAATCATGATCATCACCACTTGAAGCAGACTCTGAGCTTTCAGCACTATCAGATGAAGAAGAATGAGCTGGCACTTTCTTCATTGAGTCAATTAACTACAACATGTCCTCAATCTGTCTATCTTTCAAATCTTGAATCTGTTCATCCTTATCATTCAAGATTATAGACAACCTCTCAATCTCTCTAACTTTTTCTTCAGGTTATTTGTTTAAATCAAAATTTAGCTTCTTTACATCAAGATTCTTAGTCACCAACCTATTGTATCTATCAACAATTTCACTGGATGTTAATCTAAAATTGTTGAATAGATTTTCAGAATCTTTAATTCTTCTGTTAATCTCTTCAATCTCTATACTCAGCTTTTTTACTTCAGTTAGATGTGTCAGATCAAACTTGGATAAGTCACCAACAAGTAACTCGGACTCATGAGTAGGATAGTTCAAAGGCAAGTCTTCTTTTACTTCCTCAACTTCCTTTTCAGACTTATGATCTTCCTCAGAAGAAGATATCACAATCTCATCTTTTTCTTCTTCATTCTTTGACTGTTCTTCATAATTTTCTTCAAAAAAGTCAATTTGTTCAAGACTGATTCTATCAATTTCTTCTTGATGATCAGATACAGTCTTTCCAGAACTATCATCAACTTGTTCAATTTCATCATCATCACTTGAACTCAGATCTTCATCCACATTCATACCATCATTATTTTCATCTTGATCATCAATAACATCATCATCTTAATTAACAGGTGTATTATCAACAACATTTTCAACTTGAGCACCAGGTTGATCACCATCAACATCATCATCATCATCATCATCATCATCATCATCATCATCATCATCATCATCATCATCATCATCATCATCATCATCATCATCATCATCATCATCATCATCATCATCATCATCATCATCATCATCATCATCATCATCATCATCATCTTGATTATTACCACCATCATCATTTTCATCTGAACTATCAGCAGGAATTACAGGTTCTCCTCCAACTAAATCATCCATGTTAACTGGTTCATCAACCAGATTAACTTGACCCTCATTATTTGCAATTAAACCAGCACCTACATCTTTCATGTATTGTGTAATATCAGTCTCCAAACCACTGAAATTACTTCTGGCATTGGTTCTGGTCAAATAAGCAAACACCTTAGAGTCATGATGTAAGACTCTAAATGTTGGTCCATTGTAATCACCAACCAGTTCAGGAAATGACTGATTTATCAAGCATTGAATAAATCTTGGATACATCAAGAATTTATTCCTTCTATCTTCTATATTCATCCTTAGACCATTGAATATATAGCTAGACATGTTGTATCCTCTATTCTCAACCAATGCCACCACGATAGAAGCAGTCCTGTAGGACATATCATTCCATCTTGATTTTCTCTTTGACAGTTAATGTTGGATGCAATGTATAATAATCTCCATCTAGAACTTATTTGACCCTTAAGCATTTGCTTCCTTACAGGACCTCCTTCATAGCCTATATCTTCAAACATTGAAGGATATCAGCTTCATCAAATTTTGTAGGATACTTTCCATCCTCTCCAAATCTTTAAACATGTTCTAATACTGGCCTCGATGACAATCAGTTCTCTGCCTTGTGTAAACTCTTCCCTTATCCTTGTCACTCCATCAATTGATTCAACAATGGTTGTTCTCCAAAATCTCTTTATGAGTCTTGATACTATGATAGGATCAACACAAAGTGCATATGCAAGTCTTGTTCTTGATAAAAATTATATGACTTCAAGAAAATCTTACTTTCCAACAGGAACTTCAGGTCTAAGATATGAAACAGCATTATGCTCTTTCACAAATTTCAACTCAGCCATTTAACATGCAAGAAGAAAGAAATTTGCTGGACCTAAATTGTAGTCTAATATTATCAACACAGTCAAAGTCAACAAAAGTCAACGACCGGTCAAAGTCAATGTAAAAAGTCAAACGGGGCGTTAGAGATGAAGAACCGAGTCAAGACATTGAAGTTATTTTATGTCTAGGATCGTTAATGTAATAAATATATTTTGTGTCAACAAAATATATTTAATCTAGTTTTAGACATGTTTTAGCTTTATATTTGTATTAATTTCCATTTCCATGTTTTAGTCTAAGTCTAAGGTCCTAATTGTCATTAGTCCAAAGTGTCATTAGGCTATAAATAGTAAATGGTAATTAGGGTTTTGTTAGGCTTGTATGAGCCAGATTTGGGGTCTTTCCATGTAAAAAACATCTGGTGCAAATCAATATAGATCAAATTGAGGGTTTTCATTGTGTTCTTAAGTGTTCATCTCATATTCATCACATTTTATATCATTTGATCCAAAATCTTCATAAATTACTGATTCAAATATGATATTGGGACCAACAAATGGTATCAGAGCCTAACTGAGTGTTTTTGAATCATTTGTTGAAGATTATTACTGTTTTTGAAGAATGAGTAGAAGATTTAGAGAGAGAAAACAGATCTGGTGTGTTTCTAGAGAGAGAAACCAGATCTGAAAGTTTAAATCATCAACAAATCTTCAGATCTACAACAATCTGTTGTAGATCTACTCTTGTAACCATCAAAATCGTCATCTCCACAACAAATTTTACCAGAAATCAAAAGAAAAATCTCAAATATGAGATTTTCTCTTACACACAGTTGTGTGTGTGTTCTTGATGTTTTTGGGGCTTCAAATCTCGATCTTGCAACACTAGACCACACCTGAACGAAAGTTCAAAAATCAGTGCGACACTACCTTGCGACACTACCCTGATTTTTTGCAAAACTACATCTTGTTAAACTTTTGTACCTGAAAACAAAACCATTATTATAGATCTGTGTGACACTAGCACAGATCTGTGCAAAATCACCCAAACATCAAACCAAAAACCTTAACCCGTGTCCCTCCCAAACCCGTTTTCAAACCATTTTAGATCTGTGATTTAATTTAAAAAAAAACAAAAAAAAAAAACGAACATCACTTATCTGTTTTCAACCATCACCAACCATATTCTAATCTAAACCAAACACAACCATCACCATTACTCCCCCATTCACCATAACACATCATTCAACCATACCCATAATCAGTTTAGTTTCATTTAACGCAAACTTAAACCCATAACCCGACCATATCCATAACAAATCGTTCACCACCAAAAGATCTACCATCCAACATCACTGATCTGTTTTTCAAATCGACATCCGAACCATAATCATAACAAATCGACAGCCATCTTCATCCGTCACCATAACCATCCCCATTCATCTTCACAACTATCACTAAACCCACGTCAATCTCACCGCATCACCACCTCTACCTTACCCGTTACACCGAACCGTTTTCATCTTTAACATCACTTAAAACAAAACAAAAAGAAAAGGGTAGAAGAAGAAGCAACAGATCTGTTGAGCTTGTGATTATGTTTTGATGTTGTAGCTGTTTGTGATGCGAAACCATAAAGAAGAAGAAGAATTAGCAGCGGTTACCGTATGATACAAAGAATAAAGAAAGAACGAGCAGCAACAACTTGTGTGTGTGTGCGGTTGACAACCGTGTGTTCTTGTTGTTGTTTACCAGAGACACAGAGAGCAGATCTGTGTTTATGTATGTGTTATGATGTTGTGTTGTTGATTAAGTGCAAGAAAAGACCAAAGAAGAAGCAGCAACAACAATTTTTTTTTATTTGATCGTACGTGAACAAGAAGAAGATAAGATGCAGAAATTTGTGATGTTGTGTGTTCTTGTTCGTGAATGTATGTTTGGAACCGAGAGAGATCGAGAGAGAGAGAAGCTGTTGTTGTTAAGCAGTAGATCTTGAAGTTTGAGTGTGTTCATGTTTTGTTTTGTGTGTGTGTTTAACAAAAGATAGAAAGAGATTGGTTGTTGTTTTGTTGATGTTGTGAAGTTACTGTTGTTGTTTTGATGAGTTTGTGATGTTGAAGTTTGTAGTATTCTTACAAAGATGGATCAGATGACTAGAGAGAAAAGAAGCTGGTGTTGGAGTGTGTTCATTTTGAGCGGCTGGGTTTAAACAAAAGAAGAGAGTGTTCATTGTGTGTGTTTGGATAAGAAGTTACGGTTGGGCTGCAATTTAAATATATATATATATATATATATATATATATATATATATATATATATATATATATATATATATATATATATATATATATATATATATATATATATATATAGTGTGGGCCGAAAATTATAGTTAGTTTTGGGCTGCGAAATTGGGCTGTCAAATCGGGTTGGGTTTTGGTTCTCATTAAACGCATCGGGAGCTATTGTATTAAGTTTGCCGGGAGTTAGCGTTGTTAAAATTTTATGGGCATTTTCGTTAAAGTCGTCATTAAATTTTGAAAGGTGACATCTTATGGTCGGGTTATTAATATTGTTCTTCTTTGGGCCAAAGTTATGTAGTTGAGACCAAAATATTTTTGTCTGTGGCTGGGTGTTATTGTAATTCTTTTGGCTTAAAATTTTGTCACTTGAGATAGAAATATTTTTGTCAGTGGTCGGGTACTTTCAAATTCATTTTTAATTGGGCCGTGTTGTTTGAACCGAAAGTTTCTTTGGGGTGTTTCAGTGAAACGAAAAAGTAATTTCCCCGGGGGAGAAATATTCTTAATTTTTTTGGGAAAATTATTTTTGGGAAAATTAATCTTTTTTTGAAAAAATATTCTTTTTCAAGAGCGGATTTTAATTGCAAAATTTTTAAAATTAAGAAAAAATGGCTTATGCAGAACTTTTTAACTCCTTTAAATCTGATGATCTCACAATAGCACAAAGCCGGTTTGATAATTTTGCAGTTTTAAAGAATGAAAGGATGCCCGTGGTTCTCGATCGATTTATGATGGTGGCAAGTAACCTGAAGAAGCATGATCCTGAACTCACAAATTATGAACAAATTCAAAGGCTTTTTGAATCTCTTCCACCAGAATGGAGTTTTCTTGTTAAAAATCTTAAGAGAGAGAAAATGTTTTCAGATTATAAGCTGTTGGATGTGATCGACAAGTTGAAATCTTTTGAGTTGGATATTAAAAGAAAGGAATTTTTTGAAGCAATGATCTAACCACAAACCAACACACCGAATGTTGCTCTCATTTCATCTATGATTAGCAAATCTGATTACAAACCGTTTAAGATGATGGAAAAATTGAAATCGATGGTACCCGATTCCGATTCGCCTGCTGAAATCGAGGAGACTGTGAAAGAAAATTAGTTGAAGGTTAGTTATGATGATGATATGGAAGAAGAGGATTTAAAATGGCAAATTAAATCATTAACTGTGAGAGCACGTCGGTTTATGGAGAGAACTGGGAGAAATGTTTGTACTGAGGATAAGATTGAGATTGGAGAGGTTCAGAGTCAAATCAACTATGCTTTAATGACAAAGATTGTGGATGTTCAAAAAGGGAAGAGTAAATGTGAAGAGGAATGTGAAGAAAGTCTGAAAGATGATGAATGAAAGAAGAAAGCTGAGGATGAAGAGACGCTGAAGGAAAAGGAAGAGGAATGCAAAAGAAACACAAGGGTATGCAACTGCGATAAAACCCTTGCTGTTGAAAAATTCATTATGGGACTTCCTTATGAGACAGTTCAAGACATGTGTTCATCTGCATGCAGAGTTCGTCTTTTTGGTGTGTATAAAGCTAAGAGACTTTTGTTAACAAATCAAGCTGAATTAACCACCATAAATACAGAACTTAAAAAGAATGAAGTTTCTTTTTCGATAAAACTCAATGAAGCTTTAGCTGAAATTGATCTTTTGAAAAGAAATCTTTATGAAAGAAATGTCGAAATAAATCTGTTAAGTGAAAGACTCATATTAGCACAATTTGAATCCACAAAAGTTCAAACCAAGCTTGACAAGTGGTCTGTTGCTAGTATGAAAATAAATGAACTTGCTTCAAAACAAAGGGGGGCTAGGGTAAAAGATGGGGTTGGGTATGACAAAGATGCTCAGACGGTTTTTCCGCCTCCATTCACTTTGTGTTATTCACCTACACCAAAACCCCATCCTAAAAATGATTTGTTTGAACAAGAATCTAACAGTTTGCAAGCAGGTTTAGAGGGAGTTAATCTGAAGGAGGTGCGAGATGATTATGATTCTTCGATTGGTATGGGATATAGTAAAACGGGTACTAACAGTCAAACTAATGATTGCTTAGTCCCTGTTGTTTCTAATCCTGTAACTGTTGTTACTTCTAATTTCTTTGATAAGTTAAAGCAGGTGAAATTCCTACTTTTGAGCCTGTCAGGAGTGAGAAAGAAGAGATAATTCAAGAATCATCTCATCATCAAGCTGCAACTACATCAACACACTCAATTATCATCAATCAAGATCCGTTGGAAGCAGAGGTACTTATTGAAGAATGGACAAGTTCAGATGATGAATCAAAGACAAAGGAGAGTCTCGGAGATTCGAAGATCAAGATGTCATCTGCAACTGTCAAATCTGAAATGCTTCCAAAACCTGAATCAAGTCTAATCAGGATCTCATTTCCAACTTCAAGACAAGTCAGTCTTCGATCCAGAGCTCAAAAGAAGAAGCCTTTACCTCTGTCCATAATATCTCAAGTTTATAAAAGACTTGAGAACAAGCAAGTGAAGATCTCATCTCCCATCCAACAACCCACAACTCAACAAAAGAAGCCCAGGCAAAATACCGGCCATTTGGGTTGCGATGGTATTAGCAAGTCGTTGATTTCTACCCGCCATTCTACAAGATAGAAAACGATTTCGTGAGACATGGAACATTCTTTTTAAAACATATTTCATAGTAAACACTTATTGGATTTGAATGGTATTTAGAAATATCATAGAATCTCCTTAGAAAACACTTCATAGTAATCATTTAGAAACCATAGAAACACAATCAAATAGTTTAGGGTGACATTTTAAAATCACCAAGAACTCATAGAAATGATTAGAATTTATAGAAAAATGATAATATTAGAAAAAAAATGATTAAATGGAATTTGAAGGCTTAGGAATGTGTCTGGGTTTGGACACTCAAGACTTATCAAAGTGTTAAGTTCGTTTTCAACGTATTCGAGAAAGCGTGCTTTAGGCTATAGGTTCACACTCATCTCGTACATCCCCAGGTAAGCATACAGGTCTCTTAAAGAGATTTATACGAAATGCTTGCCTTAGACAGGATATCCGTGATACAGGCGTTCCCCCTTCCAGATTGCACACGTTTCCCACGTTTTCAAACTCACTTAAGACGATGAAGAGATTACACAAAGAGAAAGATCCTAATCTTACAGACGAGTCTCTTGTTGCTCCTTCGCGAAATCGGTTAAGAATTGAGATAAAGAAAAAGACATAGAACGGTTCATAGAATAAATAAATAAATGAATAAATAAATTCTGAAGAGTTCTCTAAGCACATCAATTTGCACTAAGGACTCTTAGGTTATAGTCTAGGTCGGTGTGTTTCTAATACCCTATCCTAGTTCTCTATAACCATGGCTCTGATACCAACTGTGACACCCCGCCCGGTGGCGGAAAACACCGGGCTGTCATAGAATTGGATATCCATAGTAAACAAAGCACATGGTGTTACTTTTATTAAAGTCTAATAATTGTTATCATAAGTTTGGCAAAACCCAAGTCTTAAATGCGAACGACAAATTCATAATAGCAGTAAATGAAACAGTCTTTATTATTATCTTTTTCCTAGGTCCGAGTCCCTATGCCTTGACAAAATAGAAATAAGCCAAAAATCACGCGCCACCTGAAATACGTGAAAATAAAGTTAGCTACACAAGCTAGTGAGTAAAACCCAAATTGAATAGTAATAGTATTGAAATCCGAGATCAACAAGATATGCTGCGCAACCCCACATGTATAGTAATTTCGTAATATCACCCTACCAGGACCCCTAGAATAGAATAGCACACCAACCACAATAGGAACCATAGTATCTCGTTTAGCCATTTGTCATGAGAACCACTCATGTAATAAATAATGATAACTTTTAATAACCGTCGTTTACCGTCTCGATATATAAGTCATCATTTAGCAATTTAGGGACATGGCATAGTATAGCATCATAGCATAGCAACATAGTATAGCAACTTAGCATCTCGACATAGTAAACATGGAATTAGAAAGGCCGGGTTTAAATCACCTATCGATGTTGTACAAGCAGGTGGGTTTGTCAAACCATTAGCGCTAACATTGTACCGGTGGGTTTACAAAGCAATAAAACTACTTTTAACTAACACATAAGATTGCATCAAGCCGCGAACTAGATTAACATATTTGTATGATCTCTTTTAGAAAACGAATAGAAAACGCAATATAGTAAAAGACATATTTCAGCCCCAAAATAGTAAAATGGAAAAAGGGGAGTGAGTTTACTCACCTGAACAATATCGATAATAGCAAACGCAAGAAAGTAACTAAATAGAATCGAGGATCGCCCAGATATTAGAATCACCTAATTAACCGGGAAAACCTAATTTAGAAACGAGACAAATAATATAGTAACTAGAATCAAGAACTTAGAAATTTTAGGGTTTTGGATTTGGGGTTTTAGGGTTTTAAATTATAAATTGAAAATTAGGGTTTCAAAATATAATTTGGGAATTTAGGGTTTTAAAGTCCAATTTGGGGATTTAGGGTTTCAAAATCCAATTTAGGGTTTTAAAGTCCAATTTGGGGATTTAGGGTTTCAAAAACCAATTTAGGGTTTTAAAGTCCAATTTGGGGATTTAGGTACGAGATGTAAATATATATTTTTATAATAAACAATTTCTAGTTTTATAATTGATATATTATTTATATACAATCTTGAGAAATATATATATATAACTTAGAAGTAAGGGGGTTAAAAAGATAAAAATTAAATAAAAGTGGTCAGTGGGACTCGAACCCACGACCAAACGCGCCACAACCAGTAACCCTATCCGCTGGACCAGGCGCGCTTTTTGGTTTTTAAATGGCAGCGATTTGTTTTAATCTTTGTTACACAAGTATACCATTTTCCATATAAACCCTAGATTTGAAAATCAACCAATTCGTTCTTAATTTGATGATTGAATCCAGAAGACCATAGGGCTTTTAATCTATACATTACAACGATCATTTCAATGTATTAAACTTACTTGGTTTCGATCGATTTGGAACGATGATGGTGAAGAACAAGAAACACGACGGCTTGAATTTTGAAATGATATCTAGGAACTGCTATAATCCAATTCAACTTGCAGGATTGCTCGTGGCGATGAGTGAAGATAAAGCCCTAGCAAAGATTTGGATTAAAAACACGTTTAGATGATGAGTTGCAGACGAACAGAGACGAACAAGGTGCAGACCACTTACTGATTACTTGCTGTTTTCAGATGAAGTTGAGTATGCAAGGAGGGAGAGCAGGTTCAGGCGGTTGGTTTAGACGATTGAATTGGAGTAATTTGATCAGATAGTGATGGAACAGGTTTGAGTTGTTTAGAAATCAATTTGATTCAATTGGACGATTAATTAGATGTTTAAAGCTAAATTAACTGCTATGGAACGGTTCTATTCAACGAAGAGGTCGATGTAATTAATCCCATTTGTTGCTCTGGTTAGTTTTGGACGATTCGGAGGAAGTGGGTTTTGAACCGGTTCTTAGAATCAGTTATACACTTAGATTAGCGAATTAGAATAAAATCAATGAGTGGTAACGGGGTCGAGATAGGCCTATGAACATGTTGTATAGCATCAATTTGGTTGAAAATCGCTTTAGAACGGTTAACCATGTCGCCGGATTTTTGAGTTATTCCGGCAGACTCGCCGGAAACAGTGTGTACCGGAAACACGGGGGGGGGGGGGGGGGAGAATGGCTGGGTTTAAAACGAAATTTACACAAATAGCCCCTGCACTTGTATTGGTTTTAACTTTTGCCCAAAACTTTCAAACAAGTTTTAATATTTACAATATTGACCCAAAGTTTGTTATAAGTTAATCCAACCAACTAATTTAACTGGATTGAGACGGAACGATTAATTAAGCGACGACTATATACGTTTAGCTTGATGGTGACGTTGTAGAAAATAACTTGATCGGATGCATTGCACAACATATTTATTTAAATAATTTATTATCGCAACGTTACATTTGTAAATAAAAGAGTACGAATACATTTGAAGATAGAACTTCGGGCTCGAGCCGGGTCATTCGGGTTTGGGTCCGGGGCAGATGTCACAGTCTCCCCTCCTTAAAGGAATTTCGTCCCGAAATTTGCTCAAACCAAAGTAGTTGAAGCTGAAGCGAAGAGATGCGGATATTTTGCCTTCATTTGGTCCTCGCGTTCCCAAGTGAATTCGGGTCCACGCTTAGACTCCCAACGAACTTTGACGATCGGTATCCGACTCCGCTTGAGTTGCTTGACTTCTCGATCCATAATTTCTAATGGTCGCTCAATAAATTGCATAGATTCATCAATTTGGATCTCGTCGAGAGGCACGATAAGATTTTCATCGGACAAACACTTTCTCACATTAGAAACATGAAACACGGGATGAACACCACCCAATTCCTCAGGCAGTTCCAACTCGTAAGAAACTTTTCCGATCTTTTTAAGAACCTTGAACGGGCCCACATATCGGGGAGCTAGCTTTCCCTTTTTGCCAAAACGGAAAACTCCCTTCCATGGAGACACCTTAAGTAGAACCATATCACCGATTTCGTATTCCATAGGCTTCCTCTTTTTATCAGCATAATACTTTTGCCGATTTTGAGCTGCTAAAAGATTTTCTCGGATTTTGCGGATTTTATCGGTGGTCTCCTGAACCATCTCTGGCCCCGTAATCTGAGAGTCACCGACTTCAGTCCAACATAGAGGAGAACGACATTTACGACCATAAAGAGCTTCGAACGGTGCCATATCGATGCTAGAATGATAACTGTTATTATACGAGAATTCGATCAACTGAAGATGAGTATCCCATTTACCTTTGAAATCAATAACACAAGAGCAAAGCAAATCCTCGAGAGTTTGAATGGTTCTCTCGCTTTGACCATCGGTTTGGGGATGATAAGCAGTGCTGAGGTTGAGTTTAGTACCCAAAGCTTCTTGAAGACCCTTCCAGAAACGAGACATAAAACGACCATCACGGTCAGAAATAATATCCAACGGCACCCCATGACGACAAACAATCTCCTTCACGTAAAGCTGAGCCCGCTTTTCCGCCGAATAAGTTTCTTTGATTGGCAGAAAATGAGCAGATTTCGTTAACCGATCAATAATCACCCAGATGCTATCATAACCATTTGAAAGAGGAAGTTTAGTAACAAAATCCATGGCGATACTCTCCCATTTCCAAACAGGGATTTCGGGTTGCACAAGGAGACCAGAAGGGCGTTGATGCTCGGCTTTTACCCGTGCACAAGTCAAACACTTAGCAACATATCGAGCGATTTCTTCCTTCATACACGACCACCAATAGTGGGGACGAAGATTTTTATACATTTTATCTGCACCCGGATGAATAGAGTAACGACTTTTATGGTTCTCATCCATAATAAGTTCACGGATAACACCGCGGGTAGGCAACCAGATGCGATTCATGTAGTAGAGTAGGCCATCGGTTTTTGTTTCTAACTGTGAATCGGCACCAAGGTTCATCTCATCTCGGAAAGTACCCTCAGAAACAACCATACGTTGAGCTTCAAGAATTTTGGACTTCAGGTCAACACGAAGGGTAACACAAGACAGCATGACGTGTTCTTTGCGGCTAAGAGCATCGGCGACGACGTTAGCTTTGCCGGGATGATAGCGAATTTCGCAGTCATAATCGTTTAATAATTCAACCCAACGTCTCTGCCTCATGTTAAGTTCCTTCTGATTCAGAATGTGTTGCAAGCTCTTATGATCAGTATAAACAAGACACTTGGTGCCGTAAAGATAATGCCTCCATATTTTGAAAGCAAAGACTACAGCACCCAATTCGAGATCGTGAGTAGCGTAATTCTTTTCGTGGATTTTGAGTTGTCGCGAGGCATAAGCGATTACTTTACCCCGTTGCATTAGAACACAACCGAGACCATGCTTTGAAGCGTCACAATAAACAACAAGGTCTTCGTGACCGTCTAGAAGAGTAAGAATCGGAGCATTACACAGTTTGTCCTTTAGAACATCAAACGCTTTCTGTTGTTCGGGACCCCACACGAAAGGTACATTCTTGCAAGTTAAAGCTGTGAGGGGAACCGCAATCTTAGAAAAATTGGCAATGAATCGACGGTAATAACCCGCTAGACCGAGAAAAGAGCGGATTTCGGTTGGAGTTGAAGGCGCTGACCAGTTTTTAACGGTTTCGATTTTTTCCGGATCCACTTGAACACCTTTTTCGTTAACGATATGACCCAGGAATTGGACCTCCTTGAGCCGAAATTCACATTTAGAAAACTTAGCATATAACTGCTCTTGCTTTAGCATTTGGAGAATGGTACGGAGATGTTGTTCATGCTCGGCCTTAGATTTAGAATAGATGAGAATATCGTCAATGAACACAATGACAAATCGGTCCAGGTACGGTCGGCACACTCGGTTCATCAAGTCCATAAAAACGGCAGGAGCGTTGGTCAAACCGAAAGGCATAACCGTAAACTCGAAGTGTCCGTATCGCGTACGAAACGCAGTCTTGGGTATGTCATCTTTGTGCACACGCAGCTGATGATAACCCGAACGAAGATCAATTTTTGAGAAACACGTTGCTCCTTGGAGTTGGTCAAACAGATCATCGATACGAGGCAAAGGATATCGATTTTTGACGGTAAGCTTGTTGAGTTCACGATAATCGATACACATTCGGAACGAGCCATCCTTCTTTTTAACAAATAAGATTGGTGCACCCCAAGGC
This sequence comes from Tagetes erecta, assembly GCA_030867185.1. Classification (NCBI taxonomy): domain Eukaryota; kingdom Viridiplantae; phylum Streptophyta; class Magnoliopsida; order Asterales; family Asteraceae; genus Tagetes; species Tagetes erecta. Next base: position 11,676,914 of record CM061497.1, read on the forward strand.
GAAGAACTCGGACGAATAAAGCCTTTATCGGATAGTTCTTGGAGCTGACTGGCTAACTCTTGAAGTTCGGAAGGTGCCAGACGATAAGGGGCTTTCGCCACGGGAGTAGCACCCGGTATAAGATCAATACGGAATTCGACTTGCCGTACAGGTGGTAGACCAGTTACATCCTCGGGAAACACTTCGGCAAAATCTCGCACAATAGGTATGTCCTCCAATTTCTTTTCTTTCTCTTTGTTGACCTCAACGTGTGCCATGAACGCTACATAACCCTTACGCAAACATTTTTGAGCTTTAACGCAAGACATGAGTTTCAGACCGGTAGGAGATTTCTCCCCCGAAACATTCAGAATTTGACCCGATGGGAGAGGAATGCGGACTACCTTTTCCCGACATAAAATTTCTGCGCCGTTAGCGGATAACCAATCCATACCGATAATAACATCGAAGCTACCGAGCGTCATTGGTAAAAGATCAACATGAAACACGTGACCTTGAAGTTTAAGTTCACACCCCATAAACGATGAACTAATTGAAACATTTTTCCCGTTAGCTATTTCCACCATATAAGGATTATCAAGTCTAACACGGCCAACAGTAAAAGATGAAGCAAACTCTAGAGATACAAAGCTTTTATCGGCACCCGAGTCAAATAAAATAGAAGCATAGCGATCATTAACGAGGAACATACCGTTCACCACGTCGTTGTTGGCTTGAGCCTGGTTGGCATTGATATTAAAAGTTCTGGCACGACCCGCCTGATTAGCATTAGCATTTGTGTTTACGTTGACGTTGATCGGTTGCGGGCAGTTGTTGCGGAAGTGGTTTGGATCACCACAGTTAAAGCAGGCACGCCCTTGGTTCACCCTATTGTTGTTTGCAGTATTCGGGGCGTTCCAGCAATCTTTAGCCACATGGCCGTACCGTTGGCAGATCGAGCACTTATGACATGGAGTGTTGGGAGCATGATGAAGTGGGCAGAAATTGCACTTTGGCAGAGTTCCCGTATAGGGCTTACGATTAGCATTTCCCCCCTGTTGAGCCATAGGAGGGGTTGGAGTAACTACAGCATAATTGGTAGCGTTATTCTTGCGCTTCTTAGAACGGGATGATGATTCGGGTTTGAAACCTTTGTAAGAACCTCCCTCGGTCGCTTTAGGATCATTGCTTGACGAACCCTTGAACCGTTTGTCCCCTTTCCTGGATAGAGTACCAGCTTGCACGTGGTTTTCCGTGAGACGACCTGCTAGGGTCATGGCCTCACCCACAGTGGCTGGCTTGCTTCCCCAAACCGCATCCTGAATAGTCATCGGTAGACCCCCGATATATTGTTCAATTCCCCGGGAGTCCGGGGTAACCATGTTGGGACACAGAGTGCTAAGCTGGGAGAAGCGATCATTGTAGGCTACATTTTCGCCACTGTCTTGTTTCAATGCCCAGAACTCGCCCTCCAGTTTCCGGATCTCACTGGGAGGACAGTACTTGCTGGTCATAGTAGTTTTGAATGCCGCCCAAGTAAGAGCAGTAACAGCAGCTTCACCTAGCCTGCGCTTTTCGTCGTTCCACCAAGTCAGAGCACCCTTCTGAAGGACACTGGTGGCATAACGAACTTTGAGGTTCTCGGGACAGTCGCAATTGGTGAAAGTACTTTCCATACTCTCGTACCACTGAAGAAGCCCCGTGGCCCCTTCATTGCCATAGAATTTGGTTGGCCCGCAAGAATTGAAATACTTTAACGTGCACCTGGGCTGGTTATTTTGGTTCGCTGCGTTGAGTTGATTCACAAGCCCAGGCAAAATACCGGCCATTTGGGTTGCGATGGTATTAGCAAGTCGTTGATTTCTACCCGCCATTCTACAAGATAGAAAACGATTTCGTGAGACATGGAACATTCTTTTTAAAACATATTTCATAGTAAACACTTATTGGATTTGAATGGTATTTAGAAATATCATAGAATCTCCTTAGAAAACACTTCATAGTAATCATTTAGAAACCATAGAAACACAATCAAATAGTTTAGGGTGACATTTTAAAATCACCAAGAACTCATAGAAATGATTAGAATTTATAGAAAAATGATAATATTAGAAAAAAAATGATTAAATGGAATTTGAAGGCTTAGGAATGTGTCTGGGTTTGGACACTCAAGACTTATCAAAGTGTTAAGTTCGTTTTCAACGTATTCGAGAAAGCGTGCTTTAGCCTATAGGTTCACACTCATCTCGTACATCCCCAGGTAAGCATACAGGTCTCTTAAAGAGATTTATACGAAATGCTTGCCTTAGACAGGATGTCCGTGATACAGGCGTTCCCCCTTCCAGATTGCACACGTTTCCCACGTTTTCAAACTCACTTAAGACGATGATGAGATTACACAAAGAGAAAGATCCTAATCTTACAGACGAGTCTCTTGTTGCTCCTTCGCGAAATCGGTTAAGAATTGAGATAAAGAAAAAGACATAGAACGGTTCATAGAATAAATAAATAAATGAATAAATAAATTCTGAAGAGTTCTCTAAGCACATCAATTTGCACTAAGGACTCTTAGGTTATAGTCTAGGTCGGTGTGTTTCTAATACCCTATCCTAGTTCTCTATAACCATGGCTCTGATACCAACTGTGACACCCCGCCCGGTGGCGGAAAACACCGGGCTGTCATAGAATTGGATATCCATAGTAAACAAAGCACATGGTGTTACTTTTATTAAAGTCTAATAATTGTTATCATAAGTTTGGCAAAACCCAAGTCTTAAATGCGAACGACAAATTCATAATAGCAGTAAATGATACAGTCTTTATTATTATCTTTTTCCTAGGTCCGAGTCCCTATGCCTTGACAAAATAGAAATAAGCCAAAAATCACGCGCCACCTGAAATACGTGAAAATAAAGTTAGCTACACAAGCTAGTGAGTAAAACCCAAATTGAATAGTAATAGTATTGAAATCTGAGATCAACAAGATATGCTGCGCAACCCCACATGTATAGTAATTTCGTAATATCACCCTACCAGGACCCCTAGAATAGAATAGCACACCAACCACAATAGGAACCATAGTATCTCGTTTAGCCATTTGTCATGAGAACCACTCATGTAATAAATAATGATAACTTTTAATAACCGTCGTTTACCGTCTCGATATATAAGTCATCATTTAGCAATTTAGGGACATGGCATAGTATAGCATCATAGCATAGCAACATAGTATAGCAACTTAGCATCTCGACATAGTAAACATGGAATTAGAAAGGCCGGGTTTAAATCACCTATCGATGTTGTACAAGCAGGTGGGTTTGTCAAACCATTAGCGCTAACATTGTACCGGTGGGTTTACAAAGCAATAAAACTACTTTTAACTAACACATAAGATTGCATCAAGCCGCGAACTAGATTAACATATTTGTATGATCTCTTTTAGAAAACGAATAGAAAACGCAATATAGTAAAAGACATATTTCAGCCCCAAAATAGTAAAATGGAAAAAGGGGAGTGAGTTTACTCACCTGAACAATATCGATAATAGCAAACGCAAGAAAGTAACTAAATAGAATCGAGGATCGCCCAGATATTAGAATCACCTAATTAACCGGGAAAACCTAATTTAGAAACGAGACAAATAATATAGTAACTAGAATCAAGAACTTAGAAATTTTAGGGTTTTGGATTTGGGGTTTTAGGGTTTTAAATTATAAATTGAAAATTAGGGTTTCAAAATATAATTTGGGAATTTAGGGTTTTAAAGTCCAATTTGGGGATTTAGGGTTTCAAAATCCAATTTAGGGTTTTAAAGTCCAATTTGGGGATTTAGGGTTTCAAAAACCAATTTAGGGTTTTAAAGTCCAATTTGGGGATTTAGGTACGAGATGTAAATATATATTTTTATAATAAACAATTTCTAGTTTTATAATTGATATATTATTTATATACAATCTTGAGAAATATATATATATAACTTAGAAGTAAGGGGGTTAAAAAGATAAAAATTAAATAAAAGTGGTCAGTGGGACTCGAACCCACGACCAAACGCGCCACAACCAGTAACCCTATCCGCTGGACCAGGTGCGCTTTTTGGTTTTTAAATGGCAGCGATTTGTTTTAATCTTTGTTACACAAGTATACCATTTTCCATATAAACCCTAGATTTGAAAATCAACCAATTCGTTCTTAATTTGATGATTGAATCCAGAAGACCATAGGGCTTTTAATCTATACATTACAACGATCATTTCAATGTATTAAACTTACTTGGTTTCGATCGATTTGGAACGATGATGGTGAAGAACAAGAAACACGACGGCTTGAATTTTGAAATGATATCTAGGAACTGCTATTATCCAATTCAACTTGCAGGATTGCTCGTGGCGATGAGTGAAGATAAAGCCCTAGCAAAGATTTGGATTAAAAACACGTTTAGATGATGAGTTGCAGACGAACAGAGACGAACAAGGTGCAGACCACTTACTGATTACTTGCTGTTTTCAGATGAAGTTGAGTATGCAAGGAGGGAGAGCAGGTTCAGGCGGTTGGTTTAGACGATTGAATTGGAGTAATTTGATCAGATAGTGATGGAACAGGTTTGAGTTGTTTAGAAATCAATTTGATTCAATTGGACGATTAATTAGATGTTTAAAGCTAAATTAACTGCTATGGAACGGTTCTATTCAACGAAGAGGTCGATGTAATTAATCCCATTTGTTGCTCTGGTCAGTTTTGGACGATTCGGAGGAAGTGGGTTTTGAACCGGTTCTTAGAATCAGTTATACACTTAGATTAGCGAATTAGAATAAAATCAATGAGTGGTAACGGGGTCGAGATAGGCCTATGAACATGTTGTATAGCATCAATTTGGTTGAAAATCGCTTTAGAACGGTTAACCATGTCGCCGGATTTTTGAGTTATTCCGGCAGACTCGCCGGAAACAGTGTGTACCGGAAACACGGGGGGGGGGGGGAGAATGGCTGGGTTTAAAACGAAATTTACACAAATAGCCCCTGCACTTGTATTGGTTTTAACTTTTGCCCAAAACTTTCAAACAAGTTTTAATATTTACAATATTGACCCAAAGTTTGTTATAAGTTAATCCAACCAACTAATTTAACTGGATTGAGACGGAACGATTAATTAAGCGACGACTATATACGTTTAGCTTGATGGTGACGTTGTAGAAAATAACTTGATCGGATGCATTGCACAACATATTTATTTAAATAATTTATTATCGCAACGTTACATTTGTAAATAAAAGAGTACGAATACATTTGAAGATAGAACTTCGGGCTCGAGCCGGGTCATTCGGGTTTGGGTCCGGGGCAGATGTCACACCAGTCAAGCTTCAAAAGCCATTCAAGGCTTGTTTCAAGTGTGGAAAGGATGATCATGTGCTCAAGAAATGCCCAAAGGGACATGCTTCGGATGGTAAAGGCAAAACAAATTGCTTCTCCGGATCAGAGTCCAGAAAGAATCCTCCACATGGTAAAGGTAAACAGGTTTGTTTCTTTGATTTTCAAGTTAATAATCATACATATTTGAGTGGTCGGATGACGAACATTCCATCCCTACCATCTCATGTGAAGCCGGTTTCACATGATTCAAAGATGAATGTGACCACATCATCAAAACCAAAATCTTTTTCCTCGGGACTTAAACATAAAATGATTTCCGAATTTAATTAGTTCAAATCGAACATGTTTGAACCTAAACAAATTTGGCAAATTAAAAAGAAAGAGGAAAAGATAAGTGATACAAGAACAGGTTGTGTGCATAGACAGGTGTCTTACACTGATGAAAATGGAATGCCGAAGACTACAATGGCCTGGGTTCCCCTTTCTATTTAATCTATTGATGAGTGCAGGAATATTTCAGGGGGACTGTTAGTAATCCGGTTTACCGACAGAAAATGTTCCTTATTCAAATTTGAGGCGGAACAAACAGGTCATGGTTTTGGTATCTTATCCACATTCTGGATCTTTCCTTGATTTTCACATATCGATTTTCACAACCACTGCATTTTTCTTGATAACTCATTTATAAACTTTTGATAGGGTAATCTGGATGGCGTTTCTTTGGTAACTTCTATTTTATTTTGTAGATAGTTAAATATATATATATATATATATATATATATATATATATATATATATATATATATATAAACAAAAATTGGGGGAGTCTAACATTTTTACTTGTATTTTTGATCAAGTTTTCACATCCCTTTGAGGTCGCTCATGAGTCTTTTGAAAATTTCAATTTTGTGCTGAAATAGAAATTTTGGGGGAGTAATATCACAAATAAAAATGCACTAAATATCATTAGTCCAAAATTTGCTTTGTTATGTAAATATTTTGTGTCTTTTGAAGGTTTCAAGTTTGTATGGAAAACTTCTGAAGGAGGATATTGATTTGTGTGATGATATGTCAATAGGCTCAGCTGAAATACAAGTAAACAACAAATCTGTGATCAAACTAAATTCAAAAGAGCTCGGTGATAAGGATCATTTTCACAGACATTTGGCCTGCACAAAGTAATAAGTTTTGACAAAAATGGGCTGAGAGTATTGGATTCGTGCTTGATTTTTCCAAACTACCCTTAGCCGCAACCCTGAATGACGTTTCTCGTTAGCTCTTCAGAATTTTTGTTCTCGTGTTAATCTCCTCTGCTATGCGGAAGCATTGACCTGGAGTGATGATCTTCTTTGTTATATGTAAATATAGACCTGAAGCTCTCATCAGCACATACAAATAATCATCTCCTCTGTTATACTCACATGTAAAATGAGTTTTAAAAGAGTTTCTTTTAATTAAAACACATTTACTAGTGATTATTATCATTTTGGCATCAAAATCTGCTTTAAAATCAAACAATTTTTGTGATCTGCGAACAATAGTACATGATATGCAGACAACAGTAACCACAGTTTTTGTACTGTTGTTCGCACATCCTTCAAAATTCTTTGTATGATTCAAAGATTTACATATTGAGTTATAAATCACATTTATGATTGATGATTTATCAACTAATCTTAAAATCTTTGATTTTTGTTCGATATGGGGACAATAGTGTCATTCGCACATCACATGATATGCTTGCTACAGTAGCATCCGCACATCTTTCAAACACTTAGATAGTTTTAAGATTCTTTTCATCTTATTTAATATAGTACTTTGAACAGTGCTCAAAGATCGTCAATTGATCAATGGGCAACAGTTATTTGTACTTGTGACAACTTTCATCAACTATCTTTTGATTTTCCATTGCACATCTGCACAAAACAATTCAGATCATTAGTTCTTTTGACATTGACATGTATTATCATGATAAAATTTATGAACATCAAATTTAATGACAGTGATTTTAGTGATTTCAGTTGATATGCAGATCACAGTTTCAACTGATCTGCGGAAAACAGAGTTCACTGTTTCATCTTATCTGCGGGCAACAGTGTTCGCACATCTTGATCTGCGAACAACAGTGTCCACAACTTTTGAAATTTTAAGATCCAAATTTTACTTTCTTGTGATCAAAGCAGTTGATTTGTTTATTTTGAAAAACATCTTTGACACATATACTTTGGTCTTCTAGTCATTTCTCTTGACATGTGTAATTAATTGTACCCTACAGAGATCAAATTTTCAATTATGAAATGACTTGCACACATTCAATCTATATTCATAATACCACATCCTGTCAATCCAGATTTTCTCATAATTTATTTGAATATGACATTTTCTCCCCCCTAAAGTTTTAATTTTCTTAGAGAAGAAAATTTGAACTTTTCTTATTAACTATTATAAACAATTATGAACCAATCACAAGTATGATCAAAGTCACCTTTATTTTGTTTTTCTTTGACAGAGAAGTACCTTTTTAAGAACAAATGTAGATAAGAAAAAAGATCATGTCACATCAATAATCTTCACACAAAGTAAAAGAAAGTTTTGAATAGACATAGACAATATTTCACTATGTAAGATGGGCACAGAGTTTAGAATAAACTTACTTTTCAACACTTAGTGATATTGTTATCATGTTTTTGTTTGATTAAGTATGTCAAGTATGTGACCCACACTTAGAAACATCTTAGAAGTTCCACTATCTTCAAAACATGCACTCAGGCACTTTAACAATCAGGTCACTTACAATGTAATCCGTGGAGCTTTGGGTTATAAATTAATAGGTGGTTCCCCTTGGGAATCTTCTTTACTTTCCAATTTTTGGAATTGACACTGTTCCACTTTGGGAATCTTTTGACTCTTGGTATTGTTTCTTTTTGGAATCTTTTGTACATCTTGAGGTGTTCCAGGTCTATAGATCACTACAACAAAAGAGACCTTGTGTGAAACCTCAGGTCTGTGGATACCACAACAAAGAAGTTCACAGATGTTTGCTCAACACGTATTTTATTGCGTCATTACCTGATATGTGTAAGTAACTCTACATGCAGTCTATCAGAAAAGTGATGTTGGACCTGAATTGTAGTCTAATATTATCAACACAGTCAAAGTCAACAAAAGTCAACGTCAACGGTCTAAGTCAACGCAAAAGTCAAGACGACGCGTTCGGGACGAAGATTAGAGACAAGACGTTGAAGACGTAAAAGATTACGGGTTTAATAGTTAATAAATATATTTTGTGTCAACAAAATATATTTAATTAATTTTAGTCTTTTATGTGTTTTAATTGTATTTTTCTTATTGTCATGTTTTATTTTATAGTCTACGGTCTTAAGTGTCATTAGTCCAAAGTGTCATTAGGCTATAAATAGTATAGTGCAATTAGGGTTTTGGTTAAGCTTGTTTGAGCTAGTGATTGAGGGTTTTCATTGTAACATCTTTTGCAATCCATTTTAAAGATCAAATCTGGGTTTTATTTGTGGTCTTCAAGTGTTCATCTCATATTCATCACATTTTATATCATTTGATCCAAAATCTTTACAAATTACTGATTCAAATCTGATATTGGGACCAACAAATGGTATCAGAGCATAATAGGGATCCAATTGAATCATTTTGTTGAAGATCATTGCTGTTTTTTGAAGAATTTTTAGAAATAGAAGAAGGGTTTTTAGAGTGAGAAAACGGATCTGGTGTGTTTCTAGAGAGAAACCAGATCTGGAATTTAAAACTTCATCTAAATCTTCAGATCTACAACAATTTGTTGTAGATCTACTCTTGTTACCATCAAAAACATCATCTCAACATCAAATTTTACAAGAAATCAAAAGAAAATTTTCAGATCTGAGTGTTTTGTCTCACACACAGTTGTGTGTGCGTTCTTGGGGCTTCAAATCTCGATCTTGCGACACTAGACCACACCTGAACGAAAGTTCAAAAAATCAATGCCAAACTACAATTTCAGAAATTTTTGCGACACTAGATTTTGACTTTACGACACTACCTTTGTTAACCTGTGTACCTGTAACCAAAAACCATAACCAACACCTTATTCACCCAACATAAAAAAAACAAAAAAACAAAAGCCCAGGTCTATATTTCAACAAAACCAAAAACAAACCACAACCATAACCCATAAACTTTAGCAAAACCGAAACAAATATTTATCCCAAACTCGGCACTCAACCCTACAACCATAACCGTCTACCTCAACCAGTAGAAAGATCTGTTCGTACAAGAGCAGATCTGAGTTTGTTTACAATAACCACCACCATAATTAAAACCCATTTCCGTCCACCACATCATCCAACAATAACCTTACCAGACTACCATTTCAAAACCATAATCGTAACCATCACCCACATTGTTCGTGAGATCTATTAAAAAAAACAAGAACGAAGAAGAAAGAAGTTGATGTTGTGTGTCGCTGCTGTGTTGATGTTGTTGTATGTTGTTATCGTAGTAGCAACAAGTGTTCGTGTGTGTGTTGTTTGAGACGTGAACAAGAACAAGAAAAAAACAAGCAGATCGGATGTTGTTGTTTGTTTAATCAAACGAATGATCAAGAAGAATGAAGCAGCAGGATGTGGATGTTGAGTTTGTGTTGAAGATGATGTTGTAGATCTTGAGATCGAAGAGGAAGAAGCAACAGATCACGTTGTTCTTGTTCTTGCTAGAACTGAATCAAGAAGAAAACAAAAGAAGATTTGCGTGTGTGTGTGTGAATTTGCTGTTGATGTTGTGCTGCTATGATTGTTTGTGTCGTTGAAGATGGAAGCAGCAGCAATAGTTAGTTGATGTTGGTGTTGTTGTTTATGCTTATGAAGAAAGAAGAGAGAATAGTTGTGTGTGTATGTTTAACGTGAGAAAGAGAAGTTGTTTTTGTTAGTGTAGTTGTGTGGATAATGTTTGAATCAAGCAGCATGCTTTAAACAAAAAATAAGGGGACCGGATGATAGGGACCCTTTGAGCGGGTTAGACTCCTAGCCTTTTGTAGTAGGCAAACACTCCCAAGAAATAAGATGGAGAACACAAGACTTGAAACAACTTTTCTTAATTCATTTCCTTTTTTCTAATTAAAACATGCAAAGCCTTAAATAGGCAAATACTAACATGAAACGTGAATTAGAGTGCATTCATCAACATGGAGTTCATGCACTTACCCACTACCTAAACAAACTACCCACTATATGAATTAAACAACTAATTAAACAAAACAACTAAAAAGTAATTAAACAATGAATTGAAAATGTAGGAAAATAACATTCGGCTAACACGTGGATAATACGTATCAATACTCCCGCCCTAAAAAACGTCCTTGTCCTCAAGGACGGGTGCTTGTCCCATGGCGGTCGCCACTCGAGACGTACAAAAGCATTAGGGGCGGTCTCCACATAACGCCAAGATGATTGCCACGGTGGTCTCCACTCGCGTCGCCCGGTTGCGACGTCAATCCGTGGTTCGTGGTTTAGTTTCTTGTCGTTGAACCTTTCGAAAAGCAGCCATGATATCTTTGCCTCTTGTGAATTGGGAAGGCCATTTTCCTTTATGTAGGCAACCGATATTGGAAGTGCATGTGTTGTTATGTTAACAAATGGAACAAGACATTCTTTTTCATTCAAGTTGGTAATTAAATCTTGAAAATGATGGTAGTAGTTGGTTGTTCGGTTCTTGTGGATATTTTTTTTGAGGGATGGTGGTTGTGATGATTGAATGACTAGAGGTGTTGGTGGTTGTTGCACGAGTGTTTCTAGCAAGGTTGCTGGTGGACATGGTTGTGATGATGGTGACGGGGTTAGGGTTGTTTTGGGTGTTGGAGATGGCAGTGTGGTTTCTTCGGGTGTGGTAATTTTGACCAAGTGATCAATTTTTGCGGTAAAGCTTTCGATGGTTTTAATAAGGTTGGCTAGTTGGGTGGTTATATTGGTAGTGTAGGTGGATGAACTTGTGTTAATAGTGATGATTTGGTTGATTTGATCGGAGATGGTGAATGGAAGGTCATCGGAAGACGATGAATCCTTACGGGGCGGCATAATGGAAGGATGAGACGTCAATGAAAGCACCATTGATAGGGACCCTTTGAGCGGGTTAGACTCCTAGCCTTTTGTAGTAGGCAAACACTCCCAAGAAATAAGATGGAGAACACAAGACTTGAAACAACTTTTCTTAATTCATTTCCTTTTTTCTAATTAAAACATGCAAAGCCTTAAATAGGCAAATACTAACATGAAACGTGAATTAGAGTGCATTCATCAACATGGAGTTCATGCACTTACCCACTACCTAAACAAACTACCCACTATATGAATTAAACAACTAATTAAACAAAACAACTAAAAAGTAATTAAACAATGAATTGAAAATGTAGGAAAATAACATTCGGCTAACACGTGGATAATACGTATCACCGGATCTTTAAACTAAAACAAAAAAAGGTGAATTTTAGGGTTGCTATTGTTTAATTGTGCTGGAATTTAACGAATTTTTGAGATGGGTCGGGTCTTGGTTGTCATTATACTGACCGAGAGTTAATGTTTAAATTTTCTTTAAAAGACACGTCTCAAGAGTCGGATATTAGAAAATTTAATTTTTGAGGCGTGTAGAGTGAGTCAAAAGTTTATAAAGAAAAGTGCTGATTGGCCGGGTTATTATTATTATTCTTTGGGCAAAAGTTTTGTCAGTTGAGACCAAAATATTTCTGTCTATGACTGAGTGTTATTGTAATTCTTTTGGCTTAAAATTTTGTCACTTGAGATAGAAATATCTTCGTCTTGACCGGGTACTTTCAAATTCTTTTTTCATTGAGCCGAGTTGTTTGAACCGAAAGTTTTGAAGGGTAAAGGTGTTGGAGTTTGAGTTGAGACGAACAATTATTTTTCCAAGGGGAGAATCATTCAACAAATTTTGGGAAAAATATTTTTTTTCTGTATTTTTAAATATCAAGGGTCAAAATGTGAATTTCCGATGAATACAAGTCTGCACAGCTTATGTTTGACTCATTTGTTGCTTTGAAGAAAGAAAAATTGTCGGATCTCTTTGATAGATTTATTACTGTTGTAAATAATCTAAAGAAGCATGATCCTGAACTCACAAATTATGAACAAATTCAAAGGCTTCTTGAATCTCTTCAACCAGAATGGAGTCTTCATGTTAAAAATCTTAAGAAAGAGAGAATGTTTTCAGATTACAAGCTGTTGGATGTGATCGACAAGTTGAAATCTTTTGAGTTGGATATTAAAAGAAAGGAAACTTTTGAAGCAATGATCCAACCACAAACCAACACACCGAATGTTGCTATCATTTCATCTATGATTAGCAAATTTGATTACAAACCGTTTAAGATGATGGAAAAATTGAAATCGATGGTAACCAATTCCGATTCGCTTGTTGAAATTGAGGAGACTGTGAAAGAAAATTAGTTGAAGGTTAGTTATGATGATGATATGGAAGAAGAGGATTTAAAATGGCAAATTAAATCATTAACTGTGAGAGCACGTCGGTTTATGGGGAGAACTGGGAGAAATGTTTGTACTGAGGATAAGATTGAGATTGGAGAGGTTCAGAGTCAAATCAACTATGCTTTAATGACAAAGATTATGGATGTTCAAAAAGGGAAGAGTAAATGTGAAGAGGAATGTGAAGAAAGTCTGAAAGATGATGAACGAAAGAAGAAAGCTGAGGATGAAGAGACGCTGAAGGAAAAGGAAGAGGAATGCAAAAGAAACACAAGGGTATGCAACTGCGATAAAGCCCTTGCTGTTGAAAAAGTCATTATGGGACTTCCTTATGAGAAAGTTCAAGACATGTGTTCATCTGCATGCAGAGTTCGTCTTTTTGGTGTGTATAAAGCTAATAGACTTTTGTTAACAAATCAAGATAAATTAACCACCATAAATACAGAACTTAAAAAGAATGAAGTTTCTTTTTCGATAAAACTCAATGAAGATTTGGCTGAAATTGATCTTTTGAAAAGAAATCTTTATGAATGAAACATCGAAATAAATTTGTTAAGTGAAAGACTCATATTAGCACAGTTTGAATCCACAAAACTTCAAACCAAACTTGACAAGTGGTCTGTTGCTAGTATGAAAATGAATGAACTTGCTTCAAAATAAAGGGGGGCTAGGGTAAAAGATGGGGTTGGGTATGACACAGATGCTCAGACGGTTTTCCGCCTCCATTCACTTTGTGTTATTCACCTACACCAAAACCCCATCCTAAAAATGATTTGTTTGAACAAGAATTTAACAGTTTGCATGCAGGTTTAGAGGAAGTTAATCTGAAGGAGGTGCGAGATGATTATGATTCTTTGTCTGGTATGGGATATAGTAAAACGGGTACTGACAGTCAAGCTAATGATTACTCAGTCCCTGTTGTTTCTAATCCTGTAATGGTTGTTACTTTTAATTTCTTTGATAAGTTTAAAGCAGGTGAAATTCCTACCTTTGAGCCTGTCAGGAGTGAGAAGGAAGAGATAATTCAAGAATCATCTCATCATCAAGCTGCAACTACATCAACACACTCAATTATCATCAATCAAGATCCGTTGGAAGCAGAGGTACTTATTGAAGAATGGACAAGTTCAGATGATGAATCAAAGACAAAGGAGAGTCTCGGAGATTCGAAGATCAAGATGTCATCTGCAACTGTCAAATCTGAAATGCTTCCAAAACCTGAATCAAGTCTAATCAGGATCTCATTTCCAACTTCAAGACAAGTCAGTCTTCGATCCAGAGCTCAAAAGAAGAAGCCTTTACCTCTGTCCATAATATCTCAAGTTTATAAAAGACTTGAGAACAAGCAAGTGAAGATCTCATCTCCCATCCAACAACCCACAACTCAACAAAAGAAGCCATAAGTCTTCCAACAAGTCGCATCATGTTCAATGAAAGCCCCACCCCCAGCTACTCCACACGGGCCGGTCAAGCATCAAAAGCCATTCAAGGCTTGCTTCAAATGTGGAAAGGATGATCATGTGCTCAAGAAATGCCCAAAAGGACATGCTTTGGACGATAAAGGCAAAACAAATTGCTTCTCCGGATCAGAGTCTAGAAAGAATCCTCCACATGGTAAAGGTAAACAGGTTTGTTTCTTTGATTTTTAAGTTAATAATCATACATCTTTGAATGGTCGGATGACGAACATTCCATCCCTACCTTCTCATGTGAAGCCGGTTTCACATGACTCAAAGATGAATGTGACAAAAGAACCAAAGCTAAAATCTTTTTCCTCGGGGCTTAAACAGAAAATGATTTCCAAATTTAATTCTTTCAAATCGAAAACGTTTGAATCTAAACAAATTTGGCAAATTAAAAGAAAAGAGGAAATGGGAATAGATACAAGAATAGGTTGTGTGCATAGACAGGTGATACTGATGAAAATGGAACGCCCAGGACTACGATGGCCTGGGTTCCCCTTTCTAACTAATCTGTTAATGAGTGCAGGAACATTTAAGGAGGACTGTTAGTAATCCGGTTTATTGACAGAAAATGTTCCTTATTCAAATTTTAAGGCGAAACAAACAGGTTATGGTTTTGGTATCTTATCCACATTTTGGATTTCTCTCTGATTTTCACATATATATTTTCATAGCCGTTGCATTTTTCTTGATAACTCATTTATTATCTTTTGATAAAGTAATATGGAAGACGTTTCTTTGGTAATTTCTATTTTATATATAGTAGATAGTTTTAAAAAAAATTAAAAAAAAAGATTTTAAAAAAAGATTAAAAAAAACAAAACAAAAAAACTATGGAGTCTAACATTTTTACTTGTATTTTTATTCAAGTTTTCACATCCATTTGAGGTCACTCTTGAATCTTTTAATTTTTTTTTTTTCAATTTTGCGCTAAAATAGAAATTTTGGGGGAGTAATATCACAAATGAAAATGTACTGAATATCATTGTCCAAATTCCTTTTTGTGTAAATATTTTTTGTCCTTTTACAGGTTTCAGATATGTGTGGAAAGCACCTAAAGAAGGACGTTGATTTGTGTAATGATGTGTCAATAGGCTCAGCCCGAATACAATTAGACAGCAATTTTGTGATCAAACTAAATTCAATAAGAGCTTTGTGATGAGGAGTACTTTCACAGACATTTGGCCTATATAAAGTGATAAGTTTTGACAAAAAGGGACTGAGAGTATTTGTTTCGTGCTTGATTTTTCCCAAATACTCCTTAGCCGTAGCCCTGAATGACGCTTCTCGTTAGCTCTTCAGAATTTTTTGTTCTTCGTGTTAATCTCCTCTGCTATGTGGAAGCATTGACCTGGAGTGATGATCTTCTCTGTTATATGTAAATATAGACCTGAAGCTCTCATCAGCACGTACAGATAATCATCTCCTCTATTATACGTCAGTATAGACCTGAAGCGCTAATCATCTGTAAATCCCACATAAAGCTAAGCTCGCAATGTTTCTACATCAAGTTCATTGTTTGAAGCTTCATTCATGAAACTCAAACTCCATTTCACCTCCAAAAATACATTCACCTTGATCACTTGATCTGGGTTTATGTCCCTCCAAATTATAAAAAAAATCTTGCTGAATCATCTAAACTCAAAAAGTCATGAAGTCAAAACAAGTCACTTTGCTGAATGTCTGTGGAAACCGAGTTACCCGAGTTTCTTCAAAGTGAACCAAAATCATGATAAGATCGTCACAGTTTGTTTGTTGAAAAGAACAAGGTATGACTTTAAATGGACAAACATATTGACAATCTAGCCAAGTCTTTGTTTCTCCTGATCATCGCTCGAAACACATTATTTGATATCCTTCATGAAAATTTCGTTTATTATCCTTATTTTATGTTTGGGTTCTTGAGTCTTGTTGGTCATGTGTACCTTATGGGATGTGTTCTCTTTGTCTAAAATATTTGTGATCTTGTCGGACTCTTCATCTCATTTTCAAATTTTTAATTTTTCAAAAGATAAAAATTAAAAAATAGTGTTCGTTAGATTTTAATAGTTTATATTAAAAAAAATAAAAAAAGGGATTTTCATTTCAAATTATTTTCAAGTCTTCCATATTATGCTATTAATATGCTATCATTTTCACATGCATTTCACGGGAAATTGCACACACAAACGGACACGCGTTCGCTTGTTTTCATACACAAATAAACACGGGTTTATTTTGTTTAATGAAATGATCTAATGAGAAATCTAGAGATTTTGTTTGTGATTGTGTTACAGATATCTGCTGCAAATGATGTCGATCATCAGTTGAGCAAAGCACCTGACCAGAGAACTTGTTCCTTAAAGTTTGCAGAAGATACCGAGCTAGGAATCCTACTCCTACATCTTCTGAAGCACTCAAGAAAAGATTGTTGGAAAGTCGTTCCAGATTTTACGAAATGATGCATAGAAAATGGGGGAGCACGCAACATGAAGGAGCATACAATATGGGGGAGCTTGTGAGATAACAGATCTTCAGCAACAAAATTTGGCAAGCATCAGTCTTGGGGGAGTTTTGTTGGAGCTAAAGTTAAGAGTGAAGCTTACCAAATTGAAGATTCAACAATATTGACTTATCGGTGCTGAACACGATGCAAGACGTTGATAATAATAGACTATGGGGGAGTATTTTTGGACCTGAATTGTAGTCTAATATTATCAACACAGTCAAAGTCAACAAAAGTCAACGTCAACGGTCAAAGTCAACGCAAAAGTCAAGACGACGCGTTCGGGACGAAGATTAGAGACAAGACGTTGAAGACGTAAAAGATTACGAGTTTAATAGTTAATAAATATATTTTGTGTCAACAAAATATATTTAATTAGTTTTAGTCTTTTATGTGTTTTAATTTTATTTTCCTAATTGTCATGTTTTATTTTATAGTCTAGGGTCCTAAGTGTCATTAGTCCAAAGTGTCATTAGGTTATAAATAGTAAAGTGCAATTAGGGTTTTGGTTAAGCTTGCATGAGCTAGTGATTGATGGTTTTCAATGTAACATCTTTTGCAATCCATTTTAAAGATCAAATCTGGGTTTTATTTGTGTTCTTCAAGTGTTCATCTCATATTCATCACATTTTATATCATTTGATCCAAAATCTTCACAAATTACTAATTAAAATCTGATATTGGGACTAACAAGTGAAAAATTCACCAATGCACTTAGATGGAACTTAAACACAACTTGAACATAAAGAACTTTTAGTTTTATCACCAAAATGTTTACTTTTCAGATTTACTGTTTGTCAACGAACCCATAGTCCCACACTCAACATTATGATCAGTCAGTCTTTATTGATTTGAAAAATATGTAAAAGACTAAAATGTGATTTTAAAATCATTTCTCTTATGTTGCTCAATCCAACATTTCTCTTTTATTTCGTACTCCTGCCATTTTTTTTATTTTATTCATTTATTTAGATGACAATGACATATGATCAAGGTTCATAGTTGATCATACCAATGGCTTGAACTAGATGTTCAAATCTCCTTGATCAAAAGTCTTGGTAAAAGGATCAGCCAATTGGTTTTCAGTACTTACTTGCACTAACACTATTAAACGTTTTTAGAATTATCACGTAGAAAATGATATCTGATTTCTATGTGTTTGGTTTTAGAGTGTTGTACTGGATTACTTGTGATAAAGATTGATGCAATATTATCAATATAGATTGGGGTTTTCAAGAAGTTAAACCCATAGTCCAGCAGTTGGTTTTGACACCAAAGGACTTGTGAGCAACAAGTTGAAGCAGCAATGTATTCAGCCTCTGCAGTAGATACAGAAACATTGGTTTATTTCTTACATTGCCATGAGATTAACCTTGGACCCAAAAATTGACATCCCCCAGTAGTTGATTTTCTGTTTAGATTACATCCACCATAATCACTGTTAGTGTATGCATGTAATTCAAAATTTCCCTCTTTAGGATACCACAAACCCAATGCAGTTTTCCCCTTGAGATATCTGAATATACGCTTGACAGCTTGAAGGTGGGATTCCTTAGGTTTTGCTTGATATCGTGCACACAAGTAAACAACAACACATGATATCTGGTCTGCTTGCAGTCAAAAACATCAAAGATCCAATTATTGATCGATTGTATGTTTGATCCACAGCTTTTCCACTTTCATCATGCTCCGACTTGTGAGCTTTATCAAGTGGTGTTCTTATGGATGAACATCTTCAAATGAGAACTTTTTAAGAATCTTCTTGATGTACTTCTCTTGATTGATAAAAATTCCATCTTTTGCTTGGGTAACTTGTAATCCAAGAAAGAAATTCATTTCACCCATTGAGCTCATTTGAAAATTCCATCTCAACATATATTTGAACTAAAAGAAGATATTTGTTCTTTTGTTTAAGGAAGAGAGTCTGATCAATCCTTCCTCTTGTAAAACCATTTTGCAACAGATGAGATGACAAGGTTTCATACCACTTTCTTGGAGCTTGATGTAAGCCATAAAGAGCTTTGTCAAGTTTCATCACTTTGTGTGGAAATTCTTTGTCTTCAAATCATAGAGGTTGTTGAACATACACTTCTTTATTAATGACACCATACAGGAATGCACATTTGACATCCATTTGATACACTGTAAAATTCATGTATGCAAAATATGCAAGAAATAATCTGATAGCCTCAAGTCTTGCCACAGGAGCAAAAACATCTTCATAATCAATACCCTCTTCTTGAGTGTATCCTTGGGCTATCAATCTAGCTTTGTTCTTGATGACAATGCCATGTTCATCTGATTTGTTTTGATATAACCAACGAGTACCAATGGCATAATGTCCTTCAGGTAAATCAACTAGTGTCCAAACATTCTGAATTTGAAATTGTAGAAGCACGTCTTGCATAGCTTCAATCCAACTTGAATCTTTAAGTGCCTTAGAAATGTTATTTGGCACTGTTTGAGATAAGAAGCATGACTAGAGAAATATATTTGCATTGTCATTCAAACTTCCAATTATATTAGATTGAGGATGGTATTTGTGAATCCTAGACGTAGGAACAGAATCAACAACCACCTAATTTTCCAGATTTGTATAATTGAAATCTTGAATGGTTGTGGTATGAATGGAAGGATCAGATTCATGTGGTGAGTTATGAAAATAATTTTATCCATCAGCAGATACAATTCATCACTTTCAGCATTAGGATCTGGTGGTGGAACACAATCATCAAAATTTGCATGAATATCTGGATTTGACAAATCAGGGTACTTTGAGGGAAAAAGTAGAATAACTTCATCATCAGATTCTCCCCCTGAGCTATAACCTGCAGAATCATCAAATGAATTAGTATTCAATGAAGTAGTCAAAGCATCTATATCAAATAACCAAGCTGGACCATTTATGTCTTTTGGAAAAGAGTTTTCATGAAACTCAACATTCATTGATTCCTCAATAATGTTGTGTTTTGAAATGTAAACTCTATATGAAATAGATTGTGACGAATATCCTACAAAGAATCCATCAAAAGCTTTTGCATCAAATTTAGCTAAGTGGTCAGAGGTATTTAACACAGATACATGACAACCAAATGATCTAAAGAAACCAATTTGAGGTTTTCTTTTAAAGAGCAGTTCATATGGTGTTTTGTTATGATCTTTGACTATGAGACTTCTGTTTTGAACAAAACGAGCAGTTGATACAGCTTCTGCCCAAAAAGTAATCGGCAGTTTTGAATCGGCTAGCATTGTCCTTACAGCTTCGATTAATGTCCTGTTCTTGCGTTCTACAACTCCATTTTGTTGTACTGTTCTAGCAGCACTGAACTGTCTATCAATTCCTTTACATGCACAGAAAGACTCAAACACTTCATTTTTGAACTCAGTACCATTGTCACTTCTCATTAATTTGACTTTAGTATCAAATTGATTTTCAATTTTAGTAATGAAAGTTTTCAAGATTTCAGCAGTTTCACTCTTTTTGTACATAAAGAATACCGAAGTGAATCTGGAAAAATTATCAATCACCACAAGACAGTATTGTTTCTTTGAGTGACTCAAAACATTTTTAGGGCCAAAGAGGTCCATGTGCAAAAGTTTAACAGGTGTAACATTTGAATTAACAATTTTTGTCTTGTGTGATTTTCAATGTTGTTTTCCTTTTAAGCATGCAAAACACTTGACAATGAAAGAAAACATCTTTTGAGGTATTCCCACTACATGATCATGCTTAACCAGGTTATTCATATTATTGTAGTGAGTGTGACCAAGACGTCTATGCCAAAGAACTAATTCATCAATAAATGCTTTTGAAAGCAGACATGTCTCTTGCATGTTATCAGACAAAGAACTTATATCCATCATGTAGATATTGTTATGTCTTGGAGCTCTCATTTGGATCCATTCTTCTGGTATTTGATATCCAGGATTCAATATGTAACACTCAGCAGAACTTGTCATGAAACATTGTTTTTGTATGACTTGTCACATATTTGTGTAACACTCAGCAAGTTGTACTTGAGTTGTTCACAATAATTGACATTGTCAAAACTTAACGATCCATTGCTGACCGTTCCTTCACCAGTAATCCATCCTCCACCATCACCAAATGCTACATATGATCCTTTCTTTGATTGATATTGATCAAGTAACTGTTGATTTCCTGTCATATGTCTTGAGCAACCACTATGATAGGTTCAATTGGATCGATGATATCGCTCAATGATCAGAATGATTCATACACAAACACAGTTCAATCATAAACACAATTCATTACTAAATAATTCTCTTGTATTTGATGATCAAAGCAAATCTGCAGTACAAATGTAGGAGAAAATAAATCACACACACTTAGTTCTCTCTCTAAAGTGAATATGTGAATCAGACTCTCTCCTCACACTCTCTCACTACATGCTTTAAGCAACAAAATACATTTTAGGGAAAATAACAAAATAAACCTTAAACTATACATAAATGTATAAAATAAGTACAAAGTAAATCTTAACTGGAAATAACCCTAACAGTACTCCCCCTAAGATTTATCTTTGGACTTCATCAAAAATCTTCACAGTTTTCATCTCTAGCTTTTTCAGCTCCAATCTCTCTCACCAATCTTCAGATTCTTCTTTGACATCCAGCAACTCTTTTCCTTTATATTCTTCTTGCTCTTTCAACGCTTCCTCGATGCATGACTTGAATTTTTCTGCAACTTTTGCTTGTCTTGGTTTTGAATCGTTTGTGAGAATTGAGCAGGCATTCATACGTCTTAGAGAATCAAGAGTTAAACCTGCAAAATCAATGTTAGCGTAAAATTCAAATGGCATTTCTTTCCCTTTGACTTGCACTTCCAATGTACCCTTTGCAGTCACGCGCATAAACTCTATTTCTGGTATATCAACTTTCACAAGGTTAGCATTGAGTAATGCCTTCCTTACACGTATCTTCTCTGGCGCAGCTGCTATCACCTCGATCATCACCACAAACAAGTTTCTATCAGCTTCAGCAACTTTGTCTTTGCATTTTTCCATTCTGTAACTTCTCAGGTGATCAATGTAAGATGGATGCAATAATTTCAGCTCAAATGTACTGAATAAGGTAATCATGTCCTTATCCCAATCATCCATATTTCGTACAATTTTCAACTCAAAAGTTTCCTGATTGTAGAAAACTTTAAGAATTGGCTTAGTCGCTTGAGAACCATCAAACACTTTTAACCCCGGATCAGTCACCTTGTCAAAGTATTCGTCAGAAAATTCTTCTAAGTACATATCCTCACTTACTACCAACTTCTTTTGCTTTCTTGTTTTCTTCGATTGAACATAGGCACTATCCTCCTGTTGACCTCTAAATTCCAAATACTTCGGTAACTGGCTTATCCCAGAATCAAGCAGCATTACGCATTTATCACCACGCTCAGCATGCGTGTGATTGATCAATCTCAGCTTGTGCAACTCCTTCAAATCTTGCACCTCTAATTTGAAAATACTAGAGTAATAATGGTATACATCGCATAAACCATTAACTCTTTTAATCATGAGAGCATCAAACACTTCGTCATATTTCCACGCTATGATTTTTACCTTCTTGGACTTTTCCGGTACGATCATCGAATCAAGAAGTTCAGCAATCGACTGACCCTTGCTCAGCAGTGATCTCACAACATCACCTGCTGTGGCTGATTTATGCCATGATTCACGTACATCCATGGGTATATTGTATGCCTTCACCTCACTTGGAAACATATCCATCAACTCATGCCTCTTTTTGTGCGCATTCTCTGGTAAAGCCATTACCGGTATCTCTTTTGGTCCGAGAACTTTGTATCTCTTGGTCAGCTCATAGTACTGAGGGTTGTTGTAATCCAGATAAAACATCCGATTATACATCTTCTCAGTCTTCATAAAGCTTACAACAATTTTCTTCAGAGATTCATGTTTCAACTTCTTCAAAGTTCTGTATGGATAGTTCCTCGAACTCAACCATTCTCGCATATTTCTGCTGGACATCTCTTCCGGATTTTGATGATAAAGCTCTTGTGGAGGTAAATCTTCGATATTCAAACTTTCTTGTAACGGTGTCCACTCACCCATTTCAACTATAAATTCTTTCTCATCAGCAGCAGCTTTATCTTGTGCAGTCACACATTTCTCATACTCTTCATTAATTTGACTCACAGTCAGCCCATTCAGATACATTGCATTATACTTCATCTTCTCAAGATACGCAAAGCGTTCAGACAAGTCAGCTGGAATCTCATGATCAGGATTGGCTTCAGGCTCAGCTTCTGGTTCAGACTCAGTAAAATCAATATCGTCTAAGTCATCTAGTGCCTCTATCATAGGTGCATTATCAGTTTGAACCGGCTCAAACTGACTTACTTCTTCTGTCATAGTTTCAGGCACATTCTCAACCATTTCAACTACTTTAGGCACTTCTTCAACCAATACAGATTCAGATTGAATCGGCTCAATCTGAACTGTTTCTCCAGTTTCAGCTACTTTCACAGTATCATCAACCTTTGCCATTTCTACCACCTCAGTTTCAGCTACAGTCACAGATTGAATCGGCTCAATCTGCACTGTCTCATCAGTTTTTGCTTTCTTTGAACCAGATGCTTCTTCAGTAATCTCCGGCACAGCATCTAACTTTCTTTTTCCCTCAGCCTTGTCAGAATTGACAGAATCAGCAGCAGCTTCATCGGGAATAATAATTGGAGATTCAACCCTTATGCCCACATTTGTCGTGCCACGTGCTCGAGTATAATAGACTTTTGCTTCTTGAGAAGGTTCAGTCACTTCCATCACCTCATCTGAAAAATCTTTGTCTGATGTGGACCCTGACTTCTTTGATCGAGTTTCTTCCAACCATTTCTCCAACATTTCTTTCTCAGCATCAAGAGTATTACATTCAGCCTTCAACTCTTTATAATCATATTTCAGATTTTCATATTCATCCTTCAACTTATCATACTCAGCCATCAACTCTTCATGTTCAGCCTTCAACTTAACATGATCAGCATCCAACTCCTTGAATGTTTTCAGATTCTGATTATGAATAGTCCAAAACTCTTCAAATCTTTTCTTCTTTCTATCATTTGATGCTTTCAACTGTTCATTAGCATCTAAGAGTTTTGCCACCATCTCTTCTAATTTAACAATCCTCTTTTTATCCTCATTCTCATCAACACTTGAACCAATTTTTGGCGAAGACTCCAAAACTTGTTCAATGTTTTCAGCAACCGGAGATGATGTGGTGGGTATATCAACTGGAAAAGTAATGCCAGCATCAGTGTCATCAACTATCTGTGCAATAGTCTCTACCTCGGCCATTACTTCCTGAGCGATCTGAACAACATCTATCTGTTCAGGCTCATCAACACATGCTATCAAACTTGGTTTCTCCACAATCACAGACTTAGATCTTCGAGATCTAACATACTGAACAGCAATATTCCTTGGAGTTTCAATGTCAACCTCTTCAGCCACACTAGCAACCTCAACAGGTTCTTTACTCGCAACTGGTTCAACAACTTCGACATTTTCTATCTCCAACTCCATTGGTTCAGTTATCTCAATATTCTCTGCCTCCTCTGAAACAGATTCAGCATCATCATCACCATCATTTCCACTATCATCACCATCATCATTTCCACTATCATCATCACCGTCATTTCCATCACTTTCTTCTTCTTCTTCTTCGTCCTTAGATCCATCTTCTTCATCTTCTGGATGACGAGCAGCATACTCATCATCATCCAACAGATTGTCAGGCACCTCATCAACAAGGTCCTGTGGATTAACTATCTCTCCATGTGAAATATGATGATATACTGCTTCAATATCTTCCTCATTATTTGCTATATCCCTCATATAGTCAAATAAATCAACACTTTGAACATTTTCGATACTCATCTTCCTATAAGATAGATCATTCATGTCCTCAGTATACAGTATCCCTCCAACAACACCTACTTCTCTGATGATGGGATATGCAACATTAATCATCAGTTGCAAGAATCTCGGATACATGAGAAACTTGAACCTTTTACCCTTCACAAGATTGAACACAAAACCATTCAAAATCCATTTTGACATGTTAAATGGTTTGTTTTCTGCTATGGCAACTATTGGGGATGCAATGTCAGATGGAAAATTGTCGAAACCAGCACTCCTTCTTGACATGCACTGCTGAATCACATAGCACAGTAACTTCCACTTCTTCCCCAATCTTGCCCTTACAAATTGTGACTTTGGAAATACAGGAGGATGACCCATATTCACAAAGCATGCTTGACATTCAGCATTTGTCAACTCATCATTTGCACCTATCTCATCCTCATCAATCCTTAATGCTGTTCTGATAGCTTCTTCAGATACAGTCAATTCCAATTCTCTTGTGATATTCCCTCTAACAACAGTCACTCCAGCCTCATTTCTAACCACTTCAGCCGTCCTCCAAAACATTTTGATCAATCTTGCATATATGACCGGCTTGGCACACATAGCATAAACATATTTTGTCCTCTTGATAAATCTCATCATGTCTCTATATCCTTCAGTCTCAGGAATAGACTCATCCAAACAGGCAACTAAATTGTGCTTGGGCTCAAACTTCAAATTCTCCATCTGTTAAAACAAAAACAAAACACAAACAAGACAAATGTGTTAGACTCTTCATTGATAAATTTCAAATTTTCATAAGTGTTTCAACAAAAAGTTATAAAAGTAAAACATTCACATAATCATTTTAACTCCTAAATTGATCTAACAAACTGATTTTCATCATTTTGATCAAAACAACTTTGAATTTTAATGATCATACAACATTTTGCAATTTAACATTTTAACACTTAAAACACAAATTTGACATTTATAAGATGAAGTTGTTTAACATGTTTTAGTTCAGTTTTAACAAGGATTTGTCACTTTTAACAACATATTTCATCATTTTGAAGTTAACATTTAAGAGCATTCAACAGGTCATCAATGGCGGTTTTGACAGTTATGAACATTTTGGTTGATTCTGTTGTTTTTAAGGAATTTTGTTGCAAATTAATGATTGATTGTTAATGATCGACAGTTCTTGCACTTAAAACAACATTCGATTTCAGTTTTAACACGCAAAATCAAAGTGTCCATTCAGTGATCAAAAACACTGTTCATCATCGTTTTTCATTTTACCGATCGATTTGCAGGTTTATCAAGATCAATTCACTTAAACAATACCTTATTCAATCGATCAGACTTGTTACAGAACAAACGATTGAATATGATAATCAAACGATTTAAGTGCAGGGGATTTTCTTGAAAGTGTGAGTGAAAAATGATAAGTGTTTGTGAAGAGGCGGGTTTTTATATGGTTGAAAAATTAGGTCAAACATGAGGTGTCGGGTCAACACTTTGGGACGGGTAAGCATAAAAGCCCAATAAGCCTTGACGGGTCAAGCACTGTTGAGCCGTGTCAGTCACTGTTGGGACGGGTCAAGTACTTAGGACGGGTCACAACATGAGACGAGTCAACACAACACCATGTAAAAACACTTGACGGGTCAATCACTGTAGAGACGGGTAAGTCACTGTAGAGACGGGTAAAGGTTAGGAACAACTACACCTGTTTGGTTTTACTCATCACCCGGCAGCATAGTAATCTTCACAACATCACCCGGCTTGCATAGTGATCTTCATCACCCGGCAACACAGTTGTCTTTTATCACCCGGCTTGCTTTCTTCATCACCCGGCAACACAGTTGTCTTCTATATCACCCGGCATGCTTTTCTCCATCACCCGGCAACACAGTTGTCTTCTATATCACCCGGCTACATAGTGTTATTCACTTACACGGCAAGATAACTTCTCTTTTACCCGGCTGTATAGTGATAACCTTTCTTCACCCGGCTGTATAGTGACACAACTTATCACCCGGCAGATGTCTATGACTTCTTCACCCGGCATAGATTTGACATGTTCATTGCCCGGCTATACAGTAGTCATATTATCTTTACCCGGCTTCACTTCTTTTTCTCAATCACCCGGCTCATATCAGACACAACAACTTTACCCGGCTGAACAGTGTATTCATTACCCGGCAGAACAGTTGTTTCTGATATCTTTGCCCGGCTACAACACTTGAGCAATTTTTCTCAAATTTCTCGTCTGTTGACTTTTTCAACTGCATTTATTGCACCTGCAAACATTCTCGACATATTAATTAGACAAGACATCCTTAATAGACTTTGTCACATTAAATATCAACAACATAAGACAAGTCAATAAAATTAATTCTAATTAATTCCTTTTTCTTTTTCTTTTTCAAAAAAATGTTTTTGTTTTTGCACAACCAACATTTTTATATCCCGAAGCAATTTCTAAAAAACACATCACAAGACCTTGGGTTTGTTTTTACCATATCCAATACCTTTGCTTTTCATACCACATAATCTTGTTCATTCAAAACACACTTATTCAAAATATTTTTGGATTTTTTGCAAATATTTTTCTTCTTCAATTTATTCTCCCCCTAAACTTGAAATTTCTTGAAATTTTAAGGTTAACAAGGATGTCGATGTGTCAATAATGATTCCAAAAGCCTGCACACACAAAGCACACACATTAAAATAAAGACATATGCAATGCAATGCAATGAATCAAAATATCGCAGTGAGATCATACCACACATTATCTGAACATGTTTTGCAAGTTTTGAATAGACATTTGACTTATGTTTGATTGAGTGATGATATGAAAACATACCAATTAGCTCGAGTTGACACACTTACTTTTTCAGTATCATGATGAGATTAAGGTTCGATTAAAATGACTTATGTTACCCACATGTATACATATGTCAACATATTTCCTTATCAACCACCACTTGAATGCTTATTGCACAAAACACCTGGTCACTTACAGTCATAAACAGTGTGGAATCTGGGTTCTATTCGGATTTGGTCCACTTTGGGACTTCTTTTTAATTCCATTTTGGAATTTTTCATTTCCTATCGTTCCCCTTGGGAATCTTCTGAATTCCTTTTTGGAATTTTGTTTGGTGATGGTCCACATTTGGGACTCTTTATGTTCCAACTTTGGGAATCTTTTGCTGCACCTTGAAGCTTGAAAGAGACTTCATGTGAGACTTCAGGTCTGTGGATACCACAACAAAGAAGCTCACGATGCGGTTCATCACACTGAATAGACTGCATCGTTACCCGATCATGCACAACTATCATCACAAGCAATGCATCAAAAGATATATATCTAGACATGTATAGCAATGGAACTTAACACAAAAATCATTAAGTTTAGATTTGTCAACAATCAACTTACTTTTTCAGTCTAATTGCCTGAGCTGTCTAGCACATCAATTAACATTCATCAGTCTTTATTAAAAATGATGTAACAAATAATGTCTAGTGTAACTATCATTTCTCACTTTT
The DNA here is from genome assembly GCA_030867185.1 of Tagetes erecta. Taxonomy (NCBI): domain Eukaryota; kingdom Viridiplantae; phylum Streptophyta; class Magnoliopsida; order Asterales; family Asteraceae; genus Tagetes; species Tagetes erecta. The sequence goes on from CM061497.1 coordinate 11,705,141, forward strand.
TGCAATATTGATTCTTATGACATGATATTTTTTTTTTCTTTTTGCTTTTATATTTTGTTTTTCTTTTATATTTCCTTTTCATGCAACACACACAATGCAAAACATAAAATAAAAGACAAAGGAATCAATATGTGACATCAACTTATTCTATTTTTGGCTTTTATATTTTTCAGATTTTTGTTAGTTTTTCGAAAAATAGAATCAATCATGATTGATTAATCCTATGGATTGAACTAAGAATTCAAACCGGCCTGACAAGAAAGATTTTGTGAAAAGATCTGCAAGTTGTTTGTCGGTATGAACTTTAATCAAAATTATTAAACCTTTTTCAGAGTTGTCTCTTAAAAAGTGATATCGAATTTCGATATGTTTGGTTTTTGAGTGTTGAACAGGATTAGCAGTAATGAACATAGCAGCAGTATTGTCTATGTAAATAAGAGTTTTGAGAAAGTTAAACCCGTAGTCAAGCAATTGGTTTTGTAACCACAAAACTTGAGAACATCCTGCAGATGCAGCGATATACTCTGCTTCAGCTGTGGATACAGAAACGTTGGTCTGCTTCTTGCATTGCCAAGAAACAAGTCTAGGACCCAGAAATTGACATCCACCAGTAGTCGATTTCCTGTCAAGAGCACACCCACCAAAGTCACTATCAGAATAACTATATAATTCAAATTGCCTTCATAAGGATACCATAACCCGAGATTCGGTTTCCCTTTAAGGTATCTGAAAATACGTTTAACAGCAACCATGTGCGACTCTTTTGGATCAGACTGATATCTTGCGCACACACATACATCATACATAATGTCTGGCCTTGATGCAGTAAGATACATCAGTGAACCAATCATCGATCTGTATAGTGTTTGATCAACGGATTTGCCTTTCTAATCCGGCTGTATCTTGCAATTCACATCAGATGGAGTTTGGATAGTCTGACAATCCTGCATCTTGAACTTCTTCAGTAACTTTTCAACAAATTTTGATTGGTTGATAAAAATTCCATCAGCTGATTGTTTAACTTGCAATCCAAGAAAGAAATTAATCTCCCCAATCGAACTCATCTGAAATCTTGACTTCATGATTTCTTCAAACTCTTTGCACAAGGACGCACTTGTTGATCCAAAGATGATATCATCCACATACACTTGAACACATAAGAGTTCTTCATTCTCCCTCTGTTGGTCCATAATGATCGTGATTTCAGTGCTATATTGACTTGTTTAACACAAATAGTCTTGACTTGACCAAACAAAGTGTATAATATCCAAATAAACCCAATAACAAGATTACACACACAAATGAGGTATATAAGCTACAAAGATAAGTAGAATATGCTCCTAGCACCTCAGATTGAACGATTACACAACACAATCAGTGAATAATAGCTTTGGTAAAAGATGTGCAAAAGTTGTATTCAAATGAAGATAAGGTTACAATATATAGCAGTGTTAGGTTCGCTGATAGATTCGCTAGAGCGAATCTATCTAGCGAACCAACACAGGTTCGCTGGGCACATACTCTGTATCTGCGACCTCAGTATCAGGCACATGTTGAACTATCGTCTCCGCCTGTATTTGTACTATATGCTCCTCGCCATTAACCTCCAAATCTATAACCTGGATCGGTTTCTCAAACCTTTGCTCAATTGATTGATTCAGTTGTCTAGATAGGTCGTCCATGTCCATACGCTGATCATCCGACCTCCTCAATCTCTCATTCACCGCCTTTAGTTCAGCACGAATCCCCCGGGCTTTGTTTGCGACCTTCACAAACAGGTTCGCTTCAGTAGCAGTGTCATCTCCAGCCCCGTGCTTTATTCTGTTCTCGCACAACACTTTCAGATCCTCATCACAGAAGGAGAAGACCTCCATTGGATCAAATAGACGGATTTCTGGACGGTCATCTCCTTTTAATCTGATAACTGCCTCACCCGAGCTGTTGTCATAGAACCATTTCAGAAAATCCTGCAGTCTCGGTGGCTGAGTGTCAGGTACCCTAACTCTGGTCATAACCTTCGGTGCTTCGATCTTCAGAACAATCTTACCCTTCCATGAGATCCAATGCCTATCTCTCTTCTGCCTCATTCTCCTAGGCTTTTGGTACCAAAATTCAACAAAATTAGACTTTGCAGCCTCCCGGATTGTAGCTTCGAATGCACAAGCCCTGCCACTATCTTCCTTTCCCAATAACGGAAGTTCGGCCAGTCTACGCAAATCCCACCGAGGTAAAGTGGCGAAGTGCTTTCTATTCTTGATGTAACAGATGTCCCCACCCCTTCGTTTAACCATATAAGCGTCCACCATACTGTTATATTTCCATGCTATAACCTGCCTATCCAGTTGTTTGGTGTTGGGTTCATCCATGTGTTGAAATATCGGCACCTCAGGGACAGCTTCTACTTCCTTCCTAAACCACTCTGACTTGTCTAATTCAACATGCTCGAACTGGTAGCTCACCCCTTTTTCTTCCACCTTATACAATTCCGGCTCATCTTCTAAATCTTCCTCACTATCAGCATCAACGTCAGTCTCTGGTTCATCTATCAGAGTGAAATCCTTACTCGATCCTCCGACCACTTCTTCTCCTTCAAATACATCTAAATCAATACCCATATCCTCGTGAAACTCCTCCTCAACTGCCTTTCCCTTTCCTTTGTCAGAATCCCCAAATACAACATCCATTAACGGATACTTTGCAGCATCCGTTAAGGAGTTCAGTTCAGCCTCAGTCATAGCAGGTTCAGTCCCCTCCTTTTCTTTCAAACTGTTTAGTTCCTTGAAGATCCTCACAATCAGACACTGCTGGTCCTTCATCATTCTACCCATCTCGTATATAACAGTTGATTTCTCAGCATCCTGCTTTTCAAGTTCCTCATACCTACCTTTCATCTCAACCAGTTCTGTCCTCAAACGCTCAACTTCACCCTTTAATTCACCAGCTGATTCACCCGATGTACCCCCAGTATCGTGCCTTGCTTTCTTTGACCCTTCGGCGTGTGCATCAGATCTTTTCTTCGTTCGCTGTTCCCTACCAGCATCTATCTCTGCCTCAATCTCGTCGACCTCTCGTTCAAATGAATAATCTTTTTCCTTTGCGTATGCCTTCCTCTTCTTTATTTTCTTCTCAACTGCCTCAATATTCTCGCCACCCCGTTTCCTTTCAGACTCAATCAATCTCTGTATCTGTACCCATCTGTCTGCCGGGTACATATTCTCCCATAAGTATGAAGGCCTTCCAATACAATCCGACCTCACCGACTTACAATCTTTAAAAATCCTCGAATGCATTTCCCAGATCTTCAGTTCTGCACCCACCACAGGCAGATTTGGCAGTTTATCATTCAGAATCATCTGAATGAATCTGGGGCACATCAACCATTTAATCCCTTTGGTGGCATGGATGTTTTCCAGTAGATAGTTGAAGATCAGCTTTGCGAGATTGGCTTTTTGCCCTAGGCAAAACAGCACCATAGCCCGTGCCCAATCCAGATTCAGTCCGTCGGTTCCCCCTTTCCTATGATCCAGGCACATTATAAACACGTGAGCGATGTACCTCCACTCCTGGATCAGATAGTACTTTACGAATTCCATTTTCTTCTCGCCGGGCATCGGACCCTCATACCCAGCAGTCCGGAGTGCTCCGTACACTTCCTCAGCAGTCATACTCACTTCCTCTCCAACATCCTCTTCTAACTTCAGGATTCTAGCCAGATCGGCTTCAGTAAACTCCAAGTCATACCCACCGACTTTGGCACAGATACGTGACGGCAGTACCGACACGTTCATTACTGCAGTTCGCCAGAAATCCCGAACGTGCAGCTCATATATAGTGGGTGAGTGAGATATGGCATAATGTATGTGAGAAGATTTCAGCCATTTGATTGAATCTCTATAGCTGCCGGCCTTTTCATGGTTTTCATCAAGCAAAGCACACATGTTGTGCTTTTTCTCAAAGAATAATGTCGACATTGTGCCTGAAAAATAAACGAAGATTGATCAGAAAAGAAGATTTGAAAAACAGTTAATAGATTCGCTGGAAATTAGGTTCGCTGGTACAGCGAACCTGAGATTTTGGCACCAGAACCTATAGATTCGCTGACATGAAAAATCAGTCATCTTGGTCGAGCGAATGTATAGGTTCGCTAGAAACAGTCGGGCGAATCTATGTTGTTGCGCGGGCAGAATAACGACATAGGTTCGCTCGAAGTTTTGAACTTTCGTTCAGATTCGCCAGACGAACACATAGGTTCGCTGGAAACCCTAGTTTTTGAAAAATGGCCAGAATCACACTCAACACAGCATTATTAAGCATATAAAGCAACAAAGGGTCAAAGTAAACATCAAAAGAGGCTGTTATGAAGTAAAACCCTAACAACTAACACAAAATCAGTCATTCAATCAACACATAATCATAGATCGACAGTTAAAAACAAGATAATGGTGCGATTAAGGGTTTAGACAGAGATTAAGATGAAATCGATCACATACCAGACACTAAAATGATGTTTAATGTGTGAAAAAGCCGTGAAATAGTAAGAATCGAACGTTCGGTGTAGATTTTGAAAAATCTTTGCTACAGTGGTGACAGCGAATGTTTTGAAAAACTTCGCTGTCACAGCCTATATATACATACATAGATTCGCCAGAAGACCAAAAGACAAAACTGCCTTCGGCGCGTGGTGCAAAAAGGTTGCGGGCGAACCTGAGATTTGGGCGAACCTGTAGGTTCGCTCGCAGGTTCGCTCGCACACAAATTAAAATATTTTTGGATTTTCTTAAATTTTAAAATCTTTGTAAATCCGTTAAAACGTCCCACGATATCAACGCTCCAAAATTAAACATAAACAATTCTAATCCTAAAAATACTAGTAATAACAAGATAGAAGTTAAAAATAAAATAAAATAAAATAACAAAGAAGAAATTTTAAATGCTAATAAGGATATATATTTTTCATGATGTTTTGAGTAGAATCCGGAGAATCATCGATTGGCGGGATTGCAGATATGTTTGTCCATTTAAACCCATGCCTTAGTCCTTTCAACAAGAGATTAGCAGCTTCTTTTATCATGTTTATGGTTTGATTGAAGAAGCTCAGACAACTCGGTCCCCACAGACATCTAGGTAAAAAGAACAAGTTCTGTCATCAGGATATATCTGAGCAATACGATTGACTTTGCTTGAATTTCAATGATCAACTTTTGAATGTTGATCGATGCATTTGCTTCTTTTGACACTTGTGCAATTTCTGCATCTTTTCTTTGTGAGTGGAGCTTGTCAGCAATTGTTTCTTTTGAACACAATGCGACTTATTATTTGGGAAACTCAAATAGTCTAGAGCTCCAGGTCTATACTGACGTATAACAGAGGAGATAAACATTTGAGCATGCTCGGTGAATCTTCAGGTCAATACTTCCGTATAGCAGAGAAGATCCACCAACTCCAGGTCAATACTTCCGTATAGCAGAGGAGTTAAGCACTTGACTCAAAACGTTCTGAGGAGTTAACGAGTAACTCACTCAGAGGCTTTTCCAAAGAGCATCACTAGCAGCTTTTTATTTTATTTGTTTTGCATACTAGAAACTCGATTCGGGGATAGGGCGAGGGTGATTTGGGATTTTTAGGGAAATCAAGACAAAGATTTGACGCTCTCAACCCATTTTTGACAGAACCATTATCTTTGTGCAATCCAATCATGTCAAGGGGATAATCCTTGCTGTTGAGTTCTTGAGCGTTATGTTTGGCTGCACAATCACTGTTTACTTCGTTTTCGGGCTGAGCCTATCTAACATATCCCAAACGCAATGCTTCTGACCTCCCTCAACAACTCTTCAACATCAATCAAAATGGAGATCCTGAAATAGCAAAATTTGAAAAACTATAAATAGTTGATCTTTTAAATCTCCCCCAAAATTTTTATATCGTAGCTACTAAATAAGAAATTTTTGTTTTTTTTTTCAGATTTTCTTAATATATATATATATATATATATATATATATATATATATATACAGAATAAAAGATAGAAAGAGATAAAAGAAAAGAAAGATAAAATAAAGTAACGGAGCGATGAAGCGAGTGACCCACGGATTTTTCAAAGAAGAAGAAGAAAAGAAAAGAATATTTACATAATTACAAATGGATTCTCACAGAAAAAGGTTTTCAAAAAGATATAAGACCCAGCATGGAGATCAGTTCATAAAAACGTGGTTTGTCAAAAGTTTTTGTGAAAAGATCAGCTTTTTGCTTTCGAGTTTCGATAGGAATAATATCAATAAACCCCTTTTCCTGTGCATCCCGGATTGCATGAATTCTTGTTTCAATGTGCTTGGTGCGAGTGTGATGAATAGGATTCTTGGCAATTCCAACAGCAGCTTCATTATCACAGAATAGTGGCGTATGAAGGAAGTTGATGCCATAATCCATCATCTGATGCTGAATCCACAGCACTTGGCAACAGCAACTTGACGCAGCTATGTATTCTGCTTCTCCTGTGGACAGAGAGACTGTTGTTTGCTTCTTGCTTTGCCATGAAACAAGACATTCTCCAAGATATTGACATCCGCCAGTGACTAATTTTCTGTTAATCCTGCAACCAGCATGATCACTATCAGAAAAGGCATGTAAATCAAAGTTCCCACCTTTTGGGTACCAAAGTCCCAAACGAGAGGAACCCTTAAGGTAACGGAAAATTCGTTTAACAGCTTTTTCATGTGATTCTTTTGGATTGGCTTGGAAACGAGCACAGTAACACACGGCAAATGTAATATCTGGACGGCTTGCAGTCAGATACATGAGAGATCCGATCATCGAGCGGTACCGATGAGCATCCACAGGATTCCCATTATCATCGGAAGTAAGGCATGTTTGAGCTGTAAAAGGAATCAATTCAGGAGAAGAATCATCCATGCCAAACTTCGTGAGGATTTCTTTGATATATTTCTCTTGGTGGATCAGAATTCCATCAGGCTTTTGTTCCACTTGCAGCCCCAAGAAGAAACACATCTCCCCCATTATTGTCATCTCAAAACGATCCATCATCACCTTCTCAAATTCTCTACACAGCCCTTCATTAGTCGAACCAAAAATGATATCATCAACATACACTTGAACGATCAGCAGCTCGCCATCCACCTCCTTCTTGAACAATGTCATATCTATACTTCCACGGGAGAAACCTTTGCTGAGGAGATACTGTGTCAGAGTTTCATACCAGATCCGTGGAGCTTGATGCAACCCATACAAGGATTTATCAAGCTTGTAAACCTTCGACGGGAAATCTGGATCCTCGAAACCTGGTGGTTGACATACGTAGATCTCCTCATCGATGTCTCCATATAGAAATGCACATTTCACATCCATCTGATAAACTTTAAAGTTTTTGTTCGCGGCATGAGCAAGAAAGATTCTGATGGCTTCCAGGCGAGCGACTGGAGCAAAAACTTCGGTGTAGTCAATCCCCTCCTCTTGAGCAAATCCTTGAACAACCAGTCTCGCTTTGTTTCTGATTACAACACCACGATCATCTGGCTTGTTTCGGAAAACCCATTTAGTGCCGATTGGACACTTATTAGGAGGAAGATCAACCAGTTCCCAAACTTTAAGCTTCCTAAATTGCTGCAGCTCCATTTGCATGGCATCCACCCAACTTGGATCTTCAAGTGCTTGTTTATAATTCTTTGGAACAACTTGAGGCAGAAAGGCTGCATAAAGACATTCATTAATCAAACCACTCTGACTCCGAGTTCGCACACCATCAGTAATAGATCCAATGATATAATCGTGAGGATGGTTTTTTAAGGTTTTGAAGTCAGTGTTGAGGAGTAAAGGATTTGGTTCGGTTGAGGGTGGTTGATTAGATGGTTGTGAGGGTGTAGGAATGGTATTGGTGGCAGGGGATTGAAGGGTAGTAGATGTGGATGGAATATCTGATGGAGAAGTTTGAACAGTTTGAGGTGGTGGAGGTGATGGAATGTCAAATGAAGTGGGAGGTAGTTGTGTGGCTGATGTTGAAGGTTGTGGTTGTGATGGTGTAGATGGATGATTGAAAATAGAAACTGATGTGTGTGGAATGATGTCATCATCGTCAGAGTCAGGAAGATTAAATGATTTGAAAATGGTGGTGGAATCATAAAACCATGCCGGTTCACTACCAATACTGGTAGTGTTTGACTCTTGCCAGTCAACATAGTAGGACTCTTGCACAATCCGCGTTCGCTTGTTGTAAACACGATACGCTTTTTATGTGTTCGAGTAGCCCACAAAGAAGCATTCATCAGAGACAGCACCAAACTTCGTCTTCTGATCTTGGGTATTCAAAAGAGTGCAAGAACATCCAAAGGGGCGCAGAAAATCAATCAGCGGCTTAATCCCTCGAAACAGTTGGTATGAAGTCTTCATCTTTTCTTTGACAATCAGTACCCTGTTAAGAGCATAAGCTGCACAATTAACTGCTTCAGCCCAGAAAATAATTGGAAGTTTTGACTCGATCAGCATAGTTCTAGCGGCCTCCACAAGGGTTCGATTCTTCCTTTCAGCAACACCATTTTGTTGTGGTGTTCGGGCGGCGCTAAATTGTCTGAGAATACCCCGTTGTTCACAGAAAGAGTTGAAGATGTGGTTTCTGAATTCAGTTCCGTTATCGCTTCTGATGGCTTGAACCTTCTTCTTTCCAAGAACCTCGATTAGAGGTATCAGCTTCATCAACTCTTCGGCAGTCTCACTCTTGTTTGCCATGAATCTCACCCAGGTGTACCTAGAGTAATTATCTGTGACAACCAAGCAATAAGACTTTTTAGCAATAGATTTGACACTTATTGGACCAAATAAATCAGTATGTAACAATTCGAGGGGTTCTGAGATGGTATTTGTAATTTTAAGTTTATGTGGCTTTTTGTGCTGTTTTCCTTTAGCACAAGCCATGCATTTCTCAACCACTGAAAAGTCTTTTAGTGGTAAACCCCTAACCAAATTGTTCTTAACCAATTTATTCAGAATTTTAAAATTGATGTGTCCTAAACGTTTATGCCACAAAAATGATTCAAAAGATGAAGCTTTAGACAGGAGACAGGTCACGGTGGAATTTGATTCCTGTGATCCCATATTCAGCATATAGGTATCATTTCGTCTCGTAGCTCGCATGATCACCATATCTTCAGGAATAGTAAACTCTGGCTTCAAGAATAAGCATTCATTTTGAAGAAACATCACTGGAATATTCTTATCACAGATTTGTGATACACTGAGAAGGTTGAATGCCAATTCAGGAACATAGTTGACGTCTTCCAAAGTAAGTGAGCCATTTGAGACTTCTCCTTGACCAATCATCTTGCCGCCTTTCTTGTCTCCCGCAAAAGCAACATAACCGCCATTTATGATCCTATAGTTAGTCAGGAGGTCCTTCAACCCTGTCATATGTCTGGAACATCCGCTGTCAATATGCCAGTGACTATTTACAACGGCATTAGAATGTTCCTGACATTTATTAAAAAAATATAAAGTTAGACCTTTGAAATTGGCACCCAAGTCTTTGTGTGCTTGGATGGTGAAGCAGATGAAGAATTACAAAAGAAATTATTTACAAAAGTGTTTAATCTCTTTCCGAAAGATTTTTGCTTTGAGCTATTTTGGATTAACTTAGGGCATTGCTTGACAGTGTGACCAATATTTCCACATTTAAAACAGTGAGACTTCAAACCAGTTTTTGGAACTCTGTTAACAAGAATTTTATCCATTTCAATTTCCTCATCACATTCAGACAGTTGAGAGTTGCAGTCACTGTAAGTGTCATAGAGTTCTTTTAACTTACCTGTTGTGACTTTAACTGTATCAGATTCAGGTTTTGGTTTAAGAATGTATGAAAAAGATGATTCCTTCTCTTTTGGTTTTGAAATTCTCACAGGTGTGAAAGTTGGAATTTGATGAGTGAAGAACTTTTGAAAACAGTTTGTTTTGGTTTGACTTTCAGAGACATGACCTGAAAGTTTGTCTTTGTCATTCACACACACATTTTCAACCGAATCATCATTCAACACATTAGGGTTTGAAGTAGAGCACCCTAGATTACTATTAAACATGAAATTGTCTGAATATGACACATTACTACAAACAGAATTAATTAAACAAATGTCTTCAAAAGACTTCTTGGAATCAGAACTACTGCCATCACTACTGCTAGAACACCCGAGCCCAACACTCCCACCATATGCGTAATCCTCTCTAACTTCCTTAAGATTTACTTCACTTAAACCTGCAATGGAACTGTCAGTATCATTCTGCATAATCTCTTGAATTAACTCATTTGAGGGATGAGGAATAGGTGTAGGAGAGTAACAGAAAGTACTAGGTGGGGGATATGCATATGTTTCATTGTTACTAAGACCCAAACCTGTCTTAACTCTGGCCCCCCTTTGTTTCTTGCAGAGTTCCTCCCTTTTCATACCAGATATTGTCCACTGCTGCAATTTGTTTTTAAGTTTTCTTGCTTCAAATTCAGCAAGTGTAACTTGCTCAGTCAAATAGTTAATTTCACAGTTCTTTTCCAAAAGAGTTCTTTTTAAGTGTTCATTTTCCTTTAAAGCTTCTCTTAACTTAACAAAATATTTTGATTCACTTAATTTAAGCTCTTTGATGGTTCTTTTTAATTCGTTTTCGTTTGACATTAACAATTTATTTGCTTTGTATATGCCAATTAAACGAATTTTGCAAGCAGATGAACACATATCTTCAATAACATCGTAAGGAAGACCAATTACCAGTTTTTCGGCAGCCAGAGCACGATCACATTGGCAGTAGGGAGTGCTTCTTTTGAATTCATCAACTGCATCTAGCCTTGCCTTCTCAATCATTTCTTCCAAAGTAAGCTTCGACTCCTCCTCATGCTTCACTTCATTAACAGCAGCTTCACAAACCAACCCTGAATGATTCAGATGCCCTTGAGCAATAACATCTGATTGAACTTTATCAACATTCTCCACTTTCTCTTCCTCATCCTTTCCATAAAATTCTTTGAACGGGTCAAAGAGATTTATATCGTTGTCATCAAACTCAGCAATCTCAGCAACAAGGGCATGGTTAATCTCCTCCTTGGTTTCTTCAATTTCTGCACTCCAATCAAAGTTGGTGAGCAGTGCAGTTTCATTCTTTGACTTTGCTTCCTCAACCCTTTCTTGATTTGGAGCAGATCTTGGATTTGCAGAGTTAACTGGCTCAGTAACAATTGGCAATGGGCATTCCCTTTTGAAGTGGCCCAATTGTTTACAGTTGTAGCATCGTAACTTTCCCTTGTCATACCCCAGCTTACTATTCTGTCCCTGATTTCCAAAGTTTCTTCTACCAGTTCTTTCCATGAATCGTCTGGCACGAAGAGTGAGCATAGCCATCTGCCATTGGATATCTGTTTCCTCCAGATCATCAGGATCCACCTGATACATATCTTCTACTGTCATACCCTTCCCTTTCAACTCACCTGCAACAAGAGCTTCATAACTGTGAACAAACATTCCAAATAAAGCCATAGTGTCAGACGGAATCTGAGTGGTGACAGGCGCATTTGAGCTTGAACCAGCGTTTGTAGATACACCAGCAGATTTAGCAGACACATGACTTGATGATCCTCTAGATGCAGCACTGTAGATATAAGAGTTTGCAGCGGATGAGATAAGTGCAGCATTTTGAGAGGGAATGTTTGGAACCATCATTGACTGATTATATTCTCTTCTCTTCACATCAAGGTCGAAAGACTTCAGCTTGTTGATGACGTCCATCAGTTTGTAGTCAGGAAAGTTTCTCTCTTGTTTCAACAGCTTGATTTGAAGACTCCATTGAGGAGGAAGAGAATCTAACAGTTTTGCCACTTGTTCATGATTGCCCAGCTTATCATCATATTTCTTCAGATTACTTGACACAGATAGGAATCGATTTGTAATATCAGTCAAGTTCTCTTGTGAGTATCCCACGAAAGAGTTGAATTCCTTTTCAGCTTGTGCTTTTCTATCCAGTTTCAGATCCTCATTCCCATCATAAAATTCACACAATGCATCATACAGGCTTTTTGCAGTTGTGTGTTCAGCAAACCTGTTGAAGATGTCCTGATGCAAGCAGAGTATCAATGCCCCTAGTGCCTTCTTGTCACGGTCAAGTAACTTGATATCTGTTTCAGTAAAAGTTCTTGAATCTGTGTTTACTGAGGTGACGGTTCCTTCGACAGTTGTTGGCACGTGCGGACCATTTACTATAGATTCCCATTGGTTGTAGTCCGTGTAGTAGAAAAATGCTTTCAAACATCTTTTCCAATCTTCAAAGTTTTCACCACTAACAAGCCTCGGTGGCCTGTTAGGTTGAACGCTATCCAGATCATTCATATTCAGTGTTGATGAAGTCATAACTTTGAACAGATTATAGATTCGCTGAAGACAGGCAGATTCGCTGGCTAGATTCGCTCAAAGAACACAGCAGATTCGCTGACAGATTCGCTGGAGACAAATTCGCTAGACAAGCAAACAGTTTCGCTGACAAGCAAGCACAGATTCGCTGGCCTGATTTTGGCAGCAGTTTCGCTTGCACAGTCAGTCAAACAAGTGAACTTTTGTTCAATGATATGTCAGATTCGCTGGCCACACCACAAACTATCAGAGCAAAAATTTGAATTAGGTTCGCTGGAAGAACACTTAGATTCGCTGGAAGAACACTTAGATTCGCTGGATAACAAACCAGCCTGTAACAGTACGAAAACAACCCGAAAACCTTCAAAACTTGACCATTTGCATACACGTTTGTTTTAAAAGCTTCCTATGACCAAATAACACAATATTTGAGCAAAATACAACTCCAAAACACAAAAACAAGCTCAGAACAGAATCAAATAGTGTTTCGACCCAAAAACTCCAAAAACAACACAAAAATCACTAGAATCAAACAATCAAGAGCACTAAGGCTCTGATACCATATTGTTGGTCCATAATGATCGTGATTTCAGTGCTATATTGACTTGTTTAACACAAATAGTCTTGACTTGACCAAACAAAGTGTATAATATCCAAATAAACCCAATAACAAGATTACACACACAAATGAGGTATATAAGCTACAAAGATAAGTAGAATATGCTCCTAGCACCTCAGATTGAACGATTACACAACACAATCAGTGAATAATAGCTTTGGTAAAAGATGTGCAAAAGTTGTATTCAAATGAAGATAAGGTTACAATATATAGCAGTGTTAGGTTCGCTGATAGATTCGCTAGAGCGAATCTATCTAGCGAACCAACACAGGTTCACTGGGCACATAGGTTCGCCCAGTCGACCCTTAATACAAAAGACAACATTAACTGCGGGCGAATCTATAGATTCGCCCGTAGGTTCGCTAGCACAGTTACAAGTCATACAAATACAAACAAAAGTAACACCGACAAGCCGGTGAGTCCAACCTATACATAGTGACTATCACCCTCTTCATAAACAAAGTTGGATCAATCTGACCTCTTGTAAATCCATGTTCTAGTAAATGCTTAGATAGCGTCTCGTACCAAATTCTTGGAGCTTGATGTAGACCATATAGAGCTTTTACTCAACTTGTATACACGATGAGGATAATCAGGATCTTCAAAACCCGGAGGTTGTCTGACATATACATCATCGGTAATTGGTCCATACAGAAAAGCGCCTTTGACGTCCATTTGAAACACTTTAAACTTCATGAAAGAGGCATAAGCTAGAAAGACACGAATAGCTTCAAGTCGAGCGACCGGAGCAAACACTTCTTCATAGTCAATACCTTCTTCTTGAGTGTAACCTTGTGCAATAAGTCTTGCTTTGTTTCTCACAACAATGCCACGTTCATCTGGCTTGTTCTTGTACAACCATCTTGTACCAATCGCATTTTCTCCTTCAGGTAAGTCCACTAATTTCCAAACTTCTTGTTTGCGAAATTGAAGTAACTCCTCTTGCATGGCTTCAATCCAATTATTATCTTGCAACGCTTCTGAAATGTTCTTTGGCACCACTTGAGAAAGAAAACATGAATAAAGACAAACGTTTGCTTGCTCAGTTTGACTTCTTGTAGTTCTCTGATTCAGCGGCCCGATAATCTGAGAGACAAGATGTTTCTTGTGAATTCGATGAGTTGGTATGACATCTCCTTGCACTTGACTCTCCAGATTAGACTGATTCAGATTCGGTAGATCTTGTAGAATGGTAGAAGTATGCGGAGTGAAATTAGGAACTTGATCCGGTGAATTGATGAAGTAATCAAATGATTCTGGAATAACTTCAACATTCGGATCTGATGATGGTTGATTTTGAACAGATCCACCATCATTAGGAGAACTTTGCGGATGAACATCATCACCAAGAATATTCGATTCTTGATCTTCTTGAGAACCAGAAGGACCCGGAGCTTGACTAGATTTGACATGATCAGGATTATGAAATGACATGAACGGGTACTCAGAATTGAGATTGCTATCATCGTCATTATCAGAATCATCGCTAAAGCATCCCAAGTCACCTTATTCTTTCCTAGCTTTTCCTGAAAAATCAAACAAGTTAGAATTGAAAGATTTTGATAACGAATCTAAATCAAACAACCATTCGGGACCATGCGCCACTGACGGAAACGAATTTTCTAAAAACTTTACGTTAATAGTTTCAATAACAGTGTTTGTTTTGCTATTAAAAACTCGATAAGCTTTAGAAACAGACGAATAACCAAGGAAAAATCCATCGTCAGATTTTGACTCAAATTTCCCGAGATGATCACTTAAATTTAGAATCGATACAGGACAACCAAATGCTTTCAAGTAAGAACTATTTGGTTTTCTTCCAAATAACAACTCATAAGATGTTTTATTTTTATCCTGAACCAATAATGTCCTGTTTGCAAGCATGGATCTTGCTGCTTCAATCAGTGTCCGATTTTTCCGTTCCGCAACCCCGTTTTGTTGAGGCGTTCTTGGAGCACTAAATTGTCTAGCAATTCCTTTTTATGCACAAAACAAATCAACATTAGCGTTCTTAAATTCTGTTCCGTTATCACTTCTCAAAGTTTTCACTTTACAATCCAACTGATTTTCAACTTTGACGATAAATTCTTTTAACAACTCAGCAGTTTCAGATTTAACATGCAAGAAATAAACCCAAGAAAATCTAGTAAAATCATCAATGATGACAAAACAATAAGACTTCTTTCCAATGCTTTGAACATTTGTTGGTCCAAAAAGATCCATATGTAGCATCTGCAAGGGTTTTGAAATGGAGTTTTCTTGCTTGGACTTAAAAGACATTCGGTGATGTTTTCCTTTCAAACATGCTGGACAGAGATCAGTAGTAGAGAACTTCTTCGATGGTATTCCTACAGCGTGATTTCCTGTCACTAAACGATTCATGTTTCTGAAGTTTGAATGGCCCAGCCGTCTATGCCAAAGCTGACTCTCATCATTTGAAGCATGCGCAATGAGACAAGTAGTTTCGGTTTCAGCATCAATCTACGACATATCAAGCTTGTATACATCACGATCTCTTGGAGCTTTAACCACCACCCACTCATTGTCAATCTTGAAACCTGGTTTGAGTATATAACAGAAAGAATCATCAAATAAAGTTGAATATGATTTGTCACAAATTTGAGATACACTTAGCAAATTAAAGTTCAACTGTGCACAGTAGTTGACTTTATCAAAGCTAATGACCCCATTTGAGACAGTTCCTTCTCCAGTTATTTTACCACCAGCATCTCCTACAAATGCAACATGTGTACCATTCTTTAGCTTAAAGTCTTGAAGCAAGGCATGGTTGCCTGTCATATGCCGGCTACACCCACTATCAACAAACCATGAGTTAATAGGTCTTCTTGGGCGTACCTGCATTTCAACAATCACTTAGTTAGTTTGGTCAACCCAGGCCCACATGGTCTTGGGTTTTCCGAATCTATCAGTAACAGTAACTTGTTGATAATGAAGATTTTGAAAACTTGTTTCATTTGAGAGATTTTGAAAACTGTTTCGCCCATTGGCTTGAATTGATTGTGTTGGTCCATAATGATCGTGATTTCAGTGCTTTGTTGACTTGTTTAACACAAATATAACCAATACTTGAAGAACAAAGTGAAGAAAGTCCAAACAACCCAATGTCAAGATCTAACACACAATCGAGGTTAATAAGCTACAATGATAAGTAGAATAAGCTCCTAGCACCTCAATGGAACGATTACACAACACAAATCAGTAAGAATCAGTCTTGGTAAAAGATGTGCAAAAGTTGTATAAATGTGAAGATAAGGTTACAATATATAGTGATGTTAGGTTCGCTGATAGATTCGCTCTAGCGAATCTATCCAGCGAACCAACACAGGTTCGCTGGGCACATAGGTTCGCCCAGTCGACACCTAAACCAAAAGACATGTTGACCTGCGGGCGAATCTATAGATTCGCCCGTAGGTTCGCTAGAACTAATACAAATACAATACAAACAATTACATACAAAAGTAGCACCGACAAGCCGGTGGGTCCAACCTATACATAGTGACTATCAATACTCCCCCTAGGTTGGACCTCACCTGGGGAAGTCTTCTGATTAGCTCCGTCTTTATCTTGGCTTCAAAGTTGTTCGATGAACGCTCCTGCCCTTTCTTTGATCCCGGCCATTGGGTTTGTATAATCTTCAGTTCCGGCCTCATCTTCACTCAGATTTAGCATTGAGTCCACAAACTCAGCTTCTGCGACCTCTGTATCAGGCTCAAGTTGAACAGTTGTTTCCGCCTGAATGTTTGCAGTTGGCTCCTCGCTTTCCACTTCCAAGTCTATCACTTCAGCTGGTTTTTCAAACCTCTGCTCAATTGAACGATCAAGTTGTCTTGTCAAGTCATCCATTTCCAGCTTCAGATCATCAGTCCTCCTCAACCTCTCATTTACCGCCTTCAGCTCAGCACGAATCCCCCGGGCTTTGTTAGCAACCTTCACAAACAGGTTTGCTTCAGCAGCAGTGTCATCTCCAGCCCCGTGCTTAATTTCATTCTCGCATAACACCTTCAGATCCTCATCACTAAAGGAGAAGACCTCCATCGGATCAAATAATCGAATTTCTGGACGGTCATCTCCACTCAGTCTAATAATGGCCTCCCCAGTGCTATTATCATAGAACCATTTGACAAAATCCTTCAGTCTCGGCGGCTGAGTGTCTGGGACCCTGACCCTCGTCATCACCTTAGGAGCAGCAATCTTCAAAACGATTTTCCCTTTCCATGACACCCAGTGTTTGTCCTTCTTCTGTCTCATCCTCTTTGGTTTTTGATAACCAAACTCAACGAAATCTGACTTGGCAGCCTCTCTGATTGCAGCCTCAAACGCACAAGCCCTGCCACTGTCTTCCTTTCCCAGTAGCGGCAGCTCTGCCAGTCTCCTCAAGTCCCATCGAGGAAAGGTGGCGAAGTGCTTTCGGTTCTTCACATATGTAATGTCACCACCCCTCCTTTTGATCATATAAGCTTCCACCAAACAGTTGTATTTCCATGCAATGATCTGTCTATCTTGCTGTTTGGTGGTGGGTTCGTCTAGGTTCTGGAATAACGGCACCTCAGGTATCACAGCTTCTTCCTTCCAGAACCATTCAGATTTGTCAAGCTCAGCGTGTTCAAATTGGTAACTCATTCCCTTTTCATCCACCTTGTATACCTCAGGCTCATCCTCAATGTCCTCCTCACTTTCAGCATCAAAATCAGTGTCCGGTTCATCCACCAAAGTATAATCAACCCCAGATCCACCAACAACTTCCTCTCCCTCAAACACATCCAAATTGATCCCCATCTCTTCATCAAATTCTTCCTCTACGGCCTTTCCCTTTCCCTTATTATCAAAATCAATGTCCATTAACGGATATTTTGTAATATCCGTCAAGGAGTTCAGTTCGGCCTCAGTCATAGCTGGTTCAGTTCCAGCATTCTCCTTCAAGTCATTCAGCTCTTTGAAGATTCTTACGATCAAACATTGCTGGTCCTTCATCATACGACCCATCTCGTATATGACAGTGGATTTCTCAGCGTCCTGTTTCTCCAGTTCCTCATGTCTACCTTTTAGATCAACCAGCTCAGCCTTTAAGCTTTCAATCTGAACCCTCAACTCATCACTGGACCCAGCAGATGTACCCGATGTACCCCCAGTATCATGTCTAGCCTTCTTTGAAGCTTCAGCATGTGTATCAGCCCTTTTCTTTGTTCTCAGTTCTCTGCCAGCATCTATCTCATCTTGGATCTCATCCACTTCCCGTTCAAATGAATAATTTTTATCCTTGGCATAGGGTTTCCGTTTCCTGATCTTCTTTTCAATCACCTCAATATTTTCACCACCCCTTTTCTTCTCCGACTCAATCAACCTCTGAATATAAGTCCATCTCTCAGCCGGGTACATATTTTCCCACAAATAAGTAATCCTACCCACACACTCCGGCCTCACAGATTTACAATCTTTGAAGATTCTGGAATGCATATCCCATACCTTCAGCTCAGCACCAACAACCGGCAGACCCGGCAATTTGTCATTCAGTACCATTTGAATGAATCTTGGATACATTAACCACTTGGTGCCTTTGGTAGCGTGAATGTTCTCGAGAAGATAATTGAATATTAACTTCGCGAGATTGGCCTTTTGCCCCCGGCAAAATAGCACCATAGCCCTTGCCCAGTCAAGGTTCAGCCCGTCCGTGCCTCCCTTCCTATGATCCAGGCACATGATAAACACATGAGCGATGTACCTCCACTCCTGGATCAGGTAGGACTTGACAAACTCCATCTTCTTTTCGCCGGGCATCGGCCCCTCATACCCGGCAGTCCGAAGTGCCCCGTACACTTCTTCCGCCGTCATACTAACCTCTTCACCAACGTCATCCTCAAGCCTCAGAATTCTAGCCATATCGGCTTCAGTGAATGCCAGGTCGTGGCCACAGACATTGGCACATATTCGTGACGGCTGCACCGACACATTCATGACCGCAGTTCGCCAGAAATCCCGAACGTGCGTCTCGTATATGGTGGGTGAGTGAGAGATGGCATGATAAATGTGTGACGACTTCAGCCATATGATAGCGTCTCTATAGCTGCTGGCCTTTTCGAAGTTTTCGTCGAGCAAAGCACACATGTTGTGCTTTTTCTCGAAGAATAAAGTCGACATTTTGCCTGAAAAATAAACGGAGATTGATCAGAAATGAAGATTTGAAAATCAGAAAATAGATTCGCTGGACAATAGATTCGCTGGTATAGCGAACCTGAGATTTTGGCACAAGAACCTATAGATTCGCTGACAAGAAAAATCAGTCATTGTTGTCGAGCGAATGTATAGGTTCGCTAGAAACAGTCGGGCGAATCTATGTTGTTGCGCGGGCAGCATAACGACATAGGTTCGCTCGATGTCTTGAACTTTCGTTCAGGTTCGCCAGACGAACACTTAGGTTCGCTGGAAACCCTAGTTTTTGAAAGACGGCCGAAATCACATACAGCTCATCATTTTCAGGCATTAAAGGCAACAAACAGGTAGTATAATCACAAGACTAAGCTATTATGAAGTAAAACCCTAACATCTAACATACAATCAGCTTTTTAAACACAACATAATCAAGAATCGACAGATTTAACAGGTCAAATGAACGATTAAGGGTATAAAACACAGATTAGAGTGTAATCGATCACATACCGGACTATAACGTTGGTGTTTAATGTGTGAAAAGACCGGAAATAGCAAGAATCGAACGTTTGGTGTTTGAAATTGAAAAAGCGTGCTACAGTGGTTTGGACAGCGAATATATAAAATATTCGCTGTCACAGTATATATATACACCCATAGGTTCGCTGGTAGACAGACCAGCGAACCTTAGGTTCGCCGGAAGACCAAAAGACAAGGCACACAACTGGTTCGCCAGCAGGTTCGCTGACACATAAACAACGATGTTTCATGTCAGCGAAACAAAAGGTTCCGGGCGAATCTTGGGCGTCGAGCGAACTTGTAGGTTCGCTATAGATTCGCTAGACAAAACAACAAAAAATATTTTTGGTTTTTCTTAAGATTTTTTTTTTTTTTTTTTTTTTAAAAAAAAACTTTGTAAATCCGTAAATACGTCCCACGACATCAACGCTCCAAAAATAAACATAAATACATATAATCCTAAAATTTTTTAAAATTAAAATTAAAAAATGAAAGAAAAAGAAATAAAAATTAAGATAAAATAGAATTAACAGGAGACGGTTTAAAACGCTAGAAAGGATATATATTCTTCATGATGTTTTGAGTAGAATCCGGAGAATCATCGATTGGCGGGATTGCAGATATGTTTGTCCATTTAAACCCATGCCGTAGTCCTTTCAACAAGAGATCAGCAGCTTCTTTTATCATGTTTTTGGTTTGATTGAAGAAATTCAGACAACTCGGTCCCCACAGACATCTAGGTAAAAAGAACAAGTTCTGTCATCAGGGTATATCTGAGCAATACTATTGACTTTGCTTGAATTTCAACGATCAACTTTTGAATGTTGACCGATGCATTTGTTTCTTTTGACACTTGTGCAATTTTTTGCATCTTTTCTTTGTTAGTGGAGCTTGTCAGCAATGATTCATTTTGAATACAGTGCGACTTATTATTTGGGAAACTCAAATAGTCTAGAGCTCCAGGTCTATACTCACGTATAACAGAGGAGATAAACATTTGAGCATGCTCGGTGAATCTTCAGGTCAATACTTCCGTATAGCAGAGAAGATCCACCAACTCCAGATCAATACTTTCGTATATCAGAGGAGTTAAGCACTTGACACAAGACGTTCTGAGGAGTTAACAAGTAACTCACTCAGAGGCTTTTCCGAAGAGCATCACTAGCAGCCTTTTATTTATTTATTTTTTTTTTTTTTTTTTTTTTTTTTTTTTTTTTTTTGTTTTGTTTTGCATACTAGAAACTCGATTCGGGGATAGGGCGAGGGTGATTTGGGATATTTTGGGAATTCAGGACAAAGATTTGAAGATCAAGACAAAGATTTGACGCTCTCAACCCATTTTTGACAGAACCATTAACTTTGTGCAATCCAATCATGTCAAGGGGATAATCCTTGTTGTCGAGATCTTGAGCGTTATGTTTGGCTGCACAATCACTGTTTACTTTGTTTTCGGGCTGAGCCTATCTGACATATCCCAAACGCAATACTTCTGACCTCCTTCAACGACTCTTCAACATCAATCAAAACGAAGATCCTGAAATAGCAAAATTTGAAAAACTATAAATAGTTTATCTTTTTATATCTCCCCCAAAATTTCTATATAATAGCCGTCTAATTAAGAAATTTTTGTTTTTCAGATTTTCTAAATATATATAAATACAGAATTTAAAAGAAAAATAAAAGAAGATGTAATAAAATAAAGTTACGGAGCAATGAAACGAGTGACCCACGAATTTTTTAAAGAAGATAAAGACCCGATTATTTACAAAGACCAGATTATTTACATATTTACAAAAGGATTCTCACAGAAAAAGGTTTTTCAAAAAGATATAAGTCCAAGCATGGAGATCAATTCATAAAAACGTGGTTTATCAAAAGTTTTCGTGAAAAGATCAGCTTTTTGCTTTCTGGTTTCGATAGGAATAATATCTATAAACCCTTTCTCCTGTGCATCCCGGATTGCATGAATTCTTGTTTCTATGTGCTTGGTTCGAGTGTGATGAATGGGATTCTTGGCGATTCCAACAGCAGCTTCATTGTCACAAAAGAGTGGCGTGTGAAGAAAGTTGATGCCATAATCCATCATCTGATGTTGAATCCACAGCACTTGGCAACAGCAACTTGACGCAGCTATGTATTCTGCTTCTCCTGTGGACAGGGAGACGGTTGTTTGCTTCTTGCTTTGCCATGAAACAAGACATTCTCCAAGGTATTGACATCCACCGGTGACCGATTTCCTGTTAATCCTGCAACCAGCATGATCACTATCAGAAAAAGCATGTAAATCAAAGTTCCCACCTTTTGGGTACCAAAGTCCCAAACGAGAGGAACCCTTAAGGTAACGGAAAATTCGTTTGACAGCTTTTTCGTGTGATTCTTTTGGATTAGCTTGGAAACGAGCACAGTAACACACGGCAAATGTGATATCCGGACGACTTGCAGTCAGATACATGAGAGATCCGATCATCGAACGATACCGATGAGCATCCACAGGATTCCCATTATCATCGGAAGTAAGGCATGTTTGAGCAGTAAAAGGAATCAATTCAGGAGAAGAGTCATCCATGCCAAACTTTGTGAGGATTTCTTTGATATATTTCTCTTGGTGGATTAGAATCCCATCAGGCTTTTGCTCCACTTGCAGCCCCAAGAAGAAACACATCTCCCCCATTATAGTCATCTCAAAACGATCCATCATCACCTTCTCAAATTCCCTACACAACCCTTCATTAGTCGAACCAAAAATGATATCATCAACATACACCTGAACGATCAGCAACTCGCCATCCACCTCCTTCTTGAATAAAGTCATATCTATACTCCCACGTGAGAAACCCTTACTGAGGAGATACTGTGTCAGAGTTTCATACCAGATCCTTGGAGCTTGATGTAACCCATACAACGATTTGTCAAGCTTGTAAACCTTTGACGGGAAATCAGGATCCTCGAAGCCTGGTGGTTGACACACGTAGATCTCCTCATCGATGTCTCCGTATAGAAATGCACATTTTACATCCATCTGATAAACCTTGAAGTTTTTGTTTGCTGCATGTGCAAGAAAGATTCTGATGGCTTCCAGGCGAGCGACTGGAGCAAAAACTTCGGTATAGTCAATTCCCTCCTCTTGAGCGAATCCCTGAACAACCAGTCTCGCTTTATTTCTAATTACTACACCACGATCATCTGGCTTGTTCCGAAAAACCCATTTAGTGCCGATTGGGCACTTGTTAGGAGGAAGATCAACCAATTCCCAAACCTTCAGCTTCCTGAATTGCTGCAGCTCCATTTGCATGGCATCCACCCAACTCGGATCTTCAAGAGCCTGTTTATAATTCTTTGGAACGACTTGTGACAGAAAGGCAGCATAAAGACATTCATTAATCAACCCGCTCTGACTCCGGGTTCGCACACCATCGGTAATAGATCCAATGATATAATCGTGAGGATGGTTTTTCAGGGTTTTGAAGTCAGTGTTGAGTAGTAAAGGATTTTGATCATTTGAGGGTGTTTGATTTGATGGTTGTGAAGGTGTAGGTGATAGGATGGTAGTGGATGTGGATGGAATGTCTGATGGAGAAGTTTGAACAGTTTCGGGTGGTGGAGGTGATGGAATGTCAAATGAAGTAGGAGGTAGTTGTGTAGCGGATGTGGAAGGTTGTGATTGTGATGGTGTGGGTGTATGATTGAAAATAGAAACCGATGTGTGTGGAATGATGTCGTCATCGTCAGAGTCAGGAAGATTAAATGATTTGAAAATGGTGGTGGCATCATAAAACCAAGCTGGTTCACTACCAATACTGGTAGTGTTTGATTCTTGCCAATCAACGTAGTAGGACTCTTGCACAATCCGCGTTCGCTTATTGTAAACACGATACGCCTTTTGTGTGGTCGAGTATCCCACAAAGAAGCATTCATCAGAGACAGCCCCAAACTTCGTCTTCTGATCTTGAGTATTCAAAAGAGTGCAAGAACATCCAAAGGGGCGTAGAAAGTCAATCAGCGGCTTAATCCCTCGAAACAGTTGATATGAAGTCTTCATCTTTTCTTTGACTATCAGTACCCTGTTAAGAACATAAGCAGCACAATTAACCGCTTCAGCCCAGAAAATAATTGGAAGTTTTGACTCGATCAGCATAGTTCTAGCGGCCTCAACAAGAGTTCGGTTCTTTCTTTCAGCAACACCATTTTGTTGTGGTGTTCGGGCAGCGCTAAACTGTCTGAGAATACCCCGTTGTTCACAGAAGGAGTTGAAGATGTGGTTTCTGAATTCAGTTCCGTTATCGCTTCTGATGGCTTGAACCTTCTTCTTTCCAAGAACCTCTATTAGAGGTATCAGCTTCATCAATTCTTCTGCTGTCTCACTCTTGTTTGCCATGAATCTCACCCAGGTGTACCTAGAGTAATCATCTGTGACAACCAAGCAATAAGACTTTTTAGCAATTGATTTGACACTTATTGGTCCGAATAAATCAGTATGTAACAATTCGAGGGGTTCTGAGATAGTATTTGTAATTTTGAGTTTATGTGGCTTTTTGTGCTGTTTTCCTTTAGCACAAGCCATGCATTTCTCGACCACAGAAAAATCCTTTTGTGGTAAACCCCTGACCAAATTGTTCTTAACCAATTTATTCAGAATTTTAAAATTGATGTGTCCTAAACGTTTATGCCACAAAAATGATTCAAAGGATGATGCTTTAGACAGGAGACATGTCACGGTGGAATTTGATTCCTGTGAACCCATATTCAACATATAGGTGTCATTTCGTCTCGGAGCACGCATGATCACCATATTTTCTGGAATAGTAAACTCTGGCTTCAAGAACAGGCATTCATTTTGAAGGAACAGCACAGGAATATTCTTATCACAGATTTGTGATACACTCAGAAGGTTGAACGCCAGTTCAGGAACATAGTTGACATCTTCCAAAGTAAGTGAGCCATTTGAGACTTCTCCTTGACCTATCATCTTCCCGCCTTTCTTATCTCCCGCAAAAGCAACATAGCCTCCATTTATGATCCTATAGTTAGTAAGAAGATCCTTCAATCCTGTCATATGTCTGGAACATCCGCTGTCAATATGCCAATGACTATTTACAACGGCATTTGAATGTTCCTGACATTTATTAAAGGAAAAGAAAAGTTAGACCTTTGCAATAGGCACCCAAGTCTTTGTGTACTTGGGTGGTGAAACAGATGAAGTATTGCAAAAGAAACTATTTACAAAAGTGTTTAGCCTTTTTCCCAAAGATTTTTGCTTTGTGCTCTTTTGGATTAATTTAGGGCATTGCTTGACAGTGTGATCAGTGTTTCCACATTTAAAACAGTGAGACTTCAAACCGGTTTTAGGAATTCTGTTGACAGGAATTTTATCTATTACAATTTCCTCATCACATTCAGACAGTTGTGAGTCACAGTCACTGTAAGTGTCATAGAGTTCTTTTAACTTACTTGTTGTGACTTTACCTGTATCAGATTCAGGTTTTGGTTTAAGAATGTATGAAAAGGATGATTCCTTCTCTTTTGGTTTTGAAATTCTCACAGGTGTGAAAGATGGAATTTGGTGAGTGAAGAACTTTTGAAAACAGTTTGTTTTAGTTTGACTTTCAGAGACTTGACCTGAAAGTTTGTTTTTGTCATTCACACACACATTATTAATCAAATCAGCATCATTCAACACATTAGGGTTTGAAGTGGAACACCCTAGATTACTATTAAACATGCAATTGTCTGAATATGACATATTACTACAAACGGGATTATCTAAACAAATGTCTTCAAAAGACTTCTTGGAATCAGAACTACTGCAATCACTACTGCCAGAACAACCGAGCCCAACACTCGCACCATATGCGTACTCCTCTCTAACTTCCTTAAGGTTTACTTCACTTAAACCTGCAATGGAACTGTCAGTATCTTTCTGCATAATCTCTTGAATTAACTCATTTGAGGGATGAGGAATAGGTGTAGGAGAATAACAGAAAGTACTGGGTGGAGGATATGCATATGTTTCATTTTTACTAAAACCCAAACCTGTCTTGACCCTGGCCCCCCTTTGATTCTTGCAAAGTTCCTCCCTTTTCATACCAGATATGGTCCACTGCTGCAATTTGTTTTTGAGTTTTCTTGCTTCAAACTCAGCAAGTGTAACTTGCTCAGTCAAGTAATTAATCTCACAGTTCTTTTCTAAAAGAGTTCTTTTTAAGTGTTCATTTTCTTTTAAAGCTTCTCTTAACTTAACAAAATATTTTGATTCACTTAATTTAAGCTCTTTGATGGTTCTTTTTAATTCGTTTTCGTTTGACATTAACAATTTATTTGCTTTGTATATGCCAATTAAACGAATTTTGCAAGCAGATGAACACATATCTTCTATAACATCATAAGGAAGACCGATTACCAGTTTTTCGGCGGCCAGAGCACGATCACATTGACAGTAGGGAGTGCTTCTTTTGAATTCATCAACTGCATCCAGCCTTGCCTTTTCAATCATTTCTTCCAAGCTAACCTTTGACTCTTCCTCATGCTTGACTTCATTAATAGCTGCTTCACAAACCAACCCAGTATAATTCAGATGTCCTTGAGCAATAACATCTGATTGAGCTTTATCAACATTTTCCACCTTCTCCTCCTCTTCTTTTCCATAAAATTCTTTGAACGGATCAAAGAGATTTATGTCATTGTCATCAAACTCAGCAATTTCAGCAACAAGGGCGTGGTTAATCTCCTCCTTGGTTTCTTCGATTTCAGCACTCCAGTCAAAGTTGGTGAGAAGTGCAGTTTCATTCTTTGACTTTGCTTCCTCAACCTTTTCTTGAATTGGAGCAGATCTTGGACTTACAGAGTTAACTGGCTCAGAAACGATTGGTAATGGGCATTCTCTCTTGAAGTGGCCCAGTTGTTTGCAGTTATAGCATCGTAGCTTTCCCTTGTCAAAACCCAGCTTAGCATTCTGTCCTTGATTTCCAAAGTTTCTTCTACCAGTCCTTTCCATGAATCGTCTGGCGCGAAGAGTGAGCATAGCCATCTGCCATTGAATATCTGTTTCCTCCAGATCATCAGGGTCTACCTGATACATATCTTCTACTGTCATACCCTTCCCTTTCAACTCACCTGCAACAAGAGCTTCATAACTGTGAACAAACATTCCAAATAATGCCATGGTATCTGACGGAATCTGTGTGGTGACGGATGCACTTGAGCTCGAACCAGCGTTTGAAGATGCACCAGCAGACTTAGCAGACACATGACCTGAAGATCCTCTAGATGCTGCACTGTAAACATAAGAGTTTGCAGCGGATGAGATAAGTGCAGCATTTTGAGAGGGAATGTTTGGAACCATCATTGACTGATTATATTCTCTTCTTTTTACATCAAGGTCGAAAGACTTCAGCTTGTTGATGACGTCCATCAGTTTGTAATCCGGAAAGTTTCTCTCTTGTTTCAGCAGCTTAATTTGAAGGCTCCATTGAGGAGGAAGAGAATCTAGCAACTTTGCAACTTGTTCGTGATTGCCCAGCTTTTCATCATATTTCTTCAGATTACTTGACACCGATAGAAATCTGTTTGTAATGTCAGTCAAGTTCTCTTGTGAGTACCCCACAAAAGAGTTGAATTCCTTTTCAGCCTGAGCCTTTCTATCCAGCTTCAGATCTTCATTGCCATCATAAAATTCACACAATGCATCATACAGACTCTTTGCAGTTGTGTGTTCTGCAAACCGGTTGAAGATGTCCTGATGTAAGCAAAGTATCAGTGCCCCGAGTGCCTTCTTGTCCCGATCTAGTAATCTGATGTCTGCTTCAGTGAAAGTGCTTGGATTTGTGTTTGTTGAAGTAACAGTTCCTTCAACGGTTGTTGGCACGTGCGGACCATTTACTATAGATTCCCATTGGTTGTAGTCCGTGTAGTAGAAGAACGCTTTCAAACATCTTTTCCAGTCTTCAAAGTTTTCACCACTAACAAGCCTCGGTGGCCTGTTAGGTTGAACGCTGTCTAGATCATTCATATTAAGTGTTGAAGAAGTCATAACTTTGAACAGACAACAGATTCGCTGAGAATTAACAGATTCGCTGGCTAGTTTCGCTAGAAGAACGCAGCAGATTCGCTGAAAGATTCGCTGGTGACAGATTCGCTAGACAGTCAAACAGATTCGCTGACGAGCAAGCACAGATTCGCTGGCCTGATTTTGGCAGCAGTTTCGCTTGCACAGTCAGTCAAATAGATGAACTTTCGTTCGATGATATGCTAGATTCGCTGGCCACAACACAACACAAACATGACAAAATTTTGAATTTAGATTCGCTGGAAGAACTGCAGATTCGCTGGTTGAACACACAGTTTCGCTGGTAGCTCAACCACTCTGAAAAAGTACAGAAACAGCTCGAAAACCCTCAAAACTCGACCATTTGCCTTCAGGTTTGTTTTAAAAGCTTTCTACGTCCAAATAACACAAAACCAGAGCAAAATACGACTCCAAAACACAACAAACAAGCTTCAAACAGAATCGAAAGAGTTTTGACCCAAAAACTTCAAAAATCAACACAAAAATCACTTGAATCAAACAATCAAGAGCACTAAGGCTCTGATACCATATTGTTGGTCCATAATGATCGTGATTTCAGTGCTTTGTTGACTTGTTTAACACAAATATAACCAATACTTGAAGAACAAAGTGAAGAAAGTCCAAACAACCCAATGTCAAGATCTAACACACAATCGAGGTTAATAAGCTACAATGATAAGTAGAATAAGCTCCTAGCACCTCAATGGAACGATTACACAACACAAATCAGTAAGAATCAGTCTTGGTAAAAGATGTGCAAAAGTTGTATAAATGTGAAGATAAGGTTACAATATATAGTGATGTTAGGTTCGCTGATAGATTCGCTCTAGCGAATCTATCCAGCGAACCAACACAGGTTCGCTGGGCACATAGGTTCGCCCAGTCGACACCTAAACCAAAAGACATGTTGACCTGCGGGCGAATCTATAGATTCGCCCGTAGGTTCGCTAGAACTAATACAAATACAATACAAACAATTACATACAAAAGTAGCACCGACAAGCCGGTGGGTCCAACCTATACATAGTGACTATCAGATTGCTTTCTTCTCAAAGCACTAAACCTTTCCTCTAACTTAGGATCAAGGTTATTTTCAAATTTCTGATTTCTTACCATCAAAGCTCTCGGTTTAAAACTGTTAACCTGCACATTTCTTGATGAAAAGTTATTAGAAATTGAATTGTTTCGATTGAAGTTCCTCAAGACAGGAGAATGACTTTGATTAACATTTTGAAAACCAATTAACTGATTTATTTGAAAATTTGGAAATTTAGTCATTTCTCGTGATGAGTTTGTTCGAAAGAAACAATCCTTTGTGTCATGATTTCGCCTTTCACAAATATCACAAAATTTGTTATAAAAACATTCTTCTGAAGAATGGTTTCTTTTGTCACAGAAACTGCAGTACCTGTTAAAGAAACATTCAGCAGTTGCATGATTATAACGATCACAAATCTCACAATGTTTCTTGCTAATCCTAAAGAGCCGATTGTTAACTTTTGATGTCGAACCCACACGTGATTCATTATCAGTTTTGTTCGGTTTTAGATTAACGTTCTTTTGTGGAGATTTTGACTGTGATTTTGCTTGCATGGGAACTTGGTTCGATTTTAACACACCTTGTTTGGTTAACCTTTTTGATTCAATTCTTTTATCATTGACAGCGGAAGACTTAGGACCTGAACCTGTTTTCAGACCAGAGTTAGATTTGATTGGAGAATTGATTGGTTTACCATAAGATCCGTTTAAATCAAAAGTTCCTGCAGACACAAACTTAATTGTTTTTCCTTTTGACACTTTCTTTTTGACAGGTTTGACATTGTCAGTTTTAACATTTGAAGCTTTGGTATTGTCATTCGATTTTATGACACTTTTACCTTTTGACTGTTTTGTTTCAGATTGATTGACTTTCGATTTTAATTTCTGCATTTTTGCATTCGAAACTTCAGTCTTTTTCAATTCTTGCTTCTTGATCAGTTGATCAGCAACTTTTGCTTTCTGCTCATTCTTCAACTTGATATATTCAGGATCATTGTATCCCGAAAATTCACCTTCTTCCTTCACTGTTTCTTCTGACTTCGGATTCAGTTCCGGATACTCAACAAGTTGAATCAGAACAGGCTCCGATTTGTTGCTAGCTTCATCATCAGCTTCAGTCGGCACGCCATCTTCTTCTTTCAAACATTCAATCAACACTTCAGATCCTTCGGATTCAGATTTACTTCTTTGAATTTCTTTAAATTTTCGTTCATTTTCAGGTGAATGATCAAATTCATTGAAGTTTTCAGGTAAAGTTTGTGTGATTGATTCAGGCATTGGTTCATGAGTGAAACCCAATCCTAATTTGGTTTTATTGCCTCTTTCTTTTATAAGTTGTTTAACCATTGTTTTACAACTTTTCACTTTTGTTAATTCAACTTGTGTGACAGCATGAGCAACTTTTTCTTGTTCAAAGTTCTTTGTCATTTCTTCAAGTTGTTTTGTTACCAGTTCCAATTCCTTTAAAGTTTTGTTCCATGATTCTTTAAGTGACAAAATCTTCTCATCAGAAATTTTGTGATCAATTTTAAGTTGTTCATGAATTTTCTCATGTTTGCTTAATTTATCACCAATTTTAAATGAATGAGTTCGATAATGTTCTACTTGTTGAATACATTGTTCTGAACATAACCTTTCTTTCACATCAGCAGGCAATGGAACATAATTAGGGGGTAAATCAGTACTAACCTTTGGTTGTTCAGTAGATGATGAAGACTCACTGGATGTAGCCATCAGCGCAATTTCTGACTCAGATTCTTCAACAGGATCTGACTTTGCACTCCAGTCATATTCTTCTGAATCTTCACTAACAGTATCAATCACCTTGATATCTCCTTCTTTAGACCAATCCTCTTCGATTTCACATACCAGTGCCAAACTTGATGTAAGATCAGATGTGAATTGTTCTGCATATGCACTCCAATCATAACCATCTTTCACACTAACCACCAGTGCTTTAGTTTGATCTTCTGGTTTCTTTCCTTCATCTTTCAGTTCCGGCATGGGAAGACTTTGATATGGTTTCTGACTGAAACGTTGATTTCTGCTTTGATAGCTTGAAGACTGTTGCGAGCTTTGACCTTGACCTTGATTCTGTCCACTTGAACTCGCTTGATCATTATAGTTCTGATTCTTAGGAGCTTTGCATTCCCTTGAAAAATGACCATAGCAGTTACAGTTGAAACATCTGGCCTTTGATTTGTCAAATCCAACTGTCTTGTTTGCATGAGGCTTGTAGCTTCGGTTAACATATGCATGCTTTTGTGTTCGATATGCAACCATCACCATTTGCCAATTTAGATCCATTTCCTCAACGTCATCAGGATCCATCTCAAATAAATCTTGAAGGACAACGTCCATTTGACTCAAGTGACTTCCTTGGTATGCTTGAAAACTTGCCATAAAAGCTGTAAAGGCAGTTTTGGTCTCGTCATCTTGTAACAAGATGTTCATCACATCTTTCACTTTTGCTTGGACATTCGAACTTTGATTTTCTACTTGATTCTTCAGATTCTGACTTTGAACTTGAGCTCTTGGTAGAGATTGAGGTTGAGAATAAGTTGGTGAACTTGGAAAGTATGACGAATCAGTATAAAAACTTGCGCCAACAAATAAATCACCCTCATCTTCAAACTTAGTTGCATCTTGTGCAAGAAAGGCATTCTCCACAGTATTAGCAGGATTCACAATATATTTGTATTGTGCATGTGAACTAGTTCTATCAGTGTTTCTAGAACCTTCATCAATCTCTACTTCCTCTATCTTTGCAATGAGCAAATCTAGGTCCATCGGAAACTTCTCAGTATGTTTCAGTAAAGTCACAGTCTGTTTCCATGATGATGGAAGTGCACATAACAACCTGTCATTCAGATCTTGGAGATCTGTCTTCGCACCCACATTGGACATTTCAGTAGTCAGGTGAACAAACCTATTCATCATCTGGTGCACGGACTCTCCAGCAATGTGTTCAAATAACTCCAACTGTCTCTTCAACTTTTGTTTCTTGAGACTTCTGAGTTGTTCACCTCCTTCACAAATGGACTTCAAAGCCTTGAACAAAGTATAACCTGTTTGATAGGTGTCCAACCTTGACAGTACTTGTAGTGGCAATCCCTTACACATCAAAGAATAAGCTTTGCTATCATTCTTCACTTTCCTTAGATCTTCTGCTGGCAAATTATCCTCTGGATAAGGTTCAGTAGAGTCCTTGGTGTAGGTACTTGCACTATCTGGAGCTGTCTGTGTAGGTATGTGAGGACCCTTGTCAATTGACTTCCAAAGATCATTGTCTATTGAGCAGAGATGATGCTTCAGTCTAATCGTCCAATTCTTGAAATCTGCACGATTGACAAGTCTAGGAACACGGTTATCAGAATCATCATTAGGTGTCATTTTAACAATTTTAATGAAAATATTTTTTTGTTTTTCAAGATTTTTGAAAAGAAACAGTTAAAAGACTAAAATAAAGACAAGTAATTAAAGACAAGATAAGAAAACAAGGATTAAACAACTAAAAATGAGTCACACGGCTGAACAGTGAAAAATCCTTCTTCACCCGGCTGAACAGTAGATTTTGTTCTTCACCCGACAGAGAAAATCTTCACCCGTCTAAACAGTCACACGGCTCAACAGTTGTAAGTCTTGGATTCTTTACCCGGCAGAATAGTATTAACTTCACACGGCAATAACACTTGACCCGGATTGAATCTTGACACGGCAAAAAGCTTTACCCGGCTGAACAGTTGACGATCACACGGCAGCAAAGTTGTTTACCCGGCTACACAGTTTTCAATCACCCGGCTGAAATTGTTAATCACCCGGCGTAACAGTGTATCACCCGGCACAACAGTACTTGATCCGGCTGAACAGTAACACCTTTTCCTCGTCAAATTCTTTACCCGTCTAGCACAAAATCCTTTACACGGCTGCACAGGACCTAATTGTTCACAAATCTAAGTCCAAAGGAATTTGTCTAAGTCAATTTTATCACCCGGCAAGTTAATCTTCAACCAAGTCCATACTGTTCATCATCTTCATCATGAGAATTGTTCTGGGTTTATCAAAAACTTGTCCAATTCTTTCAAAATTCACACACAAGCAGTGAAATAGTCCGATTAACAATCCCTAATCTCAATCAATCCAAAACATGATCAAATTTTGATGAATTTGAGCAAAATTCGATCGAACAGTAACTTTTTCAATCTTCTTAATTCCTCAGATCTGATGATAATCTGATGGAATTTGCACAATCGTTGTGAATTAGGAGTGATTGCGATGATAAATCACAACTAAAAACAGCAACAATTCATTCAGATCATGATTTTTGAGCAATATTGTAGTGTTTTGCTTGATGAATAGCGAAGAACACAATACCAACAGCTCTGATACCAATTGATAGGTTCAATTGGATCGATGATATCGCTCAATGATCAGAATGATTCATACACAAACACAGTTCAATCACAAACACAATTCATTACTAAATAATTCTCTTGTATTTGATGATCAAAGCAAATCTGCAGTACAAATGTAGGAGAAAATAAATCACACACACTTAGTTCTCTCTCTAAAGTGAATATGTGAATCAGACTCTCTCCTCACACTCTCTCACTACATGCTTTAAGCAACAAAATACATTTTAGGGAAAATAACAAAATAAACCCTAAACTATACATAAATGTATAAAATAAGTACAAAGTAAATCTTAACTGGAAATAACCCTAACACACTATCCACAATCCATAAACTATTTTTAGCTCTAGGTGGATGTGCCTGCACAAACAAGAAATTCAACGATCAACCGAAACCATAGTGGTTTTGGGTTTTTCAAATTCTTCAATTATTGTTTGTTGTGCACATTGTAAAACCAATGTAGTCAACATATCAGATTTGAGTTTTGAATATTGATTCATTAACACTTCAAACCTATCATTCAATTCACGTGGAAGCTCATTAGATTTATTTTTATGAACATAAGGTTTTGAAAGTTGTTTTGCTGAATCATATGTTGACTTCATTTGTTTTGATACAACATGAGAATAATCTGGTTCATCAAGAAATTGTTTAATCAAATTCCTTTTAACACTTTCTTGGGAATGAGGATGAGATGCAATTCTAGAAATCATGTTCATTTTAGAATTTGTAAATTGTTTATTAGGAACTTGTGATGAACCATTCATTCTCATGTTCCTTGGAGTCCATGAATCAGAGAAACCCTCATCATCTTCAAATGATGTTGATGTCTTTTATAACTCCTTCTTGTGAGATTTTGATCTCTCTTTGTAATAACACTCCTCAGTGTTATGATTCACCCTCCCACCAATCTCACACCACTTATTGAAAAAACATTCTTCAATGGAGTGATTTGTCATGTCACAAAGTTGACAATATTTTGAAAAATAACAATCTTTGGTGTTATGATTTGTCATTTTGCACCTATCACACAAAAGTCTTGTGTTCTTTTCATAAAATTCCGGTTTCAAGCTTTGTGATTGTTTTTGTTCATTTGAATTCAGATTGTGTTTTGGTTTGAACACTTGTTTGACTTTTACACTTGAAGAGCTTTGTCTAACTGAATCAACTTTGTTTTCATCAGAAACAACTGAAGAATTAGTGTTTGACTTCTTTTTCTTATTTTGTTTCTTTTTGTTTTTCTGTTTAAGATCAGATTGGGCAGCGGAATTTTCATGATCTTGACCTGTTGTCAGATCAGAGACAAATTTGAACTTATTTTCAGATTTCTTTGATTCTTGTTGATTCAAATATCTTTTAAAATGAGGATTGTCAAACCCAAACCCTTCACAAACTTCACCTTTGTGGTCATTGTAATTCATTTTAATTTGACATTTGTTTCTTAATTCTGCTTTCTCTTTCACTTCCTCAATAAAGAAGTTTGAATATTC
This sequence comes from Tagetes erecta, assembly GCA_030867185.1. NCBI lineage: Eukaryota > Viridiplantae > Streptophyta > Magnoliopsida > Asterales > Asteraceae > Tagetes > Tagetes erecta. Next base: position 11,739,830 of record CM061497.1, read on the forward strand.
ATTGATTGGATTAGATTCAGATTTCACAAATCCATTGAAGTTCTTTGTTTTAAGATACACTTGTTTTGGTTTTGGTTCATATGAAGTTATTTTAACAGGGTGACCTTCCAATTTCTTTGTGTCATGTTCAATGAATATTCTTTGTTAATCTTTGAACATTCAGAATCATCAAAAGATTCTGAGTTTTGAACCACTTTCAATTTAGCTTGAGCTTCAGTTGAATAGTCATGTGGATTGAAGTCACTTGGTAATGTGTGGTCATAGAACTTGGCATTTTCTCATAGTTTACAGGAGGAGGTGTGAAAAACCCAACCCATTTCCATTCTTTCTTTCTTTTTGACTAGCTATCCACTTTTCCATTTGTTCTTTTGTTGACATCAACTGTTCATATTTCATTTTATATGTGGAAGCTTCCAGTTGACTTTTAACAAATGATTCTTCAAGAATTTTCAATGAGTTTTTTAAGATTGATTCTTGATTTTTAGATTCTTTAAGATCTTCTGTTAAAGATTTGATTTTCTTTTCAAATTTCTTTTTGTTTTTAATGGAAAAATAATGTAATACTAGATAATAGTAGAGGGGCGGATGTAGCCAAGTGGATCAAGGCAGTGGATTGTGAATCCACCATGTGCGGGTTCAATTCCCGTCGTTCGCCCAAAAGGTTATTATTATTTCGAGATAACCGTTTGTTCCGGTATAAATAGTAAGTATTTGTTCTTCTACCGCGGGAGGGGCGGATTGGGATTTTTTAAGCAATTCACGCAATCGTTGACCTCTTGCTAATTGATTCTGAGTAGCTTTATCGAGATCAGAAGCAAATTGTGCAAAAGCTTCTAATTCTGCGAATTGTGCCAGTTCCAGTTTTAATTTACCTGCTACTTAACCTTTTGGTATGTATTGCCCCCTAACTATAGATCGGATCCAGCAGACGAGAAATAAAATTCACTTCTTTGGTTTTCTTATGATTTTTTAATTTCAGCTTGCAACCTATCATTAACAACAAAGGAGTGAGTTCTATAACGACATCTTGAGGTTTCTCAACATTGATTGTTTTGACTTTTTGTTAGGGTTATTTCCATGTTAAGATTTACTTTGTATTTTGTTTATTGTTTATATGTTTGTAAATAGTTTAGGGTCTATTTTGTTATATTCCTTAAACTTGTAATTGGTTGATATAGGCATGTAGTGTGTGTGTGTGAGGAGAGAGGCTAGATCACTTTTACACTGTTAGAGAGAGAATTAACTGTGTGTGATTTATTTTCTCCTGCACCTTGTACTACGAATTGCTTTGATCATCAATATACAGAGAATTATTAGTATGGATTGTGTTTGTGATTGAATCGTTTTGTTTGTACTTGTTATTCTGATCATTGTGAGCGATTGAACGATCCAATTGAACCTATCAATTGGTATCAGAGCTTTCGGTATTGTGTTGTTCGCTGTTCTTAAGCAAAACACATCAAAATTGCTCAAAAATCATGATCTGAATGAATTGTTACTGTTTTTAGTTGTGATTTATCATCGCAATCACTCCTATACACAACGATTGTGCAGATTCTATCAGATCATCATCAGATCTGAAGAATTAAGAAGAATAGAAGAAGTTACTGTTCGATCAAATTTTTGCTCAATTTCATCAGATTTGATCATGTTTTGGATTGATTGATAAAAGGGATTGATAATCGGACTATTTCACAGCTTGTGTGTGAATTTTGGACAATTTGAACAAGTTTTAGACAAAACCCAGAAATTCTCATGGAGAAAATGATGAACAGTATGATGTTGGTTGAAGGTTAACTTGCCGGGTGATTATTTTTGACTTAGACAATTTCCTTGGACTTAGAATTGAGAAGAAATTAGGTTCTGTATTGCCGTGTAAGGGAATTTGTGCTTGACGGGTGAAGAAATTGACTTGAAAAAGTGTTACTGTTCAGTCGGGTGATACACTGTTGTGCCGGGTAAAACACTGTTACGCCGGGTGATAAACAAAATACAGCCGGGTAATCATCAATTGTGTTGCCGGGTAAACAACTCTGACGTGTGATCGAGTACTGTTCAGCCGGAGAAGCCTTTTATCGTGTCAAAATTCTGCCGGGTCAAAGATTTATTGCCGTGTGAAGTTTTTCTTGCTGCCGGGTAACTGTTCATCCGGGTGAAGAACAAAATTATTACAACTGTTGAGCCGGGTAACTGTTCAGCCGTGTAAAGACTTTTTCCTGCCGGGTGAAGAACAAAGACACTGTTTAGCCGGGTGAAGAAGGATTTTCACTGTTTTGCCGTGTGACCCACTTTAGTTGTTTTTAATACTTGTTTCTTATCTTGTCTTTAATTACTTGTCTTTATTTTAGTATTTTAATCATTTATTTTCAAAAATTAACAAAAACCAAAAATATTTTCTTTAAAAATTGTTAAAAATGGCTCCTAATGATGATTCTGATAACCGTGTTCCTAGACTTTTGAATCGTGCAGATTTCAAGAACTGGACTATCAGGTTGAGACATCACTTATGTTCTATTGACAATGACTTATGGAAATCCATTGAGAAGGGTCCTCATATTCCAACTCAGACTGCTCCAGACAGTGCTAGTACCTACACAAAAGACTCCACTGAACCTTATCCAGAAGATAATTTGTCAGCAGAAGATCTGAGGAAAGTAAAGAATGATAGCAAGGCTTATTCTTTAATGTGCAAGGGACTGCCGCTTCAAGTTCTGTCGAGATTGGATGGATATCAGACTGGTTATACATGCTTCAAAGCATTGAAGTCGATATGTGAAGGAGGAGAACAATTGAGAAGTTTGAAGAAGTCGAAACTGAAAAGACAATTGGAGTTGTTTGAACACATTAATGGAGAGACAGTACACCAGATGATGAACAGGTTTGTTCACTTAACTACTGAGATGACAAATCTCGGAGTGAAGACTGAACTTCAAGATTTGAATGATCGATTATTATGTGCCTTACCATCATCATGGAAACAAACTGTTACCTTGTTGAAACATACTGAGAAATTTCCAATGGAACTTGATTTGCTTATTGGAAAAATTGAAGAAGTTGAGATTGATGAAGGATCAAGAAATACTGATAGATCAAGCTCACAAACTCAGTATAAGTATGTGGTAAATCCTGCCAATACTGTGGATAACGCTTTTCTTGCACAAGATGTAACAAAGTTTGAAGATGAGGGTGACTTATTTGTTGGTGCAAGTTTCTTTACTGATTCAGCATACTTTCCAAATTCACCAACTTATTCTCAACCTCAATCTCCACCAAGAGCTCAAGTTCAAAGTCAGAATCAGAAGAATCAGTCAGAAAATCAAAGTTCAAATGTTCAAGCCAAGGTGAAAGACGTAATGAATATTCTACTTCAAGATGATGAGACAAAAACTGCCTTTACTGCTTTCATGGCAAGTTTTCAAGCGTACCAAGGTAGTCATCTAAGTCAAATGGACGTGGTCCTTCAAGACTTATTTGAAATGGATCCAGTTGATGTTGAAGAAATGGATCTTAACTGGCAAATGGTTATGGTTGCATATAGGACTCAAAAACATGCATATGTTAACCGAAGTTACAAACCTCATGCTAACAAGACCGTTGGATTTGACAAATCAAAGGCCAGATGTTTCAACTGTAATCAGTATGGTCATTTCTCAAGAGAATGCAAAGCTCCAAAGAATTTCAATGACCAAGCTAGTTCAAGCAATCAAGGTCAAGGTCAAAGCTCTCAACAGTCTTCGAGTTATCAAGGCAGAAATCAGCGTTTCTTTCAAAAGCCGTATCAAAGTCTTCCTATGCCTGAGTTGAAGGATAATGAAAAGAAGCCAGAAGATCAGACCAAAGCATTGGTTGTAAGTGTACAAGACGGATACGACTGGAGCGCATATGCAGAACAGTTTACATCTGATCTTACATCAAATCTGGCACTGGTGTGTGAAATTGAAGAAGAAGACTGGTCTGAAGAAGGGGATGGAAAGGTGGTTGAAAATGTTAGTGAAGATTCTGAAGATTATGACTGGAGTGCAAAGTCTGATCCTACTGAAGAAACTGAATCTGAAGTTGCGTTAATGGCTACATCCAATGAGTCTTCATCTTCCACTGAACAACCAAAGGTTAATACTGATTTACCCCCTAACTATGTTCCACTGCCCCTAGACGTGAAAGAAAGATTGTGTTCTGAACAGTGCATTCAACAAGTAGAACATTATCGAACTCATTCATTCAAAATAGGTGACAAATTAAGTAAACATGAAAAACTTCATGAACAACTTAAAATTGATCATAAAATTGTTGATGAGAAGATTTTGTCACTTAAAGAATCATGGAACAAAACTTTGAACGAACTGGAATTGGTAACCAAACAACTTGAAGAAATGACAAAGAACTTTGAACAAGAAAAAGTCGCACATGCTGTCACTCAAGTTGAACTAACAAAGGTTAAAAGTTGTAAAACCATGGTCAAACAACTAATCAAAGAAAGAGGTAACAAAACCAAAAACGGGTTGGGTTTTACTCATGAACCAATGCCAAATTCAATCACACAAACCTTACCGGAAAACTTTAATGAATTTGATCATTCACCTGAAAATGAAAGAAAATTCAAAGAAATTCAAAGAAGTAAATCCGAGTCTGAAGGTACTGAAGTGTTGATGGAAAGTTTGGATGAAGAAGATAATGTGTCAACTGAAGCTGACGATGAAGCAAGCAACAAATCTGAAAACAAATTGGAGCCTGTTCTGATTCAACTTGTTGAATATCCAAAGCTTAACCCAGAACCAGAATCGGTGAAGGAAGAAGGTGAGTTTTCAGGATACAATGATCCTGAATACATCAAGTGGAAGAAAGAACAAAAGGCGCAAGTTGCTGATCAGTTGATCAAGAAGCAAGAAGAGAAGAAAGCTGAAGTTTCAACTGCAAAGAAGCAGAAATCGAAAGTGATGAACAATCAATCTGAAACGAAACAGTCAAAAGGCAAAAGTGTCTTAAAATCGAATAATAACACCAAAGCTCAAAGTGTTAAAAATGACAAAGTTAAACCTGTCAAGAAAATGTCAAAAGGTAAAAACATCAAGTTTGTGTCTGCAGGAACATTTGATTTGAACGGATCTTATGGTAAACCAAACAATTCTCCAATCAAATCTAACTCTGGTCTGAAAACAGGTTCAGGTCCTAAGTCTTCCGCTGTCAATGAGAAGAGAATTGAAAACAAAAAGGTGACCAAACAGAACAGTTTAAAATCGAACCAAAGTTCCATGCAATCAAAATCTCAAACCAAGACTCCACAAAAGATCGTTAATCTAAAGCCGAATAACCAAGATAATGAATCACGTTTTGGTTCAACATCAAAAGTTAACAATCGGCTCTTTAGGATTAGCAAGAAACATTGTGAAATTTGTAATAGGTATAATCATGCAACCGCTGAATGTTTCTTTAACAGGTACTGCAGTTTCTGTAACAAAAGAAATCATTCTTCAGAAGAATGTTACTATAACAAATTTTGTGATATTTGTGAGAGAAGAAATCATGACACAAAGGATTGTTTCTTTCGATCAAACTCAACTAGAGAAATGACTCCGGTTTCAAACTTTAATAAAAATCATTCATTTGGTTTTCAAAATATGAGTCAAAGTCATTCTCCGGTTTTGAGAAATTTCAATCGAAACAATTCTGTTTCTAACTTGTCAAGAAGTGTGCAGGTTAACAATTTTAAGCCGAGAGCTTTGTTGGTAAGAAACCAAAATTTTGAAAACAACCTTGATCCTCAGTTGGAGGAAAGGTTCAGTGCTTTAAGAAGAAAGCAGTCAATGAACGCCAATGGGCGAAACAACAGTTATCAGCATCAAAATCTCATGAATGAAACAAATTTTCAAAATATTCAATATAAGCAAGTTACAATTGTAGATAAATTCGGAAAACCCAAGACCGTGTGGGCCTGGGTTGACCAAACTAACTGAAAATGTTTGAATTGCAGGTACGCCCAAGAAGACCTATCAACTCGTGGTTCGTTGATAGTGGGTGTAGCCGGCACATGACAGGCAACCATGCCTTGCTTCAGGATTTCAAGCAAAAGAATGGTACTCATGTAGCGTTTGGAGGTGATGCGGGTGGTAAAATCACAGGAGAAGGAACTGTTTCCAATGGAGTCATTAGTTTTGATAAAGTCAACTACTGTGCACAGTTGAACTTTAACTTACTAAGTGTCTCGCAAATCTGTGATAAATCTTATTCAACTCTTTTTGATGATTCTTTCTGTTATATACTGAAACTAGGTCTCAAGATTGACAATGAGTGGGTAGTGGTTAAAGCGCCTAGAGATCGTGATGTATACAAATTGGATATGTCGCAGATTGATGCCGAAACCGAAACAACCTGTCTCATTGCCCATGCTTCAAATGATGAGAGTCAGCTTTGGCATAGACGGCTGGGACATTCCAACTTCAGAAACATGAACCGTTTGGTAACTGGAAATCACGCTGTGGGAATCCCATCGAAGAAATTCTCCACAACTGATCTATGTCCAGCGTGTTTGAAGGGAAAACAGCATCGGATGTCTTTTAAGTCCAAGCTCGAAAACTCCATTTCAAAACCCTTGCAGATGCTACATATGGATCTTTTTGGACCGACCAACGTTCAAAGCATCGGGAGAAAATCATATTGTTTAGTTATCATAGATGACTTTACAAGATTTTCGTGGGTTTATTTTTTGCATGCAAAATCTGAAACAGCTGAATTATTAAAAAAATTTATCATTAAAGTTGAAAATCAGTTGGAATGCAAAGTTAAAGTGTTAAGAAGTGATAATGGAACTGAATTTAAGAATGCTAATGTTGATTTATTTTGTGCAGAAAAGGGGATTGCTCGACAATTCAGTGCGCCTAGAACGCCTCAACAGAATGGGGTTGCGGAACGGAAAAACCGGACACTGATTGAAGCTGCAAGATCCATGCTAGCAGATGCCAAAATCCCTATCACTTTTTGGGACGAAGCTATTGCTACTGCGTGTTTTGTACAAAATAGAACATTATTAGTGCACGATAAAAAGAAAACTTCTTATGAGTTATTGTTTGGAAGGAAACCAAATATTTATTACTTGAAAGCATTTGGTTGTCCGGTTTCGATTTTAAATTTGAATGATCATCTCGGGAAGTTTGAGTCAAAATCTGACGATGGATTTTTCTTAGGATATTCGTCTGTTTCTAAAGCTTATCGTGTTTTTAATAGCAAAACAAATACTGTTATTGAAACTATAAACGTCAAGTTTTTAGAAAATTCGTTTCCGTTAGTGGCTCATGGTCCCGAATGGTTATTTGATTTAGATTCATTATAGAAATCCTTCAATTCTAACCTATTTGATTTTTCAGGAAAAACAAACAAAGAATCAGGCGACTTAGGATGCTTTAGTGACGATTCTGATAATGACGAGGATGGAAATCTCAACTCTGAATATCCATTCATGTCTTTTCACAATCCTGATCATGTCAAATCCAGTCAAGATCCGGGTCCTTCTGGTTCTCATGAAGATCAAGAGTCGAACAATCAAGAAGAAGATGTGATTTCTCCTAATGATGGTGGATCCGTTCAAAATCAACCATCATCGGATCCGAATGCTGAAGTTATTCCAGAATCTTTTGATTACTTCATCAATTCACCGGATCAAGTCCCGAATTTCACACCGCATACTTCATCCATACTACAAGATCTACCAAATCTGAATACTTCTAATCTGGAGACTCAAGTGCAAGGAGGTGACATACCAATTCATCGAATTCACAAGAAACATCCTGTTTCTCAGATTATTGGGCCATTGAATCAGAGAACTACAAGAAGTCAGACAGAGCAAGCGAATGTTTGTCTTTATTCGTGTTTTCTATCTCAAGTGGTGCCAAAGAATATTTCAGAGGCGCTGAAAGATAACAGTTGGATTGAGGCCATGCAGGAGGAATTACTTCAGTTTCGCAAACAGGAAGTTTGGAAACTTGTGGACTTACCTGAAGGAGAGAACGCAATTGGTACAAGATGGTTGTACAAAAACAAGCCAGACGAACGTGGCATTGTGGTAAGAAATAAAGCAAGACTGATTGCACAGGGATACACTCAGGAAGAAGGCATTGATTATGAAGAGGTGTTTGCTCCGGTCGCAAGACTTGAAGCCATACGCGTCTTTCTTGCATATGCGTCTTTTATGAAGTTTAAAGTATTCCAAATGGACGTTAAAGGTGCTTTCTTGTATGGACCAATTACAGATGACGTTTATGTCAGACAACCTCCGGGTTTTGAAGATCCTGACTATCCTCATCGTGTATACAAGTTGAGTAAAGCTCTATACGGTCTACATCAAGCTCCTAGAATCTGGTATGAGACATTATCCAAGCATTTACTAGAACATGGATTCACAAGAGGACAGATTGATCCAACTTTGTTTATGAAGAGGGAGAATGACGACTTATTGTGTGTTCAAGTTTATGTGGACGATATTATCTTCGGATCAACCAGTGCGTCAATGTGCAAAGAATTTGAAGAAATCATGAAGTCTAGATTCCAGATGAGTTCAATGGGGGAGATTAATTTCTTTCTTGGATTACAAGTGAAACAGTCTGCTGACGGAATTTTCATCAATCAATCAAAATTCGTTGAGAAGTTGTTAAAGAAATTCAAGATGCAAGATTGTCAAACAATTCGAACTCCATCTGATGTGAACTGCAAGATTCAACCTGATCCAAAGGGCAAAGCTGTTGACCAAACACTATACAGATCAATGATCGGTTCTCTGATGTATCTTACTGCATCAAGACCAGACATCATGTACGCTGTGTGTGTATGCGCCAGATACCAGTCAGATCCGAAAGAGTCTCATCTTGTTGCTGTGAAGCGTATATTCAGATATCTCAAAGGGAAACCAAATCTTGGGTTATGGTATCCTTATGAAGGAAATTTTGAATTATATAGCTATTCTGACAGTGATTTTGGTGGTTGTGCTCTTGACAGGAAATCGACCACTGGTGGCTGTCAATTTTTGGGTCCAAGGCTTGTCTCTTGGCAATGCAAGAAGCAGACCAATGTTTCTGTATCCACAGCTGAAGCAGAGTATATCGCTGCATCTGCAGGATGTTCTCAAGTTTTATGGTTACAAAATCAGTTGCTGGACTACGGGTTTAACTTTCTAAAAACTCCTATTTACATAGACAATACTGCTGCTATGTTCATAACTGCTAATCCTGTTCAACATTCTAAAACCAAACACATCGAAATTAGATATCATTTTTTAAGAGACAACTCTGAAAAGGGTTTATTAATTTTGATTAAGGTTCATACCGACAAACAACTGGCAGATCTTTTCACAAAATCTTTTTTGTCAGGCCGGTTTGAATTCTTAATTCAATCCATAGGATTAATTAATCATGATTGATTCTATTTTTCGAAAAACAAAACAAAAATCCGAAAAATATAAAAGCCAAAAATATAATAAGTTGATGTTATATTTTGATTCCTTTGTCTTTTATTTTATGTTTTGCATTGTGTGTGTTTGCGTGAAAAAGAAAAAAAAAAAAAAAACAAATACAAAATATAAAAGCAAAAAGAAAAGAAAATATCATGTCATAAGGATCTATGTTGCACAAAGTGAGAAATGATAGTTACACTAGACATTATTTGTTACATCTTTTTTAAATAAAGACTGATGAATGTTAATTGATGTGCTAGACAGCTCAGGCAATTAGACTGAAAAAGTAAGTTGATTGTTGACAAACATAAACTTAATGATCTTTGTGTTAAGTTCCATTGTTTTACATGTCTAGATATATATCTTTTGATACATTGCTTGTGATGATAGTTGTGCATGATCGGGTAACGATGTAGTCTATTCAGTGTGATGAACCGCATCGTGAGCTTCTTTGTTGTGGTACCTACAGACCTGAAGTCTCACATGAAGTCTCTTTTGAGCTTCAAGGTGCAGCAAAAGATTCCAAAATGGAACAAAAAGAGTCCCAAATGTGGACCAACACCAAACAAAAAAATTCCAAAATGGAATTCAGAAGATTCCCAAGGGGAACGATAGGAAAGAAAAATTCCCAAAGATGGAATTCAAAAGAAGTCCCAAAGTGGACCAAATCCGAATAGAAACCAGATTCCACACTGTTTATGACTGTAAGTGACCAGGTTTTGTGCAATATGCATTCAGGTAGTGTTTGATAAGGAAATATGTTGACATATGTATACATGTGGGTCACATAAGTCATTCTAATCGAACCTTAAATATCATCATGATACTGAAAAAGTAAGTGTGTCAACTCGAGCTAATTGGTATGTTTTCATATCATCACTCAATCAAACATAAGTCAAATGTCTATTCAAAACTAGCAAACCATGTTCAGATAATGTGTAGTATGATCTCACTGCGATATTATGATTCATTGCATTGCATATGTCTTTACTTTAATGTGTGTGCTTTGTGTGTGCAGGCATATGGAATCATTATTGACACATCGACATCCTTGTTAAACTTAAAAATTTCAAGAAATTTCAAGTTTAGGGGGAGAATAAAATTGAAGAAAAATATTTACAAAAATCCAAAAATATTTTGTTTTGAATAAGTGTGGTTTAAATGAACAAGATTATATGGTATGAAAAGCAAAGGTATTGGATGTGTTAAAAACAAACCCAAGGTCTTGTAATTTGTTTTTAAGAAATTGCTTCGGGATGTAGAAAAATTGGTTGTGCAAAAACAATTTTGAAAAAGAAAAGAAAAATGAATTTAATTGGAAATTAATTTGTTGCAATGTTTAACATTGTTTGATAATTAATATGACAAACATTCTTTTTGAGGATATCTTGTCTAATTAATATGTCGGAGAATGTTTGCAGGTGCAATAAATGCTGTTGGAAAAGTCAACAGACGAGAAAATTGAAGAAATTGCTCAAGTGTTATAGCCGGGCAAAGATATCAGATACAACTGTACAGCCGGGTAAAGAACTGTGACGCCGGGTGATGTTGTAAGTCTGATACTTGCCGGGTGATTGAGAAAAAGGTGAAGATATTATGACTACTGTACAGCCGGGCAATGATCATGTCAAATACAGCCGGGTGAAGGTCATAGATATCTTACCGGGTGACAAGTATGTACTATACAGCCAGGTGAAAGAGAAGTCTTATTGCCGTGTAAAGGTATGACACTGTGTTGCCGGGTAATGAAGAAGAAAGCATGCCGGATGATGTAGAAGTTAACTATGTTGCCGTGTGATGAACAAATGCATGCCGTGTGAAGGAGAAGGTTGCCGCGTGAAGAAGGTCGCCGTGTAAAGAAGAAAGCAAGCCGGATGAAGAAGGAAAGCAACTGTGTTGCCGGGTGATGAAGAAAAGTTGCCGGGTGATGTTTTGATAACAACTATTCTGCCGGGTGATGAATAAAATCCATCAGGTGTAGTTGTTCCTTAACCTTTACCCGTCACTACAGTGACTTACCCGTATCTACAGTGCTTGACCCGTCAAGTGAATTTCACATGTTGGTGACTTGTTTTATATACTTGACCCGTATCTACAGTACATGACCCGTCACTACAGTACTTGACCCGGCAAGGTTTATTGGGCCTATTTTGCATTTGTTGACCCGGCACTTAAAGTTTGACCTAAAATTTTTGACGATACAAATGACCGCCTCTTCACAAACACTTATCATTTCACATTTTCACCTTCATACAAACACTCTGAACCTCAAATCGCCTTGTTATCATATTCAATCTGTTGCTCTATAACAAGATTAATCGATTGAATAAGGTAGTGATTAAGTGATTTTGACCTAAACCGACCTGCAAATCAACTGTTAAAAGGAAAAACGATGATGAACAGTGCTTTGAACTTGAATCGACACTTTGATTTTGAGCGTTAAAACTTAAATCGAATGTTGTTTTAGGATTAAAATCTGTCGATTATCAACATTCAATCATTTATTTGCACTAAAACACCTTAAAATCAACTAAATCAAGTGAAATGTTGGTAACTGATAAAAATTGCCATTGATGAACTTAGAAGCTTTTAAAAGTTAAACATCAAAACTATGAAATATCTGTTTAAAAGTGATTAAACTTGTTAAAACTGAACCAAAACATGTTAAACTTTTTCATCATAAATTTGTCAAAATTTTGCCTAAGTGATTAACTGTTAAAAGTTTAACCATGAAGTATAATCTTTAAAATTCAATATTGTTTGATTAAAATGATGAAAATCAGGTTATTAGAACAATTTAGGATTTAAACTGATTATGTTAATGTTTTGCTTTCTAACTTTTAGTTAAAAACTTATTAAAATTTTTGATATGTTTTATGAAGAATCTAATACATTTGCCTTGTTTTGTGTTTGTTTGTGTTTTTAACAGATGGAGAATCTCAAATTTGAACCTAAACATAATCTTGTGGCATGTTTAGATGAATCACTTCCTGAGACAGAGGGTTATAGGGATATGATTAAGTTCATCAAGAGGACTAAGTATGTATATGCTATATGTGCCAAACCGGTCATATATGCTAGGCTGATCAAGAGCTTCTGGAGAACAGCAGAGGTTGTGAGGGATGAGAATGGTACTGTTATGGTTAGAGGGCATATCACTAGGGAATGGGTACTGAATGTTACAGAAGATGCTATTAGGCAGGCCCTAAGGATTGATGAGGATGAGGTTGGTATGTTGGATGAACTGACCATGGAGGAATGTAAATCTGGATTTGTTAATATGGGACATCCACCTATATTTCCAAAGTCTCAGTTTTACAGGGCTAAGTTGGGAAGGAAGTACAAGTTGCTGTGTTATGTAGTGCAACAATGCATGTCCAGGAGGAGTGCAGGGTTTGATAACTTTCCTTCAGACATAGCATCACCAATTGTGGCAATAGCAGAGAACAAGCCATTCAACATATCGAGGTGGATTATGAATGGTTTCGTATTCAACTTGGTGAAAGGAAAAAGATTTAAGTTCCTCATGTACCCGAGGTTCTTACAGCTGATGATAAACATTGCTTATCCTATCATCAGATCTGAGGGTTATGCTGGAGGCATTTTATATACAGAGGACATGAACGATCTCTCTTACCGAAAGATGAGTATCGGGAATGTGCCTGACATTGATTTATTTGACTATATGAGAGATATAGTAAACAATGAAGAAGATGTAGAAGGAATTTACTATCACATATCTCACGGAGAGATTGTTGATCCAATGGACCTTGTGGATGAGGTGCCAGATGATTTGTTAGATGATGACGAGTACTTTGCTCGTCATCCAGAAGATGAAGAAGATCATGGAAATGGTGATGGAGATGATGATGGTGGTGATGATGCTGAATCTGAATCTAATTCAGAGGAGGCTGAACCAATGGAGACAGAAATAGAGAATATTGAGGTTATTGAGCCTATGGCTATAGAAGAACCTGTTGAGGTTGCTTCTGGGATTGAAGAAGTTGTTGCTGAGGTTCCAAAAGATGTTTCTGTTAAGTATGTTCGAAGAAAGAGGTCGAAACCTGTAGAAAAGCCTGAAGAGATTAATGTGATAGAGATTGCTCAGACAGTAATGGCCGAAGCTGAATCTATTGCACAGATAGATGAAGTGGATGCTGGCATTACTGATCCTATTTTTGTTGAAATTCCCACCAATTCACCACAAGTTGCTGAAAACGTTGAGCAGGGTTTGGAGTCTTCACCAAATGCTGTGTCAAAGACTGATGATGAGAAAGAAAAACGTATTGCTGAGTTAGAGGATATGGTGGCTAAACTGATGGAAGCCAATGAATTGTTGAAGGCATCAAATGAGAGGAAAAAGAAAAGGTTTGATGAGTATTGGGACATTCATAATCAGAATATGAAAATTTTCAAGAAGTTGGATGAAGATCATGTGAAGCTTGTTGATGAGCATGTAAAGTTGAGGGATGATTATGATGCACTCAAAGAGGAGTATGAGAACCTAAAGTATGATTATACTGATTTGAAAGCCGAATGTAATACTTTAGATGCAGAGAAAGAAATGTTGGAAAAGGAGTTGGAGGAATTGAAACCTAAGAAGGCTGGCTCATCTTCTGACAAAGACTTTTCTGATGGAATAATTGAAGTGACTGAATCGAATGTGCCAAAAGTTTATTTGACTAGAGCTCGAGGAACTTCAAATGTTGGTATTTTGGTAGAATCACCAATTATCATTCCCGATGAAGCTGCTGCAGAAACTGTCAATATGGACAAAGCTGAGGGAAAGAGGAAGATAGATGCTGTTCCGGAAATTTTTGGTGATGAAAGAAGCTCGAAAAAGGCGAAGATTGATGATCCAGTGCAGATTGAGCCGATTCAATCTGTAGCTGTGATTGAGACCGAGAAAGTGACTGAAGCTGAGAATGTTAAATCAGGTCAGATTGAGCCGATTCAATCTGATTCTGTTGCTGAAACTGAGGTATTTGCTGTAACTGATAGTGAGAAGGAGGTTGGCTCTGAGGAAACAGTTCAGGTTGAGCCGATTCAACCTGAAGCTGGTGAAGTTGAAAGTGCGCCTAAAACTGTTACTGAAGTTGCTAGTCAGTCTGAGCCGGTTCAAGCTGATGATGCACCTATGATAGAAGCGTTGGATGATTTAGATGACATAGATTGGACTGAGTCTGAAAATGAAGCAGAGCCAGAACCAGTACAGAATACTGTTGAAGAGTTACCAGATGATTTGGATCAGAGGTTTGCGTATCTTGAGAGAATGAAGTACAACTCTGTGTTTTTGAATGGATTGACGGTGACTCAGATTAATGAAGAATACGAGAAATGCATGATTCATCAAGACAAAGCTGAAGCAGATAAGAAGGAGTTTGTGACTGAGATGGGCGAATGGACTCCAATGCAGGAAAGTTTAAATATAGAAGATCTGCCACCGACTGAGCTTTATCATCAAAATCCAGATGAAATGACTACTTCTGATATGCGGAGTTGGTTAAGTTCGAGAAACTATCCGTACAAGACTTTGCAAAGGTTGAAGTCTGAGTCTTTGAGAAAGATTGTAGTCAGCTTTATGAAAACGGAGAAAATGTACAACAGAATGTTTTACTTGGACTACAACAATCCTCAGTACTTTGAGCTGACAAAGAAATTCAAAGTGCTTGGTCCAAAAGAGATTCCGGTAATGGCGCTTCCTGAAAATGCTCATAAGAAAAGACACGAACTGATGGACATGTTTCCAAGCGAAGCTAAATCCTACAACATACCAATGGAGGTACGTGAGTCTTGGCATAAGTCAGCAACAGCAGGTGACGTAGTGAGGTCACTGCTAAGCAAAGGACAGTCGATTGCTGAGTTGCTTGACTCAATGATTGTGCCAGAGAAAAATAAGAAGGTAAAGATAATAGCTTGGAAATATGATGAAGTCTTCGATGCGTTTATGATAAAGAGAGTAAATGGTTTGTGTGACGTATATCATTACTACTCAAGCATCTTTAAACTGGAGGTTCAGGATTTGAAAGAGCTGCACAAACTGAAGTTAATTAATCACACGCATGCTGAGCGTGGTGATAAATGCGTGATACTTCTTGATGCTGGAATGAGTAGAACAGCAAAGTTTCTGGACTTTAGAGGTCAACAGGAAGATACCGCATATGTGCAAGCTAAGAAACAAAGAAAGAAGAAGCGATTGGTGGTAACTGAAGATATGTACTTGGAAGAGTTCTCGGATGAGTATTTTGACAAGATTACAGATCCTGGATTGAAGGTGATTGATGGAAGTCAGACAACGAAGCCTATACTCAGAGTATTCTACAATCAGGAAACATTTGAACTGAAGCTTGTTCGAAATTTGGAGAATTGGGATGAAGACATGATTACTCTTTTCAGTACTTTTGAGTTGAAGTTGCTACATCCTTCTTATATCGACTTTTTGAGAAGTTATAGAATGGAGAAATGTAAGGATAAATTAGCTGAAGCTAACAGGAATTTATTTGTGGTAATGATTGAAGTCATAGCAGCTGCAACTGAGAAGATACGTGTGAGAAAGGCGTTGCTGAACTCTAATCTCGTGAGGATGGATTTGCCAGAGATAGAGTATATGAGGATATCCAGAAAAGGAACCTTGGAGGTGAAAGTCAAAGGCCAGGAGATGCCATTTGAGTTTTATGCTAATATCGATTTTGCAGGTTTGAATCTGGATTCGCTTCGACGTATGAATGCTTTACCAATTCTGACAAATGAATCCAAGCCTCGACAAGCTAAGATCGCTGAAAAGTTCAAATCTTGTATTGAAGAAGCTTTAAAGGAACAAGAGGAGTATAAAGGACGAGAGTTGCTAAAAGTGAAAGAAGAACCAGAAGAATAGTAGAAAAAGATTGAAGATTGATGCTGATAAAAGAAGAAAAAGATTGAAGCTTTTGAAGATCCAAAGTTAAATCTTAGGGGGAGTACTGTTAGGGTTATTTCCATGTTAAGATTTACTTTGTATTTTGTTTATTGTTTATATGTTTGTAAATAGTTTAGGGTCTATTTTGTTATATTCCTTAAACTTGTAATTGGTTGATATAGGCATGTAGTGTGTGTGTGTGAGGAGAGAGGCTAGATCACTTTTACACTGTTAGAGAGAGAATTAACTGTGTGTGATTTATTTTCTCCTGCACCTTGTACTACGAATTGCTTTGATCATCAATATACAGAGAATTATTAGTATGGATTGTGTTTGTGATTGAATCGTTTTGTTTGTACTTGTTATTCTGATCATTGTGAGCGATTGAACGATCCAATTGAACCTATCACTTTTCCTTTTGAACTTTCAGCAGCTACTTCACAGAATTCATTCAAATCAGCTGAATCAATTGAACTAGCAAAGAAACAATCTCCTTGAAAATGTTCATCAACTGTATTCACATCTGTAGATACAAATGCATTAGATTGTTGTCCTGATTTTTCATCCTTGAATACATACTGTTCCATTTCTTTCTTGGACATCAAATTTCTAGATTGTTCATCCTTGGCCAAAGACTCAATTTTTGTGACTATGTAATCTAGATCTTGAACATCCAATGAAATTATTTGTTTAAGTGTAGTAACAGTGTGTTTCCAGCTTTCAGGTAATGAATGCAACAATCTCAAATTGATATCTTCAGTGTTTGCTTGTATTTCCATAGCTTCCATTTCAGTCACCAATTGTACATATTTGTTCAAATGTGAGGTAATAGATTCACCAAGTAATGCAGAAAACATCTCCAGTTGTCTTTTTAGCTTCTGCTTCTTCATGCTTTGAATCTCAGTTCCACCTTCACATATTTTTTGTAACATTTTGTACAAAGAGTTTGCAGTGACATATTTCTTTGTTCTTGTCAAGAATGTCAATGGGACTGTCATTGTTAGAAAAGAATAAGCCTTCATATCAATAGCACATTTCCTCAAATCTTCTTTAAATTCATCCCCTTCCAATTCTTCCAAAGGAATCACTTTCATTCCATCAATGTAAGCATTATCCTTGTATTTATCAGGATTAGATGTAGGTTTTGGAATGTGAGGACCATTGGCAATTGATCTCCACAAGTTGTGATCAATTGTGTTCAAATTATTTCTGAATCTGATTTCCCATCCTTTGAAGTCAGCTCTTGTTTTCAGCAAAGGACCTTTGGATGCATAATCAGAATTGTTGTTTGCCATTTTTTATTTTTAAAGAAAAATCGATCTGCGAATAACAATTTCGATCTGCGGACTACAGTGTTGATCTGCGGTCTACAGTACTGATCTGCGAACAGTTGAAACACACTATTTTCCACATAAATGAGTTACAACTTGATTTCTTCACTGACAATGTTGGTCCAAGAAATCAGTAAATCGTGCTATATATGATTTAGATCTAATCACAATCAATTGATACCACTAGATCTAGCATCAATTGGTTGAAATTTGTGACCAAAACTCACACAAACCATTATAACCCATTAACAAATGATTAATTAAGAAGATTAGTAGAAGAAGATGGATAAGCAATTGCAACAAAGATATAACAGATCCAATTCCTTGCAAACAATCAATAAGGTTTGAACTCAGTATCAAAGAGAGAATTGTATTCTATTAAGTTCCCAAGAGTTGTGTACAAAATGCCCTAACAAAACTATATATACAGGTCATAGTGTCGCAGGCAGTGTCGCAGACACGACACTGCCTGATCGCTAAGCAAGGACAAGCTGCATGCGACACTATAGTGTCGCATGCAGTGTCGCAAAAACCTGCATCAAACATATAAAACAAAGGCTAAACTCGATATTACATTGTAAACAAAATACGACTAAAACTATTACAAGTTAAACAAAAATACAAATAACAACAAGGTGAAGTACCAGCTACATGTGGTCAACAATACTCCCCCTAGGGAGGTACTTCACCTGTTAGGTCTCCTTCATCAGCTCCAGCTTTCGCAGCACCGAACATTTGAGTCAATTCACGAACATCTTCATTTAGCTCCGCTTGCTTCTGTATCTTTTCTGTAAGCTTCTGCACTTCTGCCCTGATCCCCCGAGCTCTATTTGCCACACGCTCGAACAGCGCGGCTTCTTTTTGTGTCTCAGCTCCAGCTCCAACTCTAATCGGATTCTCGCATAAAATCTTTAGATCCTCGTCCGAGAAGCCAAACACCTCCATCGGGTCGAATAACCTCCATTCAGACCCATCTTTTACCCGAATCACTGCCTCTCTAGTTTGATTATCGTAGAACCACTTATCGAACTCCTGTAGTCTTGTTGGGCTCGGATCTGGAACTCTCACTCTTAGCACACTTTTTATTGGTTTCATCTTTAACACGATCTTCCCTTTGCCAGTTACCCAATCAAGATCTTTCTTTGAGCGTTTCCTCTCCAGCTTGTTATACCCAAAACTGACAAAGTTATCTTTCAATCCTGCCTTTATCTCAACTTCTAAGAGTTTCGCACGATCATTTAGATCTGCGTTAATCAATGGTAAAACCGCTAAACACCTTAAATCCCACTTAGGGAGGGTTTTGAAGTGTTTGACGTTCCCAATATATGTGATTCCTCCCCCTCTTCGCTTTATCATGAAATTTCTCAGCTCCATGTATTTCCAGCTGAAAATCTTATTATCTGTATCTTTTGGGGTGGGGGCATCCTCTGAGCAATGTATACCATCTCCTTTTCCTCAACTTCACAGAATTCGGGTTCTGAATCATAATCTATAAACTATACCTCCTCCTCTTCTTCATCAACAATCTTCATTTCGGCCTTCTTTAAATCCTCAGCTACCACCTCATCTCCTATCAACTCAGCATCAACATCGAAACAGAAATCATCAGTAATTTCTGCCTCTTTCTCGGATTTCCTTGCACTTGCACCGCTGAAACCTGCAAATTCTTTACGACTTTTGGTGACTTGTACCATTTCCTTCAAGGTTGAGTATTTTCCAACATTAACCAGCTCATTAATCTCATCCTCCGTCTCTACGTTCCCAACTTTTACCTCCTTATTTACTTCATTTAATTCCGTTAGCAACTTCTTGATGAGCACATGCTGGTCTAGTACGATTCTCCTCAAATCTTCCATTTCCGATTCTCGATGTCTTTCCCTTTCCTCAGCATTCATCAACTTCGTTTTTATCATGCTTAGCTCATTAGCGAGCGATGTATTCACCCCACGAATCACATCCTCGTCTAGTATAGCAAACCCCTTCTTCTCCGGCTTCTTTGTAAATGTTTTTGGTACAGTCTCAGACACTCAGGCTCCTTACCTTTACCTTTATTGGTTCTGACATCAGTATCAGAATCAATTTGTGCTTTATCCCCTGCCTTTCTCCTCTTCTTTCCTTTTGGTTTGAATATTTCTGCTTCGATCTCATCTAGTTCTTCTTCAAATGGAACAGCCCTTTTTCCAACAAACTTCTTTCTCTTCTTGATATCTTCTTTGATTTTATCTCTAAGCTCCCCAAATCTCTTCTCCTTAGAAATCTTTAGTTTCTCAATATAATCCCATCTTTCGTCCGTATACATATTACGAAAAAGATAAGTTATCTTTCCCGAAACGTCATGTCTGGTTGAAGAGCAATCAGCGAAAATTCTAACATTCATTTTTGTCAGCTTCAAAGGGTCACCCAGCTTCTGTAATCCCGGCTTCAATTCATCGATGAAAATCTTGATAAATCTCGGGTAAAGTAACCATTTATCCTTCTTTTCAGCGGAAATATTTTCAATCATATATTCAAAAATCATTTGTGGAATGTTTTCTTTATCACCCCTGCACAGATTCAGCATCGCGCGAGCCCACTCAAAATTTAGACCATCAGTTCCACCCTTTCGATGGTCTAAGCAAACAATGATGACGTGTGCGATGAACCTCCATTCTCTTGACATAAATGTCTTCTTTATCTCTCGACGATCCAGATAATCAGTCCCTTCGTAACCCATCTCCAAAAATCCTGCATGTACGTCCTCCAGACTTAGTAACATTGGAGATCCAACGTCACGTTACATTCTCAGCAAGCGAGCAATGGAATTAACAGTAAGTATGATATCTTCCCCCATAACTCTTGCCCTAATTCAGCTGGTTTTGCATTGAGTTTGTACGTTGCTGATTCCCAAAAATCTCTAACGTGTTACTGGTCGATAATCAACTCCTTCGTGACAGCGTAAGATATAGGAGACGCCTTCAACCATGATATCGCGTCACGAAAACCGACCGACTTTGGGTCCTTATCGTTGAGATAAGCGACCACATTCGACCGCTTGTCGAACTTCATTGGCTGCGGAGGCTCAGGCTCCATATTTATAACTGAAACACAAACCGGAAATTTGTTAGTTATAAAGACAAATAAAAATAAAATAAAAAATAAAAAAAATGAAATAGAAAAATAATAAAAAATGAAATAATAATAAAATAAATGCAGTGTCGCAAATATGCGACAAAGTAGTGTCGCGACAGTGTCGCAAGTTCGTCGACATTGTAGTGTCGCAACGGCAAGACATGTGTATCGACACTACAATGTCGCAGCATCCCAGGCTTCCGACACTACCAACAAAGCATGGTCAGCATAACCTTGGTTGTGTCGCAACTAGGGTTTGAACTTTCGTTCAATGTCGCAGTAAGAACACTAGTGTCGCATAAAACGTGAAAAACCCAACAGTCAACATCATTAAAACCATATCAGATCGAAACCAAAAACCAATTCAAAGCGAACGAAGGTTCGAAACATATAAAAGATGAATTCTTACCGGTTGGAATCAGCAAAAACGCTCAAAAATGATGGATTAAAGTTAAGTGTGTGTTTTAGGGTTTAGGTTCGTGAAGAAGTCGTGTTTTGAGAAATCTGAGATTTGACCTGTTTCACCCATATCAGATGAATATGAAACCCAATGTAGTGTCGCATGTCCGACACTATAGAGTCGCATAGAATATTGTGTCGCCCACCCTACACTATAGTGTCGCAAAATGAAAATTTAAAAATTAATTTTTTTAGAGAAAATTATAAAAGTCAAATCTATTTAAAATTACAGATATTTTAAAATAATGTCAAGCCAAACAGATGTGATAGATCCAATGTATCGATCCGTTTAAATAACGAAATGTCAGAAAGAAACAACTCAGTATAACAGAGTGAATCATGAAGAAAAACCGAAACGAGTTACTGGAAATCATCTAGAGGAACAAAGACTTGCAAAGATTGTCAGTATGTTTGTCCACTTAAACCCATGCCTTCTTCCTTTCAACAAACAACTTGTGACAATCTTATCATGATTTAGTTCGATTTGAAGAAGCTCTGGCAACTTGGTTTCCACCGACATTCGGCAAAGTAACTTGTTTTGACCTCAGGACATATTGAGTTTAGATAATTCAGCAAGATTCTTATAATTGTAAGGAACATAGACCCAGATCAAGTGATCAAGGAAAATTATTTCGGGTGTGAAGTGGTGTGTAGGTTGGATATCAAGCAATTAACATGATGTATAAACATTTTATAGCAAAGCTTTTATAAGGGTTTTACAGATGACCAGAGCTCCAGGTCTATACTGACGTATAACAGAGGAGATGATTATCTGTACGTGCTGATGAGAGCTTCAGGTCTATATTTACATATAACTGAGAAGATCATCACTCCAGGTTAATGCTTCCGCAGAGCAGGGGAGATTAACACGAGAACAAAAAATTCTGAATAGCTAACGAGAAGCGTCATTCAGGGTTGCGGCTAAGGGTAATTTGGGAAAGAATCAAGCACGAAACAAATACTCTCAGTCCGTTTTTGTCAAAACTTATCACTTTGTGTAGGCCAAATATCTGTGAAAATGCTCCTCATTACCGAGTTCTTTGTGAATTTTAGTTTGATCACAGAGTTGATGTCTAATAGTATTCATGCTGAGCCTACTGACACATCAAAGCAGATCACTTTCCTCCTTTTGACGCCATCAACCCATATCTGAATTCCTGCAAGAAACAAACAGTATATAACTCCAGATGAATCATAATTGTAAATTTGTAGTATTTACTCCCCCAAAATTTTCAGTTTCGTAAAACTGAAATTTTCACAAATTTAAGAAAATATTAGATCATCTCACAAAAGAATGGACGACATTATCAGAAAATATAAGTAAGACAAGCAGATTTTTCTCTCAAAAACATTTATTATTATTTTTTTATTATTTTTTATTATTTTTTTTTTAATTTTTTTAAAATTTTTTTTATTTTTTTTATAAAAAAATAATTAGAAAGAAATTAGACCATGCATGTTGATTAATTCATAAAAACGAGGTTTATCAAACGTTTTAGTGAACAAATCAGCCTTTAGATTTTTGGTGTCGATCGATATGATATTGATAAACCCTTTTTCTTATGCATCCCGGATGGCATGAATGCGTGTTTCAATGTGCTTGGTTCGGGTATGATGAACCGGATTCTTTTTAATTCCAATGGCTGCCGCATTATCACAAAAAAATTGGAGTATGCAGTGAATGGGGAAAGTTCAGAAGAGCTGTCGTCCATCTTGTGTTTGACCAAAATCTCCTGAATATATTTTTCTTGGTGAATAAGAATGCCATCGGGTTTTTGTACAACCTGTAAACCGAGAAAGAAGCACATCTCACCCATCATGCTCATCTCAAATCTTTCCTTCATTACCTCCTCAAATTCTCTACACAAATCTTCATTTGACGATCCGAAGATGATGTCATCTACATACACTTGAACTAAAAGAATGTCATCACCAATCACTTTCTTGAACAGTGTCATGTCGATCGACCCTCTTGTAAATCCTTTGCTCAACAAGTATTGTGTTAGCGTTTCATACCAGATTCGAGGAGCTTGATGTAATCCGTACAGTGATTTGTCTAACTTGTAGACTTTGTCAGGAAAATCCGGATCCTCAAAACCTGGAGGTTGGCAAACATATATTTCTTCGTCGATATCACCATATAAGAATGCGCACTTTACATCCATTTGATAAACTTTGAAATTTTTGTGTGCGGCATGTGCAAAGAAGATTCGTATGGCTTCGATACGAGCAACAGGAGCAAACACGTCAGTATAATCGATGCCTTCTTCTTGTGCGAAACCCTGAACAACCAATCGAGATTTATTACGAACAACAACCCCTCTATCATCAGGTTTGTTTTTATACACCCACTTCGTCCCGATTGGATATTTGTTTGGTGGAAGATCGACTAACTCCCAAACTTTGAGCTTTCTGAACCGTTGAAGTTCTAACTGCATTGATTCCACCCAGCTTGGATCTTGCAATGCCATATTAATATTTTTGGGAACAGTCTGAGACAGAAAGCATGAGAACAAACACTCATTGATTAAACCTGATTGATGACGCGTGCGAACTCCATCTGAAATAGATCCAATGACTAAGTCACGAGGATGATCCTTTAGATCCTTATAGAGAGAATTCTGGGTAACGACATTTGATTGTGATGAAGTTGAATCATGTAGTGTATCAGTAACAGAAGAACCCGAAGGATGAATGACAGGTGATGGTGGAGATGTTGATGATGGCATAGAATCGACACTACTAGCAACATTAGGTAATGGTGACGGTTGTTGCGGGGATATTGGAGAAGATGGGAGAATGACGGGACATGTATGGGTCAGGGTGTATGGGAATGATCTCATCTTCTTCAAGAAACAGTGGTAAATTAAATGAATTAAACACAGTTGTGGCATCGTAAAACCATGAGGGTTCAGATCCAGTATCGCACACATTTGATTCCTGCCAATCCACATAAAATGACTCTTGAACGATCTTGGTGCGCCTATTGTACACCCGATAAGCTTTCTGAGAAGAGGAATATACAACGAAGAAGCATTCATCAGAAACAGCTCCGAATTTTGACGTTTGGGCTTGAGTATTTAACAAAGTACATGAACAAGCAAAAGGTCGAAAGAAGTCAATCAATGGTTTTCTTTTGTTGAATAATTCATAAGATGTCTTCATCTTTGCTTTTACAATCAATACCCTATTCAGCACATATGAAGCACAATTTACAGCCTCAGCCCAAAAGCCACCCCATTCTGTTGAGGTGTTCGTGCGGCGCTGTATTGTCTCAAAATCCCTTTCTCTTCACAGAATGAGTCAAAAATGTGATTTTTGAATGGCAAATTGGCCAAAAATAATCCCAACTAACACCTATTGGCCGAAAATAATCCCAACTCAGTTTATTCCCTCCAGTGGTCCCAAATCCAACTTTTTTGGCCTACAGTGGTCCGCCGTTAAATGCACTTAACGGCCGTTAACTTTTTTTTTTTTATTTTTTTCGAATTTCAAAACAAGGTTTTTTGGATATTGATCGGGAGGAGTATACGATTCAATTGATGTAAACCTTACTTCGAACTGGTGTTCCAAACGACAAAACGGTCTTCAATCGGGTGTTTAAAACCTAACGATGTATTAACCGGATATCAAAATTAAACCATTTGGAGCAACAATTGGAAGTAAGGTTTACATCAACTTACTCGTATTCTCCTCCCGATCAAAATCCTTAAAATATCGGTTTAAAATTCGAAAAAAATAGAAAAAAAGTTAACGGCCGTTAAGTGTACTTAACGGCGGACCACTGTAGGCCAAAAAAGTTGGATTTGGGACCACTGGAGGGAATAAACTAAGTTGGGATTATTTTCGGCCAATAGGTGTTAGTTGGGATTATTTTAGGCCAATTTGCCTTTCTGAATTCTGTTCCATTATAGCTCCTAATAGCCTTCACTTTCTTTCCGCTGATGGTTTCAATCTTGAGTATTAAGCTCCTGAATGCTCATGCGGTCTCCCCTTTGTTTGCTAGAAAACTCACCCATGAGTACCTGGAAAAATCATCTGTCACAACCAAACAATAAGATTTTTTAGCAATGCTTTTGACGCTTATTGGTCCAAACAGATCAGCATGTAATAACTCAAGAGGACATGAAATAGAATTAATTGTTTTAGATTTGTGAGATTTCTTGTGTTGTTTCCCTTTAGCACATGCCATACATTTCTCAACAACTGAGAAATCTTTTACAGGCAAGCCACGAACTAGATTATGTTTAACAAGTTTATTAATATTATCAAAATTAACATGACCAAGTTTCTGGTGCCATAAAAATGCTTCTGAGGAAGAAGATTTTGATAATAAGCATGTGACGGTGGAAGTTGACTCCTTGGAGTTCATGTCAAGCAGATATGTGTCATTCTTCCTTAGTGCACACATTAAGATCATGTCGTCAGAAACAGAGAAATCCGGCTTCAGAAATAAGCATTTAGTGGATTTGAAAAGAACCGGAATATTCTTATCACAAATTTGAGATACGCTCAACAGATTGAAGTGCCGTTCAGGAACATAGTTCACTTTCTCTAATGTCAACGAACCATTTGATACCTCGCCTTGACCAATCATTTTCCCCCTTTCTTATCTCCAACAAACGCCACATACCCACCATTTATTATACGGAAGTTAGTAAGCAAATCTTTCAGACCAGTCATACGTCGAGAACATCCACTATCTACATGCCACAAACTATTTGGCTTCCTTGGACGTTCCTGACATAACAACGCAAAACAAATTCAATTAGAAACAGGAACCCATGCCTCAGAAGACTTGGGTTTAAACAAAGAAAAATTAGCACGGAAATGATTATTTACAAACCTATTGACTCGATTAGTTAAACTAGAAATATTTACACCCTTTTGAACGAGTTGCGGACAATTTTTAACAATGTGAGTGTCTTTACCGCAGCGGAAACAACATGATTTAAAACATTTCTTTCTAGAATTACCGTTGGGAACGTGATCAATCACAATTTCTTCGTCACATTCAGACATGTTTGTGTCTGAATCACTAAAAGAAACATACATTTCTTTTGTTTTTCCTTTTGATGTGCTGGCTTCATTACCTGTGTCTTTAACATGATTCATTTCAGAGTTGTTGTTTGTCTCAACAGGTTTGGTTATGCGGATTGGAATAAAGGTCGGTATAGGAGTTGAGACAAACTTCTCAAAACAGTTTTTATTTGACAAGACATCATTAAGTTCCACAGAATAAACATCATCATTAGCAGCATTTTGAGCACACACATCATTGTCAGAGTTTAGTACAGACGATTTAAAGTTTAAACTACTTGAATCACTTAATACATCACTCAAACTACTGCTATTGTCTAAAGTAGACTTCTTTGAATTTAAACTACAGCTTGAAACAGAGCATCCTAATCCTTTTGTAGCACCATATTTGTAATCCTCTCGAACCTCCTCACGATTAACTCCTTCTAAACCTGCAAATAGATTGTTAGTGTGTCCTGTGATTAAATCATTTGTGGGATGAGGTTTGGGTATGGGAGAATAACAATAAGTACTGGGTGGAGGATAAACATGAGGAAACTCATTATATCCTAAACCTGTTTTGATTTGAGCTCCTCTTTGCCTACAGTTTAGTTCCTCCCTTTTCATACCAGAAATGGTCCATCTATCAAGTTTAGTTTGAAGTTTACTGCTTTCAAATTCGGCAAGTTTAACGCGTTCATCAAGCAGGTTAATTTCAACATTCTTTTCAAGAAGTTTTCTATTTAGGTGATCTATTTCTTGTAAGGCTTCGTTAAGTTTTACATAATAGTTTGCCTCATACTTTTTAAGATCTGAATTAATGGTATTCAGTTCAGCTTGATTAGTTAATAACAACCGATTAGCCTTATATATACCAAAAAGTCTAACCCGACATGCCGATGAACACATATCTTGGATTACCTCATAAGGAAGGCCCATGATAATCTTCTCGGTGGCCAGAGCCTTTTCACAGTTGCAGACAGGTGTATTTTTCTTCCTTTCTTCCTCCTTTTCATCTTCAGTCTTCCCTTCTTTCTCAGCTTTCACAATTTCTTCATTTTTGCTTTCTTCAGTTGCCTGATTGATAATTTTTTTAGATTCCCTTCCAGCATTCAGTATGGTCTCAGCAACAGGAGCATGATTAATTTCTTCCTGAACTTCTGCAATCTCAGCACTCCAGTCAAAGTTTGTCAGCAAAGCAGTTTCTCTTGTGTTACTGGTGTTTCGTCTTTCGACAACAACATCATTTCTTGTGTTAGGAGATGGTGGTTCAAACACAACTGGTGATGGGCAATCTCTCTTGAAATGTCTGAGTTGATTACAATTGAAGCATCGGAGTTTAGATTTGTCGAACCCAACCTTTGCATTCTGATTACCGAAGTTTCTTTTTCCAGTTCTCTCCATGAAACGTCTTGCTCTGATAGTCAACATAGCCATTTGCCATTGTATATCTGCTTCTTCTAGATCGTCTGGGTCAACTTGCAACATATCCTCCATTGTGATGCCTTTTCCCTTGACATCTCCTGCAATTAAAGCTTCATAGTTATTTACAAACATTCCAAACAGGGCCATCATATCATTAGGGACTTGAGATGTAACTGGTTCCTTTCCAACATTCTTTTGTTCCAATGAGCCACCTCCTGAGATATATGAGAAACCAGAGTTGTTTGTTGAGTGTTCAGATGTGGATGAGAGTAGTGCAGCATTCCGAGTCTGTATTGGGGGATAGACAGCCTGATTGTACTCTCTCCTCTTGATATCAAGCTCAAAAGACTTCAGTTTGTTAATAACATCCATGAGCTTATATTCAGTAAACATCTTTTCTTGCTTCAACAATCTTACCTGCAAACTCCTTTCAGGAGGGAGTGAGTCCAACAACTTTGTCACTTGTTCCACTGTAGTCAATTGCTCATATTTCTTCAAATTGCTGGTGACAGTTAGGAAACGGTTTGTGAGATCAGTGATTTTCTCATTTCTAAGACCCATGAAAGAATTACATTCTTTTTGTGCCTGGACTCCCTTGTCTTTCTGTAAATCAATGTTCCCATCATAGAACTCACAAAGAGCATCGTAGAAATCCTTGGCAGTTTTCTGCTCACCAAAACGATTGTATATTTCTGAACTCAAACACAGTGTTAGTGCACCAAATGCCTTGTTATCACGATCAACAAGTTTTCTGTCACGTTCATTGAATGTTTCAGGATTTGTGTTTTTGACTGTTGCTTCTCCTACAGTTGTAACCGGTACATGAGGACCTTTTTCGATTGAATCCCACTGAGTATGATCAGTATATAAGTAAAATGCCTTTAATCTTCTCTTCCAATCCTCAAAGTTATCTCCATTGATCAGTTTCGGTGGTCTATTCGGTGATCCACTTTCCAAGTCAGCAAGGGTAAAAGACATTGACATTTTGATAAACAAACAGCAGTGTCGCAGAAACTATAGTGTCGCAAAAAAAGCTAGTGTCGCAAACAGGGTAGTGTCGCAGATGAGTCAGTGTCGCAAACAGGCACACAATTTGAACTTTCGTTCAGTCTAATGTCGGGTACAATGTCAGGTGTAGTGTCGGAAGCAATGTCAGGCACAATGTCGAACACAATGTCGGGCACAATGTCGATGCACAGTGTCGGGCACAATGTCGTGAACTTTCGTTCAATCAGGATGCAAGCCAGCCAAACAACGATCAACAACACAAAAACAGTAGTGTCGCAAGCACACTAGTGTCGCAAGATGAACAGAAATACCTTCTTCTCCAAGCAAAACACAAACCAATCACCACAGAAAAACACCAATCAGATCCAGATGATGATCTGATGATTTTAGTTGAAAAACAACACAAAATACACCAATTCCAAACCAAAATTCAGTCCATAATAACAGCAAATATGATCCAATTTGATTGATTAAGGGGGTGTTTGTTTTTTCTTCAAACATCTTCAAGGGGGTGTTTGTCTGCAGGCGCGCAGACGTGGCCCTTGAAGACTGTTTGTTTTTTTTACAGCAGATCTGAATACCTCTTCTTTTATCTTAAAAAAAAAGCAAGTGTATGAGAGCTTCTTTTATCTTCATGGTTGCCCTAAAACATAAAAAAACCTCCAGCCACTTCCATCCTCCCTCCCACTCGACATCTCCACAGCCCCTCTGCAACACCTCCGACATCACATCCGCAGCACATTCGACATCACCTCCGCAGCACCTCCGACAGCCCTGCTACCTCCTCTGACGCACTGCTGCCTCCTCCGACGCTGCTGCTGCTTCACTCACGCGATTCTGTGACTGATTTTGTATAAGGTACTGATTCGATTTATCTTTTCATTCTTCATCATTTTCAGCCATGGTTATGGTGTTATGATGTTGTCTGATTATATGAAATTGATTGAATTGGATTTGTGTTCTTGGATTTGTATATGAAGCTACAAGTATATGGAATTGGATTTGTATTTCTTGGATCTGTGTATTTCTTGTGTTCTTGGTTTTTTGTTCCTATGTGTTTAAATTAGGTTGATTTTTTGTTCCTAATGTGTTTAAAGTAGGTTGTTTAAATTGGATTTGGATTTGTGTTCTTGGATTTGTATATGAAGCTACAAGTATATGGTAATTAGGTTAATTCTTTTGTCTTGGATGGATGGTTGGTTGAGTTGGATGTGTTTGGATTTCTTATCTTTCTAAGAAAATTTACCTTTAAATATAAAAACTTGTTCTTTGATTTTGTTTTGGTGATATTTATCTATGTAGTATATGGTAATTTTGTTTTGGTGATATTCTTGATTGTAATTCTAGATGGAAACTAATGATGGTCGTCAACAATGGACGGATGATGCTATAAAATGTTTATTAGAAACATGCCTTGAAGAAATAGAGAGGATAGGTAGAAATGGACAAAGCTTACGCAAGGAGTCTTGGGCTATATTTGGGAAGAAACTCAAGGAAAAATTTCAAATGGATTTGAGTCAAAAGCAAATTAGAAATGCTTTTGATACTATGAAATCAAAATATGTAGGATGGTGCTATTTGAGAAACAAGACTGGAAATCTATATAACCAAGATACAAATATGTTCACTTTAACGCCTCAAGAATGGGAAGATTTTAAAAAGGTGTGTATTTGTTTAGGTTCAATTTGATGTAATATGCTAATGTGAAAAGTATTTATTATACTCACTATTAATTTGGCGCAGGGTCACCCGAGGGCAATGTCATTAAGAACACGTCCATTGTCCCATCTTGACCTTCACATAGCTGTTTTTGAAGGACTTAGTGCTACAGGTGGTAATCAATGGACATCTACTCAAGCATCTGGAGTTTCATCATCCTCACATGTCCAAATACTTCAGATACAAGATGGTAGCTTTCATAATCTAGAAGATGATTGTGGAGACTCTCAAGAAAAAAGTTTTCAAAATGATGATGAGGTTCCTACCAATAATAAGGCTCAATCACCTAATGATAATGAAGCTAGGCCCAACAAAAAGGCTAAAACCTCTAAGACCACCATTACCCTAGATGATTTGGCTAAAGATATGCAACAAGCACTCAAGCATATGGTGAAAAGCATGGAAGGACCATCAAAACTTAGAAATGTTATTGAACGTTCTTATGGGGTATTAAAGGCACGTTTTCCAATATTAAAAAAGATGGCCCCCTTCTCATTGCTTACACAACGAAATGTTACAATTGCATGCTTTGCGCTTCACAATTTTATCCGGAAAGAGGGCTTAAGTGATGAGCTTTTTGATGAATATGATCAGCCAAACGTACGCCTTCAAGATGGAGATGAACATGCACAAGATGGAGGTGAAGAAGAAGTAGCTCGACATGGAAGTGCAGCGGACCGTGAATTCTAGAGTCAACTTCGAGATCAAATTGCACAAGAATTAATGCAAAACAATGTACTTTGAGTTTATTTCAGTATGTTTTGTGTTTTTTAAACTTGGTTGTATTACTATGTGTTTTATGTAACTTGAATGTGTTAAATGGCTTCTATCTAGTCAGATAAGTTTGACGGCTACATATTTTTAGTTTATACAGACAATATCAAGTTTGTAAAAACAAACAGTCTTATATTTTCAGATTGCAGAGCTTCAGACCACATCTTCAGTTGCAGACATAAAATCAGATGAAATCAGACTGCAGACATTTTTTGTCTGCAAAAACAAACAACACCTAAGTATTTTGTCCAAAACCCTATAAATGATATCTCTAAATCACACCTAAATCACAGATCTATATGATGATGATAGATCTATTGATTTCGATTGATTCTAACACAAAAGGAAAGCAAATCTCAATCCAATTCCATAGCAATTCACACAAGCTCAGATCCAGAATTGATGAAATATGAATATTATCTAAAAACCCTAAAAAAAACCACAAATCATGAGCACAATGGCTCTGATACCATATTGTTGGTCCAAGAAATCAGTAAATCGTGCTATATATGATTTAGATCTAATCACAATCAATTGATACCACTAGATCTAGCATCAATTGGTTGAGATTTGTGACCAAAACTCACACAAACCATTATAACCCATTAACAAATGATTAATTAAGAAGATTAGTAGAAGAAGATGGATAAGCAATTGCAACAAAGATATAACAGATCCAATTCCTTGCAAACAATCAATAAGGTTCGAACTCAGTATCAAAGAGAGAATTGTATTCTATTAAGTTCCTAAGAGTTGTGTACAAAATGCCCTAACAAAACTATATATACAGGTCATAGTGTCGCAGGCAGTGTCGCAGACACGACACTGCCTGATCGCTAAGCAAGGACAAGCTGCATAGTGTCGCATGCAGTGTCGCAAAAACCTGCATCAAACATATAAAACAAAGGCTAAACTCGCTATTACATTGTAAACAAAATACGACTAAAACTATTACAAGTTAAAAAAAAATACAAATAACAACAAGGTGAAGTACGACCCTACATGTGGTCAACAGACAATGTCTTCTATTTCAGATTTCTTCAACTTAATTGAATGAAAACTATGATATGCGAATAATAGTAAACTTCAAACAGATCCGCGGATGACTGTTTTGATCAATTTTGAAGAACACTCAATCCAACAAATCAAAGAATGCGAGAATGCAGATGATAATGAAGAAGAAAACAGAAAATTGAGTAGCAATTGGATCAATTTCAGTAAATATCATCATTTCTTCAATGTGCGAACAACAGTACATTCATGTGATTTGCGAACAACAGTGAATTCATGATTTTGAAATTTTATTCTGAATTTGAATGAAATCAAACTTAAATGTTTCATGAATCCATTTGAATGTTTGTTTAATTTCAATTTTATCAAAAACAGAATCTATTCAATGAATTTGCATGAATATGTGATGAATAGTACGCAACTTCACCAACAGACTTCTCGATCACACAAATACATAATTCAAGCAATCTTCACGTTGAATTTGATTCAAAAGTTGAAAGGATTAATCTCTTGAACAATTAGAATAGATTGAATCGGTTTGAAGATTCAATTTGTTGTTGAATTAACAGATTCAAGCAAAATCAAACCAAGTTTGACCTACTCAACCAACAGCTCTGATACCAATTGTGGATTCAGGTCACATGAGCATGTTAATCTGTTAATCTATTCAACAAACATGATTATAATCAACAAACACACACAATTCAACAGAAGAAATCACTTATACTTTCAAACTTGTATTGATCGATAACTGTGTGTACAAAAGGTGTAATGAACTGTTTTATTCAAAAAATCTACTATTACATGCATAAGAACACCTATTTATACTACACAAATACTACAAGTCTATTACTAACAAAATTACAAACACTTAAATTGATATGCGAATAATAGTCTGTCCTCACATCTTTAAGTAGATTCTTGTCCACACATCCAAGTCTATCCGCACATCTTTTTCTGCATTTGAAAAACTTTAAGTATGATGATCAAATATACCAACATATATAATCACACCAAAATCAGATTTGATAAAAAAATCAACGTTTAAAAAAATTTAAATTTTTAACATAAAATGACAACATTTACCTATATAATAACACCAAAAACAAATTTGATCAAAAAATCAACTTTTGAAACATCAAAAATTTTCATATAAAACCACAACATTTGCCTATATAATCACACCAAAAACCAATTTGATCAAAAAATCAACTTTCAAAAACCAACAAATTTTCACATAAAACCAAAACATTTTATATATATTTAATCACACCAAATCAAACTTTCATAAAAAAATCAACTTTTGAAAAAATTAAAAATTTCACATAAAACCACAACATTTACCTCTATAATCACACCAAATACATATTTGATCAAAAAATCAACATTTAAAAAGATAAAAATATTTCACATCAAATCACAACATTTACCTATATAATCACACCAAAAACCAATTTTATCAAAAAATCAACTTTCGAAAACATCAAAAATATTCATATAAAACCATAACATTTACCTATATAAAACCAAAAAAAAAATTGATCAAAAAATCAACTTTTTAAAAAATAAATTTTTTTTACATAAAACCACAACATTTACCTAAATAATCATACCAAAAACAAATTTGATCGAATTATCAACATTCAAAAACCAACAAATTTTCACATAAACCACAACATTTTACATATATTTAATCACACCAAACCAAACTTTTATCAAATAATCAATTTTTGAAAAAATCAAAATTTTTCACATAAAACCACAACATTTACCTATATATTCACACCAAAAACAGATTTATCAAAAAATCAACGTTTAAAAAAGTTAATAATTTTCGCATAAAATCACAACATTTACCGATATAATGACACCAAAAACAAATTTGATCAAACAATCAACTTTCGAAAACATCAGAAGTTTTCATATAAACCACAACATTGAACTATATAATCACACCAAAAACAAATTTGATCAAAAAATCAACTTTTTAAAAAATAATTTTTTTTTACATAAAACCTCAAAAAATCAACTTTTTTAAAAAATAAAAAATTTTACATAAAACCATAACATTTACCTATATAATAACACCAAACACAAATTTCATCAAAAAATCAATGTTTAAAAAATAAAAAAATTTCACATAAAATCACAACATTTACCTATATAATCACACCAAAAACAAATTTGATCAAAAAATCAACTTTCGAAACCTCAAAAATTTTCATATAAAACCACAACATTTATTTATATAATCACACCAAAAAACAATTTGATCAAAAAATCAACTTTCGAAAACAACAGAAGTTTTCATATAAAGCCACAACATTTACCTATATAATCACACCAAAAACCAATTTGATCAAAAAATCATCTTTCGAATACATTAGAAGTTTTCATATAAACCACAACATTTACCTATATAATCACACCACAAACAAATTTGATCAAAAAATCAACTTTTTAAAAAATAATTTTTTTTGCATAAAATCACAACATTTAACTATATAATCACACCAAACACAAATTTGATCAAAAAATCAACTTTCAAAACATCGAAAATTTTCATATAAAATCACAACATATACCTATGTAATCATACCAAAAACAAGTTTGATCAAAAAAATCCACTTTCGAAACATCAAAAATTTTCATATAAAACCACAACATTTATGTCACACCGCGTTTTACGCAGCGGATTAGTATAACTAATGGGGTCCATGGTAACGGAAGTTGGTTACCATCGGATTATAGTCAAACAACCATTTCAAAAGTTATGGAAAGTTAAAACGTCATAATATTATTACAAACATTGTTGTAAAGATCCTTTTTATGACATAGTTTTCACTTTATAAAAGTGATTATGTTAAAAGTTGGTCCCAAAACAACATTTCCGTAGCATGGTGTTTGACACCAAAACAATCCCATTCCATAGCACACAACAAGCGCTTTAATCACCTGAAAAACATGTTAAAAACGTTTATCAGTACAAGACTGGTGATATCACAGGTTTAGGATACGTAGTCCATAACAAAACCAATTATGATTTTACTAATAAGAGACAATATTTATCCAATCTTGTTGACTTAAAGTTGCAAAGTTTAAGTCATATGAAACAACCATAAACCCGTAATCAATCCATGACATTTACCCTCCGACAATTGCAATTATATAATCTCCCGTCGTCATTGACCGGAGCTACCGGTACGTGAGTGGGCTGTCAGTACACCTAATAGATCTACCAATATAATCCAAGGACCCCTGTCACATAGGCTAATGATTATGTTATTTTTTAGGGTTTTTCCAAGCTGAGTAACTTTTGTAAACTTATGGTTTTTCATATAAATCAAAATATTTTCCATCTCTTACTTTAAATCATAATTATTTATATTTCACATGTTTTTCCCCAAAATTTGAAATCAAAACGTATTGAAACTTGGGCCGTGAAACTCACCTTTGATTTCCATCAAGTTTTTGCTAGCAGTTACGAGTCCAAAATTTATACTTTCCCGATCTACTAACACCCTATATATATCCAAGGGTTCTCGTTAATAGTCGTACAATGGTCATCCAAGTTGTTCATCAACTCTAGACATTTTTTTATGAAATGATTTATCATTTTGATCTAACGACACGTTGGTGACATCGTTTATGACCCGTTTCCAAATAATATTTATATAAGTCATCTCTTTATATAAATATATTTCAAACAATATTTATATGAATGATCTCTTCAAATATATTTTAAAGACAATCATTGGTCTTTAAACATCTGCAGAACTTTACATATATGATTTATCATATATAATTCTCGGTTTCGTTTTTATAAAATTCACACTTTTAATATTTATATAAAATAAATATTATGATTCTCAAAGTGTTAAATTTTCTAAAAACCAATATCTTGAATGAAAACTAATAAGATTAACCCTTTATCCATTCACATCGAGACCGAGTGAAAATATTAATTTTTAAGCAACTGACTAACTTTATTTTTATTCGTTCTTGGTATTTTGCTTTTATAACTTTTGAAGTATCTAATTTCATACTTATTTTAAAGTCAAAACACTGATTCAAGTTCACTTTTTAACTCTTGTAACTTGATTCAAACCCGTTCACATAGAACACGTAATTTCAGTCAAAACCGAAGCATTTTTAGCAACTAGTTTTTCATACAATCAACCTTTTTATTCATGCTACTTTAGACCCACATAATCATATTCATACATACTGATTGTACATAAAATTTGTTGGTCTAAAAACTATTTCACAAGTTCATACGTTTTAAGCCGAAATAGTCGGTTTTACAGTCATTTCGTACATCTAGTAATTGATAATTTAATCACCAAGTTTCATCATGTTAGGGCTATTTCCTTGTTAAGATTTACTTTGTATTTTGTTTAGTGTTTATATGTTTGTAAATAGTTTAGGGTCTATTTTGTTATATTCCTTAAACTTGTTATTGGTTGATATAGGCATGTAGTTTGTGTGTGTGAGGAGAGAGGCTAGATCACTTTTACACTGTTAGAGAGAGAATTAACTGTGTGTGATTTATTTTCTCCTGCACATTGTACAACGAATTGCTTTGATCATCAATATACAGAGAATTATTAGTATGGATTGTGTTTGTGATTGAATCGATTGTTTTGTACTTGTTATTCTGATCATTGTGAGCGATTGAACGATCCAATTGAACCTATCAATTGGTATGTTTTCATATCATCACTCAATCAAGCATAAGTCAAATGTCTATTCAAAACTTGCAAAACATGTTCAGATAATGTGTGGTATGATCTCACTGCGATATTATGATTCATTGCATTGCATATGTCTTTACTTTAATGTGTGTGCTTTGTGTGTGCAGGCATATGGAATCATTATTGACACATCAACATCCTTGTTAAACTTAAAAATTTCAAGAAATTTCAAGTTTAGGGGGAGAATAAATTGAAGAAAAACATCTACAAAAAAAAAATCCAAAAATATTTTGTTTTTGAATAAGTGTGTTTTTGAATGAACAAGGTTATAAGTTATGAAAAGCAAAGGTATTGGATGTGTTAAAAACAAACCCAAGGTCTTGTAATTTGTTTTTAAGAAATTGCTTCGGGATATAGAAAAATTGGTTGTGCAAAAACATTTTTCAAAAAGAAAAAGGAAATTGAATTTTAATTAGAAAAATTAATTTGTTGCAATGTTTAATGTTGTTTGATAATTAATATGACAAACATTCTTTTTAAGGATATCTTGTCTAATTAATATGTCGGAGAATGTTGCAGGTGCAATAAATGATCGTTGAAAAAGTCAACAGACGAGGAAAATTGAAGAAATTGCTTAAGTGTTATTGCCGGGTAAAGATATCAGGTACAACTGTGCAGCCGGGTAAAGAACTGTTCAGCCGGGTAAAGTTGTAAGTCTGATACTTGCCGGGTGATTAAGGAAAAAGGTGAAGATATTATGACCACTGTACAGCCGGGCAAATGATCATGTCAAATACAGCCGGGTGAAGGTCATAGATATCTTGCCGGGTGACAAGTGTATACTATACAGCCGGGTAATGAAGAAGAAAGCATGCCGGATGATGTAGAAGTTGACTATGTTGCCGTGTAATGAACAAATGCATGCCATGTGAAGAAGGTTGCCATGTGAAGACAACTGTTGCCGTGTGAAGAAGGTTGTTAAAGGTTGCCGTGTAAAGAAGAAAGCAAGCCGGATGAAGAAGGAAAGCAACTGTGTTGCCGGGTGATGAAGAAAAGTTGCCGGGTGATGTTTTGATAACAACTATTCTGCCGGGTGATGAATAAAATCCATCAGGTGTAGTTGTTCCTTAACCTTTACCCGTCACTACAGTGACTTACCCGTATCTACAGTGCTTGACCCGTCAAGTGATTTTCACATGTTGGTGACTTGTTTTATGTACTTGACCCGTAACTACAGTACATGACCCGTCACTACAGTACTTGACCCGGCAAGGTTATTGGGCCTATTTTGCTTTTGTTGACCCGGCACTTAAAGTTTGACCTAAAATTTTTGACGATACAAATACCGCCTCTTCACAAACACTTATCATTTCACACACATTCACTTTCACCCAAACACTCTGAACTTCAAATCGCCATTGTTATCATAGTCAATCTGTTGCCCTATAACAAGATAAATAGATTGATTAAGGTAGAGATTAAGTGTTTTTGACCTAAATCGACCTGCAAATCAACTGTTAAAAGGAAAAAACGATGATGAACAGTGTTTTGGACTTTGAATCGACACTTCGTTTTTGTGTGTTAAAACCAAAATCGAATGTTGATTTAGGTGTAAAAACACTCGATTATCATCATTCAATCATTCATTTGCACTAAAACACCTTAAAATCAACTGAATCAAGTGAAATGTTCTTAACTGATATAAATCGCCATTGTTGAACTTTGAAGCTTTTAAAAGTTAATCATAAAAACAATGAAATATCTGTTTTAAAGGTGATTAAACTTGTTAAAACTGAACCAAAACATGTTGAACTTTTTCATCATAAATTTGTCAAAATTTTGCCTAAGTGATTAACTGTTAAAAGTTCAAACATGAAGTATAATCCTTAAAATCCAATGTTGTTTGATTAAAATGATGAAAATCAGGTTATTAGAACAATTTAGGATTTAAAACTGATTATGTTAATGTTTTTGCTTTCTAACTTTTAGTTAAACACTTATTAAAATTTTGATATGGTTTAATGAAGATTCTAACACATTTGCCTTGTTTTGTGTTTGTTTGTGTTTTTAACAGATAGAAAATCTCAAGTTTGAACCTAAGCACAATTTGGTAGCATGCTTAGATGAATCACTTCCTGAGACAGAAGGTTATAGAGATATGATGAAGTTCATTAAGAGGACTAAGTATGTTTATGCTATATGTGCCAAACCGGTCATATATGCAAGGCTGATCAAGAGCTTCTGGAGATCAGCTGAGGTTGTGAGAGATGAGAATGGAGTTGTTATGGTTAGAGGACATATCACTAGGGATTGGGTACTAAATGTTACTGAAGAAGCTATTAGGCAAGCTCTGAGGATAGATGAGGATGAGGTTGGTATGTTGGATGAACTAACCATGGAGGAATGTAAATCTGGATTTGTTAACATGGGACATCCACCTGTGTTTCCAAAGTCGCAGTTTTATAGAGCTAAGTTGGGAAGGAAGTACAAGTTACTGTGCTATGTAGTGCAA
The DNA here is from genome assembly GCA_030867185.1 of Tagetes erecta. Lineage (NCBI taxonomy): Eukaryota > Viridiplantae > Streptophyta > Magnoliopsida > Asterales > Asteraceae > Tagetes > Tagetes erecta. The sequence goes on from CM061497.1 coordinate 11,779,221, forward strand.
CAATGCATGTCTAGAAGAAGTGCAGGGTTTGATAACTTTCCTTCAGACATTGCATCACCGATAGTAGCTATTGCAGAAAACAAACCATTCAACATGTCGAGATGGATAATGAATGGGTTTGTGTTTAACTTGGTGAAGGGCAAGAGGTTCAAATTTCTTATGTATCCAAGGTTTCTGCAACTGATGATAAACATTGCCTATCCCATTATCAGAAGTGAAGGTTATGCTGGAGGCATGTTGTATACTGAGGACATGAACGATCTCTCTTACCGAAAGATGAGTATCGGGAATGTGCCTGATGTTGAATTGTTTGACTATATGCGAGATATAGTCAACAATGAAGAAGATATAGAAGGTGTATACTATCATATATCTGATGGTGAGATTGTGAATCCACTGGACCTTGTGGATGAGGTGCCAGACAATCTATTGGATGATGACGAGTACTTTGCTCGTCATCCAGAAGATGAAGAAGATGATGGCAATGATGATGGTGACAATGATGATGATAGTGATAGTGAGGATGGTAATGATGATGGTGGTGATGAAGCTGAATCTGAATCTAATTCAGAAGAGGCTGAGCCAATGGAGACTGAGGCAGAAGGAATTGAGAATGTAGAAATAGAAGAACCTGCTGAGGTTGCTTCTGTGGTTGAAGAAGTTGTTATGGAGATTCCAAGAGATGTTTCTGTACAGTATGTTCGAAAGAAGAAGAAAACAGTAGAAAAGCCTGAAGAGGTTAATGTTTTAGAGATTGCCCAGACAGTAATGGCCGAAGCTGAATCTATTGCACAGATAGATGAAGTGGATGCTGGCATTACTGATTCTATTACTGATGATATTCCCACCGCATTACCACAAACTGCTGAAAACATTGGACAAGGTTTGGAGTCTTCACCAAACGTTGTGCCAGGTGTTGATGAGATCTATGAAGAGAAAGAGAAACGCATTGCTGAATTAGAAGAGATTGTGGAAGATCTGTTTAAAGCAAATGATTTGTTGAAAGCGTCTAATGAACGAAAAAGGAAAAGATTGGATGATTATTGGGAAATTCACAATCAGAATCTGAAAACTTTCAAAAAGTTGGATGAAGATCATGTGAAGCTGGTTGATGAACATGTGAAGTTGAAAGGAGACTATGAAAAACTTAAGGATGAGCATGAAAACCTTAAATTTGATCACAAAGAATTACAAGCTGAGTGTAATACTTTGGAGGCAGAGAAAGAGATGTTGGAAAAAGAATTGGAAGAAATGAGACCAAAGAAGGCTGGCTCGTCTTCAGATAAAGATTTTTCTGAAGAAATTATTGAAGTGACTGAATCTGAAGTTCCAAAAGTTTATCTGACAAGAGCTAGAGGTACTACAAATGTTGGAATTTTGGTTGAATCACCAATTATCATTCCCGATGAAGCTGCTGCTGAAACTGTCAAGATGGACAAAGCTGAGGGAAAGAGGAAAATAGATGCTATACCGGAGATATTTGGTGATGAAGAAAGTTCGAAAAGGGCGAAAATTGTTGAACCAGTGCAGATTGAGCCGATTCAATCTGTAGCTGTGGCTGAGATTGAGAAAGTCGCTGAGACTGAGAGTGTGTTTGAAGCTGAGACTGAGATTGTATCGGAAGCTGAAACCGAAGTATTTGAAGCATCAGATAGTGAGAAAGATGTTGGGTCTGGAGATACAGTTCAGATTGAGCCGATTCAATCTGAAGCTGTGAATGTGACTGAAACAGAAGCTGAAGTGGCTAGTCAGTTTGAGCCGATTCAAACTGATGAAGCACCTATGATAGAGGCATTAGATGATTTAGACATAGATTGGACTGAGTCTGAGGATGAAGCTGAGCCAGAACCAGTACAGAATACGGTTGAAGAGGTACCAGATGATTTGGATCAGAGGTTTGCATACCTTGAGAGAATGAAGTACAACTCTGTGTTTTTGAATGGATTGACGGTGACTCAGATTAATGAAGAATACGAGAAATGCATGATTCATCAAGATAAAGCTGAAGCAGATAAGAAGGAGTTTGTGACTGAGATGGGCGAATGGACTCCAATGCAAGAAAGCTTAAATATAGATGACTTACCTCCGACTGAGCTTTATCACCAAAATCCAGATGAAATGACTACATCTGATATGCGTAGTTGGTTGAGTTCGAGGAACTATCCATACAAGACGCTGCAGAGGTTGAAGTCTGAATCTTTGAGGAAGATCGTGGTCAGCTTCATGAAAACAGAGAAGATGTACAACAGAATGTTTTACTTGGATTATAACAATCCACAGTACTTCGAGTTGACCAAAAGATTCAAGGTGTTAGGACCAAAGGAGATTCCAGTTATGGCTTTACCTGAAAATGCTCACAAGAAAAGACACGAACTGATGGATATGTTTCCGAGCGAGGTTAAATCGTACAACATACCGATGGAAGTGCGTGAAACTTGGCATAAGGCAGCAACACCAGGTGATGTGGTGAGGTCGCTGATGAGTAAAGGACAATCAATTGCTGAATTATTAGATTCTATGATTGTGCCTGAGAAGAACAAGAAAGTGAAAATCATAGCGTGGAAATATGATGAAGTTTTTGATGCATTTATGATCAAGAGGGTAAATGGTTTATGTGACGTTTATCATTACTATTCAAGCATCTTCAAATTGGAAGTTCAGGATCTGAAAGAGTTGCACAAGCTAAAGTTAATTAATCACACGCATGCTGAGCGTGGTGATAAATGCGTGATACTTCTTGATGCTGGAATGAGTAGAACAGCTAAGTTTCTTGACTTTAGAGGTCAACAGGAAGATACCGCATATGTGCAAGCTAAGAAACAAAGAAAGAAGAAGCGATTGGTGGTAAATGAAGATATGTACTTGGAAGAGTTCTCGGATGAGTATTTTGACAAGATTACAGATCCTGGATTGAAGGTGATTGATGGAAGTCAGACAACGAAGCCTATACTCAGAGTATTCTACAATCAGGAAACATTTGAACTGAAGCTTGTTCGGAACTTGGAGGATTGGGATAAAGATATGATCACACTCTTCAGTACTTTTGAGTTGAAGCTATTGCATCCTTCATATATCGATTTTTTGCGAAGTTATAGAATGGACAAATGTAAGGATAAACTTGCCGAAGCTGACAGGAAGTTATTTGTGGTAATGATTGAAGTTATTGCTGCTGCTTCGGAGAAGATTCGTGTGAGGAAGGCTTTACTCAATTCTAATCTCGTGAGGGTTGATATACCAGAGATAGAATATATGCGGATCAGTAGGAAGGGTACATTGGAGGTGAAAGTTCAAGGCCAAGAGATGCCATTTGAGTTTTATGCTAATATCGATTTTGCAGGTTTGAATCTGGATTCGCTTAGACGCATGAACGCTTTACCAATTCTGACGAATGAATCCAAGCCTCGACAAGCTAAGATTGCTGAAAAGTTCAAATCCTGCATTGAAGAAGCCTTGAAGGAAAAAGAAGAATATAAAGGTCGAGAGTTGCTGAACGTGAAAGAAGAACCAGAAGATTGGTAAAAAAAAAAAAATTGAAGATTGATGCTGATAAACGAAGAAAAAGATTAAAGTTTTTGAAGATCCAAAGATAAATCTTAGGGGGAGTACTGTTAGGGCTATTTCCTTGTTAAGATTTACTTTGTATTTTGTTTAGTGTTTATATGTTTGTAAATAGTTTAGGGTCTATTTTGTTATATTCCTTAAACTTGTTATTGGTTGATATAGGCATGTAGTTTGTGTGTGTGAGGAGAGAGGCTAGATCACTTTTACACTGTTAGAGAGAGAATTAACTGTGTGTGATTTATTTTCTCCTGCACATTGTACAACGAATTGCTTTGATCATCAATATACAGAGAATTATTAGTATGGATTGTGTTTGTGATTGAATCGATTGTTTTGTACTTGTTATTCTGATCATTGTGAGCGATTGAACGATCCAATTGAACCTATCACATCATGCAATGATAATACATATATTTTCACATAAATAAGCTTATGAAAGCTGTGAAAATATTATTCTCAAGTTAAAACTCATTTTCCAGCCCAAAACGATGTATTTTTACTAATAAAACGCCTAGTTTTATTATAGCATTTTTCCACAACTTACTTCCACTTTTTACATAGAACATATATATTTTTCTACACTCTCATAATATGGTTAATATCACAAAATGTCCAGAATTTAATTTAACCATTCTAGATTATTAAATTGTATCTGATAGTGCGGGATGCACCGAGCTTGGATCTAGATCTGAGATTGTTTGGGGATGTTGTTTGCAATCAGTGATGCAGAAACTCACTAATCACGTATTGATGCTTGAATGTTCATGAAGATCAATGCAAAGTATGATGAAGATTATGATAATATGAATAGGTGAATTGTATTAGATCAATAGAGAGGTTACAAATGATATGGAATGAAATGTAGGCAACTCTCTAAACAAATGACCTAGGTGATGGTATTTATAGTCTATACCATTCACCTTACAATGTAACCTAACCACGTGCAGTTAAGCACAAACGCGCATTTAAGCACGAAACGATTACACAAATATTCTAAGACAAATACAAATTATGAACGTCTTCACCCGTGCTTGCTCGTGATGATGCTCGATATCTTCACTCGCTTATATTTGGAAAGTGACATCTTCAAATAACCCCAACAGTACTCCCCCTAAGATGACACTTTACAAATCTGACATATCAGCTTAAATCTTCATGTGGCGAGTATAGAGAGCAACTTAAAGTTTTGGTATGCATTATCTTCAAGAGGACCCAACAGTACTCCCTCTAAGATGATGCTGCCAAAACGATGTCTTTCCACAAGCAATCTGCATCCTTCTCTCCCTTTTGAGTAACATCAGAGGCTATGGAAAGAAATAAGCAGAGAGTAGATTCCGGTGAATCTATATATCAGCAACGGGATCTTCTTCAACGGTTGAAGTAGAATGAGAAGACTTCTTTGACTTAGAATACTCCCCCTCAACTTTTGCTTTAGAGGTTAACGGGATCTGTGTACGAGATATTAAGAGGAGGATTCTTAACACTCAACAATCTGACTTGGAGATGTTAGGGCTATTTCCTTGTTAAGATTTACTTTGTATTTTGTTTATTGTTTATATGTTTGTAAATAGTTTAGGGTCTATTTTGTTATATTCCTTAAACTTGTTATTGGTTGATATAGGCATGTAGTTTGTGTGTGTGAGGAGAGAGGCTAGATCACTTTTACACTGTTAGAGAGAGAATTAACTGTGTGTGATTTATTTTCTCCTGCACCTTGTACAACGAATTGTTTTGATCATCAATATACAGAGAATTATTTAGTATGGATTGTGTCTGTGATTGAATCGTTTGTGTTGTACTTGTTATTCTGATCATTGTGAGCGATTGAACGATCCAATTGAACCTATCAATTGGTATCCGAGCTTTCGGTATTGTGTTGTTCGCTGTTCTTAAGCAAAACACATCAAAATTGCTCAAAAATCATGATCTGAATGAATTGTTGCTGTTTTTAGTTGAGATTTATCATCGCAATCACTCCTATACACAACGATTGTGCAGATTCTATCAGATCATCATCAGATCTGAAGATTTAAGAAGAAAAGAAAAAGTTACTGTTCGATCAATTTTTGCTCAAATTCATCGAAGAATGATGATGTTTTGGATTGATTGATATAAGGGATTGATAATCGGACCTTTTCACAGCTTGTGTGTGAATTTTAGACAATTTGGACAAATTTTAGACAAAACCCAGAAAATCTTCATGAAGAAGATGATGAACAGTTGAGTTTTGGTTGAAGATTAACTTGCCGGGTGATATATTTGACTTAGACATTTTCCTTGGACTTAGATTTTGTGAAGAAATTAGGTCCTGTGCAGCCGTGTAAGGAAATTTGTTCTAGACGGGTGAAGAATTTGATTTAAAAAAAAAGGGTACTACTGTTCAGCCGGATCAGACACTGTTGTGCCGGGTAATACACTGTTACGCCGGGTGATAGAGAAAATACAGCCGGGTAAACTTCAACTGTGTAGCCGGGTAATTAACAACTGTCGTGTGACCAAGTACTGTTCAGCCGTGGAAGCTTTTTGCCGTGTCAAGATTCTGCCGGGTCAAGACTATTGCCGTGTGAAGTGTTTCTTGCTGCCGGGTAACTGTTCATCCGGGTGAAGAACAAAAGTATTACAACTGTTTAGCCGGGTAACTATTTAGCCGTGTGAAGACTTGTTTCTGCCGGGTGAAGAACAAATACACTGTTTAGCCGGTTGAAGAAGGATTTTCACTGTTTTGCCGTGTGACTCACCTTAGTTGTTTTTAATACTTGTTTCTTATATTGTCTTTAATTACTTGTCTTTATTTTAATAGTTTAATCATTTCTTTTCAAAAATTTACAAAAACCAAAAATATTTTCTTTAAAAATTGTTAAAAAAAAATGGCTCCTAATGATGATTCTGATAACCGTGTTCCTAGACTTTTGAATCGTGCAGATTTCAAGAATTGGACCATCAGGTTGAGACATCACTTGTGTTCAATTGACAATGACTTATGAAAATCAATTGAGAAGGGTCCTCACATTCCAACTCAGACACAACCAGATAGTGCAAGTACCTACACCAAAGACTCTACTGAACCTTATCCAGAGGATAATTTGTCAGCTGAAGATTTGAGGAAGGTAAAGAATGATAGCAAAGCATATTCTTTAATGTGCAAGGGGTTGCCACTTCAGGTTTTGTCAAGATTGGATGGATATCAGACTGGTTATACATGCTTCAAAGCATTGAAGTCGATATGTGAAGGAGGAGAACAATTGAGAAGTTTGAAGAAGTCGAAACTGAAAAGACAATTGGAGTTGTTTGAACACATTAATGGAGAGACAGTACACCAGATGATGAACAGGTTTGTTCACTTAACTACTGAGATGACAAATCTCGGAGTGAAGACTGAACTTCAAGATTTGAATGATCGATTATTATGTGCCTTACCATCATCATGGAAACAAACTGTTACCTTGTTGAAACATACTGAGAAATTTCCAATGGAACTTGATTTGCGTATTGGAAAAATTGAAGAAGTTGAGATTGATGAAGGATCAAGAAATACTGATAGATCAAGCTCACAAACTCAGTATAAGTATGTGGTAAATCCTGCCAATACTGTGGATAACGCTTTTCTTGCACAAGATGTAACAAAGTTTGAAGATGAGGGTGACTTATTTGTTGGTGCAAGTTTCTTTACTGATTCAGCATACTTTCCAAATTCACCAACTTATTCTCAACCTCAATCTCCACCAAGAGCTCAAGTTCAAGTTCCAAGTCAGAATATGAAGAATCAGTCAGAAAATCAGAGTTCAAATGTTCAAGCCAAAGTGAAAGACGTTATGAATATTCTGTTGCAAGATGATGAAACCAAAACTGCCTTTACTGCTTTTATGGCAAGTTTTCAAGCATATCAAGGAAGTCATCTAAGTCAAATGGACGTGGTCCTTCAAGACTTATTTGAAATGGATCCAGTTGATGTTGAAGAAATGGATCTTAACTGGCAAATGGTTATGGTTGCGTACCGAACTCAAAAGCATGCATACGTTAATCGAAGTTACAAACCTCATGCAAACAAGACAGTTGGATTTGACAAATCTAAGGCCAGGTGCTTTAATTGTAACCAGTATGGTCATTTCTCAAGAGAATGCAAAGCTCCAAAGAATTTCAATGATCAAGCTAGTTCAAGCAATCAAGGTCAAGGTCAAAGTTCTCAACAGTCTACGAGTTATCAAGGCAGAAATCAGTGTTTCTTTCAGAAACCATACCAAAGTCTTCCTATGCCTGAATTGAAGGAAAATGAAAAGAAGCCAGAAGACCAGACTAAAGCGTTAGTTGTAAGTGTACAAGACGGATACGACTGGAGTGCATATGCAGAACAGTTTACATCTGATCTTACATCAAATCTGGCTCTGGTGTGTGAAATTGAAGAAGAAGACTGGTCTGAAGAAGGGGATGGAAAAATGGTTGAAGATGTTAGTGAAGATTCTGAAGATTATGACTGGAGCGCAAAAGCAGATCCTACTGAAGAGACTAAAACCGAAGTTGCGTTAATGGCAACATCTAATGAGTCTTCATCTTCCACTGAGCAACCAAAGGTTAATCCTGAACTCCCTCCTAACTATGTTCCATTACCTGCTGATGTGAAAGAAAGGTTATGTTCTGAACAGTGCATTCAACAAGTGGAACATTATCGAACTCATTCATTTAAAATAGGTGACAAATTAAGCAAACATGAAAAGATTCATGAACAACTTAAAATTGATCACAAAATTTCTGATGAGAAGATTTTGTCACTTAAAGAATCGTGGAACAAAACTTTGAACGAACTAGAATTGGTAACCAAACAACTTGAAGAAATGACAAAGAACTTTGAACAAGAAAAAGTCGCACATGCTGTCACTCAAGTTGAACTAACAAAGGTTAAAAGTTGTAAAACCATGGTCAAACAACTAATCAAAGAAAGAGGTAACAAAACCAAAAACGGTTTGGGTTTTACTCATGAACCAATGCCAAATTCAATCACACAAACCTTACCGGAAAACTTTAATGAATTTGATCATTCACCTGAAAATGAAAGAAAATTCAAAGAAATTCAAAGAAGTAAATCCGAGTCTGAAGGTACTGAAGTGTTGATGGAAAGCGTGGATGAAGAAGATAATGTGTCAACTGAAGCTGACGATGAAGCAAGCAACAAATCCGAAAACAAACTGGAGCCTGTTCTTATTCAACTGATTGAATATCCAAAGCTTAACCCAGAACCAGAATCTGTGAAGGAAGAAGGTGAATTTTCAGGATTCAATGATCCTGAGTATATCAAGTGGAAGAAAGAACAAAAGGCGCAAGTTGCTGCTCAGTTGCTCAAGAAGAATATTGTGAAGAAGGATGAAGTTTCAACTGTGAAGAAGCAGAAAGCGAAAACAATGACAAATCAATCTGAAACAAAAGAATCAAAAGGCAAAAGTGTCTTAAAATCGAATGATAACACCAAAGCTCAAAATGTTAAAACTGACAAAGTTAAACCTGTCAAGAAAATGTCAAAAGGTAAAAACATCAAGTTTGTGTCTGTAGGAACGTTTGATTTGAACGGATCTTATGGTAAACCAAACAATTCTCCAATCAAATCTAACTCTGGTCTGAAAACAGGTTCAGGTCCTAAGTCTTCCGCTGTCAATGATAAGAGAATTGAAAATAAAAAGGTGACCAAAAAGAACAGTTTAAAATCGAACCAAAGTCCCATGCAATCAAAATCACAAACCAAGTCTCCACAAAGAAGCGTTAATCTAAAACCGAATAACCAAGATAATGAATCACGTTTTGATTCAACATCAAAAGTTAACAATCGGCTCTTTAGGATTAGCAAGAAATATTGTGAAATTTGTAATAGGTATAATCATGCAACTGCTGAATGTTTCTTTAACAGGTACTGCAGTTTCTGTGACAAAAGAAACCATTCTTCAGAAGAATGTTTCTATAACAAATTTTGTGATATTTGTGAGAGAAGAAATCATGACACAAAGGATTGTTTCTTTCGATCAAACTCAACTAGAGAAATGACTCCATTTCAAAGAAATAATTCATTTCGTTTTCAAAATATGAGTCATTCTCCAGTTTTGAGAAATTTCAATCGAAACAATTCTGTTTCTAAGTTGTCAAGAAGTGTGCAGGTTAACAATTTTAAGCCGAGAGCTTTGTTGGTAAGAAACCAAAATTTTGAAAACAACCTTGATCCTCAGTTGGAGGAAAGGTTCAGGGCTTTAAGAAGAAAGTAGTCAATGAATGCCAATGGGCGAAGTTATCAGCATCAAAATCTCATGAATGAAACAAATTTTCAAAATATTCAATATAAGCAAGTTACAATTGCGGATAAATTCGGAAAACCCAAGACCGTGTGGGCCTGGGTTGACCAAACTAACTGAAAATGTTTGAATTGCAGGTACGCCCAAGAAGACCTATCAACTCGTGGTTCGTTGATAGTGGGTGTAGCCGGCACATGACAGGCAACCATGCCTTGCTTCAGGATTTCAAGCAAAACAATGGTACTCACGTAGCGTTTGGAGGTGATGCGGGTGGTAAAATCACAGGAGAAGGAACTGTTTCGAATGGGATTATAAGTTTTGATAAAGTCAACTACTGTGCACAGTTGAACTTTAACTTACTTAGTGTATCTCAAATCTGTGATAAATCTTATTCAACTCTTTTTGATGATTCTTTCTGTTATATTCTGAAACCAGGTTTCAAGATTGACAATGAGTGGGTAGTGGTGAAAGCGCCTAGAGATCGTGATGTATACAAATTGGATATGTCGCAGATTGATGCCGAAACCGAAACAACCTGTCTCATTGCCCATGCTTCAAATGATGAGAGTCAGCTTTGGCATAGACGGCAGGGACATTCCAACTTCAGAAACATGAACCGTTTGGTAACTGGAAATCACGCTGTGGGAATCCCATCGAAGAAATTCTCCACAACTGATCTGTGTCCAGCATGTTTGAAGGGAAAACAGCATCGGATGTCTTTTAAGTCCAAGCTCGAAAACTCCATTTCAAAACCCTTGCAGATGCTACATATGGATCTTTTTGGACCGACCAACGTTCAAAGCATCGGGATAAAATCATATTGTTTAGTTATCATAGATGACTTTACGAGATTTTCATGGGTTTATTTTCTGCATGCAAAATCTGAAACAGCTGAACTATTAAAAGAATTTATCATTAAAGTTGAAAATCAATTGGAATGCAAAGTTAAAGTGTTAAGAAGTGATAATGGAACGGAATTTAAGAATGCTAATGTTGATTTATTTTGTGCAGAAAAGGGGATTGCTCGACAATTTAGTGCGCCTAGAACGCCTCAACAGAATGGGGTTGCGGAACGGAAAAACCGGACACTAATTGAAGCAGCAAGATCCATGCTCGCAGATGCCAAAATCCCGATCACTTTTTGGGACGAAGCTATTGCTACTGCGTGTTTTGTACAAAATAGAACATTATTAGTGCAAGATAAAAAGAAAACTTCTTATGAGTTGTTGTTTGGAAGGAAACCAAATATTTCTTACTTGAAAGCTTTTGGTTGTCCGGTATCGATTCTAAATCTAAATGAACATCTCGGGAAGTTTGAGTCAAAATCTGACGATGGATTTTTCCTAGGATATTCGTCTGTTTCTAAAGCTTATCGGGTTTTTAATAGCAAATCAAATACTGTTATTGAAACTATCAACGTCAAGTTTTTAGAAAATTCGTTTCCTTTAGTGGCTCATGGTCCCGAATGGTTATTTGATTTAGATTCATTATCAAAATCCTTCAATTCTAACTTATTTGATTTTTCAGGAAACGCAAGGAAGGAATCAGGCGACTTAGGATGCTTTAGTGACGATTCTGATAATGACGAAGATGGAAATCTCAACTCTGAATATCCATTTATGTCGTTTCACAATCCTGATCATGTCAAATCCAGTCAAGCTCTGGGTCCTTCTGATTCGAATGAAGATCAAGAATCAAACAATCATGAAGAAGATGTGATTTCTCCTAATGATGGTGAATCTGTTCGGAATCAACCATCATCAGATCCGAATGCTGAAGTTATTCCAGAATCTTTTGATTACTTCATCAATTCACCGGATCAAGTCCCGAATTTCACACCGCATACTTCTTCCATACTACAAGAACTACCAAATCTGAATACTTCTAATCTAGAGACTCAAGTGCAAGGAGGTGATATTCCTGTTCATCGAATTCACAAGAAACATCTTGTCTCTCAGATTATCGGGCCGTTGAATCAGAGAACTACAAGAAGTCAGACGGAGCACGCAAATATCTGTCTTTACTCGTGTTTTCTATCTCAAGTGGTGCCAAAGAATATTTCAGAGGCGCTGAAAGATAACAGTTGGATTGAGGCGATGCAGGAGGAATTACTTCAGTTTCGCAAACAGGAAGTTTGGAAACTTGTGGACTTACCTGAAGGAGAGAACGCAATAGGTACAAGATGGTTGTACAAAAACAAGCCAGACGAACGTGGCATCGTGGTTAGAAACAAAGCAAGACTGATTGCACATGGATACACTCAGGAAGAAGGCATTGATTACGAAGAGGTGTTTGCTCCAGTCGCAAGACTTGAAGCCATACGCGTTTTTCTTGCATATGCTTCTTTCATGAAGTTCAAAGTATTCCAAATGGACGTTAAAGGCGCTTTTCTGTATGGACCGATTACGGATGACGTGTATGTTAGACAACCTCCGGGTTTCGAAGATCCAGACTATCCTCATCGGGTATACAAGTTAAGTAAAGCTCTTTACGGTCTACATCAAGCTCCAAGAATCTGGTATGAGACACTATCTAAGCATTTACTAGAAAATGGATTTACAAGAGGTCAGATTGATCCAACTTTGTTTATGAAGAGGGATAATGATGATTTATTGTGCGTTCAAGTTTATGTGGACGATATTATCTTCGGATCAACTAGTGAGTCAATGTGCAAAGAATTCGAGGAAATTATGAAGAGCAGATTCCAGATGAGTTCTATGGGGGAGATTAATTCGAGGAAACAATCAGCTGACGGAATTTTCATCAATCAATCAAAGTTCGTTGAGAAGTTGTTGAAGAAATTCAAGATGCAAGATTGTCAAACAATTCGAACTCCTTCTGATGTGAACTGCAAGATTCAACCGGATCCAAAGGGCAAAGCAGTTGACCAAACACTATACAGATCAATGATCGGTTCTCTGATGTATCTTACTGCATCAAGACCAGACATCATGTACGCTGTATGTGTATGCGCCAGATACCAGTCAGATCCGAAAGAGTCACATCTTGTTGCTGTGAAGCGTATATTCAGATATCTCAAAGGGAAACCAAATCTTGGGTTATGGTATCCTTATGAAGGAAATTTTGAACTATATAGCTATTCTGACAGTGATTTTGGTGGTTGTGCTCTTGACAGGAAATCAACAACTGGTGGCTGTCAATTTTTGGGTCCAAGGCTTGTCTCTTGGCAATGCAAGAAGCAGACCAATGTTTCTGTATCCACAGCTGAAGCAGAGTATATCGCTGCATCTGCAGGATGTTCTCAGGTTTTATGGTTACAAAATCAGTTGCTGGACTACGGGTTTAATTTTTTGAAAACTCCTATTTACATAGACAATACTGCTGCTATGTTTATAACTGCTAATCCTGTTCAACATTCTAAAACTAAACACATCGAAATTAGATATCATTTTTTAAGAGATAACTCTGAAAAGGGTTTAATAATTTTGATTAAGGTTCATACCGACAAACAACTGGCAGATCTTTTCACAAAATCTTTTTTGTCAGGCCGGTTTGAATTCTTAATTCAATCCATAGGATTAATCAATCATGATTGATTCTATTTTTCGAAAACAAAACAAAAATCAGAAATATTATAAAAGCCAAAAATATAATAAGTTGATGTTATATTTTGATTCCTTTGTCTTTTACTTTATGTTTTGCATTGTGTGTGCTTGCGTGAAAAAGAAAAATAGAAAAGCAAATACAAAATATAAAAGCACAAAGAAAAAGAAAATATCATGTCATAAGAATCTATATTGCACAAAGTGAGAAATGATAGTTACACTAGACATTATTTGGTACATCATTTTTAAATAAAGACTGATGAATGTTAGTTGATGTGCTAGACAGCTCAGACAATTAGACTGAACAAGTAAGTTGATTGTTGACAAACATAAACTTAATGATCTTTGTGTTAAGTTCCATTGTTATACATGTCTAGATATATATCTTTTTATACATTGCTTGTGATGTTAGTTGTGCATGATCGGGTAACGATGTAGTCTTCTCAGTGTGATGAACCGCATCGTGAGCTTCTTTGTTGTGGTATCCACAGACCTGAAGTCTCACACGAAGTCTCTTTTGAACTTCAAGATGCAGCAAAAGATTCCAAAATGGAACAAAAAGAGTCCCAAATGTGGACCAACACCAAACAAAAATTCCAAAATGGAATTCAGAAGATTCCCAAGGGGAACGATAGGAAAGAAAAATTCCCAAAGATGGAATTAAAAAGAAGTCCCAAAGTGGACCAAATCCGAATAGAACCCAGATTCCACACTGTGTATGACTGTAAGTAACTAGGTTTTGTGCAATATGCATTCAGGTAGTGTTTGATAAGGAAATATATTGACATATGTATACATGTGGGTCACATAAGTCATTCTAATCAAACCTTAAATATCATCATGATACTGAAAAAGTAAGTGTGTCAACTCGAGCTAATTGGTATGTTATCATATCATCACTCAATCAAGCATAAGTCAAATGTCTATTCAAAACTTGCAAAACATGTTCAGATAATGTGTGGTATGATCTCACTGCGATATTATGATTCATTGCATTGCATATGTCTTTACTTTAATGTGTGTGCTTTGTGTGTGCAGGCATATGGAATCATTATTGACACATCAACATCCTTGTTAAACTTAAAAATTTCAAGAAATTTCAAGTTTAGGGGGAGAATAAATTGAAGAAAAATATCTACAAAAATCCAAAAATATTTTGTTTTTTTGAATAAGTGTGTTTTTGAATGAACAAGGTTATAAGTTATGAAAAGCAAAGGTATTGGATGTGTTAAAAACAAACCCAAGGTCTTGTAATTTGTTTTTAAGAAATTGCTTCGGGATACAGAAAAATTGGTTGTGCAAAAACATTTTTCAAAAAGAAAAAAGAAAATTGAATTTTAACTGAAAAAAAAAAAAAAAAAAAAATTAAATTAAATTAATTTGTTGCAATGTTTAATGTTGTTTGATAATTAATATGACAAACATTCTTTTTAAGGATATCTTGTCAAATTAATATGTCGGAGAATGTTGCAGGTGCAATAAATGATCGTTGAAAAAGTCAACAGACGAGGAAAATTGAAGAAATTGCTTAAGTGTGATTGCCGGGTAAAGATATCAGATACAACTGTGCAGCCGGGCAAAGAACTGTTCAGCCTGGTAAAGTTGTAAGTCTGATACTTGCCGGGTGATTAAGGAAAAAGGTGAAGATATTATGACCACTGTACAACCGGGCAATGATCATGTCAAATACAGCCGGGTGAAGGTCATAGATATCTTGCCGGGTGACAAGTGTGTACTATACAGCCGGGTAATGAAGTAGTTTTGTTGCCATGTAAAGATATGTCACTATGTTTCCGGGTAATGAAGAAGTGTGTATGCCGTGTGAAGAAGGTTGTCAAAGGTTGCCGTGTAAAGAAGAAAGCAAGCCGGATGAAGGAAAGCAACTGTGTTGCCGGGTGATGAATAAGGTTGCCGGGTGATGTTTTGATAACAACTATTCTGCCGGGTGATGAATAAAACCATCAGGTGTAGTTGTTCCTTAACCTTTACCCGTCACTACAGTGACTTACCCGTATCTACAGTGTTTGACCCGTCAAGTGAATTTCACATGTTGGTGACTTGTTTTATGTACTTGACCCGTAACTACAGTACATGACCCGTCACTACAGTACTTGACCCGGCAAGGTTTATTGGGCCTATTTTGCTTTTGTTGACCCGGCACTTAAAATTTTGACCTAAAATTTTTGACGATACAAATGACCGCCTCTTCACAAACACTTATCATTTCACACTTTCACCTTCACACAAACACTCTGAACCTCAAATCGCCTTTGTTATCATATTCAATCTATTGCTCTATAACAAGATTAATCGATTGAATAAGGTAGGGATTAAGTGTTTTTGACCTAAATCGACCTGCAAATCAACTGTTAAAAAGAAAAACGATGATGAACAGTGTTTTGAACTTGAATCGACACTTTGATTTTGAGCATTAAAACTTAAAATCGAATGTTGTTTTAGGGTTAAAATCTGTCGATTATCAACATTCTATCACTCATTTGCATTAAAACACCTTAAAATCGACTGAATCAAGTGAAATGTTCTTAATTGACAAAAATCGCCATTGATGAACTTTGAAGCTTTTAAAAGTTAAACATCAAAACGATAAAATATCTGTTTAAAGGTGTTAAAACTGAACCAAAACATGTTAAACTTATTCATAATAAATTTATCAAACATTTTGCCTAAGTGATTAACTGTTAAAAGTTCAAACATGAAGTATAATCCTTAAAATTCAAAGTTGTTTGATTAAAATGATGAAAAATCAGGTTATTAGAACAATTTAGGATTAAAAATGATTATGTTAATGTTTTTGCTTTCTAACTTGTAGTTAAACACTTATTAAATTTTTGATATATTTAATGAAGAATCTAATACATTTGCCTTGTTTTGTGTTTGTTTGTGTTTTTAACAGATGGAGAATCTCAAGTTTGAACCTAAACATAATCTAGTGGCATGTTTAGATGAATCACTTCCGGAGACAGAGGGTTATAGAGATATGATTAAGTTCATTAAGAGGACCAAGTATGTTTATGCTATATGTGCCAAACCGGTCATATATGCAAGGCTGATCAAGAGCTTCTGGAGATCAGCAGAGGTTGTGAGAGATGAGAATGGGGTTGCTGTGGTTAGAGGGCATATCACTAGAGACTGGGTACTAAATGTTACTGAAGAAGCTATTAGGCAAGCCCTAAGGATTGATGAAGATGAGGTTGGTATGTTGGATGAACTAACCATGGAGGAATGTAAATCTGGATTTGTTAACATGGGACATCCACCTGTGTTTCCAAAGTCGCAGTTTTATAGAGCTAAGTTGGGAAGGAAGTACAAGTTGCTGTGCTATGTAGTGCAACAATGCATGTCTAGAAGGAGTGCAGGGTTTGATAACTTTCCTTCAGACATTGCATCACCAATTGTGGCAATAGCTGAGAACAAGCCATTCAACATGTCGAGGTGGATTATGAATGGTTTTGTGTTCAACTTGGTAAAAGGAAAAAGATTTAAGTTCCTCATGTACCCGAGGTTCTTACAGCTGATGATAAACATTGCTTATCCTATCATCAGATCTGAGGGTTACGCTGGAGGCATGTTGTATACTGAGGACATGAACGATCTCTCTTACCGAAAGATGAGTATCGGGAATGTGCCTGATATTGAATTGTTTGACTATATGAGAGATATAGTCAACAATGAAGAAGATGTAAATGGAATATATTATCACATATCTCATGGTGAGATTGTGAATCCACTGGATCTTGTGGATGAGGTGCCAGACAATCTATTGGATGATGACGAGTACTTTGCTCGTCATCCAGAAGATGAAGAAAATAATGGCAATGATGATGATGATGATGATAATGATAGCAGTGATAGTGATGGTAATGATGGTGGTGATGATGCTGAATCTGAATCTAATTCAGAGGAGGCTGAACCAATGGAGACTGAGAATGTTGAGATGATTGAACCTATGGTTGTAGAAGAACCTGCTGAGGTTGCTTCTGTGGTTGAAAATGTAGTTGCTGAGATTCCAAGAGATGTTTCTGTTAAGTATGTTCGAAGAAAGAGGTCGAAACCTGTAGAAAAGCCTGAAGAGATTGATGTGATAGAGATTGCTCAGACAGTAATGGCCGAAGCTGAATCTATTGCACAGATAGATGAAGTGGATGCTGGCATTACTGATCCCATTTCCGTTGATATTCCCACCAATTCACCACAAATTGCTAAAAACATTGGACAAACTTTGGAGTCTTCACCAAATGTTGTGCCAAGTGTTGAGGATGAAAAAGAGAAACGGATTGCAGAATTGGAGGAGATTGTTGAAAATTTGTTTAAGGCAAATGATTTGTTGAAAGCCTCAAACGAACGGAAAAAGAAGAGATTGGATGATTATTGGGATATTCATAATCAGAATCTGAAAATCTTCAAAGAGTTGGATTCTGATCATTTGAAGTTGAAGATTGAACATGATGATTTGAAAACTGAGCATGAAAAATTGAAGGAGGAATATGAGAACTTGAAATATGATTACACTGATTTGAAGGCTGAGTGTAATACTTTGGAAGCAGAAAAAGAGATGCTTGAGAAAGAGTTGGAAGATATGAAACCGAAAAAGGCTGGCTCATCTTCTGAAAAAGATTTTTCTGATGAAGTTATAGTGACTGAAACGAATGTGCCTAAAGTGTATTTGACTAGAGCTAGAGGAACTACAAATGTTGGTATTTTGGTAGAATCACCAATTATCATTCCCGATGAAGCTGCTGGTGAAACTGTCAATATGGACAAAGCTGAGGGAAAAAGGAAGATAGATGCTGTTCCGGAAATTTTTGGTGATAAAAGAAGCTCGAAGAAGGCGAAGATGGATAAACCAGTGCAGATTGAGCCGATTCAATCTGTATCTGTAGCTGAGATTGAGAAAGTTGCTGAGACTGAGAGTGTGTTTGAAGCTGAGACTGAGATTGTATCGGAAGCTGAAACTGAAGTATATGTAGCAACAGATAGTGAGAAAGAGGTTGACTCTGGAGATACAGTTCAGGTTGAGCCGATTCAACCTGAAGCTGGTGAAGTTGAAAGTGCGCTTAAAAATGTTACTGAAGTTGCTAGTCAGTCTGAGCCGGTTCAAACTGACGAAGCACCTATGATAGAGGCTTTGGATGATTTAGACAAAGATTGGACTGAGTCTGAAGATGAAGCTGAGCCAGAGCCTGTACAAAATACTGTTGAAGAGTTACCAGATGACTTGGATCAGAGGTTTGCCTATCTTGAAAGAATGAAGTACAATTCTGTGTTTTTGAATGGATTGACGGTGACTCAGATTAATGAAGAATACGAGAAATGTATGATTCATCAAGACAAAGCTGAAGCAGATAAGAAGGAGTTTGTGACTGAGATGGGCGAATGGACTCCAATGCAAGAAAGCTTAAATATAGATGACTTACCTCCGACTGAGCTTTATCACCAAAATCCAGATGAAATGACTACATCTGATATGCGTAGTTGGTTGAGTTCGAGGAACTATCCATACAAGACGCTGCAGAGGTTGAAGTCTGAATCTTTGAGGAAGATAGTGGTCAGCTTCATGAAAACAGAGAAGATGTACAACAGAATGTTTTACTTGGATTATAACAATCCACAGTACTTTGAGTTGACCAAAAGATTCAAGGTGTTAGGACCAAAGGAGATTCCAGTTATGGCTTTACCTGAAAATGCTCACAAGAAAAGACACGAACTGATGGATATGTTTCCGAGCGAGGTTAAATCGTACAACATACCGATGGAAGTGCGTGAAACTTGGCATAAGGCAGCAACACCAGGTGATGTGGTGAGGTCACTAATGAGCAAAGGACAATCAATCGCTGAGTTACTAGATTCTATGATTGTGCCTGAGAAGAACAAGAAGGTTAAGATAATAGCTTGGAAATATGATGAAGTTTTTGATGCATTCATGATTAAGAGGGTAAATGGTTTATGTGACGTTTATCATTACTACTCTAGCATCTTTAAACTGGAAGTTCAGGATTTAAAAGAGTTGCACAAGCTGAAGTTAATTAATCACACGCATGCTAAACGTGGTGATAAATGCGTGTTACTTCTTGATGCTGGAATGAGTAGAACAGCTAAGTTTCTTGACTTTAGAGGTCAACAGGAAGATACAGCATATGTGCAAGCAAAGAAACAAAGAAAGAAAAGATTGGTGGTGACCGAGGATATGTACTTAGAAGAGTTCTCGGACGAATACTTTGACAAGATTACTGATCCTGGATTGAAGGTGATTGATTGAAGTCAGACAACGAAGCCTATACTCAGAGTATTCTACAATCAGGAAACATTTGAACTGAAGCTTGTTCGGAACTTGGAGGATTGGGATAAGGATATGATCACACTCTTTAGTACTTTTGAGTTGAAACTGCTGCATCCTTCGTACATCGACTATTTGAGAAGCATTAAAATGGAGAAGTGTAAGGATAAATTAGCTGAAGCTGACAGAAAGTTATTCGTGGTAATGATTGAAGTTATTGCTGCTGCTTCGGAGAAGATACGTGTGAGAAAGGCTTTACTAAATTCTAATCTCGTGATGGTGGATATACCAGAGATAGAATATATGCGGATCAGTAGGAAGGGTACTTTGGAGGTGAAAGTTCAAGGCAAAGAGTTACCGTTTGAGTTTTATGCTAATATCGATTTTGCAGGTTTGAATCTGGATTCGCTTAGACGCATGAACGCTTTACCAATTCTGACGAATGAATCCAAGCCTCGACAAGCTAAGATTGCTGAAAAGTTCAAATCCTGCATTGAAGAAGCCTTGAAGGAAAAAGAAGAATATAAAGGTCGAGAGTTGCTGAACGTGAAAGAAGAACCAGAAGATTGGTAGAAAAAGATTGAAGATTGATGCTGATAAACGAAGAAAAAGATTAAAGTTTTTGAAGATCCAAAGATAAATCTTAGGGGGAGTACTGTTAGGGCTATTTCCTTGTTAAGATTTACTTTGTATTTTGTTTATTGTTTATATGTTTGTAAATAGTTTAGGGTCTATTTTGTTATATTCCTTAAACTTGTTATTGGTTGATATAGGCATGTAGTTTGTGTGTGTGAGGAGAGAGGCTAGATCACTTTTACACTGTTAGAGAGAGAATTAACTGTGTGTGATTTATTTTCTCCTGCACCTTGTACAACGAATTGTTTTGATCATCAATATACAGAGAATTATTTAGTATGGATTGTGTCTGTGATTGAATCGTTTGTGTTGTACTTGTTATTCTGATCATTGTGAGAGATTGAACGATCCAATTGAACCTATCAGGAGATCTTTGGACTGGAATCAGGCTTGAACATGAACATCTTCAAGTAGCGTGGAAGCTTGTTCTGCAATGGAAACTGTTCCTGCAACTCAAAGAAAAACATTAAAACTCAGGCAATAATGTGCATTTATCATCAATGTAAAGATTAAGTTCTCAACCGGATGAGATATTGCTCGATCAACAACTCCTACATCAATAACACATGTTAAACTGCCAACACAAAAGAAAAATATTAAAATGACAATCTTTTTGGTGTTTTTGAATTTTTCAATGTTTTTGATATTTTTGGAATTTTCTCTTTACATTCTGAATCTTTAACCTGCAATGAGATCATACCAGCAACTAATCCAACACATGTTTTGCAGTTTTTTTTAGAATAGACATTTGAATTGTGAAGTAATTGAGTGATGAATTGTTGAATAAATCAATTAGCTCGAAGTGACACACTTACTTTTTCTATTCTTGATGATCAATTAGGTTGATTAGGAATAAGTTTTGAGTGACCCATACTTTGCACATTAGAAAGTTATACACCTCATCTAAATATCTTGAGAACAACTCAACACGTCAGGTCACTTACAATCATAAACAGTGTGGAATTTGGGTTCTATTTGGATTTGGTCCACTTTGGGACTTCTTTTGAATTCCTTTTTGGAATTTTTTTTTCTTTTTCCTATTGTTCCCCTTGGGAATCTTCTGAATTCCATTTTGGAATTTGTTTGGTGACGGTCCACATTTGGGACTCTTTTTGTTCCATTGTGGAATCTTTTGCTGCACCTTGAAGCTCAAAAGAGACTTCGTGCGAGACTTCAGGTCTGTGGGTACCACAACAAAGAAGCTCACGATGCGGTTCATCACACTGAACAGATTGCATCATTACCCGATGTATATCGTTGCGTCACAAGATATCTATTTGATTTGTATTAACGTTTCACATGCACTAAGACGTTTCAACCACAAAAACTCATTAGAATTTAGTTAAATCATCAAAGAATATACTTGTTCAGTATAATTGTCTGAGTCGTCTCGCACATCAATTTTCACGCTTCAGTCTTTATTGTTAATAAACCTAGTGTACTATCATTTCTCATGTACGTGCAAGTGCAAGTAGATTCAACATATTTTTGGATTTTTCTGATTTTATCATTTTTTTTTAAATAATGATTTCTCCCCCTAAACTTTTAAATTTCTAAGAAAATTGAAAGTTTAATGAAAAGAAAATGGTAGATATGTTATCAACGTATGAAGAGTGCATGCAATATACTTAATCTAAACAGACGAAATGAAACATCGGTTGTTTCTTGCACTGCCATCATTGTTTGATTTTCGAAAATGTTTTTAAAAATTCCTGCGATGATTCCTTTTTGTTTCCAACTCCATTTGGTGTCAGTTGCATCGAAAACATCATGAACAAGATTCGGTATCTTGTCATGATAAGGGATCAGCCACGGTCTTCTTTTCTTGGTTTGACCGGCCTCCATAACTGATAGGTTCAATTGGATCGTGAATATCGCTCAATGATCAGAATAACATTAACACAAACACAGTTTAATCATTAACACAATTCATACTAATAATTCTCTTTGTATATTGATGATCAAAGCAGTATTGTGATACAATGTGCAGGAGAAAATAAATCACACACACAAGTTCTCTCTCTTACGTGAAATTGTGATCTAGCCTCTCTCCTCACACTCTCTCACTACATGCTTTAAAGCAAACAAATACAAGTTTAAGGAATATAACAAAATAGACACTAAACTATATACAAACATATAAACAAAATACAAAGTAAATCTTAACTAGGAAATAACCCTAACAGTACTCCCCCTAAGATTTATCTTTGAATCTTCAGCAAAATTTTCTATCTTTTTCTTCTTTGTTTAGCATCAATCTCTGTCTACCAATCTTCTGGTTCGTCTTTGACATTCAGCATCTCTTTTCCTTTAAATTCTTCTTGTTCTTTCAGCGCTTCTTCTATACAGGACTTGAACTTCTCTGCAATCTTGGCTTGTCGAGGTTTGGACTCATTTGTCAGAATTGGGCAGGCATTCATGCGTCTTAGTGAATCCAGATTTAAACCTGCAAAGTCAATATTAGCATAAAATTCAAACGGCAGCTCCTGTCCTTTGACTTGCACCTCCAAAGTACCCTTCCTACTAATCCTCATATATTCTATCTCTGGTATGTCAACCCTCACGAGATTAGAATTCAGCAGTGCCTTTCTCACTCGGATCTTTTCAGTTGCAGCAGCAATCACCTCTATCATCACCACGAACAATTTTCTGTCAGCTTCTGCAAGTTTATCTTTACACTTCTCCATTCTGTAGCTTCTCAAAAAATCTATGTAGGATGGATGTAGCAGCTTCAACTCAAAGGTACTAAACAGAGTAATCATGTCTTTGTCCCAATCTTCCAAGTTTCAAACAAGCTTCAACTCAAAATTTTCTTGATTGTAGAAAACTTTAAGTATAGGCTTTGTCATTTGCGAACCATCAATCACTTTTAATCCTGGATTCGTCACTTTGTCAAAGTACTCATCCGAAAATTCTTCCAGATACATATCTTCAGTCACAACCAATCGTTTCTTCTTTCTTTCTTTCTTTGCTTGCACATAAGCTGTATCTTCCTGTTGGCCTCTGAAATCAAGATACTTCGGTGGTCTGGCTATCCCGGCATCTAGTAGCATTGCACATTTATCACCACACTCAGCATGCGTGTGATTTATCAATCTAAGTTTGTGCAGCTCCTTCAAATCCTGAACTTCCAACTTAAAAATGCTCGAGTAGTAATGGTATACGTCACATAAACCATTAACTCTCTTAATCATGAAAGCGTCAAACACTTCATCGTATTTCCATGCTATAATCTTCACCTTCTTATTCTTTTCTGGCACAATCATAGAATCAAGCAATTCAGCAATCGACTGCCCCTTGCTCAGCAGTGACCTCACCACGTCACCTGCTGTGGCTGATTTATGCCATGACTCACGAACATCCATCGGTATGTTATAAGATTTAACTTCACTGGGAAACATATCCATCAACTCGTGCCTTTTCTTGTGAGCATTTTCAGGTAAAGCCATCACCGGAAGTTCTTTTGGTCCAAGAACTTTGTATCTCTTTGTCAGCTCGAAGTATTGAGGATTGTTGTAGTCCAAATAAAACATACGATTGTACATTTTTTCGGTCTTCATAAAGCTAGTAACAATCTTCCTCAGTGACTCAGATTTCAATCTCTTTAGAGTCCTATACGGATAATTTCTCGAGCTCAGCCAACTTCGCATATCAGTACTTGACATTTCTTCCGGATTTTGATGATAAAGTTCAGTTGGAGGCAAGTCTTCTATATTCAGACTTTCTTGCATTGGAGTCCATTCACCCATCTCAATGACAAACTCTTTCTTATCAGCAGCAGCTTTGTCTTGGGCAATCAAACATTTCTCATACTCTTCATTAATTTGGCTCACCGTCAATCCATTCAGAAAAACTGCATTGTACTTCATCTTTTCAAGATATGCAAATCTTTGGTCTAAATCATCAGGAATCTCTTCACAACATTAGTTTGTGGCTCAGCTTCATCTTCAGATTCAGTGAAGTCTATATCGTCCAAATCATCCAACGCTTCAATCATAGGTGCATTGTCAGGTTGAACCGGCTCAAACTGACTTGCAACTTCAGCAACAATTTCAGGCTCATTTTCTACAACTTTGGCAGTTTCAGGCAATTCTTCAACGACAGCAGCTTCAGATTGAATCGGCTCAATCTGAACTGGTTTAGCAGTTTCTGCTTCAATCACAGTCTCATTAATTTTCTCAGTCTCAACTACAGCTACAGATTGAATCGGCTCAATCTGCACTGTTTCATCCAGTTTTGCCTTTTTCGAACTACCTTCATCACCCATAATCTCTGGAACTGCATCTAGCTTCCTTTTTCCCTCAGCTTTGTCCGTATTGACAGTTTCAGCAACAGCTTCATCGGGAATGATGATTGGAGATTCCACCCTTATACCAACGTTTGTAGTGCCTCGTGCTCTAGTCAAATAAACTTTTGGTACTTGAGCTTCAGTCATTTCAACTACTTCATCTGAAAAGTCTTTATCCGAAGTTGAACCAGATTTCTTCGGTTTTGATTCTTCCAGCCATTTTTCCAACATTTCTTTCTCATCCTCCAACGTATTGCATTCAGCTTTAAGTTCCTTGTAATCATATTTCAGATTCTCATGCTCCTCCTTCAAACTTTCATACTCATCTTTCAACTTGTCATGTTCAATCTTCAGTTTAAGATGATCTGCATCCAACTCTTTGAAAGTTTTCAGGTTCTGATTGTGAATGTCCCAAAATTCTTCAAATCTTTTCTTTTTCCTTTCATTAGAAGCTTTCAACAAGTCATTTGCTTCTATCAGCTTTGCCACCATATCCTCTAACTCAGCAATTCTTTTCTCATTCTTATTTTCATCAACTCTTGACACAAAATTTGGTGAAGACTCCAAACTTTGTTCGATGTTTTGTGCAACGAGGGATGATGTGGTGGGTAAATCAACAGAGATAGGATCAGTAATGCCAGCATCAGCTTCCTCAACTATCTGTGCAATAGTTTCAGCTTCGGCCATTACCTCCTGAGCTATCTGAATTACATCAATCTCTTCAGTCTCAATCACATTCGATTCCTCTACAATCACAGATTCTATTACTGGTTTCGATCTTTTTCTTCTGACATACTGAACAGAAACATCCTTTGGAATTTGAGCAACTACTTCTTCTTCAACAGAAGCAACCTCAACAGGTTTTTCTATCACAATAGGCTCAATGACTTCAACATTCTCAGTCTCCAATTCCATTGGTTTAGTTGTTTCAACAATCTCTGCCTCCTCTGAATTAGATTCAGATTCAACACCTTCATTATCACCATCATCATTACCATCATCATCACTATCATCATTACCATCATCATCTTCATCAATCTCTCTATCAACAAGATCCGCTGGATTCACAATCTCTCCATTCGAAATATGATGATAAATACCTTCAACATCTTCTTCATTGTTGGCTATATCTCTCATATAGTCAAACAACTCCACATTAGGCACATTCCCGATACTCATCTTTCTGTAAGATAGATCGTTCATGTCCTCAGTGTATAAGATACCTCCAGAATAACCTTCAGTTCTGATGATAGGATATGCAATATTGATCATCAGTTGTAAGAATCTCGGGTACATGAGAAACTTAAACCTCTTGCCCTTTACCAAATTGAACACAAACCCATTCATGATCCATCTCGACATGTTTAATGGTTTGTTCTCTGCTATGGCAACTATCGGTGATGCTATGTCAGATGGGAAGTTGTCAAAACCTGCACTCCTCCTGGACATGCACAGTTGGACAACATAACACAGCAACTTATACTTCTTTCCCAACTTCGCCCGATAGAATTGTGACTTTGGAAATACAGGTGGATGTCCCATATTAACAAAACACGTTTGACACTCTGCCATAGTCAACTCATCATTCATTCCAATCTCATCTTCATCTATTCTCAGGGCATTTCTGATTGCTTCTTCAGAGACTGTCAACACCATATCTCTAGTTATGTTGCCTCGAACAACAGTAACACCATTCTCTTCTCTAATGACCTCTGCTGTCTTCCAAAAACTTTTAATCAACCTTGCATATATGACCGGTTTGACACACATAGCATACACATATTTGGTCCTCTTGATAAACTTGATCATATCTCTGTAACCATCTGTTTCAGGGATAGATTCATCTAGACATGCCACCAAATTGTGTTTAGGTTCAAACTTTAGATTCTCCATCTGTCAAAACAAACACAAAACATAAACAAGACAAATGTGTTAGATTCTTCATCAAAAACATATCAAATTTTTATAAGTGTATGAACAAAAGTTAAGAAGAAAAACATTCATATAATCATTTTAACCCTAAATTGATCTAACAAACTGATTTTCATCATTTTGATCAGAACAACTTGAATTTTAATGATTCTACAACATTCATCAATTTTAACAGTTTAACACTTAATACCACAAAATTTGAAAGTTATAGAGTGAAGTTATTTAACATGTTTTAGTTCAGTTTTAACATGGATTTGTCACTTTTAACACACATTTTATCATTTTGATGTTTAACATTTAAGAGCTTCAAAGTTCATCAATGGCGGTTTTAACAGTTGTGAACAATTTTGATTGATTCAGTTGATTTTAAGGTGTTTTGGTGCAAATGAGTGATTGATTGTTGATGACCGACAGATTTTATACTTAAAACAACATTCGATTTAGGTTTTAACACACACAATCAAAGTGTCGATTCAATGATCAAAAACACTGTTCATCATCGTTTTTCATTTTATCGGTCGATTTGCAGGTTTATCAAGATCAAAACACATAATCACTACCTTATTCAATCGATCAACCTTGTTACAGAGCAAAACGATTGAATATGATAACAAAGGATTTGAGTGTACAGAGTGTTTGCTTGAATGTGAATGTGAAAAATGATAAGTGTTTGTGAAGAGGCGGGTTTTTGTATCGTTAAAAATTTAGGTCAAACTTGAGGTGCCGGGTCAACAAAAGGGACGGGTAAACATAAAAAAGGCCCAATAAGCTTTGCCGGGTCAAGCACTGTTGATCCGTGTCATGCACTGTAGTGACGGGTCAAGTACATGAGACAAGTCACAAACATATGAAAAACACTTGACGGGTAAGTCACTGTAGTGACGGGTAAAGGTTAGGAACAACTACACCTGATGGGTTTTATCAATCACCCGGCAGAATAGTAGTCTTCAAAACATCACCCGGCAACCTTTCTTCATTACCCGGCAACACAGTTGCTTTTCTTTCATCCGGCTTGCTTTCTTCATCACCCGGCAATATAGTTGCTTTAACTTTCACCCGGCATGCTTTCTTCTTCACACGGCAACATAGTTGTCTTCTTATATCACCCGGCATGCTTTCTACATTACCCGGCAACACAGTGTCATACACGTTACACGGCAAGAAGATTTCTCTTTTACCCGGCTGTATAGTAAACACTTGTCACCCGGCAGATATCTATGACCTTCACCCGGCTGTATTTGACATGATCTTTGCCCGGCTGTACAGTGGTCATAATATCTTCACCTTTTTCTCAATCACCCGGCTTGTATCAACATCACAACATTACCCGGCTGAACAGTATGTTCATTACCCGGCAGAACAGTTGTATCTGATATCTTTGCCCGGCTACAACCTTTGAACAATTTTCTTCATTTTTCTCGTCTGTTGACTTTTTCAACAGCATTTATTGCACCTGCAAACATTCTCGACACATTAATTAGACAAGATATCCTTAAAAAGAATTTGTCTCATTAATTATCAACAACATTAAACAAGTCAATAACATTAAATCCAATTAAATTTATTTTTCTTTTTTCTTTTTCAAAAATGTTTTTGCACAACCAATTTTTCTATATCCCGAAGCAATTTCTTAAAAACAATTTACAAGACCTTGGGTTTGTTTTTAACACATCCAATACCTTTGCTTTTCATACCACATAATCTTGTTCATTCAAAACACACTTATTCAGAAATATTTTTGGATTTTTGTAGATATTTTTCTTCAATTTATTCTCCCCCTAAACTTGAAATTTATTGAAATTTTTAAGTTTAACAAGGATGTTGATGTGTCAATAAAGATTCCATATGCCTGCACACACAAAGCACACACATTAAAATAAAGACATATGCAATGCAATGAATCAAAATATCGCAGTGAGATCATACCACACATTATCTGAACATGTTTTGCAAGTTTTGAATAGACATTTTGACTTATGCTTGATTGAGTGATGATATGAAAACATACCAATTAGCTCGAGTTGACACACTTACTTTTTCAGTATCATGATGATATTTAAGGTTCGATTAGAATGACTTATGTGACCCACATGTATACATATGTCAACATATTTCCTTATCAATCACTACCTGAATGCATATTGCACAAAACCTGGTCACTTACAGTCATACACAGTGTGGAATCTGGGTTCTATTCGGATTTGGTCCACTTTGGGACTTCTTTTTAATTCCATCTTTGGGAATTTTTCTTTCCTATCGTTCCCCTTGGGAATCTTCTGAATTCCTTTTTGGAATTTTTTTTTTGGTGTTGGTCCACATTTGGGACTCTTTTTGTTCCATTTTGGAATCTTTTGCTGCATCTTGAAGCTCAAAAGAGACTTCGTGTGAGACTGCAGGTCTGTGGGTACCACAACAAAGAAGCTCACGATGGGGTTCATCACACTGAATATACTACATCGTTACCCGATCATGCACAACTATCATCACAAGCAATGTATCAAAAGATATATATATAGACATGTATAACAATGGAACTTAACACAAAGATCATTAAGTTTATGTTTGTCAACAATCAACTTACTTGTTCAGTCTAATTGCCTGAGCTGTCTAGCACATCAATTAACATTCATCAGTCTTTATTTAAAAATGATGTAACAAATAATGTCTAGTGTAACTATCATTTCTCACTTTGTGCAATATAGATTCTTATGACATGATATTTTCTTTTCTTTTTGCTTTTATATTTTGTTTTTGCTTTTCTATTTTCTTTTTCATGCACACACACAATGCAAGACATAAAATAAAAAACAACGGAATCAATATATGACATCAACTTATTATATTTTTGGCTTTTATATTTTTCTGATTTTTTTTTGATTTTTTTTTTAAGAAAAATAGAATCAATCATGATTGATTAATCCTATGGATTGAATTAAGAATTCAAACCGGCCTGACAAAAAAGATTTTGTGAAAAGATCTGCCAGTTGTTTGTCGGTATGAACCTTAATCAAAATTATTAAACCCTTTTCAGAGTTGTCTCTTAAGAAGTGATATCGAATTTCGATATGTTTGGTTTTTGAGTGTTGAACAGGATTAGCAGTAATAAACATAGCAGCAGTATTGTCTATGTAAATAGGAGTTTTTAGAAAGTTAAACCCGTAGTCAAGCAACTGATTTTGTAACCATAAAACTTGAGAACATCCTGCAGATGCAGCGATATACTCTGCTTCAGCTGTGGATACAGAAACATTGGTCTGCTTCTTGCATTGCCAAGAGACAAGCCTAGGACCCAGAAATTGACATCCACCAGTTGTCGATTTCCTGTCAAGAGCACAACCACCAAAATCACTGTCAGAATAGCTATATAATTCAAAATTTCCTTCATAAGGATACCATAACCCAAGATTTGGTTTCCCTTTAAGATATCTGAATATACGCTTCACAGCAACAAGATGCGACTCTTTCGGATCAGACTGATATCTGGCGCACACACAAACAGCGTACATGATGTCTGGTCTTGATGCAGTAAGATACATCAGAGAACCAATCATTGATCTGTATAGTGTTTGATCAACTGCTTTGACCTTTGGATCCAGTTGAATCTTGCAATTTACATCAGATGGAGTTCGAATTGTCTGACAATCTTGCATCTTGAACTTCTTCAACAACTTCTCAACAAATTTTGATTGATTGATGAAAATTCCGTCAGCTGATTGTTTCACTTGTAACCCAAGAAAGAAGTTAATCTCTCCCATTGAACTCATCTGGAATCTAGACTTCATGATTTCTTCAAATTCTTTGCACATAGACGCACTGGTCGATCCAAAGATAATATCGTCCACATAAACTTGAACGCACAATAAATCATCATTCTCCCTCTTCATAAACAAAGTTGGATCAATCTGACCTCTTGTAAATCCATGTTCTAGTAAATGCTTGGATAATGTCTCATACCAGATTCTTGGAGCTTGGTGTAGACCATATAGAGCTTTACTCAACTTGTATACACGATGAGGATAGTCAGGATCTTCAAAACCCGGAGGTTGTCTGACATATACGTCATCTGTAATTGGTCCATACAGGAAAGCGCCTTTAACGTCCATTTGGAATACTTTAAACTTCATGAAGGAAGCATATGCAAGAAAAACGCGTATGGCTTCAAGTCTTGCGACCGGAGCAAACACCTCTTCATAATCAATGCCTTCTTCCTGAGTGTATCCCTGTGGAATGAGTCTCGCTTTGTTTCTCACAACAATGCCACGTTCGTCTGGCTTGTTTTTGTACAACCATCTTGTACCTATCGCATTCTCTCCTTCAGGTAAGTCCACTAATTTCCAAACTTCCTGTTTGCGAAACTGAAGTAATTCCTCTTGCATGGCTTCAATCCAACTGTTATCTTGCAGCGCCTCTGAAATGTTCTTTGGCACCACTTGAGATAGAAAACACGAATAAAGACAGACATTCGCTTGCTCATTCTGACTTCTTGTAGTTCTCTGATTTAACGGCCCAATAATCTGAGAGACAGGATGTTTCTTGTGAATTCGATGAATTGGTATATCACCTCCTTGCACTTGACTCTCCAGATTAGAAGTATTCAGATTTGGTAGATCTTGTAGAATGGAAGAAGTATGCGGTGTGAAATTCGGGACTTGATCCGGTGAATTAATGAAGTAATCAAAAGATTCTGGAACAGCTTCAACATTCGGATCGGATGATGGTTGATTCTGAACAGATCCACCATCATTAGGAGAAACTTGCGGATTCACATCTTCTTCAAGATTGTTTGATTCTTGATCTTCATGAGAACCAGAAGGACCCGGAGCTTGACTGGATTTGACATGATCAGGATTATGAAAAGACATGAATGGATATTCAGAACTGAGATTTCCATCATCGTCATTATCAGAATCGTCACTAAAGCATCCCAAGTCGCCTGATTCCTTGTTTGTTTTTCCTGAAAAATCAAATAAGTTAGAATTGAAAGATTTCGATAACGAATCTAAATCAAATAACCATTCGGGACCATGAGCCACTAACGGAAACGAATTTTCTAAAAACTTGACGTTAATAGTTTCAATAACAATATTTGTTTTGCTATTAAAAACTCGATAAGCTTTAGAAACAGACGAATAACCTAAGAAAAATCCATCGTCAGATTTTGACTCAAACTTCCCGAGATGATCACTCAAATTTAAAATCGAAACAGGACAACCAAATGCTTTCAAGTAAGAAATATTTGGTTTTCTTCCAAATAACAACTCATAAGAAGTTTTCTGTTTATCTTGAACCAATAATGTTCTATTTTGTACAAAACACGCAGTAGCAATAGCTTCGTCCCAAAAAGTGATAGGGATTTTGGCATCTGCGAGCATGGATCTTGCTGCTTCAATCAGTGTTCGGTTTTTCCGTTCCGCAACCCCGTTTTGTTGAGGTGTTCTTGGCGCACTAAATTGTCTAGCAATCCCCTTTTCTGCACAAAATAAATCAACATTAGCGTTCTTAAATTCAGTTCCATTATCACTTCTTAAAATTTTAACTTTGCATTCCAATTGATTTTCAACTTTGATGATAAATTCTTTTAATAATTCAGCTGTTTCAGATTTAGCATGCAAAAAATAAACCCAAGAAAATCTAGTGAAATCGTCAATAATGACAAAACAGTAAGACTTCTTTCCGATGCTTTGCACATTTGTTGGTCCAAAAAGATCCATATGTAGCATCTGCAAGGGTTTTGAAATGGAGTTTTCTTGCTTGGACTTAAAAGACATGCGATGCTGTTTTCCCTTCAAACACGCTGGACAGAGATCAGTTGTAGAGAACTTCTTTGACGGTATTCCTACAGCATGATTTCCGGTAACCAGACGATTCATGTTTCTGAAGTTTGAATGGCCCAGCCGTCTATGCCAAAGCTGACTCTCATCATTTGAAGCATGTGCAATGAGACAGGTTGTTTCGGTTTCAGCATCAATCTGCGACATATCCAACTTGTATACATCACGATCTCTTGGAGCTTTAACCACTACCCACTCATTGTCAATCTTGAAACCTGGCTTAAGAATATAACAGAAAGAATCATCAAAAAGAGTTGAATAAGATTTATCACAGATTTGAGATACACTTAGTAAATTAAAGTTCAACTGTGCACAGTAGTTGACTTTATCAAAACTAATGACCCCATTCGAAACAGTTCCTTCTCCTGTGATTTTACCACCAGCATCACCTCCAAATGCAACGTGTGTACCATTTTTCAGCTTGAAATCCTGAAGCAAGGCATGGTTGCCTGTCATGTGCCGGCTACACCCACTATCAACGAACCATGAGTTGATAGGTCTTCTTGGGCGTACCTGCAATTCAACAATCACTTAGTTAGTTTGGTCAACCCAGGCCCACACGGTCTTGGGTTTTCCGAATCTATCTGCAATAGTAACTTGTTGATATTGGACATTTTGAAAATTTGTTTCATTTAAGAGATTTTGATGCTGATAACTATTGTTTCGCCCATTGGCGTTCATTGATTGCTTTCTCCTCAAAGCACTAAGCCTTTCCTCTAACTTAGGATCAAGGTTATTTTCAAACTTTTGATTTCTAACCATCAAAGCTCTTCGCTTAAAACTGTTAACCTGCACATTTCTTGATGAAAAGTTAGAAACAGAATTGTTTCGATTGAAATTTCTCAAAACCGGAGAATGACTTTGATTCATATTTTGAAAACCAAATGATTGATTTCTTTGAAAGTTTGAAAACGGAGTCATTTCTCTTGTTGAGTTTGATCGAAAGAAACAATCTTTTGTGTCATGGTTTCTCCTCTCACAAATTTCGCAAAATTTGTTATAAAAACATTCTTCTGAAGAATGGTTTCTTTTGTTACAGAAACTGCAGTACCTGTTAAAGAAACATTCAGCAGTTGTATGGTTATAACGATCACATATCTCACAGTGTCTCTTGCTAATCTTAAAGAGCCGATTGTTAACTTTTGATGTTGAACTCATTCGAGATTCATTATCAGTTTTGTTCGGTTTTAGATTAACTTGATTTTTTTGTGGAGACATTGTTTGTGATTTTGATTGCATGGGACTTTGGTTCGATTTTAAATTGTTCTGTTTGGTCACCTTTTTGGATTCAATTCTCTTATCATTGACAGCGGAAGACTTAGGACCTGAACCTGTTTTCAGACCAGAGTTAGATTTGATTGGAGAATTGATTGGTTTACCATAAGATTCATTTAAATCAAACGTTCCTGCAGACACGAACTTGATTGTTTTACCTTTTGTCACTTTCTTCTTGACAGGTTTAACATTTTCAGATTTAACACTTTGAGCTTTGGTGTTTTCATTCGATTTTATGACACTTTTACCTTTCGATTCTTTTGTTTCAGATTGATTGGTCATTACTTTCGATTTCTGCTTCTTTGCAGTTGAAACTTCAGCCTTCTTCACTTCTTGCTTCTTGAGCAGTTGAGCAGCAACTTTTGCCTTTTCTTCATTCTTCTTCCATTTGATGTAATTTGGATCATTGAATCCTGAATATTCACCTTCTTCCTTCACCGTTTGTTCTGGTTCGGGATTAAGCTTTGGATATTCAACGAGTTGAATTAGAACAGGCTCCAGTTTGTTTTCGGATTTGTTGCTAGCTTCATCATCAGCTTCAGTTGTCACATCATCTTCTTCTTTCAAGCTTTCAATCAACACCTCAGATCCTTCGGACTCGGATTTACTTCTTTGAATTTCTTTGAATTTACGTTCATTTTCAGGTGAATGATCAAATTCATTAAAGTTTTCCGGTAAGGTTTGAGTGATTGAATTTGGCATTGGCTCATGAGTAAAACCCAATCCGGTTTTGGTTTTGTTACCTCTTTCACTTATGAGTTGTTTAACCATTGTTTTACAACTTTTCACTTTTGTCAACTCAACTTGCGTGACAGCATGAGCAACTTTTTCTTGTTCAAAGTTCTTTGTCATTTCTTCAAGTTGTTTTGTTACTAGTTCCAATTCTTTTAAAGTTTTGTTCCATGATTCTTTAAGTGACAAAATCTTCTCATCAGAAATTTTATGATCAATTTTAAGTTGTTCATGAAGTTTTTCATGTTTACTTAATTTATCACCAATTTTAAATGAATGAGTTCGATAATGTTCTACTTGTTGAATGCATTGTTCAGAACATAACCTTTCTTTCACATCAGTAGGTAAAGGAACATAGTTAGGGGGTAAGTCATTACTATTATTACTAACCTTTGGTTGTTCAGTAGAAGATGAAGACTCACTGGATGTAGCCATTAACGCAACTTCAGATTCAGTTTCTTCAGTAGGATCAGACTTTGCACTCAAGTCATAATCTTCTGAATCTTCACTAACATCTTCAATCATTTTTCCATCCCCTTCTTCAGACCAGTCTTCTTCGATTTCACATACCAGTGCCAAACTTGACGTAAGATCAGAAGTGAATTGTTCTGCATATGCACTCCAATCATAACCATCTTTTACGCTGACCACCAGTGCCTTTGTTTGGTCTTCTGGTTTCTTTCCTTCGTCCTTCAGTTCCGGCATGGGAAGACTTTGGTATGGTTTCTGAAAGTAACGTTGATTTCTGCTTTGGTAGCTTGAAGACTGTTGTGAGCTTTGACCTTGACCTTGATTACTTGAACTAGCTTGGTCATTGAAATTCTGATTCTTGGGAGCTTTGCATTCTCTTGAAAAATGACCATACTGGTTACAATTGAAGCATCTGGCCTTTGATTTGTCAAAACCAACCGTCTTGTTTGCATGTGGCTTGTAGCTTCGGTTAACATATGCATGTTTTTGCGTCCTATATGCAACCATAACCATTTGCCAATTTAAATCCATTTCCTCAACGTCAACTGGATCCATCTCAAATAAGTCTTGAAGGACCACGTCCATTTGACTTAAGTGACTTCCTTGATATGCCTGGAAACTTGCCATAAATGCTGTGAAGGCAGTTTTTGTCTCGTCATCTTGCAACAGAATGTTCATAACATCTTTCACCTTGGCTTGAACATTTGAACTTTGACTGTCTGACTGATTCTTCAGATTCTGATTTTGAACTTGAGCTCTTGGTGGAGATTGAGGTTGAGAATAAGTTGGTGAACTTGGAAAGTATGATGAATCAGTCTAAAAACTTGCACCAACAAATAAGTCACCCTCTTCTTCAAACTTCATTGCCTCTTGTGCAAGAAATGCATTCTCCACAGTATTGGCAGGATTTACCACATACTTATACTGAGTTTGTGAGCTTGATCTATCAGTATTTCTTGATCCTTCATCAATCTCAACTTCTTCTATCTTTCCAATAAGCAGATCTAATTCCATTGGAAATTTCTCAGTATGTTTCAACAAAGTAACAGTCTGCTTCCATGATGATGGTAAAGCACATAACAAGCGATCATTCAAGTCTTGAAGTTCAGTCTTAACTCCGAGGTTTGACATCTCAGTAGTTAAATAAACAAACCTGTTCATCATCTGGTGCACTGTTTCTCCATTAATATGCTCGAACAGCTCCAATTGCCTTTTTAACTTTGATTTCTTCAAACTTCTCAATTGTTCTCCTCCTTCACATATAGACTTAAGTGCCTTGAAACATGTATAACCAGTCTGATATGCATCCAATCTCGACAGAACTTGTAGTGGCAGTCCCTTGCACATTAAAGAATAAGCCTTGCTATCATTCTTTACTTTCCTCAAATCTTCTGCTGACAAATTATCTTCTGGATAAGGTTCAGTAGAGTCTTTGGTGTAGGTACTTGCACTATCTGGAGCAGTCTGAGTTGGAATATGAGGAACTTTTTCAATGGACTTCCATAAATCATTGTCAATAGAACACAAATGATGTCTCAACCTGATTGTCCAGTTCTTGAAATCTGCACGATTGACAAGTCTAGGAACACGGTTATCAGAATCATCAGTAGGAGCCATTTTTAACAATTTTTAAAGAAAATATTTTTGGTTTTTGTTAATTTTTGAAAAGAAATGATTAAAATACTAAAATAAAGACAAGTAATTAAAGACAAGTAATTAAAGACAAGATAAGAAAAACAAGAATTAAAACAACTAAAATGAGTCACACGGCTGAACAGTGAAAATCCTTCTTCACCCGGCTAAACAGTGGCTTTGTTCTTCACCCGGCAGAGAAAAAGTCTTTACACGGCTAAACAGTTACATGGCTCAACAGTTGTAAAACTTTTGTTCTTGACCCGGCTGAACAGTTACCCGGCAACAAGAAAAACTTCACACGGCAGACAAACTTGACCCGGCTTGAATCTTGACACGGCAAAAGGCTTTACCCGGCTGAACAGTTCTCGATCACACGGCAAGCTTGTTTACCCGGCTACACAGTTGATTGATCACCCGGCTGAAATTGTTAATCACCCGGCGTAACAGTGTATCATCCGGCACAACAGTTGTTGATCCGGCTGAACAGTAACACCTTTTCTTCGTCAAATTCTTTACCCGTCTAGTACAAATTCCCTTACACGGCTGCACAGGACCTAATTGTTCTTCAATCTAAGTCCAACGAAAATTGTCTAAGTCAAATTAATCACCCGGCAAGTTAATCTTCAACCAAGTTCATACTGTTCATCATCTTCTCCATGAGAATTTTCTGGGTTTTGTCAAAAACTTGTCCAATTCGTTCAAAATTCACACACAAGCTGTGAAATAGTCCGATTATCAATCCCTAATCTCAATCAATCCAAAACATGATCAAATTTTGATGAATTTGAGCAAAATTTCGATCGAACAGTAACTTCTTCTTTCTTCTTAATTCCTCAGATCTGATGATAATCTGATGGAATTTGCACAATCGTCGTGAATTAGAAGTGATTGCGATGATAAATCACAACTAAAAACAGCAACAATTCATTCAGATCATGATTTTTGAGCAATATTGATGTGTTTTGCTTAAGAACAGCGAAGAACACAGTACCAACAGCTCTGATACCAATTGATAGGTTCAATTGGATCGTGAATATCGCTCAATGATCAGAATAACATTAACACAAACACAGTTTAATCATTAACACAATTCATACTAATAATTCTCTTTGTATATTGATGATCAAAGCAGTATTGTGATACAATGTGCAGGAGAAAATAAATCACACACACAAGTTCTTTCTCTTACGTGAAATTGTGATCTAGCCTCTCTCCTCACACTCTCTCACTACATGCTTTAAAGCAAACAAATACAAGTTTAAGGAATATAACAAAATAGACCCTAAACTATATACAAACATATTAACAAAATACAAAGTAAATCTTAACTAGGAAATAACCCTAACAATAACTGTCCCTAAAACACTAACAAATCAGTTAGAGGTAATGACCCAAACCATTTCGGTTTTGGGTCGTCCAAATTCATCAACATATGAGATATTCTCATAAGTGCAAGGAGTACCTTCAGGTGGTGGTTTTGATGATACAATGTAATTTGTACCTTCATCTTCTTTCATGGATTGTTTGTCAAAAGAGTAATTATAGTCATTTTCAAACAAATTGTTAATTTCATTTAAAAACAGGTTTTGTTGACTATATTTCTTATTCAAAGATTGATTCACTATTGGAATCATTTTATCATTTAAATCATGATTTCTCTTTTTGTTTTTGACAAACTTTGGTTTCCATGAATCATTGACATGTTGATTTTCATCAAACGAATGTCTATGATTAGATCTGTTAAAGTTAGAAAAATACCTGGAAGGGTATGCACATGATGAACTTCTTTGGACTGACCTTCTCGGCTTGTAGTAGCACTCGGATGTGTTGTGATTGACCATGTCACAAATAGAGCAATACTTGTTGTAGTAACATTCCATTGTGTCGTGATTGTACATCTGACAGTTGGTGCAGTACTTGTTGTAGTAGCATTCCGTTTTCGTGTGATTGTACATTTCACATATCTCGCAGTACTTCTGATGAGCCTTGAAGGGAGACTTCTTTCCTTTCTTCTGAGAAGTCTTTGCTGTTGAAGATTGTTGTTTCTGAGAAGCTTTGACCTCTGAATCTTGTTGAATCTTTCTTGAAGGAGCTGGAGTCTTGAACTTGTCACCTTTTGACCCAAAAGGAAAGACACCTTGAATGTAGATACAATCTGAGATATGATGAGTTTCAGAGTCACAGATTAAACAGTATGCGTCACTGTTTGAATCACTCGGGGATTCGGAATCTTGAGACTTTGAAGTAGAAGGAGTCTGTGGTGTAGAATCAGATGAAACGCCCTTTGTCTTGTTCTTCTTGGCTTTGCTCTTCTTTCTTCTAACCTTCTTCTTCTTCTTCGACTGAAACTCTTGTGTCTTTTCTTCTTCTTCTTGAGAAGATAGTGATCCAACAATTCCGGTTGGCACTAATCTCTCATCTTTCTTTTCAACAGACTTTTCTTTTTCGACTTCTTCTTTGATAAGCACAAGATTAGATTGTGATCTGTTGAGTTTATCAGTGAGCTCCATGAGTTGAACATTCAGATTATGCTTTTCGGTAAGCATTGAATCAAGATTCTGTGTAAGAGATTTGAGTCTATCTTCACACAATTGGTGATCTTTTTGTAGACTTGCATGCTTCTCTTGTTCTTCTTGCAGTTTGTTTTTCAGAGTGTTGTTCTCTGAATTGAATATCTCAGACAACTTCTTCAACTTTAGAATCTCTTCTTGCAAATCTTTGATCACACTGGATGAGTGTTCATTTGATTTTGCAGCTTCATTCTTTATATTTGTAACTTCTTGTTCACTTTTCTTGAGTGACACTTTGAGAGATGTGATTCTTTGATCAGATATTTCATGTTGTTCTTTCAGATTCTTGTGCATTTGCTCTTCCTTCTTGAGTTTATCACAAATCTTGAAAGAGTATATTCTGTAGTGTTCAACTTGTTGAAAACATTCTTTGGTGCACATCTTTTCTCTCACTTCAATTGGCATTTCAACATAAGAACTCTGAACATCTTTCTCGTTTTCTGTTTCTGACATCAATCTCTTTATTTCTGAATTCAGTTGTGCAATTGTCTCATCTTGCTTTGCAATGGTTTCTGACAAGTTGCTGATTTCTTTATCTTTCTTTTCAATTTCTTGAATGGAAACAACATCATTGTTTTCACTCCAATCATATTCTTCTTCTTCATCATGATTTTCATGAGAATCTGCTTGACTTACAAGAGCAAGTTTTGTGTGTTCATGAAAGTCTCTTCTCTTTTGATCACAAGCTTTGGCAACTTGAAGATAAGTTGTTTCAAACATGTGATTGAATTCTGTAATAAATTCATTGATATCTTCTCTTTTATTTTCTTCTTGGATCACGGTAAACATGCCCGTTGACATTTTTCTTGAATTTTCAAAGTCATTTTGATGAATTTTTTTTTATTAGACGGGTCACTGTTGGGACGGGTAACAGTTGGGACGGGTGACTGTTTGGACGGGTCAACAACTTGGCACGGCTGAACAGTGCTTCACCCGGCTGAACAGTGCTTCACCCAGCTGATCAGTGCTTCACCCGGCTGAACAGTGCCTTCACCCGGCTGAACAGTGTTTTTCTTCTTTCACCCGGCTGAACAGTGTTTCACCCGGCTGAACAGTGTTTCACCCGGCTGAACAGTGCTTCACCCGGCTGAACAGTGTTTCACCCGGCTGAACAGTGCTCACACGGCTGAACAGTGTTTTTTTACTTCTTCACACGGCTTAATAGTATCTTCACCCGGCTGAACACTTCTTCAAATCTTCATATCAGATTGACTTTTCAAAGTCAAAATTGTGATGAACACACGATCAATTCTTCAATTTTTGATGTTTTTGTTCAATTCAACACTTGTATTAGCTGAGGAATGATTTTTCTAACAATCCTTCAAAGTTTTTCTACCTTGAATCAGGCTAAATCTCATTCAGATCCGGATTTTTGATGAAGAACACAATAAGTGGGTTTTGACAAAATTGACAAAATATGGATCGAAATCAACAAATCAGTGATGTTTGATTATGAACGAAGCTTAGGATAGTGATTTCTAACACATCTCAATCATCAATTTCTCAATATCATCAACAATTTCCAGACCACAAAATTGAGCAGTGAATATGACGAACATGAATAATTTCTTCAAAAACTTAGTCAAATCTTCACCAATTGATCTCAAACTTTGCAGTTCTTTACACAAACATGAATCAAAGCTAATGGTAGCTAAAATTCCATCAATAACAACAACAATCAAAGATCACCCAACAACTCTGATACCAATTGATAGTGCGGGATGCACCGAGCTTGGATCTAGATCTGAGATTGTTTGGGGATGTTGTTTGCAATCAGTGATGCGGAATCTCACTGATCACGTATTGATGCTTGAATGTTCATGAAGATCAATGCAAAGTATGATGAAGATTATGATAATATGAATAGGTGAATTGTATTAGATCAATAGAGAGGTTACAAAGGATATGGAATGAAATGTAGGCAACTCTCTAAACAAATGACCTAGGTGATGGTATTTATAGTCTATACCATTCACCTTACAATGTAACCTAACCACGTGCAGTTAAGCACAAACGCGCATTTAAGCACGAAACGATTACACAAATATTCTAAGACAAATACAAATTATGAACGTCTTCACCCGTGCTTGCTCGTGATGATGCTCGATATCTTCACTCGCTTATATTTGGAAAGTGACATCTTCAAATAACCCCAACAGTATCATTTTTCTACACTTGATCGCATTTGACAATTTCATGGTTCATGTTCATGTAACAATTGATTCTTGCATTTTAACACTTTTTTCACTCTATACATACACGTACACGTACACATACATGCATATACATATGTTGACTTTTTAAAGTCAAAATTACCATTTTCAAGTAATTAATCCTAGATTACTACATATTGACAAATTACCACATTTTTAAACCATAATAATCACAATACTTATATACTACCATATTTCATATAATCTTAACTTCAACTAAATCAAAGATTCACCCAACAATTATCACAATTTACCACCATAACATTATTACACTCATTTTTCATACATCTAAGTGTAACATTTACCCCAAATCAAACCCGACTCGAATTTGCAAACCCGAACTTGTTGGGTATTCATATAAATATTTCAATTTATCAACAAATAAAAACGTTTGTTTTATTTAAATCATTATGTATGACTATATAATCATTAACAAACGAAATCATAATTTATAAAACAATTTTTTTGTAAATGTCATAAGTAATTATAAAATTTAAAAAAAAGTAGTTTATATAATTAATCATTTTCACAAAATATAGATAGTTAATATCATTAGTTAGGTTAGTGTTCATCTAACTAAACTAAATTAAAAGGGTGATTTTTGTAATTAACAAAACTTAGAACTAAATATTTGGTTGCAAAATAAATAAAGTCTGAAAGTATATGGATCAAAGTGTAAATTACAATTGAAATCAAAATATCCATCTTCCAATTCACGATTTACCGGCGATGAGCTTGACATGTCCGGCGAAATCGCCGGCGACAACCAAAACCCCAGTTTTACGTGTTTTTAAGTCGTTTAGTTCGTTTGCTTACCTATATCTGCAAGTGTAAAACCCGTAACAATATTTAAATCAAACTATTACGCGTTTTTTTTAACCCAAATTATTGATATTGCAAACCGTATATAACTCGTATCTACCCGAATGCTTCTGGATCAAATTCAATCTTATATATTCGACGCAAAACGTTCGTGTGATGTCTTTGTAACCTACTGCAACTCCAATTTTACTTAATAACACACACACACACATCAACAATTGATCATCGTTCGTATCGGTTCTGCATATCGCTCGCCATCATTACTGGAGTTATTATTATCATCAATTACAAGAGGGTTTGATTGCTCGATCCTCATAGACAGATTTCTAATCACCAATTTC
The DNA here is from genome assembly GCA_030867185.1 of Tagetes erecta. NCBI lineage: Eukaryota > Viridiplantae > Streptophyta > Magnoliopsida > Asterales > Asteraceae > Tagetes > Tagetes erecta. The sequence goes on from CM061497.1 coordinate 11,821,658, forward strand.
ATCTCAACAAAAGTCTAGATTCAGATACAGTTCCATTAAGCCGTGAGTTGTTTCTTTTCTTTTTATTATCAATTCAACTCCGAAACAGGTATTTGATTCATCTTGTACACTCTTTTTCATTCAAGGATAAATAACCCCATGTTTAATTTTGATTCAAACGTTGCTACCCGATTCAATTTTATTGGTTAGAATTAGGGTTCATGTAAGGAATTTGGGGATATATTTGGTTATTGTATTTGAATAATAACTTTGAGAACTAAATCAACAATTACAATCTTGTTCACCGTTAAAACACATATAATCATGGTCATCCCGGGTTCGAACCGGCTCCGCCACACCTTTCCTTTGTTTTATTTATTTTTCTATTTTTGTTTCAGAACAAAGTTTCAACAATATATTTATAAATCCAAACATTTAAATCAATCCTATTCATCTTTAATTATTCAATATATTTATCTATAACTTCACTTTTTAGAAATATAACATGCATGTATTTTAGTTGTCAAATGTTTTCTTTTAAAGCATCCTAAAGTCATACTAATGTATAATAAAAATAATCGTAATACATATTCTTAATTTTAGACATCTAAAGTCTGGAAAAGTTTATAAAATACATAATTGTTTATTTATTTATACAAACTTAATGACCGTTAAAAAGAAATTGTTAGGGCTATTTCCTTGTTAAGATTTACTTTGTATTTTGTCTATTGTTTATATGTTTGTAAATAGTTTAGGGTCTATTTTGTTATATTCCTTAAACTTGTATTTTGTTGCTATAAGCATGTAGTGTGTGTGTGTGAGGAAAAAGAGAGATCACTTTTACACTGTTAGAGAGAGAATTAACTGTGTGTGATTTTATTTCTCCTGCACTTGTACTACGAATTGCTTTGATCATCAAATATACAAAGAGAATTATTAGTATGGATTGTGTTTGTGATTGAACTGTTTGTTTGTGCGTGTGATTCTGATCATTTGAGTGATATTAAAGATCCAATTGAACCTATCAAAAATACGTATCTGAGCTTTCGGTATCGTGTTCTTCGCTGTTCTTAAGCAAAACACATCAATATTGCTCAAAATATCATGATCTGAATGAATTGTTCGTGTTTTTAGTTGTGATTTATCATCGCAATCACTCCTATACACAACGATTGTGCAGATTCCATCAAAAAGTGCTACTGTTCAGTCGGGTGATACACTGTTGTGCCGGGTAAAACACTGTTACGCCGGGTGAAGAAGAAAAGTCAGCCGGGTAATCATCAACTGTGTTGCCGGGTAAACAACTCTGCCGTGTGATCGAGTACTGTTCAGCCGGACAAAGATTTTTGCCGTGTCAAGATTCTGCCGGGTCAAGATCTATTGCCGTGTGAAGTTTTTCTTGTTGCCGGGTAACTGTTCATCCGGGTGAAGAACAAAATTAATACAACTGTTGAGCCGGGTAACTGTTCAGCCGTGTAAAGACTTTTTCCTGCCGGGTGAAGAACAAAGACACTGTTTAGCCGGTTGAAGAAGAATTTTCACTGTTTTGCCGTGTGACTCATTTTAGTTGTTTTTAATACTTGTTTCTTATCTTGTCTTTAATTTCTTGTCTTTATTTTAGTAATTTAATCATTTCTTTTCAAAAATTAACCAAAAACCAAAAATATTTTCTTAAAAAATTGTTAAAAATGGCTCCTAATGATGATTCTGATAATCGTGTTCCTAGACTTTTGAATCGTGCAGATTTCAAGAACTGGACTATTAGGTTGAGACATCACTTGTGTTCTATTGACAATGACTTGTGGAAGTCCATTGAGAAAGGTCCTCATATTCCAACTCAGACTGCTCCAGACAGTGCAAGTACCTACACAAAAGACTCTACTGAACCTTATCCAGAAGATAATTTGTCAGCAGAAGATCTGAGAAAAGTAAAGAATGATAGCAAGGCTTATTCTTTAATGTGCAAGGGATTGCCACTTCAAGTTCTGTCTAGATTGGATGCATATCAGACTGGTTATACATGCTTCAAGGCATTGAAGTCGATATGTGAAGGAGGAGAACAATTGAGAAGCCTGAAGAAGTCGAAATTGAAAAGACAATTGGAATTATTTGAACATATTAATGGAGAGACAGTACACCAGATGATGAACAGGTTTGTTCACTTAACTACTGAGATGTCAAACCTCGGAGTTAAGACTGAACTTCAAGACTTGAATGATCGATTGTTGAGTGCTTTACCATCATCATGGAAGCAAATTGTTACTCTGTTGAAACATACTGAGAAATTTCCAATGGAACTTGATTTGCTTATTGGAAAGATAGAAGAAGTTGAGATTGATGAAGGATCAAGAAATACTGATAGATCAAGCTCACAAACTCAGTATAAGTATGTGGTAAATCATGCCAATACTGTGGAGAATGCTTTTCTTGCACAAGATGCAACGAAGTTTGAAGATGAGGGTGACTTATTTGTTGGTGCAAGTTTCTTTACTGATTCAGCATATTTTCCAAATTCACCAACTTATTCTCAACCTCAGTCTCCACCAAGAGCTCAAGTTCAAAGTCAGAATCAGAAGAATCAGTCAGAAAATCAAAGTTCAAATGTTCAAGCCAAGGTGAAAGACGTAATGAATATTCTGCTTCAAGATGACGAGACAAAAACTGCCTTTACAGCTTTTATGGCAAGTTTTCAAGCATACCAAGGTAGTCATCTAAGTCAAATGGACGTGGTCCTTCAAGACTTATTTGAAATGGATCCAGTTGATGTTGAGGAAATGGATCTTAACTGGCAAATGGTTATGGTTGCATATATGACTCAAAAGCATGCATATGTTAACCGAAGTTACAAACCTCATCTAACAAGACAGTTGGATTTGACAAATCAAAGGCCAGATGTTTTAATTGTAACCAGTATGGTCATTTCTCAAGAGAATGCAAAGCTCCAAAGAATTTCAATGACCAAGCTAGTTCAAGCAATCAAGGTCAGGGTCAAAGTTCTCAACAATCTTCGAGTTATCAAGGCAGAAATCAACGTTTCTTTCAGAAACCATACCAAAGTCTTCCCATGCCTGAATTGAAAGATGAAGGAAAGAAGCCAGAAGATCAAACAAAGGCGCTGGTGGTAAGTGTAAAAGACGGTTATGATTGGAGCGCATATGCAGAACAATTTACGTCTGATCTTACATCAAATCTGGCACTGGTATGTGAAATTGAAGAAGATTGGACTGAAGAAGGGGATGGAAAGGTGGTTGATAATGTGAGCGAAGATTCTGAAGATTATGACTGGAGTGCAAAGTCTGATCCTACTGAAGAGTCTGAATCTGAAGTTGCGTTAATGGCTACATCCAATGAGTCTTCATCTTCTACTGAACAACCAAAGGTTAGTAATGACTTACCCCCTAACTATGTTCCATTGCCCCTAGATGTGAAAGAAAGGTTATGTTCCGAACAATGCATTCAACAGGTAGAACATTATCGAACTCATTCATTTAAAATTGGTGATAAATTAAGTAAACATGAAAAACTTCATGAACAACTTAAAATTGACCATAAAATTTCTGATGAGAAGATTTTGTCACTTAAAGAATCATGGAACAAAACTTTGAACGAACTGGAATTGGTAACCAAACAACTTGAAGAAATGACAAAGAACTTTGAACAAGAAAAGGTCGCACATGCTGTCACTCAAGTTGAATTAACAAAGGTTAAAAGTTGTAAAACCATGGTCAAACAACTAATCAAAGAAAGAGGTAACAAAACCAAAAACGGGTTGGGTTTTACTCATGAACCAATGCCAAATTCAATCACACAAACCTTACCGGAAAACTTTAATGAATTTGATCATTCACCTGAAAATGAAAGAAAATTCAAAGAAATTCAAAGAAGTAAATCCGAGTCTGAAGGTACTGAAGTGTTGATGGAAAGTTTGGATGAAGAAGATGATGTGTCAACTGAAGCAGACGATGAAGCAAGCAACAAATCCGAAAACAAATTGGAGCCTGTTCTGATTCAACTTGTTGAGTATCCAGAACTGAATCCGAAGCCAGAAACGGTCAAGGAAGAAGGTGAGTTTTCAGGATACAATGATCCTGAATACATCAAGTGGAAGAAAGAACAAAAGGCGCAAGTTGCTGATCAGTTGATCAAGAAGCAAGAAGTGAAGAAAGCTGAAGCTTCAACTGCAAAGAAGCAGAAATCGAAAGTTATGAACCATCAATCTGAAACGAAACAGTCAAAAGGCAAAAGTGTCTTAAAATCGAATGATAACACCAAAGCTCAAAGTGTTAAAACTGACAAAGTTAAACCTGTAAAGAAAATGTCAAAAGGTAAAAACATCAAGTTTGTGTCTGCAGGAACGTTTGATTTGAACGGATCTTATGGTAAACCAAACAATTCTCCAATCAAATCTAACTCTGGTCTGAAAACAGGTTCAGGTCCTAAGTCTTCCGCTGTCAATGATAAGAGAATTGAAAACAAAAAGGTAACCAAACAGAACAATTTAAAATCGAACCAAAGTTCCATGCAATCAAAATCTCAAACCAAGAGTCCACAAAAGAATGTTAATCTAAAACAGAACAACCATGATAATGAATCACGTTTTGGTTCAACATCAAAAGTTAACAATCGGCTCTTTAGGATTAGCAAGAAACATTGTGAAATTTGTGATAGGTATAATCATGCAACTGCTGAATGTTTCTTTAACAGGTACTGCAGTTTCTGTAACAAAAGAAACCATTCTTCAGAAGAATGTTACTATAACAAGTTTTGTGATATTTGTGAGAGAAGAAACCATGACACAAAGGATTGTTTCTTTCGATCAAACTCAACTAGAGAAATGACTCCGTTTTCAAACATTAACAGAAATCATTCAATTGGTTTTCAAAATATGAGTCAAAGTCATTCTCCGGTTTTGAGAAATTTCAATCGAAACAATTCTGTTTCTAACTTGTCAAGAAGTGTGCAGGTTAACAGTTTTAAGCCAAGAGCTTTGATGGTGAGAAACCAAAAGTTTGAAAATAACCTTGATCCTAAGTTAGAGGAAAGGTTTAGTGCTTTGAGAAGAAAGCAGTCAATGAATGCCAATGGGCGAAACAATAGTTATCAGCATCAAAATCTTTTAAATGAAACAAATTTTTAAAATGTTCAATATCAACAAGTTACTATTGCAGATAGATTCGGAAAACCCAAGACCGTGTGGGCCTGGGTTGACCAAACTAACTAAGTGATTGTTGAATTGCAGGTACGCCCAAGAAGACCTATCAACTCATGGTTCGTTGATAGTGGGTGTAGCCGGCACATGACAGGCAACCATGCCTTGCTTCAGGACTTTAAGCAAAAGAATGGTACTCATGTAGCGTTTGGAGGTGATGCGGGTGGTAAAATCACAGGAGAAGGAACTGTTTCGAATGGGGTCATTAGTTTTGATAAAGTCAACTACTGTGCACAGTTGAACTTTAACTTACTAAGTGTCTCGCAAATCTGTGATAAATCTTATTCAACTCTTTTTGATGATTCTGTCTGTTATATTCTGAAACCAGGTTTCAAGATTGACAATGAGTGGGTTGTGGTGAAAGCTCCAAGAGATCGTGATGTATACAAATTGGATATGTCGCAGATTGACGCTGAAACCGAAACTACCTGTCTCATTGCCCATGCTTCAAATGATGAGAGTCAGCTTTGGCATAGACGGCTGGGACATTCCAACTTCAGAAACATGAACCGTTTGGTAACTGGAAATCACGCTGTGGGAATCCCATCGAAGAAATTCTCCACAACTGATCTCTGTCCAGCGTGTTTGAAGGGAAAACAGCATCGGATGTCTTTTAAGTCCAAGCAAGAAAACTCCATTTCAAAACCCTTGCAGATGCTACATATGGATCTTTTCGGACCAACAAATGTGCAAAGCATTGGAAAGAAGTCTTACTGTTTTGTCATTATTGACGATTTCACTAGATTTTCTTGGGTTTATTTTTTGCATGCAAAATCTGAAACAGCTGAATTATTAAAAGAATTTATCATCAAAGTTGAAAATCAATTGGAATGCAAAGTTAAAGTTTTAAGAAGTGATAATGGAACTGAATTTAAGAATGCTAATGTTGATTTATTTTGTGCAGAAAAGGGGATTGCCAGACAATTTAGTGCTCCGAGAACGCCTCAACAAAACGGGGTTGCGGAACGGAAAAACCGGACACTAATTGAAGCAGCAAGATCCATGCTCGCAGATGCCAAAATCCCTATCACTTTTTGGGACGAAGCTATTGCTACTGCGTGTTTTGTACAAAATAGAACATTATTAGTGCATGATAAACAGAAAACTTCTTATGAGTTATTATTTGGAAGGAAACCAAATATTTCTTACTTGAAAGCATTTGGTTGTCCGGTATCGATTTTAAATTTGAATGATCATCTCGGGAAGTTTGAGTCAAAATCTGACGATGGATTTTTCCTAGGTTATTCGTCTGTTTCTAAAGCTTATCGAGTTTTTAATAGCAAAACAAATACTGTTATTGAAACTATCAACGTCAAGTTTTTAGAAAATTCGTTTCCGTTAGTGGCTCATGGTCCCGAATGGTTATTTGATTTAGATTCATTATCGAAATCTTTCAATTCTAACTTATTTGATTTTTCAGGAAAAACAAGAAAAGAATCAGGTGACTTGGGATGCTTTAGTGACGATTCTGATAATGACGAGGATGGAAATCTCAACTCAGAATATCCATTCATGTCTTTTCACAATCCTGATCATGTCAAATCCAGTCAAGATCCGGGTCCTTCTGGTTTGCATGAAGATCAAGAATCGAACAATCATGAAGAAGATGTGATTTCTCCTAATAATGGTGGATCTGTTCAGAATCAACCATCATCAGATCCGAATGCTGAAGTTATTCCAGAATCTTTTGATTACTTCATCAATTCACCGGATCAAGTCCCGAATTTCACACCGCATACTTCGACCATACTACAAGATCTACCAAATCTGAATACTTCTAATCTAGAGACTCAAGTGCAAGGAGGTGATATTCCTATTCATCGAATTCACAAGAAACATCCTGTCTCTCATTATTATTGGGCCGTTGAATCAGAGAACTACAAGAAGTCAGACAGAGCAAGCAAATGTTTGTCTTTACTCGTGTTTTCTATCTCAAGTGGTGCCAAAGAATATTTCAGAGGCGCTGAAAGATAACAGTTGGATTGAAGCCATGCAAGAGGAATTGCTTCAGTTTCGCAAACAGGAAGTTTGGAAACTTGTGGACTTACCTGAAGGAGAGAACGCAATTGGTACAAGATGGTTGTACAAAAACAAGCCAGACGAACGTGGCATTGTGGTTAGAAACAAAGCAAGACTGATTGCACAGGGATACACTCAGGAAGAACGCATTGATTACGAAGAGGTGTTTGCTCCGGTCGCAAGACTTGAAGCCATACGCGTCTTTCTTGCATATGCGTCGTTTATGAAGTTTAAAGTATTCCAAATGGATGTCAAAGGTGCTTTCTTGTATGGACCAATTACAGATAACGTATATGTCAGACAACCTCCGGGTTTTGAAGATCCTGACTATCCTCATCGTGTATACAAGTTGAGTAAAGCTCTATATGGTCTACATCAAGCTCCAAGAATCTGGTATGAGACATTATCCAAGCATTTACTAGAACATGGATTCACAAGAGGACAGATTGATCCAACTTTGTTTATGAAGAGGGAGAATGACGACTTATTGTGTGTTCAAGTTTATGTGGACGATATTATCTTCGGATCAACCAGTGCGTCAATGTGCAAAGAATTTGAAGAAATCATGAAGTCTAGATTCCAGATGAGTTCTATGGGGGAGATTAACTTCTTTCTTGGACTACAAGTGAAACAGTCTGCTGACGGAATTTTCATCAATCAATCAAAATTTGTTGAGAAATTGTTGAAGAAGTTCAAGATGCAAGATTGTCAAACAATCCGAACTCCATCTGATGTGAACTGCAAGATTCAACCGGATCCAAAGGGCAAAGCAGTTGATCAAACACTATACAGATCAATGATCGGTTCTCTGATGTATCTTACTGCATCAAGACCAGACATCATGTATGATGTTTGTGTGTGCGCCAGATATCAGTCTGATCCGAGAGAGTCGCATCTTGTTGCTGTGAAGCGTATATTCAGATATCTCAAAGGGAAACCAAATCTTGGGTTATGGTATCCTTACGAAGGAAATTTTGAATTATATAGCTATTCTGACAGTGATTTTGGTGGTTGTGCTCTTGACAGGAAATCGACAACTGGTGGATGTCAATTTTTGGGTCCAAGGCTTGTCTCTTGGCAATGCAAGAAGCAGACCAATGTTTCTGTATCCACAGCTGAAGCAGAGTATATCGCTGCATCTGCAGGATGTTCTCAGGTTTTGTGGTTACAAAATCAGTTGCTTGACTACGGGTTTAACTTTCTAAAAACTCCTATTTACATAGACAATACTGCTGCTATGTTCATAACTGCTAATCCTGTTCAACATTCTAAAACCAAACACATCGAAATTAGATATCATTTTTTAAGAGACAACTCTGAAAAGGGTTTAATAATTTTGATTAAGGTTCATACCGACAAACAACTGGCAGATCTTTTCACAAAATCTTTTTTGTCAGGCCGGTTTGAATTCTTAATTCAATCCATAGGATTAATCAATCATGATTGATTCTATTTTTCGAAAAACAAAACAAAAATCAGAAAAATATAAAAGCCAAAAATATAATAAGTTGATGTTATATTTTGATTCCTTTGTCTTTTACTTTAGGTTTTGCATTGTGTGTGCTTGCGTGAAAAAGAAAAATAGAAAAGCAAAAACAAAATATAAAAAAAACAAAAAGAAAAAGAAAATATCATGTCATAAGACTCTATATTGCAAAAAGTGAGAAATGATAGTTACACTAGACATTATTTGTTACATCATTTTTAATAAAGACTGATGAATGTTAATTGATGTGCTAGACAGCTCAGGCAATTAGACTGAAAAAGTAAGTTGATTTTGATACATTGCTTGTGATGATAGTTGTGCATGATCGGGTAACGATGTAGTCTATTCAGTGTGATGAACCGCATCGTGAGCTTCTTTGTTGTGGTACCCACAGACCTGAAGTCTCACACGAAGTCTCTTTTGAGCTTCAAGGTGCAGCAAAAGATTCCAAAATGGAACAAAAAGAGTCCCAAATGTGGACCAACACCAAACAAAAATTCCAAAATGGAATTCAGAAGATTCCCAAGGGGAACGATAGGAAAGAAAAAATTCCCAAAGATGGAATTAAAAAGAAGTCCCAAAGTGGACCAAATCCGAATAGAACCCAGATTCCACACTGTGTATGACTATAAGTGACCAGGTTTTGTGCAATATGCATTCAGGTAGTGTTTGATAAGGAAATATGTTGACATATGTATACATGTGGGTCACATAAGTCATTCTAATCGAACCTTAAATATCATCATGATACTGAAAAAGTAAGTGTGTCAACTCGAGCTAATTGGTATGTTTTCATATCATCACTCAATCAAGCATAAGTTAAATGTCTATTCAAAACTTGCAAAACATGTTCAGATAATGTGTGGTATGATCTCACTGCGATATTTTGATTCATTGCATTGCATATGTCTTTATTTTAATGTGTGTGCTTTGTGTGTGCATGCATTTGGAATCATTATTGACACATCAACATCCTTGTTAAACTTAAAAATTTCAAGAAATTTCAAGTTTAGGGGGAGAATAAAATTGAAGAAAAATATCTACAAAAATCCAAAAATATTTTGTTTTGAATAAGTGTGTTTTGAATGAACAAGGTTATGTGGTATGAAAAGCAAAGGTATTGGATGTGTTAAAAACAAACCCAAGGTTTTGTAATTTGTTTTTAAGAAATTGCTTCGGGATATAGAAAAATTGGTTGTGCAAAAACATTTTTGAAAAGGAAAAGAAAAATGAATTTTAATTGAAAATTAATGTTGTTGCAATGTTTAATGTTGTTTGATAATTAATATGACAAACATTCTTTTTAAGGATATCTTGTCTAATTAATCTGTCGGAGAATGTTTGCAGGTGCAATAAATGCCGTTGAAAAAGTCAACAGACGAGAAAAGTGAAGAAAAATTGCAAGTGTTATTGCCGGGCAAAGATATCAGATGCAACTATTCTGCCGGGTAAAGAACTGTTTAGCCGGGTAATGTTGTAAGTCAGATACATGCCGGGTGATTGAGGAAAAGGTGAAGATATTATGACCACTGTACAGCCGGGCAATGATCATGTCAAATACAGCCGGGTGAAGGTCATAGATATCTTGCCGGGTGACAAGTGTTTACTATACAGCCGGGTAAAAGAGAAGTCTTCTTGCCGTGTAAAGGTATGACACTGTGTTGCCGGGTAATGAAGAAAGTAGCCGTGTGAAGAAGAAGGTTGCCGTGTAATGAAGAAAGCAAGCCGGATGAAGGAAAGCAACTGTGTTGCCGGGTGATGAAGAAATATTGCCGGGTGATGTTGAAGATAACTATTCTGCCGGGTGATGAATAAAAACCCATCAGGTGTAGTTGTTCCTAACCTTTACCCGTCACTACAGTGACTTACCCGTCCCTACAGTGCTTGACCCGTCAAGTGATTTTCACATGTTTGTGACTTGTTGTATGTACTTGACCCGTCACTACAGTACATGACCCGTCACTACAGTACATGACCCGTCACTACAGTACATGACCCGTCACTACAGTACTTGACCCGGCAAGGCTTATTGGGCCTTTTTAAGCTTGCCCGTCCTTTTGTTGACCCGGCACTTAAAGTTTGACCTAAAATTTTTGACGATACAAAATACCGCCTCTTCACAAACACTTATCATTTCACACACTCACTTTCACACAAATCCTCTCTGAACTTAAATCGCCGTGTTATCATATTCAATCGTTTGCTCTGTAACAAGGTTGATCGATTGGATAAGGTAGTGATTAAGTGTTTTTGACCTAAATAGACCTGCAAATCAACTGTTAAAAGGAAAAACGATGATGAACAGTGTTTTGGACTTTGAATCGACACTTTGATTTTGTGTGTTAAAACTTAAATCGAATGTTGTTTTAGGGTTAAAATCTGTCGATCATCAACATTCAATCACTCATTTGCATCAAAACACCTTAAAATCAACTGAATCACTCAAAATGTTCTTAACTGATAAAATCGCCTTTGATGAACTTTGAAGCTTTTAAAAAGTTAAACATCAAAACGATGGAATATCTGTTTAAAAGTGATTAAACTTGTTAAAACTGAACCAAAACATGATAAACAGTTTCATCATAAAAATTGTCAAAATGTTGCCTAAGTGATTAAACTGTTAAAATTGAAACATGAAGTATAATCTTTAAGATGCAAAGTTGTTTGATTAAAATGATGAAAATCAGGTTATTAGAACAATTTAGGATTTAAAATGATTATGTGAATGTTTTGCTTTCTAACAATTTATTTAAACACTTATGAAAATTTTGATATGTTTAATGAAGAATCTAACACATGTGTCTTGTTTTGTGTTTGTTTGTGTTTTTAACAGATGGAGAATCTCAAGTTTGAGCCTAAACATAATCTAGTGGCATGTTTAGATGAATCAATTCCTGAAACAGAAGGTTATAGGGATATGATTAAGTTCATCAAGAGGACTAAATATGTGTATGCTATATGTGCCAAACCGGTCATATATGCAAGGTTGATCAAGAATTTTTGGAGGACAGCAGAGGTTGTCAGAGATGAGAATGGAGTTACTGTTGTTCGAGGCAACATAACTGGAGAAAGAGTATTGACTGTTTCAGAAGAGTTTATTAGACAGGCCCTGAGGATAGATGAGGATGAAATTGGTATGATGGATGAGTTGACCATGGAGGAATGCAAAGCATGTTTTGTTAATATGGGTCATCCACCTGTATTTCCAAAATCACAGTTTTATAGGGCTAAGTTGGGAAGGAAGTATAAGTTGCTGTGTTATGTTGTGCAACAATGCATGTCCAGGAGGAGTGCAGGCTTTGATAACTTCCCTTCGGATATTGCTTCACCAATTGTTGCCATAGCAGAGAACAAGCCATTCAACATGTCGAGATGGATTATGAATGGTTTTGTATTTAACTTGGTGAAAGGAAAGAGGTTTAAGTTTCTCATGTACCCGAGATTCTTACAACTGATGATAAACATTGCCTATCCTATCATCAGAAATGAAGGTTATGCTGGAGGCATTTTATACACTGAGGACATGAACGATCTATCTTACCGAAAGATGAGTATCGGGAATGTGCCTGATGTTGAATTGTTTGACTATATGAGAGATATAGTCAACAATGAAGAAGATGTAGAAGGTGTTTATTATCATGTTTCAAATGGTGAGATAGTGAATCCACAGGACCTTGTGGATGAGGTGCCAGATAACCTGTTAGATGATGACGAGTACTTTGCTCGTCATCCAGAAGATGAGGAAGAAGGTGGTAATGGTGATAATGATGAGGATAGCATTAGTGATAATGAACATGATGTTGGTGGTGATGATGCTGAATCTGAATCTAATTCAGAGGAGGTTGAACCAATGGAGACTGAGATAGAGAATATTGAAGTTATTGAGCCTATGGTGATAGAAGAACCTGTTGAGGTTGCTTCAGGTGTTGAAGAGAGTGTTGCTGAAATTTCGAAAGATGTTAGTGTTAAGTATGTTCGTAGAAAGAGATCAAAACCAGTGATAGAAACTGAAGAGATTGATGTACTCCAAATTGCACAGGAGGTAGTGGCCGAAGCTGAAACTATGGCACAGATAGTTGAGGATGCTGATGCTGGCACTACTGATCCTATTACTGTTGATTTACCCACCACATCGCCACAAATTGTTGAAAACATTGGACAAGGTTTGGAGTCTTCACCAAATGTTGTGCCAAGTGTTGATCAAACAGAGAATGAGAAGAGAATAGCTGAGTTAGAAGAAATGGTGGCAAAACTGATTGAAGCGAATGATCTGTTGAAAGCTTCAAATGAACGCAAAAAGAAAAGGTTTGATGAGTATTGGGACATTCACAATCAGAATTTGAAAATATTCAAGAAGTTAGATGAGGATCATGTGAAGCTAGTTGATGAACATGTGAAGTTAAGGGATGATTATGAAAAGTTGAAGGAGGAATATGAAAACCTAAAGTATGATTATACTGAGGTTAAAGCTGAGTGTAATACGTTGGAGGCAGAGAAAGAGATGTTAGAAAAGGAGTTGGAGGAAATGAAACCGAAGAAGGCTGGCTCATCATCAGACAAAGATTTTTCTGAAGAAGTATTGGAAGTAACAGAATCGCATGTGCCAAAGGTTTATCTGACTAGAGCTCGAGGCACTACGAATGTTGGGATTAGAGTGGAATCACCAATTATTATTCCCGATGAAGCTGCTGCTGAAACTGTCAATATGGAGAAAGCTGAGGGAAAAAGGAAGATAGATGCAATACCTGAAATTTTTGGTGATGAAGAAAGTTCAAAAAGGGCGAAAATTGATGAAACAGTGCAGATTGAGCCGATTCAATCTGTAGCTGTGATTGAGACTGAAAATGTGACTGAAGCTGAGATTGCTGAATCAGGTCAGATTGAGCCGATTCAATCTGATTTTGTGGCTGAGACTGAAGTTTTTGAGGTCACAGAGAGTGAGAAAGAAGCTGGTTCTGAGGACACAGTTCAGATTGAGCCGATTCAATCTGAAGCTGTGGATGTGCCTGAAACAGAAGCTGAAGTTGCTAGTCAGTTTGAGCCGGTTCAAACTGACGATGCACCTATGATTGAAGCGTTAGATGATCTAGATGACATAGATTGGACTGAGTCTGAAGGTGAAGCTGAGCCAGTAAAGAATGTTGTTGAAGAGTTACCAGATGATTTGGATCAAAGGTTTGCATACCTTGAGAAAATGAAGTACAACTCTGTGTTTTTGAATGGTTTGACGGTGAGTCAGATAAATGAAGAGTATGAGAAGTGCATGATTGCTCAAGATAAAGCCGAAGCTGATCAGAAAGAGTTTGTAATAGAGATGGGTGAATGGACTCCGATGCAAGAGAGCTTGAATATCGAAGACTTACCTCCGACTGAACTTTATCACCAAAATCCAGATGAAATGACTGCTTCTGATATGCGAAGTTGGTTGAGTTCGAGAAACTATCCGTACAAGACTTTACAGAGGTTGAAGTCTGAGTCACTGAGAAAGATTGTGGTCAGTTTTATGAAAACAGAGAAAATGTACAACAGGATGTTCTACTTGGACTATAACAATCCTCAGTACTTCGAGCTGACAAAGAGATTCAAAGTGCTTGGTCCAAAAGAGATTCCGGTGATGGCGCTGCCTGAAAATGCTCATAAGAAAAGGCACGAATTAATGGATATGTTCCCAAGCGAAGTTAAAGCTTATAACATTCCAATGGATGTTAGGGAATCTTGGCATAAGTCAGCAACAGCAGGTGACGTGGTGAGGTCACTGCTAAGTAAAGGTCAGTCGATTGCTGAGTTGCTTGACTCTATGATTGTGCCAGAGAAAAATAAGAAGGTGAAGATAATCGCATGGAAATATGATGAAGTCTTTGATGCGTTTATGATAAAGAGAGTAAATGGTTTATGTGATGTATATCATTACTACTCAAGCATCTTTAAACTGGAAGTTCAGGATTTAAAGGAGTTACACAAATTAAGGTTGATAAATCACACGCGTGCTGAGCGTGGTGAAAAGTGTGTAATGCTTCTTGATGCTGGGATTGGTAGATCACCGAAGTTTCTGGATTTTAGAGGTCAACAAGAAGATTCTGCGTATGTGCAAGCTAAGAAAGAAAGAAAGAAGAAAAGATTAGTGGTGACTGAAGATATGTACCTTGAGGAATTTTCGGACGAATATTTTGACAAGGTGACAGATCCTGGATTGAAGGTGATAGATGGTTCACAAATGACGAAGCCAATACTCAGAGTATTTTATAATCAAGAAACTTTTGAACTGAAGCTTGTTCGAAACTTGGATGATTGGGACAAGGATATGATTACTCTTTTTAGTACTTTTGAGTTGAAGCTGTTACATCCGTCCTATATAGACTTTTTGAGAAGCTACAGAATGGAAAAGTGTAGGGATGCGCTTGCTGAAGCTGATAGGAAGTTGTTTGTAGTGATGATTGAAGTGATAGCAGCGGCAACTGAAAAGAAACGAGTAAGGAAAGCTTTGCTGAACTCTAATCTCGTGAGGGTTGATTTACCAGAGATAGAGTACATGAGGATATCGAGGAAAGGAACCTTGGAGGTGAAAGTCAAAGGCCAGGAGATGCCATTTGAGTTTTATGCTAATATTGACTTTGCAGGTTTGAATCTAGATTCGCTCAGACGTATGAATGCTTTACCAATTCTGACGAATGAATCCAAGCCTCGACAAGCCAAGATTGCTGAAAAGTTCAAGTCCTGTATTGAAGAAGCTTTGAAGGAACAAGAAGAGTATAAAGGACGAGAGTTGCTGAATATCAAAGATGAACCGGAAGAATGGTAGAAAAAGATTGATGCTGATCAAAGAAGAAAAAGATTGAAGATTTTGCTGAAGATCCAAAGATAAATCTTAGGGGGAGTACTGTTAGGGCTATTTCCTTGTTAAGATTTACTTTGTATTTTGTCTATTGTTTATATGTTTGTAAATAGTTTAGGGTCTATTTTGTTATATTCCTTAAACTTGTATTTTGTTGCTATAAGCATGTAGTGTGTGTGTGTGAGGAAAAAGAGAGATCACGTTTACACTGTTAGAGAGAGAATTAACTGTGTGTGATTTTATTTCTCCTGCACTTGTACTACGAATTGCTTTGATCATCAAATATACAAAGAGAATTATTAGTATGGATTGTGTTTGTGATTGAACTGTTTGTTTGTGCGTGTGATTCTGATCATTTGAGTGATATTAAAGATCCAATTGAACCTATCAGAAATACGTAATCAATCATTTATTATAAAATTAGTTAATTATTTAGATGAATTATCTTGACTAACTATTCATCACCGTCATTTGTTTTTCATTTTAAATTTCAATTTATTTTAACCTAATTATTATCATTATTATTGGTTCATTTTAATAAATTAAATCATTATAAATTTTGAATGTTATCATTTATTCAACTATTAAATCATTACTTATTCACTCGCTATTTCTTCAAATGTTATTCGACTTGCTTAAAATATTTTCTTATTGATTTTTATTCAAAGTTATTCATTTACGAATTATCTATTTAAATAATTTATTGAACCATTACCGATAATCATCTAACTAAAACCCCTCCCGAATTCCTACTAGAAAACCCTAGTTCTCAAATCGCCTTTAGAACCTAAGTACATTACTCTAATTTAAGTCACCGTTCCTTAGGTGATCCTTAAGGAGTTTCACGATGCCTTATTCAAGTCTTATTGTATTCATTCCATCGATCAATTATCAAGTAAGTATTTCATAGCTCCTTTTTACGTTTTATACTTTTGGGGGATTTCATGTGACTTATAAATCATATTTATATTTATTATTTTTATTCAGTTTATTCATTTTTACTCATTATAATCCTTATACTCATTTATTCATTTATATTCAATTCATTCAATTCATGTTATGTGTTTACTTGCATTATGTGTTCATTATATGATAATCATTAATCAAACCGCCGTTAATCAATGATGACCGGTTATATATTCATTAATGGCCTGATCAGTGTGATTTTAAGCCTATTCAGTCATTTAGTGTTTGATTATACAATGTTATCTTATTTGAAACACCTTGCAATTTATAGTATTTACATGACATGGAATTGAATCATTTTACTCATTTTAATCATTTCAATCATTTTAATCATTATCTATATGTATGCAAACCTATGGCTACTCACCAACTAATTCGTTAGCTGACAAATACTATTTTCACATGATTTCAGGTTTTACAGCGTAGTTGATTATCTCAAGATGCTCCACACATAGGATTCATGGACCTAGTTAATAAAGAGTTATCTATCATATTTGAGTTAATTGTCTATTTGATTTATGTGTATGCTAACTGAACATTGAATTTAATATTATCTAAATCATTTTAGTACCATGAGCTACGAGCAATTTATCCACTTTCGTCCACCCCGATGTTTCCGCCATCGGTTGGGGTGTGACAGATTGGTATCAGAGCCATGGTTATAGGGAATTAGGTTATTAGAAATGTAATGACCTAGTCTATAACTAAGCACCCAAACACGAGTTATCTCATGTCATTACATGTTAATCCTTACTACTTTTTTATGTGTTTACTTGTTTACACATGTGTTATGCTTCATATATATTTAGTTGTGTGCCCTTCATTATACTAATATAACCCTTAGTGTCAATCATATAAACATCAAAACTAAATCGATTTCCCAATCGATTCTCAAATTCAAATTAATACTTTATTCATGATTTTCAAATTTCTTCATCAACCTCCAAATTCAATATTTTTATCTCGTCAAGGTCTAAGTTTCGTAACTGAACACGTGCAATACTGGAAGAGTGGGTGATTGTACCTCGGGTGTTCTGTCTAGGAAAAGGTATTCATATAAATCCAAATCATCTGATGGATCTGTTACCTTACCTGGGAACCCTCGGGGTGAGTGTCCACTTATAGGTAGCCATGTTCTCACAAAGGTTATAGAACTTACTACTTTGATAAGTTAACGTACTCGTTCGGTTTGCAAACTAAACGTTTACACTCGGAATATCTCAACATGATTTCAACATTCTGACTTTTCAATTATTCACAAACTAAATTTTCAATTATAAACATTTTTCCCTTCATATAAAATTCTACTATTATACCTTATCTCATAATCATGCTCTCATTTAATAGTTTGATCATAAAATCATTATCTAATTCACATATAATTAATTTAATCATCTAATCTTTATATAATCCATGCAATAACTATTAAATTCTCACATAATCAATCTAATCATAAACTCATCATCAAATTCACACATAATTATTTTTACCCTTCATAAACTTATTAACCAATTCTCTTATCACAAACTTGAATTCTAATACATCTACCCCTAAACTTGTCTATCTACTCGAATCATTTATACTATTTAAAACATGCATTTATCTGAACTTGTTCATTTACATGATTACCTCTGTAGTCTGTAACTTTGAATGTTCACATAACTCGACTATCCATCTTCTAAGAACTTGGTAACTATGCATGATATGTTAACTTGACTATGTTATCTGCTATGTGTGAAACATGATCACTATAAACATGATAACTACAAACTGGACTTCTCATGAACTTGAACATCATTGAACTTAATTCTTAGGAATGAAATCAGAACTTATGTGCATATCTATCTGCCTTTTTGTAAATTTTCGGTCCCTTATATCCATGCATGACAGAATGAACCATGCCGACCATGCAAATGCTAGTGAAATTACGGGTGCACACGGAATTACAAAAGTGGGTGCATGGAAGTCATAGCAAATTTTGTCATGTGTTTTGAGCAACGCGACAAATGTGGTGTGATAAGGACATGGTGGATACGCCGCTGGTACATCCTATATATAAGTGTACTTATCACGTTGTCAAATGAAGTGTTGCCTATATCCAGTGAAGTTTGTGTGACTTCTGGATTTTGACCTATTGTCATTTAATGTTAATAATGTTTTCTATTGCATCTTTCGTTTATCATTATTCATTAGCAACATCTAGCGCTCACGTTGGTGATTCAACTTCTCGGGGTTGACGTATTCTTGTTCAACTCGAGGGAGCTAGATAAAGTTAGTACATCTATGATGGAAAACGCATCATCATAGACAACGTTTGGAGTTGTGCCACATTTTACCATTCTACTTACTCATTTATTCATCAGTTTTATTAACTATATACATTCACTCAACTGAATTATTCGTCTTATTAATCACGTTAGTTCATTTTCATCTATTTATTTTATTAAGCACTTTTATTCACTTTATCTATTCATTTTATTAAACTGATCTTATTCACCCTATTTATCGTATTTAATCATGTTATTCATTTGATTCCTAATCACATTCCATTACGATCTTGAGTATCAACCAATCGCTATTCGAACCTCTGTTTTCATATACAACATACCCATTTAATCATAAATATCATTTTGTATGTATGATCAAACTACAAATTTCATGTTTTCATACCATCTTAATATCAAACCCATAACTTTTATTTATCAAAAAATATATTTTTGACACACCCATATACATATATACGTACGTACATATGTATACATACACATATTTTCCTTTTGATTCTTTTCATTTTTAGAAGTGTTTGATTTGATGCACAACTTTATGATTCAAGGATGAATCATTCTTTTTAAAACAAGAAATCAATATTTGAATTTATACCTTGATGAACTCTAGTTTGCAAGTATATAATTCTTTGATTTCTTTACTTGTTCATGTCCAAATCACCTTCAATTTCACTTCTATATCTTCAATTTTGCTTGTTTTATCTTGTATGCTCTTGATTTTGGATGTGTTTAAGGTGAGTTATGGAGTGTTTATGATGAAAGAGAGTGGTTTTTGTGTATGTATGTATATTGCCGTAAGAAAACAAGAAAGAGAAAGAGGTGAGTTAGTGAGTGAGTTATGGTGAGTTAATTGATGAGTGAAGAAGTGAGTTAAGGTTTACTTGTAACCATTTCTATTGATAACAATGCTAGTTTGTTGTCAAATTCTCATTCAATGTAAGACACATGGATGATGATTCATGCTGTTTTATATAAATTTTGTAGTATTGGATATTAATTTGAGTGTAAAGTGGTATAATATTAATGTATAGTGTTTGTTGAATTGTGTTAACAATCTTTGTAAGTGTTAATGAGTAATATCACAAATAATATTTGTGTCAATGATAATGGTTTTGGCCGTGATTTTTGGTTAAAAAGGATATCACGATTGTAGTGTGGTATTTATTTGGTATTAATCATTAAGATGTTTAATGAGTAAGTTTTTAAGTGAAAGTAATATTTATCGAGTTTTAACTAGTAGGATACTTAGTATCCATTTTTTTATAAAAATTCTTTGTCCAAATTCCATGGATTTAAAAGTTGTACTCCTTATTATTAATCATAATACTTACAACTTATTTTTATGAGTCTCACATGTTCATATTAAAATTATGAATTACTTAAAATGATATTTTTATGAAAATAGGCAAAATCTGAAATGTACACACGCTTGTCAGCAATACAAATCGAAAACTAATATTTTTAGATTTTTACCTTTGTTTTCTTTTGTAATACTTTTACACATGCTAATATAGCATAAAATTCATTCTAGGATTTTTAAAGTTATCCCGGGTTATCACCAACGTTCGTCTCAGTACTATTACTTGCGCTTGGCTATACTTAAATGACATCTTTTAAATTTATTACTAATAATGCTATAGCATATAATTTAGTTTTTATCCTACTACAGATATTAACCTGGAATTTTACCGGGTGTCACAGTCTTCCCCCGTTTAGGAAATTTCGTCCCGATATTTAAGTTATAACAACCCTTTCTATTTTTGTCGCAAACAAGTGAGGATATTTGCGTTTCATCTGATCCTTACATTCCCACGTGAATTCCGGACAACGCAAATAAATTTTTTTACATAAAGCTACAACATTTACCTTTATATAATCACACCAAAAACAAATTTGATCAAAAAAATCAACTTTTATAAAATATAAAATTTTACATAAAACCACAACATCTACATATATAATCACACAAAAAACAGATTTGAACAAAAAATCAACTTTTTAAAAAATCAAAAATTTCACATAAAATCACTACATTTACCTATATAATCACAGCAAAAACAAATTTGATCAAAAAATCAACTTTTTAAAAAATAATTTTTTTTTACATAAAACCACAACATTTACCTATATAATCACACCAAAAACTAATTTGATCAAAAAATCAACTTTAAAAAACCCACAAATTTTCACATAAAACCACAACATTTTACATATATTTAATCACAACAAACCAAACTATCATCAAAAAATCTATTTTGAAAAAAAAAATTTCACATAAAACCACAAAATTTACCTATATAATCACACCAAAAACAAATTTGATCAAAAAATCAATTTTCTAAACATCAAAAATTTTCATATAAAATCACAACATTTACCTATATAATTACACCAAAATCAAATTTGATCAAAAAATCAACTCTCGAATCATAAAAAAAATTTCTTATAAAATCACAACAT
This sequence comes from Tagetes erecta, assembly GCA_030867185.1. Lineage (NCBI taxonomy): Eukaryota > Viridiplantae > Streptophyta > Magnoliopsida > Asterales > Asteraceae > Tagetes > Tagetes erecta. The sequence continues at coordinate 11,842,894 of CM061497.1, forward strand.
TTACCTATATAATCACACCAAAAACCAATTTGATCAAAAAATCAACTTTCGAAAACATCATAAGTTTTCATATAAAACCATAACATTTACCTATATAATCAAACCAAAATCGAATTTGATTAAAAAATCAAATTTTTAAAAAATAAAATTTTGTTACATAAACCACAACATTTACCTATATAATCACACCAAAATCAGATTTGATAAAAAAATCAACGTTTAAAAAAATTAAAAATTTTCACATAAAATCACAACATTTACCTATAAAATCACATGAAAAACAAATTTGATCAAAAAATCAACTTTCGAAACATAAAAAAATTTTCATATAAAATCACAACATTTGCCTATATAATCACACCATAAACCAATTTGATCAAAAAATCAACTTTCGAAACATCAAAAATTTTCATACAAAATCACAAATTTACCTATATAATCAACCCAAAAACAAATTTGATCAAAAAATCAACTTTCAAAATATAAAAGATTTTCATATAAAAGCACAATATTTACCTATATAATCACACCAAAAACCAATTTGATAAAAAAAAATTAACTTTCGAAAACATCAGCAGTTTTCATATAAAACCACAACATTTACATATATAATCACACAAATTATTTTTTTCAAAAAATCAACTTTTTAAAAAATAAATTTTTTTACATAAACCACTACATTTACCTATATAATCACAGCAAAAACAAATTTGATCAAAAAATCACCTTTTTAAAAAATAAATTTTTTACATAAAACTACTACATTTACCATATAATCACAGCAAAAACAAATTTGATCAAAAAATCAACTATTTAAAAAATAATTTTTTTTACATAAAACCACAACATTTATCTATATAATCACACCAAAAACAAATTTGATCAAATAATCAACTTTCAAAAAACCAACAAATTTTCACATAAAACCACAACATTTTATATATATTTAATCACAACAAACCAAACTTTCATCAAAAAATCAATTTTGAAAAAAGTAAAAATTTCACATAAAACCACAACATTTACCTATATAATCACACCAAAACAGATTTGATAAAAAAAAATCGAAAATCTGCACATAAAAGCACAACATTTACCTATATAATCACACCAAAAACAAATTTGAACAAACTCTGACAAATGTTTTATTGACTTAACTTCAAGTTTCTTCTTCTTCTTCTTCTTCCTTAACTTCAACAAACTCTGACAAATGTTTTATTGACTAGAAATCTTGTGTAACCTTGATGTATTGTTGAAACTTTGAAGCAACCTTTGCATGTTTATCATTCTTTACTATGATAGGCATTTGCATCATCTCTTCAACAGTCTCTTGTGCAAGATTGAGAATATCATCTCTGGTAAACATCTCATCACCTCTAGATGTACTTTTTATCATCAAATTCCTTCTATTGTTAATCTCCAAAGATTTAATTCCTGATATATTAATGTGCCAACATTCAAAGATAACAAACAGAATCTCTATCATATGAATAAAATAGCACAAATCTTGCACAAAATCTTGACTTACAACCTTCTCCAACTTTTGTTTGGCCAGAAAATGAATATAAGAAGGATGAAGCAGTCTGAGTTCAAAAACTCCAAACATTCTGATTTCATCTTTACTTTGATCTTCTATATTCCTCACAAGCACCAATTCTTTGTTTCTAGTATCATAAAACCATCTCAGGATTGGATAACTTATTTGATCACCATTGAATACTTTCACTCCTTGTTGTTCAAGCTTGGGAAGATATTCGGCAATATCATCAAGCATGAATTGTCTTATCAGGCCAGGAACAAAAGTAGTCTTCTTTTTCTTGTATGCTTCTGATTTTTCATGAAAATACTTGGCATCTTGAAGCTTTGCCAAACTCAAATAATAATCTTTGTCAGAAATGAAGAATTTGTCCAACATGAATTCACAAGATGTTCCTCTGACACTGAATTTGTGATTCACTAGAGACAAGCTTGTTAATTCTTTCAAGTCTTGTTGGTCAAGTTTAGCAATATGTGTCAAAAAGTAATATACTTCACATGACCCATTTATCCTTTTGATGATAAAACCTTTGAAATCTTCATCAAACTTCCAGGCAATTATCTTTGATTTGTGATATACTTCACATGACCCATTTATCCTTATTCAACAGTCTTGGCCAATAACTCTTGAACAGTTTGACCCTTTTCTACCAATAATCTGACACTCACACCAATTGGCCTTTTAGGGAACCAACTCTTCATTACTTCTTCAGATGATGGCACAAACTTCATCACTTCATAAGGTCTTACCACCTTAGATTTGATTTTATATTTGTCTTTGATTTCTGCCATTGACTTTTTCTGTGGTGATGGGACAGGCTTCTTCTCAGATACATCAATGTATTTATCTTTGAAAAGATTCAATTTCACCATCTTTCTTTCAGCTTTCTCTTTGATCTGAAATGTTTCAACAATCCTTCTAAGCTGTTTTGTATTCATATTCTCCATTTGCCTTGTAGGATAGTTTCTAGATGCTAGCCAATCCTTCAATTCATCCTTTTTCATCCTATCAATCATAGGATGAAGCAAAGTTCTTGGATTATCAATCTCCTAATCTTCAAAGTGTTTGTCTGCATCAAATTCACCTTCTTCAGTTTCAGAAGATTAAAGCTTTTGAATATCCAAATCTAATTCTTCTTCTGTTCTACCCAACACATACACCCTCTTGAATCCTTTTTGTAACAAAAACATGATTTTGTTACTAAAGGCATATTCACTTTTCTCTTTGACTTCTTGTGTAGGCTCATTCAACTCAAACTCCATGACTTCATCATAATACTCATCAGGATATTTTAGTTCAATTTCAGCCTCAGTCAAATTCTCAGGATTTTGAATACTTAAGTCCAAATCTTCATCATCATCTAGATCTTGTAAAGCTTCTTTCATTTCTGAATCAAACACATCTTCAATTGTGTGATGACTGAACTCATCTGGAGTTCAATTTCTGCCTTATGAACTTCTAACTCGGATAGTTCAATGTGTCTCCTCCACTCATCTGGAGTCAAATATTGATCTTTTTCAAGCTTGTCTATGATTTTAGCATCCATTTTCTCCAATTTAACTTTGTTCAACTTTCTCTTCTTTCTTTGATAAGTGATTGAACAAGACTTTGATGCTTCAATCAACAGAGGCTGATATTTCTTCAATTTTTCAACAGCAACTTCAAATGTATTTTTGACTCTTTCGATCTCATTCATCAACATCTCTTGTTGATCCACACTTAACAGACTAGAGATAACTAACTGTTTATCTTGATCAGTCAACTTGGGCTTAGAAATAGTTCTTTCTCTCCAAAAATAACTAGATTGAATATCCTTCAAAATAACTTCATCCACCTTCAAGTTTTCAAAAGAATAAATATCTTTAAGGCAAATTGACTAAAAATAATCCCAACTAACACCTATTGGCTGAGAATAATCCCAACTCAGTTTATTCCCTCCAATGGTCCCAAATCCAACTTTTTTGGCCTCCAGTGGCCCGCCGTTAAGTGCACTTAACGGCCGTTAACTTTTTTTTGATTTTTTTAGAATTTCAGAACAAGGTTTTATGGATATTGATCGGGAGGAGTATACGATTCAATTGATGTAAACCTTACTTCGAACTGGGGTTCCAAACGACAAAACGGTCTTCAATCGGGTGTTTAAAACCTAACGGTGCTTTAACCGGATATCAAAATTAAACCATTTGGAGCAACAATTGGAAGTAAGGTTTACATCAACTGACTCGTATTCTCCTCCAGATCAAAATCCCTAAAATATCTGTTTGAAATTCGAAAAAAATTGAAAAAAAGTTAACGGCCGTTAAGTGTACTTAACGGCGGGCCACTGTAGGCCAAAAAAGTTGGATTTGGGACCACTGGAGGGAATAAACTGAGTTGGGATTATTTTCGGCCAATATGTGTTAGTTGGGATTATTTTTGGCCAATTTGCCTATCTTTAATTGGTACAACATCAGGATATACAACAGCCAAAGGCTTGTACCTATCCTCAACCTCATCCACCACAGTCAATTACATATTATTATCATCTTTTTTAAACTCAGTTTCATCATCTATGATATCATCATAATCATGATCATCATCACTAGATGTAGACTCAGTACTTTCATCACTTCAGATGAAGAAGAATGAGCAGGTACTTTCTTCATTGAATCAGTTATTTTCAACAAAATCCTCAATCTGTCTACTTTTCAAATCATTTTCATCTTTCAAATCTTGAATTTGTTCATCTTTATCATTCAGAATAGTAGACAGCCTCTCAATTTCTTTAACCTTTTCTTCAATCTCTTTGGTTAAATCAAAATTCTGCTTCTTGGCATCAAGATTTGTTAGGGTTATTTCCGGTTAAGATTTACTTTGTATTTTTGTTATTGTATATGTTTGTATAGTTTAGGGTTTATTATGTATTTTCCTTAAACTTGCATTTTGTTTGATATAGGCATGTAGTGTGCGTGTGTTGAGAGAGCGACTTTTTACACTGTTAGAGAGAGAATTAACTGTGTGTAATATTGTTTCTCCTGCACTTTTGTACTACGAATTGCTTGATCATCAAATAAAAAGAGAATTTATGAGTATGAATTGTGTTTGTGATTGAATCGTTTGTTTGTACTTGTTGTTCTGATCATTTGAGTGATATTATCGATCCAATTGAACCTATCAATTGGTATCAGAGCATTTGGAATCATTATTGATACATCAACATCCTTGATAAACTTAAAAATTTCAAGAAATTTCAAGTTTAGGGGGAGAATAAGATTGAAGAAAAATATCTACAAAAATCCAAAAATATTTTCTTTTTTGAATAAGTGTGTTTTTGAATGAACAAGGTTATAAGTTATGAAAAGCAAAGGTATTGAATGTGTTAAAAACAAACCCAAGGTCTTGTAATTTGTTTTTAAGAAAATGCTTCGGGATATAGAAAAATTGGTTGTGCAAAAACTTTTTGAAAAAGAAAAAGGAAAATGAATTTTAATTGGAATTAATTTTGTTGCAATGTTAATATTGTTTGATAATTAATATGGCAAAACATTCTTTTTAAGGATATCTTGTCTAATTAATAGGTCGGAGAATGTTGCAGGTGCAATAAATGATCGTTGAAAAAGTCAACAGATGAAGAAATCACCTAAGTGTTATTGCCGGGTAAAGATATCAGATACAACTGTGCAGCCGGGTAAAGAACTGTTCAGCCGGGCAATGTTGTAAGTCTGATACTTGCCGGGTGATTGAAGAAATGATGAAGATATTATGACCACTGTACAGCCGGGCAATGAACATGTCAAATACAGCCGGGTGAAGGTCATGAATATCTTGCCGGGTGACTAAGTGTATACTATACAGCCGGGTAATAAAGAAGTTTTTGTTGCCGTGTAAAGGTATGACACTATGTTGTCGGGTAATGAAGAAGTGTGTATGCCGTGTGAAGAAGGTGTCAAAAGTTGCCGTGTAAAGAAGAAAGCAAGCCGGATGAAGAAGGAAAGCAACTGTGTTGCCGGGTGATGAATAAAGGTTGCCGGGTGATGTTTTGACAACAACTATTCTGCCGGGTGATGAATAAAATATATCAGGTGTAGTTGTTCCTGAACCTTTACCCGTCACTACAGTAACTTACCCGTATGAACAGTGCTTGACCCGTCAAGTGAATTTCACATGTTGGTGACTTGTTTTATGTACTTGACCCGTATCTACAGTACATGACCCGTCACTACAGTACTTGACCCGGCAAGGTTTATTGGGCCTAATTTGCTTTTGTTGACCCGGCACTTTAAGTTTGACCTAAAATTTTTGACGATACAAATACCGCCTCTTCACAAAACACTTATCATTTCACACACATTCACTTTCACCCAAACACTCTGAACTTCAAATCGCCATTGTTATCATAATCAATCTGTTGCTCTATAACAAGATTAATAGATTGATTAAGGTAGAGATTATGTGTTTTTGACCTAAATCGACCTGCAAATCAACTGTTAAAAGGAAAAACGATGATGAACAGTGTTTTGGACATTGAATCGACACTGCGTTTTTGTGTGTTAAAACCGAAATCGAGTGTTGATTTAGGTGTACAAACACTCGATTATCATCAATCAATCATTCATTTGCACTGAAACACCTTAAAATCGACTAAATCAAGTGAAAAGTTGTTAACTGATAAAATCGCCATTGTTGAAATTTGAAGCTTTTAAAAGCTAAAACATCAAAATGATGAAAATGTCTGTTAAAAGTGATTGAACTGGTTAAAACTGAACCAAAACATATTAAAATGTGTTGTCATAAAATTTATCAAAATTTTTGCTTAAATGTGTAACTGTTAAAAGCCTAAACATGATGTATAATCTTTGAAATTCAATGTTGTTTGAGTAAAATGATGAAAATCATGTTATTAGAACAATTTAGGGTTTAAAATGATTATGATAATGTTTGCTTTCTAACTTGTAGTTATACACTTGTTAAAATCTTTGATAATGTTTAATGAAGAATCTAATACATTTGCCTTGTTTTGTGTTTTTGTTTGTGATTTTAACAGATGGAGAGTCTCAAGTTTGAACCTAAACATAATATAGTGGCATGTTTAGATGAATCACTTCCGGAGACAGAAGGATATAGAGATATGATTCAGTTTATCAAGAGGACGAAGTATGTATATGCTATATGTGCCAAACCGGTCATATATGCAAGGCTGATTAAGTGTTTCTGGAGATCAGCAGAGGTTGTGAGAAATGAGAATGGTGATGTTATAGTTAGAGGACATATCACAAGGGATTGGGTACTGAATGTGACTGAAGATGCTATTAGGCAAGCTCTGAGAATAGATGAGGATGAGGTTGGTATGTTAGATGAGCTGACTATGGAAGAGTGTAAAGCTTGTTTTGTGAACATGGGACATCCACCTGTGTTTCCAAAGTCACAGTTTTTCAGAGCAAAGTTGGGGAAGAAGTATAAGCTGCTGAGTTATGTTGTGCAGCAATGCATGTCTAGAAGGAGTGCCGGGTTTGATAACTATCCTTCAGACATTGCATCACCAATTGTGGCTATTGCAGAAAACAAACCATTCAACATGTCAAGGTGGATAATGAATGGGTTTGTGTTTAACTTGGTGAAGGGCAAGAGATTCAAATTTCTTATGTATCCAAGGTTTCTGCAACTGATGATAAATATTGCCTACCCCATTATCAGAAGTGAAGGTTATGCTGGAGGCATGTTATATACTGATGACATGAACGATCTCTCTTATCGAAAGATGAGTATCGGGAATGTGCCTGACATTGGATTGTTTGACTATATGCGAGATATAGTCAACAATGAAGAAGATATAGAAGGTGTATATTATCATATATCTCACGGTGAGATTGTGAATCCACTAGACCTTGTGGATGAGGTGCCAGACAATCTATTGGATGATGACGAGTACTTTGCTCGTCATCCAGAAGATGAAGAAGATGATGATAATGATGACAGTGATGATAGCAGTGATGGTGATGATGGTGATGATGTTGGTGATGATGGTGATGATGGTAATGATGATGGTGGTGATGATACTGAATCTGAATCTAATTCAGAGGAGGTTGAACCAATGGAGACTGAGAATGTTGAGTTAATTGAACCAATGATTGTAGAAGAACCTGCTGAGGATGTGTCTGTGGTTGAAGAAGTTGTTATGAAGAGTCAAAGAGATGTTTCTGTGCAGTATGTTCGAAAGAAGAAGAAAACTGTAGAAAAACCTGAGGAGATTGATGTTCTACAGATTGCACAGACAGTAATGGCCGAAGCTGAATCTATTGCACAGATAGAGGAGGTGGATGCTGGCATTACTGATCCTGTTACTGATGATATTCCCACCGTATTACCACAAACTGCTGAAAACATTGGACAAAATTTGGAGTCTTCACCAAATATTGTGCCAAGTGTTGATGAAGTTGAAGATAAGAAAGAGAAACGCATTGCTGAATTAGAAGAGATTGTGGAAGATTTGTTTAAGGCAAATGATCTGTTGAAGGCCTCAAACGAACGGAAAAGGAAAAGATTGGATGAATACTGGGATATACATAATCAGAATGTGAAAACTTTCAAGAAGCTGGATGAAGATCACGTTAAGCTGGTTGATGAACATGTGAAATTGAGAGATGATTATGATAAACTCAAAGAGGAGCATGAGAACTTGAAGTTTGATCACACTGAACTGAAAGCTGAGTGCAATACTTTGGAAGCCGAGAAAGAGATGTTAGAAAAAGAGTTGGAGGATATGAAACCAAAGCAGGCTGGCTCATCTTCGGACAAAGATTTTTCAGATGAAATCATAGTGACTGAAACGAATGTGCCTAAAGTGTATTTGACAAGGGCTAGAGGTACTAAAAATGTTGGAATTTTGGTTGAATCACCAATTATTATTCCCGATGAAGCTGCTGCTGAAACGGTCAAGATGGACAAGGCTGAGGGAAAGAGAAAGATAGATGATATTCCAGAGTTATTCGGTGATGAAGAAAGTTCTAAAAGGGCGAAGATTGATAAACCAGTGCAGATTGAGCCGATTCAATCTGTAGCTGTGGCTGATATTGAGAAAGTTGCTGAGATTGAGACTATGTCTGAAGCTGAAACAGAAGTATTTGAAGCAGCTGATAGTGAGAAAGATATTAATTCTGGAGATACAGTTCAGTTTGAGCCGATTCAAGCTGAAGCTGTTGAAGTGGAAAGTGCGCCTGAAATAGTATCTGAAGTTGTTAGTCAATTTGAGCCGATTCAAACTGACGAAGCACCCATGATTGAAGCTTTAGATGATTTAGACATTGATTGGACTGAGTCTGAGGATGAAGCTGAGCCAGAACCTGTACAAAATACTGTTGAAGAAGTACCGGATGACTTGGATCAGAGGTTTGCTTATTTAGAGAGAATGAAGTACAACTCTGTATTTCTGAATGGATTAACGGTAACTCAGATCAATGAAGAGTACGAGAAATGCCTGATTCATCAAGATAAAGCTGAAGCAGATCAGAAGGAGATTGTTACTAAGATGGGCGAATGGACTCCAATGCAGGAAAGTCTAAATATAGAAGATTTGCCACCAACTGAGTTATATCATCCAAATCCGGATGAAATGACTGCTTTTGAGATGCGAAGTTGGTTGAGTTCGAGGAACTATCCTTATAAGACTTTGCAGAGGCTGAAATCAGGATCATTGAGGAAGATAGTGGTTAGCTTCATGAAAACTGAGAAAATGTACAACAGGATGTTCTATTTGGATTATAACAATCCTCAGTACTTTGAACTGACGAAGAAATTTAAAGTACTTGGTCCTAAAGAGATTCCTGTGATGGCATTACCTGAAAATGCACACAAAAAGAGGCATGAACTAATGGATATGTTTCCTAGTGAAGTCAAATCGTATAACATTCCAATGGAGGTTCGTGAGACTTGGCATAAATCATCAACACCTGGAGATGTGGTTAGATCGTTGATGAGCAAAGGACAATCAATTGCTGAGTTGTTAGATTCTATGATTGTGCCTGAGAAGAACAAGAAAGTTAAAATAATTGCTTGGAAATATGATGAAGTCTTTGACGCGTTTATGATCAAGAGAGTAAATGGTTTGTGTGACGTTTACCATTACTACTCGAGTATATTCAAGTTGGAGGTTCAGGACCTGAAAGAGTTGAACAAATTGAGGCTAATCAATCACACGCATGCTGAGCGTGGTGATAAATGCGTGATACTTCTTGATGCTGGTTTGAGTAGAACTGCAAAGTTTCTCGACTTTAGAGGTCAACAAGAAGACACTGCATATGTGCAAGCAAAGAAACAGAGAAAGAAGAAGAGATTAGTGGTGACTGAGGACATGTACTTAGAAGAGTTCTCGGACGAATATTTTGATAAAATCACAGATCCTGGATTGAAGGTAATAGATGGAAGTCAAATGACAAAGCCAATACTGAGAGTATTTTACAATCAGGAGACATTTGAACTAAAGCTTGTGCGAAACTTGGAGAATTGGGATGAAGACATGATTACGCTTTTCAGTACGTTTGAATTGAAGTTGTTGCATCCTTCATATATAGATTTTTTGAGAAGCTATCGAATGGAGAAGTGTAAAGATGCATTGGCTGAAGCTGATCGAAAGCTATTTGTGGTTATGATTGAAGTGATTGCTGCCGCTACTGAAAAGATTCGAGTAAGGAAAGCTATGCTCAATTCTAATCTCGTGATGGTTGACTTGCCGGAGATAGAATATATGAGGATATCCAGAAAAGGAACCTTGGAGGTGAAAGTCAAAGGCCAAGAGATGCCGTTTGAATTTTATGCTAATATCGATTTTGCAGGTTTGAATCTGGACTCACTTAGACGTATGAATGCTCTGCCAATTCTGACGAATGAATCCAAATCTCAACAAGCCAAGCTCGCTGAAAAGTTCAAATCCTGCATTGAAGAAGCTTTGAAAGAAAAAGAGGAGTATAAAGGTCGAGAGTTGCTGAACGTGAAAGAAGAACCAGAAGATTGATAGAAAAAGACTGAAGATTGATGCTGATAAACGAAGAAAAAGATTGAAGTTTTTGAAGATCCAAAGATAAATCTTAGGGGGAGTACTGTTAGGGTTATTTCCGGTTAAGATTTACTTTGTATTTTTGTTATTGTATATGTTTGTATAGTTTAGGGTTTATTATGTATTTTCCTTAAACTTGCATTTTGTTTGATATAGGCATGTAGTGTGCGTGTGTTGAGAGAGCGACTTTTTACACTGTTAGAGAGAGAATTAATTGTGTGTAATATTGTTTCTCCTGCACTTTTGTACTACGAATTGCTTGATCATCAAATAAAAAGAGAATTTATGAGTATGAATTGTGTTTGTGATTGAATCGTTTGTTTGTACTTGTTGTTCTGATCATTTGAGTGATATTATCGATCCAATTGAACCTATCAAGATTGTTGGTCACCACTCTATTATATATATCAATACTTCACTGGATGTTAATCCAAAGTTATTGAATAGATTGTCAGAGTCCTTTATGTCACACCCCAAAATCCACTAACGGAGTTTTACCGTTAAGTGTGTGACAAACCAGGATCTCAGTCATTAGTTACACCAAACGACATTATATGTATTTAAAATATACGTGTCTCATTAAATGAGAAAATTTAATACAGAGTTAATGTTTAAAAGTTTGCGGAAGCGTAATCGAAATGTAATGTCAAAATATTAAATAAAAACTAAAAGCGTAGAACACGCGTCCAACACGAGATACACAGTCTAAATAGTAATATAAACTCAAAACATGGTTTGGAATGCAAGAAATGTTTAAATGAAAAGCCGTGATTCCATGTCATGCCCTAAGTGCGCGGTACCTCAGTGACCTGTAAAAGTGAAAGTCTAACAAGTGTCAACACGACGGTTGGTGTGTTCACATAGTAAGTATAAAATCAAGTAAGTTCAGTTGCAAGCAAAAATATAAATTAAGTATATCATTGGAGGTAGCTAGTTTACAACACACATGTCCTTAGAGGCGTATGTATCTGACCGAAGCTGACGTAAGTACACGTTAAGTGCATTTTGCCTGTTCGTACATCCCATCAGGATGCATATGTATGTATGTTAGGTCATTCAACACCCGTTCGACAGGTCCTTCGGTCGTGCTGGCTCAATTAGCCCTGGTGGGGTTTGTCAGACCCAGTAGTACTACTCAAAATTTCCCTGTTATTTCAAAAATACTAACGGTCAACTAGGTATTCATGAGGAATTTCATGAAAAAAATAAAAGGTACTCTAATCCAGACATGCGACATACAAAATTTGTAAATCCGTAAAAGTAATCGTTCGTGTTCTCAGCCCATGAAAGGGTGAAATAGTAAAAGTACGGTTCAGTGAATTCACCTTTGAAGCGCACAGTAAATAAACAGCAAAATTGCCAACAAGAATCTAGATCGCTCTACGACCTGCTTAATAATTATTTATTAATTATTAACTAAGAACATGTAACTAATATATATATATATATATATATATATATATATATATATATATATATATATATATATATAGGGTAGGGTTCAAATGAGAACTCATTTTAAGTTGAGAACTAGAGAACTAAAAAAAATACAAGGGATGGAATTTTAAAGAGGAAGGGTAAAATTGGAACTTTAAATATATAAATCTTTAAACATTTCTATCTTTTGCATACGTTAATATTATTTTAAAAAAATTGCACCATTCGATCAAGAATTTCATTATCTTTCATTTGAGTATAAATAACGTCATAAAAAATATTTTTTTTCTCGTTTTTTTTAATTTCATACTACATATACGTAGTATTGCGATATTGTATTTGATTATATTTTTCTTTAAACGTTACTAACTTTTTCATATGTTATTTACATTAAACAATTTTAAAAATCACATTTTGGTTTTTTTGATACTACATATATGTAGTATCAATGTACTTGATGCATTTATTAAGTGGCCAAATGACTCAAGAGTCTAATAATTATTTATTGTGTACATATGATCTCAAATAACCAATAACAAAGTTCATAAGATTTCATATTAATAAATTTATGGCAAATGAAAACAAAACCAATACTTATACTATGTTTAAACATTAAGATAATAATAAACTAATAAACCAATGATAAATATCATAAAAAAGTAAAAAAAAAAAAAAACTTGAAATTCAAACTATAAGATAACAATGCATCAATATTGCATATACTGCATATATGTAGTACTTTGATACTACATATATGTAGTATATTATACTACATATATGCAATACTATAAATTAAAATGGGATATTGAATATGGTGATGTTATGCACTTAAGTTACACGTAAAATCATTAAAATTACGTAGCTTTGATAAATTAACTTAAAATTTTTTATTAGAAAACTTAACTCATTGATCTTTATTCAATGTTAATGGACGACTCAGTCTTCTCCTCTTAGATCATAATTTTTCTCTTTCTCATTTACTCAATAATCGTCATTCATTTTAGTAAAATATTATCCGCCCTTTAAAAATAGATCGTAACTCAATTTGGCTTCTCAATTCCAACTAACAGATTAATATAACATGACTAATATAATTGGTATTATGATATGCGCATGCTGCACATATTTATACCACATCACATAACGTGAACCAAGTTATTGCTAGCAATTTCAATACGATCATATGAGAAAATCCAAATTTGGAATTGAGGCATGATGATGTTGTTTTTTTGTGATAACGTCATCGAAATCAATGCCCTTGAACTTTTGATATTTTATCAAAGTATGTAGTTTTGATGGTTTCTTGGGTAATTTAGGTTCATAACAACACCGTATTCATTTCCCTAATTTAAAAACATACGGTATCGTATATTACATATATGCAGTATCGAAAGTAAAAAAAGCGAGAAAAAATTATTTTTTTATAACGTTATTTATACTCAAATGAAAGATAATGAAATTCTTGATCTAATGGTGCAAAAAAAATTTAAAAAACTTAACGTATGCAAAAGATAGAAATGTTTAAAGATTTACATATTTAAAGTTCCAATTTTACCCCTCCTTTAAAAATTTCATCCCTTGTCTTTTTGGTGGTTCTCAAGTTCTCAACTTAATATGGAGTTCTCTCTTGATCCCTCCCCTATATATATATATATATATATATATATATATATATATATATATATATATATATATATATATATATATATATATATATATATATATATATATATGGTATTCGTTAGGGTTTCGAGTATTCGATTCGTTTTCCACGTGATGATAGACTATCACACAATAGTACATATATACTACACATGATAATCTCACGCATGCATAGGCCTAATACAATCTCAATTATTACTATAGCAATGTTATCGGACATGCATTATATATTTTCACATACGACATAGATCCTAATAGACGTTCAAGATTTAATAGTTTCATCCTCATCATTGCTACTAACGTCACAATATCATGTATCCATACATTCACTTTGCGCATAATATACACACATCATAGGTCTCATACAACTTCCCTGAATATACCAATATATATATACACACACATTCTGCCATACACATACACGTTTTCAATACATGCTTATACATCCAATCTTATGTACACCTACCTAGCTATCAATTGAATCTGTACACATTTTCATACCTAAACTCAATGCATTTAGTTAAGCTCTAAATATCATTTATTTATACGTGGCACTTGGCTGCTGTTATATATCCACACAAAGAAACAATTGTATTTTTTTTTAACTATTGTTTCATGCACGCACATACGCATATTACCATACATGCATACACACTCAGACTTACATACAATAACATTACATACATACATATAATTCACATGCATACACACTCATGAAAACATATACACACACGCTGCTTCTACTGCTGTGTTTATATCTCTACACATATATATACGATCTATACATACAAACATATTCATACACGTTGCTGCTACTGCTGTACACCCATATATATATACGGAATCATACTAGCACACAATACATGGCTAATATACGGTGTTGTTCGATCAATTTTAAATTAACTCCTTATATCCCAGTTACACATACAAATACAATTAATCACCGTACGCTTGCCGGGTCGAACCGAAAACAAAACCCGGTACGACCTGAAAACGACACCGATCACGAAACCTCGCTTGAAACAAAAACGGTATAATGGTGAGTTGTTGGGGCTGAATATGCTTACCGGAATGACGAGAGCAAAGGGTGAAGGTGATCGGAGACGTCGCAAAAGTTCCGATGATTGTAGCGAGAATTCGACGGGATACTACCTTGCCTCATGGCGAAAGACTGTGGTGTACGGCGATGCGTGAGAACGGTAACCGGGTGCTGGGCGATGTGAGTGGTGGTGGCTTTAGACGGCAGAGAGTTGTCGAATGGCTGCTATTGTCTTTGATTATGGCCGGCGACGAAAGAAACAAAGGAAGAAGAAAGAAAACGTTATGATGTTTTCAAAGGGTGAGGGTCGGCTTAGGGTTGGGATTTTTTAATTAAATTTACAATTTTTTACCCTTCAAAAATTGTGGGTTATGTAGTCTAGGTTTCAAGTTAATTACTTAGTTTAGTAAATTACCAAACGAACCCCAAAATTAATAAAACTTAACGGAATAAGTGAGTGATCGTTAACGGTGTTAGCCTGGAATTTGCGGGTTGTCACATCATCCCCTTGTTAAATGAATTTTCGTCCCGAAAATTGGATACGGTCGTTAAAACATGTCTGAAATGAAAGAATTTGGAGTTTAGAGATTTGTGTTGCCACATCCATGTTCTCGAAAACATGTCAGTCACATAACATATAATTTCACTAAATTTATATTTATTTAGTTGTTTGGAATTATTATTTTATTAATTCGCCAACATTCGTGTATTAACTCATATGATCTGGTAACTCCTTGGATTGCCGTTACATGTAACTGTTTGTGCAACAAGTAGCACGTTTAATTCAATTAATAAATGTGGAGTATGACTTTATTAACAGAAATAACGAGATTTAGTTAACGGAGTTAATATGAAATTCTAGGGTGTCACATCATCCCCTTGTTGAAGGAATTTTCGTCCCGAAAATTTAACCAATAGTATTAATATTAGATGTTGTCATTTGAAATAGTTAAGGATGCTTGTACATTATTTGATTTTTCACACTCACACGTAAACTTTGATCCACATTTTAAGTTCTAACAAACTTTGGTTATAGTGATCTTACTGTGTTTGAGTGTTTTGAATTCTTTGCCTCTAATTTTAACCGATTCTTTTTTTTCCCCATTAAACGTAGTTGTTCATCAATTGGGACGACGGGTGTTCCATTACGTAAGAGCTTGATTAGGTTGAAGACATCAGAAACGTTGTGTACCATGTTTATCTTTTAACACTGATCTAGTCAATGATCTAGAAGACCAATACCCTAGGATTCCAAATGGTCTAAAGTATCATGGATTTAATTGGGATTCTAAAGTTTTTGGACGGAATTTATAACTAGCGATTCCTATACTGTATGTTTCGGGGATTTAGAGTAATGAGTTACACGTTGTTATTTAGCTACCCGAGGACCGAGTCGTAACTAAAGAGTTCATTTTTTGGTATAGATTATTAAGCTAAGACAACTTGTGTACCAGGTAGAACGTGTGTAGGTACATGACTTTATTAAAGAAGTGTTGTCAAAACGCGGTCTCAAGGATGTCATGGACATTCTAAAAATAGATGAGGGATGAATTTTGATACTATCTATATGTTCCGGCATACGTGACTTAAGCAAGAATGATAAAGGTGTAACACCTGCCCCAAACCCGAACCCGTATGCCCGACTCAGACCCGAAGTTGTTATCCGTTAAATTGAATTGTATTTAATTTTTCTTCAAAATGTAACGTTTATTATCATCGTGAATAAACGCATTCAATTCTACGTTATTTCCGTCTTAATTCAATAACCGTATTTGCATCGCGAAATATTCACGCGTAGCGAATAATTACTATCCAAGGCATTAAAACTCAAAATATATATATAAACAAATATATATATAGTTCGTGAAAGAAAAATTGTAAAAACGTTAAGCCGAAACGTCTCCAAGTCTCGAAATGAACTCGTGAAGGGTTAAACGAGCTAAAACTATAAAAACGTCACGTATATAATTATAACGTTTCAAGTTAGTTTTAGTTAGTTAGTTAAAATACATATATAATTAACTTTGGGCTAAAACTGCCAATTTACAAACTATTATTAAAACTATCCTTAACTAAATGAACAAAACCAGAAACTATGAGGGGCTGTTTTGTAAACAAGTAAATTACAGTTTTCACCCAACCCCCCCCCCCCCCGTGTTTCCGGCTCCAATGTCGCCGGCGACATTCCGGCCAAAAGAACCCATCTCCGGCGAAGTTCCAAAAACTGGTTTTTAGCCCGTTTTAATTAACCAAACCTATCCAAAATCATCCTAACACCATTCTAAGTGTGATTCGAACGTTAAACCAGTTCCTAATCACCTAAATATCAACCAATTTCTCGATTTAAAATCCGGTCAAACACCCACTTGAATCAAATCGACTGTTAACGTAACCATTTATGATTTCATTCACTCCACTACGTCCGATCAGTGTCACAAATTCATTACCAACTGTTAATTGAGCCCAAACGATCCGAATTGCTCAATCAATTCGCCATTTTTCCTTAACCTCAACTCTAGACCACCTTGACCATTTTCTGATCACCATAACACAATTCGAGCTGTCTGCACCATCCCCCCTACTCGTTTTCACCTGCTGCAACTTCAATTTCTTGAACCAATCATCAACAATCTGTAAGTGAGCCCGTTTCAATCCGAGATTGTTCTTCAACAGTTAGTTATCAAAACTTTGATATAAGCTGAAATTGTTATAGGGGTTTTGTTCATCTAAACTTGTGGAAGGAATCTGGACGTTGAATTGGATTATAACAACTCCTAGACATCATTTCAAATCATAGCCGTCGCATACTTGTTCTTCGTTTCTTTCGATTCAAATCTTCAACAATCAAGTAAGTGTTATATATCAAAATGATCACGATCCAGTGTAGATTAAAAGCCCTCTATTGGTTTTGGATTTCATTCACTGGATTAAACGAATTGGTATGATTTGTGTTCTAGGGTTTTTTTTTTTCAAAAGAATTGGGTTTGAATTAAAGATGTTAAAACAATTAAAGATTGAATCTGATTAACAAAAGCGCGCCTGGTCCAGCGGATAGGGTGTTGGTTGTGGCGTGTGTGACCCGGGTTCGAGTCCCACATCCCCCTTTTATTTATTTTTACCATTTTAACCCATTTTCTTCCAAGTTAAACACATATATTCTCTTCTAAATTGTATACAAACATTGTTTCAATTATAAAACTAGAAATTATTTATTATAAAAAAATATATATTTACATCTCGTACCTAAACCCCCAAATTGGGTTTTGAAACCCTAAATTGGTTTTTGAAACCCTAAATCCCTAAATTGGTTTTTGAAACCCTAAATCCCCAAATTGGACTTTAAAGCCCTAAATTGGATTTTGAAACCCTAAATCCCCAAATTGGATTTAAAACCCTAAATTCCCAAATTATATTTTGAAACCCTAATTTTCAATTTATAATTTAAAACCCTAAAACCCCAAATCCAAAACCCTAGAATTTCTAAGTTCTTGATTCTAGTTACTATATTATTTGTTTCGTTTCTAAATTAGGTTTTCCCGGTTAATTAGGTGGTTCTAATATCTGGGCGATCCTCGATCTTATTTAATATTTTCTTGCGTTGCTATACTATATCAGATTTGTATTTGAGGTGAGTAAACTCACTCCCCTTTTTCTATTTACTATTTTGGGGCTGAAATACGTCTTTTACTATATTGCGTTTTCTATTCATTTTCTAAAAGAGATCATACAAATATGTTAGTCTAGTTTGGCCGCTGGATGCAATCGTATGTGTTAGTTAAAAGTAGTTTTATTGCTTTGTAATCCCACCGGTACAATGTTAGCGCTAATGGTTTGACAAACCCACCTGCTTGTACAACATCGATAGGTGATTTAAACCCGGCCTTTCTAATTCCATGTTTACTATGTCGAGATGCTATGTTGCTATACTATGTTGCTATACTATGTTGCTATGCTATGATGCTATACTATGCCATGTCCCTAAATTGCTAAATGATGACTTATATATCGAGACGGTAAACGACGGTTATTAAAAGTCATCATTATTTACTACATGAGTGGTTCTCATGACAAATGGCTAGACGAGATACTATGGTTTCTATTGTGGTTGGTGTGCTATTCTATTCTAGGGGTCCTGGTCGAGTAATATTACAAAATTACTATACATATGGGATTGCGCAGCATATCTTGTTGATCTCGGATTTCAATACTATTACTATTCAATTTGGGTTTTACTCACTAGCTTGTGTAGCTAACTTTATTTTCGCGTATTTCAGGTGGCGCGTGATTTTGGCTTATTTCTTTGCTATTCAAGACATAGGGACTTGGACCTAGAAATAATACTAAACATGACTATTTCATTTACTGCTATTATGAATTTGTCGTTTCGCATTTAAGACTTGGGTTTTGCCAAACTTATGACAATAATTATTAGACTTTAATAAAAGTAACACCATGTGCTTTGTTTACTATGGATATCCAATTCTATGACAGCCCGGTGTTTTCCGCCACCGGGCAGGGTGTCACAGTTGTCGATACACATTCGCCTCGTATCGATGATCTGTTTGACCAACTCCAAGGAGCAACGTGTTTCTCAAAAATTGATCTTCGTTCGGGTTATCATCAACTGCGTGTGCACGAAGATGACATACCCAAGACTGCGTTTCGTACGCGATACGGACACTTCGAGTTTACGGTTATGCCTTTCGGTTTGACCAACGCTCCTGCTGTTTTTATGGACTTGATGAACCGAGTGTGCCGACCGTATCTGGACCGATTTGTCATTGTGTTCATTGACGATATTCTCATCTATTCTAAATCTAAGGCCGAGCATGAACAACATCTCAGTACCATTCTCCAAATGCTAAAGCAAGAGCAGTTATATGCTAAGTTTTCTAAATGTGAATTTTGGCTCAAAGAGGTCCAATTCCTGGGTCATATTGTTAACGAAAAAGGTGTTCAAGTGGATCCGGCAAAAATCGAAACCGTTAAAAACTGGTCAGCGCCTTCAACTCCAACCGAAATCCGCTCTTTTCTCGGTCTAGCGGGTTATTACCGTCGATTCATTGCTAATTTTTCTAAGATTGCGGTTCCCCTCACAGCTTTAACTTGCAAGAATGTACCTTTCGTGTGGGGTTCCGACCAACAGAAAGCGTTTGATGTCCTAAAAGACAAATTGTGTAATGCTCCGATTCTTACTCTTCTAGACGGTCATGAAGACCTTGTTGTTTATTGTGACGCTTCAAAGCATGGTCTCGGTTGTGTTCTAATGCAACGAGGTAAAGTAATCGCTTATGCCTCGCGACAACTCAAAATCCACGAAAAGAATTACGCTACTCACGATCTCGAATTGGGTGCTGTAGTCTTTGCTTTCAAAATATGGAGGCATTATCTTTACGGCACCAAGTGTCTTGTTTATACCGATCACAAAAGCTTGCAACACATTCTGAATCAGAAGGAACTTAACATGAGGCAGAGACGTTGGGTTGAGTTATTGAACGATTATGACTGCGAGATTCGCTATCATCCCGGCAAAGCTAACGTCGTTGCCGATGCTCTTAGCCGCAAAGAACACGTCATGCTATCTTGTGCTACCCTTCGTGTTGACCTTAAGTCCAAAATTCTTGAAGCTCAACGTATGGTTGTTTCTGAGGGTACTTTCCGAGATGAGATGAACCCTGGTGCCGATTTACAGTTAGAAACAAAAGCCGATGGTCTACTCTACTACATGAATCGCATCTGGGTGCCTACCCGTGGTGCTATCCGTGAACTTATTATGGATGAGAACCATAAAAGTCGTTATTCTATTCATCCGGGTGCAGATAAAATGTATAAAAATCTTCGTCCTCACTATTGGTGGCCGTGTATGAAGGAAGAGATCGCTCGATATGTTGCAAAGTGTTTGACTTGTGCACGGGTAAAAGCCGAGCATCAACGCCCTTCCGGTCTCCTCGTACAACCCGAAATTCCCGTTTGGAAATGGGAAAGTATTGCCATGGATTTTGTTACTAAACTTCCTATTTCAAATGGTTATGATAGCATCTGGGTGATTGTTGATCGGTTAACGAAATCTGCTCATTTTCTGCCAATCAAAGAAACTTATTCGGCGGAAAAGCGGGCTCAGCTTTACGTGAAGGAGATTGTCTGTCGTCATGGGGTTCCGTTGGATATCATTTCTGACCGTGATGGTCGTTTTATGGCTCGTTTCTGGAAAGGTCTTCAAGAAGCTTTGGGTACTAAACTGAACCTCAGTACTGCTTATCATCCCCAGACCGATGGTCAAAGCGAGAGAACCATTCAAACTCTCGAGGATTTACTTCGCTCTTGCGTTATTGATTTCAAAGGTAAATGGGATACTCATCTTCCGTTGATCGAATTCTCGTATAATAACAGTTACCATTCTAGCATCGACATGGCACCGTTTGAAGCCCTTTATGGTCGTAAATGTCGTTCTCCTCTATGTTGGACTGAAGTCGGTGACTCTCAGATTACTGGGCCAGAGATGGTTCAGGAGACCACCGATAAAATCCGCAAAATCCGAGAAAATCTTTTAGCAGCTCGAAATCGGCAAAAGTATTATGCCGATAAAAAGAGGAAGCCTATGGAATACGAGATCGGTGATATGGTTCTACTTAAGGTGTCTCCATGGAAGGGAGTTTTCCGTTTTGGCAAAAAGGGAAAGCTAGCTCCCCGATATGTGGGCCCGTTCAAGGTTCTTAAAAAGATCGGGAAGGTTTCTTACGAGTTGGAACTGCCTGAGGAATTGGGTGGTGTTCATCCCGTGTTTCATGTTTCTAATCTGAGAAAGTGTTTGTCCGATGAAAATCTTATCGTGCCTCTCGACGAGATCCAGATTGATGAATCTATGCAGTTTATTGAGCGACCATTAGAGATTATGGATCGAGAAGTCAAGCAACTTAAGCGGAGTCGGATACCGATCGTCAAGGTTCGTTGGGAGTCTAAGCGTGGACCCGAATTCACTTGGGAACGCGAGGACCAAATGAAGGCAAAATATCCGCATCTCTTCGCTTCAACTTCAACTACTTCGGTTTGAGCAAATTTCGGGACGAAATTCCTTTAAGGAGGGGAGACTGTAACACCTGCCCCAAACCCGAACCCGTATGCCCGACTCAGACCCGAAGTTGTTATCCGTTAAATTGAATTGTATTTAATTTTTCTTCAAAATGTAACGTTTATTATCATCGTGAATAAACGCATTCAATTCTACGTTATTTCCGTCTTAATTCAATAACCGTATTTGCATCGCGAAATATTCACGCGTAGCGAATAATTACTATCCAAGGCATTAAAACTCAAAATATATATATAAACAAATATATATATAGTTCGTGAAAGAAAAATTGTAAAAACGTTAAGCCGAAACGTCTCCAAGTCTCGAAATGAACTCGTGAAGGGTTAAACGAGCTAAAACTATAAAAACGTCACGTATATAATTATAACGTTTCAAGTTAGTTTTAGTTAGTTAGTTAAAATACATATATAATTAACTTTGGGCTAAAACTGCCAATTTACAAACTATTATTAAAACTATCCTTAACTAAATGAACAAAACCAGAAACTATGAGGGGCTGTTTTGTAAACAAGTAAATTACAGTTTTCACCCAACCCCCCCCCCCCCCCCGTGTTTCCGGCTCCAATGTCGCCGGCGACATTCCGGCCAAAAGAACCCATCTCCGGCGAAGTTCCAAAAACTGGTTTTTAGCCCGTTTTAATTAACCAAACCTATCCAAAATCATCCTAACACCATTCTAAGTGTGATTCGAACGTTAAACCAGTTCCTAATCACCTAAATATCAACCAATTTCTCGATTTAAAATCCGGTCAAACACCCACTTGAATCAAATCGACTGTTAACGTAACCATTTATGATTTCATTCACTCCACTACGTCCGATCAGTGTCACAAATTCATTACCAACTGTTAATTGAGCCCAAACGATCCGAATTGCTCAATCAATTCGCCATTTTTCCTTAACCTCAACTCTAGACCACCTTGACCATTTTCTGATCACCATAACACAATTCGAGCTGTCTGCACCATCCCCCCTACTCGTTTTCACCTGCTGCAACTTCAATTTCTTGAACCAATCATCAACAATCTGTAAGTGAGCCCGTTTCAATCCGAGATTGTTCTTCAACAGTTAGTTATCAAAACTTTGATATAAGCTGAAATTGTTATAGGGGTTTTGTTCATCTAAACTTGTGGAAGGAATCTGGACGTTGAATTGGATTATAACAACTCCTAGACATCATTTCAAATCATAGCCGTCGCATACTTGTTCTTCGTTTCTTTCGATTCAAATCTTCAACAATCAAGTAAGTGTTATATATCAAAATGATCACGATCCAGTGTAGATTAAAAGCCCTCTATTGGTTTTGGATTTCATTCACTGGATTAAACGAATTGGTATGATTTGTGTTCTAGGGTTTTTTTTTTTCAAAAGAATTGGGTTTGAATTAAAGATGTTAAAACAATTAAAGATTGAATCTGATTAACAAAAGCGCGCCTGGTCCAGCGGATAGGGTGTTGGTTGTGGCGTGTGTGACCCGGGTTCGAGTCCCACATCCCCCTTTTATTTATTTTTACCATTTTAACCCATTTTCTTCCAAGTTAAACACATATATTCTCTTCTAAATTGTATACAAACATTGTTTCAATTATAAAACTAGAAATTATTTATTATAAAAAAATATATATTTACATCTCGTACCTAAACCCCCAAATTGGGTTTTGAAACCCTAAATTGGTTTTTGAAACCCTAAATCCCTAAATTGGTTTTTGAAACCCTAAATCCCCAAATTGGACTTTAAAGCCCTAAATTGGATTTTGAAACCCTAAATCCCCAAATTGGATTTAAAACCCTAAATTCCCAAATTATATTTTGAAACCCTAATTTTCAATTTATAATTTAAAACCCTAAAACCCCAAATCCAAAACCCTAGAATTTCTAAGTTCTTGATTCTAGTTACTATATTATTTGTTTCGTTTCTAAATTAGGTTTTCCCGGTTAATTAGGTGGTTCTAATATCTGGGCGATCCTCGATCTTATTTAATATTTTCTTGCGTTGCTATACTATATCAGATTTGTATTTGAGGTGAGTAAACTCACTCCCCTTTTTCTATTTACTATTTTGGGGCTGAAATACGTCTTTTACTATATTGCGTTTTCTATTCATTTTCTAAAAGAGATCATACAAATATGTTAGTCTAGTTTGGCCGCTGGATGCAATCGTATGTGTTAGTTAAAAGTAGTTTTATTGCTTTGTAATCCCACCGGTACAATGTTAGCGCTAATGGTTTGACAAACCCACCTGCTTGTACAACATCGATAGGTGATTTAAACCCGGCCTTTCTAATTCCATGTTTACTATGTCGAGATGCTATGTTGCTATACTATGTTGCTATACTATGTTGCTATGCTATGATGCTATACTATGCCATGTCCCTAAATTGCTAAATGATGACTTATATATCGAGACGGTAAACGACGGTTATTAAAAGTCATCATTATTTACTACATGAGTGGTTCTCATGACAAATGGCTAGACGAGATACTATGGTTTCTATTGTGGTTGGTGTGCTATTCTATTCTAGGGGTCCTGGTCGAGTAATATTACAAAATTACTATACATATGGGATTGCGCAGCATATCTTGTTGATCTCGGATTTCAATACTATTACTATTCAATTTGGGTTTTACTCACTAGCTTGTGTAGCTAACTTTATTTTCGCGTATTTCAGGTGGCGCGTGATTTTGGCTTATTTCTTTGCTATTCAAGACATAGGGACTTGGACCTAGAAATAATACTAAACATGACTATTTCATTTACTGCTATTATGAATTTGTCGTTTCGCATTTAAGACTTGGGTTTTGCCAAACTTATGACAATAATTATTAGACTTTAATAAAAGTAACACCATGTGCTTTGTTTACTATGGATATCCAATTCTATGACAGCCCGGTGTTTTCCGCCACCGGGCAGGGTGTCACAAAAGGAAGTTCATAAGTATTCATGATTCATTGCGGTCGATAGAAGAAGTGGTTGGATGACGTAGGGTAAAATGTTATTAGTGTTTGCTTACTGAAGTATTATTAAAATGAAAGTGTCTATGTTACAAGAGGTGTTCCTAATCCTTTGGAGTACAATCGATTTTCTCTTTGATGGAATCTGTGTTACGGTTAGAAGTGTGCCCGGGGGGGGGGGGGGTATATAGCATTTTCTCACAGAGAAGGTTTTCAAGAATGTTATCTTAGACTTCACCATACATTTGTTTCCATAGTTGTTACAACTACAATATCTCAGTATTTCATTCCACTTCCTGCGTATGATCACAGTTTCATGCTGGTCATCTCATTATAAAGCTCTTAATTTGTTGTTTAGTGTTTCAACCTAGATAGTTTTATGGTTGTGTTACTGTGTTATCAAGCTCTTGTTGTTACGTGATTTCCGTTGTATCTTCTGATTTTAATTCCTACAACATTAGCCGAAAACATGTGTTCTTATGGGCACATATTTTAATTGAACTCCATGGTAATGTTTACAAGGGTGTGAGGGAGTATAAGATAAACAAACCATTTTCTCATAGAGGCAGGTTCGATGAGATTTGTAAGCCGACATTAGGTGGAGATTTGATTCACTTTTCGGGTATTCTTTATGGAGATATAGTTTTAGTCCAGTTTATTATTTGTGGTTTTAGTTCCCTAACATACTAGGTAAGGGTTCCAAGTTCAAATAGTAATATTTTAGCCGTGATTTTAATAACGAGATTCATCATACGATAGTGTTTAGATTCACCATTTGAGTATACAGAAGACGATGAGGTATAACAGTCCGATTGAAAGTCTAGGGTTCCAAGTTCATTAACGGATTAGAAAGGATCTCATCTTATATCATTACATGTGTCGGGTGGCTTCAGTATCATCATAGCTTATATGGTTTCCTCTACTAGGACATTCACAGGTTAGAATAGCTAGGTTAAAGTTTCTTACATGGCGGCTAAAACAATTCTTATTAAGGAAGCTAATTAAGTTTAATATGGAAATTTGTTGAATAATAGAGCTTCTAAGAAGGGACATCAAACGTTCAAAGTAACAAATGATAATTAGAGTATCAATATTATGTTTCTTGGCAAATACAAAGGTGTACTGGGAATGAAATAAAATAGAAAATGGTTACCCTAGAACGTAAAGAGTAAAGCTCCCTTAGAATATCAACTGATAGTGTCGGTTTATTGTTGACGGTGGTAATCATCACCAGAATTCTTAGAGTCGTGAAATGTATTCAAAATCATAATTTATATGCGTGAGTCAGTTATGGAACGTTTGGTTTTTGTATTTTCTTGTTATTGTGAATAAATGATGTATGAAAGTTATAATTTATCTGAGTACATAGTAGGTTACCCTATAAGTGATAGATCAACCAACTTTCTAATAAATTACGTGTTTATATATTAGAGTTTCCCAGGTTAATTATGGGTTTGGTTTCAAGTCCATATTCAACGTACCGTTAGTGCTTATATATAGGGTGTACTGCAGCTAACCCACCACACCACCAGCACCTTGAAGGCGTTTCTTTTCTACTTTACTAAGTCATTCAAAAGGGTTGGGGAAAAGAAATATATGTTAAGTAAAATGGTAATGTTGAAGGCTTGAAGCATATATTGTACGTTAGTTATTACAAAAATTTTATGCGGTTCGAATGTGAATGATCATAGACTTGAAACTTTAAGAACGCTTAACTTGGGTTCTGCTCTACTAAGCAGGTAAAGGAGTTTGAATATATATTAAGATGTACCGAAGGTAAATAATATTTTTAAATTAAATATATGTTCTTTAAAGATAAAATAATAATAATAATAATGATAAGACAATAAATTAAATCCAGAACGTGTTTTATAATAATGGGGATGCGGATTGGGTGTATTAGTTCATGTTTACAATAGCGCTAGATCGAGGCAAGTCATCCAACTAGATCGAAACATATACATACCACACTTGTGGTTCGTTGGTGCATCGTTAACAGTAGGATCATCATGAGCCGGAATTAATTTTTAGGTAACATGTTATCAGAAACAACTTGAAGTTCTGTTTATCTTGAAGAGTTTAGAGAAGAAATTGAGAATAGGTTACGATTAGGTGAAATACTTCTAGGATAGATTGGTATGTTACGAGGTATTTACATGAATGTTTAAGCTACACAGATTTACTTCACAAGAAGTGATTTTGAATGGGAAATATTACGCAGTTGGTTCGTCATTTCAACAGGAGGTTATTTTCGAATAGGTTGTTAGATTTATAAGGCTCCTCCATGGAATCCTAACAATTACAGAGTTTGTTTAACAATCATTTGCATAAACAACGATCTATGCAGTTAATGCGAAAAATATCGGTTATCGGTCGAGGACCGATATGTGATATATCGGTTATCGCGGAGAGATATCGGTGAGATATCGGTAATTCTAATATAATGCATAAATTTATATAAGATAAAACATAAAACACTAGAGCCTACATCTTATTAATACTGAATCAAAAATCAAAAGTCCAAAACTCAAAATTTTCAATATTTCAAAATATTAATACTAATTGTAAGCTATGAAATCTTCCTTCGAGTACACATCAATCAAGTCATCTAGATTTTCTACTTCAATTGTATTATCATCTTCATCATGATCGTCTCTATAGTGTGATATTTTGCTCCTAGTACATAATATGGCCGAGATTTTGTAACCAAATATCAGTAAATGAGGCTAAATGTGATCAAAAAGCCCAAACCGATATTATCATTAATATGACCGAGATTTTAAAACCAAAATATCGGTAAAATATCGCTAAATATCGGCGATAATATCTACCGATATTTTGTACCGATATTTTACCCAAGTACCGATATACGATATATCACCGAGATATCACCGATATCTCGGCCGAGTTAACTGCATAGACAACGATGTTAAGGTATTACTGGTGTGCTAAAAGGTTATAGTCCACAGACTGGAATTTATAATTTTGTGAGTTAAGTAAAGTAAATGTTTTAACTGGAGGATTCAGATTGTTTATATGCAGAATGAATCATCATCATTATGGGTCAAATATAGTAGTAGTTAAACATTATCAGGTTTGTCAACATAGATCTTTGTTCTTATTTGTTTGTCATCAAGGAAAGATTAATTATCTGTGATTTAGTTGTATAATCGTAAAGTGTATGTAGTTTAAGGATAAACTTATAATATGCCATCAAAGGCTGTATTGTAACTGTCTACCATCCATAGATGGGTTTTATGGGTTCAGTCATAGATACTCTTGATATCAGTGCATTATTTAGAGATGGATATTTGTTTTAGAAGAATTTGTATTGATTGGTTCATCACTGTTGTGTGTCTTTTTCGGTATCACCGACATGACAGATTTTGTCAGGATCATCATGTACCTGTAAATTCACCATTACGTTGCGCACCCGTAATCGTCAATTTACCTTACACAATCACCCAAGTTCGTCTCCCACCGGGTACATTAATCTTACGTTTAGTTATCTTCTTGGATTTACATTCATCCGTGTGGCATTGTTATCCCATATCAAGTATTGAAGGGGTATAAGTGTATGATAAACCTATAAGTAGGACATAACTACACTAGATGTATAGGACACTAACAGGCTATCAGTGTGTTGTATCAATGGGTCGCATGTATCGGGTATAGTGTATGTTCATAATTAGTGTGTGACTGCAAGTCTAAACACAATCCGAGTGAACAATGTGCATAAGCAGTGCTAATATCAAATCAAGTAGATAACATGCAGTGGATCACACAATAAGTGACATGTTACAACTAATAATGTGTCTCATATTAAGTAACATGTTATAGCACACGAATGTGTCGTATAATAATTGATGTATAATAGCATGTAGTAGTTCACATAAGTGTTAAGTCAAGACCTCACTATGAATGAGTTTCTGGACAAAAAGCTGTTACTGTTGTTCATGTGCCTCTATACCTTAGGCATCGGTCTTTGCCGGTTGGTTGCCATAATAAGGTAGATAATCCAAAAGTGTGTTGTAAGGCTCCGTACGACGCCGGTTTGTTTCCATAATGTTGCGAGTTTCAAGTTATAATGAAATGTAAACATTTCCCAACTAGGCCCAAAAAAGAATTTTGGTCTAAAAAGCGAGATAACTTTTGAAAAAAGTCATTGTCAAATATTTCTCATGTGTACTTCAATGAACAATTCAAAAGCTAACAGATACACACCTAGTTCAAGCTTCACTAGCAGAGCAAGTCACTAAAATTTTATTTTTTTCCTAAAGTCTCATATAATACAAGATGGTCACTTCATATAATTCTAGTGTAGCCGTGTGTATGTGTAAATAACATGTATATTGTCACAAATGAATTCAGATAAGTGCAACTAATGCAGTGTACAATTATAGTCTAGAATGCAATGCAATGCAAACCTAGTTCGCTATAACCAATGGCTCTGATACAAATCTGTCACACCCCAAAATCCACTAACGGAGTTTTACCGTTAAGTGTGTGACAAACCAGGATCTCAGTCATTAGTTACACCAAACGACACTATATGTATTTAAAATATACGTGTCTCATTAAATTAGAAAATTTAATACAGAGTTAATGTTTAAAAGTTTACGGAAGCATAATCGAAATATAATGTAAAAATATTAAATAGAAACTAAATGCGCAGAACACGCGTCCAACACGAGATACACAGTCTAAATAGTCATATAAACTCAAAACATTGTTTGTAATGCAAGAAAATGATTAAATGAAAAGCCGTGACTCCATGTCATGCCCTAAGTGCGCGGTACCTCAGTGACCTGTAAAAGTGAAAGTCTAACAAGTGTCAACACGACGGTTGGTGAGTTCACATAGTAAGTATAAAATCAAGTAAGTTCAGTTGCAAGCAGAAATATAAATTAAGTATGTCATTGTAGGTAGCTAGTCTACAACACACATGTCCTTAGAGGCGTATGTATCTGACCGAAGCTGACGTAAGTACACATTAAGTGCATTTTGCCGGTTCGTACATCCCATTAGGATGCATATGTATGTATGTTAGGTCATTCAACACCCGTTCGCCAGGTCCTTCTGTCGTGCTGACGCAATTAGCCCTGATGGGGTTTGTCAGACCTAGTAGTACTACTCAAAATTTTCCCGCTAATTCAAAAATACTAACGGTCAACTAGGTATTCATGAGGTCTTTCATGAAAAAAATAAAAGCTACTCTAACCCAGACATGCGACATACAAAATTTGTAAATCCGTAAAAGTAATCGTTCGTGTTCTCAGCCCATGAAAGGGTGAAATAGTAAAAGTACGGTTCAGTGAACTCACCTTTGAAGCGCACAGTAAATAAACAGCAAAATTGCCAACAAGAATCTAGATCGCTCTACGACCTGCTTAATAATTATTTATTAATTATTAACTAAGAACATGTAACTAATATATATATATATATATATATATATATATATATATATAATATGGTATTCGTTAGGGTTTCGAGTATTTGGTTCGTTTTCCACGTGATGATAGACTATCACACAATAGTACATATATACTACACATCATAATCTCACGCATGCATAGGCCTAATACAATCTCAATTATTACTATAGCAATGTTATCATACATGCATTATATCTTTTCACATACGACATAGATCCTAATAGACGTTCAAGATTTAATAGTTTCATCCTCATCATTGCTACTAACGTCACAACATCATGTATCCATACATTCACTTTGCGCATAATATACACACATCATAGGTCTCATACAACTTCCCTGAATATACCAATATATATATACACACACATTCTGCCATACACGTACACGTTTTCAATACATGCTTATACATCCAATCTTATGTACACCTACCTAGCTATCAATTGAATCTGTACACATTTACATACCTAAATTCAATGCATTTAGTTAAGCTCTAAATATCATTCATTTATACGTGGCACTTGCCTGCTGTTATATATCCACACAAAGAAACAATTGTAATCTTTTTTTTAACTACTGTTTCACGCACGCACATACGCATATTACCATACATGCATACACACTCAGACTTACATACATATAATTCACATGCATACACACTCATGAAAACATATACACACACGCTGCTGCTACTGCTGTGTTTAAATCTCTACACATATATATACGATCTATACATACAAACATATACATACACGTTGCTACTACTGCTGTACACCCATATATATATATATATATATATATATATATATATATATATATATATATATATATATATATATATATATATATATATATATATATATATATATATATATATATATATATATATATATATATATATATATATATATATATATATATATATATATATATATATATATACGGAATCATACTAACACACAATACAAGGCTAATATACGGTGTTATTCGATCAATTTTAAATTAACTCCTTATATCACAGTTACACATACAAATACAATTAATCACCGTATGCTTGCCGGGTCGAACCGAAAACAAAACCTGGTACGACCTGAAAAAGACACCGATAACGAAACCCCGCTCGAAACAAAAACGGTATAATGGTGAGTTGTTGGGGCGGAATATGCTTACCAGAATGACGAGAGCAAAGGGTGAAGGTGATCGGAGACGTCGCAAAAGTTCCGATGATTGTAGCGAGAATTCGACGGGATACTACCTTGCCTCATGGCGAAGGACTGTGGTGTACGGCGATGCGTGAGAACGGTAACCGGGTGCTGGGCGATGTGAGTGGTGGTGGCTTTAGACGGCAGAGAGTTGTCGAATGGCTGCCATTGTCTTTGATTATGGCCGGCGACGAAAGAAACAAAGGAAGAAGAAAGAAAACGTTGATGATGTTTTCAAAGGGTGGGGGTCAGCTTAGGGTTGGGATTTTATAATTAAATTTACAATTTTTAATCCTTCAAGAATTGTGGGTTATGTAGTCTAGGTTTCAAGTTAATTACTTAGATTAGTAAATTACCAAACGAACCCCAAAATTAATAAAGCTTAACGGAATAAGTGAGTGATCGTTAACGGTGTTAGCCTGGAATTTGCGGGTTGTCACACTTTATTCTTCTATTCATTTCTCCAATCTCAATATTCAATTTGTTCACTTCAGACAAATTATCCATATCAAACTTAGATAGATCTCCAACAGGCAGACCATCTTCATGAGTAGGATAGTTCAAAGGCAAGTCATCAGTAACTTCCTCAACATCCTTTTTAGTCTCATGTTCTTCTTCATCAGAAGAAATTATAACTTTTTCAACATCTTTAGCAACTTTTGATTGAACTTCATAATTTTCTTCAACAAAATCAACATCTACCTATAATAATAAGTTGCTAACTCACTGCCACATGTCCATCTCTCACCGCCTCCACATCAGATTTGCCACGTGTCATGCTCTCCTTCACTCTCAGCTATCATACGCGGGTGCTCCATGGGCTACCCGGTTCAATAATTTCGGATCCTTTTAATCGACGCTTAACCGATAACTCTCACATTTCCCACACCCAAACCCTAATTTCTTCTCCGTTCTCTCTGTCGTTTCATTCATCATCATCATCTTCTTCGATCAGTCTACTCTTGCACCATCACAACCTCCATGAACTTTTACGTTGCATAAGGTATGTATATCCCTTCTTTGTGATCCACAATTTCTATCAATCGATTGTTCTTCGTTTCATCATCGTGATGAACATCGCCGTTTTTTTATTTTTGAAACCCTATAGTTTTCTGAAACCCTAATTTTTGTCAATCGATTACATGGCTCACTCATCATTTCTTTGGATTAATTATTTTCTTCAAACTTGTAATATGTAGATGCATAGTGTTTAATACTTCGATGATGCTCATAAAAGCTTGTAATATGCAGATGCATAATGGTTCAGTCTTTCATCATCTGATTTGTATTTTTTTCAGTTTCACTGAATTGCGATTTGTCACTTAAGTTCATGCCCTTGAGTTGTTCGTTGTAGTTTTGAGGGAGAATCCTTCCATCAACAAATGTTTGTTTCAACCTCATTACTTTGACTCAACAGGTATGTTATATTTCTATTCCTTGGATGTTTTGTGTCAAATGCATTCATATGTGTTTTGAAAGAAAAAAAAATGTTTTGGGGTTTGGTAGTGTTTGATGAAAGAAAACGGTTAATATTCTCTTATGAAAATTGTGGCTGAAAACATTTGTAATTAAATGTTAAAATGTTGCAGTGTGATGTTTGGAACAAACATATGACCTGCAGAATCAACATGTGTATGAAAATGCAAAAAGGACATGGTTAGTCACAATTTACTTTTTGCTCTTACGTTTATAACGATACTGTTAGTGGTGTTTTTGATTTCGAAGTAAAAAATTTGAAACAACTTATTTGATCCGCGTTAAATTTGTAAGGTAGAATATTAGTCCTCTATATTCTACACATTTGCTGTCCTTTTAGAAAAATCATACTAAAATCAAAACATGGGTAAATAAGCATATGATGTTTATTTGTTTTAGATCTACCTGTAAAAACCCGTTTAAGTTAATTTTGTTGTAAAATTGATTTTGAACTCTGTAGAGGATGAACCCAATGATGTTGACTTAGTTACCCCAAGTGAAACCATGACTTTAACTTAGAGTTGTTATGTATTGGGCTAAAAGTATAGAGTTTGTATGCTAGAGGATTTGATTTTCGAAAGAATACCTCAATATATAAGATATTGGTGTATAAGGTATTTGTGGCATACAAATTAGTAATTTAATAAATTTCCAAATAATTATAATATACAAATCTGACTAAATGGTCTAGCCTTCAAGAGATCCTTAGGTATTTTTTGTTTCATTTTGTTCGTTTGACCCATTTGGTATTAAACATAATAATGTTAATAGGGTGATCATTGATTTAAATTCATTCTTTTGATTCAGATGCATCCAATGTATATCTTTTTTTTTTTTTTTTCGTTTGTACTTTGCACGTTAATTGAGTTGTCCATCTGTTATCAAATTGCTCGTAATAAATTGGGTAATGGCTTGCTAATGTGGATTCATGACTATATCATTAAATCAATCTTTCTTTTGTGTTATAGTCGTGAAATTAAAGTCTTAGTTACATTAATCATTAGGTGATCTGACCAAATGGGTGAAGTAGAATGGAATAGTTCTTATGGCTTCATCAACCTTTTTCCTTGAACCCTTATTGGGTTTATGTTTTTGGTCTTTCATTTTTTAGTTGATGAATGTTTGCTTCGGTTTGTGAATGTTGATTTTTTAAGGTACATCTTAAGTTATGTTATTTAGTTTATCTTTGATGATGGAATTATGATTTGTTGAGTCAATTCTCTACTATCTCAAGAATTAAACCATAAAGATGAATGGAATGCAAAGGTTGTTAGGGTTATTTCCTGTTTAAGATTTATTTTGTATTTGTTTATACATTTATGTATAGTTTAGGGTCTATTTTGTTATTTTCCCTAAAATGTATTTTGTTGCTTAAAGCATGTAGTGAGAGAGTGTGAGAAGAGAGTCTGATTCACATATTCACTTTAGAGAGAGAACTAAGTGTGTGTGATTTATTTTCTCCTACATTTGTACTGCAGATTTGCTTTGATCATCAAATACAAGAGAATTATTTAGTAATGAATTGTGTTTGTGATTGAATTGTGTTTGTGTATGAATCATTCTGATCATTGAGCGATATCATCGATCCAATTGAACCTATCAATTGGTATCAGAGCTGTTGGTATTGTGTTCTTCGCTATTTATCAAGCAAAACACTACAATATTGCTCAAAAATCATGATCTGAATGAATTGTTGCTGTTTTTAGTTGTGATTTATCATTGCAATCACTCCTAATTCACAAAGATTGTGCAAATTCCATCAGATTATCATCAGATCTGAGGAATTAAGAAGATTGAAAAAGTTACTGTTCGATCGAATTTTGCTCAAATTCATCAAAATTTGATCATGTTTTGGATTGATTGAGATTAGGGATTGTTAATCGGACTATTTCACTGCTTGTGTGTGAATTTTGAACGAATTGGAATAGTTTTTGATAAACCCAGAAAAATTCTCATGATGAAGATGATGAACAGTAAGAACTTGGTTGAAGATTAACTTGTCGGGTGATAAAATTGACTTAGAAAATTTCCTTTGGACTTAGATTTGTGAACAATTAGGTCCTGTGCAGCCGTGTTAAGGATTTTGTGCTAGACGGGTAAAGAATTTGACGAGGAAAAGGAGTTACTGTTCAGCCGGATCAAGTACTGTTGTGCCGGGTGATACACTGTTACGCCGGGTGATTAACAATTTCAGCCGGGTGATTGAAAACTGTGTGGCCGGGTAAACAACTTTGCTGCCGTGTGATCGTCAACTGTTCAGCCGGGTAAAGCTTTTTGCCGTGTCAAGATTCAAGCCGGGTCAAGTGTTATTGTCGTGTGAAGTTAATACTATTCTGCCGGGTAACTGTTCTGCCGGGTAAAGAATCCAAGACTTACAACTGTTGAGCCGTGTGACTGTTTAGACGGGTGAAGACTTTTCTCTGCCGGGTGAAGAACAAAGCTACTGTTCAGCCGGGTGAAGAAGGATTTTTCACTGTTCAGCCGTGTGACTCATTTTAGTTGTTTTAATCCTTGTTTTCTTATCTTGTCTTTAATTACTTGTCTTTATTTTAATAGTTTAATTATTTCTTTTCAAAAATCAACAAAAACCAAAAATATTTTCTTTAAAAAAAAATTGTTAAAATGGCACCTAATGATGATTCTGATAACCGTGTTCCTAGACTTGTCTATCGTGCAGATTTCAAGAAT
Organism: Tagetes erecta; assembly: GCA_030867185.1. Lineage (NCBI taxonomy): Eukaryota > Viridiplantae > Streptophyta > Magnoliopsida > Asterales > Asteraceae > Tagetes > Tagetes erecta. The sequence goes on from CM061497.1 coordinate 11,878,443, forward strand.
TGGACAATTAGACTGAAGCATCATCTTTGCTCAATAGACAATGATCTTTGGAAGTCAATTGACAAGGGTCCTCACATACCTACACAGACAGCTCCAGATAGTGCAAGTACCTACACCAAGGACTCTACTAAACCTTATCCAGAGGATAATTTGTCAGCAGAAGATTTAAAGAAAGTGAAGAATGATAGCAAAGCATATTCTTTGATGTGTAAGGGACTGCCACTACAAGTACTGTCAAGGTTGGACACCTATCAAACAGGCTATACATTGTTCAAGGCTTTAAAGTCCATTTGTGAAGGAGGTGAACAACTCAGAAGTCTCAAGAAACAAAAGCTGAAGAGATAGTTGGAGTTATTTGAACACATTGCTGGAGAATCCGTGCACCAGATGATGAATAGGTTTGTTCATCTGACTACTGAAATGTCCAATGTGGGTGCAAAGACAGATCTCCAAGATCTGAATGACAGATTGTTATGTGCACTTCCATCATCTTGGAAACAGACTGTGACTTTACTGAAACATACTGAGAAGTTTCCGATGGACCTAGATTTGCTCATTGCAAAGATAGAGGAAGTAGAGATTGATGAAAGTTCTAGAAACACTGATAGAACTGGTTCACATGCACAATACAAATACATTGTGAATCCTGCTAATACTGTGGAGAATGCCTTTCTTGCACAAGATGCAACTAAGTTTGAAGATGAGGGTGATTTATTTGTTGGCGCAAGTTTTTATACTGATTCATCATACTTTCCAAGTTCACCAACTTATTCTCAACCTCAATCTCCACCAAGAGCTCAAGCTCAAAGTCAGAATCTGAAGAATCAAGTAGAGAATCAAAGTTCTACTGTTCAAGCCAAGGTAAAAGATGTGATGAACATTTTGTTACAAGATGACGAGACCAAAACTGCCTTTACAGCTTTTATGGCAAGTTTTCAAGCATACCAAGGAAGTCACTTGAGTCAAATGGACGTTGTCCTTCAAGATTTATTTGAGATGGATCCTGATGACGTTGAGGAAATGGACTTGAACTGGCAAATGGTAATGGTTGCATATAGAACGCAAAAACATGCATATGTTAACCGAAGCTACAAGCCTCATGCAAACAAGACGGTTGGATTTGACAAATCAAAGGCAAGATGTTTCAACTGTAACTGCTATGGTCATTTTTCAAGGGAATGCAAAGCTCCTAAGAATCAGAACTATAATGATCAAGCGAGTTCAAGTGGACAGAATCAAGGTCAAGGTCAAAGCTCGCAACAGTCTTCAAGCTATCAAAGCAGAAATCAACGTTTCTTTCAGAAACCATATCAGAGTCTTCCCATGCCGGAACTGAAAGATGAAGGAAAGAAACCAGAAGATCAAACTAAAGCACTGGTGGTTAGTGTGAAAGATGGTTATGATTGGAGTGCATATGCAGAACAATTCACATCTGATCTTACATCAAGTTTGGCACTGGTATGTGAAATCGAAGAGGATTGGTCAGAAGAAGGAGATATCAAGGTGATTGATACTGTTAGTGAAGATTCAGAGGAATATGACTGGAGTGCAAAGTCTGATCCTGTTGAAGAATCTGAGTCAGAAATTGCGCTGATGGCTACATCCAGTGAGTCTTCATCATCTACCGAACAACCAAAGGTTAGTACTGATTTACCACTTAATTATGTTCCATTGCCTGCTGATGTGAAGGAAAGATTATGTTCTGAACAATGTATTCAACAAGTAGAACATTATCGAACTCATTCATTTAAAATTGGTGATAAATTAAGCAAACATGAGAAAATTCACGAACAACTTAAAATTGATCACAAAATTTATGATGAGAAGATTTTGTCACTTAAAGAATCATGGAACAAAACCTTAAAAGAATTGGAACTTATAACAAAACAACTTGAAGAAATGACAAAGAACTTTGAACAAGAAAAAGTTGCTCATGCTGTCACACAAGTTGAATTAACAAAAGTGAAAAGTTGTAAAACAATGGTTAAACAACTTATAAAAGAAAGAGGTAATAAAACCAAATTAGGATTGGGTTTCACTCATGAACCAATGCCTGAATCAATCACACAAACCTTACCTGAAAACTTCAATGAATTTGATCATTCACCTGAAAATGAACGAAGATTCAAAGAAATTCAAAGAAGTAAATCTGAATCCGAAGGATCTGAAGTGTTGATTGAAAGTTTGAAAGAAGAAGATGGCGTGACGACTGAAGCTGATGATGAAGCTAGCAACAAATCAGAACCTGTTCTGATTCAACTTGTTGAGTATCCGGAACTGAATCCGAAGTCAGAAGAAACAGTGAAGGATGAAGGTGAATTTTCGGGATACAATGATCCTGAATATATCAAGTGGAAGAATGAGCAAAAAGCAAAAGTTGCTAATCAACTGATCAAGAAGCAAGAGGTGAAGCAGACTGAAGTTTCAAAAGGAAAGGTGCAGAAATTAAAATCGAAAATCAATCAATCTGAAACGAAACAGTCAAAAGGTAAAAGTGTCATAAAATCGAATGTCAACACCAAAGCTCAAATTGTTAAAACTGAAAAGGTCAAACCTGTCAAAAAGAAAGTGTCAAAAGAAAAAACAATTAAGTTTGTGTCTGTTGGTCCATAATGATCGTGATTTCAGTGCTTTGTTGACTTGTTTAACACAAATATATCCAAAGTTTGAAGAACAAAGTGTAAAATGTCCAAACAACCCAATAACAAGATCTAACACACAATCGAGGTATATAAGCTACAAAGATCAGTAGAATAAGCTCCTAGCACCTCAATAGAACGATTACACAACACAAATCAGTGAAGAATAGCTCTGGTAAAAGATGTGCAAAAGTTGTATAAAAGTGAAGATAAGGTTACAATATATAGGTGTTAGGTTCGCTGATAGATTCGCTCTAGCGAATCTATCTAGCGAACCAACACAGGTTCGCTGGGCACATAAGTTCGCCCAGTCGACACCTAAATACAAAAGACATGATGACCTGCGGGCGAATCTATAGATTCGCCCGTAGGTTCGCTAGCACTAATACAAATACAAGTTAAACAATTACAAACAAAAGTAACACCGACAAGCCGGTGGGTCCAACCTATACATAGTGACTATCAATACTCCCCCTAGGTTGGACCTCACCTGGGGAAGTCTTCTGATTAGCTCCGTCTTGTTGGCTTCAAAGGTGTTCGATAAAAGCTCCTGCCCTTTCTTTGATCCCGGCCATTGGATTTGTAAAGTCTTCAGTTCCGGCCTCATCTTCACTCAAATTCAGCATTGAGTCCACAAACTCAGTATCAGCGACTTCAGTATCAGGCTCAAGTTGAACTGTCGTCTCCGCCTGTTTCTCTGCAGTTGGCTCCTCGCTGAATACATCCAAATCGATCACTTCTACAGGTTTCTCAAACCTCTGTTCAATAGTTCGATCAAGTTGTCTTGTCAGGTCATCCATTTCCAAGCGCTGGTCATCCGACCTCCTCAATCTTTCATTCACAGCCTTTAGCTCAGCACGAATCCCCCGGGCTTTGTTTGCGACCTTCACAAACAGGTTCGCTTCAGCAGCAGTGTCATCTCCAGCCCCGTGCTTAATCCTGTTCTCACACAAAACCTTCAGATCCTCATCACAGAAGGAAAAGATCTCCATTGGGTCAAATAGTCTGATTTCAGGACGATCTTTTCCTTGTAGACGGATAACAGCTTCACCCGTACTGTTATCATAAAACCATTTAAGAAACTCCTGCAGTCGGGGTGGCTGTGTGTCTGGGACCCTGACCCTTGTCATCACCTTTGGTGCAGCTATCTTCAGCACAATCTTGCCCTTCCACGACACCCAATGTTTATCCTCCTTCTGCCTCATCCTCTTCGGCTTCTGATATCCAAATTCAACGAAATTAGTCTTTACGGCCTCCTGAATCGTAGCTTCGAACGCACAAGCCCTGCCACTATCTTCTTTCCCAAGTAATGGTAGATCGGCCAACCTCCGCAAATCCCACCGAGGCAGAGTGGCAAAATGCTTCCGGTTCTTGATATATGAAATGTCACCGCCTCTCCTTTTAATCATGTAAGCATCTACCAGACAGTTATATTTCCATGCTATCACCTGCCTTTCCAGTTGAGAGGTGTTCGGCATGTCGATATTCTAAAAAAGTGGTACTTCAGGAACAGCCTCTTCTTCTTTTCTAAACCATTCAGACTTGTCCAAATCAACATGTTCAAACTGGTAACTCATCCCTTTTTCCTCCACTTTATATGTTTCAGGCTCGTCATCCAAATCTTCTTCACTATCAGCATCAACATCAGTTTCAGGTTCGTCTACCAAGGTATAATCCACACCAGATCCACCCACCACTTCTTCTCCCTCGAACACATCTAAATCAATTCCCATCTCTTCATCAAACTCTTCCTCCACGGCTTTTCCCTTTCCTTTATCACCAAAATCAACATCCATTAACGGATAATTTGCAATATCCGTTAAGGAGTTCAGTTCCGCCTCTGTCATTGCTGGTTCAGTTCCATCATTCTCCTTCAAACTATTCAACTCTTTGAAGATTCTAACCAACAGACATTGCTGGTCCTTCATCATCCGACCCATCTCATATATCACCGTCGATTTCTCTGCATCCTGCTTTTCAAGTTCTTCATGTTTACCTTTTAGCTCAACCAATTCTGCTTCCAGTCTCTCAACAACACCCTTTAATTCATCAGTTGATCCACCCGATGTACCCCCCCGGTATCATGCCTAGCTTTCTTTGATGCTTCCGCGTGTGTATCAGCCTTTCTTTTCGTCCTCAGTTCCCTTCCAGCATCAATCTCGGCTTGGATCTCATCAACCTCCCTATCAAATGAATAATCTTTCTCTTTGGCATAGGCTTTCCTCTTCTTTATCTTTTTCTCAATCACCTCTATATTCTCTCCGCCTCTTTTCCTCTCCGAGTCAATCAACCTCTGAATATAGATCCATCTTTCAGCCGTATACATGTTCTCCCACAAATACGTAGTCCTTCCCACACAATCCGGCCTCACTGATTTACAATCTTTGAAGATTCTTGAATGCATATCCCAGATTTTTAATTCTGCACCCTCCACCGGCAGATTTGGTAGTTTATCATTCAGTACCATCTGAATGAATCTGGGATACATTAACCATTTGGCCCCTTTGCTGGCATGGATGTTCTCGAGCATGTAGTTCAAAATCAACTTAGCAAGATTTGCTTTTTGCCCTCGGCAAAACAGCATCATGGCTCGAGCCCAGTCCAAGTTCAGCCCGTCCGTACCCCCTTTCCTGTGATCCAGGCACATAATAAACACATGTGCTATATACCTCCACTCCTGGATCAGGTACGACTTTACGAACTCCATTTTCTTTTCTCCGGGCATCGGACCCTCATACCCAGCGTTCCGGAATGCCCCATACACTTCTTCCGCTGTCATACTCACCTCTTCACCCACATCCTCTTCTAATCTCAAGATTCTAGCCAGATCGGCTTCAGTAAACGCCAAGTCGTGGCCACAGACCTTAGCACAGATGCGTGACGGCTGCACCGACACGTTCATGACAGCAGTTCGCCAAAAATCACGAACATGCGACTCATATATAGTAGGAGAGTGAGAGATGGCATAGTGTATATGTGACGACTTCAGCCACTTGATTGAATCTCTATAGCTGCTGGCCTTTTCGAAGTTTTCGTCAAGTAAAGCACACATGTTGTGCTTTTTCTCGAAGAATAATGTCGACATAGTGCCTGAAAAATAAACGGAGATTGATCAGAAATGAAGATTTGAAAAACAGAAAATAGATTCGCTGGATAATAGGTTCGCTGGTATAGCGAACCTTAGATTTTGGCACCAGAACCTATAGATTCGCTGACATGAAAAATCAGTCATTGTGGTCGAGCGAATGTATAGGTTCGCTAGAAACAGTCGAGCGAATCTATGTGGTTGCGCGGGCAGCATAACGACATAGGTTCGCTCGAGGTCTTGAACTTTCGTTCAGATTCGCCAGACGAACACTTAGGTTCGCTGGAAACCCTAGTTTTTCAAAAAAAAAAAAAAAAAAAAAAAAAAAAAACTGCCAGAATCTCAGTCAATCAACCATTATCAAGCAAATAAAGCAACAACAGGTCAAACTAAACAATAAACGAGGCTATTATGAAGAAAGTCCCTAACATTTAACACCAAAACAGTCTTTGATTTTCACGCAATCACAGATTTGACAGATTGACGGGTTTGTAGTGCGATTAAGAGTTTAAAAAGTAGATTAGGATGTAGACGATGACATACCAGACACTTAAATGATATTTAATGTGTGAAAAAGCCGTGAAATAGTGAGAATCGAACGTTGGTGGTTTTGAAATAGAAAATCGTCTGCTACAGTACAGTGGTCAGCGAATAAGTGATAAAATTTCGCTGTCACTGTGTATATATACAGACATAGGTTCGCTGGCAGTCAGTCCAGCGAACTTTAGGTTCGCTGGAAGACCAACAGTCAAGGCAGCCGACAGGTTCGCTAGCAGATTCGCTGGCACACAAACAAAGATGTTTCATGTCAGCGAATCAAAGAGATTCCGGGCGAACTTTAAGGTCCAAGCGAACCTGTAGGTTCGCCATAGGTTCGCTAGACAAACAAAAAAAAAATATTTTTGGATTTTCTTAAAAATTTTAAAGACTTTGTAAATCCGTGAAAACGTCCCACGATATCAACGCTCCAAAAATAAACATAAACACATATAATCCTAAAATTTAAAAAATAAAATGAAGTAAAATGAAATAAAATAAAATAAAATTAGAATAATAGGAGACGGTTTTAAACGCTAGAAAGGATATATATTCTTCATGATGTTTTGAGTAGAATCCGGAGAATCATCGATTGGCGGGATTGCAGATATGTTTGTCCATTTAAACCCATGCCTTAGTCCTTTCAACAAGAGATCAGCAGCTTCTTTTATCATGTTTTCGGTTTGATTGAAGAAACTCAGACAACATGGTCCCCACAGACATCTAGGTAAAAAGAACAAGTTCTGTCATCAGGGTATATCTGAGCAATACTATTGACTTTGCTTGAATTTCAATGATCAAGTTTTGAATGTTGACCGATGCATTAGCTTCTTTTGACACTTGTGCAATTTTTGCATCTTTTCTTTGTGAGTGGAGCTTGTCAGCAATTGATTCTTTTGAATACAATGCGACTTATTATTTGGGAAACTCAAATAGTCTAGAGCTCCAGGTCTATACTGACGTATAACAGAGGAGATAAACATTTGAGCGTGCTCGGTGAATCTTCAGGTCAATACTTCCGTATAGCAGAGAAGATCCACCAACTCCAGGTCAATACTTTCGTATAGCAGAGGAGTTAAGCACTTGACTCAAAACATTCTGAGGAGTTAACGAGTAACTCACTCAGAGGCTTTTCCGAAGAGCATCACTAGCAGCTTTTTATTTTATTTGTTTTGCATACTAGAAACTCGATTCGGGGATAGGGCGAGGGTGATTTGGGATGTTTTGGGGAAATCAAGACAAAGATTTGACACTCTCAACCCATTTTTGACAGAACCATTATCTTTGTGCAATCCAATCACGTCAAGGAGATAATCCTTGTTGTCGAGATCTTGAGCGTTATGTTTGGCTGCACAATCACTGTTTACTTCGTTTTCGGGCTGAGCCTATCTGACATATCCCAAACGCAATGCTTCTGACCTCCTTCAACGACTTTTCAACATCAATCAAAACGGAGATCCTGAAATAGCAAAATTTGAAAAACTATAAATAGTTAATCTTTTATATCTCCCCCAGAATTTCTATATAATGGCCGTCTAATAAGAAATTTTTGTTTTTCAGATTTTCTAAATATATATATACGAATTAAAGAAAGATAAAATAAAATAAAGAAGCGGAGCAATGAAACGAGTGACCCACGGATTTTTCAAAGAAGATAAAGACCAGATTATTTACATATTTACAAAAGGATTCTCACAGAAAAAGGTTTTCAAAAAGATATAAGACCCAGCATGGAGATCAGTTCATAAAAACATGGTTTGTCAAAGGTTTTTGTGAAAAGATCAGCTTTTTGCTTTCTAGTTTCGATAGGAATAATATCAATAAAACCCTTTTCCTGTGCATCCCTGATTGCATGAATTCTCGTTTCAATGTGCTTGGTTCGAGTGTGATGAATAGGATTCTTGGCGATTCCAACTGCAGCTTCATTGTCACAAAAGAGTGGCGTGTGAAGAAAGTTGATGCCATAATCCATCATCTGATGTTGAATCCACAGCACTTGGCAACAGCAACTTGAAGCAGCAATGTATTCTACTTCTCCAGTGGACAGAGAGACGGTTGTTTGCTTCTTGCTTTGCCACGAAACAAGACATTCTCCAAGGTATTGACATCCGCCCGTGACTGATTTCCTGTTGATCCTGCAACCAGCATGATCACTATCAGAAAAGGCATGTAAATCAAAGTTCCCACCTTTTGGGTACCAAAGTCCCAAACGAGAGGAACCCTTAAGGTAACGGAAAATTCGTTTAACAGCTTTTTCATGTGATTCTTTTGGATTGGCTTGGAAACGAGCACAGTAACACACGGCAAATGTAATATCTGGACGACTTGCAGTCAGATACATGAGAGATCCGATCATCGAGTGGTACCGATGAGCATCCACAGGATTCCCATTATCATCGGAAGTAAGGCATGTTTGAGCAGTAAAAGGAATCAATTCAGGAGAAGAATCATCCATGCCAAACTTCGTGAGGATTTCTTTGATATATTTCTCTTGGTGGATTAGAATTCCATCAGGTTTTTGCTCCACTTGCAGCCCCAAGAAGAAACACATCTCCCCCATTATAGTCATCTCAAAACGATCCATCATCACCTTCTCAAATTCTCTACACAACCCTTCATTAGTTGAACCAAAAATGATATCATCAACGTATACTTGAACGATCAGCAGCTCGCCATCCACCTCCTTCTTGAACAATGTCATATCTATACTGCCACGAGAGAAACCTTTACTGAGGAGATACTGTGTCAGAGTTTCATACCAGATCCTTGGAGCTTGATGCAACCCATACAATGATTTATCAAGCTTGTAAACCTTTGACGGGAAATCAGGATCCTCGAAGCCTGGTGGTTGACATACGTAGATCTCCTCATCAATGTCTCCGTATAGAAATGCACATTTCACATCCATCTGATAAACTTTAAAGTTTTTGTTCGCAGCATGAGCAAGAAAGATTCTGATGGCTTCAAGGCGAGCGACTGGAGCAAAAACTTCGGTGTAGTCGATCCCCTCCTCTTGAGCAAATCCTTGAACAACCAGTCTCGCTTTATTTCTAATTACCACACCACGATCATCTGGCTTGTTCCGAAAAACCCATTTAGTACCAATTGGACACTTGTTAGGAGGAAGATCTACCAGTTCCCAAACTTTCAGCTTCCTGAATTGCTGCAGCTCCATTTGCATGGCATCCACCCAACTCGGATCTTCAAGTGCCTGTTTATAATTCTTTGGAACGACTTTAGACAGAAAGGCAGCATAAAGACATTCATTAATCAACCCACTCTGACTCCGAGTTCGTACACCATCAGTAATAGATCCAATGATATAATCGTGAGGGTGGTTTTTCAGGGTTTTGAAGTCAGTGTTGAGTAGTAAAGGATTTTGGTCGGTTGAGGGTGTTTGATTTGATGGTTGTGGAGGTGTAGGTGATGGGATGGTATTGGATGTGGATGGAATATCTGATGGGGAAGTTTGAGCAGTTTGAGGTGGTGGAGGTGGTGGAATGTCAAATGAAGTGGGTGGTAGTTGTGTTGTAGCGGATGTTGAAGGTTGTGATTGAGATGGTGTGGGTGTATGATTGAAAATAGAAACCGATGTGTGTGGAATGATGTCGTCATTGTCAGAGTCAGGAAGATTAAATGATTTGAAAATGGTGGTGGAATCATAAAACCAAGCTGGTTCACTACCAATACTGGTAGTGTTTGATTCTTGCCAATCAACATAGTAGGACTCTTGCACAATCCGCGTTCGCTTATTGTAAACACGATATGCCTTTTGTGTGGTCGAGTATCCCACAAAGAAGCATTCATCAGAGACAGCACCAAACTTCGTCTTCTGATCTTGAGTATTCAAAAGAGTGCAAGAACATCCAAAGGGGCGTAGAAAATCAATCAGCGGCTTAATTCCTCGAAACAGTTGGTATGAAGTCTTCATCTTTTCCTTGACAATCAGTACCCTGTTAAGAACATAAGCTGCACAATTAACCGCTTCAGCCCAGAAAATAATTGGAAGTTTTGACTCGATCAGCATAGTTCTAGCGGCCTCAACAAGGGTTCGATTCTTCCTTTCAGCAACACCATTTTGTTGTGGTGTTCGAGCAGCGCTAAACTGTCTGAGAATACCCCGTTGTTCACAGAAGGAGTTGAAGATGTGGTTTCTGAATTCAGTTCCGTTATCGCTTCTGATGGCTTGAACCTTCTTCTTTCCAAGAACCTCTATTAGAGGAATCAGCTTCATCAATTCTTCTGCAGTCTCACTCTTGTTCGCCATGAATCTTACCCAGGTGTACCTAGAGTAATCATCTGTGACAACCAAGCAATAAGACTTTTTAGCAATAGATTTGACACTTATTGGACCGAATAAATCAGTATGTAACAATTCGAGGGGTTCTGAGATAGTATTTGTAATTTTGAGTTTATGTGGCTTTTTGTGCTGTTTTCCTCTTGCACAAGCCATGCATTTCTCGACCACAGAAAAGTCCTTTTGTGGTAAACCCCTAACCAAATTGTTCTTAACCAATTTATTCAGAATTTTAAAATTAATGTGCCCTAAACGTTTATGCCACAAGAATGATTCAAAGGATGATGCTTTAGACAGAAGACATGTCACGGTGGAGTTTGATTCTTGTGATCCCATATTCAGCATATAGGTATCATTTCGTCTCGGAGCTCGCATGATCACCATATCTTCAGGAATAGTAAACTCTGGCTTCAAGAACAGGCATTCATTTGGAAGAAACATCACAGGAATATTTTTATCACAAATTTGTGATACACTCAGAAGATTGAATGCCAGTTCTGGAACATAGTTGACGTCTTCCAAAGTAAGTGAGCCATTTGAGACTTCTCCTTGACCAATCATCTTTCCACCTTTCTTATCTCCCGCAAAAGCAACATAGCCTCCATTTATGATCCTATAGTTAGTAAGAAGATCCTTCAATCCTGTCATATGTCTGGAACATCCGCTGTCAATATGCCAATGACTATTTACAACGGCATTTGAATGTTCCTGACATTTATTAAAAAAAATTGAAAAGTTAGACCTTTGAAATGGGCACCCAAGTCTTTGTGTACTTGGGTGGTGAAACAGATGAAGTATTGCAAAAGAAACTATTTACAAAAGTGTTTAATCTTTTTCCCAAAGATTTTTGCTTTGTGCTATTTTGGATTAACTTAGGGCATTGCTTGACAGTGTGACCAGTATTTCCACATTTAAAACAGTGAGACTTCAAACCGGTTTTGGGAATTCTGTTGACAGGAATTTTATCCATTACAATTTCCTCATCACATTCAGACAGTTGTGAGTCACAGTCACTGTAAGTGTCATAGAGTTCTTTTAACTTACTTGTTGTGACTTTAACAGTATCAGATTCAGGTTTTGGTTTAAGAATGTATGAAAAAGATGATTCCTTCTCTTTTGGTTTTGAAATTCTCACAGGTGTGAAAGATGGAATTTGGTGAGTGAAGAACTTTTGAAAACAGTTTGTTTTGGTTTGACTTTCAGAGACTTGACCTGAAAGTTTGTCTTTGTCATTCACACACACATTTTTAATCAAATCATCATCATTCAACACATTAGGGTTTGAAGTGGAGCACCCTAAATTACTATTAAACATGAAATTGTCTGAATATGTCACATTACTACAAACAGGATTATCTAAACAAATGTCTTCAAAAGACTTCTTGGAATCAGAACTACTGCAATCACTACTGCCAGAACAACCAAGCCCAACACTCCCACCATATGCGTACTCCTCTCTAACTTCCTTAAGGTTTACTTCACTTAAACCTGCAATGGAACTGTCAGTATCGTTCTGCATAATCTCTTGAATTAACTCATTTGAGGGATGAGGAATAGGTGTAGGAGAATAACAGAAAGTACTGGGTGGAGGATATGCATATGTTTCATTTTTACTAAAACCCAAACCTGTTTTGACCCTGGCCCCCCTTTGTTTCTTGCACAGTTCCTCCCTTTTCATACCAGATATGGTCCACTGCTGTAATTTGTTTTTAAGCTTTCTTGCTTCAAACTCAGCAAGTGTAACTTGCTCAGTTAAGTAGTTAATTTCACAATTCTTTTCTAAAAGAGTTCTTTTTAAGTGTTCATTTTCCTTTAAAGCTTCTCTTAACTTAACAAAATATTTTGATTCACTTAATTTAAGCTCTTTGATGGTTCTTTTTAATTCGTTTTCGTTTGACATTAACAATTTATTTGCTTTGTATATGCCAATTAAACGAATTTTGCAAGCAGATGAACACATATCTTCAATAACATCGTAAGGAAGACCGATTACCAGTTTTTCGGCGGCCAGAGCACGATCACATTGACAGTAGGGAGTGCTTCTTTTGAATTCATCAACTGCATCCAGCCTTGCCTTTTCAATCATTTCTTCCAAGCTAGCCTTAGACTCCTCCTCATGCTTCACTTCATTAACAGCGGCTTCACAAACTAACCCTGAATGATTCAGATGTCCTTGAGCAATAACATCTGATTGAACTTTAACAGCATTCTCCACTTTCTCTTCCTCTTCATTTCCAAAAAATTCTTTGAACGGATCAAAGAGATTTATATCATTGTTATCAAACTCAGTAATTTCAGCAACAAGGGCATGGTTAATCTCCTCGTTGGTTTCTTCAATTTCTGCACTCCAGTCAAAGTTGGTGAGCAGTGCAGTTTCATTCTTTGACTTTGCTTCCTCAACCTTTTCTTGAATTGGAGCAGATCTTGGATTTGCAGAGTTAACTGGCTCAGTAACGATTGGTAATGGGCATTCTCTCTTGAAGTGGCCCAGTTGTTTGCAGTTATAGCATCGTAACTTTCCCTTGTCATATCCCAGCTTAGCATTTTGTCCTTGATTTCCAAAGTTTCTTCTGCCAGTTCTTTCCATGAATCGTCTGGCACGAAGAGTGAGCATAGCCATCTGCCATTGAATATCTGTTTCCTCCAAATCATCAGGGTCCACCTGATACATATCTTCTACAGTCATACCCTTCCCTTTTAACTCACCTGCAACAAGAGCTTCATAACTGTGGACAAACATCCCAAATAAAGCCATAGTATCTGACGGAATCTGTGTGGTGACAGATGCACTTGAGCTTGAACCAGCGTTTGTAGATGCACCAGTAGATTTAGCAGACACATGTCCTGATGATCCTCTAGATGCTGCACTGTAAACATAAGAGTTTGCAGCGGATGAGATAAGTGCAGCATTTTGAGAGGGGATGTTTGGAACCATCATTGACTGATTATATTCTCTTCTTTTTACATCAAGGTCGAAAGACTTCAGCTTGTTGATGACGTCCATCAGTTTGTAGTCAGGAAAGTTCCTCTCTTGTTTCAGCAGCTTGATTTGTAGGCTCCATTGAGGAGGAAGAGAGTCTAACAATTTTGCTACTTGTTCGTGATTGCCCAGCTTTTCATCATATTTTTTTAGATTACTTGACACAGATAGGAATCTATTTGTAATATCAGTCAAGTTCTCTTGTGAATATCCCACAAAAGAGTTGAATTCCTTTTCAGCCTGAGCTTTTCTATCTAGTTTCAGATCTTCATTGCCATCATAAAATTCACACAATGCATCATACAGACTCTTTGCAGTCGTGTGTTCTGCAAACCGGTTGAAGATGTCCTGATTTAAGCAAAGTATCAGTGCCCCTAATGCCTTCTTGTCACGATCCAGTAACTTGATATCTGTTTCAGTAAAAGTAGTTGGGTCTGTGTTTACTGAGGTGACGGTTCCTTCAACAGTTGTTGGCACGTGCGGGCCATTTACTATAGATTCCCATTGGTTGTAGTCCGTGTAGCAGAAGAACGCTTTTAAACATCTTTTCCAATCTTCAAAGTTTTCACCACTAACAAGCCTCGGTGGCCTGTTAGGTTGAACGCTGTCCAGATCATTCATATTAAGTGTTGATGAAGTCATAACTTTGAACAGATAATAGATTCGCTGAAAACAAGCAGTTTCGCTGGCTAGATTCGCTGGAAGAACACAGCAGATTCGCTGGCAGATTCGCTGGAAGCAGATTCGCTAGACAGTCAAACAGTTTCGCTGACGAGCAAGCACAGATTCGCTGGCCTGATTTTGGCAGCAGTTTCGCTTGCGCAGTCAGTCAAACAGGTGAACTTTCGTTCGATGAAATCTCAGATTCGCTGGCCACAACACAAACCAATCAGGACAAAATTTGAATTAGGTTCGCTGGAAGAACAATTAGTTTCGCTGGTTGAACAAATAGGTTCGCTGGTAGCTCAACCACCCTGAAACAGTACGGAAACAGTTCGAAAACCCTCAAAACTTGACCATTTGCATACAGGTTTGTTTTAAAAGCTTTCTATGTCCAAATACCACAAACCTTGAGCAAAATACAACTCCAAAACACTAAAAACAAGCTTGAAACAGAATCAAAAGTGTTTTGACCCAAAAACTTCAAAAATCAACACAAAAATCACTTGAATCAAACAATCAAGAGCACTAAGGCTCTGATACCATATTGTTGGTCCATAATGATCGTGATTTCAGTGCTTTGTTGACTTGTTTAACACAAATATATCCAAAGTTTGAAGAACAAAGTGTAAAATGTCCAAACAACCCAATAACAAGATCTAACACACAATCGAGGTATATAAGCTACAAAGATCAGTAGAATAAGCTCCTAGCACCTCAATAGAACGATTACACAACACAAATCAGTGAAGAATAGCTCTGGTAAAAGATGTGCAAAAGTTGTATAAAAGTGAAGATAAGGTTACAATATATAGGTGTTAGGTTCGCTGATAGATTCGCTCTAGCGAATCTATCTAGCGAACCAACACAGGTTCGCTGGGCACATAAGTTCGCCCAGTCGACACCTAAATACAAAAGACATGATGACCTGCGGGCGAATCTATAGATTCGCCCGTAGGTTCGCTAGCACTAATACAAATACAAGTTAAACAATTACAAACAAAAGTAACACCGACAAGCCGGTGGGTCCAACCTATACATAGTGACTATCAGTGTCTGCAGGAACTTTTGATTTAAACGGATCTTATGGTAAACCAATCAATTCTCCTATCAAATCTAACTCTGGTCTGAAAACAGGTTCAGGTCCTAAGTCTTCCGCTGTCAATGATAAAAGAATTGAATCAAAAAGGTTAACCAAACAAGGTGTGTTAAAATCGAACCAAATTTCCAAGCAAGCAAATTCACAATCAAAATCTCCACAAAAGAATCAAGTTAATCTAAAACCGAGCAAAACTGATAATGAATCACGAGTGGGTTCGACATCAAAAGTTAACAATCGGCTCTTTAGGATTAGCAAGAAACATTGTGAGATATGTGATCGTTATAACCATGCAACTGCTGAATGTTTCTTTAACAGGTACTACAGTTACTGTGACAAAAGAAATCATTCTTCAGAAGAATGTTTTTATAACAAATTTTGTGAAATTTGTGAAAGGAGAAATCATGACACAAAGGATTGTTTCTTTCAAACAAACTCATCACGATGAATGACACCATTTCCAAACTTTCAAAGAAATCAATCATTTGGTTTTCAAAATGTTAATCAAAGTCATTCTCCTGTTTTGAGAAACTTTAATCGAAACAATTCAATTTCTAATAACTTTTCATCAAGAAATTTGCAGGTTAACAGTTTTAAACCAAGAGCTTTGATGGTAAGAAATCAAAAGTTTGAAAATAACCTTGATCCTAAGTTAGAGGAAAGGTTTATTGCTTTGAGAAGAAAGCAATCAATTCACGCCAATGGGCGAAACAGTTTTCAAAATCTCTCAAATGAAACAAATTTTCAAAATCTTCATTATCAACAAGTTACTGTTACAAATAGATTCGGAAAACCCAAGACCATGTGGGCCTGGGTTGACCAAACTAACTAAGTGATTGTTGAAATACAGGTACGCCCAAGAAGACCTATCAACTCATGGTTCGTTGATAGTGGGTGTAGCCGGCATATGACAGGCAACCATGCCTTGCTTCAAGACTTTAAGCTGAAGAATGGTACACATGTTGCATTTGGAGGTGATGCCGGTGGTAAAATAACAGGAGAGGGAACAGTGTCAAATGGGGTCATTAGTTTTGATAAAGTCAACTACTGTGCACAGTTGAATTTTAATTTACTAAGTGTATCTCAAATTTGTGATAAATCTTATTCAACTTTATTTGATGATTCTTTCTGTTATATACTCAAACCAGGTTTCAAGATTGACAATGAGTGGGTGGTGGTTAAAGCTCCATGAGATCGTGATGTATACAAGCTTGATATGTCGCAGATTGATGCTGAAACCGAAACTACTTGTCTCATTGCGCATGCTTCAAATGATGAGAGTCAGCTTTGGCATAGACGGCTGGGCCATTCAAACTTCAGAAACATGAATCATTTAGTGACTGGAAATCATGCTGTGGGAATACCTTCAAAGAAGTTCTCTACAACTGATCTCTGTCCAGCATGTTTGAAAGGAAAACAGCACCGAATGTCTTTTAAGTCCAAGCAAGAAAACTCCATTTCAAAACCCTTGCAGATGCTACATATGGATCTTTTCGGACCAACAAATGTTCAAAGCATTGGAAAGAAGTCTTATTGTTTTGTCATCATTGATGATTTTACTAGATTTTCTTGGGTTTATTTTCTGCATGTTAAATCTGAAACTGCTGAGTTGTTAAAAGAATTTATTGTCAAAGTTGAAAATCAGTTGGATTGTAAAGTGAAAACTTTGAGAAGTGATAATGGAACAGAATTTAAGAACGCTAATGTTGATTTGTTTTGTGCAGAAAAAGGAATTTCTAGACAATTTAGTGCTCCGAGAATGCCTCAACAAAACGGGGTTGCGTAACGGAAAAATCAAACACTAATTGAAGCAGCAAGATCCATGCTCGCAGATGCCAAAATCCCTATCACATTCTGGGACGAAGCTATTGCTACTGCGTGTTTTGTACAAAACAGGACATTATTGGTTCAGGATAAAAATAAAACATCTTATGAGTTATTGTTTGGAAGAAAACCGAATATTTCATACTTGAAAGCATTTGGTTGTCCTGTATCGATTCTAAATTTAAGTGATCATCTCGGGAAATTTGAGTCAAAATCTGACGATGGATTTTTCCTTGGTTATTCGTCTGTTTCTAAAGCTTATCGAGTTTTTAATAGCAAAACAAACACTATTATTGAAACTATTAACGTAAAGTTTTTAGAAAATTCGTTTCCGTCAGTGGCGCATGGTCCCGAATGGTTGTTTGATTTAGATTCGTTATCAAAATCTTTCAATTCTAACTTGTTTGATTTTTCAGGAAAAGCGAGGAAAGAATCAGGTGACTTGGGATGCTTTAGTGATGATTCTGATAATGACGATGATAGCAATCTCAATTCTGAGTATCCGCTCATTTCATTTCATAATCCTGATCATGTCAAATCTAGTCAAGCTCCGGGTCCCTCTGGTTCTCAAGAAGATCAAGAATCGAATATTCTTGGTGATGATGTTCATCCGCAAAATTCTCCTAATGATGGTGGATCTGTTCAAAATCAACCATCATCAGATCTGAATGTTGAAGTTATTCCAGAATCTTTTGACTACTTCATCAATTCACCAGATCAAGTTCCTAATTTCACTCCGCATACTTCTACCATTCTACAAGATCTACCGAATCTGAATCAGTCTAATCTGGAGAGTCAAGTGCAAGGAGATGTCATACCAACTCATTGAATTCACAAGAAACATCTTGTCTCTCAGATTATCGGGCCATTGAATCAGAGAACTACAAGAAGTCAAACTGAGCAAGCAAACGTTTGTCTTTATTCATGTTTTCTTTCTCAAGTGGTGCCAAAGAACATTTCAGAGGCGTTGCAAGATAATAGTTGGATTGAAGCCATGCAAGAGGAGTTACTTCAATTTCGCAAACAAGAGGTTTGGAAATTAGTGGACTTACCTGAAGGAGAAAATGCGATTGGTACAAGATGGTTGTACAAGAACAAGCCAGATGAACGTGGCATTGTTGTGAGAAACAAAGCAAGACTTATTGCACAAGGTTACACTCAAGAAGAAGGTATTGACTATGAAGAAGTGTTTGCTCCGGTCGCTTGACTTGAAGCTATTCGTGTCTTTCTAGCGTATGCCTCTTTCATGAAGTTTAAAGTGTTTCAAATGGACGTTAAAGGCGCTTTTCTGTATGGACCAATTACAGATGATGTATATGTCAGACAACCTCCGGGTTTTGAAGATCCTGACTATCCTCATCGTGTATACAAGTTGAGTAAAGCTCTATATGGTCTACATCAAGCTCCAAGGTTCTGGTACGAGACGCTATCTAAACATTTACTAGAACATGGATTTACAAGAGGTCAGATTGATCCAACTTTGTTTATGAAGAGGGAGAATGAAGAACTCTTATGTGTTCAAGTATATGTAGACGATAGTATCTTCGGATCAACCAGTGAGTCAATGTGCAAAGAGTTTGAGGAAATCATGAAGTCTAGATTCCAGATGAGTTCAATGGGGGAGATTAACTTCTTTCTTGGATTACAAGTGAAACAATCAGCTGACGGGATTTTTATCAACCAATCAAAATTTGTTTAGAAGTTGCTGAAAAAGTTCAAGATGCAAGATTGTCAGACTATTCGAACTCCATCTGATGTGAATTGCAAGATACAACCGGATCCGAAAGGCAAATCCGTTGATCAAACACTATACAGATCGATGATTGGTTCACTGATGTATCTTACTGCATCAAGGCCAGACATTATGTATGTTGTATGTGTGTGCGCAAGATATCAGTCTGATCCAAAAGAGTCGCACCTGGTTGCTGTTAAACGTATTTTCAGATACCTTAAAGGGAAACCGAATCTCGGGTTATGGTATCCTTATGAAGGCAATTTTGAATTATATAGTTATTCTGATAGTGACTTTGGTGGATGTGCTCTTGACAGGAAATCGACTACTGGTGGATGTCAATTTCTGGGTCCTAGACTTGTTTCTTGGCAATGCAAGAAGCAGACCTACGTTTCTGTATCCACAGCTGAAGCAGAGTATATCGCTGCATCTGCAGGATGTTCTCAAGTTTTGTGGTTACAAAACCAATTGCTTTTTAAGAGAATACTGCTGCTATGTTCATTACTGCTAATCCTGTTCAACACTCAAAAACCAAACATATCGAAATTCGATATCACTTTTTAAGAGACAATTCTGAAAAAGGTTTAATAATTTTGATTAAAGTTCATACCGACAAACAACTGGCAGATCTTTTCACAAAATCTTTCTTGTCAGGCCGGTTTGAATTCTTAATTCAATCCATAGGATTAATCAATCATGATTGATTCTATTTTTCGAAAACCAAACAAAAATCAGAAAAATATAAAAGTCAAAAATATAATAAGTCGTTGTCACATATTGATTCCTTTGTCTTTTATTTTATGTCTTGCATTGTGTGTGTTCATGAAAAAGAAAAGCAAAAACAAAATATAAAAGCAAAAAGAAAAGAAAATATCATGTCATAAGAATCTATATTGCAAAAGTGAGAAATGATAGTTACACTAGACATTATTTGTTACATCATTTTTAATAAAGACTGATGAATGTTAATTGATGTGCTAGACAGCTCAGGCAATTAGACTGAAAAAGTAAGTTGATTGTTGACAAATCTAAACTTAATGATCTTTGTGTTAAGTTCCATTGCTATACATGTCTAGATATATATCTTTTGATGCATTGCTTGTGATGATAGTTGTGCATGATCGGGTAACGATGCAGTATATTCAGTGTGATGAACCGCATCGTGAGCTTCTTTGTTGTGGTATCCACAGACCTGAAGTCTCACACGAAGTCTCTTTTGAGCTTCAAGGTGCAGCAAAAGATTCCCAAAGTTGGAACAAAAAGAGTCCCAAATGTGGACCATCACCAAACAAAAATTCCAAAAAGGAATTCAAAAGATTCCCAAAGGGAACGATAGGAAATGAAAATTCCAAAATGGAATTAAAAAGAAGTCCCAAAGTGGACCAAATCCGAATAGAACACAGTTTCCACACTGTTTATGACTGTAAGTGACCAGGTTTTTGTGTAATATGCATTCAGGTGGTGGTTGATAAGGAAATATGTTGACATATGTATACATGTGGGTCACATAAGTCATTTTAATCGAACCTTAATCTCATCATGATACTGAAAAAGTAAGTGTGTCAACTCGAGCTAATTGGTATGTTTTCATATCATCACTCAATCAAACATAAGTCAAATGTTTATTCAAAACTTGCAAAACATGTTCAGATAATGTATGGTATGATCTCACTGCGATATTTTGATTCATTACATTGCATATGTCTTTATTTTAATGTGTGTGCTTTGTGTGTGCAAGCATTTGGAATCATTATTGACACATCGACATCCTTGTTAAACTTAAAAATTTCAAGAAATTTCAAGTTTAGGTGGAGAATAAATTGAAGAAAAATATTTAAAAAAAAATCCAAAAATATTTTGAATAAGTGTGTTTTGAATGAACAAGACTATGTGGTATGAAAAGCAAATGTATTGGATGTGTTAAAAACAAATCCAAGGTTTTGTGATTTGTTTTGTTTTTAAGAAATTGCTTCGAGATATAAAAATGTTGGTTGTGCAAAAACAAAAACATTTTTGAAAAAGAAAAAAAAAATTAATTAGAATTAATTTTGTTGACTTGTCTTATGTTGTTGATATTTAATGTGACAAAGTCTATTAAGGATGTCTTGTCTAACTAATATGTCGAGAATGTTTGCAGGTGCAATAAATGCAGTTGAAAAAGTCAACAGACGAGAAATTTGAGAAAAATTGCTCAAGTGTTGTAGCCGGGCAAAGATATCAGAAACAACTGTTCTGCCGGGTAATGAAGACACTGTTCAGCCGGGTAAAGTTGTGTGTCTGATATGAGCCGGGTGATTGAGAAAAAGAAGTGAAGCCGGGTGAAGATAATATGACTACTGTATAGCCGGGCAATGAACATGTCAAATCTATGCCGGGTGAAGAAGTCATAGACATCTGCCGGGTGACAAGTTATATCACTATACAGCCGGGTAAAAGAAAGAAGTCTTATCTTGCCGTGTAAGTGTATAACACTGTGTTTCCGGGTAATAGTGGAAGCAACTGTGTTGCCGGGTGATGAAGGAAAGAATGCCGGGTAATGAAGAAAAGTAAGCCGGGTGATGAAGGTATCACTATGCAGCCGGGTAATGAACAAAACAAGTTATTGTGCAAGCCGGGTGATGTTATGAAGACTACTATACTGCCGGGTGATGAGTAAAACCAAACAGGTGTAGTTGTTCCTATTCTTTACCCGTCTCTACAGTGACTTACCCGTCTCTACAGTGATTGACTCGTCAAGTGTTTTTACATGGTGTTGTGTTGACCCGTCTCATGTTGTGACCCGTCCTAAGTACTTGACCCGCCCCAACAGTGACTGACACGGCTCAACAGTGCTTGACCCGTCAAGGCTTATTGGGCTTTTATGCTTACCCGTCCCAAAGTGTTGACCCAGCACCTCATGTTTGACCTAATTTTTAACCATATAAAAACCCGCCTCTTCACAAACACTTATCATTTTTCACTCACAATTTCAAGCAAATCCTCTGCACTTAAATCGTTTGATTATCATATTCAATCGTTTGTTCTGTAACAAGTCTGATCGATTGAATAAGGTATTGTTTAAGTGATTTGATCTTGATAAACCTGCAAATCGATCGGTAAAACGAAAAACGATGATGAACAGTGTTTTTGATCACTGAATCGACACTTTGATTTTACGTGTTAAAACTGAAATCGAATGTTGCTTTAGGTGTAAAAACTGACGATCATTAACAATCAATCATTAATTTGCATCAAAATTCCTTAAAATCAACAGAATCAACCAAAAATGTTAATAACTGTCAAAACCGCCATTGATGACCTGTTGAATGTTCTTAAATATTAACTTCAAAATGATAAAATATATGTTAAAAGTGACATATCCTTGTTAAAACTGAACTAAAACATGTTAAACAACTTCATCATACAATGTCAAATTTGTGTTCTTAAGTGAAATCTGTTAAATTGCAAAATGTTGTATGATCATTAAAATTCAAAGTTGGTTTGATCAAAATGATGAAAATCAGTTTGTTAGATCAATTTAGGAGTTAAAATGATTATGTGAATGTTTTACTTTTATAGTTTGTGTTCAAACACTTATGAAAATTTGAAATTTGTTAATGAAGAATCTAACACATTTGTCTTGTATGTGTTTTGTTTTTGGTTTAACAGATGGAGAATTTGAAGTTTGAGCCCAAGCACAATTTAGTTGCTTGTTTGGATGAGTCTATTCCTGAGACTGAAGGATATAGAGACATGATGAGATTTATAAAGAGGACAAAGTATGTTTATGCTATGTGTGCTAAGCCAGTCATATATGCAAGATTGATCAAAATGTTTTGGAGGACGGCTGAAGTGGTTAGAAATGAGGCAGGAGTGACTGTTGTTAGAGGGAATATCACAAGAGAGTTGGAATTGACTGTATCTGAAAAGCTATCAGAACAGCATTAAGGATTGATGAGGATGAAGTAGGAGCCAATGATGAGTTGACTATGGCTGAATGTCAAGCGTGTTTTGTGAATATGGGTCATCCTCCTGTATTTCCAAAGTCACAATTTGTCAGGGCAAGATTGGGGAAGAAATGGAAGTTATTATGTTATGTTATTCAGCAATGCATGTCAAGAAGGAGTGCCGGGTTTGACAATTTTCCATCTGACATTGCATCCCCAATAGTTGCCATAGCAGAAAACAAACCATTTAACATGTCGAAATGGATTATGAATGGTTTTGTGTTTAATCTTGTGAAGGGTAAAAGGTTCAAGTTTCTCATGTACCCGAGATTCTTGCAAATGATGATTAATGTTGCATATCCAATCATCAGAGAAGAAGGTGTTGCTGGAGGGATACTATATACTGAGGACATGAACGATTTATCCTATAGGAAGATGAGTATCGGGAATGTTCCAAGTGTTGATTTATTTGACTATATGAGGGATATAGCAAATAATGAAGAAGATGTTGAGGTAGTTTATCATCATATTTCACATGGAGAGATAGTAAATCCACAGGACCTAGTTGATGAGGTGCCTGATAACCTACTGGATGACGATGAGTATTTTGCTAGACATCCAGAAGAAGAAGATGGATCTGACAACGAAGAAGAAGAAGATAATCATAGTGATGATGATGATGAAGATAGTGATGGTGGTGATGATAGTGGAAATGATGGTGGTGATGATGCTGAATCTGTTTCAAAGGAGGCAGAGAATATTGAGATAACTGAACCAGTGGAATTGGAGATAGAAAATGTCGATGTTGTTGAACCAGTTGCAAGTAAAGAACCTGTTGAGGTTGTAAGTGTGGCTGAAGTGGTTGACATTGAAACTCCAAGGAATATTACTGTTCAGTATGTTAGATCACGAAGATCGAAACCAGTGATAGAGCCTGTGTTAGTAGAGGAACCGAAGGTAATTGAAGAATGTGTTGATGAGCCTGAACAGATAGATGTTGTTCAGATTGTTCAGGAAGTAATCGCCGAGATAGAAACTATTGCACAGATAGTTGATGACACTGATGCTGGCATTACTGTTCCAGTTGATATACCCACCACATCAACTCCGGTTGCTGAAAACATTGAACAAATTTTGGAGTCTTCGCCAAAAATTGTGTCAAGTGTTGATGAGAATGAGGATAAAAAGAGGATTGTTGAATTAGAAGAGATGGTGGCAAAACTTTTAGATGCTAATGAACAGTTGAAAGCATCAAATGATAGAAAGAAGAAAAGATTTGAAGAGTTTTGGACTATTCATAATCAGAATTTGAAAACTTTCAAGGAGTTGGATGCTGATCATGTTAAGTTGAAGACTGAACATGAAGAGTTGAAGGCTGAGTATGATAAGTTGAAGGATGAACATGAAAACCTGAAGTATGATTATAAAGAATTGAAGGCTGAATGTAATACTCTGGATGCTGAGAAAGAAATGTTGGAGAAATGGTTGGAAGAAACTCGATCAAAGAAGTCAGGGTCCACATCAGACAAAGATTTTTCAGATGAGGTGATGGAAGTGACTGAACCTTATCAAGAAGCAAAAGTCTATTATACTCGAGCACCTGGCACGACAAATGTGGGCATAAGGGTTGAATCTCCAATTGTTATTCCCGATGAAGCTGCTGCTGATTTTGTCAAATCTGACAAGGCTGAGGGAAAAAGGAAGTTAGATGCTGTGCCAGAGATTACTGAAGAAGCATCTGTTTCAAAGAAAGCAAAAACTGATGAGACAGTGCAGATTGAGCCGATTCAATCTGTGACTGTAGCTGAAACTGAGATGGTAGAAATGGCGAAAGTTGATGATACTGTGAAAGTAGCTGAAACTGGAGAAACAGTTCAGATTGAGCCGATTCAATCTGAATCTGTATTGGTTGAAGAAGTGCCTAAAGTAGTTGAAATGATTGAAGAATGTGCCTGAAACTATGACAGAAGAAGTAAGTCAGTTTGAGCCGGTTCAAACTGATAATGCACCTATGATAGAGGCACTAGATGACTTAGACGATATTGATTTTACTGAGTCTGAACCAGAAGCTGAGCCTGAAGCCAATCCTGATCATGAGATTCCAGCTGACCCGTCTGAACGCTTTGTGTATCTTGAGAAGATGAAGTATAATGCAGTATATCTGAATGGGCTGACTGTGAGTCAAATCAACGAAGAGTATGAAAAATGTTTGATAGCTCAAGATAAAGCTGCTGCTGATGAGAAAGAGTTTGTTGTTGAGATGGGAGAATGGACACCACTTCAAGAGAGTTTAAATATTAATGATTTACCTCCAACTGAGCTTCATCATCAAAACCCTGAAGAAATGTCAAGTAGAAGTATGCGAGACTGGCTGAGCTCAAGAAATTATCCATATAGGACGTTGAAAAGATTGAAACAAGAGTCACTGAGGAAAATTGTTGTAAGCTTTATGAAGACGGAAAAGATGTTCAATCGTATGTTTTATCTAGATTACAACAACCCTCAATATTATGAGCTGACTAAGAGATACAAAGTTCTCGGACCAAAGGAGATACCGGTAATGGCTTTACCAGAGAATGCGCACAAAAAGAGGCATGAGTTGATGGATATGTTTCCAAGTGAGGTGAAGGCATATAATATACCTATGGATGTACGTGAATCATGGCATAAATCAGCCACAGTAGGTGATGTTGTGAGATCACTGCTGAGCAAGGGTCAGTCGATTGCTGAACTTCTTGATTCAATGATCGTACCGGAAAAGTCCAAGAAGGTAAAAATCATAGCGTGGAAATATGACGAAGTGTTTGATGCTTTCATGATTAAAAGAGTTAATAGTTTATGCGATGTATACCATTATTACTCTAGTATTTTCAAGTTAGAGGTGCAAGATTTGAAAGAGTTGCACAAGCTAAGACTGATAAATCACACGCATGCTGAGCGTGGTGATAAATGTGCAATGCTGCTTGATGTTGGGATAAGCCGATTACCGAAGTATTTGGAATTTAGAGGTCAACAGGAGGATAGTGCCTATGTTCAATCGAAGAAAACAAGGAAACAGTAGAAGTTGGTGGTAAGTGAAGATATGTATTTGGAAGAATTTTCTGACGAATATTTTGACAAGGTGACTGATCCAGGGTTAAAAGTGTTTGATGGTTCTCAAGCGACTAAGCCAATTCTTAAAGTTTTCTACAATCAGGAAACTTTTGAGTTGAAAATTGTACGAAATATGGATGATTGGGATAAGGACATGATTACCTTATTCAATACATTTGAGCTGAAATTGTTGCATCCATCCTACATTGATTACCTGAGAAGTTACAGAATGGAAAGATGCAAAGACAAAGTTGCTGAAGCTGATCGAAACTTGTTTGTGGTGATGATCAAGGTGATTGCAGCTGCGTCAGAGAAGATACGTGTAAGGAAGGCATTACTCAATGCTAACCTTGTGAAGGTCGACATTCCGGAGATAGAGTTTATGAGAGTAACTGCAAAGGGAACATTGGAAGTGCAAGTCAAAGGGAAAGAAATGCCCTATGAATTTTATGCTAATATTGATTTTGCAGGTTTAACTCTTGATTCTCTGAGACGTATGAATGCCTGCTCAATTCTTACAAACGAGTCCAAACCAAGACAAGCAAAGATAGCAGAAAAGTTCAAGTCATGCATCGAGGAAGCACTGAAAGAGCAAGAAGAATATAAAGGAAAAGAGTTGCTGGATGTCAAAGAAGAACCTGAAGATTGGTGAGAGATTGGAGCTGAAAAAGCTAGAGATGAAAACTGTTGAAGATTTTGCTGAAATCCAAAGATAAATCTTAGGGGGAGTACTGTTAGGGTTATTTCCTGTTTAAGATTTATTTTGTATTTGTTTATACATTTATGTATAGTTTAGGGTCTATTTTGTTATTTTCCCTAAAATGTATTTTGTCGCTTAAAGCATGTAGTGAGAGAGTGTGAGGAGAGAGTCTGATTCACATATTCACTTTAGAGAGAGAACTAAGTGTGTGTGATTTATTTTCTCCTACATTTGTACTTCAGATTTGCTTTGATCATCAAATACAAGAGAATTATTTAGTAATGAATTGTGTTTGTGATTGAACTGTGTTTGTGTATGAATCATTCTGATCATTGAGTGATATCATCGATCCAATTGAACCTATCAAAGGTTAAGCAATTGAAAGTTCATGAATATTGATTTAAGCACTAGGCCTGTTGATTTGGTTAAGACATTCAAAGTTCATGCTATACGAAACACTTTTTGGTATGGATGTAGTATGGGATGGTATTTCTCGTCTTCTTTGTAGGTGAAAGCTCTATGGCTAAAGTAAATATACATAACTTTCTGGTATGGATGTCGTATGGGATGGTATTTCTTGTAATAACTACTTGATTTGCCAAGAAGACTTTAGTCTACCTATGCTATATAGTAACTAATATGATTGTTGTGTATAGACCTTAATCCTAAAATTATGATTGATGCATTGTAAATTATTTCTTTAGAATGATAATATAGTTGTTTTGATATATGTTTTTTTATGCTTCATGATTTAAATGTTTTTTTTAACTGCAACAATGCCTTTTTCTTGTTTAATTATTTATTTATGTACTTCCATGTTGTTACAAATTGTATGAAAAATAGTATCACCCATTCAACCAAGTGAAATAGTGATAAATCAACTAATATATTGATATTTGTGAGTTTATGGAATTTGCTCTATGTTATGTATGTCTGATGAAACAACACGAGCTATCTTATGATTAATTTAAGCATCCTTAATGTTTTTTTATGTTTTTTATTATAGTCTATCTACATCGATGATCATACAAAACAATTATGGTCACAATACTTTTCCTTTTAATGCCTCATTTGACACTCATTGTGCACCATCAATTAACATATTTTTAATATAAAAAGGTATCTTTTTTAACCCGTGGGTACCATGGGTCACTAACATAGTTTTCTAATATGATTCTGTCAATTTCTTCTTGATGATCAGAAATTGTCTTTTCAGAACTATCATCTTGTTGTTCAATATCATCTTCAACTAGAACAATAGGTGGATCATCCTCAACAAGATTTTCAATTTGAACATCTTCATCATGAGCACCAGGTTGATCACCATCAATATCATCATCATCATTGTCACCTTGATCATCATCACCATTATCATCATTTTCCTCAGAACTTGTTTCATCGGGAATCACTGGTTCTTCTCCAACTAATTCATCCATATTAATTGGTTCATCAACCAAATTAACTTGATCAACATTATTAGCAATCAAACCAACAACCACATCCTTCATGTATTTAGTAATATCAGTCTCTAACCCACTGAAATTACTTCTAGCATTGGTTCTGGTTAGGTATGCAAACACCTTAGAGTCATGATGTAAAACTCTAAGTGTTGGTCCATTGTACACTCCAACTAGTTCTGAAAAAGATTGGTTGATCAAGCATTGAATAAATCTTGGATACATCAAGAATTTCTTCCTTCTATCTTCTTCTATATTCATCCTCAATCCATTGAATATATAGCTTGAAAGGTTCAACCCTCTATTCATAACCAATGACACCAATATTGATGCAGTCTTGTAAGTCATATCATTCCATCCAGATTTTCTCTTTAAAAGTGAATGTTGGATGCAATGAATGATAAATCTCTGATAGGTTCAATTGGATCGATATCGCTCAATGATCAGAATGATTAGTGCACAAACACAGTTCAATCAGCAACACAATTCATTACTTAATAATTCTCTTTGTATTGATGATCAAAGCAAATATTGTAGTACAAAATGCAGGAGAAAATAAATCACACACAGTTAACTCTCTCTCTAACGTGCAATTGTGATCTAGACTCTCTCACTAACATTCTCTTACTACATGCTTTATGCAACAATACATTAGGGAAAATAACAAAATTAACCCTAAACTATACAAAATGTATAAAACAAAGTACAAAGTAAATCTAAAATAGAAATAGACCCTAACAGTACTCCCCTAAGATTTATCTTTGGACTTCAACAAAATCTTCAGTTTTCAACACTTTGCTTTTTCAGCTTCAATCTCTCACCATTCTTCTGGTTCGTCTTTCACATCCAGCAACTGCTTTCCTTTATAATCTTCTTGTTCTTTTAAAGCCTCCTCAATGCAAGACTTGAACTTTTCAGCAATCTTGGCTTGTCTTGGCTTTGATTCATTCGTCAGAATGTCACAATTCTTCATTCTTTTCAGCGACTCCAAGTTAATACCTGCAAAGTCAATGTTAGCATAAAACACATGCGGTTTCGTCCTTCCTTTGACCTTCACCTCTAATGTACCCTTGGATGTCACTCTCATATACTCGATCTCCGGTATATCAATCTTCTCAAGGTTAGCATTAAGCAATGCCTTCCTTAATCGGATTTTCTCAGTAGCAGCCCCAATCACTTCGATCATGATCACAAACAATCTTCGATCTTCTTCAGCTACAGCATCTTTCAATTTTTCCATCTTGTAGTTTCGAAGAAAGTCAATGTAAGATGGATGTAGTTGTTTGAGTTCAAACGTACTAAATAAAGTGATCATGTCCTGATCCCAGTCATCCAAATTACGCACCAGTTTCAGCTCAAAAGTCTCTTGGTTGTAAAACACCTTCAAGATAGGCTTGTCGCTTGAGAACCTTCAATCACTTTCAAACCTGGATCTGTGACTTTATCAAAGTATTCGTCTGAGAACTCTTCCAAATACATGTCTCGCATAATCAACTTCTTTGCTTTCTTCGTTTTCTTCATCTTTACATATTCACTGTCTTCTTGTTGTCCTCTAAACTCCAAAAATTTAGGCAAACGACTCATCCCAGCATCTAGCAGCATTGCACATTTGTCACCACGCTCAGCATGCATGTGATTAATCAATCTTAGTGTGTGCAGCTCCTTCAAATCTTGCACTTGTAATTTGAAAATGCTCGAGTAATAATGGTAAACATCGCACAAACCATTAACTCTCTTAATCAGAAAAGCATCAAACACTTCATCATATTTCCAAGCGATAATCTTCACATTTTTGGACTTGGCCGGCACGATCATCGAATCAAGAAGTTCAGCAACTGACTGACCCTTACTCAGCAGTGATCTCACAACATCACCTGATGTGGCAGATTTGTGCCATGATTCTCGTACATCCACTGGAATGTTATATGCTTTCTTCTCACTCGGAAACATGTCTATCAATTCTTTTCTCTTTTTGTGTGCATCTTCTTGTAAAGCCATCACGGTAATCTCTTTGGGTTCGAGCACTTTGTATCTCTTTGTCAGCTCATAATATTGCGGATTGTTGTAATCTAAGAAAAACATCCGATTATGCATCTTCTCCGTCTTCATAAAACTTACCACAATCTTTTTCAGTGATTCTCATTTCAGCCTCTTCAATGTTTTGAAAGGATAGTTCCACGAACTCAGCCATTCGCGCATATTCCGGGTTGACATCTCCTCTGGATCTTGATGATAAAGTTCTTCAGGAGGTAAATCATCAATGTTCAGGCTCTCTTGCAGAGGCGTCCATTCACCCATTTCTACGACAAATTCTTTCTCATCAGCAGTCACCTTATCCTGCGCATTCAGACATTTCTCATACTCTTCATTGATTTGACTCACAGTAAGCTCATTCAAGTACACTGGATTATACTTCATCTTCTCTAAGTAAGCAAAACGTTCAGGAAGATCAACCGGTATCTCATCATCTGGATTAGCCTCAGGTACAGAGTCAGTGAAATCTATATCATCTAAATCCTCAAGTGCCTCTATCATTGGTGCAGTTTCAGTTTGAATCGGCTCAAACTGAATTGCTTCTTCAGTAACAGTTTCTGGCACATTCTCAACAACTTCAACTACCTTTGGTACTTCAGCTACCAATACAGATTCAGATTGAATCGACTCAATCTGAACTGTTTCTCCAGTTTCAGTCTCCTTTACTATCTCTGTCACCTTTGCCACCGCAGATACATCAGTTTCAATTACAGATTCAGATTGAATCGGCTCAATCTGAACTGTTTTTTCTGTTCTAGCCTTCTTAGAAACTTCATCTTCTTTTACCATTTCAGGCACATCATCCAGTTTACGTTTTCCCTTAGCTTTGTCAAGATTGACAGTATCAACAGCTTCATCGGGAATTGGAATTGCAGTATCAATTCTTTCGCCCACATTCTTTGTTCCATGAGCTCTAGTATAATAAACTTTAGCATCTGGTGAAGGCTCAGCAACTTCCATCACATCATCTGAGAAGTCTTTATCTGATGTAGAACTAGATTTCTTTGGTTTGGCATCTTCCAACCATTTTTCTAACATCTCCTTCTCAGCATTAAGAGTATTGCATTAAGCAGATAACTCTTTGTAATCCTCTTTCAACTTTTCATGATCATCCTTCAATTTTTCATGATCAGCATCCAATTCTTTGAACGTTTCCAAGTTCTTCTGATGAATAGCCCAAAATTCTTCCAACCTCTTTTTCTTTCTTTCATTTGATGCTTTCAACAACTCATTGGCTTCCAGTAACTGGGCTACCATCTTTTCTAACTCAACAATTTTCTCTTTATCTTCATTCACACTTGAACCAACTTTTGGTGAAGACTCCAAAGGTTGTTCGATTTGCATAACTGCTGGAGATGAAGTGGTGGGGATATCTACAGGATCAGAAACAGTAATGCCAACATCAGTGTCATCAACTACCTGTTCAACAGTTTCCACTTCGGCAATTACTTCTTGAGCAATCTGAACAATGTCCACTAACTCAGGCACATTTACATCTTCAATTATACTCGGTTCCTCCACAACAATAGGATCAATCACAGGTTTTGATCTTCGTGATCTAACATACTGCACTGTGATCTCCTTAGGAACTTCAACAGAAATCTCTTCTACTGCTTTCTCTACCTCAACAGGTTCATCAGTCATCATTGGTTCTATAGTTTCAACATTCTCAGTCTCAATCTCAGTTGGTTCATCCATCTCAACATTCTCTGCCTCCTCATGAACTGATTCAGCACTTTCTTCTTCTATAGTATCATCATTTCCTCCATCACCATCATCACCACTATTATCATCATCATCACTTTCACTATCCTCCTCATCATCACCAATATCACTTTCACTCTCATTTTCATCATGTTCTTCAACTTCTGGATGACGAGCAATGTACTCATCATCATCTAACAAGTTATCAGGCACCTCATCAACTAGGTCCTGTGGATTCACAATCTCTCCATGTGATATGTGATGATATACTACTTCAATATCCTCCATATTGTTTGCTATATCCCGCATATAGTCAAACAGTTCAACATTTACAACATTGCCTATACTCATCTTCCTGAATGATAAATCATTCATGTCCTAAGTATACAATATTCCTCCACTAAATCCTTCTTCTCGGATGTTTGGATATGCAACATTGATCATAAGTTGCAAGAATCTCGGATACATGAGAAACTTGAACCTCTTTCCTTTTACCAAATTGAATACTAACCCTTTCATAATCCACTTCGACATGTTGAAAGGTTTGTTCTCTGCAATAGCAACAATCGGGGATGAAATGTCAGAAGGGAAGTTATCAAACCCAGCACTCCTTCTAGACATGCACTGTTGAATCACATAACAGAGCAATTTCCACTTCTTCCCGAGTCTGGCTCTAACAAACTGCTGCTTGGGGAATATGGGAGAATGACCCATATTGATAAAACAAGCTTGGCACTCAGCAGTTGTCTGCTCATCAGTTGCACCAGCTTCATCATCATCAATCCTTAGAGCTGTTCTGATAGACTCCTCAGATACATTCAACTGTAAATCTCTTGTAATATTCCCTCTTACCACTATCACACCATCTTCATTTGTAACAACCTCAGCCGTTCTCCAAAAACTCTTGATGAGTCTAGCATAGATCACAGGCTTCGCACACATAGCATACACATATTTGGTTCTCTTGATAAATCTGATCATATCTCTATAACCCTCTGTTTCTGGAATAACTTCATCTAAACATGCAACCAAATTATGCTTTGGTTCAAACTTGAGATTCTCCATCTGGTTTGACAAAAACAAGACATATGAGTTAGATTTTTCATTCAAAAATAACAAATTTGCATAAGTGTTTAAACAAAAAGTTACAATGTAGAACAATCACATGATCAATTTATCACCTAAGTTATACTATCAATCAGATTTTCACCATTTTGGTTAACATAACTTTTGGAAATTTAATGATCATACAATATTTTACACTTAACAGTAAAAACACTTAAGAGCATAAATCTGAAATTTGTATGATGAAGTTGAATAACATGTTTTAGTTCAGTTTTAACATTGATTTGTCACTTCTTAACACACATTTCATCATTTTGAAGTTAACGCTTAAGAACATTCAATAGGTCATCAGTGGCGGTTCGACAGTTATGAGCAAATTTGAGTTGATTTAGTTGATTTTAAACAATTTGATGCAAATTGATGCTTGATTGTTGATGATCGACAGTTATTACACCTAGTACAACATTCGATTTCAGTTTTAACACACAAAATCAAAGTGTCGATTCAGTGATCAAGTACTGTTCATCATCGTTTTTCGTTTTTAACGAACGATTTACAGGTTTATCAAGGTCGAAACATGTAAATTATACCTTATTCAATCAATCAAACTTGTTACAGAACAATTGATTGAACAAAAATATGAACGATTTGAGGTACAGGGGATTTTGCTTGAAAACTTTGGTGAAAAATGATAAGTGTTGTGAAGAGGCGGGTATTTATATGGTTGAAAATTAGGTCAAACAAATTGGGACGGGTCAACAATTTGGGACGGGTAAACATTAAAAAGCCCAATAAGCCTGGACGGGTCATTCACTATTGAGCCGCGTCAAACATTGTTAGGAAGGGTCAAGTACTTTGGGACGAGTCACAACATGGAACGGGTCAACATAAAAACATGTAAAACACTTGGACGGGTCAGTCACTGTAGAGACGGGTAAGACACTGTATAGACGGGTAAAGGTTAGGAACAACTACACCTGTTTTGGTTTTACCCATCACCCGGCTGCATAGTAGTCTTCTTTATCACCCGACTTGCACAATGACCTTTGTTCATTACCCGGCTGCATAGTGATCTTCTTCATCACCCGGCTTGCTTTTCTTCATCACCCGGCAACACAGTTGTAATACTTACCCGGCTGCATAGTGTTCTTCACTTACGCGGCTGGATAAAGACTTCATTCTTTTACCCGGCTGTACAGTGTCAACACTTCTTCACCCGGCTGTATAGTAACATACAACTTGTCACCCGACTTCATTTGTTCTTTCACCCGGCTACCTTCTTTCACACAATCACCCGGCTCATATCAGACATCACTACTTTAACCGGCTGAATAGTGTCTTCATTACCCGGCTAAACAGTTGTTTCTGATATTTTCACCCGGTGACAACACTTTGACAAAATTTTTATTTTCTCGTCTGTTGACTTTTCAACTGCATTTATTGCACCTGCAAACATTCTCGACATGTTAATTAGACAAGACATCCTTATTAGGGTTTGTCACATTAATAATCAACAACATTAAACATGCAACAAATTTAATTCTCATAAATTCTTTTTCTTTTTCTTTGATTTTCTCACAAAAAATGTTTTTGCACAACCAATATTTCTATATCCCGAAGCAATTTCTTAAAAAAAAACATCACAAGAGCTTGGGTTTGTTTTTAACACATCCAATACATTTGCTTTTCATACCACATAATCTTGTTCATTCAAAACACATTTATTCAAAAATATTTTTGGATTTTTTGTAAATGTTTTTCTTCTTCAATTATTCTCCCCCTAAACTTGAAATTTCTTGAAATTTTTAAGTTTAAACAAGGATGTCGATGTGTCAATAAAGATTCCATACATTATCTGAACATGTTTTGCAAGTTTTGAATAGACATTTGACTTATGCTTGATTGGGTGATGATATGAAAACATACCAATTAGCTCGAGTTGACACACTTACTTTTTCAGTATCATGATGCGATTATGGTTCGATTAAAATGACTTATGTGACCCACATGTATACATATGTCAACATATTTCCTTATCAAACACTACCTGAATGCATATTGCACAAAAACCTGGTCACTTACAATCATAAACAGTGTGGAATCTGGGTTCTATTCGGTTTTGGTCCACTTTGGGACTTCTTTTGATTCCATTTTGGAATTTTAATTTCCTATCGTTCCCCTTGGGAATCTTCATCCTTTTTGGAATTTTTGTTTGGTGATGGTCCACATTTGGGACTCTTTTTGTTCCAACTTTGGGAATCTTGTGACACCCCGCCCGGCGGCGGAAAACACCGGGCACGTCAAGTGAATCGGATATCAAAGTACAAAGCACATGGCACACTAAATGCATCTTTTAGTATTAATTAAGTAATAATGTCGTGACAAAATAAGGCAAACGAACAGTCTTAAAATTGTAACAGAAACCGTCAAATAAATATTGTTTATTGTCTTTTTATTCTAGGTCCGAAGCATCCTACGTGTCTTGAACCAAAATCGTATCAAACTTCACCTGAAAAACATGTAAAATAAGTTAGCTAAAGAATTAGCTAGTGAGTAAAACACAATTAATAGTACATAGTATAAATTCCGAGATCATTATAGATTGTGTTTCGCAATCTCATGTGCATAGCAATTTCGTCATATATATCTCAACCATGACCATAGAAACACATAGAAACAAGTATCATAGACCCCCCGGTTTTCCTTTAGCAACAAGTCATGAGGAACCAACTCATGTTACATTTATTGATAACTATCGTTTAACCATCGTTTAACCGTCTCGATATGCAAGTTATCAAAAATGTTTAAGCATCTAAGGGACATAGCAACGTAGCAACGTAGCAACAAGCATCACATGTAGTAACTAGTAACATAGAATCAACCAAAGAATCGCCGGGTCAAAATCACCTATCAGGCCATTAATGTAGGTGGGCTTGTCAAGCCATTAGCACTAACATTGTACCGGTGGAAATTACAAGATAATATAACTAATATTGACTTCTCAAAGCAATGAACCTTTCCTCTAACTTAGGATCAAGGTTATTTTCAAATTTTTGATTTCTCACCATCAAAGCTCTCGGCTTAAAATTGTTAACCTGCACATTTCTTGATGGAAATTCATTAAAACAGAATTGTTTTGTTTAAAAGTTCTCAAATCAGGAGAATGACTTTGATTAAATTTTTGAAAACCAAAAGATTGATTTCTTTGAAAATTTGGAGGCAGAGTCATTTCTCTTGATGAGTTTTTCCAAAAGAAACAATCTTTTGTGTCATGATTTCTTCTTTCACAAATATCACAGAATTTGTTATAAAAACATTCTTCTGAAGAATGATTTCTTTTGTCACAGTAACTGCAGTACCTTTTAAGAAACATTCAGCAGTAACATGATTATAACGATCACAAATCTCACAATGTTTCTTGCTAATCCTAAAGAGCCGATTGTTAACTTTTGATGTTGAACCCACTCGTGATTCATTATCAGTTTTGTTCGGTTTTAAGTTAACTTGATTCTTTTGTGGAGATTTTGATTGTGATTTTGCTTGCTTGGGAACTTGGTTCGATTTTTAACCATCTTGTTTGGTTACCTTCATTGGTTCAATTCTTTTATCATTGACAGCGGAAGACTTAGGACCTGAACCTGTTTTCAGACCAGAGTTAGATTTGATTGAAGAATTGATTGGTTTACCATAAGATCCGTTCAGATCGAAAGTTCCTGCAGACACAAACTGAATTGTTTTACCTTTTGACACTTTCCTCTTGACAGGTTTGACATTGTCAGTTTTAACAGTTTGAACTTTGGTGTTGTCATTCGATTTTATGACACTTTTACCTTTTGACTATTTCGTTTTAGATTGATTGACTGTTAATTTCGATTTCTGCACCTTCCCTTTTGAAACTTCAGCCTGTTTCACTTCTTTCTTCTTGATCAGTTGATCAGCAACTTTTGCCTTTTGTTCATTCTTCCATTTGATGTATTCTGGATCATTATATCCTGAAAATTCAGCTTCATCCTTCACTTTTTCTTCATGCTTGGGATTCAGTTCAGGATATTCAACAAGTTGAATCAGAACAGGCTCTGATTTGTTGCTAGCTTCATCATCAGCTTCAGTCGTCACAGCATCATCTTCTTTCAAACTTTCAATCAACACTTCAGATCCTTCGGATTCGGATTTACTTCTTTGAATTTCTTTGAATTTTCGTTCATTTTCAGGTGAATGATCAAATTCATTGAAGTTTTCAGGTAAAGTTTGAGTGATTGATTTAGGCATTGGTTCATGAGTGAAACCTAATCCTAGTTTGCTTTTGTTACCTCTTTCACTTATAAGTTGTTTAACCATAGTTTTACAACTTTTCACCTTTGTTAATTCCACTTGCGTGACAGCATGAGCAACTTTTTCTTGTTTAAAGTTCTTTGTCATTTCTTCAAGTTGTTTTGTTACGAGTTCCAGATCCTTTAAGGTTTTGTTCCATGATTCTTTAAGTGACAAAATCTTCTCATCAGAAATTTTGTGATCAATTTTAAGTTGTTCATGAATTTTTTCATGTTTGCTTAATTTATCACCAATTTTAAACGAATGAGTACGATAATGTTCTACTTGTTGAATGCATTGTTCAGAACATAACCTACCTCTAACATCATCAGGCAAAGGAACATAGTTAGGAGGTAAATCAGTACTAACCTTTGGTTGTTCAGCAGATGATGAAGACTCATTGGATGTAGCCATCAGCGCAATTTCTGGTTCAGATTCTTCAACAGGATCTGATTTTGCACTCCAATCATATTCCTCAGAATCTTCACTCACAGTATCAGACACTTTACCATCCCCTTCTTCGGACCAATCTTCCTCAATTTCACAAACTAACGCCAAACTTGAAGTGAGATCAGATGTAAACTGTTCTGCATAAGCACTCCAGTCGTATCCATCTTTCACACTAACCACCAGTGCTTTGTCTGATCTTCTGGCTTCTTGCCTTCATCTTTCAGTTTTGGCATTGGAAGACTTTGATATGGGTTCTGTAAGAAACGTTGATTCCTGTGTTGATAGCTTGAAGACTGTTGCGAGCTTTGACCTTGACCTTGATTCTGTCCGCTTGAACTTGCTTGATCATTGTAGTTCTGATTCTTAGGAACCTTGCATTCCCTAGAAAAATGACCATAGCAGTTACAGTTGAAACATCTGGCCTTTGATTTGTCAAAACCAACCGTCTTGTTTGCATGTGGCTTGAAGCTTCGGTTAACATATGCATGTTTCTGTGTTCGATATGCAACCATAACCATTTGCCAATTCAAATCCATTTCCTCAACATCATCAGGATCCATTTCAAAAAGATCTTGAAGTACGACATCCATCTGAGACAAATGACGTCCTTGATAAGCTTGAAAGCTTGCCATGAACGCAGTAAATGCAGTCTTGGTCTCGTCATCTTGTAAAAAAATGTTCATTACATCTTTTACTTTGGCTTGAACAGTAGAACTTTGACTATCAGACTGAGATTTCACATTTTGACTTTATACTTGAGTTCTTGGTGGAGATTGAGGCTGAGAATAAGTTGGTGAATTTGGAATGTATGACGAATCAGTATAAAAACTTGCACCAACAAATAGATCACCCTCATCAACAATCTTCGCATATTCTTGAGCCAGAAAGGCATTCTCCACTGTGTTAGCAGGATTCACAATGTACTTGTACTGAGCATGTGAACCAGTTCTATCAGTATTTCTAGAACTTTCATCAATCTCTACTTCCTCTATCTTTGCAATGAGCAGATCCAAATCCATCGGAAACTTTTCAGTATGTTTCAGTAGTGTCACAGTCTGTTTCCATGATGTTGGAAGAGCACATAGTAATCTGTCATTCAGGTCTTGGAGATCTGTCTTTGCACCCACATTAGTCATTTCAGTAGTCAAATGAACAAACCTATTCATCATCTGGTGCACAGACTCTCCAGCAATATGTTCAAATAACTCCAATTGTCTCTTCAGCTTTTGTTTCTTCAGACTCCTGAGTTGTTCACCTCCTTCACAGATTGACTTCAAAGCTTTGAACAATGTATAGCCCGTTTGATAAGCATCCAACCTTGACAGTACTTGTAGTGGCAGTCCTTTACACATCAAAGAGTAGGCTTTGCTATCATTCTTTACTTTTCTTAAGTCTTCTGCTGATAAATTATCTTCTGGATAAGGTTCAGTAGAGTCTTTGGTGTAGGTACTTGCACTATCAGGAGCTGTCTGTGTAGGTATGTGAGGACCCTTATCAATTGACTTCCAAAGATCATTGTCAATTGAGCAAAGATGATGCTTTAGTCTAATTGTCCAATTCTTGAAATCTGCACGGTTGACAAGTCTAGGAACACGGTTATCAGAGTCATCATTAGGTGTCATTTTAACAATTTTTAAAGAAAATATTTTTGTGTTTTTTTTTTAAATATTTTTGAAAAGAAATAGTTAAAATACTAAAATAAAGACAAGTAAATAATGACAAGATAAGATAACAAGGATTAAAACAACTAAAATTGAGTCACACGGCTGAACAGTGAAAATTCTCCGGTTGAACAGTAACTTTTCTTCTTCACCCGGCTGAGAATGGTCTTCACCCGTCTAAACAGTCACACGGCTCAACAGTTGTACGTCTTCAATGCTTGTAATCTTCACCCGGCAGAACAGTTACCCGGCTGAACAGTTAAACTTCACACGGCTGAAATCTTGACCCGGCTAGAACTTGACACGGCAATAAGGTTTACACGGCTGAACAGTAGTTGATCACACGGCAGCAAAGTTCTTTACCCGACTGATCTTTACCCGGCTGAATAGTTGATCACCCGGCTGAACAGTTGTCTTTACCCGTCTGAAAGGTTCTTCACACGGCTAAACAGTGCTCTCACCCGGCTGAACAGTACAACCTTTTTCAAGCAAATTCTTCACCTGTCTAGACTAAAATCCTTTACACGGCTGCACAGGACCTAATTTGTTCACAAATCTAAGTCCAAAGGAATTTGCCTAAGTCAAAATAGTCACCCGACTAGTTAATCTTCAACCAGTTCATCCTGTTCATCATCTTCGTCAAGTGAATTTTTCTGATTCTAACAAAAACTTGTCCAATTTCTTCAAAAATCACACCCAATCAGTGAAATGATCCGATTATCAATCCCTAATCTCAATCAATCCAAAACATGATCAAATTTTGATGAATTTGAGCAAAATTTTGATCGAACAGTAACTTTCTATCTCTTCTTAATTCCTCAGATCTGATGATAATCTGATGGAATTTGCACAATTGTTGTGAATTAGAAGTGATTGCGATGATAAATCACAACTAAAAACAGCAACAACTCATTCAGATCATGATTTTGAGCAATATTGTAGTGTTTTTGCTTGATGAATAGCGAAGAACACAATACCAATAGCTCTGATACCAATTGATAGGTTCAATTGGATCGATATCGCTCAATGATCAGAATGATTAGTACACAAACTCAGTTCAATCAGCAACACAATTCATTACTTAATAATTCTCTTTGTATTGATGATCAAAGCAAATATTATAGTACAAAATGCAGGAGAAAATAAATCACACACAGTTAACTCTCTCTCTAACGTGCAATTGTGATCTAGACTCTCTCACTAACATTCTCTTACTACATGCTTTATGCAACAATACATTAGGGAAAATAACAAAATTAACCCTAAACTATACAAAATATATAAAACAAAGTAGAAAGTAAATCTTAAACAGAAATAGACCCTAACAATCTCCATCTAGAACTGATTTGACCTTCAGCATTTGCTTTCTTACTGGACCTCCTTCATATATAATGTCTTCAAAACATTGTAATATATCAGCCTCATCAAATTCAACAGGATAATTTCCATCCTCTCCAAATCTTAAACATATTTTGATGCTAGCTTCAGTGACTATCAACTCTCTGCCTTCTGCAAATTCACCCCTTTTTCTAGTCACTCCATCAACTGATTCAACTATGGCTGTTCTCCAAAACCTCTTTATAAATCTTGAGATTATCAGAGGATCAACACACATAGCATATGATAATTTGGTCCTTGACAAAAATTGTATAGCTTCAAGAAATTGTTCTTTGTCTGCTGGAACATCATGTCTTAGATAAGCAACAACATTATGCTCTTTCACAAATTTTAAATCAGCCATTTGACATGTTTTAGTTGTAAATCACTTTCATTATAGATGATTTATAACTAAATCTTGAAAATCTATGATTTTGTTCGATCCGCGGACAATAGTGTCATCCGCACATCACTTGATATGCATGTTACAGTAGCATCTGCACATCTCTCAAACACTTAGACAGTTTCAAGATTTTCTTCATCTCTCTTGATATTGTACTTAGAACAATACTCAGAGATCATTGATTGATCAATGGGCAACAATTCTTAGTACTTGTGACAATTTTATCAATTTTCCTTTTGATTTTTCCTTGCACATATGCACACAAACAAATTAAATCACCAGTTCACATGATATGTAATATCAATGATAGCATTTATGAACATCAAATTTAATGATAGTGAATTAAATGATTCTGACAGTGATTTCAGTGATTTCAGTTGATCTGCGGATCACAGTTTCAACTGATCTGCGGCCAACAGTGTTCGCACATCTCGATCTACGAAAAACAATGTCCACACATATTTGACAGTTTCACTGTTTCATTTGATCTGTGAGCAATAGTGTTCGCACATCTTGATTTGTTTATTCAGAAAACATCTTTCACAAACATAATTTGGTCTGTTGATCATTCCATAACATGTGCAATTGTACTCTACAGAGAACAAATTTTAAGAAACGAAATGTATTTGCACATTACACACATTCAATCTATTTTCATAATACCACATCCACCAATCCAGTTTTTCTTATGAAACATTATATGAATATGACATTTTCTCCCCCTAAAGTTTTAATTTTGTAAGAGAAGAAAATTTGAACTTTACTCATGATCAAATATGAATCAATCACATGTATGATAAAAGCCACCATTATTCTTATATCATTTTGACAAGGAAGTACCTTTTAAGAACAAAATTATGTAAGCAAAGAGATCATATCACATCAATAATCTTCACACAACAAAAGAAATTTTTTAATAGACATAGACAATTTTTCACTTTGTAAGATGGGCATAAAGCTTATAACACACTTACTTTTCAACACTTAGTGATATATTATCATGTTTTGGTTTGATTAAGTATGTAATCCACACTTAGTATCATCTTAGAAGATCCACTAACTTCAAAAAACATACAAGCAAGCACTTTAACAATCAGGTCACTTACATTGTAATCCATGGAGCCTTGGGTTATAAATTATTTGGTGGTTCCCCTTGGGAATCCTCTTTAATTTCCAATTTTTGGAATTGACACTGTTCCACTTTGGGAATCTTTTGACGCTGGTATTGTTCCACTTTTGAATCTTTTGTACATCTTGAGGTGTTCCAGGTCTGTAGATCACTACAACAAAGGAGACCTCGTGTGAAACTTCAGGTATGTGGGTACCACAACAAAGAAGTTCACAGATGCTTGCTCAACACGTATTCTATTGCCTCATTACCTGATATGTGTAAGTAACTTTTCAAGCAGTCTATCAGAAAAGTGAAAACTTCTCCAATGCACTTAGATGGAACTTAACACACCTTGAACATTGAGAACTTTTTGTGTTATCACCAAGAAGTTTACTTTTCAGATTTACTGTTTTCAACTTACCCACACTAAACATTATGATCAGTCAGTCTTTATTGAGTTTGAAAACATATGTAAAAGACCAAGAATGTGATTTAAAATCATTTCTCTTATGTTTCTCAACCCAACATTCATCTTTTATCATGTACTCCTGTCACCTTTTATTTATATATTATTTTTTTTATTTTTTAATATTTTTTAATTTTTATTTAGATGGCAATGATCAATGATGATGGTTCATAATTGATCATACCAATGGCTTGAGCCAATTTGTTCTCAGTACTTACTTGTAGCAACACTATTAACCCTTTTTCAGAATTATCACGTAAAAAATGATATCTGATTTCTATGTGTTTGGTTTTAGAGTGTTGTACTGGATTACTTATGATGAAAATGGCTGCAGTATTATTAATATAGATTGGGGTTTTCAAGAAATTTAACCCATAGTCCAGCCGTTAGTTTTGACACCAAAGGACTTGTGAGCAACATGCTGAAGCAGCAATATATTCAGCCTCTAAAGTAGATACAGAAACATTGGTTTGTTTCTTATACTGCTATGAATTTAACCTTGGACCCAAAAATTGACATCCCCTAGAAGTTGATTTTCTATTTAGATTACATCCACCATAATCACTGTCAGTGTAAGCATGTAAATCAAAATTTCCCTCTTTAGGATACCACAAACCAAGTGCAGATTTTCCCTTGAGATATTTGAATATACGCTTGACAGCTTGTATGTGAGATTCCTTGGGATTTGCTTGATACCTAGCACACAAACAAACAGCAAACATAATGTCAGGTCTACTAGCAGTGAAATACATCAAAGATCCAAATAATGATCGATAGTATGTTTGATCCACAGATTTTCCACTTTCATCAGGCTCCATCTTGTGAGCTTTATCAAGTGGTGTTCTTATGGATTGAACATCTTCAAATGAGAAGTTCTTAAGAATCTTCTTGATGTATTTCTCTTGATTGATGAAAATTCCATCCTTTGCTTGGGTAACTTGTAATCCAAGAAAGAAATTCATTTCACCCATTGAGCTCATTTGGAATTTTGACTGCATGATAGACTCAAATTCAATGCAAAGCTCTTTACTTGTTGATCCAAATATGATGTCATCAACATAGATTTGAACTAAGAGAAGATCTTTGTTCTTTCTGTTCAAAAAAAAGAGTTTTGATCAATCCTGCCTCTTTTAAAACCATTCTGCATCAGATGAGATGACAAGGTTTCATACCACTTTCGTGGTGCTTGATGTAAGCCATAAAGAGCTTTGTCAAGTTTCATCACTTTATGTGGAAATTCCTTGTATTCAAATCCAGGAGGCTATTGAACATACACCTCTTCATTGATAACACCATATAAGAAAGCACATTTAACATCCATTTGATAAACTGTGAAGTTCATGTATGCAGAAAATGCAAGAAATATTCTGATAGCTTCTAGTCTTGCCACCGGTGCAAATACTTCTTCATAATCAATACCCTCTTCTTGAGTGTATCCTTGAGCTATCAATCTTGCTTTGTTCCTGATGACAATGCCACGTTCATATGATTTGTTTCGATATAACCAACGAGTACCAATGGCATATTGTCCTTCAGGTAAATCAACCAGTGTCCAAACATTCTGAATTTGAAATTGTAGCAGCTCCTCTTGCATAGCTTCAATCCAACTTGAATCTTTAAGAGCCTCAGAAATGTTGTTTGGAATTGTTTGAGATAAGAAACAGGAGTACAGACAAATATTTGCATTTTCATTCTTACTTCTGGTTATCCTTTCATTCGAGCTTCCAATTATATTAGATTGAGGATGATACTTGTGAATCCTAGTAGTAGGAACGTAATCAGCAACCACCTCATTTTCCAAATTTGTATAATTGAAATCTTGAATGGTTGTGGTATGAATAGATGGATCTGATTCATGTGGTGAATTATGAAAATAATTGTATCCCTCGTCATCTATCAATGCATCACTATCAGCTGATTGATTTGTTGGTGGAATACAATCATCAAAATTTGCATGAATATCTGGATTTGACAGATCATGGTACTTTGAGGGAAATGGTAAAATGACATCATCATCAGATTCTCCCACTGAGCTATAACCTGTAGAATCATCAACAGAATTAGAATTCAATGAAGTGGTCAAAGCATCTATGTCAAATAACCAAGCTGGACCATTTATGACCTTTGGAAAAG
Organism: Tagetes erecta; assembly: GCA_030867185.1. Taxonomy (NCBI): domain Eukaryota; kingdom Viridiplantae; phylum Streptophyta; class Magnoliopsida; order Asterales; family Asteraceae; genus Tagetes; species Tagetes erecta. The sequence continues at coordinate 11,923,187 of CM061497.1, forward strand.
AGTTTTCATGAAACTCAACATTCATTGATTCCTCAATAATGTTGTGTTTTGAAATGTAAACTCTATATGCAATGGATTGTGATAAATAACCTACAAAAAATCCGTCACAAGATTTTGCATAAAATTTAGCTAACTGATCAAGGGTATTTAACACAGATACAGGACAACCAAATGATCTAAAGAAACAAATTTGAGGTTTTCTTTTAAACAACAGTTCATATGGTGTTTTGTTATGATTTTTGACAATGAGACTTCTGTTTTGTACAAAACAAGTAGTTGATACAGCTTCTACCCAAAAAGTAATAAGCAGTTTTGAATCAACTAGGATTGTTCTTGCAGCTTCAATTAATGTCCTATTCTTGCGTTCTACAACTCCATTTTGTTATGGAGTTCTAGCAGCACTGAACTGTCTATCAATTCCTTTTCATGCACAGAAAGACTAAAACACATCATTTTTTAACTCAGTACCATTGTCACTTCTCATTAATTTGACTTTAGTATCAAATTGATTTTCAGTTTTAGTAACGAAAGTTTTCAGGATTTCAGCAGTTTCGCTCTTTTTGTTCATAAAGAATACCCAAGTGAATCTGGAAAAATCATCAATCACCACAAGACAGTATTGTTTCTTTGAAAGACTCAAAACGTTTATAGGGCCAAAGAGGTCCATGTGGAAAAGTTTAAGAGGTGTAACATTTGAATTAACAACTTTTTTCTTGTGTGATGTTCGATGTTGTTTTCCTTTTAAGCATGCAGAACACATGTCAATGACAGAAAACATCTTTTGAATTATTCCCACTACATGATCATGTTTAACCAGGTTATTCTTATTATTATAGTGAGTATGACCAAGACGTCTATGCCAAAGAACTAATTCATCAATGGATGCTTTTAAAAGCAGACATGTTTCTTGCATGTTGTCAGACAAAGAACATATATCCATCATGTTGTCAGACAAAGATGTCACACCCCCAAATTCCACTAACGGAGTTCTACCGTTTGAGGCGTGACAAACCAGGATCCAAGTCATTAATTAAACAAACGACTCTAAATGAGTTTAAAAATAACGTGTCTCAGTAAATGAGAAAACCAAACGTCAGAGTTTAACCGTTTAAAACAATGCGGAAGCATAAAATAAAGTAATACATATGCGCAAACACGCGCCCCAAAGTACAGGTTTAGAATGCAATAAATATAATTAAAATGTTTGAAACTATGCAGACCCATGATGCATGTCCTATTATGATGTTCAGCTAACCTTGGCCACCTGAGAAAAACACGCTAAAAAGTGTCAACGCTAGGTTGGTGAGTTCACAGGTTTAAACAACAATTCATAAACAAGTTTTCCAGATAATGTAAATCACATATATATCAGTAGGTAGCTAACCCAAGTTTTCATGTTACTCAAATGTTTCGAATCCGAGCTGACTGTTTATGTTGTGCCTTGTTACCATTGTTAACATTCAATGGCCCATGAGATTAGGACAATTCACACCTGCCCGGCTCCCAGCCGAGAGTGGGGTTTGTCAAACCCAGTAGTACTACCCGAACTTCCTCTCTATACCCCGTATATTAACGGTTCGAGATAATTGAAAGGACTTTCGTATGTTAAGTTTAACGTTCAGTAACCATGATGATATATAAGTAGATACAAAATCAAAAGTGTTTTCATGCGTGCTTTCTCCCCCAACAGGAAAATAGTAAAAAGGGGCCGTGAAACTCACCTTAGATGTGCAGCTACAAATAATTAGCAAAAATTGTAATTCCATGTTCGACCAACGACCTATTTGAGTTCTACTAGTTAGGTACAAATTACTCTAATAGAGGCCACGTCCGGTTTCACGTTCCCGGTTCGGTTTCATTCTAATCCCCAATATAAAATTGTCATGTAATAAAGATGGGTTTTGACATATGTCTCCAGCTAAAATGTTTAGATTATTAATTTAATAATCCATTTAATCCACATGCGTTTCTTTCGGGTTGTCACACAATTATATATATACATATATCTTTCCTCACAAAATAAATATATTTCACATACATGTTATTATGTCATTTTAATCTACTCTTAAGCTTGTTTCTTATCATACTCGTATTTTCATTATCATTCAAGCATCATGAAGTTATCACTTATTCATGACCATTTTATGAAGTCATCATATTATCATATCATTCAATTATCACATTACTAACAACAAATATTATCCATTTTACTAGGTACATACATCCCTATATATCAACACCCATATCATAACTATATATGATTTCATTTACTAATTGTTACCACTTCAAACACAATTTGCACCCACATGATCATGCATACTTTACCTTAAATATATACACATACATGCACACCACACATATATTACTATCAGTATACACATCACATACACCAACAAGATCTCATACTTCATACCCAACATTTATCATCTTCTACAATTAACATTTGACCTATTCATATGCATACATACAAATCGCCAAATATATATATATATATTATATATATATATATATATATATATATATATATATATATATATATCCATCCTAGCTTAACATCATTCTTACTCTAACACATATTATGATTTCTTTCAAACAAAAAAAAATAAACTTGTAATAACATACAACTTACAAATTCAAATCATCAATCACTTAGACTCAATATCATCACTACGTATACATATCTACACATATCTACATATTTTAATTCACACATATACCTTCATTATATCAATCTCACACATAGATATGTATATACATACACATCCTATTGTATACCACACAGTCAATCAACCTATATACATCGCATATATAAACATCCCGACATACGTTTAATTCGATTAAATCCAAACCGTAACCGAGACCGGAATCGTAACGAACCGAAACTATAAAGCGGGTTATCAAAACTTACGTACCAGACCGCTTACGCGGTGCTTCGTCGGTATTCGTATAGCTCACTGTTGGCAGTCAATGGCGGTGTCCGAGTGGTAACAGTGTGTAACGCCCGCCTTTCGGCAAGCACCACAGTTGGCATTCATAAGCATAAAACAACCATAGTTTAAATAAAATCATAAATGCAGCGGAATACTTGTTTAAAAATATCATTACATCGTCATAATTGTCTTAATGCATCATTCAATCATTACAGAACGTAAGTTTAATCTTAAATGAATTTTCTTTAATGCCAGTCTTCAGTAAGCCCCTAGCTCTCGCCAAGCAGCTCCTTTAATCACCAAACCTGCACATCAATCTAACATGCATACAAAAGTCAGCTACGCTGAGTGAGTTCTAGTTTTATTAAATGCCTCCTGCTGATCTTTCCCCCAATCAAATACAACCTTCTTTCTTGTCAACTTCGTTAGCGGGGAGGCTATTCTGGAGAAATCTTTGATGAATCTTCTATAATAACCCGCCAACCCAAGAAACTACGGATCTCGGACGGCGTCTTGAGAATTTCCCACTTCATAACTGCCTCAATCTTCGATGGGCCAACCATGATCCCCTCGTGGTTTATGACATGCCCCAAAAACTGAACTTCTAGTAACCAAAAGGCACACTTCGAGAACTTAGCATACAATTTCTCCTTCTGCAGCATCTCTAATACTTCCTTCCAATGGCACGCATGATCGCCTTCGTTCTTAGAGTAAATTAAAATGTCGTCGATAAATACAATCACAGACCTATCCAACATTGGTCTACACACGCGATTCATCAAATCCATAAACGCGGCTGGCGCGTTAGTCAGTCTGAAGGACATGACCAAAAACTCATAATGTCTGTATCTCGTGCGGAATGCTGCCTTCGGTATATCTTGCTGTCTAATCTTCAGCTGATGATAACCGGAACGAAGGTCTATCTTTGAAAACCAACTTGCACCTTGCAGTGATCGAATAAGTCATCTATCCTGGGCAAAGGGTAACGATTCTTCACAGTCAATTTGTTTAATTCCCTATAGTCGATACACATCCTCATGCTTCCATCTTTCTTTATAACAAACAACATTGGCGCTCCTCAGGGAGAAGTGCTCGGTCGGATAAAGCCTTTGTCTAGCAACTCCTTCAGTTGCGTCATCAATTCCTTCATTTCACTTGGGGCTAAACGATATGGTGCTTTCGCCACTGGCTGTGCTCCCGGCACTAGGTCAACTTGAAATTCAATCTCTCTGTCGGGTGGTGTTCCGGGCAAATCTTCGGTAAATACATCAGGGAAATTGCAACTATCGGTACATCTGACAACTGTCTCGGTCCCTCCTCTACATCCTTAACATATGCTAGAAACGAGTTGCAGCCTTTGGTGAATTAGTCGGCTTGCTTTCATCATTGAGATCACTCGAGGAATCTTACTTTCTTGGTCACCATACACAGTTACGGGGCTTCCATCGGGAGCTTTCAAATGAACCACTCTCCCGCGACAACCTATGTTGGCATCAAACTTGGACAACCAATCCATCCCCAATATTACGTCGAAACTACCCAATGTCATAATGCATAAATCTGTAGGGAAACTACGCCCTAATAGAGTAATGGTACAATCTCCTATCATTTGATTTGACTCTAATGAGTTTACCCTCAGCTGTCTCTACGTCAAAAGACCGTTCTACTTTTCTAGAGGGAACTTTTAAGGCCGTATAAAACAAGGTAGATATAAAACTTCTACTAGCACCAAAATCAAATAACACAGATGCACAAATGTTCTTGACGAAAAACGTACCTGAATCGGCCTCTGGCTCCTTCCTCGCCTCCTTCCTAGTCATAGTAAAAGCCCTAGCAGTAGCCTTCGACTTATCTTCCCCCTTGTTGTCTCCAATGTTCACATGACAATTCTTACTCATATGACCCTGCTTACCACATCGGCTACATTTAACAGCCGCCTTACATTCAAAGGCACGATGGCCCGACTTCCCACACTTTGTAACACAGTCCTGACCCCATCCTACATTCCCCCGAGTGGGGTTTGCCACATTTTCCACAGTTGTCACTCCCATTCTGATTACGCACCATTGCCTGCTTTGCTTCAACCTTGACTCGCTTGTTATCATACTTCCTACCTTCATCACCCTCAACACCCTTCTTAGTGGGTTTATTCTTTTCAGCTTCGTTCATTTCTTTCATCATTTCCTTCAGAACCGCAGGCATAACATCAATCAGGACCTGGTGCACTTCGTGTGCAATAGCGTCCTTCAAATTTTGTCCGAGTTCGGAGGCTGGTACAACCTCAGCTTCAATCTCAGGGTCAGTCTCATCATTCTTTCTTGCGGGTTTTTTCATGCGCTTCCCCTCAAGGGCTTTCGTTGCCTTAGCATTAGCAGCCTCAGCAGAACTTCTAGTTACTCTTTTCGGTGCCATTTCTTACTCCCTATGAGATTCAAACACTCACGTTCGTCAGTCATGGCAATCCAGGACGTGATAAGTACTGTAACTTTCTAATGACAGTGGCCAGCTGTAATTATCTACTTACTTTACTGCTCACGTTCTAAACATACCCCTCCTGAGTCCCGTCAGTATTCAAATCTAGTCTAGTTCACATAAAGCATACTTGAGCATTCTAACACACATAGGCACGTAACATGTATAGGCACTAAACCTATTCTTCTACTCTTCTAACACTTGCTCATATCCTACAAGCTTTCTACAAGCATCTTACTTATCGTCCTATTGCATATATGCACAGTTCATCATCATATTTATCATCATTACTATTTACATCCATATAAGATTCATGACTTCTTTCATTTTCAGTTGCATAAACATGTCATATACAGCTTGTTGCTGTTCATTCTTTACTTCTTGGCGTGGAGCTAGCAGACTGGCATTTTTACTTTGGTCCCATTTTCAGTTTAAGTATTAGGTTTTTCTTTGAAAACATTTTACCCATTTTCTCTTAAACTTTGGCTCTGATACCAACTTGTAACGCCCGCCTTTCGGCAAGCACCACAGTTGGCATTCATAAGCATAAAACAACCATAGTTTAAATAAAATCATAAATGCAGCGGAATACTTGTTTAAAAATATCATTACATCGTCATAATTGTCTTAATGCATCATTCAATCATTACAGAACGTAAGTTTAATCTTAAATGAATTTTCTTCAATGCCAGTCTTCAGTAAGCCCCTAGCTCTCGCCAAGCAGCTCCTTTAATCACCAAACCTGCACATCAATCTAACATGCATACAAAAGTCAGCTACGCTGAGTGAGTTCTAGTTTTATAACATCTTTAGAAACATTCCATTATCATTCATGTAATACACGTAAATTGCATCATCATACCATACGTCACATTCGTATGACACACAATCATAATATCTTTATTTGTTAGTAAGTCATCATCGTATCCTCTTTGGTCATAAGAGACCCATTCTGCAGTCTTAACTGGTTTTATATGATCCCTAGTAGGATGCTTGACTGGTTTTATATGATCCCCAGTAGGATGCTTGACTGGTTTTATATGATCCCCAGTAGGATGCTTGACTGGTTTTATATGATCCCCAGTAGGATGCTTGTCTTCCGTTAAGGCATACATTCGTTTATATAATTATATATTTATATATATACAAGTATTTAATTACTTGTTTCTACATTATCATCATACATCACATAATAAAGTCCAACAGTCCAGGAAACATCTCGGTATGCATGTTAGCCTCAAAAATGTGTTTGAAACGGAAGTGAGGTCTAGAACTCACCTGATTCTTAGGTGATCTTGCTTGTTTGGACAAGGTTATGGTAGTGGTAATGGTGCACGATCTTGATTACCAGTTGTTTAACACCTTTTTCCTTCAGATTAACACTTGGATTACCAAAAATCTTGGTTTTCTTCTTCTTTGCCTTTTCTTTCAAAACAAGGGTTTTGTGTGTGTGTGTTGTTGTTGTGATGGTGAAGAATGTGAATGGGGGCTGGAAAATGTTGTTTAAGTAGTAGGGTTTCCATAATGGGGTAGGGTTTCAGGTGGGCTTGGGCTTTACTTAGGTAATTAGGCTATTTTAGGCAAGTATCTTAACTAAACCACTTACCATTTTGGGCCTAATTCATTCTTTCACCCTTAATGGCCCATAATTACATCATTAACATAACATATGTCGTAGACGTCACGCACCATTTTAATCACAGTTACTTAAATGCACATTCAGATAAGCATAAGCACGTAATTAAGTCTTACCATAAAAATCGGGGTGTTACACAATGGCAGTGGTGGTTCGCGTGGTTGTTGGTGACGTTGGACATCAGTGGTGACACAACCGGCGGTTATGGCGGCCCTCTACGGTGTTGACGAAGGCTGCTACGGTGTTCTGTGGTGCTTACCGGAGGTTGTTATCAGAGTAATATGATACGGTGACAAGATGAGCATTGTTAGGGTTTGTGATGAAGGAGATCGACTGGTGAAGGGATGGTTGTTATATAAGTTTTGTTTTAAATTTCATAATGGTCCCTTAGATTCCATTTATTACTAATATTCTCAAAGTTAATTAATTGAACTTTTAACTAATTACAAATTGAACCCCGTATCTTTTTACGACGTACATACATTTTATGAAATTATCTCGTTTCTTCTTCGGTACGTATTCGAGCCATGTGAATTACTACTTTCCAAAATTGCCAATGTTTGAACGTCTCTCGTTGTGATCCAATAGTTGCTCGAATTACTATCTTTTTTTGTAATAACCATTTATTTAGTATTTAGTTAATTTAATACTTTGGATTAATTATTGTGGTAAGGTACAAGATATAATTTCCAAGTTGAAAGAATTTGTTAAAGTTCGGTTAACGGCGTTACCCGAAATTGTCGGGTGTCACAAAAGAACTCATAAAACCACAACATTTACCTATATAATCACACAAAAAATATTTTGATCAAAAAATCAACTTTTTAAAAAATAATTTTTTTTAAATAAAACCACTACATTTACCTATATAATCACAGCAAAAACAAATTTGATCAAAAAATCAACTTTTTAAAAAATAAATTTTTTTTACATAAAACCACAACATTTACATATATAATCACACCAAAAACAAATTTGATCAAAAAATAAACTTTCAAAAAACCAACAAATTTTCACATAAAACCACAACATTTTACATATATTTAATCACAACAAACCAAACTTTCATCAAAAAATCAATTTTGAAAAAAATAAAAATTTCACATAAAACCACAACATTTACCTATATAATCACACCAAAACAGATTTGATCAAAAAATCAACGTTTAAAAATGATAAAAATTTTCACATAAAAGCACAACATTTACCTATATAATCACACCAAAAACAAATTTGATCAAAAAATCAACTTTCGAAACATACAAATTTTCACATAAAAGCACAACATTTACCTATATAATTACACCAAAAACAAATTTGATCAAAAAATCAACTTTCGAAACATAAAAAAATTTCATATAAAATCACAACATTTACCTATATAATCACACCAAAAACCAATTTGATAAAAAAATCAACTTTCAACCAAAGGTAACTCTTTTTTAGGGCTCAGGTAAGTAAGTTTACTCAGATTAACAACGACTCGATGTATCATTGATACAAATGGGTTGTTTGATTTTGGTTTCAGTTTTTTTTTACTGCATCTGAGAACTGAATACCAAGTCTATTAGTTAGGTGTAATATTTTGAATATGTGTTTGAAATTTGATAACTCTTCTTTTCAGGTAATGGATACATATGATTAGATAAAGATTGTTACTCATTATGGATTTTACATGTGAGTATTAACATTAGAAGAGTTTAAAGATTTTTAGTCATAATGGATTATACGTGTGATGTATGCATAAATTCTATATGGTTGATTTATATGTTAATGTGAATTGTGTGATGTATGCATAAATTATATATGGCTGATTTATATGTTAATGTGAATTCTGTGATTCAGTAATACTGATTTTTATTCTTGTTAATTTGGTTTATATGTTTGATGTTGTGGAGGGAAGAATGTTTTTGACTAATTTCTGGGTATGAAATCAAACAATCTTTACTTTCTATATGTTTGTCATATGTAAAAATATGTTCATATGTTTGATATGTACCGAATTGGTTAACCAGAAAGATAAGAATAAACAAGAAGATTTAGAATTATTGACCTAGGTTTTGGTATTAGTTTATGCTTAGTGTTGTAGACATTCAGTCCTGTTTTAGGCTTACATTACACTATAGATAACAAACAAGAACTTTAACTGATGTGCCAATAGTGAAATAGCTACTTGCAGAGATTATTAGTAAGCGTGTGCATTGAAATGAGGGAATGAAATGTATTTATGTTAAAGTTTGCATTTTTATTATGTAGGGTATGGATTTTACAACATATAAGATGAGGTCACATGTGAAGAAATGGCAATAGGTAATCTTATCAAGTTGTATAATCAAAGTTAGGTATCATCATCGTCATCTTCTATTAATCCTTCTAGCTAAGTAAGAACGCTTTCAAAATGTTATGTATGTTGAAGGTTATGCTCTTGATAGATTTGCTGAAAACCTTTGGGCTCTGTAACCAGCTCACCAGAACAAGGTTTTTTTTGTGCAACTGTTAGTTTATTTCTTACTGATTTAGGGGTTGTAATTTATCATGTACCATGCACTTGACCTGAAGATAATGAATTGTGAAGGTTATGCTCTTGATAATCAGGTTTGAGTTGTCATTTCAAACCTGTTTTGTTAAACGACCATATTTAGGTTGACGCGTTTAACCTGTTTGGTTAAATGGGTCAACATGTTTAAAATTATAATAAAAAGTAAATTTTATAAGGTCAACCCTGCAACTTGCTTATGTCGCTTTTAGTACTTGATTACATCTTATTTACAACCCATTTACAACATGTTTGATTCGGTTAGATGAATGGGTTATATGGGTCATGTATGAGTTACAAATTTTACGTGTGTATGGGTTTGGCGTTGACGTGTTCGACCCGAATAAATGTATGAGCCATGTTCAGTTTACAAGATTATAAGTGTGTGGGTTTTAGGGTTGATGTTCTTGACATGAAGAACATCTAAGAGTTAGGCATTTACAAGTAGTTGATGCAACAAGCTTCTCTTGGTTTGCCGGTTCTTGAATATATTGTCACTGACACACCTCTAAAGGTTATCATGTTACTTTATACAAAGAGAAACTGTAAAGATTTCATTTTTTTCTGAATAAAATAGGATTTAAATGCCCAAACATATCTGAGGCTTATGAACTTGCAGGTAGAAAAATGGGTTGATCCAAAGAACGGGCATGTAACAGGGAGGATAAAGCATCCTGATTCCCTATTCCGGGCCGTACAGTCATTGTGTCATCATTCTATGGTAAATGAAGTTGCTGTTGTGGCCCATTTTCCAGATGATGATATTGAAGATGTGGATGAGTATAGACAGGGAAAGCTAACATTACGGTTTTTTGTATGTGTTTGAAAGTTATCATTTGATACTGAATAATCAAAATCAGATAATCAACAGACTGTATAAGTACATCATTTTGATATGAAACCGATTGTCCCACACTGATATTTGATCCTTTAGTAATCAGTTGAATCTGGTATGAAACTGATTACCATTACTGATTATTTGACACTTAAATTAGCAAATAATTAGTAGGAGAATAAAGATAATTACAATAAATCTCTTCTACATAACAACTCCTAACTAATATACTTTTTCTACAATTGAGTATTGACAAGTTTCCATAATTCTCTCTTCTTTTCATTTAGTTTTTAGCAAGATGCAAGTGACTCATGTTTCGCAGACAATAACAAAGCACGCTATGAAAGAAAACTAATACATGTTCCAATAATCTTTTAGTTACACAATTGATCTTACTTGCTAGCTAACTTAGTATTGTTCATACTATCATCTCCGAATAGTCTTTTCAGAGTTTTAAATTAGATACACTTGTTTTTCGAAGTTACGTGAACTTGTTCAACAAACAACTGCTTGTATTCTTTGCCTATTTTAGCTTCAGCATTTGCTACAATACCTTCATAAGTTATTATAGGTTTGCAGGATGTAGTTTTTTGTTCTCTTTCGAAGGTTACGAGAACAAGTCTGCCTGCAACTTAAGGTATGAGGTTTAATTTTTACAATCTGGTTTTGATATATATGTATACAAGTTTCTGGTAGGTGGATTGTGTCAAAATTAAAATAAAACAATTATGTAATCACCTTGTTTTATACTCAATTGATTTGTGGTTGGTAATTTGCGTCATTAGCTTCTATATGTTGATGATTTCGGATTTATATGTTCTTACAAATATATATCTATGGTAGCTGTTGATAGTCATGTATAGGTCGTACTCACCGGTATGTCGGTGTTATATCTTTTGTATGTATTTTGTATTGTTTTGTATTAGCGAACCTACGGGCGAATATTCGCCCGTAGCACAGTATAGTTTTTGTGTTAGTATCGACCGGGCGAACCTGATTGTGCCCGGCGAAACTATATGGTTCGCTAGATAGATTCGCTGTCAGCGAATCTATCAGCGAACCTAAAACTGATATATATTGTAACCTTATCTTAATGCAAGGCAACTTTGACAAAAATCTTATCCAAACTCTTGTATCGTGTGTGTGTTTCCAGGAGGTGCTAGGAGCTTATATTAACTATCTTTGTAGCTAAATTACCTCTTGTTGTGTGGTTTTAATCTTGTTCTTGGTTGTTGGGTTATATGAGACTTTGTTTGTTTGAGTCAAGAGTGTTTTGTTGTAATACAAGTCATTATAGCACTGAAATCACGATCTTTATGGACCAACAATATGGTATCAGAGCCTTAGTGCTCTTGATTGTTTCATCCTAGAGAATTTTATGATGATTTTGGGGTTTTTGTGTCAAAACACTATTTGATTCCTTTCTGAACTGGTTTGTGTGTTTCTGTGTCGTATTTTGCTTGGGATTTGTCATATTTGGTCATAGGAAGCTTCTGAAACAAACGGGTCTACAAATGGTTATGTTTTGAAGCTGTTCTGTTAGTTTTCGTACTGAAACTGTTTTGTTCGTAACCCAGCAAACCTATCTGTTCTTCCAGCGAAACTGGTTGTTCATCCAGCGAATCTAGTACAAATCTTGTGTTCTGTGATTTTGTGTTTGTGGCTAGCGAATCTGACATTTTATCGAACGAAAGTTCACTTGTTTGGCTCATTGTGCAAGCGAAACTGCTGCCAAAATCATTTGAGCGAATCTGACAGCAAATCTGTCGAGCGAAACTGTGCTTGCTGGCCAGCGAATCTGTCTGTTTGTCTAGCGAATCTGCTAGTGAATCTGCCAGCGAATCTGTTTGTTCTTTGGGCAAATCTAATCCAGAGAATCTGTTTGTCTTCAGCGAATCTACAATCTGTTTAAAATTATGACTACATCTACTCTGAATATTAATGATCTGGATAGTGTTCAACCTAACAGGCCACCGAGGCTTGTTAGTGGTGAAAATTTTGAAGATTGGAAGAGGTGTTTGAAAGCTTTTTTCTACTACACTGACTATAATCAATGGGAGTCAATTGTAAATGGTCCGCATGTGCCAAAGACAGTTGAAGGAACTGTTACTTCAATAAACACTGATCCGAGTACTTTTACTGAAGGGGACACCAAGTTGCTTGATCGTGACAAAAAGGCACTCGGAGCATTGATACTTTGTTTGCATCAGGATATTTACAACAGGTTTGCTGAACACACAACTGCAAAAAGCTTGTATGATGCGTTGTGCGAGTTCTATGATGGTAATGAAGACTTGAAGTTGGATAGAAAGGCTCAAGCTGAGAAAGAGTTCAACTCATTTGTGGGGTATTCGCAAGAAAGTTTGACTGATATTACAAATCGATTTCTGTCTGTATCAAGTAATCTGAAAAAGTATGATGATAAGCTAGGAAATCATGAACAAGTCACAAAGCTGTTAGATTCACTTCCTCCTCAGTGGAGTCTTCAGATCAAATTGTTGAAACAAGAAAGAAACTTTCATGACTATAAGCTGATGGATGTTATAAACAAGCTGAAGTCATTTGATCTTGATGTGAAGAGAAGAGAATACAATCAGTCAATGATGGTTCCAAATATCCCTTCTCAGAATGCTGCACTTATTTCATCCGCTGCAAAACTCTCATATCTACAGTGCTGCAGTTGGAGGATCATCAAGTCATGTGTCTGTTAAATCTGTTGGTGCATCTAGAAATGCTGGTTCAAGCTCAAATGCATCTGTCACCACTCAGATTCCATCTGACACCATGGCTTTGTTTGGAATGTTTGTTCATAGCTATGAAGCTCTTGTCGCTGGTGAGTTAAAGGGAAAGGGGATGACTGTTGAAGATATGTATCAGGTGGATCCTGATGATCTTGAAGAAACCGACATCCAATGGCAAATGGCCATGCTTACTCTTCGTGCTAGGAGATTTATGGAAAGAACAGGAAGAAGAAGTTTTGGGAATCAGGGACAAAACAACAAGCTCGGGTATGACAAAGGGAAGCTGAGATGTTATAACTGTAAACAATTGGGTCACTTCAAAAGGGAATGTCCTTTACCAATTGTTACTGAACCAGTGAATTCTGGAAATCCGAGAACTGTTCCTGGTCAAGAAAGGCTTGAGGAAGTAAAATCAAGGAATGAAACTGCACTGCTCACCAACTTTGATTGGAGTGTAGAAATTGAAGAGACAAAGGAGGAAATCAATCATGCCCTAGTTGCTGAGATTGTTGAGAATGATGATAACTATATAAATTGCTTTGATCCCTTCAAAGAATTTTATAGTGAAGTTGAAGAAGAGAAATTGGAGAAAGTTGATGGAGACAAATCAGATGTTATTGTTCAAGGGCATCTGAATCACTCGGGATTGGTTTGTGAAGCTGCGGTAAATGAAATGAAGAATGATGAAGAGTCAAAGCTTAACTTGGAAGCCATGATTGAGAAGGCGAGGCTTGATGCTGTTGATGAATTCAAGAGGAACACTCCCTACTGCCAGTGTGATCGTGCCCTTGCTGCAGAAAAACTGGTAATTGGTCTTCCTTATGACGTTATTGAAGATATGTGTTCATCTGCTTGCAAAATTCGTTTAATTGGCATATATAAAGCTAATAAATTGTTAATGTCAAACGAAAACGAATTAAATAGAACTAACAAAGAACTTAAATTGAGTGAATCAAAATATTTTGTCAAATTAAGAGAAGCTTTGAAAGAAAATGAACATTTAAAAAGGTCTCTCTTGGAAAAGAATTGTGAAATAAACTATTTAACTTAGCAAGTCACTCTTGCTGAATTTGAAACAAGAAAACTCAAAAATAAACTGCAGCAATGGACAATATCTAGTATGAAAATGGAGGAACTCTGCAAGAAACAACGGGGGGCAAGAGTTAAGACAGGTTTGGGTCTTAAAAATGAAACATATGCATATCCCCCACCTAGTACCTTATGTTATTCTCCAACACCTATTCCTCATCCCTCAAATGAGTTGATACAAGAGATTATACAGAATGATACTAACAGCTCTATTGCAGGTTTAAGTGGAGTAAATCTTAAAGAGGTTAGAGAGGATTACGCCTATGGTGGGAGTACTGAGCTTGGTTGTTCTAGCAGTAGTGATTGTTCTAATTCTGATTCCAAGAACTCTGTTGAAGACATTAGTTTAATTAATTCTGTTTCTAGTAATGTGTTATGTTCAGAGAATTTTATGTTTAATAGTAATTTAGGGTGCACTTCTTCAAACCCTAATGTGTTGAATGATGATCTGATTGAAAATAAGTGTGTGAACGACAAAGATGAACTTTCAGGTCATGTCTCTGAAAGTCAAACCAAAACAAATTGCTTTCAAAAGTTCTTTACTCATCAAATTCCGTCTTTCACACCAGTGAGAATTTCAAAACCTAAATCTGAAACTGAAAAGGTAAAAGTCACAGCAGGTAAATCAAAAGAGCCTTATGACTCTTACAGTGATTGCAATTCTCAATTGTCTGAATGTGACGAAGAAATTGAAATGGATAAAATTCATGTTGATAAAGTTTCCAAAGTGGGTTTGAAATCTCATTGCTTTAAATGTGGAAATATTGATCATACTGTTAAGCAATGCCCTAAGTTAGTCAAAAACAGTTCAAAGCAAAAATCTTTTGGAAAAAGATTAAACACGTTTGTAAATAATTTCTTTTGTAATTCTTCATCTGTTTCACCACCCAAGTACACAAAAGCCTGGGTGCCAATTTCAAAAGTCTAACTTCTATATATTTCAATAAATGTCAGGAACATTCAAGTGCCGTTGTAAATAGTCATTAGCATATTGACAGCGGATGTTCCAGACATATGACAGGGTTGAAGGACCTGCTGACTAACTATCGGATTATCAATGGTGGATATGTTGCTTTTGCGGGAGACAAGAAAGGTGGTAAAATGATTGGTCAAGGAGAAGTCTCAAATGGTTCACTAACTTTGGAAGACGTCAACTATGTTCCTGAACTGGCATTCAATCTTCTCAGTGTATCACAAATCTGTGATAAGAATATCCCAGTGATGTTTCTTCCAAATGAATGTTTGTTCTTGAAGCCAGAGTTTTCTATTCCTGAAGAATTGGTGATCATGCGAGCTCCGAGACGAAATGATACATATATGCTGAATATGGGATCAAAAGAATCAACTTCCACCGTGACATGTCTCCTATCTAAAGCTTCATCTTTTGAATCTTTTCAATGGCATAGACGTTTAGGGCACATTAATTTTAAAATCCTAAATAAATTGGTTAAGAACAATTTGGTCAGGGGTTTACCACTTAAAGATTTTTCTGTGGTTGAGAAATGCATGGCTTGTGCTAAAGGAAAGCAGCACAAAAGGCCACATAAACTTAAAATTGAAAATTCTATCTCAGAACCCCTCGAATTGTTACATAATGATTTATTTGGTCCAATAAGTGTCAAATCTATTGCTAAGAAATCTTATTGCTTGGTTGTCACTGATGATTACTCTAGGTTTCTGGCATTCAAGAGTGAGACTACTGAAGAGCTAATGAAGCTGATTCCTCAAATCGAGGTTCTTGGAAAGCGAAAGGTTCAAGCCATCAGAAGCGATAACGGAACGGAATTCAGAAACCATATCTTCAACTCTTTCTATGAACAACGGGGTATTCTCAGACAGTTTAGCGCCGCACGAACACCACAACAAAATGGTGTTGCTGAAAGGAAGAATTGAACTCTTGTGGAGGCTGCTAGAACTATGCTGATTGAGTCAAAGCTTCCAATTATTTTCTGGGCAGAGGCAGTTAATTGTGCAGCTTATGTTCTGAATAGGGTACTGATTGTCAAAGAAAAGATGAAGACATCATACCAGCTGTTTCGAGGGATTAAGCCGTTGATTGATTTTCTGCGCCCCTTTGGATGTTCTTGTACTCTGTTGAATACTCAA
This sequence comes from Tagetes erecta, assembly GCA_030867185.1. Taxonomy (NCBI): domain Eukaryota; kingdom Viridiplantae; phylum Streptophyta; class Magnoliopsida; order Asterales; family Asteraceae; genus Tagetes; species Tagetes erecta. The sequence goes on from CM061497.1 coordinate 11,939,532, forward strand.
GATCAGAAAACGAAGTTTGGTGCTGTTTCGGATGAGTGCTTCTTTGTAGGATACTCGAACACACAAAAAGCGTATCGTATTTACAACAAGCGAACGCGGATTGTGCAAGAGTCCTATTATGTTGACTGGCAAGAGTCCTATTATGGTTTTATGATTCCACCACTATTTTCAAATCATTCAATCTTCCCGACTCTGACGATGATGACATCATTCCTCACTCATCAGTTTCTATGATTAACCATCCACCTCCACCTCCACAACCACAACCACAACCTTCAACTACACAATTACCCCCCACTTCATTTGACATTCCTCCACCTCCACCATCTCAAACTGTTCCAATTTCTCCATCAGACATTCCATCATCATCCACTTCCGTTCCAACATCTACCACTAATACAATTCCTCCAACCTCAGATACTCCCTCACAATCATCTAATCAAACATCCTCATCCCAAACCAACCCCTTGCTCCTCAACACAGACTTCAAAACTTTAAAAAATCATCCTCATGATTATATCATAGGATCAATTACTGATGGTGTGCGAACTCGGAGTCAGAGTGGTTTGATTAATGAATGTCTCTATGTTGCCTTTCTATCTCAAGTTGTTCCGAAGAATTATAAACAAGCACTTGAAGATCCTAGTTGGGTTGATGCCATGCAAATGGAACTGCAGCAATTTAGGAAGCTTAAAGTTTGGGAACTTGTTGATCTTCCTCCTAATAAGTGTCCCATCGGCACTAAGTGGGTTTTCCGAAAAAAGCCAGATGATCGCGGTGTTGTTATCAGAAACAAGGCCAGATTGGTTGTTCAAGGATTTGCTCAAAAGGAGGGGATTGAGTACACTAAAGTTTTTGCTCCAGTCGCTCGCCTTGAAGCCATTAGAATCTTTCTTGCTCATGCTGCGAACAAAAACTTTAAAGTTTATCAGATGGATGTGAAATGTGCATTTCTATATGGAGATATCGACGAGGAGATCTACGTATGTCAGCCACCGGGTTTCGAGGATCCAGATTTTCCTTCAAAGGTGTACAAGCTTGATAAATCCTTGTACGGATTGCATCAAGCTCCACGTATCTTGTATGAAACTCTGACACAGTATCTTCTCAGCAAAGGTTTCTCTCGTGGGACTATAGATATGACATTGTTCAAGAAGGAGGTGAATGGTGAGTTGCTGATCGTTCAAGTGTATGTTGATGATATAATTTTCGGTTAGACTAATGAGGGGCTATGTAGAGAATTTTAAAAAGTGATGATGGATCGCTTTGAAATGACAATTATGGGGGAGATGTGTTTCTTCTTGGGGCTGCAAGTGGAACAAAAGCGTGATGGAACTCTTATCTGTAACAATCCCGATTTTTGGGCCCGGAATTTTTTTTTAAAACCCATTGGGCTTGACCCAACCATTATTAGGCTTAGGTCCCACTTAAATTATTGGGCTTGGCCCAACCCTTATTGGGCTTAGGCCCAACTTAGATTATAGGCTTGGCCCATGTATGTTTACAATAAGCACCGATGACGAAACCCGTCATATTAAATACCCGAGTACGCGTAGAAATTTATTTTTACTACCATGAGTTAGATAGACTTTTCCCCACTAGTATCTTTAGCATTACCAATTATTAGGATATATAATTTAAATTACACTTATAACATACGCTACATAACAAATTAATAAAGATACCAATTTTATGAACCTAATAGCCACTAGACAACCTTGTACACATATATAAATATATACATGCATACGTACAAAGGCAGGGGTGTCTTCTTTTGAGAACCAACAAAATGGAAAGAACTTAGAGAACCATTTTCAACCAATCATTTTTTTTTATTTTAATAATTTTTTCTAAAATTTTAAAGGGGTAAAATTGTACTTAGCAATTGGTTATATGTTAGTGGGCCTATTGTCTGAGTTTTGCAATAACCGTTTCTATATGTTACATTTTTTTAATACATGAGAAATGATTACAATTGTATTTTAATTATGTAGTACTCCGAAATCCAAAATTAGATAAGCCAATATATGTTATCTTCACAATTGTATAAAACAAAATAAAAATTATAGATATTTTCAATTGGTTTCTTTATATTCGGATTAATGCATTAATTAACATTCATATTTTTTTAAGTGTTACATTTAATAAACAGTTTAATAGAAATATTAACTACGGATATAGTTTTTCTAAGTGTTAATTTAAAGATCAATTAATGCATATTTGGATAAAATGCATTAAAGCATAACAAACGTTAGATACATTACCACACCACATACTATGTGTGTTGATCTACATTAACAAAATCAGATGCATCAATGCACACCACGACAATATAACTCCATTAATAAACAATAACCATGTTTGCACTAATTCACGTAGTGGTTATCCTATTGATGTATCTCTCTTAATGTGTTAATTACTTCAATTAGATACTCTCCTCAACATAATTTAATGCATTAATGCACTAATACACGTAGACACTAGTGGTCACTGCAATCGGCTAAGTTGGGGCATTCGCTTTCTTCTTTTACGTGCGAAGCTGCATTCCGATGATGGTCCAAGATTAGTCAAAGATATGAGATTCCATTCGGTAACAAAAAGTGAGCCATTAAAAAAATAGTATGCATCCTAACTTAGGGTGGTTAGGATGAAATCGGGACCAAATGCAGCAGGCAGCGACATTAGGGTGGTGCTGCAATGATGTCCAATGGGGAATTGGTGATCGATTGTTGTGGTTTACGATTTCGAGAACATAGAGGTGTTTTGATGTATGGCGCTTCCGCGAAGAGGGAGACTTTGTTTGTTGGAGTACCATTTAGATGTGGCGGTGTCTGGAGGTTGTGGTGATAGAGGGCAACGGCCGATGGTGGTGGCGATGAAATCCGTCTACCAGGGAGGTGCGATTGTAGTTATAATGAAATCTAGATTTTGGGGTTTATCAACATGGACAAGAAAACGTGGGAAGCATGGAAGTTTAGATTTGTTTGTGTTTTTACACTATTATCCCTCAGGAAGTTTATTGTCATAGAATAAAACCAATAATTACAATATTGTCATTTGGTTTAAACTGCCATGTGCTTAATTAATCAACCAATCATGTTGGTTCTCTAAGTTCTTTCCAAAATCATGGTTCTCAAAAGAAGGCAACACTACAAAGGCATATATATATGTGATCATACACAAAACTTATATAATTATCAAAACCAATAAAATCTCATGCAAACACATAAATAAATATTTGCACACTAGTCACCCAACTTATATAAACCAACACCCACATTATATAAAAATCAACCCGTTCAACATATATAACCACATATGCATACGTAAATATACATGCATATATATATTAACAAATCCATTAAATAAACACCTACACTTATATACAATTACACATACAACCAACACACAATATTAATCACCTACAACCAATTATTTACATTACTAAATAAAAACACACATGCATGGATATATGCATACATTCATACGACCACACACATATACATATATATACACACAACATATTTTTATATGAACTACAACATACAATTTAATTCACCAACTTTATAAAAACAACACAATATATTTATATACTAACTAATTTATTTAAAATACAAGATTATATAAAAACTAATTAACAAAATAACTAAATAATACTTATACTCTATTAAACCTAATGTCTCCTACTACCCAACATAACCACCCCTAAACATCAATGCATGCACCTTGGAGACCACCACCTTGCTTGAAAATCTCCCCATGATCTCTCCACAATCCAAGCAAGATCTCTCTCTCCCCTCTCTTCCTTTTCTACGGCTGAAACACACACAAACACACACCACATCTCTTTTCATTTTACAATTACACTCCACAACTCACCTACAAACACTCTCCAACATTCTCTCAACTTTCAAACACCTTCTTCACTACAAAGAACTCAAAACATAGCAGCAACAATACTCTAAGGTCGACCAACATCATCAAACACAAGCCAAAAGGAGCCACGGGTCCAAAGAAACAACAACCGAGCAAACCGAAGCAAAAACCGTTCGACCCACGAAGAAGCACCGTGAGACCAGCCCACGTCCAGCCCTGTTCCAGTCAAGTTCCAGCCTCCCACGAGACCCTCATAGCACCCCCAAGATCTTACAGTAACTAAGACCCCTTTAACTTAATATAAGAGCCCAAGATCAAAATAAGCTCAAAAACCCAAATCATAACCCGACACGTAGCGTTTTACCGTAACCGGAGAAACCGGCGAACTCAAAATCTATCCCGAACTTGATAAACACTTTAAAACCAGTAGGTTAACCTTAAAATATGTATAAGACCAATACACACCACTAACACACCTAGAGATGAGAAGTTATAACTAAAAACCTACTTTAGGGCTAAAAGTGTCAATATAATAAAGTTGAGGGACTAAATGTGACAACACCCAAACTTTCTGATTTTTATGAAAAATAAGTTAAATACTTACTTAATTAAACTGAAATAATAAGAATTTAAGTGTTAAAACGAGAACACTACAACGACTATACAACCGAAAGACAAACGCACCCGTTATGGAACGCACGTAGACTTATATATTTTAGAATCTAACTTGATTAAACTAAACATAGGAAGTCCGCTAGGAGGTAGGACTCTCACGCGAATCATTATCTAGGAAATCCTTGAGCAAAGCTACAGGTGAGTTCATGAACCCCTTTTTACGTAATACTTTTGGGGCTGATACATACCTACTAAACTTTATTTATTTAAACTCTTTTTACATTTTGTTGTGGTGTAACACATCTGCTACTTGTCCCCGAACGTTGGTACAACTTTCGGTAGCCATTAACTTCTTGCAGGAGCCCTTTGATATGTGAATAATACTATTTGGGAATCCCCCGCGTACAGTGGCCTACCCCCCACTGAGGTTGAAAACCGTTACGCCACATGTTCAATGAAACGTTGGTGCTTAGCAGAGCACGTTAGCCCACTTTGGGTTAGGGGACTATTATTTATTGTATTCGGGTTGGGTATAATCCGAACAGGTTTGGCTACATATATTGTCGACCGTACACCATAAAATATATGGTTTTAGTGTCATAACTTTTATTAAACCATGAGCTCACCAACTTTATGTTGACGTATTTTTGGGTATGTATTTCAGGTAATTGATTGGAAGGTTATTTAGCTCGTTGATTTGAAGTTAGGGCTTGGAACGTTTTGGAGGATAGCCCACTAGTTATTTTAATATGTTTTTAAGACTGATATGCACGCACTAGACAATTTAAATTTCTATGCATTTTGTTTAAAACTATTAATGGGATGAAATATGCCCACGTGGACAACTTTTATTATATTTAATGAATATGTAGTTTTTTATTTCCGCTGCTTATTTATGATATCAATCGGTCATGACCCGGCCCGTTTGGCCGGGGTGTGACAGATTGGTATCAGAGCCAGTGGTTCTAGCGAATTAGGTTCTTATACTAAGACACCTAGTCTTTAACCACACGATTTAGGGACTAAGATAAGATGTGAACCAAGCATTAATGTATACGTGACCTAGGCACTTAAGTAAACCCGAAAACCTTACTTGATGTGCTTACTTGTATTTGTTTACTTGCTTATTACTACTACTTTAATTTGGAGTGTTATTAATGCGTTAACTTATTTATTTATTTAATTTGATCACTAATTTGTTTACCTTTTTTTTTCCCAATAGATGACAGGACGCCAAGACCGTATCTTCATTACTTATTTTTTTTATGCATTATGACATTGTAGGACCAAGTGAATTTTCGCTTGTGTCACACCGGACATTGTATTCTTACTTAACATTCTATTGTAGGACCAAGTGAATTTTCGCTTGTGTCACACCGGATATTGTATTTACTTATTTTGGTACTTGCAATGCATAGTGGGTTTTGCTATGCGCAACTATGGTTTATTTTACATTCTCATTTTCTATATTTATTTTACATGATTATCTTATATGCTTACCTTACATGCTTATCTTGTGTGCTTATCTTACATGATTACTACGAATATAGGAGCCTTCTAAGGTTCAAGTTTTGATAAATTATTGCTAATTTTTTTAGAATATATGTACTAATAGTCATACGCATATAAGTAATACATTCTTAAAAATACATAGATACATATCTCAACTAACCGTGCTTATACGAAAGACCTATATATATGTATATGCCCTATTGAACGTTCGTATATACATATACACATATATATACATAAAAGCATACATGTACCTACCTGATTATACACCCAATCGCTTGAGCTCATTTACAAGCCTACATGAACATACATGAAATCTACGCATATGGTCTATGATCATGCTTATGACGAACGCATTTCCTATATAGCTATGGCAAGAGGAGTAGGACGTAAGCGCGACGTTAACCAACAAGATGTCACTGACACCCAATCCCAAACACAAGACAACAGTAGCAACCACGAAAACGAAACCGAAGATAACGCCAACGACCCAACCCAATCCAACAACCCATCGCCGATGCTATCGCATAAGCCATACCCACCAGAACCACACACGTTAACGCCAAGCGAAACAAAGATAAAGAAGGAGAAAACGATGAAGATGAGGAGAGCCAAGGGAATGGTAAGGATGACACCAGAAAGAAGGAGATACGTGAGGAGCCGGCCGTCGTGACCGGTGTGTTCTTAGTAAACAACCATTATGCATATGTTTTATTCGATACCGGTGCTAGCAAGAGCTTTGTATCTAGATCCTTTAGGCCAAAAATTGAAATAAGGTCAACTAGGATAGAACATCCATACACAATAGAAATAGCAAACGGCACTATCATTAAAGTAGACGAAACCACTAAGGGATGCACACTAGAGCTAGATGACTTTAAGTTTACGATCGATCTAATGACCGTAGAACTAGGAGGATTTGACGTGGTTGTTGGAATGGATTGGTTAGCAGAAAATAAGGCGGAAATCGTATGTCATAAACAGTTGCTCAAAATCCCCATACATGGAGGGAAGACTCTCATCGTTTACGGAGAAAAGCCAGAGCAAAGAGTAAAACTCGTCTCATGAGTAAAAGCACACCGAAGTCTACAAAGAGGTTGTATGGCTTACCTAGCATATGTCATGAGCGTAGAAAAAGATGAGAGGTGCATTGAAGAGTTCCAGTTGTGTCCGATTTTGCAGATGTATTCCCAGACGAATTACCAGGACTCCCACCCCATCGACAAGTCGAATTCCTTATTGATCTAGTGCCAGGAGCCACTCCGATTGCTAAATCACCATATCGACTGGCACCATCAGAAATGCAAGAATTGATGGTGCAACTCCAAGACCTTACGGACAAAGGTTTTATTCGACCCTGCTATTCGCCCTGGGGAGCGCCAGTATTATTCGTCAAAAAGAAGGATGGAACCATGCGAATGTGCTTAGATTATAGGGATTTGAACAAAGTAACAATAAAGAATAGGTACCCACTCCCTAGGATCGGCGATCTATTCGATCAGCTGCAAGGGGCGAATTATTTTTCAAAAATAGACTTAAGATCCGGATACCACCAACTAAGAATAAATGAAGGATACGTTCCTAAGTCTGCTTTTAGAACTAGGTATGGGCACTACGAATTCCTAGTGTTGGTCCATAATGATCGTGATTTCAGTGCTATATTGACTTGTTTAACAACAAAACACACAAGACTTGAACAACAAAGTGTATAATAACCAAACAAACCCAATAACAAGATTAAACCATACAACCAGAGGTATACAAGCTACAAAGATGAATGATATAAGTTCCTAGCACCTCAGGTGAACAATTACACGACACAATCAGTTGGATAAGAGTTTTGTCAAAGTTGTGCAAAAGTTGTATAAACTTGAAGATAAGGTTACAATATATATCAGTCTTAGGTTCGCTGATAGATTCGCTGTAGCGAATCTATCTAGCGAACCACATAGGTTCGCTGGGCACATACAGATTCGCCCAGTCGACACCTAATCAAAAACTAATCTGAACTACGGGCGAATCTATAGATTCGCCCGTAGGTTCGCTAGAACAACTACAAACAAAAGTCATACAAATAACATACAAAATATATTACAACGACAAGCCGGTGAGTCCAACCTATACATGTGACTATCAATACTCCCCCTAGGTTGGACCTCACCTGGGGAAGTCTTCTAATTAAGCTCCGTCTTTTTCTTGGCTTCAAAGGTTCTCAATGAAAGCTCCTGCCCTATCTTCAATTCCGGCCAAAGGATTGGTAACGTCTTCAGATCCGGCCTCATCTTCACTAAAAATCAGCATCGACTCTACGAACTCAGCATCAGCGACATCAGCATCAGGCATTTGTTGAACAATCGTTTCCGCCTGGATTTCTTCTTTATGCTCCTCGCCTGTCACATCCAAGTCTATAATCTCCACCGGTTTCTCGAACCTCCTTTCAATAGTTTGATCCAGCTGTCTAGATAGGTCATCCATCTCTAATCACTGATCATCAGTCTTCCTCAATCTTTCATTTACCGATCTCAATTCAGCACGGATTCCACGGGCTTTGTTTGCGACCTTCACAAACAGGTTCGCTTCAGTTCTAGTATCGTCTCCAGCCCCGTGCTTTATCCTATTCTCACACAACACTCTCAGATCCTCATCACAAAAAGAGAAAACCTCCATTGGGTCAAACAGGCGAATCTCTGGACGGTCTTCCCCTTTTAATCTGATAACAGCTTCACCCGTACTGTTATCATAAAACCATTTAAGGAAATCATGCAGTCTGGGTGGCTGTGTGTCCGGAACCCTAACTCTAGTCATTACCTTCGGTGCTTCAAACTTCAAAACCACCTTACCCTTCCACGATACCCAATGTCTGTCTTTCTTCTGCCTCATCCTTCTTGGCTTCTGGTATCCAAAATCAACAAAATTAGTCTTTGCAGCCTCCCTGATTGTTACCTTGAACGCACAGGCCCTGCCACTATCTTCTTTACCCAATAACGGTAGCTCTGCCAGCCTACGCAAATCCCACCTTGGTAGAGTGGCGAAATGCTTTCTATTCTTGATGTAATAAATATCACCGCCCCTTCGCTTAAGCATATACGCGTCTACCAGACTGTTGTACTTCCATGCTATGATCTGTCTATCCATTTGTTTGGTGTTGGGTTCATCCAGATGTTGAAATATGGGCACCTCTGGGACATCTTCTTCTTCTTTTTGGAACCACTCAGATTTATCTAACTCAACATGCTCAAACTGATAACTCACCCCCTTTTCTTCAACCTTATACGTCTCCGGCTCATCATCCAGATCCTCCTCACTATCAGCATCTATATCAACCTCAGGTTCATCTATCAAAGTGTAATTCACACCAGATCCTCCAACCACTTCTTCCCCTTCAAACACATCCAAGTCAATACCCATTTCCTCGTCAAACTGCTCCTCAACAGCTTTACCTTTTCCCTTATCCTGATCTCCAAATAATACGTCCATTAACGGATACCTTGCAGCATCCGTTAAGGAGTTCAGTTCAGCTTCAGTCATAGCAGGCTCTGTCCCCTCTTTTTCTTTCAGACTGTTCAGTTCCTTGAAAATCCTGACCATCAAACACTGCTGATCCTTCATCATTCTTCCCATTTCATAAATAACTGTCGACTTCTCAGCATCCTGTGTCTCTAGTTCCTCATACTTGCCTTTCAGTTCCACCAATTCTGCCCTCAAACTCTCAATCTGACCCTTTAATTCACCAACTGATTCAGAAGATGGACCCCCAGTATCGTGCCTTGCCTTCTTTGACGTTTCAGTTTGAGCATCAGACTTCCTCTTCGTTCGTTTTTCCCTACCCGCATCTATTTCAGCCTGAATTTCATCAACCTCTCGATCAAATGAATAATCTTTTTCTTTTGCGTATGCCTTCCTTTTCTTAATCTTCTTCTCAACCTCCTCAATATTTTCACTGCCCCGTTTCCTCTCAGACTCCTTCAATCTCTGAATTTGTACCCATCTATCAGCTGGGTACATATTCTCCCACAAAAATGAAGGCCTCCCCACACAATCAGCTTTTACCGACTTACAGTCACGGAATATCCTTGGATGCATCTCCCATATCTTCAGGACATCTCCAACTACTGGCAGATTCGGCAATTTGTCATTCAGCACCATCTGAATGAATCTCGGATACATCAACCATTTAGCGGATTTGCTAGCATGGATGTTCTCGAGCAGATAATTGTAGATGAGCTTTGCAAGATTGGCTTTTTGTCCCCGACAAAACAGCATCATTGCCCGAGCCCAGTCTAAGTTCAGCCCATCAGTACCCCCTTTCCTATGATCCAGGCACATAATAAATACGTGTGCAATATACCTCCATTCCTGGATCAGATAGGACTTCACAAACTCCATCTTCTTTTCTCCAGGCATCGGACCCTCATAACCAGCGGTCCTAAAAGCCCCATAAACCTCTTCAGCCGACATCATTACTTCATCCCCAACATCATCCTCTAGCCTCAAAATCCTAGCAAGATCAGCTTCTGTAAACTCCAAGTCAAATCCACTGACTTTGGCACATATACGTGATGGCTGTGTAGACACATTCATCACTGCAGTTCTCCAAAAGTCTCGAACATGCAGCTCGTATATGGTTGGAGAGTGAGAAATGGCGTGATGTATATGAGACGACTTAAGCCATTTGATACAATCTCTATAACCGCCGGCCTTCTCGTGATTCTCGTCAAGCAAAGCACACATATTGTGCTTTCTTTCGAAGAATAATGTCGACATTGTGCCTGAAAAATAAACGGAGATTGATCAGAAACGAAGATTTGAAAAACAGTTAATAGATTCGCTGGAAATTAGGTTCGCTTAAAGAGCGAACCTGAGATTTGGCACCAGAACCTATAGATTCGCTGACATGAAAAATCAGTCATTTGGTCGAGCGAATGTATAGGTTCGCTAGAAACAGTCGAGCGAATCTATGTTGATGCGCGGGCAGCATAACGACATAGGTTCGCTCGAAGTTTTGAACTTTCGTTCAGATTCGCCAGACGAACACATAGGTTCGCTGGAACCCTAGTTTTTGAAAAACGGCCACAATCACAGTTAATACACCATTATCAAGCAAACAGATCAACAAACAGGTAGTATAAACATCAAAGGGGGATACTATGAAGCATAATCCTAACTAAAAACACCAAATCAGTCATTTAATATACACATAATCACAGAACGACGGATTTAACAGGTTTAAAGTGCGATTAAGGGTTTAAAACAGACATTAAGATGAAGGCGATTACATACCAGACAATATTAGTGATGTTTAAGTGTGAAAAAGCCGGTTGAAAGTGAGAATCGAACGTTCGTGAGTAGGATTTTGAAAAACTTGCTACAGTAGCAGTGACAGCGAATGTGTGAAATGCTTCGCTGTCACTGCATATATATACAGACATAGGTTCGCTGGCAGACATACTAGCGAACTTTAGATTCGCCAGAAGACCAAAAGTCAAGTAAACCACGGCGGCGAAACAAAGAGGTTCCTGGCGAACCTGAGGTTCTGGCGAACCTGTAGGTTCGCTAGCAGGTTCGCTAGCACAAAAAGAAAAAAAATATTTTTGATTTTTCTTAAATTTTAAAGTCTTTGAAAATACACGAAACCGTCCCACGAATTCCACGCTCCAAAAATAAACATATTATCCTAAAAATCCTAAAAATACAAATAATAACAAGATAGAATTTAGAAAAATAAAATAAAATGAAATAAAAGGACAAGAATTTTAAACGCTAAAGAAGGATATATATTTATCATGATGTTTTCAGCAGAATCCGGAGAATCATCGATTGGCGGGATTGCAGATATGTTTGTCCATTTAAACCCATGCCTTAGTCCTTTCAACAAGAGATCAGCAGCTTCTTTTATCATGTTTTTGGTTTGATTGAAGAAGCTCAGACAACTCGGTCCCTACAGACATCTAGGTAAAAAGAACAAGTTCTGTCATCAGGGTATATCTGAGCAATACGATTGACTTTGCTTGAATTTCAATGATCAAATTTTGAATGTTGATCGATGCATTAGCTTTTTTTTTTTGACACTTGTGCAATTTTTGCATCTTTTCTTTGTGAGTGGAGCTTGTCAGCAATTGATTCTTTTGAACACACTGCGACTTATTATTTGGGAAACTCAAATAGTTCAGAGCTCCAGGTCTATACTGACGTATAACAGAGGAGATAAACATTTGAGCATGCTCGGTGAATCTTCAGGTCAATACTTCCGTATAGCAGAGAAGATTCACCAACTCCAGGTCAATACTTCCGTATAGCAGAGGAGTTAAGCACTTTGACTCAATACGTTCTGAGGAGTTAACAAGTAACTCACTCAGAGGCTTTTCCGAAGAGCATCACTAGCAGCTTTTTGCAAACTAGAAACTCGATTCAGGGATAGGGCGAGGGTGATTTGGGATGTTTAGGGAAATCAAGGCAAAGATTTGACGCTCTCAACCCATTTTTGACAGAACCCTTATCTTTGTGCAATCCAATCATGTCAAGGAGATAATCCTTGTTGTCGAGATCTTGAACGTTATGTTTGGCTGCACAATCACTGTTTACTTTGTTTTCGGGCTGAGCCTATCTGACATATCCCAAACGCAATGCTTCTGACCTCCTTCAACGTCTCTTCAACATCAATCAAAACGGAGATCCTGAAATAGCAAGATTTGAAAAACTATAAATAGTTAATCTTTTATATCTCCCCCAAAATTTCTATATTATAGCTGTCTAATAAGAAATTTTTGTTTTTCAGATTTTCTTAATATATATATATATATACAGAATTAAAAGAAAAATAACAGAAAATAAAATAAAATAAAGGAGCGAAGAATTAGAGTGACCCACGGAATTTTCAAAGAAGAAAAAGAAAAAGTTAATTACATATTTACAGATTGATTCTCACAGAAAAAGGTTTTCAAAAAGATATAAGTCCCAGCATAGAGATCAGTTCATAAAAACGTGGTTTGTCAAAAGTTTTTGTGAAAAGATCAGCTTTTTGCTTTCGAGTTTCAATAGGAATAATATCAATGAACCCCTTTTCCTGTGCATCCCTGATTGCATGAATTCTTGTTTCAATGTGCTTGGTGCGAGTGTGATGAATAGGATTCTTGGCAATTCCAACAGCAGCTTCATTATCACAAAAGAGTGGCGTATGAAGAAAGTTGATGCCATAATCCATCATCTGATGCTGAATCCAGAGCACTTGGCAGCAGCAACTTGAAGCAGCAATGTATTCTGCTTCTCCTGTGGACAGAGAGATGGTTGTTTGCTTCTTGCTTTGCCAGGAAACAAGATATTCTCCAAGGTATTGACATCCGCCAGTGACTGATTTTCTGTTAATCCTGCAACCAGCATGATCACTATCAGAAAAAGCATGTAAATCAAAGTTCCCACCTTTTGGGTACCAAAGTCCCAAACGAGAGGAACCCTTAAGGTAACGAAAAATGCGTTTAACAGCTTTCTCATGTGATTCTTTTGGATTGGCTTGGAAACGAGCATAGTAACACACAGCAAATGTAATATTTGGTCGGCTTGCAGTCAGATACATGAGAGATCCGATCATCGAGCGGTACCGATGAGCATCCACAGGATTCCCATTATCATCGGAAGTAAGGCATGTTTGAGCGGTGAAAGGAGTCAATTCAGGAGAAGAATCATCCATGCCAAACTTCGTGAGGATCTCCTTGATATATTTCTCTTGGTGGATCAGAATTCCATCAGGCTTTTGTTCAACTTGCAGCCCCAAGAAGAAACACATCTCCCCCATTATTGTCATTTCAAAGCGATCCATCATCACCTTTTCAAATTCTCTACACAGCCCCTCATTAGTCGAACCAAAGATTATATCATCAACATACACTTGAACGATCAGCAGCTCACCATTCACCTCCTTCTTGAACAATGTCATATCTATAGTCCCACGAGAGAAACCTTTGCTGAGAAGATACTGTGTCATAGTTTCATACCAGATACGTGGGGCTTGATGTAATCCATACAAGGATATATCAAGCTTGTACACCTTTGAAGGAAAATCTGGATCCTCGAAACCCGGTGGTTGACATACGTACATCTCCTCATCGATATCTCCATATAGAAATGCACATTTCACATCCATCTGATAAACTTTAAAGTTTTTGTTCGCAGCATGAGCAAGAAAGATTCTGATGGCTTCCAGGCGAGCGACTGGAGCAAAAACTTCGGTGTAGTCAATCCCCTCCTCTTGAGCAAATCCTTGAACAACCAGTCTCGCCTTGTTTCTGATTACAACACCGCGATCATCTGGCTTGTTTCGGAAAACCCATTTAGTGCCGATTGGACACTTATTAGGAGGAAGATCAACCAGTTCCCAAACTTTAAGCTTCCTAAATTGCTGCAGTTCCATTTGCATGGCATCCACCCAACTTGGATCTTCAAGTGCTTGTTTATAATTCTTTGGAACAACTTGAGACAGAAAGGCAGCATAGAGACATTCATTAATCAAACCACTCTGACTCCGAGTTCGCACACCATCAGTAATAGATCCTATGATATAATCATGAGGATGGTTTTTCAAGGTTTTGAAGTCAGTGTTGAGGAGCAAAGGATTGGTTTCGGTTGAGGGTGTTTGATTAGATGGTTGTGAAGGTGTATGTGAAGTTGAAGGAATTGTATTAGTGGTAGATGATTGAATGGTAGTGGATGAGGATGGAATATCTGATGGAGAAGTTGGAACAGTTTGAGGTGGTGGAGGTGGTGGAATGTCAAATGAAGTGGGAGGTAGTTGTGTAGTTGAAGGTTGTGGTTGTGGTGCAGGTGGATGGTTAAAGATAGAAACTGATGTGTGTGGAATGATGTCATCATCGTCAGAGTCAGGAAGATTAAATGATTTGAAAATAGTGGTGGAATCATAAAACCATGCCGGTTCACTGCCAATACTGGTAGTGTTTGACTCTTGCCAGTCAACATAGTAGGACTCTTGCATAATCCGCGTTCGCTTGTTGTAAACACGATACGCCTTTTGTGTGTTCGAGTATCCTACAAAGAAGCATTCATCAGAAACAGCACCAAACTTCGTCTTCTGATCTTGAGTATTCAAAAGAGTGCAAGAACATCCAAAGGGGCGCAGAAAATCAATCAGCGACTTAATCCCTCGAAACAGCTGGTATGAAGTCTTCATCTTTTCTTTGACAATCAGTACCCTGTTCAGAACATAAGCTGCACAATTAACTGCCTCTGCCCAGAAAATAATTGGAAGTTTTGACTCAATCAGCATAGTTCTAGTAGCCTCCACAAGGGTTCGATTCTTCCTTTCAGCAACACCATTTTGTTGTGGTGTTCGTGCGGCGCTAAACTGTCTGAGAATACCCCGTTGTTCACAGAAAGAGTTGAAGATATGGTTTCTGAATTCGGTTCCGTTATCGCTTCTGATGGCTTGAACCTTTTTCTTTCCAAGAACCTCGATTTGAGGAATCAACTTCATCAACTCTTCAGCAGTCTCACTCTTGTGTGCCATGAATCTCACCCAGGTGTACCTAGAGTAATCATCTGTGACAACCAAGCAATAAGATTTCTTAGCAATAGATTTGACACTTATTGGACCAAATAAATCAGTATGTAACAATTCGAGGGGTTCTGAGATGGTATTTGTAATTTTAAGTTTATGTGGCTTTTTGTGCTGTTTTCCTTTAGCACAAGCCATGCATTTCTCAACCACTGAAAAATCTTTGAGTGGTAAACCCCTAACCAAATTGTTCTTAACCAATTTATTCAGAATTTTAAAATTAATGTGCCCTAAACGTCTATGCCACTGAAACGATTCAAAAGATGAAGCTTTAGACAGGAGACAGGTCACGGTGGAGTTTGATTCCTTTGATCCCATATTCAGCATATAGGTATCATTTCGTCTCGGAGCTCGCATGATCACCATTTCTTCAGGAATAGTAAACTCTGGCTTCAAGAACAAACATTCATTTGGAAGAAACATCACTGGAATATTCTTATCACAGATTTGTGATACACTGAGAAGATTGAATAACAGTTCAGGAACATAGTTGACGTCTTCCAGAGTAAGTGAACCATTTGAGACTTCTCCTTGACCAATCATCTTGCCACCTTTCTTGTCTCCCGCAAAAGCAACATATCCGCCATTTATGATCCGATAGTTAGTCAGTAGGTCCTTCAACCCTGTCATATGTCTGGAACATCCGCTGTCAATATGCCAATGACTATTTACAACGGCATTAGAATGTTCCAGTTTTTCGGCAGCAAGAGCACGATCACACTGGCAGTAGGGAGTGCTTCTTTTGAATTCATCAACTGCATCAAGCCTCGCCTTCTCAATCATTGCTTCCAAGTTGAGTTTTGACTCCTCCTCATTCTTCACTTCATTAACAGCAGCTTCACAAACCAATCCTGAATGATTCAGATGCCCTTGAACAATAGCATCTGATTGATCTTTATCAACATTCTCCACTTTCTCTTCCTCATCTTTACCATAAAATTCTTTGAAAGGATCAAAGCAATTTATATAGTTGTCATCATTCTCAACAATCTCAGCAACAAGGGCATGATTAATTTCCTCCTTGGTTTCTTCAATTTCTGCACTCCAATCAAAGTTGGTGAGCAGTGCAGTTTCATTCTTTGACTTTGCTTCCTCAAGCCTTTCTTGATTTGGAACAGATCTTGGATTTGCAGAGTTTACAGGTTCAGTGACAATTGGTAAAGGACATTCCCTTTTGAAGTGACCCAATTGTTTGCAGTTATAACATCTCAACTTTCCCTTGTCATACCCCAGCTTGTTGTTATGCCCCTGATTCCCAAAGTTTCTTCTACCTGTTCTTTCCATAAATCGTCTGGCACGAAGAGTAAGCATGGCCATTTGCCATTGGATGTCGGTTTCTTCCAGATCATCAGGATCCGCCTGATACATATCTTCTACAGTCATCCCCTTTCCCTTTAACTCACTAGCAACAAGAGCTTCATAGCTATGAACAAACATTCCAAATAAAGCCATAGTGTCAGATGGAATCTGATTGGTGACAGATGCATTTGAGCTTGAACCAGCATTTGTGGAAGCACCAACAGATTTAGCAGGCACATGACTCGATGATCCTCCATGTGCAGCACTGTAGATATAAGAGTTTGCAGCGGATGAAATAAGTGCAGCATTCTGAGAAGGAATATTTGGAACCATCATAGACTGATTATATTCTCTTCTCTTCACATCAAGATCGAATGACTTCAGCTTGTTTATAACATCCATCAGCTTGTAGTCAGGAAAGTTTCTCTCTTGTTTCAACAGCTTGATTTGAAGACTCCACTGAGGGGGAAGAGAATCTAACAGTTTTGTGACTTGTTCATGATTGCCCAGCTTATCATCATACTTCTTCAGATTACTTGATACAGATAGGAATCAATTTGTAATATCAGTCAAGTTCTCTTGCGAATACCCCACGAAAGAGTTGAGTTCTTTTTCAGCTTGAGCTTTCCTATCCAGTTTCAGATCCTCATTACCATCATAGAACTCGCACAATGCATCATACAAGTTTTTTGCAGTTGTGTGTTCAGCAAACCTGTTGAAGATATCCTGATGCAAACAAAGTATCAATGCCCCGAGTGCCTTTTTGTCACGATCAAGTAACTTGGTATCTGCTTCAGTAAAAGTACTTGGATCTGTGTTTATTGAAGTGACAGTTCCTTCAACTGTCGTTGGCACGTGCGGACCATTTACAATAGATTCCCATTGGTTGTAGTCCGTGTAGTAGAAAAAGGCTTTCAAACATCTTTTCCAGTCTTCAAAGTTTTCACCACTAACAAGCCTCGGTGGCCTGTTAGGTTGAACACTATCCAGATCATTCATATTAAGTGTTGATGAAGCCATAATAATTTTGAACAGATTATAGATTCGCTGAAGACAAATAGATTCGCTGGCTAGATTCGCTCAAAGAACACAGCAGATTCGCTGGTAGATTCGCTGATGACAGATTCGCTAGACAAACAAAACAGATTCGCTGACAGGCAAGCACAGTTTTGCTCGTCTGATTTTGGCAGCAGTTTCGCTTGCACAATGAGCCAAACAAGTGAACTTTCGTTCAATGAGATGTCAGATTCGCTAGCCACAACACAAACCAACAGTACAAAAATTTGAATTAGGTTCGCTGGATGAACACCTAGATTCGCTGGAAGAACAGACAGTTTCGCTGGGTTACGAACAAACCAGTAACAGTACGAAAACAACCCGGACAGCTTCAAAACTGGACCATTTGTAGACACGTTTGTTTTAAAAGCTTCCTATGACTAAATATGACAATATTTGAGCAAAATATAACTCCAAAACACCAAAACAAGCCCTGAACAGAATCAAATAGTGTTTTGACACAAAAACCCCAAAATCAACACAAAAATCACTTGAATCAAACAATCAAGAGCACTAAGGCTCTGATACCATATTGTTGGTCCATAATGATCGTGATTTCAGTGCTATATTGACTTGTTTAACAACAAAACACACACGACTTGAACAACAAAGTGTATAATAACCAAACAAACCCAATAACAAGATTAAACCATACAACCAAAGGTATACAAGCTACAAAGATGAATGATATAAGTTCCTAGCACCTCAGGTGAACAATTACACGACACAATCAGTTGGATAAGAGTTTTGTCAAAGTTGTGCAAAAGTTGTATAAACTTGAAGATAAGGTTACAATATATATCAGTCTTAGGTTCGCTGATAGATTCGCTGTAGCGAATCTATCTAGCGAACCACATAGGTTCGTTGGGCACATACAGATTCGCCCAGTCGACACCTAATCAAAAGCTAATCTGAACTACGGGCGAATCTATAGATTCGCCCGTAGGTTCGCTAGAACAACTACAAACAAAAGTCATACAAATAACATACAAAATATATTACACCGACAAGCCGGTGAGTCCAACCTATACATGTGACTATCACCTAGTGATGCCATTCGGTCTGACTAATGCACCGGCTGTTTTCATGGATCTCATGAATAGAGTATGTAAGCCTTACTTAAACAAATTCGTGATCGTGTTCATTGACGACATACTCATCTATTCAAAAAGCAAAGAAGATCATGAGGAACACCTAAGACTGATGTTAGGACTCCTTAAGGAAGAAAAATTGTACGCTAAGTTCTCGAAGTGTGAATTTTGGATGAGAGAAGTGCAGTTTTTAGGCCACATTGTTAGTGAAAAAGGAATTCAGGTTGATCCGACAAAAATTGAGGCCGTCAAGAGATGGGAAGCACCCAAAACCCCAACGGAGATAAGACAATTCTTGGGTTTGGCAGGTTATTATCGCCGCTTCATAGAAAACTTTTCAAAGATAGCAAGGCCGTTAACGACCCTTACGTAGAAGAAGATTAAGTTTGAATGGAGAGAAAAACAACAAGAGGCCTTTGAGATGTTGAAACAAAAGCTATATAGCGCGCCTATTTTGTCTTTACTAGATGGAACCGATGATTTCATGGTGTACTGCGACGCTTCGCATCAGGGTCTAGGGTGTGTATTGATGCAAAGGAATAAAGTCATAGCGTACGCATCTTGGCAACTTAAGGAAAATGAGAAAAACTAAACCACCCACGACTTAGAATTAGGAGCAGTGGTGTTTGCCCTAAAGATATAGAGACATTACTTATATGGCACCAAGTGCGTGGTCTACACCGACCACAAAAGCCTACAACACATCTTCGACCAAAAGATGTTGAATATGCGCCAAAGGAGATGGGTAGAACTGCTAAATGACTTAGATTGTGAGATTAAGTACCACCCATGCAAGGCAAACGTAGTGGCTGATGCCTTGAGTAGGAAGGAAAGAGCCAAAGCGCTAAGAGTGCGAGCCCTTAGGATGAGCATCCAACCTGAACTAATCTCAAGCATACGAGATAACCAGGGGAAAGCCTTGGAGGATGGGAACCTCCAGAAGGAAGAATTAGTTGGAATGGAAAAAAAAACAATTGACAAAGGATGGTGATGGAATTTGGAGGTTTGAAGGTAGAAAATGGATTCCAGTATTTGGGGAATTAAGAACAAAACTATTAAACATAAGAACCCTACATATATGACTACAACAGGAGAATACTAGAATGACATGTGAGGTAAATTAACGATTACGGTCCGGAACGTAATGGTGAATTTACAGGCACATGAGCATTTAGGGAAATCCTAATGAGTCACCATATGTTTAAAACCTCATAACTTAAATCATTTTCCATTTATGACTCGATGCCACATTGGTTGAAGTTTCTATCATATCTATGCAATATGCAAGTGTCACAACCCGTCAGTCAAAATCTATCCCTTAGATACCTAAACGAATACCCGAATCCTTCTTAATCTGCTCTTCATGTTACTCATCCTTGCAACTTCTATTTAAAATTTTAAAACCACAAAGATACCATTAGTTGGCAGACTACTTCAACTATCTCAAGCCTACTTTAAAGAAATAGCCTAGAACACATCTTCGATCGTATATGCTGAAGAGACAACAATGAAGGAGAGTAGAACTCCTCGACGCCTAGGACAGAGAGATACAATACCATCTAGGTGAAATGCATTGACGCCATTTACAGTAGAAAAGAAAGGAATAAGACCCCTTGGAATGTGCGCTTTAAGGATTAAAACTCGATAAGACTCGACAACCCAAATACGAGACACCCAGTAGGAAGTTCCTACTAAGGAGAAGCCTAAGAATCAGGAGTTGAATGTATTAGAGGAGTCATTCATAGTATGAAACGAATTAAAGTGAAAAGACAACACCATACAAAATCACTTATCAGTACACAAGGTTATTATGTGCATCTTATGTGTTTACGTGCATTCTTGAAAACCTCATACTTAGATAGTAACGTAGTACTAAGATACCAACTTGACCAAAATTTAGAGGACAACACCAAGGAAAAACAATAGGGAACACCAAGTGGCTATAAACCAGTCACTGCTACAAGACAGCGTAAGCCAATTTACGAACCAGTATAAGGTGATTATGTGCTTTGTGTGTTTATTTTCCTACTTGCTAGTGTGACGCTAGGAAAAACTTTGTGGCCTTAAACGAACAACCTTAATTTAATTTCGAGGACGAAATTCTTATAAGTAGGGGAGGATGTAACAATCCCGGTTTTTGGGCCCGGAAATTTTTTTTTTAAAACCCATTGGGCTTGACCCAACCATTATTAGCCTTAGGTCCCACTTAAATTATTAGGCTTGGCCCAACCCTTATTGGGCTTAGGCCCAACTTAGATTATAGGCTTGGCCCATGTATGTTTACAATAAGCACCGATGACGAAACCCGTCATATTAAATACCCGAGTACGCGTAGAAATTTATTTTTACTACCATGAGTTAGATAGACTTTTCCCCACTAGTATCTTTAGCATTACCAATTATTAGGATATATAATTTAAATTACACTTATAACATACGCTACATAACAAATTAATAAAGATACCAATTTTATGAACCTAATAGCCACTAGACAACCTTGTACACATATATAAATATATACATGCATACGTACAAAGGCATATATATATGTGATCATACACAAAACTTATATAATTATCAAAACCAATAAAATCTCATGCAAACACATAAATAAATATTTGCACACTAGTCACCCAACTTATATAAACCAACACCCACATTATATAAAAATCAACCTGTTCAACATATATAACCACATATGCATACGTAAATATACATGCATACATGCATATATATATTAACAAATCCATTAAATAAACATCTACACTTATATACAATTACACATACAACCAACACACAATATTAATCACCTACAACCAATTATTTACATTACTAAATAAAAACACACATGCATGGATATATGCATACATTCATACGACCACACACATATACATATATATACACACAACATATTTTTATATGAACTACAACATACAATTTAATTCACCAACTTTATAAAAACAACACAATATATTTATATACTAACTAATTTATTTAAAATACAAGATTATATAAAAACTAATTAACAAAATAACTAAATAATACTTATACTCTATTAAACCTAATGTCTCCTACTACCCAACATAACCACCCCTAAACACCAATGCATGCACCTTGGAGACCACCACCTTGCTTGAAAATCTCCCCATGATCTCTCCACAATCCAAGCAAGATCTCTCTCTCCCCTCTCTTCCTTTTCTACGGCTGAAACACACACAAACACACACCACATCTCTTTTCATTTTACAATTACACTCCACAACTCACCTACAAACACTCTCCAACATTCTCTCAACTTTCAAACACCTTCTTCACTACAAAGAACTCGAAACACAGCAGCAACAATACTCTAAGGTCGACCAACATCATCAAACACAAGCCAAAAGGAGCCACGGGTCCAAAGAAACAACAACCGAGCAAACCGAAGCAAAAACCGTTCGACCCACGAAGAAGCACCGTGAGACCAGCCCACGTCCAGCCCTGTTCCAGTCAAGTTCCAGCCTCCCACGAGACCCTCATAGCACCCCAAGTGCACCCCCAGTCACTCCCAACCTCAAGGTAACGGGAAAACACCCGAAAACACACTTTACGTGCACAAAACGTCCATTTTTACACACAAAGAATACCAACACTTCCCATATATTTTTGAACACCTCCAAACACTCATTTTTCAGTAACAAAAGTATCAAAAACCATAAAACCATTTTCTAAATGAAAATATACAAGTTTGACAAAAATAGTCAAACTACACCCTTTATTTTAGGAAAAACAACAACACCCAACCAACAAACTTAAAAACGTGATTTTATATTTTCTGGAGCTTCTTTATAATAAAATATGGTTACAAAATAAATTTCATGATTTTTAGAGTTGTACATTATTTATTATGCATTTTTGAATATTAAAAATGGATAAATTCACTAATATTCACAAAAACGTATGGGGAGTATAAAAATACAAAAATTTGTTATTCTTACTGTTATATATATGTGTATAGGTAAATATGACCGAATATAATTGATTGTTTATGGGTGAACTTAAAAATCAACAATAACCGAAGCTAAAACGTATAAAACAACGAAAAGATCAAAAATGTAAAAGTACCAAATTTTTATTATCTCAGTAGCTTAAATATGTTAAAAATAAGTTAGAAAATAAATTTCATAATTTTTCTAAACAAAATGTAATTACTACGAATTTTTGAATGTTTAATAGGATTAAAATACAAAAATTCGTATAAAATAATCAGGGACACTTAGGGCCAAACTTATAGAACCTAAACTCATATATAAGTATAACATAACTATTTTAAGACCTAAAATGTTACCAAAGACCTCCTAAGCATAAAACGTAATCTTAACTGAACCGAACACGTTAAAAGCACGAAACCTAAAGAAACAGGAAAAACCTGATATTTTATAATCCCAGAGGCTTTTATATATAAAAACTAAGTATCCCAACAAGTTTCATAATTTTTATAAACCTAACCTATTTATTATAAATTTTTGAATATAAAAGACTAAGTAAATGGTAAAAAGCACAAAAATTAGAAATATATATATTTTAAGTTAAAAGACCACTTTTAAACAGTAGGATATAACCTAAAAATATATTTTGAGGGATAAAAATGTTTAAAAGGATGTTTTGTAAGTAAATCGTTCATACGTCGGTTACAAGCGCGTTAAAATACGAAAATGACCAACGAACCTTAAAAATCAACTTTTGGACAACAAAGCACTTAGTTACTGATTAAATAAGCTATAACCAAAATTTCAACAATTTAGGAAGTACCAATTATTTTATACAAATTATTTAAGTTTAAAAACCCGTAAACCGACAACTACTAAAATAATTTGTAGAAAATAATTGAAATATCTAAAAACCATGAAACACCATATATTACAGTAACTAAGACCCCTTTAACTTAATATAAGAGCCCAAGATCAAATAAGCTCAAAAACCCAAATCATAACCCGACACGTAGCGTTTTACCGTAACCGGAGAAACCGGCGAACTCGAAATCCATCCCGAACTTGATAAACACTTTAAAACCAGTAGGTTAACCTTAAAATATGTATAAGACCAATACACACCACTAACACACCTAGAGATGAGAAGTTATAACTAAAAACCTACTTTAGGGCTAAAAGTGTCAATATAATAAAGTTGAGGGACTAAATGTGACAACACCCAAACTTTCTGATTTTTATGAAAAATAAGTTAAATACTTACTTAATTAAACTGAAATAATAAGAATTTAAGTGTTAAAACGAGAACAAACCAATGAGAACACTACAGCGACTATACAACCGAAAGACAAACGCACCCGTTATGAAACGCACGTAGACTTATATATTTTAGAATCTAACTTGATTAAACTAAACATAGGAAGTCCGCTAGGAGGTAGGACTCTCACGCGAATCATTATCTAGGAAATCCTTGAGCAAAGCTACAGGTGAGTTCATGAACCCCCTTTTTACGTAATACTTTTGGGGCTGATACATACCTACTAAACTTTATTTATTTAAACTCTTTTTACATTTTGTTGTGGTGTAACACATCTGCTACTTGTCCCCGAACGTTGATACAACTTTCGGTAGCCATTAACTTCTTGCAGGAGCCCTTTGATATGCGAATAGTACTATTTGGGAATCCCCCGCGTACAGTGGCATACCCCCCACTGAGGTTGAAAACCGTTACGCCACATGTTCAATGAAACGTTGGTGCTTAGCAGAGCACGTTAGCCCACTTTGGGTTAGGGGACTATTATTTATTGTATTCGGGTTGGGTATAATCCGAACAGGTTTGGCTACATATATTGTCGACCGTACACCATAAAATATATTGTTTTAGTGTCATAACTTTTATTAAACCATGAGCTCACCAACTTTATGTTGACGTATTTTTGGGTATGTATTTCAGGTAATTGATTGGAAGGTTATTTAGCTCGTTGATTTGAAGTTAGGGCTTGGAACGTTTTGGAGGATAGCCCACTAGTTATTTTAATATGTTTTTAAGACTGATATGCTAGACAATTTAAATTTCTATGCATTTTGTTTAAAACTATTAATGGGATGAAATATGCCCACGTGGACAACTTTTATTATATTTAATGAATATGTAGTTTATTATTTCCGCTGCTTATTTATGATATCAGTCGGTCATGACCCGGCCCGTTTGGCCGGGGTGTGACATTATCCACCAAGAGAAATATATCAAAGAGATCCTCACAAAGTTTGGCATGGATGATTCTTCTCCTGAATTGATTCCATTCACCGCTCAGACATGCCTTACTTCTGATGATAATGGGAATCCTGTGGATGCTCATCGATACCGCTCAATGATCGGATCTCTCATGTATCTGACTGCCAGCCGACCTGATATTACATTCCCTGTGTGCTACTGTGCTCGTTTCCAGGCCAATCCAAAAGAATCACATGATAAAGTTGTTAAACGCATTTTTCGTTACCTTAAGGGTTTCTCTCGTTTGGGACTTTGGTACCCAAAAGGTGGGAACTTTGATTTACATGCTTTTTCTGATAGTGATCATGCTGGTTGTAGGATTAACTGAAAATCAGTCACTGGCGGATGTCAATATCTTGGTGAATGTCTTGTTTCCTGGCAAAGCAAGAAGCAAACAACCGTCTCTCTGTCCACAGGAGAAGTAGAATACATTGCTACTTCAAGCTGCTGTTGCCAAGTGCTCTGGATTCAAGCTGCTCAGCCCGAAAACAAAGTAAACAGTGATTGTGCAGCCAAACATAACGTTCAAGATCTCAGCCACAAGGATTATCCCCTTGACATGATTGGATTGCACAAAGATACGGGTTCTGTCAAAAATGGGTTGAGAGCGTCAAATCTTTGCCTTGATTTCCCTAAACATCCCAAATCACCCTCACCCTATCCCTGAATCGAGTTTCTAGTTTGCAAAACAAATAAAAAGCTGCTAGTGATGCTCTTCGGAAAAACCTCTGAGTGAGTTACTTGTTAACTCCTCAGAATGTATTGAGTCAAAGTGCTTAACTCCTCTGCTATACAGAAGTATTGACCTGGAGTTTGTGGATCTTCTCTGCTATACGGAAGTATTGACCTGAAGATTCACCGAGCATGCTCAAATGTTTATCTCCTCTGTTATACGTCGGTATAGACCTGGAGCTCTGAACTATTTTAGTTTCCCAAATAATAAGTCGCATTGTGTTCAAAAGAATCAATTGCTGACAAGCTCCACTCACAAAAAGATGCAAAAAATTGCACAGTGTCAAAAGAAGCTAATGCATCGATCAATATTCAAAATTTGATCCTCGAAATTCAAGCAAAGTCAATCGTATTGCTCATATATATCCTGATGACAGAAGTTGTTCTTTTTACCTAGATGTCTGTGGGGACCGAGTTGTCTGAGCTTCTTCAATTAACCAAAAACATGATAAAAGAAGATGCTGATCTCTTGTTGAAAGGACTAAGGCATGGGTTTAAATGGACAAACATATCTGCAATCCCGCAAATCAATGATTCTCCGGATTCTGCTCAAAACGTCATGAAAAACATATATATCCTTCTTTAGCTTTTACTTCTTGCTTTTTCTTTCATTTTATTTTATTCTATTTTATTTTTCTTTTGTTATCTTTGTTTAGGTTAATGTCTATATTTTCGGAGCGTTGAAATCGTGGGACGTTTTCGTGGATTTACAAAAAATTTAAAATTTGAGAAAACCAAAAACATTTTTAATTTCTCTTGTTTTGTGTCCCAGCGAATCTACTAGCAAACCTACAGGTTCGCCAGAACCTCAGGTTCGCCCGGAACCTCTTCACATCGCCGCCGTGGTTTCTTTTGACCTTTGGTCTTCGGGCGAATATGAAGTTCGCTTGTGTTTTGGTCAGCGAACCTGTGACTGTATATATATGTAGTGACAGCGAAACCTTTCATAAGTTCGCTGTCACTATTACTGTAGCCGTAACTTTTTCAATCTTTTTTTCAAACGTTCGATTCTCACTCTCAACACTCACTACCGTTTGAACCGTTCTTTTTCACCATCTCTGGTATGTTTTATCTTCGTTCTAATCATCACTTTATCCTTTAATCTGCTGTTAATCGCTAAATAATCCAAACGACCCATTTTGATTCTGTGATTACGATTAAAAACAACTGATTGTGTACTTTAATGTCTATCAATATGTGCTTGTTTCATGATACATGCCTGATTGTTGTTTTGATTGGTTGATTATGATGTTTTGACTGAGATTTTGGCCGTTTTTCAAAAACTAGGGTTTCCAGCGAACCTATGTGTTCGTCTGGCAAATCTGAACGAAAGCTCAAAACTTCGAGCGAACCTATGCCGTTATGCCGCCCGTGCATCAGCATAGATTCGCCCGAGTGTTTCTAGCGAACCTATATACTCGCTCGACCAAATGACTGATTTTTCATGTCAGCGAATTTATAGGTTCTGACGCCAAATCTCAGGATCGCTCATGCAGCGAACCTGTTCATACCAGTGAATCTATTTACTGTTTTCAAAATTTTGTGTCTGATTAATTTCCGTTTATTTTTCAGGCATGATGTCCACGTTATTTTTTGAAAGAAAGCACAACATGTGTGCTTTACTGGATGAGAACCATGAAAAAGCCGGTGGGTATAGAGACTGTATCAGATGGTTGAAGTCTTCACACATTCATCACGCTATTTCCCATTCACCAACCATCTATGAGCTGCACATTAGGGATTTCTGGAGAACTGCTGTGATGAATGTGTCTGTGCAGCCATCACGGATTTGTGCCAAAGTTAGTGGTTTTGATTTGGAGTTTACTGAAGCCGATCTGGCTAGGATTTTAAGGTTAGAGGATGATATTGGTGATGAAGTTAGAATGACGGCAGAAGAGGTATATGCTGCTCTTCGGACCGCTGGTTATGAGGGTCCAATGCCTGGTGAAAAGAAGATGGAGTTCGTGAAATCCTACTTGATCAAGGAATGGAGATATATTGCACATGTTTTTATTATGTGCCTTGATCATAGGAAGGGTGGTACTGACGGGCTGAATCTTGATTGGGCTAGAGCAATGGTTTTGTTTTGTAAAGGGCAGAAGGCGAATCTAGCAAAGCTCATATACAACTACATGCTAGAGAACATTCATGCTACAAAGAGAGATAAGTGGCTGATGTATCCCAGATTCTTGCAGATGATTCTCAATGACAAGCTGCCCAATCTGCCGGTTGCTGGGGATGTGCTGAAAATATGGGAGATGCATTCGAGGATTTTTGGAGATTGCAAGTCGGTTCGAGCTGATTGTGTTGGTAGGACTTCGTTTTTATGGGAGAATATGTACCCTGCTGATAGATGGGTACAAATACAGAGGTTAATGGAGACTGAGAGGAAACGGGGTGGTGAGAACGTAGAGGTTGTTGAGAAAAGGTTGAAGAAAAGAAAGCCATACGCTAAAGAAAAGGATTATTTGTTTGATCGGGAAGTAGATGAGATACAGGCTGAGGTTGATGCAGGTAGGGAAAATAGAACGAAGAGGAAATCTGATGTACGCTCTAAAGCTGCAAAGAAAGCGAAGCATGATATTCCGGGTACATCTACTGAATCAGTTAGTGAGTTGAAGGGAGAAATTGAAAGTCTGAAGGCTGAATTGGTGGATCTGAAAAGTAAGTATGCTGATTGTTGGATCAGAAATTAAGACTGAAGTTTACCAAATTGAAGATCCAACAGCTGTAATTGCTCTTTCATCATTTGATTCTATAAGTTTCTGTTTGGTTCAGTTTTGACTGCAACTTGGTCCATTTTGAAGTTAATTATTGCCACTAACCCAACCTGATGTTAGTTGCTCCTACTTATATTCACTACCTATCATTTTAGGGTTGAAGACAGCCTTATGACAGTCGCTATAGACGTCGTTTGCTATCATATTGGTGCTGTTAGGGGACTATTTTGGGTTGCAAATTAAAATAATGATAGTTATATTAATTACATTTTTTCAAAAGTTTAGTTCCGGCTAAAAATGCCTTGACGGTGATAACTGGTCAAAAAATACCTTGATGATGATAACTCTAGATATCATATAAGAAAACTACTTTTAAATTGTTTCTATATGCACCTCTTGTCTCCTTGATAATACTATCATCTACTGGTATTTGTTAATCCCTATCTTAGTGTTCTTTTTCTTCTTCTACAATGTTAATGTTACTTATTCAGATTATATTTTTTTAGGGGTTGTGATTTGAATTCCGTGGAGATTTCAATGGAAGTTAAGAATCTTGATAATCACTACTACATGTATCGGGAATTAGTTTTTTTGGCAGCTCATACATTATCTGGAAAGATAGTTGTAGCGTATGCATTTGTACTAGCATCTTAGGTACAATATATTTTTGTATTCCGACTGTTAATCCATGTAAACTAGAAACAACCAATTTTCTGTTGTAGATGGGTCTTTAATATTATATCATATTATCTAAAGATTTAACACTTATTGTAGTTTGGTAATACTAATGGACGATTATGTTAAGGCATTGTGCATCACTTCACTCATGTACATGAAATGTTTCTGGAAAATTTGATGTTGGGCCTTTCACTTGGGATGTTAGTTTGAGCTGTTGTCATTATATATGATATTGAATGGATAAGTCATAACTCATTCATGTAAAGAAAGTGTTGTAGATATAATTTCTTTGGTTAATATAATTTGAATCTATTTTATATTATGTTTGAAGTGAGACATTTCAAATACACAGATAAGAAAACACCTAGAAACGGACAAGCTTGTGCTAGGTTACATGTAGCTATAAGTGAAACTAATTTGAACATTGAATTGTTAGTTACTTAACATGTATAATGCTCATCACGTATGTCTACCACTATGATAATACTAACCTAAAATGCTTCAGAAAAACAAACAAAATACACCTTGGTAAAAATTTATGAAATTAACACAAAACACACATAATGACGTCGACAATATCGTGGAATTTCTATATTTTTTACTTTGGAGTGTTGGCTGTGATTCCAACCAGTTTTCTTTGTTTTTCAGGCTGCATATTGGAAGATTGGGAGAAAATAGAATATGTTGATGATCTATATCAATTTAAGTGAGACGTAGGTAGCCGTGTTTAATGCTCTTATGGCTTGGTTACTATTTATAATATGCTTTGTTATTTAACATAATGTGATCAGTTGGTTCAAACGGGTTCTTATTAAAACCCATTTTGTAATAAACTGTATGGTTGCCTAACTTGTTATTTTTAAAATCAAATAACAAAACAAAAATCGAATAACAATGCTAGCTTTGATTTTAGATGAAAGTTGTACATTTGCTATGTGTTGTTGATTGTATGAACTTTTTACAGTTTGAGTAGAGATGTGTGTACTTCATGTTGTTGAGAATCTATTGTTCCCCCAATCAATTTGCATTTGTTATCAAGACATATGTGTGTGTGTGTGTGCTGATAGTTTAGATTGGTGGAAGATGTATTAGATGTTGAAATTTAGGCAACCTTGAGATATGTAATTTGATGGAAGAGATGAAGATGTCTGTTGTTACAATGTTGATTAAATGATGTTCAGAACAAGAAAATACACTGCATGTCATAAGTCATATCTTGTATAATTAAGGGGCTGTTTGGCAAAATCTGAATCACTAAGTGTTGAATGGTTAAGAGGTCTGAACCATTAAGAGGCTCTATTAATGAGAGGGATGTTGAGGTAGAAATGCAAATGAGAGTAAAGATGTATATGCTCTATTCAGTTCCATTTAGCATCTCTCTGTCTCTTAACCATTCAGCACTTAACTGAATCATTTAGAGACTCATTTTTTATGAAATAAACGCTTTGAATGCTGAATCTGAATGATTAAGCACTTAACTGAACCATTAAGATGTGAAAGAAACAGCCCTTAAAAGTTAGTAGTTGAATAATGATTTCATTCTCTACGATGAGGTATAACCCAATTGGAATTATGCATATTTATTTAATAGTTAATGGTCATATATTGTAGTATCATAGAAGGTTTATGACCATACTCTTGGCTTATGTTTATAACCCATTTGGGTCTTTGTTATTATTTATTCGATACGTGTAACTATGAAAGGCTAATGACATGGAATAAAAAAACTAATAGAACGACTTCAAAAATTATTACCAAGAAAACTAATTAACCAACATAAAACGAGTATCGCTTTATAATCTGTCGTCGTCGCCGCATCGCGCAAGTATCTTCCTAGTTTACCTATATAATCACATCAAAAACAAATTAGATCAAAAAATCAACTTTTTAAAAAATAAATTTTTTAACGTAAAACAACAACATTTACCTATATAATCAGAAAAAAAACAAATTTGATCAAAAAATCAACTTTCAAAAATCCAACAAATTTTCACATAAAACCACAACATTTTACATATATTTAATCACAACAAACCAAACTTTCATCAAAAAATCAATTTTGAAAAAAATAAAAATTTCATATAGAACCACAACATTTACCTATATAATCACACCAAAATAGATTTGATCAAAAAATCAACGTTTAAAAATATCAAAAATTTTCACATAAAAGCACAACATTTACCTATATAATCACACCAAAAACAAATTTGATCAAAAAATCAACTTTTGAAACATAAAAATTTTTCATATAAAATCACAACATTTACCTATATAATCACACCAAAAACCAATTTGATCAAAAAATCAACTTTCAAAAACATCAGAAGTTTTTATATAAAACCACAACATTTACCTATAAAATTACATCAAAGACAAATTTGATGAAAAAATCAACTTTTTAAAAAATAATTTTTTTACATAAAACCACAACATTTACCTATATAATCTCAACAAAAACAAATTTGATCAAAAAATCAACTTCAAAAAACCAACAAATTTTCACATAAAACCACAACGTTTTACATATATTTAATCACACCAAACAAAACTTTTATCAAAAAATCACTTTTTGAAAAAGATTAAAAATTTCAAATAAACCACAACATTTACCTATATAATCACACCAAAAATATATTTGATCAAAAAATCAACGTTTAAAAAGATAAAAAAAATTCATATAGATACACACCATTTACCTATATAATCACACCAAATACCAATTTGATCAAAAAATCAACTTTCGAAAACATCAGAAGTTTTTATATTAACCACAACATTTACCTATGTTCAAAGAAAAAAAAATTTGATAAAAAAATCAAATTTTTAAAAAATAAAATTTTTTTTACATAAAACCACAACATTTACCTATATAATCACACTAAAAACAAATTTGAATAAAAAATCAAATTTTTAAAATAAATTTTTTTTACATAAAACCACAACATTTACCTATATAATCACACCAAAAACAAATTTGAATAAAAAATCAAATTTTTAAAAATATATTTTTTTACATAAAACCACAACATTTACCTATATAATCACACCAAAAACAAATTTGATCAAATTATCAACTTTCAAAAACCAAAAAATTTTCACATAAAACCACAACATTTTAAATATATTTAATCACCCCAAATCAAACTTTCATAAAAAAACAACTTTTGAAAAAATCAAAAATTTCACATAAAACCACAGCATTTAAGTATATAATCACACCAAAAATAGATTTGATAAAAAAATCAACGTTTAAAAAAATCAAAAATTTCCAAATAAAATCATAACATTTACCATATAATGACACCAAAAACAAATTTGATCAAACAATCAACTTTCGAAATATCAAATATTTTCATATAAAACCACAACATTTACCTATATAATCATACCAAAAACCAATTTGATCAAAAAATCAACTTTCGAAAACATCAGAAGTTTTCATATAAAACCACAACATTGACCTATATAATCACAACAAAAACAAATTTGATAAGTTCAATTGGATCATTTTCGGCTACAAATCAAACACGGATCTATGTAATACAACAGTCAATCAACACAGAATTCATACTTAATAATTCTCTTTATATTGATGATGAAACAGTTGTAGTACAATTGTGCAGGAGAAAGAGTACAATCAACAAACACACATATGATTCGTCTGTCTCTCTTTCTTTGCACTCACACCCATAACATGCTATTTATACATCAATGCATTTAGGGAAATACAAGATTTACCCTAAACAAAAACTTTGTACAAACTAAGAACAAATTAAATCTTCTAAGGAAAAATCCCTAACAGTACTCCCCCTAAGATTTAACTTTGGTCTTCGATCAAAAACATCTTTATCTTTTCTTGTCTTGAATCAAACTCGGTCATTCAAAAATCTTCTGGTTCTTTCTTGATGTCTAGCAACGGCTTCACAGCATGATCTTCTTGTTCTTTGATGGCTTCTGCAATGCATTCTTTAAACCTTCCTGCTATCTTTGCTTGCTTCGGCTTAGACTCGTTGGTGAGGATATCACAAGCTACCATCCGTTTTAGCGTATCAAAAGAAATACCTGCAAGGTCAACATTAGCATAAAATTCATAAGGTTTCTTCACTCCTCTTGCACGTACTTCCAGTGTTCCATTGGATGTCATACGCATAAAGTCTATCTCCTTGATATCAATCTTCACCAGATTGGCATACATCAACACTTTCCTCAGCCGAATTTTCTCAATAGCAGCACCAATAACTTCGATCATGATTTCAAAAAGTTTTCTGTCAGCCTCAGCCACTTGATTCTTCAGTTTTTCCATCTTGTTACTTATTAGATGATCGATATAAGATGGATGTAACAATTTCAGCTCGAAGGTGTAGAAAATTGTAATCATATCATGATCCCAATCATCAAAGTCACGAACTAGCTTCAACTCAAATGTATCCTCGTGATAAAAGAATTTAAGAATCGGCTTGGTTTTCTGTGAGCCATCAAATACCTTTAAGCCTGGATCCGTCACGTTATCAAAATATTCATCACAGAACTCTTCCAGATACATATCTCGCATGATGATCTTTTTCTGTTTCTTCTTTATTCAAACCTATATCAATATCTGGACCAACCTTTGGTGAAGACTCCTTGGGTTGTTCAGACTGTTGTGTGGCAGCAGGGATTGATGCAATAGGAGCATCAACTGGATCATAAATGGGTAATACAGCTGTGACATCTGCCCCTAACTCGAATCCGAACGCCCGATTTGAACCCGAGATTTTCTAGTTTTATTTGTATTCGTATTTATTTATTTAAAATATAACGTTTCGTTATTAAAACTATGTATATAAATATGTTGAGCGTTACGTTATTTCTCGTCTTTAATATATAACGACCGGGTTATTATCCAATGAACACTAATTAAATACAAAATATAATTTATTAAACCTTCAAATAATATATATACATCATAGTTAAATATATCTATACTACATTAATAAACAAATTACATGGGCAAAATAGTCATTTAAGAATTTCCTTAAACTTTCAACAACTTTCAACATTTAAACACCGATGCTTTTGAGTTTTGAATAACATTAGGGTTTCAGTGCTGCTGCTGTTCAAATCTAACACCCTGGTCATCCCTTTCGCTTCTTCATATACTGCTCGCTGTTCAAATCTAGCACCCTGGTCATCCCTTTCGCTTCTTCATATCCTCTTCCCATCTTCAGGGGTTGCAGGGTTTAGAGCAGATACACCGATGGTAGTCGCCGTGGGTCTGGAGGTAGTGCAACACGTTAGGGCTCCTACAAACAGCAGTTCACGATGGTTTAGGAATTCGATGGGTGAACTTCGACGAACAGTGTAAGAACACGAACTCAGTTGATTTGAGGAGTTGATTTCCGGAATTTGGGTTTTACTTGAGTTTTTGGTCGACAGTTAAAGTTATGAGTTAGTTTTAATTAGTTTGTTGATTTTTGGTGTTTGTCTATGCTTTCAGCTTGAGTTGATTGGGGAAACAGTCATTATGATAGGTTTACGGAGAAAACCTACAAACTCCCAAGAACAAAAGATACAAAGAAAGACATAAAACTCAAATTTCATTCAACACTTTTCTATTCTATTTTTCTAATGAGATAGGATTACAATTTAAAGGAAATAAATGGTAAACATGGGTCCTAGAATTAAGCTAAAAAAATGGGAAAATGCAATTGGTTGTGACACCACTATCTTAACTACATGAATGTTTTGTTGACCGGTCATCGAATGGGTCACCTTCTGGTTTACTAGCGGGCGGTCTGCAGGTGCGGGTCATGGATCGTATCAATACTCCACCCCTAAAAACATCCTTGTCCTCAAGGACGGTGTGAAATCCCATGGAGGACGCCAATCGACTCTCCCAAAGGCGTTCGGTGAAGTCAAAACCGGTCGCCACGGTGGTCGCCATTCTCGTGGTCCAGCTACACCGTCATGAAATGTCTCTAGCAACGGTTCTTCTAACCCGAGAAGTGAAGAAAAAACCCCATAAAGAATTGAACTTGAACATTGAGAAACAAACCCCTTAATATGATAACGTGGATAAGGAGTGACACTTTGATCACCTCTTCCATACGACCAAATGGGTTGAGCCATGGTTTTGACATCAATGATGGAAGTGCTCTTAACGGAGCCAATGACCAAAGGTGGTGGGAATGAGAATCTATCACTTGGCGGTGCCAATGACGATGGTGTTTTTGGCGAATGTGGAATTCTATTTGTGGAGATGGTGGTGGTATGGAAACGATGAAGCATTGCAGTGGTAAAAGACTTCCACGTGAGGTGTTCGGGTCCTCGATACCATGAATTGAACCAAGAAAAAGGTTCATCATCAAAGGACTCAACAACATAAGGAAACCGTTCTTCCTCATAAATTGCATAAAAGGAAAAGAACTTTTCAGCATCACAAATCCATCGAGCGGGATTGAAACCGGTGAAGCGAGATAATAACATGGACTCCTCGAGTTCTTCCAAAGCCATGGAGGCTAAGGCTCAATGAAAGCACCAATTGATAGGTTTACGGAGAAAACCTACAAACTCCCAAGAACAAAAGATACAAAGAAAGACATAAAACTCAAATTTCATTCAACACTTTTCTATTCTATTTTTCTAATGAGATAGGATTACAATTTAAAGGAAATAAATGGTAAACATGGGTCCTAGAATTAAGCTAAAAAAATGGGAAAATGCAATTGGTTGTGACATCACTATCTTAACTACATGAATGTTTTGTTGACCGGTCATCGAATGGGTCACCTTCTGGTTTACTAGCGGGCGGTCTGCAGGTGCGGGTCATGGATCGTATCAATACTCCACCCCTAAAAACATCCTTGTCCTCAAGGACGGTGTGAAATCCCATGGAGGACGCCAATCGACTCTCCCAAAGGCGTTCGGTGAAGTCAAAACCGGTCGCCACGGTGGTCGCCATTCTCGTGGTCCGGCTACACCGTCATGAAATGTCTCTAGCAACGGTTCTTCTAACCCGAGAAGTGAAGAAAAAACCCCATAAAGAATTGAACTTGAACATTGAGAAACAAACCCCTTAATATGATAACGTGGATAAGGAGTGACACTTTGATCACCTCTTCCATACGACCAAATGGGTTGAGCCATGGGAAAATGCAATTGGTTGTGACACCACTATCTTAACTACATGAATGTTTTGTTGACCGGTCATCGAATGGGTCACCTTCTAGTTTACTAGCGGGCGGTCTGCAGGTGCGGGTCATGGATCGTATCACATTAAGAAAAGGTAATAGCTTTTTATGAGATTATGGTGGTTATGATATGATTGTTTATTTGTTGTTATTAATACTATATACAATCTGCTCAAAGTTTTTAATATTTGAGTTAATATCCGTTTTGACAAATTCAAAGTCTCAAAATCTTGTTGAGATTAATGTGTTTTATAATGTAGATTTGATCAGATGAATGTGTATTATGTGCTGACTGTTAGTTCTTAGCAGAGAATGAATATTGTGCACCAGACCATCAGTAATTTTACCTCAGTAGTTGAAGAATTTTGTATGAAACTGTGCACCAGACCCCCGGTTTAAGACTGTTTTGGGGATTTGCAGTCACATGTGGTTCGACTTCATACATCCTCATTGGGCCAGTTTTATAATTTCGCCCGTTTGACCATTTCAGTGTGTGTTGTGCACTTAAATTCATCTTTCCATTGTTGGTAAGCATTAGTTTTAGTATAATCATATTTTGGCATACTAGCATTAGTGTTATATTTCAGTTGCGGTAGCTGCCGCGCCAACAAGAAACGCTATGCTATTTGAAGTTTGTGTGTGTTGACCCGTTTGTAGTAACAGTGTCACTAAAGGCATTAATCCTCATGATTGTTAAGTTATATTTACAAGTGTTGTTCCATTCTTATTTGTATTCATGTAATATGGTTATTAAAAAGCATTTGGCAAGTTTAAATGAAAGTGCATTAAAATGATTTTTTGTTGCTTAAGATTGTTATTATTTGTACCAGACCACCACTTTATGACTTTTTCGGGGTTTTTCAGTCACTTGTGGTTCGAGTTAATACATCCTCTAAGGGTCAAGTTTCACATTTTCAGTCATTTGACCCATTTCAGTGTTTTGTAGTGCAGTCAAATTCATATTTTCATTGTTGGTCAGCATTTGTGTTAATGTAGTCAAATTTTGGCATTTCGGTGTTGAATCTCTTAATTTGGTTATTTAGATTAGTTAGGATATCATTGAATCTTTGGTTCTTTTCTTGAATGGATTTATTAATTTATAGTTGGAGTCGTTTTTTAATTAGTCATGCTTTAAATATGCTTAAAAATGTTTTAAGGTAAAAAATTATATGATCCTTTGTAATTTCTTACCATCTAATTGTGTCTGCAGATACATCTCATGGCGATTTTTACTTCTATACACAACAACCGTAGCTTCACTTCTATTCACAGGTTTTATATGTATTTTTTTTATTTAAAGATACATGCCAAGTTATATTTTTTTCAACTTTAGGGTTTTAGCAAAAACAAATGTAACTAATTATTTTATCAAAATTTATAATGATATTGGGTCAAAGTTTTCTGCTAATGGTATTATTGATATACGTGAGTATGTTGATTACCCAACATGAATACATTGTGAAGATTATGGACTTGGTGACCTTGTTATCTCATTTATTTGAATTATTGTTGTAAAAGTTTAGTAGATCATATTTCTATTATTTTAATTTTAGTGTAGTTGATTATTATATATGAGTTAATAACTCAACAGCTATAAAAAACACCAAAAGTTATCAAAATGTTCCATGATTATTTTATATTCACGGTTGTATATGTAGGTGTTATTTTATTAAAACATTTAAGATTTTGTTCCATTTGCTATATATGACGTTTTGTTGCTAATGTAGGTTGTTTCTAGGTGATGTGAATCACTCATGTCCTCCGTTACCAAGGAATGAAGGTAATCTTTGCTCTAAGATATACTTAAGAAAGCTTTTACATGGATTGTGATTTATTACCTATTAACTTACTACAAGGAGTAAAAATACTTTAGGTGATGTTATTAACCTTAATTGCTAAGTAGGCTTAAAATAATTTGTAGTCTGATTTGTCAATGATCATGTAACTAGATTTTCTTTCAAATTTTGGGTTGAAATTTTGCATTTACTTTATCCTTTGTTTGATAATGATGAAGATAATAATGGTTGTTCTTTAAAAGCTTTTTGTACTTGTGGGTGGTTATATGTTTAGCTACCGGCAAAATTTAGTCGCATCAATATTGCATTACAATTACTACAATTTTGAGCATAATGAACGAAAACGTAGGATGCTCATTTAAATTGTTTTATTTCAAAGGTGAATGTTTGTGCAAAAATGTTTCAGGTCAACCTTTATTAGCCTTTTAAGTTTTTACACAACATTCTACTTAAACTATGATAGTATAAAGTTATGTTTTCGTTAAAACATCCTGCAAAACACCTCTTTCTTTGGGTGCTACTATGCAAACGGAATAGTAAAACAAATTGGGGGGGGGGGGGGCTGGACTATTTGTTTCATACAACTCATAGTTTAAAAGACATGTATTATTTTCCATCAGTTAAGCGGAAGAAACCGTTCATTCCGGTTTAGGTTCACCCACTTATTATATTTTAGGATAATATGTTAAATGGTTCTTTAAAGGGCATCAGATTTTATGGTTTACCTATTAAGTTTGGACTGTTTAATTTCCCATTTTTCATTGTTAAGGACTTAAGGTACGGTATTCTGCTGTTTATGTTATTTGTAGTGCAGTTTTGAGGTAAAATCCGTGCATTTTTTAGTGGATAAGTAAATAGTGCAGTTTGGATTCTTTATGTTGTTGTTTGTCATACATTTGTATCTTAGTGAATCTGAAATATAGTCAAGACTATTGACAGATCATATTACCAATGGTAACAGATATTAATCTTAGTTGTTTATGTTCTTTTTAATTGGTATTTAGTACTAATTCCTCAAGCTCCTACTTGGGAAACTTGCATCAGTGAGTTTAAAGAATCTCAGTCACCAAGAAACATCTACATTTTGGTATATGACGTTTATAATCGTGCATGATTAATGTATGTAAATAACTTCATATATGATAACTAATTTATGTATTTGAGAAAATATTAAGCTTTGGTTCATCAAAATGTTAGG
This sequence comes from Tagetes erecta, assembly GCA_030867185.1. Classification (NCBI taxonomy): domain Eukaryota; kingdom Viridiplantae; phylum Streptophyta; class Magnoliopsida; order Asterales; family Asteraceae; genus Tagetes; species Tagetes erecta. Next base: position 11,979,082 of record CM061497.1, read on the forward strand.
GTTTTCTTGAACATTGGATACCAGAAAATCAAGAGATGGTTGTTCAACTATTGAAGAAGGTAATGCAATTTCAAAACTCACATAAAATTCAATAATTCATATGCATGGATTTAATTTGTTTAGTTTATATGATTTGTTCCGTATTCCACATTTTTTGCGGTGGCCACAAGCAATTCAATTAACTTGAATTCAATTACAAGATGTTGTTTGGATCTTGAATTATTTATTTTAATCACAGTATATGACATGTTACTTGAAATAACTATATGAAATGGTTGGTATGTCAATTAACAAATCAGGCGTAACACATGCCTTGACCTTTTACTAGGTGCCAGTCAAAGAGGAAAAGATAGAAGATATTTATCCCCCAAAAGATGTACCAGTAAAAGAGGAAGAGATATAAGATATTCTTGGAGTCCCTTTGATGACGAATGGTGGTCAAAAAACCTATATGAGATCATTGAGTCTTGTAAGGAGGCGAGATTTTGTTGCCCCACAAATGTTACGATGTCAAGTAATGTAAAGAGTTTTAAGCTGGTAATATGTAGGTTAGGCTGTTGGTCCATAAAGATCGTGATTTCAGTGCTTTGTTGACTTGTTTAACCCAAATATGTCAAATACTTGAAGAACAAAGTGTAAAAAGTACAAACAACCCAATAACAAGATCCAACACACAATCGAGGTATATAAGCTACAAAGATGAAAGATATATGCTCCTAGCACCTCAATAGAACGATTACACAACACGAATCAGTGAGAAATAGCTTGAGTAAAAGATGTGCAAAAGTTATATAAATGTGAAGATAAGGTTACAATATATAGGTGTTAGGTTCGCTGATAGATTCGCTCTAGCGAATCTATCCAGCGAACCAACACAGGTTCGCTGGGCACATAGGTTCGCCCAGTCGATACCTAATACAAAAGACATGATGGCCTGCGAGCGAATCTATAGATTCGCCCGTAGGTTCGCTAGCACTAATAACATTACAAGTCAAACAATTACATACAAAAGTAGCACCGACAAGCCGGTGGGTCCAACCTATACATAGTGACTATCAATACTCCCCCTAGGTTGGACCTCACCTGGGGAAGTCTTCTGATTAGCTCCGTCTTTATGGCTTCAAAGATGTTCAATAAAAGCTCATGCCCTTTCTTTGATCCCGGCCATTGGATTTGTAAAGTCATCAGTTCCGGCCTCATCTTCACTTAGATTTAGCATTGAATCCACAAACTCTGTATCAGCGACCTCAGTATCAGGCTCAAGTTGAACTGTCGTTTCCGCCTTTTTTTCTGCAGTTGGCTCCTCGCTTACCACCTCCAAGTCAATCACCTCTACTGGTTTTTCAAACCTCTGCTCTATTGATCGATCAAGCTGTCTTGTCAGATCATCCATGTCCATTTTCAGGTCATCCGTCCTCCTCAACCTTTCATTTACAGCTTTAAGCTCGGCACGAATTCCCCGGGCTTTATTTGCGACCTTTACGAACAGGTTCGCTTCAGCAGCAGTGTCATCTCCAGCCCCGTGCTTAATTCTGTTCTTACACAGCACCTTCAGATCCTCATCACTGAAGGAAAAGATCTCCATTGGGTCAAATAGTCTGATTTCAGGACGATCTTTTCCTTGTAGTCGGATAATAGCTTCACCCGTACTGTTATCATAAAACCATTTAAGAAACTCCTGCAGTCGGGGTGGCTGTGTGTCTGGGACCCTGACCCTTGTCATCACTTTCGGTGCATCTATTTTCAACACGATCTTGCCCTTCCATGACACCCAATGTTTATCTTTCTTCTGCCTCATCCTCCTAGGCTTTTGGTAACCGAATTGAACAAAATCAGTCTTGGCAGCCTCCTGAATAGCAGCTTCGAACGCACATGCCCTGCCGCTTTCTTCCTTCCCGAGTAGTGGTAGCTCTGCCAGCCTACGCAAGTCCCAACGAGGAAAGGTGGCGAAGTGCTTTCGGTTCTTGACATACGTAATGTCACCACCCCTCCTTTTAATCATATACGCCTCCACCAAACAGTTGTATTTCCATGCTATGATCTGTCTATCTTGCTGTTTGGTGTTGGGTTCATCTAAGTGCTGGAATATCGGCACTTCAGGTACAGCTTCTTCTTCTTTTCTGAACCATTCAGATTTGTCTAATTCAGCATGCTCGAACTGATAGCTCATCCCTTTTTCCTCAACTTTGTATATTTCCGGCTCGTCATCCAAATCTTCCTCACTTTCTGCATCAATATCAGTATCAGGTTCATCTACCAAAGTATAATCCACACCAGATCCTCCTACCACTTCATCCCCTTCAAATGTATCCAAATCAATTCCCATCTCTTCATCAAACTCTTCCTCCACGGCTTTTCCCTTACTTTTGTCACCAAAGTCAACATCCATTAACGGATATTTTGCAATATCCGTTAACGAGATCAGTTCCGCTTCAGACATAGCTGGTTCAGTCCCAGCATTCTCCTTCAAACTATTTAACTCTTTGAAGATCCTAACCAACAAACACTGCTGATCTTTCATCATTCTTCCCATCTCGTATATGACAGTGGATTTCTCAGCATCTTGCTTTTCCAACTCTTCGTGCTTACCTTTCAGCTCAAACAGATCAGCCTTCAATTTCTCAATCTCATCCTTCAACTCAGTTCCAGACCCAGCAGATGTACCCCCCATATCGTGCTTAGCTTTCTTTGACCCTTCAGCGTTTGTATCAGACCTCTTCTTTGTTCTCAGTTCTCTGCCAGCATCTATTTCATCTTGGATCTCATCCACTTCCCGTTCAAATGAATAATTTTTATCCTTTGCATACGCCTTTCTCTTTCTAATCTTTTTCTCTACCTCCTCAATATTTTCACCGCCCCGTTTCCTTTCAGTCTCAATTAACCTCTGTATATACACCCATCTCTCAGTCGTATACATATTCTCCCACAAATACGTAGTCCTGCCCACACAATCCGGCCTCACTGATTTACAATCTTTGAAGATTCTGGAATGCATATCCCAGATTTTCAATTCTGCACCCTCCACCGGCAGATTTGGTAGTTTATCATTCAGAATCATCTGAATGAATCTGGGATACATTAACCATTTGGCCCCCTTGCTGGCATGGATGTTCTCGAGCATGTAGTTGAAAATCAGCTTTGCGAGATTTGCTTTTTGCCCCCGGCAAAAAAGCATCATAGCTCTAGCCCAATCCAGGTTCAGCCCGTCCGTACCCCCTTCCTGTGATCCAGGCACATAATAAACACATGTGCTATATACCTCCACTCCTGGATCAGGTACGACTTCACAAATTCCATCTTCTTCTCTCCGGGCATCGGACCCTCATACCCCGCTGTCCGGAATGCCCCGTAAACTTCTTCAGCAGACATATGGACCTCTTCACCCACATCATCCTCTAGCCTCAAAATTCTAGCCAGATCGGCTTCAGTAAATGCCAGGTCGTGGCCACAGACTTTGGCACAGATACGTGACGGCTGCACCGACACGTTCATGACAGCAGTTCGCCAGAAATCCCGAACGTGCGTCTCATATATGGTAGGTGAGTGAGAGATGGCATAGTGTATGTGTGATGACTTCAGCCATTTGATTGCGTCTCTAAAGCTGCTGGCCTTTTCAAAATTTTCATCAAGTAAAGCACACATGTTGTGCTTTTTCTCGAAGAATAAGGTCGACATTTTGCCTGAAAAATAAACGGAGATTGATCAGAAATGAAGATTTGAAAAACAGAAAATAGATTCGCTGGATATTAGGTTCGCTGGTATAGCGAACCTGAGATTTTGGCACAAGAACCTATAAATTCGCTGACATGAAAAATCAGTCATTGTTGTCGAGCGAATGTATAGGTTCGCTAGAAACAGTCGGGCGAATCTATGTTGTTGCGCGGGCAGCATAACGACATAGGTTCGCTCGAAGGTTTGAACTTTCGTTCAGATTCGCCAGACGAACACTTAGGTTCGCTGGAAACCCTAGTTTTTCAAAAACGGCCAGAATCTCAGTCAATCAACTATTATCAAGCAAATAAAGCAACAACAGGTCAAACTAAACAATAAACGAGGCTATTATGAAGAAAGTCCCTAACATTTAACACCAAAACAGTCTTTGATTTTCACGCAATCACAGATTTGACAGATTGACGGGTTTGTAGTGCGATTAAGAGTTTAAAAAGTAGATTAGGATGTAGACGATGACATACCAGACACTTAAATGATGTTTAATGTGTGAAAAAGACCGGAAATAGCGAGAATCGAACGTAGGTTGTTTGAAATTGAAAAAGTCGAGCTACAGTACAGTGGTCAGCGAAAAAGTGATAAAATTTCGCTGTCACTGTGTATATATACACCCATAGGTTCGCTGGCAGACAAACCAGCGAACCTTAGGTTCGCCGGAAGACCAAAAGTCAAGGCATCCAACTGGTTCGCCAGCAGGTTCGCTGACACAAAAACAAGGATGTTTCATGTCAGCGAATCAAAGAGATTCCGGGCGAACCTTAGGTTCGCTAGACAAACAACAAAATATTTTTGGATTTTCTTAAAAATTTTAAAAACTTTGTAAATCCGTAAATACGTCCCACGACATCAACGCTCCAAAAAAATAAACATAAACACATATAATCCTAAAAGTAAAAAATAAAAAAGAAGTAAAATGAAATAAAATAAAATAAAATAAAATTAGAATAACAGGAGACGGTTTTAAACGCTAGAAAGGATATATATTCTTCATGATGTTTTGAGTAGAATCCGGAGAATCATCGATTGGCGGGATTGCAGATATGTTTGTCCATTTAAACCCATGCCGTAGTCCTTTCAACAAGCGATCAGCAGCTTCTTTTATCATGTTTTCGGTTTGATTGAAGAAACTCAGACAACTCGGTCCCCACAGACATCTAGGTAAAAAGAACAAGTTCTGTCATCAGGGTATATCTGAGCAATACTATTGACTTTGCTTGAATTTCAATGATCAACTTTTGAATGTTGACCGATGCGTTTGTTTCTTTTGACACTTGTGCAATTTATGCATCTTTTCTTTGTGAGTGGAGCTTGTCAGCAATTGATTCATTTTGAATACAATGCGACTTATTATTTGGGAAACTCAAATAGTCTAGAGCTCCAGGTCTATACTGACGTATAACAGAGGAGATAAACATTTGAGCATGCTCGGTGAATCTTCAGGTCAATACTTCCGTATAGCAGAGAAGATCCACCAACTCCAGGTCAATACTTTCGTATATCAGAGGAGTTAAGCACTTGACACAAGACGTTCTGAGGAGTTAACGAGTAACTCACTCAGAGGCTTTTCCGAAGAGCATCACTAGCAGCTTTTTATTTTTTTATTTTTTTAATTTTTTTTTTGTTTTTTTTGTTTTGCATACTAGAAACTCGATTCGGGGATAGGGCGAGGGTGATTTGGGATTTTTAGTGAAATCAAGACAAAGATTTGACGCTCTCAACCCATTTTTGACAGAACCATTATCTTTGTGCAATCCAATCATGTCAAGGAGATAGTCCTTGTTGTCGAGATCTTGAGCGTTATGTTTGGCTGCTCAATCACTGTTTACTTCGTTTTCGGGCTGAGCCTATCTGACATATCCCAAACGCAATGCTTCTGACCTCCTTCAACGACTCTTCAACACCAATCAAAACGGAGATCCTGAAATAGCAAAATTTGAAAAACTATAAATAGTTAATCTTTTTATATCTCCCCCAAAATTTCTATATAATAGCCGTCTAATAAGAAATTTTTGTTTTTCAGATTTTCCAAATATATATATATATAGGATTAAAAGAAAAATAAACGAAGATAAAATAAAATAAAGTTACGGAGCAATGAAACGAGTGACCCACGGATTTTTCAAAGCAGGAAAAAGATTATTTACATATTTACAAAAAGGATTCTCACACAAAAAAGGTTTTCAAAAAGATATAAGTCCAAGCATGGAGATCAATTCATAAAAACGTGGTTTGTCAAAAGTTTTTGTGAAAAGATCTGCTTTTTGCTTTCTAGTTTCGATAGGAATAATATCAATAAACCCCTTTTCCTGAGCATCCCTGATTGCATGAATTCTTGTTTCAATGTGCTTGGTTCGAGTGTGATGAATAGGATTCTTGGCAATTCCAACAGCAGCTTCATTATCACAAAAGAGTGGCGTATGAAGAAAGTTGATGCCATAATCCATCATCTGATGTTGAATCCACAGCACTTGGCAACAGCAACTTGAAGCAGCAATGTATTCTGCTTCTCCTGTGGACAGAGAGACGGTTGTTTGCTTCTTGCTTTGCCACGAAACAAGACATTCACCAAGGTATTGACATCCGCCCGTGACTGATTTCCTGTTGATCCTGCAACCAGCATGATCACTATCAGAAAAGGCATGTAAATCAAAGTTCCCACCTTTTGGGTACCAAAGTCCCAAACGAGAGGAACCCTTAAGGTAACGGAAAATTCGTTTAACAGCTTTTTCATGTGATTCTTTTGGATTTGCTTGGAAACGAGCACAGTAACACACGGCAAATGTAATATCTGGACGAGTTGCAGTCAGATACATGAGAGATCCGATCATCGAGCGGTACCGATGAGCATCCACAGGATTCCCATTATCATCGGAAGTAAGGCATGTTTGAGCTGTAAAAGGAATCAATTCAGGAGACGAGTCATCCATGCCAAACTTTGTGAGGATTTCCTTGATATATTTCTCTTGGTGGATTAGAATTCCATCAGGCTTTTGCTCCACTTGCAGCCCCAAGAAGAAACACATCTCCCCCATTATAGTCATCTCAAAACGATCCATCATCACTTTCTCAAATTCTCTACACAACCCTTCATTAGTCGAACCAAAAATGATATCATCAACATACACTTGAACGATCAGCAGCTCGCCATCCACCTCCTTCTTGAATAATGTCATATCTATACTCCCACGTGAGAAACCCTTACTGAGGAGATACTGTGTCAGAGTTTCATACCAGATCCTTGGAGCTTGATGCAACCCATACAACGATTTGTCAAGCTTGTAAACCTTTGACGGGAAATCAGGATCCTCGAAGCCTGGTGGTTGACATACGTAGATCTCCTCATCAATGTCTCCGTATAGAAATGCACATTTCACATCCATCTGATAAACTTTAAAGTTTTTGTTCGCAGCGTGAGCAAGAAAGATTCTGATGGCTTCCAGGCGAGCGACTGGAGCAAAAACTTCGGTATAGTCAATTCCCTCCTCTTGAGCAAAACCTTGAACAACCAGTCTCGCTTTATTTCTAATTACAACACCACGATCATCTGGCTTGTTCCGAAAAACCCATTTAGTGCCGATTGGACACTTGTTAGGAGGAAGATCAACCAGTTCCCAAACTTTGAGCTTCCTGAATTGCTGCAGTTCCATCTGCATGGCATCCACCCAACTCGGATCTTCAAGTGCCTGTTTATAATTCTTTGGAACGACTTGAGACAGAAAGGCAGCATAAAGACATTCATTAATCAAACCGCTCTGACTCCGGGTCCGCACACCATCGGTAATAGATCCAATGATATAATCGTGAGGGTGGTTTTTCAGGGTTTTGAAGTCGGTGTTGAGTAGTAAAGGATTTTGATCGGTTGAGGGTGTTTGATTTGATGGTTGTGGAGGTGTAGGTGATGGGATGGTGGTAGATGTGGATGGAATATTTGATGGAGAAGTTTGAACAGTTTCATGGGTTTGAGGTGGTGGAGGTTGTGGAGGTTGTGGAATGTCAAATGAAGTGGGAGGAAGTTGTGTGGCTGATGTTGAAGGTTGTGAAGGTTGTGATTGTGATGGAGTAGATGGATGATTGAAAATAGAAACTGATGGGTGTGGGATGATGTCATCATCGTCAGAGTCAGGAAGATTAAATGATTTGAAAATGGTGGTGGCATCATAAAACCAAGCCGGTTCACTACCAATACTGGTAGTGTTTGATTCCTGCCAATCAACATAGTAGGACTCTTGCACAATCCGCGTTCGCTTGTTGTAAACGCGATACGCCTTTTGTGTGTTAGAGTATCCCACAAAGAAGCATTCATCAGAGACAGCCCCAAACTTCGTCTTCTGATCTTGAGTATTCAGAAGAGTGCAAGAACATCCAAAGGGGCGTAGAAAATCAATCAGCGGCTTAATCCCTCGAAACAGTTGGTATGAAGTCTTCATCTTTTCTTTGACTATCAGTACCCTGTTAAGAACATAAGCAGCACAATTAACCGCTTCAGCCCAGAAAATAATTGGAAGTTTCGACTCGATCAGCATAGTTCTAGCGGCCTCAACAAGAGTTCGATTCTTTCTTTCAGCGACACCATTTTGTTGTGGTGTTCGGGCAGCGCTAAACTGTCTGAGAATACCCCGTTGTTCACAGAAGGAGTTGAAGATGTGGTTTCTGAATTCAGTTCCGTTGTCGCTTCTGATGGCTTGAACCTTCTTCTTTCCCAGAACCTCTATTAGAGGTATTAATTTCATCAACTCTTCGGCAGTCTCACTCTTGTTTGCCATGAATCTCACCCAGGTGTACCTTGAGTAATCATCTGTGACAACCAAGCAATAAGACTTTTTAGCAATTGACTTGACACTTATTGGACCGAATAAATCAGTATGTAACAATTCGAGGGGTTCTGAGATAGTGTTTGTAATTTTGAGTTTATGTGGCTTTTTGTGCTGTTTTCCTCTAGCACAAGCCATGCATTTCTCGACCACAGAAAAATCCTTTTGTGGTAAACCCCTAACCAAATTGTTCTTAACCAATTTATTCAGAATTTTAAAATTGATGTGTCCTAAAAGTTTATGCCACAAAAATGATTCAAAGGATGATGCTTTAGACAGAAGACATGTCACAGTGGAGTTTGAATCTGTTGATCCCATATTCAGCATATAGGTATCATTTCGTCTCGGAGCTCGCATGATCACCATATCTTCCGGAATGGTAAACTCTGGCTTCAAGAACAGGCATTCATTTTGGAGAAACATTACAGGAATATTTTTATCACAGATTTGTGATACACTCAGAAGATTGAATGCCAGTTCAGGAACATAGTTAACGTCTTCCAAAGTAAGTGAGCCATTTGAGACTTCTCCTTGACCAATCATCTTCCCACCTTTCTTATCTCCCGCAAAAGCAACATAACCTCCATTTATGATCCTATAGTTAGTAAGAAGATCCTTCAATCCTGTCATATGTCTGGAACATCCGCTGTCAATATGCCAATGACTATTTACAACGGCATTTGAATGTTCCTGACATTTATTAAAAGAAAAGAAAAGTTAGACCTTTGCAATAGGCACCCAAGTCTTTGTGTACCTGGGTGGTGAAGCAGATGAAGTATTACAAAAGAAATTATTTACAAAAGTGTTTAATCTTTTTCCCAAAGATTTTTGCTTTGTGCTATTTTGGATTAACTTAGGGCATTGCTTGACAGTGTGACCAGTATTTCCACATTTAAAACAGTGAGTCTTCAAACCGGTTTTGGGAATTCTGTTGACATGAATTTTATCCATTACAATTTCCTCATCACATTCAGACAGTTGTGAGTCACAGTCACTGTAAGTGTCATAGAGTTCTTTTAACTTACTTGTTGTGACTTTAACTGTATCAGATTCAGGTTTTGGTTTAAGAATGTATGAAAAAGATGATTCCTTCTCTTTTGGTTTTGAAATTCTCACAGGTGTGAAAGATGGAATTTGGTGAGTGAAAAACTTTTGAAAGCAGTTTGTTTTGGTTTGACTTTCAGAGACTTGACCTGAAAGTTTGTCTTTGTCATTCACACACACATTATTAATCAAATCAGCATCATTCAACACATTAGGGTTTGAAGTGGAGCACCCTAAATTACTATTAAACATGAAATTGTCTGAATATGACACATTACTACAAACAGGATTATCTAAACAAATGTCTTCAAAAGACTTCTTGGAATCAGAACTACTGCAATCACTACTGCCAGAACAACCGAGCCCAACACTCCCACCATATGCGTACTCCTCTCTAACTTCCTTAAGGTTTACTTCACTTAAACCTGCAATGGAACTGTCAGTATCGTTCTGCATAATCTCTTGAATTAACTCATTTGAGGGATGAGGAATAGGTGTAGGAGAATAACAGAAAGTACTCGGTGGAGGATAGGCATATGTTTCATTGTTACTAAGACCCAACCCTGTCTTAACTCTGGCCCCCCTTTGTTTCTTGCACAGTTCTTCCCTTTTCATACCCGATATGGTCCACTGCTGCAATTTGTTTTTAAGCTTTCTTGCTTCAAACTCAGCAAGTGTAACTTGCTCAGTCAAGTAGTTAATCTCACAGTTCTTTTCTAAAAGAGTTCTTTTTAAGTGTTCATTTTCCTTTAAAGCTTCTCTTAACTTAACAAAATATTTTGATTCACTTAATTTAAGCTCTTTGATGGTTCTTTTTAATTCGTTTTCGTTTGACATTAACAGTTTATTTGCTTTGTATATGCCAATTAAACGAATTTTGCAAGCAGATGAACACATATCTTCTATAACATCATAAGGAAGACCGATTACCAGTTTTTCGGCGGCCAGAGCACGATCACATTGACAGTAGGGAGTGCTTCTTTTGAATTCATCAACTGCATCCAGCCTTGCCTTTTCAATCATTTCTTCCAAGCTAGCCTTAGACTCCTCCTCATGCTTTACTTCATTAACAGCGGCTTCACAAACTAACCCTGAATGATTCAGATGTCCTTGAGCAATAACACCTGATTGAACTTTAACAGCATCCTTCACTTTCTCTTCCTCTTCATTTCCAAAAAATTCTTTGAACGGATCAAAGAGATTTATATCATTGTCATCCAACTCAGTAATTTCAGCAACAAGGGCATGGTTAATCTCCTCCTTGGTTTCTTCAATTTCTGCACTCCAGTCAAAGTTGGTGAGCAGTGCAGTTTCATTCTTTGACTTTGCTTCCTCAACCTTTTCTTGAATTGGAGCAGATCTTGGATTTGCAGAGTTAACTGGCTCAGTAACGATTGGTAATGGGCATTCTCTCTTGAAGTGGCCCAGTTGTTTGCAGTTATAGCATCGTAACTTTCCCTTGTCATAACCCAGCTTAGCATTCTGTCCTTGATTTCCAAAGTTTCTTCTACCAGTTCTTTCCATGAATCGTCTGGCACGAAGAGTGAGCATAGCCATCTGCCATTGAATATCTGTTTCCTCCAGATCATCAGGGTCCACCTGATACATATCTTCTACTGTCATACCCTTACCTTTCAACTCACCAGCAACAAGAGCTTCATAACTGTGAACAAACATTCCAAATAAGGCCATAGTATCTGACGGAATCTGGGTGGTGACAGACGCATTCGAGCTTGAACCAACATTTGAAGGTACACCAGCAGATTTAGCAGATACATGACTTGATGGTCCTCTAGATGCAGCACTATAGGCATAAGAGTTTGCAGCGGATGAGATAAGTGCAGCATTTTGAGACGGAATGTTTGGAACCATCATTGACTGATTATACTCTCTTCTTTTCACGTCAAGGTCAAAAGACTTCAGCTTGTTGATGACGTCCATCAATTTGTAATCAGGAAAATTCCTTTCTTGTTTCAGTAGTTTGATTTGAAGGCTCCATTGGGGAGGAAGTGAATCTAACAATTTTGCTACTTGTTCGTGATTACCCAGCTTTTCATCATATTTCTTCAGATTACTTGACACAGACAGGAATCGATTTGTAATATCAGTCAAATTCTCTTGTGAATACCCAACAAAAGAGTTGAATTCCTTTTCGGCTTGAGCTTTTCTGTCCAGTTTCAGATCCTCATTGCCATCATAAAATTCACACAATGCATCATACAGACTTTTTGCAGTTGTGTGTTCTGCAAACCGGTTGAAGATGTCTTGGTGCAAGCACAGTATCAATGCCCCTAGTGCCTTCTTGTCACGATCCAGTAACTTGATATCTGTTTCAGTAAAAGTAGTTGGGTCTGTGTTAACTGAGGTGACAGTTCCTTCAACAGTTGTTGGCACGTGCGGGCCATTTACTATAGATTCCCATTGGTTGTAGTCCGTGTAGTAGAAGAACGCTTTCAAACATCTTTTCCAATCTTCAAAGTTTTCACCACTAACAAGCCTCGGTGGCCTGTTAGGTTGAACGCTGTCTAGATCATTCATATTAAGTGTTGAAGAAGTCATAACTTGAACAGATAATAGATTCGCTGAAAACAAACAGTTTCGCTGGCAAGATTCGCTCGAAGAACACAGCAGATTCGCTGGTAGATTCGCTGGTGACAGATTCGCTGGCAAGCAAACAGTTTCGCTGACAAGCAATCACAGATTCGCTTGCACAGTCAGCCAAACAAGTGAACTTTCGTTCGATGATATATCAGATTCGCTGGCCACAACACAACCCAGACAGGACAGAAGTTTGAATTAGGTTCGCTGGATGAACTAACAGATTCGCTGGTTGAACAGATAGTTTCGCTGGTAGCTCAACCACCCTGAAACAGTACGGAAACAGTTCGAAAACCCTCAAAACTTGACCATTTGCCTACAGGTTTGTTTTAAAAGCTTTCTATGTCCAAATACCACAAACCTTGAGCAAAATACAACTCCAAAACACAAGAAACAAGCTTCAAACAGAATCAAAAGTGTTTTGACCCAAAAACTTCAAAAATCAACACAAAAATCACTTGAATCAAACAATCAAGAGCACTAAGGCTCTGATACCATATTGTTGGTCCATAAAGATCGTGATTTCAGTGCTTTGTTGACTTGTTTAACCCAAATATGTCAAATACTTGAAGAACAAAGTGTAAAAAGTCCAAACAACCCAATAACAAGATCCAACACACAATCGAGGTATATAAGCTACAAAGATGAAAGATATATGCTCCTAGCACCTCAATAGAACGATTACACAACACGAATCAGTGAGAAATAGCTTGAGTAAAAGATGTGCAAAAGTTATATAAATGTGAAGATAAGGTTACAATATATAGGTGTTAGGTTCGCTAATAGATTCGCTCTAGCGAATCTATCCAGCGAACCAACACAGGTTCGCTGGGCACATAGGTTCGCCCAGTCGATACCTAATACAAAAGACATGATGGCCTGCGGGCGAATCTATAGATTCGCCCGTAGGTTCGCTAGCACTAATAACATTACAAGTCAAACAAATACATACAAAAGTAGCACCGACAAGCCGGTGGGTCCAACCTATACATAGTGACTATCATAGGCATTCTTTTGGATTCGCAAAATATTCATTTGAATCAGTCGTGATACTTTATGTTTGTATTAGCAGTTAGTTTATAATATTTTGACCCTTTTCAATGAAAATCACTATACTTTGACGTGTTCATGTTAAATTGCTATAGTTTGACCAATTTAGATTGATAGGGATTTGTGGTCGAACGATGGAGATCAAGTTCTCATTACAAGGCAAATAGTATAAACTTGTATTTTCTTATTTATATGTTTGGATATTTACTTTTAAAGTACTATATTTATGACAGTTATTTTCTTATTCGTTTGTTTGTTACAATCTGATTTAGATTGTGGCACTCATACTCTCATAGCATATATAGACTACATCAATAGATATACAAATAAAAAAATGAACAAAAAAACCATACACTTGAAGCCATAAGAGTATTAACTAACTAATGGAAACGACTATCACAATGTAAGCTGTCGGTTGATGCGGAACCGACGCCGCTGCATCGCGCGGGTACCCTGCTAGTATATATATATATATATATATATACTAGTAAAGTACCCGCGCGATGCAGCGGCGGCCACAATTTACAACATTGTTCTCGGATATGACATCTTGTTTTGTCATGTACACAACATAGACTACGCATGTCTTGGTGATTGACGTAGCACACATGTAGCTCGGCAAATTAAACCGCACAAATCAAATCAAGTCAAATATGCAATAATAGAATAAAGTTGAACTTTCTATCTTGGCCCAACTCAAAACATCGATCAACTATTACAAAAATCCTTCCATATATCACCATCTTTCCAAAATCCAGCTTTTCCTTGCAATTTCCACATACAAAATAACATATGCTCATTCCACGTTGCTTCACTCACATCTTATACCGTTGTCATCAATAATCAGAGTTTTGGTTATAGGCCTACACAAAACAAATAATGCATAGTACACATACCTTACACATTAGAAAAGAATACTAAAACACATTGTATTTGGCTTTACAATCATTTTGTAAACGGTAATTACTATATAATATAAAATTAAATATGATTTTGGATAGTAAGCTCATTATATATTGAATCTTTATCAAGGTTAAAAAAATACTTTCAGGATTGTATTTACATAAAAAAAATACTTTCAAGATAGTATTCACATTATACTTTCAAGATGGTATTCACCCAATATATATTGTCATTAAATTTAAAGAACAAATGGTGTAAGACCACCATAACCACCCAAACCTCACTGTTACATCACATCCGTAAAATAACAATAATATAACATAAATTGAAGAGGTTAAGGTGCCATTGAACTAATATATAATCTCCATCCATGTCAAGTCTTCAATTTTTTTAAAAATCGACCAAATAAACAGCATGTTTGGTTGCTAAACGTGGAAATAAAGGGTAATTTGATGTCAATTATGCACCTATATTAAAGTATGTTGGTAAAATCACATATGATGCCATCAGGTAAAGACATAAAGATGATAAGCATGTTTGGATCCTAAAAATGCTAAAAAGGCTAAAAATGCTTACTTGAATTTGTTACAACCATGATCCTTGCACACTTTAGAAAGCTATGAGCATCATATCATAATCACCACCATCAATTGTATCATGCTCTGATGCCCAAATATAGTTGCAACCATAATCCTTGCACACTTTGGTCCTTCATTTATCTGCAAAACTAAATCATTAGAGCCGCAAAATCAATTAACTCAACCTGTCATTTCTACATCAGTCTCCTTACACCATTCAAAACCCAACCAACATGATTTTTGGTTATATACCAAGCGCGTGATAAACCCTAATGTGCAGCCGCAGGTTTAAACCATAATCACCAACATCAGTTTTGTGTGCTGTCGCGTTATCAACTTATCATCAATGTGCAGCCGTAAGTTTAATCCCCCCACCCAACGCCACATTCTGTTTTATATTCCATGTGCAGCAACAGCAGTATGAATAGGTTTATGTGTGTGTTTTTGTGGTCTTTATCAACTCTTTAACATTATAATACATTCACATCACAACATACACATCAACTGTATATAAACAGCAGCAACAACTGTTTAACCCAACCCCCCCTCCCCACACACACACACATTCATAAGCAAGTTCATACATACATTCATTCATACATTCATAAGCCGACCCCCTCGGTTCAAAAAACACACATTCAATTATAAATGAAAGATTTTGAATTGAAATGTGCTGCTGCTGTTGATACACACATTCATACACACATTATGTTTAAACTTTTCTTTAAACAACATAAATAGCAACAACATCAACAAAGTATAGCAGCCAATTTTACCCATTTAATCAACTTTTTAACTTCAAGTTAAACCTTTGAACATGCAGTTTGCACAATGGAGTATGCAGCCAAATCATTAAGAAGCCATATCAGCGGCTAACAACAATAGTATGCTGTTGTTGTTGGGCTGCTATAAACAACAGTAGTCAAACAGAGTCTGAAAACAACTTTTGGTGCTGTTATTAGGCTGTTTGCAGCCTAAACACACCCCCCCCCCCCCCTCTTTAAACTCGTAAACTTCCTAATGTTGAAGCTGCTGTTTCAAACACACACATATTTTAAACAGCAGCAGATTAAACAGCAGCAGGTTAAATGGCCCAAACACAAACACACACACACATATATTTTAAGTGTGTTGAAGCTGCTGTTTCAAACACACACACACACATATGTGTTGCTGTTGTTTCAAAAACTCAAAAGTTTTATATGCAAAACTGCAAAAGAAACACATTTATTATCAAACCAGCTTCATCTTCAACCGACACAAACATATTTTAGCTCCCCAACCACCCTACCCCCCAAATCCAAAATACACACAAAACCGAAAAAAAAATAAAAAAAATATACACAACACAGCAGCATCAACTTTCTTTTGTATTTTTGGGAGTTCATTATCACTCACTACACAACAACTTTATATAAACAGCAACAACCGTTTAACCCTCCCCCCCAACAGGAACATATACTCAGTCGGTTTAAAATGCACATACCAATCATCTGGTCAATAAAACTCGTAAACAAATCAACCAGTCAAAGAACCAGTTGCAACATCCTCAAAATCAAACTGAAGTCAATTTAACTTGAAAAAAAAGAGTAATAATAGCCCAATTTAATCATACACCATCATACCTATAAAGGATTCAAAAGAGTGTAAATGGTCCAAACAGAAAGACTAACGGCAGCAGTCAGTGGAGGTTGCAATTGGTAACTGATTGTTGTTTCCGGCTACTGTTGTTGTGACTGGTGTACCGTGAGCAAATAAAAAAAATTAGGGTTTGGTAACAATACAAAACGAAAGATTAGTTTGTAGATACAAAATCTATCTAACAAATTTGAAGATGAATTCAAACGATTATCCCATCTTTGAGTTAAAAGTGCTTACCAGGCCTTTGATGTTGAGCACATGAATTAGATCTGAACAAACTAACAGAAGAAAGAAACCAAAATACACAAAATTAGTAATTGAATCGTGGTCTTGTGATACATATAGAGGAACTGAAAGAAGAAGAAGAAGAAGAAGAGAGAGACAGACAGGAGTTGTTATACCTATAAGTGATGGAGATGTCGGTCCGACGGGCAGTGATGGTGGTGGTGCGACTGGAGTGGTGGGCATCGACAGAAGATGAAAGCTTGAGAAGAAAAAAAATGCGGAGATGAGTAAACTGTGGCTTATGAAGAAATAAAATCCAGATGAATCAATGGTGAAGAAGATCGGAAGAGTAAGAAATGATTTAGAGAGAATACGGTTAAGGTGAGAGAGAAAGAGAGAGAGAGAGAGAGGCATTATGGTGGCGATGACGGCGGATTTTGTATGCAACACAGATTTGACGGGTGTTAAAATGGCATTAGAGAGAGGCTAGGGTTTGACATGAGAGGGTGTTAAAGATGGGTTGTTAGGGTTGAGTTTTTATAGTGTTGAGGAAAATGTTTAATTACTATTTTGCCCATATAAAATGCTTTATAATGTAGTATAGATATATATATATATATATATATATATATATATATATATATATATATATATATATATATATATATATATATATATAGAGATAGGTTCAAATGAAAACATGATTTATAATTGAAAACACTAAAAACCAAAGAAACTAATTTTAATTTAATTTTTATTTTTAGAAAATACAAAAGGGTATAATTGACAATCTAGTTTATTCAAGTTCCATATTTATCTCAATTCATCCACTAACCGTAAATAATGGAAGTCCAGATTTATTATATTTATTTCAAGTTCCATCTTTATCTCAATTCTATCAACTACCATATTTGAAAGTTTAGGTTTATTATAATTATATCTCATAGCATTAGACCCCTTTTTAATTGAAAACTTCCGATAGCAGAAGATGGACAAAAACTTACAATTGTATAACAGCAACAGTGAAGGTACGTATACGTACATTAGTGAAAATTTACAATCGTTTATGTGTGTAGTGTAATTATGTAGTTGTATAGTAGCCATGATCAAGGTACGTATACGTAAACTAGCGGTTATTTACGATTTTTTAGTGTAATTATATTGTTTTATAATAGCCATGGTCAAGTGTTTCGAATCATATATTCATATAGACAGTAGTAATAGTTTTATAATATCATTATTAATTTTCGTTTATGTCGTCTTCATCAGAATAATATGGACAAAACCCTACATTATTAATATTTTATTGTATTTTGTTCGGTTGTTAATGTTAAGTGAGGAGTTTATGTTCAATTACAAACAAACTGATCAGTTTAGTTTAATAAATGGTGTTGTATCTTTGCATTTTATTTTTGGTGTTTTTTTACACATACAGGTTTCACCGTTGATCATGACTCATGAGTAGAAAAAAAAAATTATGCTCACGAACACGACGAACACAAAGAACAAGAGAAACATGCACTGATGTTACTTATAAATAACAACGCTTCTATATATACGTAACAACAGTATTATATATAAGTAGAACGCTCCTATGTATATGTAACAACAGTGTTACGTATAAATAACACAGATCCTACGTATACTTAACAACAATGTTACGAATAAATAACACCGCTCCTACAACGTATACGTAACAATATTGTTATGTATACGTAACATTACGTATATTTGACACTCTTGTTATGCATATGTAGCATTGTTTATTTAATTTCTACTAGTGCATGTTTGGTGACATTTATCACTTGCATTTGCATGGTTTGTAAACAATATCAGTCTTGTTGAAGAGTGATCCATCCGTATTTGTAACATTATTATTTGAACAATATCACTTGCATTTGCTAAACAAGCCAACAAGGTCTTGTTGAACAAAGACCAATCCGAATAATCATCAATCCGTATACGTAACTTTTTAAGAAAATAACAATAAAATAAATTAAATTAAATATACGTATACGTAACTTATCAAGTTACTTACACGTAAGTTAAATATACGTATACGTAACTTATAAAGTTACGTATACGTAAGTTATCAAGATACGTATACGTAAGTTAACAAATTACCCGTACATATATCCATATACGTAAGACAATTCTTTTACAATAATTAAAATAGAAGAGATAGAAAAATATATTATAAAAAAGAAGATAGAAGAATGTATTATGAAATAGGATATGTAACTGTAATATATGGAGAATGAAGAGAGAGAAACAAAAGCTATTTTTAAGGGATTTGATGATTCTCCATCTATAACTTTATATGGACTTCCTATATTACCCTTATTCAAATTAAAATTACTCATAAATTTCAATTTAATCACAAAAATGCCATTATTGCCAAATACTTAAAACTCTTTGGTTTTTAGTGTTTTTAAATATAATGGTGTTTTCAATGGATCTCACCCCTATATATATATATATATATATATATATATATATATATATATATATATATATATATATATATATATATATATATATATATATATATATATATATATATATTACAAAGATATTAAAGGTAAATACTATTAAAGATTCAAAATAATCATCCAACGTCATAAACGAGCTAAAGTTACAAAAAACGTCACTACGTAAACAGTACATCTCAAATTGGTTAGGTTAGTTGGTTAATTTCATTTAAAAACTAACTTTGGGCCATAACTGTCACTTTACAAACTTAGATTAAAACTTATATTAACAAATTAAACAAAACCAGAAACCACAGGGACCATTAGTGTAAATTGTTACAAAACCCATCCCCAGACATCCCCCCCGTGTTTCCGGCCGCACGCCAGCAAACCGATTCCGGCCACCTATCCTTTCCGGCGAGCCTTCAAATCACGCGTTTTGACCGACTTTTATTCACCAAATCATTCCAAATCTGTTCTGAGTTATATTCGAACGTGTATTTAACGTCTAATTACGCGTTTACAGCTAAATGACCCATTTTGATTTCGTGATTAGAAGTGAAAATCTCTATTACCAATTTTAAACCACAATCGACGATTAAGTCTTTCCAAAACGTTCATAATCAGTCGACTAACAATTCCAACACACCAAAACATATCATTTCACCTCTGCAATAACAAATTAATCGACCAAAAGAAAATAATTCCGGCGACGTGTGCTCTCTACTTTCCGGGCACCATTTCAGGTGAGTTTCGGTTTCATTTTAATCCCCTTAATCACTTTTAACTCCTAAACTAATCAATTTCACCATTTCCTTTCCAGATTTCGTGTAAATCAATCGAGAAACAGTCGACTTTCCTTCTATCTCGAAACCACCACCATCAAGTATGTTCTATATATCAAAATGTCCGTGAGATCATGGGGATTAAAAGCCCTATGATCGATCTGCTTATGGTTAACAGATTCGAACGAATTGGATTGATCTTTGTTCTAGGGTTTATGTGGAAATGGGTATTGTTAGTTATAACATGTTAAAACAATTAAAAATCAAAATTTATAACAAAAGTCATTCTGGTCTAGTGGCCAAGCATTGTTGGTTTGTACGCAAGGTCGTGGGTTCGAAACCCACTTGTTGTTTTATTTAGTTTTTACATTCTAACCACTTTAAACATTAAACTACATTTTCTAAATAAACTAAATACCACCATTGAAGTTACATATATTTTCTAAGGATTAAAAACTTATAGTTTCAAATACATATATACAAATAATAATATTTATGGTTATAAGTATTATTTTAAGAAAACTAAAAATGGATTCGCATAAAATATCTTCAATTACGAAAATACTATAACGTTTCGTATAAAATCCTAATTTGTATTTAAAACCCTAAAATCCCAAATCCGATACCCTAGATTTATCTTGTTTTGATTCTTGTTGCTATATTATTGTTTCGTTTCTAAGTTAGGGGTTTTCCCAATTAATTAGGTGATACTAATATTTGGGCAACCCTCGGTTCGTTATTGTTTGCGTTACTATTGTTTCGGTTACTTTCACATTTCAAGGTGAGTAAATTCACTCCCCCTTTTACTTTTACATTTTGGGGCTGAAATGTGTTCTATTACAATACAATGTTTTCTATTTTCTATTTGTTTTCCAAAAGAGATCATAAAATATGTTAATATAGTTCGCGGATTGATGCAATCTTATGTGATAGTTTAAAGTAGTATATTACTTGTAATTTCCACCGGTACAATGTTAGCGCTAATGGTCTGACAAACCCACCTACACTAATGGCCTGATAGGTGATTTAAACCCGGCGATTCTATACAATGGTTACTAGTTGCTATTCTGTGATACTTGTTGCTATGTTACTATGTCCCTTCGATGCTAAAATAATTTTTGATAACTTACATTCGAGACGGTTAAATGACAGTTATCACTAATTGCACCATGAGTTGGTTCCTCATGACAAATGATTACAAGTTGCTATACAATGATGGTGTTCAATGTGTGTTCAATGTGTTCATGTGTTCTATGGTCAAAGGTTGAGTAATATGATGAAATAGCTATGCATGTAAGATTGCGCAGCATATTATGATGATCTCGGATATTCTATACTATTATTTATCAACTGTGGTTTACTCACTAGCTTTAAATAGCTAACTTTATTTTTACATATTTCAGGTGGTGTTTTGAGACGTTTAAGCTTCGAGACATTTAGGATGCTTTTGGACCTAGAATAAAAATGGGAATTAGACATTTTAGATTGTCGGCTTTTACTTCGGTTTTAAGACTGTTTATTGCTTCATTTATGTCACAACAATTATTGCTTTAATGATATTAAAATATGTTTTTAGTGTGCCATGTGCTTTGAACTATGGATATCCAATTCTCTTGACAGCTCGGTGTTTCCGCCGCCAGGCGGGGTGTCACAACAGCATCAGCTTCCTTATCTGACTGTACCTCATATTCAGCTTCAGTAGCAACTACCTCTCGAGCAATTTGTAACACATCAATAGGTTCAAATACATCTTCAACTGCCAACTCTGGCACAATCACATCTTTAATAGTATCCTCAAACTGTTCATCAACAAAAATATTCTCAGCCATAACTTCTTCTTCATTCGAATCAGATTCATGTACAACTTAATCTCCTTCATTATTACCACCGTCATCATCTTAATCACTGTTTGATTCACTATCATCATCAATATCATCACTACTTGACTCATCATTTTCAGATTCATCCTCATCTTCATTACTATCAACAGACTTCAATGCATCAGGAATATCATCCACAATCTCCATAGGATCAAACAGTTCACCTTGAGCAATGTGATGATATTCTACACTTATGTCTTCTTCTTGATTCGCTATATCTCGCATATAGTCGAATAATGCAACGTCTTCTATATTTCCCATGCTCATCTTTCGGTAAGATGAAGCATTCATATCATCAGTTTTGAATATTTCTCCATCTACTCCATTATCTTTGATCAAGGGATGCGCTTCATTGATACTTAGTTGCAAAAATCTCGGGTACATGAGAAATTTGAACCTTTTACCCTTCACCAGATTGAAAATAAAACCCCTTCATGATCCATCTAGCCATATTAAATCTTCTATTCATGGCTATAGCGACAATTGGCGAAGCAATATCTGACGGAAAAGTACCAAACCCAGCACTCCGTCTTGATAAACAATGTTGGACAACATAGCACATTTGTTTCCATTGTTTGCTCAATCTCGCTCTTACGAACTGCTGTTTTCGAAATATAGGAGGATGTCTCGTATTTACAAAGCACTGTTGACATTCAGCAGTCGTATATTCATCCAATACTCCATTCTCATCATCATCCAAAAATAGAGCATCACGTATGGCTTCCTCAGACACAGTCACTTGTAACTGTCTGGTAATACTCTCACGAACCACAGACACTCCTTCTTCATTAGTAATTACTTCAGCTGTCTTCCAGAAGGATTTGATCAACCTCATGTACACAATAGGCTTTGCGCACATGGCATAGACATATTTGGTTCTGAGAAGAAATCAGATCATCCCCTGATATCTATCAGCTTTAGGAATAGACTCATCTAGCATAGCCACAATATTGTGTTTAGGCTCATACTTGAGAGTATTCATCTGAAATCAGATACACATGTGTTAGAAATCAGAAATGACAAGTAATCAAATTTGTCCAACAAGTAGTTCAAATGTAGTAACATAATATAACAATTAAACTTAGTACATTTAATACTTTGATTAAAAACAATTTAACAAGATCATTTTGTTTGAAACCTTTGTACATCAATGACATAGTTAACTGTTGTATCAGATTTTAACTTGTCAACACTTAATCACTTATATAAAAAAATTAATTCATGAATGATTTTTTCTTGATGGATTAAAGACATGTTTTAGCATCGGATTGACATCTGAAACATGTTTTATGACATTGAATGCACACTAATGTTCTTTGATGTTCATGATTAACAATGGAGGTTTCGAAGTTTAAAAACTTGATCCTTGATTCTGTTCATTTAGGTGATGTGAGATGATTCAAAAGACGATTGTTGGTTATTAACAGTTGGATTAACCTATTTAACCATTCGATTTCAGTTTTTAAGCACAAAATCAAAGTGTCGATTCAGTTGGATTTTAACTGTTCATCATCAAAATTTGAATTAAAGGTCGAAATGATGTTTAGTGATGACGATGATGATTGATTTTGGTGTAAATACCTTTTTCAATCTCAAAAGTTTGATATAGAATACAAGATTGAATAGGGTATATGAGGGTTTTGAAATCAGAGAGTATGATCGAAGGTGTTTATGAGTGAAATGATGTCAAGTGTTTTGGAAGTGGGTATTTATATGATGATGTTGAGATGGCAGAAATAGGTTTCAAATTTGGGACGGGTCAAAAATTTCAGACGGGTCAACCACTGTTTGGTCGTGTCATGCACTGTTTGGTCGTGTAAAATGATGAACAATGAGTTTTAACACACAAAAACACTTAGTCGGGTCACACACTGTTGAGACGTATCAACCACTGTTGAGTCATGTCAACACTGTTGGGACGGGTCAAAGTGTTAAAATTTCCACTTAAAGCTTGGTCGTGTCACAACTGTTGGGACATGTCAAGCACTGTTGAGACGTGTCAGCGCTTGTTCAGACTTGTTCATCAGATGGGATTTGAGACGGGTCAACACAACATAGACGTGTCAACACTTCTAGTGGTGTCAAACTTGAAACAACAATATTTCACAAGTCTTAGTCGGTTCAACACTATATAGGCGTTTCAACTGTTGAGTCGTGTCAACATATGAGACGTTTCAACACCTGAAACGACTTTGAGTCGTGTCAAACTTGGATGTGTCAACTGTTGAGTCGTGTCAACATTTGAGACGTGTCAACATTTGAGACGTGTCAAACATTGCATTTTTAAAGCATAAACAACTTGAAACGACTACACCTTGAATTAGTGAATTTTCTTCACCCGGCTACACAGTAGCAGTTTCAACACTTAACCATTTTTCAATTTTCTTCGACTGTTAACTTTTTCAACTGCATTTATTGCATCTGCACACATTCTTGACAAATTAATTAGACAAGACAACCTTAATTAGGGTCTTGCAATTAGTTTTCAATCATGAATTAGGGCAACAAATTAAATTCTCATTAAACACATTTCATAAACACTTATTATCAAAAATTTTAATTTATCATTCATTTTCTTATTTTCCGGTTTTCACAAAAATTTTGCACCACGAATATTTCAATATCCCGAAGCATTTTAATGAAAAAAATAATCACAAGACCTTGAGTTTGTTTTTATAATAAACAATACTTTTGCCTTCAAAAATCACTTGATCCTTTCATTCAACACTGTATTTTTGATAGTTTTCTAATTTTTCTTTTTCTTTTCAACTTATTTCTCCCCCTAAACTTGAAATTTCTAGAATTTTAAGTTTATAACGAATGTCGTTGTGAAATTAAAAAATCCACATGCCTGCACACACAAAGCACACACATTAAAATTAAATACGAATGTAATTCAATGAATCGATATATTGCAGTGAGATCATACCAAACCTTATCTGAACATGTTTTGAAAGTTTTAGAATAGACATTTGACTAGTGTTGGATTGAGTGATGATATGAAAACATATCAATTAGCTCTAGTTGGCACACTTACTTTTTCAGTGTCATGATGAGATTAAGCTTCGATTAGAATGAGTTATGTGACCCACATGTATACATATGTCAATCTATTCCCTTATCAGCAACAACCAGAATGCATTTACACAAAAACCTGGTTACTTACAACATAACCAGTATGGAATGTGTTTTTCTATCTTATTGGGATTTGGTCCACTTTGGGACTTCTTTTGGAATTCCCTTTTGGAATTATCTTTTGGTTTTGTTCCCGTTGGGAATCCTTTGAAATTCCATTTTGGAATTTGGGTGATGGTCCATCTTTGGGACTCTTTTCTGTTCCACTTTGGGAATCTTTTGCTGCACCTTGAAGGTCGAATGAGACTTCATGTGAGATTTCAGGTCTGTGGATATCACAACAAAGAAGCTCACGATGTGGTTCATCACACTAAATAGATTGCATCGTTACCTGATTATGCTTAAATAACATCACTAGAGGTTCATCAAACGAAATATATTTAGACATGTATGACAATGGAACGTAACACAAAGATCATTAAGATTTAGATTTTTCAACAATGAACTTACTTTTTCAGTCTAATTGCCTGAGTTGTCTCGCTCATCAAGTTACACTTATCAGTCTTTATTATTTGAAAATGATGTAGCAGATAAAACTGAGTGTATCTATCATTTCTCACTTTTTGCAACACAAATTGCATAAACAAAATGACATAGGAATCAATAAATGACAACGACTAATTATATTTTTGGATTTTATATTTTGTTTTTCATGAAAATAGAATTAATCATGATTGATTAACCCTATGGATTGAATTAAAAATTCAAACCGTCCTGACAAGAAGGATTAGGTGAAAAGATCTACCGGTTGTTTGTCGGTAGGAACATTAATCAAAATTATTAGACCTTTTTAAGAGTTGTCTCTGAGAAAATGATATCGAATTTGGATAAGTTTTGTTTTTGAGTGTTGAACATGATTAGCGGTAATGAACATAGCAGCAATATTGTCTATGTAAATAGGAGTTTTGAGAAAATTAATCCCGTAGTCAAGCAACTGATTTTGTAACCACAAAACTTGAGAACATCCCGCAGATGCAGCAATGTACTCTGCTTCAGCAGTGGATACAGAAACATTGGTCTGCTTTTTGCATTGCCAAGAAACAAGACGAGGACCCAGAAATTGACAACCACCTGTGGTTGATTTCCTGTCAAGAGAACAACCACCAAAATCACTATCAGAATAACTATATAATTCAAAATTGCCTTCATATGGATACCATAAACCGAGATTTGGTTTCCCTTTGAGATATCTGAATATACGTTTGACAGCAATGATGTGTGACTCTTTAGGATCTGACTGATATCTGGCACATACACATACATCATACATGATGTCTGGTCTTGATGTAGTGAGATACATCAGTGAACCGATCATTGATTTGTAAAGTGTTTGATCAACAGATTTGCCTTTTGGATCAGGTTGGATCTTGTAGTTGACATCAGAAGGAGTTCTAATTGTTTGACAATCTTGCAGCTTGAATTTCTTCAGCAACTTTTCAAGGAACTTTGATTGGTTGATAAAAATTCCGTCTGCTGACTGGTTAACTTGCCATCCAAGGAAGAAATTGATCTCCCCCATAAAACTCATCTGTAATCTGGATTTCATAATTTCTTCGAACTCTTTGCACATGGATGAACTGCTTGATCCAAAGATGATATCGTCCACATATACTTGAACACACAAAAGATCTTCATTATCCTGCTTCATGAATAAAGTTGGATCAATATGACCTCTTGAAAAACCATGTTCTAGTAGATGCTTTGATAACGTCTCGTACCAAATTCTTGGAGCTTGATGTAAACCGTATAAAGCTTTGCTTAATTTGTATACACGATGTGGATATTCAGGGTCTTCAAATCCTGGAGGCTTCCTGACGTACACATTTTCTGTGACTTCTGCCCCGAATCCGAATCCGGACGCCCGACTCGAATCAGAAGCTAATTATCTTTTATCTATATCCGTATTTAATTTCTTTAAAGTGTAACGTTCGTCATCATTATTATAAAATATATCTATACTACATTAATAAGCAAATTACATGGACAAAATAGTCATTTAACAAATTACTTAAATTTCAACATCTGACCATCACAAATCCATACCCCCCCCCCTTAAACCCACCATAGGGTTTTGATTCCTCTCTCAGTGTCACTCTCGCCACTCTCCTTTCTTCCTCTTAAGTCTCTTTCTCTCTTAGGGTTTGGTGGATCTTCGTTTCACAAGTAAATCTCGACGGTGGCAAGATGGAAGAAAGTGAAAGCGGTTGCCATAGAACTGGAGCGATAGAGGTTGGATCTATATCGTTTGCGATTCCGGTATGTTATCGTTCGATATTGTTTGCCAGCTTTTAACTGATTGTTTATTTTGTTTGCTTCTCTTTTGGTCTGTTCATTGGGTAATGTAATCTCTAACGCGATGCACTCATTGTTCACGGGAAATACAGGTTATGAGGCTCAAGGTACGAGTTTCTGGTGGTGGTGCACTATCCAGGCTCATTATTAATAGGTTTGGTTTCTTTGATTAGCTTTTCGTTAATAGAAGTTATAGTTGTCTATAACTTGTGTAGTACCCCTAATTAAGCTGATTAAGCTGTGTAAGTACCCCTAATTCTACACCAAAATTGGTTCTTATTGATTTTTCTTGTGTATTTCAGGCGATAAGGAAAAAGAAACTCACGGTGATGGTGTTGGTTGTGTACTACTTAAAGTAAATGGATGGATTTTAAATATAATTTCATTTGTATGCATATTAATAGTGTATTTGGTTATGTATTAGTCATTTGAAATTACACCAATAACATACTTTGTTACAAGTAGGTTATCTTGAAATGCCCATTCATATATAAATTTAATATTGTTTTTAATTCAATAACATAACACATAAGCTATCAACAATTTGACTTCAAATACATTTAATCTTATCGAGGTCCGGTTTTCACTTTTTTGTCTACTTTAGAGGTTCAAGAATGCCCCTCATTTAGTTGAATGTCGTTCTATTAATTCCTATATGTTTCTGAAATTAACAGTCATATTTTTTGGAAATTGAACATAGTTTTCATGAACATGCTTTAAAGGTCGGAAGTTACACACCAACGCAACTCTGATTCAGATGAACTGGTGTACACTGGTGGTTGAAGAAAAGCTCGGTACCGTTCCACATGATCCATGGAACCTTAATCAATGTCTCGGAAAAATTTTCTCAGCAATGATAAGAAGTTTGAGTTTCTGGCTGATGGACATCATTATCATCTCTCTTTGCAGCAATGAGGACCTTGAGAGAACTAATATCAAATGCATCTGATGTAAGTTTCCATTTAGTGTGGATTAGTTAAGAATAATATACAGGTTTGATGTTGTCGTACATTCAATGTGGATTAATTAAGAATAACATACAGGTTTGATGGTGTTGTACATTCAGCTGGACAAGGCTGTTGTTAAACTAAAAATATTTAGAACCAATTACCCAAAATATGGAGCATGTGTAAGTTTCTACTGGCCACTATAATGTGTGATATATGATGTGTCTTTCATGGTTTGTTGGCTACTAATTTACTTAAGTGAAATTATCATGTGTAATGTGTTAACTATTGTTCAGTTGTATTGTTTATTAACATCATGTTCCTTCGTTTTTTGGCGCCATAGCATGTGTAGGCTTACTGGAGTCAACAAAATCTCTAGCTGTTGTTGTTGGGTAAGATAAAACATTACATTTTCAGGTTTTTTTGTTGTATTTATAGTGGTTACCCATGATTTATGATATATCTTTCGTGGTTTTGTTGTTGTTAATGCACACTCATCTATATTACTACATGAAAGTTGTTTGATATGTGTTTTCCAATATTATTCCATGTGACAAGTGTAATATGTTAATTTTGTTGCGGTACTTTGTTGTCCCAACGAGGTCTTTCAATAGTTAACTTGAAGCTATAAAAGGTTATTATATAGTAAATACTTCTTGCTAGCGTTTTGTTGTCCAAAAGCATGTTTAAAGGGTATTTTGGAGTTAAATAAGTTGATCTAATAGATTGTAAGTTGATTGCCTGAGAAAAAAAGTAGTAATGAGTTAATTAACTTGATTATGTGTGTTTAAAATAACTTCAAATGAGTTCAAAGTTTTAAAGGTTTTTTTATTGCCTTTGCTTTAGTGTGCTAACTTATTAACATATGTTTAACTATGTATAAGATTAATTGTCCCTCCGTTCGCTTCCATCTGTATTGTGTTTATTATCTGTGTATTAAATAACATTTCATAGCTGCTTCCGACCATTTGTATTTGTGATTCGTGATATCTGTCTTTTTGATAATTCGGAAAGTTATGTTACATGTTGAATGAAATCTGACTGCTAAATTTATGTTTGATGATCATGTGACGTGTTTCTTCTTTTCCCTTTGGTTTAGTATACCTTACGTTAGATGCAACTATGAAAAAAGACCTACACGTTAGACTGATATGTATTTTGGTTTGCTCACTCATGTGACTAACTTGAAAACTTTTTAGTAGAAACATACAAACTTTGTAAAAAGTGATAAGATACAATATGATACGATAGAATTAATAAACTAACAGAAATATTTGACCTCCGTATTAGTTTAAATCCAGAATTCACTAGCTTGAATCCACTTTAGCGTAGTACAAATTGAATTCTCAAAAGCATATGAGAATGGAATTCATAAATCTAATTCACTATCTTTTATTTTTATGTTTATATTTTTTTTCAGCAAGAAGAATAAGCCTGGGAGTGTTTATTCATAGGAATAAGACCAACCTTATTATTAAATTTCGCATATGAAAGTAGTTTTATTTTTATGTTAATATATAGCGTTTGACCTTCCGTACAAACAGAGACATCTGTTACTATACTCTTTTCTTTTTGGGAATTTGAACAAAAAATTTGCAGGTTCTTTTGGATTTGATCTTAATTCTTAGGTTAAGAAGAAAATACATTCCTCACAAGTATGTTTTAACCCTACTTTTGATTGTTTGTTTGATGCTTTTAAGTTGTCACACCCTCAATTTTTCCACAAACGGGGTATCCGTTAGGCGTGTGACATACCAGGATCTCAAGCCATTAGTTACAGTAACACTGACTCAATAATTTTAACAAAAGTTTAACTTTGACAGTTTTCCAAAACTCAGGGTAATAAAATGTAAGTTTTCAATTTCAGCTGAAGCTTTCAATTTAATACAAATGTCCAAACCACTTGTGCTCAAAAGTCTAGCACAAACAAATAAAAATCCATGTACTCAATAGTCTAGCACAATTAAATAAAAACCTCCGTGCTCAAAAGTCTAGCACACAACCCAATAGAAGTTTTCAAAAAAACTAATAATGTAAATAAAAGTTGGTAAAAATGTCAAAGTGACTCATGCATGAAATGTCCTACGTGCACAGCTCCTAGCCACCTGAGAAAACATACTGAAAATGATCAACACATGGTTGGTGAGCTCAATGAGATATTTAACAAAAGTATTTAAATATCAAAACAATTTAACTGATAAAGTTCATTTACTATTGCTGGTTTGCAAGACCACATCGCTTACTACATGAGCACGTTGAGATTAAACTGAACGTTGTGTTGTCTGCCTTACTGCCATCAAACCAGATGACCAAAAGTTCCAAGGACAATCTGCACCACCTGGAAACCAATCCAGCATGGCGGGGTCTGCCGAACCCGGTAGTACTACTCAAATTTCCCCGTTATACCCACTGTATATTAATAATCTCAACTAAAGGAAAGGACTTTTGTTGGAACGTTTATGCTCAAGTAAAATAAACCATTAGACAATAGAAATTAGTTTATCAAAACAGTTGCCCGAAGGCCCTGTCCGAAGGCATAAAACGCAGCCCAAGGCCGTATGAAATTTTGCCCGAAGGCCCTACCCGAAGGTATAAAAATGCAGCTCAAAGCCGTATAAAATAGTTTTGTATATTTTCTCCCCGAAAGAATTTAAAAGCGGGAAAAGAGACTCACCTTTGAAGCGCACAACAATTAATACCGCTCTAATGCAACAAGAGAACCTAGAACGTCTTACGACCTGATAAATGATTTATTGCTAATTATGAGTTATTTATATTTACGCAAGCATATGTATATATATATATATATGCGTATGTACACATATCCACATAACACATTTCAGGCATCCTATCACTAGACCCGACCCGGCTCACCTTGTCATGGCATGACTCACAATAATAAATACGCTTATAATTGGCCATACGGGTAATTATTTAAGTGACACATAAATTTATATAATTATCTACCTCAAGCAACACACACAAAATCATGAATATTCACAATCGACATTTTAACAAGATATACATATATTCATACTCATATATACACTATTATTGTTTTCTTCATGCCAATATATCTACAGTCGAACACATACGTACAGCAGAATATATTACTACATACGGTTGCGCAGATATGGTGTTTGTAACACCCTAGGCAAATCCCACATTGGCCGTGGGCAGGAGAGATCTGGGATTTATAAGGAATGTCCGACCTCAAATACCAACAACGCGTTTTGGGGCTTAATGCTAGTGGATGAGTGGAAAACTCCACAGTTAAGCGTGCTCGGATGACAACAAATCTCAGGATGGGTGAC
Organism: Tagetes erecta; assembly: GCA_030867185.1. Classification (NCBI taxonomy): domain Eukaryota; kingdom Viridiplantae; phylum Streptophyta; class Magnoliopsida; order Asterales; family Asteraceae; genus Tagetes; species Tagetes erecta. The sequence continues at coordinate 12,010,485 of CM061497.1, forward strand.
CATCCTGGGAAGGCTTCACCCGGGCAACCAAAAGCAAATCCGTGAGCTCTAATGTAGCAAAGCGGACAATATTGGTGGTATGAGGGGCCGGATGTTACAGGTGGTATCAGAGCAACTCCTGTGCCGTTCGGGATGGTGGGGCAAACCTCATCGAGGATGGTGAGTCCCCGGGGGTGTTCAGAGGGACACCTTAGGCAAATCCCACATCCAAGAATGCGATGGTGGGGCAAACCTCATCGAGGACGATGAGTCCAAAAAGGGGGGGTGTTTGTAACACCCTAGGCAAATCCCACATCGGCCGTGGGCAGGAGAGATCTGGGATTTATAAGGGATGTCCGACCTCAAATACCAACAACGCGTTTTGGGGATTAATGATAGTGGATGAGTGGAAAAACTCCACAGTTAAGCGTGCTCGGATGACAGCAATCTCAGGATGGGTGACCATCCTGGGAAGGCTTCACCCGGGCAACCAAAAGCAAATCCGTTAGCTCTAATGTAGCAAAACGGACAATATTGGTGGTATGAGGGGCCGGATGTTACATAAGTCTTGCGGATGCAAAATTTTACATTGTTTGTAAGTCACCTATTTCCCCTTGTTTAGAGTATGCTAACTTTGTTAGCATCCATTACAAGACTGTTGGTGAAGAAATTCTAGCAAAAGTAAGACTAATTTCACACTTGAAATTGTTATCTTTTTTAATAGATATACATAACAATTTATTTCGTTATTCAAAACAGGCATTCAGGTAATACGAGGCACAATGACAATTTTAAGCTTCAGGTTAACAACCGGGTGCAATCAGGCTCAAAACTGTTAGTTGTAAATCAGATTCTAGATGCTGGAAACATCCCACTAGCACTTCCCATCGACATTCGACAAGAACCCCCTTTTGTACCAAGCATTACAGCTGAAGGTAAACATAATACCACTCGATCTAGATTTCATGAAAATCACTGTTGTAAAGACTTTAACCGTACTTTTATTACTACTGGACATACGAAAATGTCACTTTTCAAGTTTGTCTATTACTTGGTTCGTTCAATAAAACAATTCCCCAACAGTACCGTTTAAAAGGTGATAATGGTTTTGTTGGATTCTTCTGATGTGATTTTTTCAAAAAGAAATTACTTTACCCTCCAAATTGTGTCCTGCTATAGACATATAAATTAGCTTATAATACAACTAGGTATATATTTTGAAAGCAACATAACTAATATTAGTTTCATTTACTATATAACTGCTAATAAGAAAATCAAATTGAAATGGTTATACAGAATATGGCATTTACAAAATAAAAAAAAAATCAAAATTGAAAACATATAACAAGTTTTATTACAATACTGAGTTAAACGGGTTGAATAAGGGTCATGTAACAAATAACTATTTGAAAAAAAGGTATTGAAGAAGTGTTGTCTTTGATTATTGTTATTTTATGGCTTTGCTGAGGTTGTGTCAAACAGTTTAACATCTGCCCTTTTGGACCAGAGCTTAAATCTGATGCTTTAGACCACTTGGCCAAATTGTCTGATGTATGTTGTGTACAATTTGACCTTTAAACCTGCAATGTGCGTGAGTTGTATGTTGAATGGTCGCTGAAAAGAAGATTTTATTTAGTTAAGTTGAAAATTAGGGGGGGTCAAAACTATTTGTTTTACTTGGTTACATTAACACTTCGGGTCAAGTTTTTTGTGTTTAGGGGTAAACTTGACATGCGTTTTCGGTTTCCATTTTTGATCTGCACACAGGAAACTCACCTCACGTGATTTTTGCTCTTTACTTTTAAGAATGTGCTTTAGGGCACATGATGATACCTGTGAATGCTGTAAATAGTTTTTTATCTCAGTGTTTCGCTCTCGGTCATGTGTACATCATGTTCCCTTGTTTGTGAACTCAGATTCGATATTATGTAAGAGTTTGTGCATCATATTGATCTCCTTTTTTAGTTCTTATTATTAGCATGTTTAATTTCGTTTTGGATTTCAAACAACTATTCTTCTTTGTATAGATGGAAGTTATGTTTAGATATTGAAGTTGAATATAACCTTATGTTTGTTTTCTTGAAGCTTTTAATTAAGAGTGTTTCAACCATGTGATCAGCTCTGTTTCTGCATCATTGTTCTAACAGCCTTCATTACTAATAAATCTAGCAAAGGTGAGTTCTGAACCACTTATTTCATTGACAACTGCATTTGAGTTTATAATCTTAGAACAAAACCTGGTGTGACTAATCTATAGGAAATGAGTTAAATCAATTATTTTAGAAACCTTGTGATCAGGTCTGTTTAGCTCTATTTTGATTAAAATTTCTTGGTTTCAGCTCATGTGTGTTTAACATTTGATTTGTAAACACTTATGTCTTATGGTGTGCTTGTGAGGGGTTGTCAAATCTAATGAAAATGCTTGTGTATGTTGTGTATTTTGTGTGCCGGGGGAGGTGGTGGTGGTGGTAAAATTTGATAAAAATGCTTATGTGTGTTATGTATTATGGTAAAATCTAATGAAAATATTTATCTTTGAACCATTTTGGCCCGTTTAAACCATTTCATTATTGGTTTTTACTCATTTATCTGTGTGTTTTATGTAAGGATTGGGGTGGTCAAAGCATAATTGGAGTGGTAGCGGCGGCAAAGTCTTGCTGTAGTTTGACTACAGTTTTGACTTATTTTTGCTGCAATTTTGACCATTTTTTCTTGAATTTTTTGCTTTTTTTGCTGCATTTTGATTTGTTATTGCTGCACTTTTAGCTATAATTTGGCTGCATTTTTCTACAACTTGGTTGCAGTTTTGACTGTATTTTGGCTGTGAAATCCAGGTTTTTTACTGCACAATAGCTGCATTTTAATTTGTTTTTGCAGCTGATTTGACTGCATTTTGACTATTTTTCACTGTAATTATGGGTCCAAAATATGATGTAAATTGGACTGCATTGCGGGTACAAAATTTTCAACAATATTATACTCTAATGCGTTGTTTTTGTTGTTGTTTCAGCTTGATGAAGACTGCAATTCAGTGTGTAAACCGTCCATGTTTGGAACGATGTTTAGGTCCAAATTGAGTTGTAATTTAATTGAATTTTAAGTATTGTGTAATGCAACATTTAGCTTCATTTATGGGTTGTTTTTATGCTACATTAGCAGCAAATTTTAGGTATGCAAGTTGTATATTGCTGAACATTGTTATCCAACTCCCATTTACTTGACCCATTTACTTAGATATGTGTCAATTTACATTAAAAAATAACATAAACCCGCATCGTTTTTGTCTTGTAAACAGGCTGAACAATTGAAGCACCAAGCTTCATTTTTGCACAAGGTTTCCATGAAGGTAGACTGCTGATGTTTACTTGTTGTCATGAACATTAAGGAAAGAAAAAAAAAGATCATTTATGTATTTAATGTAACAAACTGTTTATTTTTACAGGCTGTACAGTTAGAAAGCAACTCAAGCTCTAAAGTAAAAACTATTATTCCCAAAAAACTGGTTACAGAAGAGAGCTCAAAGGTGCATGTATTATTTTTCAACATATGTGCTATTATGTTATTATATTATATGCCATACTTTAAAACAAAATAATAGTGATTAACTAGTTTTTGTTGACATTTAGGTCCAGAACACATATGAATCTCTTCAACTACTGCTGAACAGAAAAGTTGGCACCTGCAGTAAATTAACGTCTTATTTAAGTATCAATTCCACGTGTAATCTATCTGTAGCAGATTATTGATGCACCTAAAATGCCACAACATAAGACGAGCATAACCCAGTTCAGTGAGTTTCAAGTAAGTTGTCCACATTAAAAATGTTTTGACTTGTTAACTTATGAACGGGCAAGTTTTGGTTGTGTGTTTATCTTAAACGAGTCAGCTCAAAACAATTATCCTGATGTAAAGCTTAACGTGTTTCTTAAAAAAGAATTACTTGAAACTGTTGATAGGTGTGGAATATCGCTACCACACACACGGATAACATTAGTTCAATTTTCTAAAAATGTGTCAGTTTCTGCATCTATAGTTATTTCTAATTCTGCAAGTGGTTGTCGGTCATCCTATCGACATTCTGGTTGGGTTTGGTGCTCTTGCGTTTGTGAGATTCTTAGAACATATGCATTTACTTCTTTTAAGAACATATGCCTTTACTTCATTATGATTGTATATTGAACCACAATCTTATGGTGACTTCAGGAAATCAAGAAGTCAAGAACGAAGATCATTTGGCGGGACCTTTCTCAAATAAAGGTATGTAAATTATTTATATTCTCTCTAATGAGCTTAAAAAGAAACATATTGTTTTTATTGGTTAGATTTTGGATAGATTATGAGACCGTTTCCCACTAATTTCAGTTATTCTATAGTTTTCTGTATGGATTGTTAACTTGTTCTTTAAACTTCCTTGAAAAACATCGGTATCAACTTTTAAGTTGAACTTTAGATTGTTTACCTCAAAAGTTAAAGAATTCCCATTTACAAAATCTTGATGTTGTGATATTATTTTGGTTTCGTAGAAAAGACAGTTGTTACACATAAAGATGTTGCAATAGTTGTAAGGCAGGTGGTCAAAGTTGCAGCTGAGTGTCACTTACACGGTTTGGTACACCGTGACATGAAATCAGAGGTATCAAAAAATAATTATGTTACAATAAAAGGAGTATTGAAACTTTACAATGGTTAACAATTTTTATTATTATTATTATTATTATTATTATTATTATTATTATTATTATTATTATTTTTAAAATTTCCGGTTGAAGTTACCACTTGTTCAAAAAATACTGATATTGATTTAGTAATTGATTGGTTCACCCTGATTGTTTTTATTTATTTTTTGTGTTCTATAGTTTCATGCCACTATTTCATTATGTTGAATTTATCACTTGTTCAAAGAAGTATACAGATGTTGTTGGTAGTGTGTATTACGTTGCTCCTGAAGTATTAATGCTGAAATCAGGTATCGGGTCCGATGTATGGAGTATATGTGTAATTACATACATTCTACTGTGCAGGTGTAGATTTGGAATAAAACAGAGGACAAAATATTCTGCAATTGTATGTATACAACCACAATGACATCATTGCAAGGAGGAATATGGTAAAAATATGGAGTAAATATAGGTGCGAATATATGTATGTAGCTACTAAAGTAATGGTGTCATGTGTTTTGTAATATGTGGGTTCATAAAGAAGGATGATATTTTAACCTATATGACTCAGAACCTTTACCATGGCCGACCCAATCTGTCTATTTTTCCAGGTTCTTTGTGCGTATTTTTGGTTAAGTTCCTCAAATATAATGGTTAGTTTTGTTTCATTAATTGCAGGTGAGGAAATATCAAACATAGAATTCCTTCAAGTATGTCACTTTAGGTTGTTGAAATGTCTCATTGTTTTTTTAACTTGCTTATTCTTCTTTGGCATTAAATTGTTACAAGGGTATTTGGTAATTACTATTTAAACTATGATGAACTATTGATTTTTCTTTGTTCAAGTTTAGATTTAGTGCAATTAGACATAAATGGATATTTATGAATCAGAATGTCCTTTGTAATTTGCCAGTGATTATTGTGTAAATGGCACACATTTGTTCTAACAAATTAATCTATATGTAACGAATTGTGTTTAGATATGTTGATAAAGAAGATTAAAACAAGTATTGTGTTATAAGTTGCTTCCGCCGCCGCATCGCGCAGGTATTTTACTAGTATATATATATGTATATAGTTCGTAACAGAAAAGTATTGAAAACGTTAAAAAAATAGCTTCCAAGTCTTGAAATAGTCACTTAATGTCTTAAACGAACTAAAACTATAAAACATCACTTATATAATCGTTACGTTTCAACTTGGTTAAGATAGTTAGTTAATATAATTTATAAAATTAACTTTGGGCCAAAAGTTTAAGTTTTAAAACTTATATTAAAATTAGTTTGACCTCAAAAATATTAACTAAACTAAAAGGGCTAAACTGTAAATATGTAATTAAATCCAAACCATTCCCATCCCTCTAGTTTTTCCGGTCGTTCACGCCGGCAGACCTTCGGCCGATTCCGGCGACCATTAAATTGTGCGATTCTTACCATTTTTAACTCAATTAAACCTTTCCAAAACTATTACTAGCCCGAATCGAACCCCAAATTGACTAAAGAACGCGTTATGGAGCGGTTTAGGCGCGGATCTATTTTGGGTTTTGATTCGAAATCATAATCACTAAAATTAGGACCATATCCTCAAACTTAATTATACCATAAGGCTCGGTTGTACTCGACTAACATAAATCAATTATCTAATCATCTTCATTATTCACCTCAATCATCGAAACAAGTTCCAAAATATATTTTTCCGGCGACCATACCAATCTCCACCTTTCCGGCATCGTTTCAGGTAATATTTGGTCTCATTTTACTCCTACTAATCACCTACATCTATCTATATCATCAATTACATCTCGTTTCATTCCAGATTCTCCGATTTTGATCTGAAAACTGTCGACTTTTGTTCCTAATCGAATCCCTATCAAACGTTCATCAACAGGTATGTTCTTTACATCAAAATGTTCGTGATTCTTTGTAGATCAAAAGCCCTCTATTTAATTTGGATTTGTGTATCTGATCGAATCAAATGGGACAGATTACGTTTCTAGGGCTTGTATTAAAAAGGGTGTTCTTGATAAATAAGAGATAAAAGAATTAAGAATCCATTTTACAAATAAAAACACCTTCTGGTTCAACGGTGGAGATGGTTTGGTTTGTGGCCGTGGTCGGGGGTGGTTCGAGTCCCCTTGCCCCCAATCTGTTTAATTTTTATTTTTAAGTTCTTTTACATATTAGTTAACATTAAATTATAATTACAATTAAGCTAATAAATAATATCTTTTATATTAAATACATTTTAAGGTTTATAAAAACTTGGTTCAGCGGTTAGGACGTTGGTATTTGACCGTGATGTCGTGTGTTCGAGTCTTGCTGCTTTCGCTTTTCTTTAAATTTTTCTTGTTTACTTATTTTACACATTTAACTATATTTTTCATTTAAATTAAATAAAATTCTTTTATACTAAATATATTTTAAGAATTCGAAACTTATAATATTAAATATATATACAAAGAGAAATATTATTTGTTTGTATGTATCATTATAAAAATTATTTTAGTAGAAAACAAAGAAAATGGATCTTTACAAAATATATACAATACGAATATATAATTACATTTCATACCTAATTCTCAATTTGTATTTCAAAACCCTAACTTGTGTTTCAAAACCCTAATTCCCAATTTGTAATTTAAAACCCTAAATCTCAAATCCGAAACCCTAGATTTCAGATTTTGATTCTTGTTACTTTGGTGCACATCTTTTCTCTCACTTCAATTGGCATTTCAACATAAGAACTCTGAACATCTTTCTCGTTTTCTGTTTCTGACATCAATCTCTTTATTTCTGAATTCAGTTGTGCAATTGTCTCATCTTGCTTTGCAATGGTTTCTGACAAGTTGCTGATTTCTTTATCTTTCTTTTCAATTTCTTGAATGGAAACAACATCATTGTTTTCACTCCAATCATATTCTTCTTCTTCATCATGATTTTCATGAGAATCTGCTTGACTCACAAGAGCAAGTTTTGTGTGTTCATGAAAGTCTCTTCTCTTTTGATCACAAGCTTTGGCAACTTGAAGATAAGTTGTTTCAAACATGTGATTGAATTCTGTAATAAATTCATTGATATCTTCTCTTTTATTTTCTTCTCGGATCACGGTAAACATGCCCGTTGACATTTTTCTTGAATTTTCAAAGTCATTTTGATGATTTTTTTTTAGACGGGTCACTGTTGGGACGGGTAACTGTTGGGACGGGTGACTGTTTGGACGGGTCAACAACTTGGGACGGCTGAACAGTGCTTCACCCGGCTGAACAGTGCTTCACCCAGCTGATCAATGCTTCACCCGGCTGAACAGTGCCTTCACCCGGCTGAACAGTGTTTTTCTTCTTTCACCCGGCTGAACAGTGTTTCACCCGGCTGAACAGTGCTTCACCCGGCTGAACAGTGTTTCACCCGGCTGAACAGTGCTCACACGGCTGAACAGTGTTTTTTTACTTCTTCACACGACTGAATAGTATCTTCACCCGGCTGAACACTTCTTCAAATCTTCATATCAGATTGACTTTTCAAAGTCAAAATTGTGATGAACACAAGATCAATTCTTCAATTTTTGATGTTTTTGTTCAATTCAACACTTGTATTAGCTGAGGAATGATGTTTCTAACAATCCTTCAAAGTTTTTCTACCTTGAATCAGGCTAAATCTCATTCAGATCCGGATTTTTAATGAAGAACACAATAAGTGGGTTTTGACAAAATTGACAAAATATGGATCGAAATCAACAAATCAGTGATGTTTGATTATGAACGAAGCTTAGGATAGTGATTTCTAACACATCTCAATCATCAATTTCTCAATATCATCAACAATTTCCAGACCACAAAATTGAGCAGTGAATATGACGAACATGAATAATTTCTTCAAAAACTTAGTCAAATCTTCACCAATTGATCTCAAACTTTGCAGTTCTTTACACAAACATGAATCAAAGCTAATGGTAGCTAAAATTCCATCAATAACAACAACAATCAAAGATCACCCAACAGCTATGATACCAATTGATAGTGCGGGATGCACCGAGCTTGGATATAGATCTAAGATTGTTTGGGGATGTTGTTTGCAATCAGTGATGCGGAATCTCACTGATCACGTATTGATGCTTGAATGTTCATGAAGATCAATGCAAAGTATGATGAAGATTATGATAATATGAATAGGTGAATTGTATTAGATCAATAGAGAGGTTACAAAGGATATGGAATGAAATGTAGGCAACTCTCTAAACAAATGACCTAGGTGATGGTATTTATAGTCTATACCATTCACCTTACAATGTAACCTAACCACGTGCAGTTAAGCACAAACGCGCATTTAAGCACGGAATGATTACACAAATATTCTAAGACAAATACAAATTATGAATGTCTTCACCCGTGCTTGCTCGTGATGATGCTCGATATCTTCACTCGCTTATATTTGGAAAGTGACATCTTCAAATAACCCCAACAATATCATTTTTCTACACTTGATCGCATTTGACAATTTCATGGTTCATGTTCATGTAACAATTGATTCTTGCATTTTAACACTTTTTCCACTCTATACATACACGTACACGTACACATACATGCATATACATATGTTGACTTTTTAAAGTCAAAATTACCATTTTCAAGTAATTAATCCTAGATTACTACATATTGACTAATTACCACATTTTTAAACCATAATAATCACAATACTTATATACTACCATATTTCATATAATCATAACTTCAACTAAATCAAATATTCACCCAACAATTATCACAATTTACCACCATAACATTATTACACTCATTTTTCATACATCTAAGTGTAACATTTACCCCAAATCAAACCCGACTCGAATTTGCAAACCCGAACTGGTTGGGTATTCATATAAATATTTCAATTTATCAACAAATAAAAACGTTTGTTTTATTTAAATCATTATGTATGACTATATAATCATTAACAAACGAAATCATAATTTATAAAACAATTTTTTTGTAAATGTCATAAGTAATTATAAAATTTAAAAAAAAAGTAGTTTATATAATTAATCATTTTCACAAAATATAGATACTTAATATCATTAGTTAGGTTAGTGTTCATCTAACTAAACTAAATTAAAAGGGTGATTTTTGTAATTAACAAAACTTAGAACTAAATATTTGGTTGCAAAATAAATAAAGTCTGAAAGTATATGGATCAAAGTGTAAATTACAATTGAAATCAAAATATCCATCTTCCAATTCACGATTTACCGGCGATGAGCTTGACATGTCCGGCGAAATCGCCGGCGACAACCAAAACCCCAGTTTTACGTGTTTTTAAGTCGTTTAGTTCGTTTGCTTACCTATATCTGCAAGTGTAAAACCCGTAACAATATTTAAATCAAACTATTACGCGTTTTTTTTTAACCCAAATTATTGATATTGCAAACCATATATAACTCGTATCTACCCGAATGCTTCTGGATCAAATTCAATCTTATATATTCGACGCAAAACGTTCGTGTGATGTCTTTGTAACCTACTGCAACTCCAATTTTACTTAATAACACACACACATCAACAATTGATCATCGTTCGTATCGGTTCTGCATATCGCTCGCCATCATTACTGAAGTTATTATTATCATCAATTACAAGAGGGTTTGATTGCTCTATCCTCATAGACAGATTTCTAATCACCAATTTCATCTCAACAAAAGTCTAGATTCAGATACATTTCCATTAAGCCGTGAGTTGTTTCTTTTCTTTTTATTATCAATTCAACTCCGAAACAGGTATTTGATTCATCTTGTACACTCTTTTTCATTCAAGGATAAATAACCCCATGTTTAATTTTGATTCAAACGTTGCTACCCGATTCAATTTTATTGGTTAGAATTAGGGTTCATGTAAGGAATTTGGGGATATATTTGGTTATTGTATTTGAATAATAACTTTGAGAACTAAATCAACAATTACAATCTTGTTCACCGTTAAAACACATATAATCATGGTCATCCCGGGTTCGAACCGGCTCCGCCACACCTTTCCTTTGTTTTATTTATTTTTCTCTTTTTGTTTCATAACAAAGTTTCAACAATATATTTATAAATCCAAACATTTAAATCAATCCTATTCATCTTTAATTATTCAATATATTTATCTATAACTTCACTTTTTAGAAATATAACATGCATGTATTTTAGTTGTCAAATGTTTTCTTTTAAAGCATCCTAAAGTCATACTAATGTATAATAAAAATAATCGTAATACATATTCTTAATTTTAGACATCTAAAGTCTGGAAAAGTTTATAAAATACATAATTGTTTATTTATTTATACAAACTTAATGACCGTTAAAAAGAAATACATAATCAATCATTTATTATAAAATTAGTTAATTATTTAGATGAATTATCTTGACTAACTATTCATCACCGTCATTTGTTTTTCATTTTAAATTTCAATTTATTTTAACCTAATTATTATCATTATTATTGGTTCATTTTAATAAATTAAATCATTATAAATTTTGAATGTTATCATTTATTCAACTATTAAATCATTACTTATTCACTTGCTATTTCTTCAAATGTTATTCGACTTGCTTAAAATATTTTCTTATTGATTTTTATTCAAAGTTATTCATTTACGAATTATCTATTTAAATAATTTATTGAACCATTTACCGATAATCATCTAACTAAAACCCCTCCCGAATTCCTACTAGAAAACCCTAGTTCTCAAATCACCTTTAGAACCTAAGTACATTACTCTAATTTAAGTCACCGTTCCTTAGGTGATCCTTAAGGAGTTTCACGATACCTTATTCAAGTCTTATTGTATTCATTACATCGATCAATTATCAAGTGAGTATTTCATAGCCCCTTTTTACGTTTTATACTTTTGGGGGATTTCATGTGACTTATAAATCATATTTATATTTATTATTTTTATTCAGTTTATTCATTTTTACTCATTATAATCCTTATACTCATTTATTCATTTATATTCAATTCATTCAATTCATGTTATGTGTTTACTTGCATTATGTGTTCATTATATGATAATCATTAATCAAACCGCCGTTAATCAATGATAGATCTATTGGACTGACAAACCCACCCCATATAAATTCATGCTTTTGCTCAGTGGGTGATTGATGACCTGTTATATATTCATTAATGGCCTGATCTGTGTGATTTTAAGCCAATTCAGTCATTTAGTGTTTGATTATACAATGTTATCTTATTTGAAACACCTTGCAATTTATAGTATTTACATGACATGGAATTGAATCATTTTACTCATTTTAATCATTTCAATCATTTTAATCATTATCTATATGTATGCAAACCTATGGCTACTCACCAACTAATTCGTTAGCTGACAAATACTATTTTCACATGATTTCAGGTTTTACAGCGTAGTTGATTATCTCAAGATGCTCCACACATAGGATTCATGGACCTAGTTATTAAAGAGTTATCTATCATATTTGAGTTAATTGTCTATTTGATTTATGTGTATGCTAACTGAACATTGAATTTAATATTATCTAAATCATTTTAGTACCATGAGCTACGAGCAATTTATCCACTTTCGTCCACCCCGATGTTTCCGCCATCGGTTGGGGTGTGACAGATTGGTATCAGAGCCATGGTTATAGGGAATTAGGTTATTAGAAATGTAATGACCTAGTCTATAACTAAGCACCCAAACACGAGTTATCTCATGTCATTACATGTTAATCCTTACTACTTTTTTATGTGTTTACTTGTTTACACATGTGTTATGCTTCATATATATTTAGTTGTGTGCCCTTCATTATACTAATATAACCCTTAGTGCCAATCATATAAACATCAAAACTAAATCGATTTCCCAATCGATTCTCAAATTCAAATTAATACTTTATTCATGATTTTCAAATTTCTTCATCAACCTCCAAATTCAATATTTTTATCTCGTCAAGGTCTAAGTTTCGTAACTGAACACGTGCAATACTGGAAGAGTGGGTGATTGTACCTCGGGTGTTCTGTCTAGGAAAAGGTATTCATATAAATCCAAATCATCTGATGGATCCGTTACCTTACCTGGGAACCCTCGGGGTGAGTGTCCACTTATAGGTAGCCATGTTCTCACAAAGGTTATAGAACTTACTACTTTGATAAGTTAACGTACTCGTTCGGTTTGCAAACTAAACGTTTACACTCGGAATATCTCAACATGATTTCAACATTCTGACTTTTCAATTATTCACAAACTAAATTTTCAATTATAAACATTTTTCCCTTCATATAAAATTCTACTATTATACCTTATCTCATAATCATGCTCTCATTTAATAGTTTGATCATAAAATCATTATCTAATTCACATATAATTAATTTAATCATCTAATCTTTATATAATCCATGCAATAACTATTAAATTCTCACATAATCAATCTAATCATAAACTCATCATCAATTTCACACATAATTATTTTTACCCTTCATAAACTTATTAACCAATTCTCTTATCACAAACTTGAATTCTAATACATCTACCCCTAAACTTGTCTATCTACTCGAATCATTTATACATTTTAAAACATGCATTTATCTGAACTTTTTCATTTACATGATTACCTCTGTAGTCTGTAACTTTGAATGTTCACATAACTCGACTATCCATCTTCTAAGAACTTGGTAACTATGCATGATATGTTAACTTGACTATGTTATCTGCTATGTGTGAAACATGATCACTATAAACATGATAACTACAAACTGGACTTCTCATGAACTTGAACATCATTGAACTTAATTCTTAGGAATGAAATCAGAACTTATGTGCATATCTATCTGCCTTTTTGTAAATTTTCGGTCCCTTATATCCATGCATGACAGAATGAACCATGCCGACCATGCAAATGCTAGTGAAATTACGGGTGCACACGAAATTACAAAAGTGGGTGCATGGAAGTCATAGCAAATTTTGTCATGTGTTTTGGGCAACGCGACAAATGTGGTGTGATAAGGACATGGTGGATACGCCGCTGGTACATCCTATATATAAGTGTACTTATCACGTTGTCAAATGAAGTGTTGCCTATATCCAGTGAAGTTTGTGTGACTTCTGGATTTTGACCTATTGTCATTTAATGTTAATAATGTTTTCTATTGCATCTTTCGTTTATCATTATTCATTAGCAACATCTAGCGCTCACGTTGGTGATTCAACTTCTCGGGGTTGACGTATTCTTGTTCAACTCGAGGGAGCTAGATAAAGTTAGTACATCTATGATGGAAAACGCATCATCATAGACAACGTTTGGAGTTGTGCCACATTTTACCATTCTACTTACTCATTTATTCATCAGTTTTATTAACTATATACATTCACTCAACTCAATTATTCGTCTTATTAATCACGTTAGTTCATTTTCATCTATTTATTTTATTAAGCACTTTTATTCACTTTATCTATTCATTTTATTAAACTGCTCTTATTCACCCTATTTATCGTATTTAATCATGTTATTCATTTGATTCCTAATCACATTCCATTACGATCTTGAGTATCAACCAATCGCTATTCGAACCTCTGTTTTCATATACAACATACCCATTTAATCATAAATATCATTTTGTATGTATGATCAAACTACAAATTTCATGTTTTCATACCATCTTAATATCAAACCCATAACTTTTATTTATCAAAAAATATATTTTTGACACACCCATATACATATATACGTACGTACATATGTATACATACACATATTTTCCTTTTGATTCTTTTCATTTTTAGAAGTGTTTGATTTGATGCACAACTTTATGATTCAAGGATGAATCATTCTTTTTAAAACAAGAAATCAATATTTGAGTTTATACCTTGATGAACTCTAGTTTGCAAGTATATAATTCTTTGATTTCTTTACTTGTTCATGTCCAAATCACCTTCAATTTCACTTCTATATCTTCAATTTTGCTTGTTTTATCTTGTATGCTCTTGATTTTGGATGTGTTTAAGATGAGTTATGGAGTGTTTATGATGAAAGAAAGTGGTTTTTGTGTATGTATGTATATTGCCGTAAGAAAACAAGAAAGAGAAAGAGGTGAGTTAGTGAGTGAGTTATGGTGAGTTAATTGATGAGTGAAGAAGTGAGTTAAGGTTTACTTGTAACCATTTCTATTGATAACAATGCTAGTTTGTTGTCAAATTCTCATTCAATGTAAGACACATGGATGATGATTCATGTTGTTTTATATAAATTTTGTAGTATTGGATATTAATTTGAGTGTAAAGTGGTATAATATTAATGTGTAGTGTTTCTTGAATTGTGTTAACAATCTTTGTAAGTGTTAATGGGTAATATCACAAATAATATTTGTGTCAATGATAATGGTTTTGGCCGTGATTTTTGGTTAAAAAGGATATCACGATTGTAGTGTGGTATTTATTTGGTTCAGTGGAATTATATTTGGAGTGTAATTTTGTAGTTTGTAGGTATTAATCATTAAGATGTTTAATGAGTAAGTTTTCAAGTGAAAGTAATATTTATCGAGTTTTAACTAGTAGGATACTTAGTATCCATTTTTTTATAAAAATTCTTTGTCCAAATTCCATGGATTTAAAAGTTGTACTCCTTATTATTAATCATAATACTTACAACTTATTTTTATGAGTCTCACATGTTCATATTAAAATTATGAATTACTCAAAATGATATTTTTATGAAAATAAGCAAAATCTGAAATGTACACACGCTTGTCAGCAATACAAATCGAAAACTAATATTTTTAGATTTTTACCTTTGTTTTCTTTTGTAATACTTTTACACATGCTAATATAGCATAAAATCCATTCTAGGATTTTTAAAGTTATCCCGGGTCATCACCAACGTTCGTCTCAGTATTATTACTTGCGCTTGGCTATACTTAAATGACATCTTTTAAATTTATTACTAATAATGCTATAGCATATAATTTAGTTTTTATCCTACTACAGATATTAACCTGGAATTTTGCCGGGTGTCACAGTCTTCCCCCGTTTAGGAAATTTCGTCCCGATATTTAAGTTGTAACAACCCTTTCTATTTTTGTCGCAAACAAGTGAGGATATTTGCGTTTCATCTGATCCTTACATTCCCACGTGAATTCCGGACAACGCAAATAAATTTTTTTACATAAAGCTACAACATTTACCTTTATATAATTACACCAAAAACAAATTTGATCAAAAAAATCAACTTTTATAAAATATAAAATTTTACATAAAACCACAACATCTACATATATAATCACACAAAAAACAGATTTGAACAAAAAATCAACTTTTTAAAAAATCAAAAATTTTCACATAAAATCACTACATTTACCTATATAATCACAGCAAAAACAAATTTGATTAAAAAATCAACTTTTAAAAAATAATTTTTTTTACATAAAACCACAACATTTACCTATATAATCACACCAAAAACAAATTTGATCAAAAAATCAACTTTAAAAAACCCACAAATTTTCACATAAAACCACAACATTTTACATATATTTAATCACAACAAACCAAACTATCATCAAAAAATCTATTTTCAAAAAAAAAAAATTTCACATAAAACCACAAAATTTACCTATATAATCACACCAAAAACAAATTTGATCAAAAAATCAATTTTCTAAACATCAAAAATTTTCATATAAAATCACAACATTTACCTATATAATTACACCAAAATCAAATTTGATCAAAAAATCAACTCTCGAAACATAAAAAAAATTTCTTATAAAATCACAACATTTACCTATATAATCACACCAAAAACCAATTTGATCAAAAAATCAACTTTCGAAAACATCATAAGTTTTCATATAAAACCACAACATTTACCTATATAATCAAACCAAAAACGAATTTGATTAAAAAATCAAATTTTTAAAAAATAAAATTTTGTTACATAAACCACAACATTTACCTATATAATCACACCAAACTCAGATTTGATAAAAAAATCAACGTTTAAAAAAATTAAAAATTTTCACATAAAATCACAACATTTACCTATAAAATCACATGAAAAACAAATTTGATCAAAAAATCAACTTTCGAAACATAAAAAAATTTTCATATAAAACCACAACATTTGCCTATATAATCACACCATAAACCAATTTGATAAAAAAATCAACTTTCGAAACATCAAAAATTTTCATACAAAATCACAAATTTACCTATATAATCAACCCAAAAACAAATTTGATCAAAAAATCAACTTTCGAAATATAAAAGATTTTCATATAAAACCACAATATTTACCTATATAATCACACCAAAAACCAATTTGATAAAAAAAATTAACTTTCGAAAACATCAGCAGTTTTCATATAAAACCACAACATTTACCTATATAATCACACAAATTATTTTTTTCAAAAAATTAACTATTTAAAAAATAAATTTTTTTACATAAACCACTACATTTACCTATATAATCACAGCAAAAACAAATTTGATCAAAAAATCACCTTTTTAAAAAATAAATTTTTTTACATAAAACTACTATTTACCATATAAGCACAGCAAAAACAAATTTGATCAAAAAATCAACTATTTAAAAAATAATTTTTTTTACATAAAACCACAACATTTATCTATATAATCACACCAAAAACAAATTTGATCAAATAATCAACTTTCAAAAAACCAACAAATTTTCACATAAAACCACAACAGTTTACATATATTTAATCACAACAAACCAAACTTTCATCAAAAAATCAATTTTGAAAAATGTAAAAATTTCACATAAAACCACAACATTTACCTATATAATCACACCAAAACAGATTTGATAAAAAAATCGAAAATCTGCACATAAAAGCACAACATTTACCTATATAATCACACCAAAAACAAATTTGATCAAAAAATCAACGTTCGTGTGAATCCAGGTCACACGATCATGTTGATCTGTTAATCTATTCAACAAACATGGTTATAATCAACAAACACAAACAATTCAACAGAAATGATTACTGATAAATGCAAACTTGTATTGAACGATAACTGTGTGTACAACAGTTGTAATGAAAGTTCTTCGAGGGAAGTCTACTATTACATGCATAAGAACACCTATTTATACTACACATACACTACAAGTCTATTGAAAACCAAAATAACAGGAAGTAAAATTGATGTGCGGATAACAGTTCTGTCCGCACATCTCTAACTTAAATTCTGTCCGCACATCTTTTCTTCTTGTCCGCGCATCTTTATATTTTCCTCAAAACTTTAAGCATGATGATTATCAATATTTATCAACAATCTCCCCCTTTTATCATGCTTCAAGTTTCTTCTTCTTCTTCTTCTTCCTTAACTTCAACAAACTCTGACAAATGTTTTGTTGACTAGAAATTTTGTGTAACCTTGATGTATTGTTGAAACTTTGAAGCAACCTTTGCATGTTTATCATTCTTTACTATGATAGGCATTTGCATCATCTCTTCAACAGTCTCTTGTGCAAGATTGAGAATATCATCTCTGGTAAACATCTCATCACTTCTAGATGTACTTTTTATCATCAAATTCCTTCTATTGTTAATCTCCAAAGATTTAATTCCTGATATATTAATGTGCCAACATTCAAAGATAACAAACAGAATCTCTATCATATGAATAAAATAGGACAAATCTTGCACAAAATCTTGACTTACAACCTTCTCCAACTTTTGTTTGGCCAGAAACTCCAAACATTCTGATGAAATCACAACACCAATTCTGATTTCATCTTCACTTTGATCTTCTATATTCCTCACAAGCACCAATTCTTTGTTTCTAGTATCATAAAACCATCTCAGGATTGGATAACTTATTTGATCACCATTGAATACTTTCACTCCTTGTTGTTCAAGCTTGGGAAGATATTCGGCAATATCATCAAGCATGAATTGTCTTATCAGGCCAGGAACAAAAGTAGTCTTCTTCTTCTTGTATGCTTCTGATTTTTCATGAAAATACTTGGCATCTTGAAGCTTTGCCAAACTCAAATAATAATCTTTGTCAGAAATGAAGAATTTGTCCAACATGAATTCACAAGATGTTCCTCTGACACTGAATTTGTGATTCACTAGAGACAAGCTTGTTAATTCTTTCAAGTCTTGTTGGTCAAGTTTAGCAATATGTGTCAAAAATTAATATACTTCACATGACCCATTTATCCTTTTGATGATAAAACCTTTGAAAACTTCATCAAACTTCCAGGCAATTATCTTTGATTTGTGATATACTTCACATGACCCATTCATCCTTATTCAACAGTCTTGGCCAATAACTCTTGAACAGTTTGACCCTTTTCTACCAATAATCTGACACTCACACCAATTGGCCTTTTAGGGAACCAACTCTTCATTACTTCTTCAGATGATGGCACAAACTTCATCACTTCATAAGGTCTTACCACCTTAGATTTGATTTTATATTTTTCTTTGATTTCTGCCATTGACTTTTTCTGTGGTGATGGGACAGGCTTCTTCTCAGATACATCAATGTATTTATCTTTGAAAAGATTCAATTTCACCATCTTTCTTTCAGCTTTCTCTTTGATCTGAAATGTTTCAACAATCCTTCTAAGCTGTTTTGTATTCATATTCTCCATTTGCCTTGTAGGATAGTTTCTAGATGCTAGCCAATCCTTCAATTCATCCCTTTTCATCCTATCAATCATAGGATGAAGCAAAGTTCTTGGATTATCAATCTCCTAATCTTCAAAGTGTTTGTCTGCATCAAATTCACCTTCTTCAGTTTCAGAAGATTAAAGCTTTTGAATATCCAAATCTAATTCTTCTTCTGTTCTACCCAACACATACACCCTCTTGAATCCTTTTTGTATCAAAAACATGATTTTGTTACTAAAGGCATATTCACTTTTCTCTTTGACTTCATAGGCTCATTCAACTCAAACTCCATGACTTCATCATAATACTCATCAGGATATTTTAGTTCAATTTCAGCCTCAGTCAAATTCTCAGGATTTTGAATACTTAAGTCCAAATCTTCATCATCATCTAGATCTTGTAAAGCTTCTTTCATTTCTGAATCAAACACGTCTTCAATTGCTTGTGATGACTGAATACCCTCTGCCTTATGAACTTCTAACTCAGATAGTTCAATGTGTCTCCTCCACTCATCTGGAGTCAAATATTGATCTTTTTCAAGCTTGTCTTTGATTTTAGCATCCATTTTCTCCAATTTAACTTTGTTCAACTTTCTCTCCTTTTTTGATAAGTGATTGAACAAGACTTTGATGCTTCAATCAACAGAGGCTGATATTTCTTCAATTTTTCAACAGCAACTTCAAATGTATTTTTGACTCTTTCGATCTCATTCATCAACATCTCTTGTTGATCCACACTTAACAGACTAGAGATAACTAACTGTTTATCTTGATCAGTCAACTTGGGCTTAGAAATAGTTCTTTCTCTCCAAAAATAACTATATTGAATATCCTTCAAAATAGCTTCATCCACCTTCAAGTTTTCAAAAGTATAAATATCTTTAAGGCAAATTGACTAAAAATAATCCCAACTAACACCTATTGGCTAAGAATAATCCCAACTCAGTTTATTCCCTCTAGTGGTCCCAAATCCAACTTTTTTGGCCTCCAGTGGCCCGCCGTTAAGTGCACTTAACGGCCGTTAACTTTTTTTTGATTTTTTTAGAATTTCAGAACAAGGTTTTATGGATATTGATCGGGAGGAGTATACGATTCAATTGATGTAAACCTTACTTCGAACTGGGGTTCCAAACGACAAAACGGTCTTCAATCGGGTGTTTAAAACCTAACGGTGCTTTAACCGGATATCAAAATTAAACCATTTGGAGCAACAATTGGAAGTAAGGTTTACATCAACTGACTCGTATTCTCCTCCAGATTAAAATCCCTAAAATATCTGTTTGAAATTCAAAAAAAATAGAAAAAAAGTTAACGGCCGTTAAGTGTACTTAACGGCGGGCCACTGTAGGCCAAAAAAGTTGGATTTGGGACCACTGGAGTGAATAAACTGAGTTGGGATTATTTTCGGCCAATATGTGTTAGTTGGGATTATTTTTGGCCAATTTGCCTATCTTTAATTGGTACAACATCAGGATATACAACAGCCAAAGGCTTGTATCTATCCTCAACCTCATCCACCACAGTCAATTACATATTATTATCATCTTTTTTAAACTCAGTTTCATCATCTATGATATCATCATAATCATGATCATCATCACTAGATGTAGACTCAGTACTTTCATCACTTCAGATGAAGAAGAATGAGCAGGTACTTTCTTCATTGAATCAGTTATTTTCAACAAATCCTCAATCTGTCTACTTTTCAAATCATTTTCATCTTTCAAATCTGGAATTTGTTCATCTTATTAATTCAGAATAGTAGACAGCCTCTCAATTTCTTTAACCTTTTCTTCAATCTCTTTGGTTAAATCAAAATTCTGCTTCTTGGCATCAAGATTGTTGGTCACCACTCTATTATATATATCAATACTTCACTGGATGTTAATCCAAAGTTATTGAATAGATTGTCAGAGTCCTTTATGTCACACCCCAAAATCCACTAACGGAGTTTTACCGTTAAGTGTGTGACAAACCAGGATCTCAGTCATTAGTTACACCAAACGACACTATATGTATTTAAAATATACGTGTCTCATTAAATGAGAAAATTTAATACAGAGTTAATGTTTAAAAGTTTGCGGAAGCGTAATCGAAATGTAATGTCAAAATATTAAATAAAAACTAAAAGCGTAGAACACGCGTCCAACACGAGATACACAGTCTAAATAGTAATATAAACTCAAAACATGGTTTGTAATGCAAGAAATGTTTAAATGAAAAGCCGTGATTCCATGTCATGCCCTAAGTGCGCGGTACCTCAGTGACCTGTAAAAGTGAAAGTCTAACAAGTGTCAACACAACGGTTGGTGAGTTCACATAGTAAGTATAAAATCAAGTAAGTTCAGTTGCAAGCAGAAATATAAATTAAGTATATCATTGGAGGTAGCTAGTTTACAACACACATGTCCTTAGAGGCTTATGTATCTGACCGAAGCTGACGTAAGTACACGTTAAGTGCATTTTTCCGGTTCGTACATCCCATCAGGATGCATATGTATGTATGTTAGGTCATTCAACACCCGTTCGACAGGTCCTTCTGTCGTGCTGGCTCAATTAGCCCTGGTGGGGTTTGTCAGACCCAGTAGTACTACTCAAAATTTCCCCGTTATTTCAAAAATACTAACGGTCAACTAGGTATTAATGAGGAATTTCATGAAAAAAATAAAAGTTACTCTAATCCAGACATGCGACATACAAAATTTGTAAATCCGTAAAAGTAATCGTTCGTGTTCTCAGCCCATGAAAGGGTGAAATAGTAAAAGTACGGTTCAGTGAACTCACCTTTGAAGCGCAAAGCAAATAAACAGCAAAATTGCCAACAAGAATTTAGATCGCTCTACGACCTGCTTAATAATTATTTGTTAATTATTAACTAAGAACATGTAACTAATATATATATATATATATATATATAGGTGGAGGTTCATTTGAGAAGACTCATATATTGCGAGAAGAAAAAGAAGAAACCTAAATCACTAAAAAAACTTTTCATTTGTTTAAATTTTTTAAATAAATTCACTTCCTACATACAAATGTGTAACGTATAAACTAAAAAAAATCATTAAAATATTTTTTACGTATGTATTTTTAGCGTTTTAAATTTACCTACACACGTGTAGGTTATGTGTAAGTAACCTAACCTACACATGACTTTCACATGTGTAGGTTTAACAAATAAACGAAATTTGTTAAATTTTATTAATTGAATATCAAAGGTAATGAATAAATGTTGCATTTCTATCATTGTTTTGTAAGTTAAAAACGTTTTTGATTGAAAAAATGAAGAATTTAGCAATTTCTTTTTCTTCTCGCAATATTTGCTCTTCTCAAATGAACCCTCCCCTATATATATATATATATATATATATATATATAAATATATATGGTATTCGTTAGGGTTTCGAGTATTCGATTCGTTTTCCACGTGATGATAGACTATCACACAATAGTACATATATACTACACATCATAATCTCACGCATGCATAGGCCTAATACAATATCAATTATTACTATAGCAATGTTATCAGACATGCATTATATCTTTTCACATACGACATAGATCCTAATAGACGTTCAAGATTTAATAGTTTCATCCTCATCATTGCTACTAACGTCACAACATCATGTATCCATACATTCACTTTGCGCATAATATACACACATCATAGGTCTCATACAACTTCCCTGAATATACCAATATATATATACACACACATTCTGCCATACACATACACGTTTTCAATACATGCTTATACATCCAATCTTATGTACACCTACCTAGCTATCAATTGAATCTGTACACATTTTCATACCTAAACTCAATGCATTTAGTGAAGCTCTAAATATCATTTATTTATACGTGGAACTTGGCTGCTGTTATATATCCACACAAAGAAACAATTGTATTTTTTTTAACTATTGTTTCATGCACGCACATACGCATATTACACATGCATACACACTCAGACTTACATACAATAACATTACATACATACATATAATTCACATGCATACACACTCATGAAAACATATACACACACGCTGCTGCTACTGCTGTGTTTATATCTCTACACATATATATACGATCTATACATACAAACATATACATACACGTTGCTGCTACTGCTGTACACCCATATATATATACGGAATCATACTAACACACAATACATGGCTAATATACGGTGTTGTTCGATCAATTTTAAGTTAACTCCTTATATCACAGTTACACATACAAATACAATTAATCACCGTACGCTTGCCGGGTCGAACCGGAAACAAAACCCGGTACGACCTGAAAACGACACCGATCACGAAACCCCGCTCGAAACAAAAACGGTATAATGGTGAGTTGTTGGGGCTGAATATGCTTACCGGAATGACGAGAGCAAAGGGTGAAGGTGATCGGAGACATCGCAAAAGTTCCGATGATTGTAGCGAGAATTCGACGGGATACTACCTTGCCTCATGGCGAAAGACTGTGGTGTACGGCGATGCGTGAGAACGGTAACCGGGTGCTGGGCGATGTGAGTGGTGGTCGCTTTAGACGGCAGAGAGTTGTCGAATGGCTGCCATTGTCTTTGATTATGGCCGGCGACGAAAGAAACAAAGGAAGAAGAAAGAAAACGTTATGATGTTTTCAAAGGGTGAGGGTCGGCTTAGGGTTGGGATTTTATAATTAAATTTACAATTTTTTACCCTTCAAAAATTGTGGGTTATGTAGTCTAGGTTTCAAGTTAATTACTTAGTTTAGTAAATTACCAAACGAACCCCAAAATTAATAAAACTTAACGGAATAAGTGAGTGATCGTTAACGGTGTTAGTCTGGAATTTGCGGGTTGTCACATCATCCCCTTGTTAAATGAATTTTCGTCCCGAAAATTGGATACGGTCGTTAAAACATGTCTGAAATGAAAGAATTTGGAGTTTAGAGATTTGTGTTGCCACATCCATGTTCTCGAAAACATGTCAGTCACATAACATATAATTTCACTAAATTTATATTTATTTAGTTGTTTGGAATTATTATTTTATTAATTCGCCAACATTCGTGTATTAACTCATATGATCTGGTAACTCCTTGGATTGCCGTTACATGTAACTGTTTGTGCAACAAGTAGCACGTTTAATTCAACTAATAAATGTGGAGTATGACTTCATTAACAGAAAATAACGGGATTTAGTTAACGTAGTTAATATGAAATTCTAGGGTGTCACATCATCCCCTTGTTGAAAGAATTTTCGTCCCGAAAATTTAACCAATAGTATTAATATTAGATGTTTTCATTTGAAATAGTTAAGGATGCTTGTACATTATTTGATTTTTCACACTCATACGTAAACTTTGATCCAAACTTTAAGTTCTAACAAACTTTGGTTATAGTGATCTTACTGTGTTTGAGTGTTTTGAATTCTTTGCCTCTAATTTTAACCGATTCTTTTTTTTCCCCATTAAACGTAGTTGTTCATCAATTGGGATGACGGGTGTTCCATTACGTAAGAGCTTGATTAGGTTGAAGACATCAGAAACGTTGTGTACCATGTTTATCTTTTAACACTGATCTAGTCAATGATCTAGAAGACCAATACCCTAGGATTCCAAATGGTCTAAAGTATCATGGATTTAATTGGGATTCTAAAGTTTTTGGACGGAATTTATAACTAGCGATTCCTATACTGTATGTTTCGGGGATTTAGAGTAATGAGTTACACGTTGTTATTTAGCTACCCGAGGACCGAGTCGTAACTAAAGAGTTCATTTTTTTGGTATAGATTATTAAGCTAAGACAACTTGTGTACCAGGTAGAACGTGTGTAGGTACATGACTTTATTAAAGAAGCGTTGTCAAAATGCGGTCTCAAGGATGTCATGGACATTCTAAAAATAGATGAGGGATGAATTTTGATACTATCTATATGTTCCGGCATACGTGACTTAAGCAAGAATGATCAAGGAAGTTCATAAGTATTCATGATTCGTTGCGGTCGATAGAAGAAGTGGTTGGATGACGTAGGGTAAAATGTTATTAGTGTTTGCTTACTGAAGTATTATTAAAATGAAAGTGTCTATGTTACAAGAGGTGTTCCTAATCCTTTGGAGTACAATCGATTTTCTCTTTGATGGAATCTGAGTGTTACGGTTAGAAGTGTGCCCGAGGGGGGGGGGGTATATAGCATTTTCTCACAGAGAAGGTTTTCAAGAATGTTATCTTAGACTTCACCATACATTTGTTTCCATAGTTGTTACAACTACAATATCTCAGTATTTCATTCCACTTCCTGCGTATGATCACAGGTTCATGCTGGTCATCTCATTATAAAGCTCTTAATTTGTTGTTTAGTGTTTCAACCTAGATAGTTTTATGGTTGTGTTACTGTGTTATCAAGCTCTTGTTGTTACGTGATTTCCGTTGTATCTTCTGATTTTAATTCCTACAACATTAGCCGAAAACATGTGTTCTTATGGGCACCTATTTTAATTGAACTCCATGGTAATGTTTACAAGGGTGTGAGGGAGTATAAGATAAACAAACCATTTTCTCATAGAGGCAGCTTCCATGAGATTTGTAAGCCGACATTAGGTGGAGATTTGATTCACTTTTCGGGTATTCTTTATGGAGATATAGTTTTAGTCCAGTTTATTATTTGTGGTTTTAGTTCCCTAACATACTAGGTAAGGGTTCCAAGTTCAAATAGTAATATTTTAGCCGTGATTTTAATAACGAGATTCATCATACGATAGTGTTTAGATTCACCATTTGAGTATACAGAAGACGATGAGGTATAACAGTCCGATTGAAAGTCTAGGGTTCCAAGTTCATTAACGGATTAGAAAGGATCTCATCTTATATCATTACATGTGTCGGGTCGCTTCAGTATCATCATAGCTTATATGGTTTCCTCTACTAGGACATTCACAGGTTAGAATAGCTAGGTTAAAGTTTCTTACATGGCGGCTAAAACAATTCTTATTAAGGAAGCTAATTAAGTTTAATATGGAAATTTGTTGAATAATAGAGCTTCTAAGAAGGGACGTCAAACGTTCAAAGTAACAAATAATAATTAGAGTATCAATATTATGTTTCTTGGCAAATACAAAGGTGTACTGGGAATGAAATAAAATAGAAAATGGTTACCCTAGAACGTAAAGAGTAAAGCTCCCTCAGAATATCAACTGATAGTGTCGGTTTATTGTTGACGGTGGTAATCATCACCAAAATTCTTAGAGTCGTGAAATGTATTCAAAATCATAATTTATATGCGTGAGTCAGTTATGGAACGTTTGGTTTTTGTTGTTATTGTGAATAAATGATGTATGAAAGTTATAATTTACCTGAGTACATAGTAGGTTACCCTATAAGTGATAGATCAACCAACTTTCTAATAAATTACGTGTTTATATATTAGAGTTTCCCAGGTTAATTATGGGTTTGGTTTCAAGTCCATATTCAACGTACCGTTAGTGCTTATATATAGGGTGTACCGCAGCTAACCCACCACACCACTAGCACCTTGAAGGCGTTTCTTTTCTACTTTATTAAGTCATTCAAAAGGGTTGGGGAAAAGAAATATATGTTAAGTAAAATGGTAATGTTGAAGGCTTGAAGCATATAATGTACGTTAGTTATTACAAAAATTTTATGCGGTTCGAACGTGAATGATCATAGACTTGAAACTTTAAGAACGCTTAACTTGGGTTCTGCTCTACTAAGCAGGTAAAGGAGTTTTAATATATATTAAGATGTAGCGAAGGTAAATAATATTTTTAAATTAAATATATGTTCTTTAAAGATAAAATAATAATAATAATAATAATAATGATAAGACAATAAATTAAATCCAGAACGTGTTTTATAATAATGGGGATGCGGATTGGGTGTATTAGTTCATGTTTACAATAGCGCTAGATCGAGGCAAGTCATCCAACTAGATCGAAACATATACATACCACACTTGTGGTTCGTTGGTGCATCGTTAACAGTAGGATCATCATGAGCCGGAATTAATTTTTAGGTAACATGTTATCAGAAACAACTTGAAGTTCTGTTTATCTTGAAGAGTTTAGAGAAGAAATTGAGAATAGGTTACGATTAGGTGAAATACTTCTAGGATAGATTGGTATGTTACGAGGTATTTACATGAATGTTTAAGCTACACAGATTTACTTCACAAGAAGTGATTTTGAATGGGAAATATTACGCAGTTGGTTCGTCATTTCAATAGGAGGTTATTTTCGAATAGGTTGTTAGATTTATAAGGCTCCTCCATGGAATCCTAACAATTACAGAGTTTGTTTAACAATCATTTGCATAAACAACGATCTATGCAGTTAATATGAAAAAATATCGGTTATCGGTCGAGGACCGATATGTGATATATCGGTTATCGCGGAGAGATATCGGTAATTCTAATATAATGCATAAATTTATATAAGATAAAACATAAAACACTAGAGCCTACATCTTATTAATACTGAATCAAAAATCAAAAGTCCAAAACTCAAAATTTTCAATATTTAATAATATTAATACTAATTGTAAGCTATGAAATCTTCCTTCGAGTACACATCAATCAAGTCATCTAGATTTTCTACTTCAATTGTATTATCATCTTCATCATGATCGTCTCTATAGTGTGATATTTTGCTCCTAGTACATAATATGGCCGAGATTTTGTAACCAAATATTAGTAAATGAGGCTAAATGTGATCATAAAGCCCAAACCGATATTATCATTAATATGACCGAGATTTTAAAACCAAAATATCGGTAAAATATCGCTAAATATCGGCGATAATATCTACCGATATTTTGTACCGATATTTTACCCAAGTACCGATATACGATATATCACCGAGATATCACCGATATCTCGGCCGAGTTAACTGCATAGACAACGATGTTAAGGTATTACTGGTGGGCTAAAAGGTTATCGTCCACAGACTGGAATTTATAATTTTGTGAGTTAAGTAAAGTAAATGTTTTAACTGGAGGATTCAGATTGTTTATATGCAGAATGAATCATCATCATTATGGGTCAAATATAGTAGTAGTTAAACATTATCAGGTTTGTCAACATAGATCTTTGTTCTTATTTGTTTGTCATCAAGGAAAGATTAATTATCTGTGATTTAGTTGTATAATCGTAAAGTGTATGTAGTTTAAGGATAAACTTATGATATGCCATCAAAGGCTGTATTGTAACTGTCTACCATCCATAGATGGGTTTTATGGGTTCAGTCAAAGATACTCTTGATATCAGTGCGTTATTTAGAGATGGATATTTGTTTCAGAAGAATTTGTATTGATTGGTTCATCACTGTTGTGTGTCTTTTTCGGTATCACCGACATGACAGATTTTGTCAGGATCATCATGTACCTGTAAATTCACCATTACGTTGCGCACCCGTAATCGTCAATTTACCTTACACAATCACCCAAGTTCGTCTCCCACCGGGTACATTAATCTTACGTTTAGTTATCTTCTTGGATTTACATTCATCCGTGTGGCATTGTTATCCCATATCAAGTATTGAAGGGGTATAAGTGTATGATAAACCTATAAGTAGGACATAACTACACTAGATGTATAGGACACTAACAGGCTATCAGTGTGTTGTATCAATGGGTCGCATGTATCGGGTATAGTGTATGTTCATAATTAGTGTGTGACTGCAAGTCTAAACACAATCCAAGTGAACAATGTGCATAAGCAGTGCTAATATCAAATCAAGTAGATAACATGCAGTGGATCACACAATAAGTGACATGTTACAACTAATAATGTGTCTCATATTAAGTAACATGTTATAGCACACGAATGTGTCGTATAATAATTGATGTATAATAGCATGTAGTAGTTCACATAAGTGTTAAGTCAAGACCTCACTATGAATGAGTTTCTGGACAAAAAGCCGTTACTGTTGTTCATGTGCCTCTATACCTTAGGCATCGGTCTTTTCCGGTTGGTTGCCATAATAAGGTAGATAATCCAAAAGTGTGTTGTAAGGCTCCGTACGATGCCGGTTTGTTGCCATAATGTTGCGAGTTTCAAGTTATAATGAAATGTAAACATTTCCCAACTAGGCCCAAAAAAAAATTTTGGCCTAAAAAGCGGGATAACTTTTGAAAAAAGTCATTGTCAAATATTTCTCATGTATACTTCAGTGAACAATTCAAAAGCTAACAGATACACACCTAGTTCAAGCTTCACTAGCAGAGCAAGTCACTAAAATTTTATTTTTTTCCTAAAGTCTCATATAATACAAGATGGTCACTTCATATAATTCTAGTGTAGCCGTGTGTATGTGTAAATAACATGTATATTGTCACAAATGAATTCAGATAAGTGCAACTAATGCAGTGTACAATTATAGTCTAGAATGCAATGCAATGCAAACCTAGTTCGCTATAACCAATGGCTCTGATACAAATCTGTCACACCCCAAAATCCACTAACAGAGTTTTACCGTTAAGTGTGTGACAAACCAGGATCTCAGTCATTAGTTACACCAAACGACACTATATGTATTTAAAATATATGTGTCTCATTAAATTAGAAAATTTAATACAGAGTTAATGTTTAAAAGTTTACGGAAGCATAATCGAAATATAATGTAAAAATATTAAATAGAAACTAAATGCGCAGAACACGCGTGCAACACGAGATACACAGTCTAAATAGTCATATAAACTCAAAACATTGTTTGTAATGCAAGAAAATGATTAAATTAAAAGCCGTGACTCCATGTCATGCCCTAAGTGCGCGGTACCTCAGTGACCTGTAAAAGTGAAAGTCTAACAAGTGTCAACACGACGGTTGGTGAGTTCACATAGTAAGTATAAAATCAAGTAAGTTTAGTTGCAAGCAGAAATATAAATTAAGTATGTCATTGTAGGTAGCTAGTCTACAACACACATGTCCTTAGAGGCATATGTATCTGACCGAAGCTGACGTAAGTACACGTTAAGTGCATTTTGCCGGTTCGTACATCCCATCAGGATGCATATGTATGTATGTTAGGTCATTCAACACCCGTTCGACAGGTCCTTCTGTCGTGCTGACGCAATTAGCCCTGGTGGGGTTTGTCAGACCTAGTAGTACTACTCAAAATTTTCTCGCTATTTCAAAAATACTAACGGTCAACTAGGTATTCATGAGGTCTTTCATGAAAAAAATAAAAGTTACTCTAACCCAGACATCCGACATACAAAATTTGTAAATCCGTAAAAGTAATCGTTCGTGTTCTCAGCCCATGAAAGGGTGAAATAGTAAAAGTACGGTTCAGTGAACTCACCTTTGAAGCGCACAGCAAATAAACAGCAAAATTGCCAACAAGAATCTAGATCGCTCTACGACCTGCTTAATAATTATTTATTAATTATTAACTAAGAACATGTAACTAATATATATATATATAATATGGTATTCGTTAGGGTTTCGAGTATTTGGTTCGTTTTCCACGTGATGATAGACTATCGCACAATAGTACATATATACTACACATCATAATCTCACGCATGCATAGGCCTAATACAATCTCAATTATTACTATAGCAATGTTATCATACATGCATTATATCTTTTCACATACGACATAGATCCTAATAGACGTTCAAGATTTAATAGTTTCATCCTCATCATTGCTACTAACGTCACAACATCATGTATCTATACATTCACTTTGCGCATAATATACACACATCATAGGTCTCATACAACTTCCCTGAATATACCAATATATATATACACACACATTCTGCCATACACGTACACGTTTTCAATACATGCTTATACATCCAATCTTATGTACACCTACCTAGCTATCAATTGAATCTGTACACATTTACATACCTAAATTCAATGCATTTAGTTAAGCTCTAAATATCATTCATTTATACGTGGCACTTGCCTGCTGTTATATATCCACACAAAGAAACAATTGTAATCTTTTTTTTAACTACTGTTTCACGCATGCACATACGCATATTACCATACATGCATACACACTCAGACTTACATACATGTAATTCACATGCATACACACTCATGAAAACATATACACACACACACGCTACTGCTACTGCTGTGTTTAAATCTCTACACATATATATACGATCTATACATACAAACATATACATACACGTTGCTGCTACTGCTGTACACCCATATATATATATATACGGAATCATACTAACACACAATACATGGCTAATATACGGTGTTGTTCGATCAATTTTAAATTAACTCCTTATATCACAGTTACACATACAAATACAATTAATCACCGTATGCTTGCCGGGTCGAACCGAAAAGAAAACCTGGTACGACCTGAAAAAGACACCAATCACGAAACCCCGCTCGAAACAAAAACGGTATAATGGTGAGTTGTTGGGGGCTGAATATGCTTACCGGAATGACGAGAGCAAAGGGTGAAGGTGATCGGAGACGTCGCAAAAGTTCCGATGATTGTAGCGAGAATTCGACGGGATACTACCTTGCCTCATGGCGAAAGACTGTGGTGTATGGCGATGCGTGAGAACGGTAACCGGGTGTTGGGCGATGCGAGTGGTGGTGGCTTTAGACGGCAGAGAGTTGTCGAATGGCTGCCATTGTCTTTGATTAATGTCGGCGCCGAAAGAAACAAAGGAAGAAGAAAGAAAACGTTGATGATGTTTTCAAAGGGTGGGGTCAGCTTAGGGTTGGGATTTTATAATTAAATTTACAATTTTTAATCCTTTAAGAATTGTGGGTTATGTAGTCTAGGTTTCAAGTTAATTACTTAGATTAGTAAATTACCAAACGAACCCCAAAATTAATAAAGCTTAACGGAATAAGTGAGTGATCGTTAACGGTTTTAGCCTGGAATTTGCGGGTTGTCACACTTTATTCTTCTATTCATTTCTTCAATCTCAATATTCAATTTGTTCACTTCAGACAAATTATCCATATCAAACTTAGATAGATCTCCAACAGGCAGACCATCTTCATGAGTAGGATAGTTCAAAGGCAAGTCATCAGTAACTTCCTCAACATCCTTTTTAGTCTCATGTTCTTCTTCATCAGAAGAAATTATAACTTTTTCAACATCTTTAGCAACTTTTGATTGAACTTCATAATTCTCTTCAACAAAATCAACATCTACCTATAATAATAAGTTGCTAACTCACTGCCACATGTCCATCTCTCACCGCCTCCACATCAGATTTGCCACGTGTCACGCTCTCCTTCACTCTCAGATATCATACGCGGGTGCTCCATGGGCTACCCGGTTCAATAATTTCGGATCCTTTTAATCGACGCTTAACCCGATAACTCTCACATTTCCCACACCCAAACCCTAATTTCTTCTCCGTTCTCTCTGTCGTTTCATTCATCATCATCATCTTCTTCGATCAGTCTACTCTTGCACCATCACAACCTCCATGAACTTTTACGTTGCATAAGGTATGTATATCCCTTCTTTGTGATCCACAATTTCTATCAATCGATTGTTCTTCGTTTCATCATCGTGATGAACATCGCCGTTTTTTTTATTTTTGAAACCCTATAGTTTTCTGAAACCCTAATTTTTGTCAATCGATTACATGGCTCAGTCATCATTTCTTTGGATTAATTATTTTCTTCAAACTTGTAATATGTAGATTCATAGTGTTTAATACTTCGATGATGCTCATAAAAGCTTGTAATATGCAGATGCATAATGGTTCAGTCTTTCATCATCTGATTTGTACTTTTTTCAGTTTCACTGAATTGCGATTTGTCACTTAAGTTCATGCCCTTGAGTTGTTCGTTGTAGTTTTGAGGGAGAATCCTTCCATCAACAAATGTTTGTTTTAACCTCATTAGTTTGACTCAACAGGTATGTTATATTTCTATTCCTTGGATGTTTTGTGTCAAATGCATTCATATGTGTTTTGAAAGAAAAAAAAATGTTTTGGGGTTTGGTAGTGTTTGATGAAAGAAAACGGTTAATATTCTCTTATGAAAATTGTGGTTGAAAACATTTGTAATCAAATGTTAAAATGTTGCAGCGTGATGTTTGGAACAAACATATGACCTGCAGAATCAACAATGTGTATGAAAATGCAAAAAGGACATGGTTAGTCACAATTTACTTTTTGCTCTTACGTTTATAACGATACTGTTAGTGGTGTTTTTGATTTCGAAGTAAAAAATTTGAAACAACTTATTTGATCCGCGTTAAATTTGTAAGGTAGAATATTAGTCCTCTATATTCTACACATTTGCTGTCCTTTTAGAAAAATCATACTAAAATCAAAACATGGGTAAATAATCATATGATGTTTATTTGTTTTAGATCTACCTTTAAAAACCCGTTTAAGTTAATTTTGTTGTAAAATTGATTTTGAACTCTGTAGAGGATGAACCCAATGATGTTGACTTAGTTACCCCATGTGAAACCATGACTTTAACTTAGAGTTGTTATGTATTGGGCTAAAAGTATAGAGTTTGTGTGCTAGAGGATTTGATTTTCGAAAGAATACCTCAATATATAAGATATTGGTGTATAAGGTATTTGTGGCATACAAATTAGTAATTTAATAAATTTCCAAATAATTATAATATACAAATCTGACTAAATGGTCTAGCCTTCAAGAGATCCTTAGGTATTTTTTGTTTCATTTTGTTCGTTTGACCCATTTGGTATTAAACATAATGTTAATAGGGTGATCAGTGATTTAAATTCATTCTTTTGATTCAGATGCATCCAATGTATATCTTTTTTTGTTTTCGTTTGTACTTTGCACGTTAATTGAGTTGTCCATCTGTTATCAAATTGCTCGTAATAAATTGGGTAATGGCTTGCTAATGTGGATTCATGAGTATATCATTAAATCAATCTTTCTTTAGTGTTATTGTCGTGAAATTAAAGTCTTAGTTACATTAATCATTAGGTGATCTGACCAAATGGGTGAAGTAGAATGGAATAGTTCTTATGGCTTCATCAACCTTTTTCCTTGAACCCTTATTGGGTTTATGTTTTTGGTCTTTCATTTTTTAGTTGATGAATGTTTGCTTAGGTTTATGAATGTTGATTTTTTAAGGTACATCTTAAGTTATGTTATTTAGTTTAGCTTTGATGATGGAATTATGATTTGTTGAGTCAATTCTCTACTGTCTTAAGAATTAAACCATAAAGATGAATGGAATGCAAAGGTTAAGCAATTGAAAGTTCATGAATATTGATTTGAGCACTAGGCCTGTTGATTTGGTTAAGACATTCAAAGTTCATGCTATACGAAACACTTTTTGGTATGGATGTAGTATGGGATGGTATTTCTCGTCTTCTTTGTAGGTGAAAGCTCTATGGCTAAAGTAAATATACATAACTTTCTGGTATGGATGTCGTATGGGATGGTATTTCTTGTAATAACTACTTGATTTGCCAAGAAGACTTTAGTCTACCTATGCTATATAGTAACTAATATGATTGTTGTGTATAGACCTTAATCCTAAAATTATGATTGATGCATTGTAAATTATTTCTTTAGAATGATAATATAGTTGTTTTGATATATGTTTTTTTATGCTTCATGATTTAAATGTTTTTTTAACTGCAAAAATGCCTTTTTCTTTTTTAATTATTTATTTATGTACTTACATGTTGTTACAAATTGTATGAAAAATAGTATCACCCGTTCAACCAAGTGAAATAGTGATAAATCAACTAATATATTGATATTTGTGAGTTTATGGAATTTGCTCTATGTTATGTATGTCTGATGAAACAACACGAGCTATCTTATGATTAATTTAAGCATCCTCAATGTTTTTTTAAGTTTTTTCTTATAGTCTATCTACATCGATGATCATACAAAACAATTATGGTCACAATACTTTTCCTTTTAATGCCTCATTTGACACTCATTGTGCACCATCAATTAACATATTTTTAATATAAAAAGGTATCTTTTTTAACCCGTGGGTACCATGGGTCACTAACTGATAGGTTCAATTGGATCGTTAATATCGCTCAAAGATCAGAATAAATCATACACAAACACAGTTCAATCATAAACACAATTCATACTAATAATTCTCTTTGTATATTGATGATCAAAGCAGATTTGTAATACAAGTGCAGGAGAAAAATAAATCACACACACTTAGTTCTCTCTCTAACGTGAATAGTGATCTAGCCTCTCTCCTCACACTCTATCACTACATGCTTTTAAGCAACAATAACAAGTTTAAGGAATATAACAAAATAGACCCTAAACTATACATAAACATATAAACAAATACAAAGTAAATCTTAATCTAGGAAATAGCCCTAACAGTACTCCCCCTAAGATTTATCTTTGAATCTTCAGCAAAATCTTCAACAGTTTTCATCTTTGTTCAGCTTCAATCTCTCTTACCAATCTTCTGGTTCTTCTTTGATATTCAGCAACTCTTTTCCTTTAAACTCTTCTTGTTCCTTCAGTGCTTCTTCTATACAAGACTTGAACTTTTCGGCTATCTTTGCTTGTCTTGGTTTGGACTCGTTAGTAAGGATTGGGCAGGCATTCATACGTCTCAGAGAATCAAGATTTAAACCTGCAAAATCAATGTTAGCGTAAAATTCATAAGGCATTTCCATTCCTTTGACTTGCACTTCCAAAGTTCCTTTTGCAGATATTCTCATAAACTCTATCTCTGGAATGTCAACCTTCACGAGATTAGAGTTGAGTAATGCCTTCCTTACTCTGATCTTTTCTGATGCAGCAGCTATCACCTCTATCATCACCACAAACAGTTTTCGATCAGCTTCAGCCAGTTTGTCTTTGCATTTCTCCATTCTGTAACTTCTCAAAAAATCAATGTATGATGGATGCAGTAATTTCAGCTCAAAAGTACTGAATAAAGTGATCATGTCTTTATCCCAGTCATCCAAGTTTCGAACAAGCTTCAACTCAAACGTTTCTTGATTGTAGAAAACTCTAAGAATTGGCTTCGTCGCTTGAGATCCATCAATCACTTTCAATCCCGGATTGGTTACTTTTTCAAAATACTCATCAGAAAATTCCTCTAAATACATGTCCTCACTGACCACCAACTTCTTTTTCTTTCTCTGTTTCTTTGCCTGCACATAAGCACTGTCTTCTTGTTGACCTCTGAATTCTAGATATTTCGGTGATCTGGCTATCCCGGCATCCAGCAGCATTGCACATTTATGACCACGCTCAGCATGCGTGTGATTTATCAGCCTAAGTTTGTGCAGTTCTTTCAAGTCTTGAACTTCTAACTTGAAAATGCTAGAGTAGTAATGATATACATCACATAAACCATTAACTCTTTTTATCATGAAAGCATCAAACACCTCGTCATATTTCCACGCTATGATCTTTACCTTTTTGGACTTTTCCGGTACGATCATTGAATCAAGAAGTTCAGCAATCGACTGACCCTTGCTCAGCAGTGACCTCACAACGTCACCTGCTGTGGCTGATTTGTGCCATGATTCACGTACGTCCATAGGTATGTTGTTTGACTTAACTTCACTGGGAAACATGTCTATCAACTCATGTCTCTTCTTGTGAGCATCTTCAGGTAGCGCCATCACCGGTATCTCCTTTGGTCCGAGTACTTTGTATCTTTTGGTCAGCTCGTAGTATTGAGGGTTGTTGTAGTCCAAATAAAACATACGATAGTACATTTTCTCCGTCTTCATGAAACTAACAACAATTTTCCTCAGCGACTCTTGTTTCAATCTCTTCAGAGTCTTATAAGGATAATTCCTTGAGCTCAACCAATCTCGCATATTCCTGCTTGACATCTCTTCAGGATTTTGGTGATACAGTTCAGTTGGAGGTAAGTCTTCAATGTTCAAACTCTCTTGCAATGGTGTCCACTCACCCATTTCAATAATAAACTCTTTTTCATCAGCAGCAGCTTTGTCTTGAGCTATTAAACACTTTTCATATTCTTCAATGATTTGACTTACTGTCAGCCCATTCAAAAACACTGGATTATACTTCATCTTCTCAAGATAAGCAAATCTTTCAGCTAAGTCCTCTGGAATCTCGTGATCAGGATTATTTTCTGGTTCAGCTTCTGGTTCAGACTCAGTAAAATCTATATCGTCCAAATCATCTAATGCCTCAATCATTGGTGCATTGTCAGTTTGAACCGACTCAAACTGACTTACATCTTCTGTTACAGTTTCTAGCACATCTTCAACTTCAACAGCTTCAGATTGAATCGGCTCAATCTGAACTGATTTGTCAATTTCAACTTCAGTCACAGTCTCATCAACTTTTGCCAAATCAACTATCTCAGTTTCAACTACAGCTACAGATTGAATCGGCTCAATCTGCATTGTCTCATCCAGTTTTGCCTTCTTTGAAACAGATGTGTCTTCAGTGATTTCTGGCACAGCATCTAACTTCCTTTTTCCCTCAGCCTTGTCATAAATGACAGTTTCAGCAACAGCTTCATCGGGAATAACAATTGGAGATTCCACCCTTATACCCACATTGGTTGTACCACGTGCTCTTGTATAATAGACTTTTGCTTCTTGAGTTTTCTCAGTTACTTCCATTGCTTCATCTGAAAAATCTTTATCTAACACAGAATCTGACTTTTTCGATTTGGTTTCTTCCAGCCATTTCTCCAGCATTTCTTTCTCAGCATCCAACGTATTACATTCAGCCTTTAAATCCTTGTAATCATACTTCAGATTTTCATGTTCCTCCTTCAGTTTTTCATACTCATCCTTCAACTTGTCATGTTCAATCTTCAAATTAAGATGATCAGTATCCAAAGCTTTGAAAGTTTCCAGATTCTGATTGTGAGTAGCCCAAAACTCTTCAAGTCTTTTCTTTTTCCTATCATTCGAAGCCTTCAACTGTTCATTCGCAGCTACAAGCTTTTCCACCATCTCTTCTAACTCAACAATCTTCTTCTTATTCTCAGTCTCATCAACACTTGAAACAATTTTTGGCGAAGACTCCAAAACTAGTTCAATGTTTTCAACAACAGGAGATGATGTGGTGGGTATATCAACAGGAATATGATCAGTAATGCCAGCATCAGCCTCATCAACTATCTGTGCAATAGTCTCAACCTCGGCCATTACTTTCTGAGCTATCTGAACAATATCTATCTTTTCAGGCTCAACCAACACTTTCTCAACAACAGATTTAGATCTTCGAGATCTAACATACTACTTTGTGATAGGCTTAGCAACTTCAACTGCTACCTCCTTTTCAACACAAGTAACCTCAACAGGTTCTTCTATCACAGCTTGTTCAATGACTTCAACATTTTCTGTCTCCAATTCCATTGGCTCAGCTGCTTCAATAATCTTTGCCTCCTCTGAACCAGATTCAGCATCATCACCACCATCATTTTCACTTTCACTATCTTCATCATCTCCATTATCATCATCATTATCATCATCATCATTGCCATCATTTTCAGATTCATCTTCATCTTCTGCATGACGAGCAGCATACTCATCATCATCTAGTAGATTATCAGGCACCTCATCAATCAGGTCCTGAGGATTCACAATCTCTCCGTGTGAAATATGATGATAAACTCCTTCGACATCTTCTTCATTATTTCCTATATCTCTCATATAGTCAAATAGCTCAACACTAGGCACATTCCCGATACTCATCTTTCTATAAGATAGATCGTTCATGTCCTCAGTATACAAAATTCCTCCAACTACACCTTCTTCTCTGATAATGGGATAGGCAACATTTATCTTCAACTGTAAGAATCTCGGATACATGAGAAACTTAAATCTTTTGCCCTTTACCAGATTAAACACAAACCCATTCATGATCCACCTTGACATGTTAAATGGTTTGTTTTCAGCAATGGCAACTATTGGGGATGCAATGTCAGAAGGAAAGTTGTCGAAACCAGCACTTCTCCTTGACATGCATTGCTGAACAACATAGCACAAAAGCTTCCATTTCTTCCCCAACCTTGCTCTATAAAATTGTGACTTTGGAAATGCAGGAGGATGTCCCATATTAACAAAGCACGCTTGGCATTCAGCCATAGTCAACTCATCATTCATTCCTACTTCATCCTCATCAATCCTTAAAGCTGTCCTGATTGCTTCTTCAGAGACAGTTAACACCAACTCTCTTGTAATATTTCCTCTAACAATAGCAACATCATCATCATTTCTGATTACTTCAGCTGTTCTCCAAAAACTCTTTATCAACCTTGCATATATGACCGGTTTGGCACACATAGCATACACATACTTGGTTCTCTTTATGAATCTGATCATATCTCTGTAACCTTCAGTTTCAGGGATAGATTCATCTAAACATGCCACCAGATTGTGTTTGGGCTCAAACTTCAAATTCTCCATCTGTCAAAACAAAACAAAAACATAAACAAGACAAATGTGTTAGATTCTTCATTAATAAATTTCAAATTTGCATAAGTGTTTGAACATAAAGTTATAGAAACAAAACATTCACATGATCATCTTAACTCCTAAATTGTTTTAACAAACTGATTGTCATCATTTTGATCAAACCAATTATGAATTTTAATGATCATACAACATATTATAATACAACAGTTTCACACTTAAGCAACAAAATTTGACATTCATAAGATGAAGTTGTTTATCATGCTTTAGTTCAGTTTTAACAAGGATTTGTCACTTTTTAACACACATTTCATCATTTTGAAGTTTAACATTTATGAGCTTGAAACAGGTCATCAATGGCGGTTGACAGTTATAAGGTAATTTGAGTGATTTAGTTGATTTTAATGAATTTTGGTGCAAATGAGTGTTTAATTGTTAATGATCAACAGATTTTACACCTAAAACAACATTCGATTTTGGTTTTAACACACACAATCAAAGTGTCGATTCAGTGATCAAAAACACTGTTCATCATCGTTTTTCATTTTATCGATCGATTTGCAGGTTTATCAAGAACAAATCACAAGGACAATACCTTATTCAATCGATCAGACTTGTTACAGAACAAAACGATTGAATATGATAAACAACGATTTAATGTGCAGAGGATTTGATTGAATTTGTGAGTGAAAAATGATAAGTGTTTGTGAAGAAGCGGGTTTTTATATGGTTAAAATTAGGTCAAACTTTGAGGTGCCGGGTCAACAATTTGGGAAGGGCAAGCACAAAAGCCCAATAAGCCTTGACGGGTCAAGCACTGTTGATCCGTGTCATGCACTGTTGTGACGGGTCAAGTACATGAGGCAAGTCACAAACATGTGAAAAACACTTGACGGGTCAAACACTGTAGTGACGGGTAAGTCACTGTAGTGACGGGTAAAGGTTAGGAACAACTACACCTGATTGGTTTTATTCATCACCCGGCAGTATAGTAGTCTTCAAAACATCACCCGGCTTGCATAGTGAACTTCATCACCCGGCAACACAGTAGTCTTTTGTCATCCGGCTTGCTTTCTTCATCACCCGGCAACACAGTTGCTTTTCTTTCACCCGGCATGCTTTCTTTTTCACACGGCATGTTGTCTTCATTACCCGGCAACACCGTTGTTTCCACTATTACCCGGCAACACAGTGTTATACACTTACACGGCAAGATAAGACTTCTTTCATTTACCCGGCTGTATAGTGCCAACATTTCTTCACCCGGCTGTATAGTGACACAACTTGTCACCCGGCAAATATCTATGACTTTCACCCGGCTGTATTTGACATGTTCATTGCCCGGCTGTACAGTAGTCATAATATCTTCACCCGGCTTCACTTTTTCTCCTCAATCACCCGGCACGTATCAGACTCACAACTTTACCCGGCTGAACAGTGTGTTCATTACCCGGCAAAATAGTGTTATGATATTCTTTGCCCGGCTACAACACTTGATCAATTTTCTTCAATTTTTCTCGTCTGTTGACTTATTCAACTGCATTTATTGCACCTGCAAACATTCTCGACACATTAATTAGACAAGATATCCTTAAAAAGAATTTGTCACATTAATTATCAACAACATAAGACAAGTCAATAAAATTAATTTCAATTAAATTCCTTTTTCTTTTTCTTTTTCAAAAATGTTTTTGCACAACCAACATTTTTATATCTCGAAGCAATTTCTGAAAATCACATTGCAAGACCTTGGGTTTGTTTTTAACACATCCAATACTTTTGCTTTTCATACCACATAATCTTGTTCATTCAAAACACTTATTCAAAATATTTTTGGATTTTGGTAGATATTTTTCTTCAATTTATTCTCCCCCTAAACTTGAAATTTCTTGAAATTTTTAAGTTTAACAAGGATGTCGATGTGTCAATAAAGATTCCATATGCCTGCACACACAAAGCACACACATTAAAATAAGGACATATGCAATGCAATGAATCAAAATATCGCAGTGAGATCATACCACACATTATCTGAACATGTTTTGCAAGTTTTGAATAGACATTTGACTTATGTTTGATTGAGTGATGATATGAAAACATACCAATTAGCTCGAGTTGACACACTTACTTTTTCAGTATCATGATGATTTTTAAGGTTCGATTAGAATGACGTATGTGACCCACATGTATACATATGTCAACATATTTCCTAATCAACAACTACCTGAATGCATATTACACAAAATCTGGTCACTTACAATCATAAACAGTGTGGAATCTGTGTTCTATTCGGATTTGGTCCACTTTGGGACTTCTTTTTAATTCCATTTTGGAATTTTTCATTTCCTATCGTTCCCATTGGGAATCTTCTGAATTCCTTTTTGGAATTTTTGTTTGGTGATGGTCCACATTTGGGACTCTTTTTGTTCCAACTTTGGGAATCTTTTGCTGCACCTTGAAGCTCAAAAGAGACTTCGTGTGAGACTTCAGGTCTATGGATACCACAACAAAGAAGCTCACGATGCGGTTCATCACACTGAATAGACTGCATCGTTACCCGATCATGCACAACTATCATCACAAGCAATGTATCAAAAGATATATATCTAGACATGTATAACAATGGAACTTAACACAAAGATCATTAAGTTTATGTTTGTCAACAATCAACTTACTTGTTCAGTCTAATTGCCTGAGCTGTCTAGCACATCAATTAACATTCATCAGTCTTTATTTAAAAATGATGTAACAAATAATGTCTAGTGTAACTATCATTTCTCACTTTTTGCAAAATAGATTCTTATGACATGATATTTTCTTTTCTTTTTGCATTTATATTTTGTATTTGCTTTTCTATTTTTCTTTTTCATGCAAGCACACAATGCAAAACAATAAAATAGAAGACAAAGGAATCAATACTTGACATCAACTTATTATATTTTTGGATTTTATATTTTTCTGATTTTTGTTTTGTTTTTGAAAAATAGAATCAATCATGATTGATTAATCCTATGGATTGAATTAAGAATTCAAACCGTCCTGACAAAAAGGATTTTGTGAAAAGATCTGCCAGTTGTTTGTCGGTATGAACTTTAATCAAAATTATTAAACCTTTTTCAGAGTTATCTCTTAAAAAGTGATATCTAATTTCGATATGTTTGGTTTTTGAGTGTTGAACAGGATTAGCAGTAATGAACATAGCAGTAGTATTGTCTATGTAAATAGGAGTTTTGAGAAAGTTAAACCCGTAGTCAAGCAATTGGTTTTGTAGCCACAAAACCTGAGAACATCCTGTAGATGCAGCGATATACTCTGCTTCAGCTGTGGATACAGAAACGTTGGTCTGCTTCTTGCATTGCCAAGAGACAAGTCTAGGACCCAGAAATTGACATCCACCCGTTGTCGATTTCCTGTCAAGAGCACACCCACCAAAGTCACTATCAGAATAACTATATAATTCAAAATTGCCTTCATAAGGATACCATAACCCAAGATTCGGTTTCCCTTTAAGGTATCTGAAAATACGTTTAACATCAACTAGGTGCGACTCTTTTGGATCAGACTGATATCTTGCGCACACACATACAGCATACATAATGTCTGGTCTTGATGCAGTAAGATACATCAGTGAACCAATCATTGATCTGTATAGTGTTTGATCCACGGATTTGCCTTTCGAATCCGGCTGTATCTTGCAATTCACATCAGATGGAGTTCGAATTGTCTGACAATCTTGCATCTTGAACTTCTTCAACAACTTCTCAACAAATTTTGATTGATTGATGAAAATTCCGTCAGCTGATTGTTTCACTTGTAATCCAAGAAAGAAGTTAATCTCCCCCATTGAACTCATCTGGAATCTAGACTTCATGATTTCCTCAAATTCTTTGCACATTGACGCACTGGTCGATCCGAAGATAATATCGTCCACATAAACTTGAACACATAAGAGTTCTTCATTCTCCCTTTTCATAAACAAAGTTGGATCAAGCTGACCTCTTGTGAAACCATGTTCTAGTAAATGCTTAGATAATGTCTCATACCAGATTCTCGGAGCTTGGTGTAGACCATATAGAGCTTACTCAACTTGTATACACGATGAGGATAGTCAGGATCTTCAAAACCCGGAGGTTGTCTGACATATACGTCATCTGTAATTGGTCCATATAGAAAAGCGCCTTTAACGTCCATTTGGAATACTTTAAACTTCATGAAGGAAGCATATGCAAGAAAAACGCGTATGGCTTCAAGTCTTGCGACCGGAGCGAACACCTCTTCATAATCAATGCCTTCTTCCTGAGTATATCCCTGTGCAATGAGTCTCGCTTTGTTTCTCACAACAATACCACGTTCGTCTGGCTTGTTTTTGTACAACCATCTTGTACCAATCGCATTCTCTCCTTCAGGTAAGTCCACTAATTTCCAAACTTCCTGTTTGCGAAATTGAAGTAACTCCTCTTGCATGGCTTCAATCCAACTATTATCTTGCAACTCTTCTGAAATGTTCTTCGGCACCACTTGAGAATGAAAACATGAATAGAGACAAACATTTGCTTGCTCAGTTTGACTTCTTGTAGTTCTCTGATTCAACGGCCCGATAATCTGAGAGACAGGATGTTTCTTGTGAATTCGATGAGTTGGTATGACATATCCTTGCACTTGACTCTCCAGATTAGAATGATTCAGATTTGGTAGATCTTGTAGTATTGTAGAAGTATGCGGAGTGAAATTCGGGACTTGATCCGGTGAATTGATGAAGTAATCAAATGATTCTGGAATAACTTCAGCATTCGGATCTGATGATGGTTGATTTTGAACAGATCCACCATCATTAGGAGAACTTTGCGGATTCACATCTTCTTCAAGATTGTTTGATTCTTGATCGTCTTAAGAACCAGAAGGACCCGGAGCTTGACTAGATTTGACATGATCAGGATTATGATATGACATGAACGGATACT
Organism: Tagetes erecta; assembly: GCA_030867185.1. NCBI lineage: Eukaryota > Viridiplantae > Streptophyta > Magnoliopsida > Asterales > Asteraceae > Tagetes > Tagetes erecta. The sequence continues at coordinate 12,055,071 of CM061497.1, forward strand.
CAGAGTTGAGATTGCCATCATCGTCATTATCAGAATCGTCACTAAAACATCCCAAGTCGCCTGATTCTTTCCTTGCTTTTCCTGAAAAATCAAACAAGTTAGAATTGAAAGATTTTGATAACGAATCTAAATCAAATAACCATTCGGGACCATGCGTCACTGACGGAAACGAATTTTCTAAAAACTTTACGTTAATAGTTTCAATAACAGTATTTGTTTTGCTATTAAAAACTCGATAAGCTTTAGAAACAGACGAATAACCAAGGAAAAATCCATCGTCAGATTTTGACTCAAATTTCCCGAGATGATCATTTAAATTTAGGATCGATGCAGGACAACCAAATGCTTTCAAATATGAAATATTTGGTTTTCTTCCAAATAACAACTCATAAGATGTTTTCTGTTTATCCTGAACCAGTAATGTTCTGTTTTGTACAAAACATGCAGTAGCAATAGCTTCATCCCAGAATGTGATAGGGATTTTAGCATCTGCGAGCATGGATCTTGCTGCTTCAATTAGTGTCCGATTTTTCCGTTCCGCAACCCCATTTTGTTGAGGCGTTCTTGGAGCACTAAATTGTCTAGCAATTACTTTTTCTACACAAAACAAATCAACATTAGCGTTCTTAAATTCTGTTCCATTATCACTTCTTAAAGTTTTCACTTTACAATCCAACTGATTTTCAACTTTGATAATAAATTCTTTTAACAACTCAGCAGTTTCAGATTTAACATGCAGAAAATAAACCCAAGAAAATCTAGTGAAATCGTCAATAATGACAAAACAGTAAGACTTCTATCCGATGCTTTGCACATTTGTTGGTCCGAAAAGATCCATATGTAGCATCTGCAAGGGTTTTGAAATGGAGTTTTCTGGCTTGGACTTAAAAGACATGCGATGCTGTTTTCCTTTCAAACATGCTGGACAGAGATCAGTTGTAGAGAACTTCTTCGATGGTATTCCTACAGTGTGATTTCCAGTCACCAGTCGATTCATGTTTCTAAAGTGTGAATGACCCAGCCGTCTATGCCAAAGCTGACTCTCATCATTCGAAGCATGTGCAATGAAACAAGTAGTTTCGGTTTCAGCATCAATCTGTGACATATCCAGCTTGTATACATCACATCTCTTGGAGCTTTAACCACCACCCACTCATTGTCAATCTTGAAACCTGGTTTGAGTATATAACAGAAAGAATCATCAAATAGAGTGGAATAAGATTTATCAGAAATTTGAGATACACTTAGTAAGTTAAAGTTCAACTGTGCACAGTAGTTGACTTTATCAAAACTAATGACCCCATTCGATACGGTTCCTTCTCCTGTTATTTTACCACCTGCATCACCTCCAAATGCAACGTGTGTACCATTTTTCAGCTTAAAGTCTTGAAGCAAGGCATGGTTGCCTGTCATATGCCGGCTACACCCACTATCAACGAATCATGAGTTGATAGGTCTTCTTGGGCGTACCTGCATTTCAACAATCACTTAGTTAGTTTGGTCAACCCAGGCCCACACGGTCTTGGGTTTTCCGAATCTATCTACAATAGTAACTTGTTGATATTGAATATTTTGAAAATTTGTTTCATTCAAGAGATTTTGATGTTGAAAACTATTTCGCCCATTGGCGTGCATTGATTGCTTTCTCTTCAAAGCAATAAACCTTTCCTCTAACTTAGGATCAAGGTTATTTTCAAACTTTTGATTTCTTACCATCAAAGCTCTTGGTTTAAAACTGTTAACCTGCAAATTAGAAACTGAATTGTTTCGATTAAACTTTCTCAAAACAGGAGAATGACTTTGATTAACATTTTGAAAATCAAATGACTGATTTCTTCGAAAATCTGAAAATGGTGTCATTTCTCTTGTTGAGTTTGTTCGAAAGAAACAATCTTTTGTGTCATGATTTCTCCGTTCACAAATTTCACAGAATTTGTTATAAAAACATTCTTCTGAAGAATGATTTCTTTTGTCACAGTAACTGCAGTACCTGTTAAAGAAACATTCAGCAGTTGCATGGTTATAACGATCACAAATCTCACAGTGTTTCTTGCTAATCCTAAAGAGCCGATTGTTCACTTTTGATGTTGAACCCACTCGTGATTCATTATCAGTTTTGTTCGGTTTTAGATTAACTTGATTCTTTTGTGGAGATTTTGATTGTGAATTTGATTGCATGGGACTTTGGTTCGATTTTAAACTGTTCTGTCTGGTTACCTTTTTAGATTCAATTCTTTTATCATTGACAGCGGAAGACTTAGGACCTGAACCTATTTTCAGACCAGAGTTAGATTTGATTAAAGAATTGATTGGTTTACCATAAGATCCGTTCAAATCAAACGTTCCTGCAGACACAAATTTAATTGTTTTTCCTTTTGACACTTTCTTTTTGACAGGTTTGACCTGGTCAGTTTTAACAATTTGAGCTTTGGTGTTGTCATTCGATTTTATGACACTTTTACCTTGTGACATTTTTGTTTCAGATTGATTGACTTTTGATTTTAATTTCTGCATTTTTGCATTCGAAACTTCAGTCTTTTTCACTTCTTGCTTCTTGATCAACTGATCAGCAACTTGCGCCTTTTGTTCTTTCTTCCACCTGATGTATTCAGGATCATTGTATCCTGAAAATTCACCTTCATCCTTCACTGTTTCTGACTTCGGATTCAGTTCCGGATACTCAACTAGTTGAATCAAAACAAGCTCTGATTTGTTGCTAGCTTCATCATCAGCTCCAGTGGTCACACCATCTTCTTCTTTCAAACTTTCCATCAGAACTTCAGATCCTTCAGATTCGGATTTGCTTCTTTGAATTTCTTTAAATTTTCGTTCATTTTCAGGTGAATGATCAAATTCATTAAAGTTTTCTGGTAAAGTTTGAGTGATTGAATTAGGCATTGGTTCATGAGTGAAACCCAACCCTGTTTTGGTTTTGTTACCTCTTTCACTCACAAGTTGTCTCACCATTGTTTTACAACTTTTAACCTTTGTTAATTCAACTTGTGTTACAGCATGAGCAACTTTTTCTTGTTCAAAGTTCTTTGTCATTTCTTCAAGTTGTTTTGTTACTAGTTCCAATTCCTTTAAAGTTTTGTTCCATGATTCTTTAAGTGACAAAATCTTCTCATCAGAAATTTTGTGATCAATTTTAAGTTGTTCATGAATTTTCTCATGTTTGCTTAATTTATCACCAATTTTAAATGAATGAGTTCGATAATGTTCTACTTGTTGAATGCATTGTTCAGAACATAACCTTTCTTTCACATCAGCAGGTAAAGGAACATAGTTAGGGGGTAAATCAGTACTAACCTTTGGTTGTTCGGTAGATGATGAAGACTCACTGGATGTAGCCATTAGCGCAATTTCTGACTCAGATTCTTCAACAGGATCAGACTTGGCACTCCAGTCATATTCCTCTGAATCTTCACTCTCAGTATCAACCACCTTGATATCTCCTTCTTCTGACCAATCCTCTTCGATTTCACATACCAGTGCCAAATTCGATGTAAGATCGGATGTGAATTGTTCTGCATATGCGCTCCAATCATAACCATCTTTTACACTGACCACCAGTGCCTTAGTTTGATCTTCTGGTTTCTTTCCTTCATCTTTCAATTCTGGCATGGGAAGACTTTGATATGGTTTCTGAAAGAAACGTTGATTTCTTTGTTGATAGCTTGAAGACTGTTGCGAGCTTTGACCTTGACCTTGATTACTTGAACTAGCTTGATCGTTGAAATTCTGATTCATAGGAGCTTTGCATTCCCTTGAAAAATGACCATAACAGTTACAATTAAAACATCTGGCCTTTGATTTGTCAAATCCAACAGTCTTGTTTGCATGAGGCTTATAGCTTCGGTTAACATATGCATGTTTCTGCGTTCTATATGCAACCATCACCATCTGCCAATTCAAATCCATTTCCTCAACGTCATCAGGATCCATCTCAAATAAATCTTGAAGGACAACGTCCATTTGACTTAAGTGACTTCCTTGGTATGCTTGAAAACTTGCCATAAAAGCTGTGAAGGCAGTTTTGGTCTCGTCATCTTGTAACAAGATGTTCATCACATCTTTTACCTTGGCTTGAACATTCGAACTTTGACTTTCTGCTTGATTCTTCAGATTCTGACTTTGAACTTGAGCTCTTGGTGGAGATTGAGGTTGAGTATAAGTTGGCGAACTTGGAAAGTATGATGAATCAGTATAGAAACTTGCGCCCACAAATAAATCACCCTCTTCTTCAAACTTTGTTGCATCTTGTGCAAGAAAAGCATTCTCCACAGTATTAGCAGGATTCACAATATATTTGTATTGTGCATGTGAACCAGTTCTGTCATTGTTTCTAGAACCTTCATCAATCTCTACTTCCTCTATCATTGCAATGAGCAAATCTAGATCCATCGGAAACTTCTCAGTATGTTTCAGTAAAGTCACAGTCTGTTTCCATGATGATGGAAGTGCACATAACAATCTGTCATTCAAATCTTGGAGATCTGTCTTTGCACCCGCATTGGTCATTTCAGTAGTTAGATGAACAAACCTATTCATCATTTGGTGCACTGATTCTCCAGCAATGTGTTCAAATAACTCCAACTGTCTCTTCAACTTTTGTTTCTTGAGACTCCTGAGTTGTTCACCTCCTTCACAAATAGACTTCAAAGCCTTGAACAATGTATAACCTGTTTGATAGGTGTCCAACCTTGACAATACTTGCAGTGGCAATCCCTTACACATCAAAGAATATGCTTTGCAATCATTCTTTACTTTCTTCAAATCTTCTCCTGACAAATTATCCTCTGGATAAGGTTCAGTAGAGTCTTTGGTGTAGGTACTTGCACTGTCTGGAGCTGTCTGAGTAGGTATGTGAGGACCCTTTTCAATTGACTTCCACAGATCATTGTCTATTGAGCAAAGATGATGCTTTAGTCTAAGCGTCCAATTCTTGAAATCTGCACGATTGACAAGTCTAGGAACACGGTTATCAGAATCATCATTAGGTGCCATATTTTTTTTTTTTTAAATTTTTAAGATTTTTAAAGAAAATATTTTTGGTTTTTGTTAATTTTGAAAAGAAACAATTAAATACTAAAAGAAAGACAAGTAATTAATGATAAGATAAGAAACCAAGGATTAAAACAACTAAAAATGAGTCACACGGCTGAACAGTGAAAATCCTTCTTCACCCGGCTAAACAATAGCTTTGTTCTTCACACGGCAGAGAAAAAGTCTTCACCCGTCTGAACAGTCACATGGCTCAACAGTTGTAAATCTTGGATTCTTTACCCGGCAGAACAGTTACCCGGCAACAAGAAATAACTTCACACGGCAGATAACTTGACCCGGCTTGAATCTTGACACGGCAAAAAGCTTTACCCGGCTGAACAGTTCTCGATCACACGGCAGAGTTGTTTACCCGGCTACACAGTTGTTGATCACCCGGCTGAAACATGTTAATCACCCGGCGTAACAGTGTATTACCCGGCACAACAGTTGTTGATCCGGCTGAACAGTAACACTTTTTCTCGTCAAATTCTTTACCCGTCTAGCACAAAATCCTTTACACGGCTGCACAGGACCTAATTGTTCTTCAATCTAAGTCCAAAGGAAATTGTCTAAGTCAAATTTTATCACCCGGCAAGTTAATCTTCAACCAAGTTCATACTGTTCATCATCTTCATCATGAGAATTTTTCTGGGTCAATCAAAAACTTGTCCAATTCGTTCAAAATTCACACACAAGCTGTGAAATGGTCCGATTATCAATCCCTAATCTCAATCAATCCAAAACATGATCAAATTTTGATGAATTTGAGCAAAAATCGATCGAACAGTAACTTTTTCAATCTTCTTAATTCCTCAGATCTGATGATAATCTGATGGAATTTGCACAATCGTTGTGAATTAGGAGTGATTGCGATGATAAATCACAACTAAAAACAGCAACAATTCATTCAGATCATGATATTTGAGCAATATTGATGTGTTTTGCTTGATGAATAGCGAAGAACACAGTACCAACAGCTCTGATACCAATTGATAGGTTCAATTGGATCGTTAATATCGCTCAAAGATCAGAATAAATCATACACAAACACAGTTCAAACATAAACACAATTCATACTAATAATTCTCTTTGTATATTGATGATCAAAGCAGATTTGTAATACAAGTGCAGGAGAAAAATAAATCACACACACTTAGTTCTCTCTCTAACGTGAATAGTGATCTAGCCTCTCTCCTCACACTCTATCACTACATGCTTTTAAGCAACAATAACAAGTTTAAGGAATATAACAAAATAGACCCTAAACTATACATAAACATATAAACAAATACAAAGTAAATCTTAATCTAGGAAATAGCCCTAACACTAACATAGTGTTCTAATATGATTCTGTCAATTTCTTCTTGATGATCAGAAATTGTCTTTTCAGAACTATCATCTTGTTGTTCAATATCATCTTCAACTAGAACAATAGGTGGATCATCCTCAACAAGATTTTCAATTTGAACATCTTCATCATGAGCACCAGGTTGATCACCATCAATATCATCATCATCATTGTCACCTTGATCATCATCACCATTATCATCATTTTCCTCAGAACTTGTTTCATCGGGAATCACTGGTTCTTCTCCAACTAATTCATCCATATTAATTGGTTCATCAACCAAATTAACTTGATCAACATTATTAGCAATCAAACCAACAACCACATCCTTCATGTATTTAGTAATATCAGTCTCTAACCCACTGAAATTACTTCTAGCATTGGTTCTGGTTAGGTATGCAAACACCTTAGAGTCATGATGTAAAACTCTAAGTGTTGGTCCATTCACTCCATTGTACACTCCAACTAGTTCTGAAAAAGATTGGTTGATCAAGCATTGAATAAATCTTGGATACATCAAGAATTTATTCCTTCTATCTTCTTCTATATTCATCCTCAATCCATTGAATATATAGCTTGAAAGGTTCAACCCTCTATTCATAACCAATGACACCAATATTGATGCAGTCTTGTAAGTCATATCATTCCATCCAGATTTTCTTTTTGACAGTGAATGTTGGATGCAATGAATGATAAATCTCTGATAGGTTCAATTGGATCGATATCGCTCAATGATCAGAATGATTAGTACACAAACACAGTTCAATCAGCAACACAATTCATTACTTAATAATTCTCTTTGTATTGATGATCAAAGCAAATATTGTAGTACAAAATGCAGGAGAAAATAAATCACACACAGTTAACTCTCTCTCTAACGTGCAATTGTGATCTAGACTCTCTCACTAACATTCTCTTACTACATGCTTTATGCAACAATACATTAGGGAAAATAACAAAATTAACCCTAAACTATACAAAATGTATAAAACAAAGTACAAAGTAAATCTTAAATAGAAATAGACCCTAACAGTACTCCCCTAAGATTTATCTTTGGACTTCAACAAAATCTTCAGTTTTCAACACTTTGCTTTTTCAGCTTCAATCTCTCACCATTCTTCTGGTTCGTCTTTCACATCCAGCAACTGCTTTCCTTTATAATCTTCTTGTTCTTTTAAAGCCTCCTCAATGCAAGACTTGAACTTTTCAGCAATCTTGGCTTGTCTTGGCTTTGATTCATTCGTCAGAATGTCACAATTCTTCTTTCTTTTCAGCGACTCCAAGTTAATACCTGCAAAGTCAATGTTAGCATAAAACACATGCGGTTTCGTCCTTCCTTTAACCTTCACCTCTAATGTACCCTTGGATGTCACTCTCATATACTCGATCTCCGGTATATCAATCTTCTCAAGGTTAGCATTAAGCAATGCCTTCCTTAATCGGATTTTCTCAGTAGCAGCCCCAATCACTTCGATCATGATCACAAACAATCTTCGATCTTCTTCAGCTACAGCATCTTTCAATTTTTCCATCTTGTAGTTTCGAAGAAAGTCAATGTAAGATGGATGTAGTAGTTTGAGTTCAAACGTACTAAATAAAGTGATCATGTCCTGATCCCAGTCATCCAAATTACGCACCAGTTTCAGCTCAAAAGTCTCTTGGTTGTAAAACACCTTCAAGATAGGCTTGTCGCTTAAGAACCTTCAATCACTTTCAAACCTGGATCTGTGACTTTATCAAAGTATTCGTCTGAGAACTCTTCCAAATACATGTCTCGCATAATCAACTTCTTTGCTTTCTTCGTTTTCTTCATCTTTACATATTCACTGTCTTCTTGTTGTCCTCTAAACTCCAAAAATTTAGGCAAACGACTCATCCCAGCATCTAGCAGCATTGCACATTTGTCACCACGCTCAGCATGCGTGTGATTAATCAATCTTAGTTTGTGCAGCTCCTTCAAATCTTGCACTTGTAATTTGAAAATGCTCGAGTAATAATGGTAAACATCGCACAAACCATTAACTCTCTTAATCAGAAAAGCATCAAACACTTCATCATATTTCCAAGCGATAATCTTCACATTTTTGGACTTGGCCGGCACGATCATCGAATCAAGAAGATCAGCAACTGACTGACCCTTACTCAGCAGTGATCTCACAACATCACCTGCTGTGGCAGATTTGTGCCATGATTCTCGTACATCCACTGGAATGTTATATGCTTTCTTCTCACTCGGAAACATGTCTATCAATTCTTTTCTCTTTTTGTGTGCATCTTCTGGTAAAGCCATCACAGTAATCTCTTTGGTTCGAGCACTTTGTATCTCTTTGTCAGCTCATAATATTGCGGATTGTTGTAATCTAAGAAAAACATCCGATTATGCATCTTCTCCGTCTTCATAAAACTTACCACAATCTTTTTCAGTGATTCTCGTTTCAGCCTCTTCAATGTTTTGAAAGGATAGTTCCTCGAACTCAGCCATTCGCGCATATTCCGGGTTGACATCTCCTCTGGATCTTGATGATAAAGTTCTTCAGGAGGTAAATCATCAATGTTCAGGCTCTCTTGCAGAGGCGTCCATTCACCCATTTCTACGACAAATTCTTTCTCATCAGCAGTCACCTTATCCTGCGCATTCAGACATTTCTCATACTCTTCATTGATTTGACTCACAGTAAGCCCATTCAAGTACACTGGATTATACTTCATCTTCTCTAAGTAAGCAAAACGTTCAGGAAGATCAACCGGTATCTCATCATCTGGATTAGCCTCAGGTTCAGAGTCAGTGAAATCTATATCATCTAAATCCTCAAGTGCCTCTATCATTGGTGCAGTTTCAGTTTGAATCGGCTCAAACTGAATTGCTTCTTCAGTAACAGTTTCTGGCACATTCTCAACAACTTCAACTACCTTTGGTACTTCAGCTACCAATACAGATTCAGATTGAATCGGCTCAATCTGAACTGTTTCTCCAGTTTCAGTCTCCTTTACTATCTCTGTCACCTTTGCCACCTCAGATACATCAGTTTCAATTACAGATTCAGATTGAATCGGCTCAATCTGAACTGTTTTTTTGTTCTAGCCTTCTTAGAAACTTCATCTTCATTTACCATTTCAGGCACATCATCCAGTTTACGTTTTCCCTCAGCTTTGTCAAGATTGACAGTATTAACAGCTTCATCGGGAATTGGAATTGCAGTATCAATTCTTTCGCCCACATTCTTTGTTCCATGAGCTCTAGTATAATAAACTTTAGCATCTGGTGAAGGTTCAGCAACTTCCATCACATCATCTGAGAAGTCTTTATCTGATGTAGAACTAGATTTCTTTGGTTTGGCATCTTCCAACCATTTTTCTAACATCTCCTTCTCAGCATTAAGAGTATTACATTCAGCAGATAACTCTTTGTAATCCTCTTTCAACTTTTCATGATCATCCTTCAATTTTTCATGATCAGCATCCAATTCTTTGAACGTTTCCAAGTTCTTCTGATGAATAGCCCAAAATTCTTCCAACCTCTTTTTCTTTCTTTCATTTGATGCTTTCAACAACTCATTGGCTTCCAGTAACTAGGCTACCATCATTTCTAACTCAACAATTTTCTCTTTATCTTCATTCACACTTGAACCAACTTTTGGTGAAGACTCCAAAGGTTGTTCGATTTGCATAACTGCTGGAGATGAAGTGGTGGGGATATCTACAAGATCAGAAACAGTAATGCCAACATCAGTGTCATCAACTGCATGTTCAACAGTTTCCACTTCGGCAATTACTTCTTGAGCAATCTGAACAATGTCCACTAACTCAGGCACATTTACATCTTCAATTATACTCGGTTCCTCCACAACATAAGGATCAATCACGGGTTTTGATCTTCGTGATCTAACATACTGCACTGTGATCTCCTTAGGAACTTCAACAACAATCTCTTCTACTGCTTTCTCTACCTCAACAGGTTCATCAGTCATCATTGGTTCTATAGTTTCAACATTCTCAGTCTCAATCTCTGTTGGTTCATCCATCTCAACATTCTCTGCCTCCTCATGAACTGATTCAGCACTTTCTTCTTCTATAGTATCATCATTTCCTCCATCACCATCATCACCACTATTATCATCATCACTTTCACTATCCTCCTCATCATCACCAATATCACTTTCACTCTCATTTTCATCATGTTCTTCAACTTCTGGATGACGAGCAATGTACTCATCATCATCTAACAAGTTATCAGGCACCTCATCAACTAGGTCCTGTGGATTCACAATCTCTCCATGTGATATGTGATGATATACTACTTCAATTTCCTCCATATTGTTTGCTATATCCCGCATATAGTCAAACAGTTCAACATTTACAACATTGCCTATACTCATCTTCCTGTATGATAAATCATTCATGTCCTCAGTATACAATATTCCTCCACTAAATCCTTCTTCTCGGATGTTTGGATATGCAACATTGATCATAAGTTGCAAGAATCTCGGATACATGAGAAACTTGAACCTCTTTCCTTTTACCAAATTGAATACAAACCCTTTCATAATCCACTTCGACATGTTGAAAGGTTTGTTCTCTGCAATAGCAACAATCGGGGATGCAATGTCAGAAGGGAAGTTATCAAACCCAGCACTCCTTCTAGACATGCACTGTTGAATCACATAACAGAGCAAATTCCACTTCTTCCCCAGTCTGGCTCTAACAAACTGCTGCTTGGGGAATATGGGAGGATGACCCATATTGATAAAACAAGCTTGGCACTCAACAGTTGTCAGCTCATCAGTTGCACCAGCTTCATCATCATCAATCCTTAGAGCTGTTCTGATAGACTCCTCAGATACAGTCAACTGTAAATCTCTGGTAATATTCCCTCTTACCACTATCACACCATCTTCATTTGTAACAACCTCAGCCGTTCTCCAAAAACTCTTGATGAGTCTAGCATAGATCACAGGCTTCGCACACATAGCATACACATATTTGGTTCTCTTGATAAATCTGATCATATCTCTATAACCCTCTGTTTTTGTATAACTTCATCTAAACATGCAACCAAATTATGCTTTGGTTCAAACTTGAGATTCTCCATCTGGTTTGACAAAAACAAGACATATGAGTTAGATTTTTCATTCAAAAATAACAAATTTGCATAAGTGTTTAAACAAAAAGTTACAATGTAGAACAATCACATGATCAATTTATCACCTAAGTTATACTATCAATCAGATTTTCACCATTTTGATTAACATAACTTTTGGAAATTTAATGATCATACAATATTTTACACTCAACAGTAAAAACACTTAAGAGCATAAATCTGAAATTTGTACGATGAAGTTGAATAACATGTTTTAGTTCAGTTTTAACATTGATTTGTCACTTCTTAACACACATTTCATCATTTTGAAGTTAACGCTTAAGAACATTCAACAGGTCATCAGTGGCGGTTCGACAGTTATGAGCAAATTTGAGTTGATTTAGTTGATTTTAAACAATTTGATGCAAATTGATGCTTGATTGTTGATGATCGACAGTTATTACACCTAGTACAACATTCGATTTCAGTTTTAACACACAAAATCAAAGTGTCGATTCAGTGATCAAGTACTGTTCATCATCGTTTTTCGTTTTTAACGAACGATTTACAGGTTTATCAAGGTCGAAACATGTAAATTATACCTTATTCAATCAATCAAACTTGTTACAGAACAATCGATTGAACAAAAATATGAACGATTTGAGGTACAGGGGATTTTGCTTGAAAACTTTGCTTGAAAACTTTGGTTGAAAATTTACAGAACAATCGATTGTGAAGAGGCGGGTATTTATATGGTTGAAAATTAGGTCAAACAAATTGGGACGGGTCAACAATTTGGGACGGGTAAACATTAAAAAGCCCAATAAGCCTGGACGGGTCATGCACTGTTGAGTCGCATCAAACATTGTTGGGAAGGGTCAAGTACTTTGGGACGAGTCACAACATGGAACGGGTCAACATAAAAACATGTAAAACACTTGGACGGGTCAGTCACTGTAGAGACGGGTAAGACACTGTATAGACGGGTAAAGGTTAGGAACAACTACACCTGTTTTGGTTTTACCCATCACCCGGCTGCATAGTAGTCTTCTTTATCACCCGACTTGCACAATGACCTTTGTTCATTACCCGGCTGCATAGTGATCTTGTTCATCACCAGGCTTGCTTTTCTTCATCACCCGGTAACACAGTTGTAATACTTACCCGGCTGCATAGTGTTCTTCACTTACGCGGCTGGATAAAGACTTCATTCTTTTACCCGGCTGTACAGTGTCAACACTTCTTCACCCGGCTGTATAGTAACATACAGCTTGTCACCCGACTTCATTTGTTCTTTCACCCGGCTACCTTCTTTCACACAATCACCCGGCTCATATCAGACATCACTACTTTACCCGGCTGAATAGTGTCTTCATTACCCGGCTAAACAGTTGTTTCTGATATTTTCACCCGGTGACAACACTTTGACAAAATTTTTATTTTTCTCGTCTGTTGACTTTTCAACTGCATTTATTGCACCTGCAAACATTCTCGACATATTAATTAGACAAGACATCCTTATTAGGGTTTGTCACATTAATAATCAACAACATTAAACATGCAACAAATTTAATTCTCATAAATTCTTTTTCTTTTTCTTTGATTTTTCTCACAAAAAATGTTTTTGCACAACCAATATTTCTATATCCCGAAGCAATTTCTTAAAAAAAAAAACATCACAAGACCTTGGGTTTGTTTTTAACACATCCAATACATTTGCTTTTCATACCACATAATCTTGTTCATTCAAAACACATTTATTCAAAAATATTTTTGGATTTTTTGTAAATGTTTTTCTTCTTCAATTATTCTCCCCCTAAACTTGAAATTTCTTGAAATTTTTAAGTTTAAACAAGGATGTCGATGTGTCAATAAAGATTCCATATGCCTGCACACACAAAGCACACACATTAAAATAAAAACATATGTAATGCAATGAATCAAAATATCGCAGTGAGATCACCCCACACACATTATCTGAACTTGTTTTGCAAGTTTTGAATAGACATTTGACTTATGCTTGATTGAGTGATGATATGAAAACATACCAATTAGCTCGAGTTGACACACTTACTTTTTCAGTATCATGATGAGATTATGGTTCGATTAAAATGACTTATGTGACCCACATGTATACATATGTCAACATATTTCCTTATCAAACACTACCTGAATGCATATTGCACAAAAACCTGGTCACTTACAATCATAAACAGTGTGGAATCTGGGTTCTATTCGGTTTTGGTCCACTTTGGGACTTCTTTTGATTCCATTTTGGAATTTTAATTTCCTATCGTTCCCCTTGGGAATCTTCTGAATTCCTTTTTGGAATTTTTGTTTGGTGATGGTCCACATTTGGGACTCTTTTTGTTCCATCTTTGGGAATCTTGTGACACCCCGCCCGGCGGCGGAAAACACCGGGCACGTCAAGTGAATCGGATATCAAAGTACAAAGCACATGGCACACTAAATGCATCTTTTAGTATTAATTAAGTAATAATGTCGTGACAAAATAAGGCAAACGAACAGTCTTAAAATTGTAACAGAAACCGTCAAATATATATTGTTTATTGTCTTTTTATTCTAGGTCCGAAGCATCCTACGTGTCTTGAACCAAAATCGCATCAAACTTCACCTGAAAAACGTGTAAAATAAGTTAGCTAAAGAATTAGCTAGTGAGTAAAACACAATTAATAGTACATAGTATAAATTCCGAGACCATTATAGATTGTGTTTCGCAATCTCATGTGCATAGCATTTTCGTCATATATATCTCAACCATGACCATAGAAACACATAGAAACAAGTATCATAGACCCCGCAGGGTTTTCCTTTAGCAACAAGTCATGAGGAACCAACTCATGTTACATTTATTGATAACCATCGTTTAACCGTCGTTTAACCGTCTCGATATGCAAGTTATCAAAAATGTTTAAGCATCTAAGGGACATAGCAACGTAGCAACAAGCATCACATGTAGTAACTAGTAACATAGAATCAACCAAAGAATCGCCGGGTCAAAATCACCTATCAGGCCATTAATGTAGGTGGGCTTGTCAAGCCATTAGCGCTAACATTGTACCGGTGGAAATTACAAGATAATATAACTAATATTGACTATCACACAATTTTGCTACATGCGGCCAAACACGATTAACACATCTAATAATCTCATTTTCGAAAATAGAAACATCAAAAGAAACCATTGTATTATAGAAACACGTTTTTCAGCCCCAAAAACGTAAACAGTAAAAAGGGGAGTGAGTTTACTCACCTTGAAACTCGGGCTCGAAACAAATAGTAAATAGTTTGGATTGAACCGAGGATTTCCCAAATACTAGAATCACCTAAGTAACCGGGAAAACCTAATTTAGAAACGAAGCAAGTAACACAATAACTAGAATCAAGAAACTATAACTTCTAGGGTTTCGGATTTGGGAAATTAGGGTTTCAATATATAATTTGGGAATTTAGGGTTTTAAAGTACCAATTGAAAATTAGGGTTTCAAATATAATTTGGGAATTTAGGGTTTTAAAGTACCAATTGAAAATTAGGGTACGAAACGTAATTGTATTTCCGTATTATAAATATTTTATACGAATTTATCTAAATAAAATTTATAATTTTAAAGCCTAATCATATGGATTTTGTATTGAAATTGTACATTTGTTATAAATAATTTGTATGTTTTGAAAATGTATTTAACTTAATTACATTATCTAGGTTATTTAGTAAAAATAGTTACTTAAGGATTTAAAACAACTAAATAAAAAAAAGGTTTAGATCCCTGGATTCGAACCCAGGGTCACCCAGTTCAACAACAGTCACACAAACCAGCCGCACTAGCTTTCATTTTGGTTTAAAGTTGGACCGGAAATGTTTTTATCGTATATCAAAATAAAATCCCCAAATCACATAAACCCTAGAAATTAGAATCACGAAATTGAACACGAAATTGATATCCAAACATCAATTAATCAAAGGGCTTTCGACCAGGGCTTGATAATGAGCATTTGACATAAAAACTTACTTGTTAACTGTCGAAACCGATCAAGGTGGATGATGAACAAGAACGAACGGTTTGAGATTCAACATGATAGTTTGAGGTTGTTAAAATTCAATTCAACTTCCAGATTTCTTCATGATGAGATGGTGAACAAAATATCCTTGACCAATTTCAGACATCAATAACGAAATCGTGAAGATAATGACAGTTACAGGTCCGCGTAGAAAGAAGGCTCATGGATGATCTTGGTAGCGTTTTGAATTCGATTGGAATAACAGAGAGTTAATGTAAACAAAGGGGATCTAAATGGACGATTCAATTTGATTAAATGTATTGCAAAAACAGTCGGACGGTTATGACTTGATTACGAGTCAATTGAGATAAATTCGTGTTTAATTCATTGATTAAAACCAGATTAATTGTTACCAACAGCTTGCATTCATCAAGAGGATCGAAATAGTTAACTCAATTTACTAATTCTGTGCGTTTTGAGATGATTGAATATGGTGGGTATTGAAACCGGTTTATAAAGTCGGATTAGGGGGTGATAGGATTAATTAAACAATGCTTTGAAATTGGTCGTAGGTTCGATTCATGCTTAGGAAGGTTTTATATAGGATTAAATGGGTTAGAAGTGAGTAAAAACCAGTCTTGGTGCTCGCCGGAGCATTGCCGGAGTTACGCCGGCGAGGCTTGCCGGAAAAACGGGAAGGTGGGATGGGGGCTGGGTGAATTTGTAAATTACATAATTGGTCCCTGTACTTTCAGGTTGTTTTAACTAGTTATTGTAAGTTTTTAATAATAGTTTGTAAATTGACAGGTTGGGCACAAAGTTAATTATATATATATTTTAACTAAGTAACTAACTTAAGTAAATTGAAACGTAACAATTATATACGTGACGTTTTTATAGTTTTAGTTCGTTTAGGCAATTAAGAGATTATTTCGAGACTTAGAAGCGTTTTGTTTAACGTTTTCAATAATTCTCTTTTACGCACTATATATTTATTTATATATATATATATATATATATTGAGTTTTATTGTCACGAATAATAATTGTTTGATACGCGTGAATGTTTGGCGACATAAATACGATTATTTAATTGAGACGGGTATAATGTAGAATCCAATGCATTTATTCATAATATTAATAATAAACGTTACATTTTGAAGAAAAATAAATATGATTACCATTAAAAGGATAACAACTTCGGGTTCGAGTCGGGCATTCGGGTCGGGTTTTGGGGCAGATGTCACAAATCTTTTGCTGCACCTTGAAGCTCAAAAGAGACTTCGTGTGAGACTTCAGGTCTGTGGATACCACAACAAAGAAGCTCACGATGCGGTTCATCACACTGAATAGACTGCATCGTTACCCGATCATGCACAACTATTATCACAAGCAATGCATCAAAAGATATATATCTAGACATGTATAGCAAAGGAACTTAACACAAAGATCATTGAGTTTAGATTTGTCAACAATGAACTTACTTTTTCAGTCTAATTGACTGAGCTGTCTCGCACATCAATTAACATTCATCAGTCTTTATTTAAAAATGATGAAACAAATAATATCTAGTGTACTATCATTTCTCACTTTTTGCAATATAGATTCTTATGACATGATATTTTCTTTTCTTTTTGCTTTTATATTCTTTTTATTTGGTTTTCTTTTTCATGCACACTCACAATGCAAAACAATAAAATAAAAGACAAAGGAATCAATACTTGACATCGACTTATTATATTTTTGACTTTTTTATTTTCTGATTTTTGTGGATTTTTCAACAATTAGAATTAATCATGATTGATTAACCCTATGGATTGAATTAAGAATTCAAACCGTCCTGACAAGAAAGATTTTGTGAAAAGATCTACCAGTTGTTTGTCGGTATGAACTTTAATCAAAATTATTAAACCTTTTTCAAAGTTGTCTCTGAGAAAGTGATATCGAATTTCGATATGATAGGTTCAATTGGATCGTTAATATCGCTCAATGATCAGAATAAATCAAACACAAACACAGTTCAATCATAAACACAATTCATACTAATAATTCTCTTTTATATATTGATGATCAAAGCAGATTTGTAATACAAGTGCAGGAGAAATTAAATCACACACACTAAGTTCTCTCTCTTACGTGAATTGTGATCTAGCCTCTCTCCTCACACTCTCTCACTACATGCTTTAAAGCAACAATAACAAGTTTAAGGAATATAACAAAATAGACCCTAAACTATACATAAACATATAAACAAATACAAAGTAAATCTTAACTAGGAAATAGCCCTAACAATACTCCCCCTAAGATTTATCTTTGAATCTTCAGCAAAATCTTCAACAGTTTTCATCTTTTTCAGCTTCAATCTCTCTTACCAATCTTCTGGTTCCTCTTTGATATCCAGCAACTCTTTTCCTTTAAACTCTTCTTGTTCCTTCAGTGCTTCTTCTATACAAGACTTGAACTTTTCTGCTATTTTTGCTTGTCTCGGTTTGGACTCGTTAGTAAGGATTGGGCAGGCATTCATGCGTCTCAGAGAATCAAGATTTAAACCTGCAAAATCAATGTTAGCATAAAATTCATAAGGCATCTCGTTCCCTTTGACTTGCACCTCCAAAGTACCCTTCGCACTAATCCTCATAAATTCTATCTCAGGAATGTTAACCCTCACAAGATTAGAATTAAGCAATGCCTTCCGTACTCGAATCTTTTCTGATGCAGCTGCTATTACTTCTATCATCACAACAAACAGTTTTCGATCAGCTTCAGCTAGTTTATCTTTGCATTTTTCCATTCTGCAACTTCTCAGAAAATCAATGTAGGATGGATGCAGCAGTTTCAGCTCAAAGGTACTGAATAAAGTAATCATATCTTTATCCCAATCGTCCAAATTTCGAACAAGCTTAAACTCAAATGTTTCTTGATTGTAGAAAACTCTAAGTATTGGCTTTGTCATTTGAGAACCATCAATCACTTTCAGTCCCGGATTGGTTACCTTATCAAAATACTCATCAGAAAATTCCTCCAAGTACATGTCCTCACTAACAACCAACTTCTTTTTCTTTCTTTCTTTCTTCGCCTGAACATATGCACTGTCCTCCTGTTGACCTCTGAAGTCTAGATATTTCGGTGATCTGGCTATCCCGGCATCCAGCAGCATTGCACACTTATCACCACGCTCAGCATGCGTGTGATTTATCAGCCTAAGTTTGTGCAGTTCTTTCAAGTCTTGAACTTCTAACTTGAAAATGCTAGAGTAATAATGGTATACATCACATAAACCATTAACTCTTTTAATCATAAACGCATCAAACACCTCATCGTATTTCCATGCAATAATCTTTACCTTCTTGGACTTTTCCGGTACGATCATTGAATCAAGAAGTTCAGCAATAGACTGACCCTTGCTCAGCAGTGACCTCACAACGTCACCTGCTGTGGCTGATTTGTGCCATGATTCACGTACATCCATAGGTATGTTATATGACTTAGCTTCACTTGGGAACATGTCCATCAACTCATGCCTTTTCTTATGTGCATTCTCAGGTAACGCCATCACCGGTATCTCCTTTGGTCCAAGAATTTTGTATCTTTTAGTCAGCTCGTAGTATTGAGGGTTGTTGTAGTCCAAATAAAACATACGATTGTACATTTTCTCCGTCTTCATGAAACTAACAACAATTTTCCTCAACGACTCTTGTTTCAATCTCTTCAAAGTCTTATAAGGATAATTCCTTGAGCTCAACCAATCTCGCATATTCCTACTAGACATCTCTTCAGGATTTTGGTGATACAGTTCAGTTGGAGGCAAGTCTTCGATGTTCAAGCTTTCTTGAAGCGGTGTCCATTCTCCCATCTCAATGATAAACTCTTTTTCATCAGCAGCAGCTTTGTCTTGAGCTATTAAACACTTTTCATATTCTTCATTGATTTGACTTACTGTCAGCCCATTCAAAAACACAGGATTATACTTCATCTTCTCAAGATAAGCAAATCTTTCAGCTAAGTCCTCTGGAATCTCATGATCTGGATTATTTTCTGGTTCAGCTTCTGGTTCAGACTCAGTAAAATCTATATCGTCCAAATCATCTAATGCCTCAATCATTGGTGCATTGTCAGTTTGAACCAGCTCAAACTGACTTGCGTCTTCTAGAACAGTTTCAGGCACATTCTCTATTACTTCAACATCTTCAGACACTTTTTCAACAATTTCAGCAGTTTCAGGCACTTCTTCAACAACAGCAGCTTCAGATTGAATCGGCTCAATCTGAACTGATTTATCATCTTCAGAACCAGTCACAATCTCATCTTCCTTTGCAAACTCAACTTCCTGAGTTTCAACTACAGCTACAGATTGAATCGGCTCAATCTGCACTGTTTCTTCTACTCTTGCGTTTTTACTGCAACTTTCATCACCCATAATTTCAGGTACAGCATCTAACTTCCTTTTTCCCTCAGCCTTGTCAGTATTGACAGAATCAGCAACAGCTTCATCGGGAATAACAATTGGAGATTCCACCCTTATACCCACATTGGTTGTACCACGTGCTCGAGTATAATATACTTTTGCTGCTTGCGAAGGTTCAGACACTTCCATAACTTCGTCAGAAAAATCTTTATCAGATGTGGACCCGGATTTCTTCGATCGAGTTTCTTCTAACCATTTCTCCAACATCTCTTTTTCAGCCTCAAGAGTATTGCATTCAGCCTTCAATTCTTTGTGATCATACTTCAAATTCTCATGTTCCTCCTTCAATTTTTCATACTCATCCTTCAACTTGTCATGTTCAATCTTCAAATTAAGATGATCAGTATCCAAAGCTTTGAAAGTTTCCAGATTTTGATTGTGAGTAGCCCAAAACTCTTCAAGTCTTTTCTTTTTCCTATCATTTGAAGCTTTCAACAATTCATTCGTCTCTAACAACTTTGCCACCATCTCTTCTAACTCAATAATTTTCTTCTTATCCTCATTTTCATCAACACTTGACACAACTTTTGGCGAAGACTCCAAAACTTGTTCAATCTTTTCCGCAGCAGGGGATGATGTGGTGGGTATATCAACAGAGATAGGATCTGTAATGCCAGCATCAGCTTCATCAACTATCTGTGCAATAGTCTCAGCCTCGGCCATTACTTCCTGAGCTATCTGAACAATATCTATCTCTTCCGGCTCACTCATCACTTTCTCAACAACAGATTTAGATCTTCGAGATCTAACATACTGTTTTGTGATAGGCTTAGCAACTTCAACTACCACCTCCTTTTCAATACAAGTAACCTCAACAGGTTCTTCTATCACAGCTTGTTCAATGACTTCAACATTTTCAGTCTCCAATTCCATTGGTTCAGCTATCTCAATGTTCTCTGCCTCCTCTGAAACAGATTCAGCACCATCATTACCATCATCATCACCATTGTCATCTTCATCATCATCTCTTTCTTCATCATCACTATCACCATCATCATTTTCATCATCCTCAGATCCATTCTCTTCATCTTCTGCATGACGAGCATTATACTCATCATCATCCAATAAATTGTCAGGCATCTCATCAACCAGATCCTGAGGATTTACTATCTCACCGTGAGAGATATGATGATAAACACCTTCAACATCTTCTTCATTATTTGCTATATCTCTCATATAGTCAAATAAATCCACACTAGGCACATTCCCGATACTCATCTTTCTATAAGATAGATCGTTCATGTCCTCGGTATAAAGTATCCCTCCAACCACTCCTTCTTCTCTAATCATGGGATAAGCATCATTGATCATTAGTTGTAAGAATCTCGGGTACATGAGAAACTTAAACCTTTTGCCCTTTACCAAATTAAATACAAACCCATTCATAATCCATTTAGACATATTGAATGGTTTGTTCTCAGCTATAGCAACAATTGGAGATGCTATATCAGATGGGAAATTGTCAAAACCTGCACTCCTCCTTGAGATGCACTGTTGGACAACATAACACAATAGCTTCCATTTCTTTCCCAATCTGGCTCTATAGAATTGTGACTTTGGAAATGCAGGAGGATGTCCCATATTAACAAAGCACGCTTCGCATTCAGCCATAGTCAATTCATCATTAGCCCCTACTTCATCCTCATCAATCCTCAATGCAGTTCTGATTGCTTCTTCAGAAACTGTCAACACTAATTCTCTAGTGATGTTTCCTCGAACAACAGCTACACCATTATCATCTCTAATAACCTCAGCTGTCCTCCAAAAACTCTTTATCAATCTAGCATATATGACCGGTTTGGCACACATAACATATACATACTTTGTTCTCTTAATGAATCTCATCATGTCTCTGTAACCATCAGTTTCAGGGATAGATTCATCTAAACATGCCACCAGATTGTGCTTAGGTTCAAACTTTAGATTCTCCATCTGTTAAAACAAAAACAAACATAAACAAGACAAATGTGTTAGATTCTTCATTAATACATATCAAATTTTTTATAAGTGATTGAACAAAAGTTAAGAAGAAAAACATTCACATAATCATTTTAACCCTAAATTGATCTAACAAACTGATTTTCATCATTTTGATCAAAACAACTTTGAATTTTAATGATTATACAACATTTTTTCAATTTAACAGTTTAATACTTAAGACACAAATTTGACATTTGTATGATGAAGTTGTTTAACATGTTAATCTCAGTTTTAACAATGATTTGTTAATGTTCAACACCTATTTTGTCAGTTTGAAGTTAACACTTAAGAACTTTCAAAGTTCATCAATGGCGGTTTTAACAGTTATGACAATTTTGATTGATTCGGTTGGTTTTAAGGTGGATTGGTGCAAATGAGTGTTTGATTGTTAATGATCAACAGGCTTTACACTTAAAACAACATTCGATTTTGGTTTTAACACACACAATCAAAGTGTCGATTCAGTGATCAAAAACACTGTTCATCATCGTTTTTCATTTTATCGGTCGATTTGCAGGTTTATCAAGATCAAAACACATAATCAATACCTTATTCAATCGATCAGACTTGTTATAGAACAAACGATTGAATATGATAATCAAAGGATTTAAGTACAGAGTGTTTGCTTAAATGTGTGAGTGAAAAATGATAAGTATTTGTGAAGAGGCGGGTTTTTATATCGTTAAAAATTAGGTCAAACTTTGAGGTGCCGGGTCAACAATTTGGGACGGGTAAGCATAAAAGCCCAATAAGCCTTGACGGGTCATGCACTGTTGACACGGGTCATGTACTGTTGGGACGGGTCATGTACTTGAAACAAGTCACAACATATGACGGGTCAACCCAAAACATGTAAAAATCACTTGACGGGTCAAACACTGTAGAGACGGGTAAGTCACTGTAGTGACGGGTAAAGGTTAGGAACAACTACACCTGATTGGTTTTATTCATCACCCGGCAGTATAGTAGTCTTCAAAACATCACCCGGCAACCTTTCTTCATCACCCGGCAACACAGTTGTCTTCTATTTCACCCGGCATGCTTTCTTCTTCAACCGGCAACACAGTTGCTTTCAACATTACCCGGCATGCTTTCTTCTTCACACGGCAATCATAGTTGCTTCCACTATTACCCGGCAACACAGTGCTATACACTTACACGGCAAGATAAGACTTCTTTCTTTTACCCGGCTGTATTGTGATAAAATTTCTTCACCCGGCTGTAGAGTGACACAACTAGACAACTAGTCATCCGGCAGATATCTATGACTTTCACCCGGCTGTATTTGACATGTTCATTGCCCGGCTGTACAGTAGTCATAATATCTTCACCCGGCTTCACTTCTTCTCCTCAATCACCCGGCTCATATCAGACTCACAACTTTACCCGGCTGAACAGTGTGTTCATTACCCGGCAAAATAGTGTTATGATATTTTTTTCCCGGCTACAACACTTGATCAATTTTCTTCAATTTTCCTCGTCTGTTGACTTATTCAACTGCATTTATTGCACCTGCAAACATTCTCGACATATTAATTAGACAAGATATCCTTAAAAGAATTTGTCACATTAATTATCAACAACATAAGACAAGTCAATAAAATTAAATTCAATTAAATTCCTTTTTCTTTTTCTTTGATTTTCAAAAATGTTTTTGCACAACCAACATTTTTATATCCTGAAGCAATTTCTAAAAATCACATTGCAAGACCTTGGGTTTGTTTTTAACACATCCAATGCAATGAATAAGGACATATGCAATGCAATGAATCAAAATATCGCAGTGAGATCATACCACACATTATCTGAACATGTTTTGCAAGTTTTGAATAGACATTTGACTTATGTTTGATTGAGTGATGATATGAAAACATACCAATTAGCTCGAGTTGACACACTTACTTTTTCAGTATCATGATGATATTTAAGGTTCGATTAGAATGACTTATGGGACCCACATGTATACATATGTCAACATATTTCCTTATCAACCACTACCTGAATGCATATTGCACAAAAACCTAGTCACTTACAGTCATATACAGTGTGGAATCTGGGTTCTATTCGGATTTGGTCCACTTTGGGACTTCTTTTTAATTCCATTTTGGAATTTTTCTTTCCTATCGTTCCCCTTGGGAATCTTCTGAATTCCTTTTTGGAATTTTTGTTTGGTGATGGTCCACATTTGGGACTCTTTTTGTTTCATCTTTGGGAATCTTTTGCTGCACCTTGAAGCTCAAAAGAGACTTCGTGTGAGACTTCAGGTCTGTGGGTACCACAACAAAGAAGCTCACGATGCGGTTCATCACACTGAATAGACTGCATCGTTACCCGATCATGTACAACTATCATCACAAGCAATGTATCAAAAGATATATATCTAGACATGTATAACAATGGAACTTAACACAAAGATCATTAAGTTAATGTTTGTCAACAATCAACTTACTTTTTCAGTCTAATTGCCTGAGCTGTCTAGCACATCAATTAACATTCATCAGTCTTTATTAAAAATGATGTAACAAATAATGTCTAGTGTAACTATCATTTCTCACTTTTTGCAATTTAGATTCTTATGACATGATATTTTCTTTTCTTTTTGCTTTTATATTTTGTTATTTGCTTTTCTTTTTCATGCACACACACAATGCAAAACATAAAATAAAAAGACAACGGAATCAATATATGACATCAACTTATTATATTTTTGGCTTTTATATTTTTTTTAATTTTGTTTAGTTTTCGAAAAATAGAATCAATCATGATTGATTAATCCTATGGATTGAATTAAGAATTCAAACCGTCCTGACAAAAATGATTTTGTGAAAAGATCTGCCAGTTGTTTGTCGGTATGAACTTTAATCAAAATTATTAACCCTTTTTCAGAGTTGTCTCTTAAAAAGTGATATCGAATTTCGATATGTTTGGTTTTTGAGTGTTGAACAGGATTAGCAGTAATGAACATAGCAGCAGTATTGTCTATGTAAATAGGAGTTTTGAGAAAGTTAAACCCGTAGTCAAGCAATTGGTTTTGTAGCCACAAAACTTGAGAACATCCTGCAGATGCAGCGATATACTCTGCTTCAGCTGTGGATACAGAAACGTTGGTCTGCTTCTTGCATTGCCAAGAGACAAATCTAGGTCCCAGAAATTGAAGTTAGGACCTTGATCCGGTGAATTGATGAAGTAATCAAATGATTCTGGAATAACTTCAGCATTCGGATCTGATGATGGTTGATTTTGAACAGATCCACCATCATTAGGAGAACTTTGCGGATTCACATCATCTTCAAGATTGTTTGATTCTTGATCGTCTTGAGAACCAGAAGGACCCGGAGCTTGACTAGATTTGACATGATCAGGATTATGAAATGACATGAACGGATACTCAGAGTTGAGATTGCCATCCTCGTCATTATCAGAATCGTCACTAAAACATCCCAAGTCGCCTGATTCTTTCCTTGCTTTTCCTGAAAAATCAAACAAGTTAGAATTGAAAGATTTTGATAACGAATCTAAATCAAATAACCATTCGGGACCATGTGCCACTGACGGAAACGAATTTTCTAAAAACTTTACGTTAATAGTTTCAATAACAGTATTTGTTTTGCTATTAAAAACCCGATAAGCTTTAGAAACAGACGAATAACCAAGGAAAAATCCATCGTCAGATTTTGACTCAAATTTCCCGAGATGATCATTTAAATTTAGAATCGATACAGGATAACCAAATGCTTTCAAATATGAAATATTTGGTTTTCTTCCAAATAACAACTCATAAGATGTTTTCTGTTTATCCTGAACCAGTAATGTTCTGTTTTGTACAAAACATGCAGTAGCAATGGCTTCATCCCAGAATGTGGTAGGGATTTTAGCATCTGCGAGCATGGATCTTGCTGCTTCAATTAGTGTCCGGTTTTTCCGTTCCGCAACCCCATTTTGTTGAGGCGTTCTTGGAGCACTAAATTGTCTAGCAATTCCTTTTGCTGCACAAAACAAATCAACATTAGCGTTCTTAAATTCTGTTCCATTATCACTTCTCAAAGTTTTCACTTTACAATCCAACTGATTTTCAACTTTGATAATAAATTCTTTTAACAACTCAGCAGTTTCAGATTAACATGCAGAAAATAAACCCAAGAAAATCTAGTGAAATCGTCAATAATGACAAAACAGTAAGACTTCTTTCCGATGCTTTGCACATTTGTTGGTCCGAAAAGATCCATTTGTAGCATCTGCAAGGGTTTTGAAATGGAGTTTTCTGGCTTGGACTTAAAAGACATTCGGTACTGTTTTCCTTTCAAACATGCTGGACAGAGATCAGTTGTAGAGAACTTCTTTGAAGGTATTCCCACAGCATGATTTCCAGTCACTAAACGATTCATGTTTCTGAAGTTTCAATGACCCAGCCGTCTGTGACACCCCACCCGGCAGCGGAAACACCGGGCTGTCATTGGAATTGGATATCAATAGTAAACAAAGCACATGGTATTTATTTATTAAGTTTAATAATGATGTAGTAAGTTTAGTACATGAGTTTTAAATGGATACGACAAAAGTAATAAAAACAGAAACAGTAAATGCAAAGTCTTTATTATTATTCTAGGTCCAAGGCAATCCTATGTCTTGGTAAACGCAGCAAAACAATCATAAGCAACACCTGAAATATGTGAAAATAAAGTTAGCTATTTAAAGCTAGTGAGTAAACCACAGTTGATAAATAGTAGTATAGAAAATCCGAGATCATCATAATATGCTGCGCAAGCTTATGTGTATAGCAATTTCATCATATTACTCAACCTTTAACCATAGAACACATAGAAACAAGAATCATAGACCCCGCAGGGTTACCTTTAGCATCAAGTCATGAGGAACCACTCATGTTACATTTATTGATAACCATCGTTTAACCGTCATTTAACCGTCTCGATATGTAAGTTATCAACAATGTTTAAGCATCTAAGGGACATAGCAACGTAGCAACAAGCATCACATGTAGTAACTAGTAACATAGAATCAACCATAGAATCGCCGGGTTTAAATCACCTATCGATGTTGTAAAGTGTAGGTGGGTTTGTCAGACCATTAGCGCTAACATTGTACCGGTGGAAATTACAAGTAATATACTACTTTAAACTACCACATAAGGATTGCATCTTGTCGCGAGTCAAGACTAACACATTTTATGATCTCTTTTGGAAAACAAATAGAAAATTGAAAACATTGTATAGTAACTAGAAACATATTTCAGCCCCAAAACGTAATAGTAAAAAGGGGAGTGATTTTTACTCACCTTGAAACTCGGGCACGAAACAAATAGTAAATAATCTAGATAGAACCGAGGATCGCCCGAATATTAGCATCACCTAATTAAATGACGATCCTAACTTAGTAAAACATATTGTATAGAAAACTAGAATTGAAACAATAGGAGTAAGAAATTGGAATTCTAGGGTTTCGAATCGAGATTTGGGGGTTTCTCGTTAAACGTCTAAAATATATAAACTCTTTTTTTTCGTGACGGTAGCAATAGTAATAATAACGATTTTGATAAACAATAGAAACTCCAATAATATATTTTTGACAACAATTTATTTAATGTCAAAAATATGTTGTATATTTTAGAAAATACTTTAAAACATTTAACATCATCTTAAAGTATTAAAAAATCCATATAAAAGACTTACATGTACAGTTGTGTCGTCGAATAGAATATAGCGTTATCGTTTTTGAAATAATTGAACTTACGGTAATAATAAAATGTGTAATGATGTAGTGTGTTTGTATAACAATTCGACTAATTGCTTCATACTAAGATAAACATTTAGTAATAAGTTGATTGTATTTGTAATAAACAATTCATTGAACAAGTCTTAGCTGATTCATATATATATAATAAAATCCGTTAATTTAAAATAATATTAGAAATAATTATTATTTATATAAATTGCTTATAGGGTTTAAATAAAGCTCTACAAAACCAACTTATTAAAGGGGTTTATTTATAATTTTCCTAAATAGAATGAAATTATTTGAAAATCACAATTTCTATTCAAAAACATTTGTATAAAAATTAAGGAGCAGGGATTAGAACTCGCGCCCCTGCGTTTGTAAGTGTAGCCTTGTGACTTAACCAACGAACCAAATTAAGTTAGTGTTTATAGTCTGAACTTATACTTTTAACCTAATAGTTAATTAAAACCCCCAAATCAACATAAACCCTAATCCTAAAACATCCAAATTGAACCAAGATTTGATAGTCTCATTGAAATTAACCTTAGGGCTTTTAATCAGTAATTGAAAACGAGCAGAAAGACGTATGAAACTTACTTGATTGAAGCCTAAAGGTAAAAACGAAGCCGAGAAAAAGAGGAACGGCTTCAAGAACGTGATAGAAAGATCTGGGTTGTTAGAATCCAATTAAAGCTCCAGATTTGTTCGTAACGACCTGCTTAATGATGCACGGTGATCAATTGCAGAAGGACAATATGTTTCGATATTTTTCAAGCAACCCGAAATATCGCAACTTGGTATGATAATTTCGTTTGAATTTGGTGTGTTAAAGTTGAAATTGATTATCCGTTTAATTGCGTATTGATTATAGGATCGTTTTAGTTCGTAGAATTGAATGATTTACACGTTAAATGTGCGTAACAGTTTTTGCTTCGGATCAAGGTTTTGAACGACTTAGTTATGGTTGAAACGTTACATGATTTCGATCTTAAAGATGGTCCTAGGTTCGAAACTGGAGTGGGATTAGTGTGGGACGATTTAATTTGACTACAATATGCCGGAGATGGGATTTGAGACTTGCCGGGATTCTCGCCATCGCCGGCGAGGCTATACGCCGGAAAATCGGGCTGGAGAAAAATGGGTTGGGTAATATATTAAAAGTTTAGACATTACCCCTTATAGTTTTGTTATTATTGCATATTAGATTAAAACTTTAATATAAGTTAAGATAATAACATTATTAACCCAAAGTTAATTAATATATATTTTAACTAACCAGTCTAACCGAGTTAAGACGTAACGATTATATAAATGACGTGTTTACGTTTTTCCTTCGTTCTTGATGTTAATGGTTATTCCAAGACTTTAATACGCTTCTATCTTTAATAATCTTTATAAAATTCCTTTTATAAAGTGCAATATATATATATATATATATACTTTGAAGATTAAATAATTGTTTTTAGTATTTAATTTGGTAAACGTTGAGTAATAATTTGGTCGTTATATATTACAGACGAGAATGACGTTATGCTCGACATATTTATTATATATATATTTAAAACGAAGTGTTACATTTAAAGGAAGGTAATTACGAATACATTACAAATGAATAATTTCAGGTTCGAGTCGGGCATTCGGGTTCGGGTTTGGGGCAGATGTCACAGTCTCCCCTCCTTATAGAAATTTCGTCCCGAAATTTGCTTAAACCGAAACTAGAGATGAAACGAAACGATGCGATTATTTAGCTTCTCATTATAAGTGTACTTGCGTTATTTAGCTCTTTTGATCCGAACAAGAATACGTTAGTCTCGAGGAGTTTAAATAGAATACACCAACTTACGAATCTGAGGGTGATAATAACAAATGGTAATATGTGCAAACAATTGTTAAAATTTGATTCCTATATGATAAGAATTGATTTATGATTTCTGCATTGGTTTGGATAGTAATAGGTTTGTCATTTTAGATCAACTTAGAACATATATAGTTTATCTTACTCGATGATGTACGATATGTTTTATTATATGAATAGGATACTTAGAACAACACGAAAATTCACAGATCGAAACAACGCTTCATTTGACAGTATGACAGGAGCATTTATCTATAGGACGTACCAGCGGCGTATTCACCATGCTCTTGGCATACCGCATTTGTCGCATTGCTATCAAACACATGACAAAACTTACTATGGTTTCCATGCACCCACTTTCATAATTCCGTGTGCACCCGTAATTACTTTAGTTTTTGCATGAACCACACAGTTCATTCGATCACGTGCAAGTCAAATGTACAAAAAAAAAAAAAAATTCCAAGTTGAGATAATGGTACACATGGGTTCCGAGATTATATTCGATGGCATTCAGTTCTTGTGAAGTATAGTTTAAGATGATACGCAATTGATGATTTGAGCGAATTAAGTTTATTAGGTAGTCTTTACCCATAATAATAGTTTTTGTTCATAGATATAAATAGTTAAGTTCGAGTATCAAAATTGTAATAACATAGTTTTTTTTTTTTTTTTTTTTTTTTTTTTTTTTTTTTTTTTTTTTTTTTTTGAAAACCAACTTCATGTGTGTGAGATGTAGATGACGATTGTTCATGGTATTGTCAAGTTCATAAGCGATAATGGTGTACGTAAATAATCGATGATCTGGATAATCCAATTTATAACTACAATTATAAATTATTTTATTCCTATTGGTTTCGATCTTTAAAGCGTTTGAGTTTATATAACAAAAGCTTTTAGGTAAACCAAGTGTATAAATAAAGTCATAAGGGGTGATGTTGTTTCTCTATAATGAGGGATTTTTTTATAACGAAAACTAAATAATTAAATGATGAACTCATAAAATGAATTTTCTTTTATCTTTTCCATAGATAAAGGGTATTGATTTAAGAATAAATTACACAATCTAAGTTTCAAGTAACTGGTATTAGAAAACATATAACATAGTGTTTGTTGCAAGTCCTTGCATAATATTTGAGAAAACATGAAATGTTGTGTAATCGTTAAAATGATCAATCCCCTTTTCTTAGAAATCATTTATCATTGATTTTTTTTAAATATATTCTTATTTGAAAAAAATAGAGAAATCATTTTAATACAACTATTTATTGGTTGGTAGTTTTACAAAACCGTAGACAAAACATAGTATTTTAGGTAAAGAGTTTATACGTAAGTCACATTGGGTTTGGAAGATTTTATAAAATCGAGATTTATAGAATTTCATTAGTGATCATATATACAATTGAAATGTTTTAGTTTAATGAGCTCAAGAATAGTTGTGAAATGAGTTTACGTTAAGTTTGGAAAACGAGTTTATGAATAGCAATATAACATCATCTAGTAGGGGATTAGAAGTTGGATTAGAATCTTATGATTTAAATGATTACCTTAGATAATATTTGAGTATTGATATCAAGTTGAGATACTTTGGAGGTATACGTTCGATGCGTAAATCAAATGAATGCGGTGACATAAGGAAATAGTAACCCGTTACGAGATTTTAGGAATCATGAATTAAGTCTTTAATTTCGAATTCGATAATTGACTTGAGTTTAGAAATATATCTTAGATTTGGTATTTGTGTTTAAGTTTTGGTAATTTGATTGAGGTTAGTCATTATATCTTAGTTTTGATTTAGAACATTTGGGTCGCGATGGTATTAGCGAGTCGTTCACATCTTGTTGTCATTCTACAAGATAAGATAGAAAATAATTTCATGGAACATAAGAAAATGCTGGATAACACAAGTTGTAATGGAACTTTTGGACTGAAAAGAACAAATAATTGTACTTTGAAGTTTCATAGAAGTTTCAGAATCCATAACATAGTAGTCACTTGAAAATCATTGAAATGTAAATAAGCAAACTTGGAATAACATTTGAAATAATATAGAAACTCATTGAAATAATTTGAAATCATAGAAAATGATAATCATAGAATCCATAAATAAATAGAACTTGAAGGCTTAGGAATGTGTCTTGGTTTTGGACACTTAAGACTTATCAAAGTGCTAAGTTCGTTTTCAACGTATTCGAGAAGGCGTGCTTTAGCCTATAGGTTCACACTCATCTCGTCCATCCCCAGGTAAGCATACAGATCTCTTAAAGAGATTTATACGAAATGCTTTGCCTTAGACAAGATGTCCGTGATACAAGTGTTCCCCCTTCCGGATTGCACACGTCCCACGTATCAAACTTACTTAAGACGATGACGAGATTCCACAAAGAGAAATCGGATAAGAAATAAGATAAAGAAAAATCATAAGATGAGTCTCTTGTAGCTCCTTCGCGAAATCGGATAAGAAATAAGATAAAGAAAAAGCATAGAAAGGTTCATAAAAAGGAATAAGGAAATAAGTTCTAGAAGAGTTTTCTAAGCACAAACTATTTGCACTAAGGACTCTTAGGTTATAGTCTAGGTCGGTGTGTTTCTAATACCCTATCCTAGTTCCCTATAACCATGGCTCTGATACCAAACTGTGACACCCCACCCGGCAGCGGAAACACCGGGCTGTCATTGGAATTGGATATCAATAGTAAACAAAGCACATGGTATTTATTTATTAAGTTTAATAATGATGTAGTAAGTTTAGTACATGAGTCTTAAATGGATACGACAAAAGTAATAAAAACAGAAACAGTAAATGCAAAGTCTTTATTATTATTCTAGGTCCAAGGCAATCCTATGTCTTGGTAAACGCAGCAAAACAATCATAAGCAACACCTGAAATATGTGAAAATAAAGTTAGCTATTTAAAGCTAGTGAGTAAACCACAGTTGATAAATAGTAGTATAGAAAATCCGAGATCATCATAATATGCTGCGCAAGCTTATGTGTATAGCAATTTCATCATATTACTCAACCTTTAACCATAGAACACATAGAAACAAGAATCATAGACCCTGCAGGGTTACCTTTAGCATCAATTCATGAGGAACCACTCATGTTACATTTATTGATAACCATCGTTTACCGTCATTTAACCGTCTCGATATGTAAGTTATCAACAATGTTTAAGCATCTAAGGGACATAGCAACGTAGCAACAAGCATCACATGTAGTAACTAGTAACATAGAATCAACCATAGAATCGCCGGGTTTAAATCACCTATCGATGTTGTAAAGTGTAGGTGGGTTTGTCAGACCATTAGCGCTAACATTGTACCGGTGGAAATTACAAGTAATATACTACTTTAAACTACCACATAAGGATTGCATCTTGTCGCGAGTCAAGACTAACACATTTTATGATCTCTTTTGGAAAACAAATAGAAAATTGAAAACATTGTATAGTAACTAGAAACATATTTCAGCCCCAAAACGTAATAGTAAAAAGGGGAGTGATTTTTACTCACCTTGAAACTCGGGCACGAAACAAATAGTAAATAATCTAGATAGAACCGAGGATCGCCCGAATATTAGCATCACCTAATTAAATGACGATCCTAACTTAGTAAAACATATTGTATAGAAAACTAGAATTGAAACAATAGGAGTAAGAAATTGGAATTCTAGGGTTTCGAATCGAGATTTGGGGGTTTCTCGTTAAACGTCTAAAATATATAAACTCTTTTTTTTCGTGACGGTAGCAATAGTAATAATAACGATTTTGATAAACAATAGAAACTCCAATAATATATTTTTGACAACAATTTATTTAATGTCAAAAATATGTTGTATATTTTAGAAAATACTTTAAAACATTTAACATCATCTTAAAGTATTAAAAAATCCATATAAAAGACTTACATGTACAGTTGTGTCGTCGAATAGAATATAGCGTTATCGTTTTTGAAATAATTGAACTTACGGTAATAATAAAATGTGTAATGATGTAGTGTGTTTGTATAACAATTCGACTAATTGCTTCATACTAAGATAAACATTTAGTAATAAGTTGATTGTATTTGTAATAAACAATTCATTGAACAAGTCTTAGCTGATTCATATATATATAATAAAATCCGTTAATTTAAAATAATATTAGAAATAATTATTATTTATATAAATTGCTTATAGGGTTTAAATAAAGTTCTACAAAACCAACTTATTAAAGGGGTTTATTTATAATTTTCCTAAATAGAATGAAATTATTTGAAAATCACAATTTCTATTCAAAAACATTTGTATAAAAATTAAGGAGCAGGGATTAGAACTCGCGCCCCTGCGTTTGTAAGTGTAGCCTTGTGACTTAACCAACGAACCAAATTAAGTTAGTGTTTATAGTCTGAACTTATACTTTTAACCTAATAGTTAATTAAAACCCCCAAATCAACATAAACCCTAATCCTAAAACATCCAAATTGAACCAAGATTTGATAGTCTCATTGAAATTAACCTTAGGGCTTTTAATCAGTAATTGAAAACGAGCAGAAAGACGTATGAAACTTACTTGATTGAAGCCTAAAGGTAAAAACGAAGCCGAGAAAAAGAGGAACGGCTTCAAGAACGTGATAGAAAGATCTGGGTTGTTAGAATCCAATTAAAGCTCCAGATTTGTTCGTAACGACCCGCTTAATGATGCACGGTGATCAATTGCAGAAGGACAATATGTTTCGATATTTTTCAAGCAACCCGAAATATCGCAACTTGGTATGATAATTTCGTTTGAATTTGGTGTGTTAAAGTTGAAATTGATTATCCGTTTAATTGCGTATTGATTATAGGATCGCTTTAGTTCGTAGAATTGAATGATTTACACGTTAAATGTGCGTAACAGTTTTTGCTTCGGATCAAGGTTTTGAACGACTTAGTTATGGTTGAAACGTTACATGATTTCGATCTTAAAGATGGTCCTAGGTTCGAAACTGGAGTGGGATTAGTGTGGGACGATTTAATTTGACTACAATATGCCGGAGATGGGATTTGAGACTTGCCGGGATTCTCGCCGTCGCCGGCGAGGCTATACGCCGGAAAATCGGGCTGGAGAAAAATGGGTTGGGTAATATATTAAAAGTTTAGACATTACCCCCTTATAGTTTTGTTATTATTGCATATTAGATTAAAACTTTAATATAAGTTAAGATAATAACATTATTAACCCAAAGTTAATTAATATATATTTTAACTAACCAGTCTAACCGAGTTAAGACGTAACGATTATATAAATGACGTGTTTACGTTTTTCCTTCGTTCTTGATGTTAATGGTTATTCCAAGACTTTAATACGCTTCTATCTTTAATAATCTTTATAAAATTCCTTTTATAAAGTGCAATATATATATATATATATATATATATATATATATATATATATATATATATATACTTTGAAGATTAAATAATTGTTTTTAGTATTTAATTTGGTAAACGTTGAGTAATAATTTGGTCGTTATATATTACAGACGAGAATGACGTTATGCTCGACATATTTATTATATATATATTTAAAACGAAGTGTTACATTTAAAGGAATGTAATTACGAATACATTACAAATGAATAATTTCAGGTTCGAGTCGGGCATTCGGGTTCGGGTTTGGGGCAGATGTCACACCGTCTATGCCAAAGCTGACTCTCATCATTTGAAGCATGTGCAATGAGACAAGTAGTTTCGGTTTCAGCATCAATCTGCGACATATCAAGCTTGTATACGTCACGATCTCTTGGAGCTTTAACCACCACCCACTCATTGTCAATCTTGAAACCTGGTTTGAGTATATAGCAGAAAGAATCATCAAATAAAGTTGAATAAGATTTATCACAAATTTGAGAAACACTTAGTAAATTAAAGTTCAACTGTGCATAGGAGTTGACTTTATCAAAACTAATGATCCCATTTGATACGGTTCCTTCTCCTGTTATTTTACCACCGGCATCACCTCCAAATGCAACGTGTGTACCATTTTTCAGCTTGAAATCCTGAAGCAAGGCATGGTTGCCTGTCATATGCCGGCTACACCCACTATCAACGAACCATGAGTTGATAGGTCTTCTTGGGCGTACCTGCATTTCAACAATCACTTAGTTAGTTTGGTCAACCCAGGCCCACACGGTCTTGGGTTTTCCGAATCTATCTACCATAGTAACTTGTTGATATTGAACTTTTTGAAAATTTGTTTCATTTAAGAGATTTTGATGCTGTAAACTGTTTCGCCCATTGGCGTGCATTGATTGCTTTCTCCTCAAAGCAATAAACCTTTCCTCTAGCGTAGGATCAAGGTTATTTTCAAACTTTTGGTTTCTTACCATCAAAGCTCTTGGTTTAAACTTTCTCAAAACAGGAGAATGACTTTGATTAACATTTTGAAAACCAAATGACTGATTTCTTCGAAAATCTGAAAATGGTGTCATTTCTCTTGTTGAGTTTGTTCGAAAGAAACAATCTTTTGTGTCATGATTTCTCCTTTCACAAATTTCACAGAATTTGTTATAATAACATTCTTCTGAAGAATGATTTCTTTTGTCACAGAAACTGCAGTACCTGTTAAAGAAACATTCAGCAGTTGCATGATTATATCTATCACAAATTTCACAATGTTTCTTGCTAATCCTAAAGAGCCGACTGTTAACTTTTGATGTAGAACCAACTCGTGATTCATTTTCAGTTTTGTTCGGTTTTGGATTAACATTCTTTTGTGGAGATTTTGTTTGTGATGTTGATTGCATGGAACTTTGGTTCGATTTTAAACTGTTCTGTTTGGTTACCTTTTTAGATTCAATTCTCTTATCATTGACAACGGAAGACTTAGGACCTGAACCTGTTTTCAGACCAGAGTTAGATTTGATTGGAGAATTGATTGGTTTACCATAAGATCCCTTCAAATCAAACGTTCCTGCAGACACAAACTTGATTGTCTTTGTGACACCCGACAAATTCAGGTTAACTTCGTTAGTTAAACTCTGTTAGTCACGTTAACGCAATTATACTTTTCATTTAATTTGATGAATTAAATGTGCAAACTGTTATATAAATATTCACACGAAACGACCACATGAGTTAATACCCGAGCGTTGGTGATCTTAAATGAATACAAATACCATAATAATACATTTTAATTGTTATGTGTGCTTAACTGTTAAGTTTTCGTGTAACCGCGTATTTTATCGGTTTTAACGATTTACGAATTTCGGTAAACTCGGTGAAACAAAGGTTTACGTTTTACAAAGTTTTTCATTATGTTTACAAATCGTAGTGAACACGTGGCCTATGGACCACCCATGTGACCCATAAGTGGCCCAAGGCCCAACCCAACTTAACATTTATCAACAATTAACAAAATTTGTCAAAACCCTAAACCTAATTAACAAAAAAAAAACGTTTTTGGGCTGCTCTTTCCCCTTGACCTGCTGCCGTAACACATATACACACACAAGAATCGATTTTGTTGCTTCTTGGTTCAATATTTGGTGATTTCGGGTGTTGATTGAAGTAGTAAACGCTATACAAGTAAGTTTTGATCTTAAAACTATCATATATGTTACAAAAATTTCATCTTTCAAAACCCTAGTTCATCCAAGTTCTTCAATTGATAAGCTATATGTGAAATTGGGTATTGATTATAGGTTATTTGATGTTTTGATAAATTGGTAATCAATAGAATCTATGGTTGTGTTTTTGTGAAACTAGGGTGATTATGAAGGCATGAGAACATGGAACTTTATACATAATCATGATTAAATATAGTTAGATATGAACTTGTATGATGATTAGAATGAAATTTGGATACTAATCATATTGTTTTAATCATGTTTTTGACAAAACCGGTAATGATAGATGTTGGACAGATTCGTAACCTGAGCTTACATGGACTATAACTTGTTGAAAACCGAACCAAAAGGGGTCATTCTTGAGCCTAGATTGTAGTTTAAAGAGTCTAGTTTCCAGAAAACTAAACCAACTAATTTTTAGAGAAGATTAAGTCAGTCTTTTTGATTTTACAAAAACAGATGTCAAATCTGAAAATCTGGACAGAAAATGAGTCAACTTCAAAAGGTCATAACTTTATAATTAAAACGTATTCTTGGATGATTCTTACACCAAATTAAAGCTTATTGTCTTAGCTTTCTATATTGGTAAAATTTGTATTTTTATTCCCCTGTATGGTCGTTCAAATTTTATAAAACTTTATAGTGTGCAATCAGGTGTCTTTTCTGACCTTGATGTAAAGAGGTATTTTTAATAAATAGTTGATTTAGGTTTTAAGTAAAGTATATAAAATAAGAAATGAACTTAAGACAATATTTAATCTATAGTTAAAATTTGGGACTTATACATGTTAGTTTATGTTGGTTTCTGTACAAAATAAAAAGGGTCAACAAAGCCGAAAAATCTGAATAATGGACTTGCAATGTGTTTCACTTGTGTTTTGTGTGTAACTTGTCAATTAGACATATGATGACTTGGTGATGATGCTTTCATGCTATTAGGTTCATAAGTAAGTAATATGAATGTTTCAAATATGCATAGTCATAGGTGGATAACTTGATATTTTGAATGTGATCGGTTAATCTTGTTAAAGTTAGTAGCATTATTGAAACGAGTGTTGAGAACTTTCATAAGAAGCATGATAGACACTATATGTGAGTTATGTGATGTTTATATGGTTACCTATAGTAGAGTTGGATTCGCTTAAAATGTAGTCTCGGATGTGACTTCCTAGAAATAGTAACTTTACTAAAAACAAAGTTTGATTCTTTAACATATGTACTATGTGCTAGAATTCGATTGCTCTCATTGTCTAAATGAACATAAACAAACATGAACACAATTAAAAACTCACCCACGGGTTGTTGGGTCAACAAAAGTCAACTTTGGTCAAAGTTGGTCAAAAGTCAAACTTTTCAAATCGCAAGTAAACAATTGAACTGTTTGGATGCATAGGGTTTTACATACCTGCACAAACACACACTTATGGACTTATCATGTAGTAGGAATGCTGTGTTTGCTTTTACCTTGCTGATGCGTGTAGCTGTGCACCCGAAGGTGAGTTCACTAAACCGCACTTTTACTGTTATACCCTTTTATGGGTTGAACTCGGACTTTTACTATTCTACCCTTTTATGGGTTGAACTCGGACTTTTACTATTCTACCCTTTTGTGGGCTGAACTCGGACGAATACTTTTACGGATTTACAAATTTTGTATGTCGCATGTCTGGATTAGAGCAACTTTTATTTTGTTCATGAAAGACCTCATGGATACCTAGTTGACCGTTAGTATTTGTGAAATAGCGGGGAAATTTTGAGTAGTACTACTGGGTTTGACAAACCCCACCCGGGCTAGTCGCGCTAGCACGACAGAAGGACCTGTCGAACGGGTGTTGAATGACCTAACATACTTACAGTGCATCCTGCTGGGATGTACGAACGGGCAAACTGCACTTAATGTGTACATACGTCAGCTTCGGTCAGATACATTACGCCTCTAAGGACATGTGCTGTAGATTAGCTACCTACAATGACATACTTAATTTATATTTCTGCTTGCAACTGAACTTACTTGATTTTATACTTACTATGTGAACTCACCAACCGTCGTGTTGACACTTGTTAGACTTTCACTTTTACAGGTCACTGAGGTACCACGCACTTAGGACATGGCATGGAGTCACGGCTTTTCATTTAAACATTTTCATGCATTACAACCCATGTTTTGAGTTTAATGTCTATTTAAACTTTGTATCTTGTATTGGACGCGTGTACTGCGCATTAGTTTCCAATTTAATATTTTGGCATTACATTTCGTTTACGCTTCCGCAAACTTTTAAATGTTAACTCTGTAATAAATTTTCTCATTTAATGAGACACGTATGTTTTAAATTCATATAGTGTCGTTTGGTGTAACTAATGACTGAGATCCTGGTTTGTCACACATTTAACGGTAAAACTCCGTTAGTGGATTTTGGGGGTGTGACAGATTGGTATCAGAGACATTGGTTATAGCGAACTAGGTTTGCATTGCATTGCATTCTAGACTATAACTGTACACTGCATTAGTTGCACTTATGTGAATTCATTTGTGACCTATATACATGTTATATACACATACACACGGTTACATTAGCATTACATGAAGTAACCAACCTGTATTACGTGACACTTCTAGTGAAGCTTGAACTGGATGTGTATCTGCTAGTTTTGAATTGTTCACTGAAGTCTGCATGAGAAATATTTGACAATGACTTTGTTCAAAAGTATCACGCTTTTTAGGCCAAATTTTTTTTAGGGGCCTTAGTTGAGAAACGATTACATTTCATTATAACTTGAAACTTACATGACTATGGCAACAAACTGGTTTCGTATGAAGCCTAGACAATTCAGTTTTGAATTACCTACCTCATTATGGCAACCAACCGGCAGAGACCGATGCCTAAGGTATAGAGGTACATGAACAACAGTAATGGATATTTGTCCAGAAACTTATTCCTAGTGAGGTCATGACTTATTACTTATGTGACCTCCTACGTGCTATTACAAATTACTTATTATACGACACGTTCGTGTGCTACAGCATGTTACTTAATATGAGACATTATTAGTTGTAACATGTCACTTACTGTGTGATCCACTACATGTTATTCACTTGATTTGATATTACTACTGCTTATACACATCGTACACCCAGATTGTGCCTAGACTAGTAGTCTTACCCTTAGTAAGAACTTACACCATACCTGATACATGCGACCCATTGATATAACACACTGATGGCCTGTTAGTGTCCTATACATCTAGTATGGTCGTCTCCTACTTATAGGTTTATCATACACTTGATATGGGATAGCAATACCACACGAACGAATGTAAATCGAAGAACATAACTAAACGTAAGATTAATGTAACCGGTGGGAGACAAACTTGGGTGATTGTGTAAGGTAAATTGACGATTACGGGTGCGCAACGTAATGGTGAATTTACAAGTACATGATGATCCTGGCAAAATCTGCCATGTGGGCGATATCCAAACAGAAACACAAAAGTGATGAATCAATCAATACAAGTTCATCTGAAACAAACAATTCACTTCTAAATAACGCACCGATATTAAGTCTATGCTTGACTGAACCCATTAAATCCATATACGGATGGTATACAATTACAATACAACCTTTGATGGCATATGATAAGTTTATCTTAAAACTACATACATTTTACCTTATACACCTAAGTTAAAGATAATTGAAATCTTTTCTTGGTGGCACACAAATAAGAACAAATATCTGTGTCGAAAAACCTGATAATGTTCCGCTACTACTATATTGGTCTCCTAATGATACGGCCCATTCCACATAACCAATCTGAATCCACCAGTTGAAACATTTACCTTACTGAAGTCACAACCTTATGATACGTAATGAGATGCTTTAATTTAGGGTCGGTGTACTATAACCTCCTACCAACAGTCGGTAACATCTTAACATCATTGGTTCTGCAAATAAATGTTAAACAAACCCTATAATTCTTAGAATTCCATGGAGGAGTCTAATAAAGCTAACAACTTATATATATATATATATATAATAAAACTCTTGTTGATATGACAAACCAACCGCGTAATATTGCTCATTCAAAATCACTTATTGTGAGGTAAATCTGTATTGCTTAAACATTCATGTGAATACCTCGTAACATACCAGACTCGTCCTAAAAGTACTTCACCTAATTGTACACTGTTCTCAATTCTTCAAGATAAATAGAACTCTAAATTATTTCTGATAATAAATTACCTAGAAATAATTCCGACTCATGATGTTTCAATTGTTAACGATGCACTGGCGAACCACACGTGTAGTATGCATACGCTTCGATCTAGTGGGATGACTCATCTTAATCCAACACTCTCGTAAGTGTTAATTCTCACACCCAATCTACATCTTCACTGTTGTAAAACACGTTTTGGGACTAATTATTATTTTTTTTTCTTAAGAACATCTACTTTTAAAACCTTATCTACATTTTATCCATCTTAATATATATTCAAACTCCTCTACTCGATTATTCACGTAACTGAACCAAGATAAGCATTGTAAAAGTCTCGATTTGTGATTATTCACATTAGAATCACATAAAATTCCAATAGATAACCGGTGTTACAGTATGTATATTACAACGTTACCATTTCCTTAAATATATATTCATTTTCCTCAACCCTTTGAATCACTTAGTAAAGAAGACATGAATGTTAGTGGGTGACAAGTACGCCTTCAAGGTGCTGGTGGTGTGGTGGGTTAGCTGCGGTACACCCTATATATAAACACTAACGGTACGTTGGATGTGGACCTGAAACCAAGCCGATAATTAACCTGGGGAACTTTCATAGATAAACACGAAATTTCTTATAAAGTTGTTTGATCTATCACTTATAGGGTAACCTACTATGTACTCGGATAAATTATAACTTCATATACCCTTTATTCACAACAACAACAAAAACCAAACATTTCATAACTGACATACGCATATAGATTCTGATTTGGAATACATTTCACGACTCTAAGAA
Organism: Tagetes erecta; assembly: GCA_030867185.1. Classification (NCBI taxonomy): domain Eukaryota; kingdom Viridiplantae; phylum Streptophyta; class Magnoliopsida; order Asterales; family Asteraceae; genus Tagetes; species Tagetes erecta. The sequence continues at coordinate 12,097,191 of CM061497.1, forward strand.
TTCTGGTGATGATTACCACCATCAACAATAAACCAACACTACCGGTTGATGTTCTGAGGGAGATTCACTCATTACGGTCCAGGGCAACCGCTTTCTAATTTGTTCCATTCCCGGTACACCTTTGTAATTGCCAAGAAACATAATATTGATACTCTGATTATCCTTTGGCACTTGGGCGCCTGACGTTCCTTCATAGAAGCTCTATTATCCAGCAATTTTCATATTAAACTTAATTAGCTTCCTTAATAAAAAGTGTTTAGCCGCCATGTAAGAAACTTTAACCTAGCTATTTTAACTTGTGAAGGTCCTAGTAGAGGAAACCATATAAGATATGATGATACTGAAGCCACCCGACACATGTAATGATATAACATGAGATCCTTTCTAATCCGTTAATGAACTTGGAACCCCTAGACTCTAAATCGGACTGTTATACCTCATCGTCTTCTATATCCTCAAATGGTGAATCTAAACACTACCGTACGATGAATCCCGTTATAAAAATCACAGCTAGAGTATTACTATTTAATATTGGAACCCTCACCTAGTAGGTTAGGGAGCTAAAACCACAAATAATGAACTGGACTAAAACTATATCTCCATAAAGAATACCCGAAAAGTGAATCAAATCTTCACCTAATGTCGACTTACGAATCCCATGGAACCTGCCTCTAGGGGAAAACGGTTTGTTAATCGTATACTCCATCACACCCTTGTAAACATTACCCTGGAGTTCAATTAAAATATGTGCCCATAAGAACACTTGTTTTCGGCTAATATTGTAGGAATTAAAATCTAAAGATACAACGGAAATCACGTAACAACAAGAGCTTGATAATACAGTAACGCAACCATAAAACTATCTAGGTTGAAACACTAAACAACAAATTAGGAACTTAGTAATGAGATGACAAGCATGAAACGGTGATCATACGCTGGAAGTGGAACAAAATATTGAGGTATTGTAATTGTAATAACTATGGAAACAAATGTATGGCGAAGTCTAAGATAACATTCTTGAAAACCTTCTCAGTGAGAAAATGCTTGGCGTATCATATGCCCCCGGGCACACTTCTAACCGTAACACTCAGATTCCATCAAAGAGAAAATCGATTATAGTCCAAAGGATTAGGAACACTTCATGTAACATAGACACTTTCATTTTTATACTACTTCAGTAAGCAAACATTAATAACATTTTACCCTACATCATCATCCAACAACTTTTCTATCGACTACAATGAATTATGAATACTTATTAAGTTCCTTGATCATTCTTGCTTAATTCACGTACGTCCGAACATATAGATAGTATCAAAAAAAATTCATTCCTCATCTATTTTTAGAAGGTCCATGACATCCTTGAGACCGCGTTTTGACAACGTTTTTTTATGAAGGCAAGTACCTACACACGGTATAACTTGTGCACAAGTTGTCTGAGTCCAACAATCTATACCAATCAATGAACTCTTCAGTTAATACTTCGTCCTCGGGTAGGTAATAACAACGTGGAACTCATTAATATGAATCCCCGAAATATACAGTATAGAAATCGTTATTTGTAAATCCCATCCAAAAACTTTGGAATCCCATCAAAACCATGATACATTTGACCATTTGAAACCCTAGGGTATTGGCCTTCTAGGTCATTGACTGGGTCAGTTTTAAAAGATAAACATGGTACATAATGTTTCTGATGTCTTCAACCTATACATTATTTGAATGGAACACTTGTCGTCTCAATCGATGAACAATAACATTTCACAGAAAATCAGTTGAAATATTAGTCAAAGAATTCAGAACACTCAAACACTGTAAGATCACTATAGTCGAAGTTGGCTAGAACTTAGAAGCATCTTTAATTATTTCAAATGACAACATCAAATACTAATACTATTGGTTAAATTTTCGGGACGAAAATTCTTTCAACAAGGGGATGATGTAACACCCGAGAATTTCAGATTAACCCCGTTAACAAAATCTCGTTACTTCTATTAATGAAATTATACTCCATCTTTAATGAGTTGAGTTAAACGTGCTACATATTGTACATATTACACAAACAGTTACATGTAACGACAACCCAAGGAATTACCAGATCACATGAGTTTATACACGGATGTTGGCGGGTTACTAAAATAATAATTCCGAACAACTAAATAAATATAAATTTAGTGAACTTATATGTTATGTGACTGAAAGGTTTTTGGGAACATTGGGTGACAACTCGAAACCTATTTTAATGTCTGTATCTAATTTTCGGGACGAAAATTCCTTCAACAAGGGGATGATGTGACACCCGACAAATTCAGGTTAACTTCGTTAGTTAAACTCTGTTAGTCACGTTAACGCAATTATACTTTTCATTTAATTTGATGAATTAAATGTGCAAACTGTTATATAAATATTCACACTAAACGACCACATGAGTTAATACCCGAGCGTTGGTGATCTTAAATGAATACAAATACCATAATAATACATTTTAATTGTTATGTGTGCTTAACTGTTAAGTTTTCGTGTAACCGCGTATTTTATCGGTTTTAACGATTTACGAATTTCGGTAAACTCGGTGAAACAAAGGTTTACGTTTTACAAAGTTTTTCATTATGTTTACAAATCGTAGTGAACACGTGGCCTATGGACCACCCATGTGACCCATAAGTGGCCCAAGGCCCAACCCAACTTAACATTTATCAACAATTAACAAAATTTGTCAAAACCCTAAACCTAATTAACAAAAAAAAAACGTTTTTGGGCTGCTCTTTCCCCTTGACCTGCTGCCGTAACACATACACACACACAAGAATCGATTTTGTTGCTTCTTGGTTCAATATTTGGTGATTTCGGGTGTTGATTGAAGTAGTAAACGCTATACAAGTAAGTTTTGATCTTAAAACTATCATATATGTTACAAAAATTTCATCTTTCAAAACCCTAGTTCATCCAAGTTCTTCAATTGATAAGCTATATGTGAAATTGGGTATTGATTATAGGTTATTTGATGTTTTGATAAATTGGTAATCAATAGAATCTATGGTTGTGTTTTTGTGAAACTAGGGTGATTATGAAGGCATGAGAACATGGAACTTTATACATAATCATGATTAAATATAGTTAGATATGAACTTGTATGATGATTAGAATGAAATTTGGATACTAATCATATTGCTTTAATCATGTTTTTGACAAAACCGGTAATGATAGATGTTGGACAGATTCGTAACCTGAGCTTACATGGACTATAACTTGTTGAAAACCGAACCAAAAGGGGTCATTCTTGAGCCTAGATTGTAGTTTAAAGAGTCTAGTTTCCAGAAAACTAAACCAATTAATTTTTAGAGAAGATTAAGTCAGTCTTTTTGATTTTACAAAAACAGATGTCAAATCTGAAAATCTGGACAGAAAATGAGTCAACTTCAAAAGGTCATAACTTTATAATTAAAACGTATTCTTGGATGATTCTTACACCAAATTAAAGCTTATTGTCTTAGCTTTCTATATTGGTAAAATTTGTATTTTTATTCCCCTGTATGGTCGTTCAAATTTTATAAAACTTTATAGTGTGCAATCAGGTGTCTTTTCTGACCTTGATGTAAAGAGGTATTTTTAATAAATAGTTGATTTAGGTTTTAAGTAAAGTATATAAAATAAGAAATGAACTTAAGACAATATTTAATCTATAGTTAAAATTTGGGACTTATACATGTTAGTTTATGTTGGTTTCTGTACAAAATAAAAAGGGTCAACAAAGCCGAAAAATCTGAATAATGGACTTGCAATGTGTTTCACTTGTGTTTTGTGTGTAACTTGTCAATTAGACATATGATGACTTGGTGATGATGCTTTCATGCTATTAGGTTCATAAGTAAGTAATATGAATGTTTCAAATATGCATAGTCATAGGTGGATAACTTGATATTTTGAATGTGATCGGTTAATCTTGTTAAAGTTAGTAGCATTATTGAAACGAGTGTTGAGAACTTTCATAAGGAGCATGATAGACACTATATGTGAGTTATGTGATGTTTATATGGTTACCTATAGTAGAGTTGGATTCGCTTAAAATGTAGTCTCGGATGTGACTTCCTAGAAATAGTAACTTTACTAAAAACAAAGTTTGATTCTTTAACATATGTACTATGTGCTAGAATTCGATTGCTCTCATTGTCTAAATGAACATAAACAAACATGAACACAATTAAAAACTCACCCACGGGTTGTTGGGTCAACAAAAGTCAACTTTGGTCAAAGTTGGTCAAAAGTCAAACTTTTCAAATCGCAAGTAAACAATTGAACTGTTTGGATGCATAGGGTTTTACATACCTGCACAAACACACACTTATGGACTTATCATGTAGTAGGAATGCTGTGTTTGCTTTTACCTTGCTGATGCGTGTAGCTGTGCACCCGAAGGTGAGTTCACTAAACCGCACTTTTACTGTTATACCCTTTTATGGGTTGAACTCGGACTTTTACTATTCTACCCTTTTATGGGTTGAACTCGGACTTTTACTATTCTACCCTTTTGTGGGCTGAACTCGGACGAATACTTTTACGGATTTACAAATTTTGTATGTCGCATGTCTGGATTAGAGCAACTTTTATTTTGTTCATGAAAGACCTCATGGATACCTAGTTGACCGTTAGTATTTGTGAAATAGCGGGGAAATTTTGAGTAGTACTACTGGGTTTGACAAACCCCACCCGGGCTAGTCGCGCTAGCACGACAGAAGGACCTGTCGAACGGGTGTTGAATGACCTAACATACTTACAGTGCATCCTGCTGGGATGTACGAACGGGCAAACTGCACTTAATGTGTACATACGTCAGCTTCGGTCAGATACATTACGCCTCTAAGGACATGTGCTGTAGATTAGCTACCTACAATGACATACTTAATTTATATTTCTGCTTGCAACTGAACTTACTTGATTTTATACTTACTATGTGAACTCACCAACCGTCGTGTTGACACTTGTTAGACTTTCACTTTTACAGGTCACTGAGGTACCACGCACTTAGGACATGGCATGGAGTCACGGCTTTTCATTTAAACATTTTCATGCATTACAACCCATGTTTTGAGTTTAATGTCTATTTAAACTTTGTATCTTGTATTGGACGCGTGTACTGCGCATTAGTTTCCAATTTAATATTTTGGCATTACATTTCGTTTACGCTTCCGCAAACTTTTAAATGTTAACTCTGTAATAAATTTTCTCATTTAATGAGACACGTATGTTTTAAATTCATATAGTGTCGTTTGGTGTAACTAATGACTGAGATCCTGGTTTGTCACACATTTAACGGTAAAACTCCGTTAGTGGATTTTGGGGGTGTGACAGTCTTACCTTTTGACACTTTCTTTTTAACAGTTTTAACATTTTGAGCTTTGGTGTTGTCATTTGATTTTAAGACACTTTTGCCTTTTGACTGTTTCGTTTCAGATTGATTGTTTTTCGATTTTAATTTCTTCACTTTTGCATTTGAAACTTCAGTCTTTTTCACTTCTTGCTTCTTAATCAACTGATCAGCAACTTGCGCCTTTTGTTCTTTCTTCCACTTGATGTATTCAGGATCATTGTATCCTGAAAATTCACCTTCTTCCTTCACTGTTTCTGGCTTCGGATTCAGTTCCGGATACTCAACAAGTTGAATCAGAACAGGCTCTGATTTGTTGCTAGCTTCATCGTCAGCTTCAGTTGTCACACCATCTTCTTCTTTCAAACTTTCCATTAAAACTTCAGATCCTTCAGATTCGGATTTACTTCTTTGAATTTCTTTGAATTTTCTTTCATTTTCAGGTGAATGATCAAATTCATTAAAGTTTTCTGGTAAGGTTTGAGTGATTGAATTTGGCATTGGTTCATGAGTGAAACCCAACCCGGTTTTGGTTTTGTTACCTCTTTCACTTATGAGTTGTTTCACCATGTTCTTACAACTTTTCACTTTTGTTAATTCAACTTGTGTGACATCATGAGCAACTTTTTCTTGTTCAAAGTTCTTTGTCATTTCTTCAAGTTGTTTTGTTACCAGTTCCAGTTCCTTTAAGGTCTTGTTCCATGATTCTTTCAGTGACAAAATCTTCTCATCAAAAATTTTGTGATCAATTTTAAGTTGTTCATGAATTTTCTCATGTTTGCTTAATTTATCACCAATTTTAAATGAATGAGTTAGATAATGTTCTACTTGTTGAATGCATTGTTCAGAACATAACCTTTCTTTCACATCAGCAGGTAAGGAACATAGTTAGGGGGTAAATCAGTACTAACCTTTGGTTGTTCGGTAGATGATGAAGACTCACTGGATGTAGCCATTAACGCAATTTCTGACTCAGATTCTTCAACTGGATCAGACTTGGCACTCCAGTCATATTCCTCTGAATCTTCACTCTCAGTATCAACCACCTTGATATCTCCTTCTTCTGACCAATCCTCTTCTATTTCACATACCAGTGCCAAACTTGATGTAAGATCAGACGTAAAATGTTCTGCATATGCGCTCCAATCATATCCGTCTTTTACACTTACACCAGTGCCTTAGTTTGATCTTCTGGTTTCTTTCCTTCATCCTTCAGTTCCGGCATGGGAAGACTTTGATATGGTTTCTGAAAGAAACGTTGATTTCTGCTTTGGTAGCTCGAAGACTGTTGTGAGCTTTGACCTTGACCTTGATTGCTTGAACTAGCTTGATCATTGAAATTTTGATTCTTAGGTGCTTTGCATTCTCGAGAAAAATGACCTTAACAATTACAGTTAAAACATCTGGCCTTAGATTTGTCAAATCCAACCGTCTTGTTTGCATGAGGCTTGTAGCTTCGGTTAACATATGCATGCTTCTGAGTTCTATATGCAACCATCACCATTTGCCAGTTTAAGTCCATTTCCTCAACGTCATCAGGATCCATCTCAAATAAGTCTTGAAGGACAACATCCATTTGACTTAAGCGACTTCCTTGGTATGCTTGAAAACTTGCCATAAAGGCTGTAAAGGCAGTTTTGGTCTCGTCATCTTGTAACAAGATGTTCATCACATCTTTAACCTTGGCTTGAACATTCGAACTTTGACTTTCTGCTTGATTCTTCAGATTTTGACTTTGAACTTGAGCTCTTGGTGGAGATTGAGGTTGAGAATAAGTTGGCGAACTTGGAAAGTATGATGAATCAGTATAGAAACTTGCGCCCACAAATAAATCACCATCTTCTTCAAACTTTGTTGCATCTTGTGCAAGAAAAGCATTCTCCACAGTATTAGCAGGATTCACAATATATTTGTATTGTGCATGTGAACCAGTTCTATCATTGTTTCTAGATCCTTCATCAATCTCTACTTCCTCTATCTTTGCAATGAGCAAATCTAGATCCATCAGAAACTTCTCAGTATGTTTCAGTAAAGTCACAGTCTGTTTCCATGATGATGGATGTGCACATAACAATCTATCATTCAAATCTTGGAGATCTGTCTTTCCACCTGCATTGGTCATTTCAGTAGTTAGATGAACAAATCTATTCATCATTTGGTGCACTGATTCTCCAGCAATGTGTTCAAATAACTCCAACTGTCTCTTCAACTTTTGTTTCTTGAGACTCCTGAGTTGTTCACCTCCTTCACAAATAGACTTCAAAGCCTTGAACAATGTATAACCTGTTTGATAGGTGTCCAACCTTGACAATACTTGCAGTGGCAATCCCTTACACATCAAAGAATATGCTTTGCAATCATTCTTCACTTTCTTCAAATCTTCTCCTGACAAATTATCCTCTGGATAAGGTTCAGTAGAGTCTTTGGTGTAGGTACTTGCACTATCTGGAGCTGTCTGAGTAGGTATGTGAGGACCCTTTTCAATTGACTTCCACAGATCATTGTCTATTGAGCAAAGATGATGCTTTAGTCTAAGCGTCCAATTCTTGAAATCTGCACGATTCACAAGTCTAGGAACACGGTTATCAGAATCATCATTAGGTGCCATTTTAACACTTTAAGAAAAATTTTAAAGAAAATATTTTTGGTTTTTGTTAATTTTTTAAAAGAAACAATTAAAATACTAAAATAAAGACAAGTAATTAAAGACAAGATAAGAAACAAGTATTAAAAAAACAACTAAAAATGAGTCACACGGCTGAACAGTGAAAATCCTTCTTCACCCGGCTAAACAGTAGCTTTGTTCTTCACCCGGCAGAGAAAAAGTCTTCACCCGTCTAAACAGTCACACGGCTCAACAGTTGTATGACATGTGTTCTTGACCCGGCAGAACAGTTACCCGGCAACAAGAAATAACTTCACACGACAGATAACTTGACTCGGCTTGAATCTTGACACGGCAAAAAGCTTACCCCGGCTGAACAGTACTCGATCACACGGCAGAGTTGTTTACCCGGCTACACAGTTTGTTGATCACCCGGCTGAAAATGTTAATCACCCGACGTAACAGTGTATGACCCGGCACAACAGTTGTTGATCCGGCTGAACAGTAACACTTTTTCTTCGTCAAATTCTTTACCTGTCTAGCACAAAATCCTTTACACGGCTGCACAGGACCTAATTGTTCTTCAATCTAAGTCCAAAGGAAATTGTCTAAGTCAAATTTTATCACCCGGCAAGTTAATCTTCAACCAAGTTCATACTGTTCATCATCTTCATCATGAGAATTTTTCTGGGTTTGTCAAAAACTTGTCCAATTCGTTCAAAATTCACACACAAGCAGTGAAATGGTCCGATTATCAATCCCTAATCTCAATCAGTCCAAAACATGATCAAATTTTGATGAATTTGAGCAAAATTCGATCGAACAGTAACTTTTTCAATCTTCTTAATTCCTCAGATCTGATGATAATCTGATGGAATTTGCACAATCGTTGTGAATTAGAAGTGATTGCGATGATAAATCACAACTAAAAACAACAACAATTCATTCAGATCATGATATTTGAGCAATATTGATGTGTTTTGCTTGATGAATAGCGAAGAACACAATACCAACAGCTCTGATACCAATTGATAGGTTCAATTGGATCGTTAATATCGCTCAATGATCAGAATAAATCATACACAAACACAGTTCAATCATAAACACAATTCATACTAATAATTCGCTTTTATATATTGATGATCAAAACAGATTTGTAATACAAGTGCAGGAGAAATTAAATCACACACACTAAGTTCTCTCTCTTACGTGAATTGTGATCTAGCCTCTCTCCTCACACTCTCTCACTACATGCTTTAAAGCAACAATAACAAGTTTAAGGAATATAACAAAATAGACCCTAAACTATACATAAACATATAAACAAATACAAAGTAAATCTTAACTAGGAAATAGCCCTAACACGATATGTTTGGTTTTTGAGTGTTGAACAGGATTAGCAGTAATGAACATAGCAGCAGTATTGTCTATGTAAATAGGAGTTTTGAGAAAGTTAAACCCGTAGTCAAACAATTGGTTTTGTAACCACAAAACTTGGGAACATCCTGCAGATGCAGCGATATACTCTGCTTCAGCTGTAGATACAGAAACGTTGGTCTGCTTTTTGCATTGCCAAGAAACAAGTCTAGGACCCAGAAATTGACATCCACCTTTAGTCGATTTCCTGTCAAGAGCACACCTACCAAAGTCACTATCAGAATAACTATATAATTCAAAATTGCCTTCATAAGGATACCATAACCCGAGATTCGGTTTCCCTTTAAGGTATCTGAAAATACGTTTAACAGCAACCAGGTGCGACTCTTTCGGATCAGACTAATATCTTGCACACACACATACAACATACATAATGTCTGGCCTTGATGCAGTAAGATACATCAGTGAACCAATCATCGATCTGTACAGTGTTTGATCAACGGATTTGCCTTTTGGATCCGGCTGATCTTGCAATTCACATCAGATGGGGTTCGAATAGTCTGACAATCTTGCATCTTGAACTTTTTCAGCAACTTCTCAACAAACTTTGATTGGTTGATAAAAATTCCGTCTGCTGACTATTTTACTTGCAATCCGAGAAAGAAATTAATCTCCCCCATCGAACTCATTTGAAATCTTGACTTCATGATTTCTTCAAACTCTTTGCACATGAATGCACTTGTTGATCCAAAGATGATATCATCCACATACACTTGAACACATAAAAGATCTTCATTTTCCCGCTTCATAAACAAAGTTGGATCAATCTGACCTCTGGTAAATCCATGTTCTAGCAAATGTTTAGATAACGTCTCGTACCAAATCCTTGGAGCTTGATGTAGACCATATAACGCTTTGCTCAATTTGTATACACGATGTGGATAATCAGGATCTTCAAAACCAGTAGGTTGTCTGACATATACATCATCGGTAATTGGTCCATACAGAAAAGCACATTTAACGTCCATTTGAAACACTTTAAATTTCATGAAAGAGGCATAAGCTAAAAAGACACGAATAGCTTCAAGTCGAGCGACCCGAGCAAACACTTCTTCATAGTCAATACCTTCTTCCTGAGTGTAACCTTGTGCAATAAGTCTGGCTTTGTTCTTGTACAACCATCTTGTACCAATCGCATTTTCTCCTTCAGGTAAGTCCAGTAATTTCCAAACCTCTTGTTTGCGAAATTGAAGTAACTCCTCTTGCATGGCTTCAATCCAACTGTTATCTTGTAAGGCTTCTGAAATGTTCTTCGGCACCACTTGAGAAAGAAAACATGAATAAAGACAAACGTTTGCATGTTCAGTCTGACTTCTCATAGTTCTCTGATTCAAAGGCCCAATAATCTGAGATAAAGGATGATTCCTGTGTACTCGATGAGTCGGAATTGAATCTCCTTGAACTTGCGTCTCCAGATTAGATTGATTCAGATTCGGTAAGTCTTGCAGAATTGTAGACTCATGCGGAGTGAAATTAGGAACTTGTTCTGGTGAATTGATGAAGTAATCAAATGATTCTGGAATAACTTCAACATTCGGATCTGATGATGGTTGATTTTGAACATATCCACCATCATTAGGAGAATTTTGCGGATTCACATCATCACCAAGAATATTTGATTCTTGATCTTCTTGAGAACCAGATGGACCCGGAGCTTGATTGGATACACCATGATCAGGATTATGAAATGACATAAACGGATACTCAGAGTTGAGATTGCTATCATCGTCATTATCAGAATCATCACTGAAACATCCCAAGTCTCCTGATTCTTTTCTCGATTTACCTGAAAAATCAAACAAGTTAGAATTGAAACATTTTGATAACGAATCTAAATTAAATAACCATTCAGGACCATGAGCCACTGACGGAAACGAATTTTCTAAAAACTTTACGTTAATAGTTTCAATAACAGTGTTTGTTTTGCTATTAAAAACCCGATAAGCTTTTGAAACAGACGAGTAACCAAGGAAAAATCCATCGTCAGATTTTGACTCAAATTTCCCGAGATAATCACTTAAATTTAGAATCGATACAGGACAACCAAATACTTTCAAGTAAGAAATATTCGGTTTTCTTCCAAACAATAACTCATAAGATGTTTTATTTTTATCCTGAACCAATAATGTCCTGTTTTGTACAAAACACGCAGTAGCAATAGCTTCGTCCCAGAATGTGATAGGGATTTTGGTATCTGCGAGCATGGATCTTGCTGCTTCAATCAGTGTCTGATTTTTCCGTTCCGCAACCCCGTTTTGTTGAGGCGTTCTTGGAGCACTAAATTGTCGAGCAATTCCTTTTTCTGCACAAAACAAATCAACATTAACGTTCTTAAACTCGGTTCCATTATCACTTCTCAAGATTTTTACTTTACAATCCAACTGATTTTCAACTTTGATGACAAATTCTTTTAACAACTCAGCAGTTTCAGATTTAACATGCAAGAAATAAACCCAAGAAAATCTAGTGAAATCGTCAATGATGACAAAACAGTAAGACTTCTTTCCGATGTTTTGAACATTTGTTGGTCCGAAAAGATCCATGTGTAGCATCTGCAAGGGTTTTGAAATGGAGTGTTCTGGCTTGGACTTAAAAGACATTCGGTGCTGTTTTCCTTTCAAACATGCTGGAAAGAGATCAGTTGTTGAGAATTTCTTTGATGGTATTCCCACAGCATGATTTCCAGTCACCAGTCGGTTCATGTTTCTGAAGTTTGAATGGCCCAGCCGTCTATGCCAAAGCTGACTCTCATCGTTTGAAGCATGCGCAATGAGACAAGTAGTTTCGGTTTCAGCATCAATCTGTGACATATCACGATCTCTTGGAGCTTTAACCACCACCCATTCATTGTCAATCTTGAAACCTGGTTTGAGAATGTAACAGAAAGAATCATCAAATAAAGTTGAATAAGATTTGTCACAAATTTGAGATACACTTAGCAAATTAAAGTTCAACTGTGCACAGTAGTTGACTTTATCAAAGCTAATGACCCCATTAGACACGGTTCCTTCTCCAGTAATTTTACCACCAGCATCTCCTCCAAATGTAACATGAGTACCATTCTTTAGCTTAAAATCTTGAAGCAAGGCATGATTGCCTGTCATATGCTGGCTACACCCACTATCAAAAAACCATGAGTTGATAGGTCTTCGAGGGCGTACCTACATTTCAACAATTACCTAGTTAGTTTGGTCAACCCAGGCCCACATGGTCTTGGGTTTTCCGAATGTATCTGTAACAGTAACTTGTTGATAATGAAGATTTTGAAAATTTGTTTCATTTGAGAGATTTGGTTGAAAACTGTTTCGCCCAACGGCTTGATTTGATTGCTTTCTTCTCAAAGCATTGAACCTTTCCTCTAACTTAGGATCAAGGTTATTTTCAAATTTTTGATTTCTCACCATCAAAGCTCTCGGCTTAAAACTGTTAACCTGCACATTTCTTGATGGAAATTCATTAAAAACAGAATTGTTTTGTTTAAAAGTTCTCAAATCAGGAGAATGACTTTGATTAAATTTTTGAAAACCAAAAGATTGATTTCTTTGAAAATTTGGAGGCGGAGTCATTTCTCTTGATGAGTTTTTCCGAAAGAAACAATCTTTTGTGTCATGATTTCTTCTTTCACAAATATCACAGAATTTGTTATAAAAACATTCTTCTGAAGAATGATTTCTTTTGTCACAGTAACTGCAGTACCTGTTAAAGAAACATTCAGCAGTAACATGATTATAACGATCACAAATCTCACAATGTTTCTTGCTAATCCTAAAGAGCCGATTGTTAACTTTTGATGTTGAACCCACTCGTGATTCATTATCAGTTTTGTTCGGTTTTAAGTTAACTTGATTCTTTTGTGGAGATTTTGATTGTGATTTTGCTTGCTTGGGAACTTGGTTCGATTTTAAACCATCTTGTTTGGTTACCTTCTTTGGTTCAATTCTTTTATCATTGACAGCGGAAGACTTAGGACCTGAACCTGTTTTCAGACCAGAGTTAGATTTGATTGAAGAATTGATTGGTTTACCATAAGATCCATTCAGATCGAAAGTTCCTGCAGACACAAACTGAATTATTTTACCTTTTGACACTTTCCTCTTGACAGGTTTGACATTGTCAGTTTTAACAGTTTGAACTTTGGTGTTGTCATTCGATTTTATGACACTTTTACCTTTTGACTGTTTCGTTTCAGATTGATTGACTGTTAATTTCGATTTCTGCACCTTCCCTTTTGAAACTTCAGTCTGTTTCACTTCTTTCTTCTTGATCAGTTGATCAGCAACTTTTGCCTTTTGTTCATTCTTCCATTTTATGTATTCTGGATCATTATATCCAGAAAATTCAGCTTCATCCTTCACTTTTTCTTCCTGCTTGGGATTCAGTTCAGGATATTCAACAAGTTGAATCGGAACAGGCTCTGATTTGTTGCTAGCTTCATCATCAGCTTCAGTCGTCACAGCATCATCTTCTTTCAAACTTTCAATCAACACTTCAGATCCTTCGGATTCGGATTTACTTCTTTGAATTTCTTTGAATTTTCGTTCATTTTCAGGTGAATGATCAAATTCATTGAAGTTTTCAGGTAAAGTTTGAGTGATTGATTTAGGCATTGGTTCATGAGTGAAACCTAATCCTAGTTTGCTTTTGTTACCTCTTTCACTTATAAGTTGTTTAACCATAGTTTTACAACTTTTCACCTTTGTTAATTCCACTTGCGTGACAGCATGAGCAACTTTTTCTTGTTTAAAGTTCTTTGTCATTTCTTCAAGTTGTTTTGTTACGAGTTCCAGATCCTTTAAGGTTTTGTTCCATGATTCTTTAAGTGACAAAATCTTCTCATCAGAAATTTTGTGATCAATTTTAAGTTGTTCATGAATTTTTTTATGTTTGCTTAATTTATCACCAATTTTAAACGAATGAGTACGATAATGTTCTACTTGTTGAATGCATTGTTAAGAACATAACCTACCTCTAACATCATCAGGCAAAGGAACATAGTTAGGAGGTAAATCAGTACTAACCTTTGGTTGTTCAGCAGATGATGAAGACTCATTGGATGTAGCCATCAGCGCAATTTCTGGTTCAGATTCTTCAACAGGATCTGATTTTGCACTCCAATCATATTCCTCAGAATCTTCACTCATAGTATCAGACACTTTACCATCCCCTTCTTCGGACCAATCTTCCTCAATTTCACAAACTAACGCCAAACTTGAAGTGAGATCAGATGTAAACTGTTCCGCATAAGCACTCCAGTTGTATCCATCTTTCACACTAACCACCAGTGCTTTGTCTGATCTTCTGGCTTCTTGCCTTCATCTTCCAGTTTTGGCATTGGAAGACTTTGATATGGTTTCTGTAAGAAACGTTGATTCCTGTGTTGATAGCTTGAAGACTGTTGCGAGCTTTGACCTTGACCTTGATTCTGTCCGCTTGAACTTGCTTGATCATTGTAGTTCTGATTCTTAGGAGCCTTGCATTCCCTAGAAAAATGACCATAGCAGTTACAGAGGAAACATCTGGCCTTTGATTTGTCAAAACCAACCGTCTTGTTTGCATGTGGCTTGAAGCTTCGGTTAACATATGCATGTTTCTGTGTTCGATATGCAACCATCACCATTTGCCAATTCAAATCCATTTCCTCAACATCATCAGGATCCATTTCAAAACGATCTTGAAGTACGACATCCATCTGAGACAAATGACTTCCTTGATAAGCTTGAAAGCTTGCCATGAAAGCAGTAAATGCAGTCTTGGTCTCGTCATCTTGTAACAAAATGTTCATTACATCTTTTACTTTGGCTTGAACAGTAGAACTTTGACTATCAGACTGAGATTTCACATTTTGACTTTGAACTTGAGTTCTTGGTGGAGATTGAGGCTGAGAATAAGTTGGTGAATTTGGAATGTATGACGAATCAGTATAAAAACTTGCACCAACAAATAGATCACCCTCATCATCAATCTTCGCATATTCTTGAGCCAGAAAGGCATTCTCCACTGTGTTGGCAGGATTCACAATGTACTTGTACTGAGCATGTGAACCAGTTCTATCAGTATTTCTAGAACTTTCATCAATCTCTACTTCCTCTATCTTTGCAATGAGCAGATCCAAATCCATCGGAAACTTTTCAGTATGTTTCAGTAGTGTCACAGTCTGTTTCCATGATGTTGGAAGAGCACATAGTAATCTGTCATTCAGGTCTGGGAGATCTGTCTTTGCACCCACATTAGTCATTTCAGTAGTCAAATGAACAAACCTATTCATCATCTGGTGCACAGACTCTCCAGCAATATGTTCAAATAACTCCAATTGTCTCTTCAGCTTTTGTTTCTTCAGACTCCTGAGTTATTCACCTCCTTCACAGATTGACTTCAAAGCTTTGAACAATGTATAGCCCGTTTGATAAGCATCCAACCTTGACAGTACTTGTAGTGGCAGTCCTTTACACATCAAAGAGTAGGCTTTGCTATCATTCTTTACTTTTCTTAAGTCTTCTGCTGATAAATTATCTTCTGGATAAGGTTCAATAGAGTCTTTGGTGTAGGTACTTGCACTATCAGGAGCTGTCTGTGTAGGTATGTGAGGACCCTTATCAATTGACTTCCAAAGATCATTGTCAATTGAGCAAAGATGATGCTTTAGTCTAATTGTCCAATTCTTGAAATCTGCACGGTTGACAAGTCTAGGAACACGGTTATCAGAGTCATCATTAGGTGTCATTTTAACAATTTTTAAAGAAAATATTTTTGTGTTTTTTTAAAAAAATTTTGAAAAGAAATAGTTAAAATACTAAAATAAAGACAAGTAAATAATGACAAGATAAGATAACAAGGATTAAAACAACTAAAACTGAGTCACACGGCTGAACAGTGAAAATTCTTCTTCACCCGGCTGAACAGTAACTTTTCTTCTTCACCCGGCTGAGAATGGTCTTCACCCGTCTAAACAGTCACACGACTCAACAGTTGTACGTCTTCAATGCTTGTAATCTTCACCTGGCAGAACAGTTACCCGGCTGAACAGTTAAACTTCACACGGCTGAAATCTTGACCCGGCTAGAACTTGACACGGCAATAAGGTTTACACGGATGAACAGTAGTTGATCACACGGCAGCAAAGTTCTTTACCCGCCTGATCTTTACCCGGCTGAATAGTTGATCACCCGGCTGAACAGTTGTCTTTACCCGTCTGAAAGGTTCTTCACACGGCTAAACAGTGCTCTCACCCGGCTGAAATATCTATCACCCGACTGAACAGTACAACCTTTTTCAAGCAAATTCTTCACCCGTCTAGACTAAAATCCTTTACACGGCTGCACAGGACCTAATTTGTTCACAAATCTAAGTCCAAAGGAATTTGTCTAAGTCAAAATAGTCACCCGGCTAGTTAATCTTCAACCAGTTCATCCTGTTCATCATCTTCGTCAAGTGAATTTTTATGATTCTAACAAAAACTTGTCCAATTTCTTCAAAAATCTCACCCAATCAGTGAAATGATCCGATTATCAATCCCTAATCTCAATCAATCCAAAACATGATCAAATTTTGATGAATTTGAGCAAAATTTTGATCGAACAGTAACTTTCTATTTCTTCTTAATTCCTCAGATCTGATGATAATCTGATGGAATTTGCACAATTGTTGTGAATTAGAAGTGACTGCGATGATAAATCACAACTAAAAACAGCAACAACTCATTCAGATCATGATTTTGAGCAATATTGTAGTGTTTTTGCTTGATGAATAGCGAAGAACACAATACCAATAGCTCTGATACCAATTGATAGGTTCAATAGGATCGATATCGCTCAATGATCAGAATGATTAGTACACAAACACAGTTCAATCAGCAACACAATTCATTACTTAATAATTCTCTTTGTATTGATGATCAAAGCAAATATTATAGTACAAAATGCAGGAGAAAATAAATCACACACAGTTAACTCTCTCTCTAACGTGCAATTGTGATCTAGACTCTCTCACTAACATTCTCTTACTACATGCTTTATGCAACAATACATTAGGGAAAATAACAAAATTAACCCTAAACTATACAAAATGTATAAAACAAAGTACAAAGTAAATCTTAAACAGAAATAGACCCTAACAATCTCCATCTAGAACTGATTTGACCTTCAGCATTTGCTTTCTTACTGGACCTCCTTCATATCTAATGTCTTCAAAACATTGTAATATATCAGCCTCATCAAATTCAACAGGATAATTTCCATCCTCTCCAAATCTTAAACATATTCTGATGCTAGCTTCAGTGACTATCAACTCTCTGCCTTCTGCAAATTCACCCCTTTTTCTAGGTACTCCATCAACTGATTCAACTATGGCTGTTCTCCAAAACCTCTTTATAAATCTTGAGATTATCAGAGGATCAACACACATAGCATATGCTAATTTGGTCCTTGACAAAAATTGTATAGCTTCAGAAATTGTTCTTTGTCTGCTGGAACATCATGTCTTAGATAAGCAACAACATTATGCTCTTTCACAAATTTTAAATCAGCCATTTGACATGTTTTAGTTGTAAATCACTTTCATTATAGATGATTTATAACTAAATCTTGAAAATCTATGATTTTGTTCGATCCGCGGACAATAGTGTCATCCGCACATCACTTGATATGCATGTTACAGTAGCATCTGCACATCTCTCAAACACTTAGACAGTTTCAAGATTTTCTTCATCTTTCTTGATATTGTACTTAGAACAATACTCAGAGATCATTGATTGATCAATGGGCAACAATTCTTAGTACTTGTGACAATTTTATCAATTTTCCTTTTGATTTTTCCTTGCACATATGCACACAAACAAATTAAATCACCAGTTCACATGATATGTAATATCAATGATAGCATTTATGAACATCAAATTTAATGACAGTGAATTAAATGATTCTGACAGTGATTTCAGTGATTTCAGTTGATCTGCGGATCACAGTTTCAACTGATCTGCGGGCAACAGTGTTCGCACATCTCGATCTACGAAAAACAATTTCCACACATATTTGACAGTTTCACTATTTCATTTGATCTGTGAGCAATAGTGTTCGCACATCTTGATTTGTTTATTCAGAAAACATCTTTGACAAACATAATTTGGTCTGTTGATAATTCCATAACATGTGCAATTGTACTCTACAGAGAACAAATTTTAAGAAACGAAATGTATTTGCACATTACACACATTCAATCTATTTTCATAATACCACATCCACCATTCCAGTTTTTCTTATGAAACATTATATGAATATGACATTTTCTCCCCCTAAAGTTTTAATTTTGTAAGAGAAGAAAATTTGAACTTTACTCATGATCAAATATGAATCAATCACATGTATGATCAAAGCCACCATTATTCTTATATCATTTTGACAAGGAAGTACCTTTTAAGAACAAAATTATGTAAGCAAAGAGATCATATCACATCAATAATCTTCACACAACAAAAATTTTTTTTAATAGACATAGACAATTTTTCACTTTGTAAGATGGGCATAAAGCTTATAACACACTTACTTTTCAACACTTAGTGATATATTATCATGTTTTGGTTTGATTAAGTATGTAATCCACACTTAGTATCATCTTAGAAGATCCACTAACTTCAAAAAACATACAAGCTAGCACTTTAACAATCAGGTCACTTACATTGTAATCCATGGAGCCTTGGGTTATAAATTATTTGGTGGTTCCCCTTGGGAATCCTCTTTACTTTCCAATTTTTGGAATTGACACTGTTCCACTTTGGGAATCTTTTGACGCTGGTATTGTTCCATTTTTGAATCTTTTGTACATCTTGAGGTGTTCCAGGTCTGTAGATCACTACAACAAAGGAGACCTCGTGTGAAACTTCAGGTATGTGGGTACCACAACAAAGAAGTTCACAGATGTTTGCTCAACACGTATTATATTGCCTCATTACCTGATATGTGTAAGTAACTTTTCAAGCAGTCTATCAGAAAAGTGAAAACTTCTCCAATGCACTTAGATGGAACTTAACACACCTTGAACATTGAGAACTTTTCGTGTTATCACCAAGAAGTTTATTTTTCAGATTTACTGTTTTCAACTTACCCACACTAAACATTATGATCAGTTAGTCTTTATTGAGTTTGAAAACATATGTAAAAGACCAAGAATGTGATTTAAAATCATTTCTCTTATGTTTCTCAACCCAACATTCATCTTTTATCATGTACTCCTGTCACCTTTTATTTATATATTATTTTTTTTATTTTTTAATATTTTTTAATTTTTATTTAGATGGCAATGATCAATGATGATGGTTCATAATTGATCATACCAATGGCTTGAGCCAATTTGTTCTCAGTACTTACTTGTAGCAACACTATTAACCCTTTTTCAGAATTATCACGTAAAAAATGATATCTGATTTCTATGTGTTTGGTTTTAGAGTGTTGTACTGGATTACTTATGATGAAAATGGCTGCAGTATTATTAATATAGATTGGGGTTTTCAAGAAATTTAACCCATAGTCCAGCCGTTAGTTTTGACACCAAAGGACTTGTGAGCAACATGCTGAAGCAGCAATATATTCAGCCTCTGCAGTAGATACAGAAACATTGGTTTGTTTCTTATACTGCTATGAAGTTAACCTTGGACCCAAAAATTGACATCCCCTAGAAGTTGATTTTCTGTTTAGATTACATCCACCATAATCACTGTCAGTGTAAGCATGTAAATCAAAATTTCCCTCTTTAGGATACCACAAACCAAGTGCAGATTTCCCCTTGAGATATTTGAATATACGCTTGACAGCTTGTATGTGAGATTCCTTGGGATTTGCTTGATACCTAGCACACAAACAAACAGCAAACATAATGTAAGGTCTACTAGCAGTGAAATACATCAAAGATCCAAATAATGATCGATAGTATGTTTGATCCACAGATTTTCCACTTTCATCAGGCTCCATCTTGTGAGCTTTATCAAGTGGTGTTCTTATGGATTGAACATCTTCAAATGAGAAGTTCTTAAGAATCTTCTTGATGTATTTCTCTTGATTGATGAAAATTCCATCCTTTGCTTGGGTAACTTGTAATCCAAGAAAGAAATTCATTTCACCCATTGAGCTCATTTGGAATTTTGACTGCATGATAGACTCAAATTCAATGCAAAGCTCTTTACTTGTTGATCCAAATATGATGTCATCAACATAGATTTGAACTAAGAGAAGATCTTTGTTCTTTCTGTTCAAAAAAAGAGTTTTGATCAATCCTGCCTCTTTTAAAACCATTATGCATCAGATGAGATGACAAGGTTTCATACCACTTTCGTGGTGCTTGATGTAAGCCATAAAGAGCTTTGTCAAGTTTCATCACTTTGTGTGGAAATTCCTTGTCTTCAAATCCAGGAGGCTATTGAACATACACCTCTTCATTGATAACACCAAAAAAGAAAGCACATTTAACATCCATTTGATAAACTGTGAAGTTCATGTACGCAGAAAATGCAAGAAATATTCTGATAGCTTCTAGTCTTGCCACCGGTGCAAATACTTCTTCATAATCAATACGCTCTTCTTGAGTGTATCCTTGAGCTATCAATCTTGCTTTGTTCCTGATGACAATGCCACGTTTATCTGATTTGTTTCGATATAACCAACGAGTACCAATGGCATATTGTCCTTCAGGTAAATCAACCAGTGTCCAAACATTCTGAATTTGAAATTGTAGCAGCTCCTCTTGCATAGCTTCAATCCAACTTGAATCTTTAAGAGCCTCATAAATGTTGTTTGGAATTGTTTGAGATAAGAAACAGGAGTAAAGACAAATATTTGCATTTTCATTCTTACTTCTGGTTATCCTTTCATTCAAGCTTCCAATTATATTAGATTGAGGATGATACTTGTGAATCCTAGTAGTAGGAACATAATCAGCAACCACCTCATTTTCCAAATTTGTATAATTGAAATCTTGAATGGTTGTGGTATGAATAGATGGATCTGATTCATGTGGTGAATTATGAAAATAATTGTATCCCTCATCATCTATCAATGCATCACTATCAGCTGATTGATTTGTTGGTGGAATACAATCATCAAAATTTGCATGAATATCTGGATTTGACAGATCATGGTACTTTGAGGGAAATGGTAAAATGACATCATCATCAGATTCTCCCACTGAGCTATAACCTGTAGAATCATCAACAGAATTAGAATTCAATGAAGTGGTCAAAGCATCTATGTCAAATAACCAAGCTGGACCATTTATGACCTTTGGAAAAGAGTTTTCATGAAACTCAACATTCATTGATTCCTCAATAATGTTGTGTTTTGAAATGTAAACTCTATATGCAATAGATTGTGATAAATAACCTACAAAGAATCCATCACAAGATTTTGCATAAAATTTAGCTAATTGATCAAGGGTATTTAACACAGATACAGGACAACCAAATGATCTAAAGAAACAAATTTGAGGTTTTCTTTTAAACAACAGTTCATATGGTGTTTTGTTATGATTTTTGACAATGAGACTTCTGTTTTGTACAAAACAAGTAGTTGATACAGCTTCTGCCCAAAAAGTAATAAGCAGTTTTGAATCAACTAGGATTGTTCTTGCAGCTTCAATTAATGTCCTATTCTTGCGTTCTACAACTCCATTTAGTTATGGAGTTCTAGCAGCACTGAACTGTCTATCAATTCCTTTTCATGCACAGAAAGACTAAAACACTTCATTTTTTAACTCAGTACCATTGTCACTTCTCATTAATTTGACTTTAGTATCAAATTGATTTTCAGTTTTAGTAACGAAAGTTTTTAGGATTTCAGCAGTTTCGCTCTTTTTGTTCATAAAGAATACCCAAGTGAATCTGGAAAAATCATCAATCACCACAAGACAGTATTGTTTCTTTGAAAGACTCAAAACGTTTGTAGGGCCAAAGAGGTCCATGTGGAAAAGTTTAAGAGGTGTAACATTTGAATTAACAACATTTTTCTTGTGTGATGTTCGATGTTGTTTTCCTTTTAAGCATGCAGAACACTTGTCAATGACAGAAAACATCTTTTGAATTATTCCCACTACATGATCATGTTTAACTAGGTTATTCTTATTATTATAGTGAGTATGACCAAGACGTCTATGCCAAAGAACTAATTCATCAATGGATGCTTTTAAAAGCAGACATGTTTCTTGCATGTTGTCAGACAAAGAACATATATCCATCATGTTGTCAGACAAAGATGTCACACCCCCAAATTCCACTAACGGAGTTCTACAGTTTGAGGCGTGAAAAACCAGGATCCAAGTCATTAATTACACAAACGACTCTAAATGAGTTTAAAAATAACGTGTCTCAGTAAATGAGAAAACCAAACGTCAGAGTTTAACTGTTTAAAACAATGCAGAAGCATAAAATAAAGTAATACATATGTGCAAACACGCGCCCCAAAGTACAGGTTTAGAATGCAATAAATATAATTAAAATGTTTGAAACTATGCAGACCCATGATGCATGTCCTATTATGATGTTCAGCTAACCTTGGCCACCTGAGAAAAACACGCTAAAAAGTGTCAACGCTAGGTTGGTGAGTTCATAGGTTTAAACAACAATTCATAAACAAGTTTTCCAGATAATGTAAATCACATATATATCAGTAGGTAGCTAACCCATGTTTTCATGTTACTCAAATGTTTCGAATCCGAGCTGACTGTTTATGTTGTGCCTTGTTACCATTGTTAACATTCAATGGCCCATGAGATTAGGACAATTCACACCTGCCCGGCTCCCAGCCGAGAGTGGGGTTTGTCAAACCCAGTAGTACTACCCGAACTTCCTCTCTATACCCCGTATATTAACGGTTCGAGAGAATTGAAAGGACTTTCGTATGTTAAGTTTAACGTTCAGTAACCATGATGATATATAAGTAGATACAAAATCAAAAGTGTTTTCATGCGTGCTTTCTCCCCCAACGGGAAAATAGTAAAAAGGGGCCGTGAAACTCACCTTAGATGTGCAGCTACAAATAATTAGCAAAAATTGTAATTCCAAGTTCGACCAACGACCTATTTGAGTTCTACTAGTTAGGTACAAATTACTCTAATAGAGGCCACGTCCGGTTTCACGTTCCCGGTTCGGTTTCATTCTAATCCCCAATATAAAATTGTCATGTAATAAAGATGGGTTTTGACATATGTCTCCAGCTAAAATGTTTAGATTATTAATTTAATAATCCATTTAATCCCCATGCGTTTCTTCCGGGTTGTCACACAATTATATATATACATATATCTTTCCTCACAAAATAAATATATTTCACATACAGGTTATTATGTCATTTTAATCTACTCTTAAGCTTGTTTCTTATCATACTCGTATTTTCATTATCATTCAAGCATCATGAAGTTATCACTTATTCATGACCATTTTATGAAGTCATCATATTATCATATCATTAAATTATCACATTACTAACAACAAATATTATCCATTTTACTAGGTACATACATCCCTATATATCAACACTCATATCATAACTATATATGATTTCATTTACTAATTGTTACCACTTCAAACACAATTTGCACCCACATGATCATGCATACTTTACCTTAAATATATACACATACATGCACACCACACATATATTACTATCAGTATACACATCACATACACCAACAAGATCTCATACTTCATACCCAACATTTATCATCTTCTACAATTAACATTTGACCTATTCATATGCATACTTACAAATCGCCAATATATATATATATATATATATATATATATATATATATATATATATATATATATATATATATATATATATATATATATATATATATATATTATATATAGGGTTAGGATCCTTACAGAACCACTTTTATTTACAGAACTACAGAACCACTGATTTACATACATGTAAATTAAGTCTGGTGATATTAAGTTGTCTTTACATATGTGTAAATTAGACATAATTATTTTAATATAGAAACACAACCATTTTTTGTTGTGGCAAATATACACATATGTAAAACAACCTAAATATCACAAGGCTTAATTTACATGTATGTAAATTAGTGGTTCTGTAGTTCTGTAAATAAGAAGTGGTTCTGTAATGATCCTCACCCTATATATATATATATATATATATATATATATATATATATATATATATATATATATATATATATATCCATCCTAGCTTAACATCATTCTTACTCTAACACATATTATGATTTCTTTCAAACAAAAAAAAATAAACTTGTAATAACATACAACTTACAAATTCAAATCATCAATCACTTAGACTCAATATCATCACTACGTATACATATCTACACATATCTACATAATTTAATTCACACATATACCTTCATTATATCAATCTCACACATAGATATGTATATACATACACATCCTATTGTACACCACACAGTCAATCAACCTATATACATCGCATATATAAACATCCCGACATACGTTTAATTCGATTAAATCCAAACCGTAACCGAGACCGGAATCGTAACGAACCGAAACTATAAAGCGGGTTATCAAAATTTACGTACCAGACCGCTTACGCGGTGCTTCGTCGGTGTTCGTATAGCTCACTGTTGACAGTCAATGGCGGTTTCCGAGTGGTAACAGTGTGTAACGCCCGCCTTTCGGCAAGCACCACAGTTGGCATTCATAAGCATAAAACAACCATAGTTTAAATAAAATCATAAATGCAGCGGAATACTTGTTTAAAAATATCATTACATCGTCATAATTGTCTTAATGCATCGTTCAATCATTACAGAACGTAAGTTTAATCTTAAATGAATTTTCTTCAATGCCAGTCTTCAGTAAGCCCCTAGCTCTCGCCAAGCAGCTCCTTTAATCACCAAACCTGCACATCAATCTAACATGCATACAAAAGTCTGCTACGCTGAGTGAGTTCTAGTTTTATAACATCTTTAGAAACATTCCATTATAATTCATGTAATACACGTAAATTGCATCATCATACCATACGTCACATTCGTATGACACACAATCATAATATCTTTATTTGTTAGTAAGTCATCATCGTATCCTCTTTGGTCATAAGAGACCCATTCTGCAGTCTTAACTGGTTTTATATGATCCCCAGTAGGATGCTTGACTGGTTTTATATGATCCCCAGTAAGATGCTTGACTGGTTTTATATGATTCCCAGTAGGATGCTTGACTGGTTTTATATGATCCCCAGTAGGATGCTTGACTGGTTTTATATGATCCCCAGTAGGATGCTTGACTGGTTTTATATGATCCCCAGTAGGATGCTTGTCTTCCGTTAAGGCATACATTCGTTTATATAATTATATATTTATATATATACTAGTATTTAATTACTTGTTTCTACATTATCATCATACATCACATAATAAAGTCCAACAGTCCAGGAAACATCTCGGTATGCATGTTAGCCTCAAAAATGTGTTTGAAACGGAAGTGAGGTCTAGAACTCACCTGATTCTTAGGTGATCTTGCTTGTTTGGACAAGGTTATGTTAGTGGTAATGATGCACGATCTTGATTACCAGTTGTTTAACACCTTTTTCCTTCAGATTAACACTTGGATTACCAAAAATCTTGGTTTTCTTCTTCTTTGCCTTTTCTTTCAAAACAAGGGTTTTGTGTGTGTGTGTTGTTGTTGTGATGGTGAAGAATGTGAATGGGGGCTGGAAAATGTTGTTTAAGTAGTAGGGTTTCCATAATGGGGTAGGGTTTTAGGTGGGCTTGGGCTTTACTTAGGTAATTAGGTTATTTTAGGCAAGTATCTTAACTAAACCACTTACCATTTTGGGCCTAATTCATTCTTTCACCCTTAATGGCCCATAATTACATCATTAACATAACATATGTCGTAGACGTCACGCACCATTTTAATCACAGTTACTTAAATGCACATTCAGATAAGCATAAGCACGTAATTAAGTCTTACCATAAAAATCGGGGTGTTACAAGTCTCCCCTCCTTATGTAGGTTTCGTCCCCGAAACCTCTAAATCAAGAAAATAACGCGGGGTAATTTTTTCTCATTTCGCTCTCTAACTCCCACGTAGCATCCGAATCTCTCCTATGTCTCCTTTGAACTTTTACCTGTTTCACGGTTTTATTCCGTAAATGTTTTTCCTTTTCATCTAATATCGCTACATGCTGTTCTACGTAGTTCAGCCGCTCATAAATTTCTAGATCATCATTCGACACGGTCATACTTTCATCAGCTAAACATTTGCGCAAATGCGACACATGAAAGGTGGGGTGAATCCACTCAATTCTTCTGGGAGATCCAATCGATAAGCAACGTCTCCCACTCGTGCAATAATTCTAAACGGCCCGATAAATCGAGGGCTTAACTTTCCTCTCTTTCTGAATCGGATGATTCCCTTCCATGGGAACACTTTTAGCATGACTCTGTCCCCCACTTGGAACACAATATCCTTCCTTCTTTTGTTAGCGTAGGACTTTTGTCTGTCTTTAGCCGCTTTCATACACCCTTTAATCTTTTCTAACTTCTCCGTTGTAGCCTCGACTACCTCCAAACTTCGGAGCCTTCTCTGGCCAATATCTCCCCAGCATACGGGAGTCCTACATCTTCTTCCGTACAACAGTTCATACGGCGGCATCCTTATACTAGCATGATAACTGTTATTGTAAGAGAATTCTGCCAAGTGCAGATGGTTGTCCCAACTACTACCAAATTCGAGCACACAGGCTCTCAGCATATCTTCTAGCGTCTTGGTCGTTCTTTCAGACTGTCTGTCTGTCTGTGGATGGATCGAGTACCGGGACTTATGCGCTTCATCAAGTATACCCTTCCGTATCTCCCTGAATCGGGGTACCCATATTTTACTGTATATCGTCTTCACACCGCAAGTGTCTTCGGTCAATTCTATCCCTTTCCCAACCATTCTTTCTGCCTTAATTTGATTTTCCTTTAGAGCCTCTACTTGAGCCCTTCTAATCTCTTCCATAACTCTAGGTGTAATAATCAGCTGGCAAGCTTTAACCCGAATCGGTTCATGTTTCTCCTTTCTACTTAGAGCATCGGCCACCACGTTGGCCTTTCCTGGATTGTAATGAATTTCACAATCGTAATCCTTGATTAACTCCAACCACCTTCTCTGTCTCATATTTAGGTCCTTCTACTTAAAGAAATACTTCAAACTCTTATGATCGGTGTACAATGTACACTTCGTTCCGTACAAATAATGTCTCCATATTTTCAATGCGAAGACGACTGCTGCGAGCTCAAGATCATGAGTCGGGTAGTTCATCTCATTTTCCTTCAACTGCCTAGATGCGTAGGCAATTACTTTTCCTCGCTGCATAAGCACGCATCCTAAACCTTGTCGTGACGCATCGGAATATACTACTAGATCATCATTCCCTTCAGGTAATGTTAGCACGGGGGCATCAGTTAACCTTTTTATTAGTTTATTAAATGCCTCCTGCTGATCTTTCCCCCAATCAAATACAACCTTCTTTCTTGTCAACTTCGTTAGCGGGGAGGCTATTTTGGAGAAATCTTTGATGAATCTTCTATAATAACCCGCCAACCCAAGAAACTACGGATCTCGGACGGCGTCTTGGGAATTTCCCACTTCATAACTGCCTCAATCTTCGATGGGCCAACCATGATCCCCTCGTGGTTTATGACATGCCCCAAAAACTGAACTTCTAGTAACCAAAAGGCACACTTCGAGAACTTAGCATACAATTTCTCCTTCTGCAGCATCTCTAATACTTCCTTCCAATGGCACGCATGATCGCCTTCGTTCTTAGAGTAAATTAAAATGTTGTCGATAAATACAATCACAGACCTATCCAACATTGGTCTACACACGCGATTCATCAAATCCATAAACGCGGCTGGCGCGTTAGTCAGTCTGAAGGACATGACCAAAAACTAATAATGTCCGTATCTCGTGCGGAATGCTGCCTTCGGTATATCTTGCTGTCTAATCTTCAACTGATGATAACCGGAACGAAGGTCTATCTTTGAAAACCAACTTGCACCTTGCAGCTGATCGAATAAGTCATCTATCCTGGGCAAAGGGTAACGATTCTTCACAGTCAATTTGTTTAATTCCTTATAGTCGATACACATCCTCATGCTTCCATCTTTCTTTATAACAAACAACACTGGCGCTCCTCAGGGAGAAGTGCTCGGTCGGATAAAGCCTTTGTCTAGCAACTCCTTCAGTTGCGTCATCAATTCCTTCATTTCACTTGGGGCTAAACGATATGGTGCTTTCGCCACTGGCTGTGCTCCCGGCACTAGGTCAACTTGAAATTCAATCTCTCTGTCGGGTGGTGTTCCGGGCAAATCTTCGGTAAATACATCAGGGAAATTGCAACTATCGGTACATCTGACAACTGTCTCGGTCCCTCCTCTACGTCCTTAACATATGCTAGAAACGAGTTGCAGCCTTTGGTGAATTAGTCGGCTTGCTTTCATCATTGAGATCACTCGAGGAATCTTACTTTCTTGGTCAACATACACAGTTACGGGGCTTCCATCGGGAGCTTTCAAACGAACCACTCTCTCGCGACAACCTATGTTGGCATCAAACTTGGACAACCAATCCATCCCCAATATTACGTCGAAACTACCCAATGTCATAATGCATAAATCTGTAGGGAAACTACGCCCTAATAGAGTAATGGTACAGCCTCCTATCATTTGATTTGACTCTAATGAGTTTACCCTCAGCTGTCTCTACGTCAAAAGACCGTTATACTTTTCTAGAGGGAACTTTTAAGGCCGTATAAAACAAGGTAGATATAAAACTTCTACTAGCACCAGAATCAAATAACACATATGCACAAATGTTGTTGACGAAAAACGTACCTGAATCGGCCTCTGGCTCCTTCCTCGCCTCCTTCCTAGTCATAGTAAAAGCCCTAGCAGTAGCCTTCGACTTATCTTCCCCCTTGTTGTCTCCAATGTTCACACGACAATTCTTACTCATATGACCCTGCTTACCACATCGGCTGCATTTAACAGCCGCCTTACATTCAAAGGCATGATGGCCCGGCTTCCCACACTTGTAACACAGTCCTGACCCCATCCTACATTCCCCCGAGTGGGGTTTTCCACAGTTGTCACTCCCATTCTGATTACGCACCATTAGCTGCTTTGCTTCAACCTTGACTCGCTTGTTATCATACTTCCTACCTTCATCACCCTCAACACCCTTCTTAGCGGGTTTATTCTTTTCAGCTTCGTTCATTTCTTTCATCATTTCCTTCAGAACCGCAGGCATAACATCAATCAGGACCTGGTGCACTTCGTGTGCAATAGCGTCCTTCAAATTTTGTCATAGTTCGGAGGCTGGTACAACCTCAGCTTCAATCTCAGGGTCAGTCTCATCATTCTTTCTTGCGGGCTTTTTCATGCGCTTCCCCTTGAGGGCTTTCGTTGCCTTAGCATTAGCAGCCTTAGCAGAACTTCTAGTTACTCTTTTCGGTGCCATTTCTTACTCCATATGAGATTCAAACACTCACGTTCGTCAGTCATGGCAATCCAGGACATGATAAGTACTGTAAGTTTCTAATGACAGTGGCCAGCTGTAATTATCTACTTACTTTACTACTCACGTTCTAAACATACCCCTCCTGAGTCCTGTCAGTATTCAAATCTAGTCTAGTTCACATAAAGCATACAAGAGCATTCTAACACACATAGGCACGTAACATGTATAGGCACTAAACCTATTCTTCTACTCTTCTAACACTTGCTCATATCCTACAAACTTTCTACAAGCATGTTACTTATCGTCCTATTGCATATATGCACAGTTCATCATCATATTTATCATCATTACTATTTACATCCATATAAGATTCATGACTTCTTTCATTTTCAGTTGCATAAACATGTCATATACAGCTTGTTGCTGTTCATTCTTTACTTCTTGGCGTGGAGCTAGCAGACTGGCATTTTTACTTTGGTCCCATTTTCAGTTTAAGTATTAGGTTTTTCTTTGAAAACATTTTACCCATTTTCTCTTAAACTTTGGCTCTGATACCAACTTGTAACGCCCGCCTTTCGGCAAGCACCACAGTTGGCATTCATAAGCATAAAACAACCATAGTTTAAATAAAATCATAAATGCAGCGGAATACTTGTTTAAAAATATCATTACATCATCATAATTGTCTTAATGCATCATTCAATCATTACAGAACGTAAGTTTAATCTTAAATGAATTTTCTTCAATGCCAGTCTTCAGTAAGCCCCTAGCTCTCGCCAAGCAGCTCCTTTAATCACCAAACCTGCACATCAATCTAACATGCATACAAAAGTCAGCTACGCTGAGTGAGTTCTAGTTTTATAACATCTTTAGAAACATTCCATTATCATTCATGTAATACACGTAAATTATATCATCATACCATACGTCACATTCGTATGACACACAATCATAATATCTTTATTTTTTAGTAAGTCATCATCGTATCCTTTTTGGTCATAAGAGACCCATTCTGCAGTCTTAACTGGTTTTAAATGATCCCCAGTAGGATGCTTGACTGGTTTTATATGATCCCCAGTAGGATTCTTGACTGGTTTTATATGATCTCCAGTAGGATGCTTGACTGGTTTTATATGATCCCCAGTAGGATGCTTGTCTTCCGTTAAGGCATACATTCGTTTATATAATTATATATTTATATATATACTACTATTTAATTACTTGTTTCTACATTATCATCATACATCACATAATAAAGTCCAACAGTCCAGGAAACATCTCGGTATGCATGTTAGCCTCAAAAATGTGTTTGAAACGGAAGTGAGGTCTAGAACTCACCTGATTCTTAGGTGATCTTGCTTTTTTGGACAAGGTTATGGTAGTGGTAATGGTGCACGATCTTGATTACCAGTTGTTTAACACCTTTTTCCTTCAGATTAACACTTGGATTACCAAAAATCTTGGTTTTCTTCTTCTTTGCCTTTTTTTTCAAAACAAGGGTTTTGTGTGTGTGTTGTTGTTGTGATGGTGAAGAATGTGAATGAGGGCTGGAAAATGTTGTTTAAGTAGTAGGGTTTCCATAATGGGGTAGGGTTTTAGGTGGGCTTGGGCTTTACTTAGGTAATTAGGCTATTTTAGGCAAATATCTTAACTAAACCACTTACCATTTTGGGCCTAATTCATTCTTTCACCCTTAATGGCCCATAATTACATCATTAACATAACATATGTCGTAGACGTCACGCACCATTTTAATCACAGTTACTTAAATGCACATTCAGATAAGCATAAGCACGTAATTAAGTCTTACCATAAAAATCGGGGTGTTACACAGTGGCAGTGGTGGTTCGCGTGGTTGTTGGTGACGTTGAAAATCAGTGGCGACACAACCGGCGGTTATGGCGGCCCTCTACGGTGTTGACGAAGGCTGCTACGGTGTTCTGTGGTGCTTACCGGAGGTTGTTATCAGAGTAATATGATGCGGCGACAAGATGAGCATGGTTAGGGTTTGTGATGAAGGAGCTCGACTGGTGAAGGGATGGTTGTTATATAAGTTTTGATTTAAATTTCATAATGGTCCCTTAGATTCCATTTATTACTAATATTCTCAAAGTTAATTAATTGAACTTTTAACTAATTACAAATTGAACCCCGTATCTTTTTACGACGTATATACATTTTATGAAATTATCTCGTTTCTTCTTCGGTACGTATTCGAGCCATGTGAATTACTACTTTCCTAAATTGCCAATGTTTGAACGTCTCTCGTTGTGATCCAATAGTTGCTCGAATTACTATCTTTTTTTGTAATAACCATTTATTAGGTATTTAGTTAATTTAATACTTTGGATTAATTATTGTGGTAAGGTACCAGATATAATTTCCAAGTTGAAAGAATTTGTTAAAGTTCGGTTAACGGCGTTACCCGAAATTGTCGGGTGTCACATCATCCCCTTGTTGAAAGAATTTTCGTCCCGAAAATTGAGTAAGATCGGTAATGGTTTGAGGTTTCAAAGAAGAAAAGAAAATGAAATTTTTGGGTTGTCACATTATCCCCTTGTTGAAAGAAATTTCGCCCCGAAATTTTAGTAACGGCGAATCACTTCGGTTTGGTTCAAGGAAAACTAATACTTGACCTGAGTGGGTTTAATTTGATTATCGCAAGTACTAAACGGAATATTTAAGTTCTAGCAAGGTTCGGATTGCATTTGGTAATTTGTAAAGTGTCGAAAGAGTATAGTGAGTAGGTGGGGATGTTGGAGTGCTAGAAATTACAAGTTTCTTACCAGGAGTGGGAGAGGGAGTTGACGATGACAACATATCTTATATATAAATATAATGCTAGCTATTATGAATCAATGTATGCGTAACCTTAACTAATGTAGTTCGTACGATTGTAGTCTATGATGGACTTATTACCCATTGTTATTTTAAGGTGGATTTATTCATTTACTATTTCTTTTAAAGATAAAGATGAGTGAACTTTTAGTTTACTTATTGTGTTTCGGTATAACCCCACGACGGATTATTATTATTACTATTATTTATTTTTTATTATTATTTTTTTTATTTTTTTATTTTTTTATTTTTTTATTTTATTTTATTTATTTTTTTTTTGCTCGAATAATCGCGTAGCTATAAATTCACCATTACGTTGCGCACCCGTAATCGTCAATTTACATCACACAACTATCCTAACTTGCTTCATATCGCATGTTTTACTCTTACGTTTTGTCATGCTTATTGCTTTATACTTATCTATATGTTTTTGTTTTCTCATTATAAGTTTATGACATGCATAAGGGAAGTATGGTATGCTTATAACTATAAGTAAAGGGCACTACATGTGGAAGCTATCAATAGATGTAAAGTGCACTACATGTGAAAGATACCAATAGATGCCTAGTGTGATGTACTTATAGGAAAACATGTGTCAATCATGTTATAAGTTCTTGATAAGTATAAAGGAAAGAAAATGTTATAAACACAATGTGGGTATTCAGTAAGCAGGTAGGTATCATATTTATTACTCATACTAGTTCACACAACAGTCAATGTGTTATAACACATCATAAGTCTCATATCAAGTATCATGTTATAGCACACAATGGGTCACACAATACGTGACATGTGACATGTGATAAAGTGGTGGCACAACAATTAAGTTAGGACCTCACAATAAATAAGTTTCAGTCAATAATTCAGTTTAGTTGTTCTTGTACCCTTGTTCACTAGGCGACGATCCCTGCCGGTTGGTTGCCATTATGGGCTAGGTAAAATATAAAGGTGTGTTCATAGTACACTTTCTAGATGCCATAATGATTTTGAGATATAACTTCTAAACTAATGAAACAAGTTCTTCAGACAATTTCAAAACAGTTTTAGGTTTTCAAAATCATGATAAAATAACAAAGTTGTGATTAAGTATAAGGTGTAAAGCTAGGAATTTCATGCTTAGTTCAAGCCTCAATAGCAGAGAAGATTCTACTAGTGTGACTTAAAATTTACTTTATCCAAGATAACTAATAAAGCCGTCAATTTGAGCCAAGTCAGTGGGCCTGTAGTGCTAGTTTATGTGAGTATGCTATAACAAAGTGAGTGCATAAATGGAAGACTAATTCATTATCTATAGTTATAGTAAAAAAAAGTTTGACCCAAAGATGAAGAAATATTAGCAATGCAATTTATTTGAATTAGTGCCAATTATGTGAATGCATAAGTGTAACTAATGCAATGTGCAGTTATAGTCTAAAATGCAACGCAATGCAACCTAGTTCGCTATAACCAATGGCTCTGATACCAATCTATCTCACCCCCAAATTCCATTAACGGAGTTCTACCGTTTGAGGCGTGACAAACCAGGATCCAAGTCATTAATTACACAAACGACTCTAAATGAGTTTAAAAATAACGTGTCTCAGTAAATGAGAAAACTAAACGTCAGAGTTTAACCGTTTAAAACAATGCGGAAGCATAAAATAAAGTAAAACATATGCGCAAACACACGCCCCAAAGTACAGGTTTAGAATGCAATAAATATAATTAAAATGTTTGAAACTATGCAGACCCATGATGCATGTCCTATTATGATGTTCAGCTAACCTTGGCCACCTGAGAAAAACACGCTAAAAAGTGTCAACGCTAGGTTGGTGAGTTCACATGTTTAAACAACAATTCATAAACAAGTTTTCCAGATAATGTAAATCACATATATATCAGTAGGTAGCTAACCCAAGTTTTCATGTTACTCAAACGTTTCGAATCCGAGCTGACTGTTTATGTTGTGCCTTGTTACCAATGTTAACATTCAATGGCCCATGAGATTAGGACAATTCACACCTGCCCGGCTCCCAGCCGAGAGTGGGGTTTGTCAAACCCAGTAGTACTACCCGAACTTCCTCGCTATACCCTGTATATTAACGGTTCGAGAGAATTGAAAGGACTTTCGTATGTTTAGTTTAACGTTCAGTAACCATGATGATATATAAGTAGATACAAAATCAAAAGTGTTTTCATGCGTGCTTTCTCCCCCAACAGGAAAATAGTAAAAAGGTGCCGTGAAACTCACCTTAGATGCGTAGCTACAAATAATTAGCAAAAATTGTAATTCCAAGTTCGACCAACGACCTGTTTGAGTTCTACTAGTTAGGTACAAATTACTCTAACAGAGGACACGTCCGGTTTCACGTTCCCGGTTCGGTTTCATTCTAATCCCCAATATAAAATTGTCATGTAATAAAGATGGGTTTTGACATATATCTCCAGCTAAAATGTTTAGAGTATTAGTTTAATAATCCATTTAATCCCCATGCGTTTCTTTCGGGTTGTCACACAATTATATATATACATATATCTTTCCTCACAAAATAAATATATTTCACATACAGGTTATTATGTCATTTTAATCTACTCTTAAGCTTGTTTCTTATCATACTCGTATTTTCATTATCATTCAAGCATCATGAAGTTATCACTTATTCATGACCATTTTATGAAGTCATCATATTATCATATCATTAAATTATCACATTACTAACAACAAATATTATCCATTTTACTAGGTACATACATCCCTATATATCAACACCCATATCATAACTATATATGATTTCATTTACTAATTGTTACCACTTCAAACACAATTTGCACCCACATGATCATGCATACTTAACCTTAAATATATACACATACATGCACACCACACATATATTACTATCAGTATACGCATCACATACACCAACAAGATCTCATACTTCATACCCAACATTTATCATCTTCTACAATTAACATTTGACCTATTCATATGCATACATACAAATCGCCAAATATATATATATATATATATATATATATATATATATATATATATATATATATATATATATCCATCCATCCTAGCTTAACATTATTCTTACTCTAACTCATATTATGATTTCTTTCAAACAAAAAAAAATATACTTGTAATAACATACAACTTACAAATTCAAATCATCAATCACTTAGACTCAATATCATCACTACGTATACATATCTACACATATCTACATATTTTAATTCACAGATATACCTTCATTATATCAATCTCACACATAGATATGTATATACATACACATCCTATTGTATACCACACACAGTCAATCAACCTATATACATCGCATATATAAATATCCCGACATACGTTTAATTCGATTAAATCCAAACCGTAACCGAGACCGGAATCGTAACGAACCGAAACTATAAAGCGGGTTATCAAAACTTACGTACCAGACCGCTTACGCGGTGCTTCGTCGGTATTCGTATAGCTCACTGTTGGCAGTCAATGGCGGTGTCCGAGTGGTAACAGTGGCAGTGGTGGTTCGCGTGGTTGTTGGTGACGTTGAACATCAGTGGCGACACAACCGGCGGTTATGGCGGCCCTCTACGGTGTTGACGAAGGCCGCTACGGTGTTCTGTGGTGCTTACCGGAGGTTGTTATCAGAGTAATATGATGCGGTGACAAGATGAGCATGGTTAGGGTTTGTGATGAAGGAGATCGACTGGTGAAGGGATGGTTGTTATATAAGTTTTGATTTAAATTTCATAATGGTCCCTTAGATTCCATTTATTACTAATATTCTCAAAGTTAATTAATTGAACTTTTAACTAATTACAAATTGAACCCCGTATCTTTTTACGACGTACATACATTTTATGAAATTATCTCGTTTCTTCTTCGGTACGTATTCGAGCCATGTGATTTACTACTTTCCAAAATTGCCAATGTTTGAACGTCTCTCGTTGTGATCCAATAGTTGCTCGAATTACTATCTTTTTTTGTAATAACCATTTATTTAGTATTTAGTTAATTTAATACTTTGGATTAATTATTGTGGTAAGGTACAAGATATAATTTCCAGGTTGAAAGAATTTGTTAAAGTTCGGTTAACGGCGTTACCCGAAATTGTCAGGTGTCACAAAAGAACTCATAAAACCACAACATTTACCTATATAATCACACAAAAAATATTTTGATCAAAAAATCAACTTTTTTAAAAAAAAAAATTTTTAAATAAAACAACTACATTTACCTATATAATCACAGCAAAAACAAATTTGATCAAAAAATCAACTTTTTAAAAAATAAAATTTTTTTACATAAAACCACAACATTTACATATATAATCACACCAAAAACAAATTTGATCAAAAAATAAACTTTCAAAAAACCAACAAATTTTCACATAAAACCACAACATTTTACATATATTTAATCACAACAAACCAAACTTTCATCAAAAAATCAATTTTGAAAAAAATAAAAATTTCACATAAAACCACAACATTTACCTATATAATCACACCAAAACAGATTTGATCAAAAAATCAACGTTTAAAAATGATAAAAATTTTCACATAAAAGCACAACATTTACCTATATAATCACACCAAAAACAAATTTGATCAAAAAATCAACTTTCGAAACATACAAATTTTCACATAAAAGCACATCATTCACCTATATAATCACACCAAAAACAAATTTGATCAAAAAATCAACTTTCGAAACATAAAAAAATTTCATATAAAATCACAACATTTACCTATATAATCACACCAAAAACCAATTTGATAAAAAAATCAACTTTCAACCAAAGGTACATAATCTTCTATACCATTCAAAGCTTCTTTATCTGGTGACTCCCGTAATCACTGATTTTCGTCCTCTAGGGTTTTATTTTGAAACATTGGGGTTAGCAGATCGCTCAAGAATAACAATGATAAAATCCAGGCAACAATCAACGTTAAGGGTCATCTATTTATCCAAATTTTAGCAGGTAACTCTTTTTTAGGGCTCAGGTAAGTAAGTTTACTCAGATTAACAACGACTCGATGTATCATTGATACAAATGGGTTGTTTGATTTTGGTTTCAGTTTTTTTTACTGCATCTGAGAACTGAATTCCAAGTCTATTAGTTATGTGTAATTTTTTGAATATGTGTTTGAAATTTGATAACTCTTCTTTTCAAGTAATAGATACATATGATTAGATAAAGATTGTTACTCATTATGGATTATACATGTGAGTATTAACATTAGAAGAGTTTAAAGATTTTTAGTCATTATGGGTACGTGTGATGTATGCATAAATTCTATATGGTTGATTTATATGTTAATGTGAATTGTGTGATGTATGCATAAATTCTATATGGCTGATTTATATGTTAATGTGAATTCTGTGATTCAGTAATACTGATTTTTATTCTTGTTAATTTGGTTTATATTTTGATGTTGTGGAGGGAAGAATGTTTTTGACCAATTTCTGGGTATGAAATCAAACAATCTTTACTTTCTATATGTTTGTCATATGTAAAAATATGTTCATATGTTTGATATGTACCGAATTGGTTAACCAGAAAGATAAGAATAAACAAGAAGATTTAGAATTATTGACCTACGTTTTGGTATTAGTTTATGCTTAGTGTTGTAGACATTCAGTCCTGTTTTAGGCTTACATTACACTATAGATAACAAACAAGAACTTTAACTGATGTGCCAATAGTGAAATAGCTACTTGCAGAGATTATTAGTAAGCGTGTGCATTGAAATGAGAGAATGAAATGTATTTATGTTAAAGTTTACATTTTTATTATGTAGGGTATGGATTTTACAACAGATAAGATGAGGTCACATGTGAAGAAATGGCAATAGGTAATCTTATCAAGTTGTATAATCAAAGTTAGGTATCATCATCGTCATCATCTATTAATCTTTCTAGCTAAGTTTGAACGCTTTCAAAATGTTATGTATGTTGAAGGTTATGCTCTTGATAGATTTGCTGAAAACCTTTGGGCTCTGTAACCAGCTCACCAGAACAAGGTTTTTTTTGTGCAACTGTTAGTTTATTTCTTACTGATTTAGGGGTTGTAATTTATCATGTACCATGCACTTGACCTGAAGATAATGAATTGTGAAGGTTATGCTCTTGATAATCAGGTTTGAGTTGTCATTTCAAACCTGTTTTGTTAAACGACCATGTTTAGGTTGACGCGTTTAACCTGTTTGGTTAAATGGGTCAACATGTTTAAAATTATAATAAAAAGTAAATTTTATAAGGTCAACCCTGCAACTTGCTTATGTCGTTTTTAGTACTTGATTACATCTTATTTACAACCCATTTACAACATGTTTGATTCGGTTAGATGAATGGGTTATATGGGTCATGTATGAGTTACAAATTTTACGTGTGTATGGGTTTGGTGTTGACGTGTTCGACCCGAATAAATGTATGAGCCATGTTCAGTTTACAAGATTATAAGTGTGTGGGTTTTAGGGTTGATGTTCTTGACATGAAGAACAGCTAAGAGTTAGGCATTTACAAGTAGTTGATGCAACAAGGGCTTCTCTTGGTTTGCCGGTTCTTGAATATATTGTCACTGACATACCTCTAAAGGTTATCATGTTACTTTATACAAAGAGAAACTTTAAAGAATTCATTTTTTTCTGAATAAAATAGGATTTAAATGCCCAAACATATCTGAGGCTTATGAACTTGCAGGTAGAAAAATGGGTTTATCCAAAGAACGGGCATGTAACAGGGAGGATAAAGCATCCTGATTCCCTATTCCGGGCCGTACAGTCATTGTGTCATCATTCTATGGTAAATGAAGTTGCTGTTGTGGCCCATTTTCCAGATGATGATATTGAAGATGTGGATGAGTATAGATAGGGAAAGCTAACATTACGGTTTTTGTATGTGTTTGAAAGTTATCATTTGATACTGAATAATCAAAATCAGATAATCAACAGACTGTATAAGTACATCATTTTGATATGAAACCGATTGTCCCACACTGATATTTGATCCTTTAGTAATCAGTTGCATCTGGTATGAAACTGATTACCATTACTGATTATTTGACACGTAAATTAGCAAATAATTAGTAGGAGAATAAAGATAATTACAATAAATCTCTTCTACGTAACAACTCCTAACTAATATACTTTTTCTACAATTGAGTATTGACAAGTTTCCATAATTCTCTCTTCTTTTCATTTAGTTTTTAGCAAGATGCAAGTGACTCATGTTTCGCAGACAATAACAAAGCACGCTATGAAAGAAAACTAATACATGTTCCAATAATCTTTTAGTTACACAATTGATCTTACTTGCTAGCTAACTTAGTATTGTTCATACTATCATCTCCGAATAGTCTTTTCAGAGTTTTAAACTAGATACACTTGTTTTTCGAAGTTACGTGAACTTGTTCAACAAACAACTGCTTGTATTCTTTGCCTATTTTAGCTTGAGCATTTGCTACAATACCTTCATAAGTTATTATAGGTTTGCAGGATGTAGTTTTTTGTAGGTGGATTGTGTCAAAATTAAAATAAAACAATTATGTAATCACCTTGTTTTATACTCAATTGATTTGTGGTTGGTAATTTGCGTCATTAGCTTCTATATGTTGATGATTTCGGATTTATATGTTCTTACAAATATATATCTATGGTAGCTGTTGATAGTCATGTATAGGTCGTACTCACCGGTATGTCGGTGTTATATCTTTTGTATGTATTTTGTATTGTTTTGTATTAGCGAACCTATGGGCGAATCTATAGATTCGCCCGTAGCACAGCATAGTTTTTGTGTTAGTATCGACCGGGCGAACCTGATTGTGCCCGGCGAAACTATATGGTTCGCTAGATAGATTCGCTGTCAGCGAATCTATCAGCGAACCTAAAACTGATATATATTGTAACCTTATCTTAATGCAATGCAACTTTGACAAAAATCTTATCCAAACTCTTGTATCGTGTGTGTGTTTCCAGGAGGTGCTAGGAGCTTATATTAACTATCTTGGTAGCTAAATTACCTCTTGTTGTGTGGTTTTAATCTTGTTCTTGTTTGTTGGGTTATATGACTTTGTTTGTTTGAGTCAAGAGTGTTTTGTTGTAATACAAGTCATTATAGCACTGAAATCACGATCTTTATGGGCCAACAATATGGTATCAGAGCCTTAGTGCTCTTGATTGTTTCATCCTAGAGAATTTTGTGATGATTTTGGGGTTTTTGTATCAAAACACTATTTGATTCCTTTCTGAACTGGTTTGTGTGTTTCTGTGTCGTATTTTGCTTGGGATTTGTCATATTTGGTCATAGGAAGCTTCTGAAACAAACGGGTCTACAAATGGTTATGTTTTGAAGCTGTTCTGTTAGTTTTTGTACTGAAACTATTTTGTTCGTAACCCAGCGAACCTATCTGTTCTTCCAGCGAAACTGGTTGTTCATCCAGCGAATCTAGTACAAATCTTGTGTTCTGTGATTTTGTGTTTGTGGCTAGCGAATCTGACATTTTATCGAACGAAAGTTCACTTGTTTGGCTCATTGTGCAAGCGAAACTGCTGCGAATCTGCCAGCGAATCTGTTTGTTCTTTGGGCGAATCTATTTGTCTTCAGCGAATCTACAATCTGTTTAAAATTATGACTACATCTACTCTTAATATTAATGATCTGGATAGTGTTCAACCTAACAGGCACCGAGGCTTGTTAGTGGTGAAAATTTTGAAGATTGGAAGAGGTGTTTGAAAGCTTTTTTCTACTACACTGACTATAATCAATGGGAGTCAATTGTAAATGGTCCGCATGTGCCAAAGACAGTTGAAGGAACTGTTACTTCAATAAACACTGATCCGAGTACTTTTACTGAAGGGGACACCAAGTTGCTTGATCGTGACAAAAAGGCACTCGGAGCATTGATACTTTGTTTGCATCAGGATATTTACAACAGGTTTGCTGAACACACAACTGCAAAAAGCTTGTATGATGCGTTGTGCGAGTTCTATGATGGTAATGAAGACTTGAAGTTGGATAGAAAGGCTCAAGCTGAGAAAGAGTTCAACTCATTTGTGGGGTATTCGCAAGAAAGTTTGACTGATATTACAAATCGATTTCTGTCTGTATCAAGTAATCTGAAAAAGTATGATGATAAGCTGGGAAATCATGAACAAGTCACAAAGCTGT
The DNA here is from genome assembly GCA_030867185.1 of Tagetes erecta. NCBI lineage: Eukaryota > Viridiplantae > Streptophyta > Magnoliopsida > Asterales > Asteraceae > Tagetes > Tagetes erecta. The sequence continues at coordinate 12,139,093 of CM061497.1, forward strand.
TAGATTCACTTCCCCCTCAGTGGAGTCTTCAGATCAAATTGTTGAAACAAGAAAGAAACTTTCATTACTATAAGCTGATGGATGTTATAAACAAGCTGAAGTCATTTGATCTTGATGTGAAGAGAAGAGAATACAATCAGTCAATGATGGTTCCAAATATCCCTTCTCAGAATGCTGCACTTATTTCATCCGCTGCAAAACTCTCATATCTACAGTGCTGCACTTGGAGGATCATCAAGTCATGTGTCTGTTAAATCTGTTGGTGCATCTACAAATGCTGGTTCAAGCTCAAATGCATCTGTCACCACTCAGATTCCATCTGACACCATGGCTTTGTTTGGAATGTTTGTTCATAGCTATGAAGCTCTTGTCGCTGGTGAGTTAAAGGGAAAGGGGATGACTGTTGAAGATGTGTATCAGGTGGATCCTGATGATCTTGAAGAAACCGACATCCAATGGCAAATGGCCATGCTTACTCTTCGTGCTAGGCGATTTATGGAAAGAACAGGAAGAAGAAGTTTTGGGAATCAGGGACAAAACAACAAGCTCGGGTATGACAAAGGGAAGCTGAGATGTTATAACTGTAAACAATTGGGTCACTTCAAAAGGGAATGTCCTTTACCAATTGTTACTGAACCAGTGAATTCTGGAAATCCGAGAACTGTTCCTGGTCAAGAAAGGCTTGACGAAGTAAAATCAAGGAATGAAACTGCACTGCTCACCAACTTTGATTGGAGTGCAGAAATTGAAGAGACAAAGGAGGAAATCAATCACGCCCTAGTTGCTGAGATTGTTGAGAATGATGATAACTATATAAATTGCTTTGATCCCTTCAAAGAATTTTATAGTGAAGTTGAAGAAGAGAAATTGGAGAAAGTTGATGGAGACAAATCAGATGTTATTGTTCAAGGGCATCTGAATCACTCGGGATTGGTTTGTGAAGCTGCGGTAAATGAAATGAAGAATGATGAAGAGTCAAAGCTTAACTTGGAAGCCATGATTGAGAAGGCGAGGCTTGATGCTGTTGATGAATTCAAGAGGAACACTCCCTACTGCCAGTGTGATCGTGCCCTTGCTGCAGAAAAACTGGTAATTGGTCTTCCTTATGACGTTATTGAATATATGTGTTCACCTGCTTGCAAAATTCGTTTAATTGGCATATATAAAGCTAATAAATTGTTAATGTCAAACGAAAACGAATTAAAGAGAACTAACAAAGAACTTAAATTGAGTGAATCAAAATATTTTTTCAAATTAAGTGAAGCTTTGAAAGAAAATGAACATTTAAAAAGGTCTCACTTGGAAAAGAATTGTGAAATAAACTATTTAACTGAGCAAGTCACTCTTGCTGAATTTGAAACAAGAAAACTCAAAAATAAACTGCAGCAATGGACAATATCTAGTATGAAAATGGAGGAACTCTGCAAGAAACAACGGGGGGCAAGAGTTAAGACAGGTTTGGGTCTTAAAAATGAAACATATGCATATCCCCCACCTAGTACCTTCTGTTATTCTCCAACACCTATTCCGCATCCCTCAAATGAGTTGATACAAGAGATTATACAGAATGATACTAACAGCTCTATTGCAGGTTTAAGTGGAGTAAATCTTAAAGAGGTTAGAGAGGATTACGCCTATGGTGGGAGTACTGGGCTTGGTTGTTCTAGCAGTAGTGATTGTTCTAATTCTGATTCCAAGAAGTCTGTTGAAGACATTAGTTTAATTAATTCTGTTTCTAGTAATGTGTTATGTTCAGACAATTTTATGTTTAATAGTAATTTAGGGTGCACTTCTTCAAACCCTAATGTGTTGAATGATGATCTGATTGAAAATAAGTGTGTGAACGACAAAGATGAACTTTCAGGTCATGTCTCTGAAAGTCAAACCAAAACAAATTGCTTTCAAAAGTTCTTTACTCATCAAATTCCGTCTTTCACACCGGTGAGAATTTAAAACCTAAATCTGAAACTGAAAAGGTAAAAGTCACAACAGGTAAATCAAAAGAGCCTTATGACTCTTACAGTGATTGCAATTCTCAATTGTCTGAATGTGACGAAGAAATTGAAATGGATAAAATTCTTGTTGATAAAGTTTCCAAAGTGGGTTTGAAATCTCATTGCTTTAAATGTGGAAATATTGATCATATTGTTAAGCAATGCCCTAAGTTAGTCAAAAACAGTTCAAAGCAAAAATCTTTTGGAAAAAGATTAAACACGTTTGTAAATAATTTCTTTTGTAATTCTTCATCTGTTTCACCACCCAAGTACACAAAAGCCTGGGTGCCAATTTCAAAAGTCTAACTTCTATATATTTCAATAAATGTCAGGAACATTCAAGTGCCGTTGTAAATAGTCATTGGCATATTGACAGCGGATGTTCCAGACATATGACAGGGTTGAAGGACCTGCTGACTAACTATCGGATTATCAATGGTGGATATGTTGCTTTTGCGGGAGACAAGAAAGGTGGTAAAATGATTGGTCAAGGAGAAGTCTCAAATGGTTCACTAACTTTGGAAGACGTCAACTATGTTCCTGAACTGGCATTCAATCTTCTCAGTGTATCACAAATCTGTGATAAGAATATCCCAGTGATGTTTCTTCCAAATGAATGTTTGTTCTTGAAGCCAGAGTTTTCTATTCCTAAAGAATTGGTGATCATGCGAGCTCCGAGACGAAATGATACATTTATGCTGAATATGGGATCAAAAGAATCAACTTCCACCGTGACCTGTCTCCTATCTAAAGCTTCATCTTTTGAATCTTTTCAATGGCATAGACGTTTAGGGCACATTAATTTTAAAATCCTAAATAAATTGGTTAAGAACAATTTGGTCAGGGGTTTACCACTTAAAGATTTTTCTGTGGTTGAGAAATGCATGGCTTGTGCTAAAGGAAAGCAGCACAAAAGGCCACATAAACTTAAAATTGAAAATTCTATCTCAGAACCCCTCGAATTGTTACATACTGATTTATTTGGTCCAATAAGTCTCAAATCTATTGCTAAGAAATCTTATTGCTTCGTTGTCACAGATGATTACTCTAGGTACACCTGGGTGAGATTTCTGGCATTCAAGAGTGAGACTACCGAAGAGCTAATGAAGCTGATTCCTCAAATCGAGGTTCTTGGAAAGCGAAAGGTTCAAGCCATCAGAAGCGATAACGGAACGGAATTCAGAAACCATATCTTCAACTCTTTCTGTGAACAACGGGGTATTTTCAGACAGTTTAGCGCCGCACGAACACCACAACAAAATGGTGTTGCTGAAAGGAAGAATCGAACTCTTGTGGAGGCTGCTAGAACTATGCTGATTGAGTCAAAGCTTCCAATTATTTTCTGGGCAGAGGCAGTTAATTGTGCAGCTTATGTTCTGAATAGGGTACTGATTGTCAAAGAAAAGATGAAGACATCATACCAGCTAATTCGAGGGATTAAGCCGTTGATTGATTTTCTGCGCCCCTTTGGATGTTCTTGTACTCTGTTGAATACTTAAGATCAGAAAACGAAGTTTGGTGCTGTTTCGGATGAGTGCTTCTTTGTAGGATACTCGAACACACAAAAAGCGTATCGTGTTTACAACAAGCGAACGCGGATTGTGCAAGATTCCTATTATGTTGACTGGCAAGAGTCAAACACCACAAGCATTGGCAGTGAACCTGCATGGTTTTATGATTCCACCACTATTTTCAAATCATTCAATCTTCCCGACTCTGACGATGATGACATCATTCCTCACTCATCAGTTTCTATGATTAACCATCCACCTCCACCTCCACAACCACAACCACAACCTTCAACTACACAATTACCCCCCACTTCATTTGACATTCCTCCACCTCCACCATCTCAAACTGTTCCAATTTCTCCATCAGACATTCCATCATCATCCACTTCCATTCCAACATCTACCACTAATACAATTCCTCCAACCTCAGATATTCCCTCACAATCATCTAATCAAACATCCTCATCCCAAACCAACCCCTTGCTCCTCGATCAACACAGACTTCAAAACTTTAAAAAATCATCCTCATGATTATATCATAGGATCAATTACTGATGGTGTGCGAACTCGGAGTCAGAGTGGTTTGATTAATGAATGTCTCTATGCTGCCTTTCTATCTCAAGTTGTTCCGAAGAATTATAAACAAGCACTTGAAGATCCTAGTTGGGTTGATGCCATGCAAATGAAACTGCAGCAATTTAGGAAGCTTAAAGTTTGGGAACTTGTTGATCTTCCTCCTAATAAGTGTCCCATCGGCACTAAGTGGGTTTTCCGAAAAAAGCCAGATGATCGCGGTGTTGTTATCAGAAACAAGGCCAGATTGGTTGTTCAAGGATTTGCTCAAAAGGAGGGGATTGACTACACTAAAGTTTTTGCTCCAGTCGCTCGCCTTGAAGCCATTAGAATCTTTCTTGCTCATGCTGCGAACAAAAACTTTAAAGTTTATCAGATGGATGTGAAATGTGCATTTCTATATGGAGATATCGACGAGGAGATCTACGTATGTCAGCCACCGGGTTTCGAGGATCCAGATTTTCTTTCAAAGGTGTACAAGCTTGATAAATCCTTGTACGGATTGCATCAAGCTCCACGTATCTGGTATGAAACTCTGACACAGTATCTTCTCAGCAAAGGTTTCTCTCGTGGGACTATAGATATGACATTGTTCAAGAAGTAGGTGAATGGTGAGTTGCTGATCGTTCAAGTGTATGTTGATGATATAATTTTCGGTTCGACTAATGAGGGGCTATGTAGAGAATTTGAAAAAGTGATGATGGATCGCTTTGAAATGACAATTATGGGGGAGATGTGTTTCTTCTTGGGGCTGCAAGTGGAACAAAAGCCTGATGGAACTCTTATCTGTAACAATCCCAATTTTTGGGCCCGGAAATTTTTTTTTTAAAACCCATTGGGCTTGACCCAACCATTATTAGGCTTAGGTCCCACTTAAATTATTGGGCTTGGCCCAACCCTTATTGGGCTTAGGCCCAACTTAGATTATAGGCTTGGCCCATGTATGTTTATAATAAGCACCGATGACGAAACCCGTCATATTAAATACCCGAGTACGCGTAGAAATTTATTTTTACTACCATGAGTTAGATAGACTTTTACCCACTAGTATCTTTAGCATTACCAATTATTAGGATATATAATTTAAATTACACTTATAACATACGCTACATAACAAATTAATAAGGATACCAATTTTATGAACCTAATAGCCACTAGACAACCTTGACCACATATATAAATATATACATGCATACGTACAAAGGCATATATATATGTGATCATACACAAAACTTTTATAATTATCAAAACCAATAAAATCTAATGCAAACACATAAATAAATATTTGCACACTAGTCACCCAACTTATATAAACCAACACCCACATTATATAAAAATCAACCCGTTCAACATATATAACCACATATGCATACGTAAATATACATGCATACATGCATACATATATTAACAAATCCATTAAATAAACACCTACACTTATATACAATTACACATACAACCAACACACAATATTAATCACCTACAACCAATTATTTACATTACTAAATAAAAACACACATGCATGGATATATGCATACATTCATACGACCACACACATATACATATATATACACACAACATATTTTTATATGAACTACAACATACAATTTAATTCACCAACTTTATAAAAACAACACAATATATTTATATACTAACTAATTTATTTAAAATACAAGATTATATAAAAACTAATTAACAAAATAACTAAATAATACTTATACTCTATTAAGCCTAATGTCTCCTACTACCCAACATAACCACCCCTAAACATCAATGCATGCACCTTGGAGACCACCACCTTGCTTGAAAATCTCCCCATGATCTCTCCACAATCCAAGCAAGATCTCTCTCTCCCCTCTCTTCCTTTTCTACGGCTGAAACACACACAAACACACACCACATCTCTTTTCATTTTACAATTACACTCCACAACTCACCTACAAACACTCTCCAACATTCTCTCAACTTTCAAACACCTTCTTCACTACAAAGAACTCAAAACACAGCAGCAACAATACTCTAAGGTCGACCAACATCATCAAACACAAGCCAAAAGGAGCCACGGGTCCAAAGAAACAACAACCGAGCAAACCGAAGCAAAAACCGTTCGACCCACGAAGAAGCACCGTGAGACCAGCCCACGTCCAGCCCTGTTCCAGTCAAGTTCCAGCCTCCCACGAGACCCTCATAGCACCCCAAGATCTTACAGTAACTAAGACCCCTTTAACTTAATATAAGAGCCCAAGATCAAAATTGTCACACCCTCAATTTTCCACAAACGGGGTATCCGTTAGGCGTGTGACATACCAGGATCTCAAGCCATTAGTTACAGTAACACTGACTCAATAAATTTTAACAAAAGTTTTACTTAGTCATTAACCAAAAACTCAGGATATAAAATATAGGTTTTCAAAGTTTAGCGGAAGCTTTTAAACAAACCCATTATTTAAATAAACTTGTGCTCAACAGTTTAGCACAAAACCAATAATAGTTTTCAATAAAACCAACAAGATAAATAAAGTTTCAAAACAAATTAAACGACTCATGCATGATATGTCCTACGTGCACAGCTCCTAGCCACCTGAGAAAACATACTAAAACGAGTCAACAAATAATGTTGGTGAGTTCAATGAGTTTAAGTAACAAGAGTATATAAAAATACTGAAACCGTTTAACCGATAAACATCATTACTATTGCAGGTTAGCTAGACCACCTCGTTTACTACATGAGCACGTCGAGATTAAACTGAACGATACGATAAGGTTGCCTTGTTACCACCACGACGGGTGACCAAAAGTTAAAGGACAATTTGCACCACCTGGAAACCAATCCAGCATGATGGGGTCTGCCGAACCCGTAGTACTACTCAAATTTCCCCGTTATACCCACTGTATATTAATAATCTCGACAAAAAGGAAAGGACTTTAGGGTTGGGTGGAATCATGCTCAGTAAAATAAACAGTTAGACAATAGAACTTTGTTTTATCAAAACCGTTGCCCGAAGGCCCTGCCCGAAGGCGTAAACCTCAGCCCAAGGCTGTTTAAAATCCTGCCCGAAGGCCCTACCCGAAGGTATAAAACTCAGCCCAAGGCTGTTTAAAATCTTGCCCGAAGGCTCTGTAAAATCATTTGTATGTTTTCTCCCCGAAAAATGTTTAAAAGCGGGCAAAGAACTCACCTTTGAAGCGCACAGCAAATAACAGCAAAATGCAACAAAAGAACCTAGACCGCTCTACAACCTGCTTTAATAATTATATACTAATTATTAACTAGAAATTGTATTCGTATACACATAAGATAAACGCATGCTCATTTAATCATATATTCATTCCTTCACGTACATTGTATACATATTTACACAAAATCAAGCACTGTTATTGCATTCGTATATATATAAATCTAAACTTATTCATACATACATAACTACATGTGTTGCATACATACTCACATATGTCTACTGCTGCGCATTGTTTCAAGTTGCACGTATACATTCATGTAACACCCATACATTTACAATACACAATTGAATATATATTTTCTCCACTACTTAATACTTAAACATATACGGTTTTTTTTTTCTATATCAATACATACCTACTATTGTTTAACAATTATTTACATGTATACACACATAAATCATACATGTACGTATCTCAACATCATATCATTACAATACAATCATGTATACATACAGTTTCAGTTTCTAATACACATGTCTACATACTCATGTCCATACATACATACATACACCCATATTAATCACATTCACATACACACTAATTACATCTTTACCGTCGTATTGGATCAAACACCTACGTACATACATACATACAATTTCATGGTAGAAATATACACATATATATATATCACTGTAAATGGTTGCTATACATGTATCTATAACATCTATCCCATACACACAATCATACATATACCTTCAGCGCAGACCAATACAATACACACACATATATACCGAACATTCACGCATATACATACGGTTCTATATACATCGCAACTTATATTAACATGCATACACAGCCACACACATACCTATATATATATATACTGTACGTTAGGCGCATTTTCCATACATTCATACATACAATACGTATACCCAGCACCTACGCATAATCTGACGATAACCGAACAGAATCGAAAAGTTAGTATGAGCACCGAAAACTCACCGAAACATGACGACAGAGATGATCGGAGACGAGGATGGCGGCTGTTGTTTCGCGACTGTCATCGGCTAACTGCTGATCAGAAAGGGACGATGAGGGGGGGCTGCGGCTGCAGATTGCGTCTGTCGTGTTCCCGTTTTTAGGCACCGATGAGGACGAGAGAAAGAGTCGACGATGCGTTTGTTGTTTCTGTTTCAGGCGACTAGCAGGAGACGAGACCAAAGAGATGAGTTTCTGTCGAGTGTGTGTGTGTTTTTCTTTGAATCAGCCGATGATGAGCCAGGGAAAATGAGTGACAAAAACTGATGTTTTTCATTGTGTGTGTGTGCGGCAGATTGTAGAAGATGAAGTTGGGTGTGTGGGCTTTAGGGTTGGTTCATTTAAATAACTATTTACACTATGCCCCCTTAAGCTTTACAAGATTATTTATTTAAGTCTCAACACTAATAACTAAGTTTAATGACCTACACATTAACTCTAAACTTTCTATAACTTCATTCACGAAAACGAGCCAGCAAGTTATGGTAAGAATTTAATAGAATTTAGCGAGAAAGAGTTAATGGTGTTAACCTAGAAATTACGGGTTGTCACAAAAATAAGCTCAAAAACCCAAATCATAACCCGACACGTAGCGTTTTACCGTAACCGGAGAAACCGGCGAACTCGAAATCTATCCCGAACTTGATAAACACTTTAAAACCAGTAGGTTAACCTTAAAATATGTATAAGACCAATACACACCACTAACACACCTAGAGATGAGAAGTTATAACTAAAAACCTACTTTAGGGCTAAAAGTGTCAATATAATAAAGTTGAGGGACTAAATGTGACAACACCCAAACTTTCTGATTTTTATGAAAAATAAGTTAAATACTTACTTAATTAAACTGAAATAATAAGAATTTAAGTGTTAAAACGAGAACAAACCAACGAGAACACTACAACGACTATACAACCGAAAGACAAACGCACCCGTTATGGAACGCACGTAGACTTATATATTTTAGAATCTAACTTGATTAAACTAAACATAGGAAGTCCGCTAGGAGGTAGGACTCTCACGCGAATCATTATCTAGGAAATCCTTGAGCAAAGCTACAGGTGAGTTCATGAACCCCCTTTTTACGTAATACTTTTGGGGCTGATACATACCTACTAAACTTTATTTATTTAAACTCTTTTTACATTTTGTTGTGGTGTAACACATCTGCTACTTGTCCCCGAACGTTGGTACAACTTTCGGCAGCCATTAACTTCTTGCAGGAGCCCTTTCATATGTGAATAGTACTATTTGGGAATCCCCGCGTACAGTGGCCTACCCCCCACTGAGGTTGAAAACCGTTACGCCACATGTTCAATGAAACGTTGGTGCTTAGCAGAGCACGTTAGCCCACTTTGGGTTAGGGGACTATTATTTATTGTATTCGGGTTGGGTATAATCCGAACAGGTTTGGCTACATATATTGTCGACCGTACACCATAAAATATATTGTTTTAGTGTCATAACTTTTATTAAACCATGAGCTCACCAACTTTATGTTGACGTATTTTTGGGTATGTATTTCAGGTAATTGATTGGAAGGTTATTTAGCTCGTTGATTTGAAGTTAGGGCTTGGAACGTTTTGGAGGATAGCCCACTAGTTATTTTAATATGTTTTTAAGACTGATATGCACGCACTAGACAATTTAAATTTCTATGCATTTTGTTTAAATTTCTATGCCCACGTGGACAACTTTTATTATATTTAATGAATATGTAGTTTATTATTTCCGCTGCTTATTTATGATATCAGTCGGTCATGACCCGGCCCGTTTGGCCGGGATGTGACAGATTGGTATCAGAGCCAGTGGTTCTAGCGAATTAGGTTCTTATACTAAGACACCTAGGCTTTAACCACACGATTTAGGGACTAAGATAAGATGTGAACCAAGCATTAATGTATACGTGACCTAGGCACTTAAGTAAACCCGAAAACCTTACTTGATGTGCTTACTTGTATTTGTTTACTTGCTTATTACTACTACTTTAATTTGGAGTGTTATTAATGCGTTAACTTATTTATTTATTTAATTTGATCACTAATTTGTTTACCTTTTTTTTCCCAATAGATGACAGGACGCCAAGACCGTATCTTCATTACTTTTTTTTTTATGCATTATGACATTGTAGGACCAAGTGAATTTTCGCTTGTGTCACACCGGACATTGTATTCTTACTTAACATTCTATTGTAGGACCAAGTGAATTTTCGCTTGTGTCACACCGGATATTGTATTTTACTTATTTTGGTACTTGCAATGCATAGTGGGTTTTGCTATGTGCAACTTTGGTTTATTTTACATTCTCATTTTATATACTTATTTTACATGATTATCTTATATGCTTACCTTACATGCTTATCTTGTGTGCTTATCTTACATGATTACTACGAATATAGGAGCCTTCTAAGGTTCAAGTTTTGATAAATTATTGCTAATTTTTTTTAGAATATATGTACTAATAGTGATACGCATATAAGTAATACATTCTTAAAAATACATAGATACATATCTCAACTAACCGTGCTTATACGAAAGACCTATATATATATGTATATGCCCTATTGAACGTTCGTATATACATATACACATATATATACATAAAAGCATACATGTACCTACCTGATTATACACCCAATCGCTTGAGCTCATTTACAAGCCTACATGAACATACATGAAATCTACGCATATGGTCTATGATCATGCTTATGACGAACACATTTCCTATATAGCTATGGCAAGAGGAGCAGGACGTAAGCGCGACGTTAACCAACAAGATGTCACTGACACCCAATCCCAAACACAAGACAACAGTAGCAACCACGAAAACGAAACCGAAGATAACGCCAACGACCCAACCCAATCCAACAACCCATCGCCGATGCTATCGCATAAGCCATACCCACCAGAACCGCACACGTTAACGCCAAGCGAAACAAAGATAAAGAAGGAGAAAACGATGAAGATGAGGAGAGCCAAGGGAAAGGTAAGGATGACACCAGAAAGAAGGAGATACGTGAGGAGCCGGTCGTCGTGACCGGTGTGTTCTTAGTAAACAACCATTATGCATATGTTTTATTCGATATAGGTGCTAGCAAGAGCTTTGTATCTAGATCCTTTAGGCCAAAAATTGAAATAAGGTCAACTAGGATAGAACATCCATACACGATAGAAATAGCAAACGACACTATCATTAAAGTAGACGAAACCACTAAGGGATACACACTAGAGCTAGATGACTTTAAGTTTACGATCGATCTAATGACCGTAGAACTAGGAGGATTTGACGTGGTTGTTGGAATGGATTGGTTAGCAGAAAATAAGGCGGAAATCGTATGTCATAAACAGTTGCTCAAAATCTCCATACATGGAGGGAAGACTCTCATCGTTTACGGAGAAAAGCCAGAGCAAAGAGTGAAACTCGTCTCGTGAGTAAAAGCACACCGAAGTCTACAAAGAGGCTGTATGGCTTACCTAGCATATGTCATGAGCGCAGAAAAAGATGAGAGGTGCATTGAAGCGTTCCAGTTGTGTCCGATTTTGCAGATGTATTCCCAGACGAATTACCAGGACTCCCACCCCATCGACAAGTCGAATTCCTTATTGATCTAGTGCCAGGAGCCACTCCGATTGCTAAATCACCATATCGACTGGCACCATCAGAAATGCAAGAATTGATGGTGCAACTCCAAGACCTTACGGACAAAGGTTTTATTCGACCCTGCTATTCGCCCTAGGGAGCGCCGGTATTATTAGTCAAAAAGAAGGATGGAACCATGCGAATGTGCTTAGATTATAGGGATTTGAACAAAGTAACAATAAAGAATAGGTACCCACTCCCTAGGATCGGCGATCTATTCGATCAGCTGCAAGGGGCGAATTATTTTTCAAAAATAGACTTAAGATCCGGATACCACCAACTAAGAATAAATGAAGGATACGTTCCTAAGACTGCTTTTAGAACTAGGTATGGCACTACGAATTCCTAGTGATGCCATTCGGTCTAACTAATGCACCGGCTGTTTTCATGGATCTCATGAATAGAGTATGTAAGCCTTACTTAAACAAATTCGTGATCGTGTTCATTGACGACATACTCATCTATTCAAAAAGCAAAGAAGATCACGAGGAACACCTAAGACTGATGTTAGGACTCCTTAAGGAAGAAAAATTGTACGCTAAGTTCTCGAAGTGTGAATTTTGGATGAGAGAAGTGCAGTTTTTAGGCCACATTGTTAGTGAAAAAGGAATTCAGGTTGATCCGACAAAAATTGAGGCCGTCAAGAGATGGGAAGCACCCAAAACCCCAACGGAGATAAGACAATTCTTGGGTTTGGCAGGTTATTATCGCCGCTTCATAGAAAACTTTTCAAAGATAGCAAGGCCGTTAACGACCCTTACGTAGAAGAAGATTAAATTTGAATGGAGAGAAAAACAACAAGAGGCCTTTGAGATGTTGAAACAAAAGCTATATAGCGCGCCTATTTTGTCTTTACTAGATGGAACCGATGATTTCATGGTGTACCGCGACGCTTCGCATCAGGGTCTAGGGTGTGTATTGATGCAAAGGAATAAAGTCATAGCGTACGCATCTTGGCAACTTAAGGAAAATGAGAAAAACTACACCACCCACGACTTAGAATTAGGAGCAGTGGTGTTTGCCCTAAAGATATAGAGACATTACTTATATGGCACCAAGTGCGTGGTCTACACCGACCACAAAAGCCTACAACACATCTTCGACCAAAAGATGTTGAATATGCGCCAAAGGAGATGGGTAGAACTGCTAAATGACTAAGATTGTGAGATTAAGTACCACCCATGCAAGGCAAACATAGTGGCTGATGCCTTGAGTAGGAAGGAAAGAGCCAAAGCGCTAAGAGTGCGAGCCCTTAGGATGAGCATCCAACCTGAACTAATCTCAAGCATACGAGATAACCAGGGGAAAGCCTTGGAGGATGGGAACCTCCAGAAGGAAGAATTAGTTGGAATGGAAAAAAAAAACAATTGACAAAGGATGGTGATGGAATTTGGAGGTTTGAAGGTAGAAAATGGATTCCAGTATTTGGGGAATTAAGAACAAAACTATTAAACATAAGAACCCTACATATGTGACTACAACAGGAGAATACTAGAATGACATGTGAGGTAAATTAACGATTACGGTCCGGAACGTAATGGTGAATTTACAGGCACATGAGCATTTAGGGAAATCCTAATGAGTCACCATATGTTTAAACATTTTCCATGTATGACTCGATGCCACATTGGTTGAAGTTTCTATCATATCTATGCAATATGCAAGTGTCACAACCCGTTAGTCAAAATCTATCCCTTAGATACCTAAACGAATACCCGAATCCTTCTTAATCTGCTCTTCATGTTACTCATCCTTGCAACTTCTATTTAAAATTTTAAAACTACAAAGATACCATTAGTTGGCAGACTACTTCAACTATCTCAAGCCTACTTTAAAGAAATAGCCTAGAACACATCTTCGATCGTATATGCTGAAGAGACAACAATGAAGGAGAGTAGAACTCCTCGACGCCTAGGACAGAGAGATACAATACCATCTAGGTGAAATGCATTGACGCCATTTATAGTAGAAAAGAAAGGAACAAGACCCCTTGGAATGTGCGCTTTAAGGATTAAAACTCGATAAGACTCGACAACCCAAATACGAGACACCCAGTAGGAAGTTCCTACTAAGGAGAAGCCTAAGAATCAGGAGTTGAACGTATTAGAGGAGTCATTCATAGTATGAAACGAATTAATGTGATAAGACAACACCATACAAAATCACTTATCAGTACACAAGGTTATTATGTACATCATATGTGTTTACGTGCATTCTTGAAAACCTCATACTTAGATAGTAACGTAGTACTAAGATACCAACTCGACCATAATTTAGAGGACAACACCAAGGAAAAACAATAGGGAACACCAAGTGGCTATAAACCAGTCACTGCTACAAGACAGCGTAAGCCAATTTACGAACCAATATAAGGTGATTATGTGCTTTGTGTGTTTATTTTCCTACTTGCTAGTGTGACGCTAGGAAAAACTTTGTTGCCTTAAACGAACAACCTTAATTTAATTTCAAGGACGAAATTCTTATAAGTAGGGGAGGATGTAACAATCCCGGTTTTTGGGCCCGGAAATTTTTTTTTTAAAACCCATTGGGCTTGACCCAACCATTATTACGCTTAGGTCCCACTTAAATTATTGGGCTTGGCCCAACCCTTATTGGGCTTAGGCCCAACTTAGATTATAGGCTTGGCCCATGTATGTTTACAATAAGCACCGATGACGAAACCCGTCATATTAAATACCCGAGTACGCGTAGAAATTTATTTTTACTACCATGAGTTAGATAGACTTTTCCCCACTAGTATCTTTAGCATTACCAATTATTAGGATATATAATTTAAATTACACTTATAACATACGCTACATAACAAATTAATAAAGATACCAATTTTATGAACCTAATAGCCACTAGACAACCTTGTACACATATATAAATATATACATGCATACGTACAAAGGCATATATATATGTGATCATAGACAAAACTTATATAATTATCAAAACCAATAAAATCTCATGCAAACACATAAATAAATATTTGCACACTAGTCACCCAACTTATATAAACCAACACCCACATTATATAAAAATCAACCCGTTCAACATATATAACCACATATGCAAACGTAAATATACATGCATACATGCATATATATATTAAAAAATCCATTAAATAAACATCTACACTTATATACAATTACACATACAACCAACACACAATATTAATCACCTACAACCAATTATTTACATTACTAAATAAAAACACACATGCATGGATATATGCATACATTCATACGACCACACACATATACATATATATACACACAACATATTTTTATATGAACTACAACATACAATTTAATTCACCAACTTTATAAAAACAACACAATATATTTAAAATACAAGATTATATAAAAACTAATTAACAAAATAACTAAATAATACTTATACTCTATTAAACCTAATGTCTCCTACTACCCAACATAACCACCCCTAAACACCAATGCATGCACCTTGGAGACCACCACCTTGCTTGAAAATCTCCCCATGATCTCTCCACAATCCAAGCAAGATCTCTCTCTCCCCTCTCTTCCTTTTCTACGGCTGAAACACACACAAACACACACCACATCTCTTTTCATTTTACAATTACACTCCACAACTCACCTACAAACACTCTCCAACATTCTCTCAACTTTCAAACACCTTCTTCACTACAAAGAACTCAAAACACAGCAGTAACAATACTCTAAGGTCGACCAACATCATCAAACACAAGCCAAAAGGAGCCACGGGTCCAAAGAAACAACAACCGAGCAAACCGAAGCAAAAACCGTTCGACCCACAAAGAAGCACCGTGAGACCAGCCCACGTCCAGCCCTGTTCCAGTCAAGTTCCAGCCTCCCACGAGACCCTCATAGCACCCCAAGTGCACCCCCAGTCACTCCCAACCTCAAGGTAACGGGAAAACACCCAAAAACACACTTTACGTGCACAAAACGTCCATGTTTACACACAAAGAATACCAACACTTCCCATATATTTTTGAACACCTCCAAACACTCATTTTTCAGTAACAAAAGTATCAAAAACCATAAAACCATTTTCTAAATGAAAATATACAAGTTTGACAAAAATAGTCAAACTACACCCTTTATTTTAGGAAAAACAACAACACCCAACCAACAAACTTAAAAACGTGATTTTATATTTTCTGGAGCTTCTTTATAATAAAATATGGTTACAAAATAAATTTCATGATTTTTAGAGTTGTACATTATTTATTATGCATTTTTGAATATTAAAAATGGATAAATTCACTAATATTCACAAAAACGTATGGGGAGTATAAAAATACAAAAATTTGTTATTCTTACTGTTATATATATGTTTATAGGTAAATATGACCGAATATAATTGATTGTTTATGGGTGAACTTAAAAATCAACAATAACCGAAGCTAAAACGTATAAAACAACGAAAAGATCAAAAATGTAAAAGTACCAAATTTTTATTATTTCAGTAGCTTAAATATGTTAAAAATAAGTTAGAAAATAAATTTCATAATTTTTCTAAACAAAATGTAATTACTACGAATTTTTGAATGTTTAATAGGATTAAAATACAAAAATTCGTATAAAATAATCAGGGACACTTAGGGCCAAACTTACAGAACCTAAACTCATATATAAGTATAACATAACTACTTTAAGACCTAAAATGTTACCAAAGACCTCCTAAGCATAAAACGTAATCTTAACCGAACCGAACACGTTAAAAGCACGAAACCTAAAGAAACAGGAAAAACCTGATATTTTATAATCCCAGAGGCTTTTATATATAAAAGCTAAGTATCGCAACAAGTTTCATAATTTTTATAAGCCTAACCTATTTATTATAAATTTTTGAATATAATAAAAGCACAAAAATTAGAAAAATATATTTTAAGTTAAATACCACTTTTAAACAGTAGGATATGACCTAAAAATATATTTTGAGGGATAAAAATGTTTAAAAGGATGTTTTGTAAGTAAATCGTTCAAACGTCGGTTACACGCGCATTAAAATACGAAAATGACCAACGAACCTTAAAAATCAACTTTTGGACTACAAAGCACTTAGTTACTGATTAAATAAGCTATAACCAAAATTTCAACAATTTAGGAAGTACCAATTATTTTATACAAATTATTTAAGTTTAAAAACCCGTAAACCGACAACTACTAAAATAATTTGTAGAAAATAATTGGAATACCTAAAAACCATGAAACACCATATATTACAGTAACTAAGACCCCTTTAACTTAATATAAGAGCCCAAGATCAAAATAAGCTCAAAAACCCAAATCATAACCCGACACGTAGCGTTTTACAGTAACCGGAGAAACCGGCGAACTCGAAATCTATCCCGAACTTGATAAACACTTTAAAACCAGTAGGTTAACCTTAAAATATGTATAAGACCAATACACACCACTAACACACCTAGAGATGAGAAGTTATAACTAAAAACCTACTTTAGGGCTAAAAGTGTCAATATAATAAAGTTGAGGGACTAAATTTGACAAAACCCAAACTTTCTGATTTTTATGAAAAATAAGTTAAATACTTACATAATTAAATAGAAATAATAAGAATTTAAGTGTTAAAACGAGAACAAACCAACGAGAACACTACAACGACTATACAACCGAAAGACAAACGCACCCGTTATGGAACGCACGTAGACTTATATATTTTAGAATCTAACTTGATTAAACTAAACATAGGAAGTCCGCTAGGAGGTAGGACTCTCACGCGAATCATTATCTAGGAAATCCTTGAGCAAAGCTACAGGTGAGTTCATGAACCCCCTTTTTACGTAATACTTTTGGGGCTGATACATACCTACTAAACTTTATTTATTTAAACTCTTTTTACATTTTGTTGTGGTGTAACACATCTGCTACTTGTCCCCGAACGTTGGTACAACTTTCGGCAGCCATTAACTTCTTGCAGGAGCCCTTTCATATGTGAATAGTACTATTTGGGAATCCCCCGCGTACAGTGGCCTACCCCCCACTGAGGTTGAAAACCGTTACGCCACATGTTCAATGAAACGTTGGTGCTTAGCAGAGCACGTTAGCCCACTTTGGGTTAGGGGACTATTATTTATTGTATTCGGGTTGGGTATAATCCGAACAGGTTTGGCTACATATATTGTCGACCGTACACCATAAAATATATTGTTTTAGTGTCATAACTTTTATTAAACCATGAGCTCACCAACTTTATGTTGACGTATTTTTGGGTATGTATTTCAGGTAATTGATTGGAAGGTTATTTAGCTCGTTGATTTGAAGTTAGGGCTTGGAACGTTTTGGAGGATAGCCCACTAGTTATTTTAATATGTTTTTAAGACTGATATGCACGCACTAGACAATTTAAATTTCTATGCATTTTGTTTAAAACTATTAATGGGATGAAATATGCCCACGTGGACAACTTTTATTATATTTAATGAATATGTAGTTTATTATTTCCGCTGCTTATTTATGATATCAGTCGGTCATGACCCGGCCCGTTTGGTCGGGGTGTGACATTATCCACCAAGAGAAATATATCAAAGAGATCCTCACAAAGTTTGGCATGGATGATTCTTCTCCTGAATTGATTCCATTCACCGCTCAGACATGCCTTACTTCTGATGATAATGGGAATCCTGTGGATGCTCATCGATACCGCTCGATGATCGGATCTCTCATGTATCTGACTGCCAGCCGACCTGATATTACATTCGCTGTGTGCTACTGTGCTCGTTTCCAGGCCAATCCAAAAGAATCACATGAGAAAGCTGTTAAACGCATTTTTCGTTACCTTAAGGGTTCCTCTCGTTTGGGACTTTGGTACCCAAAAGGTGGGAACTTTGATTTACATGCTTTTTCTGATAGTGATCATGCTGGTTGTAGGATTAACCGAAAATCAATCACTGGCGGATGTCAATATCTTGGTGAATGTCTTGTTTCCTGGCAAAGTAAGAAGCAAACAACCGCCTCTCTGTCCACAGGAGAAGCAGAATACATTGCTACTTCAAGCTGTTGTTGCCAAGTGCTCTGGATTCAGCATCAGATGATGGATTACGGCATCAACTTTCTTCATACGCCACTCTTTTGTGATAATGAAGCTGCTGTTGGAATCGCCAAGAATCCTATTCATCACACTCGCACCAAGCACATCGAAACAAGAATTAATGCCATCATAGACGCACAGGAAAAGGGGTTCATTGATATTATTCCTATTGAAACTAGAAAGCAAAAAGCTGATCTTTTCACAAAAACTTTTGACAAACCACGTTTTTATGAACTGATCTCTATGCTGGGACTGATATCTTTTTGAAAACCTTTATCTATGTGAATCAATTTTGTAAATATGTAAATAACTATTTCATTTTCTTCTTTGAAAATTCCGTGGGTCACTCATTTCTTCGCTCCTTTATTTTATTTTATTTCCTTTTATTTTCTCTTTTATTTCTATACAAATACATTAAGAAAAATCTGAAAAACAAAAATTTCTTATTAGATTGCTATAATATAGAAATTTTGGGGGAGATATTAAAGATTAACTATTTATAGTTTTTCAAATTTTGCTATTTCAGGATCTCCTTTTTGATTGATGTTGAAGAGACGTTGAAAGATGTCAGAAGTATTGTGTTTGGGATATGTCAGATAGGCTCAGCCCGAAAACAAAGTAAACAGTGATTGTGCAGCCAAACATAACGTTCAAGATCTCAGCCACAAGGATTATCCCCTTGACATGATTGGATTGCACAAAGATACGGGTTCTGTAAAAAATGGGTTGAGAGCGTCAAATCTTTGCCTTGATTTCCCTAAACATCCCAAATCACCCTCACCCTATCCCCGAATCGAGTTTCTAGTTTGCAAAACAAATAAAAAGCTGCTAGTGATGCTCTTCGGAAAAACCTCTGAGTGAGTTACTTGTTAACTCCTCAGAATGTATTGAGTCAAAGTGCTTAACTCCTTTGCTATACGGAAGTATTGACCTGGAGTTGGTGGATCTTCTCTGCTATACGGAAGTATTGACCTGAAGATTCACCGAGCATGCTCAAATGTTTATCTCCTCTGTTATACGTCGGTATAGACCTGGAGCTCTGAACTATTTTAGTTTCCCAAATAATAAGTCGCATTGTGTTCAAAAGAATCAATTGCTGACAAGCTCCACTCACAAAAAGATGCAAAAAATTGCACAGTGTCAAAAGAAGCTAATGCATCGATCAATATTCAAAATTTGATCCTCGAAATTCAAGCAAAGTCAATCGTATTGCTCAGATATATCCTGATGACAGAACTTGTTCTTTTTACCTAGATGTTTGTGGGGACCGAGTTGTCTGAGCTTCTTCAATTAAACCAAAAACATGATAAAAGAAGATGCTGATCTCTTGTTGAAAGGACTAAGGCATGGGTTTAAATGGGCAAACATATCTGCAATCCCGCCAATCAATGATTCTCCGGATTCTGCTCAAAACGTCATGAAAAACATATATATATCCTTCTTTAGCTTTTACTTCTTGCTTTTTCTTTCATTTTATTCTATTTTATTTTTCTTTTGTTATCTTTGTTTAGGTTAATGTCTATATTTTCGGAGCGTTGAAATCGTGGGACGTTTTCGTGGATTTACAAAGAATTTAAAATTTGAGAAAAACCAAAAACATTTTTAATTTCTCTTGTTTTGTGTCCCAGCGAATCTACTAGCGAACCTACAGGTTCGCCAGAACCTCAGGTTCGCCCGGAACCTCTTCACATCGCCGCCGTGGTTTCTTTTGACCTTTGGTCTTCGGGCGAATATGAAGTTCGCTTGTGTTTTGGTCAGCGAACCTGTGACTGTATATATATGTAGTGACAGCGAAACCTTTCACAAGTTCGCTGTCACTATTACTGTAGCCGTAACTTTTTCAATCTTTTTTCAAACGTTCGATTCTCACTCTCAACACTCACTACCATTTGCACCGTTCTTTTTCACCATCTCTGGTATGTTTTATCTTCGTTCTAATCATCACTTTATCCTTTAATCTGCTGTTAATCGCTAAATAATCCAAACGCCCCATTTTGATTCTGTGATTACGATTAAAAACAACTGATTGTGTACTTTAATGACTATCAATATGTGCTTGTTTCATGATACATGCCTGATTGTTGTTTTGATTGGTTGATTATGATGTTTTGACTGAGATTTTGGCCGTTTTTCAAAAACTAGGGTTTCCAGCGAACCTATGTGTTCGTCTGGCGAATCTGAATGAAAGTTCAAAACTTCGAGCGAACCTATGTCGTTATGCCGCCCGTGCATCAGCATAGATTCGCCCGAGTGTTTCTAGCGAACCTATATATTCGCTCGACCAAATGACTGATTTTTCATGTCAGCGAATTTATAGGTTCTGACGCCAAATCTCAGGTTCGCTCATGCAGCGAACCTGTTCATACCAGCGAATCTATTTACTGTTTTCAAAATTTTGTGTCTGATTAATTTCCGTTTATTTTTCAGGCACGATGTCCACGTTATTTTTTGAAAGAAAGCACAACATGTGTGCTTTACTGGATGAGAACCATGAAAAAGCCGGTGGGTATAGAGACTGTATCAGATGGTTGAAGTCTTCACACATTCATCACGCTATCTCCCATTCACCAACCATCTATGAGCTGCACATTAGGGATTTCTAGAGAACTGCTGTGATGAATGTGTCTGTGCAGCCATCACGGATTTGTGCCAAAGTTAGTGGTTTTGATTTGGAGTTTACTGAAGCCGATCTGGCTAGGATTTTAAGGTTAGAGGATGATATTGGTGATGAAGTTAGAATGACGGCAGAAGAGGTATATGGTGCTCTTCGGACCGCTGGTTATGAGGGTCCAATGCCTGGTGAAAAGAAGATGGAGTTCGTGAAATCCTACTTGATCAAGGAATGGAGATATATTGCCCATGTTTTTATTATGTGCTTTGATCATAGGAAGGGTGGTACTGACAGGCTGAATCTTGATTGGGCTAGAGCAATGCTTTTGTTTTGTAAAGGGCAGAAGGCGAATCTAGCAAAGCTCATATACAACTACATCCTAGAGAACATTCATGCTACGAAGAGAGATAAGTGGCTGATGTATCCCAGATTCTTGCAGATGATTCTCAATGACAAGCTGCCCAATCTGCCAGTTGCTGGGGATGTGCTGAAAATATGGGAGATGCATTCGAGGATTTTTGGAGATTGCAAGTCGGTTCGAGCTGATTGTGTTGGTAGGACTTCGTTTTTATGGGAGAATATGTACCCTGCTGATAGATGGGTACAAATACAGAGGTTAATGGAGACTGAGAGGAAACGGGGTGGTGAGAACGTAGAGGTTGTTGAGAAAAGGTTGAAGAAAAGAAAGCCATACGCTAAAGAAAAGGATTATTTGTTTGATCGGGAAGTAGATGAGATACAGGTTGAGGTTGATGCAGGTAGGGAAAATAGAACGAAGAGGAAATCTGATGTACGCTCTGAAGCTGCAAAGAAAGCGAAGCATGATATTCCGGGTACATCTACTGAATCAGTTAGTGAGTTGAAGGGAGAAACTGAAAGTCTGAAGGCTGAATTGGTGGATCTGAAAAGTAAGTATGCTGATTGTTGGATCAGAAATTAAGACTGAAGTTTACCAAATTGAAGATCCAACAGCTGTAATTGCTCTTTCATCATTTGATTCTATAAGTTTCTGTTTGGTTCAGTTTTGACTGCAACTTGGTCCATTTTGAAGTTAATTATTGCCACTAACCCAACCTGATGTTAGTTGCTCCTACTTATATTCACTACCTATCATTTTAGGGTTGAAGACAGCCTTATGACAGTCGCTATAGACGTCGTTTGCTATCATATTGGTGCTGTTAGGGGACTGTTTTGGGTTGCAAATTAAAATAATGATAGTTATATTAATTACATTTTTTTCAAAAGTTTAGTTCCGGCTAAAAATGCCTTGAGGGTGATAACTGGTCAAAAAATACCTTGATGATGATAACTCTAGATATCATATAAGAAAATTACTTTTAAATTGTTTCTATATGCACCTCTTGTCTCCTTGATAATACTATCATCTACTGGTATTTGTTAATCCCTATCTTAGTGTTCTTTTTCTTCTTCTACAATGTTAATGTTACTTATTCAGATTATATTTTTTTAGGGGTTGTGATTTGAATTCCGTGGAGATTTCAATGGAAGTTAAGAATCTTGATAATCACTACTACATGTATCGGGAATTAGTTTTTTTGGCAGCTCATACATTATCTGGAAAGATAGTTTTAGCGTATGCATTTGTACTAGCATCTTAGGTACAATATATTTTTGTATTCCGACTGTTAATCCATGTAAACTAGAAACAACCAATTTTCTGTTGTAGATGGGTCTTTAATATTATATCATATTATCTAAAGATTTAACACTTATTGTAGTTTGGTAATACTAATGGACGATTATGTTAAGGCATTGTGCATTACTTCACTCATGTACATGAAATGTTTCTGGAAAATTTGATGTTGGGCCTTTCACTTGGGATGTTAGTTTGAGCTGTTGTCATTATATATGATATTGAATGGATAAGTCATAACTCATTCATGTAAAGAAAGTGTTGTAGATATAATTTCTTTGGTTAATATAATTTGAATCTATTTTATATTATGTTTGAAGTGAGACATTTCAAACACACAGATAAGAAAACACCTAGAAACGGACAAGCTTCTGCTAGGTTACATGTAGCTATAAGTGAAACTAATTTGAACATTGAATTGTTAGTTACTTAACATGTATAATGCTCATCACGTATGTCTACCACTATGATAATACTAACCTAAAATGCTTCAGAAAAACAAACAAAATACACCTTGGTAAAAATTTATGAAATTAACACAAAACACACATAATGACGTCGACAATATCGTGGAATTTCTATATTTTTTACTTTGGAGTGTTGGCTGTGATTCCAACCAGTTTTCTTTGTTTTTCAGGCTGCATATTGGAAGATTGGGAGAAAATAGAATATGTTGATGATCTATATCAATTTAAGTGAGACGTAGGTAGCCGTGTTTAATGCTCTTATGGCTTGGTACTATTTATAATATGCTTTGTTATTTAACATAATGTGATCAGTTGGTTCAAACGGGTTCTTATTAAAACCCATTTTGTAGTAAACTGTATGGTTGCCTAACTTGTTATTTTTAAAATCAAATAACAAAACAAAAATCGAATAACAATGCTAGCTTTGATTTTAGATGAAAGTTGTACATTTGCTATGTGTTGTTGATTGTATGAACTTTTTACAGTTTGAGTAGAGATGTGTGTACTTCATGTTGTTGAGAATCTATTGTTCCCCCAATCAATTTGCATTTGTTATCAAGACATATGTGTGTGTGTGTGTGTGCTGATAGTTTAGATTGGTGGAAGATGTATTAGATGTTGAAATTTAGGCAACCTTGAGATATGTAATTTGATGGAAGAGATGAAGATGTCTGTTGTTACAATGTTGATTAAATGATGTTCAGAACAAGAAAATACACTGCATGTCATAAGTCATATCTTGTATAATTAAGGGTAAGGCAATGGGTTTGGCAAAATCTGAATCACTAAGTGTTGAATGGTTAAGAGGTCTGAACCATTAAGAGGCTCTATTAATGAGAGGGATGTTGAGGTAGAAATGCAAATGAGAGTAAAGATGTTATATGCTCTATTCAGTTCCATTTAGCATCTCTCTGTCTCTTAACCATTCAGCACTTAACTGAATCATTTAGAGACTCATTTTTTATGAAATAAACGCTTTGAATGCTGAATCTGAATGATTAAGCACTTAACTGAACCATTAAGATGTGAAACAAACAGCCCTTAAAAGTTAGTAGTTGAATAATGATTTCATTCTCTACGATGAGGTATAACCCAATTGGAATTATGCATATTTATTTAATAGTTAATGGTCATATATTGTAGTATCATAGAAGGTTTATGACCATACTCTTGGCTTATGTTTATAACCCATTTGGGTCTTTGTTATTATTTATTCGATACGTGTAACTACGAAAGGCTAATGACATGGAACAAAAAACTAATAGAACGACTTCAAAAATTATTACCAAGAAAACTAATTAACCAACATAAAACGAGTATCGCTTTATAATCTGTCGTCGTCACCGCATCGCGCAGGTATCTTCCTAGTTTACCTATATAATCACATCAAAAACAAATTAGATCAAAAAATCAACTTTTTAAAAAATAAAATTTTTTAACGTAAAACAACAACATTTACCTATATAATCAGAAAAAAACAAATTTGATCAAAAAATCAACTTTCAAAAATCCAACAAATTTTCACATAAAACCACAACATTTTACATATATTTAATCACAACAAACCAAACTTTCATCAAAAAATCAATTTTGAAAAAAATAAAAATTTCATATAGAACCACAACATTTACCTATATAATCACACCAAAATAGATTTGATCAAAAAATCAACGTTTAAAAATATCAAAAATTTTCACATAAAAGCACAACATTTACCTATATAATCACACCAAAAACAAATTTGATCAAAAAATCAACTTTCGAAACATAAAAAATTTTCATATAAAATCACAACATTTACCTATATAATCACAACAAAAACCAATTTGATCAAAAAATCAACTTTCAAAAACATCATAAGTTTTTATATAAAACCACAACATTTACCTATAAAATTACATCAAAGACAAATTTGATGAAAAAATCAACTTTTTAAAAAATAATTTTTTTACATAAAACCAAAACATTTACCTATATAATCTCAACAAAAACAAATTTGATCAAAAAATCAACTTCAAAAAACCAACAAATTTTCACATAAAACCACAACGTTTTACATATATTTAATCACACCAAACAAAACTTTTATCAAAAAATCACTTTTTGAAAAAGATTAAAAATTTCAAATAAACCACAACATTTACCTATATAATCACACCAAAAATATATTTGATCAAAAAATCAACGTTTAGAAAGATAAAAAAAATTTCATATAGATACACAACATTTACCTATATAATCACACCAAATACCAATTTGATCAAAAAATCAACTTTCGAAAACATCAGAAGTTTTTATATAAACCACAACATTTACCTATGTTCAAAGAAAAAAAAATTTGATAAAAAAATCAAATTTTTAAAAAATAAAATTTTTTTTACATAAAACCACAACATTTACCTATATAATGACACCAAAAACAAATTTGAATAAAAAATCAAATTTTTAAAAATAAATTTTTTTACATAAAACCACAACATTTACCTATATAATCACACCAAAAACAAATTTGAATAAAAAATCAAATTTTTAAAAATATATTTTTTTACATAAAACCACAACATTTACCTATATAATCACACCAAAAACAAATTTGATCAAATTATCAACTTTCAAAAACCAAAAAATTTTCACATAAAACCACAACATTTTAAATATATTTAATCACACCAAATCAAACTTTCGTAAAAAAAACAACTTTTGAAAAAATAAAAAATTTCACATAAAACCATAGCATTTAAGTATATAATCACACCAAAAATAGATTTGATAAAAAAATCAACGTTTAAAAAAATCAAAAATTTCCACATAAAATTATAACATTTACCATATAATGACACCAAAAACAAATTTGATCAAACAATCAACTTTCAAAATATCAAATATTTTCATATAAAACCACAACATTTACCTATATAATCATACCAAAAACCAATTTGATCAAAAAATCAACTTTCGAAAACATCAGAAGTTTTCATATAAAACCACAACATTGACCTATATAATCACAACAAAAACAAATTTGATAAGTTCAATTGGATCATTTTCGGCTACAAATCAAACACGGATCTATGTAATACAACAGTCAATCAACACAGAATTCATACTTAATAATTCTCTTTGTATTGATGATGAAACAATTGTAGTACAATTGTGCAGGAGAAAGAGTACAATCAACACACACACATATGATTCGTCTGTCTCTCTTTCTTTGCACTCACACCCATAACATGCTATTTATACATCAATGCATTTAGGGAAATACAAGATTTACCCTAAACAAAAACTTTGTACAAACTAAGAACAAATTAAATGTTCTAAGGAAAAATCCCTAACAGTACTCCCCTAAGATTTAACTTTGGTTTTCAATCAAAAATATCTTTATCTTTTCTTGTCATGAATCAAACTCGGTCATTCAAAAATCTTCTGGTTCTTTCTTGATGTCTAGCAACGGCTTCACAGAATGATCTTCTTGTTCTTTGATGGCTTCTGCAATGCATTCTTTAAACCTTCCTGCTATCTTTGCTTGCTTCGGCTTAGACTAGTTGGTGAGGATATCACAAGCTACCATCCGTTTTAGCGTATCAAAAGAAATACCTGCAAGGTCAACATTAGCATAAAATTCATAAGGTTTCTTCACTCCTCTTGCACGTACTTCCAGTGTTCCATTGGATGTCATACGCATAAAGTCTATCTCCTTGATATCAATCTTCACCAGATTGGCATACATCAACACTTTCCTCAGCCGAATTTTCTCAATAGCAGCACCAATAACTTCGATCATGATTTCAAAAAGTTTTCTGTCAGCCTCAGCCACTTGATTCTTCAGTTTTTCCATCTTGTTACTTATTAGATGATCGATATAAGATGGATGTAACAATTTCAGCTCGAAGGTGTAGAAAATTGTAATCATATCATGATCCCAATCATCAAAGTCACGAACTAGCTTCAACTCAAATGTATCCTCGTGATAAAAGAATTTAAGAATCGGCTTGGTTTTCTGTGAGCCATCAAATACCTTTAAGCCTGGATCCGTCACGTTATCAAAATATTCATCACAGAACTCTTCCAGATACATATCTCGCATGATGATCTTTTTCTGTTTCTTTTTTATTCAAAACCTATATCAATATCTGGACCAACCTTTGGTGAAGACTCCTTGGGTTGTTTAGACTGTTGTGTGGCAGCAGGGATTGATGCAATAGGAGCATCAACTGGATCATAAATGGGTAATACAGCTGTGACATCTGCCCCGAACTCGAATCCGAACGCCCGATTTGAACCTGAGATTTTCTAGTTTTATTTGTATTCGTATTTATTTATTTAAAATATAACGTTTCGTTATTAAAAATATGTATATAAATATGTTGAGCGTTACGTTATTTCTCGTCTTTAATATATAACGACCGGGTTATTATCCAACGAACACTAATTAAATACAAAATATAATTTATTAAACCTTCAAATAATATATATACATCATAGTTAAATATATATATATATATATATATATATATATATTTTTTACAAAGATATTAAAGGTAAATACTATTAAAGATTCAAAATAATCATCCAACGTCATAAACGAGCTAAAGTTACAAAAAACGTCACTACGTAAACAGTACATCTCAAATTGATTAGGTTAGTTGGTTAATTTCATTTAAAAACTAACTTTGGGCCAAAACTGTCACTTTACAAACTTAGATTAAAACTTATATTAACAAATTAAACAAAACCAGAAACCACAGGGACCATTAGTGTAAATTGTTACAAAACCCATCCCCAGACATCCCCCCCTGTGTTTCCGGTCGCACGCCGGCAAACCGATTCCGGCCACCTATCCTTTCGGCGAGCCTTCAAATCACGCGTTTTGACCGACTTTTATTCACCAAATCATTCCAAATCTGTTCTGAGTTATTTTCGAACCTGTATTTAACGTCTAATTACGCGTTTACAGCTAAATGACCCATTTTGATTTCGTGATTAGAAGTGAAAATCTCAATTACCAATTTTGAACCGCAATCGACGATTAAGTCTTTCCAAAACGTTCATAATCAGTCGACTAACAATTCCAACACACCAAAACATCTCATTTCACCTCTGCAATAACAAATTAATCGACCAAAAGAAAATAATTCCGGCGACGTGTGCTCTCTACTTTCCGGGCACCATTTCAGGTGAGTTTTGGTTTCGTTTTAATCCCCTTAATCACTTTTAATTCCTAAACTAATCAATTTTACCATTTCCTTTCTTGATTTCGTGTAAATCAATCGATAAACAGTCGACTTTCCTTCTATCTCGAAACCATATCAAACATTCACCATCAAGTATGTTCTATATATCAAAATGTCCGTGAGATCATGGGGATTAAAAGCCCTATGATCGATCTGCTTATGGTTAACAGATTCGAACGAATTGGATTGATCTTTGTTCTAGGGTTTATGTGGAAATGGGTATTGTTAGTTATAACATGTTAAAACAATTAAAAATCAAAATTTATAACAAAAGTCATTCTGGTCTAGTGGTCAAGCATTGTTGGTTTGTACGCAAGGTCGTGGGTTCGACACCCAATAGTTGTTTTATTTAGTTTTTACATTCTAACCACTTTAAACATTAAACTACATTTTCTAAATAAACTAAATACCACCATTTAAGTTACATATATTTTCTAAGTATTAAAAACTTATAGTTTCAAATACATATATACAAATAATAATATTTATGGTTATAAGTATTATTTTAAGAAAACTAAAAATGGATTCGCATAAAATATCTTCAATTACGAAAATACTATAACGTTTCGTATAAAATCCTAATTTGTATTTAACAAACCCACCTACACTGGTACAATGTTAGCGCTAATGGTCTAACAAACCCACCTACACTAATGGCCTGATAGGTGATTTAAACCCGGCGATTCTATACAATGGTTACTAGTTGCTATTCTGTGATACTTGTTGCTATGTTACTATGTCCCTTCGATGCTAAAACAATTTTTGATAACTTACATTCGAGACGGTTAAATGACGGTTAAATGACAGTTATCACTAATTGCACCATGAGTTGGTTCCTCATGACAAATGATTACAAGTTGCTATACAATGATGGTGTTCAATGTGTGTTCAATGTGTTCATGTGTTCTATGGTCAAAGGTTGAGTAATATGATGAAATAGCTATGCATGTAAGATTGCGCAGCATATTATGATGATCTCGGATTTTCTATACTATTATTTATCAACTGTGGTTTACTCACTAGCTTTAAATAGCTAACTTTACTTTTACATATTTCAGGTGGTGTTTTGAGACGTTTAAGCTTCGAGACATTTAGGATGCTTTTGGACCTAGAATAAAAATGGGAATTAGACATTTTAGATTGTCGGCTTTTACTTCGGTTTTAAGACTGTTTATTGCTTCATTTATGTCACAACAATTATTGCTTTAATGATATTAAAATATGTTTTTAGTGTGCCATGTGCTTTGAACTATGGATATCCAATTCTCTTGACAGCCCGGTGTTTCTGCCGCCGGGCGGGGTGTCACAGTTTGGTATCAGAGCCATGGTTATAGGGAACTAGGATAGGGTATTAGAAACACACTGACCTAGACTATAACCTAAGTGTCCTTAGTTCAAATACTTGTACTTAGAAATTCTTTTAGTCTTATTTGTTTTCCTCCTACGAACCTTTCTATGCTTTTCTTTATCTCATTTCTTATCTGATTTCGCGAAGGAGCTACAAGAAACTTGTCTGTGTGATTAGGATCTTCTCTTTGTGGAATCTCGTCATCGTCTTAAGTGAGTTTGAAACGTGAGAACGTGTGCAATCTGGAAGGGGGAACGCCTGTATCACGGACATCCTGTCTAAGGCAAAGCATTTCGTATAAATCTTTTAAAGAGACCTGTATGCTTACCTGGGGATGTTCGAGATGAGTGTGAACCTATAGGCTAAAGCACGTCTTCTCGAATACGTTGAAAAACGAACTTAGCACTTTGATAAGTCTAAAGTGTCCAAAACCCAGACACATTCCTAAGCCTCCAAAGTTTTATTTTTTTAAAATGATTCTATGATTTTCTTTCAACGATTTATAATTATTTTTGTGAATTTATTTATTAATTCAAATGTTATTCCAAATTCGTCTATTAACATTTCCAAAGTTTCTAAGTGGTTTCTATTGTATATTTCAAAGGATTCAATGATGTTCTATGTACTATTACTATTCCATTAAATCAAAATTTTGTTACACTTATAATGTCCAAAATTTTTTATGTCTCACAAAAAGTTATTTTCTATCTTATCTTGTAGAATGTCAACGAGACACGAACGACTTGCTAACACAATTGCGACCCAAATGGCTAACCTTTTGCCTGAACTGGTGAAACAACTTAATGCTGCTAATGAAAACAAAGAACCTAAGGCTCCCCATTGTACTCTTAAGTACTTCAACTCTTGTGGTCCTACCAAATTCTTCGGTACTGAGGGGGCTACGAGTCTTCTCCAATGGTACGAAAGCATGGAGAGTACTTTCGTTAATTGTGATTGCCCCGAAAACTTCAAGGTCCGCTATGCCACGAGTGTCCTACAAAAGGGTGCTCTGACGTGGTGGAATGATGAGAAACGTAGACGCGGTGAAGATGAAATCTCTTAAATGACTTGGGATGAATTCAAAACCGCTATGACTGACAAGTATTGCCCTCCTAGTGAAATTCATAAACTCGAGAGTGAATTCTGGGATCACTGTTGGGGTTATTTGAAGATGTCACTTTCCAAATATAAGCGAGTGAAGATATCGAGCATCATCACGAGCAAGCACGGGTGAAGACGTTCATAATTTGTATTTGTCTTAGAATGTTTGTGTAATCGTTTCGTGCTTAAATGCGCGTTTGTGCTTAACTGCACGTGGTTAGGTTACATTGTAAGGTGAATGGTATAGACTATAAATACCATCACCTAGGTCATTTGTTTAGAGAGTTGCATACATTTCATTCCATATCCCTTGTAACCTCTCTATTGATCTAATACAATTCTCCTATTCATATTATCATCAATCTTCATCATACTTTGCATTGATCTTCATGAACATCAATACGTGATCAGTGAGATTCCGCATCACTGATTGCAAACAACATCACCAAACAATCTCAGATCTAGATCCAAGCTCGATTCGTCTCGAACACTATCAATTGGTATCAGAGCTGTTGGGTGATCTCTGATTGTTGTTGTTATTGATGGAATTTTAGCTACCATTAGCTTTGATTCATGTTTGTGTAAAGAACTGCAAAGTTTGAGATCAATTGGTGAAGATTTGATTGAGTTTTTGAAGAAATTGTTCATGTTCGTCATATTCACTGCTCAAATTTGAAATCTGGAATTTGTTGATGATATTGAGAAATTGATGATTGAGATGTGTTAGAAATCACTATCCTAAGCTTCGTTCATAATCAAACATCACTGATTTGTTGATTTCGATCCATATTTTGTCAATTTTGTCAAAACCCACTTATTGTGTTCTTCATCAAAAATCCGGATCTGAGTGAGATTTAGCTTGATTCATGGTAGGAAAACTTTGAAGGAGTGTTAGAAACATCATTCCTAAGCTAATACAAGCATTGAATTGAACAAAAACAACAAAAATTGAAGAATTGATCTTGTGTTCATCACAATTTTGACTTTGAAAAGTCAATCTTATATGAAGATTTGAAGAAGTTTTCAGCCGGGTAAAGAAGAAATCACTGTTCAGACGGGTGAAAAGGAAGAAAAACACTGTTCAGCCGGGTGAAACACTGTTCAGCCGTGTGAAGACACTGTTCAGCAGGGTAAAGAAACTGTTCAGCCGGGTGAAACACTGTTCAGCCGTGTGAAGACACTGTTCAGCAGGGTAAAGACACTGTTCAGCCGGGTGAAACACTGTTCAGCAGGGTAAAGTCTGGAAAATCGAAAATTTCACTTTTCCAAAATTTCATATTAGTCATTTTTAGCCACCATGACTTCCCAGAAAAATCATCAAAATGACTTTGAAAATTCAAGAAAAATGTCAACGGGCATGTTACCCGTGATCCAAGAAGAAAATAAAAGAGAAAAGATGTGCACCAAAGAATGTTTTGAACAAATTGAAGAGTGCAAATTATATTCACTTTGGATTTGTGATAAACTAAAGAAAGAAGAAACCATGCACAAGAATCTAAAAGAACAACACGAAATATCTGAGCACAGAATCACATCTCTTCAAGAGTCACTCAAGAAAAGTGAACAAGAAGTTACAAATGCAAAGAATGAAGCTGAAGCATCAAATGCACACTCATCCAGTGTGATCACAGATTTGCAAGAAGAGATTACAACGTTGAAGAAACTCTCTGAAATGGTTAATTCAGAAAACAGCAGTCTGAAAACCAAGCTTCAAGAAGAACAAAAGAAATTCAAAATTCTTCAAGAAGATCACAAACTGTGTGAAGACAGATTCAAATCTCTTACACAGAATGTTGATTCAATGCTTACCGAAAAGCATAATCTGAATGTACAACTCATGGAGCTTACTGACAAACTAAACAGATCACAATCTGATCTTGTGTTTATCAAAGAAGAAGTCGAAAAAGAAAAGTCTGTTGAAAAGAAAGATGAGAGATTAGTGCCAACCGGAATTGTTGGATCACTATCTTCTCAAGAAGAAGAAGAAGAAGAAGAAAAGACACAAGAGTTTCAGTCGAAGAAGAAGAAGAAGGTTAGAAGAAAGAAGAGCAAAGCCAAGAAGAACAAGACAAAGGCCGATTCATCTGATTCTACACCACAGCTTTCTTCAACTCCAAAGTCTCAAGATTCCGAATCCCCGAGTGATTCAAACAGTGACGTATACTGTTTAATCTGTGACTCTGAAACTCATCATATCTCAGATTGTATTTACAGTCAAGGTGTCTTTCCATATAGTTCGAAAAGCAACAAGTTCAAGACTCCAGCTTCTTCAAGCAAGCTTCAACAAGATTTAGAGGTCAAAGCTTCAACTGCAAAGACTTCTCCAAAGCAAAGAAAGAAGTCTCCCTTCAAGGCTCATCAGAAGTACTGCGAGATATGTGAGATGTACAATCACATGACATCAGAATGCTGCTACAACAAGTACTGCACCAACTGTCAGATGTACAACCACGACACAATGGAATGTTACTACAACAGGTATTGTTCCTTTTGTGACATGGTAAATCACAACACATCCGAGTGCTACTACAAGCCGAGAAGGTATGTCCAAAGAAATTCATCATCTGCAAATTCTGCCAGGTATGTTTCTAATTTTAAATTCTCTGATGGTGATCATTCAAATGATTCATGGAAACCAAGATCTGTAAGAAAACAAAATCAAACAAATCCATTTTTGCATAAGCAAAATAGTCAACAAAACCAATTTTTGAAAAATAGGTTTAGAAATGACTATGACAGATCTTCCATGAATGATTCTAGATGGGTGTCCAAACCAAAGCATTCCTTTGGTCCCACACAAAAACAGTTGTGGAGAAAAACACCTGTTAAGAATCAAGATGAGCAACGTGCTTCATCAATCGATGGTCCACCAAAAGATGCAATTTATCAAGAAGTTACGTATATTGATGATTTCGGACAATCCAAGACCGCAATGGCTTGGATTTCACACTCTAACTGATTTGTTAGTGTGTTAGGGACAGTTATGGAGGCCGGTCAAACAAAGAAAAGAAGACCGTGGCTGATCCCTTATCATGACAAGATACCGAATCTTGTTCATGATGTTTTCGATGCAACTGACACCAAATGGAGTTGGAAACAAAAAGGAATCATTGCAGGATTTTTTAAAAACATTTTCAAAAATCAAACAATGATGGCAGTGCAAGAAACAGCCGATGTTTCATTTCGTTTGTTTAGATTAAGTATATTGCATGCGCTCTTCATACGTTGATAACATATCTGCCATTTTCTTTTCATTAAACTTTCAATTTTCCAAGAAATTTAAAAGTTTAGGGGGAGAAATCATTATTAAAAAAAAAAAAAAAAAAAAAAAAAAAAAAAAAACATGATAAAACCAGAAAGATCCAAAAAATATGTTGAATCTACTTGCACGTACATGAGAAATGATAGATACACTAGAGTTATTCGACGCATCATTTTTAAACAATAAAGACTGAAGCGTGAAAATTGATGTGCGAGACGACTCAGACAATTATACTGAACAAGTATATTCTTTCATGATTTAACTAAATTCTAATGAGTTTTTGTGGTTGAAACGTCTTAGTGCATGTGAAACGTTTATACAAATCAAATAGATATCTTGTGACGCAACAATATACATCGGGTAACGATGCAATCTATTCAGTGTGATGAACCGCATCGTGAGCTTCTTTGTTGTGGTATCCACAGACCTGAAGTCTCACATGAAGTCTCTTTTGAGCTTCAAGGTGCAGCAAAAGATTCCCAAAGATGGAACAAAAAGAGTCCCAAATGTGGACCGTCACCAATCAAATTCCAAAATGGAATTCAGAAGATTCCCAAGGGGAACAATAGGAAAAAGAAAAATTCCAAAAAGGAATTCAAAAGAAGTCCCAAAGTGGACCAAATCCAAATAGAACCCAAATTCCACACTGTTTATGATTGTAAGTGACCTGACGTGTTGAGTTGTTCTCATGATATTTAGATGAAGTGTATAACTTTTTAATGTGCAAGGTATGGGTCACTCAAAACTTATTCTTAATCAACCTAATTGATCATCAAGAATAGAAAAAGTAAGTGTGTCACTTCGAGCTAATTGATTTGT
Source organism: Tagetes erecta (assembly GCA_030867185.1). Classification (NCBI taxonomy): domain Eukaryota; kingdom Viridiplantae; phylum Streptophyta; class Magnoliopsida; order Asterales; family Asteraceae; genus Tagetes; species Tagetes erecta. The sequence continues at coordinate 12,174,589 of CM061497.1, forward strand.
TCAACAATTCATCACTCAATTACTTCACAATTCAAATGTCTATTCTCAAAAACTGCAAAACATGTGTTGGATTAATTGCTGGTATGATCTCATTGCAGGTTAAAGATTCAGAATGTAAAGAGAAAATTCCAAAAATATCAAAAACATTAAAAAATTCAAAAACACCAAAAAGATTGTCATTTTAATCTTTTTCTTTTGTGTTGGCAGTCTAACATGTGTTATTGATGTAGGAGTTGTTCATCAAGCAATATCTCATCCGATTGAGAACTTAATCTTTACATTGATGATAAATGCACATTATTGCCTGAGTTTTAATGTTTTTCTTTGAGTTGCAGGAACAGTTTCCATTGCAGAACAAGCTTCCACGCGACTTGAAGATGTTCCTGTTCAAGCCTGATTCCAGTCCAAAGATCTCCAAGTCAGATTGCTGAGTGTTAAGAATCCTCCTCTTAATATCTCATACACAGATCCCGTTAACCTCTAAAGCAAAAGTTGAGGGGGAGTATTCTAAGTCAAAGAAGTCTTCTCATTCTACTTCAACCGTTGAAGAAGATCCCGTTGCTGATATATAGATTCACCGGAATCTACTCTCTGCTTATTTCTTTCCATAGCCTCTGATGTTACTCAAAAGGGAGAGAAGGATGCAGATTGCTTGTTGAAAGACAGAGTTTTGGCAGCATCATCTTAGGGGGAGTACTGTTGGGTCCTCTTGAAGATAATGCATACCAAAACTTTAAGTTGCTCTCTATACTCGCCACATGAAGATTTAAGCTGATATGTCAGATTTGTAAAGTGTCATCTTAGGGGGAGTACTGTTGGGGTTATTTGAAGATGTCACTTTCCAAATATAAGCGAGTGAAGATATCGAGCATCATCACGAGCAAGCACGGGTGAAGACGTTCATAATTTGTATTTGTCTTAGAATGTTTGTGTAATCGTTTCGTGCTTAAATGCGCGTTTGTGCTTAACTGCACGTGGTTAGGTTACATTATAAGGTGAATGGTATAGACTATAAATACCATCACCTAGGTCATTTGTTTAGAGAGTTGCATACATTTCATTCCATATCCCTTGTAACCTCTCTATTGATCTAATACAATTCTCCTATTCATATTATCATCAATCTTCATCATACTTTGCATTGATCTTCATGAACATCAATACGTGATCAGTGAGATTCCGCATCACTGATTGCAAACAACATCACCAAACAATCTCAGATATAGCATCTAACTTCCTTTTTCCCTCAGCTTTGTCCATATTGACAGTTTCAGCAACAGCTTCATCGGGAACAATGATTGGTGATTCCACCCTTATGCCAATATTCGTAGTACCTCGTGCTCTAGTCAAATAAACTTTCGGTACTTGAGGTTCAGTCACTTCCAATACTTCATCTGAAAAATCTTTATCAGATGATGAGCCAGCTTTCTTCGGTTTCGTTTCCTCCAGCCATTTTTCTAACATTTCTTTCTCAGCCTCCAACGTATTGCATTCAGCTTTCAGTTCCTTGTAATCATATTTCAGATTCTCATGCTCCTCCTTCAGTTTTTCATAATCGTCCTTCAATTTCACATGTTCATCAACAAGCTTGACATGATCCTCATCCAACTTTTTGAAGGTTTTCAAATTCTGATTATGAATATCCCAGTACTCATCAAATCTTTTCTTTTTCCTTTCATTAGAAGCTTTCAATAAGTCATTTGCTTCTATCAACTTTGCAACCATCTCCTCTAACTCTGCAATTCTTTTCTCCTTCTCACTTTCTTCAACACTTGACACAAAATTTGGTGAAGACTCCAAACCTTGTTCAATGTTTTCAGCAATTTGGGATGATGTGGTGGGTAGATCAACAAGTGTAGGATCAGTAATGCCAGCATCAGCTTCCTCAACTATCTGTGCAATAGTTTCAGCTTCGGCCATTACCTCCTGAGCGATCTGAAGTACATCTATCTCTTCAGGCTCTACAATCACAGGCTCTTTAACTGGTTTCGACCTCTTTCTTCTAACATACTGAATAGAGATATCCTTTGAAATTTCAGCAACTTCTTCTTCTTCAACAGAAGCAACCTCAACAGGTTCTTCTATTACCATAGGCTCAAAAACTTCAACATTCTCTACATCCAAAGTCATTGGTTCGGCCTTTTCAACAATCTCTGCCTCCTCTGAATTAGATTCAGATTCAGCACCATCATTACCACCATCATCATGTTCATCATCACCATCACTATCTTCATCATTATCACCATTATCATTATCATCTTTTTCTTCATCTTCTGGATGACGAGCAAAGTACTCGTCATCATCTAACAGGTTATCAGGCACCTCATCCACTAGGTCCTGTGGATTAACTATCTCACCATTAGAAATATGATAATACACTCCTTCAACATCTTCTTCATTGTTGGCTATATCTCTCATATAGTCAAACAACTCTACATTAGGCACATTCCCGATACTCATCTTTCTGTAAGATAAATCGTTCATGTCCTCAGTGTATAACATACCTCCAGCATAACCTTCAGATCTGATGATAGGATAAGCAATGTTGATCATCAGTTGTAAGAATCTTGGGTACATAAGAAACTTAAACCTCTTGCCCTTCACCAAGTTAAAAACAAAGCCATTCATGATCCATCTCGACATATTAAATGGCTTATTCTCTGCTATGGCAACAATCGGTGATGCAATGTCTGATGGGAAATTATCAAAGCCTGCACTCCTCCTGGACATGCATTGTTGCACAACATAGCATAACAGCTTATACTTCTTTCCCAATTTTGCCCTATAAAACTGTGATTTTGGAAATATAGGTGGGTGACCCATATTAACAAAACATGATTTGCACTCGTCCATTGTCAACTCATCATTCATCCCAATCTCATCTTCATCTATTCTCAGGGCATTTCTGATAGCTTCTTCAGAAACTGTCAGTACCATATCTCTAGTTATGTTGCCTCGAACAACAGTAACACCATTCTCTTCTCTAATGACCTCTGCTGTCCTCCAAAAACTTTTAATCAACCTTGCATATATGACCGGTTTGGCACACATAGCATACACATATTTGGTCTTTTTGATAAACTTGATCATATCTCGAACAACAGTAACACCATTCTCTTCTCTAATGACCTCTGTAACCGTAAAACAACATTCATCTAAAACTGCCACCAAATTGTGTTTAGGCTCAAACTTGAGATTCTCCATCTGTTAAAACACAAACAAACACAAAACAAGACAAATGTGTTAGATTCTTCATTAAAACATATCAAAATTTTCATAAGTGTTTGAATAAAAGTTAGAAAGCAAAACATTCACATAATCATTTTAAATTCTAAATTGTTCTAATAACCTGATTTTCATCATTTTAATCAAACAACTTTGAATCTTAAAGATTATACTTCATGTTTCAATTTTAACAGTTAATCACTTAAGACATAATTTTGACATTTTTATGATGAAATTGTTTATCATGTTTTGGTTCAGTTTTAACAAGTATTGATCACTTTTAAACAGATGTTTCATCATTTTGATGATTAATTTTAAGAGCTTCAAAGTTCATCAATGGCGATTTTATCAGTTGTCACAATTTTAATTGATTCAGTTGATTTTAAGGTGTTTTGGTGCAAATGAGTGATTGATTGTTGATGATCGACAGATTTTAACCGTAAAACAACATTCGATTTTGGTTTTAACACACAAGATCAAAGTGTCGATTCAATGCTCAAAACACTGTTCATCATCGTTTTTCTTTTTAACAGTTGATTTGCAGGTCTATCAAGGTCAAAAACACTTAATCACTACCTTATCCAATCGATCAACCTTGTTACAGAGCAAACGATTGAATATGATAACAGACGATTTAAGTACAGAGTGTTTGCTTGAAAGTGAATGTGTGAAATGATAAGTGTTTGTGAAGAGGCGGGTTTTTGTATCGTCAAAAATTTAGGTCAAACTTGAGGTGCCGGGTCAACAAATTGGACGGGCAAGTTTAAAAAAGCCCAATAAGCCTTGTCGGGTCAAGCATTGTTGATCCGTGTCAAGATAGTGGTGAGAACGTGGCCTACAATGATCGTTTTTCCCAGCTTAGTACCTTGTGCCCTAATATGGTTACTCCCGAATCTCGTGGTATTGAGCAATATATCGGGGGCTTACCCATGACTATCCAGGATGCGGTTTGGGGCAGTAAGCCCGATACCGTGGGTGAGGCAATGACTTTGGCGGGTCGTCTTACCGAAAATCATGTGCGGGCTGGTACGTTGACTCGAAAGGGTAACAAAAAGTTCAAAGGTTCTTCTAGTGACGATTCTAAACAATCCGAGGACGATTCTTATAAGGGTTTTAAGCCCGAATCCTCATTCAATTCCAAGAAGCGTAAGAACAATTCCACTAATTATGTAATAACCGCTCCTGCTCCTCCTATGGCACCGCAAAGAGGTAATGATAACCGTAAGCCTTATACGGGGTTCTTGCCCAAGTGCAACCAATGTTCTTTCCATCATACGCCTCAAACTCCATGTCTTAAATGTTTAGTCTGTCAATGTTATGGACATCTGGCTAAAGATTGTTGGAATAATAATAACCGGGGTAATCAAGGTCCTGCTTGTTTCAATTGTGGCGACCCAACTCATTTCCGCAACAATTTTCCTCAACCTATCAATGTCAACGTGAATACCAATGCTAATGCAAATCAAACTGGTCGTGCTAGAACTTTCTATATCAACGCTAATCAAGCTCAAGCAAACAATGACGTGGTGAACGGTATGGTTCCTCAGGAGTAATCGTTACGTTCCAGTTTAACTTGATTCGGATGCTGATAATAGTTTTGTTTCATTAGAGTTTGTTTCATCTTTTGCTATTAATAATCTTTATGTAATGAACGAGAAACAGAGTTTTCTATTAAATTGTTATATGTATGGTGCGAACTTAAATTTCAAGGTCATAATTTCTTCATGTTATCCCTTTCCTATGACTCTTGGTAACTTCGACATTTGAAACTCTTGTCTTACATTTAACTCAAAATATATGTGTGAGTGTTATGATGTGTGTTGGGCTCGTGTTAATATAAAGACAAAGAAAGATGACTCTTTCCGTATGTGCATTGTTATCGCGAACTTAATAATCTTGCTTTCAAAAAGATAAATAAATAAATAACCTATTTTCCATTTTTGAAGAAATGTTAATCTTATAAAAATGCCTTGTGCCTCTCGGTGAAATTTAAACCAACGAATCTATTTAATTTATTGAACGCCTATGAGAAATTAAGTATCGTGAGGTTGAGCCGCTCAAGCATATTCGGATATCAATAATAAATGTTTGTTCTAAATCAAAACGTATACTTGAGCTACTTGAGAGCGTGAGGGCCAAATGAAAGCTTAATCTCTGCATTCTTTTGCTTCACCTTCTTCTTCTTTGGTTTGAGCAAATTTCGGGACGAAATTTATATAAGGATGGGAGACTGTGACATCTGCCCCTAACTCGAATCCGAACGCCCGATTTGAACCCGAGATTTTCTAGTTTTATTTGTATTCGTATTTATTTATTTAAAATATAACGTTTCGTTATTAAAACTATTTATATAAATATGTTGAGCGTTACGTTATTTCTCGTCTTTAATATATAACGACCGGGTTATTATCCAATGAACACTAATTAAATACAAAATATAATTTATTAAACCTTCAAATAACATATATACATCATAGTTAAATATATATATATATATATATATATTACAAAGATATTAAAGGTAAATACTATTAAAGATTCAAAATAATCATCCAACGTCATAAACGAGCTAAAGTTACAAAAAACGTCACTACGTAAACAGTACATCTCAAATTGGTTAGGTTAGTTGGTTAATTTCATTTAAAAACTAACTTTGGGCCAAAACTGTCACTTTACAAACTTAGATTAAAACTTATATTAACAAATTAAACAAAACCAGAAACCACAGGGACCATTAGTGTAAATTGTTACAAAACCCATCCCCAGACATCCCCCCCTGTGTTTCCGGCCGCACGCCGGCAAACCGATTCCGGCCACCTATCCTTTCGGCGAGCCTTCAAATCACGCGTTTTGACCGACTTTTATTCACCAAATCATTCCAAATCTGTTCTGAGTTATATTCGAACCTGTATTTAACGTCTAATTACGCGTTTACAACTAAATGACCCATTTTGATTTCGTGATTAGAAGTGAAAATCTCTATTACCAATTTTAAACCACAATCGACGATTAAGTCTTTCCAAAACGTTCATAATCAGTCGACTAACAATTCCAACACACCAAAACATATCATTTCACCTCTGCAATAACAAATTAATCGACCAAAAGAAAATAATTCTGGCCACGTGTGCTCTCTACTTTCCGGGCACCATTTCAGGTGAGTTTCGGTTTCGTTTTAATCCCCTTAATCACTTTTAACTCCTAAACTAATCAATTTCACCATTTCCTTTCCAGATTTCGTGTAAATCAATCGAGAAACAGTCGACTTTCCTTCTATCTCGAAACCACCACCATCAAGTATGTTCTATATATCAAAATGTCCGTGAGATCATGGGGATTAAAAGCCCTATGATCGATCTGCTTATGGTTAACAGATTCGAACGAATTGGATTGATCTTTGTTCTAGGGTTTATGTGGAAATGGGTATTGTTAGTTATAACATGTTAAAACAATTAAAAATCAAAATTTATAACAAAAGTCATTCTGGTCTAGTGGTCAAGCATTGTTGGTTTGTACGCAAGGTCGTGGGTTCGAAACCCACTAGTTGTTTTATTTAGTTTTTACATTCTAACCACTTTAAACATTAAACTACATTTTCTAAATAAACTAAATACCACCATTTAAGTTACATATATTTTCTAAGGATTAAAAACTTATAGTTTCAAATACATATATACAAATAATAATATTTATGGTTATAAGTATTATTTTAAGAAAACTAAAAATGGATTCGCATAAAATATCTTCAATTACGAAAATACTATAATGTTTCGTATAAAATCCTAATTTGTATTTAAAACCCTAAAATCCCAAATCCGATACCCTAGATTTATCTTGTTTTGATTCTTGTTGCTATATTATTGTTTCGTTTCTAAGTTAGGGGTTTTCCCAATTAATTAGGTCATACTAATATTTGGGCAACCCTCGGTTCGTTATTGTTTGCGTTACTATTGTTTCGGTTACTTTCACATTTCAAGGTGAGTAAATTCACTCCCCTTTTTACTTTTACATTTTGGGGCTGAAATGTGTTCTATTACAATACAATGTTTTCTATTTTCTATTTGTTTTCCAAAAGAGATCATAAAATATGTTAATCTAGTTCGCGGCTTGATGCAATCTTATGTGATAGTTTAAAGTAGTATATTACTTGTAATTTCCACCGGTACAATGTTAGCGCTAATGGTCTGACAAACCCACCTACACTAATGGCCTGATAGGTGATTTAAACCCGGCGATTCTATACAATGGTTACTAGTTGCTATTCTGTGATACTTATTGCTATGTTACTATGTCCCTTCGATGCTAAAACAATTTTTAATAACTTACATTCGAGACGGTTAAATGACAGTTATCACTAATTGCACCATGAGTTGGTTCCTTATGACAAATGATTACAAGTTGCTATACAATGATGGTGTTCAATGTGTGTTCAATGTGTTCATGTGTTCTATGGTCAAAGGTTGAGTAATATGATGAAATAGCTATGCATGTACGATTGCGCAGCATATTATGATGATCTCGGATATTCTATACTATTATTTATCAACTGTGGTTTACTCACTAGCTTTAAATAGCTAACTTTATTTTTACATATTTCAGGTGGTGTTTTGAGACGTTTAAGCTTCGAGACATTTAGGATGCTTTTGGACCTAGAATAAAAATGGGAATTAGACATTTTAGATTGTCGGCTTTTACTTCGGTTTTAAGACTGTTTATTGCTTCATTTATGTCACAACAATTATTGCTTTAATGATATTAAAATATGTTTTTAGTGTGCCATGTGCTTTGAACTATGGATATCCAATTCTCTTGACAGCTCAGTGTTTCCGCCGCCAGGCGGGGTGTCATAACAGCATCAGCTTCCTTATCTTACTGTACCTCAGATTCAGCTTCAGTAGCAACTACCTCTCGAGCAATTTGTAACACATCAATAGGTTCAAATACATCTTCAACTGCCAACTCTGGCACAATCACATCTTTAATAGTATCCTCAAACTGTTCATCAACAAAAATATTCTCAGCCATAACTTCTTCTTCATTCGAATCAGATTCATGTACAACTTAATCTCCTTCATTATTACCACCGTCATCATCTTAATCATTGTTTGATTCACTATCATCATCAGTATCATCACTACTTGACTCATCATTTTCAGATTCATCCTCATCTTCATTACTATCAACAGACTTCAATGCATCAGGAATATCATCCACAATCTCCATAGGATCAAACAGTTCACCTTGAGCAATGTGATGATATTCTACACTTATGTCTTCTTCTTGATTCGCTATATCTCGCATATAGTCGAATAATGCAACGTCTTCTATATTTCCCATGCTCATCTTTCGGTAAGATGAAGCATTCATATCATCAGTTTTGAATATTTCTCCATCTACTCCATTATCTTTGATCAAGGGATGCGCTTCATTGATACTTAGTTGCAAAAATCTCGGGTACATGAGAAATTTGAACCTTTTACCCTTCACCAGATTGAAAATAAAACCCCTTCATGATCCATCTAGCCATATTAAATCTTCTATTCATGGCTATAGCGACAATTGGCGAAGCAATATCTGACGGAAAAGTATCAAACCCAGCACTCCGTTTTGATAAACAATGTTGGACAACATAGCACATTTGTTTCCATTGTTTGCTCAATCTCGCTCTTACGAACTGCTGTTTTCGAAATATAGGAGGATGTCTCGTATTTACAAAGCACTGTTGACATTCAGCAGTCGTATATTCATCCAATACTCCATTCTCATCATCATCCAAAAATAGAGCATCACGTATGGCTTCCTCAGACACAGTCACTTGTAACTGTCTGGTAATACTCTCACGAACCACAGACACTCCTTCTTCATTAGTAATTACTTCAGCTGTCTTCTAGAAGGATTTGATCAACCTCATGTACACAATAGGCTTTGCACACATGGCATAGACATATTTGGTTCTGAGAAGAAATCAGATCATCTCCTGATATCTATCAGCTTTAGTAATAGAGTCATCTAGCATAGCCACAATATTGTGCTTAGGCTCATACTTGAGAGTATTCATCTGAAATCAGATACACATGTGTTAGAAATCAGAAATGACAAGTAATCAAATTTGTCCAACAAGTAGTTCAAATGTAGTAACATAATATAACAATTAAACTTAGTACATTTAATACTTTGATTAAAAACAATTTAACAAGATCATTTTGTTTGAAACCTTTGTACATCAATGACATAGTTAACTGTTGTATCAGATTTTAACTTGTCAACACTTAATCACTTATATAAAAAAATTAATTCATGAATGATTTTTTCTTGATGGATTAAAGACATGTTTTAGCATCGGATTGACATCTGAAACATGTTTTATGACATTGAATACACACTAATGTTCTTTGATGTTCATGATTAACAATGGCGGTTTCGAAGTTTAAAAACTTGATCCTTGATTCTGTTCATTTAGGTGATGTGAGATGATTCAAAAGACGATTGTTGGTTATTAACAGTTGGATTAACCTATTTAACCATTCGATTTGAGTTTTTAAGCACAAAATCAAAGTGTCGATTCAGTTGGATTTTAACTGTTCATCATCAAACTTTGAATTAAAGGTCGAAATGATGTTTAGTGATGACGATGATGATTGATTTTGGTGTAAATACCTTTTTCAATCTCAAAAGTTTGATATAGAATACAAGATTGAATAGGGTATATGAGGGTTTTGAAATAAGAGAGTATGATCGAAGGTGTTTATGAGTGAAATGATGTCAAGTGTTTTGGAAGTGGGTATTTATATGATGATGTTGAGATGGCAGAAATAGGTTTCAAATTTGGGACGGGTCAAAAATTTCAGACCGGTCAATATACACTTAGACGGGTCAACCACTGTTTGGTCGTGTCATGCACTGTTTGGTCGTGTAAAATGATGAACAATGAGTTTTAACATACAAAAACACTTAGTCGGGTCACACACTGTTGAGACGTATCAACCACTGTTGAGTCATGTCAACACTGTTGGGACGGGTCAAAGTGTTAAATTTCCACTTAAAGCTTGGTCGTGTCACAACTGTTGGGACGTGTCAAGCACTGTTGAGACGTGTCAGCGCTTGTTCAGACTTGTTCATCAGATGGGATTTGAGATGGGTCAACACAACATAGACGTGTCAACACTTCTAGTGGTGTCAAACTTGAAACAACAATATTTCACAAGTCTTAGTCGGTTCAACACTGTATAGGCGTTTCAACTGTTGAGTCGTGTCAACATATGAGACGTTTCAACACTTTCAAGTAATTATGCAACATTGTTTGGATGTGTCAACTGTTGAGTCGTGTCAACATCTGAGATGTGTCAAACATTGCATTTTTAAAGCATAAACAACTTGAAACGACTACACCTTGAATTAGTGAATTTTCTTCACCCGGCTGCACAGTAGCAGTTTCAACACTTAACCATTTTTCAATTTTCTTCGACTGTTGACTTTTTCAACTGCATTTATTGCATCTGCACACATTCTTGACAAATTAATTAGACAAGACAACCTTAATTAGGGTTTTGCAATTAGTTTTCAATCATGAATTAGGGGAACAAATTAAATTCTCATTAAACACATTCATCAACACTTATTATCAAAAATTTTAATTTATCATTCATTTTTTTATTTTCCGGTTTTCACAAAAATTTTGCACCACCAATATTTCAATATCCCGAAGCATTTTAATGAAAAAATAATCACAAGACCTTGAGTTTGTTTTTATCATAAACAACACTTTTGCCTTCAAAAATCACTTGATCCTTTCATTCAACACTGTATTTTTGATAGTTTTCTAATTTTTCTTTTTCTTTTCAACTTATTTCTCCCCCTAAACTTGAAATTTCTAGAATTTTAAGTTTATTACGAATGTCGTTGGAAATTAAAAAATCCACATGCCTGCACACACAAAGCACACACAATAAAAATAAATACGAATGCAATTCAATGAATCGATATATTGCAGTGAGATCATACCAAACCTTATCTAAACATGTTTTGAAAGTTTTAGAATAGACATTTGACTAGTGTTGGATTGAGTGATGATATGAAAACATATCAATTAGCTCTAGTTGGCACACTTACTTTTTCAGTGTCATGATGAGATTAAGCTTCGATTAGAATGAGTTATGTGACCCACATGTATACATATGTCAATCTATTCCCTTATCAGCAACAACCAGAATGCATTTACACAAAAACCTGGTTACTTACAACATAACCAGTATGGAATGTGTTTTTCTATCTTATTGGGATTTGGTTCACTTTGGGACTTCTTTTGGAATTCCCTTTTGGAATTATCTTTTGGTTTTGTTCCCGTTGGGAATCCTTTGAAATTCCATTTTGGAATTTGGGTGATGGTCCATCTTTGGGACTCTTTTCTGTTCCACTTTGCATGGGAATCTTTTGCTGCACCTTGAAGGTCGAATGAGACTTCATGTGAGATTTCAGGTCTGTGGATATCACAACAAAGAAGCTCACGATGTGGTTCATCACACTAAATAGATTGCATCGTTACCTGATTATGCTTAAATAACATCACTAGAGGTTCATCAAACGAAATATATTTAGACATGTATGACAATGGAACGTAACACAAAGATCATTAAGATTTAGATTTTTCAACAATGAACTTACTTTTTCAGTCTAATTGCCTGAGCTGTCTCGCTCATCAAGTTACACTTATCAGTCTTTATTAATTGAAAATGATGTAGCAGATAAAACTTAGTGTATCTATCATTTCTCACTTTTTGCAACACAAATTGCATAAACAAAATGACATAGGAATCAATAAATGACAACGACTAATTATATTTTTGGATTTTATATTTTGTTTTTCATGAAAATAGAAATTAATCATGATTGATTAACCCTATGGATTGAATTAAAAATTCAAACCGTCCTGACAAGAAGGATTAGGTGAAAAGATCTACCGGTTGTTTGTCGGTATGAACATTAATCAAAATTATTAGACCTTTTTAAGAGTTGTCTCTGAGAAAATGATATCGAATTTGGATATGTTTTGTTTTTGAGTGTTGAACATGATTAGCGGTAATGAACATAGCAGCAATATTGTCTATGTAAATAGGAGTTTTGAGAAAATTAATCCCGTAGTCAAGCAACTGATTTTGTAACCACAAAACTTGAGAACATCCCGCAGATGCAGCAATGTACTCTGCTTCAGCAGTGGATACAGAAACATTGGTCTGCTTTTTGCATTGCCAAGAAACAAGACGAGGACCCAGAAATTGACAACCACCTGTGGTTGATTTCCTGTCAAGAGAACAACCACCAAAATCACTATCAGAATAACTATATAATTCAAAATTGCCTTCATATGGATACCATAAACCGAGATTTGGTTTCCCCTTGAGATATCTGAATATACGTTTGACAGCAATGATGTGTGACTCTTTAGGATCTGACTGATATCTGGCACATACACATACATCATACATGATGTCTGGTCTTGATGTAGTGAGATACATCAGTGAACCGATCATTGATTTGTAAAGTGTTTGATCAACAGATTTGCCTTTTGGATCAGGTTGGATCTTGTAGTTGACATCAGAAGGAGTTCTAATTGTTTGACAATCTTGCAGCTTGAATTTCTTCAGCAACTTTTCAAGGAACTTTGATTGGTTGATAAAAATTCCGTCTGCTGACTGGTTAACTTGCAATCCAAGGAAGAAATTGATCTCCCCCATAAAACTCATTTGTAATCTGGATTTCATAATTTCTTCGAACTCTTTGCACATGGATGAACTGCTTGATCCAAAGATGATATCGTCCACATATACTTGAACACACAGAAGATCTTCATTATCCCGCTTCATGAATAAAGTTGGATCAATATGACCTCTTGAAAAACCATGTTCTAGTAGATGCTTTGATAACGTCTCGTACCAAATTCTTGGAGCTTGATGTAAACCGTATAAAGCTTTGCTTAATTTGTATACACGATGTGGATATTCAGGGTCTTCAAATCCTGGAGGCTTCCTGACGTACACATTTTCTGTGACATCTGCCCCGAATCCGAATCCGGACGCCCGACTCGAATCAGAAGGTAATTATCTTTTATCTATATCCGTATTTAATTTCTTTAAAGTGTAACGTTCGTCATCATTATTATAAAATATATCTATACTACATTAATAAGCAAATTACATGGAAAAAATAGTCATTTAACAAATTCCTTAAATTTCAACATCTGACCATCACAAATCCATACCCCCCCCCCCCTTAAACCCACCATAGGGTTTTGATTCCTCTCTCAGTGTCACTCTCACCACTCTCCTTTCTTCCTCTTCAGTCTCTTTCTCTCTTAGGGTTTGGTGGATCTTCGTTTCACCAGTAAATCTCGACGGTGGCAAGATGGAAGAAGGTGAAAGCGGTTGCCATAGAACTGAGCGATAGAGGTTGGATCTATATGGTTTGCGATTCCGGTATGTTATCGTTCAATATTGTTTGCCAGCTTTTAACTGATTGTTTATTTTGTTTGCTTCTCTTTTGGTCTGTTCATTGGGTAATGTAATCTCTAACGCGATGCACTCATTGTTCACGGGAAATACATGTTATGAGGCTCAAGGTACGAGTTTCTGGTGGTGGTGCACTATCCAGGCTCATTATTAATAGGTTTGGTTTCTTTGATTAGCTTTTCGTTAATAGAAGTTATAGTTGTCTATAACTTGTGTAGTACCCCTAATTAAGCTGATTAAGCTGTGTAAGTACCCCTAATTCTACACCAAAATTGGTTCTTATTGGTTTTTCTTGTGTATTTCAGGCGATAAAGAAAAAGAAACTCACGGTGATGGTGTTGGTTGTGTACTACTTAAGGTAAATTGATGGATTTTAAATATAATTTCATTTGTATGCATATTAATAGTGTATTTGGTTATGTATTAGTCATTTGAAATTACACCAATAACATACTTTGTTACAAGTAGGTTATCTTGAAATGCCCATTCATATATAAATTTAATATTGTTTTTAATTCAATAACATAACACATAAGCTATCAACAATTTGACTTCAAATACATTTAATCTTATCGAGGTCCGGTTTTCACTTTTTTGTCTACTTTAGAGGTTCTAGAATGCCCCTCATTTAGTTGAATGTCGTTCTATTAATTCCTATATGTTTCTGAAATTAACAGTCATATTTTTTGGAAATTGAACATAGTTTTCATAAACATGCTTTAAAGGTCGGAAGTTACACACCAACGCAACTCTGATTCAGATGAACTGGTGTACACTGGTGGTTGAAGAAAAGCTCGGTACCGTTCCACATGATCCATGGAACCTTAATCAATGTCTCGGAAAAATTTTCTCAGCAATGATAAGAAGTTTGAGTTTCTGGCTGATGGACATCATTATCATCTCTCTTTGCAGCAATGAGGACCTTGAGAGAACTAATATCAAATGCATCTGATGTAAGTTTCCATTTAATGTGGATTAGTTAAGAATAATATACAGGTTTGATGTTGTCGTACATTCAATGTGGATTAATTAAGAATAACATACAGGTTTGATGGTGTTGTACATTCAGCTGGACAAGGCTGTTGTTAAACTAAAAATATTTAGAACCAATTACCCAAAATATGGAGCATGTGTAAGTTTCTACTGACCACTATAATGTGTGATATATGATGTGTCTTTCATGGTTTGTTGGCTACTAATTCACTTAAGTGAAATTATCATGTGTAATGTGTTAACTATTGTTCAGTTGTATTGTTTATTAACATCATGTTCCTTCGTTTTTTGGCGCCATAGCATGTGTAGGCTTACTGGAGTCAACACAATCTCTAGCTGTTGTTGTTGGGTAAGATAAAACATTACATTTTCAGGTTTTTTTGTTGTA
The DNA here is from genome assembly GCA_030867185.1 of Tagetes erecta. Lineage (NCBI taxonomy): Eukaryota > Viridiplantae > Streptophyta > Magnoliopsida > Asterales > Asteraceae > Tagetes > Tagetes erecta. Next base: position 12,189,697 of record CM061497.1, read on the forward strand.
TTTATAGTGGTTACCCATGATTTATGATATATCTTTCGTGGTTTTGTTGTTGTTAATGCACACTCATCTATATTACCACATGAAAGTTGTTTGATATGTGTTTTCCAATATTATTCCATGTGACAAGTGTAATATGTTAATTTTGTTGCGGTACTTTGTTGTCCCAACGAGGTCTTTCAATAGTTAACTTGAAGCTATAAAAGTTGATTATATAGTAAATACTTCTTGCTAGCGTTTTGTTGTCCAAAAGCATGTTTAAAGGGTATTTTGGAGTTAAATAAGTTGAGCCAATAGATTGTAAGTTGATTGCCTGACAAAAAATGTAGTAATGAGTTAATTAACTTGATTATGTGTGTTTAAAATAACTTCAAATGAGTTCAAAGTTTTAAAGGTTTTTTTATTGCCTTTGCTTTAGTGTGCTAACTTATTAACATATGTTTAACTATGTATAAGATTAATTGTCCCTCCGTTCGCTTCCATCTGTATTGTGTTTATTATCTGTGTATTAAATAACATTTCATAGCTGCTTCCGACCATTTGTATTTGTGATTCGTGATATCTGTCTTTTTGATAATTCGGAAAGTTATGTTACATGTTGAATGAAATCTGACTGCTAAATTTATGTTTGATGATCATGTGACGTGTTTCTTCTTTTCCCTTTGGTTTAGTATACCTTACGTTAGATGCAACTATGAAAAAAGACCTACACGTTAGACTGATATGTATTTTGGTTTTCTCACTCATGTGACTAACTTGAAAACTTTTTAGTAGAAACATACAAACTTTGTAAAAAGTGATAAGATACAATATGATCCGATAGAATTAATAAACTAACAGAAATATTTGACCTCCGTATGAGTTTAAATCCAGAATTCACTAGCTTGAATCCACTTTAGCGTAGTACAAATTGAATTCTCAAAAGCATATGAGAATGGAATTCATAAATCTAATTCACTATCTTTTACTTTTATGTTTATATTTTTTTTCAGCAAGAAGAATAGGCCTGGGAGTGTTTATTCATAGGAATAAGACCAACCTTATTATTAAATTTCGCATATGAAAGTAGTTTTATTTTTATGTTAATATATAGTGTTTGACCTTCCGTACAAACAGAGACATCTGTTACTATACTCTTTTCTTTTTGGGAATTTGAACAAAAAATTTGCAGGTTCTTTTCCAAAAACGGGGTATCCGTTAGGCGTGTGACATACCAGGATCTCAAGCCATTAGTTACAGTAACACTGACTCAATAATTTTAACAAAAGTTTAACTTTGACAGTTTTCCAAAACTCAGGGTAATAAAATGTAAGTTTTCAATTTCAGCGGAAGCTTTCAATTTAATACAAATGTCCAAACCACTTGTGCTCAAAAGTCTAGCACAAACAAATAAAAATCCATGTGCTCAATAGTCTAGCACAATTAAATAAAAACCTCTGTGCTCAAAAGTCTAGCACACAACCCAATAGAAGTTTTCGAAAAAACTAATAATGTAAATAAAAGTTGGTAAAAATGTCAAAGTGACTCATGCATGAAATGTCCTACGTGCACACCTCCTAGCCACCTGAGAAAACATACTGAAAATGGTCAACACATGGTTGGTGAGCTCAATGAGATATTTAACAAAAGTATTTAAATATCAAAACAGTTTAACTGATAAAGTTCATTTACTATTGCTGGTTTGCAAGACCACCTCGCTTACTACATGAGCACGTTGAGATTAAACTGAACGTTGTGTTGTCTGCCTTACTGCCATCAAACCAGATGACCAAAAGTTCCAAGGACAATCTGCACCACCTGGAAACGAATCCAGCATGGCGGGGTCTGCCGAACCCGGTAGTACTACTCAAATTTCCCCGTTATACCCACTGTATATTAATAATCTCAACTAAAGGAAAGGACTTTTGTTGGAACGTTTATGCTCAAGTAAAATAAGCCATTAGACAATAGAAATTAGTTTATCAAAACAGTTGCCCGAAGGCCCTGTCTGAAGGCATAAAACGCAGCCCAAGGCCGTATGAAATCTTGCCCAAAGGCCCTACCCGAAGGTATAAAAATGCAGCTCAAAGCCGTATAAAATATTTTTGTATGTTTTCTCCCCGAAAGGATTTAAAAGCGGGAAAAGAGACTCACCTTTGAAGCGCACAACAATTAATACCGCTCTAATGCAACAAGAGAACCTAGAACGTCTTACGACCTGATAAATGATTTATTGCTAATTATGCGTGTATGTTACACGTGAAACCCACTCAAAACTACATAGTTTTGATTTAAATGAATTAAAATAATATATATTATCCTCTTCCACCTCAATCAAAACTCCAATCTACCCTTAACCGTGTTCTTCCAAGTTGTTCAGCAAATCAGCAACAATCAGTAACGTGGTTTAGAGAATCATCAATGTAAGTCTTTTTTTTTCTAAATCATTCAACAACATCGCTTTTTTAATTAAAATCTTTATTCATCGTAGAATTGTGAAGTTGGATTAATCATATTGATTTCTTCAATTAAACCTTTTTTAAAACATCATAATCGCTTTGCTTTGTTATCCTTGCTAGACTTGGTTTGCAATCAATTCTTTCCTAAACCTACATATTTTGCAATAATATGTATGTGGATCTTGATCGCTACAATTCTTCATTGCTACATGGCATTCGTCTTTCTTTAATTATATCTTTGTCTACAGGTCTTGATTGCTACATGATGTTCATCGTTTAATTTTGGGTTCTTTGAAGATGTGATTTTGAGATTTGTGTTTATCTAGGCTAGGATTGTTGGTATATTAGAATTATGTGATTTTGAAATTTGTGTTCTTTGAAGATGTGATTTTGAAGATGCGAGTTTGTATTATGCAAATGTCATATTAGAATTATTTTTCTAAAGAAAATTTTGTTTATACAGTTTAGTATATTATATTTCTTGTACAACCATGAAATAAGTTCTTTTGTTATAGAATGATAACTAAGTGGAAGAGATAACTATTAACTGAAATTGCGATTTTGATTACTTCAAGAATGGGTTTTGGCAACTAAATTGCGATTTTGAGAATGGAAGGCAGGAAGGGTACGATTTGGAGGATATAGACAATATAAAGTGTTTTTAGTTTTTTTAATTAAAACTACGTAGTTTTGATGGGGTTTCACGTGTAAGTTGCACGCATAACAGCACCGTATTCACTTTTCCATATATATATATATATATATATATATATATATATATATATATATATATATATATATATATATATATATATATATATATATATATATATATATATATATATATGCGTATGTACACATATCCACATAACACATTTCAGGCATCCTATCACTAGACCCGACCCGGCTCACCTTATCATGGCATGACTCACAATAATAAATACGCTTATAATTGGCCATACGGGTAATTATTTAAGTGACACATAAATTTATATAATTATCTACCTCAAGCAACACACACAAAATCATGAATATTCACAATCGACATTTTAACAAGATGTACATATATTCATGCTCATATATACACTATTATTGTTTTCTTCATGCCAATATATCTACAGTCGAACACATACGTACAGCAGAATATATTACTACATACGGTTGCGCAGATATGGTGTTTGTAACACCCTAGGCAAATCCAACATTGGCCGTGGGCAGGAGAGATCTGGGATTTATAAGGAATGTCCGACCTCAAATACCAACAACGCGTTTTGGGGCTTAATGCTAGTGGATGAGTGGAAAACTCCACAGTTAAGCGTGCTCGGATGACAGCAAATCTCAGGATGGGTGACCATCCTGGGAAGGCTTCACCCGGGCAACCAAAAGCAAATCCGTGAGCTCTAATGTAGCAAAGCGGACAATATTGGTGGTATGAGGGGCCGGATGTTACAAGTGGTATCAGAGCAACTCCTGTGCCGTTCGGGATGGTGGGGCAAACCTCATCGAGGATGGTGAGTCCCCGGGGGTGTTCAGAGGGACACCTTAGGCAAATCCCACATCCAAGAATGGGATGGTGGGGCAAACCTCATCGAGGACGATGAGTCCAAAAAGGGGGGGTGTTTGTAACACCCTAGGCAAATCCCACATCGGCCGTGGGCAGGAGAGATCTGGGATTTATAAGGGATGTCCGACCTCAAATACCAACAACGCGTTTTGGGGCTTAATGATAGTGGATGAGTGGAAAAACTCCACAGTTAAGCGTGTTCGGATGACAACAATCTCAGGATGGGTGACCATCCTGGGAAGGCTTCACCCGGGCAACCAAAAGCAAATCCGTTAGCTCTAATGTAGCAAAGCGGACAATATTGGTGGTATGAGGGGCCGGATGTTACATAAGTCTTGCGGATGCAAAATTTTACATCGTTTGTAAGTCGCCTATTTCCCAATGTTTAGAGTATGCTAACTTTGTTAGCATCCATTACAAGACTGTTGGTGAAGAAATTCTAGCAAAAGTAAGACTAATTTCACACTTGAAATTGTTATCTTTTTTAATAGATATACATAACAATTTATTTCGTTATTCAAAACAGGCATTAAGGTAATACGAGGCACAATGACAATATTAAGCTTCAGGTTAACAACCGGGTGCAATCAGGCTCAAAACTGTTAGTTGTAAATCAGATTCTAGATGCTGGAAACATCCCACTAGCACTTCCCATCGACATTCGACAAGAACCCCCTTTTGTACCAAGCATTACAGCTGAAGGTAAACATAATACCACTGGATCTAGATTTCATGAAAATCACTGTTGTAAAGACTTTAACCGTACTTTTATTACTACTGGACATACGAAAATATCACTTTTCAAGTTTGTCTATTACTTGGTTCGTTCAATAAAACAATTCCCCAACAGTACCATTTAAAAGGTGATAATGGTTTTGTTGGATTCTTCTGATGTGATTTTTTCAAAAAGAAATTACTTTACCCTCCAAATTGTGTCCTGCTATTGACATATAAATTAGCTTATAATACAACTAGGTATATATTTTGAAAGCAACATAACTAATATTAGTTTCATTTACTATATAACTGCTAATAAGAAAATCAAATTGAAATGGTTATACAGAATATGGCATTTACAAAATAAAAAAAAATCAAAATTGAAAACATATAACAAGTTTTATTACAATACTGAGTTAAACGAGTTGAATAAGGGTCATGTAACAAATAACTATTTGAAAAAAAGGTATTGAAAAAGTGTTGTCTTTGATCATTGTTATTTTATGGCTTTGCTGACGTTGTGTCAAACAGTTTAACATCTGCCCTTTTGGACCAGAGCTTAAATCTGATGCTTTAGACCACTTGGCCAAATTGTCTCATGTATGTTGTGTACAATTTGACCTTTAAACCTGCAATGTGCGTGAGTTGTATGTTGAATGGTCGCTGAAAAGAAGATTTTATTTAGTTAAGTTGAAAATTAGGGGGGGTCAAAACTATTTGTTTTACTTGGTTACATTAACACTTCAGGTCAAGTTTTTTGTGTTTAGGGGTAAACTTGACATGCGTTTTCGGTTTCCATTTTTGATCTGCACACAGGAAACTCACCTCACGTGATTTTTGCTCTTTACTTTTAAGAATGTGCTTTAGGGAACATGATGATACCTGTGAATGCTGTAAATAGTTTTTTATCTCAGTGTTTCGCTCTCGGTCATGTGTACATCATGTTCCCTTGTTTGTGAAGTCAGATTCGATATTATGTAAGAGTTTGTGCATCATATTGATCTCCTTTTTTAGTTCTTATTATTAGCATGTTTAATTTCGTTTTGGATTTCAAACAACTATTCTTCTTTGTATAGATGGAAGTTATGTTTAGATATTGAAGTTGAATATAACCTTATGTTTGTTTTCTTGAAGCTTTTAATTAAGAGTGTTTCAACCATGTGATCAGCTCTGTTTCTGCATCATTGTTCTAACAGCCTTCATTACTAATAAATCTAGCAAAGGTGAGTTCTGAACCACTTATTTCATTGACAACTGCATTTGAGTTTATAATCTTAGAACAAAACCTGGTGTGACTAATCTATAGGAAATGAGTTAAATCAATTATTTTAGAAACCTTGTGATCAGGTCTGTTTAGCTCTATTTTGATTAAAATTTCTTGGTTTCAGCTCATGTGTGTTTAACATTTGATTTGTAAACACTTATGTCTTATGGTGTGCTTGTGAGGGGTTGTCAAATCTAATGAAAATGCTTGTGTATGTTGTGTATTTTGTGTGTCGGGGGAGGTGGTGGTGGTGGTAAAATTTGATAAAAATGCTTATGTGTGTTATGTATTATGGTAAAATCTAATGAAAATATTTATCTTTGAACCATTTTGGCCCGTTTAAACCATTTCATTATTGGTTTTTACTCATTTATCTGTGTGTTTTATGTAAGGATTGGGGTGTTCAAAGCATAATTGGAGTGGTAGCGGCGGCCCGTTTAAACCATTTCATTATTGGTTTTGACTTATTTTTGCTGCAATTTTGACCATTTTTTCTTGAATTTTTTGCTTTTTTTGATGCATTTTGATTTGTTATTGCTGCACTTTTAGCTATAATTTGGCTGCATTTTTCTGCAACTTGGTTGCAGTTTTGACTGTATTTTGGCTGTGAAATCCAGGTTTTTTACTGCACAATAGCTGCATTTTAATTTGTTTTTGCAGCTGATTTGACTGCATTTTGACTATTTTTCACTGCAATTATGGGTCCAAAATATGATGTAAATTGGACTGCATTGCGGGTACAAAATTTTCAACAATATTATACTCTAATGCGTTGTTTTTGTTGTTGTTTCAGCTTGATGAAGACTGCAATTCAGTGTGTAAACCGTCCATGTTTGGAACGATGTTTAGGTCCAAATTGAGTTGCAATTTAATTGAATTTTAAGTATTGTGTAATGCAACATTTAGCTTCATTTATGGGTTGTTTTTATGCTACATTAGCAGCAAATTTTAGGTATGCAAGTTGTATATTGCTGAACATTGTTATCCAACTCCCATTTACTTGACCCATTTACTTAGATATGTGTCAATTTACATTAAAAAATAACATAAACCCGCATCGTTTTTGTCTTGTAAACAGGCTGAACAATTGAAGCACCAAGCTTCATTTTTGCACAAGGTTTCCATGAAGGTAGACTGCTGATGTTTACTTGTTGTCATGAACATTAAGGAAAGAAAAAAAAAAAGATCATTTATGTATTTAATGTAACAAACTGTTTATTTTTACAGGCTGTACAGTTAGAAAGCAACTCAAGCTCTAAAGTAAAAACTATTATTCCCAAAAAACTGGTTACAGAAGAGAGCTCAAAGGTGCATGTATTATTTTTCAACATATGTGCTATTATGTTATTATATTATATGCCATATTTTAAAACAAAATAATAGTGATTAACTAGTTTTTGTTGACATTTAGGTCCAGAACACATATGAATCTCTTCAACTACTGCTGAACAGAAAAGTTGACACCTGCAGTAAATTAACGTCTTATTTAAGTATCATTTCCACGTGTAATCTATCTGTAGCAGATTATTGATGCACCTAAAATGCCACAACATAAGACGAGCATAACCCAGTTCAGTGAGTTTCAAGTAAGTTGTCCACATTAAAAATGTTTTGACTTGTTAACTTATGAACGGGCAAGTTTTGGTTGTGTGTTTATCTTAAACGAGTCAGCTCAAAACAATTATCCTGATGTAAAGCTTAACGTGTTTCTTAAAAAAGAATTACTTGAAACTGTTGATAGGTGTGGAATATCGCTACCACACACACGGATAACATTAGTTCAATTTTCTAAAAATGTGTCAGTTTCTGCATCTATAGTTATTTCTAATTCTGCAAGTGGTTGTCGGTCATCCTATCGACATTCTGGTTGGGTTTGGTGCTCTTGCGTTTGTGAGATTTTTAGAACATATGCATTTACTTCTTTTAAGAACATATGCCTTTACTTCATTATGATTGTAATTTGAACCGCAATCTTATGGTGACTTCAGGAAATCAAGAAGTCAAGAACGAAGATCATTTGGCGGGACCTTTCTCAAATAAAGGTATGTAAATTATTTATATTCTCTCTAATGAGCTTAAAAAGAAACATATTGTTTTTATTGGTTAGATTTTGGATAGATTATGAGACCGTTTCCCACTAATTTCACTTATTCTATAGTTTTCTGTATGGATTGTTAACTTGTTCTTTAAACTTCCTTGAAAAACATCGGTATCAACTTTTAAGTTGAACTTTAGATTGTTTACCTCAAAAGTTAAAGAATTCCCATTTACAAAATCTTGATGTTGTGATATTATTTTGGTTTCGCAGAAAAGACAATTGTTACACATAAAGATGTTGCAATAGTTGTAAGGCAGGTGGTCAAAGTTGCAGCTGAGTGTCACTTACACGGTTTGGTACACCGTGACATGAAATCAGAGGTATCAAAAAATAATTATGTTACAATAAAAGGAGTATTGAAACTTTACAATGGTTAACAATTTTTATTATTATTATTATTATTATTATTATTATTATTATTATTATTATTATTATTATTATTATTATTATTATTATTATTATTATTATTTTTAAAATTTCCAGTTGAACTTACCACTTGTTCAAAAAATACTGATATTGATTTAGTAATTGATTGGTTCACCCTGATTGTTTTTATTTATTTTTTGTGTTCTATAGTTTCATGCCACTATTTCATTATGTTGAATTTATCACTTGTTCAAAGAAGTATACAGATATTGTTGGTAGTGTGTATTACGTTGCTCCTGAAGTATTAATGCTGAAATCAGGTATCGGGTCCGATGTATGGAGTATATGTGTAATTACATACATTCTACTGTGCAGGTGTAGATTTGGAATAAAACAGAGGACGAAATATTCTGCAATTGTATGTATACAACCAGAATGACATCATTGCAAGGAGGAATATGGTAAAAATATGGAGTAAAGATAGGTGCGAATATATGTATGTAGCTACTAAAGTAATGGTGTCATGTGTTTTGTAATATGTGGGTTCATAAAGAAGGATGATATTTTAACCTATATGACTCGGAACCTTTACCATGGCCGACCCAATCTGTCTATTTTTCCAGGTTCTTTGTGCGTATTTTTGGTTAAGTTCCTCAAATATAATGGTTAGTTTTGTTTCATTAATTGCAGGTGAGGAAATATCAAACATAGAATTCCTTCAAGTATGTCACTTTAGGTTGTTGAAATGTCTCATTGTTTTTTTAACTTGCTTATTCTTCTTTGGCATTAAATTGTTACAAGGGTATTTGGTAATTACTATTTAAACTATGATGAACTATTGATTTTTCTTTGTTCAAGTTTAGATTTAGTGCAATTAGACATAAATGGATATTTATGAATCAGAATGTCCTTTGTAATTTGCCAGTGATTATTGTGTAAATGGCACACATTTGTTCTAACAAATTAATCTATATGTAACAAATTGTGTTTAGATATGTTGATAAAGAAGATTAAAACAAGTATTGTGTTATAATTTGCTTCCGCCGCCGCATCGCGCGGGTATTTTACTAGTATATATATATGTATATAGTTCGTAACAGAAAAGTATTGAAAACGTTAAAAAAATTGCTTCTAAGTCTTGAAATAGTCACCTAATGTCTTAAACGAACTAAAACTATAAAACGTCACTTATATAATCGTTACGTTTCAACTTGGTTAAGATAGTTAGTTAATATAATTTATAAAATTAACTTTGGGCCAAAAGTTTAAGTTTTAAAACTTATATTAAAATTAGTTTGACCTCAAAAATATTAACTAAACTAAAAGGGCTAAACTGTAAATATTTAATTAAATCCAAACCATTCCCATCCCTCTCGTTTTTCCGGTCGTTCACGCCGGCAGACCTCCGGCCGATTCCGGCGACCATTAAATTGTGCGATTCTTACCATTTTTAACTCAATTAAACCTTTCCAAAACGTTTACTAGCCCGAATCGAACCCCAAATTGACTAAAGAACGCGTTATGGAGCGGTTTAGGCGCGGATCTATTTTGGGTTTTGATTCGAAATCATAATCACTAAAATTAGGACCATATCCTCAAACTTAATTATACCATAAGGCTCGATTGTACTCGACTAACATAAATCTATTATCTAATCATCTTCATTATTCACCTCAATCATCGAAACAAGTTCCAAAATATATTTTTCCGGCGACCATACCAATCTCCACCTTTCCGGCATCGTTTCAGGTAATATTTGGTCTCATTTTACTCCTACTAATCACCTACATCTATCTATATCATTAATTACATCTCGTTTCATTCCAGATTCTCCGATTTTGATCTGAAAACTGTCGACTTTTGTTCCTAATCGAATCCCTATCAAACGTTCATCAACAGGTATGTTCTTTACATCAAAATGTTCGTGATTCTTTGTAGATCAAAAGCCCTCTATTTAATTTGGATTCGTGTATCTGATCGAATCGAATTGGACAGATTACGTTTCTAGGGCTTGTATTAAAAAGGGTGTTCTTGATAAATAAGAGATAAAAGAATTAAGAATCCGTTTTACAAATAAAACCACCTTCTGGTTCAACGGTGGAGATGGTTTGGTTTGTGGCCGTGGTCGGGGGTTCGAGTCCCCTTGCCCCCAATCTATTTAATTTTTATTTTTAAGTTCTTTTACATATTAGTTAACATTAAATTATAATTACAATTAAGCTAATAAATAATATCTTTTATATTAAATACATTTTAAGGTTTATAAAAACTTGGTTCAGCGGTTAGGACGTTGGTATTTGACCGTGATGTCGTGTGTTCGAGTCTTGCTGCTTTCGCTTTTCTTTAAATTTTTCTTGTTTACTTATTTTACACATTTAACTATATTTTTCAATTAAATTAAATAAAATTCTTTTATACTAAATATATTTTAAGAATTCGAAACTTATAATATTAAATATATATACAAAGAGAAATATTATTTGTTTGTATGTATCATTATAAATATTATTTTAGTAGAAAACAAAGAAAATGGATCTTTACAAAATATATACAATACGAATATATAATTACATTTCATACCTAATTCTCAATTTGTATTTCAAAACCCTAACTTGTGTTTCAAAACCCTAATTCCCAATTTGTAATTTAAAACCCTAAATCTCAAATCCGAAACCCTAGATTTCAGATTTTGATTCTTGTTTTCTGTTTCTGACATCAATCTCTTTATTTCTGAATTCAATTGTGCAATTGTCTCATCTTGCTTTGCAATGGTTTCTGACAAGTTGCTGATTTCTTTATCTTTCTTTTCAATTTCTTGAATGGAAACAACATCATTGTTTTCACTCCAATCATATTCTTCTTCTTCATCATGATTTTCATGAGAATCTGCTTGACTCACAAGAGCAAGTTTTGTGTGTTCATGAAAGTCTCTTCTCTTTTGATCACAAGCTTTGGCAACTTGAAGATAAGTTGTTTCAAACATGTGATTGAATTCTGTAATAAATTCATTGATATCTTCTCTTTTATTTTCTTCTCGGATCACGGTAAACATGCCCGTTGACATTTTTCTTGAATTTTCAAAGTCATTTTGATGAATTTTTTTTTTAGACGGGTCACTGTTGGGACGGGTAACTGTTGGGACGGGTGACTGTTTGGACGGGTCAACAACTTGGGACGGCTGAACAGTGCTTCACCCGGCTGAACAGTGCTTCACCCAGCTGATCAGTGCTTCACCCGGCTGAACAGTGTTTTTCTTCTTTCACCCGGCTGAACAGTGTTTCACCCGGCTGAACAGTGCTTCACCCGGCGGAACAGTGTTTCACCCGGCTGAACAGTGCTCACACGGCTGAACAGTGTTTTTTTACTTCTTCACACGGCTGAATAGTATCTTCACCCGGCTGAACACTTCTTCAAATCTTCATATCAGATTGACTTTTCAAAGTCAAAATTGTGATGAACACAAGATCAATTCTTCAATTTTTGATGTTTTTGTTCAATTCAACACTTGTATTAGCTGAGGAATGATGTTTCTAACAATCCTTCAAAGTTTTTCTACCTTGAATCAGGCTAAATCTCATTCAGATCCGGATTTTTGATGAAGAACACAATAAGTGGGTTTTGACAAAACTGACAAAATATGGATCGAAATCAACAAATCATTGATGTTTGATTATGAACGAAGCTTAGGATAGTGATTTCTAACACATCTCAATCATCAATTTCTCAATATCATCAACAATTTCCAGACCACAAAATTGAGCAGTGAATATGACGAACATGAATAATTTCTTCAAAAACTTAGTCAAATCTTCACCAATTGATCTCAAACTTTGCAGTTCTTTACACAAACATGAATCAAAGCTAATGGTAGCTAAAATTCCATCAATAACAACAACAATCAAAGATCACCCAACAGCTATGATACCAATTGATAGTGCGGGATGCACCGAGCTTGGATCTAGATCTGAGATTGTTTGGGGATGTTGTTTGCAATCAGTGATGCGGAATCTCACTGATCACGTATTGATGCTTGAATGTTCATGAAGATCAATGCAAAGTATGATGAAGATTATGATAATATGAATAGGTGAATTGTATTAGATCAATAGAGAGGTTACAAAGGATATGGAATGAAATGTAGGCAACTCTCTAAACAAATGACCTAGGTGATGGTATTTATAGTCTACACCATTCACCTTACAATGTAACCTAACCACGTGCAGTTAAGCACAAACGCGCATTTAAGCACGAAACGATTACACAAATATTCTAAGACAAATACAAATTATGAACGTCTTCACCCGTGCTTGCTCGTGATGATGCTCGATATCTTCACTCGCTTATATTTGGAAAGTGACATCTTCAAATAACCCCATCAGTATCATTTTTCTACACTTGATCGCATTTGACAATTTCATGGTTCATGTTCATGTAACAATTGATTCTTGCATTTTATCACTTTTTCCACTCTATACATACACGTACACGTACACATACATGCATATACATATGTTGACTTTTTAAAGTCAAAATTACCATTTTCAAGTAATTAATCCTAGATTACTACATATTGACTAATTACCACATTTTTAAACCAAAATAATCACAATACTTATATACTACCATATTTCATATAATCATAACTTCAACTAAATCAAAGATTCACCCAACAATTATCACAATTTACCACCATAACATTATTACACTCATTTTTCATAAATCTAAGTGTAACATTTACCCCAAATCAAACCCGACTCGAATTTGCAAACCCAAACTTGTTGGGTATTCATATAAATATTTCAATTTATCAACAAATAAAAACGTTTGTTTTATTTAAATCATTATGTATGACTATATAATCATTAACAAACGAAATCATAATTTATAAAACAATTTTTTTGTAAATGTCATAAGTAATTATAATATTTAAAAAAAAAGTAGTTTATATAATTAATCATTTTCACAAAATATAGATAGTTAATATCATTAGTTAGGTTAGTGTTCATCTAACTAAACTAAATTAAAAGGGTGATTTTTGTAATTAACAAAACTTAGAACTAAATATTTGGTTGCAAAATAAATAAAGTCTGAAAGTATATGGATCAAAGTGTAAATTACAATTGAAATCAAAATATCCATCTTCCAATTCACGATTTACCGGCGATGAGCTTGACATGTCCGGCGAAATCGCCGGCGACAACCAAAACCCCAGTTTTACGTGTTTTTAAGTCGTTTAGTTCGTTTGCTTACCTATATCTGCAAGTGTAAAACCCGTAACAATATTTATATCAAACTATTACGCGTTTTTTTTAACCCAAATTATTGATATTGCAAACCGTATATAACTCGTATCTACCCGAATGCTTCTAGATCAAATTCAATCTTATATATTCGACGCAAAACGTTCGTGTGATGTCTTTGTAACCTACTGCAACTCCAATTTTACTTAATAACACACACACATCAACAATTGATCATCGTTCGTATCGGTTCTGCATATCGCTCGCCATCATTACTGGAGTTATTATTATCATCAATTACAAGAGGGTTTGATTGCTCGATCCTCATAGACAGATTTCTAATCACCAATTTCATCTCAACAAAAGTCTAGATTCAGATACAATTCCATTAAGCCGTGAGTTGTTTCTTTTCTTTTTATTATCAATTCAACTCCGAAACATGTATTTGATTCATCTTGTACACTCTTTTTCATTCAAGGATAAATAACCCCATGTTTAATTTTGATTCAAACGTTGCTACCCGATTCAATTTTATTGGTTAGAATTAGGGTTCATGTAAGGAATTTGGGGATATATTTGGTTATTGTATTTGAATAATAACTTTGAGAACTAAATCAACAATTACAATCTTGTTCACCGTTAAAACACATATAATCATGGTCATCCCGGGTTCGAACCGGCTCCGCCACACCTTTCCTTTGTTTTATTTATTTTTCTGTTTTTGTTTCATAACAAAGTTTCAACAATATATTTATAAATCCAAACATTTAAATCAATCCTATTCATCTTTAATTATTCAATATATTTATCTATAACTTCACTTTTTAGAAATATAACATGCATGTATTTTAGTTGTCAAATGTTTTCTTTTAAAGCATCCTAAAGTCATACTAATGTATAATAAAAATAATCGTAATACATATTCTTAATTTTAGACATCTAAAGTCTGGAAAAGTTTATAAAATACATAATTGTTTATTTATTTATACAAACTTAATGACCGTTAAAAAGAAATACATAATCAATCATTTATTATAAAATTAGTTAATTATTTAGATGAATTATCTTGACTAACTATTCATCACCGTCATTTGTTTTTCATTTTAAATTTCAATTTATTTTAACCTAATTATTATCATTATTATTGGTTCATTTTAATAAATTAAATCATTATAATTTTTGAATGTTATCATTTATTCAACTATCAAATCATTACTTATTCACTCGCTATTTCTTCAAATGTTATTCGACTTGCTTAAAATATTTTCTTATTGATTTTTATTCAAAGTTATTCATTTACGAATTATCTATTTAAATAATTTATTGAACCATTTACCGATAATCATCTAACTAAAACCCCTCCCGAATTCCTACTAGAAAACCCTAGTTCTCAAATCGCCTTTAGAACCTAAGTACATTACTCTAATTTAAGTCACCGTTCCTTAGGTGATCCTTAAGGAGTTTCACGATGCCTTATTCAAGTCTTATTGTATTCATTCCATCGATCAATTATCAAGTGAGTATTTCATAGCCCCTTTTTACGTTTTATACTTTGGGGGATTTCATGTGACTTATAAATCATATTTATATTTATTATTTTTATTCAGTTTATTCATTTTTACTCATTATAATCCTTATACTCATTTATTCATTTATATTCAATTCATTCAATTCATGTTATGTGTTTACTTGCATTATGTGTTCATTATATGATAATCATTAATCAAACCGCCGTTAATCAATGATAGATCTATTGGACTGACAAACCCACCCCATATAAATTCATGCTTTTGCTCAGTGGGTGATTGATGACCGGTTATATATTCATTAATGGCCTGATCTGTGTGATTTTAAGCCTATTCAGTCATTTAGTGTTTGATTATACAATGTTATCTTATTTGAAACACCTTGCAATTTATAGTATTTACATGACATGGAATTGAATCATTTTACTCATTTTAATCATTTCAATCATTTTAATCATTATCTATATGTATGCAAACCTATGGCTACTCACCAACTAATTCGTTAGCTGACAAATACTATTTTTACATGATTTCAGGTTTTACAACGTAGTTGATTATCTCAAGATGCTCCACACATAGGTTTCATGGACCTAGTTATTAAAGAGTTATCTATCATATTTGAGTTAATTGTCTATTTGATTTATGTGTATGCTAACTGAACATTGAATTTAATATTATCTAAATCATTTTAGTACCATGAGCTACGAGCAATTTATCCACTTTCGTCCACCCCGATGTTTCCGCCATCGGTTGGGGTGTGACAGATTGGTATCAGAGCCATGGTTATAGGGAATTAGGTTATTAGAAATGTAATGACCTAGTCTATAACTAAGCACCCAAACACGAGTTATCTCATGTCATTACATGTTAATCCTTACTACTTTTTTATGTGTTTACTTGTTTACACATGTGTTATGCTTCATATAT
This sequence comes from Tagetes erecta, assembly GCA_030867185.1. Lineage (NCBI taxonomy): Eukaryota > Viridiplantae > Streptophyta > Magnoliopsida > Asterales > Asteraceae > Tagetes > Tagetes erecta. Next base: position 12,205,834 of record CM061497.1, read on the forward strand.
ATTTAGTTGTGTGCCCTTCATTATACTAATATAACCCTTAGTGTCAATCATATAAACATCAAAACTAAATCGATTTCCCAATCGATTCTCAAATTCAAATTAATACTTTATTCATGATTTTCAAATTTCTTCATCAACCTCCAAATTCAATATTTTTATCTCGTCAAGGTCTAAGTTTCGTAACTGAACAGTGCAATACTGGAAGAGTGGGTGATTGTACCTCGGGTGTTCTGTCTAGGAAAAGGTATTCATATAAATCCAAATCATCTGATGGATCCGTTACCTTACCTGGGAACCCTCGGGGTGAGTGTCCACTTATAGGTAGCCATGTTCTCACAAAGGTTATAGAACTTACTACTTTGATAAGTTAACGTACTCGTTCGGTTTGCAAACTAAACGTTTACACTCGGAATATCTCAACATGATTTCAACATTCTGACTTTTCAATTATTCACAAACTAAATTTTCAATTATAAACATTTTTCCCTTCATATAAAATTCTACTATTATACCTTATCTCATAATCATGCTCTCATTTAATAGTTTGATCATAAAATCATTATCTAATTCACATATAATTAATTTAATCATCTAATCTTTATATAATCCATGCAATAACTATTAAATTCTCACATAATCAATCTAATCATAAACTCATCATCAAATTCACACATAATTATTTTTACCCTTCATAAACTTATTAACCAATTCTCTTATCACAAACTTGAATTCTAATACATCTACCCCTAAACTTGTCTATCTACTCGAATCATTTGTACTATTTAAAACATGCATTTATCTGAACTTGTTCATTTACATGATTACCTTTGTAGTCTGTAACTTTGAATGTTCACATAACTCGACTATCCATCTTCTAAGAACTTGGTAACTATGCATGATATGTTAACTTGACTATGTTATCTGCTATGTGTGAAACATGATCACTATAAACATGATAACTACAAACTGGACTTCTCATGAACTTGAACATCATTGAACTTAATTCTTAGGAATGAAATTAGAACTTATGTGCATATCTATCTGCCTTTTTGTAAATTTTCGGCCCCTTATATCCATGCATGACAGAATGAACCATGCCGACCATGCAAATGCTAGTGAAATTACGGGTGCACACGGAATTACAAAAGTGGGTGCATGGAAGTCATAGCAAATTTTGTCATGTGTTTTGGGCAACGCGACAAATGTGGTGTGATAAGGACATGGTGGATACGCCGCTGGTACATCCTATATATAAGTGTACTTATCACGTTGTCAAATGAAGTGTTGCCTATATCCAGTGAAGTTTGTGTGACTTTTGGATTTTGACCTATTGTCATTTAATGTTAATAATGTTTTCTATTGCATCTTTCGTTTATCATTATTCATTAGCAACATCTAGCGCTCACGTTGGTGATTCAACTTCTCGGGGTTGACGTATTCTTGTTCAACTCGAGAGAGCTAGATAAAGTTAGTACATCTATGATGGAAAACGCATCATCATAGACAACGTTTGGAGTTGTGCCACATTTTACCATTCTAGTTACTCATTTATTCATCAGTTTTATTAACTATATACATTCACTCAACTCAATTATTCGTCTTATTAATCACGTTAGTTCATTTTCATCTATTTATTTTATTAAGCACTTTTATTCACTTTATCTATTCATTTTATTAAACTGCTCTTATTCACCCTATTTATCGTATTTAATCATGTTATTCATTTGATTCCTAATCACATTCCATTACGATCTTGAGTATCAACCAATCGCTATTCGAACCTCTGTTTTCATATACAACATACCCATTTAATCATAAATATCATTTTGTATGTATGATCAAACTACAAATTTCATGTTTTCATACCATCTTAATATCAAACCCATAACTTTTATTTATCAAAAAATATATTTTTGACACACCCATATACATATATACGTACGTACATATGTATACATACACATATTTTCCTTTTGATTCTTTTCATTTTTAGAAGTGTTTGATTTGATGCACAACTTTATGATTCAAGGATGAATCATTCTTTTTAAAACAAGAAATCAATATTTGAGTTTATACCTTGATGAACTCTAGTTTGCAAGTATATAATTCTTTGATTTCTTTACTTGTTCATGTCCAAATCACCTTCAATTTCACTTCTATATCTTCAATTTTGCTTGTTTTATCTTGTATGCTCTTGATTTTGGATGTGTTTAAGATGAGTTATGGAGTGTTTATGATGAAAGAGAGTGGTTTTTGTGTATGTATGTATATTGCCGTAAGAAAACAAGAAAGAGAAAGAGGTGAGTTAGTGAGTGAGTTATGGTGAGTTAATTGATGAGTGAAGAAGTGAGTTAAGGTTTACTTGTAACCATTTCTATTGATAACAATGCTAGTTTGTTGTCAAATTCTCATTCAATGTAAGACACATGGATGATGATTCATGTTGTTTTATATAAATTTTGTAGTATTGGATATTAATTTGAGTGTAAAGTGGTATAATATTAATGTGTAGTGTTTGTTGAATTGTGTTAACAATCTTTGTAAGTGTTAATGGGTAATATCACAAATAATATTTGTGTCAATGATAATGGTTTTGGCCGTGATTTTTGGTTAAAAATGATATCACGATTGTAGTGTGGTATTTATTTGGTTCAGTGGAATTAAATTTGGAGTGTAATTTTGTAGTTTGTAGGTATTAATCATTAAGATGTTTAATGAGTAAGTTTTCAAGTGAAAGTAATATTTATCGAGTTTTAACTAGTAGGATACTTAGTATCCATTTTTTTATAAAAATTCTTTGTCCAAATTCCATGGATTTAAAAGTTGTACTCCTTATTATTAATCATAATACTTACAACTTATTTTTATGAGTCTCACATGTTCATATTAAAATTATGAATTACTCAAAATGATATTTTTATGAAAATAGGCAAAATCTGAAATGTACACACGCTTGTCAGCAATACAAATCGAAAACTAATATTTTTAGATTTTTACCTTTGTTTTCTTTTGTAATACTTTTACACATGCTAATATAGCATAAAATCCATTCTAGGATTTTTAAAGTTATCCCGGCTCATCACCAACGTTCGTCTCAGTACTATTACTTGCGCTTGGCTATACTTAAATGACATCTTTTAAATTTATTACTAATAATGCTATAGCATATAATTTAGTTTTTATCCTACTACAGATATTAACCTGGAATTTTGCCGGGTGTCACAGTCTTCCCCCGTTTAGGAAATTTCGTCCCGATATTTAAGTTGTAACAACCCTTTCTATTTTTGTCGCAAACAAGTGAGGATATTTGCGTTTCATCTGATCCTTACATTCCCACGTGAATTCCGGACAACGCAAATAAATTTTTTTACATAAAGCTACAACATTTACCTTTATATAATTACACCAAAAACAAATTTGATCAAAAAAATCAACTTTTATAAAATATAAAACTTTACATAAAACCACAACATCTACATATATAATCACACAAAAAACAGATTTGAAAAAAAAATCAACTTTTTAAAAAATCAAAAATTTTCACATAAAATCACTACATTTACCTATATAATCACAGCAAAAACAAATTAGATCAAAAAATCAACTTTTTAAAAAATAATTTTTTTACATAAAACCACAACATTTACCTATATAATCACACCAAAAACAAATTTGATCAAAAAATCAACTTTAAAAAACCCACAAATTTTCACATAAAACCACAACATTTTACATATATTTAATCACAACAAACCAAACTATCATCAAAAAATCTATTTTGAAAAAAAAAATTTCACATAAAACCACAAAATTTACCTATATAATCACACCAAAAACAAATTTGATCAAAAAATCAATTTTCTAAACATCAAAAATTTTCATATAAAATCACAACATTTACCTATATAATTACACCAAAATCAAATTTGATCAAAAAATCAACTCTCGAAACATAAAAAAAATTTCTTATAAAATCACAACATTTACCTATATAATCACACCAAAAACCAATTTGATCAAAAATCAACTTTCGAAAACATCATAAGTTTTCATATAAAACCACAACATTTACCTATATAATCAAACCAAAAACGAATTTGATTAAAAAATCAAATTTTTAAAAAATAAAATTTTGTTACACAAACCACAACATTTACCTATATAATCACACCAAAATCAGATTTGATAAAAAAATCAACGTTTAAAAAAATTAAAAATTTTCACATAAAATCACAACATTTACCTATAAAATCACATAAAAAACAAATTTGATCAAAAAATCAACTTTCGAAACATAAAAAAATTTTCATATAAAACCACAACATTTGCCTATATAATCACACCATAAACCAATTTGATCAAAAAATCAACTTTCAAAACATCAAAAATTTCATACAAAATCACAAATTTACCTATATAATCAACCCAAAAACAAATTTGATCAAAAAATCAACTTTCGAAATATAAAAGATTTTCATATAAAACCATAATATTTACCTATATAATCACACCAAAACCAATTTGATAAAAAAAATAACTTTCGAAAACATCAGCAGTTTTCATATAAAACCATAACATTTACCTATATAATCACACAAATTATTTTTTTCAAAAAATCAACTTTTTAAAAAATAAATTTTTTTACATAAACCACTACATTTACCTATATAATCACAGCAAAAACAAATTTGATCAAAAAATCACCTTTTTAAAAAATAAATTTTTTTACATAAAACTACAAAATTTACCTATATAATCACAGCAAAAACAAATTTGATCAAAACATCAACTATTTAAAAAATAATTATTTTTACATAAAACCACAACATTTATCTATATAATCACACCAAAAACAAATTTGATCAAATAATCAACTTTCAAAAAACCAACAAATTTTCACATAAAACCACAACATTTTACATATATTTAATCACAACAAACCAAACTTTCATCAAAAAATCAATTTTGAAAAAAGTAAAAATTTCACATAAAACCACAACATTTACCTATATAATCACACCAAAACAGATTTGATAAAAAAATCGAAAATCTGCACATAAAAGCACAACATTTACCTATATAATCACACCAAAAACAAATTTGATCAAAAAATCAATGTTCGTGTGAATCCAGGTCACACGATCATGTTGATCTGTTAATCTATTCAACAAACATGGTTATAACAAACAAACACAAACAATTCAACAGAAATGATTACGGATAAATGCAAACTTGTATTGAACGATAATTGTGTGTACAAAAGGTGTAATGAAAGTTCTTCGAGGGAAGTCTACTATTACATGCATAAGAACACCTATTTATACTACACATACACTACAAGTCTATTGAAAACCAAAATAACAGGAAGTAAAATTGATGTGCGGATAACAGTTCTGTCCACACATCTCTAACTTAAATTCTGTCCGCACATCTTTTCTTCTTGTTCGCGCATCTTTATATTTTCCTCAAAACTTTAAGCATGATGATTATCAATATTTATCAACAATCTCCCCCTTTTATCATGCTTCAAGTTTCTTCTTCTTCTTCTTCCTTAACTTCAACAAACTCTGACAAATGTTTTATTGACTAGAAATCTTGTGTAACCTTGATGTATTGTTGAAACTTTGAAGCAACCTTTGCATGTTTATCATTCTTTACTATGATAGGCATTTGCATCATCTCTTCAACAGTCTCTTGTGCAAGATTGAGAATATCATCTCTGGTAAACATCTCATCACTTCTGTTGGACCTGAATTGTAGTCTAATATTATCAACACAGTCAAAGTCAACAAAAGTCAACGTCCGGTCAAAGTCAACGTAAAAAGTCAAACGACGCGTTAGAGATGAAGAACCAAGTCAAGACGTTGAAGTTATTTTATGTCTAGGATCGTTAATGTAATAAATATATTTTGTGTCAACAAAATATATTTAATCTAGTTTTAGACATGTTTTAGCTTTTTATTTGTATTAATTTCCATTTCCATGTTTTAGTCTAAGTTTAGGGTCCTAATTGTCATTAGTCCAAAGTGTCATTAGGCTATAAATAGTAAATGGCAATTAGGGTTTCATGAAGCTTGTATGAGCTAGATTTGGGGTCTTATCAATTATTGTAAATCTGATGCAAATCAAAAAGATCAAAGTGAGGTTTTTATGAGTGTTCTTCATTATTCATCATTTGTTCATCTTATTTTATGTCATTTGATCCAAATTCTTCACAAACTACTGATTCAAATCTGATATTGGGACCAACAAATGGTATCAGAGCCTAATAGAGATCCATCTGAATCATGTTTATGAAGATTGATTACTGATGTTGAAGAATGAGTAGAAGAAATTGTAGAGAGAGAAACCAGATCTGATGGGTTTTTAGAGAGAGAAACCAGATCTGAGTTTAAAATCAATAGATATTCATCAACAATCATCAGATCTGTTGATTACAACAACACATTTGAAATCTACAAACTCAGATCTGTAAGAAAATAGAAGAAAATTTCCAGATCTGAGTGTTTTGTCTCACACACACTTGTGTGTGTTCTTGGTGTTTTTGGAACTTGAAATCTTCATTTTGCGACACTACACCACATACTGAACGAAAGTTCATCATCCCATGCGACAGTACTGCTTTGACATAGTGTCGAAAGTACAGCTTCGTGTAAATGCGACACTAGACCAGATCTGTGCGACAATAACCATTTCTTGACACCTTTTCTGCACTAACAATCACACAAACATCAAATCAAAACTAATAAACAATTACAACAAACAACACCAGCAACTAACCAAAACCATACCAAAATCAAAACCCAAACCTTAGATCCATACACCAAAACCCAATCCCGAACTACATCCTTACCCTAACCCGAAACCCTAAGTTTGACCCGACCCGTTTTCCTAACCCGTTCACACCATAACCGTAAACCAAAAACCATAACCCGTTTCCCTCCCAAATCTCCCTCCCAAACCCGTTTTCAAACCATTTTAAACCCAAAATCAAAACCATTTCAAACAAATCACAAAACACTACCATTTCAAACTATACACTACCATCATCCTTTCGCAAACCCGCTTTCAACCATTTTAGATCTGTGATCTAATTTAAAAAAAACTCACACATTCAGATCTGTTGACCTACAACCATAACCATAACCATAAACCAAACCATTAACCAAACCAAAACCGTCAACATCAAGATTCAACAAATCTAAACCTTTCAAACCTTAACCAACGTGATTCAACACAGATTCGACAACACCATCATCTCAGATCTCAGTTCTTCACTGATCTTTACAGATCTAAGAACTTCATCATCATCGAAATATATTAAAAAAAAAAAACAAGAACGAAGAAGAAAGAAGTTGATGTTGCGTGTCACTGCTGTGTTGCTGTTGTCGTATGTTGTTATAGCAGCAGCAACAAGTGTTCGTGTGTGTGTTGTTTGAGACGTGAACAAAAAAAAACAAGCTGATCGGATGTTGTTGTGTGTTTGGATCGAGTTCAGAGAGTGAAATGAAGCTGAAAATGTGTGATAATGTGTGTGTGTGTTTGAAATATGTGTAGCAGATTGTGTTCTTGTGTGTGTGTTTAATAGTGAAGAGAGAAGATAGATTAGAGAGAGAGAGAGTTGGTGAGAGAGGGAGAGTAGCTGCTGTATGTTTGTGAGTGGTGCATTGATGTGTTGTTAAGTTGTTGTTTTGTGTGTTATGTTGTTTTGAATTTAACAAGAAACATATGTGTTTTAAATTTTAGGGTTAAAGTGGTTTAAGGTGAATGGTGTGGGTTTGTGACTTGGGCTGCGAAATTGGGCTGTCAAATCGGGTTGGGTTTTGGTTCTCATTAAACACATCAGGAGTCATTATGTTAAATCTCGTCGGGTATTAAATTTAAAACTTTATGGGCGTTTTTCATCAAAGTCGTCATTAAAATTTGAAAAAGTAACGTCTCTTGGCCAGGTTGTTTTTATTGTTATCTTTTGGGCCAAAGTTCTGTCAGTTGAGACCAAAATATATTTGTCTATGGTTGGGTGTTATTATAATTCTTTTTGGGCCGGGTAATTTCAAATTTTTTTTGGGCCGAGTTGTTTGAACCGAAAGTTCTTTGGGGTATTTTGGTGAAACGAAAAAGGTAATTTTCCCGGGGGAGAAATATTCGTAGTTTTTGGGAAAATTATTTTTTGGGAAAATTAATTTCAAAAATGGCTTATGCAGAACTTTTTAACTCCTTTAAATCTGATGATCTCACAATGGCACAAAAGCGGTTTGATAATTTTGCAGTTTTAAAGAATGAAAGGATGCCCGTGGTTCTCGATCGATTTATGATGGTGGGAAGTAACCTGAAGAAGCATGATCCTGAACTCACAAATTATGAACAAATTCAAAGGCTTTTTGAATCTCTTCCACCAGAATGGAGTTTTCATGTTAAAAATCTTAAGAAAGAGAAAATGTTTTCAGATTACAAGCTGTTGGATGTGATCGACAAGCTGAAATCTTTTGAGTTGGATATTAAAAGAAAGGAATTTTTTGAAGCAATGATCCAACCACAAACCAACACACCGAATGTTGCTCTCATTTCAACTATGATTAGCAAATTTGATTACAAACCGTTTAAGATGATGGAAAAATTGAAATCGATGGTAACCGATTCCGATTCGCCTGCTGAAATCAAGGAGACTGTGAAAGAAAATAAGTTGAAGGTTAGTTATGATGATGATATGGAAGAAGAGGATTTAAAATGGCAAATAAAATCATTAACTGTGAGAACACGTCGGTTTATGGAGAGGACTGGGAGAAATGTTTGTACTGATGATAAGATTGAGATTGGAGAGGTTCATAGTCAAATCAACTATGCTTTAATGACAAATATTGTGGATGTTCAAAAAGGGAAGAATAAATGTGAAGAGGAATGTGAACAAAGTTTGAAAGATGATGAAGGAAAGAAGAAAGCTGAGGATGAAGAGATGCTGAAGGAAAAGGAAGAGGAACACAAAATAAACACAAGGGTATGCAACTGCGATAAAGCCCTTGCTGTTGAAAAAGTCATTATGGGACTTTCTTATGAGACAGTTCAAGACATGTGTTCATCTGCATGCAGAATTCGTCTTTTTGGTGTGTATAAAGCTAATAGACTTTTGTTAACAAATCAAGCTGAATTAACCACCATAAATACAGAACTTAAAAAGAATAAAGTTTCTTTTTCGATAAAACTCAATGAAGCTTTGGCTGAAATTGATCTTTTGAAAAGAAATCTTTATGAAAGAAACATCGAAATAAATCTTTTAAGTGAAAGACTCATATTAGCACAGTTTGAATCCACAAAACTTCAAACCAAACTTGACAAGTGGTCTGTTGCTAGTATGAAAATGAATGAACTTGCTTCAAAACAAAGGGGGGCTAGGGTAAAAGATGGGGTTGGGTATGACACAGATGCTCAGACGGTTTTTCCGCCTCCATTCACTTTGTGTTATTCACCTACACCAAAACCCCATCCCAAAAATGATTTGTTTGAACAAGAATCTAACAGTTTGCATGCAGGTTTAGAGGGAGTTAATCTGAAGGAGGTGCGAGATGATTATGATTCTTCGACTGGTATGGGATATAGTAAAACGGGTACTGACATTCAAGCTAATGATTGCTCAGTCCCTGTTGTTTCTAATCCTGTAACGGTTGTTACTTCTAACTTCTTTGATAAGTTTAAAGCAGGTGAAATTCCTATGTTTGAGCCTGTCAAGAGTGAGAAGGAAGAGATAATTCAGGAATCACTTAATCATCAAGCTGCAACTACATCAACACACTCAATTCCCATCAATCAAGATCCGTTGGAAGCAGAGGTACTTATTGAAGACTGGACAAGTTCAGATGATGAATCAAAGACAAAGGAGAGTCTCGGAGATTCAAAGATCAAGATGTCACCTGCAACCGTCAAATCTGAAATGCTTCCAAAACCCGAATCAAGTCAAATCCGGATCTCAGTCCCAGCTGCAAAACAAGTCGGTCATCTTTCAAAAGCTCAAAAGAAGAAGCTTTCACCTCTATCCATCCTATCTCAAGTTTGTAAAAGACTTGAGAACAAGCAAGTGAAGATCTCATCTCCCATCCAACAACCCACAACTCAACAAAAGAAGTCACAAGTTTGTTCCTCTTTCACTGCTCAACTTAAGAAGCCACAAGTCTTCCAACAAGTTGCATCATGTTCAAAGAAAGCCCCACCCCCAGCTACTCCACACGGGCCAGTCAAGCATCAAAAGCCATTCAAGGCTTGCTTCAAGTGTGGAAAGGGTGATCATGTGCTCAAGAAATGCCCAAAAGGACATGCTTTGGACGGTAAAGGCAAAACAAATTGCTTCTCCGGATCAGAGTCTATAAAGAATCCTCCACATGGTAAAGGTAAACAGGTTTGTTTCTTTGATTTTCAAGTTAATAATCATACATCTTTGAGTGGTCGGATGATGAACATTCCATCCTTACCTTCTCATGTGAAGTCGGTTTCACATGACTCAAAGATGAATGTGACAAAACAACGAAAACTAAAATCTTTTTCCTCGGGACTTAAACAGAAAATGATTTCCAAATTTAACTCTTTCAAATCGAAAATGTTTGAACCTAAACAAATTTGGCAAATTAAAAAGATAGAGGAAAAGATAATTGATACGAGAATAGGTTGTGTGCATAGACAAGTGTCTTACACTGATGAAAACGGAACGCCCAGGACTACGATGGCCTGGGTTCCCATTTCTAACTAATCTGTTGATGAGTGCAGGAACATTTCAGGAGGACTGTTAGTAATCCGGTTTACTGACAGAGAATGTTCCTTATTCAAATTTGAGGCGGAACAAACAGGTCATGGTTTTGGTATCTTATCCACATACTGGATCCTTCTTTGCTTTTCACATATCTAATTTCACAGCCACTGCATTTTTCTTGATATCTCATTTATAATCTTTTGATAGACTAATATGGAAGGCATTTCTTTCGTAATTTCCATTTTATATATTGTAAATAGTTAAAAAAAATTTAAAAAAAATTTTTTTTTTTTAAAAATTAATAAAAAAAAAATGGGGGAGTCTAACATTTTTACTTGTATTTTTGATCAAGTTTTCACATCTCTTTGAGGTCGCTCTTGTGTCTTTTGAAAATTTCAATTTTGTGCTGAAATAGAAATTTTGGGGGAGTAATATCTCAAATGAATGTACTGAATATCAATTGTCCAAAAGTTTCTAATTATCTTTTGAAGGTTTCAGGTTTGTATGAAAAGCATCTGAAGGAGGATATTGATTTGTGTTATGATGTGTCAATAGGCTCAGCCCGAATACAATTAGACAGCAATTTTGTGATCAAACTAAATTCAATAAGAGCTCGACAATAAGGATTATCTCCTTGACATGATTGGCCTGCACAAAGTTACAAGTCCTTGTCAGAAATGGGTTGAGAGTGTCAAATCTTTGCTTTGATTTTCCCAAAACATCCCAAATCACACACACCCTAGCCCTGAATTGAGTTTCTAGTTAGCAAAACAAAATAAAAAGCTGCTAGTGTTGCTCTTCAGAAAAGCCTCTGAGTGAGTTACTTGTTAATTCCTCAGAATGTATTGAGTCAAAGTGTTTAACTCCTCTGCTATACGGAAGTATTGACCTGGAGTTGGTGGATCTTCTCTATTATACGTCGGTATAGACCTGAAGATTCACCGAGCATGCTCAAATGTTTATCTCCTCTGTTATACGTCGGTATAGACCTGGAGCTCTAATCATTTGAGTTTCCCAAATAATAAGTCGCAATGTGTTCAAAAGAATCATTGTTGACAAGCTCTACTCCCAAAAATGCGAAAATGCAGAATGTCAAAAGAGGCTCATAAATTGATCAATATTCAAAATTTGATTCATGAAATTCAAGCAAAGTCAATCATATTGCTCTATAAACCCTGATGACAGGACAAGTTTCTTTACCAAGATGTCTGTGGGGACCGAGTTGCAAGAGTTTCTTCAAATCGAACCTAAAACATGATAAGACCATCACAGATTGTCTGTTGAAAGGAACAAGGCATGGGTTTAAATGGACAAACATATTGACAATCTAGCCAAGTCTTTGTTTCTCTGGATGGTTGCTCGAAATGCATTATCTGATATCCTTTCATGAAGTTTTTTATTTTATTTTATTTTATGTTTGGGTTTTTGAGTCTTGTTGGTCGTTTATACCTTTTGGGATGTGTTCACTTTGTCTAAAATATTTGTGATCTTGTCGGACTCGTCCTCTTATTTCCGAATTTTTAAATTTTATTAGTTAAAAAAAAATCCAAAAAGATTTTCATTTCAAAGTATTATCAAGTCTTCCATATTATGCTATTAAAATGTTATCATTTTCACATGCATTTCACGGGAAATTGCACACACAAACGGACACCGGTTCGCTTGTCTTCATACACATATAAACATGGGTTTATTTTGTTTAATGAAATGATCTAATGAGAAATCTGGAGATTTTGTCTGTGATTGTTGTGTTACAGATATTTGCTGCAAATGATGGCCGATCATCAATTGAGCAAAGCACCTGACCAGAGAACCTGTTCCTCAAAGTTTGCAGAAGATACCGAGCTAGGAATCCTCCTCCTACATCTTCTAAAGCACTCAAGAAAAGATAGTTGAAAAGCCGTTTCAGATTTTACGAAATGATGCACGCAAAATGGGGGAGCATACAATATGGGGGAGCTTGTGAGATAAAGGATTTTCAGCAACATAATTTGACTTATCGGTGCTGAACACGATGCAAGACGTTGATAATAATAGACTATGGGGGAGTATTGTTGGACCTGAATTGTAGTCTAATATTATCAACACAGTCAAAGTCAACAAAAGTCAATGTCCGGTCAAAGTCAACGTAAAAAGTCAAACGACGCGTTAGAGATGAAGAACCGAGTCAAGACGTTGAAGTTATTTTATGTCTAGGATCGTTAATGTAATAAATATATTTTGTGTCAACAAAATATATTTAATCTAGTTTTAGACATGTTTTAGCTTTTTATTTGTATTAATTTCCATTTCCATGTTTTAGTCTAAGTTTAGGGTCCTAATTGTCATTAGTCCAAAGTGTCATTAGGCTATAAATAGTAAATGGCAATTAGGGTTTCATGAAGCTTGTATGAGCTAGATTTGGGGTCTTATCACTTATTGTAAATCTGATGCAAATCAAAAAGATCAAAGTGAGGTTTTTATGAGTGTTCTTCATTATTCATCATTTGTTCATCTTATTTTATGTCATTTGATCCAAATTCTTCACAAACTACTGATTCAAATCTGATATTGGGACCAACAACTTGTAGATGTACTTTTTATCATCAAATTCCTTCTATTGTTAATCTCCAAAGATTTAATTCCTGATATATTAATGTGCCAACATTCAAAGATAACAAACAGAATCTCTATCATATGAATAAAATACCACAAATCTTGCACAAAATCTTGACTTACAACCTTCTCCAACTTTTGTTTGGCCAGAAAATGAATATAAGAAGGATGAAGCAGTCTGAGTTCAAAAACTCCAAACATTCTGATTTCATCTTCACTTTGATCTTCTATATTCCTCACAAGCACCAATTCTTTGTTTCTAGTATCATAAAACCATCTCAGGATTGGATAACTTATTTGATCACCATTGAATACTTTCACTCCTTGTTGTTCAAGCTTGGGAAGATATTCGGCAATATCATCAAGCATGAATTGTCTTATCAGGCCAGGAACAAAAGTAGTCTTCTTCTTCTTGTATGCTTCTGATTTTTCATGAAAATACTTGGCATCTTGAAGCTTTGCCAAACTCAAATAATAATCTTTGTCAGAAATGAAGAATTTGTCCAACATGAATTCACAAGATGTTCCTCTGACACTGAATTTGTGATTCACTAGAGACAAGCTTGTTAATACTTTCAAGTCTTGTTGGTCAAGTTTAGCAATATGTGTCAAAAAGTAATATACTTCACATGACCCATTTATCCTTTTGATGATAAAACCTTTGAAATCTTCATCAAACTTCCAGGCAATTATCTTTGATTTGTGATATACTTCACATGACCCATTTATCCTTATTCAACAGTCTTGGCCAATAACTCTTGAACAGTTTGACCCTTTTCTACCAATAATCTGACACTCACACCAATTGGCCTTTTAGGGAACCAACTCTTCATTACTTCTTCAGATGATGGCACAAACTTCATCACTTCATAAGGTCTTACCACCTTAGATTTGATTTTATATTTGTCTTTGATTTCTGCCATTGACTTTTTCTGTGGTGATGGGACAGGCTTCTTCTCAGATACATCAATGTATTTATCTTTGAAAAGATTCAATTTCACCATCTTTCTTTCAGCTATCTCTTTGATCTGAAATGTTTCAATAATCCTTCTAAGCTGTTTTGTATTCATATTCTCCATTTGCCTTGTAGGATAGTTTCTAGATGCTAGCCAATCCTTCAATTCATCCTTTTTCATCCTATCAATCATAGGATGAAGCAAAGTTCTTGGATTATCAATCTCCTAATCTTCAAAGTGTTTGTCTGCATCAAATTCACCTTCTTCAGTTTCAGAAGATTAAAGCTTTTGAATATCCAAATCTAATTCTTCTTCTGTTCTACCCAACACATACACCCTCTTGAATCCTTTTTGTAACAAAAACATGATTTTGTTACTAAAGGCATATTCACTTTTCTCTTTGACTTCTTGTGTAGGCTCATTCAACTCAAACTCCATGACTTCATCATAATACTCATCAGGATATTTTAGTTCAATTTCAGCCTCAGTCAAATTCTCAGGATTTTGAATACTTAAGTCCAAATCTTCATCATCATCTAGATCTTGTAAAGCTTCTTTCATTTCTGAATCAAACACATCTTCAATTGCTTGTGATGACTGAATACCCTCTGCCTTATGAACTTCTAACTCAGATAGTTCAATGTGTCTCCTCCACTCATTTGGAGTCAAATATTGATCTTTTTCAAGCTTGTCTTTGATTTTAGCATCCATTTTCTCCAATTTAACTTTGTTCAACTTTCTCTTCTTTCTTTGATAAGTGATTGAACAAGACTTTGATGCTTCAATCAACAGAGGCTGATATTTCTTCAATTTTTCAACAGCAACTTCAAATGTATTTTTGACTCTTTCGATCTCATTCATCAACATCTCTTGTTGATCCACACTTAACAGACTAGAGATAACTAACTGTTTATCTTGATCAGTCAACTTGGGCTTAGAAATAGTTATTTCTCTCCAAAAATAACTAGATTGAATATCCTTCAAAATAGCTTCATCCACCTTCAAGTTTTCAAAAGTATAAATATCTTTAAGGCAAATTGACTAAAAATAATCCCAACTAACACCTATTGGCTGAGAATAATCCCAACTCAGTTTATTCCCTCCAGTGGTCCCAAATCCAACTTTTTTGGCCTCCAGTGGCCCGCCGTTAAGTGCACTTAACGGCCGTTAACTTTTTTTTGATTTTTTTAGAATTTCAGAACAAGGTTTTATGGATATTGATCGGGAGGAGTATACGATTCAATTGATGTAAACCTTACTTCGAACTGGGGTTCCAAACGACAAAACGGTCTTCAATCGGGTGTTTAAAACCTAACGGTGCTTTAACCGGATATCAAAATTAAACCATTTGGAGCAACAATTGGAAGTAAGGTTTACATCAACTGACTCATATTCTCCTCCAGATCAAAATCCCTAAAATATCTGTTTGAAATTCGAAAAAAATAGAAAAAAAGTTAACGGCCGTTAAGTGTACTTAACGGCGGGCCACTGTAGGCCAAAAAGTTGGATTTGGGACCACTGGAGGGAATAAACTGAGTTGGGATTATTTTCGGCCAATATGTGTTAGTTGGGATTATTTTTGGCCAATTTGCCTATCTTTAATTGGTACAACATCAGGATATACAACAGCCAAAGGCTTGTATCTATCCTCAACCTCATCCACCACAGTCAATTACATATTATTATCATCTTTTTTAAACTCAGTTTCATCATCTTCGATATCATCATAATCATGATCATCATCACTAGATGTAGACTCAGTACTTTCATCACTTCAGATGAAGAAGAATGAGCAGGTACTTTCTTCATTGAATCAGTTATTTTCAACAAATCCTCAATCTGTCTACTTTTCAAATCATTTTCATCTTTCAAATCTTGAATTTGTTCATCTTTATCATTCAGAATAGTAGACAGCCTCTCAATTTCTTTAACCTTTTCTTCAATCTCTTTGGTTAAATCAAAATTCTGCTTCTTGGCATCAAGATTGTTGGTCACCACTCTATTATGTATATCAATACTTCACTGGATGTTAATCCAAAGTTATTGAATAGATTGTCAGAGTCCTTTATGTCACACCCCAAAATCCACTAATAGATTGTCAGAGTCCTTCAGTCATTAGTTACACCAAACGACACTATATGTATTTAAAATATACGTGTCTCATTAAATGAGAAAATTTAATACAGAGTTAATGTTTAAAAGTTTGCGGAAGCGTAATCGAAATGTAATGTCAAAATATTAAATAAAAACTAAAAGCGTAGAACACGCGTCCAACACGAGATACACAGTCTAAATAGTAATATAAACTCAAAACATGGTTTGTAATGCAAGAAATGTTTAAATGAAAAGCCGTGATTCCATGTCATGCCCTAAGTGCGCGGTACCTCAGTGACCTGTAAAAGTGAAAGTCTAACAAGTGTCAACACGACGGTTGGTGAGTTCACATAGTAAGTATAAAATCAAGTAAGTTCAGTTGCAAGCGGAAATATAAATTAAGTATATCATTGGAGGTAGCTAGTTTACAACACACATGTCCTTAGAGGCGTATGTATCTGACCGAAGCTGACGTAAGTACACGTTAAGTGCATTGTGCCTGTTCGTACATCCCATCAGGATGCATATGTATGTATGTTAGGTCATTCAACACCCGTTCGACAGGTCCTTCTGTCGTGCTGCTCAATTAGCCCTGGTGGGGTTTGTCAGACCCAGTAGTACTACTCAAAATTTCCCCGTTATTTCAAAAATACTAACGGTCAACTAGGTATTAATGAGGAATTTCATGAAAAAAATAAAAGTTACTCTAATCCAGACATGCGACATACAAAATTTGTAAATCCATAAAAGTAATCGTTCGTGTTCTCAGCCCATGAAAGGGTGAAATAGTAAAAGTACGGTGCAGTGAACTCACCTTTGAAGCGCAAAGCAAATAAACAGCAAAATTGCCAACAAGAATTTAGATCGCTCTACGACCTGCTTAATAATTATTTATTAATTATTAACTAAGAACATGTAACTAATATATATATATATATATATATATATATATATATATATATATATATATATATATATATATATATATATATATATGGTATTCGTTAGGGTTTCGAGTATTCGATTCGTTTTCCACGTGATGATAGACTATCACACAATAGTACATATATACTACACATCATAATCTCACGCATGCATAGGCCTAATACAATCTCAATTATTACTATAGCAATGTTATCATACATGCATTATATCTTTTCACATACGACATAGATCCTAATAGACGTTCAAGATTTAATAGTTTCATCCTCATCATTGCTACTAACATCACAACATCATGTATCCATACATTCACTTTGCGCATAATATACACACATCATTGGTCTCATACAACTTCCCTGAATATACCAATATATATATACACACACATTCTGCCATACACATACACGTTTTCAATACATGCTTATACATCCAATCTTATGTACACCTACCTAGCTATCAAATGAATCTGTACACATTTTCATACCTAAACTCAATGCATTTAGTTAAGCTCTAAATATCATTTATTTATACGTGGCACTTGGCTGCTGTTATATATCCACACAAAGAAACAGTTGTATTTTTTTTTTAACTATTGTTTCATGCACGCACATACGCATATTACCATACATGCATACACACTCAGACTTACATACAATAACATTACATACATACATATAATTCACATGCATACACACTCATGAAAACATATACACACACGCTGCTGCTACTGCTGTGTTTATATCTCTACACATATATATACGATCTATACATACAAACATATACATACACGTTGCTGCTACTGCTGTACACCCATATATATATACGGAATCATACTAACACACAATACATGGCTAATATACGGTGTTGTTCGATCAATTTTAAATTAACTCCTTATATCACAGTTACACATACAAATACAATTAATCACCGTACGCTTGCCGGGTCGAACCGAAAACAAAACCCGGTACGACCTGAAAACGACACCGATCACGAAACCCCGCTCGAAACAAAAACGGTATAATGGTGAGTTGTTGGGGCTGAATATGCTTACCGGAATGACGAGAGCAAAGGGTGAAGGTGATCGGAGACGTCGCAAAAGTTCCGATGATTGTAGCGAGAATTCGACGGGATACTACCTTGCCTCATGGCGAAAGACTGTGGTGTACGGCGATGCGTGAGAACGGTAACCGGGTGCTGGGCGATGTGAGTGGTGGTGGCTTTAGACTGCAGAGAGTTGTCGAATGGCTGCCATTGTCTTTGATTATGGCCAGCGACTAAAGAAACAAAGGAAGAAGAAAGAAAACGTTATGATGTTTTCAAAGGGTGAGGGTCGGCTTAGGGTTGGGATTTTATAATTAAATTTACAATTTTTTACCCTTCAAAAATTGTGGGTTATGTAGTTTAGGTTTCAAGTTAATTACTTAGTTTAGTAAATTACCAAACGAACCCCAAAATTAATAAAACTTAACGGAATAAGTGAGTGATCGTTAACGGTGTTAGCCTGGAATTTGCGGGTTGTCACATCATCCCCTTGTTAAATGAATTTTCGTCCCGAAAATTGGATACGGTCGTTAAAACATGTCTGAAATGAAAGAATTTGGAGTTTAGAGATTTGTGTTGCCACATCCATGTTCTCGAAAACATGTCAGTCACATAACATATAATTTCACTAAATTTATATTTATTTAGTTGTTTGGAATTATTATTTTATTAATTCGCCAACATTCGTGTATTAACTCATATGATCTGGTAACTCCTTGGATTGCCGTTACATGTAACTGTTTGTGCAACAAGTAGCACGTTTAATTCAACTAATAAATGTTGAGTATGACTTCATTAACAGAAATAACGGAATTTAGTTAACGGAGTTAATATGAAATTCTAGGGTGTCACATCATCCCCTTGTTGAAAGAATTTTCGTCCCGAAAATTTAACCAATAGTATTAATATTAGATGTTGTCATTTGAAATAGTTAAGGAGCTTGTACATTATTTGATTTTTCACACTCATACGTAAACTTTGATCCACACTTTAAGTTCTAACAAACTTTGGTTATAGTGATCTTACTGTGTTTGAGTGTTTTGAATTCTTTGCCTCTAATTTTAACCGATTGTTTTTTTTCCCCATTAAACGTAGTTGTTCATCAATTGGGACGACGGGTGTTCCATTACGTAAGAGCTTGATTAGGTTGAAGACATCAGAAACGTTGTGTACCATGTTTATCTTTTAACACTGATCTAGTCAATGATCTAGAAGACCAATACCCTAGGATTCCAAATGGTCTAAAGTATCATGTATTTAATTGGGATTCTAAAGTTTTTGGACGGAATTTATAACTAGCGATTCCTATACTGTATGTTTTGGGGATTTAGAGTAATGAGTTACACGTTGTTATTTAGCTACCCGAGGACCGAGTCGTAACTAAAGAGTTCATTTTTTTGGTATAGATTATTAAGCTAAGACAACTTGTGTACCAGGTAGAACGTGTGTAGGTACATGACTTTATTAAAGAAGCGTTGTCAAAACGCGGTCTAAAAATAGATGAGGGATGAATTTTGATACTATCTATATGTTCCGGCATACGTGACTTAAGCAAGAATGATCAAGGAAGTTCGTAAGTATTCATGATTCGTTGCGGTCGATAGAAGAAGTGGTTGGATGACGTAGGGTAAAATGTTATTAGTGTTTGCTTACTGAAGTATTATTAAAATGAAAGTGTCTATGTTACAAGAGGTGTTCCTAATCCTTTGGAGTACAATCGATTTTCTCTTTGATGGAATCTGAGTGTTACGGTTAGAAGTGTGCCCGGGGGGGGGGGGTATATAGCATTTTCTCACAGAGAAGGTTTTCAAGAATGTTATCTTAGACTTCACCATACATTTGATTCCATAGTTGTTACAACTACAATATCTCAGTATTTCATTCCACTTCCTGCGTATGATCACAGTTTCATGCTGGTCATCTCATTATAAAGCTCTTAATTTGTTGTTTAGTGTTTCAACCTAGATAGTTTTATGGTTGTGTTACTATGTTATCAAGCTCTTGTTGTTACGTGATTTCCGTTGTATCTTCTGATTTTAATTCCTACAACATTAGCCGAAAACATGTGTTCTTATGGGCACATATTTTAATTGAACTCCATGGTAATGTTTACAAGGGTGTGAGGGAGTATAAGATAAACAAACCATTTTCTCATAGAGGCAGGTTCCATGAGATTTGTAAGCCGACATTAGGTGGAGATTTGATTCACTTTTCGGGAATTCTTTATGGAGATATAGTTTTAGTCCAGTTTATTATTTGTGGTTTTAGTTCCCTAACATACTAGGTAAGGGTTCCAAGTTCAAATAGTAATATTTTAGCCGTGATTTTAATAACGAGATTCATCATACAATAGTGTTTAGATTCACCATTTAAGTATACAGAAGACGATGAGGTATAACAGTCCGATTGAAAGTCTAGGGTTCCAAGTTCATTAACGGATTAGAAAGGATCTCATCTTATATCATTACATGTGTCGGGTGGCTTCAGTATCATCATAGCTTATATGGTTTCCTCTACTAGGACATTCACAGGTTAGAATAGCTAGGTTAAAGTTTCTTACATGGCGGCTAAAACAATTCTTATTAAGGAAGCTAATTAAGTTTAATATGGAAATTTGTTGAATAATAGAGCTTCTAAGAAGGGACGTCAAATGTTCAAAGTAACAAATGATAATTAGAGTATCAATATTATGTTTCTTGGAAAATACAAAGGTGTACTGGGAATGAAATAAAATAGAAAATGGTTACCCTAGAACGTAAAGAGTAAAGCTCCCTCAGAATATCAACTGATAGTGTCGGTTTATTGTTGACGGTGGTAATCATCACCAGAATTCTTAGAGTCGTGAAATGTATTCAAAATCATAATTTATATGCGTGAGTCAGTTATGGAACGTTTGGTTTTTGTTGTTATTGTGAATAAATGATGTATGAAAGTTATAATTAATCTGAGTACATAGTAGGTTACCCTATAAGTGATAGATCAACCAACTTTCTAATAAATTACGTGTTTATATATTAGAGTTTCCCAGGTTAATTATGGGTTTGGTTTCAAGTCCATATTCAACGTACCGTTAGTGCTTATATATAGGGTGTACCGCAGCTAACCCACCACACCACCAGCACCTTGAAGGCGTTTCTTTTCTACTTTACTAAGTCATTCAAAAGGGTTGGGGAAAAGAAATATATGTTAAGTAAAATGGTAATGTTGAAGGCTTGAAGCATATATTGTTCGTTAGTTATTACAAAAATTTTATGCGGTTCGAACGTGAATGATCATAGACTTGAAACTTTAAGAACGCTTAACTTGGGTTCTGCTCTACTAAGCAGGTAAAGGAGTTTGAATATATATTAAGATGTACCGAAGGTAAATAATATTTTTAAATTAAATATATGTTCTTTAAAGATAAAATAATAATAATAATAATGATAAGACAATAAATTAAATCTAGAACGTGTTTTATAATAATGGGGATGCGGATTGGGTGTATTAGTTCATGTTTACAATAGCGCTAGATCGAGGCAAGTCATCCAACTAGATCGAAACATATACATACCACACTTGTGGTTCGTTGGTGCATCGTTAACAGTAGGATCATCATGAGCCGGAATTAATTTTTAGGTAACATGTTATCAGAAACAACTTGAAGTTCTGTTTATCTTGATGAGTTTAGAGAAGAAATTGAGAATAGGTTACGATTAGGTGAAATACTTCTAGGATAGATTGGTATGTTACGAGGTATTTACATGAATGTTTAAGCTACACAGATTTACTTCACAAGAAGTGATTTTGAATGGGAAATATTACGCAGTTGGTTCGTCATTTCAACAGGAGGTTATTTTCGAATAGGTTGTTAGATTTATAAGGCTCCTCCATGGAATCCTAACAATTACAGAGTTTGTTTAACAATCATTTGCATAAACAACGATCTATGCAGTTAATGCGAAAAAATATCGGTTATCGGTCGAGGACCGATATGTGATATATCGGTTATCGCGGAGAGATATCGGTAATTCTAATATAATGCATAAATTTATATAAGATAAAACATAAAACACTAGAGCCTACATCTTATTAATACTGAATCAAAAATCAAAAGTCCAAAACTCAAAATTTTCAATATTTCATAATATTAATACTAATTGTAAGCTATGAAATCTTCCTTCGAGTACACATCAATCAAGTCATCTAGATTTTCTACTTCAATTGTATTATCATCTTCATCATGATCGTCTCTATAGTGTGATATTTTGCTCCTAGTACATAATATGGCCGAGATTTTGTAACCAAATATCAGTAAATGAGGCTAAATGTGATCAAAAAGCCCAAACCGATATTATCATTAATATGACCGAGATTTTAAAACCAAAATATCGGTAAAATATCGCTAAATATCGGCGATAATATCTACCGATATTTTGTACCGATATTTTACCCAGTACCGATATACGATATATCACCGAGATATCACCGATATCTCGGCCGAGTTAACTGCATAGACAACGATGTTAAGGTATTACTGGTGTGCTAAAAGGTTATAGTCCATAGACTGGAATTTATAATTTTGTGAGTTAAGTAAAGTAAATGTTTTAACTGGAGGATTCAGATTGTTTATATGCAGAATGAATCATCATCATTATGGGTCAAATATAGTAGTAGTTAAACATTATCAGGTTTGTCAACATAGATCTTTGTTCTTATTTGTTTGTCATCAAGGAAAGATTAAGTATCTGTGATTTAGTTGTATAATCGTAAAGTGTATGTAGTTTAAGGATAAACTTATGATATGCCATCAAAGGCTGTATTGTAACTGTCTACCATCCATAGATGGGTTTTATGTGTTCAGTCAAAGATACTCTTGATATCAGTGCGTTATTTAGAGATGGATATTTGTTTCAGAAGAATTTGTATTGATTGGTTCATCACTGTTGTGTGTCTTTTTCGGTATCACCGACATGACAGATTTTGTCAGGATCATCATGTACCTGTAAATTCACCATTACGTTGCACACCCGTAATCGTCAATTTACCTTACACAATCACCCAAGTTCGTCTCCCACCGGGTACATTAATCTTACGTTTAGTTATCTTCTTGGATTTACATTCATCCGTGTGGCATTGTTATCCCATATCAAGTATTGAAGGGGTATAAGTGTATGATAAACCTATAAGTAGGACATAACTACACTAGATGTATAGGACACTAACAGGCTATCAGTGTGTTGTATCAATGGGTCGCATGTATCGGGTATAGTGTATGTTCATAATTAGTGTGTGACTGCAAGTCTAAACACAATCCGAGTGAACAATGTGCATAAGCAGTGCTAATATCAAATCAAGTAGATAACATGCAGTGGATCACACAATAAGTAACATGTTACAACTAATAATGTGTCTCATATTAAGTAACATGTTATAGCACACGAATGTGTCGTATAATAATTGATGTATAATAGCATGTAGTAGTTCACATAAGTGTTAAGTCAAGACCTCACTATGAATGAGTTTTTGGACAAAAAGCCGTTACTGTTGTTCATGTGCCTCTATACCTTAGGCATCGGTCTTTGCCGGTTGGTTGCCATAATAAGGTAGATAATCCAAAAGTGTGTTGTAAGGCTCCGTACGACGCCGGTTTGTTGCCATAATGTTGCGAGTTTCAAGTTATAATGAAATGTAAACATTTCCCAACTAGGCCCAAAAATAAATTTTGGCCTAAAAAGCGGGATAACTTTTGAAAAAAGTCATTGTCAAATATTTCTCATGTATACTTCAGTGAACAAATCAAAAGCTAACAGATACACACCTAGTTCAAGCTTCACTAGCAGAGCAAGTCACTAAAATTTTATTTTTTTCCTAAAGTCTCATATAATACAAGATGGTCACTTCATATAATTCTAGTGTAGCCGTGTGTATGTGTAAATAACATGTATATTGTCACAAATGAATTCAGATAAGTGCAACTAATGCAGTGTACAATTATAGTCTAGAATGCAATGCAAACCTAGTTCGCTATAACCAATGGCTCTGATACAAATCTGTCACACCCCAAAATCCACTAACGGAGTTTTACCGTTAAGTGTGTGACAAACCAGGATCTCAGTCATTAGTTACACCAAACGACACTATATGTATTTAAAATATATGTGTCTCATTAAATTAGAAAATTTAATACAGAGTTAATGTTTAAAAGTTTACGGAAGCATAATCGAAATATAATGTAAAAATATTAAATAGAAACTAAATGCGCAGAACACGCGTCCAACACGAGATACACAGTCTAAATAGTCATATAAACTCAAAACATTGTTTGTAATGCAAGAAAATAATTAAATGAAAAGCCGTGACTCCATGTCATGCCCTAAGTGCGCGGTACCTCAATGACCTGTAAAAGTGAAAGTCTAACAAGTGTCAACACGACGGTTGGTGAGTTCACATAGTAAGTATAAAATCAAGTAAGTTCAGTTGCAAGCAGAAATATAAATTAAGTATGTCATTGTAGGTAGCTAGTCTACAACACACATGTCCTTAGAGGCGTATGTATTTGACCGAAGCTGACGTAAGTACACGTTAAGTGCATTTTGCCGGTTCGTACATCCCATCAGGATGCATATGTATGTATGTTAGGTCATTCAACACCCGTTCGACAGGTCCTTCTGTCGTGCTGACGCAATTAGCCCTGGTGGGGTTTGTCAGACCTAGTAGTACTACTCAAAATTTTCCCGCTATTTCAAAAATACTAACGGTCAACTAGGTATTCATGAGTTCTTTCATGAAAAAAATAAAAGTTACTCTAACCCAGACATGCGACATACAAAATTTGTAAATCCGTAAAAGTAATCGTTCGTGTTCTCAGCCCATGAAAGGGTGAAATAGTAAAAGTACGGTTCAGTGAACTCACCTTTGAAGCGCACAGCAAATAAACAGCAAAATTGCCAACAAGAATCTAGATCGCTCTACGACCTGCTTAATAATTATTTATTAATTATTAACTAAGAACATGTAACTAATATATATATATATATATATATATATATATATATATATATATATATATTCGTTAGGGTTTCGAGTATTTGGTTCGTTTTCCACGTGATGATAGACTATCACACAATAGTACATATATACTACACATCATAATCTCACGCATGCATAGGCCTAATACAATCTCAATTATTACTATAGCAATGTTATCATACATGCATTATATCTTTTCACATACGACATATATCCTAATAGACGTTCAAGATTTAATAGTTTCATCCTCATCATTGCTACTAACGTCACAACATCATGTATCTATACATTCACTTTGCGCATAATATACAAACATCATAGGTCTCATACAACTTCCCTGAATATACCAATATATATACACACACACATTCTGCCATACACGTACACGTTTTCAATACATGCTTATACATCCAATCTTATGTACACCTACCTAGCTATCAATTGAATCTGTACACATTTACATACCTAAATTCAATGCATTTAGTTAAGCTCTAAATATCATTCATTTATACGTGGCACTTGCCTGCTGTTATATATCCACACAAAGAAACAATTGTAATCTTTTTTTTTAACTACTGTTTCACGCACGCACATACGCATATTACCATACATGCATACACACTCAGACTTACATACATATAATTCACATGCATACACACTCATGAAAACATATACACACACACACGTTGCTGCTACTGCTGTGTTTAAATCTCTACACATATATATACGATCTATACATACAAACATATACATACACGTTGCTGCTACTGCTGTACACCCATATATATATATACATACATATATATATATATATATATATATATATATATATATATATATATATATATATATATATATATATATATATATATATATATATATATATATATACGGAATCATACTAACACACAATACATGGCTAATA
Source organism: Tagetes erecta (assembly GCA_030867185.1). Classification (NCBI taxonomy): domain Eukaryota; kingdom Viridiplantae; phylum Streptophyta; class Magnoliopsida; order Asterales; family Asteraceae; genus Tagetes; species Tagetes erecta. The sequence goes on from CM061497.1 coordinate 12,232,133, forward strand.
TACGGTGTTGTTCGATCAATTTTAAATTAACTCCTTATATCACAGTTACACATACAAATACAATTAATCACCGTATGCTTGCCTGGTCGAACCGAAAACAAAACCTGGTACGACCTGAAAAAGACACCGATCACGAAACCCCGCTCGAAACAAAAACGGTATAATGGTGAGTTGTTGGGGCTGAATATGCTTACCGGAATGACGAGAGCAAAGGGTGAAGGTGATCGGAGACGTCGCAAAAGTTCCGATGATTGTAGCGAGAATTCGACGGGATACTACCTTGCCTCATGGCGAAAGACTGTGGTGTACGGCGATGCGTGAGAACGGTAACCGGGTGCTGGGCGATGCGAGTGGTGGTGGCTGTAGACGGCAGAGAGTTGTCGAATGGCTGCCATTGTGTTTGATTATGGCCGGCGACGAAAGAAACAAAGGAAGAAGAAAGAAAACGTTGATGATGTTTTTCAAAGGGTGGGGGTCAGCTTAGGGTTGGGATTTTATAATTAAATTTACAATTTTTAATCCTTCAAGAATTGTGGGTTATGTAGTCTAGGTTTCAAGTTAATTACTTAGATTAGTAAATTACCAAACGAACCCCAAAATTAATAAAGCGTAACGGAATAAGTGAGTGATCGTTAACGGTGTTAGCCTGGAATTTGCGGGTTGTCACACTTTATTCTTCTATTCATTTCTTCAATCTTAATATTCAATTTGTTCACTTCAGACAAATTATCCATATCAAACTTAGATAGATCTCCAACAGGCAGACCATCTTCATGATTAGGATAGTTCAAAGGCAAGTCATCAGTAACTTCCTAAACATCCTTTTTAGTCTCATGTTCTTCTTCATCAGAAGAAATTATAACTTTTTCAACATCTTTAGCAACTTTTGATTGAACTTCATAATTCTCTTCAACAAAATCAACATCTACCTATAATAATAAGTTGCTAACTCACTGCCACATGTCCATCTCTCACCGCCTCCACATCAGATTTGCCACGTGTCACGCTCTCCTTCACTATCAGCTATCATACGCGGGTGCTCCATGGGCTACCCGGTTCAATAATTTCGGATCCTTTTAATCGACGCTTAACCCGATAACTCTCACATTTCCCACACCCAAACCCTAATTTCTTCTCTGTTCTCTCTGTCGTTTCATTCATCATCATCATCTTCTTCGATCAGTCTACTCTTGCACCATCACAACCTCCATGAACTTTTACGTTGCATAAGGTATGTATATCCCTTCTTTGTGATCCACAATTTCTATCAATCGATTGTTCTTCGTTTCATCATCGTGATGAACAACGCCGTTTTTTTTATTTTTGAAACCCTATAGTTTTCTGAAACCCTAATTTTTGTCAATCAATTACATGGCTCAGTCATCATTTCTTTGGTTATTTTCTTCAAACTTGCAATATGTAGATGCATAGTGTTTAATACTTCGATGATGCTCATAAAAGCTTGTAATATGCAGATGCATAATGGTTCAGTCTTTCATCATCTGATTTGTACTTTTTTCAGTTTCACTGAATTGCGATTTGTCACTTAAGTTCATGCCCTTGAGTTGTTCGTTGTAGTTTTGAGGGAGAATCCTTCCATCAACAAATGTTTGTTTCAACCTCATTAGTTTGACTCAACAGGTATGTTATATTTCTATTCCTTGGATGTTTTGTGTCAAATGCATTCATATGTGTTTTGAAAGAAAAAAAAATGTTTTGGGGTTTGGTAGTGTTTGATGAAAGAAAACGGTTAATATTCTCTTATGAAAATTGTGGTTGAAAACATTTGTAATTAAATGTTAAAATGTTGCAGCGTGATGTTTGGAACAAACATATGACCTGTAGAATCAACAATGTGTATGAAAATGCAAAAAGGACATGGTTAGTCACAATTTACTTTTTGCTCTTACGTTTATAACGATACTGTTAGTGGTGTTTTTGATTTCGAAGTAAAAAATTTGAAACAACTTATTTGATCCGCGTTAAATTTGTAAGGCAGAATATTAGTCCTCTATATTCTACACATTTGCTGTCCTTTTAGAAAAATCATACTAAAATCAAAACATGGGTAAATAAGCATATGATGTTTATTTGTTTTAGATCTACCTGTAAAAACCCGTTTAAGTTAATTTTGTTGTAAAATTGATTTTGAACTCTGTAGAGGATGAACCCAATGATGTTGACTTAGTTACCCCATGTGAAACCATGACTTTAACTTAGAGTTGTTATGTATTGGGCTAAAAGTATAGAGTTTGTATGCTAGAGGATTTGATTTTCGAAAGAATACCTCAATATATAAGATATTGGTGTATAAGGTATTTGTGGCATACAAATTAGTAATTTAATAAATTTCCAAATAATTATAATATACAAATCTGACTAAATGGTCTAGCCTTCAAGAGATCCTTAGGTATTTTTTGTTTCATTTTGTTCGTTTGACCCATTTGGTATTAAACATAATGTTAATAGGGTGATCAGTGATTTAAATTCATTCTTTTGATTCAGATGCATCCAATGTATATCTTTTTTTTTGTTTTCGTTTGTACTTTGCACGTTAATTGAGTTGTCCATCTGTTAACAAATTGCTCGTAATAAATTGGGTAATGGCTTGCTAATGTGGATTCATGAGTATATCATTAAATCAATCTTTCTTTTGTGTTATAGTCGTGAAATTAAAGTCTTAGTTACATTAATCATTAGGTGATCTGACCAAATGGGTGAAGTAGAATGGAATAGTTCTTATGGCTTCATCAACCTTTTTCCTTGAACCCTTATTGGGTTTATGTTTTTGGTCTTTCATTTTTTAGTTGATGAATGTTTGCTTCGGTTTGTGAATGTTGATTTTTTAAGGTACATCTTAAGTTATGTTATTTAGTTTATCTTTGATGATGGAATTATGATTTGTTGAGTCAATTCTCTACTGTCTCAAGAATTAAACCATAAAGATGAATGGAATGCAAAGGTTAAGCAATTGAAAGTTCATGAATATTGATTTAAGCACTAGGCCTGTTGATTTGGTTAAGACATTCAAAGTTCATGCTATACGAAACACTTTTTGGTATGGATGTAGTATGGGATGGTATTTCTCGTCTTCTTTGTAGTTGAAAGCTCTATGGCTAAAGTAAATATACATAACTTTCTGGTATGGATGTCGTATGGGATGGTATTTCTTGTAATAACTACTTGATTTGCCAAGAAGACTTTAGTCTACCTATGCTATATAGTAACTAATATGATTGTTGTGTATTGACCTTAATCCTAAAATTATGATTGATGCATTGTAAATTATTTCTTTAGAATGATAATATAGTTGTTTTGATATATGTTTTTTTATGCTTCATGATTTAAATGTTTTTTTAACTGCAACAATGCATTTTTCTTTTTTAATTATTTATTTAGGTACTTACATGTTGTTACAAATTGTATGAAAAATAGTATCACCCGTTCAACCAAGTGAAATAGTGATAAATCAACTAATATATTGATATTTGTGAGTTTATGGAATTTGCTCTATGTTATGTATGTCTGATGAAACAACACGAGCTATCTTATGATTAATTTAAGCATCCTCAATGTTTTTTTTTATGTTTTTTCTTATAGTCTATCTACATCGATGATCATACAAAACAATTATGGTCACAATACTTTTCCTTTTAATGCCTCATTTGACACTCATTGTGCACCATCAATTAACATATTTTTAATATAAAAAGGTATCTTTTTTAACCCGTGGGTACCATGGGTCACTAACATAGTGTTCTAATATGATTCTGTCAATTTCTTCTTGATGATCAGAAATTGTCTTTTCAGAACTATCATCTTGTTGTTCAATATCATCTTCAACTAGAACAATAGGTGGATCATCCTCAACAAGATTTTCAATTTGAACATCTTCATCATGAGCACCAGGTTGATCACCATCAATATCATCATCATCATTGTCACCTTGATCATCATCACCATTATCATCATTTTCCTCAGAACTTGTTTCATCGGGAATCACTGGTTCTTCTCCAACTAATTCATCCATATTAGTTGGTTCAATAACCAAATTAACTTGATCAACATTATTAGCAATCAAACCAACAACCACATCCTTCATGTATTTAGTAATATCAGTCTCTAACCCACTGAAATTACTTCTAGCATTGGTTCTGGTTAGGTATGCAAACACCTTAGAGTCATGATGTAAAACTCTAAGTGTTGGTCCATTGTACACTCCAACTAGTTTTGAAAAAGATTGGTTGATCAAGCATTGAATAAATCTTGGATACATCAAGAATTTATTCCTTCTATCTTCTTCTATATTCATCCTCAATCCATTGAATATATAGCTTGAAAGGTTCAACCCTCTATTCATAACCAATGACACCAATATTGATGCAGTCTTGTAAGTCATATCATTCCATCCAGATTTTCTCTTTGACAGTGAATGTTGGATGCAATGAATGATAAATCTCTGATAGGTTCAATTGGATCGATATCGCTCAATGATCAGAATGATTAGTACACAAACACAGTTCAATCAGCAACACAATTCATTACTTAATAATTCTCTTTGTATTGATGATCAAAGCAAATATTGTAGTACAAAATGCAGGAGAAAATAAATCACACACAGTTAACTCTCTCTCTAACGTGCAATTGTGATCTAGACTCTCTCACTAACATTCTCTTACTACATGCTTTATGCAACAATACATTAGGGAAAATAACAAAATTAACCCTAAACTATACAAAATGAATAAAACAAAGTACAAAGTAAATCTTAAATAGAAATAGACCCTAACAGTACTCACCTAAGATTTATCTTTGGACTTCAACAAAATCTTCAGTTTTCAACACTTTGCTTTTTCAGCTTCAATCTCTCACCATTCTTCTGGTTCGTCTTTCACATCCAGCAACTGCTTTCCTTTATAATCTTCTTGTTCTTTTAAAGCCTCCTCAATGCAAGACTTGAACTTTTCAGCAATCTTGGCTTGTCTTGGCTTTGATTCATTCGTCAGAATGTCACAATTCTTCATTCTTTTCAGCGACTCCAAGTTAATACCTACAAAGTCAATGTTAGCATAAAACACATGCGGTTTCGTCCTTCCTTTGACCTTCACCTCTAATGTACCCTTGGATGTCACTCTCATATACTCGATCTCCGGTATATCAATCTTCTCAAGGTTAGCATTAAGCAATGCCTTCCTTAATCGGATTTTCTCAGTAGCAGCCCCAATCACTTCGATCATGATCACAAACAATCTTCGATCTTCTTCAGCTATAGCATCTTTCAATTTTTCCATCTTGTAGTTTCGAAGAAAGTCAATGTAAGATGGATGTAGTAGTTTGAGTTCAAACGTACTAAATAAAGTGATCATGTCCTGATCCCAGTCATCCAAATTACGCACCAGTTTCAGCTCAAAAGTCTCTTGGTTGTAAAACACCTTCAAGATAGGCTTGTCGCTTGAGAACCTTCAATCACTTTCAAACCTGGATCTGTGACTTTATCAAAGTATTCGTCTGAGAACTCTTCCAAATACATGTCTCGCATAATCAACTTCTTTGCTTTCTTCGTTTTCTTCATCTTTACATATTCACTGTCTTCTTGTTGTCCTCTAAACTCCAAAAATTTAGGCAAACGACTCATCCCAGCATCTAGCAGCATTGCACATTTGTCACCACGCTCAGCATGCGTGTGATTAATCAATCTTAGTTTGTGCAGCTCCTTCAAATCTTGCACTTGTAATTTGAAAATGCTCGAGTAATAATGGTAAACATCGCACAAACCATTAACTCTCTTAATCAGAAAAGCATCAAACACTTCATCATATTTCCAAGCGATAATCTTCACATTTTTGGACTTGGCCGGCACGATCATCGAATCAAGAAATTCAGCAACTGACTGACCCTTACTCAGCAGTGATCTCACAACATCACCTGCTGTGGCAGATTTGTGCCATGATTCTCGTACATCCACTGGAATGTTATATGCTTTCTTCTCACTCGGAAACATGTCTATCAATTCTTTTCTCTTTTTGTGTGCATCTTCTGGTAAAGCCATCACAGTAATCTCTTTGGTTCGAGCACTTTGTATCTCTTTGTCAGCTCATAATATTGCGGATTGTTGTAATCTAAGAAAAACATCCGATTATGCATCTTCTCCGTCTTCATAAAACTTACCACAATCTTTTTCAGTGATTCTCGTTTCAGCCTCTTCAATGTTTTGAAAGGATAGTTCCTCGAACTCAGCCATTCGCGCATATTCCGGGTTGACATCTCCTCTGGATCTTGATGATAAAGTTCTTCAGGAGGTAAATCATCAATGTTCAGGCTCTCTTGCAGAGGCGTCCATTCACCCATTTCTACGACAAATTCTTTCTCATCAGCAGTCACCTTATCCTGCGCATTCAGACATTTCTCATACTCTTCATTGATTTGACTCACAGTAAGCCCATTCAAGTACACTGGATTATACTTCATCTTCTCTAAGTAAGCAAAACGTTCAGGAAGATCAACCGGTATCTCATCATCTGGATTAGCCTCAGGTTCAGAGTCAGTGAAATCTATATCATCTAAATCCTCAAGTGCCTCTATCATTGGTGCAGTTTCAGTTTGAATCGGCTCAAACTGAATTGCTTCTTCAGTAACAATTTCTGGCACATTCTCAACAACTTCAACTACCTTTGGTACTTCAGCTACCAATACAGATTCAGATTGAATCGGCTCAATCTGAACTGTTTCTCCAGTTTCAGTCTCCTTTACTATCTCTTTCACCTTTGCCACCTCAGATACATCAGTTTCAATTACAGATTCAGATTGAATCGGCTCAATCTGAACTGTTTTTCTGTTCTAGCCTTCTTAGAAACTTCATCTTCTTTTACCATTTCAGGCACATCATCCAGTTTACGTTTTCCCTCAGCTTTGTCAAGATTGACAGTATCAACAGCTTCATCGGGAATTGGAATTGCAGTATCAATTCTTTCGCCCACATTCTTTGTTCCATGAGCTCTAGTATAATAAACTTCAGCATCTGGTGAAGGCTCAGCAACTTCCATCACATCATCTGAGAAGTCTTTATCTGATGTAGAACTAGATTTCTTTGGTTTGGCATCTTCCAACCATTTTTCTAACATCTCCTTCTCAGCATTAAGAGTATTGCATTCAGCAGATAACTCTTTGTAATCCTCTTTCAACTTTTCATGATCATCCTTCAATTTTTCATGATCAGCATCCAATTCTTTGAACGTTTCCAAGTTCTTCTGATGAATAGCCCAAAATTCTTCCAACCTCTTTTTCTTTCTTTCATTTGATGCTTTCAACAACTCATTGGCTTCCAGTAACTGGGCTACCATCTTTTCTAACTCAACAATTTTCTCTTTATCTTCATTCACACTTGAACCAACTTTTGGTGAAGACTCCAAAGGTTGTTCGATTTGCATAACTGCTGGAGATGAAGTGGTGGGGATATCTACAGGATCAGAAACAGTAATGCTAACATCAGTGTCATCAACTGCCTGTTCAACAGTTTCCACTTCGGCAATTACTTCTTGAGCAATCTGAACAATGTCCACTAACTCAGGCACATTTACATCTTCAATTATACTCGGTTCCTCCACAACAATAGGATCAATCACAGGTTTTGATCTTCGTGATCTAACATACTGCACTATGATCTCCTTAGGAACTTCAACAGCAATCTCTTCTACTGCTTTCTCTACCTCAACAGGTTCATCAGTCATCATTGGTTCTATAGTTTCAACATTCTCAGTCTCAATCTCAGTTGGTTCATCCATCTCAACATTCTCTGCCTCCTCATGAACTGATTCAGCACTTTCTTCTTCTATAGTATCATCATTTCCTCCATCACCATCATCACCACTATTATCATCATCACTTTCACTATCCTCCTCATCATCACCAATATCACTTTCACTCTCATTTTCATCATGTTCTTCAACTTCTGGATGACGAGCAATGTACTCATCATCATCTAACAAGTTATCAGGCACCTCATCAACTAGGTCCTGTGGATTCACAATCTCTCCATGTGATATGTGATGATATACTACTTCAATATCCTCCATATTGTTTGCTATATCCCGCATATAGTCAAACAGTTCAACATTTACAACATTGCCTATACTCATCTTCCTGTATGATAAATCATTCATGTCCTCAGTATACAATATTCCTCCACTAAATCCTTCTTCTCGGATGTTTGGATATGCAACATTGATCATAAGTTGCAAGAATCTCGGATACATGAGAAACTTGAACCTCTTTCCTTTTACAAAATTGAATACAAACCCTTTCATAATCCACTTCGACATGTTGAAAGGTTTGTTCTCTACAATAGCAACAATCGGGGATGCAATGTCAGAAGGGAAGTTATCAAACCCAGCACTCCTTCTAGACATGCACTGTTGAATCACATAACAGAGCAATTTCCACTTCTTCCCCAGTCTGGCTCTAACAAACTGCTGCTTGGGGAATATGGGAGGATGACCCATATTGATAAAACAAGCTTGGCACTCAGCAGTTGTCAGCTCATCAGTTGCACCAGCTTCATCATCATCAATCCTTAGAGCTGTTCTGATAGACTCCTCAGATACAGTCAACTGTAAATCTCTGGTAATATTCCCTCTTACCACTATCACACCATCTTCATTTGTAACAACCTCAGCCGTTCTCCAAAAACTCTTGATGAGTCTAGCATAGATCACAGGCTTCGCACACATAGCATACACATATTTGGTTCTCTTGATAAATCTGATCATATCTCTATAACCCTCTGTTTCTGGTATAACTTCATCTAAACATGCAACCAAATTATGCTTTGGTTCAAACTTGAGATTCTCCATCTGGTTTGACAAAAACAAGACATATGAGTTAGATTTTTCATTCAAAAATAACAAATTTGCGTAAGTGTTTAAACAAAAAGTTACAATGTAGAACAATCACATGATCAATTTATCACCTAAGTTATACTATCAATCAGATTTTCACCATTTTGATTAACATAACTTTTGGAAATTTAATGATCATACAATATTTTACACTTAACAGTAAAAACACTTAAGAGCATAAATCTGAAATTTGTATGATGAAGTTGAATAACATGTTTTAGTTCAGTTTTAACATTGATTTGTCACTTCTTAACACACATTTCATCATTTTGAAGTTAACGCTTAAGAACATTCAACAGGTCATCAGTGGCGGTTCGACAGTTATGAGCAAATTTGAGTTGATTTAGTTGATTTTAAACAATTTGATGCAAATTGATGCTTGATTGTTGATGATCGACAGTTATTACACCTAGTACAACATTCGATTTCAGTTTTAACACACAAAATCAAAGTGTCGATTCAGTGATCAAGTACTGTTCATCATCGTTTTTCGTTTTTAACGAATGATTTACAGGTTTATCAAGGTCGAAACATGTAAATTATACCTTATTCGATCAATCAAACTTGTTACAGAACAATCGATTGAACAAAAATATGAACGATTTGAGGTACAGGGGATTTTGCTTGAAACCGTTGTATTATAGAAACATCAAAAGAAACCGTTGTATTATAGAAACACGTTTTTCAGCCCCAAAAACGTAAACAGTAAAAAGGGGAGTGAGTTTACTCACCTTGAAACTCGGGCTCGAAACAAATAGTAAATAGTTTGGATTGAACCGAGGATTTCCCAAATACTAGAATCACCTAAGTAACCGGGAAAACCTAATTTAGAAACGAAGCAAGTAACACAATAACTAGAATAAAGAAACTATAACTTCTAGGGTTTCGGATTTGGGAAATTAGGGTTTCAAAATAAAATTTGATAATTTAGGGTTTTAAAGTACCAATTGAAAATTAGGGTTTCAAATATAATTTGGGAATTTAGGGTATTAAAGTACCAATTGAAAATTAGGGTACGAAACGTAATTGTATTTCCGTATTATAAATATTTTATACGAATTTACTTAAATAAAATTTATTATTTTAAAGCCTAATCATATGGATTTTGTATTGAAATTGTACATTTGTTATAAATAATTTGTATGTTTTGAAAATGTATTTAACTTAATTACATTATCTAGGTTATTTAGTAAAAATAGTTACTTAAGGATATAAAACAACTAAATAAAAAAAAGGTTTAGGTCCCTGGATTCGAACCCAGGGTCACCCAATTCAACAACAGTCACACAAACCAGCCGCACTAGCTTTCATTTTGGTTTAAAGTTGGATCGGAAATGTTTTTATCGTATATCAAAATAAAATCCCCAAATCACATAAACCCTAGAAATTAGAATCACGAAATTGAACACGAAATTGATATCCAAACATCAATTAATCAAAGGGCTTTCGACCAGGGCTTGATAATGAGCATTTGACATAAAGAACTTACTTGTTAATTGTCGAAACCGATCAAGGTGGATGATGAACAAGAACGACCGGTTTGAGAATCAACATGATAGTTTGAGGTTGTTAAAATTCAATTCAACTTCCAGATTTCTTCATGATGAGATGGTGAACAAAATATCCTTGACCAATTTCAGACATCAATAACGAAATCGTGAAGATAATGACAGTTACAGGTCCGCGTAGAAAGAAGGCTCATGGATGATCTTGGTAGCGTTTTGAATTCGATTGGAATAACAGAGAGTTAATGTAAACAAAGGGGATCTAAATGGACGATTCAATTTGATTAAATGTATTGCAAAAACAGTCGGACGGTTATGACTTGATTACGAGTCAATTGAGATAAATTCGTGTTTAATTCATTGATTAAAACCAGATTAATTGTTACCAACAGCTTGCATTCATCAAGAGGATCGAAATAGTTAACTCAATTTACTAATTCTGTGGGTTTTGAGATGATTGAATATGGTGGGTATTGAAACCGGTTTATAAATTCGGATTAGGGGGTGATAGGATTAATTAAACAATGCTTTGAAATTGGTCGTAGGTTCGATTCATGCTTAGGAAGGTTTTATATAGGATTAAATGGGTTAGAAGTGAGTAAAAACCAGTCTTGGTGCTCGCCGGAGCATTGCCGGAGTTACGCCGGCGAGGCTTGCCGGAAAAACGGGAAGGTGGGATGGGGGCTGGGTGAATTTGTAAATTACATAATTGGTCCCTGTACTTTCAGGTTGTTTTAACTAGTTATTGTAAGTTTTTAATAATAGTTTGTAAATTGACAGTTTGGGCACAAAGTTAATTATATATATATTTTAACTAACTAATAACTAACTTAACTAAATTGGAACGTAACAATTATATACGTGACGTTTTTATAGTTTTAGTTCGTTTAGGCCATTAAGAGATTATTTCGAGACTTAGAAGCGTTTTGTTTAACGTTTTCAATAATTCTCTTGTACGCACTATATATATATTTATTTATATATATATATATATATATTTTGAGTTTTATTGTCACGAATAATAATTGTTTGATACGCGTGAATGTTTTGCGACATAAATACGATTATTTAATTGAGACGGGTATAATGTAGAATCCAATGCGTTTATTCATAATATTAATAATAAACGTTACATTTTGAAGAAAAATAAATATGATTACCATTAAAAGGATAACAACTTCGGGTTCGAATCGGGCATTCGGGTCGGGTTTTGGGGCAGATGTCACAGTCTCCCCTCCTTATAGAAATTTCGTCCCGAAATTTGCTAAAACCGAAGTAGAAGAAGATGAAGCAGAAAGGTGCGGATACTTAACCTTCATTTGGTTTTAAATTCATGTTCACATTTTGAGTTTCAATGATCATTAGCGATTGGTACCCGATTACGCTAGAGTTGTTTGACTTCACGGTCCATAATTTCCAATGGCCGTTCAATAAATTGCATCGATTGATTATCGATATGCCCAACGAGATTTTTATCGGATAAGTACTTCTTCAGATTAGAAACATGAAACACGGGATAAACACTGCCCACTTCCGTATGGAGTTTCATCTCGCAAGAAACTCTTGAGAATTCGATCAATGGAAAGGTGAGCATTTTGATTGAGACACGATTTTAAATAACGAGATTAAGAAGTTATTTATTTAATTTTTTTTATTTGCTTTGTAATATTAAGAATCGTTTATTTAACTCTTTTCAATTCTAAGAGTTCGGTGGAACTATTTGTATGTAGATTTGAATAAATTTTATTTGCTACTTAATATAGAAATAGAATAGGATACCAACTTGCAAATGAAATATTTTAAGTATAAGGATTTAGAATTATTTAAATGATCATCGAAAATGAAATATATGCATTTAGTAAAATGAGTAGACAAGTCTAGCGAAAATAAGATGGTTAAATATGGCCCAGCCACACAATACGAAACTTACTATGGTTCCCATGCACCAACTTTCATAATTTCGTGTGCACCCGTAATTGCTTTAGTTTTTGCATGGACTCCACAGTTCATTCGATCACGTGCTACTCAGAAGTACACAACAATTTTAGGTTAAAATGATAATACGTTTAGGTATTGTTATCATACTTGATAAAAATAGTAATTGGGAAAATCATATTAAGATGATAAGTAGATTGATGATTCAGAAGAAACTAACGCCCATTAGGTAGATATTGCTCATATAACTTTGCTCAAATTCGAGTACTAGGATAGTAGCATTTAAGTTTGTGAAAGTTGACTCTATGTGTGTAAGATGTGATTATCTAGGTTTTCTGATATTGACCAGTTCATAATCATGAGTTGATGGTGTACATGTAATAATATAGTTTATTGGGATCTTTAGAAAAATTAATTTCATAAAAATTTGATAGTACGGATAATCCAATTTATCGTTCGAATGAATAGATCACTTAGTTCCAATTGGATTTAATTTTTAAGGTGTTTGTATTTATATGACCAACAACTTTAGGTAAACCAAATGTAGAGGGTAAGTAAGTTTATAAGGGATGATATTGTTTTTTTTTTATTTATTTATTTTATAATGCAGTTTTGAAAGCTTAAGTAAAAGTTGAAGGTTTTAACCTTTCCCATAGATAAGAGGAGTGATTTGAAAATGAATGATATAATTTAAGTTGTAAGTACCTGGTTTTGGTAAACATAAAACATAGTGTCTGCTGCAAATCTTTGTATCCTATTTGAGGTACGGTAAATCTTGTGTAAGTATTTGACCAACGTTAGAATAATCAATTTCTTTTTTTTTAAAGAAGTTATTTATCACGAAATGCATACAAATACTAAAACCAAAAGGTTATTTTAATTAAAATCCTCCTTTTTTTATATTTATATATATATATATATTTATGTTGGAAAATAAGGAAATAATTTTAATAAAGTCGAGTACCGGTAGTTTTACAAAGTCCATTGATTACACCTTGTGTTAGAGTAACGAGTTTATAAATGAAATGCATTAGGGTTGGATTAGGTCATGGAAACTAGTGGTGAAGAATTGTGTTGGTGGCCATATGTATAGATGAAAATATTTAGTTGAATGAGTTCGAGAATAGTTGTGTAGTGAGTTCTCGTTAGGTTTGGATAACGAATTCATGGATAGCATCGTCGAGTACTTGTTTTGATGGTTAGTTCATAATTTGATAGTAGATTTATAGTTGTAATGATGGATTAGAAATTGGATTAGAATCTTATAGTTAGATGAATAGTTTTGGAACTATTTGAGTATAGAAGTCAAGTTTGAGGGTAGACGTTCGATTCAAATACATTAGCTTATAGGAATAGCAAGACCCATTAGCTTTTATTTAGTTGTGGAACTTAGCCTTGACTATAATTTAGAAATCATGACGAACCTTTGATTGGAGAGTCTATAATTGATATAGGATTAGAAGTACGACTTAGATTCGGTAATCGATATATGCATGATCTGAAGTGTTTGATAATTCGGTTGCGATATGTCCTAGTTTTGATTTGAAATGTTTGGTTTACAACGGTGTAATTGTGTTATATGGATAAGCTAGCGAGTATATCGCATAAGTATTATTGTAGCTTAGAAACAAATGGAATGATGGAACGTAGAATAACACGGTTTTGTTGCAACATCTTTGACCAATAGAAACATCCGATGTAATAATAGCACCTTATTCCACTTAGAACATAATAGAATCTTTTGAGACATCCCATAGAAAATCACGTAGGAACTTTAGAAACTTTAGAAATTTCGATTAAATGAAATAGTGATGGTACTTAGAACATCATAGAATCCTTTGAACATACCGTAGAAAATCACTTAGAAACTTTAGAAACATGAGTAAATAAAGTTGGAATATTATTTGAATCACTATAAAAATTCATAGAAATAATTATAAATTGTGGGAATGAAAATCATAGAATCATTAAGAAAATGAAATTTTAATGGCTTAGGAGTGTGTCTTGGTTTTGGACACTAATGACTTATCAAAGTGTTAAGTTCGTCTTCAACGTATTCGAGAAAGCGTGCTTTAGCCTATAGGTTCACACTCATCTCGTACATCCCCAGGTAAGCATACAGGTCTCTTAAAGAGATTTATACGAAATGCTTTGCCTTAGACAGGATGTCCGTGATACAGGTGTTCCCCCTTCCGGATTGCACACGTTCCCACGTTTTCAAACTTACTTAAGACGATGACGAGATTTCACAAAGAGAAGATCCCAATCATACCGACGAGTCTCTTGTAGCTCCTTCGCGAAATCGGATAAGAAATGAGATTAAGAAAAGCATAGAAAAGTTCGTAGAAGGAAAACAAATAAGTTCAAACGAATTCCTAAGTACATCTATTTGCACTAAGGACTCTTAGGTTATAGTCTAGGTCGGTGTGCTTCTAATACCCTATCCTAGTTCCCTATAACCATGGCTCTGATACCAAACTGTGACACCCCGCCCGGCGGCGGAAAACACCGGGCACGTCAAGTGAATCGGATATCAAAGTACAAAGCACATGGCACACTAAATGCATCTTTTAGTATTAATTAAGTAATAATGTCGTGACAAAATAAGGCAAACGGACAGTCTTAAAATTGTAACAGAAACCGTCAAATAAATATTGTTTATTGTCTTTTTATTCTAGGTCCGAAGCATCCTACGTGTCTTGAACCAAAATCGTATCAAACTTCACCAGAAAAACGTGTAAAATAAGTTAGCTAAAGAATTAGCTAGTGAGTAAAACACAATTAATAGTACATAGTATAAATTCCGAGATCATTATAGATTGTGTTTCGCAATCTCATGTGCATAGCAATTTCGTCATATATATCTCAACCATGACCATAGAAACACATAGAAACAAGTATCATAGACCCCGCAGGGTTTTCCTTTAGCAACAAGTCATGAGGAACCAACTCATGTTACATTTATTGATAACCATCGTTTAACCGTCGTTTAACCGTCTCGATATGCAAGTTATAAAAAATGTTTAAGCATCTAAGGGACATAGCAACGTAGCAACGTAGCAACAAGCATCACATGTAGTAACTAGTAACATAGAATAAACCAAAGAATCGCCGGGCCAAAATCACCTATCAGGCCATTAATGTAGGTGGGCTTGTCAAGCCGTTAGCGCTAACATTGTACCGGTGGAAATTACAAGATAATATAACTAATATTGACTATCACACAATTTTGCTACATGCGGCCAAACACGATTAACACATCTAATAATCTCATTTTCGAAAATAGAAACATCAAAAGAAACCGTTGTATTATAGAAACACGTTTTTCAGCCCCAAAAACGTAAACAGTAAAAAGGGGAGTGAGTTTACTCACCTTGAAACTCGGGCTCGAAACAAATAGTAAATAGTTTGGATTGAACCGAGGATTTCCCAAATACTAGAATCACCTAAGTAACCGGGAAAACCTAATTTAGAAACGAAGCAAGTAACACAATAACTAGAATCAAGAAACTAGAACTTCTAGGGTTTCGGATTTGGGAAATTAGGGTTTCAAAATATAATTTGGGAATTTAGGGTTTTAAAGTACCAATTGAAAATTAGGGTTTCAAATATAATTTGGGAATTTAGGGTTTTAAAGTACCAATTGAAAATTAGGGTACGAAACGTAATTGTATTTCCGTATTATAAATATTTTATACGAATTTACTTAAATAAAATTTATAATTTTAAAGCCTAATCATATGGATTTTGTATTGAAATTGTACATTTGTTATAAATAATTTGTATGTTTTGAAAATGTATTTAACTTAATTACATTATCTAGGTTATTTAGTAAAAATAGTTACTTAAGGATTTAAAACAACTAAATAAAAAAAAGGTTTAGATCCCTGGATTCGAACCCAGGGTCACCCAGTTCAACAACAGTCACACAAACCAGCCGCACTAGCTTTCATTTTGGTTTAAAGTTGGACCGGAAATGTTTTTATCGTATATCAAAATAAAATCCCCAAATCACATAAACCCTAGAAATTAGAATCACGAAATTGAACACGAAATTGATATCCAAACATCAATTAATCAAAGGGCTTTCGACCAGGGCTTGATAATGAGCATTTGACATAAAGAACTTACTTGTTAATTGTCGAAACCGATCAAGGTGGATGATGAACAAGAACGAGCGGTTTGAGAATCAACATGATAGTTTGAGGTTGTTAAAATTCAATTCAACTTCCAGATTTCTTCATGATGAGATGGTGAACAAAATATCCTTGACCAATTTCAGACATCAATAACGAAATCGTGAAGATAATGACAGTTACAGGTCCGCGTAGAAAGAAGGCTCATGGATGATCTTGGTAGCGTTTTGAATTCGATTGGAATAACAGAGAGTTAATGTAAACAAAGGGGATCTAAATGGACGATTCAATTTGATTAAATGTATTGCAAAAACAGTCGGACGGTTATGACTTGATTACGAGTCAATTGAGATAAATTCGTGTTTAATTCATTGATTAAAACCAGATTAATTATTACCAACAGCTTGCATTCATCAAGAGGATCGAAATAGTTAACTCAATTTACTAATTCTGTGCGTTTTGAGATGATTGAATATGGTGGGTATTGAAACCGGTTTATAAAGTCGGATTAGGGGTGATAGGATTAATTAAACAATGCTTTGAAATTGGTCGTAGGTTCGATTCATGCTTAGGAAGGTTTTATATAGGATTAAATGGGTTAGAAGTGAGTAAAAACCAGTCTTGGTGCTCGCCGGAGCATTGCCGGAGTTACGCCGGCGAGGCTTGCCGGAAAAACGGGAAGGTGGGATGGGGGCTGGGTGAATTTGTAAATTACATAATTGGTCCCTGTACTTTCAGGTTGTTTTAACTAGTTATTGTAAGTTTTTAATAATAGTTTGTAAATTGACAGTTTGGGCACAAAGTTAATTATATATATTTTTTAACTAACTAACTAACTTAACTAAATTGAAACCTAACAATTATATACGTGACGTTTTTATAGTTTTAGTTCGTTTAGGCCATTAAGAGATTATTTCGAGACTTAGAAGCGTTTTGTTTAACGTTTTCAATAATTCTCTTGTACGCACTATATATATATTTATTTATATATATATATATATATATATATATATTGAGTTTTATTGTCACGAATAATATTTGTTTGATACGCGTGAATGTTTTGCGACATAAATACGATTATTTAATTGACACGGGTATAATGTAGAATCCAATGCGTTTATTCATAATATTAATAATAAACGTTACATTTTGAAGAAAAATAAATATGATTACCATTAAAAGGATAACAACTTCGGGTTCGAGTCGGGCATTCGGGTCGGGTTTTGGGGCAGATGTCACAAATCTTTTGCTGCACCTTGAAGCTCAAAAGAGACTTCGTGTGAGACTTCAGGTCTGTGGATACCACAACAAAGAAGCTCACGATGCGGTTCATCACACTGAATAGACTGCATCGTTACCCGATCATGCACAACTATCATCACAAGCAATGCATCAAAAGATATATATCTAGACATGTATAGCAAAGGAACTTAACACAAAGATCATTGAGTTTAGATTTGTCAACAATGAACTTCCTTTTTCAGTCTAATTGACTGAGCTGTCTCGCACATCAATTAACATTCATCAGTCTTTATTTAAAAATGATGAAACAAATAATATCTAGTGTACTATCATTTCTCACTTTTTGCAATATAGATTCTTATGACATGATATTTTCTTTTCTTTTTGCTTTTATATTCTTTTTATTTGCTTTTCTTTTTCATGCACACTCACAATGCAAAACAATAAAATAAAAGACAAAGGAATCAATACTTGACATCGACTTATTATATTTTTGACTTTTATATTTTCTGATTTTTGTGAATTTTCAAAAATTAGAATTAATCATGATTGATTAACCCTATGGATTGAATTAAGAATTCAAACCGTCCTGACAAGAAAGATTTTGTGAAAAGATCTACCAGTTGTTTGTCGGTATGAACTTTAATCAAAATTATTAAACCTTTTTCAAAGTTGTCTCTGAGAAAGTGATATCGAATTTCGATATGTTTGGTTTTTGAGTGTTGAACAGGATTAGCAGTAATGAACATAGCAGCAGTATTGTCTATGTAAATAGGAGTTTTGAGAAAGTTAAACCCGTAGTCAAGCAATTGGTTTTGTAACCACAAAACTTGAGAACATCCTGCAGATGCAACGATATACTCTGCTTCAGCTGTAGATACAGAAACGTTGGTCTGCTTTTTGCATTGCCAAGAAACAAGTCTAGGACCCAGAAATTGACATCCACCAGTAGTCGATTTCCTGTCAAGAGCACACCCACCAAAGTCACTATCAGAATAACTATATAATTCAAAATTGCCTTCATAAGGATACCATAACCCGAGATTCGGTTTCCCTTTAAGGTATCTGAAAATACGTTTAACAGCAACCAGGTGCGACTCTTTCGGATCAGACTGATATCTTGCACACACACATACAACATACATAATGTCTAGCCTTGATGCAGTAAGATACATCAGTGAACCAATCATCGATCTGTACAGTGTTTGATCAACGGATTTGCCTTTTGGATCCGGCTGTATATTGCAATTCACATCAGATGGAGTTCGAATAGTCTGACAATCTTGCATCTTGAACTTTTTCAGCAACTTCTCAACAAACTTTGATTGGTTGATAAAAATTCTGTCTGCTGACTATTTTACTTGCAATCCGAGAAAGAAATTAATCTCCCCCATCGAACTCATTTGAAATCTTGACTTCATGATTTCTTCAAACTCTTTGCACATGAATGCACTTGTTGATCCAAAGATGATATCATCCACATACACTTGAACACATAAAAGATCTTCATTTTCCCGCTTCATAAACAAAGTTGGATCAATTTGACCTCTTGTAAACCCATGTTCTAGCAAATGTTTAGATAACGTCTCGTACCAAATCCTTGGAGCTTGATGTAGACCATATAACGCTTTGCTCAATTTGTATACACGATGTGGATAATCAGGATCTTCAAAACCAGGAGGTTGTCTGACATATACATCATCGGTAATTGGTCCATACAGAAAAGCACCTTTAACGTCCATTTGAAACACTTTAAACTTCATGAAAGAGGCATAAGCTAAAAAGACACGAATAGCTTCAAGTCGAGCGACCAGAGCAAACACTTCTTCATAGTCAATACCTTCTTCCTGAGTGTAACCTTGTGCCATAAGTCTGGCTTTGTTCTTGTACAACCATCTTGTACCAATCGCATTTTCTCCTTCAGGTAAGTCCACTAATTTCCAAACCTCTTGTTTGCGAAATTGAAGTAACTCCTCTTGCATGGCTTCAATCCAACTGTTATCTTGTAAGGCTT
This sequence comes from Tagetes erecta, assembly GCA_030867185.1. Lineage (NCBI taxonomy): Eukaryota > Viridiplantae > Streptophyta > Magnoliopsida > Asterales > Asteraceae > Tagetes > Tagetes erecta. The sequence continues at coordinate 12,251,859 of CM061497.1, forward strand.
CTGAAATGTTCTTCGGCACCACTTGAGAAAGAAAACATGAATAGAGACAAACGTTTGCATGTTCAGTCTGACTTCTCATAGTTCTCTGATTCAAAGGCCCAATAATCTGAGATAAAGGATGATTCCTGTGTACTCGATGAGTCGGAATTGAATCTCCTTGAACTTGCGTCTCCAGATTAGATTGATTCAGATTCGGTAAGTCTTGCAGAATTGTAGACTCATGCGGAGTGAAATTAGGAACTTGTTCTGGTGAATTGATGAAGTAATCAAATGATTCTGGAATAACTTCAACATTCGGATCTGATGATGGTTGATTTTGAACAGATCCACCATCATTAGGAGAATTTTGCGGATTCACATCATCACCAAGAATATTTGATTCTTGATCTTCTTGAGAACCAGATGGACCCGGAGCTTGATTGGATACACCATGATCAGGATTATGAAATGACATAAACGAATACTCAGAGTTGAGATTGCTATCATCGTCATTATCAGAATCATCACTGAAACATCCCAAGTCTCCTGATTCTTTTCTCGATTTACCTGAAAAATCAAACAAGTTAGAATTGAAAGATTTTGATAACGAATCTAAATTAAATAACCATTCGGGACCATGAGCCACTGACGGAAACGAATTTTCTAAAAACTTTACGTTAATAGTTTCAATAACAGTGTTTGTTTTGCTATTAAAAACCCGATAAGCTTTTGAAACAGACGAGTAACCAAGGAAAAATTCATCGTCAGATTTTGACTCAAATTTCCCTAGATAATCACTTAAATTTAGAATCGATACAGGACAACCAAATGCTTTCAAGTAAGAAATATTCGGTTTTCTTCCAAACAATAACTCATAAGATGTTTTATTTTTATCCTGAACCAATAATGTCCTGTTTTGTACAAAACACGCAGTAGCAATAGCTTCGTCCCAGAATGTGATAGGGATTTTGGCATCTGCGAGCATGGATCTTGCTGCTTCAATCAGTGTCCGATTTTTCCGTTCCGCAACCCCGTTTTGTTGAGGCGTTCTTGGAGCACTAAATTGTCGAGCAATTCCTTTTTCTGCACAAAACAAATCAACATTAACGTTCTTAAACTCGGTTCCATTATCACTTCTCAAGATTTTTACTTTACAATCCAACTGATTTTCAACTTTGATGATAAATTCTTTTAACAACTCAGCAGTTTCAGATTTAACATGCAAGAAATAAACCCAAGAAAATCTAGTGAAATCGTCAATGATGACAAAACAGTAAGACTTCTTTCCGATGCTTTGAACATTTGTTGGTCCGAAAAGATCCATGTGTAGCATCTGCAAGGGTTTTGAAATGGAGTGTTCTGGATTGGACTTAAAAGACATTCGGTGCTGTTTTCCTTTCAAACATGCTGGACAGAGATCAGTTGTTGAGAATTTCTTTGACGGTATTCCCACAGCATGATTTCCTGTCACCAGTTGGTTCATGTTTCTGAAGTTTGAATGGCCCAGCCGTCTATGCCAAAGCTGACTCTCATCGTTTGAAGCATGCGCAATGAGACAAGTAGTTTCGGTTTCAGCATCAATCTGTGACATATCAAGCTTGTATACATCACGATCTCTTGGAGCTTTAACCACCACCCATTCATTGTCAATCTTGAAACCTGGTTTGAGAATGTAACAGAAAGAATCATCAAATAAAGTTGAATAAGATTTGTCACAAATTTGAGATACACTTAGCAAATTAAAGTTCAACTGTGCACAGTAGTTGACTTTATCAAAGCTAATGACCCCATTGGACACGGTTCCTTCTCCAGTAATTTTACCACCAGCATCTCCTCCAAATGCAACATGAGTACCATTCTTTAGCTTAAAATCTTGAAGCAAGGCATGATTGCCTGTCATATGCCGGCTACACCCACTATCAACAAACCATGAGTTGATAGGTCTTCGAGGGCGTACCTGCATTTCAACAATTACCTAGTTAGTTTGGTCAACCCAGGCCCACATGGTCTTGGGTTTTCCGAATCTATCTGTAACAGTAACTTGTTGATAATGAAGATTTTGAAAATTTGTTTCATTTGAGAGATTTGGTTGAAAACTGTTTCGCCCAACGGCTTGATTTGATTGCTTTCTTCTCAAAGCAATGAACCTTTCCTCTAACTTAGGATCAAGGTTATTTTCAAATTTTTGATTTCTCACCATCAAAGCTCTCGGCTTAAAACTGTTAACCTGCACATTTCTTGATGGAAATTCATTAAAAACAGAATTGTTTTGTTTAAAAGTTCTCAAATCAGGAGAATGACTTTGATTAAATTTTTGAAAACCAAAAGATTGATTTCTTTGAAAATTTGGAGGCGGAGTCATTTCTCTTGATGAGTTTTTTCCGAAAGAAACAATCTTTTGTGTCATGATTTCTTCTTTCACAAATATCACAGAATTTGTTATAAAAACATTCTTCTGAAGAATGATTTCTTTTGTCACAGTAACTGCAGTACCTGTTAAAGAAACATTCAGCAGTAACATGATTATAACGATCACAAATCTCACAATGTTTCTTGCTAATCCTAAAGAGCCGATTGTTAACTTTTGATGTTGAACCCACTCGTGATTCATTATCAGTTTTGTTCGGTTTTAAGTTAACTTGATTCTTTTGTGGAGATTTTGATTGTGATTTTGCTTGCTTGGGAACTTGGTTCGATTTTAAACCATCTTGTTTGGTTACCTTCTTTGGTTCAATTCTTTTATCATTGACAGCGGAAGACTTAGGACCTGAACATGTTTTCAGACCAGAGTTAGATTTGATTGAAGAATTGATTGGTTTACCATAAGATCCGTTCAGATCGAAAGTTCCTGCAGACACAAACTGAATTGTTTTACCTTTTGACACTTTCCTCTTGACAGGTTTGACATTGTCAGTTTTAACAGTTTGAACTTTGGTGTTGTCATTCGATTTTATGACACTTTTACCTTTTGACTGTTTCGTTTCAGATTGATTGACTGTTAATTTCGATTTCTGCACCTTCCCTTTTGAAACTTCAGCCTGTTTCACTTCTTTCTTCTTGATCAGTTGATCAGCAACTTTTGCCTTTTGTTCATTCTTCCATTTGATGTATTCTGGATCATTATATCCTGAAAATTCAGCTTCATCCTTCACTTTTTCTTCCTGTTTGGGATTCAGTTCAGGATATTCAACAAGTTGAATCAGAACAGGCTCTGATTTGTTGCTAGCTTCATCATCAGCTTCAGTCATCACAGCATCATCTTCTTTCAAACTTTCAATCAACACTTCAGATCTTTCGGATTCGGATTTACTTCTTTGAATTTCTCTGAATTTTCGTTCATTTTCAGGTGAATGATCAAATTCATTGAAGTTTTCAGGTAAAGTTTGAGTGATTGATTTAGGCATTGGTTCATGAGTGAAACCTAATCCTAGTTTGCTTTTGTTACCTCTTTCACTTATAAGTTGTTTAACCATAGTTTTACAACTTTTCACCTTTGTTAATTCCACTTGCGTGACAGCATGAGCAACTTTTTCTTGTTTAAAGTTCTTTGTCATTTCTTCAAGTTGTTTTGTTACGAGTTCCAGATCCTTTAAGGTTTTGTTCCATGATTCTTTAAGTGACAAAATCTTCTCATCAGAAATTTTGTGATCAATTTTAAGTTGTTCATGAATTTTTTCATGTTTGCTTAATTTATCACCAATTTTAAACGAATGAGTACGATAATGTTCTACTTGTTGAATGCATTGTTCAGAACATAACCTACCTCTAACATCATCAGGCAAAGGAACATAGTTAGGAGGTAAATCAGTACTAACCTTTGGTTGTTCAGCAGATGATGAAGACTCATTGGATGTAGCCATCAGCGCAATTTCTGGTTCAGATTCTTCAACAGGATCTGATTTTGCACTCCAATCATATTCCTCAGAATCTTCACTCACAGTATCAGACACTTTACCATCCCCTTCTTCGGACCAATCTTCCTCAATTTCACAAACTAACGCCAAACTTGAAGTGAGATCAGATGTAAACTGTTCCGCATAAGCACTCCAGTCGTATCCATCTTTCACACTAACCACCAGTGCTTTGTCTGATCTTCTGGCTTCTTGCCTTCATCTTCCAGTTTTGGCATTGGAAGACTTTGATATGGTTTCTGTAAGAAATGTTGATTCCTGTGTTGATAGCTTGAAGACTGTTGCGAGCTTTGACCTTGACCTTGATTCTGTCCGCTTGAACTTGCTTGATCATTGTATTTCTGATTCTTAGGAGCCTTGCATTCCCTAGAAAAATGACCATAGCAGTTACAGTTGAAACATCTGGCCTTTGATTTGTCAAAACCATCCGTCTTGTTTGCATGTGGCTTGAAGCTTCGGTTAACATATGCATGTTTCTGTGTTCGATATGCAACCATCACCATTTGCCAATTCAAATCCATTTCCTCAACATCATCAGGATCCATTTCAAAAAGATCTTGAAGTACGACATCCATCTGAGACAAATGACTTCCTTGATAAGCTTGAAAGCTTGCCATGAAAGCAGTAAATGCAGTCTTGGTCTCGTCATCTTGTAACAAAATGTTCATTACATCTTTTACTTTGGCTTGAACAGTAGAACTTTGACTATCAGACTGAGATTTCACATTTTGACTTTGAACTTGAGTTCTTGGTGGAGATTGAGGCTGAGAATAAGTTGGTGAATTTGGAATGTATGACGAATCAGTATAAAAACTTGCACCAACAAATAGATCACCCTCATCATCAATCTTCGCATATTCTTGAGCCAGAAAGGCATTCTCCACTGTGTTAGCAGGATTCACAATGTACTTGTACTGAGCATGTGAACCAGTTCTATCAGTATTTCTAGAACTTTCATCAATCTCTACTTCCTCTATCTTTGCAATGAGCAGATCCAAATCCATCGGAAACTTTTCAGTATGTTTCAGTAGTGTCACAGTCTGTTTCCATGATGTTGGAAGAGCACATAGTAATCTGTCATTCAGGTCTTGGAGATCTGTCTTTGCACCCACATTAGTCATTTCAGTAGTCAAATGAACAAACCTATTCATCATCTGGTGCACAGACTCTCCAGCAATATGTTCAAATAACTCCAATTGTCTCTTCAGCTTTTGTTTCTTCAGACTCTTGAGTTGTTCACCTCCTTCACAGATTGACTTCAAAGCTTTGAACAATGTATAGCCCGTTTGATAAGCTTCCAACCTTGACAGTACTTGTAGTGGCAGTCCTTTACACATCAAAGAGTAGGCTTTGCTATCATTCTTTACTTTTCTTAAGTCTTCTGCTGATAAATTATCTTCTGGATAAGGTTCAGTAGAGTCTTTGGTGTAGGTACTTGCACTATCAGGAGCTGTCTGTGTAGGTATGTGAGGACCCTTATCAATTGACTTCCAAAGATCATTGTCAATTGAGCAAAGATGATGCTTTAGTCAAATTGTCCAATTCTTGAAATCTGCACGGTTGACAAGTCTAGGAACACGGTTATCAGAGTCATCATTAGGTGACATTTTAACAATTTTAAAGAAAATATTTTTGTGTTTTTTTTTAAATTTTTTGAAAAGAAATAGTTAAAATACTAAAATAAAGACAAGTAAATAATGACAAGATAAGATAACAAGGATTAAAACAACTAAAATTGAGTCACACGGCTGAACAGTGAAAATTCTTCTTCACCCGGCTGAACAGTAACTTTTCTTCTTCACCCGGCTGAGAATGGTCTTCACCCGTCTAAACAGTCACACGGCTCAACAGTTGTACGTCTTCAATGCTTGTAATCTTCACCCGGCAGAACAGTTACCCGGCTGAACAGTTAAACTTCACACGGCTGAAATCTTGACCGGGCTAGAACTTGACACGGCAATAAGGTTTACACGGCTGAACAGTAGTTGATCACACGGCAGCAAAGTTCTTTACCCGACTGATCTTTACCCGACTGAATAGTTGATCACCCGGCTGAACAGTTGTCTTTACCCGTCTGAAAGGTTCTTCACACGGCTAAACAGTGCTCTCACCCGGCTGAAATATCTATCACCCGACTGAACAGTACAACCTTTTTCAAGCAAATTCTTCACCCGTCTAGACTAAAATCCTTTACACGGCTGCACAGGACCTAATTTGTTCACAAATCTAAGTCCAAAGGAATTTGTCTAAGTCAAAATAGTCACCCGGCTAGTTAATCTTCAACCAGTTCATCCTGTTCATCATCTTCGTCAAGTGAATTTTTCTGATTCTAACAAAAACTTGTCCAATTTCTTCAAAAATCACACCAATCAGTGAAATGATCCGATTATCAATCCCTAATCTCAATCAATCCAAAACATGATCAAATTTTGATGAATTTGAGCAAAATTTTGATCGAACAGTAACTTTCTATTTCTTCTTAATTCCTCAGATCTGATGATAATCTGATGGAATTTGCACAATTGTTGTGAATTAGAAGTGATTGCGATGATAAATCACAACTAAAAACAGCAACAACTCATTCAGATCATGATTTTGAGCAATATTGTAGTGTTTTTGCTTGATGAATAGCGAAGAACACAATACCAATAGCTCTGATACCAATTGATAGGTTCAATTGGATCGATATCGCTCAATGATCAGAATGATTAGTACACAAACACAGTTCAATCAGCAACACAATTCATTACTTAATAATTCTCTTTGTATTGATGATCAAAGCAAATATTATAGTACAAAATGCAGGAGAAAATAAATCACACACAGTTAACTCTCTCTCTAACGTGCAATTGTGATCTAGACTCTCTCACTAACATTCTCTTACTACATGCTTTATGCATCAATACATTAGGGAAAATAACAAAATTAACCCTAAACTATACAAAATGTATAAAACAAAGTACAAAGTAAATCTTAAACAGAAATAGACCCTAACAATCTCCATCTAGAACTGATTTGACTTTCAGCATTTGCTTTCTTACTGGACCTCCTTCATATCTAATGTCTTCAAAACATTGTAATATATCAGCCTCATCAAATTCAACAGGATAATTTCCATCCTCTCCAAATCTTAAACATATTCTGATGCTAGCTTCAGTGACTATCAACTCTCTGCTTTCTGCAAATTCACCCCTTTTTCTAGTCACTCCATCAACTGATTCAACTATGGCTGTTCTCCAAAACCTCTTTATAAATCTTGAGATTATCAGAGGATCAACACACATAGCATATGCTAATTTGGTCCTTGAGAAAATTGTATAGCTTCAAGAAATTGTTCTTTGTCTGCTGGAACATCATGTCTTAGATAAGCAACAACATTATGCTCTTTCACAAATTTTAAATCAGCCATTTGACATGTTTTAGTTGTAAATCACTTTCATTATAGATGATTTATAACTAAATCTTGAAAATCTATGATTTTGTTCGATCCGCGGACAATAGTGTCATCCGCACATCACTTGATATGCATGTTACAGTAGCATCTGCACATCTCTCAAACACTTAGACAGTTTCAAGATTTTCTTCATCTTTCTTGATATTGTACTTAGAACAATACTCAGAGATCATTGATTGATCAATGGGCAACAATTCTTAGTACTTGTGACAATTTTATCAATTTTCCTTTTGATTTTTCCTTGCACATATGCACACAAACAAATTAAATCACCAGTTCACATGATATGTAATATCAATGATAGCATTTATGAACATCAAATTTAATGACAGTGAATTAAATGATTCTGACAGTGATTTCAGTGATTTCAGTTGATCTGCGGATCACAGTTTCAACTGATCTGCGGGCAACAGTGTTCGCACATCTCGATCTACGAAAAACAATGTCCACACATATTTGACAGTTTCACTGTTTCATTTGATCTGTGAGCAATAGTGTTCGCACATCTTGATTTGTTTATTCAGAAAACATCTTTGACAAACATAATTTGGTCTGTTGATCATTCCATAACATGTGCAATTGTACTCTACAGAGAACAAATTTTAAGAAACGAAATGTATTTGCACATTACACACATTCAATCTATTTTCATAATACCACATCCACCAATCCAGTTTTTCTTATGAAACATTATATGAATATGACATTTTCTCCCCCTAAAGTTTTAATTTTGTAAGAGAAGAAAATTTGAACTTTACTCATGATCAAATATGAATCAATCACATGTATGATCAAAGCCACCATTATTCTTATATCATTTTGACAAGGAAGTACCTTTTAAGAACAAAATTATGTAAGCAAAGAGATCATATCACATCAATAATCTTCACACAACAAAAGAAATTTTTTAATAGACATAGACAATTTTTCACTTTGTAAGATGGGCATAAAGCTTATAACACACTTACTTTTCAACACTTAGTGATATATTATCATGTTTTGGTTTGATTAAGTATGTAATCCACACTTAGTATCATCTTAGAAGATCCACTAACTTCAAAAAACATACAAGCAAGCACTTTAACAATCAGGTCACTTACATTGTAATCCATGGAGCCTTGGGTTATAAATTATTTGGTGGTTCCCCTTGGGAGTCCTCTTTACTTTCCAATTTTTGGAATTGACACTGTTCCACTTTGGGAATCTTTTGACGCTGGTATTGTTCCATTTTTGAATCTTTTGTACATCTTGAGGTGTTCCAGGTCTGTAGATCACTACAACAAAGGAGACCTCGTGTGAAACTTCAGGTATGTGGGTACCACAACAAAGAAGTTCACAGATGCTTGCTCAACACGTATTCTATTGCCTCATTACCTGATATGTGTAAGTAACTTTTCAAGCAGTCTATCAGAAAAGTGAAAACTTCTCCAATGCACTTAGATGGAACTTAACACACCTTGAACATTGAGAACTTTTCGTGTTATCACCAAGAAGTTTACTTTTCAGATTTACTGTTTTCAACTTACCCACACTAAACATTATGATCAGTCAGTCTTTATTGAGTTTGAAAACATATGTAAAAGACCAAGAATGTGATTTAAAATCATTTCTCTTATGTTTCTCAACCCAACATTCATCTTTTATCATGTACTCCTGTCACCTTTTATTTATATATTATTTTTTTTATTTTTTAATATTTTTTAATTTTTATTTAGATGGCAATGATCAATGATGATGGTTCATAATTGATCATACCAATGGCTTGAGCCAATTTGTTCTCAGTACTTACTTGTAGCAACACTATTAACCCTTTTTCAGAATTATCACGTAAAAAATGATATCTGATTTCTATGTGTTTGGTTTTAGAGTGTTGTACTGGATTACTTATGATGAAAATGGCTGCAGTATTATTAATATAGATTGGGGTTTTCAAGAAATTTAACCCATAGTCCAGCCGTTAGTTTTGACACCAAAGGACTTGTGAGCAACATGCTGAAGCAGCAATATATTCAGCCTCTGCAGTAGATACAGAAACATTGGTTTGTTTCTTATACTGCTATGAAGTTAAACTTGGACCCAAAAATTGACATCCCATAGAAGTTGATTTTCTGTTTAGATTACATCCACCAGAATCACTGTCAGTGTAAGCATGTAAATCAAAATTTCCCTCTTTAGGATACCACAAACCAAGTGCAGATTTTCCCTTGAGATATTTGAATATACGCTTGACAGCTTGTATGTGAGATTCCTTGGGATTTGCTTGATACCTAGCACACAAACAAACAGCAAACATAATGTCAGGTCTACTAGCAGTGAAATACATCAAAGATCCAAATAATGATCGATAGTATGTTTGATCCACAGATTTTCCACTTTCATCAGGCTCCATCTTGTGAGCTTTATCAAGTGGTGTTCTTATGGATTGAACATCTTCAAATGAGAAGTTCTTAAGAATCTTCTTGATGTATTTCTCTTGATTGATGAAAATTCCATCCTTTGCTTGGGTAACTTGTAATCCAAGAAAGAAATTCATTTCACCCATTGAGCTCATTTGGAATTTTGACTGCATGATAGACTCAAATTCAATGCAAAGCTCTTTACTTGTTGATCCAAATATGATGTCATCAACATAGATTTGAACTAAGAGAAGATCTTTGTTCTTTCTGTTCAAAAAAAGAGTTTTGATCAATCCTGCCTCTTTTAAAACCATTCTGCATCAGATGAGATGACAAGGTTTCATACCACTTTCGTGGTGCTTGATGTAAGCCATAAAGAGCTTTGTCAAGTTTCATCACTTTGTGTGGAAATTCCTTGTCTTCAAATCCAGGAGGCTATTGAACATACACCTCTTCATTGATAACACCATAAAAGAAAGCACATTTAACATCCATTTGATAAACTGTGAAGTTCATGTATGCAGAAAATGCAAGAAATATTCTGATAGCTTCTAGTCTTGCCACCGGTGCAAATACTTCTTCATAATCAATACCCACTTCTTGAGTGTATCCTTGAGCTATCAATCTTGCTTTGTTCCTGATGACAATGCCATGTTCATCTGATTTGTTTCGATATAACCAACGAGTACCAATGGCATATTGTCCTTCAGGTAAATCAACCAGTGTCCAAACATTCTGAATTTGAAATTGTAGCAGCTCCTCTTGCATAGCTTCAATCCAACTTGAATCTTTAAGAGCCTCAGAAATGTTGTTTGGAATTGTTTGAGATAAGAAACAGGAGTAGAGACAAATATTTGCATTTTCATTCTTACTTCTGGTTATCCTTTCATTCAAGCTTCCAATTATATTAGATTGAGGATGATACTTGTGAATCCTAGTAGTAGGAACATAATCAGCAACCACCTCATTTTCCAAATTTGTATAATTGAAATCTTGAATGGTTGTGGTATGAATAGATGGATCTGATTCATGTGGTGAATTATGAAAATAATTGTATCCCTCATCATCTATCAATGCATCACTATTAGCTGATTGATTTGTTGGTGGAATACAATCATCAAAATTTGCATGAATATCTGGATTTGACAGATCATGGTACTTTGAGGGAAATGGTAAAATGACATCATCATCAGATTCTCCCACTGAGCTATAACCTGTAGAATCCTCAACAGAATTAGAATTCAATGAAGTGGTCAAAGCATCTATGTCAAATAACCAAGCTGGACCATTTATGACCTTTGGAAAAGAGTTTTCATGAAACTCAACATTCATTGATTCCTCAATAATGTTGTGTTTTGAAATGTAAACTCTATATGCAATAGATTGTGATAAATAACCTACAAAGAATCCATCACAAGATTTTGTATAAAATTTAGCTAATTGATCAAGGGTATTTAACACAGATACAGGACAACCAAATGATCTAAAGAAACAAATTTGAGGTTTTCTTTTAAACAACAGTTCATATGGTGTTTTGTTATGATTTTTGACAATGAGACTTCTGTTTTGTACAAAACAAGTAGTTGATACAGCTTCTGCCCAAAAAGTAATAAGTAGTTTTGAATCAACTAGGATTGTTCTTGCAGCTTCAATTAATGTCCTATTCTTGCGTTCTACAACTCCATTTTGTTATGGAGTTCTAGCAATACTGAACTGTCTATCAATTCCTTTTCATGCACAGAAAGACTAAAACACTTCATTTTTTAACTCAGTACCATTGTCACTTCTCATTAATTTGACTTTAGTATCAAATTGATTTTCAGTTTTAGTAACGAAAGTTTTCAGGATTTCAGCAGTTTCGCTCTTTTTGTTCATAAAGAATACCCAAGTGAATCTGGAAAAATCATCAATCACCACAAGACAGTATTGTTTCTTTGAAAGACTCAAAACGTTTGTAGGGCCAAAGAGGTCCATGTGGAAACGTTTAAGAGGTGTAAGATTTGAATTAACAACTTTTTTCTTGTGTGATGTTCGATGTTGTTTTCCTTTTAAGCATGCAGAACACTTGTCAATGACAGAAAACATCTTTTGCATTATTCCCACTACATGTTCATGTTTAACCAGGTTATTCTTATTATTATAGTGAGTATGACCAAGACGTCTATGCCAAAGAACTAATTCATCAATGGATGCTTTTAAAAGCAGACATGTTTCTTGCATGTTGTCAGACAAAGAACATATATCCATCATGTTGTCAGACAAAGATGTCACACCCCCAAATTCCACTAACGGAGTTCTACCGTTTGAGGCGTGACAAACCAGGATCCAAGTCATTAATTACACAAACGACTCTAAATGAGTTTAAAAATAACGTGTCTCAGTAAATAAGAAAACCAAACGTCAGAGTTTAACCGTTTAAAACAATGCGGAAGCATAAAATAAAGTAATACATATGCGCAAACACGCGCCCCAAAGTACAGGTTTAGAATGCAATAAATATAATTAAAATGTTTGAAACTATGCAGACCCATGATGCATGTCCTATTATGATGTTCAGCTAACCTTGGCCACCTGAGAAAAACACGCTAAAAAGTGTCAACGCTAGGTTGGTGAGTTCACAGGTTTAAACAACAATTCATAAACAAGTTTTCCAGATAATGTAAATCATATATATATCAGTAGGTAGCTAACCCAAGTTTTCATGTTACTCAAAAGTTTCGAATCCGAGCTGACTGTTTATGTTGTGCCTTGTTACCATTGTTAACATTCAATGGCCCATGAGATTAGGACAATTCACACCTGCCCGGCTCCCAGCCGAGAGTGGGGTTTGTCAAACCCAGTAGTACTACCCGAACTTCCTCTCTATACCCCGTATATTAACGGTTCGAGAGAATTGAAAGGACTTTCGTATGTTAAGTTTAACGTTCAGTAACCATGATGATATATAAGTAGATACAAAATCAAAAGTGTTTTCATGCGTGCTTTCTCCCCCAACAGGAAAATAGTAAAAAGGGGCCGTGAAACTCACCTTAGATGTGCAGCTACAAATAATTAGCAAAAATTGTAATTCCAAGTTCGACCAACGACCTATTTGAGTTCTACTAGTTAGGTACAAATTACTCTAATAGAGGCCACGTCCGGTTTCACGTTCCCGGTTCGGTTTCATTCTAATCCCCAATATAAAATTGTCATGTAATAAAGATGGGTTTTGACATATGTCTCCAGCTAAAATGTTTAGATTATTAATTTAATAATCCATTTAATCCCCATGCGTTTCTTTCGGGTTGTCACACAATTATATATATACATATATCTTTCCTCACAAAATAAATATATTTCACATACAAGTTATTATGTCATTATAATCTACTCTTAAGCTTGTTTCTTATCATACTCGTATTTTCATTATCATTCAAGCATCATGAAGTTATCACTTATTCATGACCATTTTATGAAGTCATCATATTATCATATCATTAAATTATCACATTACTAACAACAAATATTATCCATTTTACTAGGTACATACATCCCTATATATCAACACCCATATCATAACTATATATGATTTCATTTACTAATTGTTACCACTTCAAACACAATTTGCACCCACATGATCATGCATACTTTACCTTAAATATATACACATACATGCACACCACACATATATTACTATCAGTATACACATCACATACACCAACAAGATCTCATACTTCATACCCAACATTTATCATCTTCTACAATTAACATTTGACCTATTCATATGCATACATACAAATCGCCAAATATATATATATTATATATATATATATAGGATCCTTACAGAACCACTTTTATTTACAGAACTACAGAACCACTGATTTACATACATGTAAATTAAGTCTGGTGATATTAAGTTGTCGTTACATATGTGTAAATTAGACATAATTATTTTAATATAGAAACACAACCATTTTTTGTTGTGGCAAATATACACATATGTAAAACAACCTAAATATCACAAGGCTTAATTTACATGTATGTAAATTAGTGGTTCTGTAGTTCTGTAGATAAGAAGTGGTTCTGTAATGATCCTCACCCTATATATATATATATATATATATATATATATATATATATATATATATATATATATATATATATATATATATATATATATATATATATATATATATATATATATCCATCCTAGCTTAACATCATTCTTACTCTAACACATATTATGATTTCTTTCAAAAAAAAAAAAAATAAACTTGTAATAACATACAACTTACAAATTCAAATCATCAATCACTAAGACTCAATATCATCACTACGTATACATATCTACACATATCTACATATTTTAATTCACACATATACCTTCATTATATCAATCTCACACATAGATATGTATATACATACACATCCTATTGTATACCACACACAGTCAATCAACCTATATACATCGCATATATAAACATCCCGACATACGTTTAATTCGATTAAATCCAAACCGTAACCGAGACCGGAATCGTAACGAACCGAAACTATAAAGCGGGTTATCAAAACTTACGTACCAGACCGCTTACGCGGTGCTTCGTCGGTATTCGTATAGCTCACTGTTGGCAGTCAATGGCGGTGTCCGAGTGGTAACAGTGTGTAACGCCCGCCTTTCGGCAAGCACCACAGTTGGCATTCATAAGCATAAAACAACCATAGTTTAAATAAAATCATAAATGCAGCGGAATACTTGTTTAAAAATATCATTACATCGTCATAATTGTCTTAATGCATCATTCAATCATTACAGAACGTAAGTTTAATCTTAAATGAATTTTCTTCAATGCCAGTCTTCAGTAAACCCCTAGCTCTCGCCAAGCAGCTCCTTTAATCACCAAACCTGCACATCAATCTAACATGCATACAAAAGTCAGCTACGCTGAGTGAGTTCTAGTTTTATAACATCTTTAGAAACATTCCATTATCATTCATGTAATACACGTAAATTGCATCATCATACCATACGTCACATTCGTATGACACACAATCATAATATCTTTATTTGTTAGTAAGTCATCATCGTATCCTCTTTGGTCATAAGAGACCCATTCTGCAGTCTTAACTGGTTTTATATGATCCCCAGTAGGATGCTTGACTGGTTTTATATGATCCCCAGTAGGATGCTTGACTGGTTTTATATGATCCCCAGTAGGATGCTTGACTAGTTTTATATGATCCCCAGTAGGATGCTTGACTGGTTTTATATGATCCCCAGTAGGATGCTTGACTGGTTTTATATGATCCCCAGTAGGATGCTTGATTGGTTTTATATGATCCCCAGTAGGATGCTTGTCTTCCGTTAAGGCATACATTCGATTATATAATTATATATTTATATATATACAAGTATTTAATTACTTGTTTCTACATTGTCATCATACATCACATAATAAAGTCCAACAGTCCAGGAAACATCTCAGTATGCATGTTAGCCTCAAAAATGTGTTTGAAACTGAAGTGAGGTCTAGAACTCACCTGATTCTTAGGTGATCTTGCTTGTTTGGACAAGGTTATGGTAGTGGTAATGGTGCACGATCTTGATTACCAGTTGTTTAACACCTTTTTCCTTCAGATTAACACTTGGATTACCAAAAATCTTGGTTTTCTTCTTCTTTGCCTTTTCTTTCAAAACAAGGGTTTTGTGTGTGTTGTTGTTGTGATGGTGAAGAATGTGAATGGGGGCTGGAAAATGTTGTTTAAGTAGTAGGGTTTCCATAATGGGGTAGGGTTTTAGGTGGGCTTGGGCTTTACTTAGGTAATTAGGCTATTTTAGGCAAGTATCTTAACTAAACCACTTACCATTTTGGGCCTAATTCATTCTTTCACCCTTAATGGCCCATAATTACATCATTAACATAACATATGTCGTAGACGTCACGCACCATTTTAATCACAGTTACTTAAATGCACATTCTGATAAGCATAAGCACGTAATTAAGTCTTACCATAAAAATTGGGGTGTTACAAGTCTCCCCTCCTTATATAGGTTTCGTCCCCGAAACCTCTAAATCAAGAAAATAACGCGGGGTAGTTCTTTCTCATTTCGCTCTCTAACTCCCACGTAGCATCCGAATCTCTCCTATGTCTCCTTTGAACTTTTACCTGTTTCACGGTTTTATTCCGTAAACGTTTTTCCTTTTCATCTAATATCGCTACATGCTGTTCTACGTAGTTCAGCCGCTCATAAATTTCTAGATCATCATTCGACACTGCCATACTTTCATCAGCTAAACATTTGCGCAAATGTGACACATGAAAGGTGGGGTGAATCCACTCAATTCTTCTGGGAGATCCAATCGATAAGCAACGTCTCCCACTCGTGCAATAATTCTAAACGGCCCGATAAATCGAGGGCTTAACTTTCCTCTCTTTCTGAATCGGATGATTCCCTTCCATGGGAACACTTTTAGCATGACTCTGTCCCCCACTTGGAACACAATATCCTTCCTTCTTTTGTCAGCGTAGGACTTTTGTCTGTCTTTAGCCGCTTTCATACACCCTTTAATCTTTTCTAACTTCTCTGTTGTAGCCTCGACTACCTCCAAACTTCGGAGCCTTCTCTGGCCAATATCTCCCCAGCATACGGGAGTCCTACATCATCTTCCGTACAGCAGTTCATACGGCGGCATCCTTATACTAGCATGATAACTGTTATTGTAAGAGAATTCTGCCAAGTGCAGATGGTTGTCCCAACTACCACCAAATTCGAGCACACAGGCTCTCAGCATATCTTCCAGCGTCTGGGTCGTTCTTTCAGACTGTCTGTCTGTCTGTGGACGGATCGAGTACCGGGACTTATGCGCTTCATCAAGTATACCCTTCCGTATCTCCCTGAATCGGGGTACCCATATTTTACCGTATATTGTCTTCACACCGCAAGTGTCTTCGGTCAATTCTATCCCTTTCCCAACCATTCTTTCTGCCTTAATTTGATTTTCCTTTAGAGCCTCTACTTGAGCCCTTCTAATCTCTTCCATAACTCTAGATGTAATAATCAGCTGGCAAGCTTTAACCCGAATCGGTTCATGTTTCTCCTTTCTACTTAGAGCATCGGCCACCACGTTGGCCTTTCCTGGATTGTAATGAATTTCACAATCGTAATCCTTGATTAACTCCAACCACCTTCTCTGTCTCATATTTAGGTCCTTCTACTTAAAGAAATACTTCAAACTTTTATGATCGGTGTACAATGTACACTTCGTTCCGTACAAATAATGTCTCCATATTTTCAATGCGAAGACGACTGCTGCGAGCTCAAGATCATGAGTCGAGTATTTCATCTCATTTTCCTTCAACTGCCTAGATGCGTAGGCAATTACTTTTCCTCGCTGCATAAGCACGCATCCTAAACCTTGTCGTGACGCATCGGAATATACTACTAGATCATCATTCCCTTCAGGTAATGTTAGCACGGGGGCATCGGTTAACCTTTTTATTAGTTTATTAAATGCCTCCTGCTGATCTTTCCCCCAATCAAATACAACCTTCTTTCTTGTCAACTTCGTTAGCGGGGAGGCTATTCTGGAGAAATCTTTGATGAATCTTCTATAATAACCCGCCAACCCAAGAAACTACGGATCTCGGACGGCGTCTTGGGAATTTCCCACTTCATAACTGCCTCAATCTTCGATGGGCCAACCATGATCCCCTCGTGGTTTATGACATGCCCCAAAAACTGAACTTCTAGTAACCAAAAGCACACTTCGAGAACTTAGCATACAATTTCTCCTTCTGCAGCATCTCTAATACTTCCTTCCAATGGCACGCATGATCGCCTTCGTTCTTAGAGTAAATTAAAATGTTGTCGATAAATACAATCACAGACCTATCCAACATTGGTCTACACACGCGATTCATCAAATCCATAAACGCGGCTGGCGCGTTAGTCAGTCTGAAGGACATGACCAAAAACTCATAATGTCCGTATCTCGTGCGGAATGCTGCCTTCGATATATCTTGCTGTCTAATCTTCAACTGATGATAACCGGAACGAAGGTCTATCTTTGAAAACCAACTTGCACCTTGCAGCTGATCGAATAAGTCATCTATCCTGGGCAAAGGGTAACGATTCTTCACAGTCAATTTGTTCAATTCCCTATAGTCGATACACATCCTCATGCTTCCATCTTTCTTTATAACAAACAACACTGGCGCTCCTCAGGGAGAAGTGCTCGGTCGGATAAAGCCTTTGTCTAGAAACTCCTTTAGTTGCGTCATCAATTCCTTCATTTCACTTGGGGCTAAACGATATGGTGCTTTCGTCACTGGCTGTGCTCCCGGCACTAGGTCAACTTGAAATTCAATCTCTCTGTCGGGTGGTGTTCCGGGCAAATCTTCAGTAAATACATCTGGGAAATTGCAACTATCGGTACATCTGACAACTGTCTCGGTCCCTCCTCTACATCCTTAACATATGCTAGAAACGAGTTGCAGCCTTTGGTGAATTAGTCGGCTTGCTTTCATCATTGAGATCACTCGAGGAATCTTACTTTCTTGGTCACCATACATAGTTACGGGGCTTCCATCAAGAGCTTTCAAACGAACCACTCTCTCGCGACAACCTATGTTGGCATCAAACTTGGAAAACCAATCCATCCCCAATATTACGTCGAAACTACCCAATGTCATAATGCATAAATCTGTAGGGAAACTACGCCCTAATAGAGTAATGGTACAACCTCCTATCATTTGATTTGACTCTAATGAGTTTACCCTCAGCTGTCTCTACGTCAAAAGACCGTTCTACTTTTCTAGAGGGAACTTTTAAGGCCGTATAAAACAAGGTAGATATAAAACTTCTACTAGCACCAGAATCAAATAACACAGATGCACAAATGTTGTTGACGAAAAACGTACCTGAATCGGCCTCTGGCTCCTTCCTCGCCTCCTTCCTAGTCATAGTAAAAGCCCTAGCAGTAGCCTTCGACTTATCTTCCCCCTTGTTGTCTCCAATGTTCACACGACAATTCTTCTCATATGACCCTGCTTACCACATCGGCTGCATTTAACAGCCGCCTTACATTCAAAGGCACGATGGCCCGGCTTCCCACACTTGTAACACAGTCCTGACCCCATCCTACATTCCCCCGAGTGGGGTTTGCCACATTTTCCACAGTTGTCACTCCCATTCTGATTACGCACCATTGCCTGCTTTGCTTCAACCTTGACTCGCTTGTTATCATACTTCCTACCTTCATCACCCTCAACACCCTTCTTAGCGGGTTTATTCTTTTCAGCTTCGTTCATTTCTTTCATCATTTCCTTCAGAACCGCAGGCATAACATCAATCAGGACCTGGTGCACTTCGTGTGCAATAGCGTACTTCAAATTTTGTCCGAGTTCGGAGGCTGGTACAACCTCAGCTTCAATCTTAGGGTCAGTCTCATCATTCTTTCTTGCGGGCTTTTTCATGCGCTTCCCCTTAAGGGCTTTCGTTGCCTTAGCATTAGCAGCCTCAGCAGAACTTCTAGTTACTCTTTTCGGTGCCATTTCTTACTCCCTATGAGATTCAAACACTCACGTTCGTCAGTCATGGCAATCCAGGACGTGATAAGTACTGTAAGTTTCTAATGACAGTGGCCAGCTGTAATTATCTACTTACTTTACTGCTCACGTTCTAAACATACCCCTCCTGAGTCCCGTCAGTATTCAAATCTAGTCTAGTTCACATAAAGCATACAAGAGCATTCTAACACACATAGGCACGTAACATGTATAGGCACTAAACCTATTCTTCTACTCTTCTAACACTTGCTCATATCCTACAAACTTTCTACAAGCATCTTACTTATCGTCCTATTGCATATATGCACAGTTCATCATCATATTTATCATCATTACTATTTACATCCATATAAGATTCATGATTTCTTTCATTTTCAGTTGCATAAACATGTCATATACAGCTTGTTGCTGTTCATTCTTTACTTCTTGGCGTGGAGCTAGCAGACTGGCATTTTTACTTTGGTCCCATTTTCAGTTTAAGTATTAGGTTTTTCTTTGAAAACATTTTACCCATTTTCTCTTAAACTTTGGCTCTGATACCAACTTGTAACGCCCGCCTTTCGGCAAGCACCACAGTTGGCATTCATAAGCATAAAACAACCATAGTTTAAATAAAATCATAAATGCAGCGGAATACTTGTTTAAAAATATCATTACATCGTCATAATTGTCTTAATGCATCATTAAATCATTACAGAACGTAAGTTTAATCTTAAATGAATTTTCTTCAATGCCAGTCTTCAGTAAGCCCCTAGCTCTCGCCAAGCAGCTCCTTTAATCACCAAACCTGCACATCAATCTAACATGCATACAAAAGTCAGCTACGCTGAGTGAGTTCTAGTTTTATAACATCTTTAGAAACATTCCATTATCATTCATGTAATACACGTAAATTGCATCATCATACCATACGTCACATTCGTATGACACACAATCATAATATCTTTATTTGTTAGTAAGTCATCATCGTATCCTTTTTGGTCATAAGAGACCCATTCTGCAGTCTTAACTGGTTTTATATGATCCCCAGTAGGATGCTTGACTGGTTTTATATGATCCCCAATAGGATGCTTGACTGGTTTTATATGATCCCCAGTAGGATGCTTGACTGGTTTTATATGATCCCCAGTAGGATGCTTGACTGGTTTTATATGATCCCTAGTAGGATGCTTGACTGGTTTTATATGATCCCCAGTAGGATGCTTGACTGGTTTTATATGATCCCCAGTAGGATGCTTGTCTTCCGTTAAGGCATACATTCGTTTATATAATTATATATTTATATATATACAAGTATTTAATTACTTGTTTCTACATTATCATCATACATCACATAATAAAGTCCAACAGTCCAGGAAACATCTCGGTATGCATGTTAGCCTCAAAAATGTGTTTGAAACGGAAGTGAGGTCTAGAACTCACCTGATTCTTAGGTGATCTTGCTTGTTTGGACAAGGTTATGGTAGTGGTAATGGTGCACGATCTTGATTACCAGTTTGTTAACACCTTTTTCCTTCAGATTAACACTTGGATTACCAAAAATCTTGGTTTTCTTCTTCTTTGCCTTTTCTTTCAAAACAAGGGTTTTGTGTGTGTGTTGTTGTTGTGATGGTGAAGAATGTGAATGGGGGCTGGAAAATGTTGTTTAAGTAGTAGGGTTTCCATAATGGGGTAGTGTTTTAGGTGGGCTTGGGCTTTACTTAGGTAATTAGGCTATTTTAGGCAAGTATCTTAACTAAACCACTTACCATTTTGGGCCTAATTCATTCTTTCACCCTTAATGGCCCATAATTACATCATTAACATAACATATGTCGTAGACGTCACGCACCATTTTAATCACAGTTACTTAAATGCACATTCAGATAAGCATAAGCACGTAATTAAGTCTTACCATAAAAATCGGGGTGTTACACAGTGGCAGTGGTGGTTCGCGTGGTTGTTGGTGACGTTGAAAATCAGTGGTGACACGGTGTTCTGTGGTGCTTACCGGAGGTTGTTATCAGATTAATATGATGCGGCGACAAGATGAGCATGGTTAGGGTTTGTGATGAAGGAGCTCGACTGGTGAAGGGATGGTTGTTATATAAGTTTTGATTTAAATTTCATAATGGTCCCTTAGATTCCATTTATTACTAATATTCTCAAAGTTAATTAATTGAACTTTTAACTAATTACAAATTGAACCCCGTATCTTTTTACGACGTATATACATTTTATGAAATTATCTCGTTTCTTCTTCGGTACGTATTCGAGCCATGTGAATTACTACTTTCCTAAATTGCCAATGTTTGAACGTCTCTCGTTGTGATCCAATAGTTGCTCGAATTACTATCTTTTTTTGTAATAACCATTTATTAGGTATTTAGTTAATTTAATACTTTGGATTAATTATTGTGGTAAGGTACCAGATATAATTTCCAAGTTGAAAGAATTTGTTAAAGTTCGGTTAACGGCGTTACCCGAAATTGTCGGGTGTCACATCATCCCCTTGTTGAAAGAATTTTCGTCCCGAAAATTGAGTAAGATCGGTAATGGTTTGAGGTTTCAAAGAAGAAAAGAAAATGAAATTTTTGGGTTGTCACGTTATCCCCTTGTTGAAAGAAATTTCGCCCCGGAATTTTAGTAACGGCGAATCACTTCGGTTTGGTTCAAGGAAAACTAATACTTGACCTGAGTGGGTTTAATTTGATTATCGCAAGTACTAAACGGAATATTTAAGTTCTAGCAAGGTTCGGATTGCATTTGGTAATTTGTAAAGTTTATAGTACAGAAAATTTATATCAGTTTAAGTGTCGAAAGAGTATAGTGAGTAGGTGGGGATGTTGGAGTGCTAGAAATTACAAGTTTCTTACCAAGAGTGTGAGAGGGAGTTGACGATGACAACATATCTTATATATAAATATAATGCTAGCTATTATGAATCAATGTATGCGTAACCTTAACTAATGTAGTTCGTACGATTGTAGTCTATGATGGACTTATTACCCATTGTTATTTTAAGGTGGATTTATTCATTTACTATTTCTTTTAAAGATAAAGATGAGTGAACTTTTAGTTTACTTATTGTGTTTCGGTATAACCCCACGACGGATTATTATTATTATTATTTATTTTTTATTATTATTTTTTTTATTTTTTTATTATTTTATTTTATTTTATTATTTTTTTTTTGCTCGGATAATCGCGTAGCTATAAATTCACCATTACGTTGCGCACCCGTAATCGTCAATTTACATCACACAACTATCCTAACTTGCTTCATATCGCATGTTTTACTCTTACGTTTTGTCATGCTTATTGCTTTATACTTATCTATATTTTTTGTTTTCTCATTATAAGTTTATGACATGCATAAGGGAAGTATGGTATGCTTATAACTATAAGTAAAGGGCACTACATGTGGAAGCTATCAATAGATGTAAAGTGCACTACATGTGAAAGATACCAATAGATGCCTAGTGTGATGTACTTGTAGGAAAACATGTGTCAATCATGTTATAAGTTCTTGACAAGTATAAAGGAAAGAAAATGTTATAAACACAATGTGGGTATTCAGTAAGCAGGTAGGTATCATATTTATTACTCATACTAGTTCACACAACAGTCAATGTGTTATAACACATCATAAGTCTCATATCAAGTATCATGTTATAGCACACAATGGGTCACACAATACGTGACATGTGACATGTGATAAAGTGGTGGCACAACAATTAAGTTAGGACCTCACAATAAATAAGTTTCAGTCAATAATTCAGTTTAGTTGTTCTTGTACCCTTATTCACTAGGCGACGATCCCTGCCGGTTGGTTGCCATTATGGGCTAGGTAAAATATAAAGGTGTGTTCATAGTACACTTTCTAGATGCCATAATGATTTTGAGATATAACTTCTAAACTAATGAAACAAGTTCTTCAGACAATTTCAAAACAGTTTTAGGTTTTCAAAATCATGATAAAATAACAAAGTTGTGATTAAGTGTAAGGTGTAAAGCTAGGAATTTCATGCTTAGTTCAAGCCTCAATAGCAGAGAAGATTCTACTAGTGTGCCTTAAAATTTACTTTATCCAAGATAACTAATAAAGCCGTCAATTTGAGCCACGTCAGTGGGCCTGTAGTGCTAGTTTATGTGAGTATGCTATAACAAAGTGAGTGCATAAATGGAAGACTAATTCATTATCTATAGTTATAGTAAAACAAAGTTTGACCCAAAGATGAAGAAATATTAGCAATGCAATTTATTTGAATTAGTGCCAATTATGTGAATGCATAAGTGTAACTAATGCAATGTGCAGTTATAGTCTAGAATGCAACGCAATGCAACCTAGTTCGCTATAACCAATGGCTCTGATACCAATCTGTCACACCCCCAAATTCCACTAACGGAGTTCTACCGTTTGAGGCGTGACAAACCAGGATTCAAGTCATTAATTACACAAACGACTCTAAATGAGTTTAAAAATAACGTGTCTCAGTAAATGAGAAAACCAAACGTCAGAGTTTAACCGTTTAAAACAATGCGGAAGCATAAAATAAAGTAAAACATATGCGCAAACACACGCCCCAAAGTACAGGTTTAGAATGCAATAAATATAAATAAAATGTTTGAAACTATGCAGACCCATGATGCATGTCCTATTATGATGTTCAGCTAACCTTGGCCACCTGAGAAAAACACGCTAAAAAATGTCAACGCTAGGTTGGTGAGTTCACATGTTTAAACAACAATTCATAAACAAGTTTTCCAGATAATGTAAATCACATATATATCAGTAGGTAGCTAACCCAAGTTTTCATGTTACTCAAACGTTTCGAATCCGAGCTGACTGTTTATGTTGTGCCTTGTTACCATTGTTAACATTCAATGGCCCATGAGATTAGGACAATTCACACATGCTCGGCTCCCAGCCGAGAGTGGGGTTTGTCAAACCCAGTAGTACTACCCGAACTTCCTCGCTATACCCCGTATATTAACGGTTCGAGAGAATCGAAAGGACTTTCATATGTTAAGTTTAACGTTCAGTAACCATGATGATATATAAGTAGATACAAAATCAAAAGTGTTTTCATGCGTGCTTTCTCCCCCAACAGGAAAATAGTAAAAAGGGCCGTGAACTCACCTTAGATGCGCAACTATAAATAATTAGCAAAAATTGTAATTCCAAGTTCGACCAACGACCTGTTTGAGTTCTACTAGTTAGGTACAAATTACTCTAACAGAGGCCACGTCCGGTTTCACGTTCCCGGTTCGGTTTCATTCTAATCCCCAATATAAAATTGTCATGTAATAAAGATCGGTTTTGACATATGTCTCCAGCTAAAATGTTTAGAGTATTAATTTAATAATCCATTTAATCCCCATGCGTTTCTTTCGGGTTGTCACACAATTATATATATACATATATCTTTCTTCACAAAATAAATATATTTCACATACAGGTTATTATGTCATTTTAATCTACTCTTAAGCTTGTTTCTTATCATACTCGTATTTTCATTATCATTCAAGCATCATGAAGTTATCACTTATTCATGACATTTTATGAAGTCATCATATTATCATATCATTAAATTATCACATTACTAACAACAAATATTATCCATTTTACTAGGTACATACATCCCTATATATCAACACCCATATCATAACTATATATGATTTCATTTACTAATTGTTACCACTTCAAACACAATTTACACCCATATGATCATGCATACTTAACCTTAAATATATACACATACATGCACACCACACCTATATTACTATCAGTATACGCATCACATACACCAACAAGATCTCATACTTCATACCCAACATTTATCATCTTCTACAATTAACATTTGACCTATTCATATGCATACATACAAATCGCCAAATATAATATATATATCCATCCTAGCTTAACATCATTCTTACTCTAACTCATATTATGATTTCTTTCAAACAAAAAAAAATATACTTGTAATAACATACAACTTACAAATTCAAATCATCACTACGTATACATATCTACACATATCTACATATTTTAATTCACACATATACCTTCATTATATCAATCTCACACATAGATATGTATATACATACACATCCTATTGTATACCACACACAGTCAATCAACCTATATACATCGCATATATAAACATCCCGACATACGTTTAATTCGATTAAATCCAAACCGTAACCGAGACCGGAATCGTAACGAACCGAAACTATAAAGCGGGTTATCAAAACTTACGTACCAGACCGCTTACGCGGTGCTTCGTCGGTATTCATATAGCTCACTGTTGGCAGTCAATGGCGGTGTCCGAGTGGTAACAGTGGCAGTGGTGGTTCGCGAGGTTGTTGGTGACGTTGAACATCAGTGGCGACACAACCGGCGGTTATGGCGGCCCTCTACGGTGTTGACGAAGGCTGCTACGGTGTTCTGTGGTGCTTACCGGAGGTTGTTATCAGAGTAATATGATGCGGTGACAAGATGAGCATGGTTAGGGTTTGTGATGAAGGAGATCGACTGGTGAAGGGATGGTTGTTATATAAGTTTTGATTTAAATTTCATAATGGTCCCTTAGATTCCATTTATTACTAATATTCTCAAAGTTAATTAATTGAACTTTTAACTAATTACAAATTGAACCCCGTATCTTTTTACGACGTACATACATTTTATGAAATTATCTCGTTTCTTCTTCGGTACGTATTCGAGCCATGTGAATTACTACTTTCCAAAATTGCTAGTGTTTGAACGTCTCTCGTTGTGATCCAATAGTTGCTCTAATTACTATCTTTTTTTGTAATAACCATTTATTTAGTATTTAGTTAATTTAATACTTTCGATTAATTATTGTGGTAAGGTACAAGATATAATTTCCAAGTTGAAAGAATTTGTTAAAGTTCGGTTAACGGCGTTACCCGAAATTGTCGGGTGTCACAAAAGAACTTATAAAACCACAACATTTACCTATATAATCACACAAAAAATATTTTGATCAAAAAATCAACTTTTTAAAAAATAATTTTTTTTAAATAAAACCACTACATTTACCTATATAATCACAGCAAAAACAAATTTGATCAAAAAATCAACTTTTTAAAAAATAAAATTTTTTTACATAAAACCACAACATTTACATATATAATCACACCAAAAACAAATTTGATCAAAAAATAAACTTTCAAAAAACCAACAAATTTTCACATAAAACCACAACATTTTACATATATTTAATCACAACAAACCAAACTTTCATCAAAAAATCAATTTTGAAAAAAATAAAAATTTCACATAAAACCACAACATTTACCTATATAATCACACCAAAACAGATTTGATCAAAAAATCAACGTTTAAAAATGATAAAAATTTTCACATAAAATCACAACATTTACCTATATAATCACACCAAAAACAAATTTGATCAAAAAATCAACTTTCGAAACATACAAATTTTCACATAAAAGCACAACATTTACCTATATAATCACACCAAAAACAAATTTGATCAAAAAATCAACTTTCGAAACATAAAAAAATTTCATATAAAATCACAACATTTACCTATATAATCACACCAAAAACCAATTTGATAAAAAAAATCAACTTTCAACCAAAGGTACATAATCTTCTATACCATTCAGAGCTTCTTTATCTGGTGACTCCCGTAATCACTGATTTTCGTCCTCTAGGGTTTTATTTTGAAACATTGGGGTTAGCAGATCGCTCAAGAATAACAATGATAAAATCCAGGCAACAATCAACGTTAAGGGTCATCTATTTATCCAAATTTTAGCAGGTAACTCATTTTTAGGGCTCAGGTAAGTAAGTTTACTCAGATTAACAACGACTCGATGTATCATTGATACAAATGGGTTGTTTGATTTTGGTTTCAGTTTTTTTTACTGCATCTGAGAACTGAATTCCAAGTCTATTAGTTAGGTGTAATTTTTTGAATATGTGTTTGAAATTTGATAACTCTTCTTTTCAGGTAATGGATACATATGATTAGATAAAGATTTTTAGTCATTATAGATTATACGTGTGATGTATGCATAAATTCTATATGGTTGATTTATATGTTAATGTGAATTGTGTGATGTATGCATAAATTCTATATGGCTGATTTATATGTTAATGTGAATTCTGTGATTCAGTAATACTGATTTTTATTCTTGTTAATTTGGTTTATATGTTTGATGTTGTGGAGGGAAGAATGTTTTTGACCAATTTCTGGGTATGAAATCAAACAATCTTTACTTTCTATATGTTTGTCATATGTAAAAATATGTTCATATGTTTGATATGTACCGAATTGGTTAACCAGAAAGATAAGAATAAACAAGAAGATTTAGAATTATTGACCTAGGTTTTGGTATTAGTTTATGCTTAGTGTTGTAGACATTCAGTCCTGTTTTAGGCTTACATTACACTATAGATAACAAACAAGAACTTTAACTGATGTGCCAATAGTGAAATAGCTACTTGCAGAGATTATTAGTAAGCGTGTGCATTGAAATGAGGGAATGAAATGTATTTATGTTAAAGTTTGCATTTTTATTATGTAGGGTATGAATTTTACAACAGATAAGATGAGGTCACATGTGAAGAAATGGCAATAGGTAATCTTATCAAGTTGTATAATCAAAGTTAGGTATCATCATCGTCATCATCTATTAATCTTTCTAGCTAAGTAAGAACGCTTTCAAAATGTTATGTATGTTGAAGGTTATGCTCTTGATAGATTTGCTGAAAACCTTTGGGCTCTGTAACCAGCTCACCAGAACAAGTGTTAGGGCTATTTCCTAGTTAAGATTTACTTTGTATTTGTTTTACATTTTATGTATAGTTTAGGGTCTATTTTGTTATATTCCTTAAACTTGTAATTGTTGCTTAAAAGCATGTAGTGAGAGAGTGTGAGGAGAGACGCTAGATCACTATTCACGTTAGAGAGAGAACTAAGTGTGTGTGATTTATTTTTCTCCTGCACTTGTACTACAAATCTGCTTTGATCATCAATATACAAAAGAGAATTATTAGTATGAATTGTGTTAATGATTAAACTGTGTTTGTGTATGAATTATTCTGATCATTGAGCGATATTATCGATCCAATTGAACCTATCAATTGGTATCAGAGCTGTTGGTATTGTGTTCTTCGCGATTCATCAAGCAAAACACTACAATATTGCTCAAATATCATGATCTGAATGAATTGTTGCTGTTTTTAGTTGTGATTTATCATCGCAATCACTCCTAATTCACAACGATTATGCAAATTCCATCAGATTATCATCAGATCTGAGGAATTAAGAAGATTGAAAAAGTTACTGTTCGATCGAATTTTGCTCAAATTCATCAAAATTTGATCATGTTTTGGATTGATTGAGATTAGGGATTGATAATCGGACCATTTCACAGCTTGTGTGTGAATTTTGAAAGAATTGGACAAGTTTTTGACAAACCCAGAAAAATTCTCATGATGAAGATGATGAACAGTATGAACTTGGTTGAAGATTAACTTGCCGGTGATAAAATTTGACTTAGACAATTTCCTTTGGACTTAGATTGAAGAACAATTAGGTCCTGTGCAGCCGTGTAAAGGATTTTGTGCTAGACGGGTAAAGAATTTGACGAGGAAAAAGTGTTACTGTTCAGCCGGATCAACAACTGTTGTGCCGGGTGATACACTGTTACGCCGGGTGATTAACATTTTCAGTCGGGTGATCAACAACTGTGTAGCCGGGTAAACAACTCTGACGTGTGATCGACAACTGTTCAGCCGGGTATAGCTTTTTGCCGTGTCAAGATTCAAGCCGGGTCAAGTTATCTGCCGTGTGAAGTTATTTCTTGTTGCCGGGTAACTGTTCTGCCGGGTAAAGAATCCAAGATTTACAACTGTTGAGCCGTGTGACTGTTCAGACGGGTGAAGACTTTTTCTCTGTCGGGTGAAGACAAAAGCTACTGTTCAGCCGGGTGAAGAAGGAATTTTCACTGTTCAGCCGTGTGACGCATTTTAGTTGTTTTAATACTTGTTTTCTTATCTTGTCTTTAATTACTTGTCTTTATTTTAGTATTTTAATTGTTTCTTTTCAAAAATTAACAAAAACCAAAAATATTTTCTTTAAATTTTTTTTAAAAAAAAAAATTTGTTAAAATGGCACCTAATGATGATTCTGATAACCGTGTTCCTAGACTTGTGAATCGTGCAGATTTCAAAAATTGGACAATTAGACTGAAGCATCATCTCTGCTCAATAGACAATGATCTTTGGAAATCAATTGACAAGGGTCCTCACATACCTACACAGACTGCTCCAGATAGTGCAAGTACCTACACCAAAGACTCTACTGAACCTTATCCAGAGGATAATTTGTCAGCAGAAGATTTGAGGAAAGTGAAGAATGATAGCAAAGCATATTCTCTGATGTGTAAGGGATTGCCACTACAAGTACTGTCAAGGTTGGACACCTATCAAACAGGTTACACATTGTTTAAGGCTTTGAAGTCTATTTGTGAAGGAGGTGAACAACTCAGAAGTCTCAAGAAACAAAAGTTGAAGAGACAGTTGGAGTTATTTGAACACATTGCTGGAGAATCAGTGCACCAAATGATGAATAGGTTTGTTCATCTGACTACTGAAATGTCAAATGCCGGTGCAAAGACAGATCTCCAAGATTTGAATGACAGATTGTTATGTGCACTTCCATCATCATGGAAACAGACTGTGACCTTACTGAAACATACTGAGAACTTTCCGATGGATCTAGATTTGCTCATTGCAAAGATAGAGGAAGTAGAGATTGATGAAGGATCTAGAAACACTGATAGAACTGGTTCACATGCACAATACAAATATATTGTGAATCCTGCTAATACAGTGGAGAATGCTTTTCTTGCACAAGATGCAACGAAGTTTGAAGAAGAGGGTGATTTATTTGTTGGCGCAAGTTTTTATACTGATTCATCATACTTTCCAAGTTCACCAACTTATTCTCAACCTCAATCTCCACCAAGAGCTCAAGTTCAAAGTCAGAATCTGAAGAATCAAGCAGAAAATCAAAGTTCGAATGTTCAAGCCAAGGTAAAAGATGTGATGAACATCTTACTACAAGATGACGAGACCAAAACTGCCTTCACAGCTTTTATGGCAAGTTTTCAAGCATACCAAGGAAGTCACTTGAGTCAAATGAACGTTGTCCTTCAAGATTTATTTGAGATGGATCCTGATGACGTTGAGGAAATGGACTTAAACTGGCAGATGGTGATGGTTGCATATAGAACGCAGAAACATGCATATGTTAACCGAAGCTACAAGCCTCATGCAAACAAGACAGTTGGTTTTGACAAATCGAAGGCCAGATGTTTTAACTGTAACTGTTATGGTCATTTCTCAAGGGAATGCAAAGCTCCTAAGAATCAGAATTACAACGACCAAGCTAGTTCAAGCAATCAAGGTCAAGGTCAAAGCTCACAACAGTCTTCGAGCTACCAAAGCAGAAATCAACGTTTCTTTCAGAAACCGTATCAAAGTCTTCCCATGCCAGAACTGAAGGATGAAGGCAAGAAACCAGAAGATCAAACTAAGGCACTGGTGGTCAGTGTAAAAGACGGATATGATTGGAGTGCATATGCAGAACAATTCACATCTGATCTCACATCGAATTTAGCACTAGTATGTTAAATCGAAGAGGATTGGTCAGAAGAAGGAGATATCAAGGTGATTGATACTGTGAGTGAAGATTCAGAGGAATATGACTGGAGTGCAAAGTCTGATCCTGTTGATGAATCTGAGTCAGAAATTGCGCTGATGGCTACATCCAGTGAGTCTTCATCATCTACCGAACAACCAAAGGTTAGTACTGACTTACCCCCTAACTATGTTCCTTTACCTGCTGATGTGAAAGAAAGGTTATGTTCTGAACAATGCATTCAACAAGTAGAACATTATCGAACTCATTCATTTAAAATTGGTGATAAATTAAGCAAACATGAGAAAATTCATGAACAACTTAAAATTGATCACAAAATTTCTGATGAGAAGATTTTGTCACTTAAAGAATCATGGAACAAAACTTTAAAGGAATTGGAACTGGTAACAAAACAACTTGAAGAAATGACAAAGAACTTTGAACAAGAGAAAGTTGCTCATGCTGTCACACAAGTTGAATTAACAAAAGTGAAAAGTTGTAAAACAATGGTTAAACAACTTATAAGTGAAAGAGGTAACAAAACCAAAACAGGGTTGGGTTTCACTCATGAACCAATGCCTAATTCAATCACACAAACTTTACCAGAAAACTTTAATGAATTTGATCATTCACCTGAAAATGAACGAAAATTCAAAGAAATTCAAAGAAGTAAATCCGAATCTGAAGGATCTGAAGTTTTGATGGAAAGTTTGAAAGAAGAAGATGGTGTGACCACTGAAGCTGATGATGAAGCTAGCAACAAATCAGAACCTGTTCTGATTCAACTTGTTGAGTATCCGGAACTGAATCCGAAGTCAGAAACAGTGAAGGAAGAAGGTGAATTTTCAGGATACAATGATCCTGAATACATCAGGTGGAAGAAAGAACAAAAGGCGCAAGTTGCTGATCAGTTGATCAAGAAGCAAGAAGTGACAAAGGCTGAAGTTTCGAATGCAAAAATGCAGAAATTAAAATCGAAAGTCAATCAATCTGAAACAAAAATGTCACAAGGTAAAAGTGTCATAAAATCGAATGACAACACCAAAGCTCAAACTGTTAAAACTGACAAAGTTAAACCTGTCAAGAAAGTGTCAAAAGGAAAAACAATTAAGTTTGTGTCTGCAGGAACGTTTGATTTGAACGGATCTTATGGTAAACAATCAATTCTCCAATCAAATCTAACTCTGGTCTGAAAACAGGTTCAGGTCCTAAGTCTTCCGCTGTCAATAATAAGAGAATTGAATCTAAAAAGGTAACCAAACAGAACAGTTTAAAATCGAACCAAAGTCCCATGCAATCAAAATCACAAACAAAGTCTCCACAAAAGAATCAAGTTAATCTAAAACCGAACAAACCTGATAATGAATCACGTGTTGGTTCAACATCAAAAGTTAACAATCGGCTCTTTAGGATTAGCAAGAAGCATTGTGAGATTTGTGATCGTTATAACCATGCAACTGCTGAATGTTTCTTTAACAGGTATTGCAGTTTCTGTGACAAAAGAAACCATTCTTCAGAAGAATGTTTTTATAACAAATTCTGTGAAATTTGTGAAAGGAGAAATCATGACACAAAGGATTGTTTCTTTCAAACAAACTCAACAAGAGAAATGACACCATTTTCAAATTTTCGAAGAAATCAGTCATTTGGTTTTCAAAATGTTAATCAAAGTCATTCTCCTGTTTTGAGAAAGTTCAATCGAAACAATTCAGTTTCTAATTTGCAGGTTAACAGTTTTAAACCAAGAGCTTTGATGGTAAGAAACCAAAAGTTTGAAAATAACCTTGATCCTAAGTTAGAGGAAAGGTTTATTGCTTTGAGAAGAAAGCAATCAATGCACGCCAATGGGCGAAACAGTTTTCAGCATCAAAATCTCTTAAATGAAACAAATTTTCAAAATATTCAATATCAACAAGTTACTATTGCAGATAGATTCGGAAAACCCAATACCGTGTGGGCCTGGGTTGACCAAACTAACTAAGTGATTGTTGAAATGCAGGTACGCCCAAGAAGACCTATCAACTCATGGTTCGTTGATAGTGGGTGTAGCCGGCATATGACAGGCAACCATGCCTTGCTTCAAGACTTTAAGCTGAAAAATGGTACACACGTTGCATTTGGAGGTGATGCCGGTGGTAAAATAACAGGAGAAGGAACCGTATCAAATGGGGTCATTAGTTTTGATAAAGTCAACTACTGTGCACAGTTGAACTTTAACTTACTAAGTGTATCTCAAATTTGTGATAAATCTTATTCAACTTTATTTGATGATTCTTTCTGTTATATACTCAAACCAGGTTTCAAGATTGACAATGAGTGGGTGGTGGTTAAAGCTCCAAGAGATCGTGATGTATACAAGCTTGATATGTCACAGATTGATGCTGAAACCGAAACTACTTGTCTCATTGCGCATGCTTCAAATGATGAGAGTCAGCTTTGGCATAGACGGCTGGGCCATTCAAATTTCAGAAACATGAATCGTTTAGTGACTGGAAATCACACTGTAGGAATACCTTCAAAGAAGTTCTCTACAACTAATCTCTGTCCAGCATGTTTGAAAGGAAAACAGCACCGAATGTCTTTTAAGTCCAAGCCAGAAAACTCCATTTCAAAACCCTTGCAGATGCTACATATGGATCTTTTCGGACCAACAAATGTGCAAAGCATCGGAAAGAAGTCTTATTGTTTTGTCATCATTGATGATTTTACTAGATTTTCTTGGGTTTATTTTCTGCATGTTAAATCTGAAACTGCTGAGTTGTTAAAAGAATTTATTATCAAAGTTGAAAATCAGTTGGATTGCAAAGTGAAAACTTTAAGAAGTGATAATGGAACTGAATTTAAGAACTCTAATGTTGATGTGTTTTGTGCAGAAAAAGGAATTGCTAGACAATTTAGTGCTCCAAGAACGCCTCAGCAAAATGGGGTTGCGGAACGGAAAAACCGGACACTGATTGAAGCAGCAAGATCCATGCTTGCAGATGCCAAAATCCCTATCACATTCTGGGATGAAGCTATTGCTACTGCATGTTTTGTACAAAACAGAACATTATTGGTTCAGGATAAACAGAAAACATCTTATGAGTTGTTATTTGGAAGAAAACCGAATATTTCTTACTTGAAAGCATTTGGTTGTCCTGTATCGATTCTAAATTTAAGTGATCATCTCGGGAAATTTGAGTCAAAATCTGACGATGGATTTTTCCTTGGTTATTCGTCTGTTTCTAAAGCTTATCGAGTTTTTAATAGCAAAACAAACACCATTGTTGAAACTATTAACGTAAAGTTTTTAGAAAATTCGATTCCGTTAGTGGCTCATGGTCCCGAATGGTTGTTTGATTTAGATTCGTTATCAAAATCTTTCAATTCTAACTTATTTGATTTTTCAGGAAAAACGAACAAAGAATCAGGCGACTTGGGATGCTTTAGTGACGATTCTGATAATGACGATGATGGCAATCTTAATTCTGAGTATCCATTCATGTCATTTCATAATCCTGATCATGTCAAATCCAGTCAAGATCCGGGTCCTTCTGGTTCTCAAGAAGATCAAGAATCAAATATTCTTGGTGATGATGTTTATCCGCAAAGTTCTCCTAATGATGGTGGATCTGTTCAAAATCAACCATCATCAGATCCGAATGTTGAAGTTGTTCCAGAATCGTTTGACTACTTCATCAATTCACCGGATCAAGTTCCTAACTTCACTCCGCATGTGTCTACTATTCTACAAGATCTACCGAATCTGAATCAGTCGAATCTGGAGAGTCAAGTGCAAGGAGATGACATACCAATTCATCGGATTCACAAGAAACATCCTGTCTCTCAGATTATTGGGCCGTTGAATCAGAGAACTACAAGAAGTCAGACAGATCAAGCAAATGTTTGTCTTTATTCATGTTTTCTTTCTCAAGTGGTGCCAAAGAACATTTCAGAAGCGTTGCAAGATAATAGTTGGATTGAAGCCATGCAAGAGGAATTACTTCAGTTTCGCAAACAAGAAGTATGGACGTTAGTGGACTTACCTGAAGGAGAAAATGCGTTTGGTACAAGATGGTTGTACAAAAACAAGCCAGATGAACGTGGTATTGTTGTGAGAAACAAAGCAAGACTTATTGCACAGGGTTACACTCAAGAAGAAGGTATTGACTATGAAGAAGTGTTTGCTCCGGTCGCTCGACTTGAAGCTATTCGCGTTTTTCTAGCTTATGCCTCTTTCATGAAGTTTAAAGTATTCCAAATGGACGTTTAAGGCGCTTTTCTGTATGGACCAATTACAGATGATGTTTATGTCAGACAACCTCCTGGTTTTGAAGATCCTGACTATCCACATCTTGTATACAAGTTGAGTAAAGCTCTATATGGTCTACATCAAGCTCCAAGGATTTGGTACGAGACGCTATCTAAGCATTTACTAGAACATGGATTTACAAGAGGTCAGATTGATCCAACTTTATTTATGAAGAGGGAGAATGAAGATCTTTTATGTGTTCAAGTGTATGTGGACGATATTATTTTCGGATCAACCAGTGCGTCCATGTGCAAAGAGTTTGAAGAAATCATGAAGTCAAGATTTCAGATGAGTTCAATGGGGGAGATTAATTTCTTTCTTGGATTGCAAGTTAAACAATCAGCAGATGGAATTTTATCAACCAATCAAAGTTTGTTGAGAAGTTGCTGAAAAAGTTCAAGATGCAAGATTGTCAGACTATTCGAACTCCATCTGATGTGAACTGCAAGATACAGCCGGATCCGAAAGGCAAATCCGTGGATCAAACACTATACAGATCAATGATTGGTTCACTGATGTATTTGACTGCATCAAGGCCAGACATTATGTATGCTGTATGTGTGTGCGCAAGATACCAGTCTGATCCGAAAGAGTCGCATCTTGTTGCTGTGAAACGTATATTCAGATACCTTAAAGGGAAACCGAATCTTGGGTTATGGTATCCTTATGAAGGCAATTTTGAATTATATAGTTATTCTGATAGTGACTTTGGTGGGTGTGCTCTTGACAGGAAATCGACTACTGGTGGATGTCAAATTCTGGGTCCTAGACTTGTCTCTTGGCAATGCAAGAAGCAGACCAACGTTTCTGTATCCACAGCTGAAGCAGAGTATATCGCTGCATCTGCAGGATGTTCTCAAGTTTTGTGGCTACAAAACCAATTGCTTGACTACGAGTTTAACTTTCTCAAAACCCCTATTTACATAGACAATACTGCTGCTATGTTCATTACTGCTAATCCTGTTCAACACTCAAAAACCAAACATATCGAAATTCGCTATCACTTTTTAAGAGACAACTCTGAAAAAGGTTTAATAATTTTGATTAAAGTTCATACCGACAAACAACTGGCAGATCTTTTCACAAAATCCTTTTTGTCAGGCCGGTTTGAATTCTTAATTCAATCCATAGGATTAATCAATCATGATTGATTCTATATTTCGAAAACAAAACAAAAATCAGAAAAATATAAAATACAAAAATATAATAAGTTGATGTCAAGTATTGATTCCTTCGTCTTTTATTTTATTGTTTTGCATTGTGTGTGTGCATGAAAAAGAAAATAGAAAAACAAAAACAAAATATAAAAGCAAAAAGAAAAGAAAATATCTTGTCATAAGAATCTATATTGCAAAAAGTGAGAAATGATAGTTACACTAGACATTATTTGTTACATCATTTTTAAATAAAGACTTATGAATGTTAATTGATGTGCTAGACAGCTCAGACAATTAGACTGAACAAGTAAGTTGATTGTTGACAAATATAAACTTAATGATCTTTGTGTTAAGTTCTATTGTTATACATGTCTAGATATATATCTTTTGATACATTGCTTGTGATGATAGTTGTGCATGATCGGGTAATGATGCAATCTATTCAGTGTGATGAACCGCATCGTGAGCTTCTTTGTTGTGGTACCCACAGACCTGAAGTCTCACACGAAGTCTCTTTTGAGCTTCAAGGTGCAGCAAAAGATTCCCAAAGATGGAACAAAAAGAGTCCCAAATGTGGACCATCACCAAACAAAAATTCCAAAAAGGAATTCAGAAGATTCCCAAGGGGAACGATAGGAAATGAAAAATTCCAAAATGTAATTAAAAAGAAGTCCCAAAGTGGCCCAAATCCGAATAGAACCCAGATTCCACACTGTTTATGATTGTAAGTGACCAGGTTTGTGTGCAATATGCATTCGGGTAGTGGTTGATTAGGAAATATGTTGACATATGTATACATGTGGGTCACATAAGTCATTCTAATCGAACCTTAATATCATCATGATACTGAAAAAGTAAGTGTGTCAACTCGAGCTAATTGGTATGTTTTCATATCATCACTCAATCAAACATAAGTCAAATGTCTATTCAAAACTTGCAAAACATGTTAAGATAATGTGTGGTATGATCTCACTGCGATATTTTGATTCATTGCATTGCATATGTCTTTAATTTAATGTGTGTGCTTTGTGTGTGCAGGCATATGGAATCATTATTGACACATCGACATCATGTTAAACTTAAAAATTTTCAAGAAATTTCAAGTTTAGGGGGAGAATAAATTGAAGAAAAATGTTTGCAAAAATCCAAAAATATTTTTGTTTGAATAAGTGTTTTGAATGAACAAGATTATGTGGTATGAAAAGCAAAGGTATTGGATGTGTTAAAAACAAACCCAAGGTCTTGTGAATTGTTTTTAAGAAATTGCTTCGGGATATAGAAAATTTGGTTGTGCAAAAACATTTGTTTTTGAAAGAAAAAGAAAAATGAATTTAATTGGAATTAATGTTATTGACTTGTATTATGTTGTTGATAATTAATATGACAAATTCTTTTTAAGGATGTCTTGTCTAATTAATATGTCGAGAATGTTTGCAGGTGCAATAAATGCAGTTGAAAAAGTCAACAGACGAGAAAAAGTGAAGAAAATCGCTCAAGTGTTATAGCCGGGCAAAGAATATCATAACACTATTTTGCCGGGTAATGAACACACTGTTCAGCCGGGTAAAAGTTGTGAGTTTGATACAAGCCGGGTGATTGAGAAAAGGAAGTGAAGCCGGGTGAAGATATTATGACTACTGTACAGCCGGGCAATGAACATGTCAAATACAGCCGGGTGAAGGTCATAGATATCTGCCGGGTGACAAGTTGTGTCACTATACAGCCGGGTGAAGAAATGTTATCACTATACAGCCGGGTAAAAGAAAGAAGTCTTATCCTGCCGTGTAAATGCATAACACTGTGTTGCCGGGTGATAGTGGAAGCAACTATGTTGTCGTGTGATGAAAAAAAGCATGCCGGGTGATATAGAAGATAACTATGTTGCCGTGTGAAGAAGAAAGCATGCCGGGTGAAAGAAAAGCAACTGTGTTGCCGGGTGATGAAGAAAGGATGCCGGGTGATGTTTTGAAGACTACTATACTGCCGGGTGATGAATAAAACCAATCAGGTGTAGTTGTTCCTAACCTTTACCCGTCACTACAGTGACTTACCCGTCTCTACAGTGTTTGACCCGTCAAGTGATTTTCACATGTTATATGTTGACCCGTCACATGTTGCGACTTGTCTCAAAGTACTTGACCCGTCCCTACATTACATGACACGTCTCAACAGTGCTTGACCCGTCAAGGCTTAGTGGGCCTTTTGTGCTTGCCCGTCCCAAAGTTGTTGACCCGGCACCTCAAAGTTTGACCTAATTTTTAACCATATAAAAACCCGCCTCTTCACAAACACTTATCATTTTTCACTCACTCTTTCAAGCAAATCCTCTGTACTTAAATCGTTGTTTATCATATTCAATCGTTGTTCTGTAACAAGTCTGATCTATTGTTTACGTGATTTGAACCTGATAAACCTGCAAATCGACCGATAAAATGAAAAACGATGATGAACAGTGTTTTTGATCACTGAATCGACACTTTGATTGTGTGTGTTAAAACCAAAATCGAATGTTGTTTTAGGTGTAAAAATTGTCGATCATTAACAATTAAACACTCATTTGCACCAAAAATCCTTAAAATCAACAGAATCAATGAAAATCATTCATAACTGTCAACCGCCATTGATGACCTGTTTCAAGCTCATAAATGTTAAACTTCAAAATGATGAAATGTGTGTTAAAAGTGACAAATCCTTGTTAAAACTGAACTAAAGCATGATAAACAACTTCATCTTATAAATGTCAAATTTATGTTCTTAAGTGATAAACTGTTGTATTGAAAAATGTTGTATAATCATTAAAATTCAAAGTTGTTTTGATCAAAATGATGAAAATCAGTTTGTTAGAACAATTTAGGAGTTATAATGATTATGTAAATGTTTTGCTTTATAATTTTTGTCCAAACACTTATGAAAAATTTGAAGTTTATTAATGAAGAATCTAACACATTTGTTTTGACAGATGGAGAATTTGAAGTTTGAGCCCAAGCACAATCTGGTGGCATGTTTATATGAGTCCATCCCTGAAACTGAAGGTTACAGAGATATGATCAAATTCATCAAGAGGACAAAGTATGTATATGCTATGTGTGCCAAACCGGTCATATATGCAAGGTTGATAAAGAGTTTTTGGAGAACAGCTGAGGTGATCAGAAATGATGATGGAGTAGCTGTTGTTCGAGGAAACATTACTAAAGAGTTAGTGTTGACTGTCTCAGAAGATGCCATTAGAACAGCCTTGAGGATTGATGAGGATGAAGTAGGAGCGAATGATGAATTGACTATGGCTGAATGTCAAGCGTGCTTTGTTAATATGGGACATCCTCCTGCATTTCCAAAGTCACAATTCTATAGAGCAAGGTTGGGAAAGAAATGGAAGTTACTATGTTATGTTGTCCAATAGTGCATGTCAAGGAGGAGTGCAGGTTTTGACAACTTCCCATCTGATATAGCATCTCCGATTGTTGCTATAGCTGAAAACAAACCATTTAACATGTCAAGGTGGATCATGAATGGGTTTGTGTTTAATCTGGTAAAGGGCAAAAGATTCAAGTTTCTCATGTACCCGAGATTCTTGCAGTTAATGATTAATGTTGCCTATCCCATTATCAGAGAAGAAGGTGTTGTTGGAGGGATACTTTATACTGAGGACATGAACGATCTATCTTACAGGAAGATGAGCATCGGGAATGTGCCTAGTGTTGATCTATTTGACTATATGAGAGATATAGCAAATAATGAAGAAGATATTGAAGGAGTTTATCATCATGTTTCTCACGGTGAGATAGTAAATCCACAGGACCTGGTTGATGAGGTGCCTGATAATTTATTGGATGATGATGAGTATGCTGCTCGTCATGCAGAAGATGAAGAAGATGAATCTGAAAATGATGAAAATGATGAAAATGATGATAATGATAATGATGATGAAGATAGTGATAGTGAAAGTGGAAATGATGGTGGTGATAATGCTGAATCTGATTCAGAGGAGGCAGAGATTATTGAGGTAGCAGAACCAATGGAATTGGAGACAGAAAATACTCAAGGTGTTGAAACAGTTGCAAGTATAGAACCTGTTGAGGTTGTGGCTGAAGAAGTTGATATTGAAATTCCAAGAAACATCACAAAGCAGTATGTTAGATCTCGAAGATCTAAATCTGTTGTTGAGAAAGTGTTGGTTGAGCCTGAAAATATAGATGTTGTTCAGATAGCTCAGGAAGTAATGGCCGAGGTTGAGACTATTGCACAGATAGTTGATGAAGCTGATGCTGGCATTACTGACCCTGTTCCTGTTGATATACCCACCACATCATCCCCTGTTGCTGAAAACATTGAACAAGTTTTGGAGTCTTCACCAAAAGTTGGTTCAAGTGTTGATGAGAATGAAGATAAGAAGAAAATTGTTGAGTTAGAAGAGATGGTGGCAAAACTCATGGAAGTGAATGAACAATTGAAGGCTTCAAATGATAGAAAGAAGAAAAGACTTGAAGAGTTTTGGGCTACTCACAATCAGAATCTGAAAACCTTCAAAGAGCTGGATGCTGATCATGTTAATTTGAAGATTGAACATGACAAGTTGAAGGATGAGTATGAAAAACTGAAGGAGGAACATGAAAATCTGAAGTATGATTACAAGGAATTGAAGGCTGAATGTAATACTTTGGATGCTGAGAAAGAAATGTTAGAGAAATGGTTGGAAGAAACTCGTTCGAAGAAATCCGGGTCCACATCTGATAAAGATTTTTCAGACGAAGTAATGGAAGTGACTGATCCTTCTCAAGAAGCAAAGGTATACTATACTCGAGCATGTGGTACAACTAATGTGGGTATAAGGGTTGAAACTCCAATTGTTATTCCCGATGAAGCTGTTGCTGATTCTGTCAATACTGACAAGGCTGAGGGAAAAAGGAAGTTAGATGCTGTACCAGAAATTATTGGTGATGAAAGTTGCAGTAAAAAGGCAAGATTGGAAGAAACAGTGCAGATTGAGCCGATTCAATCTGTGGCTGTAGTT
This sequence comes from Tagetes erecta, assembly GCA_030867185.1. Lineage (NCBI taxonomy): Eukaryota > Viridiplantae > Streptophyta > Magnoliopsida > Asterales > Asteraceae > Tagetes > Tagetes erecta. Next base: position 12,293,291 of record CM061497.1, read on the forward strand.
GAAATTGAAGTGGCTGAGATAGCTAAGGCTGATGAGACTGTGAGTGAAGTTGAAGTTGACAAATCAGTTCAGATTGAGCCGATTCAATCTGAAGCTGTTGAAGTTGAAGATGTGTCAGAAATTGTAACTGAAGATGTAAGTCAGTTTGAGCCGGTTCAAACTGACAATGCACCAATGATTGAGGCCTTAGATGATTTGGATGATATTGATTTTACTGAATCTGAACCAGAAGCTGAGCCAGAAACTAATCCTGATCAAGAGATTCCAGATGATTTAGATGAAAGATTTGCTTATCTTGAGAAGATGAAATACAATGCAGTTTATCTGAATGGGTTGACTGTGAGTCAAATAAACGAAGAGTATGAAAAGTGTTTGGTAGCTCAAGATAAAGCCGCAGCTGATGAAAAGGAGTTCATTGTTGAAATGGGTGAGTGGACACCATTACAAGAGAGTTTAAACATTGAAGATTTACCTCCAACAGAGCTTTATCACCAAAATCCTGAAGAGATGTCTAGCAGAAACATGCGTGATTGGCTGAGCTCAAGGAATTATCCTTATAGGACTTTGAAGAGGTTGAAACAAGAATCACTGAGGAAAATTGTTGTCAGTTTCATGAAGACGGAGAAAATGTACAATCGTATGTTTTATTTGGACTACAACAACCCTCAATACTACGAGCTGACCAAAAGATACAAAGTTCTTGGACCAAAGGAGATACCGGTGATGGCTTTACCAGAAGATGCTCACAAGAAGAAGAAGGAGCTGATAGATATGTTTCCTAGTGAGGTGAAGTCATATAACATACCTATGGACGTACGTGAATCATGGCACAAATCAGCCACAGCAGGTGATGTTGTGAGGTCACTGCTGAGCAAGGGTCAGTCAATTGCTGAACTTCTTGATTCAATGATCGTACCGGAAAAGTCCAAAAAGGTAAAGATCATAGCGTGGAAATATGACGAAGTTTTCGATGCATTCATGATAAAAAGAGTTAATGGTTTATGTGATGTATACCATTACTACTCTAGCATTTTCAAGTTAGAAGTTCAAGACTTGAAAGAATTGCACAAGCTTAGACTGATAAATCACACGCATGCTGAGCGTGGTGATAAATGTGCAATGTTACTGGATGCCGGGATAGCCAGATCACCGAAATACTTAGACTTCAGAGGTCAACAAGAGGACAGTGCATATGTGCAAGCGAAGAAACAAAGAAAGAGAAAGAAGTTGGTGGTTAGTGAGGATATGTATTTAGAGGAATTTTCTGATGAATATTTCGACAAGGTAACGAATCCGGGGTTGAAAGTGATTGATGGTTCTCAAGTGACGAAGCCAATACTTAAAGTTTTCTACAATCAGGAAACTTTTGAGTTGAAGATTGTGCGAAACTTGGATGACTGGGATAAAGACATGATCACTTTATTCAGTACCTTTGAGCTGAAATTACTTCATCCATCATACATTGATTTTTTGAGAAGTTATAGAATGAAAAAATGCAAAGACAAATTGGCTGAAGCTGATCGAAAACTGTTTGTGGTGATGATAGAGGTGATAGCTGCTGCATCAGAAAAGATACGAGTAAGGAAGGCATTGCTCAACTCTAATCTTGTGAAGGTTGACATTCCAGAGATAGAGTTTATGAGAGTATCTGCGAAAGGAACTTTGGAAGTGCAAGTCAAAGGGAAGGAAATGCCTTATCAATTTTACGCTAACATTGACTTTGCAGGTTTAAATCTTGATTCTCTGAGACGCATGAATGCCTGCCCAATCCTTACTAACGAGTCCAAACCAAGACAAGCAAAGATAGCCGAAAAGTTCAAGTCATGCATAGAAGAAGCACTGAAAGAACAAGAAGAATTCAAAGGGAAAGAGTTGCTGGATATCAAAGAAGAACCAGAAGATTGGTGAGAGAGACTGAAGCTGAAAAAGAAGAAAACTGTTGAAGATTTTGCTGAAGATTCAAAGATAAATCTTAGGGGGAGTACTGTTAGGGCTATTTCCTAGTTAAGATTTACTTTGTATTTGTTTTACATTTTATGTATAGTTTAGGGTCTATTTTGTTATATTCCTTAAACTTGTAATTGTTGCTTAAAAGCATGTAGTGAGAGAGTGTGAGGAGAGAGGCTAGATCACTATTCACGTTAGAGAGAGAACTAAGTGTGTGTGATTTATTTTTCTCCTGCACTTGTACTACAAATCTGCTTTGATCATCAATATACAAAAGAGAATTATTAGTATGAATTGTGTTAATGATTAAACTGTGTTTGTGTATGAATTATTCTGATCATTGAGCGATATTATCGATCCAATTGAACCTATCAACAAGGTTTTTTTTGTGCAACTGTTAGTTTATTTCTTACTAGTTTAGGGGTTGTAATTTATCATGTACCATGCACTTGACCTGAAGATAATGAATTGTGAAGGTTATGCTCTTGATAATCAGGTTTGAGTTGTCATTTCAAACCTGTTTTGTTAAACGACCATGTTTAGGTTGACGCGTTTAACCTGTTTGGTTAAATGGGTCAACATGTTTAAAATTATAATAAAAAGTAAATTTTATAAGGTCAACCCTGCAACTTGCTTATGTCGCTTTTAGTACTTGATTACATCTTATTTACAACCCATTTACAACATGTTTGATTCGGTTAGATGAATGGGTTATATGGGTCATGTATGAGTTACAAATTTTACGTGTGTATGGGTTTGGCGTTGACGTGTTCGACCCGAATAAATGTATGAGCCATGTTCAGTTTACAAGATTATAAGTGTGTGGGTTTTAGGGTTGATGTTCTTGACATGAAGAACAGCTAAGAGTTAGGCATTTACAAGTAGTTGATGCAACAAGGGCTTCTCTTGGTTTGCCGGTTCTTGAATATATTGTCACTGACACACCTCTAAAGGTTATCATGTTACTTTATACAAAGAGAAACTGTAAAGATTTCATTTTTTTCTGAATAAAATAGGATTTAAATGCCCAAACATATCTGAGGCTTATGAACTTGCAGGTAGAAAAATGGGTTGATCCAAAGAACGGGCATGTAACAGGGAGGATAAAGCATCCTGATTCCCTATTCCGGGCCGTACAGTCATTGTGTCATCATTCTATGGTAAATGCAGTTGCTGTTGTGGCCCATTTTCCAGATGATGATATTGAAGATGTGGATGAGTATAGACAGGGAAAGCTAACATTACGGTTTTTTGTATGTGTTTGAAAGTTATCATTTGATACTGAATAATCAAAATCAGATAATCGACAGACTGTATAAGTACATCATTTTGATATGAAACCGATTGTCCCACACTGATATTTGATCCTTTAGTAATCAGTTGCATCTGGTATGAAACTGATTACCATTACTGATTATTTGACACTTAAATTAGCAAATAATTAGTAGGAGAATAAAGATAATTACAATAAATCTCTTCTACATAACAACTCCTAACTAATATACTTTTTCTACAATTGAGTATTGACAAGTTTCCATAATTCTCTCTTCTTTTCATTTAGTTTTTAGCAAGATGCAAGTGACTCATGTTTCGCAGACAATAACAAAGCACGCTATGAAAGAAAACTAATACATGTTCCAATAATCTTTTAGTTACACAATTGATCTTACTTGCTAGCTAACTTAGTATTGTTCATACTATCATCTCCGAATAGTCTTTTCAGAGTTTTAAACTAGATACACTTGTTTTTCGAAGTTACGTGAACTTGTTCAACAAACAACTGCTTGTATTCTTTGCCTATTTTAGCTTGAGCATTTGCTACAATACCTTCATAAGTTATTATAGGTTTGCAGGATGTAGTTTTTTGTTCTCTTTCGAAGGTTACGAGAACAAGTCTGCCTGCAACTTAAGGTATGAGGTTTAATTTTTACAATCTGGTTTTGATATATATGTATACAAGTTTCTGGTAGGTGGATTGTGTCAAAATTAAAATAAAACAATTATGTAATCACCTTGTTTTATACTCAATTGATTTGTGTTTGGTAATTTGCGTCATTAGCTTCTATATGTTGATGATTTCGGATTTATATGTTCTTACAAATATATATCTATGGTAGCTGTTGATAGTCATGTATAGGTCGTACTCACCGGTATGTCGGTGTTATATCTTTTGTATGTATTTTGTATTGTTTTGTATTAGCGAACCTACGGGCGAATCTATAGATTCGCCCGTAGCACAGTATAGTTTTTGTGTTAGTATCGACCGGGCGAACCTGATTGTGCCCGGCGAAACTATATGGTTCGCTAGATAGATTCGCTGTCAGCGAATCTATCAGCGAACCTAAAACTGATATATATTGTAACCTTATCTTAATGCAATGCAACTTTGACAAAAATCTTATCCAAACTCTTGTATCGTGTGTGTGTTTCCAGGAGGTGCTAGGAGCTTATATTAACTATCTTTGTAGCTAAATTACCTCTTGTTGTGTGGTTTTAATCTTGTTCTTGGTTGTTGGGTTATATGAGACTTTGTTTGTTTGAGTCAAGAGTGTTTTGTTGTAATACAAGTCATTATAGCACTGAAATCATGATCTTTATGGACCAACAATATGGTATCAGAGCCTTAGTGCTCTTAATTGTTTCATCCTAGAGAATTTTGTGATGATTTTGGAGTTTTTGTGTCAAAACACTATTTGATTCCTTTCTTAACTGGTTTGTGTGTTTCTGTGTCGTATTTTGCTTGGGATTTGTCATATTTGGTCATAGGAAGCTTCTGAAACAAACGGGTCTACAAATGGTTATGTTTTGAAGCTGTTCTATTAGTTTTCGTACTGAAACTGTTTTGTTCGTAACCCAACGAACCTATCTGTTCTTCCAGCGAAACTGGTTGTTCATCCAGCGAATCTAGTACAAATCTTGTGTTCTGTGATTTTGTGTTTGTGGCTAGCGAATCTGACATTTTATCGAACGAAAGTTCACTTGTTTGGCTCATTGTGCAAGCGAAACTGCTGCCAAAATCATTTGAGCGAATCTGACAGCAAATTTGTCGAGCGAAACCGTGCTTGCTGGCCAGCGAATCTGTCTGTTTGTCTAGAGAATCTGCTAGCGAATCTGCCAGCGAATCTGTTTGTTCTTTGGGCGAATCTAATCCAGCGAATCTATTTGTCTTCAGCGAATCTACAATCTGTTTAAAATTATGACTACATCTACTCTGAATATTAATGATCTGGATAGTGTTCAACCTAACAGGCCACCAAGGCTTGTTAGTGGTGAAAATTTTGAAGATTGGAAGAGGTGTTTGATAGCTTTTTTCTACTACACTGACTATAATCAATGGGAGTCAATTGTAAATGGTCCGCATGTGCCAAAGACAGTTGAAGGAACTGTTACTTCAATAAACACTGATCCGAGTACTTTTACTGTAGGGGACACCAAGTTGCTTGATCGTGACAAAAAGGCACTCGGAGCATTGATACTTTGTTTGCATCAGGATATTTACAACAGGTTTGCTGAACACACAACTGCAAAAAGCTTGTATGATGCGTTGTGCGAGTTCTATGATGGTAATGAAGACTTGAAGTTGGATAGAAAGGCTCAAGCTGAGAAAGAGTTCAACTCATTTGTGGGGTATTCGCAAGAAAGTTTGACTGATATTACAAATTGATTTCTGTCTGTATCAAGCAGTGTTGTAAAAATCGGTCTAGGCGGTCGATTAATCGGTGATTAATCGGTAATCGGTGAATTACCTTGTCGATTTCCTAAAATCGGTCAACTAATCGGTAGGCGGTCCTGGCGGTGCTAGGCGGTCCTAATCGTAGTAATCGGTCAACTAAAGTCAAAGCTTTTTAATGGGTTTTAAACCTTCAGTATATCGACCCGATCCATAACCCATGGGTTATAGTCCTTAAATACATAACCTTAGGTGTTAATTTCACTTTTCACGATCAAAACTTAGAATTTTGATGTATTTTAAAGTATTACGTTCGCGATAGTGTGTGTTTGTGTGTGTATAAAACTGAAATTTACATATAAAAATTCAAAATCCATGAATGTGGAAGTATTATATTCATATCAGTGTGTGTATATATGTTTAAAAATGAAATTTACATATAAAAACACTAAACCGATTAATTACTATTAATCCCGATTAATCCCGATTCCTAGCTCCAAGGTATCTCACCGCCCGACTACCGCCTAGCGAGTTCTACAACACTGGTATCAAGTAATCTGAAAAAGTATGATGATAAGCTGGGAAATCATGAACAAGTCACAAAGCTGTTAGATTCACTTCCTCCTCAGTGGAGTCTTCAGATCAAATTGTTGAAACAAGAAAGAAACTTTCATGACTATAAGCTGATGGATGTTATAAACAAGCTGAAGTCATTTGATCTTGATGTGAAGAGAAGAGAATACAATCAGTCAATGATGGTTCCAAATATCCCTTCTCAGAATGCTGCACTTATTTCATCCGCTGCAAAACTCTCATATCTACAGTGCTGCACTTGGAGGATCATCAAGTCATGTGTCTGTTAAATCTGTTGGTGCATCTACAAATGCTGGTTCAAGCTCAAATGCATCTGTCACCACTCAGATTCCATCTGACACCATGGCTTTGTTTGGAATGTTTGTTCATAGCTATGAAGCTCTTGTCGCTGGTGAGTTAAAGGGAAAGGGGATGACTGTTGAAGATATGTATCAGGTGGATCCTGATGATCTTGAAGAAACCGACATCGAATGGCAAATGGCCATGCTTACTCTTCGTGCTAGGCGATTTATGGAAAGAACAGGAAGAAGAAGTTTTGGGAATCAGGGACAAAACAACAAGCTCGGGTATGACAAAGGGAAGCTGAGATGTTATAACTGTAAACAATTGGGTCACTTCAAAAGGGAATGTCCTTTACCAATTGTTACTGAACCAGTGAATTCTGGAAATCCGAGAACTGTTCCTGGTCAAGAAAGGCTTGAGGAAGTAAAATCAAGGAATGAAACTGCACTGCTCACCAACTTTGATTGGAGTGCAGAAATTGAAGAGACAAAGGAGGAAATCAATCATGCCCTAGTTGCTGAGATTGTTGAGAATGATAATAACTATATAAATTGCTTTGATCCCTTCAAAGAATTTTATAGTGAAGTTGAAGAAGAGAAATTGGAGAAAGTTGATGGAGACAAATCAGATGTTATTGTGCAAGGGCATCTGAATCACTCGGGATTGGTTTGTGAAGCTGCGGTAAATGAAATGAAGAATGATGAAGAGTTAAAGCTTAACTTTGAAGCCATGATTGAGAAGGCGAGGCTTGATGCTGTTGATGAATTCAAGAGGAACACTCCCTACTGCCAGTGTGATCGTGCCCTTGCTGCAGAAAAACTGGTAATTGGTCTTCCTTATGACGTTATTGAAGATATGTGTTCATCTGCTTGCAAAATTCGTTTAATTGGCATATATAAAGCTAATAAATTGTTAATGTCAAACGAAAACGAATTAAAGAGAACTAACAAAGAACTTAAATTGAGTGAATCAAAATATTTTGTCAAATTAAGAGAAGCTTTGAAAGAAAATGAACATTTAAAAAGGTCTCACTTGGAAGAGAATTGTGAAATAAACTATTTAACTGAGCAATTCACTCTTGCTGAATTTGAAACAAGAAAACTCAAAAATAAACTGCAGCAATGGACAATATCTAGTATGAAAATGGAGGAACTCTGCAAGAAACAACGGGGGGCAAGAGTTAAGACAGGTTTGGGTCTTAAAAATGAAACATATGCATATCCCCCACCTAGTACCTTCTGTTATTCTCCAACACCTATTCCTCATCCCTTAAATGAGTTGATACAAGAGATTTTACAGAATGATACTAACAGCTCTATTGCAGGTTTAAGTGGAGTAAATCTTAAAGAGGTTAGAGAGGATTACGCCTATGGTGGGAGTACTGGGCTTGGTTGTTCTAGCAGTAGTGATTGTTCTAATTCTGATTCCAAGAAGTCTGTTGAAGACATTAGTTTAATTAATTCTGTTTCTAGTAATGTGTTATGTTCAGACAATTTTATGTTTAATAGTAATTTAGGGTGCACTTCTTCAAACCCTAATGTGTTGAATGATGATCTGATTGAAAATAAGTGTGTGAACGACAAAGATGAACTTTCAGGTCATGTCTCTGAAAGTCAAACCAAAACAAATTGCTTTCAAAAGTTCTTTACTCATCAAATTCCGTCTTTCACCAGTGAGAATTTCAAAACCTAAATCTGAAACTGAAAAGGTAAAAGTCACAGCAGGTAAATAAAAAGAGCCTTATGACTCTTACAGTGATTGCAATTCTCAATTGTCTGAATGTGAAGAAGAAATTGAAATGGATAAAATTCTTGTTGATAAAGTTTCCAAAGTGGGTTTGAAATCTCATTGCTTTAAATGTGGAAATATTGATCATACTGTTAAGCAATGCCCTAAGTTAGTCAAAAACAGTTCAAAGCAAAAATCTTTTGGAAAAAGATTAAACACGTTTGTAAATAATTTCTTTTGTAATTCTTCATCTGTTTCACCACCCAAGTACACAAAAGCCTGGGTGCCAATTTCAAAAGTCTAACTTCTATATATTTCAATAAATGTCAGGAACATTCAAGTGCCGTTGTAAATAGTCATTGGCATATTGACAACGGATGTTCCAGACATATGACAGGGTTGAAGGACCTGCTGACTAACTATCGGATTATCAATGGTGGATATGTTGCTTTTGCGGGAGACAAGAAAGGTGGTAAAATGATTGGTCAAGGAGAAGTCTCAAATGGTTCACTAACTTTGGAAGACGTCAACTATGTTCCTGAACTGGCATTCAATCTTCTCAGTGTATCACAAATCTGTGATAAGAATATCCCAGTGATGTTTCTTCCAAATGAATGTTTGTTCTTGAAGCCAGAGTTTTCTATTCCTGAAGAATTGGTGATCATGCGAGCTCCGAGACGAAATGATACATATATGCTGAATATGGGATCAAAAGAATCAACTTCCACCGTGACCTGTCTCCTATCTAAAGCTTCATCTTTTGAATCTTTTCAATGGCATAGACGTTTAGGGCACATTAATTTTAAAATCCTAAATAAATTGGTTAAGAACAATTTGGTCAGGGGTTTACCACTTAAAGATTTTTCTGTGGTTGAGAAAATTGAAATTGAAAATTCTATCTCAGAACCCCTCGAATTGTTACATACTGATTTATTTGGTCCAATAAGTGTCAAATCTATTGCTAAGAAATCTTATTGCTTGGTTGTCACAGATGATTACTCTAGGTACACCTGGGTGAGATTTCTGGCATTCAAGAGTGAGACTACTGAAGAGCTAATGAAGCTGATTCCTCAAATCGAGGTTCTTGGAAAGCGAAAGGTTCAAGCCATCAGAAGCGATAACGGAACGGAATTCAGAAACCATATCTTCAACTCTTTCTGTGAATAACGGGGTATTCTCAGACAGTTTAGCGCCGCACGAACACCACAACAAAATGGTGTTGCTGAAAGGAAGAATCGAACTCTTGTGGAGGCTGCTAGAACTATGCTGATTGAGTCAAAGCTTCCAATTATTTTCTGGGCAGAGGCAGTTAATTGTGCAGCTTATGTTCTGAATAGGGTACTGATTGTCAAAGAAAAGATGAAGACATCATACCAGCTGTTTCGAGGGATTAAGCCGTTGATTGATTTTCTGCGCCCCTTTGAATGTTCTTGTACTCTGTTGAATACTCAAGATCAGAAAACGAAGTTTGGTGCTGTTTCGGATGAGTGCTTCTTTGTAGGAAACTCGAACACACAAAAAGCGTATCGTGTTTACAACAAGCGAACGCGGATTGTGCAAGAGTCCTATTATGTTGACTGGCAAGAGTCAAACACCACAAGCATTGGCAGTGAACCTGCATGGTTTTATGATTCCACCACTATTTTCAAATCATTCAATCTTCCCGACTCTGACGATGATGACATCATTCCTCACTCATCAGTTTCTATGATTAACCATCCACCTCCACCTCCACAACCACAACCACAACCTTCAACTACACAATTACCCCCACTTCATTTGACATTCCTCCACCTCCACCATCTCAAACTGTTCCTATTTCTCCATCAGACATTCCATCATCATCCACTTCCATTCCAACATCTACCACTAATACAATTCCTCCAACCTCAGATATTCCCTCACAATCATCTAATCAAACATCCTCATCCCAAACCAACCCCTTGCTCCTCAACACAGACTTCAAAACTTTAAAAAATCATCCTCATGATTATATCATAGGATCAATTACTGATGGTGTGCGAACTCGGAGTCAGAGTGGTTTGATTAATGAATGTCTCTATGCTGCCTTTCTATCTCAAGTTGTTCCGAAGAATTATAAACAAGCACTTGAAGATCCTAGTTGGGTTGATGCCAGCAATTTAGGAAGCTTAAAGTTTGGGAACTTGTTGATCTTCCTCCTAATAAGTGTCCCATCGGCACTAAGTGGGTTTTCCGAAAAAAGCCAGATGATCGCAGTGTTGTTATCAGAAACAAGGCCAGATTGGTTGTTCAAGGATTTGCTCAAAAGGAGGGGATTGACTACACTAAAGTTTTTGCTCCAGTCGCTCGCCTTGAAGCCATTAGAATCTTTCTTGCTCATGCTGCGAACAAAAACTTTAAAGTTTATCAGATGGATGTGAAATGTGCATTTCTATATGGAGATATCGACGATGAGATCTACGTATGTCAGCCACCGGGTTTCGAGGATCCAGATTTTCCTTCAAAGGTGTACAAGCTTGATAAATCCTTGTACGGATTGCATCAAGCTCCACGTATCTGGTATGAAACTCTGACACAGTATCTTCTCAGCAAAGGTTTCTCTCGTGGGACTATAGATATGACATTGTTCAAGAAGGAGGTGAATGGTGAGTTGCTGATCGTTCAAGTGTATGTTGATGATATAATTTTCGGTTCGACTAATGAGGGGCTATGTAGAGAATTTGAAAAAGTGACGATGGATCGCTTTGAAATGACAATTATGGGGGAGATGTGTTTCTTCTTGGGGCTGCAAGTGGAACAAAAGCCTGATGGAACTCTTATCTGTAACAATCCCGGTTTTTGGGCCCGGAAATTTTTTTTTAAAACCCATTGGGCTTGACCCAACCATTATTAGGCTTAGGTCCCACTTCAATTATTGGGCTTGGCCCAACCCTTATTGGGCTTAGGCCCAACTTAGATTATAGGCTTGGCCTATGTATGTTTACAATAAGCACCGATGACGAAACCCGTCATATTAAATACCCGAGTACGCGTAGAAATTTATTTTTACTACCATGAGTTAGATAGACTTTTCCCCACTAGTATCTTTAGCATTACCAATTATTAGGATATATAATTTAAATTACACTTATAACATATGCTACATAACAAATTAATAAAGATACCAATTTTATGAACCTAATAGCCACTAGACAACCTTGTACACATATATAAATATATACATGCATACGTACAAAGGCATATATATATGTGATCATACACAAAACTTATATAATTATCAAAACCAATAAAATCTCATGCAAACACATAAATAAATATTTGCACACTAGTCACCCAACTTATATAAACCAACACCCACATTATATAAAAATCAACCCGTTCAACATATATAACCACATATGCATACGTAAATATACATGCATACATGCATATATATATTAACAAATCCATTAAATAAACACCTACACTTATATACAATTACACATACAACCAACACACAATATTAATCACCTACAACCAATTATTTACATTACTAAATAAAAACACACATGCATGGATATATGCATACATTCATACGACCACACACATATACATATATATACACACAACATATTTTTATATGGACTACAACATACAATTTAATTCACCAACTTTATAAAAACAACACAATATATTTATATACTAACTAATTTATTTAAAATACAAGATTATATAAAAACTAATTAACAAAATAACTAAATAATACTTATACTCTATTAAACCTAATGTCTCCTACTACCCAACATAACCACCCCTAAACATCAATGCATGCACCTTGGAGACCACCACCTTGCTTGAAAATCTCCCCATGATCTCTCCACAATCCAAGCAAGATCTCTCTCTCCCCTCTCTTCCTTTTCTACGGCTGAAACACACACAAACACACACCACATCTCTTTTCATTTTACAATTACACTCCACAACTCACCTACAAACACTCTCCAACATTCTCTCAACTTTCAAACACCTTCTTCACTACAAAGAACTCAAAACACAGCAGCAACAATACTATAAGGTCGACCAACATCATCAAACACAAGCCAAAAGGAGCCACGGGTCCAAAGAAACAACAACCGAGCAAACCGAAGCAAAAACCGTTCGACCCACGAAGAAGCACCGTGAGACCAGCCCACGTCCAGCCCTGTTCCAGTCAAGTTCCGGCCTCCCACGAGACCCTCATAGCACCCCAAGATCTTACAGTAACTAAGACCCCTTTAACTTAATATAAGAGCCCAAGATCAAAATAAGCTCAAAAACCCAAATCATAACCCGACACGTAGCGTTTTACCGTAACCGGAGAAACCGGCGAACTCAAAATCTATCCCGAACTTGATAAACACTTTAAAACCAGTAGGTTAACCTTAAAATATGTATAAGACCAATACACACCACTAACACACCTAGAGATGAGAAGTTATAACTAAAAACCTACTTTAGGGCTAAAAGTGTCAATATAATAAAGTTGAGGGACTAAATGTGACAACACCCAAACTTTCTGATTTTTATGAAAAATAAGTTAAATACTTACTTAATTAAACTGAAATAATAAGAATTTAAGTGTTAAAACGAGAACAAACCAACGAGAACACTACAACGACTATACAACCGAAAGACAAACGCACCCGTTATGGAACGCACGTAGACTTATATATTTTAGAATCTAACTTGATTAAACTAAACATAGGAAGTCCGCTAGGAGGTAGGACTCTCACGCGAATCATTATCTAGGAAATCCTTGAGCAAAGCTACAGGTGAGTTCATGAACCCCCTTTTTACGTAATACTTTTGGGGCTGATACATACCTACTAAACTTTATTTATTTAAACTCTTTTTACATTTTGTTGTGGTGTAACACATCTGCTACTTGTCCCCGAACGTTGGTACAACTTTCGGTAGCCATTAACTTCTTGCAGGAGCCCTTTGATATGTGAATAGTACTATTTGGGAATCCCCCGCGTACAGTGGCCTACCCCCCACTGAGGTTGAAAACCGTTACGCCACATGTTCAATGAAACGTTGGTGCTTAGCAGAGCACGTTAGCCCACTTTGGGTTAGGGGACTATTATTTATTGTATTCGGGTTGGGTATAATCCGAACAGGTTTGGCTACATATATTGTCGACCGTACACCATAAAATATATTGTTTTAGTGTCATAACTTTTATTAAACCATGAGCTCACCAACTTTATGTTGATGTATTTTTGGGTATGTATTTCAGGTAATTGATTGGAAGGTTATTTAGCTCGTTGATTTGAAGTTAGGGCTTGGAACGTTTTGGAGGATAGCCCACTAGTTATTTTAATATGTTTTTAAGACTGATATGCATTCACTAGACAATTTAAATTTCTATGCATTTTGTTTAAAACTATTAATGGGATGAAATATGCCCACGTGGACAACTTTTATTATATTTAATGAATATGTAGTTTATTATTTCCGCTGCTTATTTATGATATCAGTCGGTCATGACCCGGTCCGTTTGGCCGGGGTGTGACAGATTGGTATCAGAGCTAGTGGTTCTAGCGAATTAGGTTCTTATACTAAGACACCTAGGCTTTAACCACACGTTTTAGGGACTAAGATAAGATGTGAACCAAGCATTAATGTATACGTGACCTAGGAACTTATGTAAACCCGAAAACCTTACTTGATGTGCTTACTTGTATTTGTTTACTTGCTTATTACTACTACTTTAATTTGGAGTGTTATTAATGCGTTAACTTATTTATTTATTTAATTTGATCACTAATTTGTTTACCTTTTTTTTCCCAATAGATGACAGGACGCCAAGACCGTATCTTCATTACTTTTTTTTTTATGAATTATGACATTGTAGGACCAAGTGAATTTTCGCTTGTGTCACACCGGACATTGTATTCTTACTTAACATTCTATTGTAGGACCAAGTGAATTTTCGCTTGTGTCACACCGGATATTGTATTTTACTTATTTTGGTACTTGCAATGCATAGTGGCTTTTGCTATGCGCAACTTTGGTTTATTTTACATTCTCATTTTATATACTTATTTTACATGATTATCTTATATGCTTACCTTACATGCTTATCTTGTGTGCTTATCTTACATGATTACTACGAATATAGGAGCCTTCTAAGGTTCAAGTTTTGATAAATTATTGCTAATTTTTTTTAGAATATATGTACTAATAGTCATACGCATATAAGTAATACATTCTTAAAAATACATAGATACATATCTCAACTAACCGTGCTTATACGAAAGACCTATATATATATATATGTATATGCCCTATTGAACGTTCGTATATACATATACACATATATATACATAAAAGCATACATGTACCTACCTGATTATACACCCAATCGCTTGAGCTCATTTACAAGCCTACATGAACATACATGAAATCTACGCATATGGTCTATGATCATGCTTATGACGAACGCATTTCCTATATAGCTATGGCAAGAGGAGCAGGACGTAAGCGCGACGTTAACCAACAAGATGTCACTGACACCCAATCCCAAACACAAGACAACAGTAGCAACCACGAAAACGAAACCGAAGATAACGCCAACGACCCAACCCAATCCAACAACCCATCGCCGATGCTATCACATAAGCCATACCCACCAGAACCGCACACGTTAACGCCAAGCGAAACAAAGATAAAGAAGGAGAAAACGATGAAGATGAGGAGAGCCAAGGGAATGGTAAGGATGACACCAGAAAGAAGGAGATACGTGAGGAGCCGGCCGTCGTGACCGGTGTGTTCTTAGTAAACAACCATTATGCATATGTTTTATTCGATACCGGTGCTAGCAAGAGCTTTGTATCTAGATCCTTTAGGCCAAAAATTGAAATAAGGTCAACTAGGATAGAACATCCATACATGATAGAAATAGCAAACGGCAATATCATTAAAGTAGACGAAACCACTAAGGGATGCACACTAGAGCTAGATGACTTTAAGTTTACGATCGATCTAATGACCGTAGAACTAGGAGGATTTGACGTGGTTGTTGGAATGGATTGGTTAGCAGAAAATAAGGCGGAAATCGTATGTCATAAACAGTTGCTCAAAATCCCCATACATGGAGGGAAGACTCTCATCGTTTACGGAGAAAAGCCAGAGCAAAGAGTGAAACTCGTCTCGTGAGTAAAAGCACACTGAAGTCTATAAAGAGGTTGTATGGCTTACCTAGCATATGTCATGAGCGCAGAAAAAGATGAGAGGTGCATTGAAGAGTTCCAGTTGTGTCCGATTTTGCAGATGTATTCCCAGATGAATTACCAGGACTCCCACCCCATCGACAAGTCGAATTCCTTATTGATCTAGTGCCAGGAGCCACTCCGATTGCTAAATCACCATATCGACTGGCACCATCAGAAATGCAAGAATTGATGGTGCAACTCCAAGACCTTACGGACAAAGGTTTTATTCGACCCTGCTATTCGCCCTGGGGAGCGCCGGTATTATTCGTCAAAAAGAAGGATGGAACCATGCGAATGTGCTTAGATTATAGGGATTTGAACAAAGTAACAATAAAGAATAGGTACCCACTCCCTAGGATCGGCGATCTATTCGATCAGCTGCAAGGGGCGAATTATTTTTCAAAAATAGACTTAAGATCCGGATACCACCAACTTAGAATAAATGAAGGATACGTTCCTAAGACTGCTTTTAGAACTAGGTATGGGCACTACGAATTCCTAGTGATGCCATTCGGTCTGACTAATGCACCGGCTGTTTTCATGGATCTCATGAATAGAGTATGTAAGCCTTAGTTAAACAAATTCGTGATCGTGTTCATTGACGACATACTCATCTATTCAAAAAGTAAAGAAGATCACGAGGAACACCTAAGACTGATGTTAGGACTCCGGCTGTGTTCATTGTACGCTAAGTTCTCGAAGTGTGAATTTTGGATGAGAGAAGTGCAGTTTTTAGGCCACATTGTTAGTGAAAAAGGAATTCAGGTTGATCCGACAAAAATTGAGAACGTCAAGAGATGGGAAGCACCCAAAACCCCAACGGAGATAAGACAATTCTTGGGTTTAGCAGGTTATTATCGCCGCTTCATAGAAAACTTTTCAAAGATAGCAAGGCCGTTAACGACCCTTACGTAGAAGAAGATTAAGTTTGAATGGAGAGAAAAACAACAAGAGGCCTTTGAGATGTTGAAACAAAAGCTATATAGCGCGCCTATTTTGTCTTTACTAGATGGAACCGATGATTTCATGGTGTACTGCGACGCTTCGCATCAGGGTCTAGGGTGTGTATTGATGCAAAGGAATAAAGTCATAGCGTACGCATCTTGGCAACTTAAGGAAAATGAGAAAAACTACACCACCCACGACTTAGAATTAGGAGCAGTGGTGTTTGCCCTAAAGATATAGAGACATTACTTATATGGCACCAAGTGCGTGGTCTACACCGACCACAAAAGCCTACAACACATCTTCGACCAAAAGATGTTGAATATGCGCCAAAGGAGATGGGTAGTGTAACAATCCCGGTTTTTGGGCCCGGAATTTTTTTTTAAACCCATTGGGCTTGGCCCAACCCTTATTGGGCTTAGGCCCAACTTGAATTATGGGCTCGGCCCATGTAAGTTTACGATAAGTACCGATGACGAAACCCGTCACATTAGATACCCGGATACGTGGATAAATTTATTTTATACAATAAGAGTATTACTATACATTAGATATGACTTTTCCCACTAACACCTTAATCCTACAAATTGTAAAGGTGTATAAATAAATTACACCTACAACTAATGTTGTATAACAAAATAATATAATACCACAATCCACAAGTCAAAAGACGTTATACACCCATACATATATATGGGTATACGTATACATGTGTGTATATATATATGTGTGTACACAAATTATTTAATTACCATGTTTAATAAAACATGTACAATGTGTAGATATAATACTTACACAAAAATAATTAAACTTATAGAAACATGTCACCAACAATAAAAACCAACACTCACTTTATATAAAAATCAACCCACCCACATATATGTATGTATACAAGAATGTTTACACCTCACTCATATAAACACATATACTAAGTTATAAAACTACACACATACAAGTATCATACAATAATTACCACCTCACCTACACATTATTATCTACACTTCATAATACACATCTAAATATATTATACATCATACTTACATATATATACATATATACTTACAACTATATAAAATCTACAACTACAACTTATAATATAAACCACCACTTTATAAAACCACCAACTCAAAAATAATACATACATATATAAACACCCAACAAAGTAAATAAAAAGTCAAGACAAGTATAGAGCCATAATACTTTAACATGATTGATTAAAACAATTAAACACAATAACTAAAATTTATACTCACATTACATAAACTCAATCCATATGCATGCACATACATACACATGCATGTATATATATACACGTATATATGCACACACACACATATACAATGAACCAAATCCTTCAAATATTCCCCCTACACCTACTTTGTCAACCTAATCCCCAACCTACCAACCCATGCACCCAATAGAAAAACTAGCTTGAGAATATTGTTTAACTTGCAAATCTAAACCAAATATGCAAGAACCAAGATGGTAGAGCCCACAAACTCTCTTCCCTTCTCCATTTCATACGTACCCAAACTCACACACATACCACACTTTCATTTTCTTCACCTTTTGCACACTTGAACTTTCTCTCAAAAACCATATAATCAAACTCCAATAATTTCTAGAGAATTCAGCCCCATGAAGCCCCAAATTCGTCCATCAATATGCAGCCCCAACGCCACTAAATCATCCATTAACAATGTAACGAATGCATACATAAACACACACCATCTTCTTTTACAAACTCGTTTATTCCATCATCCAAGAGCCCATTACGACGAGTCTGTTTCTAGGGCTTCCCAGCATCATTTCATGACAATAACAACCTCCCAAGTGTACTCTCACTCACTCTCATCAACAAGGTAACGAGAAACTACCCGAAAACGCACTACACGTACACTACACGTTCATTTTCACACACAATGTATACCATAACTTCCCATATACTACGAACACATAAAAAATACATATTTTTCAGTACAAAAGTGGTAAAAATGATAGAAATCATTTTTGTAAAGAAAACACACAAGTTTGACTAAAACTAGTCAAACCGAACAACTATTTTTAGTCAAAACAACAAACCGAGGTTAACCATCTTAAAAATGGAATTTTATAATTTCTGTACACTATTTATACTATAATAAGGTTATAAACCAAATTTCATAATTTTTGAAGTTATAGATTATTTAATATGCATTTTTGAATATTAAAAATGTACATTTCCTCACTTGTTTATAAAAACGTATGGGAAGTATAAAAATACAAAAAGAAGTTATTCTACTGTTGTAAATGTGTATATGGACACTTAGGATTGAAATTAGTTGATTCTTGATGGGTGAACCTAAGAATCGAACAATAACCGAAACTAAACGTACGAAACAACGAAAGTACCAAAAATATAAAAATGTCGAAATATTATATTCTCAGTAGCTTATATATGATATAAATATGTTAGAAAATAAATTTCATATTTTTCTGGACATTAAAATAATTACTACAAATTTTCTAATATTTAATGGGATTAAAATACAAAAATTTGTAGAAAATAGTTAGAGACTCCTAAGACCCAACTTACAGAACCTAAACTTACATATGGACATAAGGTAAGTTAATTTGGACCCTAAACATTACCAAAGACTCTCTATGCTTAAAACGTAACATTAACCGAACCGAACGCGTTAGAATCACGAAACCGAGAAGCACAAGAAAAACCTGATATTTTTAAAGTCCTTGAGCCTTTATATTTATAAATAAAGTATTTCACCAAGTTACATAATTTTTATATGCTTAATCTATTTATTATGATTTTTCGAATATATGAACCTAGTATTTTCACAAAAAGCATAAAAATTGGAGAGAGCCCTATTTTTCAAGAAAAATACATTTTATACAGTAAAACAATACCCAAGGAGGTGTTTTGAAGTATAAAACACGTTAAAAGAGTATTTTGTAAGCAAAACGTTTATTCATCGGTTTTACGCGCGTTAAAATATGAAAACGACCGAAGGACCATAAAACTAGAATATTAAGTTTGTAACTACTTAGTTACTGTATAAATAGGTTGAAAATGAAGTTTCACTATTTATTGGGTCACGGTTTATTTTATGCAAATTATTTATGTTTAAACTATATTAACCGGCTACATTCTTAAATAAAATATAGTAATTTTTAGAAATATCTAAAAATTATAAAAATTGTATTTTTACAGTAGCATATGACCATTTAACATATGGGTACAATTATATTGAAGTATTTTGACTTAAACCTAAAACGTAACTTAATGCGCGGTAACGCACCGTGCTCGGTAGACCGATGGAAACTAACTTTCATGAATCTAATACTTAGATATATCTTTATCAGTAGATTCATACCTAAAATGCTATACATAACATAAGTATAATGTTATTAATATCAACCCTTAGTTAAAAACCCAACTTTAGCACGAATGTGACGATTTAACAAAGTCTAGGGACTAAAAGTGACAAGTACCAAACTTTACTGATTTAACATGAAAGTACACTTAATACCAACTTATATAACCTATAATAACATAAGTATACGCATACTTAGTCGTACAAGTCAACGCAAACGACTAAAACCATGATATTACACGAATGTAACCAAAACCGTACGCACACGACACCGACACAACGAAACACATAGACTTATGTATTTTGGGGTCTAACATGACTAAACTAAACATAGGAAGTCTGCTAGGAGGTAGAACTCCCACGGTGAATGTACAATATTCTTTAGAAATCTTGAGCAGGCTGGACACCAGGTGAGTTCATGAACCCCCTTTTTACGTAATGCTTTTGGGGCTGATACATACCTACTAAACTTGTTTATATAAACTGATTTTTATGGTGTAATACATCTGCTACGCTTGTCCCCGAACGTTGGTACAACTTTCGGTAGCCATTAACTTCTTGCAGGAGCCCTTTGAAATGTGAATAGTACTATTTGGGAATCCCCCGCGTACAGTGGCATACCCCCCACTGAGGTTGAAAACCGTTACGCCACATGTTCAATGATTTGTCGGTGCTTAGCAGAGCACGTTAGCCCATTTTGGGTCAGGGGACTATTATTTATTGTATTCGGGTTGGGTATAATCCGAACAGGTTTGGCTACATATTTTGTCGACCGTACACCATGAACGTATTTATTTAATGTCCAGAATTTTGTGTGCAAAACGTTTTATGACATTGTCTGTTGTGTTAAACCATGAGCTCACCAACTTTATGTTGACGTATTTTCGGGTATGTATTTAAGGTATTTAGACGATTTATTGATGGAAGTATACAACTAGACTTTATAACATTGGATGTGCATTTAGACACGGTTGATAGCTTTAGAAGACCCCGATTAGAAGAAACACGCAAAGATTATAGACGAATTGTAGAAGACTACTTGGGAATAACAACTAGTCTCACTGCTTTTGTTAGAGTTTACTATTGTACCCTTTAATGTACACCTAGATTACACTGATATTACGTGTAAACCTATGGCCCACTATCAATGCATACATAGTTTCCGCTGTGTTTTGTTGGATATTCAATCATCACCACCCCCTTGGTCGGGGTGTGACAGATTGGTATCAGAGCCAAAGGTTAGCGCGAATTAGGAATCCCACTTAGGAAATTCCTAGGCCCTAACCAAAACCCCTTAGGGACACTTAAGCCATTGAACATGTAAGATTACTTTGACCTCCGCCTAAGATAAGTGATACATTTATACTTGAGATCAACCGATAGGACTCTAAGACTTGTCTTTTAGGACTTTAAGTGTTAGCAGAATTTAAGATTTGACTTGAGAATATGTGTATACTCTAGGATGCTTGCTTCTACAACTTATTGCACAAATAACTAGTGACAATCACAAACAATAACAAAACTATTAAACACACGAATCTACATATATGACTACAACGGGAGAATTCTGGAATGCCATGTGAGGTAAATTAACGATTACGGTCCGGAACGTAATGGTGAATTTACAGGCACATGA
Source organism: Tagetes erecta (assembly GCA_030867185.1). Classification (NCBI taxonomy): domain Eukaryota; kingdom Viridiplantae; phylum Streptophyta; class Magnoliopsida; order Asterales; family Asteraceae; genus Tagetes; species Tagetes erecta. The sequence goes on from CM061497.1 coordinate 12,314,681, forward strand.
GCATTTGAGGAAATCCTAATGAGTCACCATACGTTTAAGACATGGAAACAACTGTATAAAAACCAAGACTAACTTAAAACAAAGGTCGAATAAATATTTCCGACAAATAACCATTACACGTATCGAAGATTAGACCCTTAACAACTTTATTCAGCATTATATCTACATGGACACGAAGTTCCCGTCATTGTTCCGGTGAGATAACCTTTCTTCGAAACCATAAAATCTCATTCCTTCAAAGTACTTTGGAGTTCTCTTTGAAAATGTTTTACGGACCCTTCTTATATCTCAACCGCCATCATGACACATAGTTTGTACACCATCATTATCTTTTGACAACTCTTGTTATAATTCACATATAATGTATCTTATCGTTCTATTCCGCCTGACCTACTAGGAAAACCTTATGCTAAACTTCAAAAAAAATAGGTTGCTACAACAAACTCATTACCATAAGTAACGAAGGTTTATCGCTCTCTAATTCTCTGTTAGGACCCTTCACTAAAACACAATCCTTTCTTAATCCCCCCAAAAGACTTAATAAGCCGATTACACCTATACGCCCAACATAATACGTTATACTAGTACTAACAACAAGTGCCTCTCACTCCCTCGAACATTCAATGGATGACTTTCATTCTCACTAACAAACCGTTAATTACCTATCCCCGTTCTTGGCGAGCATTACCCACCATGACCATTACCCCAAACCAATCATCTCACTCTAGACTTTAAGTGATTACTTCAATGAAGGATATGCACGAGTAATGGACAGACATGAATGATGGACATGAAGGAAAAAAAAAATGCATATGCATTAGTGATGTAAGTGCAAGAATGATAGACATACAGAGATGATCGAGACAACAAGACCGACTCGTTATCATACTTTGTACGATAAAGTATGCTTCCTAGCTGGCAGTCCCCATTCTCTTGCATATGCGGACCAACCACCCGAGACGATAAAATGTTTGCTGCAAGGTGAATAAAGAGGATATGTATCATAAGATTAACCCCTAGCATTAGGAACTATTCTAACTTATTCGAATCTCCCATAGAATAAATTTCTAACATTATACTTCAGGAGTAGGACCAGCTTTATCTTCCCACTTCATCGAAAATTTCTCAACTCGCATATAAGAAACTTGGAATAAGCAGAAGCTATTCGTTTTATTAGTGGACATCCTTCAATGCATACTATATAATCGCAAATAGAACTGTGATTGGATCGTCTCGAAAGTTGACCTAACCTAGGATCAAATATGGTGTCATTATTAAGAACGTAGGCAACAATTTGGCACTTCAAGATAAAATCTAATATTGCTCTCAAACGATGGAGAGATAAAGGAAGATTAGTTGCATGGAAGACGATTTTGAACACACGCCTTTTAGTAAACTAGTTAATCTATTCCTTATGCTACCAACGATGGAAAACACCTTCATAACACAACTCTTAGGATAAAAGAAGCTTCTTAAGGCCTTTTACGTTAATATCAAGGGATACCTAAGGTAGGTTGAGAGCGGCTACTTACATTGGAAACTAATACAACGCGAGCGAATCAAATCTGGAATCGACTTAGTAATGGCAAAGACATGATAAGACTATAACTTCTAAGTATCGTTTTCGGAAGCTACAAGATGAATGTGAATATAGTTAGTGGAACCTTCCGAAAATACTACCCCTTTCTTCTTTCATTCCTACTCAGATAAAATTCATTTATTACTTTCGATGTAGACCGTAAATGACGCTCCCTTAATCATATAATACTCTGAACCCTCATCACCCCTTCGAGTAAATTATAAGTTCCAACGTGTGTGAAACACAATTATGACTATAATACATAGGGATAGACTCACGAACCTAAAGCTAACCTTCGAGAAAATTCGCCTCTCCGAACTTATCTCTCACATCAGAGTTCTTACATCACCATGTAAACATTTACTAGGAACTCTTTCTAAGCCGTTATCATTCAAATAGAGAATACAACACCGTGGTTGCTAATTCCAAAAAAAAGGGTCAACCTAAATGTATACACAAAACTCCTACAGTGGCACGAATATAATGAGAAAAGCACTTTGTATATACTCTAACCCCTTCTAAATCTTAACTATATACTTTCATGGACACTTACTTACCTCCATCTCCTATATTCCATTAAAACGACTCTATACTTAGCATATGGATCTTTCATTGTCATCAACGAACTAACCTTTCTAACCTTGTATGTTGAGGGAATGCCTTGTGGACGATTTACCCTTCCGTAATCCTATGGAATTATATAATCCCGATTAGGAAGACCGTGCGAAGAATATTGTATATTCTAACATGCGGAATTAAAAATCATTACAACCTCGGAACTTAAATCATGTTCCATTTTTTTTTTACTCGATGCCACACGAGTTGAAATTTCCATCATATCTACTCAATATACGAGTTCCACCAATCCCTTAGTAAAAAATACATCCATTAGATACCTAAATGAGTACTCGAATCTTTCTTAACCTACGCTCTTGTTGTTACTCATCCTTGTAACTTCTTTTAAAGTTTTAAAACCTCGAAGATACCTTTAGTTGGCAGACTACTTTAACTATCTCAAGCCTAACTCTAAACCTCCTATAGCACATTTCCGATCACATATGTTAAAGGATTGACAATGAAGGAGACTAGAACTACTCGACGACTATGACTGAGAGATACAATACCATCTGGGTGAAACGCACATGGTTGACACTGTCTTTAGTAGAAACAAAAGTAACAAGGCCACGAGGAGTGTGTGCTTTAGATATCAAAATTCGATAAGACTCGATAAGCCAAATACGAGACCTAATAGGAAGTTCCTACTAAGGAGAACCCTAAAATCAGGAGTTGAACATGTTAGAAGAGTCGTTCATAGCCGAAAATAACGAAACAAGGCATATAATACTTGTCACGAACTACCAATGAGCTTAGAAGTATTCGAGACACATTTCAAATGTCTACTATCAAGAAGTAAACACTAAATGAGATATTAGTAATCCTAAATAAGGGGATGAAACGCGATAATAACTTAAATTTCATCAACGAACCCCGTTGAAACAATACGGTACAAGAAAAGAAGCCATGAATGAGTGAAATTAAAACTGTTATGGTTTAGTGAAATTCAAAACGAGGACGTGAATTCACATAGAAGATAAAGAATGAACAAAATAAGAAATACCCTCATTTGATTTGTTTAACCCAACTAATGACGAATAACAAAAAGTTAGGAACACGAACATAGTAAAAAACAATCACTATGATAAGACAATACCAAACCAAATCACGAATCAGTACACCAGGTTATTATGTGCTTCTTATGTGTTTACGTGCATTCTTGAAAACTTCATACTTAGAGAGTAACGTAGTACTAAGATACCAACTCCACCATAAATTTCGAGGACAACGACGCTGAGGAAAACAATAGGGAACACCTAGTGGCTATAAACTAGTCACTGCTACAAGACAGCATAATAATTTGTGTACACATAATTTGATTATGTGCTTTGTGTGTTTATTTTCCATACTTGCTAGTGTGACGCTAAGAAAAACTTTGTGGCCTTTAACGAACAACCTTAATTTAATTTCGAGGACGAAATTCTTATAAGTAGGGGAGGATGTAACAATCCCGGTTTTTGGGCCCGGAATTTTTTTTTAAACCCATTGGGCTTGGCCCAACCCTTATTGGGCTTAGGCCCAACTTGAATTATGGGCTCGGCCCATGTAAGTTTACGATAAGTACCGATGACGAAACCCGTCACATTAGATACCCGGATACGTGGATAAATTTATTTTATACAATAAGAGTATTACTATACATTAGATATGACTTTTCCCACTAACACCTTAATCCTACAAATTGTAAAGGTGTATAAATAAATTACACCTACAACTAATGTTGTATAACAAAATAATATAATACCACAATCCACAAGTCAAAAGACGTTATACACCCATACATATATATGGGTATACGTATACATGTGTGTATATATATATGTGTGTACACAAATTATTTAATTACCATGTTTAATAAAACATGTACAATGTGTAGATATAATACTTACACAAAAATAATTAAACTTATAGAAACATGTCACCAACAATAAAAACCAACACTCACTTTATATAAAAATCAACCCACCCACATATATGTATGTATACAAGAATGTTTACACCTCACTCATATAAACACATATACTAAGTTATAAAACTACACACATACAAGTATCATACAATAATTACCACCTCACCTACACATTATTATCTACACTTCATAATACACATCTAAATATATTATACATCATACTTACATATATATACATATATACTTACAACTATATAAAATCTACAACTACAACTTATAATATAAACCACCACTTTATAAAACCACCAACTCAAAAATAATACATACATATATAAACACCCAACAAAGTAAATAAAAAGTCAAGACAAGTATAGAGCCATAATACTTTAACATGATTGATTAAAACAATTAAACACAATAACTAAAATTTATACTCACATTACATAAACTCAATCCATATGCATGCACATACATACACATGCATGTATATATATATACACGTATATATGCACACACACACATATACAATGAACCAAATCCTTCAAATATTCCCCCTACACCTACTTTGTCAACCTAATCCCCAACCTACCAACCCATGCACCCAATAGAAAAACTAGCTTGAGAATATTGTTTAACTTGCAAATCTAAACCAAATATGCAAGAACCAAGATGGTAGAGCCCACAAACTCTCTTCCCTTCTCCATTTCATACGTACCCAAACTCACACACATACCACACTTTCATTTTCTTCACCTTTTGCACACTTGAACTTTCTCTCAAAAACCATATAATCAAACACCAATAATTTCTAGAGAATTCAGCCCCATGAAGCCCCAAATTCGTCCATCAATATGCAGCCCCAACGCCACTAAATCATCCATTAACAATGTAACGAATGCATACATAAACACACACCATCTTCTTTTACAAACTCGTTTATTCCATCATCCAAGAGCCCATTACGACGAGTCTGTTTCTAGGGCTTCCCAGCATCATTTCATGACAATAACAACCTCCCAAGTGTACTCTCACTCACTCTCATCAACAAGGTAACGAGAAACTACCCGAAAACGCACTACACGTACACTACACGTTCATTTTCACACACAATGTATACCATAACTTCCCATATACTACGAACACATAAAAAATACATATTTTTCAGTACAAAAGTGGTAAAAATGATAGAAATCATTTTTGTAAAGAAAACACACAAGTTTGACTAAAACTAGTCAAACCGAACAACTATTTTTAGTCAAAACAACAAACCGAGGTTAACCATCTTAAAAATGGAATTTTATAATTTCTGTACACTATTTATACTATAATAAGGTTATAAACCAAATTTCATAATTTTTGAAGTTATAGATTATTTAATATGCATTTTTGAATATTAAAAATGTACATTTCCTCACTTGTTTATAAAAACGTATGGGAAGTATAAAAATACAAAAAGAAGTTATTCTACTGTTGTAAATGTGTATATGGACACTTAGGATTGAAATTAGTTGATTCTTGATGGGTGAACCTAAGAATCGAACAATAACCGAAACTAAACGTACGAAACAACGAAAGTACCAAAAATATAAAAATGTCGAAATATTATATTCTCAGTAGCTTATATATGATATAAATATGTTAGAAAATAAATTTCATATTTTTCTGGACATTAAAATAATTACTACAAATTTTCTAATATTTAATGGGATTAAAATACAAAAATTTGTAGAAAATAGTTAGAGACTCCTAAGACCCAACTTACAGAACCTAAACTTACATATGGACATAAGGTAAGTTAATTTGGACCCTAAACATTACCAAAGACTCTCTATGCTTAAAACGTAACATTAACCGAACCGAACGCGTTAGAATCACGAAACCGAGAAGCACAAGAAAAACCTGATATTTTTAAAGTCCTTGAGCCTTTATATTTATAAATAAAGTATTTCACCAAGTTACATAATTTTTATATGCTTAATCTATTTATTATGATTTTTCGAATATATGAACCTAGTATTTTCACAAAAAGCATAAAAATTGGAGAGAGCCCTATTTTTCAAGAAAAATACATTTTATACAGTAAAACAATACCCAAGGAGGTGTTTTGAAGTATAAAACACGTTAAAAGAGTATTTTGTAAGCAAAACGTTTATTCATCGGTTTTACGCGCGTTAAAATATGAAAACGACCGAAGGACCATAAAACTAGAATATTAAGTTTGTAACTACTTAGTTACTGTATAAATAGGTTGAAAATGAAGTTTCACTATTTATTGGGTCACGGTTTATTTTATGCAAATTATTTATGTTTAAACTATATTAACCGGCTACATTCTTAAATAAAATATAGTAATTTTTAGAAATATCTAAAAATTATAAAAATTGTATTTTTACAGTAGCATATGACCATTTAACATATGGGTACAATTATATTGAAGTATTTTGACTTAAACCTAAAACGTAACTTAATGCGCGGTAACGCACCGTGCTCGGTAGACCGATGGAAACTAACTTTCATGAATCTAATACTTAGATATATCTTTATCAGTAGATTCATACCTAAAATGCTATACATAACATAAGTATAATGTTATTAATATCAACCCTTAGTTAAAAACCCAACTTTAGCACGAATGTGACGATTTAACAAAGTCTAGGGACTAAAAGTGACAAGTACCAAACTTTACTGATTTAACATGAAAGTACACTTAATACCAACTTATATAACCTATAATAACATAAGTATACGCATACTTAGTCGTACAAGTCAACGCAAACGACTAAAACCATGATATTACACGAATGTAATCAAAACCGTACGCACACGACACCGACACAACGAAACACATAGACTTATGTATTTTGGGGTCTAACATGACTAAACTAAACATAGGAAGTCTGCTAGGAGGTAGAACTCCCACGGTGAATGTACAATATTCTTTAGAAATCTTGAGCAGGCTGGACACCAGGTGAGTTCATGAACCCCCTTTTTACGTAATGCTTTTGGGGCTGATACATACCTACTAAACTTGTTTATATAAACTGATTTTTATGGTGTAATACATCTGCTACGCTTGTCCCCGAACGTTGGTACAACTTTCGGTAGCCATTAACTTCTTGCAGGAGCCCTTTGAAATGTGAATAGTACTATTTGGGAATCCCCCGCGTACAGTGGCATACCCCCCACTGAGGTTGAAAACCGTTACGCCACATGTTCAATGATTTGTCGGTGCTTAGCAGAGCACGTTAGCCCATTTTGGGTCAGGGGACTATTATTTATTGTATTCGGGTTGGGTATAATCCGAACAGGTTTGGCTACATATTTTGTCGACCGTACACCATGAACGTATTTATTTAATGTCCAGAATTTTGTGTGCAAAACGTTTTATGACATTGTCTGTTGTGTTAAACCATGAGCTCACCAACTTTATGTTGACGTATTTTCGGGTATGTATTTAAGGTATTTAGACGATTTATTGATGGAAGTATACAACTAGACTTTATAACATTGGATGTGCATTTAGACACGGTTGATAGCTTTAGAAGACCCCGATTAGAAGAAACACGCAAAGATTATAGACGAATTGTAGAAGACTACTTGGGAATAACAACTAGTCTCACTGCTTTTGTTAGAGTTTACTATTGTACCCTTTAATGTACACCTAGATTACACTGATATTACGTGTAAACCTATGGCCCACTATCAATGCATACATAGTTTCCGCTGTGTTTTGTTGGATATTCAATCATCACCACCCCCTTGGTCGGGGTGTGACAGGTAGAACTGCTAAATGACTAAGATTGTGAGATTAAGTACCACCCATGCAAGGCAAACGTAGTGGCTGATGCCTTGAGTAGGAAGGAAAGAGCCAAAGCGCTAAGAGTGCGAGCCCTTAGGATGAGCATCCAACCTGAACAAATCTCAAGCATACGAGATAACCAGGGGAAAGCCTTGGAGGATGGGAACCTCCAGAAGGAAGAATTAGTTGGAATGGAAAAAAAAACAATTGACAAAGGATGGTGATGGAATTTGGAGGTTTGAAGGTAGAAAATGGATTCCAGTATTTGGGGAATTAAGAACAAAACTATTAAACATAAGAACCCTACATATATGACTACAACAGAAGAATACTAGAATGACATGTGAGGTAAATTAACGATTACGGTCCGGAACGTAATGGTGAATTTACAGGCACATGAGCATTTAGGGAAATCCTAATGAGTCACCATGTGTTTAAAACCTCATAACTTAAATCATTTTCCATTTATGACTCGATGCCACATTGGTTGAAGTTTCTATCATATCTATGCAATATGCAAGTGTCACAACCCGTTAGTCAAAATCTATCCCTTAGATACCTAAACGAATACACGAATCCTTCTTAATCTGCTCTTCATGTTACTCATCCTTGCAACTTCTATTTAAAATTTTAAAACCACAAAGATACCATTAGTTGGCAGACTACTTCAACTATCTCAAGCCTACTTTAAAGAAATAGCCTAGAACACATCTTCGATCGTATATGCTGAAGAGACAACAATGAAGGAGAGTAGAACTCCTTGACGCCTAGGACAGAGAGATACAATACCATCTAGGTGAAATGCATTGACGCCATTTACAGTAGAAAAGAAAGGAACAAGACCCCTTGGAATGTGCGCTTTAAGGATTAAAACTCGATAAGACTCGACAACCCAAATACGAGACACCCAGTAGGAAGTTCCTACTAAGGAGAAGCCTAAGAATCAGGAGTTGAACGTATTAGAGGAGTCATTCATAGTATGAAACGAATTAATGTGATAAGACAACACCATACAAAATCACTTATCAGTACACAAGGTTATTATGTGCATCTTATGTGTTTACGTGCATTCTTGAAAACCTCATACTTAGATAGTAACGTAGTACTAAGATACCAACTCGACCATAATTTAGAGGACAACACCAAGGAAAAACAATAGGGAACACCAAGTGGCTATAAACCAGTCACTGCTACAAGACAGCGTAATCCAATTTACGAACGAGTATAAGGTGATTATGTGCTTTGTGTGTTTATTTTCCTACTTACTAGTGTGACGCTAGGAAAAACTTTGTGGCCTTAAACGAACAACCTTAATTTAATTTCGAGGACGAAATTCTTATAAGTAGGGGAGGATGTAACAATCCCGGTTTTTGGGCCCGGAAATTTTTTTTTAAAACCCATTGGGCTTGACCCAACCATTATTAGGCTTAGGTCCCACTTAAATTATTGGGCTTGGCCCAACCCTTATTGGGCTTAGGCCCAACTTAGATTATAGGCTTGGCCCATGTATGCTTACAATAAGCACCGATGACGAAACCCGTCATATTAAATACCCGAGTACGCGTAGAAATTTATTTTTACTACAATGAGTTAGATAGACTTTTCCCCACTAGTATCTTTAGCATTACTAATTATTAGGATATATAATTTAAATTACACTTATAACATACGCTACATAACAAATTAATAAAGATACCAATTTTATGAACCTAATAGCCACTAGACAACCTTGTACACATATATAAATATATACATGCATACGTACAAAGGCATATATATATGTGATCATACACAAAACTTATATAATTATCAAAACCAATAAAATCTCATGCAAACACATAAATAAATATTTGCACACTAGTCACCCAACTTATATAAACCAACACCCACATTATATAAAAATCAACCCGTTCAACATATATAACCACATATGCATACGTAAATATACATGCATACATGCATATATATATTAACAAATCCATTAAATAAACATCTACACTTATATACAATTACACATACAACCAACACACAATATTAATCACCTAAAACCAATTATTTACATTACTAAATAAAAACACACATGCATGGAAATATGCATACATTCATACGACCACACACATATACATATATATATACACACAACATATTTTTATATGAACTACAACATACAATTTAATTCACCAACTTTATAAAAACAACACAATATATTTATATACTAACTAATTTATTTAAAATACAAGATTATATAAAAACTAATTAACAAAATAACTAAATAATACTTATACTCTATTAAACCTAATGTCTCCTACTACGCAACATAACCACCCCTAAACACCAATGCATGCACCTTGGAGACCACCACCTTGCTTGAAAATCTCCCCATGATCTCTCCACAATCCAAGCAAGATCTCTCTCTCCCCTCTCTTCCTTTTCTACGGCTGAAACACACACAAACACACACCACATCTCTTTTCATTTTACAATTACACTCCACAACTCACCTACAAACACTCTCCAACATTCTCTCAACTTTCAAACACCTTCTTCACTACAAAGAACTCGAAACTCAGCAGCAACAATACTCTAAGGTCGACCAACATCATCAAACACAAGCCAAAAGGAGCCACGGGTCCAAAGAAACAACAACCGAGCAAACCGAAGCAAAAACCGTTCGACCCACGAAGAAGCACAGTGAGACCAGCCCACGTCCAGCCCTGTTCCAGTCAAGTTCCAGCCTCCCACGAGACCCTCATAGCACCCCAAGTGCACCCCCAGTCACTCCCAACCTCAAGGTAACGGGAAAACACCCGAAAACACACTTTACGTGCACAAAACGTCCATTTTTACACACAAAGAATACCAACACTTCCCATATATTTTTGAACACCTCCAAACACTCATTTTTCAGTAACAAAAGTATCAAAAACCATAAAACCATTTTCTAAATGAAAATATACAAGTTTGACAAAAATAGTCAAACTACACCCTTTATTTTAGGAAAAACAACAACACCCAACCAACAAACTTAAAAACGTGATTTTATATTTTCTGGAGCTTCTTTATAATAAAAATATGTTTACAAAATAAATTTCATGATTTTTAGAGTTGTACATTATTTATTATGCATTTTTGAATATTAAAAATGGATAAATTCACTAATATTCACAAAAACATATGGGGAGTATAAAAATACAAAAATTTGTTATTCTTACTGTTATATATATGTTTATAGGTAAATATGACCGAATATAATTGATTGTTTATGGGTGAACTTAAAAATCAACAATAACCGAAGCTAAAACGTATAAAACAACGAAAAGATCAAAAATGTAAAAGTACCAAATTTTTATTATCTCAGTAGCTTAAATATGCTAAAAATAAGTTAGAAAATAAATTTCATAATTTTTCTAAACAAAATGTAATTACTACGAATTTTTGAATGTTTAATAGGATTAAAATACAAAAATTCGTATAAAATAATCAGGGACACTTAGGGCCAAACTTACAGAACCTAAACTCATATATAAGTATAACATAACTATTTTAAGACCTAAAATCTTACCAAAGACCTCCTAAGCATAAAACGTAATCTTAACCTAACCGAACACGTTAAAAGCACGAAACCTAAAGAAACAGGAAAAAACTGATATTTTATAATCCCAGAGGCTTTTATATATAAAAACTAAGTATCCCAACAAGTTTCATAATTTTTATAAGCCTAACCTATTTATTATAAATTTTTGAATATAAAAGACTAAGTAAATGGTAAAAAGCACAAAAATTAGAAAAATATATTTTAAGTTAAAAGACCACTTTTAAACAGTAGTATATGACCTAAAAATATATTTTGAGGGATAAAAATGTTTAAAAGGATGTTTTGTAAGTAAATCGTTCATACGTCGGTTACACGCGCGTTAAAATACGAAAATGACCAACGAACCTTAAAAATCAACTTTTGGACTACAAAACACTTAGCTACTGATTAAATAAGCTATAACCAAAATTTCAACAATTTAGGAAGTACCAGTTATTTTATACAAATTATTTAAGTTTAAAAACCCGTAAACCGACAACTACTAAAATAATTTGTAGAAAATAATTGAAATACCTAAAAACCATGAAACACCATATATTACAGTAACTAAGACCCCTTTAACTTAATATAAGACCCCAAGATCAAAATAAGCTCAAAAACCTAAATCATAACCCGACACGTAGCGTTTTACCGTAACCGGAGAAACCGGCGAACTCGAAATCTATCCCGAACTTGATAAACACTTTAAAACCAGTAGGTTAACCTTAAAATATGTATAAGACCAATACACACCACTAACACACCTAGAGATGAGAAGTTATAACTAAAAACCTACTTTAGGGCTAAAAGTGTCAATATAATAAAGTTGAGGGACTAAATGTGACAACACCCAAACTTTCTGATTTTTATGAAAAATAAGTTAAATACTTACTTAATTAAACTGAAATAATAAGAATTTAAGTGTTAAAACGAGAACAAACCAATAAGAACACTACAACGACTATACAACCGAAAGACAAACGCACCCGTTATGGAACGCACGTAGACTTATATATTTTAGAATCTAACTTGATTAAACTAAACATAGGAAGTCCGCTAGGAGGTAGGACTCTCACGCGAATCATTATCTAGGAAATCCTTGAGCAAAGCTACAGGTGAGTTCATGAACCCCCTTTTTACGTAATACTTTTGGGGCTGATACATACCTACTAAACTTTATTTATTTAAACTCTTTTTACATTTTGTTGTGGTGTAACACATCTGCTACTTGTCCCCGAACGTTGGTACAACTTTCGGTAGCCATTAACTTCTTGCAGGAGCCCTTTGATATGCGAATAGTACTATTTGGGAATTCCCCGCGTACAGTGGCATACCCCCCACTGAGGTTGAAAACCGTTACGCCACATGTTCAATGAAACGTTGGTGCTTGGCAGAGCACGTTAGCCCACTTTGAGTTAGGGGACTATTATTTATTGTATTCGGGTTGGGTATAATCCGAACAGGTTTGGCTACATATATTGTCGACCGTACACCATAAAATATATTGTTTTAGTGTCATAACTTTTATTAAACCATGAGCTCACCAACTTTATGTTGACGTATTTTTGGGTATGTATTTCAGGTAATTGATTGGAAGGTTATTTAGCTCGTTGATTTGAAGTTAGGGCTTGGAACGTTTTGGAGGATAGCCCACTAGTTATTTTAATATGTTTTTAAGACTGATATGCACGCACTAGACAATTTAAATTTCTATGCATTTTGTTTAAATTTCTATGCCCACGTGGACAACTTTTATTATATTTAATGAATATGTAGTTTATTATTTCCGCTGCTTATTTATGATATCAGTCGGTCATGACCCGGCCCGTTTGGCCGGGGTGTGACATTATCCACCAAGAGAAATATATCAAAGAGATCCTCACAAAGTTTGGCATGGATGATTCTTCTCCTGAATTGATTCCATTCACCGCTTAGACATGCTTTACTTCTGATGATAATGGGAATCATGTGGATGCTCATCGATACCGATCGATGATCGGATCTTTCATGTATCTGACTGCCAGCCGACCTGATATTACATTCGCTGTGTGCTACTGTGCTCGTTTCCAGGCCAATCCAAAAGAATCACATGAGAAAGCTGTTAAACGCATTTTTCATTACCTTAAGGGTTCCTCTCGTTTGGGACTTTGGTACCCAAAAGGTGGGAACTTTGATTTACATGCTTTTTCTGATAGTGATCATGATGGTTGTAGGATTAACCGAAAATAAGTCACTGGCGGATGTCAATATCTTGGTGAATGTCTTGTTTCCTGGCAAAGCAAGAAGCAAACAACCGTCTCTCAGTCCACAGGAGAAGCAGAATACATTGCTACTTCAAGCTGCTGTTGCCAAGTGCTCTGGATTCAGCATCAGATGATGGATTACGGCATCAACTTTCTTCATACGCCACTCTTTTGTGATAATGAAGCTGCTGTTGGAATCGCCAAGAATCCTATTCATCACACTCGCACCAAGCACATCGAAACAAGAATTAATGCCATCATAGACTCACAGGAAAAGGGGTTCATTGATATTATTCCTATTGAAACTAGAAAGCAAAAAGCTGATCTTTTCACAAAAACTTTTGACAAACCACGTTTTTATGAACTGATCTCTATGCTGGGACTGATATCTTTTTGAAAACATTTATCTATGTGAATCAATTTTGTAAATATGTAAATAACTATTTCATTTTCTTCTTTGAAAATTCCGTGGGTCACTCATTTCTTCGCTCCTTTATTTTATTTTATTTCCTTTTATTTTCTCTTTTATTTCTATACAAATACATTAAGAAAAATCTGAAAAACAAAAATTTCTTATTAGATTGCTATAATATAGAAATTTTGGGGGAGATATTAAAGATTAACTATTTATAGTTTTTCAAATTTTGCTATTTCAGGATCTCCGTTTTGATTGATGTTGAAGAGACGTTGAAAGAGGTCAGAAGTATTGTGTTTGGGATATGTCAGATAGGCTCAGCCCGAAAACAAAGTAAACAGTGATTGTGCAGCCAAACATAACGTTCAAGATCTCAGCCACAAGGATTATCCCCTTGACATGATTGGATTGCACAAAGATACGGGTTCTGTAAAAAATGGGTTGAGAGCGTCAAATCTTTGCCTTGATTTCCCTAAACATCCCAAATCACCCTCACCCTATCCCCGAATCGAGTTTCTAGTTTGCAAAAAAAATAAAAAGCTGCTAGTGATGCTCTTCGGAAAAACCTCTGAGTGCGTTACTTGTTAACTCCTCAGAATGTATTGAGTCAAAGTGCTTAACTCCTCTGCTATACGGAAGTATTGACCTGGAGTTGGTGGATCTTCTCTGCTATACGGAAGTATTGACCTGAAGATTCACAGAGCATGCTCAAATGTTTATCTCCTCTGTTATACGTCGGTATAGACCTGGAGCTCTGAACTATTTTAGTTTCCCAAATAATAAGTCGCATTGTGTTCAAAAGAATCAATTGCTGACAAGCTCCACTCACAAAAAGATGCAAAAAATTGCACAGTGTCAAAAGAAGCTAATGCATCGATCAATATTCAAAATTTGATCCTCGAAATTCAAGCAAAGTCAATCGTATTGCTCAGATATATCCTGATGACAGAACTTGTTCTTTTTACCTAGATGTCTGTGGGGACCGAGTTGTCTGAGCTTCTTCAATTAAACCAAAAACATGATAAAAGAAGATGCTGATCTCTTGTTGAAAGGACTAAGGCATGGGTTTAAATGGGCAAACATACCTGCAATCCCGCCAATCAATGATTCTTCGGATTCTGCTCAAAACGTCATGAAAAACATATATATCCTTCTTTAGCTTTTACTTCTTGCTTTTTCTTTCATTTTATTCTATTTTATTTTTCTTTTGTTATCTTTGTTTAGGTTAATGTCTATATTTTCGGAGCGTTGAAATCGTGGAACGTTTTCGTGGATTTACAAAGAATTTAAAATTTGAGAAAAACCAAGAACATTTTTAATTTCTCTTGTTTTGTGTCCCAGCGAATCTACTAGCGAACCTACAGGTTCGCTAGAACCTCAGGTTCGCCCGGAACCTCTTCACATCGCCGCCGTGGTTTCTTTTGACCTTTGGTCTTCGAGCGAATATGAAGTTCGCTTGTGTTTTGGTCAGCGAACCTGTGACTGTATATATATGTAGTGACAGCGAAACCTTTCACAAGTTCGTTGTCACTATTACTGTAGCCGTAACTTTTTCAATCTTTTTTTCAAACGTTCGATTCTCACTCTCAACACTCACTATCGTTTGAACCGTTCTTTTTCACCATCTCTGGTATGTTTTATCTTCGTTCTAATCATCACTTTATCCTTTAATCTGCTGTTAATCGCTAAATAATCCAAACGACCCATTTTGATTCTGTTATTACGATTAAAAACAACTGATTGTGTACTTTAATGTCTATCAATATGTGCTTGTTTCATGATACATGCCTGATTGTTGTTTTGATTGGTTGATTATGATGTTTTGACTGAGATTTTGGCCGTTTTTCAAAAACTAGGGTTTCCAGCGAACCTATGTGTTCGTCTGGCGAATCTGAACGAAAGTTCAAAACTTCAAGCGAACCTATGCCGTTATGCCGCCCGTGCATCAGCATAGATTCGCCCGAGTGTTTCTAGCGAACCTATATATTCGCTCGACCAAATGACTGATTTTTCATGTCAGCGAATTTATAGGTTCTGACGCCAAATCTCAGGTTCGCTCAAGCAGCGAACCTGTTCATACCAGCGAATCTATTTACTGTTTTCAAAATTTTGTGTCTGATTAATTTCCTTTTATTTTTTAGGAACGATGTCCACGTTATTTTTTGAAAGAAAGCACAACATGTGTGCTTTACTGGATGAGAACCATGAAAAAGCCGGTGGGTATAGAGACTGTATCAGATGGTTGAAGTCTTCACACATTCATCACGCTATCTCCCATTCACCAACCATCTATGAGCTGCACATTAGGGATTTCTGGAGAACTGCTGTGATGAATGTGTCTGTGCAGCCATCACGGATTTGTGCCAAAGTTAGTGGTTTTGATTTGGAGTTTACTGAAGCCGATCTGGCTAGGATTTTAAGGTTAGAGGATGATATTGGTGATGAAGTTAGAATGACGGCAGAAGAGGTATATGGTGCTCTTCGGACCGCTGGTTATGAGGGTCCAATGCCTGGTGAAAAGAAGATGGAGTTCGTGAAATCCTACTTGATCAAGGAATGTAGATATATTGCACATGTTTTTATTATGTGCCTTGATCATAGGAAGGGTGGTACTGACGGGCTGAATCTTGATTGGGCTAGAGCAATGGTTTTGTTTTGTAAAGGGCAGAAGGCGAATCTAGCAAAGCTCATATACAACTACATGCTAGAGAACATTCATGCTACGAAGAGAGATAAGTGGCTGATGTATCCCAGATTCTTGTAGATGATTCTCAATGACAAGCTGCCCAATCTGCCAGTTGCTGGGGATGTGCTGAAAATATGGGAGATGCATTCGAGGATTTTTGGAGATTGCAAGTCGGTTCGAGCTGATTGTGTTGGTAGGACTTCGTTTTTATGGGAGAATATGTACCCTGCTGATAGATGGGTACAAATACAGAGGTTAATGGAGACTGAGAGGAAACGGGGTGGTGAGAACGTAGAGGTTGTTGAGAAAAGGTTGAAGAAAAGAAAGCCATACGCTAAAGAAAAGGATTATTTGTTTGATCGGGAAGTAGATGAGATACAGGCTGAGGTTGATGCAGGTAGGGAAAATAGAACGAAGAGGAAATCTGATGTACGCTCTGAAGCTGCAAAGAAAGCGAAGCATGATATTCCGGGTACATCTACTGAATCAGTTAGTGAGTTGAAGGGAGAAATTGAAAGTCTGAAGGCTAAATTGGTGGATCTGAAAAGTAAGTATGCTGATTGTTGGATCAGAAATTAAGACTGAAGTTTACCAAATTGAAGATCCAACAGTTGTAATTGCTCTTTCATCATTTGATTCTATAAGTTTCTGTTTGGTTCAGTTTTGACTGCAACTTGGTCCATTTTGAAGTTAATTATTGCCACTAACCCAACCTGATGTTAGTTGCTCCTACTTATATTCACTACCTATCATTTTAGGGTTGAAGACAGCCTTATGACAGTCGCTATAGACGTCGTTTGCTATCATATTGGTGCTGTTAGGGGACTGTTTTGGGTTGCAAATTAAAATAATGATAGTTATATTAATTACATTTTTTTCAAAAGTTTAGTTCCGGCTAAAAATGCCTTGAGGGTGATAACTGGTCAAAAAATACCTTGATGATGATAACTCTAGATATCATATAAGAAAACTACTTTTAAATTGTTTCTATATGCACCTCTTGTCTCCTTGATAATACTATCATCTACTGGTATTTGTTAATCCCTATCTTAGTGTTCTTTTTCTTCTTCTACAATGTTAATGTTACTTATTCAGATTATATTTTTTTAGGGGTTGTGATTTGAATTCCGTGGAGATTTCAATGCAAGTTAAGAATCTTGATAATCACTACTACATGTATCGGGAATTAGTTTTTTTGGCAGCTCATACATTATCTGGAAAGATAGTTGTAGCGTATGCATTTGTACTGGCATCTTAGGTACAATATATTTTTGTATTCCGACTACTAATCCATGTAAACTAGAAACAACCAATTTTCTGTTGTAGATGGGTCTTTAATATTATATCATATTATCTAAAGATTTAACACTTATTGTAGTTTGGTA
Source organism: Tagetes erecta (assembly GCA_030867185.1). NCBI lineage: Eukaryota > Viridiplantae > Streptophyta > Magnoliopsida > Asterales > Asteraceae > Tagetes > Tagetes erecta. The sequence continues at coordinate 12,332,886 of CM061497.1, forward strand.
ATACTAATGGACGATTATGTTAAGGCATTGTGCATCACTTCACTCATGTACATGAAATGTTTCTGGAAAATTTGATGTTGGGCCTTTCACTTGGGATGTTAGTTTGAGCTGTTGTCATTATATATGATATTGAATGGATAAGTCATAACTCATTCATGTAAAGAAAGTGTTGTAGATATAATTTCTTTGGTTAATATAATTTGAATCTATTTTATATTATGTTTGAAGTGAGACATTTCAAATACACAGATAAGAAAACACCTAGAAACGGACAAGCTTGTGCTAGGTTACATGTAGCTATAAGTGAAACTAATTTGAACATTGAATTGTTAGTTACTTAACATGTATAATGCTCATCACGTATGTCTACCACTATGATAATACTAACCTAAAATGCTTCAGAAAAACAAACAAAATACACCTTGGTAAAAATTTATGAAATTAACACAAAACACACATAATGACGTCGACAATATCGTGGAATTTCTATATTTTTTACTTTGGAGTGTTGGCTGTGATTCCAACCAGTTTTCTTTGTTTTTCAGGCCGCATATTGGAAGATTGGGAGAAAATAGAATATGTTGATGATCTATATCAATTTAAGTGAGACGTAGGTAGCCGTGTTTAATGCTCTTATGGCTTGGTTACTATTTATAATATGCTTTGTTATTTAACATAATGTGATCAGTTGGTTCAAACGGGTTCTTATTAAAACCCATTTTGTAGTAAACTGTATGGTTGCCTAACTTGTTATTTTTAAAATCAAATAACAAAACAAAAATCGAATAACAATGCTAGCTTTGATTTTAGATGAAAGTTGTACATTTGCTATGTGTTGTTGATTGTATGAACTTTTTACAGTTTGAGTAGAGATGTGTGTACTTCATGTTGTTGAGAGTCTATTGTTCCCCCAATCAATTTGCATTTGTTATCAAGATATATGTGTGTGTGTGTGTGCTGATAGTTAAGATTGGTGGAAGATGTATTAGATGTTGAAATTTAGGCAACCTTGAGATATGTAATTTGATGGAAGAGATGAAGATGTCTGTTGTTACAATGTTGATTAAATGATGTTCAGAACAAGAAAATACACTGCATGTCATAAGTCATATCTTGTATAATTAAGGGGCTGTTAGGCAAAATCTGAATCACTAAGTGTTGAATGGTTAAGAGGTCTGAACCATTAAGAGGCTCTATTAATGAGAGGGATGTTGAGGTAGAAATGCAAATGAGAGTAAAGATGTTAAATGCTCTAGTCAGTTCCATTTAGCATCTCTCTGTCTCTTAACCATTCAGCACTTAACTGAATCATTTAGAGACTCATTTTTTATGAAATAAACGCTTTGAATGCTGAATCTGAATGATTAAGCACTTAACTGAACCATTAAGATGTGAAACAAACAGCCCTTAAAAGTTAGTAGTTGAATAATGATTTCATTCTCTACGATGAGGTATAACCCAATTGGAATTATGCATATTTATTTAATAGTTAATGGTCATATATTGTAGTATCATAGAAGGTTTATGACCATACTCTTGGCTTATGTTTATAACCCATTTGGGTCTTTGTTATTATTTATTCGATACGTGTAACTATGAAAGGCTAATGACATGGAATAAAAAAACTAATAGAACGACTTCAAAAATTATTACCAAGAAAACTAATTAACCAACATAAAACGAGTATCGCTTTATAATCTGTCATCGTCGCCGCATCGCGCAGGTATCTTCCTAGTTTACCTATATAATCACATCAAAAACAAATTAGATCAAAAAATCAACTTTTTAAAAAAGAAATTTTTTTAACGTAAAACAACAACATTTAATCAGAAAAAAACAAATTTGATCAAAAAATCAACTTTCAAAAATCCAACAAATTTTCACATAAAACCACAACATTTTACATATATTTAATCACAACAAACCAAACTTTCATCAAAAAATCAATTTTGAAAAAAATAAAAATTTCATATAGAACCACAACATTTACCTATATAATCACACCAAAATAGATTTGATCAAAAAATCAACGTTTAAAAATATCAAAAATTTTCACATAAAAGCACAACATTTACCTATATAATCACACCAAAAACAAATTTGATCAAAAAATCAACTTTCGAAACATAAAAAATTTTCATATAAAATCACAACATTTACCTATATAATCACACCAAAAACCAATTTGATCAAAAAATCAACTTTCAAAAACATCAGAAGTTTTTATATAAAACCACAACATTTACCTATAAAATTAAATCAAAGACAAATTTGATGAAAAAATCAACTTTTTAAAAAATAATTTTTTTACATAAAACCACAACATTTACCTATATAATCTCAACAAAAACAAATTTGATCAAAAAATCAACTTCAAAAAACCAACAAATTTTCACATAAAACCACAACGTTTTACATATATTTAATCACACCAAACAAAACTTTTATCAAAAAATCACTTTTTGAAAAAGATTAAAAATTTCAAATAAACCACAACATTTACCTATATAATCACACCAAAAATATATTTGATCAAAAAATCAACGTTTAAAAAGATAAAAAAAAAATTCATATAGATACACAACATTTACCTATATAATCACACCAAATACCAATTTGATCAAAAAATCAACTTTCGAAAACATCAGAAGTTTTTATATAAACCACAACATTTACCTATGTTCAAAGAAAAAAAAAATTTGATAAAAAAATCAAATTTTTAAAAAATAAAATTTTTTTTACATAAAACCACAACATTTACCTATATAATCACACCAAAAACAAATTTGAATAAAAAATCAAATTTTTAAAAATAAATTTTTTTTACATAAAACCACAACATTTACCTATATAATCACACCAAAAACAAATTTGAATAAAAAATCAAATTTTTAAAAATATATTTTTTTACATAAAACCACAACATTTACCTATATAATCACACCAAAAACAAATTTGATCAAATTATCAACTTTCAAAAACCAAAAAATTTTCACATAAAACCACAACATTTTAAATATATTTAATCACACCAAATCAAACTTTCATAAAAAAAAACAACTTTTGAAAAAATCAAAAATTTCACATAAAACCACAGCATTTAAGTATATAATCACACCAAAAATAGATTTGATAAAAAAATCAACGTTTAAAAAAATCAAAAATTTCCACATAAAATCATAACATTTACCATATAATGACACCAAAAACAAATTTGATCAAACAATCAACTTTCGAAATATCAAATATTTTCATATAAAACCACAACATTTACCTATATAATCATACCAAAAACCAATTTGATCAAAAAATCAACTTTCGAAAACATCAGAAGTTTTCATATAAAACAACAACATTGACCTATATAATCACAACAAAAACAAATTTGATAAGTTCAATTGGATCATTTTCGGCTACAAATCAAACACGGATCTATGTAATACAACAGTCAATCAACACAGAATTCATACTTAATAATTCTCTTTGTATTGATGATGAAACAGTTGTAGTACAATTGTGCAGGAGAAAGAGTACAATCAACACACACACATATGATTCGTCTGTCTCTCTTTCTTTGCACTCACACCCATAACATGCTATTTATACATCAATGCATTTAGGGAAATACAAGATTTACCCTAAACAAAAACTTTGTACAAACTAAGAACAAATTAAATCTTCTAAGGAAAAATCCCTAACAGTACTCCCCATAAGATTTAACTTTGGTCTTCGATTAAAAAAAATCTTTATCTTTTCTTGTCTTGAATCAAACTCGGTCATTCAAAAATCTTCTGGTTCTTTCTTGATGTCTAGCAACGGCTTCACAGCATGATCTTCTTGTTCTTTGATGGCTTCTGCAATGCATTCTTTAAACCTTCCTGCTATCTTTGCTTGCTTCGGCTTAGACTCGTTGGTGAGGATATCACAAGCTACCATCCGTTTTAGCGTATCAAAAGAAATACCTGCAAGGTCAACATTAGCATAAAATTCATAAGGTTTCTTCACTCCTCTTGCACGTACTTCCAGTGTTCCATTGGATGTCATACGCATAAAGTCTATCTCCTTGATATCAATCTTCACCAGATTGGCATATATCAACACTTTCCTCAGCCGAATTTTCTCAATAGCAGCACCAATAACTTCGATCATGATTTCAAAAAGTTTTCTGTCAGCCTCAGCCACTTGATTCTTCAGTTTTTCCATCTTGTTACTTATTAAATGATCGATATAAGATGGATGTAACAATTTCAGCTCGAAGGTGTAGAAAATTGTAATCATATCATGATCCCAATCATCAAAGTCACGAACTAGCTTCAACTCAAATGTATCCTCGTGATAAAAGAATTTAAGAATCGGCTTGGTTTTCTGTGAGCCATCAAATACCTTTAAGCCTGGATCCGTCACGTTATCAAAATATTCATCACAGAACTCTTCCAGATACATATCTCGCATGATGATCTTTTTCTGTTTCTTCTTTATTCAAACCTATATCAATATCTGGACCAATCGTTGGTGAAGACTCCTTGGGTTGTTCAAACTGTTGTGTGGCAGCAGGGATTGATGCAATAGGAGCATCAACTGGATCATAAATGGGTAATACAGCTGTGACATCTGCCCCGAACTCGAATCCGAACGCCCGATTTGAACCTGAGATTTTCTAGTTTTATTTGTATTCGTATTTATTTATTTAAAATATAACGTTTCGTTATTAAAAATATGTATATAAATATGTTGAGCGTTACGTTATTTCTCGTCTTTAATATATAACGACCGGGTTATTATCCAACGAACACTAATTAAATACAAAATATAATTTATTAAACCTTCAAATAATATATATACATCATAGTTAAATATATATATATATATATATATATATTACAAAGATATTAAAGGTAAATACTATTAAAGATTCAAAATAATCATCCAACGTCATAAACGAGCTAAAGTTACAAAAAACGTCACTACGTAAACAGTACATCTCAAATTGGTTAGGTTAGTTGGTTAATTTCATTTAAAACTTATATTAACAAATTAAACAATACCAGAAACAACAGGGACCATTAGTGTAAATTGTTACAAAACCCATCCCCAGACATCCCCCCCTGTGTTTCCGGCCGCACGCCGGCAAACCGATTCCGGCCACCTATCCTTTCCGGCGAGCCTTCAAATCACGCGTTTTGACCGACTTTTATTCACCAAATCATTCCAAATCTGTTCTGAGTTATTTTCGAACCTGTATTTAACGTCTAATTACGCGTTTACAGCTAAATGACCCATTTTGATTTCGTGATTAGAAGTGAAAATCTCAATTACCAATTTTAAACCGCAATCGACGATTAAGTCTTTCCAAAACGTTCATAATCAGTCGACTAACAATTCCAACACACCAAAACATCTCATTTCACCTCTGCAACAACAAATTAATCGACCAAAAGAAAATAATTCCGGCGACGTGTGCTCTCTACTTTCCGGGCACCATTTCAGGTGAGTTTTGGTTTCGTTTTAATCCCCTTAATCACTTTTAACTCCTAAACTAATCAATTTTACCATTTCCTTTCCAAATTTCGTGTAAATCAATCAAGAAACAGTCGACTTTCCTTCTATCTCGAAACCATATCAAACATTCACCATCAAGTATGTTCTATATATCAAAATGTCCGTGAGATCATGGGGATTAAAAGCCCTATGATCGATCTGCTTATGGTTAACAGATTCGAACGAATTGGATTGATCTTTGTTCTAGGGTTTATGTGGAAATGGGTATTGTTAGTTATAACATGTTAAAACAATTAAAAATCAAAATTTATAACAAAAGTCATTCTGGTCTAGTGGTCAAGCATTTTTGGTTTGTACGCAAGGTCGTGGGTTCGAAACCCAATAGTTGTTTTATTTAGTTTTTACATTCTAACCACTTTAAACATTAAACTACATTTTCTAAATAAACTAAATACCACCATTTAAGTTACATATATTTTCTAAGGATTAAAAACTTATAGTTTCAAATACATATATACAAATAATAATATTTATGGTTATAAGTATTATTTTAAGAAAACAAAAAATGGATTCGCATAAAATATCTTCAATTACGAAAATACTATAACGTTTCGTATAAAATCCTAATTTGTATTTAACAAACCCACCTACACTGGTACAATGTTAGCGCTAATGGTCTAACAAACCCACCTACACTAATGGCCTGATAGGTGATTTAAACCCGACGATTCTATACAATGGTTACTAGTTGCTATTCTGTGATACTTGTTGCTATGTTACTATGTCCCTTCGATGCTAAAACAATTTTTGATAACTTACATTCGAGACGGTTAAATGACGGTTAAATGACAGTTATCACTAATTGCACCATGAGTTGGTTCCTCATGGCAAATGATTACAAGTTGCTATACAATGATGGTGTTCAATGTGTGTTCAATTTGTTCATGTGTTCTATGGTCAAAGGTTGAGTAATATGATGAAATAGCTATGCATGTAAGATTGCGCAGCATATTATGATGATCTCGGATTTTCTATACTATTATTTATCAACTGTGGTTTACTCACTAGCTTTAAATAGCTAACTTTACTTTTACATATTTCAGGTGGTGTTTTGAGACGTTTAAGCTTCGAGACATTTAGGATGCTTTTGGACCTAGAATAAAAATGGGAATTAGACATTTTAGATTGTCGGCTTTTACTTCGGTTTTAAGACTGTTTATTGCTTCATTTATGTCACAACAATTATTGCTTTAATGATATTAAAATATGTTTTTAGTGTGCCATGTGCTTTGAACTATGGATATCCAATTCTCTTGACAGCCCAGTGTTTCTTCCGCCGGGCGTGGTGTCACAGTTTGGTATCAGAGCCATGGTTATAGGGAACTAGGATAGGGTATTAGAAACACATTGACCTAGACTATAACCTAAGTGTCCTTAGTTCAAATACTTGTACTTAGAAATTCTTTTAGTCTTATTTGTTTTCCTCCTACGAACCTTTCTATGCTTTTCTTTATCTCATTTCTTATCCGATTTCGCGAAGGAGCTACAAGAAACTTGTCTGTGTGATTAGGATCTTCTCTTTGTGGAATCTCGTCATCGTCTTAAGTGAGTTTGAAACGTGAGAATGTGTGCAATCTGGAAGGGGGAACGCCTGTATCACGGACATCCTGTCTAAGGCAAAGCATTTCTTATAAATCTTTTAAAGAGACCTGTATGCTTACCTGGGGATGCTCGAGATGAGTGTGAACCTATAGGCTAAAGCACGTCTTCTCGAATACGTTGAAAAACGAACTTAGCACTTTGATAAGTCTAAAGTGTCCAAAACCCAGACACATTCCTAAGCCTCCAAAGTTTTATTTTTTTAAAATGATTCTATGATTTTCTTTCAACGATTTATAATTATTTTTGTGAATTTATTTATTAATTCAAATGTTATTCCAAATTCGTCTATTAACATTTCCAAAGTTTCTAAGTGGTTTCTATTGTATATTTCAAAGGATTCAATGATGTTCTATGTACTATTACTATTCCATTAAATCAAAATTTTGTTACACTTATAATGTTCAAAATTTCTTATGTCTCACAAAAAGTTATTTTCTATCTTATCTTGTAGAATGTCAACGAGACATGAACGACTTGCTAACACAATTGCGACCCAAATGGCTAACCTTTTGCCTGAACTGGTGAAACAACTTAATGCTGCTAATGAAAACAAAGAATCTAAGGCTCCCCATTGTACTCTTAAGTACTTCAACTCTTGTGGTCCCACCAAATTATTCGGTACTGAGGGGGCTACGAGTCTTCTCCAATGGTACGAAAGCATGGAGAGTACTTTCGTTAATTGTGATTGCCCCGAAAACTTCAAGGTCCGCTATGCCACGAGTGTCCTACAAAAGGGTGCTCTGACGTGGTGGAATGATGAGAAACGTAGACGCGGTGAAGATGAAATCTCTTAAATGACTTGGGATGAATTCAAAACCGCTATGACTGACAAGTATTGCCCTCCTAGTGAAATTCATAAACTCGAGAGTGAATTCTGGGATCTCAAACAGGATAGTGGTGAGAACGTGGCCTACAATGATCGTTTTTCCCAGCTTAGTACCTTGTGCCCTAATATGGTTACTCCCGAAAACCGTGGTATTGAGCAATATAACGGGGGCTTACCCATGACTATCCAGGATGCGGTTTGGGGCAGTAAGCCCGATACCGTGGGTGAGGCAATGACTTTGGCGGGTCGTCTTACCGAAAATCATGTGCGGGCTGGTACGTTGACTCGAAAGGGTAACAAAAAGTTCAAAGGTTCTTCTAGTGACGATTCTAAACAATCCGAGGACGATTCTTATAAGGGTTTTAAGCCCGAATCCTCATTCAATTCCAAGAAGCGTAAGAACAATTCCACTAATTATGTAATAACCGCTCCTGCTCCTCCTATGGCACCGCAAAGAGGTAATGATAACCGTAAGCCTTATACGGGGTTCTTGCCCAAGTGCAACCAATGTTCTTTCCATCATACGCCTCAAACTCCATGTCTTAAATGTTTAGTCTGTCAACGTTATGGACATCTGGCTAAAGATTGTTGGAATAATAATAACCGGGGTAATCAAGGTCCTGCTTGTTTCAATTGTGGCGACCCAACTCATTTCCGCAACAATTGTCCTCAACCTATCAATGTCAACGTGAATACCAATGCTAATGCAAATCAAACTGGTCGTGCTAGAACTTGCTATATCAACGCTAATCAAGCTCAAGCAAACAATGACGTGGTGAACGGTATGGTTCCTCAGGAGTAATCATTACGTTCCAGTTTAACTTGATTCGGATGCTGATAAGAGTTTTGTTTCATTAGAGTTTGTTTCATCTTTTGCTATTAATAATCTTTATGTAACGAACGAGAAACAGAGTTTTCTATTAAATTGTTATATGTATGGTGCGAACTTAAATTTCAAGGTCACAATTTCTTCATGTTATCCCTTTCCTATGACTTTTGGTAACTTCGACATTTGAAACTCTTGTCTTACATTTAACTCAAAATATATGTGTGAGTGTTATGACGTGTGTTGGGCTCGTGTTAATATAAAGACAAAGAAAGATGACTCTTTCCGTATGTGCATTGTTATCGCGAACTTAATAATCTTGCTTTCAAAAAGATAAATAAATAAATAACCTATTTTCCATTTTTGAAGAAATGTTAATCTTATAAAAATGCCTTGTGCCTCTCGGTGAAATTTAAACCAACGAATCTATTTAATTTATTGAACGCCTATGAGAAATTAAGTATCGTGAGGTTGAGCCGCTCAAGCATATTCGGATATCAATAATAAATGTTTGTTCTAAATCAAAACGTATACTTGAGCTACTTGAGAGCGTGAGGGCCAAATGAAAGCTTAATCTCTGCATTCTTTTGCTTCACCTTCTTCTTCTTTGGTTTGAGCAAATTTCGGGACGAAATTTATATAAGGAGGGGAAACTGTGACATTTGCCCCTAACTCGAATCCGAACGCCCGATTTGAACCCGAGATTTTCTAGTTTTATTTGTATTCGTATTTATTTATTTAAAATATAACGTTTCGTTATTAAAACTATGTATATAAATATGTTGAGCGTTACGTTATTTCTCGTCTTTAATATATAACGACCGGGTTATTTTCCAATGAACACTAATTAAATACAAAATATAATTTATTAAACCTTCAAATAATATATATACATCATAGTTAAATATATATATATATAGGGAAGGGGTAATTTGAGAACACCATCTAGTTTTGAGAACTCGTGAGAACCTTACTTCCCGAGTTTTTTCATAGTATTTTTTTTGCTCAAATGTTGCGTATATTAAAAACTAGAACCTGGAAAAAAAGAAATAAAAAAAAATGTTTTCATCGTTAAAAAACATATATGTTAGTAAAAAATATTTACGTCATATTACATGGGTGTAATAAGTTACACCAGCGTTTTTTCGCTGTAAATATTTTTTAGTTACATATACGTTTTTTAACGACGAAAACTTTTTTTTTTAATTTCTTTTTTTCCAGGTTCAAGTTTTTAATATACGCAACATTTGAGCAAAAAAAATTCTATAAAAAAACTCGGGAAGTAAGGTTCTCACGAGTTCTCAAAACTAGATGGTGTTCTCAAAATATCCCATTTCTATATATATATATATATATATATATATATATATATATATATATATATATATATATATATATATTACAAAGATATTAAAGGTAAATACTATTAAGGATTCAAAATAATCATCCAACGTCATAAACGAGCTAAAGTTACAAAAAACGTCACTACGTAAACAGTACATCTCAAATTGGTTAGGTTAGTTGGTTAATTTCATTTAAAAACTAACTTTGGGCCAAAACTGTCACTTTACAAACTTAGATTAAAACTTATATTAACAAATTAAACAAAACCAGAAACCACAGGGACCATTAGTGTAAATTGTTACAAAACCCATCCCCAGACATCCCCCCCCCCCCCCCGTGTTTCCGGCCGCACGCCAGCAAACCGATTCCGGCCACCTATCCTTTCCGGCGAGCCTTCAAATCACGCGTTTTGACCGACTTTTATTCACCAAATCATTCCAAATCTGTTCTGAGTTATATTCGAACCTGTATTTAACGTCTAATTACGCGTTTACAGCTAAATGACCCATTTTGATTTCGTGATTAGAAGTGAAAATCTCTATTACCAATTTTAAACCACAATCGACGATTAAGTATTTCCAAAACGTTCATAATCAGTCGACTAACAATTCCAACACACCAAAACATATCATTTCACCTCTGCAATAACAAATTAATCGACCAAAAGAAAATAATTTCGGCGACGTGTGCTCTCTACTTTCCGGGAACCATTTCAGGTGAGTTTCGGTTTCGTTTTAATCCCCTTAATCACTTTTAACTCCTAAACTAATCAATTTCACCATTTCCTTTCCAGATTTCGTGTAAATCAATCGAGAAACAGTCGACTTTCCTTCTATCTCGAAACCACGACCATCAAGTATGTTCCATATATCAAAATGTCCGTGAGATCATGGGGATTAAAAGCCCTATGATCGATCTGCTTATGGTTAACAGATTCGAACGAATTGGATTGATCTTTGTTCTAGGGTTTATGTGGAAATGGGTATTGTTAGTTATAACATGTTAAAACAATTAAAAATCAAAATTTATAACAAAAGTCATTCTGGTCTAGTGTCAAGCATTGTTGGTTTGTACGCAAGGTCGTGGGTTCGAAACCCACTAGTTGTTTTATTTAGTTTTTACATGCTAACCACTTTAAACATTAAACTACATTTTCTAAATAAACTAAATACCACCATTTAAGTTACATATATTTTCTAAGGATTAAAAACTTATAGTTTCAAATACATATATACAAATAATAATATTTATGGTTATAAGTATTATTTTAAGAAAACTAAAAATGGATTCGCATAAAATATCTTCAATTACGAAAATACTATAACGTTTCGTATAAAATCCTAATTTGTATTTAAAACACTAAAATCCCAAATCCGATACCCTAGATTTATCTTGTTTTGATTCTTGTTGCTATATTATTGTTTCGTTTCTAAGTTAGGGGTTTTCCCAATTAATTAGGTGAAACTAATGATTGGGCAACCCTCGGTTAGTTATTGTTTGCGTTACTATTGTTTCGGTTACTTTCACATTTCAAGGTGAGTAAATTCACTCCCCTTTTTACTTTTACCTTTTGGGGCTGAAATGTGTTCTATTACAATACAATGTTTTCTATTTTCTATTTGTTTTCCAAAAGAGATCATAAAATATGTTACTCTAGTTCGCGGCTTGATGCAATCTTATGTGATAGTTTAAAGTAGTATATTACTTGTAATTTCCACCGGTACAATGTTAGCGCTAATGGTCTGACAAACCCACCTACACTAATGGCCTGATAGGTGATTTAAACCCGGCGATTCTATACAATGGTTACTAGTTGCTATTCTGTGATACTTGTTGCTATGTTACTATGTCCCTTCGATGCTAAAACAATTTTTGATAACTTACATTCGAGACGGTTAAATGACAGTTATCACTAATTGCACCATGAGTTGGTTCCTCATGACAAATGATTACAAGTTGCTATACAATGATGGTGTTCAATGTGTGTTCAATGTGTTCATGTGTTCTATGGTCAAAGGTTGAGTAATATGATGAAATAACTATGCATGTAAGATTGCGCAGCATATTATGATGATCTCGGATATTCTATACTATTATTTATCAACTGTGGTTTACTCACTAGCTTTAAATAGCTAACTTTATTTTTACATATTTCAGGTGGTGTTTTGAGACGAGCTTCGAGACATTTAGGATGCTTTTGGGCCTAGAATAAAAATGGGAATTAGACATTTTAGATTGTCGGCTTTTACTTCGGTTTTAAGACTGTTTATTGCTTCATTTATGTCACAACAATTATTGCTTTAATGATATTAAAATATGTTTTTAGTGTGCCATGTGCTTTGAACTATGGATATCCAATTCTCTTGACAGCTCGGTGTTTCCGCCGCCAGACGGGGTGTCACAACAGCATCAGCTTCCTTATCTGACTGTACCTCAGATTCAGCTTCAGTAGCAACTACCTCTCGAGCAATTTGTAACACATCAATAGGTTCAAATACATCTTCAACTGCCAACTCTGGCACAATCACATCTTTAATAGTATCCTCAAACTGTTCATCAACAAAAATATTCTCAGCCATAACTTCTTCTTCATTCGAATCAGATTCATGTACAACTTAATCTCCTTCATTATTACCACCGTCATCATCTTAATCACTGTTTGATTCACTATCATCATCAGTATCATCACTACTTGACTCATCATTTTCAGATTCATCCTCATCTTCATTACTATCAACAGACTTCAATGCATCAGGAATATCATCCACAATCTCCATAGGATCAAACAGTTCACCTTGAGCAATGTGATGATATTCTACACTTATGTCTTCTTCTTGATTCGCTATATCTCGCATATAGTCGAATAATGCAACGTCTTCTATATTTCCCATGCTCATCTTTCGGTAAGATGAAGCATTCATATCATCAGTTTTGAATATTTCTCCATCTACTCCATTATCTTTGATCAAGGGATGCGCTTCATTGATACTTAGTTGCAAAAATCTCGGGTACATGAGAAATTTGAACCTTTTACCCTTCACCAGATTGAAAATAAAACCCCTTCATGATCCATCTAGCCATATTAAATCTTCTATTCATGGCTATAGCGACAATTGGCGAAGCAATATCTGACGGAAAAGTACCAAACCCAGCACTCCGTCTTGATAAACAATGTTGGACAACATAGCACATTTGTTTCCATTGTTTGCTCAATCTCGCTCTTACGAACTGCTGTTTTCGAAATATAGGAGGATGTCTCGTATTTACAAAGCACTGTTGACATTCAGCAGTCGTATATTCATCCAATACTCCATTCTCATCATCATCCAAAAATAGAGCATCACGTATGGCTTCCTCAGACACAGTCACTTGTAACTGTCTGGTAATACTCTCACGAACCACAGACACTCCTTCTTCATTAGTAATTACTTCAGCTGTCTTCCAGAAGGATTTGATCAACCTCATGTACACAATAGGCTTTGCGCACATGGCATAGACATATTTGGTTCTGAGAAGAAATCAGATCATCTCCTGATATCTATCAGCTTTAGGAATAGACTCATCTAGCATAGCCACAATATTGTGCTTAGGCTCATACTTGAGAGTATTCATCTGAAATCAGATACACATGTGTTAGAAATCAGAAATGACAAGTAATCAATTTTTTCCAACAAGTAGTTCAAATGTAGTAACATAATATAACAATTAAACTTAGTACATTTAATACTTTGATTAAAAACAATTTAACAAGATCATTTTGTTTGAAACCTTTGTACATCAATGACATAGTTAACTGTTGTATCAGATTTTAACTTGTCAACACTTAATCACTTATATAAAAAAAATTAATTCATGAATGATTTTTTCTTGATGGATTAAAGACATGTTTTAGCATCGGATTGACATCTGAAACATGTTTTATGACATTGAATACACACTAATGTTCTTTGATGTTCATGATTAACAATGGCGGTTTCGAAGTTTAAAAACTTGATCCTTGATTCTGTTCATTTAGGTGATGTGAGATGATTCAAAAGACGATTGTTGGTTATTAGCAGTTGGATTAACCTATTTAACCATTCGATTTCAGTTTTTAAGCACAAAATCAAAGTGTCGATTCAGTTGGATTTTAACTGTTCATCATCAAACTTTGAATTAAAGGTCGAAATGATGTTTAGTGATGACGATGATGATTGATTTTGGTGTAAATACCTTTTTCAATCTCAAAAGTTTGATATAGAAAACAAGATTGAATAAGGTATATAAGGGTTTTGAAATCAGAGAGTATGATCGAAGGTGTTTATGAGTGAAATGATGTCAAGTGTTTTGGAAGTGGGTATTTATATGATGATGTTGAGATGGCAGAAATAGGTTTCAAATTTGGGACGGGTCAAAAATTTCAGACGGGTCAATATACACTTAGACGGGTCAACCACTGTTTGGTCGTGTCATGCACTGTTTGGTCGTGTAAAATGATGAACAATGAGTTTTAACACACAAAAACACTTAGTCGGGTCACACACTGTTGAGACGTATCAACCACTGTTGAGTCATGTCAACACTGTTGGGACGGGTCAAAGTGTTAAAATTTCCACTTAAAGCTTGGTCGTGTCACAACTGTTGGGACGTGTCAAGCACTGTTGAGACGTGTCAGCGCTTGTTCAGACTTGTTCATCAGATGGGATTTGAGACGGGTCAACACAACATAGACGTGTCAACACTTCTACTGGTGTCAAACTTGAAACAACAATATTTCACAAGTCTTAGTCGGTTCAACACTATATAGGCGTTTCAACTGTTGAGTCGTGTCAACATATGAGACGTTTCAACACTTTCAAGTAATTATGCAACATTGTTTGGATGTTCAACTGTTGAGTTGTGTCAACATCTGAGATGTGTCAAACATTGCATTTTTAAAGCATAAACAACTTGAAACGACTACACCTTGAATTAGTGAATTTTCTTCACCCGGCTGCACAGTAGCAGTTTCAACACTTAACCATTTTTCAATTTTCTTCGACTGTTGACTTTTTCAACTGCATTTATTGCATCTGCACACATTCTTGACAAATTAATTAGACAAGACAACCTTAATTAGGGTTTTGCAATTAGTTTTCAATCATGAATTAGGGAAACAAATTAAATTCTCATTAAACACATTTCATCAACACTTATTATCAAAAATTTTAATTTATCATTCATTTTTTTATTTTCCGGTTTTCACAAAAAATTTGCACCACCAATATTTCAATATCCCGAAGCATTTTAATGAAAAAATAATCACAAGACCTTGAGTTTGTTTTTATCATAAACAACACTTTTGCCTTCAAAAATCACTTGATCCTTTCATTCAACACTGTATTTTTGATAGTTTTCTAATTTTTCTTTTTCTTTTCAACTTATTTCTCCCTCTAAACTTGAAATTTCTAGAATTTTAAGTTTATAACGAATGTCGTTGTGAAATTAAAAAATCCACATGCCTGCACACACAAAGCACACACATTAAAAATAAATACGAATGCAATTCAATGAATCGATATATTGCAGTGAGATCATACCAAACCTTATCTGAACATGTTTTGAAAGTTTTAGAATAGACATTTGACTAGTGTTGGATTGAGTGATGATATGAAAACATATCAATTAGCTCTAGTTGGCACACTTACTTTTTCAGTGTCATGATGAGATTAAGCTTCGATTAGAATGAGTTATGTGACCCACATGTATACATATGTCAATCTATTCCCTTATTAGCAACAACCAGAATCCATTTACACAAAAACCTGGTTACTTACAACATAACCAGTATGGAATGTGTTTTTCTATCTTATTGGGATTTAGTCCACTTTGGGACTTCTTTTGGAATTCCCTTTTGGAATTATCTTTTGGTTTTGTTCCCGTTGGGAATCCTTTGAAATTCCATTTTGGAATTTGGGTGATGGTCCATCTTTGGGACTCTTTTCTGTTCCACTTTGGGAATCTTTTGCTGCACCTTGAAGGTCGAATGAGACTTCATGTGAGATTTCAGGTCTGTGGATATCACAACAAAGAAGCTCACGATGTGGTTCATCACACTAAATAGATTGCATCGTTACCTGATTATGCTTAAATAACATCACTAGAGGTTCATCAAACGAAATATATTTAGACATGTATGACAATGGAACGTAACACAAAGATCATTAAGATTTAGATTTTTCAACAATGAACTTACTTTTTCAGTCTAATTGCCTGAGCTGTCTCGCTCATCAAGTTACACTTATCAGTCTTTATTATTTGAAAATGATGTAGCAGATAAAACTTAGTGTATCTATCATTTCTCACTTTTTGCAACACAAATTGCATAAACAAAATGACATAGGAATCAATAAATGACAACGACTAATTATATTTTTGGATTTTATATTTTGTTTTTCATGAAAATAGAATTAATCATGATTGATTAACCCTATGGATTGAATTAAAAATTCAAACCGTCCTGACAAGAAGGATTAGGTGAAAAGATCTACCGGTTGTCTGTCGGTATGAACATTAATCAAAATTATTAGACCTTTTTAAGAGTTGTCTCTGAGAAAATGATATCGAATTTGGATATGTTTTGTTTTTGAGTGTTGAACATGATTAGCGGTAATGAACATAGCAGCAATATTGTCTATGTAAATAGGAGTTTTGAGAAAATTAATCCCGTAGTCAAGCAACTGATTTTGTAACCATAAAACTTGAGAACATCCCGCAGATGCAGCAATGTACTCTGCTTCAGCAGTGGATACAGAAACATTGGTCTGCTTTTTGCATTGCCAAGAAACAAGACGACGACCCAGAAATTGACAACCACCTGTGGTTGATTTCCTGTCAAGAGAACAACCACCAAAATCACTATCAGAATAACTATATAATTCAAAATTGCCTTCATATGGATACCATAAACCGAGATTTGGTTTCCCTTTGAGATATCTGAATATACGTTTGACAGCAATGATGTGTGACTCTTTAGGATCTGACTGATATCTGGCACATACACATACATCATACATGATGTCTGGTCTTGATGTAGTGAGATACATCAATGAACCGATCATTGATTTGTAAAGTGTTTGATCAACAGATTTGCCTTTTGGATCAGGTTGGATCTTGTAGTTGACATCAGAAGGAGTTCTAATTGTTTGACAATCTTGCAGCTTGAATTTCTTCAGCAACTTTTCAAGGAACTTTGATTGGTTGATAAAAATTCCGTCTGCTGACTGGTTAACTTGCAATCCAAGGAAGAAATTGATCTCCCCCATAAAACTCATCTGTAATCTGGATTTCATAATTTCTTCGAACTCTTTGCACATGGATGAACTGCTTGATCCAAAGATGATATCGTCCACATATACTTGAACACACAGAAGATCTTCATTATCCGGCTTCATGAATAAAGTTGGATCAATATGACCTCTTGAAAAACCATGTTCTAGTAGATGCTTTGATAACGTCTCGTACCAAATTCTTGGAGCTTGATGTAAACCGTATAAAGCTTTGCTTAATTTGTATACACGATGTGGATATTCAGGGTCTTCAAATCCTGGAGGCTTCCTGACGTACACATTTTCTGTGACATCTGCCCCGAATCCGAATCCGGACGCCCGACTCGAATCAGAAGCTAATTATCTTTTATCTATATCCGTATTTAATTTCTTTAAAGTGTAACGTTCGTCATCATTATTATAAAATATATCTATACTACATTAATAAGCAAATTACGTGGACAAAATAGTCATTTAACAAATTCCTTAAATTTCAACATCTGACCATCACAAATCCATACCCCCCCCCCCTTAAACCCACCATAGGGTTTTGATTCCTCTCTCAGTGTCACTCTCGCCACTCTCCTTTCTTCCTCTTCAGTCTCTTTCTCTCTTAGGGTTTGGTGGATCTTCGTTTCACCAGTAAATCTCGACGGTGGCAAGATGGAAGAAGGTGAAAGCGGTTGCCATAGAACTGGAGCGATAGAGGTTGGATCTATATGGTTTGCGATTCCGGTATGTTATCGTTCGATATTGTTTGCCAGCTTTTAACTGATTGTTTATTTTGTTTGCTTCTCTTTTGGTCTGTTCATTGGGTAATGTAATCTCTAACGCGATGCACTCATTGTTCACGGGAAATACAGGTTATGAGGCTCAAGGTACGAGTTTCTGGTGGTGGTGCACTATCCAGGCTCATTATTAATAGGTTTGGTTTCTTTGATTAGCTTTTCGTTAATAGAAGTTATAGTTGTCTATAACTTGTGTAGTACCCCTAATTAAGCTGATTAAGCTGTGTAAGTACCCTTAATTCTACACCAAAATTGGTTCTTATTGGTTTTTCTTGTGTATTTCAGGCGATAAAGAAAAAGAAACTCACGGTGATGGTGTTGGTTGTGTACTACTTAAGTTAAATGGATGGATTTTAAATATAATTTCATTTGTATGCATATTAATAGTGTATTTGGTTATGTATTAGTCATTTGAAATTACACCAATAACATACTTTGTTACAAGTAGGTTATCTTGAAATGCCCATTCATATATAAATTTAATATTATTTTTAATTCAATAACATAACACATTTAATCTTATCGAGGTCCGGTTTTCACTTTTTTGTCTACTTTAGAGGTTCTAGAATGCCCCTCATTTAGTTGAATGTCGTTCTATTAATTCCTATATGTTTCTGAAATTAACAGTCATATTTTTTGGAAATTGAACATAGTTTTCATGAACATGCTTTAAAGGTCGGAAGTTACACACCAACGCAACTCTGATTCAGATGAACTGGTGTACACTGGTGGTTGAAGAAAAGCTCGGTACCGTTCCACATGATCCATGGAACCTTAATCAATGTCTCGGAAAAATTTTCTCAGCAATGATAAGAAGTTTGAGTTTCTGGCTGATGGACATCATTATCATCTCTCTTTGCAGCAATGAGGATCTTGAGAGAACTAATATCAAATGCATCTGATGTAAGTTTCCATTTAATGTGGATTAGTTAAGAATAATATACAGGTTTGATGTTGTCGTACATTCAATGTGGATTAATTAAGAATAACATACAGGTTTGATGGTGTTGTACATTCAGCTGGACAAGGCTGTTGTTAAACTAAAAATATTTAGAACCAATTACCCAAAATATGGAGAATGTGTAAGTTTCTACTGACCACTATAATGTGTGATATATGATGTGTCTTTCATGGTTTGTTGGCTACTAATTCACTTAAGTGAAATTATCATGTGTAATGTGTTAACTATTGTTCAGTTGTATTGTTTATTAACATCATGTTCCTTCGTTTTTTGGCGCCATAGCATGTGTAGGCTTACTGGAGTCAACACAATCTCTAGCTGTTGTTGTTGGGTAAGATAAAACATTACATTTTCAGGTTTTTTTGTTGTATTTATAGTGGTTACCCATGATTTATGATATATCTTTTGTGGTTTTGTTGTTGTTAATGCACACTCATCTATATTACCACATGAAAGTTGTTTGATATGTGTTTTCCAATATTATTCCATGTGACAAGTGTAATATGTTAATTTTGTTTCGGTACTTTGTTGTCCCAACGAGGTCTTTCAATAGTTAACTTGAAGCTATAAAAGTTGATTATATAGTAAATACTTCTTGCTAGCGTTTTGTTGTCCAAAAGCATGTTTAAAGGGTATTTTGGAGTTAAATAAGTTGATCCAATAGATTGTAAGTTGATTGCCTGACAAAAAATGTAGTAATGAGTTAATTAACTTGATTATGTGTGTTTAAAATAACTTCAAATGAGTTCAAAGTTTTAAAGGTTTTTTTATTGCCTTTGCTTTAGTGTGCTAACTTATTAACATATGTTTAACTATGTATAAGATTAATTGTCCCTCCGTTCGCTTCCATCTGTATTGTGTTTATTATCTGTGTATTAAATAACATTTCATAGCTGCTTCCGACCATTTGTATTTGTGATTCGTGATATCTGTCTTTTTGATAATTCGGAAAGTTATGTTACATGTAGAATGAAATCTGACTGCTAAATTTATGTTTGATGATCATGTGACGTGTTTCTTCTTTTCCCTTTGGTTTAGTATACCTTACGTTAGATGCAACTATGAAAAAAGACCTACATGTTAGACTGATATGTATTTTGGTTTGCTCACTCATGTGACTAACTTGAAAACTTTTTAGCAGAAACATACAAACTTTGTAAAAAGTGATAAGATACAATATGATACGATAGAATTAATAAACTAACAGAAATATTTGACCTCCGTATGAGTTTAAATCCAGAATTCACTAGCTTGAATCCACTTTAGCGTAGTACAAATTGAATTCTCAAAAGCATATGAGAATGGAATTCATAAATCTAATTCACTATCTTTTATTTTTATGTTTATATTTTTTTCCAGCAAGAAGAATAGGCCTGGGAGTGTTTATTCATAGGAATAAGACCAACCTTATTATTAAATTTCGCATATGAAAGTAGTTTTATTTTTATGTTAATATATAGTGTTTGACCTTCCGTACAAACAGAGACATCTGTTACTATACTCTTTTCTTTTTGGGAATTTAAACAAAAAATTTGCAGGTTCTTTTGGATTTGATCTTAATTCTTAGGTTAAGAAGAAAATACATTCCTCACAAGTATGTTTTAACCCTACTTTTGATTGTTTGTTTGATGCTTTTAAGTTGTCACACCCTCAATTTTTCCACAAACGGGGTATCCGTTAGGCGTGTGACATACCAGGATCTCAAGCCATTAGTTACAGTAACACTGACTCAATAATTTTAACAAAAGTTTAACTTTGATAGTTTTCCAAAACTCAGGGTAATAAAATGTAAGTTTTCAATTTCAGCGGAAGCTTTCAATTTAATACAAATGTCCAAACCACTTGTGCACAAAAGTCTAGCACAAACAAATAAAAATCCATGTGCTCAATAGTCTAGCACAATTAAATAAAAACCTCCGTGCTCAAAAGTCTAGCACACAACCCAATAGAAGTTTTCAAAAAAACTAATAATGTAAATAAAAGTTGGTAAAAATGTCAAAGTGACTCATGCATGAAATGTCCTACGTGCACAGCTCCTAGCCACCTGAGAAAACATACTGAAAATGGTCAACACATGGTTGGTGAGCTCAATGAGATATTTAACAAAAGTATTTAAATATCAAAACAGTTTAACTGATAAAGTTCATTTACTATTGCTGGTTTGCAAGACCACCTCGCTTACTACATGAGCACGTTGAGATTAAACTGAACGTTGTGTTGTCTGCCTTACTGCCATCAAACCAGATGACCAAAAGTTCCAATGATAGGTTCAATTCGATCGTTAATATCGCTCAATGATCAGAATAACATATACACTAACACAGTTTAAACATTAACACAATTCATACCAATATCACTTTCACTCTCATTTTCATCATGTTCTTCAACTTCTGGATGACGAGCAATGTACTCATCATCATCTAACAAGTTATCAGGCACCTCATCAACTAGGTCATGTGGATTCACAATCTCTCCATGTGATATGTGATGATATACTACTTCAATATCCTCCATATTGTTTGCTATATCCCGCATATAGTCAAACAATTCAACATTTACAACATCGCCTATACTCATCTTCCTGTATGAAAAATTATTCATGTCCTCAGTATACAATATTCCTCCACTAAATCCTTCTTCTCGGATGTTTGGATATGCAACGTTGATAATAAGTTGCAAGAATCTCGGATACATGAGAAACTTGAACCTCTTTCCTTTTACCAAATTGAATACAAACCCTTTCATAATCCACTTCGACATGTTGAAAGGTTTGTTCTCTGCAATAGCAACAATCGGGGATGCAATGTCAGAAGGGAAGTTATCAAACCCAGCACTCCTTCTAGACATGCACTGTTGAATCACATAACAGAGCAATTTCCACTTCGTCCCCAGTCTGGCTCTAACAAACTGCTGCTTGGGGAATATGGGAGGATGACCCATATTGATAAAACAAGCTTGGCACTCAGCAGTTGTCAGCTCATCAGTTGCACCAGCTCATCATCATCAATCCTTAGAGTTGTTCTGATAGACTCCTCAGATACAGTCAACTGTAAATCTCTGGTAATATTCCCTCTTACCACTATCACACCATCTTCATTTGTAACAACCTCAGCCGTTCTCCAAAAACTCTTGATGAGTCTAGCATAGATCACAGGCTTCGCACACATAGCATACACATATTTGGTTCTCTTGATAAATCTGATCATATCTCTATAACCCTCTGTTTCTGGTATAACTTCATCTAAACATGCAACCAAATTATGCTTTGGTTCAAACTTGAGATTCTCCATCTGGTTTGACAAAAACAAGACATATGAGTTAGATTTTTCATTCAAAAATAACAAATTTTCATAAGTTTTTAAACAAAAAGTTACAATGTAGAACAATCACATGATCAATTTATCACCTAAGTTATACTATCAATCAGATTTTCACCATTTTGATTAACATAACTTTTGGAAATTTAATGATCATACAATATTTTACACTTAACAGTAAAAACACTTAAGAGCATAAATCTGAAATTTGTATGATGAAGTTGAATAACATGTTTTAGTTCAGTTTTAACATTGATTTGTCACTTCTTAACACACATTTCATCATTTTGAAGTTAACGCTTTAGAACATTCAACAGGTCATCAGTGGCGGTTCGACAGTTATGAGCAAATTTGAGTTGATTTAGTTGATTTTAAACAATTTGATGCAAATTGATGCTTGATTGTTGATGATCGACAGTTATTACACCTAGTACAACATTCGATTTCAGTTTTAACACACAAAATCAAAGTGTCGATTCAGTGATCAAGTACTGTTCATCATCGTTTTTCGTTTTTAACGAACGATTTACAGGTTTATCAAGGTCGAAACATGTAAATTATACCTTATTCAATCAATCAAACTTGTTACAGAACAATCGATTGAACAAAAATATGAACGGTTTGAGGTACAGGGGATTTTGCTTGAAAACTTTGGTGAAAAATGATAAGTGTTGTGAAGAGGCGGGTATTTATATGGTTGAAAATTAGGTCAAACAAATTGGGACGGGTCAACAATTTGGGACGGGTAAACATTAAAAAGCCCAATAAGCCTGGACGGGTCATGCACTGTTGAGCCGCGTCAAACATTGTTGGGAAGGGTCAAGTACTTTGGGACGAGTCACAACATGGAACGGGTCAACATAAAAACATGTAAAACACTTGGACGGGTCAGTCACTGTAGAGACGGGTAAGACACTGTATAGACGGGTAAAGGTTAGGAACAACTACACCTGTTTTGGTTTTACCCATCACCCGGCTGCATAGTAGTCTTCTTTATCACCCAGCTTGCACAATGACCTTTGTTCATTACCCGGCTGCATAGTGATCTTCTTCATCACCCAGCTTGCTTTTCTTCATCACCCGACAACACAGTTGTAATACTTACCCGGCTGCATAGTGTTCTTCACTTACGCGGCTGGATAAAGACTTCATTCTTTTACCCGGCTGTACAGTGTCAACACTTCTTCACCCGGCTGTATAGTAACATACAACTTGTCACCCGACTTCATTTGTTCTTTCACCCGGCTACCTTCTTTCACACAATCACCCGGCTCATATCAGACATCACTACTTTACCCGGCTGAATAGTGTCTTCATTACCCGACTAAACAGTTGTTTCTGATATTTTCACCCGGTGACAACACTTTGACAAAATTTTTATTTTTCTCATCTGTTGACTTTTCAACTGCATTTATTGCACTTGCAAACATTCTCGACATATTAATTAGACAAGACATCCTTATTAGGGTTTGTCACATTAATAATCAACAATATTAAACATGCAACAAATTTAATTCTCATAAATTCTTTTTCTTTTTCTTTGATTTTTCTCACAAAAAATGTTTTTGCACAACCAATATTTCTATATCCCGAAGCAATTTCTTAAAAAAAACATCACAAGACCTTGGGTTTGTTTTTAACACATCCAATACATTTGCTTTTCATACCACATAATCTTGTTCATTCAAAACACATTTATTCAAAAATATTTTTGGATTTTTTGTAAATGTTTTTCTTCTTCAATTATTCTCCCCCTAAACTTGAAATTTCTTTAAATTTTTAAGTTTAAACAAGGATGTCGATGTGTCAATAAAGATTCCATATGCCTGCACACACAAAGCACACACATTAAAATAAAAACATATGCAATGCAATTAATCAAAATATCGCAGTGAGATCATACCACACATTATCTGAACATGTTTTGCAAGTTTTGAATAGACATTTGACTTATGCTTGATTGAGTGATGATATGAAAACATACCAATTAGCTCGAGTTGACACACTTACTTTTTCAGTATCATGATGAGATTATGGTTCGATTAAAATGACTTATGTGACCCACATGTATACATATGTCAACATATTTCCTTATCAAACACTACCTGAATGCATATTGCACAAAAACCTGGTCACTTACAATCATAAACAGTGTGGAATCTGGGTTCTATTCGGTTTTGGTCCACTTTGGGACTTCTTTTGATTCCATTTTGGAATTTTAATTTCCTATCGTTCCCCTTGGGAATCTTCTGAATTCCTTTTTGGAATTTTTGTTTGGTGATGGTCCACATTTGGGACACTTTTTGTTCCAACTTTGGGAATCTTGTGACACCCCGCCCGGCGGCGGAAAACACCGGGCACGTCAAGTGAATCAGATATCAAAGTACAAAGCACATGGCACACTAAATGCATCTTTTAGTATTAATTAAGTAATAATGTCGTGACAAAATAAGGCAAACGAACAGTCTTAAAATTGTAACAGAAACCGTCAAATAAATATTGTTTATTGTCTTTTTATTCTAGGTCCGAAGCATCCTACGTGTCTTGAACCAAAATGGTATCAAACTTCACCTGAAAAACGTGTAAAATAAGTTAGCTAAAGAATTAGCTAGTGAGTAAAACACAATTAATAGTACATAGTATAAATTCCGAGATCATTATAGATTGTGTTTCGCAATCTCATGTGCATAGCAATTTCGTCATATATATCTCAACCATGACCATAGAAACAAGTATCATAGACTCCGCAGGGTTTTCCTTTAGCAACAAGTCATGAGGAACCAACTCAAGTTACATTTATTGATAACCATCGTTTAACCGTCGTTTAACCGTCTCGATATGCAGGTTATCAAAAATGTTTAAGCATCTAAGGGACATAGCAACGTAGCAACGTAGCAACAAGCATCACATGTAGTAACTAGTAACATAGAATCAACCAAAGAATCGCTTCATGATGAGATGGTGAACAAAATATCCTTGACCAATTTCAGACATCAATAACGAAATCGTGAAGATAATGACAGTTACAGGTCTGCGTAGAAAGAAGGCTCATGGATGATCTTGGTAGTGTTTTGAATTCGATTGGAATAACAGAGAGTTAATGTAAACAAAGGGGATCTAAATGGACGATTCAATTTGATTAAATGTATTGCAAAAACAGTCGGACGGTTATGACTTGATTACGAGTCAATTGAGATAAATTCGTGTTTAATTCATTGATTAAAACCAGATTAATTGTTACCAACAGCTTGCATTCATCAAGAGGATCGAAATAGTTAACTCAATTTACTAATTCTATGCGTTTTGAGATGATTGAATATGGTGGGTATTGAAACTGGTTTATAAAGTCGGATTAGGGGGTGATAGGATTAATTAAACAATGCTTTGAAATTGGTCGTAGGTTCGATTCATGCTTAGGAAGGTTTTATATAGGATTAAATGGGTTAGAAGTGAGTAAAAACCAGTCTTGGTGCTCGCCGGAGCATTGCCGGAGTTACGCCGGCGAGGCTTGCCGGAAAAACGGGAAGGTGGGATGGGGGCTGGGTGAATTTGTAAATTACATAATTGGTCCCTGTACTTTCAGGTTGTTTTAACTAGTTATTGTAAGTTTTTAATAATAGTTTGTAAATTGACAGTTTGGGCACAAAGTTAATTATATATATATTTTAACTAACTAATAACTAACTTAACTAAATTGAAACGTAACAATTATATACGTGACGTTTTTATAGTTTTAGTTCGTTTAGGCCATTAAGAGATTATTTCGAGACTTAGAAGCGTTTTGTTTAACGTTTTCAATAATTCTCTTGTACGCACTATATATATATATATTTATTTATATATATATATATATATTTTGAGTTTTATTGTCACGAATAATAATTGTTTGATACGCGTGAATGTTTTGCGACATAAATACGATTATTTAATTGAGACGGGTATAATGTAGAATCCAACGCGTTTATTCATAATATTAATAATAAACGTTACATTTTGAAGAAAAATAAATATGATTACCATTAAAAGGATAACAACTTCGGGTTCGAGTCGGGCATTCGGGTCGGGTTTTGGGGCAGATGTCACAGTCTCCCCTCCTTATAGAAATTTCGTCCCGAAATTTGCTAAAACCGAAGTAGAAGAAGATGAAGCAGAAAGATGCGGATACTTAACCTTCATTTGGTTTTAAATTCGTGTTCACATTTTGTGTTTCAATGATCATTAGCGATTGGTACCCGATTACGCTAGAGTTGTTTGACTTCACGGTCCATAATTTCCAATGGCCGTTCAATAAATTGCATCGATTGATTATCGATATGCCCAACGAGATTTTTATCGGATAAGTACTTCTTCAGATTAGAAACATGAAACACGGGATAAACACTGCCCACTTCCGTATGGAGTTTCATCTCGCAAGAAAATCTTGAGAATTCGATCAATGGAAAGGTGAGCATTTTGATTGAGACACGATTTTAAATAACGAGATTAAGAAGTTATTTATTTAATTTTTTTTTATTTGCTTTGTAATATTGAGAATCGTTTATTTAACTCTTTTCAATTCTAAGAGTTCGGTGGAACTATTTGTATGTAGATTTGAATAAATTTTATTTGCTACTTAATATAGAAATAGAATAGGATACCAACTTGCAAATGAAATATTTTAAGTATAAGGATTTAGAATTATTTAAATGATCATCGAAAATGAAATATATGCATTTAGTAAAATGAGTAGACAAGTCTAGCGAAAATAAGATGGTTAAATATGGCCCAGCCACACAATACGAAACTTACTATGGTTCCCATGCATCAACTTTCATAATTCCGTGTGCACCGGTAATTGCTTTAGTTTTTGCATGGACTCCACAGTTCATTCGATCACGTGCTACTCAGAAGTACACAACAATTTTAGGTTAAAATGATAATACGTTTAGGTATTGTTATCATACTTGATAAAAATAGTAATTGGGAAAATCATATTAAGATGATAAGTAGATTGATGATTCAGAAGAAACTAACGCCCATTAGGTAGACATTGCTCATATAACTTTGTTCAAATTCGAGTACTAGGATAGTAGCATTTAAGTTTGTGAAAGTCGACTCTATGTGTGTAAGATGTGATTATCTAGGTTTTCTGATATTGACCAGTTCATAATCATTAGTTGATGGTGTACATGTAATAATATACTTTATTGGGATCTTTAGAAAAATTAATTTCATAAAAATTTGATAGTACGGATAATCCAATTTATCGTTCGAATGAATAGATCACTTAGTTCCAATTGGATTTAATTTTTAAGGTGTTTGTATTTATATGACCAACAACTTTAGGTAAACCAAATGTAGAGGGTAAGTAAGTTTATAAGGGATGATATTTTTTTTTTATTTATTTATTTTATAATGCAGTTTTGAAAGCTTAAGTAAAAGTTGAAGGTTTTAACCTTTCCCATAGATAAGAGGATTGATTTGAAAATGAATGATATAATTTAAGTTGTAAGTACCTGGTTTTGGTAAACATAAAACATAGTGTCTGCTGCAAATCTTTGTATCCTATTTGAGGTACGGTAAATCTTGTGTAAGTATTTGACCAACGTTAGAATAATCAATTTCTTTTTTTTTTAAAGAAGTTATTTATCACGAAATGCATACAAATACTAAAACCCAAAGGTTATTTTAATTAAAATCCTCCTTTTTTTATATTTATATATATATATATTTATGTTGGAAAATAAGGAAATAATTTTAATACAGTCGAGTACCGGTAGTTTTACAAAGTCCATTGATTACACCTTGTGTTAGAGTAACGAGTTTATAAATGAAATGCATTAGGGTTGGATTAGTTCATGGAAACTAGTGGTGAAGAATTGTGTTGGTGGCCATATGTATAGATGAAAATATTTAGTTGAATGAGTTCGAGAATAGTTGTGTAGTGAGTTCTCGTTAGGTTTGGATAACGAATTCATGGATAGCATCGTCGAGTACTTGTTTTGATGGTTAGTTCATAATTTGATAGTAGATTTATAGTTGTAATGATGGATTAGAAATTGGATTAGAATCTTATAGTTAGATGAATAGTTTTGGAACTATTTGAGTATAGAAGTCAAGTTTGAGGGTAGACGTTCGATTCAAATACATTAGCTTATAGGATCAGCAAGACCCATTAGCTTTTATTTAGTTGTGGAACTTAGCCTTGACTATAATTTAGAAATCATGACGAACCTTTGATTGGAGAGTCTATAATTGATTTAGGATTAGAAGTACGACTTAGATTCGGTAATCGATATATGCATGATCTGAAGTGTTTGATAATTCGGTTGCGATATGTCCTAGTTTTGATTTGAAATGTTTGGTTTACAACGGTGTAATTGTGTTATATGGATAAGCTAGCGAGTATATCGCATAAGTATTATTGTAGCTTAGAAACAAATGAAATGATGGAACGTAGAATAACACGGTTTTGTTGCAACATCTTTGACCAATAGAAACATCCGATGTAATAATAGCACCTTATTCCACTTAGAACATAATAGAATCTTTTGAGACATCCCATAGAAAATCACGTAGGAACTTTAGAAACTTTGGAAATTTCGATTAAATGAAATAGTGATGGTACTTAGAACATCATAGAATCCTTTGAACATACCGTAGAAAATCACTTAGAAACTTTAGAAACATGAGTAAATAAAGTTGGAATACTATTTGAATCACTATAAAAATTCATAGAAATAATTATAAATCGTGGGAATGAAAATCATAGAATCATTAAGAAAATGAAATTTCAATGGCTTAGGAGTGTGTCTTGGTTTTGGAAACTAATGACTTATCAAAGTGTTAAGTTCGTCTTCAACGTATTCGAGAAAGCGTGCTTTAGCCTGTAGGTTCACACTCATCTCGTACATCCTCAGGTAAGCATACAGGTCTCTTAAAGAGATTTATACGAAATGCTTTGACTTAGACAGGATGTCCGTGATACAGGTGTTCCCTCTTCCGGATTGCACACGTTCCCACGTTTTCAAACTTACTTAAGACGATGACGAGATTTCACAAAGAGAAGATCCCAATCATACCGACGAGTCTCTTGTAGCTCCTTCGCGAAATCGGATAAGAAATGAGATTAAGAAAAACATAGAAAAGTTCGTAGAAGGAAAACAAATAAGTTCAAACGAATTCCTAAGTACATCTATTTGCACTAAGGACTCTTAGGTTATAGTCTAGGTCGATGTGTTTCTAATACCCTATCCTAGTTCCCTATAACCATGGCTCTGATACCAAACTGTGACACCCCACCCGGCGGCGGAAAACACCGGGCACGTCAAGTGAATCGGATATCAAAGTACAAAGCACATGGCACACTAAATGCATCTTTTAGTATTAATTAAGTAATAATGTCGTGACAAAATAAGGCAAATGAACAGTCTTAAAATTGTAACAGAAACCGTCAAATAAATATTGTTTATTGTCTTTTTATTCTAGGTCCGAAGCATCCTACGTGTCTTGAACCAAAATCGTATCAAACTTCACCTGAAAAACGTGTAAAATAAGTTAGCTAAAGAATTAGCTAGTGAGTAAAACACAATTAATAGTACATAGTATAAATTCCGAGATCATTATAGATTGTGTTTCGCAATCTCATGTGCATAGCAATTTCGTCATATATATCTCAACCATGACCATAGAAACACATAGAAACAAGTATCATAGACCCCGCAGGGTTTTCCTTTAGCAACAAGTCATGAGGAACCAACTCATGTTACATTTATTGATAACCATCGTTTAACCGTCGTTTAACCGTCTCGATATGCAGGTTATCAAAAATGTTTAAGCATCTAAGGGACATAGCAACGTAGCAACGTAGCAACAAGCATCACATGTAGTAACTAGTAACATAGAATCAACCAAAGAATCGCCGGGTCAAAATCACCTATCAGGCCATTAATGTAGGTGTGCTTGTCAAGCCATTAGCGCTAACATTGTACCGGTGGAAATTACAAGATAATATAACTAATATTGACTATCACACAATTTTGCTACATGCGGCCAAACACGATTAACACATCTAATAATCTCATTTTCGAAAATAGAAACATCAAAAGAAACCGTTGTATTATAGAAACACGTTTTTCAGCCCCAAAAACGTAAACAGTAAAAAGGGGAGTGAGTTTACTCACCTTGAAACTCGGGCTCGAAACAAATAGTAAATAGTTTGGATTGAACCGAGGATTTCCCAAATACTAGAATCACCTAAGTAACCGGGAAAACCTAATTTAGAAACGAAGCAAGTAACACATTAACTAGAATCAAGAAACTAGAACTTCTAGGGTTTCGGATTTGGGAAATTAGGGTTTCAAAATATAATTTGGGAATTTAAGGTTTTAAAGTACCAATTGAAAATTAGGGTTTCAAATATAATTTGGGAATTTAGGGTTTTAAAGTACCAATTGAAAATTAGGGTACGAAACGTAATTGTATTTCCGTATTATAAATATTTTATACGAATTTACTTAAATAAAATTTATAATTTTAAAGCCTAATCATATGGATTTTGTATTGAAATTGTACATTTGTTATAAATAATATGTATGTTTTGAAAATGTATTTAACTTAATTACATTTTCTAGGTTATTTAGTAAAAATAGTTACGGATTTAAAACAACTAAATAAAAAAAAGGTTTAGATCCCTGGATTCGAACCCAGGGTCACCCAGTTCAACAACAGTCACACAAACCAGCCGCACTAGCTTTCGTTTTGGTTTAAAGTTGGACCGGAAATGTTTTTATCGTATATCAAAATAAAATCCCCAAATCACATAAACCCTAGAAATTAGAATCACGAAATTGAACACGAAATTGATATCCAAACATCAATTAATCAAAGGGCTTTCGACCAGGGCTTGATAATGAGCATTTGACATAAAGAACTTACTTGTTAATTGTCGAAACCGATCAAGGTGGATGATGAACAAGAACGAACGGTTTGAGAATCAACATGATAGTTTGAGGTTGTTAAAATTCAATTCAACTTCCAGATTTCTTCATGATGAGATGGTGAACAAAATATCCTTGACCAATTTCAGACATCAATAACGAAATCATGAAGATAATGACAGTTACAGGTCCGCGTAGAAAGAAGGCTCATGGATGATCTTGGTAGCGTTTTGAATTCGATTGGAATAACAGAGAGTTAATGTAAACAAAGGGGATCTAAATGGACGATTCAATTTGATTAAATGTATTGCAAAAACAGTCGGACGGTTATGACTTGATTACGAGTCAATTGAGATAAATTCGTGTTTAATTCATTGATTAAAACCAGATTAATTGTTACCAACAGCTTGCATTCATCAAGAGGATCGAAATAGTTAACTCAATTTACTAATTCTATGCGTTTTGAGATGATTGAATATGGTGGGTATTGAAACCGGTTTATAAAGTCGGATTAGGGGGTGATAGGATTAATTAAACAATGCTTTGAAATTGGTTGTAGGTTCGATTCATGCTTAGGAAGGTTTTATATAGGATTAAATGGGTTAGAAGTGAGTAAAAACCAGTCTTGGTGCTCGCCGGAGCATTGCCGGAGTTACGCCGGCGAGGCTTGCCGGAAAAACGGGAAGGTGGGATGGGGGCTGGGTGAATTTGTAAATTACATAATTGGTCCCTGTACTTTCAGGTTGTTTTAACTAGTTATTGTAAGTTTTTAATAATAGTTTGAAAATTGACAGTTTGGGCACAAAGTTAATTATATATATATTTAAACTAACTAACTAATTTAACTAAATTGAAACGTAACAATTATATACGTGACGTTTTTATAGTTTTAGTTCGTTTAGGCCATTAAGAGATTATTTCGAGACTTAGAAGCGTTTTGTTTAACGTTTTCAATAATTCTCTTTTACGCACTATATATATATTTATTTATATATATATATATATTTTGAGTTTTATTGTCACGAATAATAATTGTTTGATACGCGTGAATGTTTTGCGACATAAATACGATTATTTAATTGAGACGGGTATAATGTAGAATCCAATGCGTTTATTCATAATATTAATAATAAACGTTACATTTTGAAGAAAAATAAATATGATTACCATTAAAAGGATAACAACTTCGGGTTCGAGTCGGGCATTCGGGTCGGGTTTTGGGGCAGATGTCACAAATCTTTTGCTGCACCTTGAAGCTCAAAAGAGACTTCGTGTGAGACTTCAGGTCTGTGGATACCACAACAAAGAAGCTCACGATGCGGTTCATCACACTGAATAGACTGCATCGTTACCCGATCATGCACAACTATCATCACAAGCAATGCATCAAAAGATATATATCTAGACATGTATAGCAAAAGAACTTAACACAAAGATCATTGAGTTTAGATTTGTCAACAATGAACTTACTTTTTCAGTCTAATTGACTGAGCTGTCTCGCACATCAATTAATATTCATCAGTCTTTATTTAAAAATGATGAAACAAATAATATCTAGTGTACTATCATTTCTCACTTTTTGCAATATAGATTCTTATGACATGATATTTTCTTTTCTTTTTGCTTTTATATTCTTTTTTTTGCTTTTCTTTTTCATGCACACTCACAATGCAAAACAATAAAATAAAAGACAAAGGAATCAATACTTGACATCGACTTATTATATTTTTGACTTTTAAATTTTCTGATTTTTGTGGATTTTTAAAAAATTAGAATTAATCATGATTGATTAACCCTATGGATTGAATTAAGAATTCAAACCGTCCTGACAAGAAAGATTTTGTGAAAAGATCTACCAGTTGTTTGTCGGTATGAACTTTAATCAAAATTATTAATCTTTTATCAGAGTTGTCTCTGAGAAAGTGATATCGAATTTCGATATGTTTGGTTTTTGAGTGTTGAACAGGATTAGCAGTAATGAACATAGCAGCAGTATTGTCTATATAAATAGGAGTTTTGAGAAAGTTAAACCCGTAGTCAAGCAATTGGTTTTGTAACCACAAAACTTGAGAACATCCTGCAGATGCAGCGATATACTCTGCTTCAGCTGTAGATACAGAAACGTTGGTCTGCTTTTTGCATTGCCAAGAAACAAGTCTAGGACCCAGAAATTGACATCCACCAGTAGTCGATTTCCTGTCAAGAGCACACCCACCAAAGTCACTATTAGAATAACTATATAATTCAAAATTGCCTTCATAAGGATACCATAACCCGAGATTCGGTTTCCCTTTAAGGTATCTGAAAATACGTTTAACAGCAACCAGGTGCGACTCTTTCGGATCAGACTGATATCTTGCACACACTCATACAACATACATAATGTCTGGCCTTGATGCAGTAAGATACATCAGTGAACCAATCATCGATCTGTACAGTGTTTGATCAACGGATTTGCCTTTTGGATCCGACTGTATCTTGCAATTCACATCAGATGGAGTTCGAATAGTCTGACAATCTTGCATCTTGAACTTTTTCAGCAACTTCTCAACAAACTTTGATTAGTTGATAAAAATTCCGTCTGCTGACTATTTTACTTGCAATCCGAGAAAGAAATTAATCTCCCCCATCGAACTCATTTGAAATCTTGACTTCATGATTTCTTCAAACTCTTTGCACATGGACGCACTTGTTGATCCAAAGATGATATCATCCGCATACACTTGAACACATCATTTACCTATATAATCACACCAAAATCAGATTTGATCAAAAAATCAATGTTTAAAAAAATTAAAACTTTTCACATAAAACACAATATTTACCTATATAATCACACCAAAAACAAACTTGATCAAAAAAACAACTTTCGAAACATCAAAAATTTTCATATAAAATCACAACATTTACCTATATAATCACACCAAAAACCAAATTGTTAAAAAAATCAACTTTCATAAACATCAGAAGTTTTCATATAAAACCAGAACATTTACATATATAATCAAAACAAAAACAAATTTAATCAAAAAATCAATTTTAAAAAAATAAATAAATTTTACATAAAACCACCAAATTTACCTATATAATCACAGCAAAATCCAAATTAGATCAAAAAATTAACTTTTTAAAAAATAAAAATATTTTACATAAAACCACAACATTTACCTATATAATCACACCAAAAACAAATTTGATCATATTATCAACTTTCAAAAACCTACAAATTTTCACATAAAACCACAACATTTTACATATACTTAATAACACCAAACCAAACTTTCATAAAAAATTCAACTTTTGAAAAAATCAAAATTTTTCACATAAAACCCCAACATATACCTATATAATCACACAAAAAACAGATTTGATAAAAAAATCAACGTTTAAAAAAATAAAAAATTTTCACATAAAATCACAACATTTACCTATACAATCACACCAAAAACAAATT
The DNA here is from genome assembly GCA_030867185.1 of Tagetes erecta. Classification (NCBI taxonomy): domain Eukaryota; kingdom Viridiplantae; phylum Streptophyta; class Magnoliopsida; order Asterales; family Asteraceae; genus Tagetes; species Tagetes erecta. The sequence goes on from CM061497.1 coordinate 12,367,767, forward strand.
TGATCAAACAATCAATTTTCGAAACGTAAAGATTTTTCATATAAAACCACAACATTTACCTATATAATCAAACAAAAAACCAATTTGATGAAAAACTTAACTTCCGAAAAATCAGAATTTTTCATATAAAACCACAACATTTACCAATATAATCAGACTAAAAACAAATTTGATCAAAAAATCAACTTTTTAAAAAATAAAATTTTTTTACCTAAAACCATAACATTTACCTATATAAACAGACTAAAAACAAATTGGCTAAAAAAATTAACTTTTTAAAAAAATAAAATTTTTTTACATAAAACCACAACATTTACCTATATATTCACACCAAAAACAAATTTGATCAAAAAATCAACTTTCAAAAAACCAACAAATTTTCACATAAAACCACAACATTTTACATATATTTAATCACACCAAATCAAACTTTCATCAAAAAATCAAATTTTGAAAAAATAAAAAATTTCACATAAAACCACAACATTTACCTATATAATCACACCAAAAACAGATTTGATCAAAAAAATCAAGGTTTAAAAAGATTAAAAAAATTTCACTTAAAATCACTACATTTACCTATATAATCTGATAGGTTCAATTGGATCGATTACTGCTAGAAATCACCACGATCTATGTAATACAACAATCATTTAACACAGTAATCATACTTTATAATTCACTTGTATTGATGATGAAATAGTTGTAGTACAAATTGTGCAGGAGAAAGAGTACAATCACACACACATATGATACGTCTAACTTCTCTCTCTTTCTACATTCACACTAGCAACATGCTATTTATAAATCAACACATTTAGGGAAAATACAATATTAACCCAAAACTAAAACTTTGTACAAACTAAGAACAAATTAAATCTTCAATAGGAACGAGCCCTAACAGTACCCCCCCTAAGATTTAACTTTGGTCTTTTATCAAAACGTCTTTATCTTTTTCTTCTCTCGAATCAACACCGGACTTTCAAAGTTCTTATGGTTCGTCTTTGATCTCAAGCAACGGCTTCACAGCATGATCCTCTTGTTCTTTAATAGCCTCTGCAATGCAAGCTTTGAACTTCCCGGCTATCTTGGCTTGTTTGGGTTTTGACTCATTTGTAAGTATATAGCAAGCAGCCATCCGTTTAAGCGTCTCCAATGAAATACCTGCAAGATCAATGTTAGCATAAAACTCATATGGCTTCTTCAATCCTCTTGCACGTACTTCTAATGTTCCTTTGGAAGTGATCCGCATAAACTCTATATCCTTAATTTCAATCTTCACGAGGTTGGCATATAGCAATGCTTTCCTCAATCGGATCTTCTCAGTAGCAGATCCGATTACTTCAATCATTATCTCAAATAACTTGCAATCAGCCTCAACCACTGGATTCTTCATTTTTTCCATCTTGTGACTTCTTAGATGATCAATGTAGGAAGGATGTAACAGTTTCAGCTCAAAAGTACTAAAAAGAGTAATCATGCCACGATCCCAATCATCTAAGTCACGCACCAATTTCAACTCAAAAGTCTCCTAGTGATAGAAAAACTTGAGTATTGGCTTTGTCTTCTGAGAACCATCAAAGACTTTCAATCCAGGATCCGTTATTTTATCAAAATATTCGTCACAGAACTCCTCTAGATACATGTCTTGCATGGTAAACTTTTTATGTTTCTTCTTCTTCTTATCAAGATATATCTTATATTCTTGTTGACCTCGAAATTGCAAGAATTTTGGCATCTGACTTATGCCAGCATCAAGTAGTATAACCAGTTTTTCTCCTCTTTCAGCTCTTGTATGATTGATTAATCTCAGTTTATGCAACTCTTTGAGATCTTGAACCGACAACTTAAAAACACGGGAGTAGTAATGGTATACATCGCATAAACCATTAACTGTCTTGATAAAAAATGTGTCAAACACTTCGTCATATTTCCACGCTACTATCTTCACGTCCTTTGTCTTATCCGGCACAATCGTAGAATCCAAAAGATCTGCAACTGATTGTCCTTTGCTCAACATTGATCTAACAACATCTCCAACTGTAGCTGCTTTGTGCCATGATTCACGAGCTTCCATTGGCACATTGTAAGCTTTCACCTCGCTTGGAAACATGTCAATCAATTCTTTGCGTTTCTTGTGTGCATCTTCCGGTAATGCCATAAGTAGAATCTCCTTCGGCTCTAATACTCTGATCCTTTTAGTGGGTTCATGGTATTGTTGATTGTTATAATCCAAAAACAGCATACGGTTCTGCATCTTCTCCGACACTTGAAAGCTCTTAACCAACTTTTTCAAAGATTCCAGCTTCAATCTTTTCAGGCTCTTATATGGATAGTTCCTTGATTGTAACCATGAACGCATATCAACTGTTGTCATCTCATCCGGATTTTGATGATAAAGTTCTTCCGGAGGAAGATCATCTATATTCATGCTTTCCTGTAGTTGTGTCCACTCTCCTGGTTCCACTACCAATTCTCTATCATCCCCATTAACAGACTCTTGAGCAGTGATGCATTTTTCGTACTCCTAGTTTATCTGACTGACAGTGAGTCCACTTAGATAAACAGGATTATACTTCATTTGCTCGAGATATGCAAATCTTGTATCCAAATCCGCAGGGATATCATCAACAGTAGTGTCACACCCCGACTCCAGGGCCCGATACGTTGCATAATATCAGCCAATCAAATAAATAATCAACATTACAGCGGAAGTCTTTCGTAAATAAGACCACGAAATGTCAACCCAATTTGAACTTTTTACAATGTCACTAAGTAAAACTACCTATACAAGGTAACTATCTAAGGACACTGCTCCCAGGTGTCCAAATCGGGTACTAGCTCCTATGATGAGAGCATCAATCATCTGGTCCTAGCTAGGCCTCTTCGACCTAGCTAACGCCCTTGGGCGTTCCCTGTACCTGCATCACGAGCTAAAAGACGTCAACAACAACGTTGTTGGTGAGTCGTAACCAATGACGTAAGACATGTAAAACATTTAGACATCATTCATTCATTCATATATGTGTGTGGTGATAAGTTATCTACAAGTCAACTCTTCATTACGCCACTTAGTGACGTCATCTGATGTAATGCCTGCTAATATGTATACCGCATCCAGGATTATCTAAGGCACCTATATGGCAAATCTATGCCATAACATTTCATAACATCCCGGGCATCGGGTGCCTTTCCTGTTACGAGCAATCAGTCTACCTAATTGGATCCAACTAGACGCATACATATCCCGAGGCGGGGCCGGTAGTTCTCGAAGATCTACCCCCAGAAGCCCTGCCTTAATGACTTGCCCTGTGGCATGTAGCCGCCATCCCGAATAATCAGGATGACTTGTCAAGAAGCTTATTACCGCGGACCAACTCAGATAACAACCGGACGAACCTGGAGTTAAGATGCGTTGATCACCAGGTAGCGATCTACTTATAACCACATACATATTCAATACATTTAAAACATTTCATACAAGCTTGGATACAACCCCGAAATCATAAAACATATAAAAGGGGGCAGTTAGACTCACCTTGTGCAGTCTAGGTATCACAAGCTGACAGCTAAGTGGATGACTAGTGCAACCCTGTACATTAATCACATCATCAGAACACATTCCTTCTGGAATGTTTCCACCGGCTTTTCCTACCGGTTGTCAATCACTTAAGTCACGTTGTGACTTAGCAATGACTTGGGCCCTTAATCAAATCATCTCACTCGAAACGCTCTAGCGTTTGAGTCAGGGTTTTCGTACACTAATAACATCGATCGTACTTAGAAAAGTCATTTAATAAAACCATTGCATTTTCACAATGTTTTATCGTTCTCATTTCATTAAACCGTCGTTCTCCTAGTAAAGCTTATTAGTATTTACTAGTGAGGTTTAATTCTAAAAATCTTGGTTTACCCTTAAACCAATCATACTCATAAATAATTAGGCGAAGGTTTCTATGACCTTACCTAATAAATTTGGCAGCGTTTCGACTTGTCCATTTATCGATCCCGCTCTATCTCGAGCAATCCAACATCGCTTATAATGACTAATCTAGCATTCTTGTTCGCTTTTCCAAAACGAATATTCATCCGACCTTGGATCTTACGTATATCCTCATCTCAACCAACATCCCACACAACCAAATTTCCTGTTTTCAACATACAAACTGTTACAAACTGATCAGAGTCCTTTGGTGGACATGTTCACCTATGTTTCCTTCCGGACATCTGATTGTAATTTCCTTCGGTGGACATGTTTACCTATGTTTCAGGAACCTACAGTCCAAATTTCGTCACCAACCAACGGTCGGATCTCCGGAAAAGTGACGATCTTTGAGACTGCATTTCCAGTGACAGAAATCCGATCAGTCTCGGTTTTCAACATAAAAATCGTACCTCTGGGTAAGATCTTCTAAACCTGAACGGTAGATGTGAGCATCTATGTGTTGGTAACAACATATCCAAATTTCACACGTATCCAACGGCTAGATCTTCCAAGATCCTTCCTAGAATACTGCTGTGTTTTCATGAACAAAACATGCAACGTGTTTCAGTCTTTCTAGGACAATTTCACGACTTTAAGGAAAGATTGAGGCTAAACGGAGCTTACCATTGCGTTCGGGACGTCGAGAATAGGTTTCGGGGTGAAAACGGAATTTCCGACCGTCGTCGGACCACCGCGGACCGCCACCGTACCACCGCCGCCCGCCACCGGACCGCCATCGGCCACCGCCGGCCACCACCAGCCTCCCACCAGCTGATCTTTCCCTTCTCTCTACTCTCTCACACCTTATGTGTCTGTTTTTATGTTGCAAATAAGAGAAGGAGGGGTGAACTCCTATATATAGTGAGTTTGGTGAGCCGGTTGCTCACACCGCGTCATCCGGTACTGCGTACGAACTCAATTCTTTTTGCGTTTTAGATGTCATTTCCTGAAAATAATATCACTTAACTAAATAAATATTCTCGAGATATTTATTTCGTTAGATATTACGCATTCGGGGGAAACTAGCTCGGTACGCGTTTACGTCGCGTATTCAGTACGTTTAGCCGTTTCAGACGTTAACAGATATCGTACCTCTTTGGTACGGAAATTCAACCCGTACCCCCTCGGGTATTCCACCCGTTTGTTGCGGGTGTTTTAATCCTGCAACTCATTCCTTGGCACGTACCTCGTGCTATGCGGGTATCCTTACCCGCATTCCCTTCGGGTTTTCAACCCGTTACCCATCCTAAACTAATGAGAGGGGAAACGCTATTTACCTCGTCGACCGCCGTTCATTAGTCGCGTAGAACTTCCACGACCACCTTTCTTCTATCGGGCAGAACCTCAATGTCTACCGTTCTTCAATCGGGCAGAACCTCGACGCCCGCTAAGCGATCTTCATGCGACCGACACTTGAAGGAGCGTTTCGACCCAGGGTACCGGACTTACCGCGATCCCGAAGAAAACTACGGCTCTCTCTCTCTAGAAGTTAGAGAGAGAAAGCACAAGTGAGCAAAGGTGAAGGAGGGGTGCACCTCCTTTTATAGGCTGGGATTGCCTCCTACGCGATACGCGCAGGGCATACCCTCCACTTGCGCGTATCGCATAAGTGGATTGGTTTTGCAAAAACCACGCGCTGACGTGGTTCACTCGCACGCAGGTTTCCTCCTCTGACGCGATACGTGCAGGCCAAGGCTATTCCTTACGCGTATCGCCTAGCCTAACATTTCATTTTTATTTTATTATTTTTAATAATAAATTGTTCCCTTAGGGGTCGGGTGTTACATCCTCCCCCCCTTATTGGGATTCCGTCCCGGAATCAACTGGAGAACCACTGAGCGTATTTCTTCTTCATGTCATCTATAAGTTCTCATGTGAACTTAGAGCTGCGTCTTGCGTTCTACTAGACTTTGACTATGGGATGCGTTTATTTCTTAATCTACTTACTTATCTTTCAATCATCTTGATTGACTTCTTACGAGATTCACTCGTCTTTCCACCTAGATTTAATATGGTGGAGTTCTCAACGTATCATCATAAAAGCATCCCTTAAGTACTAGATGTACTTTTCTTAACTCCTCAGGGAGTTAAATCATATAGGTCATCATGCTTATCTTTATTGTGATCTTAAATGATTGATATAATGAGAATTCAACTTTTCCCCTTTTTTTATCTAAATTTTGTGATGTCTTACCTTGGCAACACCTACAACATAATTCATCCTTAATCATAATTTCCAACGAATTTTGTCGTTTACCTATTTCGCTTTTCTTGCGATCTCGAGTAGTCCTATAGCCCTTTTACATTTATCTTTTACTTTATTGGTCATGTCCAAGACCAATTAGGATTTGAAAATAAGTTCTATACTTATTGTCATGTAATGCCTTAAAAGACACAACCTTTAGGTTCACCTGGAAGTTTTGACCATAGTCCATTATGGTCATTTCTCATCTCCATATGAGAATTTCAAGAGACTGTAACATTCCTGAGGGTTTTTGAGGCTTAGCTTTGACTTGCTAACGAGTCATACCTTTTTCCACATAAGTCGTTATATCTTTCTTCATCTTTGGTATTGACAATGACCTTACATTGTATAATACCTTTAATATGCATTCGGATGCAACGGGCATCTTGTCTTATGTGCCTATTAGAATATTATTATCTCTCATAAATTACTGATGTTGGGGTTATTTGAAGATGTCACTTTCCAAATATAAGCGAGTGAAGATATCGAGCATCATCACGAGCAAGCACAGGTGAAGACGTTCATAATTTATATTTGTCTTAGAATATTTGTGTAATTGTTTCGTGTTTAAATGCGCGTTTGTGCTTAACTGCACGTGGTTAGGTTACATTGTAAGGTGAATGGTATAGACTATAAATACCATCACCTAGGTCATTTGTTAAGTGGGAGTTGCCTACATTTCATTCCATATCCTTTGTAACCTCTCTCTTGATCTAATACAATTCATCTATTCATATTATCATAATCTTCATCATACCTTGCATTGATCTTCATGAACATTCAAGCATCAATACGTGATCAGTGAGTTTCCGCATCATTGATCGCAAACAACATCATCAAACAATCTCAGATCTAGATCCTAGCTCGGTTCGTCTAGAACTATCAATTGGTATCAGAGCTGTTGGGTGATCTTTGATTGTTGTTGTTATTGATGGAATTTTAGCTACCATTAGCTTTGATTCATGTTTGTGTAAAGAACTGCAAAGTTTGAGATCATTTGGTGAAGATTTGACTGAGTTTTAAAGAAATTGTTCATGTTCATCATATTCACTGCCCAAAATTGAGATCTGAATTTGTTGTTGATATTGAGAAATTGTTGATTGAGATATGTTAGAAATCATAATCCTAAGCCTCGTTGATGATCCAACCATTCAGATTTGTTGATTTCAATCCATATTTTGTCAATTTGTCTCAAAACCCACTTGTTGTGTTCTTCATCAAAAATCCGGATCTGAATGAGATTTAGCTTGTTTCAAGGTGTAATACTTTGAAGGATTGTTAGAAACATCATTCCTTAGCTAATACAAGTGTTGAATTGAACAAAAACAACAAATATTGAAGAATTGATCTTGTGTTCATCACAATTTTGACTTTGAAAAGTCAATCTGATATGAAGATTTGATTGATATTTGCCCAGAAACTTATCATAATTTGGAAAAGAATTGAAGGATTGAGTGGTTGATTTAAGAAAATTTCCTAAGTGTTGCTACAACAAAGGCTGAAACGTCTCTACTGTGCATGACCCGTCTCCACAGTACTTGACACATCCAAATAGCGTCATTCACTGTTCAGCCGTGTGAAAGAAGAAAAACACTATTCAGCCGGGTGAAAACACTGTTCAACCGGGTAAAGTAGAAGAAAACATTGTTCAGCCGTGTGAACCTGTCAGCCGGGTGAAGACTCTGTTCAGCCGGGTGAAGACACTGTTCATCCATCCCAAGTTGTTGACACGACCAAACAGTGACCCGTCTCAATTATCACCCGTCTCAACTGTTCAGCCGTCCCAACTTTGTCACCCGTCCAAATAGTGACCCGTCCCAATTTTGACCCGTCTCTACAGTAAAAAAAAAAAAGGAAGATATCAATAAATTTATTACAGAATTCAATCATATGTTTGAAACAACATATCTTCAAGTAGCCAAAACTTGTGATCAAAACTTCAAATTAGTCATATTTAGCCACCATGACTTCCCAGAAAAAGTATCAAGATGACTTTGAAAATTCAAGAAAAATGTCAACGGAAGAAAATAAAAAGGAAGATATCAATAAATTTATTACAGAATTCAATCATATGTTTGAAATAACATATCTTCAAGTAGCCAAAGCTTGTGATCAAAAGAGAAGAGACTTTAATGAACACACAAAACTTGCTCTTGTGAGTCAAGCAAATTCTCATGACAATCAGGAAGATGAAGAAGAATATGATTGGAGTGAAAACAATGATGTTGTTTCCATTCAAGAGATTGAAAAGAAAGATAAAGAAATTAGCAACTTGTCAGAAACCATTGCAAAGCAAGATGAGACAATTGCTCAACTGAATTCAGAAATAAAGAGATTGATGTCAGAAAAAGAAAACGAGAAAGATGTTCAGAGTTCTTATGTTGAAATGCCAATTCACGTCAGAGAAAAGATGTGCACGAAAGAGTGTTTCACACAAGTTGAACACTACAGAGTATATTCATTCAAGATTTGTGATAAACTCAAGAAGGAAGAAACCATGCACAAGAATCTGAAAGAACAACACGAAATATCTGATCAAAGAATCACATCTCTCGAAGAATCACTCACGAAAAGTGAAAGAGAAGCAATGAATGTCAAGAATGAAGCTGCAAAATCAAACACACACTCTTCTAGTGTGATCAAAGATTTGCAAGAAGAGATTACAACGTTGAAGAAAATCTCTGAAATGGTTAATTCAGAAAACAGCAGTCTGAAAACCAAGCTTCAAGAAGAACAAGAGAAATTCAAAAGTCTTCAAGAAGATCACAAATTGTGTGAAGACAGATTCAAATCTCTTACACAGAATGTTGATTCAATGCTTACCGAAAAGCATCATCTGAATGTTCAACTCATGGAGCTTACTGACAAACTGAACAGATCACAATCTGATCTTGTGCTTATCAAAGAAGAAGCTGAAAAAGCAAAGTCATCCGAACAAGAAAGAGAAGGATTAGTGCCAACCAGAATTGTTGGATCACTATCTTCTGAAGAATAAAAGACACAAGAGTTTCAGTCGAAGAAGAAGAAGAAGAAGGTTAGAAGAAAGAAGAGCAAAGCCAAGAAGAATAAAACAAAGGCCGCTTCATCTGATTCTACACCATAGTCTCCTTCAACTCCAAAGTCTCAAGATTCTGAATCCCCGAGTGATTCAAACACTGACGTATATTGTTTAATCTGTGACTCTGAAACTCATCATATCTCTGATTGTATCTACAGTCAAGGTGTCTTTCCATATGGTTCAAAAGCAAAAATGTTCAAGACGCCAGCTTCTTCAAGCAAGCTTCAACAAGATTCAGAGGTCAAAGCTCCTCATCAAGAAAAAGGTTCAACTGCAAAAGCTTCTCAAAAGCAAAGAAAGAAGTCTCCCTTCAAGGCTCATCAGAAGTACTGCGAGATATGTGAAATGTACAATCACACGACAACGGAATGCTACTACAACAAGTACTGCACCAACTGTCAGATGTACAACCACGACACCATGGAATGTTACTACAACAAGTATTGCTCCATTTGTGACATGGTCAATCACAACACTCAAGATTGCTTCTACAACAAAAGATCAACGATGAAGCCGAGAAGGTATGTCCAAAGAAATTCACCATCAGCACATTCCGCCAGGTATGTTTCTGATTTTAAATTCTCTAATGGTGATCATTCAAGTGATTCATGGAAATCAAGATCTGTAAGAAAACAAAATCAAACAAATCCATTTTTGCATAAGCAAAATAGTCAACAAAACCAATTTTTGAAAAATAGGTTTAGAAATGACTATGACAGATCTTCCATGAATAATTCTAGACGGGTGTCCAAACCAAAGCATTCCTTTGGTCCCACACAAAAACAGTTGTGGAGAAAAACACCTGTTAAGATTCAAGATGAGCAACGTGCTTCATCAATCGATGGTCCACCAGAAGATGCAATTTATCAAGAAGTTACCTATATTGATGATTTCGGACAATCCAAGACCGCAATGGCTTGGATTTCACCCTCTAACTAATTTGTTAGTGTGTTAGGGACAGTTATGGAGGCCGGTCAAACAAAGAAAAGAAGACCGTGGCTGATCCCTTATCATGACAAGATACCGAATCTTGTTCATGATGTCTTCGATGCAACTGACACCAAATGGAGTTGGAAACAAAAAGGAATCATTGAAGGAACTTTTAAAACATTTTCAAAAATCAAACAATGATGGCGGTGCAAGAAACAACCGATGTTTCATTTCGTCTGTTTAGATTAAGTATATTGCATGCACTCTTCATACGTTGATAACATATCTGCCATTTCCTTTTCATTAAACTTTCAATTTTCGTAGAAATTTAAAAGTTTAGGGGGAGAACTCATAATTAAAAAAAAATGATAAAATCAGAAAAATCCAAAAATATGTTGAATCTACTTGCACGTACATGAGAAATGATAGTACACTAGAGTTATTCAACGCATCATTTTAAACAATAAAGACTGAAGCGTGAAAATTGATGTGCGAGACAGCTCAGACAATTATACTGAACAAGTATATTCTATGATGATTTAACTAAATTCTAATGAGTTTTTGTGGTTGAAACGTCTTAGTGCATGTGAAACGTTTATACAAATCAAATAGATATCTTGTGACGCAACGATATACATCGGGTAATGATGCAATCTATTTAGTGTGATGAACCGCATCGTGAGCTTCTTTGTTGTGGTATCCACAGACCTAAAGTCTCACATGAAGTCTCTTTTGAGCTTCAAGGTGCAGCAAAAGATTCCCAAAGATGGAACAAAAAGAGTCCCAAATGTGGACCGTCACCAATCAAATTCCAAAAAAAAGAATTCAGAAGATTCCCAAGGGGAACAACAGGAAAAAGAAAAATTCCAAAAAGGAAATCAAAAGAAGTCCCAAAGTGGACCAAATCCAAATAGAACCCAAATTTCACACTGTTTATGATTGTAAGTGACCTGGCGTGTTGATTTGTTCTCAGGATATTTAGATGAGGTGTATAACTTTCTAATGTGCAAAGTATGGGTCACTCAAAACTTATTCTTAATCAACCTAATTGATCATCAAGAATAGAAAAAGTAAGTGTGTCACTTCGAGCTAATTGATTTGTTCAACAATTCATCACTCAATTACTTCACAATTCAAATATCTATTCTCAAAACTGCAAAACATGTGTTGGATTAATTGCTGGTATGATCTCATTGCAGGTTAAAGATTCAGAATGTAAAGAGAAATTTCCAAAATATATCAAAAACATTGAAAAAATTCAAAAAGAACAAAAAGATTTTCTTTTTTTATTTTTCTTCTGTTTTGGCAGTTTAACATGCGTTATTGATGTAGGAGTTGTTCATCAAGCAATATCTCATCCAATTGAGAACTTAATCTTTACATTGATGATAAATGCACATTACTGCCTGAGTTTTAATGTTTTTCTTTGAGTTGCAGGAATAGTTTCCATTGCAGAACAAGCTTCCACGCGACTTGAAGATGTTCCTGTTCAAGCCTGATTCCAGTCCAAAGATCTCCAAGTAAGATTGCTGAGTGTTAAGAATCCTCCTCTTAATATCTCATACACAGATCCCGTTAACCTCTAAAGCAAAAGTTGAGGGGGAGTATTCTAAGTCAAAGAAGTCTTCATATTCTACTTCAACCGTTGAAGAAGATCCTGTTGCTGATATATAGATTCACCGTAATCTACTCTCTGCTTATTTCTTTCCATAGCCTCTGATGTTACTCAAAAGGGAGAGAAGGATGCAGATTGCTTGTTGAAAGACAGGGTTTTGACAGCATCTTCTTAGGGGGAGTACTGTTGGGTCCTCTTGAAGATAATGCATACCAAAACTTTAAGTTGCTCTCTATACTCGCCACATGAAGATTTAAGCTGATATGTCAGATTTGTAAAGTGTCATCTTAGGGGGAGTACTGTTGGGGTTATTTGAAGATGTCACTTTCCAAATATAAGCGAGTGAAGATATCGAGCATCATCACGAGCAAGCACAGGTGAAGACGTTCATAATTTGTATTTGTCTTAGAATATTTGTGTAATCGTTTCGTGCTTAAATGCGCGTTTGTGCTTAACTGCACGTGGTTAGGTTACATTGTAAGGTGAATGGTATAGACTATAAATACCATCACCTAGGTCATTTGTTAAGTGGGAGTTGCCTACATTTCATTCCATATCCTTTGTAACCTCTCTCTTGATCTAATACAATCCATCTATTCATATTATCATAATCTTCATCATACCTTGCATTGATCTTCATGAACATTCAAGCATCAATACGTGATCAGTGAGTTTCCGCATCATTGATCGCAAACAACATCATCAAACAATCTCAGATCTAGATCCTAGCTCGGTTCGTCTAGAACTATCAATTGAAGTTTGGTATCCAAACCAAACTCAGCAGCTTATCTGAAGCAATCCTTTGCTTTCCATTGTTAACTTCCTTACGCTTCCTATCATTTCTTTACATTCTTTTGAACTTAGAGTCATAGCAATCATGTTTTTCCTTTCACAGACGATATTATAGTTGGAAGTCATAGTCGATCAAAATTTTCATCCATCGTCTTTGGCGCATATTAAGCTCCTTTTGCTCGAATACTTGCTTTAAATCCTTCTGGTGTGAATATACGACAAACCTTATGTCGTGGAGATAGTGTCACCACACCTTTTAACGCAAACACCATCACACCTAACCTTTAGGTCGTGTTCTGCGTAACTCATTCGCCTTTTGTTTTCCAAAAACTTAAGCGATCACCTCATTCAGGTACATAACTTAAACCCATAGCATCATCGTTACCTTCGGGTAATGCAAGTACATGTGTACTGCTTAACTTTCTTTTCAATGTCTCAAACACTGCCACTTGATTGAGACCTTGTTTAAACTCCACTCTTTTTCATGGGAGTGCGATTGATGATTTAGCACTTGGAGAAAACCTTTCCAAATTTCAGGTAGCCTCTAGCTAGTCCACGAAGTCTTCAGATTTCTGTAGCTGTCTTATAGGCATTTTATTTCATTGCTGCTTCTATCCTAGAAACGTCTACCTGAACTCCTTTGTTATCAATACAAATCCTAACACTTGGAATTTCCATAACCAAAATTCACACTTTGAGAATTTTGGGCATAATCTTTATTTTCCTTAGAATTTCTAAGAGCATCCTCTAATGTCCTCCGTGCTCTTTCTTAGCGTAGAAATACACTAAGATGCTACTACGGACTTGTCCAATATGATTCGCATACTTGGTTCTACAAGTCCTTGAAAAATGCATAATATAGGTTAACCTAAATGGTCCTATCTTGTTCTGGAACCATTCCTTGGTACATCAGCTTCTCAAACCTTCACTTGATGATAGTCACGCCACATATCAATCTTAAATACGTAACTTGATTCTTGTAGTTGCTTGTACAAATCGTCAATACGTCGTAAGGGATCCTAGTTCTTGAGCGTTCTTTTTATTCAAATGTTGGTAATCAACACACATCCGTATTGGACCATCCTTCTACGTCACGAATAAGATCGGAGTTGTGCATGGTTCCAAGCCGCTACGTGACTCGACTTGTCGATTCGCGCGAAGCTGCTTCTTGTAAGTCTTCTGGGAAATGTTGGGGCATCGCGCCATCTCTAAGACGTCGCTAATATCTCTATCTTTCATAACATTGGGTACAACATGTAGCCCACGTAACTCGTCATAAGTACTTACGAGGAGTACTTGTCAGCTTTAGTCCTCAAGACTATCTTTGTTGGATTCATGCAGGAGGTGGTCCTCACTTTCTGCCTTCTGATCGTTCAGCACCTCGATCTTTAACGACTTTTATTCATATTTTAGGTTTGTCGTATGTATCGACAAAAGCCCATACCTAGAACTACATCGAATTTTTCTAGGTTCATAGGAAAATAGTTCTAGAGGCATATACTACTTATCTATCTTGTGAAGAAAATTTCAATAAGGAAAACTATAACTAACTTAGTCATCAAAGAGATAAAAGTAATGGACACAAGATTACTATTCAACTACTATTCGCACGTAGGTTGAATAGTATATTAACATAAGCGTAATTATCATAGAACAAACGTATAACCACCTTATCGTGGTCTATGGTCTACTTGGTTCTCATCAGAAAAACCATGACAATAATCTTTAGGGTGTTCATGCCCTTAACTTGGCTAGCTAGGGTAGCCATCATTCTATCTTGGAACTTAGGGTAGTTTTGCTTTTAGTGTGTCCATACTATCTCATTCATTACATCCACTAACAACTTAAGTGGTCTCCATCTCTTTGATTCACCACAAAGCGTTAGCAGTTGCCTTTAGATGGTCGATCGTATAGCGAAACATTGTCTTAGCCCTAGACCAATTCTTCTTCACTCTTCCATGTCGCTCGCCTTCTTCACGAACATCTTTTGTAACACCAGTGATAATCTCAAGCATCATTGACTTAATTATCACAATGATCTTCCATTGTAGTTCGACATCGCGTTCGGCTTCTCTTACCTTATATGTCGAGGGAGGGTTTTGCTTAACTTTAGATGAACTATCTATAAGCTTAAACTCAAATAGACTCTCCCCTTAGTCCCTTCTGATGGATTATTTTGGGTAGCGATCACAATCGTCCTGCCACCTTCTTTAGCCCTTTGATATTTCCAATTTCAAATGGATTATTACTGGCCACGTAATAATTATAAATAAATTCAGGTCTCTAGCGTGTCTGCAAGTAATAAGGTCTCTTACTAAAGACTATTATATCCTAGCGAACACGCGTCATTCACAAATCAAACAAGACTAATCATAGAGTCGTCAAAAGCGACTATTGATAATAATCATGGCGACTATTCTTCATGGCCTTTGTAAGTTCCTCACGTTCACGTCTTCTGAAGCACTCACGTTCCAGTTAAGATTCGATCCGTGAAACTTCCTCCTAGTACTAGTCTTGGTGTTGGATCTCAGTCTCATGCATCATGATTCGTCACCTGTAACGTCCTGGTTGCTGTCGTTTTTCTTATACCCCGCTTGCTCCTAAGTATCGTCAAACTAACAATACGAGCTAGAATCTTATTTTCATCCTAAGCTTCTTCCGCATCATATAGGGTGTAGGTAGGAAAGTTCATTGGTACCTTAAAATTCTCCATAGTACCAATACAGATTCTCTCCTGCCTGCTGATATGCGTCTCCTTTCCATATCCTTATTCTTTCACGTCTTAATACACATCTTTTTCCCTTTTCCTTAATCTTGAACTCATCTCTCGACAAGGTGACTTCATCACCCTAGTAGATACCAAACAATAGTAAAGTATCCAAACAAAAGAGATGACTTAGGCCTTCGAGCCTATCTTGAATTTCATTCAGCTTGGTGGTCACTCACGGTGTCGAAGATGACTTGTTTCATTCAAAACATTCCCTTGATAACAATTCATTTCCCTTTTCAGACACGTTCATATAAACCTCATAATATATTAGTACAAATATATATAACATATGCAATACTCATGCCTAATTCCTTCGCATCTTTCTGACGAGGTTTCTAAGTCAATCCATACGACAGTGAGGATTATCATGCTCGCACAAAGATAACTTGAAAATTACGTTGATCAGGCGCTCTTGTCTCATTATCTTAGGCGTTCAATCAAACAATCACTTATCATACTTCTCCACTTTCCTAGGGCATTCCTATCTTAAGAGGTCGTTTCAGCCTATCAGGTTAGAGCTTAAGGATCTGCGTGACCCTTAATTCGCTAAAACCTTTGGCTCTGATACCAACCTGTCACACGCCGACTCCAGGGCCCGACACGTTGCATAATATCAGCCAATCAAATAAAATAATCAACATTACAGCGGAAGTCTTTCGTAAATAAGACCACGAAATGTCAACCCAATTTGAACTTTTTACAATGTCACTAAGTAAAACTACCTATACAAGGTAACTATCTAAGGACACTGCTCCCAGGTGTCCAAATCGGGTACTAGCTCCTATGATGAGAGCATCAATCATCTGGTCCTAGCTAGGCCTCTTCGACCTAGCTAACGCCCTTGGGCGTTCCCTGTACCTGCATCACGAGCTAAAAGATGTCAACAACAACGTTGTTTGTGAGTCGTAACCAATGAAGTAAGACATGTAAAACATTTAGACATCATTCATTCATATATGTGTGTGGTGATAAGTTATCTACAAGTCAACTCCTCATTACGCCACTTAGTGACGTCATCTGACGTAATGCCTGTTAATATGTATACCGCATACAGGATTATCTAAGGCACCTATATGGCAAATCTATGCCATAACATTTCATAACATCCCGGGCATCGGGTGCCTTTCCTGTTACGAGCAATCAGTCTACCTAATTGGATCTAACTAGACGCATACATATCCCGAGGCGGGGCCGGTAGTTCTCGAAGATCAACCCCCAGAAGCCCTGCCTTAATGACTTGCCCTGTGGCATGTAGCCGCCATCCCGAATAATCAGGATGACTCGTCAAGAAACTTATTACCACGGACCAACTCACATAACAACCGGACGAACCTGGAGTTGAGATGCGTTGATCACCAGGTAGCGATCTACTTATAACCACATACATATTCAATACATTTAAAACATTTCATACAAGCTCGGATACAGCCCCGAAATCATAAAACATATAAAAGGGGGCGGTTAGACTCACCTTGTGCAGTCTAGGTATCACAAGCTGACAGCTAAGTGGATGACTAGTGCAACCCTGTACATTAATCACATCATCAGAACACATTCCTTCTGGAATGTTTCCACCGGCTTTTCCTACCGGTTGGCAATCGCTTAAGTCACGTTGTGACTTAGCAATGACTTGGGCCCTTAATCAAATCATCTCACTCGGAACGCTCTAGCGTTCGAGTCAGGGTTTTCGTACACTAATAACATCGATCCTAGTTAGAAAAGTCATTTAATAAAACCATTGCATTTTCACAATGTTTTATCGTTCTCATTTCATTAAACCGTCGTTCTCCTAGTAAAGCTTATTAGTATTTACTAGTGAGGTTTAATTCTAAAAATCTTGGTTTACCCTTAAACCAATCATACTCATAAATAATTAGGCGAAGGTTTCTATGACCTTTCCTAATAAATTTGGCAGCGTTTCGACTTGTCCATTTATCGATCCCGCTCTATCTCGAGCAATCTAACATCGCTTATAATGACTAATCTAGCATTCTTGTTCGCTTTTCCAAAACGAATATTCATCCGACCTTGGATCTTACGTATATCCTCATCTCAACCAACATCCCACACAACCAAATTTCCTGTTTTCAACATACAAACTGTTACAAACTGATCAGAGTCCTTTGGTGGACATGTTCACCTATGTTTCCTTCCGGACCTCTGATTGTAATTTCCTTCGGTGGCCATGTTCACCTATGTTTCAGGAACTTACAGTCCAAATTTCGTCACCAACTAACGGTCGGATCTCCGAGAAAGTGACGATCTTTGAGACTGTATTTCTAGTGACGGAAATCCGATCAGTCTCGGTTTTCAACATAAAAATCGTACCTCTGGGTAAGATCTTCTAAAACTGAACGGTAGATGTGAGCATCCATGTGTTGGTAACAACATATCCAAATTTCACACATATCCAACGGCTAGATCTTCCAAGATCCTTCCTAGAATACTGTTGTGTTTTCATGAACAAAACATGCAACGTGTTTCAGTCTTTCTAGGACAATTTCACGACTTTAAGGAAATATTGAGGCTAAACGGAGCTTACCATTGCGTTCGGGACGTCGAGAATAGGTTCCGGGGTGAAAACGGAGTTTCCGACCGTCGTCGGACCACTGCGGACCGCCACCGTACCACCGCCGGCCGCCACCGGACCGCCATCGGCCACCCACCAGCTGATCTCTCCCTTCTCTCTACTCTCTCACACCTTAAGTGTGTTTTTTTATGTTGCAAATGAGAGAAGGAGGGGTGAACTCCTATATATAGTGAGTTTGGTGAGCCGGTTGCTCACACCGCGTCATCCGGTACTGCGTACGAACTCAATTCTTTTTGCGTTTTAGATGTCATTTCCTGAAAATAATATCACTTAACTAAATAAATATTCTCGAGATATTTATTTCGTTAGATATTACGCATTCGGGGGAAACTAGCTCGGTACGCGTTTACGTCGCGTATTCAGTACGTTTAGCCGTTTCAGACGTTAACAGATATCGTACCTCTTTGGTACGGAAATTCAACCCGTACCCCCTCGGGTATTCCACCCGTTTGTTGCGGGTGTTTTAATCCTGCAACTCATTCCTTGGCACGTACCTCGTGCTATGCGGGTATCCTTACCCGCATTCCCTTCGGGTTTTCAACCCGTTACCCATCCTAAACTAATGAGAGGGGAAACGCTATTTACCTCGTCGACCGCCGTTCATTAGTCGCGTAGAACTTCCACGACCACCTTTCTTCTATCGGGCAGAACCTCAATGTCTACCGTTCTTCAATCGGGCAGAACCTCGACGCCCGCTAAGCGATCTTCATGCGACCGACACTTGAAGGAGCGTTTCGACCCAGGGTACCGGACTTACCGCGATCCCGAAGAAAACTACGGCTCTCTCTCTCTAGAAGTTAGAGAGAGAAAGCACAAGTGAGCAAAGGTGAAGGAGGGGTGCACCTCCTTTTATAGGCTGGGATTGCCTCCTACGCGATACGCGCAGGGCATACCCTCCACTTGCGCGTATCGCGTAAGTGGAGTGGTTTTGCAAAAACCACGCGCGATACGATCGACGTGGTTCACTCGCACCCAGGTTTCCTCCTCTGACGCGATACGCGCAGGCCAAGGCTATTCCTTACGCGTATCGCCTAGCCTAGCCTAACATTTCATTTTTATTTTATTATTTTTAATAATAAATTGTTCCCTTAGGGGTCGGGTGTTACAAGTAGATACTTCATGTTCAGCTACAGAAGGACCAACTTCAGTAGGAATGTCAACAACTTCAATTTCCTTTACAGTTTCTGTTTGAACCGGCTCATCCTGAGCAATATCCTCGGTTCGTGCCTTCTTTTTCAATGTGTCCGCCTCTGTAATCTCAGGCACAGCATCAAGCTTACGTTTTCCCTTCGCTTTTTCAGATGCAGCAACAACCGCAGCATCATCGGGAATAAGGACAGGTGCTTCAGTTTGTTCAGTCACTTTGGTTGATCGTCGTGATCGTGTGTAGTAAACTGAAATTTCCCTAGGAGCATCAAACACTCCAACGTCTTCTGTTGCTCCTGAAAATCAATATATCCGTGCTATAATGATTTAGATCGGATCACAAACAAATGATACCACTAGATCTAGCAACAATTGATTGTGATTAATGACCAAAACTCAAATAAAACATAATAACCCAATAAGAATAAGTTGATTAAGAAGGTAATTAGATGAAGTGGATTGAAATAGATGCAACAAAGATATAATCCAAACAATTCCTTGATCAGATTCAAACTCAAGATCAATGTGTGAAATGTATTCAATAAAGTTCCCTAGAGTTGTGTACAAAATAACCCTAACAAACTATTTATACAGATGCTAGTGTCGCAAGCAGTGTCGCATAGGCACTTACTAACAAAACTAACTAACTATTACAACGAAACCAAAATACGACTAGTCAATTACAATAAACTCCAGCCTTCGTATAGGCAATACTCCCCCTAGGGAGGTACTTCATCTGTCGGATCTTCGGGTTAAGCTCCAGCCTTCGTACCTTCCAATAAGTCAGTCAATTCACGTACATCTTCTCTCAGATCCACCTGCTTTTGCACTATCTTAGCGACTTGCTTAACCTCCGATCTGATTCCTCGAGCTCGATTAGCTACCCTTTCAAATAGGCAGCTTCCTTCTTCGTCTCATCTCCGGCTCCAAATCTTATTGGGTTCTCGCATAGTATCTTCAAGTCATCATCCGAGAAACCGAAGACTTCCATTGGATCAAATAATCTCCATTCCGTTCCATCCTTTACACGCACAACCGCCTCCACCGTTTGGTTTTCGTAAAACCACTTCTCGAACTCCTGCAATCTTGACGGGCTCGGATCGGGTACCCTCAATCTCAGAACTGTCTTGATTGGCTTCAGTTTCAAAACAATCTTTCCTTTTCCCGTTACCCAGTCTAGGTCTTTCTTCGACCTCTTTCTCTCAAGCTTGTTAAAACCAAAACTCTCAAAGTTGTCCTTCAAGCCAGCCTGAATCTCATCCTCTAATAATTTCGCACGATCACTCTGATGTGCGTTAATCAGTGGAAGTATAGCCAACCGCCTCAAGTCCCATTTCGGGAATGTCTTAAAGTGTTTACGGTTGCTGACATAGCTAATACTGCCCCCTCTCCTCTTGATCATGAATTTCTTCAAATCCAGACTAAATTTCCAACTAAAAATCTTGTTATCTGTATCTTTCGAGGTTGGGGCATCAATGTTCTGGAATAAAGGCGTTACGGTTTCTAGTTCCTCTACCTTCCTGAAACAGTCAGATTTGTCAAGCTGGAACACGTCACCCTCGATTCCACTCCTCTGTGCCACGTACTCCATTTGTTTTTCATCAACTTCATAAAATTCCGGCTCGGAATCATAATCTACCAACTGTTCCTCCTCCTCTTCATCCACCAACTTCATTTCATCTTTCTTCTCTTTATCGACCACAACTTCATCTCCCTTCAAGTCTGTATCGATATCGAAGCAGAAGTCATCAGTAACCTCTGCTTCTTTGAATGTACCGCTCCCTCCTTCACCGATAAATCCACCAAAATCTTTACGACTTGTGCCTGTTTGAACCATTTCTTTCAGTGTCGGATACTTCGCTATGCTCACTAACTCATTTATCTCAGCTTCAGTCTCAGTATTCCCGACCTTCACCTCCTTTTTGACTTCATTTAGTTCCAGCAACAACTTCTTGATTAAAACTTGTTGATCCAACACAATCTTCCTCAAGTCCTCCATTTCCAATTCTATGTGCCTATCGCGTTTCTCAACATTCATCAACTTGGTTTTGACCATGCTCAGTTCGTTCGCGAGTGACGTATTCAATCCTCGAATCACGTCCTCATCCAGCCCAGCACCCCCTCTCTTCTTAGTTTTCTCTTGAAAGTCACCGGCACACTTTCTGAGGCTGCTGGCTGCTTTCCCTTTGCCTTCTTTCGCCTTACATCAGTATCAGACTCAGTTTGGGACGGTGATCGATCAGAAGTCTTCCTTTTCTTCTTACCCTTCGATTTAAATATTTCCCCTCAATCTCATCGGTATCCTCCTCGAACGGGATCGGCTTCTTTCGGACATACTTCTTTCTCTTTCGAATATCATCTTTTATCTCTTCTCTCAACACCTCAAACCTCTTTTCCTCGCTAACCTTCAGCTTTTCAATATATTCCCATATCTCATTAGTGTACATATTTCAGAAAAGATAGGTTATCTTTCCCGAAATGTCATGCCTAGGTGCGGAACAATCAGCAAAAATTCGCACGTTCATTGGAGTTAAAACTAATACGTCTCCCAGCTTCTCCAAGTTTGGCTTTAAGTGGTTGATAAAAGTCTATACAAATCTTGGGTATAACAACCACTTATCCTTCAGAGCAGAGGAAATGTTCTCAATCATATAACCGAAAATCATTTGAGGGATATTTGCCTTATCGCCTCGACACAAGTTTAGCATTGCCCTAGCCCACTCAACGTTTAATCCATCAGTTCCTCCTTTTCTGTGATCAAGACACACAATTATCACGTGGGCTATAAACCTCCATTCCTTTGATAGAAAGGATTTCTTGATCTCCCGACGCTCCAAGAAGTAAGTCCCTTCATAACCCATCTCCAAGAATCCATTGTGCAGGTCAATCGTTTCAGCAAGACAGGGGACCCGACGTCACGTTCTAACTTTAGGATCTTGGCAATTGTAACACCCCGATTTTTATGGTAAGCTATCTTTATGTGATTATGTTTATATAGATGTGCATTTAAATGGTTATGATTAAAATGATGTATGACGCTTATGATATATGCTATGATTATGATAAATGTGATGATTATGAAAAGTATAATGAAGAACGAAAATGATTATAAATGTATGCGTATGTAAAACGTGATGACTAATTACTTGGTAATTAGAAAAAGGAAGGATTAATGAAGAGGTTATGATGTAATTATGGGCCATTAAGGGTGAAAGAATGAATTAGGCCCAAAATGGTAAGTAGATTAGTTGAGAAATTTACCTAAAATAGCCTAATTAACTAATTAAGGCCCAAAGCCCACCTAAAACCCTACCCCAAACATGGAAACCCTACTATTTAATCACCATTTCCAGCCACCATCCTCCACTTCACCATCACAACAACACAAACACACACACTCAAACCCTAATCTTTGAAAGAAAACTAAGGCAAGAAAGAAGAAAACCAAGATTTTTGTGAATCAAAGGGTTGATTTGAAGTTTAAAGGTGTTAAACAAGAATTTTGGACGTAAAAAGTTTGAGATTTGGTTGAAAACAACAGGTGATCAAGGTAAAACAACCCCCTAAAACATGTTTTCATAACACAAAACAAATCTGGCCTTTAATGGAGTTTTTAAGTTTTTCAAAAGTTTCAAAGAAATCAATAAAGCTTGCATTTTTATGGATAAAATCGTGGAAAAAGCTTAGATTTAGTCATATAAATGATAAACCAAGGTTTTGGACGTAAAAAGTTTGAGATTTGGTTGAAAAACAAGAATTTTGGGTTGAAAACGAGCTGTAACAGCGTTCTTGCGACACTATGATGACTTGATTTCTGGGCGTGTGTCGGTTGTGTTTGCGACAATAGTTTAAGTCCCAACGAAAGTTGGGCAAGAGGCTTGCGACACTGCAAGTGGAGGTGTTGCTGAAGCAGCATGCGACACTGTCTGCGACACTGCTTGCGAAACTAAGAAAGAAATGACGATTTTTCATAATAACTTAAATGCAGATCGTACAACAATACCACCACCGTAATCTCGCCCAAACAAGCAAAGATTACCTAAGGACCCGGTGAGTTCTAGAACTCACTTTCGTTTCGTTTTAAATACTTTTTGAGGCTAACATGCATACCGATATACTTATACGATCACCCTACGGGTTGACTAAAAGAAGACTATACGATTGAATACGTGTTGACTAAATGAAGACTATACGATTGAATACGTGTTGACTAAATGAAAGGAATGTATAATGGTAGAAATAGAGACAATAATCCGGTTGGGGATTTATAATACTAGTGAAGAACCGATGTATCGGTAGACTCCATGAGAGTCGAAGAGCTAAGATCCGGATGGGGGTTATAAAACCAGTGAAGATATCATGTAAATACCGGTAGACTCCATGAGAGTCGAAGAGTTATGATCCGGCTGGGGAATTTAATACCAGTGAAGAACCGTTATATCTGTAAACTCTGTAAGAGTTGTAGTTACGTATTAGATAATGATACTACATATGTGTAATACAAGGAAGATATGAAGCGTACTAAATGACTTTACTTTTAAAGCTAGAACTCACTCAGTGTAGCTGACTTTTGTATGCATGTTAGATTGATGTGCAGGATTGAAGATTTAGAGAGCTGCTTGGCGAGGGCTAGAGACTGGTGGAAGACTGGCATTGAAGAAAAATACTTATGGAATTAAAATTTTCATATTTGTAATGCTTTAAGTAGTTTCTAAGACAATTTAAGGATAATGTAATGGTGTTTTAAACAATTATTCCGCTGCTTTTGAAATTTTATTCAATATATGATTGTTTTATGCTTATGAATGCCAACTGTGATGCTTGTCGAAAGACGGGCGTTACAGCAATCAAGTCAACAGTAAGTACAATATGCTCCCCCATAACAGTAGCCCTAATCTCCCCTAGCTCAGCATTTAGATTATACGTGGCAGACTCCCAAAAATCTCGTATATGTTGCTGATCCATGACTGGATCATGCGTGACTGCAAATAAAATCGGCGAAGCCTTCAGCCAGGAAATTGCGTCTCTAAAACCTACTGACTTCGGGTCCTTATCATTGAGATAAGCGACCACATTTGACCGCTTGTCGAATTTCGTCGGCGGAGGAGGCTTCGGTTCCATATTATAAACCTGAAACATAAACCGGAAGTTGATTAGTTAATAAAGAAAGAAAATATAAAAAGTATATCAAAGAAAAATAAAATAAACACAAAGAAAAAATAAAAGAGAGAGAAATGAAGAAAATAAATTAATAAGAATAATAAAAAATAAAAAAAATAGAATAAAAAAAATTGAAATTTGAAAGCTAGTTTCGCAAATTTGCGACACAGCAGTGTCGCATATTCATCGATAGTGTTGTTTCGCAACTGCAATCGACACTACACTGTCGCAACACTTAATACTTCCGATACTACCAACTATGCATGGGCAGCATAACATTGGTAGCGTCGCAAACATAGTTTGAACTTTCGTTCAGTGTCGCAAGATGAACAGGTAGTGTCGCAAAACGAAGTAAACCAACAGTCACTGTGACACCCCGCCCGGCGGCGGAAAACACCGGGCGCGTCAAGTGGGTTGGATATCAAAAGTACAAAGCACATGGCATCTAAGAAATATATTTTAATATTATTAAGCATTCAATGTTGTGACGTAACAGGCAATAAATAGTCTTAAAAACAGGAAATAAATCCGGAAACAGGAACGTCATTGTTTTTATTATTTTCTAGGTCCATGGCATCCTACGTGTCAAGCAACCGAAACAACTTCAAACGCCACCTGAAATATGATTAAAATAAGTTAGCTACGAGAATAGCTAGTGAGTAAAAACACAGTAATTAATACATAGTATGAAATCCGAGATCATTAGAAATATGTTGCGCAAGCTCATGTGTATAGCAATTTGTCATATTACACAACCGTGACCATAGAATCACATAGAAACAAGAAACATATACCCCGCAGGGTAACTTTTAGCAACGGGTCATGAGAACCACTCATGTTACAATTAATGATAACTGTCGTCTAACCGTCATTTAACCGTCCTTTAACCGTCAATTTAACCGTCTCGATAAATCAGTTATCAATAATTGTTTTAGCATCTAGAGGCATAGCAACATAGTAACAAGTATCATAGGATAGTATCTAGTAACACATAGAATCAACAACAAGAATCGCCGGCATCACATCACCTAACGTGCCATAAAGTGTAGGTGGGTTTGTCAGACCGTTAGCGCTAACATCGTACCGGTGGAAATTACGTAATAATACAACTACTTTTAACTACCACATAAGATTGCATCAAGCGGCCGACAAGATTAACATATTATATGATCTCATTTGAAAATAGAATCAAAAAGAAAAGAAACCGTAGTTTAGTAATAAGAATCATATTTCAGTCCCAAAGCAAAAATAGTAAAATGGGAAGTGAGTTTACTCACCTGAACAATAACGATAATAGCAACGCAAGAAAGTAACTAGAGAGAATCGAGGATTGCCCAGATATTAGAATCACCTAATTAACCGGGAAAACCTAATTTAGAAACGAAGCAAGTAACGTAATAACTAGAATCAAGAAACTAGAACTTCTAGGGTTTCGGATTTGGGAATTTAGGGTTTCAAAATATAATTGGAAAAATTTAGGGTTTTAACATACCAATTGGGAATTAGGGTTTCAAAATATAATTTGGGAATTTAGGGTTTTAACGTATCAATTGGGAATTAGGGTTTCAAAATATAATTTGGAAATTTAGGGTTTCAAAGTATATATTTTTATAATAATCAATTTCTAGTTTTATAATTGGTATAATATTTGTACACAATTTTAAGAAATATATATATATATATATATATAACTTAGAAGTAAGGGGTTAAAAGGTAAAAATTAAATAGAGGTGGTCAGTGGGACTCGAACCCACGACCAAACGCGCCACAACCCGTAGCACTATCCGCTGGACCAGGCGCGCTTTTTGGTTTTTAATCTGATTGTCAATAGCTTTAACGTTTTCAACCCAAGAACACCCATTTCATACTACAAGCCCTAGAACAAGAAAATCCCAAATTCGTTTGAATCAGATAATCAAACCCGAATTAAAGATAGGGCTTTTAATCCCCATTAAATTTCGAGCATTTTGACATATTGAACTTACTTGGATTCGATCAGATTGAGACGATGAAGATGAAGAATAAGAACACGACGGCTTGGATTTTGAAATGATATCTAGGAGCTGCTACAATCCAATTCAACCTCCAGATTTCGTCCACGTGATGAGGCGAATGGAACCCCTATATGAATTTCAGTTTTAATCACGGTTTTGATGGCTACCCGCTGATGAACATGCTTGGTTTAAAATGAAATCACTTACAGAATATAGATGATTGATACCGGAAACAGAAGTTGTAGATGGCTTAGACGAGTAAGAAGGAATGTGCAGATGGATTGAATTGCATTTTGGTTAACGGTTCGATGCCGAATGGTTTTGAGTTTAGTGTGAAAAGAAAATGGCAATTGAATGAATGATTTGGATCGATTAGGTTCAATTAACTGTTGGAATTGATTTCGAGACACCGAGAGAACGTATGGAATTGAATGGAATCATCAATTTGATACGTTAATAGACGATTGATAAAGTGGGTTTTGATCCGATTTTTTGATTAAGAATTTGATCGATCTTTAGGTGATTAAAGGTCGATTATGTGTTCGAAACATGCTTAGGATAGTGTTAGGATGATTTCGTATAGATTTGGTTAGTTGTAGTATGTTAAAAACGGGTTTTTGAGTCTCGCCGGAGATGAACATTTTTCGGCCAATCTGGCCGGAGTTGCTGTTGCCGGAAACACGGGGGGGGGGGGGGGGGGGGGGAAGGCTGGGTTTAAAACGCAATTTACACAATAGCCCCTGCACTTGGTTTGGTTCTATCTTTTGCTCAAAACTTTTAAAACAAGTTTTAATATTTACAACATTGGTCCAAAGTTAGTTATAAATTATAACAACGAACTAATTTACCGAGTTGAGACGGAGTAAGTATTTAAGCGACGATTATACATGTTTAGCTCGATGGTGACATTAAACATCTTTATTTAAATAATTTACTATCGAAACATTACATTTACAAATAAAAGAGTACGGGTACATTTAAGGATAGAACTTCGGGCTCGAGCCGGGTCATTCGGGTTTGGTTCCGGGGCAGATGTCACAGTCTCCCCTCCTTAAAGGAATTTCGTCCCGAAATTTGCTCAAACCGAAGTAGTTGAAGCTGAAGCGAAGAGATGCGGATATTTTGCCTTCATTTGGTCCTCGCGTTCCCAAGTGAATTCGGGTCCACGCTTAGACTCCCAACGAACCTTAACGATCGGTATCCGACTCCGCTTGAGTTGCTTGACTTCTCGATCCATAATTTCTAATGGTCGCTCAATAAATTGCATGGATTCATCAATTTGGATCTCGTCGAGAGGCACGATAAGATTTTCATCAGACAAACACTTTTTCAGATTAGAAACGTGAAACACGGGATGAACACCACCCAATTCCTCAGGCAGTTCCAACTCGTAAGAAACTTTCCCGATCTTTTTAAGAACCTTGAACGGGCCCACATATCGGGGAGCTAGCTTTCCCTTTTTGCCAAAACGGAAAACTCCCTTCCATGGAGACACTTTAAGTAATACCATATCACCGATTTCGTACTCCATAGGCTTCCTCTTTTTATCAGCATAATACTTTTGCCGATTTCGGGCTGCTAGAAGATTCTCTCGGATTTTTCGGATCTTATCGGTGGTCTCCTGAACCATCTCTGGCCCAGTAATCTGAGAATCACCGACTTCGGTCCAACATAGAGGAGAACGGCATTTACGACCATATAGAGCTTCGAACGGTGCCATATCGATGCTAGAATGATAACTGTTATTGTACGAGAATTCGATCAACGGAAGATGAGCATCCCATTTACCTTTGAAGTCAATAACACAAGATCGAAGCAAATCCTCGAGAGTTTGAATAGTTCTCTCGCTTTGACCATCGGTTTGGGGATGATAAGCAGTGCTAAGATTGAGTTTAGTACCCAAAGCTTCTTGAAGACCTTTCCAGAAACGAGACATAAAACGACCATCACGGTCAGAAATAATATCCAACGGAACCCCATGACGACAAACAATCTCTTTCACGTAAAGCTGAGCTCGCTTTTCCGCCGAATAAGTTTCTTTGATTGGCAGAAAATGAGCAGATTTCGTTAACCGATCAATAATCACCCAGATGCTATCATAACCATTTGAAAGAGGAAGTTTAGTAACAAAATCCATGGCGATACTCTCCCATTTCCAAACAGGGATTTCGGGTTGCACAAGGAGACCAGAAGGGCGTTGATGCTCGGCTTTTACCCGTGCACAAGTCAAACACTTAGCAACATATCGAGCGATTTCTTCCTTCATACACGGCCACCAATAGTGGGGACGAAGATTTTTATACATTTTATCTGCACCCGGATGAATAGAATAACGACTTTTATGGTTCTCATCCATAATGAGTTCACGGATAACACCGCGGGTAGGCACCCAGATATGATTCATGTAGTAGAGTAGGCCATCGGTTTTTGTTTCTAACTGTGAATCGGTACCAAGGTTCATCTCATCTCGGAAAGTACCCTCAGAAACAACCATACGTTGAGCTTCAAGAATTTTGGACTTCAGGTCAACACGAAGGGTAGCACAAGAAAGCATGACGTGTTCTTTGCGGCTAAGAGCATCGGCGACGACGTTAGCTTTGCCGGGATGATAGCGAATTTCGCAGTCATAATCGTTTAATAATTCAACCCAACGTCTCTGCCTCATGTTAAGTTCTTTCTGATTCAGAATGTGTTGCAAGCTCTTATGATCGGTATAAACAAGACACTTGGTGCCGTAAAGATAATGCCTCCATATTTTGAAAGCAAAGACTACAGCACCCAATTCGAGATCGTGAGTAGCGTAATTCTTTTCGTGGATTTTGAGTTGTCGCGAGGCATAAGCGATTACTTTACCCCGTTGCATTAGAACACAACCGAGGCCATGCTTTGAAGCGTCACAATAAACAACAAGGTCTTCGTGACCGTCTAGAAGAGTAAGAATCGGAGCATTACACAGTTTGTCCTTTAGGACATCAAACGCTTTCTGTTGTTCGGGACCCCACACGAAAGGTACATTCTTGCAAGTTAAAGCTGTGAGGGGAACCGCAATCTTAGAAAAATTAGCAATGAATCGACGGTAGTAACCCGCTAGACCGAGAAAAGAGCAAATTTCGGTTGGAGTTGAAGGCGCTGACCAGTTTTTAACGGTTTCGATTTTTGCCGGATCCACTTGAACACCTTTTTCGTTAACGATATGACCCAGGAATTGGATCTCCTTGAGCCAAAATTCACATTTAGAAAACTTAGCATATAACTGCTCTTGTTTTAGCCAACTCCAAGTCAATACTTCCGTATAGCAGAGGAGTTAAGCACTTTGACTCAATACATTCTGAGGAATTAACAAGTAACTCACTCAGAGGCTTTTCTGAAGAGCAACACTAGCAGCTTTTTATTTTGTTTTGCTAACTAGAAACTCAATTCAGGGCTAGGGTGTGGGTGATTTGGGATTTTTAGGGAAATCAATGCAAAGATTTGACGCTCTCAACCCATTTTTGATAGGACTTGTAACTTTGTGCAGGCCAATCATGTCAAGGAGATAATCCTTATTGCCGAGCTCTTATTGAATTTAGTTTGATCACAAAATTGCTGTCTAATTGTATTCGGGCTGAGCCTATTGACACATCATAACACAAATCAATATCCTCCTTCAGATGCTTTTCATACAAACCTGAAACCTTCAAAAGACAATTAGAAAATTTTGGACAATTGATATTCAGTACATTCATTTGAGATATTACTCCCCCAAAATTTCTATTTCAGCACAAAATTGAAATTTTTAAAGACACAAGAGCGACCTCAAAAGGATGTGAAAACTTGATCAAAAATACAAGTAAAAATGTTAGGCTCCCCCATTTTTTTTTTGGTTTTTGTTTTTTGTTTTTTTTTTTTTTGTTTTTTTTTTGTGGTTTTTTGTTTTTTTTTTAATCTTTTTTTTTGTTTTTTTTTTTAAACTATCTACAATATATAAAATAGAAATTACTAAAGAAACGCCTTCCATATTACTCTATCAAAAGATTATAAATGAGATATCAAGAAAAATGCAGTGGCTGTGAAAATATATATGTGAAAATCAGAGAAAAATCCAGACTGTGGATAAGATACCAGAACCGTAACCTGTTTGTTCCGCCTCGAATTTAAATGAGGAACATTCTCTGTCAGTAAACCGGACTACTAACAGTCCTCCTGAAATGTTCCTGCACTCATTAACAGATTAGTTAGAAAGGGGAACCCAGGCCATCGTAGTCCTAGGCGTTCCATTTTCATCAGTGTAAGACACATGTTTAAACACACAATGAGTTTTTGTATCACTTATCTTTTCCTCTTTCTTTTTAATTTGCCAAATTTGTTTAGGTTCAAACATTTTCGATTTGAAAGAATTAAATTTGGAAATCATTTTCTGTTTAAGCCCCGAGGAGAAAGAATTTTGTTTTGGTGATGTTGTCACATTCATCTTTGAATCATGTGAAACCGGCTTCACATGAGACGGTAGGGATGGAATGTTCGTCATTCGACCTTTCAAAGATGTATGATTCTTACCTTGAAATTCAAATAAACAAACCTGTTTACCTTTACCAAGTGGAGGATTCTTTCTAGACACTGATCCGGAGAAGCAAACCTGATTGCCTTTACCGTCCGAAATATGTCCTTTTGGGCATTTCTTGAGCACATGATCACCCTTTCCACACTTGAAGCAAGCCTTGAATGGCTTTTGATGCTTGACTGGCCCATGTGGAGTAGCTGGGGGTGGGGCTTTCTTTGAGCTTGATGCAACTTGTTGAGAGACTTGTGGCTTCTTATGTTGAGCAGTGAAAGATGAACAAATCTGTGGCTTCTTTTTCTGAGTTGTGGGTTGTTGGATGGGAGATGAGATCTTCACTTGCTTGTTCTCAAGTCTTTTACAAACTTGAGATATGATGGACAGAGGTGAAGTCTTCTTCTTTTGAGCTCTGGATGGAAGATTGACTTGTCTTGCAGCTGGAAATGAGATCCTGATTTGACTTGATTCAGGTTTTGGAAGCATTTTAGATTTGACGGTTGCAGATGACATCTTGATCTTTGAATCTCCGAGACTCTCCTTTGTCTTTGATTCATCATCTGAACTTGTCCAGTCTTCAATAAGTACCTCTGCTTCCAACGGATCATGATTAATGGGAATTGAGTGTGTTGATGTAGTTGCAGCTTGATGATTAAGTGATTCCTGAATTATCTCTTCCTTCTCACTCTTGACAGGCTCAAACATAGGAATTTCACTTGCTTTAAACTTATCAAAGAAGTTAGAAGTAACAACCGTTACAGGATTAGAAACAACAGGAACCGAGCAATCATTAGCTTGACTGTCAGTACCCGTTTTACTATATCCCATACCAGTCGAAGAATCATAATCATCTCGCACCTCCTTCAGATTAACTCCCTCTAAACCTGCATGCAAACTGTTAGATTCTTGTTCAAACAAATCATTTTTAGGATGAGGTTTTGGTGTAGGTGAATAACACAAAGTGAATGGAGGTGGAAAAACCGTCTGAGCATCTGTGTCATACCCAACCCCATCTTTTACCCTAGCCCCCTTTTGTTTTGAAGCAAGTTCATTCATTTTCATACTAGCAACAGACCACTTGTCAAGTTTGGTTTGAAGTTTTGTGGATTCAAACTGTGCTAATATGAGTCTTTCACTTAAAAGATTTATTTCGACGTTTCTTTCATAAAGATTTCTTTTCAAAAGATCAATTTCAGCCAAAGCTTCATTGAGTTTTACCGAATAAGAAACTTCATTTTTCTTAAGTTCTGTATTTATGGTGGTTAATTCAGCTTGATTTGATAACAAAAGTCTATTAGCTTTATACACACCAAAAAGACGAACTCTGCATGCAGATGAACACATGTCTTGAACTGTCTCATAAGAAAGTCCCATAATGACTTTTTCAACAGCAAGGGCTTTATCGCAGTTGCATACCCTTGTGTTTCTGTTGTGTTCCTCTTCCTTCGCCTTCAGCATCTCTTCATTCTCAGCTCTCTTCTTTCCTTCATCATCTTTCAAACTTTCTTCACATTCCTCTTCACGTTTACTCTTCCCTTTTTGAACATCCACAATCTTTGTCATTAAAGCATAGTTGATTTGACTCTGAACCTCTCCAATCTCAATCTTATCCTCAGTACAAACATTTCTCCCAGTCCTCACCATAAACCGATGTGCTCTCACAGTTAATGATTTTATTTGCCATTTTAAATCCTCTTCTTCCATATCATCATCATAACTAACCTTCAACTTATTTTCTTTCACAGTCTCCTCGATTTCAGCAGGCGAATCGGAATCGGTTACCATCGATTTCAATTTTTCCATCATCTTAAATGGTTTGTAATCAGATTTGCTAATCATAGATGAAATGAGAGCAACATTCGGTGTGTTGGTTTGTGGTTGGATCATTGCTTCAAAAAATTCCTTTCTTTTAATATCCAACTCAAGAGATTTCAACTTGTCGATCACATCCAACAGCTTGTAATCTGAAAACATTTTCTCTTTCTTAAGATTTTTAACATGAAAACTCCATTCTGGTGGAAGGGATTCAAAAAGCCTTTGAATTTGTTCATAATTTGTGAGTTCAGAATCATGCTTCTTCAGGTTACTTGCCACCATCACAAATCGATCAAGAACCACGGGCATCCTTTCATTCTTTAAAACTGCAAAATTATCAAACCGGCTTTGTGCCATTGTGAGATCATCAGATTTAAAGGAGTTAAAAAGTTCTGCATAAGCCATTTTTTTATATTTTAAAAATTTTGCAATTAAATCCCGCTCTTGAAAAATAATATTTTTCAAAAAAAGATTAAATTTCCCAAAAATAATTTTCCCAAAAACTAGGAATATTTCTCCCCCTGGAAAATTACTTTTTCGTTTCACTGAAAACACCCCAAAGAAACTTTCGGTTCAAACAACTCGGCCCAAAGAAAAAATTTGAAATTACCCGGCCACTTGACAAAAAAAAATTTCAACTCAACTTAGCAAAAATTTTGGCCCAAAGAATAACGACAAATATACCCGGCCAAAAGACGTCACCTTTCAAAATTTAATGACGACTTTAACGAATACGCCCATAAAATTTTAACTTTAACACCCGGCGAAAAAAAAAAAAACGAACCTAATCCAACACGACCCAAAATTTAAAACACTAACTTCCGAACACTAAAATGCTCAATTTAAGTTGTATGCTAAATGAAAGTGCATCCCACACACAAATAGACTAAAATGCGCAGCCTAGTGTTTTAAAAGAAATGCCAGTCCATTTTTTTTTTGTAAGTTAAGTTATATTGGTCCATCTAAATCAAATGAACGTTGGGTCATAAATGTTAACTTTCACTCATGTCTCAAATGAAAGTTGGCCCATTGATGTTAACTTTAACTCATGTCTCCAGCACATAAACAATAATATAACCCTAAAGAATTTTGAAATCAGCCGTTGTTATCTATTCTCCTTATCTTTAACAACAAAAAGAAAAAACTCTCTCTCGATCTCAACACACAGACAAACACTCACTAGATCTCACCCTTTCATCTATTTTCTTCAGATTTGTTTCAGCTCAAACAACAACACACAACAACACAACATATCCTGATCTCTCTCTCTCAACTTTCATGTTGATGAACACAAGCTTCAAACAACACTCACAAGAACACTCGATCTGCTATATCAACATCACAAATTATGTTCGGTTTCAAGAACACAACAACAACAAAGTAGATCTGCTGTAGCTTTGCTTCCTTTTTCTTCCTGGTTCGAAACAACACACAAACACACAAACAACTTCAAGTGCTTCTTGTTTTCAAGCCCAACTTTTCTGTTCTCTCTCTCGTCCACGCTTTCAAACACACAAACACAACAACAACACACACTTCAGCAGCCTCTCTTCTTTCTTTCTCTCTTTCTCGGTTCAAACATACACACACAAACAAGCTGCTGCTTCTTCTTTTCTTTCTGTTTACTCGACAGACGACAACAACAACAGCATCACAACATCATCACAAGCTCAATAGATCCGTTTCTTCTTCTTCTACCCTTTTCTTTTTGTTTTTTTTTAAGTGATGTTAATAGGTGAAAATGGTTCGGTGTAACAGGTAAGGTAGAGGTGGTGATGAGATGGTTATGGGGTTACAGTGGTGGTGGTGAAAGGAAATAGATGGCAGACGAGGTTATGGTCGTGGTTATGGTTTTGAACGGGTTTATGGTTTAGACAAGGTTGTGAGTATGATTGGAGTTATGTTTTTTTTTTTAATTTGTTGTAGATCCGTGTGAGGTGTGAGATTTTGTGTGTTTGGTTATGGGTATAGTTTGGTCGAGTTTTAGATCCATGGGTATGGTTGTGTGTTTGGTGTTTTGGTTTGAAAACGGGTTTGGGAGGTAAACGGGTTAAGTTTTTTTTTTTGTTTTTTTTGGTTTATGGTTATGGGTCGGGTCAAACTTAGGGTTTCGGGTAAGGGTGTGAATGTTGTTCGGGTTTGGGTTTTGGTTTATGGATCTGAGATTTGGGTGTTGGATCGGATTAGAGTTTTGATTTCGGGTTTGGTTTTGGTTTGGTGTTTGGGTGAGGTGTCAAGAAATGGTTACTGTCGCACAGATCTGGTCTCGGTGAATGATTTTGGGTTTGTTAGGTTGATTTTTGGTGCAAGAATGATGTCAAGAAAGGTAGTGTCGCATAGATCTGATCTAGTGTTGTACTTACGCGAAGTTGAACTTTCGACACTATGTCGAAGCAGTACTGTCGCATGGGATTTTGAACTTTCGTTCAGTATGTGGTCTAGTGTCGCAAGTATAAAGATTTCAAGCCCCAAGAACACCAAGAACACACACACAACTGTGTGTAAGAGAAAATCTCAGATCTGAGAAATTTTCTTTTGATTTCTGGTAAAATTTGTTGTGAAGATGACGATTTTGATGGTCAAAAGAGTAGATCTACAACAGATTGTTGTAGATCTGAATATTTGTTGTTGATTTAAACTTTCAGATCTGGTTTCTCTCTCTAGAAACATACCAGATCTGTTTTCTCTCTCTAAATCTTCTACTCATTCTTCAAAATCAGTAATAATCTTCAACAGAAATGATTCAAAATGGATCTCTATTAGGCTCTGATACCATTTGTTGGTCCCAAAACAGCTTTGAATCAGTAATTTGTAAAGATTTTTGGATCAAATGACATAAAAAGTAATGAATATGGATGAACACATGAAGAACACTCATAAAAACCTCACTTTGATCTCTTTGAATTGCATCAGATATTACAAAAGTGTTAAGACCCCAATTCTAGCTCATACAAGCTTAATGAAACCCTAATTGCCATTTACTATTTATAGCCTAATGACAATTTAGACTAATGACAATTAGGACCCTATACTTAGACTAAAACATGACAATTAAAATAATACAAATAAAAGACTAAAATATGTCTAAAACTAGATTAAATATATTTTGTTGACACAAAATATATTTATTACATTAACGATCCTAGACATAAAACAACTTCAACGTCTTGACTCGGTTCTTCATCTCTAACGCGCCATTTGACTTTTACGTTGACTTTGACCAGACGTTGACCTTTGTTGACTTTGACTGTGTTGATAATATTAGACTAAACTTCAGGTCCAACATTCATGTTTACTTAATTTATCACCAATTTTAAATGAATGATTTCGATAATGCTCTACCTGTTAATGCATTCTTCAGAACATAACCTGCTTTTCACATCATTTGGAATCGGTGTATAATTCCAAGGTAAATAAGAACTAACCTTTGGTTGTTCAGATTCAGCAGATACGAATCATTCTTCATATGTAGCCATAAGTGCAATTTCAGCTTCAGATTCTTGAAGTTGAGCTTTCAGAAACTTCAAATCTCCTTCTTCAGACCAGTCTTCTTCTTCATAACCATCTTTAACACTGACTACCAATTCTTGATTCTGAACTTCTGGCTTTTTACCATCATCCTTCAGTTCAGGCATGGGTAAGCTTTGATATGGTTTCTGTTGAAAATGTTGTTTACGATACTGATAGCTTGAAGATTGTTGATTTGAACTCTGATGTGACATCTGCCCCAAACCCGAACTCGAATGCCCGAATCAAACCCGGATCTGTTCGCCTTTGATTTAATTTGTATCTAAATTCATCAAGTCGTAACGTTTTGTTATTAATGTGAATAAATATGTCGAACGTTACGTTAATCCTGGTCTTTAACAAATCGACCGAACTATTATCTAATGTTTCCTAATTAATTACTAAATGCAATAAATAAGTCTCAAAAATATATAAATATTGGATGAAAGAAAGTTTATGCATATTACTAAAGATAAATACAATTAAGTCTCAAGGTACCCATTTTGTGACACCCCGCTCGGCGGCGGAAACACCGGGCTGTCAAGCGAATTGGACATCAATAGTACAAAGCACATGACACACTAAAAGCATATTTTAATATCATTAAGCACTAATTGTTGTGACATAAATGAGAAATAAATAGCATTAAAACAGAAGTAAAAGCCAACAATAAATAACGTTTAATTCCGATTTATTCTAGGTCCAATAAGCATCCTAAATGTCTCGAAAGCATAAACGCTCAACATCACCTGAAATATGTAAAAATAAAGTTAGCTATTTAAAGCTAGTGAGTAAACCACAGTTGATAATAATAGTATAGAAAATCCGAGATCATCATAATATGCTGCGCAATATTATATGCATAGCTATTTCATCATATTACTCAACCTTTGACCATAGAACACATGAACACATTGAACACACATTGAACACTATCATTGTATAGCAACTTGTAATCGTTTGTCATGAGGAACCAACTCATGGTGCAATCAGTGATAACTATCATTTAACCGTCTCGAATGTAAGTTATCAAAAATTGTTTTAGCATCGAAGGGACGTAGTAACATAGCAACAAGTATCACATTATAGTAACTAGTAACCATTGAATAGAATCGCCGGGTTTAAATCACCTATCGATGTTGTAAAGTGTAGGTGGATTTGTCAGACCATTAGCGCTAACATTGTACCGGTGGAAATTACAAGTAATATACTACTTTAAACTACCACATAAGATTGCATCAAGCCGCAAACTAGATTAACATATTTAATGATCTCATTTGAAATAGAAACAAAGAAACGAAAACCGAAAGCATTGTATAGAAATTGAACATATTTCAGCCCCAAAATGTAAAAGTAAAAAGGGGAGTGAATTTACTCACCTCGAAATGCAAATATATTCGAACCGTTAGAAACGTTAGTAAATGTGTGACCTTATAATTTGTATTAAAATTTGTGTTTTAATCCTTAGAAAAATATGTTTAACTTAAACATTTTATTTAAGTCATTAAGAAGTATAGGTAAATATTTAAATGTGTAAAAGTATTAAAATTAGGAAAAACAAGCCATGGGACTCGAACCCATGGCAATTTCATTCAAAATCAACAACACAACCACCAGACCAGATTTATTTTTTGTTAATAACCTTGGTTTTTAATTCCTTTATTCGTTTACAACCAAACATCCCCATTTTCAATTTGAGCCCTAGAAACAAGATCCAACCAATTCGTTCTCAATCTGATAAACAAGTTCAAACAACCATAGGGCTTTTATTCCTCGCTGCATAACGAGTATTTTGATATAAAACACTTACTTGATTAAGGAGATTTGATACGGGTTCGAATAGGAAGAAACGTCGACTGATTTGTTGAAAAATTATGAATCTGGAATGAAATGGGGTAAAATTTGAAGGATTAGGAAGATATAGATGATTGAGAGGATTACAACGAACCCAAAAAGTATCTGTAATGATTCCTGGAAGGTAGAAAACACCAAGGTCGCCGGAAAATAACTTTGAAACTCGATTCGGTCAATTGCAGCTAATGAACAGAATATTTTGGTTCTTGGGAACGTTAGTCGAGTGCAATAGAGTGTTTTGGAAAGGTTTAATCGACAATTGATTGCTCTATTTACGGAATGGTCGATTACATTTTGAATCTAAAATTCAATTCGTGCTAACTAGTTGTAAAACGCGTTGTTGACAGTCATTACGGGTTCCAAAATGGTAAGAACTGAATTAGGAATGATTTTTGGGTGTTTAAATGTGGTCAAACGCGCGTAAAAGGTGTCGCCGGAATTGGGAGTGTTGCCGGAAATGGCTCGCCGGCACACTGCCTGATTTACGGGATCAAAGGGCTGGGGTTTGGGTTAAATATAACTTACACAAACCGCCCCTAGAGTTTGAGTTTTGTTTATTTTGGATTAATAACTTTTAATTTAAGTTTCAATATTTACATTTTTGGCCCAAAGTTAATTACAACTAAATTTTAACCAACCAACTTAACCTCACTAACTTGTAGCTTTTAGAAACTTGACGTTTCTA
Source organism: Tagetes erecta (assembly GCA_030867185.1). NCBI lineage: Eukaryota > Viridiplantae > Streptophyta > Magnoliopsida > Asterales > Asteraceae > Tagetes > Tagetes erecta. The sequence goes on from CM061497.1 coordinate 12,406,447, forward strand.
TACGTTTACGAGACTCGATAGTAATAATTTGATATTATTTATAGAAACTCTTTTATAAATACAATTTATATATTTTTGGTTTAATCATATTGATTAGTAATTAAATAAATACATTTAGATATTAACTCTTAGTAAATTCAATCGTTTTATTGATGACGGAAAAACATGGAAATCCGAAGTATTCATTCATATAACGAAACGTTTCATCTTTATGAATTTAAATACAAATAAATGAAACAAAACAATGGATTTCAGGTTCGGGTCGAGTATTTGGGTTCGGGTTCGGGGCAGATGTCACACATTTAACATCCACAACAACTTAAACATTCAAGAACGTCAATTTTATAATCGTTACAAGATAGTTTGGTTAAAATGAAGGATTATTTAACTTTGGGTCAAATGTGGCAAGTTTTGAAACTTACTTTAAAGTTTTAAATTAGAATTAATAATAATATCAAACATGAGGGGGTTAAAGTGTAACCTTTAAACTAATTGACCCAACCCCCCTTAAGACCCGTTTTCCTGAATTCACTTCCGGCAACCCTCGCCGGAATCCGGCAATTACTCCGGCGAGCAAAATATACGGTTTTTGGTCGTTTTATAGCCAATTCAAACATGTTAAAATCATCCTCTTCAAGTTTCGAACCCAACCACGTAAAAAAATACTGAGTTTATTACATCATTTGGGTCGTTTCATTCAATCTTTAACACCCGTTTCATATCTCGGGCCATTAACTCAAATTAAGACAATAAGCAGCTAATAATTCAATTTCATAACGTTAAAACGACCGCAATATCATTTGAATCGATTACACCAACTCAATTTCAATCCATAACCAAAATATAGAATCGATTAGTTCATCAAATGCTTAAAGAAATCACTTTAATGGTGCGAGCGGTTACGACATCAATTGAATCATCTCTTTATGTGCAAAACCTTCCCACAACATCCCTTTGCTTGCTGATTAGCCAATTCAGACAGAAAGTTCAAGAACTTGTGGCTTTGATCTCGTTTTCTTCACAACTTGCAACTCATCAATTGAACATTAAAACTTTGTTTTCATCCACAATCGTATTGGGGCTTTCATTTATCATGTCTTGAAGAGTAAATCTGGAGTTTTAATTTGATTATAACAACCTCTAGATTCAAGTTTGGATCCTTCACAGTCGCAACTGTTCTTCATCATAATCGACCCGATTCGTCTCCCATATGGTATGTTTTATATGTTAAAATACTCGTGATCATCCAGGGAGCAAAAGCATTGTATCAATTGTTGATTTCATTGATCCAATTCTAAGTGAATTAAGAATTAGGGTTAGGGTTTATGATTGGAAATTGGGGTTTTCGCTTGTAAGTTATTAAAATAATTTTCGTGCCAGTTTTAAACAAAATTGTTTCCTAGTGTGTTTAGTAAAGGCTGTATTTTGTGAGGGTGGAGACCAGGGTTCGAATCTGGTCTCCCCCATTTTATTTAAAACATACTTTGATGTTTTTTTTAATATAAAACATGTATTTAAAAGCAATTGCAAATATGTTTAAAACCCATAAATATTTTATAAAACCTGTCTTTCCTTTACAAAAATGTGTTAAAGAGTTAAAAAGTATAAAAGATAGTTTTATATATTCATTTCAAATGTATATATATATATATATATTACCTACCGTTACCAAATATAACCTTTTAAAAAACGTTAAATGCATTTAAATCTAGATTTTTGTCTTAAACTTATTAAACTTCTTGAAAAGCCGGATCATGAGGTTTATTTAAACAAATTTCTATTGTTTATCAAGATCATTGATAGGTTCAATTGGATCGATATCGCTCAAATGATCAGAATGATTCGTACACAAAAACAGTTCAATCAGCAACACAATTCATTACTTAATAATTCTCTTTGTATTGATGATCAAAGCAAATATTGTAGTACAAAATGCAGGAGAATGTAATCACACACACTTAGTTCTCTCTCTAACGTGAATATGTGATCTAGACTCTCTCCTAACATTCTCTCACTACATGCTTTATGCAACAATACATTTTAGGGAAAATACAAAATAAACCCTAAACTATACAAAATGTATAAAACAAAGTACAAAGTAAATCTTAAATTGGAAATAGCCCTAACAGTACTCTCCCTAAGATTTATCTTTGGACTTCAAAATTCTTCAACAGTTTTCATCTTTTGCTTTTTCAGCTCCAAACTCTCACCAATCTTCAGACTCTTCTTTGACATCTAGCAATTGCTTTCCTTTGTATTCTTCTTTTTCTTTCAGTTCTTCCTCGATGCATGACTTGAATTTTTCAGCGATCTTTGCTTGTCTTGGCTTTGATTCATTTGTAAGGATGGCACAGTCATTCATGCGTCTCAGAGAATCAAGAGTCAAACCTGCAAAATCAATGTTAGCATAAAATTCATATGGCAATTCTCGCCCTTTGACTTGCACTTCTAGTGTACCCTTCACAGTCACACGCATAAACTCTATCTCCGGAATATCAACCTTCACAAGGTTAGCATTGAGTAATGCCTTCCTTAGACGAATTTTCTCTGACGCAGCTGCAATCACCTCAATCATCACCATAAACAAATTTCGATCAGCTTCAGCAATTTTATCTTTGCACTTCTCCATTCTGTAACTTCGCAAGTGATCGATGTAGGATGGATGTAACAGCTTCAGCTCGAATGTACTGAATAGTGTAATCATATCCTTATCCCAGTCGTCCAAATTTCGTACCAATTTCAGCTCAAAAGTTTCCTGATTGTAGAAAAAACTTAAGAATTGGTTTCGTCACTTGTGTACCATCAATCACTTTCAACCCCAGATCAGTCACTTTATCAAAGTATTCATCAGAAAACTCTTCTAAATACATGTCACGCATCACCAACTTCTTTGATTTCCTCGTTTTCTTCTCCTGAACATAAGCACTGCCCTCTTGTTGTCCTCTAAACTCCAAATATTTTGGTAACCGGCTTATCCCAGCATCAAGTAGCATCGCACATTTGTCACCACGCTCAGCATGCGTGTGATTGATCAATCTCAGTTTGTGCAACTCCTTTAAATCTTGCACTTCCAACTTGAAAATACTAGAGTAATAATGGTAAACATCGCATAAACCATTAACTCTTTTGATAAAAAATGCATCAAAGACTTCTTCATATTTCCACGCTATGATTTTCACCTTCTAGGATTTTTCCGGTACGATCATCGAATCAAGTAGTTCAGCAACGGATTGTCCTTTGCTCAGCAGAGATCTAACCACATCTCCTGCTGTGGCAGATTTATGCAATGATTCTCGTACGTCCATAGGAATATTGTATGACTTGACCTCACTTGGAAACATATCAATCAACTTTTGTCTCTTCTTGTGCGCATCTTCTGGTAAAGCCATCACCGTTATTTCTTTGGGTTCGAGCACTTTGTATCTCTTAGTCAGCTCATAATATTGCGGGCTGTTGTAATCCAGATAAAACATTCGATTGTACATCTTCTCAGTCTTCATAAAACTCACAACAATCTTCTTCAGCGATTCATGTTTCAGTTTCTTCAAAGTTCTATATGGATAGTTCCTCGAACTCAACCATTCTTGCATGTTTCTGCTAGACATTTCTTCTGGATTTTGATGATAAATCTCTGTTGGAGGTAAATCATCGATATTCAGGCTTTCTTGGAGTGGTGTCCACTCACCCATCTCAACAAAAAATTCTTTCTCATCAGCAGTTGCCTTTTCTTGTGCAGTCAAACATTTCTCATACTCTTCATTAATTTGACTCACTGTCAGCCCATTCAGATATACTGGATTATACTTCATTCTTTCAAGATAAGCAAAACGTTCAGGTAAGTCAGCTGGTATTTCATCTTCAGGATTAGCTTCAGGCTCAACCTCAGGTTCAGACTCTGTGAAATCTATATCATCCAGATCATCAAGTGCCTCAATCATTGGTGCAGTTCAGTTTGAACCGGCTCAGACTGAAATGCTTCTTCAGTCACAGTTTCTGGTGCATTCTCAACAACTTCAACTACTTCAGGCACTTCAGTTACTACAACAGATTCAGATTGAATCGGTTCAATCTGAACTGTTTTATCAGTTTCAGCTTCTTTCACAGTTTCATCCACCTTCGCCATTTCAGCCACCTCAGTTTCAGTTACAGATTCAGATTGAATCGGCTCAATCTGAACTGTTTCATCCATTCTTGCCTTTTTAGTACAACCTTCTTCACCAGTAATCTCAGGCACAGCATATAACTTTCTTTTTCCCTCAGTTTTGTCAGGATTGACAGAATCAGCAGCTTCATCGGGAATAGTAATTGGTGACTCAATCCTTATGCCCACATTCTTCGTACCACGTGCTCTAGTATAATAAACTTTGACTTCTTGAGTAGGCTCAGCCACTTCCATTACATCATCCGAAAAATCTTTATCTGATGTAGAACCAGACTTCTTTGATCTGGTTTCTTCTAACCATTTTTCTAACATCTCCTTCTCAGCATCAAGAGTATTGCACTCCGCTTTTAACTCTTTATAGTCATCTTTCAAATTTTCATGCTCATCCTTCAACATTTCATAATCAACCTTCAACTTCACATAATCAGCATCTAATGCTTTGAATGTTTCAAGGTTCTGATTATGAGTGGCCCAAAACTCTTCTAATCTCTTCTTCTTCCTTTCATTTGATGCTTTCAACTGTTCATTAGCATCCAAGAGTTTTGCTACCATCTCTTCTAACTCAGCAATTTTCACTTTGTCTTCATTCACATTAACACTTGAATCAACTTTTGGTGAAGACTCCAAAGGTTGTTCAATGTTTTCAGCAGCTTTGGGGGATGTGGCAATATCAGTAGTAACAGGAACACTTACATCAGCATCAGTTTCATCGTCTGTCTGTGCCACAAACTCTACTTCTGCTTCAACTTCTTTAGCAATCTGTGCGATGTCCACTATCTGTTCAGGCACATCTACACATTCTAACACACTTGACTCCTCAATCAACATAGGCTCAATTACAGTTTTAGATCTTCGAGATCTAGTATATTGAACTGTAATATTCCTAGGAGCATCAATAACAACTTCTTCAGCCACACTAACAACCTTAACAGCTTCTTCAATCACCAGTGGTTCTGTTTCAACAGTTTCGGCCTCCTCAGGAACTGATTCAGCACTTTCTTCTTCCATAATATCCTCAACTCCGTCATTCCCACTATCATCATCATTGTCATCATCATTACCATTATCACCATTATCATCATCACTACCATCATCACTAACATCTTCTTCTTCATTCTCATCATTCTCAGACTCATCTTCCTCATCTGGATGTCGAGCAAAATACTCATCATCATCCAATAAGTTACCAGGCACCTCATCAACTAGGTCCTGTGGATTCACTATCTCTCCATGTGATATGTGATGGTATACTGTCTCAATATCCTCCTCATTATTTGCTATATCCCGCATATAGTCAAATAACTCAACACTTGCAACATTCCCTATACTCATCTTTCGATATGATAGATCATTCATATCCTCAGTATATAATATTCCTCCAACAACTCCTTCTTCTCTGATAATTGGATAGGCAACATTAATCATCAATTGCAAGAATCTCGGATACATGAGAAACTTGAATCTTTTGCCTTTCACCAAATTGAATACAAACCCATTCATAATCCATTTCGACATATTGAATGGTTTGTTCTCTGCAATAGCAACAATTGGAGATGCGATGTCAGAAGGAAAGTTGTCAAAACCAGCACTCCTTCTTGACATGCATTGTTGTATCACATAGCACAATAACTTCCACTTCTTTCCCAATCTTGCTCTAACAAACTGTGACATTGGAAATACGGGAGGATGACCCATATTCACAAAACACGCTTGACATTCAGCAACTGTTAGCTCATCATTTGCTCCTATCTCATCATCATCAATCCTCAATGCTGTTCTGATAGCTTCTTCAGAAACAGTCAACACTAAATCTCTGGTGATGTTCCCTCTAACAACAGTCACCCCAGCCTCATCAGTCACAACCTCAGCTGTTCTCCAAAAACTTTTGATCAGTCTTGCATATATGACAGGCTTAGCACACATAGCATAGACATACTTGGTTCTCTTAATAAATCTAATCATGTCTCTATAACCTTCTGTTTCTGGTATAGATTCATCCAGACAAGCAACTAGATTGTGCTTAGGCTCAAACTTCAAATTCTCCATCTGTTTAAAACAAAAACAAGACAAATGTGTTAAATTCTTCATTTATAAATTTCAAATTTGCATAAGTGTTTGAACAAAAAGTTATAAAAGTAAAACATTCACATAATCATTTTAACTCCTAAATTGATCTAACAATCTGATTTTCATCATTTTGATCAAAACAACTTTGGATTTTAATGATCATACAACATTTCATAATTAAACAGTTTAACACTTAAGAACACAAATTTGACATTTGTATGATGAAGTTGTTTAACATGTTAAGCTCAGTTTTAACAATGATTTGTCAATGTTTAACACACATTTTATCATTTTAAAGTTAACACTTAAGAACTTTCAACAGATCATCAATGGCGGTTCGACAGTTATGGACAATTTTGGTTGATTCTGTTGATTTTAAGGAATTTTGATGCAAATTAATGGTTGATTGTTGATAATCGACAGTTTTTACACATAAAACAACATTCAATTTCAGTTTTAACACGCAAAATCAAAGTGTCGATTCAGTGATCAAGTACTGTTCATCATCATCGTTTTTCGTTTTAACAATCGATTTGCAGGTTTATCAAGGTCGAATCACTTAAAATATACCTTATTCAATCAATCAAACTTGTTACAGATCAAACGACTGAATATGATAATCAACGATTTATGTGCAGGGGATTTGCTTGAAAGTGTGAGTAAAAAATGATAAGTGTTTGTGAAGAGGCGGGTTTTTATATGATTGAAAAATTTAGGTCAAACTTATTGTGACGGGTCAACAAAATGGGACGGGTAAACATTAAAAGCCCAATAAGCCTTGACGGGTCATGCACTGTTGAGCCGTGTCATGCACTGTTGGGACGGGTCAAGTACTTAAGACAAGTCACAACATGGGACGGGTCAACATAAAAACATGTAAAACACTTGGACGGGTCATTCACTGTAGAGACGGGTAAGTCACTGTAGAGACGGGTAAAAATTAGGAACAACTACACCTGTTTTGATTTTACTCATCACCCGGCTTGTTTTTCTTCATCACCCGGCAACACAGTTATCTTCTTCATCACCCGGCTTGCTTTTCTTTATCACCCGGCAACACAGTTGTTGTACTTTACCCGGCTACACAGTGTTCATCACTTACACGGCAAGATAAAGACTTCTTTCTTTTACCGGCTGTACAGTGTCAACACTTCATTACCCGGCTGTATAGTAACACAACTTGTCACCCGGCAGATATCAATGACTCCTTCACCCGGCATAAAGTTGACATGTTCATTGCCCGGCCATACAGTAGTCATAATATCTTCACCCGACTGTCTTCTTTCACACAATCACCCGGCTCATATCAGACACAACAACTTTACCCGGCTAAATAATGTCTTCATTACCCGGCTAAACAGTTGTTTCTGATATCTTCACCCGGCAAACAAACCCTTTGACAATTTTCTTCTTTTTCCGTCTGTTGACTTTTCAACTGCATTTATTGCACCTGCAAACATTCTCGACATATTAATTAGACAAGACATCCTTATTAGGGTTTGTCACATTAAATATCAACAACATAAGACAAGGCAACAAAATTAATTCTTAATTAAAGCCTTTTTCTTTTTCTTTGATTTTTGTCACAAAAATGTTTTTGCACAACCAAAATTTCTATATCCCGAAGCAATTTCTTAAAAACATATCACAAGACCTTGGGTTTGGTTTTAACACATCCATTACCTTTGCTTCTCATACCACATAATCTTGTTCATTCAAAACACACTTATTTGAAAATATTTTTGGATTTTTGCAAATAATTTTCTTCTTCAATTTATTCTCCCCCTAAACTTGAAATTTCTTAAAATTTTTAAGTTTAACAAGGATGTCAATGTGTCAATAATGATTCCAAATGCCTGCACACACAAAGCACACACATTAAAATAAAGACATATGCAATGCAATGAATCAAGATATCGCAGTGAGATCATACCACACATTATCTGAACATGTTTTGCAAGTTTTGAATAGACATTTGACTTATGTTTGATTGAGTGATGATATGAAAACATACCAATTAGCTCGAGTTGACACACTTACTTTTTCAGTATCATGATGAGATTAAGGTTCGATTAAAATGACTTATGTGACCCACATGTATACATATGTCAACATATTTCCTTATCAGCTACTACCTGAATGCATATTGCACAAAAACCTGGTCACTTACAATCATAAACAGTGTGGAATCTGGGTTCTATTCGGATTTGGTCCACTTTAGGACTTCTTTTGATTCCATTTTAGAATCTAATTTCCTATCGTTCCCCTTGGGAATCTTCTGAATTCCTTTTTGGAATTTTTGTTTGGTGATGGTCCACATTTGGGACTCTTTTTGTTCCAACTTTGAGAATCTTTTGCTGCACCTTAAAGCTCAAAAGAGACTTCGTGTAAGACTTCAGGTCTGTGGGTACCACAACAAAGAAGCTCACGATGCGGTTCATCACACTGAATAGACTGCATCGTTACCCGATCATGCACAACTATCATCACAAGCAATGCTTCAAAAGATATATATCTAGACATGTATAGCAATGGAACTTAACACAAAGATCATTGAATTTAGATTTGTCAACAATGAACTTACTTTTTCAGTCTAATTGCCTGAGCTGTCTCGCACATCAATTAACATTCATCAGTCTTTATTAAAAATGATGTAGCAAATAATGTCTAGTGTACTATCATTTCTCACTTTTTGCAATATAGATTCTTATGACATGATATTTTCTTTTTCTTTTTGCTTTTATATTTTGTTTTTGCTTTTCTTTTTCATGCACACACACAATGCAAAACAATAAAATAAAAGACAAATGAATCAATACTTGACATCGACTTATTATATTTTTGACTTTTATATTTTCTTATTTTTGTTTGTTTTTCAAAAATTAGAATTAATCATGGTTGATTAACCCTATGGATTGAATTAAGAATTCAAACCGTCCTGACAAGAAAGATTTTGTAAAAAGATCTGCCAGTTGTTTGTCGGTATGAACTTTAATCAAAATTATTAAACCTTTTTCAGAGTTGTCTCTTAGAAAGTGATATCGAATTTCGATATGTTTGGTTTTTGAGTGTTGAACAGGATTAGCAGTAATGAACATAGCAGCAGTATTGTCTATGTAAATAGGAGTTTTGAGAAAGTTAAACCCGTAGTCAAGCAATTGGTTTTGTAACCACAAAACTTGAGAACATCCTACAGATGCAGCGATATACTCTGCTTCAGCTGTGGATACAGAAACGTTGGTCTGCTTTTTGCATTGCCAAGAAACAAGTCTAGGACCCAGAAATTGACATCCACCCGTAGTCGATTTCCTGTCAAGAGCACACCCACCAAAGTCACTATCAGAATAACTATATAATTCAAAATTGCCTTCATAAGGATACCATAACCCGAGATTCGGTTTCCCTTTAAGATATCTGAAAATACGTTTAACAGCAACCAGGTGCGACTCTTTTGGATCAGACTGATATCTTGCGCACACACATACAACATACATAATGTCTGGCATTGATGCAGTAAGATACATCAGTGAACCAATCATTGATCTGTACAATGTATGATCAACAGATTTGCCTTTCGAATCCGGCTGTATCTTACAATTCACATCAGATGGCGTTCGAATAGTTTGACAATCCTGCATCTTGAACTTTTTCAGCAACTTCTCAACAAAGTTTGATTGGTTGATAAAAATTCCGTCTGCTGATTGTTTTACTTGCAATCCGAGAAAGAAATTAATCTCCCCCATCGAACTCATCTGAAATCTTGACTTCATGATTTCTTCAAACTCTTTGCACATTGACGCACTTGTTGATCCAAAGATGATATCATCCACATACACTTGAACACATAAAAGATCTTCATTTTCCCGCTTCATAAACAAAGTTGGATCAATCTGACCTCTTGTAAACCCATGTTCTAGCAAATGTTTAGATAACGTCTCGTACCAAATCCTTGGAGCTTGATGTAGACCATATAAAGCTTTGCTCAATTTGTATACACGATGTGGATAATCAGGATCTTCAAAACCCGGAGGTTGTCTGACATATACATCATCGGTAATTGGTCCATACAGAAAAGCGCCTTTAACGTCCATTTGGAACACTTTGAACTTCATGAAAGAGGCATATGCTAGAAAAACGCGAATAGCTTCAAGTCGAGCGACCGGAGCAAACACTTCTTCATAGTCAATACCTTCTTCTTGAGTGTAACCTTGTGCAATAAGTCTCGCTTTGTTTCTCACAACAATACCACGTTCATCTGGCTTGTTCTTGTACAACCATCTTGTACCAATCGCATTTTCTCCTTCAGGTAAGTCCACTAATTTCCAAACTTCTTGTTTGCGAAATTGAAGTAACTCCTCTTGCATGGCTTCAATCCAGCTATTATCTTGTAACGCCTCTGAAATGTTCTTTGGCACCACTTGAGAAAGAAAACATGAATAAAACGTTTGCATGTTCAGTCTGACTTCTCATAGTTCGCTGATTCAAAGGCCCAATAATCTGAGAGACAGGATGATTCCTATAAACTCGATGAGTTGGTATAACGTCACCTTGAACTTGCGTCTCCAGATTTGACTGATTCAGATTCGGTAGATCTTGTAGAATGGTAGAAGTATGCGGAGTGAAATTAGGAACTTGATCCGGTGAATTGATAAAATAGTCAAACGATTCTGGAATAACTTCAACATTCGGATCTGATGATGGTTGATTTTGAACAGATCCACCATCATTAGGAGAACTTTGCGGATTAACATCATCACCAAGAATATTTGATTCTTGATCTTCTTGAGAACCAGAAGGACCCGGAGCTTGACTGGATTTGACATGATCAGGATTATGAAATGACATGAACGGATACTCAGAATTGAGATTACTATCATCGTCATTATCAGAATCATCGCTAAAACATCCCAAGTCACCTGATTCTTTTCTCGCTTTTCCTGAAAAATCAAACAAGTTAGAATTGAAAGATTTTGATAACGAATCTAAATCAAACAACCATTCGGGACCATGCGCGACTGACGGAAACGAATTTTCCATAAACTTTACGTTAATAGTTTCAATAACAGTATTTTTTTTGCTATTAAAAACTCGATAAGCTTTAGAAATAGACGAGTAACCAAGGAAAAATCCATCGTCAGATTTTGACTCAAATTTCCCTAGATGATCACTTAAATTTAGAATCGATACAGGACAACCAAATGCTTTCAAGTAAGAAATATTTGGTTTTCTTCCAAACAATAACTCATAAGATGTTTTATTTTTATCCTGAACCAATAATGTTCTGTTTTGTACAAAACACGCAGTAGCAATAGCTTCGTCCCAGAATGTGATAGGGATTTTGGCATCTGCGACCATGGATCTTGCTGCTTCAATCAGTGTCCGATTTTTCCGTTCCGCAACCCCATTTTGTTGAGGCGTTCTTGGAGCACTAAATTGTCTAGCAATTCCTTTTTCTGCACAAAACAAATCAACATTAGCGTTCTTAAACTCTGTTCCATTATCACTTCTCAAGATTTTTACTTTACAAGCCAACTGATTTTCAACTTTGACAATAAATTCTTTTAACAACTTAGCAGTTTCAGATTTAACATGCAAGAAATAAACCCAAGAAAATCTAGTAAAATCATCAATGATGACAAAACAATAAGACTTCTTTCCGATGCTTTGAACATTTGTTGGTTCAAAAAGATCCATATGTAGCATCTGCAAGGGTTTTGAAATGGAGTTTTCTGGCTTGGACTTAAAAGACATTTGGTGCTGTTTTCCTTTCAAACATGCTGGACAGAGATTAGTTGTAGAGAACTTCTTTGATGGTATTCCTACAGCGTGATTTCCAGTCACCAGTCGATTCATGTTTCTGAAGTTTGAATGGCCCAGTCGTCTATGCCATAGCTGACTCTCATCATTTGAAGCATGTGCAATGAGACAAGTAGTTTCGGTTTCAGCATCAATCTGCGACATATCAAGCTTGTATACATCACGATCTCTTGGAGCTTTAACCACTACCCATTCATTGTCAATCTTGAAACCTGGTTTGAGTATATAACAAAAAGAATCATCAAATAAAGTTGAATAAGATTTGTCACAAATTTGAGATACACTTCGCAAATTAAAGTTCAACTGTGCACAGTAGTTGACTTTATCAAAGCTAATGACCCCATTTGACACGGTTCCTTCTCCAGTTATTTTACCACCAGCATCTCCTCCAAATGCAACAAGTGTACCATTCTTCAGCTTAAAGTCTTGAAGCAAGGAATGGTTGCCTGTCATATGCCGGCTACACCCACTATCAACAAACCATGAGTTAATAGGTCTTCGAGGGCGTACCTGCAATTCAACAATCACTTAGTTAGTTTGGTCAACCCAGGCCCACATGGTCTTGGGTTTTCCGAATCTATCTGTAACAGTAACTTGTTGATAATGAAGATTTTGAAAATTTGTTTCATTCGAGAGATTTGGTTGAAAACTGTTTCGCCCATTGGCTTGAATCGATTGCTTTCTTCTCAAAGCAATGAACCTTTCCTCTAACTTAGGATCAAGGTTATTTTCAAATTTCTGGTTTCTTACCATCAAAGCTCTCTGTTTAAAACTGTTAACCTGCACATTTCTTGATGAAAAATTATTAGAACCAGAATTGTTTCGATTGAAATTTCTCAAAACAGGAGAATGACTTTGATTAACATTTTGAAAACCAAAAGATTGATTTCTTTGAAAGTTTGAAACGAAGTCGTTTCTCTTGATGAGTTTTTCCTAAAGAAACAATCCTTTGTGTCATGGTTTCTTCTTTAACAAATATCACAAAATTTGTTATAAAAACATTCCTCTGAAGAATGATTTCTTTTGTCACAGTAACTGTAGTACCTGTTAAAGAAACATTCAGCAGTAGCATGATTATAACGATCACAAATCTCACAATGTTTCTTGCTAATCCTAAAGAGCCGATTGTTAACTTTTGATGTTGAACCCACTCGTGATTCATTATCAGTTTTGTTCGGTTTTAGATTAACTTGATTCTTTTGTGGAGATTTTGATTGTGATTTTGCTTGCTTGGGAACTTGGTTCGATTTTAAACTGTCTTGTTTGGTTACCTTCTTTGGTTCAATTCTTTTATCATTGACAGCGGAAGACTTAGGACCTGAACCTGTTTTCAGACCAGAGTTAGATTTGATTGAAGAATTGATTGGTTTACCATAAGATCCGTTCAAATCAAAGGTTCCTGCAGACACAAACTTAATTGTTTTACCTTTTGACACTTTCTTTTTGACAGGTTTGACCTTGTCAGTTTTAACAGTTTGAGCTTTGGTGTTGTCATTCGATTTTATGACACTTTTACCTTTCAAAGGTTTTGTTTCAGATTGATTGACTTTCGATTTTAATTTATGCATTTTTGCATTCGAAACTTCAGTCTTTTTCACTTCTTGCTTCTTGATCAGTTGATCAGCAACTTTCGCTTTTTGTTCATTCTTCCACTTGATGTATTCAGGATCATTGTATCCAGAAAATTCACCTTCTTCCTTCACCGTTTCTTCTGGCTTCGGATTCAGTTCCGGATACTCAACAAGTTGAATCAGAACAGGCTCTGATTTGTTGCTAGCTTCATCATCAGCTTCAGTCGTCACACCATCTTCTTCTTTCAAACTTTCAATCAACACTTCAGATCCTTCGGATTCGGATTTACTTCTTTGAATTTCTTTGAATTTTAGTTCATTTTCAGGTGAATGATCAAATTCATTGAAGTTTTCAGGTAAAGTTTGTGTGATTGAATTAGGCATTGGTTCATGAGTGAAACCCAACCCTGTTTTGTTTTTGTTACCTCTTTCATTCACAAGTTGTTTCACCATGTTCTTACAACTTTTAACCTTAGTTAATTCAACTTGTGTGACAGCATGAGCAACTTTTTCTTGGTCAAAATTCTTTGTCATTTCTTCAAGTTGTTTGGTCACAAGTTCCAATTCCTTTAAGGTTTTGTTCCATGATTCTTTAAGTGACAATATCTTCTCATCAGAAATTTTGTGATCAATTTTAAGTTGTTCATGAATTTTCTCATGTTTGCTTAATTTGTCACCAATTTTAAAAGAATGAGTTCGATAATGTTCTACTTGTTGAATGCATTGTTCAGAACACAACCTACCTCTAACATCATCAGGCAAAGGAACATAGTTAGGGGGTAAATCAGTACTAACCTTTGGTTGTTCGGTGGATGATGAAGACTCACTGGATGTAGCCATCATCGCAATTTCTGATTCAGATTCTTCAACAGGATCTGACTTTGCACTCCAGTCATATTCCTCAGAATCTTCACTCACAGTATCAATCAGTTTACCATCCCCTTCTTCAGACCAATCATCCTCAATTTCACACACTAATGCCAGACTGGATGTAAGATCAGATGTAAACTGTTCTGCATAAGCACTCCAATCATATCCATCTTTCATACTCACTACCAGTGCTTTGCTCTGATCTTCTGGCTTCTTTCCTTCATCTTCCAGTTTTGGCATGGGAAGACTTTGATATGGCTTCTGTATGAAACGTTGATTTCTTTGTTGATAGCTTGAAGACTGTTGCGAGCTTTGACCTTGACCTTGATTCTGTCCACTTGAACTTGATTGATCATTGTAGTTCTGATTCTTAGGAGCTTTGCATTCCCTTGAAAAATGACCATAACAGTTACAGTTGAAACATCTGGCCTTCGATTTGTCAAAACCAACTGTCTTGTTTGCATGAGGCTTGAAGCTTCGGTTAACATATGCATGTTTCTGTGTTCGATATGCAACCATTACCATTTGCCAATTCAAATCCATTTCTTCAACGTCATCAGGATCCATTTCAAAAGATCTTGAAGAACAACATCCATCTGAGACAAATGACTTCCTTGATAAGCTTGAAAGCTTGCCATGAAAGCAGTAAAAGCAGTCTTTGTCTCGTCATCTTGTAACAAGATGTTCATCACATCTTTTACATTGGCTTGAACTTTCGAACTTGAACATTTTGATTTCATAGATTGACTTTGAACTTGAGCTCTTGGTGGAGATTGAGGTTGAGAATAAGTTGGTGAATTTGGAATGTATGACGAATCAGTGTAAAAACTTGCACCAACAAATAAATCACCGTCATCTTCAAACTTAGTTGCATCTTGTGCAAGAAAGGCATTCTCCACAGTATTAGCAGGATTCACAATATATTTGTATTGTGCATGTGAACCAGTTCTATCAGTGTTTCTAGAACTTTCATCAATTTCTACTTCCTCAATCTTTGCAATGAGCAGATCCAAATCCATCGGAAACTTTTCAGTATGTTTCAGTAAAGTCACAGTCTGTTTCCATGATGATGGAAGAGCACATAGTAATCTGTCATTCAGGTCTTGAAGATCTGTTTTTGCACCCACATTGGTCATTTCAGTAGTCAGATGAACAAACCTATTCATCATCTGGTGCACAGATTCTCCAGCAATGTGTTCAAATAACTCCAATTGTCTCTTCAGCTTTTGTTTCTTGAGACTTCTAAGTTGTTCACCTCCTTCACATATTGACTTCAAGGCTTTGAACAATGTATAACCCGTCTGATAAGTATCCAACCTCGACAGTACTTGTAGTGGCAGTCCTTTACACATCAAAGAATAGGCTTTGCTATCATTCTTCACTTTCCTTAAATCTTCTGCTGATAGATTATCTTCTGGATAAGGTTCAGTAGAGTCTTTGGTGTAGGTACTTGCACTATCTGGAGCTGTCTGTGTAGGTATGTGAGGACCCTTATCAATTGACTTCCAAAGATCATTGTCTATTGAGCAAAGATGATGCTTCAGTCTAATAGTCCAATTCTTGAAATCTGCACGGTTAACAAGTCTAGGAACACGGTTATCAGAATCATCATTAGGTGCCATTTTAAAATATTTTAAAGAAAATATATATATATATTTTTTGGTTTTTGTTGATTTTTGAAAAGAAATAGTTAAACTACTAAAATAAAGACAAGTAAATAATGACAAGATAAGATAACAAAGTTTAAACCAACTAAAATTGAGTCACACGGCTGAACAGTGAAAAATTCTTTTTCACCCGGCTGAACAATAGCTTTTGTTCTTCACCCGGCTGAGAAAAGTCTTCACCCGTCTAAACAGTCACACGGATCAACAGTTGTAACCTTGATAATCTTCACCCGGCAGAACAGTTACCCGGCTAAAAGAAATAACTTGACACGACAAACAACTTGACCCGGCAAGAAGAAAATATTCACCCGGCTGAACAGTTATCAACACTTCACCCGGCAGACCTTGACACGGCTTGAAAGTGTTAATCACCCGGCTAAATAGTAACAAGTTGATCTGGCTGTTATGTTGATCACCCGGCTAAACAGTACTTTACCCGTCTGAACAGTTCTTCACACGGCTAAACAGTATATCACCCGGCACAACAGTACACAGAATTTTACTTGCAATTCTTCACCCGTCTAGACAAAAATCCTTTACACTGCTGCACAGGACCTAATTTGTTCACAAATCTAAGTCCAAACGATTTTGTCTAAGTCAATTTGTTACCCGGCTAGTTAATCTTCAACCTGTTCATACTGTTCATCATCTTCATCATGAGAAATTTTCTAGGTTTATCAAAAACTTGTCCAAATCTTTCAAAATTCACACACAAGCAGCGAAATACACCGATTATCAATCCCTAATCTCAATCAATCCAAAACATGATCAAATTTTGATGAAATTGAGCAAAATTCGATCGAACAAGAACTTTTTCTATCTTCTTAATTCCTCAGATCTGATGATAATCTGATGGAATTTGCACAATCGTTGTGAATTAGGAGTGATTGTGATGATAAATCACAACTAAAAACAGCAACAATTCATTCAGATCATGATTTTTGAGCAATATTGTAGTGTTTTGCTTGATGAATAGCGAAGAACACAGTACCAACAGCTCTGATACCAATTGATAGGTTCAATTGGATCGATATCGCTCAAATGATCAGAATGATTCGTACACAAAAACAGTTCAATCAGCAACACAATTCATTACTTAATAATTCTCTTTGTATTGATGATCAAAGCAAATATTGTAGTACAAAATGCAGGAGAATGTAATCACACACACTTAGTTCTCTCTCTAACGTGAATATGTGATCTAGACTCTCTCCTAAACATTCTCTCACTACATGCTTTATGCAACAATACATTTTAGGGAAAATACAAAATAAACCCTAAACTATACAAAATATATAAAACAAAGTACAAAGTAAATCTTAAACTGGAAATAGCCCTAACAATCATTGTTAGTACTATTGTTATTATTCTTCCTTCGTGTGATTAAATAATTTTATATAGTTTTAATCGGTTACCGAAAAACCCCCAAATCCCAATTTGAAACCCTAGAATTTCAACTTTCTTAGACTCCTATTGTTTCAATTCTACTTTTCTATACGATATGTTTTACTAAGTTAGGATTGTCATTTACTTAGGTGATTCTAGTATTTGGGCAATCCTCAGTTCTATTTAATCTTGTTGCTATTTATTTCGAGCCCGAATTTCGAGGTGAGTAAATTTACTCTCCTTTTTACTATTACGTTTTGGGGCTGAAATATGTTTCTAGTTACTATACAATGTTTTCATTTTTCTATTTGTTTTCCAAAAGAGATCATAAAATGTGTTAGTCTTGACTCGCGACAAGATGCAATCCTTATGTGGTAGTTTAAAGTAGTATATTACTTGTAATTTCCACCGGTACAATGTTAGCGCTAATGGTCTGACAAACCCACCTACACTTTACAACATCGATATGTGATTTAAACCCGGCGATTCTATACTATGGTTAATAGTTACTATATTGTGATGCTTGTTGCTATGCTACTATGTCCCTTCGATGCTAAAACAATTTTTGATAACTTATACATCGAGACGGTTAAATGACGGTTAAATAACAGTTATCACTAATTGTAACATGAGTGGTTCCTCATGACTTGTTGCTAAAGGTTACCCTGCGGGGTCTATGATTTTTGTTTCTATGTGTTCTATGGTCAAAGGTTGAGTAATATGATGAAATAGCTATACATGTATGATTGCGCAGCATATTATGATGATCTCGGATTTTATACTATTATTTATCAAAATGTGGGTTACTCACTAGCTTTAATTAGCTAACTTTATTTTCACATATTTCAGGTGATGCTTTGATATTGTTTTGCTGCTTTTGCCAAGACATAGGATTGTCTTGGACCTAGAATAATAAAAAGACAATTGCATTTACTATTTCAGTTTTATTACTTTTGTCGTTTATATTTAAGACTCAAGTTCCAAACTTATGATATCATTATTAGACTTTAATAAATAAATACCATGTGCTTTGTTTACTATGGATATCCAATTTCTATGACAACCCGGTGTTTCCGCCGCCGGGTGGGGTGTCACATCTGAGTCTGATTATGAATGTTTGAACTTGACTGCCCATTGAAGTTCTGATTTTTTGGAGCTTTGCACTCTCTTGAAAAGTGACCAAAACCATTACAATTGAAGCATCTGGCCTTTGATTTGTCAAAACCAACAGGTTTATGAACATTTGGCCTGAAATTACGATTCACATGACCATGTCATTGAGCACGATAAGCAATCATAACCATCTGCCAATTTAAGTCCATTTCTTCAACATCATCTGGATTCATCAAATGAAGATCTTGAAGTACAACATCCGTTTGAGTTAGATGACTCCTTGATAAGCTTCAAAACTTGCCATAAATGCAGTGAACGTAGTTTTTGTTTCATCATCCTACAACAGTATGTTCATTACATTTTTCACTTTGCATGGCATTGTGGAATTTGAGTTTTGAGTATCAGATTGAGCTTTCGTTGACTGAGGCTACATGTAATTTGGTGAGTTTGATTGGTAAGAAGAATCAGTGTAAAAACTCGCTCCAACAAACATACAATCCTCATCTTCTTGTTTCACATGTTCTTGAACAAGAAACGCATTATCAACAGTATTTGAATGATTCAGAACAAATTTATACTCAGCTTGAGAACCAGATCGGTCTGAATTCCTTGAACTTTCATCAATTTCCACTTCTTCTATTTTAGTAATAAGAAGATCTAAGTCCATTGGAAATTTCTCAGTATGTTTCAACAAAGTAATTGTCTGTTTCCATGACGATGGAAGAGCACTTAACAGTCTATCATTCAAATCTTGAAGATCTGTTTTTGCACCAGCATTTGTCATCTCAGTAGTTAGATGCACAAATCTATTCATCATTTGGTGAACAATTTCTCTAGAGATATGCTCAAACAATTCAAGATGTCTCTTCAATTTCTATTTTATGATATTCTTGAGTTGTTTTGCTCCTTCACATAATTTCTTCAGTGCTTTGAACAAAGTATAGCCAGTCTGATAAGAATCCATCCCTGATAACACTTGAAGTGGCAACCCCTTACACATCAATGAGTAAGCCTTACTATCATTTTTCACCTTTCGTAAGTCTTCTCCTTGAAGATTATCTTCTGGATAAGGTTCAGTTGATTCTTTGGTGTAGTTGCTTCCATATCAGGTGCAATTTGAGTAGAAATGTGTGGACCTTTCTCGATTGACTTCCATAGATCAGTATCAATAGCACATAAATGATGTTTCAATTTGATTACCCAATTCTGAAAATCTGTACGGTTAACCAACCTTGGAACACGATTATCTGAATCATCAGTAGGAGCCATTTTAAATTTTTAAAGAAAATATTTTTGTGTTTTTGTTAATTTTGAAAAACTCAATTAAATTTGAAATAAAAACTAAGTTTAAGTAATTGAAAGAAAATTGATACGACTAAACAGTAGCAATTCAGATAATGATGTTTGAAACGGCTAAACAGTCACACGGCTGAACAATTGAATCTTCACACGACAGAACAGTGTAAATTCCAAACAAGGTAAACTTCACACGACTGAATAGTTGTCACACGGCTAAACAGTGAAATGAACTTGACCCGGCTGAATAGTTGTTTCACGCGACTGAACAATATCAATCTAACCACATATATCACCCGACTAAAATCTTGACACGGCTGAACAGTTGTTTATCACCCGACTGAGATTTTGAGACGTCTGAACAGTAGATGACCCCGCTGAACAATACTCGGTAAAAACACTTAAAACAACTGAATAGATGTTGACCCGCCTACACAGTAGATCACACGACTCAACAGTACACAGTTTTTCCTTTGAATTATTCACCCGTCTAGCACAAATTGTCTTCACACGACTAATCAGGAACCTAATTTTGTCCACAAACTAAGTCCTAAATTTGTCTAAGTCAAAAATCAATCACACGGCAAGTACTTCTTGATCCTGTTCATGAACATCATCATCCAATTTTCACTGATTTCTTAAGAACTTGTTCAATTAGTCCAAAAATAATACACAATCAGTGTATTATACCGATTATCAATCCTATCAATCAATCAATCAATCAATCTCAAACAACATCGTTTGATCTTAAACTTTGATGAAATTTTGATCGAACAGTAATTTTGCTTTTTCTTCTTAATTCCTCAGATCTGATGAAATTTGATGAGAATTTGCACTGATGTTGTGAATTAGAAACGATTATGATGATGAATCGAATCAAATATCAACAACAGATCATGTGGATCATGATTTGAGCAGTATTGATGTGTTTTTGCTTGATGAATAGCGAAGAACACATAGTACTATCAGCTCTGATACCAATTGATAGGTTCAATTGGATCGCTTACTGCTACAAACCACCAGGATCTATGTAATACAACAATCAATCAACACAGTAATCATACTTTATAGTTCACTTGTATTAATGATGAAATAGTTGCACTACAAATTGTGCAGGAGAAAGAGTACAATCACACAGACATATGAAACGTCTAACTTCTCTCTCTCTACACTCACACTAGCAACATGCTATTTATACATCAACACATTTAGGGAAAATACAATATTAACCCTAAACTAAAACTTTGTACAAACTAAGAACAAATAAATATTCACTAGGAACGAGCCCTAACATAATCACACCAAAAACAAATTTGATCAAAAAATCAACTTACGAAACATCAAAAATTTTCATATAAAACCACAACATTTACCTATATAATAACACAAAAAACCAATTTGATCAAAAAATCAACTTTCGAAAACATCAGAAGTTTTTAAATAAAACCACAACATTTACCTATATATTCACACCAAAAAAATTTGATCAAAAAACCAACTTTTTAAAATATAAAAAATATTTACATAAAACCACAACATCTATATAATAATTCCAAGTTCTTAGGAGGGGCCACAAGACCCCATTTGGGCGGCACTTTTGAGGGGGAAATAGGGTTTAGGCGGGATAAAAAATGGGCGACACTATTTGGATTGGATTTTGGGCGCCGAAACGTTGCAATCTAATTTTGAATGGTGATCGAAAATCCTTCATTTACGTTAATCATAAATACATTCCAAATACATCGTTCAATCGTCTGTTTTTGGCACCGATTATCAAGAATTCGGAATTGATATGTAATTATTGGAGCAGCGATTTGAGGGATTTGTGGATTTAGCCTATATACAACACCCTGCGCAAGTTAGCTTTGGAAACAAGTTAATCCCATACTCATCATTAAAACGAATTGATGATATCGTTTGCAGAAGTCCGATTGCTTGCTACGATTCGATTACAATCTTCGACTTTGATTTCAAGTCCCGATTTCTTAGTACGATTGAAACTACAATATTCGATTTTTGATTTCAAGGCAAGCTTTAGTATTTTTCTACTGAATGATTTCTATATGTTGGGCTTTGGTTTCAGATTTTATTTAGATTTTATACTAATCTCATATTTCTAAACCTAATTTATGTTTACTCATATAACTTCCAGTTGTGCTTTTCTTTCGAAATAAAGATGAAAGTTTACTTTGCTATTCTGCTTCAATGATTATTCATTTGTTTTGATTTTGATTTTTAGCCTCTTCTCAATGTTTATCATTGCTTGCATGAATGGTATAATTGAGTATATGATGAGAATTAGGTAAAATCATGGGGTAGGCTGCGTTTTGAGAAGATGTTTTAATTTGGGTATATGCTATCTCCCTGAATTTAATTGAAACAGTGGTTGGACTTTTCAAATTAAAAATTATGTTTTTTTCTTCATTTGTGAGTTCAAATTCAATTGAAATGAAACACGTGTTGAACTATTCAATTGGAACATGTTGAAATACATTAATATGCTTGCTTGCTTGGTTACTATACTATTATAATCCTTATTATTATTATTATTATTATTATTATTATTATTATTATTATTATTATTATTATTATTATTATCATAAAAGCCAAGTTGATGGACATTAATACAAAGCCAATTGTACTTATCGGGTAGCAGCCAAGCGTGATAACTTTAAATACGATCAATTTGCATCAAGTAGAAGAAGCAATGTAATCAAAATGTATTAGCAAACTTAATTTGAAGCAGAACTTCTAAAGATGAAGCATAATTGCTTTTGGTGTTTGACGAGTTTTATTTATCTACTTTTAATCCAACAGGTAACCTTATAATCCTGGCATAGTCTTATTATTGATTTAGTGGTTAGTCTAGGAATGTGTTAAGATAAAAGGGAAATAGATTATACATTAATGACATGGTGGTTATGTAAAATTTTAATTACTTGAGACTTTTTGTGACATGTTTATTCAAGTTTACTGCAGAGGTCGATGTTTCCTTGAGGCTAAGGTTGATCTTTAGGTATGAAATCGCTTGTTAAGACGACGATGATGATGACAGTTCCTTCCATTTCTATTTTCTAGGGTAATTGATTGAGTTTTTTTAATCTTTAAAGTAATGCTTTTAAAATGATGTGTACAATCAGTAATTTAGGATTAATGTCTCAATTTTAGTGTTCATACTGATATGGGCAAAAATTAGGCTAACCTGATTTATTTTAGCAATACTTTCAAACTGATGCAGATTAAACTATTTAGATCAGACATGAACATATAATGTTTGAAGTGAGCTCATGAACAACGTCCACTGAAGATGAATGTGATATGCATATCAGGTTAGTTCCTTTTCATTTATACCTATTGACAGTAACCATGATTTGATTTATGGTGGACTTATTTGCTATTGTTTTGTACACAGTTGGGCTCATCGCAGGATGGCAATTACAACGGGGAGATCAACTATTTTGAGAGGCCTAGAGAGCATAAAAGGAACTTTAACATTGGAGTCTTCACTTGAAATGGCTATTGATATCATAAAGTATATGTTATAGAAGTCATTATCACTTTAAATTTGTTTGACTTTTTAATGTGGAAACTAATGTAAATCATATGATCATTAAAAAGTTAAATAGAAATCTTGAAATACGGTTATAGAAAAAGATCACAAATTATTTAACAATACCAAACAAAGGCATGGAGTCTGCAAGAAATAAAAAAGATTGGTGCAGCACAGATTAAAATACATGTATTTTATGTTAACTGATTCAAGAACAAATAAAAAAAATTGGTTTTGATGTTTTCTTACTGGTTTAATTATAGAGTAACAATTGTATGTTTAGTTTTTAATTCATTCAAGGGGTATGTTTGGGCGCCCTTACAAACTTTTTTGATAAGTGAATTATACGCCACTTTGGTAAATAATGACATGTTTTGTATGAAATAAATGTATTATAATGAAATGCTTTTGTTTTCAATTTGTCAAGTTTTTTGCATTTTGTTTACAGGTGAAACATGCACAAGCATGTGTAATAGCAGTTGCTTCATGTGAGAAGGTTGTAAGTCATCTCCGAGGTTAGTTAACGAGTATGATAATAATCTATTTATTTAGTTGGATTAAATCATCTGTTCATCTAATTCAAATCAGACACATGTGATTCTTGGTCATCATATTCCACATGAATACAACTACTCATATACATGTTAATGACAATGAGTTGATTTCAAACAGTGGAGGTTTAGAATATAGAATAGGAGACCCTTTGCTTGCTACTTAATTGTCTGAAGTTGAGAAGCTCTAGAGCTTGAATGGTCATTTATATTCTCTGTTGCTTGATAATTATGATGAATTTGGAATCTAGATTAAATATTGGGATGAATTTTATGAAAGAATTTACTGTTTTAACATATGAGCTAGCATATGATTCAACTTAAGGAATGCAGCATTTAGCTCATGTTTACGAGTTATCATCTCCCATCTGTTTGCATGTCCATTTCTTCATACATTGTGTTGGTGAATCTGATGGAGTAACAATATGGTATCAGAGCCTTAGTGCTCTTGATTGTTTGATCATTGAGATTTTTGTGAAGTTTTTGGGATTTTTGTGTCAAAACACTGTTTGATTCATTTCGGGACTGTTTATTGTGTTTCTATGTTGGAACTTGCTTTGGGTTTATCATATTTGGTAATAGGAAGCTACAGAAACAAACGGATCTTAAATTGGTTGTGTTTTGTGGCTGTTTTGGTTGATTTTGGACTGAAACTGTTTTTCCCGTAAGTCAGCGAATCTAGATGTTCATCCAGCGAACCTACTGTTCATCCAGCGAATCTAGTGTATTTTTGTGATTTGGAAATTTCTGCTTCTGATTGTCGAATTTGTCAAAGTTTTTAAACGAAAGTTCACCTGGTTGGTTCTGTGTGCAAGCGAATTTGCTGCCGAACCTATTTGAGCACAAATCTTTGTTCTGTCGGGCGAATCTGTCCAGCGAATCTGTGCTCTTTGTCGAGGGAAACTGCAGTCTGCCGAGCGAACCTACTGAGCGAAACTGTTGTCAGCGAAACTAAAATCTGTTTGTGATTATGACTACATCAACCATAAACATGAATGATCTGGAGAGTGTTCAACCAAACAGGCCACCGAGGCTTGTAAGTGGTGAAAATTTTGAAGATTGGAAGCGGTGTTTGAAGGCGTTTTTCTACTATACTGATTACAATCAAAAGGAGTCAATTGTTAATGGTCCTCACGTGCCAAAGAAGGTTGAAGGAACTGTTACTTCACCAAACAATGATCCAAGTACTTTCACTGAGGGTGATATCAAGTTGCTTGATCGTGATAAAAAGGCCCTTGGAGCTTTGATACTCTGTTTACATCAAGACATTTACAACAGGTTTGCTGAACACACAACTGCAAAAAGTTTGTATGATGCGTTGTGTGAGTTCTATGATGGTAACGAGGATCTGAAATTGGATAGAAAAGCTCAAGCTGAGAAAGAGTTTAATTCATTTGTGGGGTATAAGCTAGAAAGTCTGACTGATATAACCAACCGTTTTCTATCTATGTCAAGCAATCTGAAAAAAGTATGATGAGAAACTGGGAAATTATGAGCAAGTCACAAAGCTTTTAGATTCACTTCCTCTTCAGTGGAGTCTTTAGATAAAATTGTTGAAGCAAGAGAGAAACTTCCATGACTTTAAACTGATGGTCGTGATAAACAAGCTAAAGTCATTTGATCTTGATGTGAAGAGAAGAGAATACAATCAGTCCATGATGGTTCCAAATATCCCTCCTCAGAATGCTGCACTTATTACATCCGATGCAAACTCCCATATTTATGGTGCTGCATCTGGAGGATCATCAAGTTTTGGGTCTGTTAAATCTGATAGTGTTTCTATAAGTGTTGGTTCTGGCCTAAATGCATCTGTCACTAATCAGATTCCATATGACACAATGGCTTTGTTTGGGATGTTTGTTCATAGTTATGAATCTCTGGTTGCAGGTTAATTGAAAGGAAAAGGGATGACTGTTGAAGATATGTATTAGGTGGATCCTGATGATCTTGAAGAAACTAACATTCAATGGCAAATGGCAATGCTCACTTTTCGTGCTAGAAGATTTATGGAAAGAACAGGTTGGAAGAATTTTGGGAATCAGGATCAGAACAACAAACTTGGGTATGATAAAGGAAAGTTGAGGAGTTACAACTGCAAGCAGTTGGGACACTTCAAGAGGGAATGTCCTTTACCAATCGTTACTGAACCTGTTAATTCTGGATATTCAAGAACTGTTTCAAATCAAGAAAGAGTAGAGGAAGTTATACCGAGAAAAGAAACTGCACTGCTCACCAACATTGATTGGAGTGCAGAGATTGAAGAAACAATGGAAGAAATTAATCATGCTTTGGTTGCTGAGATTGTTAAGGATGATGATAACTATATTAATTGTTTTGATCCTTTCAAAGAATTTTATGGTGAAAATGGTGAGAACTCCGATGAAGCTGCTGAGTCAAAGGTTGAATTGATTGAACAAGAAAAAGGTTTGAGTAAGGTTGCAAAGTATGAGGTTGATGAGTTGAAAGAGGCAAGGGATGAAGAAGTTCAAGATGGTATGGATCGTAAAGCTGGTGTTACAACTGATGTTCAAACACATGTTATTGCTCAAGGACATCTGGGTCAGGAAGAGATAGTTCATTCTGGGTTTGTATGTGAAGCTGCTGTTAATGAAATGAATAATGATGAAGAGTCCAAGCTGAACATGGATGCTATGATCGAAAAGGCCAAGCTTGAAGCTGTGGATGAGTTCAAGAGGAGCACCCCTTATTGCCAGTGTGATCGTGCTCTTGCTGCTGAAAAACTGGTAATTGGTCTTCCTTATGAAGTTATTAAATATATGTGTTCATCTGCATGCAAAATTCGTTTGATTGGCATATACAAAGCTAATAAATTATTAATGTCAAATGAAAACGAATTGAAGAAAATTAACAAAGAGCTTAAAGAGAACGAATCAAAATTTTTGTTAAATTGAGAGAGGCTTTAAAAGAAAACGAGCATTTGAAAAGATCTCTTTTGGAAAAGAACTGTGAAAAGGGCTGAGCAAGTCACTCTTGCTGAGTTTGAGACCAGAAAAGTCAAAAACAAACTGGAACAATGGACGATTTTAAGTATGAAAAGGGAGGATCTTTGTAAGAAACAACGGGGGGCCATAATTAAGACCGGTTTAGGTTATAACAATGATGCACAAGTGTATCCCCCACCTAGTACCTTCTGTTATTCTCGAACACCCATTGCTCATCCTTCGAATGAGTTGATACAAGAGATTATACAGAATGATACTAACAGCTCTATTGCAGGTTTAAGTGGAGTAAATCTTAAAGAGGTTCGTGAGGATTATGCTTATGGTGGAAGTAATGGCCTTGGTTGTTCTGGCAGTTCTAATTGTCCTATTTCTGATTCAAAGAAGTCCGTTGAAGAGAGTAGATTAATTAATTTTGTTTCTAGTCATGTGTTACATTCAGACAATTTTATTTGTAATAGTAATTTATGATGCTCTACTTCAAACATTAATCTGTTGAATGATGATGTGATTGAAAATGTTTGTGTCAAAAAAACAAAGATGAACTTTCAGGTCATGTCTCTGAAAGTCAAACAAAAACAAATTGTTTTCAAAAGTTCTTTTCTCATCAAATTCCATCTTTCACACCTGTGAGGATTTCAAAACCTAAAGAAAGGGAATCATCTTTCTCGTCCATGAATCACAATGATAAACCTAAATCTGAATCTGAAAAGGTAAAAGTCACAGCAGGTAAATCAAAAGAGCCTTATGACTCTTACAGCGATTGTAATTCTCAATTATCTGATTGTGATTAATAGATTGAAATAGATAGAATTCTTGTTTCTAAAGTTTCCAAAGTAGGTTTGAAATCTCATTTCTTTAAATGTGGAAATAATGATCATACTGTCAAGCAATGTCCTGAGTTAGTTACAAATAATTCAAGGCAGAAATCTTTTGGAAAGAGATTGAATACGTTTGTAAATAATTTTTTCTGTAAATCTTCTTCTGTTCAGCGACCTAAGTACACTAAGGCTAGGGTCCCAATTTCAAAAGTCTAACTTCTATTTTGAAATATGTCAGGAACATTCGAGCGTCGTTGTAAATAGTCATTGGCACATTGATAGTGGATGTTCCAGACATATGACTGGGTTGAAGGACCAGCTGACAAACTATCGGATTATTAATGGTGGATACGTTGCTTTTGAGGGAGATAAGAAAGGTGGTAAAATGATTGGTCAAGGAGAAGTCTCGAATGGTTCACTAACCTTGGAAGATGTTAACTATGTTCCTGAATTGGCATTCAATCTTCTTAGTGTATCACAAATCTGTGATAAGAATATCCCTGTGTTGTTTCTTCCAAACGAATGTTTGTTCTTGAAGCCAGAGTTTCCTATTCCCGAAGAATTAGTGATCATGCGAGCTCCAAGACGAAATGATGCATATATGCTGAATATGGGATCAGAAGAATCAACTTCCACCGTGACTTGTCTTCTATCTAAAGCTTCATCTTTTGAATCTTTCCAATGGCATAGACGTTTAGGGCACATTAATTTTAAAATACTAAATAAGTTGGTTAAAAACAATTTGGTCAGGGGTTTACCACTTAAAGACTTTTCTGTGGTAGAGAAATGCATGGCTTGTGCTAAAGGAAAGCAGCACAAAAAGCCACATAAACTAAAAAGTAAAAATTCTATCTCACAACCCCTCAAATTGTTACATACTGACTTATTTGGTCCAATAAGTGTCAAATCTATTGCTAAGAAACCTTATTCCTTGGTTGTCACAGATGATTACTCTAGGTACACCTGGGTGAGATTCCTGGCAAACAAGAGTGAGACTGCTGAAGAGCTAATGAAGCTGATTCCTCAAATTGAGGTTCTTGGAAAGCGAAAGGTTCAAGCCGTCAGAAGCGACAATGGAACGGAATTTAGAAACCATATCTTCAATTCTTTCTCTGAACAGCGGGGTATTCTCAGACAGTTCAGCGCCGCACGAACGCCACAACAAAATGGTCTTGCTGAAAGGAAGAATCGAACTCTTGTGGAGGCTGCTAGAACTATGCTGATTGAGTCAAAGCTTCCAATTATATTCTGGGCAGAGGCAGTTAATTGTGCAGCTTATGTTCTGAATCGGGTACTGATTGTCAAAGACAAGATGAAGACATCATACCAGCTGTTTCGTGGGATTAAGCCGTTAATCGATTTTCTGCGCCCCTTTGGATGTTCTTGTACTCTAATGAATACTCAAGATCAGAAAACGAAGTTTGGTGTTGTTTCATATGAATGCTTCTTTGTGGGATATTCGGACACACAAAAAGCGTATCATGTTTACAACAAGCGAACGCGAATTGTGCAAGAGTCCTATTATGTTTATTGGCAAGAATCGAACTCCACAAGTATTGGTTGTGAGCCTGCATGGTTTTAGGATACCACCACTGTTTTCAAATCATTTAATCTTCCTAACTCTGACGATGATGACATAATTCCTCATACTCCAGTCTCAATTATTAACCATCAACCTCAACCACCTTCACCACCACAACCTTCGGTCACTCAATTACCTCCAACCTCATTTGACATTCCTCCACCTCCGCCACCTCAAACTTCTTCCATTCCTCCATTAGATATTCCATCATCATCCACATCCATCCCAACCACTTCTACCGATGAAATTCCTCCAACTTCAAATGTTCCATCCCAACCATCTAACCAAGCATCCTCATCACAATCCAACTCAATGCTTCTCAACACAAACTTCAAAACTTTGAAAGATCATCCTCATGATTATATCATAGGATCAATCACTGATGGTGTGAGACTCGGAGTCAGAGTGGTTTGATTAGTGAGTGTCTCTATGCTGCTTGAAGATCCTAGTTGGGTTGATGCCATGCAAATGGAATTACAACAATTTAGGAAGCTGAAAGTTTGAGAACTTGTTGATCTTCCTCCTAATAAGTGCCCCATCGGCACTAAGTGGGTCTTCCAAAACAAGCCAGATGATCACGGTGTTGTTATCAGAAACAAGGCGAGATTGGTTGTTCAACGAGTTGCTCAAGAGGAGGGGATTGACTACACTGAAGTTTTTGCCCCAGTTGCTCGTCTTGAAGCCATTAGAATCTTTCTTGCACATGCTGCTAACATAGACTTTAAAGTCTATCACATGGATGTTAAATGTGCATTTCTATTTGGAGATATCGATGAGGAGATCTACGTATGTCAACCACCGGGTTTCGAGGATCCAGATTTTCCTTCAAAGGTGTACAAGCTTGATAAATCCCTGTATGGGTTGCATCAAGCCCCACGAATCTAGTACGAAACTCTGACACAGTATCTGCTCAGCAAGGGTTTCCCTCGTGGGACTATAGATATGACATTGTTCAAGAAGGAGGTTAATGGCGAGCTGCTAATTGTTCAATTGTATGTGGACGATATTATCTTCTGTTCGACAAATGAGGGGCTGTGTAGAGAGT
Organism: Tagetes erecta; assembly: GCA_030867185.1. Taxonomy (NCBI): domain Eukaryota; kingdom Viridiplantae; phylum Streptophyta; class Magnoliopsida; order Asterales; family Asteraceae; genus Tagetes; species Tagetes erecta. The sequence goes on from CM061497.1 coordinate 12,436,905, forward strand.
TTGAGAAAGTGACGATGGATCATTTTGAAATGACTATCATGGGGGAAATGTGTTTCTTCTTGGGGCTGCAAGTAGAACAGAAGCCCGATGAATCCTTATCCACCAAGAAAAGTACATCAAAGAAATTCTCACAAAGTTTGGCATGGACGATTCTTCTACTGAACTGATTCCCTTCACTGCTCAAACATGCCTTACTTCTGATAATAATGAGAATCCTGTGGATGCTCATCAGTACCGCTCGATGATCGGATCTCTCATGAATCTGACTGCAAGCCGACCATATATTACATTTGATGTGTGCTACTGTTCTCGTTTCCAGGCCAACCCAAAAGAATCGCATGAGAAAGCTGTTAAACGCATTTTTCGTTACCTTAAGGGTTCCTCTCGTTTGGGACTTTGGTACCCAAAAGGTGGGAACTTTGATTTACATGCTTTTTCTGATAGTGATCATGCTGGTTGCAGGATAAACCGAAAATCAGTTACTGGTGGATGTCAATATCTCGGTGAATGTCTTGTTTCCTGGAAAAGCAAGAAGCAAACAACTGTCTCCCTGTCCATAGGAGAAGCTGAATACATTGTTGCTTCAAGCTGCTGTTGTCAAGTGCTCTGGATTCAGCACTAGATGATGGATTACGGCATCAACTTCCTTCATACACCACTCTTTTGTGACAATGAAGCCGCTGTTGGAATTGCCAAGAATCCTATTCATCACACACGCACCAAGCACATCGAAAAAAGAATTCACGCCATTCGAGACGCTCAAGAAAGGAGGTTCATTGATATTATTCCTATTGAAACCAGAAAGAAAAAAGCTGATCTTTTCACAAAAACTTTTGACAAACCACGTTTTTATGAACTGATTTCTATGCTGGGATTGATATCATTTTGAAAACCTTTGACTAAGTAAAATGGCTTTGTAAATATGTAAATATCTTTTTCATTTTCTTCCTTGAGAATCTGGGTGTCACATATTTCTTCGCTCCTTCTTTAGTTATTTTACTTTATTTTATTTCAGCTCTTATATTTTTTCTATATATATATATATATATATATATATATATATATATATATATATATATATATATATATTAAGAAAATCTGAAAAAGAAAAATTTCTTGTTAGATAGCTATAATATAGAAATTTTGGGGGAGATATTAAAGATTAACTACTTTTAGTTTTTCAAATTTTGCTATTTCAGGATCCCCGTTTAAATTGATGTTGAAGAGACGTTCAAGGAGGTCAGAAGTATTGTGTTTGGGATATGTTAGATAGGCTCAACCCGAAAACAAAGTAAACAGTAATTGTGTAGCCAAACATAACGTTCAAGAACTCGGCTATGAGGATTACCTCCTTGACATGATTGGTCTGCACAAAGATACAAGTCCTGTCAAAAATGGGTTGAGAGCGTCAAATCTTTGCCTTGATTTCCCTGAAATATCCCAAATCACCCACACCCTAGCCTTGAATTGAGTTTCTAGTTAGCAAAACAAAATAAAAAGCTGCTAGTGTTGCTCTTCAGAAAAGCCTCTGAGTGAGTTACTTGTTTAATTCCTCAGAATGTATTGAGTTAAAGTGCTTAACTCCTCTGCTATACGGATGTATTGACCTGGAGTTGGTGGATCTTCTCTGTTATACGTTGGTATAGACCTGAAGATTCACCGAGCATGCTCAAATGTTTATCTCCTCTGTTATACGTCAGTATAGACCTGGAGCTCTAACCATTTGAGTTTCCCAAATAATAAGTCGCAATGTGTTCAAAAGAATCATTGTTGACAAGCTCCACACCAAAAATTGCAAAATTGCAGAAAGTCAAAAGAGGCTCATGAATTGATCACTATTCAAGATTTGATCCAAGAAATTCAAGCAAAGTCAATCATTTTGCTTAATAAACCCTGATGATAGGACAAGTTCTTTTTACCTAGATGTCTGTGGGGACCGAGTTGCCTGAGCTTCTTCAATCAAACCAAAACATGATAAATGAAGCTGCTGATCTCTTGTTGAATGGACTAAGGCATGGGTTTAAATGGACAAACATATCTGCAATCGCGCCAATCTATGATTCTCTGAATTCTGCTCGAAAAACGTCAAGAAAAATTTATATATATCCTTCTTTAGTTTTAAATTCTAGTTTTTCTTTCATTTTCCTTCTTCATTTTATGTCTTTATTTTTCATTTAAGTTTTTGTTTTCGGAGCATTGAAATTTTGGGGCGTTTTCATGGATTCGTAAAGGAATTAAATTTTAAGAAAAATCAAAAATATTCTATTTTTCAAATTTGAAACCCAGCGAAACTGTCAGCGAATCTACAGGTTCGCCCGGAACTTATATAAGTCGCCATGACTTCTCTTGACCTTAAGCTCCGAGCGAATGTGAAGTTCGCCAGGTTACATTTCTAGTGAACCTGTGACTGTATATATATGAGTCATCTGCGAAACCACTTCACAAGTTCGCTGTCACTTTTACCGGTCGCTTTTCAAGAAATTTCAGATCGAATCTCACTCACTACTTTTCACTATCATTGAACCGTTTTTAAATCATTCCGGTATGTAAACGACTTCATCTTAATGCATATTTTGTGTGTTAACTGTGTTTTAATTATGATTAATCCACTTGAACCTATTTAAATCTGTGTTGATGATTGAATTGTTTTGTGCTTAATTGTTTAACAAAATTAATGTGTTCGTCTTATGATTGTATGGCTTGATTGGTGTTTGATTGTATGATTAATGGTTTTCGTCTGTGATTCGGGCCGTTTTTTTCAATTTCTAGGGTTCCAGCGAACCTAGTGTTCGTCTGGCGAATCTGAACGAAAGTTCAAAACTTTTGAGCAAACCTATGCTGTTACGCCACCCGTGCATCAGAATAGATTCACCCGATTGTTTCTAGCGAACCTATACATTCGCCCGACCTTATATCAGATTTTCATGTCAGCGAATCTATAGGTTCTGGGGTCTAATCACAGATTCGCTTGGTCAGCGAACCTGGCATGCTCAGCGAATCTATTAACTGTTTGAAAAATTTATGTTTCTGATCAACTTCCGTTTCCATTTCAGACACAATGTCTACGTTATTCTTTGAGAAGAAGCACAATATGTGTGCGTTGCTGGATGAAAATCATGAGAAGGCCACTGGATACAAGGATTGTATCATATGGCTAAAATCTTCCTAAATTCATTATGCCATATCACATTGTCCGATTGTGTACGACCTACACATTCGTGATTTCTGGAGGACCGCTGTATTGAATGTTTCTGCACAGCCATCAAAGATATGTTCTAAGGTAAATGGGCATGAAATCGAGTTTACTGAAGCCGATCTGGCTAGGATTTTAAGGTTAGAAGGTGATATTGGAGATGAGGTTAAGATGTTAGGTGAGGAGGTATACGGTGCGTTAAGGACTGCTGGTTATGAGGGTCCGATGTCGGGTGAAAAGAAGATGGAGTTTGTTAAGTCCTATTTGATCAAGGAGTGGAGATACATTGCTCACGTTTTCATTATGTGCCTGGATCATAGGAAGGGAGGGACAGACGGGCTAAATCTTGATTGGGCTAGAGCTATGGCTTTATTCTGCAAGGGGCAAAAGTAAATCTAGCTAAGTTGATCTTCAACTATATGCTAGAAAACATTCACGCTGCTAAAAGGGATAAATGGTTATTGTATCCGAGGTTTGTGCAGATGATCCTTAATGACAAAAAGCCTGATCTGCCTGTTATATACTCTGAAGATCTGGTCAATGCATTCGAGGATATTCGGGGACTGCAAGTCGGTACGATAAGATGGCGTAGGAAGAATTTCATATTTGTGGGAAAATATGTACCCAGCTGACAGATGGGTACATATACAGAGATTGATGTAGATTGAAAGGAAAGAGGAGGTGAGAATGTGGAGGTTATTGAGAAGAAGTTGAGAAAAAGAAGTATGCTAAGGAAAAGGATTACTCACTAGATCGGGAAATTGATGAAGTGTAGGCTGAGATAGATGCGGGTAGGGAGAAAAGAACTAAGAGAAAATCTGATGCCCCTGCTGAACCTGAAAAGAAAACAAAGCATGATGTTCCGGCAACATCTGCTGAATCTGTTACTGGATTAAAGGCTGAGTTGGATGATTTGAAAGTCAAATATGGTGATTTGGAGAAAAGAGATAAAGAAAAGGGGGATGTAATTAAGGGGATGGCCAGGATGTTAAAAGATCAGCAATACTTATTGGTTCGAGTTTTTAAGGAGTTAAACAGCTTGAAAGAAAAGGATGGCTCGTTTCCAGCAATGTCTGAACAAGAACTGATGAACTTAACGAATGTTGCAACGTATCCGTTAAAGGATCATAGTGTTAGAACTGAGACTGAAAAGAAGGTTGCTGAAGAAGTTTTTGATGAAGATATGGGTATTGATCTAGATGTATTTACAGGAGCTGAGGTTGCTGGCGGTACAAATGTGAATTTCAGTTTGATCGACGAACCGGATGTGAATGTGGATATAGAAAGTGAAGAGGATTTAGAGGATGAACTGGAAAAGTATAATGTTGAAGAAAAGGATGTGACTTATCTGTTTGAGCACATCGATCTGGATAAGTCTGAGTGGTTCAAAAAGGATGAAGAGGTTATTCCTGAAGTCCCTATCTTTCAACACCTGGATGAGCCGAATACCTCACAGATGGACAGGCCGGTGATTGCATGGAAATACAACAGTGAGATCGATGCATATATGATTAAAAGGAGAGGGGGGACATATGTTATACCAAGAATCGAAAGCACTTTGCTACTATGCCAAGATGGGATTTAAGAAGGTTGGCTGAACTCCCTCTGCTGGGCAAGGAGGATAGTGGCAGAGCTTGTGCTTTCGAAGTTACAATCAGAAAGGCTGCAGAAAACAATTTTATTGATTTTGGGTATCAAAAGCCGAAGAGAATGAGGCAGAAGAAAGACAAGCACTGGGTTTCGTGGAAGGGGAAGGTTGTGCTGAAGCTGAGTGCTCTAAAGATTATGAATCGGGTCAGAGTTCCTGATACCCAGCCACCTAGATTGCAAGATTTTCTGAAATGGTTTTATGATAATAGCACCGGTGAAGCTGTTATCAGATTGAAAGAGGAATATCATCCAGAAATCCGATTGTTTGACCCAATGGAGATCTTTTCATTTTGTGATGAAGATTTGAAGACTTTATGTGAGAATGATATCAAGCACGGGGCAGGAGATGATACGAGAATTGAAGCAAACTTGTTTGTGAAAGTTGCGAATAAAGCCCGAGGGATACGTGCTGAGTTAAGGAAGGTAAATGAGAGGCTGAGAATGACTGATGAACAGAATATGGATATGGATGATTTATCTAAACAGCTAGATCAGTCGATTGTGAAAAGGTTTGAGAAGCCAGCAGAGGTTGAAGTGAATGTGTTCGGTGAGGAACAGACTGAAGATGATCAGGCGGAGACTACTATTACTGATTTGCCTGATATTGAAGTCACCGAAGCACATTTTGTTGATTTGATTGAGGATTTGGATGAAAGTGAAGAGGCCGGATCTGAAGATGTTACTAATCCATTGGCTGGTATTGAATCAAGAGCTGGAACGTTCATTGAGTATTTTTGAAGCCGATAAAGACGGAGCTGAAACAGAAGACTTCCCAGGTGAGGTCCACCCTAGGGGGAGTATTGAAAGTTTATGTATAGGTTGGACTCACCGGCATGTCGGTGTTATTTGTTTTTGTTATGTATTTAATAGATTCTGTTTTAGCGAACCTACGGGCGAATCTATCAGCGAACCTATAGCTGAACTATATATTGTATTGTTTTCTCATTTCAATACAACTTTTGCATATTTTATCAAACCCTAATTGTGTGTGTGTGACGGCTGAGGTGCTAGGAGCTTATTATTATTATCTTTGTAGTCTGATTACCTCAGATATTGTTGATTTGATCTTGTTATAGTGTGTTGAGTGTTATTGGACAATGTTTCATTGAATCTTAGTGTGTTTTGTTGTTTGTTTAATCATTATAGCACTGAAATCTCGATCTGATGGACTAACAATTCTTTTAGAACTTTATCAATTAATCACATTTTAAGTTGACATGTCTTTGAATAAACGGGCTGAAATTGCTGCTTTAGTAGACGAAAAGTGTCACAACCCCAACGCGGCGGGCGGTCCCAGGAGATGGAGCCCCGGGGGTTTACACGCGTGACGAATGGATATCAGGAGCAATGCAGCGGAACAACAACATACATACACACACAGCTTAAAACATAAAGTTGTTCATTCATTGATATTCAAAACAAGAATTATATAGTTCTCAAACGACAAATGATTGTTTGATACATAACATCAACAACTAAGCTAGCAACTATTCTAGGTCCAGAGCGTCTAACTTCTAAGCCCGCAAGCCCTCTACCTGCTCTAGCCTCAACAGTGCTTTCCTGCATCACACGACACGTAGGATGTGTGCCAAAAAGTTTTAAAAGAAAGGGTCAGCTTAAGCTGGTGAGTTCATAATAAAACATTTTACAAAACATTTCAACATTCAACCAAATACTTGTAAAAACCTTGATCAAAGAGTTACCACTAACTCCATCACTTACAAGCATTTCATAAACATTCTAGCATCATCAGATAAATATACACAAACAATACGAATAAAACCCCTCAACAACTCCGTCTGGCACGTCTGCGCTGGAGCAGAATATATGCATATACCCTTCTAAGTTTTACCCGCGACACCCCTATAATCTGGAGTGGTATTGTCCGATATTTACCGTAGAATGCTAGCCAACCGTTCAAAAACAACAGTTTAAGAACACAACCAATCCAAAAGAGTTTATACAAAAACTCACAATCATTTCCAACCAGAACAGGTTTAAGCATCACATCCAATTTTGTAAAACATACAATCATGTCAAAACCAAAACAGTTACACAAGAGTTTGGATGTATGAACTCACCTCAACGAAATCACAACTAGCTCACAACTAGCTTCTTCCCTTGATCTAATCTCGACAATCAATCCAAATGACTATCTTTGCAATCACACAAATAGCTATACCGACAATCAACCTTAATAGCTATAATCCACCTATAATGTGATATCACAACGTTATAACTTATAAATAACGATTCCTAAGACTATGTATGTCCTAGGGCATAATTAGCGAAGCATTCGACTAGATACAAGTCGTTGCAACCTACGCCTACCAAATCCCGAACCTCGGGAATCTAAATGAATCCTACAGGGATATGTTACCCCTTCACAACGGATATCATACCCCTAGGGTACGGATATTCAACCCGCACCCTCCCCGGGTAATCAACCCGTTAGTTGCGGGTGTTTAATCCCGCAACTATTTCTCCTAGCACGTCCTTCGTGCTATGCGAGTATCTTCACCCCGCATTCCCATCGGGTTCCCAACCCGATTCCCGTCTTAAACTAAACGGGAATGAAAGACCATTTACCTCGTCGATCACCGATCTTCAATCGCGCAACGCCTTGATGATCACCGTTCTTCACTCGGGCAGAACCTCGACGCACGTCAAGCGATCTACACGCGTCCGAGACTCAAAGGAACGCTCCGACGCAGGGTACCGCACTCGAGGCGCGATTCCGCAACAAAAACTAGGTGTGTTGGTCCATCTAGATCGTGATTTCAGTGCTATAATGACTTGTATAACAACAAACAAACTTGACTCAAACAAACAAAGTGTATTATAACCAACAACCAATAACGAGATTAAATCCACACAACCGGAGGTAAATACGCTACAAAGATGAGTAATATATGCTCCTAGCACCTCCAGTAAATACACAAACGACACAAGAGTTTTAGATAAGATTTCTGTCAAAGTTGTGCAAAAGTTCCATTTCATCAAGATAAGGTTACAATATATATCAGACATAGGTTCGCTGATAGATTCGCTGACAGCGAATCTATCTAGCGAACCATATAGGTTCGCCGGGCACAATCAGGTTCGCCCGGTCGACACCAACACAAAAACTAAACTGTGCTACGGGCGAATCTATAGATTCGCCCGTAGGTTCGCTAGAACTAAAACATACAAGATACATACAAAATATATAACACCGACATACCGGTGAGTCCGACCTATACATGACTATCAATACTCCCCCTAGGTTGGACCTCACCTGGGGAAGTCTTCTATTTTAGCTCCGTCTTCTGTTGGCTTCAAAGATGCTCAATGAACGCTCCTGCCCTTCCTTTAATTCCGGCCAATGGATTTGTAACGTCTTCAGATCCGGCCTCATCGTCTTCACTGAACACTAGCATGGACTCCACGAACTCTGCTTCGGCGACATCCGTATCAGGCACATCCAGAACAATCGTTTCCGCCTGAATGTTTTCAGTATGCTCCTCGCCAATTACTTCCAAATCAACCACATCAACTGGTTTCTCAAACCTCTTCTCAATCGTTTCATCAAGCTGCTTTGACAAGTCATCAACATCCATTCTTTGTTCATCTGTCGCTCTAAACCTTTCATTTACCTTCCTTAGTTCAGCACGAATACCCCGGGCTTTGTTTGCAACCTTCACAAACAGGTTTGATTCAGTCCTAGTGTCATCTCCAGCCCCGTGCTTAATGCGATTCTCACACAAAACTTTCAGGTCCTCATCGCAGAATGAGAAGACCTCCATAGGATCAAACAAACGAATCTCTGGACGGTCATCTCCTCTGAGCCTGATAATAGCCTCACCCGTACTGTTGTCGTAGAACCATTTGTGAAAATCCTGTAATCTGGGTGGCTGTGTGTCCGGAACCCTCACCCTTGTCATAATCTTTGGCGCTTCGATCTTCAAAACCACCTTTCCTTTCCATGAAACCTAGTGCCTGTCTTTCTTTTGTCTCATCCTCCTCGGTTTTTGATACCCAAAATCAGTGAAGTTAGTCTTGGCAGCCTCTCTGATAGTCACCTCAAACGCACACGCCCTTCCACTATCCTTTTTTCCCAACAACGGTAGCTCAGCCAGCCTACGTAAGTCCCATCGAGGCAGGGTGGCGAAATGCTTCCTGTTTCTGATGTAACAAATATCACCTCCCCTCCGCTTAATCATATATGCGTCTACCAGACAGTTGTACTTCCACGCTATAACTTGTCTATCCAGTTGGGAGGTGTTTGGTTCGTCAAGATGTTGAAAGATGGGCACCTCAGGAACAACCTCTTCGTCCTTTCTAAACCATTCCGATTTGTCTAAGTCAATGTGCTCGAACTGATAACTGACCCCTTTCTCCTCAACCTTATACTTTTCTGGCTCATCCTCTAAGTCTTCCTCACTGTTAGCATTTACATCATCTTCTGGTTCAGCACTAACAACCACTTCAGGCCTAGTAAATACATCCAGATTTATCCCCATATCCTCATCAAATAACTCTTCAGCGGTTTTACCTTTGTGCTTGTCCCCAAATTCACAGTCCATTAACGGATACTTTGCAGCATCCGTTAAGCTTATCAGTTCAGCTTCAGACATAGCAGGTTCCGACCCATCCTTTTCTTTCAGGCTATTCAGCTCCTTGAATATTCTGACAATTAGGCACTGTTGATCCTTCATCATTCTCCCCATTTCAAAGATAACAGTCGACTTTTCAGCATCCTGGGTCTCCAGATCCGCATACTTACTCTTCAAATCCCCCAACTCTGCCTTCAAACTATCAATCTCACCCTTCAACACACTAACAGATTCAGTAGATGTACCCGGAGTATCATGCTTTGCTTTCTTTGACGCTTCAGTCGGTGCATCAGATCTCCTCTTTGTCCTATTTTCCCTACCTGCATCAACCTCAGCCTGTATCTCATCCACTTCTCGATCAAACGAATAATCCTTTTCTTTAGCATACGCCTTCCTTTTCTTTATCCTCTTCTCAACAACCTCTATGTTCTCACCGCCCCGTTTCCTCTCATTTTCTATTAACCTCTGTATTTGTACCCCCATCTATCAGCTGGGTACATGTTTTCCCACAAATATGACGTCCGACCAGCACAATCCGACCTCACCGATTTACAGTCCCCAAAAATCCTAGAATGCATTTCCCAGATCTTCAGTACTTCACCAACAACAGGTAGATTGGGCAGCTTGTCATTTAAAATCATTTGGATAAATCTGGGGTACATCAACCATTTTCCCGCTTTCGTTGCATGGATGTTCTCGAGCATATAGTTTTAGATAAGCTTCGCAAGATTTGCCTTCTGCCCTCGGCAAAACAGCATCATAGCCCGAGCCCAATCCAAATTCAACCCGTCAGTACCCCCTTTCCTATGATCCAAGCACATAATGAATACGTGTGCAATATATCTCCATTCTTGGATCATATAGGACTTCACGAACTCCATCTTCTTTTCCCCCGGCATAGGACCTTCATAACCAGCTGTCCTGAATGCCCCGTAAACCTCCTCTGCCGTCATGCTAACCTCCTCACCGACATCATCCTCCAATCTCAAAATCCTTGCCAGATCGGCTTCAGTAAACTCCAAATCAAACCCACTGACTTTGGCACAGATCCGTGATGGCTGCACAGACACGTTCATCACAGCAGTTCTCCAGAAGTCTCTAATATGCAGCTCATAATTGGTTGGTGAATGAGAAATGGCGTGATGAATGTGAGACGACTTCAACCATCTGATACAGTCTCTATACCCACCAGCTTTCTCATGATTCTCATCAAGCAAAGCACACATATTGTGCTTTCTTTCAAAGAATAATGTAGACATCGTGCCTGAAAAATAAACAGAGATTGATCAGAAACGAAGATTTTGAAAACAGTTAATAGATTCGCTGGATAAATAGGTTCGCTGAAAGAGCGAACCTGAGATTTGGCACGAGAACCTATAGATTCGCTGACATGAAAAATCAGTCATTTGGTCGAGCGAATGAATAGGTTCGCTAGAAACAGTCGGGCGAATCTATGTTGATGCACGGGCGGCATAACGACATAGGTTCGCTCGAAGTTTTGAACTTTCGTTCAGATTCGCCAGACGAACACATAGGTTCGCTGGAAACCCTAGTTTTTGAAAAACGGCCGAAATCTCAGTCAAAACACCATAATCAAGCAAACAAAGCAACAATCATGCAAAATAATCATCAAACGAGGATATTATGAAGTAAATTCCTAACTAATAACACAAAATCAGTCATTTGATTTACAAAATATCACAGATCGACGGATTTAAGCGTATAAATGTGCGATTGATGGAATGAAACATGGATTAAGATGAAGACGAAGACATACCAGACCAAAGTAAAGGTGATTTAGTGTGAAAAACCGGTTATGGATGAGAATCGAAAGTTTGTCAGTAAGAAAATGAAAAAAACCAGCTACAGTAATAGTGACAGCGAATGTGTGAAAGGTTTCGCTATCACTACATATATATACAGTCACAGGTTCGCTGACCAAACCACTAGCGAACTTTAGATTCGCCCGAAGACCAAAAGACATGAAAAACTACGGCGGCGATGTAAAGAGGTTCCGGACGAACCTTAGGTTCTGGCGAACCTGTAGGTTCGCTAGTAGATTCGCTGGGACTCAAAATAAGAAAAATTAAAAATGTTTTTGGTTTTTCTCAAATTTTAAATTCTTTGTAAATCCACGAAAATGTCCCACGATTTCAACGCTCCGAAAATAAACACATTAACCTAAAAAATAATAAAAACAAGAGAAAATTAAGAAAAATAAAATGAAAGAAAAAGCAAGAATTAAAATCTAAAGAAGGATATATATATTTTTCATGACGTTTTGAGCAGAATCCGGAGAATCATTGATTGGCGGGATTGCAGATATGTTTGTCCATTTAAACCCATGCCTTAGTCCTTTCAACGAGAGATCAGCAGCTTCTTTTATCATGTTTTTGGTTTGATTGAAGAAGCTCAGACAACTCGGTCCCCACAGACATCTAGGTAGAAAGAACAAGTTCTGTCATCATGATATATCTGAGCAATACGATTGACTTTGCTTGAATTTCGAGGATCAAATTTTGAATATTGATCGATGCATTAGCTTCTTTTGACACTATGCAATTTTTGCATCTTTTTGTGAGTGGAGCTTGTCAGCAATTGATTCTTTTGAACACAATGCGACTTATTATTTGGGAAACTCAAATAGTTCAGAGCTCCAGGTCTATACCGACGTATAACAGAGGCGATAAACATTTGAGCATGCTCGGTGAATCTTCAGGTTAATACTTCCGTATAGCAGAGAAGATCCACCAACTCCAGGTCAATACTTCCGTATAGCAGAGGAGTTAAGCACTTTGACTCAATACATTCTGAGGAGTTAACGAGTAACTCACTCAGAGGTTTTTCCGAAGAGCATCACTAGCAGCTTTTTATTTTTTTTGCAAACTAGAAACTCGATTCGGGGATAGGGTGAGGGTGATTTGGGATGTTTTAGGGAAATCAAGGAAAAGATTTGACGCTCTCAACCCATTTTTGACAGAACCCGTATCTTTGTGCAATCCAATCATGTCAAGGGGATAATCCTTGTGGCTGAGATCTTGAGCGTTATGTTTGGCTGCACAATCACTGTTTACTTTGTTTTCAGGCTGAGCCTATCTGACATATCCCAAACACAATACTTCTGACCACCTTCAACGTCTCTTCAACATCAATCAAAACTGAGATCCTGAAATAGCAAAATTTGAAAAACTATAAATAGTTAATCTTTAATATCTCCCCCAAAATTTCTATATTGTAGCTATCTAATAAAAAATTTTTGTTTTTCAGATTTTCTTAATATATATATACAGAATACAAGAGAAAATAAAAGGAAATAAAGTAAAATAAAATAAAGGAGCGAAGAAATGAGTGACCCACTGAATTTTCAAAGAAGAAGAAAATGAAAAAGTTATTTACAAATTTACAAATTGATTCACATGGATAAAGGTTTTTCAAAAAGATAGCTGTCCCAGCATAGAGATCAGTTCATAAAAACGTGGTTTGTCAAAAGTTTTTGTGAAAAGATCAGCTTTTTGCTTTCTAGTTTCAATAGGAATAATATCAATGAACCCCTTTTCCTGTGCGTCTCTGATGGCATGAATTCTTGTTTCGATGTGCTTGGTGCGAGTGTGATGAATAGGATTCTTGGCAATTCCAACAGCAGCTTCATTATCACAAAAGAGTGGCGTATGAAGGAAGTTGATGCCATAATCCATCATCTGATGTTGGATCCAGAGCACTTGGCAACAGCAGCTTGAAGCAGCAATGTATTCTGCTTCTCCTGTGGATAGAGAGACGGTTGTTTGCTTCTTGCTTTGCCAGGAAACAAGACATTCGCCAAGATATTGACATCCGCCAGTGACTGATTTTCGGTTAATCTTGCAACCAGCATGATCACTATCAGAAAAAGCATGTAAATCAAAGTTCCCACCTTTTGGGTACCAAAGTCCCAAACGAGAGGAACCCTTAAGGTAACGAAAAATGCGTTTAACAGCTTTCTCGTGTGATTCTTTTGGATTAGCCTGGAAACGAGCACAGTAGCACACGGCGAATGTAATATCAGGCCTGCTGGCAGTCAGATACATGAGAGATCCGATCATCGAGCGGTACCGATGAGCATCCACAGGATTCCCATTATCATCAGAAGTAAGGCATGTTTGAGCGGTGAAAGGAATCAGTTCAGGAGAAGAATCATCCATGCCAAACTTTGTGAGGATCTGATATATTCTCTTGGTGGATAAGAATTCCATCTGGCTTTTGTTCCACTTGCAGCCCCAAGAAGAAACACATCTCCCCCATAATTGTCATTTCAAAGCGATCCATCATCACTTTTTCAAACTCTCTACACAGCCCCTCATTTATCGAACCGAAAATTATATCATTAACATACACTTGAACGATCAGCAGCTCACCATTCACCTCCTTCTTGAACAATGTCATATCTATAGTCCCACGAGAGAAACCTTTGCTGAGAAGATACTGTGTCAGAGTTTCATACTAGATACGTGGAGCTTGATGCAACCCATACAAGGATTTATCAAGCTTGTACACCTTTGAAGGAAAATCTGGATCCTCGAAACCCGGTGGTTGACATACGTAGATCTCCTCATCGATATCTCCATATAGAAATGCACATTTCACATCCATCTGATAAACGTTAAAGTTTTTGTTCGCAGCATGAGCAAGAAAGATTCTAATGGCTTCAAGGCGAGCGACTGGAGCAAAAACTTCAGTGTAGTCAATCCCCTCCTCTTGAGCAAATCCTTGAACAACCAATCTCGCCTTGTTTCTGATAACAACACCGCGATCATCTGGCTTGTTTTGGAAAACCCTCTTAGTGCCGATGGGACACTTATTAGGAGGAAGATCAACAAGTTCCCAAACTTTAAGCTTCCTAAATTGCTGTAGTTCCATTTGCATGGCATCAACCCAACTAGGATCTTCAAATGCTTGTTTATAATTCTTCGGAACAACTTGAGACAGAAAGGCAGCATAGAGCCATTCATTAATCAAACCACTCTGACTCCGAGTTCGCACACCATCAGTAATTGATCCTATGATATAATCATGAGGATGATTTTTCAGGGTCTTGAAGTTAGTGTTGAGGAGCAAAGGATTGGTTTCTGTTGGTCCATAATGATCGTGATTTCAGTGCTATATTGACTTGTTTAACAACAAAACACCCAAGACTTGAACAATAAAGTGTATAATAACCAAACAAACCCAATAACAAGATTACACCACACAACTGAGGTATATAAGCTACAAAGATAAGTAGAATATGCTCCTAGCACCTCAGGTGAACAATTACACAACACAATCAGTAGATAAGAGTTTTGGTTAAAGATGTGCAAAAGTTCTATTCACTTGTAGATAAGGTTACAATATATATCAGTGTTAGGTTCGCTGATAGATTCGCTGTAGCGAATCTATCTAGCGAACCACACAGGTTCGCTGGGCACAAACAGGTTCGCCCAGTCGAAGCCTTAGACAAAAAACTAACTTGAACTACGGGCGAATCTATAGATTCGCCCGTAGGTTCGCTAGAACAACTACAACCAAAAGTCATACAAATACATACAAAAGTAACACCGACAAGCCGGTGAGTCCAACCTATACATGTGACTATCAATACTCCCCCTAGGTTGGACCTCACCTGGGGAAGTCTTCTGATTTAGCTCCGTCTTTATCTCGGCTTCAAAGGTTCTCGATGAAAGCTCCTGCCCTATCTTCAATACCGGCCAAAGGATTGGTAACGTCTTCAGATCCGGCCTCATCTTCACTGAACACTAGCATTGATTCCACAAACTCTGCATCTGCGACCTCAGTATCAGGCATTTGTTGAACTGTCGTTTCCGCCTGAATCTCTGCAGTATGCTCCTCGCCAATTACATCCAGATCTACAACCTCCACCGGTTTCTCGAACCTCCTTTCAATGGTTTGATCCAGCTGTCGAGATAAATCATCCATCTCCAACTGCTGATCATCAGTCCTCCTTAATCTCTCATTCATCGACTTTAGTTCAGCACGAATTCCACGAGCTTTGTTTGCGACCTTCACAAACAGGTTCGCCTCGATCCTTGTATCATCTCCAGCCCCGTGCTTTATCCTGTTCTCGCATAAAACTCTCAGATCCTCATCACAAAAAGAGAAGACCTCCATTGGGTCAAACAAGCGAATCTCTGGACGGTCTTCCCCTTTTAATCTGATAACAGCTTCACCCGTACTGTTATCGTAAAACCACTTAAGGAAATCATTCAGTCTTGGTGGCTGTGTGTCTGGAACTCTGACCCTCGTCATAACCTTTGGGGCTTCAATCTTCAAAACAATTTTTCCCTTCCACGATACCCAATGTCTATCCCTTTTCTGTCTCATTCTCCTCGGCTTCTGATATCCAAAATCAGCAAAATTTGTCTTTGCGGCCTCCCTGATTGTTACCTCGAACGCACAGGCCCTCCCGCTTTCTTCTTTACCAAGCAATGGAAGATCAGCCAACCTCCGCAAATCCCACCGAGGCAAGGTGGCGAAATGCTTCCTGTTCTTGATATACGAAATGTCACCTCCCCTCCTTTTGATCATATACGCATCCACAAGGGAATTGTATTTCCATGCAATCACCTGTCTATCCAACTGGGAGGTGTTTGGCTGATCAATATGTTGAAATATAGGCACCTCGGGAACCACTTCTTCTTCCTTCCTAAACCACTCTGGTTTGTCTAATTCAACGTGCTCAAACTGATAACTCACCCCCTTTTCTTCAACCTTATATGTTTCCAGCTCATCTTCCAGATCCTCCTCACTATCAGCGTTTACGTCTAACTCAGGTTCATCTATCAAAGTGAAATTCACGCCAGATCCTCCAACCACTTCATCTCCTTCAAAAACATCCAAATCAATGCCCATTTCCTCATCAAACGTTTCCTCAACAGCTTTGCCCTTACCTTTGTCAGAATCCCCAAATACAACGTCCATTAACGGATATCTTGCAGCATCCGTTAAGGAGTTCAGTTCAGCTTCGGTCATAGCAGGCTCTGTCCCCTCTTTTTCTTTCAGACTGTTCAGTTCTTTGAAAATCCTGACCATCAAACACTGCTGATCTTTCATCATTCTACCCATTTCATATATGACTGTCGACTTCTCAGCATCCTGTGTCTCCAACTCTTCATACTTACCTTTCAATTCAACCAATTCTGCCCTCAAACGCTCAACTTCACCCTTTAATTCATTTCCAGATTCGGCAGATGTACCCCCAGTATCGTGCCTTGCTTTCTTTGACCCTTCAGCTTGTGCATCAGATTTCTTCTTGGTTCGCTGTTCCCTACCAGCATCGATTTCTGCCTGTATCTCATCAACCTCTCGTTCAAACGAATAATCTTTCTCTTTTGCGTACGCCTTCCTCTTCTTTATTCTCTTCTCAACCTCCTCAATATTCTCACCACCACGTTTTCTCTCAGACTCCATTAACCTCTGTATCTGTACCCATCTATCTGCCGGGTACATGTTTTCCCATAAAAACGAAGGCCTCCCCACACAATCAGCCTTTACCGATTTACAGTCACGGAATATCCTCGGATGCATCTCCCAAATCTTCAGTACGTCTCCAACTACCGGCAGATTCGGCAGTTTGTCATTCAGCACCATCTGAATGAATCTCGGATACATCAACCACTTAGCGGCTTTGGTAGCATGGATGTTCTCGAGAATGTAATTGAAGATCAGCTTCGAAAGATTTGCTTTCTGCCCTCGGCAGAACAGCATCATAGCCCGTGCCCAGTCCAAATTCAGTCCGTCTGTTCCCCTTTCCTATGATCCAGGCACATAATAAATACGTGTGCAATGTACCTCCATTCCTGGATCAGATAGGACTTCACAAACTTCATCTTCTTCTCACCGGGCATCGGTCCCTCATAACCCGCAGTCCGGAATGCCCCATACACTTCTTCAGCAGTCATACTGACCTCCTCACCCACATCCTCTTCTAACCTCAAGATTCTAGCCAGATCGGCTTCAGTAAATTCCAAATCATAGCCACCGACTTTGGCACATATACGCGATGGCTGTGTAGACACATTCATCACTGCAGTTCTCCAAAAGTCTCGAACATGCAGCTCGTATATGGTAGGTGAGTGAGAAATGGCATAATGTATGTGAGAGGACTTCAGCCATTTGATGCAATCTCTATAGCCACCGGCCTTTTCGTGGTTCTCGTCAAGCAAAGCACACATATTGTGCTTTCTCTCGAAGAATAAGGTCGACATTGTGCCTAAAAAATAAACGGAGATTGATCAGAAACAAAGATTTGAAAAACAGTTAATAGATTCGCTGGAAATTAGATTCGCTGATATAGCGAACCTAAGATTTGGCACCAGAACCTATAGATTCGCTGACATGAAAAATCAGTCATTATGGTCGAGCGAATGTATAGGTTCGCTAGAAACAGTCGGGTGAATCTATGTTGTTGCGCGGGCAGCATAACGACATAGGTTCGCTCGAAGTTTTGAACTTTCGTTCAGATTCGCCAGACGAACACATAGGTTCGCTGGAAACCCTAGTTTTTTAAAAACGGCCTGAATCACAGACAGTACATCATTATCAAGCATACAAAGCAACAAACAAGTAATATAAGCATTAAACGAGGCTATTATGAAGTAAATCCCTAACAACAAACACCAAATCAGTCATTTAATTCGCACACAATCATAGATCGACAGATTTAACAAGTTTAAGGTGCGATTAAGGGTTTAAAACAGAGATTAGGATGTAGGCGATGACATACCAGACCAAAAAGAAGTGTTAAAGTGTGAAAAACCGGTGAAATAGTGAGAATCGAACGTGCGGCGGTTGGATTTTGAAAAACGTGCTACAGTAATAGCGACAGCGAATGTGTGAAATGCTTCGCTGTCACTGTATATATATACAGACACAGGTTCGCTGGCAGACAGACCAGCGAACTTTAGATTCGCCTGAAGACCAAAAGTCAAGACAGCCTGCGGCGGCGGTGCAAAGAGGTTGCGGGCGAACCTGAAGTTCGGGCGAACCTGTAGGTTCGCTAGCAGGTTCGCTAGCACACAAATTAAAATATTTTAGGTTTTTCTCAAATTTTAAATTCTTTGTAAAACCATGAAAACGTCCCACGATATCAGCGCTCCAAAAATAAACATATTATCCTAAAATTCCTAAAAATACAAATAAAAACAAGATAGAATTTAGAAAAAAAATAAAATAAAATGAAATAAAAGGACAAGAAATTTTAAACGCTAAAGAAGGATATATATTTATCATGATGTTTTGAGCAGAATCCGGAGAATCATCGATTGGCGGGATTGCAGATACGTTTGTCGATTTAAACCCATGCCTTAGTCTTTTCAACAAGAGATCAGCAGCTTCTTTTATCATGTTTTTGGTTTGATTGAAGAAGCTCAGACAACTCGGTCCCCACAGACATCTAGGTAAAAAGAACAAGTTCTGTCATCAGGGTATATCTGAGCAATACGATTGACTTTGCTTGAATTTCAATGATCAACTTTTGAATGTTGATCGATGCATTTGCTTCTTTTGACACTTGTGCAATTTTTGCATCTTTTCATTGTGAGTGGAGCTTGTCAGCAATTGATTCATTTGAACACAATGCGACTTATTATTTGGGAAACTCAAATAGTTCAGAGCTCCAGGTCTATACCGACGTATAACAGAGGAGATAAACATTTGAGCATGCACGGTGAATCTTCAGGTCAATACTTCCGTATAGCAGAGAAGATTCACCAACTCCAGGTCAATATTTCCGTATAGCAGAGGAGTTAAGCACTTTGACTCAATACGTTCTGAGGAGTTAACAAGTAACTCACTCAGAGGCTTTTCCGAAGAGTATCACTAGCAGCTTTTAGCAAACTAGAAACTCGATTCGGGGATAGGGCGAGGGTGATTTGGGATGTTTAGGGAAATCAATGCAAAGATTTGACGCTCTCAACCCATTTTTGACAGAACCCTTATCTTTGTGCAATCCAATCATGTCAAGGAGATAATCCTTGTTGTCGAGATCTTGAACGTTATGTTTGGCTGCACAACCATTGTTTACTTTGTTTTTCGGGCTGAGCCTATCTGACATATCCCAAACGCAATGCTTCTGACCTCCTTCAACGTCTCTTCAACATCAATCAAAACGGAGATCCTGATATAGCAAAATTTGAAAAACTATAAATAGTTAATCTTTTATATCTCCCCCAAAATTTCTATATTATAGCTATTTAATAAGAAATTTTTGTTTTTCAGATTTTTCTTAATATATATATACAGAATTAAAAGAAAAATAAAAGAAAATAAAAGGAAATAAAATAAAATAAAGTAACGGAGCGATGAATTGAGTGACCCACGGATTTTTCAAAGAAGAAAAAGAAAAGGTTATTTACATATTTACAAATGGATTCTCACAGAAAAAGGTTTTCAAAAAGATATAAGTCCCAGCATGGAGATCAGTTCATAAAAACGTGGTTTGTCAAAAGTTTTTGTGAAAAGATCAGCTTTTTGCTTTCGAGTTTCAATAGGAATAATATCAATAAACCCTTTTTCCTGTGCATCCCTGATTGCGTGAATTCTTGTTTCAATGTGCTTGGTGCGAGTGTGATGAATAGGATTCTTGGCAATTCCAACAGCAGCTTCATTATCACAAAATAGTGGCGTATGAAGAAAGTTGATGCCATAATCCATCATCTGATGCTGAATCCAGAGCACTTGGCAACAGCAACTTGAAGCAGCAATGTATTCTGCTTCTCCTGTGGACAGAGAGACGGTTGTTTGCTTCTTGCTTTGCCAGGAAACAAGACATTCTCCAAGGTATTGACATCCGCCAGTGACTGATTTTCTGTTAATCCTGCAACCAGCATGATCACTATCAGAAAAAGCATGTAAATCAAAGTTCCCACCTTTTGGGTACCAAAGTCCCAAACGAGAGGAACCCTTAAGGTAGCGAAAAATGCGTTTAACAGCTTTCTCATGTGATTCTTTTGGATTGGCTTGGAAACGAGCACAGTAACACACAGCAAATGTAATATCTGGTCGGCTTGCAGTCAGATACATGAGAGATCCGATCATCGAGCGGTACCGATGAGCATCCACAGGATTCCCATTATCATCGGAAGTAAGGCATGTTTGAGCTGTAAAAGGAATCAATTCAGGAGAAGAATCATCCATGCCGAACTTCGTGAGGATCTCTTTGATATATTTCTCTTGGTGGATTAGAATTCCATCAGGCTTTTGTTCCACTTGCAGCCCCAAGAAGAAACACATCTCCCCCATTATTGTCATCTCAAAGCGATCCATCATCACCTTCTCAAATTCTCTACACAGCCCTTCATTAGTCGAACCAAAAATGATATCATCAACATACACTTGAACGATCAGCAGCTCGCTATTCACCTCCTTCTTGAACAATGTCATATCTATAGTCCCACGAGAGAAACTTTTGCTGAGAAGATACTGTGTCAAAGTTTCATACCAGATACGTGGAGCTTGATGCAGCCCATACAAGGATTTATCAAGCTTGTAAACCTTTGACGGGAAATCTGGATCCTCGAAACCCGGTGGTTGACATACATAGATCTCCTCATCGATATCTCCATATAGAAATGCACATTTCACATCCATCTGATAAACTTTAAAGTTTTTGTTTGCAGCATGAGCAAGAAAGATTCTGATGGCTTCAAGGCGAGCGACTGGAGCAAAAACTTCGGTGTAGTCAATCCCCTCCTCTTGAGCAAATCCTTGAACAACCAGTCTCGCCTTGTTTCTGATTACCACACCGCGATCATCTGGCTTGTTTCGGAAAACCCATTTAGTGCCGATTGGACAATTATTAGGAGGAAGATCAACCAGTTCCCAAACTTTAAGCTTCCTAAATTGCTGCAGGTCCATTTGCATGGCATCCACCCAACTTGGATCTTCAAGAGCTTGTTTATAATTCTTTGGAACAACTTGAGACAGAAAGGCAGCATAGAGACATTCATTAATCAAACCACTCTGACTCCGAGTTCGCACACCATCAGTAATAGATCCTATGATATAATCGTGAGGATGGTTTTTCAAGGTTTTGAAGTCAGTGTTGAGGAGCAAAGGATTGGTTTCGGTTGAGGGTGTTTGATTAGATGGTTGTGAAGGTGTATGTGAAGTTGAAGGAATTGTATTAGTGGTAGATGATTGAATGGTAGTGGATGAGGATGGAATGTCTGATGGAGAAGTTGGAACAGTTTGAGGTGGTGGAGGTGGTGGAATGTCAAATGAAGTGGGAGGTAGTTGTGTAGTTGAAGGTTGTGGTTGTGGTGCAGGTGGATGGTTAAAGATAGAAACTGATGTGTGTGGAATGATGTCATCATCGTCAGAGTCAGGAAGATTAAATGATTTGAAAATAGTGGTGGAATCATAAAACCATGCCGGTTCACTGCCAATACTTGTTGTGTTTGACTCTTGCCAGTCAACATAGTAGGACTCTTGCACAATCCGCGTTCGCTTGTTGTAAACACGATACGCCTTTTGTGTGTTCGAGTATCCTACAAAGAAGCATTCATCAGAGACAGCACCAAACTTCGTCTTCTGATCTTGAGTATTCAAAAGAGTGCAAGAACATCCAAAGGGGCGCAGAAAATCAATCAGCGGCTTAATTCCTCGAAACAGCTGGTATGAAGTCTTCATCTTTTCTTTGACAATCAGTACCCTGTTTAGAACATAAGCTGCACAATTAACTGCCTCTGCCTAGAAAATAATTGGAAGCTTTGACTCAATCAGCATAGTTCTAGCAGCCTCCACAAGGGTTCGATTCTTCCTTTCAGCAACACCATTTTGTTGTGGTGTTCGTGCGTCGCTAAACTGTCTGAGAATACCCCGTTGTTCACAGAAAGAGTTGAAGATATGGTTTCTGAATTCCGTTCCGTTATCGCTTCTGATGGCTTGAACCTTTCGCTTTCCAAGAACCTCGATTTGAGGAATCAGCTTCATTAGTTCTTCAGCAGTCTCACTCTTGTATGCCATGAATCTCACCCAGGTGTACCTAGAGTAATCATCTGTGACAACCAAGCAATAAGATTTTTTAGCAATAGATTTGACACTTATTGGACCAAATAAATCAGTATGTAACAATTCGAGGGGTTCTGAGATGGTATTTGTAATTTTAAGTTTATGTGGCTTTTTGTGCTGTTTTCCTTTAGCACAAGCCATGCATTTCTCAACCACTGAAAAATCCTTGAGTGGTAAACCCCTAACCAAATTGTTCTTAACCAATTTATTCAGAATCTTAAAATTAATGTGCCCTAAACGTCTATGCCACTGAAACGATTCAAAAGATGAAGCTTTAGACAGGAGACAGGTCACGGTGGAATTTGATTCCTTTGATCCTATATTCAGCATATAGGTATCATTTCGTCTCGGTGCTCGCATGATCACCATTTCTTCAGGAATAGTAAACTCTGGCTTCAAGAACAAACATTCATTTGGAAGAAACATCACTGGAATATTCTTATCACAGATTTGTGATACGCTGAGAAGATTGAATGTCAGTTCAGGAACATAGTTGACGTCTTCCAAAGTAAGTGAACCATTTGAAACTTCTCCTTGACCAATCATCTTGCCACTTTTCTTGTCTCCCGCGAAAGCAACATATCCGCCATTTATGATCCGATAGTTAGTCAGTAGGTCCTTCAACCCTGTCATATGTCTGGAACATCCGCTGTCAATATGCCAATGACTATTTACAACGGCATTTGAATGTTCCTGACATTTATAAAAAAAATAAAAAGTTAGACTCTTGAAATGGGCACCCAAGCCTTTGTGTGCTTGGTTGGTGAAGTAGATGAAGAATTACAAAAGAAATTATTTACAAAAGTGTTTAATCTTTTTCCGAAAGATTTCTGCTTTGAGCTGTTTTGGATTAATTTAGGGCATTGCTTAACAGTATGACCAGTATTCTCACATTTAAAACAATGAGACTTCAAACCAGTTTTGGAAACTCTGTTAACAGGAATCTTATCGATCTCAATTTCCTCATCACATTCAGACAGTTGAGAGTTGCAGTCACTGTAACAGTCATAAGGTTCTTTTAACTTAACTGTTGTGACTTTTACCTTTTCAGATTCAGATTTAGGTTTAAGAATGTATGAAAAAGATGATTCCTTGTCTTTTGGTTTTGAAATTCTCACTGGTGTGAAGGATGGAATTTGATGAGTGAAGAACTTTTGAAAACAGTTTGTTTTGGTTTGACTTTCAGAGACATGACCTGAAAGTTTGTCTTTGCCATTCTCACACACATTTTCAAACAAAACATCATTCAACATATTAGAGTTTGAAGTGGAGCACCCTAAATTACTATTAAACATGGAATTGTCTGAATATGACACATTACTACAAACAGAATTAATTAAGCTAATGTCTTCAAAAGACTTCTTGGAATCAGAACTAGAGCAATCACTACTGCTAGAACAACCGAGCCCAACACTCCCACCATATGCGTAATCCTCTCTAACCTCCTTAAGATTTACTTCACTTAAACCTGCAATGGAACTGTCAGTATCATTCTGTATAATCTCTTGAATTAACACATTTGAGGGATGAGGAATAGGTGTTGGAGAGTAACAGAAGGTACTAGGTGGGGGATATGCATATGTTTCATTGTTGTTAAGACCCAAACCTGTCTTAACTCTGGCCCCCCGTTGTTTCTTGTAGAGTTCCTCCCTTTTCATACCAGATATTGTCCATTGCTGCAATTTGTTTTTAAGTTTTCTTGCTTCAAATTCAGCAAGTGTAACTTGCTCAGTCAAGTAGTTTATTTCATAGTTCTTTTCCAAACGAGTTCTTTTTAAGTGTTCATTTTCTTTTAAAGCTTCTCTTAGTTTGACAAAATATTTTGATTCACTTAATTTAAGCTCTTTGATGGTTCTTTTTAATTCGTTTTCGTTTGACATTAACAATTTATTAGCTTTGTATATGCCAATTAAACGAATTTTGCAAGCAGATGAACACATATCTTCAATAACATCATAAGGAAGACCAATTACCAGTTTTTCGGCAGCAAGAGCGCGATCACACTGGCAGTAGGGAGTGCTTCTTTTGAATTCATCAACTGCATCAATCCTCGCCTTCTCAATCATTGCTTCCAAGTTGAGTTTTGACTCCTCCTCATTCTTCACTTCATTAACAGCAGCTTCACAAACCAATCCAGAATGATTCAGATGCCCTTGAACAATAGCATCTGATTGATCTTTATCAACATTCTCCACTTTCTCTTCCTCATCTTTACCATAAAATTCTTTGAAGGGATCAAAGCAATTTATATAGTTGTCATCATTCTCAACAATCTCAGCAACAAGGGCATGATTAATCTCCTCCTTGGTTTCTTCAATTTCTGCACTCCAATCAAAGTTGGTGAGCAGTGCAGTTTCATTCTTTGACTTTGCAGAGTTTACTGGCTCAGTAACAATTGGTAAAGGGCATTCCCTTTTGAAGTGACCCAATTGTTTGCAGTTATAACATCTCAGCTTTCCCTTGTCATACCCCAGCTTGCTATTCTGTCCCTGATTTCCAAAGTTTCTTCTACCGGTTCTTTCCATGAATCGTCTGGCACGAAGAGTAAGCATGGCCATCTGCCATTGGATGTCGGTTTCCTCCAGATCATCAGGATCCACCTGATACATATCTTCTACAGTCATACCCTTCTCCTTTAACTCACCTGCAACAAGAGCTTCATAGCTGTGAACAAACATTCCAAATAAAGCCATAGTGTCAGATGGAATCTGAGTGGTGACAGATGCATTTGAGCTTGAACCAACATTTGTAGATGCACCAACAGATTTAGCAGACACATGACTTTTCTATCCAGTTTCAGCCCCACGAATGTAAAAGTAAAAAGGGGAGTGATTTTACTCACCTTGAAATGCGAAAGTAACCGAAACAATAGAATCGCAGTTATAACGAACCGAAGGTTGCCCAAATATTAGTATCACCTAATTAATTGGGAAAAACCCTAACTTAGAAACGAAACAATAGTAACAAAAATTCAAACTCGGAAAATTTAGGGTTTCGGATTTGGGATTTTAGGGTTTTAAATTAAAATTGGGAATTAGGGTTTAGATTTAAAAATTTGGGGTTTTGGTACGAAACGTAATCGTATTTTTTTTTCGTATTGTAGATATTTTATACGGATTTACTTTTACTAAAGTTTGTAATAATACATATAAATTTAAAGCATTATCATATGTATTTGAAGTGATAAATTTTTATGTTTTAAAAATGTATTAACTTAATTATATTATTTAGGTTATTTAGGAAATATAATTAAATGTTTTAAAATGTTTAAAAATAATAAAATTAAAGAAATAGGTTGTGGGTTTCGAACCCACGACCTCTGCTTGAAAGTAAAGCCGACACGACCACCAGACCACTTCAACTTTTGTTTAAATAATCTGGTTTTTTAATTGTTTTAACTCATTATAATAAGCAACACCCAATTCCTATTCAAGCCCTAGAACACAGATCAGTTCAATTCGATTTAACCTGATAGTCTCAACCAAATCAAACATAGGGCTTTTAGTCTACGTGAAATCGTGATCATTTTGGTATAAAGAACTCACTTGATGATTAACGTTTGATACGGAGTCGATTAGGAGAAAAACCGACTGATCTTCGAAGAAATTAAGGATCCAGAACAGATATGAGATAAAATTAACGTGTTAGATAGTTTAAGATGATCAAAGGGATGAAAATGATTACAGAGATTACCGGATTTGATGCTCGGAAATTAGAAAACACCGAGTCGCCGGAGTTGGGATTTTTGGTCGATCGATTTCTAACTTGCAGTGATAACGAAGGTGATTTGGTAATTGAAAAGTGTTATTCGGTCATATGAGAGTAAAAAGGAATGATTAATTGTCGATTATCGAGTTAATTACGGAAATGAGATTTTGAGCCGCAAATCTCAATCAATTTGGCATAATCATCTGCTGTAAAACGCGTCATTGGTTAAATAGGAAGGTTCGGAATTCATTAAGGAACGATTTGGGATGATTTTTGGTGTTTAAAATGGATGAAACGCGTGATATACGCTTTGTCGGAGCTTCGATTTGGCCGGAAATGTGTCACCGGCGGTGGAAACCGGAAACACGGGAGTTGGGGGAATTGGGTTGACTTTAATATAAGTTTTACACTTTTAGCCCTTCCACTTTAGTTATTATTTGTAAGACATGATAAGTTTTATTATAAGTTTTAAAATTTACATAAATGGCCCAAAGTTAATTTATAAACTACACTAACTAGCTAACTTAACCGAGTCGAGACGCAACGTTTATATAAGTGATGTTTTATATTTTTAGTTCGTTTATGACGTTGAAGGACTCTTCCAAGACTCGGAAATAATTTTGTTTAACAACTTTTATAAAATCTCTTTTATAAACTATATATATGTATATGTTTTCTTTAAATATAAAGTATATATATTCTTTGGAGTTTTAATAAATTGTATTTAGTATTTAATTAGTATACGTTGGATAATAATTCGATCGTTATATATTAAGAACGAGAAATGACGTATCACTTATATATTTTTAGTAACGAAACGTCACATTTAACGAAAAAATAAATACGAATGCATTAAAGGATAAACAACTTCGGGTTTGAGTCGGGCGTCAGGAGTCGGGTTCGGGGCAGATGTCACAGTCTCCCCTCCTTATAGAAATTTCGTCCCGAAATTTGGTCAAACCAAGGTAGAAGAAGACGAACACAAGATGCGGAGATTAAGCTTTCCTTTGGTCCTAAAGCTCTCAAGTAAGCTCATGTATACGTTTTGATTTAGAACGAACATTTATTATTGGTATTCGTCTATGCTTGAGCGGCTCAACTTTACGCTCCATAATTTCTCATAGTCATTGAATAATTTCATCGAGAGGCACAAAGAGATTTTTATAAGATTAACATTTCTTCAAATTTGAAATATGGAGAATAGGTTATTTATTTGTTTGTTTATTTAATTTGCATTTATTATTATTATTATCATCATATATATAATTTAAGCTCGCGATATCGATGCTCATAACCCTCATGCATATATTTAGAGTTAAACGTAAGACAAGAGTTTCAAATGTCGAAGTTACCAAGAGTCATAGAAAAGAGATAAACATGAGGAAATCGTGACCTTGAAATTTAAGTTCACACCATACATATAAAAATTAATATAAAACTTTTTTTTTCTCGTTCGTTACATAAAGATTATCAAGTCTAACACGGATAATAGCAAAAGATGAAACAAACTCTAATGAAACAAAACTCTTATCAGCATCTGAATCAAGTAAAACTGGAACGTAACGATTACTCATGAGGACCCATACCGTTCACCACGTCATTGTTTGCTTGAGCTTGATTAGCGTTGATATAGAAAGTTCTAGCACGACCAGTTTGATTTGCATTAGCATTGGTATTCACGTTGACATTGATAGGCTGAGGACAATTGTTGCGGAAATGAGTTGGATCGCCACAATTGAAACAAGCAGGACCTTGATTACCCCGATTATTATTTTTCCAACAATCTTTTGCCCAATGCCCATAACGTTGACAAACAGAACATTTAAAACATGGAGTTTCAGGAGCATGATGAAAAGGACAATTGTTGCATTTAGGCAAGAACCCCGTATAAGACTTACGGTTATCATTACCTCTTTGCGGTGCCATAGGAGGAGCAGGAGAAGTTATTGCATAATTAGTGGCATTGTTCTTACGCTTCTTGGAATTGGCTGAGGATTCGGGCTTAAAACCCTTATAAGAATCGTCCTCAGATGGTTTAGAATCGTCATTAGAAGAACCTTTGGACTTTTTGTTACCCTTTCGAGTCAACGTACCAGCCCGCACATGATTTTCGGTAAGACGACCCGCTAAGGTCATTGCCTCACCCACAATATCGGGTTTACTACCCCAAACAGCATCTTGAATAGTCATTGGTAAACCCCCGATATATTGTTCAATACCACGGGATTCGGGAGTAACCATATTAGGACAGAGAGTACTAAGCTGGGAAAAACGATCATTGTAGGCCACATTCTCACCACTATCCTGTTTAAGATCCCATAATTCACTCTCGAGTTTACGAATTTCACTAGGAGGGCAATACTTGTCAGTCATAGCGGTTTTGAATTCATCCCAAGTCATTTCAGAGATTTCATCTTCACCGCGTCTACGTTTCTCATCATTCCACCACGTCAGAGCACCCTTTTGTAGGACACTCGTGGCGTAGCGGACTTTGAAGTTTTCGGGGCAATCACAATTAACAAAGGTACTCTCCATACTTTCGTACCATTAGAGAAGACCCGTAGCCCCTTCAGTACCGAAGAATTTGGTGGGACCACAAGAGTTGAAGTACTTAAGAGTACAATGGGGAGCCTTAGGTTCTTTGTTTTCATTAGCAGCATTAAGTTGGTTCACAAGTTCGGGCAAAAGGTTAGCCATTTGGGTCGCAATCGTGTTAGCAAGTCGTTCGAGTCTCGTCGACATTCTACAAGATAAGATAGAAAATTTTTTTTCATGAGACATAGGAAATTTTGGATAACATAAGTGTAATATGATTTTGATTTAATGAAATTGTAATAGTACTTAGAACATCATTGAATCCTTTGAAACATACCACAGAAACCACTTAGAAACTTTTAGGAATATTAATAGATGAATTTGGAATAACATTTGAATTAATAAAGAAATTCACAAAAATAATTATAAATCGTTGAAAGAAAATCATAGAATCATTTAAGAAAATAAAACTTTGAAGGCTCAGGAATGTGTCTGGGTTTTGGACACTTTAGACTTATCAAAGTGCTAAGTTCGTTTTTCAACGTATTCGAGAAGACGTGCTTTAGCCTATAGGTTCACACTCATCTCGAGCATCCCCAGGTAAGCATACAGGTCTCCTAAAGAGATTTATACGAAATGCTTTGCCTTAGACAGGATGTCCGTGATACAGGCGTTCCCCCTTCCAGATTGCACACGTTCTCACGTTTCAAACTCACTTAAGACGATGACGAGATTCCACAAAGAGAAGATCCTAATCACACAGACAAGTCTCTTGTAGCTCCTTCGCGAAATCGGATAAGAAATGAGATAAAGAAAAGCATAGAAAGGTTCGTAGAAGGAAAACAAATAAGTATAACAGAATTTCTAAGTACAAGTATTTGAACTAAGGACACTTAGGTTATAGTCTAGGTCGGTGTGTTTCTAATACCCTATCCTAGTTCTCTATAACCATGGCTCTGATACCAAACTGTGACACCCCACCCGGCGGCGGAAACACCGGACTGTCATTGGAATTGGATATCAATAGTACAAAGCACATGGCACACTAGAAGCATATTTTAATATCATTAAAGCAGTAATTGTTGTGACATAAATGAAGAATAAATAGTCATAAATTCATAAATAAGGACTGACAATCAAAGTAATTTATTATTCAATTATTCTAAGTCCGATAGGCATCCTATGTCTTGAAGGTATAAAACGCTCAAACACCACCTGAAATATGTAAAAATAAAGTTAGCTAATTAAAGCTAGTGAGTAAACCACAATTTGAATACATAATAATAATGAAATCCGAGATCATCCTAATATGCTGCGCAATCTTACATGCATAGCTATTTCATATCATTCTCGACCATGACACCTTGAACACACATTGAACACATTGAACAACATCATTGTATAGCATCTTGTAATCGTTTGTCATGAGGAACCAACTCATGTTATTAATTAAAGATAACCTTTTTAGCAACCGTCACGTAACCGTCTCGATATAAGTTATCAATAATTATTTAAGCATCTAAGGGACATAGGAACATAGCATCGCAACTAGTATCATCGTATAGCAACTTGTAACATAGTAACTTGTAACATTAAAATTTGAATGGCCGGGTTTAAATCACC
The DNA here is from genome assembly GCA_030867185.1 of Tagetes erecta. Taxonomy (NCBI): domain Eukaryota; kingdom Viridiplantae; phylum Streptophyta; class Magnoliopsida; order Asterales; family Asteraceae; genus Tagetes; species Tagetes erecta. The sequence goes on from CM061497.1 coordinate 12,467,250, forward strand.
TGTTTTGAAATAATTGCAGGTGGATTTGTCAAACCATTAGCGCTAACATTGTACCGGTGGGATTACTAAGTAACAATACTACTTTAAACTACCACATAAGGATTGCATCTTGCTGCAGACAAGACTAACACATTTAATGATCTCATTTGAAAATAGAAACAAAGAAACGAAAACCGAAAACATTGAATAGTAATTGAACATATTTCAGCCCCAAAATGTAAAAGTAAAAAGGGGAGTGATTTTACTCACCTTGAAATGCGAAAGTAACCGAAACAATAGAATCGCAGTTATAACGAACCGAAGGTTGCCCAAATATTAGTATCACCTAATTAATTGGGAAAAACCCTAACTTAGAAACGAAACAATAGTAACAAAAATTCAAACTCGGAAAATCTAGGGTTTCGGATTTGGGATTTTAGGGTTTTAAATTAAAATTGGGAATTAGGGTTTAGATTTAAAAATTTGGGGTTTTGGTACGAAACGTAATCGTATTTTTTTTTCGTATTGTAAATATTTTATACGGATTTACTTTTACTAAAGTTTGTAATAATACATATAAATTTAAAGCATTATCATATGTATTTGAAGTGATAAATTTTTATGTTTTAAAAATGTATTAACTTAATTATATTATTTAGGTTATTTAGGAAATATAATTAAATGTTTTAAAATGTTTAAAAATAATAAAATTAAAGAAATAGGTTGTGGGTTTCGAACCCACGACCTCTGCTTGAAAGTAAAGCCGACACGACCACCAGACCACTTCAACTTTTGTTTAAATAATCTGGTTTTTTAATTGTTTTAACTCATTATAATAAGCAACACCCAATTCCTATTCAAGCCCTAGAACACAGATCAGTTCAATTCGATTTAACCTGATAGTCTCAACCAAATCAAACATAGGGCTTTTAGTCTACGTGAAATCGTGATCATTTTGGTATAAAGAACTCACTTGATGATTAACGTTTGATACGGAGTCGATTAGGAGAAAAACCGACTGATCTTCGAAGAAATTAAGGATCTAGAACAGATATGAGATAAAATTAACGTGTTAGATAGTTTAAGATGATCAAAGGGATGAAAATGATTACAGAGATTACCGGATTTGATGCTCGGAAATTAGAAAACACCGAGTCGCCGGAGTTGGGATTTTTGGTCGATCGATTTCTAACTTGCAGTGATAACGAAGGTGATTTGGTAATTGAAAAGTGTTATTCGGTCATATGAGAGTAAAAAGGAATGATTAATTGTCGATTATCGAGTTAATTACGGAAATGAGATTTTGAGCCGCAAATCTCAATCAATTTGGCATAATCATCTGCTGTAAAACGCGTCATTGGTTAATTAGGAAGGTTCGGAATTCATTAAGGAACGATTTGGGATGATTTTTGGTGTTTAAAATGGATGAAACGCGTGATATACGCTTTGTCGGAGCTTCGATTTGGCCGGAAATGTGTCACCGGCGGTGGAAACCGGAAACACGGGAGTTGGGGGAATTGGGTTGACTTTAATATAAGTTTTACACTTTTAGCCCTTCCACTTTAGTTTTTATTTGTAAGACATGATAAGTTTTATTATAAGTTTTAAAATTTACATAAATGGCCCAAAGTTAATTTATAAACTACACTAACTAGCTAACTTAACCGAGTCGAGACGCAACGTTTATATAAGTGACGTTTTATATTTTTAGTTCGTTTATGACGTTGAAGGACTCTTCCAAGACTCGGAAATAATTTTGTTTAACAACTTTTATAAAATCTCTTTTATAAACTATATATATATATGTTTTCTTTAAATATAAAGTATATATATTCTTTGGAGTTTTAATAAATTGTATTTAGTATTTAATTAGTATACGTTGGATAATAATTCGATCGTTATATATTAAGAACGAGAAATGACGTAACACTTATATATTTTTAGTAACGAAACGTCACATTTAACGAAAAAATAAATACGAATGCATTAAAGGATAAACAACTTCGGGTTTGAGTCGGGCGTCAGGAGTCGGGTTCGGGGCAGATGTCACACAAACGACACAAGGGTTTTAGATAAGATTTCTGTCAAAGTTGTGCAAAAGTTCCATTTCATCAAGATAAGGTTACAATATATATCAGACATAGGTTCGCTGATAGATTCGCTGACAGCGAATTTATCTAGCGAACCATATAGGTTCACCGGGCACAATCAGGTTCGCCCGGTCGACACCAACACAAAAACTAAACTGTGCTACGGGCGAATCTATAGATTCGCCCGTAGGTTCACTAGAACTAAAACATACAAGATACATACAAAATACATACAAAATATATAACACCGACATACCGGTGAGTCCGACCTATACATGACTATCAAGGTGTTTATCTCTCTAAAATGTTCTAGAGAGAGAAAGTGAAGTGAGCAAGTGTGAAGGGGGGGTTGCACCCCTTTAAATAGGCTGTCTGGGCTGTTCCAGGCGATACGCGCGCAGCCCACATGCACCATCTGCGCGTATCGCGTAGATGGTGAGTGGCTGCCAGGCGATACGCGCAGGGCTATACCCTATGATGCGCGTATCGCGTAGATCACATATTCAGATTCCTCTCGTCGAAACATGTGGAATTCATATATTATGGGCTCCGTAACTCTTTTTCTAAGTCAAGATATGCTCGAAAGAAGTTTTCGGGCATTCCTCAGGTGTTTTCGCATTTCCCGCTTCGTTATAACTCCGATTTGAGTTCCGTTTTCGCCCACGTTCTTCATTTTCAGTCCTCTATAAGCCCTAGGGTTTATCACTATAGATTAGGACTTTTTAATCAACGTGCTATTTACATGAACACCCGCCCATATACGGCATAGTCTTACGTCAAAATTTAGGGTTTTCCATTTCTCCCCTCCTTAAAAGAATTTCGTACGAAACCTTAAAACGTTAGTATAACTTAGGACGTCTTAAAACTCCTAAGAACACCTTAACAACACCGTACGAAACCTTAAAACTCCATAATAAACCTAATGAATTCCTCGGAGTCATTTAAATATCGTACGGCAACTTAGAATGTCTTACGGCTCTGTATGCCACATTAGCAACTTTAAAATAATGTTGGTATAATGTACAACACCTCACAACTTCTAACAACACCTTAAAGTACCGTACGTAAACTTAAAACTCCATAATACACCTAATGAATTCGTCCGAGTCCTTTGAACATCGTACCACAACTTAAGACATCTTACGACCCTATTTGCCATATTAGCCCCTTGAAAAGCACGTTGGTATAACTTAGGACGTCTTAAAACTCCTAAGAACACCATACAACACCGTACGAAACCTTAAAACTCCATAATAAACCTAATGAATTCCTCCGAGTCATATAAACATCGTACGGAAACTTAGAATATCATACGGCTCTGTTTGCCACATTAGCAACTTTAAAATAATGTTTGTATAATGTACAACACCTCACAACTCCTAACAACACCTTAAAGTACCGTACGTAAACTTAAAACTCTATAATACACCTAATGAATTCGTCCGAGTCTTTTGAACATCGTCCCACAACTTAAGACATCTTACGACCCTGTATGCTAGCCCTTTGAAAAGCACGTTAGTATAACTTAGGACGTCTTAAAACTCCTAAGAACACCTTAACAACACCGTAGGAAACCTTAAAACTCCATAAAAACCTAATGAATTCCTCGGAGTCATTTAAATATCATACGTCAACTTAGAATGTCTTACGGCTATGTATGCCACATTAGCAACTTTAAAATAATGTTGGTATAATGTACAACACCTCACAACTCCTAACAACACCTTAAAGTACCATACGTAAACTTAAATCTCAATAATACACCTAATGAATTCGTCCGAGTCCTTTGAACATCGTACCACAACTTAAGACATCTTATGACCCTATATGCCATATTAGCCCCTTGAAAAGCACGTTGGTATAACTTAGGACGTCTTAAAACTCCTAAGAACACCATACAACACCGTACGAAACCTTAAAACTCCATAATAAACCTAATGAATTCCTCCGAGTCATTTAAACATCGTACGACAACTAAGAATATCTTACGGCTCTGTATGCCACATTCGCAACTTTAAAATAATGTTGGTATAACGTACAACACCTCACAACTCCTAACAACACCTTAAAGTACCGTACGTAAACTTAAAACTCCATAATACACCTAATGAATTCGTCCGAGTCCTTTGAACATCGTACCACAATTTAAAACATCTTACGACCCTGTATGCTAGCCCCTTGAAAAGCACGTTAGTATAACCTAGGACGTCTTAAAACTCCTAAGAACACCTTACAACACCGTACGAAACATTAAAACTCCATAATTAACCTAATGAATTCCCAGGAGTCATTTAAACATTGTACGACAACTTAAAATGTCTTAAGGCTCAGTATGCCACATTAGCAACTTTAAAATCGTGTTGGTATAACGTACAACACCTCACAACTCCTAACAACACCTTAAAGTACCGTACGTAAACTTAAAACTCCATAATACACCTAATGAATTCGTCCGAGTCCTTTGAACATTGTACCACAACTTAAGACATCTTACGACCCTGTATGCTAGCCCCTTAAAAAGCACATTAGTATAACTTAGGACGTCTTAAAACTCTTAAGAACACCTTACAACACCGTCCGAAACCTTAAAACTCCATATTAAACCTAATGAATTCCTCGGAGTCATTTAAACATCGTACGACAACTTAGAATGTCTTACTGCTCTGTATGCCACATTAGCAACTCTAAAATCGTGTCGGTATAGTGTACAACACCTCACAGCTCCTAACAACACCTTAAATACCATACGTAAACTTAAAACTCCGTAAAACACCTAACGAATTCGTCCGAGTGCTTTGAACATCGTACGACAACTTAGGACATCTTACAACTCTGTATGCACATTAGCACCATGTAAAGCACGTTAGTTTTACTTAGGACGCTTTAAAACACCTAAGAACACCATACAACACCGTACGAAATCTTAAAACTCGATAATAAACCTAATGAATTCCTCGGAGTCATTTAAATATCGTACGGCAACTTAAAATATCTTACGGCTCTATATGCTATGCCACTTTAGCAAATTTAAATTAATGTTGGTATAATGTACAACACCTCACAACTCCTAACAACACCTTAATGTACCGTACGTAAACTAAAAACTCTATAATACACCTAATGAATTCGTCCGAGTCCTTTGAACATCGTACCACAACTTAAGAAATCTTACGACCTTATATGCTAGCCCGTTGAAAAGCACGTTAGTATAACTTAGGACGTCTTAAAACTCCTAAGAACACCTAACAACACCGTACGAAACCTTAAAACTCCATAATAAACCTAATGAATTCCTCGGAGTCATTTAAATATCGTACGGCAACTTAGAATGTCTTACGGCTCTGTATGCCTCATTAGCAACTTTAAAATAATGTTGGTATAATGTACAACACCTCACAACTTCTAACAACACCTTAAAGTACCGTACGTAAACTTAAAACTCCATAATACACCTAATGAATTCGTCCGAGTCCTTTGAACATCGTACCACAACTTAAGACATCTTACGACCCTATTTGCCATATTAGCCCCTTGAAAAGCACGTTGGTATAACTTAGGACGTCTTAAAACTCCTAAGAACACCATACAACACCGTACGAAACCTTAAAACTCCATAATAAACCTAATGAATTCCTCCGAGTCATATAAACATCGTACGGAAACTTAGAATATCATACGGCTCTGTTTGCCACATTAGCAACTTTAAAATAATGTTTGTATAATGTACAACACCTCACAACTCCTAACAACACCTTAAAGTACCGTACGTAAACTTAAAACTCTATAATACACCTAATGAATTCGTCCGAGTCTTTTGAACATCGTCCCACAACTTAAGACATCTTACGACCCTGTATGCTAGCCCTTTGAAAAGCACGTTAGTATAACTTAGGACGTCTTAAAACTCCTAAGAACACCTTAACAACACCGTAGGAAACCTTAAAACTCCATAAAAACCTAATGAATTCCTCGGAGTCATTTAAATATCATACGTCAACTTAGAATGTCTTACGGCTATGTATGCCACATTAGCAACTTTAAAATAATGTTGGTATAATGTACAACACCTCACAACTCCTAACAACACCTTAAAGTACCATACGTAAACTTAAATCTCAATAATACACCTAATGAATTCGTCCGAGTCCTTTGAACATCGTACCACAACTTAAGACATCTTATGACCCTATATGCCATATTAGCCCCTTGAAAAGCACGTTGGTATAACTTAGGACGTCTTAAAACTCCTAAGAACACCATACAACACCGTACAAACCTTAAAACTCCATAATAAACCTAATGAATTCCTCCGAGTCATTTAAACATCGTACGACAACTTAGAATGTCTTACGGCTCTGTATGCCACATTCGCAACTTTAAAATAATGTTGGTATAACATACAACACCTCACAACTCCTAACAACACCTTAAAGTACCGTACGTAAACTTAAAACTACATAAAACACCTAATGAATTCGTCCGAGTCCTTTGAACATCGTCCCACAACTTAAGACATCTTACGACCCTGTATGCTAGCCCTTTGAAAAGCACGTTAGTATAACTTAGGACGTCTTAAAACTCCTAAGAACACCTTAACAACACCGTACGAAACCTTAAAACTCCATAAAAACCTAATGAATTCCTCGGAGTCATTTAAATATCATACGTCAACTTAGAATGTCTTACGGCTCTGTATGCCACATTAGCAACTTTAAAATAATGTTGGTATAATGTACAACACCTCACAACTCTTAACAACACCTTAAAGTACCGTACGTAAACTTAAATCTCAATAATACACCTAATGAATTCGTCCGAGTCCTTTGAACATCGTACCACAACTTAAGACATCTTATGACCCTATATGCCATATTAGCCCCTTGAAAAGCACGTTGGTATAACTTAGGACGTCTTAAAACTCCTAAGAACACCATACAACACCGTACAAACCTTAAAACTCCATAATAAACCTAATGAATTCCTCCGAGTCATTTAAACATCGTACGACAACTTAGAATGTCTTACGGCTCTGTATGCCACATTCGCAACTTTAAAATAATGTTGGTATAACATACAACACCTCACAACTCCTAACAACACCTTAAAGTACCGTACGTAAACTTAAAACTACATAAAACACCTAATGAATTCGTCCGAGTCCTTTGAACATCGTCCCACAACTTAAGACATCTTACGACCCTGTATGCTAGCCCTTTGAAAAGCACGTTAGTATAACTTAGGACGTCTTAAAACTCCTAAGAACACCTTAACAACACCGTACGAAACCTTAAAACTCCATAAAAACCTAATGAATTCCTCGGAGTCATTTAAATATCATACGTCAACTTAGAATGTCTTACGGCTCTGTATGCCACATTAGCAACTTTAAAATAATGTTGGTATAATGTACAACACCTCACAACTCCTAACACCACCTTAAAGTACCGTACGTAAACTTAAATCTCAATAATACACCTAATGAATTCGTCCGAGTCCTTTGAACATCGTACCACAACTTAAGACATCTTATGACCCTATATGCCATATTAGCCCCTTGAAAAGCACGTTGGTATAACTTAGGACGTCTTAAAACTCCTAAGAACACCATACAACACCGTACAAACCTTAAAACTCCATAATAAACCTAATGAATTCCTCCGAGTCATTTAAACATCGTACGACAACTTAGAATGTCTTACGGCTCTGTATGCCACATTCGCAACTTTAAAATAATGTTGGTATAACATACAACACCTCACAACTCCTAACAAAACCTTAAAGTACCGTACGTAAACTTAAAACTACATAAAACACCTAATGAATTCGTCCGAGTCCTTTGAACATCGTCCCACAACTTAAGACATCTTACGACCCTGTATGCTAGCCCTTTGAAAAGCACGTTAGTATAACTTAGGACGTCTTAAAACTTCTAAGAACACCTTAACAACACCGTACGAAACCTTAAAACTCCATAAAAACCTAATGAATTCCTCGGAGTCATTTAAATATCATACGTCAACTTAGAATGTCTTACGGCTCTGTATGCCACATTAGCAACTTTAAAATAATGTTGGTATAATGTACAACACCTCACAACTCCTAACAACACCTTAAAGTACCGTACGTAAACTTAAATCTCAATAATACACCTAATGAATTCGTCCGAGTCCTTTGAACATCGTACCACAACTTAAGACATCTTATGACCCTATATGCCATATTAGCCCCTTGAAAAGCACGTTGGTATAACTTAGGACGTCTTAAAACTCCTAAGAACACCATACAACACCGTACAAACCTTAAAACTCCATAATAAACCTAATGAATTCCTCCGAGTCATTTAAACATCGTACGACAACTTAGAATGTCTTACGGCTCTGTATGCCACATTCGCAACTTTAAAATAATGTTGGTATAACATACAACACCTCACAACTCCTAACAACACCTTAAAGTACCGTACGTAAACTTAAAACTACATAAAACACCTAATGAATTAGTCCGAGTCCTTTGAACATCGTCCCACAACTTAAGACATCTTACGACCCTGTATGCTAGCCCTTTGAAAAGCACGTTAGTATAACTTAGGACGTCTTAAAACTCCTAAGAACACCTTAACAACACCGTACGAAACCTTAAAACTCCATAAAAACCTAATGAATTCCTCGGAGTCATTTAAATATCATACGTCAACTTAGAATGTCTTACGGCTCTGTATGCCACATTAGCAACTTTAAAATAATGTTGGTATAATGTACAACACCTCACAACTCCTAACAACACCTTAAAGTACCGTACGTAAACTTAAATCTCAATAATACACCTAATGAATTCGTCCGAGTCCTTTGAACATCGTACCACAACTTAAGACATCTTATGACCCTATATGCCATATTAGCCCCTTGAAAAGCACGTTGGTATAACTTAGGACGTCTTAAAACTCCTAAGAACACCATACAACACCGTACAAACCTTAAAACTCCATAATAAACCTAATGAATTCCTCCGAGTCATTTAAACATCGTAGGACAACTTAGAATATCTTACGGCTCTGTATGCCACATTCGCAACTTTAAAATAATGTTGGTATAACGTACAATACCTCACAACTCCTAACAAAACCTTAAAGTACCGTACGTAAACTTAAAACTCCATAATACACCTAATGAATTCGTCCGAGTCCTTTGAACATCGTACCACAACTTAAGACATCTTACGACCCTATATGCCATATTAGCCCCTTGAAAAGCACGTTGGTATAACTTAGGACGTCTTAAAACTCCTAAGAACACCATACAACACCGTACGAAACCTTAAAACTCCATAATAAACCTAATGAATTCCTCCGAGTCATTTAAACATCGTACGGCAACTTAGAATATCTTACGGCTCTGTATGCCACATTAGCAACTTTAAAATAATGTTTGTATAATGTACAACACCTCACAACTCCTAACAACACCTTAAAGTACCGTACGTAAACTTAAATCTCAATAATACACCTAATGAATTCGTCCGAGTCCTTTGAACATCGTACCACAACTTAAGACATCTTATGACCCTATATGCCATATTAGCCCCTTGAAAAGCACGTTGGTATAACTTAGTACGTCTTAAAACTCCTAAGAACACCATACAACACCGTACAAACCTTAAAACTCCATAATAAACATAATGAATTCCTCCGAGTCATTTAAACATCGTAGGACAACTTAGAATATCTTACGGCTCTGTATGCCACATTCGCAACTTTAAAATAATGTTGGTATAACGTACAATACCTCACAACTCCTAACAAAACCTTAAAGTACCGTACGTAAACTTAAAACTCCATAATACACCTAATGAATTCGTCCGAGTCCTTTGAACATCGTACCACAACTTAAGACATCTTACGACCCTATATGCCATATTAGCCCCTTGAAAAGCACGTTGGTATAACTTAGGACGTCTTAAAACTCCTAAGAACACCATACAACACCGTACGAAACCTTAAAACTCCATAATAAACCTAATGAATTCCTCCGAGTCATTTAAACATCGTACGGCAACTTAGAATATCTTACGGCTCTGTATGCCACATTAGCAACTTTAAAATAATGTTTGTATAATGTACAACACCTCACAACTCCTAACAACACCTTAAAGTACCATACGTAAATTTAAAACTCCATAATACACCTAATGAATTCGTCCGAGTCCTTTGAACATCGTACCACAACTTAAGACATCTTATGACCCTATATGCCATATTAGCCCCTTGAAAAGCACGTTGGTATAACTTAGGACGTCTTAAAACTCCTAAGAACACCATACAACACCGTACGAAACCTTAAAACTCCATAATAAACCTAATGAATTCCTCGGAGTCATTTAATATCGTACGGCAACTTAGAATGTCTTACGGCTCTGTATGCCACATTAGCAACTTTAAAATAATGTTGGTATAATGTACAACACCTCACAACTTCTAACAACACCTTAAAGTACCGTACGTAAACTTAAAACTCCATAATACACCTAATGAATTCGTCCGAGTCTTTTGAACATCGTACCACAACTTAAGACATCTTACGACCCTATATGCCATATTAGCCCCTTGAAAAGCACGTTGGTATAACTTAGGACGTCTTAAAACTCCTAAGAACACCATACAACACCGTACGAAACCTTAAAACTCCATAATAAACCTAATGAATTCCTCGGAGTCATTTAATATCGTACGGCAACTTAGAATGTCTTACGGCTCTGTATGCCACATTAGCAACTTTAAAATAATGTTGGTATAACGTACAACACCTCACAACTCCAAACAACACCATAAAGTACCGTACGTAAACTTAAAACTCCATAACACACCTAATGAATTCGTCTGAGTCCTTTGAACATCGTACCACAATTTAAGACATCTTACGACCCTGTATGCTAGCCCCTTGAAAAGCACGTTAGTATAACTTAGGACGTCTTAAAACTCGTAAGAACACCTTACAACATCGTACGAAACATTAAAACTCCATAATAAACCTAATGAATTCCCCGGAGTCATTTAAACATCGTACGACAACTTAGAATGTCTTATGGCTCTGTATGCCACATTAGCAACTTTAAAATCGTGTTGGTATAACGTACAACACCTCACAACTCCTAACAACACCTTAAAGTACCGTACGTAAACTTAAAACTCCATAATACACCTAATGAATTCGTCCGAGTCCTTTGAACATCGTACCACAACTTAAGACATCTTACGACCCTATATGCCATATTAGCCCCTAGAAAAGCACGTTGGTATAACTTAGGACGTCTTAAAACTCCTAAGAACACCATACAGCACCGTACGAAACCTTAAAACTCCATAATAAACCTAATGAATTCCTCCGAGTCATTTAAACATCGTACGACAACTTAGAATGTCTTACGGCTCTGTATGCCACATTCGCAACTTTAAAATAATGTTGGTATAACGTACAACACCTCACAACTCCTAACAACACCTTAAAGTACCGTACGTAAACTTAAAACTACATAAAACACCTAATGAATTCGTCCGAGTCCTTTGAACATCGTCCCACAACTTTAGACATCTTACGACCCTGTATGCTAGCCCTTTGAAAAGCACGTTAGTATAACTTAGGACGTCTTAAAACTCCTAAGAACACCTTAACAACACCGTACGAAACCTTAAAACTCCATAAAAACCTAATGAATTCCTCGGAGTCATTTAAATATCATACGTCAACTTAGAATGTCTTACGGCTCTGTATGCCACATTAGCAACTTTAAAATAATGTTGGTATAATGTACAACACCTCACAACTCCTAACAACACCTTAAAGTACCGTACGTAAACTTAAATCTCAATAATACACCTAACGAATTCGTCCGAGTCCTTTGAACATCGTACCACAACTTAAGACATCTTATGACCCTATATGCCATATTAGCCCTTGAAAAGCACGTTGGTATAACTTAGGACGTCTTAAAACTCCTAAGAACACCATACAACACCGTACAAACCTTAAAACTCCATAATAAACCTAATGAATTCCTCGGAGTCATTTAATATCGTACGGCAACTTAGAATGTCTTACGGCTCTGTATGCCACATTAGCAACTTTAAAATAATGTTGGTATAATGTACAACACCTCACAACTTCTAACAACACTTTAAAGTACCGTACGTAAACTTAAAACTCCATAATACACCTAATGAATTCGTCCGAGTCTTTTGAACATCGTACCACAACTTAAGACATCTTACGACCCTATATGCCATATTAGCCCCTTGAAAAGCACGTTGGTATAACTTAGGACGTCTTAAAACTCCTAAGAACACCATACAACACCGTACGAAACCTTAAAACTCGATAATAAACCTAATGAATTCCACCGAGTCATTTAAACATCGTACGACAACTAAGAATATCTTACGGCTCTGTATGCCACATTCGCAACTTTAAAATAATGTTGGTATAACGTACAACACCTCACAACTCCTAACAACACCTTAAAGTACCATACGTAAACTTAAAACTCCATAACACACCTAATGAAATCGTCCGAGTCCTTTGAACATCGTACCACAATTTAAGACATCTTACGACCCTGTATGCTAGCCCCTTGAAAAGCACGTTAGTATAACTTAGGACGTCTTAAAACTCGTAAGAACACCTTACAACATCGTACGAAACATTAAAACTCCATAATAAACCTAATGAATTCCCCGGAGTCATTTAAACATCGTACGACAACTTAGAATGTCTTATGGCTCTGTATGCCACATTAGCAACTTTAAAATCGTGTTGGTATAACGTACAACACCTCACAACTCCTAACAACACCTTAAAGTACCGTACGTAAACTTAAAACTCCATAATACACCTAATGAATTCATCCGAGTCCTTTGAACATCGTACCACAACTTAAGACATCTTACGACCCTGTATGCTAGCCCCTTGAAAAGCACGTTAGTATAACCTAGGACGTCTTAAAACTCCTAAGAACACCTTACAACACCGTACGAAACATTAAAACTCCATAATAAACCTAATGAATTCCCAGGAGTCATTTAAACATTGTACGACAACTTAAAATGTCTTAAGGCTCTGTATGCCACATTAGCAACTTTAAAATCGTGTTGGTATAACGTACAACACCTCACAACTCCTAACAACACCTTAAAGTACCGTACGTAAACTTAAAACTCCATAATACACCTAATGAATTCGTCCGAGTCCTTTGAACATCGTCGACATCTTAGGACTTCTTACGACTCTGTATGCACATTAGCACCATGTAAAGCACGTTAGTTTAACTAAGGACGCTTTAAAACTCCTAAGAACACCTTACAACACCGTACGAAACCTTAAAACTCCATAATAAACCTAATGATTTAAACATCGTACGGAAACTTAGAATATTTTACGGTTATGTATGCCACATTAGCAACTTTAAAATAATGTTGGTATAATGTACAACACCTCACAACTCCTAACAACACCTTAAAGTACCGTACGTAAACTTAAAACTCCATAATACACCTAATGAATTCCTCCGAGTCCTTTGAACATCGTACGACAACTTAGGACATCTTACGACTCTGTATGCACATTAGCACCATGTAAAGCACGTTAGTTTTACTTAGGACGCTTTAAACACCTAAGAGCACCATACAACACGGTACGAAACCTTAAAACTCGATAATAAACCTAATGAATTTCTCGGAGTCATTTAAATATCGTACGACAACTTAAAATATCTTACGGCTCTGTATGCTATGCCACATTAGCAAATTTAAATTAATGTTGGTATAATATACAACACCTCACAACTCCTAACAACACCTTAATGTACCGTACGTAAACTTAAAACTCCATAATACACCTAATGAATTCGTCCGAGTCCTTTGAACATCGTACCACAACTTAAGACATCTTACGACCCTGTATGCTAGCCCCTTGAAAAGCACGTTAGTATAACTTAGGACGTCTTAAAACTCCTAAGAACACCTTAACAACAACGTACGAAACCTTAAAACACCATAATAAACCTAATGAATTCCTCGGAGTCATTTAAATATCGTACGACAACTTTGAATGTCTTACGGCTCTGTATGCCACATTAGCAACTTTAAAACAATGTTGGTATAATGTACAACACCTCACAACTCCTAACAACACCTTAAAGTACCGTACGTAAACTTAAAACTCCATAATACACCTAATGAATTCGTCCGAGTCCTTTGAACATCGTACCACAATTTAAGACATCTTACGACCCTGTATGCTAGCCCCTTGAAAAGCACGTTAGTATAACTTAGGACGTCTTAAAACTCCTAAGAACACCTTACAACACCGTATGAAACCTTAAAACTCCATAATAAACCTAATGAATTCCTCGGAGTCATTTAAACATCGTACGACAACTTAGAATGTTTTACTGCTATGTATGCCACATTAGCAACTTTAAAATCATGTTGGTATAATGTACAACACCTCACAGCTCCTAACAACACCTTAAAGTACCGTACATAAACTTAAAACTCCATAATACACCTAATGAATTCGTCCGAGTCCTTTGAACATCGTACGACAACTTAGGACATCTTACGACTCTGTATGCACATTAGCACCATGTAAAGCACGTTAGTTTTACTTAGGACGCTTTAAAACACCTAAGAACACCATACAACACCGTATGCCACCTTAAAACTTCATAATAAACCTAATGAATTCCTTAGAGTCATTTAAACATAGTACGACAACTTATATTATCTTACGGCTCTGTATACCACATTAGCAACTTTAAAATAATGTTGGTATAATGTACAACACCTCACAGCTCCTAACAACACCTTAAAGTACCGTACGTAAACTTAAAACTCCATAATACACCTAATGAATTCGTCCGAGTCCTTTGAACATCGTACCACAACTTAAGACATCTTACGACCCTGTATGCTAGCCCCTTGAAAAGCACGTTAGTATAACTTAGGACGTCTTAAAACTCCTAAGAACACCTTAACAACAACGTACGAAACCTTAAAACTCCATAATAAACCTAATGAATTCCTCGGAGTCATTTAAACATCGTACGACAACTTAGAATGTCTTATGGCTCTGTATGCCACGTTAGCAACTTTAAAATCGTGTTGGTATAACGTACAAACACCTCACAACTCCTAACAACACCTTAAAGTACCGTACGTAAACTTAAAACTCGATAATACACCTAATGAATTCGTCCGAGTCCTTTGAACATCGTACCACAATTTAAGACATCTTACGACCCTGTATGCTAGCCCCTTGAAAAGCACGTTAGTATAACTTAGGACGTCTTAAAACTCCTAAGAACACCTTACAACACCGTACGAAACCTTAAAACTCTATAATAAACCTAATGAATTCCTCGGAGTCATTTAAATATCGTACGACAACTTTGAATGTCTTACGGCTCTGTATGCCACGTTAGCAACTTTAAAATAATGTTGGTATAATGTACAACATCTCACAACTCCTAACAACACCTTAAAGTACCGTACGTAAACTTAAAACTCCATAATACACCTAATGAATTCGTCCGAGTCCTTTGAATATCGTACCACAATTTAAGACATCTTACGACCCTGTATGCTAGCCCCTTGAAAAGCACGTTAGTATAACTTAGGACGTCTTAAAACTCCTAAGAACACCTTACAACACCGTACGAAACCTTAAAACTCCATAATAAACCTAATGAATTCCACGGAGTCATTTAAACTTCGTACGACAACTTAGAATGTCTTACTGCTCTGTATGCGACATTAGCAACTTTAATATTGTGTTGGTATAATGTACAACACCTCACAGCTCCTAACAACACCTTAAAGTACCGTATGTAAACTTAAAACTCCATAATACACCTAATGAATTCGTCCGAGTCCTTTGAACATCGTACCACAACTTAAGACATCTTACGACCCTGTATGCTAGCCCCTTGAAAAGCACGTTAGTATAACTTAAGACGTCTTAAAACTCCTAAGAACACCTTAACAACAACGTACGAAACCTTAAAACTCCATAATAAACCTAATGAATTCCTCGGAGTCATTTAAATATCGTACGACAACTTTGAATGTCTTACGGCTCTGTATGCCACATTAGCAACTTTAAAATAATGTTGGTATAATGTACAACACCTCACAACTCCTAACAACACCTTAAAGTACCGTACGTAAACTTAAAACTCCATAATACACCTAATGAGTTCGTCCGAGTCCTTTGAACATCGTACCACAATTTAAGACATCTTACGACCCTGTATGCTAGCCCCTTGAAAAACACGTTAGTATAACTTAGGACGTCTTAAAACTCCTAAGAACACCTTACAACACCGTATGAAACCTTTAAACTCCATAATAAACCTAATGAATTCCTCGGAGTCATTTAAACATCGTACGATAACTTAGAATGTTTTACTGCTCTGTATGCCACATTAGCAACTTTAAAATCGTGTTGGTATAATGTACAACACCTCACAGATCCTAACAACACCTTAAAGTACCGTACATAAATTTAAAACTCCATAATACACCTAATGAATTCGTCCGAGTCCTTTGAAAATCGTACGACAACTTAGGACATCTTACGACTCTGTATGCACATTAGCACCATGTAAAGCACGTTAGTTTTACTTAGGACGCTTTAAAACACCTAAGAACACCATACAACACCGTATGACACCTTAAAACTTCATAATAAACCTAATGAATTCCTCAGAGTCATTTAAACATCGTAGACAACTTATATTATCTTACGGCTCTGTATACCACATTAGCAACTTTAAAATAATGTTGGTATAATGTACAACACCTCACAGCTCCTAACAACACCTTAAAGTACCGTACGTAAACTTAAAACTCCATAATACACCTAATGAATTCGTCCGAGTCCTTTGAACATCGTACCCCAACTTAAGACATCTTACGACCCTGTATGCTAGCCCCTTGAAAACCACTTTAGTATAACTTAGGACGTCTTAAAACTCCTAAGAACACCTTACAACACCGTATGAAACCTTAAAACTCCATAATAAACCTAATGAATTCCTCGGAGTCATTTAAACATCGTACGACAACTTAGAATGTTTTACTGCTCTGTATGCCACATTAGCAACTTTAAAATCATGTTGGTATAATGTACAACACCTCACAGCTCCTAACAACACCTTAAAGTACCGTACATAAACTTAAAACTCCATAATACACCTAATGAATTCGTCCGAGTCCTTTGAACATCGTACGACAACTTAGGACATCTTACGACTCTGTATGCACATTAGCACCATGTAAAGCACGTTAGTTTTACTTAGGACGCTTTAAAACACCTAAGAACACCATACAACACCGTATGCCACCTTAAAACTTCATAATAAACCCAATCAATTCCTTAGAGTCATTTAAACATCGTACGACAACTTATATTATCTTACGGCTCTGTATACCACATTAGCAACTTTAAAATAATGTTGGTATAATGTACAACACCTCACAGCTCCTAACAACACCTTAAAGTACCGTACGTAAACTTAAAACTCCATAATACACCTAATGAATTCGTCCGAGTCCTTTGAACATCGTACCACAACTTAAGACATCTTACGACCCTGTATGCTAGCCCCTTGAAAAGCACGTTAGTATAACTTAGGACGTCTTAAAACTCCTAAGAACACCTTAACAACAACGTACGAAACCTTAAAACTCCATAATAAACCTAATGAATTCCTCGGAGTCATTTAAACATCGTACGACAACTTAGAATGTCTTATGGCTCTGTATGCCACATTAGCAACTTTAAAATCGTGTTGGTATAACGTACAACACCTCACAACTCCTAACAACACCTTAAAGTACCGTACGTAAACTTAAAACTCCATAATACACCTAATGAATTCGTCCGAGTCCTTTGAACATCGTACCACAATTTAAGACATCTTACGACCCTGTATGCTAGCCCCTTGAAAAGCACGTTAGTATAACTTAGGACGTCTTAAAACTCCTAAGAACACCTTACAACACCGTACGAAACCTTAAAACTCCATAATAAACCTAATGAATTCCTCGGAGTCATTTAAATATCGTACGACAACTTTGAATGTCTTACGGCTCTGTATGCCACATTAGCAACTTTAAAATAATGTTGGTATAATGTACAACATCTCACAACTCCTAACAACACCTTAAAGTACCGTACGTAAACTTAAAACTCCATAATACACCTAATGAATTCGTCCGAGTCCTTTGAATATAGTACCACAATTTAAGACATCTTACGACCCTGTATGCTAGCCCCTTGAAAAGCACGTTAGTATAACTTAGGACGTCTTAAAACTCCTAAGAACACCTTACAACACCGTATGAAACCTTAAAACTCCATAATAAACCTAATGAATTCCTCGGAGTCATTTAAACATCGTACGACAACTTAGAATGTTTTACTGCTCTGTATGCCACATTAGCAACTTTAAAATCATGTTGGTATAATGTACAACACCTCACAGCTCCTAACAACACCTTAAAGTACCGTACATAAACTTAAAACTCCATAATACACCTAATGAATTCGTCCGAGTCCTTTGAACATCGTACGACAACTTAGGACATCTTACGACTCTGTATGCACATTAGCACCATGTAAAGCACGTTAGTTTTACTTAGGACGCTTTAAAACACCTAAGAACACCATACAACACCGTATGCCACCTTAAAACTTCATAATAAACCCAATGAATTCCTTAGAGTCATTTAAACATCGTACGACAACTTATATTATCTTACGGCTCTGTATACCACATTAGCCACTTTAAAATAATGTTGGTATAATGTACAACACCTCACAGCTCCTAACAACACCTTAAAGTACCGTACGTAAACTTAAAACTCCATAATACACCTAATGAATTCGTCCGAGTCCTTTGAACATCGTACCACAACTTAAGACATCTTACGACCCTGTATGCTAGCCCCTTGAAAAGCACGTTAGGATCACTTAGGACGTCTTAAAACTCCTAAGAACACCTTAACAACAACGTACGAAACCTTAAAACTCCATAATAAACCTAATGAATTCCTCGGAGTCATTTAAATATCGTACGACAACTTTGAATGTCTTACGGCTCTGTATGCCACATTAGCAACTTTAAAATAATGTTGGTATAATGTAGAACACCTCACAACTCCTAACAACACCTTAAAGTACCGTACGTAAACTTAAAACTCCATAATACACCTAATAAATTCGTCCGAGTCCTTTGAACATCGTACCACAACTTAAGACATCTTACGACCCTGTATGCTAGCCACTTGAAAAGCACGTTAGTATAACTTAGGACGTCTTAAAACTCCTAAGAACACCTTAACAACAACGTACGAAACCTTAAAACTCCATAATAAACCTAATGAATTCCTCAGAGTCATTTAAATATCGTACGACAACTTTGAATGTCTTACGGCTCTGTATGCCACATTAGCAACTTTAAAATAATGTTGGTATAATGTACAACACCTCACAACTCCTACCAACACCTTAAAGTACCGTACGTAAACTTAAAACTCCATAATACACCTAATGAATTCGTCCGAGTCCTTTGAACATCGTACCACAATTTAAGACATCTTACGACCCTGTATGCTAGCCCCTTGAAAAGCACGTTAGTATAACTTAGGACGTCATAAAACTCCTAAGAACACCTTACAACACCGTATGAAACCTTAAAACTCCATAATAAACCTAATGAATTCCTCGGAGTCATTTAAACATCGTACGACAACTTAGAATGTTTTACTGCTCTGTATGCCACATTAGCAACTTTAAAATCGTGTTGGTATAATGTACAACACCTCACAGCTCCTAACAACACCTTAAAGTACCGTACATAAACTTAAAACTCCATAATACACCTAATGAATTCGTCCGAGTCCTTTGAACATCGTACCACAACTTAAGACATCTTACGACCCTGTATGCTAGCCCCTTGAAAAGCACGTTAGTATAACTTAGGACGTCTTAAAACTCCTAAGAACACCTTAACAACAACGTACGAAACCTTAAAACTCCATAATAAACCTAATGAATTCCTCGGAGTCATTTAAACATCGTACGACAACTTAGAATGTCTTATGGCTCTGTATGCCACATTAGCAACTTTAAAATCGTGTTGGTATAACGTACAACACCTCACAACTCCTAACAACACCTTAAAGTACCGTACGTAAACTTAAAACTCCATAATACACCTAATGAATTCGTCCGAGTCCTTTGAACATCGTACCACAATTTAAGACATCTTACGACCCTGTATGCTAGCCCCTTGAAAAGCACGTTAGTATAACTTAGGACGTCTTAAAACTCCTAAGAACACCTTACAACACCGTACGAAACCTTAAAACTCCATAATAAACCTAATGAATTCCTCGGAGTCATTTAAATATCGTACGACAACTTTGAATGTCTTACGGCTCTGTATGCCACATTAGCAACTTTAAAATAATGTTGGTATAATGTACAACATCTCACAACTCCTAACAACACCTTAAAGTACCGTACGTAAACTTAAAACTCCATAATACACCTAATGAATTCGTCCGAGTCCTTTGAATATAGTACCACAATTTAAGACATCTTACGACCCTGTATGCTAGCCCCTTGAAAAGCACGTTAGTATAACTTAGGACGTCTTAAAACTCCTAAGAACACCTTACAACACCGTATGAAACCTTAAAACTCCATAATAAACCTAATGAATTCCTCGGAGTCATTTAAACATCGTACGACAACTTAGAATGTTTTACTGCTCTGTATGCCACATTAGCAACTTTAAAATCATGTTGGTATAATGTACAACACCTCACAGCTCCTAACAACACCTTAAAGTACCGTACATAAACTTAAAACTCCATAATACACCTAATGAATTCGTCCGAGTCCTTTGAACATCGTACGACAACTTAGGACATCTTACGACTCTGTATGCACATTAGCACCATGTAAAGCACGTTAGTTTTACTTAGGACGCTTTAAAACACCTAAGAACACCATACAACACCGTATGCCACCTTAAAACTTCATAATAAACCCAATGAATTCCTTAGAGTCATTTAAACATCGTACGACAACTTATATTATCTTACGGCTCTGTATACCACATTAGCCACTTTAAAATAATGTTGGTATAATTTACAACACCTCACAGCTCCTAACAACACCTTAAAGTACCGTACGTAAACTTAAAACTCCATAATACACCTAATGAATTCGTCCGAGTCCTTTGAACATCGTACCACAACTTAAGACATCTTACGACCCTGTATGCTAGCCCCTTGAAAAGCACGTTAGGATCACTTAGGACGTCTTAAAACTCCTAAGAACACCTTAACAACAACGTACGAAACCTTAAAACTCCATAATAAACCTAATGAATTCCTCGGAGTCATTTAAATATCGTACGACAACTTTGAATGTCTTACGGCTCTGTATGCCACATTAGCAACTTTAAAATAATGTTGGTATAATGTAGAACACCTCACAACTCCTAACAACACCTTAAAGTACCGTACGTAAACTTAAAACTCCATAATACACCTAATAAATTCGTCCGAGTCCTTTGAACATCGTACCACAACTTAAGACATCTTACGACCCTGTATGCTAGCCACTTGAAAAGCACGTTAGTATAACTTAGGACGTCTTAAAACTCCTAAGAACACCTTAACAACAACGTACGAAACCTTAAAACTCCATAATAAACCTAATGAATTCCTCAGAGTCATTTAAATATCGTACGACAACTTTGAATGTCTTACGGCTCTGTATGCCACATTAGCAACTTTAAAATAATGTTGGTATAATGTACAACACCTCACAACTCCTACCAACACCTTAAAGTACCGTACGTAAACTTAAAACTCCATAATACACCTAATGAATTCGTCCGAGTCCTTTGAACATCGTACCACAATTTAAGACATCTTACGACCCTGTATGCTAGCCCCTTGAAAAGCACGTTAGTATAACTTAGGACGTCATAAAACTCCTAAGAACACCTTACAACACCGTATGAAACCTTAAAACTCCATAATAAACCTAATGAATTCCTCGGAGTCATTTAAACATCGTACGACAACTTAGAATGTTTTACTGCTCTGTATGCCACATTAGCAACTTTAAAATCGTGTTGGTATAATGTACAACACCTCACAGCTCCTAACAACACCTTAAAGTACCGTACATAAACTTAAAACTCCATAATACACCTAATGAATTCGTCCGAGTCCTTTGAACATCGTACCACAACTTAAGACATCTTACGACCCTGTATGCTAGCCCCTTGAAAAGCACGTTAGTATAACTTAGGACGTCTTAAAACTCCTAAGAACACCTTACAACACCGTACGAAACCTTAAACTCCATAATAAACCTAATGAATTCCTCGGAGTCATTTAAACTTCGTACGACAACTTAGAATGTCTTACTGCTCTGTATACGACATTAGCAACTTTAAAATTGTGTTGGTATAATGTACAACACCTCACAGCTCCTAACAACACCTTAAAGTACCGTACATAAACTTAAAACTCCATAATACACCTAATGAATTCGTCCGAGTCCTTTGAACATCGTACGACAACTTAGGACATCTTACGACTCTGTATGCACATTAGCACCATGTAAGGCACGTTAGTTTTACTTAGGACGCTTTAAAACACCTAAGAACACCATACAACACCGTATGACACCTTAAAACTTCATAATAATCCTAATGAATTCCTCAGAGTCATTTAAACATCGTACGACAACTTATATTATCTTACGGCTCTGTATACCACATTAGCAACTTTAAAATAATGTTGGTATAATGTACCACACCTCACAGCTCCTAACAACACCTTAAAGTACCGTACGTAAACTTAAAACTCCATAATACACCTAATGAATTCGTCCGAGTCCTTTGAACATCGTACCACAACTTAAGACATCTTACGACCCTGTATGCTAGCCCCTTGAAAAGCACGTTAGTATAACTTAGGACGTCTTAAAACTCCTAAGAACACCTTAACAACAACGTACGAAACCTTAAAACTCCATAATAACCCTAATGAATTCCTCAGAGTCATTTAAATATCGTACGACAACTTTGAATGTCTTACGGCTCTGTATGCCACATTAGCAACTTTAAAATAATGTTGGTATAATGTACAACACCTCACAACTCCTACCAACACCTTAAAGTACCGTACGTAAACTTAAAACTCCATAATACACCTAATGAATTCGTCTGAGTCCTTTGAACATCGTACCACAATTTAAGACATCTTACGACCCTGTATGCTAGCCCCTTGAAAAGCACGTTAGTATAACTTAGGACGTCATAAAACTCCTAAGAACACCTTACAACACCGTATGAAACCTTAAAACTACATAATAAACCTAATGAATTCCTCGGAGTCATTTAAACATCGTACGACAACTTAGAATGTTTTACTGCTCTGTATGCCACATTAGCAACTTTAAAATCGTGTTGGTATAATGTACAACACCTCACAGCTCCTAACAACACCTTAAAGTACCGTACATAAACTTAAAACTCCATAATACACCTAATGAATTCGTCCGAGTCCTTTGAACATCGTACCACAATTTAAGACATCTTACGACCCTGTATGTTAGCCCCTTGAAAAGCACGTTAGTATAACTTAGGACGTCATAAAACTCCTAAGAACACCTTACAACACCGTATGAAACCTTAAAACTCCATAATAAACCTAATGAATTCCTCGGAGTCATTTAAACATCGTACGACAACTTAGAATGTTTTACTGCTCTGTATGCCACATTAGCAACTTTAAAATCGTGTTGGTATAATGTACAACACCTCACAGCTCCTAACAACACCTTAAAGTACCGTACATAAACTTAAAACTCCATAATACACCTAATGAATTCGTCCGAGTCCTTTGAACATCGTACCACAACTTAAGACATCTTACGACCCTGTATGCTAGCCCCTTGAAAAGCACGTTAGTATAACTTAGGACGTCTTAAAACTCCTAAGAACACCTTACAACACCGTACGAAACCTTAAAACTCCATAATAAACCTAATGAATTCCTCGGAGTCATTTAAACTTCGTACGACAACTTAGAATGTCTTACTGCTCTGTATGCGACATTAGCAACTTTAAAATTGTGTTGGTATAATGTACAACACCTCACAGCTCCTAACAACACCTTAAAGTACCGTACATAAACTTAAAACTCCATAATACACCTAATGAATTCGTCCGAGTCCTTTGAACATCGTACGACAACTTAGGACATCTTACGACTCTGTATGCACATTAGCACCATGTAAAGCACGTTAGTTTTACTTAGGACGCTTTAAAACACCTAAGAACACCATACAACACCGTATGACACCTTAAAACTTCATAATAAACCTAATGAATTCCTCAGAGTCATTTAAACATCGTACGACAACTTATATTATCTTACGGCTCTGTATACCACATTAGCAACTTTAAAATAATGTTGGTATAATGTACCACACCTCACAGCTCCTAACAACACCTTAAAGTACCGTACGTAAACTTAAAACTCCATAATACACCTAATGAATTTGTCCGAGTCCTTTGAACATCGTACCACAACTTAAGACATCTTACGACCCTGTATGCTAGCCCCTTGAAAAGCACGTTAGTATAACTTAGGACGTCTTAAAACTCCTAAGAACACCTTAACAACAACGTACGAAACCTTAAAACTCCATAATAAACCTAATGAATTCCTCAGAGTCATTTAAATATCGTACGACAACTTTGAGTGTCTTACGGCTCTGTATGCCACATTAGCAACTTTAAAATAATGTTGGTATAATGTACAACACCTCACAACTCCTACCAACACCTTAAAGTACCGTACGTAAACTTAAAACTCCATAATACACCTAATGAATTCGTCCGAGTCCTTTGAACATCGTACCACAATTTAAGACATCTTACGACCCTGTATGCTAGCCCCTTGAAAAGCACGTTAGTATAACTTAGGACGTCATAAAACTCCTAAGAACACCTTACAACACCGTATGAAACCTTAAAACTCCATAATAAACCTAATGAATTCCTCGGAGTCATTTAAACATCGTACGACAACTTAGAATGTTTTACTGCTTTGTATGCCACATTAGCAACTTTAAAATCGTGTTGGTATAATGTACAACACCTCACAGCTCCTAACAACACCTTAAAGTACCGTACATAAACTTAAAACTCCATAATACACCTAATGAATTCGTCCGAGTCCTTTGAACATCGTACCACAACTTAAGACATCTTACGACCCTGTATGCTAGCCCCTTGAAAAGCACGTTAGTATAACTTAGGACGTCTTAAAACTCCTAAGAACACCTTACAACACCGTACGAAACCTTAAAACTCCATAATAAACCTAATGAATTCTTCGGAGTCATTTAAACTTCGTACGACAACTTAGAATGTCTTACTGCTCTGTATGCGACATTAGCAACTTTAAAATTGTGTTGGTATAATGTACAACACCTCACAGCTCCTAACAACACCTTAAAGTACCGTACATAAACTTAAAACTCCATAATACACCTAATGAATTCGTCCGAGTCCTTTGAACATCGTACGACAACTTAGGACATCTTACGACTCTGTATGCACATTAGCACCATGTAAAGCACGTTAGTTTTACTTAGGACGCTTTAAAACACCTAAGAACACCATACAACACCGTATGACACCTTAAAACTTCATAATAAACCTAATGAATTCCTCAGAGTCATTTAAACATCGTACGACAACTTATATTATCTTACGGCTCTGTATACCACATTAGCAACTTTAAAATAATGTTGGTATAATGTACCACACCTCACAGCTCCTAACAACACCTTAAAGTACCGTACGTAAACTTAAAACTCCATAATACACCTAATGAATTCGTCCGAGTCCTTTGAACATCGTACCACAACTTAAGACATCTTACGACCCTATATGCTAGCCCCTTGAAAAGCACGTTAGTATAACTTAGGACGTCTTAAAACTCCTAAGAACACCTTAACAACAACGTACGAAACCTTAAAACTCCATAATAAACCTAATGAATTCCTCAGAGTCATTTAAATATCGTATGACAACTTTGAATGTCTTACGGCTCTGTATGCCGAATTAGCAACTTTAAAATAATGTTGGTATAATGTACAACACCTCACAACTCCTACCAACACCTTAAAGTACCGTACGTAAACTTAAAACTCCATAATACACCTAATGAATTCGTCCGAGTCCTTTGAACATCGTACCACAATTTAAGACATCTTACGACCCTGTATGCACATTAGCACCATGTAAAGCACGTTAGTTTTACTTAGGACGCTTTAAAACACCTATGAACACCATACAACACCGTATGACACCTTAAAACTTCATAATAAACCTAATGAATTCCTCAGAGTCATTTAAACATCGTACGACAACTTATATTATCTTACGGCTCTGTATACCACATTAGCAACTTTAAAATAATGTTGGTATAATGTACAACACCTCACAGCTCCTAACAACACCTTAAAGTACCGTACGTAAACTTAAAACTCCATAATACACCTAATGAATTCGTCCGAGTCCTTTGAACATCGTACCACAACTTAAGACATCTTACGACCCTGTATGCTAGCCCCTTGAAAAGCACGTTAGTATAACTTAGGACGTCTTAAAACTCCTAAGAACACCTTACAACACCGTACGAAACCTTAAAACTTCATAATAAACCTAATGAATTGCTCGGAGTCATTTAAACTTCGTACGACAACTTAGAATGTCTTACTGCTCTGTATGCGACATTAGCAACTTTAAAATTGTGTTGGTATAATGTACAACACCTCACAGCTCCTAACAACACCTTAAAGTACCGTACGTAAACTTAAAACTCCATAATACACCTAATGAATTCGTCTGAGTCCTTTGAACATCGTACCACAACTTAAGATATTTTACGACACTGTATGCTAACCCCTTGAAAAGCACGTTAGTATAACTTAGGACGTCTTAAAACTCCTAAGAACACCTTAACAACAACGTACGAAACCTTAAAACTCCATAATAAACCTAATGAATTCCTCGGAGTCATTTAAAGATCGTACGACAACTTTGAATGTCTTACGGCTCTGTATGCCACATTAGCAACTTTAAAATAATGTTGGTATAATGTACAACACCTCACAACTCCTAACAACACCTTAAAGTACCGTACGTAAACTTAAAACTCCATAATACACCTAATGAATTCGTTCGAGTCCTTTGAACATCGTACCACAATTTAAGACATCTTACGACCCTGTATGCTAGCCCCTTGAAAAGCACGTTAGTATAACTTAGGACGTCTTAAAACTCCTAAGAACACCTTAAAACACCGTATGAAACCTTAAAACTCCATAATAAACCTAATGAATTCCTCGAAGTCATTTAAACTTCGTATGACAAGTTTGAATGTCTTACTGCTCTTTATGCGACATTAGCAACTTTAAAATTGTGTTGGTATAATGTACAACACCTCACAGCTCCTAACAACACCTTAAAGTACCGTACGTAAACTTAAAACTCCATAATACACCTAATGAATTCGTGAGAGTCCTTTGAACATCGTACCACAACTTAAGACATCTTACGACCCTGTATGCTAGCCCCTTGAAAAGCACGTTAGTATAACTTAGGACGTCTTAAAACTCCTAAGAACACCTTAACAACAACGTACTAAACCTTAAAACTCCATAATAAACCTAATGAATTCCTCGGAGTCATTTAAACATCGTACGACAACTTTGAATGTCTTACGGCTCTGTATGCCACATTAGCAACTTTAAAATAATGTTGGTATAATGTACAACACCTTACAACTCCTATCAACACCTTAAAGTACCGTACGTAAACTTAAAACTCTATAATACACCTAATGAATTCGTCCGAGTCCTTTGAACATCGTACCACAATTTAAGACATCTTACGACCCTGTATGCTAGCCCCTTGAAAAGCACGTTAGTATAACTTAGGACGTCTTAAAACTCCTAAGAACACCTTACAACATCGTATGAAACCTTAAAACTCCATAATAAACCTAATGAATTCCTCGGAGTCATTTAAACATCGTACGACAACTTAGAATGTTTTACTGCTCTGTATGCCACATTAGCAACTTTAAAATCGTGTTGGTATAATGTACAACACCTCACAGCTCCTAACAACACCTTAAAGTACCGTACATAAACTTAAAACTCCATAATACACCTAATGAATTCGTCCGAGTCCTTTGAACATCGTACGACAACTTAGGACATCTTACGACTCTGTATGCACATTAGCACCATGTAAAGCACGTTAGTTTTACTTAGGACGCTTTAAAACACCTAAGAACACCATACAACACCGTATGACACCTTAAAACTTCATAATAAACCTAATGAATTCCTCAGAGTCATTTAAACATCGTACGACAACTTATATTATCTTACGGCTCTGTATACCACATTAGCAACTTTAAAATAATGTTGGTATAATGTACAACACCTCACAGCTCCTAACAACACCTTAAAGTACCGTACGTAAACTTAAAACTCCATAATACACCTAATGAATTCGTCCGAGTCCTTTGAACATCGTACCACAACTTAAGACATCTTACGACCCTGTATGCTAGCCCCTTGAAAAGCACGTTAGTATAACTTAGGACGTCTTAAAACTCCTAAGAACACCTTACAACACCGTACGAAACATTAAAACTCCATAATAAACCTAATGAATTCCTCGGAGTCATTTAAACTTCGTACGACAACTTAGAATGTCTTACTGCTCTGTATGCGACATTAGAAACTTTAAAATTGTGTTGGTATAATGTACAACACCTCACAGCTCCTAACAACACCTTAAAGTACCGTACATAAACTTAAAACTCCATAATACACCTAATGAATTCGTCCGAGTCCTTTGAACATCGTACGACAACTTAGGACATCTTACGACTCTGTATGCACATTAGCACCATGTAAAGCACGTTAGTTTTAATTAGGACGCTTTAAAACACCTAAGAACACCATACAACACCGTATGACACCTTAAAACTTCATAATAAACCTAATGAATTCCTCAGAGTCATTTAAACATCGTACGACAACTTATATTATCTTACGGCTCTGTATACCACATTAGCAACTTTAAAATAATGTTGGTATAATGTACAACACCTCACAGCTCCTAACAACACCTTAAAGTACCGTACGTAAACTTAAAACTCCATAATACACCTAATGAATTCGTCCGAGTCCTTTGAACATCGTACCACAACTTAAGACATCTTACGACCCTGTATGCTAGCCCCTTGAAAAGCACGTTAGTATAACTTAGGACGTCTTAAAACTCCTAAGAACACCTTACAACACCGTACGAAACCTTAAAACTCCATAATAAACCTAATGAATTCCTCGGAGTCATTTAAACTTCGTACGACAACTTAGAATGTCTTACTGCTCTGTATGCGACATTAGCAACTTTAAAATTGTGTTGGTATAATGTACAACACCTCACAGCTCCTAACAACACCTTAAAGTACCGTACGTAAACTTAAAACTCCATAATACACCTAATGAATTCGTCTGAGTCCTTTGAACATCGTACCACAACTTAAGATATTTTACGACACTGTATGCTAACCCCTTGAAAAGCACGTTAGTATAACTTAGGACGTCTTAAAACTCCTAAGAACACCTTAACAACAACGTACGAAACCTTAAAACTCCATAATAAACCTAATGAATTCCTCGGAGTCATTTAAAGATCGTACGACAACTTTGAATGTCTTACGGCTCTGTATGCCACATTAGCAACTTTAAAATAATGTTGGTATAATGTACAACACCTCACAACTCCTAACAACACCTTAAAGTACCGTACGTAAACTTAAAACTCCATAATACACCTAATGAATTCGTTCGAGTCCTTTGAACATCGTACCACAATTTAAGACATCTTACGACCCTGTATGCTAGCCCCTTGAAAAGCACGTTAGTATAACTTAGGACGTCTTAAAACTCCTAAGAACACCTTAAAACACCGTATGAAACCTTAAAACTCCATAATAAACCTAATGAATTCCTCGAAGTCATTTAAACTTCGTATGACAAGTTTGAATGTCTTACTGCTCTTTATGCGACATTAGCAACTTTAAAATTGTGTTGGTATAATGTACAACACCTCACAGCTCCTAACAACACCTTAAAGTACCGTACGTAAACTTAAAACTCCATAATACACCTAATGAATTCGTGAGAGTCCTTTGAACATCGTACCACAACTTAAGACATCTTACGACCCTGTATGCTAGCCCCTTGAAAAGCACGTTAGTATAACTTAGGACGTCTTAAAACTCCTAAGAACACCTTAACAACAACGTACTAAACCTTAAAACTCCATAATAAACCTAATGAATTCCTCGGAGTCATTTAAACATCGTACGACAACTTTGAATGTCTTACGGCTCTGTATACCACATTAGCAACTTTAAAATAATGTTGGTATAATGTACAACACCTCACAGCTCCTAACAACACCTTAAAGTACCGTACGTAAACTTAAAACTCCATAATACACCTAATGAATTCGTCCGAGTCCTTTGAACATCGTACCACAACTTAAGACATCTTACGACCCTGTATGCTAGCCCCTTGAAAAGCACGTTAGTATAACTTAGGACGTCTTAAAACTCCTAAGAACACCTTACAACACCGTACGAAACCTTAAAACTTCATAATAAACCTAATGAATTGCTCGGAGTCATTTAAACTTCGTACGACAACTTAGAATGTCTTACTGCTCTGTATGCGACATTAGCAACTTTAAAATTGTGTTGGTATAATGTACAACACCTCACAGCTCCTAACAACACCTTAAAGTACCGTACGTAAACTTAAAACTCCATAATACACCTAATGAATTCGTCTGAGTCCTTTGAACATCGTACCACAACTTAAGATATTTTACGACACTGTATGCTAACCCCTTGAAAAGCACGTTAGTATAACTTAGGACGTCTTAAAACTCCTAAGAACACCTTAACAACAACGTACGAAACCTTAAAACTCCATAATAAACCTAATGAATTCCTCGGAGTCATTTAAAGATCGTACGACAACTTTGAATGTCTTACGGCTCTGTATGCCACATTAGCAACTTTAAAATAATGTTGGTATAATGTACAACACCTCACAACTCCTAACAACACCTTAAAGTACCGTACGTAAACTTAAAACTCCATAATACACCTAATGAATTCGTTCGAGTCCTTTGAACATCGTACCACAATTTAAGACATCTTACGACCCTGTATGCTAGCCCCTTGAAAAGCACGTTAGTATAACTTAGGACGTCTTAAAACTCCTAAGAACACCTTAAAACACCGTATGAAACCTTAAAACTCCATAATAAACCTAATGAATTCCTCGAAGTCATTTAAACTTCGTATGACAAGTTTGAATGTCTTACTGCTCTTTATGCGACATTAGCAACTTTAAAATTGTGTTGGTATAATGTACAACACCTCACAGCTCCTAACAACACCTTAAAGTACCGTACGTAAACTTAAAACTCCATAATACACCTAATGAATTCGTGAGAGTCCTTTGAACATCGTACCACAACTTAAGACATCTTACGACCCTGTATGCTAGCCCCTTGAAAAGCACGTTAGTATAACTTAGGACGTCTTAAAACTCCTAAGAACACCTTAACAACAACGTACTAAACCTTAAAACTCCATAATAAACCTAATGAATTCCTCGGAGTCATTTAAACATCGTACGACAACTTTGAATGTCTTACGGCTCTGTATGCCACATTAGCAACTTTAAAATAATGTTGGTATAATGTACAACACCTTACAACTCCTATCAACACCTTAAAGTACCGTACGTAAACTTAAAACTCTATAATACACCTAATGAATTCGTCCGAGTCCTTTGAACATCGTACCACAATTTAAGACATCTTACGACCCTGTATGCTAGCCCCTTGAAAAGCACGTTAGTATAACTTAGGACGTCTTAAAACTCCTAAGAACACCTTACAACATCGTATGAAACCTTAAAACTCCATAATAAACCTAATGAATTCCTCGGAGTCATTTAAACATCGTACGACAACTTAGAATGTTTTACTGCTCTGTATGCCACATTAGCAACTTTAAAATCGTGTTGGTATAATGTACAACACCTCACAGCTCCTAACAACACCTTAAAGTACCGTACATAAACTTAAAACTCCATAATACACCTAATGAATTCGTCCGAGTCCTTTGAACATCGTACGACAACTTAGGACATCTTACGACTCTGTATGCACATTAGCACCATGTAAAGCACGTTAGTTTTACTTAGGACGCTTTAAAACACCTAAGAACACCATACAACACCGTATGACACCTTAAAACTTCATAATAAACCTAATGAATTCCTCAGAGTCATTTAAACATCGTACGACAACTTATATTATCTTACGGCTCTGTATACCACATTAGCAACTTTAAAATAATGTTGGTATAATGTACAACACCTCACAGCTCCTAACAACACCTTAAAGTACCGTACGTAAACTTAAAACTCCATAATACACCTAATGAATTCGTCCGAGTCCTTTGAACATCGTACCACAACTTAAGACATCTTACGACCCTGTATGCTAGCCCCTTGAAAAGCACGTTAGTATAACTTAGGACGTCTTAAAACTCCTAAGAACACCTTACAACACCGTACGAAACATTAAAACTCCATAATAAACCTAATGAATTCCTCGGAGTCATTTAAACTTCGTACGACAACTTAGAATGTCTTACTGCTCTGTATGCGACATTAGAAACTTTAAAATTGTGTTGGTATAATGTACAACACCTCACAGCTCCTAACAACACCTTAAAGTACCGTACATAAACTTAAAACTCCATAATACACCTAATGAATTCGTCCGAGTCCTTTGAACATCGTACGACAACTTAGGACATCTTACGACTCTGTATGCACATTAGCACCATGTAAAGCACGTTAGTTTTAATTAGGACGCTTTAAAACACCTAAGAACACCATACAACACCGTATGACACCTTAAAACTTCATAATAAACCTAATGAATTCCTCAGAGTCATTTAAACATCGTACGACAACTTATATTATCTTACGGCTCTGTATACCACATTAGCAACTTTAAAATAATGTTGGTATAATGTACAACACCTCACAGCTCCTAACAACACCTTAAAGTACCGTACGTAAACTTAAAACTCCATAATACACCTAATGAATTCGTCCGAGTCCTTTGAACATCGTACCACAACTTAAGACATCTTACGACCCTGTATGCTAGCCCCTTGAAAAGCACGTTAGTATAACTTAGGACGTCTTAAAACTCCTAAGAACACCTTACAACACCGTACGAAACCTTAAAACTCCATAATAAACCTAATGAATTCCTCGGAGTCATTTAAACTTCGTACGACAACTTAGAATGTCTTACTGCTCTGTATGCGACATTAGCAACTTTAAAATTGTGTTGGTATAATGTACAACACCTCACAGCTCCTAACAACACCTTAAAGTACCGTACGTAAACTTAAAACTCCATAATACACCTAATGAATTCGTCTGAGTCCTTTGAACATCGTACCACAACTTAAGATATTTTACGACACTGTATGCTAGCCCCTTGAAAAGCACGTTAGTATAACTTAGGACGTCTTAAAACTCCTAAGAACACCTTAACAACAACGTACGAAACCTTAAAACTCCATAATAAACCTAATGAATTCCTCGGAGTCATTTAAAGATCGTACGACAACTTTGAATGTCTTACGGCTCGGTATGCCACATTAGCAACTTTAAAATAATGTTGGTATAATGTACAACACCTCACAACTCCTAACAACACCTTAAAGTACCGTACGTAAACTTAAAACTCCATAATACACCTAATGAATTCGTCCGAGTCCTTTGAACATCGTACCACAATTTAAGACATCTTACG
Source organism: Tagetes erecta (assembly GCA_030867185.1). Classification (NCBI taxonomy): domain Eukaryota; kingdom Viridiplantae; phylum Streptophyta; class Magnoliopsida; order Asterales; family Asteraceae; genus Tagetes; species Tagetes erecta. Next base: position 12,501,428 of record CM061497.1, read on the forward strand.
ACCCTGTATGCTAGCCCCTTGAAAAGCACGTTAGTATAACTTAGGACGTCTTAAAACTCCTAAGAACACCCTACAACACCGTACGAAACCTTAAAACTCCATAATAAACCTAATGAATTCCTCGGAGTCATTTAAACTTCGTACGACAACTTAGAATGTCTTACTGCTCTATATGCCACATTAGCAACTTTAAAATCGTGTTGGTATAATGTACAACACCTCACAGCTCCTAACAACACCTTAAAGTACCGTACGTAAACTTAAAACTCCATAATACACCTAATGAATTCGTCGGAGTCCTTTGAACATCGTACCACAATTTAAGACATCTTACGACCCTGTATGCTAGCCCCTTGAAAAGCACGTTAGTATAACTTAGGACGTCTTAAAACTCCTAAGAACACCTTAAAACACCGTACGAAACCTTAAAACTCCATAATAAACCTAATGAATTCCTCGAAGTCATTTAAACTTCGTATGACAAGTTTGAATGTCTTACTGCTCTTTATGCGACATTAGCAACTTTAAAATTGTGTTGGTATAATGTACAACACCTCACAGCTCCTAACAACACCTTAAAGTACCGTACGTAAACTTAAAACTCCATCATACACCTAATGAATTCGTCCGAGTCCTTTGAACATCGTACCACAACTTAAGACATCTTACGACCCTGTATGCTAGCCCCTTGAAAAGCACGTTAGTATAACTTAGGACGTCTTAAAACTCCTAAGAACACCTTAACAACAACGTACTAAACCTTAAAACTCCATAATAAACCTAATGAATTCCTCGGAGTCATTTAAACATCGTACGACAACTTTGAATGTCTTACGGCTCTGTATGCCACATTAGCAACTTTAAAATAATGTTGGTATAATGTACAACACCTTACAACTCCTATCAACACCTTAAAGTACCGTACGTAAACTTAAAACTCCATAATACACCTAATGAATTCGTCTGAGTCCTTTGAACATCGTACCACAATTTAAGACATCTTACGACCCTGTATGCTAGCCCCTTGAAAAGCACGTTAGTATAACTTAGGACGTCTTAAAACTCCTAAGAACACCTTACAACATCGTATGAAACCTTAAAACTCCATAATAAACATAATGAATTCCTCGGAGTCATTTAAACATCGTACGACAACTTAGAATGTTTTACTGCTCTGTATGCCACATTAGCAACTTTAAAATCGTGTTGGTATAATGTACAACACCTCACAGCTCCTAACAACACCCTTAAAGTACCGTACGTAAACTTAAAACTCCATAATACACTTAATGAATTCGTCCGAGTCCTTTGAACATCGTACGACAGCTTAGGACATCTTACGACTCTGTATGCACATTAGCACCATGTAAAGCACGTTAGTTTTACTTAGGACGCTTTAAAACACCTAAGAACACCATACAACACCGTATGACACCTTAAAACTTCATAATAAACCTAATGAATTCCTCAGAGTCATTTAAACATCGTACGACAACTTATATTATCTTACGGCTCTGTATACCACATTAGCAACTTTAAAATAATGTTGGTATAATGTACCACACCTCACAGCTCCTAACAACACCTTAAAGTACCGTACGTAAACTTAAAACTCCATAATACACCTAATGAATTTGTCCGAGTCCTTTGAACATCGTACCACAACTTAAGACATCTTACGACCCTGTATGCTAGCCCCTTGAAAAGCACGTTAGTATAACTTAGGACGTCTTAAAACTCCTAAGAACACCTTAACAACAACGTACGAAACCTTAAAACTCCATAATAAACCTAATGAATTCCTCAGAGTCATTTAAATATCGTACGACAACTTTGAGTGTCTTACGGCTCTGTATGCCACATTAGCAACTTTAAAATAATGTTGGTATAATGTACAACACCTCACAACTCCTACCAACACCTTAAAGTACCGTACGTAAACTTAAAACTCCATAATACACCTAATGAATTCGTCCGAGTCCTTTGAACATCGTACCACAATTTAAGACATCTTACGACCCTGTATGCTAGCCCCTTGAAAAGCACGTTAGTATAACTTAGGACGTCATAAAACTCCTAAGAACACCTTACAACACCGTATGAAACCTTAAAACTCCATAATAAACCTAATGAATTCCTCGGAGTCATTTAAACATCGTACGACAACTTAGAATGTTTTACTGCTTTGTATGCCACATTAGCAACTTTAAAATCGTGTTGGTATAATGTACAACACCTCACAGCTCCTAACAACACCTTAAAGTACCGTACATAAACTTAAAACTCCATAATACACCTAATGAATTCGTCCGAGTCCTTTGAACATCGTACCACAACTTAAGACATCTTACGACCCTGTATGCTAGCCCCTTGAAAAGCACGTTAGTATAACTTAGGACGTCTTAAAACTCCTAAGAACACCTTACAACACCGTACGAAACCTTAAAACTCCATAATAAACCTAATGAATTCTTCGGAGTCATTTAAACTTCGTACGACAACTTAGAATGTCTTACTGCTCTGTATGCGACATTAGCAACTTTAAAATTGTGTTGGTATAATGTACAACACCTCACAGCTCCTAACAACACCTTAAAGTACCGTACATAAACTTAAAACTCCATAATACACCTAATGAATTCGTCCGAGTCCTTTGAACATCGTACGACAACTTAGGACATCTTACGACTCTGTATGCACATTAGCACCATGTAAAGCACGTTAGTTTTACTTAGGACGCTTTAAAACACCTAAGAACACCATACAACACCGTATGACACCTTAAAACTTCATAATAAACCTAATGAATTCCTCAGAGTCATTTAAACATCGTACGACAACTTATATTATCTTACGGCTCTGTATACCACATTAGCAACTTTAAAATAATGTTGGTATAATGTACCACACCTCACAGCTCCTAACAACACCTTAAAGTACCGTACGTAAACTTAAAACTCCATAATACACCTAATGAATTCGTCCGAGTCCTTTGAACATCGTACCACAACTTAAGACATCTTACGACCCTATATGCTAGCCCCTTGAAAAGCACGTTAGTATAACTTAGGACGTCTTAAAACTCCTAAGAACACCTTAACAACAACGTACGAAACCTTAAAACTCCATAATAAACCTAATGAATTCCTCAGAGTCATTTAAATATCGTACGACAACTTTGAATGTCTTACGGCTCTGTATGCCGAATTAGCAACTTTAAAATAATGTTGGTATAATGTACAACACCTCACAACTCCTACCAACACCTTAAAGTACCGTACGTAAACTTAAAACTCCATAATACACCTAATGAATTCGTCCGAGTCCTTTGAACATCGTACCACAATTTAAGACATCTTACGACCCTGTATGCACATTAGCACCATGTAAAGCACGTTAGTTTTACTTAGGACGCTTTAAAACACCTATGAACACCATACAACACCATATGACACCTTAAAACTTCATAATAAACCTAATGAATTCCTCAGAGTCATTTAAACATCGTACGACAACTTATATTATCTTACGGCTCTGTATACCACATTAGCAACTTTAAAATAATGTTGGTATAATGTACAACACCTCACAGCTCCTAACAACACCTGAAAGTACCGTACTTAAACTTAAAACTCCATAATACACCTAATGAATTCGTCCGAGTCCTTTGAACATCGTACCACAACTTAAGACATCTTACGACCCTGTATGCTAGCCCCTTGAAAAGCACGTTAGTATAACTTAGGACGTCTTAAAACTCCTAAGAACACCTTACAACACCGTACGAAACATTAAAACTCCATAATAAACCTAATGAATTCCTCGGAGTCATTTAAACTTCGTACGACAACTTAGAATGTCTTACTGCTCTGTATGCGACATTAGAAACTTTAAAATTGTGTTGGTATAATGTACAACACCTCACAGCTCCTAACAACACCTTAAAGTACCGTACATAAACTTAAAACTCCATAATACACCTAATGAATTCGTCCGAGTCCTTTGAACATCGTACGACAACTTAGGACATCTTACGACTCTGTATGCACATTAGCACCATGTAAAGCACGTTAGTTTTAATTAGGACGCTTTAAAACACCTAAGAACACCATACAACACCGTATGACACCTTAAAACTTCATAATAAACCTAATGAATTCCTCAGAGTCATTTAAACATCGTACGACAACTTATATTATCTTACGGCTCTGTATACCACATTAGCAACTTTAAAATAATGTTGGTATAATGTACAACACCTCACAGCTCCTAACAACACCTTAAAGTACCGTACGTAAACTTAAAACTCCATAATACACCTAATGAATTCGTCCGAGTCCTTTGAACATCGTACCACAACTTAAGACATCTTACGACCCTGTATGCTAGCCCCTTGAAAAGCACGTTAGTATAACTTAGGACGTCTTAAAACTCCTAAGAACACCTTACAACACCGTACGAAACCTTAAAACTCCATAATAAACCTAATGAATTCCTCGGAGTCATTTAAACTTCGTACGACAACTTAGAATGTCTTACTGCTCTGTATGCGACATTAGCAACTTTAAAATTGTGTTGGTATAATGTACAACACCTCACAGCTCCTAACAACACCTTAAAGTACCGTACGTAAACTTAAAACTCCATAATACACCTAATGAATTCGTCTGAGTCCTTTGAACATCGTACCACAACTTAAGATATTTTACGACACTGTATGCTAGCCCCTTGAAAAGCACGTTAGTATAACTTAGGACGTCTTAAAACTCCTAAGAACACCTTAACAACAACGTACGAAACCTTAAAACTCCATAATAAACCTAATGAATTCCTCGGAGTCATTTAAAGATCGTACGACAACTTTGAATGTCTTACGGCTCTGTATGCCACATTAGCAACTTTAAAATAATGTTGGTATAATGTACAACACCTCACAACTCCTAACAACACCTTAAAGTACCGTACGTAAACTTAAAACTCCATAATACACCTAATGAATTCGTCCGAGTCCTTTGAACATCGTACCACAATTTAAGACATCTTACGACCCTGTATGCTAGCCCCTTGAAAAGCACGTTAGTATAACTTAGGACGTCTTAAAACTCCTAAGAACACCCTACAACACCGTACGAAACCTTAAAACTCCATAATAAACCTAATGAATTCCTCGGAGTCATTTAAACTTCGTACGACAACTTAGAATGTCTTACTGCTCTATATGCCACATTAGCAACTTTAAAATCGTGTTGGTATAATGTACAACACCTCACAGCTCCTAACAACACCTTAAAGTACCGTACGTAAACTTAAAACTCCATAATACACCTAATGAATTCGTCGGAGTCCTTTGAACATCGTACCACAACTTAAGACATCTTACGACCCTGTATGCTAGCCCCTTGAAAAGCACGTTAGTATAACTTAGGACGTCTTGAAATTCCTAAGAACACCTTAGAACACCGTACGAAACCTTAAAACTCCATAATAAACCTAATGAATTCCTCGGAGTCATTTAAACTTCGTACGACAACTTAGAATGTCTTACTGCTCTGTATGCGACATTAGCAACTTTAAAATTGTGTTGGTATAATGTACAACACCTCACAGCTCCTAACAACACCTTAAAGTACCGTACGTAAACTTAAAACTCCATAATACACTTAATGAATTCGTCCGAGTCCTTTGAACATCGTACCACAACTTAAGACATCTTACGACCCTGTATGCTAGCCCCTTGAAAAGCACGTTAGTATAACTTAGGACGTCTTAAAACTCCTAAGAACACCTTAACAACAACATACGAAACCTTAAAACTCCATAATAAACCTAATGAAATCCTCAGAGTCATTTAAATATCGTACGACAACTTTGAATGTCTTACGGCTCTGTATGCCACATTAGCAACTTTAAAATAATGTTGGTATAATGTACAACACCTCACAACTCCTAACAACACCTTAAAGTACCGTACGTAAACTTAAAACTCCATAATACACCTAATGAATTCGTTCGAGTCCTTTGAACATCGTACCATAATTTAAGACATCTTACGACCCTGTATGCTAGCCCCTTGAAAAGCACGTTAGTATAACTTAGGACGTCTTAAAACTCCTAAGAACACCTTAAAACACCGTACGAAACCTTAAAACTCCATAATAAACCTAATGAATTCCTCGAAGTCATTTAAACTTCGTATGACAAGTTTGAATGTCTTACTGCTCTTTATGCGACATTAGCAACTTTAAAATTGTGTTGGTATAATGTACAACACCTCACAGCTCCTAACAACACCTTAAAGTACCGTACGTAAACTTAAAACTCCATCATACACCTAATGAATTCGTCCGAGTCCTTTGAACATCGTACCACAACTTAAGACATCTTACGACCCTGTATGCTAGCCCCTTGAAAAGCACGTTAGTATAACTTAGGACGTCTTAAAACTCCTAAGAACACCTTAACAACAACGTACAAAACCTTAAAACTCCATAATAAACCTAATGAATTCCTCGGAGTCATTTAAACATCGTACGACAACTTTGAATGTCTTACGGCTCTGTATGCCACATTAGCAACTTTAAAATAATGTTGGTATAATGCACAACACCTTACAACTCCTATCAACACCTTAAAGTACCGTACGTAAACTTAAAACTCCATAATACACCTAATGAATTCGTCTGAGTCCTTTGAACATCGTACCACAATTTAAGACATCTTACGACCCTGTATGCTAGCCCCTTGAAAAGCACGTTAGTATAACTTAGGACGTCTTAAAACTCCTAAGAACACCTTACAACATCGTATGAAACCTTAAAACTCCATAATAAACATAATGAATTCCTCGGAGTCATTTAAACATCGTACGACAACTTAGAATGTTTTACTGCTCTGTATGCCACATTAGCAACTTTAAAATCGTGTTGGTATAATGTACAACACCTCACAGCTCCTAACAACACCTTAAAGTACCGTACATAAACTTAAAACTCCATAATACACCTAATGAATTCGTCGGAGTCCTTTGAACATCGTACCACAACTTAAGACATCTTACGACCCTGTATGCTAGCCCCTTGAAAAGCACGTTAGTATAACTTAGGACGTCTTGAAATTCCTAAGAACACCTTAGAACACCGTACGAAACCTTAAAACTCCATAATAAACCTAATGAATTCCTCGGAGTCATTTAAACTTCGTACGACAACTTAGAATGTCTTACTGCTCTGTATGCGACATTAGCAACTTTAAAATTGTGTTGGTATAATGTACAACACCTCACAGCTCCTAACAACACCTTAAAGTACCGTACGTAAACTTAAAACTCCATAATACACTTAATGAATTCGTCCGAGTCCTTTGAACATCGTACCACAACTTAAGACATCTTACGACCCTGTATGCTAGCCCCTTGAAAAGCACGTTAGTATAACTTAGGACGTCTTAAAACTCCTAAGAACACCTTAACAACAACATACGAAACCTTAAAACTCCATAATAAACCTAATGAAATCCTCAGAGTCATTTAAATATCGTACGACAACTTTGAATGTCTTACGGCTCTGTATGCCACATTAGCAACTTTAAAATAATGTTGGTATAATGTACAACACCTCACAACTCCTAACAACACCTTAAAGTACCGTACGTAAACTTAAAACTCCATAATACACCTAATGAATTCGTTCGAGTCCTTTGAACATCGTACCACAATTTAAGACATCTTACGACCCTGTATGCTAGCCCCTTGAAAAGCACGTTAGTATAACTTAGGACGTCTTAAAACTCCTAAGAACACCTTAAAACACCGTACGAAACCTTAAAACTCCATAATAAACCTAATGAATTCCTCGAAGTCATTTAAACTTCGTATGACAAGTTTGAATGTCTTACTGCTCTTTATGCGACATTAGCAACTTTAAAATTGTGTTGGTATAATGTACAACACCTCACAGCTCCTAACAACACCTTAAAGTACCGTACGTAAACTTAAAACTCCATCATACACCTAATGAATTCGTCCGAGTCCTTTGAACATCGTACCACAACTTAAGACATCTTACGACCCTGTATGCTAGCCCCTTGAAAAGCACGTTAGTATAACTTAGGACGTCTTAAAACTCCTAAGAACACCTTAACAACAACGTACTAAACCTTAAAACTCCATAATAAACCTAATGAATTCCTCGGAGTCATTTAAACATCGTACGACAACTTTGAATGTCTTACGGCTCTGTATGCCACATTAGCAACTTTAAAATAATGTTGGTATAATGTACAACACCTTACAACTCCTATCAACACCTTAAAGTACCGTACGTAAACTTAAAACTCCATAATACACCTAATGAATTCGTCTGAGTCCTTTGAACATCGTACCACAATTTAAGACATCTTACGACCCTGTATGCTAGCCCCTTGAAAAGCACGTTAGTATAACTTAGGACGTCTTAAAACTCCTAAGAACACCTTACAACATCGTATGAAACCTTAAAACTCCATAATAAACATAATGAATTCCTCGGAGTCATTTAAACATCGTAAGACAACTTAGAATGTTTTACTGCTCTGTATGCCACATTAGCAACTTTAAAATCGTGTTGGTATAATGTACAACACCTCACAGCTCCTAACAACACCTTAAAGTACCGTACATAAACTTAAAACTCCATAATACACCTAATGAATTCGTCCGAGTCCTTTGAATATCGTACGACAACTTAGGACATCTTACGACTCTGTATGCACATTAGCACCATGTAAAGCACGTTAGTTTTACTTAGGACGCTTTAAAACACCTAAGAACACCATACAACACCGTATGACACCTTAAAACTTCATAATAAACCTAATGAATTCCTCAGAGTCATTTAAACATCGTACGACAACTTATATTATCTTACGGCTCTGTATACCACATTAGCAACTTTAAAATAATGTTGGTATAATGTACAACACCTCACAGCTCCTAACAACACCTTAAAGTACCGTACGTAAACTTAAAACTCCATAATACACCTAATGAATTCGTCCGAGTCCTTTGAACATCGTACCACAACTTAAGACATCTTACGACCCTGTATGCTAGCCCCTTGAAAAGCACGTTAGTATAACTTAGGACATCTTGAAATTCCTAAGAACACCTTCGAACACCGTACGAAACCTTAAAACTCCATAATAAACCTAATGAATTCCTCGGAGTCATTTAAACTTCGTACGACAACTTAGAATGTCTTACTGCTCTGTATGCCACATTAGCAACTTTAAAATCGTGTTGGTATAATGTACAACACCTCACAGCTCCTAACAACACCTTAAAGTACCGTACGTAAACTTAAAACCCCATAATACACCTAATGAATTCGTCCGAGTCCTTTGAACATCGTACCACAACTTAAGACATCTTACGACCCTGTATGCTAGCCCCTTGAAAAGCACGTTAGTATAACTTAGGACGTCTTAAAACTCCTAAGAACACCTTAACAACAACGTACGAAACCTTAAAACTCCATAATAAACCTAATGAATTCCTCGGAGTCATTTAAATATCGTACGACAACTTTGAATGTCTTACAGCTCTGTATGCCACATTAGCAACTTTAAAATAATGTTGGTATAATGTACAACACCTCACAACTCCTAACAACACCTTAAAGTACCGTACGTAAACTTAAAACTCCATAATACACCTAATGAATTCGTCCAAGTCCTTTGAACATCGTACCACAACTTAAGACATCTTACGACCCTGTATGCTAGCCCCTTGAAAAGCACGTTAGTATAACTTAGGACGTCTTAAAACTCCTAAGAACACCTTACAACACCGTATGAAACCATAAAACTCCATAATAAACCTAATGAATTCCTCGGAGTCATTTAAACATCGTACGACAACTTAGAATGTTTTACTGCTCTGTATGCCACATTAGCAACTTTAAAATCGTGTTGGTATAATGTACAACACCTCACAGCTCCTAACAACACCTTAAAGTACCGTACATAAACTTAAAACTCCATAATACACCTAATGAATTCGTCCGAGTCCTTTGAACATCGTACGACAACTTAGGAAATCTAACGACTCTGTATGCACATTAGCACCATGTAAAGCACGTTAGTTTTACTTAGGACGCTTTAAAACACCTAAGAACACCATACAACACCGTATGACACCTTAAAACTTCATAATAAACCTAATGAATTCCTCGGAGTCATTTAAACATCGTACGACAACTTGTATTATCTTACGGCTCTGTAAACCACATTAGCAACTTTAAAATAATGTTGGTATAATGTACAACACCTCACAGCTCCTAACAACACCTTAAAGTACCGTACGTAAACTTAAAACTCCATAATACACCTAATGAATTCGTCCGAGTCCTTGGAACATCGTACCACAACTTAAGACATCTTACGACCCTGTATGCTAGCCCCTTGAAAAGCACGTTAGTATAACTTAGGACGTCTTAAAACTCCTAAGAACACCTTACAACACCGTACGAAACCTTAAAACTCCATAATAAACCTAATAAATTCCTCGGAGTCATTTAAACTTCGTACGACAACTTAGAATGTCTTACTGCTATGTATGCGACATTAGCAACTTTAAAATTGTGTTGGTATAATGTACAACACCTCACAGCTCCTAACAACACCTTAAAGTACCGTACGTAAACTTAAAACTCCATAATACACCTAATGAATTCGTCCGAGTCCTTTGAACATCGTACCACAACTTAAGATATCTTACGACACTGTATGCTAGCCCCTTGAAAAGCACGTTAGTATAACTTAGGACGTCTTAAAACTCCTAAGAACACCTTAACAACAACGTACGAAACCTTAAAACTCCATAATAAACCTAATGAATTCCTCGGAGTCATTTAAATATCGTACGACAATTTTGAATGTCTTACGGCTCTGTATGCCACATTAGCAACTTTAAAATAATGTTGTTATAATGTACAACACCTAACAACTCCTAACAACACCTTAAAGTACCGTACGTAAACTTAAAACTCCATAATACACCTAATGAATTCGTCCGAGTCCTTTGAACATCGTACCACAATTTAAGACATCTTACGACACTGTATGCTAGCCCCTTGAAAAGGGCGTTAGTATAACTTAGGACGTCTTAAAACTCCTAAGAACACCTTACAACACCGTATGAAACCTTAAAACTCCATAATAAACCTAATGAATTCCTCGGAGTCATTTAAACATCGTACGACAACTTAGAATGTCTTACTGCTCTGTATGCCACATTAGCAACTTTCAAATCGTGTTGGTATAATGTACAACACCTCACAGCTCCAAACAACACCTTAAAGTACTGTACATAAACTTAAAACTCCAAAATACACCTAATGAATTCGTCCGAGTCCTTTGAACATCGTACGACAACTTAGGACATCTTACGACTCTGTATGCTAGCCCCTTGAAAAGCACGTTAGTATAACTTAGGACGTCTTAAAACTCCTAAGAACACCTTACAACACCGTATGAAACCTTAAAACTCCATAATAAACCTAATGAATTCCTCGGAGTCATTTAAACATCGTACGACAACTTAGAATGTCTTACTGCTCTGTATGCCACATTAGCAACTTTAAATTCGTGTTGGTATAATGTACAACACCTCACAGCTCCTAACAACACCTTAAAGTACCGTACATAAACTTAAAACTCCATAATACACCTAATGAATTCGTCCGAGTCCTTTGAACATCGTACGACAACTTAGGACATCTGACGACTCTGTATGCATATTAGCACCATGTAAAGCACGTTAGTTTTACTTAGGACGCTTTAAAACACCTAAGAACACCATACAACACCGTACGACACCTTAAAACTTCATAATAAACCTAATGAATTCCTCAGAGTCATTTAAACATCGAACGACAACTTATATTATCTTACGGCTCTATATGCCATATTAGCAACTTTAAAATAATGTTGGTATAATGTACAACACCTCACAGCTCTTAACAACACCTTAAAGTACCGTACGTAAACTTAAAACTCTATAATACACCTAATGAATTCGTCCGAGTCCTTTGAACATCGTACCACAACTTAAGACATCTTACGTCCCTGTATGCTAGCCCCTTGAAAAGCACGTTAGTATAACTTAGGACGTCTTAAAACTCCTAAGAACACCTTACAACACCGTACGAAACCTTAAAACTCCATAATAAACCTAATGAATTCCTCAGAGTCATTTAAACTTCGTACGACAACTTAGAATGTCTTACTGCTCTGTATGCGACATTAGCAACTTTAAAATTGTGTTGGTATAATGTACAACACCTCACAGCTCCTAACAACACCTTAAAGTAACGTACGTAAACTTAAAACTCCATAATACACCTAATGAATTCGTCCGAGTCCTTTAAACATCGTACCACAACTTAAGACATCTTACGACCCTGTATGCTAGCCCCTTGAAAAGCACGTTAGTATAACTTAGGACGTCTTAAAACTCCTAAGAACACCTTACAACACCTTACGAAACCTTAAAACTCCATAATAAACCTAATGAATTCCCCGGAGTCATTTAAACATCGTACGACAACTTAGAATGTCTTACGGCTCTGTATTCCACATTAGCAACTTTAAAATAATGTTGGTATAATGTAAAACACCTCACAGCTCCTAACAACACCTTAAAGTACCGTACGTAAACTTAAAACTCCATAATACACCTAATGAATTCGTCTGAGTCCTTTGAACATCGTACCACAACTTAAGACATCTTACGACCCTGTATGCTAGCCCCTTGAAAAGCACGTTAGTATAACTTAGGACGTCTTAAAACTCCTAAGAACACCTTAACAACAACGTACGAAACCTTAAAACTCCATAATAAACTTAATGAATTCCTCGGAGTCATTTAAATATCGTACGGAAACTTTGAATGTCTTACGGCTCTGTATGCCACATTAGCAACTTTAAAATAAAGTTGGTATAATGTACAACACCTCACAACTCCTAACAACACCTTAAAGTACCGTACGTAAACTTAAAACTCCATAATACACCTAATGAATTCGTCCGAGTCCTTTGAACATCGTACCACAACTTAAGACATCTTACGACCCTGTATGCTAGACCCTTGAAAAGCACGTTAGTATAACTTAGGACGTCTTAAACTCCTAAGAACACCTTACAACACCTTACGAAACCTTAAAACTCCATAATAAACCTAATGAATTCCCCGGAGTCATTTAAACATCATACGACAACTTAGAATGTCTTACGGCTCTCTATGCCACATTAGCAACTTTAAAATCGTGTTGGTATAATGTACAACACCTCACAGCTCCTAACAACACCTTAAAGTACCGTACATAAACTTAAAACTCCATAATACACCTAATGAATTCGTCCGAGTCCTTTGAACATCGTACGACAACTTAGGACATCTTACGACTCTGTATGCGTATTAGCACCATGTAAAGCACGTTAGTTTTACTTAGGACGCTTTAAAACACCTAAGAACACCATACAACACCGTACGACACCTTAAAACTTCATAATAAACCTAATGAATTCCTCAGAGTCATTTAAACATCGAACGACAACTTATATTATCTTACGGCTCTATATGCCATATTAGCAACTTTAAAATAATGTTGGTATAATGTACAACACCTCACAACTCTTAACAACACCTTAAAGTACCGTACGTAAACTTAAAACTCCATAATACACCTAATGAATTCGTCCGAGTCCTTTGAACATCGTACCACAACTTAAGACATCTTACGTCCCTGTATGCTAGCCCCTTGAAAAGCACGTTAGTATAACTTAGGACGTCTTAAAACTCCTAAGAACACCTTACAACACCGTACGAAACCTTAAAACTCCATAATAAACCTAATGAATTCCTCAGAGTCATTTAAACTTCGTACGACAACTTAGAATGTCTTACTGCTCTGTATGCGACATTAGCAACTTTAAAATTGTGTTGGTATAATGTACAACACCTCACAGCTCCTAACAACACCTTAAATTACCGTACGTAAACTTAAAACTCCATAATACACCTAACGAATTCGTCTGAGCCTTTAAACATCGTACCACAACTTAAGACATCTTACGACACTGTATGCTAGCCCCTTGAAAAGCACGTTAGTATAACTTAGGACGTCTTAAAACTCCTAAGAACACCTTAACAACAACGTACGAAACCTTAAAACTCCATAATAAACCTAATGAATTCCTCGGAGTCATTTAAATATCGTACGACAACTTTGAATGTCTTACGGCTCTGTATGCCACATTAGCAACTTTAAAATAATGTTGGTATAACGTAAAACACCTCACAACTCCTAACAACACCTTAAAGTACCGTACATAAACTTAAAACTCCATAAGACACCTAATGAATTCGTCCGAGTCCTTTAAACATCGTACCACAACTTAAGACATCTTACGACCCTGTATGCTAGCCCCTTGAAAAGCACGTTAGTATAACTTAGGACGTCTTAAAACTCCTAAGAACACCTTACAACACCTTGCGAAACCTTAAAACTCCATAATAAACCTAATGAATTCCCCGGAGTCATTTAAACATCGTACGACAACTTAGAATGTCTTACGGCTCTGTATGCCACATTAGCAACTTTAAAATAATGTTGGTATAATGTACAACACCTCACAACTCCTAACAACACCTTAAAGTACCGTACGTAAACTTAAAACTCCATAATACACCTAATGAATTAGTCTGAGTCCTTTGAACATCGTACCACAACTTAAGACATCTTACGACCCTGTATGCTAGCCCCTTGAAAAGCACGTTAGTATAACTTAGGACGTCTTAAAACTCCTAAGAACACCTTAACAACAACGTACGAAACCTTAAAACTCCATAATAAACTTAATGAATTCCTCGGAGTCATTTAAATATCGTACGGAAACTTTGAATGTCTTACGGCTCTGTATGCCACATTAGCAACTTTAAAATAAAGTTGGTATAATGTACAACACCTCACAACTCCTAACAACACCTTAAAGTACCGTACGTAAACTTAAAACTCCATAATACACCTAATGAATTCGTCCGAGTCCTTTGAACATCGTACCACAACTTAAGACATCTTACGACCCTGTATGCTAGACCCTTGAAAAGCACGTTAGTATAACTTAGGACGTCTTAAACTCCTAAGAACACCTTACAACACCTTACGAAACCTTAAAACTCCATAATAAACCTAAAGAATTCCCCGGAGTCATTTAAACATCATACGACAACTTAGAATGTCTTACGGCTCTCTATGCCACATTAGCAACTTTAAAATCGTGTTGGTATAATGTACAACACCTCACAGCTCCTAACAACACCTTAAAGTACCGTACATAAACTTAAAACTCCATAATACACCTAATGAATTCGTCCGAGTCCTTTGAACATCGTACGACAACTTAGGACATCTTACGACTCTGTATGCGTATTAGCACCATGTAAAGCACGTTAGTTTTACTTAGGACGCTTTAAAACACCTAAGAACACCATACAACACCGTACGACACCTTAAAACTTCATAATAAACCTAATGAATTCCTCAGAGTCATTTAAACATCGAACGACAACTTATATTATCTTACGGCTCTATATGCCATATTAGCAACTTTAAAATAATGTTGGTATAATGTACAACACCTCACAACTCTTAACAACACCTTAAAGTACCGTACGTAAACTTAAAACTCCATAATACACCTAATGAATTCGTCCGAGTCCTTTGAACATCGTACCACAACTTAAGACATCTTACGTCCCTGTATGCTAGCCCCTTGAAAAGCACGTTAGTATAACTTAGGACGTCTTAAAACTCCTAAGAACACCTTACAACACCGTACGAAACCTTAAAACTCCATAATAAACCTAATGAATTCCTCAGAGTCATTTAAACTTCGTACGACAACTTAGAATGTCTTACTGCTCTGTATGCGACATTAGCAACTTTAAAATTGTGTTGGTATAATGTACAACACCTCACAGCTCCTAACAACACCTTAAAGTACCGTACGTAAACTTAAAACTCCATAATACACCTAACGAATTCGTCTGAGCCTTTAAACATCGTACCACAACTTAAGACATCTTACGACACTGTATGCTAGCCCCTTGAAAAGCACGTTAGTATAACTTAGGACGTCTTAAAACTCCTAAGAACACCTTACAACACCTTACGAAACCTTAAAACTCCATAATAAACCTAATGAATTCCCCGGAGTCATTTAAACATCGTACGACAACTTAGAATGTCTTACGGCTCTGTATTCCACATTAGCAACTTTAAAATAATGTTGGTATAATGTAAAACACCTCACAGCTCCTAACAACACCTTAAAGTACCGTACGTAAACTTAAAACTCCATAATACACCTAATGAATTCGTCTGAGTCCTTTGAACATCGTACCACAACTTAAGACATCTTAAGACCCTGTATGCTAGCCCCTTGAAAAGCACGTTAGTATAACTTAGGACGTCTTAAACTCCTAAGAACACCTTACAACACCTTACGAAACCTTAAAACTCCATAATAAACCTAATGAATTCCCCGGAGTCATTTAAACATCATACGACAACTTAGAATGTCTTACGGCTCTCTATGCCACATTAGAAACTTTAAAATAATGTTGGTATAATGTACAACACCTCACAACTCCAAACAACACCTTAAAGTACCGTACGTAAACTTAAAACTCCATAATACACCTAATGAATTCGTCCGAGTCCTTTGAACATCGTACCACAACTTAAGACATCTTACGACCATGTATGCTAGCCCCTTAAAAAGCACGTTAGTAATACTTATGACGTCTTAAAACTCCTAAGAACACCTTACAACACCGTACGACACCTTAAAACTCCATAATAAACCTAATGAATTCTTCTGAGTCATTTAAACATCGTACGATAACTTAGAATGTCTTACTGCTCTGTATGCCACATTAGCAACTTTAAAATCGTGTTGGTATAATGTACAACACCTCACAGCTCCTAACAACACCTTAAAGTAACGTACGTAAACTTAAAACTCCATAATACACCTAATGAATTCGTTCGAGTCGTTTGAACATCGTACGACAACTTAGGACATCTTACGACTCTGTATGCACATTAGCACCATGTAAAGCACGTTAGTTTTACTTAGGACGCTTTAAAACACCTAAGAACACCATACAAGACCGTACGAAACCTTAAAACTTCATAATAAACCTAATGAATTCCTCAGAGTCATTTAAACATCGTACAACAACTTATATTATCTTACGGCTCTGTATGCCACATTAGCAACTTTAAAATAATGTTGGTATAATGTACAACACCTCACAACTCCTAACCACACCTTAAAGTACCATATGTAAACTTTAAACTCTATAATACACCTAATGAATTCGTCCGAGTCCTTTGAACATCGTACCACAACTTAAGACATCTTACGACCCTGTATGCTAGCCCCTTGAAAAGCACGTTAGTATAACTTAGGACGTCTTAAACTCCTAAGAACACCTTACAACACCTTACCAAACCTTAAAACTCCATAATAAACCTAATGAATTCCCCGGAGTCATTTAAACATCGTACGACAACTTAGAATGTCTTACGGCTCTGTATGCCACATTAGCAACTTTAAAATAATGTTGGTATAATGTACAACACCTCACAACTCCTAACAACACCTTAAAGTACCGTACGTAAACTTAAAACTCCATAATACACCTAAAGAATTCGTCTGAGTCCTTTGAACATCGTACCACAACTTAAGACATCTTACGTCCCTGTATGCTAGCCCCTTGAAAAGCACGTTAGTATAACTTAGGACGTCTTAAAACTCCTAAGAACACCTTAACAACAACGTACGAAACCTTAAAACTCCATAATAAACTTAATGAATTCCTCGGAGTCATTTAAATATCGTACGGCAACTTTGAATGTCTTACGGCTCTGTATGCCACATTAGCAACTTTAAAATAAAGTTGGTATAATGTACAACACCTCACAACTCCTAACAACACCTTAAAGTACCGTACGTAAACTTAAAACTCCATAATACACCTAATGAATTCGTCCGAGTCCTTTGAACATCGTACCACAATTTAAGACATCTTACAACCCTGTATGCTAGCCCCTTGAAAAGGGCGTTAGTATAACTTAGGACGTCTTAAAACTCCTAAGAACACCTTACAACACCGTATGAAACCTTAAAACTCCATAATAAACCTAATGAATTCCTCGGAGTCATTTAAACATCGTACGACAACTTAGAATGTCTTACTGCTCTGTATGCCACATTAGCAACTTTATAATCGTGTTGGTATAATGTACAACACCTCACAGCTCCAAACAACACCTTAAAGTACTGTACATAAACTTAAAACTCCAAAATACACCTAATGAATTCGTCCGAGTCCTTTGAACATCGTACGACAACTTAGGACATCTTACGACTCTGTATGCTAGCCCTTGAAAAGCACGTTAGTATAACTTAGGACGTCTTAAAACTCCTAAGAACACCTTACAACACCGTATGAAACCTTAAAACTCCATAATAAACCTAATGAATTCCTCGGAGTCATTTAAACATCGTACGACAACTTAGAATGTCTTACTGCTCTGTATGCCACATTAGCAACTTTAAAATCGTGTTGGTATAATGTACAACACCTCACAGCTCCTAACAACACCTTAAAGTACCGTACATAAACTTAAAACTCCATAATACACCTAATGAATTCGTCCGAGTCCTTTGAACATCGTACGACAACTTAGGACATCTTACGACTCTGTATGCATATTAGCACCATGTAAAGCACGTTAGTTTTACTTAGGACGCTTTAAAACACCTAAGAACACCATACAACACCGTACGACACCTTAAAACTTCATAATAAACCTAATGAATTCCTCAGAGTCATTTAAACATCGTACGACAACTTATATTATCTTACGGCTCTATATGCCATATTAGCAACTTTAAAATAATGTTGGTATAATGTACAACACCTCACAGCTCTTAACAACACCTTAAAGTACCGTACGTAAACTTAAAACTCCATAATACACCTAATGAATTCGTCCGAGTCCTTTGAACATCGTACCACAACTTAAGACATCTTACGACCCTGTATGCTAGCCCCTTGAAAAGCACGTTAGTATAACTTAGGACGTCTTAAAACTCCTAAGAACACCTTACAACACCGTACGAAACCTTAAAACTCCATAATAAACCTAATGAATTCCTCAGAGTCATTTAAACTTCGTACGACAACTTAGAATGTCTTACTGCTCTGTATGCGACATTAGCAACTTTAAAATTGTGTTGGTATAATGTACAACACCTCACAGCTCCTAACAACACCTTAAAGTACCGTACGTAAACTTAAAACTCCATAATACACCTAATGGATTCGTCTGAGTCCTTTGAACATCGTACCACAACTTAAGACATCTTAAGACCCTGTATGCTAGCCCCTTGAAAAGCACGTTAGTATAACTTAGGACGTCTTAAAACTCCTAAGAACACCTTAACAACAACGTACGAAACCTTAAAACTCCATAATAAACTTAATGAATTCCTCGGAGTCATTTAAATATCGTACGGAAACTTTGAATGTCTTACGGCTCTGTATGCCACATTAGCAACTTTAAAATAAAGTTGGTATAATGTACAACACCTCACAACTCCTAACAACACCTTAAAGTACCGTACGTAAACTTAAAACTCCATAATACACCTAATGAATTCGTCCGAGTCCTTTGAACATCGTACCATAACTTAAGACATCTTACGACCCTGTATGCTAGACCCTTGAAAAGCACGTTAGTATAACTTAGGACGTCTTAAACTCCTAAGAACACCTTACAACACCTTACGAAACCTTAAAACTCCATAATAAACCTAATGAATTCCCCGGAGTCATTTAAACATCATACGACAACTTAGAATGTCTTACGGCTCTCTATGCCACATTAGAAACTTTAAAATAATGTTGGTATAATGTACAACACCTCACAACTCCAAACAACACCTTAAAGTACCGTACGTAAACTTAAAACTCCATAATACACCTAATGAATTCGTCCGAGTCCTTTGAACATCGTACCACAACTTAAGACATCTTACGACCATGTATGCTAGCCCCTTAAAAAGCACGTTAGTAATACTTAGGACGTCTTAAAACTCCTAAGAACACCTTACAACACCGTACGACACCTTAAAACTCCATAATAAACCTAATGAATTCTTCTGAGTCATTTAAACATCGTACGATAACTTAGAATGTCTTACTGCTCTGTATGCCACATTAGCAACTTTAAAATCGTGTTGGTATAATGTACAACACCTCACAGCTCCTAACAACACCTTAAAGTACCGTACGTAAACTTAAAACTCCATAATACACCTAATGAATTCGTTCGAGTCGTTTGAACATCGTACGACAACTTAGGACATCTTACGACTCTGTATGCACATTAGCACCATGTAAAGCACGTTAGTTTTACTTAGGACGCTTTAAAACACCTAAGAACACCATACAAGACCGTACGAAACCTTAAAACTTCATAATAAACCTAATGAATTCCTCAGAGTCATTTAAACATCGTACAACAACTTATATTATCTTACGGCTCTGTATGCCACATTAGCAACTTTAAAATAATGTTGGTATAATGTACAACACCTCACAACTCCTAACCACACCTTAAAGTACCATATGTAAACTTTAAACTCCATAATACACCTAATGAATTCGTCCGAGTCCTTTGAACATCGTACCACAACTTAAGACATCTTACGACCCTGTATGCTAGCCCCTTGAAAAGCACGTTAGTATAACTTAGGACGTCTTAAACTCCTAAGAACACCTTACAACACCTTACCAAACCTTAAAACTCCATAATAAACCTAATGAATTCCCCGGAGTCATTTAAACATCGTACGACAACTTAGAATGTCTTACGGCTCTGTATGCCACATTAGCAACTTTAAAATAATGTTGGTATAATGTACAACACCTCACAACTCCTAACAACACCTTAAAGTACCGTACGTAAACTTAAAACTCCATAATACACCTAAAGAATTCGTCTGAGTCCTTTGAACATCGTACCACAACTTAAGACATCTTACGACCCTGTATGCTAGCCCCTTGAAAAGCACGTTAGTATAACTTAGGACGTCTTAAAACTCCTAAGAACACCTTAACAACAACGTACGAAACCTTAAAACTCCATAATAAACTTAATGAATTCCTCGGAGTCATTTAAATATCGTACGGCAACTTTGAATGTCTTACGGCTCTGTATGCCACATTAGCAACTTTAAAATAAAGTTGGTATAATGTACAACACCTCACAACTCCTAACAACACCTTAAAGTACCGTACGTAAACTTAAAACTCCATAATACACCTAATGAATTCGTCCGAGTCCTTTGAACATCGTACCATAATTTAAGACATCTTACAACCCTGTATGCTAGCCCCTTGAAAAGGGCGTTAGTATAACTTAGGACGTCTTAAAACTCCTAAGAACACCTTACAACACCGTATGAAACCTTAAAACTCCATAATAAACCTAATGAATTCCTCGGAGTCATTTAAACATCGTACGACAACTTAGAATGTCTTACTGCTCTGTATGCCACATTAGCAACTTTATAATCGTGTTGGTATAATGTACAACACCTCACAGCTCCAAACAACACCTTAAAGTACTGTACATAAACTTAAAACTCCAAAATACACCTAATGAATTCGTCCGAGTCCTTTGAACATCGTACGACAACTTAGGACATCTTACGACTCTGTATGCTAGCCCTTGAAAAGCACGTTAGTATAACTTAGGACGTCTTAAAACTCCTAAGAACACCTTACAACACCGTATGAAACCTTAAAACTCCATAATAAACCTAATGAATTCCTCGGAGTCATTTAAACATCGTACGACAACTTAGAATGTCTTACTGCTCTGTATGCCACATTAGCAACTTTAAAATCGTGTTGGTATAATGTACAACACCTCACAGCTCCTAACAACACCTTAAAGTACCGTACATAAACTTAAAACTCCATAATACACCTAATGAATTCGTCCGAGTCCTTTGAACATCGTACGACAACTTAGGACATCTTACGACTCTGTATGCTAGCCCTTGAAAAGCACGTTAGTATAACTTAGGACGTCTTAAAACTCCTAAGAACACCTTACAACACCGTATGAAACCTTAAAACTCCATAATAAACCTAATGAATTCCTCGGAGTCATTTAAACATCGTACGACAACTTAGAATGTCTTACTGCTCTGTATGCCACATTAGCAACTTTAAAATCGTGTTGGTATAATGTACAACACCTCACAGCTCCTAACAACACCTTAAAGTACCGTACATAAACTTAAAACTCCATAATACACCTAATGAATTCGTCCGAGTCCTTTGAACATCGTACGACAACTTAGGACATCTTACGACTCTGTATGCATATTAGCACCATGTAAAGCACGTTAGTTTTACTTAGGACGCTTTAAAACACCTAAGAACACCATACAACACCGTACGACACCTTAAAACTTCATAATAAACCTAATGAATTCCTCAGAGTCATTTAAACATCGTACGACAACTTATATTATCTTACGGCTCTATATGCCATATTAGCAACTTTAAAATAATGTTGGTATAATGTACAACACCTCACAGCTCTTAACAACACCTTAAAGTACCGTACGTAAACTTAAAACTCCATAATACACCTAATGAATTCGTCCGAGTCCTTTGAACATCGTACCACAACTTAAGACATCTTACGACCCTGTATGCTAGCCCCTTGAAAAGCACGTTAGTATAACTTAGGACGTCTTAAAACTCCTAAGATCACCTTACAACACCGTACGAAACCTTAAAACTCCATAATAAACCTAATGAATTCCTCAGAGTCATTTAAACTTCGTACGACAACTTAGAATGTCTTACTGCTCTGTATGCGACATTAGCAACTTTAAAATTGTGTTGGTATAATGTACAACACCTCACAGCTCCTAACAACACCTTAAAGTACCGTACGTAAACTTAAAACTCCATAATACACCTAACGAATTCGTCTGAGCCTTTGAACATCGTACCACAACTTAAGACATCTTACGACACTGTATGCTAGCCCCTTGAAAAGCACGTTAGTATAACTTAGGACGTCTTAAAACTCCTAAGAACACCTTAACAACAACGTACGAAACCTTAAAACTCCATAATAAACCTAATGAATTCCTCGGAGTCATTTAAACATCGTACGGAAACTTTGAATGTCTTACGGCTCTGTATGCCACATTAGCAACTTTAAAATAATGTTGGTATAACGTAAAACACCTCACAACTCCTAACAACACCTTAAAGTACCGTACGTAAACTTAAAACTCCATAATACACCTAATGAATTCGTCCGAGTCCTTTAAACATCGTACCACAACTTAAGATATCTTACGACCCTGTATGCTAGCCCCTTGAAAAGCACGTTAGTATAACTTAGGACGTCTTAAAACTCCTAAGAACACCTTACAACACCTTGCGAAACCTTAAAACTCCATAATAAACCTAATGAATTCCCCGGAGTCATTTAAACATCGTACGACAACTTAGAATGTCTTACGGCTCTGTATGCCACATTAGCAACTTTAAAATAATGTTGGTATAATGTACAACACCTCACAACTCCTAACAACACCTTAAAGTACCGTACGTAAACTTAAAACTCCATAATACACCTAATGAATTAGTCTGAGTCCTTTGAACATCGTACCACAACTTAAGACATCTTACGACCCTGTATGCTAGCCCCTTGAAAAGCACGTTAGTATAACTTAGGACGTCTTAAAACTCCTAAGAACACCTTAACAACAACGTACGAAACCTTAAAACTCCATAATAAACTTAATGAATTCCTCGGAGTCATTTAAATATCGTACGGAAACTTTGAATGTCTTACGGCTCTATATATCACATTAGCAACTTTAAAATAAAGTTGGTATAATGTACAACACCTCACAACTCCTAACAACACCTTAAAGTACCGTACGTAAACTTAAAACTCCATAATACACCTAATGAATTCGTCCGAGTCCTTTGAACATCGTACCACAACTTAAGACATCTTACGACCCTGTATGCTAGACCCTTGAAAAGCACGTTAGTATAACTTAGGACGTCTTAAACTCCTAAGAAAACCTTAAAACACCTTAGGAAACCTTAAAACTCCATAATAAACCTAATGAATTCCCCGGAGTCATTTAAACATCATACGACAACTTAGAATGTCTTACGGCTCTCTATGCCACATTAGAAACTTTAAAATAATGTTGGTATAATGTACAACACCTCACAACTCCAAACAACACCTTAAAGTACCGTACGTAAACTTAAAACTCCATAATACACCTAATGAATTCGTCCGAGTCCTTTGAACATCATACCACAACTTAAGACATCTTACGACCATGTATGCTAGCCCCTTAAAAAGCACGTTAGTATAACTTAGGACGTCTTAAAACTCCTAAGAACACCTTACAACACCATACGACACCTTAAAACTCCATAATAAACCTAATGAATTCCTCGGAGTCATTTAAACATCGTACGATAACTTAGAATGTCTTACTGCTCTGTATGCCACATTAGCAACTTTAAAATCGTGTTGGTATAATGTACAACACCTCACAGCTCCTAACAACACCTTAAAGTACCGTACGTAAACTTAAAACTCCATAATACACCTAATGAATTCGTTCGAGTCGTTTGAACATCGTACGACAACTTAGGCCATCTTACGACTCTGTATGCACATTAGCACCATGTAAAGCACGTTAGTTTTACTTAGGACGCTTTAAAACACCTAAGAACACCATACAACACCGTACGAAACCTTAAAACTTCATAATAAACCTAATGAATTCCTCAGAGTCATTTAAACATCGTACGACAACTTATATTATCTTACGGCTCTGTATGCCACATTAGCAACTTTAAAATAATGTTGGTATAATGTACAACACCTCACAACTCCTAACCACACCTTAAAGTACCGTATGTAAACTTTAAACTCCATAATACACCTAATGAGTTCGTCCGAGTCCTTTAAACATCGTACCACAACTTAAGACATCTTACGACCCTGTATGCTAGCCCCTTGAAATGCACGTTAGTATAACTTAGGACGTCTTAAACTTCTAAGAACACCTTACAACACCTTACCAAACCTTAAAACTCCATAATAAACCTAATGAATTCCCCGGAGTCATTTAAACATCGTACGACAACTTAGAATGTCTTACGGCTCTGTATGCCACATTAGCAACTTTAAAATAATGTTGGTATAATGTACAACACCTCACAACTCCTAACAACACCTTAAAGTACCGTACGTAAACTTAAAACTCCATATTACACCTAATGAATTCGTCCGAGTCCTTTGAACATCGTACCACAACTTAAGACATCTTACGACCATGTATGCTAGCCCCTTAAAAAGCACGTTAGTATAACTTAGGACGTCTTAAAACTCCTAAGAACACCTTACAACACCGTACGACTCCTTAAAACTCCATAATAAACCTAATGAATTCCTCGGAGTCATTTAAACATCGTACGACAACTTAGAATGTCTTACTGCTCTGTATGCCACTTTAGCAACTTTAAAATCGTGTTGGTATAATGTACAACACCTCACAGCTCCTAACAACACCTTAAAGTACCGTACGTAAACTTAAAACTCCATAATACACCTAATGAATTCGTTCGAGTCGTTTGAACATCGCACAACAACTTATGACATCTTACGACTCTGTATGCACATTAGCACCATGTAAAGCACGTTAGTTTTACTTAGGACGCTTTAAAACACCTAAGAACACCATACAACACCGTACGAAACCTTAAAACTTCATAATAAACCTATCGAATTCCTCAGAGTCATTTAAACATCGTACGACAACTTATATTATCTTACGGCTCTGTATGCCACATTAGCAACTTTAAAATAATGTTGGAATAATGTACAACACCTCACAACTCCTAACAACGCCTTAAAGTACCGTACGTAAACTTAAAACTCCATAATACACCTAATGAATTCGTCCGAGTCCTTTGAACATCGTACCACAACTTAAGACATCTTACGACCCTGTATGTTAGCCCCTTGAAAAGCACGTTAGTATAACTTAGGACGTCTTAAAACTCCTAAGAACACCTTAACAACAACGTACGGTACCTTAAAACTCCATAATAAACCTAATGAATTCCTCGGAGTCATTTAAATATCGTACGACAACTTTGAATGTCTTACGGCTCTGTATGCCACATTAGCAAATTTAAAATAATGTTGGTATAATGTACAACACCTCACAACTCCTAACAACACCTTAAAGTACCGTACGTAAACTTAAAACTCCATAATACACCTAATGAATTCGTCCGAGTCCTTTGAACATCGTACCACAACTTAAGACATCTTACGACCCTGTATGCTAGCCCCTTGAAAAGCACGTTAGTATAACTTAGGACGTCTTAAAACTCCTAAGAACACCTTACAACACCGTACGAAACCTTAAAACTCCATAATAAACCTAATGAATTCCTCGGAGTCATTTAAACTTCGTACGACAACTTAGAATGTCTTACTGCTCTGTATGCGACATTCGCAACTTTAAAATTGTGTTGGTATAATGTACAACACCTCACAGCTCCTAACAACACCTTAAAGTACCGTACGTAAACTTAAAACTCCATAATACACCTAATGAATTCGTCTGAGTCCTTTGAATATCGTACCACAACTTAAGACATCTTACGACCCTGTATGCTAGCCCCTTAAAAAGCACGTTAGTATAACTTAGGACGTCTTAAAACTCCTAAGAACACCTTACAACACCGTACGACACCTTAAAACTCCATAATAAACCTAATGAATTCCTCGGAGTCATTTAAACCTCGTACGACAACTTAGAATGTCTTACTGCTCTGTATGCCACATTAGCAACTTTAAAATCGTGTTGGTATAATGTACAACACCTCACAGCTCCTAACAACACCCTTAAAGTACCGTACGTAAACTTAAAACTCCATAATACACCTAATGAATTCGTCTGAGTCCTTTGAATATCGTACCACAACTTAAGATATCTTATGACCCTGTATGCTAGCCCCTTGAAAAGCACGTTAGTATAACTTAGGACGTCTTAAAACTCCTAAGAACACCTTAACAACAACGTACGAAACCTTAAAACTCCATAATAAACCTAATGAATTCCTCGGAGTCATTTAAATATCGTTTGGCAACTTTGAATGTCTTACGGCTCTGTATGCCACATTAGCAACTTTAAAATAATGTTGGTAGAATGTACAACACCTCACAACTCCTAACAACACCTTAAAGTACCGTACGTAAACTTAAAACTTCATAATACACCTAATGAATTCGTCCGAGTCCTTTGAACATCGTACCACAACTTAAGACATCTTACGACCCTGTATGCTAGCCCCTTGAAAAGCACGTTAGTATAACTTAGGACGTCTTAAAACTCCTAAGAACACCTTACAACACCTTACGAAACCTTAAAACTCCATAATAAACCTAATGAATTCCCCGGAGTCATTTAAACATCGTAAGACAACTTAGAATGTCTTACGGCTCTGTATGCCACATTAGCAACTTTAAAATAATGTTGGTATAATGTACAACACCTCACAACTCGTAACAACACCTTAAAGTACCGTACGTAAACTTAAAAGTCCATAATACACCTAATGAATTCGTCCGAGTCCTTTGAACATCGTACCACAACTTAAGACATATTACGTCCCTGTATGCTAGCCCCTTAAAAAGCACGTTAGTATAACTTAGGACGTCTTAAAACTCCTAAGAACACCTTACAACACCGTACTACACCTTAAAACTCCATAATAAACCTAATGAATTCCTCGGAGTCATTTAAACATCGTACGACAACTTAGAATGTCTTACTGCTCTGTATGCCACATTAGCAACTTTAAAATCGTGTTGGTATAATGTACAACACCTCACAGCTCCTAACAACACCTTAAAGTACCGTACGTAAACTTAAAACTCCATAATACACCTAATGAATTTGTTCGAGTCCTTTGAACATCGTACGACAACTTAGAACATCTTACGACTCTGTATACATATTAGCACCATGTAAATCACATTAGTACAACTTAGGACACATTAAAACTCCTAAGAACACCTTACAACACCTTACGAAACCTTAAAACTCCATAATAAACCTAATGAATTCCCCGGAGTCATTTAAACATCGTACGACAACTTAGAATGTCTTACTGCTCTGTATGCCACATTAGCAACTTTAAAATCGTGTTGGTATAATTTACAACACCTCACAGCTCCTAACAACACCTTAAAATACCGTACGTAAACTTAAAACTCCATAATACACCTAATGAATTCGTCCGAGTCCTTTGAACATCGTATGACAACTTAGGACATCTTACGACTCTGTATGCACATTAGCACCATGTAAAGCACGTTAGTTTTACTTAGGACGCTTTGAAACACCTAAGAACACCATACAACTCCGTACGAAAACTTAAAACTTCATAATAAACCTAATGAATTCCTTAGAGTCATTTAAACATCGTACGACAACTTATATTATCTTACGGCTCTGTATGCCACATTTGCAACTTTAAAATAATGTTGGTATAATGTACAACACCTCACAACTCCTAACAACACCTTAAAGTACCCTATGTTAACTTAAAACTCCATAATACACCTAATGAATTCGTCCGAGTCCTTTGAACATCGTACCACAACTTAAGACGTCTTACGACCCTGTATGCCATATTAGCACCGTGTAAAGCACGTTAGTACAACTTAGGACGCCTTAAAACTCCTAAGAACACCTTACAACACCGTACGGAATCTTAAACTCCATAATAAACCTAATGAATTCCTCGGAGTCATTTAAATATCGTACGACAACTTTGAATGTCTTACGGCTCTGTATGCCACATTAGCAAATTTAAAATAATGTTGGTATAATGTACAACACCTCACAACTCCTAACAACACCTTAAAGTACCGTACGTAAACTTAAAACTCCATAATACACCTAATGAATTCGTCCGAGTCCTTTGAACATCGTACCACAACTTAAGACATCTTACGACCCTGTATGCTAGCCCCTTGAAAAGCACGTTAGTATAACTTAGGACGTCTTAAAACTCCTAAGAACACCTTACAACACCGTACGAAACCTTAAAACTCCATAATAAACCTAATGAATTCCTCGGAGTCATTTAAACTTCGTACGACAACTTAGAATGTCTTACTGCTCTGTATGCGACATTCGCAACTTTAAAATTGTGTTGGTATAATGTACAACACCTCACAGCTCCTAACAACACCTTAAAGTACCGTACGTAAACTTAAAACTCCATAATACACCTAATGAATTCGTCTGAGTCCTTTGAATATCGTACCACAACTTAAGACATCTTACGACCCTGTATGCTAGCCCCTTAAAAAGCACGTTAGTATAACTTAGGACGTCTTAAAACTCCTAAGAACACCTTACAACACCGTACGACACCTTAAAACTCCATAATAAACCTAATGAATTCCTCGGAGTCATTTAAACCTCGTACGACAACTTAGAATGTCTTACTGCTCTGTATGCCACATTAGCAACTTTAAAATCGTGTTGGTATAATGTACAACACCTCACAGCTCCTAACAACACCCTTAAAGTACCGTACGTAAACTTAAAACTCCATAATACACCTAATGAATTCGTCTGAGTCCTTTGAATATCGTACCACAACTTAAGATATCTTATGACCCTGTATGCTAGCCCCTTGAAAAGCACGTTAGTATAACTTAGGACGTCTTAAAACTCCTAAGAACACCTTAACAACAACGTACGAAACCTTAAAACTCCATAATAAACCTAATGAATTCCTCGGAGTCATTTAAATATCGTTTGGCAACTTTGAATGTCTTACGGCTCTGTATGCCACATTAGCAACTTTAAAATAATGTTGGTAGAATGTACAACACCTCACAACTCCTAACAACACCTTAAAGTACCGTACGTAAACTTAAAACTTCATAATACACCTAATGAATTCGTCCGAGTCCTTTGAACATCGTACCACAACTTAAGACATCTTACGACCCTGTATGCTAGCCCCTTGAAAAGCACGTTAGTATAACTTAGGACGTCTTAAAACTCCTAAGAACACCTTACAACACCTTACGAAACCTTAAAACTCCATAATAAACCTAATGAATTCCCCGGAGTCATTTAAACATCGTAAGACAACTTAGAATGTCTTACGGCTCTGTATGCCACATTAGCAACTTTAAAATAATGTTGGTATAATGTACAACACCTCACAACTCGTAACAACACCTTAAAGTACCGTACGTAAACTTAAAAGTCCATAATACACCTAATGAATTCGTCCGAGTCCTTTGAACATCGTACCACAACTTAAGACATATTACGTCCCTGTATGCTAGCCCCTTAAAAAGCACGTTAGTATAACTTAGGACGTCTTAAAACTCCTAAGAACACCTTACAACACCGTACTACACCTTAAAACTCCATAATAAACCTAATGAATTCCTCGGAGTCATTTAAACATCGTACGACAACTTAGAATGTCTTACTGCTCTGTATGCCACATTAGCAACTTTAAAATCGTGTTGGTATAATGTACAACACCTCACAGCTCCTAACAACACCTTAAAGTACCGTACGTAAACTTAAAACTCCATAATACACCTAATGAATTTGTTCGAGTCCTTTGAACATCGTACGACAACTTAGAACATCTTACGACTCTGTATACATATTAGCACCATGTAAATCACATTAGTACAACTTAGGACACATTAAAACTCCTAAGAACACCTTACAACACCTTACGAAACCTTAAAACTCCATAATAAACCTAATGAATTCCCCGGAGTCATTTAAACATCGTACGACAACTTAGAATGTCTTACTGCTCTGTATGCCACATTAGCAACTTTAAAATCGTGTTGGTATAATTTACAACACCTCACAGCTCCTAACAACACCTTAAAATACCGTACGTAAACTTAAAACTCCATAATACACCTAATGAATTCGTCCGAGTCCTTTGAACATCGTATGACAACTTAGGACATCTTACGACTCTGTATGCACATTAGCACCATGTAAAGCACGTTAGTTTTACTTAGGACGCTTTGAAACACCTAAGAACACCATACAACTCCGTACGAAAACTTAAAACTTCATAATAAACCTAATGAATTCCTTAGAGTCATTTAAACATCGTACGACAACTTATATTATCTTACGGCTCTGTATGCCACATTTGCAACTTTAAAATAATGTTGGTATAATGTACAACACCTCACAACTCCTAACAACACCTTAAAGTACCCTATGTTAACTTAAAACTCCATAATACACCTAATGAATTCGTCCGAGTCCTTTGAACATCGTACCACAACTTAAGACGTCTTACGACCCTGTATGCCATATTAGCACCGTGTAAAGCACGTTAGTACAACTTAGGACGCCTTAAAACTCCTAAGAACACCTTACAACACCGTACGGAATCTTAAACTCCATAATAAACCTAATGAATTCCTCGGAGTCATTTAAATATCGTACGACAACTTTGAATGTCTTACGGCTCTGTATGCCACATTAGCAAATTTAAAATAATGTTGGTATAATGTACAACACCTCACAACTCCTAACAACACCTTAAAGTACCGTACGTAAACTTAAAACTCCATAATACACCTAATGAATTCGTCCGAGTCCTTTGAACATCGTACCACAACTTAAGACATCTTACGACCCTGTATGCTAGCCCCTTGAAAAGCACGTTAGTATAACTTAGGACGTCTTAAAACTCCTAAGAACACCTTACAACACCGTACGAAACCTTAAAACTCCATAATAAACCTAATGAATTCCTCGGAGTCATTTAAACTTCGTACGACAACTTAGAATGTCTTACTGCTCTGTATGCGACATTCGCAACTTTAAAATTGTGTTGGTATAATGTACAACACCTCACAGCTCCTAACAACACCTTAAAGTACCGTACGTAAACTTAAAACTCCATAATACACCTAATGAATTCGTCTGAGTCCTTTGAATATCGTACCACAACTTAAGACATCTTACGACCCTGTATGCTAGCCCCTTAAAAAGCACGTTAGTATAACTTAGGACGTCTTAAAACTCCTAAGAACACCTTACAACACCGTACGACACCTTAAAACTCCATAATAAACCTAATGAATTCCTCGGAGTCATTTAAACCTCGTACGACAACTTAGAATGTCTTACTGCTCTGTATGCCACATTAGCAACTTTAAAATCGTGTTGGTATAATGTACAACACCTCACAGCTCCTAACAACACCCTTAAAGTACCGTACGTAAACTTAAAACTCCATAATACACCTAATGAATTCGTCTGAGTCCTTTGAATATCATACCACAACTTAAGATATCTTATGACCCTGTATGCTAGCCCCTTGAAAAGCACGTTAGTATAACTTAGGACGTCTTAAAACTCCTAAGAACACCTTAACAACAACGTACGAAACCTTAAAACTCCATAATAAACCTAATGAATTCCTCGGAGTCATTTAAATATCGTTTGGCAACTTTGAATGTCTTACGGCTCTGTATGCCACATTAGCAACTTTAAAATAATGTGGGTAGAATGTACAACACCTCACAACTCCTAACAACACCTTAAAGTACCGTACGTAAACTTAAAACTTCATAATACACCTAATGAATTCGTCCGAGTCCTTTGAACATCGTACCACAACTTAAGACATCTTACGACCCTGTATGCTAGCCCCTTGAAAAGCACGTTAGTATAACTTAGGACGTCTTAAAACTCCTAAGAACACCTTACAACACCTTACGAAACCTTAAAACTCCATAATAAACCTAATGAATTCCCCGGAGTCATTTAAACATCGTAAGACAACTTAGAATGTCTTACGGCTCTGTATGCCACATTAGCAACTTTAAAATAATGTTGGTATAATGTACAACACCTCACAACTCGTAACAACACCTTAAAGTACCGTACGTAAACTTAAAAGTCCATAATACACCTAATGAATTCGTCCGAGTCCTTTGAACATCGTACCACAACTTAAGACATATTACGTCCCTGTATGCTAGCCCCTTAAAAAGCACGTTAGTATAACTTAGGACGTCTTAAAACTCCTAAGAACACCTTACAACACCGTACTACACCTTAAAACTCCATAATAAACCTAATGAATTCCTCGGAGTCATTTAAACATCGTACGACAACTTAGAATGTCTTACTGCTCTGTATGCCACATTAGCAACTTTAAAATCGTGTTGGTATAATGTACAACACCTCACAGCTCCTAACAACACCTTAAAGTACCGTACGTAAACTTAAAACTCCATAATACACCTAATGAATTCGTCCGAGTCCTTTGAACATCGTACGACAGCTTAGGACATCTTACGACTCTATATGCACATTAGCACCGTGTAAAGCATGTAAGTACAACTTAGGACGCCTTAAAACTCCTAAGAACACCTTACAACACAGTAAGAAACCTTTAAACTCCATAATAAACCTAATGAATTCCACAGAGTCATTTAAACATCATACGGCAACTTAGAATATCTAACGGCTCTGTATGCCACATTAGCAACTTTAAAATCATGTTGGTATAAAGTACAACACCTCACAACTCCTAACAACACCTTAAAGTACCGTACATAAACTTAAAACTCCATAATACACCTAATGAATTCGTCCGAGTCCTTTGACATCGTACGACAACTTAGGACATCTTACGACTCTGTATGCACATTATCACCATGTAAAGCATGTTAGTACAACTTAGGACCCCTTAAAACTCCTAAGAACACCTTACATACACCGTACGAAACCTTAAAACTCCATAATAAACCTAATGAATTCCTCATAGTCATTTAAACATCATACGGCAACTTAGAATATCTAACGGCGCTGTATGCCACATTAGCAACTTTAAAATCATGTTGCTATAATGTACAACACCTCACAACTTCTAACAACACCTTAAAGTACCGTAAGTAAACTTAAAACTCCATAATACACCTAATGAATTCGTCCGAGTCCTTTGACATCGTACGACAACTTAGGACATCTTACGACTCTGTATGCACATTAGCACCATGTAAAGCACGTTAGTACAACTTAGGACCCCTTAAAACTCCTAAGAACACCTTACAACACCGTACGAAACCTTAAAACTCCATAATAAACCTAATGAATTCCTCATAGTCATTTAAACATCATACGGCAACTTAGAATATCTAACGGCGTTGTATGCCACATTAGCAACTTTAAAATCATGTTGCTATAATGTACAACACCTCACAACACCTAACAACACCTTAAAGTACCGTACGTAAACTTAAAACTCCATAATACACCTAATGAATTCGTCCGAGTCTTTTGACATCGTACGACAGTTTAGGACATCTTACGACTCTGTATGCACATTAGCACCATGTAAAGCACGTTAGTACAACTTAGGACCCCTTAAAACCCCTAAGAACACCTTACATACACCGTACGAAACCATAAAACTCCATAATAAAGCTAATGAATTCCTCGGAGTCATTTAAACATCGTACGGCAACTTAGAATATCTTACGGCTCTGTTTGCCACATTAGCAACTTTAAAATCATGTTGGTATAATGTACAACACCTCACAACTCCTAACAACACCTTAAAGTAGCGTACGTAAACTTAAAACTCCATAATACACCTAATGAATTCGTCCGAGTCCTTTGAACATCGTACGTCAGCTTAGGACATCTTACGACTCTATATGCACATTAGCACCGTGTAAAGCATGTAAGTACAACTTAGGACGCCTTAAAACTCCTAAGAACACCTTACAACACAGTAAGAAACCTTTAAACTCCATAATAAACCTAATAAATTCCTCAGAGTCATTTAAACATCATACGGCAACTTAGAATATCTAACGGCTCTGTATGCCACATTAGCAACTTTAAAATCGTGTTGGCATAAGGTTTCGAGTTGTTTTTCTTTGTTTTTGATCTTAAACTCTCGCGTTTCAGTCGTTGTATCAATCGATCACCGTTTTGCAAGGCATTATTTAGGGTTTGTGGCTGATTCTTTACTAGGGTTTGCTGCTGATTTCTGAATCAGGTTTGTGGATCAAGTAATTTGTTTTTGCTGCTGATTTGCGTTCTAGGGAGTGATTGATCAAAAAGGTTGTTTAGTGTTAATCTGATTGGTGATTGTATGATTGTAATTAATCAAGTTTGCTTGTGAAACAAGGGTTGTTGGATCGAATTAGGGTTTGCGGCTGGAAAATAAAGCTTGAATCAAGTTTTTTTATCAAGCAAATTCGTTTTTTTTTATTGTAATCAAGAACGTTGTGATCCTGGAGCTGTTTGAACATGATTTTTCTACTTGATTACAAGGATTTTTGCTGGTTAGGGTTTGTGGCTTATTCTAGGGTTCAAAATCAGATTCTTTTGATTAGGGTTTGATCATGAATCAGGTTTCTTGTTGAGGCTAATCATGGAGACGAATTCTACACCCAAAAGTGCTCGTAGAGTTAATTTTCTGGTCCAAGATGATGAAGATTACGAACATAATGGTATTGCTCGTAAGGTGGTCAATATTGATGGAATCCCACTTCTCCCTCGGCGAGGAAAGGTTATCAATGCTAATCCAGTCATAGAATCTCAAGATGAGTTGGCTGAAAAAGTGCAAATTATTGGTCCGGATGTGGGTTCTTATGCTGCTGTTCTACACACCGGTACGTCCAAAAATAGGATTAATTTTCGTTTTTTGGAGCCTTTGGATAAACAACAAGGTGTTGATGTGGTGCTTCCTAGGGAATCGGTTAAAATTGTTCAAGAAAAATTAGGTTTCACACTATATGGGTACTTCCTAGGGGATAGAGTTGTTTATCCTGTTGTTGAGTATTTTGTGAGAATGAATTGGCAGAAGTACGGGCTTCAAAAAGTAATGATGAATGCAAGTGGCTTCTTTTTCTTCAAGTTTGCTGATAATAAGGTTATGCTTGATATTCTCGAAGGGGGACCATGGCTGATTCGCAATAGACCCATTTTTCTTAATACATGGTCTCCTACTAGTTCCCTTAAAAAAGAAGATATCAAGAAAGTTGCGGTTTGGGTTAAACTACATGATGTTCCTCTAGCAGCCTATACTGACGACGGCTTAAGCATGCTTGCCTCAAAGATTGGCTCTCCTAAGTTACTTGATTCTTACACCACATCTATGTGCGTTGATAACTAGGGAAGAAGTAGCTACGCTAGGGCACTTATTAACCTTCAGTTGAGCATGAGTTTAAAGAGTTTTTAACTATGGCTATTCCGGATTTGGCAGGGGGCAAATATGTTACTGATACTGTGAATGTGGAGTATGAGTGGAAACCACCGAGGTGTGCTCATTGTTGTGTTTTTGGGCATGGTACTGATGCTTGCCCTAAACAGGTTTGTACTACATCTAAACCCTCTCTTAAAGTAAATGGGGATGGTTTTACTGAAGTAAAGGGTAGGAAAACGACTAAGAAAAGTGGGTTTCAGGTTAAAGACCAGAAACCAAATTTGAATATAGACCTTTGGATTACAAGAAAATGGTGGGAGCTAAACCTTCAATTTCGGAAGTAAAGAGTAGAGATCCCTCAAAGATCCAGATTCAAAACTCCTTTAGTGTTCTTAATTCCGAAAATGTGAACGATGGGGGGACGTTGGAATCTATTAAAGGGAAGGGAAAATCGGATAGGGATGTGATTGAAGACTTGGATGAAGAAGACGTTAAAGTTATATATGATGAAACAAGAGATATAACTCAAGATAAAATAAGAGCGAGTTCCTCCCTTTCAATGACTTCCAATGGATAGTCATTATTCAGGTTGTTTTGGAGGCTTTCCATTGGTGACAACTACAACTTTGATGATGGTGGCTGATGGATGGGTTTTTCTTGTTAAGTTTTGGATATTATGTCGATTTTTGTAGTAGGCTAGTTTGTTTGGTTTGTTTTGGTTAGTTGTCTTTGTTTTGTTCACATATGTGGGGGATTGTCCCATATATGAACTAGTGTGGAACTCATCCTCACTACTTGTACGTTAATGACGGTTGTCTTTTTAATAGAATCACCGGGGTAACCCTTTACCCAAAAAAAATCGTGTTGGCATAATGTACAACACCTCACAGCTCCTAAAACACCTTAAAGTACCGTAAATAAACTTAAAACTCCATAATACACCTATTGAATTCGTCCGAGTTCTTTGAACATTGTACGACAACTTAGGACATCTTACGACTCTGTATGCACATTAGCACAATGTAAAGCACGTTAGTACAACTTAAGACCCCTTAAAACTCCTAAGAACACCTTACATACACCGTACGAAACCTTAAAACTCCATAATAAACCTAATGAATTCCTCGGAGTCATTTAAACATCGTACGACAACTTAGAATATCTTACGGCTCTGTATGCCACATTAGCAACTTTAAAATCATGTTGGTATAATGTACAACACCTCACAGCTCCAAACAACACCTTAAAGTACCGTACGTAAACTTAAAACTCCAAAATACACCTATTGAATTCGTCCGAGTCCTTTGAACATCGTACGACAGCTTAGGACATCTTACGACTCTGTATGCACATTAGCACCATGTAAAGCACGTTAGTACAACTTAGGACCCCTTAAAACTCCTAAGAACACCTTACATACACCGTACGAAACCATAAAACTCCATAATAAAGCTAATGAATTCCTCGGAGTTATTTAAACATCGTACGGCAACTTAGAATATCTTACGGCTCTGTATGCCACATTAGCAACTTTAAAATCATGTTGGTATAATGTACAACACCTCACAACTCCTAACAACACCTTAAAGTAGCGTACGTAAACTTAAAACTCCATAATACACCTAATGAATTCGTCCGAGTCCTTTGAACATCGTACGACAGCTTAGGACATCTTACGACTCTATATGCACATTAGCACCGTGTAAAGCATGTAAGTACAACTTAGGACGCCTTAAAACTCCTAAGAACACCTTACAACACAGTAAGAAACCTTTAAACTCCATAATAAACCTAATGAATTCCTCAGAGTCATTTAAACATCATACGGCAACTTAGAATATCTAACGGCTCTGTATGCCACATTAGCAACTTTAAAATCATGTTGGTATAAAGTACAACACCTCACAACTCCTAACAACACCTTAAAGTACCGTACATAAACTTAAAACTCCATAATACACCTAATGAATTCGTCCGAGTCCTTTGACATCGTACGACAACTTAGGACATCTTACGACTCTGTATGCACATTATCACCATGTAAAGCACGTTAGTACAACTTAGGACCCCTTAAAACTCCTAAGAACACCTTACATACACCGTACGAAACCTTAAAACTCCATAATAAACCTAATGAATTCCTCATAGTCATTTAAACATCATACGGCAACTTAGAATATCTAACGGCGCTGTATGCCACATTAGCAACTTTAAAATCATGTTGCTATAATGTACAACACCTCACAACTTCTAACAACACCTTAAAGTACCGTAAGTAAACTTAAAACTCCATAATACACCTAATGAATTCGTCCGAGTCCTTTGACATCGTACGACAACTTAGGACATCTTACGACTCTGTATGCACATTAGCACAATGTAAAGCACGTTAGTACAACTTAAGACCCCTTAAAACTCCTAAGAACACCTTACATACACCGTACGAAACCATAAAACTCCATAATAAAGCTAATGAATTCCTCGGAGTTATTTAAACATCGTACGGCAACTTAGAATATCTTACGGCTCTGTATGCCACATTAGCAACTTTAAAATCATGTTGGTATAATGTACAACACCTCACAACTCCTAACAACACCTTAAAGTAGCGTACGTAAACTTAAAACTCCATAATACACCTAATGAATTCGTCCGAGTCCTTTGAACATCGTACGACAGCTTAGGACATCTTACGACTCTATATGCACATTAGCACCGTGTAAAGCATGTAAGTACAACTTAGGACGCCTTAAAACTCCTAAGAACACCTTACAACACAGTAAGAAACCTTTAAACTCCATAATAAACCTAATGAATTCCTCAGAGTCATTTAAACATCATACGGCAACTTAGAATATCTAACGGCTCTGTATGCCACATTAGCAACTTTAAAATCATGTTGGTATAAAGTACAACACCTCACAACTCCTAACAACACCTTAAAGTACCGTACATAAACTTAAAACTCCATAATACACCTAATGAATTCGTCCGAGTCCTTTGACATCGTACGACAACTTAGGACATCTTACGACTCTGTATGCACATTATCACCATGTAAAGCACGTTAGTACAACTTAGGACCCCTTAAAACTCCTAAGAACACCTTACATACACCGTACGAAACCTTAAAACTCCATAATAAACCTAATGAATTCCTCATAGTCATTTAAACATCATACGGCAACTTAGAATATCTAACGGCGCTGTATGCCACATTAGCAACTTTAAAATCATGTTGCTATAATGTACAACACCTCACAACTTCTAACAACACCTTAAAGTACCGTAAGTAAACTTAAAACTCCATAATACACCTAATGAATTCGTCCGAGTCCTTTGACATCGTACGACAACTTAGGACATCTTACGACTCTGTATGCACATTAGCACCATGTAAAGCACGTTAGTACAACTTAGGACCCCTTAAAACTCCTAAGAACACCTTACAACACCGTACGAAACCTTAAAACTCCATAATAAACCTAATGAATTCCTCATAGTCATTTAAACATCATACGGCAACTTAGAATATCTAACGGCGTTGTATGCCACAATAGCAACTTTAAAATCATGTTGCTATAATGTACAACACCTCACAACACCTAACAACACCTTAAAGTACCGTACGTAAACTTAAAACTACATAATACACCTAATGAATTCGTCCGAGTCCTTTGACATCGTACGACAGTTTAGGACATCTTACGACTCTGTATGCACATTAGCACCATGTAAAGCACGTTAGTACAACTTAGGACCCCTTAAAACTCCTAAGAACACCTTACATACACCGTACGAAACCATAAAACTCCATAATAAAGCTAATGAATTCCTCGGAGTCATTTAAACATCGTACGGCAACTTAGAATATCTTACGGCTCTGTTTGCCACATTAGCAACTTTAAAATCATGTTGGTATAATGTACAACACCTCACAACTCCTAACAACACCTTAAAGTAGCGTACGTAAACTTAAAACTCCATAATACACCTAATGAATTCGTCCGAGTCCTTTGAACATCGTACGACACCTTAGGACATCTTACGACTCTATATGCACATTAGCACCGTGTAAAGCATGTAAGTACAACTTAGGACGCCTTAAAACTCCTAAGAACACCTTACAACACAGTAAGAAACCTTTAAACTCCATAATAAACCTAATAAATTCCTCAGAGTCATTTAAACATCATACGGCAACTTAGAATATCTAACGGCTCTGTATGCCACATTAGCAACTTTAAAATCATGTTGGTATAATGTACAACACCTCACAACTCCTAACAACACCTTAAAGTAGCGTACGTAAACTTAAAACTCCATAATACACCTAATGAATTCGTCCGAGTCCTTTGAACATCGTACGACAGCTTAGGACATCTTACGACTCTATATGCACATTAGCACAGTGTAAAGCATGTAAGTACAACTTAGGACGCCTTAAAACTCCTAAGAACACCTTACAACACAGTAAGAAACCTTTAAACTCCATAATAAACCTAATGAATTCCTCATAGTCATTTAAACATCATACGGCAACTTAGAATATCTAACGGCGCTGTATGCCACATTAGCAACTTTAAAATCATGTTGCTATAATGTACAACACCTCACAACTTCTAACAACACCTTAAAGTACCGTACGTAAACTTAAAACTCCATAATACACCTAATGAATTCGTCCAAGTCCTTTGACATCGTACGACAACTTAGGACATCTTACGACTCTGTATGCATATTAGCACCATGTAAAGCACGTTAGTACAACTTAGGACCCCTTAAAACTCCTAACAACACCTTACAACACCGTACGAAACCTTAAACTCCATAATAAACCTAATGAAATCCTCAGTCATTTAATCATCATACGGCAACTTAGAATATCTAACGGCGTTGTATGCCACATTAGCAACTTTAAAATCATGTTGCTATAATGTACAACACCTCACAACTCCTAACAACACCTTAAAGTACCGTACGTAAACTTAAAACTCCATAATACACCTAATGAATTCGTCCGAGTCCATTGACATCGTATGACAACTTAGGACATCTTACGACTCTGTATGCACATTAGCACCATGTAAAGCACGTTAGTACAACTTAGGACTCCTTAAAACTCCTAAGAACACCTTACATACACTGTACGAAACCATAAAACTCCATAATAAAGCTAATGAATTCCTCGGAGTCATTTAAACATCGTACGGCAACTTAGAATATCTTACGGCTCTGTATGCCACATTAGCAACTTAAAATCATGTTGGTATAATGTACAACACCTCACAACTCCTAACAACACCTTAAAGTAGCGTACGTAAACTTAAAACTCCATAATACACCTAATGAATTCGTCCGAGTCCTTTGAACATCGTACGACAGCTTAGGACATCTTACGACTCTATATGCACATTAGCACAGTGTAAAGCATGTAAGTACAACTTAGGACGCCTTAAAACTCCTAAGAACACCTTACAACACAGTAAGAAACCTTTAAACTCCATAATAAACCTAATGAATTCCTCATAGTCATTTAAACATCATACGGCAACTTAGAATATCTAACGGCGCTGTATGCCACATTAGCAACTTTAAAATCATGTTGCTATAATGTACAACACCTCACAACTTCTAACAACACCTTAAAGTACCGTACGTAAACTTAAAACTCCATAATACACCTAATGAATTCGTCCAAGTCCTTTGACATCGTACGACAACTTAGGACATCTTACGACTCTGTATGCATATTAGCACCATGTAAAGCACGTTAGTACAACTTAGGACCCCTTAAAACTCCTAAGAACACCTTACAACACCGTACGAAACCTTAAACTCCATAATAAACCTAATGAATTCCTCAGTCATTTAATCATCATACGGCAACTTAGAATATCTAACGGCGTTGTATGCCACATTAGCAACTTTAAAATCATGTTGCTATAATGTACAACACCTCACAACTCCTAACAACACCTTAAAGTACCGTACGTAAACTTAAAACTCCATAATACACCTAATGAATTCGTCCGAGTCCATTGACATCGTATGACAACTTAGGACATCTTACGACTCTGTATGCACATTAGCACCATGTAAAGCACGTTAGTACAACTTAGGACTCCTTAAAACTCCTAAGAACACCTTACATACACCGTACGAAACCATAAAACTCCATAATAAAGCTAATGAATTCCTCGGAGTCATTTAAACATCGTACGGCAACTTAGAATATCTTACGGCTCTGTATGCCACATTAGCAACTTAAAATCATGTTGGTATAATGTACAACACCTCACAACTCCTAACAACACCTTAAAGTAGCGTACGTAAACTTAAAACTCCATAATACACCTAATGAATTCGTCCGAGTCCTTTGAACATCGTACGGCAGCTTAGGACATCTTACGACTCTATATGCACATTAGCACCGTGTAAAGCATGTAAGTACAACTTAGGACGCCTTAAAACTCCTAAGAACACCTTACAACACAGTAAGAAACCTTTAAACTCCATAATAAACCTAATGAATTCCTCAGAGTCATTTAAACATCATACGGCAACTTAGAATATCTAACGGCTCTGTATGCCACATTAGCAACTTTAAAATCATGTTGGTATAAAGTACAACACCTCACAACTCCTAACAACACCTTAAAGTACCGTACATAAACTTAAAACTCCATAATACACCTAATGAATTCGTCCGAGTCCTTTGACATCGTACGACAACTTAGGACATCTTACGACTCTGTATGCACATTATCAC
Organism: Tagetes erecta; assembly: GCA_030867185.1. Classification (NCBI taxonomy): domain Eukaryota; kingdom Viridiplantae; phylum Streptophyta; class Magnoliopsida; order Asterales; family Asteraceae; genus Tagetes; species Tagetes erecta. The sequence goes on from CM061497.1 coordinate 12,544,657, forward strand.
CATGTAAAGCACGTTAGTACAACTTAGGACCCCTTAAAACTCCTAAGAACACCTTACATACACCGTACGAAACCTTAAAACTCCATAATAAACCTAATGAATTCCTCATAGTCATTTAAACATCATACGGCAACTTAGAATATCTAACGGCGCTGTATGCCACATTAGCAACTTTAAAATCATGTTGCTATAATGTACAACACCTCACAACTTCTAACAACACCTTAAAGTACCGTAAGTAAACTTAAAACTCCATAATACACCTAATGAATTCGTCCGAGTCCTTTGACATCGTACGACAACTTAGGACATCTTACGACTTTGTATGCACATTAGCACCATGTAAAGCACGTTAGTACAACTTAGGACCCCTTAAAACTCCTAAGAACACCTTACAACACCGTACGAAACCTTAAAACTCCATAATAAACCTAATGAATTCCTCATAGTCATTTAAACATCATACGGCAACTTAGAATATCTAACGGCGTTGTATGCCACATTAGCAACTTTAAAATCATGTTGCTATAATGTACAACACCTCACAACACCTAACAACACCTTAAAGTACCGTACGTAAACTTAAAACTCCATAATACACCTAATGAATTCGTCCGAGTCCTTTGACATCGTACGACAGTTTAGGACATCTTACGACTCTGTATGCACATTAGCACCATGTAAAGCACGTTAGTACAACTTAGGACCCCTTAAAACTCCTAAGAACACCTTACATACACCGTACGAAACCATAAAACTCCATAATAAAGCTAATGAATTCCTCGGAGTCATTTAAACATCGTACGGCAACTTAGAATATCTTACGGCTCTGTTTGCCACATTAGCAACTTTAAAATCATGTTGGTATAATGTACAACACCTCACAACTCCTAACAACACCTTAAAGTAGCGTACGTAAACTTAAAACTCCATAATACACCTAATGAATTCGTCCGAGTCCTTTGAACATCGTACGACAGCTTAGGACATCTTACGACTCTATATGCACATTAGCACAGTGTAAAGCATGTAAGTACAACTTAGGACGCCTTAAAACTCCTAAGAACACCTTACAACACAGTAAGAAACCTTTAAACTCCATAATAAACCTAATGAATTCCTCATAGTCATTTAAACATCATACGGCAACTTAGAATATCTAACGGCGCTGTATGCCACATTAGCAACTTTAAAATCATGTTGCTATAATGTACAACACCTCACAACTTCTAACAACACCTTAAAGTACCGTACGTAAACTTAAAACTCCATAATACACCTAATGAATTCGTCCAAGTCCTTTGACATCGTACGACAACTTAGGACATCTTACGACTCTGTATGCATATTAGCACCATGTAAAGCACGTTAGTACAACTTAGGACCCCTTAAAACTCCTAAGAACACCTTACAACACCGTACGAAACCTTAAACTCCATAATAAACCTAATGAATTCCTCATTCATTTAATCATCATACGGCAACTTAGAATATCTAACGGCGTTGTATGCCACATTAGCAACTTTAAAATCATGTTGCTATAATGTACAACACCTCACAACTCCTAACAACACCTTAAAGTACCGTACGTAAACTTAAAACTCCATAATACACCTAATGAATTCGTCCGAGTCCATTGACATCGTATGACAACTTAGGACATCTTACGACTCTGTATGCACATTAGCACCATGTAAAGCACGTTAGTACAACTTAGGACTCCTTAAAACTCCTAAGAACACCTTACATACACCGTACGAAACCATAAAACTCCATAATAAAGCTAATGAATTCCTCGGAGTCATTTAAACATCGTACGGCAACTTAGAATATCTTACGGCTCTGTATGCCACATTAGCAACTTAAAATCATGTTGGTATAATGTACAACACCTCACAACTCCTAACAACACCTTAAAGTAGCGTACGTAAACTTAAAACTCCATAATACACCTAATGAATTCGTCCGAGTCCTTTGAACATCGTACGGCAGCTTAGGACATCTTACGACTCTATATGCACATTAGCACCGTGTAAAGCATGTAAGTACAACTTAGGACGCCTTAAAACTCCTAAGAACACCTTACAACACAGTAAGAAACCTTTAAACTCCATAATAAACCTAATGAATTCCTCAGAGTCATTTAAACATCATACGGCAACTTAGAATATCTAACGGCTCTGTATGCCACATTAGCAACTTTAAAATCATGTTGGTATAAAGTACAACACCTCACAACTCCTAACAACACCTTAAAGTACCGTACATAAACTTAAAACTCCATAATACACCTAATGAATTCGTCCGAGTCCTTTGACATCGTACGACAACTTAGGACATCTTACGACTCTGTATGCACATTATCACCATGTAAAGCACGTTAGTACAACTTAGGACCCCTTAAAACTCCTAAGAACACCTTACATACACCGTACGAAACCTTAAAACTCCATAATAAACCTAATGAATTCCTCATAGTCATTTAAACATCATACGGCAACTTAGAATATCTAACGGCGCTGTATGCCACATTAGCAACTTTAAAATCATGTTGCTATAATGTACAACACCTCACAACTTCTAACAACACCTTAAAGTACCGTAAGTAAACTTAAAACTCCATAATACACCTAATGAATTCGTCCGAGTCCTTTGACATCGTACGACAACTTAGGACATCTTACGACTTTGTATGCACATTAGCACCATGTAAAGCACGTTAGTACAACTTAGGACCCCTTAAAACTCCTAAGAACACCTTACAACACCGTACGAAACCTTAAAACTCCATAATAAACCTAATGAATTCCTCATAGTCATTTAAACATCATACGGCAACTTAGAATATCTAACGGCGTTGTATGCCACATTAGCAACTTTAAAATCATGTTGCTATAATGTACAACACCTCACAACACCTAACAACACCTTAAAGTACCGTACGTAAACTTAAAACTCCATAATACACCTAATGAATTCGTCCGAGTCCTTTGACATCGTACGACAGTTTAGGACATCTTACGACTCTGTATGCACATTAGCACCATGTAAAGCACGTTAGTACAACTTAGGACCCCTTAAAACTCCTAAGAACACCTTACATACACCGTACGAAACCATAAAACTCCATAATAAAGCTAATGAATTCCTCGGAGTCATTTAAACATCGTACGGCAACTTAGAATATCTTACGGCTCTGTTTGCCACATTAGCAACTTTAAAATCATGTTGGTATAATGTACAACACCTCACAACTCCTAACAACACCTTAAAGTAGCGTACGTAAACTTAAAACTCCATAATACACCTAATGAATTCGTCCGAGTCCTTTGAACATCGTACGACAGCTTAGGACATCTTACGACTCTATATGCACATTAGCACCGTGTAAAGCATGTAAGTACAACTTAGGACGCCTTAAAACTCCTAAGAACACCTTACAACACAGTAAGAAACCTTTAAACTCCATAATAAACCTAATAAATTCCTCAGAGTCATTTAAACATCATACGGCAACTTAGAATATCTAACGGCTCTGTATGCCACATTAGCAACTTTAAAATCATGTTGGTATAATGTACAACACCTCACAACTCCTAACAACACCTTAAAGTAGCGTACGTAAACTTAAAACTCCATAATACACCTAATGAATTCGTCCGAGTCCTTTGAACATCGTACGACAGCTTAGGACATCTTACGACTCTATATGCACATTAGCACAGTGTAAAGCATGTAAGTACAACTTAGGACGCCTTAAAACTCCTAAGAACACCTTACAACACAGTAAGAAACCTTTAAACTCCATAATAAACCTAATGAATTCCTCATAGTCATTTAAACATCATACGGCAACTTAGAATATCTAACGGCGCTGTATGCCACATTAGCAACTTTAAAATCATGTTGCTATAATGTACAACACCTCACAACTTCTAACAACACCTTAAAGTACCGTACGTAAACTTAAAACTCCATAATACACCTAATGAATTCGTCCAAGTCCTTTGACATCGTACGACAACTTAGGACATCTTACGACTCTGTATGCATATTAGCACCATGTAAAGCACGTTAGTACAACTTAGGACCCCTTAAAACTCCTAAGAACACCTTACAACACCGTACGAAACCTTAAACTCCATAATAAACCTAATGAATTCCTCAGTCATTTAATCATCATACGGCAACTTAGAATATCTAACGGCGTTGTATGCCACATTAGCAACTTTAAAATCATGTTGCTATAATGTACAACACCTCACAACACCTAACAACACCTTAAAGTACCGTACGTAAACTTAAAACTCCATAATACACCTAATGAATTCGTCCGAGTCCTTTGACATCGTACGACAGTTTAGGACATCTTACGACTCTGTATGCACATTAGCACCATGTAAAGCACGTTAGTACAACTTAGGACCCCTTAAAACTCCTAAGAACACCTTACATACACCGTACGAAACCATAAAACTCCATAATAAAGCTAATGAATTCCTCGGAGTCATTTAAACATCGTACGGCAACTTAGAATATCTTACGGCTCTGTTTGCCACATTAGCAACTTTAAAATCATGTTGGTATAATGTACAACACCTCACAACTCCTAACAACACCTTAAAGTAGCGTACGTAAACTTAAAACTCCATAATACACCTAATGAATTCGTCCGAGTCCTTTGAACATCGTACGACAGCTTAGGACATCTTACGACTCTATATGCACATTAGCACCGTGTAAAGCATGTAAGTACAACTTAGGACGCCTTAAAACTCCTAAGAACACCTTACAACACAGTAAGAAACCTTTAAACTCCATAATAAACCTAATAAATTCCTCAGAGTCATTTAAACATCATACGGCAACTTAGAATATCTAACGGCTCTGTATGCCACATTAGCAACTTTAAAATCATGTTGGTATAATGTACAACACCTCACAACTCCTAACAACACCTTAAAGTAGCGTACGTAAACTTAAAACTCCATAATACACCTAATGAATTCGTCCGAGTCCTTTGAACATCGTACGACAGCTTAGGACATCTTACGACTCTATATGCACATTAGCACAGTGTAAAGCATGTAAGTACAACTTAGGACGCCTTAAAACTCCTAAGAACACCTTACAACACAGTAAGAAACCTTTAAACTCCATAATAAACCTAATGAATTCCTCATAGTCATTTAAACATCATACGGCAACTTAGAATATCTAACGGCGCTGTATGCCACATTAGCAACTTTAAAATCATGTTGCTATAATGTACAACACCTCACAACTTCTAACAACACCTTAAAGTACCGTACGTAAACTTAAAACTCCATAATACACCTAATGAATTCGTCCAAGTCCTTTGACATCGTACGACAACTTAGGACATCTTACGACTCTGTATGCATATTAGCACCATGTAAAGCACGTTAGTACAACTTAGGACCCCTTAAAACTCCTAAGAACACCTTACAACACCGTACGAAACCTTAAACTCCATAATAAACCTAATGAATTCCTCAGTCATTTAATCATCATACGGCAACTTAGAATATCTAACGGCGTTGTATGCCACATTAGCAACTTTAAAATCATGTTGCTATAATGTACAACACCTCACAACACCTAACAACACCTTAAAGTACCGTACGTAAACTTAAAACTCCATAATACACCTAATGAATTCGTCCGAGTCCTTTGACATCGTACGACAGTTTAGGACATCTTACGACTCTGTATGCACATTAGCACCATGTAAAGCACGTTAGTACAACTTAGGACCCCTTAAAACTCCTAAGAACACCTTACATACACCGTACGAAACCATAAAACTCCATAATAAAGCTAATGAATTCCTCGGAGTCATTTAAACATCGTACGGCAACTTAGAATATCTTACGGCTCTGTTTGCCACATTAGCAACTTTAAAATCATGTTGGTATAATGTACAACACCTCACAACTCCTAACAACACCTTAAAGTAGCGTACGTAAACTTAAAACTCCATAATACACCTAATGAATTCGTCCGAGTCCTTTGAACATCGTACGACAGCTTAGGACATCTTACGACTCTATATGCACATTAGCACCGTGTAAAGCATGTAAGTACAACTTAGGACGCCTTAAAACTCCTAAGAACACCTTACAACACAGTAAGAAACCTTTAAACTCCATAATAAACCTAATAAATTCCTCAGAGTCATTTAAACATCATACGGCAACTTAGAATATCTAACGGCTCTGTATGCCACATTAGCAACTTTAAAATCATGTTGGTATAATGTACAACACCTCACAACTCCTAACAACACCTTAAAGTAGCGTACGTAAACTTAAAACTCCATAATACACCTAATGAATTCGTCCGAGTCCTTTGAACATCGTACGACAGCTTAGGACATCTTACGACTCTATATGCACATTAGCACAGTGTAAAGCATGTAAGTACAACTTAGGACGCCTTAAAACTCCTAAGAACACCTTACAACACAGTAAGAAACCTTTAAACTCCATAATAAACCTAATGAATTCCTCATAGTCATTTAAACATCATACGGCAACTTAGAATATCTAACGGCGCTGTATGCCACATTAGCAACTTTAAAATCATGTTGCTATAATGTACAACACCTCACAACTTCTAACAACACCTTAAAGTACCGTACGTAAACTTAAAACTCCATAATACACCTAATGAATTCGTCCAAGTCCTTTGACATCGTACGACAACTTAGGACATCTTACGACTCTGTATGCATATTAGCACCATGTAAAGCACGTTAGTACAACTTAGGACCCCTTAAAACTCCTAAGAACACCTTACAACACCGTACGAAACCTTAAACTCCATAATAAACCTAATGAATTCCTCAGTCATTTAATCATCATACGGCAACTTAGAATATCTAACGGCGTTGTATGCCACATTAGCAACTTTAAAATCATGTTGCTATAATGTACAACACCTCACAACTCCTAACAACACCTTAAAGTACCGTACGTAAACTTAAAACTCCATAATACACCTAATGAATTCGTCCGAGTCCATTGACATCGTATGACAACTTAGGACATCTTACGACTCTGTATGCACATTAGCACCATGTAAAGCACGTTAGTACAACTTAGGACTCCTTAAAACTCCTAAGAACACCTTACATACACCGTACGAAACCATAAAACTCCATAATAAAGCTAATGAATTCCTCGGAGTCATTTAAACATCGTACGGCAACTTAGAATATCTTACGGCTTTGTATGCCACATTAGCAACTTAAAATCATGTTGGTATAATGTACAACACCTCACAACTCCTAACAACACCTTAAAGTAGCGTACGTAAACTTAAAACTCCATAATACACCTAATGAATTCGTCCGAGTCCTTTGAACATCGTACGGCAGCTTAGGACATCTTACGACTCTATATGCACATTAGCACCGTGTAAAGCATGTAAGTACAACTTAGGACGCCTTAAAACTCCTAAGAACACCTTACAACACAGTAAGAAACCTTTAAACTCCATAATAAACCTAATGAATTCCTCAGAGTCATTTAAACATCATACGGCAACTTAGAATATCTAACGGCTCTGTATGCCACATTAGCAACTTTAAAATCATGTTGGTATAAAGTACAACACCTCACAACTCCTAACAACACCTTAAAGTACCGTACATAAACTTAAAACTCCATAATACACCTAATGAATTCGTCCGAGTCCTTTGACATCGTACGACAACTTAGGACATCTTACGACTCTGTATGCACATTATCACCATGTAAAGCACGTTACTACAACTTAGGACCCCTTAAAACTCCTAAGAACACCTTACATACACCGTACGAAACCTTAAAACTCCATAATAAACCTAATGAATTCCTCATAGTCATTTAAACATCATACGGCAACTTAGAATATCTAACGGCGCTGTATGCCACATTAGCAACTTTAAAATCATGTTGCTATAATGTACAACACCTCACAACTTCTAACAACACCTTAAAGTACCGTACGTAAACTTAAAACTCCATAATACACGTAATGAATTCGTCCAAGTCCTTTGACATCGTACGACAACTTAGGACATCTTACGACTCTGTATGCATATTAGCACCTTGTAAAGCACGTTAGTATAACTTAGGACCCCTTAAAACTCCTAAGAACACCTTACAACACCGTACGAAACCTTAAAACTCCATAATAAACCTAATGAATACCTCAGTCATTAAACATCATACGGCAACTTAGAATATCTAACGGCGTTGTATGCCACATTAGCAACTTTAAAATCATGTTGCTATAATGTACAACACCTCACAACTCCTAACAACACCTTAAAGTACTGTGCGTAAACTTAAAACTCCATAATACACCTAATGAATTCGTCCGAGTCCTTTGATATCGTACGACAACTTAGGACATCTTACGACTCTGTATGCACATTAGCACCATGTAAAGCACGTTAGTACAACTTAGGACCCCTTAAAACTCCTAAGAACACCTTACAACACCGTACGAAACCTTAAAACTCCATAATAAACCTAATGAATTCCTCATAGTCATTTAAACATCATACGGCAACTTAGAATATCCAACGGCGTTGTATGCCACATTAGCAACTTTAAAATCATGTTGCTATAATGTATAACACCTCACAACTCCTAACAACACCTTAAAGTACCGTACGTAAACTTAAAACTCCATAATACACCTAATGAATCCGTCCGAGTCCTTTGACATCGTACGACAACTTAGGACATCTTACGACTCTGTATCCACATTAGCACCATGTAAAGCACGTTAGTACAACTTAGGACCCCTTAAAACTCCTAAGAACACCTTACATACACCGTACGAAACCATAAAACTCCATAATAAAGCTAATGAATTCCTCGGAGTCATTTAAACATCGTACGGCAACTTAGAATATCTTACGGCTCTGTATGCCACATTAGCAACTTTAAAATCATGTTGGTATAATGTACAACACCTCACAACTCCTAACAACACCTTAAAGTAGCGTACGTAAACTTAAAACTCCATAATACACCTAATGAATTCGTCCGAGTCCTTTGAACATCGTACGGCAGCTTAGGACATCTTACGACTCTATATGCACATTAGCACCGTGTAAAGCATGTAAGTACAACTTAGGACGCCTTAAAACTCCTAAGAACACCTTACAACACAGTAAGAAACCTTTAAACTCCATAATAAACCTAATGAATTCCTCAGAGTCATTTAAACATCATACGGCAACTTAGAATATCTAACGGCTCTGTATGCCACATTAGCAACTTTAAAATCATGTTGGTATAAAGTACAACACCTCACAACTTCTAACAACACCTTAAAGTACCGTAAGTAAACTTAAAACTCCATAATACACCTAATGAATTCGTCCGAGTCCTTTGACATCGTACGACAACTTAGGACATCTTACGACTCTGTATGCACATTAGCACCATGTAAAGCACGTTAGTACAACTTAGGACCCCTTAAAACTCCTAAGAACACCTTACAACACCGTACGAAACCTTAAAACTCTATATAAACCTAATGAATTCCTCATAGTCATTTAAACATCATACGGCAACTTAGAATATCTAACGGCGTTGTATGCCACATTAGCAACTTTAAAATCATGTTGCTATAATGTACAACACCTCACAACTCCTAACAACACCTTAAAGTACCGTACGTAAACTTAAAACTCCATAATACACCTAATGAATTCGTCCGAGTCCTTTGACATCGTACGACAACTTAGGACATCTTACGACTCTGTATGCACATTAGCACCATGTAAAGCACGTTAGTACAACTTAGGACCCCTTAAAACTCCTAAGAACACCTTACAACACCGTACGAAACCTTAAACCTCTATATAAACCTAATGAATTCCTCAGAGTCATTTAAACATCATACGGCAACTTAGAATATCTAACGTCTCTGTATGCCACATTAGCAAATTTAAAATCATGTTGGTATAAAGTACAACACCTCACAACTCCTAACAACACCATAAAGTACCGTACATAAACTTAAAACTCCATAATACACCTAATGAATTCGTCAGAGTCCTTTGACATCGTACGACAACTTAGGACATCTTACGACTCTGTATGCACATTATCACCATGTAAAGCACGTTAGTACAACTTAGGACCCCTTAAAACTCCTAAGAACACCTTACAACACCGTACGAAACCTAAAAGTCCATAATAAACCTAATGAATTCCTCATAGTCATTTAAACATCATACGGCAACTTAGAATATCTAACGGCGCTGTATGCCACATTAGCAACTTCAAAATCATGTTGCTATAATGTACAACACCTCACAACTTCTAACAACACCTTAAAGTACCGTACGTAAACTTAAAACTCCATAATACACCTAATTAATTCGTCCAAGTCCTTTGACATCGTACGACAACTTAGGACATCTTACGACTCTGTATGCACATTAGCACCATGTAAAGCACGTTAGTACAACTTAGGACCCCTTAAAACTCCTAAGAACACCTTACAACACCGTACGAAACCTTAAAACTCCATATAAACCTAATGAATTCCTCATAGTCATTTAAACATCATACGGCAACTTAGAATATCTAACGGCGTTGTATGCCACATTAGCAACTTTAAAATCATGTTGCTATAATGTACAACACCTCACAACTCCTAACAACACCTTAAAGTACCGTACGTAAACTTAAAACTCCATAATACAACTAATGAATTCGTCCGAGTCCTTTGACATCGTACGACAACTTAGGACATCTTACGACTCTGTATGCACATTAGCACCATGTAAAGCACGTTAGTACAACTTAGGACCCCTTAAAACTCCTAAGAACACCTTACAACACCGTACGAAACCTTAAAACTCCATAATAAACCTAATGAATTCCTCATAGTCATTTAAACATCATACGGCAACTTAGAATATCTTATGGCTTTGTATGCCACATTAGCAACTTTAAAATCATGTTGGTATAATGTAGAACACCTCACAACTCCTAACAACACCTTAAAGTAGCGTACGTAAACTTAAAACTCCATAATACACCTAATGAATTCGTCCGAGTCCTTTGAACATCGTACGGCAGCTTAGGACATCTTACGACTCTATATGCACATTAGCACCGTGTAAAGCATGTAAGTACAACTTAGGACGCCTTAAAACTCCTAAGAACACCTTACAACACAGTAAGAAACCTTTAAACTCCATAATAACCTAATGAATTCCTCAGAGTCATTTAAACATCATACGGCAACTTAGAATATCTTACGTCTCTGTATGCCACATTAGCAAATTTAAAATCATGTTGGTATAAAGTACAACACCTCACAACTCCTAACAACACCATAAAGTACCGTACATAAACTTAAAACTCCATAATACACCTAATGAATTCGTCCGAGTCCTTTGACATCGTACGACAACTTAGGACATCTTACGACTCTGTATGCACATTATCACCATGTAAAGCACGTTAGTACAACTTAGGACCCCTTAAAACTCCTAAGAACACCTTACATACACCGTACGAAACCTTAAAACTCCATAATAAACCTAATGAATTCCTCATAGTCATTTAAACATCATACGGCAACTTAGAATATCTAACGGCGCTGTATGCCACATTAGCAACTTTAAAATCATGTTGCTATAATGTACAACACCTCACAACTCCTAACAACACCTTAAAGTACCGTACGTAAACTTAAAACTCCATAATACACCTAATGAATTCGTCAGAGTCCTTTGACATCGTACGACAACTTAGGACATCTTACGACTCTGTATGCACATTAGCACCATGTAAAGCACGTTAGTACAACTTAGGACCCCTTAAAACTCCTAAGAACACCTTACATACACCGTACGAAACCATAAAACTCCATAATAAAGCAATGAATTCCTCGGAGTCATTTAAACATCGTACGGCAACTTAGAATATCTTACGGCTCTGTATGCCACATTAGCAACTTTAAAATCATGTTGGTATAATGTACAACACCTCACAACTCCTAACAACACCTTAAAGTAGCGTACGTAAACTTAAAACTCCATAATACACCTAATGAATTCGTCCGAGTCCTTTGAACATCGTACGGCAGCTTAGGACATCTTACGACTCTATATGCACATTAGCACCGTGTAAAGCATGTAAGTACAACTTAGGACGCCTTAAAACTCCTAAGAACACCTTACAACACAGTAAGAAACCTTTAAACTCCATAATAAACCTAATGAATTCCTCAGAGTCATTTAAACATCATACGGCAACTTAGAATATCTAACGGCTCTGTATGCCACATTAGCAACTTTAAAATCATGTTGGTATAAAGTACAACACCTCACAACTCCTAACAACACCTTAAAGTACCGTACATAAACTTAAAACTCCATAATACACCTAATGAATTCGTCAGAGTCCTTTGACATCGTACGACAACTTAGGACATCATACGACTCTATATGCACATTAGCACCATGTAAAGCACGTTAGTACAACTTAGGACCCCATAAAACTCCTAAGAACACCTTACAACACCGTACGAAACCTTAAAACTCCATAATAAACCTAATGAATTCCTCATAGTCATTTAAACATCATACGGCAACTTAGAATATCTAACGGCGCTGTATGCCACATTAGCAACTTTAAAATCATGTTGCTATAATGCACAACACCTCACAACTCCTAACAACACCTAAAAGTACCGTACGTAAACTTAAAACTCCATAATACACCTAATGAATTCGTCCGAGTCCTTTGAACATCGTACGACAGCTTAGGACATCTTACGACTCTGTATGCACATTAGCACCGTGTAAGGCATGTAAGTACAACTTAGGACGCATTAAAACTCCTAAGAACACCTTACAACACCGTACGAAACCTTAAAACTCCATAATAAACCTAATGAATTCCTCGGAGTCATTTAAATATCGTACGGCAACTTAGAATATCTTACGGCTCTATATGCCACATTAGCAACTTTAAAATCATGTTGGTATAATGTACAACACCTCACAACTCCTAACAACACCTTAAAGTACCGTACGTAAACTTAAAACTCCATAATACACCTAATTAATTCGTCCGAGTCCTTTGACATCGTACGACAACTTAGGACATCTTACGACTCTGTATGCACATTAGCACCATGTAAAGCACGTTAGTACAACTTAGGACCCCTTAAAACTCCTAAGAACACCTTACATACACCGTACGAAACCTTAAAACTCCATAATAAACCTAATGATTTCATCGGAGTCATTTAAACATCGTACGGGAACTTAGAATATCTTACTGCTCTGTATGCCACATTAGCAACTTTAAAATCATGTTGGTATAATGTACAACACCTCACAACTCCTAACAACACCTTAAAGTACCGTACGTAAACTTAAAACTCCATAATACACCTAATGAATTCGTCCGAGTCCTTTGACATCGTACGACAACTTAGGACATCTTACGATTCTGTATGCACATTATCACCATGTAAAGCACGTTAGTACAACTTAGGACCCCTTAAAACTCCTAAGAACACCTTACATACACCGTACGAAACCTTAAAACTCCATAATAAACCTAATGAATTCATCATAGTCATTTAAACATCATACGGCAACTTAGAATATCTAACGGCGCTGTATGCCACATTAGCAACTTTAAAATCATGTTGCTATAATGTACAACAACTCACAACTCCTAACAACACCTTAAAGTACCGTACGTAAACTTAAAACTCCATAATACACCTAATGAATTCGTCAGAGTCCTTTGACATCGTACGACAACTTAGGACATCATACGACTCTGTATGCACATTAGCACCATGTAAAGCACGTTAGTACAACTTAGGACCCCATAAAACTCTTAAGAACACCTTACAACACCGTACGAAACCTTAAAACTCCATAATAAACCTAATGAATTCCTCATAGTCATTTAAACATCATACGGCAACTTAGAATATCTAACGGCGCTGTATGCCACATTAGCAACTTTAAAATCATGTTGCTATAATGTACAACACCTCACAACTCCTAACAACACCTTAAAGTACCGTACGTAAACTTAAAACTTCAAAATACACCTAATGAATTCGTCCGAGTCCTTTGACATCGTACGACAACTTAGGACATCATACGACTCTGTATGCACATTAGCACCATGTAAAGCACGTTAGTACAACTTAGGACCCCATAAAACTCCTAAGAACACCTTACAACACCGTACGAAACCTTAAAACTCCATAATAAACCTAATGAATTCCTCATAGTCATTTAAACATCATACGGCAACTTAGAATATCTAACGGCGCTGTATGCCACATTAGCAACTTTAAAATCATGTTGCTATAATGCACAACACCTCACAACTCCTAACAACACCTAAAAGTACCGTACGTAAACTTAAAACTCCATAATACACCTAATGAATTCGTCCGAGTCCTTTGAACATCGTACGACAGCTTAGGACATCTTACGACTCTGTATGCACATTAGCACCGTGTAAGGCATGTAAGTACAACTTAGGACGCATTAAAACTCCTAAGAACACCTTACAACACCGTACGAAACCTTAAAACTCCATAATAAACCTAATGAATTCCTCGGAGTCATTTAAATATCGTACGGCAACTTAGAATATCTTACGGCTCTATATGCCACATTAGCAACTTTAAAATCATGTTGGTATAATGTACAACACCTCACAACTCCTAACAACACCTTAAAGTACCATACGTAAACTTAAAACTCCATAATACACCTAATTAATTCGTCCGAGTCCTTTGACATCGTACGACAACTTAGGACATCTTACGACTCTGTATGCACATTAGCACCATGTAAAGCACGTTAGTACAACTTAGGACCCCTTAAAACTCCTAAGAACACCTTACATACACCGTACGAAACCTTAAAACTCCATAATAAACCTAATGATTTCATCGGAGTCATTTAAACATCGTACGGGAACTTAGAATATCTTACGGCTCTGTATGCCACATTAGCAACTTTAAAATCATGTTGGTATAATGTACAACACCTCACAACTCCTAACAACACCTTAAAGTACCGTACGTAAACTTAAAACTTCATAATACACCTAATGAATTCGTCCGAGTCCTTTGACATCGTACGACAACTTAGGACATCATACGACTCTGTATGCACATTAGCACCATGTAAAGCACGTTAGTACAACTTAGGACCCCATAAAACTCCTAAGAACACCTTACAACACCGTACGAAACCTTAAAACTCCATAATAAACCTAATGAATTCCTCATAGTCATTTAAACATCATACGGAAACTTAGAATATCTAACGGCGCTGTATGCCACATTAGCAACTTTAAAATCATGTTGCTATAATGCACAACACCTCACAACTCCTAACAACACCTAAAAGTACCGTACGTAAACTTAAAACACCATAATACACCTAATGAATTCGTCCGAGTCCTTTGAACATCGTTCGACAGCTTAGGACATCTTACGACTCTGTATGCACATTAGCACCGTGTAAGGCATGTAAGTACAACTTAGGACGAATTAAAACTCCTAAGAACACCTTACAACACCGTACGAAACCTTAAAACTCCATAATAAACCTAATAAATTCCTCGGAGTCATTTAAACATCGTACGGCAACTTAGAATATCTTACGGCTCTATATGCCACATTAGCAACTTTAAAATCATGTTGGTATAATGTACAACACCTCACAACTCCTAACAACACCTTAAAGTACCGTACGTAAACTTAAAACTCCATAATACACCTAATTAATTCGTCCGAGTCCTTTGACATCGTACGACAACTTAGGACAACTTACGACTCTGTATGCACATTAGCACCATGTAAAGCACGTTAGTACAACTTAGGACCCCTTAAAACTCCTAAGAACACCTTACATACACCGTACGAAACCTTAAAACTCCATAATAAACCTAATGAATTCATCATAGTCATTTAAACATCATACGGCAACTTAGAATATCTAACGGCGCTGTATGCCACATTAGCAACTTTAAAATCATGTTGCTATAATGTACAACACCTCACAACTCCTAACAACACCTTAAAGTACCGTACGTAAACTTAAAACTCCATAATACACCTAATGAATTCGTCAGAGTCCTTTGACATCGTACGACAACTTAGGACATCATACGACTCTGTATGCACATTAGCACCATGTAAAGCACGTTAGTACAACTTAGGACCCCATAAAACTCTTAAGAACATCTTACAACACCGTACGAAACCTTAAAACTCCATAATAAACCTAATGAATTCCTCATAGTCATTTAAACATCATACGGCAACTTAGAATATCTAACGGCGCTGTATGCCACATTAGCAACTTTAAAATCATGTTGCTATAATGTACAACACCTCACAACTCCTAACAACACCTTAAAGTACCGTACGTAAACTTAAAACTTCATAATACACCTAATGAATTCGTCCGAGTCCTTTGACATCGTACGACAACTTAGGACATCTTACGACTCTGTATGCACATTAGCACCATGTAAAGCACGTTAGTACAACTTAGGACCCCTTAAAACTCCTAAGAACACCTTACATACACCGTACGAAACCTTAAAACTCCATAATAAACCTAATGAATTCCTCATAGTCATTTAAACATCATACGGCAACTTAGAATATCTAACGGCGCTGTATGCCACATTAGCAACTTCAAAATCATGTTGCTATAATGTACAACACCTCACAACTTCTAACAACACCTTAAAGTACCGTACGTAAACTTAAAACTCCATAATACACCTAATTAATTCGTCCGAGTCCTTTAACATCGTACGACAACTTAGGACATCTTACGACTCTGTATGCACATTAGCACCATGTAAAGCACGTTAGTACAACTTAGGACCCCTTAAAACTCCTAAGAACACCTTACAACACCGTACGAAACCTTAAAACTCCATAATAAACCTAATGAATTCCTCATAGTCATTTAAACATCATACGGCAACTTAGAATATCCAACGGCGTTGTATGCCACATTAGCAACTTTAAAATCATGTTGCTATAATGTATAACACCTCACAACTCCTAACAACACCTTAAAGTACCGTACGTAAACTTAAAACTCCATAATACACCTAATGAATCCGTCCGAGTCCTTTGACATCGTACGACAACTTAGGACATCTTACGACTCTGTATGCACATTAGCACCATGTAAAGCACGTTAGTACAACTTAGGACCCCTTAAAACTCCTAAGAACACCTTACATACACCGTACGAAACCATAAAACTCCATAATAAAGCTAATGAATTCCTCGGAGTCATTTAAACATCGTACGGCAACTTAGAATATCTTACGGCTCTGTATGCCACATTAGCAACTTTAAAATCATGTTGGTATAATGTACAACACCTCACAACTCCTAACAACACCTTAAAGTAGCGTACGTAAACTTAAAACTCCATAATACACCTAATGAATTCGTCCGAGTCCTTTGAACATCGTACGGCAGCTTAGGACATCTTACGACTCTATATGCACATTAGCACCGTGTAAAGCATGTAAGTACAACTTAGGACGCCTTAAAACTCCTAAGAACACCTTACAACACAGTAAGAAACCTTTAAACTCCATAATAAACCTAATGAATTCCTCAGAGTCATTTAAACATCATACGGCAACTTAGAATATCTAACGGCTCTGTATGCCACATTAGCAACTTTAAAATCATGTTGGTATAAAGTACAACACCTCACAACTCCTAACAACACCTTAAAGTACCGTACATAAACTTAAAACTCCATAATACACCTAATGAATTCGTCAGAGTCCTTTGACATCGTACGACAACTTAGGACATCTTACGACTCTGTATGCACATTAGCACCATGTAAAGCACGTTAGTACAACTTAGGACCCCTTAAAACTCCTAAGAACACCTTACAACACCGTACGAAACCTTAAAAGTCCATAATAAACCTAATGAATTCCTCATAGTCATTTAAACATCATACAGCAACTTAGAATATCTAACGGCGCTGTATGCCACATTAGCAACTTCAAAATCATGTTGCTATAATGTACAACACCTCACAACTTCTAACAACACCTTAAAGTACCGTACGTAAACTTAAAACTCCATAATACACCTAATTAATTCGTCCGAGTCCTTTGACATCGTACGACAACTTAGGACATCTTACGACTCTGTATGCACATTAGCACCATGTAAAGCACGTTAGTACAACTTAGGACCCCTTAAAACTCCTAAGAACACCTTACAACACCGTACGAAACCTTAAAACTCTATATAAACCTAATGAATTCCTCATAGTCATTTAAACATCATACGGCAACTTAGAATATCTAACGGCGTTGTATGCCACATTAGCAACTTTAAAATCATGTTGCTATAATGTACAACACCTCACAACTCCTAACAACACCTTAAAGTACCGTACGTAAACTTAAAACTCCATAATACACCTAATGAATTCGTCCGAGTCCTTTGACATCGTACGACAACTTAGGACATCTTACGACTCTGTATGCACATTAGCACCATGTAAAGCACGTTAGTACAACTTAGGACCCCTTAAAACTCCTAAGAACACCTTACAACACCGTACGAAACCTTAAAACTCCATAATAAACCTAATGAATTCCTCATAGTCATTTAAACATCATACGGCAACTTAGAATATCTTATGGCTCTGTATGCCTCATTAGCAACTTTAAAATCATGTTGGTATAATGTAGAACACCTCACAACTCCTAACAACACCTTAAAGTAGCGTACGTAAACTTAAAACTCCATAATACACCTAATGAATTCGTCCGAGTCCTTTAAACATCGTACGGCAGCTTAGGACATCTTACGACTCTATATGCACATTAGCACCGTGTAAAGCATGTAAGTACAACTTAGGACGCCTTAAAACTCCTAAGAACACCTTACAAGACAGTAAGAAACCTTTAAACTCCATAATAACCTAATGAATTCCTCAGAGTCATTTAAACATCATACGGCAACTTAGAATATCTAACGTCACTGTATGCCACATTAGCAAATTTAAAATCATGTTGGTATAAAGTACAACACCTCACAACTCCTAACAACACCATAAAGTACCGTACATAAACTTAAAACTCCATAATACACGTAATGAATTCGTCAGAGTCCTTTGACATCGTACGACAACTTAGGACATCTTACGACTCTGTATGCACATTATCACCATGTAAAGCACGTTAGTACAACTTAGGACCCCTTAAAACTCCTAAGAACACCTTACAACACCGTACGAAACCTTAAAAGTCCATAATAAACCTAATGAATTCCTCATAGTCATTTAAACATCATACGGCAACTTAGAATATCTAACGGCGCTGTATGCCACATTAGCAACTTCAAAATCATGTTGCTATAATGTACAACACCTCACAACTTCTAACAACACCTTAAAGTACCGTACGTAAACTTAAAACTCCATAATACACCTAATTAATTCGTCCGAGTCCTTTAACATCGTACGACAACTTAGGACATCTTACGACTCTGTATGCACATTAGCACCATGTAAAGCACGTTAGTACAACTTAGGACCCCTTAAAACTCCTAAGAACACCTTACAACACCGTACGAAACCTTAAAACTCCATAATAAACCTAATGAATTCCTCATAGTCATTTAAACATCATACGGCAACTTAGAATATCCAACGGCGTTGTATGCCACATTAGCAACTTTAAAATCATGTTGCTATAATGTATAACACCTCACAACTCCTAACAACACCTTAAAGTACCGTACGTAAACTTAAAACTCCATAATACACCTAATGAATCCGTCCGAGTCCTTTGACATCGTACGACAACTTAGGACATCTTACGACTCTGTATGCACATTAGCACCATGTAAAGCACGTTAGTACAACTTAGGACCCCTTAAAACTCCTAAGAACACCTTACATACACCGTACGAAACCATAAAACTCCATAATAAAGCTAATGAATTCCTCGGAGTCATTTAAACATCGTACGGCAACTTAGAATATCTTACGGCTCTGTATGCCACATTAGCAACTTTAAAATCATGTTGGTATAATGTACAACACCTCACAACTCCTAACAACACCTTAAAGTAGCGTACGTAAACTTAAAACTCCATAATACACCTAATGAATTCGTCCGAGTCCTTTGAACATCGTACGGCAGCTTAGGACATCTTACGACTCTATATGCACATTAGCACCGTGTAAAGCATGTAAGTACAACTTAAGACGCCTTAAAACTCCTAAGAACACCTTACAACACAGTAAGAAACCTTTAAACTCCATAATAAACCTAATGAATTCCTCAGAGTCATTTAAACATCATACGGCAACTTAGAATATCTAACGGCTCTGTATGCCACATTAGCAACTTTAAAATCATGTTGGTATAAAGTACAACACCTCACAACTCCTAACAACACCTTAAAGTACCGTACATAAACTTAAAACTCCATAATACACCTAATGAATTCGTCAGAGTCCTTTGACATCGTACGACAACTTAGGACATCTTACGACTCTGTATGCACATTAGCACCATGTAAAGCACGTTAGTACAACTTAGGACCCCTTAAAACTCCTAAGAACACCTTACAACACCGTACGAAACCTTAAAAGTCCATAATAAACCTAATGAATTCCTCATAGTCATTTAAACATCATACAGCAACTTAGAATATCTAACGGCGCTGTATGCCACATTAGCAACTTCAAAATCATGTTGCTATAATGTACAACACCTCACAACTTCTAACAACACCTTAAAGTACCGTACGTAAACTTAAAACTCCATAATACACCTAATTAATTCGTCCGAGTCCTTTGACATCGTACGACAACTTAGGACATCTTACGACTCTGTATGCACATTAGCACCATGTAAAGCACGTTAGTACAACTTAGGACCCCTTAAAACTCCTAAGAACACCTTACAACACCGTACGAAACCTTAAAACTCTATATAAACCTAATGAATTCCTCATAGTCATTTAAACATCATACGGCAACTTAGAATATCTAACGGCGTTGTATGCCACATTAGCAACTTTAAAATCATGTTGCTATAATGTACAACACCTCACAACTCCTAACAACACCTTAAAGTACCGTACGTAAACTTAAAACTCCATAATACACCTAATGAATTCGTCCGAGTCCTTTGACATCGTACGACAACTTAGGACATCTTACGACTCTGTATGCACATTAGCACCATGTAAAGCACGTTAGTACAACTTAGGACCCCTTAAAACTCCTAAGAACACCTTACAACACCGTACGAAACCTTAAAACTCCATAATAAACCTAATGAATTCCTCATAGTCATTTAAACATCATACGGCAACTTAGAATATCTTATGGCTCTGTATGCCTCATTAGCAACTTTAAAATCATGTTGGTATAATGTAGAACACCTCACAACTCCTAACAACACCTTAAAGTAGCGTACGTAAACTTAAAACTCCATAATACACCTAATGAATTCGTCCGAGTCCTTTAAACATCGTACGGCAGCTTAGGACATCTTACGACTCTATATGCACATTAGCACCGTGTAAAGCATGTAAGTACAACTTAGGACGCCTTAAAACTCCTAAGAACACCTTACAAGACAGTAAGAAACCTTTAAACTCCATAATAACCTAATGAATTCCTCAGAGTCATTTAAACATCATACGGCAACTTAGAATATCTAACGTCACTGTATGCCACATTAGCAAATTTAAAATCATGTTGGTATAAAGTACAACACCTCACAACTCCTAACAACACCATAAAGTACCGTACATAAACTTAAAACTCCATAATACACGTAATGAATTCGTCAGAGTCCTTTGACATCGTACGACAACTTAGGACATCTTACGACTCTGTATGCACATTATCACCATGTAAAGCACGTTAGTACAACTTAGGACCCCGTAAAACTCCTAAGAACACCTTACAACACCGTACGAAACCTTAAAAGTCCATAATAAACCTAATGAATTCCTCATAGTCATTTAAACATCATACGGCAACTTAGAATATCTAACGGCGCTGTATGCCACATTAGCAACTTCAAAATCATGTTGCTATAATGTACAACACCTCACAACTTCTAACAACACCTTAAAGTACCGTACGTAAACTTAAAACTCCATAATACACCTAATTAATTCGTCCAAGTCCTTTGACATCGTACGACAACTTAGGACATCTTACGACTCTGTATGCACATTAGCACCATGTAAAGCACGTTAGTACAACTTAGGACCCCTTAAAACTCCTAAGAACACCTTACAACACCGTACGAAACCTTAAAACTCCATATAAACCTAATGAATTCCTCATAGTCATTTAAACATCATACGGCAACTTAGAATATCTAACGGCGTTGTATGCCACATTAGCAACTTTAAAATCATGTTGCTATAATGTACAACACCTCACAACTCCTAACAACACCTTAAAGTACCGTACGTAAACTTAAAACTCCATAATACAACTAATGAATTCGTCCGAGTCCTTTGACATCGTACGACAACTTAGGATATCTTACGACTCTGTATGCACATTAGCACCATGTAAAGCACGTTAGTACAACTTAGGACCCCTTAAAACTCCTAAGAACACCTTACAACACCGTACGAAACCTTAAAACTCCATAATAAACCTAATGAATTCCTCATAGTCATTTAAACATCATACGGCAACTTAGAATATCTTATGGCTCTGTATGCCACATTAGCAACTTTAAAATCATGTTGGTATAATGTAGAACACCTCACAACTCCTAACAACACCTTAAAGTAGCGTACGTAAACTTAAAACTCCATAATACACCTAATGAATTCGTCCGAGTCCTTTGAACATCGTACGGCAGCTTAGGACATCTTACGACTCTATATGCACATTAGCACCGTGTAAAGCATGTAAGTACAACTTAGGACGCCTTAAAACTCCTAAGAACACCTTACAACACAGTAAGAAACCTTTAAACTCCATAATAACCTAATGAATTCCTCAGAGTCATTTAAACATCATACGGCAACTTAGAATATCTTACGTCTCTGTATGCCACATTAGCAAATTTAAAATCATGTTGGTATAAAGTACAACACCTCACAACTCCTAACAACACCATAAAGTACCGTACATAAACTTAAAACTCCATAATACACCTAATGAATTCGTCCGAGTCCTTTGACATCGTACGACAACTTAGGTCATCTTACGACTCTGTATGCACATTATCACCATGTAAAGCACGTTAGTACAACTTAGGACCCCTTAAAACTCCTAAGAACACCTTACATACACCGTACGAAACCTTAAAACTCCATAATAAACCTAATGAATTCCTCATAGTCATTTAAACATCATACGGCAACTTAGAATATCTAACGGCGCTGTATGCCACATTAGCAACTTTAAAATCATGTTGCTATAATGTACAACACCTCACAACTCCTAACAACACCTTAAAGTACCGTACGTAAACTTAAAACTCCATAATACACCTAATGAATTCGTCAGAGTCCTTTGACATCGTACGACAACTTAGGACATCTTACGACTCTGTATGCACATTAGCACCATGTAAAGCACGTTAGTACAACTTAGGACCCCTTAAAACTCCTAAGAACACCTTACATACACCGTACGAAACCATAAAACTCCATAATAAAGCTAATGAATTCCTCGGAGTCATTTAAACATCGTACGGCAACTTAGAATATCTTACGGCTCTGTATGCCACATTAGCAACTTTAAAATCATGTTGGTATAATGTACAACACCTCACAACTCCTAACAACACCTTAAAGTAGCGTACGTAAACTTAAAACTCCATAATACACCTAATGAATTCGTCCGAGTCCTTTGAACATCGTACGGCAGCTAAGGACATCTTACGACTCTATATGCACATTAGCACCGTGTAAAGCATGTAAGTACAACTTAGGACGCCTTAAAACTCCTAAGAACACCTTACAACACAGTAAGAAACCTTTAAACTCCATAATAAACCTAATGAATTCCTCAGAGTCATTTAAACATCATACGGCAACTTAGAATATCTAACGGCTCTGTATGCCACATTAGCAACTTTAAAATCATGTTGGTATAAAGTACAACACCTCACAACTCCTAACAACACCTTAAAGTACCGTACATAAACTTAAAACTCCATAATACACCTAATGAATTCGTCAGAGTCCTTTGACATCGTACGACAACTTAGGACATCATACGACTCTATATGCACATTAGCACCATGTAAAGCACGTTAGTACAACTTAGGACCCCATAAAACTCCTAAGAACACCTTACAACACCGTACGAAACCTTAAAACTCCATAATAAACCTAATGAATTCCTCATAGTCATTTAAACATCATACGGCAACTTAGAATATCTAACGGCGCTGTATGCCACATTAGCAATTTTAAAATCATGTTGCTATAATGCACAACACCTCACAACTCCTAACAACACCTAAAAGTACCGTACGTAAACTTAAAACTCCATAATACACCTAATGAATTTGTCCGAGTCCTTTGAACATCGTACGACAGCTTAGGACATCTTACGACTCTGTATGCACATTAGCACCGTGTAAGGCATGTAAGTACAACTTAGGACGCATTAAAACTCCTAAGAACACCTTACAACACCGTACGAAACCTTAAAACTCCATAATAAACCTAATGAATTCCTCGGAGTCATTTAAACATCGTACGGCAACTTAGAATATCTTACGGCTCTATATGCCACATTAGCAACTTTAAAATCATGTTGGTATAATGTACAACACCTCACAACTCCTAACAACACCTTAAAGTACCGTACGTAAACTTAAAACTCCATAATACACCTAATTAATTCGTCCGAGTCCTTTGACATCGTACGACAACTTAGGACATCTTACGACTCTGTATGCACATTAGCACCATGTAAAGCACGTTAGTACAACTTAGGACCCCTTAAAACTCCTAAGAACACCTTACATACACCGTACGAAACCTTAAAACTCCATAATAAACCTAATGATTTCATCGGAGTCATTTAAACATCGTACGGGAACTTAGAATATCTTACTGCTCTGTATGCCACATTAGCAACTTTAAAATCATGTTGGTATAATGTACAACACCTCACAACTCCTAACAACACCTTAAAGTACCGTACGTAAACTTAAAACTCCATAATACACCTAATGAATTCGTCCGAGTCCTTTGACATCGTACGACAACTTAGGACATCTTACGATTCTGTATGCACATTATCACCATGTAAAGCACGTTAGTACAACTTAGGACCCCTTAAAACTCCTAAGAACACCTTACATACACCGTACGAAACCTTAAAACTCCATAATAAACCTAATGAATTCATCATAGTCATTTAAACATCATACGGCAACTTTGAATATCTAACGGCGCTGTATGCCACATTAGCAACTTTAAAATCATGTTGCTATAATGTACAACAACTCACAACTCCTAACAACACCTTAAAGTACCGTACGTAAAGTTAAAACTCCATAATACACCTAATGAATTCGTCAGAGTCCTTTGACATCGTACGACAACTTAGGACATCATACGACTCTGTATGCACATTAGCACCATGTAAAGCACGTTAGTACAACTTAGGACCCCATAAAACTCTTAAGAACACCTTACAACACCGTACGAAACCTTAAAACTCCATAATAAACCTAATGAATTCCTCATAGTCATTTAAACATCATACGGCAACTTAGAATATCTAACGGCGCTGTATGCCACATTAGCAACTTTAAAATCATGTTGCTATAATGTACAACACCTCACAACTCCTAACAACACCTTAAAGTACCGTACGTAAACTTAAAACTTCAAAATACACCTAATGAATTCGTCTGAGTCCTTTGACATCGTACGACAACTTAGGACATCATACGACTCTGTATGCACATTAGCACCATGTAAAGCACGTTAGTACAACTTAGGACCCCATAAAACTCCTAAGAACACCTTACAACACCGTACGAATCCTTAAAACTCCATAATAAACCTAATGAATTCCTCATAGTCATTTAAACATCATACGGCAACTTAGAATATCTAACGGCGCTGTATGCCACATTAGCAACTTTAAAATCATGTTGCTATAATGCACAACACCTCACAACTCCTAACAACACCTAAAAGTACCGTACGTAAACTTAAAACTCCATAATACACCTAATGAATTCGTCCGAGTCCTTTGAACATCGTACGACAGCTTAGGACATCTTACGACTCTGTATGCACATTAGCACCGTGTAAGGCATGTAAGTACAACTTAGGACGCATTAAAACTCCTAAGAACACCTTACAACACCGTATGAAACCTTAAAACTCCATAATAAACCTAATGAATTCCTCGGAGTCATTTAAACATCGTACGGCAACTTAGAATATCTTACGGCTCTATATGCCACATTAGCAACTTTAAAATCATGTTGGTATAATGTACAACACCTCACAACTCCTAACAACACCTTAAAGTACCGTACGTAAACTTAAAACTCCATAATACACCTAATTAATTCGTCCGAGTCCTTTGACATCGTACGACAACTTAGGACATCTTACGACTCTGTATGCACATTAGCACCATGTAAAGCACGTTAGTACAACTTAGGACCCCTTAAAACTCCTAAGAACACCTTACATACACCGTACGAAACCTTAAAACTCCATAATAAACCTAATGAATTCCTCATAGTCATTTAAACATCATACGGCAACTTAGAATATCTAACGGCGCTGTATGCCACATTAGCAACTTTAAAATCATGTTGCTATAATGTACAACACCTCACAACTCCTAACAACACCTTAAAGTACCGTACGTAAACTTAAAACTTCAAAATACACCTAATGAATTCGTCTGAGTCCTTTGACATCGTACGACAACTTAGGACATCATACGACTCTGTATGCACATTAGCACCATGTAAAGCACGTTAGTACAACTTAGGACCCCATAAAACTCCTAAGAACACCTTACAACACCGTACGAAACCTTAAAACTCCATAATAAACCTAATGAATTCCTCATAGTCATTTAAACATCATACGGCAACTTAGAATATCTAACGGCGCTGTATGCCACATTAGCAACTTTAAAATCATGTTGCTATAATGCACAACACCTCACAACTCCTAACAACACCTAAAAGTACCGTACGTAAACTTAAAACTCCATAATACACCTAATGAATTCGTCCGAGTCCTTTGAACATCGTACGACAGCTTAGGACATCTTACGACTCTGTATGCACATTAGCACCGTGTAAGGCATGTAAGTACAACTTAGGACGCATTAAAACTCCTAAGAACACCTTACAACACCGTACGAAACCTTAAAACTCCATAATAAACCTAATGAATTCCTCGGAGTCATTTAAACATCGTACGGCAACTTAGAATATCTTACGGCTCTATATGCCACATTAGCAACTTTAAAATCATGTTGGTATAATGTACAACACCTCACAACTCCTAACAACACCTTAAAGTAGCGTACGTAAACTTAAAACTCCATAATACACCTAATTAATTCGTCCGAGTCCTTTGACATCGTACGACAACTTAGGACATCTTACGACTCTGTATGCACATTAGCACCATGTAAAGCACGTTAGTACAACTTAGGACCCCTTAAAACTCCTAAGAACACCTTACATACACCGTACGAAACCTTAAAACTCCATAATAAACCTAATGATTTCATCGGAGTCATTTAAACATCGTACGGGAACTTAGAATATCTTACGGCTCTGTATGCCACATTAGCAACTTTAAAATCATGTTGGTATAATGTACAACACCTCACAACTCCTAACAACACCTTAAAGTACCGTACGTAAACTTAAAACTTCATAATACACCTAATGAATTCGTCCGAGTCCTTTGACATCGTACGACAACTTAGGACATCATACGACTCTGTATGCACATTAGCACCATGTAAAGCACGTTAGTACAACTTAGGACCCCATAAAACTCCTAAGAACACCTTACAACACCGTACGAAACCTTAAAACTCCATAATAAACCTAATGAATTCCTCATAGTCATTTAAACATCATACGGAAACTTAGAATATCTAACGGCGCTGTATGCCACATTAGCAACTTTAAAATCATGTTGCTATAATGCACAACACCTCACAACTCCTAACAACACCTAAAAGTACCGTACGTAAACTTAAAACACCATAATACACCTAATGAATTCGTCCGAGTCCTTTGAACATCGTTCGACAGCTTAGGACATCTTACGACTCTGTATGCACATTAGCACCGTGTAAGGCATGTAAGTACAACTTAGGACGCATTAAAACTCCTAAGAACACCTTACAACACCGTACGAAACCTTAAAACTCCATAATAAACCTAATGAATTCCTCGGAGTCATTTAAACATCGTACGGCATCTTAGAATATCTTACGGCTCTATATGCCACATTAGCAACTTTAAAATCATGTTGGTATAATGTACAACACCTCACAACTCCTAACAACACCTTAAAGTACCGTACGTAAACTTAAAACTCCATAATACACCTAATTAATTCGTCCGAGTCCTTTGACATCGTACGACAACTTAGGACATCTTACGACTCTGTATGCACATTAGCACCATGTAAAGCACGTTAGTACAACTTAGGACCCCTTAAAACTCCTAAGAACACCTTACATACACCGTACGAAACCTTAAAACTCCATAATAAACCTAATGATTTCATCGGAGTCATTTAAACATCGTACGGGAACTTAGAATATCTTACTGCTCTGTATGCCACATTAGCAACTTTAAAATCATGTTGATATAATGTACAACACCTCACAACTCCTAACAACACCTTAAAGTACCGTACGTAAACTTAAAACTCCATAATACACCTAATGAATTCGTCCGAGTCCTTTGACATCGTACGACAACTTAGGACATCTTACGACTCTGTATGCACATTATCACCATGTAAAGCACGTTAGTACAACTTAGGACCCCTTAAAACTCCTAAGAACACCTTACATACACCGTACGAAACCTTAAAACTCCATAATAAACCTAATGAATTCATCATAGTCATTTAAACATCATACGGCAACTTAGAATATCTAACGGCGCTGTATGCCACATTAGCAACTTTAAAATCATGTTGCTATAATGTACAACACCTCACAACTCCTAACAACACCTTAAAGTACCGTACGTAAACTTAAAACTCCATAATACACCTAATGAATTCGTCAGAGTCCTTTGACATCGTACGACAACTTAGGACATCATACGACTCTGTATGCACATTAGCACCATGTAAAGCACGTTAGTACAACTTAGGACCCCATAAAACTCTTAAGAACACCTTACAACACCGTACGAAACCTTAAAACTCCATAATAAACCTAATGAATTCCTCATAGTCATTTAAACATCATACGGAAACTTAGAATATCTAACGGCGCTGTATGCCACATTAGCAACTTTAAAATCATGTTGCTATAATGCACAACACCTCACAACTCCTAACAACACCTAAAAGTACCGTACGTAAACTTAAAACACCATAATACACCTAATGAATTCGTCCGAGTCCTTTGAACATCGTTCGACAGCTTAGGACATCTTACGACTCTGTATGCACATTAGCACCGTGTAAGGCATGTAAGTACAACTTAGGACGCATTAAAACTCCTAAGAACACCTTACAACACCGTACGAAACCTTAAAACTCCATAATAAACCTAATGAATTCCTCGGAGTCATTTAAACATCGTACGGCATCTTAGAATATCTTACGGCTCTATATGCCACATTAGCAACTTTAAAATCATGTTGGTATAATGTACAACACCTCACAACTCCTAACAACACCTTAAAGTACCGTACGTAAACTTAAAACTCCATAATACACCTAATTAATTCGTCCGAGTCCTTTGACATCGTACGACAACTTAGGACATCTTACGACTCTGTATGCACATTAGCACCATGTAAAGCACGTTAGTACAACTTAGGACCCCTTAAAACTCCTAAGAACACCTTACATACACCGTACGAAACCTTAAAACTCCATAATAAACCTAATGATTTCATCGGAGTCATTTAAACATCGTACGGGAACTTAGAATATCTTACTGCTCTGTATGCCACATTAGCAACTTTAAAATCATGTTGATATAATGTACAACACCTCACAACTCCTAACAACACCTTAAAGTACCGTACGTAAACTTAAAACTCCATAATACACCTAATGAATTCGTCCGAGTCCTTTGACATCGTACGACAACTTAGGACATCTTACGACTCTGTATGCACATTATCACCATGTAAAGCACGTTAGTACAACTTAGGACCCCTTAAAACTCCTAAGAACACCTTACATACACCGTACGAAACCTTAAAACTCCATAATAAACCTAATGAATTCATCATAGTCATTTAAACATCATACGGCAACTTAGAATATCTAACGGCGCTGTATGCCACATTAGCAACTTTAAAATCATGTTGCTATAATGTACAACACCTCACAACTCCTAACAACACCTTAAAGTACCGTACGTAAACTTAAAACTCCATAATACACCTAATGAATTCGTCAGAGTCCTTTGACATCGTACGACAACTTAGGACATCATACGACTCTGTATGCACATTAGCACCATGTAAAGCACGTTAGTACAACTTAGGACCCCATAAAACTCTTAAGAACATCTTACAACACCGTACGAAACCTTAAAACTCCATAATAAACCTAATGAATTCCTCATAGTCATTTAAACATCATACGGCAACTTAGAATATCTAACGGCGCTGTATGCCACATTAGCAACTTTAAAATCATGTTGCTATAATGTACAACACCTCACAACTCCTAACAACACCTTAAAGTACCGTACGTAAACTTAAAACTTCATAATACACCTAATGAATTCGTCCGAGTCCTTTGACATCGTACGACAACTTAGGACATCTTACGACTCTGTATGCACATTAGCACCATGTAAAGCACGTTAGTACAACTTAGGACCCCTTAAAACTCCTAAGAACACCTTACATACACCGTACGAAACCTTAAAACTCCATAATAAACCTAATGATTTCATCGGAGTCATTTAAACATCGTACGGGAACTTAGAATATCTTACGGCTCTGTATGCCACATTAGCAACTTTAAAATCATGTTGGTATAATGTACAACACCTCACAACTCCTAACCACACCTTAAAGTACCGTACGTAAACTTAAAACTCCATAATACACCTAATGAATTCGTCCGAGTCCTATGAACATCGTACGACAACTTAGGACATCTTACGACTCTGTATGTATATTAGCACCATGTAAAGCACGTTAGTTCAACTTAGGACGCATTAAAACTCCTAAGAACAACTTACAACACCGTACGAAACCTTAAAACTCCATAATAAACCTAATGAATTCCTCATAGTCATTTAAACATCATACGGCAACTTAGAATATCTAACGGCGCTGTATGCCACATTAGCAACTTTAAAATCATGTTGCTATAATGCACAACACCTCACAACTCCTAACAACACCTAAAAGTACCGTACGTAAACTTAAACCTCCATAATACACCTAATGAATTCGTCCGAGTCCTTTGAACATCGTACGACAGCTTAGGACATCTTACGACTCTGTATGCACATTATCACCATGTAAAGCACGTTAGTACAACTTAGGACCCCTTAAAACTCCTAAGAACACCTTACATACACCGTACGAAACCTTAAAACTCCATAATAAACCTAATGAATTCATCATAGTCATTTAAACATCATACGGCAACTTAGAATATCTAACGGCGCTGTATGCCACATTAGCAACTTTAAAATCATGTTGCTATAATGTACAACACCTCACAACTCCTAACAACACCTTAAAGTACCGTACGTAAACTTAAAACTCCATAATACACCTAATGAATTCGTCAGAGTCCTTTGACATCGTACGACAACTTAGGACATCATACGACTCTGTATGCACATTAGCACCATGTAAAGCACGTTAGTACAACTTAGGACCCCATAAAACTCTTAAGAACATCTTACAACACCGTACGAAACCTTAAAACTCCATAATAAACCTAATGAATTCCTCATAGTCATTTAAACATCATACGGCAACTTAGAATATCTAACGGCGCTGTATGCCACATTAGCAACTTTAAAATCATGTTGCTATAATGTACAACACCTCACAACTCCTAACAACACCTTAAAGTACCGTACGTAAACTTAAAACTTCATAATACACCTAATGAATTCGTCCGAGTCCTTTGACATCGTACGACAACTTAGGACATCTTACGACTCTGTATGCACATTAGCACCATGTAAAGCACGTTAGTACAACTTAGGACCCCTTAAAACTCCTAAGAACACCTTACATACACCGTACGAAACCTTAAAACTCCATAATAAACCTAATGATTTCATCGGAGTCATTTAAACATCGTACGGGAACTTAGAATATCTTACGGCTCTGTATGCCACATTAGCAACTTTAAAATCATGTTGGTATAATGTACAACACCTCACAACTCCTAACCACACCTTAAAGTACCGTACGTAAACTTAAAACTCCATAATACACCTAATGAATTCGTCCGAGTCCTATGAACATCGTACGACAACTTAGGACATCTTACGACTCTGTATGTATATTAGCACCATGTAAAGCACGTTAGTTCAACTTAGGACGCATTAAAACTCCTAAGAACAACTTACAACACCGTACGAAACCTTAAAACTCCATAATAAACCTAATGAATTCCTCATAGTCATTTAAACATCATACGGCAACTTAGAATATCTAACGGCGTTGTATGCCACATTAGCAACTTTAAAATCATGTTGCTATAATGCACAACACCTCACAACTCCTAACAACACCTAAAAGTACCGTACGTAAACTTAAACCTCCATAATACACCTAATGAATTCGTCCGAGTCCTTTGAACATCGTACGACAGCTTAGGACATCTTACGACTCTGTATGCACATTAGCACCGTGTAAGGCATGTAAGTACAACTTAGGACGCATTAAAACTCCTAAGAACACCTTACAACACCGTACGAAACCTTAAAAATCCATAATAAACCTAATGAATTCCTCGGAGTCATTTAAACATCATACGGCAACTTAGAATATCTTACGGCTCTATATGCCACATTAGCAACTTTAAAATCATGTTGGTATAATGTACAACACCTCACAACTCCTAACAACACCTTAAAGTACCGTACGTAAACTTAAAACTCCATAATACACCTAATTAATTCGTCCGAGTCCTTTGACATCGTACGACAACTTAGGACATCTTACGACTCTGTATGCACATTAGCACCATGTAAAGCACGTTAGTACAACTTAGGACCCCTTAAAACTCCTAAGAACACCTTACATACACCGTACGAAACCTTAAAACTCCATAATAAACCTAATGATTTCATCGGAGTCATTTAAACATCGTACGGGAACTTAGAATATCTTACTGCTCTGTATGCCACATTAGCAACTTTAAAATCATGTTGATATAATGTACAACACCTCACAACTCCTAACAACACCTTAAAGTACCGTACGTAAACTTAAAACTCCATAATACACCTAATGAATTCGTCCGAGTCCTTTGACATCGTACGACAACTTAGGACATCTTACGACTCTGTATGCACATTATCACCATGTAAAGCACGTTAGTACAACTTAGGACCCCTTAAAACTCCTAAGAACACCTTACATACACCGTACGAAACCTTAAAACTCCATAATAAACCTAATGAATTCATCATAGTCATTTAAACATCATACGGCAACTTAGAATATCTAACGGCGCTGTATGCCACATTAGCAACTTTAAAATCATGTTGCTATAATGTACAACACCTCACAACTCCTAACAACACCTTAAAGTACCGTACGTAAACTTAAAACTCCATAATACACCTAATGAATTCGTCAGAGTCCTTTGACATCGTACGACAACTTAGGACATCATACGACTCTGTATGCACATTAGCACCATGTAAAGCACGTTAGTACAACTTAGGACCCCATAAAACTCTTAAGAACATCTTACAACACCGTACGAAACCTTAAAACTCCATAATAAACCTAATGAATTCCTCATAGTCATTTAAACATCATACGGCAACTTAGAATATCTAACGGCGCTGTATGCCACATTAGCAACTTTAAAATCATGTTGCTATAATGTACAACACCTCACAACTCCTAACAACACCTTAAAGTACCGTACGTAAACTTAAAACTTCATAATACACCTAATGAATTCGTCCGAGTCCTTTGACATCGTACGACAACTTAGGACATCTTACGACTCTGTATGCACATTAGCACCATGTAAAGCACGTTAGTACAACTTAGGACCCCTTAAAACTCCTAAGAACACCTTACATACACCGTACGAAACCTTAAAACTCCATAATAAACCTAATGATTTCATCGGAGTCATTTAAACATCGTACGGGAACTTAGAATATCTTACGGCTCTGTATGCCACATTAGCAACTTTAAAATCATGTTGGTATAATGTACAACACCTCACAACTCCTAACCACACCTTAAAGTACCGTACGTAAACTTAAAACTCCATAATACACCTAATGAATTCGTCCGAGTCCTATGAACATCGTACGACAACTTAGGACATCTTACGACTCTGTATGTATATTAGCACCATGTAAAGCACGTTAGTTCAACTTAGGACGCATTAAAACTCCTAAGAACAACTTACAACACCGTACGAAACCTTAAAACTCCATAATAAACCTAATGAATTCCTCATAGTCATTTAAACATCATACGGCAACTTAGAATATCTAACGGCGCTGTATGCCACATTAGCAACTTTAAAATCATGTTGCTATAATGCACAACACCTCACAACTCCTAACAACACCTAAAAGTACCGTACGTAAACTTAAACCTCCATAATACACCTAATGAATTCGTCCGAGTCCTTTGAACATCGTACGACAGCTTAGGACATCTTACGACTCTGTATGCACATTATCACCATGTAAAGCACGTTAGTACAACTTAGGACCCCTTAAAACTCCTAAGAACACCTTACATACACCGTACGAAACCTTAAAACTCCATAATAAACCTAATGAATTCATCATAGTCATTTAAACATCATACGGCAACTTAGAATATCTAACGGCGCTGTATGCCACATTAGCAACTTTAAAATCATGTTGCTATAATGTACAACACCTCACAACTCCTAACAACACCTTAAAGTACCGTACGTAAACTTAAAACTCCATAATACACCTAATGAATTCGTCAGAGTCCTTTGACATCGTACGACAACTTAGGACATCATACGACTCTGTATGCACATTAGCACCATGTAAAGCACGTTAGTACAACTTAGGACCCCATAAAACTCTTAAGAACATCTTACAACACCGTACGAAACCTTAAAACTCCATAATAAACCTAATGAATTCCTCATAGTCATTTAAACATCATACGGCAACTTAGAATATCTAACGGCGCTGTATGCCACATTAGCAACTTTAAAATCATGTTGCTATAATGTACAACACCTCACAACTCCTAACAACACCTTAAAGTACCGTACGTAAACTTAAAACTTCATAATACACCTAATGAATTCGTCCGAGTCCTTTGACATCGTACGACAACTTAGGACATCTTACGACTCTGTATGCACATTAGCACCATGTAAAGCACGTTAGTACAACTTAGGACCCCTTAAAACTCCTAAGAACACCTTACATACACCGTACGAAACCTTAAAACTCCATAATAAACCTAATGATTTCATCGGAGTCATTTAAACATCGTACGGGAACTTAGAATATCTTACGGCTCTGTATGCCACATTAGCAACTTTAAAATCATGTTGGTATAATGTACAACACCTCACAACTCCTAACCACACCTTAAAGTACCGTACGTAAACTTAAAACTCCATAATACACCTAATGAATTCGTCCGAGTCCTATGAACATCGTACGACAACTTAGGACATCTTACGACTCTGTATGTATATTAGCACCATGTAAAGCACGTTAGTTCAACTTAGGACGCATTAAAACTCCTAAGAACAACTTACAACACCGTACGAAACCTTAAAACTCCATAATAAACCTAATGAATTCCTCATAGTCATTTAAACATCATACGGCAACTTAGAATATCTAACGGCGTTGTATGCCACATTAGCAACTTTAAAATCATGTTGCTATAATGCACAACACCTCACAACTCCTAACAACACCTAAAAGTACCGTACGTAAACTTAAACCTCCATAATACACCTAATGAATTCGTCCGAGTCCTTTGAACATCGTACGACAGCTTAGGACATCTTACGACTCTGTATGCACATTAGCACCGTGTAAGGCATGTAAGTACAACTTAGGACGCATTAAAACTCCTAAGAACACCTTACAACACCGTACGAAACCTTAAAACTCCATAATAAACCTAATGAATTCCTCGGAGTCATTTAAACATCATACGGCAACTTAGAATATCTTACGGCTCTATATGCCACATTAGCAACTTTAAAATCATGTTGGTATAATGTACAACACCTCACAACTCCTAACAACACCTTAAAGTACCGTACGTAAACTTAAAACTCCATAATACACCTAATTAATTCGTCCGAGTCCTTTGACATCGTACGACAACTTAGGACATCTTACGACTCTGTATGCACATTAGCACCATGTAAAGCACGTTAGTACAACTTAGGACCCCTTAAAACTCCTAAGAACACCTTACATACACCGTACGAAACCTTAAAACTCCATAATAAACCTAATGATTTCATCGGAGTCATTTAAACATCGTACGGGAACTTAGAATATCTTACGGCTCTGTATGCCACATTAGCAACTTTAAAATCATGTTGGTATAATGTACAACACCTCACAACTCCTAACAACACCTTAAAGTACCGTACGTAAACTTAAAACTCCATAATACACCTAATGAATTCATCCGAGTCCTATGAACATCGTACGACAACTTAGGACATCTTACGACTCTGTATGCATATTAGCACCATGTAAAGCACGTTAGTTCAACTTAGGACGCATTAAAACTCCTAAGAACACCTTACAACACCGTACGAAACCTTAAAACTCCATAATAAACCTAATGAATTCCTCATAGTCATTTAAACATCATACGGCAACTATGAATATCTAACGGCGCTGTATGCCACATTAGCAACTTTAAAATCATGTTGCTATAATGTACAACACCTCACAACTCCTAACAACACCTAAAAGTACCGTACGTAAACTTAAAACTCCATAATACACCTAATGAATTCGTCCGAGTCCTTTGAACATCGTACGACAGCTTAGGACATCTTACGACTCTGTATGCACATTAGCACCGTGTAAGGCATGTAAGTACAACTTAGGACGCATTAAAACTCCTAAGAACACCTTACAACACCGTACGAAACCTTAAAACTCCATAATAAACCTAATGAATTCCTTGGAGTCATTTAAACATCGTACGACAACTTAGAATATCTTACGGCTCTATATGCCACATTAGCAACTTTAAAATCATGTTGGTATAATGTACAACACCTCACAACTCCTAACAACACCTTAAAGTACCGTACGTAAACTTAAAACTCCATAATACACCTAATGAATTCGTCCGAGTCCTTTGAACATCGTACGACAACATAGGACATCTTACGACTCTGTATGCACATTAGCACCATGTAAAGCACGTTAGTACAACTTAGGACACATTAAAACTCCTAAGAACACCTTACAACACCGTACGAAACCTTAAAACTCCATAATAAACCTAATGAATTCGTCGGAGTCATTTAAACATCGTACGGCAACTTAGAATATCTTACGGCTCTGTATGCGACATTAGCAACTTTAAAATCATGTTGGTATAATGTACAACACCTCACAACTCCTTAAAGTACCGTACGTAAACTTAAAACTCCAAAATACACCTAATGAATTCATCCGAGTCCTTTGAACATCGTACGACAACTTAGGACATCTTACGACTCTATATGCACATTAGCACCATGTAAAGCACGTTAGTACAACTTAGGACCCCTTAAAACTCCTAAGAACACCTTACATACACCGTACGAAACCTTAAAACTCCATAATAAACCTAATGATTTAATCGGAGTCATTTAAACATCGTACGGGAACTTAGAATATCTTACGGCTCTGTATGCCACATTAGCAACTTTAAAATCATGTTGCTATAATGTACAACACCTCACAACTTCTAACAACACCCTAAAGTACCGTACGTAAACTTAAAACTCCATAATACACCTAATTAATTCGTTCGAGTCCTTTGACATCGTACGACAACTTAGGACATCTTACGACTCTGTATGCACATTAGCACCATGTAAAGCACGTTAGTACAACTTAGGACCCCTTAAAACTCCTAAGAACACCTTACAACACCGTACGAAACCTTAAAAGTCCATAATAAACCTAATGAATTCCTCATAGTCATTTAAACATCATACGGCAACTTAGAATATCTAACGGCGCTGTATGCCACATTAGCAACTTTAAAATCATGTTGCTATAATGTACAACACCTCACAACTTCTAACAACACCTTAAAGTACCGTACGTAAACTTAAAACTCCATAATACACCTAATGAATTCGTCCGAGTCCTTTGAACATCGTACGGCAGCTTAGGACATCTTACGACTCTATATGCACATTAGCACCGTGTAAAGCATGTAAGTACAACTTAGGACGCCTTAAAACTCCTAAGAACACCTTACATACACCGTACGAAACCATAAAACTCCATAATAAAGCTAATGAATTCCTCGGAGTCATTTAAACATCGTACGGCAACTTAGAATATCTTACGGCTCTGTATGCCACATTAGCAACTTTAAAATCATGTTGGTATAATGTACAACACCTCACAACTCCTAACAACACCTTAAAGTACCATACGTAAACTTAAAACTCCATAATACACCTAATGAATTCGTCCGAGTCCTTTGACATCGTACGACAACTTAGGACATCTTACGACTCTGTATGCACATTAGCACCATGTAAAGCACGTTAGTACAACTTAGGACCCCTTAAAACTCCTAAGAACACCTTACATACACCGTACGAAACCTTAAAACTCCATAATAAACCTAATGATTTCATCGGAGTCATTTAAACATCGTACGGGAACTTAGAATATCTTACGGCTCTGTATGCCACATTAGCAACTTTAAAATCATGTTGGTATAATGTACAACACCTCACAACTCCTAACAACACCTTAAAGTACCGTACGTAAACTTAAAACTCCATAATACACCTAATGAATTCGTCCGAGTCCTATGAACATCGTACGACAACTTAGGACATCTTACGACTCTGTATGCATATTAGCACCATGTAAAGCACGTTAGTTCAACTTAAGACGCATTAAAACTCCTAAGAACACCTTACAACACCGTACGAAACCTTAAAACTCCATAATAAACCTAATGAATTCCTCATAGTCATTTAAACATCATACGGCAACTTAGAATATCTAACGGCGCTGTATGCCACATTAGCAACTTTAAAATCATCTTGCTATAATGTACAACACCTCACAACTCCTAACAACACCTAAAAGTACCGTACGTAAACTTAAAACTCCATAATACACCTAATGAATTCGTCCGAGTCCTATGAACATCGTACGACAACTTAGAATATCTTACGGCTCTGTATGCCACATTAGCAACTTTAAAATCGTGTTGGCATAATGTACAACACCTCACAGCTCCTAACAACACCTTAAAGTACCGTACGTAAACTTACAACTCCAAAATACACCTAATGAATTCGTCCGAGTCCTTTGAACATCGTACGACAACTTAGGACATCTTACGACTCTATATGCACATTAGCAACATGTGAAGCACGTTAGTATAACTTAGGAAGCTTTAAAACTCCTAAGAACACCTTACATACACCGTACAAAACCTTAAAACTCCATAATAAACCTAATGAATTGCTCGGAGTCATTTAAACATCATACGACAACTTAGAATATCTAACGGCTCTGTATGCCACATTTGCAACTTTAAAATCATGTTGGTATAATGTACAACACCTCAGAGCTCCTAAAACACCTTAAAGTACCGTACGAAAACTTAAAACTCCATAATATACCTATTGAATTCGTCCAAGTCCTTTGAACATCGTACGACAACTTAGGACATCTTACGACTCTGTATGCACACTAGCACCATGTAAAGCATGTAAGTACAACTTAGGACGCATTAAAACTCCTAAGAACACCTTACAACACCGTACGAAACCTTAAAACTCCATAATAAACCTAATGAATTCCTCAGAGTCATTTAAACATCGTACGGCAACTTAGAATATCTTAAGGCTCTGTATGCCACATTAGCAACTTTAAAATCATGTTGGTATAATGTACAACACCTCACAACTCCTAACAACACCTTAAAGTACCGTACGTAAACTTAAAACTCCATAATACACCTAATGAATTCGTCCGAGTCCTATGAACATCGTACGACAACTTAGGACATCTTACGACTCTGTATGCATATTATCACCATGTAAAGCACTTTAGTTCAACTTAGGACGCATTAAAACTCCTAAGAACACCTTACAACACCGTACGAAACCTTAAAACTCCATAATAAACCTAATGAATTCCTCAGAGTCATTTAAACATCATACGGCAACTTAGAATATCTAACGACTCTATATGCCACATTAGCAACTTTAAAATCATGTTGGTATAATGTACAACAGCTCACAACTCCTAACACCACCTTAAAGTACCGTACGTAAACTTAAAACTCCATAATACACCTAATGAATTCGTCCGAGTCCTATGAACATCGTACGACAACTTAGAATATCTTACGGCTCTGTATGCCACATTAGCAACTTTAAAATCGTGTTGGCATAATGTACAACACCTCACAGCTCCTAACAACACCTTAAAGTACCGTACGTAAACTTAAAACTCCAAAATACACCTAATGAATTCGTCCGAGTCCTTTGAACATCGTACGACAACTTAGGACATCTTACGACTCTATATGCACATTAGCAACATGTGAAGCACGTTAGTATAACTTAGGAAGCTTTAAAACTCCTAAGAACACCTTACATACACCGTACAAAACCTTAAAACTCCATAATAAACCTAATGAATTGCTCGGAGTCATTTAAACATCATACGACAACTTAGAATATCTAACGGCTCTGTATGCCACATTTGCAACTTTAAAATCATGTTGGTATAATGTACAACACCTCAGAGCTCCTAAAACACCTTAAAGTACCGTACGAAAACTTAAAACTCCATAATATACCTATTGAATTCGTCCAAGTCCTTTGAACATCGTACGACAACTTAGGACATCTTACGACTCTATATGCACATTAGCAACATGTGAAGCACGTTACTATAACTTAGGAAGCTTTAAAACTCCTAAGAACACCTTACATACACCGTACAAAACCTTAAAACTCCATAATAAACCTAATGAATTGCTCGGAGTCATTTAAACATCATACGACAACTTAGAATATCTAACGGCTCTGTATGCCACATTTGCAACTTTAAAATCATGTTGGTATAATGTACAACACCTCAGAGCTCCTAAAACACCTTAAAGTACCGTACGAAAACTTAAAACTCCATAATATACCTATTGAATTCGTCCAAGTCCTTTGAACATCGTACGACAACTTAGGACATCTTACGACTCTGTATGCACACTAGCACCATGTAAAGCATGTAAGTACAACTTAGGACGCATTAAAACTCCTAAGAACACCTTACAACACCGTACGAAACCTTAAAACTCCATAATAAACCTAATGAATTCCTCAGAGTCATTTAAACATCGTACGGCAACTTAGAATATCTTAAGGCTCTGTATGCCACATTAGCAACTTTAAAATCATGTTGGTATAATGTACAACACCTCACAACTCCTAACAACACCTTAAAGTACCGTACGTAAACTTAAAACTCCATAATACACCTAATGAATTCGTCCGAGTCCTATGAACATCGTACGACAACTTAGGACATCTTACGACTCTGTATGCATATTATCACCATGTAAAGCACTTTAGTTCAACTTAGGACGCATTAAAACTCCTAAGAACACCTTACAACACCGTACGAAACCTTAAAACTCCATAATAAACCTAATGAATTCCTCAGAGTCATTTAAACATCATACGGCAACTTAGAATATCTAACGACTCTATATGCCACATTAGCAACTTTAAAATCATGTTGGTATAATGTACAACAGCTCACAACTCCTAACACCACCTTAAAGTACCGTACGTAAACTTAAAACTCCATAATACACCTAATGAATTCGTCCGAGTCCTATGAACATCGTACGACAACTTAGAATATCTTACGGCTCTGTATGCCACATTAGCAACTTTAAAATCGTGTTGGCATAATGTACAACACCTCACAGCTCCTAACAACACCTTAAAGTACCGTACGTAAACTTAAAACTCCAAAATACACCTAATGAATTCGTCCGAGTCCTTTGAACATCGTACGACAACTTAGGACATCTTACGACTCTATATGCACATTAGCAACATGTGAAGCACGTTAGTATAACTTAGGAAGCTTTAAAACTCCTAAGAACACCTTACATACACCGTACAAAACCTTAAAACTCCATAATAAACCTAATGAATTGCTCGGAGTCATTTAAACATCATACGACAACTTAGAATATCTAACGGCTCTGTATGCCACATTTGCAACTTTAAAATCATGTTGGTATAATGTACAACACCTCAGAGCTCCTAAAACACCTTAAAGTACCGTACGAAAACTTAAAACTCCATAATATACCTATTGAATTCGTCCAAGTCCTTTGAACATCGTACGACAACTTAGGACATCTTACGACTCTGTATGCACACTAGCACCATGTAAAGCATGTAAGTACAACTTAGGACGCATTAAAACTCCTAAGAACACCTTACAACACCGTACGAAACCTTAAAACTCCATAATAAACCTAATGAATTCCTCAGAGTCATTTAAACATCGTACGGCAACTTAGAATATCTTAAGGCTCTGTATGCCACATTAGCAACTTTAAAATCATGTTGGTATAATGTACAACACCTCACAACTCCTAACAACACCTTAAAGTACCGTACGTAAACTTAAAACTCCATAATACCCCTAATGAATTCGTCCGAGTCCTATGAACATCGTACGACAACTTAGGACATCTTACGACTCTGTAT
The DNA here is from genome assembly GCA_030867185.1 of Tagetes erecta. Lineage (NCBI taxonomy): Eukaryota > Viridiplantae > Streptophyta > Magnoliopsida > Asterales > Asteraceae > Tagetes > Tagetes erecta. The sequence continues at coordinate 12,588,133 of CM061497.1, forward strand.
GCATATTATCACCATGTAATGCACTTTAGTTCAACTTAGGACGCATTAAAACTCCTAAGAACACCTTACAACACCGTACGAAACCTTAAAACTCCATAATAAACCTAATGAATTCCTCATAGTCATTTAAACATCATACGGCAACTTAGAATATCTAACGACTCTATATGCCACATTAGCAACTTTAAAATCATGTTGGTATAATGTACAACAGCTCACAACTCCTAACACCACCTTAAAGTACCGTACGTAAACTTAAAACTCCATAATACACCTAATGAATTCGTCCGAGTCCTATGAACATCGTACGACAACTTAGAATATCTTACGGCTCTGTATGCCACATTAGCAACTTTAAAATCGTGTTGGCATAATGTACAACACCTCACAGCTCCTAACAACACCTTAAAGTACCGTACGTAAACTTAAAACTCCAAAATACACCTAATGAATTCGTCCGAGTCCTTTGAACATCGTACGACAACTTAGGACATCTTACGACTCTATATGCACATTAGCAACATGTGAAGCACGTTAGTATAACTTAGGAAGCTTTAAAACTCCTAAGAACACCTTACATACACCGTACAAAACCTTAAAACTCCATAATAAACCTAATGAATTGCTCGGAGTCATTTAAACATCATACGACAACTTAGAATATCTAACGGCTCTGTATGCCACATTTGCAACTTTAAAATCATGTTGGTATAATGTACAACACCTCAGAGCTCCTAAAACACCTTAAAGTACCGTACGAAAACTTAAAACTCCATAATATACCTATTGAATTCGTCCAAGTCCTTTGAACATCGTACGACAACTTAGGACATCTTACGACTCTGTATGCACACTAGCACCATGTAAAGCATGTAAGTACAACTTAGGACGCATTAAAACTCCTAAGAACACCTTACAACACCGTACGAAACTTTAAAACTCCATAATAAACCTAATGAATTCCTCAGAGTCATTTAAACATCGTACGGCAACTTAGAATATCTTAAGGCTCTGTATGCCACATTAGCAACTTTAAAATCATGTTGGTATAATGTACAACACCTCACAACTCCTAACAACACCTTAAAGTACCGTACGTAAACTTAAAACTCCATAATACACCTAATGAATTCGTCCGAGTCCTATGAACATCGTACGACAACTTAGGACATCTTACGACTCTGTATGCATATTATCACCATGTAAAGCACTTTAGTTCAACTTAGGACGCATTAAAACTCCTAAGAACACCTTACAACACCGTACGAAACCTTAAAACTCCATAATAAACCTAATGAATTCCTCATAGTCATTTAAACATCATACGGCAACTTAGAATATCTAACGGCGCTGTATGCCACATTAGCAACTTTAAAATCATGTTGCTATAATGTACAACACCTCACAACTCCTAACAACACCTTAAAGTACCGTACGTAAACTTAAAACTCCATAATACACCTAATGAATTCGTCCGAGTCCTTTGAACATCGTACGGCAGCTTAGGACATCTTACGACTCTGTATGCACATTAGCACCGTGTAAAGCATGTAAGTACAACTTAGGACGCATTAAAACTCCTAAGAACACCTTACAACATTGTACGAAAGCTTAAAACTCCATAATAAACCTAATGAATTCCTCGGAGTCATTTAAACATCGTACGGAAACTTAGAATATCTTACGGCTCTGTATGCGACATTAGCAACTTTAAAATCATGTTGGTATAATGTACAACACCTCACAACTCCTAACAACACCTTAAAGTACCGTACGTAAACTTAAAACTCCAAAATAGACCTAATGAATTCGTCCGAGTCCTATGAACATCTTATGACAACTTAGGACATCTTACGACTCTGTATGCATATTAGCACCATGTAAAGCACGTTAGTACAACTTTGTACGCATTAAAACTCTTAAGAACACCTTACAACACCGTACGAAACCTTAAAACTCCATAATAAACCTAATGAATTCCTCATAGTCATTTAAACATCATACGGCAACTTAGAATATCTAACGGCGTAGTATGCCACATTAGCAACTTTAAAATATTGGGCTGGGAATCGAATAGGAGGAAAACGATGGATATGATGTGTTGTCTTCTATGTTATGAAAATATTGACTCTCATCAACACCTGTTTTTCGAGTGTAAGTTCTCTTCCAAAGTTTGGCACTTGACCAGGAAACGTACGAAGATGAGAAATATACCCCCTATATGGTCGAACATTCTAGCTTGGTTGATACATAGTTTTAAACCAAAATCAGCAAGTTGCATTGTTGATGGACTGGTGGTAGCTGCTACGGCTTATTACATTTGGCAGGAAAGAAATAATCGGATTTTTGTTAACCATGCGCGTCCACCTGAGGTACTTGCTGAAGAAAAACTTGGAACGGTTCGATATAAACTGATGAGTATTAAATTCAAGAGGACAATTCAAGCTTCACTTGTTAGAAGGGAATGGAATATTGCGAAGGATACAACATTTGAAGATGGAGGCTAATATGTGACGATGTGTAATGTTATTCCTTGCTAGTAGGCTAGTGGTTATGTGTTAGTTGCTTTGACATGGTTTATGTGTTTTTTGTTTCTGGTTTTTCATTATCAGGGCATGTCCTGATTTTGTTCTAGTGAGGAACTCATCCTCACTACAAGTTTTTCTTAGCCTGTAATTAATAAAATCACCGGGGTAAACCCTTTACCCAAAAAAAAATCATGTTGCTATAATGTACAACACCTCACAACTCCTAACAACACCTTAAAGTACCGTACGTAAACTTAAAACTCCAAAATACACCTAATGAATTCGTCCGAGTCCTTTGAACATCATACGACAACTTAGGACATCTTACGACTCTATATGCACATTAGCACCATGTAAAGCACGTTAGATATGTGGTTGAAGATGGACGCGGAAGGTGACGGGTGAATAGTGTGGTCTCATTGTCTAGTTGAGTCTAGTATGTAGTAGCGTTGTTGGGTTGTGTGTTTTATAGTTTGGCTTCGGTATTTAGTCTTGGGATATGTCCAAGATTGTACTAGTGTGGAGTTTCACCACACTACTTGTGTTTATTTGTTAATAGAATCACCAGGGTAAAATCCCTTTACCCAAAAAAAAAAAGCACGTTAGTACAACTTAGGACGCCTTAAAACTCCTAAGAACACCTTACAACACCGTACGAAACCTTAAAACTCCAAAATAAAGCTAATGAATTCCTCGGAGTCATTTAAACATCGTACGTGAACTTAGAATAACTGACGGCTCTGTATGCCACATTAGCAACTTTAAAATCATGTTGGTATAATGTACAACACCTCACAACTCCTAACAACACCTTAAAGTACCGTACGTAAACTTAAAACTCCAAAATAGACCTAATGAATTTGTCCGAGTCCTATGAACATCTTATGACAACTTAGGACATCTTACGACTCTGTATGCATATTAGCACCATGTAAAGCACGTTAGTACAACTTTGTACGCATTAAAACTCTTAAGAACACCTTACAACACCGTACGAAACCTTAAAACTCCATAATAAACCTAATGAATTCCTCAGAGTCATTTAAACATCGTACGACAACTTAGAATATCTTACGGCTCTGTATGCCACATTAACAACTTTAAAATCGTGTTGGCATAATGTACAACACCTCACAGCTTCTAACAACACCTTAAAGTACCGTACGTAAACTTAAAACTCCAAAATACACCTATTGAATTCGTCCGAGTCCTTTGAACATCTTACTACAAATTAGGACATCTTACGACTCTATATGCACATTAGCAACATGTGAAGCACGTTAGTATAACTTAGGAAGCTTTAAAACTCCTAAGAACACCTTACAACACCGTATGAAACCATAAAACTCCAAAATAAAGCTAATGAATTCGTCGGAGTCATTTAAACATCGTACGACAACATAGATTATCTTACGGCTCTGTATGCCACATTAGCACTTTAAAATCATGTTGGTATAATGTACAACACCTCACAACTCCTAACAACACCTTAAATTACGTACGTAAACTTAAAACTTCATAATACACCTAATTTATTCGTCCGAGTCCTATGAACATCGTACGACAACTTAGAACATCTTATTACTCTGTATGCATATTAGCACCATGTAAAGCACGTTAGTACAACTTTGGACGCATTAAAACTCTTAAGAACACCTTACAACACCGTACGAAACCTTAAAACTCCATAATAAACCTAATGAATTCCTCGGAGTCATTTAAACATCATACGACAACTTAGAATATCTAACGGCGCTGTATGCCACATTAGCAACTTTAAAATCATGTTGCTATAATGTACAACACCTCACAACTCCTAACAACACCTTAAAGTACCGTACGTAAACTTAAAACTCCATAATACACCTAATGAATTCGTCCGAGTGCTATAAACATCGTACGACAACTTAGGACATCTTACGACTCTGTATGCATATTAGCACCATGTAAAGCACGTTAGTAGAACTTAGGACGCATTAAAACTCCTAAGAACACCTTACATACACCGTACGAAACCTTAAAACTCCATAATAAACCTAATGAATTCCTCGGAGTCATTTAAACATCATACGACAACTTAGAATATCTTACGGCTCTGTATGCCACATTAGCAACTTTAAAATCATGTTGGTATAATGTACAACACCTCACAGCTCCTAAAACACCTTAAAGTACCGTACGAAAACTTAAAAATCCATAATATACCTATTGAATTCGTCCGAGTCCTTTGAACATCGTACGACAACTTAGGACATCTTACGACTCTGTATGCACATTAGAACCATGTAAAGCACGTTAGTACAACTTAGGACCCCTTAAAACTCCTAAGAACACCTTACATACACCGTACGAAACCTTAAAACTCCATAATAAACCTAATGAATTCCTCGGAGTCATTTAAACATGGTTTGGCAACTTAGAATATCTTACGGCTCTGTATGCCACATTAGCAACTTTAAAATCATGTTGGTATAATGTACAACACCTCACAGCTCCAAACAACACCTTAAAGTACCGTACGTAAACTTAAAACTCCAAAATACACCTATTGAATTCGTCCGAGTCCTTTGAACATCGTACGACAGCTTAGGACATTTTACGACTCTGTATGCACATTAGCACCATGTAAAGCACGTTATTACAACTTAGGACCCCTTAAAACTCCTAAGAACACCTTACATACACCGTACGAAACCTTAAAACTTCATAATAAACCTAATGAATTCCTCGGAGTCATTTAAACATCATACGACAACTTAGAATATCTAACGGCGCTGTATGCCACATTAGCAACTTTAAAATCATGTTGTTATAATGTACAACACCTCACAACTCCTAACAACACCTTAAAGTACCGTACGTAAACTTAAAACTCCATAATACACCTAATGAATTCGTCCGAGTCCTATAAACATCGTACGACAACTTAGGACATCTTACGACTCTGTATGCATATTAGCACCATGTAAAGCACGTTAGTAGAACTTAGGACCCCTTAAAACTCCTAAGAACACCTTACATACACCGTACGAAACCTTAAAACTCCATAATAAACCTAATGAATTCCTCGGAGTCATTTAAACATCATACGACAACTTAGAATATCTTACGGCTCTGTATGCCACATTAGCAACTTTAAAATCATGTTGGTATAATGTACAACACCTCACAGCTCCTAAAACACCTTAAAGTACCGTACGAAAACTTAAAAATCCATAATATACCTATTGAATTCGTCCGAGTCCTTTGAACATCGTACGACAACTTAGGACATCTTACGACTCTGTATGCACATTAGAACCATGTAAAGCACGTTAGTACAACTTAGGACCCCTTAAAACTCCTAAGAACACCTTACATACACCGTACGAAACCTTAAAACTCCATAATAAACCTAATGAATTCCTCGGAGTCATTTAAACATGGTATGGCAACTTAGAATATCTTACGGCTCTGTATGCCACATTAGCAACTTTAAAATCATGTTGGTATAATGTACAACACCTCACAGCTCCAAACAACACCTTAAAGTACCGTACGTAAACTTAAAACTCCAAAATACACCTATTGAAATCGTCCGAGTCCTTCGAACATCGTACGACAGCTTAGGACCTTTTACGACTCTGTATGCACATTAGCACCATGTAAAGCACGTTATTACAACTTAGGACCCCTTAAAACTCCTAAGAACACCTTACATACACTGTACGAAACCTTAAAACTTCATAATAAACCTAGTGAATTCCTCGGAGTCATTTAAACATCGTACGGCAACTAAGAATATCTTACGGCTCTGTATGCCACACTAGCAACTTTAAAATCATGTTGGTATAATGTACAACACCTCACAACTCCTAACAACACATTAAAGTACCGTACGTAAACCTAAAACTCCATAATACACCTAATGAATTCGTCCGAGTCCTATGAACATCGTACGACAACTTAGGACATCTTACGACTCTGTATGCACATTAGCACCGTGTAAAGCACGTTAGTACAACTTAGGACCCCTTAAAACTCCTAAGAACACCTTACATACACCGTACGAAACCTTAAAACTCCATAATAAACCTAATGAATTCCTCGGAGTCATTTAAACATCATACGACAACTTAGAATATCTAACGGCTCTGTATGCCACATTTGCAACTTTAAAATCATGTTGGTATAATGTACAACACCTCACAACTCCTAACAACACCTTAAAGTACCGTACGTAAACTTAAAACTCCATAATATACCTATTGAATTCGTCCGAGTCCTTTGAACATCGTACGACAACTTAGGACATCTTACGACTCTGTATGCACATTAGCACCATGTAAAGCACGTTAGTACAACTTAGGACCCCTTAAAACTCCTAAGAACACCTTACATACACCGTACGAAACCTTAAAACTCCATGATAAACCTAATGAATTCCTCGGAGTCATTTAAACATGGTATGGCAACTTAGAATATCTTACGGCACTGTATGCCACATTAGCAACTTTAAAATCATGTTGGTATAATGTACAACACCTCACAGCTCCAAACAACACCTTAAAGTACCGTACGTAAACTTAAAACTCCAAAATACACCTATTGAATTCGTCCGAGTCCTTTGAACATCGTACGACAGCTTAGGACATTTTACGACTCTGTATGCACATTAGCACCACGTAAAGCACGTTAGTACAACTTAGGACCCCTTAAAACTCCTAAGAACACCTTACATACACCGTACGAAACCTTAAAACTTCATAATAAACCTAATGAATTCCTCGGAGTCATTTAAACATCGTACGGCAACTAAGAATATCTTACGGCTCTGTATGCCACATTAGCAACTTTAAAATCATGTTGGTATAATGTACAACACCTCACAACTCCTAACAACACATTAAAGTACCGTACGTAAACTTAAAACTCCATAATACACCTAATGAATTCGTCCGAGTCCTATGAACATCGTACGACAACTTAGGACATCTTACGACTCTGTATGCACATTAGCACCGTGTAAAGCACGTTAGTACAACTTAGGACCCCTTAAAACTCCTAAGAACACCTTACATACACCGTACGAAACCTTAAAACTCCATAATAAACCTAATGAATTCCTCGGAGTCATTTAAACATCATACGACAACTTAGAATATCTAACGGCTCTGTATGCCACATTTGCAACTTTAAAATCATGTTGGTATAATGTACAACACCTCACAACTCCTAACAACACCTTAAAGTACCGTACGTAAACTTAAAACTCCACAATATACATATTGAATTCGTCCGAGTCCTTTGAACATCGTACGACAACTTAGGACATCTTACGACTCTGTATGCACATTAGCACCATGTAAAGCACGCTAGTACAACTTAGGACCCCTTAAAACTCCTAAGAACACCTTACATACACCGTACGAAACCTTAAAACTCCATAATAAACCTAATGAATTCCTCGGAGTCATTTAAACATGGTATGGCAACTTAGAATATCTTACGGCACTGTATGCCACATTAGCAACTTTAAAATCATGTTGGTATAATGTACAACACCTCACAGCTCCAAACAACACCTTAAAGTACCGTACGTAAACTTAAAACTCCAAAATACACCTATTGAATTCGTCCGAGTCCTTTGAACATCGTACGACAGCTTAGGACATTTTACGACTCTGTATGCACATTAGCACCATGTAAAGCACGTTAGTACAACTTAGGACCCCTTAAAACTCCTAAGAACACCTTACATACACCGTACGAAACCTTAAAACTTCATAATAAACCTAATGAATTCCTCGGAGTCATTTAAACATCGTACGGCAACTAAGAATATCTTACCGCTCTGTATGCCACATTAGCAACTTTAAAATCATGTTGGTATAATGTACAACACCTCACAACTCCTAACAACACATTAAAGTACCGTACGTAAACTTAAAACTCCATAATACACCTAATGAATTCGTCCGAGTCCTATGAACATCGTACGACAACTTAGGACATCTTACGACTCTGTATGCACATTAGCACCGTGTAAAGCACGTTAGTACAACTTAGGACCCCTTAAAACTCCTAAGAACACCTTACATACACCGTACGAAACCTTAAAACTCCATAATAAACCAAATGAATTCCTCGGAGTCATTTAAACATCATACGACAACTTAGAATATCTAACGGCTCTGTATGCCACATTTGCAACTTGTAAATCATGTTGGTATAATGTACAACACCTCACAACTCCTAACAACATCTTAAAGTACCGTACGTAAACTTAAAACTCCATAATATACCTATTGAATTCTTCCGAGTCCTTTGAACATCGTACGACAACTTAGGACATCTTACGACTCTGTATGCACATTAGCACCATGTAAAGCACGTTAGTACAACTTAGGACCCCTTAAAACTCCTAAGAACACCTTACATACACCGTACGAAACCTTAAAACTCCATAATAAACCTAATGAATTCCTCGGAGTCATTTAAACATGGTATGGCAACTTAGAATATCTTACGGCACTGTATGCCACATTAGCAACTTTAAAATCATGTTGGTATAATGTACAACACCTCACAGCTCCAAACAACACCTTAAAGTACCGTACGTAAACTTAAAACTCCAAAATACACCTATTGAATTCGTCCGAGTCCTTTGAACATCGTACGACAGCTTAGGACATTTTACGACTCTGTATGCACATTAGCACCATGTAAAGCACGTTAGTACAACTTAGGACCCCTTAAAACTCCTAAGAACACCTTACAAACACCGTACGAAACCTTAAAACTTCATAATAAACCTAATGAATTCCTCGGAGTCATTTAAACATCGTACGGCAACTAAGAATATCTTACCGCTCTGTATGCCACATTAGCAACTTTAAAATCATGTTGGTATAATGTACAACACCTCACAACTCCTAACAACACATTAAAGTACCGTACGTAAACTTAAAACTCCATAATACACCTAATGAATTCGTCCGAGTCCTATGAACATCGTACGACAACTTAGGACATCTTACGACTCTGTATGCACATTAGCACCGTGTAAAGCACGTTAGTACAACTTAGGACCCCTTAAAACTCCTAAGAACACCTTACATACACCGTACGAAACCTTAAAACTCCATAATAAACCAAATGAATTCCTCGGAGTCATTTAAACATCATACGACAACTTAGAATATCTAACGGCTCTGTATGCCACATTTGCAACTTGTAAATCATGTTGGTATAATGTAGAACACCTCACAACTCCTAACAACACCTTAAAGTACCGTACGTAAACTTAAAACTCCATAATATACCTATTGAATTCGTCCGAGTCCTTTGAACATCGTACGACAACTTAGGACATCTTACGACTCTGTATGCACATTAGCACCATGTAAAGCACGTTAGTACAACTTAGGACCCCTTAAAACTCCTAAGAACACCTTACATACACCGTACGAAACCTTAAAACTCCATAATAAACCTAATGAATTCCTCGGAGTCATTTAAACATGGTATGGCAACTTAGAATATCTTACGGCACTGTATGCCACATTAGCAACTTTAAAATCATGTTGGTATAATGTACAACACCTCACAGCTCCAAACAACACCTTAAAGTACCGTACGTAAACTTAAAACTCCAAAATACACCTATTGAATTCGTCCGAGTCCTTTGAACATCGTACGACAGCTTAGGACATTTTACGACTCTGTATGCACATTAGCACCATGTAAAGCACGTTAGTACAACTTAGGACCCCTTAAAACTCCTAAGAACACCTTACATACACCGTACGAAACCTTAAAACTTCATAATAAACCTAATGAATTCCTCGGAGTCATTTAAACATCGTACGGCAACTAAGAATATCTTACGGCTCTGTATGCCACATTAGCAACTTTAAAATCATGTTGGTATAATGTACAACACCTCACAACTCCTAACAACACATTAAAGTACCGTACGTAAACTTAAAACTCCATAATACACCTAATGAATTCGTCCGAGTCCTATGAACATCGTACGACAACTTAGGACATCTTACGACTCTGTATGCACATTAGCACCGTGTAAAGCACGTTAGTACAACTTAGGACCCCTTAAAACTCCTAAGAACACCTTACATACACCGTACGAAACCTTAAAACTCCATAATAAACCTAATGAATTCCTCGGAGTCATTTAAACATCATACGACAACTTAGAATATCTAACGGCTCTGTATGCCACATTTGCAACTTTAAAATCATGTTGGTATAATGTACAACACCTCACAACTCCTAACAACACCTTAAAGTACCGTACGTAAACTTAAAACTCCATAATACACCTAATGAATTCGTCCGAGTCCTTTGAACATTGTACGGTAGCTTAGGACATCTTACGACTCTGTATGCACATTAGCACCGTGTAAAGCACGTTAGTACAACTTAGGACACATTAAAACTCCTAAGAACACCGTACGAAACCTTAAAACTCCATAATAAACCTAATGAATTCCTAAGTCATTTAAACATCGTACGGCAACTTAGAATATCTTACGGCTCTATATGCCACATTAGCAACTCCAGATTTTCTAGCAGATTTTCTGTATAACATTCCTGTGATTGTATCTTTGATATAATACGAGTAATGTTAGCAGATTTGAGGGTTAGGTTTTTTTTTCGTTATTCAACCATTTAATCGAGCCATATTCTGATTGCTTAGTGGGTCTGTAATTGATCGCGACTATTGTTATAGTTTAGCTAGATCGATACGAATCCCATTAACCTTTTAAGAATTAGTTTGATTAATTGTGTTCTTGGTTCTTTTTACGTGTGCATGGCTATGGATGCGGCTGAAAAGTTGAGCATTGGTGGTGGATTGGCAAGTAAGGTTAAGAATATTGATGGCATTCGTGGTATCTTGAAGAAATCTGCTGATCAAAGTACGAATGAGAAGGGGGCTGATTTGGAAAAGACTTCGAAGGAAGATGGAGCTTCATATGCGCAAACCCTAATCTCGGAGGTGCCAACGAGGAAGGATAAGGTAAACTTCAGATTTGTAGCACCTACAGCGAATCAACATGGTGCTGATGTGGTTTTGTCAAAAGAATCGGTTAAAGGGGTCCAAGAGAAAATGGCTTGCACTTTATACAGATATTTTTTGGGAGATAGGGTTGCGTTTCTGGTCATGGAATATTTTGCTCGTATGAAGTGGAAACGGTTTGGCTTGCAGAAAATCATATTAAACGTAAATGGGTTTTTCTTCTTCAACTTTGAGAATGAGAAAGGAATGATGGATGTTCTTGAGGGTGGTCCTTGGTTAGTTCGCAACAAACCAATCATCTTGAACAAATGGCATGTTTCAGCTCAGTTGAAGAAGGTTGATGTTAAAGCAATTTCTACATGGGTTAAACTTCATAATGTTCCTATTGCTGCATATACTGCTGATGGTTTGAGCATGTTATATTCTACCATTGGAAAGACAATTTTGCTGGATTCGTATACTAATACTATGTGTACGGACATGTGGGGTAGAAGTAGTTATGCCAAGGCTCTATTGGAAATTTCAGCTGAAAAAGACTTTAGGGATAATTTGAATGTTGCTATTCCAGATGTGGATGGGAATGAGTATATTAAGGAGGTCATTGAGGTGGGATATGAATGGCAACCTCCAAAGTGTAATCATTGCGTGACGTTTGGACATAATTCAGATGAGTGTCCTCTTAGCATCCCTAAACCTATGCACATGAAGAGTAAACAGAAACAAGAGGTGGATGCAGATGGATTTACTGAAGTATTGGGGAAGGATGGTGCGAGGAAAAAAGGTATACAAGTCAATAAACAGAAATCCAGGTTTGAGTATAGGCCAGTTAATGTGAAGAAAAAGACGATTACGGGGTCTGATGTTGCGTCTACGTCTAAGGGGCCGGGGATTCGGAATTCTTTTGAGGTGTTATCGTCTGTAGATGAAGGTAGAAGTTCTGGGGATACGGAAGTGGGAGAAGAGGTAACGGAAGTGGCTGATTTTATCACCAAAGGTACTAGTTCATTTTCTGAAGGGGCAAGCACTCCTGGTTTAGAGGTTTCCAATGATTAGTACGGCATGCTGGAACATAAGGGGTTTGAACCAATCCCTTAAACAAAAGGAGGTTCGTCAGATTGTGAAGGAGAGTAAGTTGAGCTTATGTGCCATTTTGGAGTCGCATGTGGACATGGATAATCTTAGTAGTGTGTGTAAGAAAGTATTTAGAAGCTGGGATTGGACCTCAAATGGTGGGCAGTGTAATAAAGGTACTCGCATTATTTTGGGGTGGGACGCAAATGTGTTTGATGTTGGGGTAATTGCTCAAACTGATCAAGTTATGCATGTTCGTGTGATTTTTAAATCTTCTAAACAGATGCTATTTATGTCGACAGTATACGCGGATAATCAATATGTGAAGAAGAGAGATTTATGGAATGATCTGATTCGTCATAGTGTGTTAGTAAAGGATAACCCATGGACGATTATGGGTGACTTTAATTCTGCACTTTTTTTGGAAGACCATAGCATGGGTACGTCTAGGATGGATATCGGTATGCTTGAGTTCAAGGAGTGTTTGGATACTATTCAGGTTTTTGATGTTAAGAGTGTAGGGTTACGGTACACTTGGAATCAAAAACCTAAGAAGGGAATTGGGATCATGAAGAAGATTGATAGAGTTTTGTGTAATACTGCTTTTGTAGATCGTTTTCAGAATGCTTCAGCCATTTTTCAGCCTTTTAGGGTTTTGGATCATAGCCCATGCGTTTTGATGTTTCCTAATGCCACCAAATCTAATCCGAAACCTTTTAAGTTTCCCAATTTTCTGGTCTACAAGAAGGAATTCAGTGATGAGGTTCGCAAGGTGTGGGGCTTTAAGGTTGATGGGGTTAGCCAGTTTCGGGTCGTTAAAAGGTTAAAACTATTGAAGCCTTACATTCGTTCACTTTTATTTAAGCAAGGGAATCTTCATAAGAAGGTGAATGAGTTAAGGAAGGAACTTAATACGGTTCAAATGAACATCAGTCTGAACCCATCGGATCTTGATCTAAGAGGATTAGAGGTTGACATAGCTTCTAGGTTTAAAGAGGCTAGTATTGATGAAGAACGCTTCTTAAAGCAGAAATCTAAAGTTGAGTGGCTTGCTGAGGGTGATAACAATACGGCTTTTTTCCATAAGTCTCTGAAATCTAGAAATCATCGTTCTAGAATTGATGTGATTATGGACGGAGGAGGGTGTATCTATGAAGGGGAAAATGTTCAAAAGGCGTTTGTTACACACTATGAGAACTTCCTTGGAGTCAAGGGTGACATATCCTTGACCCCAACTCCGGATTTGTTCCAGAAGAGGCTGGATTTGGGGATTGCAAATCTTAAGATTAGGCCAATAACGGATGAGGAGGTTAGAAAGGCTATGTTTTCTATTGGGAGGAATAAGTCTCCGGGACCAGATGGGTATACATCTGCGTTTTTCAGTCATGCTTGGCCGATCATTGGTGCTAAAGTTACGGATGCGATTAAAGATTTTTTCAATAAGGGTAAGCTTCTTCAAGAATGGAACCATACCCTCATTGTTCTTATTCCTAAGGTACAATCTCCGTCGTGTATTACTGATTATAGACCTATATCATGTTGCAATGTGTTATTCAAATGCATTAGTAAAATTGTTGCCAACCGGGTTAAGATTGGTTTAGACGGGATAGTGAGTATAAACTAATCAGCCTTTGTGCCGGGGAGAAGGATATCGGACAATATAATGTTAACCCAAGAGCTTATGCATAACTATCATAGGAAGAAGGGCCCGCCTAGGTGTGCTCTTAAGGTGGATATCCAGAAAGCTTATGATACGGTTGACTGGAGTTTTCCGGATCTGATTCTAAGGGGATTTGGGTTTCATCCAAGGATGGTAGGGTGGATTATGATGTGTGTTTCAACTGTTTCGTTTTCGTTGAGTGTTAATGGAAACACATATGGGTATTTTCGGGGAAAACGTGGTCTTAGGCAAGGAGACCCTCTATCCCCGTATCTTGTCACGCTTGTTATGGAGATTCTTACGTTGTTGCTGTATAGAGCATCTAAACTCGATAAATCTTTCAGATTCCATAACAAATGTGAAAAGCAGTGCATTATTAACCTATGTTTTGCTGATGATCTGTTTATCTTCACTAGAGGATGTGGTACGTCGGTTCGAGTTATTATGAGATCTTTGAATGACTTTACTCGTATGTCTGGGTTGGTCCCAAGCACTCCCAAAAGCACTATCTTTTTTTGCAATGTTCCGGATCACACAAGGTTGGCTATTTTGAACATTATACCTTTTGTTGAGGGCTCTCTTCCAGTTAAATATTTGGGAGTCCCTCTTATAGCCTCTAGGCTTAGTTACAAGGATTGCAAAGTGCTTGTTGAAAAAATGGAGGGAAGGATTACGAATTGGAAAAACAAATGGCTTTCGTTTGCAGGGAGAGTGCAACTTATTGGGTCAGTACTATCCGCTTTGTATATTTACTGGGCATCGGTGTTTATATTACCTAAAAGGGTGGTTGCTGACTTGGAAGCTAAGATGCGTCGGTTCCTTTGGTCCCAAGGTTCAGATTCTCAAGGAAAAGCCAAGGTCTCGTGGAAATCTGTTTGCTTACCCAAGACGGAAGGAGGGTTAGGAATGAGGCGAATAGGGGATATGAATACTGCACTTATGTCCCATCATATTTGGAGTTTGCTGTCGAAACGTAAATCCCTTTGGGTGGATTGGATTTATTCTTACAGATTATCTAATTGCCAATTTTGGGAATGTAACATTCCTCAAAATTGCTGTTGGAGCTGGAGGAAAATTTTGATGATCAGACCTATGGTGCGCCAATATTTCTGGTACAAGTTGGGAACGGAACTAATGTATCTGCATGGTCGGATAGATGGTGTGATATTGGGCCGTTATCTACGTTTGTTAACAGAAGAGCTATTTATTGTGCGGGTTTGTCTAGTGATTCAAAGGTGGCTGATATTGTGAGGAATGGGAACTGGGTGTGGCCTGAGGCTTGGTATGATGTTTACCCGGTTCTGAGTAATATTGAGTGTGTAACCCTCAATCCTGACGCCAGTGATAAACTCTGTTGGAAGGATGGGGACGTTTGCTTGAACTACACGCCAAGTTCTGTTTGGGAGTCTATTCGCCATAGAAGTGTGGAGGTGAGTTGGGTGGATATAGTGTGGTTTTCACAATGTATTCCACGTCATGCGTTTCTACTATGGTTAGTCCTAAAGGCTAAACTTCAAACTCAGGACAAAATCTTGAGATGGAGGTCGAGAGACAATGGCAATATGAATATGATGTGTTGTGTATTATGTTTCGCTACCTTCGATTCCCATGAGCATCTATTCTTTGAATGTAAATATTCTTCTGAGGTATGGGATCGTGTAAAGGTTAGAGCTGGTATGCATAGTGTTACGGTTGAGTGGAGAGAGATAGTTACATGGCTTTGTGATAATGCAAGGTCTAAGACTATCTCAAGTGTTGTGAGCAAACTAATAGTGGCTGGATCAGTGTATTATATATGGCAAGAGAGATGCAATAGATTGTTCAATAACCATACAAGGACGCCTGATGTTCTTGCTAATATCATCTTGGATACGGTTCGATATAGGCTTATGGGCCTAAGGATAAAGCAAACGGATCAAACGAAGCAAGTGCTTGCTGATTGGAACATTCACATAAGCTTGGGAAGACCGGGTGATGGCTAGGAGAAAGGAAGTTATAATCAATATAACTAGTTGGTAGTCTAGTAAAGTAAACATTGTTTTTATGTTTTATTTGGTGTTTTTCGTTATTTTTCTTTGGATTACATTCTAGGGTATGCCCCAAGAATGAACTAGTGTAGACTCTCTACGCTACTTGTTTTGTTTGATTGTGAATATATAAGTCGCCGGGTGAATCCCTTTACCCAAAAAAAAGTCATGTTGGTATAATGTACAATACCTCACAGCTCCTAAAACACCTTAAAGTACCGTACGTAAACATAAAACTCCATAATACACCTATTGAATTCGTCCGAGTCCTTTGAACATCGTACGACAACTTAGGACATCTTACGACTCTGTATGCACATTAGCACCATGTTAAGCACGTAAGTACAACTTAGGACCCCTTAAAACTCCTAAGAACACCTTACATACACCGTACGAAACCTTAAAACTCCATAATAAACCTAATGAATTCCTCGGAGTCATTTAAACATCGTACGACAACTTAGAATATCTTACGGCTCTGTAAGCCACATTAGCAAATTTAAAATCATGTTGGTATAATGTACAACACCTCACAGCTCCAAACAACACCTTAAAGTACCGTACGTAAACTTAAAACTCCAAAATACACCTATTGAATTCGTCCGAGTTGTTTGAACATCGTACGACAGCTTAGGACATCTTATGACTCTGTATGCACATTAGCAGCATGTAAAGCACGTTAGTACAAATTAGGACCCCTTAAAACTCCTAAGAACACCTTACATACACCGTACGAAACCTTAAAACTCCATAATAAAGCTAATGAATTACTCGGAGTCATTTAAACATCGTACGGCAACTTAGAATATTTTACGGCTCTGTATGCCACATTAGCAACTTTAAAATCATGTTGGTATAATGTACAACACCTCACAACACCTAACAACACCTTAAAGTACCGTACGTAAACTTAAAACTCCATAATACACGTAATGAATTCGTCCGAATCCTTTGAACATCGTACGGTATCTTAGGACATCTTACGACTCTATATGCACATTAGCACCGTGTAAAGCATGTAAGTACAACTTAGGACGCCTTAAAACTCCTTAGAACACCTTACAACACCGTAAGAAACCTTAAAACTCCATAATAAACCTAATGAATTCCTCAGAGTCATTTAAACATCGTACGGCAACTTAGAACATCTTACGGCTCTGTATGCCACATTAGCAACTTTAAAATCATGTTGGTATAATGTACAAAACCTCACAACTCCTAACAACACCTTAAAGTACCGTACGTAAACTTAAAACTCCATAATACACCTAATGAATTCGTCCGAGTCCTTTGAACATCGTACGGCAACTTAGGACATCTTACGACTCTGTATGCATATTAGCACCATGTAAAGCACGTTAGTACAACTTAGGACGCATTAAAACTCCTAAGAAAAGCTTACATACACCGTACGAAACCTTAAAACTCCATAATAAACCTAATGAATTCCTCGGAGTCATTTAAACATCATACGACAACTTAGAATATCTAACGGCTCTGTATGCCACATTAGCAACTTTAAAATCATGTTGGTATAATGTACAACACCTCACAGCTCCTAACAACACCTTAAAGTACCGTACGTAAACTTAAAACTCCAAAATACACCTATTGAATTCGTCCGAGTCCTTTGAACATCGTACGACAGCTTAGGACATCTTACGACTCTATATGCACATTAGCACCGTGTAAAGCATGTAAGTACAACTTAGGACGCCTTAAAACTCCTTAGAACACCTTACAACACCGTAAGAAACCTTAAAACTCCATAATAAACCTAATGAATTCCTCGGAGTCATTTAAACATCGTACGGCAACTTAGAATATCTTACGGCTCTGTATGCCACATTAGCAACTTTAAAATCATGTTGGTGTAATGTACAACACCTCACAGCTCCAAACAACACCTTAAAGTTCCGTACGTAAACTTAAAACTCCAAAATACACCTATTGAATTCGTCCGAGTCCTTTGAACATCGTACGACAGCTTAGGACATCTTACGACTCTGTATGCACATTAGCACCATGTAAAGCACGTTAGTACAACTTAGGACCCCTTAAAACTCCTAAGAACACCTTACATACACCGTACGAAACCTTAAAACTCCATAATAAACCTAATGAATTCCTCGGAGTCATTTAAACATCGTACGGCAACTTAGAATATCTTACAGCTCTGTATGCCACATTAGCAACTTTAAAATCATGTTGGTATAATGTACAACACCTCACAACTCCTAACAACACCTTAAAGTACCGTACGTAAACTTAAAACTCCATAATACACCTAATGAATTCGTCCGAGTCCTATGAACATCGTACGACAACTTAGGACATCTTACGACTCTGTATGCATATTAGCACCATGTAAAGCACGTTAGTACAACTTTGGACGAATTAAAACTCCTAAGAACACCTTACAACACCGTACGAAACCTTAAAACTCCATAATAAACCTAATGAATTCCTCAGAGTCATTTAAACATCGTACGGCAACTTAGAACATCTTACGGCTCTGTATGCCACATTAGCAACTTTAAAATCATGTTGGTATAATGTACAAAACCTCACAACTCCTAACAACACCTTAAAGTACCGTACGTAAACTTAAAACTCTATAATACACCTAATGAATTCGTCCGAGTCCTTTGAACATCGTACGGCAACTTAGGACATCTTACGACTCTGTATGCATATTAGCACCATGTAAAGCACGTTAGTACAACTTAGGACGCATTAAAACTCCTAAGAAAACCTTACATACACCGTACGAAACCTTAAAACTCCATAATAAACCTAATGAATTCCTCGGAGTCATTTAAACATCATACGACAACTTAGAATATCTAACGGCTCTGTATGCCACATTAGCAACTTTAAAATCATGTTGGTATAATGTACAACACCTCACAGCTCCTAACAACACCTTAAAGTACCGTACGTAAACTTAAAACTCCAAAATACACCTATTGAATTCGTCCGAGTCCTTTGAACATCGTACGACAATTTAGGACATCTTACGACTCTGTATGCACATTAGCACCATGTAAAGCACGTTAGTACAACTTAGGACGCTTTAAAACACCTAAGAACACCTTACATACACCGTACGAAACCTTAAAACTCCATAATAAACCTAATGAATTCCTCGGAGTCATTTAAACATCGTACGGCAACTTAGAATATCTTACAGCTCTGTATGCCACATTAGCAACTTTAAAATCGTGTTGGCATAATGTACAACACCTCACAGCTCCTAAAACACCTTAAAGTACCGTACGTAAACATAAAACTCCATAATACACCTATTGAATTCGTCCGAGTCCTTTGAACATCGTACGACAACTTAGGACATCTTACGACTCTGTATGCACATTAGCACCATGTTAAGCACGTTAGTACAACTTAGGACCCCTTAAAACTCCTAAGAACACCTTACATACACCGTACGAAACCTTAAAACTCCATAATAAACCTAATGAATTCCTCGGAGTCATTTAAACATCGTACGTCAACTTAGAATAACTTACGGCTCTGTAAGCCACATTAGCAAATTTAAAATCATGTTGGTATAATGTACAACACCTTAAAGTACCGTACGTAAACTTAAAACTCCAAAATACACCTATTGAATTCGTCCGAGTTGTTTGAACATCGTATGACAGCTTAGGACATCTTATGACTCTGTATGCACATTAGCACCATGTAAAGCACGTTAGTACAAATTAGGACCCCTTAAAACTCCTAAGAACACCTTACATACACCGTACGAATCCTTAAAACTCCATAATAAAGCTAATGAATTACTCGGAGTCATTTAAACATCGTACGACAACTTAGAATATCTTACGGCTCTGTATGCCACATTAGCAACTTTAAAATCATGTTGGTATAATGTACAACACCTCACAACTCCTAACAACACCTTAAAGTACCGTACGTACACTTAAAACTCCATAATACACCTAATGAATTCGTCCGAGTCCTATGAACATCGTACGACAACTTAGGACATCTTACGACTCTGTATGCATAGTAGCACCATGTAAAGCACGTTAGTACAACTTTGGACGAATTAAAACTCCTAAGAACACCTTACAACACCGTACGAAACCTTAAAACTCCATAATAAACCTAATGAATTCCTCAGAGTCATTTAAACATCGTACGGCAACCTAAAACATCTTACGGCTCTGTATGCCACATTAGCAACTTTAAAATCATGTTGGTATAATGTACAAAACCTCACAACTCCTAACAACACCTTAAAGTACCGTACGTAAACTTAAAACTCCATAATACACCTAATGAATTCGTCCGAGTCCTTTGAACATCGTACGGCAACTTAGGACATCTTACGACTCTGTATGCACATTAGCACCATGTAAAGCACGTTAGTACAACTTAGGACGCTTTAAAACACCTAAGAACACCTTACATACACCGTACGAAACCTTAAAACTCCATAATAAACCTAATGAATTCCTCGGAGTCATTTAAACATCGTACGGCAACTTAGAATATCTTACAGCTCTGTATGCCACATTAGCAACTTTAAAATCGTGTTGGCATAATGTAAAACACCTCACAGCTCCTAAAACACCTTAAAGTACCGTACGTAAACATAAAACTCCATAATACACCTATTGAATTCGTCCGAATCCTTTGAACATCGTACGGTATCTTAGGACATCTTACGACTCTATATGCACATTAGCACCGTGTAAAGCATGTAAGTACAACTTAGGACGCCTTAAAACTCCTTAGAACACCTTACAACACCGTAAGAAACCTTAAAAATCCATAATACACCTAATGAATTCGTCCGAGTCTTTTGAACATCGTACGACAGCTTAGGACATCTTACGACTCTGTATGCACATTAGCACCGTGCAAAGCACGTTAGTACAACTTAGGACGCCTTAAAACTCCTAAGAACACCTTACAACACCGTACGAAATCTTAAACTCCATAATAAACCTAATGAATTCCTCGGAGTCAATTAAACATCGTACGGCAACTTAGAATATCTTACGGCTCTGTATGCCACATTAGCAACTTTAAAATCATGTTGGTATAATGTACAACACCTCACAGCTCCTAACAACACCTTAAAGTACCGTACGTAAACTTAAAACTCCAAAATACACCTATTGAATTCGTCCGAGTCCTTTGAACATCGTACGACAATTTAGGACATCTTACGACTCTGTATGCACATTAGCACCATGTAAAGCACGTTAGTACAACTTAGGACGCTTTAAAACACCTAAGAACACCTTACATACACCGTACGAAACCTTAAAACTCCATAATAAACCTAATGAATTCCTCGGAGTCATTTAAACATCGTACGACAACTTAGAATATCTTACAGCTCTGTATGCCACATTAGCAACTTTAAAATCATGTTGGTATAATGTACAACACCTCACAACTCCTAACAACACCTTAAAGTACCGTACGTACACTTAAAACTCCAAAATACACCTATTGAATTCGTCCGAGTCCTTTGAATATCGTACGACAATTTAGGACATCTTACGACTCTGTATGTACATTAGCACCATGTAAAGCACGTTAGTACAACTTAGGACGCTTTAAAACACCTAAGAACACCTTACATACACCGTACGAAACCTTAAAACTCCATAATAAACCTATTGAATTCCTCGGAGTCATTTAAACATCGTACGGCAACTTAGAATATCTTACAGCTCTGTATGCCACATTAGCAAATTTAAAATCATGTTGGTATAATGTACAACACCTCACAGCTCCAAACAACACCTTAAAGTACCGTACGTAAACTTAAAACTCCAAAATAGACCTATTGAATTCGTCCGAGTCGTTTGAACATCGTACGACAGCTTAGGACATCTTACGACTCTGTATGCACATTAGCACCATGTAAAGCACGTTAGTACAAATTAGGACCCCTTAAAACTCCTAAGAACACCTTACATACACCGTACGAAACCTTAAAACTCCATAATAAAGCTAATGAATTCCTCGGAGTCATTTAAACATCGTACGACAACTTAGAATATCTTACGGCTCTGTATGCCACATTAGCAACTTTAAAATCATGTTGGTATAATATACAACACCTCACAACTCCTAACAACACCTTAAAGTACCGTACTTAAACTTAAAACTCCATAATACACCTAATGAATTCGTCTGAGTCCTATGAACATCGTACGACAACTTAGGACATCTTACGACTCTATATGCACATTAGCACCGTGTAAAGCATGTAAGTACAACTTAGGACGCCTTAAAACTCCTTAGAACACCTTACAACACTGTACGAAACCTTAAAACTCCATAATAAACCTAATGAATTCCTCGGAGTCATTTAAACATCGTACGGTAACTTAGAATATCTTACGGCTCTGTATGCCACATTAGCAACTTTAAAATCATGTTGGTGTAATGTACAACACCTCACAGCTCCAAACAACACCTTAAAGTTCCGTATGTAAACTTAAAACTCCAAAATACACCTACTGAATTCGTCCGAGTCCTTTGAACATCGTACGACAGCTTAAGACATCTTACGACTCTGTATGCACATTAGCACCATGTAAAGCACGTTAGTACAACTTAGGACCCCTTAAAACTCCTAAGAACACCTTACATACACCGTACGAAACCTTAAAACTGCATAATAAAGCTAATGAATTCCTCGGAGTCATTTAAACATCGTACGACAATTTAGAATATCTTACGGCTCTGTATGCCACATTAGCAACTTTAAAATCATGTTGGTATAATATACAACACCTCACAACTCCTAACAACACCTTAAAGTACCGTACTTAAACTTAAAACTCCATAATACACCTAATGAATTCGTCCGAGTACTATGAACATCGTACGACAACTTAGGACATCTTACGACTCTGTATGCATATTAGCACCATGTAAAGCACGTTAGTACAACTTTGGACGAATTAAAACTCCTAAGAACACCTTACATACACCGAACGAAACCTTAAAACTCCAGTTTATTACAAACTGCCCGAATTGAGTCCTTTGGAAGCACAACATCAAATCCCTGCTTCGATTCGACATTCACCATATACCTAAAATTATGTTTTGTTCCCAAATTATCCGAATCAACTCCAATTTTTTTAGCCATATCCGCATAGGAGTGAACAGTGTTACTCGCATGTATCCCATTAGTAGTAGCAACACTAGTCTTTTCAACCTTGGCTGAATCAAAATTACCACCATTATCCCTATCCCCAGTAGACGGGTCAATCTTAGCCATGTCAATAATTCTAGTCGTGTCAAGCTTATCAACTTTCCTAGCCATTTCAATAACTCTAGCCGTGTCAACATTTGCGGCCGTATCAACATGTATAGCCGGGTCAATAGGACTAGCCGTGTGAACATGTGTAGCCGGGTCATTATAACTAGCCGTGTGAACATGTGTAGCCGGGTCATTAGCCGTGTGAACATGTGTAGCCGGGTCATTATAACTAGCCGTGTCGACATTGGAACTAGCCGTGTCAACATGTATAGCCGGGTCAGTATTTCTAGCCGTGTCAAGAGCATTATCCTTAGCCGTATGAGCACTCTTAGCCGGGTCACTATTTCTAGTCGTGATTAGTAATTGACCTGGAAACATCACCTTTATTATTCCAGGTACCACGACGAGGTAAAATTTCAACACTACCCACTTTATTCTTCACCATATTCGATAGTTTTAGACCATGCATACGTGAAGGGAGATCAGACGACACAAACAAAACCTGAACTGTAACCTCAAACACCTTAAAAGGTTAATAGGATTCGAATCAATCAAGCTAACCTAATACAAATTAGGCGCGATTAATCTCAGACCCAGTAAGCAATCAGAGATTCAAGATTACAGATAAGTTTTCGCCCGATGAAAACAATACAGAAATGTTAAAAACCCTAAAAGATGCGGCTGCCCTTGCTAACAATGCTCGTACCACAAAAAGCGATCACAGGATTGTTACACAAATTACACACACACAATTAAGATAAGAAACATAAACACAAGAACAAACGAACGGAAAATAATCGAAAACGAGTGAATATTTTCCAGAAAACCCTAATCGCCCTAATCGCCCATCTTTTCGTGTTGTCTCTACTATCACTACCGTATGTAAACTTAAAACTCCATAATACACCTAATGAATACGTCCGAGTCCTATGAACATCGTTCGACAACTTAGGACCTCTTACGACTCTGTAAGCATATTAGCACCATGTAAAGCACGTTAGTACAACTTAGGACACATTAAAACTCCTAAGAACACCTTACAACACCGTACGAAACCTTAAAACTCCATAATAAACCTAATGAATTCCTCAGAGTCATTTAAACATCATACGGCAACTTAGAATATCTAACGGCTCTGTATGCCACATTAGCAACTTTAAAATCATGTTGGTATAATGTACAACACCTCACAACTCCTAACAACACCTTAAAGTACCGTACGTAAACTTAAAACTCCATAATACACCTAATGAATTCGTCCGAGTCCTTTGACATCGTACGACAAGTTAGGACATCTTACGACTCTGTATGCACATTAGCACCATGAAAAGCACGTTAGTACAACTTAGGACCCCTTAAAACTCCTAAGAACACCTTACATACACCGTACGAAACCTTAAAACTCCATAATAAACCTAATGAATTCATCGTAGTCATTTAAACATCGTACGGGAACTTAGAATATCTTACGGCTCTGTATGCCACATTAGCAACTTTAAAATCATGTTGGTATAATGTACAACACCTCACAACTCCTAACAACACCTTAAAGTACCGTACGTAAACTTAAAACTCCATAATACACCTAATGAATTCGTCCGAGTCCTATGAACATCGTACGACAACTTAGGACATCTTACGACCTTGTATGCATATTAGCACCATGTAAAGAACGTTAGTACAACTTAAGACGCATTAAAACTCCTAAGAACACCTTACAACACCGTACGAAACCTTAAAACTCCATAATAAACCTAATGAATTCCTCGGAGTCATTTAAACATTTTACGACAACTTAGAATATCTTACGGCTCTGTATGCCACATTAGCAGCTTTAAAATCGTGTTGGCATAATGTACAACACCTCACAGCTCCTAACAACACCTTAAAGTACCGTACGTAAATTTAAAACTCCAAAATACACCTAATGAATTCGTCCGAGTCCTTTAAACATCGTACGACAACTTAGGACATCTTACGACTCTGTATGCAAATTAGCACCATGTAAAGCACGTTAGTATAACTTAGGACGCTTTAAAACTCCTAAGAACACCTTACATACACCGTACGAAACCTTAAAACTCCATAATAAACCTAATGAATTCCTCGGAGTCATTTAAACATCGTACGGCAACTTAGAATATCTTACGGCTCTGTATGCCACAATAGCAACTTTAAAATCATGTTGGTATAATGTACAACACCTCACAACTCCTAACAACACCTTAAAGTACCGTACGTAAACTTAAAACTCCATAATACACGTAATGAATTCGTCCGAATCCTTTGAACTTCGTACGGCAGCTTAGGACATCTTACAACTCTATATGCACATTAGCACCGTGTAAAGCATGTAAGTACAACTTAGGACGCCTTAAAACTCCTTAGAACACCTTACAACACCGTAAGAAACCTTAAAACACCATAATAAACCTAATGAATTCCTCGGAGTCATTTAAACATCGTACGGCAACTTAGAATATCTTACGGCTCTATATGCCACATTAGCAACTTAAAAATCATGTTGGTGTAATGTACAACACCTCACAGCTCCAAACAACACCTTAAAGTTCCGTACGTAAACTTAAAACTCCAAAATACACCTATTGAATTCGTCCGAGACCTTTGAACATCGTACGTCAGCTTAGGACATCTTACGACTCTGTATGCACATTAGCACCATGTAAAGCACGTTAGTACAACTTAGGACCCCTTAAAACTCCTAAGAACACCTTACATACACCGTACGAAACCTTAAAACTCCATAATAAAGCTAATGAATTCCTCGGAGTCATTTAAACATCGTACGACAACTTAGAATATCTTACGGCTCTGTATGCCACATTACCAACTTTAAAATCATGTTGGTATAATGTACAACACCTCACAGCTCCAAACAACACCTTAAAGTACCGTACGTAAACTTAAAACTCCAAAATACACCTACTGAATTCGTCCGAGTCGTTTGAACATCGTACGACAGCTTAGGACATCTTACGACTCTGTATGCATATAGCACCATGTAAAGCACGTTAGTACAACTTAGGAAGCATTAAAACTCCTAAGAAAACCTTACATACACCGTACGAAACCTTAAAACTCTATAATAAACCTAATGAATTCCTCAGAGTCATTTAAACATCGTACGGTAACTTAGAATATCTTACGGCTCTGTATGCCACATTAGCAACTTTAAAATCATGTTGGTATAATGTACAAAACCTCACAACTCCTAACAACACCTTAAAGTACCGTACGTAAACTTAAAACTCCAAAATACACCTATTGAATTCGTCCGAGTCCTATGAACATCGTACGGCAGCTTAGGACATCTTATGAATCTGTATGCACATTAGCACCGTGTAAAGCACGTTAGTACAACTTAGGAAGCATTAAAACTCCTAAGAAAACCTTACATACACCGTACGAAACCTTAAAACTCTATAATAAACCTAATGAATTCCTCGGAGTCATTTAAACATCATACGACAACTTAGAATATCAACGGCTCTGTATGCCACATTTGAAACTTTAAAATCATGTTGGTATAATGTACAACACCTCACAACTCCTAACAACACATTAAAGTACCGTACGTAAACTTAAAACTCCAAAATACACCTATTGAATTCGTCCGAGTCCTATGAACATCGTACGGCAGCTTAGGACATCTTATGAATCTGTATGCACATTAGCACCGTGTAAAGCACGTTAGTACAACTTAGGACGCCTTAAAACTCCTAAGAACACCTTACAACACCGTACGAAACCTTAAAACTCCATAATAAACCTAATGAATTCCTCAGAGTCATTTAAACATCGTACGACAACTTAGAATATCTAACGGCTCTGTATGCCACATTAGCAACTTTAAAATCATGTTGGTATAATGTACAACACCTCACAACTTCTAACAACACCTTAAAGTACCGTACGTAAACTTAAAACTCCATAATACACCTAATGAATTCATCCGAGTCCTATGAACATCGTACGGCAGCTTAGGACATCTTACGACTGTATGCATATTAGCACCATGTAAAGCACGTTTGTTCAACTTTGGACGCATTAAAACTCCTGAGAACACCTTACAACACCGTACGAAACCTTAAAACTCCATAATAAACATAATGAATTCCTCGGAGTCAATTAAACATCGTACGACAACTTAGAATATCTTACGGCTCTGTATGCCACATTAGCAACTTTAAAATTGTGTTGGCATAATGTACAAACACCTCACAGCTCCTAACAACACCTTAAAGTACCGTACGTAAACTTAAAACTCCAAAATACACCTAATGAATTCGTCTGAGTCCTTTAAACATCGTACGACAACTTAGGACATCTTACGACTCTATATGCACATTAGCAACATGTGAAGCATGTTAGTATAACTTAGGACGCTTTAAAACTCCTAAGAACACCTTACAACACCGTACGAAACCATAAAACTCAAAAATAAAGCTAATGAATTCGTCGGAGTCATGTAAACATCGTACGGCAACTTAGAATATCTTACGGCTCTGTATGCCACATTAGCAACTTTAAAATCATGTTGGTATAATTTACAACACCTCACAACTCCTAACAACACCTTAAAGTACCGTACGTAAACTTAAAACTCCATAATACACCTAATGAATTCGTCTGAGTCCTTTGACATCGTACGACAACTTAGGACATCTTACGACTCTGTATGCACATTAGCACCATGTAAAGCACGTTAGTTCAACTTAGGACCCCTTAAAACTCCTAAGAACACCTTACATACACCGTACGAAACCTTAAAACTCCATAATAAACCTAATGAATTCATCAGAGTCATTTAAACATTGTACGGGAACTTAGAATATCTTACGGCTCTGTATGCCACATTAGCAACTTTAAATCATGTTGGTATAATGTACAACACCTCACAACTCCTAACAACACCTTTAAGTACCGTATGTATACTTAAAACTCCATAATACACCTAATGAATACGTCCGAGTCCTAGGAACATCGTACGACAACTTAGGACATCTTACGACTCTGTATGCAAATTAGCACCATGTAAAGCACGTTAGTATAACTTAGGACGCTTTAAAACTCCTAAGAACACCTTACACCACCGTACGAAACCTTAAAACTCCATAATAAAGCTAATGAATTCGTCGGAGTCATTTAAACATCATACGGCAACTTAGAATATCTAACGGTTCTGTATGCCACATTAGCAACTTTAAAATCATGTTGGTATAATGTACAACACTTCACAACTCCTAACAACACCTTAAAGAACCGTACGTAAACTTAAAACTCCATAATACACCTAATGAATTCGTCCGAGTCCTTTGACATCGTACGCCAAGTTAGGACATCTTACGACTCTGTATGCACATTAGCACCATGTAAAGCACGTTAGTACAACTTAGGACCCCTTAAAACTCCTAGGAACACCTTACATACACCGTACGAAACCTTAAAACTCCATAATAAACCTAATGAATTCATCGGAGTCATTTAAACATCGTACGGGAACTTAGAATATCTTACGGCTCTGTATGCCACATTAGCAACTTTAAAATCGTGTTGGCATAATGTACAACACCTCACAGCTCCTAACAACACCTTAAAGTACCGTACGTAAACTTAAAACTCCATAATACACCTAATGAATTCGTCCGAGTCCTTTGACATCGTACGACAAGTTAGGACATCTTACGACTCTGTATGCACATTAGCACCATGTAAAGCACGTTAGTACAACTTAGGACCCCTTAAAACTCCTAACAACACCTTACATACACCGTACGAAACCTTAAAACTCCATAATAAACCTAATGAATTCATCGGAGTCATTTAAACATCGTACGCGAGCTTAGAATATCTTACGGCTCTGTATGCCACATTAGCAACTTTAAAATCATGTTGGTATAATGTACAACACCTCACAACTCCTAACAACACCTTTAAGTACCGTATGTATACTTAAAACTCCATAAGACACCTAATGAATACGTCCGAGTCCTATAAACATCGTACGACAACTTAGGACATCTTACGACTGTGTATGCAAATTAGCACCATGTAAAGCACGTTAGTATAACTTAGGACGCTTTAAAACTCCTAAGAACACCTTACACCACCGTAAGAAACCTTAAAACTCCATAATAAAGCTAATGAATTCGTCGGAGTCATTTAAACATCATACGGCAACTTAGAATATCTAACGGCTCTGTATGCCACATTAGCAACTTTAAAATCATGTTGGTATAATGTACAACACCTCACAACTCCTAACAACACCTTAAAGAACCGTACGTAAACTTAAAACTCCATAATACACCTAATGAATTCGTCCGAGTCCTTTGACATCGTACGCCAAGTTAGGACATCTTACGACTCTGTATGCACATTAGCACCATGTAAAGCACGTTAGTACAACTTAGGACCCCTTAAAACTCCTAGGAACACCTTACATACACTGTACGAAACCTTAACACTCCATAATAAACCTAATGAATTCATCGGAGTCATTTAAACATCGTACGGGAACTTAGAATATCTTACGACTCTGTATGCCACATTAGCAACTTTAAAATCATGTTGGTATAATGTACAACACCTCACAACTCCTAACAACACCTAATGAATACGTCCGAGTCCTATGAACATCGTACGACAACTTAGGACATCTTACGACTCTGTATGCAAATTAGCACCATGTAAAGCACGTTAGTATAACTTAGGACGCTTTAAAACTCCTAAGAACACCTTACACCACCGTACGAAACCTTAAAACTCCATAATAAAGCTAATGAATTCGTCGGAGTCATTTAAACATCGTACGACAACTTAGAATATCTTACGGCTCTGTATGCCACATTAGCAACTTTAAAATCATGTTGGTATAATGTACAACACCTCACAACTCCTAACAACTCCTTAAAGTACCGTACGTAAACTTAAAACTCCATAATACACCTAATGAATTCGTCGGAGTCCTTTGACATCGTACGATAACTTAGGACATCTTACGACTCTGTATGCACATTAGCACCATGTAAAGCACGTTAGTTCAACTTAGGACCCCTTAAAACTCCTAAGAAAACCTTACATACACCGTACGAAACCTTAAAACTCCATAATAAACCTAATGAATTCCTCGGAGTCATTTAAACATCATACGACAACTTAGAATATCTAACGGCTCTGTATGCCACATTAGCAACTTTAAAATCATGTTGGTATAATGTACAACACCTCAAAACTCCTAACAACACCTTAAAGTACCGTACGTAAACTTAAAACTCCATAATATACCTAATGAATTCGTCCGAGTCCTATGAACATCGTACGACAACTTAGGACATCTTACGACTATGTATGCAAATTAGCACCATGTAAAGCACGTTAGTATAACTTAGGACGCTTTAAAACTCCTAAGAACACCTTACACCACCGTACGAAACCTTAAAACTCCATAATAAAGCTAATGAAATTCGTCGGAGTCATTTAAACATCGTACGGTGTAAAACCCTAAATTTTGACGTAAGTATATGTCGATAATGGGCGGGTGTTCATGTAAATAGCACGTTGAATAAAGAGTCCTAATCTATATTGATAAACCCTAGGGGTGATAGAGGACTTAAAATGAAGAACGTGGGCGAAAACGGAACTCAAATCGGAGTTATAACGAAGCGGGAAATGCGAAAACACCCGAGGAATGCCCGAAAACTTGTTTCGAGCATATCTTGACTTAGAAGAAGAGTTACGGAGCCCATAATATATTAATTCCACGTGTTTCGACGAGAGGAATCTGAAAATGTGGGTTACGCGGTCCGCGTATCAAGGGGTAGTCCCCTGCGCGTATCGCGTAGGACCTGTCGGGTGGAAAACAGTTGGCAGCCACTCACCATCTACGCGATACGCGCAGATGGTGCATGTGGGCTGCGCGTATCGCCTGGAACAGCCCAGGCAGCCTATAAAAGGGGGTGCAACCCCCCTTCACTTGTGCTCAAACCCCTCTCTCTCTCTAGAACTTTTTAGAGAGAGAAACCAGTCCGTTTTGTTGCGGAATCGCGCCTCGAGTGCGGTACCCTGCGTCGTGACGTTCCTTCGAGTCTCGGGCGCGTGTAGATCGCTTGGCGTGCGTCGAGGTTCTGTCCGAGTGAAGAACGGTGATCATCAAGGTGTTGCGCAATTGAAGATCGGTGATCGACGAGGTAAATGGTCTTTCATTCTCGATTAGTTTAGGATGGGAATCGGGTTGGGAACCCGAGGGGAATGCGGGGTGAAGATACCCGCATAGCACAAGGGACGTGCTAGGGGAAATAGTTGCGGGATTAAACACCCGCAACTAGCGGGTAGATTACCCGGGAAGGGTACGGGTTGAATATCCGTACCCTAGGGGTATGATATCCGTTGTGAACGGGTAACGTATCTCGGTAGGATTCGTTTAGATTCTTGAGGTTCAGGATTTGGTAAGTTTAGGTGGCAACTATTCGTATCTAGTCGTATGCTTCGCTAGTTATGCCCTAGGACTTACATAGTCTTAGGAATTGTTATTTATAACGTTGTGATATCGCGTTATAGGTGGATTATAGCTATTGAGATCGATTGTCGATATAGCTATTTGTGTGATCGTGAAGATATCCATTTGGATTGATTGTTGGGATTAGATCAAGGACCGAAGCTAGTTGTGAGCTTGTTGTGATCTTGTTGAGGTGAGTTCATACACTTAAACTCTTTTGAAATGATTGTATGTTTTACAAAACTGGATGTGTTGCTTAAACCTGTTTTGGTTGCAAATGATTGTGAGTTTTTGTATAAACTCTTTTGGATTGGTTGGGTTCTTAAACTGTGGTTTTTGAACGGTTGGCTAGCATTCTACGGTAAATATCGGGCAATACCACTTCAGTTATAGGGTGACGCGGTAAACTCGATGAAGGGTATATGCATATATTCTGCTCCAGCGCAGACGTGCCTGACGGAGTTGTTGAGGGGTTTATCGTATTGTCTGTGTATATTTATCTGATGATGCTAGTATGTTTATGAAATGCTTGTAAGTGATGGAGTTAGTGGTAACTCTTTGATCAATGGAGCTTGGCAACTCGTTGATCAAGGTTTTTACAAGTATTTGGTTGAATGTTTGAAATGTTTTGTAAAATGTTTTATTATGAACTCACCAGCGTAAGCTGACCCTTTCTTTTAAAACTTTTTGGCACACATCCTAGGTGCCGTGTGATGCAGGAAAGCACTGTTGAGGCTAGAGCAGGTAGAGGGCTTGCGGGCTTAGAAGATAGACGCTCTGGACCTAGAATAGTTGCTAGCTTTAGTTTGTTAATGTTATGTATCATACAAACAATCGTCGTTTTGTAATCAATGTATTGTATATATGAAGTTTAATGTATGCACAACTTTAAGTTTTAAGCTGTGTGTATGTATGTTTGTTGATTCCGCTGCGTTGCTCCTGATATCCATTCGTCACTCGCGATAACCCCCGGGCACCTGGGACCGCCCGCCGCATTGGGGTTGTGACAGGCTTGGTATCAGAGCCGTAGTTTAAGCGAACTAGGTACAAGCTTAGTATCTAGACTTAAACTAAGATAAGATAGGATAAGTGCCCGCATAGGTGTATAGAAGTTGCCTTTTTTGGAAAGGGAAATGGGTTTTGGTATGAACGTGGCGGAGAATGGCTAAGAACACGATCAGCGCGGTAAATAAATAATTGCAACTGGCCACTGTCATTATTTGTTTACAAGCACTATATTGTTCTTAATCATGGTCCATCATGTGAATGCTGACTCCCTGCTCTCTTTTGTAGGTACAGTTATGGCTAGAAAGAAAGGTAGTGGTAGACGTCCTCCTCCGAGAAGAAGTTCTAGGATTAACACGAATAAAGAAACTGATAACACTGAGACTATCGAGAATCATGATAATGACGGAGAGGAAGTTATCATGACGGAAACCCAGTTTAATTCGGCGGTTGCTGATCAAGTCTCCAAGGTACTGGAAACCACGTTGCCTAGGATCATAGACTCTGCACTGCAAAGGAGAACAAATGAAGAGAATCGTGGAGGCAGTGGTGGTACCGGAGGCAGTGGTGGCACGGGAAGTGGTGGCGATGCCAGAGGCGATGGTGGTACTGGTGGAAACGATGGTGGAAGAATCCCCAAGCGAGGTTGTTTGTATAAAGGTTTTAAGGATTGTACTCCTAAACCCTTCAGTGGAAAAGGTGGTGCCATAGCGACGTATAATTGGATTTCTGCGATGGAAGCTGTGATTAACATCAGCGAGTGCCGTGATGATCAAGCGGTTAAGTATGCTGCTCATTCTTTCGAGGAAGAAGCTATGCATTGGTGGAAGACGATAGTCCAAAGGAAAGGACAAGCCGCTATTGACAGCATGATGTGGAATGACATGAAGGAGTTGGTGCTCCAACAGTTCTGTCCACAGAACGAGTTTGACAAGATGGAGATGGAGTTTCTTCGGCTTGAAGCTGGATCAATGACGCCTCGTGAGTACACCTCTAGATTCAATGAGATGGCTTTGTTGGTTCCCCACTTAGTTACTCCCGAGTCTAGAAGGTAGAGGTGTTATATCCAGGGGCTTCCACCAAAGATCCGAACTCATGTGAAGGCGAAAGGGCCAACTACCTTTGATGAAGCAGTAGGACTGAGCGCAATCATCTATGATGAGGTGCAAAGTCAAGAGGTACATGAAGGAGAAAGGAAGAGGAAGTCGGAGGATAAGAAGAGTGGTTCTGGGAGTAGATTCAAGTTCAAAAAGGGAGAAGGTGGTGGCAAAGATAAGGGGAAGGCTAGAGAGGAATATCAAGAGAAGAGGTGTTACAGATGTCAGCAATCGGGACATCTCTCAAGGTCGTGTCCGACGATTAAGTGCTATAATTGTCAGGAAACAGGGCATTTTAAGAATGATTGCCCTAAAATTAAAGGAGGAAAGAACCCAGCCAAAGGGCGGGTGTTTGTTATGAAGAAGGGTGATGATAAAGAAGTTAATGAGGATGTTGTGGCAGGTATGTTCCCTCTAAACAACGTTTATGCTAAGGTTTTATTTGACACGGGTGCAAATAAGAGTTTTGTGTCAACTTCCTTTGGTAAATACCTAGGAAAAGAACATGTAGTACTAGATCTTGCTTATGAGGTAAAAACCGCAAATGGAGGAAGTGATATGATAACAGTAGTGTATAAGGATTGCTTGCTTAATTTAAATGGTGTCGAGTTTCCAGTTAATGTTATGCCTATGAATTTGTGTGGTTATGATGTGGTCATAGGAATGGACTGGTTAACTTATAATCGAGCCCAAGTTGATTGCGAGAAAAAGTTGGTTAGGGTATGTAAGTCAGATGGTGAAACATTAGTGGTTAAGGGAGATAGTAACGGAGGTAATATCCGGATGATATCTGCAATTAAGGCTAGTAAATGTTTGATGAAAGGTTGTGAGGCTTTTATAGCCTATGCTTTAGATGCTAAGCTTGAAAAGCAGATTTCGGATATCCCAGTCGTATGTGATTACCCTGACGTGTTTCCGGATGACTTACCTGGACTCCCTCCCAACCGACAAATCGAATTTCGAATCGATTTAATACCTGAAGCAAGGCCGATTGCGAAGGCTCCTTATCGTTTGGCGCCCTCCGAATTGCAAGAACTAATGAAGCAAGTCCAGGAGTTGCTCGACTTAGGCTTCATTAGACCGAGTTCATCCCCTTGGGGTGCACCAGTGTTGTTTGTAAAGAAGAAGGATGGTTCCATGCGGATGTGCATCGACTACCGTGAGCTGAACAAGTTGACAATCAAGAACAAGTATCCATTGCCGAGGATAGACGATCTGTTTGATCAGCTGCAAGGCGCTAGTTATTTCTCCAAGATCGATCTTAGGTCTGGATACCATCAACTGAAGGTGCGGGAAGAAGATATTCCCAAGACGGCTTTTAGAACCCGATATGGGCACTATGAGTTTTTGGTTATGTCCGTTGGACTAACCAATGCCCCTGCAGCATTCATGGATCTCATGAACAGAGTCTGCAAGCCGTACTTAGACAAATTCGTCATTGTCTTTATCGATGATATTTTGGTCTATTCGAGAGATCAAAATGATCATGCTAAACACTTGAAGAAGGTTTTGGAAACTCTCAGGCAGGAGAAGCTGTATGCTAAGTTTTCCAAGTGTGATTTTTGGAAGAGAGAAGTTCAATTTCTCGGGCATGTGATAAATGAAGCTGGTGTTCAGGTAGATCTAACTAAGATAGAGGCTATAATGAAATGGGAAGTCCCGAAGACTCCCACGGAAATTAGAAGCTTCTTAGGCTTAGCTGGGTACTACCGAAGATTTATCAAAGACTTCTCCAAGATTGCTACACCGATGACTGCATTAACGCGGAAGAAGGCTGAGTTCAAATGGGGACCCGAGCAAGAGGAAGCCTTTAGTGTCTTGAAGAAGAAGCTTTGTAGTGCTCCAATTCTTTCATTACCCGAAGGTAATGAGGATTTCGTGGTATGTTGTGATGCCTCGCTTAATGGTCTTGGTTGCGTGCTGATGCAACGAGAGAAGGTCATTGCCTATGCATCACGACAATTAAGCGTTCATGAGAAACGTTACACCACACATGATTTGGAATTAGGTGCCATAGTGTTTGCCTTAAAGACTTGGCGACACTATCTTTATGGTACTAGATTCGTGATATATTCTGATCACAAAAGTCTTCAACACCTTTTTTATCAGAAGGAGCTAAATATGAGGCAACGTAGATGGATGGAATTGCTTAGCGATTATGATTGTGAGATCAAATACCACCCTGGTAAGGCCAATGTGGTAGCGGATGCCCTCAGTCGGAAGGAGAGGGTTAAACCCATTAGAGTAAGGGCTTTGCAGATCATTGTAACGATTGATTGGAAGGATCAGATCGTTGAAGCTCAGACAAATGCCTTGAAGGAAGAAAACATCAGGAAGGAGCGAATGGTGGGAAAGGAAGGTTTGTTGACAAAAAGAAAGGATGAGATCCTAAGGTTTGGGTCATGAATTTGGATTCCAAAGTTTGGAGGAATTCAGGATAAGATTCTTGACGAAACCCACAAGTCTAAGTACTCGATTCATCCTGGAACGGATAAGATGTTCAAGAGCTTGAAAGAACATTATTGGTGGCCCAATATGAAGAGATCAATTGCACAGTATGTGCAAAGGTGCTTAACTTGTTTGCAAGTTAAGATTGAGCATCAAAAACCAGCAGGTCTGTTACAACAGATAGAATTACCAGTTTGGAAGTGGGAAAGAATAACGATGGATTATGTTACGAATCTCCCAAGAACTCGTGCAGGGCATAATGCCATATGGGTGATTGTGGATCGATTGACCAAGTCATCCCATTTCATACCATATAACGAGAGCTACTCACCAGAGAAGATGGCGAAATTGTATATCAAGGAGATTGTGAGTAGACATGGCGTGCCACTTTCGATCATCTTTGATAGAGATAGTCGATTCACGTCAAGGTTTTGGTCGAGTTTGCAAAAAGATCTAGGAACTAGATTGAATTTGAGCACGGCATATCATCCTCAAACTGATGGGCAGAGTGAGCGTACGATCCAAACCCTTGAGGATATGTTGCGTGCGTGTGTGATTGACTTTAGTGGTAGTTGGGATGAATTCTTACCATTGGTTGAGTTTTCATACAACAACAGTTATCACACCAGCATAGGGATGGCACCGTTTGAAGCACTTTATGGAAGAAAGTGCAGAACTCCCGTTTGTTGGACGGAAGTTGGGGATGATCAGTTGTGTAGTACAGAGATGATGCTGGAAACAACTGATAAAATCCAACAGATTAGGCAAAGGCTGAAAGCTGCACAGGATAGGCAGAAAAGTTATGCTGATGTTCGTAGAAGGCCCTTAGAATTCAAAGTTGGAGATTACGTGATGTTGAAAGTATCTCCATGGAAAGGAGTGGTGAGGTTTATCAAACGTGGAAAGTTAGCACCGAGATACATTGGTCCATTTAAGATTGTTGCGAGAGTTGGGAAAGTTGCTTATAAGCTTGAGTTACCGGAAACCTTGAAAGGTGTACACGACACCTTTCATGTGTCAAACTGGAATGATGTGAGTCCATTGATTAACATTATCACCCCAAGGGATATTTGGAATGCGGGTTTTAATCTCAAAGACACGGTGGATAAAATACTCCGGGAGGGTGTATTAACATGGCCTGAAGGTTGGTTGAATAGATTTCCGCAGCTAAACTTAATTAACTTTGTGATTCAGAATGATGTGGAAGATCAAGTTTTTTGGAAAGAAGGTAACTTATTGACTCATTTCACGGTTACTAATGCATGGAATATTATCAAGCAAAGGGAAATGGAGGTTGATTGGGCTCATTGTGTTTGGTTTGCTCAATGTATTCCCAAACATGCGTTTCTTATTTGGTTAGTTTGTAGAAAGAAACTTCCGACTCAGGATCGGATTCTTAAATGGAATAGGGGGCGATCCATGAATATGATGTGTTGCTTTTTATGCCACACAGATTATGATTCACATTCGCATTTGTTTTTTGATTGTTGCTATTCGACTCATGTGTGGATATTGGTGCGTGATTGGGCAGCTATGAATCATGTGCAACCAGTATGGCAGCAAATTATATCTGAATTGATTACAAGATCTAGTGCAAGAAATGTCAAGAATATTGTAGGGAGAATTGTGGTTGCGGCTACTACATATTTTATTTGGCAGGAGCGGAATGCTAGGATGTTCAATGATAAACCTCGACCGCCTGAGATATTAGCCAAGAGTATATTCAAGGTGGTTCAATACAAGATTATGAGTTTGAAGCTGAAGAAAACGGCGAGGGTCAAAGAGGTTCTACATCGATGGGGTGTAAATGAAGACTAGTGGCTGAATTTATGGCTTTAATGTTCTCATGTTCTAGCATAGGCTAGTTGGTTTTTGTCTTTGTATGTTTAATTTGGTTTGTTTTGGTTGTTACAATTTTGGGCTTGTCCCAAATTGAACTAGTGAGGGCTTTCCTCATTACTTATTTTAAATGTTAATAGAATCACCGGGGTAACCCTTTACCCAAAAAAAATGTTTGGCAGATCCGAATCAAGCTGTACCTCTCGAAGATGTTCAAGTAAGCGAGAAGCTATCTTTTACAGAGAGGCCGGTAAAGATTCTTGATACTCAAGAAAGAAAGTTGAGAAAGAAAAGAATCCGGTTGGTGTTGGTCCAATGGGAAGGACAAAGAGGACCGGAGAAGACTTGGGAATTGGCTAGTGAGATGAAAGCCAAATACCCTCAGTTATTTTTGTAATACTTGAATTTCGAGGACGAAATTCTTTTAAGGAGGGGAGAAATGTAAAACCCTAAATTTTGACGTAAGTATATGTCGATAATGGGCGGGTGTTCATGTAAATAGCACGTTGAATAAAGAGTCCTATTCTATATTGATAAACCCTAGGGGTGATAGAGGACTTAAAATGAAGAACGTGGGCGAAAACGGAACTCAAATCGGAGTTATAACGAAGCGGGAAATGCGAAAACACCCGAGGAATGCCCGAAAACTTGTTTCGAGCATATCTTGACTTAGAAGAAGAGTTACGGAGCCCATAATATATGAATTCCACGTTTTTCGACGAGAGGAATCTGAAAATGTGGGTTACGCGGTCCGCGCATCAAGGGGTAGTCCCCTGCGCGTATCGCGTAGGACCTGTCGGGTGGAATACAGCTGGCAGCCACTCACCATCTACGCGATACGCGTAGATGGTGCATGTGGGCTGCGCGTATCGCCTGGAACAGCCCAGGCAGCCTATAAAAGGGGGTGCAACCCCCCTTCACTTGTGCTCAAACCCCTCTCTCTCTAGAACTTTTTAGAGAGAGAAACCAGTCCGTTTTGTTGCGGAATCGCGCCTCGAGTGCGGTACCCTGCGTCGTGACGTTCCTTCGAGTCTCGGGCGCGTGTAGATCGCTTGGCGTGCGTCGAGGTTCTGTCCGAGTGAAGAACGGTGATCATCAAGGTGTTGCGCAATTGAAGATCGGTGATCGACGAGGTAAATGGTCTTTCATTCTCGATTAGTTTATGATGGGAATCGGGTTGGGAACCCGAGGGGAATGCGGGGTGAAGATACCCGCATAGCACAAGGGACGTGCTAGGGGAAATAGTTGCGGGATTAAACACCCGCAACTAGCGGGTAGATTACCCGGGAAGGGTGCGGGTTGAATATCCGTACCCTAGGGGTATGATATCCGTTGTGAACGGGGTAACGTATCTCGGTAGGATTCGTTTAGATTCTTGAGGTTCAGGATTTGGTAAGTTTAGGTGGCAACGACTCGTATCTAGTCGTATGCTTCGCTAGTTATGCCCTAGGACTTACATAGTCTTAGGAATCGTTATTTATAACGTTGTGATATCGCGTTATAGGTGGATTATAGCTATTGAGATCGATTGTCGATATAGCTATTTGTGTGATCGTGAAGATATCCATTTGGATTGATTGTTGGGATTAGATCAAGGACCGAAGCTAGTTGTGAGCTTGTTGTGATCTTGTTGAGGTGAGTTCATACACTTAAACTCTTTTGAAATGATTGTATGTTTTACAAAACTGGATGTGTTGCTTAAACCTGTTTTGGTTGCAAATGATTGTGAGTTTTTGTATAAACTCTTTTGGATTGTTTGTGTTCTTAAACTGTGGTTTTTGAACGGTTGGCTAACATTCTACGGTAAATATCGGGCAATACCACTTCAGTTATAGGGTGACGCGGTAAACTCGATGAAGGGTATATGCATATATTCTGCTCCAGCGCAGACGTGCCTGACGGAGTTGTTGAGGGGTTTATCGTATTGTCTGTGTATATTTATCTGATGATGCTAGTATGTTTATGAAATGCTTGTAAGTGATGGAGTTAGTGGTAACTCTTTGATCAATGGAGCTTGGCAACTCGTTGATCAAGGTTTTTACAAGTATTTGGTTGAATGTTTGAAATGTTTTGTAAAATGTTTTATTATGAACTCACCAGCGTAAGCTGACCCTTTCTTTTAAAACTTTTTGGCACACATCCTAGGTGCCATGTGATGCAGGAAAGCACTGTTGAGGCTAGAGCAGGTAGAGGGCTTGCGGGCTTAGAAGATAGACGCTCTGGACCTAGAATAGTTGCTAGCTTTAGTTTGTTAATGTTATGTATCATACAAACAATCGTCGTTTTGTAATCAATGTATTGTATATATGAAGTTTAATGTATGCACAACTTTAAGTTTTAAGCTGTGTGTATGTATGTTTGTTGATTCCGCTGCGTTGCTCCTGATATCCATTCGTCACTCGCGATAACCCCCGGGCACCTGGGACCGCCCGCCGCATTGGGGTTGTGACATACGGCAACTTAGAATATCTTACGGCTCTGTATGCCACATTAGCAACTTTAAAATCATGTTGGTATAATGTACAACACCTCACAACTGTGACATCTGCCCCAAACCCGAACCCGAATGCCCGACTCAAACCCAAAGTTGTTATCCTTTAAATTGAATTCGTATCTATTTTTCTTCAAAATGTAACGTTTATTATTATTGTGAATAAACGCATTTAATTCTACGTTATTCCCGTCTTAACTCAATAACCGTATTTACATCGCAAAATATTCACGCGTATCTAATAATTATTATCCATGGCAATAAAACTCAAAATATATATATAAATAAATATATATATATATAGCTCGTAAAATAAAATTATGGAAATCGTTAAGCAAAAACGATTCAACGCCTCGAAATAGTCTCTTAATGGCGTAAACGAGCTAAAACTATAAAAACGTCGCTTGTATAATTGTTACGTTTCAGTTTGGTTAGTTAGTTGAAACATGTATATAATTGTATAATTGGTTAGTTAGTTAAAACATGTATATAATTAACTTTGGGGCTGAATCTGTCAACATTCAAACTAGTAATTAAGGTTTAAAACCAAATTCAATAAGATATCTAAACATAAGGGACCAGTTATGTAATTAATTAAACTACCCAGCCCCCCCTTTTTTTTTGCAACCCGTGTTTCCGGCAACAACAGGTTCCGGCCAGATTGGCCGGAAAAACCCCATCTCCGGCGAGATCAATTTTAAGCATTTTTACTATTTTAAACAAAAGCCAAACTATATGAAATACCTCTAGTCGAGTTTCGAACCCATGGACAACTTTAATTTCAATATAATGCTCGAAACAAGAGTTTAAGTCGGAGTTATGTGATCGGTTACGTCCATTAACAGCAAATCGATTAAAATTCGATCAATACAGTAAATAGGATTAGCTGATGCGACCCTCCTGTCGATTAGAAACGGTCTTCAGCAATCAATCGAGTTCTAATTACCAATTACTACCAATTATTCTCTTACAAACTCGAAACAAAAATTGAACCCATCCAGATCAATTGTCACTCGAATTGTAACCTAAGCAGTTGGGCAAAGTACTCCTAAACAAACATCTAATCTCCCTGCAAAAACAATCGCAATATATCGGGCTCACTCAGTTCTTTATTTTCACTCAACCGTCGGCCGTTCTTCATCTTCTTCGTCTCAATCTGATCGAATCCAAGTAAGTTCTATATGTCAAAATGCTCGAAATTTAATGGGGATTAAAAGCCCTATCTTTAAATCGGGTTTGATTATCTGATTCAAGCGAATTTGGGTTTTTCTTGATCTAGGGCTTGTAGTAGGAAATGGGGGTTTTGTGTATTAAAGAATAAAAGAAATTGTCGTCTGATTTAGAAACAAAAAGCGCGCCTGGTCCAGTGGTAAGACTGATGGTTGTGGCGCGTTTGGTCGTGGGTTCGAGTCCCACTGACCCCCTTTATTTAATTTTTACCTTTTAACCCCTTTTCTTCTAAGATATATATATATATATATATATATATATATATATATATATATATATATATATATATATATATATATATATATTCTCAAAATGGTGTGCAAACATTATTTCAATCATAAAACTTGAAAGGGCTTATTTTAAAAATATATATACTATACGAAAACACGCTCATATCTCGTACCTAAATCCCCAAATTGGACTTTAAAACCCTAAATTGGATTTTGAAACCCTAAATCCCCAAATTGGACTTTAAAACCCTAAATTCTCAAATTATATTTTGAAACCCTAACTTTCAATTTATAACTTAAAACCCTAAAACCCCAAATCCAAAACCCTAGAATTTCTAAGTTCTTGATTCTAGTTACTATATTATTTGTCTCGTTTCTAAATTAGGTTTTCCCGGTTAATTAGGTGATTCTAATATCTGGGCGATCCTCGATTCTATTTAGTTACTTTCTTGCGTTTGCTAGTATCTATATTGTTCAGGTGAGTAAACTCACTCCCCTTTTTCCCTTTTACTAGTTTGGGGCTGAAATATGTCTTTTACTATATTGCGTTTTCTATTCGTTTTCTAAAAGAGATCATACAAATATGTTAATCTAGTTTGGCCGCTTGATGCAATCTTATGTGTTAGTTAAAAGTAGTTTTATTGCCTTGTAATCCCACCGGTACAATGTTAGCGCTAATGGTTTGACAAACCCACCTGCTTGTACAACATCGATAGGTGATTTAAACCCGGCCTTTCTAATTCCATGTTTACTATGTCGAGATGCTATGTTGCTATACTATGTTGCTATGCTATGATGCTATACTATGCCATGTCCCTAAATTGCTAAATGATGACTTATATCGAGACGGTAAACGACGGTTATTAAAAGTTATCATTATTCATTACATGAGTGGTTCTCATGACAAATGGCTAAACGAGATACTATGGTTCCTATTGTGGTTGGTGTGCTATTCTATTCTAGGGGTCCTGGTAGGGTGATATTACAAAATTACTATACATATGGGATTGCGCAGCATATCTTGTTGATCTCGGATTTCAATACTATTACTATTCAATTTGGGTTTTACTCACTAGCTTGTGTAGCTAACTTTATTTTCACGTATTTCAGGTGGCGCGTGATTTTTGGCTTATTCTATTTTGTCAAGACATAGGGACTCGGACCTAGAAAAAAGATGATAATAAAGACTGTTTCATTTACTGCTATTATGAAATTGTCGTTTCGCATTTAAGACTTGGGTTTTGCCAAACTTATGATAATAATTATTAGACTTTAATAAAAGTAACACCATGTGCTTTGTTTACTATGGATATCCAATTCTATGACA
The DNA here is from genome assembly GCA_030867185.1 of Tagetes erecta. Lineage (NCBI taxonomy): Eukaryota > Viridiplantae > Streptophyta > Magnoliopsida > Asterales > Asteraceae > Tagetes > Tagetes erecta. Next base: position 12,631,887 of record CM061497.1, read on the forward strand.
GCCCGGTGTTTTCGGCCACCGGGCGGGGTGTCACAACAACTCCTAACAACACCTTAAAGTACCGTACGTAAACTTAAAACTCCATAATACACCTAATGAATTCGTCGGAGTCCTTTGACATCGTACGACAACTTAGGACATCTTACGACTCTGTATGCACATTAGCACCATGTAAAGCACGTTAGTTCAACTTAGGACCCCTTAAAACTCCTAAGAACACCTTACATACACCGTACGAAACCTTAAAACTCCATAATAAACCTAATGAATTCATCGGAGTCATTTAAACATCGTACGGGAACTTAGAATATCTTACGGCTCTGTATGCCACATTAGCAACTTTAAAATCATGTTGGTATAATGTACAACACCTCACAACTCCTAACAACACCTTAAAGTACCGTATGTAAACTTAAAACTCCATAATACACCTAATGAATACGTCCGAGTCCTATGAACATCGTACGACAACTTAGGACATCTTACGACTCTGTATGCATATTAGTACCATGTAAAGCACGTTAGTATAACTTAGGACGCTTTAAAACTCCTAAGAACACCTTACACCACCGTACGAAACATTAAAACTCCATAATAAAGCTAATGAATTCGTCGGAGTCATTTAAACATCGTACGGCAACTTAGAATATCTTACGGCTCTGTATGCCACATTAGCAACTTTAAAATCATGTTGGTATAATGTACAATACCTCACAACTCCTAACAACACCTTAAAGAACCGTATGTAAATTTAAAACTCCATAATACACCTAATGAATACGTCCGAGTCCTATGAACATCGTACGACAACTTAGGACATCTTACGACTCTGTATACATATTAGCACCATGTAAATCACATTAGTACAACTTAGGACACATTAAAACTCCTAAGAACACCTTACAACACCGTATGAAACCTTAAAACTCCATAATAAACCTAATGAATTCCTCAGAGTCAGTTAAACATCATACGGCAACTTCGAATATCTAACGGCTCTATATGCCACATTAGCAACTTTAAAATCAAGTTCGTATAATGTACAACACCTCACGACTCCTAACAACACCTTAAAGTACCGTACGTAAACTTAAAACTCCATAATACACCTAATGAATTCGTCGGAGTCCTTTGACATCGTACGACAACTTAGGACATCTTACGACTCTGTATGCACATTAGCACCATGTAAAGCACGTTAGTACAACTTAGGACCCCTTAAAACTCCTAAGAACACCTTACATACACCGTAAGAAACCTTAAAACTCCATAATAAACCTAATGAATTCATCGGAGTCATTTAAACATCGTACGGGAACTTAGAATATCTTACGGCTCTGTATGCCACATTAGCAACTTTAAAATCATGTTGGTATAATGTACAACACCTCACAACTCCTAACAACACCTTAAAGTACCGTATGTAAACTTAAAACTCCATAATACACCTAATGAATTCGTCCGAGTCCTATGAACATCGTACGACAACTTAGGACATCTTACGACTCTGTATGCATATTAGTACCATGTAAAGCACGTTAGTATAACTTAGGACGCTTTAAAACTCCTAAGAACACCTTACACCACCGTACGAAACATTAAAACTCCATAATAAAGCTAATGAATTCGTCGGAGTCATTTAAACATCGTACGGCAACTTAGAATATCTTACGGCTCTGTATGCCACATTAGCAACTTTAAAATCATGTTGGTATAATGTACAATACCTCACAACTCCTAACAACACCTTAAAGTACCGTATGTAAATTTAAAACTCCATAATACACCTAATGAATACGTCCGAGTCCTATGAACATCGTACGACAACTTAGGACATCTTACGACTCTGTATACATATTAGCACCATGTAAATCACATTAGTACAACTTAGGACACATTAAAACTCCTAAGAACACCTTACAACACCGTACGAAACCTTAAAACTCCATAATAAACCTAATGAATTCCTCAGAGTCAGTTAAACATCATACGGCAACTTCGAATATATAACGGCTCTGTATGCCACATTAGCAACTTTAAAATCAAGTTCGTATAATGTACAACACCTCACGACTCCTAACAACACCTTAAAGTACCGTACGTAAACTTAAAACTCCATAATACACCTAATGAATTCGTCGGAGTCCTTTGACATCGTACGACAACTTAGGACATCTTACGACTCTGTATGCAAATTAGCACCATGTAAAGCACGTTAGTATAACTTAGGACGCTTAAAAACTCCTAAGAACACCTTACACCACCGTACGAAACCTTAAAACTCCATAATAAAGCTAATGAATTCGTCGGAGTCATTTAAACATCGTACGACAACTTAGAATATCTTACGGCTCGGTATGCCACATTAGCAACTTTAAAATCATGTTGGTATAATGTACAACACCTCACAACTCCTAACAACACCTTAAAGTACCGTATGTAAACTTAAAACTCCATAATACACCTAATGAATACGTCCGAGTCCTATGAACATCGTACGACAACTTAGGACATCTTAGGACTCTGTATGCAAATTAGCACCATGTAAAGCACGTTAGTATAACTTAGGACGCTTTAAAACTCCTTAGAACACCTTACAACACCGTACGAAACATTAAAACTCCATAATAAACCTAATGAATTCCTCAGAGTCATTTAAACATCATACGGCAACTTAGAATATCTAACGGCTCTGTATGCCACATTAGCAACTTTAAAATCATGTTGGTATAATGTACAACACCTCACAACTCCTAACAACACCTTAAAGTACCGTTCGTAAACTTAAAACTCCATAATACACCTAATGAATTCGTCGGAGTCCTTTGACATCGTACGACAACTTAGGACATCTTACGACTCTGTATGCACATTAGCACCATGTAAAGCACGTTAGTACAACTTAGGACCCCTTAAAACTCCTAAGAACACCTTACACACACCATAAGAAACCTTAAAACTCCATAATAAAACTAATGAATTCATCGGAGTCATTTAAACATCGTACGGGAACTTAGAATATCTTACGGCTCTGTATGCCACATTAGCAACTTTAAAATCATGTTGGTATAATGTAAAACACCTCACAACTCCTAACAACACCTTAAAGTACCGTACGTAAACTTAAAACTCCATAATACACCTAATGAATTCGTCCGAGTCCTATGAACATCGTACGACAACTTAGGACATCTTACGACTCTGTATGCATATTAGCACCATGTAAAGCACGTTAGTACAACTTAAGACGCATTAAAACTCCTAAGAACACCTTACAACACCGTACGAAACCTTAAAACTCCATAATAAACCTAATGAATTCCTCGGAGTCATTTAAACATCGTACGACAACTTAGAATATCTTACGGCTCTGTATGCCACATTAGCAACTTTAAAATCGTGTTGGCATAATGTACAACACCTCACAGCTCCTAACAACACCTTAAAGTACCGTACGTAAATTTAAAACTCCAAAATACACCTAATGAATTCGTCCGAGTCCTTTGAACATCGTACGACAACTTAGGACATCTTACGACTCTGTATGCAAATTAGCACCATGTAAAGCACGTTAGTATAACTTAGGACGCTTTAAAACTCCTAAGAACACCTTACACCACCGTACGAAACCTTAAAACTCCATAATAAAACTAATGAATTCGTCGGAGTCATTTAAACATCGTACGGCAACTTAGAATATCTTACGGCTCTGTATGCCACATTAGCAACTTTAAAATCATGTTGGTATAATGTACAACACCTCACACCTCCTAACAACACCTTAAAGTACCGTATGTAAACTTAAAACTCCATAATACACCTAATGAATACGTCCGAGTCCTATGAACATCGTACGACAACTTAGGACATCTTACGACTCTGTATGCATATTAGTACCATGTAAAGCACGTTAGTACAACTTAGGACACATTAAAACTCCTAAGAACACCTTACAACACCGTACGAAACCTTAAAACTCCATAATAAACCTAATGAATTCCTCAGAGTCATTTAAACATCATACGGCAACTTAGAATATCTAACGGCTCTGTATGCCACATTAGCAACTTTAAAATCATGTTGGTATAATGTACAACACCTCACAACTCCTAACAACACCTTAAAGTACCGTATGTAAACTTAAAACTCCATAATACACCTAATGAATACGTCCGAGTCCTATGAACATCGTACGACAACTTAGGACATCTTACGACTCTGTATGCATATTAGTACCATGTAAAGCACGTTAGTACAACTTAGGACACATTAAAACTCCTAAGAACACCTTACAACACCGTACGAAACCTTAAAACTCCATAATAAACCTAATGAATTCCTCAGAGTCATTTAAACATCATACGACAACTTAGAATATCTAACGGCTCTGTATGCCACATTAGCAACTTTAAAATCATGTTGGTATAATGTACAACACCTCACAACTCCTAACAACACCTTAAAGAACCGTACGTAAACTTAAAACTCCATAATAGACCTAATGAATTCATCCGAGACGACAAGTTAGGAAATCTTACGACTCTGTATGCACATTAGCACCATGTAAAGCACGTTAGTACAACTTAGGACCCCTTAAAACTCCTAAGAACAGGGGAGTCTGTTAAAATTGTTCATGACAAACTTGCGTTCACTCTTTATGGGTACTTTATTGGGGATAGAGAAGCGTTCCCTGTTGTAATGTATTTTGTAAAGAATAATTGGAAGAAATACGGAATTCAGAAGATTATGATGAATATAAATGGATTTTTCTTCTTCAAATTTGCAAATAATAAAGGTATGATTGATGTGTTTGAAGGGGGACCTTGGCTGATCCGTAATAAACCGATTTTCCTAAATATATGGTCGCCTACTCTTGCGCTTAAAAAAGAAGATATCAAGAAAGTTGCGGTTTGGGTTAAACTGCATAATGTTCCCCTTGCTGCATACACTGATGACGGGCTAAGTATGCTTTTTTCAAAGATTGGTACTCCTAAGTTGCTTGATACATATACTAGTGCTATGTGTAATGATGCTTGGGGAAGGAGTAGTTATGCTAGGGCGCTTGTGGAAATATCTGCTGACCATGATTTCAAAGAGGTTCTAACTATGGCTATTCCTGAGTTAGAGGGTGACAAATATATTACTGAGATTGTGGATGTGGAGTATGAGTGGAAACCACCGAGGTGTGCTTATTGTTGTGTGTTTGTGCACGGAACTGATAATTGCCCTAAACAGGTTTGTACTATATCTAAACCCGATCATAAAGTAAATGGGGATGGCTTTATTGAAGTAAAGGGTACGAAAACGGCTAAGAAAAATGGGGTTCAGGTAAAAAACCAGAAACCAAAAGTTGAATATAGACCACTAGATTATAAGAAAATGGTGGGAACAAAACCTTCAAAGTCAGATGTGAAGAGTAAAGATCCCTCAAAGATCCAGATTCATAACGCCTTTAATATTCTTAACTCGGAAAATCTGAATGATAGGGCGAATTTGGAATCTAGTAAAATGAAGGGCAAATTGGATAGGGATTTGATTGAAGACTTGGATGTGGAAGAAGTTGAAGTTGTTTATGATGAAACACTAGATATAACTCGAGATAAAACAAGGGCAAGTTCCTCCTCTTCAATGGTTTCCAATGGATAGTCGATTATTCAGGTGTTTGAGGTGGCTTTCCATTGGTGGCAAATTCATCTTTGATGATGGTGGTTGATGGATAGGTTTTTTTCTTGTTAGTATTTGGCTATTATGTCAGCGATTTGTGGTAGAATAGTTTGTTTGGTGTGTTTTGGATTTTGTCTTTATTTTGATCACATATGTGGGGGTTTGTCCCATATATGAACTAGTGTGGAACTCATTCACACTACTTGTACGTTAATGACGGTTGTCTTTATAATAGAATCACCGGGGTAACCCTTTACCCAAAAAAAAAAAAACTCCTAAGAACACCTTACATACACCGTACGAAACCTTAAAACTCCATAATAAACCTAATGAATTCATCGGAGTCATTTAAACATCGTACGGGAACTTAGAATATCTTACGGCTCTGTATGCCACATTAGCAACTTTAAAATCATGTTGGTATAATGTACAACACCTCACAACTCCTAACAACACCTTAAAGTACCGTACGTAAACTTAAAACTCCATAATACACCTAATGAATTCGTCCGAGTCCTATGAACATCGTACGACAACTTAGGACATCTTACGACTCTGTATGCATATTAGCACCATGTAAAGCACGTTAGTACAACTTAAGACGCATTAAAACTCCTAAGAACACCTTACAACACCGTACGAAACCTTAAAACACCATAATAAACCTAATGAATTTCTCGGAGTCATTTAAACATCGTACGACAACTTAGAATATCTTACGGCTCTGTATGCCAAATTAGCAACTTTAAAATCGTGTTGGCATAATGTACAATACCTCACAGCTCCTAACAACACCTTAAAGTACCGTACGTAAATTTAAAACTCCAAAATACACCTAATGAATTCGTCCGAGTCCTTTGAACATCGTACGACAACTTAGGACATCTTACGACTCTGTATGCAAATTAGCACCATGTAAAGCACGTTAGTATAACTTAGGACGCTTTAAAACTCCTAAGAACACCTTACACCACCGTACGAAACCTTAAAACTCCATAATAAACCTAATGAATTCCTCAGAGTCATTTAAACATCATACGGCAACTTAGAATATCTAACGGCTCTATATGCCACATTAGCAACTTTAAAATCATGTTGGTATAATGTACAACACCTCACAACTCCTAACAACACCTTAAAGAACCGTACGTAAACTTAAAACTCCAAAATACACCTAATGAATTCGTCCGAGTCCTTTGAACATCGTACGACAACTTAGGACATCTTACGACTCTGTATGCAAATTAGCACTATGTAAAGCACGTTAGTATAACTTAGGACGTTTTAAAACTCCTAAGAACACCTTACACCACCGTACGAAACCTTAAAACTCCATAATAAACCTAATGAATTCCTCAGAGTCATTTAAACATCATACGGCAACTTAGAATATCTAACGGCTCTGTATGCCACATTAGCAACTTTAAAATCATGTTGGTATAATGTACAACACCTCACAACTCCTAACAACACCTTAAAGTACCGTACGTAAACTTAAAACTCCATAATACATCTAATGAATTCGTCCGAGTCCTATGAACATCGTACGACAACTTAGGACATCTTACGACTCTGTATGCATATTAGCACCATGTAAAGCACTTTAGTACAACTTAAGACGCATTAAAACTCCTAAGAACACCTTACAACACCGTACGAAACCTTAAAACTCCATAATAAACCTAATGAATTCCTCGGAGTCATTTTAACATCGTACGACAACTTAGAATATATTACGGCTCTGTATGCCACATTAGCAACTTTAAAATCGTGTTGGCATAATGTACAACACCTCACAGCTCCTAACAACACCTTATAGTACCGTACGTAAATTTAAAACTCCAAAATACACCTAATGAATTCGTCCGAGTCCTTTGAACATCGTACGACAACTTAGGACATCTTACGACTCTGTATGCAAATTAGCACCATGTAAAGCACGTTAGTATAACTTAGGACGCTTTAAAACTCCTAAGAACACCTTACACCACCGTACGAAACCTTAAAACTCCATAATAAAGCTAATGAATTCGTCGGTGTCATTTAAACATCGTACGGCAACTTAGAATATCTTACGGCTCTATATGCCACATTAGCAACTTTAAAATCATGTTGGTATAATGTACAACACCTCACACTTCCTAACAACACCTTAAAGTACCGTATGTAAACTTAAAACTCCATAATACACCTAATGAATACGTCCGAGTCCTATGAACATCGTACGACAACTTAGGACATCTTACGACTCTGTATGCACATTAGCACCATGTAAAGCATGTAAGTACAACTTAGGACGCCTTAAAACTCCTATGAACACCTTACAACACCGTACGAAATCTTAAACTCCATAATAAACCTAATGAATTACTCAGAGTCATTTAAACATCGTACGACAACTTAGAATATCTTATGGCTCTGTATGCCACATTAGCAACTTTAAAATCATGTTGGTATAATGTACAACACCTCACAACTCCTAAAAACACCTTAAAGGACCGTACGTAAACTTAAAACTCCATAATACACCTAATGAATTCGTCCGAGTTCTATGAACATCGTACGACAACTTTGGACATCTTACGACTCTGTATGCATATTAGCACCATGTAAAGCCCGTTAGTACAACTTAGGACGCATTAAAACTTCTTAGAACACCTTACAACAAAGTATGAAACCTTAAAACTCCATAATACACCTAATAAATCCTCGGAGTCATTTAAACATCGTACGACAACTTAGAATATCTTATGACCTTGTATGCCACATTAGCAACTTTAAAATCGTGTTGGCATAATGTACAACACCTCACAACTCCTAACAACACCTTAAAGTACCGTACGTAAACTTAAAACTCCAAAATACACCTAATGAATTCGTCCGAGTCCTTTAAACATCGTACGACAACTTAGGACATCTTACGACTCTGTATACACATTAGCACCATGTAAAGCACGTTAGTATAACTTAGGACGCTTTAAAACTCCTAAGAACACCTTACAACACCGTACGAAACCTTAAAACTCCATAATAAAACTAATGAATTCGTCGGAGTCATTTAAACATCGTACGGTAACTTAGAATATCTTACGGCTTTGTATGCCACATTAGCAACTTTAAAATCATGTTGGTATAATGTACAACACCTCACAACTCCTAACAACACCTTAAAGTACCGTACGTAAACTTAAAACTCCATAATACACCTAATGAATTCGTCCGAGTCCTATGAACATCGTAAGACAACTTAGGACATCTTACGACTTTGTATGCATATTAGCACCATGTAAACCACGTTAGTACAACTTAGGACGCATTAAAACTCCTAAGAACACCTTACAACACCGTACGAAACCTTAAAACTCCATAATAAACCTAATGGATTCCTCAGAGTCATTTAAACATCGTACGACAACTTAGAATATCTTACGGCTCTGTATGCCACATTAGCAACTTTAAAATCATGTTGGTATAATGTACAACACCTCACAACTCCAAACAACACCTTAAAGTACCGTACGTAAACTTAAAACTCAATAATACACCTAACGAATTCGTCCGATTCCTTTGAACAACGTACGACAACTTATGACATCTTACGACTCTATATGCACATTAGCACCATGTAAACCATGTTAGTATTACTTAGGACGCTAAAAAACTACTAAGAACACCTTACAACACCGTACGAAACTTTAAAACACCATAATAAACCTAATGAATTCCTCGGAGTCATTTAAACATCGTACGACAACTTAGAATATCTTACGGCTCTGTATGCCACATTAGCAACTTTAAAATCGTGTTGGCATAATGTACAACACCTCACAGCTCCTAACAACACCTTAAAGTACCGTACGTAAATTTAAAACTCCAAAATACACCTAATGAATTCGTCCGAGTCCTTTGAACATCGTACGACAACTTAGGACATATTACGACTCTGTATGCAAATTAGCACTATGTAAAGCACGTTAGTATAACTTAGGACGTTTTAAAACTCCTAAGAACACCTTACACCACCGTACGAAACCTTAAAACTCTATAATAAACCTAATGAATTCCTCAGAGTCATTTAAACATCATACGGCAACTTAGAATATCTAACGGCTCTGTATGCCACATTAGCAACTTTAAAATCATGTTGGTATAATGTACAACACCTCACAACTCCTAACAACACCTTAAAGTACCGTACATAAACTTAAAACTCCATAATACACCTAATGAATTCGTCCGAGTCCTTTGACATCGTACGACAAGTTAGGACATCTTACGACTCTGTATGCACATTAGCACCATGTAAAGCACGTTAGTACAACTTAGGACCCCTTAAAACTCCTAAGAACACCTTATATACACCGTACGAAACCTTAAAACTTCATAATAAACCTAATGAATTCATCGGAGTCATTTAAACATCGTACGGGAACTTAGAATATCTTACGGCTCTGTATGCCACATTAGCAACTTTAAAATCATGTTGGTATAATGTACAACACCTCACAACTCCTAACAACACCTTAAAGTACCGTACGTAAACTTAAAACTCCATAATACACCTAATGAATTCGTCCGAGTCCTATGAACATCGTAAGACAACTTAGGACATCTTACGACTCTGTATGCATATTAGCACCATGTAAACCACGTTAGTACAACTTAAGACGCATTAAAACTCCTAAGAACACCTTACAACACCGTACGAAACCTTAAAACTCCATAATAAACCTAATGGATTCCTCAGAGTCATTTAAACATCGTACGACAACTTAGAATATCTTACGGCTCTGTATGCCACATTAGCAACTTTAAAATCATGTTGGTATAATGTACAACACCTCACAACTCCAAACAACACCTTAAAGTACCGTACGTAAACTTAAAACTCAATAATACACCTAACGAATTCGTCCGATTCCTTTGAACAACGTACGACAACTTATGACATCTTACGACTCTATATGCACATTAGCACCATGTAAACCATGTTAGTATTACTTAGGACGCTAAAAAACTACTAAGAACACCTTACAACACCGTACGAAACTTTAAAACACCATAATAAACCTAATGAATTCCTCGGAGTCATTTAAACATCGTACGGCAACTTAGAATATCTTACGGCTCTGTATGCCACATTAGCAACTTTAAAATCATGTTGGTATAATGTACAACACCTCACAACTCCTAAATACACTTTAAAGGACCGTACGTAAACTTAAAACTCCATAATACACCTAATGAATTCGTCCGAGTTCTATGAACATCGTACGACAACTTTGGACATCTTACGACTCTGTATGCATATTAGCACCATGTAAAGCCCGTTAGTACAACTTAGGACGCATTAAAACTTCTTAGAACACCTTACAACAAAGTATGAAACCTTAAAACTCCATAATACACCTAATAAATCCTCGGAGTCATTTAAACATCGTACGACAACTTAGAATATCTTATGACCTTGTATGCCACATTAGCAACTTTAAAATCGTGTTGGCATAATGTACAACACCTCACAACTCCTAACAACACCTTAAAGTACCGTACGTAAACTTAAAACTCCAAAATACACCTAATGAATTCGTCCGAGTCCTTTAAACATCGTACGACAACTTAGGACATCTTACGACTCTGTATGCACATTAGCACCATGTAAAGCACGTTAGTATAACTTAGGACGCTTTAAAACTCCTAAGAACACCTTACAACACCGTACGAAACCTTAAAACTCCATAATAAAGCTAATGAATTCGTCGGAGTCATTTAAACATCGTACGGTAACTTAGAATATCTTACGGCTTTGTATGCCACATTAGCAACTTTAAAATCATGTTGGTATAATGTACAACACCTCACAACTCCTAACAACACCTTAAAGTACCGTACGTAAACTTAAAACTCCATAATACACCTAATGAATTCGTCCGAGTCCTATGAACATCGTAAGACAACTTAGGACATCTTACGACTCTGTATGCATATTAGCACCATGTAAACCACGTTAGTACAACTTAGGACGCATTAAAACTCCTAAGAACACCTTACAACACCGTACGAAACCTTAAAACTCCATAATAAACCTAATGGATTCCTCAGAGTCATTTAAACAGTGTACGACAACTTAGAATATCTTACGGCTCTGTATGCCACATTAGCAACTTTAAAATCATGTTGGTATAATGTACAACACCTCACAACTCCAAACAACACCTTAAAGTACCGTACGTAAACTTAAAACTCAATAATACACCTAACGAATTCGTCCGATTCCTTTGAACAACGTACGACAACTTATGACATCTTACGACTCTATATGCACATTAGCACCATGTAAACCATGTTAGTATTACTTAGGACGCTAAAAAACTACTAAGAACACCTTACAACACCGTACGAAACTTTAAAACACCATAATAAACCTAATGAATTCCTCGGAGTCATTTAAACATCGTACGACAACTTAGAATATCTTACGGCTCTGTATGCCACATTAGCAACTTTAAAATCGTGTTGGCATAATGTACAACACCTCACAGCTCCTAACACCTTAAAGTACCGTACGTAAATTTAAAACTCCAAAATACACCTAATGAATTCGTTCGAATCCTTTGAACATCGTACGACAACTTAGGACATCTTACGACTCTGTATGCAAATTAGCACTATGTAAAGCACGTTAGTATAACTTAGGACGCTTTAAAACTCCTAAGAACACCTTACACCACCGTACGAAACCTTAAAACTCCATAATAAACCTAATGAATTCCTCAGAGTCATTTAAACATCATACGGCAACTTAGAATATCTAACGGCTCTGTATGCCACATTAGCAACTTTAAAATCATTTTGGTATAATGTACAACACCTCACAACTCCTAACAACACCTTAAAGTACCGTACGTAAACTTAAAACTCCATAATACACCTAATGAATTCGTCCGAGTCCTTTGACATCGTACGACAAGTTAGGACATCTTACGACTCTGTATGCACATTAGCACCATGTAAAGCACGTTAGTACAACTTAGGACCCCTTAAAACTCCTAAGAACACCTTACATACACCGTGCGAAACCTTAAAACTCCATAATAAACCTAATGAATTCATCGGAGTCATTTAAACATCGTACGGGAACTTAGAATATCTTACGGCTCTGTATGCCACATTAGCAACTTTAAAATCATGTTGGTATAATGTAAAACACCTCACAACTCCTAACAACACCTTAAAGTATCGTACGTAAACTTAAAACTCCATAATACACCTAATGAATTCGTCCGAGTCCTATGAACATCGTACGACAACTTAGGACATCTTACGACTCTGTATGCATATTAGCACCATGTAAAGCACGTTAGTATAACTTAGGACGCTTTAAAACTCCTAAAAACACCTTACACCACCGTACGAAACCTTAAAACTCCATAATAAAGCTAATGAATTCGTCGGAGTCATTTAAACATCGTACGGCAACTTAGAATATCTTACGGCTCTATATGCCACATTAGCAACTTTAAAATCATGTTGGTATAATGTACAACACCTCACACTTCCTAACAACACCTTAAAGTACCGTATGTAAACTTAAAACTCCATAATACACCTAATGAATACGTCCGAGTCCTATGAACATCGTACGACAACTTAAGACATCTTACGACTCTGTATGCACATTAGCACCATGTAAAGCATGTAAGTACAACTTAGGACGCCTTAAAACTCCTATGAACACCTTACAACACCGTACAAAATCTTAAACTCCATAATAAACCTAATGAATTACTCAGAGTCATTTAAACATCGTACGGCAACTTAGAATATCTTACGGCTCTGTATGCCACATTAGCAACTTTAAAATCATGTTGGTATAATGTACAACACCTCACAACTCCTAAAAACACCTTAAAGGACCGTACGTAAACTTAAAACTCCATAATACACCTAATGAATTCGTCCGAGTTCTATGAACATCGTACGTCAACTTTGGACATCTTACGACTCTGTATGCATATTAGCACCATGTAAAGCCCGTTAGTACAACTTAGGACGCATTAAAACTTCTTAGAACACCTTACAACAAAGTATGAAACCTTAAAACTCCATAATACACCTAATAAATCCTCGGAGTCATTTAAACATCGTACGAAAACTTAGAATATCTTATGACCTTGTATGCCACATTAGCAACTTTAAAATCGTGTTGGCATAATGTACAACACCTCACAACTCCTAACAACACCTTAAAGTACCGTACGTAAACTTAAAACTCCAAAATACACCTAATGAATTCGTCCGAGTCCTTTAAACATCGTACGACAACTTAGGACATCTTACGACTCTGTATGCACATTAGCACCATGTAAAGCACGTTAGTATAACTTAGGACGCTTTAAAACTCCTAAGAACACCTTACAACACCGTACGAAACCTTAAAACTCCATAATAAAGCTAATGAATTCGTCGGAGTCATTTAAACATCGTACGGTAACTTAGAATATCTTACGGCTTTGTATGCCACATTAGCAACTTTAAAATCATGTTGGTATAATGTACAACACCTCACAACTCCTAACAACACCTTAAAGTACCGTACGTAAACTTAAAACTCCATAATACACCTAATGAATTCGTCCGAGTCCTATGAACATCGTAAGACAACTTAGGACATCTTACGACTCTGTATGCATATTAGCACCATGTAAACCACGTTAGTACAACTTAGGACGCATTAAAACTCCTAAGAACACCTTACAACACCGTACGAAACCTTAAAACTCCATAATAAACCTAATGGATTCCTCAGAGTCATTTAAACATCGTACGACAACTTAGAATATCTTACGGCTCTGTATGCCACATTAGCAACTTTAAAATCATGTTGGTATAATGTACAACACCTCACAACTCCAAACAACACCTTAAAGTACCGTACGTAAACTTAAAACTCAATAATACACCTAACGAATTCGTCCGATTCCTTTGAACAACGTACGACAACTTATGACATCTTACGACTCTATATGCACATTAGCACCATGTAAACCATGTTAGTATTACTTAGGACGCTAAAAAACTACTAAGAACACCTTACAACACCGTACGAAACTTTAAAACACCATAATAAACCTAATGAATTCCTCGGAGTCATTTAAACATCGTACGACAACTTAGAATATCTTACGGCTCTGTATGCCAAATTAGCAACTTTAAAATCGTGTTGGCATAATGTACAACACCTCACAGCTCCTAACAACACCTTAAAGTACCGTACGTAAATTTAAAACTCCAAAATACACCTAATGAATTCGTCCGAGTCCTTTGAACATCGTACGACAACTTAGGACATCTTACGACTCTGTATGCAAATTAGCACTATGTAAAGCACGTTAGTATAACTTAGGACGTTTTAAAACTCCTAAGAACACCTTACACCACCGTACGAAACCTTAAAACTCCATAATAAACCTAATGAATTCCTCAGAGTCATTTAAACATCATACGGCAACTTAGAATATCTAACGGCTCTGTATGCCACATTAGCAACTTTAAAATCATGTTGGTATAATGTACAACACCTCACAACTCCTAACAACACCTTAAAGTACCGTACGTAAACTTAAAACTCCATAATACATCTAATGAATTCGTCCGAGTCCTATGAACATCGTACGACAACTTAGGACATCTTACGACTCTGTATGCATATTAGCACCATGTAAAGCACTTTAGTACAACTTAAGACGCATTAAAACTCCTAAGAACACCTTACAACACCGTACGAAACCTTAAAACTCCATAATAAACCTAATGAATTCCTCGGAGTCATTTTAACATCGTACGACAACTTAGAATATATTACGGCTCTGTATGCCACATTAGCAACTTTAAAATCGTGTTGGCATAATGTACAACACCTCACAGCTCCTAACAACACCTTATAGTACCGTACGTAAATTTAAAACTCCAAAATACACCTAATGAATTCGTCCGAGTCCTTTGAACATCGTACGACAACTTAGGACATCTTACGACTCTGTATGCAAATTAGCACCATGTAAAGCACGTTAGTATAACTTAGGACGCTTTAAAACTCCTAAGAACACCTTACACCACCGTACGAAACCTTAAAACTCCATAATAAAGCTAATGAATTCGTCGGTGTCATTTAAACATCGTACGGCAACTTAGAATATCTTACGGCTCTATATGCCACATTAGCAACTTTAAAATCATGTTGGTATAATGTACAACACCTCACACTTCCTAACAACACCTTAAAGTACCGTATGTAAACTTAAAACTCCATAATACACCTAATGAATACGTCCGAGTCCTATGAACATCGTACGACAACTTAGGACATCTTACGACTCTGTATGCACATTAGCACCATGTAAAGCATGTAAGTACAACTTAGGACGCCTTAAAACTCCTATGAACACCTTACAACACCGTACGAAATCTTAAACTCCATAATAAACCTAATGAATTACTCAGAGTCATTTAAACATCGTACGGCAACTTAGAATATCTTATGGCTCTGTATGCCACATTAGCAACTTTAAAATCATGTTGGTATAATGTACAACACCTCACAACTCCTAAAAACACCTTAAAGGACCGTACGTAAACTTAAAACTCCATAATACACCTAATGAATTCGTCCGAGTTCTATGAACATCGTACGACAACTTTGGACATCTTACGACTCTGTATGCATATTAGCACCATGTAAAGCCCGTTAGTACAACTTAGGACGCATTAAAACTTCTTAGAACACCTTACAACAAAGTATGAAACCTTAAAACTCCATAATACACCTAATAAATCCTCGGAGTCATTTAAACATCGTACGACAACTTAGAATATCTTATGACCTTGTATGCCACATTAGCAACTTTAAAATCGTGTTGGCATAATGTACAACACCTCACAACTCCTAACAACACCTTAAAGTACCGTACGTAAACTTAAAACTCCAAAATACACCTAATGAATTCGTCCGAGTCCTTTAAACATCGTACGACAACTTAGGACATCTTACGACTCTGTATGCACATTAGCACCATGTAAAGCACGTTAGTATAACTTAGGACGCTTTAAAACTCCTAAGAACACCTTACAACACCGTACGAAACCTTAAAACTCCATAATAAAGCTAATGAATTCGTCGGAGTCATTTAAACATCGTACGGTAACTTAGAATATCTTACGGCTTTGTATGCCACATTAGCAACTTTAAAATCATGTTGGTATAATGTACAACACCTCACAACTCCTAACAACACCTTAAAGTACCGTACGTAAACTTAAAACTCCATAATACACCTAATGAATTCGTCCGAGTCCTATGAACATCGTAAGACAACTTAGGACATCTTACGACTCTGTATGCATATTAGCACCATGTAAACCACGTTAGTACAACTTAGGACGCATTAAAACTCCTAAGAACACCTTACAACACCGTACGAAACCTTAAAACTCCATAATAAACCTAATGGATTCCTCAGAGTCATTTAAACAGTGTACGACAACTTAGAATATCTTACGGCTCTGTATGCCACATTAGCAACTTTAAAATCATGTTGGTATAATGTACAACACCTCACAACTCCAAACAACACCTTAAAGTACCGTACGTAAACTTAAAACTCAATAATACACCTAACGAATTCGTCCGATTCCTTTGAACAACGTACGACAACTTATGACATCTTACGACTCTATATGCACATTAGCACCATGTAAACCATGTTAGTATTACTTAGGACGCTAAAAAACTACTAAGAACACCTTACAACACCGTACGAAACTTTAAAACACCATAATAAACCTAATGAATTCCTCGGAGTCATTTAAACATCGTACGACAACTTAGAATATCTTACGGCTCTGTATGCCACATTAGCAACTTTAAAATCGTGTTGGCATAATGTACAACACCTCACAGCTCCTAACAACACCTTAAAGTACCGTACGTAAATTTAAAACTCCAAAATACACCTAATGAATTCGTCCGAGTCCTTTGAACATCGTACGACAACTTAGGACATATTACGACTCTGTATGCAAATTAGCACTATGTAAAGCACGTTAGTATATCTTAGGACGTTTTAAAACTCCTAAGAACACCTTACACCACCGTACGAAACCTTAAAACTCTATAATAAACCTAATGAATTCCTCAGAGTCATTTAAACATCATACGGCAACTTAGAATATCTAACGGCTCTGTATGCCACATTAGCAACTTTAAAATCATGTTGGTATAATGTACAACACCTCACAACTCCTAACAACACCTTAAAGTACCGTACATAAACTTAAAACTCCATAATACACCTAATGAATTCGTCCGAGTCCTTTGACATCGTACGACAAGTTAGGACATCTTACGACTCTGTATGCACATTAGCACCATGTAAAGCACGTTAGTACAACTTAGGACCCCTTAAAACTCCTAAGAACACCTTACATACACCGTACGAAACCTTAAAACTTCATAATAAACCTAATGAATTCATCGGAGTCATTTAAACATCGTACGGGAACTTAGAATATCTTACGGCTCTGTATGCCACATTAGCAACTTTAAAATCATGTTGGTATAATGTACAACACCTCACAACTCCTAACAACACCTTAAAGTACCGTACGTAAACTTAAAACTCCATAATACACCTAATGAATTCGTCCGAGTCCTATGAACATCGTAAGACAACTTAGGACATCTTACGACTCTGTATGCATATTAGCACCATGTAAACCACGTTAGTACAACTTAAGACGCATTAAAACTCCTAAGAACACCTTACAACACCGTACGAAACCTTAAAACTCCATAATAAACCTAATGGATTCCTCAGAGTCATTTAAACATCGTACGACAACTTAGAATATCTTACGGCTCTGTATGCCACATTAGCAACTTTAAAATCATGTTGGTATAATGTACAACACCTCACAACTCCAAACAACACCTTAAAGTACCGTACGTAAACTTAAAACTCAATAATACACCTAACGAATTCGTCCGATTCCTTTGAACAACGTACGACAACTTATGACATCTTACGACTCTATATGCACATTAGCACCATGTAAACCATGTTAGTATTACTTAGGACGCTAAAAAACTACTAAGAACACCTTACAACACCGTACGAAACTTTAAAACACCATAATAAACCTAATGAATTCCTCGGAGTCATTTAAACATCGTACGGCAACTTAGAATATCTTACGGCTCTGTATGCCACATTAGCAACTTTAAAATCATGTTGGTATAATGTACAACACCTCACAACTCCTAAAAACACCTTAAAGGACCGTACGTAAACTTAAAACTCCATAATACACCTAATGAATTCGTCCGAGTTCTATGAACATCGTACGACAACTTTGGACATCTTACGACTCTGTATGCATATTAGCACCATGTAAAGCCCGTTAGTACAACTTAGGACGCATTAAAACTTCTTAGAACACCTTACAACAAAGTATGAAACCTTAAAACTCCATAATACACCTAATAAATCCTCGGAGTCATTTAAACATCGTACGACAACTTAGAATATCTTATGACCTTGTATGCCACATTAGCAACTTTAAAATCGTGTTGGCATAATGTACAACACCTCACAACTCCTAACAACACCTTAAAGTACCGTACGTAAACTTAAAACTCCAAAATACACCTAATGAATTCGTCCGAGTCCTTTAAACATCGTACGACAACTTAGGACATCTTACGACTCTGTATGCACATTAGCACCATGTAAAGCACGTTAGTATAACTTAGGACGCTTTAAAACTCCTAAGAACACCTTACAACACCGTACGAAACCTTAAAACTCCATAATAAAGCTAATGAATTCGTCGGAGTCATTTAAACATCGTACGGTAACTTAGAATATCTTACGGCTTTGTATGCCACATTAGCAACTTTAAAATCATGTTGGTATAATGTACAACACCTCACAACTCCTAACAACACCTTAAAGTACCGTACGTAAACTTAAAACTCCATAATACACCTAATGAATTCGTCCGAGTCCTATGAACATCGTAAGACAACTTAGGACATCTTACGACTCTGTATGCATATTAGCACCATGTAAACCACGTTAGTACAACTTAGGACGCATTAAAACTCCTAAGAACACCTTACAACACCGTACGAAACCTTAAAACTCCATAATAAACCTAATGGATTCCTCAGAGTCATTTAAACAGTGTACGACAACTTAGAATATCTTACGGCTCTGTATGCCACATTAGCAACTTTAAAATCATGTTGGTATAATGTACAACACCTCACAACTCCAAACAACACCTTAAAGTACCGTACGTAAACTTAAAACTCAATAATACACCTAACGAATTCGTCCGATTCCTTTGAACAACGTACGACAACTTATGACATCTTACGACTCTATATGCACATTAGCACCATGTAAACCATGTTAGTATTACTTAGGACGCTAAAAAACTACTAAGAACACCTTACAACACCGTACGAAACTTTAAAACACCATAATAAACCTAATGAATTCCTCGGAGTCATTTAAACATCGTACGACAACTTAGAATATCTTACGGCTCTATATGCCACATTAGCAACTTTAAAATCGTGTTGGCATAATGTACAACACCTCACAGCTCCTAACACCTTAAAGTACCGTACGTAAATTTAAAACTCCAAAATACACCTAATGAATTCGTTCGAATCCTTTGAACATCGTACGACAACTTAGGACATCTTACGACTCTGTATGCAAATTAGCACTATGTAAAGCACGTTAGTATAACTTAGGACGCTTTAAAACTCCTAAGAACACCTTACACCACCGTACGAAACCTTAAAACTCCATAATAAACCTAATGAATTCCTCAGAGTCATTTAAACATCATACGACAACTTAGAATATCTAACGGCTCTGTATGCCACATTAGCAACTTTAAAATCATTTTGGTATAATGTACAACACCTCACAACTCCTAACAACACCTTAAAGTACCGTACGTAAACTTAAAACTCCATAATACACCTAATGAATTCGTCCGAGTCCTTTGACATCGTACGACAAGTTAGGACATCTTACGACTCTGTATGCACATTAGCACCATGTAAAGCACGTTAGTACAACTTAGGACCCCTTAAAACTCCTAAGAACACCTTACATACACCGTACGAAACCTTAAAACTCCATAATAAACCTAATGAATTCATCGGAGTCATTTAAACATCGTACGGGAACTTAGAATATCTTACGGCTCTGTATGCCACATTAGCAACTTTAAAATCATGTTGGTATAATGTAAAACACCTCACAACTCCTAACAACACCTTAAAGTATCGTACGTAAACTTAAAACTCCATAATACACCTAATGAATTCGTCCGAGTCCTATGAACATCGTACGACAACTTAGGACATCTTACGACTCTGTATGCATATTAGCACCATGTAAAGCACGTTAGTACAACTTAAGACGCATTAAAACTCCTAAGAACACCTTACAACACCGTACGAAACCTTAAAACTCCATAATAAACCTAATGAATTCCTCGGAGTCATTTAAACATCGTACGACAACTTAGAATATCTTACGGCTCTGTATGCCACATTAGCAACTTTAAAATCGTGTTGGCATAATGTACAACACCTCACAGCTCCTAAAAACACCTTAAAGTACCGTAAGTAAATTTAAAACTCCAAAATACACCTAATGAATTCGTCCGAGTCCTTTGAACATCGTACGACAACTTAGGACATCTTACGACTCTGTATGCAAATTAGCACCATGTAAAGCACGTTAGTATAACTTAGGACGCTTTAAAACTCCTAAGAACACCTTACACCACCGTACGAAACCTTAAAACTCCATAATAAAGCTAATGAATTAGTCGGAGTCATTTAAACATCATACACAACTTAGAATATCTTACGGCTCTGTATGCCACATTAGCAACTTTAAAATCATGTTGGTATAATGTACAACACCTCACACCTCCTAACAACACCTTAAAGTACCGTATGTAAACTTAAAACTCCATAATACACCTAATGAATACGTCCGAGTCCTATGAACATCGTACGACAACTTAGGACATCTTACGACTCCGTATGCATATTAGTACCATGTAAAGCACGTTAGTACAACTTAGGACACATTAAAACTCCTAAGAACACCTTACAACACCGTACGAAACCTTAAAACTCCATAATAAACCTAATGAATTCCTCAGAGTCATTTAAACATCATACGGCAACTTAGAATATCTACCGGCTCTGTATGCCACATTAGCAACTTTAAAATCATGTTGGTATAATGTACAACACCTCACAACTCCTAACAACACCTTAATGTACCGTACGTAACCTTAAAACTCCATAATACACCTAATGAATTCGTCCGAGTCCTTTGAACATCGTACGACAACTTAGGACATCTTACGTCTCTATATGCACATTAGCACCGTGTAAACCACGTTAGTATTACTTAGGACGCTTAAAAACTCCTAAGAACACCTTACAACACCATACGAAACCTTAAAACTCCATAATAAACCTAATGGATTCCTCGGAGTCATTTAAACATCGTACGACAACTTAGAATATCTTACGGCTCTGTATGCCACATTAGCAACTTTAAAATCATGTTGGTATAATGTTCAACACCTCACAACTCCAAACAACACCTTAAAGTACCGTACGTAAACTTAAAACTCAATAATACACCTAACGAATTCGTCCGATTCCTTTGAACAACGTACGACAACTTATGACATCTTACGACTCTATATGCACATTAGCACCATGTAAACCATGTTAGTATTACTTAGGACGCTAAAAAACTACTAAGAACACCTTACAACACCGTACGAAACTTTAAAACACCATAATAAACCTAATGAATTCCTCGGAGTCATTTAAACATCGTACGACAACTTAGAATATCTTACGGCTCTGTATGCCACATTAGCAACTTTAAAATCGTGTTGGCATAATGTACAACACCTCACAGCTCCTAACACCTTAAAGTACCGTACGTAAATTTAAAACTCCAAAATACACCTAATGAATTCGTCCGAGTCCTTTGAACATCGTACGACAACTTAGGACATCTTACGACTCTGATGCAAATTAGCACTATGTAAAGCACGTTAGTATAACTTAGGACGCTTTAAAACTCCTAAGAACACCTTACACCACCGTACGAAACCTTAAAACTCCATAATAAACCTAATGAATTCCTCAGAGTCATTTAAACATCATACGGCAACTTAGAATATCTAACGGCTCTGTATGCCACATTAGCAACTTTAAAATCATTTTGGTATAATGTACAACACCTCACAACTCCTAACAACACCTTAAAGTACCGTACGTAAACTTAAAACTCCATAATACACCTAATGAATTCGTCCGAGTCCTTTGACATCGTACGACAAGTTAGGACATCTTACGACTCTGTATGCACATTAGCACCATGTAAAGCACGTTAGTACAACTTAGGACCCCTTAAAACTCCTAAGAACACCTTACATACACCGTACGAAACCTTAAAACTCCATAATAAACCTAATGAATTCATCGGAGTCATTTAAACATCGTACGGGAACTTAGAATATCTTACGGCTCTGTATGCCACATTAGCAACTTTAAAATCATGTTGGTATAATGTAAAACACCTCACAACTCCTAACAACACCTTAAAGTACCGTACGTAAACTTAAAACTCCATAATACACCTAATGAATTCGTCCGAGTCCTATGAACATCGTACGACAACTTAGGACATCTTACGACTCTGTATGCATATTAGCACCATGTAAAGCACGTTAGTACAACTTAAGACGCATTAAAACTCCTAAGAACACCTTACAACACCGTACGAAACCTTAAAACTCCATAATAAACCTAATGAATTCCTCGGAGTCATTTAAACATCGTACGACAACTTAGAATATCTTACGGCTCTGTATGCCACATTAGCAACTTTAAAATCGTGTTGGCATAATGTACAACACCTCACAGCTCCTAACAACACCTTAAAGTACCGTAAGTAAATTTAAAACTCCAAAATACACCTAATGAATTCGTCCGAGTCCTTTGAACATCGTACGACAACTTAGGACATCTTACGACTCTGTATGCAAATTAGCACCATGTAAAGCACGTTAGTATAACTTAGGACGCTTTAAAACTCCTAAGAACACCTTACACCACCGTACGAAACCTTAAAACTCCATAATAAAGCTAATGAATTCGTCGGAGTCATTTAAACATCATACACAACTTAGAATATCTTACGGCTCTGTATGCCACATTAGCAACTTTGAAATCATGTTGGTATAATGTACAACACCTCACACCTCCTAACAACACCTTAAAGTACCGTATGTAAACTTAAAACTCCATAATACACCTAATGAATACGTCCGAGTCCTATGAACATCGTACGACAACTTAGGACATCTTACGACTCCGTATGCATATTAGTACCATGTAAAGCACGTTAGTACAACTTAGGACACATTAAAACTCCTAAGAACACCTTACAACACCGTACGAAACTTTAAAACTCCATAATAAACCTAATGAATTCCTCAGAGTCATTTAAACATCGTACGACAACTTAGAATATCTTACGGCTCTGTATGCCACATTAGCAACTTTAAAATCATGTTGGTATAATGTTCAACACCTCACAACTCCAAACAACACCTTAAAGTACCGTACGTAAACTTAAAACTCAATAATACACCTAACGAATTCGTCCGATTCCTTTGAACAACGTACGACAACTTATGACATCTTACGACTCTATATGCACATTAGCACCATGTAAACCATGTTAGTATTACTTAGGACGCTAAAAAACTACTAAGAACACCTTACAACACCGTACGAAACTTTAAAACACCATAATAAACCTAATGAATTCCTCAGAGTCATTTAAACATCGTACGACAACTTAGAATATCTTACGGCTCTGTATGCCACATTAGCAACTTTAAAATCATGTTGGTATAATGTTCAACACCTCACAACTCCAAACAACACCTTAAAGTACCGTACGTAAACTTAAAACTCAATAATACACCTAACGAATTCGTCCGATTCCTTTGAACAACGTACGACAACTTATGACATCTTACGACTCTATATGCACATTAGCACCATGTAAACCATGTTAGTATTACTTAGGACGCTAAAAAACTACTAAGAACACCTTACAACACCGTACGAAACTTTAAAACACCATAATAAACCTAATGAATTCCTCGGAGTCATTTAAACATCGTACGACAACTTAGAATATCTTACGGCTCTGTATGCCACATTAGCAACTTTAAAATCGTGTTGGCATAATGTACAACACCTCACAGCTCCTAACACCTTAAAGTACCGTACGTAAATTTAAAACTCCAAAATACACCTAATGAATTCGTCCGAGTCCTTTGAACATCGTACGACAACTTAGGACATCTTACGACTCTGATGCAAATTAGCACTATGTAAAGCACGTTAGTATAACTTAGGACGCTTTAAAACTCCTAAGAACACCTTACACCACCGTACGAAACCTTAAAACTCCATAATAAACCTAATGAATTCCTCAGAGTCATTTAAACATCATACGGCAACTTAGAATATCTAACGGCTCTGTATGCCACATTAGCAACTTTAAAATCATTTTGTTATAATGTACAACACCTCACAACTCCTAACAACACCTTAAAGTACCGTACGTAAACTTAAAACTCCATAATACACCTAATGAATTCGTCCGAGTCCTTTGACATCGTACGACAAGTTAGGACATCTTACGACTCTGTATGCACATTAGCACCATGTAAAGCACGTTAGTACAACTTAGGACCCCTTAAAACTCCTAAGAACACCTTACATACACCGTACGAAACCTTAAAACTCCATAATAAACCTAATGAATTCATCGGAGTCATTTAAACATCGTACGGGAACTTAGAATATCTTACGGCTCTGTATGCCACATTAGCAACTTTAAAATCATGTTGGTATAATGTAAAACACCTCACAACTCCTAACAACACCTTAAAGTACCGTACGTAAACTTAAAACTCCATAATACACCTAATGAATTCGTCCGAGTCCTATGAACATCGTACGACAACTTAGGACATCTTACGACTCTGTATGCATATTAGCACCATGTAAAGCACGTTAGTACAACTTAAGACGCATTAAAACTCCTAAGAACACCTTACAACACCGTACGAAACCTTAAAACTCCATAATAAACCTAATGAATTCCTCGGAGTCATTTAAACATCGTACGACAACTTAGAATATCTTACGGCTCTGTATGCCACATTAGCAACTTTAAAATCGTGTTGGCATAATGTACAACACCTCACAGCTCCTAACAACACCTTAAAGTACCGTAAGTAAATTTAAAACTCCAAAATACACCTAATGAATTCGTCCGAGTCCTTTGAACATCGTACGACAACTTAGGACATCTTACGACTCTGTATGCAAATTAGCACCATGTAAAGCACGTTAGTATAACTTAGGACGCTTTAAAACTCCTAAGAACACCTTACACCACCGTACGAAACCTTAAAACTCCATAATAAAGCTAATGAATTCGTCGGAGTCATTTAAACATCATACACAACTTAGAATATCTTACGGCTCTGTATGCCACATTAGCAACTTTGAAATCATGTTGGTATAATGTACAACACCTCACACCTCCTAACAACACCTTAAAGTACCGTATGTAAACTTAAAACTCCATAATACACCTAATGAATACGTCCGAGTCCTATGAACATCGTACGACAACTTAGGACATCTTACGACTCCGTATGCATATTAGTACCATGTAAAGCACGTTAGTACAACTTAGGACACATTAAAACTCCTAAGAACACCTTACAACACCGTACGAAACTTTAAAACTCCATAATAAACCTAATGAATTCCTCAGAGTCATTTAAACATCATACGGCAACTTAGAATATCTACCGGCTCTGTATGCCACATTAGCAACTTTAAAATCATGTTGGTATAATGTACAACACCTCACAACTCCTAACAACACCTTAATGTACCGTACGTAACCTTAAAACTCCATAATACACCTAATGAATTCGTCCGAGTCCTTTGAACATCGTACGACAACTTAGGACATCTTACGTCTCTATATGCACATTAGCACCGTGTAAACCACGTTAGTATTACTTAGGACGCTTAAAAACTCCTAAGAACACCTTACAACACCATACGAAACCTTAAAACTCCATAATAAACCTAATGGCTTCCTCGGAGTCATTTAAACATCGTACGACAACTTAGAATATCTTACGGCTCTGTATGCCACATTAGCAACTTTAAAATCGTGTTGGTATAATGTACAACACCTCACAGCTCCTAACAACATCTTAAAGTATCGTACGTAAACTTCAAACACCATAATACACCTAATGAATTCGTCCGAGTCCTTTGAACATCGTACGACAACTTAGGACATCTTACGTCTCTATATGCACATTAGCACCGTGTAAACCACGTTAGTATTACTTAGGACGCTTAAAAACTCCTAAGAACACCTTACAACACCATACGAAACCTTAAAACTCCATAATAAACCTAATGGATTCCTCGGAGTCATTTAAACATCGTACGACAACTTAGAATATCTTACGCTCTGTATGCCACATAATCAACTTTAAAATCGTGTTGGTATAATGTACAACACCTCACAACTCCTAACAACACCTTAAAGTACCGTACGTAAACTTAAAACTCCATAATACACCTAATGAATTCGTGCGAGACCTTTGAACATCGTACCACAATTTAAGACATCTTACCACCCTGTATGCCGTATTAACCCCTTGAAAAGCACGTTAGTATAACTTAAGACGCCTTAAAACTCCTAAGAACACCTTACAACACCGTATGAAACCTTAAAACTCCATAATAAGCCTAATGAATTGCTCGGAGTCATTTAAACATCGTACGACAACTTAGAATATCTAACGGCTCTGTATGCCACATTATCAACTTTAAAATCGTGTTGGTATAATGTACAACACCTCACAACTCCTAACAACACCTTAAACTACCGTACGTAAACTTAAAACTCCATAATACACCTAATGAATTCCTCGGAGTCATTTAAACATCGTACGACAACTTAGAATATCTTACGGCTATGTATGCCACATTAGCAACTTTAAAATCGTGTTGGAATAATGTACAACACCTCACAGCTCCTAACAACACCTTAAAGTACCGTACGTAAACTTAAAACTCCATAATACACCTAATGAATTCGTCCTAGTCCTTTTAACATCGTAGCACAATATAAGACATCTTACGACCCTGTATGCCATATTAACCACTTGAAAAGCATGTTAGTACAACTTAGGACGCCTTAAAACACCTAACAACACCTTAAACTACCGTACGTAAACTTAAAACTCCATAATACACCTAATGAATTCGTCCGAGTCCTTTTAACATCGTACCACAATATAAGACATCTTACGACCCTGTATGCCATATTAACCACTTGAAAAGCATGTTAGTACAACTTAGGACGCCTTAAAACACCTAAGAACACCTTACAACACCGTATGAAACCTTAAAACTCCATAATAAACGTAATGAATTCCTCGGAGTCATTTAAACATCGTACGCCAACTTAGAATATCTTACGGCTCTGTATGCCACATTAGCAACTTTAAAATCGTGTTGGTATAATGTACAACACCTCACAACTCCACACAACACCTTAAAGTACCGTTCGTAAACTTAAAACTCCATAATACACCTAATGAATTCGTCCGAGTCCTTTGAACATCGTACCACAATTTAAGACATCTTACGACGCTGTATGTCGTATTAACCCCTTGAAAAGCACATTAGTATAACTTAAGACGCCTTAAAACTCCTAAAAACACCTTACAACACCGTACGAAACCTTAAAACTCCATAATAAACCTAATGAATTCCTCGGAGTCATTTAAACATGGTACGACAACTTAGAATATCTTACGGCTCTGTATGCCACATTAGCAACTTTAAAATCGTGTTGGTATAATGTATAACACATCACAGCTCCTAACAACACCTTAAAGTACCGTACGTAAACTTAAAACACCATAATACACCTAATGAATTCGTCCGAGTCCTTTGAACATCGTACCACAATTTAAGACATCTTACGACCCTGTATGCCGTATTAACCCCTTGAAAAGCACGTTAGTATAACTTAAGACGCCTTAAAACTCCTAAGAACACCTTACAACACCGTATGAAACCTTATAACTCCATAATAAACCTAATGAATTGCTCGGAGTCATTTAAACATCGTACGACAACTTAGAATATCTAACGGCTCTGTATGCCACATTATCAACTTTAAAATCGTGTTGGTATAATGTACAACACCTCACAACTCCTAACAACACCTTAAACTACCGTACGTAAACTTAAAACTCCATAATACACCTAATGAATTCCTCGGAGTCATTTAAACATCGTATGACAACTTAGAATATCTTACGGCTATGTATGCCACATTAGCAACTTTAAAATCGTGTTGGAATAATGTACAACACCTCACAGCTCCTAACAACACCTTAAAGTACCGTACGTAAACTTAAAACTCCATAATACACCTAATGAATTTGTCCGAGTCCTTTTAACATCGTACCACAATATAAGACATCTTACGACGCTGTATGCCATATTAACCACTTGAAAAGCATGTTAGTACAACTTAGGACGCCTTAAAACACCTAACAACACCTTAAACTACCGTACGTAAACTTAAAACTCCATAATACACCTAATGAATTCCTCGGAGTCATTTAAACATCGTACGACAACTTAGAATATCTTACGGCTATGTATGCCACATTAGCAACTTTAAAATCGTGTTGGAATAATGTACAACACCTAACAGCTCCTAACAACACCTTAAAGTACCGTACGTAAACTTAAAACTCCATAATACACCTAATGAATTCGTCCGAGTCCTTTTAACATCGTACCACAATATAAGACATCTTACGACCCTGTATGCCATATTAACCACTTGAAAAGCATGTTAGTACAACTTAGGACGCCTTAAAACACCTAAGAACACCTTACAACACCGTATGAAACCTTAAAACTCCATAATAAACGTAATGAATTCCTCGGAGTCATTTAAACATCGTACGCCAACTTAGAATATCTTACGGCTCTGTATGCCACATTAGCAACTTTAAAATCGTGTTGGTATAATGTACAACACCTCACAACTCCACACAACACCTTAAAGTACCGTTCGTAAACTTAAAACTCCATAATACACCTAATGAATTCGTCCGAGTCCTTTGAACATCGTACCACAATTTAAGACATCTTACGACCCTGTATGTCGTATTAACCCCTTGAAAAGCACGTTAGTATAACTTAAGACGCCTTAAAACTCCTAAGAACACCTTACAAAACCGTACGAAACCTTAAAACTCCATAATAAACCTAATGAATTCCTCGGAGTCATTTAAACATGGTACGACAACTTAGAATATCTTACGGCTCTGTATGCCACATTAGCAACTTTAAAATCGTGTTGGTATAATGTATAACACATCACAGCTCCTAACAACACCTTAAAGTACCGTACGTAAACTTAAAACACCATAATACACCTAATGAATTCGTCCGAGTCCTTTGAACATCGTACCACAATTTAAGACATCTTACGACCCTGTATGCCGTATTAACCCCTTGAAAAGCACGTTAGTATAACTTAAGACGCCTTAAAACTCCTAAGAACACCTTACAACACCGTATGAAACCTTATAACTCCATAATAAACCTAATGAATTGCTCGGAGTCATTTAAACATCGTACGACAACTTAGAATATCTAACGGCTCTGTATGCCACATTATCAACTTTAAAATCGTGTTGGTATAATGTACAACACCTCACAACTCCTAACAACACCTTAAACTACCGTACGTAAACTTAAAACTCCATAATACACCTAATGAATTCCTCGGAGTCATTTAAACATCGTACGACAACTTAGAATATCTTACGGCTATGTATGCCACATTAGCAACTTTAAAATCGTGTTGGAATAATGTACAACACCTCACAGCTCCTAACAACACCTTAAAGTACCGTACGTAAACTTAAAACTCCATAATACACCTAATGAATTTGTCCGAGTCCTTTTAACATCGTACCACAATATAAGACATCTTACGACGCTGTATGCCATATTAACCACTTGAAAAGCATGTTAGTACAACTTAGGACGCCTTAAAACACCTAACAACACCTTAAACTACCGTACGTAAACTTAAAACTCCATAATACACCTAATGAATTCCTCGGAGTCATTTAAACATCGTACGACAACTTAGAATATCTTACGGCTATGTATGCCACATTAGCAACTTTAAAATCGTGTTGGAATAATGTACAACACCTAACAGCTCCTAACAACACCTTAAAGTACCGTACGTAAACTTAAAACTCCATAATACACCTAATGAATTCGTCCGAGTCCTTTTAACATCGTACCACAATATAAGACATCTTACGACCCTGTATGCCATATTAACCACTTGAAAAGCATGTTAGTACAACTTAGGACGCCTTAAAACACCTAAGAACACCTTACAACACCGTATGAAACCTTAAAACTCCATAATAAACGTAATGAATTCCTCGGAGTCATTTAAACATCGTACGCCAACTTAGAATATCTTACGGCTCTGTATGCCACATTAGCAACTTTAAAATCGTGTTGGTATAATGTACAACACCTCACAACTCCACACAACACCTTAAAGTACCGTTCGTAAACTTAAAACTCCATAATACACCTAATGAATTCGTCCGAGTCCTTTGAACATCGTACCACAATTTAAGACATCTTACGACCCTGTATGTCGTATTAACCCCTTGAAAAGCACGTTAGTATAACTTAAGACGCCTTAAAACTCCTAAGAACACCTTACAAAACCGTACGAAACCTTAAAACTCCATAATAAACCTAATGAATTCCTCGGAGTCATTTAAACATGGTACGACAACTTAGAATATCTTACGGCTCTGTATGCCACATTAGCAACTTTAAAATCGTGTTGGTATAATGTATAACACCTCACAGCTCCTAACAACACCTTAAAGTACCGTACGTAAACTTAAAACACCATAATACACCTAATGAATTCGTCCGAGTCCTTTGAACATCGTACCACAATTTAAGACATCTTACGACCCTGTATGCCGTATTAACCCCTTGAAAAGCACGTTAGTATAACTTAAGACGCCTTAAAACTCCTAAGAACACCTTACAACACCGTACGAAACCTTAAAACTCCATAATAAACCTAATGAATTCCTTGGAGTCATTTAAACATCGTACGACAACTTAGAATATCTTACGGCTCTGTATGCCACATTAGCAACTTTAAAATCGTGTTGGTATAATGTATAACACCTCACAGCTCCTAACAACACCTTAAAGTACCGTACGTAAACTTAAAACTCCATAATACACTTATGAATTCGTCCGAGTCCTTTGAACATCGTACCACAATTTAAGACATCTTACGACCCTGTATGCCGTATTAACCCCTTGAAAAGCACGTTAGTATAACTTAAGACGCCTTAAAACTCCTAAGAACACCTTACAACACCGTACGAAACCTTAAAACTCCATAATAAACCTAATGAATTCCTCGGAGTCATTTAAACATCGTACGACAACTTAGAATATCTTACGGCTCTGTATGCCACATTATCAACTTTAAAATCGTGTTGGTACAATGTACAACACCTCACAGCTCCTAACAACACCTTAAAGTACCGTACGTAAACTTAAAACTCCATAATACACCTAATGAATTCGTCCGAGACCTTTGAACATCGTACCACAATTTAAGACATCTTACCACCCTGTATGCCGTATTAACCCCTTGAAAAGCACGTTAGTATAACTTAAGACGCCTTAAAACTCCTAAGAACACCTTACAACACCGTATGAAACCTTAAAACTCCATAATAAACCTAATGAATTGCTCGGAGTCATTTAAACATCGTACGACAACTTAGAATATCTAACGGCTCTGTATGCCACATTATCAACTTTAAAATCGTGTTGGTATAATGTACAACACCTCACAACTCCTAACAACACCTTAAAGTACCGTACGTAAACTTAAAACCCCATAATACACCTAATGAATTCGTCGGAGTCCTTTGAACATCGTACCACAATTTAAGACATCTTACGACCCTGTATGCCGTATTAACCCTTGAAAAGCACGTTAGTATAACTTAAGACGCCTTAAAACACCTAAGAACACCTTACACCACCGTATGAAACCTTAAAACTGCATAATAAACCTAATGAATTCCCCGGAGTCATTTAAACATGGGACGACAACTTAGAATATCTTACGGCTCTGTATGCCACATTAGCAACTTTAAAATCGTGTTGGTATAATGTATAACACCTCACAGCTCCTAACAACACCTTAAAGTACCGTACGTAAACTTAAAACACCATAATACACCTAATGAATTCGTCCGAGTCCTTTGAACATCGTACCACAATTTAAGACATCTTACGACCCTGTATGCCGTATTAACCCCTTGAAAAGCACGTTAGTATAACTTAAGACGCCTTAAAACTCCTAAGAACACCTTACAACACCGTATGAAACCTTAAAACTCCATAATAAACCTAATGAATTGCTCGGAGTCATTTAAACATCGTACGACAACTTAGAATATCTAACGGCTCTGTATGCCACATTATCAACTTTAAAATCGTGTTGGTATAATGTACAACACCTCACAACTCCTAACAACACCTTAAACTACCGTACGTAAACTTAAAACTCCATAATACACCTAATGAATTCCTCGGAGTCATTTAAACATCGTACGACAACTTAGAATATCTTACGGCTATGTATGCCACATTAGCAACTTTAAAATCGTGTTGGAATAATGTACAACACCTCACAGCTCCTAACAACACCTTAAAGTACCGTACGTAAACTTAAAACTCCATAATACACCTAATGAATTCGTCCGAGTCCTTTTAACATCGTACCACAATATAAGACATCTTACGACCCTGTATGCCATATTAACCACTTGAAAAGCATGTTAGTACAACTTAGGACGCCTTAAAACACCTAACAACACCTTAAACTACCGTACGTAAACTTAAAACTCCATAATACACCTAATGAATTCCTCGGAGTCATTTAAACATCGTACGACAACTTAGAATATCTTACGGCTATGTATGCCACATTAGCAACTTTAAAATCGTGTTGGAATAATGTACAACACCTCACAGCTCCTAACAACACCTTAAAGTACCGTACGTAAACTTAAAACTCCATAATACACCTAATGAATTCGTCCGAGTCCTTTTAACATCGTACCACAATATAAGACATCTTACGACCCTGTATGCCATATTAACCACTTGAAAAGCATGTTAGTACAACTTAGGACGCCTTAAAACACCTAAGAACACCTTACAACACCGTATGAAACCTTAAAACTCCATAATAAACGTAATGAATTCCTCGGAGTCATTTAAACATCGTACGCCAACTTAGAATATCTTACGGCTCTGTATGCCACATTAGCAACTTTAAAATCGTGTTGGTATAATGTACAACACCTCACAACTCCACACAACACCTTAAAGTACCGTTCGTAAACTTAAAACTCCATAATACACCTAATGAATTCGTCCGAGTCCTTTGAACATCGTACCACAATTTAAGACATCTTACGACCCTGTATGTCGTATTAACCCCTTGAAAAGCACGTTAGTATAACTTAAGACGCCTTAAAACTCCTAAGAACACCTTACAACACCGTACGAAACCTTAAAACTCCATAATAAACCTAATGAATTCCTCGGAGTCATTTAAACATGGTACGACAACTTAGAATATCTTACGGCTCTGTATGCCACATTAGCAACTTTAAAATCGTGTTGGTATAATGTATAACACCTCACAGCTCCTAACAACACCTTAAAGTACCGTACGTAAACTTAAAACACCATAATACACCTAATGAATTCGTCCGAGTCCTTTGAACATCGTACCACAATTTAAGACATCTTACGACCCTGTCTGCCGTATTAACCCCTTGAAAAGCACGTTAGTATAACTTAAGACGCCTTAAAACTCCTAAGAACACCTTACAACACCGTACGAACCCTTAAAACTCCATAATAAACCTAATGAATTCCTTGGAGTCATTTAAGCATCGTACGACAACTTAGAATATCTTACGGCTCTGTATGCCACATAAGCAACTTTAAAATCGTGTTGGTATAATGTACAACACCTCACAGCTCCTAACAACACCTTAAAGTACCGTACGTAAACTTAAAACTCCATAATACACTTATGAATTCGTCCGAGTCCTTTGAACATCGTACCACAATTTAAGACATCTTACGACCCTGTATGCCGTATTAACCCCTTGAAAAGCACGTTAGTATAACTTAAGACGCCTTAAAACTCTTAAGAACACCTTACAACACCGTACGAAACCTTAAAACTCCATAATAAACCTAATGAATTCCTCGGAGTCATTTAAACATCGTACGACAACTTAGAATATCTTACGGCTCTGTATGCCACATTATCAACTTTAAAATCGTGTTGGTACAATGTACAACACCTCACAGCTCCTAACAACACCTTAAAGTACCGTACGTAAACTTAAAACTCCATAATACACCTAATGAATTCGTCCGAGACCTTTGAACATCGTACCACAATTTAAGACATCTTACCACCCTGTATGCCGTATTAACCCCTTGAAAAGCACGTTAGTATAACTTAAGACGCCTTAGAACTCCTAGGAACACCTTACAACACCGTATGAAACCTTAAAACTCCATAATAAACCTAATGAATTGCTCGGAGTCATTTAAACATCGTACGACAACTTAGAATATCTAACGGCTCTGTATGCCACATTATCAACTTTAAAATCGTGTTGGTATAATGTACAACACCTCACAACTCCTAACAACACCATAAAGTACCGTACGTAAACTTAAAACTCCATAATACACCTAATGAATTCGTCGGAGTCCTTTGAACATCGTACCACAATTTAAGACATCTTACGACCCTGTATGCCGTATTAACCCTTGAAAAGCACGTTAGTATAACTTAAGACGCCTTAAAACACCTAAGAACACCTTACACCACCGTATGAAACCTTAAAACTGCATAATAAACCTAATGAATTCCTCGGAGTCATTTAAACATGGTACGACAACTTAGAATATCTTACGGCTCTGTATGCCACATTAGCAACTTTAAAATCGTGTTGGTATAATGTATAACACCTCACAGCTCCTAACAACACCTTAAAGTACCGTACGTAAACTTAAAACACCATAATACACCTAATGAATTCGTCCGAGTCCTTTGAACATCGTACCATAATTTAAGACATCTTACGACCCTGTATGCCGTATTAACCCCTTGAAAAGCACGTTAGTATAACTTAAGACGCCTTAAAACTCCTAAGAACACCTTACAACACCGTACGAAACCTTAAAACTCCATAATAAACCTAATGAATTGCTTGGAGTCATTTAAACATCGTACGACAACTTAGAATATCTTACGGCTCTGTATGCCACATTAGCAACTTTAAAATCGTGTTGGTATAATGTACAACACCTCACAGCTCCTAACAACACCTTAAAGTACCGTACGTAAACTTAAAACTCCATAATACACTTATGAATTCGTCCGAGTCCTTTGAACATCGTAACACAATTTAAGACATCTTACGACCCTGTATGCCGTATTAACCCCTTGAAAAGCACGTTAGTATAACTTAAGACGCCTTAAAACTCCTAAGAACACCTTACAACACCGTACGAAACCTTAAAACTCCATAATAAACCTAATGAATTCCTCGGAGTCATTTAAACATCGTACGACAACTTAGAATATCTTACGGCTCTGTATGCCACATTATCAACTTTAAAATCGTGTTGGTACAATGTACAACACCTCACAGCTCCTAACAACACCTTAAAGTACCGTACGTAAACTTAAAACTCCATAATACACCTAATGAATTCGTTCGAGACCTTTGAACATCGTACCACAATTTAAGACATCTTACGACCCTGTATGCCGTATTAACCCCTTGAAAAGCACGTTAGTATAACTTAAGACGCCTTAAAACACCTAAGAACACCTTACACCACCGTATGAAACCTTAAAACTGCATAATAAACCTAATGAATTCCTCGGAGTCATTTAAACATCGTACGACAACTTAGAATATCTTACGGCTCTGTATGCCACATTAGCAACTTTAAAATCGTGTTGGTATAATGTACAACACCTCACAGCTCCTAACAACACCTTAAAGTACCGTACGTAAACTTAAAACTTCATAATACACCTAATGAATTCGTCCGAGTCCTTTGAACATCGTACGACAGCATAGGACATCTTACGACTCTGTATGCACATTAGCACCATGTAAAGCATGTTAGTACAACTTAGGAAGCCTTAAAACTCCTAAGAACACCTTACAACACCGTATGAAACCTTAAAACTCCATAATAAACCTAATGAATTGCTCGGAGTCATTTAAACATCGTACGACAACTTAGAATATCTAACGGCTCTGTATGCCACATTATCAACTTTAAAATCGTGTTGGTATAATGTACAACACCTCACAACTCCTAACAACACCTTAAAGTACCGTAGGTAAACTTAAAACTCCATAATACACCTAATGAATTCGTCCGAGTCCTTTGAACATCGTACCATAATTTAAGACATCTTACGACCCTGTATGCCGTATTAACCCCTTGAAAAGCACGTTAGTATAACTTAAGACGCCTTAAAACTCCTAAGAACACCTTACAACACCGTACGAAACCTTAAAACTCCATAATAAACCTAATGAATTCCTTGGAGTCATTTAAACATCGTACGACAACTTAGAATATCTTACGGCTCTGTATGCCACATTAGCAACTTTAAAATCGTGTTGGTATAATGTATAACACCTCACAGCTCCTAACAACACCTTAAAGTACCGTACGTAAACTTAAAACACCATAATACACCTAATGAATTCGTCCGAGTCCTTTGAACATCGTACCATAATTTAAGACATCTTACGACCCTGTATGCCGTATTAACCCCTTGAAAAGCACGTTAGTATAACTTAAGACGCCTTAAAACTCCTAAGAACACCTTACAACACCGTACGAAACCTTAAGACTCCATAATAAACCTAATGAATTCCTTGGAGTCATTTAAACATCGTACGACAACTTAGAATATCTTACGGCTCTGTATGCCACATTAGCAACTTTAAAATCGTGTTGGTATAATGTACAACACCTCACAGCTCCTAACAACACCTTAAAGTACCGTACGTAAACTTAAAACTCCATAATACACTTATGAATTCGTCCGAGTCCTTTGAACATCGTACCACAATTTAAGACATCTTACGACCCTGTATGCCGTATTAACCCCTTGAAAAGCACGTTAGTATAACTTAAGACGCCTTAAAACTCCTAAGAACACCTTACAACACCGTACGAAACCTTAAAACTCCAAAATAAACCTAATGAATTCCTCGGAGTCATTTAAATATCGTACGACAACTTAGAATATCTTACGGCTCTGTATGCCACATTATCAACTTTAAAATCGTGTTGGTACAATGTACAACACCTCACAGCTCCTAACAACACCTTAAACTACCGTACGTAAACTTAAAACTCCATAATACACCTAATGATTTCGTCCGAGACCTTTGAACATCGTACCACAATTTAAGACATCTTACCACCCTGTATGCCGTATTAACCCCTTGAAAAGCACGTTAGTATAACTTAAGACGCCTTAAAACTCCTAAGAACACCTTACAACACCGTATGAAACCTTAAAACTCCATAATAAACCTAATGAATTGCTCGGAGTCATTTAAACATCGTACGACAAC
The DNA here is from genome assembly GCA_030867185.1 of Tagetes erecta. Lineage (NCBI taxonomy): Eukaryota > Viridiplantae > Streptophyta > Magnoliopsida > Asterales > Asteraceae > Tagetes > Tagetes erecta. The sequence continues at coordinate 12,670,632 of CM061497.1, forward strand.
TTAGAATATCTAACGGCTCTGTATGCCACATTATCAACTTTAAAATCGTGTTGGTATAATGTACAACACCTCACAACTCCTAACAACACCTTAAAGTACCGTAGGTAAACTTAAAACTCCATAATACACCTAATGAATTCGTCCGGAGTCCTTTGAACATCGTACCACAATTTAAGACATCTTACGACCATGTATGCCGTATTAACCCCTTGAAAAGCACGTTAGTATGACTTAAGACGCCTTAAAACTCATAAGAACACCTTACAACACCGTACGAAACCTTAAAACTCCATAATAAACCTAATGAATTCCTCGGAGTCATTTAAACATTGTACGACAACTTAGAATATCTTACGGCTCTGTATGCCACATTAGCAACTTTAAAATCGTGTTGGTATAATGTACAACACCTCACAGCTCCTAACAACAACTTAAAGTACCGTACGTAAACTTAAAACTCCATAATACACCTAATGAATTCGTCCGAGTCCTTTGAACATCGTACCACAATTTAAGACATCTTACGACCCTGTATGCCGTATTAACCCTTGAAAAGCACGTTAGTATAACTTAAGACGCCTTAAAACACCTAAGAACACCTTACACCACCGTTTGAAACCTTAAAACTGCATAATAAACCTAATGAATTCCTCGGAGTCATTTAAACATCGTACGACAACTTAGAATATCTTACGGCTCTGTATGCCACATTAGCAACTTTAAAATCGTGTTGGTATAATGTACAACACCTCACAGCTCCTAACAACACCTTAAAGTACCGTACGTAAACTTAAAACTTCATAATACACCTAATGAATTCGTCCGAGTCCTTTGAACATCGTACGACAGCATAGGACATCTTACGACTCTGTATGCACATTAACACCATGTAAAGCATGTTAGTACAACTTAGGAAGCCTTAAAACTCCTAAGAACACCTTACAACACCGTATGAAACCTTAAAACTCCATAATAAACCTAATGAATTGCTCGGAGTCATTTAAACATCGTACGACAACTTAGAATATCTAACGGCTCTGTATGCCACATTATCAACTTTAAAATCGTGTTGGTATAATGTACAACACCTCACAACTCCTAACAACACCTTAAAGTACCGTAGGTAAACTTAAAACTCCATAATACACCTAATGAATTCGTCCGAGTCCTTTGAACATCGTACCATAATTTAAGACATCTTACGACCCTGTATGCCGTATTAACCCCTTGAAAAGCACGTTAGTATAACTTAAGACGCCTTAAAACTCCTAAGAACACCTTACAACACCGTACGAAACCTTAAAACTCCATAATAAACCTAATGAATTCCTTGGAGTCATTTAAACATCGTACGACAACTTAGAATATCTTACGGCTCTGTATGCCACATTAGCAACTTTAAAATCGTGTTGGTATAATGTATAACACCTCACAGCTCCTAACAACACCTTAAAGTACCGTACGTAAACTTAAAACACCATAATACACCTAATGAATTCGTCCGAGTCCTTTGAACATCGTACCATAATTTAAGACATCTTACGACCCTGTATGCCGTATTAACCCCTTGAAAAGCACGTTAGTATAACTTAAGACGCCTTAAAACTCCTAAGAACACCTTACAACACCGTACGAAACCTTAAAACTCCATAATAAACCTAATGAATTCCTTGGAGTCATTTAAACATCGTACGACAACTTAGAATATCTTACGGCTCTGTATGCCACATTAGCAACTTTAAAATCGTGTTGGTATAATGTACAACACCTCACAGCTCCTAACAACACCTTAAAGTACCGTACGTAAACTTAAAACTCCATAATACACTTATGAATTCGTCCGAGTCCTTTGAACATCGTACCACAATTTAAGACATCTTACGACCCTGTATGCCGTATTAACCCCTTGAAAAGCACGTTAGTATAACTTAAGACGCCTTAAAACTCCTAAGAACACCTTACAACACCGTACGAAACCTTAAAACTCCAAAATAAACCTAATGAATTCCTCGGAGTCATTTAAATATCGTACGACAACTTAGAATATCTTACGGCTCTGTATGCCACATTATCAACTTTAAAATCGTGTTGGTACAATGTACAACACCTCACAGCTCCTAACAACACCTTAAACTACCGTACGTAAACTTAAAACTCCATAATACACCTAATGATTTCGTCCGAGACCTTTGAACATCGTACCACAATTTAAGACATCTTACCACCCTGTATGCCATATTAACCCCTTGAAAAGCACGTTAGTATAACTTAAGACGCCTTAAAACTCCTAAGAACACCTTACAACACCGTATGAAACCTTAAAACTCCATAATAAACCTAATGAATTGCTCGGAGTCATTTAAACATCGTACGACAACTTAGAATATCTAACGGCTCTGTATGCCACATTATCAACTTTAAAATCGTGTTGGTATAATGTACAACACCTCACAACTCCTAACAACACCTTAAAGTACCGTACGTAAACTTAAAACTATAATACACCTAATGAATTCGTCGGAGTCCTTTGAACATCGTACCACAATTTAAGACATCTTACGACCCTGTATGCCGTATTAACCCTTGAAAAGCACGTTAGTATAACTTAAGACGCCTTAAAACACCTAAGAACACCTTACACCACCGTATGAAACCTTAAAACTGCATAATAAACCTAATGAATTCCTCGGAGTCATTTAAACATGGTACGACAACTTAGAATATCTTACGGCTCTGTATGCCACATTAGCAACTTTAAAATCGTGTTGGTATAATGTATAACACCTCACAGCTCCTAACAACACCTTAAAGTACCGTACGTAAACTTAAAATACCATAAGACACCTAATGAATTCGTCCGAGTCCTTTGAACATCGTACCATAATTTAAGACATCTTACGACCCTGTATGCCGTATTAACCCCTTGAAAAGCACGTTAGTATAACTTAAGACGCCTTAAAACTCCTAAGAACACCTTACAACACCGTACGAAACCTTAAAACTCCATAATAAACCTAATGAATTCCTTGGAGTCATTTAAACATCGTACGACAACTTAGAATATCTTACGGCTTTGTATGCCACATTAGCAACTTTAAAATCGTGTTGGTATAATGTACAACACCTCACAGCTCCTAACAACACCTTAAAGTACCGTACGTAAACTTAAAACTTCATAATACACCTAATGAATTCGTCCGAGTCCTTTGAACATCGTACGACAGCATAGGACATCTTACGACTCTGTATGCACATTAGCACCATGTAAAGCATGTTAGTACAACTTAGGAAGCCTTAAAACTCCTAAGAACACCTTACAACACCGTATGAAACCTTAAAACTCCATAATAAACCTAATGAATTGCTCGGAGTCATTTAAACATCGTACGACAACTTAGAATATCTAACGGCTCTGTATGCCACATTATCAACTTTAAAATCGTGTTGGTATAATGTACAACACCTCACAACTCCTAACAACACCTTAAAGTACCGTAGGTAAACTTAAAACTCCATAATACACCTAATGAATTCGTCCGAGTCCTTTGAACATCGTACCACAATTTAAGACATCTTACGACCCTGTATGCCGTATTAACCCCTTGAAAAGCACGTTAGTATGACTTAAGACGCCTTAAAACTCCTAAGAACACCTTACAACACCGTACGAAACCTTAAAACTCCATAATAAACCTAATGAATTCCTCGGAGTCATTTAAACATTGTACGACAACTTAGAATATCTTACGGCTCTGTATGCCACATTAGCAACTTTAAAATCGTGTTGGTATAATGTACAACACCTCACAGCTCCTAACAACACCTTAAAGTACCGTACGTAAACTTAAAACTCCATAATACACCTAATGAATTCGTCCGAGTCCTTTGAACATCGTACCACAATTTAAGACATCTTACGACCCTGTATGCCGTATTAACCCTTGAAAAGCACGTTAGTATAACTTAAGACGCCTTAAAACACCTAAGAACACCTTACACCACCGTATGAAACCTTAAAACTGCATAATAAACCTAATGAATTCCTCGGAGTCATTTAAACATGGTACGACAACTTAGAATATCTTACGGCTCTGTATGCCACATTAGCAACTTTAAAATCGTGTTGGTATAATGTATAACACCTCACAGCTCCTAACAACACCTTAAAGTACCGTACGTAAACTTAAAATACCATAAGACACCTAATGAATTCGTCCCAGTCCTTTGAACATCGTACCATAATTTAAGACATCTTACGACCCTGTATGCCGTATTAACCCCTTGAAAAGCACGTTAGTATAACTTAAGACGCCTTAAAACTCCTAAGAACACCTTACAACACCGTACGAAACCTTAAAACTCCATAATAAACCTAATGAATTCCTTGGAGTCATTTAAACATCGTACGACAACTTAGAATATCTTACGGCTTTGTATGCCACATTAGCAACTTTAAAATCCTGTTGGTATAATGTACAACACCTCACAGCTCCTAACAACACCTTAAAGTACCGTACGTAAACTTAAAACTCCATAATACACTTATGAATTCGTCCGAGTCCTTTGAACATCGTACCACAATTTAAGACATCTTACGACCCTGTATGCCGTATTAACCCCTTGAAAAGCACGTTAGTATAACTTAAGACGCCTTAAAACTCCTAAGAACACCTTACAACACCGTACGAAACCTTAAAACTCCATAATAAACCTAATGAATTCCTCGGAGTCATTTAAATATCGTACGACAACTTAGAATATCTTACGGCTCTGTATGCCACATTATCAACTTTAAAATCGTGTTGGTACAATGTACAACACCTCACAGCTCCTAACAACACCTTAAACTACCGTACGTAAACTTAAAACTCCATAATACACCTAATGAATTCGTCCGAGACCTTTGAACATCGTACCACAATTTAAGACATCTTACCACCCTGTATGCCGTATTAACCCCTTGAAAAGCACGTTAGTATAACTTAAGACGCCTTAAAACTCCTAAGAACACCTTACAACACCGTATGAAACCTTAAAACTCCATAATAAACCTAATGAATTGCTCGGAGTCATTTAAACATCGTACGACAACTTAGAATATCTAACGGCTCTGTATGCCACATTATCAACTTTAAAATCGTGTTGGTATAATGTACAACACCTCACAACTCCTAACAACACCTTAAAGTACCGTAGGTAAACTTAAAACTCCATAATACACCTAATGAATTCGTCCGGAGTCCTTTGAACATCGTACCACAATTTAAGACATCTTACGACCCTGTATGCCGTATTAACCCCTTGAAAAGCACGTTAGTATGACTTAAGACGCCTTAAAACTCATAAGAACACCTTACAACACCGTACGAAACCTTAAAACTCCATAATAAACCTAATGAATTCCTCGGAGTCATTTAAACATTGTACGACAACTTAGAATATCTTACGGCTCTGTATGCCACATTAGCAACTTTAAAATCGTGTTGGTATAATGTACAACACCTCACAGCTCCTAACAACACCTTAAAGTACCGTACGTAAACTTAAAACTCCATAATACACCTAATGAATTCGTCCGAGTCCTTTGAACATCGTACCACAATTTAAGACATCTTACGACCCTGTATGCCGTATTAACCCTTGAAAAGCACGTTAGTATAACTTAAGACGCCTTAAAACACCTAAGAACACCTTACACCACCGTTTGAAACCTTAAAACTGCATAATAAACCTAATGAATTCCTCGGAGTCATTTAAACATCGTACGACAACTTAGAATATCTTACGGCTCTGTATGCCACATTAGCAACTTTAAAATCGTGTTGGTATAATGTACAACACCTCACAGCTCCTAACAACACCTTAAAGTACCGTACGTAAACTTAAAACTTCATAATACACCTAATGAATTCGTCCGAGTCCTTTGAACATCGTACGACAGCATAGGACATCTTACGACTCTGTATGCACATTAGCACCATGTAAAGCATGTTAGTACAACTTAGGAAGCCTTAAAACTCCTAAGAACACCTTACAACACCGTATGAAACCTTAAAACTCCATAATAAACCTAATGAATTGCTCGGAGTCATTTAAACATCGTACGACAACTTAGAATATCTAACGGCTCTGTATGCCACATTATCAACTTTAAAATCGTGTTGGTATAATGTACAACACCTCACAACTCCTAACAACACCTTAAAGTACCGTAGGTAAACTTAAAACTCCATAATACACCTAATGAATTCGTCCGAGTCCTTTGAACATCGTACCACAATTTAAGACATCTTACGACCCTGTATGCCGTATTAACCCCTTGAAAAGCACGTTAGTATGACTTAAGACGCCTTAAAACTCCTAAGAACACCTTACAACACCGTACGAAACCTTAAAACTCCATAATAAACCTAATGAATTCCTCGGAGTCATTTAAACATTGTACGACAACTTAGAATATCTTACGGCTCTGTATGCCACATTAGCAACTTTAAAATCGTGTTGGTATAATGTACAACACCTCACAGCTCCTAACAACACCTTAAAGTACCGTACGTAAACTTAAAACTCCATAATACACCTAATGAATTCGTCCGAGTCCTTTGAACATCGTACCACAATTTAAGACATCTTACGACCCTGTATGCCGTATTAACCCTTGAAAAGCACGTTAGTATAACTTAAGACGCCTTAAAACACCTAAGAACACCTTACAGCACCGTATGAAACCTTAAAACTGCATAATAAACCTAATGAATTCCTCGGAGTCATTTAAACATCGTACGACAACTTAGAATATCTTACGGCTCTGTATGCCACATTAGCAACTTTAAAATCGTGTTGGTATAATGTACAACACCTCACAGCTCCTAACAACACCTTAAAGTACCGTACGTAAACTTAAAACTTCATAATACACCTAATGAATTCGTCCGAGTCCTTTGAACATCGTACGACAGCATAGGACATCTTACGACTCTGTATGCACATTAGCACCATGTAAAGCATGTTAGTACAACTTAGGAAGCCTTAAAACTCCTAAGAACACCTTACAACACCGTATGAAACCTTAAAACTCCAAAATAAACCTAATGAATTCCTCGGAGTCATTTAAACATCGTACGACAACTTAGAATATCTTACGGCTTTGTATGCCACATTAGCAACTTTAAAATCGTGTTGGTATAATGTACAACACCTCACAGCTCCTAACAACACCTTAAAGTACCGTACGTAAACTTAAAACTCCATAATACACTTATGAATTCGTCCGAGTCCTTTGAACATCGTACCACAATTTAAGACATCTTACGACCCTGTATGCCGTATTAACCCCTTGAAAAGCACGTTAGTATAACTTAAGACGCCTTAAAACTCCTAAGAACACCTTACAACACCGTACGAAACCTTAAAACTCCATAATAAACCTAATGAATTCCTCGGAGTCATTTAAATATCGTACGACAACTTAGAATATCTTACGGCTCTGTATGCCACATTATCAACTTTAAAATCGTGTTGGTACAATGTACAACACCTCACAGCTCCTAACAACACCTTAAACTACCGTACGTAAACTTAAAACTCCATAATACACCTAATGAATTCGTCCGAGACCTTTGAACATCGTACCACAATTTAAGACATCTTACCACCCTGTATGCCGTATTAACCCCTTGAAAAGCACGTTAGTATAACTTAAGACGCCTTAAAACTCCTAAGAACACCTTACAACACCGTATGAAACCTTAAAACTCCATAATAAACCTAATGAATTGCTCGGAGTCATTTAAACATCGTACGACAACTTAGAATATCTAACGGCTCTGTATGCCACATTATCAACTTTAAAATCGTGTTGGTATAATGTACAACACCTCACAACTCCTAACAACACCTTAAAGTACCGTAGGTAAACTTAAAACTCCATAATACACCTAATGAATTCGTCCGGAGTCCTTTGAACATCGTACCACAATTTAAGACATCTTACGACCCTGTATGCCGTATTAACCCCTTGAAAAGCACGTTAGTATGACTTAAGACGCCTTAAAACTCATAAGAACACCTTACAACACCGTACGAAACCTTAAAACTCCATAATAAACCTAATGAATTCCTCGGAGTCATTTAAACATTGTACGACAACTTAGAATATCTTACGGCTCTGTATGCCACATTAGCAACTTTAAAATCGTGTTGGTATAATGTACAACACCTCACAGCTCCTAACAACACCTTAAAGTACCGTACGTAAACTTAAAACTCCATAATACACCTAATGAATTCGTCCGAGTCCTTTGAACATCGTACCACAATTTAAGACATCTTACGACCCTGTATGCCGTATTAACCCTTGAAAAGCACGTTAGTATAACTTAAGACGCCTTAAAACACCTAAGAACACCTTACACCACCGTATGAAACCTTAAAACTGCATAATAAACCTAATGAATTCCTCGGAGTCATTTAAACATCGTACGACAACTTAGAATATCTTACGGCTCTGTATGCCACATTAGCAACTTTAAAATCGTGTTGGTATAATGTACAACACCTCACAGCTCCTAACAACACCTTAAAGTACCGTACGTAAACTTAAAACTTCATAATACACCTAATGAATTCGTCCGAGTCCTTTGAACATCGTACGACAGCATAGGACATCTTACGACTCTGTATGCACATTAGCACCATGTAAAGCATGTTAGTACAACTTAGGAAGCCTTAAAACTCCTAAGAACACCTTACAACACCGTATGAAACCTTAAAACTCCATAATAAACCTAATGAATTGCTCGGAGTCATTTAAACATCGTACGACAACTTAGAATATCTAACGGCTCTGTATGCCACATTATCAACTTTAAAATCGTGTTGGTATAATGTACAACACCTCACAACTCCTAACAACACCTTAAAGTACCGTAGGTAAACTTAAAACTCCATAATACACCTAATGAATTCGTCCGAGTCCTTTGAACATCGTACCACAATTTAAGACATCTTACGACTCTGTATGCCGTATTAACCCCTTGAAAAGCACGTTAGTATGACTTAAGACGCCTTAAAACTCATAAGAACACCTTACAACACCGTACGAAACCTTAAAACTCCATAATAAACCTAATGAATTCCTCGGAGTCATTTAAACATTGTACGACAACTTAGAATATCTTACGGCTCTGTATGCCACATTAGCAACTTTAAAATCGTGTTGGTATAATGTACAACACCTCACAGCTCCTAACAACACCTTAAAGTACCGTACGTAAACTTAAAACTCCATAATACACCTAATGAATTCGTCCGAGTCCTTTGAAAATCGTACCACAATTTAAGACATCTTACGACCCTTTATGCCGTATTAACCCTTGAAAAGCACGTTAGTATAACTTAAGACGCCTTAAAACACCTAAGAACACCTTACACCACCGTTTGAAACCTTAAAACTGCATAATAAACCTAATGAATTCCTCGGAGTCATTTAAACATCGTACGACAACTTAGAATATCTTACGGCTCTGTATGCCACATTATCAACTTTAAAATCGTGTTGGTATAATGTACAACACCTCACAGCTCCTAACAACACCTTAAAGTACCGTACGTAAACTTAAAACTTCATAATACACCTAATGAATTCGTCCGAGTCCTTTGAACATCGTACGACAGCATAGGACATCTTACGACTCTGTATGCACATTAGAACAATGTAAAGCATGTTAGAACAACTTAGGACGCCTTAAAACACCTAAGAATACCTTACAACACCGTATAAAACCTTAAAACTCCATAATAAACCTAATTAATTCCTCGGAGTCATTTAAACATCGTACGACAACTTAGAATATCTTACGGCTCTGTATGCCACATTAGCAACTTTAAAATCGTGTTGGTATAATGTACAACACCTCACAGCTCCTAACAACACCTTAAAGTACCGTACGTAAACATAAAACTCCAAAATACACCTAATGAATTCGTCCGAGTCCTTTGTACATCGTACGACAACTTATGTCATCTTACGACTCTGTATGCATATTAGCACCATGTAAAGCACATTAGCAACTTTAAAATCGTGTTGGTATAATGTACAACATCTCACAGCTCCTAACAACACCTTAAAGTACCGTACGTAAACTTAAAACTCTATAATACACCTAATGAATTCGTCCGAGTCCTTTGAACATCGCACGACCGCTTAGGACATCTTACGACTCTGTATGCACATTAGCACCATGTAAAGCATGTTAGTACAACTTAGGACGCCTTAAAACTCCTAAGAACACCTTACAACACCGTATGAAACATTAAAACTACATAATAAACCTAAGGAATTCCTCGGAGTCATTTAAAGATCGTACGACAACTTAGAATATCTTACGGCTCTGTATGCCACATTAGCAACTTTAAAATTGTGTTGGTATAACGTACAACACCTCACAGCTCCTAACAACACCTTAAAGTACCATACGTAAACTTAAAACTCCATAATACACCTAATGAATTCGTCCGAGTCCTTTGAACATCATACCACAATTTAAGACATCTTACGACTTTGTATGCACATTAGCACCATGTAAAGCATGTTAGTACAACTTAGGACGCCTTAAAACACCTAAGAATACCTTACAACACCGTACGAAACCATAAAACTCCATAATAAACCTAATGAATTCCTCGGAGTCATTTAAACATCGTACGACAACTTAGAATATCTTACGGCTCTGTATGCCACATTAGCAACTTTAAAAATCGTGTTGGTATAATGTACAACACCTCACAGCTCCTAACAACACCTTAAAGTACCGTACGTAAGCTTAAAACTCCATAAGACACCTAATGAATTCGTCCGAGTCCTTTGAACATCGTACCAAAATTTAAGACATCTTACGACCCTGTATGCCATATTAACCCCTTGAAAAGCACGTTAGTATAACTTAAGACGCCTTAAAACTCATAAGAATACCTTACAACACCGTACGAAACCTTAAAACTCAATAATAAAGCTAATGAATTCCTCGGAGTCATTTAAACATCGTACGACAACTTAGACTATCTTACGGCTCTGTATGCCACATTATCAACTTTAAAATCGTGTTGGTATAATGTACAACACTTCACAACTCTTAACAACACCTTAAAGTACCGTACGTAAACTTAAAACTCCATAATACACCTAATGAATTCGTCCTAGTCCTTTGAACAACGTACGACAGCTTAGGACATCTTACGACTCTGTATGCCATATTAACCCCATGAAAAGCACGTTAGTATAACTTAAGACGCCTTAAAACTCCTAAGAACACCTTACAACACCGTACGAAACCTTAAAACTCCATAATAAACCTAATGAATTCCTCGGAGTCATTTAAACATCGTACGACAACTTAGAATATCTTACGGCTCTGTATGCCACGTTATCAACTTTAAAATCGTGTTGGTATAATGTACAACACTTCACAACTCTTAACAACACCTTAAAGTACCGTACGTAAACTTAAAACTCCATAATACACCTAATGAATTCGTCCTAGTCCTTTGAACAACGTACGACAGCTTAGGACATCTTACGACTCTGTATGCCATATTAACCCCATGAAAAGCACGTTAGTATAACTTAAGACGCCTTAAAACTCCTAAGAACACCTTACAACACCGTACGAAACCTTAAAACTCCATAATAAACCTAATGAATTCCTCGGAGTCATTAAAACATCGTACGACAACTTAGAATATCTTACGGCTCTGTATGCCACGTTATCAACTTTAAAATCGTGTTGGTATAATGTACAACACTTCACAACTCTTAACAACACCTTAAAGTACCGTACGTAAACTTAAAACTCCATAATACACCTAATGAATTCGTCCGAGTCCTTTGAACATCGTACCACCGCTTAGGACATCTTACGACTCTGTATGCACATTAGCACCAAGTAAAGCGTGTTAGTACAACTTAGGACGCCTTAAAACTCCTAAGAACACCTTACAACACCGTACGAAACCTTAAAACTCCATAATAAACCTAATGAATTCCTCGGAGTCATTTAAACATCGTACGACAACTTAGAATATCTTACGGCTCTGTATGCCACATTATCAACTTTAAAATCGTGTTGGTATAATGTACAACACCTCACCGCTCCTAACAACACCTTAAAGTACCGTACGTAAACTTAGAACTCCATAATACACCTAATGAATTCGTCCGGGTCCTTTGAACATCGTAACACAATTTAAGACATCTTACGATCATGTATGCCATATTAACCCCTTGAAAAGCAAGTTAGTATAACTTAAGACGCCTTAAAACTCCTAAGAACACCTTACAACACCGTACGAAACCCTAAAACAACATAATAAACCTAATGAATTCCTCGGAGTCATTTAAACATCGTACGACAACTTAGAATATCTTACGGCTTTGTATGCCACATTAGCAACTTTAAAATCGTGTTGGTATAATGTACAACACCTCACAGCTCCTAACAACACCTTAAAGTACCGTACGTAAACTTAAAACTCCATAATACACCTAATGAATTCGTCCGAGTCCTTTGAACATCGTACCACAATTTAAGACATCTTACGACCCTGTATCCCATATTAACCCCTTGAAAAGCACGTTAGTATAACTTAAGACGCCTTAAAACTCCTAAGAACACCTTACAACACCGTACGAAACCCTAAAACAACATAAAAAACCTAATGAATTCCTCGGAGTCATTTAAACATCGTACGACAACTTAGAATATCTTACGGCTTTGTATGCCACATTAGCAACTTTAAAATCGTGTTGGTATAATGTACAACACCTCACAGCTCCTAACAACCCCTTAAAGTACCGTACGTAAACTTAAAACTCCATAATACACCTAATGAATTCGTCCGAGTCCTATGAACATCGTACGACAACTTAGGACATCTTACAACTCTGTATGCATATTCGCACCATGTAAAGCACATTAGCAACTTTAAAATCGTGTTGGTATAATGTACAACACCTCACAGCTCCTAACAACACCTTAAAGTAGCGTACGTAAACTTAAAACTCCATAATACACCTAATGAATTCGTCCGAGTCTTTTGAACATCGTACGACCGCTTAGGACATCTTACGACTCTGTATGCACATTAGCACCATGTAAAGCATGTTAGTACAACTTAGGACGCCTTAACACACCTAAGAATACCTTAGAACACCGTACGAAACCTTAAAACTTCATAATAAACCTAATGAATTCCTCGGAGTCATTTAAACATCGTACGACAACTTAGAATATCTTACGGCTCTGTATGCCACATTATCAACTTTAAAATCGTGTTGGTATAATGTACAACACCTCACAGCTCTTAACAACACCTTAAAGTACCGTACGTAAACTTAAAACTCCATAATACACCTAATGAATTCGTCCGAGTCCTATTAACATCGTACCACAATTTAAGACATCTTACGACCCTGTATGCCATATTAACCCCTTGAAAAGCACGTTAGTATAACTTAAGACGCCTTAAAACTCCTAAGAACACCTCACAACACCGTACGAAACCCTAAAACAACATAATAAACCTAATGAATTCCTCGGAGTCATTTAAACATCGTACGACAACTTAGAATATCTTACGGCTGTGTATGCCACATTAGCAACTTTAAAATCGTGTTAGTATAATGTACAACACCTCACAGCTCCTAACAACACCTTAAAGTACCGTATGTAAACTTAAAACTCCATAATACACCTAATAAATTCGTCCGAGTTGTTTGAACATCGTACGACAACTTAGGACATCTTACGACTCTGTATGCATATTTTTTTTGGGTAAAGGGTTACCCCGGTGATTCTATATATTAACATCAGAAAGAAATTACAAGTAGCATGGCAGCAAACCAAACTAGTTCATTCCTGGGACATGCCCCATGAATGTGAACGAAAGAAGACCAACAAGCCCAAATCTAGGCAAACATTACAAAACCAAAGAAAACAAAAGCAACCACTAGCCTAGGAACCCAAACTAGATCAAAAACCCCGACCAAAAAAAATCATCCTGTATCCACCAAATCTCTTCCTCGGTCGATCTTCCACTCCCTCAGAGTAGCCCATACACGAGTCGTATTCTTGAAATTCAGGCCCAACAACTTGCATCTAATCGTACTGCGTATGTCTTCCACTATCACTTCCGGCGGCCGAGTCTGGTTTTTGAAAATCCTGGAGTTCCGTTCCTGCCAAATCAAATAGACAGCAGCAATACAAAGTTTACCAACCACATGAAATACTGACTTCGTGTTCGCCAGCCTTATCCAGGCAATAATATCCAATCTCCGATTTGATAAGTGTTGTAATCTGGCCATAGATTTTATAGGATGCCAAACTCTAGTAGCAAATGAGCATTCAAAGAATAGATGGTCGTGAGAATCATAGCTCCTGCAACATAAAGGACAGCACATCATATTCATATTCCCCCTTCTACCCGGATCCCAGGATATGATCTTGTCTTGAGTGAGTAACCTTTCCTTCATTACTAACCATAAAAGAAAAGCATGCTTCGGAATACACTGAGAGAACCAAACTCCTTTAGCCCAGTCAACAACAGTACCTTGAACTCTAATACAGTCCCATACCACTTTAGTAGAGAAGGAGCATATATTCGAACCTGACCTCCAGTAAATCCGGTCCAGAGCATCTGGACATAACCTCATCTGGGTAACCCGATTGAGCACCGGAAAAGAATTTAACCAAGAAGTCGGCCATCTCCACATACCATTCACATACATACTACTCACTCTGTCCTCCAACGAAAATCCCCAATTTCTGATATCCCTATTCGAAAGCATCTCAATTAAAGGGCCCCCATCAAACCAGATATCATACCAGACAGAAGTATTACAACCATTCCCGACTTTAGACCACAAAAACTTACGAATAACAGGACGAAGCTGCAGAATCTTTCGCCAACCCCAGGAACAATTTCTAGGGACTTCCACACTCCATATATTTCTCCCCTTCAACCTATATTGCTGGATCCAATCAACCCAAACAGAAGGACGTTTAGAGACGATGCTCCAAATATGAAACGACATAAGGGCTTTATTCATGTCCCTAAGGCGCTTTATACCCAGCCCACCTTCAGTTTTAGGCCTACAAACATCCTTCCAAGAAACCCTTGCACGACTCTTCTTCAAAGGACCCCGAGCCAATAAAAATCCCTCATCTTAGCCTCAATATCATGCATAATCCGGATTGGAAGAATAAACACAGAAAACCAAAACACATGCAGAGAAGAGATAACAAAATTAATCAGTTGACATCTACCAGCACTCTGTATGCATATTCGCACCATGTAAAGCACATTAGCAACTTTAAAATCGTGTTGGTATAATGTACAACACCTCATAGCTCCTAACAACACCTTAAAGTACCGTACGTAAACTTAAAATTCCAAAATACACCTAATGAATTCGTCCGAGTCTTTTGAACATCGTACGACAGCTTATGAGATCTTACGACTCTGTATGCACATTAGCACCATGTAAAGCATGTTAGTACAACTTAGGTGCCTTAAAACACCTAAGAATACCTTACAACACCGTACGAAACCTTAAAACTCCATAATAAACCTAATGAATTCCTCGGAGTCATTTAAACATCGTACGACAACTTAGAATATCTTACGGCTCTGTATGCCACATTATCAACTTTAAAATCGTGTTGGTATAATGTACAACACCTCACAGCTCTTAACAACACCTTAAAGTACCGTACGTAAACTTAAAACTCCATAATACACCTAATGAATTCGTCCGAGTCCTATTAACATCGTACCACAATTTAAGACATCTTACGACCCTGTATGCCATATTAACCCCTTGAAAAGCACGTTAGTATAACTTAAGACGCCTTAAAACTCCTAAGAACACCTCACAACACCGTACGAAACCCTAAAACAACATAATAAACCTAATGAATTCCTCGGAGTCATTTAAACATCGTACGACAACTTAGAATATCTTACGGCTGTGTATGCCACATTAGCAACTTTAAAATCGTGTTAGTATAATGTACAACACCTCACAGCTCCTAACAACACCTTAAAGTACCGTATGTAAACTTAAAACTCCATAATACACCTAATAAATTCGTCCGAGTTGTTTGAACATCGTACGACAACTTAGGACATCTTACGACTCTGTATGCATATTTTTTTTGGGTAAAGGGTTACCCCGGTGATTCTATATATTAACATCAGAAAGAAATTACAAGTAGCATGGCAGCAAACCAAACTAGTTCATTCCTGGGACATGCCCCATGAATGTGAACGAAAGAAGACCAACAAGCCCAAATCTAGGCAAACATTACAAAACCAAAGAAAACAAAAGCAACCACTAGCCTAGGAACCCAAACTAGATCAAAAACCCCGACCAAAAAAAATCATCCTGTATCCACCAAATCTCTTCCTCGGTCGATCTTCCACTCCCTCAGAGTAGCCCATACACGAGTCGTATTCTTGAAATTCAGGCCCAACAACTTGCATCTAATCGTACTGCGTATGTCTTCCACTATCACTTCCGGCGGCCGAGTCTGGTTTTTGAAAATCCTGGAGTTCCGTTCCTGCCAAATCAAATAGACAGCAGCAATACAAAGTTTACCAACCACATGAAATACTGACTTCGTGTTCGCCAGCCTTATCCAGGCAATAATATCCAATCTCCGATTTGATAAGTGTTGTAATCTGGCCATAGATTTTATAGGATGCCAAACTCTAGTAGCAAATGAGCATTCAAAGAATAGATGGTCGTGAGAATCATAGCTCCTGCAACATAAAGGACAGCACATCATATTCATATTCCCCCTTCTACCCGGATCCCAGGATATGATCTTGTCTTGAGTGAGTAACCTTTCCTTCATTACTAACCATAAAAGAAAAGCATGCTTCGGAATACACTGAGAGAACCAAACTCCTTTAGCCCAGTCAACAACAGTACCTTGAACTCTAATACAGTCCCATACCACTTTAGTAGAGAAGGAGCATATATTCGAACCTGACCTCCAGTAAATCCGGTCCAGAGCATCTGGACATAACCTCATCTGGGTAACCCGATTGAGCACCGGAAAAGAATTTAACCAAGAAGTCGGCCATCTCCACATACCATTCACATACATACTACTCACTCTGTCCTCCAACGAAAATCCCCAATTTCTGATATCCCTATTCGAAAGCATCTCAATTAAAGGGCCCCCATCAAACCAGATATCATACCAGACAGAAGTATTACAACCATTCCCGACTTTAGACCACAAAAACTTACGAATAACAGGACGAAGCTGCAGAATCTTTCGCCAACCCCAGGAACAATTTCTAGGGACTTCCACACTCCATATATTTCTCCCCTTCAACCTATATTGCTGGATCCAATCAACCCAAACAGAAGGACGTTTAGAGACGATGCTCCAAATATGAAACGACATAAGGGCTTTATTCATGTCCCTAAGGCGCTTTATACCCAGCCCACCTTCAGTTTTAGGCCTACAAACATCCTTCCAAGAAACCCTTGCACGACTCTTCTTCAAAGGACCCCGAGCCAATAAAAAATCCCTCATCTTAGCCTCAATATCATGCATAATCCGGATTGGAAGAATAAACACAGAAAACCAAAACACATGCAGAGAAGAGATAACAAAATTAATCAGTTGACATCTACCAGCACTCTGTATGCATATTCGCACCATGTAAAGCACATTAGCAACTTTAAAATCGTGTTGGTATAATGTACAACACCTCATAGCTCCTAACAACACCTTAAAGTACCGTACGTAAACTTAAAATTCCAAAATACACCTAATGAATTCGTCCGAGTCTTTTGAACATCGTACGACAGCTTATGAGATCTTACGACTCTGTATGCACATTAGCACCATGTAAAGCATGTTAGTACAACTTAGGTGCCTTAAAACACCTAAGAATACCTTACAACACCGTACGAAACCTTAAAACTCCATAATAAACCTAATGAATTCCTCGGAGTCATTTAAACATCGTACGACAACTTAGAATATCTTACGGCTCTGTATGCCACATTATCAACTTTAAAATCGTGTTGGTATAATGTACAACACCTCACAGCTCTTAACAACACCTTAAAGTACCGTACGTAAACATAAAACTCCATAATACACCTAATGAATTCGTCCGAGTCCTATTAACATCGTACCACAATTTAAGACATCTTACGACCCTGTATGCCATATTAACCCCTTGAAAAGCACGTTAGTATAACTTAAGACGCCTTAAAACTCCTAAGAACACCTTACAACACCGTACGAAACCCTAAAACAACATAATAAACCTAATGAATTCCTCGGAGTCATTTAAACATCGTACGACAACTTAGAATATCTTACGGCTCTGTATGCCACATTAGCAACTTTAAAATCGTGTTGGTATAATGTACAACACCTCACAGCTCCTAACAACACCTTAAAGTACCGTACGTAAACTTAAAACTCCAAAATACACCTAATGAATTCGTCCGAGTCCTTTGAACATCGTACGACAACTTAGGACATCTTACGACTCTGTATGCATATTAGCACCATGTAAAGCACATTAGCAACTTTAAAATCGTGTTGGTATAATGTACAACACCTCACAGCTCCTAACAACACCTTAAAGTACCGTACGTAAACTTAAAACTCCATAATACACCTAATGAATTCGTCCGAGTCTTTTGAACATCGTACGACCGCTTAGGACATCTTACGACTCTGTATGCACATTATCACCATGTAAAGCATGTTAGTACAACTTAGGACGCCTTAAAACACCTAAGAATACCTTAGAACACCGTACGAAACCTTAAAACTACATAATAAACCTAATGAATTTCTCGGAGTCATTTAAACATCGTACGACAACTTAGAATATCTTACGGCTCTGTATGCCACATTAGCAACTTTAAAATCGTGTTGGTGAGAAGGAGATGGGGCGAATTAGGGTTTTTGGGGCGAATTAGGGTTTTTGGACGAAATTCAGGTTTCTTGATTGCTCTCAAATCGTTTTTCTTGTTCTTGAATCATAAGCTCTTACGTTTTCAACATTTGTTATCATTAAAAACATCTTTTGCGAGTTGTTTTTGCTGATTTGGTCTCCTAGGGTTTGAAAATCTTCATGTTCGATTGCTATTTAGTTCAACTCGTTCTATTGCTCAAATCGGCTGCTTGTTCTTGATTAATATTGTGATTCGTTGATTGAGATTTACCAAGGCCTTTAGAAAGGTGATTTGTTCGTCTTTTTGGGTTTCATTCAAAATCAGAATTAGGGTTTTGTGTTTGGGCGCCGTTTTTGAGTGTTGGTGGTGGCTGAAACTAGGGTTTGGTTTTTTGCTACGTTTTTGGGTAATACATCTAGATTTGGACGTGAGAAGGGTTGGTCTAAACCTCATCTTGGTTCAAATTTGTGTTTGTTTCGAATTACACTCTGATTTGGGTTGTGGATTCAAGTGAATTTGAATTCAAGTTGCATTCTAGTAATGGCTACACCTACAAGAACTAGTAAAGTCACATTCCAGATTCAAGATGATATTGGCAATGATCCAACTGGTATTGCGAGAAAGGTGGTGAACATTGATGGCATCCCTCTTCTTCCTAGACGAGGGATGTTTATAAACGCTTCAAATGTGGAAGCTAAAGCTGAAGTGGGTAACAAACTGGAAGTCTCAAAATCTGATTCTGAGTCGTTGGATAACAAAATGGTGAATGCTACATATGCTGCATCATTACAATCAGGTACGTCGGAAAAATCGATTAACTTTCGTTTTTTGGAGTCCTTGGACAGGGAAAAAGGGGTTGATGTGGTTCTAACTAGGGAGTCTGTTAAAACTGTTCATGACAAACTTGCGTTCACTCTTTATGGGTACTTTATTGGGGATAGAGAAGCGTTCCCTGTTGTAAAGTATTTTGTGGAGAATAATTGGAAGAAATACGGAATTCAGAAGATTATGATGAATGTAAATGGATTTTTCTTCTTCAAATTTGCAAATAATAAAGGTATGATTGATGTGCTTGAAGGGGGACCTTGGCTGATCCGTAATAAACCGATTTTCCTAAATATATGGTCGCCTACTCTTGCGCTTAAAAAAGAAGATATCAAGAAAGTTGCGGTTTGGGTTAAACTGCATAATGTTCCCCTTGCTGCATACACTGATGACGGGCTAAGTATGCTTTTTTCAAAGATTGGTACTCCTAAGTTGCTTGATACATATACTAGTGCTATGTGTAATGATGCTTGGGGAAGGAGTAGTTATGCTAGGGCGCTTGTGGAAATATCTGCTGACCATGATTTCAAAGAGGTTCTAACTATGGCTATTCCTGAGTTAGAGGGTGACAAATATATTACTGAGATTGTGGATGTGGAGTATGAGTGGAAACCACCGAGGTGTGCTTATTGTTGTGTGTTTGGGCACGGAACTGATAATTGCCCTAAACAGGTTTGTACTATATCTAAACCCGATCCTAAAGTAAATGGGGATGGCTTTATTGAAGTAAAGGGTAGGAAAACGGCTAAGAAAAATGGGGTTCAGGTTAAAAACCAGAAACCAAAAGTTGAATATAGACCACTGGATTATAAGAAAATGGTGGGAACAAAACCTTCAAAGTTAGATGTGAAGAGTAAAGATCCCTCAAAGATCCAGATTCATAACGCCTTTAATATTCTTAACTCGGAAAATCTGAATGATAGGGCGAATTTGGAATCTAGTAAAATGAAGGGCAAATTGGATAGGGATTTGATTGAAGACTTGGATGTGGAAGAAGTTGAAGTTGTTTATGATGAAACACTAGATATAACTCGAGATAAAACAAGGGCAAGTTCCTCCTCTTCAATGGTTTCCAATGGATAGTCGATTATTCAGGTGTTTGAGGGGGCTTTCCATTGGTGGCAACTTCATCTTTGATGATGGTGGTTGATGGATAGGTTTTTTTCTTGTTAGTATTTGGCTATTATGTCAGCGATTTGTGGTAGGATAGTTTGTTAGGTGTGTTTTGGATTTTGTCTTTATTTTGATCACATATGTGGGGGTTTGTCCCATATATGAACTAGTGTGGAACTCATTCACACTACTTGTACGTTAATGACGGTTGTCTTTATAATAGAATCACCGGGGTAAACCTTTACCCAAAAAAAAAAATCGTGTTGGTATAATGTACAACACCTCACAGCTCCTAACAACACCTTAAAGTACCGTACGTAAACTTAAAACTCCATAATACACCTAATGAATTCGTCCGAGTTGTTTGAACATCGTACGACAACTTAGGACATCTTACAACTCTGTATGCATATTCGCACCATGTAAAGCACATTAGCAACTTTAAAATCGTGTTGGTATAATGTACAACACCTCACAGCTCCTAACAACACCTTAAAGTACCGTACGTAAATTTAAAACTCCATAATACACCTAATGAATTCGTCCGAGTCTTTTGAACATAGTACGACCGCTTAGGACATCTTACGACTCTGTATGCACATTAGCACCATGTAAAGCATGTTAGTACAACTTAGGACGCCTTAAAACACCTAAGAATACCTTAGAACACCGTACGAAACCTTAAAACTCCATAATAAACCTAATGAATTCCTCGGAGTCATTTAAACATCGTACGACAACTTAGAATATCTTACGGCTCTGTATGCCACATTATCAACTTTAAAATCGTGTTGGTATAACGTACAACACCTCACAGCTCTTAACAACACCTTAAAGTACCGTACGTAAACTTAAAACTCCATAATACACCTAATGAATTCGTCCGAGTCCTATTAACATCGTACCAAAATTTAAGACATCTTACGACTCTGTATGCACATTAGCACCATGTAAAGCATGTTAGTACAACTTAGGACGCCTTAAAACACCTAAGAATACCTTAGAACACCGTACGAAACCTTAAAACTCCATAATAAACCTAATGAATTCCTCGGAGTCATTTAAACATCGTACGACAACTTAGAATATCTTACGGCTCTGTATGCCACATTATCAACTTTAAAATCGTGTTGGTATAATGTACAACACCTCACAGCTCCAAATAACACCTTAAAGTACCGTACGTAAACTTAAAACTCCATAATACACCTAATGAATTCGTCCGAGTCCTTTGAACATCGTACGACAACTTAGGACATCTTACGACTATGTATGCATATTCGCACCATGTAAAGCACATTAGCAACTTTAAAATCGTGTTGGTATAATGTACAACACCTCACAGCTCCTAACAACACCTTAAAGTACCGTACGTAAACTTAAAACTCCATAATACACCTAATGAATTCGTCCGAGTCTTTTGAACATCGTACGACCGCTTAGGACATCTTACGACTCTGTATGCACATTAGAACCATGTAAAGCATGTTAGTTCAACTTAGGACGCCTTAAAACACCTAAGAATACCTTAGAACACCGTACGAAACCTTAAAACTCCATAATAAACCTAATGAATTCCTCGGAGTCATTTAAACATCATACGACAACTTAGAATATCTTACGGCTTTGTATGCCACATTATCAACTTTAAAATCGTGTTGGTATAATGTACAACACCTCACAGCTCTTAACAACACCTTAAAGTACCGTACGTAAACTTAAAACTCCATAATACACCTAATGAATTCGTCCGAGTCCTATTAACATCGTACCACAATTTAAGACATCTTACGACCCTGTATGCCATATTAACCCCTTAAAAAGCACGTTAGTATAACTTAAGACGCCTTAAAACTCCTAAGAACACCTTACAACACCGTACGAAACCCTAAAACAACATAACAAACCTAATGAATTCCTCGGAGTCATTTAAACATCGTACGACAACTTAGAATATCTTACGCCTCTGTATGCCACATTAGCAACTTTAAAAACGTGTTGGTATAATGTACAACACCTCACTGCTCCTAACAACACCTTAAAGTACCGTACGTAAACTTAAAACTCCATAATACACCTAATGAATTCGTCCGAGTTGTTTGAACATCGTACGACAACTTAGGACATCTTACGACTCTGTATGCATATTCGCACCATGTAAAGCACATTAGCAACTTTAAAATCGTGTTGGTATAATGTACAACACCTCATAGCTCCTAACAACACCTTAAAGTACCGTACGTAAACTTAAAACTCCATAATACACCTAATGAATTCGTCCGAGTCTTTTGAACATCGTACGACAGCTTATGACATCTTACGACTCTGTATGCACATTAGCACCATGTAAAGCATGTTAGTACAACTTAGGACGCCTTAAAACACCTAAGAATACCTTACAACACCGTACGAAACCTTAAAACTCCATAATAAACCTAATGAATTCCTCGGAGTCATTTTAACATCGTACGACAACTTAGAATATCTTACGGCTCTGTATGCCACATTATCAACTTTAAAATCGTGTTGGTATAATGTACAACACCTCACAGCTCTTAACAACACCTTAAAGTACCGTACGTAAACTTAAAACTCCATAATACACCTAATGAATTCGTCCGAGCCCTATTAACATCGTACCACAATTTAAGACATCTTACGACCCTGTATGCCATATTAACCCCTTGAAAAGCACGTTAGTATAACTTAAGACGCCTTAAAACTCCTAAGAACACCTTACAACACCGTACGAAACCTTAAAACTCCATAATAAACCTAATGAATTCCTCGGAGTCATTTAAACATCGTACGACAACTTAGAATATCTTACGGCTCTGTATGCCACATTAGCAACTTTAAAATCGTGTTGGTATAATGTACAACACCTCACTGCTCCTAACAACACCTTAAAGTACCGTACGTAAACTTAAAACTCCAAAATACACCTAATGAATTCGTCCGAGTCCTTTGAACATCGTACGACAACTTAGGACATCTTACGACTCTGTATGCATATTAGCACCATGTAAAGCACATTAGCAACTTTAAAATCGTGTTGGTATAATGTACAACACCTCATAGCTCCTAACAACACCTTAAAGTACCGTACGTAAACTTAAAACTCCATAATACACCTAATGAATTCGTCCGAGTCTTTTGAACATCGTACGACAGCTTATGACATCTTACGACTCTGTATGCACATTAGCACCATGTAAAGCATGTTAGTACAACTTAGGACGCCTTAAAACACCTAAGAATACCTTACAACACCGTACGAAACCTTAAAACTCCATAATAAACCTAATGAATTCCTCGGAGTCATTTTAACATCGTACGACAACTTAGAATATCTTACGGCTCTGTATGCCACATTATCAACTTTAAAATCGTGTTGGTATAATGTACAACACCTCACAGCTCTTAACAACACCTTAAAGTACCGTACGTAAACTTAAAACTCCATAATACACCTAATGAATTCGTCCGAGCCCTATTAACATCGTACCACAATTTAAGACAACTTACGACCCTGTATGCCATATTAACCCCTTGAAAAGCACGTTAGTATAACTTAAGACGCCTTAAAACTCCTAAGAACACCTTACAACACCGTACGAAACCTTAAAACTCCATAATAAACCTAATGAATTCCTCGGAGTCATTTAAACATCGTACGACAACTTAGAATATCTTACGGCTCTGTATGCCACATTAGCAACTTTAAAATCGTGTTGGTATAATGTACAACACCTCACTGCTCCTAACAACACCTTAAAGTACCGTACGTAAACTTAAAACTCCAAAATACACCTAATGAATTCGTCCGAGTCCTTTGAACATCGTACGACAACTTAGGACATCTTACGACTCTGTATGCATATTAGCACCATGTAAAGCACATTAGCAACTTTAAAATCGTGTTGGTATAATGTACAACACCTCACAGCTCCTAACAACACCTTAAAGTACCGTACGAAAACTTAAAACTCCATAATACACCTAATGAATTCGTCCGAGTCTTTTGAACATCGTACGACCGCTTAGGACATCTTACGACTCTGTATGCACTTTAGCACCATGTAAAGCATGTTAGTACAACTTAGGACGCCTTAAAACACCTAAGAATACCTTAGAACACCGTACGAAACCTTAAAACTCCATAATAAACCTAATGAATTCCTCGGAGTCATTTAAACATCGTACGACAACTTAGAATATCTTACGGCTCTGTATGCCACATTATCAACTTTAAAATCGTGTTGGTATAATGTACAACACCTCACAGCTCCTAACAACACCTTAAAGTACCGTACGTAAACTTAAAACTCCATAATACACCTAATGAATTCGTACGAGTTATTTGAACATCGTACGACAACTTAGGACATCTTACGACTCTGTATGCATATTAGCACCATGTAAAGCACATTAGCAACTTTAAAATCGTGTTGGTATAATGTACAACACCTCACAGCTCCTAACAACACCTTAAAGTACCGTACGTAAACTTAAAACTCCAAAATACACCTAATGAATTCGTCCGAGTCCTTTGAGCATCGTACGACAACTTAGGACATCTTACGACTCTGTATGCATATTAGCACCATGTAAAGCACATTAGCAACTTTAAAATCGTGTTGGTATAATGTACAACACCTCACAGCTCCTAACAACACCTTAAAGTACCGTACGAAAACTTAAAACTCCATAATACACCTAATGAATTCGTCCGAGTCTTTTGAACATCGTACGACCGCTTAGGACATCTTACGACTCTGTATGCACATTAGCACCATGTAAAGCATGTTAGTACAACTTAGGACGCCTTAAAACACCTAAGAATACCTTAGAACACCGTACGAAACCTTAAAACTCCATAATAAACCTAATGAATTCCTCGGAGTCATTTAAACATCATACGACAACTTAGAATATCTTACGGCTTTGTATGCCACATTATCAACTTTAAAATCGTGTTGGTATAATGTACAACACCTCACAGCTCTTAACAACACCTTAAAGTACCGTACGTAAACTTAAAACTCCATAATCCACCTAATGAATTCGTCCGAGTTATTTGAACATCGTACGACAACTTAGGACATCTTACGACTCTGTATGCATATTAGCACCATGTAAAGCACATTAGCAACTTTAAAATCGTGTTGGTATAATGTACAACACCTCACAGCTCCTAACAACACCTTAAAGTACCGTACGTAAACTTAAAACTCCAAAATACACCTAAAGAATTCGTCCGAGTCCTTTGAACATCGTACGACAACTTAGGACATCTTACGACTCTGTATGCATATTAGCACCATGTAAAGCACATTAGCAACTTTAAAATCGTGTTGGTATAATGTACAACACCTCATAGCTCCTAACAACACCTTAAAGTACCGTACGTAAACTTAAAACTCCATAATACACCTAATGAATTCGTCCGAGTCTTTTGAACATCGTACGACAGCTTATGACATCTTACGACTCTGTATGCACATTAGCACCATGTAAAGCATGTTAGTACAACTTAGGACGCCTTAAAACACCTAAGAATACCTTACAACACCGTACGAAACCTTAAAACTCCATAATAAACCTAATGAATTCCTCGGAGTCATTTTAACATCGTACGACAACTTAGAATATCTTACGGCTCTGTATGCCACATGATCAACTTTAAAATCGTGTTGGTATAATGTACAACACCTCACAGCTCTTAACAACACCTTAAAGTACCGTACGTAAACTTAAAACTCCATAATACACCTAATGAATTCGTCCGAGTCCTTTGAACATCGTACGACAACTTAGGACATCTTACGACTATGTATGCATACTCGAACCATGTAAAGCACATTAGCAACTTTAAAATCGTGTTGGTATAATGTACAACACCTCACAGCTCCTAACAACACCTTAAAGTACCGTACGTAAACTTAAAACTCCATAATACACCTAATGAATTCGTCCGAGTCTTTTAAACATCGTACGACCGCTTAGGACATCTTACGACTCTGTATGCACATTAGAACCATGTAAAGCATGTTAGTTCAACTTAGGACGCCTTAAAACACCTAAGAATACCTTAGAACACCGTACGAAACCTTAAAACTCCATAATAAACCTAATGAATTCCTCGGAGTCATTTAAACATCATACGACAACTTAGAATATCTTACGGCTTTGTATGCCACATTATCAACTTTAAAATCGTGTTGGTATAATGTACAACACCTCACAGCTCTTAACAACACCTTAAAGTACCGTACGTAAACTTAAAACTCCATAATACACCTAATGAATTCGTCCGAGTCCTATTAACATCGTACCACAATTTAAGACATCTTACGACCCTGTATGCCATATTAACCCCTTGAAAAGCACGTTAGTATAACTTAAGACGCCTTAAAACTCCTAAGAACACCTTACAACACCGTACGAAACCCTAAAACAACATAACAAACCTAATGAATTCCTCGGAGTCATTTAAACATCGTACGACAACTTAGAATATCTTACGCCTCTGTATGCCACATTAGCAACTTTAAAAACGTGTTGGTATAATGTACAACACCTCACTGCTCCTAACAACACCTTAAAGTACCGTACGTAAACTTAAAACTCCATAATACACCTAATGAATTCGTCCGAGTTGTTTGAACATCGTACGACAACTTAGGACATCTTACGACTCTGTATGCATATTCGCACCATGTAAAGCACATTAGCAACTTTAAAATCGTGTTGGTATAATGTACAACACCTCACAGCTCCTAACAACACCTTAAAGTACCGTACGAAAACTTAAAACTCCATAATACACCTAATGAATTCGTCCGAGTCTTTTGAACATCGTACGACCGCTTAGGACATCTTACGACTCTGTATGCACATTAGCACCATGTAAAGCATGTTAGTACAACTTAGGACGCCTTAAAACACCTAAGAATACCTTAGAACACCGTACGAAACCTTAAAACTCCATAATAAACCTAATGAATTCCTCGGAGTCATTTAAACATCGTACGACAACTTAGAATATCTTACGGCTCTGTATGCCACATTATCAACTTTAAAATCGTGTTGGTATAATGTACAACACCTCACAGCTCCTAACAACACCTTAAAGTACCGTACGTAAACTTAAAACTCCATAATCCACCTAATGAATTCGTCCGAGTTATTTGAACATCGTACGACAACTTAGGACATCTTACGACTCTGTATGCATATTAGCACCATGTAAAGCACATTAGCAACTTTAAAATCGTGTTGGTATAATGTACAACACCTCACAGCTCCTAACAACACCTTAAAGTACCGTACGTAAACTTAAAACTCCATAATCCACCTAATGAATTCGTCCGAGTTATTTGAACATCGTACGACAACTTAGGACATCTTACGACTCTGTATGCATATTAGCACCATGTAAAGCACATTAGCAACTTTAAAATCGTGTTGGTATAATGTACAACACCTCACAGCTCCTAACAACACCTTAAAGTACCGTACGTAAACTTAAAACTCCAAAATACACCTAATGAATTCGTCCGAGTCCTTTGAACATCGTACGACAACTTAGGACATCTTACGACTCTGTATGCATATTAGCACCATGTAAAGCACATTAGCAACTTTAAAATCGTGTTGGTATAATGTACAACACCTCATAGCTCCTAACAACACCTTAAAGTACCGTACGTAAACTTAAAACTCCATAATACACCTAATGAATTCGTCCGAGTCTTTTGAACATCGTACGACAGCTTATGACATCTTACGACTCTGTATGCACATTAGCACCATGTAAAGCATGTTAGTACAACTTAGGACGCCTTAAAACACCTAAGAATACCTTACAACACCGTACGAAACCTTAAAACTCCATAATAAACCTAATGAATTCCTCGGAGTCATTTTAACATCGTACGACAACTTAGAATATCTTACGGCTCTGTATGCCACATTATCAACTTTAAAATCGTGTTGGTATAATGTACAACACCTCACAGCTCTTAACAACACCTTAAAGTACCGTACGTAAACTTAAAACACCATAATACACCTAATGAATTCGTCCGAGCCCTATTAACATCGTACCACAATTTAAGACATCTTACGACCCTGTATGCCATATTAACCCCTTGAAAAGCACGTTAGTATAACTTAAGACGCCTTAAAACTCCTAAGAACACCTTACAACACCGTACGAAACCTTAAAACTCCATAATAAACCTAATGAATTCCTCGGAGTCATTTAAACATCGTACGACAACTTAGAATATCTTACGGCTCTGTATGCCACATTAGCAACTTTAAAATCGTGTTGGTATAATGTACAACACCTCACTGCTCCTAACAACACCTTAAAGTACCGTACGTAAACTTAAAACTCCAAAATACACCTAATGAATTCGTCCGAGTCCTTTGAACATCGTACGACAACTTAGGACATCTTACGACTCTGTATGCATATTAGCACCATGTAAAGCACATTAGCAACTTTAAAATCGTGTTGGTATAATGTACAACACCTCACAGCTCCTAACAACACCTTAAAGTACCGTACGAAAACTTAAAACTCCATAATACACCTAATGAATTCGTCCGAGTCTTTTGAACATCGTACGACCGCTTAGGACATCTTACGACTCTGTATGCACATTAGCACCATGTAAAGCATGTTAGTACAACTTAGGACGCCTTAAAACACCTAAGAATACCTTAGAACACCGTACGAAACCTTAAAACTCCATAATAAACCTAATGAATTCCTCGGAGTCATTTAAACATCGTACGACAACTTAGAATATCTTACGGCTCTGTATGCCACATTATCAACTTTAAAATCGTGTTGGTATAATGTACAACACCTCACAGCTCCTAACAACACCTTAAAGTACCGTACGTAAACTTAAAACTCCATAATACACCTAATGAATTCGTACGAGTTATTTGAACATCGTACGACAACTTAGGACATCTTACGACTCTGTATGCATATTAGCACCATGTAAAGCACATTAGCAACTTTAAAATCGTGTTGGTATAATGTACAACACCTCACAGCTCCTAACAACACCTTAAAGTACCGTACGTAAACTTAAAACTCCAAAATACACCTAATGAATTCGTCCGAGTCCTTTGAACATCGTACGACAACTTAGGACATCTTACGACTCTGTATGCATATTAGCACCATGTAAAGCACATTAGCAACTTTAAAATCGTGTTGGTATAATGTACAACACCTCACAGCTCCTAACAACACCTTAAAGTACCGTACGAAAACTTAAAACTCCATAATACACCTAATGAATTCGTCCGAGTCTTTTGAACATCGTACGACCGCTTAGGACATCTTACGACTCTGTATGCACATTAGCACCATGTAAAGCATGTTAGTACAACTTAGGACGCCTTAAAACACCTAAGAATACCTTAGAACACCGTACGAAACCTTAAAACTCCATAATAAACCTAATGAATTCCTCGGAGTCATTTAAACATCGTACGACAACTTAGAATATCTTACGGCTCTGTATGCCACATTATCAACTTTAAAATCGTGTTGGTATAATGTACAACACCTCACAGCTCCTAACAACACCTTAAAGTACCGTACGTAAACTTAAAACTCCATAATACACCTAATGAATTCGTACGAGTTATTTGAACATCGTACGACAACTTAGGACATCTTACGACTCTGTATGCATATTAGCACCATGTAAAGCACATTAGCAACTTTAAAATCGTGTTGGTATAATGTACAACACCTCACAGCTCCTAACAACACCTTAAAGTACCGTACGTAAACTTAAAACTCCAAAATACACCTAATGAATTCGTCCGAGTCCTTTGAACATCGTACGACAACTTAGGACATCTTACGACTCTGTATGCATATTAGCACCATGTAAAGCACATTAGCAACTTTAAAATCGTGTTGGTATAATGTACAACACCTCACAGCTCCTAACAACACCTTAAAGTACCGTACGAAAACTTAAAACTCCATAATACACCTAATGAATTCGTCCGAGTCTTTTGAACATCGTACGACCGCTTAGGACATCTTACGACTCTGTATGCACATTAGCACCATGTAAAGCATGTTAGTACAACTTAGGACGCCTTAAAACACCTAAGAATACCTTAGAACACCGTACGAAACCTTAAAACTCCATAATAAACCTAATGAATTCCTCGGAGTCATTTAAACATCGTACGACAACTTAGAAT
Source organism: Tagetes erecta (assembly GCA_030867185.1). NCBI lineage: Eukaryota > Viridiplantae > Streptophyta > Magnoliopsida > Asterales > Asteraceae > Tagetes > Tagetes erecta. The sequence continues at coordinate 12,701,821 of CM061497.1, forward strand.
ATCTTACGGCTCTGTATGCCACATTATCAACTTTAAAATCGTGTTGGTATAATGTACAACACCTCACAGCTCCTAACAACACCTTAAAGTACCGTACGTAAACTTAAAACTCCATAATCCACCTAATGAATTCGTCCGAGTTATTTGAACTTCGTACGACAACTTAGGACATCTTACGACTCTGTATGCATATTAGCACCATGTAAAGCACATTAGCAACTTTAAAATCGTGTTGGTATAATGTACAACACCTCACAGCTCCTAACAACACCTTAAAGTACCGTACGTAAACTTAAAACTCCAAAATACACCTAATGAATTCGTCCGAGTCCTTTGAACATCGTACGACAACTTAGGACATCTTACGACTCTGTATGCATATTAGCACCATGTAAAGCACATTAGCAACTTTAAAATCGTGTTGGTATAATGTACAACACCTCATAGCTCCTAACAACACCTTAAAGTACCGTACGTAAACTTAAAACTCCATAATACACCTAATGAATTCGTCCGAGTCTTTTGAACATCGTACGACAGCTTATGACATCTTACGACTCTGTATGCACATTAGCACCATGTAAAGCATGTTAGTACAACTTAGGACGCCTTAAAACACCTAAGAATACCTTACAACACCGTACGAAACCTTAAAACTCCATAATAAACCTAATGAATTCCTCGGAGTCATTTTAACATCGTACGACAACTTAGAATATCTTACGGCTCTGTATGCCACATGATCAACTTTAAAATCGTGTTGGTATAATGTACAACACCTCACAGCTCTTAACAACACCTTAAAGTACCGTACGTAAACTTAAAACTCCATAATACACCTAATGAATTCGTCCGAGTCCTTTGAACATCGTACGACAACTTAGGACATCTTACGACTATGTATGCATATTCGCACCATGTAAAGCACATTAGCAACTTTAAAATCGTGTTGGTATAATGTACAACACCTCACAGCTCCTAACAACACCTTAAAGTACCGTACGTAAACTTAAAACTCCATAATACACCTAATGAATTCGTCCGAGTCTTTTGAACATCGTACGACCGCTTAGGACATCTTACGACTCTGTATGCACATTAGAACCATGTAAAGCATGTTAGTTCAACTTAGGACGCCTTAAAACACCTAAGAATACCTTAGAACACCGTACGAAACCTAAAAACTCCATAATAAACCTAATGAATTCCTCGGAGTCATTTAAACATCATACGACAACTTAGAATATCTTACGGCTTTGTATGCCACATTATCAACTTTAAAATCGTGTTGGTATAATGTACAACACCTCACAGCTCTTAACAACACCTTAAAGTACCGTACGTAAACTTAAAACTCCATAATACACCTAATGAATTCGTCCGAGTCCTATTAACATCGTACCACAATTTAAGACATCTTACGACCCTGTATGCCATATTAACCCCTTGAAAAGCACGTTAGTATAACTTAAGACGCCTTAAAACTCCTAAGAACACCTTACAACACCGTACGAAACCCTAAAACAACATAACAAACCTAATGAATTCCTCGGAGTCATTTAAACATCGTACGACAACTTAGAATATCTTACACCTCTGTATGCCACATTAGCAACTTTAAAAACGTGTTGGTATAATGTACAACACCTCACTGCTCCTAACAACACCTTAAAGTACCGTACGTAAACTTAAAACTCCATAATACACCTAATGAATTCGTCCGAGTTGTTTGAACATCGTACGACAACTTAGGACATCTTACGACTCTGTATGCATATTCGCACCATGTAAAGCACATTAGCAACTTTAAAATCGTGTTGGTATAATGTACAACACCTCATAGCTCCTAACAACACCTTAAAGTACCGTACGTAAACTTAAAACTCCATAATACACCTAATGAATTCGTCCGAGTCTTTTGAACATCGTACGACAGCTTATGACATCTTACGACTCTGTATGCACATTAGCACCATGTAAAGCATGTTAGTACAACTTAGGACGCCTTAAAACACCTAAGAATACCTTACAACACCGTACGAAACCTTAAAACTCCATAATAAACCTAATGAATTCCTCGGAGTCATTTTAACATCGTACGACAACTTAGAATATCTTACGGCTCTGTATGCCACATTATCAACTTTAAAATCGTGTTGGTATAATGTACAACACCTCACAGCTCTTAACAACACCTTAAAGTACCGTACGTAAACTTAAAACTCCATAATACACCTAATGAATTCGTCCGAGCCCTATTAACATCGTACCACAATTTAAGACATCTTACGACCCTGTATGCCATATTAACCCCTTGAAAAGCACGTTAGTATAACTTAAGACGCCTTAAAACTCCTAAGAACACCTTACAACACCGTACGAAACCTTAAAACTCCATAATAAACCTAATGAATTCCTCGGAGTCATTTAAACATCGTACGACAACTTAGAATATCTTACGGCTCTGTATGCCACATTAGCAACTTTAAAATCGTGTTGGTATAATGTACAACACCTCACTGCTCCTAACAACACCTTAAAGTACCGTACGTAAACTTAAAACTCCAAAATACACCTAATGAATTCGTCCGAGTCCTTTGAACATCGTACGACAACTTAGGACATCTTACGACTCTGTATGCATATTAGCACCATGTAAAGCACATTAGCAACTTTAAAATCGTGTTGGTATAATGTACAACACCTCACAGCTCCTAACAACACCTTAAAGTACCGTACGAAAACTTAAAACTCCATAATACACCTAATGAATTCGTCCGAGTCTTTTGAACATCGTACGACCGCTTAGGACATCTTACGACTCTGTATGCACATTAGCACCATGTAAAGCATGTTAGTACAACTTAGGACGCCTTAAAACACCTAAGAATACCTTAGAACACCGTACGAAACCTTAAAACTCCATAATAAACCTAATGAATTCCTCGGAGTCATTTAAACATCGTACGACAACTTAGAATATCTTACGGCTCTGTATGCCACATTATCAACTTTAAAATCGTGTTGGTATAATGTACAACACCTCACAGCTCCTAACAACACCTTAAAGTACCGTACGTAAACTTAAAACTCCATAATCCACCTAATGAATTCGTCCGAGTTATTTGAACATCGTACGACAACTTAGGACATCTTACGACTCTGTATGCATATTAGCACCATGTAAAGCACATTAGCAACTTTAAAATCGTGTTGGTATAATGTACAACACCTCACAGCTCCTAACAACACCTTAAAGTACCGTACGTAAACTTAAAACTCCAAAATACACCTAATGAATTCGTTCGAGTCCTTTGAACATCGTACGACAACTTAGGACATCTTACGACTCTGTATGCATATTAGCACCATGTAAAGCACATTAGCAACTTTAAAATCGTGTTGGTATAATGTACAACACCTCACAGCTCCTAACAACACCTTAAAGTACCGTACGTAAACTTAAAACTCCAAAATACACCTAATGAATTCGTCCGAGTCCTTTGAACATCGTACGACAACTTAGGACATCTTACGACTCAGTATGCATATTAGCAACATGTAAAGCACATTAGAACCTTTAAAATCGTGTTGATATAATGTACAACACCTCACAGCTCCTAACAACACCTTAAAGTACCGTACGTAAACTTAAAACTCCATAATACACCTAATGAATTCGTCCGAGTCCTTTGAACATCGTACCACCGCTTAGGACATCTTACGACTCTGTATGCACATTAGCACCATGTAAAGCATGTTAGTACAACTTAGGACGCCTTAAAACTACTAAGAACACCTTACAACACTGTACGAAACCTTAAAACTCCATAATAAACCTAATGAATTCCTCGGAGTCATTTAAACATCGTACGACAACTTAGAATATCTTACGGCTCTGTATGCCACATTAGCAACTTTAAAATCGTGTTGGTATAATGTACAACACCTCACAGCTCCTAACAACACCTTAAAGTACCGTACGTAAACTTAAAACTCCATAATACACCTAATGAATTCGTCCGAGTCCTTTGAACATCGTACCACAATTTAAGACATCTTACGACCCTGTATGCCATATTAACCCCTTGAAAAGCACGTTAGTATAACTTAAGACGCCTTAGACTCCTAAGAACACCTTACAACACCGTACGAAACCTTAAAACTACATAATAAACCTAATGAATTCCTCGGAGTCATTTAAACATCGTACGACAACTTAGAATATCTTACGCCTTTGTATGCCACATTAGCAACTTTAAAATCGTGTTGGTATAATGTACAACACCTCACAGCTCCTAACAACACCTTAAAGTACCGTACGTAAACTTAAAACTCCAAAATACACCTAATGAATTCGTTCGAGTCCTTTGAACATCGTACGACAACTTAGGACATCTTACGACTCTGTATGCATATTAGCACCATGTAAAGCACATTAGCAACTTTAAAATCGTGTTGGTATAATGTACAACACCTCACAGCTCCTAACAACACCTTAAAGTACCGTACGTAAACTTAAAACTCCATAATACACCTAATGAATTCGTCCGAGTCTTTTGAACATAGTACGACCGCTTAGGACATCTTACGACTCTGTATGCACATTATCACCACGTAAAGCATGTTAGTACAACTTAGGACGCCTTAAAACACCTAAGAATACCTTAGAACACCGTACGAAACCTTAAAACTCCATAATAAACCTAATGAATTCCTCGGAGTCATTTAAACATCGTACGACAACTTAGAATATCTTACGGCTCTGTATGCCACATTAGCAAATTTAAAATCGTGTTGGTATAATGTACAACACCTCACAGCTCCTAACAACACCTTAAAGTACCGTACGTAAAATTAAAACTCCAAAATACACCTAATGAATTCGTTCGAGTCCTTTGAACATCGTACCACAACTTAGGACATCTTACGACTCTGTATGCATATTAGCACCATGTAAAGCACATTAGCAACTTTAAAATCGTGTTGGTATAATGTACAACACCTCACAGCTCCTAACAACACCTTAAAGTACCGTACGTAAACTTAAAACTCCATAATACACCTAATGAATTCGTCCGAGTCTTTTGAACATCGTACGACCGCTTAGGACATCTTACGACTCTGTATGCACATTATCACCATGTAAAGCATGTTAGTACAACTTAGGACGCCTTAAAACACCTAAGAATACCTTAGAACACCGTACGAAACCTTAAAACTCCATAATAAACCTAATGAATTCCTCGGAGTCATTTAAACATCGTACGACAACTTAGAATATCTTACGGCTCTGTATGCCACATTAGCAAATTTAAAATCGTGTTGGTATAATGTACAACACCTCACAGCTCCTAACAACACCTTAAAGTACCGTACGTAAACTTAAAACTCCAAAATACACCTAATGAATTCGTCCGAGTCCTTTGAACATCGTACGACAACTTAGGACATCTTACGACTCAGTATGCATATTAGCAACATGTAAAGCACATTAGAACCTTTAAAATCGTGTTGATATAATGTACAACACCTCACAGCTCCTAACAACACCTTAAAGTACCGTACGTAAACTTAAAACTCCATAATACACCTAATGAATTCGTCCGAGTCCTTTGAACATCGTACCACCGCTTAGGACATCTTACGACTCTGTATGCACATTAGCACCATGTAAAGCATGTTAGTACAACTTAGGACGCCTTAAAACTACTAAGAACACCTTACAACACTGTACGAAACCTTAAAACTCCATAATAAACCTAATGAATTCCTCGGAGTCATTTAAACATCGTACGACAACTTAGAATATCTTACGGCTCTGTATGCCACATTAGCAACTTTAAAATCGTGTTGGTATAATGTACAACACCTCACAGCTCCTAACAACACCTTAAAGTACCGTACGTAAACTTAAAACTCCATAATACACCTAATGAATTCGTCCGAGTCCTTTGAACATCGTACCACAATTTAAGACATCTTACGACCCTGTATGCCATATTAACCCCTTGAAAAGCACGTTAGTATAACTTAAGACGCCTTAGACTCCTAAGAACACCTTACAACACCGTACGAAACCTTAAAACTACATAATAAACCTAATGAATTCCTCGGAGTCATTTAAACATCGTACGACAACTTAGAATATCTTACGCCTTTGTATGCCACATTAGCAACTTTAAAATCGTGTTGGTATAATGTACAACACCTCACAGCTCCTAACAACACCTTAAAGTACCGTACGTAAACTTAAAACTCCAAAATACACCTAATGAATTCGTTCGAGTCCTTTGAACATCGTACCACAACTTAGGACATCTTACGACTCTGTATGCATATTAGCACCATGTAAAGCACATTAGCAACTTTAAAATCGTGTTGGTATAATGTACAACACCTCACAGCTCCTAACAACACCTTAAAGTACCGTACGTAAACTTAAAACTCCATAATACACCTAATGAATTCGTCCGAGTCTTTTGAACATAGTACGACCGCTTAGGACATCTTACGACTCTGTATGCACATTATCACCACGTAAAGCATGTTAGTACAACTTAGGACGCCTTAAAACACCTAAGAATACCTTAGAACACCGTACGAAACCTTAAAACTCCATAATAAACCTAATGAATTCCTCGGAGTCATTTAAACATCGTACGACAACTTAGAATATCTTACGGCTCTGTATGCCACATTAGCAAATTTAAAATCGTGTTGGTATAATGTACAACACCTCACAGCTCCTAACAACACCTTAAAGTACCGTACGTAAAATTAAAACTCCAAAATACACCTAATGAATTCGTTCGAGTCCTTTGAACATCGTACCACAACTTAGGACATCTTACGACTCTGTATGCATATTAGCACCATGTAAAGCACATTAGCAACTTTAAAATCGTGTTGGTATAATGTACAACACCTCACAGCTCCTAACAACACCTTAAAGTACCGTACGTAAACTTAAAACTCCATAATACACCTAATGAATTCGTCCGAGTCTTTTGAACATCGTACGACCGCTTAGGACATCTTACGACTCTGTATGCACATTATCACCATGTAAAGCATGTTAGTACAACTTAGGACGCCTTAAAACACCTAAGAATACCTTAGAACACCGTACGAAACCTTAAAACTCCATAATAAACCTAATGAATTCCTCGGAGTCATTTAAACATCGTACGACAACTTAGAATATCTTACGGCTCTGTATGCCACATTAGCAAATTTAAAATCGTGTTGGTATAATGTACAACACCTCACAGCTCCTAACAACACCTTAAAGTACCGTACGTAAACTTAAAACTCCAAAATACACCTAATGAATTCGTCCGAGTCCTTTGAACATCGTACGACAACTTAGGACATCTTACGACTCAGTATGCATATTAGCAACATGTAAAGCACATTAGAACCTTTAAAATCGTGTTGATATAATGTACAACACCTCACAGCTCCTAACAACACCTTAAAGTACCGTACGTAAACTTAAAACTCCATAATACACCTAATGAATTCGTCCGAGTCCTTTGAACATCGTACCACCGCTTAGGACATCTTACGACTCTGTATGCACATTAGCACCATGTAAAGCATGTTAGTACAACTTAGGACGCCTTAAAACTACTAAGAACACCTTACAACACTGTACGAAACCTTAAAACTCCATAATAAACCTAATGAATTCCTCGGAGTCATTTAAACATCGTACGACAACTTAGAATATCTTACGGCTCTGTATGCCACATTAGCAACTTTAAAATCGTGTTGGTATAATGTACAACACCTCACAGCTCCTAACAACACCTTAAAGTACCGTACGTAAACTTAAAACTCCATAATACACCTAATGAATTCGTCCGAGTCCTTTGAACATCGTACCACAATTTAAGACATCTTACGACCCTGTATGCCATATTAACCCCTTGAAAAGCACGTTAGTATAACTTAAGACGCCTTAGACTCCTAAGAACACCTTACAACACCGTACGAAACCTTAAAACTACATAATAAACCTAATGAATTCCTCGGAGTCATTTAAACATCGTACGACAACTTAGAATATCTTACGCCTTTGTATGCCACATTAGCAACTTTAAAATCGTGTTGGTATAATGTACAACACCTCACAGCTCCTAACAACACCTTAAAGTACCGTACGTAAAATTAAAACTCCAAAATACACCTAATGAATTCGTTCGAGTCCTTTGAACATCGTACCACAACTTAGGACATCTTACGACTCTGTATGCATATTAGCACCATGTAAAGCACATTAGCAACTTTAAAATCGTGTTGGTATAATGTACAACACCTCACAGCTCCTAACAACACCTTAAAGTACCGTACGTAAACTTAAAACTCCAAAATACACCTAATGAATTCGTCCGAGTCCTTTGAACATCGTACGACAACTTAGGACATCTTACGACTCAGTATGCATATTAGCAACATGTAAAGCACATTAGAACCTTTAAAATCGTGTTGATATAATGTACAACACCTCACAGCTCCTAACAACACCTTAAAGTACCGTACGTAAACTTAAAACTCTATAATACACCTAATGAATTCGTCCGAGTCCTTTGAACATCGTACCACCGCTTAGGACATCTTACGACTCTGTATGCACATTAGCACCATGTAAAGCATGTTAGTACAACTTAGGACGCCTTAAAACTACTAAGAACACCTTACAACACTGTACGAAACCTTAAAACTCCATAATAAACCTAATGAATTCCTCGGAGTCATTTAAACATCGTACGACAACTTAGAATATCTTACGGCTCTGTATGCCACATTAGCAACTTTAAAATCGTGTTGGTATAATGTACAACACCTCACAGCTCCTAACAACACCTTAAAGTACCGTACGTAAACTTAAAACTCCATAATACACCTAATGAATTCGTCCGAGTCCTTTGAACATCGTACCACAATTTAAGACATCTTACGACCCTGTATGCCATATTAACCCCTTGAAAAGCACGTTAGTATAACTTAAGACGCCTTAGACTCCTAAGAACACCTTACAACACCGTACGAAACCTTAAAACTACATAATAAACCTAATGAATTCCTCGGAGTCATTTAAACATCGTACGACAACTTAGAATATCTTACGCCTTTGTATGCCACATTAGCAACTTTAAAATCGTGTTGGTATAATGTACAACACCTCACAGCTCCTAACAACACCTTAAAGTACCGTACGTAAACTTAAAACTCCAAAATACACCTAATGAATTCGTTCGAGTCCTTTGAACATCGTACGACAACTTAGGACATCTTACGACTCTGTATGCATATTAGCACCATGTAAAGCACATTAGCAACTTTAAAATCGTGTTGGTATAATGTACAACACCTCACAGCTCCTAACAACACCTTAAAGTACCGTACGTAAACTTAAAACTCCATAATACACCTAATGAATTCGTCCGAGTCTTTTGAACATAGTACGACCGCTTAGGACATCTTACGACTCTGTATGCACATTATCACCACGTAAAGCATGTTAGTACAACTTAGGACGCCTTAAAACACCTAAGAATACCTTAGAACACCGTACGAAACCTTAAAACTCCATAATAAACCTAATGAATTCCTCGGAGTCATTTAAACATCGTACGACAACTTAGAATATCTTACGGCTCTGTATGCCACATTAGCAAATTTAAAATCGTGTTGGTATAATGTACAACACCTCACAGCTCCTAACAACACCTTAAAGTACCGTACGTAAAATTAAAACTCCAAAATACACCTAATGAATTCGTTCGAGTCCTTTGAACATCGTACCACAACTTAGGACATCTTACGACTCTGTATGCATATTAGCACCATGTAAAGCACATTAGCAACTTTAAAATCGTGTTGGTATAATGTACAACACCTCACAGCTCCTAACAACACCTTAAAGTACCGTACGTAAACTTAAAACTCCATAATACACCTAATGAATTCGTCCGAGTCTTTTGAACATCGTACGACCGCTTAGGACATCTTACGACTCTGTATGCACATTATCACCATGTAAAGCATGTTAGTACAACTTAGGACGCCTTAAAACACCTAAGAATACCTTAGAACACCGTACGAAACCTTAAAACTCCATAATAAACCTAATGAATTCCTCGGAGTCATTTAAACATCGTACGACAACTTAGAATATCTTACGGCTCTGTATGCCACATTAGCAAATTTAAAATCGTGTTGGTATAATGTACAACACCTCACAGCTCCTAACAACACCTTAAAGTACCGTACGTAAACTTAAAACTCCAAAATACACCTAATGAATTCGTCCGAGTCCTTTGAACATCGTACGACAACTTAGGACATCTTACGACTCAGTATGCATATTAGCAACATGTAAAGCACATTAGAACCTTTAAAATCGTGTTGATATAATGTACAACACCTCACAGCTCCTAACAACACCTTAAAGTACCGTACGTAAACTTAAAACTCCATAATACACCTAATGAATTCGTCCGAGTCCTTTGAACATCGTACCACCGCTTAGGACATCTTACGACTCTGTATGCACATTAGCACCATGTAAAGCATGTTAGTACAACTTAGGACGCCTTAAAACTACTAAGAACACCTTACAACACTGTACGAAACCTTAAAACTCCATAATAAACCTAATGAATTCCTCGGAGTCATTTAAACATCGTACGACAACTTAGAATATCTTACGGCTCTGTATGCCACATTAGCAACTTTAAAATCGTGTTGGTATAATGTACAACACCTCACAGCTCCTAACAACACCTTAAAGTACCGTACGTAAACTTAAAACTCCATAATACACCTAATGAATTCGTCCGAGTCCTTTGAACATCGTACCACAATTTAAGACATCTTACGACCCTGTATGCCATATTAACCCCTTGAAAAGCACGTTAGTATAACTTAAGACGCCTTAGACTCCTAAGAACACCTTACAACACCGTACGAAACCTTAAAACTACATAATAAACCTAATGAATTCCTCGGAGTCATTTAAACATCGTACGACAACTTAGAATATCTTACGCCTTTGTATGCCACATTAGCAACTTTAAAATCGTGTTGGTATAATGTACAACACCTCACAGCTCCTAACAACACCTTAAAGTACCGTACGTAAACTTAAAACTCCAAAATACACCTAATGAATTCGTTCGAGTCCTTTGAACATCGTACGACAACTTAGGACATCTTACGACTCTGTATGCATATTAGCACCATGTAAAGCACATTAGCAACTTTAAAATCGTGTTGGTATAATGTACAACACCTCACAGCTCCTAACAACACCTTAAAGTACCGTACGTAAACTTAAAACTCCATAATACACCTAATGAATTCGTCCGAGTCTTTTGAACATAGTACGACCGCTTAGGACATCTTACGACTCTGTATGCACATTATCACCACGTAAAGCATGTTAGTACAACTTAGGACGCCTTAAAACACCTAAGAATACCTTAGAACACCGTACGAAACCTTAAAACTCCATAATAAACCTAATGAATTCCTCGGAGTCATTTAAACATCGTACGACAACTTAGAATATCTTACGGCTCTGTATGCCACATTAGCAAATTTAAAATCGTGTTGGTATAATGTACAACACCTCACAGCTCCTAACAACACCTTAAAGTACCGTACGTAAAATTAAAACTCCAAAATACACCTAATGAATTCGTTCGAGTCCTTTGAACATCGTACCACAACTTAGGACATCTTACGACTCTGTATGCATATTAGCACCATGTAAAGCACATTAGCAACTTTAAAATCGTGTTGGTATAATGTACAACACCTCACAGCTCCTAACAACACCTTAAAGTACCGTACGTAAACTTAAAACTCCATAATACACCTAATGAATTCGTCCGAGTCTTTTGAACATCGTACGACCGCTTAGGACATCTTACGACTCTGTATGCACATTATCACCATGTAAAGCATGTTAGTACAACTTAGGACGCCTTAAAACACCTAAGAATACCTTAGAACACCGTACGAAACCTTAAAACTCCATAATAAACCTAATGAATTCCTCGGAGTCATTTAAACATCGTACGACAACTTAGAATATCTTACGGCTCTGTATGCCACATTAGCAAATTTAAAATCGTGTTGGTATAATGTACAACACCTCACAGCTCCTAACAACACCTTAAAGTACCGTACGTAAACTTAAAACTCCAAAATACACCTAATGAATTCGTCCGAGTCCTTTGAACATCGTACGACAACTTAGGACATCTTACGACTCTGTATGCATATTAGCAACATGTAAAGCACATTAGAACCTTTAAAATCGTGTTGATATAATGTACAACACCTCACAGCTCCTAACAACACCTTAAAGTACCGTACGTAAACTTAAAACTCCATAATACACCTAATGAATTCGTCCGAGTCCTTTGAACATCGTACCACCGCTTAGGACATCTTACGACTCTGTATGCACATTAGCACCATGTAAAGCAAGTTAGTACAACTTAGGACGCCTTAAAACTACTAAGAACACCTTACAACACTGTACGAAACCTTAAAACTCCATAATAAACCTAATGAATTCCTCAGAGTCATTTAAACATCGTACGACAACTTAGAATATCTTACGGCTCTGTATGCCACATTAGCATCTTTAAAATCGTGTTGGTATAATGTACAACACCTCACAGCTCCTAACAACACCTTAAAGTACCGTACGTAAACTTAAAACTCCATAATACACCTAATGAATTCGTCCGAGTCCTTTGAACATCGTACCACAATTTAAGACATCTTACGACCCTGTATGCCATATTAACCCCTTGAAAAGCACGTTAGTATAACTTAAGACGCCTTAAAACTCCTAAGAACACCTTACAACACCGTACGAAACCTTAAAACTACATAATAAACCTAATGAATTCCTCGGAGTCATTTAAACATCGTACGACAACTTAGAATATCTTACGCCTTTGTATGCCACATTAGCAACTTTAAAATCGTGTTGGTATAATGTACAACACCTCACAGCTCCTAACAACACCTTAAAGTACCGTACGTAAACTTAAAACTCCAAAATACACCTAATGAATTCGTTCGAGTCCTTTGAACATCGTACGACAACTTAGGACATCTTACGACTCTGTATGCATATTAGCACCATGTAAAGCACATTAGCAACTTTAAAATCGTGTTGGTATAATGTACAACACCTCACAGCTCCTAACAACACCTTAAAGTACCGTACGTAAACTTAAAACTCCATAATACACCTAATGAATTCGTCCGAGTCTTTTGAACATCGTACGACCGCTTAGGACATCTTACGACTCTGTATGCACATTATCACCACGTAAAGCATGTTAGTACAACTTAGGACGCCTTAAAACACCTAAGAATACCTTAGAACACCGTACGAAACCTTAAAACTCCATAATAAACCTAATGAATTCCTCGGAGTCATTTAAACATCGTACGACAACTTAGAATATCTTACGGCTCTGTATGCCACATTAGCAAATTTAAAATCGTGTTGGTATAATGTACAACACCTCACAGCTCCTAACAACACCTTAAAGTACCGTACGTAAACTTAAAACTCCAAAATACACCTAATGAATTCGTTCGAGTCCTTTGAACATCGTACGACAACTTAGGACATCTTACGACTCTGTATGCATATTAGCACCATGTAAAGCACATTAGCAACTTTAAAATCGTGTTGGTATAATGTACAACACCTCACAGCTCCTAACAACACCTTAAAGTACCGTACGTAAACTTAAAACTCCATAATACACCTAATGAATTCGTCCGAGTCTTTTGAACATCGTACGACCGCTTAGGACATCTTACGACTCTGTATGCACATTATCACCATGTAAAGCATGTTAGTACAACTTAGGACGCCTTAAAACACCTAAGAATACCTTAGAACACCGTACGAAACCTTAAAACTCCATAATAAACCTAATGAATTCCTCGGAGTCATTTAAACATCGTACGACAACTTAGAATATCTTACGGCTCTGTATGCCACATTAGCAACTTTAAAATCGTGTTGGTATAATGTACAACACCTCACAGCTCCTAACAACACCTTAAAGTACCGTACGTAAACTTAAAACTCCAAAATACACCTAATGAATTCGTCCGAGTCCTTTGAACATCGTACGACAACTTAGGACATCTTACGACTCTGTATGCATATTAGCAACATGTAAAGCACATTAGCAACTTTAAAATCGTGTTGGTATAATGTACAACACCTCACAGCTCCTAACAACACCTTAAAGTACCGTACGTAAACTTAAAACTCCATAATACACCTAATGAATTCGTCCGAGTCTTTTGAACATCGTACGACCGCTTAGGACATCTTACGACTCTGTATGCACATTATCACCACGTAAAGCATGTTAGTACAACTTAGGACGCCTTAAAACACCTAAGAATACCTTAGAACACCGTACGAAACCTTAAAACTCCATAATAAACCTAATGAATTCCTCGGAGTCATTTAAACATCGTACGACAACTTAGAATATCTTACGGCTCTGTATGCCACATTAGCAAATTTAAAATCGTGTTGGTATAATGTACAACACCTCACAGCTCCTAACAACACCTTAAAGTACCGTACGTAAACTTAAAACTCCAAAATACACCTAATGAATTCGTTCGAGTCCTTTGAACATCGTACGACAACTTAGGACATCTTACGACTCTGTATGCATATTAGCACCATGTAAAGCACATTAGCAACTTTAAAATCGTGTTGGTATAATGTACAACACCTCACAGCTCCTAACAACACCTTAAAGTACCGTACGTAAACTTAAAACTCCATAATACACCTAATGAATTCGTCCGAGTCTTTTGAACATCGTACGACCGCTTAGGACATCTTACGACTCTGTATGCACATTATCACCATGTAAAGCATGTTAGTACAACTTAGGACGCCTTAAAACACCTAAGAATACCTTAGAACACCGTACGAAACCTTAAAACTCCATAATAAACCTAATGAATTCCTCGGAGTCATTTAAACATCGTACGACAACTTAGAATATCTTACGGCTCTGTATGCCACATTAGCAACTTTAAAATCGTGTTGGTATAATGTACAACACCTCACAGCTCCTAACAACACCTTAAAGTACCGTACGTAAACTTAAAACTCCAAAATACACCTAATGAATTCGTCCGAGTCCTTTGAACATCGTACGACAACTTAGGACATCTTACGACTCTGTATGCATATTAGCACCATGTAAAGCACATTAGCAACTTTAAAATCGTGTTGATATAATGTACAACACCTCACAGCTCCTAACAACACCTTAAAGTACCGTACGTAAACTTAAAACTCCATAATACACCTAATGAATTCGTCCGAGTCCTTTGAACATCGTACCACAATTTAAGACATCTTACGACCCTGTATGCCATATTAACCCCTTGAAAAGCACGTTAGTATAACTTAAGACGCCTTAAAACTCCTAAGAACACCTTACAACACCGTACGAAACCTTAAAACTACATAATAAACCTAATGAATTCCTCGGAGTCATTTAAACATCGTACGACAACTTAGAATATCTTACGGCTCTGTATGCCACATTAGCAAATTTAAAATCGTGTTGGTATAATGTACAACACCTCACAGCTCCTAACAACACCTTAAAGTACCGTACGTAAACTTAAAACTCCAAAATACACCTAATGAATTCGTCCGAGTCCTTTGAACATCGTACGACAACTTAGGACATCTTACGACTCTGTATGCATATTAGCACCATGTAAAGCACATTAGCAACTTTAAAATCGTGTTGATATAATGTACAACACCTCACAGCTCCTAACAACACCTTAAAGTACCGTACGTAAACTTAAAACTCCATAATACACCTAATGAATTCGTCCGAGTCCTTTGAACATCGTACCACAATTTAAGACATCTTACGACCCTGTATGCCATATTAACCCCTTGAAAAGCACGTTAGTATAACTTAAGACGCCTTAAAACTCCTAAGAACACCTTACAACACCGTACGAAACCTTAAAACTACATAATAAACCTAATGAATTCCTCGGAGTCCTTTAAACATCGTACGACAACTTAGAATATCTTACGCCTTTGTATGCCACATTAGCAACTTTAAAATCGTGTTGGTATAATGTACAACACCTCACAGCTCCTAACAACACCTTAAAGTACCGTACGTAAACTTAAAACTCCAAAATACACCTAATGAATTCGTTCGAGTCCTTTGAACATCGTACGACAACTTAGGACATCTTACGACTCTGTATGCATATTAGCACCATGTAAAGCACATTAGCAACTTTAAAATCGTGTTGGTATAATGTACAACACCTCACAGCTCCTAACAACACCTTAAAGTACCGTACGTAAACTTAAAACTCCATAATACACCTAATGAATTCGTCCGAGTCTTTTGAACATCGTACGACCGCTTAGGACATCTTACGACTCTGTATGCACATTATCACCATGTAAAGCATGTTAGTACAACTTAGGAAGCCTTAAAACACCTAAGAATACCTTAGAACACCGTACGAAACCTTAAAACTCCATAATAAACCTAATGAATTCCTCGGAGTCATTTAAACATCGTACGACAACTTAGAATATCTTACGGCTCTGTATGCCACATTAGCAAATTTAAAATCGTGTTGGTATAATGTACAACACCTCACAGCTCCTAACAACACCTTAAAGTACCGTACGTAAACTTAAAACTCCAAAATACACCTAATGAATTCGTCCGAGTCCTTTGGACATCGTACGACAACTTAGGACATCTTACGACTCTGTATGCATATTAGCACCATGTAAAGCACATTAGCAACTTTAAAATCGTGTTGATATAATGTACAACACCTCACAGCTCCTAACAACACCTTAAAGTACCGTACGTAAACTTAAAACTCCATAATACACCTAATGAATTCGTCCGAGTCCTTTGAACATCGTACCACAATTTAAGACATCTTACGACCCTGTATGCCATATTAACCCCTTGAAAAGCACGTTAGTATAACTTAAGACGCCTTAAAACTCCTAAGAACACCTTACAACACCGTACGAAACCTTAAAACTACATAATAAACCTAATGAATTCCTCGGAGTCCTTTAAACATCGTACGACAACTTAGAATATCTTACGCCTTTGTATGCCACATTAGCAACTTTAAAATCGTGTTGGTATAATGTACAACACCTCACAGCTCCTAACAACACCTTAAAGTACCGTACGTAAACTTAAAACTCCAAAATACACCTAATGAATTCGTTCGAGTCCTTTGAACATCGTACGACAACTTAGGACATCTTACGACTCTGTATGCATATTAGCACCATGTAAAGCACATTAGCAACTTTAAAATCGTGTTGGTATAATGTACAACACCTCACAGCTCCTAACAACACCTTAAAGTACCGTACGTAAACTTAAAACTCCATAATACACCTAATGAATTCGTCCGAGTCTTTTGAACATCGTACGACCGCTTAGGACATCTTACGACTCTGTATGCACATTATCACCATGTAAAGCATGTTAGTACAACTTAGGAAGCCTTAAAATACCTAAGAATACCTTAGAACACCGTACGAAACCTTAAAACTCCATAATAAACCTAATGAATTCCTCGGAGTCATTTAAACATCGTACGACAACTTAGAATATCTTACGGCTCTGTATGCCACATTAGCAAATTTAAAATCGTGTTGGTATAATGTACAACACCTCACAGCTCCTAACAACACCTTAAAGTACCGTACGTAAACTTAAAACTCCAAAATACACCTAATGAATTCGTCCGTGTCCTTTGAACATCGTACGACAACTTAGGACATCTTACGACTCTGTATGCATATTAGCACCATGTAAAGCACATTAGCAACTTTAAAATCGTGTTGATATAATGTACAACACCTCACAGCTCCTAACAACACCTTAAAGTACCGTACGTAAACTTAAAACTCCATAATACACCTAATGAATTCGTCCGAGTCCTTTGAACATCGTACCACCGCTTAGGACATCTTACGACTCTGTATGCACATTAGCACCATGTAAAGCATGTTAGTACAACTTAGGACGCCTTAAAACTCCTAAGAACACCTTACAACACTGTACGAAACCTTAAAACTCCATAATAAACCTAATGAATTCCTCGGAGTCATTTAAACATCGTACGACAACTTAGAATATCTTACGGCTCTGTATGCCACATTATCAACTTTAAAATCGTGTTGGTATAATGTACAACACCTCACAGCTCTTAACAACACCTTAAAGTACCGTACGTAAACTTAAAACTCCATAATACACCTAATGAATTCGTCCGAGTCTTTTGAACATCGTACGACCGCTTAGGACATCTTACGACTCTGTATGCACATTATCACCATGTAAAGCATGTTAGTACAACTTAGGACGCCTTAAAACACCTAAGAATACCTTAGAACACCGTACGAAACCTTAAAACTCCATAATAAACCTAATGAATTCCTCGGAGTCATTTAAACATCGTACGACAACTTAGAATATCTTACGGCTCTGTATGCCACATTAGCAACTTTAAAATCGTGTTAGTATAATGTACAACACCTCACAGCTCCTAACAACACCTTAAAGTACCGTACGTAAACTTAAAACTCCAAAATACACCTAATGAATTCGTCCGAGTCCTTTGAACATCGTACGACAACTTAGGACATCTTACGACTCTGTATGCATATTAGCACCATGTAAAGCACATTAGCAACTTTAAAATCGTGTTGATATAATGTACAACACCTCACAGCTCCTAACAACACCTTAAAGTACCGTACGTAAACTTAAAACTCCATAATACACCTAATGAAATTCGTCCGAGTCCTTTGAACATCGTACCACAATTTAAGACATCTTACGACCCTGTATGCCATATTAACCCCTTGAAAAGCACGTTAGTATAACTTAAGACGCCTTAAAACTCCTAAGAACACCTTACAACACCGTACGAAACCTTAAAACTACATAATAAACCTAATGAATTCCTCGGAGTCATTTAAACATCGTACGACAACTTAGAATATCTTACGGCTCTGTATGCCACATTAGCAAATTTAAAATCGTGTTGGTATAATGTACAACACCTCACAGCTCCTAACAACACCTTAAAGTACCGTACGTAAACTTAAAACTCCAAAATACACCTAATGAATTCGTCCGAGTCCTTTGAACATCGTACGACAACTTAGGACATCTTACGACTCTGTATGCATATTAGCACCATGTAAAGCACATTAGCAACTTTAAAATCGTGTTGATATAATGTACAACACCTCACAGCTCCTAACAACACCTTAAAGTACCGTACGTAAACTTAAAACTCCATAATACACCTAATGAATTCGTCCGAGTCCTTTGAACATCGTACCACAATTTAAGACATCTTACGACCCTGTATGCCATATTAACCCCTTGAAAAGCACGTTAGTATAACTTAAGACGCCTTAAAACTCCTAAGAACACCTTACAACACCGTACGAAACCTTAAAACTACATAATAAACCTAATGAATTCCTCGGAGTCCTTTAAACATCGTACGACAACTTAGAATATCTTACGCCTTTGTATGCCACATTAGCAACTTTAAAATCGTGTTGGTATAATGTACAACACCTCACAGCTCCTAACAACACCTTAAAGTACCGTACGTAAACTTAAAACTCCAAAATACACCTAATGAATTCGTTCGAGTCCTTTGAACATCGTACGACAACTTAGGACATCTTACGACTCTGTATGCATATTAGCACCATGTAAAGCACATTAGCAACTTTAAAATCGTGTTGGTATAATGTACAACACCTCACAGCTCCTAACAACACCTTAAAGTACCGTACGTAAACTTAAAACTCCATAATACACCTAATGAATTCGTCCGAGTCTTTTGAACATCGTACGACCGCTTAGGACATCTTACGACTCTGTATGCACATTATCACCATGTAAAGCATGTTAGTACAACTTAGGAAGCCTTAAAACACCTAAGAATACCTTAGAACACCGTACGAAACCTTAAAACTCCATAATAAACCTAATGAATTCCTCGGAGTCATTTAAACATCGTACGACAACTTAGAATATCTTACGGCTCTGTATGCCACATTAGCAAATTTAAAATCGTGTTGGTATAATGTACAACACCTCACAGCTCCTAACAACACCTTAAAGTACCGTACGTAAACTTAAAACTCCAAAATACACCTAATGAATTCGTCCGAGTCCTTTGGACATCGTACGACAACTTAGGACATCTTACGACTCTGTATGCATATTAGCACCATGTAAAGCACATTAGCAACTTTAAAATCGTGTTGATATAATGTACAACACCTCACAGCTCCTAACAACACCTTAAAGTACCGTACGTAAACTTAAAACTCCATAATACACCTAATGAATTCGTCCGAGTCCTTTGAACATCGTACCACAATTTAAGACATCTTACGACCCTGTATGCCATATTAACCCCTTGAAAAGCACGTTAGTATAACTTAAGACGCCTTAAAACTCCTAAGAACACCTTACAACACCGTACGAAACCTTAAAACTACATAATAAACCTAATGAATTCCTCGGAGTCCTTTAAACATCGTACGACAACTTAGAATATCTTACGCCTTTGTATGCCACATTAGCAACTTTAAAATCGTGTTGGTATAATGTACAACACCTCACAGCTCCTAACAACACCTTAAAGTACCGTACGTAAACTTAAAACTCCAAAATACACCTAATGAATTCGTTCGAGTCCTTTGAACATCGTACGACAACTTAGGACATCTTACGACTCTGTATGCATATTAGCACCATGTAAAGCACATTAGCAACTTTAAAATCGTGTTGGTATAATGTACAACACCTCACAGCTCCTAACAACACCTTAAAGTACCGTACGTAAACTTAAAACTCCATAATACACCTAATGAATTCGTCCGAGTCTTTTGAACATCGTACGACCGCTTAGGACATCTTACGACTCTGTATGCACATTATCACCATGTAAAGCATGTTAGTACAACTTAGGAAGCCTTAAAACACCTAAGAATACCTTAGAACACCGTACGAAACCTTAAAACTCCATAATAAACCTAATGAATTCCTCGGAGTCATTTAAACATCGTACGACAACTTAGAATATCTTACGGCTCTGTATGCCACATTAGCAAATTTAAAATCGTGTTGGTATAATGTACAACACCTCACAGCTCCTAACAACACCTTAAAGTACCGTACGTAAACTTAAAACTCCAAAATACACCTAATGAATTCGTCCGAGTCCTTTGGACATCGTACGACAACTTAGGACATCTTACGACTCTGTATGCATATTAGCACCATGTAAAGCACATTAGCAACTTTAAAATCGTGTTGATATAATGTACAACACCTCACAGCTCCTAACAACACCTTAAAGTACCGTACGTAAACTTAAAACTCCATAATACACCTAATGAATTCGTCCGAGTCCTTTGAACATCGTACCACAATTTAAGACATCTTACGACCCTGTATGCCATATTAACCCCTTGAAAAGCACGTTAGTATAACTTAAGACGCCTTAAAACTCCTAAGAACACCTTACAACACCGTACGAAACCTTAAAACTACATAATAAACCTAATGAATTCCTCGGAGTCCTTTAAACATCGTACGACAACTTAGAATATCTTACGCCTTTGTATGCCACATTAGCAACTTTAAAATCGTGTTGGTATAATGTACAACACCTCACAGCTCCTAACAACACCTTAAAGTACCGTACGTAAACTTAAAACTCCAAAATACACCTAATGAATTCGTTCGAGTCCTTTGAACATCGTACGACAACTTAGGACATCTTACGACTCTGTATGCATATTAGCACCATGTAAAGCACATTAGCAACTTTAAAATCGTGTTGGTATAATGTACAACACCTCACAGCTCCTAACAACACCTTAAAGTACCGTACGTAAACTTAAAACTCCATAATACACCTAATGAATTCGTCCGAGTCTTTTGAACATCGTACGACCGCTTAGGACATCTTACGACTCTGTATGCACATTATCACCATGTAAAGCATGTTAGTACAACTTAGGAAGCCTTAAAATACCTAAGAATACCTTAGAACACCGTACGAAACCTTAAAACTCCATAATAAACCTAATGAATTCCTCGGAGTCATTTAAACATCGTACGACAACTTAGAATATCTTACGGCTCTGTATGCCACATTAGCAAATTTAAAATCGTGTTGGTATAATGTACAACACCTCACAGCTCCTAACAACACCTTAAAGTACCGTACGTAAACTTAAAACTCCAAAATACACCTAATGAATTCGTCCGTGTCCTTTGAACATCGTACGACAACTTAGGACATCTTACGACTCTGTATGCATATTAGCACCATGTAAAGCACATTAGCAACTTTAAAATCGTGTTGATATAATGTACAACACCTCACAGCTCCTAACAACACCTTAAAGTACCGTACGTAAACTTAAAACTCCATAATACACCTAATGAATTCGTCCGAGTCCTTTGAACATCGTACCACCGCTTAGGACATCTTACGACTCTGTATGCACATTAGCACCATGTAAAGCATGTTAGTACAACTTAGGACGCCTTAAAACTCCTAAGAACACCTTACAACACTGTACGAAACCTTAAAACTCCATAATAAACCTAATGAATTCCTCGGAGTCATTTAAACATCGTACGACAACTTAGAATATCTTACGGCTCTGTATGCCACATTATCAACTTTAAAATCGTGTTGGTATAATGTACAACACCTCACAGCTCTTAACAACACCTTAAAGTACCGTACGTAAACTTAAAACTCCATAATACACCTAATGAATTCGTCCGAGTCTTTTGAACATCGTACGACCGCTTAGGACATCTTACGACTCTGTATGCACATTATCACCATGTAAAGCATGTTAGTACAACTTAGGACGCCTTAAAACACCTAAGAATACCTTAGAACACCGTACGAAACCTTAAAACTCCATAATAAACCTAATGAATTCCTCGGAGTCATTTAAACATCGTACGACAACTTAGAATATCTTACGGCTCTGTATGCCACATTAGCAACTTTAAAATCGTGTTAGTATAATGTACAACACCTCACAGCTCCTAACAACACCTTAAAGTACCGTACGTAAACTTAAAACTCCAAAATACACCTAATGAATTCGTCCGAGTCCTTTGAACATCGTACGACAACTTAGGACATCTTACGACTCTGTATGCATATTAGCACCATGTAAAGCACATTAGCAACTTTAAAATCGTGTTGATATAATGTACAACACCTCACAGCTCCTAACAACACCTTAAAGTACCGTACGTAAACTTAAAACTCCATAATACACCTAATGAATTCGTCCGAGTCCTTTGAACATCGTACCACAATTTAAGACATCTTACGACCCTGTATGCCATATTAACCCCTTGAAAAGCACGTTAGTATAACTTAAGACGCCTTAAAACTCCTAAGAACACCTTACAACACCGTACGAAACCTTAAAACTACATAATAAACCTAATGAATTCCTCGGAGTCATTTAAACATCGTACGACAACTTAGAATATCTTACGGCTCTGTATGCCACATTAGCAAATTTAAAATCGTGTTGGTATAATGTACAACACCTCACAGCTCCTAACAACACCTTAAAGTACCGTACGTAAACTTAAAACTCCAAAATACACCTAATGAATTCGTCCGAGTCCTTTGAACATCGTACGACAACTTAGGACATCTTACGACTCTGTATGCATATTAGCACCATGTAAAGCACATTAGCAACTTTAAAATCGTGTTGATATAATGTACAACACCTCACAGCTCCTAACAACACCTTAAAGTACCGTACGTAAACTTAAAACTCCATAATACACCTAATGAATTCGTCCGAGTCCTTTGAACATCGTACCACAATTTAAGACATCTTACGACCCTGTATGCCATATTAACCCCTTGAAAAGCACGTTAGTATAACTTAAGACGCCTTAAAACTCCTAAGAACACCTTACAACACCGTACGAAACCTTAAAACTACATAATAAACCTAATGAATTCCTCGGAGTCCTTTAAACATCGTACGACAACTTAGAATATCTTACGCCTTTGTATGCCACATTAGCAACTTTAAAATCGTGTTGGTATAATGTACAACACCTCACAGCTCCTAACAACACCTTAAAGTACCGTACGTAAACTTAAAACTCCAAAATACACCTAATGAATTCGTTCGAGTCCTTTGAACATCGTACGACAACTTAGGACATCTTACGACTCTGTATGCATATTAGCACCATGTAAAGCACATTAGCAACTTTAAAATCGTGTTGGTATAATGTACAACACCTCACAGCTCCTAACAACACCTTAAAGTACCGTACGTAAACTTAAAACTCCATAATACACCTAATGAATTCGTCCGAGTCTTTTGAACATCGTACGACCGCTTAGGACATCTTACGACTCTGTATGCACATTATCACCATGTAAAGCATGTTAGTACAACTTAGGAAGCCTTAAAACACCTAAGAATACCTTAGAACACCGTACGAAACCTTAAAACTCCATAATAAACCTAATGAATTCCTCGGAGTCATTTAAACATCGTACGACAACTTAGAATATCTTACGGCTCTGTATGCCACATTAGCAAATTTAAAATCGTGTTGGTATAATGTACAACACCTCACAGCTCCTAACAACACCTTAAAGTACCGTACGTAAACTTAAAACTCCAAAATACACCTAATGAATTCGTCCGAGTCCTTTGGACATCGTACGACAACTTAGGACATCTTACGACTCTGTATGCATATTAGCACCATGTAAAGCACATTAGCAACTTTAAAATCGTGTTGATATAATGTACAACACCTCACAGCTCCTAACAACACCTTAAAGTACCGTACGTAAACTTAAAACTCCATAATACACCTAATGAATTCGTCCGAGTCCTTTGAACATCGTACCACAATTTAAGACATCTTACGACCCTGTATGCCATATTAACCCCTTGAAAAGCACGTTAGTATAACTTAAGACGCCTTAAAACTCCTAAGAACACCTTACAACACCGTACGAAACCTTAAAACTACATAATAAACCTAATGAATTCCTCGGAGTCCTTTAAACATCGTACGACAACTTAGAATATCTTACGCCTTTGTATGCCACATTAGCAACTTTAAAATCGTGTTGGTATAATGTACAACACCTCACAGCTCCTAACAACACCTTAAAGTACCGTACGTAAACTTAAAACTCCAAAATACACCTAATGAATTCGTTCGAGTCCTTTGAACATCGTACGACAACTTAGGACATCTTACGACTCTGTATGCATATTAGCACCATGTAAAGCACATTAGCAACTTTAAAATCGTGTTGGTATAATGTACAACACCTCACAGCTCCTAACAACACCTTAAAGTACCGTACGTAAACTTAAAACTCCATAATACACCTAATGAATTCGTCCGAGTCTTTTGAACATCGTACGACCGCTTAGGACATCTTACGACTCTGTATGCACATTATCACCATGTAAAGCATGTTAGTACAACTTAGGAAGCCTTAAAACACCTAAGAATACCTTAGAACACCGTACGAAACCTTAAAACTCCATAATAAACCTAATGAATTCCTCGGAGTCATTTAAACATCGTACGACAACTTAGAATATCTTACGGCTCTGTATGCCACATTAGCAAATTTAAAATCGTGTTGGTATAATGTACAACACCTCACAGCTCCTAACAACACCTTAAAGTACCGTACGTAAACTTAAAACTCCAAAATACACCTAATGAATTCGTCCGTGTCCTTTGAACATCGTACGACAACTTAGGACATCTTACGACTCTGTATGCATATTAGCACCATGTAAAGCACATTAGCAACTTTAAAATCGTGTTGATATAATGTACAACACCTCACAGCTCCTAACAACACCTTAAAGTACCGTACGTAAACTTAAAACTCCATAATACACCTAATGAATTCGTCCGAGTCCTTTGAACATCGTACCACCGCTTAGGACATCTTACGACTCTGTATGCACATTAGCACCATGTAAAGCATGTTAGTACAACTTAGGACGCCTTAAAACTCCTAAGAACACCTTACAACACTGTACGAAACCTTAAAACTCCATAATAAACCTAATGAATTCCTCGGAGTCATTTAAACATCGTACGACAACTTAGAATATCTTACGGCTCTGTATGCCACATTATCAACTTTAAAATCGTGTTGGTATAATGTACAACACCTCACAGCTCTTAACAACACCTTAAAGTACCGTACGTAAACTTAAAACTCCATAATACACCTAATGAATTCGTCCGAGTCCTTTGAACATCGTACCACAATTTAAGACATTTTACGACCCTGTATGCCATATTAACCCCTTGAAAAGCACGTTAGTATAACTTAAGACGCCTTAAAACTCCTAAGAACACCTTACAACACCGTACGAAACCTTAAAACTCCATAATAAACCTAATGAATTCCTCGGAGTCATTTAAACATCGTACGACAACTTAGAATATCTTACGCCTCTGTATGCCACATTAGCAACTTTAAAATCGTGTTGGTATAATGTACAACACCTCACAGCTCCTAACAACACCTTAAAGTACCGTACGTAAACTTAAAACTCCAAAATACACCTAATGAATTCGTTCGAGTCCTTTGAACATCGTACGACAACTTAGGACATCTTACGACTCTGTATGCATATTAGCACCATGTAAAGCACATTATCAACTTTAAAATCGTGTTGGTATAATGTACAACACCTCACAGCTCTTAACAACACCTTAAAGTACCGTACGTAAACTTAAAACTCCATAATACACCTAATGAATTCGTCCGAGTCCTTTGAACATCGTACCACAATTTAAGACATCTTACGACCCTGTATGCCATATTAACCCATTGAAAAGCACGTTAGTATAACTTAAGACGCCTTAAAACTACTAAGAACACCTTACAACACCGTACGAAACCTTAAAACTCCATAATAAACCTAATGAATTCCTCGGAGTCATTTAAACATCGTACGACAACTTAGAATATCTTACGGCTCTGTATCCCACATTAGCAACTTTAAAATCGTGTTGGTATAATGTACAACACCTCACAGCTCCTAACAACACCTTAAAGTACCGTACGTAAACTTAAAACTCCAAAATACACCTAATGAATTCGTCCGAGTCCTTTGAACATCGTACGACAACTTAGGACATCTTACGACTCTGTATGCCATATTAACCCCTTGAAAAGCACGTTAGTATAACTTAAGACGCCTTAAAACTCCTAAGAACACCTTACAACATCGTACGAAACCTTAAAACTCCATAATAAACCTAATGAATTCCTCGGAGTCATTTAAACATCGTACGAAAACTTAGAATATCTTACGCCTCTGTATGCCACATTAGCAACTTTAAAATCGTGTTGGTATAATGTACAACACCTCACAGCTCCTAACAACACCTTAAAGTACCGTACGTAAACTTAAAACTCCAAAATACACCTAATGAATTTGTCCGAGTCCTTTGAACATCGTACGACAACTTAGGACATCTTACGACTCTGTATGCCATATTAACCCCTTGAAGGAGGCTTTGGGTCTCCTTTACTCATCACAAGGGTCTGGTTAAAGATCATCCATGGGCCATCTTAGGTGATTTCAATTCTTCACTTCAACTGGATGATCAACTGGCTGGTTCATCTAAAGTCTCTCTTGGTATGAAAGAATTTCGTGACTGTGTTAATGCTATTGAGGTTTTTGATATTAATGCCACTGGTGTGAAGTTTACTTGGACACAAAAACCTAAGTCTGGGATTGGAATCTTCAAGAAGCTGGATCGTGTTATGGGCAATGCTGGTTTGATTGATATGTTCCCCTCTGCGACAGCATTGTTTAAGCCGTATGGGCTATCGGACCACAGCCCATGCATCCTAATGTTGCAGGAGAAGAGAAAACATAAGCCACAGCCTTTTAAGTTCTCGAACCTTTTAACAAGTAAGCCAGAATTTCTGGGAATTGTGAAGAAGGGGTGGGAGTGCAATATTAGTGGTGTTGCACAGTTCAGAATTGTGAGGAGGCTCAAAGATCTTAAGAAACATTTTCGTGCTTTAATGTTCAAGCATGGTAATGTTCATGAGAAAGTGGTGAAGTTAAGAAGCAAGTTGGAGGATATTCAGCTGTGTATGGATGGTGATCCATTTGATTTGTCGTTAAGGGATATGGAGGCCAACTGTATCAAGGAGTTTGTGCAGGCAAGTGCAGATGAAGAGAGTTTTGTTAAGCAAAGGGCGAAGGTGACATGGTTAGCGGAAGGAGATGCTAATACAAAGTACTTTCATAACGTGCTTAAATGCAAGAATAACAGAAAGATGATATACTCGGTTATGAGCTCGGATGGAAGGGACCTTGTAGGAGATTTAATGATCACTGAATTTGTAAACTTTTACCGGAGTTTCCTGGGTGGTGATCATGATCAACCGATATTTCCATCGGATGAGTTATTCTCTGCAAGGCTGGATAGTAATATAGCTGCTGGTATGATTGAGCCGGTCTCTGGAGAGGAAATTAAAAGCGTTATCTTCTCCATGAATGATGATAAAGCGCCGGGTCCTGATGGGTATACATCAGCGTTTTTTAAAAAAGCATGGGATGTTGTGGGAAATGAGGTTATTTTGGCTGTTCAAGATTTCTTTATCACGGGTAGACTTTTGCAGGAATGGAATCATACCCTGATTGTCTTGATTCCAAAAATTCAGATTCCTAGCCGGGTGACAGATTATAGGCCTATAGCATGCTGCAATGTTCTGTACAAATGTATCTCGAAGATTATTGCTAATCGTATGAAACCGTTTTTATCATCCATTATTAGTATTAATCAATCTGCATTCATCCCTGGTAGGCGAATTGCAGACAATATCCTTCTGACGCAGGAACTCATGCACAACTATCATAGGAATGTTGGCCCTCCAAAGTGTGCGTTCAAGGTTGATATCCAGAAAGCCTACGACACGGTTAACTGGAAATTTATGGAATTTTGTTTGAAGGGGTTTGGATTTCATAGCAAGATGATTAAATGGATTATGGCTTGTGTATCTACCACGTCCTATTCCATTTGTATAAATGGAGATGTGCATGGCTACTTCAAAGGTTCTAGAGGTCTTAGACAAGGAGATCCACTATCTCCTTATCTATTTACGATGGTTATGGAAGTTTTAACGTTGTTATTCATGCAAATGCCTGTGGATAGGTTCAAGTATCACCAGAAATGTGAAGAGCAGCGTATTGTTAATTTATGCTTCGCAGATGATCTATTTATTTTTTCAAGAGGTGATGCGAGATCTGCTTCTTGTATTTTGGAGGTCTTAAAGAAATTTGCGGATCTATCTGGGTTATTCCCTAGTAACCAGAAAAGCACGGTTTACTTCTGTCATGTACCACCTCATGTTAAGAATGGTATTTTAAGCATCCTTCCATTTGAAGAAGGGAAATTTCCGGTGAAGTATTTAGGGGTTCCATTGATATCGTCCAGGCTTAACAGCAATCATTGCGCCTTAAAACACCTAAGAATACCTTAGAACACCGTACGAAACCTTAAAACTCCATAATAAACCTAATGAATTCCTCGGAGTCATTTAAACATCGTACGACAACTTAGAATATCTTACGGCTCTGTATGCCACATTAGCAACTTTAAAATCGTGTTGGTATAATGTACAACACCTCACAGCTCCTAACAACACCTTAAAGTACCGTACGTAAACTTAAAACTCCAAAATACACCTAATGAATTCGTCCGAGTCCTTTGAACATCGTACGACAACTTAGGACATCTTACGACTCTGTATGCATATTAGCACCATGTAAAGCACATTAGCAACTTTAAAATCGTGTTGATATAATGTACAACACCTCACAGCTCCTAACAACACCTTAAAGTACCGTACGTAAACTTAAAACTCCATAATACACCTAATGAATTCGTCCGAGTCCTTTGAACATCGTACCACAATTTAAGACATCTTACGACCCTGTATGCCATATTAACCCCTTGAAAAGCACGTTAGTATAACTTAAGACGCCTTAAAACTCCTAAGAACACCTTACAACACCGTACGAAACCTTAAAACTACATAATAAACCTAATGAATTCCTCGGAGTCATTTAAACATCGTACGACAACTTAGAATATCTTACGGCTCTGTATGCCACATTAGCAAATTTAAAATCGTGTTGGTATAATGTACAACACCTCACAGCTCCTAACAACACCTTAAAGTACCGTACGTAAACTTAAAACTCCAAAATACACCTAATGAATTCGTCCGAGTCCTTTGAACATCGTACGACAACTTAGGACATCTTACGACTCTGTATGCATATTAGCACCATGTAAAGCACATTAGCAACTTTAAAATCGTGTTGATATAATGTACAACACCTCACAGCTCCTAACAACACCTTAAAGTACCGTACGTAAACTTAAAACTCCATAATACACCTAATGAATTCGTCCGAGTCCTTTGAACATCGTACCACAATTTAAGACATCTTACGACCCTGTATGCCATATTAACCCCTTGAAAAGCACGTTAGTATAACTTAAGACGCCTTAAAACTCCTAAGAACACCTTACAACACCGTACGAAACCTTAAAACTACATAATAAACCTAATGAATTCCTCGGAGTCCTTTAAACATCGTACGACAACTTAGAATATCTTACGCCTTTGTATGCCACATTAGCAACTTTAAAATCGTGTTGGTATAATGTACAACACCTCACAGCTCCTAACAACACCTTAAAGTACCGTACGTAAACTTAAAACTCCAAAATACACCTAATGAATTCGTTCGAGTCCTTTGAACATCGTACGACAACTTAGGACATCTTACGACTCTGTATGCATATTAGCACCATGTAAAGCACATTAGCAACTTTAAAATCGTGTTGGTATAATGTACAACACCTCACAGCTCCTAACAACACCTTAAAGTACCGTACGTAAACTTAAAACTCCATAATACACCTAATGAATTCGTCCGAGTCTTTTGAACATCGTACGACCGCTTAGGACATCTTACGACTCTGTATGCACATTATCACCATGTAAAGCATGTTAGTACAACTTAGGAAGCCTTAAAACACCTAAGAATACCTTAGAACACCGTACGAAACCTTAAAACTCCATAATAAACCTAATGAATTCCTCGGAGTCATTTAAACATCGTACGACAACTTAGAATATCTTACGGCTCTGTATGCCACATTAGCAAATTTAAAATCGTGTTGGTATAATGTACAACACCTCACAGCTCCTAACAACACCTTAAAGTACCGTACGTAAACTTAAAACTCCAAAATACACCTAATGAATTCGTCCGAGTCCTTTGGACATCGTACGACAACTTAGGACATCTTACGACTCTGTATGCATATTAGCACCATGTAAAGCACATTAGCAACTTTAAAATCGTGTTGATATAATGTACAACACCTCACAGCTCCTAACAACACCTTAAAGTACCGTACGTAAACTTAAAACTCCATAATACACCTAATGAATTCGTCCGAGTCCTTTGAACATCGTACCACAATTTAAGACATCTTACGACCCTGTATGCCATATTAACCCCTTGAAAAGCACGTTAGTATAACTTAAGACGCCTTAAAACTCCTAAGAACACCTTACAACACCGTACGAAACCTTAAAACTACATAATAAACCTAATGAATTCCTCGGAGTCCTTTAAACATCGTACGACAACTTAGAATATCTTACGCCTTTGTATGCCACATTAGCAACTTTAAAATCGTGTTGGTATAATGTACAACACCTCACAGCTCCTAACAACACCTTAAAGTACCGTACGTAAACTTAAAACTCCAAAATACACCTAATGAATTCGTTCGAGTCCTTTGAACATCGTACGACAACTTAGGACATCTTACGACTCTGTATGCATATTAGCACCATGTAAAGCACATTAGCAACTTTAAAATCGTGTTGGTATAATGTACAACACCTCACAGCTCCTAACAACACCTTAAAGTACCGTACGTAAACTTAAAACTCCATAATACACCTAATGAATTCGTCCGAGTCTTTTGAACATCGTACGACCGCTTAGGACATCTTACGACTCTGTATGCACATTATCACCATGTAAAGCATGTTAGTACAACTTAGGAAGCCTTAAAACACCTAAGAATACCTTAGAACACCGTACGAAACCTTAAAACTCCATAATAAACCTAATGAATTCCTCGGAGTCATTTAAACATCGTACGACAACTTAGAATATCTTACGGCTCTGTATGCCACATTAGCAAATTTAAAATCGTGTTGGTATAATGTACAACACCTCACAGCTCCTAACAACACCTTAAAGTACCGTACGTAAACTTAAAACTCCAAAATACACCTAATGAATTCGTCCGTGTCCTTTGAACATCGTACGACAACTTAGGACATCTTACGACTCTGTATGCATATTAGCACCATGTAAAGCACATTAGCAACTTTAAAATCGTGTTGATATAATGTACAACACCTCACAGCTCCTAACAACACCTTAAAGTACCGTACGTAAACTTAAAACTCCATAATACACCTAATGAATTCGTCCGAGTCCTTTGAACATCGTACCACCGCTTAGGACATCTTACGACTCTGTATGCACATTAGCACCATGTAAAGCATGTTAGTACAACTTAGGACGCCTTAAAACTCCTAAGAACACCTTACAACACTGTACGAAACCTTAAAACTCCATAATAAACCTAATGAATTCCTCGGAGTCATTTAAACATCGTACGACAACTTAGAATATCTTACGGCTCTGTATGCCACATTATCAACTTTAAAATCGTGTTGGTATAATGTACAACACCTCACAGCTCTTAACAACACCTTAAAGTACCGTACGTAAACTTAAAACTCCATAATACACCTAATGAATTCGTCCGAGTCCTTTGAACATCGTACCACAATTTAAGACATTTTACGACCCTGTATGCCATATTAACCCCTTGAAAAGCACGTTAGTATAACTTAAGACGCCTTAAAACTCCTAAGAACACCTTACAACACCGTACGAAACCTTAAAACTCCATAATAAACCTAATGAATTCCTCGGAGTCATTTAAACATCGTACGACAACTTAGAATATCTTACGCCTCTGTATGCCACATTAGCAACTTTAAAATCGTGTTGGTATAATGTACAACACCTCACAGCTCCTAACAACACCTTAAAGTACCGTACGTAAACTTAAAACT
The DNA here is from genome assembly GCA_030867185.1 of Tagetes erecta. NCBI lineage: Eukaryota > Viridiplantae > Streptophyta > Magnoliopsida > Asterales > Asteraceae > Tagetes > Tagetes erecta. The sequence goes on from CM061497.1 coordinate 12,735,265, forward strand.
CCAAAATACACCTAATGAATTCGTTCGAGTCCTTTGAACATCGTACGACAACTTAGGACATCTTACGACTCTGTATGCATATTAGCACCATGTAAAGCACATTATCAACTTTAAAATCGTGTTGGTATAATGTACAACACCTCACAGCTCTTAACAACACCTTAAAGTACCGTACGTAAACTTAAAACTCCATAATACACCTAATGAATTCGTCCGAGTCCTTTGAACATCGTACCACAATTTAAGACATCTTACGACCCTGTATGCCATATTAACCCCTTGAAAAGCACGTTAGTATAACTTAAGACGCCTTAAAACTCCTAAGAACACCTTACAACACCGTACGAAACCTTAAAACTACATAATAAACCTAATGAATTCCTCGGAGTCCTTTAAACATCGTACGACAACTTAGAATATCTTACGCCTTTGTATGCCACATTAGCAACTTTAAAATCGTGTTGGTATAATGTACAACACCTCACAGCTCCTAACAACACCTTAAAGTACCGTACGTAAACTTAAAACTCCAAAATACACCTAATGAATTCGTTCGAGTCCTTTGAACATCGTACGACAACTTAGGACATCTTACGACTCTGTATGCATATTAGCACCATGTAAAGCACATTAGCAACTTTAAAATCGTGTTGGTATAATGTACAACACCTCACAGCTCCTAACAACACCTTAAAGTACCGTACGTAAACTTAAAACTCCATAATACACCTAATGAATTCGTCCGAGTCTTTTGAACATCGTACGACCGCTTAGGACATCTTACGACTCTGTATGCACATTATCACCATGTAAAGCATGTTAGTACAACTTAGGAAGCCTTAAAACACCTAAGAATACCTTAGAACACCGTACGAAACCTTAAAACTCCATAATAAACCTAATGAATTCCTCGGAGTCATTTAAACATCGTACGACAACTTAGAATATCTTACGGCTCTGTATGCCACATTAGCAAATTTAAAATCGTGTTGGTATAATGTACAACACCTCACAGCTCCTAACAACACCTTAAAGTACCGTACGTAAACTTAAAACTCCAAAATACACCTAATGAATTCGTCCGAGTCCTTTGGACATCGTACGACAACTTAGGACATCTTACGACTCTGTATGCATATTAGCACCATGTAAAGCACATTAGCAACTTTAAAATCGTGTTGATATAATGTACAACACCTCACAGCTCCTAACAACACCTTAAAGTACCGTACGTAAACTTAAAACTCCATAATACACCTAATGAATTCGTCCGAGTCCTTTGAACATCGTACCACAATTTAAGACATCTTACGACCCTGTATGCCATATTAACCCCTTGAAAAGCACGTTAGTATAACTTAAGACGCCTTAAAACTCCTAAGAACACCTTACAACACCGTACGAAACCTTAAAACTACATAATAAACCTAATGAATTCCTCGGAGTCCTTTAAACATCGTACGACAACTTAGAATATCTTACGCCTTTGTATGCCACATTAGCAACTTTAAAATCGTGTTGGTATAATGTACAACACCTCACAGCTCCTAACAACACCTTAAAGTACCGTACGTAAACTTAAAACTCCAAAATACACCTAATGAATTCGTTCGAGTCCTTTGAACATCGTACGACAACTTAGGACATCTTACGACTCTGTATGCATATTAGCACCATGTAAAGCACATTAGCAACTTTAAAATCGTGTTGGTATAATGTACAACACCTCACAGCTCCTAACAACACCTTAAAGTACCGTACGTAAACTTAAAACTCCATAATACACCTAATGAATTCGTCCGAGTCTTTTGAACATCGTACGACCGCTTAGGACATCTTACGACTCTGTATGCACATTATCACCATGTAAAGCATGTTAGTACAACTTAGGAAGCCTTAAAACACCTAAGAATACCTTAGAACACCGTACGAAACCTTAAAACTCCATAATAAACCTAATGAATTCCTCGGAGTCATTTAAACATCGTACGACAACTTAGAATATCTTACGGCTCTGTATGCCACATTAGCAAATTTAAAATCGTGTTGGTATAATGTACAACACCTCACAGCTCCTAACAACACCTTAAAGTACCGTACGTAAACTTAAAACTCCAAAATACACCTAATGAATTCGTCCGTGTCCTTTGAACATCGTACGACAACTTAGGACATCTTACGACTCTGTATGCATATTAGCACCATGTAAAGCACATTAGCAACTTTAAAATCGTGTTGATATAATGTACAACACCTCACAGCTCCTAACAACACCTTAAAGTACCGTACGTAAACTTAAAACTCCATAATACACCTAATGAATTCGTCCGAGTCCTTTGAACATCGTACCACCGCTTAGGACATCTTACGACTCTGTATGCACATTAGCACCATGTAAAGCATGTTAGTACAACTTAGGACGCCTTAAAACTCCTAAGAACACCTTACAACACTGTACGAAACCTTAAAACTCCATAATAAACCTAATGAATTCCTCGGAGTCATTTAAACATCGTACGACAACTTAGAATATCTTACGGCTCTGTATGCCACATTATCAACTTTAAAATCGTGTTGGTATAATGTACAACACCTCACAGCTCTTAACAACACCTTAAAGTACCGTACGTAAACTTAAAACTCCATAATACACCTAATGAATTCGTCCGAGTCCTTTGAACATCGTACCACAATTTAAGACATTTTACGACCCTGTATGCCATATTAACCCCTTGAAAAGCACGTTAGTATAACTTAAGACGCCTTAAAACTCCTAAGAACACCTTACAACACCGTACGAAACCTTAAAACTCCATAATAAACCTAATGAATTCCTCGGAGTCATTTAAACATCGTACGACAACTTAGAATATCTTACGCCTCTGTATGCCACATTAGCAACTTTAAAATCGTGTTGGTATAATGTACAACACCTCACAGCTCCTAACAACACCTTAAAGTACCGTACGTAAACTTAAAACTCCAAAATACACCTAATGAATTCGTTCGAGTCCTTTGAACATCGTACGACAACTTAGGACATCTTACGACTCTGTATGCATATTAGCACCATGTAAAGCACATTATCAACTTTAAAATCGTGTTGGTATAATGTACAACACCTCACAGCTCTTAACAACACCTTAAAGTACCGTACGTAAACTTAAAACTCCATAATACACCTAATGAATTCGTCCGAGTCCTTTGAACATCGTACCACAATTTAAGACATCTTACGACCCTGTATGCCATATTAACCCATTGAAAAGCACGTTAGTATAACTTAAGACGCCTTAAAACTACTAAGAACACCTTACAACACCGTACGAAACCTTAAAACTCCATAATAAACCTAATGAATTCCTCGGAGTCATTTAAACATCGTACGACAACTTAGAATATCTTACGGCTCTGTATCCCACATTAGCAACTTTAAAATCGTGTTGGTATAATGTACAACACCTCACAGCTCCTAACAACACCTTAAAGTACCGTACGTAAACTTAAAACTCCAAAATACACCTAATGAATTCGTCCGAGTCCTTTGAACATCGTACGACAACTTAGGACATCTTACGACTCTGTATGCCATATTAACCCCTTGAAAAGCACGTTAGTATAACTTAAGACGCCTTAAAACTCCTAAGAACACCTTACAACATCGTACGAAACCTTAAAACTCCATAATAAACCTAATGAATTCCTCGGAGTCATTTAAACATCGTACGAAAACTTAGAATATCTTACGCCTCTGTATGCCACATTAGCAACTTTAAAATCGTGTTGGTATAATGTACAACACCTCACAGCTCCTAACAACACCTTAAAGTACCGTACGTAAACTTAAAACTCCAAAATACACCTAATGAATTCGTCCGAGTCCTTTGAACATCGTACGACAACTTAGGACATCTTACGACTCTGTATGCCATATTAACCCCTTGAAGGAGGCTTTGGGTCTCCTTTACTCATCACAAGGGTCTGGTTAAAGATCATCCATGGGCCATCTTAGGTGATTTCAATTCTTCACTTCAACTGGATGATCAACTGGCTGGTTCATCTAAAGTCTCTCTTGGTATGAAAGAATTTCGTGACTGTGTTAATGCTATTGAGGTTTTTGATATTAATGCCACTGGTGTGAAGTTTACTTGGACACAAAAACCTAAGTCTGGGATTGGAATCTTCAAGAAGCTGGATCGTGTTATGGGCAATGCTGGTTTGATTGATATGTTCCCCTCTGCGACAGCATTGTTTAAGCCGTATGGGCTATCGGACCACAGCCCATGCATCCTAATGTTGCAGGAGAAGAGAAAACATAAGCCACAGCCTTTTAAGTTCTCGAACCTTTTAACAAGTAAGCCAGAATTTCTGGGAATTGTGAAGAAGGGGTGGGAGTGCAATATTAGGGGTGTTGCACAGTTCAGAATTGTGAGGAGGCTCAAAGATCTTAAGAAACATTTTCGTGCTTTAATGTTCAAGCATGGTAATGTTCATGAGAAAGTGGTGAAGTTAAGAAGCAAGTTGGAGGATATTCTGCTGTGTATGGATGGTGATCCATTTGATTTGTCGTTAAGGGATATGGAGGCCAACTGTATCAAGGAGTTTGTGCAGGCAAGTGCAGATGAAGAGAGTTTTGTTAAGCAAAGGGCGAAGGTGACATGGTTAGCGGAAGGAGATGCTAATACAAAGTACTTTCATAACGTGCTTAAATGCAAGAATAACAGAAAGATGATATACTCGGTTATGAGCTCGGATGGAAGGGACCTTGTAGGAGATTTAATGATCACTGAATTTGTAAACTTTTACCGGAGTTTCCTGGGTGGTGATCATGATCAACCGATATTTCCATCGGATGAGTTATTCTCTGCAAGGCTGGATAGTAATATAGCTGCTGGTATGATTGAGCCGGTCTCTGGAGAGGAAATTAAAAGCGTTATCTTCTCCATGAATGATGATAAAGCGCCGGGTCCTGATGGGTATACATCAGCGTTTTTTAAAAAAGCATGGGATGTTGTGGGAAATGAGGTTATTTTGGCTGTTCAAGATTTCTTTATCACGGGTAGACTTTTGCAGGAATGGAATCATACCCTGATTGTCTTGATTCCAAAAATTCAGATTCCTAGCCGGGTGACAGATTATAGGCCTATAGCATGCTGCAATGTTCTGTACAAATGTATCTCGAAGATTATTGCTAATCGTATGAAACCGTTTTTATCATCCATTATTAGTATTAATCAATCTGCATTCATCCCTGGTAGGCGAATTGCAGACAATATCCTTCTGACGCAGGAACTCATGCACAACTATCATAGGAATGTTGGCCCTCCAAAGTGTGCGTTCAAGGTTGATATCCAGAAAGCCTACGACACGGTTAACTGGAAATTTATGGAATTTTGTTTGAAGGGGTTTGGATTTCATAGCAAGATGATTAAATGGATTATGGCTTGTGTATCTACCACGTCCTATTCCATTTGTATAAATGGAGATGTGCATGGCTACTTCAAAGGTTCTAGAGGTCTTAGACAAGGAGATCCACTATCTCCTTATCTATTTACGATGGTTATGGAAGTTTTAACGTTGTTATTCATGCAAATGCCTGTGGATAGGTTCAAGTATCACCAGAAATGTGAAGAGCAGCGTATTGTTAATTTATGCTTCGCAGATGATCTATTTATTTTTTCAAGAGGTGATGCGAGATCTGCTTCTTGTATTTTGGAGGTCTTAAAGAAATTTGCGGATCTATCTGGGTTATTCCCTAGTAACCAGAAAAGCACGGTTTACTTCTGTCATGTACCACCTCATGTTAAGAATGGTATTTTAAGCATCCTTCCATTTGAAGAAGGGAAATTTCCGGTGAAGTATTTAGGGGTTCCATTGATATCGTCCAGGCTTAACAGCAATCATTGCAGAGAATTAATCAATAGGCTGGAGAATCGTATAACTTGCTGGAATAACAAGTTTCTGTCTTTTGCAGGTAGACTGCAGCTGACACGGTCTGTTTTATCCTCGATGCACATTTTCTGGGCCACTGCATTCATGCTTCCAGCTTACACGGCTAAGGAGATAGAATCTATACTGAAAAGGTTCTTATGGGGAGCAAAGGAGGATAAGAAATGTACTTTTAAAGTTTCTTGGAAAAAAGTGTGTCTTCCGAAACTGGAGGGTGGTCTAGGGGTTCGTAGAGTTTCTGACATGAATGTGGCTTTAATGGGGGCTCATATTTGGAGGCTTTTATCTGATGCTGACTCATTGTGGGTCAAATGGATAAGGACTCACAGAATTGGTTCAAGAAATTTTTGGAACTTAAAAAAGCCGGAGAAATGTTCGTGGAGCTGGAGAAATATATTGAGCTTGCGTGAGGTGTATAAAGGTAAATTTTGGGTGCAAATTGGTGATGGGAGGGACACGAATATATGGTATGATTACTGGGCTGACCAGAGCCCCCTTGCTAGATTTATTAATACAAGAGCTATACGGGATGCAAATATGTCTCTTATGGATTCGGTTGATAAAGTTTATATGGGATCATCGTTTAATTGGCCTGAAGATCTTGTTAGAAGGTTCCCGTCCTTGATGTGTATCTCTATCCCATTTACTGCTACTGATAAGGATGTAGTACAATGGAGAGAGGGTAATGTGTTGTCTGAATTTTCAACAACATTAGCATGGGAGGCTATAAGAGTCAAGGAGGAGAAGGTGGCTTGGGCAGAAAGTGTTTGGTTTCCTCAATGCATTCCAAAGCATGCGTTTAACATGTGGCTTATCTGTCATGGTAAGTTGATGACTCAAGATAGATTGCGAAGGTGGAACCAGTTAGGGGGACGTAATATGAATATGATGTGTTGCGGCTTATGTTTGCATGATGTAGATTCGCATAAACATTTATTTTTTGAATGCTCTTATGCTTCACGGGTTTGGAGGTTGGTGCGTAATAAAGCCAACATGGCTAATGTGCCTCCAGTTTGGTCGAATATCATGCAGCATATTCAACGGGTTTGTAAAGGTAAGGACATTGGTTCTATAGTGGCTAGGCTGGTCATAGCTGCTACGGCTTATTCTATCTGGCAGGAGAGAAATAGAAGACTGTTTAATGAAAATCCAAGACCACCAGAGGAGCTAGGCAAATCGATCATCAATACAGTTAGATGCAAAGTGATGAGCGTTCGGGTCAAGAGTATGGATCGGGTGGGGCATATGCTAGAGACATTGAAGAATATGGACTATGTTGACTAATATTTAAATGTGTTTTTCATTATTACATTGTCTAGTATTAGCTAGAAGGTAGTGGTGTGATGGGTTTAGTTGTGGGTTTGTGTTTAAGTCTTGTACTTTGATTTACAGTTTTGGGCATGTCCAAGACTGAACTAGTGTGGACTCTCTGCACTACTTGTGTTTATTGTTAATAGAATCACCAGGGTAAAACCCTTTACCCAAAAAAAAAAAAAAAACCCCTTGAAAAGTACGTTAGTATAACTTAAGACGCCTTAAAACTCCTAAGAACACCTTACAACACCGTACGAAACCTTAAAACTCCATAATAAACCTAATGAATTCCTCGGAGTCATTTAAACATCGTACGACAACTTAGAATATCTTACGGCTCTGTATGCCACATTAGCAACTTTAAAATCGTGTTGGTATAATGTACAACACCTCATAGCTCCTAACAACACCTTAAAGTACCGTACGTAAACTTAAAACTCCAAAATACACCTAATGAATTCATCCGAGTCCTTTGAACATCGTACGACAACTTAGGACATCTTACGACTCTGTATGCATATTAGCACCATGTAAAGCACATTAGCCATTTTATAATCGTGTTGGTATAATGTACAACACCTCACAGCTCCTAACAACACCTTAAAGTACCGTACGTAAACTTAAAACTCCATAATACACCTAATGAATTCGTCCGAGTCCTTTGAACATCGTACCACAATTTAAGACATTTTACGACCCTGTATGCCATATTAACCCCTTGAAAAGCACGTTAGTATAACTTAAGACGCCTTAAAACTCCTAAGAACACCTTACAACACCGTACGAAACCTTAAAACTCCATAATAAACCTAATGAATTCCTCGGAGTCATTTAAACATCGTACGACAACTTAGAATATCTTACGCCTCTGTATGCCACATTAGCAACTTTAAAATCGTGTTGGTATAATGTACAACACCTCACAGCTCCTAACAACACCTTAAAGTACCGTACGTAAACTTAAAACTCCAAAATACACCTAATGAATTCGTTCGAGTCCTTTGAACATCGTACGACAACTTAAGACATCTTACGACTCTGTATGCATATTAGCACCATGCAAAGCACATTATCAACTTTAAAATCGTGTTGGTATAATGTACAACACCTCACAGCTCTTAACAACACCTTAAAGTACCGTACGTAAACTTAAAACTCCATAATACACCTAATGAATTCGTCCGAGTCCTTTGAACATCGTACCACAATTTAAGACATCTTACGACCCTGTATGCCATATTAACCCATTGAAAAGCACGTTAGTATAACTTAAGACGCCTTAAAACTACTAAGAACACCTTACAACACCGTACGAAACCTTAAAACTCCATAATAAACCTAATGAATTCCTCGGAGTCATTTAAACATCGTACGACAACTTAGAATATCTTACGGCTCTGTATCCCACATTAGCAACTTTAAAATCGTGTTGGTATAATGTACAACACCTCACAGCTCCTAACAACACCTTAAAGTACCGTACGTAAACTTAAAACTCCAAAATACACCTAATGAATTCGTCCGAGTCCTTTGAACATCGTACGACAACTTAGGACATCTTACGACTCTGTATGCAATATTAACCCCTTGAAAAGCACGTTAGTATAACTTAAGACGCCTTAAAACTCCTAAGAACACCTTACAACATCGTACGAAACCTTAAAACTCCATAATAAACCTAATGAATTCCTCGGAGTCATTTAAACATCGTACGAAAACTTAGAATATCTTACGCCTCTGTATGCCACATTAGCAACTTTAAAATCGTGTTGGTATAATGTACAACACCTCACAGCTCCTAACAACACCTTAAAGTACCGTACGTAAACTTAAAACTCCAAAATACACCTAATGAATTCGTCCGAGTCCTTTGAACATCGTACGACAACTTAGGACATCTTACGACTCTGTATGCCATATTAACCCCTTGAAAAGTACGTTAGTATAACTTAAGACGCCTTAAAACTCCTAAGAACACCTTACAACACCGTACGAAACCTTAAAACTCCATAATAAACCTAATGAATTCCTCGGAGTCATTTAAACATCGTACGACAACTTAGAATATCTTACGGCTCTGTATGCCACATTAGCAACTTTAAAATCGTGTTGGTATAATGTACAACACCTCATAGCTCCTAACAACACCTTAAAGTACCGTACGTAAACTTAAAACTCCAAAATACACCTAATGAATTCATCCGAGTCCTTTGAACATCGTACGACAACTTAGGACATCTTACGACTCTGTATGCATATTAGCACCATGTAAAGCACATTAGCCATTTTATAATCGTGTTGGTATAATGTACAACACCTCACAGCTCCTAACAACACCTTAAAGTACCGTACGTAAACTTAAAACTCCATAATACACCTAATGAATTCGTCCGAGTCCTTTGAACATCGTACCACAATTTAAGACATTTTACGACCCTGTATGCCATATTAACCCCTTGAAAAGCACGTTAGTATAACTTAAGACGCCTTAAAACTCCTAAGAACACCTTACAACACCGTACGAAACCTTAAAACTCCATAATAAACCTAATGAATTCCTCGGAGTCATTTAAACATCGTACGACAACTTAGAATATCTTACGCCTCTGTATGCCACATTAGCAACTTTAAAATCGTGTTGGTATAATGTACAACACCTCACAGCTCCTAACAACACCTTAAAGTACCGTACGTAAACTTAAAACTCCAAAATACACCTAATGAATTCGTTCGAGTCCTTTGAACATCGTACGACAACTTAGGACATCTTACGACTCTGTATGCATATTAGCACCATGTAAAGCACATTATCAACTTTAAAATCGTGTTGGTATAATGTACAACACCTCACAGCTCTTAACAACACCTTAAAGTACCGTACGTAAACTTAAAACTCCATAATACACCTAATGAATTCGTCCGAGTCCTTTGAACATCGTACCACAATTTAAGACATCTTACGACCCTGTATGCCATATTAACCCATTGAAAAGCACGTTAGTATAACTTAAGACGCCTTAAAACTACTAAGAACACCTTACAACACCGTACGAAACCTTAAAACTCCATAATAAACCTAATGAATTCCTCGGAGTCATTTAAACATCGTACGACAACTTAGAATATCTTACGGCTCTGTATCCCACATTAGCAACTTTAAAATCGTGTTGGTATAATGTACAACACCTCACAGCTCCTAACAACACCTTAAAGTACCGTACGTAAACTTAAAACTCCAAAATACACCTAATGAATTCGTCCGAGTCCTTTGAACATCGTACGACAACTTAGGACATCTTACGACTCTGTATGCCATATTAACCCCTTGAAAAGCACGTTAGTATAACTTAAGACGCCTTAAAACTCCTATGAACACCTTACAACATCGTACGAAACCTTAAAACTCCATAATAAACCTAATGAATTCCTCGGAGTCATTTAAACATCGTACGAAAACTTAGAATATCTTACGCCTCTGTATGCCACATTAGCAACTTTAAAATCGTGTTGGTATAATGTACAACACCTCACAGCTCCTAACAACACCTTAAAGTACCGTACGTAAACTTAAAACTCCAAAATACACCTAATGAATTCGTCCGAGTCCTTTGAACATCGTACGACAACTTAGGACATCTTACGACTCTGTATGCCATATTAACCCCTTGAAAAGTACGTTAGTATAACTTAAGACGCCTTAAAACTCCTAAGAACACCTTACAACACCGTACGAAACCTTAAAACTCCATAATAAACCTAATGAATTCCTCGGAGTCATTTAAACATCGTACGACAACTTAGAATATCTTACGGCTCTGTATGCCACATTAGCAACTTTAAAATCGTGTTGGTATAATGTACAACACCTCATAGCTCCTAACAACACCTTAAAGTACCGTACGTAAACTTAAAACTCCAAAATACACCTAATGAATTCATCCGAGTCCTTTGAACATCGTACGACAACTTAGGACATCTTACGACTCTGTATGCATATTAGCACCATGTAAAGCACATTAGCCATTTTATAATCGTGTTGGTATAATGTACAACACCTCACAGCTCCTAACAACACCTTAAAGTACCGTACGTAAACTTAAAACTCCATAATACACCTAATGAATTCGTCCGAGTCTTTTGAACATCGTACGACCGCTTAGGACATCTTACGACTCTGTATGCACATTAGCACCATGTAAAGCATGTTAGTACAACTTAGGACGCCTTAAAACACCTAAGAATACCTTAGAACACCGTACGAAACCTTAAAACTCCATAATAAACCTAATGAATTCCTCGGAGTCATTTCAACATCGTACGACAACTTAGAATATCTTACGGCTCTGTATGCCACATTAGCAACTTTAAAATCGTGTTGGTATAATGTACAACACCTCACAGCTCCTAACAACACCTTAAAGTACCGTACGTAAACTTAAAACTCCAAAATACACCTAATGAATTCGTCCGAGTCCTTTGAACATCGTACGACAACTTAGGACATCTTACGACTCTGTATGCATATTAGCACCATGTAAAGCACATTAGCAACTTTAAAATCGTGTTGATATAATGTACAACACCTCACAGCTCCTAACAACACCTTAAAGTACCGTACGTAAACTTAAAACTCCATAATACACCTAATGAATTCGTCCGAGTCCTTTGAACATCGTACCACCGCTTAGGACATCTTACGACTCTGTATGCACATTAGCACCATGTAAAGCATGTTAGTACAACTTAGGACGCGTTAAAACTCCTAAGAACACCTTACAACACTGTACGAAACCTTAAAACTCCATAATAAACCTAATGAATTCCTCGGAGTCATTTAAACATCGTACGACAACTTAGAATATCTTACGGCTCTGTATGCCACATTATCAACTTTAAAATCGTGTTGGTATAATGTACAACACCTCACAGCTCTTAACAACACCTTAAAGTACCGTACGTAAACTTAAAACTCCATAATACACCTAATGAATTCGTCTGAGTCCTTTGAACATCATACCACAATTTAAGACATCTTACGACCCTGTATGCCATATTAACCCCTTGAAAAGCACGTTAGTATAACTTAAGACGCCTTAAAACTCCTAAGAACACCTTACAACACCGTACGAAACCTTAAAACTACATAATAAACCTAATGAATTCCTCGGAGTCATTTAAACATCGTACGACAACTTAGAATATCTTACGGCTCTGTATGCCACATTAGCAACTGTAAAATCGTGTTGGTATAATGTACAACACCTCACAGCTCCTAACAACACCTTAAAGTACCGTACGTAAACTTAAAACTCCAAAATACACCTAATGAATTCGTCCGAGTCCTTTGAACATCGTACGACAACTTAGGACATCTTACGACTCTGTATGCATATTAGCACCATGTAAAGCACATTAGCAACTTTAAAATCGTGTTGGTATAATGTACAACACCTCACAGCTCCTAACAACACCTTAAAGTACCGTACGTAAACTTAAAACTCCATAATACACCTAATGAATTCGTCCGAGTCCTTTGAACATCGTACCACCGCTTAGGACATCTTACGACTCTGTATGCACATTAGCACCATGTAAAGCATGTTAGTAAAAATTAGGACGCCTTAAAACTCCTAAGAACACCTTACAACACCGTACGAAACCTTAAAACTACATAATAAACCTAATGAATTCCTCGGAGTCATTTAAACATCGTACGACAACTTAGAATATCTTACGCCTTTGTATGCCACATTAGCAACTTTAAAATCGTGTTGGTATAATGTACAACACCTCACAGCTCCTAACAACACCTTAAAGTACCGTACGTAAACTTAAAACTCCAAAATACACCTAATGAATTCGTTCGAGTCCTTTGAACATCGTACGACAACTTAGGACATCTTACGACTCTGTATGCCATATTAACCCCTTGAAAAGCACATTAGCAACTTTAAAATCGTGTTGATATAATGTACAACACCTCACAGCTCCTAACAACACCTTAAAGTACCGTACGTAAACTTAAAATTCCATAATACACCTAATGAATTCGTCCGAGTCCTTTGAACATCGTACCACAATTTAAGACATCTTACGACCCTGTATGCCATATTAACCCCTTGAAAAGCACGTTAGTATAGCTTAAGACGCCTTAAAACTCCTAAGAACACCTTACAACACCGTACGAAACCTTAAAACTCCATAATAAACCTAATGAATTCCTCGGAGTCATTTAAACATCGTACGACAACTTAGAATATCTTACGGCTCTGTATGCCACATTATCAACTTTAAAATCGTGTTGGTATAATGTACAACACCTCACAGCTCTTAACAACACCTTAAAGTACCGTACGTAAACTTAAAACTCCATAATACACCTAATGAATTCGTCCGAGTCCTTCAAACATCGTACCACAATTTAAGACATCTTACGACCCTGTATGCCATATTAACCCCTTGAAAAGCACGTTAGTATAACTTAAGACGCCTTAAAACTCCTAAGAACACCTTACAACACCGTACGAAACCTTAAAACTACATAATAAACCTAATGAATTCCTCGGAGTCATTTAAACATCGTACGACAACTTAGAATATCTTACGGCTCTGTATGCCACATTATCAACTTTAAAATCGTGTTGGTATAATGTACAACACCTCACAGCTCTTAACAACACCTTAAAGTACCGTACGTAAACTTAAAACTCCATAATACACCTAATGAATTCGTCCGAGTCCTTCGAACATCGTACCACAATTTAAGACATCTTACGACCCTGTATGCCATATTAACCCCTTGAAAAGCACGTTAGTATAACTTAAGACGCCTTAAAACTCCTAAGAACACCTTACAACACCGTACGAAACCTTAAAACTACATAATAAACCTAATGAATTCCTCGGAGTCATTTAAACATCGTACGACAACTTAGAATATCTTACGCCTCTGTATGCCACATTAGCAACTTTAAAATCGTGTTGGTATAATGTACAACACCTCACAGCTCCTAACAACACCTTAAAGTACCGTACGTAAACTTAAAACTTCAAAATACACCTAATGAATTCGTCCGAGTCCTTTGAACATCGTACGACAACTTAGGACATCTTACGACTCTGTATGCATATTAGCACCATGTAAAGCACATTAGCAACTTTAAAATCGTGTTGGTATAATGTACAACACCTCACAGCTCCTAACAACACCTTAAAGTACCGTACGTAAACTTAAAACTCCATAATACACCTAATGAATTCGTCCGAGTCCTTTGAACATCGTACCACCGCTTAGGACATCTTACGACTCTGTATGCACATTAGCACCATGTAAAGCATGTTAGTAAAAATTAGGACGCCTTAAAACTCCTAAGAACACCTTACAACACCGTACGAAACCTTAAAACTACATAATAAACCTAATGAATTCCTCGGAGTCATTTAAACATCGTACGACAACTTAGAATATCTTACGCCTTTGTATGCCACATTAGCAACTTTAAAATCGTGTTGGTATAATGTACAACACCTCACAGCTCCTAACAACACCTTAAAGTACCGTACGTAAACTTAAAACTCCAAAATACACCTAATGAATTCGTCCGAGTCCTTTGAACATCGTACGACAACTTAGGACATCTTACGACTCTGTATGCCATATTAACCCCTTGAAAAGCACGTTAGTATAACTTAAGACGCTTTAAAACTCTTAAGAACACCCTACAACACAGTACGAAACCTTAAAACTAAATAATAAACCTAATGAATTCCTCGGAGTCATTTAAACATCGTACGACAACTTAGAATATCTTACGCCTTTGTATGCCACATTAGCAACTTTAAAATCGTGTTGGTATAATGTACAACACCTCACAGCTCCTAACAACACCTTAAAGTACCGTACGTAAACTTAAAACTCCAAAATACACCTAATGAATTCGTCCGAGTCCTTTGAACATCGTACGACAACTTAGGACATCTTACGACTCTGTATGCATATTAGCACCATGTAAAGCACATTAGCAACTTTAAAATCGTGTTGGTATAATGTACAACACCTCACAGCTCCTAACAACACCTTAAAGTACCGTACGTAAACTTAAAACTCCATAATACACCTAATGAATTCGTCCGAGTCTTTTGAACATCGTACGACCGCTTAGGACATCTTACGACTCTGTATGCACATTATCACCATGTAAAGCATGTTAGTACAACTTAGGACGCCTTAAAACACCTAAGAATACCTTAGAACACCGTACGAAACCTTAAAACTCCATAATAAACCTAATGAATTCCTCGGAGTCATTTAAACATCGTACGACAACTTAGAATATCTTACGGCTCTGTATGCCACATTAGCAACTTTAAAATCGTGTTGGTATAATGTACAACACCTCACAGCTCCTAACAACACCTTAAAGTACCGTACGTAAACTTAAAACTCCAAAATACACCTAATGAATTCGTCCGAGTCCTTTGAACATCGTACGACAACTTAGGACATCTTACGACTCTGTATGCATATTAGCACCATGTAAAGCACATTAGCAACTTTAAAATCGTGTTGATATAATGTACAACACCTCACAGCTCCTAACAACACCTTAAAGTACCGTACGTAAACTTAAAACTCCATAATACACCTAATGAATTCGTCCGAGTCCTTTGAACATCGTACCACCGCTTAGGACATCTTACGACTCTGTATGCACATTAGCACCATGTAAAGCATGTTAGTACAACTTAGGACGCCTTAAAACTCCTAAGAACACCTTACAACACTGTACGAAACCTTAAAACTCCATAATAAACTAATGAATTCCTCGGAGTCATTTAAACATCGTACGACAACTTAGAATATCTTACGGCTCTGTATGCCACATTATCAACTTTAAAATCGTGTTGGTATAATGTACAACACCTCACAGCTCTTAACAACACCTTAAAGTACCGTACGTAAACTTAAAACTCCATAATACACCTAATGAATTCGTCTGAGTCCTTTGAACATCGTACCACAATTTAAGACATCTTACGACCCTGTATGCACATTAGCATCATGTAAAACATGTTAGTACAACTTAGGACGCCTTAAAACACCTAAGAATACCTTAGAACACCGTACGAAACCTTAAAACTCCATAATAAACCTAATGAATTCCTCGGAGTCATTTAAACATCGTACGACAACTTAGAATATCTTACGGCTCTGTATGCCACATTAGCAACTTTAAAATCGTGTTGGTATAATGTACAACACCTCACAGCTCCTAACAACACCTTAAAGTACCGTACGTAAACTTAAAACTCCAAAATACACCTAATGAATTCGTCCGAGTCCTTTGAACATCGTACGACAACTTAGGACATCTTACGACTCTGTATGCATATTAGCACCATGTAAAGCACATTAGCAACTTTAAAATCGTGTTGATATAATGTACAACACCTCACAGCTCCTAACAACACCTTAAAGTACCGTACGTAAACTTAAAACTCCATAATACACCTAATGAATTCGTCCGAGTCCTTTGAACATCGTACCACCGCTTAGGACATCTTACGACTCTGTATGCACATTAGCACCATGTAAAGCATGTTAGTACAACTTAGGACGCCTTAAAACTCCTAAGAACACCTTACAACACTGTACGAAACCTTAAAACTCCATAATAAACCTAATGAATTCCTCGGAGTCATTTAAACATCGTACGACAACTTAGAATATCTTACGGCTCTGTATGCCACATTATCAACTTTAAAATCGTGTTGGTATAATGTACAACACCTCACAGCTCTTAATAACACCTTAAAGTACCGTACGTAAACTTAAAACTCCATAATACACCTAATGAATTCGTCTGAGTCCTTTGAACATCGTACCACAATTTAAGACATCTTACGACCCTGTATGCACATTAGCATCATGTAAAACATGTTAGTACAACTTAGGACGCCTTAAAACACCTAAGAATACCTTAGAACACCGTACGAAACCTTTAAACTCCATAATAAACCTAATGAATTCCTCGGAGTCATTTAAACATCGTACGACAACTTAGAATATCTTACGGCTCTTTATCCCACATTAGCAACTTTAAAATCGTGTTGGTATAATGTACAACACCTCACAGCTCCTAACAACACCTTAAAGTACCGTACGTAAACTTAAAACTCCAAAATACACCTAATGAATTCGTCCGAGTCCTTTGAACATCGTACGACAACTTAGGACATCTTACGACTCTGTATGCCATATTAACCCCTTGAAAAGCACGTTAGTATAACTTAAGACGCCTTAAAACTCCTAAGAACACCTTACAACACCGTACGAAACCTTAAAACTCCATAATAAACCTAATGAATTCCTCGGAGTCATTTAAACATCGTACGACAACTTAGAATATCTTACGCCTCTGTATGCCACATTATAAACTTTAAAATCGTTTTGGTATAATGTACAACACCTCACAGCTCTTAACAACACCTTAAAGTACCGTACGTAAACTTAAAACTCCATAATACACCTAATGAATTCGTCCGAGTCTTTTGAACATCTTACGACCGCTTAGGACATCTTACGACTCTGTATGCACATTATCACCATGTAAAGCATGTTAGTACAACTTAGGACGCCTTAAAACACCTAAGAATACCTTAGAACACCGTACGAAACCTTAAAACTCCATAATAAACCTAATGAATTCCTCGGAGTCATTTAAACATCGTACGACAACTTAGAATATCTTACGGCTCTGTATGCCACATTAGCAACTTTAAAATCGTGTTGGTATAATGTACAACACCTCACAGCTCCTAACAACACCTTAAAGTACCGTACGTAAACTTAAAACTCCAAAATACACCTAATGAATTCGTCCGAGTCCTTTGAACATCGTACGACAACTTAGGACATCTTACGACTCTGTATGCATATTAGCACCATGTAAAGCACATTAGCAACTTTAAAATCGTGTTGATATAATGTACAACACCTCACAGCTCCTAACAACACCTTAAAGTACCGTACGTAAACTTAAAACTCCATAATACACCTAATGAATTCGTCCGAGTCCTTTGAACATCGTACCACCGCTTAGGACATCTTACGACTCTGTATGCACATTAGCACCATGTAAAGCATGTTAGTACAACTTAGGACGCCTTAAAACTCCTAAGAACACCTTACAACACTGTACGAAACCTTAAAACTCCATAATAAACCTAATGAATTCCTCGGAGTCATTTAAACATCGTACGACAACTTAGAATATCTTACGGCTCTGTATGCCACATTATCAACTTTAAAATCGTGTTGGTATAATGTACAACACCTCACAGCTCTTAACAACACCTTAAAGTACCGTACGTAAACTTAAAACTCCATAATACACCTAATGAATTCGTCTGAGTCCTTTGAACATCGTACCACAATTTAAGACATCTTACGACCCTGTATGCCATATTAACCCCTTGAAAAGCACGTTAGTATAACTTAAGACGCCTTAAAACTCCTAAGAACACCTTACAACACCGTACGAAACCTTAAAACTACATAATAAACCTAATGAATTCCTCGGAGTCATTTAAACATCGTACGACAACTTAGAATATCTTACGGCTCTGTATGCCACATTAGCAACTTTAAAATCGTGTTGGTATAATGTACAACACCTCACAGCTCCTAACAACACCTTAAAGTACCGTACGTAAACTTAAAACTCCAAAATACACCTAATGAATTCGTCCGAGTCCTTTGAACATCGTACGACAACTTAGGACATCTTACGACTCTGTATGCATATTAGCACCATGTAAAGCACATTAGCAACTTTAAAATCGTGTTGGTATAATGTACAACACCTCACAGCTCCTAACAACACCTTAAAGTACCGTACGTAAACTTAAAACTCCATAATACACCTAATGAATTCGTCCGAGTCCTTTGAACATCGTACCACCGCTTAGGACATCTTACGACTCTGTATGCACATTAGCACCATGTAAAGCATGTTAGTAAAAATTAGGACGCCTTAAAACTCCTAAGAACACCTTACAACACCGTACGAAACCTTAAAACTACATAATAAACCTAATGAATTCCTCGGAGTCATTTAAACATCGTACGACAACTTAGAATATCTTACGCCTTTGTATGCCACATTAGCAACTTTAAAATCGTGTTGGTATAATGTACAACACCTCACAGCTCCTAACAACACCTTAAAGTACCGTACGTAAACTTAAAACTCCAAAATACACCTAATGAATTCGTCCGAGTCCTTTGAACATCGTACGACAACTTAGGACATCTTACGACTCTGTATGCCATATTAACCCCTTGAAAAGCACGTTAGTATAACTTAAGACGCTTTAAAACTCTTAAGAACACCCTACAACACAGTACGAAACCTTAAAACTAAATAATAAACCTAATGAATTCCTCGGAGTCATTTAAACATCGTACGACAACTTAGAATATCTTACGCCTTTGTATGCCACATTAGCAACTTTAAAATCGTGTTGGTATAATGTACAACACCTCACAGCTCCTAACAACACCTTAAAGTACCGTACGTAAACTTAAAACTACAAAATACACCTAATGAATTCGTCCGAGTCCTTTGAACATCGTACGACAACTTAGGACATCTTACGACTCTGTATGCATATTAGCACCATGTAAAGCACATTAGCAAC
This sequence comes from Tagetes erecta, assembly GCA_030867185.1. NCBI lineage: Eukaryota > Viridiplantae > Streptophyta > Magnoliopsida > Asterales > Asteraceae > Tagetes > Tagetes erecta. The sequence continues at coordinate 12,755,230 of CM061497.1, forward strand.
TTTAAAATCGAGTTGGTATAATGTACAACACCTCACAGCTCCTAACAACACCTTAAAGTACCGTACGTAAACTTAAAACTCCATAATACACCTAATGAATTCGTCCGAGTCTTTTGAACATCGTACGACCGCTTAGGACATCTTACGACTCTGTATGCACATTATCACCATGTAAAGCATGTTAGTACAACTTAGGACGCCTTAAAACACCTAAGAATACCTTAGAACACCGTACGAAACCTTAAAACTCCATAATAAACCTAATGAATTCCTCGGAGTCATTTAAACATCGTACGACAACTTAGAATATCTTACGGCTCTGTATGCCACATTAGCAACTTTAAAATCGTGTTGGTATAATGTACAACACCTCACAGCTCCTAACAACACCTTAAAGTACCGTACGTAAACTTAAAACTCCAAAATACACCTAATGAATTCGTCCGAGTCCTTTGAACATCGTACGACAACTTAGGACATCTTACGACTCTGTATGCATATTAGCACCATGTAAAGCACATTAGCAACTTTAAAATCGTGTTGATATAATGTACAACACCTCACAGCTCCTAACAACACCTTAAAGTACCGTACGTAAACTTAAAACTCCATAATACACCTAATGAATTCGTCCGAGTCCTTTGAACATCGTACCACCGCTTAGGACATCTTACGACTCTGTATGCACATTAGCACCATGTAAAGCATGTTAGTACAACTTAGGACGCCTTAAAACTCCTAAGAACACCTTACAACACTGTACGAAACCTTAAAACTCCATAATAAACCTAATGAATTCCTCGGAGTCATTTAAACATCGTACGACAACTTAGAATATCTTACGGCTCTGTATGCCACATTATCAACTTTAAAATCGTGTTGGTATAATGTACAACACCTCACAGCTCATAACAACACCTTAAAGTACCGTACGTAAACTTAAAACTCCATAATACACCTAATGAATTCGTCTGAGTCCTTCGAACATCGTACCACAATTTAAGACATCTTACGACCCTGTATGCCATATTAACCCCTTGAAAAGCACGTTAGTATAGCTTAAGACGCCTTAAAACTCCTAAGAACACCTTACAACACCGTACGAAACCTTAAAACTACATAATAAACCTAATGAATTCCTCGGAGTCATTTAAACATCGTACGACAACTTAGAATATCTTACGGCTCTGTATGCCACATTAGCAACTTTAAAATCGTGTTGGTATAATGTACAACACCTCACAGCTCCTAACAACACCTTAAAGTACCGTACGTAAACTTAAAACTCCAAAATACACCTAATGAATTCGTCCGAGTCCTTTGAACATCGTACGACAACTTAGGACATCTTACGACTCTGTATGCATATTAGCACCATGTAAAGCACATTAGCAACTTTAAAATCGTGTTGATATAATGTACAACACCTCACAGCTCCTAACAACACCTTAAAGTACCGTACGTAAACTTAAAACTCCATAATACACCTAATGAATTCGTCCGAGTCCTTTGAACATCGTACCACCGCTTAGGACATCTTACGACTCTGTATGCACATTAGCACCATGTAAAGCATGTTAGTACAACTTAGGACGCCTTAAAACTCCTAAGAACACCTTACAACACTGTACGAAACCTTAAAACTCCATAATAAACCTAATGAATTCCTCGGAGTCATTTAAACATCGTACGACAACTTAGAATATCTTACGGCTCTGTATGCCACATTATCAACTTTAAAATCGTGTTGGTATAATGTACAACACCTCACAGCTCTTAATAACACCTTAAAGTACCGTACGTAAACTTAAAACTCCATAATACACCTAATGAATTCGTCTGAGTCCTTTGAACATCGTACCACAATTTAAGACATCTTACGACCCTGTATGCACATTAGCATCATGTAAAACATGTTAGTACAACTTAGGACGCCTTAAAACACCTAAGAATACCTTAGAACACCGTACGAAACCTTTAAACTCCATAATAAACCTAATGAATTCCTCGGAGTCATTTAAACATCGTACGACAACTTAGAATATCTTACGGCTCTTTATCCCACATTAGCAACTTTAAAATCGTGTTGGTATAATGTACAACACCTCACAGCTCCTAACAACACCTTAAAGTACCGTACGTAAACTTAAAACTCCAAAATACACCTAATGAATTCGTCCGAGTCCTTTGAACATCGTACGACAACTTAGGACATCTTACGACTCTGTATGCCATATTAACCCCTTGAAAAGCACGTTAGTATAACTTAAGACGCCTTAAAACTCCTAAGAACACCTTACAACACCGTACGAAACCTTAAAACTCCATAATAAACCTAATGAATTCCTCGGAGTCATTTAAACATCGTACGACAACTTAGAATATCTTACGCCTCTGTATGCCACATTATAAACTTTAAAATCGTTTTGGTATAATGTACAACACCTCACAGCTCTTAACAACACCTTAAAATACCGTACGTAAACTTAAAACTCCATAATACACCTAATGAATTCGTCCGAGTCTTTTGAACATCTTACGACCGCTTAGGACATCTTACGACTCTGTATGCACATTATCACCATGTAAAGCATGTTAGTACAACTTAGGACGCCTTAAAACACCTAAGAATACCTTAGAACACCGTACGAAACCTTAAAACTCCATAATAAACCTAATGAATTCCTCGGAGTCATTTAAACATCGTACGACAACTTAGAATATCTTACGGCTCTGTATGCCACATTAGCAACTTTAAAATCGTGTTGGTATAATGTACAACACCTCACAGCTCCTAACAACACCTTAAAGTACCGTACGTAAACTTAAAACTCCAAAATACACCTAATGAATTCGTCCGAGTCCTTTGAACATCGTACGACAACTTAGGACATCTTACGACTCTGTATGCATATTAGCACCATGTAAAGCACATTAGCAACTTTAAAATCGTGTTGATATAATGTACAACACCTCACAGCTCCTAACAACACCTTAAAGTACCGTACGTAAACTTAAAACTCCATAATACACCTAATGAATTCGTCCGAGTCCTTTGAACATCGTACCACCGCTTAGGACATCTTACGACTCTGTATGCACATTAGCACCATGTAAAGCATGTTAGTACAACTTAGGACGCCTTAAAACTCCTAAGAACACCTTACAACACTGTACGAAACCTTAAAACTCCATAATAAACCTAATGAATTCCTCGGAGTCATTTAAACATCGTACGACAACTTAGAATATCTTACGGCTCTGTATGCCACATTATCAACTTTAAAATCGTGTTGGTATAATGTACAACACCTCACAGCTCTTAACAACACCTTAAAGTACCGTACGTAAACTTAAAACTCCATAATACACCTAATGAATTCGTCTGAGTCCTTTGAACATCGTACCACAATTTAAGACATCTTACGACCCTGTATGCCATATTAACCCCTTGAAAAGCACGTTAGTATAACTTAAGACGCCTTAAAACTCCTAAGAACACCTTACAACACCGTACGAAACCTTAAAACTACATAATAAACCTAATGAATTCCTCGGAGTCATTTAAACATCGTACGACAACTTAGAATATCTTACGGCTCTGTATGCCACATTAGCAACTTTAAAATCGTGTTGGTATAATGTACAACACCTCACAGCTCCTAACAACACCTTAAAGTACCGTACGTAAACTTAAAACTCCAAAATACACCTAATGAATTCGTCCGAGTCCTTTGAACATCGTACGACAACTTAGGACATCTTACGACTCTGTATGCATATTAGCACCATGTAAAGCACATTAGCAACTTTAAAATCGTGTTGGTATAATGTACAACACCTCACAGCTCCTAACAACACCTTAAAGTACCGTACGTAAACTTAAAACTCCATAATACACCTAATGAATTCGTCCGAGTCCTTTGAACATCGTACCACCGCTTAGGACATCTTACGACTCTGTATGCACATTAGCACCATGTAAAGCATGTTAGTAAAAATTAGGACGCCTTAAAACTCCTAAGAACACCTTACAACACCGTACGAAACCTTAAAACTACATAATAAACCTAATGAATTCCTCGGAGTCATTTAAACATCGTACGACAACTTAGAATATCTTACGCCTTTGTATGCCACATTAGCAACTTTAAAATCGTGTTGGTATAATGTACAACACCTCACAGCTCCTAACAACACCTTAAAGTACCGTACGTAAACTTAAAACTCCAAAATACACCTAATGAATTCGTCCGAGTCCTTTGAACATCGTACGACAACTTAGGACATCTTACGACTCTGTATGCCATATTAACCCCTTGAAAAGCACGTTAGTATAACTTAAGACGCTTTAAAACTCTTAAGAACACCCTACAACACAGTACGAAACCTTAAAACTAAATAATAAACCTAATGAATTCCTCGGAGTCATTTAAACATCGTACGACAACTTAGAATATCTTACGCCTTTGTATGCCACATTAGCAACTTTAAAATCGTGTTGGTATAATGTACAACACCTCACAGCTCCTAACAACACCTTAAAGTACCGTACGTAAACTTAAAACTACAAAATACACCTAATGAATTCGTCCGAGTCCTTTGAACATCGTACGACAACTTAGGACATCTTACGACTCTGTATGCATATTAGCACCATGTAAAGCACATTAGCAACTTTAAAATCGAGTTGGTATAATGTACAACACCTCACAGCTCCTAACAACACCTTAAAGTACCGTACGTAAACTTAAAACTCCATAATACACCTAATGAATTCGTCCGAGTCTTTTGAACATCGTACGACCGCTTAGGACATCTTACGACTCTGTATGCACATTATCACCATGTAAAGCATGTTAGTACAACTTAGGACGCCTTAAAACACCTAAGAATACCTTAGAACACCGTACGAAACCTTAAAACTCCATAATAAACCTAATGAATTCCTCGGAGTCATTTAAACATCGTACGACAACTTAGAATATCTTACGGCTCTGTATGCCACATTAGCAACTTTAAAATCGTGTTGGTATAATGTACAACACCTCACAGCTCCTAACAACACCTTAAAGTACCGTACGTAAACTTAAAACTCCAAAATACACCTAATGAATTCGTCCGAGTCCTTTGAACATCGTACGACAACTTAGGACATCTTACGACTCTGTATGCATATTAGCACCATGTAAAGCACATTAGCAACTTTAAAATCGTGTTGATATAATGTACAACACCTCACAGCTCCTAACAACACCTTAAAGTACCGTACGTAAACTTAAAACTCCATAATACACCTAATGAATTCGTCCGAGTCCTTTGAACATCGTACCACCGCTTAGGACATCTTACGACTCTGTATGCACATTAGCACCATGTAAAGCATGTTAGTACAACTTAGGACGCCTTAAAACTCCTAAGAACACCTTACAACATTGTACGAAACCTTAAAACTCCATAATAAACCTAATGAATTCCTCGGAGTCATTTAAACATCGTACGACAACTTAGAATATCTTACGGCTCTGTATGCCACATTATCAACTTTAAAATCGTGTTGGTATAATGTACAACACCTCACAGCTCATAACAACACCTTAAAGTACCGTACGTAAACTTAAAACTCCATAATACACCTAATGAATTCGTCTGAGTCCTTCGAACATCGTACCACAATTTAAGACATCTTACGACCCTGTATGCCATATTAACCCCTTGAAAAGCACGTTAGTATAGCTTAAGACGCCTTAAAACTCCTAAGAACACCTTACAACACCGTACGAAACCTTAAAACTACATAATAAACCTAATGAATTCCTCGGAGTCATTTAAACATCGTACGACAACTTAGAATATCTTACGGCTCTGTATGCCACATTAGCAACTTTAAAATCGTGTTGGTATAATGTACAACACCTCACAGCTCCTAACAACACCTTAAAGTACCGTACGTAAACTTAAAACTCCAAAATACACCTAATGAATTCGTCCGAGTCCTTTGAACATCGTACGACAACTTAGGACATCTTACGACTCTGTATGCATATTAGCACCATGTAAAGCACATTAGCAACTTTAAAATCGTGTTGATATAATGTACAACACCTCACAGCTCCTAACAACACCTTAAAGTACCGTACGTAAACTTAAAACTCCATAATACACCTAATGAATTCGTCCGAGTCCTTTGAACATCGTACCACCGCTTAGGACATCTTACGACTCTGTATGCACATTAGCACCATGTAAAGCATGTTAGTACAACTTAGGACGCCTTAAAACTCCTAAGAACACCTTACAACACTGTACGAAACCTTAAAACTCCATAATAAACCTAATGAATTCCTCGGAGTCATTTAAACATCGTACGACAACATAGAATATCTTACGGCTCTGTATGCCACATTATCAACTTTAAAATCGTGTTGGTATAATGTACAACACCTCACAGCTCTTAATAACACCTTAAAGTACCGTACGTAAACTTAAAACTCCATAATACACCTAATGAATTCGTCTGAGTCCTTTGAACATCGTACCACAATTTAAGACATCTTACGACCCTGTATGCACATTAGCATCATGTAAAACATGTTAGTACAACTTAGGACGCCTTAAAACACCTAAGAATACCTTAGAACACCGTACGAAACCTTTAAACTCCATAATAAACCTAATGAATTCCTCGGAGTCATTTAAACATCGTACGACAACTTAGAATATCTTACGGCTCTTTATCCCACATTAGCAACTTTAAAATCGTGTTGGTATAATGTACAACACCTCACAGCTCCTAACAACACCTTAAAGTACCGTACGTAAACTTAAAACTCCAAAATACACCTAATGAATTCGTCCGAGTCCTTTGAACATCGTACGACAACTTAGGACATCTTACGACTCTGTATGCCATATTAACCCCTTGAAAAGCACGTTAGTATAACTTAAGACGCCTTAAAACTCCTAAGAACACCTTACAACACCGTACGAAACCTTAAAACTCCATAATAAACCTAATGAATTCCTCGGAGTCATTTAAACATCGTACGACAACTTAGAATATCTTACGCCTCTGTATGCCACATTATAAACTTTAAAATCATTTTGGTATAATGTACAACACCTCACAGCTCTTAACAACACCTTAAAGTACCGTACGTAAACTTAAAACTCCATAATACACCTAATGAATTCGTCCGAGTCTTTTGAACATCTTACGACCGCTTAGGACATCTTACGACTCTGTATGCACATTATCACCATGTAAAGCATGTTAGTACAACTTAGGACGCCTTTAAACACCTAAGAATACCTTAGAACACCGTACGAAACCTTAAAACTCCATAATAAACCTAATGAATTCCTCGGAGTCATTTAAACATCGTACGACAACTTAGAATATCTTACGCCTTTGTATGCCACATTAGCAACTTTAAAATCGTGTTGGTATAATGTACAACACCTCACAGCTCCTAAAAACACCTTAAAGTACCGTACGTAAACTTAAAACTCCAAAATACACCTAATGAATTCGTCCGAGTCCTTTGAACATCGTACGACAACTTAGGACATCTTACGACTCTGTATGCATATTAGCACCATGTAAAGCACATTAGCAACTTTAAAATCGTGTTGGTATAATGTACAACACCTCACAGCTCCTAACAACACCTAAAAGTACCGTACGTAAACTTAAAACTCCATAATACACCTAATGAATTCGTCAGAGTCTTTTGAACATCGTACCACCGCTTAGGACATCTTACGACTCTGTATGCACATTAGCACCATGTAAAGCATGTTAGTACAACTTAGGACGCCTTAAAACTCCTAAGAACACCTTACAACACTGTACGAAACCTTAAAACTCCATAATAAACCTAATGAATTCCTCGGAGTCATTTAAACATCGTACGACAACTTAGAATATCTTACGGCTCTGTATGCCACATTATCAACTTTAAAATCGTGTTGGTATAATGTACAACACCTCACAGCTCTTAACAACACCTTAAAGTACCGTACGTAAACTTAAAACTCCATAATACACCTAATGAATTCGTCTGAGTCCTTCGAACATCGTACCACAATTTAAGACATCTTACGACCCTGTATGCCATATTAACCCCTTGAAAAGCACGTTAGTATAGCTTAAGACGCCTTAAAACTCCTAAGAACACCTTACAACACCGTACGAAACCTTAAAACTACATAATAAACCTAATGAATTCCTCGGAGTCATTTAAACATCGTACGACAACTTAGAATATCTTACGGCTCTGTATGCCACATTAGCAACTTTAAAATCGTGTTGGTATAATGTACAACACCTCACAGCTCCTAACAACACCTTAAAGTACCGTACGTAAACTTAAAACTCCAAAATACACCTAATGAATTCGTCCGAGTCCTTTGAACATCGTACGACAACTTAGGACATCTTACGACTCTGTATGCATATTAGCACCATGTAAAGCACATTAGCAACTTTAAAATCGTGTTGGTATAATGTACAACACCTCACAGCTCCTAACAACACCTAAAAGTACCGTACGTAAACTTAAAACTCCATAATACACCTAATGAATTCGTCAGAGTCTTTTGAACATCGTACCACCGCTTAGGACATCTTACGACTCTGTATGCACATTAGCACCATGTAAAGCATGTTAGTACAACTTAGGACGCCTTAAAACTCCTAAGAACACCTTACAACACTGTACGAAACCTTAAAACTCCATAATAAACCTAATGAATTCCTCGGAGTCATTTAAACATCGTACGACAACTTAGAATATCTTACGGCTCTGTATGCCACATTATCAACTTTAAAATCGTGTTGGTATAATGTACAACACCTCACAGCTCTTAACAACACCTTAAAGTACCGTACGTAAACTTAAAACTCCATAATACACCTAATGAATTCGTCTGAGTCCTTCGAACATCGTACCACAATTTAAGACATCTTACGACCCTGTATGCCATATTAACCCCTTGAAAAGCACGTTAGTATAGCTTAAGACGCCTTAAAACTCCTAAGAACACCTTACAACACCGTACGAAACCTTAAAACTACATAATAAACCTAATGAATTCCTCGGAGTCATTTAAACATCGTACGACAACTTAGAATATCTTACGCCTTTGTATGCCACATTAGCAACTTTAAAATCGTGTTGGTATAATGTACAACACCTCACAGCTCCTAACAACACCTTAAAGTACCGTACGTAAACTTAAAACTCCAAAATACACCTAATGAATTCGTCCGAGTCCTTTGAACATCGTACGACAACTTAGGACATCTTACGACTCTGTATGCATATTAGCACCATGTAAAGCACATTAGCAACTTTAAAATCGTGTTGGTATAATGTACAACACCTCACAGCTCCTAACAACACCTAAAAGTACCGTACGTAAACTTAAAACTCCATAATACACCTAATGAATTCGTCAGAGTCTTTTGAACATCGTACCACCGCTTAGGACATCTTACGACTCTGTATGCACATTAGCACCATGTAAAGCATGTTAGTACAACTTAGGACGCCTTAAAACTCCTAAGAACACCTTACAACACTGTACGAAACCTTAAAGCTCCATAATAAACCTAATGAATTCCTCGGAGTCATTTAAACATCGTACGACAACTTAGAATATCTTACGGCTCTGTATGCCACATTATCAACTTTAAAATCGTGTTGGTATAATGTACAACACCTCACAGCTCTTAACAACACCTTAAAGTACCGTACGTAAACTTAAAACTCCATAATACACCTAATGAATTCGTCTGAGTCCTTCGAACATCGTACCACAATTTAAGACATCTTACGATCCTGTATGCCATATTAACCCCATGAAAAGCACGTTAGTATAACTTAAGACGCCTTAAAACTCCTAAGAACACCTTACAACACCGTACGAAACCTTAAAACTACATAATAAACCTAATGAATTCCTCGGAGTCATTTAAACATCGTACGACAACTTAGAATATCTTACGCCTTTGTATGCCACATTAGCAACTTCAAAATCGTGTTGGTATAATGTACAACACCTCACAGCTCCTAACAACACCTTAAAGTACCGTACGTAAACTTAAAACTCCAAAATACACCTAATGAATTCGTTCGAGTCCTTTGAACATCGTACGAAAACTTAGGACATCTTACGACTCTGTACGCATATTAGCACCATGTAAAGCACATTAGCAACTTTAAAATCGTGTTGGTATAATGTACAACACCTCACAGCTCCTAACAACACCTTAAAGTACCGTACGTAAACTTAAAACTCCATAATACACCTAATGAATTCGTCCGAGTCTTTTGAACATCGTACCACCGCTTAGGACATCTTACGACTCTGTATGCACATTATCACCATGTAAAGCATGTTAGTACAACTTAGGACGCCTTAAAACACCTAAGAATACCTTAGAACACCGTACGAAACCTTAAAACTCCATAATAAACCTAATGAATTCCTCGGAGTCATTTAAACATCGTACGACAACTTAGAATATCTTACGGCTCTGTATGCCACATTAGCAACTTTAAAATCGTGTTGGTATAATGTACAACACCTCACAGCTCCTAACAACACCTTAAAGTACCGTACGTAAACTTAAAACTCCATAATACACCTAATGAATTCTCCGAGTCTTTTGAACATCGTACCACCGCTTAGGACATCTTACGACTCTGTATGCACATTATCACCATGTAAAGCATGTTAGTACAACTTAGGACGCCTTAAAACACCTAAGAATACCTTAGAACACCGTACGAAACCTTAAAACTCCATAATAAACCTAATGAATTCCTCGGAGTCATTTAAACATCGTACGACAACTTAGAATATCTTACGGCTCTGTATGCCACATTATCAACTTTAAAATCGTGTTGGTATAATGTACAACACCTCACAGCTCTTAACAACACCTTAAAGTACCGTACGTAAACTTAAAACTCCATAATACACCTAATGAATTCGTCCGAGTCCTTTGAACATCGTACCACAATTTAAGACATCTTACGACCCTGTATGCCATATTAACCCCTTGAAAAGCACGTTAGTATAACTTAAGACGCCTTAAAACTCCTAAGAACACCTTACAACACCGTACGAAACCTTAAAACTACATAATAAACCTAATGAATTCCTCGGAGTCATTTAAACATCGTACGACAACTTAGAATATCTTACGCCTTTTTATGCCACATTAGCAACTTTAAAATCGTGTTGGTATAATGTACAACACCTCACAGCTCCTAACAACACCTTAAAGTACCGTACGTAAACTTAAAACTCCAAAATACACCTAATGAATTCGTCCGAGTCCTTTGAACATCGTACGACAACTTAGGAAATCTTACGACTCTGTATGCATATTAGCACCATGTAAAGCACATTAGCAACTTTAAAATAGTGTTGGTATAATGTACAACACCTCACAGCTCTTAAAAACACCTTAAAGTACCGTACGTAAACTTAAAACTCCATAATACACCTAATGAATTCGTCCGAGTCTTTTGAACATCGTACGACCGCTTAGGACATCTTATGACTCTGTATGCACATTAGCATCATGTAAAACATGTTAGTACAACTTAGGACGCCTTAAAACACCTAAGAATACCTTAGAACACCGTACGAAACCTTTAAACTCCATAATAAACCTAATGAATTCCTCGGAGTCATTTAAACATCGTACGACAACTTAGAATATCTTACGGCTCTGTATCCCACATTAGCAACTTTAAAATCGTGTTGGTATAATGTACAACACCTCACAGCTCCTAACAACACCTTAAAGTACCGTACGTAAACTTAAAACTCCAAAATACACCTAATGAATTCGTCCGAGTCCTTTGAACATCGTACGACAACTTAGGACATCTTACGACTCTGTATGCCATATTAACCCCTTGAAAAGCACGTTAGTATAACTTAAGACGCCTTAAAACTCCTAAGAACACCTTACAACACCGTACGAAACCTTAAAACTCTATAATAAACCTAATGAATTCCTCGGAGTCATTTAAACATCGTACGACAACTTAGAATATCTTACGCCTCTGTATGCCACATTATAAACTTTAAAATCGTTTTGGTATAATGTACAACACCTCACAGCTCTTAACAACACCTTAAAGTACCGTACGTAAACTTAAAACTCCATAATACACCTAATGAATTCGTCCGAGTCTTTTGAACATCTTACGACCGCTTAGGACATCTTACGACTCTGTATGCACATTATCACCATGTAAAGCATGTTAGTACAACTTAGGACGCCTTTAAACACCTAAGAATACCTTAGAACACCGTACGAAACCTTAAAACTCCATAATAAACCTAATGAATTCCTCGGAGTCATTTAAACATCGTACGACAACTTAGAATATCTTACGCCTTTGTATGCCACATTAGCAACTTTAAAATCGTGTTGGTATAATGTACAACACCTCACAGCTCCTAAAAACACCTTAAAGTACCGTACGTAAACTTAAAACTCCAAAATACACCTAATGAATTCGTCCGAGTCCTTTGAACATCGTACGACAACTTAGGACATCTTACGACTCTGTATGCATATTAGCACCATGTAAAGCACATTAGCAACTTTAAAATAGTGTTGGTATAATGTACAACACCTCACAGCTCTTAAAAACACCTTAAAGTACCGTACGTAAACTTAAAACTCCATAATACACCTAATGAATTCGTCCGAGTCTTTTGAACATCGTACGACCGCTTAGGACATCTTATGACTCTGTATGCACATTAGCATCATGTAAAACATGTTAGTACAACTTAGGACGCCTTAAAACACCTAAGAATACCTTAGAACACCGTACGAAACCTTTAAACTCCATAATAAACCTAATGAATTCCTCGGAGTCATTTAAACATCGTACGACAACTTAGAATATCTTACGGCTCTGTATCCCACATTAGCAACTTTAAAATCGTGTTGGTATAATGTACAACACCTCACAGCTCCTAACAACACCTTAAAGTACCGTACGTAAACTTAAATCTCCAAAATACACCTAATGAATTCGTCCGAGTCTTTTGAACATCGTACGACAACTTAGGACATCTTACGACTCTGTATGCCATATTAACCCCTTGAAAAGCACGTTAGTATAACTTAAGACGCCTTAAAACTCTTAAGAACACCTTACAACACCGTACGAAACCTTAAAACTACATAATAAACCTAATGAATTCCTCGGAGTCATTTAAACATCGTACGACAACTTAGAATATCTTACGCCTTTGTATGCCACATTAGCAACTTTAAAATCGTGTTGGTATAATGTACAACACCTCACAGCTCCTAACAACACCTTAAAGTACCGTACGTAAACTTAAAACTCCAAAATACACCTAATGAATTCGTCCGAGTCCTTTGAACATCGTACGACAACTTATGACATCTTACGACTCTGTATGCATATTAGCACCATGTAAAGCACATTAGCAACTTTAAAATCGTGTTGGTATAATGTACAACACCTCACAGCTCCTAACAACACCTTAAAGTACCGTACGTAAACTTAAAACTCCATAATACACCTAATGAATTCGTCCGAGTCTTTTGAACATCGTACGACCGCTTAGGACATATTACGACTCTGTATGCACATTATCACCATGTAAAGCATGTTAGTACAACTTAGGACGCCTTAAAACACCTAAGAATACCTTAGAACACCGTACGAAACCTTAAAACTCCATAATAAACCTAATGAATTCCTCGGAGTCATTTAAACATCGTACGACAACTTAGAATATCTTACGGCTCTGTATGCCACATTAGCAACTTTAAAATCGTGTTGGTATAATGTACAACACCTCACAGCTCCTAACAACACCTTAAAGTACCGTACGTAAACTTAAAACTCCAAAATACACCTAATGAATTCGTCCGAGTCCTTTGAACATCGTACGACAACTTAGGACATCTTACGACTCTGTATGCATATTAGCACCATGTAAAGCACATTAGCAACTTTAAAATCGTGTTGATATAATGTACAACACCTCACAGCTCCTAACAACACCTTAAAGTACCGTACGTAAACTTAAAACTCCATAATACACCTAATGAATTCGTCCGAGTCCTTTGAACATCGTACCACCGCTTAGGACATCTTACGACTATGTATGCACATTAGCACCATGTAAAGCATGTTAGTACAACTTAGGACGCCTTAAAACTCCTAAGAACACCTTACAACACTGTACGAAACCTTAAAACTCCATAATAAACCTAATGAATTCCTGGGAGTCATTTAAACATCGTACGACAACTTAGAATATCTTACGGCTCTGTATGCCACATTATCAACTTTAAAATCGTGTTGGTATAATGTACAACACCTCACAGCTCCTAACAACACCTTAAAGTACCGTACGTAAACTTAAAACTCCAAAATACACCTAATGAATTCGTCCGAGTCCTTTGAACATCGTACGACAACTTAGGACATCTTACGACTCTGTATGCATATTAGCACCATGTAAAGCATGTTAGTACAACTTAGGACGCCTTAAAACTCCTAAGAACACCTTACAACACTGTACGAAACCTTAAAACTCCATAATAAACCTAATGAATTCCTCGTAGTCATTTAAACATCGTACGACAACTTAGAATATCTTACGGCTCTGTATGCCACATTATCAACTTTAAAATCGTGTTGGTATAATGTACAACACCTCACAGCTCCTAACAACACCTTAAAGTACCGTACGTAAACTTAAAACTCCATAATACACCTAATGAATTCGTCTGAGTCCTTTGAACATCGTACCACAATTTAAGACATCTTACGACCCTGTATGCCATATTAACCCCTTGAAAAGCACGTTATTATAACTTAAGACGCCTTAAAACTCCTAAGAACACCTTACAACACCGTACGAAACCTTAAAACTACATTATAAACCTAATGAATTCCTCGGAGTCATTTAAACATCGTACGACAACTTAGAATATCTTACGCCTTTGTATGCCACATTAGCAACTTTAAAATCGTGTTGGTATAATGTACAATACCTCACAGCTCCTAACAACACCTTAAAGTACCGTACGTAAACTTAAAACTCCAAAATACACGTAATGAATTCGTCCGAGTCCTTTGAACATCGTACGACAACTTAGGACATCTTACGACTCTGTATGCCATATTAAGCCCTTGAAAAGCACGTTAGTATAACTTAAGACGCCTTAAAACTCCTAAGAACACCTTACAACACCGTACGAAACCTTAAAACTCCATAATAAACCTAATGAATTCCTCGGAGTTATTTAAACATCGTACGACAACTTAGAATATCTTACGCCTCTGTATGCCACATTAGCAACTTTAAAATTGTGTTGGTATAATGTACAACACCTCACAGCTCCTAACAACACCTTAAAGTACCGTACGTAAACTTAAAACTCCGAAATACACCTAATGAATTCGTCCGAGTCCTTTGAACATCGTACGACAACTTAGGACATCTTACGACTCTGTATGCCATATTAACCCCTTGAAAAGTACGTTATTATAACTTAAGACGCCTTAAAACTCCTAAGAACACCTTACAACACCGTACGAAACCTTAAAACTACATAATAAACCTAATGAATTCCTCGGAGTCATTTAAACATCGTACGACAACTTAGAATATCTTACGCCTTTGTATGCCACATTAGCAACTTTAAAATCGTGTTGGTATAATGTACAACACCTCACAGCTCCTAACAACACCTTAAAGTACCGTACGTAAACTTAAAACTCCAAAATACACCTAATGAATTCGTCCGAGTCCTTTGAACATCGTACGACAACTTATGACATCTTACGACTCTGTATGCATATTAGCACCATGTAAAGCACATTAGCAACTTTAAAATCGTGTTGGTATAATGTACAACACCTCACAGCTCCTAACAACACCTTAAAGTACCGTACGTAAACTTAAAACTCCATAATACACCTAATGAATTCGTCCGAGTCTTTTGAACATCGTACGACCGCTTAGGACATATTACGACTCTGTATGCACATTATCACCATGTAAAGCATGTTAGTACAACTTAGGACGCCTTAAAACACCTAAGAATACCTTAGAACACCGTACGAAACCTTAAAACTCCATAATAAACCTAATGAATTCCTCGGAGTCATTTAAACATCGTACGACAACTTAGAATATCTTACGGCTCTGTATGCCACATTAGCAACTTTAAAATCGTGTTGGTATAATGTACAACACCTCACAGCTCCTAACAACACCTTAAAGTACCGTACGTAAACTTAAAACTCCAAAATACACCTAATGAATTCGTCCGAGTCCTTTGAACATCGTACGACAACTTAGGACATCTTACGACTCTGTATGCATATTAGCACCATGTAAAGCACATTAGCAACTTTAAAATCGTGTTGATATAATGTACAACACCTCACAGCTCCTAACAACACCTTAAAGTACCGTACGTAAACTTAAAACTCCATAATACACCTAATGAATTCGTCCGAGTCCTTTGAACATCGTACCACCGCTTAGGACATCTTACGACTATGTATGCACATTAGCACCATGTAAAGCATGTTAGTACAACTTAGGACGCCTTAAAACTCCTAAGAACACCTTACAACACTGTACGAAACCTTAAAACTCCATAATAAACCTAATGAATTCCTGGGAGTCATTTAAACATCGTACGACAACTTAGAATATCTTACGGCTCTGTATGCCACATTATCAACTTTAAAATCGTGTTGGTATAATGTACAACACCTCACAGCTCCTAACAACACCTTAAAGTACCGTACGTAAACTTAAAACTCCAAAATACACGTAATGAATTCGTCCGAGTCCTTTGAACATCGTACGACAACTTAGGACATCTTACGACTCTGTATGCATATTAGCACCATGTAAAGCATGTTAGTACAACTTAGGACGCCTTAAAACACCTAAGAACACCTTACAACACTGTACGAAACCTTAAAACTCCATAATAAACCTAATGAATTCCTCGTAGTCATTTAAACATCGTACGACAACTTAGAATATCTTACGGCTCTGTATGCCACATTAGCAACTTTAAAATCGTGTTGGTATAATGTACAACACCTCACAGCTCCTAACAACACCTTAAAGTACCGTACGTAAACTTAAAACTCCAAAATACACCTAATGAATTCGTC
The DNA here is from genome assembly GCA_030867185.1 of Tagetes erecta. Taxonomy (NCBI): domain Eukaryota; kingdom Viridiplantae; phylum Streptophyta; class Magnoliopsida; order Asterales; family Asteraceae; genus Tagetes; species Tagetes erecta. The sequence continues at coordinate 12,772,461 of CM061497.1, forward strand.
CGAGTCCTTTGAACATCGTACGACAACTTATGACATCTTACGACTCTGTATGCATATTAGCACCATGTAAAGCACATTAGCAACTTTAAAATCGTGTTGGTATAATGTACAACACCTCACAGCTCCTAACAACACCTTAAAGTACCGTACGTAAACTTAAAACTCCATAATACACCTAATGAATTCGTCCGAGTCCTTTGAACATCGTACCACCGCTTAGGACATCTTACGACTATGTATGCACATTAGCATCCTGTAAAACATGTTAGTACAACTTAGGACGCCTTAAAACACCTAAGAACACCTTAGAACACCGTACGAAACCTTTAAACTCCATAATAAACCTAATGAATTCCTCGGAGTCATTTAAACATCGTACGGCAACTTAGAATATCTTACGGCTCTGTATCCCACATTAGCAACTTTAAAATTGTGTTGGTATAATGTACAACACCTCACAGCTCCTAACAACACCTTAAAGTACCGTACGTAAACTTAAAACTCCAAAATACACCTAATGAATTCGTCCGAGTCCTTTGAACATCGTACGACAACTTAGGACATCTTACGACTCTGTATGCCATATTAACCCCTTGAAAAGCACGTTAGTATAACTTAAGACGCCTTAAAACTCCTAAGAACACCTTACAACACCGTACGAAACCTTTAAACTCCATAATAAACCTAATGAATTCCTCGGAGTTATTTAAACATCGTACGACAACTTAGAATATCTTACGCCTCTGTATGCCACATTAGCAACTTTAAAATCGTGTTGGTATAATGTACAACACCTCACAGCTCCTAACAACACCTTAAAGTACCGTACGTAAACTTAAATCTCCAAAATACACCTAATGAATTCGTCCGAGTCTTTTGAACATCGTACGACAACTTAGGACATCTTACGACTCTGTATGCCATATTAACCCCTTGAAAAGCACGTTAGTAAAACTTAAGACGCCTTAAAACTCTTAAGAACACCTTACAACACCGTACGAAACCTTAAAACTACATAATAAACCTAATGAATTCCTCGGAGTCATTTAAACATCGTACGACAACTTAGAATATCTTACGCCTTTGTATGCCACATTAGCAACTTTAAAATCGTGTTGGTATAATGTACAACACCTCACAGCTCCTAACAACACCTTAAAGTACCGTACGTAAACTTAAAACTCCAAAATACACCTAATGAATTCGTCCGAGTCCTTTGAACATCGTACGACAACTTATGACATCTTACGACTCTGTATGCATATTAGCACCATGTAAAGCACATTAGCAACTTTAAAATCGTGTTGGTATAATGTACAACACCTCACAGCTCTTAAAAACACCTTAAAGTACCGTACGTAAACTTAAAACTCCATAATACACCTAATGAATTCGTCCGAGTCTTTTGAACATCATACGACCGCTTAGGACATCTTATGACTCTGTATGCACATTAGCATCATGTAAAACATGTTAGTACAACTTAGGACGCCTTAAAACACCTAAGAATACCTTAGAACACCGTACGAAACCTTTAAACTCCATAATAAACCTAATGAATTCCTCGGAGTCATTTAAACATCGTACGGCAACTTAGAATATCTTACGGCTCTGTATCCCACATTAGCAACTTTAAAATTGTGTTGGTATAATGTACAACACCTCACAGCTCCTAACAACACCTTAAAGTACCGTACGTAAACTTAAAACTCCAAAATACACCTAATGAATTCGTCCGAGTCCTTTGAACATCGTACGACAACTTAGGACATCTTACGACTCTGTATGCCATATTAACCCCTTGAAAAGCACGTTAGTATAACTTAAGACGCCTTAAAACTCCTAAGAACACCTTACAACACCGTACGAAACCTTTAAACTCCATAATAAACCTAATGAATTCCTCGGAGTTATTTAAACATCGTACGACAACTTAGAATATCTTACGCCTCTGTATGCCACATTAGCAACTTTAAAATCGTGTTGGTATAATGTACAACACCTCACAGCTCCTAACAACACCTTAAAGTACCGTACGTAAACTTAAATCTCCAAAATACACCTAATGAATTCGTCCGAGTCTTTTGAACATCGTACGACAACTTAGGACATCTTACGACTCTGTATGCCATATTAACCCCTTGAAAAGCACGTTAGTAAAACTTAAGACGCCTTAAAACTCTTAAGAACACCTTACAACACCGTACGAAACCTTAAAACTACATAATAAACCTAATGAATTCCTCGGAGTCATTTAAACATCGTACGACAACTTAGAATATCTTACGCCTTTGTATGCCACATTAGCAACTTTAAAATCGTGTTGGTATAATGTACAACACCTCACAGCTCCTAACAACACCTTAAAGTACCGTACGTAAACTTAAAACTCCAAAATACACCTAATGAATTCGTCCGAGTCCTTTGAACATCGTACGACAACTTATGACATCTTACGACTCTGTATGCATATTAGCACCATGTAAAGCACATTAGCAACTTTAAAATCGTGTTGGTATAATGTACAACACCTCACAGCTCCTAACAACACTTTAAAGTACCGTACGTAAACTTAAAACTCCATAATACACCTAATGAATTCGTCCGAGTCTTTTGAACATCGTACGACCGCTTAGGACATATTACGACTCTGTATGCACATTATCACCATGTAAAGCATGTTAGTACAACTTAGGACGCCTTAAAACACCTAAGAATACCTTAGAACACCGTACGAAACCTTAAAACTCCATAATAAACCTAATGAATTCCTCGGAGTCATTTAAACATCGTACGACAACTTAGAATATCTTACGGTTCTGTATGCCACATTAGCAACTTTAAAATCGTGTTGGTATAATGTACAACACCTCACAGCTCCTAACAAGACCTTAAAGTACCGTACGTAAACTTAAAACTCCAAAATACACCTAATGAATTCGTCCGAGTCCTTTGAACATCGTACGACAACTTAGGACATCTTACGACTCTGTATGCATATTAGCACCATGTAAAGCACATTAGCAACTTTAAAATCGTGTTGATATAATGTACAACACCTCACAGCTCCTAACAACACCTTAAAGTACCGTACGTAAACTTAAAACTCCATAATACACCTAATGAATTCGTCCGAGTCCTTTGAACATCGTACCACCGCTTAGGACATCTTACGACTATGTATGCACATTAGCACCATGTAAAGCATGTTAGTACAACTTAGGACGCCTTAAAACTCCTAAGAACACCTTACAACACTGTACGAAACCTTAAAACTCCATAATAAACCTAATGAATTCCTGGGAGTCATTTAAACATCGTACGACAACTTAGAATATCTTACGGCTCTGTATGCCACATTATCAACTTTAAAATCGTGTTGGTATAATGTACAACACCTCACAGCTCCTAACAACACCTTAAAGTACCGTACGTAAACTTAAAACTCCAAAATACACCTAATGAATTCGTCCGAGTCCTTTGAACATCGTACGACAACTTAGGACATCTTACGACTCTGTATGCATATTAGCACCATGTAAAGCATGTTAGTACAACTTAGGACGCCTTAAAACTCCTAAGAACACCTTACAACACTGTACGAAACCTTAAAACTCCATAATAAACCTAATGAATTCCTCGTAGTCATTTAAACATCGTACGACAACTTAGAATATCTTACGGCTCTGTATGCCACATTATCAACTTTAAAATCGTGTTGGTATAATGTACAACACCTCACAGCTCCTAACAACACCTTAAAGTACCGTACGTAAACTTAAAACTCCATAATACACCTAATGAATTCGTCTGAGTCCTTTGAACATCGTACCACAATTTAAGACATCTTACGACCCTGTATGCCATATTAACCCCTTGAAAAGCACGTTATTATAACTTAAGACGCCTTAAAACTCCTAAGAACACCTTACAACACCGTACGAAACCTTAAAACTACATTATAAACCTAATAAATTCCTCGGAGTCATTTAAACATCGTACGACAACTTAGAATATCTTACGCCTTTGTATGCCACATTAGCAACTTTAAAATCGTGTTGGTATAATGTACAATACCTCACAGCTCCTAACAACACCTTAAAGTACCGTACGTAAACTTAAAACTCCAAAATACACCTAATGAATTCGTCCGAGTCCTTTGAACATCGTACGACAACTTAGGACATCTTACGACTCTGTATGCATATTAGCACCATGTAAAGCACATTAGCAACTTTAAAATCGTGTTGGTATAATGTACAACACCTCACAGCTCTTAAAAACACCTTAAAGTACCGTACGTAAACTTAAAACTCCATAATACACCTAATGAATTCGTCCGAGTCTTTTGAACATCATACGACCGCTTAAGACATCTTATGACTCTGTATGCACATTAGCATCATGTAAAACATGTTAGTACAACTTAGGACGCCTTAAAACACCTAAGAATACCTTAGAACACCGTACGAAACCTTTAAACTCCATAATAAACCTAATGAATTCCTCGGAGTCATTTAAACATCGTACGACAACTTAGAATATCTTACGGCTCTGTATCCCACATTAGCAACTTTAAAATTGTGTTGGTATAATGTACAACACCTCACAGCTCCTAACAACACCTTAAAGTACCGTACGTAAACTTAAAACTCCAAAATACACCTAATGAATTCGTCCGAGTCCTTTGAACATCGTACGACAACTTAGGACATCTTACGACTCTGTATGCCATATTAACCCCTTGAAAAGCACGTTAGTATAACTTAAGACGCCTTAAAACTCCTAAGAACACCTTACAACACCGTACGAAACCTTTAAACTCCATAATAAACCTAATGAATTCCTCGGAGTTATTTAAACATCGTACGACAACTTAGAATATCTTACGCCTCTGTATGCCACATTAGCAACTTTAAAATTGTGTTGGTATAATGTACAACACCTCACAGCTCCTAACAACACCTTAAAGTACCGTACGTAAACTTAAAACTCCGAAATACACCTAATGAATTCGTCCGAGTCCTTTGAACATCGTACGACAACTTAGGACATCTTACGACTCTGTATGCCATATTAACCCCTTGAAAAGTACGTTATTATAACTTAAGACGCCTTAAAACTCCTAAGAACACCTTACAACACCGTACGAAACCTTAAAACTATATAATAAACCTAATGAATTCCTCGGAGTCATTTAAACATCGTATGACAACTTAGAATATCTTACGCCTCTGTATGCCACATTATAAACTTTAAAATCGTTTTGGTATAATGTACAACACCTCACAGCTCTTAACAACACCTTAAAGTACCGTACGTAAACATAAAACTCCATAATACACCTAATGAATTCGTCCGAGTCTTTTGAACATCGTACGACCGCTTAGGACATCTTACGACTCTGTATGCACATTATCACCCTGTAAAGCATGTTAGTACAACTTAGGACGCCTTTAAACACCTAAGAATACCTTAGAACACCGTACGAAACCTTAAAACTCCATAATAAACCTAATGAATTCCTCGGAGTCATTTAAACATCGTACGACAACTTAGAATATCTTACGGCTCTGTATGCCACATTAGCAACTTTAAAATCGTGTTGGTATAATGTACAACACCTCACAGCTCCTAACAACACCTTAAAGTACCGTACGTAAACTTAAAACTCCAAAATACACCTAATGAATTCGTCCGAGTCCTTTGAACATCGTACGACAACTTAGGACATCTTACGACTCTGTATGCATATTAGCACCATGTAAAGCACATTAGCAACTTTAAAATCGTGTTGATATAATGTACAACACCTCACAGCTCCTAACAACACCTTAAAGTACCGTACGTAAACTTAAAACTCCGTAATACACCTAATGAATTCGTCCGAGTCCTTTGAACATCGTACCACCGCTTAGGACATCTTACGACTCTGTATGCACATTAGCACCATGTAAAGCATGTTAGTACAACTTAGGACGCCTTAAAACTCCTAAGAACACCTTACAACACTGTACGAAACCTTAAAACTCCATAATAAACCAAATGAATTCCTCGGAGTTATTTAAATATCGTACGACAACTTAGAATATCTTACGGCTTTGTATGCCACATTATCAACTTTAAAATCGTGTTGGTATAATGTACAACACCTCACAGCTCTTAACAACACCTTAAAGTACCGTACGTAAACTTAAAACTCCATAATACACCTAATGAATTCGTCCGAGTCCTTTGAACATCGTACCACAATTTAAGACATCTTACGACCCTGTATGCCATATTAACCCCTTGAAAAGCACGTTAGTATAACTTAATACGCCTTAAAACTCCTAAAAACACCTTACAACACCGTACGAAACCTTAAAACTACATAATAAACCTAATGAATTCCTCGGAGTCATTTAAACATCGTACGACAACTTAGAATATCTTACGCCTTTGTATGCCACATTAGCAACTTTAAAATCGTGTTGGTATAATGTACAACACCTCACAGCTCCTAACAACACCTTAAAGTACCGTACGTAAACTTAAAACTCCAAAATACACCTAATGAATTCGTCCGAGTCCTTTGAACATCGTACGACAACTTAGGACATCTTACGACTCTGTATGCATATTAGCACCATGTAAAGCACATTAGCAACTTTAAAATAGTGTTGGTATAATGTACAACACCTCACAGCTCTTAAAAACACCTTAAAGTACCGTACGTAAACTTAAAACTCCATAATACACTTAATGAATTCGTCCGAGTCTTTTGAACATCGTACGACCGCTTAGGACATCTTATGACTCTGTATGCACATTAGCATCATGTAAAACATGTTAGTACAACTTAGGACGCCTTAAAACACCTAAGAATACCTTAGAACACCGTACGAAACCCTTAAACTCCATAATAAACCTAGTGAATTCCTCGGAGTCATTTAAACATCGTACGACAACTTAGAATATCTTACGGCTCTGTATCCCACATTAGCAACTTTAAAATCGTGTTGGTATAATGTACAACACCTCACAGCTCCTAACAACACCTTAAAGTACCGTACGTAAACTTAAAACTCCAAAATACACCTAATGAATTCGTCCGAGTCCTTTGAACATCGTACGACAACTTAGGATATCTTACGACTCTGTATGCCATATTAACCACTTGAAAAGCACGTTAGTATAACTTAAGACGCCTTAAAACTCCTAAGAACACCTTACAACACCGTACGAAACCTTAAAACTCCATAATAAACCTAATGAATTCCTCGGAGTCATTTAAACATCGTACGACAACTTAGAATATCTTACGCCTTTGTATGCCACATTAGCAACTTTAAAATCGTGTTGGTATAATGTACAACACCTTAAAGTACCGTACGTAAACTTAAAACTCCAAAATACACCTAATGAATTCGTCTGAGTCCTTTGAACATCGTACGACAACTTAGGACATCTTACGACTCTGTATGCATATTAGCACCATGTAAAGCACATTAGCAACTTTAAAATCGTGTTGGTATAATGTACAACACCTCACAGCTCCTAAAAACACTTTAAAGTACCGTACGTAAACTTAAAACTCCATAATACACCTAATGAATTCGTCCGAGTCTTTTGAACATCGTACGACCGCTTAGGACATCTTACGACTCTGTATGCACATTAGCACCATGTAAAGCATGTTAGTACAACTTAGGACGCCTTAAAACACCTAAGAATACCTTAGAACACCGTACGAAACCTTAAAGCTCCATAATAAACCTAATGAATTCCTCGGAGTCATTTAAACATCGTACGACAACTTAGAATATCTTACGGCTCTGTATGCCACATTAGCAACTTTAAAATCGTGTTGGTATAAGGTACAACACCTCACAGCTCCTAACAACACCTTAAAGTACCGTACGTAAACTTAAAACTCCAAAATACACCTAATGAATTCGTCCGAGTCCTTTGAACATCGTACGACAACTTAGGACATCTTACGACTCTGTATGCATATTAGCACCATGTAAAGCACATTAGCAACTTTAAAATCGTGTTGGTATAATGTACAACACCTCACAGCTCCTAACAACACCTTAAAGTACCGTAAGTAAACTTAAAACTCCATAATACACCTAATGAATTCGTCCGAGTCCTTTGAACATCGTACCACAATTTAAGACATCTTACGACCCTGTATGCCATATTAACCCCTTGAAAAGCACGTTAGTATAACTTAAGACGCCTTAAAACTCCTAAGAACACCTTACAACACCGTACAAAACCTTAAAACTCCATAATAAACCTAATGAATTCCTCGGAGTCATTTAAACATCGTACGACAACTTAGAATACCTTACGCCTTTGTATGCCACATTATCAACTTTAAAATCGTGTTGGTATAATATACAACACCTCACAGCTCTTAACAACACCTTAAAGTACCGTACGTAAACTTAAAACTCCATAATACGCCTAATGAATTCGTCCGAGTCCTTTGAACAGCTACCACAATTTAAGACATCTTACGACCCTGTATGCCATATTAACCCCTTGAAAAGCTCGTTAGTATAACTTAAGACGCCTTAAAACTCCTAAGAACACCTTACAACACCGTACGAAACCTTAAAACTCCATAATAAACCTAATGAATTCCTCGGATTCATTTAAACATCGTACGACAACTTAGAATATCTTACGCCTCTGTATGCCACATTATCAACTTTAAAATCGTGTTGGTATAATATACAACACCTCACAGCTCTTAACAACACCTTAAAGTACCGTACGTAAACTTAAATCTCCATAATACACCTAATGAATTCGTCCGAGTCTTTTGAACATCGTACCACAATTTAAGACATCTTACGTCCCTGTATGCCATATTAACCCCTTGAAAAGCTCGTTAGTATAACTTAAGACGCCTTAAAACTCCTAAGAACACCTTACAACACCGTACGAAACCTTAAAACTCCATAATAAACCTAATGAATTCCTCGGAGTCATTTAAACATCGTACGACAACTTAGAATATCTTACGCCTTTGTGTGCCACATTAGCAACTTTAAAATCGGGTTGGTATAATGTACAACACCTCACAGCTCCTAACAACACCTTAAAGTACCGTACGTAAACTTAAAACTCCAAAATACACCTAATGAATTCGTCCGAGACCTTTGAACATCGTACGACAACTTAGGACATCTTACGACTCTGTACGCATATTAGCACCATGTAAAGCACATTAGCAACTTTAAAATCGTGTTGATATAATGTACAACACCTCACAGCTCCTAACAACACCTTAAAGTACCGTACGTAAACTTAAACCTCCATAATACACCTAATGAATTCGTCTGAGTCCTTTGAACATCGTACCACCGCTTAGGACATCTTACGACTCTGTATGCACATTAGCACCAAGTAAAGCATGTTAGTACAATTTAGGACGCCTTAAAACTCCTAAGAACACCTTACAACACCGTACGAAACCTTAAAACTCCATAATAAACCTAATGAATTCCTCGGAGTCATTTAAACATCGTACGACAACTTAGAATATCTTACGGCTCTGTATGCCACATTATCAACTTTAAAATCGTGTTGGTATAACGACTCTGTATACCACATTAGCACCTTGAAAAGCTTGTTATGCTTTTTGGCTCGACAGTTCTCTTGGCGATTTTGGTGATTTTGGGTTTGCTAGGGTTTCAAGATTCTTGATTGATTCTTGATCTTGATTCTTGATCCTAGATTACAGTTTCTTGTTGTTCCTGTTCTTGATTCTTGATTCTTGATTAGGGTTTCAAGATTCGAAATTGATGCTTCATAATTCTTGATTATTGATTCTTGTTTCTTGAATCTTGATTCTTGTTTCTTGGTTCTTGAATCTTGGATTGGTTATTTAATTCGTTTTTCTTGATCTTGGCCGTTTTTCTTCATATTTCTTGGTTATTAAAACCCTAATTTCGTATGGATAATTAGGGTTTGGCCGGTTCTTTGATTTTTACGATCAGATTCGTTTCTGATTATAAAAAAGAGTATGGAGGGCAATAATTTGGCTAGTAAGGTGTTAAAGATTGATGGTAATCCACGTTGTAATTTTTTGAAGAAGGAAGAGGCAACTAGGGTTTCGTCTATAAACCCTAATTTGCCTCTAAAGGCTGACACGGCTAAGAGGAATCAGGAGGCTGGTCATACTCACTCGACTAAGTCTCCTACTATTTCTGATTCGTCTCATGCGGCTAGTGTTGACCCGTCCAAGTCTGACACGGCTAAGGGTGACCCGTCCAATGTTGTTCATGCAACTAACTTTTCTCAGGCGGTTAATCCTTGTGCTCATGCGGCTAATGACAACTCTAAGGTGTCTCATACGTCCAAGGCTGATGTGAAACATGATGTGAGTGCAATGGGGCTGTCTTATGCTGCTATTGTTCAACCGAAATCTGATGTATCTACAACACCATTTAAGTTCTGTTACATGGAGAATGATGAAAAGAAACAAGGGTTTGATGTTGTTTTACCGAAAGAGACGGTGCGTATGGTTTGTAATAAGCTCGAATTTACACTGTATGGATATTTTTTGGGCGACAGAGTAGCCTATCCAGTGGTTGAATTCTTTGCTAAAACACATTGGAAAAGATATGGCCTGCAAAAATCAATGATGAATGCAAATGGATTTTTCTTCTTTAAGTTTAATGATCGCAAGGGGATGATGGATGTGATTGAAGCAAGTCCTTGGATAATCCGTAATAAGCCAATTATTCTGAATGTGTGGTCCCCTACCACTAAGTTACAGAAGGATGATATCAAGAATGTGTCCGTCTGGGTAAAGTTACATGATATCCCACTAGTAGCATATTCTGATGTTGGGTTGAGTCTATTGTTTTCGCAAATTGGGACCCCAAAACTACTGGATTCTTTCACAAGCTCCATGTGTGCAAATGCATGGGGTAGAGGTAGTTTTGCGAGAGCTTTGGTTGAGATCTCGGCGGAATCGGGTTTTAAGGAGGAGTTATCTATTGCTATTCCGGAATTAGAAGGGGATGAGTTTGGATCTGCAAAGGTTTCTGTTGAGTATGAATGGAAGCCTCCAAGATGTGGTCAATGTTGTGTCTTTGGCCATATTGATGCTGGATACCCAAATGTGACTAAGCATGAGCAAAATTCAAATGCTAGAGAAAATGGTGATGGGTTTAATGAAGTGAAGGGTAAGAAGGCTGCTAGGAAATTTGGGGTTCCTCTAAAAAAACCCCAATTTGAGTACTGTCCAGTCAATAAAAAAGGGAAGGAAGTGCAGAATGTTACAAAGCAGTTGACTAGGATTGATACTTTGAATGCTAAGGGTAGTTCAAATATAGCTAAATCTGATCTAGCTACATCGAACCCATTTGAGGCTTTAGCGGAAGAAAAGTTTGTAGAACCGACTACGAGTAAGGTGGTAGGGAAACAGGACAATGAAATTTCTAAGTCGGACTCAGACTCAGAGGTGGATGAGGTTCTAGAGGTAGATAATGGGATGGCTAGATTTATGATGAGCATGGCCATGGGTCTAGAATCTCCATCGTCCACTAAAAGGTCAAATACTCCTTCTACATCTAGTGTAAATGGTTTGTCTGACATTCTGGACTACTAAGGAGTTGTTTGGTTGGCTTAAGGCTCGGAGGTGCTCTTGGGATGGAACCTACATTTTTGATGATGGCGGCTGATGAACAGTTTTTTGTTTAGATTTTTATTTATGTCATTAATTGTGGTAGGCTAGTTTGTTTGGTTGTCTTGGTTTGTTTGGTTTGTTTTTTTGTTCACATATGTGGGGTCTGTCCCATATATGAACTAGTGTGGAATACTTCCTCACTACTTGTACTTCACTAACGGTTGTCTTTATAATAAAATCACCGGGGTAACCCTTTACCCAAAAAAAAAAATCGTGTTGGTATAATGTACAACACCTCACAGCTCTTAACAACACCTTAAAGTACCGTACGTAAACTTAAAACTCCATAATACACCTAATGAATTCGTCCGAGTCCTTTGAACATCGTACCACAATTTAAGACATCTTACGACTCTGTATGCACATTAGCACCATGTAAAGCATGTTAGTACAACTTAGGACGCCGTAAAACACCTAAGAACACCTTAGAACACCGTACGAATCCTTAAAACTCCATAATCAACCTAATGAATTCCTCGGAGTCATTTAAACATCGTACGACAACTTAGAATATATTACGCCACTGTATGCCACATTAGCAACTTTAAAATCGTGTTAGTATAATGTACAACACCTCACAGCTCCTAACAACACCTTAAAGTACCGTACGTAAACTTAAAACTCCATAATACACCTAATGAATTCGTCCGAGTCTTTTGAACATCGTACGACCGCTTAGGACATCTTACGACTCTGTATGCACATTAGCACCATGTAAAGCATGTTAGTACAACTTAGGACGCCTTAAAACACCTAAGAATACCTTAGAACACCGTACGAATCCTTAAAACTCCATAATAAACCTAATGAATTCCTCGGAGTCATTGAAACATCGTACGACAACTTAGAATATCTTACGGCTCTGTATGCCACATTAGCAACTTTAAAATCGTGTTGGTATAATGTACAACACCTCACAGCTCCTAACAACACCTTAAAGTACCGTACGTAAACTTAAAACTCCAAAATACACCTAATGAATTCGTCCGAGTCTTTTGAACATCGTACGACCGCTTAGGACATCTTACGACTCTGTATGCATATTAGCACCATGTAAAACACATTAGCAACTTTAAAATCGTGTTGATATAATGTACAACACCTCACAGCTCCTAACAACACCTTGAAGTACCGTACGTAAACTTAAAACTCCATAATACACCTACTGAATTCGTCCGAGTCCTTTGAACATCGTACCACCGCTTAGGACATCTTACGACTCTGTATGCACATTAGCACCATGTAAAGCATGTTAGTACAACTTAGGACGCCTTGAAACTCCTAAGAACACCTTATAACACCGTACGGAACCTTAAAACTCCATAATAAACCTAATGAATTCCTCGGAGTCATTTAAACATCGTACGACAACTTAGAATATCTTACGGCTCTGTATGCCACATTATCAACTTTAAAATCGTGTTGGTATAATATACAACACCTCACAGCTCTTAACAACACCTTAAAGTACCGTACGTAAACTTAAAACTCCATAATACACCTAATGAATTCGTCCGAGTCCTTTGAACATCGTACCACAATTTAAGACATCTTACGACCCTGTATGCCATATTAACCCCTTGAAAAGCTCGTTAGTACAACTTAAGACGCCTTAAAACTCCTAAGAACACCTTACAACACCGTACGAAACCTTAAAACTACATAATAAACCTAATGAATTCCTCGGAGTCATTTAAACATCGTACGACAACTTAGAATATCTTACGGCTCTGTATGCCACATTAGCAACTTTAAAATCGTGTTGGTATAATGTACAACACCTCACAGCTCCTAACAACACCTTAAAGTACCGTACGTAAACTTAAAACTCCATAATACACCTAATGAATTCGTCCGAGTCTTTTGAACATCGTACGACCGCTTAGGACATCTTACGACTCTGTATGCACATTAGCACCATGTAAAGCATGTTAGTACAACTTAGGACGCCGTAAAACACCTAAGAATACCTTAGAACACCGTACGAATCCTTAAAACTCCATAATAAACCTAATGAATTCCTCGGAGTCATTTAAACATCGTACGACAACTTAGAATATCTTACGGCTCTGTATGCCACATTAGCAACTTTAAAATCGTGTTGGTATAATGTACAACACCTCACAGCTCCTAACAACACCTTAAAGTACCGTACTTAAACTTAAAACTCCATAATACACCTAATGAATTCGTCCGAGTCTTTTGAACATCGTACAACCGCTTAGGACATCTTACGACTCTGTATGCACATTAGCACCATGTAAAGCATGTTAGTACAACTTAGGACGCCTTAAAACACCTAAGAATACCTTAGAACACCGTACGAATCCTTAAAACTCCATAATAAACCTAATGAATTCCTCGGAGTCATTGAAACATCGTACGACAACTTAGAATATCTTACGGCTCTGTATGCCACATTAGCAACTTTAAAATCGTGTTGGTATAATGTACAACACCTCACAGCTCCTAACAACACCTTAAAGTACCGTACGTAAACTTAAAACTCCAAAATACACCTAATGAATTCGTCCGAGTTCTTTGAACATCGTACGACAACTTAGGACATCTTACGACTCTGTATGCATATTAGCACCATGTAAAGCACATTAGCAACTTTAAAATCGTGTTGATATAATGTACAACACCTCACAGCTCCTAACAACACCTTAAAGTACCGTACGTAAACTTAAAACTCCATAATACACCTACTGAATTCGTCCGAGTCCTTTGAACATCGTACCACCGCTTAGGACATCTTACGACTCTGTATGCACATTAGCACCATGTAAAGCATGTTAGTACAACTTAGGACGCCTTGAAACTCCTAAGAACACCTTATAACACCGTACGGAACCTTAAAACTCCATAATAAACCTAATGAATTCCTCGGAGTCATTTAAACATCGTACGACAACTTAGAATATCTTACGGCTCTGTATGCCACATTATCAACTTTAAAATCGTGTTGGTATAATATACAACACCTCACAGCTCTTAACAACACCTTAAAGTACCGTACGTAAACTTAAAACTCCATAATACACCTAATGAATTCGTCTGAGTCCTTTGAACATCGTACCACAATTTAAGACATCTTACGACCCTGTATGCCATATTAACCCCTTGAAAAGCTCGTTAGTACAACTTAAGACGCCTTAAAACTCCTAAGAACACCTTACAACACCGTACGAAACCTTAAAACTTCATAATAAACCTAATGAATTCCTCGGAGTCATTTAAACATCGTACGACAACTTAGAATATCTTACGGCTCTGTATGCCACATTAGCAACTTTAAAATCGTGTTGGTATAATGTACAACACCTCACAGCTCCTAACAACACCTTAAAGTACCGTACGTAAACTTAAAACTCCAAAATACACCTAATGAATTCGTCCGAGTTCTTTGAACATCGTACGACAACTTAGGACATCTTACGACTCTGTATGCATATTAGCACCATGTAAAGCACATTAGCAACTTTAAAATCGTGTTGATATAATGTACAACACCTCACAGCTCCTAACAACACCTTAAAGTACCGTACGTAAACTTAAAACTCCATAATACACCTAATGAATTCGTCCGAGTCCTTTGAACATCGTACCACCGCTTAGGACATCTTACGACTCTGTATGCACATTAGCACCATGTAAAGCATGTTAGTACAACTTAGGACGCCTTAAAACTCCTAAGAACACCTTACAACACCGTACGAAACCTTAAAACTCCATATTAAACCTAATGAATTCCTCGGAGTCATTTAAACATCGTACGACAACTTAGAATATCTTACGGCTCTGTATGCCACATTATCAACTTTAAAATCGTGTTGGTATAATGTACAACACCTCACAGCTCTTAACAACACCTTAAAGTACCGTACGTAAACTTAAAACTCCATAATACACCTAATGAATTCGTCCGAGTCCTTTGAACATCGTACCACAATTTAAGACATCTTACGACCCTGTATGCCATATTAACCCCTTGAAAAGCACGTTAGTATAACTTAAAACGCCTTAAAACTCCTAAGAACACCTTACAACACCGTACGAAACCCTAAAACAACATAATCAACCTAATGAATTCCTCGGAGTCATTTAAACATCGTACGACAACTTAGAATATCTTACGCCACTGTATGCCACATTAGCAACTTTAAAATCGTGTTAGTATAATGTACAACACCTCACAGCTCCTAACAACACTTTAAAGTACCGTACGTAAACTTAAAACTCCATAATACACCTAATGAATTCGTCCGAGTCTTTTGAACATCGTACGACCGCTTAGGACATCTTACGACTCTGTATGCACATTAGCACCATGTAAAGCATGTTAGTACAACTTAGGACGCCGTAAAACACCTAAGAATACCTTAGAACACCGTACGAATCCTTAAAACTCCATAATAAACCTAATGAATTCCTCGGAGTCATTGAAACATCGTACGACAACTTAGAATATCTTACGGCTCTGTATGCCACATTAGCAACTTTAAAATCGTGTTGGTATAATGTACAACACCTCACAGCTCCTAACAACACCTTAAAGTACCGTACGTAAACTTAAAACTCCAAAATACACCTAATGAATTCGTCCGAGTTCTTTGAACATCGTACGACAACTTAGGACATCTTACGACTCTGTATGCATATTAGCACCATGTAAAGCACATTAGCAACTTTAAAATCGTGTTGATATAATGTACAACACCTCACAGCTCCTAACAACACCTTAAAGTACCGTACGTAAACTTAAAACTCCATAATACACCTACTGAATTCGTCCGAGTCCTTTGAACATCGTACCACCGCTTAGGACATCTTACGACTCTGTATGCACATTAGCACCATGTAAAGCATGTTAGTACAACTTAGGACGCCTTGAAACTCCTAAGAACACCTTATAACACCGTACGGAACCTTAAAACTCCATAATAAACCTAATGAATTCCTCGGAGTCATTTAAACATCGTACGACAACTTAGAATATCTTACGGCTCTGTATGCCACATTATCAACTTTAAAATCGTGTTGGTATAATATACAACACCTCACAGCTCTTAACAACACCTTAAAGTACCGTACGTAAACTTAAAACTCCATAATACACCTAATGAATTCGTCTGAGTCCTTTGAACATCGTACCACAATTTAAGACATCTTACGACCCTGTATGCCATATTAACCCCTTGAAAAGCTCGTTAGTACAACTTAAGACGCCTTAAAACTCCTAAGAACACCTTACAACACCGTACGAAACCTTAAAACTTCATAATAAACCTAATGAATTCCTCGGAGTCATTTAAACATCGTACGACAACTTAGAATATCTTACGGCTCTGTATGCCACATTAGCAACTTTAAAATCGTGTTGGTATAATGTACAACACCTCACAGCTCCTAACAACACCTTAAAGTACCGTACGTAAACTTAAAACTCCAAAATACACCTAATGAATTCGTCCGAGTTCTTTGAACATCGTACGACAACTTAGGACATCTTACGACTCTGTATGCATATTAGCACCATGTAAAGCACATTAGCAACTTTAAAATCGTGTTGATATAATGTACAACACCTCACAGCTCCTAACAACACCTTAAAGTACCGTACGTAAACTTAAAACTCCATAATACACCTAATGAATTCGTCCGAGTCCTTTGAACATCGTACCACCGCTTAGGACATCTTACGACTCTGTATGCACATTAGCACCATGTAAAGCATGTTAGTACAACTTAGGACGCCTTAAAACTCCTAAGAACACCTTACAACACCGTACGAAACCTTAAAACTCCATATTAAACCTAATGAATTCCTCGGAGTCATTTAAACATCGTACGACAACTTAGAATATCTTACGGCTCTGTATGCCACATTATCAACTTTAAAATCGTGTTGGTATAATGTACAACACCTCACAGCTCTTAACAACACCTTAAAGTACCGTACGTAAACTTAAAACTCCATAATACACCTAATGAATTCGTCCGAGTCCTTTGAACATCGTACCACAATTTAAGACATCTTACGACCCTGTATGCCATATTAACCCCTTGAAAAGCACGTTAGTATAACTTAAAACGCCTTAAAACTCCTAAGAACACCTTACAACACCGTACGAAACCCTAAAACAACATAATCAACCTAATGAATTCCTCGGAGTCATTTAAACATCGTACGACAACTTAGAATATCTTACGCCACTGTATGCCACATTAGCAACTTTAAAATCGTGTTAGTATAATGTACAACACCTCACAGCTCCTAACAACACTTTAAAGTACCGTACGTAAACTTAAAACTCCATAATACACCTAATGAATTCGTCCGAGTCTTTTGAACATCGTACGACCGCTTAGGACATCTTACGACTCTGTATGCACATTAGCACCATGTAAAGCATGTTAGTACAACTTAGGACGCCGTAAAACACCTAAGAATACCTTAGAACACCGTACGAATCCTTAAAACTCCATAATAAACCTAATGAATTCCTCGGAGTCATTGAAACATCGTACGACAACTTAGAATATCTTACGGCTCTGTATGCCACATTAGCAACTTTAAAATCGTGTTGGTATAATGTACAACACCTCACAGCTCCTAACAACACCTTAAAGTACCGTACGTAAACTTAAAACTCCAAAATACACCTAATGATTTCGTCCGAGTTCTTTGAACATCGTACGACAACTTAGGACATCTTACGACTCTGTATGCATATTAGCACCATGTAAAGCACATTAGCAACTTTAAAATCGTGTTGATATAATGTACAACACCTCACAGCTCCTAACAACACCTTAAAGTACCGTACGTAAACTTAAAACTCCATAATACACCTACTGAATTCGTCCGAGTCCTTTGAACATCGTACCACCGCTTAGGACATCTTACGACTCTGTATGCACATTAGCACCATGTAAAGCATGTTAGTACAACTTAGGACGCCATGAAACTCCTAAGAACACCTTATAACACCGTACGGAACCTTAAAACTCCATAATAAACCTAATGAATTCCTCGGAGTCATTTAAACATCGTACGACAACTTAGAATATCTTACGGCTCTGTATGCCACATTATCAACTTTAAAATCGTGTTGGTATAATATACAACACCTCACAGCTCTTAACAACACCTTAAAGTACCGTACGTAAACTTAAAACTCCATAATACACCTAATGAATTCGTCCGAGTCCTTTGAACATCGTACCACAATTTAAGACATCTTACGACCCTGTATGCCATATTAACCCCTTGAAAAGCTCGTTAGTACAACTTAAGACGCCTTAAAACTCCTAAGAACACCTTACAACACCGTACGAAACCTTAAAACTACATAATAAACCTAATGAATTCCTCGGAGTCATTTAAACATCGTACGACAACTTAGAATATCTTACGGCTCTGTATGCCACATTAGCAACTTTAAAATCGTGTTGGTATAATGTACAACACCTCACAGCTCCTAACAACACCTTAAAGTACCGTACGTAAACTTAAAACTCCATAATACACCTAATGAATTCGTCCGAGTCTTTTGAACATCGTACGACCGCTTAGGACATCTTACGACTCTGTATGCACATTAGCACCATGTAAAGCATGTTAGTACAACTTAGGACGCCGTAAAACACCTAAGAATACCTTAGAACATCGTACGAATCCTTAAAACTCCATAATAAACCTAATGAATTCCTCGGAGTCATTTAAACATCGTACGACAACTTAGAATATCTTACGGCTCTGTATGCCACATTAGCAACTTTAAAATCGTGTTGGTATAATGTACAACACCTCACAGCTCCTAACAACACCTTAAAGTACCGTACTTAAACTTAAAACTCCATAATACACCTAATGAATTCGTCCGAGTCTTTTGAACATCGTACAACCGCTTAGGACATCTTACGACTCTGTATGCACATTAGCACCATGTAAAGCATGTTAGTACAACTTAGGACGCCTTAAAACACCTAAGAATACCTTAGAACACCGTACGAATCCTTAAAACTCCATAATAAACCTAATGAATTCCTCGGAGTCATTGAAACATCGTACGACAACTTAGAATATCTTACGGCTCTGTATGCCACATTAGCAACTTTAAAATCGTGTTGGTATAATGTACAACACCTCACAGCTCCTAACAACACCTTAAAGTACCGTACGTAAACTTAAAACTCCAAAATACACCTAATGAATTCGTCCGAGTTCTTTGAACATCGTACGACAACTTAGGACATCTTACGACTCTGTATGCATATTAGCACCATGTAAAGCACATTAGCAACTTTAAAATCGTGTTGATATAATGTACAACACCTCACAGCTCCTAACAACACCTTAAAGTACCGTACGTAAACTTAAAACTCCATAATACACCTACTGAATTCGTCCGAGTCCTTTGAACATCGTACCACCGCTTAGGACATCTTACGACTCTGTATGCACATTAGCACCATGTAAAGCATGTTAGTACAACTTAGGACGCCTTGAAACTCCTAAGAACACCTTATAACACCGTACGGAACCTTAAAACTCCATAATAAACCTAATGAATTCCTCGGAGTCATTTAAACATCGTACGACAACTTAGAATATCTTACGGCTCTGTATGCCACATTATCAACTTTAAAATCGTGTTGGTATAATATACAACACCTCACAGCTCTTAACAACACCTTAAAGTACCGTACGTAAACTTAAAACTCCATAATACACCTAATGAATTCGTCTGAGTCCTTTGAACATCGTACCACAATTTAAGACATCTTACGACCCTGTATGCCATATTAACCCCTTGAAAAGCTCGTTAGTACAACTTAAGACGCCTTAAAACTCCTAAGAACACCTTACAACACCGTACGAAACCTTAAAACTTCATAATAAACCTAATGAATTCCTCGGAGTCATTTAAACATCGTACGACAACTTAGAATATCTTACGGCTCTGTATGCCACATTAGCAACTTTAAAATCGTGTTGGTATAATGTACAACACCTCACAGCTCCTAACAACACCTTAAAGTACCGTACGTAAACTTAAAACTCCAAAATACACCTAATGAATTCGTCCGAGTTCTTTGAACATCGTACGACAACTTAGGACATCTTACGACTCTGTATGCATATTAGCACCATGTAAAGCACATTAGCAACTTTAAAATCATGTTGATATAATGTACAACACCTCACAGCTCCTAACAACACCTTAAAGTACCGTACGTAAACTTAAAACTCCATAATACACCTAATGAATTCGTCCGAGTCCTTTGAACATCGTACCACCGCTTAGGACATCTTACGACTCTGTATGCACATTAGCACCATGTAAAGCATGTTAGTACAACTTAGGACGCCTTAAAACTCCTAAGAACACCTTACAACACCGTACGAAACCTTAAAACTCCATATTAAACCTAATGAATTCCTCGGAGTCATTTAAACATCGTACGACAACTTAGAATATCTTACGGCTCTGTATGCCACATTATCAACTTTAAAATCGTGTTGGTATAATGTACAACACCTCACAGCTCTTAACAACACCTTAAAGTACCGTACGTAAACTTAAAACTCCATAATACACCTAATGAATTCGTCCGAGTCCTTTGAATATCGTACCACAATTTAAGACATCTTACGACCCTGTATGCCATATTAACCCCTTGAAAAGCACGTTAGTATAACTTAAAACGCCTTAAAACTCCTAAGAACACCTTACAACACCGTACGAAACCCTAAAACAACATAATCAACCTAATGAATTCCTCGGAGTCATTTAAACATCGTACGACAACTTAGAATATCTTACGCCACTGTATGCCACATTAGCAACTTTAAAATCGTGTTAGTATAATGTACAACACCTCACAGCTCCTAACAACACTTTAAAGTACCGTACGTAAACTTAAAACTCCATAATACACCTAATGAATTCGTCCGAGTCTTTTGAACATCGTACGACCGCTTAGGACATCTTACGACTCTGTATGCACATTAGCACCATGTAAAGCATGTTAGTACAACTTAGGACGCCGTAAAACACCTAAGAATACCTTAGAACACCGTACGAATCCTTAAAACTCCATAATAAACCTAATGAATTCCTCGGAGTCATTGAAACATCGTACGACAACTTAGAATATCTTACGGCTCTGTATGCCACATTAGCAACTTTAAAATCGTGTTGGTATAATGTACAACACCTCACAGCTCCTAACAACACCTTAAAGTACCGTACGTAAACTTAAAACTCCAAAATACACCTAATGAATTCGTCCGAGTTCTTTGAACATCGTACGACAACTTAGGACATCTTACGACTCTGTATGCATATTAGCACCATGTAAAGCACATTAGCAACTTTAAAATCGTGTTGATATAATGTACAACACCTCACAGCTCCTAACAACACCTTAAAGTACCGTACGTAAACTTAAAACTCCATAATACACCTACTGAATTCGTCCGAGTCCTTTGAACATCGTACCACCGCTTAGGACATCTTACGACTCTGTATGCACATTAGCACCATGTAAAGCATGTTAGTACAACTTAGGACGCCTTGAAACTCCTAAGAACACCTTATAACACCGTACGGAACCTTAAAACTCCATAATAAACCTAATGAATTCCTCGGAGTCATTTAAATATCGTACGACAACTTAGAATATCTTACGGCTCTGTATGCCACATTATCAACTTTAAAATCGTGTTGGTATAATATACAACACCTCACAGCTCTTAACAACACCTTAAAGTACCGTACGTAAACTTAAAACTCCATAATACACCTAATGAATTCGTCCGAGTCCTTTGAACATCGTACCACAATTTAAGACATCTTACGACCCTGTATGCCATATTAACCCCTTGAAAAGCTCGTTAGTACAACTTAAGACGCCTTAAAACTCCTAAGAACACCTTACAACACCGTACGAAACCTTAAAACTACATAATAAACCTAATGAATTCCTCGGAGTCATTTAAACATCGTACGACAACTTAGAATATCTTACGGCTCTGTATGCCACATTAGCAACTTTAAAATCGTGTTGGTATAATGTACAACACCTCACAGCTCCTAACAACACCTTAAAGTACCGTACGTAAACTTAAAACTCCATAATACACCTAATGAATTCGTCCGAGTCTTTTGAACATCGTACGACCGCTTAGGACATCTTACGACTCTGTATGCACATTAGCACCATGTAAAGCATGTTAGTACAACTTAGGACGCCGTAAAACACCTAAGAATACCTTAGAACACCGTACGAATCCTTAAAACTCCATAATAAACCTAATGAATTCCTCGGAGTCATTTAAACATCGTACGACAACTTAGAATATCTTACGGCTCTGTATGCCACATTAGCAACTTTAAAATCGTGTTGGTATAATGTACAACACCTCACAGCTCCTAACAACACCTTAAAGTACCGTACTTAAACTTAAAACTCCATAATACACCTAATGAATTCGTCCGAGTCTTTTGAACATCGTACAACCGCTTAGGACATCTTACGACTCTGTATGCACATTAGCACCATGTAAAGCATGTTAGTACAACTTAGGACGCCTTAAAACACCTAAGAATACCTTAGAACACCGTACGAATCCTTAAAACTCCATAATAAACCTAATGAATTCCTCGGAGTCATTGAAACATCGTACGACAACTTAGAATATCTTACGGCTCTGTATGCCACATTAGCAACTTTAAAATCGTGTTGGTATAATGTACAACACCTCACAGCTCCTAACAACACCTTAAAGTACCGTACGTAAACTTAAAACTCCAAAATACACCTAATGAATTCGTCCGAGTTCTTTGAACATCGTACGACAACTTAGGACATCTTACGACTCTGTACGCATATTAGCACCATGTAAAACACATTAGCAACTTTAAAATCGTGTTGATATAATGTACAACACCTCACAGCTCCTAACAACACCTTAAAGTACCGTACGTAAACTTAAAACTCCATAATACACCTACTGAATTCGTCCGAGTCCTTTGAACATCGTACCACCGCTTAGGACATCTTACGACTCTGTATGCACATTAGCACCATGTAAAGCATGTTAGTACAACTTAGGACGCCTTGAAACTCCTAAGAACACCTTATAACACCGTACGGAACCTTAAAACTCCATAATAAACCTAATGAATTCCTCGGAGTCATTTAAACATCGTACGACAACTTAGAATATCTTACGGCTCTGTATGCCACATTATCAACTTTAAAATCGTGTTGGTATAATATACAACACCTCACAGCTCTTAACAACACCTTAAAGTACCGTACGTAAACTTAAAACTCCATAATACACCTAATGAATTCGTCTGAGTCCTTTGAACATCGTACCACAATTTAAGACATCTTACGACCCTGTATGCCATATTAACCCCTTGAAAAGCTCGTTAGTACAACTTAAGACGCCTTAAAACTCCTAAGAACACCTTACAACACCGTACGAAACCTTAAAACTTCATAATAAACCTAATGAATTCCTCGGAGTCATTTAAACATCGTACGACAACTTATAATATCTTACGCCTTTGTATGCCACATTAGCAACTTTAAAATCGTGTTGGTATAATGTACAACACCTCACAGCTCCTAACAACACCTTAAAGTACCGTACGTAAACTTAAAACTCCAAAATACACCTAATGAATTCGTCCGAGTTCTTTGAACATCGTACGACAACTTAGGACATCTTACGACTCTGTATGCATATTAGCACCATGTAAAGCACATTAGCAACTTTAAAATCGTGTTGATATAATGTACAACACCTCACAGCTCCTAACAACACCTTAAAGTACCGTACGTAAACTTAAAACTCCATAATACACCTACTGAATTCGTCCGAGTCCTTTGAACATCGTACCACCGCTTAGGACATCTTACGACTCTGTATGCACATTAGCACCATGTAAAGCATGTTAGTACAACTTAGGACGCCTTGAAACTCCTAAGAACACCTTATAACACCGTACGGAACCTTAAAACTCCATAATAAACCTAATGAATTCCTCGGAGTCATTTAAACATCGTACGACAACTTAGAATATCTTACGGCTCTGTATGCCACATTATCAACTTTAAAATCGTGTTGGTATAATATACAACACCTCACAGCTCTTAACAACACCTTAAAGTACCGTACGTAAACTTAAAACTCCATAATACACCTAATGAATTCGTCTGAGTCCTTTGAACATCGTACCACAATTTAAGACATCTTACGACCCTGTATGCCATATTAACCCCTTGAAAAGCTCGTTAGTACAACTTAAGACGCCTTAAAACTCCTAAGAACACCTTACAACACCGTACGAAACCTTAAAACTACATAATAAACCTAATGAATTCCTCGGAGTCATTTAAACATCGTACGACAACTTAGAATATCTTACGGCTCTGTATGCCACATTAGCAACTTTAAAATCGTGTTGGTATAATGTACAACACCTCACAGCTCCTAACAACACCTTAAAGTACCGTACGTAAACTTAAAACTCCATAATACACCTAATGAATTCGTCCGAGTCTTTTGAACATCGTACGACCGCTTAGGACATCTTACGACTCTGTATGCACATTAGCACCATGTAAAGCATGTTAGTACAACTTAGGACGCCGTAAAACACCTAAGAATACCTTAGAACACCGTACGAATCCTTAAAACTCCATAATAAACCTAATGAATTCCTCGGAGTCATTTAAACATCGTACGACAACTTAGAATATCTTACGGCTCTGTATGCCACATTAGCAACTTTAAAATCGTGTTGGTATAATGTACAACACCTCACAGCTCCTAACAACACCTTAAAGTACCGTACTTAAACTTAAAACTCCATAATACACCTAATGAATTCGTCCGAGTCTTTTGAACATCGTACAACCGCTTAGGACATCTTACGACTCTGTATGCACATTAGCACCATGTAAAGCATGTTAGTACAACTTAGGACGCCTTAAAACACCTAAGAATACCTTAGAACACCGTACGAATCCTTAAAACTCCATAATAAACCTAATGAATTCCTCGGAGTCATTGAAACATCGTACGACAACTTAGAATATCTTACGGCTCTGTATGCCACATTAGCAACTTTAAAATCGTGTTGGTATAATGTACAACACCTCACAGCTCCTAACAACACCTTAAAGTACCGTACGTAAACTTAAAACTCCAAAATACACCTAATGAATTCGTCCGAGTTCTTTGAACATCGTACGACAACTTAGGACATCTTACGACTCTGTATGCATATTAGCACCATGTAAAACACATTAGCAACTTTAAAATCGTGTTGATATAATGTACAACACCTCACAGCTCCTAACAACACCTTAAAGTACCGTACGTAAACTTAAAACTCCATAATACACCTACTGAATTCGTCCGAGTCCTTTGAACATCGTACCACCGCTTAGGACATCTTACGACTCTGTATGCACATTAGCACCATGTAAAGCATGTTAGTACAACTTAGGACGCCTTGAAACTCCTAAGAACACCTTATAACACCGTACGGAACCTTAAAACTCCATAATAAACCTAATGAATTCCTCGGAGTCATTTAAACATCGTACGACAACTTAGAATATCTTACGGCTCTGTATGCCACATTATCAACTTTAAAATCGTGTTGGTATAATATACAACACCTCACAGCTCTTAACAACACCTTAAAGTACCGTACGTAAACTTAAAACTCCATAATACACCTAATGAATTCGTCTGAGTCCTTTGAACATCGTACCACAATTTAAGACATCTTACGACCCTGTATGCCATATTAACCCCTTGAAAAGCTCGTTAGTACAACTTAAGACGCCTTAAAACTCCTAAGAACACCTTACAACACCGTACGAAACCTTAAAACTTCATAATAAACCTAATGAATTCCTCGGAGTCATTTAAACATCGTACGACAACTTATAATATCTTACGCCTTTGTATGCCACATTAGCAACTTTAAAATCGTGTTGGTATAATGTACAACACCTCACAGCTCCTAACAACACCTTAAAGTACCGTACGTAAACTTAAAACTCCAAAATACACCTAATGAATTCGTCCGAGTTCTTTGAACATCGTACGACAACTTAGGACATCTTACGACTCTGTATGCATATTAGCACCATGTAAAGCACATTAGCAACTTTAAAATCGTGTTGATATAATGTACAACACCTCACAGCTCCTAACAACACCTTAAAGTACCGTACGTAAACTTAAAACTCCATAATACACCTACTGAATTCGTCCGAGTCCTTTGAACATCGTACCACCGCTTAGGACATCTTACGACTCTGTATGCACATTAGCACCATGTAAAGCATGTTAGTACAACTTAGGACGCCTTGAAACTCCTAAGAACACCTTATAACACCGTACGGAACCTTAAAACTCCATAATAAACCTAATGAATTCCTCGGAGTCATTTAAACATCGTACGACAACTTAGAATATCTTACGGCTCTGTATGCCACATTATCAACTTTAAAATCGTGTTGGTATAATATACAACACCTCACAGCTCTTAACAACACCTTAAAGTACCGTACGTAAACTTAAAACTCCATAATACACCTAATGAATTCGTCTGAGTCCTTTGAACATCGTACCACAATTTAAGACATCTTACGACCCTGTATGCCATATTAACCCCTTGAAAAGCTCGTTAGTACAACTTAAGACGCCTTAAAACTCCTAAGAACACCTTACAACACCGTACGAAACCTTAAAACTTCATAATAAACCTAATGAATTCCTCGGAGTCATTTAAACATCGTACGACAACTTATAATATCTTACGCCTTTGTATGCCACATTAGCAACTTTAAAATCGTGTTGGTATAATGTACAACACCTCACAGCTCCTAACAACACCTTAAAGTACCGTACGTAAACTTAAAACTCCAAAATACACCTAATGAATTCGTCCGATTCGTTTGAACATCGTACGACAACTTAGGACATCTTACGACTCTGTACGCATATTAGCACCATGTAAAGCACATTAGCAACTTTAAAATCGTGTTGATATAATGTACAACACCTCACAGCTCCTAACAACACCTTAAAGTACCGTACGTAAACTTAAACCTCCATAATACACCTAATGAATTCGTCCGAGTCCTTTGAACATCGTACCACCGCTTAGGACATCTTACGACTCTGTATGCACATTAGCACCATGTAAAGCATGTTAGTACAACTTAGGACGCCTTAAAACTCCTAAGAACACCTTACAACACCGTACGAAACCTTAAAACTCCATAATAAACCTAATGAATTCCTCGGAGTCATTTAAACATCGTACGACAACTTAGAATATCTTACGGCTCTGTATGCCACATTAGCAACTTTAAAATCGTGTTGGTATAATGTACAACAGCTCACAGCTCCTAACAACACCTTAAAGTACCGTACGTAAACTTAAAACTCCATAATACACCTAATGAATTCGTCCGAGTCTTTTGAACATCGTACGACCGCTTAGGACATCTTACGACTCTGTATGCACATTAGCACCATGTAAAGCATGTTAGTACAACTTAGGACGCCGTAAAACACCTAAGAATACCTTAGAACATCGTACGAATCCTTAAAACTCCATAATAAACCTAATGAATTCCTCGGAGTCATTTAAACATCGTACGACAACTTAGAATATCTTACGGCTCTGTATGCCACATTAGCAACTTTAAAATCGTGTTGGTATAATGTACAACAGCTCACAGCTCCTAACAACACCTTAAAGTACCGTACGTAAACTTAAAACTCCATAATACACCTAATGAATTCGTCCGAGTCTTTTGAACATCGTACGACCGCTTAGGACATCTTACGACTCTGTATGCACATTAGCACCATGTAAAGCATGTTAGTACAACTTAGGACGCCGTAAAACACCTAAGAATACCTTAGAACATCGTACGAATCCTTAAAACTCCATAATAAACCTAATGAATTCCTCGGAGTCATTTAAACATCGTACGACAACTTAGAATATCTTACGGCTCTGTATGCCACATTAGCAACTTTAAAATCGTGTTGGTATAATGTACAACACCTCACAGCTCCTAACAACACCTTAAAGTACCGTACTTAAACTTAAAACTCCATAATACACCTAATGAATTCGTCCGAGTCTTTTGAACATCGTACAACCGCTTAGGACATCTTACAACTCTGTATGCACATTAGCACCATGTAAAGCATGTTAGTACAACTTAGGACGCCTTAAAACACCTAAGAATACCTTAGAACACCGTACGAATCCTTAAAACTCCATAATAAACCTAATGAATTCCTCGGAGTCATTGAAACATCGTACGACAACTTAGAATATCTTACGGCTCTGTATGCCACATTAGCAACTTTAAAATCGTGTTGGTATAATGTACAACACCTCATAGCTCCTAACAACACCTTAAAGTACCGTACGTAAACTTAAAACTCCAAAATACACCTAATGAATTCGTCCGAGTTCTTTGAACATCGTACGACAACTTAGGACATCTTACGACTCTGTATGCATATTAGCACCATGTAAAGCACATTAGCAACTTTAAAATCGTGTTGATATAATGTACAACACCTCACAGCTCCTAACAACACCTTAAAGTACCGTACGTAAACTTAAAACTCCATAATACACCTACTGAATTCGTCCGAGTCCTTTGAACATCGTACCACCGCTTAGGACATCTTACGACTCTGTATGCACATTAGCACCATGTAAAGCATGTTAGTACAACTTAGGACGCCTTGAAACTCCTAAGAACACCTTATAACACCGTACGGAACCTTAAAACTCCATAATAAACCTAATGAATTCCTCGGAGTCATTTAAACATCGTACGACAACTTAGAATATCTTACGGCTCTGTATGCCACATTATCAACTTTAAAATCGTGTTGGTATAATATACAACACCTCACAGCTCTTAACAACACCTTAAAGTACCGTACGTAAACTTAAAACTCCATAATACACCTAATGAATTCGTCTGAGTCCTTTGAACATCGTACCACAATTTAAGACATCTTACGACCCTGTATGCCATATTAACCCCTTGAAAAGCTCGTTAGTACAACTTAAGACGCCTTAAAACTCCTAAGAACACCTTACAACACCGTACGAAACCTTAAAACTTCATAATAAACCTAATGAATTCCTCGGAGTCATTTAAACATCGTACGACAACTTATAATATCTTACGCCTTTGTATGCCACATTAGCAACTTTAAAATCGTGTTGGTATAATGTACAACACCTCACAGCTCCTAACAACACCTTAAAGTACCGTACGTAAACTTAAAACTCCATAATACAGTTTCTGGTTATCGTTTGTTCGTGCTCAATTCCTGGGTCCTTGATCCCTCCGTTGTGTAACAATCCTGTGATTGTCTAACCACAATACGAGCATTGTTAGCAATTAGAGGTTATCGAGGTTTAGGGTTGCGCATTGTTTTCTGGTTCATTCTTGATTCCAAGGGTTGTGTTCTGATTGCTTACTGGGTCTGTAATTGATTGCGTCTATTGATATAGATTAGCTAAATTGATACGAATCCCAATAACCTTTCAAGAAGCAGCCTTAGTGAATAAAGATTAGGGTTTGGTGGGTCTGCATGCATGGCTACATCTTCGTTAGCGTCCAAGATTACAAACATTGATGGTCATGTTGCTGTGAAAAGGATCCTGAAGAAGAATAGTAATCATGAGATGGATAGTCTGAATAATGTATCTGATGGGTTACCACCTGTGTCAGATGCGACTGAAAACCCTACTAGGGTTTTTGGGGGTGAAGAACTGGAAGGTAATAAACCTGAACGAAAGAAGGAGGCTGATGCAAATGGACAATCGTTCAAGGATTTACTCATGCAAGAAAAGAAGGTTAACTTCAGGTTTGTTGATTCTACGTCCAATACAGATGGTGTAGACGTCATGTTGACATGTGAATCAGTAAGAAAAGTTCAGGCCAAACTAGGATTTACATTGTATGGGTACTTCTTGGGGGATCGACAATCGTTTCATGCTGTGAAAGCGTTTGCTCATAATAGTTGGAAAAAGTTTGGACTGAAGAAGGTTATGATGAATGCTGATGGATATTTTTTCTTTCAGTTTGATAATTATGATGGGATGATAGGAGCTGTTAAAGGAGGTCCATGGATGGTTATGAGTGCTCCACTTATGCTGCATGAATGGGCACCAGACACAAAGCTGGTTAAGAAAGAGTGCAAGTCGCTACCTGTGTGGGTTAAAATTCATGGGGTTCCGTTAGCTGCTTACACTGATGATGGTCTGAGTGCTTTAATGTCGAAGGTTGGAACACCAAAACAGCTGGATTCATATACTACAACGATGTGCTTGAATGGATGGGGTAGAAGTAGTTATGCTAGGGCAAGTGTGGAGATATCAGCAGACATGGATTTTAAACAGCATCTGAATGTGGGTATCCCATCGTTGGATGGCAAAAAGGTTACAATCAAAAAGGTAGAGGTGGAGTATGAGTGGGCTCCCTATAGATGCTCTCGCTGTAGGGTTTATGGTCATGAAGTGGAGGCTTGTGTGATTATGAATGAAAAGAAAGCAGTGTTGAAGAAGAAAGAAGTGATCATTGATGAGGAGGGTTTTGTGGAGGTATCTCATAAAAAGGCTGCAAAAAAATCTGGGTTTAACGTGCAACAACATCGGCAGAAATTTGAATATAGGCCAGTTCATGGTAAACCTAAGACTGGTGACAATCCTAAGCACGCTGAAAAAGAAAAAATGGGTGAGGTGAATGCATCTACTTCAACAAATCCTTTCAATGTGTTGAGGGATGAGGAAGGGAGTAATGAACAAATTGAGGATGTTGATGGGCAGGATGAGGAGGCTGGTTACCAATATGATGCAGCTTATAATGCATTATTTGGTGGAGAGTTTACTGGGGCAAGCACTCCTGAGACACTGGTTACCAATGGTTAAGCTCGCATGCTGGAATATCAGGGGGTTGAACCGTCCCTTAAAACAGAAAGAGGTTCGATTCTTGCTTAAGGATAATCAAATTAACTTATGTGCCATTTTGGAATCTCATGTGGATGTTAGTAAGGTGGAGATTATGTGTTCTAATATTTCTAATATGTGGAGTTGGTGTTCTAATGCAAGCTCCTGTGTGGGTGGAGTTAAAGGTACTAGAATCATTCTGGGGTGGGATACTAATGCTGTGGATGTTAATGTGTTAATGCATAACGACCAGGTCATTCACTGTCAAATCATGCATAAGTCTACAAAGCGTATGCTATATGGGTCGTTTGTGTATGCAGACAATTACTATGTGGCTAGAAGGAGGCTATGGGGATCGTTAACACTTCACAAGGGTCTGGTTAAAGATCATCCTTGGGCCATTTTAGGTGATTTCAACTCATCGCTTCATCTGGATGATCAACTGGCTGGGTCATCTAAAATCTCTTTAGGTATGAAAGAATTTCGTGACTGTGTTAATGAGATTGAGGTGTTTGATATTAATGCTACTGGTGTGAAGTTTACTTGGACTCAAAAACCTAAGTCTGGGATTGGTATTTTCAAGAAGCTGGATCGTGTTATGGGCAATGCTGGGTTGATTGATATGTTCCCTAATGCGACTGCAATGTTTAAGCCATATGGGCTATCGGACCACAGCCCATGCATCCTAGTGTTGCAGGAAAAGAGTAAACATAAGCCGCAGCCTTTTAAATTCTCGAACCTTTTAACAACTAAACCAGAGTTTCTGGAAATTGTGAAGAAGGGGTGGGAGTGTAATATTAGTGGTGTTGCCCAGTTCAGAATTGCAAGGAGGCTCAAAGACCTTAAAAAACATTTTCGTGCTCTAATGTTTAAGCATGGAAATGTTCATGAGAAGGTGGAGAAGCTAAGAAGCAAGTTGGAGGATATCCAACTGCGTATGGATGGGGACCCTTTTGATTTGTCAATAAGGGATATGGAAGCCAACTGTATCAAGGAGTTTGTGCAGGCAAGTGCAGATGAAGAGAGTTTTGTTAAGCAAAGGGCAAAGGTGACTTGGTTAGCGGAAGGAGATGCTAATACTAAGTACTTCCATAATGTGCTTAAATGCAAGAATAACAGAAAGATGATACACTCGGTAATGAGTTCGGATGGAAGGGATCTTGTAGGGGATTTAATGATCAAGGAATTTGTAACTTTTTACCCGAGTTTCCTGGGTGGTGATCATGATCAGCCGATACTTCCATCGACTGAGCTTTTTTCTACAAGGATGGATAGTAATATAGCTGCTGGTATGATTGAGCAGGTCACTGGAGAGGAAATTAAAAGAGTTATCTTCTCTATGAATGATGACAAAGCGCCGGGTCCTGATGGCTATACATCAGCGTTTTTTAAAAGAGCATGGGATATTGTGGGAGATGAGGTTATTTTGGCTGTTCAAGATTTCTTTATCACGGGTAGACTACTGCAGGAATGGAACCATACCCTAATTGTCTTGATTCCAAAAATTCAGATTCCTAGTCGGGTGACAGATTATAGGCCTATAGCTTGCTGCAATGTTTTGTATAAGTGTATATCGAAGATTATTGCTAATCGAATGAAACAGTTTTTATCATCCATTATTAGTATTAATCAATCAGCTTTCATCCCTGGAAGGCGAATTGCAGACAATATCCTTTTGACGCAGGAACTTATGCACAACTATCATAGGAATGTAGGCCCTCCAAAGTGTGCATTTAAGGTTGATATCCAGAAAGCCTACGACACGGTTAACTGGAAATTTATGGAATTTTGTTTGAAGGGGTTTGGATTTCATAGCAAGATGATTAAATGGATTATGGCTTGTGTAACTTCCACGTCCTACTCCATTTGTATAAATGGAGATGTGCATGGCTACTTCAAAGGGTCTAGAGGTCTTAGACAAGGAGATCCACTATCTCCTTATCTATTTACGATGGTTATGGAAGTTTTAACGCTGTTATTCAGGCAAATGCCTGTGGATAGGTTCAAGTTTCATCCGAAGTGTGAAGAGCAGTGTATTGTTAATCTATGCTTCGCAGATGATCTCTTCATTTTTTCTAGAGGTGATGCGAGTTCTGCTTCATGTATTTTGGAGGTGTTAAAGAGATTTGCAGATCTTTCTGGGCTATTCCCTAGTAACCAGAAAAGCACGGTTTATTTCTGTCATGTTCCACCACATGTGAAGAATGGCATTTTAAGCATCCTTCCATTTGAAGAAGGGAAATTTCCGGTGAAGTACTTAGGGGTGCCATTGATATCGTCCAGGCTTAACAGCAATCATTGCAGAGAGTTAATTAATAGGCTGGAGAATCGAATAACTTGCTGGAATAATAAGTTTCTGTCTTTTGCAGGAAGATTGCAGCTAACTCGGTCTGTGTTATCTTCAATGCATATTTTCTGGGCTACTGCTTTCATGCTTCCAGCTTCCACGGCTAAGGAGATTGAATCTATACTGAAAAGGTTCTTATGGGGAGCAAAGGAGGATAAGAAATGTACATTTAAAGTTTCTTGGAAAAAAGTGTGTCTTCCAAAAATGGAGGGTGGTCTAGGGGTTCGTAGAGTTTCTGACATGAATATGGCTTTAATGGGGGCTCATATTTGGAGGATTTTATCAGATGCAGACTCATTGTGGGTCAAATGGATATGGACTCACAGAATTGGTTCAAGAAACTTTTGGAACTTGAAAAAGCCGGAGAAATGTTCGTGGAGCTGGAGAAATATTTTGAGCTTGCGTGAGGTGTATAAAGGCAAATTTTGGGTTCAAATTGGTGATGGGAGAAACACGAATATATGGTATGATTACTGGGCTGATCAGAGTCCCCTTGCTAGTTTTATCAATACAAGAGCTATTAGAGATGCAAATATGTCTCTTAAGGATTCGGTTGATAAAGTTTATGTGGGTTCATTGTTTCATTGGCCTGAAGATCTTGTAAGAAGTTACCCGTCCTTGATGACTATCTCTATCCCATTTACTGCAAATGATATGGATGTAGTGCAATGGAGAGAGGGTAATGTGCTTTCTGAATTTTCAACATCATTAGCATGGGAGGCTCTTAGAGTTAAGGAGGAGAAGGTGGCGTGGGCAGAAAGTGTTTGGTTCCCTCAATGCATTCCAAAGCATGCGTTTAACATGTGGCTTATCTGTCATGGTAAGTTGATGACTCAAGATAGACTGCGAAGGTGGTACCAATTAGGGGGACGTAATATGAACATGATGTGCTGCGGCTTATGTTTGCATGATGTAGACTCTCATAAACACTTATTTTTTGAATGCTCTTATGCTTCACGGGTCTGGAGGTTGGTGCGTAGTAAAGCAAACATGGCTATTGTGCCTCCGGTTTGGTCGAATATCATGCAGCAGCTTCAAAGGGTTTGTAAAGGTAAGGATATTGGTTCTATAGTTGCTCGGCTGGTCATAGCGGCTACGGCTTATTATATCTGGCAGGAAAGAAATAGAAGACTGTTTAATGAAAATCCAAGACCACCAGAGGAGCTAGGCAAAGCAATCATCAATACAGTTAGATGCAAAGTGATGAGCGTGCGGATCAAGAATGTGGATAGGATGGGTCATATGTTAGAGACATTGAAGCATATGGACTATGGTGACTAATGTTTAAATGTGTTTTCATTGATACATTGTCTAGTATTAGCTAGAAGGTAGTGGTGTGATGGGAGTAGTTGTGGTTTTTTGTTTTAGTCTTGTACATTGATATACAGTTTTGGGCATGTCCAAGACTGAACTAGTGTGGACTTACTGCACTACTTGGGTTTATTTTTAATAGAATCACCAGGGTAAAACCCTTTACCCAAAAAAAAACTCCATAATACACCTAATGAATTCGTCCGAGTCTTTTGAACATCGTACGACCGCTTAGGACATCTTACGACTCTGTATGCACATTAGCACCATGTAAAGCATGTTAGTACAACTTAGGACGCCGTAAAACACCTAAGAATACCTTAGAACATCGTACGAATCCTTAAAACTCCATAATAAACCTAATGAATTCCTCGGAGTCATTTAAACATCGTACGACAACTTAGAATATCTTACGGCTCTGTATGCCACATTAGCAACTTTAAAATCGTGTTGGTATAATGTACAACACCTCACAGCTCCTAACAACACCTTAAAGTACCGTACTTAAACTTAAAACTCCATAATACACCTAATGAATTCGTCCGAGTCTTTTGAACATCGTACAACCGCTTAGGACATCTTACGACTCTGTATGCACATTAGCACCATGTAAAGCATGTTAGTACAACTTAGGACGCCTTAAAACACCTAAGAATACCTTAGAACACCGTACGAATCCTTAAAACTCCATAATAAACCTAATGAATTCCTCGGAGTCATTGAAACATCGTACGACAACTTAGAATATCTTACGGCTCTGTATGCCACATTAGCAACTTTAAAATCGTGTTGGTATAATGTACAACACCTCACAGCTCCTAACAACACCTTAAAGTACCGTACGTAAACTTAAAACTCCAAAATACACCTAATGAATTTGTCCGAGTTCTTTGAACATCGTACGACAACTTAGGACATCTTACGACTCTGTATGCATATTAGCACCATGTAAAGCACATTAGCAACTTTAAAATCGTGTTGATATAATGTACAACACCTCACAGCTCCTAACAACACCTTAAAGTACCGTACGTAAACTTAAAACTCCATAATACACCTACTGAATTCGTCCGAGTCCTTTGAACATCGTACCACCGCTTAGGACATCTTACGACTCTGTATGCACATTAGCACCATGTAAAGCATGTTAGTACAACTTAGGACGCCTTGAAACTCCTAAGAACACCTTATAACACCGTACGGAACCTTAAAACTCCATAATAAACCTAATGAATTCCTCGGAGTCATTTAAACATCGTACGACAACTTAGAATATCTTACGGCTCTGTATGCCACATTATCAACTTTAAAATCGTGTTGGTATAATATACAACACCTCACAGCTCTTAACAACACCTTAAAGTACCGTACGTAAACTTAAAACTCCATAATACACCTAATGAATTCGTCTGAGTCCTTTGAACATCGTACCACAATTTAAGACATCTTACGACCCTGTATGCCATATTAACCCCTTGAAAAGCTCGTTAGTACAACTTAAGACGCCTTAAAACTCCTAAGAACACCTTACAACACCGTACGAAACCTTAAAACTTCATAATAAACCTAATGAATTCCTCGGAGTCATTTAAACATCGTACGACAACTTATAATATCTTACGCCTTTGTATGCCACATTAGCAACTTTAAAATCGTGTTGGTATAATGTACAACACCTCACAGCTCCTAACAACACCTTAAAGTACCGTACGTAAACTTAAAACTCCAAAATACACCTAATGAATTCGTCCGATTCGTTTGAACATCGTACGACAACTTAGGACATCTTACGACTCTGTACGCATATTAGCACCATGTAAAGCACATTAGCAACTTTAAAATCGTGTTGATATAATGTACAACACCTCACAGCTCCTAACAACACCTTAAAGTACCGTACGTAAACTTAAACCTCCATAATACACCTAATGAATTCGTCCGAGTCCTTTGAACATCGTACCACCGCTTAGGACATCTTACGACTCTGTATGCACATTAGCACCATGTAAAGCATGTTAGTACAACTTAGGACGCCTTAAAACTCCTAAGAACACCTTACAACACCGTACGAAACCTTAAAACTCCATAATAAACCTAATGAATTCCTCGGAGTCATTTAAACATCGTACGACAACTTAGAATATCTTACGGCTCTGTATGCCACATTATCAACTTTAAAATCGTGTTGGTATAATATACAACACCTCACAGCTCTTAACAACACCTTAAAGTACCGTACGTAAACTTAAAACTCCATAATACACCTAATGAATTCGTCTGAGTCCTTTGAACATCGTACCACAATTTAAGACATCTTACGACCCTGTATGCCATATTAACCCCTTGAAAAGCTCGTTAGTACAACTTAAGACGCCTTAAAACTCCTAAGAACACCTTACAACACCGTACGAAACCTTAAAACTTCATAATAAACCTAATGAATTCCTCGGAGTCATTTAAACATCGTACGACAACTTAGAATATCTTACGGCTCTGTATGCCACATTAGCAACTTTAAAATCGTGTTGGTATAATGTACAACACCTCACAGCTCCTAACAACACCTTAAAGTACCGTACGTAAACTTAAAACTCCAAAATACACCTAATGAATTCGTCCGAGTTCTTTGAACATCGTACGACAACTTAGGACATCTTACGACTCTGTATGCATATTAGCACCATGTAAAGCACATTAGCAACTTTAAAATCGTGTTGATAAAATGTACAACACCTCACAGCTCCTAACAACACCTTAAAGTACCGTACGTAAACTTAAAACTCCATAATACACCTAATGAATTCGTCCGAGTCCTTTGAACATCGTACCACCGCTTAGGACATCTTACGACTCTATATGCACATTAGCACCATGTAAAGCATGTTAGTACAACTTAGGACGCCTTAAAACTCCTAAGAACACCTTACAACACCGTACGAAACCTTAAAACTCCATATTAAACCTAATGAATTCCTCGGAGTCATTTAAACATCGTACGACAACTTAGAATATCTTACGGCTCTGTATGCCACATTAGCAACTTTAAAATCGTGTTGGTATAATGTACAACACCTCACAGCTCCTAACAACACCTTAAAGTACCGTACTTAAACTTAAAACTCCATAATACACCTAATGAATTCGTCCGAGTTCTTTGAACATCGTACGACAACTTAGGACATCTTACGACTCTGTATGCATATTAGCACCATGTAAAGCACATTAGCAACTTTAAAATCGTGTTGATATAATGTACAACACCTCACAGCTCCTAACAACACCTTAAAGTACCGTACGTAAACTTAAAACTCCATAATACACCTATTGAATTCGTCCGAGTCCTTTGAACATCGTACCACCGCTTAGAACATCTTACGACTCTGTATGCACATTAGCACCATGTAAAGCATGTTAGTACAACTTAGGACGCCTTGAAACTCCTAAGAACACCTTATAACACCGTACGGAACCTTAAAACTCCATAATAAACCTAATGAATTCCTCGGAGTCATTTAAACATCGTACGACAACTTAGAATATCTTACGGCTCTGTATGCCACATTATCAACTTTAAAATCGTGTTGGTATAATATACAACACCTCACAGCTCTTAACAACACCTTAAACTACCGTACGTAAACTTAAAACTCCATAATACACCTAATGAATTCGTCTGAGTCCTTTGAACATCGTACCACAATTTAAGACATCTTACGACCCTGTATGCCATATTAACCCCTTGAAAAGCTCGTTAGTACAACTTAAGACGCCTTAAAACTCCTAAGAACACCTTACAACACCGTACGAAACCTTAAAACTTCATAATAAACCTAATGAATTCCTCGGAGTCATTTAAACATCGTACGACAACTTATAATATCTTACGCCTTTGTATGCCACATTAGCAACTTTAAAATCGTGTTGGTATAATGTACAACACCTCACAGCTCCTAACAACACCTTAAAGTACCGTACGTAAACTTAAAACTCCAAAATACACCTAATGAATTCGTCCGATTCGTTTGAACATCGTACGACAACTTAGGACATCTTACGACTCTGTACGCATATTAGCACCATGTAAAGCACATTAGCAACTTTAAAATCGTGTTGATATAATGTACAACACCTCACAGCTCCTAACAACACCTTAAAGTACCGTACGTAAACTTAAACCTCCATAATACACCTAATGAATTCGTCCGAGTCCTTTGAACATCGTACCACCGCTTAGGACATCTTACGACTCTGTATGCACATTAGCACCATGTAAAGCATGTTAGTACAACTTAG
The DNA here is from genome assembly GCA_030867185.1 of Tagetes erecta. Lineage (NCBI taxonomy): Eukaryota > Viridiplantae > Streptophyta > Magnoliopsida > Asterales > Asteraceae > Tagetes > Tagetes erecta. Next base: position 12,812,158 of record CM061497.1, read on the forward strand.
GACGCCTTAAAACTCCTAAGAACACCTTACAACACCGTACGAAACCTTAAAACTCCATAATAAACCTAATGAATTCCTCGGAGTCATTTAAACATCGTACGACAACTTAGAATATCTTACGGCTCTGTATGCCACATTATCAACTTTAAAATCGTGTTGGTATAATATACAACACCTCACAGCTCTTAACAACACCTTAAAGTACCGTACGTAAACTTAAAACTCCATAATACACCTAATGAATTCGTCTGAGTCCTTTGAACATCGTACCACAATTTAAGACATCTTACGACCCTGTATGCCATATTAACCCCTTGAAAAGCTCGTTAGTACAACTTAAGACGCCTTAAAACTCCTAAGAACACCTTACAACACCGTACGAAACCTTAAAACTTCATAATAAACCTAATGAATTCCTCGGAGTCATTTAAACATCGTACGACAACTTAGAATATCTTACGGCTCTGTATGCCACATTAGCAACTTTAAAATCGTGTTGGTATAATGTACAACACCTCACAGCTCCTAACAACACCTTAAAGTACCGTACGTAAACTTAAAACTCCAAAATACACCTAATGAATTCGTCCGAGTTCTTTGAACATCGTACGACAACTTAGGACATCTTACGACTCTGTATGCATATTAGCACCATGTAAAGCACATTAGCAACTTTAAAATCGTGTTGATAAAATGTACAACACCTCACAGCTCCTAACAACACCTTAAAGTACCGTACGTAAACTTAAAACTCCATAATACACCTAATGAATTCGTCCGAGTCCTTTGAACATCGTACCACCGCTTAGGACATCTTACGACTCTATATGCACATTAGCACCATGTAAAGCATGTTAGTACAACTTAGGACGCCTTAAAACTCCTAAGAACACCTTACAACACCGTACGAAACCTTAAAACTCCATATTAAACCTAATGAATTCCTCGGAGTCATTTAAACATCGTACGACAACTTAGAATATCTTACGGCTCTGTATGCCACATTAGCAACTTTAAAATCGTGTTGGTATAATGTACAACACCTCACAGCTCCTAACAACACCTTAAAGTACCGTACTTAAACTTAAAACTCCATAATACACCTAATGAATTCGTCCGAGTTCTTTGAACATCGTACGACAACTTAGGACATCTTACGACTCTGTATGCATATTAGCACCATGTAAAGCACATTAGCAACTTTAAAATCGTGTTGATATAATGTACAACACCTCACAGCTCCTAACAACACCTTAAAGTACCGTACGTAAACTTAAAACTCCATAATACACCTACTGAATTCGTCCGAGTCCTTTGAACATCGTACCACCGCTTAGAACATCTTACGACTCTGTATGCACATTAGCACCATGTAAAGCATGTTAGTACAACTTAGGACGCCTTGAAACTCCTAAGAACACCTTATAACACCGTACGGAACCTTAAAACTCCATAATAAACCTAATGAATTCCTCGGAGTCATTTAAACATCGTACGACAACTTAGAATATCTTACGGCTCTGTATGCCACATTATCAACTTTAAAATCGTGTTGGTATAATATACAACACCTCACAGCTCTTAACAACACCTTAAAGTACCGTACGTAAACTTAAAACTCCATAATACACCTAATGAATTCGTCTGAGTCCTTTGAACATCGTACCACAATTTAAGACATCTTACGACCCTGTATGCCATATTAACCCCTTGAAAAGCTCGTTAGTACAACTTAAGACGCCTTAAAACTCCTAAGAACACCTTACAACACCGTACGAAACCTTAAAACTTCATAATAAACCTAATGAATTCCTCGGAGTCATTTAAACATCGTACGACAACTTATAATATCTTACGCCTTTGTATGCCACATTAGCAACTTTAAAATCGTGTTGGTATAATGTACAACACCTCACAGCTCCTAACAACACCTTAAAGTACCGTACGTAAACTTAAAACTCCAAAATACACCTAATGAATTCGTCCGATTCGTTTGAACATCGTACGACAACTTAGGACATCTTACGACTCTGTACGCATATTAGCACCATGTAAAGCACATTAGCAACTTTAAAATCGTGTTGATATAATGTACAACACCTCACAGCTCCTAACAACACCTTAAAGTACCGTACGTAAACTTAAACCTCCATAATACACCTAATGAATTCGTCCGAGTCCTTTGAACATCGTACCACCGCTTAGGACATCTTACGACTCTGTATGCACATTAGCACCATGTAAAGCATGTTAGTACAACTTAGGACGCCTTAAAACTCCTAAGAACACCTTACAACACCGTACGAAACCTTAAAACTCCATAATAAACCTAATGAATTCCTCGGAGTCATTTAAACATCGTACGACAACTTAGAATATCTTACGGCTCTGTATGCCACATTATCAACTTTAAAATCGTGTTGGTATAATATACAACACCTCACAGCTCTTAACAACACCTTAAAGTACCGTACGTAAACTTAAAACTCCATAATACACCTAATGAATTCGTCTGAGTCCTTTGAACATCGTACCACAATTTAAGACATCTTACGACCCTGTATGCCATATTAACCCCTTGAAAAGCTCGTTAGTACAACTTAAGACGCCTTAAAACTCCTAAGAACACCTTACAACACCGTACGAAACCTTAAAACTTCATAATAAACCTAATGAATTCCTCGGAGTCATTTAAACATCGTACGACAACTTAGAATATCTTACGGCTCTGTATGCCACATTAGCAACTTTAAAATCGTGTTGGTATAATGTACAACACCTCACAGCTCCTAACAACACCTTAAAGTACCGTACGGAAAAACTTAAAACTCCAAAATACACCTAATGAATTCGTCCGAGTTCTTTGAACATCGTACGACAACTTAGGACATCTTACGACTCTGTATGCATATTAGCACCATGTAAAGCACATTAGCAACTTTAAAATCGTGTTGATAAAATGTACAACACCTCACAGCTCCTAACAACACCTTAAAGTACCGTACGTAAACTTAAAACTCCATAATACACCTAATGAATTCGTCCGAGTCCTTTGAACATCGTACCACCGCTTAGGACATCTTACGACTCTATATGCACATTAGCACCATGTAAAGCATGTTAGTACAACTTAGGACGCCTTAAAACTCCTAAGAACACCTTACAACACCGTACGAAACCTTAAAACTCCATATTAAACCTAATGAATTCCTCGGAGTCATTTAAACATCGTACGACAACTTAGAATATCTTACGGCTCTGTATGCCACATTAGCAACTTTAAAATCGTGTTGGTATAATGTACAACACCTCACAGCTCCTAACAACACCTTAAAGTACCGTACTTAAACTTAAAACTCCATAATACACCTAATGAATTCGTCCGAGTTCTTTGAACATCGTACGACAACTTAGGACATCTTACGACTCTGTATGCATATTAGCACCATGTAAAGCACATTAGCAACTTTAAAATCGTGTTGATATAATGTACAACACCTCACAGCTCCTAACAACACCTTAAAGTACCGTACGTAAACTTAAAACTCCATAATACACCTACTGAATTCGTCCGAGTCCTTTGAACATCGTACCACCGCTTAGAACATCTTACGACTCTGTATGCACATTAGCACCATGTAAAGCATGTTAGTACAACTTAGGACGCCTTGAAACTCCTAAGAACACCTTATAACACCGTACGGAACCTTAAAACTCCATAATAAACCTAATGAATTCCTCGGAGTCATTTAAACATCGTACGACAACTTAGAATATCTTACGGCTCTGTATGCCACATTATCAACTTTAAAATCGTGTTGGTATAATATACAACACCTCACAGCTCTTAACAACACCTTAAAGTACCGTACGTAAACTTAAAACTCCATAATACACCTAATGAATTCGTCTGAGTCCTTTGAACATCGTACCACAATTTAAGACATCTTACGACCCTGTATGCCATATTAACCCCTTGAAAAGCTCGTTAGTACAACTTAAGACGCCTTAAAACTCCTAAGAACACCTTACAACACCGTACGAAACCTTAAAACTTCATAATAAACCTAATGAATTCCTCGGAGTCATTTAAACATCGTACGACAACTTATAATATCTTACGCCTTTGTATGCCACATTAGCAACTTTAAAATCGTGTTGGTATAATGTACAACACCTCACAGCTCCTAACAACACCTTAAAGTACCGTACGTAAACTTAAAACTCCAAAATACACCTAATGAATTCGTCCGATTCGTTTGAACATCGTACGACAACTTAGGACATCTTACGACTCTGTACGCATATTAGCACCATGTAAAGCACATTAGCAACTTTAAAATCGTGTTGATATAATGTACAACACCTCACAGCTCCTAACAACACCTTAAAGTACCGTACGTAAACTTAAACCTCCATAATACACCTACTGAATTCGTCCGAGTCCTTTGAACATCGTACCACCGCTTAGAACATCTTACGACTCTGTATGCACATTAGCACCATGTAAAGCATGTTAGTACAACTTAGGACGCCTTGAAACTCCTAAGAACACCTTATAACACCGTACGGAACCTTAAAACTCCATAATAAACCTAATGAATTCCTCGGAGTCATTTAAACATCGTACGACAACTTAGAATATCTTACGGCTCTGTATGCCACATTATCAACTTTAAAATCGTGTTGGTATAATATACAACACCTCACAGCTCTTAACAACACCTTAAAGTACCGTACGTAAACTTAAAACTCCATAATACACCTAATGAATTCGTCTGAGTCCTTTGAACATCGTACCACAATTTAAGACATCTTACGACCCTGTATGCCATATTAACCCCTTGAAAAGCTCGTTAGTACAACTTAAGACGCCTTAAAACTCCTAAGAACACCTTACAACACCGTACGAAACCTTAAAACTTCATAATAAACCTAATGAATTCCTCGGAGTCATTTAAACATCGTACGACAACTTATAATATCTTACGCCTTTGTATGCCACATTAGCAACTTTAAAATCGTGTTGGTATAATGTACAACACCTCACAGCTCCTAACAACACCTTAAAGTACCGTACGTAAACTTAAAACTCCAAAATACACCTAATGAATTCGTCCGATTCGTTTGAACATCGTACGACAACTTAGGACATCTTACGACTCTGTACGCATATTAGCACCATGTAAAGCACATTAGCAACTTTAAAATCGTGTTGATATAATGTACAACACCTCACAGCTCCTAACAACACCTTAAAGTACCGTACGTAAACTTAAACCTCCATAATACACCTAATGAATTCGTCCGAGTCCTTTGAACATCGTACCACCGCTTAGGACATCTTACGACTCTGTATGCACATTAGCACCATGTAAAGCATGTTAGTACAACTTAGGACGCCTTAAAACTCCTAAGAACACCTTACAACACCGTACGAAACCTTAAAACTCCATAATAAACCTAATGAATTCCTCGGAGTCATTTAAACATCGTACGACAACTTAGAATATCTTACGGCTCTGTATGCCACATTATCAACTTTAAAATCGTGTTGGTATAATATACAACACCTCACAGCTCTTAACAACACCTTAAAGTACCGTACGTAAACTTAAAACTCCATAATACACCTAATGAATTCGTCTGAGTCCTTTGAACATCGTACCACAATTTAAGACATCTTACGACCCTGTATGCCATATTAACCCCTTGAAAAGCTCGTTAGTACAACTTAAGACGCCTTAAAACTCCTAAGAACACCTTACAACACCGTACGAAACCTTAAAACTTCATAATAAACCTAATGAATTCCTCGGAGTCATTTAAACATCGTACGACAACTTAGAATATCTTACGGCTCTGTATGCCACATTAGCAACTTTAAAATCGTGTTGGTATAATGTACAACACCTCACAGCTCCTAACAACACCTTAAAGTACCGTACGGAAAAACTTAAAACTCCAAAATACACCTAATGAATTCGTCCGAGTTCTTTGAACATCGTACGACAACTTAGGACATCTTACGACTCTGTATGCATATTAGCACCATGTAAAGCACATTAGCAACTTTAAAATCGTGTTGATAAAATGTACAACACCTCACAGCTCCTAACAACACCTTAAAGTACCGTACGTAAACTTAAAACTCCATAATACACCTAATGAATTCGTCCGAGTCCTTTGAACATCGTACCACCGCTTAGGACATCTTACGACTCTATATGCACATTAGCACCATGTAAAGCATGTTAGTACAACTTAGGACGCCTTAAAACTCCTAAGAACACCTTACAACACCGTACGAAACCTTAAAACTCCATATTAAACCTAATGAATTCCTCGGAGTCATTTAAACATCGTACGACAACTTAGAATATCTTACGGCTCTGTATGCCACATTAGCAACTTTAAAATCGTGTTGGTATAATGTACAACACCTCACAGCTCCTAACAACACCTTAAAGTACCGTACTTAAACTTAAAACTCCATAATACACCTAATGAATTCGTCCGAGTTCTTTGAACATCGTACGACAACTTAGGACATCTTACGACTCTGTATGCATATTAGCACCATGTAAAGCACATTAGCAACTTTAAAATCGTGTTGATATAATGTACAACACCTCACAGCTCCTAACAACACCTTAAAGTACCGTACGTAAACTTAAAACTCCATAATACACCTACTGAATTCGTCCGAGTCCTTTGAACATCGTACCACCGCTTAGAACATCTTACGACTCTGTATGCACATTAGCACCATGTAAAGCATGTTAGTACAACTTAGGACGCCTTGAAACTCCTAAGAACACCTTATAACACCGTACGGAACCTTAAAACTCCATAATAAACCTAATGAATTCCTCGGAGTCATTTAAACATCGTACGACAACTTAGAATATCTTACGGCTCTGTATGCCACATTATCAACTTTAAAATCGTGTTGGTATAATATACAACACCTCACAGCTCTTAACAACACCTTAAAGTACCGTACGTAAACTTAAAACTCCATAATACACCTAATGAATTCGTCTGAGTCCTTTGAACATCGTACCACAATTTAAGACATCTTACGACCCTGTATGCCATATTAACCCCTTGAAAAGCTCGTTAGTACAACTTAAGACGCCTTAAAACTCCTAAGAACACCTTACAACACCGTACGAAACCTTAAAACTTCATAATAAACCTAATGAATTCCTCGGAGTCATTTAAACATCGTACGACAACTTATAATATCTTACGCCTTTGTATGCCACATTAGCAACTTTAAAATCGTGTTGGTATAATGTACAACACCTCACAGCTCCTAACAACACCTTAAAGTACCGTACGTAAACTTAAAACTCCAAAATACACCTAATGAATTCGTCCGATTCGTTTGAACATCGTACGACAACTTAGGACATCTTACGACTCTGTACGCATATTAGCACCATGTAAAGCACATTAGCAACTTTAAAATCGTGTTGATATAATGTACAACACCTCACAGCTCCTAACAACACCTTAAAGTACCGTACGTAAACTTAAACCTCCATAATACACCTAATGAATTCGTCCGAGTCCTTTGAACATCGTACCACCGCTTAGGACATCTTACGACTCTGTATGCACATTAGCACCATGTAAAGCATGTTAGTACAACTTAGGACGCCTTAAAACTCCTAAGAACACCTTACAACACCGTACGAAACCTTAAAACTCCATAATAAACCTAATGAATTCCTCGGAGTCATTTAAACATCGTACGACAACTTAGAATATCTTACGGCTCTGTATGCCACATTATCAACTTTAAAATCGTGTTGGTATAATATACAACACCTCACACCTCTTAACAACACCTTAAAGTACCGTACGTAAACTTAAAACTCCATAATACACCTAATGAATTCGTCTGAGTCCTTTGAACATCGTACCACAATTTAAGACATCTTACGACCCTGTATGCCATATTAACCCCTTGAAAAGCTCGTTAGTACAACTTAAGACGCCTTAAAACTCCTAAGAACACCTTACAACACCGTACGAAACCTTAAAACTTCATAATAAACCTAATGAATTCCTCGGAGTCATTTAAACATCGTACGACAACTTAGAATATCTTACGGCTCTGTATGCCACATTAGCAACTTTAAAATCGTGTTGGTATAATGTACAACACCTCACAGCTCCTAACAACACCTTAAAGTACCGTACGTAAACTTAAAACTCCAAAATACACCTAATGAATTCGTCCGATTCGTTTGAACATCGTACGACAACTTAGGACATCTTACGACTCTGTACGCATATTAGCACCATGTAAAGCACATTAGCAACTTTAAAATTGTGTTGATATAATGTACAACACCTCACAGCTCCTAACAACACCTTAAAGTACCGTACGTAAACTTAAACCTCCATAATACACCTAATGAATTCGTCCGAGTCCTTTGAACATCGTACCACCGCTTAGGACATCTTACGACTCTGTATGCACATTAGCACCATGTAAAGCATGTTAGTACAACTTAGGACGCCTTAAAACTCCTAAGAACACCTTACAACACCGTACGAAACCTTAAAACTCCATAATAAACCTAATGAATTCCTCGGAGTCATTTAAACATCGTACGACAACTTAGAATATCTTACGGCTCTGTATGCCACATTATCAACTTTAAAATCGTGTTGGTATAATATACAACACCTCACAGCTCTTAACAACACCTTAAAGTACCGTACGTAAACTTAAAACTCCATAATACACCTAATGAATTCGTCTGAGTCCTTTGAACATCGTACCACAATTTAAGACATCTTACGACCCTGTATGCCATATTAACCCCTTGAAAAGCTCGTTAGTACAACTTAAGACGCCTTAAAACTCCTAAGAACACCTTACAACACCGTACGAAACCTTAAAACTTCATAATAAACCTAATGAATTCCTCGGAGTCATTTAAACATCGTACGACAACTTAGAATATCTTACGGCTCTGTATGCCACATTAGCAACTTTAAAATCGTGTTGGTATAATGTACAACTCCTCACAGCTCCTAACAACACCTTAAAGTACCGTACGTAAACTTAAAACTCCAAAATACACCTAATGAATTCGTCCGAGTTCTTTGAACATCGTACGACAACTTAGGACATCTTACGACTCTGTACGCATATTAGCACCATGTAAATCACATTAGCAACTTTAAAATCGTGTTGATATAATGTACAACACCTCACAGCTCCTAACAACACCTTAAAGTACCGTACGTAAACTTAAACCTCCATAATACACCTAATGAATTCGTCCGAGTCCTTTGAACATCGTACCACCGCTTAGGACATCTTACGACTCTGTATGCACATTAGCACCATGTAAAGCATGTTAGTACAACTTAGGACGCCTTGAAACTCCTAAGAACACCTTATAACACCGTACGGAACCTTAAAACTCCATAATAAACCTAATGAATTCCTCGGAGTCATTTAAACATCGTACGACAACTTAGAATATCTTACGGCTCTGTATGCCACATTATCAACTTTAAAATCGTGTTGGTATAATATACAACACCTCACAGCTCTTAACAACACCTTAAAGTACCGTACGTAAACTTAAAACTCCATAATACACCTAATGAATTCGTCTGAGTCCTTTGAACATCGTACCACAATTTAAGACATCTTACGACCCTGTATGCCATATTAACCCCTTGAAAAGCTCGTTAGTACAACTTAAGACGCCTTAAAACTCCTAAGAACACCTTACAACACCGTACGAAACCTTAAAACTTCATAATAAACCTAATGAATTCCTCGGAGTCATTTAAACATCGTACGACAACTTATAATATCTTACGCCTTTGTATGCCACATTAGCAACTTTAAAATCGTGTTGGTATAATGTACAACACCTCACAGCTCCTAACAACACCTTAAAGTACCGTACGTAAACTTAAAACTCCAAAATACACCTAATGAATTCGTCCGATTCGTTTGAACATCGTACGACAACTTAGGACATCTTACGACTCTGTACGCATATTAGCACCATGTAAAGCACATTAGCAACTTTAAAATCGTGTTGATATAATGTACAACACCTCACAGCTCCTAACAACACCTTAAAGTACCGTACGTAAACTTAAACCTCCATAATACACCTAATGAATTCGTCCGAGTCCTTTGAACATCGTACCACCGCTTAGGACATCTTACGACTCTGTATGCACATTAGCACCATGTAAAGCATGTTAGTACAACTTAGGACGCCTTAAAACTCCTAAGAACACCTTACAACACCGTACGAAACCTTAAAACTCCATAATAAACCTAATGAATTCCTCGGAGTCATTTAAACATCGTACGACAACTTAGAATATCTTACGGCTCTGTATGCCACATTATCAACTTTAAAATCGTGTTGGTATAATATACAACACCTCACACCTCTTAACAACACCTTAAAGTACCGTACGTAAACTTAAAACTCCATAATACACCTAATGAATTCGTCTGAGTCCTTTGAACATCGTACCACAATTTAAGACATCTTACGACCCTGTATGCCATATTAACCCCTTGAAAAGCTCGTTAGTACAACTTAAGACGCCTTAAAACTCCTAAGAACACCTTACAACACCGTACGAAACCTTAAAACTTCATAATAAACCTAATGAATTCCTCGGAGTCATTTAAACATCGTACGACAACTTAGAATATCTTACGGCTCTGTATGCCACATTAGCAACTTTAAAATCGTGTTGGTATAATGTACAACACCTCACAGCTCCTAACAACACCTTAAAGTACCGTACGTAAACTTAAAACTCCAAAATACACCTAATGAATTCGTCCGATTCGTTTGAACATCGTACGACAACTTAGGACATCTTACGACTCTGTACGCATATTAGCACCATGTAAAGCACATTAGCAACTTTAAAATTGTGTTGATATAATGTACAACACCTCACAGCTCCTAACAACACCTTAAAGTACCGTACGTAAACTTAAACCTCCATAATACACCTAATGAATTCGTCCGAGTCCTTTGAACATCGTACCACCGCTTAGGACATCTTACGACTCTGTATGCACATTAGCACCATGTAAAGCATGTTAGTACAACTTAGGACGCCTTAAAACTCCTAAGAACACCTTACAACACCGTACGAAACCTTAAAACTCCATAATAAACCTAATGAATTCCTCGGAGTCATTTAAACATCGTACGACAACTTAGAATATCTTACGGCTCTGTATGCCACATTATCAACTTTAAAATCGTGTTGGTATAATATACAACACCTCACAGCTCTTAACAACACCTTAAAGTACCGTACGTAAACTTAAAACTCCATAATACACCTAATGAATTCGTCTGAGTCCTTTGAACATCGTACCACAATTTAAGACATCTTACGACCCTGTATGCCATATTAACCCCTTGAAAAGCTCGTTAGTACAACTTAAGACGCCTTAAAACTCCTAAGAACACCTTACAACACCGTACGAAACCTTAAAACTTCATAATAAACCTAATGAATTCCTCGGAGTCATTTAAACATCGTACGACAACTTAGAATATCTTACGGCTCTGTATGCCACATTAGCAACTTTAAAATCGTGTTGGTATAATGTACAACTCCTCACAGCTCCTAACAACACCTTAAAGTACCGTACGTAAACTTAAAACTCCAAAATACACCTAATGAATTCGTCCGAGTTCTTTGAACATCGTACGACAACTTAGGACATCTTACGACTCTGTACGCATATTAGCACCATGTAAATCACATTAGCAACTTTAAAATCGTGTTGATATAATGTACAACACCTCACAGCTCCTAACAACACCTTAAAGTACCGTACGTAAACTTAAACCTCCATAATACACCTAATGAATTCGTCCGAGTCCTTTGAACATCGTACCACCGCTTAGGACATCTTACGACTCTGTATGCACATTAGCACCATGTAAAGCATGTTAGTACAACTTAGGACGCCTTGAAACTCCTAAGAACACCTTATAACACCGTACGGAACCTTAAAACTCCATAATAAACCTAATGAATTCCTCGGAGTCATTTAAACATCGTACGACAACTTAGAATATCTTACGGCTCTGTATGCCACATTATCAACTTTAAAATCGTGTTGGTATAATATACAACACCTCACAGCTCTTAACAACACCTTAAAGTACCGTACGTAAACTTAAAACTCCATAATACACCTAATGAATTCGTCTGAGTCCTTTGAACATCGTACCACAATTTAAGACATCTTACGACCCTGTATGCCATATTAACCCCTTGAAAAGCTCGTTAGTACAACTTAAGACGCCTTAAAACTCCTAAGAACACCTTACAACACCGTACGAAACCTTAAAACTTCATAATAAACCTAATGAATTCCTCGGAGTCATTTAAACATCGTACGACAACTTATAATATCTTACGCCTTTGTATGCCACATTAGCAACTTTAAAATCGTGTTGGTATAATGTACAACACCTCACAGCTCCTAACAACACCTTAAAGTACCGTACGTAAACTTAAAACTCCAAAATACACCTAATGAATTCGTCCGATTCGTTTGAACATCGTACGACAACTTAGGACATCTTACGACTCTGTACGCATATTAGCACCATGTAAAGCACATTAGCAACTTTAAAATCGTGTTGATATAATTTACAACACCTCACAGCTCCTAACAACACCTTAAAGTACCGTACGTAAACTTAAAACTCCAAAATACACCTAATGAATTCGTCCGATTCGTTTGAACATCGTACGACAACTTAGGACATCTTACGACTCTGTACGCATATTAGCACCATGTAAAGCACATTAGCAACTTTAAAATCGTGTTGATATAATGTACAACACCTCACAGCTCCTAACAACACCTTAAAGTACCGTACGTAAACTTAAACCTCCATAATACACCTAATGAAATCGTCCGAGTCCTTTGAACATCGTACCACCGCTTAGGACATCTTACGACTCTGTATGCACATTAGCCATGTAAAGCATGTTAGTACAACTTAGGACGCCTTAAAACTCCTAAGAACACCTTACAACACCGTACGAAACCTTAAAACTCCATAATAAACCTAATGAATTCCTCGGAGTCATTTAAACATCGTACGACAACTTAGAATATCTTACGGCTCTGTATGCCACATTATCAACTTAAAAATCGTGTTGGTATAATATACAACACCTCACAGCTCTTAACAACACCTTAAAGTACCGTACGTAAACTTAAAACTCCATAATACACCTAATGAATTCGTCTGAGTCCTTTGAACATCGTACCACAATTTAAGACATCTTACGACCCTGTATGCCATATTAACCCCTTGAAAAGCTCGTTAGTACAACTTAAGACGCCTTAAAACTCCTAAGAACACCTTACAACACCGTACGAAACCTTAAAACTTCATAATAAACCTAATGAATTCCTCGGAGTCATTTAAACATCGTACGACAACTTAGAATATCTTACGGCTCTGTATGCCACATTAGCAACTTTAAAATCGTGTTGGTATAATGTACAACACCTCACAGCTCCTAACAACACCTTAAAGTACCGTACGTAAACTTAAAACTCCAAAATACACCTAATGAATTCGTCCGAGTTCTTTGAACATCGTACGACAACTTAGGACATCTTACGACTCTGTATGCATATTAGCACCATGTAAAGCACATTAGCAACTTTAAAATCGTGTTGATATAATGTACAACACCTCACAGCTCCTAACAACACCTTAAAGTACCGTACGTAAACTTAAAACTCCATAATACACCTAATGAATTCGTCCGAGTCCTTTGAACATCGTACCACCGCTTAGGACATCTTACGACTCTATATGCACATTAGCACCATGTAAAGCATGTTAGTACAACTTAGGACGCCTTAAAACTCCTAAGAACACCTTACAACACCGTACGAAACCTTAAAACTCCATATTAAACCTAATGAATTCCTCGGAGTCATTTAAACATCGTACGACAACTTAGAATATCTTACGGCTCTGTATGCCACATTATCAACTTTAAAATCGTGTTGGTATAATGTACAACACCTCACAGCTCTTAACAACACCTTAAAGTACCGTACGTAAACTTAAAACTCCATAATACACCTAATGAATTCGTCCGAGTCCTTTGAACATCGTACCACAATTTAAGACATCTTACGACCCTGTATGCCATATTAACCCCTTGAAAAGCACGTTAGTATAACTTAAAACGCCTTAAAACTCCTAAGAACACCTTACAACACCGTACGAAACCCTAAAACAACATAATCAACCTAATGAATTCCTCGGAGTCATTTAAACATCGTACGACAACTTAGAATATCTTACGCCACTGCATGCCACATTAGCAACTTTAAAATCGTGTTAGTATAATGTACAACACCTCACAGCTCCTAACAACACTTTAAAGTACCGTACGTAAACTTAAAACTCCATAATACACCTAATGAATTCGTCCGAGTCTTTTGAACATCGTACGACCGCTTAGAACATCTTACGACTCTGTATGCACATTAGCACCATGTAAAGCATGTTAGTACAACTTAGGACGCCGTAAAACACCTAAGAATACCTTAGAACACCGTACGAATCCTTAAAACTCCATAATAAACCTAATGAATTCCTCGGAGTCATTTAAACATCGTACGACAACTTAGAATATCTTACGGCTCGGTATGCCACATTAGCAACTTTAAAATCGTGTTGGTATAATGTACAACACCTCACAGCTCCTAACAATACCTTAAAGTACCGTACGTAAACTTAAAACTCCATAATACACCTAATGAATTCGTCCGAGTTCTTTGAACATCGTACGACAACTTAGGACATCTTACGACTCTGTATGCATATTAGCACCATGTAAAACACATTAGAAACTTTAAAATCGTGTTGATATAATGTACAACACCTCACAGCTCCTAACAACACCTTAAAGTACCGTACGTAAACTTAAAACTCCATAATACACCTACTGAATTCGTCCGAGTCCTTTGAACATCGTACCACCGCTTAGGACATCTTACGACTCTGTATGCACATTAGCACCATGTAAAGCATGTTAGTACAACTTAGGACGCCTTGAAACTCCTAAGAACACCTTATAACACCGTACGGAACCTTAAAACTCCATAATAAACCTAATGAATTCCTCGGAGTCATTTAAACATCGTACGACAACTTAGAATATCTTACGGCTCTGTATGCCACATTATCAACTTCAAAATCGTGTTGGTATAATATACAACACCTCACAGCTCTTAACAACACCTTAAAGTACCGTACGTAAACTTAAAACTCCATAATACACCTAATGAATTCGTCCGAGTCCTTTGAACATCGTACCACAATTTAAGACATCTTACGACCCTGTATGCCATATTAACCCCTTGAAAAGCTCGTTAGTACAACTTAAGACGCCTTAAAACTCCTAAGAACACCTTACAACACCGTACGAAACCTTAAAACTTCATAATAAACCTAATGAATTCCTCGGAGTCATTTAAACATCGTACGACAACTTAGAATATCTTACGCCTTTGTATGCCACATTAGCAACTTTAAAATCGTGTTGGTATAATGTACAACACCTCACAGCTCCTAACAACACCTTAAAGTACCGTACGTAAACTTAAAACTCCAAAATACACCTAATGAATTCGTCCGATTCGTTTGAACATCGTACGACAACTTAGGACATCTTACGACTCTGTACGCATATTAGCACCATGTAAAGCACATTAGCAACTTTAAAATCGTGTTGATATAATGTACAACACCTCACAGCTCCTAACAACACCTTAAAGTACCGTACGTAAACTTAAACCTCCATAATACACCTAATGAATTCGTCCGAGTCCTTTGAACATCGTACCACCGCTTAGGACATCTTACGACTCTGTATGCACATTAGCACCATGTAAAGCATGTTAGTACAACTTAGGACGCCTTAAAACTCCTAAGAACACCTTACAACACCGTACGAAACCTTAAAACTCCATATTAAACCTAATGAATTCCTCGGAGTCATTTAAACATCGTACGACAACTTAGAACATCTTACGGCTTTGTATGCCACATTATCAACTTTAAAATCGTGTTGGTATAATGTACAACACCTCACAGCTCTTAACAACACCTTAAAGTACCGTACGTAAACTTAAAACTCCATAATACACCTAATGAATTCGTCCGAGTCCTTTGAACATCGTACCACAATTTAAGACATCTTACGACCCTGTATGCCATATTAACCCCTTGAAAAGCACGTTAGTATAACTTAAAACGCCTTAAAACTCCTAAGAACACCTTACAACACCGTACGAAACCCTAAAACAACATAATCAACCTAATGAATTCCTCGGAGTCATTTAAACATCGTACGACAACTTAGAATATCTTACGCCACTGCATGCCACATTAGCAACTTTAAAATCGTGTTAGTATAATGTACAACACCTCACAGCTCCTAACAACACTTTAAAGTACCGTACGTAAACTTAAAACTCCATAATACACCTAATGAATTCGTCCGAGTCTTTTGAACATCGTACGACCGCTTAGAACATCTTACGACTCTGTATGCACATTAGCACCATGTAAAGCATGTTAGTACAACTTAGGACGCCGTAAAACACCTAAGAATACCTTAGAACACCGTACGAATCCTTAAAACTCCATAATAAACCTAATGAATTCCTCGGAGTCATTTAAACATCGTACGACAACTTAGAATATCTTACGGCTCGGTATGCCACATTAGCAACTTTAAAATCGTGTTGGTATAATGTACAACACCTCACAGCTCCTAACAATACCTTAAAGTACCGTACGTAAACTTAAAACTCCATAATACACCTAATGAATTCGTCCGAGTCTTTTGAACATCGTACGACCGCTTAGGACATCTTACGACTCTGTATGCACATTAGCACCATGTAAAGCATGTTAGTACAACTTAGGACGCCGTAAAACACCTAAGAATACCTTAGAACACCGTACGAATCCTTAAAACTCCATAATAAACCTAATGAATTCCTCGGAGTCATTTAAACATCGTACGACAACTTAGAATATCTTACGGCTCTGTATGCCACATTAGCGACTTTAAAATCGTGTTGGTATAATGTACAACACCTCACAGCTCCTAACAACACCTTAAAGTACCGTACGTAAACTTAAAACTCCAAAATACACCTAATGAATTCGTCCGAGTCTTTTGAACATCGTACGACCGCTTAGGACATCTTACGACTCTGTATGCACATTAGCACCATGTAAAGCATGTTAGTACAACTTAGGACGCCGTAAAACACCTAAGAATACCTTAGAACACCGTACGAATCCTTAAAACTCCATAATAAACCTAATGAATTCCTCGGAGTCATTTAAACATCGTACGACAACTTAGAATATCTTACGGCTCTGTATGCCACATTAGCAACTTTAAAATCGTGTTGGTATAATGTACAACACCTCACAGCTCCTAACAACACCTTAAAGTACCGTACGTAAACTTAAAACTCCAAAATACACCTAATGAATTCGTCCGAGTCCTTTGAACATCGTACGACAACATAGGACATCTTACGACTCTGTATGCATATTAGCACCATGTAGAGCACATTAGCAACTTTAAAATCGTGTTGATATAATGTACAACACCTCACAGCTCCTAATAACACCTTAAAGTACCGTACGTAAACTTAAAACTCCATAATACACCTAATGAATTCGTCCGAGTCCTTTGAACATCGTACCACATTTTAGGACATCTTACGACTCTGTATGCATATTAGCACCATGTATAGCATGTTAGTACAACTTAGGACGCCTTAAAACACCTAAGAATACCTTAGAACACCGTACGAATCCTTAAAACTCCATAATAAACCTAATGAATTCCTCGGAGTCATTTAAACATCGTACGACAACTTAGAATATCTTACGGCTCTGTATGCCACATTAGCAACTTTAAAATCGTGTTGGTATAATGTACAACACCTCACAGCTCCTAACAACACCTTAAAGTACCGTACGTAAACTTAAAACTCCATAATACACCTAATGAATTCGTCCGAGTCCTTTGAACATCGTACCACCGTTTAGGACATCTTACGACTCTGTATGCATATTAGCACCATGTAAAGCATGTTAGTACAACTTAGGACGCCTTAAAACTCCTAAGAACACCTTACAACACCGTACGAAACCTTAAAACTCCATAATAAACCTAATGAATTCCTCGGAGTCATTTAAACATCGTACGACAACTTAGAATATCTTACGGCTCTGTATGCCACATTAGCAACTTTAAATCGTGTTGGTATAATGTACAACACCTCACAGCTCCTAACAACACCTTAAAGTACCGTACGTAAACTTAAAACTCCATAATACACCTAATGAATTCGTCCGAGTCTTTTGAACATCGTACGACCGCTTAGGACATCTTACGACTCTGTATGCACATTAGCACCATGTAAAGCATGTTAGTACAACTTAGGACGTCTTAAAACACCTAAGAATACCTTAGAACACCGTACGAATCCTTAAAACTCCATAATAAACCTAATGAATTCCTCGGAGTCATTTAAACATCGTACGACAACTTAGAATATCTTACGGCTCTGTATGCCACATTAGCAACTTTAAAATCGTGTTGGTATAATGTACAACACCTCACAGCTCCTAACAACACTTTAAAGTACCGTACGTAAACTTAAAACTCCAAAATACACCTAATGAATTCGTCCGAGTCCTTTGAACATCGTACCACAATTTAAGACATCTTACGACCCTGTATGCCATATTAACCCCTTGAAAAGCACGTTAGTATAACTTAAGACGCCTTAAAACTCCTAAGAACACCTTACAACACCGTATGAAACCCTAAAACAACATAATCAACCTAATGAATTCCTCGGAGTCATTTAAACATCGTACGACAACTTAGAATATCTTACGCCACTGTATGCCACATTAGCAACTTTAAAATCATGTTAGTATAATGTACAACACCTCACAGCTCCTAACAACACTTTAAAGTACCGTACGTAAACTTAAAACTCCATAGTACACCTAATGAATTCGTCCGAGTCTTTTGAACATCGTACGACCGCTTAGGACATCTTACGACTCTGTATGCACATTAGCACCATGTAAAGCATGTTAGTACAACTTAGGACGCCTTAAAACACCTAAGAATACCTTAGAACACCGTACGAATCCTTAAAACTCCATAATAAACCTAATGAATTCCTCGGAGTCATTTAAACATCGTACGACAACTTAGAATATCTTACGGCTCTGTATGCCACATTAGCAACTTTAAAATCGTGTTGGTATAATGTACAACACCTCACAGCTCCTAACAACACCTTAAAGTACCGTACTTAAACTTAAAACTCCATAATACACCTAATGAATTCGTCCGAGTCTTTTGAACATCGTACAACCGCTTAGGACATCTTACGACTCTGTATGCACATTAGCACCATGTAAAGCATGTTAGTACAACTTAGGACGCCTTAAAACTCCTAAGAGCACCTTATAACACCGTACGGAACCTTAAAACTCCATAATAAACCTAATGAATTCCTCGGAGTCATTTAAACATCGTACGACAACTTAGAATATCTTACGGCTCTGTATGCCACATTATCAACTTTAAAATCGTGTTGGTATAATATACAACACCTCACAGCTCTTAACAACACCTTAAAGTACCGTACGTAAACTTAAAACTCCATAATACACCTAATGAATTCGTCCGAGTCCTTTGAACATCGTACCACAATTTAAGACATCTTACGACCCTGTATGCCATATTAACCCCTTGAAAAGCTCGTTAGTATAACTTAAGACGCCTTAAAACTCCTAAGAACACCTTACAACACCGTACGAAACCTTAAAACTTCATAATAAACCTAATGAATTCCTCGGAGTCATTTAAACATCGTACGACAACTTAGAATATCTTACGCCTTTGTATGCCACATTAGCAACTTTAAAATCGTGTTGGTATAATGTACAACACCTCACAGCTCCTAACAACACCTTAAAGTACCGTACGTAAACTTAAAACTCCAAAATACACCTAATGAATTCGTCCGAGTCGTTTGAACATCGTACGACAACTTAGGACATCTTACGACTCTGTACGCATATTAGCACCATGTAAAGCACATTAGCAACTTTAAAATCGTGTTGATATAATGTACAACACCTCACAGCTCCTAACAACACCTTAAAGTACCGTACGTAAACTTAAACCTCCATAATACACCTAATGAATTCGTCCGAGTCCTTTGAACATCGTACCACCGCTTAGGACATCTTACGACTCTGTATGCACATTACCACCATGTAAAGCATGTTAGTACAACTTAGGACGCCTTAAAACTCCTAAGAACACCTTACAACACCGTACGAAACCTTAAAACTCCATATTAAACCTAATGAATTCCTCGGAGTCATTTAAACATCGTACGACAACTTAGAATATCTTACGGCTCTGTATGCCACATTATCAACTTTAAAATCGTGTTGGTATAATGTACAACACCTCACAGCTCTTAACAACACCTTAAAGTACCGTACGTAAACTTAAAACTCCATAATACACCTAATGAATTCGTCCGAGTCCTTTGAACATCGTACCACAATTTAAGACATCTTACGACCCTGTATGCCATATTAACCCCTTGAAAAGCACGTTAGTATAACTTAAAACGCCTTAAAACTCCTAAGAACACCTTACAACACCGTACGAAACCCTAAAACAACATAATCAACCTAATGAATTCCTCGGAGTCATTTAAACATCGTACGACAACTTAGAATATCTTACGCCACTGTATGCCACATTAGCAACTTTAAAATCGTGTTAGTATAATGTACAACACCTCACAGCTCCTAACAACACTTTAAAGTACCGTACGTAAACTTAAAACTCCATAATACACCTAATGAATTCGTCCGAGTCTTTTGAACATCGTACGACCGCTTAGGACATCTTACGACTCTGTATGCACATTAGCACCATGTAAAGCATGTTAGTACGACTTAGGACGCCTTAAAACACCTAAGAATACCTTAGAACACCGTACGAATCCTTAAAACTCCATAATAAACCTAATGAATTCCTCGGAGTCATTTAAACATCGTACGACAACTTAGAATATCTTACGGCTCTGTATGCCACATTAGCAACTTTAAAATCGTGTTGGTATAATGTACAACACCTCACAGCTCCTAACAACACCTTAAAGTACCGTACGTAAACTTAAAACTCCATAATACACCTAATGAATTCGTCCGAGTCTTTTGAACATCGTACGACCGCTTAGGACATCTTACGACTCTGTATGCACATTAGCACCATGTAAAGCATGTTAGTACAACTTAGGACGCCGTAAAACACCTAAGAAGACCTTAGAACACCGTACGAATCCTTAAAACTCCATAATAAACCTAATGAATTCCTCGGAGTCATTTAAACATCGTACGACAACTTAGAATATCTTACGGCTCTGTATGCCACATTAGCAACTTTAAAATCGTGTTGGTATAATGTACAACACCTCACAGCTCCTAACAACACCTTAAAGTACCGTACGTAAACTTAAAACTCCAAAATACACCTAATGAATTCGTCCGAGTCCTTTGAACATCGTACGACAACTTAGGACATCTTACGACTCTGTATGCATATTAGCACCATGTAAAGCACATTAGCAACTTTAAAATCGTGTTGATATAATGTACAACACCTCACAGCTCCTAACAACACCTTAAAGTACCATTCGTAAACTTAAAACTCCATAATACACCTAATGAATTCGTCCGAGTCCTTTAAACATCGTACCACAATTTAAGACATCTTACGACCCTGTATGCCCTATTAACCCCTTGAAAAGCTCGTTAGTATAACTTAAGACGCCTTAAAACTCCTAAGAACACCTTACAACACCGTACGAAACCTTAAAACTTGATAATAAACCTAATGAATTCCTCGGAGTCATTTAAACATCGTACGACAACTTAGAATATCTTACGCCTTTGTATGCCACATTAGCAACTTTAAAATCGTGTTGGTATAATGTACAACACCTCACAGCTCCTAACAACACCTTAAAGTACCGTACGTAAACTTAAAACTCCAAAATACACCTAATGAATTCGTCCGAGTCCTTTGAACATCGTACGACAACTTAGGACATCTTACGACTCTGTACGCATATTAGCACCATGTAAAGCATGTTAGTACAACTTTAAAATCGTGTTGATATAATGTACAACAACTCACAGCTCCTAACAACACCTTAAAGTACCGTACGTAAACTTAAAACTCCATAATACACCTAATGAATTCGTTCGAGTCCTTTGAACATCGTACCACCGCTTAGGACATCTTACGACTCTGTATGCACATTAGCACCATCTAAAGCATGTTAGTACAACTTAGGACGCCTTAAAACTCCTAAGAACACCTTACAACACCGTATGAAACCTTAAAACTCCATAATAAACCTAATAAATTCCTCGGAGTCATTTAAACATCGTACGACAACTTAGAATATCTTACGGCTCTGTATGCCACATTATTAACTTTAAAATCGTGTTGGTATAATGTACAACACCTCACAGCTTTTAACACCACCTTAAAGTACCGTACGTAAACTTAAAACTCCATAATACACCTAATGAATTCGTCCGAGACCTTTGAACATCCTACCACAATTTAAGACATCTTACGACCCTGTATGCCATATTAACCCCTTGAAAAGCTCGTAAGTATAACTTAAGACGCCTTAAAACTCCTAAGAACACCTTAAAACACCGTACGAAACCTTAAAACTCCATAATAAACCTAATGAATTCCTCGGAGTCATTTAAACATCGTACGACAACTTAGAATATCTTACGGCTCTGTATGCCACATTATCAACTTTAAAATCGTGTTGGTATAATATACAACACCTCACAGCTCTTAACAACACCTTAAAGTACCGTACGTAAACTTAAAACTCCATAATACACCTAATAAATTCGTCCGACACCTTTGAACATCGTACCACAATTTAAGACATCTTACGACCCTGTATGCCATATTAACCCCTTGAAAAGCTCGTTAGTATAACTTAAGACGCCTTAAAACTCCTAAGAACACCTTACAACACCGTACGAAACCTCAAAACTCCATAATAAACCTAATGAATTCCTCGGAGTCATTTAAACATCGTACGACAACTTAGAATATCTTACGGCTCTGTATGCCACATTATCAACTTTAAAATCGTGTTGGTATAATGTACAACACCTCACAGCTTTTAACAACACCTTAAAGTACCGTACGTAAACTTAAAACTCCATAATACACCTAATGTATTCGTACGAGTCCTTTGAACATCGTACCACAATTTAAGACATCTTACGACCCTGTATGCCATATTATCCCCTTGAAAAGCACGTTAGTATAACTTAAGACGCCTTAAAATCCTAAGAACACCTTACAACACCGTACGAAACCCTAAAACAACATAATAAAGCTAATGAATTCCTCGGAGTCATTTAAACATCGTACGACAACTTAGAATATCTTACGGCTCTGTATGCCACATTAGCAACTTTAAAATCGTGTTGGTATAATGTACAACACCTCACAACTCTTAACAACACTTTAAAGTACAGTACGTAAACTTAAAACTCCATCATACACCTAATGAATTCGTCCGAGTCTTTTGAACATCGTACGACAGCTTAGGACCTCTTACGACTCTGTATGCATATTAGCACCATGTAAAGCATGTTAGTACAACTTAGGACGCCTTAAAACTCCTAAGAACACCTTACAACACCGTACGAAACCTTAAAACTCCATAATAAACCTAATGAATTCCTCGGAGTCATTTAAACATCGTACGACAACTTAGAATATCTTACGGCTCTGTATGCCACATTATCAACTTTAAAATCGTGTTGGTATAATATACAACACCTCACAGCTCTTAACACCACCTTAAAGTACCGTACGTAAACTTAAAACTCCATAATACACCTAATGAATTCGTCCGAGACCTTTGAACATCGTACCACAATTTAAGACATCTTACGACCCTGTATGCCATATTAACCCCTTCAAAAGCTCGTTAGTATAACTTAAGACGCCTTAAAACTCCTAAGAACACCTTACAACACCGTACGAAACCTTAAAACTCCATAATAAACCTAATGAATTCCTCGGAGTCATTTAAACATCGTACGACAACTTAGAATATCTTACGCCTCTGTATGCCACATTAGTAGCTTTAAAATCGTGTTGGTATAATGTACAACACCTCACAGCTCCTAACAACACCTTAAAGTACCGTACGTAAACTTAAAACTCCATAATACACCAAATGAATTCGTCCGAGTCCTTTGAACATCGTACCACAATTTAAGACATCTTACGACCCTGTATGCCATATTAACCCCTTGAAAAGCACGTTAGTATAACTTAAGACGCCTTAAAACTCCCAAGAACACCTTACAACACCGTACGAAACCTTAAAACTCCACAATAAACCTAATGAATTCCTCGGAGTCATTTAAACATCGTACGACAACTTAGAATATCTTACGCCTCTGTATGCCACATTAGCAACTTTAAAATCGTGTTGGTATAATGTACAACACCTCACAGCTCCTAACAACACCTTAAAGTACCGTACGTAAACTTAAAACTCCAAAATATACCTAATGAATTCGTCCGAGTCCTTTGAACATCGTACGACAACTTAGGACATCTTACGACTCTGTATGCCATATTAACCCCTTGAAAAGCACGTTAGTATAACTTAAGACGCCTTAAAACTCCTAAGAACACCTTACAACACCGTACGAAACCTTAAAACTCCATAATAAACCTAATGAATTCCTCGGAGTCATTTAAACATCGTACGACAACTTAGAATATCTTACGCCTCTGTATGCCACATTAGTAGCTTTAAAATCGTGTTGGTATAATGTACAACACCTCACAGCTCCTAACAACACCTTAAAGTACCGTACGTAAACTTAAAACTCCATAATACACCAAATGAATTCGTCTGAGTCCTTTGAACATCGTACCACAATTTAAGACATCTTACGACCCTGTATGCCATATTAACCCCTTGAAAAGCACGTTAGTATAACTTAAGACGCCTTAAAACTCCCAAGAACACCTTACAACACCGTACGAAACCTTAAAACTCCACAATAAACCTAATGAATTCCTCGGAGTCATTTAAACATCGTACGACAACTTAGAATATCTTACGCCTCTGTATGCCACATTAGCAACTTTAAAATCGTGTTGGTATAATGTACAACACCTCACAGCTCCTAACAACACCTTAAAGTACCGTACGTAAACTTAAAACTCCAAAATACACCTAATGAATTCGTCCGAGTCCTTTGAACATCGTACGACAACTTAGGACATCTTACGACTCTGTATGCCATATTAACCCCTTGAAAAGCACGTTAGTATAACTTAAGACGCCTTAAAACTCCTAAGAACACCTTACAACACCGTACGAAACCTTAAAACTCCATAATAAACCTAATGAATTCCTCGGAGTCATTTAAACATCGTACGACAACTTAGAATATCTTACGCCTCTGTATGCCACATTAGTAGCTTTAAAATCGTGTTGGTATAATGTACAACACCTCACAGCTCCTAACAACACCTTAAAGTACCGTACGTAAACTTAAAACTCCATAATACACCAAATGAATTCGTCCGAGTCCTTTGAACATCGTACCACAATTTAAGACATCTTACGACCCTGTATGCCATATTAACCCCTTGAAAAGCACGTTAGTATAACTTAAGACGCCTTAAAACTCCCAAGAACACCTTACAACACCGTACGAAACCTTAAAACTCCACAATAAACCTAATGAATTCCTCGGAGTCATTTAAACATCGTACGACAACTTAGAATATCTTACGCCTCTGTATGCCACATTAGCAACTTTAAAATCGTGTTGGTATAATGTACAACACCTCACAGCTCCTAACAACACCTTAAAGTACCGTACGTAAACTTAAAACTCCAAAATACACCTAATGAATTCGTCCGAGTCCTTTGAACATCGTACGACAACTTCGGACATCTTACGACTCTGTATGCATATTAGCACCATGTAAAGCACATTAGCAAGTTTAAAATCGTGTTGGTATAATGTACAACATCTCACAGCTCCTAACAACACCTTAAAGTACCGTACGTAAACTTAAAACTCCATAATACACCTAATGAATTCGTCCGAGTCTTTTGAACATCGTACGACCGCTTAGGACATCTTACGACTCTGTATGCACATTAGCACCATGTAAAGCATGTTAGTACAACTTAGGACGCCTTAAAACACCTAAGAATACCTTAGAACACCGTACGAAACCTTAAAACTCCATAATAAACCTAATGAATTCCTCGGAGTCATTTAAACATCGTACGACAACTTAGAATATCTTACGGCTCAGTATGCCACATTAGCAACTTTAAAATCGTGTTGGTATAATGTACAACACCTCACAGCTCCTAATAACACCTTAAAGTACCGTACGTAAGCTTAAAACTCCAAAATACACCTAATGAATTGTCCGAGTCCTTTGAACATCGTACGACAACTTAGGACATCTTACGACTCTGTATGCATACTAGCACCATGTAAAGCACCTTAGCAACTTTAAAATCGTGTTGGTATAATGTACAACATCTCACAGCTCCTAACAACACCTTAAAGTACCGTACGTAAACTTAAAACTCCATAATACACCTAATGAATTCGTCCGAGTCTTTTGAACATCGTACGACCGCTTAGGACATCTTACGACTCTGTATGCACATTAGCACCATCTAAAGCATGTTAGTACAACTTAGAACGCCTTAAAACTCCTAAGAACAGCTTACAACACCGTATGAAACCTTAAAACTCCATAATAAACCTAATTAATTCCTCGGAGTCATTTAAACATCGTACGACAACTTAGAATATCTTACGGCTCTGTATGCCACATTATCAACTTTAAAATCGTGTTGGTATAGTGTATAACACCTCACAGCTTTTAACAACACCTTAAAGTACCGTACGTAAACTTAAAACTCCATAATACACCTAATGAATTCGTCCGAGTCCTTTGAACATCGTACGACAACATAGCACATCTTACGACTCTGTATGCATATTAGCACCATGTAAAGCACATTAGCAACTTTAAAATCATGTTGATATAATGTACAACACCTCACAGCTCCTAACAACACCTTAAAGTACCGTTCGTAAACTTAAAACTCCATAATACACCTAATGAATTCGTCCGAGTCCTTTGAACATCGTACCACAATTTAAGACATCTTACGACTCTGTATGCACATTAGCACCATGTAAAGCATGTTAGTACAACTTAGGACGCCTTAAAACACCTTAGAACACCGTACGAATCCTTAAAACTCCATAATAAAGCTAATGAATTCCTCGGAGTCATTTAAACATCGTACGACAACTTAGAATATCTTACGGCTCTGTATGCCACATTAGCAACTTTAAAATCGTGTTGGTATAATGTACAACACCTCACAACTCTTAACAACACCTTAAAGTACAGTACGTAAACTTAAAACTCCATAATACACCTAATGAATTCGTCCGAGTCCTTTGAACATCGTACGACAACTTAGGACATCTTACGACTCTGTATGCATATTAGCACCATGTAAAGCACATTAGCAACTTTAAAATCGTGTTGATATAATGTACAACACCTCACAGCTCCTAACAACACCTTAAAGTACCGTTCGTAAACTTAAAACTCCATAATACACCTAATGAATTCGTCCGAGTCCTTTGAACATCGTACCACAATTTAAGACATCTTACGACCCTGTATGCCCTATTAACCCCTTGAAAAGCTCTTTAGTATAACTTAAGACGCCTTAAAACTCCTAAGAACACCTTACAACACCGTACGAAACCTTAAAACTTGATAATAAACCTAATGAATTCCTCGGAGTCATTTAAACATCGTACGACAACTTAGAATATCTTACGCCTTTGTATGCCACATTAGCAACTTTAAAATCGTGTTGGTATAATGTACAACACCTCACAGCTCCTAACAACACCTTAAAGTACCGTACGTAAACTTAAAACTCCAAAATACACCTAATGAATTCGTCCGAGTCCTTTGAACATCGTACGACAACTTAGGACATCTTACGACTCTGTACGCATATTAGCACCATGTAAAGCACATTAGCAACTTTAAAATCGTGTTGGTATAATGTACAACACCTCACAGCTCCTAACAACACCTTAAAGTACCGTACGTAAACTTAAAACTCCAAAATACACCTAATGAATTCGTCCGAGTCCTTTGAACATCCTACCACCGCTTAGGACATCTTACGACTCTGTATGCACATTAGCACCATCTAAAGCATGTTAGTACAACTTAGGACGCCTTAAAACTCCTAAGAACACCTTACAACACCGTATGAAACCTTAAAACTCCATAATAAACCTAATAAATTCCTCGGAGTCATTTAAACATCGTACGACAACTTAGAATATCTTACGGCTCTGTATGCCACATTATTAACTTTAAAATCGTGTTGGTATAATGTACAACACCTCACAGCTTTTAACACCACCTTAAAGTACCGTATGTAAACTTAAAACTCCATAATACACCTAATGAATTCGTCCGAGACCTTTGAACATCGTACCACAATTTAAGACATCTTACGACCCTGTATGCCATATTAACCCCTTGAAAAGCTCGTAAGTATAACTTAAGACGCCTTAAAACTCCTAAGAACACCTTAAAACACCGTACGAAACCTTAAAACTCCATAATAAACCTAATGAATTCCTCGGAGTCATTTAAACATCGTACGACAACTTAGAATATCTTACAGCTCTGTATGCCACATTATCAACTTTAAAATCGTGTTGGTATAATATACAACACCTCACAGCTCTTAACAACACCTTAAAGTACCGTACGTAAACTTAAAACTCCATAATACACCTAATAAATTCGTCCGACACCTTTGAACATCGTACCACAATTTAAGACATCTTACGACCCTGTATGCCATATTAACCCCTTGAAAAGCTCGTTAGTATAACTTAAGACGCCTTAAAACTCCTAAGAACACCTTACAACACCGTACGAAACCTCAAAACTCCATAATAAACCTAATGAATTCCTCGGAGTCATTTAAACATCGTACGACAACTTAGAATATCTTACGGCTCTGTATGCCACATTATCAACTTTAAAATCGTGTTGGTATAATGTACAACACCTCACAGCTTTTAACAACACCTTAAAGTACCGTACGTAAACTTAAAACTCCATAATACACATAATGTATTCGTACGAGTCCTTTGAACATCGTACCACAATTTAAGACATCTTACGACCCTGTATGCCATATTATCCCCTTGAAAAGCACGTTAGTATAACTTAAGACGCCTTAAAATCCTAAGAACACCTTACAACACCGTACGAAACCCTAAAACAACATAATAAAGCTAATGAATTCCTCGGAGTCATTTAAACATCGTACGACAACTTAGAATATCTTACGGCTCTGTATGCCACATTAGCAACTTTAAAATCGTGTTGGTATAATGTACAACACCTCACAACTCTTAACAACACCTTAAAGTACAGTACGTAAACTTAAAACTCCATCATACACCTAATGAATTCGTCCGAGTCTTTTGAACATCGTACGACAGCTTAGGACCTCTTACGACTCTGTATGCATATTAGCACCATGTAAAGCATGTTAGTACAACTTAGGACGCCTTAAAACTCCTAAGAACACCTTACAACACCGTACGAAACCTTAAAACTCCATAATAAACCTAATGAATTCCTCGGAGTCATTTAAACATCGTACGACAACTTAGAATATCTTACGGCTCTGTATGCCACATTGTCAACTTTAAAATCGTGTTGGTATAATATACAACACCTCACAGCTCTTAACACCACCTTAAAGTACCGTACGTAAACTTAAAACTCCATAATACACCTAATGAATTCGTCCGAGACCTTTGAACATCGTACCACAATTTAAGACATCTTACGACCCTGTATGCCATATTAACCCCTTGAAAAGCTCGTTAGTATAACTTAAGACGCCTTAAAACTCCTAAGAACACCTTACAACACCGTACGAAACCTTAAAACTCCATAATAAACTTAATGAATTCCTCGGAGTCATTTAAACATCGTACGACAACTTAGAATATCTTACGGCTCTGTATGCCACATTATCAACTTTAAAATCGTGTTGGTATAATATACAACACCTCACAGCTCTTAACAACACCTTAAAGTACCGTACGTAAACTTAAAACTCCATAATACACCTAATGAATTCGTCCGAGTCCTTTGAACACCGTACCACAATTTAAGACATCTTACGACCCTGTATGCCATATTAACCCCTTGAAAAGCTCGTTAGTAGAACTTAAGACGCCTTAAAACTCCTAAGAACACCTTACAACACCGTACGAAACCTTAAAACTCCATAATTAACCTAATGAATTCCTCGGAGACATTTAAACATCGTACGACAACTTAGAATATCTTACGCCTTTGTATGCCACATTAGCAACTTTAAAATCGTGTTGGTATAATGTACAACACCTCACAGCTCCTAACAACACCTTAAAGTACCGTACGTAAACTTAAAACTCCAAAATACACCTAATGAATTCGTCCGAGTCCTTTGAACATCGTACGACAACTTAGGACATCTTACGACTCTGTATGCACATTAGCACCATGTAAAGCATGTTAGTACAACTTAGGACGCCTTAAAACACCTAAGAATACCTTAGAACACCGTACGAAACCGTAAAACTCCATAATAAACCTAATGAATTCCTCGGAGTCATTTAAACATCGTACGATAACTTAGAATATCTTACGGCTCTGTATGCCACATTATCAACTTTAAAATCGTGTTGGTATAATATACAACACCTCACAGCTCTTAACAACACCTTAAAGTACCGTACGTAAACTTAAAACTCCATAATACACCTAATAAATTCGTCCGACACCTTTGAACATCGTACCACAATTTAAGACATCTTACGACCCTGTATGCCATATTAACCCCTTGAAAAGCTCGTTAGTATAACTTAAGACGCCTTAAAACTCCTAAGAACACCTTACAACACCGTACGAAACCTCAAAACTCCATAATAAACCTAATGAATTCCTCGGAGTCATTTAAACATCGTACGACAACTTAGAATATCTTACGGCTCTGTATGCCACATTATCAACTTTAAAATCGTGTTGGTATAATGTACAACACCTCACAGCTTTTAACAACACCTTAAAGTACCGTACGTAAACTTAAAACTCCATAATACACATAATGTATTCGTACGAGTCCTTTGAACATCGTACCACAATTTAAGACATCTTACGACCCTGTATGCCATATTATCCCCTTGAAAAGCACGTTAGTATAACTTAAGACGCCTTAAAATCCTAAGAACACCTTACAACACCGTACGAAACCCTAAAACAACATAATAAAGCTAATGAATTCCTCGGAGTCATTTAAAACATCGTACGACAACTTAGAATATCTTACGGCTCTGTATGCCACATTAGCAACTTTAAAATCGTGTTGGTATAATGTACAACACCTCACAACTCTTAACAACACCTTAAAGTACAGTACGTAAACTTAAAACTCCATCATACACCTAATGAATTCGTCCGAGTCTTTTGAACATCGTACGACAGCTTAGGACCTCTTACGACTCTGTATGCATATTAGCACCATGTAAAGCATGTTAGTACAACTTAGGACGCCTTAAAACTCCTAAGAACACCTTACAACACCGTACGAAACCTTAAAACTCCATAATAAACCTAATGAATTCCTCGGAGTCATTTAAACATCGTACGACAACTTAGAATATCTTACGGCTCTGTATGCCACATTGTCAACTTTAAAATCGTGTTGGTATAATATACAACACCTCACAGCTCTTAACACCACCTTAAAGTACCGTACGTAAACTTAAAACTCCATAATACACCTAATGAATTCGTCCGAGACCTTTGAACATCGTACCACAATTTAAGACATCTTACGACCCTGTATGCCATATTAACCCCTTGAAAAGCTCGTTAGTATAACTTAAGACGCCTTAAAACTCCTAAGAACACCTTACAACACCGTACGAAACCTTAAAACTCCATAATAAACTTAATGAATTCCTCGGAGTCATTTAAACATCGTACGACAACTTAGAATATCTTACGGCTCTGTATGCCACATTATCAACTTTAAAATCGTGTTGGTATAATATACAACACCTCACAGCTCTTAACAACACCTTAAAGTACCGTACGTAAACTTAAAACTCCATAATACACCTAATGAATTCGTCCGAGACCTTTGAACACCGTACCACAATTTAAGACATCTTACGACCCTGTATGCCATATTAACCCCTTGAAAAGCTCGTTAGTAGAACTTAAGACGCCTTAAAACTCCTAAGAACACCTTACAACACCGTACGAAACCTTAAAACTCCATAATTAACCTAATGAATTCCTCGGAGACATTTAAACATCGTACGACAACTTAGAATATCTTACGCCTTTGTATGCCACATTAGCAACTTTAAAATCGTGTTGGTATAAT
This sequence comes from Tagetes erecta, assembly GCA_030867185.1. NCBI lineage: Eukaryota > Viridiplantae > Streptophyta > Magnoliopsida > Asterales > Asteraceae > Tagetes > Tagetes erecta. Next base: position 12,844,955 of record CM061497.1, read on the forward strand.
GTACAACACCTCACAGCTCCTAACAACACCTTAAAGTACCGTACGTAAACTTAAAACTCCAAAATACACCTAATGAATTCGTCCGAGTCCTTTGAACATCGTACGACAACTTAGGACATCTTACGACTCTGTATGCACATTAGCACCATGTAAAGCATGTTAGTACAACTTAGGACGCCTTAAAACACCTAAGAATACCTTAGAACACCGTACGAAACCGTAAAACTCCATAATAAACCTAATGAATTCCTCGGAGTCATTTAAACATCGTACGATAACTTAGAATATCTTACGGCTCTGTATGCCACATTATCAACTTTAAAATCGTGTTGGTATAATATACAACACCTCACAGCTCTTAACAACACCTTAAAGTACCGTACGTAAACTTAAAACTCCATAATACACCTAATAAATTCGTCCGACACCTTTGAACATCGTACCACAATTTAAGACATCTTACGACCCTGTATGCCATATTAACCCCTTGAAAAGCTCGTTAGTATAACTTAAGACACCTTAAAACTCCTAAGAACACCTTACAACACCGTACGAAACCTCAAAACTCCATAATAAACCTAATGAATTCCTCGGAGTCATTTAAACATCGTACGACAACTTAGAATATCTTACGGCTCTGTATGCCACATTATCAACTTTAAAATCGTGTTGGTATAATGTACAACACCTCACAGCTTTTAACAACACCTTAAAGTACCGTACGTAAACTTAAAACTCCATAATACACCTAATGTATTCGTACGAGTCCTTTGAACATCGTACCACAATTTAAGACATCTTACGACCCTGTATGCCATATTATCCCCTTGAAAAGCACGTTAGTATAACTTAAGACGCCTTAAAATCCTAAGAACACCTTACAACACCGTACGAAACCCTAAAATAACATAATAAAGCTAATGAATTCCTCGGAGTCATTTAAACATCGTACGACAACTTAGAATATCTTACGGCTCTGTATGCCACATTAGCAACTTTAAAATCGTGTTGGTATAATGTACAACACCTCACAACTCTTAACAACACCTTAAAGTACAGTACGTAAACTTAAAACTCCATCATACACCTAATGAATTCGTCCGAGTCTTTTGAACATCGTACGACAGCTTAGGACCTCTTACGACTCTGTATGCATATTAGCACCATGTAAAGCATGTTAGTACAACTTAGGACGCCTTAAAACTCCTAAGAACACCTTACAACACCGTACGAAACCTTAAAACTCCATAATAAACCTAATGAATTCCTCGGAGTCATTTAAACATCGTACGACAACTTAGAATATCTTACGGCTCTGTATGCCACATTGTCAACTTTAAAATCGTGTTGGTATAATATACAACACCTCACAGCTCTTAACACCACCTTAAAGTACCGTACGTAAACTTAAAACTCCATAATACACCTAATGAATTCGTCCGAGACCTTTGAACATCGTACCACAATTTAAGACATCTTACGACCCTGTATGCCATATTAACCCCTTGAAAAGCTCGTTAGTATAACTTAAGACGCCTTAAAACTCCTAAGAACACCTTACAACACCGTACGAAACCTTAAAACTCCATAATAAACCTAATGAATTCCTCGGAGTCATTTAAACATCGTACGACAACTTAGAATATCTTACGGCTCTGTATGCCACATTATCAACTTTAAAATCGTGTTGGTATAATATACAACACCTCACAGCTCTTAACAACACCTTAAAGTACCGTACGTAAACTTAAAACTCCATAATACACCTAATGAATTCGTCCGAGACCTTTGAACACCGTACCACAATTTAAGACATCTTACGACCCTGTATGCCATATTAACCCCTTGAAAAGCTCGTTAGTAGAACTTAGGACGCCTTAAAACTCCTAAGAACACCTTACAACACCGTACGAAACCTTAAAACTCCATAATTAACCTAATGAATTCCTCGGAGACATTTAAACATCGTACGACAACTTAGAATATCTTACGCCTTTGTATGCCACATTAGCAACTTTAAAATCGTGTTGGTTTAATGTACAACACCTCACAGCTCTTAACAACACCTTAAAGTACCGTACGTAAACTTAAAACTCCAAAATACACCTAATGAATTCGTCCGAGTCCTTTGAACATCGTACGACAACTTAGGACATCTTACGACTCTGTATGCACATTAGCACCATGTAAAGCATGTTAGTACAATTTAGGACGCCTTAAAACACCTAAGAATACCTTAGAACACCGTACGAAACCGTAAAACTCCATAATAAACCTAATGAATTCCTCGGAGTCATTTAAACATCGTACGATAACTTAGAATATCTTACGGCTCTGTATGCCACATTATCAACTTTAAAATCGTGTTGGTATAATATACAACACCTCACAGCTCTTAACAACACCTTAAAGTACCGTACGTAAACTTAAAACTCCATAATACACCTAATAAATTCGTCCGACACCTTTGAACATCGTACCACAATTTAAGACATCTTACGACCCTGTATGCCATATTAACCCCTTGAAAAGCTCGTTAGTATAACTTAAGACGCCTTAAAACTCCTAAGAACACCTTACAACATCGTACGAAACCTCAAAACTCCATAATAAACCTAATGAATTCCTCGGAGTCATTTAAACATCGTACGACAACTTAGAATATCTTACGGCTCTGTATGCCACATTATCAACTTTAAAATCGTGTTGGTATAATGTACAACACCTCACAGCTTTTAACAACACCTTAAAGTACAGTACGTAAACTTAAAACTCCATCATACACCTAATGAATTCGTCCGAGTCTTTTGAACATCGTACGACAGCTTAGGACCTCTTACGACTCTGTATGCATATTAGCACCATGTAAAGCATGTTAGTACAACTTAGGACGCCTTAAAACTCCTAAGAACACCTTACAACACCGTACGAAACCTTAAAACTCCATAATAAACCTAATGAATTCCTCGGAGTCATTTAAACATCGTACGACAACTTAGAATATCTTACGGCTCTGTATGCCACATTATCAACTTTAAAATCGTGTTGGTATAATATACAACACCTCACAGCTCTTAACACCACCTTAAAGTACCGTACGTAAACTTAAAACTCCATAATACACCTAATGAATTCGTCCGAGACCTTTGAACATCGTACCACAATTTAAGACATCTTACGACCCTGTATGCCATATTAACCCCTTGAAAAGCTCGTTAGTATAACTTAAGACGCCTTAAAACTCCTAAGAACACCTTACAACACCGTACGAAACCTTAAAACTCCATAATAAACCTAATGAATTCCTCGGAGTCATTTAAACATCGTACGACAACTTAGAATATCTTACGGCTCTGTATGCCACATTATCAACTTTAAAATCGTGTTGGTATAATATACAACACCTCACAGCTCTTAACAACACCTTAAAGTACCGTACGTAAACTTAAAACTCCATAATACACCTAATGAATTCGTCCGAGACCTTTGAACACCGTACCACAATTTAAGACATCTTACGACCCTGTATGCCATATTAACCCCTTGAAAAGCTCGTTAGTAGAACTTAGGACGCCTTAAAACTCCTAAGAACACCTTACAACACCGTACGAAACCTTAAAACTCCATAATTAACCTAATGAATTCCTCGGAGACATTTAAACATCGTACGACAACTTAGAATATCTTACGCCTTTGTATGCCACATTAGCAACTTTAAAATCGTGTTGGTATAATGTACAACACCTCACAGCTCCTAACAACACCTTAAAGTACCGTACGTAAACTTAAAACTCCAAAATACACCTAATGAATTCGTCCGAGTCCTTTGAACATCGTACGACAACTTAGGACATCTTACGACTCTGTATGCACATTAGCACCATGTAAAGCATGTTAGTACAACTTAGGACGCCTTAAAACACCTAAGAATACCTTAGAACACCGTACGAAACCGTAAAACTCCATAATAAACCTAATGAATTCCTCGGAGTCATTTAAACATCGTACGATAACTTAGAATATCTTACGGCTCTGTATGCCACATTATCAACTTTAAAATCGTGTTGGTATAATATACAACACTTCACAGCTCTTAACAACACCTTAAAGTACCGTACGTAAACTTAAAACTCCATAATACACCTAATAAATTCGTCCGACACCTTTGAACATCGTACCACAATTTAAGACATCTTACGACCCTGTATGCCATATTAACCCCTTGAAAAGCTCGTTAGTATAACTTAAGACGCCTTAAAACTCCTAAGAACACCTTACAACATCGTACGAAACCTCAAAACTCCATAATAAACCTAATGAATTCCTCGGAGTCATTTAAACATCGTACGACAACTTAGAATATCTTACGGCTCTGTATGCCACATTATCAACTTTAAAATCGTGTTGGTATAATGTACAACACCTCACAGCTTTTAACAACACCTTAAAGTACCGTACGTAAACTTAAAACTCCATAATACACCTAATGTATTCGTACGAGTCCTTTGAACATCGTACCACAATTTAAGACATCTTACGACCCTGTATGCCATATTATCCCCTTGAAAAGCACGTTAGTATAACTTAAGACGCCTTAAAATCCTAAGAACACCTTACAACACCGTACGAAACCCTAAAATAACATAATAAAGCTAATGAATTCCTCGGAGTCATTTAAACATCGTACGACAACTTAGAATATCTTACGGCTCTGTATGCCACATTAGCAACTTTAAAATCGTGTTGGTATAATGTACAACACCTCACAACTCTTAACAACACCTTAAAGTACAGTACGTAAACTTAAAACTCCATCATACACCTAATGAATTCGTCCGAGTCTTTTGAACATCGTACGACAGCTTAGGACCTCTTACGACTCTGTATGCATATTAGCACCATGTAAAGCATGTTAGTAAAACTTAGGACGCCTTAAAACTCCTAAGAACACCTTACAACACCGTACGAAACCTTAAAACTCCATAATAAACCTAATGAATTCCTCGGAGTCATTTAAACATCGTACGACAACTTAGAATATCTTACGGCTCTGTATGCCACATTATCAACTTTAAAATCGTGTTGGTATAATATACAACACCTCACAGCTCTTAACACCACCTTAAAGTACCGTACGTAAACTTAAAACTCCATAATACACCTAATGAATTCGTCCGAGACCTTTGAACATCGTACCACAATTTAAGACATCTTACGACCCTGTATGCCATATTAACCCCTTGAAAAGCTCGTTAGTATAACTTAAGACGCCTTAAAACTCCTAAGAACACCTTACAACACCGTACGAAACCTTAAAACTCCATAATAAACCTAATGAATTCCTCGGAGTCATTTAAACATCGTACGACAACTTAGAATATCTTACGGCTCTGTATGCCACATTATCAACATTAAAATCGTGTTGGTATAATATACAACACCTCACAGCTCTTAACAACACCTTAAAGTACCGTACGTAAACTTAAAACTCCATAATACACCTAATGAATTCGTCCGAGACCTTTGAACATCGTACCACAATTTAAGACATCTTACGACCCTGTATGCCATATTAACCCCTTGAAAAGCTCGTTAGTATAACTTAAGACGCCTTAAAACTCCTAAGAACACCTTACAACACCGTACGAAACCTTAAAACTCCATAATTAACCTAATGAATTCCTCGGAGTCATTTAAACATCGTACGACAACTTAGAATATCTTACGCCTTTGTATGCCACATTAGCAACTTTAAAATCGTGTTGGTATAATGTACAACACCTCACAGCTCCTAACAACACCTTAAAGTACCGTACGTAAACTTAAAACTCCAAAATACACCTAATGAATTCGTCCGAGTCCTTTGAACATCGTACGACAACTTAGGACATCTTACGACTCTGTATGCACATTAGCACCATGTAAAGCATGTTAGTACAACTTAGGACGCCTTAAAACACCTAAGAATACCTTAGAACACCGTACGAAACCGTAAAACTCCATAATAAACCTAATGAATTCCTGGGAGTCATTTAAACATCGTACGATAACTTAGAATATCTTACGGCTCTGTATGCCACATTAGCAACTTTAAGATGTTGTTGGTATAATGTACAACACCTCACAGCTCCTAACAACACCTTAAAGTACCGTACGTAAACTTAAAACTCCAAAATACACCTAATGAATTCGTCCGAGTCCTTTGAACATCGTACGACAACTTAGGACATCTTACGACTCTGTATGCACATTAGCACCATGTAAAGCATGTTAGTACAACTTAGGACGCCTTAAAACACCTAAGAATACCTTAGAACACCGTACGAAACCGTAAAACTCCATAATAAACCTAATGAATTCCTGGGAGTCATTTAAACATCGTAAGACAACTTAGAATATCTTACGGCTCTGTATGCCACATTAGCAACTTTAAAATCGTGTTGGTATAAAGTACAACACCTCACAGCTCCTAATAACACCTTAAAGTACCGTACGTAAACTTAAAACTCCATAATACACCTAATGAATTCGTCCGAATCCTTTGAACATCGTACGACAACTTAGGACATCTTACGACTCTGTATGCATATTAGCACCATGTAAAGCACATTAGCAACTTTAAAATCGTGTTGATATAATGTACAACACCTCACAGCTGCTAACAACACCTTAAAGTACCGTACGTAAACTTAAAACTCCATAATACACCTAATGAATTCGTCCGAGTCCTTTGAACATCGAACCACAATTTAAGACATCTTACGACCCTGTATGCCATATTAACCCCTTGAAAAGCATGTTAGTACAACTTAGGACGCCTTAAAACACCTAAGAATACCTTAGAACACCGTACGAAACCTTAAAACTCCATAATAAACCTAATGAATTCCTCGGAGTCATTTAAACATCGTACGACAACTTAGAATATCTTACGGCTCTGTATGCCACATTAGCAACTTTAAAATCGTGTTGTTATAATGTGCAACACCTCATAGCTCCTAACAACACCTTAAAGTACCGTACGTAAACTTAAAACTCCAAAATACACCTAATGAATTCGTCCGAGTCCTTTGAACATCGTACGACAACTTAGGACATCTTACGACTCTGTATGCATATTAGCACCATGTAAAGCACATTAGCAACTTTAAAATCGTGTTGGTATAATGTACAACACCTCACAGCTCCTAACAACACCTTAAAGTACCGTACGTAAACTTAAAACTCCAAAATACACCTAATGAATTCGTCCGAGTCCTTTGAACATCGTACGACAACTTAGGACATCTTACGACTCTGTATGCATATTAGCACCATGTAAAGCACATTAGCAACTTTAAAATCGTGTTGATATAATGTACAACACCTCACAGCTCCTAACAACACCTTAAAGTTCCGTACGTAAACTTAAAACTACATAATACACCTAATGAATTCGTCCGAGTCCTTTGAACATCGAACCACAATTTAAGACATCTTACGACCCTATATGCCATATTAACCCCTTGAAAAGCACGTTAGTATAACTTAAGACGCCTTAAAACTCCTAAGAACACCTTACAACACCGTACGAAACCCTAAAACAACAAAATAAACCTAATGAATTCCTCGGAGTCATTTAAACATCGTACGACAACTTAGAATATCTTACGGCTCTGTATGCCACATTATCAACTTTAAAATCGAGTTGGTATAATGTACAACACCTCAAAACTCCTAACAACACCCTAAAGTACCGTACGTAAACTTAAAACTCCAAAATACACCTAATGAATTTGTCCGAGTCCTTTGAACATCGTACGACCGCTTAGGACATCTTACGACTCTGTATGCACATTAGCACCATGTAAAGCATGTTAGTACAACTTAGGACGCCTTAAAACACCTAAGAATACCTTAGAACACCGTACGAAACCTTAAAACTCCATAATAAACCTAATGAATTCTTCGGAGTCATTTAAACATCGTACGACAACTTAGAATATCTTACGGCTCTGTATGCCACATTAGCAACTTTAAAATCGTGTTGGTATAATGTACAACACCTCACAGCTCCTAACAACACATTAAAGTACCGTACGTAAACTTAAAACTCCAAAATACACCTAATGAATTCGTCCGAGTCCTTTGAACATCGTACGACAACTTAGGACATCTTACGACTCTGTATGCATATTAGCACCATGTAAAGCACATTAGCAACTTTAAAATCGTGTTGATATAATGTACAACACCTCACAGCTCCTAACAACACCTTAAAGTACCGTACGTAAACTTAAAACTCCATAATACACCTAATGAATTCGTCCGAGTCCTTTGAACATCGAACCACAATTTAAGACATCTTACGACCCTATATGCCATATTAACCCCTTGAAAAGCACGTTAGTATAACTTAAGACGCCTTAAAACTCCTAAGAACACCTTACAACACCGTACGAAACCCTAAAACAACATAATAAACCTAATGAATTCCTCGGAGTCATTTAAACATCGTACGACAACTTTGAATATCTTACGGCTCTGTATGCCACATTATCAACTTTAAAATCGTGTTGGTATAATGTACAACACCTCACAGCTCCTAACATCACCCTAAAGTACCGTACGTAAACTTAAAACTCCAAAATACACCTAATGAATTCGTCCGAATCCTTTGAACATCGTACGACAACTTAGGACATCTTACGACTCTGTATGCATATTAGCACCATGTAAAGCACATTAGCAACTTTAAAATCGTGTTGATATAATGTACAACACCTCACAGCTGCTAACAACACCTTAAAGTACCGTACGTAAACTTAAAACTCCATAATACACCTAATGAATTCGTCCGAGTCCTTTGAACATCGAACCACAATTTAAGACATTTTACGACCCTGTATGCCATATTAACCCCTTGAAAAGCATGTTAGTACAACTTAGGACGCCTTAAAACACCTAAGAATACCTTAGAACACCGTACGAAACCTTAAAACTCCATAATAAACCTAATGAATTCCTCGGAGTCATTTAAACATCGTACGACAACTTAGAATATCTTACGGCTCTGCATGCCACATTATCAACTTTAAAATCGTGTTGGTATAATGTACAACACCTCACAACTCCTAACAACACCCTAATGTACCGTACGTAAACTTAAAACTCCAAAATACACCTAATGAATTCGTCCGAGTCCTTTGAACATCGTACGACAACTTAGGACATCTTACGACTCTGTATGCATATTAGCACCATGTAAAGCACATTAGCAACTTTAAAATCGTGTTGGTATAATGTACAACACCTCACAGCTCCTAACAACACCTTAAAGTACCGTACGTAAACTTAAAACTCCATAATACACCTAATGAATTCGTCCGATTCTTTTGAACATCGTACGACCGCTTAGGACATCTTACGATTCTGTATGCACATTAGCACCATGTAAAGCATGTTAGTACAACTTAGGACGCCTTAAAACACCTAAGAATACCTTAGAACACCGTACGAAACCTTAAAACTCCATAATAAACCTAATGAATTCCTCGGAGTCATTTAAACATCGTACGACAACTTAGAATATCTTACGGCTCTGTATGCCACATTAGCAACTTTAAAATCGTGTTGGTATAATGTACAACACCTCACAGCTCCTAACAACACCTTAAAGTACCGTACGTAAACTTAAAACTCCACAATACACCTAATGAATTCGTCCGAGTCCTTTGAACATCGTACGACAACTTAGGACATCTTACGACTCTGTATGCATATTAGCACCATGTAAAGCACATTAGCAACTTTAAAATCGTGTTGATATAATGTACAACACCTCACAGCTCCTAACAACACCTTAAAGTACCGTACGTAAACTTAAAACTCCATAATACACCTAATGAATTCGTCCGAGTCCTTTGAACATCGTACCACCGCTTAGGACATCTTACGACTCTGTATGCACATTAGCACCATGTAAAGCATGTTAGTACAACTTAGGACGCCTTAAAACTCCTAAGAACACTTACAACACCGTACGAAACCTTAAAACTCCATAATAAACCTAATGAATTCCTCGGAGTCATTTAAACATCGTACGACAACTTAGAATATCTTACGGTTCTGTATGCCACATTATCAACTTTAAAATCGTGTTGGTATAATGTGCAACACCTCACAACTCCTAACAACACCCTAAAGTACCGTACGTAAACTTAAAACTCCAAAATACACCTAATGAATTCGTCCGAGTCCTTTGAACATCGTACGACAACTTAGGACATCTTACGACTCTGTATGCATATTAGCACCATGTAAAGCACATTAGCAACTTTAAAATCGAGTTGGTATAATGTACAACACCTCACAGCTCCTAACAACACCTTAAAGTACCGTACGTAAACTTAAAACTCCATAATACACCTAGTGAATTCGTCCGAGTCTTTTGAACATCGTACCACCGCTTAGGACATCTTACGACTCTGTATGCACATTAGCACCATGTAAAGCATGTTAGTACAACTTAGGACGCCTTAAAACACCTAAGAATACCTTAGAACACCGTACAAAACCTTAAAACTCCATAATAAACCTAATGAATTCCTCGGAGTCATTTAAACATCGTACGACAACTTAGAATATCTTACGGCTCTGTATGCCACATTAGCAACTTTAAAATCGTGTTGGTATAATGTACAACACCTCACAGCTCCTAACAACACCTTAAAGTACCGTACGTAAACTTAAAACTCCACAATACACCTAATGAATTCGTCCGAGTCCTTTGAACATCGTACGACAACTTAGGACATCTTACGACTCTGTATGCATATTAGCACCATGTAAAGCACATTAGCAACTTTAAAATCGTGTTGCTATAATGTACAACACCTCACAGCTCCTAACAACACCTTAAAGTACCGTACGTAAACTTAAAACTCCATAATACACCTAATGAATTCGTCCGAGTCCTTTGAACATCGTACCACCGCTTAGGACATCTTACGACTCTGTATGCACATTAGCACCATGTAAAGCATGTTAGTACAACTTAGGACGCCTTAAAACTCCTAAGAACACTTACAACACCGTACGAAACCTTAAAACTCCATAATAAACCTAATGAATTCCTCGGAGTCATTTAAACATCGTACGACAACTTAGAATATCTTACGGTTCTGTATGCCACATTATCAACTTTAAAATCGTGTTGGTATAATGTACAACACCTCACAACTCCTAACAACACCCTAAAGTACCGTACGTAAACTTAAAACTCCAAAATACACCTAATGAATTCGTCCGAGTCCTTTGAACATCGTACGACAACTTAGGACATCTTACGACTCTGTATGCATATTAGCACCATGTAAAGCACATTAGCAACTTTAAAATCGTGTTGGTATAATGTACAACACCTCACAGCTCCTAACAACACCTTAAAGTACCGTACGTAAACTAAAAACTCCATAATACACCTAATGAATTCGTCCGAGTCCTTTGAACATCGTACCACCGCTTAGGACATCTTACGACTCTGTATGCACATTAGCACCATGTAAAGCATGTTAGTACAACTTAGGACGCCTTAAAACTCCTAAGAACACTTACAACACCGTACGAAACCTTAAAACTCCATAATAAACCTAATGAATTCCTCGGAGTCATTTAAACATCGTACGACAACTTAGAATATCTTACGGTTCTGTATGCCACATTATCAACTTTAAAATCGTGTTGGTATAATGTACAACACCTCACAACTCCTAACAACACCCTAAAGTACCGTACGTAAACTTAAAACTCCAAAATACACCTAATGAATTCGTCCGAGTCCTTTGAACATCGTACGACAACTTAGGACATCTTACGACTCTGTATGCATATTAGCACCATGTAAAGCACATTAGCAACTTTAAAATCGTGTTGGTATAATGTACAACACCTCACAGCTTTTAACAACACCTTAAAGTACCGTACGTAAACTTAAAACTCCATAATACACCTAATGAATTCGTCCGAGTCTTTTGAACATCGTACGACCGCTTAGGACATCTTACGACTCTGTATGCACATTAGCACCATGTAAAGCATGTTAGTACAACTTAGGACGCCTTAAAACACCTAAGAATACCTTAGAACACCGTACGAAACCTTAAAACTCCATAATAAACCTAATGAATTCCTCGGAGTCATTTAAACATCGTACGACAACTTAGAATATCTTACGGCTCTGTATGCCACATTAGCAACTTTAAAATCGTGTTGGTATAATGTACAACACCTCACAGCTCCTAACAACACCTTAAAGTACCGTACGTAAACTTAAAACTCCAAAATACACCTAATGAATTCGTCTGAATCCTTTGAACATCGTACGACAACTTAGGACATCTTACGACTCTGTATGCATATTAGCACCATGTAAAGCACATTAGCAACTTTAAAATCGTGTTGATATAATGTACAATACCTCACAGCTCCTAACAACACCTTAAAGTACCGTACGTAAACTTAAAACTCCATAGTACACCTAATGAATTCGTCCGAGTCCTTTGAACATCGTACCACCGCTTAGGACATCTTACGACTCTGTATGCACATTAGCACCATGTAAAGCATGTTAGTACAACTTCGGACGCCTTAAAACTCCTAAGAACACTTACAACACCGTACGAAACCTTAAAACTCCGTAATAAAGCTAATGAATTCCTCGGAGTCATTTAAACATCGTACGACAACTTAGAATATCTTACGGCTCTGTATGCCACATTATCAACTTTAAAATCGTGTTGGTCTAATGTACAACACCTCACAACTCCTAACAACACCCTAAAGTACCGTAAGTAAACTTAAAACTCCAAAATACACCTAATGAATTCGTCCGAGTCCTTTGAACATCGTACGACAACTTAGGACATCTTACGACTCTGTATGCATATTAGCACCATGTAAAGCACATTAGCAACTTTAAAATCGTGTTGGTATAATGTACAACACCTCACAGCTCCTAACAACACCTTAAAGTACCGTACGTAAACTTAAAACTCCAAAATACACCTAATGAATTCGTCCGAGTCCTTTGAACATCGTACCACCGCTTAGGACATCTTACGACTCTGTATGCACATTAGCACCATGTAAAGCATGTTAGTACAACTTAGGACGCCTTAAAACTCCTAAGAACACTTACAACACCGTACGAAACCTTAAAACTCCATAATAAACCTAATGAATTCCTCGGAGTCATTTAAACATCGTACGACAACTTAGAATATCTTACGGCTCTGTATGCCACATTATCAACTTTAAAATCGTGTTGGTCTAATGTACAACACCTCACAGCTCCTAACAACACCTTAAAGTTCCGTACGTAAACTTAAAACTCCACAATACACCTAATGAATTCGTCCGAGTCCTTTGAACATCGTACGACAACTTAGGACATCTTACGACTCTGTATGCATATTAGCACCATGTAAAGCACATTAGCAACTTTAAAATCGTGTTGATATAATGTACAACACCTCACAGCTCCTAACAACACCTTAAAGTACCGTACGTAAACTTAAAACTCCATAATACACCTAATGAATTCGTCCGAGTCCTTTGAACATCGTACCACCGCTTAGGACATCTTACGACTCTGTATGCACATTAGCACCATGTAAAGCATGTTAGTACAACTTAGGACGCCTTAAAACTCCTAAGAACACTTACAACACCGTACGAAACCTTAAAACTCCATAATAAACCTAATGAATTCCTCGGAGTCATTTAAACATCGTACGACAACTTAGAATATCTTACGGTTCTGTATGCCACATTATCAACTTTAAAATCGTGTTGGTATAATGTGCAACACCTCACAACTCCTAACAACACCCTAAAGTACCGTACGTAAACTTAAAACTCCAAAATACACCTAATGAATTCGTCCGAGTCCTTTGAACATCGTACGACAACTTAGGACATCTTACGACTCTGTATGCATATTAGCACCATGTAAAGCACATTAGCAACTTTAAAATCGAGTTGGTATAATGTACAACACCTCACAGCTCCTAACAACACCTTAAAGTACCGTACGTAAACTTAAAACTCCATAATACACCTAGTGAATTCGTCCGAGTCTTTTGAACATCGTACCACCGCTTAGGACATCTTACGACTCTGTATGCACATTAGCACCATGTAAAGCATGTTAGTACAACTTAGGACGCCTTAAAACACCTAAGAATACCTTAGAACACCGTACAAAACCTTAAAACTCCATAATAAACCTAATGAATTCCTCGGAGTCATTTAAACATCGTACGACAACTTAGAATATCTTACGGCTCTGTATGCCACATTAGCAACTTTAAAATCGTGTTGGTATAATGTACAACACCTCACAGCTCCTAACAACACCTTAAAGTACCGTACGTAAACTTAAAACTCCACAATACACCTAATGAATTCGTCCGAGTCCTTTGAACATCGTACGACAACTTAGGACATCTTACGACTCTGTATGCATATTAGCACCATGTAAAGCACATTAGCAACTTTAAAATCGTGTTGCTATAATGTACAACACCTCACAGCTCCTAACAACACCTTAAAGTACCGTACGTAAACTTAAAACTCCATAATACACCTAATGAATTCGTCCGAGTCCTTTGAACATCGTACCACCGCTTAGGACATCTTACGACTCTGTATGCACATTAGCACCATGTAAAGCATGTTAGTACAACTTAGGACGCCTTAAAACTCCTAAGAACACTTACAACACCGTACGAAACCTTAAAACTCCATAATAAACCTAATGAATTCCTCGGAGTCATTTAAACATCGTACGACAACTTAGAATATCTTACGGTTCTGTATGCCACATTATCAACTTTAAAATCGTGTTGGTATAATGTACAACACCTCACAACTCCTAACAACACCCTAAAGTACCGTACGTAAACTTAAAACTCCAAAATACACCTAATGAATTCGTCCGAGTCCTTTGAACATCGTACGACAACTTAGGACATCTTACGACTCTGTATGCATATTAGCACCATGTAAAGCACATTAGCAACTTTAAAATCGTGTTGGTATAATGTACAACACCTCACAGCTCCTAACAACACCTTAAAGTACCGTACGTAAACTAAAAACTCCATAATACACCTAATGAATTCGTCCGAGTCCTTTGAACATCGTACCACCGCTTAGGACATCTTACGACTCTGTATGCACATTAGCACCATGTAAAGCATGTTAGTACAACTTAGGACGCCTTAAAACTCCTAAGAACACTTACAACACCGTACGAAACCTTAAAACTCCATAATAAACCTAATGAATTCCTCGGAGTCATTTAAACATCGTACGACAACTTAGAATATCTTACGGTTCTGTATGCCACATTATCAACTTTAAAATCGTGTTGGTATAATGTACAACACCTCACAACTCCTAACAACACCCTAAAGTACCGTACGTAAACTTAAAACTCCAAAATACACCTAATGAATTCGTCCGAGTCCTTTGAACATCGTACGACAACTTAGGACATCTTACGACTCTGTATGCATATTAGCACCATGTAAAGCACATTAGCAACTTTAAAATCGTGTTGGTATAATGTACAACACCTCACAGCTTTTAACAACACCTTAAAGTACCGTACGTAAACTTAAAACTCCATAATACACCTAATGAATTCGTCCGAGTCTTTTGAACATCGTACGACCGCTTAGGACATCTTACGACTCTGTATGCACATTAGCACCATGTAAAGCATGTTAGTACAACTTAGGACGCCTTAAAACACCTAAGAATACCTTAGAACACCGTACGAAACCTTAAAACTCCATAATAAACCTAATGAATTCCTCGGAGTCATTTAAACATCGTACGACAACTTAGAATATCTTACGGCTCTGTATGCCACATTAGCAACTTTAAAATCGTGTTGGTATAATGTACAACACCTCACAGCTCCTAACAACACCTTAAAGTACCGTACGTAAACTTAAAACTCCAAAATACACCTAATGAATTCGTCTGAATCCTTTGAACATCGTACGACAACTTAGGACATCTTACGACTCTGTATGCATATTAGCACCATGTAAAGCACATTAGCAACTTTAAAATCGTGTTGATATAATGTACAATACCTCACAGCTCCTAACAACACCTTAAAGTACCGTACGTAAACTTAAAACTCCATAGTACACCTAATGAATTCGTCCGAGTCCTTTGAACATCGTACCACCGCTTAGGACATCTTACGACTCTGTATGCACATTAGCACCATGTAAAGCATGTTAGTACAACTTCGGACGCCTTAAAACTCCTAAGAACACTTACAACACCGTACGAAACCTTAAAACTCCGTAATAAAGCTAATGAATTCCTCGGAGTCATTTAAACATCGTACGACAACTTAGAATATCTTACGGCTCTGTATGCCACATTATCAACTTTAAAATCGTGTTGGTCTAATGTACAACACCTCACAACTCCTAACAACACCCTAAAGTACCGTAAGTAAACTTAAAACTACAAAATACACCTAATGAATTCGTCCGAGTCCTTTGAACATCGTACGACAACTTAGGACATCTTACGACTCTGTATGCATATTAGCACCATGTAAAGCACATTAGCAACTTTAAAATCGTGTTGGTATAATGTACAACACCTCACAGCTCCTAACAACACCTTAAAGTACCGTACGTAAACTTAAAACTCCAAAATACACCTAATGAATTCGTCCGAGTCCTTTGAACATCGTACCACCGCTTAGGACATCTTACGACTCTGTATGCACATTAGCACCATGTAAAGCATGTTAGTACAACTTAGGACGCCTTAAAACTCCTAAGAACACTTACAACACCGTACGAAACCTTAAAACTCCATAATAAACCTAATGAATTCCTCGGAGTCATTTAAACATCGTACGACAACTTAGAATATCTTACGGCTCTGTATGCCACATTATCAACTTTAAAATCGTGTTGGTCTAATGTACAACACCTCACAGCTCCTAACAACACCTTAAAGTTCCGTACGTAAACTTAAAACTCCATAATACACCTAATGAATTCGTCCGAGTCCTTTGAACATCGAACCACAATTTAAGACATCTTACGACCCTGTATGCCATATTAACCCCTTGAAAAGCACGTTAGTATAACTTAAGACGCCTTAAAACTCCTAAGAACACCTTACAACACCGTACGAAACCCTAAAACAACATAATAAACCTAATGAATTCCTCGGAGTCATTTAAACATCGTACGACAACTTAGAATATCTTACGGCTCTGTATGCCACATTATCAACTTTAAAATCGTGTTGGTATAATGTACAACACCTCACAGCTCCTAACAACACCCTAAAGTACCCTACGTAAACTTAAAACTCCAAAATACACCTAATGAATTCGTCCGAGTCCTTTGAACATCGTACGACAACTTAGGGCATCTTACGACTCTGTATGCATATTAGCACCATGTAAAGCACATTAGCAACTT
Source organism: Tagetes erecta (assembly GCA_030867185.1). Classification (NCBI taxonomy): domain Eukaryota; kingdom Viridiplantae; phylum Streptophyta; class Magnoliopsida; order Asterales; family Asteraceae; genus Tagetes; species Tagetes erecta. The sequence goes on from CM061497.1 coordinate 12,862,468, forward strand.
TAAAATCGTGTTGGTATAATGTACAACACCTCACAGCTCCTAACAACACCTTAAAGTACCGTACGTAAACTTAAAACTCCATAATACACCTAATGAATTCGTCCGAGTCTTTTGAACATCGTACGACCGCTTAGGACATCTTACGGCTCTGTATGCACATTAGCACCATGTAAAGCATGTTAGTACAACTTAGGACGCCTTAAAACACCTAAGAATACCTTAGAACACCGTACGAAACCTTAAAACTCCATAATAAACCTAATGAATTCCTCGGAGTCATTTAAACATCGTACGACAACTTAGAATATCTTACGGCTCTGTATGCCACATTAGCAACTTTAAAATCGTGTTGGTATAATGTACAACACCTCACAGCTCCTAACAACACCTTAAAGTACCGTACGTAAACTTAAAACTCCACAATACACCTAATGAATTCGTCCGAGTCCTTTGAACGTCGTACGACAACTTAGGACATCTTACGACTCTGTATGCATATTAGCACCATGTAAAGCACATTAGCAACTTTAAAATCGTGTTGATATAATGTACAACACCTCACAGCTCCTAACAACACCTTAAAGTACCGTACGTAAACTTAAAACTCCATAATACACCTAATGAATTCGTCCGAGTCAAGTTGTGTAACATGTCCTAAGTGGTGGGGGGGCGATTTTGGCGATTTTGGGGTGATTTGGCTGGTTCTTGATTCGTTTCTTGTTCTTGAATCTTGATTCTTGAATCTTGTTTCTTGATCTTGGGTTGTTATTGGGTTGTTACGGTTGGTTATTAGGGTTACATAAACCCTAATTCGTTTTTTTTTTGTTCATAAGTTCTTGTCGTTTCTTGAATCTGGTTTCTTGATTCGTTTCTTGTTTCTTCATCGTTTCTTGATTCTTGGGTTTGTTACTTGATCCTTAATTCGTTCATCTAGTGTCATATAGTACCTAAAACCCTAGTTTCTTTTGTGCAATTAGGGTTTGGCCTGTTCTTGGGTTTTTTTATCAGATTCGTTTCTGATCATAAAAACGAGTATGAAGGGTGGTAATTTGGCTAGTAAGGTGCTAAAGATCGATGGCAATCCACGTTGCAATTTGTTGAATCAGGAAAAGGCGATTAGGGGTTCATCCATAAACCCTAATCTGCCTCATGGGGTTGACACGGCTAAGCAGAATGATACAACAAATCTTGAACCTCATGGGGTTGACACGGCTAAGCAGAATGATACAACAAGTCATACGACTGATTCATCTCACATGACGGATTCAGCTCACAAGATTATGTTATCTAATGTTCATACGGCTGATGCATCTGTGGGTTCTCTTGCTCATGCGACTAGTGTGAATGATGCGCCCGGTAAGTCTAATTTGAATACAACGTATGCTGCTATCGTTCAACCAAAGTCTGAATCACCTATAACACCTGTTAAGTTCGGTTATATGGTGAATGAGGAGAAAAAAGAAGGTTTTGATGTTGTGTTACCCAAAGAGACTGTCCGTATGATTTGTAATAAACTTGAATTTACTTTGTATGGCTACTTTTTGGGGGATAGGGTAGCGTATCCAGTGGTTGAATACTTTGCTAAAACTCATTGGAAAAAATTTGGCTTGCAAAAGTCAATGATGAATGCAAATGGCTTTTTCTTTTTTAAGTTTAATGATAGGAAGGGGATGATGGATGTGATCGAAGCAGGGCCTTGGATAATTCGTAATAAACCGATTATCCTGAATGTCTGGTCCCCTAACACAAAGCTACACAAGGATGATATCAAGAATGTATCTGTTTGGGTAAAATTGCATGATATTCCGTTGGTAGCTTATTCTGATGTTGGTTTGAGTCTTTTGGTTTCGCAAATTGGGACTCCAAAGTTGTTGGATTCATTCACAAGCTCTATGTGTGCAAACACGTGGGGTAGAAGTAGCTTTGCAAGAGCTTTGGTTGAGATCTCAGCGGATGCGGGGTTTAAAGAGGAGATATCTGTTGCTATTCCAGAATTAGAGGGGGATGGGTTTGGAGCAGCACATGTGAGGGTTGAGTATGATTGGAAGCCTCCAAGATGTGGTCATTGTTGTGTTTTTGGCCATAATGATGCTGATTGTACTAATACGAATAAGCATGAGCAGACCACAAATGCTAGAGAGGATGATAAAGGGTTTAAGGAAGTAAAGGGTAAGAAAGCTGCAAAAAGATTTGGGGTTGCTTTAAAAAAGCCCCAATTCGAGTACCGTCCAGTTAACAAAAAAGGGAAGGAAGTGCAACATGTTACAAAGCAAGTGACAAAGATTGATACTATGGAGACTAAAAGTGGTTCAAATATGGGTAAATCTGATCTAACTACATCAAACCCTTTTGAGGCGTTATCTGTGGAGAAATAGATGAAATTGAGACAGACAAGGTGAAAGGGACCATGGATAAGGAAAGCTCTAGGTTTGACTCGGATTCGGAAGTGGATGAGGTTTTAGATATGGATAATGGGATGGCAAGGTATATGATGAGCATGGCAATGGCGCTTGAATCTCCATCGGGTTCTAAGAGGGCAGGTACTCCTTCTACATCGGGTGTTAATGGTTTGTCTGATATTCTGGATTACTAGGGAGTCGATCTGCTGGCAATATTGGTTGAGGTTTCTTGGGGGTGGAAACTACACTTTTGATGATGGCGGCTGATGAAATGGTTTTTATTTAATTTTGTTTATGTCATCAATTTGTGGTAGGCTAGATTGTTTGGTTTGTCTTGGTGTTGTTTTGTTGGTTTTTTGTTTTTTTGTTCACATATGTGGGGCATGTCCCATATATGAACTAGTGTGGAATGCTTCCTCACTACTTGTACTTCATTGACGGTTGTCTTTATAATAGAATCACCGGGGTAACCCTTTACCCAAAAAAAAAAAAAAGAATTCGTCCGAGTCCTTTGAACATCGTACGACAACTTAGGACATCTTACGACTCTGTATGCATATTAGCACCATGTAAAGCACATTAGCAACTTTAAAATCGTGTTGATATAATGTACAACACCTCACAGCTCCTAACAACACCTTAAAGTACCGTACGTAAACTTAAAACTCCATAATACACCTAATGAATTCGTCCGAGTCTTTTGAACATCGTACGACCGCTTAGGACATCTTACGACTCTGTATGCACATTAGCACCATGTAAAGCATGTTAGTACAACTTAGGACGCCTTAAAACACCTAAGAATACCTTAGAACACCGTACGAAACCTTAAAACTCCATAATAAACCTAATGAATTCCTCGGAGTCATTTAAACATCGTACGACAACTTAGAATATCTTACGGCTCTGTATGCCACATTAGCAACTTTAAAATCGTGTTGGTATAATGTACAACACCTCACAGCTCCTAACAACACCTTAAAGTACCGTACGTAAACTTAAAACTCCACAATACACCTAATGAATTCGTCCGAGTCCTTTGAACATCGTACGACAACTTAGGACATCTTACGACTCTGTATGCATATTAGCACCATGTAAAGCACATTAGCAACTTTAAAATCGTGTTGATATAATGTACAACACCTCACAGCTGCTAACAACACCTTAAAGTACCGTACGTAAACTTAAAACTCCATAATACACCTAATGAATTCGTCCGAGTCCTTTAAACATCGAACCACAATTTAAGACATCTTACGACCCTGTATGCCATATTAACCCCTTGAAAAGCACGTTAGTATAACTTAAGACGCCTTAAAACTCCTAAGAACACCTTACAACACCGTACGAAACCCTAAAACAACATAATAAACCTAATGAATTCCTCGGAGTCATTTAAACATCGTACGACAACTTAGAATATCTTACGGCTCTGTATGCCACATTATCAACTTTAAAATCGTGTTGGTATAATGTACAACACCTCACAGCTCCTAACAACACCCTAAAGTACCGTACGTAAACTTAAAACTCCAAAATACACCTAATGAATTCGTCCGAATCCTTTGAACATCGTACGACAACTTAGGACATCTTACGACTCTGTATGCATATTAGCACCATGTAAAGCACATCAGCAACTTTAAAATCGTGTTGATATAATGTACAACACCTCACAGCTGCTAACAACACCTTAAAGTACCGTACGTAAACTTAAAACTCCATAATACACCTAATGAATTCGTCCGAGTCCTTTGAACATCGAACCACAATTTAAGACATCTTACGACCCTGTATGCCATATTAACCCCTTGAAAAGCACGTTAGTATAACTTAAGACGCCTTAAAACTCCTAAGAACACCTTACAACACCGTACGAAACCCTAAAACAACATAATAAACCTAATGAATTCCTCGGAGTCATTTAAACATCGTACGACAACTTAGAATATCTTACGGCTCTGTATGCCACATTATCAACTTTAAAATCGTGTTGGTATAATGTACAACACCTCACAGCTCCTAACAACACCCTAAAGTACCGTACGTAAACTTAAAACTCCAAAATACACCTAATGAATTCGTCCGAGTCCTTTGAACATCGTACGACAACTTAGGACATCTTACGACTCTGTATGCATATTAGCACCATGTAAAGCACATTAGCAACTTTAAAATCGTGTTGGTATAATGTACAACACCTCACAGCTCCTAACAACACCTTAAAGTACCGTACGTAAACTTAAAACTCCATAATACACCTAATGAATTCGTCCGAGTCTTTTGAACATCGTACGACCGCTTAGGACATCTTACGACTCTGTATGCACATTAGCACCATGTAAAGCATGTTAGTACAACTTAGGACGCCTTAAAACACCTAAGAATACCTTAGAACACCGTACGAAACCTTAAAACTCCATAATAAACCTAATGAATTCCTCGGAGTCATTTAAACATCGTACGACAACTTAGAATATCTTACGGCTCTGTATGCCACATTAGCAACTTTAAAATCGTGTTGGTATAATGTACAACACCTCACAGCTCCTAACAACACCTTAAAGTACCGTACGTAAACTTAAAACTCCACAATACACCTAATGAATTCGTCCGAGTCCTTTGAACATCGTACGACAACTTAGGACATCTTACGACTCTGTATGCATATTAGCACCATGTAAAGCACATTAGCAACTTTAAAATCGTGTTGATATAATGTACAACACCTCACAGCTCCTAACAACACCTTAAAGTACCGTACGTAAACTTAAAACTCCATAATACACCTAATGAATTCGTCCGAGTCCTTTGAACATCGTACCACCGCTTAGGACATCTTACGACTCTGTATGCACATTAGCACCATGTAAAGCATGTTAGTACAACTTAGGACGCCTTAAAACTCCTAAGAACACTTACAACACCGTACGAAACCTTAAAACTCCATAATAAACCTAATGAATTCCTCGGAGTCATTTAAACATCGTACGACAACTTAGAATATCTTACGGTTCTGTATGCCACAATATCAACTTTAAAATCGTGTTGGTATAATGTACAACACCTCACAACTCCTAACAACACCCTAAAGTACCGTACGTAAACTTAAAACTCCAAAATACACCTAATGAATTCGTCCGAGTCCTTTGAACATCGTACGACAACTTAGGACATCTTACGACTCTGTATGCATATTAGCATCATGTAAAGCACATTAGCAACTTTAAAATCGTGTTGGTATAATGTACAACACCTCACAGCTCCTAACAACACCTTAAAATACCGTACGTAAACTTAAAACTCCACAATACACCTAATGAATTCGTCCGAGTCCTTTGAACATCGTACGACAACTTAGGACATCTTACGACTCTGTATGCATATTAGCACCATGTAAAGCACATTAGCAACTTTAAAATCGTGTTGGTATAATGTACAACACCTCACAGCTCCTAACAACACCTTAAAGTACCGTACGTAAACTTAAAACTCCATAATACACCTAATGAATTCGTCCGAGTCTTTTGAACATCGTACGACCGCTTAGGACATCTTACGACTCTGTATGCACATTAGCACCATGTAAAGCATGTTAGTACAACTTAGGACGCCTTAAAACACCTAAGAATACCTTAGAACACCGTACGAAACCTTAAAACTCCATAATAAACCTAATGAATTCCTCGGAGTCATTTAAACATCGTACGACAACTTAGAATATCTTACGGCTCTGTATGCCACATTAGCAACTTTAAAATCGTGTTGGTATAATGTACAACACCTCACAGCTCATAACAACACCTTAAAGTACCGTACGTAAACTTAAAACTCCACAATACACCTAATGAATTCGTCCGAGTCCTTTGAACATCGTACGACAACTTAGGACATCTTACGACTCTGTATGCATATTAGCACCATGTAAAGCACATTAGCAACTTTAAAATCGTGTTGATATAATGTACAACACCTCACAGCTCCTAACAACACCTTAAAGTATCGTACGTAAACTTAAAACTCCATAATACACCTAATGAATTCGTCCGAGTCCTTTGAACATCGTACCACCGCTTAGGACATCTTACGACTCTGTATGCACATTAGCACCATGTAAAGCACGTTAGTATAACTTAAGACGCCTTAAAACTCCTAAGAACACCTTACAACACCGTACGAAACCCTAAAACAACATAATAAACCTAATGAATTCCTCGGAGTCATTTAAACATCGTACGACAACTTAGAATATCTTACGGCTCTGTATGCCACATTATCAACTTTAAAATCGTGTTGGTATAATGTACAACACCTCACAGCTCCTAACAACACCCTAAAGTACCGTACGTAAACTTAAAACTACAAAATACACCTAATGAATTCGTCCGAATCCTTTGAACATCGTACGACAACTTAGGACATCTTACGACTCTGTATGCATATTAGCACCATGTAAAGCACATTAGCAACTTTAAAATCGTGTTGATATAATGTACAACACCTCACAGCTGCTAACAACACCTTAAAGTACCGTACGTAAACTTAAAACTCCATAATACACCTAATGAATTCGTCCGAGTCCTTTGAACATCGAACCACAATTTAAGACATCTTACGACCCTGTATGCCATATTAACCCCTTGAAAAGCACGTTAGTATAACTTAAGACGCCTTAAAACTCCTAAGAACACCTTACAACACCGTACGAAACCCTAAAACAACATAATAAACCTAATGAATTCCTCGGAGTCATTTAAACATCGTACGACAACTTAGAATATCTTACGGCTCTGTATGCCACATTATTAACTTTAAAATCGTGTTGGTATAATGTACAACACCTCACAGCTCCTAACAACACCCTAAAGTACCGTACGTAAACTTAAAACTCCAAAATACACCTAATGAATTCGTCCGAGTCCTTTGAACATCGTACGACAACTTAGGACATCTTACGACTCTGTATGCATATTAGCACCATGTAAAGCACATTAGCAACTTTAAAATCGTGTTGGTATAATGTACAACACCTCACAGCTCCTAACAACAACTTAAAGTACCGTACGTAAACTTAAAACTCCATAATACACCTAATGAATTCGTCCGAGTCTTTTGAACATCGTACGACCGCTTAGGACATCTTACGACTCTGTATGCACATTAGCACCATGTAAAGCATGTTAGTACAACTTAGGACGCCTTAAAACACCTAAGAATACCTTAGAACACCGTACGAAACCTTAAAACTCCATAATAAACCTAATGAATTCCTCGGAGTCATTTAAACATCGTACGACAACTTAGAATATCTTACGGCTCTGTATGCCACATTAGCAACTTTAAAATCGTGTTGGTATAATGTACAACACCTCACAGCTCCTAACAACACCTTAAAGTACCGTACGTAAACTTAAAACTCCACAATACACCTAATGAATTCGTCCGAGTCCTTTGAACATCGTACGACAACTTAGGACATCTTACGACTCTGTATGCATATTAGCACCATGTAAAGCACATTAGCAACTTTAAAATCGTGTTGATATAATGTACAACACCTCACAGCTCCTAACAACACCTTAAAGTACCGTACGTAAACTTAAAACTCCATAATACACCTAATGAATTCGTCCGAGTCCTTTGAACATCGTACCACCGCTTAGGACATCTTACGACTCTGTATGCACATTAGCACCATGTAAAGCATGTTAGTACAACTTAGGACGCCTTAAAACTCCTAAGAACACCTTACAACACCGTACGAAACCTTAAAACTCCATAATAAACCTAATGAATATCTCGGAGTCATTTAAACATCGTACGACAACTTAAAATATCTTACGGCTCTATATGCCACATTATCAACTTTAAAATCGTGTTGGTATAATGTACAACACCTCACAGCTCTTAACAACACCTTAAAGTACGGTACGTAAACTTAAAACTCCATAATACACCTAATGAATTCGTCCGAGTCCTTTGAACATCGTACCACAATTTAAGACATCTTATGACCCTGTATGCCATATTAACCCCTTGAAAAGCACGTTAGTATAACTTAAGACGCCTTAAAACTCCTAAGAACACCTTACAACACCGTACGAAACCTTAAAACTCCATAATAAACCTAATGATTTCCTCGGAGTCATTTAAACATCGTACGACAACTTAGAATATCTTACGGCTCTGTATGCCACATTATCAACTTTAAAATCGTGTTGGTATAATGTACAACACCTCACAGCTATTAACAACACCTTAAAGTACCGTACGTAAACTTAAAACTCCATAATACACCTAATGAATTCGTCCGAGTCCTTTGAACATCGTACCACAATTTAAGACATCTTATGACCCTGTATGCCATATTAACCCCTTGAAAAGCACGTTAGTATAACTTAAGACGCCTTAAAACTCCTAAGAACACCTTACAACACCGTACGAAACCTTAAAACTCCATAATAAACCTAATGAATTCCTCGGAGTCATTTAAACATCGTACGACAACTTAGAATATCTTACGGCTCTGTATGCCACATTATCAACTTTAAAATCGTGTTGGTATAATGTACAACACCTCACAGCTCTTAACAACACCTTAAAGTACCGTACGTAAACTTAAAACTCCATAATACACCTAATGAATTCGTCCGAGTCCTTTGAACATCGTACCACAATTTAAGACATCTTACGACCCTGTATGCCATATTAACCCCTTGAAAAGCACGTTAGTATAACTTAAGACGCCTTAAAACTCCTAAGAACACCTTACAACACCTTACGAAACCTTAAAACTCCATAATAAACCTAATGAATTCCTCGGAGTCATTTAACCATCGTACGACAACTTAGAATATCTTACGGCTCTGTATGCCACATTATCAACTTTAAAATCGTGTTGGTATAAAGTACAACACCTCACAACTCTTAACAACACCTTAAAGTACCGTACGTAAACTTAAAACTCCATAATACAACTAATGAATTCGTCCGAGTCTTTTGAACATCTTACGACTATGTATGCACATTAGCACCATGTAAAGCATGTTAGTACAACTTAGGACGCCTTAAAACACCTAAGAATACCTTTCAACACCGTACGAAACCTTAAAACTCCATAATAAACCTAATGAATTCCTCGGAGTCATTTAAACATCGTACGACAACTTAGAATAACTTACGGCTCTGTATGCCATATTAGCAACTTTAAAATCGTGTTGGTATAATGTACAACACCTCACAGCTCCTAACAACACCTTAAAGTACCGTACGTAAACTTAAAACACCAAAATACACCTAATGAATTCGTCCGACTCCTTTGAACATCATACAACTCCTTAGGACATCTTACGACTCTGTATGCATATTAGCACCATGTAAAGCACATTAGCAACTTTAACATGGTGTTGGTAAAATGTACAACACCTCACAGCTCCTAACAACACCTTAAAGTACCGTACGTAAACTTAAAACTCCATAATACACCTAATGAATTCGTCCGAGTCCTTTGAACATCGTACCACCGCTTAGGACATCTTACGACTCTGTATGCACATTAGCACCATGTAAAGCATGTTAGTACAACTTAGGACGCCTTAAAACTCCTAAGAACACCTTACAACACCGTACGAAACCTTAAAACTCCATAATAAACCTAATGAATACCTCGGAGTCATTTAAACATCGTACGACAACTTAGAATATCTTACGGCTCTATATCCCACATTATCAACTTTAAAATCGTGTTGGTATAATGTACAACACCTCACAGCTCTTAACAACACCTTAAAGTACGGTACGTAAACTTAAAACTCCATAATACACCTAATGAATTTGTCCGAGTCCTTTGAACATCGTACCACAATTTAAGACATCTTATGACCCTGTATGCCATATTAACCCCTTGAAAAGCACGTTAGTATAACTTAAGACGCCTTAAAACTCCTAAGAACACCTTACAACACCGTACGAAACCTTAAAACTCCATAATAAACCTAATGAATTCCTCGGAGTCATTTAAACATCGTACGACAACTTAGAATATCTTACGGCTCTGTATGCCACATTATCAACTTTAAAATCGTGTTGGTATAATGTACAACACCTCACAGCTCTTAACAACACCTTAAAGTACCGTACGTAAACTTAAACCTCCATAATACACCTAATGAATTCGTCCGAGTCCTTTGAACATCGTACCACAATTTAAGACATCTTACGACCCTGTATGCCATATTAACCCCTTGAAAAGCACGTTAGTATAACTTAAGACGCCTTAAAACTCCTAAGAACACCTTACAACACCGTACGAAACCTTAAAACTCCATAATAAACCTAATGAATTCCTCGGAGTCATTTAACCATCGTACGACAACTTAGAATATCTTACGGCTCTGTATGCCACATTATCAACTTTAAAATCGTGTTGGTATAAAGTACAACACCTCACAACTCTTAACAACACCTTAAAGTACCGTACGTAAACTTAAAACTCCATAATACAACTAATGAATTCGTCCGAGTCTTTTGAACATCTTACGACTATGTATGCACATTAGCACCATGTAAAGCATGTTAGTACAACTTAGGACGCCTTAAAACACCTAAGAATACCTTTCAACACCGTACGAAACCTTAAAACTCCATAATAAACCTAATGAATTCCTCGGAGTCATTTAAACATCGTACGACAACTTAGAATAACTTACGGCTCTGTATGCCACAATAGCAACTTTAAAATCGTGTTGGTATAATGTACAACACCTCACAGCTCCTAACAACACCTTAAAGTACCGTACGTAAACTTAAAACTCCAAAATACACCTAATGAATTCGTCCGAGACCTTTGAACATCATACAACTACTTAGGACATCTTACGACTCTGTATGCATATTAGCACCATGTAAAGCACATTAGCAACTTTAAAATGGTGTTGGTAAAATGTACAACACCTCACAGCTCCTAACAACACCTTAAAGTACCGTACGTAAACTTAAAACTCCATAATACACCTAATGAATTCGTCCGAGTCCTTTGAACATCGTACCACCGCTTAGGACATCTTACGACTCTGTATGCACATTAGCACCATGTAAAGCACGTTAGTACAACTTAGGACGCCTTAAAACTCCTAAGAACACCTTACAACACCGTACGAAACCTTAAAACTCCATAATAAACCTAATGAATATCTCGGAGTCATTTAAACATCGTACGACAACTTAAAATATCTTACGGCTCTATATGCCACATTATCAACTTTAAAATCGTGTTGGTATAATGTACAACACCTCACAGCTCTTAACAACACCTTAAAGTACGGTACGTAAACTTAAAACTCCATAATACACCTAATGAATTCGTCCGAGTCCTTTGAACATCGTACCACAATTTAAGACATCTTATGACCCTGTATGCCATATTAACCCCTTGAAAAGCACGTTAGTATAACTTAAGACGCCTTAAAATTCCTAAGAACACCTTACAACACCGTACGAAACCTTAAATCTCCATAATAAACCTAATGATTTCCTCGGAGTCATTTAAACATCGTACGACAACTTAGAATATCTTACGGCTCTGTATGCCACATTATCAACTTTAAAATCGTGTTGGTATAATGTACAACACCTCACAGCTATTAACAACACCTTAAAGTACCGTACGTAAACTTAAAACTCCATAATACACCTAATGAATTCGTCCGAGTCCTTTGAACATCGTACCACAATTTAAGACATCTTATGACCCTGTATGCCATATTAACCCCTTGAAAAGCACGTTAGTATAACTTAAGACGCCTTAAAACTCCTAAGAACACCTTACAACACCGTACGAAACCTTAAAACTCCATAATAAACCTAATGAATTCCTCGGAGTCATTTAAACATCGTACGACAACTTAGAATATCTTACGGCTCTGTATGCCACATTATCAACTTTAAAATCGTGTTGGTATAATGTACAACACCTCACAGCTCTTAACAACACCTTAAAGTACCGTACGTAAACTTAAAACTCCATAATACACCTAATGAATTCGTCCGAGTCCTTTGAACATCGTACCACAATTTAAGACATCTTACGACCTTGTATGCCATATTAACCCCTTGAAAAGCACGTTAGTATAACTTAAGACGCCTTAAAACTCCTAAGAACACCTTACAACACCGTACGAAACCTTAAAACTCCATAATAAACCTAATGAATTCCTCGGAGTCATTTAACCATCGTACGACAACTTAGAATATCTTACGGCTCTGTATGCCACATTATCAACTTTAAAATCATGTTGGTATAAAGTACAACACCTCACAACTCTTAACAACACCTTAAAGTACCGTACGTAAACTTAAAACTCCATAATACAACTAATGAATTCGTCCGAGTCTTTTGAACATCTTACGACTATGTATGCACATTAGCACCATGTAAAGCATGTTAGTACAACTTAGGACGCCTTAAAACACCTAAGAATACCTTTCAACACCGTACGAAACCTTAAAACTCCATAATAAACCTAATGAATTCCTCGGAGTCATGTAAACATCGTACGACAACTTAGAATAACTTACGGCTCTGTATGCCACATTAGCAACTTTAAAATCGTGTTGGTATAATGTACAACACATCACAGCTCCTAAGAACACCTTAAAGTACCGTACGTAAACTTAAAACTCCAAAATACACCTAATGAATTCGTCCGAGTCCTTTGAACATCATACAACTACTTAGGACATCTTACGACTCTGTATGCATATTAGCACCATGTAAAGCACATTAGCAACTTTAAAATGGTGTTGGTAAAATGTACAACACCTCACAGCTCCTAACAACACCTTAAAGTACCGTACGTAAACTTAAAACTCCATAATACACCTAATGAATTCGTCCGAGTCCTTTGAACATCGTACCACCGCTTAGGACATCTTACGACTCTGTATGCACATTAGCACCATGTAAAGCATGTTAGTACAACTTAGGACGCCTTAAAACTCCTAAGAACACCTTACAACACCGTACGAAACCTTAAAACTCCATAATAAACCTAATGAATATCTCGGAGTCATTTAAACATCGTACGACAACTTAAAATATCTTACGGCTCTATATGCCACATTATCAACTTTAAAATCGTGTTGGTATAATGTACAACACCTCACAGCTCTTAACAACACCTTAAAGTACGGTACGTAAACTTAAAACTCCATAATACACCTAATGAATTCGTCCGAGTCCTTTGAACATCGTACCACAATTTAAGACATCTTATGACCCTGTATGCCATATTAACCCCTTGAAAAGCACGTTAGTATAACTTAAGACGCCTTAAAATTCCTAAGAACACCTTACAACACCGTACGAAACCTTAAATCTCCATAATAAACCTAATGATTTCCTCGGAGTCATTTAAACATCGTACGACAACTTAGAATATCTTACGGCTCTGTATGCCACATTATCAACTTTAAAATCGTGTTGGTATAATGTACAACACCTCACAGCTATTAACAACACCTTAAAGTACCGTACGTAAACTTAAAACTCCATAATACACCTAATGAATTCGTCCGAGTCCTTTGAACATCGTACCACAATTTAAGACATCTTATGACCCTGTATGCCATATTAACCCCTTGAAAAGCACGTTAGTATAACTTAAGACGCCTTAAAACTCCTAAGAACACCTTACAACACCGTACGAAACCTTAAAACTCCATAATAAACCTAATGAATTCCTCGGAGTCATTTAAACATCGTACGACAACTTAGAATATCTTACGGCTCTGTATGCCACATTATCAACTTTAAAATCGTGTTGGTATAATGTACAACACCTCACAGCTCTTAACAACACCTTAAAGTACCGTACGTAAACTTAAAACTCCATAATACACCTAATGAATTCGTCCGAGTCCTTTGAACATCGTACCACAATTTAAGACATCTTACGACCTTGTATGCCATATTAACCCCTTGAAAAGCACGTTAGTATAACTTAAGACGCCTTAAAACTCCTAAGAACACCTTACAACACCGTACGAAACCTTAAAACTCCATAATAAACCTAATGAATTCCTCGGAGTCATTTAACCATCGTACGACAACTTAGAATATCTTACGGCTCTGTATGCCACATTATCAACTTTAAAATCATGTTGGTATAAAGTACAACACCTCACAACTCTTAACAACACCTTAAAGTACCGTACGTAAACTTAAAACTCCATAATACAACTAATGAATTCGTCCGAGTCTTTTGAACATCTTACGACTATGTATGCACATTAGCACCATGTAAAGCATGTTAGTACAACTTAGGACGCCTTAAAACACCTAAGAATACCTTTCAACACCGTACGAAACCTTAAAACTCCATAATAAACCTAATGAATTCCTCGGAGTCATGTAAACATCGTACGACAACTTAGAATAACTTACGGCTCTGTATGCCACATTAGCAACTTTAAAATCGTGTTGGTATAATGTACAACACATCACAGCTCCTAAGAACACCTTAAAGTACCGTACGTAAACTTAAAACTCCAAAATACACCTAATGAATTCGTCCGAGTCCTTTGAACATCATACAACTACTTAGGACATCTTACGACTCTGTATGCATATTAGCACCATGTAAAGCACATTAGCAACTTTAAAATGGTGTTGGTAAAATGTACAACACCTCACAGCTCCTAACAACACCTTAAAGTACCGTACGTAAACTTAAAACTCCATAATACACCTAATGAATTCGTCCGAGTCCTTTGAACATCGTACCACCGCTTAGGACATCTTACGACTCTGTATGCACATTAGCACCATGTAAAGCATGTTAGTACAACTTAGGACGCCTTAAAACTCCTAAGAACACCTTACAACACCGTACGAAACCTTAAAACTCCATAATAAACCTAATGAATATCTCGGAGTCATTTAAACATCGTACGACAACTTAAAATATCTTACGGCTCTATATGCCACATTATCAACTTTAAAATCGTGTTGGTATAATGTACAACACCTCACAGCTCTTAACAACACCTTAAAGTACGGTACGTAAACTTAAAACTCCATAATACACCTAATGAATTCGTCTGAGTCCTTTGAACATCGTACCACAATTTAAGACATCTTATGACCCTGTATGCCATATTAACCCCTTGAAAAGCACGTTAGTATAACTTAAGACGCCTTAAAATTCCTAAGAACACCTTACAACACCGTACGAAACCTTAAAACTCCATAATAAACCTAATGATTTCCTCGGAGTCATTTAAACATCGTACGACAACTTAGAATATCTTACGGCTCTGTATGCCACATTATCAACTTTAAAATCGTGTTGGTATAATGTACAACACCTCACAGCTATTAACAACACCTTAAAGTACCGTACGTAAACTTAAAACTCCATAATACACCTAATGAATTCGTCCGAGTCCTTTGAACATCGTACCACAATTTAAGACATCTTATGACCCTGTATGCCATATTAACCCCTTGAAAAGCACGTTAGTATAACTTAAGACGCCTTAAAACTCCTAAGAACACCTTACAACACCGTACGAAACCTTAAAACTCCATAATAAACCTAATGAATTCCTCGGAGTCATTTAAACATCGTACGACAACTTAGAATATCTTACGGCTCTGTATGCCACATTATCAACTTTAAAATCGTGTTGGTATAATGTACAACACCTCACAGCTCTTAACAACACCTTAAAGTACCGTACGTAAACTTAAAACTCCATAATACACCTAATGAATTCGTCCGAGTCCTTTGAACATCGTACCACAATTTAAGACATCTTACGACCTTGTATGCCATATTAACCCCTTGAAAAGCACGTTAGTATAACTTAAGACGCCTTAAAACTCCTAAGAACACCTTACAACACCGTACGAAACCTTAAAACTCCATAATAAACCTAATGAATTCCTCGGAGTCATTTAACCATCGTACGACAACTTAGAATATCTTACGGCTCTGTATGCCACATTATCAACTTTAAAATCATGTTGGTATAAAGTACAACACCTCACAACTCTTAACAACACCTTAAAGTACCGTACGTAAACTTAAAACTCCATAATACAACTAATGAATTCGTCCGAGTCTTTTGAACATCTTACGACTATGTATGCACATTAGCACCATGTAAAGCATGTTAGTACAACTTAGGACGCCTTAAAACACCTAAGAATACCTTTCAACACCGTACGAAACCTTAAAACTCCATAATAAACCTAATGAATTCCTCGGAGTCATGTAAACATCGTACGACAACTTAGAATAACTTACGGCTCTGTATGCCACATTAGCAACTTTAAAATCGTGTTGGTATAATGTACAACACATCACAGCTCCTAAGAACACCTTAAAGTACCGTACGTAAACTTAAAACTCCAAAATACACCTAATGAATTCGTCCGAGTCCTTTGAACATCATACAACTACTTAGGACATCTTACGACTCTGTATGCATATTAGCACCATGTAAAGCACATTAGCAACTTTAAAATGGTGTTGGTAAAATGTACAACACCTCACAGCTCCTAACAACACCTTAAAGTACCGTACGTAAACTTAAAACTCCATAATACACCTAATGAATTCGTCCGAGTCCTTTGAACATCGTACCACCGCTTAGGATATCTTACGACTCTGTATGCACATTAGCACCATGTAAAGCATGTTAGTACAACTTAGGACGCCTTAAAACTCCTAAGAACACCTTACAACACCGTACGAAACCTTAAAACTCCATAATAAACCTAATGAATACCTCGGAGTCATTTAAACATCGTACGACAACTTAGAATATCTTACGGCTCTATATGCCACATTATCAACTTTAAAATCGTGTTGGTATAATGTACAACACCTCACAGCTCTTAACAACACCTTAAAGTACGGTACGTAAACTTAAAACTCCATAATACACCTAATGAATTTGTCCGAGTCCTTTGAACATCGTACCACAATTTAAGACATCTTATGACCCTGTATGCCATATTAACCCCTTGAAAAGCACGTTAGTATAACTTAAGACGCCTTAAAACTCCTAAGAACACCTTACAACACCGTACGAAACCTTAAAACTCCATAATAAACCTAATGAATTCCTCGGAGTCATTTAAACATCGTACGACAACTTAGAATATCTTACGGCTCTGTATACCACATTATCAACTTTAAAATCGTGTTGGTATAATGTACAACACCTCACAGCTCTTAACAACACCTTAAAGTACCGTACGTAAACTTAAACCTCCATAATACACCTAATGAATTCGTCCGAGTCCTTTGAACATCGTACGACAATTTAAGACATCTTACGACCCTGTATGCCATATTAACCCCTTGAAAAGCACGTTAGTATAACTTAAGACGCCTTAAAACTCCTAAGAACACCTTACAACACCGTACGAAACCTTAAAACTCCATAATAAACCTAATGAATTCCTCGGAGTCATTTAACCATCGTACGACAACTTAGAATATCTTACGGCTCTGTATGCCACATTATCAACTTTAAAATCGTGTTGGTATAAAGTACAACACCTCACAACTCTTAACAACACCTTAAAGTACCGTACGTAAACTTAAAACTCCATAATACAACTAATGAATTCGTCCGAGTCTTTTGAACATCTTACGACTATGTATGCACATTAGCACCATGTAAAGCATGTTAGTACAACTTAGGACGCCTTAAAACACCTAAGAATACCTTTCAACACCGTACGAAACCTTAAAACTCCATAATAAACCTAATGAATTCCTCGGAGTCATGTAAACATCGTACGACAACTTAGAATAACTTACGGCTCTGTATGCCACATTAGCAACTTTAAAATCGTGTTGGTATAATGTACAACACATCACAGCTCCTAAGAACACCTTAAAGTACCGTACGTAAACTTAAAACTCCAAAATACACCTAATGAATTCGTCCGAGTCCTTTGAACATCATACAACTACTTAGGACATCTTACGACTCTGTATGCATATTAGCACCATGTAAAGCACATTAGCAACTTTAAAATGGTGTTGGTAAAATGTACAACACCTCACAGCTCCTAACAACACCTTAAAGTACCGTACGTAAACTTAAAACTCCATAATACACCTAATGAATTCGTCCGAGTCCTTTGAACATCGTACCACCGCTTAGGATATCTTACGACTCTGTATGCACATTAGCACCATGTAAAGCATGTTAGTACAACTTAGGACGCCTTAAAACTCCTAAGAACACCTTACAACACCGTACGAAACCTTAAAACTCCATAATAAACCTAATGAATACCTCGGAGTCATTTAAACATCGTACGACAACTTAGAATATCTTACGGCTCTATATGCCACATTATCAACTTTAAAATCGTGTTGGTATAATGTACAACACCTCACAGCTCTTAACAACACCTTAAAGTACGGTACGTAAACTTAAAACTCCATAATACACCTAATGAATTTGTCCGAGTCCTTTGAACATCGTACCACAATTTAAGACATCTTATGACCCTGTATGCCATATTAACCCCTTGAAAAGCACGTTAGTATAACTTAAGACGCCTTAAAACTCCTAAGAACACCTTACAACACCGTACGAAACCTTAAAACTCCATAATAAACCTAATGAATTCCTCGGAGTCATTTAAACATCGTACGACAACTTAGAATATCTTACGGCTCTGTATACCACATTATCAACTTTAAAATCGTGTTGGTATAATGTACAACACCTCACAGCTCTTAACAACACCTTAAAGTACCGTACGTAAACTTAAACCTCCATAATACACCTAATGAATTCGTCCGAGTCCTTTGAACATCGTACGACAATTTAAGACATCTTACGACCCTGTATGCCATATTAACCCCTTGAAAAGCACGTTAGTATAACTTAAGACGCCTTAAAACTCCTAAGAACACCTTACAACACCGTACGAAACCTTAAAACTCCATAATAAACCTAATGAATTCCTCGGAGTCATTTAACCATCGTACGACAACTTAGAATATCTTACGGCTCTGTATGCCACATTATCAACTTTAAAATCGTGTTGGTATAAAGTACAACACCTCACAACTCTTAACAACACCTTAAAGTACCGTACGTAAACTTAAAACTCCATAATACAACTAATGAATTCGTCCGAGTCTTTTGAACATCTTACGACTATGTATGCACATTAGCACCATGTAAAGCATGTTAGTACAACTTAGGACGCCTTAAAACACCTAAGAATACCTTTCAACACCGTACGAAACCTTAAAACTCCATAATAAACCTAATGAATTCCTCGGAGTCATTTAAACATCGTACGACAACTTAGAATAACTTACGTTTCTGTATGCCACAATAGCAACTTTAATATCGTGTTGGTATAATGTACAACACCTCACAGCTCCTAACAACACCTTAAAGTACCGTACGTAAACTTAAAACACCAAAATACACCTAATGAATTCGTCCGACTCCTTTGAACATCATACAACTACTTAGGACATCTTACGACTCTGTATGCATATTAGCACCATGTAAAGCACATTAGCAACTTTAAAATGGTGTTGGTAAAATGTACAACACCTCACAGCTCCTAACAACACCTTAAAGTACCGTACGTAAACTTAAACCTCCATAATACACCTAATGAATTCGTCCGAGTCCATTGAACATCGTACCACCTCTTAGGACATCTTACGACTCTGTATGCACATTAGCACCATGTAAAGCATGTTAGTACAACTTAGGACGCCTTAAAACTCCTAAGAACACCTTACAACACCGTACGAAACCTTAAAACTCCATAATAAACCTAATGAATACCTCGGAGTCATTTAAACATCGTACGACAACTTAGAATATCTTACGGCTCTATATGCCACATTATCAACTTTAAAATCGTGTTGGTATAATGTACAACACCTCACAGCTCTTAACAACACCTTAAAGTACCGTACGTAAACTTAAAACTCCATAATACACCTAATGAATTCGTCCGAGTCCTTTGAACATCTTACGACTATGTATGCACATTAGCACCATGTAAAGCATGTTAGTACAACTTAGGACGCCTTAAAACACCTAAGAATACCTTTCAACACCGTACGAAACCTTAAAACTCCATAATAATCTAATGAATTCCTCGGAGTCATGTAAACATCGTACGACAACTTAGAATAACTTACGGCTCTGTATGCCACATTAGCAACTTTAAAATCGTGTTGGTATAATGTACAACACATCACAGCTCCTAAGAACACCTTAAAGTACCGTACGTAAACTTAAAACTCCAAAATACACCTAATGAATTCGTCCGAGTCCTTTGAACATCATACAACTACTTAGGACATCTTACGACTCTGTATGCATATTAGCACCATGTAAAGCACATTAGCAACTTTAAAATGGTGTTGGTAAAATGTACAACACCTCACAGCTCCTAACAACACCTTAAAGTACCGTACGTAAACTTAAACCTCCATAATACACCTAATGAATTCGTCCGAGTCCTTTGAACATCGTACCACCTCTTAGGATATCTTACGACTCTGTATGCACATTAGCACCATGTAAAGCATGTTAGTACAACTTAGGACGCCTTAAAACTCTTAAGAACACCTTACAACACCGTACGAAAACTTAAAACTCCATAATAAACCTAATGAATACCTCGGAGTCATTTAAACATCGTACGACAACTTAGAATATCTTACGGCTCTATATGCCACATTATCAACTTTAAAATCGTGTTGGTATAATGTACAACACCTCACAGCTCTTAACAACACCTTAAAGTACCGTACGTAAACTTAAAACTCCATAATACACCTAATGAATTCGTCCGAGTCCTTTGAACATCGTACCACAATTTAAGACATCTTATGACCCTGTATGCCATATTAACCCCTTGAAAAGCACGTTAGTATAACTTAAGACGCCTTAAAACTCCTAAGAACACCTTACAACACCGTACGAAACCTTAAAACTCCATAATAAACCTAATGAATTCCTCGGAGTCATTTAACCATCGTACGACAACTTAGAATATCTTACGGCTCTGTATGCCACATTATCAACTTTAAAATCGTGTTGGTATAAAGTACAACACCTCACAACTCTTAACAACACCTTAAAGTACCGTACGTAAACTTAAAACTCCATAATACAACTAATGAATTCGTCCGAGTCTTTTGAACATCTTACGACTATGTATGCACATTAGCACCATGTAAAGCATGTTAGTACAACTTAGGACGCCTTAAAACACCTAAGAATACCTTTCAACACCGTACGAAACCTTAAAACTCCATAATAAACCTAATGAATTCCTCGGAGTCATTTAAACATCGTACGACAACTTAGAATAACTTACGGCTCTGTATGCCACATTAGCAACTTTAAAATCGTGTTGGTATAATGTACAACACCTCACAGCTCCTAACAACACCTTAAAGTACCGTACGTAAACTTAAAACACCAAAATACACCTAATGAATTCGTCCGACTCCTTTGAACATCATACAACTACTTAGGACATCTTACGACTCTGTATGCATATTAGCACCATGTAAAGCACATTAGCAACTTTAAAATGGTGTTGGTAAAATGTACAACACCTCACAGCTCCTAACAACACCTTAAAGTACCGTACGTAAACTTAAACCTCCATAATACACCTAATGAATTCGTCCGAGTCCATTGAACATCGTACCACCTCTTAGGACATCTTACGACTCTGTATGCACATTAGCACCATGTAAAGCATGTTAGTACAACTTAGGACGCCTTAAAACTCCTAAGAACACCTTACAACACCGTACGAAACCTTAAAACTCCATAATAAACCTAATGAATACCTCGGAGTCATTTAAACATCGTACGACAACTTAGAATATCTTACGGCTCTATATGCCACATTATCAACTTTAAAATCGTGTTGGTATAATGTACAACACCTCACAGCTCTTAACAACACCTTAAAGTACCGTACGTAAACTTAAAACTCCATAATACACCTAATGAATTCGTCCGAGTCCTTTGAACATCTTACGACTATGTATGCACATTAGCACCATGTAAAGCATGTTAGTACAACTTAGGACGCCTTAAAACACCTAAGAATACCTTTCAACACCGTACGAAACCTTAAAACTCCATAATAATCTAATGAATTCCTCGGAGTCATGTAAACATCGTACGACAACTTAGAATAACTTACGGCTCTGTATGCCACATTAGCAACTTTAAAATCGTGTTGGTATAATGTACAACACATCACAGCTCCTAAGAACACCTTAAAGTACCGTACGTAAACTTAAAACTCCAAAATACACCTAATGAATTCGTCCGAGTCCTTTGAACATCATACAACTACTTAGGACATCTTACGACTCTGTATGCATATTAGCACCATGTAAAGCACATTAGCAACTTTAAAATGGTGTTGGTAAAATGTACAACACCTCACAGCTCCTAACAACACCTTAAAGTACCGTACGTAAACTTAAACCTCCATAATACACCTAATGAATTCGTCCGAGTCCTTTGAACATCGTACCACCTCTTAGGATATCTTACGACTCTGTATGCACATTAGCACCATGTAAAGCATGTTAGTACAACTTAGGACGCCTTAAAACTCTTAAGAACACCTTACAACACCGTACGAAAACTTAAAACTCCATAATAAACCTAATGAATACCTCGGAGTCATTTAAACATCGTACGACAACTTAGAATATCTTACGGCTCTATATGCCACATTATCAACTTTAAAATCGTGTTGGTATAATGTACAACACCTCACAGCTCTTAACAACACCTTAAAGTACCGTACGTAAACTTAAAACTCCATAATACACCTAATGAATTCGTCCGAGTCCTTTGAACATCGTACCACAATTTAAGACATCTTATGACCCTGTATGCCATATTAACCCCTTGAAAAGCACGTTAGTATAACTTAAGACGCCTTAAAACTCCTAAGAACACCTTACAACACCGTACGAAACCTTAAAACTCCATAATAAACCTAATGAATTCCTCGGAGTCATTTAACCATCGTACGACAACTTAGAATATCTTACGGCTCTGTATGCCACATTATCAACTTTAAAATCGTGTTGGTATAAAGTACAACACCTCACAACTCTTAACAACACCTTAAAGTACCGTACGTAAACTTAAAACTCCATAATACAACTAATGAATTCGTCCGAGTCTTTTGAACATCTTACGACTATGTATGCACATTAGCACCATGTAAAGCATGTTAGTACAACTTAGGACGCCTTAAAACACCTAAGAATACCTTTCAACACCGTACGAAACCTTAAAACTCCATAATGAACCTAATGAATTCCTCGGAGTCATTTAAACATCGTACGACAACTTAGAATAACTTACGGCTCTGTATGCCACATTAGCAACTTTAAAATCGTGTTGGTATAATGTACAACACCTCACAGCTCCTAACAACACCTTAAAGTACCGTACGTAAACTTAAAACACCAAAATACACCTAATGAATTCGTCCGACTCCTTTGAACATCATACAACTACTTAGGACATCTTACGACTCTGTATGCATATTAGCACCATGTAAAGCACATTAGCAACTTTAAAATGGTGTTGGTAAAATGTACAACACCTCACAGCTCCTAACAACACCTTAAAGTACCGTACGTAAACTTAAACCTCCATAATACACCTAATGAATTCGTCCGAGTCCATTGAACATCGTACCACCTCTTAGGACATCTTACGACTCTGTATGCACATTAGCACCATGTAAAGCATGTTAGTACAACTTAGGACGCCTTAAAACTCCTAAGAACACCTTACAACACCGTACGAAACCTTAAAACTCCATAATAAACCTAATGAATACCTCGGAGTCATTTAAACATCGTACGACAACTTAGAATATCTTACGGCTCTATATGCCACATTATCAACTTTAAAATCGTGTTGGTATACTGTACAACACCTCACAGCTCTTAACAACACCTTAAAGTACGGTACGTAAACTTAAAACTCCATAATACACCTAATGAATTTGTCCGAGTCCTTTGAACATCGTACCACAATTTAAGACATCTTATGACCCTGTATGCCATATTAACCCCTTGAAAAGCACGTTAGTATAACTTAAGACGCCTTAAAACTCCTAAGAACACCTTACAACACCGTACGAAACCTTAAAACTCCATAATAAACCTAATGAATTCCTCGGAGTCATTTAAACATCGTACGACAACTTAGAATATCTTACGGCTCTGTATGCCACATTATCAACTTTAAAATCGTGTTGGTATAATGTACAACACCTCACAGCTCTTAACAACACCTTAAAGTACCGTACGTAAACTTAAAACTCCATAATACAACTAATGAATTCGTCCGAGTCTTTTGAACATCTTACGACTATGTATGCACATTAGCACCATGTAAAGCATGTTAGTACAACTTAGGACGCCTTAAAACACCTAAGAATACCTTTCAACACCGTACGAAACCTTAAAACTCCATAATAAACCTAATGAATTCCTCGGAGTCATTTAAACATCGTACGACAACTTAGAATAACTTACGGCTCTGTATGCCACATTAGCAACTTTAAAATCGTGTTGGTATAATGTACAACACCTCACAGCTCCTAACAACACCTTAAAGTACCGTACGTAAACTTAAAACACCAAAATACACCTAATGAATTCGTCCGACTCCTTTGAACATCATACAACTACTTAGGACATCTTACGACTCTGTATGCATATTAGCACCATGTAAAGCACATTAGCAACTTTAAAATGGTGTTGGTAAAATGTACAACACCTCACAGCTCCTAACAACACCTTAAAGTACCGTACGTAAACTTAAACCTCCATAATACACCTAATGAATTCGTCCGAGTCCTTTGAACATCGTACCACCTCTTAGGATATCTTACGACTCTGTATGCACATTAGCACCATGTAAAGCATGTTAGTACAACTTAGGACGCCTTAAAACTCTTAAGAACACCTTACAACACCGTACGAAAACTTAAAACTCCATAATAAACCTAATGAATACCTCGGAGTCATTTAAACATCGTACGACAACTTAGAATATCTTACGGCTCTATATGCCACATTATCAACTTTAAAATCGTGTTGGTATAATGTACAACACCTCACAGCTCTTAACAACACCTTAAAGTACCGTACGTAAACTTAAAACTCCATAATACACCTAATGAATTCGTCCGAGTCCTTTGAACATCGTACCACAATTTAAGACATCTTATGACCCTGTATGCCATATTAACCCCTTGAAAAGCACGTTAGTATAACTTAAGACGCCTTAAAACTCCTAAGAACACCTTACAACACCGTACGAAACCTTAAAACTCCATAATAAACCTAATGAATTCCTCGGAGTCATTTAACCATCGTACGACAACTTAGAATATCTTACGGCTCTGTATGCCACATTATCAACTTTAAAATCGTGTTGGTATAAAGTACAACACCTCACAACTCTTAACAACACCTTAAAGTACCGTACGTAAACTTAAAACTCCATAATACAACTAATGAATTCGTCCGAGTCTTTTGAACATCTTACGACTATGTATGCACATTAGCACCATGTAAAGCATGTTAGTACAACTTAGGACGCCTTAAAACACCTAAGAATACCTTTCAACACCGTACGAAACCTTAAAACTCCATAATAAACCTAATGAATTCCTCGGAGTCATTTAAACATCGTACGACAACTTAGAATAACTTACGGCTCTGTATGCCACATTAGCAACTTTAAAATCGTGTTGGTATAATGTACAACACCTCACAGCTCCTAACAACACCTTAAAGTACCGTACGTAAACTTAAAACACCAAAATACACCTAATGAATTCGTCCGACTCCTTTGAACATCATACAACTACTTAGGACATCTTACGACTCTGTATGCATATTAGCACCATGTAAAGCACATTAGCAACTTTAAAATGGTGTTGGTAAAATGTACAACACCTCACAGCTCCTAACAACACCTTAAAGTACCGTACGTAAACTTAAACCTCCATAATACACCTAATGAATTCGTCCGAGTCCATTGAACATCGTACCACCTCTTAGGACATCTTACGACTCTGTATG
Organism: Tagetes erecta; assembly: GCA_030867185.1. Lineage (NCBI taxonomy): Eukaryota > Viridiplantae > Streptophyta > Magnoliopsida > Asterales > Asteraceae > Tagetes > Tagetes erecta. Next base: position 12,889,043 of record CM061497.1, read on the forward strand.
CACATTAGCACCATGTAAAGCATGTTAGTACAACTTAGGACGCCTTAAAACTCCTAAGAACACCTTACAACACCGTACGAAACCTTAAAACTCCATAATAAACCTAATGAATACCTCGGAGTCATTTAAACATCGTACGACAACTTAGAATATCTTACGGCTCTATATGCCACATTATCAACTTTAAAATCGTGTTGGTATACTGTACAACACCTCACAGCTCTTAACAACACCTTAAAGTACGGTACGTAAACTTAAAACTCCATAATACACCTAATGAATTTGTCCGAGTCCTTTGAACATCGTACCACAATTTAAGACATCTTATGACCCTGTATGCCATATTAACCCCTTGAAAAGCACGTTAGTATAACTTAAGACGCCTTAAAACTCCTAAGAACACCTTACAACACCGTACGAAACCTTAAAACTCCATAATAAACCTAATGAATTCCTCGGAGTCATTTAAACATCGTACGACAACTTAGAATATCTTACGGCTCTGTATGCCACATTATCAACTTTAAAATCGTGTTGGTATAATGTACAACACCTCACAGCTCTTAACAACACCTTAAAGTACCGTACGTAAACTTAAAACTCCATAATACAACTAATGAATTCGTCCGAGTCTTTTGAACATCTTACGACTATGTATGCACATTAGCACCATGTAAAGCATGTTAGTACAACTTAGGACGCCTTAAAACACCTAAGAATACCTTTCAACACCGTACGAAACCTTAAAACTCCATAATAAACCTAATGAATTCCTCGGAGTCATTTAAACATCGTACGACAACTTAGAATAACTTACGGCTCTGTATGCCACATTAGCAACTTTAAAATCGTGTTGGTATAATGTACAACACCTCACAGCTCCTAACAACACCTTAAAGTACCGTACGTAAACTTAAAACACCAAAATACACCTAATGAATTCGTCCGACTCCTTTGAACATCATACAACTACTTAGGACATCTTACGACTCTGTATGCATATTAGCACCATGTAAAGCACATTAGCAACTTTAAAATGGTGTTGGTAAAATGTACAACACCTCACAGCTCCTAACAACACCTTAAAGTACCGTACATAAACTTAAACCTCCATAATACACCTAATGAATTCGTCCGAGTCCATTGAACATCGTACCACCTCTTAGGACATCTTACGACTCTGTATGCACATTAGCACCATGTAAAGCATGTTAGTACAACTTAGGACGCCTTAAAACTCCTAAGAACACCTTACAACACCGTACGAAACCTTAAAACTCTATAATAAACCTAATGAATACCTCGGAGTCATTTAAACATCGTACGACAACTTAGAATATCTTACGGCTCTATATGCCACATTATCAACTTTAAAATCGTGTTGGTATAATGTACAACACCTCACAGCTCTTAACAACACCTTAAAGTACGGTACGTAAACTTAAAACTCCATAATACACCTAATGAATTTGTCCGAGTCCTTTGAACATCGTACCACAATTTAAGACATCTTATGACCCTGTATGCCATATTAACCCCTTGAAAAGCACGTTAGTATAACTTAAGACGCCTTAAAACTCCTAAGAACACCTTACAACACCGTACGAAACCTTAAAACTCCATAATAAACCTAATGAATTCCTCGGAGTCATTTAAACATCGTACGACAACTTAGAATATCTTACGGCTCTGTATGCCACATTATCAACTTTAAAATCGTGTTGGTATAATGTACAACACCTCACAGCTCTTAACAACACCTTAAAGTACCGTACGTAAACTTAAACCTCCATAATACACCTAATGAATTCGTCCGAGTCCTTTGAACATCGTACCACAATTTAAGACATCTTACGACCCTGTATGCCATATTAACCCCTTGAAAAGCACGTTAGTATAACTTAAGACGCCTTAAAACTCCTAAGAACACCTTACAACACCGTACGAAACCTTAAAACTCCATAATAAACCTAATGAATTCCTCGGAGTCATTTAACCATCGTACGACAACTTAGAATATCTTACGGCTCTGTATGCCACATTATCAACTTTAAAATCGTGTTGGTATAAAGTACAACACCTCACAACTCTTAACAACACCTTAAAGTACCGTACGTAAACTTAAAACTCCATAATACAACTAATGAATTCGTCCGAGTCTTTTGAACATCTTACGACTATGTATGCACATTAGCACCATGTAAAGCATGTTAGTACAACTTAGGACGCCTTAAAACACCTAAGAATACCTTTCAACACCGTACGAAACCTTAAAACTCCATAATAAACCTAATGAATTCCTCGGAGTCATTTAAACATCGTACGACAACTTAGAATAACTTACGGCTCTGTATGCCACATTAGCAACTTTAAAATCGTGTTGGTATAATGTACAACACCTCACAGCTCCTAACAACACCTTAAAGTACCGTACGTAAACTTAAAACACCAAAATACACCTAATGAATTCGTCCGACTCCTTTGAACATCATACAACTACTTAGGACATCTTACGACTCTGTATGCATATTAGCACCATGTAAAGCACATTAGCAACTTTAAAATGGTGTTGGTAAAATGTACAACACCTCACAGCTCCTAACAACACCTTAAAGTACCGTACATAAACTTAAACCTCCATAATACACCTAATGAATTCGTCCGAGTCCATTGAACATCGTACCACCTCTTAGGACATCTTACGACTCTGTATGCACATTAGCACCATGTAAAGCATGTTAGTACAACTTAGGACGCCTTAAAACTCCTAAGAACACCTTACAACACCGTACGAAACCTTAAAACTCCATAATAAACCTAATGAATACCTCGGAGTCATTTAAACATCGTACGACAACTTAGAATATCTTACGGCTCTATATGCCACATTATCAACTTTAAAATCGTGTTGGTATAATGTACAACACCTCACAGCTCTTAACAACACCTTAAAGTACGGTACGTAAACTTAAAACTCCATAATACACCTAATGAATTTGTCCGAGTCCTTTGAACATCGTACCACAATTTAAGACATCTTATGACCCTGTATGCCATATTAACCCCTTGAAAAGCACGTTAGTATAACTTAAGACGCCTTAAAACTCCTAAGAACACCTTACAACACCGTACGAAACCTTAAAACTCCATAATAAACCTAATGAATTCCTCGGAGTCATTTAAACATCGTACGACAACTTAGAATATCTTACGGCTCTGTATGCCACATTATCAACTTTAAAATCGTGTTGGTATAATGTACAACACCTCACAGCTCTTAACAACACCTTAAAGTACCGTACGTAAACTTAAACCTCCATAATACACCTAATGAATTCGTCCGAGTCCTTTGAACATCGTACCACAATTTAAGACATCTTACGACCCTGTATGCCATATTAACCCCTTGAAAAGCACGTTAGTATAACTTAAGACGCCTTAAAACTCCTAAGAACACCTTACAACACCGTACGAAACCTTAAAACTCCATAATAAACCTAATGAATTCCTCGGAGTCATTTAACCATCGTACGACAACTTAGAATATCTTACGGCTCTGTATGCCACATTATCAACTTTAAAATCGTGTTGGTATAAAGTACAACACCTCACAACTCTTAACAACACCTTAAAGTACCGTACGTAAACTTAAAACTCCATAATACAACTAATGAATTCGTCCGAGTCTTTTGAACATCTTACGACTATGTATGCACATTAGCACCATGTAAAGCATGTTAGTACAACTTAGGACGCCTTAAAACACCTAAGAATACCTTTCAACACCGTACGAAACCTTAAAACTCCATAATAAACCTAATGAATTCCTCGGAGTCATTTAAACATCGTACGACAACTTAGAATAACTTACGGCTCTGTATGCCACAATAGCAACTTTAAAATCGTGTTGGTATAATGTACAACACCTCACAGCTCCTAACAACACCTTAAAGTACCGTACGTAAACTTAAAACTCCAAAATACACCTAATGAATTCGTCCGAGTCCTTTGAACATCATACAACTACTTAGGACATCTTACGAATCTGTATGCATATTAGCACCATGTAAAGCACATTAGCAACTTTAAAATGGTGTTGGTAAAATGTACAACAACTCACAGCTCCTAACAACACCTTAAAGTACCGTACGTAAACTTAAAACTCCATAATACACCTAATGAATTCGTCCGAGTCCTTTGAACATCGTACCACCGCTTAGGACATCTTACGACTCTGTATGCACATTAGCACCATGTAAAGCATGTTAGTACAACTTAGGACGCCTTAAAACTCCTAAGAACACCTTACAACACCGTACGAAACCTTAAAACTCCATAATAAACCTAATGAATACCTCGGAGTCATTTAAACATCGTACGACAACTTAGAATATCTTACGGCTCTATATGCCACATTATCAACTTTAAAATCGTGTTGGTATAATGTACAACACCTCACAGCTCTTAACAACACCTTAAAGTACGGTACGTAAACTTAAAACTCCATAATACACCTAATGAATTTGTCCGAGTCCTTTGAACATCGTACCACAATTTAAGACATCTTATGACCCTGTATGCCATATTAACCCCTTGAAAAGCACGTTAGTATAACTTAAGACGCCTTAAAACTCCTAAGAACACCTTACAACACCGTACGAAACCTTAAAACTCCATAATAAACCTAATGAATTCCTCGGAGTCATTTAAGCATCGTACGACAACTTAGAATATCTTACGGCTCTGTATGCCACATTATCAACTTTAAAATCGTGTTGGTATAATGTACAACACCTCACAGCTCCTAACAACACCATAAAGTACCGTACGTAAACTTAAAACTCCATAATACACATAATGAATTCGTCCAAGTCCTTTGAACATCGTACCACAATTTAAGACATCTTACGACCCTGTATGCAATATTAACCCCTTGAAAAGCACGTTAGTATAACTTAAGACGCCTTAAAACTCCTAAGAACACCTTACAACACCGTACGAAACCTTAAAACTCCATAATAAACCTAATGAATTCCTCGGAGTCATTTAAACATCGTACGACAACTTAGAATATCTTACGGCTCTGTATGCCACATTATCAACTTTAAAATCGTGTTGGTATAAAGTACAACACCTCACACAGCTCCTAACAACACCTTAAAGTACCGTACGTAAACTTAAAACTCCAAAATACACCTAATGAATTCGTCCAAGTCATTTGAACATCGTACGACAACTTAGGACATCTTACGACTCTGTATGCATATTAGCACCATGTAAAGCACATTAGCAACTTTAAAATCGTGTTGGTATAATGTACAACACCTCATAGCTCCTAACAACACCTTAAAGTACCGTACGTAAACTTAAAACTCCATAATACACCTAATGAATTCGTCCGAGACCTTTGAACATCGTACCACAATTTAAGACATCTTACGACCCTGTATGCCATATTAACCCCTTGAAAAGCACGTTAGTATAACTTAAGACGCCTTAATGCTCCTAAGAACACCTTAAAACACCGTACGAAACCTTAAAACTCCATAATAAACCTAATGAATTCCTCGGAGTCATTTAAACATCGTACGACAACTTAGAATATCTTACGGCTCTGTATGCCACATTATCAACTTTAAAATCGTGTTGGTATAATGTACAACACCTCACAGCTCCTAACAACACCTTAAAGTACCGTACGTAAACTTAAAACTCCAAAATACACCTAATGAATTCGTCCGAGTCCTTTAAACATCGTACGACAACTTAGGACATCTTACGACTCTGTATGCATATTAGCACCATGTAAAGCACATTAGCAACTTTAAAATCGTGTTGATATAATGTACAACACCTCACAGCTCCTAACAACACCTTAAAGTACCGTACGTAAACTTAAAACTCCATAATACACCTAATGAATTCTTACGAGTCCTTTGAACATCGTACCACCGCTTAAGACATCTTACGACTCTGTATGCACATTAGCACCATGTAAAGCATGTTAGTACAATTAGGACGCCTTAAAACTCCTAAGAACACCTTACAACACCATACGAAACCTTAAAACTCCATAATAAACCTAATGAATTCCTCGGAGTCATTTAAACATCGTACGACAACTTAGAATATCTTATGGCTCTGTATGCCACATTATCAACTTTAAAATCATGTTGGTATAATGTACAACACCTCACAGGTCTTAACAACACCTTAAAGTACCGTACGTAAACTTAAAACTCCATAATACACCTAATGAATTCGTCCGAGTCCTTTGAACATCGTACCACAATTTAAGACATCTTACGACCCTGTATGCCATATTAACCCCTTGAAAAGCACGTTAGTATAACTTAAGACGCCTTAAAACTCCTAAGAACACCTTACAACACCGTACGAAACCTTAAAACTCCATAATAAACCTAATGAATTCCTCGGAGTCATTTAAACATCGTACGACAACTTAGAATATCTTACGGCTCTGTATGCCACATTATCAACTTTAAAATCGTGTTGGTATAATGTACAACACCTCACAGCTCCTAACAACACCATAAAGTACCGTACGTAAATTTAAAACTCCATAATACACATAATGAATTCGTCCAAGTCCTTTGAACATCGTACCACAATTTAAGACATCTTACGACCCTGTATGCAATATTAACCCCTTGAAAAGCACGTTAGTATAACTTAAGACGCCTTAAAACTCCTAAGAACACCTTACAACACCGTACGAAACCTTAAAACTCCATAATAAACCTAATGAATTCCTCGGAGTCATTTAAACATCGTACGACAACTTAGAATATCTTACGGCTCTGTATGCCACATTATCAACTTTAAAATCGTGTTGGTATAATGTACAACACCTCACAGCTCCTAACAACACCATAAAGTACCGTACGTAAACTTAAAACTTCATAATACACATAATGAATTCGTCCAAGTCCTTTGAACATCGTACCACAATTTAAGACATCTTACGACCCTGTATGCAATATTAACCCCTTGAAAAGCACGTTAGTATAACTTAAGACGCCTTAAAACTCCTAAGAACACCTTACAACACCGTACGAAACCTTAAAACTCCATAATAAACCTAATGAATTCCTCGGAGTCATTTAAACATCGTACGACAACTTAGAATATCTTACGGCTCTGTATGCCACATTATCAACTTTAAAATCGTGTTGGTATAATGTACAACACCTCACACAGCTCCTAACAACACCTTAAAGTACCGTACGTAAACTTAAAACTCCAAAATACACCTAATGAATTCGTCCAAGTCATTTGAACATCGTACGACAACTTAGGACATCTTACGACTCTGTATGCATATTAGCACCATGTAAAGCACATTAGCAACTTTAAAATCGTGTTGGTATAATGTACAACACCTCATAGCTCCTAACAACACCTTAAAGTACCGTACGTAAACTTAAAACTCCATAATACACCTAATGAATTCGTCCGAGACCTTTGAACATCGTACCACAATTTAAGACATCTTACGACCCTGTATGCCATATTAACCCCTTGAAAAGCACGTTAGTATAACTTAAGACGCCTTAAAGCTCCTAAGAACACCTTACAACACCATACGAAACCTTAAAACTCCATAATAAACCTAATGAATTCCTCGGAGTCATTTAAACATCGTACGACAACTTAGAATATCTTACGGCTCTGTATGCCACATTATCAACTTTAAAATCGTGTTGGTATAATGTACAACACCTCACAGCTCCTAACAACACCTTAAAGTACCGTACGTAAACTTAAAACTCCAAAATACACCTAATGAATTCGTCCAAGTCATTTGAACATCGTACGACAACTTAGGACATCTTACGACTCTGTATGCATATTAGCACCATGTAAAGCACATTAGCAACTTTAAAATCGTGTTGGTATAATGTACAACACCTCATAGCTCCTAACAACACCTTAAAGTACCGTACGTAAACTTAAAACTCCATAATACACCTAATGAATTCGTCCGAGACCTTTGAACATCGTACCACAATTTAAGACATCTTACGACCCTGTATGCCATATTAACCCCTTGAAAAGCACGTTAGTATAACTTAAGACGCCTTAAAGCTCCTAAGAACACCTTACAACACCATACGAAACCTTAAAACTCCATAATAAACCTAATGAATTCCTCGGAGTCATTTAAACATCGTACGACAACTTAGAATATCTTACGGCTCTGTATGCCACATTATCAACTTTAAAATCGTGTTGGTATAATGTACAACACCTCACAGCTCCTAACAACACCTTAAAGTACCGTACGTAAACTTAAAACTTCATAATACACCTAATGAATTCGTCCGAGTCCTTTGAACGTCGTACGACAGCTTAGGACATCTTACGACTCTGTATGCACATTAGCACCATGTAAAGCATGTTAGTACAACTTAGGACGCCTTTAAACACCTAAGAACACCTTACAACACCGTATGAAACCTTAAAACTCCATAATAAACCTAATGAATTCTTCGGAGTCATTTAAACATCGTACGACAAGTTAGAATATCTTACGTCTCTGTATGCCACATTAGCAACTTTAAAATCATGTTGGTATATTGTACAACACCTCACAGCTCCAAACAACACCTTAAAGTACCTTACGTAAACTTAAAACTCCATAATACACCTAATGAATTCGTCCGAGTCCTTTGAACATCTTACCACCGCTTAGGACATCTTACGACTCTGTATGCACATTAGCACCATGTAAAGCATGTTAGTACAACTTAGGACGCCTTAAAACTCCTAAGAACACCTTACAACACCGTACGAAACCTTAAAACTCCATAATAAACCTAATGAATTCCTCGGAGTCATTTAAACATCGTACGACAACTTAGAATATCTTACGGCTCTGTATGCCACATTATCAACTTTAAAATCATGTTGGTATAATGTACAACACCTCACAGCTCCTAACAACACCTTAAAGTACCGTACGTAAACTTAAAACTCAATAATACACCTAATGAATTCGTCCGAGTTTTTTGAAAATCGTACGACAGCTTATGACATCTTACGACTCTGTATGCACATTAGCACCATGTAAATCATGTTAGTACAACTTAGGACGCCTTAAAACTCCTAAGAACACCTTTCAACACCGTACGAAACCTTAAACTCCATAATAAACCTAATGAATTCCTCGGAGTCATTTAAACATCGTACGACAACTTAGAATATCTTACGGCTCTGTATGCCACATTATCAACTTTAAAATCGTGTTGGTATAATGTACAACACCTCACAGGTCTTAACAACACCTTAAAGTACCGTACGTAAACTTAAAACTCCATAATACACCTAATGAATTCGTCCGAGTCCTTTGAACATCGTACGAAAACTTAGGACATCTTACGACTCTGTATGCATATTAGCTCCATATAAAGCACATTCGCAACTTTAAAATCATGTTGATATAATGTACAACACCTCACAGCTCCTAACAACACCTTAAAGTACCGTACGTAAACTTAAAACTCCATAATACACCTAATGAATTCCTCCGAGTCCTTTGAACATCGTACCACCGCTTAGGACATCTTACGACTCTGTATGCACATTAGCACCATGTAAAGCATGTTAGTACAACTTAGGACGCCTTAAAACTCCTAAGAACACCTTTCAACACCGTACGAAACCTTAAAACTCCATAATAAACCTAATGAATTCCTCGGAGTCCTTTAAACATCGTACGACAACTTAGAATATCTTACGGCTCTGTATGCCACATTAGCAACTTTAAAATCATGTTGGTATAATGTACAACACCTCACAGCTCCTAACAACACCTTAAAGTACCGTACGTAAACTTAAAACTCCATAATACACCTAATGAATTCGTCCGAGTCCTTTGAACATCTTACCACCGCTTAGGACATCTTACGACTCTGTATGCACATTAGCACCATGTAAAGCATGTTAGTACAACTTAGGACGCCTTAAAACTCCTAAGAACACCTTACAACACCGTACGGAACCTTAAAACTCCATAATAAACCTAATGAATTCCTCGGAGTCATTTAAACATCGTACGGCAACTTAGAATATCTTATGGCTCTGTATGCCACATTATCAACTTTAAAATCGTGTTGGTATAATGTACAACACCTCACAGGTCGTAACAACACCTTAAAGTACCGTACGTAAACTTAAAACTCCATAATACACCTAATGAATTCGTCCGAGTCCTTTGAACATCGTACCACAATTTAAGACATCTTACGACCCTGTATGCCATATTAACCCCTTGAAAAGCACGTTAGTATAACTTAAGACGCCTTAAAACTCCTAAGAACACCTTACAACACCGTACGAAACCTTAAAACTCCATAATAAACCTAATGAATTCCTCGGAGTCATTTAAACATCGTACGACAACTTAGAATATCTTACGGCTCTGTATGCCACATTATCAACTTTAAAATCGTGTTGGTATAATGTACAACACCTCACAGCTCCTAACAACATCTTAAAGTACCGTACGTAAACTTAAAACTCCATAATACACCTAATGAATTCGTCCGAGTCCTTTGAACATCGTACGACAGCTTAGGACATCTTACGACTCTGTATGCACATTAGCACCATGTAAAGCACATTAGCAACTTTAAAATCGTGTTGGTATAATGTACAACACCTCATAGCTCCTAACAACACCTTAAAGTACCGTACGTAAACTTAAAACTCCATAATACACCTAATGAATTCGTCCGAGACCTTTGAACATCGTACCACAATTTAAGACATCTTACGACCCTGTATGCCATATTAACCCCTTGAAAAGCACGTTAGTATAACTTAAGACGCCTTAAAGCTCCTAAGAACACCTTACAACACCATACGAAACCTTAAAACTCCATAATAAACCTAATGAATTCCTCGGAGTCATTTAAACATCGTACGACAACTTAGAATATCTTACGGCTCTGTATGCCACATTATCAACTTTAAAATCGTGTTGGTATAATGTACAACACCTCACAGCTCCTAACAACACCTTAAAGTACCGTACGTAAACTTAAAACTTCATAATACACCTAATGAATTCGTCCGAGTCCTTTGAACGTCGTACGACAGCTTAGGACATCTTACGACTCTGTATGCACATTAGCACCATGTAAAGCATGTTAGTACAACTTAGGACGCCTTTAAACACCTAAGAACACCTTACAACACCGTATGAAACCTTAAAACTCCATAATAAACCTAATGAATTCTTCGGAGTCATTTAAACATCGTACGACAAGTTAGAATATCTTACGTCTCTGTATGCCACATTAGCAACTTTAAAATCATGTTGGTATATTGTACAACACCTCACAGCTCCAAACAACACCTTAAAGTACCTTACGTAAACTTAAAACTCCATAATACACCTAATGAATTCGTCCGAGTCCTTTGAACATCTTACCACCGCTTAGGACATCTTACGACTCTGTATGCACATTAGCACCATGTAAAGCATGTTAGTACAACTTAGGACGCCTTAAAACTCCTAAGAACACCTTACAACACCGTACGAAACCTTAAAACTCCATAATAAACCTAATGAATTCCTCGGAGTCATTTAAACATCGTACGACAACTTAGAATATCTTACGGCTCTGTATGCCACATTATCAACTTTAAAATCATGTTGGTATAATGTACAACACCTCACAGCTCCTAACAACACCTTAAAGTACCGTACGTAAACTTAAAACTCAATAATACACCTAATGAATTCGTCCGAGTTTTTTGAAAATCGTACGACAGCTTATGACATCTTACGACTCTGTATGCACATTAGCACCATGTAAATCATGTTAGTACAACTTAGGACGCCTTAAAACTCCTAAGAACACCTTTCAACACCGTACGAAACCTTAAACTCCATAATAAACCTAATGAATTCCTCGGAGTCATTTAAACATCGTACGACAACTTAGAATATCTTACGGCTCTGTATGCCACATTATCAACTTTAAAATCGTGTTGGTATAATGTACAACACCTCACAGGTCTTAACAACACCTTAAAGTACCGTACGTAAACTTAAAACTCCATAATACACCTAATGAATTCGTCCGAGTCCTTTGAACATCGTACGAAAACTTAGGACATCTTACGACTCTGTATGCATATTAGCTCCATATAAAGCACATTCGCAACTTTAAAATCATGTTGATATAATGTACAACACCTCACAGCTCCTAACAACACCTTAAAGTACCGTACGTAAACTTAAAACTCCATAATACACCTAATGAATTCCTCCGAGTCCTTTGAACATCGTACCACCGCTTAGGACATCTTACGACTCTGTATGCACATTAGCACCATGTAAAGCATGTTAGTACAACTTAGGACGCCTTAAAACTCCTAAGAACACCTTTCAACACCGTACGAAACCTTAAAACTCCATAATAAACCTAATGAATTCCTCGGAGTCCTTTAAACATCGTACGACAACTTAGAATATCTTACGGCTCTGTATGCCACATTAGCAACTTTAAAATCATGTTGGTATAATGTACAACACCTCACAGCTCCTAACAACACCTTAAAGTACCGTACGTAAACTTAAAACTCCATAATACACCTAATGAATTCGTCCGAGTCCTTTGAACATCTTACCACCGCTTAGGACATCTTACGACTCTGTATGCACATTAGCACCATGTAAAGCATGTTAGTACAACTTAGGACGCCTTAAAACTCCTAAGAACACCTTACAACACCGTACGGAACCTTAAAACTCCATAATAAACCTAATGAATTCCTCGGAGTCATTTAAACATCGTACGGCAACTTAGAATATCTTATGGCTCTGTATGCCACATTATCAACTTTAAAATCGTGTTGGTATAATGTACAACACCTCACAGGTCGTAACAACACCTTAAAGTACCGTACGTAAACTTAAAACTCCATAATACACCTAATGAATTCGTCCGAGTCCTTTGAACATCGTACCACAATTTAAGACATCTTACGACCCTGTATGCCATATTAACCCCTTGAAAAGCACGTTAGTATAACTTAAGACGCCTTAAAACTCCTAAGAACACCTTACAACACCGTACGAAACCTTAAAACTCCATAATAAACCTAATGAATTCCTCGGAGTCATTTAAACATCGTACGACAACTTAGAATATCTTACGGCTCTGTATGCCACATTATCAACTTTAAAATCGTGTTGGTATAATGTACAACACCTCACAGCTCCTAACAACATCTTAAAGTACCGTACGTAAACTTAAAACTCCATAATACACCTAATGAATTCGTCCGAGTCCTTTGAACATCGTACGACAGCTTAGGACATCTTACGACTCTGTATGCACATTAGCACCATGTAAAGCATGTTAGTACAACTTAGGACGCCTTAAAACACCTAAGAACACCTTACAACACCGTATGAAACCTTAAAACTCCATAATAAACCTAATGAATTCCTCGGAGTCATTTAAACATCGTACGACAACTTAGAATATCTTACGGCTCTGTATGCCACATTAGCAACTTTAAAATCATGTTGGTATAATGTACAACACCTCACAGCTCCTAACAACACCTTAAAGTACCTTACGTAAACTTAAAACTCCATAATACACCTAATGAATTCGTCCGAGTCCTTTGAACATCTTACCACCGCTTAGGACATCTTACGACTCTGTATGCACATTATCACCATGTAAAGCATGTTAGTACAACTTAGGACGCCTTAAAACTCCTAAGAACACCTTACAACACCGTACGAAACCTTAAAACTCCATAATAAACCTAATGAATTCCTCGGAGTCATTTAAACATCGTACGACAACTTAGAATATCTTATGGCTCTGTATGCCACATTATCAACTTTAAAATCATGTTGGTATAATGTACAACACCTCACAGGTCTTAACAACACCTTAAAGTACCGTACGTAAACTTAAAACTCCATAATACACCTAAAGAATTCGTCCGAGTCCTTTGAACATCGTACCACAATTTAAGACATCTTACGACCCTGTATGCCATATTAACCCCTTGAAAAGCACGTTAGTATAACTTAAGACGCCTTAAAACTCCTAAGAACACCTTACAACACCGTACGAAACCTTAAAACTCCATAATAAACCTAATGAATTCCTCGGAGTCATTTAAACATCGTACGACAACTTAGAATATCTTACGGCTCTGTATGCCACATTATCAACTTTAAAATCGTGTTGGTATAATGTACAACACCTCACAGCTCCTAACAACACCTTAAAGTACCGTACGTAAACTTAAAACTCCATAATACACCTAATGAATTCGTCCGAGTCCTTTGAACGTCGTACGACAGCTTAGGACATCTTACGACTCTGTATGCACATTAGCACCATGTAAAGCATGTTAGTACAACTTAGGACGCCTTAAAACACCTAAGAACACCTTACAACACCGTATGAAACCTTAAAACTCCATAATAAACCTAATGAATTCCTCGGAGTCATTTAAACATCGTACGACAACTTAGAATATCTTACGGCTCTGTATGCCACATTAGCAACTTTAAAATCATGTTGGTATAATGTACAACACCTCACAGCTCCTAACAACACCTTAAAGTACCTTACGTAAACTTAAAACTCCATAATACACCTAATGAATTCGTCCGAGTCCTTTGAACGTCGTACCACCGCTTAGGACATCTTACGACTCTGTATGCACATTAGCACCATGTAAAGCATGTTAGTACAACTTAGGACGCCTTAAAACTCCTAAGAACACCTTACAACACCGTACGAAACCTTAAAACTCCATAATAAACCTAATGAATTCCTCGGAGTCATTTAAACATCGTACGACAACTTAGAATATCTTATGGCTCTGTATGCCACATTATCAACTTTAAAATCATGTTGGTATAATGTACAACACCTCACAGGTCTTAACAACACCTTAAAGTAACGTACGTAAACTTAAAACTCCATAATACACCTAATGAATTCGTCCGAGTCCTTTGAACATCGTACCACAATTTAAGACATCTTACGACCCTGTATGCCATATTAACCCCTTGAAAAGCACGTTAGTATAACTTAAGACGCCTTAAAACTCCTAAGAACACCTTACAACACCGTACGAAACCTTAAAACTCCATAATAAACCTAATGAATTCCTCGGAGTCATTTAAACATCGTACGACAACTTAGAATATCTTACGGCTCTGTATGCCACATTATCAACTTTAAAATCGTGTTGGTATAATGTACAACACCTCACAGCTCCTAACAACACCTTAAAGTACCGTACGTAAACTTAAAACTCCATAATAGACGTAATGAATTCGTCCGAGTCCTTTGAACGTCGTACGGCAGCTTAGGACATCTTACGACTCTGTATGCACATTAGCACCATGTAAAGCATGTTAGTACAACTTAGGACGCCTTAAAACACCTAAGAACACCTTACAACACCGTATGAAACCTTAAAACTCCATAATAAACCTAATGAATTCCTCGGAGTCATTTAAACATCGTACGACAACTTAGAATATCTTACGGCTCTGTATGCCACATTAGCAACTTTAAAATCATGTTGGTATAATGTACAACACCTCACAGCTCCTAACAACACCTTAAAGTACCTTACGTAAACTTAAAACTCCATAATACACCTAATGAATTCGTCCGAGTCCTTTGAACATCTTACCACCGCTTAGGACATCTTACGACTCTGTATGCACATTAGCACCATGTAAAGCATGTTAGTACAACTTAGGACGCCTTAAAACTCCTAAGAACACCTTACAACACCGTACGAAACCTTAAAACTCCATAATAAACCTAATGAATTCCTCGGAGTCATTTAAACATCGTACGACAACTTAGAATATCTTATGGCTCTGTATGCCACATTATCAACTTTAAAATCATGTTGGTATAATGTACAACACCTCACAGGTCTTAACAACACCTTAAAGTACCGTACGTAAACTTAAAACTCCATAATACACCTAAAGAATTCGTCCGAGTCCTTTGAACATCGTACCACAATTTAAGACATCTTACGACCCTGTATGCCATATTAACCCCTTGAAAAGCACGTTAGTATAACTTAAGACGCCTTAAAACTCCTAAGAACACCTTACAACACCGTACGAAACCTTAAAACTCCATAATAAACCTAATGAATTCCTCGGAGTCATTTAAACATCGTACGACAACTTAGAATATCTTACGGCTCTGTATGCCACATTATCAACTTTAAAATCGTGTTGGTATAATGTACAACACCTCACAGCTCCTAACAACACCTTAAAGTACCGTACGTAAACTTAAAACTCCATAATACACCTAATGAATTCGTCCGAGTCCTTTGAACGTCGTACGACAGCTTAGGACATCTTACGACTCTGTATGCACATTAGCACCATGTAAAGCATGTTAGTACAACTTAGGACGCCTTAAAACACCTAAGAACACCTTACAACACCGTATGAAACCTTAAAACTCCATAATAAACCTAATGAATTCCTCGGAGTCATTTAAACATCGTACGACAACTTAGAATATCTTACGGCTCTGTATGCCACATTAGCAACTTTAAAATCATGTTGGTATAATGTACAACACCTCACAGCTCCTAACAACACCTTAAAGTACCTTACGTAAACTTAAAACTCCATAATACACCTAATGAATTCGTCCGAGTCCTTTGAACGTCGTACCACCGCTTAGGACATCTTACGACTCTGTATGCACATTAGCACCATGTAAAGCATGTTAGTACAACTTAGGACGCCTTAAAACTCCTAAGAACACCTTACAACACCGTACGAAACCTTAAAACTCCATAATAAACCTAATGAATTCCTCGGAGTCATTTAAACATCGTACGACAACTTAGAATATCTTATGGCTCTGTATGCCACATTATCAACTTTAAAATCATGTTGGTATAATGTACAACACCTCACAGGTCTTAACAACACCTTAAAGTACCGTACGTAAACTTAAAACTCCATAATACACCTAATGAATTCGTCCGAGTCCTTTGAACATCGTACCACAATTTAAGACATCTTACGACCCTGTATGCCATATTAACCCCTTGAAAAGCACGTTAGTATAACTTAAGACGCCTTAAAACTCCTAAGAACACCTTACAACACCGTACGAAACCTTAAAACTCCATAATAAACCTAATGAATTCCTCGGAGTCATTTAAACATCGTACGACAACTTAGAATATCTTACGGCTCTGTATGCCACATTATCAACTTTAAAATCGTGTTGGTATAATGTACAACACCTCACAGCTCCTAACAACACCTTAAAGTACCGTACGTAAACTTAAAACTCCATAATAGACCTAATGAATTCGTCCGAGTCCTTTGAACGTCGTACGACAGCTTAGGACATCTTACGACTCTGTATGCACATTAGCACCATGTAAAGCATGTTAGTACAACTTAGGACGCCTTAAAACACCTAAGAACACCTTACAACACCGTATGAAACCTTAAAACTCCATAATAAACCTAATGAATTCCTCGGAGTCATTTAAACATCGTACGACAACTTAGAATATCTTACGGCTCTGTATGCCACATTAGCAACTTTAAAATCATGTTGGTATAATGTACAACACCTCACAGCTCCTAACAACACCTTAAAGTACCTTACGTAAACTTAAAACTCCATAATACACCTAATGAATTCGTCCGAGTCCTTTGAACATCTTACCACCGCTTAGGACATCTTACGACTCTGTATGCACATTAGCACCATGTAAAGCATGTTAGTACAACTTAGGACGCCTTAAAACTCCTAAGAACACCTTACAACACCGTACGAAACCTTAAAACTCCATAATAAACCTAATGAATTCCTCGGAGTCATTTAAACATCGTACGACAGCTTAGAATATCTTACGGCTCTGTATGCCACATTATCAACTTTAAAATCGTGTTGGTATAATGTACAACACCTCACAGCTCCTAACAACACCTTAAAGTACCGTACGTAAACTTAAAACTCCATAATACACCTAAAGAATTCGTCCGAGTCCTTTGAACATCGTACCACAATTTAAGACATCTTACGACCCTGTATGCCATATTAACCCCTTGAAAAGCACGTTAGTATAACTTAAGACGCCTTAAAACTCCTAAGAACACCTTACAACACCGTACGAAACCTTAAAACTCCATAATAAACCTAATGAATTCCTCGGAGTCATTTAAACATCGTACGACAACTTAGAATATCTTACGGCTCTGTATGCCACATTATCAACTTTAAAATCGTGTTGGTATAATGTACAACACCTCACAGCTCCTAACAACACCTTAAAGTACCGTACGTAAACTTAAAACTCCATAATACACCTAATGAATTCGTCCGAGTCCTTTGAACGTCGTACGACAGCTTAGGACATCTTACGACTCTGTATGCACATTAGCACCATGTAAAGCATGTTAGTACAACTTAGGACGCCTTAAAACACCTAAGAACACCTTACAACACCGTATGAAACCTTAAAACTCCATAATAAACCTAATGAATTCCTCGGAGTCATTTAAACATCGTACGACAACTTAGAATATCTTACGGCTCTGTATGCCACATTAGCAACTTTAAAATCATGTTGGTATAATGTACAACACCTCACAGCTCCTAACAACACCTTAAAGTACCTTACGTAAACTTAAAACTCCATAATACACCTAATGAATTCGTCCGAGTCCTTTGAACGTCGTACCACCGCTTAGGACATCTTACGACTCTGTATGCACATTAGCACCATGTAAAGCATGTTAGTACAACTTAGGACGCCTTAAAACTCCTAAGAACACCTTACAACACCGTACGAAACCTTAAAACTCCATAATAAACCTAATGAATTCCTCGGAGTCATTTAAACATCGTACGACAACTTAGAATATCTTATGGCTCTGTATGCCACATTATCAACTTTAAAATCATGTTGGTATAATGTACAACACCTCACAGGTCTTAACAACACCTTAAAGTACCGTACGTAAACTTAAAACTCCATAATACACCTAATGAATTCGTCCGAGTCCTTTGAACATCATACCACAATTTAAGACATCTTACGACCCTGTATGCCATATTAACCCCTTGAAAAGCACGTTAGTATAACTTAAGACGCCTTAAAACTCCTAAGAACACCTTAAAACACCGTACGAAACCTTAAAACTCCATAATAAACCTAATGAATTCCTCGGAGTCATTTAAACATCGTACGACAACTTAGAATATCTTACGGCTCTGTATGCCACATTATCAACTTTAAAATCGTGTTGGTATAATGTACAACACCTCACAGCTCCTAACAACACCTTAAAGTACCGTACGTAAACTTAAAACTCCATAATAGACCTAATGAATTCGTCCGAGTCCTTTGAACGTCGTACGACAGCTTAGGACATCTTACGACTCTGTATGCACATTAGCACCATGTAAAGCATGTTAGTACAACTTAGGACGCCTTAAAACACCTAAGAACACCTTACAACACCGTATGAAACCTTAAAACTCCATAATAAACCTAATGAATTCCTCGGAGTCATTTAAACATCGTACGACAACTTAGAATATCTTACGGCTCTGTATGCCACATTAGCAACTTTAAAATCATGTTGGTATAATGTACAACACCTCACAGCTCCTAACAACACCTTAAAGTACCTTACGTAAACTTAAAACTCCATAATACACCTAATGAATTCGTCCGAGTCCTTTGAACATCTTACCACCGCTTAGGACATCTTACGACTCTGTATGCACATTAGCACCATGTAAAGCATGTTAGTACAACTTAGGACGCCTTAAAACTCCTAAGAACACCTTACAACACCGTACGAAACCTTAAAACTCCATAATAAACCTAATGAATTCCTCGGAGTCATTTAAACATCGTACGACAACTTAGAATATCTTACGGCTCTGTATGCCACATTATCAACTTTAAAATCATGTTGGTATAATGTACAACACCTCACAGCTCCTAACAACACCTTAAAGTACCGTACGTAAACTTAAAACTCCATAATACACCTAATTAATTCGTCCGAGTCCTTTGAACATCGTACGACAGCTTATGACATCTTACGACTCTGTATGCACTTTAGCACCATGTAAAGCATGTTAGTACAACTTAGGACGCCTTAAAACACCTAAGAATACCTTACAACACCGTACGAAACCTTAAAACTCCCTAATAAACCTAATGAATTCCTCGGAGTCATTTAAACATCGTACGACAACTTAAAATATCTTACGGCTCTGTATGCCACATTAGTAACATTAAAATCGTGTTGGTATAATGTACAACACCTCACAGCTCCTAACAACACCTTAAAGTACCGTACGTAAACTTAAAACTCCAAAATACACCTATTGAATTCGTCCGAGTCCTTTAAACATCGTACGACAACTTAGGACATCTTACGACTCTGTATGCATATTAGCTCCATGTAAAGCACATTAGCAACTTTAAAATCGTGTTGATATAATGTACAACACCTCACAGCTCCTAACAACACCTTAAAGTACCGTACGTAAACTTAAAACTCCATAATACACCTAATGAATTCGTCCGAGTTTTTTGAAAATCGTACGACAGCTTATGACATCTTACGACTCTGTATGCACATTAGCACCATGTAAAGCATGTTAGTACAACTTAGGACGCCTTAAAACTCCTAAGAACACCTTACAACACCGTACGAAACCTTAAAACTCCATAATAAACCTAATGAATTCCTCGGAGTCATTTATACATCGTACGACAACTTAGAATATCTTACGGCTCTGTATGCCACATTATCAACTTTAAAATCGTGTTGGTATAATGTACAACACCTCACAGGTCTTAACAACACCTTAAAGTACCGTACGTAAACTTAAAACTCCATAATACACCTAATGAATTCGTCCGAGTCCTTTGAACATCGTTCGACAACTTAGGACATCTTACGACTCTGTATGCATATTAGCTCCATGTAAAGCATATTAGCAACTTTAAAATCATGTTGATATAATGTACAACACCTCACAGCTCCTAACAACACCTTAAAGTACCGTACGTAAACTTAAAACTCCATAATACACCTAATGAATTCCTCCGAGTCCTTTGAACATCGTATCACCGCTTAGGACATCTTACGACTCTGTATGCACATTAGCACCATGTAAAGCATGTTAGTACAACTTAGGACGCCTTAAAACACCTAAGAACACCTTACAACACCGTATGAAACCTTAAAACTCCATAATAAACCTAATGAATTCCTCGGAGTCATTTAAACATCGTACGACAACTTAGAATATTTTACGGCTCTGTATGCCACATTAGCAACTTTAAAATCATGTTGGTATAATGTACAACACCTCACAGCTCCTAACAACACCTTAAAGTACCTTACGTAAACTTAAAACTCCATAATACACCTAATGAATTCGTCCGAGTCCTTTGAACGTCGTACCACCGCTTAGGACATCTTACGACTCTGTATGCACATTAGCACCATGTAAAGCATGTTAGTACAACTTAGGACGCCTTAAAACTCATAAGAACACCTTACAACACCGTACGAAACCTTAAAACTCCATAATAAACCTAATGAATTCCTCGGAGTCATTTAAACATCGTACGACAACTTAGAATATCTTATGGCTCTGTATGCCACATTATCAACTTTAAAATCATGTTGGTATAATGTACAACACCTCACAGGTCTTAACAACACCTTAAAGTACCGTACGTAAACTTAAAACTCCATAATACACCTAATGAATTCGTCCGAGTCCTTTGAACATCGTACCACAATTTAAGACATCTTACGACCCTGTATGCCATATTAACCCCTTGAAAAGCACGTTAGTATAACTTAAGACGCCTTAAAACTCCTAAGAACACCTTACAACACCGTACGAAACCTTAAAACTCCATAATAAACCTAATGAATTCCTCGGAGTCATTTAAACATCGTACGACAACTTAGAATATCTTACGGCTCTGTATGCCACATTATCAACTTTAAAATCGTGTTGGTATAATGTACAACACCTCACAGCTCCTAACAACACCTTAAAGTACCGTACGTAAACTTAAAACTCCATAATAGACCTAATGAATTCGTCCGAGTCCTTTGAACGTCGTACGACAGCTTAGGACATCTTACGCCTCTGTATGCACATTAGCACCATGTAAAGCATGTTAGTACAACTTAGGACGCCTTAAAACACCTAAGAACACCTTACAACACCGTATGAAACCTTAAAACTCCATAATAAACCTAATGAATTCCTCGGAGTCATTTAAACATCGTACGACAACTTAGAATATCTTACGGCTCTGTATGCCACATTAGCAACTTTAAAATCATGTTGGTATATAATGTACAACACCTCACAGCTCCTCACAACACCTTAAAGTACCTTACGTAAACTTAAAACTCCATAATACACCTAATGAATTCGTCCGAGTCCTTTGAACATCGTACGACAGCTTATGACATCTTACGACTCTGTATGCACTTTAGCACCATGTAAAGCATGTTAGTACAACTTAGGACGCCTTAAAACACCTAAGAATACCTTACAACACCGTACGAAACCTTAAAACTCCATAATAAACCTAATGAATTCCTCGGAGTCATTTAAACATCGTACGACAACTTAGAATATTTTACGGCTCTGTATGCCACATTAGCAACTTTAAAATCATGTTGGTATAATGTACAACACCTCACAGCTCCTAACAACACCTTAAAGTACCTTACGTAAACTTAAAACTCCATAATACACCTAATGAATTCGTCCGAGTCCTTTGAACGTCGTACCACCGCTTAGGACATCTTACGACTCTGTATGCACATTAGCACCATGTAAAGCATGTTAGTACAACTTAGGACGCCTTAAAACTCATAAGAACACCTTACAACACCGTACGAAACCTTAAAACTCCATAATAAACCTAATGAATTCCTCGGAGTCATTTAAACATCGTACGACAACTTAGAATATCTTATGGCTCTGTATGCCACATTATCAACTTTAAAATCATGTTGGTATAATGTACAACACCTCACAGGTCTTAACAACACCTTAAAGTACCGTACGTAAACTTAAAACTCCATAATACACCTAATGAATTCGTCCGAGTCCTTTGAACATCGTACCACAATTTAAGACATCTTACGACCCTGTATGCCATATTAACCCCTTGAAAAGCACGTTAGTATAACTTAAGACGCCTTAAAACTCCTAAGAACACCTTACAACACCGTACGAAACCTTAAAACTCCATAATAAACCTAATGAATTCCTCGGAGTCATTTAAACATCGTACGACAACTTAGAATATCTTACGGCTCTGTATGCCACATTATCAACTTTAAAATCGTGTTGGTATAATGTACAACACCTCACAGCTCCTAACAACACCTTAAAGTACCGTACGTAAACTTAAAACTCCATAATAGACCTAATGAATTCGTCCGAGTCCTTTGAACGTCGTACGACAGCTTAGGACATCTTACGACTCTGTATGCACATTAGCACCATGTAAAGCATGTTAGTACAACTTAGGACGCCTTAAAACACCTAAGAACACCTTACAACACCGTATGAAACCTTAAAACTCCATAATAAACCTAATGAATTCCTCGGAGTCATTTAAACATCGTACGACAACTTAGAATATCTTACGGCTCTGTATGCCACATTAGCAACTTTAAAATCATGTTGGTATATAATGTACAACACCTCACAGCTCCTCACAACACCTTAAAGTACCTTACGTAAACTTAAAACTCCATAATACACCTAATGAATTCGTCCGAGTCCTTTGAACATCGTACGACAGCTTATGACATCTTACGACTCTGTATGCACTTTAGCACCATGTAAAGCATGTTAGTACAACTTAGGACGCCTTAAAACACCTAAGAATACCTTACAACACCGTACGAAACCTTAAAACTCCCTAATAAACCTAATGAATTCTTCGGAGTCATTTAAACATCGTACGACAACTTAAAATATCTTACGGCTCTGTATGCCACATTAGTAACATTAAAATCGTGTTGGTATAATGTACAACACCTCACAGCTCCTAACAACACCTTAAAGTACCGTACGTAAACTTTAAACTCCAAAATACACCTATTGAATTCGTCCGAGTCCTTTGAACATCGTACGACAACTTAGGACATCTTACGACTCTGTATGCATATTAGCTCCATGTAAAGCACATTAGCAACTTTAAAATCGTGTTGATATAATGTACAACACCTCACAACTCCTAACAACACCTTAAAGTACCGTACGTAAACTTAAAACTCCATAATACACCTAATGAATTCCTCCGAGTCCTTTGAACATCGTATCACCGCTTAGGACATCTTACGACTCTGTATGCACATTAGCACCATGTAAAGCATGTTAGTACAACTTAGGACGCCTTAAAACTCCTAAGAACACCTTTCAACACCGTACGAAACCTTAAAACTCCAAAATAAACCTAATGAATTCCTCGGAATCCTTTAAACATCGTACGTCAACTTAGAATATCTTACGGCTCTGTATGCCACATTAGCAACTTTAAAATCATGTTGGTATAATGTACAACACCTCACAGCTCCTAACAACACCTTAAAGTACCGTACGTAAACTTAAAACTCCATAATACACCTAATGAATTCGTCCGAGTCCTTTGAACATCTTACCACCGCTTAGGACATCTTACGACTCTGTATGCACATTAGCAACATGTAAAGCATGTTAGTACAACTTAGGACGCCTTAAAACTCCTAAGAACACCTTACAACACCGTACGAAACCTTAAAACTCCATAATAAACCTAATGAATTCCTCGGAGTCATTTAAACATCGTACGACAACTTAGAATATCTTACGGCTCTGTATGCCACATTAGCAACTTTAAAATCATGTTGGTATAATGTACAACACCTCACAGCTCCTAACAACACCTTAAAGTACCTTACGTAAACTTAAAACTCCATAATACACCTAATGAATTCGTCCGAGTCCTTTGAACGTCGTACCACCGCTTAGGACATCTTACGACTCTGTATGCACATTAGCACCATGTAAAGCATGTTAGTACAACTTAGGACGCCTTAAAACTCCTAAGAACACCTTACAACACCGTACGAAACCTTAAAACTCCATAATAAACCTAATGAATTCCTCGGAGTCATTTAAACATCGTACGACAACTTAGAATATCTTATGGCTCTGTATGCCACATTATCAACTTTAAAATCATGTTGGTATAATGTACAACACCTCACAGGTCTTAACAACACCTTAAAGTACCGTACGTAAACTTAAAACTCCATAATACACCTAATGAATTCGTCCGAGTCCTTTGAACATCGTACCACAATTTAAGACATCTTACGACCCTGTATGCCATATTAACCCCTTGAAAAGCACGTTAGTATAACTTAAGACGCCTTAAAACTCCTAAGAACACCTTACAACACCGTACGAAACCTTAAAACTCCATAATAAACCTAATGAATTCCTCGGAGTCATTTAAACATCGTACGACAACTTAGAATATCTTACGGCTCTGTATGCCACATTATCAACTTTAAAATCGTGTTGGTATAATGTACAACACCTCACAGCTCCTAACAACACCTTAAAGTACCGTACGTAAACTTAAAACTCCATAATAGACCTAATGAATTCGTCCGAGTCCATTGAACGTCGTACGACAGCTTAGGACATCTTACGACTCTGTATGCACATTAGCACCATGTAAAGCATGTTAGTACAACTTAGGACGCCTTAAAACACCTAAGAACACCTTACAACACCGTATGAAACCTTAAAACTCCATAATAAACCTAATGAATTCCTCGGAGTCATTTAAACATCGTACGACAACTTAGAATATCTTACGGCTCTGTATGCCACATTAGCAACTTTAAAATCATGTTGGTATATAATGTACAACACCTCACAGCTCCTCACAACACCTTAAAGTACCTTACGTAAACTTAAAACTCCATAATACACCTAATGAATTCGTCCGAGTCCTTTGAACATCGTACGACAGCTTATGACATCTTACGACTCTGTATGCACTTTAGCACCATGTAAAGCATGTTAGTACAACTTAGGACGCCTTAAAACACCTAAGAATACCTTACAACACCGTACGAAACCTTAAAACTCCCTAATAAACCTAATGAATTCTTCGGAGTCATTTAAACATCGTACGACAACTTAAAATATCTTACGGCTCTGTATGCCACATTAGTAACATTAAAATCGTGTTGGTATAATGTACAACACCTCACAGCTCCTAACAACACCTTAAAGTACCGTACGTAAACTTTAAACTCCAAAATACACCTATTGAATTCGTCCGAGTCCTTTGAACATCGTACGACAACTTAGGACATCTTACGACTCTGTATGCATATTAGCTCCATGTAAAGCACATTAGCAACTTTAAAATCGTGTTGATATAATGTACAACACCTCACAACTCCTAACAACACCTTAAAGTACCGTACGTAAACTTAAAACTCCATAATACACCTAATGAATTCCTCCGAGTCCTTTGAACATCGTATCACCGCTTAGGACATCTTACGACTCTGTATGCACATTAGCACCATGTAAAGCATGTTAGTACAACTTAGGACGCCTTAAAACTCCTAAGAACACCTTTCAACACCGTACGAAACCTTAAAACTCCAAAATAAACCTAATGAATTCCTCGGAATCCTTTAAACATCGTACGTCAACTTAGAATATCTTACGGCTCTGTATGCCACATTAGCAACTTTAAAATCATGTTGGTATAATGTACAACACCTCACAGCTCCTAACAACACCTTAAAGTACCGTACGTAAACTTAAAACTCCATAATACACCTAATGAATTCGTCCGAGTCCTTTGAACATCTTACCACCGCTTAGGACATCTTACGACTCTGTATGCACATTAGCAACATGTAAAGCATGTTAGTACAACTTAGGACGCCTTAAAACTCCTAAGAACACCTTACAACACCGTACGAAACCTTAAAACTCCATAATAAACCTAATGAATTCCTCGGAGTCATTTAAACATCGTACGACAACTTAGAATATCTTACGGCTCTGTATGCCACATTATCAACTTTGAAATGGTGTTGGTATAATGTACAACACCTCACAGGTCTTAACAACACCTTAAAGTACCGTACGTAAACTTAAAACTCCATAATACACCTAATGAATTCGTCCGAGTCCTTTGAACATCGTACCACAATTTAAGACATCTTACGACCCTGTATGCCATATTAACCCCTTGAAAAGCACGTTAGTATAACTTAAGATGCATTAAAACTCCTAAGAACACCTTACAACACCGTACGAAACCTTAAAACTCCATAATAAACCTAATGAATTCCTCGGAGTCATTTAAACATCGTACGACAACTTAGAATATCTTACGGCTCTGTATGCCACATTATCAACTTTAAAATCGCGTTGGTATAATGTACAACACCTCACAGCTCCTAACAACACCTTAAACTACCGTACGTAAACTTAAAACTCCATAATACACCTAATGAATTCGTCCGAGTTTTTTGAAAATCGTACGACAGCTTATGACATCTTACGACTCTGTATGCACATTAGCACCATGTAAAGCATGTTAGTACAACTTAGGATGCCTTAAAACACCTAAGAATACCTTACAACACCGTACGAAACCTTAAAACTCCCTAATAAACCTAATGAATTCTTCGGAGTCATTTAAACACCGTACGACAACTTAGAATATCTTACGGCTCTGTATGCCACATTAGCAACTTTAAAATCGTGTTGGTATAATGTACAACACCTCACAACTCCTAACAACACCTTAAAGTACCGTACGTAAACTTAAAACTCCATAATACACCTAATGAATTCGTCCGAGTCCTTTGAACGTCGTACGACAACTTAGGACATCTTACGACTCTGTATGCATATTAGCTCCATGTAAAGCACATTAGCAACTTTAAAATCGTGTTGATATAATGTACAACACCTCACAGCTCCTAACAACACCTTAAAGTACCGTACGTAAACTTAAAACTCCATAATACACCTAATGAATTCCTCCGAGTCCTTTGAACATCGTACCACCGCTTAGGACATCTTACGACTCTGTATGCACATTAGCACCATGCAAAGCATGTTAGTAATGCCATATTAGTAATGCATGTAAAGCATGTTAGTAATGCCATATTAGTAATGCATGTAAAGCATGTAAAGCACCATGTAAAGCATGTTAGTAATGCCATATTAGCACATTGAAAAGCACGTTACTAGTTGGTCTATGGGCGATTTGGGCGATTTCTAGGGTTTCATCTTTGAAACTCTAGATCTGATCGTTTTTTCTGGTTTGTTGATTCGTAGTTCAGCATTCATACGCTCGATTGAAGGTATTCGGCTCTGATTCAGTTTTAGTTGGATCTTTGCTGAGTTTTTTTGTTTCGGCCGGCTAGGGTTTTTGAACCACACGATTGTTTTGCTATAAACCCTAGTTCGTTTTTGCTTGTGTGTTGCTAATCAGTTTAGGAATTCATCATTGAGGGTTCTTGTTTCATCTTTAACGGCGGATTTGACTGCAAATTAGGGTTTGTGGTTCAAAAACGCAAATCCTAGAAAATCATACAAATGGAGACGGATATTAGTCCAAAACCTATCAGTGCTCGAAAAGTAAAATTTGTAGAGATTACAGAGCCTAAAATTGAGGGTATTGCTCGGAAGGTGGTGAACATTGATGGTGTTCGTCTTCCTCGTCGTGGTAAAGTTATAAATCAAGCGCATAACCCAGCTGTGATTTTACCTGAGAAGGAGAATGAGAAGGCCTCTAGTGACCAGATTATTGAGCCTAATGTGAATTCTTATGCTGCTACTCTACAATCTGGTACGTCCAAAAGTAGTATTAATTTTCGTTTTTTGGAGTGTTTGGATACACAACAAGGTGTTGATGTGGTTCTTCCTAGGGAATCGGTTAAAAGTGTCCAAGATAGATTAGCATTTACTCTATATGGGTATTTTCTAGGGGATAGAGTTGCATATCCGGTTGTTGAGTATTTTGTGAAAACAAATTGGAAGAAGTATGGTCTTCAAAAATGTATGATGAATGCAAATGGCTTCTTTTTCTTCAAATTTGCTGATAACAAGAGTATGCTTGAAGTACTTGAAGGAGGACCTTGGTTGATTCGCAATAAACCGATCTTTCTCAATACATGGTCTCCTACTAGTATCCTTAAAAAAGAAGACATTAAGAAAGTAGCGGTTTGGGTTAAATTGCATGATGTTCCTATTGCAGCTTATACGGATGATGGGTTAAGCATGCTAGCTTCAAAGATTGGCTCTCCTAGGTTACTAGATTCTTATACCACATCTATGTGTTCTGAAAGCTGGGGAAGAAGTAGCTATGCAAGGGCACTGATTGAAATTTCAGCTGAGCATGAGTTTAAAGATGTATTATCTATTTATCTCTGGCTATTCCTGATGTGGATGAAGGTAAATATGTCACTGAGAATGTTGGTGTGGAGTATGAGTGGACGCCCCCAAGGTGTGCGCGTTGTTGTGTGTTTGGACATGGAAATGAAGAATGCCCTAAACAGGTATGTGTTACATCTAAACCCACACCTAATCCTAAACCTAAAATAAACGGGGATGGTTTTACTGATGTAAAGGGTAGGAAATCGGCAAAGAAGAGTGGGTTTCAGGTTAATAACCAGAAACCAAAAGTTGAGTATAGACCGCTAGATTACAAGAAAATGGTGGGGGCTAAACCCTCAAATTTGGATGTGAAAAGTAGATACCCCTCAAAAACCCATATTCAAAACTCTTTTAGTGTCCTTACTTCAGTAAATATGAATGATGAGGGGACATTGAAATCTATTAAAGAGAAGGACAAATTGGATAGCAATGGGATTGAAGACTTGGATGAGGAAGAGGTTGAAGTTATTTATGACGAATCTAGAGATATAACTCGAGATAAAGCAGGCGCGAGTTCCTCTTCTACAATGGCTTCCAATGGATAGTAGAGCTTCCAGTTTTTTGAGGTGGATTTTCTATGGTGGGAATTACATTTTCGATGATGGTGGCTAATGGATGGGACTAATTGGTAGATTTTGGCTGTTTTGTCGAGTCTTTTTGGATGGCTTGGTGGTTTGTTTATTTTTAATTATATGTTTAGTTGTTTTGGTTCACATATATGGGGGATTGTCCCATATATGAATTAGTGTGGAACACATCCTCACTACTTGTACTTCACTGACGGTTGTCTTTATAATAGAATCACCGGGGTAACCCTTTACCCAAAAAAAAAAGCATGTTAGTACAACTTAGGACGCCTTAAAACTCCTAAGAACACCTTACAACACCGTACGAAACCTTAAAACTCCATAATAAACCTAATGAATTCCTCGGAGTCCTTTAAACATCGTACGACAACTTAGAATATCTTACGGCTCTGTATGCCACATTATCAACTTTAAAATCGTGTTGGTATAATGTACAACACCTCACAGGTCTTAACAACACCTTAAAGTACCGTACGTAAACTTAAAACTCCATAATACACCTAATGAATTCGTCCGAGTCCTTTGAACATCGTACCACAATTTAAGACATCTTACGACCCTGCATGCCATATTAACCCATTGAAAAGCACGTTAGTATAACTTAAGACGCCTTAAAACTCCTAAGAACACCTTACAACACCGTACGAAACCTTAAAACTCCATAATAAACTTAATGAATTCCTCGGAGTCATTTAAACATCGTACGACCACTTAGAATATCTTACGGCTCTGTATGCCACATTATCAACTTTAAAATCGTGTTGGTATAATGTACAACACCTCACAGCTCCTAACAACACCTTAAAGTACCGTACGTAAACTTAAAACTCCATAATACACCTAATGAATTCGTCTGAGTCCTTTGAACGTCGTACGACAGCTTAGGACATCTTACGACTCTGTATGCACATTAGCACCATATAAAGCATGTTAGTACAACTTAGGACGCCTTAAAACACCTAAGAACACCTTACAACACCGTATGAAACCTTAAAACTCCATAATAAACCTAATGAATTCCTCGGAGTCATTTAAACATTGTACGACAACTTAGAATATCTTACGGCTCTGTATGCCACATTAGCAACTTTAAAATCATGTTGGTATAATGTACAACACCTCACAGCTCCTAACAACACCTTAAAGTACCTTACGTAAACTTAAAACTCCATAATACACCTAATGAATTCGTCCGAGTCCTTTGAACATCTTACCACCACTTAGGACATCTTACGACTCTGTATGCACATTAGCACCATGTAAAGCATGTTAGTACAACTTAGGACGCCTTAAAACTCCTAAGAACACCTTACAACACCGTACGAAACCTTAAAACTCCATAATAAACCTAATGAATTCCTCGGAGTCATTTAAACATCGTACGACAACTTAGAATATCTTACGGCTCTATATGCCACATTATCAACTTTAAAATCATGTTGGTATAATGTACAACACCTCACAGCTCCTAACAACACCTTAAAGTACCGTACGTAAACTTAAAACTCCATAATACACCTAATGAATTCGTCCGAGTCCTTTGAACATCGTACGACAGCTTATGACATCTTACGACTCTGTATGCACTTTAGCACCATGTAAAGCATGTTAGTACAACTTAGGACGCCATAAAACACCTAAGAATACCTTACAACACCGTACGAAACCTTAAAACTCCCTAATAAACCTAATGAATTCCTCGGAGTCATTTAAACATAGTACGACAACTTAAAATATCTTACGGCTCTGTATGCCACATTAGTAATATTAAAATCGTGTTGGTATAATGTACAACACCTCACAGCTCCTAACAACAGCTTAAAGTACCGTACGTAAACTTAAAACTCCAAAATACACCTAATGAATTCGTCCGAGTCCTTTGAATATCGTACGACAACTTAGGACATCTTACGACTCTGTATGCATATTATCTCCATGTAAAGCACATTAGCAACTTTAAAATCATGTTGATATAATGTACAACACCTCACAGCTCCTAACAACACCTTAAAGTACCGTACGTAAACTTAAAACTCCATAATACACCTAATGAATTCCTCCGAGTCCTTTGAACATCGTACCACCGCTTAGGACATCTTACGACTCTGTATGCACATTAGCACCATGTAAAGCATGTTAGTACAACTTAGGACGCCTTAAAACTCCTAAGAACACCTTTCAACACCGTACGAAACCTTAAACTCCATAATAAACCTAATGAATTCCTCGGAGTCCTTTAAACATCGTACGACAACTTAGAATATCTTACGGCTCTGTATGCCACATTAGCAACTTTAAAATCATGTTGGTATAATGTACAACACCTCACAGCTCCTAACAACACCTTAAAGTACCGTACGTAAACTTAAAACTCCATAATACACCTAATGAATTCGTCCGAGTCCTTTGAACATCTTACCACCGCTTAGGACATCTTACGACTCTATATGCACATTAGCAACATGTAAAGCATGTTAGTACAACTTAGGACGCCTTAAAACTCCTAAGAACACCTTACAACACCGTACGAAACCTTAAAACTCCATAATAAACCTAATGAATTCCTCGGAGTCATTTAAACATCGTACGACAACATAGAATATCTTACGGCTCTGTATGCCACATTATCAACTTTAAAATCGTGTTGGTATAATGTATAACACCTCACAGGTCTTAACAACACCTTAAAGTACCGTACGTAAACTTAAAACTCCATAATACACCTAATGAATTCGTCCGAGTCCTTTGAACATCGTACCACAATTTAAGACATCTTACGACCCTGTATGCCATATTAACCCCTTGAAAAGCACGTTAGTATAACTTAAGACGCCTTAAAACTCCTAAGAACACCTTACAACACCGTACGAAACCTTAAAACTCCATAATAAACCTAATGAATTCCTCGGAGTCATTTAAACATCGTACGACAACTTAGAATATCTTACGGCTCTGTATGCCACATTATCAACTTTAAAATCGTGTTGGTATAATGTACAACACCTCACAGGTCTTAACAACACCTTAAAGTACCGTACGTAAACTTAAAACTCCATAATACACCTAATGAATTCGTCCGAGTCCTTTGAACATCGTACCACAATTTAAGACATCTTACGACCCTGTATGCCATATTAACCCCTTGAAAAGCACGTTAGTATAACTTAAGACGCCTTAAAACTCCTAAGAACACCTTATCACACCGTACGAAACCTTAAAACTCCATAATAAACCTAATGAATTCCTCGGAGTCATTTAAACATCGTACGACAACTTAGAATATCTTACGGCTCTGTATGCCACATTATCAACTTTAAAATGGCGTTGGTATAATGTACAACACCTCACAGCTCCTAACAACACCTTAAAGTACCGTACGTAAACTTAAAACTCCATAATACACCTAATGAATTCGTCCGAGTTTTTTGAAAATCGTACGACAGCTTATGACATCTTACGACTCTGTATGCACATTAGCACCATGTAAAGCATGTTAGTACAACTTAGGACGCCTTAAAACACCTAAGAACACCTTACAACACCGTATGAAACCTTAAAACTCCATAATAAACCTAATGAATTCCTCGGAGTCATTTAAACATCGTACGACAACTTAGAATATCTTACGGCTCTGTATGCCACATTAGCAACCTTAAAATCATGTTGGTATATAATGTACAACACCTCACAGCTCCTCACAACACCTTAAAGTACCTTACAAAAACTTAAAACTCCATAATACACCTAATGAATTTGTCCGAGTCCTTTGAACATCTTACTACCGCTTAGGACATCTTACGACTCTGTATGCACATTAGCACCATGTAAAGCATGTTAGTACAACTTAGGACGCCTTAAAACTCCTAAGAACACCTTACAACACCGTACGAAACCTTAAAACTCCATAATAAACCTAATGAATTCCTCGGAGTCATTTAAACATCGTACGACAACTTAGAATATCTTACGGCTCTATATGCCACATTATCAACTTTAAAATCATGTTGGTATAATGTACAACACCTCACAGCTCCTAACAACACCTTAAAGTACCGTACGTAAACTTAAAACTCCATAATACACCTAATGAATTCGTCCGAGTCCTTTGAACATCGTACGACAGCTTATGACATCTTACGACTCTGTATGCACTTTAGCACCATGTAAAGCATGTTAGTACAACTTAGGACGCCATAAAACACCTAAGAATACCTTACAACACCGTACGAAACCTTAAAACTCCCTAATAAACCTAATGAATTCCTCGGAGTCATTTAAACATAGTACGACAACTTAAAATATCTTACGGCTCTGTATGCCACATTAGTAATATTAAAATCGTGTTGGTATAATGTACAACACCTCACAGCTCCTAACAACACCTTAAAGTACCGTACGTAAACTTAAAACTCCAAAATACACCTAATGAATTCGTCCGAGTCCTTTGAATATCGTACGACAACTTAGGACATCTTACGACTCTGTATGCATATTATCTCCATGTAAAGCACATTAGCAACTTTAAAATCATGTTGATATAATGTACAACACCTCACAGCTCCTAACAACACCTTAAAGTACCGTACGTAAACTTAAAACTCCATAATACACCTAATGAATTCCTCCGAGTCCTTTGAACATCGTACCACCGCTTAGGACATCTTACGACTCTGTATGCACATTAGCACCATGTAAAGCATGTTAGTACAACTTAGGACGCCTTAAAACTCCTAAGAACACCTTTCAACACCGTACGAAACCTTAAACTCCATAATAAACCTAATGAATTCCTCGGAGTCCTTTAAACATCGTACGACAACTTAGAATATCTTACGGCTCTGTATGCCACATTAGCAACTTTAAAATCATGTTGGTATAATGTACAACACCTCACAGCTCCTAACAACACCTTAAAGTACCGTACGTAAACTTAAAACTCCATAATACACCTAATGAATTCGTCTGAGTCCTTTGAACGTCGTACGACAGCTTAGGACATCTTACGACTCTGTATGCACATCGTACGACAGTCATTTGAACATCGTACGACAACTTAGGACATCTTACGACTCTGTATGCATATTAGCACCATGTAAAGCACATTAGCAACTTTAAAATCGTGTTGATATAATGTACAACACCTCACAGCTCCTAACAACACCTTAAAGTACCGTACGTAAACTTAAAACTCCATAATACACCTAATGAATTCGTCCGAGACCTTTGAACATCGTACCACAATTTAAGACATCTTACGACCCTTTATGCCATATTAACCCCTTGAAAAGCACGTTAGTATAATATTAGCACCTTGAAAAGCATGTTAGAATATTTTGGGCGATTCGGCTGGTTTGTTACGTTTCTTGTTCTTGATTCTTGGTTCTTGAATCTTGATTCTTGAATCTTGTTTCTTGATCTTGGTTTGTTCGTGGGTTGTTATTAAGTTGTTACGGCTGATTCTAGGGTTCTTTAACCCTAATTCGTTCATTGTTCTTAAGATCTTGTCGTATTGTTTGTTTTTTCCTGATTATTGATAGCTTCCTTTGTGTAACAATCCTGTGATTAACCTGGTTAATACGAGCATTGTTAGCAATTAGAGGAGATTAATAAGCAGGGTTTCTCTGCGTTGTGTCTTGATTGTAAGTATTGTGTTCTGATTGCTTAGTGGGTCTGTTATCGATTGCGTCTATTTTTATAGATTAGCTAAATTGGTACGAATCCCATTAACCTATTAAGAACCAGTGCTTGAAATCAAGATTGGGGTTTTGGCCTGCATGCATGGCTATGTCGTCTCTGGCATCGAAAGTTAAGAATATTGATGGACGGGTTTCTTTCAAGAGTATTTTGGAGAAAAAGGCTGATATGGACGTGCAACAGCAGAAGGAGACGGATGTGATGGCTGAACCTGTTAAGGAGTCTGATACAGTGATTAGGGTTGCTGAGGTGGAAGGTACTAGTTCTGGGACGCTTAATATGAATGAGGGGCTGAATAAGAAAGTGAATTTCAGGGTGCTTGAATCGAAGGAAAGTGCTGTTGGTGTGGATGTAATGTTATCGCGTGATTCAGTGAGAAAAGTTCAGGCTAAGCTAGGGTTTACACTGTATGGTTATTTTCTGGGTGATAGACAATCATTCCATGCTGTGAAATATTTTGCTCAGAATAACTGGCATAAGTATGGGCTGAAGAAGATTATGATGAATGCAGAAGGTTTCTTTTTTTTCCAGTTTGCTGCGTACGAAGGGATGATGGGAGTTTTAGGAGGAGGTCCATGGTTAATTCTTAACACCCCAATGTTTTTGCATGAATGGTCTCCGGATGCTAAGCTTATCAAGCAGGATCGAAGATCAGTTCCTATGTGGGTAAAGCTTCATGGGGTTCCAATTGCTGCATATACAGATGATGGGTTAAGTGAGCTGATGACAAAGATTGGGACACCGAAAAAGTTGGACTCGTATACTAACTCAATGTGCATTAATGGATGGGGGAGGAGTAGTTATGCTAGAGCTCTAGTTTAGGTTCATGCTGATCTAAACTTTAAAAAGCAGCTGAAAGTGGGAATTCCATCGTTGGAGGGAGAGGATGTAATGATCAAAGTAATAGATGTCGAGTATGAGTGGCTTCCTCCTCGGTGTGAGCATTGTAAAGTGTTTGGCCATGATATGGAGAATTGTGAGGTTATAGTGGAAAAGAAAGGAAAGAATAAGGAGGAGGTGATTAAGGATGATGGGTTCGTGGAAGTTACACATAAAAAATCAGCGAAGAAACCAGGGTTTAATGTTCAACAACATAAACCAAAGTTTGTTTATAGACCGGTTGCTGAAAAGAACAAAAGTACTAATCAAGATAAAAAAGAGGGTAATGTGGGAGCGACTGAGTTGGATGGGATTGTAGCAAAGAATAAGTTCAATGTTTTGCAGAATCTGAATGAGGATCAAGGGGGTATGTCGTTGCAAACTAATTCAAATGAAGAACAGGAGGTTGTTACTAATGTAGACGACAAGGGAGGCTCGGTTGAGGCTCTATTTGGTGATGATAAAGTTACTACAGGGGCAAGCACTCCTGATTTTCAGGTTATCAATGATTAAGCTCGCTTGTTGGAATGTTAGAGGGATGAACCGACCCTTGAAGCAGAAAGAGGTTCGTTTTATGATTAAAGACAGTAAGGTTAGTATTTGTGCAATTTTAGAGTCTCATGTTGATGTTAGTAAGGTGGAGGGTATGTGTGCTACTATATCGTCTGATTGGAGTTGGTGTTCTAATGCGTCTTCGTGTAGAGGTGGTCCTAAGGGTACTAGAATTATTGTGGGGTGGGATACTAGCTTGGTTGATGTGATTGTTCTCATGCAAACCGAGCAAGTTATTCATTGTCAAGTTGTTATTAAAAGGTTGAATCTGATGTTCTTTTGTTCTGTGATATATGCTGATAATTACTATGTTCGTCGGAGAGCTTTATGGGATTCTTTGTCTCTGCATAAGGGGTTAGTTAAGGATCTCCCATGGGCGTTATTGGGAGATTTCAACTCGGGTCTTAATCCTGACGATCAGGTTGCTGGCCCGTCTAGTGTCTCCTTGGGTATGCAGGAATTTAGAGATTGTATTAATGTGATTGAGGTATTCGATATTAAGGCTTCGGGGGTTAAGTACACATGGAATCAAAAACCGAAGACTGGTAGAGGTATTCTTAAAAAGCTGGATAGAGTTATGGGGAATGTAGGGTTTGTTGATATGTTCCCTAAGGCTGCTGCGTTGTTTAAACCTTATGGGTTATCGGATCACAGCCCTTGCATCTTATCTTTGGTGGAGAAGGCTAATCCAAAACCTAAGCCTTTCAAGTTTTCCAACTTTCTGACTCTTAAACCGGAATTTTTGGAGATTGTGAAGGTTGGGTGGGGTTATAGTATTGGTGGGGTTGCTCAATTCAGAATCTCTAAGAGGTTAAGAGGGCTTAAAAAAGAGTTTAGAGCACTGCTGGTTAAACAAGGGAATCTGCATTCTAAGGTTGCTAATCTTAGAAAAGATCTGGAAGACTTGCAACAGTTGATTGACGCTTCACCCTTCGATTTGAGTCTGAAAGAGAAGGAGTCGTTATGTATGACGGAATTTGTGGATGCTAGTTTGGATGAGGAAAGTTTTCTTAAGCAAAAAGCTAAAGTGAATTGGCTTGATCAAGGTGATGCGAACACGAAATATTTCCATAACATGCTTAAATGTAAGAATAATAAGAAGATGATTGATTCAGTTATGAGGTCGACTGGGGAGGTCTTGGAGGGGGATGCTATGGTCGATGAATTTGTTACCTTTTACGAGACATTTTTGGGTGGTGAACATGTGCAGCCAAGTCTTCCAGATTCTAATATCTTTTCAAGGCGATTGGATGCTAATATTTCTTTAGGTATGGTGGAGCCTGTTACTAGAGAGGAGATTAAGGAGGTCATGTTTTCTATGAATGATGATAAATCTCCGGGGCCAGATGGATACACATCGGCTTTTTTCAAAAAAGCCTGGGATGTGGTGGGAGATGAGGTTGTGTTAGCTATTCAAGATTTCTTTAACACGAATAGATTGCTTCAGGAGTGGAATCATACTATTATTGCTCTGATCCCAAAAACTCAAGTTCCAAATAGAGTGATAGATTATCGGCCAATTGCCTGCTGCAATGTCTTGTATAAATGTATCTCGAAGATTATTGCTAATCGTGTGAAGGGGGCGTTATCTTTTATTATTAGTAGTAACCAGTCAGCGTTCATCCCGGGAAGACGTATTACTGATAATATATTGCTTACTCAGGAGCTTATGCACAATTATCATAGGAACTTGGGGCCTCCTAAGTATGCTTTCAAAGTTGATATCCAAAAGGCTTATGATACGGTTAACTGGAGGTTTATGGAGTTTTGTCTGAAGGGTTTTGGTTTTCATGCTAGCATGATCACTTGGATTATGGCATGTGTTTCCTCTCCATCGTTTTCGTTATGTATAAATGGGGATATTCATGGCTATTTTAAAGGGACAAGGGGGTTAAGACAGGGCGACCCGTTATCTCCTTATCTTTTTACCATGGTTATGGAGGTTCTTACGCTTATGTTCAAGAATATGCCTATGGAAAATTTTAAGTTTCATAAGAAGTGTGAAGAGCTTCAGATCATTAATTTATGTTTTGCTGATGATCTGTTTATTTTTTCCAGAGGAGATGCTAGATCTGCTGCTTGTATTATGGAGGTTTTGAGGAAGTTTGCGGATTTGTCTGGCTTACATCCGAATATGCAAAAAAGCACTGTGTTTTTTTGTCATGTTCCCCCTCATGTTAGGAATGGCATCCTGAATATTCTTCCATTTGAAGAGGGGAAGCTTCCGGTTAAGTATCTGGGTGTTCCATTGATTTCGTCTAGACTCAATCACCTGCAATGCAGGGAGTTGACTGACAGGATGGATAAGCGTTTATTGTCTTGGGAAAATAAGTTTTTGTCTTTTGCAGGAAGGCTTCAACTTGTTCGATCTGTTTTATCATCTATGCACATTTTTTGGGCAGCGGCTTTTTTGATCCCTTCTTATACAGCTAAAGAAATTGAAGTGAAGCTTAGAAGATTTTTATGGGGTGCTAAGCAAGAGAAAAAAGTTAATGCCAAAGTTGCTTGGAAGAAAGTCTGTCTTCCAATGTTGGAGGGTGGTCTTGGGATTCGTAGTTTATCTGACATGAATATGGCTCTTATGGGATCTCATATTTGGAGGTTACTTACTAATGTTGATTCAATGTGGGTTCGATGGGTTTGGATACACAGGATTGGTACACGCAATTTCTGGGATATTGCTACTCCGGCTGCTTGTTCTTGGAGTTGGCGAAATATTATGAAAATGCGTCCATACTTCAAACGTAAGTTCTGGGTCCAGCTGGGTGATGGGAAAGATACTAATATTTGGTTCGATTGTTGGGCTGACCAAAGTCCCCTATCAGATTTTATCTCTAAACGAGCGATTCGGGATGCAAATATGAATCTTAAGGATTCGGTTGACAAAGTTTATGTTGATTCTGCTTGGACTTGGCCGAATGAGCTGGTGGATCAGTTTCCTTCTTTATCGAGCATCTCTATTCCGTTTAGAACAGATGGTGAAGATAAATTGTGTTGGAGGGAGGGTTCGAAGTTAATCCCGTATTCTACTTCTAATGCTTGGGAACATATCCGTCATAAGGTGGAGAATGTTCAATGGGCTGAGTGTGTTTGGTTCCCTCAATGCATCCCAAAACATGCTTTCAACATGTGGCTTATTTGTCAAGGTAAGCTGTTAACTCAAGATAGGTTGCTCAGATGGAACCGTATGGGAGGTACTAATATGAATATGATGTGCTGCTTATTATGCTTTCAATCTGTGGATTCGCATACTCATTTATTCTTTGAATGTTCCTTTGCGTCTCGGGTTTGGGCCATGACTCGTGCCAAGGCAAAGTTAAAGCTGATTCCCCCTATATGGACAAACATCTTGGAAGATCTTCAAAGTAACTGCAAGGGTAATGATATTGTGATGGTTATTAGTAAATTGGTTACAGCTGCTGCTGCGTATGCTATCTGGCAGGAGAGGAATAGAAGGCTCTTTAATGAACATCCAAGGCCTCCGGAAGTGGTTAGTAAGTTGATAATTCAAACAGTGAGATACAAGTTAATGAGCATAAAGATAAAGTTATCGATGAGGGTGCAGCAACATTTAGATATGTGGTTGAAGATGGATGCGGAAGGTGAAGGGTGAATGGTTTGGTCTCATTGTCTAGTTGAGTCTAGTATGTAGTAGCGTTGTTGGGTTGTGTGTTTTATAGTTTTGGCTTTGGTTTTTAGGCTTGGGATATGTCCAAGTCTGAACTAGTGTGGAGTTCACCACGCTACTTGTGTTTATTTGTTAATAGAATCACCAGGGTAAAATCCCTTTACCCCAAAAAAAAAAAAAGCACGTTAGTATAACTTAAGACGCCTTAAAACTCCTAAGAACACCTTACAACACCGTACGAAACCTTAAAACTCCATAATAAACCTAATGAATTCCTCGGAGTCATTTAAACATCGTACGACAACTTAGAATATCTTACGGCTCTGTATGCCACATTATCAACTTTAAAATCGCGTTGGTATAATGTACAACACCTCACAGCTCCTAACAACACCTTAAAGTACCGTACGTAAACTTAAAACTCCATAATACACCTAATGAATTCGTCCGAGTTTTTTGAAAATCGTACGACAGCTTATGACATCTTACGACTCTGTATGCACATTAGCACCATGTAAAGCATGTTAGTACAACTTAGGACGCCTTAAAACACCTAAGAATACCTTACGACACCGTACGAAACCTTAAAACTCCCTAATAAACCTAATGAATTCTTCGGAGTCATTTAAACACCGTACGACAACTTAGAATATCTTACGGCTCTGTATGCCACATTAGCAACTTTAAAATCGTGTTGGTATAATGTACAACACCTCACAACTCCTAACAACACCTTGAAGTACCGTACGTAAACTTAAAACTCTATAATACACCTAATGAATTCGTCCGAGTCCTTTGAACATCGTACCACAATTTAAGACATCTTACGACCTTGTATGCCATATTAACCCCTTGAAAAGCACGTTAATATAACTTAAGACGCCTTAAAACTCCTAAGAACACCTTACAACACCGTACGAAACCTTAAAACTCCATAATAAACCTAATGAATTCCTCGGAGTCATTTAAACATCGTACGACAACTTAGAATATCTTATGGCTCTGTATGCCACATTATCAACTTTAAAATCGTGTTGGTATAATGTACAACATCTCACAGCTCCTAACAACACCTTAAAGTACCGTACGTAAACTTAAAACTCCCTAATACACCTAATGAATTCGTCCGAGTCCTTTGAACGTCGTACGACAGCTTAGGACATCTTACGACTCTGTATGCACATTAGCACCATGTAAAGCATGTTAGTACAACTTAGGACGCCTTAAAACACCTAAGAACACCTTACAACACCGTATGAAACCTTAAAACTCCATAATAAACCTAATGAATTCCTCGGAGTCATTTAAACATCGTACGACAACTTAGAATATCTTACGGCTCTGTATGCCACATTAGCAACTTTAAAATCATGTTGGTATAATGTACAACACCTCACAGCTCCTCACAACACCTTAAAGTACCTTACGTAAACTTAAAACTCCATAATACACCTAATGAATTCGTCCGAGTCCTTTGAACATCTTACTACCGCTTAGGACATCTTACGACTCTGTATGCACATTAGCACCATGTAAAGCATGTTAGTACAACTTAGGACGCCTTAAAACTCCTAAGAACACCTTACAACACCGTACGAAACCTTAAAACTCCATAATAAACCTAATGAATTCCTCGGAGTCATTTAAACATCGTACGGCAACTTAGAATATCTTACGGCTCTGTATGCCACATTATCAACTTTAAAATCATGTTGGTATAATGTACAAAACCTCACAGCTCCTAACAACACCTTAAAGTACCGTACGTAAACTTAAAACTCCATAATACACCTAATGAATTCGTCCGAGTCCTTTGAACATCGTACGACAGCTTATGACATCTTACGACTCTGTATGCACATTAGCACCATGTAAAGCATGTTAGTACAACTTAGGACGCCTTAAAACACCTAAGAATACCTTACAACACCGTACGAAACCTTAAAACTCCCTAATAAACCTAATGAATTCCTCGGAGTCATTTAAACATCGTACGACAACTTAAAATATCTTACGGCTCTGTATGCCACATTAGTAACATTAAAATCGTGTTGGTATAATGTACAACACCTCACAGCTCCTAACAACACCTTAAAGTACCGTACGTAAACTTAAAACTCCAAAATACACCTAATGAATTCATCCAAGTCATTTGAACATCGTACGACAACTTAGGACATCTTACGACTCTGTATGCATATTAGCACCATGTAAAGCACATTAGCAACTTTAAAATCGTGTTGATATAATGTACAACACCTCACAGCTCCTAACAACACCTTAAAGTACCGTACGTAAACTTAAAACTCCATAATACACCTAATGAATTCGTCCGAGACCTTTGAACATCGTACCACAATTTAAGACATCTTACGACCCTTTATGCCATATTAACCCCTTGAAAAGCACGTTAGTATAACTTAAGACGCCTTAAAACTCCTAAGAACACCTTACAACACCGTACGAAACCTTAAAACTCCATAATAAACCTAATGAATTCCTCGGAGTCATTTAAACATCGTACGACAACTTAGAATATCTTACGGCTCTGTATGCCACATTATCAACTTTAAAATCGTGTTGGTATAATGTTCAACACCTCACAGCTCCTAACAACACCTTAAAGTACCGTACGTAAACTTAAAACTCCATAATACACCTAATGAATTCGTCCGAGTCCTTTGAACGTCGTACGACAGCTTAGGACATCTTACGACTCTATATGCACATTAGCACCATGTAAAGCATGTTAGTACAACTTAGGACGCCTTAAAACACCTAAGAACACCTTACAACACCGTATGAAACCTTAAAACTCCATAATAAACCTAATGAATTCCTCGGAGTCATTTAAACATCGTACGACAACTTAGGACATCTTACCACACTCTGTATGCACATTAGCCCCTTGAAAAGCACGTTAGTATAACTTAGGACGCCTTAAAACTCTTAAGAACACCTTATATCACCGTACGAAACGTTAAAACTCCATAAGAAACCGAATGAATTCCTCCGAGTCATTTAAACATCGTACGGCAACTTAGAATATATTACGGCTCTGTATGCCATATTAGCACCTTGAAAAGCATGTTGTCATAATGTACAACACCACACAGTTCCAAACAACACCTTACAGTATCGTACATAAACTTAAAACTCCATAATACACCTAATGAATTCGTCTGAGTCCTTTGAACATCGTACGACAACTTAGGACATCTTACGACTCTGTATGCACATTAGCACCTTGAAAAGCACATTAGTATAACTTAGGACGCCTTAAAACTACTAAGAACACCTTACATCACCGTACGAAAC
This sequence comes from Tagetes erecta, assembly GCA_030867185.1. Classification (NCBI taxonomy): domain Eukaryota; kingdom Viridiplantae; phylum Streptophyta; class Magnoliopsida; order Asterales; family Asteraceae; genus Tagetes; species Tagetes erecta. The sequence continues at coordinate 12,933,280 of CM061497.1, forward strand.
CTTAAAACTCCATAATAAACCCAATGAATTCCTCCGAGTCATTTAAACATCGTACGCCAACTTAGAATATCTTACGGCTCTGTATGCCATATTAGCACCTTGAAAAGCATGTTGGCATAATGTACAACACCACACAACTCCTAACAACACCTTACAGTACCGTACGTAAACTTAAAACTCCATAATACACCTAATGAATTCGTCTGAGTCCTTTGAACATCGTACGACAACTTAGGACTTCTTACGACTCTGTATGCACATTAGCACCTTGAAAAACACGTTAGTATAACTTAGGACGCCTTTAAACTACTAAGAACACCTTACATCACCGTACGAAACCTTAAAACTCCATAATAAACGCAATGAATTCCTCCGAGTCATTTAAACATCGTACGTCAACTTAGAATATCTTACGGCTCTTTGTGCCACATTAGCACCTTGAAAAGCATGTTGGTATAATGTACAACACCACACAACTCCTAACAACACCTTATAGTATCGTACGTAAACTTAAAACTCCATAACACACCTAATGAATTCGTCCGATTCCTTAGAATATCGCACAACAACTTAGGACATCTTACGACTCTGTATGCACATTAGCACCTTGAAAAGCACGTTCGTATAACTTAGGACGCCTTAAAACTCCTAAGAACACCTAACAACACCATACGAAATCTTAAAACTCCATAATAAACCTAATGAAATCCTCCGAGTCATTTAAACATCGTACGGCAACTTAGAATATCTTACGGCTCTGTATGCCACATTCGCACCTTGAAAAGCATGTTGGTATAATGTACAACACCACACAACTCCTAACAACACCTTACAGTACCGTACATAAACTTAAAACTCCATAATACACCTAATAAATTCGTCTGAGTCCTTTGAACATCTACGACAACTTAGGACATCTTACCACTCTGTATGCACATTAGCACCTTGAAAAGCACGTTAGTATAACTTAGGACGCCTTAAAACTCCTAAGAACACCTTATATCACCGTACGAAACGTTAAAACTCCATAAGAAACCGAATGAATTCCTCCGAGTCATTTAAACATCGTACGGCAACTTAGAATATATTACGGCTCTGTATGCCATATTAGCACCTTGAAAAGCATGTTGTCATAATGTACAACACCACACAGTTCCAAACAACACCTTACAGTATCGTACATAAACTTAAAACTCCATAATACACCTAATGAATTCGTCTGAGTCCTTTGAACATCGTACGACAACTTAGGACATCTTACGACTCTGTATGCACATTAGCACCTTGAAAAGCACGTTAGTATAACTTAGGACGCCTTAAAACTACTAAGAACACCTTACATCACCGTACGAAACCTTAAAACTCTATAATAAACCCAATGAATTCCTCCGAGTCATTTAAACATCGTACGTCAACTTAGAATATCTTACGGCTCTGTATGCCATATTAGCACCTTGAAAAGCATGTTGGCATAATGTACAACACCACACAACTCCTAACAACACCTTACAGTACCGTACGTAAACTTAAAACTCCATAATACACCTAATGAATTCGTCTGAGTCCTTTGAACATCGTACGACAACTTAGGACTTCTTACGACTCTGTATGCACATTAGCACCTTGAAAAACACGTTAGTATAACTTAGGACGCCTTAAAACTACTAAGAACACCTTACATCACCGTACGAAACCTTAAAACTCCATAATAAACGCAATGAATTCCTCCGAGTCATTTAAACATCGTACGTCAACTTAGAATATCTTACGGCTCTTTGTGCCACATTAGCACCTTGAAAAGCATGTTGGTATAATGTACAACACCACACAACTCCTAACAACACCTTATAGTATCGTACGTAAACTTAAAACTCCATAACACACCTAATGAATTCGTCCGATTCCTTAGAACATCGCACGACAACTTAGGACATCTTACGACTCTGTATGCACATTAGCACCTTGAAAAGCACGTTCGTATAACTTAGGACGCCTTAAAACTCCTAAGAACACCTAACAACACCATACGAAATCTTAAAACTCCATAATAAACCTAATGAAATCCTCTGAGTCATTTAAACATCGTACGACAACTTAGAATATCTTACGGCTCTGTATGCCACATTCGCACCTTGAAAAGCATGTTGGTATAATGTACAACACCACACAACTTCTAACAACACCTTACAGTACCGTACATAAACTTAAAACTCCATAATACACCTAATAAATTCGTCTGAGTCCTTTGAACATCTACGACAACTTAGGACATCTTACCACTCTGTATGCACATTAGCACCTTGAAAAGCACGTTAGTATAACTTAGGACGCCTTAAAACTCCTAAGAACACCTTATATCACCGTACGAAACCTTAAAACTCCATAATAAACCTAATGAATTCCTCTGAGTCATTTAAACATCGTACGGCAATTTAGAATATATTACGGCTCTGTATGCCATATTAGCACCTTGAAAAGCATGTTGGTATAATGTACAACACCTTACAGTATCGTACGTAAACTTAAAACTCAATAATACACCTAATGAATTCGTCTGAGTCCTTTGAACATCGTACGACAACTTAGGACATCTTACGACTCTGTATGCACATTAGCACCATTGAAAAGCACGTTTGTATAACTTAGGACGCCTTAAAACTCCTAAGAACACTTTACATCACCGTACGAAACCTTAAAACTCCATAATAAACCTAATGAATTCCTCCGAGTCATTTAAACATCGTACGACAACTAAGAATATCTTTCGACTCTATATGCCACATTATCACCTTGAAACAAACCTAATTCTGATTGCTTAGTAGGTCTGTGATTAAGAGCGGCTATTGAATATAGTTTAGCATCTTGATACGAATCCTATTAACCTTTTAAGAGGAAGGTAAGTATTGATCTGGAGTGTGTATTTTTTCTGTCGTGTTTGGTAATCACGTTATTATGAGGAACAAGAACTCACTTGCTGCAAAGGTAACCAATATTGATGGTCTGCCACGTAGAGGTATTTTGCGAAAAGCGGAGGTGGGTAATGTTAAACCAGATAAAGGAGGAATGGAAACTAACTGTGCGATGCCAATTGATAATGCTGAAGTTGTAGACAAAACTAGCATGGGAGTGGAAGGTATGGTTGAAACTGCAAATCATGGTAGTATGAAGGTACAGGATAGTAAAATAGGCGATCAGAAATCATATGCTGATCATCTAAAACAGACAAATAACAACTTGACGAGTCAAGCTGTAAATTTCAGATTTTTGGTGAATGAGGAAACTAGAGAGGGATGTGATATTGTTTTATCAAGAGCAGCGGTCAGTAAGGTGTGTGAAAAGCTAGAATTTATGCTATACGGTTATTTTCTGGGTGATAGAGAAGCATTTCCAGTAGTGGACTATTTCACAAAGTCAAATTGGAAGAAATATGGTTTACAAAAGTCTATGATGAACTCGAATGGTTTCTTCTTCTTTAAATTCAATGATGAAAAAGGGATGATGGATGTGTTAGAAAATGGCCCATGGCTAGTTCGTAGGAAGCCGATGATCCTGAATATATGGACGCCTACATCAAATCTAAGGAAGGAAGACATAAAAAATGTTGCTGTTTGGGTTAAAATGCATAATGTTCCACTGGTAGCGTACTCAGATGAAGGGTTAAGTTTACTTGCTTCTAAAGTTGGAAAACCTAAGATGCTGGATTCATATTCTATTGATATGTGTAAGGAGGTGTGGGGTAGAAGTAGTTATGCTCGTGCGTTAATTGAGGTTTCGGCTGATAAGGAGTTGACAGAACAAGTGACTATTGCGGTTCCTGAACTGCATGGAGATGAATATGCCAAAGAAACTGTGAGCATAGAGTATGAATGGAATCCACCGAGATGTTCAAATTGCTGTGTGTTTGGTCATGATACTCAAGCTTGTCCTGTCATGATCTTAGAGGAGGGTAAGGAAAAACCTAAAAGCGATGATGATGGGTTCATAGAAGTAGCACCAAAGAAAGAAGGAAAGAAAGGTGGTATGGTCCTAAAACAGCAGAAAACGAAATTTGAGTATAGACCGGTGGTTAAATCAAAAGGAAAGGAGGTGAGTAATGGGGTAGGGGAGTCATCTATGAGCATGGGTAATCCATTTGATGCTTTAAAGGATGATATTGGGGAGACTAGTGATAATGGTAATAAAGACCAAGGTGATCCGAATGAGGATGATGTGGAGATGGTTTATGATGAAACCATGGAGTTTGTGGAATCGGGATCCAAATCTGAAAATAAAGGAGCAAGCACTCCTTCTTGTGAGGTTTCCAATGATTAGTTTAGCTTCTTGGAATATAAGGGGTTTGAACCGACCCGTGAAGCAAAAGGAGGTTCGTCAGGTAGTAAAAGAGAATTAGTTAAGTTTGTGTGCTGTTCTGGAGTCCCATGTGAATGTGGCAGGGCTGGTTGATGTTTGCAAGAAGGTGTTTAGGTCGTGGAATTGGACTTCAAATGGGGGTATATGTAATAAGGGTACACGGATTATTCTTGGATGGGATTCGGCTGTTTTTGACGTTATGGTGCTGCATCAGACGACTCAGGTAATGCATATTCAGGTGAAGAGTAAAAGTGATCGTAAAATGTTTTTCACTTCTATTGTATATGCGGATAATTACTATGTTAATAGGAGGGTTTTGTGGAATGATTTGAATTGCCACAAACAATTTATTAATAGGAGACCATGGGTAATTATGGGGGATTTCAATTGTGCTTTGAATTTGGAAGATAAGTTGTTGGGAGCTTCTAGTATCGACATTGCTATGCGAGATTTCAAAGAATGTGTTGAGAACATTGAGATGATGGATATAAATAGTGTTGGGTTACACTTTACGTGGAACCAGAAGCCAAGTAAAGGTAGGGGTATTCGTAATAAAATTGATAGAATAATGGGAAATATGGAATTTATGAGCATGTTTACATCTGCTACTGCTGTTTTTCAGCCTTACAGATTATCAGATCATACTCCATGTGTGCTAAAAATTCCTGGTGGTAATCGGAGAACTACACCTCCTTTTAAACTATCAAACTTTCTGCTTTACAAACCGGGGTTTTGTGATATGGTTAAATCATTATGGAGTACTCATGTGGATGGAGTTCATCAGTTCAAGCTAGTAAAGAAATTGCGGATGCTTAAGTCGCCAATTAGAGTGTTCTCTTATGATCAAGGTAATCTGCATAGTAATGTAAATGAGTTAAGGAAGAGGCTTGATGTGATCCAACGTGCTATGGACATTGATCCTTTGAATTGTCAATTGGGTGAGGAGGAAAAGACATGCTTAAATCAGTATACTGAGGCTTGCTTGGATGAGGAAAGGTTCTTAAAACAAAAGGCGAAGGTTCATTGGTTAGCAGTGGGGGATGCAAATAACTCATTTTTTCATAACTCTTTAAAGTGTAAACAACATGGCAATCGTATTGAGGTGATAAAAGATGGGAATGGCGTGCTTCATGAAGGAGTGAATGTTCCTACTGCTTTTGTTTCGCATTTTCAGCAGTTTTTGGGGTGTGATGAGGCTTTGACTACGGTTCCTTCCCCAGAGTTGTTTGAACATCGGCTGGAAATTAATGTGGCAGAGAATATGGTTCGATCGGTGTCGGAGGAGGAGATAAAAAGTGCTATGTTCTCTATAGGTGATGATAAAGCTCCGGGTCCGGATGGTTTCACTTCAGCTTTCTTTAAGAAAATGTGGCCGTGTGTAGGGAGGGATGTTGTGCTAGCAATTCAAGACTTCTTTAACAAGGAGAAGCTTCTCAAGGAATTGAATCACACGATTATTGCGCTGATCCCAAAGGTAACTACTGCTTACTATGTTTCTGATTTCAGGCCTATTTCGTGCTGTAATGTGCTATATAAATGTATTAGTAAGATTATTGCGGATAGAATAAAGGATAGTTTGTGTGGGCTTGTTAGCATAAACCAATCGGCCTTTATTCCGGGCAGGAAAATTTCAGACAATATACTCTTGACCCAAGAGTTAATGCATAACTATCACAGGAATAAGGGTCCACCGAGGTGTGCTTTTAAAATTGATATTCAAAAGGCGTATGATACGGTTAATTGGGAGTTCCTAAAGCAAGTGCTATTGGGTTTTGGTTTCTATTCCAAGATGGTCAACTGGATATGGCTGTGTGTATCCACAGTGTCTTTTTCAATCACGGTAAATGGTAATGTACATGGGTACTTTAAAGGCAAACGTGGGCTTCGACAGGGTGATCCTATATCCCCTTACTTGTTTACTCTAGTTATGGAGATGTTAACTCGTATTTTGCATCAGATTACCCGTATTGATAATACGTTCAGATTCCATAACAAATGTGAAAAACTGAGCATAATTAACGTATGTTTTGCTGATGATCTCTTTATCTTTTTACGTGGTGATACGAACTCGGCCAAGTGTATTTTGGAGTCCCTTAACTTGTTTACATCCATGTCGGGCCTTGTTCCAAGTAATAAGAAGAGTACGGTTTTTTTCTGTAATGTTCCGGACTGTGTGAAGAATGCTATCTTGAACTTGTTTCCATTTGTAGAGGGAGAGTTACCTGTGCGTTACTTAGGTGTTCCGCTCATCTCATCCAGATTACGTTATCGGGATTGTAGGGTTCTTGTGGAACGTATGGAAAGTAGGATTTCTAATTGGATGAATAAGTTTCTGTCATTTGCAGGGAGAGTTCAGTTGATCATATCGGTTTTGTCAGCACTACATGTTTATTGGGCCTCAGTGTTCATCATTCCTGCTCGAATTATTTCTGATTTGGAGTCAAAAATGAGGGGTTTTCTGTGGTGCCAAGGTCCGATGACTAGAGGAAAAGCGAAGGTTTCTTGGAAATCGGTGTGTGTTCCAAAAGATGAAGGGGGTCTAGGGATAAGGAGAATCAAGGACCTGAATAAAGCTTTGATGATTAACCATATATGGAGTGTTATTACTGACCGTGAGTCCCTTTGGGTTAAATGGATTCGTGTGTATAGGTTAAAAAACCAAAGCTTTTGGGCTGTGAAGATTCCGGGAAATTGTTGTTGGAGTTGGCGGAAAATCCTACAATTACGTATGGAGATCAGAAAATATTTCTGGTCAGAAGTGGGTAATGGTAGTAATATGTTTGCATGGTATGATAACTGGTGCTCTCTTGGTGCCCTTAATGATATCTTTACCCCAAGGATGATAGCGAATGAAAGGTTTTCACTTACAGCCAAGGTTAAGGATATCTGTGTTAATACTCACGTTGTATGGCCAGCTGCATGGGTAACTTCCTATCCGTTCATCAATAATATTAGTTTATCTATTAATGCTAATGATAATGATAGGTTGTGTTGGAGAGTGGGGAATGAAAACCTTGAATTTTCTGCAAAGAACGTGTGGCAGGTTATTCGTTCTCGTGATAGGAAGGTGGAATGGGGTAAGCTGATTTGGTCGGCTTATAGTATCCCTAGACATATGTTTCTTATGTGGTTAGTTATACGAGGTAAACTGGTAACTCAAGACAAAATATTGGGTTGGGAGGGGTCGAGAAGGAAATCTATGAATATGATGTGTTGTCTGCTCTGTTATGCAAATATCGATTCACACACACACCTGTTTTTTGAATGTACTTATGCCTCTCGAGTGTGGTTGCTGTCGAAGAAACGGACGTCTATGGGTAATATGGCTCCGGTTTGGTCTGAAATTCTATCTTGGCTGCTTGATCATTATAAGGCAAAGTCGATTTATAGTATTGTGGATAGGATGGTGGTAGCTGCATCGGCTTACTATATCTGGCAAGAGAGAAATAACAGAATTTTTCAGAATCATGCTAGACCACCTGAAGTTCTTGCAGACATTATTATTTCATCGGTTAGGTACAAGATAATGACTCTTAAATTGAAGAGGACAGGTCCAGTTCAGCATATCCGAAAGGAATGGAAGATCTATGGAGAAGATATATATGATGCTCGTGGATAGGGTTTTATGGGTTGTTGGAGTCAATAACTAGTTAGAGGCTAGTGGCTATGTTTGATTGCTTGTTAAGTTTGTCTTTGGCTGTTTTGTTTACATATTCAGGGCATGTCCTGAATATGATTTAGTGTGGAACTATTCCTCACTACATGTTTTTATGTGGATGTGAATATATAAATCGCCGGGGTAACCCTTTACCCAAAAAAAAAAAAATCGTGTTGGTATAATGTACAACACCTCACAGCTCCTAACAACACCTTAAAGTACCGTACGTAAACTTAAAACTCCATAATACACCTAATGAATTCGTCCGAGTCCTTTGAACGTCGTACGACAGCTTAGGACATCTTACGACTCTGTATGCACATTAGCACCATGTAAAGCATGTTAGTACAACTTAGGACGCCTTAAAACACCTAAGAACACCTTACAACACCGTATGAAACCTTAAAACTCCATAATAAACCTAATGAATTCCTCGGAGTCATTTAAACATCGTACGACAACTTAGAATATCTTACGGCTCTGTATGCCACATTAGCAACTTTAAAATCATGTTGGTATAATGTACAACACCTCACAGCTCCTAACAACACCTTAAAGTACCGTACGTAAACTTAAAACTCCATAATACACCTAATGAATTCGTCCGAGTCCTTTGAACATCTTACCACCGCTTAGGACATCTTACGACTCTGTATGCACATTAGTACCATGTAAAGCATGTTAGTACAACTTAGGACGCCTTAAAACTCCTAAGAACACCGCACGAAACCTTAAAACTCCATAATAAACCTAATGAATTCCTCGGAGTCATTTAAACATCGTACGACAACTTAGAATATCTTACGGCTCTGTATGCCACATTATCAACTTTAAAATCATGTTGGTATAATGTACAACACCTCACAGCTCCTAACAACACCTTAAAGTACCGTACGTAAACTTAAAACTCCATAATACACCTAATGAATTCGTCCGAGTCCTTTGAACATCGTACGACAGGTTATGACATTTTACGACTCTGTATGCACATTAGCACCATGTAAAGCATGTTAGTACAACTTAGGACGCCTTAAAACACCTAAGAATACCTTACAACACCGTACGAAACCTTAAAACTCCCTAATAAACCTAATGAATTCTTCGGAGTCATTTAAACATCGTACGACAACTTAAAATATCTTACGGCTCTGTATGCCACATTAGTAACATTAAAATCGTGTTGGTATAATGTACAACACCTCACAGCTTCTAACAACACCTTAAAGTACCGTACGTAAACTTAAAACTCCGTAATACACCTAATGAATTCGTCCGAGTCCTTTGAACGTCGTACGACAGCTTAGGACATCTTACGACTCTGTATGCACATTAGCACCATGTAAAGCATGTTAGTACAACTTAGGACGCCTTAAAACACCTAAGAACACCTTACAACACCGTATGAAACCTTAAAACTCCATAATAAACCTAATGAATTCCTCGGAGTCATTTAAACATCGTACGACAACTTAGAATATCTTACGGCTCTGTATGCCACATTAGCAACTTTAAAATCATGTTGGTATAATGTACAACACCTCACAGCTCCTAACAACACCTTAAAGTACCGTACGTAAACTTAAAACTCCATAATACACCTAATGAATTCGTCCGAGTCCTTTGAACATCTTACCACCGCTTAGGACATCTTACGACTCTGTATGCACATTAGCACCATGTAAAGCATGTTAGTACAACTTAGGACGCCTTAAAACTCCTAAGAACACCATACAACACCGTACGAAACCTTAAAACTCCATAATAAACCTAATGAATTCCTCGGAGGCATTTAAACATCGTACGACAACTTAGAATATCTTACGGCTCTGTATGCCACATTATCAACTTTAAAATCATGTTGGTATAATGTACAACACCTCACAGCTCCTAACAACACCTTAAAGTACCGTACGTAAACTTAAAACTCCATAATACACCTAATGAATTCGTCCGAGTCCTTTGAACATCGTACGACAGCTTATGACATTTTACGACTCTGTATGCACATTAGCACCATGTAAAGCATGTTAGTACAACTTAGGACGCCTTAAAACACCTAAGAATACCTTACAACACCGTACGAAACCTTAAAACTCCCTAATAAACCTAATGAATTCCTCGGAGTCATTTAAACATCGTACGACAACTTAAAATATCTTACGGCTCTGTATGCCACATTAGTAACATTAAAATCGTGTTGGTATAATGTACAACACCTCACAGCTCCTAACAACACCTTAAAGTACCGTATGTAAACTTAAAACTCCAAAATACACCTAATGAATTCGTGCGAGTCCTTTGAACATCGTACGACAACTTAGGACATCTTACGACTCTGTATGCATATTAGCACCATGTAAAGCACATTAGCAGCTTTAAAATCGTGTTGATATAATGTACAACACCTCACAGCTCCTAACAACACCTTAAAGTACCGTACGTAAACTTAAAACTCCATAATACACCTAATGAATTCGTCCGAGTCCTTTGAACGTCGTACGACAGCTTAGGACATCTTACGACTCTGTATGCACATTAGCACCATGTAAAGCATGTTAGTACAACTTAGGACGCCTTAAAACACCTAAGAACACCTTACAACACCGTATGAAACCTTAAAACTCCATAATAAACCTAATGAATTCCTCGGAGTCATTTAAACATCGTACGACAACTTAGAATATCTTACGGCTCTGTATGCCACATTAGCAACTTTAAAATCATGTTGGTATAATGTACAACACCTCACAGCTCCTAACAACACCTTAAAGTACCGTACGTAAACTTAAAACTCCATAATACACCTAATGAATTCGTCCGAGTCCTTTGAACATCTTACCACCGCTTAGGACATCTTACGACTCTGTATGCACATTAGTACCATGTAAAGCATGTTAGTACAACTTAGGACGCCTTAAAACTCCTAAGAACACCGCACGAAACCTTAAAACTCCATAATAAACCTAATGAATTCCTCGGAGTCATTTAAACATCGTACGACAACTTAGAATATCTTACGGCTCTGTATGCCACATTATCAACTTTAAAATCATGTTGGTATAATGTACAACACCTCACAGCTCCTAACAACACCTTAAAGTACCGTACGTAAACTTAAAACTCCATAATACACCTAATGAATTCGTCCGAGTCCTTTGAACATCGTACGACAGGTTATGACATTTTACGACTCTGTATGCACATTAGCACCATGTAAAGCATGTTAGTACAACTTAGGACGCCTTAAAACACCTAAGAATACCTTACAACACCGTACGAAACCTTAAAACTCCCTAATAAACCTAATGAATTCTTCGGAGTCATTTAAACATCGTACGACAACTTAAAATATCTTACGGCTCTGTATGCCACATTAGTAACATTAAAATCGTGTTGGTATAATGTACAACACCTCACAGCTTCTAACAACACCTTAAAGTACCGTACGTAAACTTAAAACTCCATAATACACCTAATGAATTCGTCCGAGTCCTTTGAACGTCGTACGACAGCTTAGGACATCTTACGACTCTGTATGCACATTAGCACCATGTAAAGCATGTTAGTACAACTTAGGACGCCTTAAAACACCTAAGAACACCTTACAACACCGTATGAAACCTTAAAACTCCATAATAAACCTAATGAATTCCTCGGAGTCATTTAAACATCGTACGACAACTTAGAATATCTTACGGCTCTGTATGCCACATTAGCAACTTTAAAATCATGTTGGTATAATGTACAACACCTCACAGCTCCTAACAACACCTTAAAGTACCGTACGTAAACTTAAAACTCCATAATACACCTAATGAATTCGTCCGAGTCCTTTGAACATCTTACCACCGCTTAGGACATCTTACGACTCTGTATGCACATTAGCACCATGTAAAGCATGTTAGTACAACTTAGGACGCCTTAAAACTCCTAAGAACACCATACAACACCGTACGAAACCTTAAAACTCCATAATAAACCTAATGAATTCCTCGGAGGCATTTAAACATCGTACGACAACTTAGAATATCTTACGGCTCTGTATGCCACATTATCAACTTTAAAATCATGTTGGTATAATGTACAACACCTCACAGCTCCTAACAACACCTTAAAGTACCGTACGTAAACTTAAAACTCCATAATACACCTAATGAATTCGTCCGAGTCCTTTGAACATCGTACGACAGCTTATGACATTTTACGACTCTGTATGCACATTAGCACCATGTAAAGCATGTTAGTACAACTTAGGACGCCTTAAAACACCTAAGAATACCTTACAACACCGTACGAAACCTTAAAACTCCCTAATAAACCTAATGAATTCCTCGGAGTCATTTAAACATCGTACGACAACTTAAAATATCTTACGGCTCTGTATGCCACATTAGTAACATTAAAATCGTGTTGGTATAATGTACAACACCTCACAGCTCCTAACAACACCTTAAAGTACCGTATGTAAACTTAAAACTCCAAAATACACCTAATGAATTCGTGCGAGTCCTTTGAACATCGTACGACAACTTAGGACATCTTACGACTCTGTATGCATATTAGCACCATGTAAAGCACATTAGCAGCTTTAAAATCGTGTTGATATAATGTACAACACCTCACAGCTCCTAACAACACCTTAAAGTACCGTACGTAAACTTAAAACTCCATAATACACCTAATGAATTCGTCCGAGTCCTTTGAACGTCGTACGACAGCTTAGGACATCTTACGACTCTGTATGCACATTAGCACCATGTAAAGCATGTTAGTACAACTTAGGACGCCTTAAAACACCTAAGAACACCTTACAACACCGTATGAAACCTTAAAACTCCATAATAAACCTAATGAATTCCTCGGAGTCATTTAAACATCGTACGACAACTTAGAATATCTTACGGCTCTGTATGCCACATTAGCAACTTTAAAATCATGTTGGTATAATGTACAACACCTCACAGCTCCTAACAACACCTTAAAGTACCGTACGTAAACTTAAAACTCCATAATACACCTAATGAATTCGTCCGAGTCCTTTGAACATCTTACCACCGCTTAGGACATCTTACGACTCTGTATGCACATTAGTACCATGTAAAGCATGTTAGTACAACTTAGGACGCCTTAAAACTCCTAAGAACACCGCACGAAACCTTAAAACTCCATAATAAACCTAATGAATTCCTCGGAGTCATTTAAACATCGTACGACAACTTAGAATATCTTACGGCTCTGTATGCCACATTATCAACTTTAAAATCATGTTGGTATAATGTACAACACCTCACAGCTCCTAACAACACCTTAAAGTACCGTACGTAAACTTAAAACTCCATAATACACCTAATGAATTCGTCCGAGTCCTTTGAACATCGTACGACAGGTTATGACATTTTACGACTCTGTATGCACATTAGCACCATGTAAAGCATGTTAGTACAACTTAGGACGCCTTAAAACACCTAAGAATACCTTACAACACCGTACGAAACCTTAAAACTCCCTAATAAACCTAATGAATTCTTCGGAGTCATTTAAACATCGTACGACAACTTAAAATATCTTACGGCTCTGTATGCCACATTAGTAACATTAAAATCGTGTTGGTATAATGTACAACACCTCACAGCTTCTAACAACACCTTAAAGTACCGTACGTAAACTTAAAACTCCATAATACACCTAATGAATTCGTCCGAGTCCTTTGAACGTCGTACGACAGCTTAGGACATCTTACGACTCTGTATGCACATTAGCACCATGTAAAGCATGTTAGTACAACTTAGGACGCCTTAAAACACCTAAGAACACCTTACAACACCGTATGAAACCTTAAAACTCCATAATAAACCTAATGAATTCCTCGGAGTCATTTAAACATCGTACGACAACTTAGAATATCTTACGGCTCTGTATGCCACATTAGCAACTTTAAAATCATGTTGGTATAATGTACAACACCTCACAGCTCCTAACAACACCTTAAAGTACCGTACGTAAACTTAAAACTCCATAATACACCTAATGAATTCGTCCGAGTCCTTTGAACATCTTACCACCGCTTAGGACATCTTACGACTCTGTATGCACATTAGCACCATGTAAAGCATGTTAGTACAACTTAGGACGCCTTAAAACTCCTAAGAACACCATACAACACCGTACGAAACCTTAAAACTCCATAATAAACCTAATGAATTCCTCGGAGGCATTTAAACATCGTACGACAACTTAGAATATCTTACGGCTCTGTATGCCACATTATCAACTTTAAAATCATGTTGGTATAATGTACAACACCTCACAGCTCCTAACAACACCTTAAAGTACCGTACGTAAACTTAAAACTCCATAATACACCTAATGAATTCGTCCGAGTCCTTTGAACATCGTACGACAGCTTATGACATTTTACGACTCTGTATGCACATTAGCACCATGTAAAGCATGTTAGTACAACTTAGGACGCCTTAAAACACCTAAGAATACCTTACAACACCGTACGAAACCTTAAAACTCCCTAATAAACCTAATGAATTCCTCGGAGTCATTTAAACATCGTACGACAACTTAAAATATCTTACGGCTCTGTATGCCACATTAGTAACATTAAAATCGTGTTGGTATAATGTACAACACCTCACAGCTCCTAACAACACCTTAAAGTACCGTATGTAAACTTAAAACTCCAAAATACACCTAATGAATTCGTGCGAGTCCTTTGAACATCGTACGACAACTTAGGACATCTTACGACTCTGTATGCATATTAGCACCATGTAAAGCACATTAGCAGCTTTAAAATCGTGTTGATATAATGTACAACACCTCACAGCTCCTAACAACACCTTAAAGTACCGTACGTAAACTTAAAACTTCATAATACACCTAATGAATTCGTCCGAGTCCTTTGAACATCGTACCACCGCTTAGGACATCTTACGACTCTGTATGCACATTAGCACCATGTAAAGCATGTTAGTACAACTTAGGATGCCTTAAACTCCTAAGAACACCTTTCAACACCGTACGAAACCTTAAAACTCCATAATAAACCTAATGAATTCCTAGGAGACATTTAAACATCGTACGACAACTTAGAATATCTTACGGCTCTGTATGCCACATTATCAACTTTAAAATCATGTTGGTATAATGTACAACACCTCACAGCTCCTAACAACACCTTAAAGTACCGTACGTAAACTTAAAACTCCATAATACACCTAATGAATTCGTCCGAGTCCTTTGAACATCGTACCACCGCTGAGGACATCTTACGACTCTGTATGCACATTAGCACCATGTAAAGCATGTTAGTACAACTTAGGACGCCTTAAAACACCTAAGAATACCTTACAACACCGTACGAAACCTTAAAACTCCCTAATAAACCTAATGAATTCCTCAGAGTCATTTAAACATCGTACGACAACTTAAAATATCTTACGGCTCTGTATGCCACATTAGTAACATTAATATCGTGTTGGTATAATGTAGAACACCTCACAGCTCCTAACAACACCTTAAAGTACCGTATGTAAACTTAAAACTCCAAAATACACCTAATGAATTCGTGCGAGTCCTTTGAACATCGTACGACAACTTAGGACATCTTACGACTCTGTATGCATATTAGCACCATGTAAAGCACATTAGCAACTTTAAAATCGTGTTGATATAATGTACAACACCTCACAGCTCCTAACAACACCTTAAAGTACCGTACGTAAACTTAAAACTCCATAATACACCTAATGAATTCGTCCGAGTCCTTTGAACATCGTACCACCGCTTAGGACATCTTACGACTCTGTATGCACATTAGCACCATGTAAAGCATGTTAGTACAACTTAGGATGCCTTAAAATCCTAAGAACACCTTTCAACACCGTACGAAACCTTAAAACTCCATAATAAACCTAATGAATTCCTAGGAGACATTTAAACATCGTACGACAACTTAGAATATCTTACGGCTCTGTATGCCACATTATCAACTTTAAAATCATGTTGGTATAATGTACAACACCTCACAGCTCCTAACAACACCTTAAAGTACCGTACGTAAACTTAAAACTCCATAATACACCTAATGAATTCGTCCGAGTCCTTTGAACATCGTACCACCGCTGAGGACATCTTACGACTCTGTATGCACATTAGCACCATGTAAAGCATGTTAGTACAACTTAGGACGCCTTAAAACACCTAAGAATACCTTACAACACCGTACGAAACCTTAAAACTCCCTAATAAACCTAATGAATTCCTCGGAGTCATTTAAACATCGTACGACAACTTAAAATATCTTACGGCTCTGTATGCCACATTAGTAACATTAAAATCGTGTTGGTATAATGTACAACACCTCACAGCTCCTAACAACACCTTAAAGTACCGTATGTAAACTTAAAACTCCAAAATACACCTAATGAATTCGTGCGAGTCCTTTGAACATCGTACGACAACTTAGGACATCTTACGACTCTGTATGCATATTAGCACCATGTAAAGCACATTAGCAGCTTTAAAATCGTGTTGATATAATGTACAACACCTCACAGCTCCTAACAACACCTTAAAGTACCGTACGTAAACTTAAAACTTCATAATACACCTAATGAATTCGTCCGAGTCCTTTGAACATCGTACCACCGCTTAGGACATCTTACGACTCTGTATGCACATTAGCACCATGTAAAGCATGTTAGTACAACTTAGGATGCCTTAAACTCCTAAGAACACCTTTCAACACCGTACGAAACCTTAAAACTCCATAATAAACCTAATGAATTCCTAGGAGACATTTAAACATCGTACGACAACTTAGAATATCTTACGGCTCTGTATGCCACATTATCAACTTTAAAATCATGTTGGTATAATGTACAACACCTCACAGCTCCTAACAACACCTTAAAGTACCGTACGTAAACTTAAAACTCCATAATACACCTAATGAATTCGTCCGAGTCCTTTGAACATCGTACCACCGCTGAGGACATCTTAACACTCTGTATGCACATTAGCACCATGTAAAGCATGTTAGTACAACTTAGGACGCCTTAAAACACCTAAGAATACCTTACAACACCGTACGAAACCTTAAAACTCCCTAATAAACCTAATGAATTCCTCAGAGTCATTTAAACATCGTACGACAACTTAAAATATCTTACGGCTCTGTATGCCACATTAGTAACATTAATATCGTGTTGGTATAATGTAGAACACCTCACAGCTCCTAACAACACCTTAAAGTACCGTATGTAAACTTAAAACTCCAAAATACACCTAATGAATTCGTGCGAGTCCTTTGAACATCGTACGACAACTTAGGACATCTTACGACTCTGTATGCATATTAGCACCATGTAAAGCACATTAGCAACTTTAAAATCGTGTTGATATAATGTACAACACCTCACAGCTCCTAACAACACCTTAAAGTACCGTACGTAAACTTAAAACTCCATAATACACCTAATGAATTCGTCCGAGTCCTTTGAACATCGTACCACCGCTTAGGACATCTTACGACTCTGTATGCACATTAGCACCATGTAAAGCATGTTAGTACAACTTAGGACGCCTTAAACTCCTAAGAACACCTTTCAACACCGTACGAAACCTTAAAACTCCATAATAAACCTAATGAATTCCTAGGAGACATTTAAACATCGTACGACAACTTAGAATATCTTACGGCTCTGTATGCCACATTATCAACTTTAAAATCATGTTGGTATAATGTACAACACCTCACAGCTCCTAACAACACCTTAAAGTACCGTACGTAAACTTAAAACTCCATAATACACCTAATGAATTCGTCCGAGTCCTTTGAACATCGTACCACAATTTAAGACATCTTACGACCCTGTATGCCATATTAACCACTTGAAAAGCACGTTAGTATAACTTAAGACACCTTAAAACTCCTAAGAACACCTTACAACACCGTACGAAAACTTAAAACTCCATAATAAACCTAATGAATTCCTCAGAGTCATTTAAACATCGTACGACAACTTAGAATATCTTACGGCTCTGTATGCCACATTATCAACTTTAAAATCGTGTTGGTATAATGTACAACACCTCACAGCTCCTAACAACACCTTAAAGTACCGTACGTAAACTTAAAACTCCATAATACACCTAATGAATTCGTCCGAGTCCTTTGAACGTCGTACGACAGCTTAGGACATCTTACGACTCTGTATGCACATTAGCACCATGTAAAGCATGTTAGTACAACTTAGGACGCCTTAAAACAGCTAAGAACACCTTACAACACCGTATGAAACCTTAAAACTCCATAATAAACCTAATGAATTCCTCGGAGTCATTTAAACATCGTACGACAGCTTAGAATATCTTACGGCTCTGTATGCCACATTAGCAACTTTAAAATCATGTTGGTATAATGTACAACACCTCACAGCTCCTAACAACACCTTAAAGTACCGTACGTAAACTTAAAACTCCATAATACACCTAATGAATTCGTCCGAGTCCTTTGAACATCGTACCACCGCTGAGGACATCTTACGACTTTGTATGCACATTAGGACCATGTAAAGCATGTTAGTACAACTTAGGACGCCTTAAAACTCCTAAGAACTCCTTACAACACCTTACGAAACCTTAAAACTCCATAATAAACCTAATGAATTCCTCGGAGTCATTTAAACATCGCACGACAACTTAGAATATCTTAGGCTCTGTATGCCAAATTATCAACTTTAAAATCGTGTTGGTATAATGTACAACACCTCACAGCTCCTAACAACACCTTAAAGTACCGTACGTAAACTTAAAACTCCATAATACACCTAATGAATTCGTCCGAGTCCTTTGAACATCGTACCACAATTTAAGACATCTTACGACCCTGTATGCCATATTAACCACTTGAAAAGCACGTTAGTATTATGGAGTTTCTTTGAACATTCGTCCGAGTTTCTTGAACATTCGTCCTTCGTCCGAGTCCTTTGAACATTCGTCCGAGTTTCTTGAATCTTGATTCTTGTTTCTTGGTTCTTGAATCTTGGTTTGGTTATTTAATTCGTTTTTCTTATTTTTTGGCCGTTTTTTCTTGGGTTTGTACAATCAGATTCGTTTCTGATTATAAAAACGAGTATGGAGGGTGGTAATTTGGCTAGTAAGGTGCTAAAGATCGATGGCAATCCACGTTGTAATTTGTTGAAGAAGGAAAAGGCGACTAGGGTTTCATCCTTAAACCCTAATCCGCCTCATGGGGTTGACACGGCTAAGAAGAATGATGCAACAAGTCATACGACTGATTCACCTCATAAGAATGATTCAGCTCACACGACTTTGTCATCTAATGTTCATACGGCTGATGCATCTGATAGTTGTCATGCTCATGCGACTAATGTGAATGATGCGCCGGGTAAGTCTGGTTTGAATACAACGTATGCTGCTATTGTTCAACCAAAGTCTGACTTACCTGCAACGCCAGTTAATTTTCGTTATATGGTGAATGAGGAGAAGAAACAAGGTTTTGATGTTGTATTACCCAAAGAGACTGTGCGTATGATGTGTAATAAGCTTGAATTTACTTTGTATGGCTACTTTTTGGGGGATAGGCTAGCATATCCAGTGGTTGAATACTTTGCTAAAACTCATTGGAAAAAATTTGGTTTGCAAAAGGCAATGATGAATGCAAATGGTTTTTTCTTCTTTAAGTTTAATGATAGGAAGGGGATGATGGATGTGATTGAAGCAGGTCCTTGGATAATTCGTAATAAACCAATTATTCTGAATGTCTGGTCCCCTAACACAAAGCTACACAAGGATGATCTCAAGAATGTGTCTGTTTGGGTAAAATTACATGATATTCCGTTGGTAGCTTATTCTGATGTTGGTTTGAGTCTTTTGGTTTCTCAAATTGGAACTCCGAAGTTGTTGGATTCATTCACAAGCTCCATGTGTGCAAATACGTGGGGTAGAAGTAGTTTTGCAAGAGCTTTGGTTGAGATCTCAGCGGATGCGGGGTTTAAGGAGGAGATATCTATTGCTATTCCGGAATTAGAGGGGGATGAGTTTGGAGCAGCAAATGTGAAGGTTGAGTATGATTGGAAGCCTCCAAGATGTGGTCATTGTTGTGTTTTTGGCCATAATGATGTTGAATGCCCTAAGACGACTAAGCATGAGCAGAATACAAAGGCTAGAGAGGATGATGACGGTTTTAAGGAAGTAAAGGATAAGAAGGCTGCAAAAAGATTTGGGGTTGCTTTAAAAAAACCCCAATTCGAGTATCGTCCAGTTAATAAAAAAGGGAAGGAAGTGCAAAATGTTAAAAAGCAGGTGACTAGGATTGATACTATGGAGACTAAAGGTGGTTCAAATATGGGTAAATCTGATCTAACTACATCAAACCCTTTTGAGGCGTTATCTGTGGAGAAAATAGCAGAAATTGACACAGACAAGGTGAAAGGGAAAAGGGATAATGAAATCTCTAGGTTGGACTCGGATTCAGAAGTGGATGAGGTTCTAGAGGTGGATAATGGAACAGCAAGGTTTATGATGAACATGGCCATGGCGCTAGAATCTCCAGCGTCTACTAAAAGGGCAGGTACCCCTTCTACATCGGGTGTTAATAGTTTGTCTGATATTCTGGATTACTAGGGACTTGATCTGCTGGCAAAATTGTTTGTGGTGTCTTTGTGGTGGAACCTACACTTTTGATGACGGCGGCTGATGGAATGGTTTTTATTTAGATTTTGTTTATGTCATTAATATGTGGTAGGCTAGTTTGTTTGGTTTGTCTTGGTTTTTTTGTTGGTTTTGTTTTTATGTTCACATATGTGGGGCCTGTCCCGTATATGAACTAGTGTGGAACGCTTCCTCACTACTTGTACTTCATTGTCGGTTGTCTTTATAATAGAATCACCGGGGTAACCCTTTACCCAAAAAAAAAAAGCACGTTAGTATAACTTAAGACACTTTAAAACTCCTAAGAACACCTTACAACACCGTACGAAAACTTAAAACTCCATAATAAACCTAATGAATTCCTCGGAGTCATTTAAACATCGTACGACAACTTAGAATATCTTACGGCTCTGTATGCCACATTATCAACTTTAAAATCGTGTTGGTATAATGTACAACACCTCACAGCTCCTAACAACACCTTAAAGTACCGTACGTAAACTTAAAACTCCATAATACACCTAATGAATTCGTCCGAGTCCTTTGAACGTCGTATGACAGCTTAGGACATCTTACGACTCTGTATGCACATTAGCACCATGTAAAGCATGTTAGAGTTTGTATAAGAACGTTAGTATAAGGTTGGTCTATGGGCGATTTGGGCGATTCTAGGGTTTCATCTTTGAAACTCTAGATCTGATCGTATTTCTTGATTGTTGGTTCGAAGTTGCTTCTCATGGTCTGATCTGATCAATTATAATACTAAAGGAAGGATCTTCGGTGCTGTTTTTTCTGGTTAGAAGCTATTTGGTTCGTTTTTTTAATTGGAATCTGCCGCAAATATTTGTTTTGAAAGCAAGGGTTTGTAGTAAACGGCCAGGTTAGTAATAAATCTTTGTTCGTGTTGATTCGGTGTTGCTAATCACAATTCATTGAGATACAAGTTGATTCTTCGATCAGTTTATGCTCAATATTGCCGTCGTAGAGTGATTTGGTGTTGAGTGTAAGGTGTAGCCGTATTAGGGTTTGAACGACTAGGGTCTTTTCAAACCATAGCCTTCTTCTCTTGTTTGGCTGGTTCTAGGGTTTGTTGCGACTAAATTAGGGTTTCATAAATCCTAATTCGTTTCAAATCTGCCATATGGAGTCGGAAATTAGTCCAAAACCTATCAGTGCTCGAAAAGTAAGATTTGTAGAGAGTACAGAGCCAAAAATTGAAGGTATTGCCCGGAAGGTGGTGAATATTGATGGTGTTCGTCTTCCTCGTCGTGGTAAAGTTATAAATCAAGTGGATAACCCAGCTGTGACTTTACTTGATAAGAAACATGAGAATGCATCTAGTGACCAGATTATTGAGCCGAATGTGAATTCTTATGCTGCTACTCTACAATCTGGTACGTCCAAAAGTAGTATTAATTTTCGTTTTTTGGAATGTTTGGATACACAACAAGGTGTTGATGTGGTTCTTCCTAGGGAATCGGTTAAAAGTGTCCAAGACAAATTAGCATTCACTCTATATGGGTATTTTCTAGGGGATAGAGTTGCATATCCGGTTGTTGAGCATTTTGTGAAAACAAATTGGAAGAAACACGGTCTTCAAAAATGTATGATGAATGCAAATGGCTTCTTTTTCTTCAAATTTGTTGATAACAAGAGTATGCTTGAAGTACTAGAAGGAGGACCTTGGTTAATTCGCAATAAACCGATCTTTCTCAATACATGGTCTCCTACTAGTGTCCTTAAAAAAGAAGACATCAAGAAAGTAGCGGTTTGGGTTAAATTGCATGATGTTCCTATTGCAGCTTATACGGATGATGGGTTAAGCATGCTAGCTTCAAAGATTGGATCTCCTAGGTTACTAGATTCTTATACTACATCTATGTGTTCTGAAAGCTGGGGAAGAAGTAGTTATGCAAGGGCATTGATTGAAATTTCAGCTGAGCATGAGTTTAAAGATGTATTATCTCTGGCGATTCCTGATGTGGATGAAGGTAAATATGTCACTGAGAATGTTGGTGTGGAGTATGAGTGGACGCCCCCAAGGTGTGCGCGGTGTTGTGTGTTTGGACATGGAAATGAAGAATGCCCTAAACAGGTATGTGTTACATCTAACCCCACACCGAACCCTAAACCTAAAATAAGCGGGGATGGTTTTATTGATGTAAAGGGTAGGAAATCGGCAAAGAAGAGTGGGTTTCAGGTTAATAACCAGAAACCAAAAGTTGAGTATAAACCGCTAGATTACAAGAAAATGGTGGGGGCGAAAACCTCAAAGTTGGATGTGAAAAGTAGAGACCTTTCAAAAACCCATATTCAAAACTCTTTTAGTGTCCTTACTTCAGTAAATATGAATGATGCGGGGACATTGAAATCTATTAAAGAGAAGGACAAATTGGATAGCAATGGGATTGACTTGGATGAGGAAGAGGTTGAAGTTATTTATGACGAATCTAGAGATATAACTCGAGATAAAGCAGGTGCGAGCTCCTCCTCTACAATGGCTTCCAATGGATAGTAGAACTTCTAGTTCTTTGAAGTGGTTTTATTGAGTCTTTGGATGGTTTGGTTGTTTGTTTATTTTTAATTATATGTTTAGTTGTTTTGGTTCACATATATGGGGGATTGTCCCATATATGATTTAGTGTGGAACTCATCCTCACTACTTGTACTTCATTGTCGAGTGTCTTTATAATAGAATCACCGGGGTAACCCTTTACCCAAAAAAAAGCATGTTAGTACAACTTAGGACGCCTTAAAACACCTAAGAACACCTTACAACACCGTATGAAACCTTAAAACTCCATAATAAACCTAATGAATTCCTCGTAGTCATTTAAACATCGTACGACAACTTAGAATATCTTACGGCTCTATATGCCACATTAGCAACTTTAAAATCATGTTGGTATAATGTACAACACCTCACAGCTCCTAACAACACCTTAAAGTACCGTACGTAAACTTAAAACTCCATAATACACCTAATGAATTCGTCCGAGTCCTTTGAACATCTTACCACCGCTTAGGACATCTTACGACTCTGTATGCACATTAGCACCATGTAAAGCATGTTAGGACAACTTAGGACGCCTTAAAACTCCTAAGAACACCTTACAACACCGTACGAAACCTTAAAACTCCATAATAAACCGAATGAATTCCTCGGAGTCATTTAAACATCGTACGACAACTTAGAATATCTTACGGCTCTGTATGCCACATTAGCAACTTTAAAATCATGTTGGTATAATGTACAACACCTCACAGCTCCTAACAACACCTTAAAGTACCGTACGTAAACTTAAAACTCCATAATACACCTAATGAATTCGTCCGAGTCCTTTGAACATCTTACCACCGCTTAGGACATCTTACGACTCTGTATGCACATTAGCACCATGTAAAGCATGTTAGTACAACTTAGGACGCCTTAAAACTCCTAAGAACACCTTACAACACCGTACGAAACCTTAAAACTCCATAATAAACCTAATGAATTCCTCGGAGTCATTTAAACATCGTACGACAACTTAGAATATCTTACGGCTCTGTATGCCACATTAGCAACTTTAAAATCATGTTGGTATAATGTACAACACCTCACAGCTCCTAACAACACCTTAAAGTACCGTACGTAAACTTAAAACTCCATAATAAACCTAATGAATTCGTCCGAGTCCTTTGAACATCTTACCACCGCTTAGGACATCTTACGACTCTGTATGCACATTAGCACCATGTAAAGCATGTTAGTACAACTTAGGACGCCTTAAAACTCCTAAGAACACCTTACAACACCGTACGAAACCTTAAAACTCCATAATAAACCTAATGAATTCCTCAGAGTCATTTAAACATCGTACGACAACTTAGAATATCTTACGGCTCTGTATGCCACATTATCAACTTTAAAATCATGTTGGTATAATGTACAACACCTCACAGCTCCTAACAACACCTTAAAGTACCGTACGTAAACTTAAAACTCCATAATACACCTAATAAATTCGTCCGAGTCCTTTGAACATCGTACCACAATTTAAGACATCTTACGACCCTGTATGCCATATTAACCACTTGAAAAGCACGTTAGTATAACTTAAGACACCTTAAAGCTCCTAAGAACACCTTACAACACCGTACGAAAACTTAAAACTCCATAATACACCTAATGAATTCCTCGGAGTCATTTAAACATCGTACGACAACTTACAATATCTTACGGCTCTGTATGCCACATTATCAACTTTAAAATCGTGTTGGTATAATGTACAACACCTCACAGCTCCTAACAACACCTTAAAGTACCGTACGTAAACTTAAAACTCTATAATACACCTAATGAATTCGTCCGAGTCCTTTGAACGTCGTACGACAGCTTAGGACATCTTACGACTCTGTATGCACATTAGCACCATGTAAAGCATGTTAGTACAACTTAGGACGCCTTAAAACACCTAAGAAGACCTTACAACACCGTATGAAACCTTAAAACTACATAATAAACCTAATGAATTCCTCGGAGTCATTTAAACATCGTACGACAACTTAGAATATCTTACGGCTCTGTATGCCACATTAGCAACTTTAAAATCATGTTGGTATAATGTACAACACCTCACAGCTCCTAACAACACCTTAAAGTACCGTACGTAAACTTAAAACTCCATAATACACCTAATGAATTCGTCCGAGTCCTTTGAACATCTTACCACCGCTTAGGACATCTTACGACTCTGTATGCACATTAGCACCATGTAAAGCATGTTAGGACAACTTAGGACGCCTTAAAACTCCTAAGAACACCTTACAACACCGTACGAAACCTTAAAACTCCATAATAAACCTAATGAATTCCTCGGAGTCATTTAAACATCGTACGACAACTTAGAATATCTTACGGCTCTGTATGCCACATTAGCAACTTTAAAATCATGTTGGTATAATGTACAACACCTCACAGCTCCTAACAACACCTTAAAGTACCGTACGTAAACTTAAAACTCCATAATAAACCTAATGAATTCGTCCGAGTCCTTTGAACATCTTACCACCGCTTAGGACATCTTACGACTCTGTATGCACATTAGCACCATGTAAAGCATGTTAGTACAACTTAGGACGCCTTAAAACTCCTAAGAACACCTTACAACACCGTACGAAACCTTAAAACTCCATAATAAACCTAATGAATTCCTCGGAGTCATTTAAACATCGTACGACAACTTAGAATATCTTACGGCTCTGTATGCCACATTATCAACTTTAAAATCATGTTGGTATAATGTACAACACCTCACAGCTCCTAACAACACCTTAAAGTACCGTACGTAAACTTAAAACTCCATAATACACCTAATGAATTCGTCCGAGTCCTTTGAACATCTTACCACCGCTTAGGACATCTTACGACTCTGTATGCACATTAGCACCATGTAAAGCATGTTCGTACAACTTAGGACGCCTTAAAACTCCTAAGAACACCTTACAACACCTTACGAAACCTTAAAACTCCATAATAAACCTAATGAATTCCTCGGAGTCATTTAAACATCGCACGACAACTTAGAATATCTTAGGCTCTGTATGCCACATTATCAACTTTAAAATCGTGTTGGTATAATGTACAACACCTCACAGCTCCTAACAACACCTTAAAGTACCGTACGTAAACTTAAAACTCCATAATACACCTAATGAATTCGTCCGAGTCCTTTGAACATCGTACCACAATTTAAGACATCTTACGACCCTGTATGCCATATTAACCACTTGAAAAGCACGTTAGTATAACTTAAGACACCTTAAAACTCCTAAGAACACCTTACAACACCGTACGAAACCTTAAAACTCCATAATATACCTAATGAATTCCTCGGAGTCATTTAAACATCGTACGACAACTTAGAATATCTTACGGCTCTGTATGCCACATTATCAACTTTAAAATCGTGTTGGTATAATGTACAACACCTCACAGCTCCTAACAACACCTTAAAGTACCGTACGTAAACTTAAAACTCCATAATACACCTAATGAATTCGTCCGAGTCCTGTGAACGTCGTACGACAGCTTAGGACATCTTACGACTCTGTATGCACATTAGCACCATGTAAAGCATGTTAGTACAACTTAGGACGCCTTAAAACACCTAAGAAGACCTTACAACACCGTATGAAACCTTAAAACTCCATAATAAACCTAATGAATTCCTCGGAGTCATTTAAACATCGTACGACAACTTAGAATATCTTACGGCTCTGTATGCCACATTAGCAACTTTAAAATCATGTTGGTATAATGTACAACACCTCACAGCTCCTAACAACACCTTAAAGTACCGTACGTAAACTTAAAACTCCATAATACACCTAATGAATTCGTCCGAGTCCTTTGAACATCTTACCACCGCTTAGGACATCTTACGACTCTGTATGCACATTAGCACCATGTAAAGCATGTTAGGACAACTTAGGACGCCTTAAAACTCCTAAGAACACCTTACAACACCGTACGAAACCTTAAAACTCCATAATAAACCTAATGAATTCCTCGGAGTCATTTAAACATCGTACGACAACTTAGAATATCTTACGGCTCTGTATGCCACATTAGCAACTTTAAAATCATGTTGGTATAATGTACAACACCTCACAGCTCCTAACAACACCTTAAAGTACCGTACGTAAACTTAAAACTCCATAATACACCTAATGAATTCGTCCGAGTCCTTTGAACATCTTACCACCGCTTAGGACATCTTACGACTCTGTATGCACATTAGCACCATGTAAAGCATGTTAGTACAACTTAGGACGCCTTAAAACTCCTAAGAACACCTTACAACACCGTACGAAACCTTAAAACTCCATAATAAACCTAATGAATTCCTCGGAGTCATTTAAACATCGTACGACAACTTAGAATATCTTACGGCTCTGTATGCCACATTATCAACTTTAAAATCATGTTGGTATAATGTACAACACCTCACAGCTCCTAACAACACCTTAAAGTACCGTACGTAAACTTAAAACTCCATAATACACCTAATGAATTCGTCCGAGTCCTTTGAACATCTTACCACCGCTTAGGACATCTTACGACTCTGTATGCACATTAGCACCATGTAAAGCATGTTAGTACAACTTAGGACGCCTTAAAACTCCTAAGAACACCTTACAACACTTTACGAAACCTTAAAACTCCATAATAAACCTAATGAATTCCTCGGAGTCATTTAAACATCGCACGACAACTTAGAATATCTTAGGCTCTGTATGCCACATTATCAACTTTAAAATCGTGTTGGTATAATGTACAACACCTCACAGCTCCTAACAACACCTTAAAGTACCGTACGTAAACTTAAAACTCCATAATACACCTAATGAATTCGTCCGAGTCCTTTGAACATCGTACCACAATTTAAGACATCTTACGACCCTGTATGCCATATTAACCACTTGAAAAGCACGTTAGTATAACTTAAGACACCTTAAAACTCCTAAGAACACCTTACAACACCGTACGAAACCTTAAAACTCCATAATAAACCTAATGAATTCCTCGGAGTCATTTAAACATCGTACGACAACTTAGAATATCTTACGGCTCTGTATGCCACATTATCAACTTTAAAATCGTGTTGGTATAATGTACAACACCTCACAGCTCCTAACAACACCTTAAAGTACCGTACGTAAACTTAAAACTCCATAATACACCTAATGAATTCGTCCGAGTCCTGTGAACGTCGTACGACAGCTTAGGATATCTTACGACTCTGTATGCACATTAGCACCATGTAAAGCATGTTAGTACAACTTAGGACGCCTTAAAACACCTAAGAAGACCTTACAACACCGTATGAAACCTTAAAACTCCATAATAAACCTAATGAATTCCTCGGAGTCATTTAAACATCGTACGACAACTTAGAATATCTTACAGCTCTGTATGCCACATTAGCAACTTTAAAATCATGTTGGTATAATGTACAACACCTCACAGCTCCTAACAACACTTTAAAGTACCGTACGTAAACTTAAAACTCCATAATACACC
The DNA here is from genome assembly GCA_030867185.1 of Tagetes erecta. Lineage (NCBI taxonomy): Eukaryota > Viridiplantae > Streptophyta > Magnoliopsida > Asterales > Asteraceae > Tagetes > Tagetes erecta. Next base: position 12,962,046 of record CM061497.1, read on the forward strand.
TAATGAATTCGTCCGAGTCCTTTGAACATCTTACCACCGCTTAGGACATCTTACGACTCTGTATGCACATTAGCACCATGTAAAGCATGTTAGGACAACTTAGGACGCCTTAAAACTCCTAAGAACACCTTACAACACCGTACGAAACCTTAAAACTCCATAATAAACCTAATGAATTCCTCGGAGTCATTTAAACATCGTACGACAACTTAGAATATCTTACGGCTCTGTATGCCACATTAGCAACTTTAAAATCATGTTGGTATAATGTACAACACCTCACAGCTCCTAACAACACCTTAAAGTACCGTACGTAAACTTAAAACTCCATAATACACCTAATGAATTCGTCCGAGTCCTTTGAACATCGTACCACAATTTAAGACATCTTACGACCCTGTATGCCATATTAACCACTTGAAAAGCACGTTAGTATAACTTAAGACACCTTAAAACTCCTAAGAACACCTTACAACACCGTACGAAACCTTAAAACTCCATAATAAACCTAATGAATTCCTCGGAGTCATTTAAACATCGTACGACAACTTAGAATATCTTACGGCTCTGTATGCCACATTATCAACTTTAAAATCGTGTTGGTATAATGTACAACACCTCACAGCTCCTAACAACACCTTAAAGTACCGTACGTAAACTTAAAACTCCATAATACACCTAATGAATTCGTCCGAGTCCTGTGAACGTCGTACGACAGCTTAGGATATCTTACGACTCTGTATGCACATTAGCACCATGTAAAGCATGTTAGTACAACTTAGGACGCCTTAAAACACCTAAGAAGACCTTACAACACCGTATGAAACCTTAAAACTCCATAATAAACCTAATGAATTCCTCGGAGTCATTTAAACATCGTACGACAACTTAGAATATCTTACGGCTCTGTATGCCACATTAGCAACTTTAAAATCATGTTGGTATAATGTACAACACCTCACAGCTCCTAACAACACTTTAAAGTACCGTACGTAAACTTAAAACTCCATAATACACCTAATGAATTCGTCCGAGTCCTTTGAACATCTTACCACCGCTTAGGACATCTTACGACTCTGTATGCACATTAGCACCATGTAAAGCATGTTAGGACAACTTAGGACGCCTTAAAACTCCTAAGAACACCTTACAACACCGTACGAAACCTTAAAACTCCATAATAAACCTAATGAATTCCTCGGAGTCATTTAAACATCGTACGACAACTTAGAATATCTTACGGCTCTGTATGCCACATTAGCAACTTTAAAATCATGTTGGTATAATGTACAACACCTCACAGCTCCTAACAACACCTTAAAGTACCGTACGTAAACTTAAAACTCCATAATACACCTAATGAATTCGTCCGAGTCCTTTGAACATCGTACCACAATTTAAGACATCTTACGACCCTGTATGCCATATTAACCACTTGAAAAGCACGTTAGTATAACTTAAGACACCTTAAAACTCCTAAGAACACCTTACAACACCGTACGAAACCTTAAAACTCCATAATAAACCTAATGAATTCCTCGGAGTCATTTAAACATCGTACGACAACTTAGAATATCTTACGGCTCTGTATGCCACATTATCAACTTTAAAATCGTGTTGGTATAATGTACAACACCTCACAGCTCCTAACAACACCTTAAAGTACCGTACGTAAACTTAAAACTCCATAATACACCTAATGAATTCGTCCGAGTCCTGTGAACGTCGTACGACAGCTTAGGATATCTTACGACTCTGTATGCACATTAGCACCATGTAAAGCATGTTAGTACAACTTAGGACGCCTTAAAACACCTAAGAAGACCTTACAACACCGTATGAAACCTTAAAACTCCATAATAAACCTAATGAATTCCTCGGAGTCATTTAAACATCGTACGACAACTTAGAATATCTTACGGCTCTGTATGCCACATTAGCAACTTTAAAATCATGTTGGTATAATGTACAACACCTCACAGCTCCTAACAACACTTTAAAGTACCGTACGTAAACTTAAAACTCCATAATACACCTAATGAATTCGTCCGAGTCCTTTGAACATCTTACCACCGCTTAGGACATCTTACGACTCTGTATGCACATTAGCACCATGTAAAGCATGTTAGGACAACTTAGGACGCCTTAAAACTCCTAAGAACACCTTACAACACCGTACGAAACCTTAAAACTCCATAATAAACCTAATGAATTCCTCGGAGTCATTTAAACATCGTACGACAACTTAGAATATCTTACGGCTCTGTATGCCACATTAGCAACTTTAAAATCATGTTGGTATAATGTACAACACCTCACAGCTCCTAACAACACCTTAAAGTACCGTACGTAAACTTAAAACTCCATAATACACCTAATGAATTCGTCCGAGTCCTTTGAACATCGTACCACAATTTAAGACATCTTACGACCCTGTATGCCATATTAACCACTTGAAAAGCACGTTAGTATAACTTAAGACACCTTAAAACTCCTAAGAACACCTTACAACACCGTACGAAACCTTAAAACTCCATAATAAACCTAATGAATTCCTCGGAGTCATTTAAACATCGTACGACAACTTAGAATATCTTACGGCTCTGTATGCCACATTATCAACTTTAAAATCGTGTTGGTATAATGTACAACACCTCACAGCTCCTAACAACACCTTAAAGTACCGTACGTAAACTTAAAACTCCATAATACACCTAATGAATTCGTCCGAGTCCTTTGAACGTCGTACGACAGCTTAGGACATCTTACGACTCTGTATGCACATTAGCACCATGTAAAGCATGTTAGGACAACTTAGGACGCCTTAAAACTCCTAAGAACACCTTACAACACCGTACGAAACCTTAAAACTCCATTATAAACCTAATGAATTCCTCGGAGTCATTTAAACATCGTACGACAACTTAGAATATCATACGGCTCTGTATGCCACATTAGCAACTTTAAAATCATGTTGGTATAATGTACAACACCTCACAGCTCCTAACAACACCTTAAAGTACCGTACGTAAACTTAAAACTCCATAATACACCTAATGAATTCGTCCGAGTCCTTTGAACATCTTACCACCGCTTAGGACATCTTACGACTCTGTATGCACATTAGCACCATGTAAAGCATGTTAGTACAACTTAGGACGCCTTAAAACTCCTAAGAACACCTTTCAACACCGTACGAAACTTTAAAACTCCATAATAAACCTAATGAATTCCTCGGAGTCATTTAAACATCGTACGACAACTTAGAATATCTTACGGCTCTGTATGCCACATTATCAACTTTAAAATCATGTTGGTATAATGTACAACACCTCACAGCTCCTAACAACACCTTAAAGTACCGTACGTAAACTTAAAACTCCATAATACACCTAATGAATTCGTCCGAATCCTTTGAACATCGTACCACCGCTGAGGACATCTTACGACTCTGTATGCACATTAGCACCATGTAAAGCATGTTAGTACAACTTAGGACGCCTTAAAACTCCTAAGAACACCTTACAACACCGTACGAAACCTTAAAACTCCCTAATAAACCTAATGAATTCCTCGGAGTCATTTAAACATCGTACGACAACTTAAAATATCTTACGGCTCTGTATGCCACATTAGTAACATTAAAATCGTGTTGGTATAATGTACAACACCTCACAGCTCCTAACAACACCTTAAAGTACCGTATGTAAACTTAAAACTCCAAAATACACCTAATGAATTCGTGCGAGTCCTTTGAACATCGTACGACAACTTAGGACATCTTACGACTCTGTATGCATATTAGCACCATGTAAAGCACATTAGCAACTTTAAAATCGTGTTGATATAATGTACAACACCTCACAGCTCCTAACAACACCTTAAAGTACCGTACGTAAACTTAAAACTCCATAATACACCTAATGAATTCGTCCGAGTCCTTTGAACATCGTACCACCGCTTAGGACATCTTACGACTCTGTATGCACATTAGCACCACGTAAAGCATGTTAGTACAACTTAGGACGCCTTAAACTCCTAAGAACACCTTTCAACACCGTACGAAAACTTAAAACTCCATAATAAACCTAATGAATTCCTCGGAGTCATTTAAACATCGTACGACAACTTAGAATATCTTACGGCTCTGTATGCCACATTATCAACTTTAAAATCGTGTTGGTATAATGTACAACACCTCACAGCTCCTAACAACACCTTAAAGTACCGTACGTAAACTTATAACTCCATAATACACCTAATGAATTCGTCCGAGTCCTTTGAACATCGTACCACCGCTTAGGACATCTTACGACTCTGTATGCACATTAGCACCATGTAAAGCATGTTAGTACAACTTAGGACGCCTTAAACTCCTAAGAACACCTTTCAACACCGTACGAAACCTTAAAACTCCATAATAAACCTAATGAATTCCTCGGAGTCATTTAAACATCGTACGACAACTTAGAATATCTTACGGCTCTGTATGCCACATTATCAACTTTAAAATCATGTTGGTATAATGTACAACACCTCACAGCTCCTAACAACACCTTAAAGTACCGTACGTAAACTTAAAACTCCATAATACACCTAATGAATTCGTCCGAGTCCTTTGAACATCGTACCACCGCTGAGGACATCTTACGACTCTGTATGCACATTAGCACTATGTAAAGCATGTTAGTACAACTTAGGACGCCTTAAAACTCTTAAGAACACCTTACAACACCTTACGAAACCTTAAAACTCCATAATAAACCTAATGAATTCCTCGGAGTCATTTAAACATCGCACGACAACTTAGAATATCTTAGGCTCTGTATGCCACATTATCAACTTTAAAATCGTGTTGGTATAATGTACAACACCTCACAGCTCCTAACAACACCTTAAAGTACCGTACGTAAACTTAAAACTCCATAATACACCTAATGAATTCGTCCGAGTCCTTTGAACATCGTACCACCGCTGAGGACATCTTACGACTCTGTATGCACATTAGCACCATGTAAAGCATGTTAGTACTACTTAGGACGCCTTAAAACTCCTAAGAACACCTTACAACACCTTACGAAACCTTAAAACTCCATAATAAACCAAATGAATTCCTCGGAGTCATTTAAACATCGCACGACAACTTAGAATATCTTAGGCTCTGTATGCCACATTATCAACTTTAAAATCGTGTTCGTATAATGTACAACACCTCACAGCTCCTAACAACACCTTAAAGTACCGTACGTAAACTTAAAACTCCATAATACACCTAATGAATTCGTCCGAGTCCTTTGAACATCGTACCATAATTTAAGACATCTTACGACCCTGTATGCCATATTAACCACTTGAAAAGCACGTTAGTATAACTTAAGACACCTTAAAACTCCTAAGAACACCTTACAACACCGTACGAAAACTTAAAACTCCATAATAAACCTAATGAATTCCTCGGAGTCATTTAAACATCGTACGACCACTTAGAATATCTTACGGCTCTGTATGCCACATTATCAACTTTAAAATCGTGTTGGTATAATGTACAACACCTCACAGCTCCTAACAACACCTTAAAGTACCGTATGTAAACTTAAAACTCCATAATACACCTAATGAATTCGTCCGAGTCCTTTGAACATCGTACCACCGCTTAGGACATCTTACGACTCTGTATGCACATTAGCACCATGTAAAGCATGTTAGTACAACTTAGGCCGCCTTAAACTCATAAGAACACCTTTCAACACCGTACGAAACTTTAAAACTCCATAATAAACCTAATGAATTCCTCGGAGTCATTTAAACATCGTACGACAACTTAGAATATCTTACGGCTCTGTATGCCACATTATCAACTTTAAAATCATGTTGGTATAATGTACAACACCTCACAGCTCCTAACAACACCTTAAAGTACCGTACGTAAACTTAAAACTCCATAATACACCTAATGAATTCGTCCGAGTCCTTTGAACATCGTACCACCGCTGAGGACATCTTACGACTCTGTATGCACATTAGCACTATGTAAAGCATGTTAGTACAACTTAGGACGCCTTAAAACTCCTAAGAACACCTTACAACACCTTACGAAACCTTAAAACTCCATAATAAACCTAATGAATTCCTCGGAGTCATTTAAACATCGCACGACAACTTAGAATATCTTAGGCTCTGTATGCCACATTATCAACTTTAAAATCGTGTTGGTATAATGTACAACACCTCACAGCTCCTAACAACACCTTAAAGTACCGTACGTAAACTTAAAACTCCATAATACACCTAATGAATTCGTCCGAGTCCTTTGAACATCGTACCACCGCTGAGGACATTATACGACTCTGTATGCACATTAGCACCATGTAAAGCATGTTAGTACAACTTAGGACGCCTTAAAACTCCTAAGAACACCTTACAACACCTTACGAAACCTTAAAACTCCATAATAAACCTAATGAATTCCTCGGAGTCATTTAAACATCGCACGACAACTTAGAATATCTTAGGCTCTGTATGCCACATTATCAACTTTAAAATCGTGTTGGTATAATGTACAACACCTCACAGCTCCTAACAACACCTTAAAGTACCGTACGTAAACTTAAAACTCCATAATACACCTAATGAATTCGTCCGAGTCGTTTGAACATCGTACCACAATTTAAGACATCTTACGACCCTGTATGCCATATTAACCACTTGAAAAGCACGTTAGTATAACTTAAGACACCTTAAAACTCCTAAGAACACCTTAAAACATCGTACGAAAACTTAAAACTCCATAATAAACCTAATGAATTCCTCGGAGTCATTTAAACATCGTACGACAACTTAGAATATCTTACGGCTCTGTATGCCACATTATCAACTTTAAAATCGTGTTGGTATAATGTACAACACCTCACAGCTCCTAACAACACCTTAAAGTACCGTACGTAAACTTAAAACTCCATAATACACCTAATGAATTCGTCCGAGTCCTTTGAACGTCGTACGACAGCTTAGGACATCTTACGACTCTGTATGCACATTAGCATCATGTAAAGCATGTTAGTACAACTTAGGACGCCTTAAAACACCTAAGAACACTTACAACACCGTATGAAACCTTAAAACTCCATAATAAACCTAATGAATTCCTCGGAGTCATTTAAACATCGTACGACAACTTAGAATATCTTACGGCTCTGTATGCCACATTAGCAACTTTAAAATCATGTTGGTATAATGTACAACACCTCACAGCTCCTAACAACACCTTAAAGTACCGTACGTAAACTTAAAACTCCATAATACACCTAATGAATTCGTCCGAGTCCTTTGAACATCGTACCACCGCTGAGGACATCTTACGACTCTGTATGCACATTAGCACCATGTAAAGCATGTTAGTACAACTTAGGACGCCTTAAAACACCTAAGAACACCTTACAACACCGTATGAAACCTTAAAACTCCATAATAAACCTAATGAATTCCTCGGAGTCATTTAAACATCGTACGACAACTTAGAATATCTTACGGCTCTGTATGCCACATTAGCAACTTTAAAATCATGTTGGTATAATGTACAACACCTCACAACTCCTAACAACACCTTAAAGTACCGTACGTAAACTTAAAACTCCATAATACACCTAATGAATTCGTCCGAGTCCTTTGAACATCTTACCACCGCTTAGGACATCTTACGACTCTGTATGCACATTAGCACCATGTAAAGCATGTTAGTACAACTTAGGACGCCTTAAAACACCTAAGAATACCTTACAACACCGTATGAAACCTTAAAACTCCATAATAAACCTAATGAATTCCTCGGAGTCATTTAAACATCGTACGACAACTTAGAATATCTTACGGCTCTGTATGCCACATTAGCAACTTTAAAATCATGTTGGTATAATGTACAACACCTCACAGCTCCTAACAACACCTTAAAGTACCGTATGTAAACTTAAAACTCCATAATACACCTAATGAATTCGTCCGAGTCCTTTGAACATCGTACCACCGCTTAGGACATCTTACGACTCTGTATGCACATTAGCACCATGTAAAGCATGTTAGTACAACTTAGGCCGCCTTAAACTCATAAGAACACCTTTCAACACCGTACGAAACTTTAAAACTCCATAATAAACCTAATGAATTCCTCGGAGTCATTTAAACATCGTACGACAACTTAGAATATCTTACGGCTCTGTATGCCACATTATCAACTTTAAAATCATGTTGGTATAATGTACAACACCTCACAGCTCCTAACAACACCTTAAAGTACCGTACGTAAACTTAAAACTCCATAATACACCTAATGAATTCGTCCGAGTCCTTTGAACATCGTACCACCGCTGAGGACATCTTACGACTCTGTATGCACATTAGCACTATGTAAAGCATGTTAGTACAACTTAGGACGCCTTAAAACTCCTAAGAACACCTTACAACACCTTACGAAACCTTAAAACTCCATAATAAACCTAATGAATTCCTCGGAGTCATTTAAACATCGCACGACAACTTAGAATATCTTAGGCTCTGTATGCCACATTATCAACTTTAAAATCGTGTTGGTATAATGTACAACACCTCACAGCTCCTAACAACACCTTAAAGTACCGTACGTAAACTTAAAACTCCATAATACACCTAATGAATTCGTCCGAGTCCTTTGAACATCGTACCACCGCTGAGGACATTATACGACTCTGTATGCACATTAGCACCATGTAAAGCATGTTAGTACAACTTAGGACGCCTTAAAACTCCTAAGAACACCTTACAACACCTTACGAAACCTTAAAACTCCATAATAAACCTAATGAATTCTTTGGAGTCATTTAAACATCGCACGACAACTTAGAATATCTTAGGCTCTGTATGCCACATTATCAACTTTAAAATCGTGTTGGTATAATGTACAACACCTCACAGCTCCTAACAACACCTTAAAGTACCGTACGTAAACTTAAAACTCCATAATACACCTAATGAATTCGTCCCAGTCGTTTGAACATCGTACCACAATTTAAGACATCTTACGACCCTGTATGCCATATTAACCACTTGAAAAGCACGTTAGTATAACTTAAGACACCTTAAAACTCCTAAGAACACCTTAAAACACCGTACGAAAACTTAAAACTCCATAATAAACCTAATGAATTCCTCGGAGTCATTTAAACATCGTACGACAACTTAGAATATCTTACGGCTCTGTATGCCACATTATCAACTTTAAAATCGTGTTGGTATAATGTACAACACCTCACAGCTCCTAACAACACCTTAAAGTACCGTACGTAAACTTAAAACTCCATAATACACCTAATGAATTCGTCCGAGTCCTTTGAACGTCGTACGACAGCTTAGGACATCTTACGACTCTGTATGCACATTAGCATCAAGTAAAGCATGTTAGTACAACTTAGGACGCCTTAAAACACCTAAGAACACCTTACAACACCGTATGAAACCTTAAAACTCCATAATAAACCTAATGAATTCCTCGGAGTCATTTAAACATCGTACGACAACTTAGAATATCTTACGGCTCTGTATGCCAGATTATCAACTTTAAAATCATGTTGCTATAATGTACAACACCTCACAGCTCCTAACAACACCTTAAAGTACCGTACGTAAACTTAAAACTCCATAATACACCTAATGAATTCGTCCGAGTCCTTTGAACATCGTACCACCGCTGAGGACATCTTACGACTCTGTATGCACATTAGCACTATGTAAAGCATGTTAGTACAACTTAGGACGCCTTAAAACTCCTAAGAACACCTTACAACACCTTACGAAACCTTAAAACTCCATAATAAACCTAATGAATTCCTCGGAGTCATTTAAACATCGCACGACAACTTAGATTATCATAGGCTCTGTATGCCACATTATCAACTTTAAAATCGTGTTGGTATAATGTACAACACCTCACAGCTCCTAACAACACCTTAAAGTACCGTACGTAAACTTAAAACTCCATAATACACCTAATGAATTCGTCCGAGTCCTTTGAACATCGTACCACCGCTGAGGACATCTTACGACTCTGTATGCACATTAGCACCATGTAAAGCATGTTAGTACAACTTACGACGCCTTAAAACTCCTAAGAACACCTTACAACACCTTACGAAACCTTAAAACTCCATAATAAACCTAATGAATTCCTCGGAGTCATTTAAACATCGCACGACAACTTAGAATATCTTAGGCTCTGTATGCCACATTATCAACTTTAAAATCGTGTTGGTATAATGTACAACACCTCACAGCTCCTAACAACACCTTAAAGTACCGTACGTAAACTTAAAACTCCATAATACACCTAATGAATTCGTCCGAGTCGTTTGAACATCGTACCACAATTTAAGACATCTTACGACCCTGTATGCCATATTAACCACTTGAAAAGCACGTTAGTATAACTTAAGACACCTTAAAACTCCTAAGAACACCTTACAACACCGTACGAAAACTTAAAACTCCATAATAAACCTAATGAATTCCTCGGAGTCATTTAAACATCGTACGACAACTTAGAATATCTTACGGCTCTGTATGCCACATTATCAACTTTAAAATCGTGTTGGTATAATGTACAACACCTCACAGCTCCTAACAACACCTTAAAGTACCGTACGTAAACTTAAAACTCCATAATACACCTAATGAATTCGTCCGAGTCCTTTGAACGTCGTACGACAGCTTAGGACATCTTACGACTCTGTATGCACATTAGCATCATGTAAAGCATGTTAGTACAACTTAGGACGCCTTAAAACACCTAAGAACACTTACAACACCGTATGAAACCTTAAAACTCCATAATAAACCTAATGAATTCCTCGGAGTCATTTAAACATCGTACGACAACTTAGAATATCTTACGGCTCTGTATGCCACATTAGCAACTTTAAAATCATGTTGGTATAATGTACAACACCTCACAGCTCCTAACAACACCTTAAAGTACCGTACGTAAACTTAAAACTCCATAATACACCTAATGAATTCGTCCGAGTCCTTTGAACATCTTACCACCGCTTAGGACATCTTACGACTCTGTATGCACATTAGCACCATGTAAAGGATGTTAGTACAACTTAGGACGCCTTAAAACACCTAAGAAAACCTTACAACACCGTACGAAACCTTAAAACTCCCTAATAAACCTAATGAATTCCTCGGAGTCATTTAAACATCGTACGACAACTTAAAATATCTTACGACTCTGTATGCCACATTAGTAACATTAAAATCGTGTTGGTATAATGTACAACACCTCACAGCTCCTAACAACACCTTAAAGTACCGTACGTAAACTTAAAACTCCATAATACACCTAATGAATTCGTCCGAGTCCTTTGAACATCTTACCACCGCTTAGGACATCTTACGACTCTGTATGCACATTAGCACCATGTAAAGCATGTTAGTACATCTTAGGACGCCTTAAAACACCTAAGAATACCTTACAACACCGTACGAAACCTTAAAACTCCCTAATAAACCTAATGAATTCCTCGGAGTCATTTAAACATCGTACGACAACTTAAAATATCTTACGACTCTATATGCCACATTAGTAACATTAAAATCGTGTTGGTATAATGTACAACACCTCACAGCTCCTAACAACACCTTAAAGTACCGTACGTAAACTTAAAACTCCAAAATACACCTAATGAATTCGTCCGAGTCCTTTGAACATCGTACGACAACTTAGGACAACTTACGACTCTGTATGCATATTAGCACCATGTAAAGCACATTAGCAACTTTAAAATCGTGTTGATATAATGTACAACACCTCACAGCTCCTAACAACACCTTAAAGTACCGTACGTAAACTTAAAACTCCATAATACACCTAATGAATTCGTCCGAGTCCTTTGAACATCGTACCACGGCTTAGGACATCTTACGACTCTGTATGCACAATAGCACCATGTAAAGCATGTTAGTACAACTTAGGACGCCTTAAAACTTCTAAGAACACCTTTCAACACCGTACGAAACCTTAAAACTCAATAATAAACCTAATGAATTCCTCGGAGTCATTTAAACATCGTACGACAACTTAGAATATCTTACGGCTCTGTATGCCACATTAGCAACTTTAAAATCATGTTGGTATAATGTACAACACCTCACGGCTCCTAACAACACCTTAAAGTACCGTACGTAAACTTAAAACTCCATAATACACCTAATGAATTCGTCCGAGTCCTTTGAACATCTTACCACCGCTTAGGACATCTTACGACTCTGTATGCACATTAGCACCATGTAAAGCATGTTAGTACAACTTAGGACGCCTTAAAACTCCTAAGAACACCTTACAACACCGTACGAAACCTTAAAACTCCATAATAAACCTAATGAATTCCTCGGAGTCATTTAAACATCGTACGACAACTTAGAATATCTTACGGCTCTGTATGCCACATTATCAACTTTAAAATCATGTTGGTATAATGTACAACACCTCACAGCTCCTAACAACACCTTAAAGTACCGTACGTAAACTTAAAACTCCATAATACACCTAATGAATTCGTCCGAGTCCTTTGAACATCGTACCACCGCTTAGGACATCTTATGACTCTGTATGCACATTAGCACCATGTAAAGCATGTTAGTACAACTTAGGACGCCTTAAAACTCCTAAGAACACCTTACAACACCTTACGAAACCTTAAAACTCCATAATAAACATAATGAATTCCTCGGAGTCATTTAAACATCGCACGACAACTTAGAATATCTTAGGCTCTGTATGCCACATTATCAACTTTAAAATCGTGTTGGTATAATGTACAACACCTCACAGCTCCTAACAACACCTTAAAGTACCGTACGTAAACTTAAAACTCCATAATACACCTAATGAATTCGTCCGAGTCGTTTGAACATCGTACGACAATTTAAGACATCTTACGACCCTGTATGCCATATTAACCACTTGAAAAGCACGTTAGTATAACTTAAGACACCTTAAAACTCCTAAGAACACCTTAAAACACCGTACGAAAACTTAAAACTCCATAATAAACCTAATGAATTCCTCAGAGTCATTTAAACATCGTACGACCACTTAGAATATCTTACGGCTCTGTATGCCACATTATCAACTTTAAAATCGTGTTGGTATAATGTACAACACCTCACAGCTCCTAACAACACCTTAAAGTACCGTATGTAAACTTAAAACTCCATAATACACCTAATGAATTCGTCCGAGTCCTTTGAACATCGTACCACCGCTTAGGACATCTTACGACTCTGTATGCACATTAGCACCATGTAAAGCATGTTAGTACAACTTAGGACGCCTTAAACTCCTAAGAACACCTTTCAACACCGTACGAAACTTTAAAACTCCATAATAAACCTAATAAATTCCTCGGAGTCATTTAAACATCGTACGACAACTTAGAATATCTTACGGCTCTGTATGCCACATTATCAACTTTAAAATCATGTTGGTATAATGTACAACACCTCACAGCTCCTAACAACACCTTAAAGTACCGTACGTAAACTTAAAACTCCATAATACACCTAATGAATTCGTCCGAGTCCTTTGAACATCGTACCACCGCTGAGGACATCTTACGACTCTGTATGCACATTAGCACTATGTAAAGCATGTTAGTACAACTTAGGACGCCTTAAAACTCCTAAGAACACCTTACAACACCTTACGAAACCTTAAAACTCCATAATAAACCTAATGAATTCCTCGGAGTCATTTAAACATCGCACGACAACTTAGAATATCTTAGGCTCTGTATGCCACATTATCAACTTTAAAATCGTGTTGGTATAATGTACAACACCTCACAGCTCCTAACAACACCTTAAAGTACCGTACGTAAACTTAAAACTCCATAATACACCTAATGAATTCGTCCGAGTCCTTTGAACATCGTACCACCGCTGAGGACATTATACGACTCTGTATGCACATTAGCACCATGTAAAGCATGTTAGTACAACTTAAGACGCCTTAAAACTCCTAAGAACACCTTACAACACCTTACGAAACCTTAAAACTCCATAATAAACCTAATGAATTCCTCGGAGTCATTTAAACATCGCACGACAACTTAGAATATCTTAGGCTCTGTATGCCACATTATCAACTTTAAAATCGTGTTGGTATAATGTACAACACCTCACAGCTCCTAACAACACCTTAAAGTACCGTACGTAAACTTAAAACTCCATAATACACCTAATGAATTCGTCCCAGTCGTTTGAACATCGTACCACAATTTAAGACATCTTACGACCCTGTATGCCATATTAACCACTTGAAAAGCACGTTAGTATAACTTAAGACACCTTAAAACTCCTAAGAACACCTTAAAACACCGTACGAAAACTTAAAACTCCATAATAAACCTAATGAATTCCTCGGAGTCATTTAAACATCGTACGAAAACTTAGAATATCTTACGGCTCTGTATGCCACATTATCAACTTTAAAATCGTGTTGGTATAATGTACAACACCTCACAGCTCCTAACAACACCTTAAAGTACCGTACGTAAACTTAAAACTCCATAATACACCTAATGAATTCGTCCGAGTCCTTTGAACGTCGTACGACAGCTTAGGACATCTTACGACTCTGTATGCACATTAGCATCATGTAAAGCATGTTAGTACAACTTAGGACGCCTTAAAACACCTAAGAACACCTTACAACACCGTATGAAACCTTAAAACTCCATAATAAACCTAATGAATTCCTCGGAGTCATTTAAACATCGTACGACAACTTAGAATATCTTACGGCTCTGTATGCCACATTATCAACTTTAAAATCATGTTGCTATAATGTACAACACCTCACAGCTCCTAACAACACCTTAAAGTACCGTACGTAAACTTAAAACTCCATAATACACCTAATGAATTCGTCCGAGTCCTTTGAACATCGTACCACCGCTGAGGACATCTTACGACTCTGTATGCACATTAGCACTATGTAAAGCATGTTAGTACAACTTAGGACGCCTTAAAACTCCTAAGAACACCTTACAACACCTTACGAAACCTTAAAACTCCATAATAAACCTAATGAATTCCTCGGAGTCATTTAAACATCGCACGACAACTTAGAATATCTTAGGCTCTGTATGCCACATTATCAACTTTAAAATCGTGTTGGTATAATGTACAACACCTCACAGCTCCTAACAACACCTTAAAGTACCGTACGTAAACTTAAAACTCCATAATACACCTAATGAATTCGTCCGAGTCGTTTGAACATCGTACCACAATTTAAGACATCTTACGACCCTGTATGCCATATTAACCACTTAAAAGCACGTTAGTATAACTTAAGACACCTTAAAACTCCTAAGAACACCTTAAAACACCGTACGAAAACTTAAAACTCCATAATAAACCTAATGAATTCCTCGGAGTCATTTAAACATCGTACGACAACTTAGAATATCTTACGGCTCTGTATGCCACATTATCAACTTTAAAATCGTGTTGGTATAATGTACAACACCTCACAGCTCCTAACAACACCTTAAAGTACCGTACGTAAACTTAAAACTCCATAATACACCTAATGAATTCGTCCGAGTCCTTTGAACGTCGTACGACAGCTTAGGACATCTTACGACTCTGTATGCACATTAGCATCATGTAAAGCATGTTAGTACAACTTAGGACGCCTTAAAACACCTAAGAACACCTTACAACACCGTATGAAACCTTAAAACTCCATAATAAACCTAATGAATTCCTCGGAGTCATTTAAACATCGTACGACAACTTAGAATATCTTACGGCTCTGTATGCCACATTATCAACTTTAAAATCATGTTGCTATAATGTACAACACCTCACAGCTCCTAACAACACCTTAAAGTACCGTACGTAAACTTAAAACTCCATAATACACCTAATGAATTCGTCCGAGTCCTTTGAACATCGTACCACCGCTGAGGACATCTTACGACTCTGTATGCACATTAGCACTATGTAAAGCATGTTAGTACAACTTAGGACGCCTTAAAACTCCTAAGAACACCTTACAACACCTTACGAAACCTTAAAACTCCATAATAAACCTAATGAATTCCTCAGAGTCATTTAAACATCGCACGACAACTTAGAATATCTTAGGCTCTGTATGCCACATTATCAACTTTAAAATCGTGTTGGTATAATGTACAACACCTCACAGCTCCTAACAACACCTTAAAGTACCGTACGTAAACTTAAAACTCCATAATACACCTAATGAATTCGTCCGAGTCCTTTGAACATCGTACCACCGCTGAGGACATCTTACGACTCTGTATGCACATTAGCACCATGTAAAGCATGTTAGTACAACTTAGGACGCCTTAAAACTCCTAAGAACACCTTACAACACCTTACGAAACCTTAAAACTCCATAATAAACCTAATGAATTCCTCGGAGTCATTTAAACATCGCACGACAACTTAGAATATCTTAGGCTCTGTATGCCACATTATCAACTTTAAAATCGTGTTGGTATAATGTACAACACCTCACAGCTCCTAACAACACCTTAAAGTACCGTACGTAAACTTAAAACTCCATAATACACCTAATGAATTCGTCCGAGTCGTTTGAACATCGTACCACAATTTAAGACATCTTACGACCCTGTATGCCATATTAACCACTTGAAAAGCACGTTAGTATAACTTAAGACACCTTAAAACTCCTAAGAACACCTTACAACACCGTACGAAAACTTAAAACTCCATAATAAACCTAATGAATTCCTCGGAGTCATTTAAACATCGTACGACTACTTAGAATATCTTACGGCTCTGTATGCCACATTATCAACTTTAAAATCGTGTTGGTATAATGTACAACACCTCACAGCTCCTAACAACACCTTAAAGTACCGTACGTAAACTTAAAACTCCATAATACACCTAATGAATTCGTCCAAGTCCTTTGAACGTCGTACGACAGCTTAGGACATCTTACGACTCTGTATGCACATTAGCATCATGTAAAGCATGTTAGTACAACTTAGGACGCCTTAAAACACCTAAGAACACCTTACAACACCGTATGAAACCTTAAAACTCCATAATAAACCTAATGAATTCCTCGGAGTCATTTAAACATCGTACGACAACTTAGAATATCTTACGGCTCTGTATGCCACATTAGCAACTTTAAAATCATGTTGGTATAATGTACAACACCTCACAGCTCCTAACAACACCTTAAAGTACCGTACGTAAACTTAAAACTCCATAATACACCTAATGAATTCGTCCGAGTCCTTTGAACATCTTACCACCGCTTAGGACATCTTACGACTCTGTATGCACATTAGCACCATGTAAAGGATGTTAGTACAACTTAGGACGCCTTAAAACACCTAAGAAAACCTTACAACACCGTACGAAACCTTAAAACTCCCTAATAAACCTAATGAATTCCTCGGAGTCATTTAAACATCGTACGACAACTTAAAATATCTTACGACTCTGTATGCCACATTAGTAACATTAAAATCGTGTTGGTATAATGTACAACACCTCACAGCTCCTAACAACACCTTAAAGTACCGTACGTAAACTTAAAACTCCATAATACACCTAATGAATTCGTCCGAGTCCTTTGAACATCGTACCACCGCTGAGGACATCTTACGACTCTGTATGCACATTAGCACCATGTAAAGCATGTTAGTACAACTTAGGACGCCTTAAAACTCCTAAGAACACCTTACAACACCTTACGAAACCTTAAAACTCCATAATAAACCTAATGAATTCCTCGGAGTCATTTAAACATTGCACGACAACTTAGAATATCTTAGGCTCTGTATGCCACATTATCAACTTTAAAATCGTGTTGGTATAATGTACAACACCTCACAGCTCCTAACAACACCTTAAAGTACCGTACGTAAACTTAAAACTCCATAATACACCTAATGAATTCGTCCGAGTCGTTTGAACATCGTACCACAATTTAAGACATCTTACGACCCTGTATGCCATATTAACCACTTGAAAAGCACGTTAGTATAACTTAAGACACCTTAAAACTCCTAAGAACACCTTACAACACCTTACGAAACCTTAAAACTCCATAATAAACCTAATGAATTCCTCGGAGTCATTTAAACATCGCACGACAACTTAGAATATCTTAGGCTCTGTATGCCACATTATCAACTTTAAAATCGTGTTGGTATAATGTACAACACCTCACAGCTCCTAACAACACCTTAAAGTACCGTACGTAAACTTAAAACTCCATAATACACCTAATGAATTCGTCCGAGTCCTTTGAACGTCGTACGACAGCTTAGGACATCTTACGACTCTGTATGCACATTAGCACCATGTAAAGCATGTTAGTACAACTTAGGACGCCTTAAAACACCTAAGAACACCTTACAACACCGTATGAAACCTTAAAACTCCATAATAAACCTAATGAATTCCTCGGAGTCATTTAAACATCGTACGACAACTTAGAATATCTTACGGCTCTGTATGCCACATTAGCAACTTTAAAATCATGTTGGTATAATGTACAACACCTCACAGCTCCTAACAACACCTTAAAGTACCGTACGTAAACTTAAAACTCCATAATACACCTAATGAATTCGTCCGAGTCCTTTGAACATCTTACCACCGCTTAGGACATCTTACGACTCTGTATGCACATTAGCACCATGTAAAGGATGTTAGTACAACTTAGGACGCCTTAAAACACCTAAGAAAACCTTACAACACCGTACGAAACCTTAAAACTCCCTAATAAACCTAATGAATTCCTCGGAGTCATTTAAACATCGTACGACAACTTAAAATATCTTACGACTCTGTATGCCACATTAGTAACATTAAAATCGTGTTGGTATAATGTACAACACCTCACAGCTCCTAACAACACCTTAAAGTACCGTACGTAAACTTAAAACTCCAAAATACACCTAATGAATTCGTCCGAGTCCTTTGAACATCGTACGACAACTTAGGACAACTTACGACTCTGTATGCATATTAGCACCATGTAAAGCACATTAGCAACTTTAAAATCGTGTTGATATAATGTACAACACCTCACAGCTCCTAACAACACCTTAAAGTACCGTACGTAAACTTAAAACTCCATAATACACCTAATGAATTCGTCCGAGTCCTTTGAACATCGTACCACGGCTTAGGACATCTTACGACTCTGTATGTACAATAGCACCATGTAAAGCATGTTAGTACAACTTAGGACGCCTTAAAACTTCTAAGAACACCTTTCAACACCGTACGAAACCTTAAAACTCAATAATAAACCTAATGAATTCCTCGGAGTCATTTAAACATCGTACGACAACTTAGAATATCTTACGGCTCTGTATGCCACATTAGCAACTTTAAAATCATGTTGGTATAATGTACAACACCTCACAGCTCCTAACAACACCTTAAAGTACCGTACGTAAACTTAAAACTCCATAATACACCTAATGAATTCGTCCGAGTCCTTTGAACATCTTACCACCGCTTAGGACATCTTACGACTCTGTATGCACATTAGCACCATGTAAAGGATGTTAGTACAACTTAGGACGCCTTAAAACACCTAAGAAAACCTTACAACACCGTACGAAACCTTAAAACTCCCTAATAAACCTAATGAATTCCTCGGAGTCATTTAAACATCGTACGACAACTTAAAATATCTTACGACTCTGTATGCCACATTAGTAACATTAAAATCGTGTTGGTATAATGTACAACACCCCACAGCTCCTAACAACACCTTAAAGTACCGTACGTAAACTTAAAACTCCATAATACACCTAATGAATTCGTCCGAGTCCTTTGAACATCGTACCACCGCTGAGGACATCTTACGACTCTGTATGCACATTAGCACCATGTAAAGCATGTTAGTACAACTTAGGACGCCTTAAAACTCCTAAGAACACCTTACAACACCTTACGAAACCTTAAAACTCCATAATAAACCTAATGAATTCCTCGGAGTCATTTAAACATTGCACGATAACTTAGAATATCTTAGGCTCTGTATGCCACATTATCAACTTTAAAATCGTGTTGGTATAATGTACAACACCTCACAGCTCCTAACAACACCTTAAAGTACCGTACGTAAACTTAAAACTCCATAATACACCTAATGAATTCGTCCGAGTCGTTTGAACATCGTACCACAATTTAAGACATCTTACGACCCTGTATGCCATATTAACCACTTGAAAAGCACGTTAGTATAAATTAAGACACCTTAAAACTCCTAAGAACACCTTACAACACCTTACGAAACCTTAAAACTCCATAATAAACCTAATGAATTCCTCGGAGTCATTTAAACATCGCACGACAACTTAGAATATCTTAGGCTCTGTATGCCACATTATCAACTTTAAAATCGTGTTGGTATAATGTACAACACCTCACAGCTCCTAACAACACCTTAAAGTACCGTACGTAAACTTAAAACTCCATAATACACCTAATGAATTCGTCCGAGTCCTTTGAACGTCGTACGACAGCTTAGGACATCTTACGACTCTGTATGCACATTAGCACCATGTAAAGCATGTTAGTACAACTTAGGACGCCTTAAAACACCTAAGAACACCTTACAACACCGTATGAAACCTTAAAACTCCATAATAAACCTAATGAATTCCTCGGAGTCATTTAAACATCGTACGACAACTTAGAATATCTTACGGCTCTGTATGCCACATTAGCAACTTTAAAATCATGTTGGTATAATGTACAACACCTCACAGCTCCTAACAACACCTTAAAGTACCGTACGTAAACTTAAAACTCCATAATACACCTAATGAATTCGTCCGAGTCCTTTGAACATCTTACCACCGCTTAGGACATCTTACGACTCTGTATGCACATTAGCACCATGTAAAGCATGTTAGTACAACTTAGGACGCCTTAAAACACCTAAGAATACCTTACAACACCGTACGAAACCTTAAAACTCCCTAATAAACCTATTGAATTCCTCGGAGTCATTTAAACATCGTACGACAACTTAAAATATCTTACGACTCTGTATGCCACATTAGTAACATTAAAATCGTGTTGGTATAATGTACAACACCTCACAGCTCCTAACAACACCTTAAAGTACCGTACGTAAACTTAAAACTCCAAAATACACCTAATGAATTCGTCCGAGTCCTTTGAACATCGTACGACAACTTAGGACAACTTACGACTCTGTATGCATATTAGCACCATGTAAAGCACATTAGCAACTTTAAAATCGTGTTGATATAATGTACAACACCTCACAGCTCCTAACAACACCTTAAAGTACCGTACGTAAACTTAAAACTCCATAATACACCTAATGAATTCGTCCGAGTCCTTTGAACATCGTACCACGGCTTAGGACATCTTACGACTCTGTATGTACAATAGCACCATGTAAAGCATGTTAGTACAACTTAGGACGCCTTAAAACTTCTAAGAACACCTTTCAACACCGTACGAAACCTTAAAACTCAATAATAAACCTAATGAATTCCTCGGAGTCATTTAAACATCGTACGACAACTTAGAATATCTTACGGCTCTGTATGCCACATTAGCAACTTTAAAATCATGTTGGTATAATGTACAACACCTCACAGCTCCTAACAACACCTTAAAGTACCGTACGTAAACTTAAAACTCCATAATACACCTAATGAATTCGTCCGAGTCCTTTGAACATCTTACCACCGCTTAGGACATCTTACGACTCTGTATGCACATTAGCACCATGTAAAGCATGTTAGTACAACTTAGGACGCCTTAAAACTCCTAAGAACACCTTACAACACCGTACGAAACCTTAAAACTCCATAATAAACCTAATGAATTCCTCGGAGTCATTTAAACATCGTACGACAACTTAGAATATCTTACGGCTCTGTATGCCACATTATCAACTTTAAAATCATGTTGGTATAATGTACAACACCTCACAGCTCCTAACAACACCTTAAAGTACCGTACGTAAACTTAAAACTCCATAATACACCTAATGAATTCGTCCGAGTCCTTTGAACATCGTACCACCGCTTAGGACATCTTATGACTCTGTATGCACATTAGCACCATGTAAAGCATGTTAGTACAACTTAGGACGCCTTAAAACTCCTAAGAACACCTTACAACACCTTACGAAACCTTAAAACTCCATAATAAACATAATGAATTCCTCGGAGTCATTTAAACATCGCACGACAACTTAGAATATCTTAGGCTCTGTATGCCACATTATCAACTTTAAAATCGTGTTGGTATAATGTACAACACCTCACAGCTCCTAACAACACCTTAAAGTACCGTACGTAAACTTAAAACTCCATAATACACCTAATGAATTCGTCCGAGTCCTTTGAACATCGTACCACCGCTGAGGACATCTTACGACTCTGGATGCACATTAGCACCATGTAAAGCATGTTAGTACAACTTAGGACGCCTTAAAACTCCTAAGAACACCTTACAACACCTTACGAAACCTTAAAACTCCATAATAAACCTAATGAATTCCTCGGAGTCATTTAAACATCGCACGACAACTTAGAATATCTTAGGCTCTGTATGCCACATTATCAACTTTAAAATCGTGTTGGTATAATGTACAACACCTCACAGCTCCTAACAACACCTTAAAGTACCGTACGTAAACTTAAAACTCCATAATACACCTAATGAATTCGTCCGAGTCGTTTGAACATCGTACCACAATTTAAGACATCTTACGACCCTGTATGCCATATTAACCACTTGAAAAGCACGTTAGTATAACTTAAGACACCTTAAAACTCCTAAGAACACCTTAAAACACCGTACGAAAACTTAAAACTCCATAATAAACCTAATGAATTCCTCGGAGTCATTTAAACATCGTACGACAACTTAGAATATCTTACGGCTCTGTATGCCACATTATCAACTTTAAAATCGTGTTGGTATAATGTACAACACCTCACAGCTCCTAACAACACCTTAAAGTACCGTACGTAAACTTAAAACTCCATAATACACCTAATGAATTCGTCCGAGTCCTTTTAACGTCGTACGACAACTTAGGACAACTTACGACTCTGTATGCATATTAGCACCATGTAAAGCACATTAGCAACTTTAAAATCGTGTTGATATAATGTACAACACCTCACAGCTCCTAACAACACCTTAAAGTACCGTACGTAAACTTAAAACTCCATAATACACCTAATGAATTCGTCCGAGTCCTTTGAACATCGTACCACGGCTTAGGACATCTTACGACTCTGTATGTACAATAGCACCATGTAAAGCATGTTAGTACAACTTAGGACGCCTTAAATGTACTAACATGCTTTACATGGTGCTATTGTACATACAGAGTCGTAAGATGTCCTAAGCCGTGGTACGATGTTCAAAGGACTCGGACGAATTCATTAGGTGTATTATGGAGTTTTAAGTTTACGTACGGTACTTTAAGGTGTTGTTAGGAGCTGTGAGGTGTTGTACATTATATCAACACGATTTTAAAGTTGCTAATGTGCTTTACATGGTGCTAATATGCATACAGAGTCGTAAGTTGTCCTAAGTTGTCGTACGACGTTCAAAGGACTCGGACGAATTCATTAGGTGTATTATGGAGTTTTAAGTTTACGTACGGTACTTTAAGGTGTTGTTAGGAGCTGTGAGGTGTTGTACATTATACCAACACGATTTTAAAGTTGATAATGTGGCATACAGAGCCGTAAGATATTCTAAGTTGTCGTACGATGTTTAAATGACTCCGAGGAATTCATTAGGTTTATTATGGAGTTTTAAGTTTTCGTACGGTGTTTTAAGGTGTTCTTAGGAGTTTTAAGGTGTCTTAAGTTATACTAACGTGCTTTTCAAGTGGTTAATATGGCATACAGGGTCGTAAGATGTCTTAAATTGTGGTACGATGTTCAAACGACTCGGACGAATTCATTAGGTGTATTATGGAGTTTTAAGTTTACGTACGGTACTTTAAGGTGTTGTTAGGAGCTGTGAGGTGTTGTACATTATACCAACACGATTTTAAAGTTGATAATGTGGCATACAGAGCCTAAGATATTCTAAGTTGTCGTGCGATGTTTAAATGACTCCGAGGAATTCATTAGGTTTATTATGGAGTTTTAAGGTTTCGTAAGGTGTTATGGGGGCGATTCTGGCGATTTCTTGATTCTTGTTTCTTGATTCGGGTGGATCTTGATTCTTGCTTCTTGATTCGGTTGCATCTTGTTTCTTGATTCTAAAATTCGTTTTTGCTAACCGATTCTTGTTCTTGATTCTTGTTTTTTAGTTTTGCGTTTTCTAGGGTTTGTATACAAATCCTAGACGTTTGTTCTTGTTTCGTTATCTATCCTGATTTTGGTTCCTCCTTTGTGTAACACTCCTGTAATTGTCTTGTGACAATACGAGCATTGTTAGCAATTAGAGGAGATCGAGATTAGGGTTTTGATTGTCTGTGTTACAAATTGATTTCAAGATTCGTATTCTGATTGCTTAGTGGGTCTGTAATCGATCGCGTCTATTGCTATAGATTAGCTAGATTGATACGAATCCCATTAACCTTTTAAGAATTGTTTTCTGAAAATCAATTTAGTGTTACGTTGTATTGCATGCATGGCTACGTCATCGTTAGCTGCGAAAGTTACCAATATTGATGGTCGCATTGCCATGAAGAGGATTTTGAAAAAGCAGGAAAGTTTTGTGACTGAGAATGTTAATAGGGATGCTGATCTGCTGAAGTCGTCTGATGATAATGTTGATGTTAATGTTGGAAACCCTAGTTTGGGTGATGATGTTAACAATAAGATGGGAGATGCGGATGCGGAGAAGATTAAATCGTATAAAGATACAATCAAACAGGAAAAAAGAGTTAATTTTCGGTTTATTGAGAATAAATGTAGTGCAGATGGGGTTGATGTTATGCTATCCAAAGAATCGGTGAAAAATGTGCAGGCTAAACTGGGTTACACGCTTTATGGTTATTTTCTGGGGGAGAGACAGTCGTTTCATGCAGTCAAGTATTTTGCAAAGAACAACTGGAACAAGTTCGGTCTGAAGAAGATTATGATGAATGCAGAAGGTTTCTTTTTCTTTCAATTTACTGATTATGAGGGTTTGCAGGGGGTTGTGAATGGAGGCCCATGGTTAGTGTTTAGTTCTCCATTGATCTTGCATGAGTGGGCTCCTGATTCTAAGCTTGTTAAGAAAGAGTTTAAGTCTTTACCGGTGTGGGTTAAGCTACATGGGGTGCCCATAGCAGCTTACACTGATGATGGATTGAGTGAACTGATGAGCAAGATAGGCAAACCACAACAGTTAGATTCGTTTACTACATCGATGTGTATCAATGGATGGGGAAGGAGCAGCTATGCTAGAGCTATGGTGGAGATCTCGGCTGATATGGAATTTAAACAAACCCTCAAGGTGGGTATTCCATCTTTGGAGGGTGACAGTGTTACGGTGAAGCAAGTTGATGTGGAATATGAATGGATCCCCCCTAGATGTTCTCATTGCAAGGTGTTTGGACATGATACGAATACTTGTGTGTTAATGACTGATAAGGGGTTGGGAGACAAGAAAAAGGATGTCAGATTGGAGAATGATGGGTTTGTGGAGGTGCCAAGAAAGAAAGCTGCTAAAAAACATGGGTTCAATGTTCAACAACACAAGCCAAAGTTTGAATATAGACCGATTGTAAACAAAAACATGGGTGCTGATCATGGTAAAGATTCTGGCAATGAAGTGAATGGAGGGTCTAAGCCGAATATGTTGAACAATTCTTTTAGTGTATTGATGGATAATGAAGGGGACATAGATAATTCAGATGTCGATGATCATGTTAAAAAAGGTGATGGGAGTGGTGTGGAAAAGCTGGAAGAAAGTGAAGAATGTTATGATGAAACTTATAATGCTTTATTTCAGAATGAAACGGTTAAAAAAGGGGCAAGCACTCCTTCGGACCAGGTTTTTAATGTTTAAGCTTGCAGCGTGGAATGTAAGGGGTATGAATCGGCCCCTTAAACAGAAAGAGATTCGGTTTTTAATTCAAGATAGTAAGGTTAGTTTATGTGCTATTTTAGAGTCTCATGTTGAGGTTAGTAAGGTAGAGGATATGTGTGGAAAGATTTCGAAAGTTTGGAGGTGGTGCTCTAATGCTAGTTCATGCATGGGTGGTGCTAGAGGTACTCGAATCATTATGGGATGGGATACTAGTGTGGTCGATGTCCATGTGCTTACTCATAGTGACCAAATCATTCATTGTCAAGTGTTTCACAAACATTCAGGTACTATGCTTTATTGTTCTATGGTTTATGCCCATAATTATTATGTTCAGAGAAGGAGTTTATGGGAGTCTTTATCTGTTCACAAAGGATGTGTTAAAGACCACCCTTGGGTGATGTTGGGTGATTTCAATTCGACTCTTAACCTTGATGATCAAATGGCCGGTCCTTCCAAAATCTCTTTGGGTATGAAGGAATTTCGTGATTGTGTTAATGAGATAGAGGTGGTAGATATTAATGCCTCGGGGGTTAAATACACATGGAATCAAAAGCCTAAGTCAGGTATTGGTATTTTCAAAAAGCTGGATCGGGTCATGGGTAATGCTGGGCTGATTGATCGGTTTCCAAAAGCTTCGGTTTTGTTTAAGCCTTATGGGTTATCGGATCATAGCCCATGCATTTTAACTTTGTTGGAGAGTAGTAAACACAAGCCAAAACCGTTTAAATTCACAAATCTTTTAACGCAGAAGCCAGAATTTGAGGATATTGTGAAGAAAGGGTGGGAATGTACTGTGAATGGAGTTCCACAATTCAGGCTTGTAAAGAGGCTGAAAGGGCTCAAGAAAGAATTCAGATTGTTGCTGTTTAAACAGGGACATATTCATGATAAGGTGGTTAACCTTAGGAAAGAGCTGGAAGATACTCAATCTCTTATTGAAAGCGATCCATATGATGGGGCTTTGAGGGAAAAGGAGGCCAAATACCTGAAGGAATTTGTTGAGGCTAGTATGGATGAAGAGAGGTTTGTTAAGCAAAAAGCGAAAGTGAAGTGGTTAGCTGAAGGTGATGCTAATACCAAGTACTTCCATAATATTCTTAAATGCAAAAACAACAAAAAAACGATTCTTTCTGTTCTTGGGGTGGATGGTATGGTGCTTGAAGGGGATTTGATGATCCATGAATTTGTCAATTTCTATGAACACTTTCTGGGGGGTGAACATGATAGTCCTACTCTCCCTTCGATGGATTTATTCTCTAAAAGATTGGATGTAGATTTGGCCTCTAGTATGGTGTCTCCGGTTACTAGAGAAGAAATTAAGCAAGTTTTATTCTCTATGAATGATGACAAGGCGCCAGGTCCAGATGGGTATACATCGGCTTTTTTCAAAAAAGCCTGGGACATTGTGGGGGATGAAGTGGTTTTAGCTATTCAAGATTTTTTCAATACGAATAGACTGCTTCAGGAATATGGAATCATACGTTGATTGCGTTGGTTCCAAAAGTTGATGTTCCGAGCCGTGTGACTGATTATAGGCCAATTGCCTGCTGCAATGTGTTATATAAGTGTATCTCGAAGATCATTGCTAATCGATTGAAACATTCACTCTCTTGTATTATTAGTTCTAATCAGTCAGCTTTTATTCCAGGTAGGAGGATTGCAGATAATATTCTTCTTACACAGGAACTGTTGCATAATTATCATCGGAATAGAGGGCATCCGAAATGTGCTTTCAAAGTTGATATTCAAAAGGCTTATGATACGGTTAATTGGAAGTTTATGAAGTTTTGCCTGCAAGGGTTTGGTTTTCATGAGAAGATGGTAGACTGGATTATGACCTGTGTCTCCTCACCTTCTTATTCGGTCTGTATTAATGGGGACGTGCATGGTTATTTTAAAGGTACGAGAGGTTTACGACAAGGGGATCCTTTATCCCCTTATCTTTTTACCATGGTTATGGAGGTCTTAACTCTTCTATTCATGAACATGCCGATGGATAGTTTCAAGTTTCATCATAAATGTGAGGACCTCCGTATCATCAACTTATGTTTTGCAGATGATCTGTTTATATTTGCTCGGGGTGATACGAGATCGGCTTCTTGTATATTGGAGGTTCTGAAAAAGTTTGCTGACCTTTCAGGGTTATATACTAATAACCACAAGAGTACGGTGTATTTTTGTCATGTCCCCCCTCATGTGAAGAATGGTATCTTAAGCTTTCTTCCGTTTGAAGAAGGGAAATTCCCAGTGAAATATCTGGGAGTGCCGTTGATCTCGTCTAGGTTAAACAGCCAGCAGTGTACAGTTCTAACGGACCGGGTTGAAAGTCGTATTTCATCTTGGAATAACAAATATTTGTCGTTTTCAGGTAGGCTTCAACTTATTCGCTCAGTCTTATCTTCTATGCATATTTTTTGGGCTGCAGCGTTTTTGCTCCCTGTTTTTACATCTAAGGAGATGGAGGCTAAGCTTAGAAGGTTTTTATGGGGTATCAAGGATGATAATAAAGCTACTGCTAAAGTGTCATGGAAAAAGGTTTGCCTTCCCAAAGCCGAGGGGGGATTAGGAGTTCGTCGTATTTATGATATGAATATGGCCCTAATGGGTTCGCATATATGGCGCATTCTATCTAAGGCTGATTCGATGTGGGTGCAATGGATTTGGAAACATAGGATTGGCTCGAGAAATTTCTGGGATCTTAAAAGCCCTCCTTCATGTTCATGGAGTTGGCGGAATATTTTGAAGCTGAGAGATGTTTTTAAAGGTAAATTCTGGGTTCAGATTGGTGATGGTAAAGATACGAATATTTGGTTCGATTATTGGGCTGATCAAAGCCCCCTTTCTACGTTTATCAATTCAAGAGCTGTTCGGGATGTAAACATGACACTTATGGACACGGTGGACGGAGTCTTGGTGGATTCGGTATGTAACTGGCCAAATGAGTTAACTAGTCGTTTTCCCTCTCTGTCGAATATATCTATTCCATTTACTTCAAATGGTGCGGATGTAGTTAGATGGAGGGAGGGACCGGAGCTGATGCAGTTCAATACTTCTTTAGCTTGGAATGCGATTAGGGTTAAGGAAGATCAGGTGGAGTGGGTGGATTGTGTTTGGTTTCCTCATTGCATCCCAAAACATGCTTTTAACATGTGGCTTATTTGCCAACGCAAGCTGTTAACCCAAGATAGACTTCTCAGATGGAACCATTTGAAAGGTATTAACATGAATATGATGTGCTGTTTCTTATGTTTGCACGATTTGGACTCTCATGACCATTTATTTTTCGAATGCCCTTATGCGACTCGGGTTTGGGAGTTGGTGCGAGGGAAGGCTAAAATGGAGCATATCCCTCCAATTTGGTCGATCGTGTTGCATGATTTAAAATGTAAGTCTAACAGCAAAAAGTTAGATGCTATCATTAGTCGGTTGGTTGTAGCGGGTGTGGCTTATGCCATTTGGCAGGAGAGAAATAATCGTCTTTTCAATGAAAACCCAAGACCTCCTGAAGTGGTTGGTAAATTAGTTCTCCAAACTATTAGATGCCGAATAATGAACCTGAAGATCAAGACCACTATGGGGGATCAACGAAGATTAAATACTTGGATGCAAATGGAGATTGATATTTAGTGGTGTTTGGTACATGTCTAGTGCTAGTTATAGCTAGTTTGTTGGTTTGTGTTTATGTTTGAGCTCGCGAGTGAGTTTTGTATGTTCTGAAGTCTTTGGGTATGTCCAAGACTTAACTAGTATGGATTATCCATGCTACTTGTTTTAATTTTTTATAGAATTACCAGGGTAAAACCCTTTTACCCAAAAAAAAAAAACTTCTAAGAACACCTTTCAACACCGTACGAAACCTTAAAACTCAATAATAAACCTAATGAATTCCTCGGAGTCATTTAAACATCGTACGACAACTTAGAATATCTTACGGCTCTGTATGCCACATTAGCAACTTTAAAATCATGTTGGTATAATGTACAACACCTCACAGCTCCTAACAACACCTTAAAGTACCGTACGTAAACTTAAAACTCCATAATACACCTAATGAATTCGTCCGAGTCCTTTGAACATCTTACCACCGCTTAGGACATCTTACGACTCTGTATGCACATTAGCACCATGTAAAGCATGTTAGTACAACTTAGGACGCCTTAAAACTCCTAAGAACACCTTACAACACCGTACGAAACCTTAAAACTCCATAATAAACCTAATGAATTCCTCGGAGTCATTTAAACATCGTACGACAACTTAGAATATCTTACGGCTCTGTATGCCACATTATCAACTTTAAAATCATGTTGGTATAATGTACAACACCTCACAGCTCCTAACAACACCTTAAAGTACCGTACGTAAACTTAAAACTCCATAATACACCTAATGAATTCGTCCGAGTCCTTTGAACATCGTACCACCGCTTAGGACATCTTATGACTCTGTATGCACATTAGCACCATGTAAAGCATGTTAGTACAACTTAGGACGCCTTAAAACTCCTAAGAACACCTTACAACACCTTACGAAACCTTAAAACTCCATAATAAACCTAATGAATTCCTCGGAGTCATTTAAACATCGCACGACAACTTAGAATATCTTAGGCTCTGTATGCCACATTATCAACTTTAAAATCGTGTTGGTATAATGTACAACACCTCACAGCTCCTAACAACACCTTAAAGTACCGTACGTAAACTTAAAACTCCATAATACACCTAATGAATTCGTCCGAGTCGTTTGAACATCGTACCACAATTTAAGACATCTTACGACCCTGTATGCCATATTAACCACTTGAAAAGCACGTTAGTATAACTTAAGACACCTTAAAACTCCTAAGAACACCTTACAACACCTTACGAAACCTTAAAACTCCATAATAAACCTAATGAATTCCTCGGAGTCATTTAAACATCGCACGACAACTTAGAATATCTTAGGCTCTGTATGCCACATTATCAACTTTAAAATCGTGTTGGTATAATGTACAACACCTCACTGCTCCTAACAACACCTTAAAGTACCGTACGTAAACTTAAAACTCCATAATACACCTAATGAATTCGTCCGAGTCCTTTGAACGTCGTACGACAGCTTAGGACATCTTACGACTCTGTATGCACATTAGCACCATGTAAAGCATGTTAGTACAACTTAGGACGCCTTAAAACACCTAAGAACACCTTACAACACCGTATGAAACCTTAAAACTCCATAATAAACCTAATGAATTCCTCGGAGTCATTTAAACATCGTACGACAACTTAGAATATCTTACGGCTCTGTATGCCACATTAGCAACTTTAAAATCATGTTGGTATAATGTACAACACCTCACAGCTCCTAACAACACCTTAAAGTACCGTACGTAAACTTAAAACTCCATAATACACCTAATGAATTCGTCCGAGTCCTTTGAACATCTTACCACCGCTTAGGACATCTTACGACTCTGTATGCACATTAGCACCATGTAAAGCATGTTAGTACAACTTAGGACGCCTTAAAACTCCTAAGAACACCTTACAACACCTTACGAAACCTTAAAACTCCATAATAAACATAATGAATTCCTCGGAGTCATTTAAACATCGCACGACAACTTAGAATATCTTAGGCTCTGTATGCCACATTATCAACTTTAAAATCGTGTTGGTATAATGTACAACACCTCACAGCTCCTAACAACACCTTAAAGTACCGTACGTAAACTTAAAACTCCATAATACACCTAATGAATTCGTCCGAGTCCTTTGAACATCGTACCACCGCTGAGGACATCTTACGACTCTGGATGCACATTAGCACCATGTAAAGCATGTTAGTACAACTTAGGACGCCTTAAAACTCCTAAGAACACCTTACAACACCTTACGAAACCTTAAAACTCCATAATAAACCTAATGAATTCCTCGGAGTCATTTAAACATCGCACGACAACTTAGAATATCTTAGGCTCTGTATGCCACATTATCAACTTTAAAATCGTGTTGGTATAATGTACAACACCTCACAGCTCCTAACAACACCTTAAAGTACCGTACGTAAACTTAAAACTCCATAATACACCTAATGAATTCGTCCGAGTCGTTTGAACATCGTACCACAATTTAAGACATCTTACGACCCTGTATGCCATACTAACCACTTGAAAAGCACGTTAGTATAACTTAAGACACCTTAAAACTCCTAAGAACACCTTAAAACACCGTACGAAAACTTAAAACTCCATAATAAACCTAATGAATTCCTCGGAGTCATTTAAACATCGTACGACAACTTAGAATATCTTACGGCTCTGTATGCCACATTATCAACTTTAAAATCGTGTTGGTATAATGTACAACACCTCACAGCTCCTAACAACACCTTAAAGTACCGTACGTAAACTTAAAACTCCATAATACACCTAATGAATTCGTCCGAGTCCTTTGAACGTCGTACGACAACTTAGGACAACTTACGACTCTGTATGCATATTAGCACCATGTAAAGCACATTAGCAACTTTAAAATCGTGTTGATATAATGTACAACACCTCACAGCTCCTAACAACACCTTAAAGTACCGTACGTAAACTTAAAACTCCATAATACACCTAATGAATTCGTCCGAGTCCTTTGAACATCGTACCACGGCTTAGGATATCTTACGACTCTGTATGCACAATAGCACCATGTAAAGCATGTTAGTACAACTTAGGACGCCTTAAAACTTCTAAGAACACCTTTCAACACCGTACGAAACCTTAAAACTCAATAATAAACCTAATGAATTCCTCGGAGTCATTTAAACATCGTACGACAACTTAGAATATCTTACGGCTCTGTATGCCACATTAGCAACTTTAAAATCATGTTGGTATAATGTAAAACACCTCACAGCTCCTAACAACACCTTAAAGTACCGTACGTAAACTTAAAACTCCATAATACACCTAATGAATTCGTCCGAGTCCTTTGAACATCGTACGACAACTTAGGACAACTTACGACTCTGTATGCATATTAGCACCATGTAAAGCACATTAGCAACTTTAAAATCGTGTTGATATAATGTACAACACCTCACAGCTCCTAACAACACCTTAAAGTACCGTACGTAAACTTAAAACTCCATAATACACCTAATGAATTCGTCCGAGTCCTTTGAACATCGTACCACGGCTTAGGACATCTTACGACTCTGTATGCACAATAGCACCATGTAAAGCATGTTAGTACAACTTAGGACGCCTTAAAACTTCTAAGAACACCTTTCAACACCGTACGAAACCTTAAAACTCAATAATAAACCTAATGAATTCCTCGGAGTCATTTAAACATCGTACGACAACTTAGAATATCTTACGGCTCTGTATGCCACATTAGCAACTTTAAAATCATGTTGGTATAATGTACAACACCTCACAGCTCCTAACAACACCTTAAAGTACCGTACGTAAACTTAAAACTCCATAATACACCTAATGAATTCGTCCGAGTCCTTTGAACATCTTACCACCGCTTAGGACATCTTACGACTCTGTATGCACATTAGCACCATGTAAAGCATGTTAGTACAACTTAGGACGCCTTAAAACTCCTAAGAACACCTTACAACACCGTACGAAACCTTAAAACTCCATAATAAACCTAATGAATTCCTCGGAGTCATTTAAACATCGTACGACAACTTAGAATATCTTACGGCTCTGTATGCTACATTATCAACTTTAAAATCATGTTGGTATAATGTACAACACCTCACAGCTCCTAACAACACCTTAAAGTACCGTACGTAAACTTAAAACTCCATAATACACCTAATGAATTCGTCCGAGTCCTTTGAACATCGTACCACCGCTAGGACATCTTATGACTCTGTATGCACATTAGCACCATGTAAAGCATGTTAGTACAACTTAGGACGCCTTAAAACTCCTAAGAACACCTTACAACACCTTACGAAACCTTAAAACTCCATAATAAACATAATGAATTCCTCGGAGTCATTTAAACATCGAACGACAACTTAGAATATCTTAGGCTCTGTATGCCACATTATCAACTTTAAAATCGTGTTGGTATAATGTACAACACCTCACAGCTCCTAACAACACCTTAAAGTACCGTACGTAAACTTAAAACTCCATAATACACCTAATGAATTCGTCCGAGTCCTTTGAACATCGTACCACCGCTGAGGACATCTTACGACTCTGTATGCACATTAGCACCATGTAAAGCATGTTAGTACAACTTAGGACGCCTTAAAACTCCTAAGAACACCTTACAACACCTTACGAAACCTTAAAACTCCATAATAAACCTAATGAATTCCTCGGAGTCATTTAAACATCGCACGACAACTTAGAATATCTTAGGCTCTGTATGCCACATTATCAACTTTAAAATCGTGTTGGTATAATGTACAACACCTCACAGCTCCTAACAACACCTTAAAGTACCGTACGTAAACTTAAAACTCCATAATACACCTAATGAATTCGTCCGAGTCCTTTGAACATCGTACCACAATTTAAGACATCTTACGACCCTGTATGCCATATTAACCACTTGAAAAGCACGTTAGTATAACTTAAGACACCTTAAAACTCCTAAGAACACCTTAAAACACCGTACGAAAACTTAAAACTCCATAATAAACCTAATGAATTCCTCGGAGTCATTTAAACATCGTACGACAACTTAGAATATCTTACGGCTCTGTATGCCACATTATCAACTTTAAAATCGTGTTGGTATAATGTACAACACCTCACAGCTCCTAACAACACCTTAAAGTACCGTACGTAAACTTAAAACTCCATAATACACCTAATGAATTCGTCCGAGTCCTTTGAACGTCGTACGACAGCTTAGGACATCTTACGACTCTGTATGCACATTAGCACCATGTAAAGCATGTTAGTACAACTTAGGACGCCTTAAAACACCTAAGAACACCTTACAACACCGTATGAAACCTTAAAACTCCATAAAAAACCTAATGAATTCCTCGGAGTCATTTAAACATCGTACGACAACTTAGAATATCTTACGGCTCTGTATGCCACATTAGCAACTTTAAAATCATGTTGGTATAATGTACAACACCTCACAGCTCCTAACAACACCTTAAAGTACCGTACGTAAACTTAAAACTCCATAATACACCTAATGAATTAGTCCGAGTCCTTTGAACATCTTACCACCGCTTAGGACATCTTACGACTCTGTATGCACATTAGCACCATGTAAAGCATGTTAGTACAACTTAGGACGCCTTAAAACACCTAAGAATACCTTACAACACCGTACGAAACCTTAAAACTCCCTAATAAACCTAATGAATTCCTCGGAGTCATTTAAACATCGTACGACAACTTAAAATATCTTACGACTCTGTATGCCACATTAGTAACATTAAAATCGTGTTGGTATAATGTACAACACCTCACAGCTCCTAACAACACCTTAAAGTACCGTACGTAAACTTAAAACTCCAAAATAAACCTAATGAATTCGTCCGAGTCCTTTGAACATCGTACGACAACTTAGGACAACTTACGACTCTGTATGCATATTAGCACCATGTAAAGCACATTAGCAACTTTAAAATCGTGTTGATATAATGTACAACACCTCACAGCTCCTAACAACACCTTAAAGTACCGTACGTAAACTTAAAACTCCATAATACACCTAATGAATTCGTCCGAGTCCTTTGAACATCGTACCACGGCTTAGGACATTTTACGACTCTGTATGCACAATAGCACCATGTAAAGCATGTTAGTACAACTTAGGACGCCTTAAAACTCCTAAGAACACCTTTCAACACCGTACGAAACCTTAAAACTCCATAATAAACCTAATGAATTCCTCGGAGTCATTTAAACATCGTACGACAACTTAGAATATCTTACGGCTCTGTATGCCACATTAGCAACTTTAAAATCATGATGGTATAATGTACAACACCTCACAGCTCCTAACAAGACCTTAAAGTACCGTACGTAAACTTAAAACTCCATAATACACCTAATGAATTCGTCCGAGTCCTTTGAACATCTTACCACCGCTTAGGACATCTTACGACTCTGTATGCACATTAGCACCATGTAAAGCATGTTAGTACAACTTAGGACGCCTTAAAACACCTAAGAACACCTTACAACACCGTATGAAACCTTAAAACTCCATAAAAAACCTAATGAATTCCTCGGAGTCATTTAAACATCGTACGACAACTTAGAATATCTTACGGCTCTGTATGCCACATTAGCAACTTTAAAATCATGTTGGTATAATGTACAACACCTCACAGCTCCTAACAACACCTTAAAGTACCGTACGTAAACTTAAAACTCCATAATACACCTAATGAATTAGTCCGAGTCCTTTGAACATCTTACCACCGCTTAGGACATCTTACGACTCTGTATGCACATTAGCACCATGTAAAGCATGTTAGTACAACTTAGGACGCCTTAAAACACCTAAGAATACCTTACAACACCGTACGAAACCTTAAAACTCCCTAATAAACCTAATGAATTCCTCGGAGTCATTTAAACATCGTACGACAACTTAAAATATCTTACGACTCTGTATGCCACATTAGTAACATTAAAATCGTGTTGGTATAATGTACAACACCTCACAGCTCCTAACAACACCTTAAAGTACCGTACGTAAACTTAAAACTCCAAAATAAACCTAATGAATTCGTCCGAGTCCTTTGAACATCGTACGACAACTTAGGACAACTTACGACTCTGTATGCATATTAGCACCATGTAAAGCACATTAGCAACTTTAAAATCGTGTTGATATAATGTACAACACCTCACAGCTCCTAACAACACCTTAAAGTACCGTACGTAAACTTAAAACTCCATAATACACCTAATGAATTCGTCCGAGTCCTTTGAACATCGTACCACGGCTTAGGACATTTTACGACTCTGTATGCACAATAGCACCATGTAAAGCATGTTAGTACAACTTAGGACGCCTTAAAACTCCTAAGAACACCTTTCAACACCGTACGAAACCTTAAAACTCCATAATAAACCTAATGAATTCCTCGGAGTCATTTAAACATCGTACGACAACTTAGAATATCTTACGGCTCTGTATGCCACATTAGCAAATTTAAAATCATGATGGTATAATGTACAACACCTCACAGCTCCTAACAAGACCTTAAAGTACCGTACGTAAACTTAAAACTCCATAATACACCTAATGAATTCGTCCGAGTCCTTTGAACGTCGTACGACAGCTTAGGACATCTTACGACTCTGTATGCACATTAGCACCATGTAAAGCATGTTAGTACAACTTAGGACGCCTTAAAACACCTAAGAACACCTTACAACATCGTATGAAACCTTAAAACTCCATAATAAACCTAATGAATTCCTCGGAGTCATTTAAACATCGTACGACAACTTAGAATATCTTACGGCTCTGTATGCCACATTAGCAACTTTAAAATCATGTTGGTATAATGTACAACACCTCACAGCTCCTAACAACACCTTAAAGTACCGTACGTAAACTTAAAACTCCATAATACACCTAATGAATTCGTCCGAGTCCTTTGAACATCTTACCACCGCTTAGGACATCTTACGACTCTGTATGCACATTAGCACCATGTAAAGCATGTTAGTACAACTTAGGACGCCTTAAAACTCCTAAGAACACCTTACAACACCTTACGAAACCTTAAAACTCCATAATAAACATAATGAATTCCTCGGAGTCATTTAAACATCGCACGACAACTTAGAATATCTTAGGCTCTGTATGCCACATTATCAACTTTAAAATCGTGTTGGTATAATGTACAACACCTCACAGCTCCTAACAACACCTTAAAGTACCGTACGTAAACTTAAAACTCCATAATACACCTAATGAATTCGTCCGAGTCCTTTGAACATCGTACCACCGCTGAGGACATCTTACGACTCTGGATGCACATTAGCACCATGTAAAGCATGTTAGTACAACTTAGGACGCCTTAAAACTCCTAAGAACACCTTACAACACCTTACGAAACCTTAAAACTCCATAATAAACCTAATGAATTCCTCGGAGTCATTTAAACATCGCACGACAACTTAGAATATCTTAGGCTCTGTATGCCACATTATCAACTTTAAAATCGTGTTGGTATAATGTACAACACCTCACAGCTCCTAACAACACCTTAAAGTACCGTACGTAAACTTAAAACTCCATAATACACCTAATGAATTCGTCCGAGTCGTTTGAACATCGTACCACAATTTAAGACATCTTACGACCCTGTATGCCATACTAACCACTTGAAAAGCACGTTAGTATAACTTAAGACACCTTAAAACTCCTAAGAACACCTTAAAACACCGTACGAAAACTTAAAACTCCATAATAAACCTAATGAATTCCTCGGAGTCATTTAAACATCGTACGACAACTTAGAATATCTTACGGCTCTGTATGCCACATTATCAACTTTAAAATCGTGTTGGTATAATGTACAACACCTCACAGCTCCTAACAACACCTTAAAGTACCGTACGTAAACTTAAAACTCCATAATACACCTAATGAATTCGTCCGAGTCCTTTGAACGTCGTACGACAACTTAGGACAACTTACGACTCTGTATGCATATTAGCACCATGTAAAGCACATTAGCAACTTTAAAATCGTGTTGATATAATGTACAACACCTCACAGCTCCTAACAACACCTTAAAGTACCGTACGTAAACTTAAAACTCCATAATACACCTAATGAATTCGTCCGAGTCCTTTGAACATCGTACCACGGCTTAGGACATCTTACGACTCTGTATGCACAATAGCACCATGTAAAGCATGTTAGTACAACTTAGGACGCCTTAAAACTTCTAAGAACACCTTTCAACACCGTACGAAACCTTAAAACTCAATAATAAACCTAATGAATTCCTCGGAGTCATTTAAACATCGTACGACAACTTAGAATATCTTACGGCTCTGTATGCCACATTAGCAACTTTAAAATCATGTTGGTATAATGTACAACACCTCACAGCTCCTAACAACACCTTAAAGTACCGTACGTAAACTTAAAACTCCATAATACACCTAATGAATTCGTCCGAGTCCTTTGAACATCGTACGACAACTTAGGACAACTTACGACTCTGTATGCATATTAGCACCATGTAAAGCACATTAGCAACTTTAAAATCGTGTTGATATAATGTACAACACCTCACAGCTCCTAACAACACCTTAAAGTACCGTACGTAAACTTAAAACTCCATAATACACCTAATGAATTCGTCCGAGTCCTTTGAACATCGTACCACGGCTTAGGACATCTTACGACTCTGTATGCACAATAGCACCATGTAAAGCATGTTAGTACAACTTAGGACGCCTTAAAACTTCTAAGAACACCTTTCAACACCGTACGAAACCTTAAAACTCAATAATAAACCTAATGAATTCCTCGGAGTCATTTAAACATCGTACGACAACTTAGAATATCTTACGGCTCTGTATGCCACATTAGCAACTTTAAAATCATGTTGGTATAATGTACAACACCTCACAGCTCCTAACAACACCTTAAAGTACCGTACGTAAACTTAAAACTCCATAATACACCTAATGAATTCGTCCGAGTCCTTTGAACATCTTACCACCGCTTAGGACATCTTACGACTCTGTATGCACATTAGCACCATGTAAAGCATGTTAGTACAACTTAGGACGCCTTAAAACTCCTAAGAACACCTTACAACACCGTACGAAACCTTAAAACTCCATAATAAACCTAATGAATTCCTCGGAGTCATTTAAACATCGTACGACAACTTAGAATATCTTACGGCTCTGTAT
This sequence comes from Tagetes erecta, assembly GCA_030867185.1. Lineage (NCBI taxonomy): Eukaryota > Viridiplantae > Streptophyta > Magnoliopsida > Asterales > Asteraceae > Tagetes > Tagetes erecta. The sequence goes on from CM061497.1 coordinate 13,002,037, forward strand.
GCTACATTATCAACTTTAAAATCATGTTGGTATAATGTACAACACCTCACAGCTCCTAACAACACCTTAAAGTACCGTACGTAAACTTAAAACTCCATAATACACCTAATGAATTCGTCCGAGTCCTTTGAACATCGTACCACCGCTAGGACATCTTATGACTCTGTATGCACATTAGCACCATGTAAAGCATGTTAGTACAACTTAGGACGCCTTAAAACTCCTAAGAACACCTTACAACACCTTACGAAACCTTAAAACTCCATAATAAACATAATGAATTCCTCGGAGTCATTTAAACATCGAACGACAACTTAGAATATCTTAGGCTCTGTATGCCACATTATCAACTTTAAAATCGTGTTGGTATAATGTACAACACCTCACAGCTCCTAACAACACCTTAAAGTACCGTACGTAAACTTAAAACTCCATAATACACCTAATGAATTCGTCCGAGTCCTTTGAACATCGTACCACCGCTGAGGACATCTTACGACTCTGTATGCACATTAGCACCATGTAAAGCATGTTAGTACAACTTAGGACGCCTTAAAACTCCTAAGAACACCTTACAACACCTTACGAAACCTTAAAACTCCATAATAAACCTAATGAATTCCTCGGAGTCATTTAAACATCGCACGACAACTTAGAATATCTTAGGCTCTGTATGCCACATTATCAACTTTAAAATCGTGTTGGTATAATGTACAACACCTCACAGCTCCTAACAACACCTTAAAGTACCGTACGTAAACTTAAAACTCCATAATACACCTAATGAATTCGTCCGAGTCCTTTGAACATCGTACCACAATTTAAGACATCTTACGACCCTGTATGCCATATTAACCACTTGAAAAGCACGTTAGTATAACTTAAGACACCTTAAAACTCCTAAGAACACCTTAAAACACCGTACGAAAACTTAAAACTCCATAATAAACCTAATGAATTCCTCGGAGTCATTTAAACATCGTACGACAACTTAGAATATCTTACGGCTCTGTATGCCACATTATCAACTTTAAAATCGTGTTGGTATAATGTACAACACCTCACAGCTCCTAACAACACCTTAAAGTACCGTACGTAAACTTAAAACTCCATAATACACCTAATGAATTCGTCCGAGTCCTTTGAACGTCGTACGACAGCTTAGGACATCTTACGACTCTGTATGCACATTAGCACCATGTAAAGCATGTTAGTACAACTTAGGACGCCTTAAAACACCTAAGAACACCTTACAACACCGTATGAAACCTTAAAACTCCATAAAAAACCTAATGAATTCCTCGGAGTCATTTAAACATCGTACGACAACTTAGAATATCTTACGGCTCTGTATGCCACATTAGCAACTTTAAAATCATGTTGGTATAATGTACAACACCTCACAGCTCCTAACAACACCTTAAAGTACCGTACGTAAACTTAAAACTCCATAATACACCTAATGAATTAGTCCGAGTCCTTTGAACATCTTACCACCGCTTAGGACATCTTACGACTCTGTATGCACATTAGCACCATGTAAAGCATGTTAGTACAACTTAGGACGCCTTAAAACACCTAAGAATACCTTACAACACCGTACGAAACCTTAAAACTCCCTAATAAACCTAATGAATTCCTCGGAGTCATTTAAACATCGTACGACAACTTAAAATATCTTACGACTCTGTATGCCACATTAGTAACATTAAAATCGTGTTGGTATAATGTACAACACCTCACAGCTCCTAACAACACCTTAAAGTACCGTACGTAAACTTAAAACTCCAAAATAAACCTAATGAATTCGTCCGAGTCCTTTGAACATCGTACGACAACTTAGGACAACTTACGACTCTGTATGCATATTAGCACCATGTAAAGCACATTAGCAACTTTAAAATCGTGTTGATATAATGTACAACACCTCACAGCTCCTAACAACACCTTAAAGTACCGTACGTAAACTTAAAACTCCATAATACACCTAATGAATTCGTCCGAGTCCTTTGAACATCGTACCACGGCTTAGGACATTTTACGACTCTGTATGCACAATAGCACCATGTAAAGCATGTTAGTACAACTTAGGACGCCTTAAAACTCCTAAGAACACCTTTCAACACCGTACGAAACCTTAAAACTCCATAATAAACCTAATGAATTCCTCGGAGTCATTTAAACATCGTACGACAACTTAGAATATCTTACGGCTCTGTATGCCACATTAGCAACTTTAAAATCATGATGGTATAATGTACAACACCTCACAGCTCCTAACAAGACCTTAAAGTACCGTACGTAAACTTAAAACTCCATAATACACCTAATGAATTCGTCCGAGTCCTTTGAACATCTTACCACCGCTTAGGACATCTTACGACTCTGTATGCACATTAGCACCATGTAAAGCATGTTAGTACAACTTAGGACGCCTTAAAACTCCTAAGAACACCTTACAACACCGTACGAAACCTTAAAACTCCATAATAAACCTAATGAATTCCTCGGAGTCATTTAAACATCGTACGACAACTTAGAATATCTTACGGCTCTGTATGCCACATTATCAACTTTAAAATCATGTTGGTATAATGTACAACACCTCACAGCTCCTAACAACACCTTAAAGTACCGTACGTAAACTTAAAACTCCATAATACACCTAATGAATTCGTCCGAGTCCTTTGAACATCGTACCACCGCTTAGGACATCTTATGACTCTGTATGCACATTAGCACCATGTAAAGCATGTTAGTACAACTTAGGACGCCTTAAAACTCCTAAGAACACCTTACAACACCTTACGAAACCTTAAAACTCCATAATAAACATAATGAATTCCTCGGAGTCATTTAAACATCGCACGACAACTTAGAATATCTTAGGCTCTGTATGCCACATTATCAACTTTAAAATCGTGTTGGTATAATGTACAACACCTCACAGCTCCTAACAACACCTTAAAGTACCGTACGTAAACTTAAAACTCCATAATACACCTAATGAATTCGTCCGAGTCCTTTGAACATCGTACCACCGCTGAGGACATCTTACGACTCTGGATGCACATTAGCACCATGTAAAGCATGTTAGTACAACTTAGGACGCCTTAAAACTCCTAAGAACACCTTACAACACCGTACGAAACCTTAAAACTCCATAATAAACCTAATGAATTCCTCGGAGTCATTTAAACATCGTACGACAACTTAGAATATCTTACGGCTCTGTATGCCACATTATCAACTTTAAAATCATGTTGGTATAATGTATCACACCTCACAGCTCCTAACAACACCTTAAAGTACCGTACGTAAACTTAAAACTCCATAATACACCTAATGAATTCGTCCGAGTCCTTTGAACATCGTACCACCGCTTAGGACATCTTATGACTCTGTATGCACATTAGCACCATGTAAAGCATGTTAGTACAACTTAGGACGCCTTAAAACTCCTAAGAACACCTTAAAACACCGTACGAAACCTTAAAACTCCATAATAAACATAATGAATTCCTCGGAGTCATTTAAACATCGCACGACAACTTAGAATATCTTAGGCTCTGTATGCCACATTATCAACTTTAAAATCGTGTTGGTATAATGTACAACACCTCACAGCTCCTAACAACACCTTAAAGTACCGTACGTAAACTTAAAACTCCATAATACACCTAATGAATTCGTCCGAGTCCTTTGAACATCGTACCACCGCTGAGGACATCTTACGACTCTGGATGCACATTAGCACCATGTAAAGCATGTTAGTACAACTTAGGACGCCTTAAAACTCCTAAGAACACCTTACAACACCTTACGAAACCTTAAAACTCCATAATAAACCTAATGAATTCCTCGGAGTCATTTAAACATCGCACGACAACTTAGAATATCTTAGGCTCTGTATGCCACATTATCAACTTTAAAATCGTGTTGGTATAATGTACAACACCTCACAGCTCCTAACAACACCTTAAAGTACCGTACGTAAACTTAAAACTCCATAATACACCTAATGAATTCGTCCGAGTCCTTTGAACATCGTACCACAATTTAAGACATCTTACGACCCTGTATGCCATATTAACCACTTGAAAAGCACGTTAGTATAACTTAAGACACCTTAAAACTCCTAAGAACACCTTAAAACACCGTACGAAAACTTAAAACTCCATAATAAACCTAATGAATTCCTCGGAGTTATTTAAACATCGTACGACAACTTAGAATATCTTACGGCTCTGTATATGCCACATTATCAACTTTAAAATCGTGTTGGTATAATGTACAACACCTCACAGCTCCTAACAACACCTTAAAGTACCGTACGTAAACTTAAAACTCCATAATACACCTAATGAATTCGTCCGAGTCCTTTGAACGTCGTACGACAGCTTAGGACATCTTACGACTCTGTATGCACATTAGCACCATGTAAAGCATGTTAGTACAACTTAGGACGCCTTAAAACACCTAAGAACACCTTACAACACCGTATGAAACCTTAAAACTCCATAAAAAACCTAATGAATTCCTCGGAGTCATTTAAACATCGTACGACAACTTAGAATATCTTACGGCTCTGTATGCCACATTAGCAACTTTAAAATCATGTTGGTATAATGTACAACACCTCACAGCTCCTAACAACACCTTAAAGTACCGTACGTAAACTTAAAACTCCATAATACACCTAATGAATTAGTCCGAGTCCTTTGAACATCTTACCACCGCTTAGGACATCTTACGACTCTGTATGCACATTAGCACCATGTAAAGCATGTTAGTACAACTTAGGACGCCTTAAAACACCTAAGAATACCTTACAACACCGTACGAAACCTTAAAACTCTCTAATAAACCTAATGAATTCCTCGGAGTCATTTAAACATCGTACGACAACTTAAAATATCTTACGACTCTGTATGCCACATTAGTAACATTAAAATCGTGTTGGTATAATGTACAACACCTCACAGCTCCTAACAACACCTTAAAGTACCGTACGTAAACTTAAAACTCCAAAATAAACCTAATGAATTCGTCCGAGTCCTTTGAACATCGTACGACAACTTAGGACAACTTACGACTCTGTATGCATATTAGCACCATGTAAAGCACATTAGCAACTTTAAAATCGTGTTGATATAATGTACAACACCTCACAGCTCCTAACAACACCTTAAAGTACCGTACGTAAACTTAAAACTCCATAATACACCTAATGAATTCGTCCGAGTCCTTTGAACATCGTACCACGGCTTAGGACATTTTACGACTCTGTATGCACAATAGCACCATGTAAAGCATGTTAGTACAACTTAGGACGCCTTAAAACTCCTAAGAACACCTTTCAACACCGTACGAAACCTTAAAACTCCATAATAAACCTAATGAATTCCTCGGAGTCATTTAAACATCGTACGACAACTTAGAATATCTTACGGCTCTGTATGCCACATTAGCAACTTTAAAATCATGATGGTATAATGTACAACACCTCACAGCTCCTAACAAGACCTTAAAGTACCGTACGTAAACTTAAAACTCCATAATACACCTAATGAATTCGTCCGAGTCCTTTGAACATCTTACCACCGCTTAGGACATCTTACGACTCTGTATGCACATTAGCACCATGTAAAGCATGTTAGTACAACTTAGGACGCCTTAAAACTCCTAAGAACACCTTACAACACCGTACGAAACCTTAAAACTCCATAATAAACCTAATGAATTCCTCGGAGTCATTTAAACATCGTACGACAACTTAGAATATCTTACGGCTCTGTATGCCACATTATCAACTTTAAAATCATGTTGGTATAATGTACAACACCTCACAGCTCCTAACAACACCTTAAAGTACCGTACGTAAACTTAAAACTCCATAATACACCTAATGAATTCGTCCGAGTCCTTTGAACATCGTACCACCGCTTAGGACATCTTATGACTCTGTATGCACATTAGCACCATGTAAAGCATGTTAGTACAACTTAGGACGCCTTAAAACTCCTAAGAACACCTTACAACACCTTACGAAACCTTAAAACTCCATAATAAACATAATGAATTCCTCGGAGTCATTTAAACATCGCACGACAACTTAGAATATCTTAGGCTCTGTATGCCACATTATCAACTTTAAAATCGTGTTGGTATAATGTACAACACCTCACAGCTCCTAACAACACCTTAAAGTACCGTACGTAAACTTAAAACTCCATAATACACCTAATGAATTCGTCCGAGTCCTTTGAACATCGTACCACCGCTGAGGACATCTTACGACTCTGGATGCACATTAGCACCATGTAAAGCATGTTAGTACAACTTAGGACGCCTTAAAACTCCTAAGAACACCTTACAACACCGTACGAAACCTTAAAACTCCATAATAAACCTAATGAATTCCTCGGAGTCATTTAAACATCGTACGACAACTTAGAATATCTTACGGCTCTGTATGCCACATTATCAACTTTAAAATCATGTTGGTATAATGTATCACACCTCACAGCTCCTAACAACACCTTAAAGTACCGTACGTAAACTTAAAACTCCATAATACACCTAATGAATTCGTCCGAGTCCTTTGAACATCGTACCACCGCTTAGGACATCTTATGACTCTGTATGCACATTAGCACCATGTAAAGCATGTTAGTACAACTTAGGACGCCTTAAAACTCCTAAGAACACCTTAAAACACCGTACGAAACCTTAAAACTCCATAATAAACATAATGAATTCCTCGGAGTCATTTAAACATCGCACGACAACTTAGAATATCTTAGGCTCTGTATGCCACATTATCAACTTTAAAATCGTGTTGGTATAATGTACAACACCTCACAGCTCCTAACAACACCTTAAAGTACCGTACGTAAACTTAAAACTCCATAATACACCTAATGAATTCGTCCGAGTCCTTTGAACATCGTACCACCGCTGAGGACATCTTACGACTCTGGATGCACATTAGCACCATGTAAAGCATGTTAGTACAACTTAGGACGCCTTAAAACTCCTAAGAACACCTTACAACACCTTACGAAACCTTAAAACTCCATAATAAACCTAATGAATTCCTCGGAGTCATTTAAACATCGCACGACAACTTAGAATATCTTAGGCTCTGTATGCCACATTATCAACTTTAAAATCGTGTTGGTATAATGTACAACACCTCACAGCTCCTAACAACACCTTAAAGTACCGTACGTAAACTTAAAACTCCATAATACACCTAATGAATTCGTCCGAGTCCTTTGAACATCGTACCACAATTTAAGACATCTTACGACCCTGTATGCCATATTAACCACTTGAAAAGCACGTTAGTATAACTTAAGACACCTTAAAACTCCTAAGAACACCTTAAAACACCGTACGAAAACTTAAAACTCCATAATAAACCTAATGAATTCCTCGGAGTTATTTAAACATCGTACGACAACTTAGAATATCTTACGGCTCTGTATGCCACATTATCAACTTTAAAATCGTGTTGGTATAATGTACAACACCTCACAGCTCCTAACAACACCTTAAAGTACCGTACGTAAACTTAAAACTCCATAATACACCTAATGAATTCGTCCGAGTCCTTTGAACGTCGTACGACAGCTTAGGACATCTTACGACTCTGTATGCACATTAGCACCATGTAAAGCATGTTAGTACAACTTAGGACGCCTTAAAACACCTAAGAACACCTTACAACACCGTATGAAACCTTAAAACTCCATAAAAAACCTAATGAATTCCTCGGAGTCATTTAAACATCGTACGACAACTTAGAATATCTTACGGCTCTGTATGCCACATTAGCAACTTTAAAATCATGTTGGTATAATGTACAACACCTCACAGCTCCTAACAACACCTTAAAGTACCGTACGTAAACTTAAAACTCCATAATACACCTAATGAATTCGTCCGAGTCCTTTGAACATCTTACCACCGCTTAGGACATCTTACGACTCTGTATGCACATTAGCACCATGTAAAGCATGTTAGTACAACTTAGGACGCCTTAAAACACCTAAGAATACCTTACAACACCGTACGAAACCTTAAAACTCCCTAATAAACCTAATGAATTCCTCGGAGTCATTTAAACATCGTACGACAACTTAAAATATCTTACGACTCTGTATGCCACATTAGTAACATTAAAATCGTGTTGGTATAATGTACAACACCTCACAGCTCCTAACAACACCTTAAAGTACCGTACGTAAACTTAAAACTCCAAAATAAACCTAATGAATTCGTCCGAGTCCTTTGAACATCGTACGACAACTTAGGACAACTTACGACTCTGTATGCATATTAGCACCATGTAAAGCACATTAGCAACTTTAAAATCGTGTTGATATAATGTACAACACCTCACAGCTCCTAACAACACCTTAAAGTACCGTACGTAAACTTAAAACTCCATAATACACCTAATGAATTCGTCCGAGTCCTTTGAACATCGTACCACGGCTTAGGACATTTTACGACTCTGTATGCACAATAGCACCATGTAAAGCATGTTAGTACAACTTAGGACGCCTTAAAACTCCTAAGAACACCTTTCAACACCGTACGAAACCTTAAAAATCCATAATAAACCTAATGAATTCCTCGAAGTCATTTAAACATCGTACGACAACTTAGAATATCTTACGGCTCTGTATGCCACATTAGCAACTTTAAAATCATGATGGTATAATGTACAACACCTCACAGCTCCTAACAAGACCTTAAAGTACCGTACGTAAACTTAAAACTCCATAATACACCTAATGAATTCGTCCGAGTCCTTTGAACATCTTACCACCGCTTAGGACATCTTACGACTCTGTATGCACATTAGCACCATGTAAAGCATGTTAGTACAACTTAGGACGCCTTAAAACTCCTAAGAACACCTTACAACACCGTACGAAACCTTAAAACTCCCTAATAAACCTAATGAATTCCTCGGAGTCATTTAAACATCGTACGACAACTTAAAATATCTTACGACTCTGTATGCCACATTAGTAACATTAAAATCGTGTTGGTATAATGTACAACACCTCACAGCTCCTAACAACACCTTAAAGTACCGTACGTAAACTTAAAACTCCAAAATAAACCTAATGAATTCGTCCGAGTCCTTTGAACATCGTACGACAACTTAGGACAACTTACGACTCTGTATGCATATTAGCACCATGTAAAGCACATTAGCAACTTTAAAATCGTGTTGATATAATGTACAACACCTCACAGCTCCTAACAACACCTTAAAGTACCGTACGTAAACTTAAAACTCCATAATACACCTAATGAATTCGTCCGAGTCCTTTGAACATCGTACCACGGCTTAGGACATTTTACGACTCTGTATGCACAATAGCACCATGTAAAGCATGTAAGTACAACTTAGGACGCCTTAAAACTCCTAAGAACACCTTTCAACACCGTACGAAACCTTAAAACTCCATAATAAACCTAATGAATTCCTCGGAGTCATTTAAACATCGTACGACAACTTAGAATATCTTACGGCTCTGTATGCCACATTAGCAACTTTAAAATCATGATGGTATAATGTACAACACCTCACAGCTCCTAACAAGACCTTAAAGTACCGTACGTAAACTTAAAACTCCATAATACACCTAATGAATTCGTCCGAGTCCTTTGAACATCTTACCACCGCTTAGGACATCTTACGACTCTGTATGCACATTAGCACCATGTAAAGCATGTTAGTACAACTTAGGACGCCTTAAAACTCCTAAGAACACCTTACAACACCGTACGAAACCTTAAAACTCCATAATAAACCTAATGAATTCCTCGGAGTCATTTAAACATCGTACGACAACTTAGAATATCTTACGGCTCTGTATGCCACATTATCAACTTTAAAATCATGTTGGTATAATGTACAACACCTCACAGCTCCTAACAACACCTTAAAGTACCGTACGTAAACTTAAAACTCCATAATACACCTAATGAATTCGTCCGAGTCCTTTGAACATCGTACCACCGCTTAGGACATCTTATGACTCTGTATGCACATTAGCACCATGTAAAGCATGTTAGTACAACTTAGGACGCCTTAAAACTCCTAAGAACACCTTACAACACCTTACGAAACCTTAAAACTCCATAATAAACCTAATGAATTCCTCGGAGTCATTTAAACATCGCACGACAACTTAGAATATCTTAGGCTCTGTATGCCACATTATCAACTTTAAAATCGTGTTGGTATAATGTACAACACCTCACAGCTCCTAACAACACCTTAAAGTACCGTACGTAAACTTAAAACTCCATAATACACCTAATGAATTCGTCCGAGTCCTTTGAACATCGTACCGCAATTTAAGACATCTTACGACTCTGTATGCACATTAGCACCATGTAAAGCATGTTAGTACAACTTAGGACGCCTTAAAACTCCTAAGAACACCTTACAACACCTTACGAAACCTTAAAACTCCATAATAAACCTAATGAATTCCTCGGAGTCATTTAAACATTGCACGACAACTTAGAATATCTTAGGCTCTGTATGCCACATTATCAACTTTAAAATCGTGTTGGTATAATGTACAACACCTCACAGCTCCTAACAATACCTTAAAGTACCGTACGTAAACTTAAAACTCCATAATACACCTAATGAATTCGTCCGAGTCGTTTGAACATCGTACCACAATTTAAGACATCTTACGACCCTGTATGCCATATTAACCACTTGAAAAGCACGTTAGTATAACTTAAGACACCTTAAAACTCCTAAGAACACCTTACAACACCGTACGAAAACTTAAAACTCCATAATAAACCTAATGAATTCCTCGGAGTCATTTAAACATCGTACGACAACTTAGAATATCTTACGGCTCTGTATGCCACATTATCAACTTTAAAATCGTGTTGGTATAATGTACAACACCTCACAGCTCCTAACAACACTAAGTACCGTACGTAAACTTAAAACTCCATAATACACCTAATGAATTCGTCCGAGTCCTTTGAACGTCGTACGACAGCTTAGGACATCTTACGACTCTGTATGCACATTAGCATCATGTAAAGCATGTTAGTACAACTTAGGACGCCTTAAAACACCTAAGAACACCTTACAACACCGTATGAAACCTTAAAACTCCATAATAAACCTAATGAATTCCTCGGAGTCATTTAAACATCGTACGACAACTTAGAATATCTTACGGCTCTGTATGCCACATTAGCAACTTTAAAATCATGTTGGTATAATGTACAACACCTCACAGCTCCTAACAACACCTTAAAGTACCGTACGTAAACTTAAAACTCCATAATACACCTAATGAATTCGTCCGAGTCCTTTGAACATCTTACCACCGCTTAGGACATCTTACGACTCTGTATGCACATTAGCACCATGTAAAGGATGTTAGTACAACTTAGGACGCCTTAAAACACCTAAGAAAACCTTACAACACCGTACGAAACCTTAAAACTCCCTAATAAACCTAATGAATTCCTCGGAGTCATTTAAACATCGTACGACAACTTAAAATATCTTACGACTCTGTATGCCACATTAGTAACATTAAAATCGTGTTGGTATAATGTACAACACCTCACAGCTCCTAACAACACCTTAAAGTACCGTACGTAAACTTAAAACTCCATAATACACCTAATGAATTCGTCCGAGTCCTTTGAACATCGTACCACCGCTGAGGACATCTTACGACTCTGTATGCACATTAGCACCATGTAAAGCATGTTAGTACAACTTAGGACGCCTTAAAACTCCTAAGAACACCTTACAACACCTTACGAAACCTTAAAACTCCATAATAAACCTAATGAATTCCTCGGAGTCATTTAAACATTGCACGACAACTTAGAATATCTTAGGCTCTGTATGCCACATTATCAACTTTAAAATCGTGTTGGTATAATGTACAACACCTCACAGCTCCTAACAATACCTTAAAGTACCGTACGTAAACTTAAAACTCCATAATACACCTAATGAATTCGTCCGAGTCGTTTGAACATCGTACCACAATTTAAGACATCTTACGACCCTGTATACCATATTAACCACTTGAAAAGCACGTTAGTATAACTTAAGACACCTTAAAACTCCTAAGAACACCTTACAACACCTTACGAAACCTTAAAACTCCATAATAAACCTAATGAATTCCTCGGAGTCATTTAAACATCGCACGACAACTTAGAATATCTTAGGCTCTGTATGCCACATTATCAACTTTAAAATCATGTTGGTATAATGTACAACACCTCACAGCTCCTAACAACACCTTAAAGTACCGTACGTAAACTTAAAACTCCATAATACACCTAATGAATTCGTCCGAGTCCTTTGAACATCGTACGACAACTTAGGACAACTTACGACTCTGTATGCATATTAGCACCATGTAAAGCACATTAGCAACTTTAAAATCGTGTTGATATAATGTACAACACCTCACAGCTCCTAACAACACCTTAAAGTACCGTACGTAAACTTAAAACTCCATAATACACCTAATGAATTCGTCCGAGTCCTTTGAACATCTTACCACCGCTTAGGACATCTTACGACTCTGTATGCACATTAGCACCATGTAAAGCATGTTAGTACAACTTAGGACGCCTTAAAACACCTAAGAATACCTTACAACACCGTACGAAACCTTAAAACTCCCTAATAAACCTAATGAATTCCTCGGAGTCATTTAAACATCGTACGACAACTTAAAATATCTTACGACTCTGTATGCCCACATTAGTAACATTAAAATCGTGTTGGTATAATGTACAACACCTCACAGCTCCAAACAACACCTTAAAGTACCGTACGTAAACTTAAAACTCCAAAATACACCTAATGAATTCGTCCGAGTCCTTTGAACATCGTACGACAACTTAGGACAACTTACGACTCTGTATGCATATTAGCACCATGTAAAGCACATTAGCAACTTTAAAATCGTGTTGATATAATGTACAACACCTCACAGCTCCTAACAACACCTTAAAGTACCGTACGTAAACTTAAAACTCCATAATACACCTAATGAATTCGTCCGAGTCCTTTGAACATCGTACCACGGCTTAGGACATCTTACGACTCTGTATGCACAATAGCACCATGTAAAGCATGTTAGTACAACTTAGGACGCCTTAAAACTTCTAAGAACACCTTTCAACACCGTACGAAACCTTAAAACTCAATAATAAACCTAATGAATTCCTCGGAGTCATTTAAACATCGTACGACAACTTAGAATATCTTACGGCTCTGTATGCCACATTAGCAACTTTAAAATCATGTTGGTATAATGTAAAACACCTCACAGCTCCTAACAACACCTTAAAGTACCGTACGTAAACTTAAAACTCCATAATACACCTAATGAATTCGTCCGAGTCCTTTGAACATCTTACCACCGCTTAGGACATCTTACGACTCTGTATGCACATTAGCACCATGTAAAGCATGTTAGTACAACTTAGGACGCCTTAAAACTCCTAAGAACACCTTACAACACCGTACGAAACCTTAAAACTCCATAATAAACCTAATGAATTCCTCGGAGTCATTTAAACATCGTACGACAACTTAGAATATCTTACGGCTCTGTATGCCACATTAGCAACCTAATGAATTGGTTCATGAATCTTGATTCTTGATTCTTGATTCTTGATTCTTGATTCTTGTTTCTTGAATCTTGATTCTTGATTCTTGTTTCTTGAATCTTGATTCTTGATTCTTGATTCTTGTTTCTTGAATCTTGATTCTTGCTTCTTGGTTCTTAAATCTTGGTTTGGTTATTTAATTCGTTTTTCTTGATCTTTGGCCGTTTTTTCTTGGGTTTGTACGATCAGATTCGTTTCTGATTATAAAAACGAGTATGGAGGGTGGTAATTTGGCTAGTAAGGTTCTAAAGATCGATGGCAATCCACGTTGTAATTTGTTGAAGAAGGAAAAGGCGACTAGGGTTTCCTCCTTAAACCCTAATCCGCCTCATGGGGTTGACACGGCTAAGAAGAATGATGCAACAAGTCATACGACTGATTCATCTCACAAGAATGATTCAGCTCATTCGACTATGTCATCTAATGTTCATACGGCTGATGCATCTGATAGTTCTCATGCTCATGCGACTAATGTGAATGATGCGCCGGGTAAGTCTGGTTTGAATACAACGTATGCTGCTATTGTTCAACCAAAGTCTGACTTACCTGCAACGCCAGTTAATTTTCGTTATATGGTGAATGAGGAGAAGAAACAAGGTTTTGATGTTGTGTTACCCAAAGAGACTGTGCGTATGATGTGTAATAAGCTTGAATTTACTTTGTATGGCTACTTTTTGGGGGATAGGCTAGCGTATCCAGTGGTTGAATACTTTGCTAAAACTCATTGGAAAAAATTTGGCTTGCAAAAGGCAATGATGAATGCAAATGGTTTTTTCTTCTTTAAGTTTAATGATAGGAAGGGGATGATGGATGTGATTGAAGCAGGTCCTTGGATAATTCGTAATAAACCAATTATTCTGAATGTCTGGTCCCCTAACACAAAGCTACACAAGGATGATCTCAAGAATGTGTCTGTTTGGGTAAAATTACATGATATTCCGTTGGTAGCTTATTCTGATGTTGGTTTGAGTCTTTTGGTCTCGCAAATTGGAACTCCGAAGTTGTTGGATTCATTCACAAGCTCCATGTGTGCAAATACGTGGGGTAGAAGTAGTTTTGCAAGAGCTTTGGTTGAGATCTCGGCGGATGCGGGGTTTAAGGAGGAGATATCTATTGCTATTCCGGAATTAGAGGGGGATGAGTTTGGAGCAGCAAATGTGAAGGTTGAGTATGATTGGAAGCCTCCAAGATGTGGTCATTGTTGTGTTTTTGGCCATAATGATGCTGAATGCCCTAAGACGACTAAGCATGAGCAGAAAACAAAGGCTAGAGAGGAGGATGATGGTTTTAAGGAAGTAAAGGATAAGAAGGCTGCAAAAAGATTTGGGGTTGCTTTAAAAAAACCCCAATTTGAGTATCGTCCAGTTAATAAAAAAGGGAAGGAAGTGCAAAATGTTAAAAAGCAGGTGACCAGGATGGATACTATGGAGACTAAAGGTGGTTCAAATATGGGTAAATCTGATCTAACTACATCAAACCCTTTTGAGGCGTTATCTGTGGAGAAAATAGCAGAAATTGACACAGACAAGGTGAAAGGGAAAAGGGATAATGAAATCTCTAGGTTGGACTCGGATTCGGAAGTGGATGAGGTTCTAGAGGTGGATAATGGGACGGCAAGATTTATGATGAACATGGCCATGGCGCTAGAATCTCCCGCGTCTACTAAAAGGGCAGGTACCCCTTCTACATCGGGTGTTAATGGTTTGTCTGATATTCTGGATTACTAGGGACTTGATCTGCTGGCAAAATTGTTTGTGGTGTCTTTGTGGTGGAACCTACACTTTTGATGACGGCGGCTGATGGAATGGTTTTTAGTTAGATTTTTTATGTCATTAATATGTGGTAGGCTAGTTTGTATGGTTTGTCTTGGTTTTTTGTTGGTTTTGTTTTTATGTTCACATATGTGGGGTCTGTCCCGTATATGAACTAGTGTGGAACGCTTCCTCACTACTTGTACTTCATTGACGGTTGTCTTTATAATAGAATCACCGGGGTAACCCTTTACCCAAAAAATCATGATGGTATAATGTACAACACCTCACAGCTCCTAACAAGACCTTAAAGTACCGTACGTAAACTTAAAACTCCATAATACACCTAATGAATTCGTCCGAGTCCTTTGAACATCTTACCACCGCTTAGGACATCTTACGACTCTGTATGCACATTAGCACCATGTAAAGCATGTTAGTACAACTTAGGACGCCTTAAAACTCCTAAGAACACCTTACAACACCGTACGAAACCTTAAAACTCCATAATAAACCTAATGAATTCCTCGGAGTCATTTAAACATCGTACGACAACTTAGAATATCTTACGGCTCTGTATGCCACATTATCAACTTTAAAATCATGTTGGTATAATGTACAACACCTCACAGCTCCTAACAACACCTTAAAGTACCGTACGTAAACTTAAAACTCCATAATACACCTAATGAATTCGTCCGAGTCCTTTGAACATCGTACCACCGCTTAGGACATCTTATGACTCTGTATGCACATTAGCACCATGTAAAGCATGTTAGTACAACTTCGGACGCCTTAAAACTCCTAAGAACACCTTACAACACCTTACGAAACCTTAAAACTCCATAATAAACCTAATGAATTCCTCGGAGTCGTTTAAACATCGCACGACAACTTAGAATATCTTAGGCTCTGTATGCCACATTATCAACTTTAAAATCGTGTTGGTATAATGTACAACACCTCACAGCTCCTAACAACACCTTAAAGTACCGTACGTAAACTTAAAACTCCATAATACACCTAATGAATTCGTCCGAGTCCTTTGAACATCGTACCGCAATTTAAGACATCTTACGACCCTGTATGCCATATTAACCACTTGAAAAGCACGTTAGTATAACTTAAGACACCTTAAAACTCCTAAGAACACCTTACAACACCGTACGAAAACTTAAAACTCCATAATAAACCTAATGAATTCCTCGGAGTCATTTAAACATCGTACGACAACTTAGAATATCTTACGGCTCTGTATGCCACATTATCAACTTTAAAATCGTGTTGGTATAATGTACAACACCTCACAGCTCCTAACAACACCTTAAAGTACCGTACGTAAACTTAAAACTCCATAATACACCTAATGAATTCGTCCGAGTCCTTTGAACGTCGTACGACAGCTTAGGTCATCTTACGACTCTGTATGCACATTAGCACCATGTAAAGCATGTTAGTACAACTTAGGACGCCTTAAAACACCTAAGAACACCTTACAACACCGTATGAAACCTTAAAACTCCATAATAAACCTAATGAATTCCTCGGAGTCATTTAAACATCGTACGACAACTTAGAATATCTTACGGCTCTGTATGCCACATTAGCAACTTTAAAATCATGTTGGTATAATGTACAACACCTCACAGCTCCTAACAACACCTTAAAGTACCGTACGTAAACTTAAAACTCCATAATACACCTAATGAATTCGTCCGAGTCCTTTGAACATCTTACCATCGCTTAGGACATCTTACGACTCTGTATGCACATTAGCACCATGTAAAGCATGTTAGTACAACTTAGGACGCCTTAAAACACCTAAGAATACCTTACAACACCGTACGAAACCTTAAAACTCCCTAATAAACCTAATGAATTCCTCGGAGTCATTTAAACATCGTACGACAACTTAGAATATCTTACGGCTCTGTATGCGACATTATCAACTTTAAAATCATGTTGGTATAATGTACAACACCTCACAGCTCCTAACAACACCTTAAAGTACCGTACGTAAACTTAAAACTCCATAATACACCTAATGAATTCGTCCGAGTCCTTTGAACATCGTACCACCGCTTAGGACATCTTATGACTCTGTATGCACATTAGCACCATGTAAAGCATGTTAGTACAACTTAGGACGCCTTAAAACTCCTAAGAACACCTTACAACACCTTACGAAACCTTAAAACTCCATAATAAACCTAATGAATTCCTCGGAGTCATTTAAACATCGCACGACAACTTAGAATATCTTAGGCTCTGTATGCCACATTATCAACTTTAAAATCGTGTTGGTATAATGTACAACACCTCACAGCTCCTAACAACACCTTAAAGTACCGTACGTAAACTTAAAACTCCATAATACACCTAATGAATTCGTCCGAGTCCTTTGAACATCGTACCGCAATTTAAGACATCTTACGACCCTGTATGCCATATTAACCACTTGAAAAGCACGTTAGTATAACTTAAGACACCTTAAAACTCCTAAGAACACCTTACAACACCGTACGAAAACTTAAAACTCCATAATAAACCTAATGAATTCCTCGGAGTCATTTAAACATCGTACGACAACTTAGAATATCTTACGGCTCTGTATGCCACATTATCAACTTTAAAATCGTGTTGGTATAATGTACAACACCTCACAGCTCCTAACAACACCTTAAAGTACCGTACGTAAACTTAAAACTCCATAATACACCTAATGAATTCGTCCGAGTCCTTTGAACGTCGTACGACAGCTTAGGTCATCTTACGACTCTGTATGCACATTAGCACCATGTAAAGCATGTTAGTACAACTTAGGACGCCTTAAAACACCTAAGAACACCTTACAACACCGTATGAAACCTTAAAACTCCATAATAAACCTAATGAATTCCTCGGAGTCATTTAAACATCGTACGACAACTTAGAATATCTTACGGCTCTGTATGCCACATTAGCAACTTTAAAATCATGTTGGTATAATGTACAACACCTCACAGCTCCTAACAACACCTTAGAGTACCGTACGTAAACTTAAAACTCCATAATACACCTAATGAATTCGTCCGAGTCCTTTGAACATCTTACCATCGCTTAGGACATCTTACGACTCTGTATGCACATTAGCACCATGTAAAGCATGTTAGTACAACTTAGGACGCCTTAAAACACCTAAGAATACCTTACAACACCGTACGAAACCTTAAAACTCCCTAATAAACCTAATGAATTCCTCGGAGTCATTTAAACATCGTACGACAACTTAGAATATCTTACGGCTCTGTATGCGACATTATCAACTTTAAAATCATGTTGGTATAATGTACAACACCTCACAGCTCCTAACAACACCTTAAAGTACCGTACGTAAACTTAAAACTCCATAATACACCTAATGAATTCGTCCGAGTCCTTTGAACATCGTACCACCGCTTAGGACATCTTATGACTCTGTATGCACATTAGCACCATGTAAAGCATGTTAGTACAACTTAGGACGCCTTAAAACTCCTAAGAACACCTTACAACACCTTACGAAACCTTAAAACTCCATAATAAACCTAATGAATTCCTCGGAGTCATTTAAACATCGCACGACAACTTAGAATATCTTAGGCTCTGTATGCCACATTATCAACTTTAAAATCGTGTTGGTATAATGTACAACACCTCACAGCTCCTAACAACACCTTAAAGTACCGTACGTAAACTTAAAACTCCATAATACACCTAATGAATTCGTCCGAGTCCTTTGAACATCGTACCGCAATTTAAGACATCTTACGACCCTGTATGCCATATTAACCACTTGAAAAGCACGTTAGTATAACTTAAGACACCTTAAAACTCCTAAGAACACCTTACAACACCGTACGAAAACTTAAAACTCCATAATAAACCTAATGAATTCCTCGGAGTCATTTAAACATCGTACGACAACTTAGAATATCTTACGGCTCTGTATGCCACATTATCAACTTTAAAATCGTGTTGGTATAATGTACAACACCTCACAGCTCCTAACAACACCTTAAAGTACCGTACGTAAACTTAAAACTCCATAATACACCTAATGAATTCGTCCGAGTCCTTTGAACGTCGTACGACAGCTTAGGTCATCTTACGACTCTGTATGCACATTAGCACCATGTAAAGCATGTTAGTACAACTTAGGACGCCTTAAAACACCTAAGAACACCTTACAACACCGTATGAAACCTTAAAACTCCATAATAAACCTAATGAATTCCTCGGAGTCATTTAAACATCGTACGACAACTTAGAATATCTTACGGCTCTGTATGCCACATTAGCAACTTTAAAATCATGTTGGTATAATGTACAACACCTCACAGCTCCTAACAACACCTTAAAGTACCGTACGTAAACTTAAAACTCCATAATACACCTAATGAATTCGTCCGAGTCCTTTGAACATCTTACCATCGCTTAGGACATCTTACGACTCTGTATGCACATTAGCACCATGTAAAGCATGTTAGTACAACTTAGGACGCCTTAAAACACCTAAGAACACCTTACAACACCGTACGAAACATTAAAACTCCCTAATAAACCTAATGAATTCCTCGGAGTCATTTAAACATCGTACGACAACTTAAAATATCTTACGACTCTGTATGCCACATTAGTAACATTAAAATCGTGTTGGTATAATGTACAACACCTCACAGCTCCTAACAACACCTTAAAGTACCGTACGTAAACTTAAAACTCCAAAATACACCTAATGAATTCGTCCGAGTCCTTTGAACATCGTACGACAACTTAGGACAACTTACGACTCTGTATGCATATTAGCACCATCTAAAGCACATTAGCAACTTTAAAATCGTGTTGATATAATGTACAACACCTCACAGCTCCTAACAACACCTTAAAGTACCGTACGTAAACTTAAAACTCCATAATACACCTAATGAATTCGTCCGAGTCCTTTGAACATCGTACCACGGCTTAGGACATCTTACGAATCTGTATGCACAATAGCACCATGTAAAGCATGTTAGTACAACTTAGGACGCCTTAAAACTCTTAAGAACACCTTTCAACACCGTACGAAACCTTAAAACTCCATAATAAACCTAATGAATTCCTCGGAGTCATTTAAACATCGTACGACAACTTAGAATATCTTACGGCTCTGTATGCCACATTAGCAACTTTAAAATCATGTTGGTATAATGTACAACACCTCACAGCTCCTAACAAGACCTTAAAGTACCGTACGTAAACTTAAAACTCCATAATACACCTAATGAATTCGTCCGAGTCCTTTGAACATCTTACCACCGCTTAGGACATCTTACGACTCTGTATGCACATTAGCACCATGTAAAGCATGTTAGTACAACTTAGGACACCTTAAAACTCCTAAGAACACCTTACAACACCGTACGAAACCTTAAAACTCTATAATAAACCTAATGAATTCCTCGGAGTCATTTAAACATCGTACGACAACTTAGAATATCTTACGGCTCTGTATGCCACATTATCAACTTTAAAATCATGTTGGTATAATGTACAACACCTCACAGCTCCTAACAACACCTTAAAGTACCGTACGTAAACTTAAAACTCCATAATACACCTAATGAATTCGTCCGAGTCCTTTGAACAACGTACCACCGCTTAGGACATCTTATGACTCTGTATGCACATTAGCACCATGTAAAGCATGTTAGTACAACTTAGGACGCCTTAAAACTCCTAAGAACACCTTACAACACCTTACGAAACCTTAAAACTCCATAATAAACCTAATGAATTCCTCGGAGTCATTTAAACATCGCACGACAACTTAGAATATCTTAGGCTCTGTATGCCACATTATCAACTTTAAAATCGTGTTGGTATAATGTACAACACCTCACAGCTCCTAACAACACCTTAAAGTACCGTACGTAAACTTAAAACTCCATAATACACCTAATGAATTCGTCCGAGTCCTTTGAACATCGTACCGCAATTTAAGACATCTTACGACCCTGTATGCCATATTAACCACTTGAAAAGCACGTTAGTATAACTTAAGACACCTTAAAACTCCTAAGAACACCTTACAACACCGTACGAAAACTTAAAACTCCATAATAAACCTAATGAATTCCTCGGAGTCATTTAAACATCGTACGACAACTTAGAATATCTTACGGCTCTGTATGCCACATTATCAACTTTAAAATCGTGTTGGTATAATGTACAACACCTCACAGCTCCTAACAACACCTTAAAGTACCGTACGTAAACTTAAAACTCCATAATACACCTAATGAATTCGTCCGAGTCCTTTGAACATCGTACCACAATTTAAGACATCTTACGACCCTGTATGCCATATTAACCACTTGAAAAGCACGTTAGTATAACTTAAGACACCTTAAAACTCCTAAGAACACCTTACAACACCGTACGAAAACTTAAAACTCCATAATAAACCTAATGAATTCCTCGGAGTCATTTAAACATCGTACGACAACTTAGAATATCTTACGGCTCTGTATGCCACATTAGCAACTTTAAAATCATGTTGGTATAATGTACAACACCTCACAGCTCCTAACAACACCTTAAAGTACCGTACGTAAACTTAAAACTCCATAATACACCTAATGAATTCGTCCGAGTCCTTTGAACATCTTACCACCGCTTAGGACATCTTACGACTCTGTATGCACATTAGCACCATGTAAAGCATGTTAGTACAACTTAGGACGCCTTAAAACACCTAAGAATACCTTACAACACCGTACGAAACCTTAAAACTCCCTAATAAACCTAATGAATTCCTCGGAGTCATTTAAACATCGTACGACAACTTAGAATATCTTACGGCTCTGTATGCGACATTATCAACTTTAAAATCATGTTGGTATAATGTACAACACCTCACAGCTCCTAACAACACCTTAAAGTACCGTACGTAAACTTAAAACTCCATAATACACCTAATGAATTCGTCCGAGTCCTTTGAACATCGTACCACCGCTTAGGACATCTTATGACTCTGTATGCACATTAGCACCATGTAAAGCATGTTAGTACAACTTAGGACGCCTTAAAACTCCTAAGAACACCTTACAACACCTTACGAAACCTTAAAACTCCATAATAAACCTAATGAATTCCTCGGAGTCATTTAAACATCGCACGACAACTTAGAATATCTTAGGCTCTGTATGCCACATTATCAACTTTAAAATCGTGTTGGTATAATGTACAACACCTAACAGCTCCTAACAACACCTTAATGTACCGTACGTAAACTTAAAACTCCATAATACACCTAATGAATTCGTCCGAGTCCTTTGAACATCGTACCGCAATTTAAGACATCTTACGACCCTGTATGCCATATTAACCACTTGAAAAGCACGTTAGTATAACTTAAGACACCTTAAAACTCCTAAGAACACCTTACAACACCGTACGAAAACTTAAAACTCCATAATAAACCTAATGAATTCCTCGGAGTCATTTAAACATCGTACGACAACTTAGAATATCTTACGGCTCTGTATGCCACATTATCAACTTTAAAATCGTGTTGGTATAATGTACAACACCTCACAGCTCCTAACAACACCTTAAAGTACCGTACGTAAACTTAAAACTCCATAATACACCTAATGAATTCGTCCGAGTCCTTTGAACGTCGTACGACAGCTTAGGTCATCTTACGACTCTGTATGCACATTAGCACCATGTAAAGCATGTTAGTACAACTTAGGACGCCTTAAAACACCTAAGAACACCTTACAACACCGTATGAAACCTTAAAACTCCATAATAAACCTAATGAATTCCTCGGAGTCATTTAAACATCGTACGACAACTTAGAATATCTTACGGCTCTGTATGCCACATTAGCAACTTTAAAATCATGTTGGTATAATGTACAACACCTCACAGCTCCTAACAACACCTTAAAGTACCGTACGTAAACTTAAAACTCCATAATACACCTAATGAATTCGTCCGAGTCCTTTGAACATCTTACCATCGCTTAGGACATCTTACGACTCTGTATGCACATTAGCACCATGTAAAGCATGTTAGTACAACTTAGGACGCCTTAAAACACCTAAGAATACCTTACAACACCGTACGAAACCTTAAAACTCCCTAATAAACCTAATGAATTCCTCGGAGTCATTTAAACATCGTACGACAACTTAAAATATCTTACGACTCTGTATGTCACATTAGTAACATTAAAATCGTGTTGGTATAATGTACAACACCTCACAGCTCCTAACAACACCTTAAAGTACCGTACGTAAACTTAAAACTCCAAAATACACCTAATGAATTCGTCCGAGTCCTTTGAACATCGTACGACAACTTAGGACAACTTACGACTCTGTATGCATATTAGCACCATCTAAAGCACATTAGCAACTTTAAAATCGTGTTGATATAATGTACAACACCTCACAGCTCCTAACAACACCTTAAACTACCGTACGTAAACTTAAAACTCCATAATACACCTAATGAATTCGTCCGAGTCCTTTGAACATCGTACCACCGCTTAGGACATCTTATGACTCTGTATGCACATTAGCACCATGTAAAGCATGTTAGTACAACTTAGGACGCCTTAAAACTCCTAAGAACACCTTACAACACCTTACGAAACCTTAAAACTCCATAATAAACCTAATGAATTCCTCGGAGTCATTTAAACATCGCACGACAACTTAGAATATCTTAGGCTCTGTATGCCACATTATCAACTTTAAAATCGTGTTGGTATAATGTACAACACCTAACAGCTCCTAACAACACCTTAATGTACCGTACGTAAACTTAAAACTCCATAATACACCTAATGAATTCGTCCGAGTCCTTTGAACATCGTACCGCAATTTAAGACATCTTACGACCCTGTATGCCATATTAACCACTTGAAAAGCACGTTAGTATAACTTAAGACACCTTAAAACTCCTAAGAACACCTTACAACACCGTACGAAAACTTAAAACTCCATAATAAACCTAATGAATTCCTCGGAGTCATTTAAACATCGTACGACAACTTAGAATATCTTACGGCTCTGTATGCCACATTATCAACTTTAAAATCGTGTTGGTATAATGTACAACACCTCACAGCTCCTAACAACACCTTAAAGTACCGTACGTAAACTTAAAACTCCATAATACACCTAATGAATTCGTCCGAGTCCTTTGAACGTCGTACGACAGCTTAGGTCATCTTACGACTCTGTATGCACATTAGCACCATGTAAAGCATGTTAGTACAACTTAGGACGCCTTAAAACACCTAAGAACACCTTACAACACCGTATGAAACCTTAAAACTCCATAATAAACCTAATGAATTCCTCGGAGTCATTTAAACATCGTACGACAACTTAGAATATCTTACGGCTCTGTATGCCACATTAGCAACTTTAAAATCATGTTGGTATAATGTACAACACCTCACAGCTCCTAACAACACCTTAAAGTACCGTACGTAAACTTAAAACTCCATAATACACCTAATGAATTCGTCCGAGTCCTTTGAACATCTTACCATCGCTTAGGACATCTTACGACTCTGTATGCACATTAGCACCATGTAAAGCATGTTAGTACAACTTAGGACGCCTTAAAACACCTAAGAATACCTTACAACACCGTACGAAACCTTAAAACTCCCTAATAAACCTAATGAATTCCTCGGAGTCATTTAAACATCGTACGACAACTTAAAATATCTTACGACTCTGTATGTCACATTAGTAACATTAAAATCGTGTTGGTATAATGTACAACACCTCACAGCTCCTAACAACACCTTAAAGTACCGTACGTAAACTTAAAACTCCAAAATACACCTAATGAATTCGTCCGAGTCCTTTGAACATCGTACGACAACTTAGGACAACTTACGACTCTGTATGCATATTAGCACCATCTAAAGCACATTAGCAACTTTAAAATCGTGTTGATATAATGTACAACACCTCACAGCTCCTAACAACACCTTAAAGTACCGTACGTAAACTTAAAACTCCATAATACACCTAATGAATTCGTCCGAGTCCTTTGAACATCGTACCACGGCTTAGGACATCTTACGAATCTGTATGCACAATAGCACCATGTAAAGCATGTTAGTACAACTTAGGACGCCTTAAAACTCTTAAGAACACCTTTCAACACCGTACGAAACCTTAAAACTCCATAATAAACCTAATGAATTCCTCGGAGTCATTTAAACATCGTACGACAACTTAGAATATCTTACGGCTCTGTATGCCACATTAGCAACTTTAAAATCATGTTGGTATAATGTACAACACCTCACAGCTCCTAACAAGACCTTAAAGTACCGTACGTAAACTTAAAACTCCATAATACACCTAATGAATTCGTCCGAGTCCTTTGAACATCTTACCACCGCTTAGGACATCTTACGACTCTGTATGCACATTAGCACCATGTAAAGCATGTTAGTACAACTTAGGACGCCTTAAAACTCCTAAGAACACCTTACAACACCGTACGAAACCTTAAAACTCTATAATAAACCTAATGAATTCCTCGGAGTCATTTAAACATCGTACGACAACTTAGAATATCTTACGGCTCTGTATGCCACATTATCAACTTTAAAATCATGTTGGTATAATGTACAACACCTCACAGCTCCTAACAACACCTTAAAGTACCGTACGTAAACTTAAAACTCCATAATACACCTAATGAATTCGTCCGAGTCCTTTGAACATCGTACCACCGCTTAGGACATCTTATGACTTTGTATGCACATTAGCACCATGTAAAGCATGTTAGTACAACTTAGGACGCCTTAAAACTCCTAAGAACACCTTACAACACCTTACGAAACCTTAAAACTCCATAATAAACCTAATGAATTCCTCGGAGTCATTTAAACATCGCACGACAACTTAGAATATCTTAGGCTCTGTATGCCACATTATCAACTTTAAAATCGTGTTGGTATAATGTACAACACCTCACAGCTCCTAACAACACCTTAAAGTACCGTACGTAAACTTAAAACTCCATAATACACCTAATGAATTCGTCCGAGTCCTTTGAACATCGTACCGCAATTTAAGACATCTTACGACCCTGTATGCCATATTAACCACTTGAAAAGCACGTTAGTATAACTTAAGACACCTTAAAACTCCTAAGAACACCTTACAACACCGTACGAAAACTTAAAACTCCATAATAAACCTAATGAATTCCTCGGAGTCATTTAAACATCGTACGACAACTTAGAATATCTTACGGCTCTGTATGCCACATTATCAACTTTAAAATCGTGTTGGTATAATGTACAACACCTCACAGCTCCTAACAACACCTTAAAGTACCGTACGTAAACTTAAAACTCCATAATACACCTAATGAATTCGTCCAAGTCCTTTGAACATCGTACCACAATTTAAGACATCTTACGACCCTGTATGCCATATTAACCACTTGAAAAGCACGTTAGTATAACTTAAGACACCTTAAAACTCCTAAGAACACCTTACAACACCGTACGAAAACTTAAAACTCCATAATAAACCTAATGAATTCCTCGGAGTCATTTAAACATCGTACGACAACTTAGAATATCTTACGGCTCTGTATGCCACATTAGCAACTTTAAAATCATGTTGGTATAATGTACAACACCTCACAGCTCCTAACAACACCTTAAAGTACCGTACGTAAACTTAAAACTCCATAATACACCTAATGAATTCGTCCGAGTCCTTTGAACATCGTACCACCGCTTAGGACATCTTATGACTCTGTATGCACATTAGCACCATGTAAAGCATGTTAGTACAACTTAGGACGCCTTAAAACTCCTAAGAACACCTTACAACACCTTACGAAACCTTAAAACTCCATAATAAACGTAATGAATTCCTCGGAGTCATTTAAACATCGCACGACAACTTAGAATATCTTAGGCTCTGTATGCCACATTATCAACTTTAAAATCGTGTTGGTATAATGTACAACACCTCACAGCTCATAACAACACCTTAAAGTACCGTACGTAAACTTAAAACTCCATAATACACCTAATGAATTCGTCCGAGTCCTTTGAACATCGTACCGCAATTTAAGACATCTTACGACCCTGTATGCCATATTAACCACTTGAAAAGCACGTTAGTATAACTTAAGACACCTTAAAACTCCTAAGAACACCTTACAACACCGTACGAAAACTTAAAACTCCATAATAAACCTAATGAATTCCTCGGAGTCATTTAAACATCGTACGACAACTTAGAATATCTTACGGCTCTGTATGCCACATTATCAACTTTAAAATCGTGTTGGTATAATGTACAACACCTCACAGCTCCTAACAACACCTTAAAGTACCGTACGTAAACTTAAAACTCCATAATACACCTAATGAATTCGTCCGAGTCCTTTGAACGTCGTACGACAGCTTAGGTCATCTTACGACTCTGTATGCACATTAGCACCATGTAAAGCATGTTAGTACAACTTAGGACGCCTTAAAACACCTAAGAACACCTTACAACACCGTATGAAACCTTAAAACTCCATAATAAACCTAATGAATTCCTCGGAGTCATTTAAACATCGTACGACAACTTAGAATATCTTACGGCTCTGTATGCCACATTAGCAACTTTAAAATCATGTTGGTATAATGTACAACACCTCACAGCTCCTAACAACACCTTAAACTACCGTACGTAAACTTAAAACTCCATAATACACCTAATGAATTCGTCCGAGTCCTTTGAACATCTTACCACCGCTTAGGACATCTTACGACTCTGTATGCACATTAGCACCATGTAAAGCATGTTAGTACAACTTAGGACGCCTTAAAACACCTAAGAATACCTTACAACTCCGTACGAAACCTTAAAACTCCCTAATAAACCTAATGAATTCCTCGGAGTCATTTAAACATCGTACGACAACTTAAAATATCTTACGACTCTGTATGCCACATTAGTAACATTAAAATCGTGTTGGTATAATGTACAACACCTCACAGCTCCTAACAACACCTTAAAGTACCGTACGTAAACTTAAAACTCCAAAATACACCTAATGAATTCGTCCGAGTCCTTTGAACATCGTACGACAACTTAGGACAACTTACGACTCTGTATGCATATTAGCACCATGTAAAGCACATTAGCAACTTTAAAATCGTGTTGATATAATGTACAACACCTCACAGCTCCTAACAACACCTTAAAGTACCGTACGTAAACTTAAAACTCCATAATACACCTAATGAATTCGTCCGAGTCCTTTGAACATCGTACCACGGCTTAGGACATCTTACGAATCTGTATGCACAATAGCACCATGTAAAGCATGTTAGTACAACTTAGGACGCCTTAAAACTCTTAAGAACACCTTTCAACACCGTACGAAACCTTAAAACTCCATAATAAACCTAATGAATTCCTCGGAGCCATTTAAACATCGTACGACAACTTAGAATATCTTACGGCTCTGTATGCGACATTATCAACTTTAAAATCATGTTGGTATAATGTACAACACCTCACAGCTCCTAACAACACCTTAAAGTACCGTACGTAAACTTAAAACTCCATAATACACCTAATGAATTCGTCCGAGTCCTTTGAACATCGTACCACCGCTTAGGACATCTTATGACTCTGTATGCACATTAGCACCATGTAAAGCATGTTAGTACAACTTAGGACGCCTTAAAACTCCTAAGAACACCTTACAACACCTTACGAAACCTTAAAACTCCATAATAAACCTAATGAATTCCTCGGAGTCATTTAAACATCGCACGACAACTTAGAATATCTTAGGCTCTGTATGCCACATTATCAACTTTAAAATCGTGTTGGTATAATGTACAACACATCACAGCTCATAACAACACCTTAAAGTACCGTACGTAAACTTAAAACTCCATAATACACCTAATGAATTCGTCCGAGTCCTTTGAACATCGTACCACAATTTAAGACATCTTACGACCCTGTATGCCATATTAACCACTTGAAAAGCACGTTAGTATAACTTAAGACACCTTAAAACTCCTAAGAACACCTTACAACACCGTACGAAAACTTAAAACTCCATAATAAACCTAATGAATTCCTCGGAGTCATTTAAACATCGTACGACAACTTAGAATATCTTACGGCTCTGTATGCCACATTAGCAACTTTAAAATCATGTTGGTATAATGTACAACACCTCACAGCTCCTAACAACACCTTAAAGTACCGTACGTAAACTTAAAACTCCATAATACACCTAATGAATTCGTCCGAGTCCTTTGAACATCTTACCACCGCTTAGGACATCTTACGACTCTGTATGCACATTAGCACCATGTAAAGCATGTTAGTACAACTTAGGACGCCTTAAAACACCTAAGAATACCTTACAACACCGTACGAAACCTTAAAACTCCCTAATAAACCTAATGAATTCCTCGGAGTCATTTAAACATCATACGACAACTTAGAATATCTTACGGCTCTGTATGCGACATTATCAACTTTAAAATCATGTTGGTATAATGTACAACACCTCACAGCTCCTAACAACACCTTAAAGTACCGTACGTAAACTTAAAACTCCATAATACACCTAATGAATTCGTCCGAGTCCTTTGAACATCGTACCACCGCTTAGGACATCTTATGACTCTGTATGCACATTAGCACCATGTAAAGCATGTTAGTACAACTTAGGACGCCTTAAAACTCCTAAGAACACCTTACAACACCTTACGAAACCTTAAAACTCCATAATAAACCTAATGAATTCCTCGGAGTCATTTAAACATCGCACGACAACTTAGAATATCTTAGGCTCTCTATGCCACATTATCAACTTTAAAATCGTGTTGGTATAATGTACAACACATCACAGCTCATAACAACACCTTAAAGTACCGTACGTAAACTTAAAACTCCATAATACACCTAATGAATTCGTCCGAGTCCTTTGAACATCGTACCACAATTTAAGACATCTTACGACCCTGTATGCCATATTAACCACTTGAAAAGCACGTTAGTATAACTTAAGACACCTTAAAACTCCTAAGAACACCTTACAACACCGTACGAAAACTTAAAACTCCATAATAAACCTAATGAATTCCTCGGAGTCATTTAAACATCGTACGACAACTTAGAATATCTTACGGCTCTGTATGCCACATTAGCAACTTTAAAATCATGTTGGTATAATGTACAACACCTCACAGCTCCTAACAACACCTTAAAGTACCGTACGTAAACTTAAAACTCCATAATACACCTAATGAATTCGTCCGAGTCCTTTGAACATCTTACCACCGCTTAGGACATCTTACGACTCTGTAGGCACATTAGCACCATGTAAAGCATGTTAGTACAACTTAGGACGCCTTAAAACACCTAAGAATACCTTACAACACCGTACGAAACCTTAAAACTCCCTAATAAACCTAATGAATTCCTCGGAGTCATTTAAACATCGTACGACAACTTAGAATATCTTACGGCTCTGTATGCGACATTATCAACTTTAAAATCATGTTGGTATAATGTACAACACCTCACAGCTCCTAACAACACCTTAAAGTACCGTACGTAAACTTAAAACTCCATAATACACCTAATGAATTCGTCCGAGTCCTTTGAACATCGTACCACCGCTTAGGACATCTTATGACTCTGTATGCACATTAGCACCATGTAAAGCATGTTAGTACAACTTAGGACGCCTTAAAACTCCTAAGAACACCTTACAAAACCTTACGAAACCTTAAAACTCCATAATAAACCTAATGAATTCCTCGGAGTCATTTAAACATCGCACGACAACTTAGAATATCTTAGGCTCTGTATGCCACATTATCAACTTTAAAATCGTGTTGGTATAATGTACAACACCTCACAGCTCCTAACAACACCTTAAAGTACCGTACCTAAACTTAAAACTCCATAATACACCTAATGAATTCGTCCGAGTCCTTTGAACATCGTACCGCAATTTAAGACATCTTACGACCCTGTATGCCATATTAACCACTTGAAAAGCACGTTAGTATAACTTAAGACACCTTAAAACTCCTAAGAACACCTTACAACACCGTACGAAAACTTAAAACTCCATAATAAACCTAATGAATTCCTCGGAGTCATTTAAACATCGTACGACAACTTAGAATATCTTACGGCTCTGTATGCCACATTATCAACTTTAAAATCGTGTTGGTATAATGTACAACACCTCACAGCTCCTAACAACACCTTAAAGTACCGTACGTAAACTTAAAACTCCATAATACACCTAATGAATTCGTCCGAGTCCTTTGAACGTCGTACGACAGCTTAGGTCATCTTACGACTCTGTATGCACATTAGCACCATGTAAAGCATGTTAGTACAACTTAGGACGCCTTAAAACACCTAAGAACACCTTACAACACCGTATGAAACCTTAAAACTCCATAATAAACCTAATGAATTCCTCGGAGTCATTTAAACATCGTACGACAACTTAGAATATCTTACGGCTCTGTATGCCACATTAGCAACTTTAAAATCATGTTGGTATAATGTACAACACCTCACAGCTCCTAACAACACCTTAAACTACCGTACGTAAACTTAAAACTCCATAATACACCTAATGAATTCGTCCGAGTCCTTTGAACATCTTACCACCGCTTAGGACATCTTACGAATCTGTATGCACAATAGCACCATGTAAAGCATGTTAGTACAACTTAGGACGCCTTAAAACTCTTAAGAACACCTTTCAACACCGTACGAAACCTTAAAACTCCATAATAAACCTAATGAATTCCTCGGAGTCATTTAAACATCGTACGACAACTTAGAATATCTTACGGCTCTGTATGCCACATTATCAACTTTAAAATCATGTTGGTATAATGTACAACACCTCACAGCTCCTAACAACACCTTAAAGTACCGTACGTAAACTTAAAACTCCATAATACACCTAATGAATTCGTCCGAGTCCTTTGAACATCGTACCACCGCTTAGGACATCTTATGACTCTGTATGCACATTAGCACCATGTAAAGCATGTTAGTACAACTTAGGACGCCTTAAAACTCCTAAGAACACCTTACAACACCTTACGAAACCTTAAAACTCCATAATAAACCTAATGAATTCCTCGGAGTCATTTAAACATCGCACGACAACTTAGAATATCTTAGGCTCTGTATGCCACATTATCAACTTTAAAATCGTGTTGGTATAATGTACAACACATCACAGCTCATAACAACACCTTAAAGTACCGTACGTAAACTTAAAACTCCATAATACACCTAATGAATTCGTCCGAGTCTTTTGAACATCTTACGACAGCTTATGACATCTTACGACTCTGTATGCACATTAGCACCATGTAAAGCATGTTAGTACAACTTAGGACGCCTTAAAACACCTAAGAATACCTTACAACACCGTACGAAACCTTAAAACTCCCTAATAAACCTAATGAATTCCTCGGAGTCATTTAAACATCGTACGACCACTTAGAATGTCTTACGGCTCTGTATGCCACATTAGCAACTTTAAAATCGTGTTGGTATAATGTACAACACCTCACAACTCCTAACAACACCTTAAAGTACCGTACGTAAACTTAAAACTCCAAAATACACCTAATGAATTCGTCCAAGTCCTTTGAACATCGTACGACAACTTAGGACATCTTACGACTCTGTATGCATATTAGCACCATGTAAAGCATGTTAGTACAACTTAGGACGCCTTAAAACACCTAAGAATACCTTACAACACCGTACGAAACCTTAAAACTCCCTAATAAACCTAATGAATTCCTCGGAGTCATTTAAACATCGTACGACAACTTAGAATGTCTTACGGCTCTGTATGCCAAATTAGCAACTTTAAAATCGTGTTGGTATAATGTACAACACCTCACAACTCCTAACAACACCTTAAAGTACCGTACGTAAACTTAAAACTCCAAAATACACCTAATGAATTCGTCCAAGTCCTTTGAACATCGTACGACAACTTAGGACATCTTACGACTCTGTATGCATATTAGCACCATGTAAAGCACATTATCAACTTTAAAATCCTGTTGGTATAATGTACAACACCTCACAGGTCTTAACAACACATTAAAGTACCGTACGTAAACTTAAAACTCCATAATACCCCTAATGAATTCGTCCGAGTCCTTTGAACATCGTACCACAATTTAAGACATCTTACGACCCTGTATGCCATATTAACCCCTTGAAAAGCACGTTATACGGCTAAAGATATTGAAATGAAGATTAGAAGATTTTTATGGGGTGCTAAGCAAGAGAGAAAAGTTAATGCAAAAGTTGCTTGGAAGAAAGTCTGTCTTCCAAAGTTGGAGGGTGGTCTTGGGATTCGTAGTATATCTGACATGAATATGGCTCTTATGGGGTCTCATATTTGGAGATTACTTACTAATGTTGATTCTATGTGGGTTCGATGGGTTAGGATTCACAGGATTGGAACACGCAATTTTTGGGATATTGCAACTCCGGCTGCTTGTTCTTGGAGTTGGCGAAATATTATGAAATTGCGACCGTTCTTCAGACGTAAATTCTGGGTTCAGCTTGGCGATGGTAAAGATACAAATATATGGTTCGATTGTTGGGCTGACCAAAGTCCCCTTTCAGATTTGATTTCAAAACGAGCGATTCGGGATGCAAATATGAATCTTATGGATTCGGTTGACAAAGTTTATAATGATTCTGCTTGGAATTGGCCGAACGAGCTGGTTGATCAGTTTCCTTCGTTATCGAGCATCTCTATTCCGTTTAGAACAAATGGTGAGGATAAGTTGTGTTGGAGGGAGGGTTCGAAGTTAATCCCTTTTTCTACTTCCAATGCTTGGGAACATATCCGTCATAAGGAGGAGAATGTAGTATGGGCTGAGTGTGTTTGGTTCCCTCAATGCATCCCAAAACATGCATTCAACATGTGGCTTATTTGTCAAGGTAAGCTGTTAACTCAGGATAGGTTGCTCAAATGGAACCGGTTGGGAGGTACTAATATGAATATGATGTGCTGTTTATTATGCTTTCAATCTGTGGATTCGCATAAACACTTATTCTTTGAATGCTCCTTTGCGTCTCGGGTTTGGGCCATGGCTCGTGCCAAGGCAAAGTTAAAGCTGATTCCTCCAATATGGTCTACTATCTTGGAAGATCTTCAAAGTAATTGCACGGGAAGTGATATTGTGATGATTATTAGTAAGCTGGTTACGGCAGCTGCTGCGTATGCTACTTGGCAGGAGAGGAATAGAAGACTCTTTAATGAACATCCAAGGCCTCCGGAAGTGGTTAGTAGTATGGTTATTCAAACAGTGAGATACAAGTTAATGACCATAAAGATAAAGTTGTCGATGAGGGTGCAGCAACATCTAGATGTGTGGCTGAAGATGGATGCGGAAGGTGAAGGGTGAATGTTTTGGTCGCATTGTCTAGGTGTGTCTAGTTTGCAGTTGTGTTGATGGGTTTGTGTATTATAGTTTGGGTTCGGTTGTTAGTCTTGGGAAATGTCCAAGACTGAACTAGTGTGGAGATCACCACACTACTTGTGTTTATTTGTTAATAGAATCACCAGGGTAAAATCCCTTTACCCAAAAAAGACGCCTTAAAACTCCTAAGAACACCTTACAACACCGTACGAAACCTTAAAACTCCATAATAAACCTAATGAATTCCTCGGAGTCATTTAAACATCGTACGACAACTTAGAATATCTTACGGCTCTGTATGCCATATTATCAACTTTAAAATCGTGTTGGTATAATGTACAACACCTCACAGCTCCTAACAACACCTTAAAGTACCGTACGTAAACTTAAAACTCCATAATACAACTAATGAATTCGTCCGAGTCCTTTGAACGTCGTACGACAACTTAGGACATCTTACGACTCTGTATGCACATTAGCACCATGTAAAGCATGTTAGTACAACTTAGGACGCCTTAAAACACCTAAGAACACCTTACAACACCGTATGAAACCTTAAAACTCCATAATAAACCTAATGAATTCCTCGGAGTCATTTAAACATCGTACGACAACTTAGAATATCTTACGGCTCTGTATACCACATTAGCAACTTTAAAATCATGTTGGTATAATGTACAACACCTCACAGCTCCTAACAACACCTTAAAGTACCGTACGTAAACTTAAAACTCCATAATACACCTAATGAATTCGTCAAGGTCCTTTGAACATCGTACCAGAATTTAAGACATCTTAAGACCCTTTATGCCATATTAACCCCTTGTAAAGCATGTTAGTACAACTTAGGACGCCTTAAAACTCTTAAGAACACCTTACAACACCGTACGAAAACTTAAAACTCCATAATAAACCTAATGAATTCCTCGGAGTCATTTAAACATCGTACGACAACTTAGAATATCTTACGGCTCTGTATGCCACATTATCAACTTTAAAATCGTGTTGGTATAACGTACAACACCTCACAGCTCCTAACAACACCTTAAAGTACCGTACGTAAACTTAAAACTCCATAATACACCTAATGAATTCGTCCAAGTCTTTTGAAATCGTACGACAACTTAAGACATATTACGAACCTGTATGCCATATTAGACCCTTGAAAAGCACGTTAGTATAACTTAAGACGCCTTAAACCTCCTAAGAACACCTTACAACACGGTATGAAACATTAAAACTCCATAATAAACCTAATGAATTCCTCGGAGTCATTTAAACATCGTATGACAACATAGAATATCTTACGGCTCTGTATGCCACATTAGCAACTTTAAAATCATGTTGGTATAATGTACAACAGCTCACAGCTCCTAACAATACTTTAAAGTACCGTACGTAAACTTAAAACTCCATAATACACCTAATGAATTCGTCCGAGTCCTTTGAACATCGTACCACAATTTAAGACATCTTACGTGCCTTTATGCCATATTAACCCCTTGAATAGCACGTTATTATAACTTAAGAAGCCTTAAAACTCCTAAGAACACCTTACAACACTGTACGAAACCTTAAACTTCATAATAAACCTAATAAGTCCTCGGAGTCATTTAAACATCGTACGACAACTTAGAATATATCTTACGGCTCTGTATGCCACATTAGCAACTTTAAAATAGTGTTGGTATAATGTACAACACATCACAGCTCCTAAGAACACCTTAAAGTACCGTACGTAAACTTAAAACTCCAAAATACACCTAATGAGTTCGTCCGAGTCCTTTGAACATCGTACGACAACTTAGGACAACTTACGACTCTGTATGCATATTAGCACCATGTAAAGCACATTAGCAACTTTAAAATCGTGTTGATATAATGTACAACACCTCACAGCTCCTAACAACACCTTAAAGTACCGTACGTAAACTTAAAACTCCATAATACACCTAATGAATTCGTCCGAGTCCTTTGAACATCGTACCACCGCTTAGGACATCTTACGACTCTGTATGCACATTAGCACCATGTAAAGCATGTTAGTACAACTTAGGACGCCTTAAAACTCCTAAGAACACCTTTCAACACCGTACGAAACCTTAAAACTCCATAATAAACCTAATGAATTCCTCGGAGTCATTTTAACATCGTACGACAACTTAGAATATCTTACGGCTCTGTATGCCACATTAGCAACTTTAAAATCGTGTTGGTATAATGTACAACACCTCGCAGCTCCTAACAACACCTTAAAGTACCGTACGTAAACTTAAAACTCCATAATACACCTATCGAATTCGTCCGAGTCCTTTGAACATCTTACGACAGCTTAGGACATCTTACGACTCTGTATGCACGTTAGCACCATGTAAAGCATGTTAGTACAACTTAGGACGCCTTAAAACTCCTAAGAACACCTTACAACACCGTATGAAACCTTAAAACTCCATAATAAACCTAATGAATTCCTCGGAGTCATTTAATCATCGTACGACATCTTAGAATATCTTACGGCTCTGTATGCCACATTAGCAACTTTAAAATCGTGTTGGTATAATGTACAACACCTCACAACTCTTAACAACACCTTAAAGTACCGTACGTAAACTTAAAACTCCATAATACACCTATCGAATTCGTCCGAGTCCTTTGAACATCTTACGACAGCTTAGGACATCTTACGACTCTGTATGCACATTAGCACCATGTAAAGCATGTTAGTACAGCTTAGGACGCCTTAAAACTCCTAAGAACACCTTACAACACCGTATGAAACCTTAAAACTCCATAATAAACCTAAAGAATTCCACGGAGTCATTTAAACATCGTACGACAACTTAGAATATCTTACGGCTCTGTATGCCACATTAGCAACTTTAAAACCGTGTTGGTATAATGTACAACACCTCACAACTCTTAACAACACCTTAAAGTACCGTACGTAAACTTAAAACTCCATAATACACCTATCGAATTCGTCCGAGTCCTTTGAACATCTTACGACAGCTTAGGACATCTTACGACTCTGTATGCACATTAGCACCATGTAAAGCATGTTAGTACAGCTTAGGACGCCTTAAAACTCCTAAGAACACCTTACAACACCGTATGAAACCTTAAAACTCCATAATAAACCTAATGAATTCCTCGGAGTCATTAAACATCGTACGACAACTTAGAATATCTTACGGCTCTGTATGCCACATTAGCAACTTTAAAATCGTGTTGGTATAATGTACAACACCTCACAACTCTTAACAACACCTTAAAGTACCGTACGTAAACTTAAAACTCCATAATACACCTATCGAATTCGTCCGAGTCCTTTGAACATCTTACGACAGCTTAGGACATCTTACGACTCTGTATGCACATTAGCACCATGTAAAGCATGTTAGTACAGCTTAGGACGCCTTAAAACTCCTAAGAACACCTTATAACACCGTATGAAACCTTAAAACTCCATAATAAACCTAATGAATTCCTCGGAGTCATTTAAACATCGTACGACAACTTAGAATATCTTACGGCTCTGTATGCCACATTAGCAAATTTAAAATCGTGTTGGTATAATGTACAACACCTCACAGCTCCTAACAACACCTTAAAGTACCGTACGTAAACTTAAAACTCCATAATATACCTAATGAATTCGTCCTAGTCCTTTGATCAACGTACCACAATTTAAGACATCTTACGACCCTGTATGCCATATTAACCACTTCAAAAGCACGTTAGTATAACTTAGGACGCCTTAAAACTCCTAAGAACACCTTACAACACCGTACGAAACCTTAAAACTCCATAATAAACCTAATGAATTCCTCGGGGTCATTTAAACATCGTACGACAACTTAGAATAGCTTACGACTCTGTATGCCACATTAGCAACTTTAAAATCGTGTTGGTATAATGTACAACACCTCACAGCTCCTAACAACACCTTAAAGTACCGTACGTAAACCTAAAACTCCATAATACACCTATCGAATTCGTCCGAGTCCTTTGAACATCGGACCACAATTTAAAACATCTTACGACCCTGTATGCCATATTAACCCCCTTGAAAAGAACGTTAGTATAACTTAAGACGCCCTAAAACTCCTAAGAATACCTTACAACACCGTACGAAACCTTAAAACTCAATAATAAACCTAATGAATTCCTCGGAGTCATTTAAACATCGTACGACAACTTAGAATATCTTACGACTCTGTATGCCACATTAGCAACTTTAAAATCGTGTTGGTATAATGTACAACACCTCACAACTCTTAACAACACCTTAAAGTACCGTACGTAAACTTAAAACCCCATAATACACCTATCGAATTCGTCCGAATCCTTTAAACATCTTACGACAGCTTAGGACATCTTACGACTCTGTATGCACATTAGCACCATGTAAAGCATGTTAGTACAGCTTAGAACGCCTTAAAACTCCTAAGAACACCTTACAACACCGTATGAAATCTTAAAACTCCATAATAAACCTAATGAATTCCTCGGAGTCATATAAACATCGTACGACAACTTAGAATATCTTACGGCTCTGTATGCCACATTAGCAACTTTAAAATCGTGTTGGTATAATGTACAACACCTCGCAGCTCCTAACAACACCTTAAAGTACCGTACGTAAACTTAAAACTCCATAATACACCTAATGAACTCGTCCTAGTCCTTTGATCATCGTACCACATTTTAAGACATCTTACGACCCTGTATGCCATATTAACCCCTTGAAAAGCACGTTAGTATAACTTAAGACGCCTTAAAACTCCTAAGAACACCTTACAACACCGTACGAAACCTTAAAACTCAATAATAAACGTAATGAATTCCTCGGAGTCATTTAAACATCGTACGACAACTTAGAATATCTTACGGCTCTGTATGCCACATTAGCAAATTTAAAATCGTGTTGGTATAATGTACAACACCTCACAGCTCCTAACAACACCTTAAAGTACCGTACGTAAACTTAAAACTCCATAATATACCTAATGAATTCGTCCTAGTCCTTTGATCAACGTACCACAATTTAAGACATCTTACGACCCTGTATGCCATATTAACCACTTGAAAAGCACGTTAGTATAACTTAAGACGCCTTAAAACTCCTAAGAACACCTTACAACACCGTACGAAACCTTAGAACTCAATAATAAACCTAATGAATTCCTCGGAGTCATTTAAACATCGTACGACAACTTAGAATATCTTACGACTCTGTATGCCACATTAGCAACTTTAAAATCGTGTTGGTATAATGTACAACACCTCACAGCTCCTAACAACACCTTAAAGTACCTTACGTAAACTTAAAACTCCATAATACACCTAATGAATTAGTCCGAGTCCTTTGATCATCGTACCACAATTTAAGACATGTTACGACCCTGTATGCCATATTAACCCCTTGAAAAGCACGTTAGTATAACTTAAGACGCCTTAAAACTCCTAAGAACACTTTACAACACCGTACGAAACCTTAAAGCTCAATAATAAACCTAATGAATTCCTCGGAGTCATTTAAACATCGTACGACAACTTAGAATATCTTACGACTCTGTATGCCACATTAGCAACTTTAAAATCGTGTTGGTATAATGTACAACACCTCACAGCTCCTAACAACACCTTAAAGTACCTTACGTAAACTTAAAACTCCATAATACACCTAATGAATTCGTCCAAGTCCTTTGAACATCGTACGACAACTTAAGACATATTACGACCCTGTATGCCATATTAGACCCTTGAAAACCATGTTAGTATAACTTAGGACGCTTTAAAACTCCTAAGAACACTTTACAACACCGTACAAACCTTAAAACTCCATAATAAACCTAATGAATTCCTCGGAGTCATTTAAACATGGTACGACAACTTAGAATATCTTACGGCTCTGTATG
Source organism: Tagetes erecta (assembly GCA_030867185.1). NCBI lineage: Eukaryota > Viridiplantae > Streptophyta > Magnoliopsida > Asterales > Asteraceae > Tagetes > Tagetes erecta. The sequence continues at coordinate 13,042,971 of CM061497.1, forward strand.
CCACATTAGCAACTTTAAAATCGTGTTGGTATAATGTACAACACCTCACAGCTCCTAACAACACCTTAAAGTACTGTACGTAAACTTAAAACTCCATAATACACCTATCGAATTCGTCCGAGTCCTTTGAACATCGGACCACAATTTAAAACATCTTACGACCCTGTATGCCATATTAACCCCCTTGAAAAGAACGTTAGTATAACTTAAGACGCCCTAAAACTCCTAAGAACACCTTACAACACCGTACGAAACCTTAAAACTCAATAATAAACCTAATGAATTCCTCGGAGTCATTTAAACATCGTACGACAACTTAGAATATCTTACGACTCTGTATGCCACATTAGCAACTTTAAAATCGTGTTGGTATAATGTACAACACCTCACAACTCTTAACAACAGCTTAAAGTATCGTACGTAAACTTAAAACCCCATAATACACCTATCGAATTCGTCCGAATCCTTTGAACATCTTACGACATCTTACGACTCTGTATGCACATTAGCACCATGTAAAGCATGTTAGTACAGCTTAGAACGCCTTAAAACTCCTAAGAACACCTTACAACACCGTATGAAATCTTAAAACTCCATAATAAACCTAATGAATTCCTCGGAGTCATTTAAACATCGTACGACAACTTAGAATATCTTACGGCTCTGTATGCCACATTAGCAAATTTAAAATCGTGTTGGTATAATGTACAACACCTCACAGCTCCTAACAACACCTTAAAGTACCGTACGTAAACTTAAAACTCCATAATATACCTAATGAATTCGTCCTAGTCCTTTGATCAACGTACCACAATTTAAGACATCTTACGACCCTGTATGCCATATTAACCACTTCAAAAGCACGTTAGTATAACTTAGGACGCCTTAAAACTCCTAAGAACACCTTACAACACCGTACGAAACCTTAAAACTCCATAATAAACCTAATGAATTCCTCGGGGTCATTTAAACATCGTACGACAACTTAGAATAGCTTACGACTCTGTATGCCACATTAGCAACTTTAAAATCGTGTTGGTATAATGTACAACACCTCACAGCTCCTAACAACACCTTAAAGTACCGTACGTAAACCTAAAACTCCATAATACACCTATCGAATTCGTCCGAGTCCTTTGAACATCGGACCACAATTTAAAACATCTTACGACCCTGTATGCCATATTAACCCCCTTGAAAAGAACGTTAGTATAACTTAAGACGCCCTAAAACTCCTAAGAATACCTTACAACACCGTACGAAACCTTAAAACTCAATAATAAACCTAATGAATTCCTCGGAGTCATTTAAACATCGTACGACAACTTAGAATATCTTACGACTCTGTATGCCACATTAGCAACTTTAAAATCGTGTTGGTATAATGTACAACACCTCACAACTCTTAACAAAACCTTAAAGTACCGTACGTAAACTTAAAACCCCATAATACACCTATCGAATTCGTCCGAATCCTTTAAACATCTTACGACAGCTTAGGACATCTTACGACTCTGTATGCACATTAGCACCATGTAAAGCATGTTAGTACAGCTTAGAACGCCTTAAAACTCCTAAGAACACCTTACAACACCGTATGAAATCTTAAAACTCCATAATAAACCTAATGAATTCCTCGGAGTCATATAAACATCGTACGACAACTTAGAATATCTTACGGCTCTGTATGCCACATTAGCAACTTTAAAATCGTGTTGGTATAATGTACAACACCTCGCAGCTCCTAACAACACCTTAAAGTACCGTACGTAAACTTAAAACTCCATAATACACCTAATGAACTCGTCCTAGTCCTTTGATCATCGTACCACAATTTAAGACATCTTACGACCCTGTATGCCATATTAACCCCTTGAAAAGCACGTTAGTATAACTTAAGACGCCTTAAAACTCCTAAGAACACCTTACAACACCGTACGAAACCTTAAAACTCAATAATAAACGTAATGAATTCCTCGGAGTCATTTAAACATCGTACGACAACTTAGAATATCTTACGGCTCTGTATGCCACATTAGCAAATTTAAAATCGTGTTGGTATAATGTACAACACCTCACAGCTCCTAACAACACCTTAAAGTACCGTACGTAAACTTAAAACTCCATAATATACCTAATGAATTCGTCCTAGTCCTTTGATCAACGTACCACAATTTAAGACATCTTACGACCCTGTATGCCATATTAACCACTTGAAAAGCACGTTAGTATAACTTAAGACGCCTTAAAACTCCTAAGAACACCTTACAACACCGTACGAAACCTTAAAACTCAATAATAAACGTAATGAATTCCTCGGAGTCATTTAAACATCGTACGACAACTTAGAATATCTTACGGCTCTGTATGCCACATTAGCAAATTTAAAATCGTGTTGGTATAATGTACAACACCTCACAGCTCCTAACAACACCTTAAAGTACCGTACGTAAACTTAAAACTCCATAATATACCTAATGAATTCGTCCTAGTCCTTTGATCAACGTACCACAATTTAAGACATCTTACGACCCTGTATGCCATATTAACCACTTGAAAAGCACGTTAGTATAACTTAAGACGCCTTAAAACTCCTAAGAACACTTTACAACACCGTACGAAACCTTAAAGCTCAATAATAAACCTAATGAATTCCTCGGAGTCATTTAAACATCGTACGACAACTTAGAATATCTTACGACTCTGTATGCCACATTAGCAACTTTAAAATCGTGTTGGTATAATGTACAACACCTCACAGCTCCTAACAACACCTTAAAGTACCTTACGTAAACTTAAAACTCCATAATACACCTAATGAATTCGTCCAAGTCCTTTGAACATCGTACGACAACTTAAGACATATTACGACCCTGTATGCCATATTAGACCCTTGAAAACCATGTTAGTATAACTTAGGACGCTTTAAAACTCCTAAGAACACTTTACAACACCGTACAAACCTTAAAACTCCATAATAAACCTAATGAATTCCTCGGAGTCATTTAAACATGGTACGACAACTTAGAATATCTTACGGCTCTGTATGCCACATTAGCAACTTTAAAATCGTGTTGGTATAATGTACAACACCTCACAGCTCCTAACAACACCTTAAAGTACTGTACGTAAACTTAAAACTCCATAATACACCTATCGAATTCGTCCGAGTCCTTTGAACATCGGACCACAATTTAAAACATCTTACGACCCTGTATGCCATATTAACCCCCTTGAAAAGAACGTTAGTATAACTTAAGACGCCCTAAAACTCCTAAGAACACCTTACAACACCGTACGAAACCTTAAAACTCAATAATAAACCTAATGAATTCCTCGGAGTCATTTAAACATCGTACGACAACTTAGAATATCTTACGACTCTGTATGCCACATTAGCAACTTTAAAATCGTGTTGGTATAATGTACAACACCTCACAACTCTTAACAACAGCTTAAAGTATCGTACGTAAACTTAAAACCCCATAATACACCTATCGAATTCGTCCGAATCCTTTGAACATCTTACGACATCTTACGACTCTGTATGCACATTAGCACCATGTAAAGCATGTTAGTACAGCTTAGAACGCCTTAAAACTCCTAAGAACACCTTACAACACCGTATGAAATCTTAAAACTCCATAATAAACCTAATGAATTCCTCGGAGTCATTTAAACATCGTACGACAACTTAGAATATCTTACGGCTCTGTATGCCACATTAGCAACTTTAAAATCGTGTTGGTATAATGTACAACACCTCACAACTCTTAAAAACACCTTAAAGTACCGTACGTAAACTTAAAACTCTATAATACACCTATCGAATTCGTCCGAGTCCTTTGAACATCTTACGACAGCTTAGGACATCTTACGACTCTGTATGCACATTAGCACCATGTAAAGCATGTTAGTACAACTTAGGACGCCTTAAAACTCCTAAGAACACCTTACAACACCGTATGAAACCTTAAAACTCCATAATAAACCTAATGAATTACTCGGAGTCATATAAACATCGTACGACAACTTAGAATATCATACGGCTCTGTATGCCACATTAGCAACTTTAAAATCGTGTTGGTATAATGTACAACACCTCGCAGCTCCTAACAACACCTTAAAGTACCGTACGTAAACTTAAAACTCCATAATACACCTAATGAACTCGTCCTAGTCCTTTGATCATCGTACCACAATTTAAGATATCTTACGACCCTGTATGCCATATTAACCCCTTGAAAAGCACGTTAGTATAACTTAAGACGCCTTAAAACTCCTAAGAACACCTTACAACACCGTATGAAACCTTAAAACTCAATAATAAACGTAATGAATTCCTCGGAGTCATTTAAACATCGTACGACAGCTTAGAATATCTTACGGCTCTGTATGCCACATTAGCAACTTTAAAATCGTGTTGGTATAATGTACAACACCTCACAACTCTTAAAAACACCTTAAAGTACCGTACGTAAACTTAAAACTCTATAATACACCTATCGAATTCGTCCGAGTCCTTTGAACATCTTACGACAGCTTAGGACATCTTACGACTCTGTATGCATATTAGCACCATGTAAAGCATGTTAGTACAACTTAGGACGCCTTAAAACTCCTAAGAACACCTTACAACACCGTATGAAACCTTAAAACTCCATAATAAACCTAATGAATTACTCGGAGTCATATAAACATCGTACGACAACTTAGAATATCATACGGCTCTGTATGCCACATTAGCAACTTTAAAATCGTGTTGGTATAATGTACAACACCTCGCAGCTCCTAACAACACCTTAAAGTACCGTACGTAAACTTAAAACTCCATAATACACCTAATGAACTCGTCCTAGTCCTTTGATCATCGTACCACAATTTAAGACATCTTACGACCCTGTATGCCATATTAACCCCTTGAAAAGCACGTTAGTATAACTTAAGACGCCTTAAAACTCCTAAGAACACCTTACAACACCGTATGAAACCTTAAAACTCAATAATAAACGTAATGAATTCCTCGGAGTCATTTAAACATCGTACGACAGCTTAGAATATCTTACGGCTCTGTATGCCACATTAGCAACTTTAAAATCGTGTTGGTATAATGTACAACACCTCACAGCTCCTAACAACACCTTAAAGTACTGTACGTAAACTTAAAACTCCATAATACACCTATCGAATTCGTCCGAGTCCTTTGAACATCGGACCACAATTTAAAACATCTTACGACCCTGTATGCCATATTAACCCCCTTGAAAAGAACGTTAGTATAACTTAAGACGCCCTAAAACTCTTAAGAATACCTTACAACACCGTACGAAACCTTAAAACTCAATAATAAACCTAATGAATTCCTCGGAGTCATTTAAACATCGTACGACAACTTAGAATATCTTACGACTCTGTATGCCACATTAGCAACTTTAAAATCGTGTTGGTATAATGTACAACACCTCACAACTCTTAACAACACCTTAAAGTACCGTACGTAAACCTAAAACTCCATAATACACCTATCGAATTCGTCCGAGTCCTTTGAACATCGGACCACAATTTAAAACATCTTACGACCCTGTATGCCATATTAACCCCCTTGAAAAGAACGTTAGTATAACTTAAGACGCCCTAAAACTCCTAAGAATACCTTACAACACCGTACGAAACCTTAAAACTCAATAATAAACCTAATGAATTCCTCGGAGTCATTTAAACATCGTACGACAACTTAGAATATCTTACGACTCTGTATGCCACATTAGCAACTTTAAAATCGTGTTGGTATAATGTACAACACCTCACAACTCTTAACAACAGCTTAAAGTATCGTACGTAAACTTAAAACCCCATAATACACCTATCGAATTCGTCCGAATCCTTTGAACATCTTACGACATCTTACGACTCTGTATGCACATTAGCACCATGTAAAGCATGTTAGTACAGCTTAGAACGCCTTAAAACTCCTAAAAACACCTTACAACACCGTATGAAATCTTAAAACTCCATAATAAACCTAATGAATTCCTCGGAGTCATTTAAACATCGTACGACAACTTAGAATATCTTACGGCTCTGTATGCCACATTAGCAAATTTAAAATCGTGTTGGTATAATGTACAACACCTCACAGCTCCTAACAACACCTTAAAGTACCGTACGTAAACTTAAAACTCCATAATATACCTAATGAATTCGTCCTAGTCCTTTGATCAACGTACCACAATTTAAGACATCTTACGACCCTGTATGCCATATTAACCACTTCAAAAGCACGTTAGTATAACTTAGGACGCCTTAAAACTCCTAAGAACACCTTACAACACCGTACGAAACCTTAAAACTCCATAATAAACCTAATGAATTCCTCGGGGTCATTTAAACATCGTACGACAACTTAGAATAGCTTACGACTCTGTATGCCACATTAGCAACTTTAAAATCGTGTTGGTATAATGTACAACACCTCACAGCTCCTAACAACACCTTAAAGTACCGTACGTAAACCTAAAACTCCATAATACACCTATCGAATTCGTCCGAGTCCTTTGAACATCGGACCACAATTTAAAACATCTTACGACCCTGTATGCCATATTAACCCCCTTGAAAAGAACGTTAGTATAACTTAAGACGCCCTAAAACTCCTAAGAATACCTTACAACACCGTACGAAACCTTAAAACTCAATAATAAACCTAATGAATTCCTCGGAGTCATTTAAACATCGTACGACAACTTAGAATATCTTACGACTCTGTATGCCACATTAGCAACTTTAAAATCGTGTTGGTATAATGTACAACACCTCACAACTCTTAACAACACCTTAAAGTACCGTACGTAAACTTAAAACCCCATAATACACCTATCGAATTCGTCCGAATCCTTTGAACATCTTACGACAGCTTAGGACATCTTACGACTCTGTATGCACATTAGCACCATGTAAAGCATGTTAGTACAGCTTAGAACGCCTTAAAACTCCTAAGAACACCTTACAACACCGTATGAAATCTTAAAACTCCATAATAAACCTAATGAATTCCTCGGAGTCATATAAACATCGTACGACAACTTAGAATATCTTACGGCTCTGTATGCCACATTAGCAACTTTAAAATCGTGTTGGTATAATGTACAACACCTCGCAGCTCCTAACAACACCTTAAAGTACCGTACGTAAACTTAAAACTCCATAATACACCTAATGAACTCGTCCTAGTCCTTTGATCATCGTACCACAATTTAAGACATCTTACGACCCTGTATGCCATATTAACCCCTTGAAAAGCACGTTAGTATAACTTAAGACGCCTTAAAACTCCTAAGAACACCTTACAACACCGTACGAAACCTTAAAACTCAATAATAAACGTAATGAATTCCTCGGAGTCATTTAAACATCGTACGACAACTTAGAATATCTTACGGCTCTGTATGCCACATTAGCAAATTTAAAATCGTGTTGGTATAATGTACAACACCTCACAGCTCCTAACAACACCTTAAAGTACCGTACGTAAACTTAAAACTCCATAATATACCTAATGAATTCGTCCTAGTCCTTTGATCAACGTACCACAATTTAAGACATCTTACGACCCTGTATGCCATATTAACCACTTGAAAAGCACGTTAGTATAACTTAAGACGCCTTAAAACTCCTAAGAACACCTTACAACACCGTACGAAACCTTAGAACTCAATAATAAACCTAATGAATTCCTCGGAGTCATTTAAACATCGTACGACAACTTAGAATATCTTACGACTCTGTATGCCACATTAGCAACTTTAAAATCGTGTTGGTATAATGTACAACACCTCACAGCTCCTAACAACACCTTAAAGTACCTTACGTAAACTTAAAACTCCATAATACACCTAATGAATTAGTCCGAGTCCTTTGATCATCGTACCACAATTTAAGACATGTTACGACCCTGTATGCCATATTAACCCCTTGAAAAGCACGTTAGTATAACTTAAGACGCCTTAAAACTCCTAAGAACACCTTACAACACCGTACGAAACCTTAAAGCTCAATAATAAACCTAATGAATTCCTCGGAGTCATTTAAACATCGTACGACAACTTAGAATATCTTACGACTCTGTATGCCACATTAGCAACTTTAAAATCGTGTTGGTATAATGTACAACACCTCACAGCTCCTAACAACACCTTAAAGTACCTTACGTAAACTTAAAACTCCATAATACACCTAATGAATTCGTCCAAGTCCTTTGAACATCGTACGACAACTTAAGACATATTACGACCCTGTATGCCATATTAGACCCTTGAAAACCATGTTAGTATAACTTAGGACGCTTTAAAACTCCTAAGAACACTTTACAACACCGTACAAACCTTAAAACTCCATAATAAACCTAATGAATTCCTCGGAGTCATTTAAACATGGTACGACAACTTAGAATATCTTACGGCTCTGTATGCCACATTAGCAACTTTAAAATCGTGTTGGTATAATGTACAACACCTCACAGCTCCTAACAACACCTTAAAGTACTGTACGTAAACTTAAAACTCCATAATACACCTATCGAATTCGTCCGAGTCCTTTGAACATCGGACCACAATTTAAAACATCTTACGACCCTGTATGCCATATTAACCCCCTTGAAAAGAACGTTAGTATAACTTAAGACGCCCTAAAACTCCTAAGAACACCTTACAACACCGTACGAAACCTTAAAACTCAATAATAAACCTAATGAATTCCTCGGAGTCATTTAAACATCGTACGACAACTTAGAATATCTTACGACTCTGTATGCCACATTAGCAACTTTAAAATCGTGTTGGTATAATGTACAACACCTCACAACTCTTAACAACAGCTTAAAGTATCGTACGTAAACTTAAAACCCCATAATACACCTATCGAATTCGTCCGAATCCTTTGAACATCTTACGACATCTTACGACTCTGTATGCACATTAGCACCATGTAAAGCATGTTAGTACAGCTTAGAACGCCTTAAAACTCCTAAGAACACCTTACAACACCGTATGAAATCTTAAAACTCCATAATAAACCTAATGAATTCCTCGGAGTCATTTAAACATCGTACGACAACTTAGAATATCTTACGGCTCTGTATGCCACATTAGCAACTTTAAAATCGTGTTGGTATAATGTACAACACCTCACAACTCTTAAAAACACCTTAAAGTACCGTACGTAAACTTAAAACTCTATAATACACCTATCGAATTCGTCCGAGTCCTTTGAACATCTTACGACAGCTTAGGACATCTTACGACTCTGTATGCACATTAGCACCATGTAAAGCATGTTAGTACAACTTAGGACGCCTTAAAACTCCTAAGAACACCTTACAACACCGTATGAAACCTTAAAACTCCATAATAAACCTAATGAATTACTCGGAGTCATATAAACATCGTACGACAACTTAGAATATCATACGGCTCTGTATGCCACATTAGCAACTTTAAAATCGTGTTGGTATTATGTACAACACCTCGCAGCTCCTAACAACACCTTAAAGTACCGTACGTAAACTTAAAACTCCATAATACACCTAATGAACTCGTCCTAGTCCTTTGATCATCGTACCACAATTTAAGATATCTTACGACCCTGTATGCCATATTAACCCCTTGAAAAGCACGTTAGTATAACTTAAGACGCCTTAAAACTCCTAAGAACACCTTACAACACCGTATGAAACCTTAAAACTCAATAATAAACGTAATGAATTCCTCGGAGTCATTTAAACATCGTACGACAGCTTAGAATATCTTACGGCTCTGTATGCCACATTAGCAACTTTAAAATCGTGTTGGTATAATGTACAACACCTCACAACTCTTAAAAACACCTTAAAGTACCGTACGTAAACTTAAAACTCTATAATACACCTATCGAATTCGTCCGAGTCCTTTGAACATCTTACGACAGCTTAGGACATCTTACGACTCTGTATGCATATTAGCACCATGTAAAGCATGTTAGTACAACTTAGGACGCCTTAAAACTCCTAAGAACACCTTACAACACCGTATGAAACCTTAAAACTCCATAATAAACCTAATGAATTACTCGGAGTCATATAAACATCGTACGACAACTTAGAATATCATACGGCTCTGTATGCCACATTAGCAACTTTAAAATCGTGTTGGTATAATGTACAACACCTCGCAGCTCCTAACAACACCTTAAAGTACCGTACGTAAACTTAAAACTCCATAATACACCTAATGAACTCGTCCTAGTCCTTTGATCATCGTACCACAATTTAAGACATCTTACGACCCTGTATGCCATATTAACCCCTTGAAAAGCACGTTAGTATAACTTAAGACGCCTTAAAACTCCTAAGAACACCTTACAACACCGTATGAAACCTTAAAACTCAATAATAAACGTAATGAATTCCTCGGAGTCATTTAAACATCGTACGACAGCTTAGAATATCTTACGGCTCTGTATGCCACATTAGCAACTTTAAAATCGTGTTGGTATAATGTACAACACCTCACAGCTCCTAACAACACCTTAAAGTACTGTACGTAAACTTAAAACTCCATAATACACCTATCGAATTCGTCCGAGTCCTTTGAACATCGGACCACAATTTAAAACATCTTACGACCCTGTATGCCATATTAACCCCCTTGAAAAGAACGTTAGTATAACTTAAGACGCCCTAAAACTCCTAAGAATACCTTACAACACCGTACGAAACCTTAAAACTCAATAATAAACCTAATGAATTCCTCGGAGTCATTTAAACATCGTACGACAACTTAGAATATCTTACGACTCTGTATGCCACATTAGCAACTTTAAAATCGTGTTGGTATAATGTACAACACCTCACAACTCTTAACAACACCTTAAAGTACCGTACGTAAACTTAAAACCCCATAATACACCTATCGAATTCGTCCGAATCCTTTGAAAATCTTACGACAGCTTAGGACATCTTACGACTCTGTATGCACATTAGCACCATGTAAAGCATGTTAGTACAGCTTAGAACGCCTTAAAACTCCTAAGAACACCTTACAACACCGTATGAAATCTTAAAACTCCATAATAAACCTAATGAATTCCTCGGAGTCATATAAACATCGTACGACAACTTAGAATATCTTACGGCTCTGTATGCCACATTAGCAACTTTAAAATCGTGTTGGTATAATGTACAACACCTCGCAGCTCCTAACAACACCTTAAAGTACCGTACGTAAACTTAAAACTCCATAATACACCTAATGAACTCGTCCTAGTCCTTTGATCATCGTACCACAATTTAAGACATCTTACGACCCTGTATGCCATATTAACCCCTTGAAAAGCACGTTAGTATAACTTAAGACGCCTTAAAACTCCTAAGAACACCTTACAACACCGTACGAAACCTTAAAACTCAATAATAAACGTAATGAATTCCTCGGAGTCATTTAAACATCGTACGACAACTTAGAATATCTTACGGCTCTGTATGCCACATTAGCAAATTTAAAATCGTGTTGGTATAATGTACAACACCTCACAGCTCCTAACAACACCTTAAAGTACCGTACGTAAACTTAAAACTCCATAATATACCTAATGAATTCGTCCTAGTCCTTTGATCAACGTACCACAATTTAAGACATCTTACGACCCTGTATGCCATATTAACCACTTGAAAAGCACGTTAGTATAACTTAAGACGCCTTAAAACTCCTAAGAACACCTTACAACACCGTACGAAACCTTAGAACTCAATAATAAACCTAATGAATTCCTCGGAGTCATTTAAACATCGTACGACAACTTAGAATATCTTACGACTCTGTATGCCACATTAGCAACTTTAAAATCGTGTTGGTATAATGTACAACACCTCACAGCTCCTAACAACACCTTAAAGTACCTTACGTAAACTTAAAACTCCATAATACACCTAATGAATTAGTCCGAGTCCTTTGATCATCGTACCACAATTTAAGACATGTTACGACCCTGTATGCCATATTAACCCCTTGAAAAGCACGTTAGTATAACTTAAGACGCCTTAAAACTCCTAAGAACACCTTACAACACCGTACGAAACCTTAAAGCTCAATAATAAACCTAATGAATTCCTCGGAGTCATTTAAACATCGTACGACAACTTAGAATATCTTACGACTCTGTATGCCACATTAGCAACTTTAAAATCGTGTTGGTATAATGTACAACACCTCACAGCTCCTAACAACACCTTAAAGTACCTTACGTAAACTTAAAACTCCATAATACACCTAATGAATTCGTCCAAGTCCTTTGAACATCGTACGACAACTTAAGACATATTACGACCCTGTATGCCATATTAGACCCTTGAAAACCATGTTAGTATAACTTAGGACGCTTTAAAACTCCTAAGAACACTTTACAACACCGTACAAACCTTAAAACTCCATAATAAACCTAATGAATTCCTCGGAGTCATTTAAACATGGTACGACAACTTAGAATATCTTACGGCTCTGTATGCCACATTAGCAACTTTAAAATCGTGTTGGTATAATGTACAACACCTCACAGCTCCTAACAACACCTTAAAGTACTGTACGTAAACTTAAAACTCCATAATACACCTATCGAATTCGTCCGAGTCCTTTGAACATCGGACCACAATTTAAAACATCTTACGACCCTGTATGCCATATTAACCCCCTTGAAAAGAACGTTAGTATAACTTAAGACGCCCTAAAACTCCTAAGAACACCTTACAACACCGTACGAAACCTTAAAACTCAATAATAAACCTAATGAATTCCTCGGAGTCATTTAAACATCGTACGACAACTTAGAATATCTTACGACTCTGTATGCCACATTAGCAACTTTAAAATCGTGTTGGTATAATGTACAACACCTCACAACTCTTAACAACAGCTTAAAGTATCGTACGTAAACTTAAAACCCCATAATACACCTATCGAATTCGTCCGAATCCTTTGAACATCTTACGACATCTTACGACTCTGTATGCACATTAGCACCATGTAAAGCATGTTAGTACAGCTTAGAACGCCTTAAAACTCCTAAGAACACCTTACAACACCGTATGAAATCTTAAAACTCCATAATAAACCTAATGAATTCCTCGGAGTCATTTAAACATCGTACGACAACTTAGAATATCTTACGGCTCTGTATGCCACATTAGCAAATTTAAAATCGTGTTGGTATAATGTACAACACCTCACAGCTCCTAACAACACCTTAAAGTACCGTACGTAAACTTAAAACTCCATAATATACCTAATGAATTCGTCCTAGTCCTTTGATCAACGTACCACAATTTAAGACATCTTACGACCCTGTATGCCATATTAACCACTTCAAAAGCACGTTAGTATAACTTAGGACGCCTTAAAACTCCTAAGAACACCTTACAACACCGTACGAAACCTTAAAACTCCATAATAAACCTAATGAATTCCTCGGGGTCATTTAAACATCGTACGACAACTTAGAATAGCTTACGACTCTGTATGCCACATTAGCAACTTTAAAATCGTGTTGGTATAATGTACAACACCTCACAGCTCCTAACAACACCTTAAAGTACCGTACGTAAACCTAAAACTCCATAATACACCTATCGAATTCGTCCGAGTCCTTTGAACATCGGACCACAATTTAAAACATCTTACGACCCTGTATGCCATATTAACCCCCTTGAAAAGAACGTTAGTATAACTTAAGACGCCCTAAAACTCCTAAGAATACCTTACAACACCGTACGAAACCTTAAAACTCAATAATAAACCTAATGAATTCCTCGGAGTCATTTAAACATCGTACGACAACTTAGAATATCTTACGACTCTGTATGCCACATTAGCAACTTTAAAATCGTGTTGGTATAATGTACAACACCTCACAACTCTTAACAACACCTTAAAGTACCGTACGTAAACTTAAAACCCCATAATACACCTATCGAATTCGTCCGAATCCTTTGAACATCTTACGACAGCTTAGGACATCTTACGACTCTGTATGCACATTAGCACCATGTAAAGCATGTTAGTACAGCTTAGAACGCCTTAAAACTCCTAAGAACACCTTACAACACCGTATGAAATCTTAAAACTCCATAATAAACCTAATGAATTCCTCGGAGTCATATAAACATCGTACGACAACTTAGAATATCTTACGGCTCTGTATGCCACATTAGCAACTTTAAAATCGTGTTGGTATAATGTACAACACCTCGCAGCTCCTAACAACACCTTAAAGTACCGTACGTAAACTTAAAACTCCATAATACACCTAATGAACTCGTCCTAGTCCTTTGATCATCGTACCACAATTTAAGACATCTTACGACCCTGTATGCCATATTAACCCCTTGAAAAGCACGTTAGTATAACTTAAGACGCCTTAAAACTCCTAAGAACACCTTACAACACCGTACGAAACCTTAAAACTCAATAATAAACGTAATGAATTCCTCGGAGTCATTTAAACATCGTACGACAACTTAGAATATCTTACGGCTCTGTATGCCACATTAGCAAATTTAAAATCGTGTTGGTATAATGTACAACACCTCACAGCTCCTAACAACACCTTAAAGTACCGTACGTAAACTTAAAACTCCATAATATACCTAATGAATTCGTCCTAGTCCTTTGATCAACGTACCACAATTTAAGACATCTTACGACCCTGTATGCCATATTAACCACTTGAAAAGCACGTTAGTATAACTTAAGACGCCTTAAAACTCCTAAGAACACCTTACAACACCGTACGAAACCTTAGAACTCAATAATAAACCTAATGAATTCCTCGGAGTCATTTAAACATCGTACGACAACTTAGAATATCTTACGACTCTGTATGCCACATTAGCAACTTTAAAATCGTGTTGGTATAATGTACAACACCTCACAGCTCCTAACAACACCTTAAAGTACCTTACGTAAACTTAAAACTCCATAATACACCTAATGAATTAGTCCGAGTCCTTTGATCATCGTACCACAATTTAAGACATGTTACGACCCTGTATGCCATATTAACCCCTTGAAAAGCACGTTAGTATAACTTAAGACGCCTTAAAACTCCTAAGAACACCTTACAACACCGTACGAAACCTTAAAGCTCAATAATAAACCTAATGAATTCCTCGGAGTCATTTAAACATCGTACGACAACTTAGAATATCTTACGACTCTGTATGCCACATTAGCAACTTTAAAATCGTGTTGGTATAATGTACAACACCTCACAGCTCCTAACAACACCTTAAAGTACCTTACGTAAACTTAAAACTCCATAATACACCTAATGAATTCGTCCAAGTCCTTTGAACATCGTACGACAACTTAAGACATATTACGACCCTGTATGCCATATTAGACCCTTGAAAACCATGTTAGTATAACTTAGGACGCTTTAAAACTCCTAAGAACACTTTACAACACCGTACAAACCTTAAAACTCCATAATAAACCTAATGAATTCCTCGGAGTCATTTAAACATGGTACGACAACTTAGAATATCTTACGGCTCTGTATGCCACATTAGCAACTTTAAAATCGTGTTGGTATAATGTACAACACCTCACAGCTCCTAACAACACCTTAAAGTACTGTACGTAAACTTAAAACTCCATAATACACCTATCGAATTCGTCCGAGTCCTTTGAACATCGGACCACAATTTAAAACATCTTACGACCCTGTATGCCATATTAACCCCCTTGAAAAGAACGTTAGTATAACTTAAGACGCCCTAAAACTCCTAAGAACACCTTACAACACCGTACGAAACCTTAAAACTCAATAATAAACCTAATGAATTCCTCGGAGTCATTTAAACATCGTACGACAACTTAGAATATCTTACGACTCTGTATGCCACATTAGCAACTTTAAAATCGTGTTGGTATAATGTACAACACCTCACAACTCTTAACAACAGCTTAAAGTATCGTACGTAAACTTAAAACCCCATAATACACCTATCGAATTCGTCCGAATCCTTTGAACATCTTACGACATCTTACGACTCTGTATGCACATTAGCACCATGTAAAGCATGTTAGTACAGCTTAGAACGCCTTAAAACTCCTAAGAACACCTTACAACACCGTATGAAATCTTAAAACTCCATAATAAACCTAATGAATTCCTCGGAGTCATTTAAACATCGTACGACAACTTAGAATATCTTACGGCTCTGTATGCCACATTAGCAACTTTAAAATCGTGTTGGTATAATGTACAACACCTCACAACTCTTAAAAACACCTTAAAGTACCGTACGTAAACTTAAAACTCTATAATACACCTATCGAATTCGTCCGAGTCCTTTGAACATCTTACGACAGCTTAGGACATCTTACGACTCTGTATGCACATTAGCACCATGTAAAGCATGTTAGTACAACTTAGGACGCCTTAAAACTCCTAAGAACACCTTACAACACCGTATGAAACCTTAAAACTCCATAATAAACCTAATGAATTACTCGGAGTCATATAAACATCGTACGACAACTTAGAATATCATACGGCTCTGTATGCCACATTAGCAACTTTAAAATCGTGTTGGTATTATGTACAACACCTCGCAGCTCCTAACAACACCTTAAAGTACCGTACGTAAACTTAAAACTCCATAATACACCTAATGAACTCGTCCTAGTCCTTTGATCATCGTACCACAATTTAAGATATCTTACGACCCTGTATGCCATATTAACCCCTTGAAAAGCACGTTAGTATAACTTAAGACGCCTTAAAACTCCTAAGAACACCTTACAACACCGTATGAAACCTTAAAACTCAATAATAAACGTAATGAATTCCTCGGAGTCATTTAAACATCGTACGACAGCTTAGAATATCTTACGGCTCTGTATGCCACATTAGCAACTTTAAAATCGTGTTGGTATAATGTACAACACCTCACAACTCTTAAAAACACCTTAAAGTACCGTACGTAAACTTAAAACTCTATAATACACCTATCGAATTCGTCCGAGTCCTTTGAACATCTTACGACAGCTTAGGACATCTTACGACTCTGTATGCATATTAGCACCATGTAAAGCATGTTAGTACAACTTAGGACGCCTTAAAACTCCTAAGAACACCTTACAACACCGTATGAAACCTTAAAACTCCATAATAAACCTAATGAATTACTCGGAGTCATATAAACATCGTACGACAACTTAGAATATCATACGGCTCTGTATGCCACATTAGCAACTTTAAAATCGTGTTGGTATAATGTACAACACCTCGCAGCTCCTAACAACACCTTAAAGTACCGTACGTAAACTTAAAACTCCATAATACACCTAATGAACTCGTCCTAGTCCTTTGATCATCGTACCACAATTTAAGACATCTTACGACCCTGTATGCCATATTAACCCCTTGAAAAGCACGTTAGTATAACTTAAGACGCCTTAAAACTCCTAAGAACACCTTACAACACCGTATGAAACCTTAAAACTCAATAATAAACGTAATGAATTCCTCGGAGTCATTTAAACATCGTACGACAGCTTAGAATATCTTACGGCTCTGTATGCCACATTAGCAACTTTAAAATCGTGTTGGTATAATGTACAACACCTCACAGCTCCTAACAACACCTTAAAGTACTGTACGTAAACTTAAAACTCCATAATACACCTATCGAATTCGTCCGAGTCCTTTGAACATCGGACCACAATTTAAAACATCTTACGACCCTGTATGCCATATTAACCCCCTTGAAAAGAACGTTAGTATAACTTAAGACGCCCTAAAACTCCTAAGAATACCTTACAACACCGTACGAAACCTTAAAACTCAATAATAAACCTAATGAATTCCTCGGAGTCATTTAAACATCGTACGACAACTTAGAATATCTTACGACTCTGTATGCCACATTAGCAACTTTAAAATCGTGTTGGTATAATGTACAACACCTCACAACTCTTAACAACACCTTAAAGTACCGTACGTAAACTTAAAACCCCATAATACACCTATCGAATTCGTCCGAATCCTTTGAAAATCTTACGACAGCTTAGGACATCTTACGACTCTGTATGCACATTAGCACCATGTAAAGCATGTTAGTACAGCTTAGAACGCCTTAAAACTCCTAAGAACACCTTACAACACCGTATGAAATCTTAAAACTCCATAATAAACCTAATGAATTCCTCGGAGTCATATAAACATCGTACGACAACTTAGAATATCTTACGGCTCTGTATGCCACATTAGCAACTTTAAAATCGTGTTGGTATAATGTACAACACCTCGCAGCTCCTAACAACACCTTAAAGTACCGTACGTAAACTTAAAACTCCATAATACACCTAATGAACTCGTCCTAGTCCTTTGATCATCGTACCACAATTTAAGACATCTTACGACCCTGTATGCCATATTAACCCCTTGAAAAGCACGTTAGTATAACTTAAGACGCCTTAAAACTCCTAAGAACACCTTACAACACCGTACGAAACCTTAAAACTCAATAATAAACGTAATGAATTCCTCGGAGTCATTTAAACATCGTACGACAACTTAGAATATCTTACGGCTCTGTATGCCACATTAGCAAATTTAAAATCGTGTTGGTATAATGTACAACACCTCACAGCTCCTAACAACACCTTAAAGTACCGTACATAAACTTAAAACTCCATAATATACCTAATGAATTCGTCCTAGTCCTTTGATCAACGTACCACAATTTAAGACATCTTACGACCCTGTATGCCATATTAACCACTTGAAAAGCACGTTAGTATAACTTAAGACGCCTTAAAACTCCTAAGAACACCTTACAACACCGTACGAAACCTTAGAACTCAATAATAAACCTAATGAATTCCTCGGAGTCATTTAAACATCGTACGACAACTTAGAATATCTTACGACTCTGTATGCCACATTAGCAACTTTAAAATCGTGTTGGTATAATGTACAACACCTCACAGCTCCTAACAACACCTTAAAGTACCTTACGTAAACTTAAAACTCCATAATAAACCTAATGAATTAGTCCGAGTCCTTTGATCATCGTATCACAATTTAAGACATGTTACGACCCTGTATGCCATATTAACCCCTTGAAAAGCACGTTAGTATAACTTAAGACGCCTTAAAACTCCTAAGAACACCTTACAACACCGTACGAAACCTTAAAGCTCAATAATAAACCTAATGAATTCCTCGGAGTCATTTAAACATCGTACGACAACTTAGAATATCTTACGACTCTGTATGCCACATTAGCAACTTTAAAATCGTGTTGGTATAATGTACAACACCTCACAGCTCCTAACAACACCTTAAAGTACTGTACGTAAACTTAAAACACCATAATACACCTATTGAATTCGTCCGAGTCCTTTGAACATCGGACCACAACTTAAGACATCTTACGACCCTGTATGCCATATTAACCCCCTTGAAAAGCATGTTAGTATAACTTAGGACGCTTTAAAACTCCTAAGAACACCTTACAACACCGTACGAAACCTTAAAACTCAATAATAAACCTAATGAATTCCTCGGAGTCATTTAAACATCGTACGACAACTTAGAATATCTTACGACTCTGTATGCCACATTAGCAACTTTAAAATCGTGTTGGTATAATGTACAACACCTCACAACTCTTAACAACAGCTTAAAGTATCGTACGTAAACTTAAAACCCCATAATACACCTATCGAATTCGTCCGAATCCTTTGAACATCTTACGACATCTTACGACTCTGTATGCACATTAGCACCTACACAAGCATGTTAGTACAGCTTAGAACGCCTTAAAACTCCTAAGAACACCTTACAACACCGTATGAAATCTTAAAACTCCATAATAAACCTAATGAATTCCTCGGAGTCATTTAAACATCGTACGACAACTTAGAATATCTTACGGCTCTGTATGCCACATTAGCAACTTTAAAATCGTGTTGATATAATGTACAACACCTCACAACTCTTAAAAACACCTTAAAGTACCGTACGTAAACTTAAAACTCTATAATACACCTATCGAATTCGTCCGAGTCCTTTGAACATCTTACGACAGCTTAGGACATCTTACGACTCTGTATGCACATTAGCACCATGTAAAGCATGTTAGTACAACTTAGGACGCCTTAAAACTCCTAAGAACACCTTACAACACCGTATGAAACCTTAAAACTCCATAATAAACTTAATGAATTACTCGGAGTCATATAAACATCGTACGACAACTTAGAATATCATACGGCTCTGTATGCCACATTAGCAACTTTAAAATCGTGTTGGTATAATGTACAACACCTCGCAGCTCCTAACAACACCTTAAAGTACCGTACGTAAACTTAAAACTCCATAATACACCTAATGAACTCGTCCTAGTCCTTTGATCATCGTACCACAATTTAAGACATCTTACGACCCTGTATGCCATATTAACCCCTTGAAAAGCACGTTAGTATAACTTAAGACGCCTTAAAACTCCTAAGAACACCTTACAACACCGTATGAAACCTTAAAACTCAATAATAAACGTAATGAATTCCTCGGAGTCATTTAAACATCGTACGACAGCTTAGAATATCTTACGGCTCTGTATGCCACATTAGCAACTTTAAAATCGTGTTGGTATAATGTACAACACCTCACAGCTCCTAACAACACCTTAAAGTACTGTACGTAAACTTAAAACTCCATAATACACCTATCGAATTCGTCCGAGTCCTTTGAACATCGGACCACAATTTAAAACATCTTACGACCCTGTATGCCATATTAACCCCCTTGAAAAGAACGTTAGTATAACTTAAGACGCCCTAAAACTCCTAAGAATACCTTACAACACCGTACGAAACCTTAAAACTCAATAATAAACCTAATGAATTCCTCGGAGTCATTTAAACATCGTACGACAACTTAGAATATCTTACGACTCTGTATGCCACATTAGCAACTTTAAAATCGTGTTGGTATAATGTACAACACCTCACAACTCTTAACAACACCTTAAAGTACCGTACGTAAACTTAAAACCCCATAATACACCTATCGAATTCGTCCGAATCCTTTGAAAATCTTACGACAGCTTAGGACATCTTACGACTCTGTATGCACATTAGCACCATGTAAAGCATGTTAGTACAGCTTAGAACGCCTTAAAACTCCTAAGAACACCTTACAACACCGTATGAAATCTTAAAACTCCATAATAAACCTAATGAATTCCTCGGAGTCATATAAACATCGTACGACAACTTAGAATATCTTACGGCTCTGTATGCCACATTAGCAACTTTAAAATCGTGTTGGTATAATGTACAACACCTCGCAGCTCCTAACAACACCTTAAAGTACCGTACGTAAACTTAAAACTCCATAATACACCTAATGAACTCGTCCTAGTCCTTTGATCATCGTACCACAATTTAAGACATCTTACGACCCTGTATGCCATATTAACCCCTTGAAAAGCACGTTAGTATAACTTAAGACGCCTTAAAACTCCTAAGAACACCTTACAACACCGTACGAAACCTTAAAACTCAATAATAAACGTAATGAATTCCTCGGAGTCATTTAAACATCGTACGACAACTTAGAATATCTTACGGCTCTGTATGCCACATTAGCAAATTTAAAATCGTGTTGGTATAATGTACAACACCTCACAGCTCCTAACAACACCTTAAAGTACCGTACATAAACTTAAAACTCCATAATATACCTAATGAATTCGTCCTAGTCCTTTGATCAACGTACCACAATTTAAGACATCTTACGACCCTGTATGCCATATTAACCACTTGAAAAGCACGTTAGTATAACTTAAGACGCCTTAAAACTCCTAAGAACACCTTACAACACCGTACGAAACCTTAGAACTCAATAATAAACCTAATGAATTCCTCGGAGTCATTTAAACATCGTACGACAACTTAGAATATCTTACGACTCTGTATGCCACATTAGCAACTTTAAAATCGTGTTGGTATAATGTACAACACCTCACAGCTCCTAACAACACCTTAAAGTACCTTACGTAAACTTAAAACTCCATAATAAACCTAATGAATTAGTCCGAGTCCTTTGATCATCGTATCACAATTT
Source organism: Tagetes erecta (assembly GCA_030867185.1). Classification (NCBI taxonomy): domain Eukaryota; kingdom Viridiplantae; phylum Streptophyta; class Magnoliopsida; order Asterales; family Asteraceae; genus Tagetes; species Tagetes erecta. Next base: position 13,065,138 of record CM061497.1, read on the forward strand.
AAGACATGTTACGACCCTGTATGCCATATTAACCCCTTGAAAAGCACGTTAGTATAACTTAAGACGCCTTAAAACTCCTAAGAACACCTTACAACACCGTACGAAACCTTAAAGCTCAATAATAAACCTAATGAATTCCTCGGAGTCATTTAAACATCGTACGACAACTTAGAATATCTTACGACTCTGTATGCCACATTAGCAACTTTAAAATCGTGTTGGTATAATGTACAACACCTCACAGCTCCTAACAACACCTTAAAGTACTGTACGTAAACTTAAAACACCATAATACACCTATTGAATTCGTCCGAGTCCTTTGAACATCGGACCACAACTTAAGACATCTTACGACCCTGTATGCCATATTAACCCCCTTGAAAAGCATGTTAGTATAACTTAGGACGCTTTAAAACTCCTAAGAACACCTTACAACACCGTACGAAACCTTAAAACTCAATAATAAACCTAATGAATTCCTCGGAGTCATTTAAACATCGTACGACAACTTAGAATATCTTACGACTCTGTATGCCACATTAGCAACTTTAAAATCGTGTTGGTATAATGTACAACACCTCACAACTCTTAACAACAGCTTAAAGTATCGTACGTAAACTTAAAACCCATAATACACCTATCGAATTCGTCCGAATCCTTTGAACATCTTACGACATCTTACGACTCTGTATGCACATTAGCACCTACACAAGCATGTTAGTACAGCTTAGAACGCCTTAAAACTCCTAAGAACACCTTACAACACCGTATGAAATCTTAAAACTCCATAATAAACCTAATGAATTCCTCGGAGTCATTTAAACATCGTACGACAACTTAGAATATCTTACGGCTCTGTATGCCACATTAGCAACTTTAAAATCGTGTTGATATAATGTACAACACCTCACAACTCTTAAAAACACCTTAAAGTACCGTACGTAAACTTAAAACTCTATAATACACCTATCGAATTCGTCCGAGTCCTTTGAACATCTTACGACAGCTTAGGACATCTTACGACTCTGTATGCACATTAGCACCATGTAAAGCATGTTAGTACAACTTAGGACGCCTTAAAACTCCTAAGAACACCTTACAACACCGTATGAAACCTTAAAACTCCATAATTAACTTAATGAATTACTCGGAGTCATATAAACATCGTACGACAACTTAGAATATCATACGGCTCTGTATGCCACATTAGCAACTTTAAAATCGTGTTGGTATAATGTACAACACCTCGCAGCTCCTAACAACACCTTAAAGTACCGTACGTAAACTTAAAACTCCATAATACACCTAATGAACTCGTCCTAGTCCTTTGATCATCGTACCACAATTTAAGACATCTTACGACCCTGTATGCCATATTAACCCCTTGAAAAGCACGTTAGTATAACTTAAGACGCCTTAAAACTCCTAAGAACACCTTACAACACCGTATGAAACCTTAAAACTCAATAATAAACGTAATGAATTCCTCGGAGTCATTTAAACATCGTACGACAGCTTAGAATATCTTACGGCTCTGTATGCCACATTAGCAACTTTAAAATCGTGTTGGTATAATGTACAACACCTCACAGCTCCTAACAACACCTTAAAGTACTGTACGTAAACTTAAAACTCCATAATACACCTATCGAATTCGTCCGAGTCCTTTGAACATCGGACCAAAATTTAAAACATCTTACGACCCTGTATGCCATATTAACCCCCTTGAAAAGAAAGTTAGTATAACTTAAGACGCCCTAAAACTCCTAAGAATACCTTACAACACCGTACGAAACCTTAAAACTCAATAATAAACCTAATGAATTCCTCGGAGTCATTTAAACATCGTACGACAACTTAGAATATCTTACGACTCTGTATGCCACATTAGCAACTTTAAAATCGTGTTGGTATAATGTACAACACCTCACAACTCTTAACAACACCTTAAAGTACCGTACGTAAACTTAAAACTCCATAATACACCTATCGAATTCGTCCGAGTCCTTTGAACATCTTACGACAGCTTAGGACATCTTACGACTCTATATGCACGTTAGCACCATGTAAAGCATGTTAGTACAACTTAGGACGCCTTAAAACTCCTAAGAACACCTTACAACACCGTATGAAACCTTAAAACTCCATAATAAACCTAATGAATTCCTCGGAGTCATTTAAACATCGTACGACAACTTAGAATATCTTACGGCTCTGTATGCCACATTAGCAACTTTAAAATCGTGTTGGTATAATGTACAACACCTCACAACTCTTAACAACACCTTAAAGTACCGTACGTAAACTTAAAACTCCATAATACACCTATCGAATTCGTCTGAGTCCTTTGAACATCTTACGACAGCTTAGGACATCTTACGACTCTGTATGCACATTAGCACCATGTAAAGCATGTTAGTACAGCTTAGGACGCCTTAAAACTCCTAAGAACACCTGTATGCCACATTAGCAACTTTAAAATCGTGTTGGTATAATGTATAACACCTCGCAGCTCCTAACAACACCTTAAAGTACCGTACGTAAACTTAAAACTCCATAATACACCTATCGAATTCGTCCGAGTCCTTTGAACATCTTACGACAGCTTAGGACATCTTACGACTCTGTATGCACGTTAGCACCATGTAAAGCATGTTAGTACAACTTAGGACGCCTTAAAACTCCTAAGAACACCTTACAACACCGTATGAAACCTTAAAACTCCATAATAAACCTAATGAATTCCTCGGAGTCATTTAAACATCGTACGACAACTTAGAATATCTTACGGCTCTGTATGCCACATTAGCAACTTTAAAATCGTGTTGGTATAATGTACAACACCTCACAACTCTTAACAACACCTTAAAGTACCGTACGTAAACTTAAAACTCCATAATACACCTATCGAATTCGTCCGAGTCCTTTGAACATCTTACGACAGCTTAGGACATCTTACGACTCTGTATGCACATTAGCACCATGTAAAGCATGTTAGTACAGCTTAGGACGCCTTAAAACTCCTAAGAACACCTGTATGCCACATTAGCAACTTTAAAATCGTGTTGGTATAATGTACAACACCTCGCAGCTCCTAACAACACCTTAAAGTACCGTACGTAAACTTAAAACTCCATAATACACCTATCGAATTCGTCCGAGTCCTTTGAACATCTTACGACAGCTTAGGACATCTTACGACTCTGTATGCACGTTAGCACCATGTAAAGCATGTTAGTACAACTTAGGACGCCTTAAAACTCCTAAGAACACCTTACAACACCGTATGAAACCTTAAAACTCCATAATAAACCTAATGAATTCCTCGGAGTCATTTAAACATCGTACGACAACTTAGAATATCTTACGGCTCTGTATGCCACATTAGCAACTTTAAAATCGTGTTGGTATAATGTACAACACCTCACAACTCTTAACAACACCTTAAAGTACCGTACGTAAACTTAAAACTCCATAATACACCTATCGAATTCGTCCGAGTCCTTTGAACATCTTACGACAGATTAGGACATCTTACGACTCTGTATGCACATTAGCACCATGTAAAGCATGTTAGTACAGCTTAGGACGCCTTAAAACTCCTAAGAACACCTTACAACACCGTATGAAACCTTAAAACTCCATAATAAACCTAATGAATTCCACGGAGTCATTTAAACATCGTACGACAACTTAGAATATCTTACGGCTCTGTATGCCACATTAGCAACTTTAAAATCGTGTTGGTATAATGTACAACACCTCGCAACTCTTAACAACACCTTAAAGTACCGTACGTAAACTTAAAACTCCATAATACACCTATCGAATTCGTCCGAGTCCTTTGAACATCTTACGACAGCTTAGGACATCTTACGACTCTGTATGCACATTAGCACCATGTAAAGCATGTTAGTACAGCTTAGGACGCCTTAAAACTCCTAAGAACACCTTACAACACCGTATGAAACCTTAAAACTCCATAATAAACCTAATGAATTCCTCGGAGTCATTTAAACATCGTACGACAACTTAGAATATCTTACGGCTCTGTATGCCACATTAGCAACTTTAAAATCGTGTTGGTATAATGTACAACACCTCACAACTCTTAACAACACCTTAAAGTACCGTACGTAAACTTAAAACTCCATAATACACCTATCGAATTCGTCCGAGTCCTTTGAACATCTTACGACAGCTTAGGACATCTTACGACTCTGTATGCACATTAGCACCATGTAAAGCATGTTAGTACAGCTTAGGACGCCTTAAAACTCTTAAGAACACCTTACAACACCGTATGAAACCTTAAAACTCCATAATAAACCTAATGAATTCCTCGGAGTCATTTAAACATCGTACGACAACTTAGAATATCTTACGGCTCTGTATGCCACATTAGCAAATTTAAAATCGTGTTGGTATAATGTACAACACCTCACAGCTCCTAACAACACTTTAAAGTACCGTACGTAAACTTAAAACTCCATAATATACCTAATGAATTCGTCCTAGTCCTTTGATCAACGTACCACAATTTAAGACATCTTACGACCCTGTATGCCATATTAACCACTTCAAAAGCACGTTAGTATAACTTAGGACGCCTTAAAACTCCTAAGAACACCTTACAACACCGTACGAAACCTTAAAACTCCATAATAAACCTAATGAATTCCTCGGGGTCATTTAAACATCGTACGACAACTTAGAATAGCTTACGACTCTGTATGCCACATTAGCAACTTTAAAATCGTGTTGGTATAATGTACAACACCTCACAGCTCCTAACAACACCTTAAAGTACCGTACGTAAACCTAAAACTCCATAATACACCTATCGAATTCGTCCGAGTCCTTTGAACATCGTACCACAATTTAAAACATCTTACGACCCTGTATGCCATATTAACCCCCTTGAAAAGAACGTTAGTATAACTTAAGACGCCCTAAAACTCCTAAGAATACCTTACAACACCGTACGAAACCTTAAAACTCAATAATAAACCTAATGAATTCCTCGGAGTCATTTAAACATCGTACGACAACTTAGAATATCTTACGACTCTGTATGCCACATTAGCAACTTTAAAATCGTGTTGGTATAATGTACAACACCTCACAACTCTTAACAACACCTTAAAGTACCGTACGTAAACTTAAAACCCCATAATACACCTATCGAATTCGTCCGAATCCTTTAAACATCTTACGACAGCTTAGGACATCTTACGACTCTGTATGCACATTAGCACCATGTAAAGCATGTTAGTACAGCTTAGAACGCCTTAAAACTCCTAAGAACACCTTACAACACCGTATGAAATCTTAAAACTCCATAATAAACCTAATGAATTCCTCGGAGTCATATAAACATCGTACGACAACTTAGAATATCTTACGGCTCTGTATGCCACATTAGCAACTTTAAAATCGTGTTGGTATAATGTACAACACCTCGCAGCTCCTAACAACACCTTAAAGTACCGTACGTAAACTTAAAACTCCATAATACACCTAATGAACTCGTCCTAGTCCTTTGATCATCGTACCACAATTTAAGACATCTTACGACCCTGTATGCCATATTAACCCCTTGAAAAGCACGTTAGTATAACTTAAGACGCCTTAAAACTCCTAAGAACACCTTACAACACCGTACGAAACCTTAAAACTCAATAATAAACGTAATGAATTCCTCGGAGTCATTTAAACATCGTACGACAACTTAGAATATCTTACGGCTCTGTATGCCACATTAGCAAATTTAAAATCGTGTTGGTATAATGTACAACACCTCACAGCTCCTAACAACACCTTAAAGTACCGTACGTAAACTTAAAACTCCATAATATACCTAATGAATTCGTCCTAGTCCTTTGATCAACGTACCACAATTTAAGACATCTTACGACCCTGTATGCCATATTAACCACTTGAAAAGCACGTTAGTATACTTTGAACTTAGTACGACAACTCAGGACTTGTTACGACTCTGTATACCACATTAGCACCTAAAAAAGCTTGGGGTGTGATTGGCTGGTTTCGTTCGTTTATTGTTCTTGATTCTTGATTCTTGAATCTTGATTCTTGAATCTTGTTTCTTGATCTTGGGTTGTTAGTAGTTTGTTACGGCTGATTATTAGGGTTTCCTAAACCCTAATTCGGCTGATTGTGTAAGTTCGTTTCTTATTTGATTGGTGTTCTGGATTTTCTGTTCGTGTTCTCCTGATTCATTGATAACTTCCTTTGTGTAACAATCCTGTGATTAACCTGGTTAATACGAGCATTGTTAGCAATTAGAGGTGATCAATAATCGGTTTTTTCTGGTTTGTGTTTTGATTGATAGTATTGTGTTCTGATTGCTTAGTGGGTCTGTAACCGATTGCGTCTATTGTTTATAGATTAGCTAAATTGGTACGAATCCCATTAACCTTTTAAGAACCAGTTCTTGAAATCAAGATTAGGGTCTAGTGTTGCATGCATGGCCATGTCGACGCTAGCATCTAAAGTTACTAATATTGATGGACGTGTGTCGTTCAAAAGTATTTTGCAGAAAGCGGCTGAATTGGATGTGCCACATCAGAATGTTACGAACGTGAATGTGAATGTGAAAGCGTCTGAAAATGTTATGGAGTCTGCGGAAGTGATTAGGGTTTCTGAAGTGGAGGTTGCTAGTTCTGGGGCGAATAGTTTGAATGATGGGACGAATATGAAAGTTAATTTTAGGGTTCTTGAATCGAAAGAAAGTGCTGCTGGGGTGGATGTAATGCTATCTCGAGATTCAGTCAGAAAAGTTCAGGCCAAGCTAGGGTTTACGCTGTATGGATACTTTCTGGGTGATCGACAATCATTCCATGCTGTGAAATATTTTGCTCAATCTAACTGGAACAAGTATGGGCTGAAGAAGATTATGATGAATGCAGAAGGTTTCTTCTTTTTCCAATTTGCTGCTTATGATGGGATGATGGGTGTTATTGGAGGAGGACCTTGGATAATTCTTAACTCCCCATTATTTTTGCATGAATGGAGTCCGGATGCTAAGCTTGTCAAGCAGGATCGAAGATCAGTCCCTATGTGGGTAAAACTTCATGGGGTTCCAATTGCTGCATATACGGATGATGGGTTAAGTGAGCTGATGACTAAGATTGGGACGCCTAAAAAGTTGGACTCGTATACTAACGCAATGTGTATTAATGGATGGGGGAGGAGTAGTTATGCTAGAGCGTTAGTAGAGGTTTATGCTGATATAGGTTTTAAAAAACAGCTGAAAGTGGGCATTCCATCGTTGGAGGGAGATGATATAACGATCAAAACTATTGATGTCGAGTATGAGTGGCTTCCTCCTAGGTGTGATCATTGTAAATTGTTTGGCCATGATATGGATACATGCGAAGTATTAGTGGAGAAGAAAGGAAAGAAGAAGGAAGAGGTGATGAAGGATGATGGGTTTGTAGAAGTCACACATAAGAAATCAGCCAAGAAACCCGGGTTTAATGTTCAACAACATAAACCAAAATTTGTGTATCGTCCGGTTGCTGAAAAGCCTAAGAGTGCTGATCTAGATAAAAAAGTGGGTAAAGAGGGGGCGACTAAGGTGGATGGGATTGTAGCAGAAAATAAGTTCAATGTTCTGATGAATCATGATGTTGATCAAGGGGGTACGTCATTGTATACTCGATTGTATACTCAATTACATGAAAATAAAGGGGCTGGTACTGACCAAGTTGATCCGAATGTTGAAGACAAGGAGGGTACGGTTGAGGCTATATTTGGTGAGGATAACATTACTACAGGGGCAAGCACTCCTGATGTGCAGGTTATCAATGATTAATTTCGCATGTTGGAATGTTAGGGGGATGAACCGACCCTTGAAGCAGAAAGAGGTTCGTTTTATGATTAAAGACAGTAAGGTGAGTTTTTGTGCTATTTTAGAGTCTCATGTTGATGTTAGTAAGGTGGAGGGTATGTGTGCTTCTATATCGTCTGATTGGAGTTGGTGTTCTAATGCTTCTTCGTGTAGAGGTGGTCCTAAAGGTACTAGAATTATTGTGGGCTGGGATACTAGCGTGGTGGATGTGAATGTTCTTATGCAAACTGATCAAGTTATTCATTGTCAAGTTGTTCTTAAGAGGTTGAAACTGATGTTATTTTGTTCTGTGATATATGCTGATAATTATTATGTTCGTCGTAGAGCTCTATGGGATTCGTTGTCTATGCATAAGGGGTTAGTTAAGGATCTTCCATGGACATTATTGGGAGATTTCAACTCGGCTCTTAATCCTGATGATCAAGTTGCTGGTCCGTCTAGTGTCTCGTTGGGAATGCAAGATTTTCGAGATTGTATTAATGGGATTGAAGTGTTTGATATTAAGGCTTCGGGGGTTAAGTACACATGGAATCAAAAGCCAAAGTCTGGTAGAGGCATTCTTAAAAAATTGGATAGAGTTATGGGGAATGTAGGGTTTGTTGATATGTTCCCGAGAGCTGCTGCGTTGTTTAAGCCTTATGGTTTATCGGATCATAGTCCTTGCATATTATCTTTGGTGGAAAAGACTAAACCAAAACCTAAGCCTTTCAAGTTTTCCAATTTTCTGACGCTTAAACCGGAATTTTTGGATATTGTGAAGGTTGGGTGGGGTTATAGTATTGGTGGGGTAGCTCAATTCAGAATCTCAAAGAGGCTAAGAGGGCTTAAAAAAGAATTTAGAGCGCTTCTATTTAACCAAGGGAATCTGCATTCTAAGGTTGCTAACCTTAGAAAAGAGCTGGAAGACATGCAACAGTTGATTGACGATTCCCCTTTTGATGTGAGTCTGAAAGAGAAGGAGTCGTTATGTATGAAGGAGTTTGTGGAAGCTAGTAGTGATGAGGAAAGTTTTCTAAAGCAAAAAGCCAAAGTGATGTGGCTGGAAAAAGGTGATGCAAACACAAAATATTTCCACAACATGCTGAAATGTAAGAATAATAAGAAGATGATTGCTTCAGTTATGAGGTCGACTGGGGAGGTCTTGGAGGGGGATGCTATGGTTAATGAATTTGTTACCTTCTATGAGTCATTTTTGGGTGGTGAGCATGCGCAGCCTAGTTTACCAGATTCAAATATTTTTTCAAGCCGATTGGATGCTAATATTTCATTAGGTATGGTGGAGCCAGTTACCAGAGAGGAGATTAAGGAGGTAATGTTTTCTATGAATGATGATAAATCTCCGGGGCCAGATGGATACACATCTGCTTTTTTTAAAAAAGCTTGGGATGTGGTGGGAGATGAGGTTGTTCTAGCTATTCAAGATTTCTTTAATACGAATAGATTACTTCAGGAGTGGAATCATACTATTATTGCTCTTGTCCCAAAAACTCAGGTTCCAAATAGAGTGATAGATTATCGACCTATAGCCTGCTGCAATGTTTTGTATAAATGCATTTCGAAGATTATTGCTAATCGTGTGAAGGGTGCGTTATCGTCTATTATCAGTAGTAATCAGTCAGCTTTCATCCCGGGGAGACGTATTACAGATAATATCTTGCTTACCCAGGAGCTTATGCACAATTACCATAGAAACTTGGGGCCGCCTAAGTGTGCTTTTAAAGTTGACATTCAAAAGGCATATGATACGGTTAACTGGAGTTTTATGAAGTTTTGTCTGAAGGGGTTTGGGTTTCATGATAGTATGATTACATGGATTATGGCGTGTGTATCATCTCCTTCGTTTTCTTTATGCATAAATGGGGATATTCATGGCTATTTTAAAGGGACGAGGGGGTTAAGACAGGGCGACCCATTATCTCCTTATCTCTTTACCATGGTTATGGAGGTTCTTACGTTAATGTTCAAAAATATGCCTATGGAAAGTTTTAAGTTTCATAACAAGTGTGCAGAGCTTCAGATCATAAATCTATGTTTTGCTGATGATCTGTTTATTTTTTCCAGAGGAGATGCAAGATCTGCTGCTTGTATTATGGAGGTTTTGAGGAAGTTTGCAGACTTGTCTGGCTTACATCCGAATATGCAAAAAAGCACTGTCTTTTTTTGTCATGTCCCCCCCATGTTAGGAATGGCATCCTAAATATTCTTCCATTTGAGGAGGGGAAGCTTCCGGTTAAGTATCTGGGTGTCCCATTGATTTCGTCTAGACTCAATCACCTGCAATGCAGGGAGTTGACTGACAGGATAGATAAGCGTTTATTGTCATGGGAAAATAAGTTTTTGTCTTTTGCAGGAAGGCTTCAACTTGTTCGTTCAGTTTTATCTTCTATGCACATTTTTTGGGCAGCGGCTTTTTTGATCCCTTCATATACAGCTAAAGAGATTGAAGTGAAGATTAGAAGATTTTTATGGGGTGCTAAGCAAGAGAGAAAAGTTAATGCCAAAGTTGCTTGGAAAAAAGTCTGTCTTCCAAAGTTGGAGGGTGGTCTTGGGATTCGTAGTATTTCTGACATGAATATGGCTCTTATGGGGTCCCATATTTGGAGATTACTTACTAATGTTGATTCTATGTGGGTTCGATGGGTTAGGATTCACAGGATTGGAACTCGCAACTTTTGGGATATTGCAACTCCGGCTGCTTGTTCTTGGAGTTGGCGAAATATTATGAAACTGCGTCCGTTTTTCAGACGTAAATTTTGGGTTCAGCTTGGTGATGGGAAAAATACAAATATATGGTTCGATTGTTGGGCAGACCAAAGTCCTCTTTCAGATTTGATTCCAAAACGAGCGATTCGGGATGCAAATATGAATCTTATGGACTCGGTGGACAAAGTTTATAATGATTCTGCTTGGAATTGGCCGAATGAGCTGGTTGATCAGTTTCCTTCGTTATTGAGTATCTCTATTCCGTTTAAAACAAATGGTGAGGATAAGTTGTGTTGGAGGGAGGGTTCGAAGTTAATCCATTTTTCTACTTCCAATGCTTGGGAACATATCCGTCATAAGGAGGAGAATGTAGCTTGGGCTGAGTGTGTTTGGTTCCCTCAATGCATCCCAAAACATGCATTCAACATGTGGCTTATTTGTCAAGGTAAGCTGTTAACTCAGGATAGGTTGCTCAAATGGAACCGGTTGGGAGGTACTAATATGAATATGATGTGCTGTTTATTATGCTTTCAATCTGTGGATTCGCATAAACACTTATTTTTTGAATGCTCATTTGCGTCTCGGGTTTGGGCCATGGCTCGTGCCAAGGCAAAATTAAAGCTGATTCCTCCAATTTGGTCTACTATCTTGGAAGATCTTCAAAGTAATTGCACGGGAAGTGATATTGTGATGATTATTAGTAAGTTGGTTACGGCAGCTGCTGCGTATGCTACTTGGCAGGAGAGGAATAGAAGACTCTTTAATGAACATCCAAGGCCTCCGGAAGTGGTTAGTAGTATGGTTATTCAAACAGTGAGATACAAGTTAATGACCATAAAGTTAAAGTTGACGATGAGGGAGCAGCAACTTCTAGATATGTGGTTGAAGATGGATGCGGAATGAATGTTTGGTCTCTATGTTTAGTTGTGTCTAGTTTGCTGTTGTGTTGATGGGTTTTGTGTGTTATAGTTCGGGTTCGGTTGTTAGTCTTGGGAAATGTCCAAGACTGAACTAGTGTGGAGTTCACCACACTACTTGTGTTTATTTGTTTATAGAATCACCAGGGTAAAATCCCTTTACCCAAAAAAGCACGTTAGTATAACTTAAGACGCCTTAAAACTCCTAAGAACACCTTACAACACCGTACGAAACCTTAGAACTCAATAATAAACCTAATGAATTCCTCGGAGTCATTTAAACATCGTACGACAACTTAGAATATCTTACGACTCTGTATGCCACATTAGCAACTTTAAAATCGTGTTGGTATAATGTACAACACCTCACAGCTCCTAACAACACCTTAAAGTACCTTACGTAAACTTAAAACTCCATAATACACCTAATGAATTAGTCCGAGTCCTTTGATCATCGTACCACAATTTAAGACATGTTACGACCCTGTATGCCATATTAACCCCTTGAAAAGCACGTTAGTATAACTTAAGACGCCTTAAAACTCCTAAGAACACCTTACAACACCGTACGAAACCTTAAAGCTCAATAATAAACCTAATGAATTCCTCGGAGTCATTTAAACATCGTACGACAACTTAGAATATCTTACGACTCTGTATGCCACATTAGCAACTTTAAAATCGTGTTGGTATAATGTACAACACCTCACAGCTCCTAACAACACCTTAAAGTACCTTACGTAAACTTAAAACTCCATAATACACCTAATGAATTCGTCCAAGTCCTTTGAACATCGTACGACAACTTAAGACATATTACGACCCTGTATGCCATATTAGACCCTTGAAAACCATGTTAGTATAACTTAGGACGCTTTAAAACTCCTAAGAACACTTTACAACACCGTACAAACCTTAAAACTCCATAATAAACCTAATGAATTCCTCGGAGTCATTTAAACATGGTACGACAACTTAGAATATCTTACGGCTCTGTATGCCACATTAGCAACTTTAAAATCGTGTTGGTATAATGTACAACACCTCACAGCTCCTAACAACACCTTAAAGTACTGTACGTAAACTTAAAACTCCATAATACACCTATCGAATTCGTCCGAGTCCTTTGAACATCGGACCACAATTTAAAACATCTTACGACCCTGTATGCCATATTAACCCCCTTGAAAAGAACGTTAGTATAACTTAAGACGCCCTAAAACTCCTAAGAACACCTTACAACACCGTACGAAACCTTAAAACTCAATAATAAACCTAATGAATTCCTCGGAGTCATTTAAACATCGTACGACAACTTAGAATATCTTACGACTCTGTATGCCACATTAGCAACTTTAAAATCGTGTTGGTATAATGTACAACACCTCACAACTCTTAACAACAGCTTAAAGTATCGTACGTAAACTTAAAACCCCATAATACACCTATCGAATTCGTCCGAATCCTTTGAACATCTTACGACATCTTACGACTCTGTATGCACATTAGCACCATGTAAAGCATGTTAGTACAGCTTAGAACGCCTTAAAACTCCTAAGAACACCTTACAACACCGTATGAAATCTTAAAACTCCATAATAAACCTAATGAATTCCTCGGAGTCATTTAAACATCGTACGACAACTTAGAATATCTTACGGCTCTGTATGCCACATTAGCAAATTTAAAATCGTGTTGGTATAATGTACAACACCTCACAGCTCCTAACAACACCTTAAAGTACCGTACGTAAACTTAAAACTCCATAATATACCTAATGAATTCGTCCTAGTCCTTTGATCAACGTACCACAATTTAAGACATCTTACGACCCTGTATGCCATATTAACCACTTCAAAAGCACGTTAGTATAACTTAGGACGCCTTAAAACTCCTAAGAACACCTTACAACACCGTACGAAACCTTAAAACTCCATAATAAACCTAATGAATTCCTCGGGGTCATTTAAACATCGTACGACAACTTAGAATAGCTTACGACTCTGTATGCCACATTAGCAACTTTAAAATCGTGTTGGTATAATGTACAACACCTCACAGCTCCTAACAACACCTTAAAGTACCGTACGTAAACCTAAAACTCCATAATACACCTATCGAATTCGTCCGAGTCCTTTGAACATCGGACCACAATTTAAAACATCTTACGACCCTGTATGCCATATTAACCCCCTTGAAAAGAACGTTAGTATAACTTAAGACGCCCTAAAACTCCTAAGAATACCTTACAACACCGTACGAAACCTTAAAACTCAATAATAAACCTAATGAATTCCTCGGAGTCATTTAAACATCGTACGACAACTTAGAATATCTTACGACTCTGTATGCCACATTAGCAACTTTAAAATCGTGTTGGTATAATGTACAACACCTCACAACTCTTAACAACACCTTAAAGTACCGTACGTAAACTTAAAACCCCATAATACACCTATCGAATTCGTCCGAATCCTTTGAACATCTTACGACAGCTTAGGACATCTTACGACTCTGTATGCACATTAGCACCATGTAAAGCATGTTAGTACAGCTTAGAACGCCTTAAAACTCCTAAGAACACCTTACAACACCGTATGAAATCTTAAAACTCCATAATAAACCTAATGAATTCCTCGGAGTCATATAAACATCGTACGACAACTTAGAATATCTTACGGCTCTGTATGCCACATTAGCAACTTTAAAATCGTGTTGGTATAATGTACAACACCTCGCAGCTCCTAACAACACCTTAAAGTACCGTACGTAAACTTAAAACTCCATAATACACCTAATGAACTCGTCCTAGTCCTTTGATCATCGTACCACAATTTAAGACATCTTACGACCCTGTATGCCATATTAACCCCTTGAAAAGCACGTTAGTATAACTTAAGACGCCTTAAAACTCCTAAGAACACCTTACAACACCGTACGAAACCTTAAAACTCAATAATAAACGTAATGAATTCCTCGGAGTCATTTAAACATCGTACGACAACTTAGAATATCTTACGGCTCTGTATGCCACATTAGCAAATTTAAAATCGTGTTGGTATAATGTACAACACCTCACAGCTCCTAACAACACCTTAAAGTACCGTACGTAAACTTAAAACTCCATAATATACCTAATAAATTCGTCCTAGTCCTTTGATCAACGTACCACAATTTAAGACATCTTACGACCCTGTATGCCATATTAACCACTTGAAAAGCACGTTAGTATAACTTAAGACGCCTTAAAACTCCTAAGAACACCTTACAACACCGTACGAAACCTTAGAACTCAATAATAAACCTAATGAATTCCTCGGAGTCATTTAAACATCGTACGACAACTTAGAATATCTTACGACTCTGTATGCCACATTAGCAACTTTAAAATCGTGTTGGTATAATGTACAACACCTCACAGCTCCTAACAACACCTTAAAGTACCTTACGTAAACTTAAAACTCCATAATACACCTAATGAATTAGTCCGAGTCCTTTGATCATCGTACCACAATTTAAGACATGTTACGACCCTGTATGCCATATTAACCCCTTGAAAAGCACGTTAGTATAACTTAAGACGCCTTAAAACTCCTAAGAACACCTTACAACACCGTATGAAACCTTAAAGCTCAATAATAAACCTAATGAATTCCTCGGAGTCATTTAAACATCGTACGACAACTTAGAATATCTTACGACTCTGTATGCCACATTAGCAACTTTAAAATCGTGTTGGTATAATGTACAACACCTCACAGCTCCTAACAACACCTTAAAGTACCTTACGTAAACTTAAAACTCCATAATACACCTAATGAATTCGTCCAAGTCCTTTGAACATCGTACGACAACTTAAGACATATTACGACCCTGTATGCCATATTAGACCCTTGAAAACCATGTTAGTATAACTTAGGACGCTTTAAAACTCCTAAGAACACTTTACAACACCGTACAAACCTTAAAACTCCATAATAAACCTAATGAATTCCTCGGAGTCATTTAAACATGGTACGACAACTTAGAATATCTTACGGCTCTGTATGCCACATTAGCAACTTTAAAATCGTGTTGGTATAATGTACAACACCTCACAGCTCCTAACAACACCTTAAAGTACTGTACGTAAACTTAAAACTCCATAATACACCTATCGAATTCGTCCGAGTCCTTTGAACATCGGACCACAATTTAAAACATCTTATGACCCTGTATGCCATATTAACCCCCTTGAAAAGAACGTTAGTATAACTTAAGACGCCCTAAAACTCCTAAGAACACCTTACAACACCGTACGAAATCTTAAAACTCAATAATAAACCTAATGAATTCCTCGGAGTCATTTAAACATCGTACGACAACTTAGAATATCTTACGACTCTGTATGCCACATTAGCAACTTTAAAATCGTGTTGGTATAATGTACAACACCTCACAACTCTTAACAACAGCTTAAAGTATCGTACGTAAACTTAAAACCCCATAATACACCTATCGAATTCGTCCGAATCCTTTGAACATCTTACGACATCTTACGACTCTGTATGCACATTAGCACCATGTAAAGCATGTTAGTACAGCTTAGAACGCCTTAAAACTCCTAAGAACACCTTACAACACCGTATGAAATCTTAAAACTCCATAATAAACCTAATGAATTCCTCGGAGTCATTTAAACATCGTACGACAACTTAGAAAATCTTACGGCTCTGTATGCCACATTAGCAACTTTAAAATCGTGTTGGTATAATGTACAACACCTCACAACTCTTAAAAACACCTTAAAGTACCGTACGTAAACTTAAAACTCTATACACCTATCGAATTCGTCCGAGTCCTTTGAACATCTTACGACAGCTTAGGACATCTTACGACTCTGTATGCACATTAGCACCATGTAAAGCATGTTAGTACAACTTAGGACGCCTTAAAACTCCTAAGAACACCTTACAACACCGTATGAAACCTTAAAACTCCATAATAAACCTAATGAATTACTCGGAGTCATATAAACATCGTACGACAACTTAGAATATCATACGGCTCTGTATGCCACATTAGCAACTTTAAAATCGTGTTGGTATAATGTACAACACCTCGCAGCTCCTAACAACACCTTAAAGTACCGTACGTAAACATAAAACTCCATAATACACCTAATGAACTCGTCCTAGTCCTTTGATCATCGTACCACAATTTAAGATATCTTACGACCCTGTATGCCATATTAACCCCTTGAAAAGCACGTTAGTATAACTTAAGACGCCTTAAAACTCCTAAGAACACCTTACAACACCGTATGAAACCTTAAAACTCAATAATAAACGTAATGAATTCCTCGGAGTCATTTAAACATCGTACGACAGCTTAGAATATCTTACGGCTCTGTATGCCACATTAGCAACTTTAAAATCGTGTTGGTATAATGTACAACACCTCACAACTCTTAAAAACACCTTAAAGTACCGTACGTAAACTTAAAACTCTATAATACACCTATCGAATTCGTCCGAGTCCTTTGAACATCTTACGACAGCTTAGGACATCTTACGACTCTGTATGCATATTAGCACCATGTAAAGCATGTTAGTACAACTTAGGACGCCTTAAAACTCCTAAGAACACCTTACAACACCGTATGAAACCTTAAAACTCCATAATAAACCTAATGAATTACTCGGAGTCATATAAACATCGTACGACAACTTAGAATATCATACGGCTCTGTATGCCACATTAGCAACTTTAAAATCGTGTTGGTATAATGTACAACACCTCGCAGCTCCTAACAACACCTTAAAGTACCGTACGTAAACTTAAAACTCCATAATACACCTAATGAACTCGTCCTAGTCCTTTGATCATCGTACCACAATTTAAGACATCTTACGACCCTGTATGCCATATTAACCCCTTGAAAAGCACGTTAGTATAACTTAAGACGCCTTAAAACTCCTAAGAACACCTTACAACACCGTATGAAACCTTAAAACTCAATAATAAACGTAATGAATTCCTCGGAGTCATTTAAACATCGTACGACAGCTTAGAATATCTTACGGCTCTGTATGCCACATTAGCAACTTTAAAATCGTGTTGGTATAATGTACAACACCTCACAGCTCCTAACAACACCTTAAAGTACTGTACGTAAACTTAAAACTCCATAATACACCTATCGAATTCGTCCGAGTCCTTTGAACATCGGACCACAATTTAAAACATCTTACGACCCTGTATGCCATATTAACCCCCTTGAAAAGAACGTTAGTATAACTTAAGACGCCCTAAAACTCCTAAGAATACCTTACAACACCGTACGAAACCTTAAAACTCAATAATAAACCTAATGAATTCCTCGGAGTCATTTAAACATCGTACGACAACTTAGAATATCTTACGACTCTGTATGCCACATTAGCAACTTTAAAATCGTGTTGGTATAATGTACAACACCTCACAACTCTTAACAACACCTTAAAGTACCGTACGTAAACTTAAAACCCCGTAATACACCTATCGAATTCGTCCGAATCCTTTGAACATCTTACGACAGCTTAGGACATCTTACGACTCTGTATGCACATTAGCACCATGTAAAGCATGTTAGTACAGCTTAGAACGCCTTAAAACTCCTAAGAACACCTTACAACACCGTATGAAATCTTAAAACTCCATAATAAACCTAATGAATTCCTCGGAGTCATATAAACATCGTACGACAACTTAGAATATCTTACGGCTCTGTATGCCACATTAGCAACTTTAAAATCGTGTTGGTATAATGTACAACACCTCGCAGCTCCTAACAACACCTTAAAGTACCGTACGTAAACTTAAAACTCCATAATACACCTAATGAACTCGTCCTAGTCCTTTGATCATCGTACCACAATTTAAGACATCTTACGACCCTGTATGCCATATTAACCCCTTGAAAAGCACGTTAGTATAACTTAAGACGCCTTAAAACTCCTAAGAACACCTTACAACACCGTACGAAACCTTAAAACTCAATAATAAACGTAATGAATTCCTCGGAGTCATTTAAACATCGTACGACAACTTAGAATATCTTACGGCTCTGTATGCCACATTAGCAAATTTAAAATCGTGTTGGTATAATGTACAACACCTCACAGCTCCTAACAACACCTTAAAGTACCGTACATAAACTTAAAACTCCATAATATACCTAATGAATTCGTCCTAGTCCTTTGATCAACGTACCACAATTTAAGACATCTTACGACCCTGTATGCCATATTAACCACTTGAAAAGCACGTTAGTATAACTTAAGACGCCTTAAAACTCCTAAGAACACCTTACAACACCGTACGAAACCTTAGAACTCAATAATAAACGTAATGAATTCCTCGGAGTCATTTAAACATCGTACGACAACTTAGAATATCTTACGACTCTGTATGCCACATTAGCAACTTTAAAATCGTGTTGGTATAATGTACAACACCTCACAGCTCCTAACAACACCTTAAAGTACCTTACGTAAACTTAAAACTCCATAATAAACCTAATGAATTAGTCCGAGTCCTTTGATCATCGTATCACAATTTAAGACATGTTACGACCCTGTATGCCATATTAACCCCTTGAAAAGCACGTTAGTATAACTTAAGACGCCTTAAAACTCCTAAGAACACCTTACAACACCGTACGAAACCTTAAAGCTCAATAATAAACCTAATGAATTCCTCGGAGTCATTTAAACATCGTACGACAACTTAGAATATCTTACGACTCTGTATGCCACATTAGCAACTTTAAAATCGTGTTGGTATAATGTACAACACCTCACAGCTCCTAACAACACCTTAAAGTACTGTACGTAAACTTAAAACACCATAATACACCTATTGAATTCGTCCGAGTCCTTTGAACATCGGACCACAACTTAAGACATCTTACGACCCTGTATGCCATATTAACCCCCTTGAAAAGCATGTTAGTATAACTTAGGACGCTTTAAAACTCCTAAGAACACCTTACAACACCGTACGAAACCTTAAAACTCAATAATAAACCTAATGAATTCCTCGGAGTCATTTAAACATCGTACGACAACTTAGAATATCTTACGACTCTGTATGCCACATTAGCAACTTTAAAATCGTGTTGGTATAATGTACAACACCTCACAACTCTTAACAACAGCTTAAAGTATCGTACGTAAACTTAAAACCCCATAATACACCTATCGAATTCGTCCGAATCCTTTGAACATCTTACGACTCTGTATGCACATTAGCACCTACACAAGCATGTTAGTACAGCTTAGAACGCCTTAAAACTCCTAAGAACACCTTACAACACCGTATGAAATCTTAAAACTCCATAATAAACCTAATGAATTCCTCGGAGTCATTTAAACATCATACGACAACTTAGAATATCTTACGGCTCTGTATGCCACATTAGCAACTTTAAAATCGTGTTGATATAATGTACAACACCTCACAACTCTTAAAAACACCTTAAAGTACCGTACGTAAACTTAAAACTCTATAATACACCTATCGAATTCGTCCGAGTCCTTTGAACATCTTACGACAGCTTAGGACATCTTACGACTCTGTATGCACATTAGCACCATGTAAAGCATGTTAGTACAACTTAGGACGCCTTAAAACTCCTAAGAACACCTTACAACACCGTATGAAACCTTAAAACTCCATAATAAACTTAATGAATTACTCGGAGTCATATAAACATCGTACGACAACTTAGAATATCATACGGCTCTGTATGCCACATTAGCAACTTTAAAATCGTGTTGGTATAATGTACAACACCTCGCAGCTCCTAACAACACCTTAAAGTACCGTACGTAAACTTAAAACTCCATAATACACCTAATGAACTCGTCCTAGTCCTTTGATCATCGTACCACAATTTAAGACATCTTACGACCCTGTATGCCATATTAACCCCTTGAAAAGCACGTTAGTATAACTTAAGACGCCCTAAAACTCCTAAGAATACCTTACAACACCGTACGAAACCTTAAAACTCAATAATAAACCTAATGAATTCCTCGGAGTCATTTAAACATCGTACGACAACTTAGAATATCTTACGACTCTGTATGCCACATTAGCAACTTTAAAATCGTGTTGGTATAATGTACAACACCTCACAACTCTTAACAACACCTTAAAGTACCGTACGTAAACTTAAAACCCCATAATACACCTATCGAATTCGTCCGAATCCTTTGAACATCTTACGACAGCTTAGGACATCTTACGACTCTGTATGCACATTAGCACCATGTAAAGCATGTTAGTACAGCTTAGAACGCCTTAAAACTCCTAAGAACACCTTACAACACCGTATGAAATCTTAAAACTCCATAATAAACCTAATGAATTCCTCGGAGTCATATAAACATCGTACGACAACTTAGAATATCTTACGGCTCTGTATGCCACATTAGCAACTTTAAAATCGTGTTGGTATAATGTACAACACCTCGCAGCTCCTAACAACACCTTAAAGTACCGTACGTAAACTTAAAACTCCATAATACACCTAATGAACTCGTCCTAGTCCTTTGATCATCGTACCACAATTTAAGACATCTTACGACCCTGTATGCCATATTAACCCCTTGAAAAGCACGTTAGTATAACTTAAGACGCCTTAAAACTCCTAAGAACACCTTACAACACCGTACGAAACCTTAAAACTCAATAATAAACGTAATGAATTCCTCGGAGTCATTTAAACATCGTACGACAACTTAGAATATCTTACGGCTCTGTATGCCACATTAGCAAATTTAAAATCGTGTTGGTATAATGTACAACACCTCACAGCTCCTAACAACACCTTAAAGTACCGTACGTAAACTTAAAACTCCATAATATACCTAATGAATTCGTCCTAGTCCTTTGATCAACGTACCACAATTTAAGACATCTTACGACCCTGTATGCCATATTAACCACTTGAAAAGCACGTTAGTATAACTTAAGACGCCTTAAAACTCCTAAGAACACCTTACAACACCGTACGAAACCTTAGAACTCAATAATAAACCTAATGAATTCCTCGGAGTCATTTAAACATCGTACGACAACTTAGAATATCTTACGACTCTGTATGCCACATTAGCAACTTTAAAATCGTGTTGGTATAATGTACAACACCTCACAGCTCCTAACAACACCTTAAAGTACCTTACGTAAACTTAAAACTCCATAATACACCTAATGAATTAGTCCGAGTCCTTTGATCATCGTACCACAATTTAAGACATGTTACGACCCTGTATGCCATATTAACCCCTTGAAAAGCACGTTAGTATAACTTAAGACGCCTTAAAACTCCTAAGAACACCTTACAACACCGTACGAAACCTTAAAGCTCAATAATAAACCTAATGAATTCCTCGGAGTCATTTAAACATCGTACGACAACTTAGAATATCTTACGACTCTGTATGCCACATTAGCAACTTTAAAATCGTGTTGGTATAATGTACAACACCTCACAGCTCCTAACAACACCTTAAAGTACTGTACGTAAACTTAAAACACCATAATACACCTATTGAATTCGTCCGAGTCCTTTGAACATCGGACCACAATTTAAAACATCTTACGACCCTGTATGCCATATTAACCCCCTTGAAAAGAACGTTAGTATAACTTAAGACGCCCTAAAACTCCTAAGAACACCTTACAACACCGTACGAAACCTTAAAACTCAATAATAAACCTAATGAATTCCTCGGAGTCATTTAAACATCGTACGACAACTTAGAATATCTTACGACTCTGTATGCCACATTAGCAACTTTAAAATCGTGTTGGTATAATGTACAACACCTCACAACTCTTAACAACACCTTAAAGTATCGTACGTAAACTTAAAACCCCATAATACACCTATCGAATTCGTCCGAATCCTTTGAACATCTTACGACATCTTACGACTCTGTATGCACATTAGCACCATGTAAAGCATGTTAGTACAGCTTAGAACGCCTTAAAACTCCTAAGAACACCTTACAACACCGTATGAAATCTTAAAACTCCATAATAAACCTAATGAATTCCTCGGAGTCATTTAAACATCGTACGACAACTTAGAATATCTTACGGCTCTGTATGCCACATTAGCAACTTTAAAATCGTGTTGGTATAATGTACAACACCTCACAACTCTTAACAACACCTTAAAGTACCGTACGTAAACTTAAAACTCTATAATACACCTATCGAATTCGTCCGAGTCCTTTGAACATCTTACGACAGCTTAGGACATCTTACGACTCTGTATGCACATTAGCACCATGTAAAGCATGTTAGTACAACTTAGGACGCCTTAAAACTCCTAAGAACACCTTACAACACCGTATGAAACCTTAAAACTCCATAATAAACCTAATGAATTACTCGGAGTCATATAAACATCGTACGACAACTTAGAATATCATACGGCTCTGTATGCCACATTAGCAACTTTAAAATCGTGTTGGTATAATGTACAACACCTCGCAGCTCCTAACAACACCTTAAAGAACCGTACGTAAACTTAAAACTCCATAATACACCTAATGAACTCGTCCTAGTCCTTTGATCATCGTACCACAATTAAAGACATCTTACGACCCTGTATGCCATATTAACCCCTTGAAAAGCACGTTAGTATAACTTAAGACGCCTTAAAACTCCTAAGAACACCTTACAACACCGTATGAAACCTTAAAACTCAATAATAAACGTAATGAATTCCTCGGAGTCATTTAAACATCGTACGACAGCTTAGAATATCTTACGGCTCTGTATGCCACATTAGCAAATTTAAAATCGTGTTGGTATAATGTACAACACCTCACAGCTCCTAACAACACCTTAAAGTACAGTACGTAAACTTAAAACTCCATAATACACCTATCGAATTCGTCCTAGTCCTTTGATCAACGTACCACAATTTAAGACATCTTACGACCCTGTATGCCATATTAACCACTTGAAAAGCACGTTAGTATAACTTAAGACGCCTTAAAACTCCTAAGAACACCTTACAACACCGTACGAAACCTTAGAACTCAAAAATAAACCTAATGAATTCCTCGGAGTCATTTAAACATCGTACGACAACTTAGAATATCTTACGACTCTGTATGCCACATTAGCAACTTTAAAATCGTGTTGGTATAATGTACAACACCTCACAGCTCCTAACAACACCTTAAAGTACCTTACGTAAACTTAAAACTCCATAATACACCTAATGAATTAGTCCGAGTCCTTTGATGATCGTACCACAATTTAAGACATCTTACGACCTTGTATGCCATATTAACCCCTTGAAAAGCACTTTAGTTTAACTTAAGACGCCTTAAAACTCCTAAGAACACCTTACAACACCGTACGAAACCTTAAAACTCAATAATAAACCTAATGAATTCCTCGGAGTCATTTAAACATCGTACGACAACTTAGAATATCTTACGACTCTGTATGCCACATTAGCAACTTTAAAATCGTGTTGGTATAATGTACAACACCTCACAGCTCCTAACAACACCTTAAAGTTCCTTACGTAAACTTAAAACTCCATAATACACCTAATGAATTCGTCCAAGTCCTTTGAACATCGTACGACAACTTAAAACATATTACGACCCTGTATGCCATATTAGACCCTTGAAAAGCATGTTAGTATAACTTAGGACGCTTTAAAACCTCTAAGAACACTTTACAACACCGTACAAACCTTAAAACTCCATAATAAACCTAATGAATTCCTCGGAGTCATTTAAACATGGTACGACAACTTAGAATATCTTACGGCTCTGTATGCCACAATAGCAACTTTAAAATCGTGTTGGTATAATGTACAACACCTCACAGCTCCTAACAACACCTTAAAGTATTGTACGTAAACTTAAAACTCCATAATACACCTATCGAATTCGTCTGAATCCTTTGAACACCGTACGACAGCTTAGGACATCTTACGACTCTGTATGCACATTAGTACCATGTAAAGCATGTTAGTACAACTTAGGACGCCTTAAAACTCCTAAGAACACCTTACAACACCGTATGAAACCTTAAAACTCCATAATAAACCTAATGAATTCCTCGGAGTCATTTAAACATCGTACGACAACTTAGAATATCTTACGGCCCTGTATGCCACATTAGCAACTTTAAAATGTTGTTGGTATAATGTAAAACACCTCACACCTCTTAACAACACCTTAAAGTACCGTACGTAAACTTAAAACTCCATAATACACCTATCTAATTCGTCCGAGTCCTTTGAACATCTTACGACAGCTTAGGACATCTTACGACTCTGTGTGCACATTAGCACCATGTAAAGCATGTTAGTACAACTTAGGACGCCTTAAAACTCCTAAGAACACCTTACAACACCGTATGAAACCTTAAAACTCCATAATAAACCTAATGAATTACTCGGAGTCATATAAACATCGTACGACAACTTAGAATATCATACGGCTCTGTATGCCACATTAGCAACTTTAAAATCGTGTTGGTATAATGTACAACACCTCGCAGCTCCTAACAACACCTTAAAGTACCGTACGTAAACTTAAAACTCCATAATACACCTAATGAACTCGTCCTAGTCCTTTGATCATCGTACCATAATTTAAGACATCTTACGACCCTGTATGCCATATTAACCCCTTGAAAAGCACGTTAGTATAACTTAAGACGCCTTAAAACTCCTAAGAACACCTTACAACACCGTATGAAACCTTAAAACTCAATAATAAACGTAATGAATTCCTCGGAGTCATTTAAACATCGTACGACAACTTAGAATATCTTACGGCTCTGTATGCCACATTAGCAAATTTAAAATCGTGTTGGTATAATGTACAACACCTCACAGCTCCTAACAACACCTTAAAGTACAGTACGTAAACTTAAAACTCCATAATACACCTATCGAATTCGTCCTAGTCCTTTGATCAACGTACCACAATTTAAGACATCTTACGACCCTGTATGCCATATTAACCACTTGAAAAGCACGTTAGTATAACTTAAGACGCCTTAAAACTCCTAAGAACACCTTACAACACCGTACGAAACCTTAGAACTCAAAAATAAACCTAATGAATTCCTCGGAGTCATTTAAACATCGTACGACAACTTAGAATATCTTACGACTCTGTATGCCACATTAGCAACTTTAAAATCGTGTTGGTATAATGTACAACACCTCACAGCTCCTAACAACACCTTAAAGTACCTTACGTAAACTTAAAACTCCATAATACACCTAATGAATTAGTCCGAGTCCTTTGATGATCGTACCACAATTTAAGACATCTTACGACCTTGTATGCCATATTAACCCCTTGAAAAGCACTTTAGTTTAACTTAAGACGCCTTAAAACTCCTAAGAAGACCTTACAACACCGTACGAAACCTTAAAACTCAATAATAAACCTAATGAATTCCTCGGAGTCATTTAAACATCGTACGACAACTTAGAATATCTTACGACTCTGTATGCCACATTAGCAACTTTAAAATCGTGTTGGTATAATGTACAACACCTCACAGCTCCTAACAACACCTTAAAGTTACTTACGTAAACTTAAAACTCCATAATACACCTAATGAATTCGTCCAAGTCCTTTGAACATCGTACGACAACTTAAAACATATTACGACCCTGTATGCCATATTAGACCCTTGAAAAGCATGTTAGTATAACTTAGGACGCTTTAAAACCTCTAAGAACACTTTACAACACCGTACAAACCTTAAAACTCCATAATAAACCTAATGAATTCCTCGGAGTCATTTAAACATGGTACGACAACTTAGAATATCTTACGGCTCTGTATGCCACATTAGCAACTTTAAAATCGTGTTGGTATAATGTACAACACCTCACAGCTCCTAACAACACCTTAAAGTATTGTACGTAAACTTAAAACTCCATAATACACCTATCGAATTCGTCTGAATCCTTTGAACACCGTACGACAGCTTAGGACATCTTACGACTCTGTATGCACATTAGTACCATGTAAAGCATGTTAGTACAACTTAGGACGCCTTAAAACTCCTAAGAACACCTTACAACACCGTATGAAACCTTAAAACTCCATAATAAACCTAATGAATTCCTCGGAGTCATTTAAACATCGTACGACAACTTAGAATATCTTACGGCCCTGTATGCCACATTAGCAACTTTAAAATGTTGTTGGTATAATGTAAAACACCTCACACCTCTTAACAACACCTTAAAGTACCGTACGTAAACTTAAAACTCCATAATACACCTATCTAATTCGTCCGAGTCCTTTGAACATCGTACGACAGCTTAGGATATCTTACGACTCTGTATGCACATTAGCACCATGTAAAGCATGTTAGTACAACTTAGGACGCCTTAAAACACCTAAGAACACCTTACAACACCGTATGAAACCTTAAAACTCCATAATAAACCTAATGAATTCCTCAGAGTAATTTAAACATCGTACGACAACTTAGAATATCTTACGACTCTGTATGCCACATTAGCAACTTTAAAATCGTGTTGGTATAATGTACAACACCTCACAGCTCCTAACAACACCTTAAAGTACCGTACCTAAACTTAAAACTCCATAATACACCTAATGAATTCGTCCGAGTCCTTTGAACGTCGTACCACAATTTAAGACATCTTACGACCCTTTATGCCATATTAACCCCTTGTAAAGCATGTTAGTACAACTTAGGACGCCTTAAAACTCCTAAGAACACCTTACAACACCGTATGAAACCTTAAAACTCCATAATAAACCTAATGAATTCCTCGGAGTCATTTAAACATCGTACGACAACTTAGAATATCTTACGGCTCTGTATGCCACATTAGCAACTTTAAAATCGTGTTGGTATAATGTACAACACCTCACAGCTCCTAAAAACACCTTAAAGTACCGTACGTAAACTTAAAACTCCATAATACACCTATCGAATTCGTCCGAGTCCTTTGAACATCGTACGAAACTTAGGACATCTTACGACTCTGTATGCATATTAGCACCATGTAAAGCACATTAGCAACTTTAAAATCGTGTTGGTATAATGTACAACACCTCGAAACTCTTAACAACACCTTAAAGTACCGTACGTAAACTTAAAACTCCATAATACACCTAATGAATTCGTCCGAGTCCTTTGAACATCGTATTACAATTTAAGACATCTTACGACCCTGTATGCCATATTAACCCCTTGAAAAGCATGTTAGTATAACTTAAGACGCCTTAAAACTCCTAAGAACACCTTACAACACCGTACGAAACCTTAAAACTCCATAATAAACCTCATGAAATCCTCGAAGTCATTTAAACATCGTACGACAACTAAGAATATCTTACGGCTCTGTTTGCCACATTAGCAACTTTAAAATCGTGTTGGTATAATGTACAACACCTCACAGGTCCTAACAATACCCTAAAGTACCGTAAGTAAACTTAAAACTCCAAAATACACCTAATGAATTCGTCCGAGTCCTTTGAACATCGTACGACAACTTAGGACATCTTACGACTCTGTATGCATATTAGCACCATGTAAAGCACATTAGCAACTTTAAAATCGTGTTGGTATAATGTACAACACCTAGAAACTCTTAACAACACCTTAAAGTACCGTACGTAAACTTAAAACTCCAAAATACACCTAATGAATTCGTCCAAGTCCTTTAAACATCGTACGACAGCTTAGGACATCTTACGACTCTGTATGCACATTAGCACCATGTAAAGCATGTTAGTACAACTTAGGACGCCTTAAAACTCCTAAGAACACCTTACAGCACCGTACGAAATTTAAAACTCCATAATAAACCTAATTAATTCCTCGGAGTCATTTATACATCGTACGACAACTTAGAATATCTTACGGCTATGTATGCCGCATTAGCAACTTTAAAATCGTGTTGGTATAATGTACAACACCTCACAATTACTAAGAACACCTTAAAGTACCGTACGTAAACTTAAAACTCTATAATACACCTAATGGATTCGTCCGAGTCCTTTAAACATCGTACCACAATTTAACACATCTTATGACCCTGTATGCCATATTAACCCCTTGAAAAGCACGTTAGTATAACTTAAGACGCCCTAAAACTCCTAAGAACCCCTTACAACACCGTACGAAACCTTAAAACTCCATGATAAACCTAATGAATTCCTCGGAGTCATTTAAACAACGTACGACAACTTAGAATATCTTACGGCTCTGTATGCCACATTAGCAACTTTAAAATCGTGTTGGTATAATGTACAACACCTCACAGCTCCTAAAAACACCTTAAAGTACCGTACGTAAACTTAAAACTCCATAATACACCTAATGAATTCATCCGAGTCCTTTGAACATCGTACGACAACTTAGGACATCTTACGACTCTGTATGCATATTAGCACCATGTAAAGCACATTAGCAACTTTAAAATCGTGTTGGTATAATGTACAACACCTCACAGCTCCTAACAAAACCTTAAAGTACCGTACGTAAACTTAAAACTCCATAATATACCTAATGAATTCGTCCGAGTCCTTTGAACATCGTACGACAACTTAGGACATCTTACGACTCTGTATGCATATTAGCACCATGTAAAGCACATTAGCAACTTTAAAATCGTGTTGGTATAATGTACAACACCTCAAAACTCCTAACAACACCTTAAAGTACCGTACGTAAACTTAAAACTCCATAATACACCTAATGAATTCGTCCAAGTCCTTTGAACATCGTACGACAGCTTAGGACATCTTACGACTCTGTATGCACATTAGCACCATGTAAAAATGTTAGTACAACTTAGGACGCCTTAAAACTCCTAAGAACACCTTACAGCACCGTACGAAACCTTAAAACTCCATAATAAACCTAATTAATTCCTCGGAGTCATTTAAACATCGTACGACAACTTAGAATATCTTACGGCTCTGTATGCCACATTAGCAACTTTAAAATCGTGTTGGTATAATGTACAACACCTCACAATTACTAAGAACACCTTAAAGTACCGTACGTAAACTTAAAACTCTATAATACACCTAATGGATTCGTCCGAGTCCTTTGAACATCGTACCACAATTTAAGACATCTTACGACCCTGTATGCCATATTAACCCCTTGAAAAGCACGTTAGTATAACTTAAGACGCCCTAAAACTCCTAAGAACCCCTTACAACACCGTACGAAACCATAAAACTCCATAATAAACCTAATGAATTCCTCGGAGTCATTTAAACAACGTACGACAACTTAGAATATCTTACGGCTCTGTATGCCACATTAGCAACTTTAAAATCGTGTTGGTATAATGTACAACACCTCACAGCTCCTAAAAACACCTTAAAGTACCGTACGTAAACTTAAAACTCCATAATACACCTAATGAATTCATCTGAGTCCTTTGAACATCGTACGACAACTTAGGACATCTTACGACTCTGTATGCATATTAGCACCATGTAAAGCACATTAGCAACTTTAAAATTGTGTTGGTATAATGTACAACACCTCACAGCTCCTAACAACACCTTAAAGTACTGTACGTAAACTTAAAACTCCATAATATACCTAATGAATTCGTCCGAGTCCTTTGAACATCGTACGACAACTTAGGACATCTTACGACTCTGTATGCATATTAGCACCATGTAAAGCACATTAGCAACTTTAAAATCGTGTTGGTATAATGTACAACACCTCGAAACTCGTAACAACACCTTAAAGTACCGTACGTAAACTTAAAACTCCATAATACACCTAATGAATTCGTCCAAGTCCTTTAAACATCGTACGACAGCTTAGGACATCTTACGACTCTGTATGCACATTAGCACCATGTAAAGCATGTTAGTACAACTTAGGACGCCTTAAAACTCCTAAGAACACCTTACAGCACCGTACGAAATTTAAAACTCCATAATAAACCTAATTAATTCCTCGGAGTCATTTATACATCGTACGACAACTTAGAATATCTTACGGCTCTGTATGCCACATTAGCAACTTTAAAATCGTGTTGGTATAATGTACAACACCTCACAATTACTAAGAACACCTTAAAGTACCGTACGTAAACTTAAAACTCTATAATACACCTAATGGATTCGTCCGAGTCCTTTGAACATCGTACCTCAATTTAAGACATCTTACGACCCTGTATGCCATATTAACCCCTTGAAAAGCACGTTAGTATAACTTAAGACGCCCTAAAACTCCTAAGAACCCCTTACAACACCGTACGAAACCTTAAAACCCCATAATAAACCTAATGAATTCCTCGGAGTCATTTAAACAACGTACGACAACTTAGAATATCTTACGGCTCTGTATGCCACATTAGCAACTTTAAAATCGTGTTGGTATAATGTACAACACCTCACAGCTCCTAAAAACACCTTAAAGTACCGTACGTAAACTTAAAACTCCATAATACACCTAATGAATTCATCCGAGTCCTTTGAACATCGTACGACAACTTAGGACATCTTACGACTCTGTATGCATATTAGCACCATGTAAAGCACATTAGCAACTTTAAAATCGTGTTGGTATAATGTACAACACCTCACAGCTCCTAACAAAACCTTAAAGTACCGTACGTAAACTTAAAACTCCATAATATACCTAATGAATTCGTCCGAGTCCTTTGAACATCGTACGACAACTTAGGACATCTTACGACTCTGTATGCATATTAGCACCATGTAAAGCACATTAGCAACTTTAAAATCGTGTTGGTATAATGTACAACACCTCACAACTCCTAACAACACCTTAAAGTACCGTACGTAAACTTAAAACTCCATAATACACCTAATGAATTCGTCCAAGTCCTTTGAACATCGTACGACAGCTTAGGACATCTTACGACTCTGTATGCACATTAGCACCATGTAAAAATGTTAGTACAACTTAGGACGCCTTAAAACTCCTAAGAACACCTTACAGCACCGTACGAAACCTTAAAACTCCATAATAAACCTAATTAATTCCTCGGAGTCATTTAAACCTCGTACGACAACTTAGAATATCTTACGGCTCTGTATGCCACATTAGCAACTTTAAAATCGTGTAGGTATAATGTACAACACCTCACAATTACTAAGAACCCCTTAAAGTACCGTATGTAAACTTAAAACTCTATAATACACCTAATGGATTCGTCCGAGTCCTTTGAACATCGTACCACAATTTAAGACATCTTACGACCCTGTATGCCATATTAACCCCTTGAAAAGCACGTTAGTATAACTTAAGACGCCCTAAAACTCCTAAGAACCCCTTACAACACCGTACGAAACCTTAAAACCCCATAATAAACCTAATGAATTCCTCGGAGTCATTTAAACAACGTACGACAACTTAGAATATCTTACGGCTCTGTATGCCACATTAGCAACTTTAAAATCGTGTTGGTATAATGTACAACACCTCACAGCTCCTAAAAACACCTTAAAGTACCGTACGTAAACTTAAAACTCCATAATACACCTAATGAATTCATCCGAGTCCTTTGAACATCGTACGACAACTTAGGACATCTTACGACTCTGTATGCATATTAGCACCATGTAAAGCACATTAGCAACTTTAAAATCGTGTTGGTATAATGTACAACACCTCACAGCTCCTAACAAAACCTTAAAGTACCGTACGTAAACTTAAAACTCCATAATATACCTAATGAATTCGTCCGAGTCCTTTGAACATCGTACGACAACTTAGGACATCTTACGACTCTGTATGCATATTAGCACCATGTAAAGCACATTAGCAACTTTAAAATCGTGTTGGTATAATGTACAACACCTCACAACTCCTAACAACACCTTAAAGTACCGTACGTAAACTTAAAACTCCATAATACACCTAATGAATTCGTCCAAGTCCTTTGAACATCATACGACAGCTTAGGACATCTTACGACTCTGTATGCACATTAGCACCATGTAAAGCATGTTAGTACAACTTAGGACGCCTTAAAACTCCTAAGAAAACCTTACAACACCGTACGAAACCTTAAAACTTCATAATAAACCTAATTAATTCCTCGGAGTCATTTAAACATCGTACGACAACTTAGAATATCTTACAGCTCTGTATGCCACATTAGTAACTTTAAAATCATGTTGGTATAATGTACAACACCTCACAATTACTAAGAACACCTTAAAGTACCGTACGTAAACTTAAAACACCATAATACACCTAATGAATTCGTCCGAGTCCTTTGAACATCGTACCACAATTTAAGACATCTTACGACCCTGTATGCCATATTAACCCCTTGAAAAGCACGTTAGTATAACTTAAGACGCCCTAAAACTCCTAAGAACCCCTTACAACACCGTACGAAACCTTAAAACTCCATAATAAACCTAATGAATTCCTCGGAGTCATTTAAACAGCGTACGACAACTTAGAATATCTTACGGCTCTGTATGCCACATTAGCAACTTTAAAATCGTGTTGGTATAATGTACAACACCTCACAGCTCCTAAAAACACCTTAAAGTACCGTACGTAAACTTTTTTGGGTAAAGGGTTACCCCGGTGATTCTATTATAAAGACAACCGTCAATGAAGTACAAGTAGTGAGGAAGCATTCCACACTAGTTCATATATGGGACAGGCCCCACATATGTGAACATAAAAACAAAAACCAACAAAACAATACCAAGACAAACCAAACAATCTAGCCTACCACAAATTGATGACATAAACAAAATTAAATAAAAACCATTTCATCAGCCGCCATCATCAAAAGTGTAGGTTCCACCACAAAGAAACCTCAACCAATATTGCCAGGTGATCAACTCCCTAGTAATCAAGAATATCAGACAAACCATTAACACCCGATGTAGAAGGAGTACCTGCCCTCTTAGAACCCGATGGAGATTCTAGCGCCATTGCCATGCTCATCATATACCTTGCCATCCCATTATCCATATCTAAAACCTCATCCACTTCCGAATCCGAGTCAAACCTAGAGCTTTCATTATCCCTGTTCCCTTTCACCTTGTCTGTGTCAATTTCATCTATTTTCTCCACAGATAACGCCTCAAAAGGGTTTGATGTAGTTAGATCAGATTTACCCATATTTGAACCACTTTTAGTCTCCATAGTATCAATCTTTGTCACTTGCTTTGTACCATGTTGCACTTCCTTCCCTTTTTTGTTAACTGGACGGTACTCGAATTGGGGCTTTTTTAAAGCAACCCCAAATCTTTTTGCAGCCTTCTTTCCCTTTACTTCCTTAAACCCTTTATCATCCTCTCTAGCATTTGTGTTCTGCTCTTGCTTAGTCGTATTAGTACAATCAGCATCATTATGGCCAAAAACACAACAATGACTACATCTTGGAGGCTTCCAATCATACTCAACCGTCACATTGGCTGCTCCAAACCCATCCCCCTCTAATTCTGGAATAGCAACAGATATCTCCTCTTTAAACCCCGCATCCGCCGAGATCTCAACCAAAGCTCTTGCAAAGCTACTTCTGCCCCACGTGTTTGCACACATAGAGCTTGTGAATGAATCCAACAACTTTGGGGTCCCAATTTGCGAAACCAAAAGACTTAAACCAACATCAGAATAAGCTACCAACGGGATATCATGCAGTTTTACCCAAACAGATACATTCTTGATATCATCCTTATGTAGCTTTGTGTTAGGGGACCAGACATTCAGGATAATAGGTTTATTACGAATTATCCAAGGCCCTGCTTCAATTACATCCATCATCCCCTTCCTATCATTAAACTTAAAGAAGAAAAAACCATTTGCATTCATCATTGACTTTTGCAAGCCAAATTTTTTCCAATGAGTTTTAGCAAAGTATTCAACCACTGGATACGCTACCCTCTCCCCCAAAAAGTAACCATACAACGTAAATTCAAGCTTATTACAAATCATACTCACATTCTCTTTGGGTAACACAACATCAAACCCTTCTTTCTTCTCCTCATTCACCATATAACCGAACTTAATTGGTGTTATTGGTAACTCAGACTTTGGTTGAACAATAGCAGCATACGTTGTATTCAAACCAGACTTACCAGGCGCATCATTCACATTAGTCGCATGAGCATGAGAAACCTCAGATGCATCAGCCGTGTGAGCACTAACATTAGCCGGGTGACCACTAACATTAGCCGTGTGAACACTCACATTAGCCGGGTGAACAACAACATTCTCCGTGTAAACATCTACCCTAGCCGGGTGAACATTTTTATCAGCCGTGTGAGCACTAACATTTGCCTGGTGACCACTAACATTAGCCGTGTGAACCCTCACATTAGCCGGGTGAACAACAACATTCGCCGGGTGAACATCAACATTAACCGGGTGAACATCAACATTAGCCGTCTTCGTAGCCGTGTCAACCCCATGAGGCGGATTAGGGTTTATGGAGAAAACCCTAGTCGCCTTTTCCTTCTTCAACAAATTACAACGTGGATTGCCATCAATCTTTAGCAACTTACTATCCAAATTATCACCCTCCATACTTGTTTCTAAAATCAGAAACGAATCTGATCGTAAAAACCCAAGAAACGGCCAAACCCTAATTGCCCATCCGAATCTAGGGTTTTAATAACCAAGAAGTATAAAAAAAAAACGGCCAAGATCAAGAAAAACGAATTAAAAACCAAATCCAAGATTCAAGAACCAAGAAACAAGCATCAAGATTCAAGAAACAAGAATCAAGAATCAAGATTCATGAACCAATTGCCAAAATCGCCCCACTCTCGCCAAAATTACCGTACGTAATACACCTAATGAATTCAGCCGAGTCCTTTGAACATCGTACGACAACTTAGGACGTCTTACGACTCTGTATGCATAGTAGCACCATGTAAAGCACATTAGCAACTTTAAAATCGTGTTGGTATAATGTACAACACCTCACAGCTCCTAACAAAGCCTTAAAGTACCGTACGTAAACTTAAAACTCCATAATACACCTAATGAATTCGTCCGAGTCCTTTGAACATCGTACGACAACTTAGGACATCTTACGACTCTGTATGCATATTAGCACCATGTAAAGCACATTAGCAACTTTAAAATCGTGTTGGTATAATGTACAACACCTCACAACTCCTAACAACACCTTAAAGTATCGTACGTAAACTTAAAACTCCATAATACACCTAATGAATTCGTCCAAGTCCTTTGAACATCATACGACAGCTTAGGACATCTTACGACTCTGTATGCACATTAGCACCATGTAAAAATGTTAGTACAACTTAGGACGCCTTAAAACTCCTAAGAACACCTTACAACACCGTACGAAACCTGAAAACTCCATAATAAACCTAATTAATTCCTCAGAGTCATTTAAACATCGTACGACAACTTAGAATATCTTACAGCTCTGTATGCCACATTAGTAACTTTAAAATCATGTTGGTATAATGTACAACACCTCACAATTACTAAGAACACCTTAAAGTACCGTACGTAAACTTAAAACTCCATAATAAACCTAATGAATTCGTCCGAGTCCTTTGCACATCGTACCACAATTGAAGACATCTTACGACCCTGTATGCCATATTAACCCCTTGAAAAGCACGTTAGCATAACTTAAGACGCCTTAAAACTCCTAAGAACACCTTACAACACCGTACAAAACCTTAAAACTCCATAATAAACCTCATGAATTCCTTGGAGTCATTTAAAAATCGTACGACAACTTAGAATATCTTACGGCTCTGTATGCCACATTAGCAACTTTAAAATCGTGTTGGTATAATGTACAACACCTCACAGCTCCTAAAAACACCTTAAAGTACCGTACGTAAACTTAAAACTTCATAATACACCTAATGAATTCATCCGAGTCCTTTGAACATCGTACGACAACTTAGGACATCTTACGACTCTGTATGCATATTAGCACCATGTAAAGCACATTAGCAACTTTAAAATCGTGTTGGTATAATGTACAACACCTCACAGCTCCTAACAACACCTTAAAGTACCGTACGTAAACTTAAAACTCCAAAATACACCTAATGAATTCGTCCGAGTCCTTTGAACATCGTACGACAACTTAGGACATCTTATGACTCTGTATGCATATTAGCACCATATAAAGCACATTAGCATCTTTAAAATCGTGTTGGAATAATGTACAACACCTCACAACTCTTAATACACCTAATGAATTCGTCCAAGTCATTTGAACATCGTACGACAGCTTAGGACATCTTAGGACTCTGTATGCACATTAGCACCATGTAAAGCATGTTAGTACAACTTAGGACGCCTTAAAACTCCTAAGAACACCTTACAACACCGTACGAACCTGAAAACTCCATAATAAACCTAATTAATTCCTCAGAGTCATTTAAACATCGTACGACAACTTAGAATATCTTACAGCTCTGTATGCCACATTAGTAACTCTAAAATCATGTTGGTATAATGTACAACACCTCACAATTACTAAGAACACCTTAAAGTACCGTACGTAAACTTAAAACTCCATAATACACCTAATGAATTCGTCCGAGTCCTTTGAACATCGTACCACAATTGAAGACATCTTACGACCCTGTATGCCATATTAACCCCTTGAAAAGCACGTTAGCATAACTTAAGACGCCTTAAAACTCCTAAGAACACCTTACAACACCGTACAAAACCTTAAAACTCCATAATAAACCTCATGAATTCCTCGGAGTCATTTAAACATCGTACGACAACTTAGAATATCTTACGGCTCTGTATGCCACATTAGCAACTTTAAAATCGTGTTGGTATAATGTACAACACCTCACAGCTCCTAAAAACACCTTAAAGTACCGTACGTAAACTTAAAACTCCATAATACACCTAATGAATTCATCCGAGTCCTTTGAACATCGTACGACAACTTAGGACATCTTACGACTCTGTATGCATATTAGCACCATGTAAAGCACATTAGCAACTTTAAAATCGTGTTGGTATAATGTACAACACCTCACAGCTCCTAACAACACCTTAAAAGTACCGTACGTAAACTTAAAACTCCAAAATACACCTAATGAATTCGTCCGAGTCCTTTGAACATCGTACGACAACTTAGGACATCTTACGACTCTGTATGCATATTAGCACCATATAAAGCACATTAGCATCTTTAAAATCGTGTTGGTATAATGTACAACACCTCACAACTCTTAACAACACCTTAAAGTACCGTACGTAAACTTAAAACTCCATAATACACCTAATGAATTCGTCCAAGTCCTTTGAACATCATACGACAGCTTAGGACATCTTACGACTCTGTATGCACATTAGCACCATGTAAAAATGTTAGTACAACTTAGGACGCCTTAAAACTCCTAAGAACACCTTACAACACCGTACGAAACCTGAAAACTCCATAATAAACCTAATTAATTCCTCAGAGTCATTTAAACATCGTACGACAACTTAGAATATCTTACAGCTCTGTATGCCACATTAGTAACTTTAAAATCATGTTGGTATAATGTACAACACCTCACAATTACTAAGAACACCTTAAAGTACCGTACGTAAACTTAAAACTCCATAATAAACCTAATGAATTCGTCCGAGTCCTTTGCACATCGTACCACAATTGAAGACATCTTACGACCCTGTATGCCATATTAACCCCTTGAAAAGCACGTTAGCATAACTTAAGACGCCTTAAAACTCCTAAGAACACCTTACAACACCGTACAAAACCTTAAAACTCCATAATAAACCTCATGAATTCCTTGGAGTCATTTAAAAATCGTACGACAACTTAGAATATCTTACGGCTCTGTATGCCACATTAGCAACTTTAAAATCGTGTTGGTATAATGTACAACACCTCACAGCTCCTAAAAACACCTTAAAGTACCGTACGTAAACTTAAAACTTCATAATACACCTAATGAATTCATCCGAGTCCTTTGAACATCGTACGACAACTTAGGACATCTTACGACTCTGTATGCATATTAGCACCATGTAAAGCACATTAGCAACTTTAAAATCGTGTTGGTATAATGTACAACACCTCACAGCTCCTAACAACACCTTAAAGTACCGTACGTAAACTTAAAACTCCAAAATACACCTAATGAATTCGTCCGAGTCCTTTGAACATCGTACGACAACTTAGGACATCTTATGACTCTGTATGCATATTAGCACCATATAAAGCACATTAGCATCTTTAAAATCGTGTTGGAATAATGTACAACACCTCACAACTCTTAATACACCTAATGAATTCGTCCAAGTCATTTGAACATCGTACGACAGCTTAGGACATCTTAGGACTCTGTATGCACATTAGCACCATGTAAAGCATGTTAGTACAACTTAGGACGCCTTAAAACTCCTAAGAACACCTTACAACACCGTACGAACCTGAAAACTCCATAATAAACCTAATTAATTCCTCAGAGTCATTTAAACATCGTACGACAACTTAGAATATCTTACAGCTCTGTATGCCACATTAGTAACTCTAAAATCATGTTGGTATAATGTACAACACCTCACAATTACTAAGAACACCTTAAAGTACCGTACGTAAACTTAAAACTCCATAATACACCTAATGAATTCGTCCGAGTCCTTTGAACATCGTACCACAATTGAAGACATCTTACGACCCTGTATGCCATATTAACCCCTTGAAAAGCACGTTAGCATAACTTAAGACGCCTTAAAACTCCTAAGAACACCTTACAACACCGTACAAAACCTTAAAACTCCATAATAAACCTCATGAATTCCTCGGAGTCATTTAAACATCGTACGACAACTTAGAATATCTTACGGCTCTGTATGCCACATTAGCAACTTTAAAATCGTGTTGGTATAATGTACAACACCTCACAGCTCCTAAAAACACCTTAAAGTACCGTACGTAAACTTAAAACTCCATAATACACCTAATGAATTCATCCGAGTCCTTTGAACATCGTACGACAACTTAGGACATCTTACGACTCTTTATGCATATTAGCACCATGTAAAGCACATTAGCAACTTTAAAATCGTGTTGGTATAATGTACAACACCTCACAGCTCCTAACAACACCTTAAAGTACCGTACGTAAACTTAAAACTCCAAAATACACCTAATGAATTCGTCCGAGTCCTTTGAACATCGTACGACAACTTAGGACATCTTACGACTCTGTATGCATATTAGCACCATATAAAGCACATTAGCATCTTTAAAATCGTGTTGGTATAATGTACAACACCTCACAACTCTTAACAACACCTTAAAGTACCGTACGTAAACTTAAAACTCCATAATACACCTAATGAATTCGTCCAAGTCCTTTGAACATCGTACGACAGCTTAGGACATCTTAGGACTCTGTATGCACATTAGCACCATGTAAAGCATGTTAGTACAACTTAGGACGCCTTAAAACTCCTAAGAACACCTTACAACACCGTACGAAACCTTAAAACTCCATAATAAACCTAATTAATTCCTCAGAGTCATTTAAACATCGTACGACAACTTAGAATATCTTACAGCTCTGTATGCCACATTAGTAACTTTAAAATCATGTTGGTATAATGTACAACACCTCACAATTACTAAGAACACCTTAAAGTACCGTACGTAAACTTAAAACTCCAAAATACACCTAATGAATTCGTCCGAGTCCTTTGAACATCGTACGACAACTTAGGACATCTTACGACTCTGTATGCATATTAGCACCATATAAAGCACATTAGCATCTTTAAAATCGTGTTGGTATAATGTACAACACCTCACAACTCTTAACAACACCTTAAA
Organism: Tagetes erecta; assembly: GCA_030867185.1. Taxonomy (NCBI): domain Eukaryota; kingdom Viridiplantae; phylum Streptophyta; class Magnoliopsida; order Asterales; family Asteraceae; genus Tagetes; species Tagetes erecta. The sequence goes on from CM061497.1 coordinate 13,105,492, forward strand.
GTACCGTACGTAAACTTAAAACTCCATAATACACCTAATGAATTCGTCCAAGTCCTTTGAACATCGTACGACAGCTTAGGACATCTTACGACTCTGTATGCACATTAGCACCATGTAAAAATGTTAGTACAACTTAGGACGCCTTAAAACTCCTAAGAACACCTTACAACACCGTACGAAACCTGAAAACTCCATAATAAACCTAATTAATTCCTCAGAGTCATTTAAACATCGTACGACAACTTAGAATATCTTACAGCTCTGTATGCCACATTAGTAACTTTAAAATCATGTTGGTATAATGTACAACACCTCACAATTACTAAGAACACCTTAAAGTAACGTACGTAAACTTAAAACTCTATAATACACCTAATGGATTCGTCCGAGTCCTTTGAACATCGTACCACAATTTAAGACATCTTACGACCCTGTATGCCATATTAACCCCTTGAAAAGCACGTTAGTATAACTTAAGACGCCCTAAAACTCCTAAGAACCCCTTACAACACCGTACGAAACCTTAAAACTCCATAATAAACCTAATGAATTCCTCGGAGTTATTTAAACAACGTACGACAACTTAGAATATCTTACGGCTCTGTATGCCTCATTAGAACCTTTAAAATCGTGTTGGTATAATGTACAACACCTCACAGCTCCTAAAAACACCTTAAAGTACCGTACGTAAACTTAATACTCCATAATACACCTAATGAATTCATCGGAGTCCTTTGAACATCGTACGACAACTTTGGACATCTTACGACTCTGTATGCATATTAGCACCATGTAAAGCACATTAGCAACTTTAAAATCGTGTTGGTATAATGTACAACACCTCACAGCTCCTAACAACACCTTAAAGTACCGTACGTAAACTTAAAACTCCATAATACACCTAATGAATTCGTCCGAGTCCTTTGAACATCGTACGACAACTTAAGACATCTTACGACTCTGTATGCATATTAGCACCATGTAAAGCACATTAGCAACTTTAAAATCGTGTTGGTATAATGTACAACACCTCACAACTCCTAACAACACCTTAAAGTACCGTACGTAAACTTAAAACTCCATAATACACCTAATGAATTCGTCCAAGTCCTTTGAACATCGTACGACAGCTTAGGACATCTTACGACTCTGTATGCACATTAGCACCATGTAAAAATGTTAGTACAACTTAGGACGCCTTAAAACTCCTAAGAACACCTTACAACACCGTACGAAACCTGAAAACTCCATAATAAACCTACTTAATTCCTCAGAGTCATTTAAACATCGTACGACAACTTAGAATATCTTACAGCTCTGTATGCCACATTAGTAACTTTAAAATCATGTTGGTATAATGTACAACACCTCACAATTACTAAGAACACCTTAAAGTAACGTACGTAAACTTAAAACTCTATAATACACCTAATGGATTCGTCCGAGTCCTTTGAACATCGTACCACAATTTAAGACATCTTACGACCCTGTATGCCATATTAACCCCTTGAAAAGCATGTTAGTATAACTTAAGACGCCCTAAAACTCCTAAGAACCCCTTACAACACCGTACGAAACCTTAAAACTCCATAATAAACCTAATGAATTCCTCGGAGTTATTTAAACAACGTACGACAACTTAGAATATCTTACGGCTCTGTATGCCTCATTAGAACCTTTAAAATCGTGTTGGTATAATGTACAACACCTCACAGCTCCTAAAAACACCTTAAAGTACCGTACGTAAACTTAATACTCCATAATACACCTAATGAATTCATCGGAGTCCTTTGAACATCGTACGACAACTTTGGACATCTTACGACTCTGTATGCATATTAGCACCATGTAAAGCACATTAGCAACTTTAAAATCGTGTTGGTATAATGTACAACACCTCACAGCTCCTAACAACACCTTAAAGTACCGTACGTAAACTTAAAACTCCATAATACACCTAATGAATTCGTCCGAGTCCTTTGAACATCGTACGACAACTTAAGACATCTTACGACTCTGTATGCATATTAGCACCATGTAAAGCACATTAGCAACTTTAAAATCGTGTTGGTATAATGTACAACACCTCACAACTCCTAACAACACCTTAAAGTACCGTACGTAAACTTAAAACTCCATAATACACCTAATGAATTCGTCCAAGTCCTTTGAACATCGTACGACAGCTTAGGACATCTTACGACTCTGTATGCACATTAGCACCATGTAAAGCATGTTAGTACAACTTAGGACGCCTTAAAACACCTAAGAACACCTTACAGCACCGTACGAAACCTTAAAACTCCATAATAAACCTAATTAATTCCTCGGAGTCATTTAAACATCGTACGACAACTTAGAATATCTTACGGCTCTGTATGCCACATTAGCAACTTTAAAATCGTGTTGGTATAATGTACAACACCTCACAATTACTAAGAACACCTTAAAGTACCGTACGTAAACTTAAAACTCTATAATACCCCTAATGGATTCGTCCGAGTCCTTTGAACATCGTACGACAACTTTGGACATCTTACGACTCTGTATGCATATTAGCACCATGTAAAGCACATTAGCAACTTTAAAATCGTGTTGGTATAATGTACAACACCTCACAGCTCCTAACAACACCTTAAAGTACCGTACGTAAACTTAAAACTCCATAATACACCTAATGAATTCGTCCGAGTCCTTTGAACATCGTACGACAACTTAAGACATCTTACGACTCTGTATGCATATTAGCACCATGTAAAGCACATTAGCAACTTTAAAATCGTGTTGGTATAATGTACAACACCTCACAACTCCTAACAACACCTTAAAGTACCGTACGTAAACTTAAAACTCCATAATACACCTAATGAATTCGTCCAAGTCCTTTGAACATCGTACGACAGCTTAGGACATCTTACGACTCTGTATGCACATTAGCACCATGTAAAGCATGTTAGTACAACTTAGGACGCCTTAAAACACCTAAGAACACCTTACAGCACCGTACGAAACCTTAAAACTCCATAATAAACCTAATTAATTCCTCGGAGTCATTTAAACATCGTACGACAACTTAGAATATCTTACGGCTCTGTATGCCACATTAGCAACTTTAAAATCGTGTTGGTATAATGTACAACACCTCACAATTACTAAGAACACCTTAAAGTACCGTACGTAAACTTAAAACTCTATAATACCCCTAATGGATTCGTCCGAGTCCTTTGAACATCGTACGACAACTTTGGACATCTTACGACTCTGTATGCATATTAGCACCATGTAAAGCACATTAGCAACTTTAAAATCGTGTTGGTATAATGTACAACACCTCACAGCTCCTAACAACACCTTAAAGTACCGTACGTAAACTTAAAACTCCATAATACACCTAATGAATTCGTCCGAGTCCTTTGAACATCGTACGACAACTTAAGACATCTTTACGACTCTGTATGCATATTAGCACCATGTAAAGCACATTAGCAACTTTAAAATCGTGTTGGTATAATGTACAACACCTCACAACTCCTAACAACACCTTAAAGTACCGTACGTAAACTTAAAACTCCATAATACACCTAATGAATTCGTCCAAGTCCTTTGAACATCGTACGACAGCTTAGGACATCTTACGACTCTGTATGCACATTAGCACCATGTAAAGCATGTTAGTACAACTTAGGACGCCTTAAAACACCTAAGAACACCTTACAGCACCGTACGAAACCTTAAAACTCCATAATAAACCTAATTAATTCCTCGGAGTCATTTAAACATCGTACGACAACTTAGAATATCTTACGGCTCTGTATGCCACATTAGCAACTTTAAAATCGTGTTGGTATAATGTACAACACCTCACAATTACTAAGAACACCTTAAAGTACCGTACGTAAACTTAAAACTCTATAATACCCCTAATGGATTCGTCCGAGTCCTTTGAACATAGTACCACAATTTAAGACATCTTACGACCCTGTATGCCATATTAACCCCTTGAAAAGCACGTTAGTATAACTTAAGACGCCTTAAAACTCCTAAGAACCCCTTACAACACCGTACGAAACCTTAAAACTCCATAATAAACCTCATGAATTCCTCGGAGTCATTTAAACATCGTACGACAACTTAGAATATCTTACGGCTCTGTATGCCACATTAGCAACTTTAAATTCGTGTTGGTATAATGTACAACACCTCACAGCTCCTAACAATACCCTAAAGTACCGTACGTAAACTTAAAACTCCAAAATACACCTAATGAATTCTTCCGAGTCCTTTGAACATCGTACGACAACTTAGGACATCTTACGACTCTGTATGCATATTAGCACCATGTAAAGCACATTAGCAACTTTAAAATCGTGTTGGTATAATGTACAACACCTCACAGCTCCTAACAACACCTTAAAGTACCGTACGTAAACTTAAAACTCCATAATACACCTAATGAATTCGTCCGAGTCCTTTGAACATCGTACGACAACTTAGGACATCTTACGACTCTGTATGCATATTAGCACCATGTAAAGCACATTAGCAACTTTAAAATCGTGTTGGTATAATGTACAACACCTCACAACTCCTAACAACAACTTAAAGTACCGTACGTAAACTTAAAACTCCATAATACACCTAATGAATTCGTCCGAGTCCTTTGAACATCGTACGACAGCTTAGGACATCTTATTACTCTGTATGCACATTAGCACCATGTAAAGCATGTTAGTACAACTTAGGACGCCATAAAACTCCTAAGAACACCTTACAACACCGTACGAAACCTTAAAACTCCATAATAAACCTAATTAATTCCTCGGAGTCATTTAAACATCGTACGACAACTTAGAGTATCTTACAGCTCTGTATGCCACATTAGTAACTTTAAAATCATGTTGGTATAATGTACAACACCTCACAATGACTAAGAACACCTTAAAGTACCGTACGTAAACTTAAAACTCCATAATACACCTAATGAATTCGTCCGAGTCCTTTGAACATCGTACCACAATTTAAGACATCTTACGACCCTGTATGCCATATTAACCCCTTGAAAAGCACATCAATCATACCTTTAGAGTATGATTATTCAAACAGTGAGATACAAGTTAATGAGCATCAATCGTACGACAAGTTAGGACGTTAGTATAATGCTTTGGGCGTTTTGGCGATTTTGGGACGATTTGGCTGGTTCTTGATTCGTTTCTTGTTCTTGAATCTTGATTCTTGAATCTTGTTTCTTGATCTTGGGTTGTTATTGGGTTGTTACGGCTGGTTATTAGGGTTACATTTAACCCTAATTCGTTTTTTTTTTTGTTCATTATTGTTCCTGATTCATTGATAGCTTCCTTTGTGTAACAATCCTGTGATTAACCTGGTTAATACGAGCATTGTTAGCAATTAGAGGAGATCAATAATCGGTTTTTGTTTCTGATTTGAGTCTTGATTGAAAGTATTGTGTTCTGATTGCTTAGTGGGTCTGTAATCGATTGCGTCTATTGTTTATAGATTAGCTAAATTGGTACGAATCCCATTAACCTATTAAGAACCAGTTCTTGAAATCAAGATTAGGGTTTAGTGTTGCATGCATGGCTATGTCGACGCTAGCATCTAAAGTTACTAATATTGATGGACGTGTGTCGTTCAAGAGTATTTTGAAGAAAACGTCTGGTATGGATGTGCAACAGCAGAAGGAGACGGATGTGAAGGCTGAAGTTGGTTTGGAATCTGATAAATCTATTAGGGTTTCTGAAGTGGAGGGTGCTAATTCTGGGCAGAATAATATGAATGATGGGGCGAGCAAGAAAGTGAATTTTAGGGTTCTTGAATCGAAAGAAAGTGCTGTTGGGGTGGATGTAATGTTATCTCGTGAATCAGTGAGAAAAGTTCAGGCTAAGCTAGGGTTTACGCTGTATGGTTATTTTCTGGGAGATCGACAATCATTCCATGCAGTGAAATATTTTGCTCAAACTAATTGGCATAAGTATGGGCTGAAGAAGATTATGATGAATGCAGAAGGTTTCTTCTTCTTCCAATTTGCTGCTTATGAAGGGATGATGGGTGTTCTTGGAGGAGGACCATGGTTAATTCTTAACACTCCATTATTTTTGCATGAATGGACTCCGGATGCTAAACTAGTCAAGCAGGACCGTAGATCAGTCCCTATGTGGGTAAAACTCCATGGGGTTCCAATTGCTGCATATACGGATGATGGGTTAAGTGAGCTGATGACTAAGATTGGGACACCTAAACAGTTGGACTCGTATACTAACTCAATGTGCATTAATGGATGGGGGAGAAGTAGTTATGCTAGAGCTTTAGTTGAGGTTTATGTTGATCTGGGCTTTAAAAAACAGCTGAAAGTGGGCATTCCGTCGTTGGAGGGAGAGGATATAACGATCAAAACTATAGATGTCGAGTATGAGTGGCTACCTCCTAGGTGTGATCATTGTAAATTGTTTGGCCATGATATCGATACTTGTGAGGTTATGGTGGAAAAGAAAGGAAAGAAGAAAGAGGAGGTGATAAAGGATGATGGGTTTGTGGAAGTCTCGTATAAGAAATCTGCCAAGAAACCAGGGTTTAATGTTCAACAACATAAACCAAAATTTGTGTATAGACCTGTTGCTGAAAAGCCTAAGAGTGCTGATCAAGATAAAAAAGATGGTAAAGAGGGGGCGACCGAGGTGGATGGGATTGTAGCTGAAAATAAATTCAATGTTTTGCTGAATCAGGATGATAATCAAGGGGGTACATCGCTGCATGCTCAAATAAATAAAAAAAAGGAGGTTGTTAATGACCAAGATGTTGCTGATGTTGAAGATAAGGGGGATACGTTTGAGGCTTTATTTGGTGAGGATAATATTACTAAAGGGGCAAGCACTCCTTCTGTGCAGGTTATCAATGATTAATCTCGCTTGTTGGAATGTTAGGGGGATGAACCGACCCTTGAAGCAAAAAGAGGTTCGTTTTATGATTAAAGATAGTAAGGTGAGTTTTTGTGCTATTCTAGAGTCTCATGTTGATGTAAGTAAGGTTGAGGGTATGTGTGCTTCTATATCGACTGATTGGAGTTGGTACTCTAATGCTTCTTCGTGTAGAGGTGGTCCTAAAGGTACTAGAATTATTGTGGGGTGGGATACGAGCTTGGTTGATGTGAATGTTCTCATGCAAACTGACCAAGTTATTCATTGTCAGGTTTTTCTTAAGAGGTTGAAACTAATGTTCTTTTGTTCTGTGATATATGCTGATAATTACTATGTTCGTCGAAGAGCATTATGGGATTCGTTGTCTATGCACAAGGGTTTAGTTAAAGATCTCCCATGGGCGTTATTGGGAGATTTTAACTCGGCTCTTAATCCAGATGATCAGGTTGCTGGCCCGTCTAGTGTCTCATTGGGAATGCAGGAATTTCGAGATTGTATTAACGTGATTGAAGTTTTTGATATTAAGGCTTCGGGGGTTAAGTACACATGGAATCAAAAGCCTAAATCTGGAAGGGGCATTCTTAAAAAATTGGATAGAGCTATGGGTAATGCAGGGTTAGTTGATATGTTCCCGATGGCTGCTGCTTTGTTTAAACCATATGGGTTATCGGATCATAGCCCTTGCATTTTATCTTTGGTGGAGAAGACTAAACCCAAACCTAAGCCTTTCAAGTTTTCTAATTTCTTGACACTTAAACCTGAATTTATGGATATTGTGAAGGTAGGTTGGGGTAGTAGTGTTAATGGTGTTGCTCAGTTCAGAATTGCAAAGAGATTGAGAGGGCTTAAAAAAGAGTTTAGAGCGCTTCTGTTTAAACAAGGCAATCTTCATACCAAGGTAGCTATTCTTAGAAAAGATCTGGAAGACATGCAGAAGATGGTTGACGCTTCCCCCTTTGATTCGAGTCTGAAAGACAAGGATTCGTTATGTATGAAAGAGTTTGTGGAAGCTAGTAGTGATGAGGAGAGTTTTATCAAGCAAAAGGCTAAAGTGAATTGGCTTGAAAAAGGTGATGCGAACACAAAATATTTCCACAACATGCTTAAATGTAAGAATAATAAGAAGATGATTGCTTCGGTTATGAGGACGACTGGGGAGGTTCTGGAGGGGGATGATATGATCAATGAATTTGTCAATTATTATGGGAGTTTTTTGGGTGGTGAACATGTACAGCCAAGTTTACCAGTGACCAATATGTTTTCTAGGCGTTTGGATGCTACTCTAGCATTGAGTATGGTGGAGCCAGTTACCAGAGAAGAGATTAAGGAGGTCATGTTTTCAATGAATGATGACAAATCTCCGGGCCCTGATGGATATACATCGGCTTTCTTTAAAAAAGCTTGGGATGTGGTGGGAGATGAGGTTGTTTTAGCTATTCAAGATTTCTTTAATACGAATAGATTACTTCAGGAATGGAATCATACTATTATTGCTCTAGTCCCAAAAACTCAGGTTCCAAGTAGAGTGACGGATTATAGGCCAATCGCTTGCTGCAATGTTTTGTACAAATGTATTTCGAAGATCATTGCTAATCGTTTGAAGGGTGCTTTATCGATAATTATCAGTAGTAACCAGTCAGCTTTTATCCCGGGGAGACGAATTACGGATAATATCCTGCTTACTCAGGAGTTTATGCACAATTATCACAGGAACTTGGGGCCGCCTAAGTGTGCATTTAAAGTGGATATACAAAAAGCTTATGATACTGTTAACTGGAGTTTTATGGAGTTTTGTCTGAAGGGGTTTGGGTTTCATGATAGCATGATTACATGGATTATGGCTTGTGTATCCTCTCCTTCGTTTTCTATATGTATTAATGGGGATATCCATGGCTACTTTAAAGGGACGAGGGGGTTAAGACAGGGTGACCCATTATCTCCTTATCTCTTTACCATGGTTATGGAAGTTCTTACGTTAATGTTCAGGAATATGCCTATGGAAAGCTTTAAGTTCCATAAGAAGTGTGAAGAGCTTCAGATCATAAACTTATGCTTTGCTAATGATCTGTTCATTTTTTCTAGAGGAGATGCAAGATCTGCTGCTTGTATTATGGAGGTTTTGAGGAAGTTTGCGGATATGTCTGGCCTATATCCGAATATGCAAAAAAGCACTGTGTTTTTTTGTCATGTCCCCCCCATGTTAGGAATGGCATTCTGAATATTCTTCCGTTTGAAGAGGGGAAGCTTCCGGTTAAGTATCTGGGTGTTCCATTGATATCGTCAAGACTCAATATGCAGGGAGTTGACTGACAGAATGGATAAGCGTTTATCAGCTTGGGATAATAAGTTTTTGTCTTTTGCAGGAAGGCTTCAACTTGTTCGATCTGTTTTATCCTCTATGCACATTTTCTGGGCAGCGGCTTTTTTGATCCCTTCATATACTGCTAAAGAGATTGAAGTGAAGCTTAGAAGATTTTTATGGGGAGCCAAGCAAGAGAGAAAAGTTAATGCAAAAGTGTCTTGGAAGAAAGTCTGCCTTCCCATGTTGGAGGGTGGTCTTGGGATTCGTCGAATATCTGACATGAATATGGCTCTTATGGGATCTCATATTTGGAGGTTGCTTACCAATGTTGATTCAATGTGGGTTCGATGGGTTTGGATTCACAGGATTGGAACACGTAATTTCTGGGATATTGAGACTCCGGCTGCCTGTTCTTGGAGTTGGCGAAATATCATGAAACTGCGTCCGATATTCAAACGTAAATTCTGGGTCCAGCTTGGTGATGGGAAGAACACAAATATATGGTACGATTGTTGGGCAGACCAAAGTCCCCTTGCAGACTTTATTTCAAAAAGAGCGATTCGGGATGCTAATATAAATCTCATGGACTCGGTTGACAAAATTTATAATGATTCAGCATGGTGTTGGCCGAATGACCTGGTTAATCGCTTTCCTTCTTTGTCGAGCATTTCCATTCCGTTTATAACAAATGGTGAGGACAAGGTGTGTTGGAGGGAGGGATTGAATTTAATCCCTTTTTCTACTACTAATGCTTGGGAATATATCCGCTATAAGGTGGAGAATGTAGAATGGGCTGAATGTGTTTGGTTCCCTCAATGCATCCCAAAACATGCATTCAACATGTGGCTTATTTGTCAAGGTAAGTTGTTAACTCAAGATAGGATTCTCAAATGGAACCGGTTGGGAGGTACTAATATGAATATGATGTGCTGTTTATTATGCTTTCAATCTGTGGATTCGCATAAGCATTTATTCTTTGAATGCTCATTTGCGTCTCGGGTATGGGCCATGATTCGTGTTAAGGCAAAGTTACAGCAGATTCCTCCTATATGGTCTACAATCTTGGAAGATCTTCAAAGTAACTATAAGGGCAGTGATATTGTGATGATTATTAATAGATTGGTTACAGCAGCTGCAGCTTATGCTATTTGGCAGGAGAGGAACAGAAGACTCTTTAATGAACATCCAAGGCCTCCGGAAGTGGTTGGTAGTATAATTATTCAAACAGTGAGATACAAGTTAATGAGCATCAAGATAAAGTCTTCGCTGAGGGTGCAGCAACATTTAGATATGTGGTTGAAGATGGATGAGGTAGTTGAAGGGTGATTGGTTTGGTCTCATTGTCTAGTTGAGTCTAGTATTTAGTATTGTTTGATGGTTTATTGTGTTTTTTACAGTAGATTGTTACGGTTTTTAGTCTTGGGGAAATGTCCAAGACTGAACTAGTGTGGAGTTTACCACACTACTTGTGTTTATTTGCTAATAGAATCACCAGGGTACAATCCCTTTACCCAAAAAAAAGCACGTTAGTATAACTTAAGACGGCTTAAAACTCGTAAGAACACCTTACAACACCGTACGAAACCTTAAAACTCCATAATAATCCTCATGAATTCCTCGGAGTCATTTAAACATCGTACGACAACTTAGAATATCTTACGGCTCTGTATGCCACATTAGCAACTTTAAAATCGTGTTGGTATAATGTACAACACCTCACAGCTCCTAACAATTCCCTAAAGTACCGTACCTAAACTTAAAACTCCAAAATACACCTAATGAATTCGTCCGAGTCCTTTGAACATCGTACGACAACTTAGGACATCTTACGACTCTGTATGCATATTAGCACCATGTAAAGCACATTAGCAACTTTAAAATCGTGTTGGTATAATGTACAACACCTCAAAACTCTTAACAACACCTTAAAGTACCGTACGTAAATTTAAAACTCCATAATACACCTAATGAATTCGTCCAAGTCCTTTGAACATCGTACGACAGCTTAGGACATCTTACGACTCTGTATGCACATTAGCACCATGTAAAGCATGTTAGTACAACTTAGGACGCCTTAAAACTCCTAAGAACACCTTACAGCACCGTACGAAACCTTAAAACTCCATAATAAACCTAATTAATTCCTCGGAGTCATTTAAACATCGTACGACAACTTAAATATCTTACGGCTCTGTATGCCACATTAGCAACTTTAAAATCGTGTTGGTATAATGTACAACACCTCACAGCTCCTAACAACACCTTAAAGTACCGTACGTAAACTTAAAACTCCATAATACACCTAATGAATTCGTCCGAGTCCTTTGAACATCGTACGAAAACTTAGGACATCTTACGACTCTGTATGCATATTAGCACCATGTAAAGCACATTAGCAACTTTAAAATCGTGTTGGTATAATGTACAACACCTCACAGCTCCTAACAACACCTTAAAGTACCGTACGTAAACTTAAAACTCCATAATACACCTAATGAATTCGTCCGAGTCCTTTGAACATCGTACGACAACTTAGGACATCTTACGACTCTGTATGCATATTAGCACCATGTAAAGCACATTAGCAACTTTAAAATCGTGTTGGTATAATGTACAACACCTCACAACTCCTAACAACAACTTAAAGTACCGTACGTAAACTTAAAACTCCATAATACACCTAATGAATTCGTCCAAGTCCTTTGAACATCGTACGACAGCTTAGGACATCTTATTACTCTGTATGCACATTAGCACCATGTAAAGCATGTTAGTACAACTTAGGACGCCATAAAACTCCTAAGAACACCTTACAACAACGTACGAAACCTTAAAACTCCATAATAAACCTATTTAATTCCTCGGAGTCATTTAAACATCGTACGACAACTTAAATATCTTACGGCTCTGTATGCCACATTAGCAACTTTAAAATCGTGTTGGTATAATGTACAACACCTCACAGCTCTTAACAACACCTTAAAGTACCGTACGTAAACTTAAAATTCCATAATACACCTAATGAATTCGTCCGGGTCCTTTGAACATCGTACGACAACTTAGGACATCTTATGACTCTGTATGCATATTAGCACCATGTAAAGCACATTAGCAACTTTAAAATCGTGTTGGTATAATGTACAACACCTCACAGCTCCTAACAACACCTTAAAGTACCGTACGTAAACTTAAAACTCCATAATACACCTAATGAATTCGTCCGAGTCCTTTGAACATCGTACGACAACTTAGGACATCTTACGACTCTGTATGCATATTAGCACCATGTAAAGCACATTAGCAACTTTAAAATCGTGTTGGTATAATGTACAACACCTCACAGCTCCTAACAACACCTTAAAGTACCGTACGTAAACTTAAAACTCCATAATACACCTAATGAATTCGTCCGAGTCCTTTGAACATCGTACGACAACTTAGGACATCTTACGACTCTGTATGCATATTAGCACCATGTAAAGCACATTAGCAACTTTAAAATCGTGTTGGTATAATGTACAACACCTCACAACTCCTAACAACAACTTAAAGTACCGTACGTAAACTTAAAACTCCATAATACACCTAATGAATTCGTCCAAGTCCTTTGAACATCGTACGACAGCTTAGGACATCTTATTACTCTGTATGCACATTAGCACCATGTAAAGCATGTTAGTACAACTTAGGACGCCATAAAACTCCTAAGAACACCTTACAACAACGTACGAAACCTTAAAACTCCATAATAAACCTAATTAATTCCTCGGAGTCATTTAAACATCGTACGACAACTTAGAATATCTTACAGCTCTGTATGCCACATTAGTAACTTTAAAATCATGTTGGTATAATGTACAACACCTCACAATTACTAAGAACACCTTAAAGTACCGTACGTAAACTTAAAACTCCATAATACACCTAATGAATTCGTCCGAGTCCTTTGAACATCGTACCACAATTTAAGACATCTTACGACCCTGTATGCCATATTAACCCCTTGAAAAGCACGTTAGTATAACTTAAGACGACTTAAAACTCGTAAGAACACCTAACAACACCGTACGAAACCTTAAAACTCCATAATAATCCTCGTGAATTCCTCGGAGTCATTTAAACATCGTACGACAACTTAGAATATCTTACGGCTCTGTATGCCACATTAGCAACTTTAAAATCGTGTTGGTATAATGTACAACACCTCACAGCTCCTAACAATTCCCTAAAGTACCGTACGTAAACTTAAAACTCCAAAATACACCTAATGAATTCGTCCGAGTCCTTTGAACATCGTACGACAACTTAGGACATCTTACGACTCTGTATGCATATTAGCACCATGTAAAGCACATTAGCAACTTTAAAATCGTGTTGGTATAATGTACAACACCTCAAAACTCTTAACAACACCTTAATGTACCGTACGTAAATTTAAAACTCCATAATACACCTAATGAATTCGTCCAAGTCCTTTGAACATCGTACGACAGCTTAGGACATCTTACGACTCTGTATGCACATTAGCACCATGTAAAGCATGTTAGTACAACTTAGGACGCCTTAAAACTCCTAAGAACACCTTACAGCACCGTACGAAACCTTAAAACTCCATAATAAACCTAATTAATTCCTCGGAGTCATTTAAACATTGTACGACAACTTAAATATCTTACGGCTCTGTATGCCACATTAGCAACTTTAAAATCATGTTGGTATACAGATTACAAAGATAATATTGGATACTGTTAGACTGAAATTGGTATCTCTGAGAGAAACACATGTGATCAGTAATTGGAAGACTCGCAAGAGATGGGATCTGGAGCGGATAGTACTACATGATGGGATGAGGTGAGAGTAAGCGAAGGCTTGATGTGTGGGTTCGAGTTTAGCTAGATTATAGTCTAGTTTGGTTTTAATTTTGGTTTGTTTTTCCATTATTATGTTTTTATGTGGTAGGCTGTGTTCACAATCTTAGGGCATGTCCTTTGATTGAACTAATGGGTACATTTTTGTCCCATTACTTGTTTTTCTTGTTTCATATTTATACAATCACCGGGGTAAACCCTTTACCCAAAAAAAATCATGTTGGTATAATGTACAACACCTCACAGCTCCTAACAACACCTTAAAGTACCGTACGTAAACTTAAAACTCCATAATACACCTACTGAATTCGTCCGAGTCCTTTGAACATCGTACGACAACTTAGGACATCTTACGACTCTGTATGCATATTAGCACCATGTAAAGCACATTAGCAACTTTAAAATCGTGTTGGTATAATGTACAACACCTCACAGCTCCTAACAACACCTTAAAGTACCGTACGTAAACTTAAAACTCCATAATACACCTAATGAATTCGTCCGAGTCCTTTGAACATCGTACGACAACTTAGGACATCTTACGACTCTGTATGCATATTAGCACCATGTAAAGCACATTAGCAACTTTAAAATCGTGTTGGTATAATGTACAACACCTCAAAACTCTTAACAACACCTTAATGTACCGTACGTAAATTTAAAACTCCATAATACACCTAATGAATTCGTCCAAGTCCTTTGAACATCGTACGACAGCTTAGGACATCTTACGACTCTGTATGCACATTAACACCATGTAAAGCATGTTAGTACAACTTAGGACGCCTTAAAACTCCTAAGAACACCTTACAGCACCGTACGAAACCTTAAAACTCCATAATAAACCTAATTAATTCCTCGGAGTCATTTAAACATTGTACGACAACTTAAATATCTTACGGCTCTGTATGCCACATTAGCAACTTTAAAATCATGTTGGTATAATGTACAACACCTCACAGCTCCTAACAACACCTTAAAGTACCGTACGTAAACTTAAAACTCCATAATACACCTAATGAATTCGTCCGAGTCCTTTGAACATCGTACGACAACTTAGGACATCTTACGACTCTGTATGCATATTAGCACCATGTAAAGCACATTAGCAACTTTAAAATCGTGTTGGTATAATGTACAACACCTCACAGCTCCTAACAACACCTTAAAGTACCGTACGTAAACTTAAAACTCCATAATACACCTAATGAATTCGTCCGAGTCCTTTGAACATCGTACGACAACTTAGGACATCTTACGACTCTGTATGCATATTAGCACCATGTAAAGCACATTAGCAACTTTAAAATCGTGTTGGTATAATGTACAACACCTCACAACTCCTAACAACAACTTAAAGTACCGTACTTAAACTTAAAACTCCATAATACACCTAATGAATTCGTCCAAGTCCTTTGAACATCGTACGACAGCTTAGGACATCTTATTACTCTGTATGCACATTAGCACCATGTAAAGCATGTTAGTACAACTTAGGACGCCATAAAACTCCTAAGAACACCTTACAACAACGTACGAAACCTTAAAACTCCATAATAAACCTAATTAATTCCTCGGAGTCATTTAAACATCGTACGACAACTTAGAATATCTTACAGCTCTGTATGCCACATTAGTAACTTTAAAATCATGTTGGTATAATGTACAACACCTCACAATTACTAAGAACACCTTAAAGTACCGTACGTAAACTTAAAACTCCATAATACACCTAATGAATTCGTCCGAGTCCTTTGAACATCGTACCACAATTTAAGACATCTTACGACCCTGTATGCCATATTAACCCCTTGAAAAGCACGTTAGTATAACTTAAGACGACTTAAAACTCGTAAGAACACCTTACAACACCGTACGAAACCTTAAAACTCCATAATAATCCTCATGAATTCCTCGGAGTCATTTAAACATCGTACGACAACTTAGAATATCTTACGGCTCTGTATGCCACATTAGCAACTTTAAAATCGTGTTGGTATAATGTACAACACCTCACAGCTCCTAACAATTCCCTAAAGTACCGTACGTAAACTTAAAACTCCAAAATACACCTAATGAATTCGTCCGAGTCCTTTGAACATCGTACGACAACTTAGGACATCTTACGACTCTGTATGCATATTAGCACCATGTAAAGCACATTAGCAACTTTAAAATCGTGTTGGTATAATGTACAACACCTCAAAACTCTTAACAACACCTTAATGTACCGTACGTAAATTTAAAACTCCATAATACACCTAATGAATTCGTCCAAGTCCTTTGAACATCGTACGACAGCTTAGAACATCTTACGACTCTGTATGCACATTAACACCATGTAAAGCATGTTAGTACAACTTAGGACGCCTTAAAACTCCTAAGAACACCTTACAGCACCGTACGAAACCTTAAAACTCCATAATAAACCTAATTAATTCCTCGGAGTCATTTAAACATTGTACGACAACTTAAATATCTTACGGCTCTGTATGCCACATTAGCAACTTTAAAATCATGTTGGTATAATGTACAACACCTCACAGCTCCTAACAACACCTTAAAGTACCGTACGTAAACTTAAAACTCCATAATACACCTAATGAATTCGTCCGAGTCCTTTGAACATCGTACGACAACTTAGGACATCTTACGACTCTGTATGCATATTAGCACCATGTAAAGCACATTAGCAACTTTAAAATCGTGTTGGTATAATGTACAACACCTCACAGCTCCTAACAACACCTTAAAGTACCGTACGTAAACTTAAAACTCCATAATACACCTAATGAATTCGTCCGAGTCCTTTGAACATCGTACGACAACTTAGGACATCTTACGACTCTGTATGCATATTAGCACCATGTAAAGCACATTAGCAACTTTAAAATCGTGTTGGTATAATGTACAACACCTCACAACTCCTAACAACAACTTAAAGTACCGTACTTAAACTTAAAACTCCATAATACACCTAATGAATTCGTCCAAGTCCTTTGAACATCGTACGACAGCTTAGGACATCTTATTACTCTGTATGCACATTAGCACCATGTAAAGCATGTTAGTACAACTTAGGACGCCATAAAACTCCTAAGAACACCTTACAACAACGTACGAAACCTTAAAACTCCATAATAAACCTAATTAATTCCTCGGAGTCATTTAAACATCGTACGACAACTTAGAATATCTTACAGCTCTGTATGCCACATTAGTAACTTTAAAATCATGTTGGTATAATGTACAACACCTCACAATTACTAAGAACACCTTAAAGTACCGTACGTAAACTTAAAACTCCATAATACACCTAATGAATTCGTCCGAGTCCTTTGAACATCGTACCACAATTTAAGACATCTTACGACCCTGTATGCCATATTAACCCCTTGAAAAGCACGTTAGTATAACTTAAGACGACTTAAAACTCGTAAGAACACCTTACAACACCGTACGAAACCTTAAAACTCCATAATAATCCTCATGAATTCCTCGGAGTCATTTAAACATCGTACGACAACTTAGAATATCTTACGGCTCTGTATGCCACATTAGCAACTTTAAAATCGTGTTGGTATAATGTACAACACCTCACAGCTCCTAACAATTCCCTAAAGTACCGTACGTAAACTTAAAACTCCAAAATACACCTAATGAATTCGTCCGAGTCCTTTGAACATCGTACGACAACTTAGGACATCTTACGACTCTGTATGCATATTAGCACCATGTAAAGCACATTAGCAACTTTAAAATCGTGTTGGTATAATGTACAACACCTCAAAACTCTTAACAACACCTTAATGTACCGTACGTAAATTTAAAACTCCATAATACACCTAATGAATTCGTCCAAGTCCTTTGAACATCGTACGACAGCTTAGGACATCTTACGACTCTGTATGCACATTAACACCATGTAAAGCATGTTAGTACAACTTAGGACGCCTTAAAACTCCTAAGAACACCTTACAGCACCGTACGAAACCTTAAAACTCCATAATAAACCTAATTAATTCCTCGGAGTCATTTAAACATTGTACGACAACTTAAATATCTTACGGCTCTGTATGCCACATTAGCAACTTTAAAATCATGTTGGTATAATGTACAACACCTCACAGCTCCTAACAACACCTTAAAGTACCGTACGTAAACTTAAAACTCCATAATACACCTAATGAATTCGTCCGAGTCCTTTGAACATCGTACGACAACTTAGGACATCTTACGACTCTGTATGCATATTAGCACCATGTAAAGCACATTAGCAACTTTAAAATCGTGTTGGTATAATGTACAACACCTCACAGCTCCTAACAACACCTTAAAGTACCGTACGTAAACTTAAAACTCCATAATACACCTAATGAATTCGTCCGAGTCCTTTGAACATCGTACGACAACTTAGGACATCTTACGACTCTGTATGCATATTAGCACCATGTAAAGCACATTAGCAACTTTAAAATCGTGTTGGTATAATGTACAACACCTCACAGCTCCTAACAACACCTTAAAGTACCGTACGTAAACTTAAAACTCCATAATACACCTAATGAATTCGTCCGAGTCCTTTGAACATCGTACGACAACTTAGGACATCTTACGACTCTGTATGCATATTAGCACCATGTAAAGCACATTAGCAACTTTAAAATCGTGTTGGTATAATGTACAACACCTCACAACTCCTAACAACAACTTAAAGTACCGTACGTAAACTTAAAACTCCATAATACACCTAATGAATTCGTCCAAGTCCTTTGAACATCGTACGACAGCTTAGGACATCTTATTACTCTGTATGCACATTAGCACCATGTAAAGCATGTTAGTACAACTTAGGACGCCATAAAACTCCTAAGAACACCTTACAACAACGTACGAAACCTTAAAACTCCATAATAAACCTAATTAATTCCTCCGAGTCATTTAAACATCGTACGACAACTTAGAATATCTTACAGCTCTGTATGCCACATTAGTAACTTTAAAATCATGTTGGTATAATGTACAACACCTCACAATTACTAAGAACACCTTAAAGTACCGTACGTAAACTTAAAACTCCATAATACACCTAATGAATTCGTCCGAGTCCTTTGAACATCGTACCACAATTTAAGACATCTTACGACCCTGTATGCCATATTAACCCCTTGAAAAGCACGTTAGTATAACTTAAGACGACTTAAAACTCGTAAGAACACCTTACAACACCGTACGAAACCTTAAAACTCCATAATAATCCTCATGAATTCCTCGGAGTCATTTAAACATCGTACGACAACTTAGAATATCTTACGGCTCTGTATGCCACATTAGCAACTTTAAAATCGTGTTGGTATAATGTACAACACCTCACAGCTCCTAACAATTCCCTAAAGTACCGTACGTAAACTTAAAACTCCAAAATACACCTAATGAATTCGTCCGAGTCCTTTGAACATCGTACGACAACTTAGGACATCTTACGACTCTGTATGCATATTAGCACCATGTAAAGCACATTAGCAACTTTAAAATCGTGTTGGTATAATGTACAACACCTCAAAACTCTTAACAACACCTTAATGTACCGTACGTAAATTTAAAACTCCATAATACACCTAATGAATTCGTCCAAGTCCTTTGAACATCGTACGACAGCTTAGGACATCTTACGACTCTGTATGCACATTAACACCATGTAAAGCATGTTAGTACAACTTAGGACGCCTTAAAACTCCTAAGAACACCTTACAGCACCGTACGAAACCTTAAAACTCCATAATAAACCTAATTAATTCCTCGGAGTCATTTAAACATTGTACGACAACTTAAATATCTTACGGCTCTGTATGCCACATTAGCAACTTTAAAATCATGTTGGTATAATGTACAACACCTCACAGCTCCTAACAACACCTTAAAGTACCGTACGTAAACTTAAAACTCCATAATACACCTAATGAATTCGTCCGAGTCCTTTGAACATCGTACGACAACTTAGGACATCTTACGACTCTGTATGCATATTAGCACCATGTAAAGCACATTAGCAACTTTAAAATCGTGTTGGTATAATGTACAACACCTCACAGCTCCTAACAACACCTTAAAGTACCGTACGTAAACTTAAAACTCCATAATACACCTAATGAATTCGTCCGAGTCCTTTGAACATCGTACGACAACTTAGGACATCTTACGACTCTGTATGCATATTAGCACCATGTAAAGCACATTAGCAACTTTAAAATCGTGTTGGTATAATGTACAACACCTCACAGCTCCTAACAACACCTTAAAGTACCGTACGTAAACTTAAAACTCCATAATACATCTAATGAATTCGTCCGAGTCCTTTGAACATCGTACGACAACTTAGGACATCTTACGACTCTGTATGCATATTAGCACCATGTAAAGCACATTAGCAACTTTAAAATCGTGTTGGTATAATGTACAACACCTCAAAACTCTTAACAACACCTTAATGTACCGTACGTAAATTTAAAACTCCATAATACACCTAATGAATTCGTCCAAGTCCTTTGAACATCGTACGACAGCTTAGGACATCTTACGACTCTGTATGCACATTAACACCATGTAAAGCATGTTAGTACAACTTAGGACGCCTTAAAACTCCTAAGAACACCTTACAGCACCGTACGAAACCTTAAAACTCCATAATAAACCTAATTAATTCCTCGGAGTCATTTAAACATTGTACGACAACTTAAATATCTTACGGCTCTGTATGCCACATTAGCAACTTTAAAATCATGTTGGTATAATGTACAACACCTCACAGCTCCTAACAACACCTTAAAGTACCGTACGTAAACTTAAAACTCCATAATACACCTAATGAATTCGTCCGAGTCCTTTGAACATCGTACGACAACTTAGGACATCTTACGACTCTGTATGCATATTAGCACCATGTAAAGCACATTAGCAACTTTAAAATCGTGTTGGTATAATGTACAACACCTCACAGCTCCTAACAACACCTTAAAGTACCGTACGTAAACTTAAAACTCCATAATACACCTAATGAATTCGTCCGAGTCCTTTGAACATCGTACGACAACTTAGGACATCTTACGACTCTGTATGCATATTAGCACCATGTAAAGCACATTAGCAACTTTAAAATCGTGTTGGTATAATGTACAACACCTCACAGCTCCTAACAACACCTTAAAGTACCGTACGTAAACTTAAAACTCCATAATACACCTAATGAATTCGTCCGAGTCCTTTGAACATCGTACGGCAACTTAGGACATCTTACGACTCTGTATGCATATTAGCACCATGTAAAGCACATTAGCAACTTTAAAATCGTGTTGGTATAATGTACAACACCTCACAACTCCTAACAACAACTTAAAGTACCGTACGTAAACTTAAAACTCCATAATACACCTAATGAATTCGTCCAAGTCCTTTGAACATCGTACGACAGCTTAGGACATCTTATTACTCTGTATGCACATTAGCACCATGTAAAGCATGTTAGTACAACTTAGGACGCCATAAAACTCCTAAGAACACCTTACAACAACGTACGAAACCTTAAAACTCCATAATAAACCTAATTAATTCCTCCGAGTCATTTAAACATCGTACGACAACTTAGAATATCTTACAGCTCTGTATGCCACATTAGTAACTTTAAAATCATGTTGGTATAATGTACAACACCTCACAATTACTAAGAACACCTTAAAGTACCGTACGTAAACTTAAAACTCCATAATACACCTAATGAATTCGTCCGAGTCCTTTGAACATCGTACCACAATTTAAGACATCTTACGACCCTGTATGCCATATTAACCCCTTGAAAAGCACGTTAGTATAACTTAAGACGACTTAAAACTCGTAAGAACACCTTACAACACC
Source organism: Tagetes erecta (assembly GCA_030867185.1). Lineage (NCBI taxonomy): Eukaryota > Viridiplantae > Streptophyta > Magnoliopsida > Asterales > Asteraceae > Tagetes > Tagetes erecta. The sequence continues at coordinate 13,127,502 of CM061497.1, forward strand.
GTACGAAACCTTAAAACTCCATAATAATCCTCATGAATTCCTCGGAGTCATTTAAACATCGTACGACAACTTAGAATATCTTACGGCTCTGTATGCCACATTAGCAACTTTAAAATCGTGTTGGTATAATGTACAACACCTCACAGCTCCTAACAATTCCCTAAAGTACCGTACGTAAACTTAAAACTCCAAAATACACCTAATGAATTCGTCCGAGTCCTTTGAACATCGTACGACAACTTAGGACATCTTACGACTCTGTATGCATATTAGCACCATGTAAAGCACATTAGCAACTTTAAAATCGTGTTGGTATAATGTACAACACCTCAAAACTCTTAACAACACCTTAATGTACCGTACGTAAATTTAAAACTCCATAATACACCTAATGAATTCGTCCAAGTCCTTTGAACATCGTACGACAGCTTAGGACATCTTACGACTCTGTATGCACATTAACACCATGTAAAGCATGTTAGTACAACTTAGGACGCCTTAAAACTCCTAAGAACACCTTACAGCACCGTACGAAACCTTAAAACTCCATAATAAACCTAATTAATTCCTCGGAGTCATTTAAACATTGTACGACAACTTAAATATCTTACGGCTCTGTATGCCACATTAGCAACTTTAAAATCATGTTGGTATAATGTACAACACCTCACAGCTCCTAACAACACCTTAAAGTACCGTACGTAAACTTAAAACTCCATAATACACCTAATGAATTCGTCCGAGTCCTTTGAACATCGTACGACAACTTAGGACATCTTACGACTCTGTATGCATATTAGCACCATGTAAAGCACATTAGCAACTTTAAAATCGTGTTGGTATAATGTACAACACCTCACAGCTCCTAACAACACCTTAAAGTACCGTACGTAAACTTAAAACTCCATAATACACCTAATGAATTCGTCCGAGTCCTTTGAACATCGTACGACAACTTAGGACATCTTACGACTCTGTATGCATATTAGCACCATGTAAAGCACATTAGCAACTTTAAAATCGTGTTGGTATAATGTACAACACCTCACAGCTCCTAACAACACCTTAAAGTACCGTACGTAAACTTAAAACTCCATAATACATCTAATGAATTCGTCCGAGTCCTTTGAACATCGTACGACAACTTAGGACATCTTACGACTCTGTATGCATATTAGCACCATGTAAAGCACATTAGCAACTTTAAAATCGTGTTGGTATAATGTACAACACCTCACAACTCCTAACAACAACTTAAAGTACCGTACGTAAACTTAAAACTCCATAATACACCTAATGAATTCGTCCAAGTCCTTTGAACATCGTACGACAGCTTAGGACATCTTATTACTCTGTATGCACATTAGCACCATGTAAAGCATGTTAGTACAACTTAGGACGCCATAAAACTCCTAAGAACACCTTACAACAACGTACGAAACCTTAAAACTCCATAATAAACCTAATTAATTCCTCCGAGTCATTTAAACATCGTACGACAACTTAGAATATCTTACAGCTCTGTATGCCACATTAGTAACTTTAAAATCATGTTGGTATAATGTACAACACCTCACAATTACTAAGAACACCTTAAAGTACCGTACGTAAACTTAAAACTCCATAATACACCTAATGAATTCGTCCGAGTCCTTTGAACATCGTACCACAATTTAAGACATCTTACGACCCTGTATGCCATATTAACCCCTTGAAAAGCACGTTAGTATAACTTAAGACGACTTAAAACTCGTAAGAACACCTTACAACACCGTACGAAACCTTAAAACTCCATAATAATCCTCATGAATTCCTCGGAGTCATTTAAACATCGTACGACAACTTAGAATATCTTACGGCTCTGTATGCCACATTAGCAACTTTAAAATCGTGTTGGTATAATGTACAACACCTCACAGCTCCTAACAATTCCCTAAAGTACCGTACGTAATCTTAAAACTCCAAAATACACCTAATGAATTCGTCCGAATCCTTTGAACATCGTACGACAACTTAGGACATCTTACGACTCTGTATGCATATTAGCACCATGTAAAGCACATTAGCAACTTTAAAATCGTGTTGGTATAATGTACAACACCTCAAAACTCTTAACAACACCTTAATGTACCGTACGTAAATTTAAACTCCATAATACACCTAATGAATTCGTCCAAGTCCTTTGAACATCGTACGACAGCTTAGGACATCTTACGACTCTGTATGCACATTAGCACCATGTAAAGCATGTTAGTACAACTTAGGACGCCTTAAAACTCCTAAGAACACCTTACAGCACCGTACGAAACCTTAAAACTCCATAATAAACCTAATTAATTCCTCGGAGTCATTTAAACATTGTACGACAACTTAAATATCTTACGGCTCTGTATGCCACATTAGCAACTTTAAAATCGTGTTGGTATAATGTACAACACCTCACAGCTCCTAACAACACCTTAAAGTACCGTACGTAAACTTAAAACTCCATAATACACCTAATGAATTCGTCCGAGTCCTTTGAACATCGTACGACAACTTAGGACATCTTACGACTCTGTATGCATATTAGCACCATGTAAAGCACATTAGCAACTTTAAAATCGTGTTGGTATAATGTACAACACCTCACAGCTCCTAACAACACCTTAAAGTACCGTACGTAAACTTAAAACTCCATAATACACCTAATGAATTCGTCCGAGTCCTTTGAACATCGTACGACAACTTAGGACATCTTACGACTCTGTATGCATATTAGCACCATGTAAAGCACATTAGCAACTTTAAAATCGTGTTGGTATAATGTACAACACCTCACAACTCCTAACAACAACTTAAAGTACCGTACGTAAACTTAAAACTCCATAATACACCTAATGAATTCGTCCAAGTCCTTTGAACATCGTACGACAGCTTAGGACATCTTATTACTCTGTATGCACATTAGCACCATGTAAAGCATGTTAGTACAACTTAGGACGCCTTAAAACTCCAAAGAACACCTTACAACACCGTACGAAACCTTAAAACTCCATAATAAACCTAACTAATTCCTCGGAGTCATTTAAACATCGTACAACAACTTAGAATATCTTACAACCATGTATGCCACATTAGCAACTTTAAAATCATGTTGGTATAATGTACAACACCTCACAATTACTAAGAACACCTTAAAGTACCGTACTTAAACTTAAAACTCCATAATACACCTAATGAATTCGTCCGTGTCCTTTGAACATCGTACCACAATTTAAGACATCTTACGACCCTGTATGCCATATTAACCCCTTGAAAAGCACGTTAGTATAACTTAAGACGCCTTAAAACTCCTAAGAACACCTTACAACACCGTACGAAACCTTAAAACTCCATAATAAACCTAACTAATTCCTCGGAGTCATTTAAACATCGTACGACAACTTAGAATATCTTACGGCTCTGTATGCCACATTAGCAACTTTAAAATCGTGTTGGTATAATGTACAACACCTCACAGTTACTAAGAACACCTTAAAGTACCGTACGTAAACTTAAAACTCTATAATACACCTAATGGATTCGTCCGAGTCCTTTGAACATCGTACCACAATTTAAGACATCTTACGACCCTGTATGCCATATTAACCCCTTGAAAAGCACGTTAGTATAACTTAAGACGACTTAAAACTCGTAAGAACACCTTACAACACCGTACGAAACCTTAAAACTCCATAATAATCCTCATGAATTCCTCGGAGTCATTTAAACATCGTACGACAACTTAGAATATCTTACGGCTCTGTATGCCACATTAGCAACTTTAAAATCGTGTTGGTATAATGTACAACACCTCACAGCTCCTAACAATTCCCTAAAGTACCGTACGTAATCTTAAAACTCCAAAATACACCTAATGAATTCGTCCGAGTCCTTTGAACATCGTACGACAACTTAGGACATCTTACGACTCTGTATGCATATTAGCACCATGTAAAGCACATTAGCAACTTTAAAATCGTGTTGGTATAATGTACAACACCTCAAAACTCTTAACAACACCTTAATGTACCGTACGTAAATTTAAACTCCATAATACACCTAATGAATTCGTCCAAGTCCTTTGAACATCGTACGACAGCTTAGGACATCTTACGACTCTGTATGCACATTAGCACCATGTAAAGCATGTTAGTACAACTTAGGACGCCTTAAAACTCCTAAGAACACCTTACAGCACCGTACGAAACCTTAAAACTCCATAATAAACCTAATTAATTCCTCGGAGTCATTTAAACATTGTACGACAACTTAAATATCTTACGGCTCTGTATGCCACATTAGCAACTTTAAAATCGTGTTGGTATAATGTACAACACCTCACAGCTCCTAACAACACCTTAAAGTACCGTACGTAAACTTAAAACTCCATAATACACCTAATGAATTCGTCCGAGTCCTTTGAACATCGTACGACAACTTAGGACATCTTACAACTCTGTATGCATATTAGCACCATGTAAAGCACATTAGCAACTTTAAAATCGTGTTGGTATAATGTACAACACCTCACAGCTCCTAACAACACCTTAAAGTACCGTACGTAAACTTAAAACTCCATAATACACCTAATGAATTCGTCCGAGTCCTTTGAACATCGTACGACAACTTAGGACATCTTACGACTCTGTATGCATATTAGCACCATGTAAAGCACATTAGCAACTTTAAAATCGTGTTGGTATAATGTACAACACCTCACAACTCCTAACAACAACTTAAAGTACCGTACGTAAACTTAAAACTCCATAATACACCTAATGAATTCGTCCAAGTCCTTTGAACATCGTACGACAGCTTAGGACATCTTATTACTCTGTATGCACATTAGCACCATGTAAAGCATGTTAGTACAACTTAGGACGCCTTAAAACTCCAAAGAACACCTTACAACACCGTACGAAACCTTAAAACTCCATAATAAACCTAACTAATTCCTCGGAGTCATTTAAACATCGTACAACAACTTAGAATATCTTACAACCATGTATGCCACATTAGCAACTTTAAAATCATGTTGGTATAATGTACAACACCTCACAATTACTAAGAACACCTTAAAGTACCGTACTTAAACTTAAAACTCCATAATACACCTAATGAATTCGTTCGTGTCCTTTGAACATCGTTCCACAATTTAAGACATCTTACGACCCTGTATGCCATATTAACCCCTTGAAAAGCACGTTAGTATAACTTAAGACGCCTTAAAACTCCTAAGAACACCTTACAACACCGTACGAAACCTTAAAACTCCATAATAAACCTAACTAATTCCTCGGAGTCATTTAAACATCGTACGACAACTTAGAATATCTTACGGCTCTGTATGCCACATTAGCAACTTTAAAATCGTGTTGGTATAATGTACAACACCTCACAGTTACTAAGAACACCTTAAAGTACCGTACGTAAACTTAAAACTCTATAATACACCTAATGGATTCGTCCGAGTCCTTTGAACATCGTACCACAATTTAAGACATCTTACGACCCTGTATGCCATATTAACCCCTTGAAAAGCACGTTAGTATAACTTAAGACGCCTTAAAACTCCTAAGAACACTTTACAACACCGTACGAAACCTTAAAACTCCATAATAAACCTAATTAATTCCTCGGAGTCATTTAAACATCGTACGACAACTTAGAATATCTTACAGCTCTGTATGCCACATTAGCAACTTTAAAATCGTGTTGGTATAATGTACAACACCTCACAATTACTAAGAACACCTTAAAGTACCGTACGTAAACTTAAAACTCTATAATACACCTAATGGATTCGTCCGAGTCCTTTGAACATCGTACCACAATTTAAGACATCTTACGACCCTGTATGCCATATTAACCCCTTGAAAAGCACGTTAGTATAACTTAAGACGCCCTAAAACTCCTAAGAACCCCTTACAACACCGTACGAAACCTTAAACTCCATAATAAACCTAATTAATTCCTCGGAGTCATTTAAACAACGTACGACAACTTAGAATATCTTACGGCTCTGTATGCCACATTAGCAACTTTAAAATCGTGTTGGTATAATGTACAACACCTCACAGCTACTAAAAACACTTTAAAGTACCGTACGTAAACTTAAAACTCCATAATACAGCTAATGAATTCATCCGAGTCCTTTGAACATCGTACGACAACTTAGGACATCTTACGACTCTGTATGCATATTAGCACAATGTAAAGCACATTAGCAACTTTAAAATCGTGTTGGTATAATTTACAACACCTCACAGCTCCTAACAACACCTTAAAGTACCGTACGTAAACTTAAAACTCCATAATACACCTAATGAATTCGTCCGAGTCCTTTGAACATCGTACGACAACTTAGGACATCTTACGACTCTGTATGCATATTAGCACCATGTAAAGCACATTAGCAACTTTAAAATCGTGTTGGTATAATGTACAACACCTCACAACTCTTAACAACACCTTAAAGTACCGTACGTAAACTTAAAACTCCATAATACACCTAATGAATTCGTCCAAGTCCTTTGAACATCTTACGACTCTGTATGCACATTAGCACCATGTAAAGCATGTTAGTACAACTTAGGACGCCTTAAAACTCCTAAGAACACCTTACAGCACCGTACGAAACCTTAAAACTCCATAATAAACCTAATTAATTCCTCGGAGACATTTATACATCGTACGACAACTTAGAATATCTTACGGCTCTGTATGCCACATTAGCAACTTTAAAATCGTGTTGGTATAATGTACAACACACCTCACAATTACTAAGAACACCTTAAAGTACCGTACGTTAACTTAAAACTCCATAATACATCTAATGGAATCGTCCGAGTCCTTTGAACATCGTACCACAATTTAAGACATCTTACGACCCTGTATGCCATATTAACCCCTTGAAAAGCACGTTAGTATAACTTAAGACGCCCTAAAACTCCTAAGAACCCCATACAACACCGTACGAAACCTTAAAACTCCATAATAAACCTAATGAATTCCTCGGAGTCATTTAAACAACGTACGACAACTTAGAATATCTTACGGCTCAGTATGCCACATTAGCAACTTTAAAATCGTGTTGGTATAATGTACAACACCTCACAGCTCCTAAAAACACCTTAAAGTACCGTACGTAAACTTAAAACTCCATAATACACCTAATGAATTCGTCCGAGTCCTTTGAACATCGTACGACAACTTAGGACATCTTACGACTCTGTATGCATATTAGCACCATGTAAAGCACATTAGCAACTTTAAAATCGTGTTGGTATAATGTACAACACCTCACAACTCCTAACAACAACTTAAAGTACCGTACGTAAACTTAAAACTCCATAATACACCTAATGAATTCGTCCAAGTCCTTTGAACATCGTACGACAGCTTAGGACATCTTATTACTCTGTATGCACATTAGCACCATGTAAAGCATGTTAGTACAACTTAGGACGCCTTAAAACTCCAAAGAACACCTTACAACACCGTACGAAACCTTAAAACTCCATAATAAACCTAACTAATTCCTCGGAGTCATTTAAACATCGTACAACAACTTAGAATATCTTACAACCATGTATGCCACATTAGCAACTTTAAAATCATGTTGGTATAATGTACAACACCTCACAATTACTATGAACACCTTAAAGTACCGTACTTAAACTTAAAACTCCATAATACACCTAATGAATTCGTCCGTGTCCTTTGAACATCGTACCACAATTTAAGACATCTTACGACCCTGTATGCCATATTAACCCCTTGAAAAGCACGTTAGTATAACTTAAGACGCCTTAAAACTCCTAAGAACACCTTACAACACCGTACGAAACCTTAAAACTCCATAATAAACCTAATTAATTCCTCGGAGTCATTTAAACATCGTACGACAACTTAGAATATCTTACGGCTCTGTATGCCACATTAGCAACTTTAAAATCGTGTTGGTATAATGTACAACACCTCACAGTTACTAAGAACACCTTAAAGTACCGTACGTAAACTTAAAACTCTATAATACACCTAATGGATTCGTCCGAGTCCTTTGAACATCGTACCACAATTTAAGACATCTTACGACCCTGTATGCCATATTAACCCCTTGAAAAGCACGTTAGTATAACTTAAGACGCCTTAAAACTCCTAAGAACACCTTACAACACCGTACGAAACCTTAAAACTCCATAATAAACCTAATTAATTCCTCGGAGTCATTTAAACATCGTACGACAACTTAGAATATCTTACGGCTCTGTATGCCACATTAGCAACTTTAAAATCGTGTTGGTATAATGTACAACACCTCACAATTACTAAGAACACCTTAAAGTACCGTACGTAAACTTAAAACTCTATAATACACCTAATGGATTCGTCCGAGTCCTTTGAACATCGTACCACAATTTAAGACATCTTACGACCCTGTATGCCATATTAACCCCTTGAAAAGCACGTTAGTATAACTTAAGACGCCCTAAAACTCCTAAGAACCCCTTACAACACCGTACGAAACCTTAAACTCCATAATAAACCTAATTAATTCCTCGGAGTCATTTAAACAACGTACGACAACTTAGAATATCTTACGGCTCTGTATGCCACATTAGCAACTTTAAAATCGTGTTGGTATAATGTACAACACCTCACAGCTACTAAAAACACTTTAAAGTACCGTACGTAAACTTAAAACTCCATAATACAGCTAATGAATTCATCCGAGTCCTTTGAACATCGTACGACAACTTAGGACATCTTACGACTCTGTATGCATATTAGCACAATGTAAAGCACATTAGCAACTTTAAAATCGTGTTGGTATAATTTACAACACCTCACAGCTCCTAACAACACCTTAAAGTACCGTACGTAAACTTAAAACTCCATAATACACCTAATGAATTCGTCCGAGTCCTTTGAACATCGTACGACAACTTAGGACATCTTACGACTCTGTATGCATATTAGCACCATGTAAAGCACATTAGCAACTTTAAAATCGTGTTGGTATAATGTACAACACCTCACAACTCTTAACAACACCTTAAAGTACCGTACGTAAACTTAAAACTCCATAATACACCTAATGAATTCGTCCAAGTCCTTTGAACATCTTACGACTCTGTATGCACATTAGCACCATGTAAAGCATGTTAGTACAACTTAGGACGCCTTAAAACTCCTAAGAACACCTTACAGCACCGTACGAAACCTTAAAACTCCATAATAAACCTAATTAATTCCTCGGAGACATTTATACATCGTACGACAACTTAGAATATCTTACGGCTCTGTATGCCACATTAGCAACTTTAAAATCGTGTTGGTATAATGTACAACACACCTCACAATTACTAAGAACAGCTTAAAGTACCGTACGTTAACTTAAAACTCCATAATACATCTAATGGAATCGTCCGAGTCCTTTGAACATCGTACCACAATTTAAGACATCTTACGACCCTGTATGCCATATTAACCCCTTGAAAAGCACGTTAGTATAACTTAAGACGCCCTAAAACTCCTAAGAACCCCATACAACACCGTACGAAACCTTAAAACTCCATAATAAACCTAATGAATTCCTCGGAGTCATTTAAACAACGTACGACAACTTAGAATATCTTACGGCTCAGTATGCCACATTAGCAACTTTAAAATCGTGTTGGTATAATGTACAACACCTCACAGCTCCTAAAAACACCTTAAAGTACCGTACGTAAACTTAAAACTCCATAATACACCTAATGAATTCATCCGAGTCTTTTGAACATCGTACGACAACTTAGGACATCTTACGACTCTGTATGCATATTAGCACCATGTAAAGCACATTAGCAACTTTAAAATCGTGTTGGTATAATGTACAACACCTCACAGCTCCTAACAACACCTTAGAGTATCGTACGTAAACTTAAAACTCCATAATACACCTAATGAATTCGTCCGAGTCCTTTGAACATCGTACGACAACTTAGGACATCTTACGACTCTGTATGCACATTAGCACCATGTAAAGCACATTAGCAACTTTAAAATCGTGTTGGTATAATGTACAACACCTCACAGCTCCTAACAACACCTTAAAGTATCGTACATAACTTAAAACTCCATAATACACCTAATGAATTCGTCCGAGTCCTTTGAACATCGTACGACAACTTAGGACTTCTTACGACTCTGTATGCATATTAGCACCATGTAAAGCACATTAGCAACTTTAAAATCGTGTTGGTATAATGTACAACACCTCAAAACTCTTAACAACACCTTAAAGTACCGTACGTAAATTTAAAACTCCATAATACACCTAGTGAATTCGTCCGAGTCCTTTGAACATCGTACGACAGCTTAGGACATCTTACGACTCTGTATGCACATTAGCACCATGTAATGCATGTTAGTACAACTTAGGACGCCTTAAAACTCCTAAGAACACCTTACAACACCGTATGAAACCTTAAAACTCCATAATAAACCTAATGAATTCCTCGGAGTCATTTAAACATCGTACGACAACTTAGAATATCTTACAGCTCTGTATGCCACATTAGCAACTTTAAAATCGTGTTGGTATAATGTACAACACCTCACAGCTCCTAAAAACACCTTAAAGTACCGTACGTAAACTTAAAACTCCATAATACACCTAATGAATTCGTCCAAGTCCTTTGAACATCGTACGGCAGCTTAGGACATCTTACGACTCTGTATGCACATTAGCACCATGTAAAGCATGTTAGTACAACTTAGGAAGCCTTAAAACTCCTAAGAACACCTTACAACACCGTACGAAACCCTAAAACTCCATAATAAACCTAATTAATTCCTCAGAGTCATTTAAACATCGTATGGCAACTTAGAATATCTTACGGCTCTGTATGCCACATTAGCAACTGTAAAATCATGTTGGTATAATGTACAACACCTCACAACTCCTAAGAACACCTTAATGTACCGTACGTAAACTTAAAACTCAATAATACGCCTAATGAATTCGTCCGAGTCCTTTGAACATCGTACGACAATTTAGGACATGTTACGACTCTGTATGCACATCAGCACCATGTAAACCACGTTAGTATTACTTAGGACGCTTAAAAACTCCTCAGAACACCTTACAACTCCGTACGAAACATTAAAACTCCATAATAAACCTAATGAATTTCTCGGAGTCATTTAAACATCGTACGACAACTTAGAATATCTTACGGCTCTGTATGCCACATTAGCAACTTTAAAATCGTGTTGGTATAATGTACAACACCTCACAGCTCCTAACAACACCTTAAAGTACCGTACGTATACTTAAATCTCCATAATACACCTAATGAATTCGTCCGAGTCCTTTGAACATCGTACGACAGCTTAGGACACCTTACGACTCTGTATGCATATTAGCACCATGTAAACCATGTTAGTATTACTTAGTACGCATTAAAACTCCTAAGAACACCTTACAACACCGTACGAAACCTTAAAACTCCATAATAAACCTAATGAATTTCTCACGAGTCATTTAAACATCGTATGGCAACTTAGAATATCTTATGGCTCTGTATGCCACATTAGCAACTGTAAAATCATGTTGGTATAATGTACAACACCTCACAGCTCCTAACAACACCTTAAAGTACCGTACGTAAACTTAAAACTCCATAATACACCTAATGAATTTGTCCGAGTCCTTTGAACATCGTACGACAGCTTAGGACATCTTACGACTCTGTATGCACATTAGCACCATGTAAACCACGTTAGTATTACTTAGGACGCTTAAAAACTCCTAAGAACACCTTACAACACCGTACGAAACCTTAAAACTCCATAATAAACCTAATGAATTTCTCGGAGTCATTTAAACATCGTACGACAACTTAGAATATCTTACGGCTCTGTATGCCACATTAGCAACTTTAAAATCGTGTTGGTATAATGTACAACACCTCACAGCAACTAACAACACCTTAAAGTACCGTACGTATACTTAAAACTCCATAATACACCTAATGAATTCGTCCGAGTCCTTTGAACATCGTACGACAGCTTAGGACATCTTACGACTCTGTATGCATATTAGCACCATGTAAACCATGTTAGTATTACTTAGTACGCATTAAAACTCCTAAGAACACCTTACAACACCGTATGGAACCTTAAAACTCCATAATAAACCTAATGAATTTCTCACGAGTCATTTAAACATCGTATGGCAACTTAGAATATCTTATGGCTCTGTATGCCACATTAGCAACTGTAAAATCATGTTGGTATAATGTACAACACCTCACAGCTCCTAACGACACTTTAAAGTACCGTACGTAAACTTAAAACTCCATAATACACCTAATGAATTTGTCCGAGTCCTTTGAACATCGTACGACAGCTTAGGACATCTTACGACTCTGTATGCACATTAGCACCATGTAAACCACGTTAGTATTACTTAGGACGCTTAAAAACAACTAAGAACACCTTGCAACACCGTACGAAACCTTAAAACTCCATAATAAACCTAATGAATTCCTCAGAGTCATTTAAACATCGTATGGCAACTTAGAATATCTTACGATTTTGTATGCCACATTAGCAACTGTAAAATCATGCTGGTATAATGTACAACACCTCACAGCTCCTAAGAACACCTTAAAGTACCGTACGTGAACTTAAAACTCCATAATACGCCTAATGAATTCGTCCGAGTCCTTTGAACATCGTACGACAACGTAGGACATCTTACGACTCTGTATGCACATTAGCACCATGTAAACCACGTTAGTATTACTTAGGACGCTTAAAAACTCCTAAGAACACCTTACAACACCGTACGAAACCTTAAAACTCCATAATAAACCTAATGAATTTCTCGGAGTCATTTAAACATCGTACGACAACTTAGAATATCTTACGGCTCTGTATGCCACATTAGCAACTTTAAAATCGTGTTGGTATAATGTACAACACCTCACAGCAACTAACAACACCTTAAAGTACCGTACGTATACTTAAAACTCCATAATACACCTAATGAATTCGTCCGAGTCCTTTGAACATCGTACGACAGCTTAGGACATCTTACGACTCTGTATGCATATTAGCACCATGTAAACCATGTTAGTATTACTTAGTACGCATTAAAACTCCTAAGAACACCTTACAACACCGTACGGAACCTTAAAACTCCATAATAAACCTAATGAATTTCTCACGAGTCATTTAAACATCGTATGGCAACTTAGAATATCTTATGGCTCTGTATGCCACATTAGCAACTGTAAAATCATGTTGGTATAATGTACAACACCTCACAGCTCCTAACGACACTTTAAAGTACCGTACGTAAACTTAAAACTCCATAATACACCTAATGAATTTGTCCGAGTCCTTTGAACATCGTACGACAGCTTAGGACATCTTACGACTCTGTATGCACATTAGCACCATGTAAACCACGTTAGTATTACTTAGGACGCTTAAAAACAACTAAGAACACCTTGCAACACCGTACGAAACCTTGAAACTTCATAATAAACCTAATGAATTCCTCAGAGTCATTTAAACATCGTACGGCAACTTAGAATATCTTACGGCTCTGTATGCCACATTAGCAACTGTAAAATCATGTCGGTATAATGTACAACACCTCACAACTCCTAAGAACACCTTAAAGTACCGTACGTAAACTTAAAACTCCATAATACGCCTAATGAATTCGTCCGAGACCTTTGAACATCGTACGACAATTTAAGACATCTTACGATTCTGTATGCACATTAGCACCATGTAAACCACGTTAGTATTACTTAGGACGCTTAAAAACTCCTAAGAACACCTTACAACACCGTACGAAACCTTAAAACTCCATAATAAACCTAATGAATTTCTCGGAGTCATTTAAACATCGTACGACAACTTAGAATATCTTACGGCTCTGTATGCCACATTAGCAACTTTAAAATCGTGTTGGTATAATGTACAACACCTCACAGCAACTAACAACACCTTAAAGTACCGTACGTATACTTAAAACTCCATAATACACCTAATGAATTCGTCCGAGTCCTTTGAACATCGTACGACAGCTTAGGACATCTTACGACTCTGTATGCATATTAGCACCATGTAAACCATGTTAGTATTACTTAGTACGCATTAAAACTCCTAAGAACACCTTACAACACCGTACGGAACCTTAAAACTCCATAATAAACCTAATGAATTTCTCACGAGTCATTTAAACATCGTATGGCAACTTAGAATATCTTATGGCTCTGTATGCCACATTAGCAACTGTAAAATCATGTTGGTATAATGTACAACACCTCACAGCTCCTAACGACACTTTAAAGTACCGTACGTAAACTTAAAACTCCATAATACACCTAATGAATTTGTCCGAGTCCTTTGAACATCGTACGACAGCTTAGGACATCTTACGACTCTGTATGCACATTAGCACCATGTAAACCACGTTAGTATTACTTAGGACGCTTAAAAACAACTAAGAACACCTTGCAACACCGTACGAAACCTTAAAACTCCATAATAAACCTAATGAATTCCTCAGAGTCATTTAAACATCGTATGGCAACTTAGAATATCTTACGATTTTGTATGCCACATTAGCAACTGTAAAATCATGCTGGTATAATGTACAACACCTCACAGCTCCTAAGAACACCTTAAAGTACCGTACGTGAACTTAAAACTCCATAATACGCCTAATGAATTCGTCCGAGTCCTTTGAACATCGTACGACAACTTAGGACATCTTACGACTCTGTATGCACATTAGCACCATGTAAACCACGTTAGTATTACTTAGGACGCTTAAAAACTCCTAAGAACACCTTACAACACCGTACGAAACCTTAAAACTCCATAATAAACCTAATGAATTTCTCGGAGTCATTTAAACATCGTACGACAACTTAGAATATCTTACGGCTCTGTATGCCACATTAGCAACTTTAAAATCGTGTTGGTATAATGTACAACACCTCACAGCAACTAACAACACCTTAAAGTACCGTACGTATACTTAAAACTCCATAATACACCTAATGAATTCGTCCGAGTCCTTTGAACATCGTACGACAGCTTAGGACATCTTACGACTCTGTATGCATATTAGCACCATGTAAACCATGTTAGTATTACTTAGTACGCATTAAAACTCCTAAGAACACCTTACAACACCGTACGGAACCTTAAAACTCCATAATAAACCTAATGAATTTCTCACGAGTCATTTAAACATCGTATGGCAACTTAGAATATCTTATGGCTCTGTATGCCACATTAGCAACTGTAAAATCATGTTGGTATAATGTACAACACCTCACAGCTCCTAACGACACTTTAAAGTACCGTACGTAAACTTAAAACTCCATAATACACCTAATGAATTTGTCCGAGTCCTTTGAACATCGTACGACAGCTTAGGACATCTTACGACTCTGTATGCACATTAGCACCATGTAAACCACGTTAGTATTACTTAGGACGCTTAAAAACAACTAAGAACACCTTGCAACACCGTACGAAACCTTGAAACTTCATAATAAACCTAATGAATTCCTCAGAGTCATTTAAACATCGTACGGCAACTTAGAATATCTTACGGCTCTGTATGCCACATTAGCAACTGTAAAATCATGTCGGTATAATGTACAACACCTCACAACTCCTAAGAACACCTTAAAGTACCGTACGTAAACTTAAAACTCCATAATACGCCTAATGAATTCGTCCGAGACCTTTGAACATCGTACGACAATTTAAGACATCTTACGATTCTGTATGCACATTAGCACCATGTAAACCACGTTAGTATTACTTAGGACGCTTAAAAACTCCTAAGAACACCTTACAACACCGTACGAAACCTTAAAACTCCATAATAAACCTAATGAATTTCTCGGAGTCATTTAAACATCGTACGACAACTTAGAATATCTTACGGCTCTGTATGCCACATTAGCAACTTTAAAATCGTGTTGGTATAATGTACAACACCTCACAGCAACTAACAACACCTTAAAGTACCGTACGTATACTTAAAACTCCATAATACACCTAATGAATTCGTCCGAGTCCTTTGAACATCGTACGACAGCTTAGGACATCTTACGACTCTGTATGCATATTAGCACCATGTAAACCATGTTAGTAGTACTTAGTACGCATTAAAACTCCTAAGAACACCTTACAACACCGTACGGAACCTTAAAACTCCATAATAAACCTAATGAATTTCTCACGAGTCATTTAAACATCGTATGGCAACTTAGAATATCTTATGGCTCTGTATGCCACATTAGCAACTGTAAAATCATGTTGGTATAATGTACAACACCTCACAGCTCCTAACGACACTTTAAAGTACCGTACGTAAACTTAAAACTCCATAATACACCTAATGAATTTGTCCGAGTCCTTTGAACATCGTACGACAGCTTAGGACATCTTACGACTCTGTATGCACATTAGCACCATGTAAACCACGTTAGTATTACTTAGGACGCTTAAAAACAACTAAGAACACCTTGCAACACCGTACGAAACCTTAAAACTCCATAATAAACCTAATGAATTCCTCAGAGTCATTTAAACATCGTATGGCAACTTAGAATATCTTACGATTTTGTATGCCACATTAGCAACTGTAAAATCATGCTGGTATAATGTACAACACCTCACAGCTCCTAAGAACACCTTAAAGTACCGTACGTGAACTTAAAACTCCATAATACGCCTAATGAATTCGTCCGAGTCCTTTGAACATCGTACGACAACTTAGGACATCTTACGACTCTGTATGCACATTAGCACCATGTAAACCACGTTAGTATTACTTAGGACGCTTAAAAACTCCTAAGAACACCTTACAACACCGTACGAAACCTTAAAACTCCATAATAAACCTAATGAATTTCTCGGAGTCATTTAAACATCGTACGACAACTTAGAATATCTTACGGCTCTGTATGCCACATTAGCAACTTTAAAATCGTGTTGGTATAATGTACAACACCTCACAGCAACTAACAACACCTTAAAGTACCGTACGTATACTTAAAACTCCATAATACACCTAATGAATTCGTCCGAGTCCTTTGAACATCGTACGACAGCTTAGGACATCTTACGACTCTGTATGCATATTAGCACCATGTAAACCATGTTAGTATTACTTAGTACGCATTAAAACTCCTAAGAACACCTTACAACACCGTACGGAACCTTAAAACTCCATAATAAACCTAATGAATTTCTCACGAGTCATTTAAACATCGTATGGCAACTTAGAATATCTTATGGCTCTGTATGCCACATTAGCAACTGTAAAATCATGTTGGTATAATGTACAACACCTCACAGCTCCTAACGACACTTTAAAGTACCGTACGTAAACTTAAAACTCCATAATACACCTAATGAATTTGTCCGAGTCCTTTGAACATCGTACGACAGCTTAGGACATCTTACGACTCTGTATGCACATTAGCACCATGTAAACCACGTTAGTATTACTTAGGACGCTTAAAAACAACTAAGAACACCTTGCAACACCGTACGAAACCTTGAAACTTCATAATAAACCTAATGAATTCCTCAGAGTCATTTAAACATCGTACGGCAACTTAGAATATCTTACGGCTCTGTATGCCACATTAGCAACTGTAAAATCATGTCGGTATAATGTACAACACCTCACAACTCCTAAGAACACCTTAAAGTACCGTACGTAAACTTAAAACTCCATAATACGCCTAATGAATTCGTCCGAGACCTTTGAACATCGTACGACAATTTAAGACATCTTACGATTCTGTATGCACATTAGCACCATGTAAACCACGTTAGTACAACTTAGTACGCATTAAAACTCCTAAGCACCTTACAACACCGTACGAAACCTTAAAACTCCATAATAAACCTAATGAATTCCTCAGAGTCATTTAAACATCGTATGGCAACTTAGAATATCTTACGATTTTGTATGCCACATTAGCAACTGTAAAATCATGCTGGTATAATGTACAACACCTCACAGCTCCTAAGAACACCTTAAAGTACCGTACGTGAACTTAAAACTCCATAATACGCCTAATGAATTCGTCCGAGTCCTTTGAACATCGTACGACAACTTAGGACATCTTACGACTCTGTATGCACATTAGCACCATGTAAACCACGTTAGTATTACTTAGGACGCTTAAAAACTCCTAAGAACACCTTACAACACCGTACGAAACCTTAAAACTCCATAATAAACCTAATGAATTTCTCGGAGTCATTTAAACATCGTACGACAACTTAGAATATCTTACGGCTATGTATGCCACATTAGCAACTTTAAAATCGTGTTGGTATAATGTACAACACCTCACAGCTCCTAACAACACCTTAAAGTACCGTACGTATACTTAAAACTCCATAATACACCTAATGAATTCGTCCGAGTCCTTTGAACATCGTACGACAGCTTAGGACATCTTACGACTCTGTATGCATATTAGCACCATGTAAACCATGTTAGTATTACTTAGTACGCATTAAAACTCCTAAGAACACCTTACAACACCGTACGAAACCTTAAAACTCCATAATAAACCTAATGAATTTCTCACGAGTCATTTAAACATCGTATGGCAACTTAGAATATCTTATGGCTCTGTATGCCACATTAGCAACTGTAAAATCATGTTGGTATAATGTACAACACCTCACAGCTCCTAACGACACTTTAAAGTACCGTACGTAAACTTAAAACTCCATAATACACCTAATGAATTTGTCCGAGTCCTTTGAACATCGTACGACAGCTTAGGACATCTTACGACTCTGTATGCACATTAGCACCATGTAAACCACGTTAGTATTACTTAGGACGCTTAAAAACAACTAAGAACACCTTGCAACACCGTACGAAACCTTGAAACTTCATAATAAACCTAATGAATTCCTCAGAGTCATTTAAACATCGTACGGCAACTTAGAATATCTTACGGCTCTGTATGCCACATTAGCAACTGTAAACTCATGTCGGTATAATGTACAACACCTCACAACTCCTAAGAACACCTTAAAGTACCGTACGTAAACTTAAAACTCCATAATACGCCTAATGAATTCGTCCGAGACCTTTGAACATCGTACGACAATTTAAGACATCTTACGATTCTGTATGCACATTAGCACCATGTAAACCACGTTAGTATTACTTAGGACGCTTAAAAACTCCTAAGAACACCTTACAACACCGTACGAAACCTTAAAACTCCATAATAAACCTAATGAATTTCTCGGAGTCATTTAAACATCGTACGACAACTTAGAATATCTTACGGCTCTGTATGCCACATTAGCAACTTTAAAATCGTGTTGGTATAATGTACAACACCTCACAGCTCCTAACAACACCTTAAAGTACCGTACGTAAACTTAAAACTCCATAATACACCTAATGAATTTGTCCGAGTCCTTTGAACATCGTACGACAGCTTAGGACATCTTACGACTCTGTATGCACATCAGCACCATGTAAACCACGTTAGTATTACTTAGGACGCTTAAAAACTCCTAAGAACACCTTACAACACCGTACGAAACCTTAAAACTCCATAATAAACCTAATGAATTTCTCGGAGTCATTTAAACATCGTACGACAACTTAGAATATCTTACGGCTATGTATGCCACATTAGCAACTTTAAAATCGTGTTGGTATAATGTACAACACCTCACAGCTCCTAACAACACCTTAAAGTACCGTACGTATACTTAAAACTCCATAATACACCTAATGAATTCGTCCGAGTCCTTTGAACATCGTACGACAGCTTAGGACATCTTACGACTCTGTATGCATATTAGCACCATGTAAACCATGTTAGTATTACTTAGTACGCATTAAAACTCCTAAGAACACCTTACAACACCGTACGAAACATTAAAACTCCATAATAAACCTAATGAATTTCTCACGAGTCATTTAAACATCGTATGGCAACTTAGAATATCTTATGGCTCTGTATGCCACATTAGCAACTGTAAAATCATGTTGGTATAATGTACAACACCTCACAGCTCCTAACGACACTTTAAAGTACCGTACGTAAACTTAAAACTCCATAATACACCTAATGAATTTGTCCGAGTCCTTTGAACATCGTACGACAGCTTAGGACATCTTACGACTCTGTATGCACATTAGCACCATGTAAACCACGTTAGTATTACTTAGGACGCTTAAAAACAACTAAGAACACCTTGCAACACCGTACGAAACCTTGAAACTTCATAATAAACCTAATGAATTCCTCAGAGTCATTTAAACATCGTACGGCAACTTAGAATATCTTACGGCTCTGTATGCCACATTAGCAACTGTAAAATCATGTCGGTATAATGTACAACACCTCACAACTCCTAAGAACACCTTAAAGTACCGTACGTAAACTTAAAACTCCATAATACGCCTAATGAATTCGTCCGAGTCCTTTGAACATCGTACGACAATTTAGGACATCTTACGATTCTGTATGCACATTAGCACCATGTAAACCACGTTAGTACAACTTAGTACGCATTAAAACTCCTAAGCACCTTACAACACCGTACGAAACCTTAAAACTCCATAATAAACCTAATGAATTCCACAGAGTCATTTAAACATCGTATGGCAACTTAGAATATCTTACGATTTTGTATGCCACATTAGCAACTGTAAAATCATGCTGGTATAATGTACAACACCTCACAGCTCCTAAGAACACCTTAAAGTACCGTACGTGAACTTAAAACTTCATAATTCGCCTAATGAATTCGTCCGAGTCCTTTGAACATCGTACGACAACTTAGGACATCTTACGACTCTGTATGCACATTAGCACCATGTAAACCACGTTAGTATTACTTAGGACGCTTAAAAACTCCTAAGAACACCTTACAACACCGTACGAAACCTTAAAACTCCATAATAAACCTAATGAATTTCTCGGAGTCATTTAAACATCGTACGACAACTTAGAATATCTTACGGCTCTGTATGCCACATTAGCAACTTTAAAATCGTGTTGGTATAATGTACAACACCTCACAGCAACTAACAACACCTTAAAGTACCGTACGTATACTTAAAACTCCATAATACACCTAATGAATTCGTCCGAGTCCTTTGAACATCGTACGACAGCTTAGGACATCTTACGACTCTGTATGCATATTAGCACCATGTAAACCATGTTAGTATTACTTAGTACGCATTAAAACTCCTAAGAACACCTTACAACACCGTACGGAACCTTAAAACTCCATAATAAACCTAATGAATTTCTCACGAGTCATTTAAACATCGTATGGCAACTTAGAATATCTTATGGCTCTGTATGCCACATTAGCAACTGTAAAATCATGTTGGTATAATGTACAACACCTCACAGCTCCTAACGACACTTTAAAGTACCGTACGTAAACTTAAAACTCCATAATACACCTAATGAATTTGTCCGAGTCCTTTGAACATCGTACGACAGCTTAGGACATCTTACGACTCTGTATGCACATTAGCACCATGTAAACCACGTTAGTATTACTTAGGACGCTTAAAAACAACTAAGAACACCTTGCAACACCGTACGAAACCTTGAAACTTCATAATAAACCTAATGAATTCCTCAGAGTCATTTAAACATCGTACGGCAACTTAGAATATCTTACGGCTCTGTATGCCACATTAGCAACTGTAAAATCATGTCGGTATAATGTACAACACCTCACAACTCCTAAGAACACCTTAAAGTACCGTACGTAAACTTAAAACTCCATAATACGCCTAATGAATTCGTCCGAGACCTTTGAACATCGTACGACAATTTAAGACATCTTACGATTCTGTATGCACATTAGCACCATGTAAACCACGTTAGTACAACTTAGTACGCATTAAAACTCCTAAGCACCTTACAACACCGTACGAAACCTTAAAACTCCATAATAAACCTAATGAATTCCTCAGAGTCATTTAAACATCGTATGGCAACTTAGAATATCTTACGATTTTGTATGCCACATTAGCAACTGTAAAATCATGCTGGTATAATGTACAACACCTCACAGCTCCTAAGAACACCTTAAAGTACCGTACGTGAACTTAAAACTCCATAATACGCCTAATGAATTCGTCCGAGTCCTTTGAACATCGTACGACAACTTAGGACATCTTACGACTCTGTATGCACATTAGCACCATGTAAACCACGTTAGTATTACTTAGGACGCTTAAAAACTCCTAAGAACACCTTACAACACCGTACGAAACCTTAAAACTCCATAATAAACCTAATGAATTTCTCGGAGTCATTTAAACATCGTACGACAACTTAGAATATCTTACGGCTATGTATGCCACATTAGCAACTTTAAAATCGTGTTGGTATAATGTACAACACCTCACAGCTCCTAACAACACCTTAAAGTACCGTACGTATACTTAAAACTCCATAATACACCTAATGAATTCGTCCGAGTCCTTTGAACATCGTACGACAGCTTAGGACATCTTACGACTCTGTATGCATATTAGCACCATGTAAACCATGTTAGTATTACTTAGTACGCATTAAAACTCCTAAGAACACCTTACAACACCGTACGAAACCTTAAAACTCCATAATAAACCTAATGAATTTCTCACGAGTCATTTAAACATCGTATGGCAACTTAGAATATCTTATGGCTCTGTATGCCACATTAGCAACTGTAAAATCATGTTGGTATAATGTACAACACCTCACAGCTCCTAACGACACTTTAAAGTACCGTACGTAAACTTAAAACTCCATAATACACCTAATGAATTTGTCCGAGTCCTTTGAACATCGTACGACAGCTTAGGACATCTTACGACTCTGTATGCACATTAGCACCATGTAAACCACGTTAGTATTACTTAGGACGCTTAAAAACAACTAAGAACACCTTGCAACACCGTACGAAACCTTGAAACTTCATAATAAACCTAATGAATTCCTCAGAGTCATTTAAACATCGTACGGCAACTTAGAATATCTTACGGCTCTGTATGCCACATTAGCAACTGTAAACTCATGTCGGTATAATGTACAACACCTCACAACTCCTAAGAACACCTTAAAGTACCGTACGTAAACTTAAAACTCCATAATACGCCTAATGAATTCGTCCGAGACCTTTGAACATCGTACGACAATTTAAGACATCTTACGATTCTGTATGCACATTAGCACCATGTAAACCACGTTAGTATTACTTAGGACGCTTAAAAACTCCTAAGAACACCTTACAACACCGTACGAAACCTTAAAACTCCATAATAAACCTAATGAATTTCTCGGAGTCATTTAAACATCGTACGACAACTTAGAATATCTTACGGCTCTGTATGCCACATTAGCAACTTTAAAATCGTGTTGGTATAATGTACAACACCTCACAGCTCCTAACAACACCTTAAAGTACCGTACGTAAACTTAAAACTCCATAATACACCTAATGAATTTGTCCGAGTCCTTTGAACATCGTACGACAGCTTAGGACATCTTACGACTCTGTATGCACATCAGCACCATGTAAACCACGTTAGTATTACTTAGGACGCTTAAAAACTCCTAAGAACACCTTACAACACCGTACGAAACCTTAAAACTCCATAATAAACCTAATGAATTTCTCGGAGTCATTTAAACATCGTACGACAACTTAGAATATCTTACGGCTATGTATGCCACATTAGCAACTTTAAAATCGTGTTGGTATAATGTACAACACCTCACAGCTCCTAACAACACCTTAAAGTACCGTACGTATACTTAAAACTCCATAATACACCTAATGAATTCGTCCGAGTCCTTTGAACATCGTACGACAGCTTAGGACATCTTACGACTCTGTATGCATATTAGCACCATGTAAACCATGTTAGTATTACTTAGTACGCATTAAAACTCCTAAGAACACCTTACAACACCGTACGAAACATTAAAACTCCATAATAAACCTAATGAATTTCTCACGAGTCATTTAAACATCGTATGGCAACTTAGAATATCTTATGGCTCTGTATGCCACATTAGCAACTGTAAAATCATGTTGGTATAATGTACAACACCTCACAGCTCCTAACGACACTTTAAAGTACCGTACGTAAACTTAAAACTCCATAATACACCTAATGAATTTGTCCGAGTCCTTTGAACATCGTACGACAGCTTAGGACATCTTACGACTCTGTATGCACATTAGCACCATGTAAACCACGTTAGTATTACTTAGGACGCTTAAAAACAACTAAGAACACCTTGCAACACCGTACGAAACCTTGAAACTTCATAATAAACCTAATGAATTCCTCAGAGTCATTTAAACATCGTACGGCAACTTAGAATATCTTACGGCTCTGTATGCCACATTAGCAACTGTAAAATCATGTCGGTATAATGTACAACACCTCACAACTCCTAAGAACACCTTAAAGTACCGTACGTAAACTTAAAACTCCATAATACGCCTAATGAATTCGTCCGAGTCCTTTGAACATCGTACGACAATTTAGGACATCTTACGATTCTGTATGCACATTAGCACCATGTAAACCACGTTAGTACAACTTAGTACGCATTAAAACTCCTAAGCACCTTACAACACCGTACGAAACCTTAAAACTCCATAATAAACCTAATGAATTCCACAGAGTCATTTAAACATCGTATGGCAACTTAGAATATCTTACGATTTTGTATGCCACATTAGCAACTGTAAAATCATGCTGGTATAATGTACAACACCTCACAGCTCCTAAGAACACCTTAAAGTACCGTACGTGAACTTAAAACTTCATAATTCGCCTAATGAATTCGTCCGAGTCCTTTGAACATCGTACGACAACTTAGGACATCTTACGACTCTGTATGCACATTAGCACCATGTAAACCACGTTAGTATTACTTAGGACGCTTAAAAACTCCTAAGAACACCTTACAACACCGTACGAAACCTTAAAACTCCATAATAAACCTAATGAATTTCTCGGAGTCATTTAAACATCGTACGACAACTTAGAATATCTTACGGCTCTGTATGCCACATTAGCAACTTTAAAATCGTGTTGGTATAATGTACAACACCTCACAGCTCCTAACAACACCTTAAAGTACCGTACGTATACTTAAAACTCCATAATACACCTAATGAATTCGTCCGAGTCCTTTGAACATCGTACGACAGCTTAGGACATCTTACGACTCTGTATGCATATTAGCACCATGTAAACCATGTTAGTATTACTTAGTACGCATTAAAACTTCTAAGAACACCTTACAACACCGTACGAAACCTTAAAACTCTATAATAAACCTAATGAATTTCTCACGAGTCATTTAAACATCGTATGGCAACTTAGAATATCTTATGGCTCTGTATGCCACATTAGCAACTGTAAAATCATGTTGGTATAATGTACAACACCTCACAGCTCCTAACAACACCTTAAAGTACCGTACGTAAACTTAAAACTCCATAATACACCTAATGAATTTGTCCGAGTCCTTTGAACATCGTACGACAGCTTAGGACATCTTACGACTCTGTATGCACATTAGCACCATGTAAACCACGTTAGTATTACTTAGGACGCTTAAAAACAACTAAGAACACCTTGCAACACCGTACGAAACCTTAAAACTTCATAATAAACCTAATGAATTCCTCAGAGTCATTTAAACATTGTACGGCAACTTAGAATATCTTACGGCTCTGTATGCCACATTAGCAACTGTAAAATCATGTTGGTATAATGTACAACACCTCACAACTCTTAAGAAAACCTTAAAGTACCGTACGTAAACATAAAACTCCATAATACACCTAATGAATTCGTCCGAGTCCTTTGAATATCGTACGACAGCTTAGGACATCTTACGACTCTGTATGCATATTAGCACCATGTAAACCATGTTAGTATTACTTAGTACGCATTAAAACTCCTAAGAACACCTTACAACACCGTACGAAACTTAAAACTCCATAATAAACCTAATGAATTTCTCACGAGTCATTTAAACATCGTATGGCAACTTAGAATATCTTATGGCTCTGTATGCCACATTAGCAACTGTAAAATCATGTTGGTATAATGTACAACACCTCACAGCTCCTAACAACACCTTAAAGTACCGTACGTAAACTTAAAACTCCATAATACACCTAATGAATTTGTCCGAGTCCTTTGAACATCGTACGACAGCTTAGGACATCTTACGACTCTGTATGCACATCAGCACCATGTAAACCACGTTAGTATTACTTAGGACGCTTAAAAACTCCTAAGAACACCTTACAACACCGTACGAAACCTTAAAACTCCATAATAAACCTAATGAATTTCTCGGAGTCATTTAAACATCGTACGACAACTTAGAATATCTTACGGCTCTGTATGCCACATTAGCAACTTTAAAATCGTGTTGGTATAATGTACAACACCTCACAGCTCCTAACAACACCTTAAAGTACCGTACGTATACTTAAAACTCCATAATACACCTAATGAATTCGTCCGAGTCCTTTGAACATCGTACAACAGCTTAGGACATCTTACGACTCTGTATGCATATTAGCACCATGTAAACCATGTTAGTATTACTTAGTACGCATTAAAACTCCTAAGAACACCTTACAACACCGTACGAAACTTAAAACTCCATAATAAACCTAATGAATTTCTCACGAGTCATTTAAACATCGTATGGCAACTTAGAATATCTTATGGCTCTGTATGCCACATTAGCAACAGTAAAATCATGTTGGTATAATGTACAACACCTCACAGCTCCTAACAACACCTTAAAGTACCGTACGTAAACTTAAAACTCCATATTACACCTAATGAATTTGTCCGTATCCTTTGAACATCGTACGACAGCTTAGGACATCTTACGACTCTGTATGCACATTAGCACCATGTAAACCACGTTAGTATTACTTAGGACGCTTAAAAACAACTAAGAACACCTTGCAACACCGTACGAAACCTTAAAACTTCATAATAAACCTAATGAATTCCTCAGAGTCATTTAAACATCGTACGGCAACTTAGAATATCTTACGACTCTGTATGCCACATTAGCAACTGTAAAATCATGACGGTATAATGTACAACACCTCACAACTCCTAAGAACACCTTAAAGTACCGTACGTAAACTTAAAACTCCATAATACGCCTAATGAATTCCTCAGAGTCATTTAAACATCGTATGGCAACTTAGAATATCTTACGGTTCTGTATGCCACATTAGCAACTGTAAAATCATGCTGGTATAATGTACAACACCTCACAGCTCCTAAGAACACCTTAAAGTACCGTACGTGAACTTAAAACTCCATAATACGCCTAATGAATTCGTCCGAGTCCTTTGAACATCGTACGACAACTTAGGACATCTTACGACTCTGTATGCACATTAGCACCATGTAAACCACGTTAGTATTACTTAGGACGCTTAAAAACTTCTAAGAACACCTTACAACACCGTACGAAACCTTAAAACTCCATAATAAGCCTAATGAATTTCTCGGAGTCATTTAAACATCGTATGACAACTTAGAATATCTTACGGCTCTGTATGCCACATTAGCAACTTTAAAATCGTGTTGGTATAATGTACAACACCTCACAGCTTCTAACAACACCTTAAAGTACAGTACGTAAACTTAAAACTCCATAATACACCAAATGAATTCGTCCGAGTCCTTTGAACATCGTACGACAGCTTAGGACATCTTACGACTCTGTATGCATATTAGCACCATGTAAAGCACGTTAGTACAACTTAGTACGCATTAAAACTCCTAAGCACCTTACAACACCGTACGAAACCTTAAAACTCCATAATAAACCTAATGAATTCCTCAGAGTCATTTAAACATCGTATGGCAACTTAGAATATCTTACGGTTCTGTATGCCACATTAGCAACTGTAAAATCATGCTGGTATAATGTACAACACCTCACAGCTCCTAAGAACACCTCAAAGTACCGTACGTGAACTTAAAACTCCATAATACGCCTAATGAATTCGTCCGAGTCCTTTGAACATCGTACGACAACTTAGGACATCTTACGACTCTGTATGCACATTAGCACCATGTAAACCACGTTAGTATTACTTAGGACGATTAAAAACTCCTAAGAACACCTTACAACACCGTACGAAACCTTAAAACTCCATAATAAACCTAATGAATTTCTCGGAGTCATTTAAACATCGTACGACAACTTAGAATATCTTACGGCTCTGTATGCACATTAGCAACTTTAAAATCGTGTTGGTATAATGTACAACACCTCACAGCTTCTAACAACACCTTAAAGTACAGTACGTAAACTTAAAACTCCATAATACACCAAATGAATTCGTCCGAGTCCTTTGAACATCGTACGACAGCTTAGGACATCTTACGACTCTGTATGCATATTAGCACCATGTAAAGCACGTTAGTACAACTTAGTACGCAATAATACTCCTAAGAACACCTTACAACACCGTACGAAACCTTAAAACTCCATAATAAACCTAATGAATTTCTCACGAGTCATTTAAACATCATATGGCAACTTAGAATATCTTATGGCTCTGTATGCCACATTAGCAACTGTAAAATCATGTTGGTATAATGTACAACACCTCACAGCTCCTAACAACACCTTAAAGTACCGTACGTAAACTTAAAACTCCATAATACACCTAATGAATTTGTCCGAGTCCTTTGAACATCGTACGACAGCTTAGGACATCTTACAACTCTGTATGCACATTAGCACCATGTAAACCACGTTAGTATTACTTAGGACGCTTAAAAACAACTAAGAACACCTTGCAACACCGTACGAAACCTTAAAACTTCATAATAAACCTAATGAATTTCTCGGAGTCATTTAAACATCGTACGACAACTTAGAATATCTTACGGATCTGTATGCCACATTAGCAACTTTATAATCGTGTTGGTATAATGTACAACACCTCACAGTTTCTAACAACACCTTAAAGTACCGTACGTAAACTTAAAACTCCAAAATACACCTAATGAATTCGTCCGAGTCCTTTGAACATCGTACGACAGCTTAGGACATCTTACGACTCTGTATGCATATTAGCACCATGTAAAGCACGTTAGTACAACTTAGTACGCATTAAAACTCCTAAGAACACCTTACAACACCGTACGAAACCTTAAAACTCCATAATAAACCTAATGAATTTCTCATGAGTCATTTAAACATCGTATGGCAACTTAGAATATCTTATGGCTCTGTATGCCACATTAGCAACTGTAAAATCATATTGGTATAATGTACAACACCTCACAACTCCTAAGAACACCTTACAACACCGTACGAAACCTTAAAACTCCATAATAAACCTAATGAATTTCTCGGAGTCATTTAAACATCGTACGACAACTTAGAATATCTTACGGCTCTGTATGCCACATTAGCAACTTTAAAATCGTGTTGGTATAATGTACAACACCTCACAGCTCCTAACAACACCTTAAAGTACAGTACGTAAACTTAAAACTCCAGAATACACCAAATGAATTCGTCCGAGTCCTTTGAAATCGTACGACAGCTTAGGACATCTTACGACTCTGTATGCATATTAGCACCATGTAAAGCACGTTAGTACAACTTTTACGCAATAATACTCCTAAGAACACCTTACAACACCGTACGAAACCTTAAAACTCCATAATAAACCTAATGAATTCCTCAGAGTCATTTAAACATCGTATGGCAACTTAGAATATCTTACGGCTCTGTATGCCACATTAGCAACTGTAAAATCATGTTGGTATAATGTACAACACCTCACAACTCTTAAGAAAACCTTAAAGTACCGTACGTAAACTTAAAACTCCATAATACGCCTAATGAATTCGTCCGAGTCCTTTGAACATCGTACGACAACTTAGGACATCTTACGACTCTGTATGCACATTAGCACCATGTAAACCACGTTAGTATTAGTTAGGACGCTTAAAAACTCCTAAGAACACCTTACAACACCGTACAAAACCTTAAAACTCCATAATAAACCTAATGAATTTCACGGAGTCATTTAAACATCGTACGACAACTTAGAATATCTTACGGCTCTGTATGCCACATTAGCAACTTTATAATCGTGTTGGTATAATGTACAACACCTCACAGTTCCTAACAACACCTTAAAGTACCGTACGCAAACTTAAAACTCCAAAATACACCTAATGAATTCGTCCGAGTCCTTTGAACATCGTACGACAGCTTAGGACATCTTACGACTCTGTATGCATATTAGCACCATGTAAAGCACGTTAGTACAACTTAGTACGCATTAAAACTCCTAAGAACACCTTACAACACCGTACGAAACCTTAAAACTCCATAATAAACCTAATGAATTTCTCACGAGTCATTTAAACATCGTATGGCAACTTAGAATATCTTATGGCTCTGTATGCCACATTAGCAACTGTAAAATCATATTGGTATAATGTACAACACCTCACAACTCCTAAGAACACCTTACAACACCGTACGAAACCTTAAAACTCCATAATAAACCTAATGAATTTCTCGGAGTCATTTAAACATCGTACGACAACTTAGAATATCTTACGGCTCTGTATGCCACATTAGCAACTTTAAAATCGTGTTGGTATAATGTACAACACCTCACAGCTCCTAACAACACCTTAAAGTACCGTACGTATACTTAAAACTCCATAATACACCTAATGAGTTCGTCCGAGTCATTTGAACATCGTACGACAGCTTAGGACATCTTACGACTCTGTATGCATATTAGCACCATGTAAACCATGTTAGTATTACTTTGTACGCATTAAAACTCCTAAGAACACCTTACAACACCGTACGAAACCTTAAAACTCCATAATAAACCTAATGAATTTCTCACGAGTCATTTAAACATCGTATGGCAACTTAGAATATCTTATGGCTCTGTATGCCACATTAGCAACTGTAAAATCATGTTGGTATAATGTACAACACCTCACAGCTCCTAACAACACCTTAAAGTACCGTACGTAAACTTAAAACTCCATAATACACCTAATGAATTTGTCCGAGTCCTTTGAACATCGTACGACAGCTTAGGACATCTTACGACTCTGTATGCACATTAGCACCATGTAAACCACGTTAGTATTACTTAGGACGCTTAAAAACAACTAAGAACACCTTGCAACACCGTACGAAACCTTAAAACTTCATAATAAACCTAATGAATTCCTCAGAGTCATTTAAACATTGTACGGCAACTTAGAATATCTTACGGCTCTGTATGCCACATTAGCAACTGTAAAATCATGTCGGTATAATGTACAACACCTCACAACTCCTAAGAACACCTTAAAGTACCGTACGTAAACTTAAAACTCCATAATACGCCTAATGAATTCGTCCGAGTCCTTTGAACATCGTACGACAGCTTAGGACATCTTACGACTCTGTATGCATATTAGCACCATGTAAAGCACGTTAGTACAACTTAGTACGCATTAAAACTCCTAAGAACACCTTACAACAGCGTACGAAACCTTAAAACTCCATAATAAACCTAATGAATTTCTCACGAGTCATTTAAACATCGTATGGCAACTTAGAATATCTTATGGCTCTGTATGCCACATTAGCAACTGTAAAATCATATTGGTATAATGTACAACACCTCACAACTCCTAAGAACACCTTAAAGTGCCGTACGTAAACTTAAAACTCCATAATACGCCTAATGAATTCGTCCGAGTCCTTTGAACATCGTACGACAGCTTAGGACATCTTACGACTCTGTATGCACATTAGCACCATGTAAACCACGTTAGTATTACTTAGGACGCTTAAAAACAACTAAGAACACCTTGCAACACCGTACGAAACCTTAAAACTTCATAATAAACCTAATGAATTCCTCAGAGTCATTTAAACATTGTACGGCAACTTAGAATATCTTACGGCTCTGTATGCCACATTAGCAACTGTAAAATCATGTCGGTATAATGTACAACACCTCACAACTCCTAAGAACACCTTAAAGTACCGTACGTAAACTTAAAACTCCATAATACGCCTAATGAATTCGTCCGAGTCCTTTGAACATCGTACGACAATTTAGGACATCTTACGATTCTGTATGCACATTAGCACCATGTAAACCACGTTAGTACAACTTAGTACGCATTAAAACTCCTAAGCACCTTACAACACCGTACGAAACCTTAAAACTCCATAATAAACTTAATGAATTCCTCAGAGTCATTTAAACATCGTATGGCAACTTAGAATATCTTACGGTTCTGTATGCCACATTAGCAACTGTAAAATCATGCTGGTATAATGTACAACACCTCACAGCTCCTAAGAACACCTTAAAGTACCGTACGTGAACTTAAAACTCCATAATACGCCTAATGAATTCGTCCAAGTCCTTTGAACATTGTACGACAACTTAGGACATCTTACGACTCTGTATGCACATTAGCACCATGTAAACCACGTTAGTATTACTTAGGACGCTTAAAAACTCCTAAGAACACCTTACAACACCGTACGAAACCTTAAAACTCCATAATAAACCTAATGAAATTCTCGGAGTCATTTAAACATCGTACGACAACTTAGAATATCTTACGGCTCTGTATGCCACATTAGCAACTTTAAAATCGTGTTGGTATAATGTACAACACCACACAGCTTCTAACAACACCTTAAAGTACAGTACGTAAACTTAAAACTCCATAATACACCAAATGAATTCGTCTGAGTCCTTTGAACATCGTACGACAGCTTAGGACATCTTACGACTCTGTATGCATATTAGCACCATGTAAAGCACGTTAGTACAACTTAGTACGCATTAATACTCCTAAGAACACCTTACAACACCGTACGAAACCTTAAAACTCCATAATAAACCTAATGAATTCCTCAGAGTCATTTAAACATCGTATGGCAACTTAGAATATCTTACGGCTCTGTATGCCACATTAGCAACTGTAAAATCATGTTGGTATAATGTACAACACCTCACAACTCTTAAGAAAACCTTAAAGTACCGTATGTAAACTTAAAACTCCATAATACGCCTAATGAATTCGTCCGAGTCCTTTGAACATCGTACGACAATTTAGGACATCTTACGACTCTGTATGCACATCAGCACCATGTAAACCACGTTAGTATTACTTAGGACGCTTAAAAACTCCTAAGAACACCTTACAACACCGTACGAAACCTTAAAACTTCATAATAAACCTAATGAATTTCTCGGAGTCATTTAAACATCGTACGACAACTTAGAATATCTTACGGCTCTGTATGCCACATTAGCAACTTTATAATCGTGTTGGTATAATGTACAACACCTCACAGTTCCTAACAACACCTTAAAGTACCGTACGTAAACTTAAAACTCCAAAATACACCTAATGAATTCGTCCGAGTCCTTTGAACATCGTACGACAGCTTAGGACATCTTACGACTCTGTATGCATATTAGCACCATGTAAAGCACGTTAGTACAACTTAGTACGCATTAAAACTCCTAAGAACACCTTACAACACCGTACGAAACCTTAAAACTCCATAATAAACCTAATGAATTTCTCACGAGTCATTTAAACATCGTATGGCAACTTAGAATATCTTATGGCTCTGTATGCCACATTAGCAACTGTAAAATCATATTGGTATAATGTACAACACCTCACAACTCCTAAGAACACCTTACAACACCGTACGAAACCTTAAAACTCCATAATAAACCTAATGAATTTCTCGGAGTCATTTAAACATCGTACGACAACTTAGAATATCTTACGGTTCTGTATGCCACATTAGCAACTGTAAAATCATGTTGGTATAATGTACAACACCTCACAGCTCCTAACAACACCTTAAAGTACCGTACGTAAACTTAAAACTCCATAATACATATAATGAATTTGTCCGAGTCCTTTGAACATCGTACGACAGCTTAGGAAATCTTACGACTCTGTATGCACATTAGCACCATGTAAACCACGTTAGTATTACTTAGGACGCTTAAAAACAACTAAGAACACCTTGCAACACCGTACGAAACCTTAAAACTTCATAATAAACCTAATGAATTCCTCAGAGTCTTTTAAACATTGTACGGCAACTTAGAATATCTTACGGCTCTGTATGCCACATTAGCAACTGTAAAATCATGTCGGTATAATGTACAACACCTCACAACTCCTAAGAACACCTTAAAGTACCGTACGTAAACTTAAAACTCCATAATACGCCTAATGAATTCGTCCGAGTCCTTTGAACATCGTACGACAGCTTAGGACATCTTACGACTCTGTATGCATATTAGCACCATGTAAAGCACGATAGTACAACTTAGTACGCATTAAAACTCCTAAGAACACCTTACAACACCGTACGAAACCTTAAAACTCCATAATAAACCTAATGAATTTCTCACGAGTCATTTAAACATCGTATGGCAACTTAGAATATCTTATGGCTCTGTATGCCACATTAGCAACTGTAAAATCATATTGGTATAATGTACAACACCTCACAACTCCTAAGAACACCTTACAACACCGTACGAAACCTTAAAACTCCATAATAAACCTAATGAATTTCTCGGAGTCATTTAAACATCGTACGACAACTTAGAATATCTTACGGCTCTGTATGCCACATTAGCAACTTTAAAATCGTGTTGGTATAATGTACAACAACTCACAGCTCCTAACAACACCTTAAAGTACCGTACGTATACTTAAAACTCCATAATACACCTAATCAATTCGTCCGAGTCCTTTGAACATCGTACGACAGCTTAGGACATCTTACGACTCTGTATGCATATTAGCACCATGTAAACCATGTTAGTATTACTTAGTACGCATTAAAACTCCTAAGAACACCTTACAACACCGTACGAAACCTTAAAACTCCATAATAAACCTAATGAATTTCTCACGAGTCATTTAAACATCGTATGGCAACTTAGAATATCTTATGGCTCTGTATGCCACATTAGCAACTGTAAAATCATGTTGGTATAATGTACAACACCTCACAGCTCCTAACAACACCTTAAAGTACCGTACGTAAACTTAAAACTCCATAATACACCTAATGAATTTGTCCGAGTCCTTTGAACATCGTACGACAGCTTAGGACATCTTACGACTCTGTATGCACATTAGCACCATGTAAACCACATTAGTATTACTTAGGACGCTTAAAACCAACTAAGAACACCTTGCAACACCGTACGAAACCTTAAAACTTCATAATAAACCTAATGAATTCCTCAGAGTCATTTAAACATTGTACGGCAACTTAGAATATCTTACGGCTCTGTATGCCACATTAGCAACTGTAAAATCATGTCGGTATAATGTACAACACCTCACAACTCCTAAGAACACCTTAAAGTACCGTACGTAAACTTAAAACTCCATAATACGCCTAATGAATTCGTCCGAGTCCTTTGAACATCGTACGACAATTTAGGACATCTTACGATTCTGTATGCACATTAGCACCATGTAAACCACGTTAGTACAACTTAGTACGCATTAAAACTCCTAAGCACCTTACAACACCGTACGAAACCTTAAAACTCCATAATAAACCTAATGAATTCCTCAGAGTCATTTAAACATCGTATGGCAACTTAGAATATCTTACGGTTCTGTATGCCACATTAGCAACTGTAAAATCATGCTGGTATAATGTACAACACCTCACAGCTCCTAAGAACACCTTAAAGTACCGTACGTGAACTTAAAACTCCATAATACGCCTAATGAATTCGTCCGTGTCCTTTGAACATCGTACGACAACTTATGACATCTTACGACTCTGTATGCACATTAGCACCATGTAAACCACGTTAGTATTACTTAGGACGCTTAAAAACAACTAAGAACACCTTGCAACACCGTACGAAACCTTAAAACTTCATAATAAACCTAATGAATTCCTCAGAGTCTTTTAAACATTGTACGGCAACTTAGAATATCTTACGGCTCTGTATGGCACATTAGCAACTGTAAAATCATGTCGGTATAATGTACAACACCTCACAACTCCTAAGAACACCTTAAAGTACCGTACGTAAACTTAAAACTCCATAATACGCCTAATGAATTCGTCCGAGTCCTTTGAACATCGTACGACAGCTTAGGACATCTTACGACTCTGTATGCATATTAGCACCATGTAAAGCACGATAGTACAACTTAGTACGCATTAAAACTCCTAAGAACACCTTACAACACCGTACGAAACCTTAAAACTCCATAATAAACCTAATGAATTTCTCACGAGTCATTTAAACATCGTATGGCAACTTAGAATATCTTATGGCTCTGTATGCCACATTAGCAACTGTAAAATCATATTGGTATAATGTACAACACCTCACAACTCCTAAGAACACCTTACAACACCGTACAAAACCTTAAAACTCCATAATAAACCTAATGAATTTCTCGGAGTCATTTAAACATCGTACGACAACTTAGAATATCTTACTGCTCTGTATGCCACATTAGCAACTTTAAAATCGTGTTGGTATAATGTACAACAACTCACAGCTCCTAACAACACCTTAAAGTACCGTACGTATACTTAAAACTCCATAATACACCTAATGAATTCGTCCGAGTCCTTTGAACATCGTACGACAGCTTAGGACATCTTACGACTCTGTATGCATATTAGCACCATGTAAACCATGTTAGTATTACTAAGTACGCATTAAAACTCCTAAGAACACCTTACAACACCGTACGAAACCTTAAAACTCCATAATAAACCTAATGAATTTCTCACGAGTCATTTAAACATCGTATGGCAACTTAGAATATCTTATGGCTCTGTATGCCACATTAGCAACTGTAAAATCATGTTGGTATAATGTACAACACCTCACAGCTCCTAACAACACCTTAAAGTACCGTACGTAAACTTAAAACTCCATAATACACCTAATGAATTTGTCCGAGTCCTTTGAACATCGTACGACAGCTTAGGACATCTTACGACTCTGTATGCACATTAGCACCATGTAAAACACGTTAGTATTACTTAGGACGCTTAAAAACAACTAAGAACACCTTGCAACACCGTACGAAACCTTAAAACTTCATAATAAACCTAATGAATTCCTCAGAGTCATTTAAACATTGTACGGCAACTTAGAATATCTTACGGCTCTGTATGCCACATTAGCAACTGTAAAATCATGTCGGTATAATGTACAACACCTCACAACTCCTAAGAACACCTTAAAGTACCGTACGTGAACTTAAAACTCCATAATACGCCTAATGAATTCGTCCGAGTCCTTTGAACATCGTACGACAATTTAGGACATCTTACGATTCTGTATGCACATTAGCACCATGTAAACCACGTTAGTACAACTTAGTACGCATTAAAACTCCTAAACACCTTACAACACCGTACGAAACCTTAAAACTCCATAATAAACCTAATGAATTCCTCAGAGTCATTTAAACATCGTATGGCAACTTAGAATATCTTACGGTTCTGTATGCCACATTAGCAACTGTAAAATCATGCTGGTATAATGTACAACACCTCACAGCTCCTAAGAACACCTTAAAGTACCGTACGTGAACTTAAAACTCCATAATACGCCTAATGAATTTGTCCGAGTCCTTTGAACATCGTACGACAGCTTAGGACATCTTACGACTCTGTATGCACATTAGCACCATGTAAACCACGTTAGTATTACTTAGGACGCTTAAAAACAACTAAGAACACCTTGCAACACCGTACGAAACCTTAAAACTTCATAATAAACCTAATGAATTCCTCAGAGTCATTTAAACATTGTACGGCAACTTAGAATATCTTACGGCTCTGTATGCCACATTAGCAACTGTAAAATCATGTCGGTATAATGTACAACACCTCACAACTCCTAAGAACACCTTAAAG
This sequence comes from Tagetes erecta, assembly GCA_030867185.1. NCBI lineage: Eukaryota > Viridiplantae > Streptophyta > Magnoliopsida > Asterales > Asteraceae > Tagetes > Tagetes erecta. Next base: position 13,165,622 of record CM061497.1, read on the forward strand.
TACCGTACGTAAACTTAAAACTCCATAATACGCCTAATGAATTCGTCCGAGTCCTTTGAACATCGTACGACAATTTAGGACATCTTACGATTCTGTATGCACATTAGCACCATGTAAACCACGTTAGTACAACTTAGTACGCATTAAAACTCCTAAACACCTTACAACACCGTACGAAACCTTAAAACTCCATAATAAACCTAATGAATTTCTCACGAGTCATTTAAACATCGTATGGCAACTTAGAATATCTTATGGCTCTATATGCCACATTAGCAACTGTAAAATCATATTGGTATAATGTACAACACCTCACAACTCCTAAGAACACTTTACAACACCGTAAGAAACCTTAAAACTCCATAATAAACCTAATGAATTTCTCGGAGTCATTTAAACATCGTACGACAACTTAGAATATCTTACGGCTCTGTATGCCACATTAGCAACTTTAAAATCGTGTTGGTATAATGTACAACACCTCACAGCTCCTAACAACACCTTAAAGTACCGTACGTATACTTAAAACTCCATAATACACCTAATGAATTCGTCCGAGTCCTTTGAACATCGTACGACAGCTTAGGACATCTTACGACTCTGTATGCATATTAGCACCATGTAAACCATGTTAGTATTACTTAGTACGCATTAAAACTCCTAAGAACACCTTACAACACCGTACGAAACCTTAAAACTCCATAATAAACCTAATGAATTTCTCACGAGTCATTTAAACATCGTATGGCAACGTAGAATATCTTATGGCTCTGTATGCCACATTAGCAACTGTAAAATCATGTTGGTATAATGTACAACACCTCACAGCTCCTAACAACACCTTAAAGTACCGTACGTAAACTTAAAACTCCATAATACACCTAATGAATTTGTCCGAGTCCTTTGAACATCGTACGACAGCTTAGGAAATCTTACGACTCTGTATGCACATTAGCACCATGTAAACCACGTTAGTATTACTTAGGACGCTTAAAAACAACTAAGAACACCTTGCAACACCGTACGAAACCTTAAAACTTCATAATAAACCTAATGAATTCCTCAGAGTCATTTAAACATTGTACGGCAACTTAGAATATCTTACGGCTCTGTATGCCACATTAGCAACTGTAAAATCATGTCGGTATAATGTACAACACCTCACAACTCCTAAGAACACCTTAAAGTACCGTACGTAAACTTAAAACTCCATAATACACCTAATGAATTCGTCCGAGTCCTTTGAACATCGTACGACAATTTAGGACATCTTACGATTCTGTATGCACATTAGCACCATGTAAACCACGTTAGTACAACTTAGTACGCATTAAAACTCCTAAACACCTTACAACACCGTACGAAACCTTAAAACTCCATAATAAACCTAATGAATTCCTCAGAGTCATTTAAACATCGTATGGCAACTTAGAATATCTTACGGTTCTGTATGCCACATTAGCAACTGTAAAATCATGTTGGTATAATGTACAACACCTCACAACTCTTAAGAAAACCTTTAAGTACCGTACGTAAACTTAAAACTCCATAATACGCCTAATGAATTCGTCCGAGTCCTTTGAACATCGTACGACAATTTAGGACATCTTACGACTCTGTATGCACATCAGCACCATGTAAACCACGTTAGTATTACTTAGGACGCTTAAAAACTCATAAGAACACCTTACAACACCGTACGAAACCTTAAAACTCCATAATAAACCTAATGAATTTCTCGGAGTCATTTAAACATCGTACGACAACTTAGAATATCTTACGGCTCTGTATGCCACATTAGCAACTTTAAAATCGTGTTGGTATAATGTACAACACCTCACAGCTTCTAACAACACCTTAAAGTACAGTACGTAAACTTAAAACTCCATAATACACCAAATGAATTCGTCCGAGTCCTTTGAACATCGTACGACAGCTTAGGACATCTTACGACTCTGTATGCATATTAGCACCATGTAAAGCACGATAGTACAACTTAGTACGCATTAAAACTCCTAAGAACACCTTACAACACCGTACGAAACCTTAAAACTCCATAATAAACCTAATGAATTTCTCACGAGTCATTTAAACATCGTATGGCAACTTAGAATATCTTATGGCTCTGTATGCCACATTAGCAACTGTAAAATCATATTGGTATAATGTACAACACCTCACAACTCCTAAGAACACTTTACAACACCGTAAGAAACCTTAAAACTCCATAATAAACCTAATGAATTTTCGGAGTCATTTAAACATCGTACGACAACTTAGAATATCTTACGGCTCTGTATGCCACATTAGCAACTTTAAAATCGTGTTGGTATAATGTACAACACCTCACAGCTCCTAACAACACCTTAAAGTACCGTACGTATACTTAAAACTCCATAATACACCTAATGAATTCGTCCGAGTCCTTTGAACATCGTACGACAGCTTAGGACATCTTACGACTCTGTATGCATATTAGCACCATGTAAACCATGTTAGTATTACTTAGTACGCATTAAAACTCCTAAGAACACCTTACAACACCGTACGAAACCTTAAAACTCCATAATAAACCTAATGAATTTCTCACGAGTCATTTAAACATCGTATGGCAACGTAGAATATCTTATGGCTCTGTATGCCACATTAGCAACTGTAAAATCATGTTGGTATAATGTACAACACCTCACAGCTCCTAACAACACCTTAAAGTACCGTACGTAAACTTAAAACTCCATAATACACCTAATGAATTTGTCCGAGTCCTTTGAACATCGTACGACAGCTTAGGAAATCTTACGACTCTGTATGCACATTAGCACCATGTAAACCACGTTAGTATTACTTAGGACGCTTAAAAACAACTAAGAACACCTTGCAACACCGTACGAAACCTTAAAACTTCATAATAAACCTAATGAATTCCTCAGAGTCATTTAAACATTGTACGGCAACTTAGAATATCTTACGGCTCTGTATGCCACATTAGCAACTGTAAAATCATGTCGGTATAATGTACAACACCTCACAACTCCTAAGAACACCTTAAAGTACCGTACGTAAACTTAAAACTCCATAATACACCTAATGAATTCGTCCGAGTCCTTTGAACATCGTACGACAATTTAGGACATCTTACGATTCTGTATGCACATTAGCACCATGTAAACCACGTTAGTACAACTTAGTACGCATTAAAACTCCTAAACACCTTACAACACCGTACGAAACCTTAAAACTCCATAATAAACCTAATGAATTCCTCAGAGTCATTTAAACATCGTATGGCAACTTAGAATATCTTACGGTTCTGTATGCCACATTAGCAACTGTAAAATCATGTTGGTATAATGTACAACACCTCACAACTCTTAAGAAAACCTTTAAGTACCGTACGTAAACTTAAAACTCCATAATACGCCTAATGAATTCGTCCGAGTCCTTTGAACATCGTACGACAATTTAGGACATCTTACGACTCTGTATGCACATCAGCACCATGTAAACCACGTTAGTATTACTTAGGACGCTTAAAAACTCATAAGAACACCTTACAACACCGTACGAAACCTTAAAACTCCATAATAAACCTAATGAATTTCTCGGAGTCATTTAAACATCGTACGACAACTTAGAATATCTTACGGCTCTGTATGCCACATTAGCAACTTTAAAATCGTGTTGGTATAATGTACAACACCTCACAGCTTCTAACAACACCTTAAAGTACAGTACGTAAACTTAAAACTCCATAATACACCAAATGAATTCGTCCGAGTCCTTTGAACATCGTACGACAGCTTAGGACATCTTACGACTCTGTATGCATATTAGCACCATGTAAAGCACGATAGTACAACTTAGTACGCATTAAAACTCCTAAGAACACCTTACAACACCGTACGAAACCTTAAAACTCCATAATAAACCTAATGAATTTCTCACGAGTCATTTAAACATCGTATGGCAACTTAGAATATCTTATGGCTCTGTATGCCACATTAGCAACTGTAAAATCATATTGGTATAATGTACAACACCTCACAACTCCTAAGAACACTTTACAACACCGTAAGAAACCTTAAAACTCCATAATAAACCTAATGAATTTTCGGAGTCATTTAAACATCGTACGACAACTTAGAATATCTTACGGCTCTGTATGCCACATTAGCAACTTTAAAATCGTGTTGGTATAATGTACAACACCTCACAGCTCCTAACAACACCTTAAAGTACCGTACGTATACTTAAAACTCCATAATACACCTAATGAATTCGTCCGAGTCCTTTGAACATCGTACGACAGCTTAGGACATCTTACGACTCTGTATGCATATTAGCACCATGTAAACCATGTTAGTATTACTTAGTACGCATTAAAACTCCTAAGAACACCTTACAACACCGTACGAAACCTTAAAACTCCATAATAAACCTAATGAATTTCTCACGAGTCATTTAAACATCGTATGGCAACGTAGAATATCTTATGGCTCTGTATGCCACATTAGCAACTGTAAAATCATGTTGGTATAATGTACAACACCTCACAGCTCCTAACAACACCTTAAAGTACCGTACGTAAACTTAAAACTCCATAATACACCTAATGAATTTGTCCGAGTCCTTTGAACATCGTACGACAGCTTAGGAAATCTTACGACTCTGTATGCACATTAGCACCATGTAAACCACGTTAGTATTACTTAGGACGCTTAAAAACAACTAAGAACACCTTGCAACACCGTACGAAACCTTAAAACTTCATAATAAACCTAATGAATTCCTCAGAGTCATTTAAACATTGTACGGCAACTTAGAATATCTTACGGCTCTGTATGCCACATTAGCAACTGTAAAATCATGTCGGTATAATGTACAACACCTCACAACTCCTAAGAACACCTTAAAGTACCGTACGTAAACTTAAAACTCCATAATACACCTAATGAATTCGTCCGAGTCCTTTGAACATCGTACGACAATTTAGGACATCTTACGATTCTGTATGCACATTAGCACCATGTAAACCACGTTAGTACAACTTAGTACGCATTAAAACTCCTAAACACCTTACAACACCGTACGAAACCTTAAAACTCCATAATAAACCTAATGAATTCCTCAGAGTCATTTAAACATCGTATGGCAACTTAGAATATCTTACGGTTCTGTATGCCACATTAGCAACTGTAAAATCATGTTGGTATAATGTACAACACCTCACAACTCTTAAGAAAACCTTTAAGTACCGTACGTAAACTTAAAACTCCATAATACGCCTAATGAATTCGTCCGAGTCCTTTGAACATCGTACGACAATTTAGGACATCTTACGACTCTGTATGCACATCAGCACCATGTAAACCACGTTAGTATTACTTAGGACGCTTAAAAACTCATAAGAACACCTTACAACACCGTACGAAACCTTAAAACTCCATAATAAACCTAATGAATTTCTCGGAGTCATTTAAACATCGTACGACAACTTAGAATATCTTACGGCTCTGTATGCCACATTAGCAACTTTAAAATCGTGTTGGTATAATGTACAACACCTCACAGCTTCTAACAACACCTTAAAGTACAGTACGTAAACTTAAAACTCCATAATACACCAAATGAATTCGTCCGAGTCCTTTGAACATCGTACGACAGCTTAGGACATCTTACGACTCTGTATGCATATTAGCACCATGTAAAGCACGATAGTACAACTTAGTACGCATTAAAACTCCTAAGAACACCTTACAACACCGTACGAAACCTTAAAACTCCATAATAAACCTAATGAATTTCTCACGAGTCATTTAAACATCGTATGGCAACTTAGAATATCTTATGGCTCTGTATGCCACATTAGCAACTGTAAAATCATATTGGTATAATGTACAACACCTCACAACTCCTAAGAACACTTTACAACACCGTAAGAAACCTTAAAACTCCATAATAAACCTAATGAATTTTCGGAGTCATTTAAACATCGTACGACAACTTAGAATATCTTACGGCTCTGTATGCCACATTAGCAACTTTAAAATCGTGTTGGTATAATGTACAACACCTCACAGCTCCTAACAACACCTTAAAGTACCGTACGTATACTTAAAACTCCATAATACACCTAATGAATTCGTCCGAGTCCTTTGAACATCGTACGACAGCTTAGGACATCTTACGACTCTGTATGCATATTAGCACCATGTAAACCATGTTAGTATTACTTAGTACGCATTAAAACTCCTAAGAACACCTTACAACACCGTACGAAACCTTAAAACTCCATAATAAACCTAATGAATTTCTCACGAGTCATTTAAACATCGTATGGCAACGTAGAATATCTTATGGCTCTGTATGCCACATTAGCAACTGTAAAATCATGTTGGTATAATGTACAACACCTCACAGCTCCTAACAACACCTTAAAGTACCGTACGTAAACTTAAAACTCCATAATACACCTAATGAATTTGTCCGAGTCCTTTGAACATCGTACGACAGCTTAGGAAATCTTACGACTCTGTATGCACATTAGCACCATGTAAACCACGTTAGTATTACTTAGGACGCTTAAAAACAACTAAGAACACCTTGCAACACCGTACGAAACCTTAAAACTTCATAATAAACCTAATGAATTCCTCAGAGTCATTTAAACATTGTACGGCAACTTAGAATATCTTACGGCTCTGTATGCCACATTAGCAGCTGTAAAATCATGTCGGTATAATGTACAACACCTCACAACTCCTAAGAACACCTTAAAGTACCGTACGTAAACTTAAAACTCCATAATACACCTAATGAATTCGTCCGAGTCCTTTGAACATCGTACGACAATTTAGGACATCTTACGATTCTGTATGCACATTAGCACCATGTAAACCACGTTAGTACAACTTAGTACGCATTAAAACTCCTAAACACCTTACAACACCGTACGAAACCTTAAAACTCCATAATAAACCTAATGAATTCCTCAGAGTCATTTAAACATCGTATGGCAACTTAGAATATCTTACGGTTCTGTATGCCACATTAGCAACTGTAAAATCATGTTGGTATAATGTACAACACCTCACAACTCTTAAGAAAACCTTTAAGTACCGTACGTAAACTTAAAACTCCATAATACGCCTAATGAATTCGTCCGAGTCCTTTGAACATCGTACGACAATTTAGGACATCTTACGACTCTGTATGCACATCAGCACCATGTAAACCACGTTAGTATTACTTAGGACGCTTAAAAACTCATAAGAACACCTTACAACACCGTACGAAACCTTAAAACTCCATAATAAACCTAATGAATTTCTCGGAGTCATTTAAACATCGTACGACAACTTAGAATATCTTACGGCTCTGTATGCCACATTAGCAACTTTAAAATCGTGTTGGTATAATGTACAACACCTCACAGCTTCTAACAACACCTTAAAGTACAGTACGTAAACTTAAAACTCCATAATACACCAAATGAATTCGTCCGAGTCCTTTGAACATCGTACGACAGCTTAGGACATCTTACGACTCTGTATGCATATTAGCACCATGTAAAGCACGTTAGTACAACTTAGTACGCATTAATACTCCTAAGAATACCTTACAACACCGTACGAAACCTTAAAACTCCATAATAAACCTAATGAATTCCTCAGAGTCATTTAAACATCGTATGGCAACTTAGAATATCTTACGGCTCTGTATGCCACATTAGCAACTGTAAAATCATGTTGGTATAATGTACAACACCTCACAACTCTTAAGAAAACCTTAAAGTACCGTACGTAAACTTAAAACTCCATAATACGCCTAATGAATTCGTCCGAGTCCTTTGAACATCGTACGACAATTTAGGACATCTTACGACTCTGTATGCACATCAGCACCATGTAAACCACGTTAGTATTACTTAGGACGCTTAAAAACTCATAAGAACACCTTACAACACCGTACGAAACCTTAAAACTTCATAATAAACCTAATGAATTTCTCGGAGTCATTTAAACATCGTATGACAACTTAGAATATCTTACGGCTCTGTATGCCACATTAGCAACTTTATAATCGTGTTGGTATAATGTACAACACCTCACAGTTCCTAACAACACCTTAAAGTACCGTACGTAAACTTAAAACTCCAAAATACACCTAATGAATTCGTCCGAGTCCTTTGAACATCGTACGACAGCTTAGGACATCTTACGACTCTGTATGCATATTAGCACCATGTAAAGCACGTTAGTACAACTTAGTACGCATTAAAACTCCTAAGAACACCTTACAACACCGTACGAAACCTTAAAACTCCATAATAAACCTAATGAATTTCTCACGAGTCATTTAAACATCGTATGGCAACTTAGAATATCTTATGGCTCTGTATGCCACATTAACAACTGTAAAATCATATTGGTATAATGTACAACACCTCACAACTCCTAAGAACACCTTACAACACCGTACGAAACCTTAAAACTCCATAATAAACCTAATGAATTTCTCACGAGTCATTTAAACATCGTATGGCAACTTAGAATATCTTATGGCTCTGTATGCCACATTAGCAACTGTAAAATCATGTTGGTATAATGTACAACACCTCACAGCTCCTAATAACACCTTAAAGTACCGTACGTAAACTTAAAACTCCATAATACACCTAATGAATTTGTCCGAGTCCTTTAAACATCGTACGACAGCTTAGGAAATCTTACGACTCTGTATGCACATTAGCACCATGTAAACCACGTTAGTATTACTTAGGACGCTTAAAAACAACTAAGAACACCTTGCAACACCGTACGAAACCTTAAAACTTCATAATAAACCTAATGAATTCCTCAGAGTCATTTAAACATTGTACGGCAACTTAGAATATCTTACGGCTCTGTATGCCACATTAGCAACTGTAAAATCATGTCGGTATAATGTACAACACCTCACAACTCCTAAGAACACCTTAAAGTACCGTACGTAAACTTAAAACTCCATAATACGCCTAATGAATTCGTCCGAGTCCTTTGAACATCGTACGACAGCTTAGGACATCTTACGACTCTGTATGCATATTAGCACCATGTAAAGCCCGATAGTACAACTTAGTACGCATTAAAACTCCTAAGAACACCTTACAACACCGTACGAAACCTTAAAACTCCATAATAAACCTAATGAATTTCTCACGAGTCATTTAAACATCGTATGGCAACTTAGAATATCTTATGGCTCTGTATGCCACATTAGCAACTGTAAAATCATATTGGTATAATGTACAACACCTCACAACTCCTAAGAACACTTTACAACACCGTAAGAAACCTTAAAACTCCATAATAAACCTAATGAATTTCTCGGAGTCATTTAAACATCGTACGACAACTTAGAATATCTTACGGCTCTGTATGCCACATTAGCAACTTTAAAATCGTGTTGGTATAATGTACAACACCTCACAGCTCCTAACAACACCTTAAAGTACCGTACGTATACTTAAAACTCCATAATACACCTAATGAATTCGTCCGAGTCCTTTGAACATCGTACGACAGCTTAGGACATCTTACGACTCTGTATGCATATTAGCACCATGTAAACCATGTTAGTATTACTTAGTACGCATTAAAACTCCTAAGAACACCTTACAACACCGTACGAAACCTTAAAACTCCATAATAAACCTAATGAATTTCTCACGAGTCATTTAAACATCGTATGGCAACGTAGAATATCTTATGGCTCTGTATGCCACATTAGCAACTGTAAAATCATGTTGGTATAATGTACAACACCTCACAGCTCCTAACAACACCTTAAAGTACCGTACGTAAACTTAAAACTCCATAATACACCTAATGAATTTGTCCGAGTCCTTTGAACATCGTACGACAGCTTAGGAAATCTTACGACTCTGTATGCACATTAGCACCATGTAAACCACGTTAGTATTACTTAGGACGCTTAAAAACAACTAAGAACACCTTGCAACACCGTACGAAACCTTAAAACTTCATAATAAACCTAATGAATTCCTCAGAGTCATTTAAACATTGTACGGCAACTTAGAATATCTTACGGCTCTGTATGCCACATTAGCAACTGTAAAATCATGTCGGTATAATGTACAACACCTCACAACTCCTAAGAACACCTTAAAGTACCGTACGTAAACTTAAAACTCCATAATACGCCTAATGAATTCGTCCGAGTCCTTTGAACATCGTACGACAGCTTAGGACATCTTACGACTCTGTATGCATATTAGCACCATGTAAAGCACGATAGTACAACTTAGTACGCATTAAAACTCCTAAGAACACCTTACAACACCGTACGAAACCTTAAAACTCCATAATAAACCTAATGAATTTCTCACGAGTCATTTAAACATCGTATGGCAACTTAGAATATCTTATGGCTCTGTATGCCACATTAGCAACTGTAAAATCATATTGGTATAATGTACAACACCTCACAACTCCTAAGAACACTTTACAACACCGTACGAAACCTTAAAACTCCATAATAAACCTAATGAATTTCTCGGAGTCATTTAAACATCGTACGACAACTTAGAATATCTTACGGCTCTGTATGCCACATTAGCAACTTTAAAATCGTGTTGGTATAATGTACAACACCTCACAGCTCCTAACAACACCTTAAAGTACCGTACGTATACTTAAAACTCCATAATACACCTAATGAATTCGTCCGAGTCCTTTGAACATCGTACGACAGCTTAGGACATCTTACGACTCTGTATGCATATTAGCACCATGTAAAGCACGTTAGTACAACTTAGTACGCATTAAAACTCCTAAGAACACCTTACAACACCGTACGAAACCTTAAAACTCCATAATAAACCTAATGAATTTCTCACGAGTCATTTAAACATCGTATGGCAACTTAGAATATCTTATGGCTCTGTATGCCACATTAGCAACTGTAAAATCATATTGGTGTAATGTACAACACCTCACAACTCCTAAGAACACCTTACAACACCGTACGAAACCTTAAAACTCCATAATAAACCTAATGAATTTCTCGTAGTCATTTAAACATCGTACGACAACTTAGAATATCTTACGGCTCTGTATGCCACATTAGCAACTTTAAAATCGTGTTGGTATAATGTACAGCACCTCACAGCTCCTAACAACACCTTAAAGTACCGTACGTATACTTAAAACTCCATAATACACCTAATGAATTCGTCCGAGTCATTTGAACATCGTAGACAGCTTAGGACATCTTACGACTCTGTATGCATATTAGCACCATGTAAACCATGTTAGTATTACTTAGTACGCATTAAAACTCCTAAGAACACCTTACAACACCGTACGAAACCTTAAAACTCCATAATAAACCTAATGAATTTCTCACGAGTCATTTAAACATCGTATGGCAACTTAGAATATCTTATGGCTCTGTATGCCACATTAGCAACTGTAAAATCATGTTGGTATAATGTACAACACCTCACTGCTCCTAACAACACCTTAAAGTACCGTACGTAAACTTAAAACTCCATAATACACCTAATGAATTTGTCCGAGTCCTTTAAACATCGTACGACAGCTTAGGAAATCTTACGACTCTGTATGCACATTAGCACCATGTAAACCACGTTAGTATTACTTAGGACGCTTAAAAACAACTAAGAACACCTTGCAACACCGTACGAAACCTTAAAATTTCATAATAAACCTAATGAATTCCTCAGAGTCATTTAAACATTGTACGGCAACTTAGAATATCTTACGGCTCTGTATGCCACATTAGCAACTGTAAAATCATGTCGGTATAATGTACAACACCTCACAACTCCTAAGAACACCTTAAAGTACCGTACGTAAACTTAAAACTCCATAATACGCCTAATGAATTCGTCCGAGTCCTTTGAACATCGTACGACAGCTTAGGACATCTTACGACTCTGTATGCATATTAGCACCATGTAAAGCACGATAGTACAACTTAGTACGCATTAAAACTCCTAAGAACACCTTACAACACCGTACGAAACCTTAAAACTCCATAATAAACCTAATGAATTTCTCACGAGTCATTTTAACATCGTATGGCAACTTAGAATATCTTATGGCTCTGTATGCCACATTAGCAACTGTAAAATCATATTGGTATAATGTACAACACCTCACAACTCCTAAGAACACCTTACAACACCGTACGAAACCTTAAAACTCCATAATAAACCTAATGAATTTCTCGGAGTCATTTAAACATCGTACGACAACTTAGAATATCTTACGGCTCTGTATGCCACATTAGCAACTTTAAAATCGTGTTGGTATAATGTACAACACCTCACAGCTCCTAACAACACCTTAAAGTACCGTACGTATACTTAAAACACCATAATACACCTAATGAATTCGTCCGAGTCCTTTGAACATCGTACGACAGCTTAGGACATCTTACGACTCTGTATGCATATTAGCACCATGTAAACCATGTTAGTAGTACTTAGTACGCATTAAAACTCCTAAGAACACCTTACAACACCGTACGAAACCTTAAAACTCCATAATAAACCTAATGAATTTCTCACGAGTCATTTAAACATCGTATGGCAACTTAGAATATCTTATGGCTCTGTATGCCACATTAGCAACTGTAAAATCATGTTGGTATAATGTACAACACCTCACAGCTCCTAACAACACCTTAAAGTACCGTACGTAAACTTAAAACTCCATAATACACCTAATGAATTTGTCCGAGTCCTTTGAACATCGTACGACAGCTTAGGAAATCTTACGACTCTGTATGCACATTAGCACCATGTAAACCACGTTAGTATTACTTAGGACGCTTAAAAACAACTAAGAACACCTTGCAACACCGTACGAAACCTTAAAACTTCATAATAAACCTAATGAATTCCTCAGAGTCATTTAAACATTGTACGGCAACTTAGAATATCTTACGGCTCTGTATGCCACATTAGCAACTGTAAAATCATGTCGGTATAATGTACAACACCTCACAACTCCTAAGAACACCTTAAAGTACCGTACGTAAACTTAAAACTCCATAATACGCCTAATGATTTCGTCCGAGTCCTTTGAACATCGTACGACAGCTTAGGACATCTTACGACTCTGTATGCATATTAGCACCATGTAAAGCACGATAGTACAACTTAGTACGCATTAAAACTCCTAAGAACACCTTACAACACCGTACGAAACCTTAAAACTCCATAATAAACCTAATGAATTTCTCACGAGTCATTTAAACATCGTATGGCAACTTAGAATATCTTATGGCTCTGTATGCCACATTAGCAACTGTAAAATCATATTGGTATAATGTACAACACCTCACAACTCCTAAGAACACCTTACAACACCGTACGAAACCTTAAAACTCCATAATAAACCTAATGAATTTCTCGGAGTCATTTAAACATCGTACGACAACTTAGAATATCTTACGGCTCTGTATGCCACATTAGCAACTTTAAAATCGTGTTGGTATAATGTACAACACCTCACAGCTCCTAACAACACCTTAGAGTACCGTACGTATACTTAAAACTCCATAATACACCTAATGAATTCGTCCGAGTCCTTTGAACATCGTACGACAGCTTAGGACATCTTACGACTCTGTATGCATATTAGCACCATGTAAACCATGTAAGTATTATTTAGTACGCATTAAAACTCCTAAGAACACCTTACAACACCGTACGAAACCTTAAAACTCCATAATAAACCTAATGAATTTCTCACGAGTCATTTAAACATCGTATGGCAACTTAGAATATCTTATGGCTCTGTATGCCACATTAGCAACTGTAAAATCATGTTGGTATAATGTACAACACCTCACAGCTCCTAACAACACCTTAAAGTACCGTACGTAAACTTAAAACTCCATAATACACCTAATGAATTTGTCCGAGTCCTTTGAACATCGTACGACAGCTTAGGACATCTTACGACTCTGTATGCACATTAGCACCATGTAAACCACGTTAGTATTACTTAGGACGCTTAAAAACAACTAAGAACACCTTGCAACACCGTACGAAACCTTAAAACTTCACAATAAACGTAATGAATTCCTCAGAGTCATTTAAACATTGTACGGCAACTTAGAATATCTTACGGCTCTGTATGCCACATTAGCAACTGTAAAATCATGTCGGTATAATGTACAACACCTCACAACTCCTAAGAACACCTTAAAGTACCGTACGTAAACTTAAAACTCCATAATACGCCTAATGAATTCGTCCGAGTCCTTTGAACATCGTACGACAATTTAGGACATCTTACGATTCTGTATGCACATTAGCACAATGTAAACCACGTTAGTACAACTTAGTACGCATTAAAACTCCTAAGCACCTTACAACACCGTACGAAACATTAAAACTCCATAATAAACCTAATGAATTCCTCAGAGTCATTTAAACATCGTATGGCAACTTAGAATATCTTACGGTTCTGTATGCCACATTAGCAACTGTAAAATCATGCTGGTATAATGTACAACACCTCACAGCTCCTAAGAACACCTTAAAGTACCGTACGTGAACTTAAAACTCCATAATACGCCTAATGAATTCGTCCGAGTCCTTTGAACATCGTACGACAACTTAGGACATCTTACGACTCTGTATGCACATTAGCACCATGTAAACCACGTTAGTATTACTTAGGACGCTTAAAAACTCCTAAGAACACCTTACAACACCGTACGAAACCTTAAAACTCCATAATAAACCTAATGAATTTCTCGGAGTCATTTAAACATCGTACGACAACTTAGAATATCTTACGGCTCGGTATGCCACATTAGCAACTTTAAAATCGTGTTGGTATAATGTACAACACCTCACAGCTTCTAACAACACCTTAAAGTACAGTACGTAAACTTAAAACTCCATAATACACCAAATGAATTCGTCCGAGTCCTTTGAACATCGTACGACAGCTTAGGACATCTTACGACTCTGTATGCATATTAGCACCATGTAAAGCACGTTAGTACAACTTAGTACGCATTAATACTCCTAAGAACACCTTACAACACCGTACGAAACCTTAAAACTCCATAATAAACCTAATGAATTTCTCACGAGTCATTTAAACATCGTATGGCAACTTAGAATATCTTATGGCTCTGTATGCCACATTAGCAACTGTAAAATCATATTGGTATAATGTGCAACACCTCACAACTCCTAAGAACACCTTAAAGTACCGTACGTAAACTTAAAACTCCATAATACGCCTAATGAATTCGTCCGAGTCCTTTGAACATCGTACGATAGCTTAGGACATCTTACGACTCTGTATGCACATTAGCACCATGTAAACCACGTTAGTATTACTTAGGACGCTTAAAAACAACTAAGAACACCTTGCAACACCGTACGAAACCTTAAAACTCCATAATAAACCTAATGAATTTCTCGGAGTCATTTAAACATCGTACGACAACTTAGAATATCTTACGGCTCTGTATGCCACATTAGCAACTTTAAAATCGTGTTGGTATAATGTACAACACCTCACAGCTCCTAACAACACCTTAAAGTACCGTACGTATACTTAAAACTCCATAATACACCTAATGAATTCGTCCGAGTCCTTTGAACATCGTACGACAGCTTAGGACATCTTACGACTCTGTATGCATATTAGCACCATGTAAAGCACGTTAGTACAACTTAGTACGCATTAAAACTCCTAAGAACACCTTACAACACCGTACGAAACCTTAAAACTCCATAATAAACCTAATGAATTTCTCACGAGTCATTTAAACATCGTATGGCAACTTAGAATATCTTATGGCTCTGTATGCCACATTAGCAACTGTAAAATCATATTGGTGTAATGTACAACACCTCACAACTCCTAAGAACACCTTACAACACCGTACGAAACCTTAAAACTCCATAATAAACCTAATGAATTTCTCGTAGTCATTTAAACATCGTACGACAACTTAGAATATCTTACGGCTCTGTATGCCACATTAGCAACTTTAAAATCGTGTTGGTATAATGTACAGCACCTCACAGCTCCTAACAACACCTTAAAGTACCGTACGTATACTTAAAACTCCATAATACACCTAATGAATTCGTCCGAGTCATTTGAACATCGTAGACAGCTTAGGACATCTTACGACTCTGTATGCATATTAGCACCATGTAAACCATGTTAGTATTACTTAGTACGCATTAAAACTCCTAAGAACACCTTACAACACCGTACGAAACCTTAAAACTCCATAATAAACCTAATGAATTTCTCACGAGTCATTTAAACATCGTATGGCAACTTAGAATATCTTATGGCTCTGTATGCCACATTAGCAACTGTAAAATCATGTTGGTATAATGTACAACACCTCACTGCTCCTAACAACACCTTAAAGTACCGTACGTAAACTTAAAACTCCATAATACACCTAATGAATTTGTCCGAGTCCTTTAAACATCGTACGACAGCTTAGGAAATCTTACGACTCTGTATGCACATTAGCACCATGTAAACCACGTTAGTATTACTTAGGACGCTTAAAAACAACTAAGAACACCTTGCAACACCGTACGAAACCTTAAAATTTCATAATAAACCTAATGAATTCCTCAGAGTCATTTAAACATTGTACGGCAACTTAGAATATCTTACGGCTCTGTATGCCACATTAGCAACTGTAAAATCATGTCGGTATAATGTACAACACCTCACAACTCCTAAGAACACCTTAAAGTACCGTACGTAAACTTAAAACTCCATAATACGCCTAATGAATTCGTCCGAGTCCTTTGAACATCGTACGACAGCTTAGGACATCTTACGACTCTGTATGCATATTAGCACCATGTAAAGCACGATAGTACAACTTAGTACGCATTAAAACTCCTAAGAACACCTTACAACACCGTACGAAACCTTAAAACTCCATAATAAACCTAATGAATTTCTCACGAGTCATTTTAACATCGTATGGCAACTTAGAATATCTTATGGCTCTGTATGCCACATTAGCAACTGTAAAATCATATTGGTATAATGTACAACACCTCACAACTCCTAAGAACACCTTACAACACCGTACGAAACCTTAAAACTCCATAATAAACCTAATGAATTTCTCGGAGTCATTTAAACATCGTACGACAACTTAGAATATCTTACGGCTCTGTATGCCACATTAGCAACTTTAAAATCGTGTTGGTATAATGTACAACACCTCACAGCTCCTAACAACACCTTAAAGTACCGTACGTATACTTAAAACACCATAATACACCTAATGAATTCGTCCGAGTCCTTTGAACATCGTACGACAGCTTAGGACATCTTACGACTCTGTATGCATATTAGCACCATGTAAACCATGTTAGTAGTACTTAGTACGCATTAAAACTCCTAAGAACACCTTACAACACCGTACGAAACCTTAAAACTCCATAATAAACCTAATGAATTTCTCACGAGTCATTTAAACATCGTATGGCAACTTAGAATATCTTATGGCTCTGTATGCCACATTAGCAACTGTAAAATCATGTTGGTATAATGTACAACACCTCACAGCTCCTAACAACACCTTAAAGTACCGTACGTAAACTTAAAACTCCATAATACACCTAATGAATTTGTCCGAGTCCTTTGAACATCGTACGACAGCTTAGGAAATCTTACGACTCTGTATGCACATTAGCACCATGTAAACCACGTTAGTATTACTTAGGACGCTTAAAAACAACTAAGAACACCTTGCAACACCGTACGAAACCTTAAAACTTCATAATAAACCTAATGAATTCCTCAGAGTCATTTAAACATTGTACGGCAACTTAGAATATCTTACGGCTCTGTATGCCACATTAGCAACTGTAAAATCATGTCGGTATAATGTACAACACCTCACAACTCCTAAGAACACCTTAAAGTACCGTACGTAAACTTAAAACTCCATAATACGCCTAATGATTTCGTCCGAGTCCTTTGAACATCGTACGACAGCTTAGGACATCTTACGACTCTGTATGCATATTAGCACCATGTAAAGCACGATAGTACAACTTAGTACGCATTAAAACTCCTAAGAACACCTTACAACACCGTACGAAACCTTAAAACTCCATAATAAACCTAATGAATTTCTCACGAGTCATTTAAACATCGTATGGCAACTTAGAATATCTTATGGCTCTGTATGCCACATTAGCAACTGTAAAATCATATTGGTATAATGTACAACACCTCACAACTCCTAAGAACACCTTACAACACCGTACGAAACCTTAAAACTCCATAATAAACCTAATGAATTTCTCGGAGTCATTTAAACATCGTACGACAACTTAGAATATCTTACGGCTCTGTATGCCACATTAGCAACTTTAAAATCGTGTTGGTATAATGTACAACACCTCACAGCTCCTAACAACACCTTAGAGTACCGTACGTATACTTAAAACTCCATAATACACCTAATGAATTCGTCCGAGTCCTTTGAACATCGTACGACAGCTTAGGACATCTTACGACTCTGTATGCATATTAGCACCATGTAAACCATGTAAGTATTATTTAGTACGCATTAAAACTCCTAAGAACACCTTACAACACCGTACGAAACCTTAAAACTCCATAATAAACCTAATGAATTTCTCACGAGTCATTTAAACATCGTATGGCAACTTAGAATATCTTATGGCTCTGTATGCCACATTAGCAACTGTAAAATCATGTTGGTATAATGTACAACACCTCACAGCTCCTAACAACACCTTAAAGTACCGTACGTAAACTTAAAACTCCATAATACACCTAATGAATTTGTCCGAGTCCTTTGAACATCGTACGACAGCTTAGGACATCTTACGACTCTGTATGCACATTAGCACCATGTAAACCACGTTAGTATTACTTAGGACGCTTAAAAACAACTAAGAACACCTTGCAACACCGTACGAAACCTTAAAACTTCATAATAAACGTAATGAATTCCTCAGAGTCATTTAAACATTGTACGGCAACTTAGAATATCTTACGGCTCTGTATGCCACATTAGCAACTGTAAAATCATGTCGGTATAATGTACAACACCTCACAACTCCTAAGAACACCTTAAAGTACCGTACGTAAACTTAAAACTCCATAATACGCCTAATGAATTCGTCCGAGTCCTTTGAACATCGTACGACAATTTAGGACATCTTACGATTCTGTATGCACATTAGCACAATGTAAACCACGTTAGTACAACTTAGTACGCATTAAAACTCCTAAGCACCTTACAACACCGTACGAAACATTAAAACTCCATAATAAACCTAATGAATTCCTCAGAGTCATTTAAACATCGTATGGCAACTTAGAATATCTTACGGTTCTGTATGCCACATTAGCAACTGTAAAATCATGCTGGTATAATGTACAACACCTCACAGCTCCTAAGAACACCTTAAAGTACCGTACGTGAACTTAAAACTCCATAATACGCCTAATGAATTCGTCCGAGTCCTTTGAACATCGTACGACAACTTAGGACATCTTACGACTCTGTATGCACATTAGCACCATGTAAACCACGTTAGTATTACTTAGGACGCTTAAAAACTCCTAAGAACACCTTACAACACCGTACGAAACCTTAAAACTCCATAATAAACCTAATGAATTTCTCGGAGTCATTTAAACATCGTACGACAACTTAGAATATCTTACGGCTCGGTATGCCACATTAGCAACTTTAAAATCGTGTTGGTATAATGTACAACACCTCACAGCTTCTAACAACACCTTAAAGTACAGTACGTAAACTTAAAACTCCATAATACACCAAATGAATTCGTCCGAGTCCTTTGAACATCGTACGACAGCTTAGGACATCTTACGACTCTGTATGCATATTAGCACCATGTAAAGCACGTTAGTACAACTTAGTACGCATTAATACTCCTAAGAACACCTTACAACACCGTACGAAACCTTAAAACTCCATAATAAACCTAATGAATTTCTCACGAGTCATTTAAACATCGTATGGCAACTTAGAATATCTTATGGCTCTGTATGCCACATTAGCAACTGTAAAATCATATTGGTATAATGTGCAACACCTCACAACTCCTAAGAACACCTTAAAGTACCGTACGTAAACTTAAAACTCCATAATACGCCTAATGAATTCGTCCGAGTCCTTTGAACATCGTACGATAGCTTAGGACATCTTACGACTCTGTATGCACATTAGCACCATGTAAACCACGTTAGTATTACTTAGGACGCTTAAAAACAACTAAGAACACCTTGCAACACCGTACGAAACCTTAAAACTTCATAATAAACCTAATGAATTCCTCAAAGTCATTTAAACATTGTACGGCAACTTAGAATATCTTACGGCTCTGTATGCCACATTAGCAACTGTAAAATCATGTCGGTATAATGTACAACACCTCACAACTCCTAAGAACACCTTAAAGTACCGTACGTAAACTTAAAACTCCATAATACGCCTAATTAATTCATCCGAGTCCTTTGAACATCGTACGACAATTTAGGACATCTTACGATTCTGTATGCACATTAGCACCATGTAAACCACGTTAGTACAACTTAGTACGCATTAAAACTCCTAAGCACCTTACAACACCGTACGAAACCTTAAAACTCCATAATAAACGTAATGAATTCCTCAGAGTCATTTAAACATCGTATGGCAACTTAGAATATCTTATGGTTCTGTATGCCACATTAGCAATTGTAAAATCATGCTGGTATAATGTACAACACCTCACAGCTCCTAAGAACACCTTAAAGTACCGTACGTGAACTTAAAACTCCATAATACGCCTAATGAATTCGTCCGAGTCCTTTGAACATCGTACGACAACTTAGGACATCTTACGACTCTGTATGCATATTAGCACCATGTAAAGCACGTTAGTACAACTTAGTACGCATTAAAACTCCTAAGAACACCTTACAACACCGTACGAAACCTTAAAGCTCCATAATAAACCTAATGAATTTCTCACGAGTCATTTAAACATCGTATGGCAACTTAGAATATCTTATGGCTCTGTATGCCACATTAGCAACTGTAAAATCATATTGGTATAATGTACAACACCTCACAACTCCTAAGAACACCTTACAACACCGTACGAAACCTTAAAACTCCATAATAAACCTAATGAATTTCTCGGAGTCATTTAAACATCGTACGACAACTTAGAATATCTTACGGCTCTGTATGCCACATTAGCAACTTTAAAATCGTGTTGGTATAATGTACAACACCTCACAGCTCCTAACAACACCTTAAAGTACCGTACGTATACTTAAAACTCCATAATACACCTAATGAATTCGTCCGAGTCCTTTGAACATCGTACGACAGCTTAGGACATCTTACGACTCTGTATGCATATTAGCACTATGTAAACCATGTTAGGGTTAGTAGATAGAAAACCTAAAGGCGATTTTGGCGATTTTGGTGGTTTGGCTGATTTGATTCGTTTCTTGTTCTTGAATCTTGATTCTTGAATCTTGATTCTTGAATCTTGTTTCTTGATCTTGGGTTGTTATTTGGTTTTTACTAAGTAGTTACGGCAGATTATTAGGGTTACTTAAACCCTAATTTGTTCTTTGTTCGTTAGTTCTTTTCGATTTCTTGTTTGGTTTCCTGATTATTGATAGCTTCCTTTGTGTAACAATCCTGTGATTAACCTGGTTAATACGAGCATTGTTAGCAATTAGAGGAGATTAATAATCAGGGTTTCTCTGCGTTGTGTCTTGATTGTAAGTACTGTGTTCTGATTGCTTAGTGGGTCTGTAATCGATTGCGTCTATTTTTATAGATTAGCTAAATTGGTACGAATCCCATTAACCTATTAAGAACCAGTGCTTGAAATCAAGATTGGGGTTTTGGCTTGCATGCATGGCAATGTCGTCTCTGGCATCAAAAGTTAAGAATATTGATGGACGTGTGTCATTCAAGAGTATTTTGGAGAAAACGGCTGATATGGAAGTGCAACAGCAGAAGGAGACGGATGTGAAGGCTGAACCTGTTAAGGAGTCTGATACAGTGATTAGGGTTTCTGAGGTGGAAGGTACTAGTTCTGGGACGCTTAATATGAATGAGGGGCTGAATAAGAAAGTGAATTTCAGGGTGCTTGAATCGAAAGAAAGTGCTGTTGGTGTGGATGTAATGTTATCGCGTGATTCAGTGAGAAAAGTTCAGGCTAAGCTAGGGTTTACACTGTATGGTTATTTCCTGGGTGATAGACAATCATTCCATGCTGTGAAATATTTTGCTCAGAATAACTGGCATAAGTATGGGCTGAAGAAGATTATGATGAATGCAGAAGGGTTCTTTTTTTTCCAGTTTGCTGCGTACGAAGGGATGATGGGAGTTTTAGGAGGAGGTCCATGGTTAATTCTTAACACCCCAATGTTCTTGCATGAATGGTCTCCGGATGCTAAGCTTATCAAGCAGGATCGAAGATCAGTTCCTATGTGGGTAAAGCTTCATGGGGTTCCAATTGCTGCATACACAGATGATGGGTTAAGTGAGCTGATGACAAAGATTGGGACACCGAAAAAGTTGGACTCGTATACCAACTCAATGTGCATTAATGGATGGGGGAGGAGTAGTTATGCTAGAGCTCTAGTTGAGGTTCATGCTGATCTAAACTTTAAAAAGCAGCTGAAAGTGGGAATTCCATCGTTGGAGGGAGAGGATGTAATGATCAAAATAATAGATGTTGAGTATGAGTGGCTTCCTCCTCGGTGTGAGCATTGTAAAGTGTTTGGCCATGATATGGAGAATTGTGAGGTTATAGTGGAAAAGAAAGGAAAGAAAAAGGAGGAGGTGATTCAGGATGATGGGTTCGTGGAAGTTACACATAAAAAATCAGCGAAGAAACCAGGGTTTAATGTTCAACAACATAAACCAAAGTTTGTTTATAGACCTGTTGCTGAAAAGACTAAAAGTACTAATCAAGATAAAAAAGAGGGTAATGTGGGAGCGACTGAGGTGGATGGGATTGTAGCAAAGAATAAGTTCAATGCTTTGCAGAATCTGAATGAGGATCAAGGGGGTATGTCGTTGCAAACTAATTCAAATGAAGAACAGAAGGTTGTTACTAATGTAGACGACAAGGGAGGCTCGTTTGAGGCTCTATTTGGTGATGATAAACTTACTACAGGGGCAAGCACTCCTGATTTTCAGGTTATCAATGATTAAGCTCGCTTGTTGGAATGTTAGGGGGATGAACCGACCCTTGAAGCAGAAAGAGGTTCGTTTTATGATTAAAGACAGTAAGGTTAGTATTTGTGCTATTTTAGAGTCTCATGTTGATGTTAGTAAGGTGGAGGGTATGTGTGCTACTATATCGTCTGATTGGAGTTGGTGTTCTAATGCGTCTTCGTGTAGAGGTGGTCCTAAAGGTACTAGAATTATTGTGGGGTGGGATACTAGCTTGGTTGATGTGATTGTTCTCACGCAAACTGAGCAAGTTATTCATTGTCGAGTTGTTATTAAAAGGTTGAATCTGATGTTCTTTTGTTCTGTGATATATGCTGATAATTACTATGTTCGTCGGAGAGCTTTATGGGATTCTTTGTCTCTGCATAAGGGGTTAGTTAAGGATCTCCCATGGGCGTTATTGGGAGATTTCAACTCGGCTCTTAATCCTGACGATCAGGTTGCTGGCCCGTCTAGTGTTTCATTGGGTATGCAGGAATTTCGAGATTGTATTAATGTGATAGAGGTATTCGATATTAAGGCTTCGGGGGTTAAGTACACATGGAATCAAAAACCGAAGACTGGTAGAGGTATTCTTAAAAAACTGGATAGAGTTATGGGGAATGTAGGGTTTGTTGATATGTTCCCGAAGGCTGCTGCGTTGTTTAAACCATATGGGTTATCGGATCACAGCCCTTGCATCTTATCTTTGGTGGAGAAGGCTAAACCAAAACCTAAGCCTTTCAAGTTTTCCAACTTTCTGACTCTTAAACCGGAATTTTTGGAGATTGTGAAGGTAGGGTGGGGTTATAGTATTGGTGGGGTTGCTCAATTCAGAATCTCTAAGAGGTTAAGAGGGCTTAAAAAAGAGTTTAGAGCTCTTCTGGTTAAACAAGGGAATCTGCATTCTAAGGTTGCTAATCTGAGAAAAGAACTGGAAGACTTGCAACAGTGGATTGACACTTCCCCCTTTGATTTGAGTCTGAAAGAGAAGGAGTCGTTATGTATGAAGGAGTTTGTGGATGCTAGTTTGGATGAGGAAAGTTTTCTTAAGCAAAAAGCTAAAGTGAATTGGCTTGATCAAGGTGATGCGAACACGAAATATTTCCATAACATGCTTAAATGTAAGAATAATAAGAAGATGATTGATTCAGTTATGAGGTCGACTGGGGAGGTTTTGGAGGGGGATGCTATGGTCGATGAATTTGTTACCTTTTACGAGACATTTTTGGGTGGTGAACATGTGCAGCCAAGTCTTCCAGATTCTAATATCTTTTCAAGGCGATTGGATGCTAATATTTCTTTAGGTATGGTGGAGCCTGTTACTAGAGAGGAGATCAAGGAGGTCATGTTTTCTATGAATGATGATAAATCTCCGGGGCCAGATGGCTACACATCGGCTTTTTTCAAAAAAGCCTGGGATGTGGTGGGAGATGAGGTTGTGTTAGCTATTCAAGATTTCTTTAACACGAATAGATTACTTCAGGAGTGGAATCATACTATTATTGCTCTGGTCCCAAAAACTCAAGTTCCAAATAGAGTGATAGATTATCGGCCAATTGCCTGCTGCAATGTCTTGTATAAATGTATCTCGAAGATTATTGCTAATCGTGTGAAGGGGGCATTATCTTTTATTATCAGTAGTAACCAGTCAGCGTTCATCCCGGGAAGACGTATTACTGATAATATATTGCTTACTCAGGAGCTTATGCACAATTATCATAGGAACTTGGGGCCGCCTAAGTGTGCTTTCAAAGTGGATATTCAAAAGGCATATGATACGGTTAACTGGAGGTTTATGGAGTTTTGTCTGAAGGGTTTTGGTTTTCATGCTAGTATGATCACTTGGATTATGGCATGTGTATCCTCTCCATCGTTTTCTTTATGTATAAATGGGGATATTCATGGCTATTTTAAAGGGACAAGGGGGTTAAGACAGGGCGACCCGTTATCTCCTTATCTCTTTACCATGGTTATGGAGGTTCTTACGCTTATGTTCAAGAATATGCCTATGGAAAGTTTCAAGTTTCATAAGAAGTGTGAAGAGCTTCAGATCATAAATTTATGTTTTGCTGATGATCTGTTTATTTTTTCCAGAGGAGATGCTAGATCTGCTGCTTGTATTATGGAGGTTTTGAGGAAGTTTGCGGACTTGTCTGGCTTACATCCGAATATGCAAAAAAGCACTGTGTTTTTTTGTCATGTTCCCCCTCATGTTAGGAATGGCATCCTGAATATTCTTCCATTTGAAGAGGGGAAGCTTCCGGTTAAGTATCTGGGTGTTCCATTGATTTCGTCTAGACTCAATCACCTGCAATGCAGGGAGTTGACTGACAGGATGGACAAGCGTTTATTGTCATGGGAAAATAAGTTTTTGTCTTTTGCAGGAAGGCTTCAACTTGTTCGATCTGTTTTATCATCTATGCACATTTTTTGGGCAGCGGCGTTTTTGATCCCTTCTTATACAGCTAAAGAAATTGAAGTGAAGCTTAGAAGATTTTTATGGGGTGCTAAGCAAGAGAGAAAAGTTAATGCCAAAGTTGCTTGGAAGAAAGTCTATCTTCCAATGTTGGAGGGTGGTCTTGGGATTCGTAGTTTATCTGACATGAATATGGCTCTTATGGGATCTCATATTTGGAGGTTACTTACTAATGTTGATTCAATGTGGGTTCGATGGGTTTGGATTCACAGGATTGGTACACGCAATTTCTGGGATATTGCTACTCCGGCTGCTTGTTCTTGGAGTTGGCGAAATATTATGAAAATGCGTCCATATTTCAAACGTAAATTCTGGGTCCAGCTGGGTGATGGGAAAGATACAAATATATGGTATGATTGTTGGGCTGACCAAAGTCCCCTTTCAGATTTTATTTCTAAACGAGCGAATCGGGATGCAAATATGAATCTTAAGGACTCGGTTGACAAAGTTTATGTTGATTCTGCTTGGACTTGGCCGAATGAGCTGGTGGATCAGTTTCCTTCTTTATCGAGCATCTCTATTCCGTTTAAAACAGATGGTGAAGATAAATTGTGTTGGAGGGAGGGTTCGACGTTAATCCCGTTTTCTACTTCTAATGCTTGGGAACATATCCGTCATAAGGTGGAGAATGTTGAATGGGCTGAGTGTGTTTGGTTCCCTCAATGCATCCCAAAACATGCTTTCAACATGTGGCTTATTTGTCAAGGTAAGCTGTTAACTCAAGATAGGTTGCTCAGATGGAACCGTTTGGGAGGTACTAACATGAATATGATGTGCTGCTTATTATGCTTTCAATCTGTGGATTCGCATACACATTTATTCTTTGAATGCTCCTTTGCGTCTCGGGTTTGGGCCATGACTCGTGTCAAGGCAAAGTTAAAGCTGATTCCCCCTCTATGGCCAAACATCTTGGAAGATCTTCAAAGTAACTGCAAGGGAAATGATATTGTGATGGTTATTAGTAAATTGGTTACAGCTGCTGCTGCGTATGCTATTTGGCAGGAGAGGAATAGAAGGCTCTTTAATGAACATCCAAGGCCTCCGGAAGTGGTTAGTAAGTTGATAATTCAAACAGTGAGATACAAGTTAATGAGCATAAAGATAAAGTTATCGATGAGGGTGCAGCAACATCTAGATATGTGGTTGAAGATGGATGCGGAAGGTGAAGGGTGAATGGTTTGGTCTCATTGTCTAGTTTAGTCTAGTATGTAGTAGCGTTGTTGGGTTGTGTGTTTTATAGTTTTGGATTTGGTTTTTAGTCTTGGGATATGTCCAAGACTGAACTAGTGTGGAGTTCACCACGCTACTTGTGTTTATTTGTTAATAGAATCACCAGGGTAAAATCCCTTTACCCAAAAAAAACCATGTTAGTATTACTTAGTACGCATTAAAACTCCTAAGAACACCTTACAACACCGTACGAAACCTTAAAACTCCATAATAAACCTAATGAATTTCTCACGAGTCATTTAAACATCGTATGGCAACTTAGAATATCTTATGGCTCTGTATGCCACATTAGCAACTGTAAAATCATGTTGGTATAATGTACAACACCTCACAGCTCCTAACAACACCTTAAAGTACCGTACGTAAACTTAAAACTCCATAATACACCTAATGAATTTGTCCGAGTCCTTTGAACATCGTACGACAGCTTAGGACATCTTACGACTCTGTATGCACATTAGCACCATGTAAACCACGTTAGTATTACTTAGGACGCTTAAAAACAACTAAGAACACCTTGCAACACCGTACGAAACCTTAAAACTTCATAATAAACCTAATGAATTCCTCAGAGTCATTTAAACATTGTACGGCAACTTAGAATATCTTACGGCTCTGTATGCCACATTAGCAACTATAAAATCATGTCGGTATAAGGTACAACACCTCACAACTCCTAAGAACACCTTAAAGTACCGTACGTAAACTTAAAACTCCATAATACGCCTAATGAATTCGTCTGAGTCCTTTGAACATCGTACGACAGCTTAGGACATCTTACGACTCTGTATGCATATTAGCACCATGTAAAGCACGTTAGTACAACTTAGTACGCATTAAAACTCCTAAGAACACCTTACAACACCGTACGAAACCTTAAAACTCCATAATAAACATAATGAATTTCTCACGAGTCATTTAAACATCGTATGGCAACTTAGAATATCTTATGGCTCTGTATGCCACATTAGCAACTGTAAAATCATATTGGTATAATGTACAACACCTCACAACTCCTAAGAACACCTTACAACACCGTACGAAACCTTAAAACTCCATAATAAACCTAATGAATTCCTCAGAGTCATTTAAACATCGTATGGCAACTTAGAATATCTTACGGCTCTGTATGCCACATTAGCAACTGTAAAATCATGTTGGTATAATGTACAACACCTCACAACTCTTAAGAAAACTATAAAGTACCGTACGTAAACTTAAAACTCCATAATACGCCTAATGAATTCGTCCGAGTCCTTTGAACATCGTACGACAACTTAGGACATCTTACGACTCTGTATGCACATTAGCACCATGTAAACCACGTTAGTATTACTTAGGACGCTTAAAAACTCCTAAGAACACCTTACAACACCGTACGAAACCTTAAAACTCCATAATAAACCTAATGAATTCCTCAGAGTCATTTAAACATCGTATGGCAACTTAGAATATCTTACGGTTCTGTATGCCACATTAGCAACTGTAAAATCATGCTGGTATAATGTACAACACCTCACAGCTCCTAAGAACAGCTTAAAGTACCGTACGTGAACTTAAAACTCCATAATACGCCTAATGAATTCGTCCGAGTCCTTTGAACATCGTACGACAACTTAGGACATCTTACGACTCTGTATGCACATTAGCACCACGTTAGTATTACTTAGGACGCTTAAAAACTCCTAAGAACACCTTACAACACCGTACGAAACCTTAAAACTCCATAATAAACCTAATGAATTTCTCGGAGTCATTTAAACATCGTACGACAACTTAGAATATCTTACGGCTCTGTATGCCACATTAGCAACTTTAAAATCGTGTTGGTATAATGTACAACACCTCACAACTCTTAAGAAAACCTTAAAGTACCGTACGTAAACTTAAAACTCCATAATACGCCTAATGAATTCGTCCGAGTCCTTTGAACATCGTACGACAACTTAGGACATCTTACGACTCTGTATGCACATTAGCACCATGTAAACCACGTTAGTATTACTTAGGACGCTTAAAAACTCCTAAGAACACCTTACAACACCGTACGAAACCTTAAAACTCCATAATAAACCTAATGAATTTCTCGGAGTCATTTAAACATCGTACGACAACTTAGAATATCTTACGGCTCTGTATGCCACATTAGCATCTTTAAAATCGTGTTGGTATAATGTACAACACCTCACAGCTTCTAACAACACCTTAAAGTACAGTACGTAAACTTAAAACTCCATAATACACCAAATGAATTCGTCCGAGTCCTTTGAACATCGTACGACAGCTTAGGACATCTTACGACTCTGTATGCATATTAGCACCATGTAAAGCACGTTAGTACAACTTAGTACGCACTAATACTCCTAAGAACACCTTACAACACCGTACGAAACCTTAAAACTCCATAATAAACCTAATGAATTTCTCACGAGTCATTTAAACATCGTATGGCAACTTAGAATATCTTATGGCTCTGTATGCCACATTAGCAACTGTAAAATCATATTGGTATAATGTACAACACCTCACAACTCCTAAGAACACCTTAAAGTACCGTACGTAAACTTAAAACTCCATAATACGCCTAATGAATTCGTCCGAGTCCTTTGAACATCGTACGACAGCTTAGGACATCTTACGACTCTGTATGCACATTAGCACCATGTAAACCACGTTAGTATTACTTAGGACGCTTAAAAACAACTAAGAACACCTTGCAACACCGTACGAAACCTTAAAACTTCATAATAAACCTAATGAATTCCTCAGAGTCATTTAAACATTGTACGGCAACTTAGAATATCTTACGGCTCTGTATGCCACATTAGCAACTGTAAAATCATGTCGGTATAATGTACAACACCTCACAACTACTAAGAACACCTTAAAGTACCGTACGTAAACTTAAAACTCCATAATACGCCTAATGAATTCGTCCGAGTCCTTTGAACATCGTACGACAATTTAGGACATCTTACGATTCTGTATGCACATTAGCACCATGTAAACCACGTTAGTACAACTTAGTACGCATTAAAACTCCTAAGCACCTTACAACACCGTACGAAACCTTAAAACTCCATAATAAACCTAATGAATTCCTCAGAGTCATTTAAACATCGTATGGCAACTTAGAATATCTTACGGTTCTGTATGCCACATTAGCAACTGTAAAATCATGCTGGTATAATGTACAACACTTCACAGCTCCTAAGAACAGCTTAAAGTACCGTACGTGAACTTAAAACTCCATAATACGCCTAATGAATTCGTCCGAGTCCTTTGAACATCGTACGACAACTTAGGACATCTTACGACTCTGTATGCACATTAGCACCATGTAAACCACGTTAGTATTACTTAGGACGCTTAAAAACTCCTAAGAACACCTTACAACACCGTACGAAACCTTAAAACTCCATAATAAACCTAATGAATTTCTCGGAGTCATTTAAACATCGTACGACAACTTAGAATATCTTACGGCTCTGTATGCCACATTAGCAACTTTAAAATCGTGTTGGTATAATGTACAACACCTCACAGCTTCTAACAACACCTTAAAGTACAGTACGTAAACTTAAAACTCCATAATACACCAAATGAATTCGTCCGAGTCCTTTGAACATCGTACGACAGCTTAGGACATCTTACGACTCTGTATGCATATTAGCACCATGTAAAGCACGTTAGTACAACTTAGTACGCATTAATACTCCTAAGAACACCTTACAACACCGTACGAAACCTTAAAACTCCATAATAAACCTAATGAATTCCTCAGAGTCATTTAAACATCGTATGGCAACTTAGATATCTTACGGCTCTGTATGCCACATTAGCAACTGTAAAATCATGTTGGTATAATGTACAACACCTCACAACTCTTAAGAAAACCTTAAAGTACCGTACGTAAACTTAAA
This sequence comes from Tagetes erecta, assembly GCA_030867185.1. Lineage (NCBI taxonomy): Eukaryota > Viridiplantae > Streptophyta > Magnoliopsida > Asterales > Asteraceae > Tagetes > Tagetes erecta. Next base: position 13,196,546 of record CM061497.1, read on the forward strand.
ACTCCATAATACGCCTAATGAATTCGTCCGAGTCCTTTGAACATCGTACGACAACTTAGGACATCTTACGACTCTGTATGCACATTAGCACCATGTAAATCACGTTAGTATTAGTTAGGATGCTTAAAAACTCCTAAGAACACCTTACAACACCGTACAAAACCTTAAAACTCCATAATAAACCTAATGAATTTCACGGAGTCATTTAAACATCGTACGACAACTTAGAATATCTTACGGCTCTGTATGCCACATTAGCAACTTTATAATCGTGTTGGTATAATGTACAACACCTCACAGTTCCTAAAATCACCTTAAAGTACCGTACGTAAACTTAAAACTCCAAAATACACCTAAAGAATTCGTCCGAGTCCTTTGAACATCGTACGACAGCTTAGGACATCTTACGACTCTGTATGCACATTAGCACCATGTAAACCACGTTAGTATTACTTAGGACGCTTAAAAACTCCTAAGAACACCTTACAACACCGTACGAAACCTTAAAACTCCATAATAAACCTAATGAATTTCTCACGAGTCATTTAAACATCGTACGACAACTTAGAATATCTTACGGCTCTGAATGCCACATTAGCAACTTTAAAATCGTGTTGGTATAATGTACAACACCTCACAGCTCCTAACAACACCTTAAAGTACCGTACGTAAACTTAAAACTCCAAAATACACCTAATGAATTTCTCGGAGTCATTTAAACATCGTACGACAACTTAGAATATCTTACGGCTCTGTATGCCACATTAGCAACTTTAAAATCGTGTTGGTATAATGTACAACACCTCACAGCTCCTAACAACACCTTAAAGTACCGTACGTATACTTAAAACTCCATAATACACCTAATGAATTCGTCCGAGTCCTTTGAACATCGTACGACAGCTTAGGACATCTAACGACTCTGTATGCATATTAGCACCATGTAAACCATGTTAGTATTACTTAGTACGCATTAAAACTCCTAAGAACACCTTACAACACCGTACGAACCCTTAAAACTCCATAATAAACATAATGAATTTCTCACGAGTCATTTAAACATCGTATGGCAACTTAGAATATCTTATGGCTCTGTATGCCACATTAGCAACTGTAAAATCATGTTGGTATAATGTACAACACCTCACAGCTCCTAACAACACCTTAAAGTACCGTACGTAAACTTAAAACTCCATAATACACCTAATGAATTTGTCCGAGTCCTTTGAACATCGTACGACAGCTTAGGACATCTTACGACTCTGTATGCACATTAGCACCATGTAAACCACGTTAGTATTACTTAGGACGCTTAAAAACAACTAAGAACACCTTGCAACACCGTACGAAACCTTAAAACTTCATAATAAACGTAATGAATTCCTCAGAGTCATTTAAACATTGTACGGCAACTTAGAATATCTTACGGCTCTGTATGCCACATTAGCAACTGTAAAATCATGTCGGTATAATGTACAACACCTCACAACTCCTAAGAACACCTTAAAGTACCGTACGTAAACTTAAAACTCCATAATACGCCTAATGAATTCGTCCGAGTCCTTTGAACATCGTACGACAGCTTAGGACATCTTACGACTCTGTATGCATATTAGCACAATGTAAAGCACGTTAGTACAACTTAGTACGCATTAAAACTCCTAAGAACACCTTACAACACCGTACGAAACCTTAAAACTCCATAATAAACCTAATGAATTTCTCACGAGTCATTTAAACATCGTATGGCAACTTAGAATATCTTATGGCTCTGTGTGCCACATTAGCAACTGTAAAATCATATTGGTATAATGTACAACATCTCACAACTCCTAAGAACACCTTACAACACCGTACGAAACCTTAAAACTCCATAATAAACCTAATGAATTTCTCGGAGTCATTTAAACATCGTACGACAACTTAGAATATCTTACGGCTCTGTATGCCACATTAGCAACTTTAAAATCGTGTTGGTATAATGTACAACACCTCACAGCTCCTAACAACACCTTAAAGTACCGTACGTATACTTAAAACTCCATAATACACCTAATGAATTCGTCCGAGTCATTTGAACATCGTACGACAGCTTAGGACATCTTACGACTCTGTATGCATATTAGCACCTTGTAAACCATGTTAGTATTACTTAGTACGCATTAAAACTCCTAAGAACACCTTACAACACCGTACGAAACCTTAAAACTCCATAATAAACCTAATGAATTTCTCACGAGTCATTTAAACATCGTATGGCAACTTAGAATATCTTATGGCTCTGTATGCCACATTAGCAACTGTAAAATCATGTTGGTATAATGTACAACACCTCACAGCTCCTAACAACACCTTAAAGTACCGTACGTAAACTTAAAACTCCATAATACACCTAATGAATTTGTCCGAGTCCTTTGAACATCGTACGACAGCTTAGGACATCTTACGACTCTGTATGCACATTAGCACCATGTAAACCACGTTAGTATTACTTGGGACGCTTAAAAACAACTAAGAACACCTTGCAACACCGTACGAAACCTTAAAACTTCATAATAAACCTAATGAATTCCTCAGAGTCATTTAAACATTGTACGGCAACTTAGAATATCTTACGGCTCTGTATGCCACATTAGCAACTGTAAAATCATGTCGGTATAATGTACAACACCTCACAACTCCTAAGAACACCTTAAAGTACCGTACGTAAACTTAAAACTCCATAATACGCCTAATGAATTCGTCCGAGTCCTTTGAACATCGTACGACAATTTAGGACATCTTACGATTCTGTATGCACATTAGCACCATGTAAACCACGTTAGTACAACTTAGTACGCATTAAAAATCCTAAGCACCTTACAACACCGTACGAAACCTTAAAACTACATAATAAACCTAATGAATTCCTCAGAGTCATTTAAACATCGTTTGGCAACTTAGAATATCTTACGGTTCTGTATGCCACATTAGCAACTGTAAAATCATGCTGGTATAATGTACAACACCTCACAGCTCCTAAGAACACCTTAAAGTACCGTACGTGAACTTAAAACTCCATAATACGCCTAATGAATTCGTCCGAGTCCTTTGAATATCGTACGACAACTTAGGACATCTTACGACTCTGTATGCACATTAGCACCATGTAAACCACGTTAGTATTACTTAGGACGCTTAAAAACTCCTAAGAACACCTTACAACACCGTACGAAACCTTAAAACTCCATAATAAACCTAATGAATTTCTCGGAGTCATTTAAACATCGTACGACAACTTAGAATATCTTACGGCTCTGTATGCCACATTAGCAACTTTAAAATCGTGTTGGTATAATGTACAACACCTCACAGCTTCTAACAACACCTTAAAGTACAGTACGTAAACTTAAAACTCCATAATACACCAAATGAATTCGTCCGAGTCCTTTGAACATCGTACGACAGCTTAGGACATCTTACGACTCTGTATGCATATTAGCACCATGTAAAGCACGTTAGTACAACTTAGTACGCATTAATACTCCTAAGAACACCTTACAACACCGTACGAAACCTTAAAACTCCATAATAAACCTAATGAATACCTCAGAGTCATTTAAACATCGTATGGCAACTTAGAATATCTTACGGCTCTGTATGCCACATTAGCAACTGTAAAATCATGTTGGTATAATGTACAACACCTCACAACTCTTAAGAAAACCTTAAAGTACCGTACGTAAACTTAAAACTCCATAATACGCCTAATGAATTCGTCCGAGTCCTTTGAACATCGTACGACAACTTAGGACATCTTACGACTCTGTATGCACATTAGCACCATGTAAACCATGTTAGTATTAGTTAGGACGCTTAAAAACTCCTAAGAACACCTTACAACACCGTACAAAACCTTAAAACTCCATAATAAACCTAATGAATTTCTCGGAGTCATTTAAACATCGTACGACAACTTAGAATATCTTACGGCTCTCTATGCCACATTAGCAACTTTAAAATCGTGTTGGTATAATGTACAACACCTCACAGCTCCTAACAACACCTTAAAGTACCGTACGTATACTTAAAACTCCATAATACACCTAATGAATTCGTCCGAGTCCTTTGAACATCGTACGACAACTTAGGACATCTTACGACTCTGTATGCACATTTTTTTTTGGGTAAAGGGTTACCCTGGTGAATATATATTAACAACCAACTGAAAAAAACAAGTAGTGCAGCAGAGTACCACACTAGTTCAAACACAGGACATACCCTGTGAATGTAAACAAGACAGACAATAAACAAACCAAGAGACCAAAACAACTAACTACCCAAATAACATATTACCAAACCAACTAGCCACATCACTAGCACAGACACACAATTAAATCATTTTTAACCTCCATCATCAAAATTTCGGCTTGCCTCAATACCCCAACCACCAAGGACCCGAACCGCATCAGCTCTCCTAACCACATTCAGCCCCATAAGCCTACAACGAACAGAATCCAGTATCAACTTCACTAGGGTATCCGGGGGTCTCTGTATGCACATTAGCACCATGTAAACCACGTTAGTATTAGTTAGGACGCTTAAAAACTCCTAAGAACACCTTACAACACCGTACAAAACCTTAAAACTCCATAATAAACCTAATGAATTTCACGGAGTCATTTAAACATCGTACGACAACTTAGAATATCTTACGGCTCTGTATGCCACATTAGCAACTTTATAATCGTGTTGGTATAATGTACAACACCTCACAGTTCCTAACAACACCTTAAAGTACCGTACGTAAACTTAAAACTCCAAAATACACCTAATGAATTCGTCCGAGTCCTTTGAACATCGTACGACAGCTTAGGACATCTTACGACTCTGTATGCATATTAGCACCATGTAAAGCACGTTAGTACAACTTAGTACGCATTAAAACTCCTAAGAACACCTTAAAACACCGTACGAAACCTTAAAACTCCATAATAAACCTAATGAATTTCTCACGAGTCATTTAAACATCGTATGGCAACTTAGAATATCTTATGGCTCTGTATGCCACATTAGCAACTGTAAAATCATATTGGTATAATGTACAACACCTCACAACTCCTAAGAACACCTTAAAGTACCGTACGTAAACTTAAAACTCCATAATACGCCTAATGAATTCGTCCGAGTCCTTTGAACATCGTACGACAGCTTAGGACATCTTACGACTCTGTATGCATATTAGCACCATGTAAAGCACGTTAGTATTACTGAGTACGCATTAAAACTCCTAAGAACACCTTACAACACCGTACGAAACCTTAAAACTCCATAATAAACCTAATGAATTTCTCGGAGTCATTTAAACATCGTACGGCAACTTAGAATATCTTACGGTTCTGTATGCGACATTAGCAACTGTAAAATCATGTTGGTATAATGTACAACACCTCACAGCTCCTAACAACACCTTAAAGTACCGTACGTAAACTTAAAACTCCATAATACCGCTAATGAATTCGTTCGAGTCCTTTAAACATCGTACGACAACTTAGGACATCTTACGACTCTGTATGCACATTAGCACCATGTAAACCATGTTAGTATTACTTAGGACGCTTAAAAACTCCTAAGAACACCTTACAACACATTACGAAACCTTAAAACCCCATAATAAACCTAATGAATTTCTCACGAGTCATTTAAACATCGTACGACAACTTAGAATATCTTACGGCTCTGTATGCCACATTAGCAACTTTAAAATCGTGTTGGTATAATGTACAACACCTCACAGCTCTTAACAACACCTTAAAGTACCGTACGTAAACTTAAAACTCCAAAATACACCTAATGAATTCGTCCGAGTCCTTTGAACATCGTACGACAGCTTAGGACATCTTACGACTCTGTATGCACATTAGCACCATGTAAACCACGTTAGTATTACTTAGGACGCTTAAAAACTCCTAAGAAAACCTTACAACACCGTACGAAACCTTAAAACTCCATAATAAACCTAATGAATTTCTCACGAGTCATTTAAACATCGTACGACAACTTAGAATATCTTACGGCTCTGTATGCCACATTAGCAACTTTAAAATCGTGTTGGTATAATGTACAACACCTCACAGCTCCTAACAACACCTTAAAGTACCGTACGTAAACTTAAAACTCCAAAATACACCTAATGAATTCGTCCGAGTCCTTTGAACATCGTACGACAGCTTAGGACATCTTACGACTCTGTATGCATATTAGCACCATCTAAAGCACGTTAGTACAACTTAGTACGCATTAAAACTCCTAAGAACACCTCACAACATCGTACAAAACCTTAAAACTCCATAATAAACCTAATGAATTCCTCAGAGTCATTTAAACATCGTACGACAACTTAAAATATCTTACGGCTCTATATGCCACATTAGCAACTTTAAAATCATGTTGGTATAATGTACAACACCTAACAGCTCCTAACAACACCTTAAAGTACCGTACATAAACTTAAAACTCCATAATACGCCTAATGAATTCGTCCGAGTCCTTTGAACATCGTACGACAGCTTAGGACATCTTACGACTCTGTATGCACATTAGCACCATGTAAACCACGTTAGTATTACTTAGGACGCATAAAAACTCCTAAGAACACCTTACAACACCGTACGAAACCTTAAAACTCCATAATAAACCTAATGAATTCCTCGGAGTCATTTAAAAATCGTACGACAACTTAGAATATCTTACGGCTCTATATGCCACATTAGCAACTTTAAAATCGTGTTGGAATAATGTACAACACCTCACAGCTCCTAACAACACCTTAAAGTACCATACGTAAACTTAAAACTCCATAATACACCTAATGAATTCGTCCGAGTCCTTTGAACATCAGACGACAACTTAAGACATCTTACGACCCTGTATGCCATATTAAACCCTTGAAAAGCACGTTAGTATAACTTAGGACGCTTAAAAACTCCTAAGAACACCTTTCAACATCGTACGAAACCTTAAAACTCCATAATAAACCTAATGAATTCCTCGGAGTCATTTAAAGATCGTACGACAACTTATAATATCTTACGGCTCTGTATGCCACATTAGCAACTTTAAAATCGTGTTGGTATAATGTACAACACCTCACAGCTCCTAACAACAACTTAACGTACCGTACGTAAACTTAAAACTCCATAATACACCTAATGAATTCGTCCGCGTCCTTTGAATATCGTACGACAACTTAAGACATCTTACGACTCTGTATGCACATTAGCACCATGTAAACCACGTTAGTATTACTTAGTACGCATTAAAACTCCTAAGAACACCTCACAACATCGTACAAAACCTTAAAACTCCATAATAAACCTAATGAATTCTCCAGAGTCATTTAAACATCGTACGACAACTTAAAATATCTTACGGCTCTATATGCCACATTAGCAACTTTAAAATCATGTTGGTATAATGTACAACACCTGACAGCTCCTAACAACACCTTAAAGTACCGTACGTAAACTTAAAACTCCATAATACGCCTAATGAATTCGTCCGAGTCCTTTGAACATCGGACGACAACTTAAGACATCTTACGACCCTGTATGCCATATTAAACCCTTGAAAAGCACGTTAGTATAACTTACGACGCTTAAAAACTCCTAAGAACACCTTACAACATCGTACGAAACCTTAAAACTCCATAATAAACCTAATGAATTCCTCGGAGTCATTTAAATATTGTACGACAACTTATAATATGTTACGGCTCTGTATGCCACATTAGCAACTTTAAAATCGTGTTGGTATAATGTACAACACCTCACAGATCCTAACAACACCTTAAAGTACCGTACGTAAACTTAAAACTCCAAAATACACCTAATGAATTCGTCTGAGTCCTTTGAAAATCTTACGACAACTTAGGACATCTTACGACCCTGTATGCATATTAGCACCATGTAAAGCACGTTAGAACAACTTAGGATGCATTAAAACACCTAAGAACACCTTACAACACGGTACGAAACCTTAAAACTCCATAATAAACCTAATGAATTTCTCACGAGTCATTTAAACATCGTACGACAACTTAGAATATCTTACGGCTCTGTATGCCACATTAGTAACTTTAAAATCGTGTTGGTATAATGTACAACACCTCACAGTTCCTCACAACACCTTAAAGTACCGTACGTAAACTTAAAACTCCAAAATACACCTAAAGAATTCGTCCGAGTCCTTTGAACATCGTACGACAGCTTAGGACATCTTACGACTCTGTATGCACATTAGCACCATGTAAACCACGTTAGTATTACTTAGGACGCTTAAAAACTCCTAAGAACACCTTACAACACCGTACGAAACCTTAAAACTCCATAATAAACCTAATGAATTTCTCACGAGTCATTTAAACATCGTACGACAACTTAGAATATCTTACGGCTCTGAATGCCACATTAGCAACTTTAAAATCGTGTTGGTATAATGTACAACACCTCACAGCTCCTAACAACACCTTAAAGTACCGTACGTAAACTTAAAACTCCAAAATACACCTAATGAATTCGTCCGAGTCCTTTGAACATCGTACGACAGCTTAGGACATCTTACGACTCTGTATGCATATTAGCACCATGTAAAGCACGTTAGTACAACTTAGTACGCATTAAAACTCTTAAGAACACCTCACAACATCGTACAAAACCTTAAAACTCCATAATAAACCTAATGAATTCCTCAGAGTCATTTAAACATCGTACGACAACTTAAAATATCTTACGGCTCTATATGCCACATTAGCAACTTTAAAATCATGTTGGTATAATGTACAACACCTAACAGCTCCTAACAACACCTTAAAGTACCGTACGTAAACTTAAAACTCCATAATACGCCTAATGAATTCGTCCGAGTCCTTTGAACATCGTACGACAGCTTAGGACATCTTACGACTCTGTATGCACATTAGCACCATGTAAACCACGTTAGTATTACTTAGGACGCTTAAAAACTCCTAAGAACACCTTACAACACGGTACGAAACCTTAAAACTCCATTATAAACCTAATGAATTCCTCGGAGTCATTTAAAAATCGTACGACAACTTAGAATATCTTACGGCTCTGTATGCCACATTAGCAACTTTAAAATCGTGTTGGAATAATGTACAACACCTCACAGCTCCTAACAACACCTTAAAGTACCATACGTAAATTTAAAACTCCATAATACACCTAATGAATTCGTCTGAGTCCTTTGAAAATCTTACGACAACTTAGGACATCTTACGACCCTGTATGCATATTAGCACCATGTAAAGCACGTTAGAACAACTTAGGACGCATTAAAACACCTAAGAACACCTTACAACACGGTACGAAACCTTAATACTCCATAATAAACCTAATGAATTTCTCACGAGTCATTTAAACATCGTACGACAACTTAGAATATCTTACGGCTCTGAATGCCACATTAGCAACTTTAAAATCGTGTTGGTATAATGTACAACACCTCACAGCTCCTCACAACACCTTAAAGTACCGTACGTAAACTTAAAACTCCAAAATACACCTAATGAATTCGTCCGAGTCCTTTGAACATCGTACGACAGCTTAGGACATCTTACGACTCTGTATGCATATTAGCACCATGTAAAGCACGTTAGTACAACTTAGTACGCATTAAAACTCTTAAGAACACCTCACAACATCGTACAAAACCTTAAAACTCCATAATAAACCTAATGAATTCCTCAGAGTCATTTAAACATCGTACGACAACTTAAAATATCTTACGGCTCTATATGCCACATTAGCAACTTTAAAATCATGTTGGTATAATGTACAACACCTAACAGCTCCTAACAACACCTTAAAGTACCGTACGTAAACTTAAAACTCCATAATACGCCTAATGAATTCGTCCGAGTCCTTTGAACATCGTACGACAGCTTAGGACATCTTACGACTCTGTATGCACATTAGCACCATGTAAACCACGTTAGTATTACTTAGGACGCTTAAAAACTCCTAAGAACACCTTACAACACGGTACGAAACCTTAAAACTCCATTATAAACCTAATGAATTCCTCGGAGTCATTTAAAAATCGTACGACAACTTAGAATATCTTACGGCTCTGTATGCCACATTAGCAACTTTAAAATCGTGTTGGAATAATGTACAACACCTCACAGCTCCTAACAACACCTTAAAGTACCATACGTAAATTTAAAACTCCATAATACACCTAATGAATTCGTCTGAGTCCTTTGAAAATCTTACGACAACTTAGGACATCTTACGACCCTGTATGCATATTAGCACCATGTAAAGCACGTTAGAACAACTTAGGACGCATTAAAACACCTAAGAACACCTTACAACACGGTACGAAACCTTAATACTCCATAATAAACCTAATGAATTTCTCACGAGTCATTTAAACTTCGTACGACAACTTAGAATATCTTACGGCTCTGTATGCCACATTAGTAACTTTAAAATCGTGTTGGTATAATGTACAACACCTCACAGCTCCTCACAACACCTTAAAGTACCGTACGTAAACTTAAAACTCCAAAATACACCTAATGAATTTGTCCGAGTCCTTTGAACATCGTACGACAGCTTAGGACATCTTACGACTCTGTATGCATATTAGCACCATGTAAAGCACGTTAGTACAACTTAGTACGCATTAAAACTCTTAAGAACACCTCACAACATCGTACAAAACCTTAAAACTCCATAATAAACCTAATGAATTCCTCAGAGTCATTTAAACATCGTACGACAACTTAAAATATCTTACGGCTCTATATGCCACATTAGCAACTTTAAAATCATGTTGGTATAATGTACAACACCTAACAGCTCCTAACAACACCTTAAAGTACCGTACGTAAACTTAAAACTCCATAATACGCCTAATGAATTCGTCCGAGTCCTTTGAACATCGTACGACAGCTTAGGACATCTTACGACTCTGTATGCACATTAGCACCATGTAAACCACGTTAGTATTACTTAGGACGCTTAAAAACTCCTAAGAACACCTTACAACACGGTACGAAACCTTAAAACTCCATTATAAACCTAATGAATTCCTCGGAGTCATTTAAAAATCGTACGACAACTTAGAATATCTTACGGCTCTGTATGCCACATTAGCAACTTTAAAATCGTGTTGGAATAATGTACAACACCTCACAGCTCCTAACAACACCTTAAAGTACCATACGTAAATTTAAAACTCCATAATACACCTAATGAATTCGTCTGAGTCCTTTGAAAATCTTACGACAACTTAGGACATCTTACGACCCTGTATGCATATTAGCACCATGTAAAGCACGTTAGAACAACTTAGGACGCATTAAAACACCTAAGAACACCTTACAACACGGTACGAAACCTTAATACTCCATAATAAACCTAATGAATTTCTCACGAGTCATTTAAACTTCGTACGACAACTTAGAATATCTTACGGCTCTGTATGCCACATTAGTAACTTTAAAATCGTGTTGGTATAATGTACAACACCTCACAGCTCCTCACAACACCTTAAAGTACCGTACGTAAACTTAAAACTCCAAAATACACCTAATGAATTTGTCCGAGTCCTTTGAACATCGTACGACAGCTTAGGACATCTTACGACTCTGTATGCATATTAGCACCATGTAAAGCACGTTAGTACAACTTAGTACGCATTAAAACTCTTAAGAACACCTCACAACATCGTACAAAACCTTAAAACTCCATAATAAACCTAATGAATTCCTCAGAGTCATTTAAACATCGTACGACAACTTAAAATATCTTACGGCTCTATATGCCACATTAGCAACTTTAAAATCATGTTGGTATAATGTACAACACCTAACAGCTCCTAACAACACCTTAAAGTACCGTACGTAAACTTAAAACTCCATAATACGCCTAATGAATTCGTCCGAGTCCTTTGAACATCGTACGACAGCTTAGGACATCTTACGACTCTGTATGCACATTAGCACCATGTAAACCACGTTAGTATTACTTAGGACGCTTAAAAACTCCTAAGAACACCTTACAACACGGTACGAAACCTTAAAACTCCATTATAAACCTAATGAATTCCTCGGAGTCATTTAAAAATCGTACGACAACTTAGAATATCTTACGGCTCTGTATGCCACATTAGCAACTTTAATATCGTGTTGGAATAATGTACAACACCTCACAGCTCCTAACAACACCTTAAAGTACCATACGTAAATTTAAAACTCCATAATACACCTAATGAATTCGTCTGAGTCCTTTGAAAATCTTACGACAACTTAGGACATCTTACGACCCTGTATGCATATTAGCACCATGTAAAGCACGTTAGAACAACTTAGGACGCATTAAAACACCTAAGAACACCTTACAACACGGTACGAAACCTTAATACTCCATAATAAACCTAATGAATTTCTCACGAGTCATTTAAACTTCGTACGACAACTTAGAATATCTTACGGCTCTGTATGCCACATTAGTAACTTTAAAATCGTGTTGGTATAATGTACAACACCTCACAGCTCCTCACAACACCTTAAAGTACCGTACGTAAACTTAAAACTCCAAAATACACCTAATGAATTTGTCCGAGTCCTTTGAACATCGTACGACAGCTTAGGACATCTTACGACTCTGTATGCACATTAGCACCATGTAAACCACGTTAGTATTACTTAGGACGCTTAAAAACTCCTAAGAACACCTTACAACACCGTACGAAACCTTAAAACTCCATAATAAACCTAATGAATTTCTCACGAGTCATTTAAACATCGTACGACAACTTAGAATATCTTACGGCTCTGTATGCCACATTAGCAACTTTAAAATCGTGTTGGTATAATGTACAACACCTCACAGCTCCTAACAACACCTTAAAGTACCGTACGTAAACTTAAAACTCCAAAATACACCTAATGAATTCGTCCGAGTCCTTTGAACATCGTACGACAGCTTAGGACATCTTACGACTCTGTATGCATATTAGCACCATGTAAAGCACGTTAGTACAACTTAGTACGCATTAAAACTCTTAAGAACACCTCACAACATCGTACAAAACCTTAAAACTCCATAATAAACCTAATGAATTCCTCAGAGTCATTTAAACATCGTACGACAACTTAAAATATCTTACGGCTCTATATGCCACATTAGCAACTTTAAAATCATGTTGGTATAATGTACAACACCTAACAGCTCCTAACAACACCTTAAAGTACCGTACGTAAACTTAAAACTCCATAATACGCCTAATGAATTCGTCCGAGTCCTTTGAACATCGTACGACAGCTTAGGACATCTTACGACTCTGTATGCACATTAGCACCATGTAAACCACGTTAGTATTACTTAGGACGCTTAAAAACTCCTAAGAACACCTTACAACACGGTACGAAACCTTAAAACTCCATTATAAACCTAATGAATTCCTCGGAGTCATTAAAAAATCGTACGACAACTTAGAATATCTTACGGCTCTGTATGCCACATTAGCAACTTTAAAATCGTGTTGGAATAATGTACAACACCTCACAGCTCCTAACAACACCTTAAAGTACCATACGTAAATTTAAAACTCCATAATACACCTAATGAATTCGTCCGAGTCCTTTGAACATCGGACGACAACTTAAGACATCTTACGACCCTGTATGCCATATTAAACCCATGAAAAGCACGTAAGTATAACTTAGGACGCTTAAAAACTCCTAAGAACACCTTTCAACATCGTACGAAACCTTAAAACTCCATAATAAACCTAATGAATTCCTCGGAGTCATTTAAAGATTGTACGACAACTTATAATATGTTACGGCTCTGTATGCCACATTAGCAACTTTAAAATCGTGTTGGTATAATGTACAACACCTCACAGATCCTAACAACACCTTAAAGTACCGTACGTAAACTTAAAACTCCAAAATACACCTAATGAATTCGTCTGAGTCCTTTGAAAATGTTACGACAACTTAGGACATCTTACGACCCTGTATGCATATTAGCACCATGTAAAGCACGTTAGAACAACTTAGGACGCATTAAAACACCTAAGAACACCTTACAACACGGTACGAAACCTTAAAACTCCATAATAAACCTAATGAATTTCTCACGAGTCATTTAAACATCGTACGACAACTTAGAATATCTTACGGCTCTGTATGCCACATTAGTAACTTTAAAATCGTGTTGGTATAATGTACAACACCTCACAGCTCCTCACAACACCTTAAAGTACCGTACGTAAACTTAAAACTCCAAAATACACCTAATGAATTCGTCCGAGTCCTTTGAACATCGTACGACAGCTTAGGACATCTTACGACTCTGTATGCACATTAGCACCATGTAAACCACGTTAGTATTACTTAGGACGCTTAAAAACTCCTAAGAACACCTTACAACACCGTACGAAACCTTAAAACTCCATAATAAACCTAATGAATTTCTCACGAGTCATTTAAACATCGTACGACAACTTAGAATATCTTACGGCTCTGTATGCCACATTAGCAACTTTAAAATCGTGTTGGTATAATGTACAACACCTCACAGCTCCTAACAACACCTTAAAGTACCGTACGTAAACTTAAAACTCCAAAATACACCTAATGAATTCGTCCGAGTCCTTTGAACATCGTACGACAGCTTAGGACATCTTACGACTCTGTATGCATATTAGCACCATGTAAAGCACGTTAGTACAACTTAGTACGCATTAAAACTCTTAAGAACACCTCACAACATCGTACAAAACCTTAAAACTCCATAATAAACCTAATGAATTCCTCAGAGTCATTTAAACATCGTACGACAACTTAAAATATCTTACGGCTCTATATGCCACATTAGCAACTTTAAAATCATGTTGGTATAATGTACAACACCTAACAGCTCCTAACAACACCTTAAAGTACCGTACGTAAACTTAAAACTCCATAATACGCCTAATGAATTCGTCCGAGTCCTTTGAACATCGTACGACAGCTTAGGACATCTTACGACTCTGTATGCACATTAGCACCATGTAAACCACGTTAGTATTACTTAGGACGCTTAAAAACTCCTAAGAACACCTTACAACACGGTACGAAACCTTAAAACTCCATTATAAACCTAATGAATTCCTCGGAGTCATTAAAAAATCGTACGACAACTTAGAATATCTTACGGCTCTGTATGCCACATTAGCAACTTTAAAATCGTGTTGGAATAATGTACAACACCTCACAGCTCCTAACAACACCTTAAAGTACCATACGTAAATTTAAAACTCCATAATACACCTAATGAATTCGTCCGAGTCCTTTGAACATCGGACGACAACTTAAGACATCTTACGACCCTGTATGCCATATTAAACCCATGAAAAGCACGTTAGTATAACTTAGGACGCTTAAAAACTCCTAAGAACACCTTTCAACATCGTACGAAACCTTAAAACTCCATAATAAACCTAATGAATTCCTCGGAGTCATTTAAAGATTGTACGACAACTTATAATATGTTACGGCTCTGTATGCCACATTAGCAACTTTAAAATCGTGTTGGTATAATGTACAACACCTCACAGATCCTAACAACACCTTAAAGTACCGTACGTAAACTTAAAACTCCAAAATACACCTAATGAATTCGTCTGAGTCCTTTGAAAATCTTACGACAACTTAGGACATCTTACGACCCTGTATGCATATTAGCACCATGTAAAGCACGTTAGAACAACTTAGGACGCATTAAAACACCTAAGAACACCTTACAACACGGTACGAAACCTTAAAACTCCATAATAAACCTAATGAATTTCTCACGAGTCATTTAAACATCGTACGACAACTTAGAATATCTTACGGCTCTGTATGCCACATTAGTAACTTTAAAATCGTGTTGGTATAATGTACAACACCTCACAGCTCCTCACAACACCTTAAAGTACCGTACGTAAACTTAAAACTCCAAAATACACCTAATGAATTCGTCCGAGTCCTTTGAACATCGTACGACAGCTTAGGACATCTTACGACTCTGTATGCACATTAGCACCATGTAAACCACGTTAGTATTACTTAGGACGCTTAAAAACTCCTAAGAACACCTTACAACACCGTACGAAACCTTAAAACTCCATAATAAACCTAATGAATTTCTCACGAGTCATTTAAACATCGTACGACAACTTAGAATATCTTACGGCTCTGTATGCCACATTAGCAACTTTAAAATCGTGTTGGTATAATGTACAACACCTCACAGCTCCTAACAACACCTTAAAGTACCGTACGTAAACTTAAAACTCCAAAATACACCTAATGAATTCGTCCGAGTCCTTTGAACATCGTACGACAGCTTAGGACATCTTACGACTCTGTATGCATATTAGCACCATGTAAAGCACGTTAGTACAACTTAGTACGCATTAAAACTCTTAAGAACACCTCACAACATCGTACAAAACCTTAAAACTCCATAATAAATCTAATGAATTCCTCAGAGTCATTTAAACATCGTACGACAACTTAAAATATCTTACGGCTCTATATGCCACATTAGCAACTTTAAAATCATGTTGGTATAATGTACAACACCTAACAGCTCCTAACAACACCTTAAAGTACCGTACGTAAACTTAAAACTCCATAATACGCCTAATGAATTCGTCCGAGTCCTTTGAACATCGTACGACAGCTTAGGACATCTTACGACTCTGTATGCACATTAGCACCATGTAAACCACGTTAGTATTACTTAGGACGCTTAAAAACTCCTAAGAACACCTTACAACACGGTACGAAACCTTAAAACTCCATTATAAACCTAATGAATTCCTCGGAGTCATTTAAAAATCGTACGACAACTTAGAATATCTTACGGCTCTGTATGCCACATTAGCAACTTTAAAATCGTGTTGGAATAATGTACAACACCTCACAGCTCCTAACAACACCTTAAAGTACCATACGTAAATTTAAAACTCCATAATACACCTAATGAATTCGTCCGAGTCCTTTGAACATCGGACGACAACTTAAGACATCTTACGACCCTGTATGCCATATTAAACCCTTGAAAAGCACGTTAGTATAACTTAGGACGCTTAAAAACTCCTAAGAACACCTTTCAACATCGTACGAAACCTTAAAACTCCATAATAAACCTAATGAATTCCTCGGAGTCATTTAAAGATCGTACGACAACTTATAATATCTTACGGCTCTGTATGCCACATTAGTAACTTTAAAATCGTGTTGGTATAATGTATAACACCTCATAGCTCCTAACAACATCGTAAAGTACCGTACGTAAACTTAAAACTCCAAAATACACCTAATGAATTCGTCTGAGTCCTTTGAACATCGTACGAAAACTTAGGACATCTTACGACTCTGTATGCATATTAGCACCATGTAAAGCACGTTAGTACAACTTTGGACGCATTAAAACTCCTAAGCACACCTTACAACACCGTACAAAACCTTAAAACTCCATAATAAACCGAATGATTTCCTCGGAGTCATTTAAACATCGTACAACAACTTAGAGTATCTTACGGCTCTGTATGCCACATTAGCAACTTTAAAATCGTGTTGGTATAATGTACAACACCTCACAGCTCCTAACAACACCTTAACGTACCGTACGTAAGCTTAAAACTCCATAATACACCTAATGAATTCGTCCGCGTCCTTTGAATATCGTACGACAACTTAAGACATCTTACGACTCTGTATGCACATTAGCACCATGTAAACCACGTTAGTATTACTTAGGACGCATAAAAACTCCTAAGAACACCTTACAACACCGTACGAAACCTTAAAACTCCATAATAAACCTAATGAATTCCTCAGAGTCATTTAAACATCGTACGACAACTTAAAATATCTTACGGCTCTATATGCCACATTAGCAACTTTAAAATCATGTTGGTATAATGTACAACACCTAACAGCTCCTAACAACACCTTAAAGTACCGTACGTAAACTTAAAAACTCCATAATACGCCTAATGAATTCGTCCGAGTCCTTGGAACATCGGACGACAACTTAAGACATCTTACGACCCTGTATGCCATATTAAACCCTTGAAAAGCACGTTAGTATAACTTAGGACGCTTAAAAACTCCTAAGAACACCTTACAACATCGTACGAAACCTTAAAACTCCATAATAAACCTAATGAATTCCTCGGAGTCATTTAAAGATTGTACGACAACTTATAATATGTTACGGCTCTGTATGCCACATTAGCAACTTTAAAATCGTGTTGGTATATTTTACAACACCTCACAGATCCTAACAACACCTTAAAGTACCGTACGTAAACTTAAAACTCCAAAATACACCTAATGAATTCGTCTGAGTCCTTTGAAAATCTTACGACAACTTAGGACATCTTACGACCCTGTATGCATATTAGCACCATGTAAAGCACGTTAGTACAACTTAGGACGCATTAAAACACCTAAGAACACCTTACAACACGGTACGAAACCTTAAAACTCCATAATAAACCTAATGAATTTCTCACGAGTCATTTAAACATCGTACGACAACTTAGAATATCTTTCGGCTCTGTATGCCACATTAGTAACTTTAAAATCGTGTTGGTATAATGTACAACACCTCACAGCTCCTCACAACACCTTAAAGTACCGTACGTAAACTTAAAACTATACACCTAATGAATTCGTCCGAGTTCTTTGAACATCGTACGACAACTTAAGACAACTTACGACCCTGTATGCCATATTAAACCCTTAAAAAGCACGTTAGTATAAATTAGGACGCTTAAAAACTCCTAAGAACACCTTACAACATCGTACGAAACCTTAAAAACTCCATAATAAACCTAATGAATTCTTCGGAGTCATTTAAAGATCGTACGACAACTTTGATTATCTTACGGCTCTGTATGCCACATTAGCAACTTTAAAATCGTGTTGGTCCAATGTACAACACCTCACAGCTCCTAACAACACCTTAAAGTACAGTACGTAAACTTAAAACTCCAAAATACACCTAATGAATTCGTCCCAGTCCTTTGAACATCGTACGACAACTTAGGACATCTTACGACTCTGTATGCACATTAGCACCATGTAAACCACGTTAGTATTACTTAGGACGCTTAAAAACTCCTAAGAACACCTTACAACACCGTACGAAACCTTAAAACTCCATAATAAACCTAATGAATTTCTCACGAGTCATTTAAACATCGTACGACAACTTAGAATATCTTACGGCTCTGTATGCCACATTAGCAACTTTAAAATCGTGTTGGTATAATGTACAACACCTCACAGCTCCTAACAACACCTTAAAGTACCGTACGTAAACTTAAAACTCCAAAATACAGCTAATGAATTCGTCCGAGTCCTTTGAACATCGTACGACAGCTTAGGACATCTTACGACTCTGTATGCATATTAGCACCATGTAAAGCACGTTAGTACAACTTAGTACGCATTAAAACTCCTAAGAACACCTCACAACATCGTACAAAACCTTAAAACTCCATAATAAACCTAATGAATTCCTCAGAGTCATTTAAACATCGTACGACAACTTAAAATATCTTACGGCTCTATATGCCACATTAGCAACTTTAAAATCATGTTGGTATAATGTACAACACCTAACAGCTCCTAACAACACCTTAAAGTACCGTACGTAAACTTAAAACTCCATAATACGCCTAATGAATTCGTCCGAGTCCTTTGAACATCGTACGACAGCTTAGGACATCTTACGGCTCTGTATGCACATTAGCACCATGTAAACCACGTTAGTATTACTTAGGACGCTTAAAAACTCCTAAGAACACCTTACAACACGGTACGAAACCTTAAAACTCCATAATAAACCTAATGAATTCCTCGGAGTCATTTAAAAATCGTACGACAACTTAGAATATCTTACGGCTCTGTATGCCACATTAGCAACTTTAAAATCGTGTTGGAATAATGTACAACACCTCACAGCTCCTAACAACACCTTAAAGTACCATACGTAAACTTAAAACTCCCTAATACACCTAATGAATTCGTCCGAGTCCTTTGAACATCGGACGACAACTTAAGACATCTTACGACCCTGTATGCCATATTAAACCCTTGAAAAGCACGTTAGTATAACTTAGGACGCTTAAAAACTCTTAAGAACACCTTACAACATCGTACGAAACCTTAAAACTCCATAATAAACCTAATGAATTCCTCGGAGTCATTTAAAGATTGTACGACAACTTATAATATGTTACGGCTCTGTATGCCACATTAGCAACTTTAAAATCGTGTTGGTATAATGTACAACACCTCACAGATCCTAACAACACCTTAAAGTACCGTACGTAAACTTAAAACTCCAAAATACACCTAATGAATTCGTCTGAGTCCTTTGAAAATCTTACGACAACTTAGGACATCTTATGACCCTGTATGCATATTAGCACCATGTAAAGCACGTTAGTACAACTTAGGACGCATTAAAACACCTAAGAACACCTTACAACTCGGTACGAAACCTTAAAACTCCATAATAAACCTAATGAATTTCTCACGAGTCATTTAAACATCGTACGACAACTTAGAATATCTTACGGCTCTGTATGCCACATTAGTAACTTTAAAATCGTGTTGGTATAATGTACAACACCTCACAGCTCCTCACAACACCTTAAACTACCGTACGTAAACTTAAAACTCCATAATACACCTAATGAATTCGTCCGAGTCCTTTGAACATCGTACGACAACTTAAGACAACTTACGACCCTGTATGCCATATTAAACCCTTGAAAAGCACGTTAGTATAAATTAGGACGCTTAAAAACTCCTAAGAACAC
The DNA here is from genome assembly GCA_030867185.1 of Tagetes erecta. Classification (NCBI taxonomy): domain Eukaryota; kingdom Viridiplantae; phylum Streptophyta; class Magnoliopsida; order Asterales; family Asteraceae; genus Tagetes; species Tagetes erecta. Next base: position 13,217,441 of record CM061497.1, read on the forward strand.
CTTACAACATCGTACGAAACCTTCAAACTCCATAATAAACCTAATGAATTCCTCGGAGTCATTTAAAGATCGTACGACAACCTAGATTATCTTACGGCTCTGTATGCCACATTAGCAACTTTAAAATCGTGTTGGTCCAATGTACAACACCTCACAGCTCCTAACAACACCTTAAAGTACCGTACGTAAACTTAAAACTCCAAAATACACCTAATGAATTCGTCCGAGTCCTTTGAACATCGTACGACAACTTAGGACATCTTACGACTCTGTATGCACATTAGCACCATGTAAACCATGTTAATATATGTTAGTAACTTTCAGAATAGTTAGTAATAATGGGCGATTTTGGGCGATATGGGCGATCTTGATCTTGATTCTTGTTCTTGATCTTGATCTTGATTATTGTTACGAATCGGTTATAGTTTATTGATTCTTGGTTCTTGTTCTTGATTCTTGTTTGTTTTTCTTTGTTAGTTAGGGTTTGATTACAAATCCTAGCCGTCTCTTTGGTTATTAGTTTTGTACGACTAGGGTTTTCAAGGCTGTGTATCAATCCTGTGATTATACAATCTTGATTGTGTAGTACGAGTATTGATAGCGGATCTTGACGCTCTTAGTTTGTTACGGTTCTTGTTTGATATACGATTTACATAACTTGTTTCCTGATTGCTTAATAGGTCTGTAATCATTCGCGGCTATAATCTATAGTTCAGCTAGAGTGGTACGAATCCTGTTAACCTTTTAAGGGGCTGGTTATCTTGTAATTCGTTTCTGTTACGTGCATGGCGACTTCGAATCTGATTAGTAAAGTCACCAATATTGATGGCAAACCAATTCGCAGGAGTATCCTGAAAACAACGTCTACTGTGACTGGTAATATGGGGGAGGCTACACCAAACCCTAATTCGAGTCAAGAAGGTATGGATCCTATGAATTATGCGAGTAAACTGAAGGAAGGTGGAAAGAGTGGAAAGGTAAATTTCAGACGCCTTGAATCTGATAGTCGGGTGGACGAGGCTGATGTTGTGTTACCACGTGAAGCAGTCATAACCATGAAGCATAGATTTGCTAACACGTTGGTAGGTTATTTTCTTGGTAATAGACTCGCATCCCAATTGTTGAATACTATGTTAAAAATGCATGGGGAAAGTTTGGTCTACAGAAGATTATGATGAATTCTAATGGGTTTTTTTTCTTCAAGTTTGAGAATTGTGAAGGGATGCAAAGTGTGTTAGAGGGTGGTCCATGGATTATTAGGAATATGCCTATCGTCCTTAATATGTGGACACCATCTACTAGCTTGAAGAAAGAAGATATAAAGAAGATACCGGTTTGGGTTAAAATCCATGATGTGCCATTAGCAGCTTATTCGGAAGATGGTCTTAGTTTGCTTGCGTCTAAGATTGGTAACCCTAAGTGTTTGGATACATATACAACGAGTATGTGTTTGGATGGGTGGGGAAGAAGTAGTTATGCTAGAGCTATGATTGAATTGGATGCTAGGAATGGTTTAAAGGATAAAATTACAATGGCAATACCAAATTTGGAGGATGATAGATTTGTAAAGGAGGTTATGGAGATTGAGTATGAATGGACCCCTCCTAGATGTGATGTGTGTATGGTGTTCGGTCATGATGATAATTCTTGCCCTCTAAAACCTAAGGTGGTGGAAGAGGACAAGAATAAGCTGGATGAGGATGGGTTTCAAAAGGCAAAGACAGCAAAATCGGGTAAAAATTCTGGGTTTCAAGTAGGTAAACAAAAGCAGAAGTTTGAATATCGTCCAGTGCAGAAAGATAGTAGAAAAGGGGGTGGGGGTGGTCAGCCTTCTGTGACATCGAATAGGTTTGAGGTGTTCAACCTTGACCCGGGTCCATCGGAAAGAAACAGTGGTGAGGGTGTGAATAATGTGGAGGAATTGGGAGCAGATACGCATGAGAGGGGTACGGTTCTGACGGAAAATATTAATCGCATGGCTGGTTCTGAGGGGGCAAGCACTCCCGGTAAGGATGGTTTAAATGATTAGCATAGCTGCATGGAATATAAGGGGTTTGAATCATCCCCTGAAACAAAATGAGGTGAGGAAGGTGATCCAGGAAAACAATATTCAGGTATGTGCAGTGTTGGAATCGCATGTTAGTGTTGATAATTTATCTCAGATTTGCAAGAAAGTTTTTCGTAGTTGGGATTGGAGTTCGAATGGAGGGTTATGTGATAAGGGTACACGTATTATTTTAGGCTGGAACCCAAGTGTTGTGGACACTATGGTTATTTTTCAGACTAGTCAGGTGGTACATACTCAGGTTATTTTCAAGGACGATGGTCATTCTTTTTTCTGTTCGTTTATTTATGCAAATAATGGCTATTGTGCTCGTAGGGAGTTATGGGATCAACTCAATCAGCATAAGAACTTTATAGGTTCTATGCCTTGGGTGATTATGGGGGACTTTAATGTTGCGTTACACAGTGAAGATTGTGCCATGGGTATGTCTAGGGTTGATTTGGGAGTAAAGGAGTTCCGGGAGTGTGTGAATAATATTGAAGTTCTTGATATCAATAGCTCGGGGATGCAATATACGTGGACTCAGAAACCAAAGCGTGGCATTGGGGTTTTAAAGAAGATTGATAGAGTGATGGGTAACCTTAAGTTTGTTGATCTTTTTCCTTATGCTAATGCTTTATTTCATCCATACAGAATTTCAGATCATGCGCCATGTATCCTCAGATTTGAGAAACCTAAGAAGACGAAAGCAAGGTCGTTTAAGTTTGCTAACTTTCTGGTGTTTAAAAAGGATTTTAAAAAGGTGGTTACTCAAGAATGGACAAAGGTAGTTGCGGGTAATGAGATGTTTAAAGTAGTGAAGAAGCTCAAGTTGCTGAAATCTCCTTTGAGGAAACTATTGTATGCGCAAGGGAACCTTCATAATAGGGCTGATCTGTTGCGCAAGGAACTGGATGAAATTCAGATTAAGGTGGATAGGGATCCAAATGATTGTGGTTTAAGGGATAAAGAGCGGGTTTGTGCTTTGGAATATGAGAAAGTTGCTTTTGATCTAGAGCTTTTTCTTAAACAAAAAGCTAAAGTTGAGTGGCTTAAAGCGGGGGATTCAAATACTGCTTTTTTCCACAAAATGATCAAAAGGAATAATCACAAGAAACTGGTGGATCGCATTATTGATAGTGATGGGAATGTGCATGAGGGGGATGGGGTTGCTTCAGTTTTTGAGAATCATTACTCGAAATTCTTAGGGACTGAAAGTGATACCATTAGTTTTGATTTAGAGTCCCTGGACTTTAAGAAACTTTCGAGGGCTGATTCGGTTGCAATGATTAGAAGAGTTACTGATGAGGAGGTTAAAATGGCAATGTTTGATATTGGTGAGAATAAGTCTCCGGGGCCTGATGGTTTCTCGTCGGCTTTTTTCATTCATAGTTGGGATGTGGTGGGTAAAGATGTATGTAGAGCTGTCCAAGACTTTTTTGCGCATTCCAGGCTACTTAAGGAGGTAAACCACACTGTTATTCATTTGATTCCGAAGGTCCAATCTCCGGAAAGAGTCAATGATTATAGACCTATCTCTTGTTGCAATGTGATTTATAAGTGCATTAGCAAAATTATTTCGAACAGAATTAGGGATGCTTTGGATGGGCTGGTTAACGTTAACCAATCAGCGTTTGTGCCAGGGAGAAGAATATCTGACAATATTCTGATCACTCAAGAAATAATGCATAACTACCATCGGAATAAGGGGCCTCCTAGGTGTGCGGTTAAAGTTGATATCCAAAAAGCGTATGATACGGTTAGTTGGAGGTTTCTGGGAGAGATTCTTTTGAAGTTTGGTTTTCATAAACGTATGGTTGATTGGATTATGGAATGTGTTACTACGGTCGCGTATTCTGTTTGTGTTAATGGAGATCTTTGTGGCTACTTCAAAGGGAGAAGAGGATTGCGACAAGGGGACCCAATATCTCCATATTTATTTACACTTGTCATGGAGGTTTTGACTCTTATTATGCAGCGCAACACTGGGGTTGGGAGTGGTTTCAAATACCATAATCTATGTGCGTCGCAAAGGATAGTTAATATTTGTTTTGCTGACGATTTGTTTTTGTTTGCTAGAGGTGAAGTCAAGTCCTGTATGATTATAATGAAAGGGTTGGAGGAGTTTAGATTGACTTCTGGGTTAGCGGCTAGTATTGACAAGAGCACTGTTTTTTTCTGTCAGGTTAACCAGGCATCGAAACGTGCTATCATGGATGTTATGCCTTTTGAGGAAGGAAAACTTCCAGTTAGATATCTTGGGGTGCCTCTTATTTCATCTAATTTGATTGCTGCTAATTGTAAAGCTTTACTTGAAAAAGTTGATAGGAGGATCGATGATTGGATGAATAAAGCTTTATCTTTTGCGGGAAGGCTGCAGTTGATAGTGTCTGTTATTTCTTCCATGTTTACGTATTGGGCATCGGTTCTCATGCTGCCTGCTAGTACTGTGAAGGAATTGGAACGGAAAATGAAAGGATTTCTTTGGCAGAAAGATGAAAAAGATCGAGCAAAATCGAAGGTTGCATGGAGGGGTAGTCTGTCTCCCAAAAAAAGAAGGTGGCCTGGGTATTCGAAAGATTTCAGATGTAAACCGATCTCTAATGGCTTATCATATTTGGAGTATTGCTATTCGTAGGAAATCTTTATGGGTGGAATGGATTTATGATCACAAATTGAAAGGCAGAAGTTTTTGGGAGGTGGAACCTAGAGCAAGTATGAGTTGGGGGTGGAGGAAGATTCTCCAGATTAGAGAATTGGTTCGGCCTTATATACATCAGAAAATTGGAGATGGTAAGAATACGTTTATTTGGAGTGACAACTGGTGTGAGTATAGCCCTCTTAGTACTTTCATCACTAAGAGGGATATTTATGGGGCAGGGTTCTCAACCTCGGATAAGGTTGCTGATTTGGTGAACGAGGTTGGTAGTTGGAGGTGGCCGCAAGCATGGTATGACCTTTTTCCTGTTCTTATTAATATTCATGTTCCATTAATATGCAATAGCAGGAGAGATGTAAGTATATGGCAGGATGATATGGGAGTAGAGCGAAAGTTTTCTGTACATACTGTATGGGAAACTATTCGGTACCGAAGTATGGAGGTTGATTGGTTTAATATTGTCTGGTTTACTTATTGCATTCCAAGACATGCGTTTCATGTATGGTTGGTATGTCGTAAGAAACTAAACACACAGGATAAAATGAGGAAATGGGATATGAATATGAGATGTTGTCCGTTATGTGTGAAGGATATGGATTCGCATGAACATCTGTTTTTTGAGTGTGAATATGCGAGACAGGTTTGGGGAAATGTTCGAAGTTACACGAGTCTGGGGCATATTGAAGGAGTTTGGGAGAGTATTGTGGGTTTTCTAAACACAAGAGGCAATTGGAAGTCGACTGAAAGTATTATAGATAGGCTTGTGGTTGGAGCTACTGCGTACTACGTCTGGCAGGAAAGGAATGCTAGAATATTTACTGATATTAAGAGAAGACCTACGCAGATTACAAAGATAATATTGGATACTGTTCGACTGAAATTGGTATCAATGAGAGAGGGACATGTGATCAGTAATTGGAAGACTCGCAAGAGATGGGATCTGGAGCGGATAGTTTTTACATGAGGCTTGATGGGTGTCGCATTGTCTAGATTATAGTCTAGTTTGGTTTTTAATTTTGGTTAGGTTTCCATTATTATGTTCTTAAGTGGTAGCCTGTGTTCACAATCTTAGGGCATGTCCTTTGATTGAACTAATGGGTACATTTTGTCCCATTACTTGTTTCTTCTTGATTCATATTTATACAATCACCGGGGTAAACCCTTTACCCAAAAAAAAAAAAAAAAAAAAACCATGTTAATATTACTTAGGACGCTTAATAACTCCTAAGAACACCTTATAACACCGTACGAAACCTTAAAACTCGATAATAAACCTAATGAATTCCTCAGAGTCATTTAAACATCGTACGACAACTTAGAATATCTTACGGCTCTGTATGGCACATTAGCAACTTTAAAATCATGTTGGTATAATGTACAACACCTAACAACTCCTAAGAACACCTTAAAGTACCGTACGTAAACTTAAAACTCCATAATACGCCTAATGAATTCGTCCGAGTCCTTTGAACATCGTACGACAACTTAGGACATCTTACGACTCTGTATGCATATTAGCACCATGTAAAGCACATTAGTACAACTTAGTACGCCTAAAAACTCCTAAGAACACCTTACAACACTGTACGAAACCTTAAAACTCCATAATAAACCTAATGAATTCTTCATAGTCATTTAAACATCTTACGGCAACTTAAAATATCTTACGGCTCTGTAAGCCACATTAGCAACTTTAAAATCTTGGTAGCTTATTCTGATGTTGGTTTGAGTCTTTTGGTTTCGCAAATTGGGACTCCAAAGTTGTTGGATTCATTCACAAGCTCTATGTGTGCAAACACGTGGGGTAGAAGTAGCTTTGCAAGAGCTTTGGTTGAGATCTCAGCGGATGCGGGGTTTAAAGAAGAGATATCTGTTGCTATTCCAGAATTAGAGGGGGATGGGTTTGGAGCAGCACATGTGATGGTTGAGTATGAGTGGAAGCCTCCAAGATGTGGTCATTGTTGTGTTTTTGGCCATAATGATGCTGATTGTACTAATACGAATAAGCATGAGCAGACCACAAATGCTAGAGAGGATGATAAAGGGTTTAAGGAAGTAAAGGGTAAGAAAGCTGCAAAAAGATTTGGGGTTGCTTTAAAAAAGCCCCAATTCGAGTACCGTCCAGTTAACAAAAAAGGGAAGGAAGTGCAACATGTTACAAAGCAAGTGACAAAGATTGATACTATGGAGACTAAAAGTGGTTCAAATATGGGTAAATCTGATCTAACTACATCAAACCCTTTTGAGGCGTTATCTGTGGAGAAAATAGATGAAATTGAGACAGACAAGGTGAAAGGGAACATGGATAAGGAAAGATCTAGGTTTGACTCGGATTCGGAAGTGGATGAGGTTTTAGATATGGATAATGGGATGGCAAGGTATATGATGAGCATGGCAATGGCGCTAGAATCTCCATCGGGTTCTAAGAGGGCAGGTACTCCTTCTACATCGGGTGTTAATGGTTTGTCTGATATTCTGGATTACTAGGGAGTTGATCTGCTGGCAATATTGGTTGAGGTTTCTTTGGGGTGGAATCTACACTTTTGATGATGGCGACTGATGAAATGGTTTTTTATTTAATTTTGTTTATGTCATCAATTTGTGGTAGGCTAGATTGTTTGGTTTGTCTTGGTGTTGTTATGTGGGTTTTTTTGTTTTTATGTTCACATATGTGGGGCCTGTCCCATATATGAACTAGTGTGGAACGCTTCCTCACTACTTGTACTTCATTGACGGTTGTCTTTATAATAGAATCACCGGGGTAACCCTTTACCCAAAAAAAAAATCTTGTTTGTATAATGTACAACACCTCACAACTCCTAAGAACACCTTAAAGTACCGTACGTAAACTTAAAACTCCATAATACCCCTAATGAATTCGTCCGAGTCATTTGAACATCGTACGACAACTTAGGACATCTTACGACTCTGTATGCACATTAGCACCATGTAAACCACGTTAGTATTACTTAGAACGCTTAAAAACTCCTAAGAACACCTTAAAACAGCGTACGAAACCTTAAAACTCCATAATAAAGCTAATGAATTTCTCACGAGTCATTTAAACATCGTACGACAACTTAGAATATCTTACGGCTCTGTATGCCAAATTAGCAGCTTTAAAATCGTGTTGGTATAATGTACAACACCTCACAGCTCCTAACAACACCTTAAAGTACCGTACGTAAACTTAAAACTCCATAATACCCCTAATGAATTCGTCCGAGTCTTTTGAACATCGTACGACAACTTAGGACATCTTACGACTCTATATGCACATTAGCACCATTAAACCATGTTAGTATTACTTAGGACGCTTAATAACTCCTAAGAAAACCTTACAACACCGTACGAAACCTTAAAACTCCATAATAAACCTAATGAATTTCTCAAGAGTCATTTAAACATCGTATGACAACTTAGAATATATCTTACGGCTCTGTATGCCACATTAGCAACTTTGAAATCGTGTTGGTATAATGTACAACACCTCACAGCTCCTAACAACACCTTAAAGTACCGTACGTAAACTTAAAACTCCAAAATACATCTAATGAATTCGTCTGAGTCCTTTGAACATCGTACGACAACTTAGGACATCTTACGACTCTGTATGGATATTAGCACCATGTAAAGCACGTTAGTACAACTTAGGACGTATTAAAACTCCAAAGAACACCTTACAACACCGTACGAAACCTTAAAACTCCATAATAAACCTAATGAATTCCTCAGAGTCATTTAAACATCGTACGACAACTTAAAATATCTTACGGCTCTGTATGCCACATTAGCAACTTTAAAATCTTGTTTGTATAATGTACAACACCTCACAACTCCTAAGAACACCTTAAAGTACCGTACGTAAACTTAAAACTCCATAATACCCCCAATGAATTCGTCCGAGTCCTTTGAACATCGTACGACAACTTAGGACATCTTACGACTCTGTATGCACATTAGCACCATGTAAACCACGTTAGTATTACTTAGGACGCTTAAAAACTCCGAAGAACACCTTACAACACCGTACGAAACCTTAAAACTCCATAATAAACCTAATGAATTTCTCACGAGTCATTTAAAATCGTACGACAACTTAGAATATCTTACGGCTCAGTATGCCACATTAGCAGCTTTAAAATCGTGTTGGTATAATGAACAACACCTCACAGCTCCTAACAGCACCTTAAAGTACCGTACGTAAACTTAAAACTCCATAATACCCCAAATGAATTCGTCCGAGTCCTTTGAACATCGTACGACAACTTAGGAGATCTTACGACTCTGTATGCACATTAGCATCATGTAAACCACGTTAGTATTACTTAGGACGCTTAAAAACTCCTAAGAACACCTTACAACACCGTACGAAACCTTAAAACTCCATAATAAACCTAATGAATTTCTCACGAGTCATTTAAACATCGTACGACAACTTAGAATATCTTACGGCTCTGTATGCCACATTAGCAGCTTTAAAATCGTGTTGGTATAATGTACAACACCTCACAGCTCTTAACAACACCTTAAAGTACCGTACGTAAACTTAAAACTTCATAATACCCCTAATGAATTCGTCCGAGTTCTTTGAACATCGTACGACAACTTAGGACATCTTACCACTCTGTATGCACATTAGCAACATGTAAACCATGTTAGTATTACTTAGGACGCTTAAAAACTCCTAAGAACACCTTACAACACCGTACGAAACCTTAAAACTCCATAATAAACCTAATGAATTTCTCTCGAGTCATTTAAACATCGTACGACAACTTAGAATATCTTACGGCTCTGTATGCCACATTAGCAACTTTAAAATCGTGTTGGTATAATGTACAACACCTCACAGCTCCTAACAACACCTTAAAGTACCGTACGTAAACTTAAAACTCCAAAATACATCTAATGAATTCGTCTGAGTCCTTTGAACATCGTACGACAACTTAGGACATCTTACGACTCTGTATGGATATTAGCACCATGTAAAGCACGTTAGTACAACTTAGGACGCATTAAAACTCCTAAGAACACCTTACAACACCGTACGAACCCTTAAAACTCCATAATAAACCTAATGAATTCCTCAGAGTCATTTAAACATCGTACGGCAACTTAAAATATCTTACGGCTCTGTATGCCACATTAGCAACTGTTAAATCATGTTGGTATAATGTACAACACCTCACAGCTCCTAACAACACCTTAAAGTACCGTACGTAAACTTAAAACTCCATAATACCCCAAATGAATTCGTCCGAGTCCTTTGAACATCGTACGACAACTTAGGAGATCTTACGACTCTGTATGCACATTAGCATCATGTAAACCACGTTAGTATTACTAAGGACGCTTAAAAACTCCTAAGAACACCTTACAACACCGTACGAAACCTTAAAACTCCATAATAAACCTAATGAATTCCTCAGAGTCATTTAAACATCGTACGACAACTTAAAATATCTTACGGCTCTGTAAGCCACATTAGCAACTTTAAAATCTTGTTTGTATAATGTACAACACCTCACAACTCCTAAGAACACCTTAAAGTACCGTACGTAAACTTAAAACTCCATAATACCCCAAATGAATTCGTCCGAGTCCTTTGAACATCGTACGACAACTTAGGAGATCTTACGACTCTGTATGCACATTAGCACCATGTAAATCACGTTAGTATTTCTTAGGATGCTTAAAAACTCCTAAGAACACCTTACAACACCGTACGAAACCTTAAAACTCCATAATAAACCTAATGAATTTCTCACGAGTCATTTAAAATCGTACGACAACTTAGAATATCTTACGGCTCTGTATGCCACATTAGCAGCTTTAAAATCGTGTTGGTATAATGTACAAAACCTCACAGCTCCTAACAACACCTTAAAGTACCGTACGTAAACTTAAAACTCCATAATACCCCAAATGAATTCGTCCGAGTCCTTTGAACATCGTACGACAACTTAGGAGATCTTACGACTCTGTATGCACATTAGCACCATGTAAACCACGTTAGTATTACTTAGGACGCTTAAAAACTCCTAAGAACACCTTACAACACCGTACGAAACCTTAAAACTCCATAATAAACCTAATGAATTTCTCACTAGTCATTTAAACATCGTACGACAACTTAGAATATCTTACGGCTCTGTATGCCACATTAGCAGCTTTAAAATCGTGTTGGTATAATGTACAACACCTCACAGCTCCTAACGACACCTTAAAGTACCGTACGTAAACTTAAAACTTCATAATACCCCTAATGAATTCGTCCGAGTTCTTTGAACATCGTACGACAACTTAGGACATCTTACCACTCTGTATGCACATTAGCAACATGTAAACCATGTTAGTATTACTTAGGACGCTTAAAAACTCCTAAGAACACCTTACAACACCGTACGAAACCTTAAAACTCCATAATAAACCTAATGAATTTCTCACGAGTCATTTAAACATCGTACGACAACTTAGAATATCTTACGGCTCTGTATGCCACATTAGCTACTTTAAAATCGTGTTGGTATAATGTACAACACCTCACAGCTCCTAACAACACCTTAAAGTACCGTACGTAAACTTAAAACTCCAAAATACATCTAATGAATTCGTCTGAGTCCTTTGAACATCGTACGACAACTTAGGACATCTTACGACTCTGTATGGATATTAGCACCATGTAAAGCACGTTAGTACAAACTTTACTTTTTGTGAACATGCCTTTGGATAGATTCAGGTTCCATCATAAGTGTGAAGAGGTTCGTATTATTAACTTATGCTTTGCAGATGATCTATTTATTTTCTCGAGGGGTGATGCGAGTTCTGCTGCTTGTATTCTGGAGGTGCTGCAGAAGTTTGCAGATTTTTCTGGCTTGTTTCCTAATAATCATAAGAGTACCGTGTTCTTTTGCCATGTCCCTCCTCATGTCAAGAATGGTATACTAAATGTCCTTCCTTTTGAGGAAGGGAAGCTGCCGGTGAAGTATCTTGGGGTGCCTTTGATCTCGTCTAGACTAACCAGTCAAAATTGCATCGAGTTATTGGACAGGATGGATGGTCGTATATCATCTTGGAACAACAAGTTTTTGTCTTATGCAGGGAGGCTTCAGCTCGTTCGGTCCGTTTTATCTTCTATGCACATTTTTTGGGCTGCAGCATTTATTTTGCCTTCTTATATAGCTAAGGAGATAGAATCCAAATTAAAGAACTTTCTATGGGGAGGCAAGGAGGATAAAAAAGTTATAGCCAAAGTTGCTTGGAAAAAAGTTTGCCTTCCAAAGAAGGAGGGTGGTTTAGGTGTTCGAAGAGTTTTGGACATGAACATGGCTTTAATGGGTACCCATATATGGCGTTTACTATCTCATGCAGACTCGTTGTGGGTAAAATGGATATGGGAACATAGGATTGGTTCGAGAAACTTCTGGGATATTAAAATTCCACCTAAATGCTCATGGAGTTGGAGAAATATCTTGAGGTTGAGAGACATTTTCAGAGGTAAATTTTGGGTCCAAATTGGTGATGGTAGGAACACGAATATATGGTTTGATTATTGGTCTGATCGAAGCCCTCTTGCTGAGTTTATAAATGCCAGAACAATAAGGGATGTTAATATGATGCTGTCGGATTCGGTTGACAAAATTATGGTGGGTTCTTCCTTGGTTTGGCCGACTGAGCTTGTAAGTCGTTTCCCTGATTTGTTGTCTATCTCTATTCCGTTTACTACGAACGTTATGGATAAAGTGCAATGGAGGGAAGGGAATAACATTACTGATTTTACCACCTCTATAGCATGGGATGCTATTAGAGTCAAGGAAGACCATGTTGATTGGGTGGATTGTGTTTGGTACCCTCAATGTATTCCAAAGCATGCATTTAATATGTGGCTTATTTGTCATGGGAAGTTGTTAACTCAAGATCGGCTGATTCGATGGAATCATAAAACGGGTCGAAATATGAATATGTTATGCTGCCCCTTATGTTTGCAGGATGTGGACTCTCACAAGCACTTATTTTTTGAATGCACATATGCGGCCCAGGTTTGGAGCTTGGTAAGTAGTAAGATTAACATGGCAAATGTTCCTCCAGTTTGGGCGACTATCCTGAATCACTTAAAAAGTAATTCTAGTGGCAAGGATATGGATTCCATAGTAAATAGGTTGGTTACAGCGGCAGCGGCTTATAGTATTTGGCAGGAGAGAAACAACAGAATTTTTAATGAATTTCCAAGGCCTCCGGAGGAGATTGGTAAATGGGTCATCCAAACTGTTCGATATAAGTTGATGAGTTTAAAGAGCAAAGCTAAGTACTGGACGCAACACACTATAGAGTCATGAAGGCATATGGATCTTGATGAAGATTAGTGCACCGTTCTGTTTGTTTCCTAGTAGTAGCTAGATAGTTGTGGTGCGATATTTGTTTTGTAGAGGTTTTCATTTCTTTTTTCATATATGTAGTATGATTTACAGTCTTTGGGCATGTCCAAGGCTGAACTAGTGTGGCCATCTCCACACTACTTGTGTTTATTGTTTTAATTTATAGAATCACCAGGGTAATTCCCTTTACCCAAAAAAAAAGCACGTTAGTACAACTTAGGACGCATTAAAACTCCAAAGAACACCTTACAACACCGTACGAAACCTTAAAACTCCATAATAAACCTAATGAATTCCTCAGAGTCATTTAAACATCGTACGACAACTTAAAATATCTTACGGCTCTGTATGCCACATTAGCAACTGTTAAATCATGTTGGTATAATGTACAACACCTCACAACTCCTAAGAACACATTAAAGTACCGTACGTAAACTTAAAACTCCATAATACGCCTAATGAATTCGTCCGAGTCCTTTGAACATCGTACGACAACTTAGGACATCTTACGACTCTGTATGCATATTAGCACCATGTAAAGCACATTAGTACAACTTAGTACGCCTAAAAACTCCTAAGAACACCTTACAACACTGTACGAAACCTTAAAACTCCATAATAAACCTAATGAATTCTTCATAGTCATTTAAACATCTTACGGCAACTTAAAATATCTTACGGCTCTGTAAGCCACATTAGCAACTTTAAAATCTTGGTAGCTTATTCTGATGTTGGTTTGAGTCTTTTGGTTTCGCAAATTGGGACTCCAAAGTTGTTGGATTCATTCACAAGCTCTATGTGTGCAAACACGTGGGGTAGAAGTAGCTTTGCAAGAGCTTTGGTTGAGATCTCAGCGGATGCGGGGTTTAAAGAAGAGATATCTGTTGCTATTCCAGAATTAGAGGGGGATGGGTTTGGAGCAGCACATGTGATGGTTGAGTATGAGTGGAAGCCTCCAAGATGTGGTCATTGTTGTGTTTTTGGCCATAATGATGCTGATTGTACTAATACGAATAAGCATGAGCAGACCACAAATGCTAGAGAGGATGATAAAGGGTTTAAGGAAGTAAAGGGTAAGAAAGCTGCAAAAAGATTTGGGGTTGCTTTAAAAAAGCCCCAATTCGAGTACCGTCCAGTTAACAAAAAAGGGAAGGAAGTGCAACATGTTACAAAGCAAGTGACAAAGATTGATACTATGGAGACTAAAAGTGGTTCAAATATGGGTAAATCTGATCTAACTACATCAAACCCTTTTGAGGCGTTATCTGTGGAGAAAATAGATGAAATTGAGACAGACAAGGTGAAAGGGAACATGGATAAGGAAAGATCTAGGTTTGACTCGGATTCGGAAGTGGATGAGGTTTTAGATATGGATAATGGGATGGCAAGGTATATGATGAGCATGGCAATGGCGCTAGAATCTCCATCGGGTTCTAAGAGGGCAGGTACTCCTTCTACATCGGGTGTTAATGGTTTGTCTGATATTCTGGATTACTAGGGAGTTGATCTGCTGGCAATATTGGTTGAGGTTTCTTTGGGGTGGAATCTACACTTTTGATGATGGCGACTGATGAAATGTTTTTTATTTAATTTTGTTTATGTCATCAATTTGTGGTAGGCTAGATTGTTTGGTTTGTCTTGGTGTTGTTATGTGGGTTTTTTTGTTTTTATGTTCACATATGTGGGGCCTGTCCCATATATGAACTAGTGTGGAACGCTTCCTCACTACTTGTACTTCATTGACGGTTGTCTTTATAATAGAATCACCGGGGTAACCCTTTACCCAAAAAAAAAATCTTGTTTGTATAATGTACAACACCTCACAACTCCTAAGAACACCTTAAAGTACCGTACGTAAACTTAAAACTCCATAATACCCCTAATGAATTCGTCCGAGTCATTTGAACATCGTACGACAACTTAGGACATCTTACGACTCTGTATGCACATTAGCACCATGTAAACCACGTTAGTATTACTTAGAACGCTTAAAAACTCCTAAGAACACCTTAAAACAGCGTACGAAACCTTAAAACTCCATAATAAAGCTAATGAATTTCTCACGAGTCATTTAAACATCGTACGACAACTTAGAATATCTTACGGCTCTGTATGCCAAATTAGCAGCTTTAAAATCGTGTTGGTATAATGTACAACACCTCACAGCTCCTAACAACACCTTAAAGTACCGTACGTAAACTTAAAACTCCATAATACCCCTAATGAATTCGTCCGAGTCTTTTGAACATCGTACGACAACTTAGGACATCTTACGACTCTATATGCACATTAGCACCATTAAACCATGTTAGTATTACTTAGGACGCTTAATAACTCCTAAGAAAACCTTACAACACCGTACGAAACCTTAAAACTCCATAATAAACCTAATGAATTTCTCAAGAGTCATTTAAACATCGTATGACAACTTAGAATATATCTTACGGCTCTGTATGCCACATTAGCAACTTTGAAATCGTGTTGGTATAATGTACAACACCTCACAGCTCCTAACAACACCTTAAAGTACCGTACGTAAACTTAAAACTCCAAAATACATCTAATGAATTCGTCTGAGTCCTTTGAACATCGTACGACAACTTAGGACATCTTACGACTCTGTATGGATATTAGCACCATGTAAAGCACGTTAGTACAACTTAGGACGTATTAAAACTCCAAAGAACACCTTACAACACCGTACGAAACCTTAAAACTCCATAATAAACCTAATGAATTCCTCAGAGTCATTTAAACATCGTACGACAACTTAAAATATCTTACGGCTCTGTATGCCACATTAGCAACTTTAAAATCTTGTTTGTATAATGTACAACACCTCACAACTCCTAAGAACACCTTAAAGTACCGTACGTAAACTTAAAACTCCATAATACCCCCAATGAATTCGTCCGAGTCCTTTGAACATCGTACGACAACTTAGGACATCTTACGACTCTGTATGCACATTAGCACCATGTAAACCACGTTAGTATTACTTAGGACGCTTAAAAACTCCGAAGAACACCTTACAACACCGTACGAAACCTTAAAACTCCATAATAAACCTAATGAATTTCTCACGAGTCATTTAAAATCGTACGACAACTTAGAATATCTTACGGCTCAGTATGCCACATTAGCAGCTTTAAAATCGTGTTGGTATAATGAACAACACCTCACAGCTCCTAACAGCACCTTAAAGTACCGTACGTAAACTTAAAACTCCATAATACCCCAAATGAATTCGTCCGAGTCCTTTGAACATCGTACGACAACTTAGGAGATCTTACGACTCTGTATGCACATTAGCATCATGTAAACCACGTTAGTATTACTTAGGACGCTTAAAAACTCCTAAGAACACCTTACAACACCGTACGAAACCTTAAAACTCCATAATAAACCTAATGAATTTCTCACGAGTCATTTAAACATCGTACGACAACTTAGAATATCTTACGGCTCTGTATGCCACATTAGCAGCTTTAAAATCGTGTTGGTATAATGTACAACACCTCACAGCTCTTAACAACACCTTAAAGTACCGTACGTAAACTTAAAACTTCATAATACCCCTAATGAATTCGTCCGAGTTCTTTGAACATCGTACGACAACTTAGGACATCTTACCACTCTGTATGCACATTAGCAACATGTAAACCATGTTAGTATTACTTAGGACGCTTAAAAACTCCTAAGAACACCTTACAACACCGTACGAAACCTTAAAACTCCATAATAAACCTAATGAATTTCTCTCGAGTCATTTAAACATCGTACGACAACTTAGAATATCTTACGGCTCTGTATGCCACATTAGCAACTTTAAAATCGTGTTGGTATAATGTACAACACCTCACAGCTCCTAACAACACCTTAAAGTACCGTACGTAAACTTAAAACTCCAAAATACATCTAATGAATTCGTCTGAGTCCTTTGAACATCGTACGACAACTTAGGACATCTTACGACTCTGTATGGATATTAGCACCATGTAAAGCACGTTAGTACAACTTAGGACGCATTAAAACTCCTAAGAACACCTTACAACACCGTACGAACCCTTAAAACTCCATAATAAACCTAATGAATTCCTCAGAGTCATTTAAACATCGTACGGCAACTTAAAATATCTTACGGCTCTGTATGCCACATTAGCAACTGTTAAATCATGTTGGTATAATGTACAACACCTCACAGCTCCTAACAACACCTTAAAGTACCGTACGTAAACTTAAAACTCCATAATACCCCAAATGAATTCGTCCGAGTCCTTTGAACATCGTACGACAACTTAGGAGATCTTACGACTCTGTATGCACATTAGCATCATGTAAACCACGTTAGTATTACTAAGGACGCTTAAAAACTCCTAAGAACACCTTACAACACCGTACGAAACCTTAAAACTCCATAATAAACCTAATGAATTCCTCAGAGTCATTTAAACATCGTACGACAACTTAAAATATCTTACGGCTCTGTAAGCCACATTAGCAACTTTAAAATCTTGTTTGTATAATGTACAACACCTCACAACTCCTAAGAACACCTTAAAGTACCGTACGTAAACTTAAAACTCCATAATACCCCAAATGAATTCGTCCGAGTCCTTTGAACATCGTACGACAACTTAGGAGATCTTACGACTCTGTATGCACATTAGCACCATGTAAATCACGTTAGTATTTCTTAGGATGCTTAAAAACTCCTAAGAACACCTTACAACACCGTACGAAACCTTAAAACTCCATAATAAACCTAATGAATTTCTCACGAGTCATTTAAAATCGTACGACAACTTAGAATATCTTACGGCTCTGTATGCCACATTAGCAGCTTTAAAATCGTGTTGGTATAATGTACAAAACCTCACAGCTCCTAACAACACCTTAAAGTACCGTACGTAAACTTAAAACTCCATAATACCCCAAATGAATTCGTCCGAGTCCTTTGAACATCGTACGACAACTTAGGAGATCTTACGACTCTGTATGCACATTAGCACCATGTAAACCACGTTAGTATTACTTAGGACGCTTAAAAACTCCTAAGAACACCTTACAACACCGTACGAAACCTTAAAACTCCATAATAAACCTAATGAATTTCTCACTAGTCATTTAAACATCGTACGACAACTTAGAATATCTTACGGCTCTGTATGCCACATTAGCAGCTTTAAAATCGTGTTGGTATAATGTACAACACCTCACAGCTCCTAACGACACCTTAAAGTACCGTACGTAAACTTAAAACTTCATAATACCCCTAATGAATTCGTCCGAGTTCTTTGAACATCGTACGACAACTTAGGACATCTTACCACTCTGTATGCACATTAGCAACATGTAAACCATGTTAGTATTACTTAGGACGCTTAAAAACTCCTAAGAACACCTTACAACACCGTACGAAACCTTAAAACTCCATAATAAACCTAATGAATTTCTCACGAGTCATTTAAACATCGTACGACAACTTAGAATATCTTACGGCTCTGTATGCCACATTAGCTACTTTAAAATCGTGTTGGTATAATGTACAACACCTCACAGCTCCTAACAACACCTTAAAGTACCGTACGTAAACTTAAAACTCCAAAATACATCTAATGAATTCGTCTGAGTCCTTTGAACATCGTACGACAACTTAGGACATCTTACGACTCTGTATGGATATTAGCACCATGTAAAGCACGTTAGTACAAACTTTACTTTTTGTGAACATGCCTTTGGATAGATTCAGGTTCCATCATAAGTGTGAAGAGGTTCGTATTATTAACTTATGCTTTGCAGATGATCTATTTATTTTCTCGAGGGGTGATGCGAGTTCTGCTGCTTGTATTCTGGAGGTGCTGCAGAAGTTTGCAGATTTTTCTGGCTTGTTTCCTAATAATCATAAGAGTACCGTGTTCTTTTGCCATGTCCCTCCTCATGTCAAGAATGGTATACTAAATGTCCTTCCTTTTGAGGAAGGGAAGCTGCCGGTGAAGTATCTTGGGGTGCCTTTGATCTCGTCTAGACTAACCAGTCAAAATTGCATCGAGTTATTGGACAGGATGGATGGTCGTATATCATCTTGGAACAACAAGTTTTTGTCTTATGCAGGGAGGCTTCAGCTCGTTCGGTCCGTTTTATCTTCTATGCACATTTTTTGGGCTGCAGCATTTATTTTGCCTTCTTATATAGCTAAGGAGATAGAATCCAAATTAAAGAACTTTCTATGGGGAGGCAAGGAGGATAAAAAAGTTATAGCCAAAGTTGCTTGGAAAAAAGTTTGCCTTCCAAAGAAGGAGGGTGGTTTAGGTGTTCGAAGAGTTTTGGACATGAACATGGCTTTAATGGGTACCCATATATGGCGTTTACTATCTCATGCAGACTCGTTGTGGGTAAAATGGATATGGGAACATAGGATTGGTTCGAGAAACTTCTGGGATATTAAAATTCCACCTAAATGCTCATGGAGTTGGAGAAATATCTTGAGGTTGAGAGACATTTTCAGAGGTAAATTTTGGGTCCAAATTGGTGATGGTAGGAACACGAATATATGGTTTGATTATTGGTCTGATCGAAGCCCTCTTGCTGAGTTTATAAATGCCAGAACAATAAGGGATGTTAATATGATGCTGTCGGATTCGGTTGACAAAATTATGGTGGGTTCTTCCTTGGTTTGGCCGACTGAGCTTGTAAGTCGTTTCCCTGATTTGTTGTCTATCTCTATTCCGTTTACTACGAACGTTATGGATAAAGTGCAATGGAGGGAAGGGAATAACATTACTGATTTTACCACCTCTATAGCATGGGATGCTATTAGAGTCAAGGAAGACCATGTTGATTGGGTGGATTGTGTTTGGTACCCTCAATGTATTCCAAAGCATGCATTTAATATGTGGCTTATTTGTCATGGGAAGTTGTTAACTCAAGATCGGCTGATTCGATGGAATCATAAAACGGGTCGAAATATGAATATGTTATGCTGCCCCTTATGTTTGCAGGATGTGGACTCTCACAAGCACTTATTTTTTGAATGCACATATGCGGCCCAGGTTTGGAGCTTGGTAAGTAGTAAGATTAACATGGCAAATGTTCCTCCAGTTTGGGCGACTATCCTGAATCACTTAAAAAGTAATTCTAGTGGCAAGGATATGGATTCCATAGTAAATAGGTTGGTTACAGCGGCAGCGGCTTATAGTATTTGGCAGGAGAGAAACAGCAGAATTTTTAATGAATTTCCAAGGCCTCCGGAGGAGATTGGTAAATGGGTCATCCAAACTGTTCGATATAAGTTGATGAGTTTAAAGAGCAAAGCTAAGTACTGGACGCAACACACTATAGAGTCATGAAGGCATATGGATCTTGATGAAGATTAGTGCACCGTTCTGTTTGTTTCCTAGTAGTAGCTAGATAGTTGTGGTGCGATATTTGTTTTGTAGAGGTTTTCATTTCTTTTTTCATATATGTAGTATGATTTACAGTCTTTGGGCATGTCCAAGGCTGAACTAGTGTGGCCATCTCCACACTACTTGTGTTTATTGTTTTAATTTATAGAATCACCAGGGTAATTCCCTTTACCCAAAAAAAAAGCACGTTAGTACAACTTAGGACGCATTAAAACTCCAAAGAACACCTTACAACACCGTACGAAACCTTAAAACTCCATAATAAACCTAATGAATTCCTCAGAGTCATTTAAACATCGTACGACAACTTAAAATATCTTACGGCTCTGTATGCCACATTAGCAACTGTTAAATCATGTTGGTATAATGTACAACACCTCACAACTCCTAAG
Organism: Tagetes erecta; assembly: GCA_030867185.1. Taxonomy (NCBI): domain Eukaryota; kingdom Viridiplantae; phylum Streptophyta; class Magnoliopsida; order Asterales; family Asteraceae; genus Tagetes; species Tagetes erecta. The sequence goes on from CM061497.1 coordinate 13,238,320, forward strand.
AACACATTAAAGTACCGTACGTAAACTTAAAACTCCATAATACGCCAAATGAATTCGTCCAAGTCCTTTGAACATCGTACGACAACTTAGGACATCTTACGACTCTGTATGCACATTAGCACCATGTAAACCACGTTAGTATTACTTCGGACACTTAAAAACTCCTAAGAACTCCTTACAACACCGTACGAAACCTTAAAACTCCATAATAAACCTAATGAATTTCTCACGACTCATTTAAACATCGTACGACAACTTAGAATATCTTACGGCTCTGTATGCCACATTAGCACCTTTAAAATCGTGTTGGTATAATATACAACACCTTACAGCTCCTAACAACATCTTAAAGTACCGTACGTAAATTTAAAACTCCAAAATACACCTAATGAATTCGTCTGAGTCCTTTGAACATCATACGACAACTTAGGACATCTTACGACTCTGTATGCACATTAGCACCATGTAAAGCACGTTAATACAACTTAGGACGCATTAAAACTCCTAAGAACACCTTACAACACCGTACGACACCTTAAAACTCTATAATAAACCGAATGAATTCCTCGGAGTCATTTAAACATCGTACGACAACTTAGAATATCTTACGTCTCTGTATGCAACATTAGCAGCTTTAAAATCGTGTTGGTATAATGTACAACACCTAACAGCTCCTAACAACACCTTAAAGTACCGTACGTAAACTTAAAACTCCAAAATACACCTAATGAATTCGTCTGAGTCCTTTGAACATCGTACGACACCTTAGGACATCTTACGACTCTGTATGCATATTAACACCATGTAAAGCACGTTAGTACAACTTAGTACGCATTAAAACTCCTAAGAACACCTTACAACACCGTACGAAACCTTAAAACTCCATAATAAACCTAATGAATTCCTCGGAGTCATTTAAAGATCGTACGACAACTTAGAATATCTTACGGCTCTGTATGCCACATTAGCAACTTTAAAATCGTGTTGGTATAATGTACAACACCTCACAGCTCCTAACAACACCTTAAAGTACCGTACGTAAACTTAAAACTCCATAATACGACTAATGAATTCGTCCGAGTCCTTTGAACATCGTAAGACAACTTAGGACATCTTACGACTCTGTATGCACATTAGCACTATGTAAACCACGTTAGTATTACTTAGGACGCTTAAAAACTCCTAAGAACACCATATAACACCGTACGAAACCTTAAAACTCCATAATAAACCTAATGAATTTCTCACGAGTCATATAAACATCGTACGGCAACTTAGAATATCTTACGGCTCAGTATCCCACATTAGCAATTTTAAAATAGTGTTGGTATAATGTACACACCTCACAGCTCCTAACAACACCTTAAAGTACCGTAGGTAAACTTAAAACTCTATAATACACCTAATGAATTCGTCCGAGTCCTTTGAACATCGTACGACAACTTAGGACATCTTACGACTCTTTATGCTCATTAGCACCTTGTTAACCACGTTAGTATTACTTAGGACGATTAAAAACTCCTAAGAACACCTTACAACACCGTACGCAACCTTAAAACTCCAAAATAAACCTAATGAATTTCTCGAAGTCATTTAAACATCGTACGACAACTTAGAATATCTTACGGCTCTGTATGCCACATTAGTAACTTTAAAATCGTGTTGGTATAATGTACAACACCTCACAACTCCTCAAAACACCTTAAAGTATTGTACGTAAACTTAAAACTCCATAATACACCTAATGAATTCGCCCGAATCCTTTGAACATCGTACGACAGCTTAGGACATCTTACTACTCTGTATGCATATTAGCACCATGTAAAGCACGTTAGTACAACTTTGTACGCATTAAAACTCATAAGAACACCTTACAACACCATATGAAACCTTAAAACTCCATAATAAACCTAATGAATTCCTCGAAGTCATTTAAACATCGTACGACAACTTAGAATATCTTACGGCTCTGTATCCCACATTAGCAATTTTAAAATAGTGTTGGTATAATGTACACACCTCACAGCTCCTAACAACACCTTAAAGTACCGTACGTAAACTTAATACTGCATAATACACCTAATGAATTCGTCCGAGTCCTTTGAATATCGTACGACAACTTAAGACATCTTACGACCCTGTATGCCATATTAAACACTTGAAAAGCACGTTAGTATAACATAGGACGTATTAAAACTCCTAAGAACACCTTACAACACCATACGAAACCTTAAAACTCCATAATAAACCTAATGAATTCCTCAGAGTCATTTAAACATCGTATGGCAACTTAAAATATCTTACGGCTCTGTATGCCACATTAGCAACTTTAAAATCATGTTGATATAATGTACAACACCTCACAACTCCTAAGAACACCTTAAAGTACCGTACGTAAACTTAAAACTCCATAATACACCTAATGAATTCGTCCGAGTCCTTTGAACATCGTACGACAACTTAGGACATCTTACGACTATGTATGCACATTAGCACCATGTAAACCACGTTAGTATTACTTAGGGCGCATAAAAACTCCTAAGAACACCTTACAACACCGTACGAAACCTTAAAACTCCATAATAAACCTAATGAATTCCTCAGAGTCATTTAAACATCGTACGACAACTTAAAATATCTTACGGCTCTATATGCCACATTAGCAACTTTAAAATCATGTTGGTATAATGTACAACACCTAACAGCTCCTAACAACACCTTAAAGTACCGTACGTAAACTTAAAAATCCATAATACGCCTAACGAATTCGTCCGAGTCCTTTGAACATCGGACGACAACTTAAGACATCTTACGACCCTGTATGCCATATTAAACCCTTGAAAAGCACGTTAGTATAACTTAGGACGCTTAAAAACTCCTAAGAACACCTTACAACATCGTACGAAACCTTAAAACTCCATAATAAACCTAATGAATTCCTCGGAGTCATTTAAAGATTGTACGACAACTTATAATATGTTACGGCTCTGTATGCCACAATAGCAACTTTAAAATCGTGTTGGTATAATGTACAACACCTCACAGATCCTAACAACACCTTAAAGTACCGTACGTAAACTTAAAACTCCAAAATACACCTAATGAATTCGTCAGAGTCCTTTGAAAATCTTACGACAACTTAGGACATCTTACGACCCTGTATGCATATTAGCACCATGTAAAGCACGTTAGAACAACTTAGGACGCATTAAAATACCTAAGAACACCTTACAACACGGTACGAAACCTTAAAACTCCATAATAAACCTATTGAATTTCTCACGAGTCATTTAAACATCGTACGACAACTTAGAATATCTTACGGCTCTGTATGCCACATTAGTAACTTTAAAATCGTGTTGGTATAATGTACAACACCTCACAGCTCCTCACAACACCTTAAAGTACCGTACGTAAACTTAAAACTCCAAAATACACCTAATGAATTCGTCCGAGTCCTTTGAACATCGTACGACAGCTTAGGACATCTTACGACTCTGTATGCACATTAGCACCATGTAAACCACGTTAGTATTACTTAGGACGATTAAAAACTCCTAAGAACACCTTACAACACCGTACGAAACCTTAAAACTCCATAATAAACCTAATGAATTTCTCACGAGTCATTTAAACATCGTACGACAACTTAGAATATCTTACGGCTCTGTATGCCACATTAGCAACTTTAAAATCGTGTTGGTATAATGTACAACACCTCACAGCTCCTAACAACACCTTAAAGTACCGTACGTAAACTTAAAACTCCAAAATACACCTAATGAATTCGTCCGAGTCCTTTGAACATCGTACGACAGCTTAGGACATCTTACGACTCTGTATGCATATTAGCACCATGTAAAGCACGTTAGTACAACTTAGTACGCATTAAAACTCCTAAGAACACCTCACAACATCGTACAAAACGTTAAAACTCCATAATAAACCTAATGAATTCCTCAGAGTCATTTAAACATCGTACGACAACTTAAAATATCTTACGGCTCTATATGCCACATTAGCAACTTTAAAATCATGTTGGTATAATGTACAACACCTAACAGCTCCTAACAACACCTTAAAGTACCGTACGTAAACTTAAAACTCCATAATACGCCTAATGAATTCGTCCGAGTCCTTTGAACATCGTACGACAGCTTAGGACATCTTACGACTCTGTATGCACATTAGCACCATGTAAACCACGTTAGTATTATTTAGGACGCTTAAAAACTCCTAAGAACACCTTACAACACGGTACGAAACCTTAAAACTCCATTATAAACCTAATGAATTCCTCGGAGTCATTTAAAAATCGTACGACAACTTAGAATATCTTACGGCTCTGTATGCCACATTAGCAACTTTAAAATCGTGTTGGAATAATGTACAACACCTCACAGCTCCTAAAAACACCTTAAAGTACCATACGTAAATTTAAAACTCCATAATACACCTAATGAATTCGTCCGAGTCCTTTGAACATCGGACGACAACTTAAGACATCTTACGACCCTGTATGCCATATTAAACCCTTGAAAAGCACGTTAGTATAACTTAGGACGCTTAAAAACTCCTAAGAACACCTTTCAACATCGTACGAAACCTTAAAACTCCATAATAAACCTAATGAATTCCTCGGAGTCATTTAAAGATCGTACGACAACTTATAATATCTTACGGCTCTGTATGCCACATTAGTAACTTTAAAATCGTGTTGGTATAATGTACAACACCTCACAGCTCCTAACAACATCGTAAAGTACCGTACGTAAACTTAAAACTCCAAAATACACCTAATGAATTCGTCTGAGTCCTTTGAACATCGTACGAAAACTTAGGACATCTTACGACTCTGTATGCATATTAGCACCATGTAAAGCACGTTAGTACAACTTTGGACGCATTAAAACTCCTAAGCACACCTTACAACACCGTACAAAACCTTAAAACTCCATAATAAACCGAATGATTTCCTCGGAGTCATTTAAACATCGTACAACAACTTAGAATATCTTACGGCTCTGTATGCCACATTAGCAACTTTAAAATCGTGTTGGTATAATGTACAACACCTCACAGCTCCTAACAACACCTTAACGTACCGTACGTAAGCTTAAAACTCCATAATACACCTAATGAATTCGTCCGCATCCTTAGAATATCGTATGACAACTTAAGACATCTTACGACTCTGTATGCACATTAGCACCATGTAAACCACGCTAGTAATACTTAGGACGCATAAAAACTCCTAAGAACACCTTACAACACCGTACGAAACCTTAAAACTCCATAATAAACCTAATGAATACCTCAGAGTCATTTAAACATCGTACGACAACTTAAAATATCTTACGGCTCTATATGCCACATTAGCAACTTTAAAATAATGTTGGTATAATGTACAACACCTAACAGCTCCTAACAACACCTTAAAGTACCGTACGTAAACTTAAAACTCCATAATACGCCTAATGAATTCGTCCGAGTCCTTTGAACATCGGACGATAACTTAAGACATCTTACGACCCTGTATGCCATATTAAACCCTTTAAAAGCACGTTAGTATAACTTAGGACGCTTAAAAACTCCTAAGAACACCTTACAACATCGTACGAAACCTTAAAACTCCATAATAAACCTAATGAATTCCTCGGAGTCATTTAAAGATTGTACGACAACTTATAATATGTTACGGCTCTGTATACCACAATAGCAACTTTAAAATCGTGTTGGTATAATGTACAACACCTCACAGATCCTAACAACACCTTAAAGTACCGTACGTAAACTTAAAACTCCAAAATACACCTAATGAATTCGTCTGAGTCCTTTGAAAATCTTACGACAACTTAGGACATCTTACGACCATGTATGCATATTAGCACCATGTAAAGCACGTTAGAACAACTTAGGACGCATTAAAACACCTAAGAACACCTTACAACACGGTACGAAACCTTAAAACTCCATAATAAACCTATTGAATTTCTCACGAGTCATTTAAACATCGTACGACAACTTAGAATATCTTACGGCTCTGTATGCCACATTAGTAACTTTAAAATCGTGTTGGTATAATGTACAACACCTCACAGCTCCTCATAACACCTTAAAGTACCGTACGTAAACTTAAAACTCCAAAATACACCTAATGAATTCGTCCGAGTCCTTTGAACATCGTACGACAGCTTAGGACATCTTACGACTCTGTATGCACATTAGCACCATGTAAACCACGTTAGTATTACTTAGGACGATTAAAAACTCCTAAGAACACCTTACAACACCGTACGAAACCTTAAAACTCCATAATAAACCTAATGAATTTCTCACGAGTCATTTAAACATCGTACGACAACTTAGAATATCTTACGGCTCTGTATGCCACATTAGCAACTTTAAAATCGTGTTGGTATAATGTACAACACCTCACAGCTCCTAACAACACCTTAAAGTACCGTACGTAAACTTAAAACTCCAAAATACACCTAATGAATTCGTCCGAGTCCTTTGAACATCGTACGACAGCTTAGGACATCTTACGACTCTGTATGCATATTAGCACCATGTAAAGCACGTTAGTACAACTTAGTACGCATTAAAACTCCTAAGAACACCTCACAACATCGTACAAAACGTTAAAACTCCATAATAAACCTAATGAATTCCTCAGAGTCATTTAAACATCGTACGACAACTTAAAATATCTTACGGCTCTATATGCCACATTAGCAACTTTAAAATCATGTTGGTATAATGTACAACACCTAACAGCTCCTAACAACACCTTAAAGTACCGTACGTAAACTTAAAACTCCATAATACGCCTAATGAATTCGTCCGAGTCCTTTGAACATCGTACGACAGCTTAGGACATCTTACGACTCTGTATGCACATTAGCACCATGTAAACCACGTTAGTATTATTTAGGACGCTTAAAAACTCCTAAGAACACCTTACAACACGGTACGAAACCTTAAAACTCCATTATAAACCTAATGAATTCCTCGGAGTCATTTAAAAATCGTACGACAACTTAGAATATCTTACGGCTCTGTATGCCACATTAGCAACTTTAAAATCGTGTTGGAATAATGTACAACACCTCACAGCTCCTAACAACACCTTAAAGTACCATACGTAAATTTAAAACTCCATAATACACCTAATGAATTCGTCCGAGTCCTTTGAACATCGGACGACAACTTAAGACATCTTACGACCCTGTATGCCATATTAAACCCTTGAAAAGCACGTTAGTATAACTTAGGACGCTTAAAAACTCCTAAGAACACCTTTCAACATCGTACGAAACCTTAAAACTCCATAATAAACCTAATGAATTCCTCGGAGTCATTTAAAGATCGTACGACAACTTATAATATCTTACGGCTCTGTATGCCACATTAGTAACTTTAAAATCGTGTTGGTATAATGTACAACACCTCACAGCTCCTAACAACATCGTAAAGTACCGTACGTAAACTTAAAACTCCAAAATACACCTAATGAATTCGTCTGAGTCCTTTGAACATCGTACGAAAACTTAGGACATCTTACGACTCTGTATGCATATTAGCACCATGTAAAGCACGTTAGTACAACTTTGGACGCATTAAAACTCCTAAGCACACCTTACAACACCGTACAAAACCTTAAAACTCCATAATAAACCGAATGATTTCCTCGGAGTCATTTAAACATCGTACAACAACTTAGAATATCTTACGGCTCTGTATGCCACATTAGCAACTTTAAAATCGTGTTGGTATAATGTACAACACCTCACAGCTCCTAACAACACCTTAACGTACCGTACGTAAGCTTAAAACTCCATAATACACCTAATGAATTCGTCCGCATCCTTAGAATATCGTATGACAACTTAAGACATCTTACGACTCTGTATGCACATTAGCACCATGTAAACCACGCTAGTAATACTTAGGACGCATAAAAACTCCTAAGAACACCTTACAACACCGTACGAAACCTTAAAACTCCATAATAAACCTAATGAATACCTCAGAGTCATTTAAACATCGTACGACAACTTAAAATATCTTACGGCTCTATATGCCACATTAGCAACTTTAAAATAATGTTCGTATAATGTACAACACCTAACAGCTCCTAACAACACCTTAAAGTACCGTACGTAAACTTAAAACTCCATAATACGCCTAATGAATTCGTCCGAGTCCTTTGAACATCGGACGATAACTTAAGACATCTTACGACCCTGTATGCCATATTAAACCCTTTAAAAGCACGTTAGTATAACTTAGGACGCTTAAAAACTCCTAAGAACACCTTACAACATCGTACGAAACCTTAAAACTCCATAATAAACCTAATGAATTCCTCGGAGTCATTTAAAGATTGTACGACAACTTATAATATGTTACGGCTCTGTATGCCACAATAGCAACTTTAAAATCGTGTTGGTATAATGTACAACACCTCACAGATCCTAACAACACCTTAAAGTACCGTACGTAAACTTAAAACTCCAAAATACACCTAATGAATTCGTCTGAGTCCTTTGAAAATCTTACGACAACTTAGGACATCTTACGACCATGTATGCATATTAGCACCATGTAAAGCACGTTAGAACAACTTAGGACGCATTAAAACACCTAAGAACACCTTACAACACGGTACGAAACCTTAAAACTCCATAATAAACCTATTGAATTTCTCACGAGTCATTTAAACATCGTACGACAACTTAGAATATCTTACGGCTCTGTATGCCACATTAGTAACTTTAAAATCGTGTTGGTATAATGTACAACACCTCACAGCTCCTCACAACACCTTAAAGTACCGTACGTAAACTTAAAACTCCAAAATACACCTAATGAATTCGTCCGAGTCCTTTGAACATCGTACGACAGCTTAGGACATCTTACGACTCTGTATGCACATTAGCACCATGTAAACCACGTTAGTATTACTTAGGACGATTAAAAACTCCTAAGAACACCTTACAACACCGTACGAAACCTTAAAACTCCATAATAAACCTAATGAATTTCTCACGAGTCATTTAAACATCGTACGACAACTTAGAATATCTTACGGCTCTGTATGCCACATTAGCAACTTTAAAATCGTGTTGGTATAATGTACAACACCTCACAGCTCCTAACAACACCTTAAAGTACCGTACGTAAACTTAAAACTCCAAAATACACCTAATGAATTCGTCCGAGTCCTTTGAACATCGTACGACAGCTTAGGACATCTTACGACTCTGTATGCATATTAGCACCATGTAAAGCACGTTAGTACAACTTAGTACGCATTAAAACTCCTAAGAACACCTCACAACATCGTACAAAACGTTAAAACTCCATAATAAACCTAATGAATTCCTCAGAGTCATTTAAACATCGTACGACAACTTAAAATATCTTACGGCTCTATATGCCACATTAGCAACTTTAAAATCATGTTGGTATAATGTACAACACCTAACAGCTCCTAACAACACCTTAAAGTACCGTACGTAAACTTAAAACTCCATAATACGCCTAATGAATTCGTCCGAGTCCTTTGAACATCGTACGACAGCTTAGGACATCTTACGACTCTGTATGCACATTAGCACCATGTAAACCACGTTAGTATTATTTAGGACGCTTAAAAACTCCTAAGAACACCTTACAACACGGTACGAAACCTTAAAACTCCATTATAAACCTAATGAATTCCTCGGAGTCATTTAAAAATCGTACGACAACTTAGAATATCTTACGGCTCTGTATGCCACATTAGCAACTTTAAAATCGTGTTGGAATAATGTACAACACCTCACAGCTCCTAACAACACCTTAAAGTACCATACGTAAATTTAAAACTCCATAATACACCTAATGAATTCGTCCGAGTCCTTTGAACATCGGACGACAACTTAAAACATCTTACGACCCTGTATGCCATATTAAACCCTTGAAAAGCACGTTAGTATAACTTAGGACGCTTAAAAACTCCTAAGAACACCTTTCAACATCGTACGAAACCTTAAAACTCCATAATAAACCTAATGAATTCCTCGGAGTCATTTAAAGATCGTACGACAACTTATAATATCTTACGGCTCTGTATGCCACATTAGTAACTTTAAAATCGTGTTGGTATAATGTACAACACCTCACAGCTCCTAACAACATCGTAAAGTACCGTACGTAAACTTAAAACTCCAAAATACACCTAATGAATTCGTCTGAGTCCTTTGAACATCGTACGAAAACTTAGGACATCTTACGACTCTGTATGCATATTAGCACCATGTAAAGCACGTTAGTACGACTTTGGACGCATTAAAACTCCTAAGCACACCTTACAACACCGTACAAAACCTTAAAACTCCATAATAAATCGAATGATTTCCTCGGAGTCATTTAAACATCGTACAACAACTTAGAATATCTTACGGCTCTGTATGCCACATTAGCAACTTTAAAATCGTGTTGGTATAATGTACAACACCTCACAGCTCCTAACAACACCTTAACGTACCGTACGTAAGCTTAAAACTCCATAATACACCTAATGAATTCGTCCGCATCCTTAGAATATCGTACGACAACTTAAGACATCTTACGACTCTGTATGCACATTAGCACCATGTAAACCACGCTAGTAATACTTAGGACGCATAAAAACTCCTAAGAACACCTTACAACACCATACGAAACCTTAAAACTCCATAATAAACCTAATGAATACCTCAGAGTCATTTAAACATCGTACGACAACTTAAAATATCTTACGGCTCTATATGCCACATTAGCAACTTTAAAATAATGTTGGTATAATGTACAACACCTAACAGCTCCTAACAACACCTTAAAGTACCGTACGTAAACTTAAAACTCCATAATACGCCTAATGAATTCGTCCGAGTCCTTTGAACATCGGACGATAACTTAAGACATCTTACGACCCTGTATGCCATATTAAACCCTTTAAAAGCACGTTAGTATAACTTAGGACGCTTAAAAACTCCTAAGAACACCTTACAACATCGTACGAAACCTTAAAACTCCATAATAAACCTAATGAATTCCTCGGAGTCATTTAAAGATTGTACGACAACTTATAATATGTTACGGCTCTGTATGCCACATTAGCAACTTTAAAATCGTGTTGGTATAATGTACAACACCTCACAGATCCTAACAACACCTTAAAGTACCGTACGTAAACTTAAAACTCCAAAATACACCTAATGAATTCGTCTGAGTCCTATGAAAATCTTACGACAACTTAGGACATCTTACGACCCTGTATGCATATTAGCACCATGTAAAGCACGTTAGTACAACTTAGGACGCATTAAAACACCTAAGAATACCTTACAACACGGTACGAAACCTTAAAATTCCATAATAAACCTAATGAATTTCTCACGAGTCATTTAAACATCGTACGACAACTTAGAATATCTTACGGCTCTGTATGCCACATTAGTAACTTTAAAATCGTGTTGGTATAATGTACAACACCTCACAGCTCCTCACAACACCTTAAAGTACCGTACGTAAACTTAAAACTCCATAATACACCTAATGAATTCGTCCGAGTTCTTTGAACATCGTACGACAACTTAAGACAACTTACGACCCTGTATGCCATATTAAACCCTTGAAAAGCACGTTAGTATAAATTAGGACGCTTAAAAACTCCTAAGAACACCTTACAACATCGTACGAAACCTTAAAACTCCATAATAAACCTAATGAATTCCTCGGAGTCATTTAAAGATCGTACGACAACTTAGATTATCTTACGGCTCTGTATGCCAAATTAGCAACTTTAAAATCGTGTTGGTCCAATGTACAACACCTCACAGCTCCTAACAACACCTTAAAGTACCATACGTAAACTTAAAACTCCATAATACACCTAATGAATTCGTCCGAGTCCATTGAACATCGGACGACAACTTAAGACATCTTACGACCCTGTATGCCATATTAAACCCTTGAAAAGCACGTTAGTATAACTTAGGACGCTTAAAAACTCCTAAGAACACCTTACAACATCGTACGAAACCTTAAAACTCCATAATAAACCTAATGAATTCCTCGGAGTCATTTAAAGATTGTACGACAACTTATAATATGTTACGGCTCTGTATGCCACATTAGCAACTTTAAAATCGTGTTGGTATAAATTACAACACCTCACAGATCCTAACAACACCTTAAAGTACCGTACGTAAACTTAAAACTCCAAAATACACCTAATGAATTCGTCTGAGTCCTTTGAAAATCTTACGACAACTTAGGACATCTTACGACCCTGTATGCATATTAGCACCATGTAAAGCACGTTAGTACAACTTAGGACGCATTAAAACACCTAAGAACACCTTACAACACGGTACGAAACCTTAAAACTCCATAATATACCTAATGAATTTCTCACGAGTTATTTAAACATCGTACGACAACTTAGAATATCTTACGGCTCTGTATGCCACATTAGTAACTTTAAAATCGTGTTGGTATAATGTACAACACCTCACAGCTCCTCACAACACCTTAAAGTACCGTACGTAAACTTAAAACTCCATAATACACCTAATGAATTCGTCCGAGTTCTTTGAACATCGTACGACAACTTAAGACAACTTACGACCCTGTATGCCATATTAAACCCTTGAAAAGCACGTTAGTATAACTTAGGACGCTTAAAAACTCCTAAGAACACCTTACAACATCGTACGAAACCTTAAAACTCCATAATAAACCTAATGAATTCCTCGGAGTCATTTAAAGATTGTACGACAACTTATAATATGTTACGGCTCTGTATGCCACATTAGCAACTTTAAAATCGTGTTGGTATAATGTACAACACCTCACAGATCCTAACAACACCTTAAAGTACAGTACGTAAACTTAAAACTCCAAAATACACCTAATGAATTCGTCTGAGTCCTTTGAAAATCTTACGACAACTTAGGACATCTTACGACCCTGTATGCATATTAGCACCATGTAAAGCACGTTAGTACAACTTAGGACGCATTAAAACACCTAAGAACACCTTACAACACGGTACGAAACCTTAAAATTCCATAATAAACCTAATGAATTTCTCACGAGTCATTTAAACATCGTACGACAACTTAGAATATCTTACGGCTCTGTATGCCACATTAGCAACTTTAAAATCGTGTTGGTATAATGTACAACACCTCACAGATCCTAACAACACCTTAAAGTACCGTACGTAAACTTAAAACTCCAAAATACACCTAATGAATTCGTCTGAGTCCTATGAAAATCTTACGACAACTTAGGAAATCTTACGACCCTGTATGCATATTAGCACCATGTAAAGCACGTTAGTACAACTTAGGACGCATTAAAACACCTAAGAACACCTTACAACACGGTACGAAACCTTAAAATTCCATAATAAACCTAATGAATTTCTCACGAGTCATTTAAACATCGTACGACAACTTAGAATATCTTACGGCTCTGTATGCCACATTAGTAACTTTAAAATCGTGTTGGTATAATGTACAACACCTCACAGCTCCTCACAACACCTTAAAGTACCGTACGTAAACTTAAAACTCCATAATACACCTAATGAATTCGTCCGAGTTCTTTGAACATCGTACGACAACTTAAGACAACTTACGACCCTGTATGCCATATTAAACCCTTGAAAAGCACGTTAGTATAAATTAGGACGCTTAAAAACTCCTAAGAACACCTTACAACATCGTACGAAACCTTAAAACTCCATAATAAACCTAATGAATTCCTCGGAGTCATTTAAAGATCGTACGACAACTTAGATTATCTTACGGTTCTGTATGCCACATTAGCAACTTTAAAATCGTGTTGGTCCAATGTACAACACCTCACAGCTCCTAACAACACCTTAAAGTACCATACGTAAACTTAAAACTCCATAATACACCTAATGAATTCGTCCGAGTCCTTTGAACATCGGACGACAACTTAAGACATCTTACGACCCTGTATGCCATATTAAACCCTTGAAAAGCACGTTAGTATAACTTAGGACGCTTAAAAACTCCTAAGAACACCTTACAACATCGTACGAAACCTTAAAACTCCATAATAAACCTAATGAATTCCTCGGAGTCATTTAAAGATTGTACGACAACTTATAATATGTTACGGCTCTGTATGCCACATTAGCAACTTTAAAATCGTGTTGGTATAATGTACAACACCTCACAGATCCTAACAACACCTTAAAGTACAGTACGTAAACTTAAAACTCCAAAATACACCTAATGAATTCGTCTGAGTCCTTTGAAAATCTTACGACAACTTAGGACATCTTACGACCCTGTATGCATATTAGCACCATGTAAAGCACGTTAGTACAACTTAGGACGCATTAAAACACCTAAGAACACCTTACAACACGGTACGAAACCTTAAAATTCCATAATAAACCTAATGAATTTCTCACGAGTCATTTAAACATCGTACGACAACTTAGAATATCTTACGGCTCTGTATGCCACATTAGCAACTTTAAAATCGTGTTGGTATAATGTACAACACCTCACAGATCCTAACAACACCTTAAAGTACCGTACGTAAACTTAAAACTCCAAAATACACCTAATGAATTCGTCTGAGTCCTATGAAAATCTTACGACAACTTAGGAAATCTTACGACCCTGTATGCATATTAGCACCATGTAAAGCACGTTAGTACAACTTAGGACGCATTAAAACACCTAAGAACACCTTACAACACGGTACGAAACCTTAAAATTCCATAATAAACCTAATGAATTTCTCACGAGTCATTTAAACATCGTACGACAACTTAGAATATCTTACGGCTCTGTATGCCACATTAGTAACTTTAAAATCGTGTTGGTATAATGTACAACACCTCACAGCTCCTCACAACACCTTAAAGTACCGTACGTAAACTTAAAACTCCATAATACACCTAATGAATTCGTCCGAGTTCTTTGAACATCGTACGACAACTTAAGACAACTTACGACCCTGTATGCCATATTAAACCCTTGAAAAGCACGTTAGTATAAATTAGGACGCTTAAAAACTCCTAAGAACACCTTACAACATCGTACGAAACCTTAAAACTCCATAATAAACCTAATGAATTCCTCGGAGTCATTTAAAGATCGTACGACAACTTAGATTATCTTACGGTTCTGTATGCCACATTAGCAACTTTAAAATCGTGTTGGTCCAATGTACAACACCTCACAGCTCCTAACAACACCTTAAAGTACCATACGTAAACTTAAAACTCCATAATACACCTAATGAATTCGTCCGAGTCCTTTGAACATCGGACGACAACTTAAGACATCTTACGACCCTGTATGCCATATTAAACCCTTGAAAAGCACGTTAGTATAACTTAGGACGCTTAAAAACTCCTAAGAACACCTTACAACATCGTACGAAACCTTAAAACTCCATAATAAACCTAATGAATTCCTCGGAGTCATTTAAAGATTGTACGACAACTTATAATATGTTACGGCTCTGTATGCCACATTAGCAACTTTAAAATCGTGTTGGTATAAAGTACAACACCTCACAGATCCTAACAACACCTTAAAGTACCGTACGTAAACTTAAAACTCCAAAATACACCTAATGAATTCGTCTGAGTCCTTTGAAAATCTTACGACAACTTAGGACATCTTACGACCCTGTATGCATATTAGCACCATGTAAAGCACGTTAGTACAACTTAGGAAGCATTAAAACACCTAAGAACACCTTACAACACGGTACGAAACCTTAAAACTCCATAATATACCTAATGAATTTCTCACGAGTCATTTAAACATCGTACGACAACTTAGAATATCTTACGGCTCTGTATGCCACATTAGTAACTTTAAAATCGTGTTGGTATAATGTACAACACCTCACAGCTCCTCACAACACCTTAAAGTACCGTACGTAAACTTAAAACTCCATAATACACCTAATGAATTCGTCCGAGTTCTTTGAACATCGTACGACAACTTAAGACAACTTACGACCCTGTATGCCATATTAAACCCTTGAAAAGCATGTTAGTATAACTTAGGACACTTAAAAACTCCTAAGAACACCTTACAACATCGTACGAAACCTTAAAACTCCATAATAAACCTAATGAATTCCTCGGAGTCATTTAAAGATTGTACGACAACTTATAATATGTTACGGCTCTGTATGCCACATTAGCAACTTTAAAATCGTGTTGGTATAATGTACAACACCTCACAGATCCTAACAACACCTTAAAGTACCGTACGTAAACTTAAAACTCCAAAATACACCTAATGAATTCGTCTGAGTCCTTTGAAAATCTTACGACAACTTAGGACATCTTACGACCCTGTATGCATATTAGCACCATGTAAAGCACGTTAGTACAACTTAGGACGCATTAAAACACCTAAGAACACCTTACAACACGGTACGAAACCTTAAAACTCCATAATAAACCTAATGAATTTCTCACGAGTCATTTAAACATCGTACGACAACTTAGAATATCTTACGGCTCTGTATGCCAGATTAGTAACTTTAAAATCGTGTTGGTATAATGTACAACACCTCACAGCTCCTCACAACACCTTAAACTACCGTACGTAAACTTAAAACTCCATAATACACCTAATGAATTCGTCCGAGTCCTTTGAACATCGTACGACAACTTAAGACAACTTACGACCCTGTATGCCATATTAAACCCTTGAAAAGCACGTTAGTATAAATTAGGACGCTTAAAAACTCCTAAGAACACCTTACAACATCGTACGAAACCTTAAAACTCCATAATAAACCTAATGAATTCCTCGGAGTCATTTAAAGATCGTACGACAACCTAGATTATCTTACGGCTCTGTATGCCACATTAGCAACTTTAAAATCGTGTTGGTCCAATGTACAACACCTCACAGCTCCTAACAACACCTTAAAGTACCGTACGTAAACTTAAAACTCCAAAATACACCTAATGAATTCGTCCGAGTCCTTTGAACATCGTACGACAACTTAGGACATCTTACGACTCTGTATGCACATTAGCACCATGTAAACCATGTTAATATTACTTAGGACGCTTAATAACTCCTAAGAACACCTTACAACACCGTACGAAACCTTAAAACTCGATAATAAACCTAATGAATTCCTCAGAGTCATTTAAACATCGTGTGACAACTTAGAATATCTTACGGCTCTGTATGGCACATTAGCAACTTTAAAATCATGTTGGTATAATGTACAACACCTAACAACTCCTAAGAACACCTTAAAGTACCGTACGTAAACTTAAAACTCCATAATACGCCTAATGAATTCGTCCGAGTCCTTTGAACATCGTACGACAACTTAGGACATCTTACGGCTCATATGGTTAGACCTGTCACTTTTGAAGAAATTAAAGAAACAATGTTCTCTTTATCTGATGATAAAGCTCCGGGTCCGGATGGGTACACTGCTGCGTTTTTCAAAAAGGCATGGAATATTGTTGGGCATGATGTTTCTCTTGCTATTCAAGATTTCTTTTTGAAAGGGAAATTGTTGGGTGAGATTAATCACACCTTGATTGCTCTTGTCCCGAAGACCACCACCCCTTCTTCTGTGGTGGATTATAGACCGATTGCTTGTTGCAATGTTCTCTACAAGTGCATTAGCAAGATTGTTACTAATCGTGTGAAGGGTGGGCTGAACTCCATCGTTAGCATTAATCAATCAGCTTTTATCCCGGGGAGACGTATTTCTGATAACATCTTGTTGACTCAGGAATTAATGCATAACTATCATCGTAATGTGGGTCCTCCGAGGTGTGCATTCAAGGTGGACATTCAAAAGGCCTATGATACAGTGGATTGGAGGTTTTTGAAAGCGTCCCTGATGGGGTTTGGTTTCCATACTCAGATGGTGCAGTGGATTATGCTATGTGTATCTACTGTTACTTTCTCCGTTTCTGTCAATGGTAATATTCATGGTTACTTCAAGGGTAATAGAGGTCTTCGCCAAGGTGATCCGTTATCCCCTTATCTGTTTACTTTAGTTATGGAAATCCTTACAGCTGTTCTTCAAAAGTCTGTTCGGTTGGACGCGTCTTTTAGATTCCATAATAAATGTGAAAAACAGAGGCTTGTTAATTTGTGTTTTGCTGATGATCTTTTCTTGTTTGCGAGAGGAGATAAGCGTTCAGCTAAAGTCATTATGGATTCTTTGCAAACCTTTGCTTCAATGTCAGGCTTGACCCCTAGTGTTCAAAAGAGTACGGTTTTTTTCTGCAATGTTAATCTGAGTGTTCGACTGGAAATTCTGAATATATTACCGTTTGAAGAGGGAAAGCTTCCGGTTAAATACCTAGGGGTGCCGCTGATTGCCTCCAGACTTCTGTACACGGATTGTAAGGTCCTTGTTGAAAGGTTGGAAAAGAGAGTTTCTGATTGGAAGAATAGATTTCTATCCTTTGCAGGTAGATGTCAGCTGATTCTTTCTGTTATGTCTTCTATGCACATTTATTGGTCCTCTATGTTTATTCTTCCGGCTAGAGTTTTGAAGGAGATTGAAGGGATTATGAGAGGCTTTTTGTGGTGTCAAGGGCCTATGAAAAGAGGTAAAGCTAAAATCTCTTGGAATGATGTTTGCGTCCCTAAGTCTGAAGGTGGGCTTGGGATAAAGCGTGTGGGTCAAATGAATAAGTCGTTAATGGCATATCATATATGGAGCATTTTAACGAAAAGGGAATCCCTTTGGGTTGACTGGATTTACAAACATCGGTTAAAGGGCAGAAGTTTCTGGTCCATTACCATTCCTCATAACTGTTCATGGAGTTGGCGCAAGCTTTTACAGATCAGACTGGAGTTTCGCGCTCATTTCTGGTTCAAGGTAGGTAATGGTAATAATATTTCGTTATGGTATGATAATTGGAATGACTTTGGTCCGCTGTGTAACTTGGTTACTCCGAGGCTGATTAGAAATGCCGGGTTTGCCTTAGATGCCAGGGTGGTAGATGCGTGTTTGAATGGTAATGTTATGTTACCGATGGCTTGGTTTGACCTATTTCCTGTTCTGTATGATATGGTTAAGCCTAATGAAGCTGCTGAAGATCAATTGGTTTGGAAGGATGGGGACCAATCATTACCGTTTTCAACTAGAGTGGTGTGGGATTCCATTAGAACTCGTGGTCACCATAGGGAGTGGGCAAAAGCAGTGTGGTTTGCTCAATGTATCCCGAAACATGCTTTTATTATGTGGTTAATTATGAGGGAGAAGTTGCTTACTCAAGATAAGATTCTTGGTTGGAATATTACTAGACGTAAAAATATGAATATGATGTGTTGTCTGTTATGCTATGCTGATATTGACTCTCATAACCATTTGTTCTTTGAGTGCCAATTCTCCTCCCAGGTCTGGCTGAAGACTCGTAGGTTTGCTGGTTTAATGGCCATATCCCCGGAATGGACGTCCATTAAGCAATGGATGATACATGCACAATCGAAGTCTATTGTTAATATTGTGGGTAAGCTGGTTATTGCTGCATCGGCTTATCATGTGTGGCAAGAGAGAAATAATAGGTTATTCAAGAATCAGACTAGACCTCCAAATATTGTGGTTGATCTAGTTTTTTCAACGGTTCGTTACAAGCTTATGGGTATACAGTTCAAGATGTCCCCTAGGGTGATAGCGGTTCTTGAAGATTGGAAGATTGGAGATCATGGACGGGATGATGAGGGCTAAGCTATAGCTGAGTTGGTTTTGATTATGTTATATTAGTAGATATATGGTGTTCTTCTGTTATTTGCCTTCATGTTGGTTGGTTTGGT
The DNA here is from genome assembly GCA_030867185.1 of Tagetes erecta. Classification (NCBI taxonomy): domain Eukaryota; kingdom Viridiplantae; phylum Streptophyta; class Magnoliopsida; order Asterales; family Asteraceae; genus Tagetes; species Tagetes erecta. Next base: position 13,258,182 of record CM061497.1, read on the forward strand.
TTACATTCATGGGGTATGCCCCATGTTTGAACTAGTGTGGGGTTTTCTACACTACTTGTTTTATTTGGTTGTTTATATATATAAAATCACCGGGGTAACCCTTTACCCAAAAAAAAAAAAAAAAGCACATTAGTACAACTTAGTACGCCTAAAAACTCCTAAGAACACTTTACAACACTGTACGAAACCTTAAAAGTCCATAATAAACCTAATGAATTCTTCATAGTCATTTAAACATCTTACGGCAACTTAAAATATCTTACGGCTCTGTAAGCCACATTAGCAACTTTAAAATCTTGGTAGCTTATTCTGATGTTGGTTTGAGTCTTTTGGTTTCGCAAATTGGGACTCCAAAGTTGTTGGATTCATTCACAAGCTCTATGTGTGCAAACACGTGGGGTAGAAGTAGCTTTGCAAGAGCTTTGGTTGAGATCTCAGCGGATGCGAGGTTTAAAGAAGAGATATCTGTTGCTATTCCAGAATTAGAGGGGGATGGGTTTGGAGCAGCACATGTGATGGTTGAGTATGAGTGGAAGCCTCCAAGATGTGGTCATTGTTGTGTTTTTGGCCATAATGATGCTGATTGTACTAATACGAATAAGCATGAGCAGACCACAAATGCTAGAGAGGATGATAAAGGGTTTAAGGAAGTAAAGGGTAAGAAAGCTGCAAAAAGATTTGGGGTTGCTTTAAAAAAGCCCCAATTCGAGTACCGTCCAGTTAACAAAAAAGGGAAGGAAGTGCAACATGTTACAAAGCAAGTGACAAAGATTGATACTATGGAGACTAAAAGTGGTTCAAATATGGGTAAATCTGATCTAACTACATCAAACCCTTTTGAGGCGTTATCTGTGGAGAAAATAGATGAAATTGAGACAGACAAGGTGAAAGGGAACATGGATAAGGAAAGCTCTAGGTTTGACTCGGATTCGGAAGTGGATGAGGTTTTAGATATGGATAATGGGATGGCAAGGTATATGATGAGCATGGCAATGGCGCTAGAATCTCCATCGGGTTCTAAGAGGGCAGGTACTCCTTCTACATCGGGTGTTAATGGTTTGTCTGATATTCTGGATTACTAGGGAGTTGATCTGCTGGCAATATTGGTTGAGGTTTCTTTGGGGTGGAATCTACACTTTTGATGATGGCGACTGATGAAATGGTTTTTTATTTAATTTTGTTTATGTCATCAATTTGTGGTAGGCTAGATTGTTTGGTTTGTCTTGGTGTTGTTATGTGGGTTTTTTTGTTTTTATGTTCACATATGTGGGGCCTGTCCCATATATGAACTAGTGTGGAACGCTTCCTCACTACTTGTACTTCATTGACGGTTGTCTTTATAATAGAATCACCGGGGTAACCCTTTACCCAAAAAAAAAATCTTGTTTGTATAATGTACAACACCTCACAACTCCTAAGAACACCTTAAAGTACCGTACGTAAACTTAAAACTCCATAATACCCCTAATGAATTCGTCCGAGTCATTTGAACATCGTACGACAACTTAGGACATCTTACGACTCTGTATGCACATTAGCACCATGTAAACCACGTTAGTATTACTTAGAACGCTTAAAAACTCCTAAGAACACCTTAAAACAGCGTACGAAACCTTAAAACTCCATAATAAAGCTAATGAATTTCTCACGAGTCATTTAAACATCGTACGACAACTTAGAATATCTTACGGCTCTGTATGCCAAATTAGCAGCTTTAAAATCGTGTTGGTATAATGTACAACACCTCACAGCTCCTAACAACACCTTAAAGTACCGTACGTAAACTTAAAACTCCATAATACCCCTAATGAATTCGTCCGAGTCCTTTGAACATCGTACGACAACTTAGGACATCTTACGACTCTATATGCACATTAGCACCATTAAACCATGTTAGTATTACTTAGGACGCTTAATAACTCCTAAGAAAACCTTACAACACCGTACGAAACCTTAAAACTCCATAATAAACCTAATGAATTTCTCAAGAGTCATTTAAACATCGTATGACAACTTAGAATATATCTTACGGCTCTGTATGCCACATTAGCAACTTTGAAATCGTGTTGGTATAATGTACAACACCTCACAGCTCCTAACAACACCTTAAAGTACCGTACGTAAACTTAAAACTCCAAAATACATCTAATGAATTCGCCCGAATCCTTTGAACATCGTACGACAACTTAGGACATCTTACCACTCTGTATGCACATTAGCAACATGTAAACCATGTTAGTATTACTTAGGACGCTTAAAAACTCCTAAGAACACCTTACAACACCATACGAAACCTTAAAACTCCATAATAAACCTAATGAATTCCTCGAAGTCATTTAAACATCGTACGACAACTTAGAATATCTTACGGCTCTGTATCCCACATTAGCAATTTTAAAATAGTGTTGGTATAATGTACACACCTCACAGCTCCTAACAACACCTTAAAGTACCGTACGTAAACTTAATACTGCATAATACACCTAATGAATTCGTCCGAGTCCTTTGAATATCGTACGACAACTTAAGACATCTTACGACCCTGTATGCCATATTAAACACTTGAAAAGCACGTTAGTATAACATAGGACGTATTAAAACTCCTAAGAACACCTTACAACACCATACGAAACCTTAAAACTCCATAATAAACCTAATGAATTCCTCAGAGTCATTTAAACATCGTATGGCAACTTAAAATATCTTACGGCTCTCCACATTAGCAACTTTAAAATCATGTTGATATAATGTACAACACCTCACAACTCCTAAGAACACCTTAAAGTACCGTACGTAAACTTAAAACTCCATAATACACCTAATGAATTCGTCCGAGTCCTTTGAACATCGTACGACAACTTAGGACATCTTACGACTATGTATGCACATTAGCACCATGTAAACCACGTTAGTATTACTTAGGACGCTTAAAAACTCCTAAGAACACCTTACAACACCGTTCGAAACCTTAAAACTCCATAATAAACCTAATGAATTCCTCGGAGTCATTTAAACATCGTACGACAACTTAGAATATCTTACGGCTCTATATGCCACATTAGCAATTTTAAAATCGTGTTGGTATAATGTACAACACCTCACAGCTCCTGACAACACCTTAAAGTACAGTACGTAAACTTAATAATACACCTAATGAATTCGTCCGAGTCCTTTGAACATCGTACGACAACTTAAGACATCTTACGACCCTGTATGCCGTATTAAACCCTAGAAAAGCACGTTAGTATAACTTAGGACGCTTAAAAACTCCTAAGAACACCCTACAACATCGTACGAAACCTTAAAACTCCATAATAAACCTAATGAATTTCTCGGAGTCATTTATACATCGTACGACAACTTAGAATATCTTACGGCTCTGTATGCCACATTAGTAACTTTAAAATCGTGTTGGTATAATGTACAACACCTCACAACTCCTCAAAACACCTTAAAGTATTGTACGTAAACTTAAAACTCCATAATACACCTAATGAATTCGCCCGAATCCTTTGAACATCGTACGACAGCTTAGGACATCTTACTACTCTGTATGCATATTAGCACCATGTAAAGCACGTTAGTACAACTTTGTACGCATTAAAACTCCTAAGAACACCTTACAACACCATACGAAACCTTAAAACTCCATAATAAACCTAATGAATTCCTCGAAGTCATTTAAACATCGTACGACAACTTAGAATATCTTACGGCTCTGTATCCCACATTAGCAATTTTAAAATAGTGTTGGTATAATGTACACACCTCACAGCTCCTAACAACACCTTAAAGTACCGTACGTAAACTTAATACTGCATAATACACCTAATGAATTCGTCCGAGTCCTTTGAATATCGTACGACAACTTAAGACATCTTACGACCCTGTATGCCATATTAAACACTTGAAAAGCTCGTTAGTATAACATAGGACGTATTAAAACTCCTAAGAACACCTTACAACACCATACGAAACCTTAAAACTCCATAATAAACCTAATGAATTCCTCAGAGTCATTTAAACATCGTATGGCAACTTAAAATATCTTACGGCTCTGTATGCCACATTAGCAACTTTAAAATCATGTTGATATAATGTACAACACCTCACAACTCCTAAGAACACCTTAAAGTACCGTACGTAAACTTAAAACTCCATAATACACCTAATGAATTCGTCCGAGTCCTTTGAACATCGTACGACAACTTAGGACATCTTACGACTATGTATGCACATTAGCACCATGTAAACCACGTTAGTATTACTCAGAACGCTTAAAAACTCCTAAGAACACCTTACAACACCGTTCGAAACCTTAAAACTCCATAATAAACCTAATGAATTCCTCGGAGTCATTTAAACATCGTACGACAACTTAGAATATCTTACGGCTCTATATGCCACATTAGCAATTTTAAAATCGTGTTGGTATAATGTACAACACCTCACAGCTCCTGACAACACCTTAAAGTACATTACGTAAACTTAATAATACACCTAATGAATTCGTCCGAGTCCTTTGAACATCGTACGACAACTTAAGACATCTTACGACCCTGTATGCCGTATTAAACCCTAGAAAAGCACGTTAGTATAACTTAGGACGCTTAAAAACTCCTAAGAACACCCTACAACATCGTACGAAACCTTAAAACTCCATAATAAACCTAATGAATTTCTCGGAGTCATTTATACATCGTACGACAACTTAGAATATCTTACGGCTCTGTATGCCACATTAGCAACTTTAAAATCGTCTTGGTATAATCTACAACACCTCACAGCTCCTCACAACACCTTAAAGTACCGTACGTAAACTTAATAATACACCTAATGAATTCGTCCGAGTCCTTTGAACATCGTACGACAACTTAGGACACTTTACGACTCTGTATGCATATTAGCACCATGTAAAGCACGTTAGTACAACTTAGGACGCATTAAAACTCCTAAGAACACCTTACAACACCGTACGAAACCTTAAAACTCCATAATAAACCTAATGAATTCCTCAGAGTCATTTAAACATCGTACGACAACTTAGAATATCTTACGGCTCTGTATGCCACATTAGCAACTTTAAAATCATGTTGATATAATCTACAACACCTCACAACTCCTAACAACACCTTAAAGTACCGTACGTAAACTTAAAACTCTATAATACACCTAATGAATTTGTCTGAGTCCTTTGAACATCGTACGACAACTTAAGACATCTTACGACCTTGTATGCCATATTAAACCCTAGAAAAGCACGGTAGTATAACTTGGGACGCTTAAAAACTCCTAAGAACACCTTACAACATCGTTCGATACCTTAAAACTCCATAATAAACCTAATGAATTCGTCAGAGTCATTTAAACATCGTACGACAACTTAGAATATCTTACGGCTCTGTATGCCACATTAGCAACTTTAAAATCATGTTGGTGTAATGTACAACACCTCACAACTCCTAACAACACCTTAAAGTACCGTACGTAAACTTAAAACTCTATAATACACCTAATGAATTCGTCCGAGTCCTTTGAACATCGTACGACAACTTAGGACATCTTACGACTCTGTATGCACATTAGCACCATGTAAACCACGTTAGTATTACTTAGGACGATTGAAAACTCCTAAGAACACCTTACAACACCGTATGAAACCTTAAAACTCCATAATAAACCTAATGAATTCCTCAGAGTCATTTAAACATCGTACGACAACTTAGAATATCTTACGGCTCTGTATGCCACATTAGCAACTTTAAAATCATGTTGGTGTAATGTACAACACCTCACAACTCCTAACAACACCTTAAAGTACCGTAGGTAAACTTAAAACTCTATAATACACCTAATGAATTCGTCCGAGTCCTTTGAACATCGTACGACAACTTAGGACATCTTACGACTCTGTATGCACATTAGCACCATGTAAACCACGTTAGTATTACTTAGGACGATTGAAAACTCCTAAGAACGCCTTACAACACCGTACGAAACCTTAAAACTCCATAATAAACCTAATGAATTCCTCAGAGTCATTTAAACATCGTACGGCAACTTAGAATATCTTACGGCTCTGTATGCCACATTAGCAACTTTAAAATCATGTTGGTATAATGTACAACACCTCACAACTCCTAAGAACACCTTAAAGTACCGTACGTAAACTTAAAACTCCATAATACACCTAATGAATTCGTCCGAGTCCTTTGAACATCGTACGACAACTTAGGACATCTTACGACTATGTATGCACATTAGCACCATGTAAACCACGTTAGTATAACTTAGGACGCTTAAAAACTCCTAAGAACACCTTACAACACCATACGAAACCTTAGAACTCCATAATAAACCTAATGAATTCCTCGGAGTCATTTAAACATCGTACGACAACTTAGAATATCTTACGGCTCTGTATGCCACATTATCAATTTTAAAATCGTGTTGGTAGAATGTACAACACCTCACAGCTCCTAACAACACCTTAAAGTACCGTACGTAAACTTAAAACTCCACAATACACCTAATGAATTCGTCCGAGTCCTTTGAACATCGTACGACAACTTAAGACATCTTATGACCCTGTATGCCATATTAAACCCTAGAAAAGTACGTTAGTATAACTTAGGACGCTTAAAAACTCCTAAGAACACCTTACAACATCGTACGAAACCTTAAAACTCCATAATAAACCTAATGAATTCCTCGGAGTCATTTAAACATCGTACGACAACTTAGAATATTTTACGACTCTGTATGCCACATTAGCAACTTTAAAATCGTGTTGGTATTCGAAAAGCATCTTAGTATAGGGCGATTTGGCTGGTTTGTTTTGTTCTTGATTCGTTTCTTGTTCTTGAATCTTGATTCTTGAAACGTGTTTCTTGATCTAAAGTTGTTATTGGGTTGTTACGGCTGATTATTAGGGTTATCTAAACCCTAATTGCGGTTCAAAGTTACTGTTCGATTATTGTTCATCTGGGATTCGAGATCTATCTAGCAGATTTTCTGTATAACATTCCTGTGATTGTATCTTTGATATAATACGAGCAATGTTAGCAGATCTGAGGGTTAGGTTGATCTAGGGTTTCAGGTTTTTTATTGTTTTCAACCATTTAATCGAAGCTACATTCTGATTGCTTAGTGGGTCTGTAATTGATCGCGACTATTGATATAGTTTAGCTAGATTGATACGAATCCCATTAACCTTTTAATAATTACTTTGATTACTTGTTCTTGGTTCTTTTTACGTGTGCATGGCAATGGATGCGGCTGAAAAGTTGAGTTTTGGTGGTGGTGTGGCAAGTAAGGTTAAAAACATTGATGGCATTCGTGGTATCTTGAAGAAATCTAATGATCTAAGTTCGAATGAAAAGGGGGCTGATTGACTTCTAAGGAAGATGGAGTTTCATATGCTCAAACCCTAATTTCGGAGGTGCCATTGAAGAAGGAAAAGGTAAATTTTAGATTTCTAGCACCTACTGCGAATCAACATGGTGCTGATGTAGTTCTGACGAAGGAATCGGTTAAAGGGGTTCAAGAGAAAATGTCTGGCACGTTATACGGATATTTCTTGGGCGATAGGGTTGCGTTTCAGGTCATGGAATATTATGCACGTATGAAGTGGAAAAGGTTTGGATTGCAGAAAATCATGCTAAACGCAAGTGGATTTTTCTTCTTCAAATTTGATAATGAGAAAGGAATGATGGATGTTCTTGAGGGTGGTCCTTGGTTAGTTCGAAACAAACCAATCATCTTGAACAAATGGAATGTTTCAGCTCAGTTGAAGAAGGTTGAGGTTAAAACGATATCTACATGGGTTAAACTTCATAATGTCCCTATTGCTGCATACACTGCTGATGGTTTGAGCATGTTATATTCTACCATTGGTAAGCCAATCTTGCTGGATTCGTATACTAATACTATGTGTACGGACATGTGGGTAGAAGTAGTTATGCCAGGGCTTTATTGGAAATTTCAGCGGAAAAGGATTTTAGGGATACTTTGAATGTTGCTATCCCAGATGTGGCTGGGAATGAGTACATTAAGGAGGTCATTGAGGTGGAATATGAATGGCAGCCTCCAAAGTGTAACCATTGCGTGATTTTTGGACACAATTCAGATGAGTGTCCTCTTTGCACCCCTAAACCCATTCACATGAAGAGTAAACAGAAAATTGAGGTGGATGCTGATGGATTTACTGAAGTAGGGGGGAAGGATGGTGCGAGGAAGAAAGGCATACAAGTAAACAAACAGAAATCTCGGTTTGAGTATAGGCTAGTTAATGTGAAGAAGAAGATGAGTATGGGGTCTGATGTTGCGTCTACTTCTAAGGGGCCGGGGATTCGAAATTCTTTTGAGGTGTTAACGGCTGTCGATGAAGGTGATAGTAATGGGGATACGGTAGTTGGAGGTGAGGTAACGGAAATGGCTGATGTTATAACCAAAGGAACTAGTTCAATTTCTGAAGGGGCAATCACTCCTGGTTTAGAGGTTTCCAATGATTAGTACGGCTTGCTGGAACATAAGGGGTTTGAACCAATCCCTTAAACAAAAGGAGGTTCGCCAGATTGTGAAGGAGAGTAAGCTGAGCTTGCGTGCCATTTTGGAGTCGCATGTGGACATGGATAATCTTAGTAGCGTGTGTAAGAAAGTGTTTAAAGATTGGGATTGGACCTCAAATGGTGGGCAGTGTAATAAAGGTACTCGCATCATTTTGGGGTGGGACGCAAATGTGTTTGATGTTGGAGTAATTGTTTAAACTGATCAAGTTATGCATGTTCGTGTCATTTTTAGATCTTCTAAACAAATGCTATTTATGTCGATAGTATATGCGTATAATCAGTATGTTAATAGGAGAGGTTTATGGAATGATCTGATTCGTCATAGTGTGGTAGTTAAGGATGACCCATGGACGATTATGGGTGACTTTAATTCTGCACTTTTTTTGGAGGACCATAGCATGGGTACGTCTAGGATGGATATCGGTATGCTTGAGTTCAAGGAGTGTTTGGATGCTATTCAGGTTTTTGATGTTAAGAGTGTGGGGTTGAGGTACACGTGGAATCAAAAACCTAAGGTATTGGGATTCTGAAAAAGATTGATAGAGTTTTGTGTAATACTGCTTTTGTTGATCGTTTTCAGAATGCTTCGGCCATTTTTCAGCCTTTTAGGGTTTCGGATCATAGCCCATGTGTTTTGATGTTTCCTAATACTATCAAATCTAATCCGAAACCTTTTAAGTTTCCCAACTTTCTGGTTTACAAGAAGGAATTCAGCGATGAGGTTCGAAAGGTGTGGGGATTAAAGGTTGATGGGGTTAGCCAGTTTCGTGTCGTTAAAAGATTAAAATTATTGAAGCCTTATTTTCGTTCATTGTTATTTAAACAAGGGAATCTGCATAAGAAGGTGCAAGAGTTAAGGAAGGAACTTGATATGGTTCAAACTAACATTAGTCTGAACCCGTCGGATATTGGTCTACGAAGATTAGAAGTTGACATTGCTTCTAGGTTTAAAGAGGCTAGTATTGATGAGGAACGATCCTTAAAGCAGAAATCTAAAGTTGAGTGGCTTGCTGAGGGTGATAACAATACGGCTTTTTTCCATAAGTCTCTGAAATCTAGGAACCATCGTTCTAGAATTGATGTTATTATGGATGGAGGAGAGTGTATCTATGACGGGGAAAATGTTCAAAAGGCGTTTGTTTCACACTATGAAAACTTTCTTGGAGTCAAGGGTGACATATCCTTGACCCCAACTCCGGATTTGTTCCAGAAGAGGCTGGATTTGGGGACTGCGAACCGAATGATTAGTCCAATAACGGATGAGGAGGTTAGAAAGGCTATGTTTTCCATTGGGAGGAATAAGTCTCCGGGGCCGGACGGGTATACATCTGCGTTTTATATTCATGCTTGGCCGATCATTGGTGCTGAAGTTACGGATGCGATTAAAGATTTTTCAATAAGTGTAAGCTTCTTCAAGAATGGAACCATACCCTCATTGTTCTTATTCCTAAGGTACATACTCCGTCGTGTATTACAGATTATAGACCCATATCATGTTGTAATGTGTTATTCAAATGCATTAGTAAAATTGTTGCTAACCGGGTGAAGATTGGTTTAGATGGGATAGTGAGTATTAACCAATCAGCTTTTGTGCCGGGGAGAAGGATATCGGATAATATAATGTTAACCCAAGAGCTTATGCATAACTATCATAGGAAGAAGGGTCCACCTAGGTGTGCTCTTAAGGTGGATATCCAGAAAGCCTATGATACGGTTGACTGGAGTTTTCTGGAATTGATTCTAAGGGGATTTGGGTTTCATCCAAGGATGGTTGGGTGGATTATGATGGGTGTCTCTTCTGTTTCATTTTCGTTGAGTGTTAATGGAAACACATATGGGTATTTTCCGGGAAAACGTGGTCTTAGGCAAGGAGATCCTTTATCCCTGTATCTTTTCACGCTTGTTATGGAAATCCTTACGTTGATGCTGTATAGAGCATCGAGACTTGATAAATCTTTCAGATTTCATAACAAATGTGAAAAGCAGTGCATTATTAATCTATGTTTTGCTGATGATCTGTTTATCTTCACTAGAGGGTGTGGTTCTTCGGTTCGTGTTATTATGAGAACTTTGACTGACTTTACTCGTATGTCTGGGTTGGTCCCGAGCACTCAGAAAAGCACTATTTTCTTTTGCAATGTTCTGGATCACACAAGGTTGGCTATTTTGAACATTATACCTTTTGTTGAGGGCTCTCTTCCAGTTAAATATTTGGGAGTCCCTCTTATAGCTTCCAGGCTTATTTACAAGGATTGCAAAGTGCTTGTTGAAAAAATGGAGGGAAGGATTACAAATTGGAAAAACAAGTGGCTTTCGTTTGCAGGTAGACTGCAACTTATAGGGTCTGTTTTATCCACTTTGTATATATACTGGGCATCGGTGTTTATTTTACCTAAAAGGGTGGTTGCTGATTTGGAAGCTAAGATGCGACAGTTCCTGTGGTCCCAAGGCTCAGTTTCTCAAGGAAAAGCCAAAGTATCGTGGAAGTCTGTTTGCTTACCAAAGGCAGAAGAAGGGTTAGGAATTAGGCGCATAGGGGATATGAATACTGCTCTTTTGTCCCATCATATTTGGAGTTTACTTTCGAAACGTAAATCCCTTTGGGTGGATTGGATTTATTCTTACAGATTATCTAATTGCCACTTTTGAGAGTGTAACATTCCTCAAAATTGTTGTTGGAGCTGGAGGAAAATTTTGATGATCAGGCCTATGGTGCGCCGTTTTTTCTGGTACAAGGTGGGAAACGAAACCAATGTATCTGCATGGTCGGACAGATGGTGTGATATTGGGCCGTTATCTTCGTTTGTTAACAGAAGAGCTATATATCGTGCGGGATTATCTCGTGAGTCAAAGGTGGCTGATATTGTGAGGAATGGGAACTGGGTGTGGCCTGAGGCTTGGTATGATGTTTACCCGGTTCTGATTAATATTGAATGTATTACTCTTAATCCTGACGCCAGTGATAAACTCTGTTGGAAGGATGGGGACAATTGCATGAGCTACATGCCGAGTGTTGTTTGGGAGTCTATCCGCCATAGAAGTGAGGAGGTGGGTTGGATAGATATAGTGTGGTTTTCACAGTGTATTCCGCGTCATGCGTTTCTGCTATGGTTAGTACTAAAAACTAAACTTCAAACGCAAGACAAAATCTTGAGATGGAGGTTGAGAAACAATGACAATATGAATATGATGTGTTGTGTTTTATGTTTCGCTACATTTGATTCCCATGAGCACTTGTTCTTTGAATGTAACTATTCTTCTGCGGTATGGGATCGAATAAAGGTCAGAGCTGGTATGCATAACTTCTAAGAATACCTTACATCACCGTACGAAACCTTACAACTCCATAACAAACCTAATGAATTCCTCCGAGTCATTTAAACATCGTACGACAACTTAGAACGTCTTACGGTTCTGTATGCCACATTAGCACCTTGAAAAGCGTATTGGTATAGTGTACAACACCTCACAACTCCTAACCAAACCTTACAGTACCGTACGTAAACTTAAAACTCCATAATACACCTAATGAATTCGTCCGAGTCCTTTGAACATCGTACGACAACTTAGGACATCGTACGACTCTGTATGCACATTAACATCTTGAAGAGCACGTTAGTATAACTTAGGACGCCTTAAAACTCCTAAGAACACCTTACAACACCGTACGAAACCTTAAAAATCCATAATAAACCTAATGAAATCATCGTAGTCCTTTGTACATCGTACGACAACTCAGGACATGTTACGACTCAGTATGCGACATTAGCAACTTTAAAAGCATGTTGGTATAATGTACAACACCTCACAACTCCTAACAACACCTAACAGTACCGTACGTAAACTTAAAACTCCATAACAAAACTAATGAATTCGTCCGACTCCTTTGAACATCGTACGACAACTGAGGACATCTTACGACTCTATATGCACATTAGCACCATGAAAAGCACGTTAGTATAACTTAGGACGCCTTACAACTCCTAAGAACACCTTACAACACCGTACGAAACCTTAAAACTCAATAATAAACCTAATTAATTTGTCCGAGTCATTTAAACATCGTATGACAACTTAGAATATCTTACGGCTCTGTATGCCACATTAGCACCTTGAAAAGCATGTTGGTGTAATGCACAACACCTCACAACTCCTAACCACACCTAACAGTACCTTACGTAAACTTAAAACTCCATAATACATACAATGAATTCGTCCGAGTCCTTTGAACATCGTACGACAACTTAGGACATCTTACGACTCTGTATGCACATTAGCACCGTGAAAAGCATGTTAGTATAACTTAGGACGCCTTAAAACTCCTAAGAACACCTTTCAACATAGTACGAAACCTTAAAACTCCATAATAAACCTACTGAAATCATCGAACTCCTTTGTACATCGTACGACAACTCAGGACATGGTACGACTCAGCATGCGACATTAACAACATGAAAAGCACGTTAGAATAATGTAGGACACGTTACAACTACTAAGAACACCTAAAAACACCGTACGAAACTTTAAAACTCCATAATACACCTAATGAATTCGTCCGAGTCATTTGAACGACGTACGACAACTTAAGACATCTTATGTCCCTGTATGCCTTATTAGCCCCTTGAAAAGCACGTTAGTAAAACTTAGGACGCCTTAAAACTCCTAAGAACACCTTACAACACCGTACGAAACCTTAAAACTCCATAATTAATCTAATGAATTTCTCCGAGTCATTTAAACATCGTACGACAACTCAGGACGTGTTACGACTCAGTATGCGACATTAGCAACATGAAAAGCAATCTAGAATAATGTAGGACGCGTTACAACTTCTAAGAATACCTTACAAAACAGTACGAAACCTTAAAACTCCATAACAAACCTAATGAATTAATCCGAGTCATTTAAACATCGTACGACAACGTAGAATATCTTACGGCTCTGTATGCCACATTAGCACCTTGAAAAGCATGTTGTTATAATGTACAACACCTCACAACTCCTAACAACACCTTACTGTACCGTACGTAAACTAAAAACTCCATAATAAAACTAATAAATTCGTCTGAGTCCTTTGAACATCGTACGACAACTGAGGACATCTTACGACTCTATATGCACATTAGCACCATGAAAAGCACGTTAGTATAACTTAGGACGCCTTACAACTCCTAAGAACACCTTACAACACCGTACGAAACCTTAAAACTCCATAATAAACCTAATGAATTTGTCCGAGTCATTTAAACATCGTACGACAACTTAGAATATCTTACGGCTCTGTATGCCACATTAGCACCTTAAAAAGCATGTTGGTATAATGCACAAAACCTCACAACTCCTAACCACACCTAACAGTACCTTACGTAAACTTAAAACTCCATAATACATACAATGAATTCGTCCGAGTCCTGTGAACATCGTACGACAACTTAGGATATCTTACGACTCTATATGCACATTAGCACCTTGAAAAGCATGTTAGTATAACTTAGGACGCTATAAAACTCCTAAGAACACCTTTCAACACCGTACGAAACCTTAAAACTCCATAATAAACCTAATGAAATCATCGAAGTCCTTTGTACATCGTACGACAACTCAGGACATGGTACGACTCACTATGCGACATTAACAACATGAAAAGCACGTTAGAATAATGTAGGACGCGTTACAACTACTAAGAACACCTAAAAACACCGTACGAAACTTTAAAACTCCACAATACACCTAATGATTTCGTCCGAGTCCTTTGAATGACGTACGACAACTTAAGACATCTTACGTCCCTGTATGCCTTATTAGCCCCTTGAAAAGCACGTTAGTAAAACTTAGGACGCCTTAAAACTCCTAAGAACACCTTACAACACCGTACGAAACCTTAAAACTCCATTATTAATCTAATGAATTCCTCCGAGTCATTTAAACATCGTATGACAACTCAGGACATGTTACGACTCAGTATGCGACATTAGCAACATGAAAAGCAATTTAGAATAATGTAGGACGCGTTACAACTTCTAAGAATACCTTACATCACCGTACGAAACCTTACAACTCCATAACAAACCTAATTAATTCTTCCGAGTCATTTAAACATCGTACGACAACTTAGAACGTCTTACGGTTCTGTATGCCACATTAGCACCTTGAAAAGCGTATTGGTATAGTGTACAACACCTCACAACTCCTAACCAAACCTTACAGTACCGTACGTAAACTTTTTTTTTTGGGTAAAGGGTTACCCCGGCGATTCTATATATTAACATCAACCATAAGAACAAGTAGCATGGCAGAATACCACACTAGTTCAAACATAGGACATGCCCCATGAATGTGTACAAAAAACAAAAACACCAACAAAAGCAAAACTGCCTAGTAAACAAAGCAAAACAAGACACACACTAGTCATGCTAAATCCACATAAAAGAAAAACAAATAATCAGCCTGGATCTACCAAATCTTTTTCGCGATCAATCTTCCATTCCCTTAGAATAGTCCACACCCGAGTCGAGTTCTTAAACTTAAGGCCCAACAACTTGCAACGAACTGTATTGCGGATTTCTTCAGCTACCACTTCCGGGGGCCGTGTCTGGTTCTTGAACAACCGGTTATTTCTTTCCTGCCACACCAAATAGACAGCAGCTGCAATAGATAGTTTACCAACCACATGACGCAATGACTTCGAATAAGCCGACCTTATCCAGTCAATAATATCCAATCTGTGGTTCGACAGATGCTGCAATCTAGCCACAGATTTTGTAAGATCCCAAACCCTAGTAGCAAAGGAACACTCAAAGAACAAATGGTCATGAGAATCAAAATTTCTGCAACAAAGCGGACAACACATCATATTCATATTCCCCCTTCTAACCAGATCCCATGACAGAAGCTTGTCTTGGGTGAGTAATCTCTCCCTCATCACCAACCATAACAGAAAAGCATGCTTCGGAATACACTGAGAAAACCAAACCCCTTTAGCCCAGTCAACAATAGGCCCACGTAACCTAATACAATCCCACACCTCCTTAGTAGAGAACGAGCACAGATTCGAACCCGTTTTCCAGAAAGACTGATCCAATGTATCTGGATATAACCGCATCTGGATAACCTGGTTAAAAACCGGATAAGTATTTAACTAAGAAGATGGCCATCTCCAACTACCATCCCTATATATATCAGCCACTTTAGCTTCCAAAGAAAACCCAGCATTCCTAATATCCCTGTGCGACAACATCTCAATAAACGGACCCCCTTCAAACCAGGTATCATACCAAACAGACGTATTGCAACCATTCCCCACTTTTGACCACAAGAATCTACGAACAAGAGGCCTAAGTTGAAGTATTTTCCGCCAACCCCAAGAACAATTTCTAGGGACCTCTACACTCCAAAAATTCCTCCCCTTCAACCTATATTGCTTGATCCAATCCACCCAAACAGAGGAACGGTTAGAGATGATGCTCCAAATGTGATACGACATCATGGCTCTATTCATATCCCTAACGCGTTTGATTCCCAGACCACCTTCATTTTTTGGCATGCAAACATCCTTCCAAGCAACCCTTGCACGACCCTTCTTCAAAGGACCCCGAGCCCATAAGAAATCCCGCATCTTAGTCTCAATATCATGCATAATCCGGATTGGGAGGATGAACACTGAAGACCAAAATACATGAAGAGAAGCGATAACAGAGTTAATGAGTTGACACCTACCAGCAAAAGAAAGCAACTTATTCTTCCAGTCACCAATACGATTATCAACTTTTTCAATAAGAGCCCGACAGTCCGAAGTCCTCACTCTAGACGCCACAAGGGGAACACCCAAATACCTAACCGGCAACTTACCCTCCACAAAAGGCATAATATTCAGAATACTGTTCTTGATTTGCACAGGAACATTACAAAAAAATATAGTACTTTTCTGGTTACTCGGGCTCAACCCAGACATGCCAGCAAAATCCGTTAAAGATTTCATAATCACCTTTGCAGAGCTCAAATCCCCTCTAGCAAACAGAAATAAGTCATCTGCAAAACACAAATTAATCAAAAGAATCTTCTCACATCTATTATGGAATCTGAAAGACGAGTCCAATGAAACAGCCCTTCTCAACTCCAAAGTAAGGATCTCCATAACCATAGTAAATAGATACGGGGACATCGGATCTCCCTGTCGTAGACCACGTTTCCCCCTAAAATACCCATGCAGACTGCCATTCACAGAGATAGAGAACGAAACCGTGGTAACACACATCATGACCCAATTAACCATCATAGGATGAAAGCCATAACCCAATAAAACCGTCTTCAAGAATTTCCAATTCACAGTATCATAAGCTTTCTGAATATCAACTTTAAAAGCACACCTTGGAGGCCCACTGTCCAGGTGATATCTATGCATGAGTTCTTGGGTCAATAAAATATTATCAGATATTCTTCTACCCGGAATAAAAGCAGATTGATTAGAGCTAATAATATTACTCAGGCTCTCCTTCATTCTATCCGCTAGAATCTTAGTAATGCACTTAAACAGAACATTACAACAAGCAATCGGTCTATAATCCGTAAACTTAAAACTCCATAATACACCTAATGAATTCGTCCGAGTCCTTTGAACATCGTACGACAACTTAGGACATCGTACGACTCTGTATGCACATTAACATCTTGAAGAGCACGTTAGTATAACTTAGGACGCCTTAAAACTCCTAAGAACACCTTACAACACCGTACGAAACCTTAAAAATCCATAATAAACCTAATGAAATCATCGTAGTCCTTTGTACATCGTACGACAACTCAGGACATGTTACGACTCAGTATGCGACATTAGCAACTTTAAAAGCGTGTTGGTATAATGTACAACACCTCACAACTCCTAACAACACCTAACAGTACCGTACGTAAACTTAAAACTCCATAATAAAACTAATGAATTGGTCCGACTCCTTTGAACATCGTACGACAACTGAGGACATCTTACGACTCTATATGCACATTAGCACCATGAAAAGCACGTTAGTATAACTTAGGACGCCTTACAACTCCTAAGAACATCTTACAAAACCGTACGAAACCTAAAAACTCAATAATAAACCTAATGAATTTGTCCGAGTCATTTAAACATCGTACGATAACTTAGAATATCTTACGGCTCTGTATGCCACATTAGCACCTTGAAAAGCATGTTGGTGTAATGCACAACACCTCACAACTCCTAACCACACCTAACAGTACCTTACGTAAACTTAAAACTCCAAAATACAACTAATGAATTCGTCCGAGTCCTTTGAACATCGTACGACAACTTAGGACATCTTACGACTCTGTATGCACATTAGCACCTTGAAAAGCATGTTAGTATAACTTAGGACGCCTTAAAACTCCTAAGAACACCTTTCAACACAATAAGAAACCTTAAAACTCCATAATAAACCTAATGAAATCATCGAAGTCCTTTGTACATCGTACGACAACTCAGGACATGGTACGACTCAGTATGCGACATTAACAACATGAAAAGCACGTTAGAATAATGTAGGACGCGTTACAACTACTAAGAACACCTAAAAACACCGTACGAAACTTTAAAACTCCATAATACACCTAATGAATTCGTCCGAGTCATTTGAACGACGTACGACAACTTAAGACATCTTATGTCCCTGTATGCCTTATTAGACCCTTGAAAAGCACGTTAGTAAAATTTAGGACGCCTTAAAACTCCTAAGAACACCTTACAACACCGTACGAAACCTTAAAACTCCATAATTAATCTAATGAATTCCTCCGAGTCATTTAAACATCATACGGCAACTCAGGACATGTTACGACTCAGTATGCGACATTAGCAACATGAAAAGCAATTTAGAATAATGTAGGACGCGTTACAACTTCTAAGAATACCTTACAAAACAGTACGAAACCTTAAAACTCCATAACAAACCTAATGACTTAATCCGAGTCATTTAAACATCGTACGACAACTTAGAATATCTTACGGCTCTGTATGCCACATTAGCACCTTGAAAAGCATGTTGTTATAATGTACAACACCTCACAACTCCTAACAACACCTTACTGTACCGTACGTAAACTAAAAACTCCATAATAAAACTAATAAATTCGTCCGAGTCCTTTGAACATCGTACGACAACTGAGGACATCTTACGACTCTATATGCACATTAGCACCTTGAAAAGCACATTAGTATAAGATAGGACGCCTTACAACTTCTAAGAACACCTTACAACACCGTACGAAACCTTAAAACTCCATAATAAACCTAATGAATTTGTCCGAGTCATTTAAACATCGTACGACAACTTAGAATATCTTACGGCTCTGTATGCCACATTAGCACCTTAAAAAGCATGTTGGTATAATGCACAAAACCTCACAACTCCTAACCACACCTAACTGTACCTTACGTAAACTTAAAACTCCATAATACATACAATGAATTCGTCCGAGTCCTGTGAACATCGTACGACAACTTAGGATATCTTACGACTCTGTATGCACATTAGCACCTTGAAAAGCATGTTAGTATAACTTAGGACGCTATAAAACTCCTAAGAACACCTTTCAACACCGTACGAAACCTTAAAACTCCATAATAAACCTAATGAAATCATTGAAGTCCTTTGTACATCGTACGACAACTCAGGACATGGTACGACTCACTATGCGACATTAACAACATGAAAAGCACGTTAGAATAATGTAGGACGCGTTACAACTACTAAGAACACCTAAAAACACCGTACGAAACTTTAAAACTCCATAATACACCTAATGAATTCGTCCGAGTCATTTGAACGACGTACGACAACTTAAGACATCTTATGTCCCTGTATGCCTTATTAGCCCCTTGAAAAGCACGTTAGTAAAATTTAGGACGCCTTAAAACTCCTAAGAACACCTTACAACACCGTACGAAACCTTAAAACTCCATAATTAATCTAATGAATTCCTCCGAGTCATTTAAACATCATACGGCAACTCAGGACATGTTACGACTCAGTATGCGACAATAGCAACATGAAAAGCAATTTAGAATAATGTAGGACGCGTTACAACTTCTAAGAATACCTTACAAAACAGTACGAAACCTTAAAACTCCATAACAAACCTAATGACTTAATCCGAGTCATTTAAACATCGTACGACAACTTAGAATATCTTACGGCTCTGTATGCCACATTAGCACCTTGAAAAGCATGTTGTTATAATGTACAACACCTCACAACTCCTAACAACACCTTACTGTACCGTACGTAAACTAAAAACTCCATAATAAAACTAATAAATTCGTCCGAGTCCTTTGAACATCGTACGACAACTGAGGACATCTTACGACTCTATATGCACATTAGCACCATGAAAAGCACATTAGTATAAGATAGGACGCCTTACAACTTCTAAGAACACCTTACAACACCGTACGAAACCTTAAAACTCCATAATAAACCTAATGAATTTGTCCGAGTCATTTAAACATCGTACGACAACTTAGAATATCTTACGACTCTGTATGCCACATTAGCACCTTAAAAAGCATGTTGGTATAATGCACAAAACCTCACAACTCCTAACCACACCTAACAGTACCTTACGTAAACTTAAAACTCCATAATACATACAATGAATTCGTCCGAGTCCTGTGAACATCGTACGACAACTTAGGATATCTTACGACTCTGTATGCACATTAGCACCTTGAAAAGCATGTTAGTATAACTTAGGACGCTATAAAACTCCTAAGAACACCTTTCAACACCGTACGAAACCTTAAAACTCCATAATAAACCTAATGAAATCATTGAAGTCCTTTGTACATCGTACGACAACTCAGGACATGGTACGACTCACTATGCGACATTAACAACATGAAAAGCACGTTAGAATAATGTAGGACGCGTTACAACTACTAAGAACACCTAAAAACACCGTACGAAACTTTAAAACTCCATAATACACCTAATGAATTTATCCGAGTCCTTTGAACGACGTACGACAACTTAAGACATCTTACGACCCTGTATGCCATATTAGCCCCTTGAAAAGCACATTAGTAAAACTTAGGACGCCTTAAAACTCTTAAGAACACCTTACAACACCGCACGAAACCTTAAAACTCCATAATTAATCTAATGAATTCCTCCGAGTCATTTAAACATCGTACGAAAACTCAGGACATGTTACGACTCAGTATGCGACATTAGCAACATGAAAAGAAATTTAGAATCATGTAGGACACATTACAACTTCTATGAATATCTTACATCACCGTACGAAACCTTAAAACTCCATAACAAACCTAATGAATTAATCCGAGTCATTGAAAAACATGTTGTTATAATGTACAACACCTCACTACTCCTAACAGTGGTTCCTTTAGGTGAATACGATAAGATCCTAGCTCCATAACTAATCTTTCCACTTGAGTGATAACTAAAATGATGGGGATTTTAGCCTAGTTAGTTTACCTCTATTATCTTATTTCTGGTCGTCTTATGTTTCTCTTTCGTCATTCTAGTTAATTTAAAGTGACAGTTAGGTTAATTAGAAAAAAACCCCCTTTCAAACAATATAATATAAATAGTATAATTAATTAAGTTAGGTCGAGTCAGTTAAACGCGGTTATATAGAGTCTGTGGGTTCGATCTCGTACTTACTTAGGCTATTCTTTACTCGATCAGTACACTGTCGGTTGGGTGTTTAGGTTATGGTAGGTTCACTTGGATCGTAACTGCTACAACCACGATTATCTATCACGGATCTAAGTAAAACAACAATCAAATCAACACAAAAAATATACTGATAATTCTCTTTGTATTGATGATATCAAGTTGTAGTACTGTTGGTCCTTGAAATCGGTAATCCGTGCTATATATGATATAGATCAGATCACAAACAATTGTTACCACTAGATCTAGCAACAATTGATTGTGATTAATGACCAAAACCCAAATAAACCATTATAACCCAATAACAAATGATTAATTAAGAAGGTAACTAGATGATGTAGAATCAGATTGATGCAACAAAGTTGTAAACAAAACAATTCCTTGCAATAAACAATCAGAATCGAACTCAAGATCAAAGTGTAATTGTATTCCAATAAGTTCCCAAGAGTTATGTACAAATATCCCTAAACAACTATTTATACAGTAGCTAGTGTCGCAAGCAGTGTCGCAACCGCGACACTATAGTGTCGCATGCAGTGTCGCATAAACAAGCACAAAACGTAAGCAAATAGTAAACTATCCTAACTATTATAACGGAACACAAATACGACTAATCTATTACAAAGTAAACAAAATACAAATAACGATATGGTGAAGTGCCACCCTACTTGTGGTCATCAATACTCCCCCTAGGGAGGTACTTCACCTGTCGGATCTTCTGGTTCAGCTCCAGCCTTCACTCCCTCTAACAGATCCGTCAATCACGAACGTCTTCTCTCAGATCCACTTGCTTCTGCACACTCTCAGCGAGCTGCTTTACCTCCGATCTGATTCCTCGAGCTCTGTTAGCTACCCTTTCGAATAGGACAGCTTCCTTCTTTGTCTCCTCTCCGGCTCCAGCTCTGATGGGGTTTTCGCATCAAATCTTCAAATCGTCATCAGAGAAACTGAAAACCTCCATCATATCAAATAACCTCCATTCAGTTCCGTCCATAACACGCACGACTGCCTCCCCCGTCTGGTTGTCATAAAACCATTTGTCAAACTCCTGCAATCTTGACGGGCAAGGGTCCGGAACCCTCAATCTCAGAACAGTTTTGATTGGTTTCAGCTTCAATACTCTCTTTCCCTTTCCTGTGACCCAATCCAAATCTTTCTTTGACCTCTTTCGCTCTAATTTGTTGTATCCAAAGCTTACAAAGTTATCCTTCAGACCTGCTTGTATCTCCTCCTCAAGCAATTTCGCACGATCGCTTTGATCTGCGTTAATTAGTGGGAGTACAGCCAACCGCCTCAAGTCCCACTTTGGGAATGTCTTGAAGTGTTTACGGTTGTTGACATAGCTAATACCGCCCCTCTCCTCTTTATCATAAACTTCTTCATTTCAAGATTAAGTTTCCAGCTAAAGATCTTGTTATCAGTAACTTTTGAGGTCTGGGCATCCATGTTCTGGAACAGATGCCTGACGGTTTCTGGTTCCTCTACCTTCTTGAACCAGTCTGATTTATCGAGCTCGAACACGTCACCCTCCATTTCACTCCTCTGGGCCACATACACTATCTCTTTCTCATCAGTTTTGTAAAATTCCGGCTCTGAATCATAATCAACCAATTGCTCCTCCTCTACTTCTTCGTCCATCAACTTCATTTCAGCACTCTTCTCTTTATCAGCCACAACCTCATCTCCTCTGAAATCATTTTCAATATCGAAACAGAAGTCATCAGTAACTTCTGTTCCTTTGGCGATTCCGCTCCCTCCTTCAGCGCTAAATCCACCAAAATCTTTACGACTTGTGTCCGTTTGAACCATTTCTTTCAATGTAGGATACTTCGATATGTTCACTAAGCTATCCATCTCCTCCTCAGTTTCAGTTTTCCTGACCTTCACCTCTTTTTTAACTTCATTTAGTTCTAGCAGCAACTTCTTGATTAAACATTGTTGATCCAACACAATCTTCCTCAGATCCTCCATTTCCGACTCTCTGTGCCTCTCATGCTCCTCTAAATTCATCAACTTGGTTTTGACCATGCTCAGTTCGTTCGCGAGAGACGTATTCAATCCGCGAATAACGTCCTCATCTAACCCAGCACCTCCTCTCTTCTCAGTTTTCTTCTGGAAAGTCTTTGGCACATTTTCAGAGGCGGCTGATTGTTTTCCTTTTGCCTTCTTTCGCCTGACATCAATATCAAACTCTGTGTGTGATGGTGATCAGTCTACGACCTTCCTCTTCATCTTATCCTTTGTTTTGAATATTTCCGCCTCAATCTCGTCGATTTCCTCTTCGAAAGATATCGGCTTCGGCCCCACATACTTCTTTCTCTTCCGGACATCCTCCTTTATCTTTTCTCTCAATTACCCAAAGTGTTTCTCTTCACTAGCCTTTAACTTCTCGATATACTCCCACCTCTCATCAGTGTACATGTTTCGGAAAAGATAGGTGATCTTTCCCGAAACATCATGCCGAGGCACAGCACAATCAGAAAAATCCTGATGTTCATTGGTGTCAATACTAATACGTCTCCCAGCTTCTCCAAATTCGGCTTTAAGTGGTCGATAAAAATCCGTACGAATCTCGGGTAAAGCAACCACTTATCTTTCTGGCCAGAGGAAATGTTCTCAATCATATAACCAAAAATCATTTGAGGGATATTTTCTTTATCGCCTTGACACAAGTTTAGCATAGCCCGAGCCCATTACAAATGCAAACCATCAGTTCCACCCTTTCGATGATCTAAGCATACTATAATAACATGGGCTATAAACCTCCACTCTTTCGATAGGAACGTCTTCTTGATCTCCCAACGTTCCAAGAAATCGGTTCCTTCGTAGCCCATCTCCAAAAATACCTCATGTACGTCGGTTAGGCTGAGCAAGACTGGTGAACCGACGTCACGCTCCATTTTCAGCATCTGAGCAATCGAATCAGCAGTGATGACAATTTGCTCCCCCATAACGGTAGCTCTAATCTCCCCCGGATCTGCATTTAGATTGTATGTGGCCGACTCCCAAAAATCGCGGATATGCTATTGATCCATCACCGGATCCTTTGTAACAACATAGAAAATGGGCGAGGCCTTCATCCATGAAATCGCGTCTCTAAAACCCACCGACTTCGGGTCCTTATCATTTAGATAAGCGATCACGTTCGACCGCTTATCGAACTTCATAGGAGGAGGAGGCTTCGGTTCCATATTATAACCCGAAACATAACCGAGAATTGATTAGTTAATAGAGAAGAAAAGAAAATAATAATAATAATAATAATAATAATAATAAAAGGTAAAATAAAACTAAAAAAACTAAAAAACATAGTGTCGCAGACTTGTGACACAACAGTGTCGCAAACTCATCGACACTGTTGTTTCACAACAACATAGCATGTGCATCGACACTACACTCTCGCAGCACTTAAGACTTCCGACACTACCTACAATGCATGGGCATCATAACATTGGTAGTGTCGTAAACCTAGTTTGAACTTTCGTTCAGTGTCGCAAGACGAACAGGTAGTGTCGCAAAACGTAAAAAACCAACACTCATATGAATCAAAACCATATCAGATCAACACCAAATTCAAATACAATACAAACGAAGGTTCAAAACATGTTAATAAACAAAATTTACGATTGAAATAACTTGAAAACTCTTTAAAAGGCGTGGATTAAGGTTTAGTGATAGTTAGGGTTTAGTGTCGGATATAGAGTCAGGTTTTTTGAAGAAATACGTGATGACCCAAATGACCCACATCAGATAACATAAAAGACATTATAGTGTCGCAAAGATGCGACACTGTAGTGTCAAGCCAAACCCAAATTTTAAAAAATAATTTTTTGAAAAAAATAATAAAAGTCAAATCTAATTTAAATTACAAATATTTTAAAAAGTGTCAAGCCACACCAATTTGAGATAGATCCAGAAATTAAGACCCATTTGTGTTACGAGCTTTCAAAGGAGTCAAAACAGTAAAAAAACAGGATGAATCACGAGGAGATCAGAAAACGAGTTTCGGGCAATCATCTGGAGAGACAAAGATTTGGAAAGATTGCCAATATGTTTGTCCATTTAAAGCCATGCCTTGTTCCTTTCAACAAGCAACCTATGACGATATTATCATGTTTTGGTTCGATTTGAAGAAACTCTGGCAACTCAGTTTCCACATACATTCAGCAAAGTAATTTATTTTGACCTCATGGCTTATTGAGTTTAGATGAATCAACAAGATCTTGTTATTTTGGTTGGGCATAGACCAAGATCAATAAATGATCAAGGTGAATGTTCTCGAGAGTGAATTGGAGTTGGGTTATATGTATGAAGCGTCAAACAATGATCTTGATGTAGAAATATTGTGAGCTTAGCTTTACATGTGAGTGTATTCTTATGTATGAAGCGTCAAACAATGAACATGATGTAGAAACATTGTGAGCTTAGCTGTACATGTGGGTTGCAGATGATGAGTGCTCCAGGTCTATACCGACGTATAACAGAGGAGATGATCATCTGAACGTGCTGATGAGAGCTTCATGTCTATATTTACATATGACAGAGAAGATCATCACTCCAGGGCAATACTTCCGTATAGCAGAGGAGATAAGCACGAAAATAAAAAATTCTGAAGAGCTAACGAGAAGCGTCATTCAGGGCTACGGCTGAAGGGTTTGGATTTGAGAAAGATCAAGCACGAAACAAATACTCTCAGCACATTTTGTCAAAACTTATCACTTTGTGCAAGCCGAAAGTCTGTGAAAATGCTCCTTATCACCGAGTTCTTTTGAATTTAGTTTGATCACAGAGGTGCTGTCTAATAGTATTCGGGCTGAGCCTACTGACACAATAGTATACAAATCTCCTCCCTCCTTCAGATGCTTTCAACCCTTAACTGAATCCTGCAAGAAACAAAGGGTATTTACATAAGATGAAGCACAATTACGAAATTTGTAGTATTACTCCCCCAAAACTTTCAGTTTTCAAACTGAAATTTTTCAACAAATTTAAGAACTTTTAAGATCTTACGCAAAGGATGACCGACATTATTAGAAAATATAAGTAAGAAAAACAGATTTTTCTTTCACTTTTCTCCCCTTTTTTAATACTTTTTTAATATAAAAAAGAAAGCAAAACAAATGTACCGAACATCCGCAACCAATCTACCGAGGAAAGATTGATAGACATTCCCGAATGAACTGTAACAAACAAAAGAAAATCAGTTAGAAATAGGAACCCAAGCCTTAACGAACCTGGGCTTTTAAAAGAAAGAATTAATGCAAAAATGATTATTTACAAACTGTTTAATTCTGTTTCCAAAAGATTTATTATTTATGCTTGGATTTCCTGTTGATACTCTTGAGTGAGCAGTTGATCTACTGAGATGATGAGACTTTAATGGTCTAGACTTGGATTGTTGACAACATTTCAGCCTTTTCTCTGCTCTATTAAACTTTTGTGAAATGAAAGATTGAGATTGATATTTCCCCGTTTGTGATATGAAAGAATGATTGGAAACTGGAACTGGAATTCTTCTTGTTGGTTCAAATTTTGAAAACTTTTGAACGTTGATGGTTGTAGATGAAATCTTGGTCTTTAAGTCCTCTGTGCCTATCTTTTTCTCTGGTTCTTCTTCGGAACTTGTATATGTTTCAGAATTAGTTCCTGTTCCCTGTGAACCATGACTGTCCTAACTTGATTGATGTGATGTGGACGAACTTTGAGCATATTCTCTTTCCCTGTTGATTGGCTCGAAGATCGGAATATCACCAGTTTTGAACTTTTCATGCAGGTTGGTGAAGGTAGTAGGTATGGATTTCGGCGTAGCGGAAGCATGACATTCAATGTCTTGATTACCATCAGGTGTTTTGTGATATCCAATACCGATTGAAGATTCGTATTCATCCCTCACCTCTGAAATACTGACTCCCTCCACTCTAGTATTTTGTTCAAACAAGTCATTCTTTGGGTGTGGTCTGGGCAAAGGAGAGTAACACAAAGTTGATGGTGGCGGAAAAACTGTTTGAACATCAGGGTTGTATCCGACCCCATCTTTTATCTGATTCCCCCTTT
Organism: Tagetes erecta; assembly: GCA_030867185.1. Lineage (NCBI taxonomy): Eukaryota > Viridiplantae > Streptophyta > Magnoliopsida > Asterales > Asteraceae > Tagetes > Tagetes erecta. Next base: position 13,285,498 of record CM061497.1, read on the forward strand.
GGTTGACAAGAATCTCTACATTCCTCTCATAGAGATTTCTCTTCAGCAATTCAACTTCGGCCAAGGCTTCATTAAGTTTTATAGAATAACAGACTTCATTTTTCTTGAGTTCATCATTCATTGCCATGATCTCACTTTGGTTTTGCAGGATTAGCCTGTTTGCTTTATAAACACCAAATAATCGTTGTTTACATTCAGGGGAACACAAATCCTAAACGGTGTCATAGGGTAGATTCATGATGATCATTTCGGCTACTACGCCTTCTCACAGTTGCACACTCTTGTGTTTCCTTTATGTTTCTCTTCCCTGACTTCAGCCAATTCTTTCTTTTCAGCTTAATTCTGTTCTTTCTAATCTTTCTCAACTTTATCTGTATTAGTTATCTCACAATCAAATCCTCCTTCAATATCAATTGTCAAGTCTCTATAATTTTCTCTTATATTCTCCGAGGTTTCAACAATTTTCTCTGAATCAGATGCTATCACCTTGATCTTTTCACTCAGTTCGATTTTGTAATTGAGTACGCTTGACACAGATGAGATTAGTTCAACGTTTAAAGTGTTGGTTTGTTGTGGTAGTACTTCTTGGAAGAACTCTTTCCTTTTCATTTATAGCTCATAGCTTTTCAACTTGTCAATTATATCCATGAGTTTGTAGTCCGAAAATCTCCTTCTTTCTTCAGAACTTGAGTAAACTGCAGTTTTGGTCCATGTGTTTTGATACCACTAACAATTTTAGTCCCACCTTAACAGTTTTGGTCCCTGTGTTTTTATTTTCTAACAGTTTTGGTCCCAAACACTAACTCCATCCAATTTTCCGTTAAGTCTCTCACACACGCTCCACATCTGAAGGGTAAAAATGTCAATTCTCCCTCTCTTTTATCTAAGTCATCGTGTTGGTTAACATTTTTATTCAGTCGTTTGTCAAAAATAGTGAGAGAAATGACATTTTTACTTCGCTTGTGTGAGAGACTTAACGCAAAATTGGATGGAGTTAGTGTTTGGGACCAAAACTGTTAGAAAATAAAAACACAAGGACCAAAACTGTTAAGGTGGGACTAAAACTGTTAATGACATCAAAACACAGGGACCAAAACTGCAGTTTACTCTCAGAACTTTAACATAATTGCTCCACTCAATTGGATGAGAATCCAGAAGTCGATGAATCTGATCAGAGTTGGTAAGATAGGGATCATATTTCTTCAGATTTTCCGTCACATTCAAAAAGCGATTGATCAAATCCGACAGTTTCTCCCTTTTATGACTGACAAAAGCGATAAAATCCTTTTCTGCAAGTATTCCTTTGTCCGTCTCCCGTTTTTTCACGTTCATCATGAAATCTACACAGGCATCATACAAGGATTTTGCATCCTTGTGTTCAGCGAATTTATAGCTATTTTCTCTTGTTAAGCACGAATTCAGAGCATCAAAGGCTTTATTGTCACGGTTTGTCATCCTTTTATCTCTATCGGTGTATGTATCTGGATTTGTGTTTTGAATTGTGATATCTCCTAGAACAGTGATTGGTATATGCGGACCCAGTACAACCGAATCCCACTGAGTTTGATCCATATTCAAATAATAGTCCTTCAATCTCTTCTTCCAGTCATCAAAATTATAATCAGCTATCCGTTTTGGTGGACTAATAGTTGTCGCATTTTCCAGATCAGCAAAGGTAAATGAAGTTGGCATTGCAAAGTAAAAATTTTGGTCACAGATTTGCAGACAATGTCGCAGAAAATTCTTTAGTGTCGCAAGACTTGCTAGTGTCGCAAGACAAGATCGCAAGCACTTTTGCAGAAAAGGATTTTAGGGAACTATTTATATTTATACCACAATACACTTTAGGGAAATAACAAAGTATACCCTAAACAAAATAAGTTGTACAAACTAAGACAAAGTAAATCTTTATAGAAACGAGCCCTAAGAGTACTCCCCCTAAGATTTAACTTTCGTCTTCAGTAAAAAATATCTTCATCTTTAATACGAGCATTGAACACCGGCTTTTCTTTCAATTGCTTTCCAAATAGACTTCTCAAACTTTGTCCTCAGTTCAAGATGAGCTGGCTTTCTTTCATTTATCATGATCTTGATCTTGGTCATTCGCTTCAATGTATCATACGTCAAACCTGCAAAATCGATATTAGCATAGATAATGTACGGTTCCTTGTGATCCGAGGACATCACTTCCAATGCTCCCTTTGTAGTGATTCGCATGTACGATATGTCTGAATGTCCAAGCGTTCCAGATTAGAAAATGTAATTGCTTTACGAAATGCAATCCTTTCCATAGCAGCAGCCATCGCTTCAATTATTCCCACAAAATATCTTCCATCATTTTCAGAAACTTCATCATTCGCTTTATCCATCTTATATCTTCTCAAGAAATATATGTATCTCGGATGTAATAGCTTCAACTCAAAAGCACCAAAAATCTAGATACAATCCTCGGACATATCTTCAAGATTTCGCACAAGCTTCAATTCATGATGTCCTTCGTGATAAAATACTTTCAAAATGGACTTAGTCTCTTGTTCTCCATTAAACACCTTCAAACCCGGCTTTGTAATCTTCTCAAAGTATTTATCACTCAATTCAGCCAATACATCATCATCATAAGCATCCTTCTTCTTCTTCTTCGTAAATGTTATTTAAACAACTTAAACAACATTGTAGAAGGTTCTTTCTCTCATAACATAAATTATCCATATAATTTATTTTTTAGCACAAGTGCATATATCTAGAAACCCAATTTCTAAATATTCTAAGTGTTGATATTTATTTTAGATCATGTCATAAAATAAATATCCCGGTGTTTGTCTAGCTTGTCATTGGGTATGACCCGACTTTGATCATAACGTACTAGCCACATCAATTATAATATGTGTCTTGGGCAGACTAATTCTAACAATCTCACACTTGCACAAGATACATAGAACATTGATGCAAGTAGTAAATACCGCCTAACAACGGTTTACTACCCCTAATACGTATGACGAAGTGCCATTCAATAACATCATCCCCTTCAAGTTCCTTACTTGAAATGATTTAGGTGAATTAATCATTTATCCTTTTGTCACAGATGTCATGTCAAATCCAGAGACACAGAGTGATCATTCTCTGTTGATTTAACTTTGCAGGCCTTAGACATCTTACTCTCAACGAATAAGAGGGACAAATCCCATTTGGTTTCATACGTCTCTCACAAACACCTTGCATTACACTTGAGTTTAGTCTTATGTACTGTCATGTTTCAGAGCAGCGAAGAACTAAGTCAAAGTATAATACTTGGTGAATATCAAGACCCAATATGTATCTCAGGTCAGAGGATACTATGATATTCGCCTTTTCTCAAATTTACTTATGATCAATCACAAAGATTCCATGTTGTAACATTTGAGGGCGGGTCAGTCCAATATTTATATCCCATAAATATCTATGAACCTTGGTAGAAAACCCTTGCTTTATATATCCATCCTTTATGAATGTTCATCAAAACAAGTTCATAATAGTCTTACTTTCATATTTGTTCCCACAAATATGATCGACTACGGACATTTAGAATAATTAATTTATTCATGGATTTAAACATGCTAAAATGGAACATAACTCAAAGTGCCATAATCATATGAATGAGTCAAAATAATAATTGTTCCAAATACAAAATAGATCAAATCCAGTCACTAGAATATCGAAGTCCTAAGGCACAAGTATGATTCTCATGTTTTGGCCTTTCAAGGAGCTTCGTGAGTGGATCCGCAATGTTTTGATCAGTGTGAACTTTGCGAATACATATCTTTCCCTTTTCAACTTCATCCCTTATGTAGTTGAATCTCCGCTCAATATGCCTCGTCTTTTGATGTGCACGAGGTTCCTTGATTTGAGCAATCGCACCTTCGTTGTCACAAAAGATCTCTATGGGGTCCTGAATGGTACGGACTACCCCTAGATCAGCAATGAATTTCTTTATCCATGCAGCTTCTTGGGCTGCTAATGAGGCGGCGATGTATTCAGATTCCGTGGTGGATAATGCCACCACATCTTGTTTTGAGCTCTTCCAAGAGACGGCTCCACCATTCAAAACGAAAACATATCCCGATTGTGATCGAGAATCATCTCGATCGGTTTGGAAACTAGCATCCGTGTAACCTTTTACAACGAGCTCATCTTCACCAGAACCATATATCATAAACATATCCTTAGTGCGTCTAAGGTATTTCAATATATTCTTGACAACCATCCAATGACTATCACCAGGGTTCTGTTGATATCTGCTTGTCATGCTTAAGGCGCATGACACGTCCGGTCTAGTGCATATCATTGCATACATGATGGATCCTATAGCTGACGCATATGGGACTCCTTTCATTCTTTCTTGCTCATCCTTTGAGCTTGGACACTGAGATGTATTCAATATCGTTCCTCTTGGAATAGGTACCAAACCTTTCTTAGAGTTTTCCATCTTGAACCTTTTCAAGATTTTATCAATGTATGCACTTTGATTTAAACCTATCAACCGTCTTGATTTATCTCTATAGATCTTTATTCCCAGAATATAGGCGGCTTCACCAAGATCTTTGATGGAAAAACAATTCCCAAGCCAGGCTTTAACACCTTCCATGGTTGGAATGTCATTTCCAAATAGCAGTATGCCATCGACATACAATATTAAGAAAGTGATGATGCTCCCACTAGCTTTCTTATACACGCAAGCTTCATCAGCATTTTTGATGAATCCAAATTTCTTGACTTCTTCATCAAAACGACGATTCCAACTTCTAGATGCTTGTTTCAATCCGTAGATTGATTTCTTTAACTTGCATACTTTGTTAGGATGTTGTGCATCGACAAAACCTTCAGGCTGAACCATATAGACATCCTCTTCAAGATGTCCATTTAGAAAAGCGGTTTTGAGGTCCATTTGCCAAATATCATAATCATAGTGTGCAGCTATGGAAAACAATATCCTAATCGACTTCAGCATTGCAACAGGCGAGAAGGTCTCATCATAATCAACCCCTTGAGTTTGAGTGAAACCTTTTGCTACAAGCCGAGCCTTATAAGTATCCAAGTTTCCATGCATATCTGTTTTCTTCTTGAAAACCCACTTACTTCCAACTGGTTTGGAGTTAGGTGGTTGTACAACCAAATCCCATACTTGGTTGTCGTGCATGGATTGCATCTCTACGTTCATGGCTTCAAGCCATTTGTCAAAATCAGATCGTGACATTGCATCATGGTAAGTGATAGGTTCATCGGAATCTACCACATAGCATCCATCCATGAAAAACCCATATCTTTTGGGTGGATGACTAATTCTACCAGATCTGCGAACGTTTTGTGTGTCTTGATCAACCATTTGATCATCTTCAACAACCTCTTGTTGATTGCTAGTGTCAACCAAGCGTGTATCGATTTGTGGTTCTAGATCCTCCTCGAGTTCCACGGCTCTTGTAGTTTCTTCCATAAGAAACTTAGTTTCCAAGAACTCGGCCTTCAGAGCAATAAAGACCTTTTGCTCGGCTGGGTTGTAGAAATAATATCCCATAGAATCTTTGGGATATCCTACAAAGATACACTTAGTGGATCGGCTTTCTAATTTGTTTTGGTTGTTGTGCTTAACATAAGCTTCACAACCCCATACCTTTAAATAGTTTAATGATGGAACCCTTCCATGCCATATTTCAAAAGGTATCTTGTCCACTTTCTTGGTTGGGACCATATTCAGAATACGGGCTGCGGAAAGTAACGCGAAACCCCAAAATGATAAAGGTAATGTGCTTCTAGCCATCATTGATCGTACCATATCTAGTAGAGTTCGATTCCTCCTTTCAGATACACCGTTATGTTGCGGTGTTCCGGGTGGAGTAAGTTGTGAGATAATCCCACAACTTCTAAGATGATCTAGAAACTTATCATTAAGGTATTCACCTCCTCTATCGGATCGAAGCACTTTGATTGTTTTGTTGAGTTGATTTTGTACTTCATTTTGGAAGACTTTGAACACTTCAAAGGCTTCATCTTTGTGCCTTAAGAGAAACACATACCCATAGCGACTATAATTGTCGGTAAAGGTAATGAAGTATCTTTCACCATTCCTTGTCATTGTCTTAAAAGGACCACATACATCCGTATGTATGATACCTAATAAATCTTTCGCCCTTTCATTAGTTCCACTAAAGGGCTTCTTGGTCATCTTTCCCAATAAACAAGATTCACATTTGTCAAATGAATCATCACTTGATTCCAAAAGACCATTCTTTTGAAGTCTATTAATGCGTCTTTTGCTTATGTGACCAAGGCGACAATGCCAAATGAAAGTTTTACTCAAATCTAATTTGAGTTTCTTGGTGTATGATTGGTACAACATATTATTAAAGGATGTGTTATCATGAACCAATTCATAAAAGCCATTATAAGGTAAAGCTTCAAAATAAAAGATACCATTCAAAGATACATCAATAGCATTGTCCACAAAATTAAAATCATAACCAAATTGTCTTAACAATGAAACAGAGATAATGTTCCTAGTTAAACTAGGAGCATACAAAATATCATGCAAAATAACTTCCAAACCACTTGGAAGTTTCAAAACAAAATCTCCTTTTGCTTCAACTTGAACTTGAGCTCCATTGCCCATGTAGAGACTAATGTCTCCCTTATTCAAGTTCTTACTTCTTTTGAACCCCTGCAATAAATTGCAAATATGAGTTCCACATCCGGTATCTAATACCCATGTGTTATGAGAAGTAATATTAAGATCAATATGGATCATGAAGGTTGTACCTGATGCTTGTCCGGCATCCCTCTTTTCTTTCAACTCTTTGAGATAGGTTGGACAATTTCTTAACCAATGTCCTACCTCACCGCAATGAAAACATGGATCATTCTTTTGCTTCTTCTCTTTTGGTTTAGATGGTTCCGCTTTTGCCTTTCCCTTCCCTTTACCCTTCACATTGACGTGCCCCTTGCCCTTAGCAACCTTTGCTTTAGGTTCCGGGTGATGCCTTTTCTTACTTCCGCCTTCATTGATTTGGAGAACCGGTAAAACCTTCTTACCCATTCCCGCTTTGGCCGTTTTGAGCATTCCGTGAAGTTCGGGAATGCTCTTGTCCCATCCATTCATATTATAATTCAAGACAAAAGTCTCAAATTTCTTGGTTAGGCCATTTAAGATCAAATCCGTGGCCAACTCTTTTGAGACGGGACAATTTAGCCGTTCAAGGCGAGTAATGTGACTTTGCATCTTAAGCACGTAAGATGATACGGATTAGGTTTCTTCCATATGACATGCATGAAGTGCTCGAACCGTCTCGAAGCGTTCCACCCTAGCCTTTTGAAGGAACATTTCCTTAAGTTGGGTAATCATGTCATATGCCCCATGATGCTCAAAGTCCTTTTGAAGTTCGGGAATCATAGTTCCCAACATGAGGCAAGAAACTTGCACCGAATCTTCGGTGTGTTTTATCCAATCCGCATAGGCATCAACATCATCAATGTTGGGCTCATCGGGAATAGGATCATCCAACACATACGATTTCTTTTCTTGCTTGAGAACAATTCTCAAGTTTCGGAACCAATCCATGAAATTGTTGTAGTTGAGACGATCCTTTTCAAGAAGGGTTCTTAGTGACAGGTTATGGACGGGTGGGATAATTGCGTTAAGTGGATTGTTGATTTCGGCCATCTATTTATATAAAACCAAGCTCAATTTTAGTATTCATGGATATCATTAATCTATTTTAATCATTAATACCCTTTTGAGTTTTAAAACAATTAATAATTAAATCTAGAATCCAACGTTTTATTCATATAGTAGTTAGGTGACCTTTATCCTACTATTGAATTAACAAGGCAGTCAATGTTTGACGATTACAACCCTTTGTAACTTCTAGTTTTATGGGATCATTTAAACGTCATAAGTTTAGTTGGCATGTTTAATCCCATCAACACCATTGAACACCATGCTTCGGTGACCCTATTCACATGGTTTCCAATTTCAAGTCTTCCTACTTATACATACATGTGAGTTTACACATACAAGTGGTCAGGTGACCTTTATCTCACAAATATTGTAAACCCACCTCAAACACACAAGTTTCCTAAATGTGGTTAGGTGACCTTTATCCCACATAGAGTTCCCAAGCGTTTCGAGTGTTGTATAAAAGGATGGTGTTAGACTTGTTCCCAAAAAAATTAAAAGGGATTTTTGTTTGTTTTCTAATTTCTAGATAGGAAAACAAAGTGTGTACCTTTCATTTGCATGCATTCAAATGTATGGTACTTTAGTTGAAAACCAAATTTCAAAATTCCTTTTAATAAATCCATTTTATTATGAAATCATCAACTTTTTGATAAAATTAATTTTATTACTTAATAATTTCTAAGGAATCAAAATGATGCAAGTTTGTCGGTTATAGTTGTTAGCTATCAATATCCTAATATCATAACAAACAATATCATAATAACCAAACATGCATAAACAACCATATATGAGTCCATAACCATAGCTAACTAATTTTAGCTACACTTGCTAACCGAAACAAGTGTGCCAAAAAGGTCTTTCTTAAGGGACATCATGACACAAGGCATGAAATGATGAACTCCCACTTGATCCCGCATCCGAATGCTTCAAGTATCCATCTTTTGTGTTTTTTTTCTTCATTTATTTGGGCTTCCTTTTGGACCTTCAAATCAGCCCCTTTAGGGCTTATAAATCTTGGGTTTGGGTCATTGGGTTAGAATCCCATATTGGGCTATAAGGCCCTTGAAGGCCCAAAGCCAAAATCAAGTCCATATGTGTTCCTCCAATTACAAAATATGTCCTAATACATTTTTCTAGTAATGGAATTACACCTAATCTATTTATTATTACAAATCAATGAAATAAATAAATAAATTACAAACCCAAATAAAATGTTAACTAATATTACAACCATATTGAATATTTCAAACCACAACACAAAATCATACATGCACAAGGTCTATGGCTAGGTTATGAACTATTCAAAAGCATATCCAAAAAAGTAATAACATAAGTTTAAAATGGTTCCCTTTAAACCCTTGAAATTTTCGGCCTAAAACATATAAAACCGAAAATTTCGGGTTTTGTCCAAACAAAGCAACTAACCATTTTAATGACTTTAAACTTTCAAGATAATCACATGCATGTAAGTATTATATCCAAGGGAACCCATTTGACCTAAAATTTTCGGCTTTGAGGTGTAACACACCAAGAAAACCGAAATTTTTAGATTTTATGATGCATGCACTTGTTTAAGCGGCTCTTGATGCCATTGTTGGGTTTTAACAAGTTATCAAAGTGTATATAAATCCATATTTATATAAAAATGCAGCAGATGTATTATTCAAACTTGTTGGTTACCATATTAAATTCTTTTAATATCAAAACCCAATACCCGGATCCAAAAACAACATGCATGCAATCAAAACTAAAACCAACAACATGTAAAGATGTTTATACCTTTCAAGAGGAATATGAAGGAGAATGTGTTGGTTTGAATGGCTAATCTCCAAAGTAGAAGATCCTCAAGCTTGTATACCCTCAAGCCTCCAACAAACACCACTTTTGCTAGGATTTAACACTTGAAAAACTCCTATCTTCTTCCTCTTTTGTCTTGGCCGAAATTTTCAAGAAAGAAAGAAAGAGAAGAGAGTTTTTCTATTTGCTTGCTCTTGTTTCTTTGTAGAGAAAGATTATTGTCTTTTTAAAAGACAAAAGGTTGTGTGTAAGATACTCAACCTTTGCATGCCTTGAAAAAACAAAAACAAAAAGGAGAGAGGAGAGAGGTGGGGAAGGGGGCGGCCATGAGGGTCCCACCATAAGAAAAACAATTTTTTTTGTTTTTTTTTGTTTATTTAAAACAAGGTGTAGCAAAGTATATCTTGTAAATGTTATTTAAACAACTTAAACAACATTGTAGAAGGTTCTTTCTCTCATAACATAAATTATCCATATAATTTATTTTTTAGCACAAGTGCAAATATCTAGAACCCAATTTCTAAATATTCTAAGTGTTGATATTTATTTTAGATCATGTCATAAAATAAATATCCCGGTGTTTGTCTAGCTTGTCATTGGGTATGACCCGACTTGGATCATAACGTACTAGCCACATCAATTATAATATGTGTCTTGGGCAGACTAATTCTAACAGGATCAACGAGCCTACGGCTGACTCAAACCTTGTAATTTTTTTTAATATATAAACAAGCTTACTTGTAATAAACAAGCTTACTTTCAGTTGCACCTAAACAAGCTTCATATTCAGCTACAAATGCTTCATATTTGTTACAACTTTACAAGCTTCCTGTTCACTACAACTTTAAAGATGTACAAGCTTTCTATTTGTTGTAGCCTCAACACATCTTCAACAAGTATAAGTGAACCGGATAAACTGACTAGCAAGGTAACAAAGTAAAGAACCTAACGCAACCGACATCTATGAATATGGTCGTGAAATAGGTACCATAACACCGTTGATAGGTAACCTACCTATTGAGAAGCAAAACATTTAGCAACCTGATTTTTATCAAACACATGATATACAGTGTTAAACGAAATAGGTAACGTAAGTAGGTGTTCTATCTATGTGAAAATACAGATGACAACTTCTCGCTTCCATCCAACAGCTTTCAGCTAACAGCTCCTTGCTTCCTGTAGATAGATTCTTACTCCCAGCTACTTGGTAATCAGTTTGTCCACAAACCGAGAAGCAAAGAATCTCCAGCAATAAAATGTTATAAAAATCCTCTTTGAACGGGAGGTTACATGGATTAATATCTATGATGTACCAATGCTATCATGCAAATAAGATTATCCAGATAGCAACGATAAAAAAAGTGAGAAGCCCGGAAGCCACACACATTAACTTCTCAGCTCATAAACTCATAAGCATCTTGTTACAGTATCCAAAATATGTAATGGTCTGAATTGTCAAAACATCGATTTTTGAAGAGATCACCAGGGAAGAAAAACTATCTTCCAATATGTGACTTTAACCTACATAATAAAGGTAAATATATGTGCTACACTAGCTAAAAGCAGACAAACGAGTAGCCCAAAAAAGACATGAAGTAACTAAGCCATACTTAGAGAACAACTACAAACATGTCTCTAGTATCCTAAACATACTTGTTTTACACAAGTCCATATTTGTTTTGAACATTTGCACAAAGGCGACACATGTCTTAAGCTATGAATCAACTCATGTCAACACATAGAATACGAAACCTCTTGATGAAACAAAAACGGTTGATAAAAACCATGTACATGAGTAATGCTCCAAAAAAGCGAGTTGTGCTTGCTCATGACAAAGACTTAAACAAGTTACATCACTTGTGCATGTTAGGGTGTCTATCAAGCTTCCCTCACCTTATAGCAAACCTTATATTCCATACGAAAACCACAATGTGATGAAACGATGAGATACACATCAACAGTGAACGTGGAAGGCTCCGTCTGAGACACTTCCCACTTTTCGCTCAAATCAAATCTCACCATAAAATCCTTCGGAAAAGTCCAAAGAAGGGTGGAAATATCCCTAAATGTGACTGACAAATCAAAATCAAGATTTTTGTCCAAGGGTCATTTTTTGTTTAAAACATCACCGGACTTCCTCCAAACGGAAGCAAGTGAAAATAATAACACGGAAGACTACCTGCACATGTTTACAAAAGCAGTCGGAAAAAAGAAATGAACCAATGTCAAATATTGCCATACATTAACATGCTCGACACAAATCTAGTTCGAATACACATCCCTTGGTAACTAAAGCATAAGCTTCTTTGTGAACTTCACTCAAAAGAAGCTACATAAGAAGAAATTCAACATCTTACACCAAGATATGAATATAAAAGACCTTTGAAGCTTCATAGAAATATTAAAGGGTTATCCTACAACAAAACCTCTGAAACGATAAATATACACAACTTCAAAAACGTTGTTCGAAAAAGACGAGCGGTCAAAGATTCTGACAGAAGCATCCTTCTAACAAGTAAAGAAGCTTCCAAACGAGCTTACAGCTTCCCCATGAAGCCAAGCTCAAAAGCCTTTAAAAAAATCCATAAACGTTTCTTTCCATGTCATCAAGGACTCGTGAGAGCAAAAAAACAAACATGGCTTACACCTTAGGGAGGATAAGATGTAAAGAAGCCTTAAAACAGAATCACGACCAAAGAAGCAAACATGGTTAACACCTACGCGTGACACTAGCACATCAATGATCATGCATAAACAATGCTTCTCACGTCTTTAAAAAGGAACAAGCACATATTCACAAAAGTCAAATATTTCGCTCATAACATGCTTCGAAACACAGTCGTATCTACATAATAAGACAAAACTTCTCAGCCATGATCTTCAAGCTTCAAGCTTCTAGCTATAAGCTTCCAGCTTCTAGCTACAAGCTTCAAGCTCCGAGGTACAAGCTTCCAGCTACAAGCTTCAAGCTTCTCGAGACGTTATAAACTCAAGCCAGCTATATTCTTAAAGCAAAATGGCATCGATATTTTCATAAAAATGTGATTATTTCTGATGATCACATTAACGTATCTATTGATACCACACATGAGCGACGCACGAAGCTTCTCGATCACTAAGCTACATATTGACTACTGGTATACAGGTCAAACCACAAAGCACAATGGTAACTTCTTTACAAACGGAATGGTCAAGCAAGACACTAAACGAATCCAACAAACGAAGCTCCACATCCCTTTATAGGATCATGCTTAGTTTTGTTATCCCCTTACTTCGTGCTATGTAAGGCAGTCTCAAAGAAAACATTATGACATACTATGCTGTAACTAATAGAAGGGGTTCCATAATAAACCTCTACACCAACGGATCCACTTATGGATCCCTAAGCCTCTAAAAAAGGCCTTGAAAGCCACGAGCTCAACCTCTTCTGACAAGCCATGAGCTCAACCTCGTCTAACAAGCCACGAGCTCAACCTCGTCTGACAAGCCACGAGCTCAACCTCGTCTGACCTTAACATGTATAAATATAAGGACACATGAGTCAAGAAAGACATAAACCTAAAAAGCATGAAGGACACTTATGTCACTCTGCTCATGATGATGCAGAGTAAAGAAATACTTCATATACCACCAAAGATACAATCAGTCCATTTGGACTTCAGAACCGTAAAAGCATGCAAACATGGAAGCATCATACGGAAGTATATGAAAAACTTGCTACTAGTACTAAAGCACTTTGAAGAACAATAAAAACGGTCAAAAACACGTCGACAAAACAACAAAGTAGCCTACTTAATCTCTATAGTAGCCTACTAAAACATCGACATAAAGAAAACATCCAAGGCAAAGTTTTTCACTACACTCTCACCTAAAGACTAACTTTAGCAGAGAACGTGTTGGTTAAAGCTTCACACCTCAGTTGTACTTCACTATACGAATCAAATCAATATTTTTTAAGGATGGACGGACCTGTGGTCGAATCATCCATATGAGACTAACCTCTTTTCAACACAACATGATCCTTTAAAGGAAAAAACATGTCGCCTAAGGCAGATGCTTACCTTACCTAAAAACTAAGCAACTCCAAAAAGAGGAAACATACCCTTTTTAGGCCGAGATGTCTACTAAATAGCTATATCCATGAAATACCCTTCAAATAAACAAAGGTCTTTCCCATACCTTCTTCAATTAGATTTGACTCAACTCCAATGGGGAAATAAGCTCCACAAGCCTTCACCTATGGTGACCCGGGGGCTTAGAGCTTCCCCGCCATTAAACGATCATTACAACTATAACTCATTTAAGAAGCTCATAAGTGAGAAGTCGAAGAACTAACAAACATACTGAGTCACAAACACTCATAACTACGTCATGACTGCTTATGACTGGGGCTGATGACATAGCTATACGAGTAACCTAGGCTTTTGCTCAAAACCTGAAATGGCAACAAGCATTTCAGGGCTAAGCTTTTGTTAAAAAACTAAAACAGCTATGAGCATTTTAATGCTAAGCTTTTGTTAAAAAACTAAGACAGCCGCAAGCAGCTTGCTACATATGTAACATCAGTATGGGAACCAAATAAACACTGAGCAAGGTCATAAATCAGAGTAAGGTACATGTCTCTTTATGGCATGAACATTGCTACTTTTATCCAAGGAGCAAATGAAGAAGCTACGGGGTGAAGGGAGAAGGTATCGAACAAACTGAAATGACGGTGCATCCTTCAAGCTTAAGCTAAATAGCTCTAATCAGGTGACCTTACCTACATTGAACACATTAAAGCGCTTAATTTGAATCAAAAGACTTTGGTGTAAACAAAACCTACAAAGTCAAGATTAACAAGCATCTCGCTCAATCAACAAAGAAGCTTGTTAAAAATGCCTTATGGAAGGACTCTTATGACAAGAATAACTTCTATACTAAATAATGAGTTTAGATGCTCCAGTTGTTACCGTCAAGGATTCAACCTCTAATCGATGATTAGCTCCTACAAAGCCTACAAGGCTTAGAAGCATGATCGCAATCCATAAGAAGCATTAAAGAAACTCATGGAAAAGCACATAGGTCGTTAAAAGAAGCAAAAACGCTTCAACCTATGAGTAATGCAACAACCAATAAGCTAAAGAAGCAGCTTGAGAAAGCAAAAACGTAGCTCATGAGAGCATCAAAATATCTCACCTAAGCTAACGGCCTATCATCAAAGCACCATGATAAAGCACCAGCCTACAATATAACACCGAAGCGACTTGCTTAATCACCAAAGCAGCTCGCTAAAACAATGGCACATGCTATGAACCTAGCCAATGCGCTAGAGAAGAAAGGTCTTAACCTTAAACTAAAGCGTTTGACCATAACACTTTGTCTAAGTAAAAAAAAAACAAGTTCGGATTTGTTGAATACTACTATCAACTCTACAAAATCTATAAGATTGCATGATCCGAAACTTCTAAGTTTGTAAGGAAAACTGTAGACATGGGAAGACCTAAAATCGTCATAATCTCAAACTCAAAAGCCTAATCTTCAAAGTTTATCACCTCGGAAACACATGAAGCTCAGTTCATAAGCTTTCATGTATTCAAGCATATGCAAAATAAACGAATACCACATTATGATTCAACAAGCATAGAAGCAATGAACTATTGCGTAAAATAAAGCTATGTCTTTGTCTCATACGGTTTAAAGTTTATAATAGTAAAGAAGGCTTCTCTTGTCTCAAGAAATCTTCTTTGTAATTACTTTCCCCAGTAAACTAGCTCACAAAGACGATTAATCGAGGATCATCAATTATAATAGCTATGGGGTGAAATCAACTTTGTGTGAATAATGACAACGTCAATGGATATATTCTCACACTTGACATTACTTAGAAATGTTACAAGGTACTCGTACCTTCCCCAAGTGTCGATTGAGAAATCCGATTACTATGTTTTCTACCCTTGTAAAAAAAGTTTTTGAAGCTTACACTAAGGTAAACTAGCTGGCTATCTTATACAAGAGGGCATACCACCTTGGTGCCTTAGAAGCTCACATGCAACAATAAAGAAGCTAACCTTCTCTATTCCAGAAAAGAAGCATCCTCTTCTTTTCGTTTAACTTTGTATACACAACATATGACAATACACCGAAGGTACAAGATTTAACGTAAGCATGACACGCGAGAAAAGTCATCTTCTTGTAAAAAGACGGCACACAATACCTACATTAGTGCATTACTAGAATCGATAAACCGATTCACAACCTTCAAACACTAATCAGGACATGATTCCTAAAAGAGAGCTCTACAAAGTGTTAACTCATAAACGTTAACCTTACAAGATGAATACAATATTCATGAGGCAACCTACCTTAGGTAAGCTCGATAAAAAAAAATTAAAACTTCTCATGAGTCTCTTTATCTGACGACGTTTAAAGTCTTTTAAGACTTATGGTTTCACATACACAATTAATTCATATTGAACCTTGTCTATTATCCTATCGAAGGGTGAGCCCCTCCTAACTAGGCTCCATGGGGTCCGGAACTACACCTCTCCATGTAAAGGGTTGAGCTCCTAGGCCATATCGCTCAACAGGAAACAAGGCTCTATACCTTCCTGTATACAGGGAGAATTCCTAAAACAATACAATTCCATGGATACATAAAATCAATCCATGAAAGAGGGTGAGCACCTCACGCCAAGTCTGCTCCATAAGTACAAGAAAGAAAATTACACTAACTTATGAAACAAATCCAAGAAGAAAAAGCTTCTTGGGACTTAACAGATAGGATAAGGTGCATTAACTTTTCTAGTTAAATTAGGTAAGGTGAACTGCAGCACCATACCTCGACGAGACTACGAAAACGATACACCATAAACGACAAAAATAAGATAAGTTATCTACTCTAAGACTAAAAGGTTACATGAGCAAATCACATGCATAAAGTGCCTTCAAGGCCAAACAATTGTATAGAAAGATCATGTATTGCCCGCATAGGCTAACATGACATCAAATAAGACCTGAAAAGGCGTCTAAAAACCACAATGAGCATAAAAGTGCTCGTTCGGAAAACAATCAATTTATCCTAAAATTCTATCGACTTCGCTGCTCGCATAAAGGCACGAGTCATAAAAGAATCTGAAGTATCATGCTAACTAAAATGTCAGCTGATAGTGACTTTGAAAGGCATAGCTAAAGAAGAGCTTGACCTTCTTATGTCACATAACTTCAAAGGCATAAGCTCCCTAGACAACATGCTTGTCCACATATTTTAGCAACTTAATGCTAGCCATTCGTTGCTAAACCAAATCAAAAGAGACAAAAACCTAGTCTCATACTTTGAAGAAAAGAAGCCTCTTAAATAAGCTTCAAGAAATGCCTATCTATGCGTGAAAGAAGCTTATAGCATGGCAAAAGAAGCTTACTAGCATACATGATAAGTTACTCTTCAAAGATCACTAGTACATGCAAATATGCAATAAACTAGCTAACATTCGAAGCTTAATCATATGCATAATAAGTTCGCTAACATGTGTGATAAGTTCATTTTAATACGAAATAATATTGCCAACATATGCAATAAATTTTCTTTCATACAAAAGAAACTCACAAGCATGTACCACAGACGTGTCTTAACAGGCAAGAAGCTCATCGATTCACCTGGTCTGCTTCTACCTCCAGCTTCCATCGCTTGTGTTAAAAAGCAAATCTACACGTCAGCTCAAAGACCCAAAACATCTGGGTAGACAAGCTGTTTTGTTTGATTAACAAAATCCAAAAGCTCTTACTTGGTAAAAGACAATTGGCGAAAATAATGCCCCAAAAGGCAACCGAGCGCACACATACACAAATGTGACAGCTTCATGAATAGATACCCCAAGCAGGCTATTGAACTCTACGATATAAGAAGATTACGTATATTGAACTTATAAAATCAATGTTCAAAGCCATCGCTTGTATCGAATGCTCACCGATGCAATGCTTTCATTCACGTTCGAACTATTAAGCTCTCTCAAATACGAATGACAAGCTCACATTTTAGCTTCTCACAATAAAAATGATTGATGAATACCTTCAAGTTTTCGATACTAAGAAAAATTGAAAGTATATTACCAAGTCATGATTAGTTAGCCAAAAAGCAGCATAGTCTACTTTAATGTGCAAAAAGCTCGCCTTCTATTTCATAGAGCACACATACTGCGCCGAGCATATGTAACAACACGCAACAGATTTGACCAAGTCAACATATCAACTTGATAAATATCACATAGTACAAAATCATTGTTAGTATATTATGATCATCATACTTAAAAGTCTTTTGAAGAAAAACAAGATGTGCGGACAAAAGATGTGCGGGCAAGAAAGATGTGCGAACAACTTTTGTAGCAGAGATGTGCGGACAGAACTGCTATTCGCACATCATTTTAACACTTTGTTATTTTGTTTTTCTTATTTCATGTATTGATGTTAGCTAGTATAAATAGAGTAGTGTGCAATGTTATTAGCAAACTTTGAAAACACAATTCACTGCAACTACACCTTTTAAACACATAGTTAACAATATCAATACAAGCATTTTATTAGTAATCTTATGTTCATTCGTTGTTTGTTTGATTGATTCATAGCATGTTTACTGAACGTTTAACAGATTCACGAGCTCTTGTTGCGACCTGATTTGGACACACAATTGGTATCAGAGCTTTCGGTTACGTAGCATTGAACTTCGTTCGAACTACTTGAATCTGTTAATTCATAGACATTTTGGATCATCGAACCGATATTCACTACTGAGCTAAATCCTTTGAACATTTTGAAGAGAATTAACGTGAAGATTTACAGAAATATGGATTTGAAGTGATTGTTGTTGAACGAACTGTTCTTTGAGAGATTGTTGATTAAATTCTGTTTTTGATCAAACTGAAGATTGAGCGAAGAAGTTAAGATGAATGCATGCAAAGTTTTCGTTTAGTTGCAAGCAATTACAGAGTTAAATCATCAAATTCAAAAATTCAACTTTCACTGTTCATCGCAGATTGAGCTATTTGACTATTGTTCGCAAATCAAAGATGATGATGTTCACAGAAGTTGATCCTTTAGTCGTTCAGTTTCCGATTATGTTTTTCATTCTTATCTGTGTTTTGGCCTGGTTTGATTTATTGGACTGATTTTGCTTCAAAGTTGAACTCAATTGTTGTTCGCAGATCAACGTTGAATATCCTGTTGTTCGCAGATCAAGTTCATAGTTAGAGTTTGTTGAATATTGAATTGAAAGAGAGTGTAACAATTAGTCTGACTCTATTCAAAGATCGTTAGTGTTGAAAGTTGTTGACCGCAGATCAAATCTTTAGTTCGCAGATCATTACTGCAGTCCGTAGATCTTCACTGTCGTCCGCAGATCAACTAAATTGTTCGCAGATAAGAAAATTTTCAATTTTTCTAAAATTTCAAACAACAACAACTCAATGTCTGACTATGCATCAAAAGTACCATTGCTAAAATCTAGAGCTGATTTCAAGGGATGGGAGATCAGATTCAGAAATCATCTGAATACTGTTGATCATAATCTTTGGAGGTCTATTGCTAATGGTCCTCATATCCCAAGACCAGCTTCTAATGGTGATAAGTACAAGGATGATGCATACAAAACAGGAATGAAGGCTATTCCTATGGAGGAGCTAGAAGGAGAAGAAGTTAAAGAAGATTTGAGGAAGTGTGCCATTGATCTCAAAGCCTATTCTTTACTCACAATGGTTGTTCCTTAGCCTTTCTAACCAGAACCAAGAAATATGTGACTGCAAATTCTTTGTACAAGATGTTACAGAAATTGTGTGAGGGTGGTACTAAAATACAATGCATGAAGAAGCAGAAATTGAAAAGACAACTTGAAATGTTCTCAGCTTTGCCTGGTGAATCCATCAACTCTCATCTAAACAGGTTTGTGCAGCTTGTAATAGAAATGGAAGCAATGGAGATTCCAACCAACACAGAAGACACTAATCTGAGGCTGCTGCATTCTTTGCCAGAGAGTTGGAAGCATATTGTCACCACTCTCAAACAAACTTTGTCCTTGGATGTTCAAGATCTAGATTTTATGGTTACAAAGATTGAATCTTTAGCTATTGATGAACAGTCCAGAAATTTCATGACAAAGAAAGAGATGGAGCAGTACATTTTTAAAGGAGAGAAGCCTGGTCAACAAGCATTTATAACAGCTGATGTTGTAGATGAACATTTTCAAGGTGACCGTTTTTTTGCTAATGCTGCTGATTCATGCAATGTAAGTGAAGTTTGTGAGGAACATGCTGAAGTTGCTACTGGAAAAGTCAAAACTGTCAATGTTGACAAAGGTCAAGATGTGATCAACATTGTGTTAAAAACTGAAGAGCATAAAGCTGCATATGTTGCATTCACTGCTAGTTTTCAGGCATATCTTGGAAGTCAACTGACTCCTATGGAATTAATGGTGCAAGATCTTAATGATATGCATCCGGATGATGTAGAGGAGATGGACATCCAACGGAATATGGTGATGCTGACATATAGATCACAGAAGCAGATGAAATCTAACAGAAACTTCAGCAAACCAAGCTTAAACAAGAAGATGGGATTTGACAAGACAAAAGTCAGGTGCTTTAAATGCAATCTTTATGGGCATTTCTCTAGAGAATGCAACAATCCAGCTGCCAAGGTCACTCAAAACACCTTCAATTCTACTACACAAGCATCCACTTCAACAAACAATTCTGCTGAACCCTCTAAAGCCATGTGTGTGACTTATGATGGGGAAACTGATTGGAATGCTTATGGAGCTGAAATGGAAAAGGAGTTTGGTTTGATGGCACTGAATTCAGATGAAGAAAAGGTGAGAGTACCTGATGGTTATGATGGAAGCAAATTTGATGCAAGTAAGTACCCTTCAATGCCTGAAGATGTCAAGGACAAGGTATGCACAAAGGCCTGTATGCATGAGGTAAGTCATTACAGATCTCATTCTTTTGCTACCTATGAGAAGTTAAAAGATGAAATTTACAGGCATAATAAAACAAAAGAACAACAAAAGGAATTTGAGAAGAAAATCACTTCACTGACAGAGGACTTAAAAGAATCTAAAAAACAGGAGCAAAACTTTTAAAGAACTCATTAAAAACTCTTGAAGATTCTTACATTCAAAGTCAACTGGAAGCATCCACCTTTAAAATGAAATATGAACAACTAATGTCAACAAAAGATCAAATGGAAAGGTGGATGGCTAGTCAAAAAGATGGAAAGAACTGCAATGGGTTGGGTTTTTCACAAGTTGCATACCAAACAACAACTCCTCCAGTGAATTATGAAAAATTGCCAACTGCCATGACAAACACTTTACCATATAATTTTAATCCTCATGACTATTCCGGTGAAGCTCAAGCAAAGTTTAAAGTGAATCAAATTTCAGAATCTTCTGATGATTCTGAAAGTTCAAAGCTGAACAAAACTGTTTACATTGAACATGATGAAGAAAAGATCAAAGAAGGTCACCCTGTGAAAATAACTTCATATGAACCTAAAAAGGTGTACCTTAAAACAAAGAACTTCAATGGATTTATAAAATTTGAAAATTCACCAACTGAACATTCAAACTTTGTTGAGGAAGTTAAAGAAAAATCTAAATTGAGAAACAAAGGTAAAATTCAAATGATTTACAATGATCACAAAGGTGAAAAGAGTGAAGGGATTGGGTTTGACAATCCACATTTCAAAAGATATCTTAAACAACAAGAATCAATGAAACCTGAAAACAAGTTCAAAACAAATTCTGATCTGAAAACAGGTCAAGATCCTGAAACTTCCGCTACTAAACTTGAACTTAAAAAGAAAACCAAGAAGAAACAAAAGAAGAAAACTAAGTCAAACTTAAATTCTTCAGCAGTTTCTGATGGTAACAATGCTGATTCTGCTGGTCAAAGTTCTTTGAATGTGCACAACAAAGCTAACAAGTGTACAAACCCAAACAAAATCCAAACTTTCACAGAACAAATCTGTCACAGAGTGCCAAATCTGAATTTTATGAAAAGTCAAATAGACTATGGTGTAGCATTTGCAAAATGACTAATTATAACACCATTGACTGTTACTTTTCTAAATATTGCCATATTTGTGATATGACCAACCATTCTGTTGATGATTGTTATTTTAACAAATGGTGTGAAATTTGTGGCAGGGTAAATCATAACATTGATGAGTGTTACTACAAGGAAAGAACTAAGGTTCACAAGAAGGAGCAATCAAAGAAATCAACATAATTTCACAATGATGAGGACTTTTATGATTCCTGGACTCCTAGAAACATGAGATTGACTGATTCAAATCAAGTTTCCAACAAACACTTTTCTAAATCAAACATGCAAATCATTTCAAGGATTGCATCTCATCCTCATTCAAATGATAGTGTTAAAAGGAATTTGATTAAACAGTTTTTAAATGAATCTGATAATTCAAAATCTGGTCAATCTCATCATGTTTCTAATCAACTGAAGTCAACATATGATTCTGCTAAACCTCTATCTAAACCTTTTGTTCATAAAAACAAATCAAATGAATTGCCAAGTGATTTGAATGATAGATTTGAGATTTTGATGAATCAATATGCTAAGTTGAAATCAGAAATGTTGACTACTTTTGGTTTATAGTGTGCTAAACAAACAGTTATTGATGAAAATGGCAAACCCAAAACCACAATGGTTTGGGTTGATCGTACTAATTGATTGTCTTCATGTGCAGGCACATCCACCAAGAGCCAAAAACAGTTTATGGATTGTGGATAGTGGCTGCTCAAGGCACATGACTGGAAACCAAGAGTTGTTAGATCAATATCAAACAAAGAAAGGCTCTTATGTAGCTTTTGGTGATGGAGGAGGATGGATAACAGGAGAAGGAACTGTCAGCAACGGGTCTTTGAGCTTTGATCATGTCAACTACTGTGAACAACTCAAATTTAACCTGCTGAGTGTTACACAAATCTGTGACAAATCCTACAAGACAATGTTTGATGACAAGTTCTGCTATATCTTGAAGCCTGGATTTCAAATTCCAAAAGAATGGATATAGATGAAAGCACCTAAACATAACAACATTTATATGATGGACATGAGCTCTATGTCTGATGATGTTCAAGAAACATGTTTGCTTTCAAAGGCATCCATTGATGAATCTGTTCTGTGGCATAGACGTCTTGGGCATACACACTACAATAACATGAACAATTTGGTAAAAAATGATCATGTAGTGGGTATACCTCAAAAGACATTCTCTGTCATAGAAAAGTGCTCAGCTTGTTTGAAAGGAAAACAACTTCGCACATCACACAAGACAAAAATTGTGAACTCAAATGTTACACCTTTAAAACTTTTGCATATGGACCTATTTGGACCAACAAATGTTTTAAGTCATACTAAGAAGCAATATTGTCTTGTGGTGATAGATGATTATTCCAGATTCACATGGGTGTTCTTCATGTATAGAAAAAATGAAACAACTGACATTCTCAAAGCTTTCATTATAAAAATTGAAAATCAATTTGATTGCAAAGTTAAGATAATGAGAAGTGATAATGGAACTGAATTTAAGAATGATGTGTTTGACTCTTTTTGTGCAGAAAAAGGAATAGAAAGACAGTTCAGTGTAGCTAGAACTCCTTAACAGAATGGAGTTGTAGAACGCAAGAACCGGACTTTAATCAAAGCTGAACGAACAATGCTTGCTGAGTCTAAACTACCAATCACTTTCTGAGCAGAAGCAGTTTCAACAGCATGTTTTGTTCAAAACAGGAGTCTAATTGTCAAACCTCATAATAAGACACCTTATGAATTGCTTTTCAAAAGAAAACCACAAATTGGTTTCTTAAGATCATTCGGTTGTCCTGTGTCTGTATTGAATACCTCAGATCTTTTAGCTAAGTTTGATGAAAAATCAAGTGATGGATTTTTTGTTGGATATTCATCCCAGTCCATTGCTTATAGAGTTTACTTGTCAAAACACAACATCATTGAGGAATCAATGAATGTTGAGTTTCCTGAAAACTCATTTCCAAAGGCAATTAATGGTCCTGCATGGTTATTTGATATAAATGCATTGAATGCACCATTAAATTCTAATTCTATTGACTTTTCTGCAGGTTTTGACTCAGGGGGAGAATCTGATGATGAAGTTATTCTTCCATTTCCCTCAAAGTATCCTGATGTTGAAAATCCAGACATTCATGCAAACTTTGAAGAGTGTACTCCACCTACAGTTGATCCACTTGTTACAAATGATGAGTTGATCGCTGATGATGGATACAACTACTTTCACAATGCACCATATGAATCTGATCCTTCCATCCACACCACAACAGTGCAAGACTTCAATTACACAAATCTTGAAAATGAGGTGGCTGTTGATCCTGCTCCTGTGTTAAGGACTCTGAGAAGCCTCTCACAATCAAACATTATTGAAAGTCTGCATGAAAGAGTGACTAGAAGCAAAAGCACAAATGCCAACATATGTCTCTATTCCTGCTTCTTATCACAAACAGTGCCAAAAAATATTTCAGAAGCTCTCAAAGATTCAAGTTGGATTGAAGCAATGCAAGAAGAGCTTCTTCAATTCCAAATTCAAAATGTTTGGACACTAGTTGATCTTCCTGAAGGACATTATGCCATAGGAACTCGATGGTTATACAGAAACAAATCAGATGAGCGTGGCATTGTCATAAGGAATAAAGCAAGGTTAATAGCTCAAGGATATACTCAGGAAGAAGGCATTGATTATGAAGAAGTTTTTGCTCCTGTAGCCCGCCTTGAAGCTATTCGATTGTTTCTTGCTTACTCTGCATATATGAATTTCACTGTCTATCAAATGGACGTGAAATGTGCATTTTTGTATGGAGTGATCAATGAAGAGGTGTATGTTCAACAACCTCTAGGCTTTGAAGATAAAGAATTTCCTCATCGAGTGATGAAGCTTGATAAAGCACTCTATGGCTTGCATCAAGCACCACGCAAGTGGTATGAGACTTTGTCTTCTCATTTGATGGAGAATGGATTCAAAAGAGGAAGGATTGATCAAACACTCTTCTTGAAGAAAAAGGATAAAGATTTACTTTTGGTCCAAATCTATATGGATGATATCATATTTGGATCAACAAGTAAAGAACTGTGCAAAGAGTTTAAGGCTATTATGCAGTCAAAGTTCCAGATGAGCTCTATGGGTGAGATAAACTTCTTCTTAGGACTGCAAGTCACTCAAGCTCAAGATGGAATCTTTATCAACCAAGAAAAGTACATCAAGAAGATCCTCAAGAAATTTTCATTTGAAGATGTTCAATCTATCAGAACACCACTGGATAAAGCTCACAAATTGGAGCCAGATGAAAGTGGCAAGCCTGTAGATCAAACATATTACAGATCATTGATTGGATCACTAATGTATTTGACTGTTAGTAGACCTGACATTATGTTTGCAGTATGCTTATGTGCAAGATATCAAGCTAACCCCAAGGAATCACACCTACAAGCTGTCAAACGCATTTTCATATATCTTAAAGGAAAAGCTGCACTTGGGTTGTGGTATCCTAAAGATGGAAACTTTGAATTGCATGCATACACTGACAGTGACTATGGTGGTTGTAACCTTAAAAGAAAATCTACTTCAGGGGGTTGTCAGTTTTTGGGTCCGAGATTAATCTCATGGCAATGCAAGAAACAGACCAATGTTTCAGTATCCACTGCAGAGGCTGAATATATTGCTGCTTCTGCATGTTGCTCACAGGTCCTTTGGTGTCAAAACCAACTCTTGGACTATGGGTTTAATTTCCTAAAAACCCCTATCTACATTGATAATACTACAGCCATATTCATAACAAGTAATCCAGTACAACAATCCAAAACTAAACATATTGAAATCAGATATCACTTTCTTCGTGATTACTCTGAAAAAAGGATTAATAGTGTTGGTACAAGTTAGCACAGAAAACCAATTGGCAGATCTTTTTACAAAAGCCTTTGATCAAGGCAGATTTGAACATTTAGTTCAGGCCATTGTTATGATCAACTATGAACCATGATCATTGAGCATTGCCAATCAAATAAAATAAAAACAAAAATATAATAAAAGGGCAAGAGTGCATAATAAAAGATGAGCACAATAAGAGAAATGATAGTACATCATTTTGATAATCTTTTACATAGATTTCAAAAACAATAAAGACTGACTGATCATATTGCTTGTGTGGGTAAGCTGAAAACTGTAAATCTGAAAAGTAAACATGGATGTGATGCAAACTAAAGTTCTATATGTCTAGTTGTGTTAAGTTCCATCTAAGTAGCATTGGTGAAGTTTTCATTCTTCTGATAGGTTTCTTGTAGTGTTACTTACACATATCAGGTAATGATGCAATAGAATACGTGTTGAGCAAACATCTGTGAGCTTCTTTGTTGTGGTATCCACAGACCTGAAGTCTCACACGAGGTCTCCTTTGTTGTAGTGATCTACAGACCTGGAACACCTCAAGATGTACAAAAGATTCCAAAATGGAACAATACCAGTGTCAAAAGATTCCAAAAAGGAACAGTGTCAATTCCAAAAATGGAAAGTAAAGAAGATTCCCAAAGGTAACCCACCAATAATTTATAACCTAAAGTTCCACGGATTATGTTGTAAGTGACCTGATTTGTTAAAGTGCCTGCTTGTATGTTCTTGACGTTAGTGGACCTTCTAAGATGTTCCTAAGTGTGGTTCACATGCTAGACATACTTAATAAACTCAAAACATGATAAAAGTATCACTAAGTGTTGAAAAGTAAGTGTGAAATAAGCTTTATGCCCATCATGCAAATTGAAAAATGGTCTATGTCTATTCAAAATCTTATTTTTAGTTGTGTGAAGATTATTGAATTTGACATGATCTCTTTGCTTATCTGCTTTTGTCTATAAAAGTACTTGCTTGCCAAAATAAATAAAAAAGAATAAAGTTGGCCTTGTTCATAAATGAGATTGATTCATATTTGATCATGAGTAAAGTTCAAATTTTCTTCTCTTAGAAAATTAAAACTTTAGGGGGAGAAAATGCCATATTCAACAAATAAAGATGAAATATTTCAGAAAATATGAATGAATCTGATCTGATTTGCAGCAATATTATGAAAGTAGATTGAATGTGTGTAATGTGCAAGCAAATTTGATTTTGAAAATTTGTTCTCTGCATGATACAATTGCATATGTTGTGAGATATGATCAAAAGACCAAAATTAATGTGTCAAAGAAATTTTCTGAGTAAACAATCAAGTACTTTGATCACATAAAAGAAAAGCTTGAATTTTGAAAATGAAAATGTGAAAATGTTGTGAACACTGTTGTTCGCAGATTGAGATGTACGAACACTGTTGCTCACAGATTGATGAAATAGTGAAAACTGTTAAGATATGTGAACAATGTTGTCCGCAGATCAGTTGACACTGTGATCTGCAGATCAACTGAACTCACTGAAATCACTGTCAGAAATCAATAAAGTGAAGTTTACTTTACTTTGATGATTTTTAAAAGTTTTCAATGATTCATGATAAATGAACTAATGATCTAATTTTTGTGTGTGCAGATATGCAAGGAAGAATCTAACTGAGATTTGATGAATGAATTTGTCACAAGTACACAGAATTGTTACCCATTGATCAATTCATGATCTTTGAGTACTTTTCTAAGTACAATATCAATAAAAATGAAGATTGTCTTAAACATGTCTTAAGTGTTTGAAAGATGTGCGGATGTTACTGTAGCAAGCATATCATAAGATGTGTGGATGACACTATTGTCCGCAGATCAACAAAAAGTCAAAGATTTCAATATTTTGGAAATAAATCAGTTTTGAACATTGATTTAAGTCTAAAAATGAATATCTTTGATTCATTCAAGGAATTTTTGAAGGATGTGCGAACAACAGTACAATTTAAGAGTGTTACTGTTGCACGCATATCATGTACTATTGTCCGCAGATCACAACTTTGATTGATTTAAAAGCAGAGTTTGATACTAAAAGATTGATAAATCACTTGTAAATGTGTTTGAATCAACTAAAATCTTTCAAATAATCATTTTACTTATGAACTTGTTAAGAATTTAAACGATGTGCGAACAACCTGTTGTCCGCAAGTCTGTTTTTAAAATTACACTAATTGTGGACATAGTATATACTCTTCAATAACTCTTAAACGTTCATTTTAACGTACTCACAACAATTCACTCAGACAAAAGGCGATTTTCATACATCACAACTCAAATAGTTCATAAAATCTTTTAAATGTGTTTATATACCATAAAGATTACAGAATCAAGCTGGTAATCTTTGTTGGTAAGTATCATGTTTGAAATTTTCAAGGTTACTGTTCATCAACAAGAAGAACGAATCGACAAACAAATGAAATGAACAAAATCAAGTTCAATCTTTAATCTAAACTTGAAAAACCAGTATATTGATACTTGTTTACAAGCTATTGATGTCTATTGGCTCATTTTCATATGTTTGAATCGATTGATCTAAAAGTCGATTACTGTTGACCTAAAAGTAAAGTTAGGGTTTTTAATTTATATTGAAGTGTTCGTTCTAACATATATTTTTCTTTCTTTTTCAGGTTAAATGGAGAGTACGAAGTTTGAAAAGAAGCATCAAGCAGAGTATTTTTGTTGTGGTAACCTCAGACCTGAAGTTTCACATGAAGCGTTCCTAGTTGTTGTAATCTACACAACTGGAACATCTGCAGCTCATCCTAATATATGTGATAGAGAAGATGATTACAGAAGAAGAATGTTAAAACAGGTCATATCTCCGATAATATCTGCTATTGATAATCAAGATAAAACTCCTAAACCTGAAATTGGATCAGAAATATATGATGAATATGTTGGGATTGATACTCACTTAAATGTAAAACAAGTAGAAAGATCATCTTTCTTCTCAAATGAGTTTCAATCCGTAGCTAAAACGTTGATGGAACGTGAACATAACATGAAAGAAAACTTTCTTAAGTTGAAAACCAAGGCTGAAGAGGAGAAAAAGCTTCTAGCCTTAGCTTAAGAAAAGTTGAAATATAAAATGAGCTGAAGAAGAATAAACAATCTGAGATTGCTCACAATGACAATCAAAGCAATCCAAAAGATAAATCAAAGTTTCTCATTGTTGAATGAAGATGTTTGATCAATTTAAACAAGTGTGTGAAGTTGAAAGCATAAACAAAAGAGTATCTCAAGATGTTGAACTTCATGACTTGTGAAATGAAGAAAGAAAATCATGCATATACAAATGAAAACTGAAGAACTTTGAAGCATGATGATAGGGGGAGATTGTTAGTATATTATGATCATCATACTTAAAAGTATTTTGAAGAAAAACAAGATGTGCGGACAAGAAAGATGTGCGAACAGCTTTTGTAGCAGAGATGTGCGGACAGAACTGCCATCCGCACATCATTTTAACACTTTGTTATTTTGTTTTTCTTATTTCATGTATTGATGTTAGCTAGTATAAATAGAGTAGTGTGCAATGTTATTAGCAGACTTTGAAAACACAATTCACTGCAACTACACCTTTTGTACACACAGTTAACAATATCAATACAAGCATTTTATTAGTAATCTTCTGTTCATTCGCTGTTTGTTTGATTGATTCATAGCATGTTTACTGAACGTTTAACAGATTCACGAGCTCTTGTTGCGACCTGATTTGGACACACAATCATGACTTGCTAAAAATCTTCATTGAGCCATCAAGCCATAATCTTTCAATGTCACTTGACATTATTGCTCAAAGGCTAAGCTACCCTTCAAAACTTTCACACGAGATAAATACATTATCAACGAAATATGATACAATCTCGTTATTCGACCTATCACAGTCTTGGCAATACAACGTAAAAGCCTAATAAGCTAGAGCTCAAACATGCCAAAGCCTAACGAGTCAATATCAAATGCACAGAAGCTCGTAGAAGCTAACGAAGCTAAAGAGCAGCTGGCTAAAATCTTATCGCTACCTTCTAACCTAGGCTATTTTATCACGTCCAATCAGGCAGACGATAGTCTTTCAACTGCTAAGCACTAAAACGGACTAAGAAGCTTGCAGCTATGAGCCAGAAGCTTGCAGCTACGAGCTAGAAGCTAAATCCAAAACAATCAAATGATCCTAAGTCACAAACACTTATGACAGACATCACAAGCGCTTATGACTAGGGGGCGGATGACGTAGGTCATATGACCACATAGTTGGGCAGCCGGAAGCCAGCAGCCAGGAGCCAGGAGCCTGGTACGTGAACAGTAGCGCTACAGTAGTCTGACACTTGCTTTCACAACAAGCATTCAAACATATCTCATAATATCTTCAAAAGATATCATGGGAAAAGCAAACTGAACACAATTAATGCAAGGAAAAAGGCCTTACACGAAAATGGCTAAAAACATATTCTACTATTCAAACCTGAGGTGCTGCAGGCTGCCAAGAATGGAAGGTGCACTGGTCGAGGGGCAGCCTTGAGCCAGGAGCTCCTGAACCTTTCATATTTGATTCAGATTTGCTTGGGCAATACATAATATCTTGTGTATATATATTGCTGCAATCTGAAGACAAAGACACATTCATTCACATTGGCTCTTGCACTCCACTCTAAAAACACACACACACACCCTCACTCCTCTTATCTCCTCTTTTCTCTTAACATTCTCTAATCTTAAACACTTAGATCTATAACCGAACAATACAATGGACCTTAGAACATCGTCACTACCATCCTCGCCATATCCTTGTTGTAGTAACATTTACAAACCTGAGTTACTGTCAATCTATCCAAAAACACTCGATTATACTTCTTCCTCCTAAAAAATTCAAAATTTTCTTCTAAGTACAACGGAATCTCATCTACTTTTGGTGCTGTGTTTTTAGTCATAGATGTAACACCCCACCCCTAAGAGAACAAGTAATTATTAAAAATAATAAAATAAAAATAAAATGTTAAGTTAAGAGATACGCGCAAGGCATGGCCTTAGTCTGTGCGTATCACGTCTAAGGAAGAAACCCGGGTGCGAGTAAACCACGACAGCGCGTAGTTTTGCAAAACTACTCCACCTACGCGATACGCGCAAGTGGAGGGTATGATCTGCCCAGTACGCGTAGCACGCGATTACGGGCTATAAATAGTGGAGCACCCCTCCCTTCATTATTGCTCATCCATGCATCTCTGTCTACATTTTAGAGAGAGAGAGCTGTAGTTTTATTCAGGATCGCGCGGTAAGTGTGGTACCCTGCGTCGGAATGCTTCTTCGAGTGTCGGTTGCACGAAGAACGCTTAGCGGGCGTCGAGGTTCTGCCCAGTTGAAGAGCGGTGGTAGTCGAGGTTCTGCCCAATTGAAGAACGCTGATCGTCGAGGCCCTACGCGACTGAAGAATGGCGGTCGACGAGGTAAATAGCATTTCCTTATCGTTAGTTTAGGATGGGTAACGGGTTTAAAACCCGAATGAAATACGGGTAAGGATACCCACATAGCACGAGGAACGTGCTAGAGGATGAGTTGCGGGATTAAACACCCGCAACAAACGGGTAGGATACCCGAGGGTACGGGTTGAATTCTCATTCCATAGAGGTACTATATCCGTTAACATTTAAAACGGCTAAACGCACTTAGTACGCGACATAAACACGTACCGTGCCAGTTTACCCCCGGATGCGTAATATCTAACGAAATAAATATTTCGAGAATATTTATTAAGTTAAGTGATATTATTTTCTGTAAATGATATCTAAAACGCAAAAAGAATCGAGTTCATACGCAGTACCGGATGACGCGGTGCGAGTACCCGGTACTCAAACCCACTATATATATAGGAGTTCACCCCCTTTGTCACAACCCCAACACGGCGCCCGGTCCCAGGAGACGGGTTGTGCCCGCCCGGGGTTAACGCGTGTGACGAATGGTTATCAGGAGCAACGCAGCGGAATCAACAACATACATACACACAGCTTAAAACATAAAGTTGTTCATACATTAAACTTCAAACTACAATTCCATAGTTCTCAAAATGACAATTGATTGTTTGATACATAACATCAACAACTAAAGCTAGCAACTATTCTAGGTCCAGAGCGTCTATCTTCTAAGCCCGCAAGACTTCTACCTGCTCTAGCCTCAACAGTGCTTTCCTGCATCACACGGCACCTAGGATGTGTGCCAAAAAGTTTTAAAAGAAAGGGTCAGCTTACGCTGGTGAGTTCATAACAAAACATTTTTACAAAACATTTCAAAACATTCAATCAATGATTGTAAAGACCTTGATCAACGAGTTGCCAAGCTCCATTGATCACGGAGTTACCACTAACTCCATCACTTACAAGCATATCATAAACATACTAGCATCATCAGATAAATATACACAGTCAATACGATAAACCCCTCAACATCTCCGTCAGGCACGTCTGCGCTGGAGCAGAATATATGCATATACTCTTCACCGAGTTTACCGCCCGTCACCCTAGAAACAGAAGTGGTATTGCCCGATATTTACCGTAGAATGCTAGCCAACCGTTCAAAAACAACAGTTTAAGAACACAACCAATCCAAAAGAGTTTATACAAAAACTCACAATCATTTGCAACCAAAACAGGTTTAAGCAACACATCCAGTTTTGTAAAACATACAATCATTTCAAAAGAGTTTAAGTGTATGAACTCACCTCAACAAGATCTCAACAAGCTCACAACTAGCTTCGGTCCTTGATCTAATCCCAACAATCAATCCAAATGGATATCTTCACGATCACACAAATAGCTATATCGACAATCAATCTCAATAGCTATAATCCACCTATAACGCGATATCACAACGTTATAAATAACGATTCCTAAGACTATGTAAGTCCTAGGGCATAACTAGCGAAGCATACGACTAGACACGAGTCGTTGCCACCTACGCCTACCAAATCCCGAACCTCGGGAATCTAAACGAATCCTACAGAGATACGTTACCCGTTCACAACGGATATCATACCCCTAGGGTACGGATATTCAACCCGCACCCTCCCCGGGTAATCTACCCGTTAGTTGCGGGTGTTTAATCCCGCCAATATTTCCCCTAGCACGTCCCTTGTGCTATGCGGGTATCTTCACCCCGCATTCCCATCAGGTTCCCAACTCGATTCCCGTCCTAAACTAATCGAGAATGAAAGACCATTTACCTCGTCGATCACCGATCTTCAATCGCGCAACACCTTGATGATCACCGTTCTTCACTCGGGCAGAACCTCGACGCACGCCAAGCGATCTACACGCGTCCGAAACTCGAAGCAGCGTTCCGACGCAGGGTACCGCACTCGAGGCGCGGTTCCGCAAGATAACTAGAGGTCTCTCTCTCTCTAAAACGTTCTAGAGAGAGAAAGGGAAGTGAGCAAGTGTGAAGGGGGGTTGCATCCCTTTAAATAGGCTGTCTGGCCTGTTCTAGGCGCTACGCGCAGCCCACATGCACCATCTGCGCGTATCGCGTAGATGGTGAGTGGCTGCCAGCTGTTTTGCACCCGACAGGTCCTACGCGATACGCGCAGGGGACTACCCCTTGATGCGCGGATCGCCTAACCTACATTTTCAGATTCCTCTCGTCGAAACACGTGGAATTCATATATTATGGGCTCCGTAACTCTTCTTCTAAGTCAAGATATGCTTGAAAGAAGTTTTCGGGCTTTCCTCGGGTGTTTTCTCATTTCCCGCTTCGTTGTAACTCTGATTTGAGTTCCGTTTTCGCCCACGTTCTTTATTTTCAGTCCTCTATCACTCCTAGGGTTTATCACTATACATTAGGACTTTTTATTCAACGTGCTATTTACATGAACACCCACCCATTATCGACATATACTTACGTCAAAATTTAGGGTTTTACATTTCTCCCCTCCTTAAAAGAATTTCGTCCTCGAAATTCGAATATTACAAAAATAACTGAGGGTATTTGGCTTTCATCTCACTAGCCAATTCCCAAGTTTTCTCCGGTCCTCTTTGTCCTTCCCATTGGACCAACACTAACCGGATTCTTTTCTTTCTCAATTTCCTTTCTTGCGTATCAAGAATCTTTACCGGCCTCTCTGTAAAAGATAGCTTCTCGCTTACTTGAACATCTTTGAGAGGTACAGCTTGATTTGGATCTGCCAAACATTTCCTTAAGTTTGACACATGAAAGGTATCGTGTACACCTTTCAAGGTTTCCGGTAACTCAAGCTTATAAGCAACTTTCCCAACTCTCGCAACAACCTTGAATGGACCAATGTACCTCGGGGCTAACTTTCCACGTTTGATAAACCTTACCACTCCTTTCCAAGGAGATACTTTCAACATCACATGGTCCCCAACTTTGAATTCTAAGGGCCTTCTACGAACATCAGCATAACTTTTATGCCTATCCTGGGCAGCTTTCAGCCTTTGCCTAATCTGTTGGATTTTATCAGTTGTTTCTAGCATCATCTCTGCACTACACAACTGATCCTCCCCAACTTCAGTCCAACAAACAGGAGTTCTGCACTTTCTTCCATAAAGTGCTTCAAACGGTGCCATCCCTATGCTGGTGTGATAATTGTTGTTGTATGAAAACTCAACCAATGGTAAGAATTCATCCCAACTACCACTAAAGTCAATCACACACGCACGTAACATATCCTCAAGGGTTTGGATAGTACGCTCACTCTGCCCATCGGTTTGAGGATGATATGCCGTGCTCAAATTCAATTTAGTTCCTAGATCTTTCTGCAAACTTGCCCAAAACCTTGACGTGAATCGACTATCTCTGTCAGAGATGATCGAAAGTGGCACGCCATGTCTACTCACAATCTCCTTGATATACAATTTCGCCATCTTCTCTGGTGAGTAGCTCTCGTTATATGGTATGAAATGGGACGACTTGGTCAATCGATCCACAATCACCCATATGGCATTATGCCCTGCACGAGTTCTTGGGAGCTTCGTGACATAATCCATTGTTATTCTTTCCCACTTCCAAACTGGTAATTCTATCTGTTGTAACAAACCTGCTGGTTTTTTATGCTCAATCTTAACTTGCAAACAAGTTAAGCACCTTTGCACATACTGTGCTATTGATCTCTTCATATTGGGCCACCAATAATGCTCTTTCAAGCTCTTGAACATCTTATCCGTTCCAGGATGAATCGAGTACTTAGACTTGTGGGTTTCATCAAGAATCTTATCCTGAATTCCTCCAAACTTTGGAATCCAAATTCTTGACCCAAACCTTAGGATCTCATCCTTTCCTTTTGTCAACAAACCTTCCTTTCCCACCATTCGCTCCTTCCTGATGCTTTCTTCCTTCAAGGCATTTGTCTGAGCTTCAACGATCTGATCCTTCCAATCAATCGTTACAATGATCTGCAAAGCCCTTACTTTAATGGGTTTAACCCTCTCCTTCCGACTCAGGGCATCTGCTACCACATTGGCCTTACCAGGGTGGTATTTGATCTCACAATCATAATCGCTAAGTAATTCCATCCATCTACGTTGCCTCATGTTTAGTTCCTTCTGATCAAAAAGGTGTTGAAGGCTTTTGTGATCAGAATATATCACGAATTTAGTACCATAAAGATAATGTCGCCACATCTTCAAGGCAAACACTATGGCACCTAATTCCAAATCATGTGTGGTGTAACGTTTCTCATGAACGCTCAATTGTCGTGATGCATAGGCAATGACCTTCTCTCGTTGCATCAGCACGCAACCAAGACCATTAAGCGAGGCATCACAACATACCACAAAATCCTCATTACCTTCGGGTAATGAAAGGATTGGAGCGCTACAAAGCTTCTTCTTCAAGACACTAAAGGCTTCCTCTTGCTCGGGTCCCCATTTGAACTCAGCCTTCTTCCGCGTTAATGCAGTCATCGGTGTAGCAATCTTGGAGAAGTCTTTGATAAATCTTCGGTAGTACCCAGCTAAGCCTAAGAAGCTTCTAATTTCTGTGGGAGTCTTCGGGACTTCCCATTTCATTATAGCCTCTATCTTAGTTGGATCTACCTAAACACCAGCTTCATTTATCACATGCCCGAGAAATTGAACTTCTCTCTTCCAAAAATCACACTTGGAGAACTTAGCATACAGCTTCTCTTGTCTAAGAGTCTCCAATACCTTCTTCAAGTGTTCAGTATGATCATTTTGATCTCTCGAATAGACCAAAATATCATCAATAAAGACAATGACAAACTTGTCTAGATACGGCTTGCAGACTCTGTTCATGAGATCCATGAATGCTGCAGGGGCATTGGTTAGTCCAAAGGACATAACCAAAAACTCATAGTGCCCATAACGGGTTCTAAAAGCCGTCTTGGGAATATCTTCTTCCCGCACCTTCAGCTGATGGTATCCAGACCTAAGATCGATCTTGGAAAAATAGCTGGCTCCTTGCAGCTGGTCAAACAGATCGTCTATCCTCGGCAAGGGATACTTGTTCTTAATTGTTAACTTGTTCAGCTCACGATAGCCAATGCACATCCGCATGGAGCCGTCTTTCTTCTTCACAAACAAAACTGGTGCACCCCAAGGGGATGAACTCGGTCTAATGAAGCCTAAGTCGAGCAACTCCTGGACTTGCTTCATCAGTTCTTGCAATTCGGAGGGCGCCAAACGATAAGGAGCCTTCGCAATCGGCCTTGCTTCAGGTATTAAATCGATTCGAAATTCGATTTGTCGATTGGGAGGGAGTCCAGGTAAGTCATCAGGAAACACGTCAGGGTAATCACACACGACTGGGATATCCGAAATCTGCTTTTCGGGCTTAGCATCTAAAGCATAGGCTATAAAAGCCTCACAACCTTTCATCAAACATTTACTAGCCTTAATTGCAGATATCATCCGGATATTACCTCCGATACTATCTCCCTTAACCATTAATGTTTCACCATCTGACTTACATACCCTAACCAAATTTTTCTCACAATCAACTTGGGCTCGATTATAAGTTAACCAGTCCATTCCTATGACTACATCATAACCACACAAATTCATAGGCATAACATTAACTGGAAACTCGACACCATTTAAATTAAGCAAGCAATCCTTATACACTACTGTTATCATATCACTTCCTCCATTTGCGGTTTCTACCTCATAAGCAAGATCTAGTACTACAGGTTCTTTTCCTAGGTATTTACCAAAGGAAGTTGACACAAAACTCTTATTTGCACCCGTGTCAAATAAAACCTTAGCATAAACGTTATTTACAGGAAACATACCTGCCACAACATCCTCATTTACTTCCTTATCACCATCCTTCTTCATAACAAACACCTGCCCTTTGGCTGGGTTCTTTCCTCTTTTAATTTTAGGGCAATCACTCTTAAAATGCCCTGTTTCCTGACAATTAAAACACTTAATCGTCGGACACGATCTTGAGAGATGTCCCGATTGCTGACATCTGTAACACCTCTTCTCTTGAGATTCCTCTCCAGCCTTTCCCTTATCTTTGCTGCCGCCTTCTCCCCTTTTGAACTTGAATCTACCGCCAGAACCACTCTTTTTATCCTCCGACTTCCTCTTCCTTTCTCCTTCATATGATCTCCTCTGCAATGCAGAGTCTATAATCCTAGGCAATGTGGCTTCCAGTACCTTGGAGACTTGATCAGCAACCGCCGAAATAAATTGGGTTTCAGTCATGATAACTTCCTCCCCGTCATTATCATGATTCCCGATAGTCCCAGTGTTATCAGTTTCTTTATTCGTGTTAGTCCTAGTACTTCTTATTATAGGAAGACGTCTACCACTACCTTTCTTTTTACCGGCCATAACTCTACCTACAAAAGGGAGCAGGGAGTCAGTATTCACATGATGGAACATGATTAAGAACAATATAGTGCTTGTAAACAAATAATGACAGTGGCCAGTTGCAATTATTTATTTACCGCACTGATCGTGTTCTTAGCCATTCTCCGCCACGTTCATACCAAAACCCATTTCTCTTTCCAGAAAGGAAACTTCTATACACCTATGCGGGCACTTATCCTATCTTATCTTAGTTTAAGTCTAGATACTAAGCTTGTACCTAGTTCGCTTAAACTACGGCTCTGATACCAAGCCTGTCACAACCCCAACACGGCGCCCGGTCCCAGGAGACGGGTTGTGCCCGCCCGGGGTTAACGCGTGTGACGAATGGTTATCAGGAGCAACGCAGCGGAATCAACAACATACATACACACAGCTTAAAACATAAAGCTGTTCATACATTAAACTTCAAACTACAATTCCATAGTTCTCAAAATGACAATTGATTGTTTGATACATAACATCAACAACTAAAGCTAGCAACTATTCTAGGTCCAGAGCGTCTATCTTCTAAGCCCGCAAGACTTCTACCTGCTCTAGCCTCAACAGTGCTTTCCTGCATCA
The DNA here is from genome assembly GCA_030867185.1 of Tagetes erecta. Taxonomy (NCBI): domain Eukaryota; kingdom Viridiplantae; phylum Streptophyta; class Magnoliopsida; order Asterales; family Asteraceae; genus Tagetes; species Tagetes erecta. The sequence goes on from CM061497.1 coordinate 13,323,390, forward strand.
CACGGCACCTAGGATGTGTGCCAAAAAGTTTTAAAAGAAAGGGTCAGCTTACGCTGGTGAGTTCATAACAAAACATTTTTACAAAACATTTCAAAACATTCAATCAATGATTGTAAAGACCTTGATCAACGAGTTGCCAAGCTCCATTGATCACGGAGTTACCACTAACTCCATCACTTACAAGCATATCATAAACATACTAGCATCATCAGATAAATATACACAGTCAATACGATAAACCCCTCAACAACTCCGTCAGGCACGTCTGCGCTGGAGCAGAATATATGCATATACTCTTCACCGAGTTTACCGCCCGTCACCCTAAAAACAGAAGTGGTATTGCCCGATATTTACCGTAGAATGCTAGCCAACCGTTCAAAAACAACAGTTTAAGAACACAACCAATCCAAAAGAGTTTATACAAAAACTCACAATCATTTGCAACCAAAACAGGTTTAAGCAACACATCCAGTTTTGTAAAACATACAATCATTTCAAAAGAGTTTAAGTGTATGAACTCACCTCAACAAGATCTCAACAAGCTCACAACTAGCTTCGGTCCTTGATCTAATCCCAACAATCAATCCAAATGGATATCTTCACGATCACACAAATAGCTATATCGACAATCAATCTCAATAGCTATAATCCACCTATAACACGATATCACAACGTTATAAATAACGATTCCTAAGACTATGTAAGTCCTAGGGCATAACTAGCGAAGCATACGACTAGACACGAGTCGTTGCCACCTACGCCTACCAAATCCCGAACCTCGGGAATCTAAACGAATCCTACAGAGATACGTTACCCGTTCACAACGGATATCATACCCCTAGGGTACGGATATTCAACCCGCACCCTCCCCGAGTAATCTACCCGTTAGTTGCGGGTGTTTAATCCCGCCAATATTTCCCCTAGCACGTCCCTTGTGCTATGCGGGTATCTTCACCCCGCATTCCCATCAGGTTCCCAACCCGATTCCCGTCCTAAACTAATCGAGAATGAAAGACCATTTACCTCGTCGATCACCGATCTTCAATCCCGCAAGATAACTAGAGGTCTCTCTCTCTCTAAAACGTTCTAGAGAGAGAAAGGGAAGTGAGCAAGTGTGAAGGGGGGTTGCACCCCTTTAAATAGGCTGTCTGGCCTGTTCTAGGCGCTACGCGCAGCCCACATGCACCATCTGCGCGTATCGCGTAGATGGTGAGTGGCTGCCAGCTGTTTTGCACCCGACAGGTCCTACGCGATACGCGCAGGGGACTACCCCTTGATGCGCGGATCGCCTAACCTACATTTTCAGATTCCTCTCGTCGAAACACGTGGAATTCATATATTATGGGTTCCGTAACTCTTCTTCTAAGTCAAGATATGCTCGAAAGAAGTTTTCGGGCTTTCCTCGGGTGTTTTCTCATTTCCCGCTTCGTTGTAACTCTGATTTGAGTTCCGTTTTCGCCCACGTTCTTTATTTTCAGTCCTCTATCACTCCTAGGGTTTATCACTATACATTAGGACTTTTTATTCAACGTGCTATTTACATGAACACCCACCCATTATCGACATATACTTACGTCAAAATTTAGGGTTTTACACCCTTTTTCTCTCATTTGTAACAAAAACACACACACTTAAGGTGTGAGATGTTAGAGAGTGAGAGAGGGCTGGAGCAGATTCCGGTCACCCTCTGGTGGTGGTCCGGCGGCGGTCCGCAATGGTCCGACGATGACCGGAAAATTCGTTTTCACCCCGGAACCATTTCTTGACATCCCGAACGCAATGGTAAGCTCCGTTTAGACTCAATCTTTCCTTAAAGTCATGAAATTGTCCTAAAAAGTCTGAAACACGTTGCCTGTTCTGTTCATATAAACGCAGCAGTGTTCTAGGACCGATTACAGATGATCTACCCGTTGGATACGTCTACATTTTGGATATGTTGTTCCTAACCCATAGATGCTAACATCTACTGTTCAGTTTTTGAAGATCTTACCCAGAGGTACGAATTGTATGTTGAAAACCAAGACTGATCGGATTTCCGTCACTAGAAACACAACTCCAAAGATCGTCACTTTCCTAGAGATCCGACCGTTGGTTGGTGATGAAATTTGGACTGTAGGTTTCTGAGACATAGGTGAACATATCCACCGAAGGAAATTACGATAAGAGGCCTAGAAGTATGATTTTACCTCTGATCAGTTTATAACTGTTTTCTTGACGAAAACAGGAAAACTTGATGTGTTGCATGTCCGTCAAGATGAGGATGTATGGATAGTTTGATGATGGATAAATGTTCAACACGATGGTATATTGGTTCTCAGTGTATGTCATTTTTTTTAGGAATCCGCGTATACGAACCAACCCGAGAAGTATAAACCAGATGGTCGACCTTTCGATTGATGTCGGTTGAGTGAGATGAAAATACTCCGGAAAGCTGCGCGGAAATACGCGGGCTGTTATGGAGTTGTTGTTAAAGCTCGGGATTGCTAAGGATTAGCATCTCGGAAGCCCTTAATTAATATGGTAAGACTCGTTTAAATATTACTAGTAAGGTACCCGCGCGATGGGGCTGCGGCGAGGATGCATTAGCGACAACAAATTACAACAAGATACTCTATTATTAAACTCCTTCCTTTTTATATGTCACGAACCATACAAGTCTAAATTAAATTATAAAAAATACACGAATAATAACATATCAGTCATAAACATAATAAAACGCAAGTCTTACAGAGAAATATAAATAAGAGTTTTAACACATGAATAAAGAAAATATTAGTCCGACACAAACGAATTAAAAAAAGGTCACAGACAAGTTGTGACATCTGCCCCAAAACCGAATCCGGACGCCCGACTCGTACCCGAAGTTGTCTATCCTTTAATGTATTCGTATTTATTTTCGTTAAATGAAACGCGTCGTGAATGGACGCGACGTTAATTCGCGTCTTTAATGCGTATCGACCAAATGTTTATCCAATGACATCAAATAAATTCCTTAGTGTTGTAAATAATTATTATTTATATTGCGAGAATCTCAAAAATATATAAATCGTATTTTATAAAAGAGACTATATAAAAATTGTTAAAATGAAACCGCTTCTAAAACGGAAAATAGATCTTAACGCCACAAACGAGCTAAAAATATAAAAACGTCACTACTACAAACGTTACAAGTTATTTAGTTAAGTTGGTTAGTTAAAAACAAGTATTTAAACTAACTTTGGGTCAAAACTGTAACATTTAAAACTTGAATTTAAGTTATTAACCAAGAACTAAATAAACTCAAAATGCAGGGACTGCTTTTGTAACTTTTAAACCCAGCCCCCCTGTCGCTGTGTCCCCGTAAATCCGGCCAGAAGGTCCGGCCAACCTCCGGCGAGGCCTACTTTACGCGTTTTGACCATTTTTCCAATCAATTAAACCTTCCAAAATCGAGCCTAACCCATTCATAGCAAGTTTCGAACCCCTTAAGGACCTCAAAACGCGGTTTTACAGCAGTTAACTCGTTTGATTCGACTTGTTAAAATTCAAAATTTTCATTTCTAAAATTATACCCGTAACCGTCGATTAAACCTTTGCATTATACTCTAAATTACTCGTCTAAGACTTTACGATTTCAAACAACTCATGTTCTCTCTGAAATTGACCAAAACAATCGACCAAACTCATTATTCCGGCGAGTTCGTCGATCTCCACCTTCCAAGCACCTTCACCGGTATTTTCTGGTTTCGTTTCTATTATTTTAATCATCTATAACTCCCCAATCCATCAATTGCATCTTTTCATTTCAGATTCCTCGTGAATCAATCAAGAACGACCGAGCCTGTTTCCATCTCAATTCGTACAAGATCGTTGAGTTCCAAGTAAGTGTTACATATCAAAATGATCATGAATCAATGGGGATTAAAAGCCCTATGTTCGAATTGGTGTTGCTTATCAGATTAGATCGAATTTGATGGGTTCTTGTTCTAGGGCTTTGATGAAGATGGTGGGTGGTGGTTTATAAAAGATAAAATAGTTTAAAAGATAGATAAATAATAAAAATAGTTTCTCGTTCAATGGTTAGTGCGTTGACTCTATATGTGTTTGGTCCCGGGTTCGAGTCCCACTGTTCTCATTTCTTTAATTTTTACATTTTAACTACTTTAAACACTAAACTTTAAGTCTCCAATAATCTAAATAACATATTAAGTTAAATATATTTTTAAAAGCATAAAAACTTGTAATTTCAAATACACATATATATAAATAATAGTTCATATTTATGTAACAAATACTAATTCAAGAAAACTAAAAATAGGTTCGTATAAAATGTATTCAATACGAAAATACTATAACGCTTCGTATAAATTTCCAAATTATATTTCAAAACCCTAAATCCTAAATTACAATTTAAAACCCTAATTTCCAATTCGTAATCTAAAATCCTAAAATCTCAAATCCGAAACCCTAGATTTATCTTGTTTTCATTCTTGTTGCTATATTATTGTTTCGTTTCTAAGTTAGGGTTTTTCCCAATTAATTAGGTGATACTAATATTTGGGCAACCCTCGGTTCGTTATTGTTGCGTTTCTATTGTTTTAGTTACTTTCACATTTCAAGGTTAGTAAATTCACTCCCCTTTTTACTTTTACAATTTGGGGCTGAAATATGTTCAATTATTATACAATGCTTTCGGTTTTCGTTTCCTTGTTTATATTTTCAAATGAGATCATTAAATATGTTAATCTAGTTCGCAGCTTGATGCAATCTTATGTGGTAGTTTAAAGTAGTATATTACTTGTAATTTCCACCGGTACAATGTTAGCGCTAATGGTCTGACAAACCCACCTACACTTTACAACATCGATAGGTGATTTAAACACGGCGATTCTATTCAATGGTTACTAGTTACTATACTGTGATATTTGTTGCTATGTTACCATGTCCCTTCGATGCTAAAACAATTTTTGATAACTTACATTCGAGACGGTTAAATGACGGTTAAATGACAGTTATCACTAATTGCATCATGAGTTGGTTCCTCATGACAAATGATTACAAGTTGCTATACAATGATGGTGTTCAATGTGTGTTCAACGTGTTCATGTGTTCTATGGTCAAAGGTTGAGTAATATGATGAAATAGCTATGCATGTAAGATTGCGCAGCATATTATGATGATCTCGGATTTTCTATATTATTATGTATCAATTGTGGTTACTCACTAGCTTTAAATAGCTAACTTTATTTTTACATATTTCAGGTGATGTTGAGCGTTTATGTTTTCGAGACATTTAGGATGCTTATTGGACCTAGAATAAATCGGAATTAAACGCTATTAATTGTGGGCTTTTACTCCTGTTTTAACGCTATTTATTTCTCATTTATGTCATAACAATTAGTGCTTTAATGATATTAAAATATGCTTTTAGTGTGCCATGTGCTTTGTACTATGGATATCCAATTCTCTTGACGCGCCCGGTGTTTTCCGCCGCCGGGCGGGGTGTCACACAAGTAATGTGAAAAAAAAACATCCAATGAGTCAACTATTGCAATTTGATAAGCTCATTTTTTGTCATAAGGCTTACAAATTTCATTGACCTCATCAGCGTGTTTAGCCCACCATTCGCTGTCAAAATCAAATTCAGCAGATATTTCTTGGACAACTTCATCTTGTATTGTTGTGGCTTCTTGAAGATGAGCTTCTTTCATTTCTTCATCATTCATCGAAGCTGGTTTGGACACTATAAAAACAATGTTCAATCTCTTACAAAATTTTTTTATCAAAACCAACAAAGTTATACATTTTTAATATAAAAGTTGATACCTAACATAGCTTCAACTTCTCTCGTGTATCCTCCATGAGAAATTTCTAATATAGAAGAGAAAACTGGAAGTTAGTATCTTGTAAAGGAAGTGTTTGATAAAGAAGATCATTTCTTACCATTTGTTTTCATTTGATTCAGCGTAATGAATAAGTAATAATAACATCATCAAAATGTATATGCACACAATGAATAAGTAATAATAACATTAAAATATACATGCACAATATTTTAATATTTTGGCCATAAAATGTATTAGTTTACCTTAATTCTCAAACAGATGTATTTCATTCATCCCTTAACACTTCCCGGTAGACAACATTTGATTTGTACACCCCCGCTCTTTTAAATTTTTTGGCTTGATGTACTAATACCTTTGTATTTTCACGTGATATCCCTCTTGACAATGCAACATAAAGTTGTCCATGTGAAAATACAGAATCTGGAAGATAAACACCAACGTGTGGAATTGATTGACCTTGAGCTTTATTGATTGTCATGGAAAAGCTAAGTCGCGCAGGGAACTGTTTTCTTTTGAGTTTGAATGGGAACATGTCATCTTCAGAAGGACATAGAGGGATTCTTGGCAAAAATACCCTTTTTCCCATATGTTGACCAACCGCTATTTTTGCATGATAACATTGCACTGGAAACCTTTACATATCAATCTTGTGCCATTACATAGTCCATGTGATGGATCGATATTCCATAACAATATTATAGGGCAACCAATTTTAAGCCGAAGTTTGTGAGGTGGCAAACCACTCACAGTTAATGAGTTTAAGAACTCTATCGGATAGAAGTTGTTGTGATCGTCTTCTACTTCGTCAAAACTATAGTACATTTTTTCTTCACCTTGAAAAATGTCAATCATTTGATCATTAATTTCACCAACACTCTCATTTCTAGTGGATAATATTTCTCTGGAAATTATATAATCGGAAGAATAAATATTTTTTTGGATTGACGGGAAGATGACACTGATCAATTCTTTATAGAGTTTTCTAGGATGGTGCATAGAATTGTCATGTCATCAGGTATGCGGATAAAGCCTCCTTCGTTCGTTTCTTCAGTCCCATCACTGACTCTTAAAAGAAAATCAGAAAAGCAGGGATCATTAAGCGCTCTCATATTTATGGTCAGACGCATCTTCTTAGTTAAAGACCAAAGTGGCGACATTCGTAGGCTAGAGTCTACAATCTGTGCTCGAGTGTTGTGACACCGCGTAAATTCTGGTTAACACTGTTAAGTATCCTATAACTATTCTGTTAAGTTTTATATAAGTTTAGGGTTCATTTTGTAATTAATTAAACTAGCTTATAAACTTTTAAAAACTAAACTAAAAAACCTACTAATATGTAAGGGCCAAAAACGGAAATTAAAAATTATAAAACCCAACCTCCACCCAAACCCGTCGCATGTTCTTCCTTCTTCTTCCTCGACACCAACCCTAGCAACATCCGCTCGACACACACACACACACCAAACTTCATCATCGTTGCTATTCTTCACCGTCTCCCTCTCTCGCTGCAGCGGTCATCAACCGGAAACAGCCGCAACGGTTCTGTTCCGATCATCTTAATCGTGTTTCTGGTAAGTCTCGCTGCCCGTAACCATGTATATGATGTATGTATATGTTACCAGTCACGAGCAACAGCGTATCTATAACCGTTTTCTTCTTGTTAACAGTCGGCAGCCCCTCGAACCCGTCATCTTTGCATCTTTCAGTTCCAACTCAGGTACCGATCACCTTCTTCGTCGAATCCGGTTAGTTTCGTGACCCGAAAACATGTATTTTCGTATCGATCATCGCAGGTGTTATGTGGGATGTGTTGTGTACGTGCGATGTATATATGAATGCAAAGTTGTAGTAGCAGCGTGATGTGTATATATATGTCAGTATGCGTGTGTATATATATATATATATGATTGTGTGGTATGTTTGTATTAGATGGTTACATAAATATATATGTCAGTATGTGAATGTATGGATTAATCATAACAGTACGTAATTGATATAGATGTGATGTTATGCATGTATGTATGTGTATGTGATGTACGAATGTATTTTATACGGATGCCATATGATAGTATGAGATGTTGAGTAACAGCATGCATGTATATATGTATGATCAAGGTGCGATAGTAGATTGTATTCATGTTGTATGTATGCGTAATGGTTTGTGTACGGGTGTGTATGTATAGTGTATGTGAACGTGTGCAACAAGATCTTGACAGATTGATAAACATATATGCATATGACCGAAATCTTTCATATATGTGTGAATATGGAACAAGATTAGCAATAGCCGTAGTGTGTAGTATCATGTGTATTTTATGCCTATGTGTGCAACATGAAGATATGTAATTGCATGCATGAAGGTATGTAATGGGAACAATAGATATGGATGTGTTGTGTGCACTGGGGTAAACACATGTGGGGTATATAATTGGGGTATAGTATAGGTATGGTAAATGCATGTATAGTATGAACGACATGAAATATATGAATACGTGGACTCAATGGAATATATGTGTTAGTGATTGTATGTATATGTTTATAAATATCTATACATATATGTAAATATTCTACTCTTATATAAAACTCAAGTTGTAGTTATTAATTTGGGGAAAATTTATTAAGCAGGATTGTAGAACGGTTTAGGTTCTCTGTTGCATCTTTGCTGTTTAAATTGTTGTGCGCTTCAAAGGTGAGTCTCTTTGCCCGCTTTTAAATCCTTTCGGGGAGAAAACATACAAAACTAATTTATACGGCCTTGGGCTGAATTGTTATACCTTCGGGTAGGGCCTTCGGGCAAGATTTTATACGGCCTTGGGCTGCGTTTTATGCCTTCGGGCAACTGTTTTGATAAACTAATTTCTATTGTCTAATGGCTTATTTTACTTGAGCATAAACGTTCCAACAAAAGCCCTTCCCTTTAGTTGAGATTATTAATATATAGTGGGTATAACGGGGAAATTTGAGTAGTACTACCGGGTTCGGCAGACCCCATCACGCTTGTAGGGATCCAGATGGTGCAGATTGTCCTTGGAACTTTTGGTCATCTAGTTTGATGACAGTAAGGCAAACAACACAACGTTCAGTTTAATCTCAACGTGCTCATGTAGTAAGCGAGGTGGTCTAGCTAACCAGCAATAGCAAATGAAATTTATCAGTTAAACTGTTTTTTATATTTAAATACTTTTGTTAAATATCTCATTGAGCTCACCAACCATATGTTGACCGTTTTCAGTATGTTTTTTCAGGTGGCTAGGAGCTGTGCACGTAGGACATTGCATGCATGAGTCACTTTAATATTTATACTAACTTTTATTTACATTATTAGTTTTTGAAAACTTCTATTCGGTTGTGTGCCAGACTTTTGAGCATGGAGGTTTTTATTTAATTGTGCTAGACTATTGAGCACATGGAGTTTTATTTGTTTGTGCTAGACTTTTGAGCACAAGTGGTTTGGACGTTTGGATTAAATTGAAAGCTTCCGCTGAAATTGAAAACTTACATTTTATTACCCTGAGTTTTTGGAAAACTATCAAAGTTAAACTTTTGTTAAAGTTATTGAGTCAGTGTTACTGTAACTAACGGCTTGAGATCCTGGTATGTCACACGCCTAACAGATACCCCGTTTGTGGAAAATTGAGGGTGTGACAGATTGGTATCAGAGCCATAAGTTATAGCGAACTAGCATTTCATTGCATATAGTCTATAACTTTAAGAATTTGCATTAGTTACACTCACACTGCACAGTAGTACCATAGTTAGAAATAGTGTTTGTTTGCCTATACGTGATACATTTTTGTGCTTACCTGATATAGAATCTATATAGATTAAGAATCCTTATACGAAGTACTGTAACCTTATACTAAACATGAATTTAAATTTCCCGCCTAAATCTAATTCTTCTTTGCCCGATGTGAACGAGTCTTCTTCTGGAGGCGCAAAGAGGCCGAGGTGTGAGTCGGGTGACTGCAACCGTTTTGAACCGTTTGAGGGTGTCTCTTCTAGAGTTCGTGAAGTGGAGCATGAGTTTACCAGCAGATTATTCTTATCTCGTCTAAGTACGTTAAATTTTATAATCTTTGAAACACAAATTTTATTCTAATTTCTCCTCACTCTGTGAACGCGTGGTGGTAGTAAAAGACCGATAAAGGCATTGGAGTAGCCCGATAAAGGCATTGGAGTTACCCGATAAAGGCATTGGAGTTATCCGTAGTGATTTCCCTACGTTAAGATATTATGTTTCATTCCATCAGCTCGTATTTGAATTTTAATTAATTGGTTTGAATATTTTGTAAACATGTTACAAATTGTTTGCTGAGAAATTAATATTTAAATTCCTATTTTAAAAATGGATTCTCACGTATTGTTTACGTTTACTATGTCTTATCAATGAGATTTATATACGTAAATATTTAAATCATTGTGTGATTGGTGAATGTAGATCAATGGCCGGTCGAGGTATGGGTCGTGGCCATGGACGCGGCAACATTAATATGACTGCCGAACAATTGACGGCGATGATGAACGACCATGCAGCTGCAGTTCTTGGAGCAGCCATGGGAGCACAACATCAAGTTCCTCCGGGTAATTAAAACAATGAATCATCTAATTTGTGAATTTATTTACAAATAACATTTTCTTCTATCCTATTTCACCTAAATAAAAATATAACACATTTAAACTTAATCCCAGTTTGCACTTTCATTGACTTCATGGATTGCAAGCCTCACTCGTTTAATGGAACCGAGGGAGCGACCGTGATGCTCCGGTGGTTCGACAAGCTCGAATCGGTTTTCTAGATGTGTAATTGCCCGCAAGGCAGTCGGGTAAAATTTGCTTCGGGTACTTTGGAAGGTGCTGCATTGACATTTTGGAAAGATCAGGTTCAGTTAATGGGGATCGAGATGGGAAATGCGACCCCGTGGGATGAGTTTAAGACCCTCTTCGCTGAGGAGTACTGCTCTCGTGATGATGTTCGGAAGTTGGAGGATGAATTATGGGTCACAAAATGATTGGGACGGACATCGAGGCCTACACTACTAGGGCGAATGAGTTAGCCACTTTATGTCCACAGATTGTGGCACCTGCTGTGAAACGTATTGAGTTCTACATCAAAGGGTTAGTACCTGAGATTCTGATGAACGTGACGTCGGCTTATCCGACAACAATTCAGGCCGCAGTAAGAATGGCCAAACGGCTCACCGATCAGGCGGTGGAGTTAGGAAAATTACCTGCGAAGGGATCCTCGTTTACTGCTAATGATAACAAGCGAAAGTGGGAAGGTACTACTGATGAAAACAGAGGGTCATCTACCCAGCAAGGGCAGAAAAGGGTAGATACTAGTAGGGCTTTTAATCAATCTTCTGCATTGACACAGAATCGGAACTTGGGTTACTTTGGGAAGTACCCGAGATGTGATAGGTATGGTCAACACCACCTAGGGGTATGTAACAAGGTGCAGTGTCAGCGTTGCAACAAACATGGGCATACTTACAATGAATGCAGGGTGAAGTTGAATGATGGGAATCAGCATGAGTCTAATCAGAGGAACAACTACAACAACGGTGGAGGAAATGGTAATGATAGTTACAACAGAGGTAATAATAACTACAACAAAAGTTGCCATCGATGTGGAAGGGCAGGTCACTGGAAAAGGGACTTCCCCAAGAATAAGAATGATAACAACAACAATGGCAATAACAATAATGGTGCCAATAATGAGGAAAATGCAGCCAGGGGTAGCCTTTACTATAGGAACCCGAGGAGCTAGGGATGATAATAACACTGTTTCAGGTACTCTTCCCATTAAATCAGCGTTACGCTCATATATTTTTTATTTTATTCGGGTGCCGATAGGAGCCTTGTGACTAGCAAAATTTGTAGAGTTCCTAGGATTAATTCCACTCCCTTAGATGAAATCCATGATGCAGAGATAACAAATGGTAATTAATTGAGACAAATCAAGTTGTGAATCGCTTCTGGAGCATCTAACGTTCTAGCCATGGTCACTAATAAGCCCTCTGATAAAATTATAATCGACGGTATTCCTATTGTCCGTAATTACCCTGAAGTAATTTCTAAGATAGTTACCCCCCCCCCCCACTCTCTCCCTATCGTCAAGTTAAACTAAAAGAGTTATACAAACAATTTCCTTGACCAGCTTCAAGGGTCAGGTGTGTATTCTTCATCGTTACAGGCAATATATGGCACGATTTAATTTTTGGGACGAAAATTCTTTTAATAAGGGGATGATGTGACAACCTGTATAATTTTTCTTTTCTTTTTCCATTTCATTGCAGACAACCAATGGTACGGCGTAATTTTCGGGACGAAAATTCTTTTAACAAGGGGATGATGTGACACCCCGTAAATTCTGGTTAACACCGTTAAGTATCCTATAACTATTCTGTTAAGTTTTATATAAGTTTAGGGTTCATTTTGTAATTAATTAAACTAGCTTATAAACTTTTAAAAACCAAACTAAACAACCTACTAATATGTAAGGGCCAAAAACGGAAATTAAAAATTATAAAACCCAACCTCCACCCAAACCCGTCGCATGTTCTTCCTTCTTCTTCCTCGACACCAACCAAGCAACAGCCGCTCGACACACACACACACCAAACTTCATCATCGTTGCTATTCTCCACCGTCTCCCTCTCTCGCTGCAGCGGTCATCAACCGGAAACAGCCGCAACGGTTCCGTTCAGATCATCTTCATCGTGTTTCCGGTAAGTCTCGTAGCCCGTAACCATGTATATGATGTATGTATATGTTACCAGTCACGAGCAACAGCGTATCTATAACCGTTTTCTTCTTGTTAACAGTCGGCAGCCCCTCGAACCCGTCATCTTTGTATATTTCAGTTCCAACTCCGGTACCGATCACCTTCTTCGTCGAATCCGGTTAGTTTCGTGACCCGAAAACATGTATTTTCGTATCGATCATCGTAGGTGTTATGTGGGATGTGTTGTGTACGTGCGATGTATATATGAATGCGAAGTTGTAGTAGCAGCGTGATGTGTATATATATGTCAGTATGCGTGTAAATATATATATATATATATATATATATATACAATTGTGTGGTATGTTTGTATTAGATGGTTACATAAATATATATGTCAGTATGTGAATGTATGGATTAATCATAATAGTACGTAATTGATATAGATGTGATGTTATGCATGTATGTATGTGTATGTGATGTACGAATGTATTTTATACGGATGCCATATGATAGTATGAGATGTTGAGTAACAGCATGCATGTATATATGTATGATCAAGGTGCGATAGTAGATTATATTCATGTTGTATGTATGCATTAATGGTATGTGTACGGGTGTGTATGTATAGTGTATGTGAATGTGTGCAACAAGATCTTGACAGATTGATAAACATATATGCATATGAACGAAATCTTTCATATATGTGTGAATATGGAACAAGATTAGCAATAGCCGTAGTGTGTAGTATCATGTGTATTTTATGCGTATGTGTGCAACATGAAGATATGTAATTGCATGCATGAAGGTATGTAATGGGAACAATAGATATGGATGTGTTGTGTGCACTGGGGTAAAAACATGTGGGGTATATAAATGGGGTATTGTATAGGTATGGTAAATGCATGTATAGTATGAACGACATGAAATATATGAATACGTGGACTCAATGGAATATATGTGTTAGTTATTGTATGTATATGTTTATAAATATCTATACATATATGTAAATATTCTACTCTTATATAAAACTCAAGTTGTAGTTATTAATTTGGGGAAAATTTAATAAGCAGGATTGTAGAACGGTTTAGGTTCTCTATTGCATCTTTTCTGTTTAAATTGTTGTGCGCTTCAAAGTTGAGTCTATTTGCCCGCTTTTAAATCCTTTCGGGGAGAAAACATACAAAACTATTTTATACGGCATTGGGCTGCATTTTTATACCTTCGGGTAGGGCCTTCGGGCAAGATTTTATACGGCCTTGGGCTGCGTTTTATGCCTTCGGGCAGGGCCTTCGGGCAACTGTTTTAATAAACTAATTTCTATTGTCTAATGGTTTATTTTACTTGAGCATAAACGTTCCAACAAAAGTCCTTTCCATTAGTTGTGATTATTAATATACAGTGGGTATAACGGGGAAATTTGAGTAGTACTACCGGGTTCGGCAGACTCCATCACGCTGGTAGGGATCCAGGCGGTGCAGATTGTCCTTGGAACTTTTGGTCATCTAGTTTGATGACAGTAAGGCAAACAACACAACGTTCAGTTTAATCTCAACGTGCTCATGTAGTAAGCGAAGTGGTCTAGCTAACCAGCAATAGCAAATGAAATTTATCAGTCAAACTGTTTTTTATATTTAAATACTTTTGTTAAATATCTTATTGAGCTCACCAACCATATGTTGACCGTTTTCAGTATGTTTTCTCAAGTGGCTAGGAGCTGTGCACGTAGGACATTGCATGCATGAGTCACTTTAATATTTATACTAACTTTTATTTACATTATTAGTTTTTGAAAACTTCTATTGGGTTGTGTGCTAGACTTTTGAGCATGGAGGTTTTTATTTAATTGTGCTAGACTATTGAGCACATGGATTTTTATTTGTATGTGCTAGACTTTTGAGTACAAGTGGTTTGGACGTTTGGATTAAATTGAAAGCTTCCGCTGAAATTGAAAACTTACATTTTATTACCATGAGTTTTTGGAAAACTTTCAAAGTTAAACTTTTGTTAAAATTATTGAGTGAGTGTTACTGTAACTAATGTCTTGAGATCCCGGTATGTCACACGCCTAACGGATACCCCGTTTGTGGAAAATTGAGGGTGTGACAAGTGCCTCGTCTAATAACCTGCAAAACTTGTCTAAAATCACCTCCCATAACCATTAGCTTTCCGCCAAATGGGAGACTAACGCCTATGATTTCTTGCATTGTTCGATCTAACGCCTCGATCGCCTGTCGATTTGCCATTGATGCTTCATCCCAAATGATTATTTTGGATGACCTTATTAGTTCAGCAGTCCCACTTCATTTTTTGATGGTGCACATTGAATTATTTTCAAGATTAATATGAATCTTGAATCTAGAGTGAGCCATTTGCCCTCCTGACATATTATGCAGCAGCACCTGATGAAGCTGTTGCAAGAGCAATAAGTCCACGTGAACGAACTTCAGCTATTAAAGCTTTGTACAAAAAAGTTTTTCCTGTGCCACCAGGCCCATCTATAAAGAACACACCCGGTAAATCATTATCCACATGCGTCATGATCTCATCAAACACAACTTTTTGATCAGAGTTAAGTGAATCTTTGGCACGTAAGTGTTCAGGTTCAACAATTATTCCATTCTCCTCTTGTACCTCACGGAAACCTAAATACTGTAAGTTAACATCTAGTGTTATGTTCGGAAGATCAAAATCGTTGAGATTTTTACCCATAGATTGTAGAAAAATCCTAATATCATTAAGAACCATATTTTGTACTCGTTCAACGCTTTGACATTGTAAACGGTGATCTTCAGACATTGAATCAAAGTGGTCATTCCATAACTTTCTAACATCTCCAGGCTCACAATAAATCATGATGGTTGCGAATAACCTTCTCAGAGCATTCTGAAACTGAAATAAAGATGCTTCTGTGAGACACTGTGATAAACTTTCATCATTCTCTATTAAGCCTATTTCAAGAGCTGCTTTTCGAAATGTTGTTCCTAACCCATAGATGCTAACGTCTACCGTTCAGTTTCTGAAGATCATATCCAGAGGTACGAATTTTATGTTGAAAACCGAGACTGATCGGATTTCCGTTACCGGAAACACAGCCCCAAAGATCGTCACTTTTCTAGAGATCCCACCGTTGGTTGGTGATGAAATTTGGACTGTAGGTTCCTAAGACATAGGTGAACATATCTACCGAAGGAAATTACGATAAGAGGTCTAGAAGTATGATTTTACCTCTGATCAGTTTATAATTGTTTTCTTGATGAAAACAGGAAAACTTGATGTGTTGCATGTCGGTCAAGATGAGGATGTATGGATAGTTTGATGATGGATAAATGTTCAACACGATGGTATATTGGTTCTCGGTGTATGTCGTTTTTTTAGGAATCCGCGTATACGAACCAACCCGAGAAGTATAAACTGGATGGTCGACCGTTCGATTGATGTCGGTTGATGTAAGGATTAGCATCTCGGAAGCCCTTAATTAATATGGTAAGACTCATTTTAATATTATTCGAGTTATTTACCATATGTATATATATTGATACATGTATACATGTGTATATAAGGATTAGTTTGAGAATGATAATGATGATTAAACACGCTACAATGTTGATCATTGTGAACAGTGTTGGATTCCTCGAGATAGAGCGAGATTGATTAACGGGCAAGTCGAAACGCTGACAAGTTTATTAGGTAAGGTCATGGAAACCTTCGCCTAATTGTTTATGATTATGACTGGTTTAAAGGTAAACCAAGATTTTTAGAATAAAACCATACTAGTGAATACTAATGAGCTTTACTAGGAGAATAACGATTTAATGAAATGAGAACGATAAAGCATTGTAGAAATGCAATGGTTTTAGTAAATGACTTTTCTAAGTGGGATTGATGTTATTAGTGTACGAAAAGCCTGACTCGAGCACTAGAGCGTTCTGAGTGAGACGATTTGATTAAGGGCCCAAGTTATTGCCTAAGTCTTACCGTGACTTAAGTGGTGGACAACCAGTAGGAAACACCGGTGGAAACATTCCAGAAGGAATGTGTTCTGATGATGTGATTATTGTACAGGGTTGCACTAGTCATCCAGTTAGCCATCGGTTTGTGATACCTACACTGCACTAGGTGAGTCTAACCGCCCCACTTTTACATGTTTTATGATTTTGAGGCTGTATAGCTTGTATGAAAAGTATGAAATGATTGATGAAATATTTTGAATATATGTGGTTATAAGTAGATCGCACCTGGTGATCCAACGCATCTAAACTCCCGGTTCGTCCGGTTATGGTGCGAGTTGGTCCGCGGTAATAAGCTTCTTGACGAGTCATCTTGATTATTCGGGATGGCGGCTACATGCCACAAGGCAAGTCATTAAGGCAGGGCTTCTAGGGGTAGATCTAATAAGTGCTACAGGCCCCGCCTCGGGATATATATGCGTCTAGTTGGATCCAATTAAGTAAACTGATTGCTCGTAAAAGGAAAGGCACCGGATGCCCGGGACGATATGAAATTACTTTGGCATAGATTTGCCATATAGGTGCCTTTGTTGATCCTGTATGCGGTATGCATATTAGCATGCATTACGTAAGTTGACGTCATGAAGTGACGTAGTGAAGAGTTGACTTGTAGGATACTTATCACCACACATATATGAATGAATGAATGATATCTAAATGTTTTACATGTCTTATGTCACTGGTTATGACTCACCAACAACGTTGTTATTGACGTCTTTTAGCTCGTGATGCAGGTACAGGGAACGCCCAATGGCGTTAGCTAGGTCGAAGAGGCTTATCTAGGATCAGATGGTTGATGCTCTCATCATAGGAGCTAGTACCCGATTTGGACACCTAGGAGCAGTGTCCTTAGATAGTTACTTTGTATAGGTAGTTTTACTTAGTGACATTGTTAAAAGTTCAAATTGGGTCTACATTTAGTTGTCTTTATTACGAAAGACTTTCGCTGTAATATGATTATTTATTTATTAATGGCTAGTTATGATGCAACAGGTCGGTCCCTGGAGATGGGGTCTGACAGGTTGGTATTAGAGCCAAAGGTTTTAGCGAATTAAGGGTCACACAGATCCTTAAGCTTTAACCTGATAGGCTGAAAGGACCACTTAAGATAGGAAAGCCCTAGGAAAGTTGAGAAGTATGATAAGTGATTGTTTGATTGACCACCTAAGACAATGAGACAAGAGCGCCTGATCAACGTAATTGTCAAGTTATCTTTGTGCGAGCATGATAATCCCCATTGTCGTATGGATTGACTTAGAAACCTCATCAGGGAATGCGAAGGAATTAGACATAAGTATTGCATATGTTATATGCTATTATTTTATACTTTTATATATATGTATATGTGTGAGCATATATATATATATTATGAGATTTATATGAACGTGTCTGAAAGGTGAATGAATTGTTATTAAGGGTATGTTTTGAACGAAGCGAGACATCCTCGACACATTGAGTGACCACCGAGCTAAATGAAAATTTGAGATAGGCTCGAAGGCCTAAGTCATCTCTTTTGTTTGGATACTTTAATATTGTTTTGGTATCTACTATGGTGATGTAGTCACCCTCTAGAGAGATGAGTTCGAGATCGAGGACATGAGAAAAAGACGTGTAAAAAGAAAGAAAGACGTGAAAGAATAAGTATATAGGATGGAGACGTACATCAGCAGGTGGAAGAGAATCGGTAGGGGTACCAGGGAGAATTTTAAAGTAGCAATGAACATTTCTACCTACATTCTATATGACGCGGAAGTACCTTAGCATGAGAATAAGGTTCCGGCTCGTATCGTTATTTTTACGATACACATGAGCAAGCAGTGTTTAAGAAAAACGACATCAACCAGGATGGTACCGACGACGATTCAAGATGCACGAGATTGAG
Source organism: Tagetes erecta (assembly GCA_030867185.1). Classification (NCBI taxonomy): domain Eukaryota; kingdom Viridiplantae; phylum Streptophyta; class Magnoliopsida; order Asterales; family Asteraceae; genus Tagetes; species Tagetes erecta. Next base: position 13,341,831 of record CM061497.1, read on the forward strand.
AGCTAACACCGAGACTAGCACTAGTAAGAAGTTGCGAAGGCCGACTCTTAACCGGAACGTGAGCGCTTCAGAAGACGTAAATAAGAGGAACTTACACAGGCTATGAGGAATAGTCGCCTGAGTATATTAGCGATAATCGCTTTTAACGACCCTATGTGAGCCTTGTTTAGTTGATGAATGACGTGTGATTGTTAGGACATAATAGCTTTTAGCAGGAGACCTTATTACTTGCAAACACACTAGAGACCTGAATTTGTTTATAATTATTACGTGGCCGATAATAATCCATTTAGAATTGGAAATATCAAAGGGCTAAAGAAGGCGGCAGAACGATTGTGATCGCTACTCAAGATAGTCCATTAGAAGGGACTAATGGGAGAACCTATTCGAGTTTAAGGTTATAAATAGTTTAATCTAAAGTTCAGCAAAACCCTCCCTCGACATCTGACAATAGAGGGACCAGCTTCAGCAGTAAACACATCAGTATCAACAGTTTCAACTTCTTGAACCGTCTCAACATGAGCTATTACCTCGGTTCGTGCCTTTTTATGTAGAGTATCAGCTTCAGTGATCTCATGCACAACATCTAACTTTCGTTTTCCCTCAGCTTTATCGTATACTCGTTCAGTATCAGCTTTATTGGGAACAAGGACAGATAAGGCATATGAATCAGTCACAGGTTTTGATCGCCTTGATCTAGTGTAACGTACTGTTATTTCCTTGGGAGTCTCAGACACTCCAACATCATCTACCTTTTCTTCAGGTATTAAATCCTTATCAGATTCAGACGATGCTTCATCTTTCTCATTAAGCTCTTTAGTCAAAACTTCATTTTTAGCCTTCAATGTGTTACACTCAACTTCTACTTCCTCATAGTCTTCTTTCAATTTCTCATACTCTGCATTCAGCTGATTGAAGACTTCAGTATTCTTCAAGTGTGTTTCCCAGTGCTCTTTCAACCTTTTCTTCTTTCTTTCATTTGAAGCTTTTATTTCGTCATTCTCGTCCAGTAATTTTGCATTCATTCTTTTCAAATGTAACACCTCATCTTCTTCTTCTTCTTCTTCTTCTTCTTCTTCTTCTTCTTCTTCTTCTTCTTCTTCTTCTTCAGACTCAACAGTCACAGTTTCCACTTCTGCAACAACCTTAGATAAAGACACCTTTGGTTTTTCAGATAGTTGTGCAATTGGAGATGTAGTGGTAGATATTTCAACAAAGATAGGATCAGGTATGAAAACCTCAGCATCCTTATCTGATTGTGCCTCATATTCAACTTCGGTTTCAATGACTTCTCTGGCAATCTCCAGAACATCAATATGATCAACATTTTCAACAACCAACTCAGGCACAACAACATCTTCAATAACATTTTCTTCATCTTCATTGACATCAGAGACATCACCAATAACTTCATCTCCATTACCATGATCAGATTCGTCAAATTCAACATTGATACCATCATTATCACTATCATCTTCATTATCATCCGAAACATTATCAGATTCTTCTTCTTTAACAATCTCACCATTATCAGATTAATGTTCTACCAAAGTCTCAGGGAGATCATCCACTATATCTAAATGATCGAAGGGTTCGTCCTGAGATATATGGAAATAGTCTACACCAACTTCTTCTTCATTATTTGCTATATCTCGCATATAGTCAAATAAGTCTACATTTGCAACACCTCCCAAACTCATTTTCTTGTAAGATAGAGCATTCATGTCTTCAGTTTCACATAAATCTCTAGGAAAACCTTGTTCCTTTATAACAGGATGAGCTTCATTAATAATAAGTTGTAGAAACCTAGGGTACATCAAGAATTTGAATCGCTTCCCTTTTTGTAAATTTAATATGAACCCTTTCATAATCCATCTGGCCATATTAAACCTTCTGTTCATAGCAATTGCAACAATGGGAGCATCTATATCTGATGGGAAAGTGTCAAAACCAGCACTTCTTCTCGAAAGACAATGTTGAATGACATAACATAATAACTTCCATTGCTTGCTCAGTCTGGCCCTCACAAGATGTTGTTTAGGAAATACAAGAGGATGTCCCATATTAATAAAACACTCCTGACACTCAACAATAGTGAATTCATCTAGATCACCTTCTTCATTATCACCCAAGAATAGTGCATCTCTAATGGCATCTTCTGAGACAGTATGCCCCTCATCATTTGTAGTAACCTCAGCAGTCTTCCAAAATCGTTTGATCAACCTTATGTATAGAATGGGTTTTGCACACATGACATAAACATATTTGGTTCTGAGAAGAAATCTAATCATCTGCTGTGTGACATCTGCCCCAAACCCGAACCCGAATGCCCGACTCGAACCCGAAGTTGTTATCCTTTAAATTGTAATCGTATTTATGTTTTCAAAATGTAACGTTTATTATTATTATTATTATTATGAATAAACGCATTTATTTTTACGTTATCCCGTCTCAGTTAAATAATCGTATTTATGTTGTAAAACATTCACGTATATCAAATAAATATTGTTGGAACAATTAATCTCAAAATATATATATAGATAAATAAATATATATATGTATAGCTCGTAAAAGAAGATTATCGAAAACGTGAAACAGAAATGATTCAAAGTCTCGAAATAGTCTCTTAATGATGTAAACGAACTAAAACTATAAAAACGTCACTTAAATAATGGTTACGTTTCAATTTAGTTAAGTTAGTTAGTTAAAAGATATAAATAATTAACTTTGTGCTAAAACTGTCAAGTTACAAACTTTTATTTAAAACTTATAATAACTAATTTAAAACAACTCAAACTGCAAGGGCCGTTATGTAAATAATCAAGTTACACTTTTAACCCAGCCCCCAACCCGTTTCTCCCGTATTTCCGGCGAACAAAAGTCCGGCCACCTTGGCCGGAAAATGCCGAGGTCCGGCGAGTGCAATCCCATTCGTTTTAACACCAAAAATCAAATTAAAATCCATGGAAACGACCCTATGACCGATTCGAACTCAGTAACACCCTTTAATCACCTCTCAATCGACACATCAGTGTTCCAATTTCGTTTCATTGATCGGCCATCAACACCCACATATACAATCAATCCAAAACGTATCAATACAATAAATTGGATCAACCAAAACGCCAATCTCAACTTCTACAATCGGTTCACAACAATCAATTGAACTTAAATCATCAAATTAACACCCAAATTAATCAAATTAACTCACCATTACTCGGGACCCATTCGCATACTGCTAGACTAAATCAATTCGATTCCTTCAACATATTCAAGCTTCTACAATCTCTTTCACCCTCTGTCACATCAATTTCAAGCAAAAACATCACAAATTCAAGTTTAATCCTCAAAAGCGTCGCACCCTGTTCATCGTTTCATCAACTCGTTTCTTCACCAATCAAGTAAGTATTTTATATCAAAATGATCAAGATTCAACGTAGATTAAAAGCCCTCTACTTGTTTTGGATTTGACTCACTGGTTTGAACGAATTAGATTGATTCTTGTTCTAGGGCTTGGATTGAAAAAGGGAGTTCTTGGATTATAACAGTTAAAACAATTTAAAAACGAGTTTAATCAAACAAAAAGCTTTCTAGTCTGGTGGATAAAGTGTTGGTTATGTGAGGGGAGGTCGCGGGTTCGACCCTTCTTGCCTCCTATTCTTTATATTTTGATGTTTTAGACATTAAACATATACTTTTCTAAATAACTTAAAATACTATAGTATTTTCTAAATAAGTTAAATACCTTTTCAAAACATAAATTTTGTAATTTCAAATACATAATATGGTTATGTATGGGCTCGTATAATATATGTATATAATCAAAAATGAAAATACAATAACGTTTCGTATAAATTCCCAACTTACAATCTAAAACCCTAAATTGGATTTGAAACCCTAAATTCCCAAATTGTATTTTAAAACCCTAACTCCCAATTGGTACTTTAAAACCCTAAAAATCCCAAATTATATTTTGAAACCCTAATTTCAAATCTATAATTTAAAACCCTAAAACCCCAAATCCAAAACCCTAGAAGTTCTATTTTCTTTAATCTAGTTATTACGTTACTTGCTTCGTTTCTAAATTAGGTTTTCCCAATTAATTAGGTGGTACTAATATTTGGGCAACTCTCGGTTCTTTTTAGCTGTGTTTCTAACGGTTCGATTACTTTTGCATTTCAAGGTGAGTAAACTCACTCCCCTTTTTACTGTTTACGTTTTTGGGGCTGAAATACGTGTTTCTATAATACAACGGTTTCTTTTGATGTTTCTATTTTCGAAAAATGAGATCATTAGATGTGTTAATCGTGTTTGGCCGCATGTAGCAAAATTGTGTGATAGTCAATATTAGTTATATTATCTTGTAATTTCCACCGGTACAATGTTAGCGCTAATGGCTTGACAAGCCCACCTACACTAATGGCCTGATAGGTGATTTTGACCCGGCGATTCTTTGGTTGATTCTATGTTACTAGTTACTACATGTGATGCTTGTTGCTACGTTGCTATGTCCCTTAGATGCTTAAACATTTTTGATAACTTGCATATCGAGACGGTTAAATGACGGTTAAACGATGGTTATCAATAAATGTAACATGAGTTGGTTCCTCATGACTTGTTGCTAAAGGTAACCCTGCGGGGTCTATGATACTTGTTTCTATGTGTTTCTATGGTCATGGTTGAGATATATGCTGAAATTGCTATGCACATGAGATTGCGAAACACAATCTATAATGATCTCGGATTTTATACTATGTACTATTAAATGTGTTTTACTCACTAGCTAATTCTTTAGCTAACTTATTTTACACGTTTTTCAGGTGAAGTTCGATACAATTTTGGTTCAAGACATTTAGGATGTTACAATTTTGGTTCAAGACGTTTGGGTTCGGGTTTTTATGACTATTGAATGTTTCTTTATGTCACGACATTATTGCTTAATTAATATTAAAATATGCTTTTAGTGTGCCATGCGCTTTATACTTTGATATCCGAATCACTTGACGCGCCCGGTGTTTTCCGCCGTCGGGCGGGGTGTCACATGCTGGTACCCTGATGCCTCTGGAATATTATCATCAAGTAAAGCCACAATGTTGTGCTTAGTCTCATACTTCAGATTTTCCATCTGAAATCAGTTACAAATGTGTTAGTGATCAAAAACATGAATAAGTAATCAAGTATCATGAACAAGTGATTAAATTGTTTAGGATTCTGATGTTAACAGAAAATAGTGTGAAATTTCATACATTAGTTAAACAATTTGAAAGTATCAGCCTGTTTAAGAATTGTAATAACACAACACATATCAACCGTTTTATCAAAAGTCTTATCAATCTGAACTTTGAAACATCCTGTTAACAATTCAAGTCTTAGATTTCTCAGTTGATATATAAGACCCAATTAAAAACATGTTTTAACATCAGAAGATAACACAAGTAAACAATTTCATGACATTGTTGTGACATCTGCCCCAAAACCCGAACCCAAACGCCCGACTCGAACCCGAATCCCTTGTTTTGTTTCGATTTATTTGTATTTAATTCATTGTGATAAACGTCCGTTATTAATATAAATAAATGTGTCAAAATTGTATGTTGTATCGTTTTTAATAAATCGACCAATTTATTATCAAACGTTTGATAAATTAATTATTAAATACAATTATTTAAATCTATATAAATTGAATCTAATAAAAAAAAGATTTTATAAAGGTTATTAAAAATAAATACTATCAAAGTCTCAAAATAGCCTTCCAACGTAAAAAAAAAACCAGCTAAACATATAATAACGACTCTTATATAAACGTTACGTCTCAACTCGGTTAAGTGAGTTTGTAAAAATAAGTAATTATTTAACTTTGTGTCAAAACTGTTAAATTTGAAACTTATATTAAAATTTTAAGCTTAAAATAAATAATAACTCAAAAATCAGGGGCCCAAGGTGTAAAATTAAAATTAATTCAATCAAAACCCAACCCTTCCCTTCCATGCCCCGTGTTTCCGAGCAAAGCCTCCGGTGTAAATTCCGGCTTGCTCCGGTGACCTTTAAAATACGTTTTTGGCTTGTTTCAACTCGTTTAAACCATGGTAAAATGACCCCAAGCGAATTTCGAACCTGCGGCTTCATGTTAATTAGATATTACAGCCCATTGTAACCTGTTAAATCCAAATTACTAAATGCCCTGTTAAATCCAAATTACTAAATGCCGGTTTCGTTTTCAACACCCATTAACTGCAAATCAACCCAAACTGATCAATGTAACAAATTTAATTAACCAAATCGACCCTTTTGTTAATTAGAAACGGACTATATCAATTAATCGAGCTATAAACAGCAAGTTGCTATCAAATTAATCCCAATTAATTCCCCCATTAACTCCAACCATTCCGTAACATTTTCGCACATACAGGAAACGTTTCTTATGGGTAAAACCATCTAACAAGCTCCTAATTACTTTCTAATGAATCAATTTTAGCAATCATTCAGAAAAATTCTCAGATTGAAGACGTTTTTACTCGAGCCTGCAATTCCCATTCCCATCATCAATTCGTGCTTATCATATGCAATTGGCAATTGGGTTACACTCACCTTATCATATAGAGTAAATATGCAAGAGTAATTGGATTATATCAACCTCTGCGTACCAAATGGATTCTCAACCGTCGAGTTCTTGTTCTTCATCGTTCTTCAATACAATTCGATCAAATTAAAGTACGTTATTCATATAAAATTCCTTTTATCTTATATTGATAAAAAGCCCTCAATCAATTTCATGTTTCGTTAATTCAGTTGAAAGTAATTTAGGAATTAGGGTTAGGGTTTGAATGGAATTGGGGATTTTGTCTGCTTTATGTTAAAAGACTTTTGATCTGTTCCTAAACAAAATGTCTACGCAGCCGAGTTGGTTGACTATATTGGTTGTGGTTGTGGTGTCCCAGGTTCGAAACCAAGGAACTATGCTTTGTAATTATTTATTTTTGTTTTATGTATATTCTAACCATTTTAATATGAGTTCTATAAAATAAAAACAAATCCTATAACAAATAAATTGTAAAAAGCCAAAAACCATATAAACGATATAAAGTCATAATTTTTTTTATAAATAAAACTTTGTATATTATAATTCCGTAAATACTTTAAAAATACTATAGAAATACATTTTTACACTTCAAAATATATAAAGGTTTTATAAATAATAGTTTATAAAAATAGACTTTCGTATAAGACTTTTGAGTACTTTAAAAATGTTGTTAATGCTTTAAAGTATTTTTAGTATATATAATTTATTCAAGATGTCAAATAATTAATCGGATAAATATATTATTTGAGTTAATTATCATTTACAAGACACTACTATTATTATGATTATTATAATAAAAACTATTGTATCTATCGTTCCTATTAGTTTTGACGTTATGATTAAATAACTTTTTATATTTTTAATCATGTTCCAAAAAAAACCCCCAAATCCCAATCTGTAACCCTAGAATTCCAAATTTACCTTAGATTCCTATTGTTACTATTCTAGTTTCTATATCATATGTTTTACTAAGTTAGGATTGTCATTTAATTAGGTGATTCTAATATTTGGACGATCCTCGGTTCTATTTAGACTATTTACTATTTGTTTCACGCCCGAGTTTCAAGGTGAGTAAATTCACTCCCCTTTTTACTATTACGTTTTGGGGCTGAAATATGTTTCTAGTTACTATACAATGTTTTCAATTTTCTATTGTTTTCCAAAAGAGATCATAAAATATGTTAGTCTTGACTCGCGACAAGATGCAATCCTTATGTGGTAGTTTAAACTAGTATATTACTTGTAATTTCCAGCGGTACAATGTTAGCGCTAATGGTCTGACAAACCCACCTACACTTTACAACATCGATAGGTGATTTAAACCCGACGATTCTATACAATGGTTACTAGTTACTATACTGTAATGCTTGTTGCTATGCTACTATGTCCCTTCGATGCTAAAACAAATTTTGATAACTTACGCATCAAGAGGGTTAAATGACAGTTATCACTAATTGCAACATGAGTTGGTTCCTCATGACAAATGATTACAAGTTGCTAAACAATGATGGTGTTCAATGTGTTCATGTGTTCTATGGTCAAAGGTTGAGTAATATGATGAAATAGCTATGCATGTAAGATTGCGCAACATATTATGATGATCTCGGATTTTCTATACTATTATTTATCAACTGTGTTTTACTCACTAGCTTTAAATAGCTAACTTTATTTTCACATATTTCAGGTGACGCTTTGATATTGTTTTGATGCTTTTGCCAAGACATAGGATTGCCTTGGACCTAGAATAATAAAAAGACAATGCATTTACTGTTTCGGTTTTATTATTTTTTGTCGTATCCATTTAAGACTCATGTTCCAAAACTTATGATATCATTATTAGACTTAATAAATAAATACCATGTGCTTTGTTTACTATTGATATCCAATTCCAATGACAACCCGGTGTTTCCGCCGCCGGGCGGGGTGTCACAATTGTCACTTAGACAAGATTCTCTGTTTCCGCCGCCGGGCGGCTTGCACATTTCAAATTTTGTCATCGATTAGCTCCAGATTAATGTTCTTATGATGATTAAATAGTGATTAATTAATCTCAAATTTTAACTTAATCATCAACAGGATTTCAGTTTTTATCATTGAATCAAAGTGGCGGTTCATTGTTCAAATTACTATTCATAAATGATCATCAATTTTAGGGTTTGTGACAGTTAAAATGGTGAAAAAGATGATGAAACATGTCTCATATACCTCTATCAATCTCAAAATCTTGATATAGAACAAGAGATTTGAGCAGGGGTATTGGTCGGGTGAATTTCTGAATGTATGGACGGATGAATAATATGATAAAATGATGTTAAGTGTGTGAAGAAGGGGGTATTTATATGCATGAGTTAACACATCTGAAAAAATTATGTTAAAATTAGGACGGGTCAACAGATACAAATAACCTTGGTCGGGTCAGGTACTGTTTAGACGGGTGACCATATATGGACTGGTCAACAGATGTACATTAAACATTTCAACCCTAAAACACTTAGTCGTGTCAACCACTGTTTGAGACAGCTCAAGTGTATCAGACGGGAGAAAAATAACACATGATATCATTAGTCGTGTCAACAACTGTTGGGACGTGTCAACCACTGTTGGGACGTGTCAACCACTGTTGGGACATGTCAACCACTGTTGGGACGTGTCAACATTGTTCAGACGACAATATTCATCAGCTGAAAACCATGAGACCTGTCAAACACTTGATTGTGTGATACACTGTTGGGACGGGTCATGTATTTCAGTCGTGTCAACACACTTGGTGGTGTCAACATTTGTGACCCAATAGTATATACCACAAGTTTGAGACGGGTCATCCACTGTTGAGACGGTTCAACTGTTGAGGCGTGTCAACAATTAAGTCGTGTCAACTAAACACAAAGAAGGTGTATCAACAGTTTGGATGTGTCAACTGTTGAAACTTGTCACCAGTTGGACGTGTCAAAACAATGAATCAATAATCACATATAACATGAAACGACTACACCTTGACATGTTTCCTTAACCCGGCTGCACAATAACCTTGACACGGTTCAACACTTAGCATATTTTTCATTTGCACGACAGTTGACTTTTGGTTTTCTGCATTTATTGCGCATGCACACTTTCACAATTTTTGCAATTCATTTTTTAATCGTGTTTTAGGGCAACAAACACAATTAATCATAACACAAAAATAGTTATTTTTATCAAATTTTATTTTATTTTCTTTTCATTTTCTTGACTTTGACAAAAATATTTTGCACAACCAATTTTTCAATATCCCTAAGCATTTTCAAATGATTTTTCTTGCAAGACCTATGGCTTATTTTAACATAAACAACACATATGCATTCATTGAATACTTGATCCTTTCATTCAACAACATCTTTTTGACATTTTTCAAATTAATTTTTATGTCTCCCCCTAAACTTGAAATTTTTTGAAATTCTTAAGTTTACAAGGATTGTCAATATGTCAAAAATGATTCCACATGCCTGCACACACAAAGCACACATGCTTTAAATACGAATGCAATGCAATGAATCTATAGACAGCAGAGAGATCATACCAAGAATAATCTGAACATGTTTTAGATTTTGAAATAGACATTTTTACTTGTGTTTAGTTGTGTGATGATACGAAAACATACTAATTAGCTCGAGTTGGCACACTTACTTTTTCAGTATCATGATGAGATTAAGGTTCGATTAGAATGACTTATGTGACCCACATGTATACATATATCAAGCTATTTCCTTATCAAAACAAACCAGAATGCACTATAACAAAACCTGGTTACTTACAACATAATTAGTGTGGAATGGGTTTTCTATCTTATGAGATTTGGTCCACTTTGGGACTTCTTTTGGAATTCCTTTTTGGAATTATCTTTTGATTGTGTTCCCTTTGGGAATCTTCGGAAATTCCATTTTGGAATTTTGGTTATGGTCCAACTTTGCGACTCTTTTCTGTTCCCCTTTTGGAAATCTTTTGCTGCACCTTGAAGTGTTCCAGGTCTGTAGATAACTACAACAGAGGAGACTTCATGTGAGACTTTAGGTCTGTGGTTACCACAACAAAGAAGCTCACAAATGCGGTTCATCACACTGAATCAAATTGCATCATTACCTGGTATGTTTAAGTAACAAAACTAGCAAGTCATCAAAAGAGATATGTTAGGACATGTATGACAATGGAACTTAACACAAACAACATTAATATTTAGATTTGTCAACAATGAACCTACTTTTTCAGTTTAACTGCCTGAGCTGTCTTGCACATCAAGTAACACGTATCAGTCTTTATTATTGCAAATAATGCATCAGATCATACTTAGTGTACCTATCATTTCTCACAATGCAAGTTAGATTCTTATGACATGATATTTCTTTTTCTGTTTTTTTAATGCAATCACACTGTAACATTTGCCCGATCCGAAATTTCAGAACCGGATTTGAATGTTAAGCCCGGATTCGATTGGGTATCATTAAAAATTAATAAAATTTATCCGGAAACAAAGACCATTTGTTTTATCATTTTATTTCATTTAAGTATTGAAATTTAATCATTTAATTATATTAGTTGATTCATTAAAACAATGGAACATTAACTCATAATACAACTATTATAAAGTTATCAAGTTTAGTCTTAAGAAAGTTTTGATTTTATAAGCTTAAAAAAATATATATACATAAAATAACTTATAAGATTTAGTTTATCGAAATGATAAAGTTTTATAAGATTCAAATTGTGAGTTAACAAAGTTAGAGTTTAAATGGTTAGTGTGTAAATAATAAATCTCTTTTCAAAACTTTTGATACAAAACAATAACCAACATAAAGTGCAGGGACTCAAGTTGTAATTCTTTTAAACCCAACCCAAACACCCGTTATCTATTAGCAACCAACACTCCTATAATCTATTAGCACTGGAAGATTAAGCCAAAATAACAATCCCTGCAAGAAATCAGTGAGTTTAAACTCATCTTATAACCGAGTAAAAACGAAAAGTCGTTTACAGCCTTTTAGGCTCATTCAATCTGATTTAATTCACTCAAAGCAACCCAACGATTTCGCATTATCTATCTGCAGCTTCGATTTAAAATTTAAACACCACACACACAGTCAATTCGATTCGCAACTGCATCGTCTTCTTTTCGTTTTTATCTTCGCCCCCGTATCAACAAATCAGGTAATTAATACATCTTTTGATTCGTTCCGACGTACAGATTGAGAGTATGATATTGAATTTCTGTTTCAAATCCTTGTTCGTGTTCAATTTTAGTCGTTCAGATTCTAGGGTTCATACTAAGATATTGGGGTTTAACTGATAAAATATAAAAATGTTTTATTTTAATTTCTTAAAGTAAAAAGCTTGCTGGTCTAGTGGTTTAAGCAACTCTAAAATGAGTATAAGGTCACGTGTTCGAGACTCGGTATCCATGTTTTTTTTTGGTTAAATAAAGTTATTATTGTTGTCAGGACTTAGGTTAACATATAATAAAGTCAATTTCATGTTTTAAAACAATATGCTAACATATAGTGTTAACGAAATAACAATTTAAAAACATTTTGTTTCAGGTTATATAACAAAAGTATTGCCGGGACTGTTTTATGTTTTTTTTAGTTTTCAAGTGTTACAAGTTAAATTTATTTTATTAATTTCCTATGATCACTTTAGTATTATTATATTTGTTAAGCTATTCATAAAAAGTTTTATGAGTAAAAAAAATGGATAATTTGGATATATTATATTTTATCAAAGTATATATAAATACAAGACGAGATTTCTTTTTATATTATTACGATTATAAGTTTCTTTTACGAGAAGCTTTGATTTTAAACATTTAAAACACATGATGCATGTAAGCTTTACTATATGAAATACATACTTATGGTCGAAACATTTTAATAAATTTATACGTATAAGACCTCTTTTATAACGTATAAATTTAGAATCGAGACATGTTTTGGTTTACTTACGACCATGATAATGGCATTATAGATGATGATTTTTATAAATCCATATGCATAAATAAATAGTCGTTTTTAGCATAATGGTCATCGCATTCAACGAATTATTTATTTTCGTAAGGAGATAAGATTCATATACAATTTAATCGATATAATACTTATTAAGTCATTGTTAAAATAAATCTATTAACATTATATTATTTTATATTTCCAATTGTAACATCTAACTACTTAAACCCCGATTCTCATTTAGAACCCTAGAGTTCTAGATTTCCTATATTCACTTAGTTATCATTTTAACATAAGCCTTTTAACATAAGCCGACATTCCTTAGGTGATCCTTAAGGAGATTCTTGGTGACTTTTTCAAGTTTTACTTTTATTTCGTTTTCATCGAATCAATTATCAGGTGAGCATTCATAGCCCATTTTCTGGTTTTCAATTTGGGGTGATATCATCTGACCTATTTAATCAAATTTCAGATTTCAGTTTATCAGTTATTTCTTGTTATCATTAAAATAATTCATGTTATGTCTTTACTTGCAAATTATGTGTTCATAACCTGATATAAATTTTTATGCAAGCGTAATCATTAATTTGTAGAAACCGACAGTTACTAATGGTAGATCTATTGGTTGAGAGGACCCACCCCTGATTCTTGGGTGATTATAACTGAGTATCATTATCATGTGGACCCCCTTTTATCATTTGTTCAAGGTTTAATTATGCGTTGTTATCTTGTATCTACATGTTTTGCATTTATAAGTTTTGACATAACGACATGAATTGGATTTTTATCATGTACTATTATGTATCTTTAAACCTATGTTTACTCACCAGCTAATTCGTTAGCTGACCAGTTATTTTTCACATGATTTCAGCAGTTGCAGTTAGTTGGACTATTCAGGATGCATCACATCTAGGACTTTCTTGGACGTAGTTAAATAAATTAAATAAAGTAGCCTATTTCAGTTGTTTCCAGTTTGAATTATTTCTTTGTTTCATTTGGATTATTGTTTAGTCTTTCTGGATAATTAGATTTTAATAATATTTAAACTATTTTTGAGTACCATGAGCTATGAACAATCATCCACTTTCGTCCACCTCGATGATTCCTCCATCGGTCCGGGTGTGACACACACAAATACACATAACATAAAGACAAAGACATGAGAATCAAAAATGAAATGACTTATTCAATTTTTGTTTTTTTCAAGTTTTTCTAATTTTATATTTTGTTTTTCTTGAAAGAGAATTAATCATGGTTGATTAATCCTATAGATTGAACTAAAAATTCAAACCGTCCTGACAAGAAGGATTTTGTGAAAAGATCTGCCAGTTATTTGTCGGTATGAACTTTAATCAAAATTATTAGACCTTTTTCAGAATTATCTCTAAGAAATTGGTAACGCATTTCAATATGTTTTGTTTTTTAGTGTTGGACAGGATTAGCAGTAATGAACATTGCAGAAGTATTGTCAATGTAAATAGGAGTTTTGAGAAAATTAAACCGTAGTCAGGAATTGATTTTGAAGCCACAAAACTTGAGAACATCCTGCCGATGCAGCAATGTACTTTGCTTCTGCAGTGGATACTGAAAAATTGGTCTGCTTTTTGCGTTGCCACGAGACAAGTCGAGGACCCAAAAACTGACATCCACCTGTGGTTGATCTCCCGTCAAGAGCACAACCACCATAATCAGTATCAGAACAACTATATAATTCAAAATTGCCTTCATAAGGGTACCATAGACCGAGATTAGGTTTCCCTTTGAGATATCTGAATATACGTTTGACGGCGATCAGGTACGACTCTTTATGATCTGACTGATATCTGGCACAAACTCACACAGCATACATGATGTCTGGTCTTGATGCAGTAAGATACATCAGTGAACCGATCATTGACCTGTATAATGTTTGATTAACAGATTTGCCTTTTGGATCAGGTTGGATCTTGCAGTTTACATCAGATGGAGTTCTAATAGTCTGACAATCTTGTAGCTTGAATTTCTTCAATAGTTTGTCAACGAACTTTGACTGATTAATGAAAATTCCATCTGCAAACTGTTTAACCTGTAATCCAAGAAAGAAATTAATCTCCTCCATAGAAGTCATCTGAAATCGGGCTTTGATGATTTCCTCGAACTCTTTGCACATGGATGGACTTATTGATCCAAAGTTGATATCATCCACATACACTTGAACACACAGTAGATCTGCATTTTCCCGCTTCATGAAAAAGTTGGATCAATCTGAATTCTGGTAAAACCATGTTCTAGTAGATGTTTCGATAACGTCTCGTACCAAATCCTCGGAGCTTGATGTAGACCATATAACACTTTGCTAAGTTTGTATACACGATGCGGATACTCAGGGTCTTCAAATCCTAGAGGTTGCTTGACGTACACATCATCAGTAATTGGTCCATACAAAAATGCGCCTTTAACATCCATTTGATATACTTTAAACTTCATGAAAGAGGCATAAGCTAGAAAAAAGCGAATTGCTTCAAGTCGAGCGACCGGAGCAAACACTTCTTCATAATCAATACCTTCCTCCTGAGTGTACCCCTGTGCAATAAGTCTCGATTTGTTTCTGACTATAATACCAAGTTCATCTGGCTTGTTCTTGTACAACCATCTTGTGCCAATAAAATTTTCTCCTTCTGGTAAGTCCACTAATTTCCATACTTCTTGCTTTCTAAACTTAAGTAACTCCTCTTGTATTGCTTCTATCCAGCTGTTATCTTGCAACGCTTCTGAGTATAAGGTCACGTGTACAACAGATGTTGCCTTGTTCAGTCTGACTTCTCATCGTTCTTTAATTCTATAATCAGAGAGATAGGATGATTCTTGTGAACACGGGAAGTTGGAATATCTTCACCTTGTATTTGTGTCACCAGATTTGACTCATTCAGATTCGGTAGATCTTGCAGGATTGTAGAAGTGTGCGGAGTATAATTAGGAACTTGTTCTGTGGAATTGATGAAGTAATCAAATGATTCCGGAGTAACTTCACCATTCGGATCTGATGATGGTTGATTATGAACAGATCCACCATCATTAGGAGAACTTTGCTGATTTGAAAGATTTGCTTCATTGTTTGATTCCTGAGCTTCTTGAGAAACAGATGGACCTTGTGGTTGATTGGAGGATTCAACATGCGGATCGCGAAAAGACATGAATGGATACTCGGAATTGAGATCATCATCATCATCATCATTGTCTGAATCATCACTGAAGGATCCTAAATCTCCTGGTTCCTTCTTTGATTTTCCTGAAAAATCAAACAAGTTAGAGTTGAAAGATTTGGATAACGAATCTAAATCAAATAACCAATCAGGACCATGAGCCACTGATGGAAAAGAGTTTTCTAAAAACAGCACGTTTTACAGATTCAAGGACAACATTACTTCGTCTATTAAACACACGATATGCTTTAGACATTGATGAATATCCAAGAAAGAAACCATCATCAGATTTTGACTCAAATTTTCCGAGATGATCATTAAAATTCAGAATCGTAACAGGACTACCAAACGCTTTCAAGTAAGAAATATTTGGTTTCCTTCCAAATAATAACTCGTAAGGAGTTTTATGTTTATCCTGAACCAATAGTGTCTTGTTTTGTACAAAGCAGGCTGTAGCAATTGCTTCGTCCCAGAATGTGATAGGAATTTTGGCATCTGCTATCATGGATCTTGCATCTTCAATCAGTTTCCGATTTTTCCGTTCCGCAACTCCATTTTGCTGAGGAGTTCCTGGAGCACTAAACTGACGCGCATTACCCTTTTCTACACAAAATGAGTCCACATTAACATTTTTAAATTCGGTTCCATTATCAGTTCTCAAAATTTTTACTTTTGATTCCAATTGATTTTCATCTTTGATAATGAATTCTTTTAACAACTCGGCAGTTTCAGATTTTTCATGCAAGAAATAAACCCAAGAAAATCTTGTAAATCATCAATGATGACTAAACAGTAAGATTTCTTTTCAATACTCTTGACATTTGTTGGTCCAAATAGATCCATATGAAGCATCTGTAGAGGTTTGGAAATTGAGTTTTCGAGCTTGGACTTAAAAGACTTTCGATGTTGTTTTCCTTTCAAACATGTTGAGCAGAGATCAGTTGTAGAGAATTTCTTTGAAGGTATTCCTACAACATGATTTCCTGACACCAGTTTGTTCATGTTTCTGAAATTTGAATGGCCCAGCCGTCTATGCCAAAGCTGACTCTCATCATTTGATGCATTGTGCAATAAGACAAGTTGTTTCAGGTTCCGCATATATTTGAGACATATCTAGTTTGTAGAAATCTCGATCTCATGGAGCTTTAACCACAACCCACTCATTAGCAATCTTGAAACCTGGTTCGAGTATGTAACAAAAAGAATCATCAAATAAAGTTGAATATGATTTATCAAAAATTTAGGAAACACTTAGTAAATTAAAGTTCATCTGGGCACAATATATAGTTGACTTTATCAAAGATAATTAACCCTTTGGATACTGTTCCTTCTCCTGTTATTTTCCCACCAGCATCTCCTCCAAATGCAACATGAGTACCATTTTTATGCTTAATATCTTGAAGCAAGGCATGATTGCCTGTCATATGCCGGCTGCACCCACTGTCAACAAACCATGAGTTGACAGGTCTTCTTGGGCGAACCTGCATTTCAACATTCTCTTAGTTGGTGCGGTCAACCCAGGCCGAAATGGTCTTGGGGTTTCCGAATCTATCTATAACAGTGAATTGCTAATATTGTAAGTTATTTAAGTTTGGTTGATTCAAATGATTGGATTGAAAATTAAGTCTACCACCGGTTTGGTTCGATTAGTTTCTTCTTAAAGCATGTTACCTCTCCTCTAAATTAGGATCGAGGTTGTTTTCATTTCTTTGATCGCCAACCATCACAACTCTCGATAGAAATCTGTTAGCCTAAAACTGCCTTGCAGGCATTTCGTTGAATTCATAATTGATTCTTCTGAAAGGTCTCGAATCAAGAGAGAGACTATTTGTTGCATTTTGAAAGCCAAAAGATTGATTTCGTTGAAAGTTTGGAAATCTAGTCATTTCTCTTGATGAGGTTTTTCGGAAGAAACAATTAGACGTGTCATGATTATGTCTTTCATAAATATCACAAAATTTGTTATAGTAATCATAGTACCTGTTAAAGAAACACTCGGCAGTTGAATGGTTATAAAGATCACATATCTCACAATATCTTTTGCGGATTTTGAACAACCGATTGTTAACTTTTGATGTTGAACCATCCTGTGATTCGTTCAAAAATTTGTTCGTTTTAAAGTTAACTTGGTTCTTCTTTGGAGATTGTGTTTTTGAATTCGGTTTGTTGTTACCAGATTGAGGTTTTGTTTTTGAAACAGGTTTTGATTCTGAAACATCTTTCTTAGTTACCTTCTTAGATTCAAATCGTTTAACAGCGGAAGTCTTAGGACCTGAACCTGTTTTCAGATCAGAGAGAGATTTTATCTTAGAATTTTGTTGGTTACTTTGAGATGATTTTAAATTAAACGTTCCAGCTGACACAAACTTCACTGGTTTTAGCAATGTTGACACATTCTTTGGTACAGATTTTGTTGATTGAGCTTTGATGGTTTTGGAATTGTCATATAATGTTATGAAATTTTTACCTTTTTCTTTCTTGGTTTTAAATTGATTGGTTGACTTCTTTAATTTATGTGATTTAGAAGTAGAAGCACCATCATTCTTCACATTAGCCTGTTGTTGAATTTTGACAGCAGCAAGTTCTTTCTGTTCCTTTTTCCATTTCACATATTCAGGATCATTGAATCCAGAAAATTCTCCAACATCCTTCACAGTCTTCGCTGTTTCTGCTATCAACTTTTGATATTCAACAATTTGCTTAAGCACAGGACTCGATTTTTCACTTGCTTCATCATCGGCTTCACTAAGTACAACTGTTTCTTCCATCACAATCTCAGTCAACATCTTTTCATCACCTTTTTCTTCAGAGCTTCCCGATTCAGATTTAATTCTTTGAATCTCTTTGAATTTCTCTTCATTTTCAGGTGAGTGATCAAATTAATTAAAGTTCTTATATAAAGTGCTTGTTATTGATGTAGGCAATGGTTCATGAGTAAAACCCAACCTAGCTTTGTTATCTTTTCTTTCACTTACCAGTTTAGCCAAGATAGCTTTTGAACTTTTCATCTTTGTTAAATCTGTGACACCCCGCCCGGCGGCGGAAACATCGGGCTGTCATGAGAATTGGATATAAATAGTAAACAAAGCACATGGATACAACAAAAGTAATAAAAACCGAAACAGCAAATACAAAGTCTTGATTATTATTCTTGGTCCAAGGCAATCCTATGTCTTGGCAAAAGCAGCAAAACAATCATATGCAACACCAAAAATATGTGAAAATAAAGTTAGCTATTTAAAGCTAGTGAGTAAACCACAGTTGATAAATAATAGTATAGAAAATCCGAGATCATCATAATATGCTGCGCAATCTTACTTGTATAGCTATTTCATCATATTACTCAACCTTTGACCATAGAACACATAGAAACAAGAATCATAACCCCGCAGGGTAACCTTTAGCAACAAGTCATGAGGAACCACTCATGTTACAATTAGTGATAACTCTCATTTAACCGTCTCGATGTGTAAGTTATCAAAAATTATTTTAGCATCGAAGGGACATAGTAGCATAGCAACAAGCATCACAGTATAGTAACTAGTAACCATTGTATAGAATCGCCGGGTTTAAATCACATATCGATGTTGTAAAGTGTAGGTGGGTTTGTCAGACCATTAGCGCTAACATTGTACCGGTGGAAATTACAAGTAATATACTACTTTAAACTACCACATAAGGATTGCATCTTGTCACGAGTCAAGACTAACACATTTTATGATCTCTTTTGGAAAACAGTTAGAAAATTGAAAACATTGTATAGTAACTAGAAACATATTTCAGCCCCAAAACGTAATAATAAAAAGGGGAGTGACTTTACTCACCTTGAAACTCAGGCTCGAAACAAATAGTAAATAGTCTAAATAGGACCGAGTATCGTCCAAATATTAGAATCACCTAATTAGATGACAGTCCTAACTTAGCAAACCATTTTCTATAGAAAACTAGAATTGAAATAATAAGAGTTTAACGAAATTGGAGTTATAGGGTTTCGATTAGGATTTGAGGGTTTTTCAGTAAGTGATTATAAATATCTTAAATATAACTTGGAAAGAAAAATGTAGTTTTGATAGTTTTGATAAATAGAAAACTAAAATGTATGATGATCAAAATGTGATTGTTATATCCATTAGTAACACTTTTAGATGGTTAAGGATAGTTAATTAAATAGGGACTCGGGTAATAAAAATTGGTGATATTTAGTCACATAAGTTTAAAAGAAGATATGTAAATACTTGACTAAATTTGTAACATAAAATTAACATTCATAATTAAGTTGATTATTTATATAATATATATATATATATATATATATATATATATATATATATATATATATTACAATCATACAATATTTTATAACTTTTTATTATAAATTACTTTAGTTTTAAAATGTTTTCATGTTAGTATATATAAAATAAAGAAACTTTTATTATATAAATAAAAGATAAGAGCTGTTTTAGAAAAACAATGTTGAAAACAAGGTGGAGGAAGCAAGACTCGAACACTGGTCAGTTGATTCACAGCCAAACATAGTAACCAACTGAGTTGAGTATGTTTAGTGATACAAGCTTGAAATAAAAATATTATAAACTATAGTTTAAAATCCCCAATTTTCTTGATAAACCCTAAATCCCTAAATCATCCAATTTAAACTCGGAATTGAATCTGTGGCAGGAAACTAATAGAGGGTTTTTGATCTAGATATGATAAGGATCATTTTAACATAAAACACTTACTCGTTTGATGACAAATTGGATCGATGAGATAGTGAATGAAGAACACGACGGGTTGGATATCACATTGGGACTTAGAGGCTTTTAAAACTCGATTGGTTTTCCATATTTTCTCCATGAAATGCGTAGAATGAGAGCCCTAAAACAATTGTAGACAAGAATAAAGTTTTTGTGTTCGAGTAATGATGAACAAGAACGAGAAAAACAAAAATACTTACGGGTTTCTGGATGATGTTGCTTGAAATTGAGATTGAAGGAAGCAAGAGCGAGAAAAGGGGAAAGAGTTTGTCGATTGAATTGAGTTTTGGTAAACAAATTGTAGCAGATTGAGTTCAAGGTTGATTTCGTGTTAATTGAGAGTAATCGATGTTTAATTCAGTGTTTTTAATACCATTGAATGATATGGCAGTTTCAAATCGTCGATATGATTGTTTTCATTAACTCAATTTATTTAATTGGTACGTTTTGTATCGATTGAGATTGTGGGTTTTGGGTTACGGTTTATGAAACTTGATTAGAACATGAATCGGTTGGTTAAACAAGGTTTTATAGGTGGTATTGGGTTCGATTAGCGCCTAGAAAGATGTTAACAGCTTTTAATTTGGTTTTAAAACGATAAAATGCGATTTTTGGCCCTTGCCGGAAATTGCGTACGTTGTCGGAATCGTCTACGGCAGACCTGCCGAAAGTACGGGTTTAAAATAAGGGGGGTATGGGCCGGGTAATCATAACTAACAAATTGCAGATTGGTCCTTTATGTATTGAGTTATTTTAATTAGTTATTGTAAGTTTTAAATAATAGTTTGTAAATTGACAGTTTTGGCACATAGTTAATTTATAAGTTATATTAGTTACTAACTTAACTTCGTTGAGACGTAACGTTTATATAAGTGACGTTTTCACAGTTTTAGTTCGTTTAAGCCATTAGGAGACTATTTCAAGACTTAGAAGTGTTTTTGTTTAACGTTTTCAACGGTTTTCTTTTACGAACTATATATATATATATTTATTTATTTATATATATATTTTGAGATTTATTGTTCCAATAATATTTATTTGATATACGTGGATATTTTGCGATGCGAATACAATTATTTAATTGTGACGGGAATAACGTAGAATCAATGCATTTAGTCATAATAATAATAATAAATGTTGCATTTTGAAGAAATAAATTCGATTACAATCTAAAGGATAACAACTTTGGGTTTGAGTCGGGCATTTGGGTTTGGGTTTGGGGCAGATGTCACAAAATCCACCTGAGTTGCTGCATGAGCAACCTTTTCCAATTCAAGTGCTTTGGTCATTTCTTCAAGTTGTTTGGTGGCAATTTCAAGTTCTTTAATTGTTTTGTTCCATGAATTTTGAAGTGAGATTATCTTATCATCTGAAATTTTGTGATCAATTTTAAGTTGTTCATGAAGTTTTTCATGTTTACTTAATTTATTACCAATTCTAAACGAATGATTTCGATAATGTTCCACCTGATCAATGCATTCTTTGGAACACAACATGTTTTTCACATCATTTGGAATTGGAATATAATTCGGGAGTAATTCAGAACTAACCTTTGGTTGTTCAGATTCAGCAGATGAGAAAGAATATTCAGATGTAGCCATGAGCGCAATTTCAGCTTCAGATTCTTCAAAATTAGCCTTAAGAAATTTCAAATCACCTTCTTTAGACCAATCTTCCTCTTCAACTTCACATACCAAAGCCAAGTTACCAATAAGATCAGCAGTGAATTGTTCAGCATATGCACTCCAGTCATAACCATCTTTAATACTGACTACGAGCGCTTTGGTCTGATCTTCTGGTTTTTTACCATCATCTTTCAATTCTGGCATGGGTAGAGTTTGATATGGTTTCTCCTGAAAACATGAATTCCGATGTTGATAACTTGAAGATTGTTGATTTGAACCTTGAAATTGATTCGGATTACTTGAACTTGTCTGACCATTATAATTCTGATTCTTAGAAGCTTTGCATTCCCTAGAAAAATGACCATATCCATTGCAATTAAAACATCTTGCCTTCGTTTTGTCAAAACCAACTTTCCTATTAGCATTTGGTCTGAAATTATGATTGACATAAGCATGATCTACGTTCTATATGCAACCATAACCATTTGCCAATTCGTATCCATCTCTTCAACATCATCAGGATTCATTTCAAGAAGGTCTTGAAGTACAACATACATTTAAGTTAGATGACTACCTTAATAAGCTTGAAAGCTTGCCATGAATGCAGTAAAGGCATGCTTTGTTTCATCATCTTGTAACAGAATGTTCATAACATCTTTGACTTTGCATGGAATTGTAGAACTTGTACATTGAGATTCAGATTGAGATTTCATTGGTTGATGTTGAACTTTTGGTGGAGATTGAGGCTGCATGTAAATTGGTGAGTTTGTATGATAAGAAGAATCAATATAAAAACTAGCACCGACGAACATATCATCCTCATCTTCTTGTTTCAAATTATCTTGAGCAAGAAATGCATTTTCAACCGTATTTGAAGGATTCACAATAAATTTATACTGAGCATGAGAACCAGATCGATCTGTGCTCCTTGAACTTTCATCTATTTCCACCTCTTCTATCTTTGCAATGAGAAGATCTAAATCCATTGGAAATTTCTCAGTATGTTTCATAAGGGTAACTGTTTGTTTCCATGAAGATGGAAGAGCACACAAAAATCTGTCATTTAAGTCTTGAAGATCTGTTTTTACTTTAACATTTGTCATCTCAGTAGTTAGATGCACAAATCTATTCATCATCTGGTGCACAGTCTCTCCAGAAATATGCTCAAATAGTTCCAATTGTCTCTTCAATTTCTGTTTCTTAAGACTTCTTATTTGCTCTCCTCCTTCACACAATGATTTTAGTGCCTTGAACAATGTAAAGCCAGTTTGATACGAGTCCATCCTTGACAACACTTGAAGTGGCATCCCTTTACACATTAAGGAATAAGCCTTACTGTCATTTTTCACTTTTCGTAAGTCTTCACCTTGTATATTATCCTCTGGATAAGGTTTAGTAGAGTCTTTGGTACAGGTGTTTGCACTATCAGGAGCAGTCTGAACAGGAATATGCGGACATTTTTCAATTGACTTCCATAGATCATTGTCAATAAAGCACAAATGATGTTTCAATCTGATCGTCCAATTCTTGAAATCTGCACGGTTAACTAACCTTGGGATACGATTATCTGAATCATCACTAGGAGCAATTTTAAATTTGATAAAAGAAAATATTTTTGTATTTTTGTTAATTTTGAAAATAACAAGTAGTTTAACAATTTAAAATAAAAATAACTTTGAGTGATTAAAAAATTGGTACGACGGAACAATGATTCAGATAATGATGTTTGAAGATGACACAGCTAAACAGTCACACTGCTGAACATTAATAGATCACACGACTGAATAGTAGAAAATTCTTGACCCGGGTGATAACTTTGAAACGTCTAAATAGTAACTTCACCCGACTAAGAATCTTCACACGGCTGAACAGTTGAATATTCATCCGGCTGAAAATCTTGATACGGCTGAATAGTAGAACAACCAACAAATCAAAAGATGACATGGCAGAATAGTTCACATGGCAACACTGAAAATCCTTGAAACTGCTTGAAGAATGCTAACCCGACTAAACAGTAACACGACTGAATAGATTCACACGGCTCAACAGTACACACTTCAAATTTTAAGAGATTTTAGATTTAACCCGACTACAACTAAAAGCCTTCACACGTCTAAACAGTAACCTTAATTTTTGTCCAAAAACTAAGTCCTGAAACGTCTAAGTCACCAAAAATCAGTCACATGGCAAGAACATCTTCATCATACTCATGAACATCATCATCCAATTTTTCAATAATTCTTAAAAACTTGTTGAATTTGTCCATAAATCACACCAAAGCTGTATAATCACTCGATTAACAACCCTTTGTATCAATCAATCTCAAACAACATCATTAGATTATGAATTTTGGTGAATTTTTGATCGAACAGTATTTAACTTCAAATTCTTCAGATCTGATCTTTTCTGAGTGAAATCAACACCTATGTTGTGAATTAGAAACGATTAGAGTGATGAATCGAATCAAAATTCAACAACAAATCGTGAAAATCATGATTAGAGCAGTTTTTGAGTGTTTTTGCTTGATGAATAGCGAAGAACACACAAGAATCAAAGGCTCTGATACCAATTGACAGGTTCAATTGGATCGTAACTGCTACAACCACGATTATCTATCACGGATTTAAGTAAAATAACAATCAAATCAACACATAAAATATACTGATAATTCTCTTTGTATTGATGATATCAAGTTGTAGTAGGGGTGTCGTTTTTACCTGAACCCGAACCGAATCAACCCGAACCCGATTAAGACATAACCCGATAAACCCGAACCCGATTACAAAGCAAACCCAAACCCGATTTACTCTTTAAGGTCGGTAAATGGATATTAATTTTTAGATTCGGGTCAACCCGATTAACCCGATATATATATATATATGTATATATATATATATCTATATATATATATATATATATATATAGGAGGAGGTTCACTTGAGAAGACTCATATATTGCAAGAAGAAAAAGAAGAAACCTAAATCACTAAAAAAACTTATCAATGGTTTAGTTTTTTTATATAAATTTACTTCCTACATACAAATGTGTAATGTATAAACTAAAAAAAATCATTAAAATATTTTTTACGTATGTATTTTTAGCATTTTAAGTTTACCTACACATGTGTAAGTAACCTAACTTACACATGACTTCCACATGTGTAGGTTTAACAAATAAACAAAATTCATTCAATTTTATTTTTTGTTTGTCATAGTTAATGAATAAATATTGTATTTCTATCATTTTTTTGTATGTTAAAAACGTTTTTTGTTGAAAAAATGAAGAAATTAGTTATTTCTTTCACTTCTCGCAATATTTGCTCTTCTCAAATGAACCCTCCCGTATATATACTAGCAGAGTACCCGCGCGATGCAGCGGCGACGTTAATGCAATATCAGTGACAATTTATAGCTTGATACTTATTTTTGATAGCTTATTCGTATATATTAGTGAAATATGTCTACGTTATGAGCCTCACATAACTAAATTAATTATAGCAAACCTACAAAAAAGAAAACATGAGTCATAAACATAGCAATCTAAAAATAGACATCCGAACACACAAATAAAAAACTTAAGTCAATGACTTGAGCTTCATGTTTCAACCACCATTTCTCGTAAAAATCAAAGCTTTTGACTTTAGAGAGCTCAACTCTATCAAACATATATGATGAATGTATGGCCTCCTTCAAAAAAAAAAATTTTTAGGATATTTTTTGTTTGTGTTGATGAATTACACAAGAAGAAAAAGGATAGGTCAGTAATAAAACAAAACATAAAGGCAAGCAATGAACACTAATTATGTTACATTTATACATGTATTCTAGAAACATTGAATAAAGCTAAACTGGGTATATATGGTTTAAGTGATATGCATGGCCATTGTTCCATTGTCATCAACCAAACCTCACATTCTCTTCCAAGTTATCCTAAAATACAATACAAAAGTAAACCCAACGGATGATGATGGTGCCTTCAATTACATCAGTATATCACACCTGCACATGTATATTAATGAAAGATTAAAAAAATCACACTCAAATTCATAATCTAGCAGTTTCAAAATGATAGCAAAACAGCTTAATAAACATACATGTAAAACAAACAAAGGTACACACATATCCACGTTCAGAAGACATAATGCAAAAAGGTTACCAAGATTTATAAGCTACTAATTTGTTACCTATAGTAAAACCATCAGGAATTGAGTCGCACAATAGCACACAACCAAGATTTGGCATCAAAATTCTAAAAATCTTCCGACACAATCTACATGGATGGTACCATCAACTCCTGGTGAGAGCCCAATTCAAAATCACACATCGTCATTTAATGCCGTTTGTATCTCTATTGTGTAAGATTCTATGAAAATGAGTGTTGGTTTAGTGTAATAGAATAACAACAGGGCAACACAAAAAGAAGTAGAAATATCACTTACGATAAAAACACAAACATCAATACAAATTAAAATCCCGAATCATGACAAAATCTGCTGAGCTTCAACCAACAAAAAGATTATAGCAGCAATGGACCATAACTTGCAATGAGAGAAAGAGTAACTGAAACAAAGATGCAGACACACCTGCAACAGCATATAACAACCACAACTTCAGCATTTGATACCCATCAGCCGTTTCTTACAACAACTAAAACACAGTTGCATAAGTATTTTATAAAGTCATGCATAAGTATTTGAAAGTTAATTAGTGAACAAAGTAAAAGAAACCAAAAAACTAATTTAGGTTTAAAAAACTTGATTTTAAGTAGTCAACAATAGGAAAAAAACACTTGAAGCAAGTTTTATTCATAATACATTTCCTAGTCATGTTTTGTCCATAATAGCTAAATACTTAAAAACACAGCATATTGCCTTAGAAACATAGTCAAAAACAACAAAAGGTTGCACCATTTGTAGAGTCGAAACAGGTTAAAACAAAGTCAAAATGATTAGCTGGTCTTGACTTTTGTTACGATACCCGAATTAGCTAAAACTGAAATTTGATTTGTGCACATTAAACTGAAACAAAGGTTTTGATATTTTTCCTTCTATAATCAATAATAAAAAGAGAACAAAAACAAATCTGAGCTAAAAGTGTTAGTAAAAGTTTAGTGTTATCTGCAATTCTAGTTAGGAAGTCTAACTACCTTCAAAAATCTGTTTCAAATCATTGCTAATGTTTAGTGTTATCTGTAATCAAATTTGTTAGTAAAAGTTACATCATTTGTCTAAAACATATATTAAAAGTTACATCATTTGTCTAAAACATGTTTAGTTTTATGGAAGTCTTTATCATTCATAGCACAAACATATATTAAACCCTCCCTCCCCCCCCACATTCATACATAACCAACATAATCATTCACACAACACACACATTCGTAGATTTATACAACACACACATTCATTTATTCATACCACACACACATTCATACATTCATAAACACGTTGTTTTCATAAACATGCAGTTAAAACAAATTTCTAGAAAGTGAGCTTACCAGGTTTTTAGCAGAACTCAACTCACCAACAGCTGCAAAAACAAATCAAACATAACATTAAAACAAAAGCTGATATATTTACCTGTCAACACCACACACAAAACAATATTTAGAAAAGTTGTTGTTGTTATGTGTGCTGCTGCTGTAATATTTAAAAACTGTAATATTTAGAACCATCATAGGTTTGGTAAAACATCACGTATAACTGGTATATTCGTAAATGGGTCAAAAATTTGATTGTATTTGGAATGCTTGTAAATGGGAAAAAAAACACATAGTTTGAGATAATAAGAACACGCACAAAACACACAATCAACATTATACATACAACACACACATTAATGGGTCAAAAACAATAATGAAAGGGTTTAAACGGGTCAAAATGGTTTAAAATACATACTTTTATCATATTTGACCAGTTTGAGTCGGTTTGCTTCTAGTTAAACTGTAGCTACAACATCATTCACATATCACACGAGTAAAACCGATAAAAAAACTACACAAATGAACGGGTCAAACTGGTAAAAAACTACACATTAACAGACAAGTAAAACCGATAAAAAAACCCCACACTTTTGTCCATATTATGATGACGAATATAGTTGCTTGTTACATAATAAATCCAAAGTATGTATACAGGTTTCAACCTTTTGACCCATTAGCGTTTGATAAATCCTAAAACGCAGCAGCCATCATAAATCTGGAATAACATCACTTCTAACTTGGTATGTTCGTAAATGGGTCATAAATTAGATTGTATTTGGTATGTTCATAAATGGGTATAAAACACATAGTTTTAGATAATAAGAACTCGCACAAAACACACAACCAACACTGCATACAACACACACATATATGGGTCAAAAACAATAACGAAATGGTTTAAGCGGGTCAAAATGATTAAAAATACATCCTTTCATCAGATTTGACCAGTTTGAGTCGTTTTACATCTAGTTAAACATACACATTCACACAACACACACCGGAAGATAAAACACACAACACATAATAAAAACAACAGCTAATTACTTTAGGTCATTAATTCAAACAGCAGTTAATTACTTTAGACAATAGGTAATTAGTTCAAACACAATTGGCAGGTTGTACACATATTGTACACACACATCATCTTAGAATGGTTTTAACCCCCCCGACACACAAAACACCCATTCACACAACGCACACACATGGTATAAAATTACAATTATACATACTTTTAAATTTGATTATCATACGAATACAAAAAGTTTAGATCCAAATTTATTATATGCACAAACAGGTGAAAAACTGCACTAATGCTATAGATAAAACTGCTCAAATACTGCAAAATTAACAGATCGGTCAAACTGGTAAAAAAACGACACAATTGAACGGGTCAAACTGGTTAAAACGTCTTATTAATGCCAATTTTTGTGCAATCTGAACATACTGGGTCAGCCTGTTGCACTTAAACAACAGTTGCTGATGCTTGTGAGTGGCTGTTATATTTGCACACACTCACTCAATAACACATACAACACACACACACATTCATACACATCATGCTCTTCCTGCTGTTATAATTATAACCATGCATTCATACACACCATCTATATTTTTTACAGCAATTGACAGCACTTATAAGGCACACATTCATACACATCATGCTCTTCCTGCTGTTATATATATATATATATATATATATATATATATATATATATATATATATATATATATATATATATATATATATATATATATATATATATATATATAGGGGAATGATTTTCTAAAAAGGGCAAAAACTCTAAAAATGCTAAGAAGGATTCTGGGGCATTAGATCTGGTTGTCTACGGCCCAGATTGACGCGGTGGCATTTTTGTAAATATTATGATGTTTTTGCTGATGCGACTTATAGTTCCGGGGTATATTAGTCATTCACCATCGTGCATAAAAAACACCATGAATATACTGACTATAAAATAACACCATTCTGATGAAAAAATTAACTAATAAAAAACGCCATAACTTACATGCAATGAGTAAACACTGAAGTCAAACGAAAACATCATAACAATGATTAATACGTCAAAAACACGCCATACATGATCAGATTTTCGTAATTAATAAACGAAAACGTCAAAAACATTGATCGGACGTTCGTAATTAGTAAACAAAAACGTCAAAAACAAACATAAACATCAATGCTTTCAGTATTTGCCATAGACGAAAGATTATGGATTCAAAATTAAAAACAAAAACGTCAAGAACACTCCATGTCAAAAAAACGCCATAGATTACAGTATCCGCCATAGCTGAAAACGTCAAAAACACGCCATACATGATCGGATTAATAGACGTCAAAAAACGCCATAGATGAACATCGAGAGTGATGGCCAGTGTTCCCAAGTCAACGTCATATGTATAATGACGTCGCTGCCCCTCCGCGTTGTTTCTCCCTCATGGACACGTGTTTGTTTGTGATTGCTTCCTACACTTCTTAGAGTTTTGACCCTTTTTAGAAAATCCCCAATCTATATATATATATATTATTTTGTTTTCAAAACTTCATGGCGTTTAGTGTTAGTATTTCAAAAGCATATTCCAATTTCATTTAGGTTCGATATATTTAGTATTGGATTATTGGTTTTCGGTAGAGGTGAAACTCAATGGATTCTTTGATTGATATATACATATGTATGTACATACTTTGTATAAATATGTATGTTATTTTTACGAACCCACTCTATAAACAAACTAATTGAACAAATTTAGGTTATGTATATTATAGTGATGATTATAACTCATTTGGTATATCTTGAATTAACCTAGTTGTTTACAACACCCGATTTGCAACCAAAATAAAAATAAATAGAACACTTTAGAAGCCCATTTAGCAATCCGAATACCGAATATACCGACCCGAATAAACCCGATTACCGAAACCTGATTACCAATTAGCCCGATTTTTATTAGGGTCGGTAATTGGGTTGATATGCCACATTAAAAAACCCGATTAAAAAACCCGATTAACACCCCTAAGTTGTAGTACAATGGTGTAGAGAAAAGTTGCTTACAATAGTACGTGTTCACTCCTAACCTAGCATCTACAACTTTCTATTTATACCACAATACATTTTAGGGAAATAACAAAGTATACCCTAAACAAAATAATTTTTACAAACTAAGACAATGTAAATCTTTATAGAAACGAGCCCTAATAGGTTAGTTTAGAGAGTCCTAGTTTTATAAATTAAAACTTAGGTGTTTATTATTTTACATATACTAGCACGCATCAAGTTTTTGGCGCCGTTGCCGAGACTCTTGGTAATTGCGCTAATTAACTTTGTTGAGTCTTAATTTCTACACACATGCTTTTTGTGTTTTGGTCATTTGAGTCGTAGGAGTCTAAAGTTTTTGTCTTTATCTTTAGTTTGTCGTGTTTGTTACTTGTTCATTTCCTTTTTATCTCTGTTTGATTTGCTTGGTTGTTTTCGTGCAGTTTTAAGCCACATTTGAGATCGCACGGACCACTGAAGCATACAGTTGAAGTCGCTGATTCAAAACTAGAGACTGTTGCTCACTCGTCTACGGAGGTCAAGGTAAGTATCATCTATTTCGATTTCACCCCGTACCCGACACCGCACAACACACTACCTAGCAGTCCTAGGTTTCTGATGGCAACTAACCAAACTGTCCATCAACAGGCGTTCGGCGGTTTCTGCGGGAAACGTTCGTCCATCGTAACGCCTGTGATCACGAATCCAAATTCGTGGCAGATACCGTCATACATCATGACCGCCATAGCTAATAATCAATTTCAGGGGCGAGATGATGAAGATGCACCTGCTCACTTGTCGCGCCTCGCGCGCATTGTGAGCACTTTTAAACTGCAAGATGCATCGGATGACACTATCTATCTGCATCTATTTTCATTCTCACTTTCGGATCGAGCTATCGTCTGGCTCGACTCGCAAGAAGAGGGAACGTTCACTACGTGGGAAGCACTTCGATCAACTTTTCTAAAGAAGTATTTCCTACTTGCTAAGGCATCTCGCCTTCATAATCAGATCCACTCTTTTAGGATGAAACCAGATGAGCCCTATTATCTGGCTTGGGAGTGTTTTCAAAATTTGTTATCTCGTTGCTCCCAACATGGGCTTACACCTTGGGCCTTAGTTGAGAAAATTTATAATTGGCTTACTTATGAAACTAGGGCCAGGTTTGATACATCTGCGGGTGGGCACCTTATGGGTAAAATGAATGTAGATCAGTGTAATGAGCTTTTTGAGAGTTTTGCCCAAGCTGAACATGAACAAGGGTCCACTAACAGGAATTCCAATCCTGTCACTGGCACACTTTCTCCTTCTGCTCAAGGTGTGCACCATGTTAGCATGGAAACAAGTGTGGGCGCTGCTTTAAAAAACCTGACTCGTGAGATGAAAGACCTTAGGGCTAAGGTAGATAGATGCGAAATGTGTTGTGGCGGTCATAGTACCTTAGAGTTCCCTTTGATGTCTGGAGAAGAACAAGTAGAGTTTGTGGCTAATCAGAGTAGGTTCCCTAGTAATAACAATGGTAATTCTAATTGGAATCGTAATTCAAATTACAATAATAACTCTAACTGGCGTGCTTCAGGTGCCCCACCTGGTTATCAATCTAATTATAATAACAATTATAATCAGGGGGTGGGTAGTTCGTTTGGTGGAAATAGTGGAGCTGGCTAGTGGACAGGGGTCGAGTGTTAGCAATGACAGGATTGAACAGTTGTTGCTGCAGTTGATAGCTGAAGATAAGGCCACTCAGCAAGCTTTAGCTAATCATGATCTCGTGCTAAAAAAGCAAGAACTTGCACTGCAAAATCAACAATCTATTATCCTAGACATCTAAAGAACTGTAGGTGATTTAGTGAAACAGTTGCCTAGT
The DNA here is from genome assembly GCA_030867185.1 of Tagetes erecta. NCBI lineage: Eukaryota > Viridiplantae > Streptophyta > Magnoliopsida > Asterales > Asteraceae > Tagetes > Tagetes erecta. The sequence goes on from CM061497.1 coordinate 13,374,342, forward strand.
CAATGGTCACCAGGTCAGTTCTCGATTTCAACTCAAACGAACCCATCTGCTGTGACATTTGCACCAATTCAAATTTTGTAAACCCGAACCCGTTTATTATTCATGTAACCGTTTTATTTGATCATGAAATAAAAGCATGTATCCAGTAATTGAGTCGTAATAAATTATCGTGTTTAAAACGATACTAAGTCGCAAATAATAAATTTATGATAAAATATAAGAATATAAGATAAAATTATTGTTTAATTTGGGTGACTGGTTACATAGAAATACAATCATTATAATTTATAAATATCTCCCTAAGTCTTTATAAAAAGTTAGACTAATTTATTATCCGTGTAAGTCGACAATTACCCCTAACTAATAAACTTTGTTCCAAAGATGTAAGTTTTAAATGTATGTTTAAACTTTAAATAAATAAATAACCAGCAATCAAACTTGAGGGGCTAGAGGTGTAAATACAGAATTCAAATTACCCAGCCCCATATCCCTCCCCATGTTTTTCCGGCCAGCCTCTCAGCCGGAGACCGGCGAGCTCGGACTTCAACTAAACCATATCAACTTATTTTTGAGCAAGATCCGAACCATTAATTCTTAAAGAAATCAAACATGTCTCGGATACAACTATGATTCTTTATTCACAGCAACACAAAACAAATCTCTACAATTCGCGCACCATATTCTAAATCATTAACAAAACAACACTTCCGTGATGATATCGAATCGTAGGGAGCAAGAAAATTCACCGAAACATCCGGGATTTTGCATAATCAATCCCAAATATCAAACTACAACCCATAAGCGGGTGTCAACTTAAACACCAAATTAAACCTACTTAACCTGGGCAAAACCTTTAAAAATACCTATTGAATCATTCCAACAAACAAATTGTTACTAAAACACCACATACAATCGTCCATCGATCCGCTGTTCTTCAGTTCTACACGCTACTCGTTCGCTGGCAATTGGGTTTTATTTTCTAAAATCAAGACCAGGGTTTTCATCTACACGCATCCTAGAATCTAATCGAAGGTTCAATTTTGGTATCTTCGACTATTACAGTCTGAATTCCGATCATGAAGACGCATTCTTGTTTTCTTTATTTTCTTAATCAATTCGTCTTCAATTGAGTTAAAATTTATAGTCGTTGGATTCATCTTCCATCATTGAACAATAGCTCTAACATTGATTTGATCTACAGATTTGTTTTTGTGGGTTTTGATTTCTAGGGTTCATATGAGATTTGGAGTTTTTGTAAATATTGAATTTTATTAATTTATTTCCAGATTTAAACAACAAATCAATTATGGTCAACTGGTTTAGGCACATGCCTTTAAACACAGGGTCTTGTGTTCGAAGCCTTGTTGCACCATAACTTTTGTTTTCTTTTTTTCTACATATATAAATGTAAACAACTTTATTATTTAATTAATAATTCTTTAATCACTAATAAATTAGGTAATAACTATTGATCACTAGCTTTAAATAAATTCCTACGTTTGAACACGAATTACATACATTTTTTTCCAGTGTCTAAAATAATTTTAACAATGACAAGTTATCAATTTTTATTAAAGAAAAACAGTATGATTTTAGTACAACATATTTTCAAAAAATATATAAAAGTCTTATAAAATTTATAAAACTACGTCTTTTATTATTAGTAAATCATTTACAAACACCCACTTTAAATTTAAACAATCGTACAAAACAAGTGTACTTATCTTCAAAATTTATTAATTAAACACTCTACGTTATATTCGTTTATTTACTAATAATTATTATTCAATTAAAACCATCCAAATCCCAATTTAAAACACTAGATCTTAAAATTCTTTAGAACCCTAATTTCATCTAAGACGCCTTATTTTCCTTAGGTTAAATCTCAAAGAAATTTATGGCGCCCTAAATCAACATTCAGATCTTTCTTTTATTTTTCTTGTGCTTTAACAAGTGAGTATTTCATAGCCCATTTTTATGTGTTATTACATTGGGGGAAATCATGTGACCTTATCAATCATGTCGAGTCATTTTCATTTCATGCAAATTTCAAATTCAATTCAATACATGTTATTTGTTATTAATTGCAAACACTTGTTCATAATATGATAGACAATTATGAGGCATGATCATTAATTTATACAAACCTCAGTTTAATGATAGATCTATTGGCTTGACAAGCCCACCCCATATGGCTTTCAAGTGGTGATTGCTAACTGTTTCATTCATTATGCTTCAGCTTATTTTGACATCATCTGCGGATTGAGTCAGTTCAGTCAGTAGATTTGATTGTGCAAATTGCTTATATATATATTATGTTCACACAAGAAATTTATAAGTTTTAACATTACATGTAAATTAAATCAATCATGTTTATTCAATAGTATTATGTATGCAAAAACCTATGTTTACTCACCGACTAACTCGTGTGACATCTGCCCCAAACCCGAACCTGAATGCCCGACTCGAATCCGAAGTTATCCATTTTTATGTATTCATAAGTATTTACTTTAAATGTAACGCTTTGTAATTAAAGATATATACATAAATATGAATGAGCGTTACGTTAATTTCCCGTGTTTACTATCTTTTCGACTAAGTTACTATCCAACGATTGCTAACTAATTTCTAAGTATTAGTAAACTATATCTCCAAAACTATATATATATATATATATATATATATATATATATATATATATATATATTGTTTTATAAAGAGATGCTATAAAAATATAAACTATTAGAGACTCAAATTACCGTTCCAATGTCAAAAACGAGCTAAAAATATAAAACGACACTTACAAAATCTTTACGTCTCAACTCGGTTAAGTTAGTTAGTTAATATAATTTATAAACTAACTTAGGGCCAAAACTGTAAATTTTGAAACTTATATTAAAACTTATTTCAATATGAAAAATAATAATGAAACTAAAAGGGTGGGTTTTGTAAATATTAAAACCCAACCTCCCCATTTTTTTGATCCCGTGTTTCCGGACAGCCGTTTCCGGCCGAAATCCCAACTCCGGCGAATTAATTTAACCTTCCTAATCTATTTCTAGCAAGGTTTGGACCCGTCTTAATGCTTGAAATGCACGAGTACAACGTGATTGACGCAGATTTGATGCTAACCTTAAATTCGTAATCGACGACTTTCATTTAGGCTGTAAATCAACAATCAAGCAACAAAAATACACCCGAATCATTCTCATAGTTCGACTAACATCACTCTTACACCAAAACATCTTTTTTTTCTTCTGCATTAACCAAATCAAAAGCAAACAAAAATATTCTCCATTTTTAGGATTTAAAAACTTATATTTTACCCATTTAAACATTAAACTATAAGTTCATATATCCAAATAACATTCTTGCAAAACTAAATATATTTTTAAGATTTCAAAACTTATAAATACAAATATATACTAATAACAAAATTACATGTATTTATGTATTTTAAATTTGTACAAAAGTAAAATACAAAAAGAAATACTTATAATAAATATATTAAATACATAAAAATACTATTACGTTTCGTACCTAAATCCCAAATTTGCATTTCAAAACCCTAATTTCCAATTTGTATTTCAAAAACCTAATTTCTAATTCGTTGTTCAAAACCCTAAATCCCAAATCCGAAACCCTAGATCTCGGATTTTCTATTATTGTTACTATTGTTTCGTTTCTTAGTTAGGGTTTTTCCTAATTAATTAGGTGATATTAATATTTGGGCAACCCTTGGTTCGTTATAGCTTCGTTTCTATTTCGGTTATCTATTGTATTTCAAGGTGAGTAAATTCACTCCCCTTTTACTTTTACTTTTTGGGGCTGAAATATGTGCATGTACTATACAATGTTTTCAGTTTTCTATATGTTTTCAAAAGAGATCATAAAATATGTTAGTCTTGACTCGCGACAAGATGCAATCCTTATGTGGTAGTTTAAAGTAGTATCGTTACTTAGTAATCCCATAGGTAAAATGTTAGCGCTAATGGTTTGACAAACCCACCTACATGTTTTTCAAGATAGGTGATTTAAACCCGGGTTTCTAGTTTCTATTCAATGTTACAAGTTGCTATACGATGATACAAGTTGCTATGTTATTGTTAGGTCTCGTTCCTATTAGAAGATTTATTATGTTCTTTGTTTATACAAGTTTGTATAGTGTAGGGTTAATTTTGTATTATCCCTAAGTAGTGATGCATAAAGCATGTTGATAGTGAATGTTAGAGAGAGAGTCTGGAATACCAATACACATTAGAGAGAGAAACTGCGTGTGATTGTATTCTCCTGCACCATTGTACTGCAACTATTGCTTTGATAATCAATACAATAGAATTATTAAGTAATGAATTGTGTTGCTGATTGAGTGGTTGTGTTTGTACTATTCATCAAGCAAAAAACACATCAATATTGCTCAAATCATGATCAGAATGATTTGTTGATGTTTTTAGATCTGAATCATCATCGGAATTATTTCTAATTCACAACAATTATGCAAAATTCCATCAGATCTGAGGAATTAAGAAGAAATTGAAATTTACTGTTCGATCAATTTTTGCTCAAATTCATCGAAAATTGATCATGTTTTGGATTGATTGATATAGGAGATTGATAATCGGTATAAATCACTGCTTGTGTGTGATTTTTGGACAAATTGGACAAGTTTTGTTAAAATTCAGAAAAACTTGTATGAAGATGTTAATGAACATGATGAACAGGTTGAAGATGAACTAGACGGGTGATAAATTTGACTTAGACAAAATTTTGGACTTAGTTTGGTGAACAATTAGGTCCTGTGCAGCCGTGTGAATCAATTTTGTCTAGACGGGTGAAGAATTTTCAAGTAAAAGTTTTGTACTGTTATGCCGGGTGAAACAATTGTTCAGCCGGGTGATCAACTCTACAACCGAATCAACTTGTTACTGTTTAGCCTGGTATTATTGTTTCAGCCGTGTCAAGTGTTGCCGGGTGATAATTTTGACAATTGTTCAGCCGGGTGATTCACTTTTTCAGCCGTGTCAAGTTTTTACTATTCAGCCGTGTGATTGTCATCAAGCCGTGTGACTATTCAGCCGGGTGATATAGTTCAGCCGAGTGAAGATTTTATTGTTTGAAGATTTGCAACTGATCAAGCCGTGTGATTGTTCAGCCGGGTGAAGAAGAAAACTCACTGTTCAGCCGGGTGAAGAAAAAAATTCACTGTTCAGCTGTGTGACTTATTTCAGTTGTTTCAAACTTTGTTATTACATTACTGTTTAGTCGCATCAACTCTTTTCTTTACTTAAAAATAGCTTTTATTTTTTTAAAATTTTAATTGTTCTTTACAAAAATCAACAAAAACACAAAAATATTTTCTTTTAAATTTAAAATGGCACCTAATGATGATTCTGATAATCGTGTACCAAGATTGATTAATCGTGCAGATTTCAAGAACTGGACAATCAGATTGAAACACCATCTATGCTCTATTGATAATGATTTGTGGAAATCTATTGATAAAGGTCCTCATATTCCTACCCAGACTGCTCCTGATAGTGCATGTAATTACACAAAAGATTCAACTGAACCTTATCCTGAAGATAATCTACAAGGTGAAGACTTACGAAAGATCAAGAATGATAGTAAGGCTTATTCCTTAATGTGTAAAGGGCTGCCACTTCAAGTGTTGTCAAGACTGGATGCTTATCAAACTGGCTACACATTATTTAAGGCATTAAAATCAATTTGTGAAAGAGGAGAACAGTTAAGAAGTCTCAAGAAGCAGAAACTGAAGAGACAATTAGAATTGTTTGAGCATATTGCTGGAGAATCTGTACACCAAATGATGAACAGATTTGTGCATCTAACAACTGAGATGACAAATGTTGGTGCAAAGACAGATCTTCAAGACCTGAATAATAGACTATTGTGTGCTCTTCCATCTTCATGGAAACAAACAGTGACTTTGCTGAAGCATACATAGAAGTTTTCAATGGACTTAGATCTCCTTATCGCAAAGATTGAAGAAGTTGAAATCGATGAAAGTTCAAGAAACACTGATAGATCAAGTTCTCATGCTCAATACAAGTTTGTGGTGAATCCTTCTAATACCGTTGAGAATCCTTTTCTTGCTCAAGATGCTGTTAAAACTGATGATGAGGGTGATTTGTTTGTTGGTGCTAGCTTTTACACTGATTCATCATATCAATCAAGTTCACCAATTTACTCTCAACCTCAATCCCCACCAAGAGTTCAAGTTCAACCAATGAAATCTCAAGTAGAAAATCAAAGTTCAACAGTCCAAGCAAAAGTAAAAGATGTCATGAACATCTTGTTACAAGATGATGAAACTAAGAATGCATTTACTACATTCATGGCAAGCTTCCAAGCTTATCAGGGAAGTCATTTGACTCAATTAGATGTTGTTCTTCAAGACCTATTTGAAATGGATCCTGATGACGTTGAAGAGATGGACTTAAATTGGCAAATGGTTATGGTTGCATACCGAACTCAGAAACATGCGTATGTGAATCATAGTTACAAGCCAAATGCAAACAAGACAGTTGGTTTTGACAAGTCAAAGGCCAGATGTTTCAACTGTAACTGCTATGGTCATTTTTCAAGGGAATGTGAAGCTCCTAAGAATCAGAATTATAATGGTCAAGCTAGTTCAAGTGGACAGAATCAGCATCAAGGTCAAAGTCATAACTCATAACAGTCTTCGAGTTATCAGAACAGAAATCAACGTTTCATTCAAAAAACATATAAAAGTCTTCCAATGCCAGAGCTGAAAGATGAAGGTAAAAAACCTGAAGATCAGACCAAAGCACTTGTGGTTAGTGTCAAAGATGGATATGACTGGAGTGCTTATGCGGAACAGTTTACATCTGACCTTACTTCTAGTTTGGCACTTGTCTGTGAAATTAAGGAAGAAGACTGGTCTGAAGAAGGAGATTACCAAATGGTTAATGATGTCAGTGAAGATTCAAAAGAGTATGATTGGAGTGCAAAGTCAGATCCAACTGAAGAATCTGAATCAGAGATTGCTCTTATGGCTACATCTGAAGAATCTTTCTCATCTGCTGAAACAAATCAACCAAAGGTTAGTATCGAATTACCCCCTAACTATGTTCCTTTACCTGATGATGTGAAAGGTAGGTTATGTTCTGAACAATACATTAAACAAGTGGAACATTATCGAACTCATTCATTTAAAATTGGTGAGAAATTAAGTAAACATGAACAAGTTCATGAACAACTTAAAAATGATCACAGAATTGCTAATGAGAAGATATTGTCACTTAAAGAATCATGGAACAAAACCATAAAGGAACTAGAACTTTCAAATAAACAATTGGAAGTAATGAGAAAGAACTTTGAACTAGAAAAAATTGCTCATGCAGCAACTCAAGTTGAATTGACCAAAATGAAAAGTTCAAAAGCAATTCTAGCAAAGTTGATAAGTGATAGAAAAGAAAACAGAACAGGATTGGGTTTCACGCATGAACCAATGCCTAAATCAATCACTAACACTTTACCAGAAAACTTTAATGAATTTGATCATTCACCTGAAAATGAACAAAGACACAAAGAAATTCAAAGAAGCAAATCCGAATCCAAAGGGTCTGAAGTTTTAATTGAAAGTTTGAAAGAAGATGACAGTATGACTGTTGAAGCTGATGACGAGGCAAGTAACAAATCTGATCCTATTCTGGTGCAACTTGTTGAATATCCGGAACTGAATCCAAAACCAGCAGAAACGGTGAAGGATGAAGCAGAAATCTCGGGTTACAACGATCCAGAATACATTAAGTGGAAAAGGAGCAGAAAGATCGTGTTGCTGATCAGCTGATCAAACAGGAAACAGTGAAAAATACTGAAGTTTTGAAAGCAAAGATTCAGAAATCAAAATTGTCAAACAATCAATCTGAAATGAAACAGTCAAAAGGTAAAAATGTCATAACATCAAATGACAACACCAAAGCTCAAGTTGTTAAAACTGAAACTATAAAACCTGTGACAAAGAAAGTGTCTAAAATCAAACCAATGAAGTTTGTGTCAGCAAGAACATTTGATATGAATTCATCTCATGGTAACCAAATTAATTCTAAGATCAAATCTCACTCTGGTCTGAAATCAGGTTCATGTCCTAAGACTTCCGCTGTCAATGATAAAAGATTTGAATCAAAGAAGGTAACTAAGCAAGATGTTTCAAAATCGAATCAAGTTCCCAATCCACCAAAATTTGATAACAAGAAATCAAAGTCACAACCTCAATCTCCACAAAAGAACCAAGTTAACTTTAAAACAAACAAGTTTGTTAATGAATCACATGTTGGTTCAACATCTAAAGTTAACAATCGGCTCTTTAAGATCAGTAAGAAACACTGTGAGATTTGTGATCGTTATAATCATTTTACTGCTGAGTGTTTCTTTAACAGGTACTGCGATTACTGTGATAAAAGAAATCACTCTTCAAAAGAATGTTTTTATAACAAGTGTTGTGCGATATGTGAAAGGAGAAATTATGACACTGCAGATTGTTTCATTCGAAAAACTCATCAAGAGAAATGACTCATTTTCCAAATTTTCAAAGAAATCAATCTTTTGGTTTTCAAAAATCAAACAAAAGTCATTCTCCTGATTTGAGACCTTCCAAAAGAATCAATTTTGGATTTAAGGAAATGTCATCAAAAAATCAGCAGGTTAACAGTTTTAAGCCAAGAGCTTTGATGGTACGAAATCAAAGACTTGAAAACAACCTTGATCCTAAGTTGGATGAACGGTTTTCAGCTTTAAGAAGAAAGCAAACAAATCAAACCAGTGGCAGAAACAGTTTTCAACCAAATCTCTCAAATGAATCAGATTTTAATAACTTACATTATCAGCAAGTTACTGTTACAGATAGATTCGGAAAACCCAAGACCATGTGGGCCTGGGTTGACCAAACTAACTAAGTAAGTGTTGAATTGCAGGTGCGCCCTCGAAGACCTATTAACTCATGGTTTGTTGATAGTGGGTGCAGCCGGCATATGACAGGCAACCATGCCTTGCTTCAAGATTTCAAGCTAAAGAATGGTACACATGTTGCGTTTGGAGGAGATGCTGGTGGAAAAATCACTGGTGAAGGAACGGTGTCAAATGGGATTATTAGCTTTGATAAAGTCAACTACTGTGCACAGTTGAACTTTAATTTGCTAAGTGTATCTCAAATTTGTGACAAATCGTATTCAACATTATTTGATGATTCTTTTTGTTACATACTCAAACCAGGTATTAAGATTGACAATGAATGGGTGGTTGTTAAAGCTCCAAGAGATCGAGATGTGTACAAACTGGATATGTCTCAAATTGATGCTGAAACCGAAACCACATGTCTCATTGCTCATGCATCAAATGATGAGAGTCAGCTATGGCATAGACGGCTGGGCCATTCAAACTTCAGTAACATGAATCGACTGGTGACTAGAAATCATGTTGTGGGAATACCTTCAAAGAAATACTCAACAACTGATCTCTGTCCAGCATGTTTGAAAGGAAAACAGCACCGAATGTCTTTTAAGTACAAGCTAGAAAACTCCATTTCAAAGCCATTACAGATGCTACATATGGATCTTTTCGGACCAACAAATGTTCAAAGCATCGGAAAGAAGTCTTACTGTTTAGTCATCATCGACGATTTTACAAGATTTTCTTGGGTTTATTTCTTGCATGTTAAAACTAAAACTGTTGAGTTGTTAAAAGAATTCATTATCAAAGTTGAAAATCAGTTAGATTGCAAAGTAAAAATCTTGAGAAGTGACAATGGAACCGAGTTTAAAAAGTCTAATGTGGACTCGTTTTGTGCAGAAAAAGGAATTGTGCGTCAATTTAGTGCTCCAAGAACTCCTCAACAGAACGGAGTCGCAGAACGGAAAAATCGGACACTAATCGAAGCAGCAAAATCCATGCTTGCAGATGCCAAAATCCCTATCACATTCTGGGACGAAGCTATTGCTAATGCCTGCTTTGTACAAAACAGGACATATTGGTTCAAGATAAACATAAAACGTCTTATGAGTTATTGTTTGGAAGAAAACCGAATATTTCATACTTGAAAGCATTTGGTTGTCCTGTGTCGATTCTAAATTTAAGTGATCATCTCGGTAAATTTGAGTCAAAATCTGACGATGGACTTTCTTAGGATATTCATCAGTTTCGAAAGCTTATCGGGTTTTTAACAACAAAACGAATGTTATTATTGAAACTATCAAGGTTAAGTTTTTAGAAAATTCGTTTCCGTCAGTGGCTCATGGTCCCGAATGGTTATTTGATTTAGATTCGTTATCCAAGTCTTTCATCTCTAACTTATTTGATTTTTCAGCAAAAACGAAGAAGGAATCAGGAGACTTAGGATGTTTCAGTGATGATTCAGATAATGACGATGATAATGATCTCAACTCTGAGTATCCGTTCACGTCATTTCACAATCCTGATAACGTTGTATCAAATCAAGCTCCGTGTCCATCTGGTTCTCAAGAAGATCAGCAATCAAACAATCTTGAAAATGATGCGAATCAACAAAATTCTCCTAATGATGGTGGATCTGCTCATAATCAACCATCATCAGATCCGAATGTTGAACTTGTTCCAGAAACATTTTACTACTTCATCAATTCACCAGAACAAGTTCCTAATTTCACTCTGCATACTTCTACAATTTTACAAGATCTACCGAATCTGAATCAGTCAAATCTGGAGACTCAAGTACAATGTGATGAAATCCCAACTCACCGAGTTCATAGGAATTATCTTATCTCTCAGATTATCGGTCCTTTGAATCAGAGAACCATGAGAATTCAGACTGAGCATGCAAACGTTTGTCTTTATTCATGTTTTCTTTCTCAAGTGGTACCAAAGAACATTTCAGAAGCGTTGCAAGATAACAGTTGGATTGAAGCCATGCAAGAGGAGTTACTTCAGTTCAGAAAACAAGAAGTTTGGAAATTAGTGGACTTACCTGAAGGAGAAAATGCTACAAGCCAGATGAACGTGGCATTGTGGTCCAAGCCAGACTAATTGCACAAGGTTACACTCAAGAAGAAGGTATCGACTACGAAGAAGTGTTTGCTCCGGTCGCTCGACGTGAAGCTATTCGTGTTTTTCTAGCTTATGCCTCTTTCATGAAGTTCAAAGTGTTTCAAATGGATGTTAAAGGCGCATTTTTGTATGGACCATATACCGATGATGTGTACGTCAGACAACCTCTAGGTTTCGAGGATCCTGAGTATCCACATCGTGTATACAAATCAAGCAAAGATTTATATGGTCTACATCAAGCCCCAAGAATTTGGTACGAGACGTTATCTAAACATTTGTTGGAACATGGTTTTTCAAGAGGTCAGATTGATCCTACTTTATTTATGAAGCGGGAAAATGAAGATCTTCTATGTGTTCAAGTGTACGTTGATGATATCATCTTTGGATCAACAAGTCCATCCATGTGCAAAGAGTTTGAAGAGATTATGAAATCCAGATTTCAGATGAGTTCTATGAGGGGATTAATTGCTTTCTCGGATTGCAAGTAAAACAGTCAGCAGACGGAATTTTTACCAACCAATCAAAGTTTGTTGAAAAGTTGCTGAAGAAGTTCAAGATGCAAGATTGTCAGACTATCCGAACTCCATCAGATGTTAACTGCAAAATCCAACCTGATCCAAAAGGCAAATCTGTTGATCAAACACTTTACAAATCAATGATCGGTTCACTGATGTATCTTACTGCATCCAGACCAGACATCATGTATGCTGTATGTGTGTGTGCCAGATATCAGTCTAATCCTAAAGAGTCACACCTGATTGCTGTCAAACGTATATTCAGATACCTTAAAGGGAAACCGAATCTTGGGTTATGGTATCCTTATGAAGGAAATTTTGAATTATATAGTTATTCTGTTAGTGACTTTGGTGGCTGTGCTCTTGACATGAAATCGACCACAGGTGGATGTCAGTTTCTGGGTCCTCACCTTGTCTCATGGCAATGTAAAAAGCAGACCAATGTTTCCATATCCACTGCTGAAGCAGAATACATTGCTGCATCTGCAAGATGTTCTCAAGTTTTGTGGTTACAAAACCAATTACTTGACTACGGTTTAACTTTCTCAAAACTCCTATTTACATAGACAATACTGCTGCTATGTTCATTACTGCTAATCCTGTTCAACACTAAAAATAAAACATATCGAAATTCGATATCACTTTCTCAGAGACAACTCTGAAAAAGGTTTAATAATTTTAATTAAAGTTCATACCGACAAATCTTGCAAAGCTTATCTTCAATTACATTCTAGAGAACATCCATGCAACTAAAGCCGCTAAGTGGTTGATGTACCCCAGATTTGTTCAGATGGTTCTGAATGACAAGTTACCAAATCTGCCGGTGGTTGGTGAGGAACTAAAAATCTGGGAGATGCACTCGAGGATATTCAGAGACTGCAAGTCGGTTCGTTCTGATTGCGTGGGAAGGACTTCGTTTTTATGGGAAAACATGTACCCGGCTGATCGATGGGTACAAATTCAGAGATTGATGGAGACTGAGAGGAAAAGGGGCGGTGAGAATATTGAGGTGGTTGAGAAAAGGGTGAGAAAAAGGAAGCCGTATGCCAAGGAAAAGGATTATTCATTGGATCAGGATATAGATGAGATTCAGGCTGAAATAGATGCGGGTAGGGAAAAGAGAACGAAGAGGAAGTCTGATGCTCCAACTGAAACGTCAAAGAAGGCGAAGCATGATACCGAGGGTACATCTGCTGAATCTGTTGGTGAACTAAAAGGTGAAATAGATAGTTTGAAAGCTAAGTTGGGGGAACTGAGAAGTAAGTATGAAGAGCTGGAGACCCAGGATGCTGAAAAATCGACTGTTATATATGAAATGGGAAGAATGATGAAGGATCAACAATGTCTGATGGTCAGGATTTTCAAGGAACTGAACAGTCTGAAAGAAAAGGTGGGGTCAGAATCTGCGATGTCTGAAGCTGAATTGAATTCCTTAACGGATGCTGCAAGGTATCCGTTAATGGACGTTGTATTTGGAGATCAGGATAAGGGAAAAGGCAAAGCTGCTGAGAAGCCGTTCGATGAAGAAATGGGTATAGACTTGGATGTGTTTGAGGGGGCAGAGGTAGTTGGTGGATCAAGCGTATACTTCAGTCTGATAGATGAACCAGAGGTTGATATAGATGCTGATAGTGAGGAGGATCTAGATGATGAGCCGGAGACGTATAAGGTTGAGGAGAAAGGGTTGAGTTATCAGTTTGAGCACATCGATCTTGACAAATCTGAATGGTTCAAGAAAGATGTTGCTGTTATTCCCGAAGTCCCTATCTTTCAACATTTGGATGAACCCAACACCAAACAGATGGACAGACAGATTATTGCTTGGAAGTACAACACTCTGATTGACGCTTATATGATTAAGCGAAGGGGCGGTGACATTTCGCCACCTTGCCTCGGTGGGATTTGCGGAGGTTGGCTGAACTCCCCTTGCTGGGTAAAGAAGATAGTGGCAGGGCTTGTGCGTTCGAGGTAACAATCAGGGAGGCTGCAAAGACAAACTTTGTGGATTTTGGGTACCAGAAGCCGAGGAGGATGAGGCAGAAAAAGGATAGGCATTGGGTATCTTGGAAGGGAAAGATCGTTTTGAAGATTGAAGCACCGAAGGTTATGACAAGGGTCAGGTTAGCACGGGTCGAGTTAGAACGGGTCAAATAAATATATTGCCTAAATGCATCCCATTTCGACCCATCAAATTAAAAATATATAGATGAAGTTTGGGTTAAAATGTGAATTAAAAAAAATCGGTCGGTTTTTAAACATAGTTGTTTTATTATTTATATTTTATTGAATAAAATATATTGAAAATTGAATACAAATATCCTTTTCATTCGGTCTTCACAAATACATAAACTCACGTAAAGCATCTTTCACTTATTTAAGTTTTTTGCCGACATATCTTCCCAATTTCTACCGCCGCTGCCGCTGACACCATCACCGCCTCTTCACCACCGCTCCTCCACCGCCGATCTTTCAACGCCGCCTCTGCACCATCGCTTCTCCACCGCTGATCTTTTAGCTCTTCCTTTGCACCACCGCTCCTCCATCGCCTCCTCTCTCCTGCCGCATTATTTATGGTGGTGGTGACTGTTAAGCAATGTACAACAACACTACCCATATCAACCCAAGTTGTAAGTAAGCAACCCATCCTGACCCGTGCTTCAATTTTTTCTTCTTCTGGTCAACCCATCCTAACCCGTCCTTCACCTATACTGTACCCAAATTGACCCAAACAAGTTATTGTATTGACCCATATCGACCCAAACTCAGGTTTCCGGGTTGGTTTTTCCAGCCCTACTGTTTATGACTGTAAGTGACCTAAATGTTAAGCTGCTTATAAGATGTTTACATTAAGTGTATAACTTTCTAATGTGCCAGGTATGGGTCACTCAAAACTTATTCTTAATCAACCTAATTGATCATCAAGAATAGAAAAAGTAAGTGTGTCACTTCGAGCTAATTGATTTGTTCAACAATTCATCACTCAATTACTTCATAATTCAAATGTCTATTCTTAAGAACTGCAAAACATGTGTTGGATAAATTGCTCGTATGATCTCATTGCGGGTTAAGGATTCATGAATGTAAAGAGAAAATTTTAAAAATATCAAAAACATTGAAAAATTCAAAAAGAACAAAAAGATTGTCATTTCAATTTTTTTTCTTTTGTGTTGGCAATTTAACATATGTTATTGATGTAGGAGTTGTTTCGCAAGCAATATCTCATCCGGTTGAGAACTTAATCTTTACATTGATGATAAATGCACAATATTGCTAAGTTTTAATGTTTTTCTTTGAGTTGCAGGAATTGTTTCCATTGCAGAACAAGCTTCCACGCGACTTGAAGATGTTCCTGTTCAAGCCTGATTCCAGTCCAAAGATCTCCAAGTTAGTTTGTTGAGGGTTAAGAATCCTTCTCCTAATATCTCATACACAGATAGCATTAACCTCTAAAGCACAAGTTGAAGGGGAGTATTCTAAGTCAAAGAAGTCTTCTCATTCTACTTCAACCGTTGAAGAAGATCCCGTTGCTGATATATAGATTTCACGGAATCTACTCTCTGCTTAATTCTTTCCATAACCTTTGATGTTACACAATAAGGAGAGAAGGATGCAGATTGCTTGTTGAAAGACAGAGTTTTATCAGCATCATCTTAGGGGAGTCTTGTTAGGTGCTCCTAAACATAATGAATACCAAAACTTTATTTGCTCTCTATGCTCGTCACATGAAGATTTAAGCTGGTATGTCAGATTTGTAAAGTGTCATCTTAGGTGGAAGTACTATTGGGTCTATTTGAAAATGTCATTTTCCAAATATAAGCGGGTGAAGATCTCGAGCATCATCACGAGCAAGCATAGGTGAAGACGTTCATTATTTGTATTTGTCTTAGAGTATTTGTGTAATCGATTTGTGATTAAATGCGCATTTGTGCTTAAGTGCACGTGTTTAGGTGAAGTGTAAAGTGAATGGTATGGACTATAAATACCATCACCTAGGTCATTTGCAAAAGGAGTTGCCTGCATTTCATTTCACTATCCTTTGTAACCTTTGATAGTACATGTAGGTTGGACTCACCGGCATGTCGGTGTTACTTTTGATTGTTATGTATTTTGCTCTTATTGTAACTAGCGAACCTACGGGAGAACCTATAGGTTCTCCCGGAAGTCCAGATTAGAGTAGACTATAGATTAGATCAGTCGCTGGGCGAACCTGTTTAATGCTCGGCGAAGCTGATAGGTTAGCATGACAGATTCGCTGTCAGCGAATCTGTCAGCGAACCTAAGTTTGATCTATATATTGAGATGTTCTCTCATGAGAACAAAAAAAACATAAGTTTTGCAAGTTTATTGAAACTCTAATTGTGTGTGTGACGATTGAGGTGCTAGGAGCTTATTATTATCATCTTTGTAGCTTGATTACCTCTGTTTGTGTTGATTGGATCTTTGTTATTGTGTGTTAAGAGTATTTGGAAAATGTTTCTTTAAATTCAAGTGGGTTTTGTTGTTTACTAATCATTATAGCACTGAAATCCCGATCTAATGGACCAACAATATGTTATCAGAGCCTTAGTGCTCTTGATAGTCTAAGATCTTTGAGTTTTTTGTAAAGTTTTTGGGTTATAAAAGGCAAAACACTGTTTGATTCATTTCGGAACTGTTTGTTGTGTTTTTTAGTTGGAATTTGTTTTGGGATTGTCATATTTGGTACTAGGAAGCTACAGAAACAAACGGATCTTCAATTGGTTGTGTTTTGAGGTTGTTTTGGTTGATTTTGGGCTGAGAAAGTCTCTCGTAAGTCAGCGAACCTAGACATTCATCCAGCGAACCTGTGGATCATACAGCGAATCTATACAATATTTATGATTTGGAAATATCAATTTTTGATTAGCGAGTCTGTCACATTTTGAACGAAAGTTCACCTGTTTGGTTATGTGAGCAAGCGAAGTTGCTACCGAATCAATTATTTGAGCACAAGCCTCTGTTCTGTCTGGCGAATCTGTCCAGCGAACCTATGCACATCGTCCATTGTTGTGCGAACCTACTGTTGTCCTATTGCCGAGCGAATCTGATTAGATTCACTCTAGCGAATATATCGGCGAATCTGTCATCAGCGAATCTAATATCTGATTGAAGTTATGTCTATATCAACCATGAATGTGAATGATATGGAGAGTGTTCAACCAAATAGGCCATCGAGGCTTGTGAATGGTGAAAATTTTGAGGACTGGAAGCGTTGTTTGAAGGCTTTTTTCATCTATACTGATTATAACCAATGGGAGTCGATTGTTAATGGGCCTCACAGGCCAAAAAGAGTTGAAGTAACCGTTATTTTACCAAACAATGATCCAAGTACCTACACTGAGAGTGATATCAAGTTACTTGATCGTGACAAAAAAGCCCTTGGAGCTTTGATACTTTGTTTGCATCAAGACATTTAAAATAGGTTTGCTGAACACACAGCTGCAAAAAGTTTGTATGATGCGTTGTGTGAGTTCTCTGATGGTATTGAGGACCTCAAGTTGGATAGAAAAGCTCAAGCTGAGAAAGAGTTTAATTCATTTGTGGGGTACAAGCAAGAAAGTCTGACTGATATAACCAATCGTTTTCTATCTGTATCAAGCAATCTGAAAAAGTATGACGAGAAACTGGGAAATAATGAGCAATTAAAAAGCTTTTTAGATTCACTTCCCCTTCAGTGGAGTCTTCAGATCAAAATGTTGAAGCAAGAGAGAAACTTCCTTGACTTTAAACTAATGGATGTGATAAACAAGCTGAAGTCATTTGATCTTGATGTGAAGAGAAGAGAATACAATCAATCTATGATGTTTCCAAATGTCCCTCCTCAGAATGCTGCACTGATTACATCCGCTGGAAACTCACATGTTTATGGTGCAGTATCTGGAGGATCATCAAGTTTTGGGTCTGTTAAATCTGATGGTGCATCCACAAGTGTAGGTGCTGGCTGTGACATCTGCCCCAAACCCGAACCCGAATGCCCGGCTCGAACCCGAATCCGTCTATCATTTATTTATTTGTATTTTTATCAAAGATGTAACGTTTCGTTCGTTACTAATATAAAACTTTATATTATTCCCGTCTTTAATAAACCAATCGAATTCTTTTTGCGTTAATATCTAAGTTACTACTTAAATACTATCTACAATAAATAAATCTCATGAAAATATGAATTATAATTTATAAAAGAGATTTTTTTTATAAAAATTATCAAAGATGATTACTTCTAAGCCTAAATATAATCTTCCAAAGTCAAAAGCGAAGTGAAGACGTAAAAACGTCACCTATAATAAAGGTTACGAGTTAACGCAGTTTAATTAAGTTAGTTAAAATAGTTTGTGTTAAAATTGTCAACTTTTGAAACTTATATTAAAGTTATAAAACAAACTTAATAACACAACAAACTCGAGGGTCCTAAACTGTAAATTTACATTAATCTCCCCCCCCCCTCTTCTCTCTCCCCGATTTTCCGGTGTGTGCTCCGGCCACCGGCGGCAAAGCTCCGGCAGCCCTCATTTCCCATTTTTAATCGTTTTAATGAAATCAAAAACCGATAAAATGGTCCTCTATGTGTTTCGAAGTAGTTACCAAGGTTTAATATTCATTTAATCGATCCAATTCACGTTTTAACTCAATTTTGTGATCGGTTACGAAACCCACATAATAAAACCATCCCAAAACGCACAAAACAGTAAATGGAATTAACTACAATGATCCTTTCGACGATTAGAAACTGTTTGTGAGCTTTAATCGAATCTTAATCTCTCAATTAAACACCAATCAATCCAATTTACTCCATAATCAAACTCGGTACTGTTCGACTTGTTTTCAATCAAACTAATCTAATTCAGTTATCGTAAAACCCTCATTAGAGGTCTATCTCACTCTCTGGGTAAGCAATTTCAACCTAAAACATCAAGAAGTGGGTCGTCGATCTTCATCTTGTTCAAACCTGCAAGTCGCAAATCAAGAATCAAAAAGTTGTTTTCATCCGAAATTTTATTGGGGCATTCATTCATCATGTTTTAAAGTGTAAATCTGGAGTTTTAATTAAAGTTTAACAATCTCTAGATTCAAGTTTTAAATCCTTCACAGTCGCGGCATGTTCTTCATCTTAATCGTTTCAATTCGTCTCCAATCAAGTAAGTAATTCGTGCTAAAATACTCGTGATCTTATGCTTATCAAAAGCCCTCAATCAATTGCAAGCTTCTTTATCCCAATCCGAAGTAATTTACGGATTCGTAATCTAGGGTTTGTATGGAATTTGGGTTCTTTTATCCGTAACATAATAAAAACATTTCCAAGCCAATTTTAAACAAAAACATCATGTAGCGCGTTTGGTTTAGTCTTTGGGCTGTGAACTTGAAGTCGCAGGTTCAATCCCCGGGCTAAACTAATTTTATATAATTTTTATTTAATTATTATACTACTCATTTTACTAACCATCTTAAATCTAATATCAATACCATCATATATATTTTATAAAGTGCTAAAATTATATAAAACATACCAACCATGTTTATGTAGGAATTTAATTTTATAAATTTAATTATTACAAACACTTTTAATACTACAAGAATACGATAAATGTATTTTAAATATTTACAAAATGCATACGAAGTCTTATAAATAATTGGCCATGTAAATAAGACTTTTATACGGATTTTATATACTTTAAAATGATGTGAACGTATTTCTAATGAATATGGCATACTTCTGACATTATATAAATCATTGTTAAAAATATAATATTAAAGTTTCTATTGTTTATAAAAAAAAATTTAATTATTATTACAATTACTATCGTTATGAATAAATGATTTTATATATTTTTGGTCGTTTAACGAGAAACCCCCAAATCCCAATTCGATACCCTAGATTTCCAATTTTCTTAGACTCTTATTGTTTCTATTCAAGGTTTCTGTACAATATGTTTACTAAGTTAGGATTGCCATTTAATTAGGTGATTCTAATATTTTGACGATCCTCGTTTCAATTCAGACTATTTACTATTTGTTTCGAGCCCAAGTTTCAAGGTGAGTAAACTCACTTCCCTTTTTACTATTACGTTTTGGGGCTGAAATATGTTTCTAGTTACTATACAATGTTTTCAATTTTCTATTTGTTTTCCAAAAGAGATCATAAAATGTGTTAGTCTTGACTTGCGACAAGATGCAATCCTTATGTGGTAGTTTAAAGTAGTATATTACTTGTAATTTCCACCGGTACAATGTTAGCGCTAATGGTCTGACAAACCCACTTACATGTACAACAACGATAGGTGATTTAAACCCGGCGATTCTATACAATGGTTACTAGTTACTATACTGTGATGCTTGTTGCTATGCTACTATACAATGGTTACTAGTTACTACTGTGATGCTAAAACAATTTTTGATAACTTACACATCGAGACGGTTAAATGACGGTTAAATAACAGTTATCACTAATTGTAACATGAGTGGTTCCTCATGACTTGTTGCTAAAGGTTACCATGTGGGGTTTATGATTCTTGTTTCTGTGTGTTCTATGGTCAAAGGTTGAGTAATATGATGAAATAGCTATACATGTAAGATTGTGCATCATATTATGATGATCTCGGATTTCTATACTATTATTTATCAACTGTGGTTTACTCACTAGCTTTAATTAGCTAACTTTATTTTCACATATTTCAGGTGATGCTTTGATATTGTTTTGCTGCTTTTGCCAAGACATAGGATTGCCTTGGACCTAGAATAATAAAAAGACAATTGCATTTACTATTTCGGTTTTATTACTTTTTTCGTTTATATTTAAGACTCATGTTCCAAACTTATGATATCATTATTAGACTTTAATAAATAAATACCACGTGCTTGTTTACTATGGATATCCAATTCCAATGACAGCCCGGTGTTTCCGCCGTCGGGCGAGGTGTCACAGTTTGGTATCAGAGCCATGGTTATAGGGAACTAGGATAGGGTATTAGAAATACACCGACCTAGACTATAACCTAAGAGTCCTTAGTACAAATAGTTGTGCTTAGAAAACTCTTCTAGAAATTATTTACTTATTCCTCTTAATGAACCTTTCTGTGCATTTTCTTTATCTTATTTCTTATCCGATTTCGCGAAGGAGCTACAAGAGACTCGTCTGTGTGATTAGGATCTTTCTCTTTGTGAAATCTCGTCATCGTCTTAAGTAAGTTTGATACGTGGGAACGTGTGCAATCCGGAAGGGGGAACGCCTGTATCACGGACATCCTGTCTAAGGCAAAGCATTTCGTATAAATCTCTTTAAGAGACCAGTATGCTTACCTGGGGATGGACGAGATGAGTGTGACCCTATAGGCTAAAGCACGTTTTGTCGAATACGTTGAAAACAAACTTAACACTTTGATAAGTCTTAAGTGTCCAAAACCAAGACACATTCCTATGCCTTCGAGTTCTATTTATTTATGGATTCTAAGATTATCATTTTCTATGATTTCAAGTTATTTCAGTGGGTTTCTATATTATTTCAAATGTTATTCAAAGTTTGCTTATTTACATTTCAATGATTGTCAAGTGATTACTATGTTATGGATTCTTTAACAATTCTATGAAATTCAAAGTACAATTATCATGTTCTATTCGATCCAAAAGTTCCATTGCAACTTGTGCTATCCAATATTTTCTTATGTTTCATGAAATCCTTTTCTATCCTATCTTGTAGAATGACAACAAGACGTGAACGACTCGCTAATACCATCGCGACCCGAATGTTCTAAATCAAAACTAAGACATATTGAATAACCTCAATCAAATTATCAAAACTTCAAAACAAATACCGAATACCAAATTTAAGGTTCTAATCTCAATTCAATTATCGAATCCCAAATTGAAACTTAATTCATGATTTTTGAAAATCTCGTAACAGATTTACTATTTTGACATGTCAACGCATTCGTTTGATTTACGAATCGAACGTTTACCTTCAAAGTATCTCAACTTGATTTCAAATACTCAAATGTTGTCTAAGCTACTCTTCTAATCATAAGATTCTAATCCAACTTCTAATCCTCCATTAAATGATGTTATTCATTAATTCGCTTTCCACAACTTAACGTGAACTCACTACACAACTATTCCTAAACTCATTGAACTAAAGTATTTTATTTGTACATATGGCCACTAATGGAATTTTATGCGTCTCGTTTCTATAAATCCATATAAACCCAACGTGTCTTTTATGTTTAAACTTGCTACTTAAAACACCATGTTTTATCTGCGATTTTCGTTAAAAAAAAATTTAATTAACAATAATTGATTCTATTAAAATGATTTCTCTATTTTTTTCAAATAAAAATATATTTAAAATAAAATTTTCATGATAAATGATTTCTTTAAGTATGGATTGATTATTCTAAACATTATTAAATATTTGCGTAACATTTCCATGTTTTCTTAAATGTGATACAAACGCTTGCAACAAACGTCATGATTCATGTTTTTCCAATATCGAATATTTAAGACTTAGATTGTGCTATTTATTTATTTTCAAATCAATCCCTCCATAGATAGTAAACATTTAAAACTTTTAACTTTTTCTAAACTCATTATCTAATTACATAGTTTTTCTTTTTAAACCATATTAAAGAAAAATAACATCATTTCATATAATCTTGTCACTTCACTTGGTTTACATAAAGTTTTTGCTATATGAACTCAAATGTCGTAAGAATTGTATCTATTAAGAAAACTGAGTGGTTTATCCATTTGAACTATAAATTGGATTATTCTTATCATGAACTAACGCTTATGAACTTGGCGATACTATGAACCTTTGATATCTACATCTCACACATAAAGTGGGTTTATCAAAAATTTAAGTTGCTAGAATTTTTGTACTCTAATTTGAGTAGCTATATGTAAGGCAACAAAATTATTTACAAGAGCAATGACCATCTATTAACTCGACCCTCTCGAATCAACAATTTGCGTATCATCTAACTCGTGTACATCCTATATATAACCCATCTTTTGATTTAGAAACTTTCGTGTACATCTGACTCGCACGTGACCGAATGAACTGGGTGGTCCATGCAAAAACTAAAGTAATTACGGGTGCACACGGAATTATGAAAGTTGGTGCATGGAAACCATAGCAAGTTTTGTCATGTGGGCAATGCGACAAATGTGGTATGACAAGAGTATGGTGGATACGCCGCTGGTACTTCCTATATATAAATGCTTTTGTCATACTATCAAATGAAGCGTTGTTTCAATTTTTGAATGTTCGTGTTGTTCTAAATATCTTATTCATATAATAAAACCTATCATACATCATCGAGTAAGATAAACTTTATACATTCTAAGTTAATCTAACTTATTATCATTTGAACCAATGCAGAAATCATAAATCATTTCTTATTGTATATAGATCAAAATTTAACAATTGTTTACGCAAATTACCATTTGTCATTATCATCACTTTGTTCTTAAATTGGTGTATTCTAATTCAACTCCTCGAGAACTAAAGTATCCTTGTTCAAATCAGAAGAGCTAAATAACGTAACTGCATTCATAATGAAAGCCAAATAATTGCATCTTTTCGTTTCATCTTCTGTTTCGGTTGAGCAAATTTCGGGACGAAATTTATATAAGGAGCGGAGACTGTGACATCTGCCCCAAACCCGAACCCGAATGCCCGGCTCGAACCCGAATCCGTCTATCATTTATTTATTTGTATTTTTATCAAAGATGTAACGTTTCGTTCGTTACTAATATAAAACTTTGTATTATTCCCGTCTTTAATAAACCAATCGAATTCTTTTTGCGTTAATATCTAAGTTACTACTTAAATACTATCTATAATAAATAAATCTCATGAAAATATGAATTATAATTTATAAAAGAGATTTTTTTTATAAAAATTATCAAAGATGATTACTTCTAAGCCTAAATATAATCTTCCAAAGTCAAAAGTGAAGTGAAGACGTAAAAACGTCACCTATAATAAAGGTTACGAGTTAACGCGGTTTAATTAAGTTAGTTAAAATAGTTTGTGTTAAAATTGTCAACTTTTGAAACTTATATTAAAGTTATAAAACAAACTTAATAACACAACAAACTCGAGGGTCCTAAACTGTAAATTTACATTAAATTCCACCCCCCCTCTTCTCTCTCCCCGATTTTCCGGTGTGTGCTCCGGCCACCGGCGGCAAAGCTCCGGCAGCCCTCATTTTCCATTTTTAATCGTTTTAATGAAATCAAAAACCGATAAAATGGTCCTCTGTGTGTTTCGAAGTAGTTACCAAGGTTTAATATTCATTTAATCGATCCAATTCACGTTTTAACTCAATTTTGTGATCGGTTACGAAACCCACATAACAAAACCATCCCAAAACGCACAAAACAGTAAATGGAATTAACTACAATGATCCTTTCGACGATTAGAAACTGTTTGTGAGCTTTAATCGAATCTTAATCTCTCAATTAAACACCAATCAATCCAATTTACTCCGTAATCAAACTCGATACCGTTCGACTTGTTTTCAATCAAACTAATCTAATTCAGTTATCGTAAAACCCTCATTAGAGGTCTCTCTCACTCTCTGGGTAAGTAATTTCAACCTAAAACATCAAGAACTGGGTCGTTGATCTTCATCTTGTTCGAACCTGCAAGTCGCAAATCAAGAATCAAAAAGTTGTTTTCATCCGAAATTTTATTGGGGCTTTCATTCATCATGTTTTAAAGAGTAAATCTGGAGTTTTAATTAAAGTTTAACAATCTCTAGATTCAAGTTTTGAATCCTTCACAGTCACGGCATGTTCTTCATCTTAATCGTTTCAATCCGTCTCCAATCAAGTAAGTAATTCGTGCTAAAATACTCGTGATCTTATGCTTATCAAAAGCCCTCAATCAATTGCAAGCTTCTTTATCCCTGTTGGTCCATCTTGATCGAGATTTCAGTGCTATAATGATTTGTAACAACAAAACACACTTGATTAAGAGAAACAAAAGTCCAATATAACCCAACAACCAAAGACAAGATCAAAACCACACAACAAGAGGTAAATACACTACAAAGATAGATAACATATGCTCCTAGCACCTCCAGATTACACACACACGATTCAAGAGTTTGGATAAGATTTTTGCCAAAAGTTTTTTTACTTTGAGATGAGATTACAATATATATCAGCGGTAGGTTCGCTGATAGATTCGCTGACAGCGAATCTATCAAGCGAACCATATAGATTCGCCGGGCACAATCAGGTTCGCCCGGCCGACAAAAACAGAAAAACTATACTGTGCTACGGGCGAATCTATAGATTCGCCCGTAGGTTCGCTAGTACCAAAAACTATATAAAATACATACAAAAGATATAACACCGACATACCGGTGAGTCCGACCTATACATGACTATCAATACTCCCCCTAGGTTGGACCTCACCTGGGGAAGTCTTCTGTTTTAGCTCCGTCTTTTTCGGCTTCAAAGATTCTCAATGTACGTTCCTGCCCTCGATTCAATCCCGGCCAATGGATTTGTTACATCTTCAGATCCGGCCTCTTCATCTTCACTAAACACCAACATTGACTCCATAAACTCAGCTTCGGCGACATCAGTATCAGGCATATCCAGAACAATCGTTTCCGCCTGAACTTCTTCAGTATGCTCCTCACCGCCCACATCCAAATCAACAACCTCAACAGGTTTCTCGAACCTTCTCTCAATCGATTCATCAAGTTGTCTGGATAAGTCATCAACATCCATTCTTTGTTCGTCAGTCATCCTCAGTCTTTCGTTTACCTTCCTCAATTCAGCACGTATACCTCGGGCTTTGTTTGCGACTTTCACGAACAAGTTCGCTTCAGTCCGAGTATTATCTCCTGCCCCGTGCTTAATGCGGTTCTCGCATAATACCTTCAAGTCATCATCGCAGAATGAGAAGACCTCCATAGGATCAAACAAACGTATTTCTGGACGATCTTCTCCTTTAAGTCTAATAACTGCCTCACCCGTACTGTTGTCATAAAACCATTTGAGGAAATCTTGTAGTCTGGGTGGCTGCGAATCCGGAACTC
This sequence comes from Tagetes erecta, assembly GCA_030867185.1. Classification (NCBI taxonomy): domain Eukaryota; kingdom Viridiplantae; phylum Streptophyta; class Magnoliopsida; order Asterales; family Asteraceae; genus Tagetes; species Tagetes erecta. The sequence continues at coordinate 13,399,984 of CM061497.1, forward strand.
TAACCCGTGTCATGATCTTTGGAGCTTCAATCTTCAGTACCACCTTTCCCTTCCAAGAAACCCAGTGTCTATCCTTCTTCTGTCTCATTCGCTTCGGTTTTTGATATCCAAAATCAACGAAGTTATTCTTAGCAGCTTCTCTGATCGTGACCTCAAAAGCACATGCCCTTCCACTATCCTCCTTTCCCAACAGAGGAAGTTCGGCCAACCTACGCAAATCCCACCTCGGCAAAGTGGCGAAATGCTTCCTATTTCTGATATAACAGATGTCACCTCCTCTCCTTTTGATCATATATGCATCCACAAACGAGTTATACTTCCATGCAATAACTTGTCTATCTAACTGCGAGGTGTTTGGCTCATCGATATTCTGGAATATAGGCACTTCAGGAACAACCTCTTCATCCTTTCTGAACCATTCGGATTTGTCCAAATCTATGTGATCAAACTGATAACTTACCCTCTTTTCTTCAACTTTATACCTCTCCGGCTCATTCTCTAAATCTTCCTCACTATCAACATTCACATCAATTTTCGGTTTAGTACTAACAACGACTTCGGGCCCAGTAAACACATCCAGATTTATCCCCATATCTTCATCAAACAATTCTTCAGCAGTTTTACCTCTATCCTTGTCCCCAAACTCACATCGCATTAACGGATACTTTGCAGCATCCGTTAAGCTTTTCAGTTCAAACTCAGACATAGCCGGATCTGACCCATCCTTTTCCTTCAAACTATTCAACTCCTTGAATATTCTAACTATTAAGCACTGTTGATCCCTCATCATTCGACCCATTTAAAAAATAACCGTTGATTTCTCAGCATCCTTCGTCTCCAAATCAACATATCTGCTCTTCAAATCCACAATCTCAGACTTGAGACTTTCAATCTCACCCTTTAACTCACTAACAGTCTCAGCAGATTTACCCGATTCATCATGCTTCGCTTTCTTTGCAGCTTCAGTGGGAGCATCCGATTTCCTCTTGGTCCTTTTCTCTCTACCCTGATCAACCTCAGCCTGAATCTCATCTATCTCTCGATCCAAAGAATAATCTTTGTCCTTAGCATACGGCTTCCGCTTCTTTAACCTCTTCTCAACGACTTCTATATTTTCACCACCCCGTTTCCTCTCATTCTCCATTAACCTCTGTATATGTACCCATCTATCAGCAGGGTACATATTCTCCCACAAGTATGAAGTTCTACCAACACAATCAGAACGTGCAGATTTGCAGTCCCCAAAAATCCTAGAATGCATATCCCAGATCTTCAGCACTTCACCGACAACAGGTAGATTGGGCAGCTTGTCATTCAAGATCATCTGCAAGAATCTGGGATACATCAGCCACTTGTTCCCCTTCGTAGCATGGATGTTTTCTAGCATGTAGTTATAGATGAGCTTTGCTAGATTTGCCTTCTGCCCTCGACAGAACAAAACCATGGCCCTTGCCCAGTCCAGATTCAGCCCATCAGTACCTCCTTTCCTATGGTCCAAGCACATAATAAACACGTGCGCAATATACCTCCATTCCTTGATCAAATAAGATTTCACAAACTCCAGTTTCTTCTCCCCCGGCATAGGACCCTCATACCCGGCAGTCCTAATAGCCCCATAAACTTCCTCAGCAGTCATACGAACCTCTTCACCTACATCGTCCTCTAACCTCAAAATACTTGCCACATCGGCTTCGGTAAACTCTAAATCGAATCCATTAACTTTGGCACAGATTCGTGATGGCTGCACAGACACATTCATCACCGCTGTTCTCCAGAAATCTCTGATGTGCAGCTCGTAGATGGTTGGTGAATGGGAGATAGCGTGATGAATGTGGGATGATTTCAACCATCTAATACAATCTCTGTAGCCACCCGCCGTTTCATGATTCTCGTCCAGTAAAGCACACATATTGTGCTTTCTTTCGAAAAATAACGTAGACATCATGCCTGAAAAATAAACGGAAATTGATCAGAAACGTAAGTTTTGAAAACAGTTGATAGGTTCGCTGGGATGAACAGGTTCGCTGCACGAGCGAACCTGAGATTTGGCATTAGAACCTATAAATTCGCTGACATGAAAAATCAGTCATTTGGTCGAGCGAATGTGTAGGTTCGCTAGAAACACTCGGGCGAATCTATGCTGATGCATGGGCGGCATAACGGCATAGGTTCGCTCGAAGTTTTGAACGTTCGTTCAGATTCGCCAGACGAACACTTAGGTTCGCTGAAAACCCTAGTTTTTGAAAAACGGCCAAATCTCAGTCTAAAATCCATAATCAAACAATCAAAGCAACAATCAAGCTATGTAAGCATGAGACAATCATATTAACTTGTCAATCAATTAAGCATATCACAGTTTTAAACATTAACACAGAATCGAATGGGTCAAAAGAATTAGTTGCAATAAAAATCATGATTTAAGAGATGAAATAAGATGAAACATTGATTAAGTGAAGAACGATTACATACCAGATGAAATAAGGTCAGTTTATTGTGAAAAAGAAGGTTGGTGAGTGAGAATCGAACGTGCGACTGTTTTGAAAAGTGAAACGGCTACATTAATAGTGACAGCGAACTTGTGAAAGGTTTCGCTGACACCACACATATATACAGTCACAGGTTCGCTGGCAAAAAGACTAGCGAACTTTAGATTCGCCCGAAGACCAAAGGTCAAGAGAAACCACGACAATGTGAAGAGGTTCCGGGCGAACCTGTAGGTTCTGGCGAACTTGTAGGTTCGCTAGTAGATTCGCTGGGACTCAAAACAAGAAAAATTGAGAATATTTTTGGTTTTTCTCAAAGTTTAAATCCTTTGTAAATCCACGAAAAACGTCCCACGATTTCAACGCTCCGAAAATAAAAACAATACCCTGAAATATAAATATATAGAAAGAAAATTAGAATAAAATAAGATAAAGAAAAAGCTAGGAAATAAAGCTAAAGAAGGATATATATATTTTTCATGACGTTTTTCGAGCAGAATCCGGAAAATCATAGATTGGCGGGATTGCAGATATGTTTGTCCATTTAAACCCATGCCTTAGTCCTTTCAACAAGAGATCAGCAGCTTCTTTTATCATGTTTTTTTTTTGGTTTGATTGAAGAAGCTCAGACAACTCGGTCCCCACAGACATCTAGGTAAAAAGAACAAGTTTTGTCATCAGGATATATCTGAGCAATATGATTGACTTTGCTTGAATTTCGAGGATCAAATTTTGAATATTGATCGATGCATTAGCTTCTTTTGACACTTGTGCAATTTTTGCATCTTTTTGTGAGTGGAACTTGTCAGCAATGATTCTTTTGAACACATTGCGACTTATTATTTGGGAAACTCAAATTGTCACACCCTCAAAATCCACTAACGGAGTTTTACCGTTAAGTGTGTGACAAACCAGGATCTCAGTCATTAGTTACACCAAACGACACTATATGAATTTAAAACATACGTGTCTCATTAAATGAGAAAATTTATTACAGAGTTAACATTTAAAAGTTTGCGGAAGCGTAAACGAAATGTAATGCCACAATATTAAATGGAAACTAAATGCGTAGTACACGCGTCCAATACAAGATACAAAGTTTAAGTAGACATTAAACTCAAAACATGGTTTGTAATGCATGAAAATGTTTAAATGAAAAGCCGTGACTCCATGCCATGTCCTAAGTGCGTGGTACCTCAGTGACCTGTAAAAGTGAAAGTCTAACAAGTGTCAACACGACGGTTGGTGAGTTCACATAGTAAGTATAAAATCAAGTAAGTTCAGTTGCAAGCAGAAATATAAATTAAGTATGTCATTGTAGGTAGCTAATCTACAGCACATGTCCTTAGAGGCGTAATGTATCTGACCGAAGCTGACGTATGTACACATTAAGTGCAGTTTGCCCGTTCGTACATCCCAGCAGGATGCACTGTAAGTATGTTAGGTCATTCAACACCCGTTCGACAGGTCCTTCTGTCGTGCTAGCGCGACTAGCCCGGGTGGGGTTTGTCAAACCCAGTAGTACTACTCAAAATTTCCCCGCTATTTCACAAATACTAACGGTCAACTAGGTATCCATGAGGTCTTTCATGAACAAAATAAAAGTTGCTCCAATCCAGACATGCGACATACAAAATTTGTAAATCCGTAAAAGTATTCGTCCGAGTTCAGCCCACAAAAGGGTAGAATAGTAAAAGTACAGTTCAGTGAACTCACCTTCGGGTGCACAGCTACACGCATCAGCAAGGTAAAAGCAAACACAGCATTCCTACTACATGATAAGTCCATAAGTGTGTGTTTGTGCATGTATGTAAAACCCTATGCATCCAAACAGTTCAATTGTTTACTTGCGATTTGAAAAGTTTGACTTTTGACCAACTTTGACCAAAGTTGACTTTTGTTGACCCAACAACCCGTGGGTGAGTTTTTAATTGTGTTCATGTTTGTTTATTTTCATTTAGACAATGAGAGCAATCGAATTCTAGCACATAGTACATATGTTAAAGAATCAAACTTTGTTTTTAGTAAAGTTACTATTTCTAGGAAGTCACATCCGAGACTACATTTTAAGCGAATCCAACTCTACTATAGGTAACCATATAAACATCACATAACTCACATATAGTGTCTATCATGCTCCTTATGAAAGTTCTCAACACTCGCTTCAATAATGCTACTAACTTTAACAAGATTAACTGATCACATTCAAAATATCAAGTTATCCACCTATGACTATGCATATTTGAAACATTCATATTACTTACTTATGAACCTAATAGCATGAAAGCATCATCACCAAGTCATCATATGTCTAATTGACAAGTTACACACAAAACACAAGTGAAACACATTGCAAGTCCATTATTCAGATTTTACTTAAAACCTAAATCAACTATTTATTAAAAATACCTCTTTACATCAAGGTCAGAAAAGACACCTGATTGCACACTATAAAGTTTTATAAAATTTGAACGACCATACAGGGGAATAAAAATACAAAGTTTACCAATATAGAAAGCTAAGACAATAAGCTTTAATTTGGTGTAAGAATCATCCAATAATAAGTTTTAATTATAAAGTTATGACCTTTTGAAGTTGACTCATTTTCTGTCCAGATTTTCAGATTTGACATCTGTTTTTGTAAAATCAAAAAGACTGACTTAATCTTCTCTAAAAATTAATTGGTTTAGTTTTCTGGAAACTAGACTCTTTAAACTACAATCTAGGCTCAAGAATGACCCCTTTTGGTTCGGTTTTCAACAAGTTATAGTCCATGTAAGCTCAGGTTACGAATCTGTCCAATATCTATCGTTACGAATCTGTCGTTACATGTAACTGTTTGTGTAATATGTACAATATGTAGCACGTTTAACTCAACTAATTAAATGTGGAGTATAATTTAATTAATAGAAGTAACGAGATTTTGTTAACGGGGTTAATATGAAATTCTCGGGTGTTACATCATCCCCTTGTTGAAAGAATTTTCGTCCCGAAAATTTAACCAATAGTATTAGTATTTGATGTTGTCACTTGAAATAATTACAGATGTTTGTGCATTATTTGATTTTTCACACTACTACGTAACTCTGGTCCATGCTTCTAAGTTCCAGCCACTTCGACAATAGTGCTCTTACAATGTTTGAGTATTCTGGATTCTTTGCCTATTATTTCAACTGATTCTCCGTGAAACGTTGTTGTTCATCGATTGTGACGACGAGTATTCCATTCAAATAACGTATAAATTGAAGACTTCAGAAACGTTGTGTACCATGTTTATCTTTTAAAACTAATTCAGTCAATGATCTAGAAGACCAATACCCTAGGGTTTCAAATGGTCTAATGTATCATGGTTTTGATGGAATTCCAGAGTTTTTAGATGGGATTTACAAATAGCGATTTCTACACTGTATATTTCGGGGATTTAGGTTAATGAGTTCCACGTTGTTATTAGCTACCCGAGGACGAAGTATTGACTGAAGAGTTCATTTAGTGGTATAGATTGTTAGACTCAAATAACTTGTACACAAGTTACACCGTGTGTAGGTACTTGCCTTCACTAAAGAAGCGTTTTCAAAACGCGGTCTTAAGGATGTCATGGACCTTCTAAAATTAGATGAGGAATGAATTTTGATACTATCTATATGTTCGGACGCAGGTGAATTAAGCAAGAATGATCAAGGAACTTAATAAGTATTCATAATTCGTTGTAGTCGATAGAAAAGTGGTTGGATGATGATGTAGGGTAGAATGTTATTAATGCTTGCTCACCGAAGTAGTATAAAAATGAAAGTGTCTATGTTACATGAGGTGTTCCTAATCCCTTGGACTACAATTGATTTTCTCTTTGATGGAATCTGAGTGTTACGGTTAGAAATGTGCCCAGGGGCATATGATACGCCAAGAATTTTCTCACTGAGAAGGTTTTCAAGAGTATTATCTTAGACTTCGCCATACATTTATTTCCATAGTTGTTACCATTACAACACCTCAATATTTCGTTCCACTTCCTGCGTATGATCATAGTTTCATGTTGGTCATCTCATTACCAAGTTCTTAATTTGTTGTTTAGTGTTTCAATCTAGATAGTTTTATGGTTGAGTTAATGTATTATCAAGCTCTTGTTGTTACGTGATTTTCGTTGTATCTTTAGATTTTAATTCCTACAACACTAGCCGAAAACAAGTGTTCTAAAGGCCACATGTTTTAATTGAACTCCAAGGTATTGTTTACAAGGGTGTGTGGGAGTATACGATAAACAAACCATTTTCTCATAGAGGCAGGTTCCATGAGATTCGTAAGCCGACATTAGATGGGGATTAGATTCGGAAATTCTTTATGGAGATATAGTTTTAGTCCAGTTCATTATTTGTGGTTTTAGCTCCCTAACCTACTAGGTGAGGGTTCCAATATTAAATAGTAATACTCTAGCTGTGATTTTTATAACGGGATTCATCGTACAGTAGTGTTTAGATTCACCATTTGAGGATATAGAAGACGATGAGGTATAACAGTCCGATTTAAAGTCTAGGGGTTCCAAGTTCATTAACGGATTAGAAAGGATCTCATGTTATATCATTACATGTGTCGGGTGGCTTCAGTATCATCATATCTTATATGGTTTCCTCTACTAGGACCTTCACAAGTTCAAATAGCTAGGTTAAAGTTTCTTACATGGCGGCTAAACACTTTTTATTAAGGAAGCTAATTAAGTTTAATATGGAAATTGCTGGATAATAGAGCTTCTATGAAGGAACGTCAGGCGCCCAAGTGCCAAAGGATAATCAGAGTATCAATATTATGTTTCTTGGCAATTACAAAGGTGTATCGGGAATGGAACAAATTAGAAAGCGGTTGCCCTGGACCGTAATGAGTGAATCTCCCTCAGAACATCAACCGGTAGTGTTGGTTTATTGTTGATGGTGGTAATCATCAACAGAATTCTTAGAGTCGTGAAATGTATTCCAGATCAGAATTTGTATGCGTGTGTCAGTTATGAAATGTTTGGTTTTTGTTGTTATTGTGAATAAAGGATATATGAAAGTTATAATTTATCTGAGTACATAGTAGGTTACCCTATAAGTGATAGATCAAACAGCTTTATAAGAAATTTCGTGTTTTTTTTTTAATTTAATTTTTTTAATTTTTTTTTATATTAGAGTTTCCCGGATTAATTATCGGCTTGGTTTCAGGTCCACATCCCACATACCGTTAGTGTTTATATATAGGGTGTATGGCAGCTAACCCACCACACCACAACGCCTCGAAGGCGTACCTGTCGCGTACAAACATTCTTGCCTACTTTACTAAGTCATTCAAAGGGTTGAGGAAATGGAATATGAATTAAATGAAATGGTAATGTTGTAATGTATACTGTAACATCGGTTATGTATTAGAATTTTATGTGGTTCGAATTTGAATTATCACTGACTTGAGACTTTAAGAACGCTTAACTTGGATTCTGCTCTACTAAGCAGGTAAAGAAGTTCGATTATATATTAAGATGTACAGAAGTAGATAATGTTTTTAATTAAACATATGTTCTTTAAAGATAAAAATAGTAATAATGATAATAATAAGTAATTTAAATTAAACCCAAAACGTGTTTTAACATAATAGAGGTGCGGATGGAGTGTGAGAATTAACATTTACAAGAGGGTTGGATCAAGGCGAGTCATCCCACTAGATCGAAACGTATGCATACTACACGTGTGGTTCGCCAGTGCATCGTTAACAATTGAAACATCATGAGTCGGAATTATTTCTAGGTAATTTATTATCAGAAATAATTTAGAGTTCTATTTATCTTGAAGAATTGAGAATAGTGTACAATTAGGTGAAGTACTTCTAGGATGAGTCTGGTATGATACGAGGTATTTACATGGATGTTTAAGCGATATAGACTTATTCACAAGAGTGATTTTGAATGTGCAATATTACACGGTTGGTTTATCGTATCAACAAGAGTTTCGCTATTATATATATATTATATATATATTATATATATATATATATTTTATAAGTTTTTAGCTTTATTAAACTCCTCCATGGAGCCCTAAAAATTATAGGGTTTGTTTAACATTCATTTGCAGAACCAATGATGTTAAGATGTTACCGATTTGTATCACAAGGTTGTGACTTCCGTAGGATAAATTTTTCAATAGGTGGATTCAGATTGGTTATATGTGGAATGAGTCGTATCATTAGGGGACAAATATAGTAGTAGCCAAACATTATCAGGTTTTCAGCAGAGATCTTTGTTCTTACTTGTCTGTCACCAAGGAAAGATTTCAATTATCTTTAATTTAAGTATATAAGGTAAAATGTATGTAGTTTAAAGATAAACTTATCATAAGCCATCAAAGGTTGTATTGTAATTGTATACCACCCGTATATGAATTTTATGGGTTCAGTCAAGCATAGTCTTGATATCGGTGCGTTATTTAGAGATGGATGTTTGTTTCAGATGAATTTGTATTGATTGGTTCATCACCTTTGTGTTTCTTTTTGGGTATCACCCATATGAAAGATTTTGCCAGGATCATCATGTACCTGTAAATTCACCATTACGTTGCGCACCCGTAATCGTCAATTTACCTTACACAATCACCCCAGTTTGTCGCCCACCGGGCAGATTAATCTTACGTTTAGTTATGTTCTTTGATTTACATTCGTCTGCGTGGTATTGCTATCCCATGTAAAGTGTTGAATGTTTATAAGTGCATGATAAACTTATAATAAAGAGACAACTATACTAGATGTATAGGACACTAACAGACTATCAGTATATTGTATCAATGGGTCACATGTATCAGGTATGGTGTAAGTTCATACTAAGTGTAAGACTACTAGTCTAATCAATGGGTCACATGTATCAGGTACAATGTGCATAAGTAGTAGTAAAGTCAAATCAAGTAGATAGCACGTTGTGGATCACACAATAAGTGACATGTTTCAACTAACAGTATGTCTCATATTAAGGGACATGTTATAGCATACGAATGCGTCATATAATATATGACGTGTATTAGCACATAGTAGGTCGCATAACTAACAAGTCACGACCTCTGTATGAATGTGTTTCTGGATAAGAATCCATTACTGTTTTTCATGTACCTCTGTACCTTAAGCATCGGTCACTGCCGGTTGGTTGTCATAATGAGGTAGATAAAATTCAAAACTGAATTGTTTAGGCTTCATAAGAAACCAGTTTGTTGCCCATGATGTTGTAAGTTTCGCATTATAATGAAAGGGAAACTTATCCCAACTAAAGTCCAAAAAAAAAAAAAAAAAAATTCCCCAATATGTCACATAATACAGGTTGGTCACTTCATGCAATGCTAGTGTAGGCGTGTGTATGTGTAAATCACATGTATGTGCGTCACAAATATATTCACACAAGTGCAACTAATGCAGTGTACAGTTATAGTCTAGAATGCAATGCAATGCAAACCTAGTTCGCTATAACCAATGGCTCTGATACCAATCTGTCACACCCTCAAAATCCACTAACGGAGTTTTACCGTTAAGTGTGTGACAAACCAGGATCTCAGTCATTAGTTACACCAAACGACACTATATGAATTTAAAACATACGTGTCTCATTAAATGAGAAAATTTATTACAGAGTTAATATTTAAAAGTTTGCGGAAGCGTAAACGAAATGTAATGCCACAATATTAAATGGAAACTAAATGCGTAGTACATGCGTCCAATACAAGATACAAAGTTTAAGTAGACATTAAACTCAAAACATGGTTTGTAATGCATGAAAATGTTTAAATGAAAAGCCGTGACTCCATGCCATGTCCTAAGTGCGTGGTACCTCAGTGACCTGTAAAAGTGAAAGTCTAACAAGTGTCAACACGACGGTTGGTGAGTTCACATAGTAAGTATAAAATCAAGTAAGTTCAGTTGCAAGCAGAAATATAAATTAAGTATGTCATTGTAGGTAGCTAATCTACAGCACATGTCCTTAGAGGCGTAATGTATCTGACCGAAGCTGACGTATGTACACATTAAGTGCAGTTTGCCCGTTCGTACATCCCAGCAGGATGCACTGTAAGTATGTTAGGTCATTCAACACCCGTTCGACAGGTCCTTCTGTCGTGCTAGCGCGACTAGCCCGGGTGGGGTTTGTCAAACCCAGTAGTACTACTCAAAATTTCCCCGCTATTTCACAAATACTAACGGTCAACTAGGTATCCATGAGGTCTTTCATGAACAAAATAAAAGTTGCTCCAATCCAGACATGCGACATACAAAATTTGTAAATCCGTAAAAGTATTCGTCCGAGTTCAGCCCACAAAAGGGTAGAATAGTAAAAGTACAGTTCAGTGAACTCACCTTCGGGTGCACAGCTACACGCATCAGCAAGGTAAAAGCAAACACAGCATTCCTACTACATGATAAGTCCATAAGTGTGTGTTTGTGCATGTATGTAAAACCCTATGCATCCAAACAGTTCAATTGTTTACTTGCGATTTGAAAAGTTTGACTTTTGACCAACTTTGACCAAAGTTGACTTTTGTTGACCCAACAACCCGTGGGTGAGTTTTTAATTGTGTTCATGTTTGTTTATGTTCATTTAGACAATGAGAGCAATCGAATTCTAGCACATAGTACATATGTTAAAGAATCAAACTTTGTTTTTAGTAAAGTTACTATTTCTAGGAAGTCACATCCGAGACTACATTTTAAGCGAATCCAACTCTACTATAGGTAACCATATAAACATCACATAACTCACATATAGTGTCTATCATGCTCCTTATGAAAGTTCTCAACACTCGCTTCAATAATGCTACTAACTTTAACAAGATTAACTGATCACATTCAAAATATCAAGTTATCCACCTATGACTATGCATATTTGAAACATTCATATTACTTACTTATGAACCTAATAGCATGAAAGCATCATCACCAAGTCATCATATGTCTAATTGACAAGTTACACACAAAACACAAGTGAAACACATTGCAAGTCCATTATTCAGATTTTACTTAAAACCTAAATCAACTATTTATTAAAAATACCTCTTTACATCAAGGTCAGAAAAGACACCTGATTGCACACTATAAAGTTTTATAAAATTTGAACGACCATACAGGGGAATAAAAATACAAAGTTTACCAATATAGAAAGCTAAGACAATAAGCTTTAATTTGGTGTAAGAATCATCCAATAATAAGTTTTAATTATAAAGTTATGACCTTTTGAAGTTGACTCATTTTCTGTCCAGATTTTCAGATTTGACATCTGTTTTTGTAAAATCAAAAAGACTGACTTAATCTTCTCTAAAAATTAATTGGTTTAGTTTTCTGGAAACTAGACTCTTTAAACTACAATCTAGGCTCAAGAATGACCCCTTTTGGTTCGGTTTTCAACAAGTTATAGTCCATGTAAGCTCAGGTTACGAATCTGTCCAACATCTATCATTACCGGTTTTGTCAAAAACATGATTAAAGCAATATGATTAGTATCCAAATTTCATTCTAATCATCATACAAGTTCATATCTAACTATATTTAATCATGATTATGTATAAAGTTCCATGTTCTCATGCCTTCATAATCACCCTAGTTTCACAAAAACACAACCATAGATTCTATTGATTACCAATTTATCAAAACATCAAATAACCTATAATCAATACCCAATTTCACATATAGATTATCAATTGAAGAACTTGGATGAACTAGGGTTTTGAAAGATGAAATTTTTGTAACATATATGATAGTTTTAAGATCAAAACTTACTTGTATAGCGTTTACTACTTCAATCAACACCCGAAATCACCAAATATTGAATCAATAAGCAACAAAAATCGATTTTGTATATGTTTGTGAGTTGCGGCAGCAGCTAAGGGGCAGGAACCAGCCAAAAAACGTTATTTAATCTATAATTAGGTTTAGGGTTTTGTTAAATTTTGTTAATTAGTGTTAGATGTTGAGTTGGGTTGGGCCTTGGGCCATTTATGGGTCTCATGAATGATCCACGGGCTTTGTTTTTGCTTCGGTTTGTAATCACAGTGACAACTTTACCAAACTTAAATTTTTTTGTTTCGTAAAACTTTACCGAAACTCGTAATTGGTTAAAACCGATAAAATACGCGGTTACACGAAAATTCAACAATCAAGCACACATATCAATTAAAATGTATTATTATTTGTATTCATTTAAGATCACCAACGCTCGGGTATTAACTCATGTGGTCGTTTCGTGTGAATATTTATATAACAGTTTGCACATTTAATTCATCAAATTAAATGAAATGTGTAATTGCGTTAACATGTCTAACAGAGTTTAACTAATGAAGTTAACCAGAATTTTGTCGGGTGTCACACAAATAGTTCAGAGCTCCAGGTCTATACCGACGTATAACAGAGGAGATAAACATTTGAGCATGCTCGGTGAATCTTCAGGTCAATACTTCCGTATAGCAGAGAAGATCCACCAACTCTAGGTCAATACTTCCGTATAGCAGAGGGTTAAGCACTTCACTCAATACATTCTGAGGAGTTAACAAGTAACTCACTCAGAGGTTTTTCCGAAGAGCAACACTAGCAGCTTTTTATTTGTTTTGCTAACTAGAAACTCAATTTGGGGCTAGGGTGAGGGTGATTTGGGATGTTTAGGGAAATCAAGGCAAAGATTTGACGCTCTCAACCCATTTTTGACAGAACCCGTATCTTTGTGCAATCCAATCATGTCAAGGGGATAATCCTTGTAGCCGAGATCTTGAACGTTATGTTTGGCTGCACAATCACTGTTTACTTTGTTTTCGGGCTGAGCCTATCTGACATATCCCAAACACAATACTTCTGACCTCCTTCAACGTCTCTTCAACATCAATCAAAACGGAGATCCTGAAATAGCAAAATTTGAAAAACTATAAGTAGTTGATCTTTAATATCTCCCCCAAAATTTCTATATTATAGCTCTCTAATAAGAAATTTTTGTTTTTCAGATTTTCTTAATATATATATATATACAGAATAAAAGAGAAAAATAAAAGGAAATAAAATAAAATAAAGGAGCGAAGAAATGAGTGACCCACGGATTTTTCAAAAAAGAAAATGAAATAGTTATTTACATATTTACAAAGCAAAAAGCACATTAGACTTTTGAAATCGGGACCCAAGCCTTAGTATACTTAGGTCTTTGAACAGTCGATGATTTACTGAAAAAATTATTTACAAAATTATTCAATCTCTTTCCAAAAGATCTATGCTTTGAACTATTTTCAACAATCACAGGGCAGTGTTTGACAATATGATCAATATTTCCACACTGAAAGCAATGAGATTTTAAACTTCTTTTAGAACATTTAGCAGTCTCTTCATTACTATCAGATGTTTGAGAGTTACAACCACTGCAAGAGTCGTAAGACTCTTTTGACTTACCTGTTGTGACTTTTACCTTGGAGGGTGCAGATTTAAATTTATCAGAGTGATTCATGGATGAAAAAGATGATTCCTTGTCTTTCGGTTTTGAAATTCTTATTGGTGTGAAAGATGGAATTTGATGAGACAAGAATTTTTGAAAATAATTTGTTTTGGTTTGACTTTTAGAGACTTGACCTGAAAGTTTTGCTTTGTCGTTCACACAAACATTTCCAATAACATCATCATTCAAATTACTTAAGTTTGAAATTGAGCATCCAGAAGTAATATCACACATAATATCCTCTGAAGTTAAAACTTGACTAGAAATAAAGACATTCAAACTACTGTCTTCAACAGTCCTTTTTGAATCAAAGCTAGGGTTACTAGAACTTCCAAGACCACTACTTTCACCATAAGCATAATCCTCTCTCACCTCCTTAAGATTTACTCCACTTAAACCTGCAATAGAGCTGTTAGTATCATTCTTTATAATCTCTTGAATCAACTCATTTGAAGGATGAGGAATGGGTGTAGGAGAATAACAGAAGGTACTAGGTGGAGGATATACTTGTGCATCATCTTTATGACCCAACCCGGTCTTAAATCTAGCCCCATTTTATTTCTTCCTTAACTCCTCCCTTTTCATACTAGCAATAGTCCATTGTTGAAGTTTATTTTTGAGTTTTCGTGTTTCAAATTCAGCAAGAGTGACTTGCTCAGTCAAATAGTTTACTTCACAGTTCCTTTCAAAAAGAGATCTTTTTAAATGCTCGTTTTCTTTTAAAGCCTCTCTCAATTTAACAAAAAATTTTGATTCGTTATGTTTAAGCTCTTTATTAATAGTCTTCAATTCGTTTTCATTTGTCATTAACAGTTTATTTGCCTTATAAATACCGATCAAGCGAATTTTGCATGCGGATGAACACATATCCTCAACGACATCATAAGGAAGACCCACTATCAGTTTTTCGGCCGCAAGAGCACGATCACACTGGCAGTAAGAAGTATTCCTCTTGTATTCATCCACAGCTTCATGCCTTGCTTGTTCAATCATGGCTTCTATGTCAAGCTTTGATTCCAAAACATTGTCAGCATCGGTATCAGCATTTTCTGCCCCATTACCTGCGTTGACAATAATCCAGTAACAGCTTCACACAATAATCCATAATGAACAACTTCTTCCTGATTCTTTCCCTCTTCCGTCAAACCATAATCCGCAACCTCTTCAATCAAACTATCCTCAGCAACCTTTCCAGTATTTTTTTCCTCTTCGACCTCATCAAACACTCTAACATTTTCAACGTCTTCACCGTAAAATTCTTTAAAAGGATTAAAACAATCAATGTGATCGTTATTTAGAACAGATTCTTCAACAACTTCACGAATTAAAGCTTCGTGATTTTGAACAAGCTTCCCAGATGAGGTCGTAGTGTCAGATAATATCTGAGTGGTGATGGATGCATTTGAATCGGCACCTACACTTGTGGAACCACCACCGGATTTAACAGATTCATAACTTGATAATCCTCCAGAGACTGCACTAGGTGAGTTTGCAGCGAATGTAATCAGTGCAGAATTCTGAGGAGAGACAGTTGCAAACATCATGGCTTGATTGTATTCTTTTTCTCTTTTCATCCAGATCAAGTGACTTTAACTTGTTTATCACTTCCATTAGTTTAAGGTCAAAGAAATTTCTTTCTTGTTTCAGCACCTTGATCTGAAGACTCCATTTGGAAGGAAGAGAATCCAAAAGCTTTGTCACTTGCTCATGATTTCCCAATTGTTCATCATAAGTTTTGAGATTGCTTGACACAAATAAAAATCGATTCTTTATTTCAGTCAGATTTTCATGCTTCAATCCAACGAATGAGTTGAATTCATTTTCAGCCTGGGCTTTTCCATCCAGTTTAAGCATGTTCATTGTTGATGTTGACATAATCATAAACGAACAGATTTTAGGTTCGCCCAAAATAGATTCGCCAGACAACAGATTCGCTCGGAAGACAACAGATTCGCTCAGCAGACAACAGATTCGCTCAGCAGACAACAGATTCGCTCAGCGGACAACAGATTCGCTGGACAGCAGGCACAGTTTCGCTTGCACAATGAGCCAGACAAGTGAACTTTCGTTCAATAAAATGCCAGATTCGCTAAACAGAAACACTGAATCACAGAACACAAGATTGTATTAGGTTCGCTGGATGAACCCCCAGATTCGCTGGATGAATAAATAGATTCGCTGGGTTACGGATAAAACAGTTTCAATTCAAAAACGATCAGAACAGCTTCAAAACATAACCAGTTGTAGATCCGTTTGTTTCTAAAGCTTCCTTTGACCAAATATGACAAAAACCAAGCAAAATACAACGTAGAAACACACTAACCAGTTCAGAAATGAATCAAATAGTGTTTTTGACACAAAAACCCCAAAAACATCACAAAAATCTCTAGAATCAAACAATCAAGAGCACTAAGGCTCTGATACCATATTGTTGGTCCATCTTGATCGAGATTTCAGTGCTATAATGATTTGTAACAACAAAACACACTTGATTAAGAGAAACAAAAGTCCAATATAACCCAACAACCAAAGACAAGATCAAAACCACACAACAAGAGGTAAATACGCTACAAAGATCGATAACATATGCTCCTAGCACCTCCAAATTACACACACACGATTCAAGAGTTTGGATAAGATTTTTGCCAAAATTTTTTTTACTTTCAGATAAGATTACAATATATATCAGCGGTAGGTTCGCTGATAGATTCGCTGACAGCGAATCTATCAAGCGAACCATATAGATTCGCCGGGCACAATCAGGTTCGCCTGGCCGACAAAAGCAGAAAAAATATACTGTGCTACGGGCGAATCTGTTCGCTAGTACCAAAAACTATATAAAATATATACAAAAGATATAACACCGACATACCGGTGACTCTGACCTATACATGACTATCAATCCCAATCCAAAGTAATTTACGGATTCGTAATCTAGGGTTTGTATGGAATTTGGGTTCTTTTATCCGTAACATAGTAAAAACATTTCCAAGCCAAATTTAAACAAAAACATCATGTAGCGCGTTTGGTTTAGTCTTTGGGTTGTGAACTTGAAGTCACAGGTTCAATCCCCGGGCTAAACTGATTTTATATAATTTTTATTTAATTATTATACTACTCATTTTACTAACAATCTTAAATCTAATATCAATACCATCATATATATTTTATAAAGTGCTAAAATTATATAAAACATACCAACCATGTTTATGTAGGAATTTAATTTTATAAATTTAATTATTACAAAAACTTTTAATACTACAAGAATACTATAAATGTATTTTAAATATTTACAAAATGCATACGAAGTCTTATAAATAATTGGCCATGTAAATAAGACTTTTATACGGATTTTATATACTTTAAAATGATGAGAACGTATTTCTAATGAATATGGCATACTTCTGACATTATATAAATCATTGCTAAAAATATAATATTAAAGTTTCTATTGTTTATCAAAAAAAAATTAATTATTATTACAATTACTATCGTTATGAATAAATGATTTTATATATTTTTGGTCGTTTAACGAGAAACCCCCAAATCCCAATTCGATACCCTAGATTTCCAATTTTCTTAGACTCTTATTGTTTCTATTCAAGGTTTCTATACAATATGTTTACTAAGTTAGGATTGCCATTTAATTAGGTGATTCTAATATTTTGACGATCCTCGTTTCAATTCAGACTATTTACTATTTGTTTCGAGCCCAAGTTTCAAGGTGAGTAAACTCACTTCCCTTTTTACTATTACGTTTTGGGGCTGAAATATGTTTCTAGTTACTATACAATGTTTTCAATTTTCTATTTGTTTTCCAAAAGAGATCATAAAATGTGTTAGTCTTGACTCGCGACAAGATGCAATCCTTATGTGGTAGTTTAAAGTAGTATATTACTTGTAATTTCCACCGGTACAATGTTAGCGCTAATGGTCTGACAAACCCACCTACATGTACAACAACGATAGGTGATTTAAACCCGGCGATTCTATACAATGGTTACTAGTTACTATAGTGTGATGCTTGTTGCTATGCTACTATGTCCCTTCGATGCTAAAACAATTTTTGATAACTTACACATCGAGACGGTTAAATGACGGTTAAATAACAGTTATCACTAATTGTAACATGAGTGGTTCCTCGTGACTTGTTGCTAAAGGTTACCATGCGGGGTTTATGATTATTGTTTCTATGTGTTCTATGGTCAAAGGTTGAGTAATATGATGAAATAGCTATACATGTAAGATTGCGCAGCATATTATGATGATCTCGGATTTCTATACTATTATTTATCAACTGTGGTTTACTCACTAGCTTTAATTAGCTTACTTTATTTTCACATATTTCAGGTGATGCTTTGATATTGTTTTGTTGCTTTTGCCAAGACATAGGATTGCGTTGGACCTAGAATAATAAAAAGACAATTGCATTTACTATTTCGGTTTTATTACTTTTGTCGTTTATATTTAAGACTCATGTTCCAAACTTATGATATCATTATTAGACTTTAATAAATAAATACCATGTGCTTGTTTACTATGGATATCCAATTCCAATGACAGCCCGGTGTTTCCGCCGCCGGGCGGGGTGTCACACTGGCTCAAATGCATCTGTCACCACTTAGATTCCATCTGACACTACGGCCTTATCCTGGATGCTTGTTCATAATTATAAAGCTTTAATTGCGAAATTGTTGAAGAACCTGTTCTCAATAACAATAATATTGATTGCTTTGATCCTTTTAAAGAGTTCTATGGTGGAGATATTGAGAATGTTGGTGTGATTGATGAGGTTGAAGAGGGAACGAATACCGGAAAGGTTGCTGAGTCTGAAGTTGTTTTGATTGAAGAAGGAAAGGATGCTGGTAAAGTTGCTGGATTAGTGTGTGAAGCCGTTGCTTAAAAGGAAGAGAAGGTCACAGTCAACATTGGTAATGGGGCAGAAAATGCTAGTACCGATGCTGACAATGTTATGGAATCAAAGCTAGACATAGAAGCCATGATTGAACAGGCCAAGCATGAAGCTGTGGATGATTACAAGAGGAACACTCCTTACTGCCAATGTGATCGTGCTCTCGCGGCTGAAAAAATGGTAGTGGGCCTTCCTTATGAAATTGTAGAAGATATGTGTTCATCCGCATGCAAAATTCGTTTTATTGATATTTATAAGGCTAATAGGTTATTAATGACAAATGAAGACAAATTAAAGAAAACTAACAAAGAGCTTAAAGAGAATGAATCCAATTTTTTTGTTAAATTAAGAGAAGCTTTGAAAGAAAACGAACATTTAAAAAGATCTCTTTTGAAAAAGAACTGTGAAATAAACTATTTGACTGAGCAAGTCACTCTTGCTGAATTTGAAACAAGAAAAGTTAAGAATAAATTGGAACAATGGACAATTTCAAGTATGAAAAGGGAGGATCTTTGCAAGAAACAAAGGGGGGCTAGAATAAAGACCGGGTTGGGCTATAAAAATGATACACAAGTATACCCTCCACCTAGTACTTTCTGTTATTCTCCTATACCCACTCCTCATCCTTCAAATGAGTTGATACAAGAGATTATACAAAATGATACTGACAGCTCTTTTGTAGGTTTAAGTGGAGTAAATCTTACTGAGGTACGAGAGGATTATGCTTATGGTGGAAGTAGTGGACTTGGAAGTTCTAGTTGTTCTAGCTTTGATTCAAAGAAGTCTGTTGAAGACAATAGTTTAATTAATTTTGTTTCTAGTCATGTTTTAAATTCAGACAGTTTTATGTGTAACGGTAATTTAGGATGCTCTACTTCAAACTCTAATAACTTGAATGATGATCTCATTGGAAATATTTGTGGAAATGACAAAACAGAACTTTCAGGTCATGTCTCTGAAAGCCAAACCAAAACAAACTATTTTCAAAAATTCTTTTCTCAACAAATCTCATCTTTTACACCCTTAAGGATTTCCAAACCAAAGGACAAGGAATCATATTTTTCATCCATGAATCTCAAATTAGAACCTAATAAGGTAAAAGTCACAACAGGTAAGTCGAAAGAGCCTTATGACTCTTACGGTGATTGTAACTCTCAATTATCTGATTGTGATGATGAGAAAGAATTAGATAGAATTCCTGTTTCTAAATTTTCCAAAGTTGGTTTGAAATCTCATCGCTTTAAATGTGGAAATGATGATCATATGGTCAAGCAATGCCCTGAGCAAGTTGAAAATAGTTCAAAGCATAGATCTTTAGGAAGAAGATTAAATACTTATATAAATAATTTTTTCAGTAAATCTTCTACAGTTCAAAGACCTAAGTACACTAAGGCTTGGGTCCCGATTTCAAAAGTCTAATTAATCTCGAGAGCCGCTGTAAATAGTCATTGGCATGTAGATAGTGGATGTTCCAACATATGACCAGATTTAAGGATCTGCAGACGAATTACTGGATTATTAATGGTGGTTATGTTGCTTTTGCTGGAGACAAGAAGGGTGGAATAATGATTGGTCAAGGACTACGATGGCCTGGTTTCCTCTTTCTAACTAATCTGTTGATGAGTGCAGGAACATATCAGGAGGACTGTTAGTAATCCGTTTTACTGACAGATAATGCTCTATATTCAAATTTGAGGCGGAACAAACAGGTTATGGTCCTGGTATCTTATCCACATTATGGATCTTTCTTTGGTTTTTCATAGGCACTGCATTTTTTCTTGATAACTCATTTATAATCTTTTGATAGGGTAATATGGAAGGCGTTTCTTTGGTAATTTCTGTATTATATATAGTAGATAGTATAATAAAAAATAAAAAAAATAAAAAAACTGTAGGAGCCTAACATTTTTACTTGTATTTTTGATCAACTTTTCACATCTCTTTCAGGTCGTTCTTATGTCTTTTGAAAATTTCAAGTTTGCGCTATAAAATAGAAAATTTGGGGGAGTAATATCTCAAATGAATGTATTGAATATCATTAGTCCAAAATTCCTTTTTTTGTAAAAATATTTTGTGCGTTTTGAAGGTTTCAGGTTTGTGTGGAAAGCATCTGAAGGAGGATATTGATTTGTGTAATGATGCGTCAATAGACAGCAATTCTGTGATCAAACTAAATTCAATAAGAACTCGGTGATGAGGAGTATTTTCACAGACTTTTGGCCTGCACAAAGTAATAAGTTTTGACAAAAAAGGCTGAGAGTATTTGATTTGAGCTTAATTTCTCCCAAATCTAAACCCCTTTAGCTGTAGCCCTGAATGACGCTTCTCGTTAGCTCTTCAGAATCTTATTTCGTGTTTATCTCCTCTGCTATGCAGAAGCATTGACCTGGAGTGATGATCTTCTTTGTTATATGTAAATATAGACCTGAAGCTCTCATCAGCACGCTTAGATGATCATCTCCTCTGTTATACGTCGGTATAGACTTGGAGTGCTCATCATCTGCAACCCTCATGTAAAGCTAAGCTCACAACGTTTCTACATCAAGATCGTTGTTTGATGCTTCATACATAAGAATATTCTCACAATGTTTCTACATCAAGATCATTGTTGATGCTCAAACCCAACTCCACTTCACTCCCAAATACATGATAAGATCTTGGTCTATGTCCATCAAATTATAAAATCTTGCTGAATCATCTAAACTCAATAAGCCATGAGGTCAAAACAAGTTACTTTGTTGAATGTCTCACTACAAGAAAATGAGTCTAATGCAACCCTTGTAAAATGTTGCATTAGTCCTTGAAAAAGTTGCATTAGGTCTAATGCAACCTTTTATTGGGGGCTGCATTAGGCGAAGTTGCATTAGATCTAAAGCAACCATTTTATTAGATAATGCAACCTTTTTTGAAAGGGTTACATTTAGACTTCAAATGCAACCTTTTTAGGATGCAACCTTTTTGTATGCTAAGGCAACCTTTTTTTTACTTATATATGTAACTTTATAAGACCCAAATGCAACCTTTGCTACCTCAAATGCAACATTTGCTAGACTAAAATGCAACCTTGGTTCATTCTAATGCAACTACAATTTATATATAGTAGCAAAATGCAACCTTTTTTTATATCAAATGCAACATTTTTTAAGATTATAAATACCATCGTGCAACCTTTTTTAGAAGCAAATGTAACTCTTTAGCTAATTGTTTGGAACACTAAAAAATTCAATTAATATAATGGTATCTCTATTAAACCAACGTAATAGTAACATAAAGATAAATATAATAGACAAGCGTACACCGTCCAGCTTCAAAATAACAACATGAAAGAGTTAAAGTTGACAACTACGGTTATAAAAACTAACAAAAAACTCATTGTTGTCTCCAAGATCCTAAAGTACTCCGGCAAGTCGGTTTTCCAATATATCCCGCATCTTAGCTTCTAAGTTTTCTCGTTCGGTGTTAAAATCCATCCTCATAGCTTCTAGCTCGGCTTTTTTTCTTTGATGGTCCTCTTCCATTTCTTTTCGCATTTCAAGTAATTGTGTTTTTTCAACTTCAATGCTCGCTTTTAGTGATTCCATAAGTCCACCGGAAATCATGTATGGTTCCTCACCACCATCTAGTGTTTTCACCATTTTTTTAGTAACACCTTTGCCATAAAGTCGAACGTAGCCGGCATGTTCCTTGTTCATTACAACCGTAAAAGGATCGACCAAAGCACTTCCATCTTCTTGAGATTTGTAGTTTTTCATTTGTTCCTTCAACAGAAAATAAGAAATTACTGTGTAGACATCAACTAATAAGTAAAATCCATTTATTACTAACTCCATGTTTTTAGACAACGTTTTTACTACAACTAAGATCATGAAAAAATAAAGTAAAAACTGCAGTAAAAATTACAGTAAAATTGCATTGAAAATACAGTAAAAAAGTGCAGCAAAAGTGCACAATCTTTTAGTAAAAACATGCGGTAAAACTACAGTTAAAAGTGCAGTGAAACTCAATAAAAAAATCAGTAAATGTGCAGTGAAAATGCTAATAAAACAGTGCTAAAAGTGCAGTAAAAATACAAACTTTTTTTAGTAAAAAAAATTGTAAAACTGCAGTGAAAATCAGTAAAAAAATGCACTAAATGTGCAGTGAAAATGCAGTTAAAACAGTCCTAAAAGTGTAGTAAAAGTGCAGAATTTTTTACTAAAAACAGAGGTAAAACTGCAGTTAAAAGTGTAGTGAAAATCAGTAAAACTATAGTGTGCAGTGTTGTAAAAATTCAGTAAAACCATTGCATACAATGTTCTATATATGCTGCATAAATAACCCATAGCAACAAGGAGAATGCAGAGTATTTAGTTGTGGTTTAAAGATGCATACAAGTTGGTTTATTGGGAATGTTAAAGTAGCAATGGAGTAAACTTTTTCTATTATTACATATGGGTCAAGAGCAGGAGGTGAGTCATGCTTTTCCATTGGAACATACATATGTATTTGAAATGATTCTATAGAAAACACTGATGCATTACCCATATTAACAAACGTATATCCTAAGGTGGTCATCAACTATGATTTACTAACAGGTTGATAAGTAAATATCGTGAGACGAAAAAGTAGAAAGAACTTACAATTTTCTTTGCAGTATCATCATATGTATCAAGATACGCACGTCCTTCAGTCCTTTTACGTGTATGTTCAAATAACTGGGTTAAAGTAGGTAATTCCTTGTTTGGGTCTTCGTTTCTCTGTAAGCATGATAACATACATCGATAAAAAAAATAGTAAACTAATATTTCTTCTAAAGTTTAATAGTCTAAATGCCTAAGTTTGTTAAATCCTAGGTGGTCATCAACTATTATTATATAAAACTTTTTTTACTGGGGTTAATCCATCCATGCCATTGCATTTCAGACTTACAAATTCAAAATTGGCCGACTCATACTTTTGTCCGTATCTTTTGACAACCCGTTTCATTTGATGAGAAAAGCAATGTTTGGTGCTTAATGTGGTTATAATAATTCATTTTAAGTTCAAGGGGTCAAAACAATCAAGCATGCTATATGAAATTATAAAAATCTAATTTTAGTTCAAACGGGTCAAAATGACCCAAACGCACGTGAAGTATGAAGCATCAGATCATGTCATCATGTACACACAACATAAGCAAAAAATATAATGAAGTTAATATAAAGATCTAAGGATGGTTTCAACCACACATCTATGAGATGTGCGGATGAAACTAAATAAAAGAAATAAATTAGGTGCAAATCAATGATGCATATTAGCAACATTGTGAAACAATAGTTGCAGAACATGGCACATAATGAATATAGCAACAGCTCATGATCATGATATATGTGACATCAGCAGAGTTACATATAGATGTGCGGGTGAAAAAAAAAGAATATCAATGATCATATGTATATACACATCAGCTTATAGTAATGACCAGATTATGATGTGCATGTGATGTTGTACTATAAGCTGATGCAATCTGGTTGTTGCATCATGATGAGCATTATGATGAATATAAGCTGATGCATCAAAAATAATATCAAATGAATGTACAATAGCATATTATGTTCAAACAGCAACAACAGTACTAATGATTATGATGTGCATGTGATGTTGTACAGCTGTTGATTTTAAAGTGCAGAATGTTCCCGCACATCAAAAATATGTGCGGGGTGAAAATCAAGTTTGATCATGATCTTGAACAACATCTGTCATGTATGGATAATACCCTCTAGATCATGTTTTCAACTCTCAAAAGAAGAAAAAAAATACATTGTCTTATTTTGAAACCGTAACCATTAGCCAACTCACCCCCCCCCCCCATTTATCACACACATCGCCTCTTTCTGGGCTGCAATTTAAAATAAACCTGAATTCAGAGCATTTGAGTAAAAGCAAAAGTCAACAGGGCTTACCTAAAGTCAAACTTGTAAATCATTTAGGGTAAATCATTCCGACCTATTTTTATTTATTTGACAAGTTTTTATCTAAACTTGTAACAACACGATCTAGACCTATAAGTTTTATGATCTAAACCTCTGGTTTATAAAAAAAAAAATAAGTACTAGGTGATATTCCAAAATGATTTCAATACTTCTGCTTAACAGCTAACGTGCAGCAACAAGATCTATCATAAACAACAACATCAATCTATCATGAACAATTGTTATGCCTCTAGCAGATTGAAGATATACAAGTGAAAATGAATAGCAGTGTGCAACAGTAGCAGTAGAGCAAATTCATTGTGCACGTTTACAGATTAGATGTACAATAGCTTATGATGTTGTGATGTATAGAAGAATATTTTATTTAACATTACAATAATATCAACAAGATTAAATGATCACATTTATAACATTTCATTCCAGACTTACAAATTCAGAATTGGCCGACTCATACTTTTGTCCATGTCTTTTGACAACCCGTTTGATTTAATAAGAAAAGCAATTTTTGGGCTTAATGCAGTTATACTACTCCATTATAAGTTCAAAGGGGTCAAAACAATCAAGCATGTTATATGAAATTATAAAACTAGTTTTAGTTCAAACGGGTCAAAATGGCCCAAATACACGTTAAGTATGAAGCAGCAGATCATGTCATCATGTACAAACAACATAACCAGCAAATATAAAGAAGTTAATATAAAGATATGCGGATGAAACTAAATAAAAGAAATTGATCCGCTGCAGATCATTGATGCAGACCAGGAACATTGTGAAACAGCAGTTGTAGAACATAAAGCACATAACGAATATAACAGCAGCTCATCATCATGATATATGTGAAAGAAAAGAAAATCAATGATCATATGTATATACACATCATTTATAATAATGACCAGATTGCATCAAATGAATGTGCAGCAGCAGATTATGTGCAAACAGCAACAACAATACTAATTATTATGATGTGCATGTTATGTTGTACAGCTGTTGGTTTAAAGTGTAGAAATTTCCCACACATCAAAAAGACTTGCGGGTGAAAATCAAGTTTGATCATGATCATGAAAAGCATATGTCATGTATGGAATATTAACAACTAGCATGTAGAAGCAAGATCTATCATAAACAACAACATCAATCTATCATGAACAGTTGCTGCAAAGAATTTCGACCTCAACAAAAATGAAGTACAATTTTTAATAGAAAATATGCGCATTTTTTAAGCAATTCAGCAGTGTTTGGAGAGAAACTCTGCAATCTTTTTAATAACAATTTTGCATACATTTTAAAAAACAAATTTTTAGTGCATTGCAACACTTCAACACGTTTATCCGACCCATTGATTGATTTACTAACAAATAATCAAACACATGATTCAAAGTTTAGATGAAACCACAAGGACCAACCGTATAATTAAATCATAAGAAATAAACATCTTGAAAAAAAGAGCAAAAGAAAGACATCTTACCAGCTTGTCACGAATCCTAGCAAAGCTTTTTGGACCGGTAGTGTGCATATTTTTTTTGAGACATACGTATTTCCTTAGCCAGCAAACAACGTTTCTGAATACACATTAAAATAAACAACTAAGCTAAAGACAACTCTACATGGAAAATACTATTAATAGAGGTATCATGTCTATAAAACTAATTACCTCCACATCTTTATTATTCCATAACCTCAACAAATGAGAGAAGTCACCTTCTGGAATGTGTTGTGGTCGGTTCTTCCATCTTGTTTTGTTGTCCTTAAATTGATAGAAGTGTTTACGCTTAAATCGACTTTTGTGCACCTTGTACGCCTGTCCGACGGTCTTTAAAACCCATTTTTAGCAGCCTCGGGCACATCATATTTTTCCTTTGAAAAAAGTTAGAGTTTTGTTAGAAAATGAAAACATAATAAAAAAAATGAAAGAGCTGAAACCTTACCAACACATACTCCCATAACTTATCTTTATGTGGCACCTCATGCCATGTACTATAGATTAATTGTGCATAGCTATGATTACGAGCTGTTGTACCCAAAAATCTAGAGAACTTTCCTACCACACCTTTCTCCTCTGGTCCAACCGGTTGTCCAAATTCATTACATATAATGACCTCACGCTCGTTAACTTTTCGCGTGTGCAGAGCATGCAACATTGTTGGACCTCTTTTTTTGGTTCTTGAAGTTTCTGAATTCCAATATACATTAAAATACACACACACATAAATAGAGTTAATCAATAACAAGCCAAAAACTTGGTATAATTAGTTAAATCAAACCTATGGCTTTCTGTAAATTGGGGACTTATTCTAAACCAAAGCTTTGTAATTGCACATTGTCTCCATTTTCCATTTCGTCGTTGCTATCAGCCATTTGTGTCTCATTTTCGTTATTTGCCATTGTTATATATTCCATGTCTGCAGAGTCTTCTTCTTGATCAGCACCATCTTTTCATATGAATTATAATAACATCAATAAGTAGCAATACCATAAATATAGTAGCAATAAACAAATATATAGTTGGATCACTAAGCACATGTACCTTCCTTTCTCATAATATCTTCACTATCACTGCTTTCCAAACCATCTAGTCCCATATAAAATCCATCATCATCTAAAAGCATAAAGGCGTAAATTAATATAAAAGGTAGATTTGAGCCGAATAGTCTTCATAATCAACTAAACAATACCTTGAAATATCCCTTCGTCCTCGCCATCATACTCATCAACCAGACCCAATTGTTTCTTTGACCCTCTTTTAATACAATTAGGTATTGCTGCATTTTTTTCAATGCATCTTTTTGCTTTTTTAAGATTATTTCACCCATACTAGTGGGTGCTCTACATTGATTCTTCAATGTTGCATTTGAATCTAACTGAAACTCTCGTGAGACCTTTGGGGCAATCACTCGATTCTGCTTTGTTAGATTAGTAATCTTATTGATGGACAATGGTGCAATAAATGTTGGACGATGTTGCTATACAATAAAGTTTTATCTTCATTAGAAAACGACTATTATAAAATATAATATATCAAAACTTCATAATATAGTTACCTTTTTGGATACTTGAACACTTGTATCAACTTCTATGTAATCTTCCTCACTTTCGCCATCATTATCAAGACCATAGTTAACATCTCTCGCATTATTGAATGTTGGTTTCACCTTTTTCTTCTTTAACTTTTGACTTTCAACCAAACTTGTCAAAGAATTTGAAATCTTTTTCAAGCCCAAATCATGCATTCTCTTTTTGTTTTCTTGAACCCTTAATAGTCTATTTCTCTCATAATCATTAACTTTGAGTTTTTTTGCTTTGATTTTGCTTACTTATGTTTGCCATTAGACCTACTCAATATCCAGTTTCATAAAATTAGACATGTTAAATTACTAATACCACTAACTATATGAACAATTGAAAATGAATTACTAGGCCTATCAGCAGTCCATTAATATAAAAACACTGCAGTACATACATATAAAAAAACTGCAACCTACTATATATTAAAACACCATAGCCCATATATTTAAAAAACCTGCACTACGTATATATAATAAATCGTAGCCTATACACGCAAAAAAACTGCAGTAGCGTAAAAAATGCAGTTAAGAAATGCAGTCTTTATATAAAAAAACTGCAGTTAAAATGCAGCCGATATATAAAAAAACCGTGGTTCATATTTATTTGCATGATTGCTCTTACAATTTGTAGAAATCAGAAACATATACACAACAAGTATTAGCTATATAAGTTTATGTAAAGTTGAAGTATACTAGATCAACAAGTAGACATATATCATCAACAAACAGTAGCGTCAAACTGAAAGCATATACACAACCGGTAGTTATAAACAATACACAGATGCAAATGGTATCATCTTCAAATAAAAATCATGCATAAACAAGTCACACACGCATTAGTTTGGTTATGTACTTATGTACTGACGGGGAAGGGTAACTAATTAGATTTTCAAGGGGATACATTGGAACGATTTAATTGATCTTCGCTCAAACTACAAGCACAAGTAGGTGATGGTTTAGCTTACAAAGTTGGAAGGGTGTACATGTAGAAATGTCACCTCATGGCAGCTAAATGATTCGAAACAGTTTATAAAGGAAGACATATGAAGTCAATGCCATTAGATGTAATGAATGACCACACTTAAAAATTCGCATACGAGATTGTAACGACTACAATGTATCATCATATAACATGATAAATTTAACTTAGAAACAAGATATAATTCTAGGATCACAAATTAGGTTCAACAACACGCTTCAATTAAGTACGACCATAGTTAATTTTGTACATATAACCTAGACTTTAGATCAAACACTAAGAATTGCCCTGACTTGTATATTGTAACTGCTAAATCACTCACAAAATTGAAAGAGTATCTAAATTATAGTGGTGTTATGAAGGAGATTGAAATATGAGAGTCACAACAAACACTAGCTAAATCACTCATACATTGAAAGAGTATCAAAATTAAACAGTTTAACAAACAGAATTTATATACTAGCATTTTCAGTTAAACCATTCAGATCAGAGATTCAGTTTTTGACAATTAATCCATATGAACGGTTCAAATTAGATCAAGAATAGTAGATAGGGGTAACAGTTTAATCATGGAATTAGGGTTAAGCCATTTAGCAGAAATGAAAACTAAAAAATGATTAAGAATGGAATCAACATTGATCAAATCGTAATGATGTTGTAGTTTTTGAACGGTTTTGAATAAAGAAGACTGAATCATGGTGAATAACATATACCAGTTAATTGAAGAGTGAAGATTGTAGCTGTGGGTCTTGAATGATTTCAGGCAGTGATTGCAGGCACTGTAGATCGAAGAGTGAACGATTGTTGTGGGTTTATGAGGGGAGTTTAATTTGGAGATAACCGAATCATTTTGCAGTTAAAAAAAACTGAGTTTTTTATAAGAAAATAGAGGGAAGATTTTTAAAGAATTTTTATAACTTATGAAAACTTACATGAAGTAGAGTTTTTTTATAACAAGAAAATATATATGAATCATAATTTTTATATTTGTTTAAATCTTTAAAACTTGTACAGGTCTTAAACAAATAACAATTTTTTTAAGTATACATCATAACAAACTATAAATTATAGTTTTTGATTTAGGGAAAATGATGGTGTATAAATGCTAGTCAAGACGTCAAGTAAGATAGTTATAATACCCCAATTTAAGTTACAACAATACAAATTTAGTTCAAATGGGTCAAAACCACCCAAACAAGCCTAATGTAGTAAAAATACCCATTTTTTAGTTCTAATGGGTCAAAACAACCCAAACATGCATTATGAAGTAATACTATTACAAAAATGAGTTCAAACGGGTCAAAAGCACCCGAACATGCTTAATGTAGCTAAAATACCCCAATTTTAGTTAAAAAGGGTCAAACGAAATACAAACACATGTTATGTATTTTCATAATACCAATACAATTTAAATGGGTTAAACGACCGAAAAATATCTTATTAAGTTACAACAATACAAATTTAGTTCAAATGGGTCAAAACCACCCAAACAAGCTTAATGTAGTAGAAATACCCATTTTTTAGTTCTAATGGGTCAAAACAACCCAAACATGCATTATGAAATAATACTATTACAAAAATGAGTTCAAACGGGTCAAAAGCACCCAAACATGCTTAATGTAGCTAAAATACCCCAAGTTTAGTTCAAACGGGTCAAAACGAAACACAAACACATGTTATGTATGTTTCATAATACCATTATAATATAAACGGGTTAAACGACCGAAAATTATCTTATTAAGTTACAACAATACAAATTTAGTTCAAATGGGTCAAAACCACCCAAACAAGCTTAATGTAGTAGAAATACCTATTTTTTAGTTCATATCGGTCAAAACAACCCAAACATGCATTATGAAGCTATAACATTCAATTTTTAGTAAAAATGTCTCAAAACAACCTAAACATACCATCCGAACCTATTGTGGTTCAAAAAAAAACAATTAGAACAAAAAGAATGCAACACGTTAAAAAGGTTGGTTAATTAGCTGGCTCCATTCCTTCAACACTACTAAATCCAATTCCAGTGTTAGCTTCTTGAAGCATTCCCACATCATTTGCAACACCATTCAACTAGGGTACTGCAAAGAAGCATAAGTAAATAGGAATTCATGAGATGTTCATTGAGATAAACGTGAGCAGCACAACAATTTTTTATATTACATGTTGTAACTTAGTTAAATGGTTGGAACAACAAAACCAATCCTTCAAATTCATATCAACCTGTTGTAATTTATTTAGAAGTTTTAGAGAGTCAAGTAGAGAACATCAATATATATACTATTTATCAACATCCTTTAATTTTAAAAGTCAATTAAAATACTAGTTGGCTAGTATGCCTAGTTAATAACAGCGTTGACTTTCAAAAGTCAATGAAAACATTAGACAACCATTTAGAGAATCTTTAAAACACTAGTTGGCTAGTTTGCCTAGCGATTAACAACTATGTAGTATTGTTTGACTTTTGAGGTCAAAATTGTTCTTAAAGCTGAATCATAGAACTAAAAATAATCATGATCTACCCTTGAATCATAAAATGCATCACCATAAAAACTAAACCCTAACTAACCATTTCAAACATTCAATTTTCAAAAACGTAAAAAGTGCCGCCTCTCTTTCTCTGCTTCATAAACACTAACGCCATCGACACCATCACAACGTCCGCCACCATCATCGGCACCATCACAACATCCGCCTCTCTCTCTCTGCTGCATACAACACACCGGCTCATCACCACCATCTTTGTGTTTTTCCGTCCATCATCGCCATAATCACGACATCCGGTTTCAAAATTCAAATAACCCTAACCCTAGATCTCAATCTCTAATTATCCTGATTCACAAATTTCCCAGATCAAGTTGTTGACAGATGTGGTGATTCCAGGAAACTTCTAACCTTTCGGTCATCATCTACACATCTAAAGCTTAGCCTCACCTGGTTTTTTGTGAGCTCTCCGCTTCACTCTCTCCGCGTTGTCTTGACAGGAGCAAGCTGAAGGTATATTTGGTAAGCAATTATGTTGGTGATATTAGGACTGGTGATTCTTGGGGATTTGCCTTTGGTCAAAATGGGTTAGATGTATGAATGTTTGTATGAACTTTCTTATGGTTTTAATTAAAGCATATATGAATGTATGTTATTGCTTATGAATGCATGTATGATGTTGTTTATGCTTATCAATGTGTTTGTTGGGGGGGGGGGTTTAACAGTTGTTGCTGTTGGGCCATTTTTGCATGTATAAAACAGCAAAATGTGGGGGGTAACCTAAATGTGTTGTGTTGTGTTTTATGTTTGCTGCTGCTGTGTAAATATGTTGTGTTGATTGCCAAAATTGTTTGCTGCTGCTGTGTATATGTGTTGTGTTGAATTTGGTGTGTGTGTGTGTTGTATGTTTTGTTGTTGTTTATGCTGTTTATGCTATATGAATGTATGAATATGGGGGTGGGGGTAATCAAACATGTCATTTTTGTTTAATTTGACCCGTTTAATAGGTAACAGCAGCTGTTTATATGTGTGGGGGGTGTTTAATATGTGTGTGTGTGTTTTGTGACTCATAAATGTTTGTGTTGTGTTGTGTTTGTGTGTGTATTTAATTTTAAACATAACAACAGCAGCAACACAGTTTTGGGCTGTGTTCCGCTGCGTTGTGTTGTGTGGTTTTTTGGAACGTTTGTGTGGTGTGTTGTGTTGTTTTGTTTTTTTGTGTTGTGTTGTGTTTGAAACTTTTTTTGCATAAACAAGTTCATAAACACACATACACATTTAGTTGTGTGTGTATGAATGTGTTGACTTTTATGAATGTGTTGTGTGTTGTGTTGTATGAATGTTTGTGTTGTATGTTGCTGTTTTTATGTTGCTGTTTTTATGTTGCCGTTTTTATGTTGTGTTGTATGTTGCTGTTTATATGTTGCTGTTTATATATTTTGACCCATAAAAGTAGAGCTGTTGATGTTGTTGCTGTTTTTATCTCACTTCGAATTTTTGAAGCTGCTGTTTTAACTCCAGTTGCTCTCAAATTAACACAGTATATCTGTAATTAGTTCTTGGTCATCTTTAGGTTCAATTGTGTTTTAAACTTCATTTTCTTTGTTTTGTGTACATGAGGTGTTTGTAGACCCTGAGTGCAACGATCTTTAAGAGAGGAAGCATGACTTAGCCAACAATGAAAGCAAAACCTTGCTATAGAACAAGGTGTTGATGGCAACATTTTATTTTTTGTTTCTTTTATTATCTTAAGAATGTGTAGATTGCATTTAAACCTGATAATTATCAAATCACTAATTCCATTATGGTAATAAAAAATGTGTTTTATTTAGGTGATTGAACAAAGAGCAGTATTTGAGGCTGAAGGACAAATTCGTTATGAATATGTTTTATTTGTAAGTTAATCACAAATTTCCAATTGGCTTCTAGCGTTGTAATGGTATAAATCTACATTTAGAACTACTTGTGTCACGTGAAATGAAACATGACAAGTTTGAGACCCATTATGGTTTTATTTTGGTTTGGCGTTATCGCACAAATGTAGCACTTGGCATGTTAGTCATGGTTATTTAGTAATCGTGTTTGGGCATTTTTTTCAATTGTTGGTGTAGAGTTGTTGCAAGGCTCACTGATGCAAATGTCATTGCTTAAGCTTTAAAATAGTGATACACACACGCCTTAATAATGTGAAAGACATGCTAAGTGACATGAAGGAGTTTCTTGATGTTATGAAATCTTTTTAAGCTTAAAGGTTTGTTTCATTCTTAGTGCATTACTTTACTTCTCAAGTATCATCTTTAATCATATCTTCTTTTTTTCAGGTCTCAAATTGCAGAGATCTAAAAGGTGTTCTTGTTTGTGATGACAATGGTGTTACATGGGATCCTAATGTGTAGAGATTAGAGAGTATATTTATCTTCAAGAAAACCATTGGTGAATGTTGCTACCCAAACTGCCTAATCATACCATGAGTTTTGTTAATAGGCGAGCATCAAAGTAAATTTTCTACACGGATTTCATTTATATTACCATGCTTTGTTTTTCTTACTTTTGATATACCATTAATATGCAGACTATTGGTAGTACAATAGGCTGAATGAGTACTTTAGGTGTCGTTTAGGTGACTGAATTAAACGACCGAGACAATAAGGTTGGTTTTCTATTTGTCCCTTTGTAGACTGCATGTTTTGAGTATATGTGTGTTAGATGTCAGTGAACTATGCTATGGCTGGCCGTGTGTGTGAGATTTGTGTGTGTGTTGTGCAATTTTTGGTCAACATAGTGAACTATGTACATGCATACACAAGTTATAATTTTTCTATTCACTTCATGACGTAGACTACATAGTTTTTGTCCTAAATGTGGCGTGGGGGTGGGGGGTACATCTTAAAGTGGCGTGTGTGAATGTGTCTTTGGAATTGATTAATGAAATCTGGTTCAAAGGTTTTAAGAAAGTGTGGAAATGATAAAAACAGCTGCACATCATAAAAACAGCAACACTCTCTCAACAATAACAGCAGTGCCAGCAGGTTTCATTAATCAATATGTTTTGTGATTTTATTTAGGGATTGGGGGGGGGGTTAAATTCAATGAATTATGTACATGCATATGAATGTATTGGGGATGGGGGGGTTAAATGGAACAAAATGTTTGTATCAAACTTGGATTTCAGACAATCTTTCTCATTTTTCTGTTTGTTGATTTTTGGTTTAAAACATTAATAAATATTCTTTGTTAGTTTTATTGATTTGACCTAAACTAGAGTTAGTTTTGACTTCGATGACTTTGAACAGATATGTGACTAAAGAAATAAAAGCAATATGCAATTGGGCATACAAAGTAGCAGCTAATGGTTATGTTATTGAAGGTAATTCATGCTTGATTAATAAGTTCATTCATTTTCAGTTGGTAGCATTTAATGGGTATCCATATTAATCACATGATCTTTGAATTTCATTCATTTTCAGTTGAAGCTATGAGCATTTGGACAACAAAAAAGAGTTCTTGAATCTGACTTTGGACAACAACAGGTTGTGCTGCAACTATTTTAAATATTGTGATGTTTTGTGTTGTGTTTAGTTATGTGGTGTTGTGTGGTGTTATGTTGTGTGTTGTGTGAAATGCATGTTTTTGGGCAATTTTTGCAAAAAGGGTCAAACTTAAGTAAGATTTTAATTGAAAATCTGTCATTTTAGGTGAATGTGTGTTTTTGAACTGAGGGGGGAGGGTTAATCAGAATGTGGCGTTGGGTGGGGGGGGTTAAACTTCCTGTGATAAAAACAGCAGCATACAACTGTTCTAAATATTGTGTTGTGTGTTGTGATGTTTAAAACACTCCAAGTTTGTGTTGTGATTATGAAAGAGAATGTTGCAATATAGTTAGTAGTTGAAGATGTTGCAAAGTCTATTGGTTTTTCAATGGAGAAGAAGATGATGCTAATGATTATTTGCATTCAGCAGCAGCTAACACAAACAGGGTCCTACATGTTGAAAGTGAGCCCGCCTCCCCACACCGGTTCCTACATCTTCTTTCCTACATCTTCTTCACAGTCGCCCACATCCACAAGACTTACAAACCCTAAATCGCGTTTGATGATGCCTACCTCTTCCTCCTCATCGTCGCCTTCATCTTCCTCTTCCGCCTTGCCGCCTTCATCTGCTAACTGGTATGTTGAAAACAAAAGAGATTGTTTTGATTTAGGGTTTTATATAATGGTTTCAGTTTTTCTCTTAAAAGTTTTACCAGGGTTTATGTTTCGCTTCAAATCTGCCTCCTTATTGTATCTCTCTTCAAACAGCTTCAAGGATGTGATTAAGATGGACATGCTTATCGAAATGGAGGCTGATCAGAAGTTTCATTCATTGTGATTGAAACTGGCTTGAAAGCTACTGATGTTCGGAATGAAGATAGACAATGTGGTGGCTGTCAAGACTAGGTATTCTAACTATTCATGACCTTTGCTCTGATTTCATGATTCATTACCTCAGATTGACTTAATATAATGGGTGAGAAGTGATTTGGGGTTTCAGTTTTGTAATTGTTGAGCGTGGCCAGCTTTTAGTCAAAAGCTTTGTTGTGTTCTGATAGTTACTTGCTACAAGGTATATATGATTCGATTTTTTTCCATCCGTCACTTTGAAAATTTATAATAGTTTGAACTGACACTGAAATATCATTTCGATTATTATGTTTTTAATAAAAGATTTCAGAATCTTATGCCTGCCTATTTGATAGATCTTTGAAATATCCGTCACTTTGAAAAGATTATTATGTTGTTGCTGTGTATGAAATAAACAGTTGTGTGTGTGTGTGTTTGAAATATCCGTCATCTGTCGCATGTCCTAAAAGCTTATTTTTAACCTTATTTCTGGTTTTTAAGTATTAGAATCATTTTTTGTAGTAGTCTTTTAAATAGTAGAATTAGTATTGTGGTTTGTAAGGATGTATATGCAGTGTTATAGAATGTGTGTGCAATCTAATTGTCAATGTGTACATGGTTTAAATATCCTTTATTTCGATATCAAGGTTATTTGAAATTTGGGTATGGTTCTTAATGCTTTCCTGATATTTTGTACTGGTTTTATGAGAACAAAGAGCCTATTTGGTTAACATACTTGGCTATATGTTTCTATCTATTTTTTAAAGGTTTTTGTAATTTGGTTTTAGACGAGATGAACTTTTTGGTGTTGTGTCATGTGTGTGTTTGATATTCAAACATAGAGAGAAAGAATTCATGTGTTGTTGTTGAAATGGAAATAATATGTGGATGTGTTTGTTTGAAAACTAACATACCAAAGAGTAAGAAAGAGTGAGGGTTGGTAGCTACTATTCTCAAGAAGATAAGGTTTAAAATTGAGAGACTTGTTTAAAAGTAAACATAGTGATTTGGGCTGCATCTTGAGTTTAAAATTAGTCTTGTTTGGACCATATAAATAATTTGGCGCTATCAATAGTAAAATGGTCCCAAGATTAAAGTTTTAAAGATTGACAAATTTGCTTTTGGATTAAATATTATTGATTGACAACATTCTTAATTTGATCGATGCCAGTTTAAATATGTTCGGTTGCAAATTGCTAGCCGGGAGTTAGTGTTTTAAATTTTAGGCCGTGTTGGATACGATTTGTTTTCTGTTCGCCAGGTGTTAATTTAAAATCTTATGGGCGTTTTCGTTAAAGTCGTCACTAAATGTTCAAAAAGGGACGTCTTTGGCCGGGAGGTAGTGTTTTAAATATTGGGCCAAAACTGTTGAAGTCGGTTTTGTATATTGGGCCAAAACTGTTGAAGTCGGTTTTGTATTTTGTCAATTGGGAAGAAAACATTTTTGTCATTGGCCGAGTTGTTATTATTGTTATATTTTTGGCCTAATTTTGAGCTGCAATAGGTGTTAGTGGCCGGGTATTTTCAATTTTTTTCTTTGGGCCGAGTTGTTTGATCTGTGTTGAAGTGCTGTGTTGAGACAAAAAAAAAATTTCCAAGGGGAGAACTATTTAACAATTTTTGGGAAAAATAATTTTTGTATTTTTGAAGATCAAGGGTCAAAATGCCAATGTCTGAAGAATTCAAGTCTGCACAGTGTATGTTTGACTCATTTGCTGCCTTGAAGAAAGAAAAATTGTCGGATCTCATTGATAGACTTTTATCCGTTGCAAGTAATTTAAAGAAGCATGATCCACAACTTACCAATCATGAACAGATTTTAAGGTTTCTTGAATCTCTTCCACCAATGTAACATCCGACCCCTCATACCACCAATATTGTCCGCTTTGCTACATTAGAGCTCACGGATTTGCTTTTGGTTGCCCGGGTGAAACCTTCCCAGGATGGTCACCCAGACACACTATGTTTATTTTTGTATAAGATTTGGAACAGAAATGTTTTTAACGTCTTTAGTACAAACACCCCCAAATCAGAAAAACTCTAGAAATTAGAATTATACAAATGAACAGGAATTCGATTCTTAATCAACAATTTAAGTTAGGGCTTTTGTTCCTTGCATGATTATGAGTATTTTGAGGTATTAAACATACTTGTTCAAAGACGAATTGGATCAAACGCAATGAAGAACAATGAACGGCTATGAGAAATTCAAATCAACAGGTTGGAGGTGTTATAAACCAATTGGACTTGCAGAATCAATCTTGATGATATCACGAGTAAATCCCAATGATCAATTGCAGTAACCAGGGACGAATTGATGATGAAACAAGGGGTTGCAGCTTCGACAAGGGACGAAGATCAATGTAACACCCCGATTATGGTAAGGCATCTTTACGTGATTATGTAGGCAGAGGCGTGAGTTTAAATGACTATGATGCAAATGATGTATGACGCTTATGATATATGCTATGTTTATGATAAATATGATGATTATGATAAATACGATAAAGAATGAAAATGATTATAAATGCACGAAAATGTCAAACGTGATGACTAATTACTTGATAATTAGAAAAGGGAAGGATTTGCCTCTTCCATAAGACTGGGGTATTTTTTCACTTTATGGCTTCTCTTCTAATTTAAGCATATCGATGAAGGAAGGGAGGCCATAAGCGGTAATGAAGAAGTTATGATGTAATTATGAGCCATTAAGGATGAAAGGGTGAATTAGGCCCAATATGGTAAATGGTTAGGTTAAAAACTTTCCTAAAATAGCCTAATTACCTAATTAAGGCCCAAGCCCACCTAAAAACCCTACCCTAGATGGAAAACCTACAAATTAAACTAACTTCCAGCCACCATCCACATTTTTGTAACCTCTACACCACCAAAAACACACACAAGCTCCCATTTTTGAAGAAAACAAGGCAAAGAGAAGGAAAATCAAGAATTTTCTAAATCTGAGAGTAGATCTGAAGTTTATAAGGAGTTAAGCAACAAGTAATCAAGGTAAAATCATTCCCTAAAACATGTTATCATAACACAAAATAGATCTGGTCAAAAACGGAGTTTTTAAGGTTTTCAAAAGTTTCAAAGAAATCAATAAATGTTGCATTTTTACGATTAGAATCTGTAAAAAGATTTGATTTGGTCCTATAAATGATAAAACAAGGTTTTAGACGTAAAAAGTTTGAGATTTGGTTGAAAAATAGGAATTTTGGGTTGAAACCGAGCTGAAACCCCGTTTTGCGAAACTAAGGACTCATAATGCGAAACTATTGTTCTTTTTGCGAAACTGTGATGTCTAGATTTTATGTCATGTGTCTGAGTGTTCTTGCGAAAGTAGTTTAAGTCCTAGCGAAAGTTGGGCAAGAGCCTTGCGAAACTGCAAGTGAAGGTGCTGCTGAAGCAGCATGCAACACTGGGGTTCGTCTTTGCGAAACTATTTGTGAAACTATTTGCGAAACTGTTTGCGAAACTAAAGTAAAAAAGAAGATTTTCCAAAATAACTTAAATGCCGATTGTGCACCATTACCACCACCTTAACCTACTCCAAACAAGCAAGATTTTCCAAGAACCATGTGAGTTTTAGACCTCACTTCTGTTTTATTTTAAACACGTTTTTTAGGCTAACATGCATACCGATGTGTTTATATTATTACCCTACCTGGTGAAGAGTATGTGAATGAATTCGTACTAATTAAACGAAGAGTATGTATAGTAATGGTAGAAATAGAGGCAGTAATCCACCTGGGGATTTACAATACCAGTGTAAGACACCACCAAGGTGGTAGACTCCGTAAGAGTCGAAGACTTATGAACCGACTGGGGGTTAAAATACCGGTGAAGATATTATGTAAATACCGTTAGATTCCGTGAGGGTCGAAGAGTTATGACCCGACTGGGGGATACAAAACCAGTGAAGAACCGTTATATTGGTAGACTCTGTAAGAGTTGTAGATACGTATTAGACAACGATATTACATTTGTGTAATACATGACTTTGTGCATGAAGAGATAAACATGAAATGATGAACGATATGATGATATTATCTATGTGCAATAGAGACATATTCAAAGAATGAGATGATGATGTTACTTAAATATAATGCGATTATAAATACACATTGAAGTAACGATATTACATACGTGTAATACAAGGAAGATATGGAATGTACTTAATAATGTTTTTAAAACTAGAACTCACTCAGCGTAGCTGACTTTTGTATGCATGTTAGAATGATGTGCAGGTCAGGAGAATAAGAGAGCTGCTTGGCATAGGCAAGAGCTAGGAAGTGCTTTTGAAGGCTGGCATATCTAAAGATGAAGATTTAAGGAACTTACTATGTATTGAAGATGTTTTTGAGATAATTAAGACAAATTTTAAATTATGTAATGATGTTCTAACAATTATTTCCGCTGCAATGAAGTTTTTTTATAGAAGTGTGATTGTTTTTATGCTTATGTATGCCAACTGTGATGCTTGCCGAAATGCGGGTGTTACAATCAGTGATCGAATCTTCTGCGTTTTGATTAACATTGGATAATCAGGGAGCATTCAGGTGTTAACGACGTTGTATTGCCCATGATTTGCGAATTCAATTTGAGTTGCAACAGATCGCACCATTAAAGTGTTTTCATTGTAGAGTTTACGGATGAATGGACTTGGTTTTATAGTTATGGCCTAGAATTGAGTTGCTGAAATCGTTTCAAATGGCCGTGCAGTCGTTTTAGCTCAATGAATTAGTTGTTAATGGTATTAATTGGAGTTATTGGCATAAAAAATGAAACGGATTTATGAAAATTGGTTGAAACGGATTTGTTTGGGCAGTTAAATGAATCTTTATGCGTTGGTTGGGTTCGAAACTCGCTCGTGATCATTTTACCGAACTTAAATTGGGTCGAAACAGTTTCGAGATAGTGTTTTGGCACTCGCGGGAGAGTCGCCGGCGGTGGCCGGAAAGTTAACCGGAAAAGCGGGCTAGGGGGCAAGGGTCTGGGTTGAAATAATTCCACTTTAGGTCCCTCAAGTTTGATTTGCTTTGAGTTTTTAATTAAAACTTTCAATACAAGTATAGAACTTTACAATTTTGGTACAAAGTTATTTAATCTTTTATTTTAACTTAACCACGTTATCTCGTTTCGTTTATAAAGTTGACGTTTTTGCAAGTTTAAGTAATTGTGGGCGTTGGATGGTTATTTTTAGTCTTTAATTGTATTTATCTTCAAAAATCTTTATTAAATCTCTTCTGTAAATTACAATTTATTAATTATTGCATTTAGTAATTTATTTAGTAAAGATAATAATTTGGTCGCCCTTTTACTAAAGACGATATAACATTGAATTCCGACATATTTATTCATATTAATAATAACGAAGCGTTACATTTTCATAAATTAAATACGAATACAATAAAGATGGATAACTTGGGGTTCGAGTCGGGCGTTTGGGTTCGGGTTTAGGGCAGATGTCATAGTTTCCCTTTCTAACTAATCTGTTGATGAGTGCAGAAACATTTCAGGAGGACTGTTAGTAATCCGATTTAACTAACAGTGAATGTTCCTTATTCAAATTTTGAGGTGGAACAAATAGGTTTTGGTTCTGGTATCTTATCCATATTCTTGATTTTTCTCTGATTTTTTTACATATCTAATTTTATAATCACTGCATTTTTTTCTTGATAGTTCATTTTTAATCTTTTGATAGAGTAATATGGAAGACTTCTTTAGTCATTTCTATTTTATATATAGTAGATAATAAAAAAAGAAAAAAAGGGAAGTCTAATATTTTTACTTATATTTTTGACAAAGTCTTCACATCCTTTGGTGGTCATTCTTAAGTCTTTTGAAAAAAAATTCAATTCTGTGCTAAATAGAACTTTTGGGGGAGTAATGTCTCATCTTGAATAAATATTTTGTTTTCTTTGCAGGTTTCAGGTTTGTGTGGAAAGCATCTGAAGGAGGACGTTGATTTGTGTGATGATATGTCAATAGGCTCAGCTCGAATACAAGTAAACAACAACTCTATGATCAAACTAAATTCAAAAGAGCTTGGCGATAAGGATCATTTTCACAGACTTTCGGCCTGCACAAAGTAATAAGTTTTTGACAAAAAAGGGACTGAGAGTATTTGATTGTTGTTTGATTTTTTCCTAAATATATCCAAACCCTTGAGCCTTAGCCCTGAATGACGCTTCTAGCTAGCTCTTCAGAATTTATTCTCGTGCTTATCTCCTCTGCTATGCGGAAGCATTGACCTGGAGTGATGATCTTAATAGTTATATGTAAAATAGACCTGAAGCTCTCATCAGCACGTTCAGATAATCATCTCCACTGTTATCTGTAAATATAGACCTGGAGCGCTCATCATCTGCAACCCCATGTTAAGCTCACAACGTTTCTACATCAAGATTGTTGTTTGACACTTCAAAAGCTTATGCTAAATCATCCAAACTTAATAAGCCAAGATGTCAAAACAAGTTACTTTGCCGAATAACTGAGGAAACCAAGTCGCCCGAGTTTCTTCAAATCGAACCAAAAACATGATAAGATCATCACAGGTTGTTTGTTGAAAGGAACAAGGCATGGGTTTAAATGGACAAACATATTGACAATCTTGCCAAGTCTATGTTTTTCCGGATGGTCGCTCGAAACACTTTCTCTGATATCCTTCATAAAATTTTGTTTATTATCCTTACTTTATGTTTGGGTTCTTTTGTCTTATTGGTCGTATGTACCTTATGGGATGTGTTCTCATTGTCCTAAATATTCGTAAACTTGTCAGACTCGTCTTCAAAAGTTTTTTCTGAGTTAAAAAACAAAAACAAAAAAAATTTATATTATTTCTAGGTAGTGATAGATATTTCATTAAACTTTATTAGTTTATAAAGAAAATCCAAAAAGATTTTCATTTCAAATTATTTTTCAAGTCTTCCATATTATGCTATTAAAATGATATCATTTTCACATGCATTTCACGGGAAATTGCACACACAAACGGACACGGGTTTGCTTGCTTTCATACACAAATAAACACAGGTTTATTTTGTTTAAAGAAATGATCTAATGAGATATCTCGAGATTGTGTTTGTGATTGTGTTACAGATAGTTGCTGCAAGTGATGGGCGATCATCAGTTGAGCAAAGCACCTTACCAGAGAACCTATTCCTCAATGTTACAGAAGATACCGAGCTAGGAATCCTCCTCCTACACCTTCTAAAGCACTCAAGAAAAGATAGTTGGAAAGCCGTTCCAGATTTTACGAAAGGATGCACACAAAATGCGAGAGCACATTTAATGGGGGAGCTTGTGAGATAAAGGATCTTCAGCAACAAAATTTGGCAAGCATCAGTCTTGGGGGACTTTTGTTGGATCTGAAATTAAGACTGAAGCTTACCAAATTGAAGATCCAACAGTATTGACTTATCGGTGCTGAACACGATGCAAGACGTTCATAATAATAGACTATGTGGGAGTATTGTTGGACCTG
Source organism: Tagetes erecta (assembly GCA_030867185.1). Classification (NCBI taxonomy): domain Eukaryota; kingdom Viridiplantae; phylum Streptophyta; class Magnoliopsida; order Asterales; family Asteraceae; genus Tagetes; species Tagetes erecta. Next base: position 13,443,172 of record CM061497.1, read on the forward strand.
AAGTTTAGTCTAATATTATCAACACAGTCAAAGTCAATAAAATTCAACATCAACGGTCAAAGTCAACGCAAAAGTCAAGACGACGCGTTCGGGACGATGATTAAAGACAAGACGTTGAAGGCGACAGAGTTTTATAGTTAATATATATATTTTGTGTTAACAAAATATATTTAATCGTTTTCATCTTTTTAGTATTTTATGTAATATATAAAAATATATATTAGACTAAACATTATGGGTTTATTTGTATTATTTCCATTTGTCATGATTTAGTCTAAGTCTAAGGTCCTAATTGTCATTAGTCCAAAGTGTCATTAGGCTATAAATAGTAAATGACAATTAGGGTTTAGAGAGCTTGAATGAGAGATGAATTGAGGGTTTCCACATTTTGTAAATCTGATATATATAATTCTAATAGATCAAAATCTGGGTTTTAATTGTGTTCTTCATGTTCATCATAAGTTCATCATATTTCATATCATTTTGATCCAAATTTTCACCAAATTTCATGATTCAAGGCTGATTGGGACCAACAGTTTTAAAGAGTTTGTATGGTTTACCTTTTTATCTTTTATTTTTTTTTATGTTTAGTTGTGTTTAGTCAGTTTTACGCTTTGTTATCTTGTTTTTTATTTGGAGGTGTTAACTATTGTCACCCGTACTCAATCTCCATTTGGATGAGTGTGCATTTGTGAGGATGAAGAAGGAACTCGGGAGTGTCGGTGTTAGGCTCGATCGCGACCAAAATGCTAGACGATCGAAGCCGAAGATTGGAATGAAGACTTGGAGCTTACGCATTCACCAGCTAATTTTTTTCCAGTTCACATCTCTATCTTTTAATTTTTGCATTTTTAGTTTTATTTTTAGGTATTTTCCATTTCTACATTAGGGACTATGTAGAACTTAAGTGTGGGGATGAGGAATGGTCATTTTTGCGTTTAATGTTTGTTTTGAGTCAATATAGAGTCTTAAAAAATCCAAAAAAAATTGAAAACTTTTTAAAAATGTCTTTGTTTAAGTTTTGCAATTTAAACAAAAAATGATAGTAAATTAATTTTGGCTTTCAAATAAGTTGTGGCTTTTAATCAAGGATGAGATAATTGGTAAATATTTGGTAACCCAATTAGTTAAATGGTTTCCCCAAGTGTTTTTAATTGAATTCTAATTGTCATGAATCTCGTGGGTTGTCATCTTAGGAGAAATAGAAAGGCCTTACACTAAATAACATTAGGCACCATTTTAGACTTTAGAACTTAAATAGGTTAAGGGTTAGTGCCATATCCACAGGGTATAGAACTGAAAGCGCTTAAAGTATTAGCTTAAATAAAAGAGCTCAATGTAGCCAAATAAAATAAAATAAAATAATATGTAAAGCATGTGATCCAAGACCTCATATGTTCTACCTCTGGGATAGCGACTTGGAGCTGACACCCTTGGGTGAGGTGATCTTGTTTTATGAACAAAAAAAAAAGAAAATAAACAGTCTATACCCGTAAGTATCATCCATCTAATATTCAACCTAATATGTCACTAGTTTTTAGGTTATTCTGGTAGGAAAATCTTTATGATTTAGCCTGTGCCTCGTAATGGCAACAATTTAATCAGGCTAACTTGTTTTTCCTAGGTATGAGACCTTATAGATGATTGATTTAATTGAACTAGATTAAACACGAGGGGAAACTTGATTGGCTAGTGTTAGGGTGTTTAATTAAACGCACCACTGTTTATCTGATTCATTTCTTGTTTGTGGTTTGTACTTAAACGGTTTATTAAAGTTTGGGAGCCTTAATTAATTGTGATTCTATGTGCATGCTTTATCAGGGACGAAAAAATTTAAGTGTGGGGAAATTTGATATAATGTAAATTATACATTTATCCCGTGTTAAGTTTGTTTGCCTTTATGAGTCGTTTAAGTTGATTTTTATAAGGTTTTATCTACTACTGACATATTATTGTTTCTTAGTGTTGGGTTTCAGTGGTATCTTTAGATTTTAAATATATCAAAACGGGTTTGACAATAGTAATAATTAAACCGGTAATTATTAACGCAACGGAAAATTAACATTAAAACCTATACCAAAAGTGAAACCGACAGGATCCGGTTACAAACATGCAAATACGGTTAAAAATAATTAATCTACTGATGAGATGAATTATACCTTTGGTTAATAAATAACCGTTTGAGACACCGAGGGTTCAACGAGCGATTGCTAGAAACGAACACGAACGACGACGGAAACAACTACTTCCGTGAGTACTTGTTCCAAGAAATTAAATCCAAAGGCGATGATCACCTTTTTCTTGTTTGCGGCTAATCTACAAAAGGGAACAAAAACAACTTTTGCTTCTTTTCTTTTCTTTTGTGCTACGGCAGCTTCTCAAGAGGTGTATATTATTTGTTTTGGCTTATACTATATATTATTAGGGTGAAGGGTTTTTGTCCCTAATGATCCCTAATAATAATAACTAATATTTTTAGCGAGCCCTAAGCCCGGTTATATTAGTTTGAGCCCATGATAGGTTCAATTGGATCGTTAATATCGCTCAATGATCAGAATAACATATACACAAACACAGTTTAATCATTAACACAATTCATACTAATAATTCTCTTTGTATATTGATGATCAAAGCAGTATTGTAATACAAGTGCAGGAGAAAATTAATCACACACACAAGGTTTCTCTCTCTTACGTGAAATTGTGATCTAGCCTCTCTCCTCACACTCTCTCACTACATGCTTTAAAGCAACAATTACAAGTTTAAGGAATATAACAAAATAGACCCTAAACTATACATAAACATATAAACAAAATACAAAGTAAATCTTAATCTAGGAAATAGCACTAACAGTACTCCCCCTAAGATTTATCTTTGAATCTTCAGCAAAATCTTCAAATCTTTTTCATTTTGTTCAGCATCAATCTCTTTCACCAATCTTCTGGTTCCTCTTTGATATCCAGCAGCTCTTTTCCTTTAAATTCTTCTTGTTCCTTCAGTGCTTCTTCAATGCAAGACTTGAACTTTTCTGCAATCTTGGCTTGTCTCGGTTTGGACTCGTTAGTCAGGATTGGGCAGGCATTCATGCGTCTCAGAGAATCCAGATTTAAACCTGCAAAGTCAATGTTAGCATAAAACTCATAAGGCATCTCCTTCCCCTTGACTTGTACTTCTAAAGTACCCTTCGCACTAATCCTCATAAATTCTATCTCTGGTATGTCAACCCTCACGAGATTAGAATTGAGCAATGCCTTCCTTATTCGAATTTTCTCAGATGCAGCAGCTATCACCTCTATCATCACAACAAAAAGTTTTCGATCAGCTTCAGCCAGTTTATCCTTGCATTTCTCCATTCTGCAACTTCTCAAAAAATCGATGTATGATGGGTGCAGCAGTTTCAGCTCAAAGGTACTAAATAAAGTAATCATGTCTTTATCCCAATCTTCCAAATTTCGAACAAGCTTCAACTCAAAAGTTTCTTGATTGTAGAAAACTCTAAGTATTGGCTTTGTCATTTGAGATCCATCAATCACTTTCAGTCCTGGATTAGTTACTTTATCAAAGTACTCATCAGAAAATTCTTCCAAATACATATCCTCACTAACAACCAACTTCTTTTTCTTTCTTTCCTTCTTCGCTTGCACATACGCACTATCTTCTTGTTGACCTCTGAAGTCAAGATACTTTGGTGATCTGGCAATCCCGGCATCCAACAACATTGCACATTTATCACCACGCTCAGCATGCGTGTGATTTATCAGTCTAAGCTTGTGCAATTCTTTTAAGTCTTGAACTTCCAACTTAAAAATGCTAGAATAATAATGGTATACGTCACATAAACCATTAACTCTTTTGATCATAAATGCATCGAACACCTCGTCATATTTCCACGCGATAATCTTCACCTTCTTGGATTTTTCCGGTACGATCATAGAATCAAGAAGTTCAGCAATAGACTGACCCTTGCTCAGCAGTGACCTCACAACGTCACCTGCTGTGGCTGATTTGTGCAATGATTCACGTACATCCATAGGTATGTTGTATGACTTGGCTTCACTTGGGAACATATCCATCAATTCATGTCTTTTCTTATGTGCATTCTCTGGTAACGCCATCACCGGTATCTCCTTCGGTCCGAGAACTTTGAATCTTTTTGTCAGCTCATAGTATTGAGGGTTGTTGTAGTCCAAATAAAACATACGATTGTACATTTTCTCCGTCTTCATGAAACTAACAACAATTTTCCTCAACGACTCATATTTCAATCTCTTCAGAGTCTTATATGGATAATTCCTTGAGCTCAACCAATCTCGCATGTTCCTACTGGACATCTCTTCTGGATTCTGGTGATACAGTTCAGTTGGAGGCAAATCTTCTATGTTCAAACTCTCTTGCAATGGAGTCCACTCACCCATTTCAATAATAAACTCTTTTTCATCAGCAGCAGCTTTGTCTTGGGCAATCACACACTTTTCATACTCTTCATTTATTTGACTCACAATCAGCCCATTCAGAAAAACTGCATTATACTTCATCTTTTCAAGATAAGCAAATCTTTGATCTAAGTCATCTGGAATCTCTTGATCAACATTAGTTTCTGGTTCAGCTTCTGGCTCAAATTCAGTAAAATCTATATCATCCAAATCATCTAAAGCCTCAATCATCGGTGCATTGTCAGTTTGAACCGGCTCAAACTGACTAGCTTCTTCAGGTACAGTTTCAGGCACATTCACTATCACTTCAACAGCTTCAGGCACTTTTTCAATAACAGCAGCTTCAGATTGAATCGGCTCAATCTGAACTGATTTAGCAACTTTAGCTTCAGTCACAGTCTCATCAACAACCTTAGCTATCTCAGCTGTCTCAACCACTTCAGTTTCAACTACAGCTACAGATTGAAACGGCTCAATCTGCACTGTTTCTTCTACTCTCGCCTTTTTACTACAACCTTCATCACCAGTGATTTCTGGAACAGCATCTAACTTCCGTTTTCCCTCAGCCTTGTCAGTATTGACAGTTTCAGCAACAGCTTCATCGGGAATGATAATTGGAGATTCCACCCTTATACCCACATTAGTTGTACCTCGTGCTCTAGTGAGATAAACTTTTGGTGTTTGAGTCGCTTCAGTCATTTCAACCACTTCATCTGAAAAATCTTTATCAGATGTTGAACCAGACTTCTTCGGTTTGGTTTCTTCCAGCCATTTCTCCAACATCTCTTTTTCATCCTCCAATGTATTACATTCAGCCTTCAAATCCTTGTAATCATACTTCAGATTCTCATGTTCCTCCTTCAACTTTGCATACTCAGCCTTCAACTCATCATGTTCAATCTTCAATTTAAGATGATCAGCATCCAACTCTTTGAAAGTTTTCAAGTTCTGATTATGAATATCCCAAAACTCTTCAAACCTTTTCTTTTTCCTATCATTCGAAGCTTTCAACAGTTCATTTGCCTCTAACAGTTTTGTCACCATCTCTTCTAACTCAATAATTTTCTTCTTATCCTCATTTTCATCAACACTTGACACAACTATTGGCGAGGACTCCAAAACTTGTTCAATCTTTTCTGCAACTTGGGATGATGTGGTGGGTATATCAACAAGGATAGGATCAGTAATGCCAGCATCAGCTTCATCAACTATCTGTGCAATAGTCTCAGCTTCGGCCATTACTTCCTGAGCAATCTGAACTACATCTATCTGTTCAGGCTCTATCACATTCGGTTCCTCTACAATCACAGGCTCTATTACTGGTTTCGATCTTCGTGATCTAACATACTGAACAGTAATAGCCTTAGGAATTTCAACAACACTTTCTTCAATATCAGCAACCTCAACAGGTTCTTCATTCACAATTGGTTCAATCACTTCTACATTTTCTGTCTCCAAGTTCATTGGTTCAGCTGCCTCAATGTTTTCTGCCTCCTCTGAATCAGATTCAGCATTATCACCACCATCATCATTACTATTGTCATCTTCATCATCTTCTGCATGACGAGCAGCATACTCATCATCATCCAATAGATTATCAGGAACCTCATCAACTAGGTCCTGAGGATTCACAATCTCTCCGTGTGAAATATGATGATAAACTCCTTCAACATCTTCTTCATTATTTGCTATATCTCTCATATAGTCAAATAGATCAACACTAGGCACATTCCCGATACTCATCTTCCTATATAAGATAGATCGTTCATGTCCTCAGTATACAAAATTCCTCCAACAACACCTTCTTCTCTGATAATGGGATAGGCAACATTTATCATCAACTGTAAGAATCTCGGGTACATGAGAAACTTAAATCTTTTGCCCTTTACCAGATTAAACACAAACCCATTCATAATCCACTTCGACATGTTGAATGGTTTGTTTTCAGCTATGGCAACAATCGGAGATGCTATATCAGATGGGAAGTTGTCAAAGCCTGCACTCCTCCTAGACATGCACTGTTGGACAACATAGCATAACAGCTTCCATTTCTTTCCCAATCTGGCTCTATAGAATTGTGACTTTGGAAATGCAGGAGGATGTCCCATATTAACAAAGCACGATTGACACTCAGCCATAGTCAATTCATCATTAGCTCCAACTTCATCATCATCTATTCTCAAGGCTGTTCTGATGGCTTCTTCAGACACAGTCAGTACCAACTCTCTAGTTATGTTTCCTCTAACAACAACAACACCATCATCATCTCTAATAACCTCAGCTGTCCTCCAAAAGCTCTTTATCAATCTAGCATATATGACCGGTTTGGCACACATAGCATATACATACTTGGTCCTCTTAATGAATCTCATCATGTCTCTGTAACCTTCAGTTTCAGGGATAGACTCATCTAGACATGCCACAAGATTGTGCTTAGGTTCAAACTTGAGATTCTCCATCTGTTAAAACAAAAACAAACACAAACAAGACAAATGTGTTAGATTCTTCATTAATACATATCAAATTTTCATAAGTGTTTGAGCAAAAGTTAAGAAGAAAAACATTCACATAAACATTTTAACTCTAAATTGATCTAACAAACTGATTTTCATCATTTTAATCAAAACAACTTTGAATTTTAATGATTATACAACATTTTTCAATTTAACAGTTTAACACTTAAGGCATAAATTTGACATTTATAAGATGAAGTTGCTTATCATGTTTTAGTTCAGTTTTAACAAGTATTTGTCACTTTTAACAAACATTTCATCATTTTGAAGTTTAACAGTTATGAGCTTGAAAGTTCATTAATGGAGGTTTTGACAGTTATGAGCAAATTTGGTTGATTCAGTTGGTTTTTAAGGTGTTTTGATGCAAATGAGTGATTAATTGTTAATGATCGACAGGTTTTACACTTAAAACAACATTCGATTTTGGTTTTAACACACACAATCAAAGCGTCGATTCAATGATCAAAAAACACTGTTCATCATCGTTTTTCATTTTATCGGTCGATTTGCAGGTTTATCAAGAACAAAACACATAATCAATACCTTATTCAATCGATCACACTTGTTATAGAACAAACGATTGAATATGATAAATCAAAGGATTTGAGTACAGAGTGTTTGCTTGAATGTGTGAGTGAAAAATGATAAGTGTTTGTGAAGAGGCGGGTTTTTATATCGTTAAAAATTAGGTCAAACTTTGAAGTGCCGGGTCAACAAAATGGGACGGGCAAGCACAAAAGCCCAATAAGCCTTGCCGGGTCAAGCACTGTTGATCCGTGTCATGCACTGTTGGGACGGGTCATGTACTGTTGGGACAAGTCACAACATATGACGGGTCAACAAATAACATGTGAAAAACACTTGACGGGTCAACCACTGTAGAGACGGGTAAGTCACTGTAGTGACGGGTAAAGGTTAGGAACAACTACACCTGATGGGTTTTATTCATCACCCGGCAGTATAGTAGTCTTCAAATCATCACCCGGCAACCTTTCTTCATCACCCGGCAACACAGTTGCTTTTCTTTCATCCGGCTTGCTTTCTTCATCACCCGGCAACATAGTTGCTTTCACTTTCACCCGGCATGCTTTCTTCTTCACACAGCAACATAGTTGTCTTCTATATCACCCGACATGCTTTTCTTCATTACTCGGCAACACAGTTGTTCATTTACACGGCAAGATGAAAACTCTTTTACCCGGCTGTATAGTGAACACTTGTCACCCGGCAGATATCTATGACCTTTACCCGGCTGTATTTGACATGTTCATTGCCCGGCTGTACAGTAGTCATAATATCTTCACCTTTTTCTCAATCACCCGGCTTGTATCAAACTCACAACATTACCCGGCTGAACAGTATGTTCATTACCCGGCAGAACAGTTGTGTCTGATATCTTTGCTCGGCTATAACACTTTGAGCAATTTTCTTCACTTTTTCTCGTCTGTTGACTTTTTCAACTGCATTTATTGCACCTGCAAACATTCTTGACACATTAATTAGACAAGATATCCTTAAAAAGAATTTGTCACATTAATTATCAACAACATTAAACAAGTCAATAAAATCAATTAAATTCATTTTTCTTTTTCTTTTTCAAAAATGTTTTTGCACAACCAATATTTCTATATCCAGAAGCAATTTCTGAAAATCACATTGCAAGACCTTGGGTTTGTTTTTAACACATCCAATACTTTTGCTTTTCATACCACATAATCTTGTTCATTCAAAACACACTTATTCAAAAAGATATTTTTTGGATTTTTGTAGATATTTTTCTTCAATTATTCTCCCCCTAAACTTGAAATTTCTTGAAATTTTTAAGTTTAACAGGATGTCGATGTGTCAATAATGATTCCAAATGCCTGCACACACAAAGCACACACATTAAAATAAAGACATATGCAATGCAATGAATCAAAATATCACAGTGAGATCATACCACACATTATCTGAACATGTTTTGCAAGTTTTGAATAGACATTTGACTTTTGTTTGATTGAGTGATGATATGAAAACATACCAATTAGCTCGAGTTGACACACTTACTTTTTCAGTATCATGATGATATTTAAGGTTCGATTAAAATGACTTATGTGACCCACATGTATACATATGTCAACATATTTCCTAATCAACACTACCTGAATGCATATTGCACAACACCTGGTCACTTACAGCCATACACAGTGTGGAATCTGGGTTCTATTCGGATTTGGTCCACTTTGGGACTTCTTTTTAATTCCATCTTTGGGAATTTTTCTTTCCTATCGTTCCCCTTGGGAATCTTCTGAATTCCTTTTTGGAATTTTTGTTTGGTGATGGTCCACATTTGGGACTCTTTTTGTTCCAACTTTGGGAATCTTTTGCTGCACCTTGAAGCTCAAAAGAGACTTCGTGTGAGACTTCAGGTCTGTGGGTACCACAACAAAGAAGCTCACGATGCGGTTCATCACACTGAATAGACTACATCGTTACCCGATCATGCACAACTATCATCACAAGCAATGTATCAAAAGATATATATCTAGACATGTATAGCAATGGAACTTAACACAAAGATCATTAAGTTTATGTTTGTCAACAATCAACTTACTTTTTCAGTCTAATTGTCTGAGCTGTCTAGCACATCAATTAACATTCATCAGTCTTTATTAAAAATGATGTAACAAATAATGTCTAGTGTAACTATCATTTCTCACTTTGTGCAATATAGATTCTTATGACATGATATTTTCTTTTCTTTCCGCTTTTATATTTTGTTTTTGTTTTTCTTTTTCATGCACACACACAATGCAAAACATAAAATAAAAGACAAAGGAAACAATATTTGACATCAACTTATTATATTTTTGGCTTTGATATTTTTCTGATATTTGTTTTGTTTTCGAAAAATAGAATCAATCATGATTGATTAATCCTATGGATTGAATTAAGAATTCAAACCGTCCTGACAAAAATGATTTTGTGAAAAGATCTGCCAGTTGTTTGTCGGTATGAACTTTAATCAAAATTATTAAACCTTTTTCAGAGTTGTCTCTTAAAAAGTGATATCGAATTTCGATATGTTTGGTTTTTGAGTGTTGAACAGGATTAGCAGTAATGAACATAGCAGCCGTATTGTCTATGTAAATAGGAGTTTTTAGAAAGTTAAACCCGTAGTCAAGCAATTGGTTTTGTAACCACAAAACTTGAGAACATCATGCAGATGCAGCGATATACTCTGCTTCAGCTGTGGATACAGAAACGTTGGTCTGCTTCTTGCATTGCCAAGAGACAAGTCTAGGACCCAGAAATTGACATCCACCAGTAGTCGATTTCCTGTCAAGAGCACACCCACCAAAATCACTGTCAGAATAACTATATAATTCAAAATTTCCTTCATAAGGATACCATAACCCAATATTCGGTTTCCCTTTAAGGTATCTGAAAATACGTTTCACAGCAACCAGGTGCGACTCTTTTGGATCAGACTGATATCTTGCGCACACACATACAGCATACATAATGTCTGGCCTTGATGCAGTAAGGTACATCAGTGAACCAATCATTGATCTGTATAGTGTTTGATCCACGGATTTGCCTTTCGAATCCGGCTGTATCTTGCAGTTGACATCAGATGGAGTTCGAATAGTCTGACAACCTTGCATCTTGAACTTCTTCAACAACTTCTCAACGAACTTTGATTGGTTGATAAAAATTCCGTCAGCTGATTGTTTCACTTGTAATCCAAGAAAGAAGTTAATCTCCCCCATTGAACTCATCTGAAATCTAGACTTCATGATTTCCTCAATATCTTTGCACATTGACGCACTGGTCGATCCGAAGATAATATCGTCCACATAAACTTGAACACATAAGAGTTCTTCATTCTCCCTCTTCATAAACAAAGTTGGATCAATCTGCCCTCTTGTGAATCCATGTTCTAGTAAATGCTTAGATAATGTCTCATACCAGATTCTTGGAGCTTGGTGTAGACCGTATAGAGCTTTACTCAACTTGTATACACGATGAGGATAGTCAGGATCTTCAAAACCCGGAGGTTGTCTGACATAAACATCATCTGTAATCGGTCCATACAGAAAAGCGCCTTTAACGTCCATTTGGAATACTTTAAACTTCATGAAGGAAGCATATGCAAGAAAAACGCGTATAGCTTCAAGTCTTGCGACCGGAGCGAACACTTCTTCATAATCAATGCCTTCTTCCTGAGTATATCCCTGTGCAATGAGTCTCGCTTTGTTTCTCACAACAATACCACGTTCGTTTGGCTTGTTTTTGTACAACCATCTTGTACCAATCGCATTCTCTCCTTCAGGTAAGTCCACTAATTTCCAAACCTCTTGTTTGCGAAATTGAAGTAACTCCTCTTGCATGGCTTCAATCCAACTATTATCTTGCAGCGCTTCTGAAATGTTCTTCGGCACCACTTGAGAAAGAAAACATGAATAAAGACAAACATTTGCTTGCTCAGTTTGACAGGATGTTTCTTGTGAATTCGATGAATTGGTATGTCATCTCCTTGCACTTGACTCTCCAGATTAGAATGATTCAGATTCGGTAGATCTTGTAGAATAGTAGACACATGCGGAGTAAAATTCGGGACTTGATCCGGTGAATTGATGAAGTAATCAAATGATTCTGGAATAACTTTAGCATTCGGATCTGATGATGGTTGATTTTGAACGGATCCACCATCATTAGGAGAACTTTACGGATTCACATCATCTTCAAGATTGTTTGATTCTTGATCGTCTTGAGAACCATAAGGACCCGGAGCTTGACTGGATTTGACATGATCAGGATTGTGAAATGACATGAACGGATACTCAGAGTTGAGATTGCCATCCTCGTCATTATCAGAATCGTCACTAAAACTTCCCAAGTCACCTGATTCTTTCCTTGCTTTTCCTGAAAAATCAAACAAGTTAGAATTGAAAGATTTTGATAACGAATCTAAATCAAATAACCATTCGGGACCATGCGCCACTGACGGAAACGAATTTTCTAAAAACTTTACGTTAATAGTTTCAATAACAGTATTTGTTTTGCTATTAAAAACTCGATAAGCTTTAGAAACAGACGAATATCCAAGGAAAAATCCATCGACAGATTTTGACTCAAATTTCCCGAGATGATCATTTAAATTTAAAATCGATACAGGACAACCAAATGCTTTCAAATAAGAAATATTCGGTTTTCTTCCAAATAACAACTCATATGATGTTTTCTGTTTATCCTGAACCAGTAATGTTCTGTTTTGTACAAAACATGCAGTAGCAATAGCTTCATCCCAGAATGTGATAGGGATTTTGGCATCTGCAAGCATGGATCTTGCTGCTTCAATTAGTGTCCGGTTTTTCCGTTCCGCAACCCCATTTTGTTGAGGCGTTCTTGGAGCACTAAATTGTCTAGCAATTCCTTTTTCTGCACAAAACAAATCAACATTAGCGTTCTTAAATTCTGTTCCATTATCACTTCTCAAAGTTTTCACTTTACAATCCAACTGATTTTCAACTTTGATAATAAATTCTTTTAACAACTCAGCAGTTTCAGATTTAACATGCAAGAAATAAACCCAAGAAAATCTAGTGAAATCGTCACTAATGACAAAACAGTAAGACTTCTTTCCGATGCTTTGCACATTTGTTGGTCCGAAAAGATCCATATGTAGCATCTGCAAGGGTTTTGAAATGGAGTTTTCTGGCTTGGACTTAAAAGACATTCGGTGCTGTTTTCCTTTCAAACATGCTGGACAGAGATCAGTTGTAGAGAACTTCTTTGAAGGTATTCCTACAGCATGATTTCCAGTCACTAAACGATTCATGTTTCTGAAGTTAGAATGGCCCAGCCGTCTATGCCAAAGCTGACTCTCATCATTTGAAGCATGTGCAATGAGACAAGTAGTTTCGGTTTCAGCATCAATCTGCGACATATCCAACTTGTATACATCACGATCTCTTGGAGCTTTAACCACCACCCACTCATTGTCAATCTTGAAACCTGGTTTGAGTATATAACAGAAAGAATCATCAAATAAAGTTGAATAAGATTTATCACAAATTTGAGATACACTTAGTAAGTTAAAGTTCAACTGTGCACAGTAGTTGACTTTATCAAAACTAATGACCCCATTGGATACGGTTCCTTCTCCTGTTATTTTACCACCCGCATCACCTCCAAATGCAACGTGTGTACCATTTTTAGCTTGAAATCCTAAAGCAAGGCATGGTTGCCTGTCATATGCCGGCTACACCCACTATCAACGAACCATGAGTTAATAGGTCTTCTTGGGCGTACCTGCATTTCAACAATCACTTAGTTAGTTTGGTCAACCCAGGCCCACACGGTCTTGGGTTTTCCGAATCTATCTGCAATAGTAACTTGTTGATATTGAACATTTTGAAAATTTGTTTCATTTAAGAGATTTTGATGCTGAAAACTGTTGTTTCGCCCATTGGCGTGAATTGATTGCTTTCTTCTCAAAGCACTAAACCTTTCCTCTAACTTAGGATCAAGGTTATTTTCAAACTTTTGGTTTCTTACCATCAAGGCTCTTGGTTTAAAACTGTTAACCTGCACATTTCTTGATGAAAAGTTAGAAACAGAATTGTTTCGATTGAAATTTCTCAAAACCGGAGAATGACTTTGATTCATATTTTGAAAACCAAATGATTGATTTCTTTGAAAGTTTGAAAACGGAGTCATTTCTCTTGTTGAGTTTGATCGAAAGAAACAATCCTTTGTGTCATGGTTTCTCCTCTCACAAATTTCACAGAATTTGTTATAAAAACATTCTTCTGAAGAATGGTTTCTTTTGTCACAGAAATTTCAGTACCTGTTAAAGAAACATTCAGCAGTTGCATGATTATATCTATCACAAATTTCACAATGTTTCTTGCTAATCCTAAAGAGCCGATTGTTAACTTTTGATGTTGAACTCATTCGAGATTCATTTTCAGTTTTCTTCGATTTTGGATTAACATTCTTTTGTGGAGATTTTGTTTGTGATTTTGATTGCATGGGACTTTGGTTCGATTTTAAACTGTTCTGTTTGGTTACCTTTTTAGATTCAATTCTCTTATCATTGACAGCGGAAGACTTAGGACCTGAACCTGTTTTCAGACCAGAGTTAGATTTGATTGGAGAATTGATTGGTTTACCATAAGATCCGTTTAAATCAAAAGTTCCTGCAGACACAAACTTGATTTTCTTACCGTTTGACACTTTCTTCTTAACAGTTTTATCATTTTGAGCTTTGGTATTGTCATTCGATTTTATGACACTTTTACCTTTCGATTCTTTTGTTTCAGATTGATTGGTCATTACTTTCGATTTCTGCTTCTTCGTAGTTGAAACTTCAGCCTTCTTCACTTCTTGCTTCTTGATCAACTGATCAGCAACTTGCGCCTTTTGTTCTTTCTTCCACCTGATGTATTCAGGATCATTGTATCCTGAAAACTCAGTTCCGGATACTCAACAAGTTGAATCAGAACAGGCTCAGATTTGTTGCTAGCTTCATCATCAGCTTCAGTTGTCACACCATCTTCTTCTTTCAAACTTTCCATCAGCACTTCAGAACCTTCAGACTCGGATTTACTTCTTTGAATTTCTTTGAATTTTCGTTCATTTTCAGGTGAATGATCAAATTCATTAAAGTTTTCCGGTAAGGTTTGAGTGATTGAATTTGGCATTGGTTCATGAGTGAAACCCAACCCGGTTTTGGTTTTGTTACCTCTTTCACTTATGAGTTGTTTCACCATGTTCTTACAACTTTTCACTTTTGTTAGTTCAACTTGCGTGACAGCATGAGCAACTTTTTCTTGTTCAAAGTTCTTTGTCATTTCTTCAAGTTGTTTTGTTACCAGTTCCAATTCTTTTAAAGTTTTGTTCCATGATTCTTTAAGTGACAAAATCTTCTCATCAGAAATTTTATGATCAATTTTAAGTTGTTCATGAAGTTTTTCATGTTTACTTAATTTATCACCAATTTTAATTGAATGAGTTCGATAATGTTCTACTTGTTGAATGCATTGTTCAGAACATAACCTTTCTTTTACATCAGCAGGTAAAGGAACATAGTTAGGGGGTAAGTCATTACTAACCTTTGGTTGTTCAGTAGAAGATGAAGACTCACTGGATGTAACCATTAGCGCAATCTAAGACTCAGATTCTTCAACAGGATCAGACTTCGCACTCCAGTCATAATCTTCAGAATCTTCACTCACATCTTCAATCATTTTTCCATCCCCTTCTTCAGACCAGTCTTCTTCTATTTCACATACCAGTGCCAAACTTGATGTAAGATCAGATGTAAATTGTTCTGCATAAGCGCTCCAATCATATCCATCTTTTACACTGACCACCAGTGCCTTTGTTTGATCTTCTGGTTTCTTTCCTTCATCCTTTAATTCAGGCATGGGAAGACTTTGGTATGGTTTCTGAAAGAAACGTTGATTTCTGCTTTGGTAGCTTGAAGACTGTTGTGAGCTTTGACCTTGACCTTGATTACTTGAACTAGCCTGGTCATTGAAATTCTGATTCTTAGGAGCTTTGCATTCCCTTGAAAAATGACCATACTGGTTACAATTGAAACATCTGGCCTTTGATTTGTCAAAACCAACAGTTTTGTTTGCATGAGGCTTGTAGCTTCGGTTAACATATGCATGCTTCTGCGTTCTATATGCAACCATCACCATCTGCCAGTTTAAATCCATTTCCTCAACGTCAACAGGATCCATCTCAAATAAGTCTTGAAGTAGAACATCCATTTGACTTAAATGACTTCCTTGGTATGCTTGAAAACTTGCCATAAAGGCTGTAAAGGCAGTTTTGGTCTCGTCATCTTGTAACAAGATGTTCATCACATCTTTTACCTTGGCTTGAACATTCGAACTTTCTGCTTGATTCTTCAGATTCTGACTTTGAACTTGAGCTCTTGGTGGAGATTAAGGTTGAGAATAAGTTGGTGAACTTGGAAAATATGATGAATCAGTATAGAAACTTGCACCAACAAATAAATCACCCTCTTCTTCAAATTTGGTTGCATCTTGTGCAAGAAATGCATTCTCCACAGTATTGGCAGGATTTACCACATACTTATATTGAGCTTGTGAGCTTGATCTATCAGTATTTCTCGATCCTTCGTCAATCTCAACTTCTTCAATCTTTCCAATAAGTAGATCTAAATCCATTGGAAATTTTTCAGTATGCTTTAAAAGAGTAACAGTTTGCTTCCATGACGATGGCAAAGCACATAACAATCGATCATTCAAGTCTTGAAGGTCAGTCTTAACTCCGAGGTTTGACATTTCAGTAGTTAAGTGAACAAACTTGTTCATCATCTGATGCACTGTTTCTCCATTAATATGTTCAAACAACTCCAATTGTCTTTTCAACTTTGATTTCTTCAAACTTCTCAATTGTTCTCCTCCTTCACATATCGACTTTAATGCCTTGAAACATGTATAACCAGTTTGATATGCATCCAATCTCGACAGAACTTGAAGTGGCAGTCCCTTGCACATTAAAGAATAAGCCTTGCTATCATTCTTCACTTTCCTCAAATCTTCTGCTGACAAATTATCCTCTGGATAAGGTTCAGTAGAGTCTTTGGTATAGGTACTTGCACTATCTGGAGCAGTCTGAGTTGGAATATGAGGACCCTTTTCAATTGACTTCCATAGATCATTGTCAATGGAGCATAAGTGATGTCTCAGTCTGATTGTCCAATTCTTGAAATCTGCACAATTAACAAGTCTAGGAACACGGTTATCAGAATCATCATTAGGTGCCATTTTTAATTTTTTAAGAAAAATTTTAAAGAAAATATTTTTGGTTTTTGTTAATTTTTGAAAAGAAATGATTAAAATACTAAAATAAAGACAAGTAATTAAAGACAAGATAAGAAAACAAGGATTAAAACAACTAAAAATGAGTCACACGGCTGAACAGTGAAAATCCTTCTTCACCCGGCTAAACAGTAGCTTTGTTCTTCACCCGGCAGAGAAAAAGTCTTTACACGGCTAAACAGTTACACGGCTCAACAGTTGTAAATCTTGACTTCTTTACCCGGCAGAACAGTTACCCGGCTGAACAATTGCACGGCAACAAGAAACAACTTCACACGGCAGATAACTTGACCCGGCTTGAATCTTGACACGGCAAAAGCTTTACACGGCTGAACAGTTGTCGATCACACGGCAAGGTTGTTTACCCGGCTACACAGTCTTTGATCACCCGGCTGAAATTTCTTAATCACCCGGCGTAACAGTGTATTACCCGGCACAACAGTTGTTGATCCGGCTGAACAGTAACACTTTTTCCTCGTCAAATTCTTTACCCGACAAGCACAAATTCCTTTACACGGCTGCACAGGACCTAATTGTTCTTCAATCTAAGTCCAAAGAAAATTGTCTAAGTCAAATTTTATCACCCGGCAAGTTAATCTTCAACCAAGTTCATACTGTTCATCATCTTCATCACGAGACTTTTTCTGGGTTTGTCAAAAACTTGTCCAATTCGTTCAAAATTCACACACAAGCAGTGAAATGGTCCGATTATCAATCCCTAATCTCAATCAATCCAAAACATGATCAAATTTTGATGAATTTGAGCAAAATTCGATCGAACAGTAACTTTTTCAATCTTCTTAATTCCTCAGATCTGATGATAATCTGATGGAATTTGCACAATCGTTGTGAATTAGGAGTGATTGCGATGATAAATCACAACTAAAAACAGCAACAATTCATTCAGATCATGATATTTAAGCAATATTGATGTGTTTTGCTTAATGAATAGCGAAGAACACAGTACCAACAGCTCTGATACCAATTGATAGGTTCAATTGGATCGTTAATATCGCTCAATGATCAGAATAACATATACACAAACACAGTTTAATCATTAACACAATTCATACTAATAATTCTCTTTGTATATTGATGATCAAAACAGTATTGTAATACAAGTGCAGGAGAAAATAAATCACACACACTAAGTTCTCTCTCTTACGTGAAATTGTGATCTAGCCTCTCTCCTCACACTCTCTCACTACATGCTTTAAAGCAACAATTACAAGTTTAAGGAATATAACAAAATAGACCCTAAACTATACATAAACATATAAACAAAATACAAAGTAAATCTTAATCTAGGAAATAGCCCTAACAGCCCAACACAATAATAAATCAATTACTCATTTAATCAAGTTAAATGAATAAAAATAATTTATAAATAGTATAAATTATATAACCGTCTTTCGTTCATGATTACCAATTAAACGAGTTAACTGGATTTAATGTTCGTTTCCCTTGATGTAACTCTTACGGGTCATAACTCGGTTAGCCACGTTAATTTATCGAGTCCAAACATATTAAATCCAACAGTCTCCCACTTGGTCGGACCATGATAAAATCTCAACGCAAAGAGTCAGCGGCGTTCTAGCTACACATGACTGTCCCTAATAAGTTATGATACCTTGAAGTCATTAACCAAGCAATATGTTAATAGTAACAACTTACTATGACAATACTGTCACACCCCCAAATCCACTAACGGAGTTTTACCGTTAGAGGCATGACAAACCAGGATCCAGTCATTAATTAAACCGATCGACTCTATATGAGTTTTGAAAAACCAAACGTTTACGCATTAAATGCGGTAGTTTAAACGACAATCAGAGTAATTAGTTTTTCAGTTATGCGGAAGCGTAATAAATAGGTAAGTTTAAGCAAACCCAAACCATGCAGAAAGTAAATGCGCAAAAACACGTGCCCGACACAAGACACACAGTTTAAATAGTTTACAAATCCCAAAACAAAGTTTTTAATGCAAGAAATGTTTTAATGGTTTGCGAGGACGTCATGCCATACCCTACGTGCATTGTACCTCAGTGACCTGAAGCAGTGAAAGACTAACAAGTGTCAACAAGACGGTTGGTGAGTTCACATAGTAGTATAAAACAAGTACTTCCATTGCAAGAAGATATATAAATTAAGTATGTCATTGTAGGTAGCTAGTCTACAGCACATGTCCTTAGAGGCGTATGTATCTGACCGAAGCTGACGTATGTACACATTAAGTGCATTTTGCCCGTTCGCACATCCCAGCAGGATGCACAGTAAGTATGTTAGGTCATTCAACACCCGTTCGACATGTCCTTCTGTCGTGCTAGCGCGACTAGCCCGGGTGGGGTTTGTCAAACCCAGTAGTACTACTCAAAATTCCCCTGCTATTTTACAAATACTAACGGTCAACTAGGTATCCATGAGGTCTTTCATGAACAAAATAAAAGTTGCTCTAATCCAGACATGCGACATACAGAATTTGTAAATCCGTAAAAGTATTCGTCCGTGTTCAACCCATAAAAGGGTAAAATAATAAAAGTGCGGTTTAGTGAACTCACCTTAAGTTGCACCGCAAAATAGTTTAAAGCACACAACGTAATGCAAGGACCTAAATGACAGTAAGTCTATTAATGTGTGTTCATATAGGGTCATAGTACCCTATGCATCCAATTGGTCATACAGTTTGTGCGTGATCGGAAAAGTTTGACTTTTGACCGAGTTTGACTTTTGACCGAGTTTGACTTTTGACCGAGTTTGACTTTTTGTCCAAGTTTGACTTTTAGTTGACTTTTGGTCCAAGTTTGACTTTTTGTTGACTTTTGGTCCATGTTTGATTTTTAGTTGACTTTTAGTTTATCCGAGTTGATCGACGACCCGTTGGTGATTTATTAAGTGTGAACACGTTACATTTGATGTATTTGACTATATTACATTCACATACCACATCATACGTCACACATTCAACAAATTGGATTTCAGATTCCACAAAAGTTTCCTTTATATGAAAGTCGGATTTGTAAAGTATACTTGCATATTCCAACATCCTAAGCATGTCAACTATTACACAAATACCGTAGCACGCTACACAAGTCAATAACACATACTAACACTTTGCGGTTCCTACATAAAGCACACTAGCATGCGTGGTCGTTTCTAAGCATAATATAATGTTCACATGCTTTGGTTCAACTAGTATAGTAACAACTTTCATCATGCATCCTAGTCAACTTGCATATACAACTTAGACTTCAAATAACCAATTTCAAGTACTCACTTTCAATTCAACTAGTACCTATAAATGGCATCGCATGATCAAAGCACGTTTACCAAGCATCACATGTCTACAATCATTCACAAGCAACCCTAAATCACGTTTGTACGTCCAAAATCACAAAACATGCATCCTAGTAAATTTTCATGACAAAAAGTTTCTACATTTAGCAAGTATTCCAAACCAAGTCGAATTCGTACGTTCAAATAACCAAAATTCGTCTAACATATCTTACAAACATGCTAGCAAGTCCATAATGATCATTATATGTCCATAACAAGCGATTTCACACGATCTCTAACACAAAAGTTTCTATTTTTAGTAATCTAGCATAACAATCATGCAATTTCACAACAAGTAGCCAATCTTCATCCAATTCATCATCTAAATACAAATTCAATCCTATTTTCTCAATATCAATTATGCAACATCAAGTTTCAATGATTCCATATCAAACCCTAATTCCATAAACACACTTTTTGCACCAATTTCATCATCTAACCATCAAAATAACCATTAACACACAAACACTAAACCATTTCCACAACACAACATCAATTTGGTCAATTTGGATGAACTAGGGTTTCAAAACATACAATTTTCGAATTATATAATAACAATTAATACAACCACTTACTAGTATTGCGTTTATCACTTCAATCAACAACCGAAATCACCCAAAATCGAACCAACAAGCAACAAAAATGATCTTGTGTATGTGTGTGTGTTGCGACGGCAGCCAAGGGGAGAAATAGAAGCCAAAAACTATTTTATTTATGTATTTAGGTTTAGGGTTTTGTTAAGTTTTGTTAATTATTGTTAAATGTTGAGTTGGGTTGGGCCTTGGGCCATCCATGGGTCACATGGATGATCCACGGGCCCCGATTTGTTTCGGTTTTGCAAACCCCATGAAAATCTTTCTCAAACATCATTTTTGTTCCATAAGGGTTACCGAAATCCGCAAACGGTTAAAACCGGTAAAATACGCGGTTACACGAAAGTTCAACAATTAAGCATGCATAACAGATAAAATGTATTATTATTGTATTTGTATTCATTTAAAATCACCAACGCCCGGGTATTAACTCGTGTGGTCGTTTCGTATGTATATTTGCGTAACAGTTTGCACATTTAATTTGTCAAATTAAATGAAAAGTATAATTGCGTGACTAACAGAGTTTAACTAACAAAGTTAACCTGAATTTGTCGGGTGTCACATCATCCCTTTGTTGAAGGAATTTTCGTCCCGAAAATTGGATACGGTCATTAAAATGGGTCTGAAAATGAAAGAATTCAGAGGTTAGAATTTCGAGTTGTCACATCATCCCCTTGTTGAAGGAAATTTCGTCCCGAAATTTTAAATAGTACCTCGGGTGAAAGAGAGATTTATTCAAATAGATGCGGGTACTTCTGTTTCATTTGGTCTTCTCGTTCCCAAGTGAAATCTGGTCCGCGCTTGGAATTCCATTTTACTTTAACGATAGGAATTTTACTGTGTTTTAAAGTTTTGACCTCTCTATCCATGATTTCGATTGGTTCCTCAATAAATTGTAATTTGTCGTCGATTTCTAGCTCCTCCAAGGGTACAATGAGTGTTTCATCGGATAGACACTTTTTGAGATTTGAGACATGGAAAACGTTATGCTCGTTTTTTAGAGACTCGGGTAAGTTCAATTCGTACGCTACTGGCCCGATTCGTTTTTGTGAGAACCCACAAATTTAGGTTAACGTCGTTAACCCGCTCTAGTTAGTTTTTGCCAAATTGCCTTAACTCAATGATAACTGGATCTCGTTAGTTAAAATATACATATACAAGTTTAGGGTCAAATGTGAAATTAATAGAAGTTAAATGTTATCTCTAAAACTAACTAAACAACTTAACAAACTTGGAGGGAGCATTATGAAAAATTAAAATTTATAAAACCCAACCCCCCAACCAAACCGTGATCATCTCGTCTTCTACACCTTGATACACACATACACACACATTAAACCCTAAACAGCCGCACGAGAGCAACACCCTCATCATCATCTTCTTCATTTCTCCAGTTCATCTTCGTTCACCATCATCTTCGTTCCTCCAGAAACACAGCCGCAGCAACCCCTGTTCCGATCATCTTGTTCGTTTTCCGCCGGTAGCAACCCGCAACATCATATCATTCGAGCCCGTCTCATCACGAACGCGTGCAACAACAGCAGCCCTCACTGTCTCCCTTTCCCGTCGCCATTGACGAGCCCGGAGCAGCAGCCGACAACTCCTTGGTTTTTCGATCATCTCTGTTGTTAATCTCCGGTGAGTTTTCGCGACCCGTAATGGTTACGTAAACCGATCTGCTGAAGGTGTCTTGTATTTGTCGGTGTATGTGTGTGTATATATATATATATATCGGTTGTATACATGCGTGAATCAATGTATTTAATTTGTGTATGCATAGGAATGGTAATAATGGCTGATTTTGAATTAATGTGTACATGTGCGATGATGAGCAAGATTGTGTAGCTCCATGCGATAGTGTTAGTATATGTATATATACACACAGTAACAGTAGCTAGCATGCTTATAATGATCATAAAATGGGCAGCAAATGTATGTAAACTAATTGTGTATATATATAAAGTTGCAGTGATTAAATCAATAGGTGTATGTATCAGCAAGAATATATGGTTCTCGTAATTAGCCGGCATGGATTTGGAATACTGTAAAAGAGTAGTACAAAGATAACAGTGAAAATGGTGTCACGTGTATGGGTGTATATACCAAACGAATGTTTGTATAAAATCAGTATGCATATTTAAATAGTGTGTAGAAGAGATGGATTATAGGCGCTGGTACAGGCAGTATATGTGTGGGGTGGGTGTATGCTAAAGTATAACAGCAATATGCGTTTGTATGTGGGAAATGTAGCCGGCCTATATGAATGTATATATATGTAATGATATTTGTAAGCGCACATATGTACCAGTATTTCTTGAGGACTCACACGTGTAAAGTATGATCAACAATGCCATGTGTACAAATGTATGTAAATTATGAAATTTAGTAGCTACTAGTAGGATATATATATATATATATATATATATATATATATATATATATATATATATATATATATATATACATGCATATGCATTCGTAGTATGCGGGGTATGTGTAATGAAAGTATATATCGTGTTGTATGGAGGGTATAATTGTTTAGATATGTAAAGATAGTTCGTTTTGTGAATACATGCATTAAATACGAGCATGAAAAACAATGTGAGTCATGCAATGATGATGTGAGTCGAGTCGGACACCAGTGAGATGATGCATGAATTATGTTGCCTAAATAGGTGTATATGTGTGTAAGTATGATTATATAAAATATAAGTAGCTAACAGTTAGTATCTAATTACTAAGCAGGTCGTTGAATGTATATATATGTAATGATATTTGCCCGCTTTTAAACCTTCTTTTCGGGGAGAAAACATACAAACGATTTTACAACGCCTTCGGGCAACTATTTTACAGCGCCTTCGGGCGGGCTGCATTTTTATACCATCGGGTAGGGCCTTCGGACAAGATTCTATACAGCCTTGGGCTGCGTTTTATGCCTTCGGGCAGGGTCTTCGGGCAACTGTTTTGATAAATTAATTTCTATTGTCTAATGGCTTATTTTAGTTGAGCATAAATGTTCCAACAAAAGTCCTTTCCTTTAGTTGAGATTATTAATATAAAGTGGGCATAACGGGGAAATTTGAGTAGTACTACCGGGTTCAGCAGACCCCATCACGCTGGTAGGGTTCCAGGTGGTGCAGATTGTCCTTGGAACTTTTGGTCATCTAGTTTGATGGCAGTAAGGCACAACACAACGTTCAGTTTAATCTCAACGTGCTCATGTAGTAAGCGAGGTGGTCTTGCAAACCAGCAATAGCAAATGAACTTTATCAGTTAAACTGTTTTGATATTTAAATACTTTTGTTAAATATCTCATTGAGCTCACCAACCATGTGTTGACTGTTTTCAGTATGTTTTCTCAGGTGGCTAGGAGCTATGCACGTAGGACATTGCATGCATGAGTCACTTTAATATTTTTACCAACTTTTATTTACATTATTGGTTTTTGAAAACTTCTATTGGGTTGTGTGCTAGACTTTTGAGCACGGAGGTTTTTATTTAATTGTGCTTGACTATTAAGCACAGGGATTTTTAGTTGTTTGTGCTAGACTTTTGAGCACAAGTGGTTTGGACGTTTGGATTAAATTGAAAGCTTCCGCTAAACTTTGAAAACTTACATTTTATACCATGAGTTTTGGGTTAACGATAAAGTTAGACTTTTGTTAAATCATTGAGTCAGTGTTAACTGTAACTAATGGCTTGAGATCCTGGTATGTCACACGACTAACGGATACCCCGTTTGTGGAAAATTGAGGGTGTGACAGTTTTGTAATTTCAAATGGCCCGACATAACGAGGATTTAGTTTCCCCCGCTTTCCAAAGAGGACCACACCCTTCCAGGGCGAGACTTTAAGTAACACTTTATCACCGACATTAAATTCCACTGCTTGTCTGTGCAAATCTAAATAACTTTTCTGCCTATCACGAGCAGCTGCCATGCGATTACGGATCTGCACAATTTTCTCAGTGGTTTCGCGCACGAGATCAGGCCCAAATAATTGGCTATCACCAACTTCGGCCCAACAGATTGGAGATTGACATTTTCGCCCATACATGGCTTCGAATGGTGCTGCCTTGATGCTAGTGTGACAACTGTTATTATACGAGAACTCCACCAAAGGTAAGTGATTCTCCCAACTGCCACCAAAATCTATCACACAAGCCCTTAGCATGTCCTCGAGAGTTTGAATTGTTCGTTCGCTTTGACCGTCCGTTTGAGGATGGTAAGCTGTACTCAGATCGAGACGCGTACCGAAAGCTTTTTGCAACGACCCCCAAAATTTAGATGTGAACCGGGCCCCACGGTCAGAGATAATAGACACCGGCACCCCGTGCCTAGAAACAATTTCTTTGATATTAATTCGAGCAAGTTTTTCTATTTTATCAGTTTCCTTGAAAGGAATGAAATGAGCAGATTTCGTTAAGCGGTCCACAATTACCGAGATGGCATCACAACCGAAAGGTGTTCGAGGCAATTTGGTTACAAAGTCCATGGCGATTTGTTCCCATTTCCAAACAGGAATTTCGGGTTGTTGAAGCATACCCTTAGGTTTCTGGTACTCCACCTTAACCTTGGAGCATGTAAGACACTTGTTCACGTATGTGGCAATGTCGGCCTTCATGTTTGGCCACCAGTACAATTGTTTGAGATCATGGTACATCTTGTCAGAACCAGGATGTACGGAGTAACGGGATTTATGGGCTTCATCCATGACGAGTTCCATTAGGTCGCCAAAAACTGGAATCCACATCCGATTTTCCACACACCGAATGCCATCGGGCTTCGTTTCAAATCGTTTTTCCATCCCTCGAAGAGATTCAGATTTCAGATATTCCTCCTTGAGTGCCTCAAGTTGGGCATCACGGATTTGATCAGGTAAACAAGTATGAATAGTGAGCTGAATAGCCTAGACACGTCGGGGTTTCAAAGTTTCTTTACGACTGAGGGCATCAGCTACCACGTTAGCCTTGCCCGGGTGATACTTTATGGCACAGTCGTAATCATTCAAAAGTTCAACCCATCGGTGTTGTTGCATGTTCAACTCCTTCTGGTCAAAGATGTGCTGCAAACTTTTATGATCGGTGAATATGGTACACTTGGTACCATACAGATAATGCCTCCAAATTTTCAGAGCAAAGATCACAGCTCCCAACTCAAGATCGTGAGTTGAATAGTTTTTCTCGTGGATTTTCAATTGGCGCGAGGCATACGCGATGACCTTTCCACGTTGCATTAGAACGCAACCAAGGCCTTGAACCGAGGCATCACAGTACACTACAAAGTCTTCTGTCCCCTTGGGTAGGGACAAAATAGGTGCACTGCAGAGCTTTTGCTTAAGTAACTGAAACGCAGCTTCCTGCTGACCACCCCCACTGATACACCGTACCCTTGTGGGTTAGTGCAGTCAGTGGTTGTGCTAGTTTTGAGAACCCTTCGATGAAACGGCGATAATAACCCGCGAGACCAAGAAATTGCCGAATTTCCGTCGGCGTTTTAGGAGTTGCCCAATTTTTAATAGACTCGATTTTTGAAGGATCGACATGGATACCACTTTCATTGACTACGTGACCAAGGAATTGGACTTCTCGAATCCAGAAATCACATTTAGAGAATTTTGCATACAGTTGTTCCTTTTTCAGGAGTTCAAGAATCAATCGCAAGTGTTCCGCGTGGTCCTCCTTGCTTTTCGAGTATATTAAAATTATCATCAATAAAAAGGATTACAAACTGATCAAGGTAGGGTTTACAGACACGATTCATAAGATCCATAAAGACCTCTGGTGCATTGGTTAAACCAAATGGCATGACGACGAATTTGTAGTGACCATAACGAGTTCGGAAAGCTGTTTTTGTGATGTCCTCCTCGCGGACTCTCAACTGGTGATAGCCCGATTGGAGATCAATTTTGGAATAAAAACTCGACCCTTGCAACTGATCAAAAAGGTCGTCAATACGGGGTAAAGGATATCAATTTTTGACGGTCACCTTATTCAGTTCCCGATAATCGATGCACATGCGGAAAGTCTCGTCTTTATTTTTGACAAAAAGAACAGGAGCTCCCCACGGAGATGAACTGGGTCTAATGAAACCCTTCTCAAGAAGCTCTTGGAGCTGCTTAGATAGTTCTTGCAACTCAGCCGGAGCGAGACGGTACGGAGCTCTGGCTATCTGTGCTGCTCCCGGAGTTAATTCGATTTGGAATTCAACTTGACGTTGAGGGGGTAAACCGGGTAAATCTTCGGGGACGTTCGGATAGTCACAAACAACAGGTATTTCGTACAACCTTTTCGCTTCAGACAAAGTTTCGGTAACATGAGCCAGGAAAGCAATATGACCCTTACGTAGACACTTTTGAGCTTTCATGAGAGAAATGATGCCAACCAAAACACCACTCTTCTCACCTTGAACGGACAGGGTCTCTCCACTAGGAAGAGGGGACGATTTTCTCGCTACATATGATCTCTGCTTGGTTCTTGGATAACCAATCCATGCCGATGACAGCATCGAAACTACCAAGTGAAATTGGCATAAGATCAATATCTAGCAAGTGACCAGACAGTCCTAGTTTACAACGTTGCAAAACATGAGTGACATCGATTTTCTTACCATTTGCAATTTCAACAGTATAATTTTTATCAACTTGGGACGGTTCGACCCCTAAGAGTTTACTAAAATTAAGGGAGACAAAGCTTTTATCAGCCCTCGAGTCAAAAAGAATATTAGCAAAGCAGTTATTGATAGGAAATTTGCCAGAAACAACATTAGAGTCATTGATTGCCTGACCTTTTCCGAGTGTGAAAGCATGACCCTTAGCACCAGCACCACTACCCTCAGCCTTGTCCTTGCCCTTGTCCCCACGATTACTACCATTTTTCAACTTCGGACACTCGGTCCGATAATGCCCCTTTTGTCCACATTCAAAACAGGTAATCCCATCGTTATTGTTCCTGGGTGGCCCCCGAGCCACTAAATCCCCTCTACAATTTCTCGCCTCATGACCAAGTTTCCCACAGCGCAAACACACGATCCTATTACAAACCCCATTATGATGTCTATTACACTTGTTGCACTTTGGTAAATCCCCCTGATATCCACCCTTACTCGGACTTGCGTTTGACGGAGAGGGTTGATAATTCCTCGACTTGTCAAATTTCTTATTTTGCTGATACGGTGTGTAATTGGAGCTTGTTCCTGACTTGTTGTTATTGTCATTCCACTTTCTCTTCCCATCCGACCCCGACGACGTTGACCCTTTCTTTTTGGGTAACGTCCCCTGTTCTATAGCATGTTCTACCAATCGATGTGTGAGTCGGATCGCATCTTGAATGGTTTCAGACCTTGATGAGGTAACCAAGCCCTGAATTTGCTGTGGCAAACCCGAGATGTATAGTTCTATTCTCTTGTAATCCTAGTCCACCATATTTGGACACAACGTAGCAAGTTCGTGGGACCTGATGGTATAGGCCTCCACTTCGGTCCCCTCAATCTTCAAGTGATAAAATTTTGTCTCAAGTTTTTGTATTTCATCCCGGGGACAGTAGTCCCGCTTAATCAGCTGCTTAAATTGTTCCCGTGTTAAGGCATTAGCTGCCTCCAACCCCATGTGTTGCGTTTCCCCGTTCCACCAAGTTAAAGCCGGCCCACTAAGGGTCCTGGTAGTAAAGTTCACATTATTTTCGGGAGCACAACCACTCCTAGCAAAAACTGCCTCTACCTTTTCAATCCACCTAATCAATCCCACCGCCCCTTCAGTCCCATTGAAGTGATGCGGCTTGCAATCCAAAAACGTTTTGAAGGTACAAACTGGTGGTGCTGGTACAAAAGAGTTTTGAAACCCAAATACAAATTATAGGTTAAAATGGATACAATGATGTAAAATAAACAAGAGAAAGGAAAAGGTAAGAAAAGAAAATTTTCAAGGTTTCTGGATTTACCAGGTGCTGGTTGGGCCTGAGCTTGGGCCTAGGCTTGAGCCTGAGCCTGGTTGGCCATTGCCGCAGCCACATGTTGTTGGATATAAGCGGCCAGTTCGGCAGGTGTCATGTTAACGTTCCCAACCATCTTCATATTCACAACATACAACAATGAATAAGTACCCAACAAGTTACTTTCATCCATGTATAAGTAAACAGGAAAATTAACACAACCAAACATCCAAATTCAAATAACAACACTTGATAAATAAATTGCAATTTCTCACAAAATACTATTCAAACATCAATATCCAAAATTTTCAGTTTTTGTGGGAAACAACCCTTCCCACTAAGTCATGAGATAATAAAAGTAATCAAGACAAAAGCAGATTGATAGATATAAAATCTAAGATGAGATCACGGTGCCTGCATCATCGTCACTATCAGTACCGGGGTCCTCCATTGGTTCCTCTTCCGGGTCCTCCTCTGGTTCCGCCGCCTGCGCAATCTGAGCGTCCAGATGCGCTACGATGTTCAGAAGAGCGTGCCGGTCCTTCGCACCTCTTGCCTCCAGAGTTTCTACCCTCTCAACCAACTGCTGCTGGGCTTGTCGGGATTGCTGCAGCTCCTCCCTCAACATCTCCTCTTCACGACGAGAAGAACACAGAGTTGCCGCGAGAGCGGCTATTGCCCTTTCGTTAGAGCAATCGAGAGTGGGAAGTTCAGAAGAAGGATCATAATTCGGATACAGTCTACGAGGGGGCGTTTGAGGTACGCTCTCCTCCTGTCTTAGGCTTTTCATATAAGCCAGATAATAGTTCCAGTCATAAGAGGTAGGAAGAATGGCAAACGGTTGATCCCAATTGACCCCTTCAGTTGGGATACGAGGCCATTCACGATCCGGGGACGGGAGTGAGTCAGGCAAAGATCGCTTACGCGAAGAACTAGCAGGTGTTTTAGACGATGAGGCCATTCCTGAAATCAAATATATGTTCAAGTAACTACCAAGTAAAGCAGTCATGAGTAATTTACTCGGTGCAACTAATGTAGTGTACAGTTATAGTCTAGAATGCAATGCGATGCAACCTAGTTCGCTATACCCAATGGCTCTGATACCAATCTGTCACACCCCCAAATCCACTAACGAAGTTTTACCGTTAGAGACGTGACAAACCAGGATCCAGTCATTAATTACACCGATCGAATCTATATGAGTTTTGAAACACCAAACATTTACCCATTAAATGCGGTAGTTTAAACGACAATCAGAGTAATTAGTTTTTCAGTTATGCGGAAGCGTAATAAATAGGTAAGTTTAAGCAAATCCAAACCATGCAGAAAGTAAATGCGCAAAAACACGCGCCCGACACAAGACACGCAGTTTAAATAGTTTACAAATCCCAAAACAAAGTTTTTAATGCAAGAAATGATTTAATGGTTTGTGAGGACGCCATGCCATGCCCTACGTGCATTGTACCTCAGTGACCTAAAACAGTGAAAGACTAACAAGTGTCAACACGACGGTTGGTGAGTTCACATAGTAGTATAAAACAAGTAGTTCAATTGCAAGCAGATATATAAATTAAGTATGTCATTGTAGGTAGCTAGTCTACAGCACATGTCCTTAGAGGCGTATGTATCTGAACGAAGCTGACGTATGTACACATTAAGGGCATTTTGCCCGTTCGCACATCCCAGCAGGATGCACTGTTGTCATTCAACACCCGTTTGACAGGTCCTTCTGTCATGCTAGCGCGACTAGCCCGGGTGGGGTTTGTCAAACCCAGTAGTACTACTCAAAATTCCCCCGCTACTTCACAAATACTAACGGTCAACTAGGTATCCATGAGGTCTTTCATGAACAAAATAAAAGTTGCTCTAATCCAGACATGCGACATACAGAATTTGTAAATCCGTAAAAGTATTCGTCCGTGTTCAGCCCATAAAAGGGTAAAATAGTAAAAGTGCGGTTTAGTGAACTCACCTTAAGTTGCACAGCAAAATAGTTTAAAGCACACAACGTAATGCAGCGACCTAAATAACAGTAAGTCTATTAATGTGTCTTCATATAGGGTCATAGTACCCTATGCATCCAATTAGTCATACAGTTTGTGCGTGATCGGAAAAGTTTGACTTTTGACCGAGTTTGACTTTTTGTCCAAGTTTGACCAAGTTTGACTTTTAGTTGACTTTTTGTCTAAGTTTGACTTTTTGTTGACTTTTGGTCCAAGTTTGACTTTTAGTTGACTTTTAGTCCAAGTTTGACTTTTAGTTGACCCTAGTTGACCCGAGTTGACCCACGACCCGTTGGTGATTTATTAAGTGTGAACACGTTACATTTGATGTACTTGACTATATTACATTCACATACCACATCATACGTCACACATTCAACAAATTGGATTTCAGATTCCACAAAAGTTTCCTTTATAGGAAAGTCGGATTTGTAAAGTATACTTGCATATTCCAACATCCTAAGCATGTCAACTATTACACAATACCGTAGCACGCTACACAAGTCAATAACACATACTAACACTTTGAGGTTCCTACATAAAGCACACTAGCATGCGTGGTCGTTTCTAAGCATAATATAATGTTCACATGCTTTGGTTCAACTAGTATTACAACTTTCATCATGCATCCTAGTCAATTTGCATATACGACTTCAAATAACCAATTTCAAGTACTCACTTTCAATTCAACTAGTACCTATAAATGTCATCGCATGATCAAAGCACGTTTACCAAGCATCACATGTCTACAATCATTCACAAGCAACCCCAAATCATGTTTGTACGTCCAAAATCACAAAACATGTATCCTAGTAAATTTTCATGACAAAAAGTTTCTACATTTAGCAAGTATTCCAAACCAAATCGAATTCGTACGTTCAAATAACCAAAATTCGTCTAACATATCTTACAAACATGCTAGAAAGTCCATAATGATCATTATATGTCCATAACATGCGATTTCACATGATCTCTAACACAAAAGTTACTATTTTTAGTAATCTAGCATAACAATCATGCAATTTCACAAACAAGTTGCCAATCTTCATCCAATTCATCATCTAAATACAAATTCAATCCTATTTTCTCAATATCAATCATGCAACATCAAGTTTCAATGATTCCATATCAAACCCTAATTCCATAAACACACTTTTTGCACCAATTTCATCATCTAACCATCAAAATAAGCATTTACACACAAACACTAAACCATTTCCACAACACAACATCAATTTGGCCAATTTGGATGAACTAGGGTTTCAAAACATACAATTTTCGAATTATATAATATCAATTAACACAACCACTTACTAGTATTGCGTTTATCACTTCAATCAACAACCGAAAACACCCAAAATCGAACCAACAAGCAACAAAAATGATCTTGTGTATGTGTGTGTGTGTTGCGACGGCAGCCAAGGGCAGAAAAAGAAGCCAAAAATGATTTTTTTATGTATTTAGGTTTAGGGTTTTGTTAAGTTTTGTTAATTATTGTTAAATGTTGAGTTGGGTTGGGCCTTGGGCCATCCATGGGTCACATGGATGATCCACGGGCCCCGATTTGTTTGGGTTTTGCAAACCCCATGAAAATCTTTCTCAAAAATTCATTTTTGTTCCATAAGGGTTACCGAAATCCGCAAACGGTTAAAACCGGTAAAATACGCGGTTACACGAAAGTTCAACAATTAAGGATGCATAACAGTTAAAATGTATTATTATTGTATTTGTATTCATTTAAAATCACCAACGCCCGGGTATTAACTCGTGTGGTCGTTTGGTATGTATATTTGAGTAACAGTTTGCACATTTAATTTGTCAAATTAAATGAAAAGTATAATTGCGTTAACGTCACTAACAGAGTTTAACTAACGAAGTTAACCTGAATTTGTCGGGTGTCACAAATACAATGGACTTATGGTAATCGTCGTCATTTATCCTTTCTGTAAAAGACATCAATAGAAACAATGAGACATGGATTAAGTTCATTCTCATATTGAGTTCAATCATTATAGTTCTTGATCAAGATTCAAAATGGCTCATTCAAACACACAGTCTGTTTGGGTAAGGCCTTACACTTCTCCAGTTTGATTCAACGAGGGCGCCAAGATGTCTATCTATTACATAGAATGTAAGAGTACAGAATCCCTTATTGACTACATACAGCTCCCACTGAACTTCAGAATTATTCCTAATTAAAGACTTTATGACTGGCAGTTACACGACAGCGGTTGACATTAATTAAAGAATATTTCTTTAGTAAATAGGAGTTCCAGTATATATCTCAGGTCAGAGGATACTAAATGAGTATACCAATATATCAAAAACATCTTATGACTACAATCCATGAAGATGATTTAAAACGAGTTACTTCCAACGTCATTCACAATGAGGTCTGTGAATTTGGATGTTAACTACTTGAGCCAAAATTCAGAATAGTTTTAATTCAGAATCATTCCCATGAGTCTAATCGACTACGGATAATTTAGAATACAATATTCATGGATTAAACGTATTAAAATCGAACACAGTTATAAACTTCAGAATTCAAATAAATAAATTCAAACGAATTCAGAAACTGTTAATTGTTCGTATATCCAAATGCTAAATCAAAACTCAAAGTTAGCTACTCTAAGCCCGATGGCATTCCTATGCTCATCATGTTTGTCCTGTGTCATGGGCTTAGTAAACGGGTCTGCTAAGTTTTGATCTGTGTTTATTTTGCTTATCATTATGTCTCCACGTTCCACAATTTCCCGTATCAAGTGGAACTTCCTA
This sequence comes from Tagetes erecta, assembly GCA_030867185.1. Taxonomy (NCBI): domain Eukaryota; kingdom Viridiplantae; phylum Streptophyta; class Magnoliopsida; order Asterales; family Asteraceae; genus Tagetes; species Tagetes erecta. The sequence goes on from CM061497.1 coordinate 13,476,602, forward strand.
TAATCCTATGAATGTGCCTTGCCTTTTGATGAGATCTGGGCTCTTTGGCTTGGGCAATAGCACCAGTATTATCACAAAATATCTCGATTGGTTTTCGTATACTTAGAACCACATCGAGATCGGTTATGAATTTCTTCATCCAAAATGGCTTCCTTAGCAGCATCTGAGGCAGCAATATATTCAGATTCGGTGGTTGAATCCGCCACTACACTCTGCTTGGAGCTTTTCCATGAAACAGCTCCTCCATTTAGAGTGAAAACGAACCCTGATTGAGAGCGAGAATCATCTCGGTCAGTTTGAAAACTAGCATCAGTGTAACATCTTACAGTGAGCTCCTCTTTCACTCCTCCAAAGATTAAGGACTTATCTTTAGTTCTTCTCAAGTACTTAAGAATGTTCTTGACAGCAGTCCAATGGGCCATGCCAGGACTTTGCTTGTACGACTAGTCATGCTTAAGGCACACGAGACGTCAGGTCTTGTACATAACATTGCATACATGATAGAACCAATCGCCGAAGCATATGGAACTGCTTCCATTCGCTTAATTTCAATGTCCGTAGAAGGAGATTGCGATTTGTTCAACACAGTTCCTTTAGTCATAGGAACACCTCCTTTCTTGGAGTTTTCCATCTTAAAGAGTGTCATCATTTTGTCAATGTATGTGCTTTGATTTAGCCATAAAAGCCGCTTAGATCTATTTCTGTAGATCCTGATTCCTAGAATGTAAGCTGCTTCTCCAAGATCTTTCATTGCAAAGCAAGATCCCAACCATTGTTTAACTTCATTAAGCATAGGGATGTTGTTTCCAATGATCAGTATATCATCTACATACAAGATGAGGAATGATATAGAGCTCCCATTAGCTTTTCTGTAAACACAAGGCTCATCTTCATTTTTGACAAAACCAAACTCTTTGATTTTTTGGTCAAAACGAAGATTCCAGCTACGAGATGCCTGTTTAAGTCCATAAATGGACTTATTCAGTTTGCACACCCTTTTAGGATATTTTGGATCGACAAAACCTTCAGTGTAACATCCTGTTTTACGAATGTAAATTATGTATTTGAAATATACGTTACAAATATTATTATACGAGTAATTTAATAAATTGCCAAAAAAAAAATAATAATTGAAATAATGTGTAAATGAGTGCTAAGTGATACTTAACAATGTTAAATAATACACATACTAAATAAATAAATTAATCATGTGTGCATGCGTATAAGGATCAATTTGTTATTACGAGAAGGTTTAGGATTAATGTGTAAGTTGTATAGAAGTAATAAAAATTAAAACTCTAATACGAAGATATCTATCTTGTGTGCTTCTATAATGTTCACAATGAAACAAGTTTTAAAAGAATAAATGTAAGATGAAGATGTCTCATCTAGGTAAGTGCCACGTTTTATATATACTAACGAATTATTGCCACATTATTTATATTCTAGAATAGCAATTATGAATAGTTAGATATGGATGAGCAAATGGCGGCTAAGAAACAAATATATATATATATATATATATATATATATAATCATTTACATAATAATATATAAAGGAGATGGTAGTAGATTTGAAAAGAAAATAAACTAACTTACACATATACGAAATTAACGTACGTTGTTTAGTGAGGAGTATGTTTGTGAGTCGCTACTAGTAAGCGAAGGGTGAGATCGACAAGCACTCATTACATCAAGTTTCACATAATATTATCATTAGTTATAAGAAGTAAGTACACTAACCCAAAACTAAATCATTTTACATGTTTATTGACATGTTATATTATTTTGTGAAGATGAGACATGTTTGATTTCATGTTATGCGATGTTTTATGGTATGACGGGTTTAATTATATGATTTGATATATCTATAAAAAGAGAAGCAAATATATGTAAGTATTTCGGGTGTTGAAATCCCAAGGGGTTCGGTTGTTGAACTCCACATATATAAAAAGAGGAGCAAATATATGTAAGGATTTCGGGTGTTGAAATCCCAATGGGTTCGGGTGTTGAACTCCACATATATAAACAAAGGATCAAATATATGTAAGGATTTCGGGTGTTGAAATCCCAAGGGGTTCGGGTGTTGAACTCCAAATATATAAAAAGATGAGTTAATATATGTAAGGATTTCGGGTGTTGAAATCCCAAGGGGTTCGGGTGTTGAACTCCACATATATGTATATAAAAAAAGTGTACTTACTTAGCGAAAGCTAATAAAAATATATTTAAATGTTTTCAGGAAAAGCGCCTTTAGATGATTAAAGCTTCATGGACGTGGTTGGACGGATGAAGAACCCTACTCTTCTGTTTAATACTTTGTAAAATAAAGTCGTTGTAAAAAAATCTAGTTTTTGTTGTAATAAATATATAATGTAATGATATGTCACTACGAGTGGCAAGTTTTGGATGTAAACTGGGACGCACTCTGACAATATATTTTTGTAAGTATTAAAAAAAATTTGGGTCGTTTCAAGTTGGTATCAGAGCACGGTTCGAGGGATTTAAGTGTTTAGTATTTAGAATGAACACTTAAACTCGAATCATTAAGTGCTGCTGATTAACAAATGAGAGGGTTCAGTCCATAAGCAGTCCAGGAAGCTCAAAGGTGGAGTTTTGTATCGGTGAAGAAATGGAAAACATATGTGAAAATATGTGAAAACTGAAATTTGGATGTTTTTGGCACAATATAATAGTTGGGAAATTATAATGAAAATAATGCCTGGCCAGTATGAAAATTAATGTATTATTCAATTATGAAGTCCCAATGATTGTATTGTATCGAAAACAACAAAGAGTAAGTGAGGAGAGTAAATATGCATAAATTGATGTGTGTGTATTTGTAGTACATCTTGAATGCATATATGGTACTTGATGGTCTTATATAAATTGTCATGGTTAACAATACGATAAGTTGTGTAAAGGCCTTAGAATAGTACCTTAGAAATATGAAAACGATTAATGAAAATAAGAAGTAATAAACAAAATTATATATTTGTCTCAGTAAAGAGACATGGCGAACAGAGGGGAGAATATTGTAAATGAAGAAAGTCATAATAATACTGGTTATGAAAGATCAGTGACTTCACCTGGTCATGATAATGATGCAAAGCCTGTACCAGAAGAAATCCGCAGGCAAATAGCCGTTGAAGTTGGAAAGGCGTTTGAAGCCAATATTCCATATCTACTTGCTGAAATGCAAAGTTCTATAGGAATTATGTTAGAAGAGAAACTGAAAAAGAATGTACCATTAGTAGAAAAACCTCTGGAGATTGTACAAGCAACTCCAAAAGCTGATATTGGAATACGTCGATGCACGTATACAGACTTCATGGCTTGGAAACCGTTACTGTTTAATGGAGAAATAGATCCTCTGAAGAGCCAAAGGTGGATATGGTTAAAAAGGAGAAAGGGAGAGAACAGCCATGGAGACTATTTTTGATACTTAACACTGCGATCCATCTGATGAAGTGATGTTCGCAACAAACCAGCTTTATGCAAGAGCTAAAGATTGGTGGGACATGGTTAAAAAGGAGAAAGGGAGAGAACAAATAAGGAATATGTTGTGGGAAGATTTAAAACCAATCTTTCTGAAACATTTTAGTCCACGAGTTGCAGTTGATCGTATTACTGAGGAACTCGTCCATATGCATCAAGGAAGTGAAACGGTGGACGAAATCTTTGGAATATTTTATGATAAAGCAAAGTTTTGTCCTTCTCTTTTTGCTACGGAAGAGATGTGGATGACTCGTTTCCATCTAATTCTTAAGAAAGAAATTAGAGAATTTATTTCTCCTTCAAAATGTGGAAGCCTTGAAGAACTCCTTGATTGGGCTCGGGAGCGAGAGATGGAGTTAAAACGACAAGTTGAAAGAGATGGGAAGCGAAAAGCAGAGGTTGTAACTCTGGCAACACCTGCAAAGAAGGCAAAAACTTTTACTCATGTAAAAGGACCAGGTTTAAAGAACGAACCTGGAAGTTGTCGTTTTTGTGGAAAAATACATTTAGGTGAATGTCGTTATAAGAATCCAACTTGTTATAAGTGTGGGAAATATGGACATTTAGCCCCAGAATGTGCTAGTCGTGTGAACCTGTGTTATAACTGTTATAAGCCGGGTCACATGAGGAATGATTGTCCAGAGCTAAAAGTAAGGGATGGCCAGGTTGCTGAAGGATCCAGAATAGCAGAAAATGCTAAGAGGTTGGAAGTTCCAAAAACACGAGGCAGGGCTTTTCAAATTACCGCCAAAGAAGCAAAGATCGTACCTGATGTCGTTGTAGGTACCTTTCTAGTCAATTCCCTCCCTACATATGTTTTGTTTGATTCTGGAGCAAGTAGATCTTTCGTGTCGTTAAAATTTGCTTGCCATAAATCCTTTGTTAGGAGTAAATTAGTAAATGCCCTAGAAGTTGAGATTGCTAGTGATAAGAGTTTCTTCGTATCCGAAGTATGTAAAAATTGTAAAATAATTATTCAAGAAGAAGAATATCCTATCGACCTAATTCCTATTACGTTATGGGAATTCGACATGGTCATTGGGATGGATTGGTTGTCCCTTCATCATGCATCGATAGTGTGTAATAAGAAGATAGTTCAATTTTTGTCACCTACTGGAAAACAAACTTTTGTTTATGGAGAAAGGAAGAACAACATTATCATTTGTACGATGGCAAAGGCTAAGAAGTATTTGAAACACGGCTATCAAGCGTTTCTAGCCTATGTTATGGATAAAGAAACGAAAAAGTTAGAACTTGATCAAGTCCCTGTAGTTAATGAATTCCCTGACGTTTTCCCCGAGGAGTTACCTGGTGTTCCACCGGAAAGGCAAGTTGAGTTCAAGATTGATCTAGTTCCCGGAGCTAACCCTGTGGCTAAATCACAATATCGACTAGCACCAAATGAGATGAAGGAATTGATGTCTCAACTACAAGATCTCCTAGAAAAAGGCTTTATTTGCCCAAGTGTTTCACCTTGGGGATCGCCGATTTTATTTGTTAAAAAGAAAGACGGTAGCATGCGGATGTGCATTGATTACCGTGAATTAAACAAACTGACCATCAAAAATAGGTATCCGTTGCCTAGAATTGATGATCTTTTTGATCAATTACAAGGTGCTAGCTGGTTTTCTAAAATTGATCTGAGATCAGGATATCATCAAGTAAAGGTACGAGAAGAAGACGTACCTAAGACGGCTTTTCGTACTCGTTATGGGCATTACTAATTTGTTGTGATGCCATTTGTTTTAACGAATGCCCCAGCGGTTTTTATGGATCTTATGAATAGAGTATGTAAGCCTATGCTTGATCGTTTTGTCATCGTTTTCATTGATGATATTCTTATTTATTCCCGAACAGAAGAAGATCATGTTCAACATCTTCGTGAGGTTCTAACCGTGTTAAGAAAGGAAAAGTTATATGTAAAATTTTCAAAATGTGCATTCTGGCTTCGAGAAGTTCAATTCTTGAGTCACGTAGTGAATGCAAAAGGTATTTTAGTGGACCCTGCTAAAATAGAGACTATTATGCAATGGTCACCTCCGAAGACCCCAACTGAAGTTAGAAGTTTTCTGGGTTTAGCTGGTTATTATCGGTGTTTCATTAAGGATTTCTCAAAAATAGCTACTCCGTTGACAAAGTTAACTCGAAAGAATATCAATTTTCAATGGAACCCAGAACAAGAAGAAGCATTCCAACTCTTGAAAGAAATGTTGACTAAGGCTCATGTCCTAACATTACCAGAAGGAACAGAAGATTTTATAGTTTGTTCTGATGCCTCGCATGTTGGTTTGGGTTGTGTTCTCATGCAAAGAGGGAAAGTAATAGCATATGCTTCAAGAAAACTAAAGCCAACTGAAGCAAGTTATCTAACCCATGATCTTGAACTAGCAGCAGTAGTATTTGCGCTAAAGATTTGGAGGCATTATTTGTATGGAACGAAATGCATTATCTCTACTGATCATAAAAGCTTGAAGTATTTCTTTGACCAGAAGGAATTGAATATGAGGCAACGACGATGGTTAGAGTTGGTTAAAGATTATGACTGTGAGATACTTTACCATCCTGGTAAAGCCAATGTTGTGGCTGATGCCTTAAGCCGGAAGGAGGATATTGGTCCAATTAAAGTAAAGTCATATAAGCAAATTCGTCTGGACAAAAAGTTGTTGATCGTTTGACAAAAAGTGCTCACTTTATACCCATTCGTGAAGCTTATTCGTCTGGACGAATGGCGGAAGAGTATATTGATGAGGTGGTGTCAAGGCATGGAGTGCCAGTATCTATTGTATCAGATCGAGACACACGTTTCACCTCAAGATTCTGGAAATAATTTCAGTATGAAATGGGCACTAAGTTATTAATCAGTACGGCGTATCACCCACAGACAGATGATCAAAGCGAGAGGACGATTCAAACTCTCGAGGATATGTTACGTGCATGTATTATTGACTTTGGTGGAAGTTGGGACAAGTATTTGCCTTTGGCAGAGTTCTCTTATAACAATAGTTACCATTCAAGCATTAAGATGCCCCCGTTTGAAATGCTTTATGGTAGAAAATGTCGCACTCCTGTTTGTTGGGGAGAAGTCGGCCAAAGAGAACTTGAAAACAAAGAAGTTGTAGAAGCAACAAATGAAAAAATTGATCAAATTAGAGCACACTTAAAAGTGGCTCAAGATAGGCAAAAGTCGTATGCAGATAAACGAAGAAGCCCAATTAAATTTCAAGAAGGAGACTATGTTATGTTGAAAGTTTCTCCATGGAAAGGCGTGATTCGTTTCCGTAAACGTGGCAAGTTGAGCCCGCGGTTTATTGGTCCGTTTAAAATTATTGATCGGGTAGGGAAAGTAGCGTGTCGTTTGGAACTACCCGAGGAGCTAAATGGAATCCATAACACGTTTCATGTTTCGTACTTACGAAAATGTTTAGCCGATGAAACGGCATGTGTGCCTTTGAATGGCATTGAGGTGGATGAAAAGCTTAATTAGGTGGAAAAGCCTATAACGATTCTTGATCGTAAAGTTAAGCAACTTAGAAATAAGTCAAGTTAAAGTACAGTGGAAACACAGACGTGGTTCTGACACCACGTGGGAAGCCGAGGATGAAATGAGAAAATATTATCCTGAATTATTCCAGGTATGAAAAGGTTTCGAGGACAAAACCTAAATAAGAGGAGGAGAGTTGTAACATCCTGTTTTACGGATGTAAATAATGTATTTGAAATATATGTTACAAATATTATTGTACGAGTAATTTAGTAAATTGCAAAAAATAAATAATAATAATTGAAATAATGTGTAAATGAGTGCTAAGTGCTACTTAACAATGTTAAATAATACACATACTAAATAAATAAATTAATTAATCATGTGTGCATGTGTATAAGGATCACTTTGTTATTACGAGAAGGTTTAGGATTAATGTGTAAGTTGTATAGAAGTAATAAAAATTAAAACTCTAATATGAAGATATCTATCTTGTGTGCTTCTATAATGTTCACAATGAAACAAGTTTTAAAAGAATAAATGTAAGATGAAGATGTCTCATCTAGGAAAAGTGCCATTTTATATATATACTAACGAATTGTTGGCACATTATTTATCTTCTAGAATAGCAATTATGAATAGTTAGATATGGATGAGCAAATGGCGGCTAAGAAACAAATATATATATATATATACATTTACATAATAATATATAAAGGAGATGATAGTAGATTTGAAAAGAAAATAAACTAACTTACACATATACGAAAGTAACGTACATTGTTTAGTGAGGAGTACGTTTGTGAGTCGCTACTAGTAAGCGAAGGGTGAGATCGACAAGCACTCATTACATCAAGTTTCAGATAATATTATCATTAGTTATAAGAAGTAACCCGAAACTAAATCATTTTACATGTTTATTGACATGTTATATTATTTTGTGGAGATGAGACATGTTTGATTTCATGTTATGCGATGTTTTATGGTATGACGGGCTTAATTATATGATTTGATATATCTATAAAAAGAGAAGCAAATATATGTAAGGATTTCGGGTGTTGAAATCCCAAGGGGTTCAGGTGTTGAACTCCACATATATAAAAAGAGGAGCAAATATATGTAAGGATTTCGGGTGTTGAAATCCCAAGGGGTTCGGGTGTTGAACTCCACATATATAAACAAAGGATAAAATATATGTAAGGATTTCGGGTGTTGAAATCCCAAGGTGTTCGAGTGTTGAACTCCACATATATAAAAAGAGGAGTTAATATATGTAAGGATTTCGAGTGTTGAAATCCCAAGGGGTTCGGGTGTTGAACTCCACATATATGTATATAAAAAAAGTGTACTTACTTAGCGAAAGCTAATAAAAATATATTTAAATTTTTTCAGGAAAAGCGCCTTTAGATGATTAAAGCTTCATGGACGCGGCTGGACGGATGAAGAACCCTACTCTTCTGTTTAATACTTTGTCAAATAAAGTCGTTGTAAAACAATCTAGTTTTTGTTGTAATAAATATATAATGAAATGATATGTCCCTACGAGTGGCAAGTTTTGGATGTAAACTGAGACCTACTCTGGCAATATATTTTTGTAAGTATTAAAAAAAAATTGGGTCGTTTCATTCAGGCTGAACCATATAGACATCTTCAGAAAGATGTCCATTAAGGAAAGCGGTTTTGACATCCATTTGCCATATCTCGTAGTCATAGTACGCAACAATGGCAAGTAATATCCTGATCGACTTGATCATAGCAAAGAGCGAATAGGTTTCTTCATAATCAATACCCTCAATTTGAGTGTAACCTTTCGCAACTAGCCGTGCTTTATAAGTGTGTACCTTTCCATGCATGTCGGTTTTTCTTTTGAAAAGCCATTTGCTTCCTGTTGCTCGAGAGTCTGGAGGTAACTCAACCAAGTCCCAGACTTGATTGTCACGCATAGATTGCATCTCAGCATTCATGGCTTCTAGCCATTTCGCAGATTCTAGATCTGAGATAGCAGATTTATAGTTAGCAGGTACGTCATCAGAGTCAGCTACTACCAGGACTTCAGCACCCTCAAGATTCCAAAGTATCTTTCAGGTTCCTTAAGAGTCCTGCTACTTCTGCGAATGCTTGTGTTCTCGTCTGATTCATTTGCAACGACTTCTGGTGCGTCAGACTTTCCGACTTCAACAGCGGTAGTTGGTGATTCTCGAACTTCTTCGAGATCCACAACATTGTTTCATGTTCCTCGATCAAGAGCTTCTTTCTCGAGGAAGTTTCCCCTTCTTTTGATGGAAATAATGTTTGCATCAGGATGGTAGAAATATAATCCGCTTTTGTTACAGTATCCGACGAAAACAAGTTTTTCGCCTCGAGGATCGAGCTTGTCATCAGAATCGCTGGTGATGTAAGCATCACATCCCCATACTCTAAGGTAAGACAAATTGGGTTTATACCCATGCCATATCTCATATAGGGTTTTGTCTACCCTTTTAGTCGGTACTAGATTGATAATGCGAGCGGCGGTCATAAGAGCATAACTCCATAAGGAGTGAGACAAGTTTGTCCTACACATCATCGATCAGACCATGTTTAGCAGGGTTCGATTTCTCCTCTCGCACACGCCATTGAGCTGGGGTGTGCCAGGTGGGCTGGGTTGTGAAATAATTCCACGTGCCTTTAGATGATTGAGGAATTCTGAACTGAGATATTCACCACCTAGATCTGATCGAAGTGTTTTTATCGTTTTGCCGAGTTGGTTTTCTACTTCGTTTTGAAACTCTTTGAACTTTTCAAAAGTTTCATGCTTGTGTTTCATCAAATAGACATAAGCATATCGACTGTAATCGTCGATGAATGTAACAAAGTATCTTTCATGATTTCTAGAAATCGTTCTGAAAGGACCATATACATCAGTATGTATGAGTGTTAGCAGATCGTTAGCCCGTTCACCTACATGGGTGAATGGGTGTTTAGTGAGTTTGCCAGCTAAGCAAGACTCGCAGTCATCAAAGGAGTCAGATCCAGTGAATTCAAGAATTCCATCAGATTGAAGCCTTTAAAAACGTGCCTTGCTTATATGGCCAAGTCTACAATGCCATAGATAAGTATCATTCGTACTAAATTTGGCACATTTAGAAAGATTATAAATGTTATTGTTTGTATGAACATCTATCTCGTAAATACCATTTCGAGGTTTAGCCACAAAATAAAAAACATCATTCAAGTAAGCAGAAATAGAAATCCCATTAAAAGCGTACTTGAAATCTTGTTCAAACAATAAAGAAACTGAAATAATGTTTCTGGTTAAACCAGGTGCAAACAAACAATTATTCAAAATAACTACAAGGCCAGAAGGACATGAAAGATGATATGTTCCAGTTGCATGAATTGGTACTCTTTTCCCATCACCAACGATGAGCTCCATGTCGCCTTGTTTCAGCTTCTTCCACTTTTCAGGCTCCTGCAAGACATTAACGATGTGATAACCACATCCAGTATCAAATACCCATGTGTTGCTAGAGACAGTAAAAAGTTCAATAACATAAATAGAAATACCTGAAGTGCCTTCTCCAGAGGCCTTCATTTTCCTCAGCTTAACCAGATATTCAGGGCAGTTTCTTTTCCAGTGCCCCATCTTGTTGCATTCAAAACACATACGCTCTTCAGGAGGGGTGGTTTTGGTTTTGCAACAACCTTGTTATTGTTGGTGGCGCGATTGACAGCAACATTAACTTTGCAGGAAGATGAAACAAAAACTGCATTCATTGCATTTATGGCAAGTTTTGAAGCTTATCAAGGCAATCATCTAACTCAAATGGATGCTGTGCTTCAAGATCTTCATTTGATGAATCCAAATGATGTAGAAGAAATGGATTTAAAATGCCAGATGGTTATGATTGCTTATCGTGCTGAAAGACATGGTCATGTGAATCGTAATTTCAGGCCAAATGTTGATAAACCTATTGGTTTTGATAAATCAAAGGCAAGATGCTTCAATTGTAATGGTTTTGGTCACTTTTCAAGAGAGTGCAAAGCTCCGAAAAATCAGAACTTCAATGGGCAGTCAAGTTTAAACAATCAGAATCAGACTCAGAGTTCAAATCAACAATCTTCAAGTTATTAGTATCGGAATCAACGTTTTCAACAAAATCCATATCATAGCTTACCCATGCCTGAATTGAAGGATGAGGGTAAAAAGCCAGAAGCTCAGAATCAAGCACTAGTAGTCAGCATTAAAGATGGTTATGACTGGAGTGCACTTGCTGAACAATTCAATAATGATTGTATTGGTAATTTGGCACTGGTATGTGAAGTTGAAGAAGAAGACTGGTTTGAAGAAGGAGATTTGAAATTTCTGAAAGCTCAACTTGAAGAATCTGAAGCTGAAATTGCACTTATGGCTACATTTGAAGAATCTTTCGTATATGCTGAATCTGAACAACCAAAGGTTAGTTCTTATTTACCTCCGAATTATACACCGATTCCAGATGATGTGAAAAACAGATTGTGTTCCGAAGAATGCATTAAACATGTAGAGCATTATCGAAATCATTCATTTAAACTTGGTGATAAATTAAGTAAACTTGAACAACTTAAACTTGATCACAAAATTTCAGATGATAAGATAATCTCACTTCAAAATTCTTGGAACAAAACACATAAAGAACTTGAAATTGTTTCCAAACAACTTGAAGAAATGACAAAAGCTCTTGAATTGGAAAAGATTGCTCATGCAGCAACTCAGGTGGATCTAACCAAAGTGAAATGTTCAAAAGCTATTCTAGCCAAACTGGTAAGTGAAAGGAAAGATAACAAAGCTGGGTTGGGTTTTACTCATGAACCAATGCCTAAATTAATCACAAACACTTTACCTAAGAACTTTAATCAATTTGATCATTCACCTGAAAATGAAGAGAAATTCAAAGAAATACAAAGAACAAATCTGAATCTGAAATCTCTGAATCATTAATCGAAAGTGTGAAAGAAGAAGAAGTAATGGTTGTCGAGGCTAATGATGAAGCAAGTGAAAAATCAAGTCATGTGATAGAACAAGTGATTGAATACCAGAAGCTGATAACTGAAGAACCAGCAAAGGTTGTAAAGAACACCAAAGAAGGAATTGGATTTGATAACCCTCATTATCAAAACTAGATGAAAGAACAAGAGACACTTGCTGTTGCCAAATGTCTAAAACAAACCATTGTGAAGAATGATGGTGCTTCTACTTCAAACAAAGAAGTCAACCAATCAATCTAAAACTAAGCAAGATATATGAAAAAATGTCATCACACCAAATGAGAAACTAAAAACCAACAATGATCAGTCTGGTAAATCTGTGTCAAATTTAAAACCAGTGAAGTTTGTGTCAACTGGAACATTTGATATGAATTCATCTCAAAGTCACCAAACAAATTCTAAGATCAAATCTCTCTCTGATATGAAAACCGGTTCAGGTCCTAAGACTTCCGCAGTAAAACGATTTGAATCTAAGAAAGGAACTAAGAAAAATGTTTCAAAATCAAAATTTGTTTCAAAACCAAAAGTTCAATCTGGTAATAACAAACCAAATTCACAAACACAATCTCCCAAGAAGAACCAAATTAACTTTAAAGCAAAGAAGGTTTTAAACGAATCACCTGTTGGTTCAACATCAAAAGCTAACAATCGGCTCTTCAAAATCAGATAAGATACTGTGAGATATGTGATCGTTATAATCATGTTACAGCTGAGTGTTTCTTCAACATGTATTGTGATTACTATGACAAGAGAAACCATTCAGCAGAGGAATGTTTTTATAACAAGTTTTGTGAAATTTGTGAAAGACGTAATCATGACACGTCTGATTGTTTCTTCCGGAAAACCTCATCAAGAGAAATGACTAGATTTCCAAACTTTCAACGAAATCAATCATTTGGTTTTCAAAACTCTTCAAATAGTCGTTCTCTTGATTCAAGATCTTTCAAAAGAATTAACTCTAGATTTGATGAAATGCCAATAGGAAGTTTTCAGGTTAACAGATTCATACCAAGAGTTGTTATGGTTGGTAATCAAAGAAATGAAAACAACCTCGATCCTAATTTAGAGGAAATGTATCATGCTTTAAGAAGAAAGCAATGAATCAAACTGGTGGTAGAAATAATTTTCAAACCAATCATTTGAATGAACCAAACATGAATAATTCACACTATCTACAAGTTACTGTTGTAGATAGATTTGGAAAACCTATGACCGTGTGGGCATGGGTTGACCTAACTAACTAACTGATTGTTGAAATGCAGGTTCGCCCAAGAAGACCTGTCAACTCATGGTTTGTTGACAGTGGGTGCAGCCGGCATATGACAGGCAATCATGCCTTACTTTAAGATTTAAAGCAGAAAAATGATAGTCATGTTGCATTTGGAGGAGATGCTGGTGGAAAAATCACTGGTGAAGGAACTGTGTCCAATGGGATTATTAGCTTTGATAAAGTAAACTACTGTGCCCAGTTGAACTTTAATTTGCTAAGTGTTTCCTATATTTGTGATAAGTCTTATTCAACTCTATTTGATGATTCTTTCTGTTATATACTCAAACAAGGTTTCAAGATTGACAATGAGTGGGTTATGGTTAAAGCTCCAAGAGATCGAGATTTATACACGCTGGATATGTCTTAGATTGATGTAGAAACCGAAACAACTTGTCTTATTGCTCATAGGGATGAGATCGGGACGGGTACCGGTAATGCCCGGTACCGGTACCGCCTAGTACCGGTACCGAGTTTTAAGAAAAGTGGGTACCAGTACCGGTACCGAATTTAGCGGGACGGTACCGGGACCGGTATTTCGACACTGGTACCACGTTGGTACTGGTTTCATATTTTATCTTTTTTTAATAAAATTTATTCTCTTATTTCGGTTTAATTTTATACTTTTTAATATAACTATACTATAGTATACTTGAATATAAGAAAAAGAAATGAAATATGGTATAAATTAATTAAAAATCATATCAACTTCATTAAATTTAGAAGTTAATAATCTAAACAATATTATAAAATGACTCAAAGTTGTAAAGAAAACACTTTATAACATTAAGCAAGTAATACACAACATTCATAACATCTCAAATTATATAAAATATACCAAAAAACACTTGTTTTTCTTAACCGGTACCAACATGGTACTAACCGGTAAAGTACCGGTAATGATACCGCCTAGTACCGGTACCGAGTTTCAGGAAAAGTGGGTTCTGGTACCGGTACCGATATTGCTAAGTCGGTACGGTATCGGTACGGTACCGGTACCGGTAATCGGTACCAAAAGCTCATCCCTAATTGCTCATGCATCGAATGATGAGAGTACACTTTGGCATAGACGGCTGGACCATTCAAATTTCAGAAACATGAACAAACTGGTGTCAGGAATCATGCTGTGGGAATACCTTCAAAGAAATTCTCTACAACTGATCACTGCTCAGCATGTTTGAAAGGAAAACAACATTGAATGTCTTTTAAGTCCAAGCTTGAAAACTCCATTTCTAAACCTTTACAAATGCTTCACATGGATGTGTTCGGACTGACAAATGTTCAAAGCATTGGAAAGAAATCATATTGCTTAGTCATCATTGATGATTCTGAAACTGTTGAGTTATTAACAAAATTTATTATTAAAGTTGAAAACCAATTGGATGCAAAAGTAAAAATTTTGAGAAGTGATAATGGACCCGAGTTTAAAAATACTAATGCGGATTCGTTTTGTGCAGAAAAGGGGATTGTGTGTCAGTTTAGTGCTCCACGAACTCCTTAGTAAAATGGAGTTGTGGAACGGAAAATCGGACACTAATTGAAGCTGCAAGATCCATGCTAGCAGATGCTAAACTTCCTATCACATTCTGGGATGAAGCAATCGCTACCGCCTACTTTGTACAAAACAGGACTCTATTGGTTCAGGATAAACATAAAACTCCTTAAGAGTTATTGTTTGGGAGGAAACCGAATATTTCTTATTTGAAAGCATTTGGTTGTCCTGTCTCGATTCTAAATTTAAGTGACCATCTCGGTAATTTTGAGTCAAAATCTAATGACAGTTTCTTTCATGGATACTCATCAATGTCTAAAGCATATCGCGTGTTTAATAGACGTACAAATGTTATCCTTGAATCTGTAAACGTTATGTTTTTAGAAAACTCTTTTCCATCAGTGGCTCATGGTCCCGACTGGTTATTTGATTTAGATTCGTTATCCAAATCATTCAACTCTAACTTGTTTGATTTTTTAGGAAAATCAAAGAAGAAATCAGGAGATTTAGGATCTTTCAGTGACGATTCAGACGATGATAATGATGATCTCGATGCTGAGTATCCTTTCTTGTCTTTTCGTGATCCGCATGTTGAATCCTCCAATCAAACACAAGGTCCATCCAATTCTCAAGAAGAGCAGGATTCAAACAATCAAGAAGAACTACCGAATCAGCAAAATTCTCCTAATGATGGTGGATCTGTTCATAATCAACCATCATCAGATCCGAATGGTGAAGTTATCCTAGAATCTATCTATTACTTCATCAATTCACCAGAACAAGTTCCTAGTTTCACTCCGCATTCTTCTACAATCCTACAAGCTCTACCGAATCTGAATGACTCTAATCTGGAAACACAAATACAAGGTGAAGACATCTCAACTCACCGTGTTCACAGGAATCATCCTATCTCTCAGATTATCGGTCCGTTGAATCAAAGAACGATGAGAAGTCAGATCGAACAAGCAAACTTCTGTCTCTACTCATGTTTTCTTTCTCAAGTGGTACCGAAAAACATTTTAGAAGCGTTGCAAGATAATAGCTAGATAGAAGCCATGCAAGAGGAGTTACTTCAGTTCAGAAAACAAGAAGTATGGAAACTAGTAGACTTACCTGAAGGAGAAAATGCTATTGGTACAAGATGGTTGTACAAGAACAACCATATGAACGTGGCATTGTTGTCAGAAACAAAGCAAGACTTGTTGCACAGGGATACACTCAGGAAAAAGGTATTGACTATGAAGAAGTGTTTGCTCCGGTCGCTCGACTTGAAGCAATTCACGTTGTTCTTGCTTATGCCTCATTTATGAAGTTCAAAGTTTATCAAATGGATGTTAAAGGCGCATTTTTGTATGGACCAATTACCGATGATGTGTACGTCAGGCAGCCTCCAGGATTTGAACACCGTGAATATCCACATCGTGTATACAAATTGAGCAAAGCTCTATACGGTCTACATCAAGATCCAAGAAATTCGTATGAGTCGTTATCAAAACATCTACTAGAACATGGCTTTTCATGAAGCGGGATAATGAAGATCTTCTGTGTGTTCAAGTATATGTGGACGATATCATCTTTGGATCAACCAGTTCATCCATGTGAAAAGAGTTCTAAGAAATTATGAAATCCAGATTCAGATGACTTCTATGGGGGAGATCAATTTCTTCCTTGGATTGCAAGTTAAACAGTTAGTAGACGGAATTTTTATCAACCAATCAAAGTCCGTTGAAAATTCGCTGAAGATTTTCAAGCTGCAAGATTATCAAACTATTAGAACTCCTTCTGATATCAACTACAAGATCCAACTTGATCCAAAAGGCAAATCTGTTGATCAAACACTTGATAGATCAATGATCGGTTCGCTGATGTATCTCACTGCATCAAGACAAGACATCATGTATGCTGTATGTGTTTGTGCCAGATATCAGTCAGATCCTAAAGAGTCGCACCTCATTGCTGTCAAATGTATATTCAGATATCTCAAAGGGAAACCTAATCTCGGTTTATGGTATCCTTATGAAGGGCATTTTGAATTATATAGTTATTCTGATGTTGATTTTGGTGGTCGTGCTCTTGATAGGAAATCAACCACAGGTAGATGTCAGTTTCTGGGTCCTCGTCTTGTTTCTTGGCAATGCAAAAAGTAGACCAATGTTTCCGTATCCACTGCTGAAGCAGAGTACATTGCTGCATTTACGGGATGTTCTCAAGTTTTGTGGTTACAAAATCAGTTGCTTGACTACGGGTTTAATTTTCTTAAAACTCCTATTTACATAGACAACACTGCTGCTATGTTCATTACCGCTAATCCTGTTCAACACTCAAAAACAAAACATATCGAAATTCGATATCATTTCTCAGAGACAATTCTGAAAAAGGTCTAATAATTTTGATTAAAGTTCATACCAACAAACAACTGGCAGATCTTTTCACTATATCCTTCTTGTTAGGATGGTTTGAATTTTTAATTCAATCCATAGGGTTAATCAATCATGAGTAATTCTATTTTCATGAAACACAAAATATAAAATCTGAAAAAATATAAAATCCAAAAATATAATAAGTCGTTGTCATTTATTGATTCCTATGTCATTTTGTTAATGCATTGTGTGTTGCATGAAAAAGAAATGAAAAAGAAAAGTAAAAATCATGTCATAAGAATCTGTGTTGCAAAAAGTGAGAAATGATAGATACACTAAGTTTTATCTGCTACATCATTTTCAAATAATAAAGACTGATAAGTGTAAATTGATGTGCGAGACGGTTTAGGCAATTAGACTGAAAAAGTAGGTTCATTGTTGACAAATCTAAACTTAATGATCTTTGTGTGACGTTCCATTGTCATACATGTCAAAATATATTTCGTTTGATGAACCTCTAATGATGTTATTTAAGCATAATCATGTAATGATGCAATCTATTCAGTGTGATGAATCGCATAGTGAGCTTCTTTATAGTGGTATCCACAGAACTGAAGTCTCACATGAAGTCTCTTTCGAGCTTCAAGGTGCAGCAAAAGATTCCCAAAGTGGAACAAAAAAGAGTCCCAAAGATGGACCATCACCCAAATTCCAAAATGGAATTTAAGAAGATTCCCAACGGGAATAAAAACAAAAGATAATTCCAAAAGAAGTCCCAAAGTGGACCAAATCCCAATAAGATAGAAAAACCCATTCCACATTGATTATGTTGTAAGTAACCAGGTTTTTGTGAAAATGTATTCTGGTGGTTGCTGATAAGGAAATAGATTGACATATGTATACATGTGGGTCACATAAGTCATTCTAATCGAACCAAGTCAAATGTCTATTCTAAAAGTAATTGGTATGATTTCATATCATCCCTCAATCCGACACAAGTCAAATGTCTATTCTAAAACTTGCAAAACATGTTCAGATAAGGTTTGGTATGATCTCACTGCAATATATTGATTCATTGCATCGCATTCGTATTTATTTTTTAATGTGTATGCTTTGTGTGTGCAGGCATGTGTATTCTTTAATGACACAACGACATTCTTTATAAACTTAAAATTCTATAAATTTCAAGTTTAGGGGGAGAAATAAGTTGGAAATTACATTTTGAAAAGAAAAAGAAAAATATCAAAAATATCAAAAATCCAGTGTTGAATGAAAGGATCAAGTGATTTATGAAGGGAAAAGTGTTGTTTATGATAAAAACAAACTCATGGTCTTGTGATTATTTTTCATTAAAATGCTTTGGGATATTGAAATATTGGTGGTGCAAAATTTTTATGAAAACCGGAAAATAAAAAAAATGAATGACAAATAAATTTTTTTGATGATAATTTTTGATGAAATGTGTTTCAATGAGAATTTAATTTGTTGCCTTAATTCATGATTGAAAATTAATTGCAAAACCCTAATTAAGGTTGTCTTGTCTAATTAATTTGACAAGAATGTGTGCAGGTGCAATAAATGCAGTTGAAAAAGTCAACAGTCGAAGAAAATTGAAAAATGGTTAAGTGTTGAAACTGCTACTGTGCTGCCGGGTGAAGAAAATTCAATAAGTCAAGGTGTAGTCGTTTCAAGTTGTTTATGCTTTAAAAATGCAATGTTTGACACGTCTCAGATGTTGACATGACTCAACAGTTGACACGTCCAAACAGTGTTGCATCATTTCTTGAACATGTTGAAACGTCTCAAATGTTGACACGACTCAACAGTTGACACGCCTCAACAATGTTAAACTGACTAAGACTTGTGAAATATTGTTGTTTCAAGTTTGACACGACTAGAAGTGTTGACACGTCTATGTTGTATTTGACCCATCTCAATAGTACCTCACACGACTAAGTCATGACCTGTCTCAAATCCCATCTAATGAACACGTCTGAACAAGTGTTGACACATCTCAACAGTGGTTGACATGTCCCAACAGTTGTGACACGACCAAGCTTTAAGTGCAAATTTTAACACTTTGACCCGTCCCAACAGTGTTGACACGACTCAACAGTGGTCGATACGTCACAACAGTGTGTGACCCGACTAAGTGTTTTTGTGTGTTAAAACTCATTGTTCATCATTTGACACGACCAGACAGTGCATGACACGACCAAACAGTGGTTGACCCATCTAAGTGTATGTTGACCCGTCTGAAACTTTTGACCCGTCCAAAATTTGAAACCTATTTCAGCCGTCTCAACATCATCATATAAATACCCACTTCCAAAATGTGACACCCGTCAAAATTCGGTACTTAAAGTGTGGGCCAACGAAATTGACACACAAGACCCAGTAAGGCCCACTAAAGATTTTAGGTTCATCTGAAGCCCAAATCGATAATCTCAAGTCCAATAAAAAAATTAAAATTTTTTACAAAGTCGTAGCAATGATTTATAAGTCTCACAAATGAATATTTATACTAATAAATGGAAAACGCGGTAGATAACCGGTATCTATCGAAACCGTGACACGCCCGGTGTCATGACGAAGAATATCATAATTCTCATTTATAATCATTGAGAAACTCAATTCGAATGCCAAAATGCAAATTTCGTGTGCGGAATCGATAAAACCGCGTTAGACGTGCGTATGTTTACGTTATTTGCTGAAGCAGTCTCGATGCCTAAAATGACGTGAAAAATATTATCAAACACTTGTTTTGATTCAATATAAGTGGAGAAAGTATAATATTGACATTCGGTGTGAGAAAACGCTTAAAACTGTTAAGCGTGCAAAATACACGATGTTAACGCGTTACGCGCCGTTATCGTCATACATGTCATATTTGATGAAATAAATATTCCGAGAATATTTATTAAATAAGTATTCAGAGAATATTTATTATATCTATTAGTAATTAACATTGAGAAATGAAATTAAATAAAAACGAGAAATCGATCAGATATATACGCGTTACGAGCTGGCACGGAGCAACTGGCAAATTACCGAACACTATATAAATGAGACGTAACTCATTTTTCTCACAAAACACACACATGAGTGTGTTTTAGAGAGAGAGCTCTAGAGAGGAAAGAAATTCCGGCCACCTTCCGGCGGTGGTCCGGCGGCGGTCCGGTGGCGGCCGGCGGTGGTCCGACGACGGCCGGAGATGCTGTTTTTGTCCCGGAACCATTTCTCGACGTCCCGAACGCGATGGTAAGCTTCTTTTAGCCTAAATCCCTCTTTAAAACCGATTAAATTCATGAGAAATGTTGTAAACATGGTTGCATGTTGATGGTACAAAAACGCAATGATTTTCTAGGACGGATTTCCAAACATCCAGCCGTTGCATACGTCTAAAATTTGGTCGGGTTGTGCCTAACATATAAAATTTAACATCTACCGTTCAGTTTTGTTATATCTTACCCAGAGGTACGGTTTTATGTCCAAAAACGGAAAAGTTCGTAATTTCCGTCACTGAAAACCCAGTCCCAAAGATTGTCACTTTCCCGGAGATCCGACCGTTGGTTACTGACGAAATTTGGACTGTATGTTCCTATATGTATGCGAACATTTCCACCGAAGGAAATTACGATCAGATGATAGGAAGTCCGGTTTTTATACTGATAGTTTGTGACAGTTTCTTGAATGAAATAAGGAAACTTGTTGGTATTGCATGGTGGCTCAAACAAGGTTGCGTGGACGATCTGAGGACGGAGAAACGTTCGTAATGGAAAAACAAACACAATGATGTAATCGGGTCTCGTTGCATGTCGGTTTCCAAAAGATTCGTAAGCGCGAATCGGACGCGAAAGGTATAAACCGGACATTTTTGCTATTGTTTTATATTGTGCTAAACGAGTGGGACGAGTGCGAATTATATAAGTAAAAGTTTATGGTTACTATCAATATGGTACCTATAAGATATAAACCAAATGGGACGATGTATAAATATAAATAACTAGTTATATTTAACAAAGTTGGACAAATTGATAATATAGCTTATGTTATATGAAAACGAGATGTTAGAAATGGATTTGTATAAAATAGAATTAATACTTGGATTTTATACCATTAAGATTATTGAATAAGATTGTTATTACATAAAAACAGTCAAATTCATAAAAACGGATTTTTAAATGAACACATATATTTATATACTAGCAGGGAACCCGCGCGATGCTGCGGCGACAACAAATTACAACACGATGTTGATTTTATGTTGGTTTATCAATCCCCTCGTGATATATTATATTGTACTTCCGCTAGTTTTTCTTATTCGTATTATATTTTAGAGATGTTTATAAGAAATCAAATGTGGAAATATATAAAAATAGTAACATGAATGTTATAAAAAAATATATACAAATGAAATGGATGTTATTGGTGTAATATACACACATGCATGTATCAAACAAAATAAAACTGAGAATATGAATGTACTAAATGAAAATCTAAGTAAAACAGAGAATATGAATGTACTAAATGATCCAACTTATAAATTGAAGTTGTCAACCATATAAGTCAAAATTAAAGCGTGAACCATATAAATTTATAGTTTATTATCAAAACCTAATGAAATACATTGTTGGCGATGACTTGGTAAAGGGAATCTATGAGAGAAGGTTCTCGACGAACAGGGTTCCGACCGCGGAGCCAACGAGTTCAGTCGAACAACGTAACAAGTCTAAGGGCGCTTGAAAGGAATGGACGGGCGAAGGAAAATAAATATGAAATAAAAATATGCTTTGGGAGTGTGAGATAGGCGAACGGGGAGTACGCAGCCGAACAACCGCAGGGGCTTTCGCTGAACTAACCAGATGGGCCGTCCAAAACCTGGAGCTGACATTGAAATCGGAAATAAACATCGGACCCCGGCTATCCGAAGAAGGCAGACTGAAGCGGAGGAGTAGAAAATGCAACACAACAAGGGGCGAACCAAAGGCTTGCACGAAGGAAGAAGCGAATCAATCAGAATGGATACAGGGAAGAGAGGTAAAAGATAGATTTTCGAGCCTGAACATATAAGCAACCTTTTATCTAGCCTCTGTATAAGAAGTGGATTGGCTTGCTATTTTCAATCAGAAAAGGAAGATTGAGCAATGCAAAGGAGAAAGAAGTTGTCCCCTCTTCTCTGGTACCGCATATGTCGAAAAAGAGGGAGCGGGGAAGGAAGAACAATCGTTTTACTTTGGCACATGTGGTGGCGGGTTTGGCTAGGTAACATAATGGAAATGTATCGGACTGCAAATCCTGGAATGATGGTTCGACCCCGTCCTTGGCCTCGAGGAGTGGTGAGCAGCACGGAACTTGAATCAATCTTTTGCCATATAATATAGGGGGGGTGAAATCCACAGACTTCTGGAACTTCCAAACCAAAGAAATGCAACAGGAAATGAAATGTTACGCTTCAATAGAATGAATTCGGTAGTATTCTACCCTATGGTAGATCGAAGGTCCTGTGCCACTTGAACTCAAATCTATCTTACCTTCAATCCATCGTTATCCGGCCAGCCCATAAAGAATTTTAGACCGGCTGACACAACCGAATTGGTTGAGGAAAAGGAAAGCCCAGCGACCAAGCACTCCCGCCCCCAAAAGCACACCCGACCAAATACAACCACAAACACAATCTCGAAATATCTCATTAGATCATTTCATTAAACAGAATAAACCCGTGTTTATTTGTGTATGAAAACAAGCGAACCCGTGTCTGTTTGTGTGTGCAATTTCCCGTGAAATGCATGTGAAAAAGATAACATTTTACTTGTATAATATTTTTTTTATAAACTAAAATTCCAAAAAAGAGAGGACGAGTCCGACAAGATCAGAAATATTTTAGACAAAGAGAACACATCCCATAAGGTACACATGACTAACAAGACTCAAGAACCCAAACATAAAAGAAAGAAATAATAAAAAAAACTTCACGAAAGGATATTAGATAATGCGTTTCGAGCAACCATCCAGAGAAACATAGACTTGGCGAGATTGTCAATATGTTTGTCCATTTAAACCCATGCCTTGTTCCTTTCAACAAACAACCTGAGACGATCTTATCATGTTTTAAGTTCGATTTGAAGAAACTCAGGCAACTTGGTTTCCACAGACATTCAGCAAAGTAACTCGTTTTGACCTCATGGCTTATTGAGTTTAGATGATTCAGCGAGATTTTGTAATTTGGGTGGGCATAGACCAAGATCAATTAATGATCAAGGTGAATGTATTTGGGAGTGAACTGGAGTTGGGTTTTATGTATGAAGCGTCAAACAATGATCTTGATGTAGAAACATTGTGAGTTTAGCTTTACATTTGAGCATATTCTTATGTATGAAGCGTCAAACAACGATCTTGATGTAGAAACATTGTGAGCTTAACTTTACATGTGGGTTGCAGATGATGAGCGCTCCAGGTCAATATTTACATATAACAGAGGAGATGATCATCTGAGTGTGCTGATGAGAGCTTCAGGTCTATATTTACATATAACAGAGAAGATCATCACTCTAGGTCAATGCTTCCGCATAGCAGAGGAGATAAGCACGAAAATAAATTCTGAAGAGCTAACTAGAAGCGTCATTCAGGGCTACGGCTAAGGGGTTTGGATTTTGGAAGACAATCAAGCATGAATCAAATACTCTCAACCCCTTTTTGTCAAAACTTATTACTTTGTGCAAGTCAAATGTCTGTAAAAGTGCTCCTTATCACCGAGCTCCTTTGAATTTTAGTTTGATCACAGAATTGTTGTCTAATTTGTATTCCAGTTGAGCCTATTGACATATCATCACACAAATCAATACCCTCCTTCAGATGCTTTCCATACAAACCTGAAACCTTCAAAAGATACAAAATATTTACACAGAAAAGAATTTTGGACAATGATATTCAACACATTTTGGACAATGATATTCAGCACATTTTCATTTGTGATATTACTCCCCCAAAATTTCTATTTCCGCACAAAACTGAAATTTTCAAAAGACACAAGAGCGACCTTAAAGGGATGTGAAAACTTGATCAAAAATACAAGAAGAAATGTTAGGCTCCCCCAATTTTATTTATTTATTTATTTGTTTTTTTAACCCCTTTTAAAAAAAAACTATCTACAATATATAAAATAGAAATTACCAAAGAAACGTCTTCCATATTACCCTATCAAAAGATTATAAATGAGTTATCAAGAAAAATGCAGTGGTGGTGAAATTAGATATGTGAAAATCAAAGAAAGATCCAGAATGTGGATAAGATACCAAAACCATGACCTGTTTGTTTAGCCTCAAAATTTGAATAAGGAACATTTTCTGTCAGTAAAACGGATTACTAACAGTCCTCCTGAAATGTTCCTACACTCATTAACAGATTAGTTAGAAAGGGGAACTCAGGCCATCGTAGTCCTGGGCATTCCATTTTCATTTGTGTAAAACACTTGTTTAAGCGCACAATCTGTTCTTGTATCTATTCTCATTTCCTCTTTTCTTTTAATTTGCCAAATTTGTTTAGATTCAAACATTTCGATTTGAAAGAATTAAATTTGGAAATCATTTTCTGTTTAACTCCCGAGGAGAAAGAATTTTGTTTTGTCACATTCATCTTTGAATCATGTGAAACTAGCTTCACATGAGAAGGTAGGGATGGAATATTCGTCATCCAACCATTCAAAGATGTATGGTTTTTACCTCGAAATCCAGAGAAGAAAGCCTGTTTGCCTTTACCATCTCGAATATTCCTTCTAGACTCTGATCTGGAGAAGCAATTTGTTTTGCCTTTACTGTCCAAAGCATGTCCTTTAGGGCATTTCTTGAGCACATGATCATCTTTTCCACACTTGAAGCAAGCCTTTAATGGCTTTTGAGGCTTGAATGGCCCGTGTGGAGTAGCTGGGGGTGGAGCTTTCTTTGAGCTTGATGCAACTTGTTGAGAGACTTGTGGCTTCTTATGCTGAGCAGTGAAAGAGGAACAAACTTGTGGCTTCTTTTGTTAAGTTGTGGATTGTTGGATGGGAGATGAGATCTTCACTTGCTTGTTCTCAAGTCTTTTACAAATTTGAGATATGATGGACAGAGGTGAAGGCTTCTTCTTTTGAGCTCTGGATGGAAGACTGACTTGTCTTGCAGCTGGAAATGAGATCCTGATTTGACTTGATTCAGGTTTAGGAAGCATTTTAGATTTGACAGTTGCAGATGACATCTTGATCTTTGAATCTCCAAGACTCTCCTTTGTCTTTGATTCATCATCTTAACTTATCCTGTCACACCCTCAATTTCCACTAACGGAGTTCTACCGTTTAAGGCGTGACATGCCAGGATCTCATTGCCATTAGTTACATTGAACGACCTCTATATGAATTTAAAAACCAACATTTATAAAAATACAAGTTTAAAATAAGTTTCAGTGCGGAAGCATAAATAAAAATCTCAAACAATTCAATGCGCAAACCGCGCGTTCCAAAATCCAAGTCTAATAATAATAAAGTAAAAAGAGTTTTGAATGCAACTAAGACTTAACCAAAGCATGCTCCTAATCCGTGCACAGTACCTGAGAAAGACATGCTAAATCGTGTCAACACTAGGTTGGTGAGTTCACAAGTTTAGATAAATAAAAATACAACAACAACCGATAATGTAAAATACAATTATATCGTTGGGTAGCGAACCCAGTTTCTTATTATTTAAGCGTTTCGATACCGAACTGACTGAGATTTATTTGCGCCTCGACACCATTGCTACAACAATGGACCAACAACATAGGACAATTCACACCTACCCGGCTCCCAGCCGAGGGTGGGGTTTGTCAAACCCAGTAGTACTACCCGAACTTCCTCGCTATACCTCGTATATTAACGGCTCGAAGATTTAGTGAGGACTTGACAACTTGTTACGTTTACGCTTAATAATCAAGAGATATAAAGTAAATACCATTATCAAATAGTTTTGTGCATGCTTTCTCCCCCAACAGGAAAATAGTAAAAGGGGCCGTGAAACTCACCTTAGCGTTGCGCAGCTACAATTAAATCAACAAGAACATAATTTCCTAGGTCGACCCATGACCTGATTAAGTGCTACTAGTTAGGTACAAATCACTCTAATAGAGTCCACATTCGGTTTCGCGTTCTGGTTCGGTTTCGTACTCACTAACTTGGCTTCGTATCCAAAAACCGAATTAAAATTTGCATG
Organism: Tagetes erecta; assembly: GCA_030867185.1. NCBI lineage: Eukaryota > Viridiplantae > Streptophyta > Magnoliopsida > Asterales > Asteraceae > Tagetes > Tagetes erecta. The sequence continues at coordinate 13,502,925 of CM061497.1, forward strand.
TAATAAATCGAGTTTCAACATTTGATTACGACTAAAATTTTTAGAATATTATTATTATAATCCACTTAAATCAAACACTAAATTTATACAAAGTTGTCACACGCACACACATGCATATATATTCTTTCATATTATATATACAAGCTTAACAAGTATGTACATACATATTGTTTACATCATAAAACATCATATCAATATCTAATCTTACAAAGTTATAACCTCATCATATACATTTACACGTGAAATATAACACAAACTAAAACCCGGCACTCATTTTCATATAACATCTTCGTATCTTTATTATATTTTCATATATTATCTCTACTCATCAATATTAACATCTTCCTATTATTACTATAGTGAATTAGTAACTTTCATATATTATCCCCACTCACACAACAAAAATACGTACATGTTCATCACAAGATTATGCAGATCTATATTATTACATACACACCATTGTATCTAAACACACACACATAGATATATATATACATTTATACATTTACAATCAATCACTACACTTCTTATTGTATACACACATATATCGATTCATACAGCACATGCTTGGTACATACGTTACTTCAATTCTACTTAATTTCAATTCTGTGATACATATATACACATTATAGATACATATATCATCCACATCGTCCATATAAGCATGCGACCATATATAAACTCACACACATCATCGATATTACATATGCATACACGCATACGAGATCAAATCTGAGTAATTTCCGACACTCCTACACTACTATATATACACCGTATACTCTTACATACATCGAACAAGTTGAAACGAGTACGAAACATGCCCCGTAACCGAAACCGAAACCGAAACGAACCGAACGACCAAATAGATAACAAAATAATGCTCACCGGATTAGTATGCGATATTGGTGCTCACTTGTAGCGTTAGAATGGATCGCGGTGGTTACTGCGACGTCTGGCAGTGGTCGTAGATGCCATGAACGGCTGCGTTGCACGGTGACTGCAGTGGACGAACTGTTGGTGATGGTTGCGCTCGACGGGGATGCAGATGGTGATAACGACGGCCCATGCGGCAGGTGGCGACCGAGGTTGCCAGAGTTGTTAACGGCGTCAGTTTGTAGGTGGCTAGGGTTTCGTGTGTTGCTTTTGATGAAGAAGAATGACGGCATTATTGGATGGGTTGGTCATATACAACAATTCATTTTTTTTGTTCATAATGGTCCTTCAAGTTATTTAAACGTCCAACTTGTTCACAAATTTAATTAATTTAACTTTCAGCTAATTTTAGTTTGAACTCCGTACTTTTCACGACATGTTTATTTTATGCAGTTATCCATTTAATTTTCAGTAACGTTTGCGAGTCGTGTGGACCAATAGTTTCTCCAAGCTACTAATGGTTAACATCACTCATTATGATCTTATAATTCCTCGAATTACCATTTTTGTAATAAATAGAGAATAAGTATTTAGTTAGTTATAATAAATTAATACATTTAATTTATTATTGGTGAAACGTATTAGATATGATTTTCAAGTTGAAAGAGACTAACAGAATATGTAAAGTTGGGTTAACAACGTAACCCGAAATTTTCGGGTGTCACATCCTCCCCTTGTTGAAAGAACTTTCGTCCCGAAAATTAAGTAAGGTCACTAAGGGTTTTGAAGTTGCAAGGAAGAAAAGAAAAGAAAAGAATTTTTTTTTTGGTTCTCACATCATCTCCTTGTTGAAGGAATTTCGTCTCGAAATTTAATACGGCATATCACTTCAGTTTAGTTCAATCAAAACTAATACTTGATGTGTGTTTTCTAATTCGATTACAGCGAGTTAACTAAAAGGAATACTTATGTTATAATAGAGTTCAGATTGCATTTGGTTATTTGTAAATTTCTATCAGTTTAAGTGTAGAAAGAGTAGAGTGAATGGGCGAGGAAAGTGGAGTGTTAGAAACTACCAGTTTATTACCATGAGCGTGAGAGGGAGTTGACGATGGCGACATATCTCATACGCATAAATATAATGTCTAACTATTACGAATAATTATTTGCGTTAGTTTAATTAAGATAGTTTGTACGGTTATAGTCTAGGATGGACTTTACCATTGTTATTTAAAGATGGACTTTTGCTTTAGATAAATATGAGTAGACTTTTTGATTTATTTATTGTGTTTTGGGTATTACCCACGCGACGGGTTTTTTTTTTTTTTTTTGCCAGGATCCTCGTGTACATATATAAATTCACCATTACGTTGCGCACCCGTAATCGTCAATTTACATCACACGACCATCCTAACTTATTTCTCATCGCATGGCTTACTTTTATATTTTATATTTTATCATGCTTATTGTTTTGTACTTATTTATATATATATATACTAGGTTTAATACCCATGTGTTACACATGGGTTAAACAACAAAATTTATAAAGAAATTATAACCATTATGCTTAATGATTTGTAAATATTTAGTATTCAAAGATTTATGCATGGTGATCAAATATTTTCTTTAATTTCCCTCCAAAACTACCTATTTTAGAATAAATAATTTTTCCCCCTAAAAATTGCCCCCTTAAAACTTTGATTTATTAGATAGATATGTGGTATTTTATCACAGTTTAAGTATATGATTTGTTTAAGGAAATTATGGCATACTTATAATTATAACTATAAGTAAAGTACACTACATGTGAGAGATACCAAAAGATGCCTAGTGTGAGGTACTTATAGAGAATACATATGTTAGGCATACTATAAATTTATGATAAGTATCCAGGAAAGACTGCTAATAACATGCAGTTAGCATACAATAATGACTAACATGATAACATCAAAGCATGTCGGTAGCATTTTATAACACATAATAGTTCACGTAGTGGTTAACATGTTATAGCACATAGTAGTTAAAACAACTATCAAGTCACGACTCCACTATGTATAACCCTTTTTTTTGGACAACTATCCAGTACGTTGTTCGTGTACTTTTATTCATTAGGCATCGGCCCCGCCGGTTGGTTGCTATAATGAGGGAGGTAACTATAAAAGTATGTTCATTAGTCTTTAATCTATACTAGCTTGTTGTCACCAAGATGTGAGTTATAACTTCTAATCCAATTAAAGATGTTTCTCAGACAGTTTTAGGTTTTCAACAGCATAATGAATCAGCAGTGTTGTGATCAAGCATACCTTATGTATACTTTAGTGATTAAGGTGTAAAGCAACTGAAGTGCATACTTAGTTTAAGTCTCACTAACAGAGAAGATTTTTCTAAAGTTCTTTAAAGTTTTACTTAATCCAACTTAACTACACAAGCCACCAAATTGAGTCACGTCGATAGGCCTACAATGCTAATATATGTTTGTATGTTATAACTAAGTGAGTGTCTAAATGGAAGACTAATTCTACATCTATCGTTATAGTAAAAAAATATATTTTTGACCCAAAGATGAAAAAGAAAAAAAAATATTAGCAATGCAATTTATCTGAATGAGTACGAATTACGTGAATGCATGTGTAACTAATGCATGTGCAGTTATAGTCTAGAATGCAATGCAATGCAAACCTAGTTCGCTATAACCAAGGGCTCTGATACCAATCTGTCACACCCTCAATTTCCACTAACGGAGTTCTACCGTTTAAGGCGTGACATGCCAGGATCTCATTGCCATTAGTTACATTGAACGACCTCTATATAAATTTAAAAACCAACATTTATAAAAATACAAGTTTAAAATAAGTTTCAGTGCGGAAGCATAAATAAAAATCTCAAACAATTCAATGCGCAAACCGCGCGTTCCAAAATCCAAGTCTAATAATAATAAAGTAAAAAGAGTTTTGAACGCAACTAAGACTTAACCAAAGCATGCTCCTAATCCGTGCACAGTACCTGAGAAAGACATGCTAAATCGTGTCAACACTAGGTTGGTGAGTTCACAAGTTTAGATAAATAAAAATACAACAACAGCCGATAATGTAAAATACAATTATATCGTTGGGTAGCGAACCCAGTTTCTTATTATTTAAGCGTTTCGATACCGAGCTGACTGAGATTTATTTGCGCCTCGACACCATTGCTACAACAATGGACCAACAACATAGGACAATTCACACCTACCCGGCTCCCAGCCGAGGGTGGGGTTTGTCAAACCCAGTAGTACTACCCGAACTTCCTCGCTATACCTCGTATATTAACGGCTCGAAGATTTAGTGAGGACTTGACAACTTGTTACGTTTACGCTTAATAATCAAGAGATATAAAGTAAATACCATTATCAAATAGTTTTGTGCATGCTTTCTCCCCCAACAGGAAAATAGTAAAAGGGGCCGTGAAACTCACCTTAGCGTTGCGCAGCTACAATTAAATCAACAAGAACATAATTTCCTAGGTCGACCCATGACCTGATTAAGTGCTACTAGTTAGGTACAAATCACTCTAATAGAGTCCACATTCGGTTTCGCGTTCTGGTTCGGTTTCGTACTCACTAACTTGGCTTCGTATCCAAAAACCGAATTAAAATTTGCATGTAATAAATCGAGTTTCAACATTTGATTACGACTAAAATTTTTAGAATATTATTATTATAATCCACTTAAATCAAACACTAAATTTATACAAAGTTGTCACACGCACACACATGCATATATATTCTTTCATATTATATATACAAGCTTAACAAGTATGTTACATACATATTGTTTACATCATAAAACATCATATCAATATCTAATCTTACATAGTTATAACCTCATCATATACATTTACACGTGAAATATAACACAAACTAAAACCCGGCAGTCATTTTCATATAACATCTTCGTATCTTTATTATATTTTCATATATTATCTCTACTCATCAATATTAACATCTTCCTATTATTACTATAGTGAATTAGTAACTTTCATATATTATCCCCACTCACACAACAAAAATACGTACATGTTCATCACAAGATTATGCAGATCTATATTATTACATACACACCATTGTATCTAAACACACACACATAGATATATATATACATTTATACATTTACAATCAATCACTACACTTCTTATTGTATACACACATATATCGATTCATACAGCACATGCTTGGTACATACGTTACTTCAATTCTACTTAATTTCAATTCTGTGATACATATATACACATTATAGATACATATATCATCCACATCGTCCATATAAGCATGCGACCATATATAAACTCACACACATCATCGATATTACATATGCATACACGCATACGAGATCAAATCTGAGTAATTTCCGACACTCCTACACTACTATATATACACCGTATACTCTTACATACATCGAACAAGTTGAAACGAGTACGAAACATGCCCCGTAACCGAAACCGAAACCGAAACGAACCGAACGACCAAATAGATAACAAAATAATGCTCACCGGATTAGTATGCGATATTGGTGCTCACTTGTAGCGTTAGAATGGATCGCGGTGGTTACCGCGACGTCTGGCAGTGGTCGTAGATGCCATGAACGGCTGCGTTGCACGGTGACTGCAGTGGAGGAACTGTTGGTGATGGTTGCGCTCGACGGGGATGCAGATGGTGATAACGACGGCCCATGCGGCAGGTGGCGACCGAGGTTGCCGGAGTTGTTAACGGCGTCAGTTTGTAGGTGGCTAGGGTTTTCGTGTGTTGCTTTTGATGAAGAAGAATGACGGCATTATTGGATGGGTTGGTCATATACAACAATTCATTTTTTTTTGTTCATAATGGTCCTTCAAGTTATTTAAACGTCCAACTTGTTCACAAATTTAATTAATTTAACTTTCAGCTAATTTTAGTTTGAACTCCGTACTTTTCACGACATGTTTATTTTATGCAGTTATCCATTTAATTTTCAGTAACGTTTGCGAGTCGTGTGGACCAATAGTTTCTCCAAACTACTAATGGTTAACATCACTCATTATGATATTATAATTCCTCGAATTACCATTTTTGTAATAAATAGAGAATAAGTATTTAGTTAGTTATAATAAATTAATACATTTAATTTATTATTGGTGAAACGTACTAGATATGATTTTCAAGTTGAAAGAGACTAACAGAATATGTAAAGTTGGGTTAACAACGTAACCCGAAATTTTCGGGTGTCACATATCCAGTCTTCAATAAGTACCTCTGCTTCCAGCGGATCTCGATTGATGGGAATTGAGTGTGTTGATGTAATTGCAGCTTGATGATTAAGTGATTCCTGAATTATCTCTTACTTCTCACTCCTGACAGGCTCAAACGTAGGAATTTCACCTACTTTAAACTTATCAAAGAAGTTAGAAGTAACAACCGTTACAGGATTAGACACAACAGGAACTGAGCAATCATTAGCTTGACTGTCAGTACCCATTTTACTATATCCCATACCAGTTGAAGAATCATAATCATCTCGCACCTCCTTCAGATTAACTCCCTCTAAACCTGCATGCAAACTGTTAGATTCTTGTTTAAACAAATCATTTTTAAGATGGGGTTTTGGTGTAGGTGAATAACACAAAGTGAATGGAGGCGGAAAAACCGTTTGATCATCTGTGTCATACCCAACCCCATCTTTTACCCTAGCCCCCATTTGTTTTGAAGCAAGCTCATTCATTTTCATACTAGAAACAATCCACTTATAAAGTTTTGTTTGAAGTTTTGTGGATTCAAACTGTGCTAATATGAGTCTTTCACTTAAAAGATTTAATTCAACATTTCGTTCATAAAGATTTCTTTTCAAAAGATCGATTTCAGCCAAAGCTTCATTGAGTTTTATCGAAAAAGAAACTTCATTCTTTTTATGTTCTGTATTTTGGGTGGTTAATTCAGCTTGATTTGTTAACAACAATTTATTAGCTTTATAAACACCAAAAAGACGAACTCTGCATGCAGATGAACACATGTCTTGAACTGTCTCATAAGGGAGTCCCATAATGACCTTTTCAACAGCAAGAGCTTTATCGCAGTTGTAGACCCTTGTATTCCTTTTCCTTTCCTCTTCCTTTGCCTTCAGCATCTCTTCATTCTCAGCTTCCTTCTTTCCTTCACAATCCGCTTCACATTTACTTTTCCCTTTTTGAACATCCACAATCTTTGTCATTAAAGCATAGTTGATTTGACTTTGAACAACTCCAATCCCAATCTGATCTGTAAAAACATTTCTCCCAGTTCTCTCCATAAACCGACTGACTCTAAGAGTTAATATTTTTATTTGACATTCCAAATCCTCTTCTTCCATATCATCATCATAACTAACCTGCAACTTATTTTCTTTCACATTTTCCTCGATTTCAGCAAGCAAATTGGAATCGGTTACCATCGATTTCAACTTTTCAATCATCTTAAACGGTTTGTAATCAAATTTGCTAATCATTGATCAAATGAGAGCAACATTTGGTGTGTTGGTTTGTGGTTGAATCACCGCTTGATAAAACTCCTTTCTTTTGACATCCAACTCCAAAGATTTCAACTTGTCGATCACATCCAACAACTTGTTGTCTGAAAACCTTCTCTCTTTCTTAAGCATTTTAACCTGAAGACTCCATTCTGGTGGAAGAGAGTCAAGAAGCCTTTGAATTTGTTCATGATTTGTGAGCTCAGATTCATGCTTCTTTAGATTACTTGCAACTGATATAAATCACTCAATGAAATCTGACAACTTTTCTTTCTTCAAAGCAGAAAATGAGTCAAACATACATTGGGCAGACTTGAATTCTTCAGACGTTGACATTTTGATTAACGATCTCAAAAATTAAATTTTTTTTTAAATTTGTAGAATAATTCTCCCCCAGAAAAAGAATAATTTTTCTTCTCAACTCAACACTCCAACACCTTTACCTTCAAAACTTTCGGATCAAACGACACGGCCCAATCAAAAAAATGAATTTGAAAGTACCCGGCCACTGACAAAAATATTTCAACTTAAATGACAAAATTTTCGTCCAAAGATTAACAATAATACTACCCGGCCAATGTCAAAAATGTTTTCGTCTCAACGAACAAATTTTTTTTATAGGCCCAAAGATTGACAAAAATAATAACCCGGCCAAAGGACGTCACCTTTTCAAAATTTAATGACGACTTTAACGAAAACTCCCATAAAATTTTATATTAAACACCCGGCGAAAAATAATACGAACAGACTCAATCTCTTTATAGTTTTAAGATCCGGCCCAAAGAGTTTAGAGTATAGTTTTAAGTAGACCATACATTATGTTACAATACTTCTAAATTTTGCAGCCCACTTTACTACCAAAACGCAGGCCCACACCGAACCCTAACCCTAAATTTTTTAAATGAGTTCAGCCGCCCATATATCAAACAACAACAACACACTTCAACACAGCAATATCTCTCACGTTCTCTTTCACTCTTCAAACTCTCTCTCTCTCTCTCTTCAAACCCTTTCTCTCTCTATTACATCTAAACAAATACACACTACTCTCTCTTTTCTTCAAATCAACACAAGCAACATAACACAAACCAACCTACAATATCTCTCTCTCTCGATCTGAACACACACACAAACACTCATGAACAACAAAAACACCTCTTTTGTTCTCTTTGTTTTTCAACAGCAACAACAAACAACACTTCAACATACACACACAAACAATCGATCTGCTGTCAAACGAACACACACACACGATTCGCTGCTGCTATCACAACATACACACAAACTCAAATCTGCAGCTGTTCACGTTTAACGTCACGAACACAAAAGTTTCTGCTGTTGTTTCTTGTTCAGATGTCAAACTTCAAACACAATCAATAACATATCTCTTCTTCTTCATCTTCTTGTTTCTGCTTCTTTCTTTGTATACACCAAAAAAAATAACAGATCTGCTCTCTTTAACTTTATGTATGTTGTTTCGAACAAACAAGCACAACCGAAGCCTCGTTTTTGTTCTAGATCCGTTGTTTCTTTTTTTTCGGTTGTGTTGAGTAAACCGAATACAGATCTGTTCTTGTTAGACCAACACAGATCTGTTCTTGTAAACCAAACACAGATCGGTTGTGTTCTCTTTTCGGTTGTGAGTGGACGTGGTTTAAGATGGATATGGTTGTGGATTTGTTAAGACGTGGTTACTGTCGTGAAGTTTGGTTGGGTTAGCTTGTACATCCGTGATGAAACGACGGTTTGGACGTGAGTGGAGAAAAGGACAAGAAGATTTGATATGATTGTGTTTAGTTGATGGGTAAAGTTCAAATCGGTGTTACTTTGATGTGGGTGCTGTTGAAATATGGATCTTATGGTTAGGTTATATTTTGGTTTGGTTTTAAAAATTATAGATCTGAAATATATGGTTGGAATGTGAAGGTTATGGGTAGGGGTTATGGTTAATATTGTGTTCTGTTTGGATTTTTTTGATAAAATTTTAACAGATCTGATGAACTTGTTTGTTGAGTGTTGATGTTGGTTTTGGTTTCAGGTACACAAGTTAACAAAGGCAGTGTCGCAAATACATGGGTAGTTTCGCAAGGTAGTTTCGCAAGTTAACAAAGGTAGATGTCGCAAAAATTCAACATCTAGTTTCGTATTATTTCCGATATAGTACTTTCGCAAATAATATTGAACTTTCGTTCAAGTGTGGTGTAGATTCGAAAAATGAAGATTTGAAGCCCCAAGAACACCAAGAACACACACACAACTGTGTGTGAGAAAAACACTTCAGATCATAAATTTTCTTAGATTTCCTTGTAGATCTTAGCTTGTAGATCTGAAATATGTTGTTGAAATCAAAAAATCTGATGACTATTGTTGTAGATCTGATGATTTTTGAAATCAGATCTGGTTTCTCTCTCTAAAAGCACACTAGATCCGTTTTCTCTCTCTAAAAACCCTTCTTCTATTTCAAAAAATTCTTCACCAAAACTTCAAATCAGTAGTTAATCTTCAATACATGATTCAGATGGATCTCTATTAGGCTCTGATACCATTTTCTTGGTCCCAATCAGATTTGAATCAGTGTTTTGGTGAAGATTTGGATCAAAAGATATAAAATAAGATGAACTTTGGATGAACAATGAAGAACATTCATAAAAACCTCACTTTGATCTCATAGAATTGCATCAGATTAACAATAAGTGATAAGACCCCAATTCTTGTCTCATTCAAGCTTACTAAACCCTAACTGCTCTTTACTATTTATAGCTTAATGACACTTTGGACTAATGACACTTAGGACCCTAGACTATAAATAAAACATGACAATTAAGAAAATACAATTAAAACTCATAAAAGACTAAAACTAATTAAATATATTTTGTTGACACAAAATATATTTATTAACTATTAAATCGGTAATCTTTTACGTCTTCAACGTCTAGTCTTTAATCTTCGTCCCAAACGCGTCGTGTTGACTTTTGGGATGACTTTGACTGTTTGGTGTTGACTTTGACCGTGATGATAATATTAGACTAAACTTCAGGTCCAACAATACTCTCCCATAGTCTATTATAATCAACGTCTTGCATCGTGTTCAACACTGATAAGTGAATACAGTTGGATCTTCAATTTGGTAAGCTTCATTCTTAATTTTAGATCCAACACGGCATTTGCATCATCTCTTCAACAGTCTCTTGTGCAAGATTGAGAATATCATCTCTAGTAAACATCTCAGCACTTCTAGATGTACTTTTTATCATGAAATTCCTTCTGTTGTTAATCTCCAAAGATTTAATTCCTAATATCTTTAATGTGCCAGCATTCAAAGATAATAGTTCTTTTCTTAGAGCCATCTTCTCATATGCAACAGATAGAATCTCTATCACATGAATAAAATAGCACAAATCTTGCATAGGATCTTGACCTACAACCTTCTGAAACTTTTGTTTGGCCAGAAGATGAATATAAGAAGGATGAACCAGTCTGAGTTCAAAAACTTCAAACATTTTGATTTCATCTTCACTTTGATCTTCTGTATTCCTCACAAGCACCAATTCTTTGTTTCCAGTATCATAAAACCATCTCAGGGTTGGATAACTTGTTTGATCACCATTGAATACTATCACTCCTTGTTGTTCAAGCTTGGGAAGATATTTGGCAATATCATCAAGCATGAATTGTCTTTTCAGGCCAGGAACCAAAGGAGTCTTCTTCTTCTACTTCTATGCTTCTGATTTTTCATGAAAATACTTGGTATCTCGAAGCTTTGCCAAACTCAAATAATAATCTTTGTTAGAAGTGAATAGTTTGTCCAACATGAATTCACAAGATGTCCCTCTGACACTGAATTTGTGATTCACTAGAGACAAGCTTCTTAATTCTTTCAAGTCTTGTTGGTCAAGTTTAGCAATATGTGTCAAAAAGTAATATACTTCACATGACCCATTTATCCTTTTGATGATAAAACCTTTGAAATCTTCATCAAACTTCCAGGCAATTATCATTGATTTGTGATGAGTAGAGTATGCAACAGACTTGGGCAATAACTATTGAATATTTTGACCCTTTTCTACTAATGATCTGACACTCACACCAATTGGCCTTTTAGAGAACCAACACTTCATTACTTCTTCAGATGATGGCACAAACTTTGTCACTTCATAAGGTCTTACCACCTTATATTTGATTTTATATTTGTCTTTTATTTCTGCCATTGACTTTTTCTGTGGTGATGGGATAGGCTTTTTCTCAAATACATCAATGTATTTATCTTTAAAAAGATTCAATTTCACCATCTTTCATTCAGCCTTCTTTTTGATCTGAAATGTTTCAACCATCCTTCTAAGTTGTTTTGTATTCATATTCTCCATTTGCCTTGCAGGATAATTTCTAGATGCTAGCCAATCCTTCAATTCATCCTATCAATCACAGGTTGTAGCAAAGTTCTTGGATTAACAATCTCCAAATCTTAAAAGTGTTTGTCTGCATCAAATTCAACTTCTTCAATATCAGAAGATTTAAGCTTTTGAATATCCAAATCTAATTCTTCTTCTGATCTACCCAACACATACACCCTGTTGAATCCTTTTTGTAACAAAAACATGATTTTGTTACTAAAGGCATATTCAATTTTCTCTTTGACTTCTTGTGTAGGCTCATTCAACTCAAACTCCATGACTTCATCATAATACTCATCAGGATATTTTAGTTCAATTTCAGCCTCAATCAAATTCTCAGGATTTTGAATACTTAAGTCCAAATCTTCATCATCATCCAGATCTTGTAAAGCTTCTATCATTTCTGAATCAGGCACATCTTCAATTGCTTGTGATGACTGAATACCCTCTGCCTTTTGAACTTCTAACTCACATTGTTCAATGTGTCTCTTCCACTCATCTGGAGTCAAAAATTGATCTTTTTCAAGCTTGTCTTTGATTTTAGAATCCATTTTCTACAATTTAGTCAACTCTTTAACCTCAGGCACATCTTGTTCAATCATCAGGGCTTTACCTTTGTTCAACTTTCTCTTCTTTCTTTGATAAGTGATTGAAAAAGACTTTGATGCTTCAATAAAAAGAGGCTGATATTTCTTCAATTTTTCAACAGAAACTACAAATGTATTTTTGACTCTTTCAATCTCATTCATCAACATCTCTTGTTGATCCACACTTCACTAGATTAAAGATAACTAATTGTTTATCTTGATCAGTCAACTTGGGCTTAGAAATAGTTCTTTATCTCCACAAATAACTAGATTGAATATCCTTCAAAATAGCTTCATCCACCTTCAAGTTTTCAAAAGTATAAGTATCTTTAATTGGTACAACATCAGGATATACAACAGCCATAGGCTTGTATCCACCATAGTCAATTGCAGATTATTATCATCTTTTTCAAACTCAGTTTCATCATCTATGATATCATCATAATCATGATCATCATCACTAGATGTAGACTCAGTACTTTCATCACTTTCAGATGAAGAAGAATGAGCAAGTACTTTCTTCATTGAATCAATTATTTTCAACAAATCCTCAATCTGTCTACTTTTCAAATCATTTTCATCTTTTAAATCTTGAATTTGTTCATCTTTATCATTTCGTTAACCTTTTCTTCAATCTCTTTGGTTAAATCAAAATTCTGCTTCTTGGCATCAAGATTCTTGGTCACCAGTCTATTATATCTATCAACAACTTCACTGGATTTTAATCCAAAGTTGTTGAATAGATTGTCAGAGTCCTTTATTCTTCTATTCAATTCTTCAATCTTAATATTCAATTTGTTCACTTCAGACAAATCATCCATATCAAACTTAGATAGATCTCCAACAGGCAGATCATCTTCATGAGTAGGATAATTCAAAGGCAAGTCATCAGTAACTTCCTCAACATCCTTTTTAGTCTCATGTTCTTCTTCATCAGAAGAAATCATAACTTTTTCAACATCTTTAGCAACTTTTGATTGAACTTCATAATTCTCTTCAACAAAATCAACATGTTCTAATATGATTCTGTCAATTTCTTCTTGTTGATCAGAAATTGTCTTTTCAGAACTTTCATCTTGTTGTTCAATATCATCTTCAACTAGAACAATAGGTGGATCATCCTCAACAAGATTTTCAATTTGAACATCTTCATCATGCGCACCAGGTTGATCACCATCAATATCATTATCATCATTGTCACCTTTATCATCATCACCATTATCATCATTTTCCTCAGAACTTGTTTCATCAGGAATCACTGGTTCTTCTCCAACTAATTCATCCATATTAATTGATTCAACCAAATTAACTTGATCAACATTATTAGCAATCAAACCAGCAGCCACATCCTTCATGTATTGAGTAATATAAGTCTCTAACCCACTGAAATTACTTCTAGCATTGGTTCTGGTTAAGTATGCAAACACCTTAGAGTCATGATGTAAAACTCTAAGTGTTGGTCCATTGTACACTCCAACTAGTTCAGGAAAAGATTGGTTGATCAAGCATTGAATAAATCTTGGATACATCAAGAATTTATTCCTTCTATCTTCTTCTATATTTATCCTCAATCCATTGAATATATAGCTTGACATGTTCAACCCTCTATTCATAACCAATGACACCAATATTGATGCAGTCCTGTAAGTCATATCATTCCATCCAGATTTTCTCTTTGACAGTGAATGTTGGATGCAATGAATGATAAATCTCTATCTAGAACTGATTTGATCCTTCAGCATTTGCTTTCTTACAGGACCTCCTTCATATCCAATGTCTTCAAAACATTGTAATATATCAGCCTCATCAAATTCAACAGGAAAATTTCCATCCTCTCTAAATCTTAAACATGTTCTGATGCTAGCTAAGTGACTATCAACTCTCTGCCTTCTGCAAATTCACCCTTTATTCTAGTCACTCCATCAACTGATTCAACTATGGCTGTTCTCCAAAACCTCTTTATAAATCTTGACATTATCACAGGATCAACACACATTGCATATGCTAATCTGGTCCTTGACAAAAATTGTATAGCTTCAAGAAATTGTTCTTTGTCAGCTGGAACTTCATGTCTTAGATAAGCAACAACATTATGCTCTTTCACAAATTTTAAATCAGCCATTTGACATGTAAAAAGAAAGAATTTAATCAGAATTAAAGTTCAATTTAAGGTTTTACCAGATTTTGACTTTTAGGTCGAAATTGATTAAGTTCAATTTCGAATTTTAGTGATTAAGTTGAGTAATCAAACAATGATGATGTTTCAACTCTTATTGATTGACAAATAATCAAGTTTAATTCAAAGTCCAGGTTCAATTTTGTCCATTTTAAATATGTCGATTTGTTTTTTTACGGTGAACAGTGATTTTTCATCATTAGTGATAGATTCTTATCCAAGAAGATATACAAGTTGATTTTCATATCTAGTTGGTATGATTATGATGTTTGAATGAATGTATTTGATGTTTGTTTTAGAATGTATGAAGATCGTCTCTCGACTGAACTATGTGTTTGAAATGAACGGTTTAAGGGTTTTGAAGGGTTTATATACTATTTCCACACTTGTTAATATTTTAAAAACAGATTTAAAAAGATATGCAGACAACAGTTTGTTCGCACATCCTATCTTTTAACTTATTTCACATGTAAAATGAGTTTTTAAAAGAGTTTCTTTTAATTTAAAACACATTTAATTGTGATTATACTCATTTTGAAATCAAAATCTGCTTTAAAATCAATCAATTTTGTGATCTGTGGACAATAGTACTTGATATGCGTACAACAGTAACATCAGTTTTGTACTGTTGTTCGCACATCCTTCCAAATTCCTTATGTTCAGAGAATTACATGTTTTATTTGTAAATCACTTTCATTATAGATGAGATAACCAAATCTTGAAAATCTATGATTTTGTTCGATCTGCGGAAAACAGTGTCATCCGCCCATCACTTGATATGCATGCTACAGTAGCATCCGGACATCTTTCAAACACTTAGACAGTTTCAAGATTTTCTTCATCTTTCTTAATATTGTACTTAGAACAATACTCAGAGATCATTGATTGATCAATGGGCAACAGTTCTTTGTACTTGTGACAATTTTATCAATTTTCCTTTTGATTTTTCCTTGCACATTTGCACACAAACAAATTAAATCATCAGTTCAAATGGTATATAATATCAATAATAGAATTTATGAACATCAAATTTAATGACAGTGAATTAAGTGATTCTGACAGTGATTTCAGTTGATCTGCGGATCATAGTTTCAACTGATCTGCGGGCAACAGTGTTCGCACATCTCGATCTGCGAACAACAATGTTCACACATATTTGACAGTTTCACTGTTTCATTTGATCTGCGAGCAACAGTGTTCGCACATCTTGATTTGTTTATTTAGAAAACATTTTTGACACACATAATTTGGTCTTTTGATCATTCCAGAACATGTGTAATTATACTCTGCAGAGAACAAATTTTCAAACACGAAATGTATTTGCACATTACACACATTCAATCTATTTTCATAATACCATATCCACCAAACCAGTTTTTCTTATGAATCATTATTTGAATATGATATCTTCTACCCCTAAAGTTTTTGTTTTCTAAGAGAAGAAAATTTGAACTTTACTCATGATCAAATATGAATCAATCACATGTATGATGAAAGCCACCATTATTCTTATATCATTTTGACAAGGAAGTACCTTTTAAGAACAAAATTAGGTAAGCAAAGAGATCATATCATATCAGTAATCTTCACACAAAACAAAAGAAAGTTTTGAATAGACATAGACAATTTTTCACTTTGTAAGATGGGCATAAAGCTTATAACATACTTACTTTTCAACACTTAGTGATATATTATCATGTTTTGGTTTGATTAAGTATGTCAAGTATGTGATCCACACTTAGTATCATCTTAGAAGATCCACTAACTTTAAAAAACATACAAGCAAGCACTTTAACAATCAGGTCACTTATAATGTAATCTGTGGAACTTTGGGTTAAAATTATTTGGTGGTTCCCCTTGGGAATCTTCTTTACTTTCTAATTTTTGGAATTGAAACTGTTCCACTTTGGGAATCTTTTGACACTGGTATTGTTCCATTTTGGAATCTTTTGTACATCTTGAGGTGTTCCAGGTTTGTAGATCATTACAACAAAGGAGACCTCGTGTGAAACTTCAGGTCTGTGGGTACCACAACAAAGGAGTTCACAAATATTTGCTCAACACGTATTCTATTGCCTCATTACGTGATATGTGTAAGTAACTTTACAAGCAGTCTATCAGAAAAGTGAAAACTTCACCAATGCACTTAGATGGAACTTAACACACCTTGAACATTGAGAACTTTTAGTGTTATCACCAAGATGTTTACTTTTCAGATTTACCGTTTTCAACTTACCCACACTAAACATTATGACCAAGAATGTGATTTAAAATCATTTCTCTTATGTTGCCCAACCTAACATTCATCTTTTATCATGTACTCCTACCACCTTTTATTTATATACTATTTTTTTTATTTAGATGGCAATGATCAATAATCATGGTTCATAATTTATCATACCAATGGCTTGAAGCAAATGTTCAAATCTGCCTTGATTAAAGGCCTTAGTAAAAAGATCAGCCAATTGGTTATCAGTACTTACTTGTACCAACACTATTAACCCTTTTTCAGAATTATCACGTAAAAATGATATCTGATATCTATGTGTTTGGTTTTAGAGTGTTGTACTGGATTACTTGTGATAAAAATGGCTGCAGTATTATCAATATAGATTTGGGTTTTCAAGAAATTAAACCCATAGTCCAGCAGTTGGATTTGACACCAAAGGACTTGTGAGCAACATGCTGAAGCAGCAATATATTCATCCTCTGCAGTTGATACAGAAACATTGGTTTGTTTCTTACACTGCCGTGAAATTAACCTTGGACCCAAAAGTTGACATCCCCCAGAAGTTGATTTTCTGATTAGATTACATCCACCACAATCAATGTCAGTGTAAGAATGTAATTCAAAATTTCCCTCTTTAGGATACCACAAACCAAGTGCAGATTTTCCCTTGAGATATCTGAATATACGCTTGGCAGCTTATAGGTGAGATTCCTTGGGATTTTCCTGATACCTAGCACACAAACAAACAACAAACATAATGTCAGGTCTACTAGCAGTCAAATACATCAAAGATCCAATTAATGATCGATAATATGCTTAGTCCACAGATTTTCCACATCATCGAGCTCCATCTTGTGAGCTTTATCAAGTGGTGTTCTTATGGATTGAACATCTTCAAATGAGAATTTCTTAAGAATCTTCTTGATGTATTTCTCTTGATTGATGAAAATTCCATCCTTTGCTTGGGTAACTTGTAATCCAAGAAAGAAATTCATTTCACACATTGAGCTCATTTGGAATTTTGACTGCATGATAGACTCAAATTCAATGCAAAGCTCTTTACTTGTTGATCCAAATATGATGTCATCAACATAGATTTGAACTAACAGAAGATCTTTGTTCTTTCTTTTCAAAAAAAGAGTTTGATCAATCCTGCCTCTTTTAAAACCATTCTGCATCAGATGAGATGACAAGGTTTCATACTACTTTCGTGGTGCTTGATGTAAGCCATAAAGAGCTTTGTCAAGTTTCATCACTTTGTGTGGAAATTCCTTGTCTTCAAATCCAGGAGGCTGTTTGAACATACACCTCTTCATTGATAACACCATAAAGGAAAGCACATTTAACATCCATTTGATAAACTGTGAAGTTCATGTATGCAGAATACGCAAGAAATATTCTGATAGCTTCTAGTCTTGCCACCGGTGCAAATACTTCTTCATAATCAATACCCTCTTCTTGAGTGTATCCTTGAGCTATCAATATTGCTTTGCTCCTGATGACAATGCCACGTTCATCTGATTTGTTTTGATATAACCAACAAGTACCAATGGCATATTGTCCTTCAGGTAAATCAACCAGTGTCCAAACATTCTGAATTTGAAATTGTAGCAGCTCCTCTTGCATAACTTCAATCCAACTTGAATCTTTAAGAACCTCAGAAATGTTATTTGGAACTGTTTGAGATAAGAAACAGGAGTAGAGACAAATATTTGCATTGTCATTCTTACTTCTGGTTATCCTTTCATTTAAGCTTCCAATTATATTAGAATGAGGACGATACTTGTGAATCCTAGTAGGAACATAATCAACAACCACCTCATTTTCCAAATTTGTATAATTGAAATCTTGAATGGTTATGGTATGAATAGATGGATCTGATTCATGTGGTGAATTATGAAAATAATTGAATCCCTCATTAGCTATCAATTCATCACTATCAGCAGAGTGATTTGTAGGTGGAATACAATCATCAAAAATTGCATGAATATCTAGATTTAAGGGAAATGGTACTTTGAGGGTACTTTTAGGGAAATGGTACTTTGAGGGAAATGGTACTTTGCATCAAAATTCATCACTATCAGCAGAGATCAGGGTAGTTTGAGGGAAATGGTAAAATGAAGTCATCATCAGATTCTCCCCCTGAGCTATAACCTGCAGAATCATCAATAGAATTAGAATTCAATGAAGTGGTCAAAGCATCTATGTCAAATAAGCAAGTTGGACCATTTATGAACTTTGGAAAAGAGTTTTCATGAAACTCAACATTCATTGATTCCTCAATAATGTTGTGTTTTGAAATGTAAACTCTATATGCAATAGACTGTGATGAATAACCTATAAAGAATCCATCATAAGCTTTTGCATCAAATTTAGCTAATTGGTCAGAGGTATTTCACACAGATACAGGACAACCAAATGATCTAAAGAAACCAATTTGAGGTTTTGTTTTAAACAACTGTTCATATGGTGTTTGTTATGATTTTTGACAATGAGACTTCTGTTTTGTACAAAACAAGTAGTTGATAGAGCTTCTGCCCAAAAGTAATAGGCAGTTTTGAATCAGCTAGCATTGTTCTTGCAGCTTCAATTAATGTCATGTTCTTGCGTTCTACAACTCCATTTTGTTGTGGAGTTCTAGCAGCACTGAACTGTCTATCAATTCCTTTTCCTGCACAGAAAGACACAAACTCTTCGTTTGTGAACTCAGTACCATTGTCACTTCTCATTACTTTGACTTCAGTATCAAATTGATTTTCAATTTTAGTAATGAAAGTTTTCAGGATTTCAGCAGTTTCACTCTTTTTGTTCATAAAGAATACCCAAGTGAATCTGGAAAAATCATCAATCACCACAAGACAGTATTGTTTCTTTGAATGACTCAAAACATTTGTAGGGCCAAAGAGGTCCATTTGCAAAAGTTTAAGAGGTGTAACATTTGAATTAACAAATTTTGTCTTGTGTGATGTTCGATGTTGTTTTCCTTTTAAGCTAGTAGAACACTTGTCAATGACAGAAAACATCTTTTGAGGTATTCCAACTACATGATCATGCTTAACCAGATTATTCATATTATTGTAGTGAGTGTGACCAAGACGTCTATGCCAAAGAACTGATTCATCAATGGATGGTTTTGAAAGCATACATGTTTCTTGCATGTTGTCAAACAACGAACTCATATCCATCATGTAGATATTGTTATATCTTGGAGCTTTCATTTGAATTCACTCTTCTAGTATTTGAAATCCAGGTTTCAATATGTAGCAAAACTTGTCATCAAACATTGTTTTGTATGATTGTCACAAATTTGTGTAACACTTAACAAGTTGTACTTGAGTTGTTCACAATAATTGACATTGTCAAAACTCAACGATCCATTGCTGACATTTCCTTCACCAGTAATCCATCCTCCACCATCACCAAATGCTACATATGATCCTTTCTTTGTTTGATATTGATCTAATAATTGTTGATTTCCTGTCATGTGTCTTGAGCAGCCACTATCCACAATCCATAGACTATTTTTAGCTCTTGGTGGATGTGCATGCACAAACAAGAAAATCAGTTAGAACGATCAACCCAAACCATAGTGGTTTTGGGTTTTCCAAATTCATCAATTATTGTTTGTTGTGCACATTGTAAACCAAATGTAGTCAACATATCAGATTTGAGCTTAGCATATTGATTCATTAACACTTCAAACCTATCATTCAATTCACGTGGAAGCTCATTGGATTTGTTTTTATGAACATAAAGTTTTGAAAGTTGTTTTGCTGAATCATATGTTGACTTCATTTGTTTTGATACAACATGGGATGGAATAGCATGAGAATGTTCTGGTTCATCAAGAAATTGTTTAATTAAATTCCTTTTAACACTTTCTTTAGAATGAGGATGAGATGCAATTATTGAAATCAAGTTCATTTTAGAATTTGCAAATTGTTTATTAGGAACTTGTGATGAACTATGCATTCTCATGTTCCTTGGAGTCCAAGAATCATGAACACACTCATCATTGTCAAATGATGTTGATTTATTTGATACTCCTTTTTGTGAGGTTTTGATCTTTCCTTGTAATAACACTCCTCAGTGTTATGATTCACCCTTCCACAAATCTCTCACCATTTGTTAAAATAACATTCATCAATTGAGTGATTTGTCATGTCACAAAGTTGACAATATTTAGAGAAGTAACAATCTTCGGTGTTGTGATTTGTCATTTGGCACCTATCACACCAAAGCCTTGTGTTCTTTTCATAAAACTCATGTTTAACATTTTGTGATCTTTATGACTCTTGAGAATTCAGATTTGGTTTTGGTTTGAACACTTGTTTGGCTTGTTATTCACATTTGACGAACTTTGTCCAACTGAATCAATTTTGTTTCCATTAGAAAAAACTGAAGAATTAGTGTTTAAGTTCTTTTTCTTCTTTTGTTTCTTTTTGGTTTTCTGTTTAAGTTCAGATTGAGCAGCGAAATTTTCAGGATCATGACCTGTTGTCAGATCAGAGACAGATTTGAACTTAACTTCAGATTTCTTTGACTCTTGTTGTTTCAAGTATCATTTAAAATGTGGATTATCAAACCCAACCCCTTCACTTACTTCACGATGTTGGTCATTGTAAATCATTTTGATTTGACCTTTGTTTCTCAATTCTGCTTTCTCTTTCTTGCTCAACAAAGAAATTTGAATATTCATTGATTGGATTAGATTCAGATTTCACAAATCCACTGAAGTTCTTTGTTTTAAGATACACCTATTTTGGTTTTGGTTCATATGAAGTTATTTTAACAGGGTGACCTTCTTTCAATTTCTTTGTGTCATGTTCAATGAATACTTCTTTGTTCAATTTTGAACATTCAGAATCATCAGAAGATTCAGAGTTTTGAACCACTTTCAACTTAGCTTGAGCTTCACTAGAATAGTCATGTGGATTGAAGTCATTTGGTAATGAGTTGGTCATGACACTTGGCTTTTTTTCATAATTCACTAGAGGAGGTGTTGTTTGGTATGCCACTTGTAAAAAACCCAACCCATTGCAATTCTTTCCTTCTTTTTGACTAGCAATCCACTTTTCCATTTGTTCTTTAGTTGACATTAATTGTTCATATTTCATTTTATACGTGGATGCTTCCAGTTGACTTTGCACATAAGGTTCTTCAAGAATTTTTAATGAATTTTTTAAGATTGATTCTTAGATTCTTAGATTCTTTTAAGTCCTCAGTCAAAGATTTGATTTTATTTTCAAATTCTTTTTGTTCTTCTTTGGTTTTCTTGTGGCTTTTAATTTCAGCCTGTACTATGTCATTAGTAACAAATGAGTGAGTTCTATAATGGGTTACCTCATGCAGGCATGCTTTTGAGCAGACATTGTCCTTGACATCTTCTGGCAATGGTGGATATTTGCTTGTATCAACCACTTCGGCTTCTATTGCTTTATCATCATCAGAATTTTGAGCCATCAATGCAAATTCTTTTTCAATTCTGCTCCATATGCACTCCAGTCAACCTCTCCATCATATGTAACACACATAGCCTTTGGTTCATTAGATTTGCTATTTGAAGAAGAAGCTTGATTGGGATTCAAAGTGTTTTGTGTAGTTTTTGCAGCTGGATTATTGCACTCTCTTGAGAAATTTCCATAAAGATTACACTTGAAACACCTAACCTTTGATTTGTCAAAGCCCATCTTCTTGTTCAAACTAGGCTTGCTGAAGTTTCTATTTGATTTCATCTGTTTTTGTGATCTGTAAGCCAACATCACCATGTTCCATTGAATATCCATCTCCTTAACATCATCAGGATGCATGTCATTCAAGTCTTGTACCATACGTTCCATTGGAGTCAATTGACTTCCCAAGTATGCTTGAAAACTGCAGTGAATGCTGCATAAGCAGCTTTATGTTCATCAGATTTCAACACAATGTTGACAACATCTTGTGCTTTGTCAGCATTTATTGTCTTGACTTTTCCTTTAGGAATTTCTGCACTTTCTTCACAGAAATCATTCAAACTACAAGTTTCAGCTGAATTTGCAAAGAAACAATCCCCTTAAAAATGTTCATCAAAAGATTTCACATCTGTTGATATAAATGCTTGTTGTCTTGGTTTTTCACTTTTGAATACATACTGCTCCATCTCTTTCTTAGTCATTAAGTTCATTGATTGTTCATCCATAGCCAAAGATTCAATTTTGGTAACCATGAAATCCAACTCTTGAATATCCAAAGACAGAGTTTGTTTATGAGTGGTAACAATGTGCTTCCAGCTTTCAGGCAGTGAATGCAACAATCTCAAATTTATATCTTCAGTGTTTGCTGGGATTTTGATAGTGATGTATAGGTCGGACTCACCGGCATGTCGGTGTTACTTCGTTTTTGTTATGTATTTATTTGTTTTTGTTCTAGCGAACCTTCGGGCGAATCTATAGATTCGCCCGGAAGCATAGATTAGTCTGTCATTTGTTAAGTTCTGTCGACCGGGCGAACCTGTTTGTGCCCGACGAAGCTATTAGTTCCGCTTAATAGATTCGCTGTCAGCGAATCTATTAGCGAACCTATAGCTGAACTATATATTGTAATGTTTTCTCATTTCAATATAACTTTGGCATATTTTATCAAACCCTAATTGTGTGTGTGTGACGGCTGAGGTGCTAGGAGCTTATTATTACCATCTTTGTAGCTTGATAACCTCTGATTGTGTTGTCTTGATCTTGTTATTGATTGTTAAGGGTATTTGGACTATATTTGATTGAATCTTAGTGTGTTTTTGTTGTTTACAAATCATTATAGCACTGAAATCTCGATCTGATGGACCAACAATATGGTATCAGAGCCTTAGTGCTCTTGATTGTTTGATCATTGAGATTTTTGTGTAGTTTTTGGGGTTTTTGTGTCAAAACACTGTTTGATTCATTTCGGCACTGTTTATTGTGTTTCTGTGTTGGAATTTGCTTTGGGTTTGTCATACTCGGTAATATGAAGCTATAGAAACAAACGGATCTTAAATTGGTTGTGTTTTGAGGCTGTTCTGGTTGATTTTGGACTGAAACTGTTTTTCCCGTAAGTCAACGAATCTAGTTGTTCATCCAGCGAATCTGTTGTTCTTCCAGCGAATCTACTGTATTTTTGTGATTTGGAATTTACTGCTTCTGATTAGCGAACCTGTCATTTTATTGAACGAAAGTTCACCTGTTTGGTTCTCTGTGCAAGCGAACTTGTTGCCAAGCTCATTTGTGCACAAGTCTTTGTTCTGTCGGGCGAAATTGTCGAGCGAAACTGCCGAGCGAAACTGTGTTTTTAGTCTGGCGAATCTATTGTTGTCGAGCGAATCTATCAAGCGAACCTGTCATCAGCGAATCTGAAATCTGTTTGTGATTATGACTACATCAACCATAAACATGAATGATCTGGAGAGTGTTCAACCAAACAGGCCACCGAGGCTGGTAAGTGGTGAAAATTTTGAAGATTGGAAGCGGTGTTTGAAGGCATTTTTCTACTATACTGATTATAATCAATGGGAGTCAATTGTTAATGGTCCTCATGTGCCAAAGAAAGTTGAAGGAACTGTCACTTCACCAAACACTGATCCAAGTACTTTCACTAAGGGTGATATCAAGTTGCTTGATCGTGATAAAAAAGCCCTTGGAGCTTTGATACTTTGTTTACATTAAGATATTTACAACAGGTTTGCTGAACACACAACTGCTAAAAACTTGTATGATGTGTTGTGTGAGTTTTATGATGGTAATGAGGATTTGAAGTTGGACAGAAAAGTTCAAGCTGAGAAAGAATTCAATTCATTTGTGGGGTTGATAGGTTCAATTGGATCGATATTGCTGCAAATTAGAACGATCTAAGTACAAACACACAATTCAATCAACAACACAATTCATTACTAAATAATTCTCTTGTATTGATGATCAAAGCATAAACGTTGTAGTACAAATGTGCAGGAGAATACAAATCACACACACACAATTCTCTCTCTAGTATGTAAGTTGTGATCTAGACTCTCTCGCTAACATTCTCTCACAACATGCTTTATGCATCAACACATTAGGGAAAATACAAAATTAACCCTAAACTATACAAACATGTATTAACAAAGTACAAATTAAATCTTCTAACAGGAATGAGCCCTAACAGTACTCCCCCTAAGATTTAACTTTGGACTTTCAAAAATCTTCTTCATTTTTCAACTCTTGTTTTTCAGCTTCAATATCTCAAAAATCTTCAGGTTCGTCTTTAACATCCTGCAACGGCTTTCCTTTATATTCTTCTTGTTCTTTCAAAGCTTCTTCAATACACGACTTGAATTTTTCAGCGATCTTTGCTTGTCTTGGCTTTGATTCATGTGTAGCAATGTCACAATCCTTCATGCGTTTCAGAGTGTCCAAAGAAATACCTGCAAAATCGATGTTAGCATAAAACTCATAAGGTTTCTTCTTTCCTTTGACCTTCACTTCTAAGGTACCCTTTGAAGTCACCCTCATATATTCGATTTCTGGCATGTCAATCTTCACAAGGTTAGCATTAAGCAATGCCTTCCTTAATCGAATTTTCTCAGTGGCAGCCCCAATCACCTCTATCATGATCACAAATAATCTTCTGTCTTCTTCAGCAACAGGATCTTTCAACTTCTCCATCTTGTGAGTGCGAAGATAATCAATGTAAGATGGGTGTAGCAGCTTCAGCTCAAACGTACTAAACAATGTGATCATGTCTTGATCCCAATCATCCAGATTTCGAACCAACTTCAGCTCATAAGTCTCTTGATTATAGAAAACCTTTAGAATGGGCTTTGTTGCTTGCGAACCATCAATCACCTTCAATCCCGGATCAGTCACCTTATCAAAATACTCATCTGAAAACTCTTCCAAGTACATTTCACGAAGTATCAGCTTCTTCTGTTTCTTCTTCTTTGTATCCAAATATGCTTTATTTTCTTGCTGTCCCCGAAACTCTAAAAACTTTGGCATGCAGCTGATCCCGACATCCAATAACATAGCACATTTATCACCACGCTCTGCTCGCGTGTGATTAATCAACCTCAACTTGTGTAATTCTTTCAGATCTTGAACCGGCAACTTGAATATGCTTGAATAGTAATGATAAACATCACATAACCCAATCACCCTTTTGATTAGAAAAGCATCAAACATCTCATCATATTTCCATGCTATAATCTTTACATCCTTTTCAGGCATGATCATCGAGTCCAGTAAGTCAGCAACGGACTGTCCCTTACTTAGCAGTGATCTAACAATATCACATGTTGTGGCAAACTTGTGCCATGACTCTCGTACTTCCATAGGAATGTTATAAGACTTCATCTCGCTCGGAAACATGTCAATCAATTCCTTCCTTTTCTTGTGCGTATCTTCAGGCAATGCCATCAAAGGTATCTCTTTAGGCTCAAGCACTCTGTATCGTTTGGTCAACTCATAATACTGTGGATTGTTATAATCCAAAAAGAGCATACGGTTATGCATCTTTTCTGACTTTTGAAAACTAACCACAATCTTCTTTAGCAATTCTCTTTTCAGCCTCTTCAAAGTCTTGTATGGATAGTTTCTCGAACTGAGCCACTGACGCATTCCTGGAACAGACATCTCTTCTGGATTTTGATGATATAATTCTCTGGAGGAAGATCATCAATGTTCAAACTTTCTTGAAGCGGTGTCCACTCACCCATTTCAACCACAAACTCTTTTTCATCACCTTCTACCTTGTCTTGCGCATTCACACATTTCTCATATTCCTCGTTTATTTGACTGACAGTGAGTCCATTCAAATAAACAGGATTGTATTTCATCTTCTCCAAATACGCAAACCTTTCATCAAGATCAGTGGGTATATCATCAACAGGGTTAGCTTCCGGTTCAGAATCTGTAAAATCAACATCATCCAAGTCATCAAGTGCCTCAATTGTATGTGCAGTATCAGTTTGAATCGGCTCAAACTGTACTGTTTCATCTATATTTCTTTCCTTCACAGTCTCATCCTCTTTAACAACCTCGGGCACTTCAGTTGCCTGTACAGACTCAGATTGAATCGGCTCAATCTGAACTGTTTCTTCAGTTATGGCTTTCTTTGCAATCACATCTTCTTTCACAATCTCCAGTACAGCATCGAGTTTACGTTTTCCCTCGGCTTTGTCAAGAATGACAATATCAGCAGCTTCATCGGGAATTTGAATTGGTACTTCAATCTTTTCACCTACAGCCTTAGTTCCTCGAGCTCTGGTATAATACACTTTTATCTCTTGCGAAGGCCCGGTAACTTCCATCACATCATTTGAAAAATCTTTGTCAGATGTAGATCCTGACTTCTTCGGTTTAGCTTCTTCCAACCATTTTTCTAACATCTCCTTTTCTGCATTCAGAGTATTACATTCAGCATACAACTCTTTGTAATCCTCTTTAAGCTTCTCATATTCATCATCAAGTTCTTTAAGCACCTTCATATTCTTCACATTGGTTTCTCTGAACTCATTC
The DNA here is from genome assembly GCA_030867185.1 of Tagetes erecta. NCBI lineage: Eukaryota > Viridiplantae > Streptophyta > Magnoliopsida > Asterales > Asteraceae > Tagetes > Tagetes erecta. The sequence goes on from CM061497.1 coordinate 13,530,193, forward strand.
AGTCTAACCTTCTTTCTCTCATTCGAAGCTTTTAACAATTCATTCTCCTTCATCAAATCTTCTATCACTTTATTCAGCCGTTCTATCTCTTTATCTTTTTCATTCAAAATATTACTTGACACAACTTTTGGCGAAGACACCATAGGTTGTTCAAAGAGTGGAGTTGCAGGAGATGATGTTGTGGGAACATCTACTGGATCAGGAATAGTAACACCAGCATCAGCATCATCAACTACCTGTGCAACAGTCTCCACTTCGGCCATTACTTTCTGTACAATCTGAATAACATCTACTGGTTCAGGTACATTCACATCTTCAAATACATGCTGCTGCTCAACTATTATAGGCTCAATCATAGTTTTAGATCTTCGAGATCTTGAATAATGAACTGTGATATCCCTAGGAGCTTCAACAACAACATCTTCAGTTACAACTTCAACAGGTTCATCAACCTCTACATTCATTGTGACACCCCGCCCGGCGGCGGAAAACACCGGGCGCGTCAAGTGAATTGGATATCAATAGTACAAAGCACATGGCACACTAAACGCATATTTTAATATCATTAAAGGAATAATGTTGTGACATAAAAGAAACAATAAATAGTCTTAAAATCGTAATAAAAGCCGACAATAATAAAGCTTATTTAATTCTAGGTCCAAAGCATCCTAAATGTCTTGAAGCCTAAAAGTCTCAAACTCCACCTGAAATACGTGTAAAATAAGTTAGCTAAAGAATTAGCTAGTGAGTAAAACACAATTAATAGTACGTAATATGAAATCCGAGATCAATATAAATATGTTTCGCAATCTTATGTGCATAGCAATATCATCATATATCTCAACCATGACCATAGAATCACATAGAACCAAGAATCCATAGACCCCGCAGGGTAACTTTTAGCAACAAGTCATGAGGAACCACTCATGTTACAAATACTGATAACTATCGTTTAACCGTCATTTAACCGTCTCGATATATATATATAAGTTATCAATAAATGTTTAAGCATCTAAGGGACATAGCAACGTAGCAACAAGCATCACATATAGTAACTAGTAACCAACACATAGAATCGAACATAGAATCGCCGGGTTAAAATCACCTATCAGGCTATTAGTGTAGGTGGGCTTGTCAAGCCATTAGCGCTAACATCGTACCGGTGGAAATTACAAGAATATATAAGTACTATTGACTATCACATAATTTTGCATCCTGTCGCGAGTCAAGACTAACACATTTAATGATCTCATTTGAAATAGAATCAAAAGAAACGAAAACTATAGTAAAATATTGGAACACGTATTTCAGCCCCAAAAGTAAAATAGTAAAAAGGGGAGTGAGTTTACTCACCTTGAAAAGTAAATATAATCGTAACGCTAGAAACACAGCTATAGAGAACCGAGGGTTGTCCAATTATTAGAATCACCTAATTGATTGAGAAAACCTAATTTAGAAACAAAACGAATAGTATAGCAACTAGGATCAAGAAACAATATGAACTAAGGAAATTGGGATTCTAGGGTTTCGGATTGGGGATTTAGGGTTTTCGGTAAACAATGTAAATATATATAAATTCATTTAATCGTTACGACGGGAAATAATAATATTCCGCTTGATAAACATTAGCAATTGAATAATATATTTTAACAACACTTATATAACGTCACTAAGTATTTTATATATTAGAAACACTTTAAAACGTTTAACACAATTTTAAAGTATACCGAAGTCCATAAAAATCATATTTGTACAATCTATTATGTATAAAACGTTGTATGTATTTAAAAGTACTATAATGCATTTATAGTATTTTCAAAGAATTAAAAGTATTTGTAATAATTGAATTTATAAAACTAATCTTATGACTTTTGATTATAAATTTTATTTAGTCTATGTATTGTTCATGATAGTATTTATAACAAAATATACTATATTAATGAAATAATATGAAAATTTATTAAAAAAAAAAACAAAGTGGAAGGAGAAAGACTCGAACTCGGGTCTTCTAGTTCACAGTAACATGCTGTAACCAGTTGAACTGAGTTATGTATTGTTGCTTGAATTCAGAAACAAAATGTTGTAAACTAAAACTAATAAATCCCCAATACCTTGATAAACTCTATATCTCTAAAGCACCAAATTGGTCACAAAATTGATACAGGAAGTGAAATCAAACTTATGGCTAATAATCAGCAACCAAAGACGAGTATTTTATACTAGATTACTTACTTGATTGCACACGATTTGGGTTGATGAGAAAACGAACGAGAAAAGCGACGGCTTGAGATTCATTCGATAGATTGAAGCAACTAAAATTCGATTAAAGACCCAGAAACGATCTTGATGATACGCTGAATAACATCCCCACATAAATTCAAGATTACATCGAGAATTGGATGTCCACAAGTCGAGTTGCAGGTTTCGGCAGAGATGAGATCAAGCAGTGCGCATCTGATGATTTCTTTTGAAATTGATGATACATAGAGTGAAAACAAGTATAGGGGAGTGATTTTGTTGCTTTAATTGAATTGTTTTTATCAAAAGGTTGCCGAGAAAGCTCGGGTTTGATTGGTAGAGAGAAAGGATTAATTGGTGATTGAATGATTGTATTAGACTCAATTAAACGATACAGGTCGTTTCTAATCACCGAAAGTATCGCCTCAGTTAATTCAATTTACCATTTTTAAGCTTTTTGATTCAATTTCATATTGTGGGTTTTGAAACCGAACGGAAAGTATATATATGTGTTGTAATATCGATTTAGTAGATGACCATAGGTTCGAAACTTGGTAAGAAATGGATTAGGAAGGTTTTTAGGTGTTTAAAAGTGGTAAATACGCGCAAAATAGGGTCGCCGGAGGTCGGGTTTTTGCCGGAAAGTCTGCCGGCGGACAGCCGGTTTCACGGGGGGGGGGGGGGGGGGGTCGAGAGGGGCTGGGGCTGGGTTTATAACATTTTACTCAATCAGTCCCCGAGGTTTGAGGTTGTTTATATTAGGTTAATAAATTTTAATTCAAGTTTTTAAAAGTTACAGTTTTGACCCAAAGTTAATTCATAAATTATACTAACTAACTAACTTAACTATGTTGAGACGTAATGTCTATGTCAGTGACGTTTTTGTATCTTTAGTTCGATTATGACGTTAAGGAACTATTTCAAGACTTAGAAACAATTACGTTTAACAATTTTTTTTATAAGATTACTTTTGTAGAGCATATATATATATATATTTGAGATTGATTATTGCAAATAGTATTTATTTGGTAAACAGAGGTATATTTTACGAGGTAAATACGATCGTAAAATTCGATGTATCCATTAATAATAATAACGAACGATACATTTTAAAGAAAATAGATACGAATACAAATAAAAGTGAATAATCTTGGGTTCGAGTCGGGCGTTCGGATTTAGGTTCGGGCCAGATGTCACATTCATTTCTACATTTTCTTGTTATGCCTCCTTAGAAACTGATTCAGCACTATCTTCTTCAATAACATCATCATTTCCATCAGCACCATTACCATCACTATCATCATCATCACCTTCAGATTCATCATCTTCTTCTTCATTCTCATCCTCATCACTATCTTCATCTTCTGGATGACGAGCAAGGTACTCATCATCATCAAGCAAATTATCTGGAATTTCATCAACAAGGTCCAACGGATCTACAACTTCACCTTGTGATATATGATGATACATTACTTCGATATCTTCATCATTGTTTGCTATATCTCTCATATAGGCAAACATCTCAACACCTTCAACACCTCCAATACTCATCTTTCGATAAGATAGAGCATTCATATCTTCGGTGTATAAAATCCCTCCTTCAAAACCTTCTTCTCGAATAATAGGATGAGCATAGTTGATCATTAGTTGCAAGAATCTCGGATACATGAGAAATTTGAACCTCTTCCCTTTAACTAGATTGAAAACAAACCCCTTCATGATCCACTTCGACATATTAAATGGTCTGTTCTCAGCAATTGCAACTATTGGAGATGCAATGTCTGAAGGGAAGTTGTCAAATCCAGCACTTCTCCTAGACATACACTGCTGGATGACATAGTATAACAGCTTCCACTTCTTTCCCAATCTAGCTCTAACAAACTGGTGCTTAGGAAATATGGGAGGATGACCCATATTGATGAAACAAGCCTGACACTCAGCAGTTGTTAGTTCATCTTGAGCACCAATCTCTTCATCATCAATCCTCAAAGCAGTCCAGATGGACTCTTCAGACACAGTTAACTGTAACTGTCTGGTAATATTTCCTCTAACCACAGTAACTCCGTCTTCATCAGTCAACACCTCAGCAGTCCTCTAGAAGCTTTTGATAAGTCTTGCATACACAATTGGCTTGGCGCACATTGCATAAACATACTTTGTTCTTCTAAGAAATCTGATCATATCTCTATACCCTTCTGCTTCTGGTATAGATTCATCCAAACAAGCAACAAGATTGTGCTTGGGTTTAAACTTGAGATCATTCATCTGTTATGACAAAACAAGACACATGTGTTAGACTTTTCATTTACAAATAACAACATTTGCATAAGAATTTTAAACACAAAGTGACAATGCAACAAATCACACAATAATTTATCACCTAAGTTAGTTTAACAAACTGATAATCATCATTTTGCTTAACAAAAAGTTTTGTGAATCAATGATCATGTAAATTATACAGTTAACAGTTTAAACATTTAAGCACAAATCTGTGATTTTGCATAATGAAGTTGTATAACATGTTTTAGTTCAGTTTTAGCATCGATTTGTCATATAACAACAGATGATTCATCATATGATAGCAAAAATATAAACAACTCAAATGTTCATCAATGGCGGTTTGACAGAGTTTTGAAAATTTCCTTTGATTCAGTTGATTTTAAGCGATTTGATGCAAATTAATGGCAGAAAATTGATAATCGACAGTTATTACACCTATTACAACACTCGATTTAAGTTTTAACACTCAAAATCAAAGTGTCGATTCAATGTCTAATTACTGTTCATCACACATTTCGTTTTTACGATCAATCAGTAGGTTTATCAAGGTCGAATAATGTAAATCTACCTTATTCAATCACTAAAACTTGTTATAGAATCAACGATTGAATATGATTTGGACGATTTGAGTACAGGGGATTTGCTTGAAAAAGTTAGTGAAAAATGGATAAGTGTTTGAGAAAAGGCGGGTATATATATGCGTTGTTCAGCCGGCTCAAGAATTAGGCCAAACTTAATGGGACGGGTCAACAATTTGGACGGGTAAACAAATTTTAGCCCAATAAGCCTGGACGGGTCATGTACTGTTGAGCCGCGTCAAGCACTGTTGGGACAGGTCACAGTCTTGGGACGGGTAACAACCTTAGGACGGGTCAACATTTTAACATGTGAAACACTTGGACGGGTCAAACACTGTAGGGACGTGTCAAGTATTGTAGAGACGGGTCAGAGTTAGGAACAACTACACCTTCGTTTTTGGTTTTACCCATCACCCGGCTGAATAGTAGATTCCTTATCATCACCCGGCTTACACAATGACTTCAAGTTCATTACCCGGCTGCATAGTGATACTGTGTTTCCTCACCCGGCTGTATAGTGACAGCTTTTCTTCATCACCCGGCTGTACAGTTTGACAGCTTTTCTTTATCACCCGGCTGTACAGTTGTCATACTTACCCGGCTGCACAGTGTTCTTCACTTACACGGCTATATAGAATCTTCATTCTATTACCCGGCTGTACAGTGTCAACACTTCATCACCCGGCTGTATAGTAACTTACAACTTGTCACCCGGCTTCATTTTTTCTTTCACCCAGCTACCTTCTTTCATTCAGTCACCCGGCTGATGTCAACATCACTTCTTTACCCGGCTAAATAGTGACTTGTTTATTACCCGGCTGGTAACATATCACTTCATTACCCGGCAAAATAGTGAAGTCTGATATCTTCACCCGGCTGCAACACTTGGACGATTTTTCACTTTTCTCTCTGTTGACTTTTTCAACTGCATTTATTGCACCTGCAAACATTCTCGACATATTAATTAGACAAGACATCCTTATTAGGGTTTGCCACATTAAATATTCAAATATAGAAATTAGGGCAACAAATTTAATTCACATTTAAATCCTTTTTCATTTTCTTTGATTTTTCTCACAAAAATTGTTTTTGCACAACCAATATTTCTATATCCCGAAGCAATTTTCTAGAAACAAAATCACAAGACCTTAGGTTTGTTTTTGACACATCCAATACATTTGCTTTCATTAACCACTTGATCCATACACTCAACACACTTATTTCAAATATTTTTCATCTTCAATTATTCTCCCCCTAAACTTGAAATTTCTTGAAATTTTTAAGTTTAACAAGGATGTCGACGTGTCAATAAAGACTCCATATGCCTGCACACACAAAGCACACACATTAAAATAAATACATATGCAATGCAATGAATCAAAATATCGTAGTGAGATCATACCACACATTATCTGAACATGTTTTGCAAGTTTGAATAGACATTTGACTTATGCTTGATTGAGTGATGATATGAAAACATACCAATTAGCTCGTATTGACACACTTACTTTTTCAGTATCATGATGAGATTAAGGTTCGATTAAAATGACTTATGTGACCCTCATGAATACATATGTCAACATATTTCCTTATCAACCACCACTTGAATGCATATTGCACAAAACCTGGTCACTTACAATCATAATCAGTGTGGAATATGGGTTCTATTCGAATTTGGTCCACTTTGGGACTTCTTTTGATTTCCTTTTGGAATTTTTCATTTCCTATCGTTCCCCTTGGGAATCTTCTGAATTCCTTTTTGGAATTTTGTTTTAGTGATGGTCCACATTTGGGACTCTTTTTGTTCCAACTTGGGAATCTTTTGCTGCACCTTGAAGCTCAAAAGAGACTTCATGTGAGACTTCAGGTCTGTGGATACCACAACAAAGAAGCTCACGATGCGGTTCATTACACTGAATAGACTGCATCGTTACCGATCATGAACAACTATCATCACAAGCAGAGCATCAAAAGATATATATCTAGACATGTATAGCAAAGGAACGTAACACAAAGATCATTGAGTTTAGATTTGTCAACAATGAACTTACTTTTTCAGTCTAATTGCCTGAGCTGTCTCGCACATCAATTAACATTTATCAGTCTTTATTAAAAATGATGTAATAAATAATATCTAGTGTAACTATCATTTCTCACTTTCTGCAATATAGATTCTTATGACATTGTATTTTCTTTTCTTTTTGCTTTTTCTTTTCTTTTTGTTTCCTTTTTCTTTTCTTTTTGTTTGCTTTTTCTTTTTCATGCACACACACAATACAAAAGTAAAATAAAAAGGCAAAGGAATCAATACTTGATATCGACTTATTATATTTTTGGCTTTTATATTTTCTGATTTTGTATTGATTTTTGCAAAAATAGAATCAATCATGGTTGATTAACCCTATGGATTGAATTAAGAATTCAAACCGTCCTGACAAGAAAGATTTTGTGAAAAGATCTGCCAGTTGTTTGTCGGTATGAACTTTAATCAAAATTATTAAACCTTTTTCAGAGTTGTCTCTGAGAAAATGATATCGAATTTCGATATGTTTGGTTTTTGAGTGTTGAACAGGATTAGCAGTAATGAACATAGCAGCAGTATTGTCTATGTAAATAGGAGTTTTGAGAAAGTTAAACACGTAGTCAAGCAATTGGTTTTGTAGCCACACTTGAGAACATCCTGCAGATGCAGCGATATACTCTGCTTCAGCTGTGGATACAGAAACATTGGTCTGCTTTTTGCATTGCCAAGAAACAAGTCTAGGACCCAGAAATTGACATCCACCCGTAGTCGATTTCCTGTCAAGAGCACACCCACCAAAGTCACTATCAGAATAACTATATAATTCAAAATTGCCTTCATAAGGATACCATAACCCGAGATTCGGTTTTCCTTTAAGGTATCTGAAAATACGTTTAACAGCAACCAGGTGCGACTCTTTTGGATCAAACAGATATCTTGCACACACACATACAGCATACATGATATCTGGTCTTGATGCAGTAAGATACATCAGTGAACCGATCATTGATCTGTACATTGTTTGATCAACAGATTTGCCTTTTGGATCCGGCTGTATCTTGCAATTCACATCAGATGGCGTTCGAATAGTCTGACAATCTTGCATCTTGAACTTTTTCAGCAATTTCTCAACAAATTTTGATTGGTTGATAAAAATTCCTTCAGCTGACTGTTTTACTTGCAATCTGAGAAAGAAATTAATCTCCCCCATCGAACTCATCTGAAATCTTGATTTCATAATCTCCTCAAACTCTTTGCACATGGACGGACTTGTTGATCCAAAGATGATATCATCCACATACACTTGAACACATAGAAGATCTTCATTTTCCCACTTCATAAATAAAGTAGGATCAATCTGACCTCTTGTAAAACCATGTTCCAGCAAATGGTTAGATAACGTCTCGTACCAAATCCTTGGGGCTTGATGTAGACCATATAAAGCTTTGCTCAATTTGTATACACGATGTGGATACTCAGGATCCTCAAAACCTGGAGGTTGTCTGACGTACACATCATCGGTAATTGGTCCATACAGAAAAGCGCCTTTTACATCCATTTGAAACACTTTGAACTTCATGAAAGAGGCATAAGCTAGAAAAACGCGAATAGCTTCTAGTCGAGCGACCGGAGCAAACACTTCTTCATAGTCAATACCTTCTTCTTGAGTGTAACCTTGTGCAATAAGTCTGGCTTTATTTCTGACCACAATGCCACGTTCATCTGTCTTGTTCTTGTACAACCATCTTGTACCAATCGCATTTTCTCCTTCAGGTAAGTCCACTAATTTCCAAACTTCTTGTTTGCGAAATTGAAGTAACTCCTCTTGCATGGCTTCAATCCAACTGTTATCTTGTAACGCTTCTGAAATGTCGGCGCCACTTGAGAAAGAAAACATGAATAAAGATAAACGTTTGCATGTTCAGTTTGACTTCTCATAGTTCTCTGATTCAAAGGTCCAATAATCTGAGAGAGAGGATGATTCCTGTGAACTCGGTGAGTTGGAATTGAATCACCTTGTACTTGCGTCTCCAGAATAGACTGATTCAGATTCGGTATATCTTGCAGAATTGTAGAAGCATGCAGAGTGAAACTAGGAACTTGTTCTGGTGAGTTGATGAAGTAGTCAAATGATTCTGGAACAACTTCAACATTCGGATCTTATGATGGTTGATTTTGAACAGATCCACCATCATTAGGAGAAATTTGCGAATTCACTTCATCACCAAAGATGTTTGATTCTTGATCTTCTTGAGAACCAGATGGACCCGGAGCTTGATTGGATACACCATTATCAGGATTATGAAATGACATGAACGGATACTCAGAGTTGAGATTACTTTCATCGTCATTATCAGAATCATCACTGAAACATCCCAAGTCTCCTGATTCTTTTCTCGATTTTCCTGAAAAATCAAACAAGTTAGAATTGAAAGATTTTGATAACGAATCTAAATCAAACAACCATTCTGGACCATGAGCCACTGACGGAAACGAATTTTCTAAAAACATTACGTTAATAGTTTCAATAACAATGTTTGTTTTGCTATTAAAAACCCGATAAGCTTTTGAAACAGAAGAGTAACCAAGAAAAAATCCATCGTCAGATTTTGACTCTAATTTACCGAGATAATCACTCAAATTTAGAATCGTCACAGGACAACCAAATGCTCTCAAGTATGAAATATTCGGTTTTCTTACAAACAATAACTCATAAGATGTTTTATGTTTATCCTGAACCAATAATGTCCTGTTTTGTACAAAGCAAGCAGTAGCAATAGCTTCGTCCCAGAATGTGATAGGGATTTTGGCATTTGCGAGCATGGATCTTGCAGCTTCAATTAGTGTCCGATTTTTCCGTTCTGCCACTCCGTTTTGTTGTGGAGTTCTTGGAGCACTAAATTGGCGCGCAATTCCTTTTTCTGCACAAAACGAATCGACATTAGAGTTTTTAAACTCGGTTCCATTATCACTTCTCAAGATTTTTACTTTACAATCCAACTGATTTTCAACTTTGATAATGAATTCTTTTAACAACCCAGCAGTTTCAGATTTAACATGCAAGAAATAAACCCAAGAAAAACTAGTGAAGTCATCAATGATGACAAAATAATAAGACTTCTTTCCGATGCTTTGAACATTTGTTGGTCCGAAAAGATCCATGTGTAGCATCTGTAAGGGTTTTGAAATGGAGTGTTCTTGCTTGGACTTAAAAGACATTTGGTGTTGTTTTCCTTTCAAACATGCTGAACAGAGATCAGTTGTAGAGAATTTCTTTGACGGTATTCCCACAGCATGATTTCCAGTCACCAGTCGGTTCATGTTTCTGAAGTTTGAATGACCCGGCCGTCTATGCCAAAGCTGACGCTCATCATTTGATGCATGCGCAATGAGACAAGTAGTTTCGGTTTCAGCATCAATCTGCGACATAGCAAGCTTGTATACATCACGATCTCTTGGAGCTTTAACCACCACCCATTCATTGTCAATCTTGAAACCTGGTTTGAGTATGTAACAAAAAGAATCATCAAATAATGTTGAATATGATTTGTCACAAATTTGAGATACACTTAGCAAATTAAAGTTCAACTGTGCATAGTAGTTGACTTTATCAAAGCTAATGACCCCATTTGACACGGTTCCTTCTCCAGTTATTTTTCCACCAGCATCTCCTCCAAATGCAACATGAGTACCATTCTTAAGCTTAAAATCTTGAAGCAAGGCATGGTTGCCTGTCATATGTCGGCTACACCCACTATCAACAAACCATGAGTTGATAGGTCTTCGAGGGCGTACCTGCATTTCAACATTTACCTAGTTAGTTTGGTTACCCAGGCCCACATGGTCTTGGGTTTTCCGAATCTATATGTAACAGTAACTTGTTGATAATGTAGATTTTGAAAATTTGTTTCATTTGAGAGATTTGGTTGAAAACTGTTTCGCCCAACGGCTTGATTTGTTTGCTTTCTTCTTAAAGTAGTGAACCTTTCCTCTAACTTAGGATCAAGGTTATTTTCAAATTTCTGATTTCTTACCATCAAAGCTCTCGGCTTAAAACTGTTAACCTGCACATTTCTGGACGAAAACTCATTAAGACCAGAATTGTTTCGTTTGAAAGTTCTCAAATCAGGAGAATGACTTTGGTTAAATTTGTTAAAACCAAAAGATTGATTTCTTTGAAAATTCGGAAAAGGTGTCATTTCTCGTGATGAGTTTTTCTGAAAGAAACAATCTGCAGTATCATGATTTCTCCTTTCACAATTATCACAATACTTGTTATAAAAACATTCCTCTGAAGAATGATTTCTTTTGTCACAGTAATTGCAGTACCTTTTAAAGAAACATTTAGCAGTAACATGATTATAATGATCACAAATCTCACAATGTTTCTTGCTAATCCTAAAGTGCCGATTGTTAACTCTAGATGTTGAACCCACTCGTGATTCATTATCAGGTTTGTTCGGTTTTAAGTTAACTTGATTCTTTTGTGAAGATTTTGATTGTGACTTTGTTTGCTTGATATCAAATTTTGATTGCTTTGGAACTTGGTTCGATTTTAAACCATCTTGTTTAGTTACCTTCTTTGATTCAAATCTTTTATCATTGACAGCGGAAGTCTTAGGACCTGAACCTGTTTTCAGACCCGAGTTAAATTTGATTGAAGAATTGATTTGGTTACCATAAGATCCGTTCATATCGAATATTCCTGCAGACACAAACTTGATTGTTTTACCTTTTGACACTTTCGTTTTCACAGGTTTGACACTTTCAGTTTTAACGATTTGAGCTTTGGGTTTGTCATTTGATGTTATGACACTTTTACCTTTCGACTGTTTTGTTTCAGATTGATTGTTTGTTAATTTCGATTTCTGCACCTTTGCATTTGAAACTTCAGTCTTCTTCACTGGTTTCTTCTTGATCAGTTGATCAGCAACAATCGCTTTCTGTTCATTCTTCCACTTGATGTATTCTGTATCATTATATCCTGAAAATTCAGCTTCATCCTTCACCTTTTCTTCTCACTTAGGATTCAGTTTTGGATATTCAACAAGTTGCACCAGAATAGGATCAGATTGGTTGCTTGCTTCATCATCAGCTTCAACTGTCACGATGTCATCTTCTTTCAAACTTTCCAGTAAAACTTCAGATCCTTCGGATTCGGATTTACCTCTTTGAATGTCTTTGAATCTTTGTTCATTTTCAGGTGAATGATCAAATTCATTAAAGTTTTCTGGTAAAGTGTTTGTGATTGATTTAGGCATTGGTTCATGAGTGAAACCCAATCCTAGTTTGCTTTTGTTACCTCTTTCACTCACAAGTTGTCTCACCATTGTTTTACAACTTTTTTACTTTTGTTAGTTCAACTTGTGTAACAACATGAGCAACTTTCTCTTGTTCATAATTCTTTGTCATTTCTTCAAGTTGTTTGGTTACTATTTCCAGTTCTTTCAAGGTTTTGTTCCATGATTCTTTAAGTGACAATATCTTCTCATCAGCAATTTTGTGATCAATTTTAAGTTGCTCATGAACTTGTACATGTTTACTTAATTTACCACCAATTTTAAACGAATGAGTTCGATAATGTTCCACTTCTTTAATGCATTGTTCAGAACATAACCTACCTTTAACATCACCAGGCAAAGGAACATAGTTAGGGGGTAATTCGGTATTAACCTTTGGTTGTTCAGCAGATGATGAAGACTCAGTAATTGTAGCCATAAGCGCAACTTCTGGTTCAGATTCTTCAACAGGATCTGCCTTTGCACTCCAATCATATTCTTCAGAATCTTCACTAATAACATCAGTCACTTGATCATCCCCTTCTTCAGACCAATCTTCTTCAATTTCACATACCAGTGCCAAACTTGATGTAAGATCAGATGTAAACTGTTCCGCATAAGCACTCTAGTCATATCCGTCTTTCACACTGACCACCAGTGCTTTTGTCTGATCTTCTGGTTTCTTGCCTTCATCTTTCAGTTCTGGCATGGGAAGACTTTAATATGGCTTTTGCATGAAACGTTGATTCCTGTTCTGATAGCTTGAAGACTATTGCGAGTTCTGACTTTGACCATGATTTTATCCACTTGAGCTAGCTAGATCATTGTAGTTCTGATTCTTAGGAGCCTTGCATTCCCGCGAAAAATGACCATAGCAGTTACAGTTGAAACATCTGGCCTTTGATTTGTCAAAACCAACTGTCTTGTTTGCATGTGGCTTGAAGCTACGGTTCACATATGCATGTTTCTGAGTTCGATATGCAACCATAACCATTTGCCAATTCAAATCCATTTCTTCAACATCATCAGGATCCATTTCAAACAAATCTTGAAGCACAACATCCATCTGATTCAAATGACTTCCTTGATAAGCTTGAAAGCTTGCCATGAATGCAGTGAAAGCATTCTTAGTCTCATCATCTTGTAACAAGATATTTATCACATCTTTTACTTTGCCTTGAACTGTGGAACTTGAACTTTGATTCTCTGCTTGAGATTTCATAGATTAACTTTAAACTTGAGCTCTTGGTGAAGATTGAGGTTGAGAGTAAATTGGTGAGCTTGGTAAATACGATGAATCAGTGTAAAAGCTAGCACCAACAAACAAATCTCCCTCGTCATCAGTCTTAGCATTATCTTGAGCAAGAAATGCATTCTCCACTGTGTTTGCAGGATTTACCACAAATTTGTACTGAGCATGTGAACCTGTTCTGTCAGTATTTCTTGAACTTTCATCAATCTCAACTTCTTCAATCTTTGCAATGAGAAGATCCAAATCCATTGGAAACTTTTTAGTATGCTTCAGTAGAGTCACAGTCTGTTTCCATGAAGATGGAAGAGCACACAACAATCTATCATTCAGGTCTTGAAGATATGTCTTAGCACCAACATTTGTCATCTCAGTAGTTAGATGAACAAATCTATTCATCATCTGGTGCACAGATTCTCCAGCAATATGTTCAAATAATTCCAATTGTCTCTTCAATTTCTGCTTCTTGAGACTTCTCAACTGTTCTCATCCTTCACAAATTGATTTCAATGCCTTGAACAATGTGTAGCCGGTTTGATAAGCATCCAATCTCGACAACACTTGAAGTGGCAGACCTTTGCACATCAAAGAATAAGCCTTACTGTCATTCTTGACCTTTCATAAGTCTTCTGCTGATATATTATCTTCAGGATAAGGTTCAGTTGAATCTTTAGTGTAGGTACTTGCACTATCAGGAGCAGTCTGAGTAGGAATGTGAGGACCTTTATCAATTGACTTCCATAGATCATTGTCAATAGAGCATAGATGATGCTTCAATCTGATTGTCCAGTTCTTGAAATCTGCACGATAAACCAATCTAGGAACACGGTTATCAGAATCATCATTAGGTGCCATTTTAAAATTTAAAAAAAATATATATTTTGTGTTTTTGATGATTTTTGAAAAGAAACAGTTAAAATTTTAAACTAAAAACGAGTAAATAATGACAAGATAAGATAACAAGGTTTGAAACAACTGAAAAACAAGTCACACGGCTGAACAGTGAAATTTTGTTCTTCACCCGGCTGAACAATGTAGTTTCTTCTTCTTTACCCGGCTGAGAAAAACTTCTTCACCCGTCTAAACAGTGACACGGCTAAACAGTTGTCAATCTTCAACACTTGAAATCTTCACCCTGCAGGTAGAGTTACCCGGCTAAATAGTGACACGGCTGAAACTTGACCCAGCTAGAACTTGACACGGCAGAAAAAGTTGATCCGGCTGAACAGTTATTGATCACACGGCAGAAATGTTGTTTACCCGGCTAAACAGTAAATGAGTCATCAGGCTGAAATGTTAATCACCCGGCTGAACAGTTGATCACCCGACACAATAGTTCTTTGATCCGGCTGAACAGTACAACCTCTTTCTTGCAAATTCTTCACCCGTCTAGACAATTTTGCCTTCACACGGCTGCACAGGACCTAATTGTTCACAAATCTAAGTCCAAAAATATTGTCTAAGTCAAATTTATCAACCGGCTAGTTCATCTTTAACCAGTTCATCATGTTCATCATTTTCGTCATACAGATTTTTCAGAATTTTAATGAAACTTGTCCAATTTGTCCAAAATTCACACACAAGCACCGATTTATACCGATTATCAATCTCCAATCTCAATCAATCCAAAACATGATCAATTTTTGATGATTTTGAGCAAAAATTTGATCGAACAGTAAACTTCAATTTCTTCTTAATTCCTTAGATCTGATGATAATCTGATGGAATTTGCATGAACGTTGTGAATTAGAGATGATTCCGATGATGAATCAAATCCAAAAACAGCAACAGATCATTCAGATCATGATTTGAGCAATATTGATGTGTTTTTGCTTGATGAATAGCGAAGAACACACACAATACCAACAGCTCTGATACCAATTGATAGGTTCAATTGGATCGATATTGCTGCAAATCAGAACGATCTAAGTACAAACACACAATTCAATCAACAACACAATTCATTACTAAATAATTCTCTTGTATTGATGATCAAAGCATAAACGTTGTAGTACAAATATGCAGGAGAATACAAATCACACACACACAATTCTCTCTCTAGTATGTAAGTTGTGATCTAGACTCTCTCTCTAACATTCTCTCACAACATGCTTTATGCATCAACACATTAGGGAAAATACAAAATTAACCATAAACTATAGAAACATGTATAAACAAAGTACAAATTAAATCTTCTAACAGGAATGAGCCCTAACAGGGGTATAAGCAAGAAAGTTTGACTGATATAACCAACTACTTTCTGTCAGTGTCAAGCAATCTGAAAAAGTATGATGAGAAGCTGGGAAATTATGAGCAAGTCACAAAGCTGTTAGATTCACTTCCCCCTCAGTGGAGTCTTCAGATCAATTTGTTGAAGCAGGAGAGAAACTTCCATGACTTTCAACTGTTGGACGTGATAAACAAACTGAAGTCATTTGATCTGGATGTGAGAGAAGAGAATACAATCAGTCCATGATGGTTCCAAATATGCCTCCTCAGAATGCTGCACTTATTACATCCGCTGCAAACTCACATATTTATGATGCTGCATCTGGAGGATTATCAAGTTTTGGGTCTGTTAAATCTAATAGTGGTTCTACAAGTGTTGGTTCTGGTTCAAATGCATCTGTCAGTACTCAGATTCCATCTGACACAATGGCTTTGTTTGGGATGTTTGTTCATAGCTATGAAGCTCTTGTTGCTGGAGAATTGAAGGGAAAAGGGATGGAAGTTGAAGATATGTATCAAGTGGATCCTGATGATCTCGAAGAAACTGACATTCAATGGCAAATGGCAATGCTCACTCTTCGTGCTAGAAGATTTATGGAAAGAACAGGTCGAAGGAATTTTGGGAATCAGGGTCAGAACAACAAACTAGGATATGATAAAGTAAAGTTGAGGTGTTACAACTGCAAGAAATTGGGACACTTCAAGAGGGAATGTCCTTTACCAATCGTCACTGAACCTGTGAATTCTGGAAATTCTAGAACTGTTCCAATTCAAGACAGAGCTAAGGAAGTTAAGCCGAGAAAAGAAACTGCATTGCTCACCAACTTTGATTGGAGTGCAGAAATTGAAGAAGCAAAAGAAGAAATTAACCATGCTTTGGTTGCTGAGATTGTTGAAGAAGTTGCTTTTGCTGATAACTATATTAATTGCTTTGATCCTTTCAAAGAATTTTATGGTTAAAATAGTGAGAACTCTGATGAAGCTGCTAAGTCAAAGGTTGAAGTGATTGGAGAAGAAAAAGTTTTGAGTGAGGTTGGAAAGCATGGGATTAATAAATTGAAAGTGTTAAGGGCTGAAGAAGTTCAAGATGGTATGGATCGTGAAGCTGGTATCACAACTTAGGTTAAAGCAGATGTTATCGTTCAAGGGCATCTAGATCAAGAAAAGGTGAATCATTCGGGGTTAGTATGTGAAGCTGCTGTTAATGAGATGAAGAATGATGAAGAGTCAAAGTTGAACATGGAAGCTGTGATTGAAAAGGCCAGGCTTGAAGCTGTGGATGAATTCAAGAGGAGCACCCCTTATTGCCAGTGTGATCGTGCCCTTGCTGTTGAAAAACTGGTCATTGGGCTTCCTTATGAAGTTATTGAAGATATGTGTTCATCTGCATGCAAAATTCGTTTAATTGGCATATACAAAGCTAATAAATTATTAATTTCAAATGAATTGAAGAAAATTAACAAAGAGCTTAAAGAGTGAATCAAAAATTTTTGTTAAATTGAGAGAGGCTTTAAAAGAAAACGAACATTTGAAAAGATCTCTTTTGGAAAAGAACTGTGAAATAAACTATTTGACTGAGCAAGTCACTCTTGCTGAGTTTGACACTAGAAAACTCAAAAACAAACTGGAACAATGGACGATTTCTGGTATGAAAAGGGAGGATCTTTGTAAGAAACAACTGGGGGCTAGAATTAAGACCGGTTTGGGTTATAACAATGATGCACAAGTGTATTCCCCACCTAGTACCTTCTGTTATTCTCCGACACCAATTCCTCATCCTTCGAATGAGTTGATACAAGAGATTATACAGAATGATACTAACAGCTCTATTGCAAGTTTAATTTGAGTAAATCTTAAAGAGGTTAGAGAGGATTATGCTTATGGTGGGAGTACTGGCCTTGGTTGTTCTAGCAGTTCTGATTGTTCTAATTATAATTCAAAGAAGTCTGTTGAAGATAGTAGATTAATTAATTTTGTTCCTAGTCATGTGTTACATTCAGACAATTTTATTTGTAATAGTAATTTAGAGTGCTCTACTTCAAACAATAATCTGTTGAATGATGATGTGATTGAAAATGTTTGTTTGAATGAAAAAGATGAACTTTCAGGTCATGTCTCTGATAGTCAAATCAAAACAAATTGTTTTCAAAAGTTCTTTTCTCATCAAATTTCATCTTTCACACCTGTGAGGATTTCAAAACCTAAAGAAAGGGAATCATCTTTCTCATCCATGAATCACATTGATAAACCTAAATCTGAATCTGAAAAGGTAAAAGTCACAGCAGGTAAATCAAAAGAGCCTTATGACTCCTACAGTGATTGCAATTCTTAATTATCTGATTGTGATGAAGAGAATGAAATTGATAAAATACTTGTTCCTAAAGTTTCCAAAGAAGGTTTGAAATCTCATTGCTTTAAATGTCGAAATGATGATCATACTGTCAAGCAATGTCCTAAGTTAGTTACAAATAGTTCGAGGCAGAAATCTTTTGGAAAAAGATTGAATACGTTTGTAAATAATTTCTTCTGTAAATCTTCTTCTGTTCCGCGACCTAAGTACAAAAAGGCTTGGGTCCCAATTTCAAAAGTCTAATTTCTATCTTTTAAATATGTCAGGAACATTCAAGCGCCGTTGTAAATAGTCATTGGCACATTGATAGTGGATGTTCCAGACATATGACTGGGTTGAAGGACCTTCTGACAAACTATCGGATTATTAATGGTGGATACGTTGCTTTTGCGGGAGACAAGAAAGGTGGTAAAATGATTGGTCAAGGAGAAGTCTCGAATGGTTCGCTAGCTTTGGAATACGTTAACTATGTTCCTGAACTGGCATTCAATCTTCTCAGTGTATCACAAATCTGTGATAAGAATATCCCAGTGTTGTTTCTTCCAAACAAATGTTTGTTCTTGAAGCCAGAGTTTTCTATTCCTGAAGAATTGATGATCATGCGAGCTCCAAGACGAAATGATACATATATGCTAAATATGGGATCAAAAGAATCAACTTCCACCATGACCTGTCTTTTATCTAACGCTTTTGAATCTTTTCAATGGTATAGACGTTTAGAACTATGCTGATCGAGTCAAAGCTTCCAGTTATCTTCTGGGCAGAGGCAGTTAATTTTGCAGTTTATGTTCTAAATCGGGTACTAATTGTCAAAGACAAGATGAAGACATCATACCAGCTGTTTCGTGGGATTAAGCCATTGATCAATTTTCTACGCCCCTTTGGATGTTCTTGTACTCTGTTGAATACTCAAGATCAGAAAACAAAGTTTGGTGCTGTTTCAGATGAATGCTTCTTTGTGGGATACTCGAACACACAAAAAGCGTATCGTGTTTACAACAAGCGAACACGGATTGTGCAAGAGTCCTACTATGTTGACTGGCAAGAATCTAACTCCACAAATATTGGTTCTGAGCCCGCATGGTTTTACGATGCCACCACTGTTTTCAACTCATTCAATCTTCCACACTTTGACGATGATGACATCATTCCTCACACTTCTGTCACAATTATTAACCATCAACCTCAATCACCATTACCATCACAACCCTTTGCCACTCAAATACCTTCAACCACATTTGACATTCCTCCACCTCCGCCACCTCAAACTTCTTCCATTCCTCCATTAGATATTCCATCATCATCCACTTCCATCCAAACCTCTCCTACCAATGAAATTCCTCCAACTTCAAACATTCCATCCCAACCAACTAATCAAGTATCCTCATCACAATCCAACCAAATGTTTCTCAACACAAACTTCAAAACCTTAAAAGATCATCCTCATGATTACATCATAGGATCAATCACTGATGCTGTGAGAACTCGGAGTCAGCGTGGTTTGATTAATGAGTGTCTCTATGCTGCTTTCTTGTCACAAGTCGTTCCGAAGAATTATAAACAAGCACTTGAAGATCCTAGTTGGGTTGATGCCATGCAAATGGAATTGCAACAATTTAGGAAGCTTAAAGTTTGGGAACTTGTTGATCTTCCTCCTAACAAGTGCCCCATCGGCACTAAGTGGGTCTTTCGAAACAAGCCAGATGATAGCGGTGTTGTTATCAGAAACAAGGCGAGACTGGTTGTTCAAGGATTTGCTCAAGAAGAGGGGATTGACTACACTGAAGTTTTTGCACCAGTTGCTCGTCTTGAAGCCATCAGAATCTTTCTTGCACATGCTGCAAACAAAGACTTTAAAGTCTATCAGATGGATGTTAAATGTGCATTTCTATATGAAGATATCGATGAGGAGATCTACGTATGTCAACTGCCGGGTTTCGAGGATCCAGATTTTCCTTCAAAGGTGTACAAGCTTGATAAATCCCTGTATGGGTTGCATCAAGCTCCATGTATCTGGTATGAAACTCTGACACAGTATCTGCTCAACAAAGGTTTCTCTCGTGGGACTATAGATATGACATTGTTCAAGAAGGAGGTTAATGGTGAGCTGCTGATTGTTCAAGTGTATGTGGATGATATCATCTTCGGATCGACAAATGAGGGGCTGTGTAGAGAATTTGAGAAAGTGATGATGGATCGTTTTGAAATGACTATCATGGGGGAGATGTGTTTCTTCTTGGGACTGCAAGTGGAACAGAAGCCTGATGGAATCCTTATCCACCAAGAGAAGTACATCAAAGAAATTCTCACAAAGTTTGGCATGGATGATTCTTCTCCTGAACTGATTACCTTCATCGCTCAAACATGCCTTACTTCTGATGATAATGGGAATCCTATGGATGCTCATCGGTACCGCTCGATGATCGGATCTCTCATGTATCTGACTGCCATCCGACCAGATATTACATTTGCTGTGTGCTACTGTGCTCATTTCCAGGCCAATCCAAAAGAATCACATGAGAAAGCTGTTAAACGCATTTTTCGTTACCTTAAGGGTGCCTCTCGTTTGGGACTTTGGTACCCAAAAGGTGGGAACTTTGATTTACATGCTTTTTCTGATAGTGATCATGCTGGTTGTAGGATAAACCGAAAATCAGTTACTGGTGGATGTCAATATCTTGGCGAATGTCTTGTTTCCTGGCAAAGCAAGAAGTAAACAACTATCTCCCTGTCCACAAGAGAAGCTGAATACATTGCTGCCTCAAGCTGCTGTTGCCAAGTGCTCTGGATCCAGCATCAGATGATGGATTACAGCATCAACTTCCTTCATACACCACTCTTCTGTGACAATGAAGCTGCTGTTGGAATTGCCAAGAATACAATTCATCACACACGCACCAAGCACATCGAAACAAGAATTCACGCCATCCGAGACGCTCAGGAAAAAGGGTTCATTGATATTATTACTATTGAAACACGAAAGCAAAAGGCAGATCTTTTCACAAAAACTTTTGACAAACCACGTTTTTATGAACTGATTTCTATGCTGGGATTGATATCTTTTTGAACACCTTTATCTAAATAAAATGGCTTTGTAAATATGTAAATATCTTTTTCATTTTCTTCCTTGAGAATCCGATTGTCACATATTTCTTCACTCCTTCTTTTATTCCTTTTATTTTATTTTATTTTATTTCATTTCTTTTCTTTATTCTGTATATATATTAAGAAAATCTGAAAAACAAAAATTTCTTATTAGATAGCTATCATATAGAAATTTTGGGGGAGATATTAAAGATTAACTATTCATAGTTTTTCAAATTTTGCTATTTCAGGATCCCCGTTTTGAAATGATGTTGTAGAGACGTTGAAGGAGGTCAGAAGTATTGTGTTTGGGATATGTTAGTTAGGCTCAGCCCGAAAACAGAGTAAACAGTGATTGTGTAGCCAAACATAAAGTTCAAGAACTCGGCAATGAGGATTATCTCCTTGACATGATTGGTCTGCACAAAGATACAAGTCCTATCAAAAATGGGTTGAGAGCGTCAAATCTTTGCATTGATTTCCCTAAAAAATCCCAAATCACCCACACCCTAGCCCTGAATTGAGTTTCTAGTTAGCAAAACAAAATAAAAAGCTGCTAGTGTTGCACTTCAGAAAAGCCTCTGAGTGAGTTACTTGTTAATTCCTCAGAATGTACTGAGTCAAAGTGTTTAACTCCTCTGCTATACAGAAGTATTGACCTGGAGTTGGTGGATCTTCTCTGTTATACGTCGGTATAGACCTGAAGATTCACCGAGCATGCTCAAATGTTTATCTCCTCTGTTATACGTCAGTATAGACCTGGAGCTCTTATCATTTGAGTTTCCCAAATAATAAGTCGCAATGTGTTTAAAAGAATCATTGTTGACAAGCTCCACTCCCAAAAATGCAAAAAATGCAGAATGTCAAAAGAGGCTCATAAATTGATCAATATTCAAAATTTGATTCATGAATTTCAAGCAAAGTCAATCATATTGCTCAATAAACCCTAATGATAGGACAAGTTCTTTTTACCTAGATGTATGTGGGGACCGAGTTACATGAGCTTCTTCAATCAAACCAAAACATGATAAATGAAGCTGCTGATCTCTTGTTGAAAGGACTAAGGCATGGGTTTAAATGGACAAACATATCTGCAATCCCGCCAATCTATGATTCTCAGGATTCTGCTCGTAAAACATCAAGAAAAAAAAAATATATATATATATATATATATATATATATATATATATATATATATATATATATATCCTTCTTTAGTTTTACATTCTAGTCTTCTTTCATTTTATTTTTTCCTTTTATTTTCATTTAAGTTTTTGTTTTCGGAACGTTGAAATCGTGGGGCGTTTTCATGGATTCGTAAAGGAATTAAAATTTAAGAAAAACCAAAATTTTTTTATTTTTTTTAATTTTGCATCCCAGCGAAACTGTCAGCGAATCTACAGGTTCGCCCAGAACTTATTCATGTCGCTATGTCATGTCTTGACATTAAGCTCCGAGCGAATCTAAAGTTCGCCAGGTTGCATTGTCAGCGAACCTGTGTCTGTATATATATGAGTCGTCTGCGAAATCTTTTCACAAGTTCGCTGTCACTGTTACCAGTCTTTTTTCAAAAGGTTTCAAGTTCGATTCTCACTCACCGTACTACACTATCATTGAACCGTCTTAATTGATTCCGGTATCTAAACGTGTTCAACTTAATCCTTATTTCATCTCATAAATCGTGTTTTTAATCGCAACTAATTCAATCGACCCGTTTAACTTTGTGGTTGATGTTTGAACTGTGTTATTGTTAAATGTTAACATATTTAGGGTGTTAGTCTTATGATTGTATGGTTTGATTTGTGCTTGTTTATGTGATTAATGGTCTTTCGTCTGAGATTCTGGCCGTTTTTCAAAAATTAGGGTTCCAGCGAACCTAGTGTTCGTCTGGCGAACCTGAACGAAAGTTCAAAACATCCGAGCGAATCTATGCCGACATGTCGTCCGTTTCTAACGAACCTATACATTCGCTCGACCTTATGTCTGTTTTTAATGTCAGCGAATCTATAGGTTCCGGTGCCAAATCTCAGGTTCGCCTACTCAGCGAACCTGACATTCTCAGCGAATCTATACACTGTTTCAAAATTTACATTTCTGATCAACTTCCGTTTGTGTTTCAGGCACAATATCTACGTTATTCTTTGAAAAGAAGCACAATATGTGTGCGTTGCTGGACGAAAATCACGAGAAGGCAATTGGATACAAGGATTGTATCAGGTGGTTAAAATCTTCTCAAATTCACTATGCTATATCTCATTCCCCGACCATATATGAGCTACACATCCGAGATTTTTGGAGGACAGCTGTGATGAACGTTTCTGTACAGCCATCACGAATATGTGCTAAGGTTAATGGTCACGACATTGCCTTCACTGAAGCCGATCTGGCAGGGATTTTAAGGATAGAGGGTGATGTTGGAGATGAAGTAAAAATGACGGCTGAGGAAGTATATGGTGCGTTAAGGACTGCTGGTTATGAGGGTCCGATGCCGGGGGAGAAGAAGATGGAGTTTGTTAAATCCTACTTGATCAAGGAGTGGAGATACATTGCACATGTTTTCATTATGTGCCTTGATCATAGGAAGGGAGGAACAAATGGGTTAAATCTGGATTGGGCTCGAGCTATGGTTTTATTTTGTCAAGGGCAAAAGGCTTATCTAGCAAAGTTGATCTTCAACTATATGCTAGAAAATATTCATGCTGCTAAAAGGGATAAGTGGTTAACGTATCCAAGGTTTGTGCAGATGATTCTTAATGACCAACAGCCTGACCTGCCTGTTATTGGTGATGTTTTGACTATCTGGACGATGCATTCCAGGATATTTGGAGATTGCAAGTCGGTTCGTTCTGATTGCATAGGGAGAACTTCATACTTATGGGAAAATATGTACCCAGCAGACAGATGGGTGCATATACAGAGATTAATAGAGATTGAGAGGAAAAGAGGAGGTGAGAGTGTAGAGGTTGTTGAGAAGAAGTTGAAGAAAAGAAAACTGTATGCAAAGGATAAGGATTACACGCTGGATAAAGAGATTGATGAGGTACAAGCTGAACTTGATGCGGGTAGGGAGAAAAGACCTAAGAGAAAATCTGATGCACCGGCTGAAACTGAGAAGAAAACAAAGCATGATGTTCCAGTCACATCTGCTGAATCTATTACTAGGTTGAGGTCTGAGTTAGAAGATTTGAAAGGAAAATATGATGATTTGGAGAAGAGAGATAAAGAAAAGGGAGATGTGATAAAGGGGATGGCCAGAATGATAAAGGATCAGCAGTGTTTATTGGTTCGGGTATTCAAGGAGCTGAATAGCTTAAAAGAAAAGGATGGGTCGTATCCAGCAATGTCTGAGAAAGAACTGATGAATTTAACGAATGCTGTAAAGTATCCGTTAAAGATTATGGTGTTGGAGCTGAGACTGAAAAGAAACCTGAAGAAGATGAATTTGATGAAGATATGGGGATTGATTTGAATGTATTTACGGGGCCAGAGGTTGTTGTGGATATTGAAAGTGAAGAGGATTTGGAGGATGAAACAAAAAAATATAATGTTGAAGAAAAGGATGTGACTTATCAGTTTGAGCACATCGATCTAGATAAGTCTGAGTGGTTTAAGAAAGATGAAGAGGTTAATCGCGAAGTTCCTATCTTTCAACACCTTGATGAGCCAAATACATCGCAGATGGATAGGCAGGTGATTGCGTGGAAATATAACACTGAAGTTGATGCATATATGATTAAACTTAGAGGGGGGACATATGCTACATCAAGAATCGAAAGCACTTCGCCACTTTGCCGAGGTGGGATTTGCGTAGGTTGGCTGAACTCCCTCTGCTGGGCAAGGAGAATAGTGGGAGAGCATATGTGTTTGAAGTTTCAATCAGAGGGGCTGCTGAGAATAATTTTGCTGATTTTGGGTACCAAAAACCGAAAAGAATGAGGCAGAAGAAAGACAAACATTGGGTCTCGTGGAAGGGAAAGGTTGTTCTAAAGCTGAGCGCTCCAAAGATAATGAACAGAGTGAGAGTTCCTGATACACAACCACCCAGATTGCAAGATTTTCTAAAATGGTTTTATGATAATAGCACTGGTGAAGCTATTATCAGACTCGAAGGGGAAGATCGTCCAGAAATTCTTTTGTTTGATCCAATGGAGATCTTCTCTTTTTGCGATGAAGATCTGAAGATTCTGTGTGAAAATGAAATAAAGCACGGTGTAGGAGACGATACGAGAACTGAAGCCAACTTGTTTGTGAAAGTTGCCAACAAAGCCCGAGGTGTACGTGCTGAGTTAAGAAAGGTGAATGAAAGGCTAAGAAGTGCTGATGAGCAAAGAATGGATATGGATGATCTATCCAAACAGCTTGATGAATCAATTGTGAAAAGGTTTGAGAAACCAGTTGAGGTTGTAGAGAATGTGATCGGTGAGGAACTTACTTAAGATGTACAGGCGGAAACTATTGTTCTTGATTTGCCTGATACTGAAGTCACCAAAGCTGAGTTTGTTGATTTGATTGAAGATTTGGATGATGTTGATGAGGCCGGATCAGAAGACGTGACTAATCCATTGGCCGGGATCGAATCGAGGGCCGGAGCTTTCATTAAGTATTTTTGAAGCCGACAAAAGACGGAGCTAAAACAGAAGACTTCCCCGGGTGAGGTCCAACCTAGGGGGAGTATTGATAGTCATGTATAGGTCAGACTCACCGGCATGTCGGTGTTACTTAGTTTTTGTTATGTATTTATTTGTTTTTGTTCTAGCGAACCTTCGGGCGAATCTATAGATTTGCCCGGAAGCATAGATTAGTCTGTCTTTTGTTAAGTTCTGTCGACCGGCGAACCTGTTTGTGCCCGGCGAAGCTATTAGTTCCGCTTAATAGATTCGCTGTCAGCGAATCTATCAGCGAAGCTATAGCTAAACTATATATTGTAATGTTTTCTCATTTCAATATAACTTTGGCATATTTTATCAAACCCTAATTGTGTGTGTGTGACGGCTGAGGTGCTAGGAGCTTATTATTACCATCTTTGTAGCTTGATAACCTCTGATTGTGTTGTCTTGATCTTGTTATTGATTGTTAAGGGTAGTTGGACTATATTTGATTGAATCTTAGTGTGTTTTTGTTGTTTACAAATCATTATAGCACTGAAATCTCGATCTAATGGACCAACAGATTTTCATTGCTTCCATCTCAGTCACTAATTGTACAAATCTGTTCAAGTTTGAATTAATGGATTCACCAGGTAAAGCAGAAAACATCTCTAGTTGCCTTTTCAGCTTTTGCTTCTTCATGCTTTGAATCTCAGTTCCTCCTTTACACATTTCTGCAACATTTTGTACAATGAATTTGCAGTAACATATTTCTTTGTTCTGGTCAAAAATGCCAATGGCACTGCCATTGTTAGGAAAGAGAATGCTTTTAGATCAATTGCACATTTCCTCAAATCTTCTTTGAATTTATCAACATTATCTGAATGGACTTACGGCTAGGTAGATAAACGAGGAATATGAAAAATGCATTACATCTCAAGACTGTGTGGAAGGTGATGCGAAGGAGTTTGTAGTGGAACCGGGCGAGTGGATACCTTTACAAGAAAGTTTAAATGTTGATGATCTTCCACCAGAAGAACTTTATCATCAAAATCCTAAGGATATGACTACCAGTGATATGAGGTCGTGGCTGAAGTCAAGAAATTATCCGTACAAAAGCATAAAGAGATTGAAGTCAGAATCGTTATGCAAAACCGAATGCTTTTTCTGGATTATAACAATCCACAATATTATGAACTTACCAAAAGGTTCAGAGTATTGGAGCCCAAGGAAATTCCGCGCATGTCTTTACTAATTGATGCTCATATGAAAAGAAAAGATTTGATTAACGTGTTTCCAAGCGAGATGAAGGCATACAATGTTCCGATAGAAATAGAGAATCATGGCATAAAGCTTCTACAGATGGAGATGTTGTGAGATCGATGTTGAACAAAGGACAATCTGTTGTTGATCTTTTGGACTCTATGATTGTGACTGATAAAACCAAGGATGTGAAAATCATTGCTTGGAAATATGATGAAATATTCGACGCCTTCTTGATCAAGAGAATAAATGGGATATGTGACGTATATCATTACTATACAAGCACCTTTCAGCTGCCGGTTCAAGACCTAAAAGAGCTTCACAAACTGCGATTGATTAATCATACAAAGGCAGAAAGAGAAGAAAAATTGGTGATGCTCCTTGATGCTAGCATAAGCAGAATGCCCTGTAATCTACAAGTACGAGGTGACCAAGAAGACAGTATATATCTTCAGAATAAAAAGAAGAAGAAGAAGAAGATTATTATGAGGGACAATTACTTGCAAGAACTTTCAGATGAATACTTTGATAAGGTGACAGATCCAATTGATCCTTATCCAATTGAAGAGAATTAAAGTATGATTGTAAGTGACCTGACGTGTTGAGGTGTTCTCAGAATATTTAGATGAACTGTATAACTTTCTAACGTGCAAGGTATGGGTTACTCAAAACTTATTCTTAATCAACCTAATTGATCATCAAGAATAGAAAAACTAAGTGTGTTACTTCGAGCTAATTGATTTGTTCAACAATTCACCACTAAGTTACTTCACAATTCAAATGTGTATTCTCAAAAACTGCAAAACATGTGTTGGATAAATTGCTGGTATGATCTCATTGCAGGTTAAAGATTCATGAATGTAAAAATAAATTTTCAAAAATTTCAAAAACATTTAAAAATTCAAAAAGACCAAAAAGATGGTCATTTTAATCTTTTTCCTTTGTGTTGGCAGTTTAACATGTGTTATTAATGTAGGAGTTTTTCATCAAGCAATATCTCATCCGATTGAGAAATTAATCTTTACATTGATGATAAATGCACATTATTCCCTGAGTTTTAATGTTTTTCTTTGAGTTCATGAATAGTTTCCATTGTAGAACAAGCTTCAACGCGACTTGAAGATGTTCCTGTTCAAGCCTAATTCCAGTCCAAAGATCTCCAAGTCAGATTGCTGAGTGTTAAGAATCCTCCTCTTAATATCTCGTACACAGATCCCATTAACCTCTAAAGCAAAAGTTGAGGGGAGTATTGTAAGTCAAAGAAGTCTTCTCATTCTACTTCAACCGTTGAAGAAGATCTCGTTGTTGATATATAGGTTCACCGGAATCTGCTCTCTGCTTATTTCTTTCCATAGCCTCTGATGTTACTCAAAACGGAGAGAAGGATGCAGATTGCTTGTTGAAAGACAGAGTTTTGATAGCATCATCTTAGGGGGAGTGCTGTTGGGTCCTCTTGAAGATAATGCATACCAAAAATTTAGGTTGCTCTCTATGCTTGTCACATGAAGATTTAAGCTAATATGTCGGATTTGTAAAGTGTCATCTTAGGGGGAGTACTGTTGGGGCTATTTGAAGATGTCATTTTGCAAATATAAGCGAGTGAAGATATCGAGCATCATCACGAGCAAGCACGGGTGAAGACGTTCATTATTTTATTTGACGTTATAATATTTGTGTAATCGTTCCGTGCTTAAATGCGCGTTTTTGCTTATATGCACGTGTTTAGGTGAAATGTAAGGTGAATGGTATGGACTATAAATACCATTCACCTAGGTCATTTGTAAGTAGTTTCCTGAATTCCATTCCATATCCTTTGTAACCTTCATATTTGTGACATCTGCCCCAAAACCCGAACCCGAATGCCCGACTCGAACCCGAAATTATCCGTTTGTAATGTATTCGTATTTATCTCCCTTAAATGTAACGGTTCGTTATTAAAACTTTATGTATAAATATGTCGAGCGTAACGTCATACTCGTCTTTAATGTATAACGACAAAATTTTATTCAACGGTTACAAATTAAATACTAAATACAAATATTAAAACTTCAATATATACATATATATATATATACATAAAGTGTATTTTATAAAAGAGTTTTAATAAAGATTATTTGAAATAAATACTATCAAGATTTTGAAACAACCATTAACGTCAAGAACGAAGGAAAAACGTAAAACCGTCACTTATATAATCGTTACATCTCAACTCGGTTAGGTTGTTAGTTAAAATATATATTAATTAACTTTGGGCCAAAACTGTCAAGAATGAAACTTATATTTAAACTTATATTAACTATTCAGCAAAAATTGTAACTGAAGGGACCGGAACTGTAAATTGGATTAATTACCCAAACCACCCCCTTCCTTCCCCGCTTTTCCGAGCACCCCATAATCCGGCCACTTTGGCCGGAATCTCTATTACTCCGGCGACCCCTACTTCGTTATTTTAGCCATTATAGTCCAATTAAAACCTACTAAAACGCTCATCTACTCAATTCGAACCTATGACCAACTTCAAAACAAGGTTTAATCAATCCAATCAACCTCTCAATCGGTTTCAAACCGAGACTTTAAACCCACTTCATCCAATCGTCTCATAACGCACCAAATAAGTAAATTCAGTTAACTAAAATCATCTTCTTGACGTTTTGAGTTCATTGCAGCAATCAATTGAATTAAAACATATCAAATTAACACCCAATTAAGCCTCCATAACTCGAAACCAAACCTGTAACTGTCCTATTAGTTCCTGGCAACTAAAACACAATTCAATCGGCCTGCACACTTATCTCTGCCCGTTATTGCTCCCTGTTATCTCAGTTTCACATCAAAAATCCCAAGAACTCAAGTTTGATCTCTCCACCCGTCGCCTTTTGTTCTTCAATCCTCTTGATCCAATTCGTCAACCATCCAGTAAGTTTCATATGTCAAAATGCTCGTTTTAATGTGTAGATTAAAAGCCCTATGGTTTTGTTGGATTTGATCATCAGATTAAAAGCAAATTTGAGTGATTTTGATTCTAGGGTTTATATGGAAATGGGTATTTTTGTGTAGTAAAGATTAAAACTAATTGCTGCCTATTTTAAATCAAAATGCGCGACTGGTTCAGCGGTAAAGATGTTTGCTGTGGCGCGTTTGGTCGTGGGTTCGAGTCCCACTGACCACTTTTATTTAGATTTTATGTTTTAACCCATTTACTTTTAAGTTAAATCATATATTTCTTAAGGTTTGTACAAATATTATTCCAATAAAAAGAAACTAGTTGTACAAAGGAGTTATTATAAATTTTTGACATTTTATATAAAATTCCGTTAAAATATATATATTACTTAAAACGTTGTCGTTTATCAGAATTTGGTTCTTGAAACCCTAAATCCCCAAATTGGATTTTGAAACCCTAAATTGGATTTGAAACCCTAAATCTCAAATTGGATTTTAAAACCCTAAATTCCCAAATTGGATTTTAAAACCCTAACTCCCAATTGGTATTTTAAAACCCTAAAACCCCAAATCCGAAACCCTAGAAGTTCTATTTTGTTGTTTCTAGTTATTACGTTACTTGCTTCGTTTCTAAATTAGGTTCTCCCGGTTAATTAGGTGATTCTAATATCGGGGCGATCCACGATTCTCTCTAGTTACTTTCTTGCGTTGCTATTATCTTTATTGTTCAGGTGAGTAAATTCACTCCCATTTTACTATTTTTGCTTTGGGACTAAAATATGATTCTTATTACTATACTACGGTTTCTTTCCTTTTTGATTCTATTTTCAAATGAGATCATAAAATGTGTTAATCTTGTCGGCCGCTTGATGCAAAATTGTGTGTTAGTTAGAAGTAGTTGTATTATTATGTAATTTCCACCGGTACAATGTTAGCGCTAACGGTCTGACAAACCCACCTATACTTTATGGCACGTTAGGTGATTTGAAACCGGCGATTCTTGTTGTTGATTCTATGTGTTGGTTGCTAGATACTATCCTATGATACTTGTTGCTATGTTACTATGTCCCTTCGATGCTAAAACATTTTTTGATAACTTACACATCGAGACGGTTAAATGACGATGCAATGACAGTTATCATTAATTGTAACATGAGTGGTTCTCATGGCTTGTTGCTAAAGGTTACCCTGCGGGGTCAATGGTTCTTGTTTCTATGTGATTCTATTGGTCATGGTTGAGTAATATAACGAAATTGCTATACACATAAGCTTGCGCAACATATTTACATTGATCTCGGATTTCTTACTATGTATTATTTACTGTGTTTTTACTCACTAGCTATTCTCGTAGCTAACTTATTTTACTCATATTTCAGGTGGCATTTGAAGTCGTTTCGTTTGCGTGACACGTAGGATGCTATGGACCTAGAAAATAATAAATAATGACGTTTCAGTTTTCGGATTTAATTACTGTTTTAAGACTATTTATTCCCTATTACGTCACAACATTGAATGCTTAATAATATTAAAATATACTTCTTAGATGCCATGTGCTTTCTACTTTTGATATCCAATCCACTTCACGCGCCCGGTGTTTTCCGCCGCCGGGCGGGGTGTCACAATATTGATCAATACACTTAGCCTATTCAATATTATCATCATCTTCATCATACCTAGCATTGATCTTCATGAACATTCAAGCATCAATACGTGATTAGTAAGATTCCGCATCACTGATTGCAAACAACATCACCAAACAATCTCAGATCTAGATCCAAGCTCGGTTCATCTCGAACTATCATAATAAGAATGAAACTAACGGCTAACAAGAGACGAAAAAAATCAAATATGGAGAAACGACTACCTAGGCTAGGAATCCTGTTGATGACTCAATTACTCTCGATTTATCTAATCACACGATACCAGATTCTAAAAATACAACCATCTTAAAAAAGCACTCAAGCTTGGTAGATCTCCTCCCGGACTCACTAACTCGCCTAACTGACTCCTAAGTGTTGTGTAAAGCACACCGGGGTAAGGTTTTGATTCTCCTTCCGGTCTCACCAACTTAAGGAATGCTAAGGTATCCAATTATTATATCACCTCTCGGTCTTAACAATACACTATCCTAAGAATCGAATTAGCAAATTCTAGGGTGACAGTTTCAATTGGATCGAAACTGCTACTAATACGATTATCAATCACGGATCTAAGTAAAATAACAATCAATTCAACAAAAGATATTACTGATAATTCTCTTTGTATTGATGATATAAAGTTGTAGTACAAATGGTGCCGAGAAAAAGTTGCTTACAATAGTACTTGTTCACCCCCTTAACCTAGCACCTACAACTTTCTATTTATACAACAATACACTTTAGGGAAATAACAAATTACCCTAAAAAAACAAATTGTACAAACTAAGACAAAGTAAATCTTTATAGCAAAGATCCCTAACAGTACTCCCACTAAGATTTAAGTTTCGTCTTCAGTCAAAAATATCTTCGTCTTTAATACGAGCATCGAACACCAGATTTTCTTTTAATTGCTTTTTTTCTTCAATAGGTTTCAAAATTGACTTCTCAAACTTTGTCCTCAGTTCATGATGTGCTGCCCTGCTTTCATTGATCAGAATCTTTATCTTGGTCATTCGCTTCAAAGTATCATACGTCAAACCTGCAAAATCGATATTAGCATAAATGATGTACGGTTCCTTGTGATCCGAAGACACCACTTCCAATGCTCCCTTTGTAGTAATCCGCATGTATGATATGTGCTGAATATCCAAACGTTCCATATTTGAAAATGCAATCGCTTTCCGAAACGAAATCCTTTCCATAGCAGCAGCCATTGCTTCAATTATCCCTACAAAATATTTTCGATCATTTTCAGAAACTTCATCAGCCGCTTTGTCCATCTTATATCTCCTCATGAAATAGATGTAGCTCGGATGTAATAACTTCAGTTCAAAAGCTCCAAAAATCTCTATACAGTCTTCAGACATATCTTCAAGATTTCGAACGAGCTTCAATTCATGATCTCCTTCGTGATAGAATACTTTCAAAATAGGCTTGGTTTCTTGTGTTCCATCAAACACCTTCAACCCGGGTTTTGTAATCTTCTCATAGTATTTATCACTTAGCTCAGCTAAATATACATCTTTATCATTGGCATCCGACTTCTTCTTCCTCTTCTTCTTCTCATAAAAATACTTATTGTCTTCTTGCTGACATCTTAATTCCAGAAACTTCTTTGATCGAGTCACTCCAACTTCAAGCAAATTAGCCAGTCCTTCACCACATGCTGAATTGTTGGATTACGCAGTGAAAGTTTAGCTAATTCCTATTTCTGAGGTTTGAGTATCCTTGTTCGCTTGGTCAGTTCGAGATACTCAGGATTAGTGATGTCCAGTGTCATCATCCTCTTTTGTCTTTTCTCAGTAGCTTGAAAGATTCTTACCAGATTCTTCATTGTATCAGCACCCAGCATACTTACTTTGTTTCTTAGATAATTCCTCGATAGCTACCAGTCCTTTAACTCAAAGAAACCCATTCTATCCGGGTCTTTGTGATTCAACTCTTCTACTGAAATTTCATCAACAACTATAGCTTAACAAGTGGGTTCCCGTTCACCTTGTTCAATAGTGACTTCATTTGGATCAGCAGGAAGTGAAGTTTTAGTAACCAAACATTTGTCGTATTCTTCACAAACTTGACTAACAGTCAATCTATCCAAGAACACACGGTTATACTTCTTCTTCCTCAAAAACTTAAACTTTTCTTCGAGATCCAATGGAATGCCATCTACATTTGGAACTGTGTGTTCAGTCATAAAGGAACCAGCTTCTGTAGAAATCACACCAGTTTCAACAATGTCTTCTTCAACATTTTGAACCGGCTCATCCTGAGCTACTACCTTAGTTTGTGCCTTTTTCTTTAATGTGTCAGCTTCAATGATCTCAGGCACATCATCTAACTTTTGTTTTCCCTCAGCTTTATCAAATACTCGTTTAGTAATAGCTTCATTGGGAACAGGGACAGATAAGGCATCTGATTCAGTCACATCTATTGATCGCCTTGATATAGTATAATGCACTATGATTTCCTTGGGAGCATTAGACACTCAAACATCATCCACTTTTTCTTCAAGAATAAACTCTTTGTTAGATTCTGAGGATACTTCATCTTTCTCATTCAGCTCTTTGGTCAACACTTCATTTTCTGCCTTCAAATTGTTACATTTAGCTTCTAGTTCCTCATAATCTTCTTTTAGTTTCTCAAACTCTGTATTTAACTGATTGAAGACTTAAGTATTCTTCAAATGAGTTTCCCAATGCTGTTTCAGCCTTTCCTACTTCCTTTCATTTGAAACTTTTAATTTATCATTCTCATCCAGCAACTTGGCAACCATTCTATTCAGATGCAATAACTCATCTTCTTCTTCTTCTTCTTCTTCTTCTGATTCAACAATAACAGTTTCAACTTCTGCAACATCCTTAGGTGAAGACTCCCTTGGATGTTCAGACAGTTGCACAATAGGAGATTAAATGGCAAGAATTTCAACTGGGATAGGATCAGGTATAACAACCTCAGTATCCTTATCTGATTGTGCCTCAGATTCAACTTCAGCATCTTTAACTGTTAGGGTTATTTCCTAGTTAAGATTTACTTTGTATTTTGTTTATATGTTTGTATATAGTTTAGGGTCTATTTTGTTATATTCCTTAAACTTGTATTTTGTTGCTTTAAGCATGTAGTGAGAGAGTGTGAGGAGAGAGGCTAGATCACTATTACACGTTAGAGAGAGAGTTAACTGTGTGTGATTTATTTCTCCTGCACTTGTACTACAAATTTGCTTTGATCATCAATATACAAAGAGAATTATTAGTATGAATTGTGTTTGTGATTGAACTGTTTGTTTGTGCGAATTATTCTGATCATTGTGAGTGATATTAACGATCCAATTGAACCTATCAATTGGTATCAGAGCTTTCGGTATTGTGTTCTTCGCTGTTCTTAAGCAAAACACATCAATATTGCTCAAATATCATGATCTGAATGAATTGTTGGTGTTTTTAGTTGTGATTTATCATCGCAATCACTTCTAATTCACGACGATTGTGCAAATTCCATCAGATTATCATCAGATCTGAGGAATTAAGAAGAAAGAAGAAGTTACTGTTCGATCGAAATTTTGCTCAAATTCATCAAAATTTGATCATGTTTTGGATTGATTGAGATTAGGGATTGATAATCGGACCATTTCACAGCTTGTGTGTGAATTTTGAACGAATTGGACAAGTTTTTGACAAAACCCAGAAAATTTTCATGGAGAAAATGATGAACAGTATGAACTTGGTTGAAGATTAACTTGCCGGGTGATTAAATTTGACTTAGACAATTTCCTTTGGACTTAGATTGAAGAACAATTAGGTCCTGTGCAGCCGTGTAAGGGAATTTGTTCTAGACGGGTGAAGAATTTGACTTAAAAAGGTGTTACTGTTCAGCCGGATCAAACACTATTGTGCCGGGTGATACACTGTTACGCCGGGTGATTAAGAGATTTCAGCCGGGTGACCAACTACTGTGTAGCCGAGTAAACAACTGTGTCGTGTGATTGACAACTGTTCAGCCGGGTAAAGCCTTCTGCCGTGTCAAGATTCTGCCGGGTCAAGTTATTGCCGTGTGAAGTTATTTCTTGTTGTCGTCCAACTGTTCAGCCGGGTAACTGTTCAGCCGGGTAACTGTTCAGCCGGGTCAAGAACAAAAGTATTACAACTGTTGAGCCGTGTAACTGTTTAGCCGTGTAAAGACTTTTTCTCTGCCGGGTGAAGAACAAAAGACACTGTTTAGCCGGGTGAAGAAGGATTTTCACTGTTTAGCCGGGTGAAGAAGGATTTTCACTGTTCAGCCGTGTGACTCAATTTAGTTGTTTTTCAATACTTGTTTCTTATCTTGTCTTTAATTACTTGTCTTTATTTTAGTATTTTGATCATTTCTTTTCAAAAATTAACAAAAACCAAAAATATTTTCCTTAAAAATTGTTAAAAAATGGCTCCTACTGATGATTCTGATAATCGTGTTCCTAGACTTGTTAATCGTGCAGATTTCAAGAACTGGACAATCAGACTGAGACATCACATATGTTCCATTGACAATGATTTATGAAAGTCAATTGAAAAAGGTCCTCATATTCCAACTCAGACTGCTCCAGACAGTGCAAGTACCTACACCAAAGACTCTACTGAACCTTATCCAGAAGATAATTTGTCAGCAGAAGATTTGAGGAAAGTAAAGAATGATAGCAAGGCTTATTCTTTAATGTGCAAGGGACTGTCACTTCAAGTTCTGTCGAGATTGGATGCATATCAGACTGGTTATACATGTTTCAAGGCATTAAAGTCGATATGTGAAGGAGGAGAACAATTGAGAAGCCTGAAGAAGTCGAAGTTAAAAAGGCAATTGGAATTATTTGAGCATATTAATGGAGAAACAGTGCATCAGATGATGAACAGGTTTGTTCATTTAACTACTGCGATGTTAAACCTCGGAGTTAAGACTGAACTTCAAGACTTGAATGATCTATTGTTATGTGCTTTACCATCATCATGGAAGCAAACTGTTACTCTTTTGAAACATACTGAGAAATTTCCAATGGAATTAGATCTGCTTATTGGAAAGATTGAAGAAGTTGAGATTGATGAAGGATCGAGAAATACTGATAGATCAAGCTCACAAACTCAATACAAGTATGTGGTAAATCCTGCCAATACTGTGAAGAATGCATTTCTTGCACAAGATGCAATGAAGTTTGAAGAAGAGGGTGACTTATTTGTTGGTGCAAGCTTCTACACTGATTCATCATACTTTCCAAGTTCACCAACTTATTCTCAACCTCAATCTCCACCAAGAGCTCAAGTTCAAAGTCAGAATCTGAAGAATCAATCAGAAAATCAAAGTTCAAATGTTCAAGCCAAAGTGAAAGATGTAATGAACATTCTGTTGCAAGATGACGAAACTAAAACTGCCTTTACTGCTTTTATGGCAAGTTTTCAAGCATATCAAGGAAGTCACTTAAGTCAAATGGACGTTGTCCTTCAAGACTTATTTGAGATGGATCCAGTTGACGTTGAGGAGATGGATTTAAATTGGCAAATGGTTATGGTTGCATATAGAACGCAAAAACATGCATATGTTAACCGAAGCTACAAGCCTCATGCAAACAAAACTGTTGGTTTTGACAAATCAAAGGCCAGATGTTTCAATTGTAACCAGTATGGTCATTTTTCAAGAGAATGCAAAGCTCCCAAGAATCAGAATTTTAATGACCAAGCTAGTTCAAGTAATCAAGGTCAAGGTCAAAGCTCACAACAGTTTTCAAGCTACCAAA
Organism: Tagetes erecta; assembly: GCA_030867185.1. Lineage (NCBI taxonomy): Eukaryota > Viridiplantae > Streptophyta > Magnoliopsida > Asterales > Asteraceae > Tagetes > Tagetes erecta. The sequence goes on from CM061497.1 coordinate 13,567,684, forward strand.
GCAGAAATCAACGTTCTTTTCAGAAACCATATCAAAGTCTTCCCATGCCGGAACTGAAAGACGAAGGAAAGAAACCAGAAGACCAAACAAAGGCACTGGTAGTTAGTGTAAAAGACGGATATGATTGGAGTGCTTATGCAGAACAATTCACATCTGATCTTACATCAAATCTGGCACTGGTATGTGAAATTGAAGAAGACTGGTCTGAAGAAGGGGATGGTAAAATGAATGACGATACTGTGAGTGAAGAGTCAGAGGAATATGACTGGAGTGCAAAGTCTGATCCTACTGGAAGAATCTGAATCTGAAGTTGCGTTAATGGCTACATCCAGTGAGTCGTCATCATCTACCGAACAACCAAAGGTTAGTAATAACTTACCCCCTAACTATGTTCCATTACCTGCTGATGTGAAGGAAAGGTTGTGTTCTGAACAATGCATTCAACAAGTAGAACATTATCGAACTCATTCATTTAAAATTGGTGATAAATTAGGTAAACATGAAAAACTTCATGAACAACTTAAAATTGATCACAAAATTTCTGATGAGAAGATTTTGTCACTTAAAGAATCATGGAACAAAACTTTAAAAGAACTGGAACTTGTTACCAAACAACTTGAAGAAATGACAAAGAACTTTGAACAAGAAAAAGTTGCACATGCTGTCACTCAAGTTGAATTGTCAAAAGTTAAAAGTTGTAAAACAATGGTGCAACAACTTGTAAGTGAAAGAGGTAACAAAACAAAAACCGGGTTGGGTTTTACTCATGAACCAATGCCAAATTCTATCACTCAAACCTTACCGGAAAACTTTAATGAATTTGATCATTCACCTGAAAATGAAAGAAAATTCAAAGAAATTCAAAGAAGCAAATCCGAGTCTGAAGGTTCTGAAGTGTTGATGGAAAGTTTGAAAGAAGAAGATGGTGTAACAACTGAAGCTGACGATGAAGCTAGCAACAAATCAGAGCCTGTTCTAATTCAACTCGTTGAATATCCAAAGCTTAATCCCGAACCAGAACAAACGGTGAAGGATGAAGGTGAATTTTCAGGATACAATGATCCTGAATATATCAAGTGGAAGAAGGAACAAAAGGCGCAAGTTGCTAATCAGTTGATGAAGAAGCAGGAAGTGAAAAAGGCTGAAGTTTCGAATGCAAAAGTGCAGAAACTAAAATCGAAAACCAATCAATCTGAAACGAAACAGTCAAAAGGCAAAAGTGTCTTAAAATCGAATGATAACACCAAAGTTCAAAGTGTTAAAACTGACAAAGTTAAAATTGACAAGAAAGTGTCAAAAGATAAGAAAATTAAGTTTGTGTCTGCAGGAACGTTTGATTTGAACGGATCTTATGGTAAACCAATTAATTCTCCAATCAAATCTAACTCTGGTCTGAAAACAGGTTCATGTCCTAAGTCTTCCGCTGTCAATGAGAAGAGAATTGAATCTAAAAAGGTGACCAAACAGAACAGTTTAAAATCGAACCAAAGTCCCATGCAATCAAAATCACAAACAAAGTCTCCACAGAAAAGCGTTAATCTAAAACCGAACAACCATGATAATGAATCTCGAATGAGTTCAACATCAAAAGTTAACAATCGGCTCTTTAGGATTAGCAAGAAATATTGTGAAATTTGTGACAGATATAATCATGCAACTGCTGAATGTTTCTTTAACAGGTACTGCAGTTACTGTGACAAAAGAAATCATTCTTCAGAAGAATGTTATTATAACAAATTTTGTGATATTTGTGAAAGAAGAAACCATGACACAAAGGATTGTTTCTTTCGATCAAACTCAACAAGAGAAATGACTCCGTTTTCAAATTTTAAAAGAAATCATTCATTTGGTTTTCAAAATATGAGTCAAAGTCATTCTCCGGTTTTAAGAAATTTCAATCGAAACAATTCTGTTTCAAATGTGCAGGTTAACAGTTTTAAACCAAGAGCTTTAATGGTAAGAAATCAAAAGTTTGAAAATAACCTTGATCCTAAGCTAGAGGAAAGGTTTAGTGCTTTGAGAAGAAAGCAGTCAATGAACGCCAATGGGCGAAACAACAGTTTTCAGCATCAAAATCTCATGAATGAAACAAATTTTCAAAATATTCAATATCAACAAGTTACTATTGTAGATAGATTCGGAAAACCCAAGACCGTGTGGGCCTGGGTTGACCAAACTAACTAAGTGATTGTTGAAATGCAGGTACGCCCAAGAAGACCTATCAACTCATGGTTTGTTGATAGTGGGTGTAGCCGGCATATGACAGGCAACCATGCCTTGCTTCAGGATTTCAAGCTGAAAAATGGTACACACGTTGCATTTGGAGGTGATGCGGGTGGTAAAATAACAGGAGAAGGAACTGTTTCCAATGGGGTCATTAGTTTTGATAAAGTCAACTACTGTGCACAGTTGAACTTTAATTTACTAAGTGTATCTCAAATCTGTGATAAATCTTATTCAACGCTTTTTGATGATTCTTTCTGTTATATTCTTAAACCAGGTTTCAAGATAGACAATGAGTGGGTAGTGGTTAAAGCGCCTAGAGACGTGATGTATACAAGTTGGATATGTCGCAGATTGATGCCGAAACCGAAACTACGTGTCTCATTGCACATGCTTCAAATGATGAGAGTCAGCTTTGGCATAGACGGCTGGGCCATTCAAACTTCAGAAACATGAATCGTTTGGTGACTGGAAATCACGCTGTGGGAATCCCATCGAAGAAGTTTTCTACAACTGATCTCTGTCCTGCATGTTTGAAAGGAAAACAACACCGAATGTCTTTTAAGTCCAAGAAAGAAAACTCCATTTCAAAACCCTTGCAAATGCTACATATGGATCTTTTCGGACCAACAAATGTGCAAAGCATTGGAAAGAAGTCTTACTGTTTTGTCATTATTGACGATTTCACTAGATTTTCTTGGGTTTATTTTTTGCATGCTAAATCTGAAACAGCTGAATTATTAAAAGAATTTATCATCAAAGTTGAAAATCAATTGGAATGCAAAGTTAAAATTTTAAGAAGTGATAATGGAACTGAATTTAAAAATACTAATGTTGATTTATTTTGTGCAGAAAAGGGGATTGCTAGACAATTTAGTGCTCCAAGAACACCTCAACAAAACGGGGTTGCGGAACGGAAAAACCGGACACTGATTGAAGCTGCAAGATCCATGCTCGCAGATGCCAAAATCCCTATCACTTTTTGGGACGAAGCTATTGCTACTGCATGTTTTGTACAAAATAGAACATTATTGGTTCAGGACAAAAATAAAACATCTTATGAGTTGTTATTTGGAAGAAAACCGAATATTTCTTATTTGAAAGCATTTGGTTGTCCGGTATCGATTCTAAATTTAAATGAACATCTCGGGAAATTTGAGTCAAAATCTGACGATGGATTTTTCCTTGGTTATTCGTCTGTTTCTAAAGCTTATCGGGTTTTTAATAGCAAAACAAATACTGTTATTGAAACTATTAACGTAAAGTTTTCAGAAAATTCGTTTCCGTCAGTGGCGCATGGTCCCGAATGGTTATTTGATTTAGATTCGTTATCAAAATCTTTCAATTCTGACTTATTTGATTTTTTAGGAAAATCAAGGAAAGAATCAGGCGACTTAGGATGCTTTAGTGACGATTCTGATAATGACGATGATGGAAATCTCAACTCTGAATATCCGTTCATGTCATTTCATAATCCTGATCATGTCAAATCCAGTCAAGCTCCGGGTCCTTCTGGTTCTCAAGACGATCAAGAATCAAACAATCTTGAAGATGATGTGAATCCGCAAAGTTCTCCTAATGATGGTGGATCCGTTCAAAATCAACCATCATCAGATCCGAATGCTGAAGTTATTCCAGAATCTTTCGATTACTTCATCAATTCACCGGATCAAGTCCCGAATTTCACTCCGCATACTTCTACCATTCTACAAGATCTACCAAATCTGAATACTTCTAATCTGGAGAGTCAAGTGCAAGGAGGTGACATACCAATTCATCGAATTCACAAGAAACATCCTGTCTCTCAGATTATTGGGCCGTTGAATCAGAGAACTACAAGAAGCCAGACAGAGCAAGCAAATGTTTGTCTTTATTCATGTTTTCTATCTCAAGTGGTGCCAAAGAATATTTCAGAGGCGTTGCAAGATAATAGTTGGATTGAAGCAATGCAAGAGGAGTTACTTCAATTTCGCAAACAGGAAGTTTGGAAATTAGTGGACTTACCTGAAGGAGAAAATGCGATTGGTACAAGATGGTTGTACAAAAACAAGCCAGACGAACGTGGCATTGTTGTGAGAAACAAAGCAAGACTCATTGCACAGGGATATACTCAGGAAGAAGGCATTGATTATGAAGAAGTGTTCGCTCCGGTCGCAAGACTTGAAGCCATACGCGTTTTTCTTGCATATGCTTCCTTCATGAAGTTCAAAGTATTCCAAATGGACGTTAAAGGCGCTTTTCTGTATGGACCAATTACAGATGACGTATATGTCAGACAACCTCCTGGTTTTGAAGATCCTGACTATCCTCATCGTGTATACAAGTTGAGTAAAGCTCTATATGGTCTACATCAAGCTCCAAGAATCTGGTATGAGACATTATCCAAGCATTTACTAGAACATGGATTTACAAGAGGTCAGATTGATCCAACTTTGTTTATGAAGAGGGAGAATGATGATTTATTGTGTGTTCAAGTTTATGTGGACGATATTATCTTCGGATCGACCAGTGCGTCAATGTGCAAAGAATTTGAAGAAATCATGAAGTCTAGATTCCAGATGAGTTCAATGGGGGAGATTAATTTCTTTCTTGGATTACAAGTGAAACAGTCTGCTGACGGAATTTTCATCAATCAATCAAAATTTGTTGAGAAGTTGTTGAAGAAGTTCAAGATGCAAGATTGTCAGACAATTCGAACTCCATCTGATGTGAACTGCAAGATTCAACCGGATCCAAAGGGCAAAGCAGTTGATCAAACACTATACAGATCAATGATCGGTTCTCTGATGTATCTTACTGCATCAAGACCAGACATCATGTACGCTGTTTGTGTATGCGCCAGATATCAGTCTGATCCGAAAGAGTCGCACCTTGTTGCTGTGAAGCGTATATTCAGATATCTTAAAGGGAAACCAAATCTTGGGTTATGGTATCCTTACGAAGGAAATTTTGAATTATATAGCTATTCTGACAGTGATTTTGGTGGTTGTGCTCTTGACAGGAAATCGACTACTGGTGGATGTCAATTTCTGGGTCCTAGGCTTGTCTCTTGGCAATGCAAGAAGCAGACCAATGTTTCTGTATCCACAGCTGAAGCAGAGTATATCGCTGCATCTGCAGGATGTTCTCAGGTTTTGTGGTTACAAAATCAGTTGCTTGACTACGGGTTTAACTTTCTAAAAACACCTATTTACATAGACAATACTGCTGCTATGTTTATTACTGCTAATCATGTTTAACACTCAAAAACCAAACATATCGAAATTCGATATCACTTTTTAAGAGACAACTCTGAAAAAGGTTTAATAATTTTGATTAGAGTTCATACCGACAAACAACTGGCAGATCTTTTCACAAAATCATTTTTGTCAGGCCGGTTTGAATTCTTAATTCAATCCATAGGATTAATCAATCATGATTGATTCTATTTTTCGAAAACAAAACAAAAATCAGAAAAATATAAAAGCCAAAAATATAATAAGTTGATGTCATATATTGATTCTGCTGTCTTTTTATTTTATGTTTTGCATTGTGTGTGTGCATGAAAAAGAAAATAGAAAAGCAAAAACAAAATATAAAAGCAAAACGAAAAGAAAATATCATGTCATAAGAATCTATATTGCACAAAGTGAGAAATGATAGTTACACTAGACATTATTTGGTACATCATTCTTAATAAAGACTGATGAATGTTAATTGATGTGCTAGACAGCTCAGGCAATTAGACTGAACAAGTAAGTTGATTGTTGACAAACATAAACTTAATGATCTTTGTGTTAAGTTCCACTGTTATACATGTCTAGATATATATCTTTTGGTACATTGCTTGTGATGATAGTTGTGCATGATCGGGTAACGATGTAGTCTATTCAGTGTGATGAACCGCATCGTGAGCTTCTTTGTTGTGGTACCCACAGACCTGAAGTCTCACACGAAGTCTCTTTTGAGATTCAAGATGCAGCAAAAGATTCCAAAATGGAACAAAAAGAGTCCCAAATGTGGACCAACACCAAACAAAAATTCCAAAAAGGAATTCAGAAGATTCCCAAGGGGAACGATAGGAAAGAAAAATTCCCAAAGATGGAATTAAAAAGAAGTCCCAAAGTGGACCAAATCCGAATAGAACCCAGATTCCACACTGTGTATGACTGTAAGTGACCAGGTTTTGTGCAATATGCATTCAGGTAGTGATTGATAAGGAAATATGTTGACATATGTATACATGTGGGTCACATAAGTCATTCTAATCGAACCTTAAATATCATCATGATACTGAAAAAGTAAGTGTGTCAACTCGAGCTAATTGGTATGTTTTCATATCATCACTCAATCAAACATAAGTCAAATGTCTATTCAAAACTTGCAAAACATGTTCAGATAATGTGTGGTATGATCTCACTGCGATATTTTGATTCATTGCATTGCATATGTCTTTATTTTAATTTGTGTGCTTTGTGTGTGCAGGCATATGGAATCATTATTGACACATCGACATCCTTGTTAAAAACTTAAAAATTTCATGAAATTTCAAGTTTAGTGGGAGAATAAATTGAAGAAAAATATCTACAAAAATCCAAAAATATTTTTGAATAAGTGTGTTTTGAATGAACAAGATTATGTAGTATGAAAAGCAAAGGTATTGGATGTGTTAAAAACAAACCCAAGGTCTTGTAAATTGTTTTTAAGAAATTGCTTCGGGATATAGAAATATTGGTTGTGCAAAAACATTTTAGAAAAAGAAAAATGATTTTAATTGGAATTGAAGTCATTGACTTGTTTAATGTTGTTGATAATTAGTGTGACAAATTCTTTTTAAGGATATCTTGTCTAATTAATGTGTCGAGAATGTTTGCAGGTGCAATAAATGCCGTTGAAAAAGTCAACAGACGAGAAAAAGTGAAGAAAATCGTTCAAGGGTTGTAGCCGGGCAAAGATATTAGACACAACTGTGCTGCCGGGTAATGAACATACTATTCAGCCGGGTAATGTTGTGAATTGATACAAGCCGGGTGATTGAAAGAAAAAAAAAAAAGGTGAAGATATTATGACTACTGTGTAGCCGGGCAATGAACATGTCAAATACAGCCGGGTGAAGGTCATAGATATCTGCCGGGTGACAAGTTGTGTTACTATATAGCCGGGTGAAGATATGTTGTCATTATACAGCCGGGTAAAAGAAATCTTATCTTGCCGTGTGAATGTATAACACTGTGTTGCCGGGTAATAGTTAAAGCAGCTGTGTTGCTGGGTAATGAAGAAAAAGCATGCCGGGTGATATAGAAGACAACTATGTTGCCGTGTGAAGAAGAAAGCATGTCGGGTGAAAGTTAAAGCAACTATGTTGCCGGGTGATGAAGAAAGCAAGCCGGATGAAAGAAAAGCAACTGTGTTGCCGGGTGATGAAGAAAGGTTGCCGGGTGATGTTTGAAGACTACTATTCTGCCGGGTGATGATAAAACCCATCAGGTGTAGTTGTTCCTAACCTTTACCCGTCACTACAGTGACTTACCTGTCTCTACAGTGTTTGACCCGTCAAGTGTATTTCACATGTGACTTGTCTCAACAGTACATGAACCGTTGCTACAGTGCATGACACGGATCAACAGTGCTTGACCCGGCAAGGCTTATTGGGCTTTTTAAGCTTGCCCGTCCATTTTGTTGACCCCGCACCTCATGTTTATAAAAAAAACCCGCCTCTTCACACACACTTATCATTTTTCACATTCACTTTCAAGCAAATCCCCTGTACCTAAATTCGTTTGATTATCATATTCAGTCATTGTTCTGTAACTAGTGTAATCGACTGAATAAGATGGAGAATCTCAAATTTGAGCCTAAACACAATTTGGTAGCATGTCTAGATGAATCTATCCCTGAAACAGATGGTTACAGAGATATGATTAAGTTTATCAAGAGGACCAAATATGTGTATGCTATGTGTGCCAAACCGGTCATATATGCAAGGTTGTAAAAGTTTTTGGAGGACAGCAGAGGTCATTAGAGAAGAGAATGGTGTTACTGTTGTTCGAGGCAACATAACTAGAGATATGGTGTTGACAGTCTCTGAAGAAGCAATCAGAAATGCCCTGAGAATAGATGAAGATGAGATTGGTATGAATGATGAGTTGACCATGGCTGAGTGTCAAGCGTGTTTTGTTAATATGGGTCATCCACCTATATTTCCAAAATCACAGTTTTATAGGGCAAAATTGGGAAAGAAGTATAAGTTGTTGTGTTATGTTGTGCAACAATGCATGTCAAGGAGGAGTGCAGGCTTTGACAATTTTCCATCAGACATAGCATCCCCGATTGTTGCCATAGCAGAGAATAAACCCTTCAATATGTCGAGATGGATAATGAATGGGTTTGTGTTCAACTTGGTCAAGGGCAAAAGGTTTAAGTTTCTCATGTATCCGAGATTCTTACAACTGATGATCAATGTTGCATATCCTATCATCAGAGCCGAAGGTTATTCTGGAGGTATTTTATACACTGAGGACATGAACGATCTATCTTACAGAAAGATGAGTATCGGGAATGTGCCTAATGTGGAGTTGTTTGACTATATGAGAGATATAGCCAACAATGAAGAAGATGTTGAAGGTGTGTATCATCATATTTCGAATGGAGAGATTGTGAATCTTGTGGATCTTGTTGATAGAGAGATTAATGAAGATGAAGATGGTAATGATGATAGTGATGATGTTCAAGATGATGAGAATAGTGATAGTGAAGATGGTAATGATGATGATGGTGATGATGCTGAATCTGAATCTGATTCAGAGGAAGCAGAGATTGTTGAAGCAGTTGAACCAATGGATTTGAATATAGAGAATGTTGGAGTTATTGAACAAGCTGAGATAGAAGAACCTGTTGAGGTTGCTTCTGTTGAAGAAGAAGTTGTTGCTGAAATTTCAAAGGATATTTCTGTTCAGTATGTTAGAAGAAAAAGGTCGAAACCAGTAATAGAGTCTGTGATTGTAGAGGAATCGAATGTGATTGAGACTGAAGAGATTGATGTAATTCAGATAGCTCAGGAGGTAATGGCCGAAGCTGAAACTATTGCACAGATAGTTGAAGAAGCTGATGCTGGCGTTACCGATCCTATTTCTGTTGATATACCAACCACATCATCACCTATTGCACAAAACATTGAACAAAGTTTGGAGTCTTCACCAAAGTTTGTGTCAAGTATTGAAGAAAATGAGAATGTGAAAAAGATTGCTGAGTTAGAGGAGATGGTACAGAAGTTGGTAGAGGCTAATGAATTGTTGAAAGCTTCAAATGAGAGGAAAAGGAAAAGGTTTGATGAGTATTGGGATATTCATAATCAAAACCTGAAAACTTTCAAAGAATTGGATGCAGATCATCTCAAACTGAAGATTGAGCATGATGAGTTGAAGGAGAAATATGATAGATTGAAAGAAGAGCATGAGAATCTGAAATATGATTACAAGGAACTGAAAGCTGAATGCAATACGTTGGAGGATGAGAAAGAAATGTTAGAAAAATGGCTGGAGGAAACGAAACCAAAGAAAGCTGGCTCATCATCTGATAAAGATTTTTTAGATGAAGTGTTTGAAACGACTGAAGCAAATCAAGTTCCAAAAGTTTATCTGACCAGAGCAAGAGGTACTACGAATGTTGGCATAAGGGTGGAATCCCCAATCATCATTCCCGATGAAGCTGTTGCTGAAACTGTCATCTCTGACAAAGCTGAGGGAAAAAGGAAGCTAGATGCTGTTCCAGAAATTATGGGTGATGAAGGATGTTCAAAAAGGGCATAGATTGATGAGACAGTGCAGATTGAGCCGATTCAATCTGTAGCTGTAGATGAAATGGCTAAGGATGTTGATAAGAATGTGACTGAAGCTGAAAGTGCTAAATCAGTTCAGGTTGAGCCGATTCAATCTGAATCTGTAGCTGAAACAGAAGTATTTGCGGCCACAGATAGTGAGAAAGAAGTTGGTTCTGAAGAAACAGTTCAGTTTGAGCCGATTCAATCTGAAGCTGTTGATATGCCTGAAACTGTACCTGAAGTTGCAAGTCAGTTTGAGCCGGTTCAAACTGAAAATGCACCTATGATTGAAGCTTTGGATGATTTGGATGATATAGACTTCACTGAATCAGAAAATGAAGATGAGCCAGAAACTAATATTGTTGAAGAGATTCCGGATGATTTGGATCAAAGATTTGCCTACCTTGAGAAAATGAAGTATAATGCTGTATTTTTGAATGGATTGACTGTGAGCCAGATAAATGAAGAATATGAAAAGTGTCTGATTGCTCAAGACAAAGCTGCAGCCGATGAAAAAGAGTTTGTTACTGGGATGGGTGAATGGACTCCAATGCAAGAAAGTTTGAATATCGAAGACTTGCCTCCGACTGAGCTTTATCATCAGAATCCTGAAGAAATGTCAAGTAGAGAGATGCGTGATTGGCTAAGTTCAAGGAACTATCCGTACAAGACTTTGAAGAGGTTGAAATCTGAGTCACTGAGGAAGATTGTTACTAGCTTTATGAAGACCGAAAAAATGTACAATCGTATGTTTTATTTGGATTACAACAATCCTCAATACTTCGAGCTGACAAAGAGATATAAAGTACTTGGACCGAAGGAGATACCAGTTATGGCTTTACCTGAAAATGCTCACAAGAAACGGCACGAGTTGATGGATATGTTTCCCAGTGAAGTTAAATCTTACAACATACCAATGGAGGTGTGTGAGTCATGGCATAAATCCGCCACAGCAGGTGATGTTGTTAGGTCACTGCTGAGCAAGGGGCAGTCGATTGCTGAATTGCTTGATTCGATGATTGTGCCAGAGAAGAATAAGAAGGTGAAGATTATAGCATGGAAATACGATGAAGTGTTTGATGCGTTTATGGTAAAGAGAGTTAATGGTTTATGTGACGTATACCATTACTACTCGAGCATTTTTAAGTTGGAAGTTCGGGATTTAAAGGAGCTGCACAAACTCAGGTTGATAAATCACACGCATGCTGAGCGTGGTGATAAATGTGTTATGCTGTTAGATGCCGGAATAGCCAGACCACCAAAGTATCTTGATTTCAGAGGCCAACAAGAAGATACTACTTATGTGCAAGCAAAGAAAGAAAGAAAGAAGAAACGATTGGTTGTGACTGAAGATATGTATCTAGAAGAATTTTCGGACGAGTACTTTGACAAAGTGACCAATCCTGGATTGAAGGTGATTGATGGTTCACAAGCGACAAAGCCTATACGTAGAGTTTTCTATAATCAAGAAACCTTTGAGTTGAAGCTTGTTAGGAATTTGGAAGATTGGGACAAAGAAATGATTACTCTGTTTAGTACTTTTGAGTTGAAGCTGCTTCATCCTTCCTATATTGATTATCTAAGAAGTTACAGAATGGAGAAGTGTAAAGATAAACTTGCTGAAGCTGATAGGAAGTTGTTCGTGGTGATGATTGAAGTGATAGCTGCTGCAACTGAAAAGATTCGTGTGCGAAAGGCATTGCTGAACTCTAATCTCGTGAGGGTTGACATACCAGAGATAGAATTTATGCGAATTAGTGCAAAGGGTACTTTGGAGGTGCAAGTCAAAGGACAGGAGATGCCATTTGAATTTTATGCTAATATTGACTTTGCAGGTTTAAATCTGGATTCACTTAGACGCATGAATGCCTGCCCAATTCTGACAAATGAGTCCAAGCCGAGACAAGCCAAAATTGCTGAAAAGTTCAAGTCCTGTATAGAAGAAGCACTGAAGGAACAAGAAGAGTACAAAGGAAAAGAGCTGCTGAATGTCAAAGATGAACCGGAAGATTGGTAGAAAGAGATTGATGCTGAACAAAGAAGAAAAAGTTTGAAGATTTTGCTGAAGATTCAAAGATAAATCTTAGGGGGAGTACTGTTAGGGTTATTTCCTAGTTAAGATTTACTTTGTATTTTGTTTATATGTTTGTATATAGTTTAGGGTCTATTTTGTTATATTCCTTAAACTTGTATTTTGTTGCTTTAAGCATGTAGTGAGAGAGTGTGAGGAGAGAGGCTAGATCACTATTACACGTTAGAGAGAGAGTTAACTGTGTGTGATTTATTTCTCCTGCACTTGTACTACAAATTTGCTTTGATCATCAATATACAAAGAGAATTATTAGTATGAATTGTGTTTGTGATTGAACTGTTTGTTTGTGCGAATTATTCTGATCATTGTGAGTGATATTAACGATCCAATTGAACCTATCATTAACCTCTTTAGCAATTTCCAGAACATCCACATGTTCAACAGGTTCATCAACATGATAAGGCACAACAACATCGTCAATAATATTCTCTTCTTCTTTATTTACATCAGAATCACCACCCATATAATCATCTCCATCATCATTATCAGATTCATCAGATTCATTATCATCTCCTTCATGTTCATCATTACCTTCATTTTCATCCGAAACATCATCATTTCCTTCTTCTTCATCAATCTCAGCATCACTTTCATCTTCTAAAAATGCATAAGGAAGATCGTCCACTATATCTAAAGGATCGAAGGGTTCGTCATGAGATATATGGAAGTAGTCAATACCAACTTCTTCTTCATTATTTGCTATATCTCGCATATAGTCAAATAAGTCTACATTTGCAACACCACCCAAACTCATTTTCTTGAATGATAGAGCATTCATGTCTTCTGTTTCACACAAATCTCGAGTTGTAAAAATGAACCCCTTCATAATCTATTTGGCCATATTAAATCTTCTGTTCATGGCAATAGCAACAATTGGAGCAACTATATCTGATGGGAAAGTGTCAAAACCAGTACTTCTTCTTGAAAGACAGTGTTGAATGACATAGCACAGTAGCTTCCATTGCTTGCTCAGTCTTGCCCTCACAAAATGTTGTTTAGGAAATACAGGAGAATGTCCTATATTGATAAAACACTTTTGAGACTCAGCAAATGTGAACTCATCTAAATCACCTTCTTCATTTTCACCCAAAAACAGTGCATCTCTAATGGCATCTTCTGAGACTGTAACTTGCCTGTTTGGTGATAAATCCTCTTACAACAGTATGACCCTCATCATTTGTAATAACTTCAACATTCTTCCAGAATCTTTTGATCAATCTCATGTATACAATGGGTTTAGCACACATGGCATAAACATATTTAGTTCTGAGAAGAAATCTAATCATTTGTTGATACCCTGCTGCTTCTGGAATAGCATCATCAAGTAAAGCCACAATGTTGTGCTTAGTCTCATACTTTAGATTTTCCATCTGAGAAGAGTTACAAATGCGTCAGTGATCAAAAACATGAATAAATGATCAAGTATCATGACCAAATTGATTCTGATGTAACAGTAAATAGAGTGTAATTTTGATACATTTGTTAAATAATTTGAGAGTATCAGCCTGTTTAAACAATGTAATTGTCACACCCTCAAAATCCACTAACGGTGTTTTACCGTTAAGTGTGTGACAAACCAGGATCTCAGTCATTAGTTGCACAAAACGACACTATATGAATTTAAAACATACGTGTTTCATTAAATGAGAAATTTTAATACAGAGTTAACGTTTAAAAGTTTGCGGAAGCGTAATCGAAATATAATTTCAAATATATTAAATGGTAACTAAATGCGAAAACATGCGCCCAACACCAGAAACACAGTTTAAATAGTTGTTAAACTCAAAACATGGTTTTTAATGCTAGAAAATGTTTAAATGAAAAGCTGGGACTCCATGCCATGTCCTAAGTGAGTTCACAATATAAGTTGGTGAGTTCACAATATAAGTTCAAAGTCAAGTAAGTTCATTTGCTAGCAGAAATATAAATTAAGTATGTCAGTGTAGGTAGCTAGTCTACAGCACATGTCCTTAGAGGCGTATGTATTTGACCGAAGATGATGTATGTACACATTAAGTGCATTTTGCCTGTTCAAACATCCCATCAGGATGCACATGTATGTATGTTAGGTTATTCAACACCCGTTCGACAGGTCCTTCTGTCGTGCTAGCGCGACTAGCCCGGGTGGGGTTTGTCAAACCCAGTAGTACTACTCAAAATTCCCCCGCTATTTCACAAATATTAACGGTCAACTAGGTATCCATGAGGTCTTTCATGAACAAAATAAAAGTTGCTCTAGTCCAGACATGCGACATACAAAATTTTTAAATCCGTAAAAGTAATCGTTCGTGTTCTCAGCCCATGGAAGGGTAAAATAGTAAAAGTACGGTTCAGTGAACTCACCTTTGAAGCGCACAGCAAATAACATCAAACTGCAATAAAAGACCTAAACTGCTCTAGGACCTGCTTTAGCAATTATTTACTAATTAATAACTAGGAACATGCAAGTGAATATATAATATGGTAGTCGCTAGGGTTTTCGAGTGTTCGGTTCGGTTTAGATTAATATTAATAATAATAGTAGCCCTTCATCAAAGTTACACATACATTACATGTCATATTATATAACTGGACTTATATACTTTTCCATTAAATGTAAATCACGTATCTTATCATTAAATTAAACCCGACACGCGTCATCATCATATATTCAATGCTATCACCAAGGCATACAATCATATATATATTCTCGCATACAAGCATACACTACACCTTCTGTATTACCAGCCACACATGAAATTCATCCTACTACCCCCTTTACATGCGAATTCTATACCCACACTATGAACCTGCATATTTTGCATATCATCATCAACTATAATAACACATTTGTATTTATACATATTTCCATGCAAAATAATTCGTCTTATCACCAATTCATACACGACGCACATTATCAGGCATCTATTAATGGCCATCTCTTTATTTGCATCTTATCATTTTCATGTGTTAGTGCACCTTGTCATATTTCATACTATCATCATGCATTATTATAAATGATGCGGACATTAACACGTTTTCTTCTTGATTCACACATCCATACATACAGTTCATACAATTTCTCCACACTAATACTTGTACATATACTGTTACATTTACTCCACTTATATACAAACTCGCATAAATACATAGCTTTTAGCTTCACTTTTCTACACATTCATACAACACATACAAAACATACAATCCATGGAGTACATACCATTCACACAATGCCACGACTGTTGTACTTTTGTTCATCTACACACATATGATACACATACATTCATGCATCTTAAATGGAATCCATGCAAAGCATTCATACCAATATACGTCCATACACTTCTATTTATATTCAGCAGCTTTAATCAACATTCATACACATCTACATCCATACTTATGCACTGTAACTCACGTATATGTACATACTCTTAACATACGCATATATATGTATTCATACAACTGTACACATACACATGTATACATACAAACTTATGCGTTAATCTATTTCATCCATTACATCGCACATTTTTATACATCATCATACAATCTGGACCGAAACGAACGAATCCGAACCCGTAACGAAAACGAATTCGAAACCACAGCGCGATAAATAACAAAAATAACACAACGGACACGTACCGATTTTCAAGCGGGGTGAGAGGAGGATACTGGTATGACGACAGATGGGTGCTCGGAGGTGCGAGGGTGGTGGCTGCTGCTGCTGATCTCGCCTGAGAACAAGAAAACAACTCGTAACCCTAGCAGTCGCAACCTTTCAAGGCATATAACTTTTTACCTGCTGCGATTCAGAGGGAACAGACACCACCGTTGGATTCCTCTCGTCGAGACGAAGATTTTGATATGTAATACGCGTTGTGGGGACGTTGGAGCTGGCCGGAATCTAGCCGGAAATGTGGCGGCTGGAGTTTGGGTTGGGAGTGTTTAGAGTTAGAAAAAATGGAGAGGAGAAGAGATATTGAGTTATTTATAGTTAGGTTTTTGAACTGGGTTTATTTTAAATAAACACTACGTATGATATGGTGCGTCTCGTAACATTTTTTGTTCCGAAGTCTCGTCAATATTTACATTTCTTTCATGATATTCCAAATTGTTTCCAATATTATTTCCTTGATTATACATTATATTGTATGAACGTGTTTCTATTCAAATACGCGTTTCTTACACGTTTCGCATATATATAAAGATACACATATATTTCCCTTTGTTATCGAATTAGCTTCTATGAACTCTTAACAATCTATAAGATTTATTTCCAAAACAATGAGTAAGATGATTACTCGTTATAATGTATTGGGCCTTGTTTATTATTATGGGCCCTTATTGGGCCTTTAAGCCCATTTAGTAGAACTACATGTTTGAGATCATATGACTTAACAGCGTTTTATAAACAAAGTTATCATGAAATTGTCGGGTGTCACATCATCCCCTTGTTAAAAGAATTTCCTTCCCGAAAATTAGATACAGTCAGTAAAAAGACTGAGATTAAAGGAAAAAAATTGAGTTGCCACATCATCCCCTTGTTGAAAGAAATTTCGCACCGAAATTTTCCCAATATTATTATTGTTTGACGTTGTTATTTTGGTTAGACAAGGTTGTTTGTACATTATTAGATTTTTCTATGTTCTTACGTGAACTTCAATTAACTCTTTGATTTTTCAATGAACTTTAATAGTAAGACTCTTACTGTGTTTGAACGTTTTGAATTCTTAGTCCATGGTTTCAACTAGTTCTTCAAAGAAACGTAACTGTTCATAACTTTAAAAGATATTAAGTGGAATGACGAGTGTGTCTCTGGGCAAGCACTCCATTTAGTTGGAGACACAAGAAAAAAAATGGACCAATCCTACATTTGATTTCAAATGGTCAGTTTTATCGTGGGTTTGATGAAATTTTAACGTTTGGGAATCCCCCCTTTATAAAGGACGACTTACATTCAGAATGTTTGAAGTTATTTAGATCAACGAGCTTGGAGTTGCGCTTCGAATATCCAAGGATTGTGTCTTACTTATTGAATCCATATATTGTTATAGATTATTACATTGATTCAACCGTGTGTAGGTACTCTATTTTATTAAAAGAGCGTCGTCAAAATGCTAACATTATGGATGTCATGGAAATTCTAAGAATAGAATGAGAAGATGAATAATGATACTACTTATGTGTTCAGAGGTACATGTTTAAAGCAAAAATGGTCAAGAATTTTAATAGTATCTCTACCTTTGATAACTATGGAATTTGTGGTGATCGAGAGAACAAATGGTTGTTTGACATAGGATAATATGTTATTAAAGTTTATGTATTGAAGTACTGTTGAAAACAAAAGAGTCGGTGTTATATGATTTGCTCCCAATTCATTGAAGTATAGCAAATTTTCTTATGGATGGAATCTGAGTGTTATTGGCGTTTGGGGGGGGGGGATATGATACGCCAACCGTTTTCTCATATAGAAGGTTTTCATAAATCATGTATTTCTATTCCAATAGAAGATCAGTTTAATCGTGTAGGTCGTTTAGGTTATTATAGAAATATTAAGTTTAAGATGTATGGTTAATTACAAATGGGTCAAATAAGGGTCAAACCAATAAGATGGCAGAAATTGTTTTTATACAAGAGTTTATTAGGTAGTGTAGAAGTTTCAACTAGGGATTTAAATTGATATTGCGAAGATCAATCGTTATCAATAGGGTCATGATGTTGTAGTAGAATCTTAGTAAGTTTTCTAGAATAGATCCTTAATCTTGTTATTGGGTCATTACAGATGGATTTCATTTGTATATCTTATTTAGGTGTATACGATCAGTTGTATGCCATCCAAATATGGATTTTATCAATGTGTTGATTTGGGAATACACATTTATTTCATGAATCCGTATAGATTTATTTTTGTTTCATGGTTGTGTTTTGGTTATAGCCCATACAAAAGGTTTTGTTAGGATCATCGTGTACCTGTCACCTACTAACATTCTTGCATACTTTACTAATTCATTCAAGGGGTTAAGGAAAAGGAATATATGTTAAGTGAAATGGCAACATTGTAATATATGTTGTAACATCGGTTATGTATTAGAATTTTATGTGGTTTGGATGTGAATAATGATAGATCGAGACTTTGTCAATGTAACGGATAATCGAGTAGAGGAGTTTGAATATATATTAAGATTGACAGAATGTAGATAATGTTTTAAATTAAATGTTCTTAAGGAGAAAGAAAAAAATTGACCCAAAACGTGTTTTACAACAGTGGAGATGTAAATTAGATGCGAGAATTATAACATTTACAAGAGTGTTGGATCAAGGCGAGTCATCCAACTAGATCGAAAAGTATGCATACCACACGTGTGGTTTGTTGGTGCATCGTTAATAGTAAGAACATCATGAGTCGAAATTATTTTTGAGTAACTTATCATTGGAAACAACTTAAAGTTCTGTTTATCTTGAAAAATTGAGAATAGGTTATGATTAGGTGAAGTACTTCTAGGATGACCCTGGTATGTTACGAGGTATTTACATGAATGTTTAAGATATACAGATTTACTTCACAAGAAGTGATTTTGAATGAGAAATGTTACGCGGTTGGTTTATCATACCAACAAGAGGGGTTTTTTTTTCTCCCGAATAAGTTGTTAGCTTTATGAGACTCCTCCACGAAATCCTAAAAAAATGTATAGGGTTTGTTTAACATTCATTTGCCGAAAAATTATGTTAGGATGTTACCGGAACTTGGCAAGAGGCTGTAGTACAATGACTAGAATTTAAAGCATCACATTACGTATCATAAGTTTGTGACTTCAGTAAGGTAAATGTTTCAACTGGTGGATTCAGATTGATTATATGTGGAATGAGACATATCATTAAGGGACAAATATAGTAGTAGCAAAACATTATCAGTTTTTTTTTCAACATAGATCTTTGTTCTTATTTGTGTGTCATCAAGGAAAGATTTCAATTATCTGTTATTTAGCTGCATAACATAAAGTGTAGGCAGTTTAAAGATAAAGTCATAATATGCCACCGAAGGTTGTATTGTAATTGGCTACCATCCATAGATGGATTTTATGAGTTCAGTCAAGGATAGATTTGATATCGATGCGTTATATAGAGATGAATGTTTGTGTCAGATGAATCTCTGTTGATTGGTTCTTCCCTTTTGTATTTTTGTGTATAATATGCCACATAGCAGATTTTGCCAGAATCATTGTGTACCGGTAAATTCACCATTACGTTGCGCACCCGTAATCGTCAATTTACGTTACACAATCACCCCAGTTTGTCTCCCATCGGGTACATTAATCTTACGTTTTATTATGCTCTTTAATTTACATTCATTCTTATGGTATTGCTATCCCATGTCAAGTATTGAATGTGTATAAGTGTATGATAAACTTACAAGTAGGAGACAACTATACTACATGTGTAGGACACTAACAAACTATTAGTGTGATGTATCAATGGGTCGCACGTATCAAGTATAGTGTAAGTTCATACTAAGTGTAAGACTAACGGTCTAAACACAATGTGAGTGTACAATGAGCATGAACAATGATAATATCAAATCATGTAAATAGCATGTAGTGGATCACACACTAAGAAACATGTTACAACAAATAATAAGTCTCATATTAAGTAACACGTTATAGCACTCGAATGTGTCAAATAATAAGTGACGTGTAATAGCACATAGTAGGTCGCATAAGTATTAAGTCAAGACCTCTATGAACGAGTTTCTAGATAAAAATCCATTACTGTTGCTCATGTACCTCTATACCTTAGGCATCGGTCTCTGCCGGTTGGTTGCCATAATGAGATAGATAATTCAAAAGTGTGTTGTTTAGGCTCCGTATGAGTAAGTTTCCATAATGTTGCAAGTTTTAAGTTATAATGAAATGTAACCACTTCTCAACTAAAGCCCCAAAAAAAAATTGGCCCCAAAAAAAAATTGGCCCTAAAAAAAAGGAATAACTTTTGAACAAAGTCCTAGTCAACATGTCTCATGCATACTTCAATCAACAATTCGGAAGCTAGCAAACACACTCCTAGTTCAAGCTTCACTAACAGAGCAAGCCCAAAAAAAATGTTTTCCCTAAAGTGTCTTAAAATACAAGTTGGTCACTTCATTTATTACAAGTGTAGGCGTGTGTATGTGTAAATCACATGTATATGGGTCACATATAAATTCACACAAGTGCAACTAATACAATGTATAGTTATAGTCTAGAATGCAATGCATTGCAATCTAGTTCGCTATAACTAATGGCTCTGATACCAATCTGTCACACCCTCAAAATCCACTAACGGAGTTTTACCGTTAAGTGTGTGACAAACCAGGATCTCAGTCATTAGATGCACAAAACGACACTATATGAATTTAAAACATACGTTTTTCATTAAATGAGAAATTTTAATACAGAGTTAACGTTTAAAAGTTTGCAGAAGCGTAATCGAAATATAGTGTCAAATATATTAAATGGTAACTAAATGCAAAAACATGCGCCCAACACGAGAAACACAGTTTAGATAGTTGTTAAACTCAAAACATGGTTTTAAATGCTAGAAAATGTTTAAATGAAAAGCTGTGACTTCATGCCATGTCCTAAGTGCGTTGTACCTCAGTGACCTGTAAAAGTGAAAGGCTAACAAATGTCAACACGACGGTTAGTGAGTTCACAATATAAGTTCAAAGTCAAGTAAGTTCATTTGCTAGCAGAAATATAAATTAAGTATGTCAGTGTAGGTAGCTAGTCTACAGCATATGTCCTTAGAGGCGTATGTATTTGACCGAAGATGATGTATGTACACATTAAGTGCATTTTGCATGTTCAAACATCCCATCAGGATGCACATGTATGTATGTTAGGTTATTCAACACCCGTTCGACAGGTCCTTCTGTCGTGCTAGCGCGACTAGCCCGGGTGGGGTTTGTCAAACCCAGTAGTACTACTCAAAATTTCCCCGCTATTTCACAAATATTAACGGTCAACTAGGTATCCATGAGGTCTTTCATGAACAAAATAAAAGTTGCTCTAGTCCAGACATGCGACATACAAAATTTTTAAATCCGTAAAAGTAATCGTTCGTGTTCTCAGCCCATGGAAGGGTGAAATAGTAAAAGTACGGTTCAGTGAACTCACCTTTGAAGCGCACAGCAAATAACATCAAACTGCAATAAAAGACCTAAACTGCTCTAGCACCTGCTTTAGCAATTATTTACTAATTAATAACTAGGAACATGCAAGTGAATATATAATATGGTAGTCGCTAGGGTTTTCGAGTGTTCGGTTCGGTTTAGAATAATATTAATAATAATAGTAGCCCTTCATCAAGGTTACACATACATTACATGTCATATTATATAACTAGACTTATATACTTTTCCATTAAATGTAAATCACGTATCTTATCATTAAATTAAACCCGACACGCGTCATCATCATATATTCAATGCTATCACCAAGGCATATAATCATATATATATTCTCGCGTACAAGCATACAATACACCTTCTGTATTACCAGCCACACATGAAAATCATCCTACTACCCCCTTTACATGCGAATTCTATACCCACACTATGAACCTGCATATTTTGCATATCATCATCAACTATAATAACACATTTGTATTTATACATATTTCCATGCAAAATAATTCGTCCTATCACCAATTCATACTCGACACACATTATGATAGTTCGAGATGAACCGAGCTTGGATCTAGATCTGAGATTGTTTGGTGATGTTGTTTGTAATCAGTGATGCGGAAACTCACTGATCACGTATTGATGCTTGAATGTTCATGAAGATCAATTCAAGGTATGATGAAGATTGATGATAATATGAATAGGTGAATTGTATTAGATCAATGGAGAGGTTACAAAGGATATGAAATGAAATGTAGGCAACTCTTTAACAAATGACCTAGGTGATGGTATTTATAGTCTATACCATTCACCTTACATTTCAACCTAACCACATGCAGTTCAGCACAAACGCGCATTTAAGCACGAAACGATTACACAAATATTCTAAGAAAAATACAAATTATGAACGTCTTCACCCGTGCTTGCTTGTGATGATGCTCGATATCTTCACTCGTTTATATTTGGAAAGTGACATCTTCAAATAACCCCAACAGTACTCCCCCTAAGATGACACTTTACAAATCTGACATATCAGCTTAAATGTGGCGAGTATAGAGAGCAACTTAAAGTTTTGGTATGCATTATCTTCAAGAGGACCCAACAGTACTTCCCCTAAGATGATGCTGCCAAAACTCTGTCTTTCAACAAGCAATCTGCATCATTCTCTCCCTTTTGAGTAACATCAGAGGTTATGGAAAGAAATAAGCAGATAGTAGATTCCGGTGAATCTATATATCAGCAACGGGATCTTCTTCAACGGTTGAAGTAGAATGAGAAGACTTTTTTGACTTAGAATACTCCCCCTCAACTTTTTCTTTAGAGGTTAATGGGATTTGTGTATGAGATATTAAGATGAGGATTCTTAACACTCAGCAATCTGACTTGGAGATCTTTGGACTGGAATCAGGCTTGAACAGGAACATCTTCAAGTCGCGTGGAAGCTTGTTCTGCAATGGAAACTATTTCTGCAACTCAAAGAAAAACATTAAAACTCAGGCAATAATGTGCATTTATCATCAATGTAAAGATTAAGTTCTCAATCGGATGAGATATTGCTTAATGAACAACTTCTACATCAATAACATATGTTAATCTGCCAAAACGAAAAAAATATATTAAAATGACAATCTTTTTGGTTTTTTTTTTTTTGAATTTTTTCAATGTTTTTGATAATTTTTGGAATTTTCTCTTTACATTTATGAATCTTTAACCTGCAATGAGATCATACTAGCAATTTATCCAACACATGTTTTGTAGTTTTGAGAATAGACATTTGACTTGTGAAGTAATTGAGTGATGAATTGTTGAACAAATCAATTAGCTCAAAGTGACACACTTACTTTTTCTATTCTTGATGATCAATTAGGTTGATTAAGAATAAGTTTTGAGTGACCCATACCTTGCACATTAGAAAGTTATACACTTCATCTAAATATCCTGAGAACAACTCAACACGTCAGGTCACTTACAATCATAAACAGTGTGAAATTTGGGTTCTATTTGGATTTGGTCCACTTTGGGACTTCTTTTGAATTCCTTTTTTTTTGGAATTTTTCTTTTTGCCTATGTTCCTCTTGGGAATCTTCTGAATTCCATTTTGGAATTTGTTTGGTGACGGTCCACATTTGGGACTCTTTTTGTTCCATTTTGGAATCTTTTGCTGCACCTTGAAGCTCAAAAGAGACTTCGTGTGAGACTTCAGGTCTGTGGGTACCACAACAAAGAAGCTCACGATGCGGTTCATCACACTGAATAGATTGCATCATTACCCGATTTATATCGTTGCGTCACAAGATATCTATTTGATTTGTATAAACGTTTCACATGCACTAAGATGTTTCAACCACAAAAACTCATTAGAATTTAGTTAAATCATCAAAGAATATACTTGTTCAGTATAATTGTCTGAGCCGTCTCGCACATCAACTTTCACGCTTCAGTCTTTATTGTTTAAAAATGATGTGTCGAATAACTCTAGTGTATCTATCATTTCTCATGTACGTGCAAGTAGATTCAACATATTTTTTGGATTTTTCTGATTTTATCATTTTTTGTTTTTTATTTCAATGGTTTTCTTCCCCTAAACATTAAATTTCTACGAAAATTGAAGTTTAATGAAAAGAAAATGGCAGATATGTTATCAACATATGAAGAGTGCATGCAATATACTTAATCTAAACAGACGAAATGAAACATCGGTTGTTTCTTGCACAACCATCATTGTTTGATTTCTGAAAATGTTTTTAAAAATTTCTGCAATGGTTCCTTTTTGTTTCCAACTCCATTTGGTGTTAGTTGCATCGAAGACATCATGAACAAGATTCGGTATCTTGTCATGATAAGGGATCAGCCACGGTCTTCTTTTCTTTGTTTGACCGGCCTCCATAACTGTCCCTAACACACTAACAAATCTGTTAGAGGTAATGACCCAAACCATTTCGGTTTTGGGTCGTCCAAATTCATCAACATAAGAGATATTCTCATAAGTGCAAGGAATACCTTCAGGTGGTGGTTCTGATGATACAATGTAATTTGTACCTTCATCTTCTTTCATGGATTGTTTGTCAAAAGAGTAATTATAGTCATTTTCAAACAAATTGTGAATTTCATTTAAAAACAGGTTTTGTTGACTATATTTCTTATTCAAAGATTGATTCACTATTGGAATCATTTTATCATTTAAATCATGATTTCCCTTTTTGTTTTTGACAAACTTTGGTGTCCATGAATCATTGACATGTTGATTTTCATAAAAAGAATGTCAATGATGAGATCTTTTAAAGTTAGAAACGTACCTGGAAGGGTATGCACGTGATGAACTTCTTTGGGCTGACCTTCTCGGCTTGTAGTAGCACTCAGATGTCTTGTGATTTACCATGTCACAGAAGGAACAGTACTTGTTGTAGTAACATTCCATTGTGTCGTGGTTGTACATCTGACAGTTGATGCAGTACTTGTTGTAGTAGCATTCTGATGTCGTGTGATTGTACATCTCACATATCTTGCAGTACTTCTGATGAGCCTTGAAGGGAGACTTCTTTCTTTGCTTTTGAGAAGCTTTTGCAGTTGAACATTTTTCTTGATGAGGAGCTTTGACCTCTGAATCTTGTTAAAGCTTGATTGAAGAAGCTGGAGTCTTGAACTTGTCACCTTTTGACCCATAAGGAAAGACACCTTAACTGTAGATACAATCTGAGATATGATGAGTTTCAGAGTCACAGATTAAACAGTAGATGTTACTGTTTGAAACGCTCAGGGATTCGGAATCTTGAGACTTTTGTCACACCCTCAATTTTCCACAAACGGGATATCCGTTAGGCGTGTGACATACCAGGATCTCAAGCCATTAGTTACAGCAAACACTGACTCAACGTTTTAAACAAAAGTTCCTTATTAAAGTATTAAACCAAAACCCAGGGTTTAAAATGAAAGGTTTCAAAGTTTAGCGGAAGCAATTTGAAAACAACCTCGTACTCAAAATCCAAGTACGTAACATAATGGGTCAAACCAACCGAAGTTATAAAAGTCTGTGCATAAAGTTAGCACAACCAAACTACAGTTTCAAAAACCAACAATAGTTTAAATAATAGTAATTTAATAAATGATGACCAATGCATGCAAGTGTCCTACTCGTGCGCCTTCCTAGATCCCTAAGAAAAACATACTAAAACGAGTCAACAAATAATGTTGGTGAGTTCAATGAGTTTATTTAAATAAATAAATAAAATATAAGTTTCCTGGATAAATCAATATATATTGTTGGTTTGCAAGACCACCTTGCTTACTACACGAGCACGTCGAGATTAAACTGAACGTTACTTTATGTCACACCCCCAAAATCCACAAACAACGTTTTACCGTTAAGAGTGTGAAAAACCAGGATCTCAGTCCTTAGTTACACCAAACGACACTATATGAATTTAAAATATACGTGTCTCATTAAATGAGAAAATTTAATACAGAGTTAATGTTTAATAATTTGCGGAAGCGTAATCGAAATGTAATGTTATCAATATTAAATGGAACTAAATGCGCAAACACGCGCCCAACATAAGAAACATAGTTTAAATATTTGTTAAAACCAAACATAGTTTTTAAATGCAAGAAATTGTTTAAATGCAAAGTTGTGACTCCATGCCATGTCCTAAGTGCGTCGAACCTCAGTGACCTGTAAAAGTGAAAGACTAACAAGTGTCAACACGACGGTTGGTGAGTTCACAAAGTAAGTATGAAATCAAGTAGTTCAGTTGCAAGCAGAAATATAAATTAAGTATGTCATTGTAGGTAGCTAGTCTACAGCACATGTCCTAGAGGTGTATGTATCTGACCGAAGCTGACGTATGTACACATTAAGTGCATTTTGCCCGTTCGTACATCCCAGCAGGATGCACTGTAAGTCTGTTAGGTCATTCAACACCCGTTCGACAGGTCCTTCTGTCGTGCTAGCGCGACTAGCCCGGGTGGGGTTTGTCAAACCCAGTAGTACTACTCAAAAGTTCCCCGCTATTTCACAAATACTAACGGTCAACTAGGTATCCATGGGGTCTTTCATGAACAAAATAAAAGTTGCTCTATCCAGACATGCGACATACAAAATTTTTAAATCCGTAAAAGTAATCGTCCGTGTTCAGCCCAGAAAAGGGTAGAATAGTAAAAGTACAGTTCAGTGAACTCACCTTAGGTTGCGCAGCAATTCAGTTTCTAAAAGCACACAGTAATACAGCAACCTAAATAACAATAGGTCTATTAATGTGTGTTCATGTAGGGTCATAGTACCCTATGCATCCAAACGGTCATACAAGTTGTGCGAGTTTGGAATAGTTTGACTTTTTGACCACGGTTGACTTTTTGTCCAAGTTTGACTTTTAGTTGACTTTTGGTCCAAGTTTGACTTTTAGTTGACCCGAGTTGACCCACGACCCGTTGGTGATTTATTAAGTGTAAACACGTTACAAATGATGTATTTAACTATATTACATTCGCATACCACATTACCCGTCACACGACCAACAATTTTGATTTCAAATTCCACAAAAGTTTCCTTTATAGGAAAGTCGGATTTGTAAAGTATACTTGCAAATTCCAACATCCTAAGCATGTCAACCATTACGCAAATACCATAGCACACTACACAAGTCAACAACACATACTAACACTTTGCGGTTCCTACATGAAGCATACTAGCATGTGTGGTCATTTCTAAGCAATACATAATGTTCACATGTTTTGTACAACTAGCATAATAACCCTTTCATCATACATTCTAGTTAATCTTGCATATACAACTCAGACTTCAATTAACCAATCTCAAGTACTCACTTTCAATTCAACTTGTACCTATAAATGTCATCGCATGATCAAAGCACGTTTACCAAACATCATATGTCTACAATCCTTCACATGCAACCCCAAATCACGTTTGTGCGTCCAAAATCATAACACATGCATCCTAGTCGATTTTCATGTCAAAAAGTTTCTACATTTAGCAAGTATTCCAAACCAAGTCGAATTCGTATGTTCAAATAACCAAAATTCGTCTAACATATCTTACAAACATGCTAGCAAGTCCATAATGATCATTATTTGTCTATAACATGCGATTTCACACGATCTCTAACACAAAAGTTACTATTTTTAGTAATCTATCATAGCAATCATGAAATTTCACAAACAAGTAGCCAATCTTCATCCCATTCATCATCCAAATACATATTCAATCCTATTTTCACAATATCAATCATGCAACATCAAGTTTCAATGAATCCATCTCAAACTCTAATTCCATAAACACGCTTTTTTTGCACCAATTTCATCATCTAACCATACAAATAACAAATAACACCTAACTAATATCCCAATTCCACAACACAATCACCAATTGACCATTTTGGATGAACTAGGGTTTTAATCTACTAAATTTCGAACATGTATATGTAATTGTTAGGAACAAAACTTACTTGTAATGTGTTTATAACTTAAATTAGCAAGCAACAACACCACCAAGGATCCAACACAACCGAACATCATCACTTGACGAACAAAGCAGCCGAAATATTCAACTGGCCATAACTTTTTCATCGCTATGAGTTAGAAAACGTATTTACTATCATTGGAACCGTCTCGTCGAGACGAAGATTTTGATATATAATAGGCCTCGTGACGACGTCGGAGCTGGCCGCAATCTGGCCGGAAAGGTGACGGCTGTTAGGAGGGTAAGAAGGCCAAAAAAAACGATTTTTCTTTGTTGAATTAGGTTTAGGTTTTGTTAAGTTTTGTTAATTAATTAGTTTAGGTTAAAATAATGGGTCTTGGGCCATCCATGGGTCACATGGATGATCCATGGACCACGTTTTTGTTTCGGTTTGCAAACACAATGACAAACTTCATCAAACATAAATTTTGTCTCATAGAATTTTACCGAGACTCGTAATTGATTAAAACCGGTAAAATACGCGGTTACACGAAAATTAAACAATTAAGTACACATATCAATTAAAATATATATTTATTATATTTGTATACATTTAAGATCACCAACGCCCGGGTTATTAACTCGTGTGGTCGTTTCGTGTGTGTATTTGCGTAACAGTTTGCACATTTAATTCACCAAATTAAATGAAAAGTATCAATGCGTTATCATGACTAACAGAGTTTAACTAACGAAGTTAACCTGAATTTGTCTGGTGTCACACTTTACTTGCCTTGTCGCCATCACTACGGATGACCAAATGTTTAAAGGACAATTTGCACCAACTAGCTCCCCGCTAGTGGTGGGGTCTGCCGAACCCGTAGTACTACTCAAATTTCCCCGTTATGCCGAAGTTGGCATATAAATAATCTCGACTAAAGAAAAGGACTTTATAAGTATGTTAATGCTCGGTAAATGATGCGTGCAAATATATATATAAAAATAAACACTAAAAACACCTAAGTTTTAAATTTATAAAACCTAGACAAACTAACTAACTTACACACAACCGGCAGTGGACCTGTCGAATGTAATATAGCTTAAGTAAGTCCGGGTGTCGACCCATAGACTCTATATACTGCGTTAACTTAACTAGACAAGACTTACTAAACTAGACACGAACTTAAATAAAAGATTATTTGAAAAGGGGGGTTTGACTGCTAAAAATAGAAAGTTGCTAAAATTGGAAACTTACTAACTATAGAAATCGACACGAAAGACGAAGTAAAATCATATGCGAAAAGATAAACCACCTAGACCTGACTCCCTAGTTACTCGAATTACTAGTTTGTTGGAGAATGTTTAGACGTTGGACTGGGATCGTAAGATACTCACTTGACCCAAACACCAATAAGACCCTCGACCCTTTTCGAGAAGAAACCTACGGGTTTTTATCAAGTTAATAGTTGAACCAGTTTAATTTTCTATGACTTAGTAGCTATAACGTTTATCTACCTCACAGTACAATAAACTAAGGTAATTTCTATGATTTGATTAACACAAGTAAACAATGTAATTAAACTAAACCTAGACCACTCTTCACAGATATGAACCTAGTTATTTAATCACATAGACTTACGAGTTAAACTATCACCTCACGGATACTAGTTTAGCTACACGTTCTTATTAGTTTGATCCAATTAATTATTCCTATGGTTTTAGTGCACCTAAACCATAAACTAGTCACTAACACACAGTCCGCGACCTAACTTAATTCTATTATATGAAAGACATTCATCAAGAACTAAGTGGAATAAATAAACTAACTCAAACCAAACCAAATATGTAATAATGCATCAACCAACCAAAAGTAATAAGTTACTAAATCATAAAAAAAACAACGTCATAAACAATCCAACAAACATAAAAACAAAGCAACTAGTTCATCATTGGCCTAAGCGGTCCAAAGAGCTTAGCCAACAATCATGATCAAAAAAATAAACACAAGTTTAAAGTATATAAACATAGCAAAAAGAAAGAAACGAAAAGGAATTGAAGAACCCGGAATCGTTAGTCGACAACTCTTGATTCCCTCTCTCGATTGTTCGTCCTTGAAAGTGTTATTTCTTCCCTTGTTGTATGCGAACACCCTTCTCTATTCGTAACTGCCGTCTGCTCTCTTTTTTTTTCTCTGCCGTCACCACATGCCTTCAATTTATATCCCCCGTTAATTGCTTTCATAATTCATGATGGGCCTTTTTTCAAACATGTTTTAATCTTTTATTTTTTTCACGTTGGCCCACTTTACATACACAAACAATTGACTGTTGATTCACTTGATTGTGGTTTATAATTCTTCCTCTAAAAAAATGCAAAACCATGAATAAGTTAATGATTCAAATCCAGTTTCAAGTAACATTAACGTTTAAGCATAATCATTTTGACATTTTCAATTAATTCATTTTAACACATTATATATGAAAATTCTCTAAACTTATTATAAACGTTTGTTCAATCACTCGTATTATTAAAATATGTCAATTTAGCTCATAGACACCTAAAATTATCAAAATATAAATATGAACCGATTAGGAGTAGAAACGGACTAAAAGTAACTTAAAAGTGTAGGAGATATTAATATAAAAATATATATAATCTAGACCACATCAAATATCCCCACACTTACCCTTTTTCGTCCCTGAAAAAGTATGCACATAGAATCACAACTAACTCAGGCTTCAACATTTCATCACAGTTTCATAAACAAGAACCGAATTCAGATAAACAGTGGTGCGTTTACATAAACACCCTAACACTAGCCAATTAAGTTTCCCCTTTTGTTTAATCTAAATTTAATTAAATCATTTATCTACAAGGTCTCACACAAAGGAAAAACAAGTCAGCCCGATTAATGTTGCTTGACGAGGCAGCGGATAAACCAAAAAGGTTTTCTTACCAAAATAACCTAAAGAACTTAACTAAGCTAAAGACTAATGTCATATTAGGGTGGATTTTGATGGATGAATTTTGTGGGTATAGAATGTTGATTCTTTTTTTTTTCATAAAACAAGATCACCTCACCCAGGGGTGTCGTATCCAAGTCGCTATCCCGGAGGTAGAGCACATGAGGTCTTGGATAACTTGTCTTATATTTTTCATTTTTTTTTTTTTGATTTGGCTCTTTGAGCTCTTTTATTTAGCAGCTACTTTGAGCGCTTTTCAGTACTATACCCGGTGGACATTTTATTTGCGGATGCGCCACTTCTTTCACAAGAAGTGTGTTATAAATCCCAAAATGGCACTACCCCTTAACATATTTAAGTTCTAAAGCCTACAATGGTGCCTAATTGTTCTTAGTTAAGGCCTTTCTATTCCTCCTAAGATGACAACCCACGAGATTCACGACAATTAACTTTCTATTAAAACACTTAGGGAAACTATCTCAGCTAATTGAGTTACCAAAAGTTTATCCAAATTCATCTTTGATTTAGAAACCACAACTCATTTGAAACCAAAATCAGTTTACTATCATTTTCTATTAAAGTGCACAACTTAAACAAAGACATTTTTCAATTTTTTAATTTTTTTGGATTTTTTTAAGACTTTATAAGACTCAAAATAAACAAATAAACAAACCTAAGACTCAGAAATGACTATTTCCCATCCCCACACTTAAGTTCTACATTGTCCTCAATGTAGAGATAGAAAACATCAAAAAATAAAATAAAAATGCAGAAATAAAAAGATAGATAGGTGAATTGGAAAAGACTTAGCTGGTTATGTGAAACGCATAAGCTCCAAGTCTTCGTTCCAATCTTCAGCTTCGACCGTATAGCATTTCGGTCGCGATCGAGCTTCACCGACACTCTCGAGATCTTCCTTCGTCTTCACAAATACAAACTCAACCGAATGGAGATTGAGTACGGGTGAGAATGATTTAAACCTGCGAAAACAAACACAAAATACCCGAGCGTAAAACTGACTCGACAAAAATAAAATAAAATGAAAATAAATAAAATGAAATGAAATAAAAGAAAAACTGACTCGATAAACGATACTTATACAAACTCTACAAACCAACCTTCCTAACCAAGATCAAATCAACCTGCATCATCTGGGTATCCTCAAACCTACTAGGATCCCCACACTTAGCTCTTAGCAACTGTTTTACTTCAGCCCATTCCTTCGTGAAAAACACACTACCACTCTCATATCCCTCCACCCATCTATCCTCGGCGTTTATCACCTAAACCCGACTATCCCAACGCTTAACCTTTTCTATCGGATCGGGAATCTTGAACACAGCTATATCCTCTCCTACCTGCAAACTAATCTGTCCCTTAAAGACATCTATATTCGCGTGAGCAGTGCGAAGGAAAGGACGACCAAGGATAATGGGGACTTTCGCATCAGCCTCCATATCTAGCACGACAAAATCCACGGGGAAAACAAACTTATCCACCTTAACTAACAGATTTTCCACAATCCCCCGTGGATACTTAACTGACTTGTCGGCTAAAGACAATGACATATTCGTGGGAGTTAACTCACCTAGACCTAGCTTCTCGTACAACGAATAGGGCATCAGATTAATGCTAGCACCTAGATCAGCTAAAGCTCGCGCTTCTAGATTACTACCGAATAAGCAAGGAATCGTAAAGACTCCTGGATCAGAAAGCTTTTCCGGTAGTGTATTCGTGACAACCGCCGAGCACTCACCACTTAAAGGAACGGACGAGAGGTCTCCCAGCTTGCATTTGTTCTTGAGGATGTCCTTCAAGAACTTAGCATACTTAGGCATCTGCTGGAGAACCTCTATGAACGGCAGATTGATCTTGATCTGCTTAAACATATCTAAGAAGTGCCCATACTCCCGCGTATACTTCTGCTGCTTAAGACGACGGGATATGGGACACGAGCATGATCAATCAGAGGGGAGGGCCTAACATCCACCGGCTTCCTCCCCACACTTAAACCTGACTCAGGGTCTCTCACGGGTTTTGGATTACTAAACTCAGCCTCTACACTACCCGGACCCTCTAGCACTATCTCTTCATCAACCTCCTCATCCTCACTTACAACTCTCTCGCTCACTACTGGCTCACTAAACGACACCCTCTTCTTAACCGGCTCTAAGATTCTACCGCTACGGGTTGAGATCGCATTCAACTGAGCCGATGGGTTCATTTGAGTGGATCCAGAGAACTGGCCTTGTGGCCTCTGTGCAGGTGACTGCTTAATTAACTCTCCTACAACTCTCTGGATATCTATTATGATAGCATGTTGGTTCTGTAATTGAAGCTCATGTTTCGCTAGGGTTTCCTGTGTACCCTTATCCTTAGCGACTAACTGAACTAACAGCTGTTCAATCCTATGCATGCTTTCACTAGACCCCTGTCCACTAACCTGCTCACTACCACTAGCTTGCCCCACACCCTGGTTTTGATTATTATTAAACTTAGAATTATAAACCGGTGGGGCACCTGAAGAAAGCCAGTTAGAGTTGCTATTAAAGTTCGAATTTCGGTTCCAATTAGAGTTATTATTATTGCTATTCGGGAACCTATTCTGATTTGCTACGAACTCTACCTGTTCCTCTCTTGACATCAACGGACACTCGGACGTATCATGCCCTCCCCGACACAACTCACACTTATCCACTTTCGACCTAAGCTCCTTCACCTCACGTGTTAGGTTTCCTAACACAGCAGCCACACTAGTTTCCATGCTAACATGGTGCACACCCCGAGTAGAAGAAGGTGTACTAGTTACAGGACTTGAATTCCTGTGAGTGGACCGCTGCTCATGTTCAGCTTGGGCAAAACTTTCAAAAAGTTCATTACACTGTGTCACATTCATTTTACCCATCAAGTGCCCCCCCGCAGATGTGTCGAACCTAGACCTAACTTCATAAGTCAGCCCATTATAAAAGTTTTCTACTAAAGCCCAAGGTGTGAGCCCATGCTGGGAGCAGCGAGATAACAAGTTTTGGAATCGCTCCCAAGCCATGTAGTAGGGCTCATCAGGTTCCATTCGGAACGAGTGGATCTGATCACGAAGGCGAGATGCCTTAGCAGGTGGGAAGTACTTGTTCAGGAAGGCTGAACGAAGTTCTGCCCACGTCGTGAACGTCCCAGCAGCTTGCGAATCGAGCCAAATGAGTGCCCGATCCGCCAAAGAAAATGGGAACAGATGGAGGTAGATCGCATCATCGGACGCACCCTGGAGTTTGAAAGTGCTCACTATTCGCGTGAGGCGCGATAAGTGTGCGGGTGCGTCCTCATCATCCCGCCCATGGAACTGACTATTTGTGATGGCGGTCATGATGTAGGATGGGATTTGCCAAGAGTTCGGGTTATCAATCGCAGGCACCGTGATAGATGAATGGTTCCCGGTGAAACCATCGACGGCTTGCTCGTGCACAGTGCGATTATCAGCCATTGTGAACCTAGGACTACTAGGTGCTGAGCTGTGCGGTGAGTGATGTGGTGATGGGTGCGGTGTAAAATCAAAATTAACGGTACTTACCTTAACCTCCGCAGACGAGTCAGCTACAGTCTCTAACTCTGGATCAGATGCTTCAGTATTATGCTTCAATGGCCCGTGTGACCGCAAATGTGGCATAAACCTGCACGAAACCAACGAAACAAATCAGACAAAAACTAAACAAACAAGAAGACAAACTGGACACGAAAAACAGAAAATAAGGACAATAAAAACTAGACCCCTACGACTCAAACAGACAAAACGAAAAGCACGTGAAAAGCAATTAAGACTCAAAAAGTAAATTAACGCAATTACCAAGAGTCCCCGGCAACGGCGCCAAAAACTTGATGCGTGCAAATATATATATAAAAATAAACACTAAAAACACCTAAGTTTTAAATTTATAAAACCTAGACAAACTAACTAACTTACACACAACCGGCAGTGGACCTGTCGAATGTAATATAGCTTAAGTAAGTCCGGGTGTCGACCCATAGACTCTATATACTGCGTTAACTTAACTAGACAAGACTTACTAAACTAGACACGAACTTAAATAAAAGATTATTTGAAAAGGGGGGTTTGACTGCTAAAAATAGAAAGTTGCTAAAATTGGAAACTTACTAACTATAGAAATCGACACGAAAGACGAAGTAAAATCATATGCGAAAAGATAAACCACCTAGACCTGACTCCCTAGTTACTCGAATTACTAGTTTGTTGGAGAATGTTTAGACGTTGGACTGGGATCGTAAGATACTCACTTGACCCAAACACCAATAAGACCCTCGACCCTTTTCGAGAAGAAACCTACGGGTTTTTATCAAGTTAATAGTTGAACCAGTTTAATTTTCTATGACTTAGTAGCTATAACGTTTATCTACCTCACAGTACAATAAACTAAGGTAATTTCTATGATTTGATTAACACAAGTAAACAATGTAATTAAACTAAACCTAGACCACTCTTCACAGATATGAACCTAGTTATTTAATCACATAGACTTACGAGTTAAACTATCACCTCACGGATACTAGTTTAGCTACACGTTCTTATTAGTTTGATCCAATTAATTATTCCTATGGTTTTAGTGCACCTAAACCATAAACTAGTCACTAACACACAGTCCGCGACCTAACTTAATTCTATTATATGAAAGACATTCATCAAGAACTAAGTGGAATAAATAAACTAACTCAAACCAAACCAAATATGTAATAATGCATCAACCAACCAAAAGTAATAAGTTACTAAATCATAAAAAAAACAACGTCATAAACAATCCAACAAACATAAAAACAAAGCAACTAGTTCATCATTGGCCTAAGCGGTCCAAAGAGCTTAGCCAACAATCATGATCAAAAAAATAAACACAAGTTTAAAGTATATAAACATAGCAAAAAGAAAGAAACGAAAAGGAATTGAAGAACCCGGAATCGTTAGTCGACAACTCTTGATTCCCTCTCTCGATTGTTCGTCCTTGAAAGTGTTATTTCTTCCCTTGTTGTATGCGAACACCCTTCTCTATTCGTAACTGCCGTCTGCTCTCTTTTTTTTTCTCTGCCGTCACCACATGCCTTAAATTTATATCCCCCGTTAATTGCTTTCATAATTCATGATGGGCCTTTTTTCAAACATGTTTTAATCTTTTATTTTTTTCACGTTGGCCCACTTTACATACACAAACAATTGACTGTTGATTCACTTGATTGTGGTTTATAATTCTTCCTCTAAAAAAATGCAAAACCATGAATAAGTTAATGATTCAAATCCAGTTTCAAGTAACATTAACGTTTAAGCATAATCATTTTGACATTTTCAATTAATTCATTTTAACACATTATATATGAAAATTCTCTAAACTTATTATAAACGTTTGTTCAATCACTCGTATTATTAAAATATGTCAATTTAGCTCATAGACACCTAAAATTATCAAAATATAAATATGAACCGATTAGGAGTAGAAACGGACTAAAAGTAACTTAAAAGTGTAGGAGATATTAATATAAAAATATATAAAATCTAGACCACATCAGTAAAATAAGCCCTTAACAATAATATTATTTACCAAAAAGCATTGCCCAAGTTGGCAACGTAAGAGTTATGCCCGAAGGCCCCACCCGAAGGTGTAAAACGTAGCCGTAGTTGGCCCCACCCGAATGCAATAAGTTTTGCCCGAAGGCCCCACCCGAAGGTGTAAAACGTAGCCATAGTTGGCTCCGCCCGAAGGCAATAAGTTGTGCCCGAAGGCCCCATCCGAAGGTGTAAAACGTAGCCATAGTTGGCCCTGCCCGAAAGCATAAAGTTTTGCCCGAAGGCATAAAAATGTAGTCCGCCCGAAGGCGCTGAAAAATAGTTGCCCGAAGGCGCATTAGAAATATTTATATGTTTTCTCCCCAAAAAAGATTTAAAATCGGGAAAGAACTCACCTTTGAAGCGCACAGCAAATAACAGCAAAATGCAAGAGAGATATTAGGTCGCCCTACGACCTGCTTAATAATTATTCTATCTATTAGCTATGAACGGCGTATGCAGACACATAATAATATATTTATATACACACATATATTTACACACACGAAAACACATATACCTTTAATTAACTCCAACTTACCCAATTCATAATCTTATTGTTTCCTATTTATCACACATGAAATTGACATGCAACCACTTGCTGCTACTTTTCTACTCACATGCGTACATACATATATACATTCTTAATAAACATACACCACACATACAAATCATCACAGCTGTTACTTCAGATCAGATATGCATATATAACTATTCACCGTTATAAAGCCCGTAAAGTTACACAACAAACTCATGTACACACACGTATATATATACATATATCCAAAATCTTTGCATGATGTTTCTGTTTTATATATATACTCATGGTTCATTTACATCACGCATACACATACACACATTACATACACTTGCATTTTGTCACTTATTCACAACACATATATATACGTTGTTATACACACATGGCCAACATAATGTTTTTGTTTGATCAACTCCATTACTACATACATGTGAACCTACTGTTAATAATCATACCTACATTTAATCTTCCTTGATCGCAACCATCTATCGATTTCGTAATCTATATATGCCATCGTATACACAGAGGCGAAGCATATAAGAGACGAGGGAGGGTCACGACCCCCCTATTTTTTTCCGTCTGAAGTGTTGTTTTGTTGGTCGGCAGTTAATTTTTTATAAATGTATTGAGTTTGACCCCTGAAACAAAGCATTTTTTTTAAATATATTGACTTTGGCCCCCCTTAAATCCTGGCTTCGCCACTGATTAAGGCTCAAACTAGTTACAGAGGAGACTTCTAGATGTCATCAAGTTGGTGTTTTGTTTGTTTTTTTTGTTTTGGTTGTGGTCTTTCTATTTGTTTGTTTTGTATTCTGACCGGCGAAGCTTTATAGAGACCAAAGGGGGTTATGGCCCTCCCACTTTTTTCCGTTTAAAGTGTTGTTTTGTTAGTCGGTAGTTGATTTTTTAAATATATATTGGGTTTGGCCCCTCGAAACAAAGTGTTCTAACCTTTAACACCCATTGATCAAAAATTCTGGCTTCGCCACTGCGTATACAACCACATATTCACACACATACAACATGATCTTTTACATCACACCCACTGATTTTCGTACACCAACACCCTTAATACAGCACATTACATACGTTATATATATGTATAACTTTATTCCATGGCAGCACATATATAAATACTTATAAAATCGCACACCCATTTAACGCATATACATACAACACCTATATACCTAGTTCATATCCATACAACACATATATATATTGGATCATATGCACACGCCTAATTTGCATACACAGACATATACATAACAGATTATACACACACACATAACGTACATACACAGAGATATATATATGTGCGATTTTAACCTACAACACAGGCGCGCAAGAGTTTACGGTTCGCGAAACTCACCGAAATGTGATGAAGGAGACGACTGGAAAACAGGGCGAACACGGGGGTGATGGTGGTTGCCTGCTCGAGTCTGTACACATACATATATACATGCAAAATTTTACTTACACAACCGGTTTATATATATAGATACATACACCGGAGTTCGGTTCGCGAAGCTTACCGGAGGTCAACGAATAAAATGAAAAGAGGTTGTTGCGTCCGTTCCTTGCGGCTGCTGGATGAACGATGATGATGGTGTGCGGCAGATTAGGGTTCGATGTTTGTGTTTCAAACGAGAGGTGGAGAAAACGGGTGAACAGGGAGGTGTTTGTGTTATATAATATTTAATTTACACTTTTGCTCCTTATACTTTAGCAGTTTATTTAGATAGGTTTTTAAAGTTTATAAATTAGTTTAGCTAATTACAAAACGAACCCTAAACTTGCTGAAAACTTAACGGCATAGTTTAAAGGATAGTTAACAGTGTTAACCTGAATTTGCAGGGTGTCACAACTTTGAAGTAGAAGGAGTCTGTGGTGTAGAATTAGATGAAGTGGCCTTTGTCTTGTTCTTCTTGGCTTTGTTTTTCTTTCTTCTAACCTTCTTCTTCTTCTTCTTTGACTGAACCTCTTGTGTCTTTTCTTCTTCTTCTTGAGAAAATATTGATCCAACAATTTCGGTTGGCACTAATCTCTCATCTTTCTTTTCGGATGACTTTGCTTTTTCAGCTTCTTCTTTGATTTTCACAAGATCAGATTGTGATCTGTTCAGTTTGTCAGTAAGCTCCATGAGTTGAACATTCAGATGATGCTTTTCGGTAAGCACTGAATCAACATTCAGTGTAAGAGATTTGAGTCTATCTTCACACAATTGGTGATCGTTTTGTGACTTGCATGCTTCTCTTGTTCTTCTTGCAGTTTGTTTTTCAGAGTGTTGTTCTCTGAATTGAACATCTCAGACAATTTCTTCAACTTTAGAATCTCTTCTTGAAAATCTTTGATCACACTGGATGAGTGTTCATTTGATTTTGCAACTTCATTCTTTATATTTGTAACTTCTTGTTCACTTTTCTTGAGTGACTCTTGAAGAGATGTGATTCTGTGCTCTGATGTCTTGTGTTGTTCTTGGAGATTCTTGTGCCTTTTCTCTTCATCTTGGAATTTATCCCAAATCCTGAAAGAATATGTTCTGTAGTGTTCACATTGTTGAAAACATTCTTTGGTGCACATCTTTTCTCTTACATTGACAGGCATTTCAACAAATGAACTCTGAACATCTTTCTCGGATTCCTTTTCAGACATCAATTTCTCCATTTCTAATTTCAATTGAGCAATTGTCTCATCTTGCTTTGCAATGGTTTCTGACAAGTTGCTAATTTCTTTACCTTTCTTTTCAATCTCTTGAATGGAAACAACATCATTGTTTTCACTCCAATCATATTCTTCTTCATCTTCCTGATTGTCATGAGAATGTGTTTGACTCACAAGAGAGAGTTTTGTGTGTTCATGAAAGTCTCTTCTCTTTTGATCACAAGCTTTGGCAACTTGAAGATATGTTGTTTCAAACATGTGATTGAATTCTGTAATAAATTCATTGACATCTTCCTTTTTATTTTCTTCATGGATCACGGGTAACATGCTCGTTGACATTTTTCTTGAATTTTCAAAGTCACTTTGATGATTTTTCTGGGAAGTCATGGTGGCTAAAAATGACTAACTTGAAATTTTGGAAAAATGAAATTTTCAAATTTTGGAAAAATGAAATTTTCAAATTTTGGAAAAATTTTGAATTTTCGAAAAATGACTAACTTTGATTTTTATTTTTTTTACTGAGACGGGTCACAACTGTTGGGACGGGTCACTGTTTGGTCGAGTCAACTGTTTGGACGGGTCAACAACTTGGGACGACTGAACAGTGTTTTCACCCGGCTGAACAGTGTCTTCACCCGGCTGAATAGTGTTTTTCTTCTTTCACACGGGTGAACAGTGTCTTCACCCGGCTGAACAGTGTTTTCACCCGGCTGAATAGTGTTTTTCTTCTTTCACACAGCTGAACAGTGAATGACGCTATTTGGACGTGTCAAGTATCGTGGAGACGAGTCATGCACTGTAGAGATGTTTCAGCCTTTGTTGTAGCAACACTTAGGAAAATTTCCTTAAATCAACCACTCAATTCTTCAATTCTTCTCCAAATTATGATAAGTTTCTGGGCAAATATCAATCAATTCTTCAAATCTTCATATCAGATTGACTTTTCAAAGTCAAAATTGTGAAGAACATAAGATCAATTCTTCAATATTTGTTGTTTTTGTTCAATTCAATACACGTATTAGCTAAGGAATGATGTTTCTAACAATCCTTCAAAGTATTACACCTTGAAACAAGCTAAATCTCATTTAGATCCAGATTTTTGATGAAGAACACAACAAGTGGGTTTTGAGACAATTTGACAAAATATGGATCGAAATCAACAAATCAGTGATGTTTGATCATGAACGAAACTTAGGATTATGATTTCTAACATAACTCAATCAACAATTTCTCAATATCAACAACAAATTTCGAATCTCAAATTTGAGCAGTGAATATGACGAACATGAAAATTTCTTCAAAAGCTAAGTCAAATCTTCACCAATTGATCTCAAACTTTGCAGTTCTTTACACAAACATGAATCAAAGCTAATGGTAGCTAAAGATCCATCAATAACAACAACAATCAAAGATCACCCAACAGCTCTTATACCAATTGATAGTTCGAGATGAACCGAGCTTGGATCTAGATCCGAGATTGTTTGGTGATGTTGTTTGTAATCAGTGATGCAGAAACTCACTGATCACGTATTAATGCTTGAATGTTCATGAAGATCAATGCAAGGTATGATGAAGATTGATGATAATATGAATAGGTGAATTGTATTAGATCAATGGAGAGGTTACAAAGGATATTGAATGAAATGTAGGCAACTCTTTAACAAATGACCTAGGTGATGGTATTTATAGTCCATACCATTCACCTTACATTTCAACCTAACCACGTGCAGTTCAGCACAAACACGCATTTAAGCACGAAACGATTACACAAATATTCTAAGACAAATACAAATTATGAACGTCTTCACTCGTGCTTGCTCGTGATGATGCTCGATATCTTCACTCGCTTATATTTGGAAAGTGACATCTTCAAATAACCCCAACACATTATCAGGCATCTATTAATGGCCATCTCTTTATTTGCATCTTATCATTTTCAGTGTTAGTGCACCTTGTCATATTTCATACTATCATCATGCATTATTATAACTGATGAGGACATTAACACGTTTTCTTCTTGATTCACACATCCATACATACAGTTCATACAATTTCTCCACACTAATAATTGTACATATACTGTTACATTTACTCCACTTATATACAAACTCGCATAAATACATAACTTTTAGCTTCACTTTTCTACACATTCATACAATACATACAAAACATACAATCCATGGAGTACATACCATTCACACAATGCCACGACTATTGTACTTTTTGTTTATCTACACACATATGATACACATACATTCATGCATCTTAAATAAAATCCATGCAAAGCATTCATACATATATACGTCCATACACTTCTATTTATATTTAGCAGCTTTAATCAACATTCATACACATCTACATTCATACTTATGCACTGTAACTCACGTATATGTACATACTCTTAACATACGCATATATATGTATTCATACAACCGTACACATACACATGTATGTATATATATACATACATACTTACGCGTTAATCTGTTTCATCCATTACATCGCACATTTTTATACATCATCATACAATCTGGACTGAAACGAACGAATCATAACCCGTAACGAAACCGAATTCGTAACCACAGCGTGATAAATAACTAAAATAACACAACGGTCACATACTGATTGTCAAGCCGGGTGAGAGGAGGATACTGGTATGGCGACAGATGGGTGGTCGGAGGTGCAAGGGTGGTGGCTGCCGCTGCTGATCTCGCCTGAGAACAAGAAAACAACTCGTAACCCTAGCAGTCGCAACCTTTCAAGGCATATAACTTTTTACCTGCTGCGATTCAGAGGGAACGGACACCACCGTTGGATTCCTCTCGTCGAGATGAAGATTTTGATATGTAATACGCGTTGTGGGGACGTCGGAGCTGGCCGGAATCTGGCCGGAAATGTGGGGGCTGGAGTTTGGGTTGGGAGATGTTTAGGGTTAGAAAAATGGAGAGGAGAAGAGATATTGAGGTATTTGTAGTTAGGGTTTTGAACTGGGTTTATTTTAAATAAACACTGCGTATGATATGGTGCGTCTCGTAACATTTTTCGTTCCGAAGTCTCGTCAATATTTACATTTCTTTCATGAAATTCCAAATTGTTTCCAATAGTATTTCCTTGATTATAAATTATATTGTATGAATGTGTTTCGATTCAAATACGCGTTTCTTACACGTTTCGCATATATATAATAGATACACATATATTTCCGTTTGTTATCGAATTAGCTTCTATGTACTCTTAACAATCTATAAGATATATTTCCATAACAATGAGTAAGATGATTACTCGTTATAATGTATTGGGCCTTTAATGGGCCTTGTTTATTATTATGGGCCCTTATTGGGCCTTTAAGCCCATTTACTAGAACTACATGTTTGAGATCATATGACTTAACATCGTTTTATAAACAAAGTTATCATGAAATTGCCGGGTGTCACAGTAATTACATAACACACACCAAATTTTATATCAAAAACCTTATCAATTTGAATATTTAAACATCCTGTTTACAATCAGAGTCTTAGTTTTTGATTTGATGTATAAGACACAATTGCAAACAAGTTTTTAACATCAGATGACAACACAAATAACAATTTCATGACATCTTCATTTAAACAAGATTCTCTGTTTCAAGTTCAACAATGGTGGTTTACTCATTTCAAATTTTGTCATTGATTAGGTCTAGATTAATGTTCTTGTGATGATCAACCAGTGAAATTGATTAATTAACCTTCAGATTATAACTTTAAATCAACAAGATTTCAGTTTTAGTTATTAAATCAAAGTGACGGTTCATTATTCAACTTACTGTTCATCGTTGATTATCGAATTTAGGGTTTATGACAGTAAAAACGGTGAAAACGATGATGAATTATGTTCCATATACCTCTATCAATCACAAAATCTTGATATAGAACAAGTGATTTGAACAGGGGTATGGTTGGGTGAATGTGTGAATGTATGGTCGGGTGAAAAAAGATAAAATGATGTTAAGGGTGTGAAGAAAAAGGGTATTTATATGCTTGAGTTAACACCGCTGAAAAATTAGGTTAAAATTGAGACGGGTCAAAATTTCAGACGGGTTAACAGATACAAATAACGTTGGTCGGGTCAGGTACTGTTCAGACGGGTGAACATGTATGGACGGGTCAACAGATGAACATTGAACATTTCAACCGTAA
This sequence comes from Tagetes erecta, assembly GCA_030867185.1. Lineage (NCBI taxonomy): Eukaryota > Viridiplantae > Streptophyta > Magnoliopsida > Asterales > Asteraceae > Tagetes > Tagetes erecta. The sequence goes on from CM061497.1 coordinate 13,611,281, forward strand.
AAAATACTTAGTCGTGTCAACTACTGTTGAGACTGGTCAAGTGTATCAGACGGGTGAAAATTAACACATGATAGTATTGGTCGTGTCAACAAATGTTGGGACGTGTCAACCACTGTTGAGACGGTTCAACATTGTTCAGACGATAATATTCATCAGTTAAAACCATGAGACGTGTCAAACACTTGGTCGTGTGATACACTGTTGGGGCGGGTCATGTATTTCATTCGTGTCGACACACTTGGTCGTGTCAACATTTGTGACCCGGCAGTATATACCACAAGTTTGAGACGGGTCATACACTATTGAGACAGTTCAACTATTGAGGCATGTCAACAATTGAGCCGTGTCAACAAAACACAAAGAATGTGTATCAACAGTTTGGACATGTCAACTGTTTGGACGTGTCAACATCTGAGACGTGTGACCAGTTTGGACGTGTCAAAACCATGACTCAATAAGCACATATATCATGAAACGACTACACCTTGACATGTTTTCTTAACCCGGCTACACAGTAACCTTGAGAAGGTTCAACACTTAGCAGATTTTTCATTTCCGCGATAGTTGACTTTTGGTCTTCTGCATTTGTTGCACTGCACACTTTGACAAAAATTAATATGACAAGACATCCTTAATTAGGGTTTTGCATTTAATTTTTAATATGATTAGGGCAACATATGCATTTATTAAACACACACAATTAATTTTCATTTTCTTTTTCTTTTCATTTTCTTTTTCTTTTCATTTTCTTTTTCTTTTTCTTTTCATTTTCTTGACATTGACAAAAATTTTACACAACCAATTATTAATATCCCGAAGTTTTTTTTTTCAAACGATTTTAATTTCAAGACCTTGGGATTATTTTGACATAAACAACACATATGCATTCATTGAATACTTGATCCTTCCATCCAACAAAATCTTTTTGACATTTTTCATTTTGAGTTTATTTCTCCCCTAAACTTGAAATTTCTTGAAATTTTTAAGTTTACAAGGATTTTCGATATATCACTAATGATTCCACATGCCTGCACACACAAAGCACACATAAATTAAACATGAATGCAATGCAATGAATCTATAGACTATATAGATCATACCAAGAATAATCTGAACAATGTTTTAGATTTTAAAATAGACATTTGACTTGTGTTTAGTTGAGTGATGACATGAAAACCAGAATGCACTATAACAAAAACCTGGTCACTTACAACATAATCAGTGTGGTATGGGTTTTTCTATCTTATAGGATTTGGTCCACTTTGGGACTTCTTTTGAAACTCCTTTTTGGAATTATCTTTTGCTTGCGTTCCCTTTGGGAATCTTCTGAAATTCCATTTTGGAGTTTTGGTGATGGTCTTACTTTAAGACTCTTTTCTGTTCCACTTTGGGAATCTTTGCTGCACCTTGAAGTGTTCTAGGTCTGTAGATAACTACAACATAGGAGACTTCATGTGAGACTTCAGGTCTGTGGTCACCACAACAAAGAAGCTCACAGATGCGGTTCATCACACTGAATCATATTGCATCATTACCTGGTATGTTTAAGTAACATAACTAGCAGGTCACCAAAAGAGATATCTTAGGACATGTATGACAATGGAACTTAACACAAAGAGCATTAATATTTAGATTTGTCAACAATGAACCTACTTTTTCAGTTTAATTGCCTGAGCTGTCTAGCACATCAAGAAACACGTATTAGTCTTTATTATTGAAAATAGTGTATCAGATAAGACTTAGTGTAACTATCATTTATCACAATGCAAGTCAGATTCTTACGAAATGATGTTCCTTTTTCTGTTTTTGTTTTTGTTTTTCAATGCAAGCACACAAACACACATAACATAAAGAAAAAGACATGAGAATCAAAGATGAAATCGACTTATTATATTTTTGATTTGTTTTTAATTTTTCTGATTTTATATTTTGTTTTTCTTTGAACAAGAATTAATCATGGTTGATTAATTCTATAGATTGGAATGAGAACTCAAACCGTCCTGACGAAAAGGATTTTGTTAAAAGATCTACCTGTTTTTTGTTGGTATGAACTTTAATCAAAATTATTAGACCTTTTTAAGAGTTATCTCTGAGAAAATGGTAACATATTTCAATATGTTTTGTTTTCGAGTGTTGGAAAGGATTAGCAGTATTGAACATTGCAGTAGTATTGTCAATGTAAATAGGGGTTTTGAGAAAATTAAACCCGTAGTCAAGAAATTGATTTTGAAGCCACAAAACTTAAGAACCTCCTGCTGATGCAGCAATGTACTCTGCTCAGTGGATAATGAAACATTGGTCTACTTTTTGATTTGCCACGAGACAAATCGAGGACCCAAAAACTGACATCCACCTGTGGTTGATTTCCTGTCAAGAGCACAACCACCATAATCAGTATTAGAATAACTATATAATTGAAAATTGTCTTCATAAGGATACCATAAACCGAGATTAGGTTTCCCTTTGAGATATATGAATATAGGTTTGACGACGATAAGGTGCGATTCTTTAGGATCTGACTGATATCTTGCACAAACACACATAGCATACATGATGTCTGGTCTTCATGCAGTAAGACACATCAACGAACTGATCATTGACCTGTATAATGTTTGATCAACAGATTTGCCTTTTGGATCAGGTTGGATCTTACAGTTTACATCAGATGGAGTTCTAATAGTCTGACAATCTTGCAGCTTGAATTTCTTCAACAGTTTTTTCAACGAACTTTGACTGATTAATGAAAATTCCATCTGCGGACAATTTAACCTATAATACAAGAAATAAATTAATCTCCCCCATAGAACTCATCTGAAATCAGGCTTTCATGATTTCCTCGAACTCTTTGCACATGGACGGACTTGTTGATCCAAAGATGATATCATCCACATACACTTGAACACATAGTAGATCTTCATTTTCCCGCTTCATGAATAAAGTTGGATCAATCTGACCTCTGGTAAAACCATGTTCTAATAGATGTTTTGATAACGTCTCATACCAAATCCTTGGAGCTTGATGTAGACCGTATAAAGCTTTGCTGAGTTTGTATACACGATGTGGATACTCAAGGTCTTCAAATCCTGGAGGTTGCCTGACATACACATCATCGGTAATAGGTCCATACAAAAATGCGCCTTTTACATCCATTTGATACACTTTGAACATGATGAAAGAGAGATAAGCTAGAAAAACATGAATTGCTTCAAGTTGAGCGACCGGAGCAAACACTTCTTCATAATCAATACCTTCCTCCTGAGTGTACCCTTGTGCAATTAATCTCGCTTTGTTTCTGACAACAATGCCACGTTCATCTGGCTTGTTCTTGTACAACTATCTTGTGCCAATAGCATTTTCTCCTTCAGGTAAGTCCACTAATTTCCATACTTCTTGCTTTCTGAACTGAAGTAACTCCTCTTACATTGCTTCTATCCAGCTTTTATCTTGCAACGCTTCTGAAATATTCTTCGGGACCACTTGAGAAAAAAAACATGAGTAAAGACAGATGTTGGCTTGTTCAGTCTGCCTTCTCATATTTCTTTGATTCAAAGGACCTATAATCTGAGAGATAGGATGATTCATGTGAACACGGGAAGTTGGAATATCTTCACCTTGTATTTGTGTCTCCAGATTTGATTCATTCAGATTCGGTAGATATTGCAGGATTGTAGAAGTGTGCGGAGTAAAATTAGGAACTTGTTCTGGTGAATTGATGAAGTAGTCGAGAGATTCCGGAGTAACTTCATCACTCGGATCTGATGATGGTTGATTATGAACAGATCCACCATCATTAGGAGAACTTTGCTGATTCGGAATATCAGCATTATTGTTTGATTCCCGATCTTCTTGAGAAACAGATGGACCATGTGATTGATTGGAGGATTCAACATGCGGATCGTGAAAAGACATGAATGGATACTCAGAATTGAGATCATCATCATCATCATCATCATCATTTTCTGAATCATCACTAAAAGATCCTAAATCTCCTGGTTCCTTCTTTGATTTTCCTGAAAAATTAAATAAGTTAGAGTTGAAAGATTTGGATAATGAATCTAAATCAAATAACCAATCGGGATCATGAGCCACTAATGGAAAAGAATTCTCTAAAAATTGTACGTTGACAGATTCAAGGACAACATTAGTTCGTATATTAAACACACGGTATGCTTTAGACATTGATGAATATCCAAGAAAGAAACCATCATCAGATTTTGACTCAAATTTTCCAACATGGTCACTTAAATTCAGAATCGTAACAAGACAACCAAAAGCTTTCAAAATAAGAAATGTTTGGTTTCCTTACAAACAATAACTCGTAAGGAGTTTTATGTTTATCCTGAATCAATAGTGTCATGTTTGCACTAAGTAGGCGGTAGCAATTCCATTTTGGAGTTTTGGTGATGGTCTTACTTTAAGACTCTTTTCTGTTCCACTTTGGGAATCTTTGCTGCACCTTGAAGTGTTCTAGGTCTGTAGATAACTACAACATAGGAGACTTCATGTGAGACTTCAGGTCTGTGGTCACCACAACAAAGAAGCTCACAGATGCGGTTCATCACACTGAATCATATTGCATCATTACCTGGTATGTTTAAGTAACATAACTAGCAGGTCACCAAAAGAGATATCTTAGGACATGTATGACAATGGAACTTAACACAAAGAGCATTAATATTTAGATTTGTCAACAATGAACCTACTTTTTCAGTTTAATTGCCTGAGCTGTCTAGCACATCAAGAAACACGTATTAGTCTTTATTATTGAAAATAGTGTATCAGATAAGACTTAGTGTAACTATCATTTATCACAATGCAAGTCAGATTCTTACGAAATGATGTTCCTTTTTCTGTTTTTGTTTTTGTTTTTCAATGCAAGCACACAAACACACATAACATAAAGAAAAAGACATGAGAATCAAAGATGAAATCGACTTATTATATTTTTGATTTGTTTTTAATTTTTCTGATTTTATATTTTGTTTTTCTTTGAACAAGAATTAATCATGGTTGATTAATTCTATAGATTGGAATGAGAACTCAAACCGTCCTGACGAAAAGGATTTTGTTAAAAGATCTACCTGTTTTTTGTTGGTATGAACTTTAATCAAAATTATTAGACCTTTTTAAGAGTTATCTCTGAGAAAATGGTAACATATTTCAATATGTTTTGTTTTCGAGTGTTGGAAAGGATTAGCAGTATTGAACATTGCAGTAGTATTGTCAATGTAAATAGGGGTTTTGAGAAAATTAAACCCGTAGTCAAGAAATTGATTTTGAAGCCACAAAACTTAAGAACCTCCTGCTGATGCAGCAATGTACTCTGCTCAGTGGATAATGAAACATTGGTCTACTTTTTGATTTGCCACGAGACAAATCGAGGACCCAAAAACTGACATCCACCTGTGGTTGATTTCCTGTCAAGAGCACAACCACCATAATCAGTATTAGAATAACTATATAATTGAAAATTGTCTTCATAAGGATACCATAAACCGAGATTAGGTTTCCCTTTGAGATATATGAATATAGGTTTGACGACGATAAGGTGCGATTCTTTAGGATCTGACTGATATCTTGCACAAACACACATAGCATACATGATGTCTGGTCTTCATGCAGTAAGACACATCAACGAACTGATCATTGACCTGTATAATGTTTGATCAACAGATTTGCCTTTTGGATCAGGTTGGATCTTACAGTTTACATCAGATGGAGTTCTAATAGTCTGACAATCTTGCAGCTTGAATTTCTTCAACAGTTTTTTCAACGAACTTTGACTGATTAATGAAAATTCCATCTGCGGACAATTTAACCTATAATACAAGAAAGAAATTAATCTCCCCCATAGAACTCATCTGAAATCAGGCTTTCATGATTTCCTCGAACTCTTTGCACATGGACGGACTTGTTGATCCAAAGATGATATCATCCACATACACTTGAACACATAGTAGATCTTCATTTTCCCGCTTCATGAATAAAGTTGGATCAATCTGACCTCTGGTAAAACCATGTTCTAATAGATGTTTTGATAACGTCTCATACCAAATCCTTGGAGCTTGATGTAGACCGTATAAAGCTTTGCTGAGTTTGTATACACGATGTGGATACTCAAGGTCTTCAAATCCTGGAGGTTGCCTGACATACACATCATCGGTAATAGGTCCATACAAAAATGCGCCTTTTACATCCATTTGATACACTTTGAACTTGATGAAAGAGAGATAAGCTAGAAAAACATGAATTGCTTCAAGTTGAGCGACCGGAGCAAACACTTCTTCATAATCAATACCTTCCTCCTGAGTGTACCCTTGTGCAATTAATCTCGCTTTGTTTCTGACAACAATGCCACGTTCATCTGGCTTGTTCTTGTACAACTATCTTGTGCCAATAGCATTTTCTCCTTCAGGTAAGTCCACTAATTTCCATACTTCTTGCTTTCTGAACTGAAGTAACTCCTCTTACATTGCTTCTATCCAGCTTTTATCTTGCAACGCTTCTGAAATATTCTTCGGGACCACTTGAGAAAAAAAACATGAGTAAAGACAGATGTTGGCTTGTTCAGTCTGCCTTCTCATATTTCTTTGATTCAAAGGACCTATAATCTGAGAGATAGGATGATTCATGTGAACACGGGAAGTTGGAATATCTTCACCTTGTATTTGTGTCTCCAGATTTGATTCATTCAGATTCGGTAGATATTGCAGGATTGTAGAAGTGTGCGGAGTAAAATTAGGAACTTGTTCTGGTGAATTGATGAAGTAGTCGAGAGATTCCGGAGTAACTTCATCACTTGGATCTGATGATGGTTGATTATGAACAGATCCACCATCATTAGGAGAACTTTGCTGATTCGGAATATCAGCATTATTGTTTGATTCCCGATCTTCTTGAGAAACAGATGGACCATGTGATTGATTGGAGGATTCAACATGCGGATCGTGAAAAGACATGAATGGATACTCAGAATTGAGATCATCATCATCATCATCATCATCATCATCATTTTCTGAATCATCACTAAAAGATCCTAAATCTCCTGGTTCCTTCTTTGATTTTCCTGAAAAATTAAATAAGTTAGAGTTGAAAGATTTGGATAATGAATCTAAATCAAATAACCAATCGGGATCATGAGCCACTAATGGAAAAGAATTCTCTAAAAATTGTACGTTGACAGATTCAAGGACAACATTAGTTCGTATATTAAACACACGGTATGCTTTAGACATTGATGAATATCCAAGAAAGAAACCATCATCAGATTTTGACTCAAATTTTCCAACATGGTCACTTAAATTCAGAATCGTAACAAGACAACCAAAAGCTTTCAAAATAAGAAATGTTTGGTTTCCTTACAAACAATAACTCGTAAGGAGTTTTATGTTTATCCTGAATCAATAGTGTCATGTTTGCACTAAGTAGGCGGTAGCAATTGCTTCATCCCAGAATGTGATAGGAATTTTGGCATCTGCTATCCTGGATCTTGCAGCTTCAATTAGTGTCCGATTTTTCCGTCCCGCAACTCCATTTTGCTGAGGAGTTCATGGAGCACTAGACTGACGCGCAATCCCCTTTTCTGCACAAAACGAGTCCACATCAGCATTTTTAAACTCGGTTCCATTATCACTTCTCAAGATTTTAACTATTGATTCCAATTGATTTTCAACTTTAATAATGAATTCTTTTAACAACTCACCAGTTTCAGATTTAGCATGCAAAACTTAAACCCATGAAAATCTTGTAAAATCATCAATGACGACTAAACAGTAAGATTTCTTTCCAATACTCTGGACATTAGTTGGTGCGAATAAATCCATATGAAGCATCTTTAAAGGTTTGGAAATTGAGTTTTCGAGCTTGGACTTAAATGACATTCGATGTTATTTTCCTTTCAGACATGCTGAGCATAGATTAGTTGTAGAGAATTTCTTTGAAGGTATTCCTACAACATGATTTCCAGACACCAGTTTGTTCATGTTTCAGAAATTTGAATGGCCCAGCCGTCTATGCCAAAACTAACTTTCATCATTTGATGCCTGTGCAATGAGATAACTTGTTTCGGTTTCTGCATCGATCTGAGACATGTCTAATTTGTAGACATCTCTATCTCTTGGAGCTTTAACCACAACCCACTCATTAGAAATCTTGAAAACTGGTTTGAGTATGTAACCAAAAGAATCATCAAATAAAGTCGAATATGATTTGTCACAAATTTGGGAAACACTTAGCAGATTAAAGTTCAACTGGGCACAATAGTTGACTTTATCAAAGTTAATTATCACATTGGTTACAATTCCTTCTCCAGTTATTTTCCCACCAACGTCTCCTCCAAACGCAACATGAGTACCATTTTTATGCTTAAAATGTCGTAGCAAGGCATGATTGTATGTCATATGCCGGCTGCACCCACTGTCAATAAACCATGAGTTGACAGGTCTTCTTGAATGAACCTGCATTTTCAACAGTTAGTGCGGTCAACCCAGGCCAAAATGGTCTTGGGCTTTCCAAATCTATCCACAACAGTGAATTGCTGATATTGTAAGTTATTCAAGTTTGGTTCATGTAGGAGATTGGATTGAAAATTGTTTCTACCACCGGATTGGTTCGATTGTTTTCTTCTTAAAGCATGATACCTCTCTTCTAAATTAGGATCGAGGTTTTTTTGTTTCTTTGAGCACCAACCATCACAGCTCTTGGTAGAAATCTGTTAGCTTGAAACTGTCTTGATGGCATATCACAAAACTGTTTTTGTTCATGATTGATTTTCCTGAAAGATCTTAAATCGAAAGAATGACTATTAGTTACATTTTGAAAATCATAAGGCTGATATATTTTAAAACTTGGGTAACTAGTCATTTCTCTTAGAGAGTTTTTCCAGAAAAAACATTCTGACGTGTCATGATTACGTCTTTCACAGATTTCACAAAACTTGTTATAATAGTATTCCTATGATGAATGGTCTCTTTTATTACGGTAATGACAATACTAGTTAAAGAAACACTCAGCAGTTTCATGATTATAACGATCACATATCTCACAATATCTTTTGCTGATTTTGAATAACCGATTGTTAACTTTTGATGTTGAACCAACATGTGATTCGTTCACAGCTTTGTTTGTTTTAAAGTTAACTTGGTTCTTCTTTGAAGATTTTGTTTGTGAATTTGGTTTGTTATTACCAGATTGAGGTTTTGTTTTTGAATAGGTTTTGATTCTGAAATATCTTTCTTAGTTCCCTTTTTAGATTCAAATCGTTTAATAGCGGAAGTCTTATGACCTAAACCTGTTTTCAAATCAGAGAGAGATTGATCTTAGAATTTTGTTGGCAACTTTGACTTGAATTTAAATCAAACGTTCCAGCTGACACAAACTTTACTGGTTTTAACAATTGTGACACATTCTTTGGCACATATTTTGTTGATTGAGCTTTGTTGGTTTTGGAATTTTCACTTGATGTTATGACATTTTTACCTTTTTCTTGCTTTGTTTTAGATTGAATCGTTAACTTCTTTAATTTATGTGATTTAGAAGTAGAAGCACCATCATTCTTGACATTTGCCTATTGTTGAATTTTGGTAGCAGCAAGTTCTTTCATCTTTTCTCTCACTTACAAGTTTAGCTAAAATAGCTTTTGAACTTTTCATCTTTTTTAAATCCACCTGAGTTGTTGCATGAGCAATCTTTTCCAATTCAAGTGCTTTGGTCATTTCTTCAAGTTGTTTTGTGATAATGTCAAGTTCTTTAAGAGTTTTGTTCCATGAATTTTGAAGTGATATTATCTTATCATCTGAAATTTTGTGATCCCTTTTAAGTTGTTCATGAAGTTTTTCATGTTTACTTAATTTATCACCAATTTTAAACGAATGGTTTCGATAATGTTCCACCTGATCAATGCATGCTTTGGAACACAACCTGTCTTTCACATCATTAGGAATTGGAATATAGTTCGGGGGTAATTCAGAACTAACCTTTGGTTGTTCAGATTCTGCAGATGACAAAGAATCTTCAGATGTAGCCATGAGCGCAATTTCAGCTTCTGAATCTTCAAGATTGGCCTTAAGAAATTTCAAATCAAATTCTTCAGACCAATCTTCCTCTTCAATTTCACATACCAAAGCCAAATTACCAATAAGATCAGCAGTGAATTGTTCACCATATGCACTCCAGTCATAACCATCTTTAATACTAACTAAGAGCGCCTTGTTCTGATCTTCCTTCAATTCTGGCATGGACAAACTTTGATACGGTTTCTGCTGAAACCGTTGATTCCGAATCTAATAGCTTGAAGATTGTTAACTTGAACCTTGAGACTAATTCGGATTGCTTGAACTTGTCTGACCATTATAATTCCGATTCTTTGGAGCTTTGCATTCCCTAGAAAAATGACCATAACCATTGCAATTGAAACATATTTCCTTCGTCTTGTCAAAACCAACCGTCCTATTGGCATTTGGTCTGAAATTATGATTGACATAAGCATGTTTCTGTGTTCTGTATGCAATCATAACCATCTGCTAATACAGATCCATTTCTTCAACTGTTGGTCCCATTAACACCTTTGAATCAGTAAAATTATGAAGATTTGGATCAAAATGGTAAAATATTGATGAACATATGATGAACACTCAAGAACACAATGAAAACCCTTAATTTGATCTTAATTTGATTGCATCAGATATTATTACATGGAAAGACCCCAATCAATGACTCATTCAAGCCCCCAAAACCCTAATTGCCATTTACTATTTATAGCCTAATGACACTTTGGACTAATGACAATTAGGACCCTAAACTTAGACTAAAACATGACAAATGTAAATAATACAAATAAAACCCTAATGTTTAGTCTAATATATATTTTGTCATAAAGACAAAATATACATATTACATAAAATACTTAAAATGACGAAACTGATTAAATATATTTTGTTGACACAAAATATATTTATTAACAATAAAACTCCGTCGCCTTCAACGTCTTGTCTCTAATCTTCGTCCCAAACGCGTCATCTTGACTTTTGCATTGACTTTGACCGTTGACGTTGACTTTTGTTGACTTTGACTGTGTTGATAATATTAGACTACAATTCAGGTCCAATAATACTCCCCCATAGTCTACTATTATCAACGTCTTGCATCGTGTTCAGCACCGATAAGTCAATACTGTTGGATATTCAATTTGGTAAGCTTCAGTCTTAATTTCAGCTCCAACAAAACTCCCCCAAGACTAATGCTAGCCAAATTTTGTTGCTGAAGATCTTTAATCTCACAAGCTTCCCCATATTGTATGCTCCCCCATTTTGGTTGCTCCCTCATTTTCTGTGCATCTTTTCATAAAAATTGGAACTGCTTTCCAACAAACTTTTCTTGAGTGCTTCAGAAGATGTAGGAGGATTCCTAACTCGGTATCTTCTGCAGACTTTGAGGAACAGGTTCTCTGGTCAGGTGCTTTGCTCAACTGATGATCGGCCATCATTTGTAGCAAATATCTGTAACACAATCACAAACAAAATCTCGAGATTTCTCACTAGATCATTTCATTAAACAAAATAAAGCCGTGTTTATTTGTGTATGAAAAACAAGCGAACCCGTGTCCGTTTGTGTGTGCAATTTCCTGTGAAATGCATGTGAAAATGAAAATATTTTAATAGCATAATATGGAAGACTTGAAAATAATTTGAAATGAAAATCGTTTTGGATTTTTTTTATTAACTAATAAAATTAAAAAATTCAGAAATAAGAGGACGAGTCCGACAAGATCACAAATATTTTAGACAAAGTGAACACATCCCATAAGGTACACACGACCAACAAGACTCAAGAACCCAAACACAAAATAAAATAAAATAAAAACTTCATGAAAGGATATCATATAATGCGTTTCGAGCAACCATCCAGAGAAACAAAGACTTGGCTAGATTGTCAATATGTTTGTCCATTTAAACCCATGCCTTGTTCCTTTCAACAGACAATCTGTGATGCTCTTATCATGTTTTAGGTTCGATTTGAAGAAACTCATGCAACTCGGTCCCCACAGACATCTTAGTAAAAAAAACTTGTCCTATCATCAGGGTTTATAGAGCAATATGATTGACTTTGCTTGAATTTCATGAATCAAATTTTGAATATTGATCAATTTATTAGCCTCTTCTGACATTCTGCATTTTTGCATTTTTGAGAGTGGAGCTTGTCAACAATGATTCTTTTGAACACATTGCGACTTATTATTTGGGAAACTCAAATGATTAGAGCTCCAGGTCTATACCGACGTATAACAGAGGAGATAAACATTTGAGCATGCTCGGTGAATCTTCAGGTCTATACCGACGTATAATAGAGAAGATCCACCAACTCCAGGTCAATACTTTCGTATAGCAGAGGAGTTAAGCATTTTGACTCAATACGTTCTAAGGAATTAACAAGTAACTCCCCCAAAATTTCTATTTCAGCACAAAATTGAAATTTTCAAAAGTCACAAGAGCGACCTCAAAGAGATGTGAAAACTTGATCAAAAATACAAGTAAAAATGTTAGGCTCCCCAAAATTTATTTTTTTTAATTGTTTTTTTTAACTATCTACTATATATAAAAATAGAAATTACCAAAGAAACGCCTTCCATATTACTCTATCAAAAGATTATAAATGAGTTATCAAGAAAAATGAAGTGACTGTGAAATTAGATATGTGAAAATCAAAGAAGGATCCAGACTATGGATAAGATACCAGAACAGTAACCTGTTTGTTCCGCCTCAAATTTAAATAAGGAACATTCTCTGTCAGTAAACCGGATTACTAACAGTCCTCCTGAAATGTTCCTGTACTCATTAACAGATTAGTTAGAAAGGGGAACCCAGGCCATCGTAGTCCTAGGCGTTTCATTTTCATTGGTGTAAAACACTTGTTTAAGCACACAACCTGTTCTTGTATCAATTATCTTTTCCTCTTTTCTTTTAATTTGCCAAATTTGTTTAGGTTCAAACATTTTCGATTTGAAAGAGTTAAATTTGGAAATCATTTTCTGTTTAAGTCCCGAGGAAAAAGATTTTGGTTTTGATGATGTGGTCACATTAATCTTTGAATCATGTGAAACCGGCTTCACATGAGAAGGTAGAGATGGAATGTTCTTCATCCGACCATTCAAAGATGTATGATTCTTAACTTGAAATTCAAATAAACAAACCTGTTTACCTTTACCAAGTGGAGGATTCTTTCTAGACACTGATCCGGAGAAGCAAACCTGTTTGCCTTTGCCGTCCGAAACATGTCCTTTTGGGCATTTCTTGAGCACATGATCACCTTTTCCACACTTGAAGCAAGCCTTGAGTGGCTTTTGATGCTTGACTGGCCCGTGTGGAGCAGCTGGGGGTGGAGCTTTCTTTGAACATGATGTGACTTGTTGGAAGACTTGTGGCTTCTTATGTTGAGCAGTGAAAGAGGAACAGACTTGTGGCTTCTTTTGTTGAGCAGTGAAAGAGGAACAAACTTGTGGCTTCTTTTGTTGAGTTGTGGTTTGTTGGATGGGAGATGAGATCTTCACTTGCTTGTTCTCAAGTCTTTTACAAACTTGAGATAGGATGGATTGGGGTGAAGGCTTCTTCTTTTGAGCTTTTGAAGGATGGCTTGCCTGTTTTGCTGCTGGGACAAAGATCCGGATTTGTTTTGATTCAGGTTTTGGAAGCATTTAAAATTTGACAGTTGCAGATGACATCTTGATCTTTGAATCTCCGAGACTCTCCTTTGTCTTTGATTCATCATCTGAACTTGTCCAATCTTCAATAAGTACCTCTGCTTCCAACGGATCTTGATTGATGGGAATTGAGTGTGTTGATGTGATTGGAGCTTGATGATTAGGTGATTCCTGAATTAACTCTTCCTTCTCATTCCTGACAGGCTCAAACGTAGGAATTTCACCAACTTTAAACTTACCAAAAAAATTAGAAGTAACAACCGTTACAGGATTAGAAGCAACAGGAACTGAGCAATCATTAGCTTGACTGTCAGTACCTGTTTTACTATATCCCATACCAGTTGAAGAATCATAATCATCTCGCACCTCTTTAAGATTTACATTCTCCAATCCTGCATACAAACTATCAGTATCTTTATGAATTATTTCATGAATCAACTCATTGGTCTGGTGTGGAGTTGGTGTAGGAGAGTAACAGTAAGTGCTGGGAGGAGGATATACAAAAGCCTTATCCTCATGACCCAACCCAGTCTTAATTCTAGCCCCCCTTTGTTTCTTCCATAACTCTTCCCTTTTCATGCTTGCAATTGTCCATTGTTCCATTTTATTTTTGAGCTTTCTTGTTTCAAATTTAGCAAGCGTGACTTGTTTAGTCAAATAATTTATTTCACAGTTCTTTTCCAAAAGAGTTCTTTTTAAATGTTCATTTTCTTTCAAAGCTTCTCTTAATTTGACAAAATATTTTGATTCATTCACTTTAAGCTCTTTTTTAGTTCTCTTTAATTCGTTCATTTGACATTAACAATTTATTAGCTTTGTATATGCCAATTAAACGAATTTTGCATGCAGATGAACACATATCTTCTACAACTTCATAAGGAAGACCAATTACCAGTTTTTCAGCAACAAGGGCACGTTCACACTGGCAATAAGGAGTGTTCCTTTTGTACTCATCCACAGCTTCAAGCTTGGCTCTTTCAATCACAGCTTCCATTTTAAGCTTTTGTTCTTCAGCATTCTTCTCCTCAAGATCAACAGTAGCAAAAACCCTCATTTCTTTCTTGTCATCAGCTTCACAAACCAACCCAGACTGAATTATCTCTTCCGGACCCAGATGTCCTTGAACAATAACATATGTTTGAACTTCAGTTTTGACACCAGCTTCATCATCCATACCATCTCGAACTTCTTCATCCCTTACCACTTTTAACTCATCAACAACCTCATCAGAATTTTCACCATCTTCACAATAGAATTCTTTGAAAGGATCGAAGCAATCAATATAGTTATCATCATGAGCAGACTCCTCAACAATTTCAGCAATTAAAGCATGATTGATTTCTTCCTTTACTTTCAGCATCTCTTCATCCTCTGCTTCCTTCTTTCCTTCATCATTTTTCTCATCTTTATCATCAAAAGATTTTAATATGTCCATCACCTCCACCAGTTTGTAATCAGTAAATCCTCTTTCTCTTCTAATCGATTTTCCATGTGAACTCCACTCTGGTGGGAGAGAATCAAGCAATCTCTTAACCCGTTCATGATTTCCAAGTTCTGGATCATGCTTTTTTAGGTTATTTGCCACCATCACAAATCGATCGAGAAACGCTGGCATCCTTTCATTCTTTAAAACTGCAAAATTATCAAACCGGCTTTGTGCCATTGTGAGATCATCAGATTCGAATGATTTGAAAAGTTCTGCATAAGCCATTTTTTTATTAATCGATAACCGGTTTAAAATTTGGCCTAAAAATAAATTTTAGAAAGTCCCGGCCATTGACAAAAATATTTTCCACTCAACTCAATATTTTGGCCCAAAGATTGACAAAAATAAACACCCGGCCAATGACGTCGATTTTTCAAAATTTAATGACGAGTTTAATGAAAACGCCCATAAAATTTTAACTTAAAAAACCCGGCGAATGACAAAACTATTTTCGACGCACTTAACCAAAATTTTGTCCCAAAAGATAACATAAATAAGCACCCGACCACAAAGACGAACCAACTAAAACACGGCCAAAAAATTTTAAAATGCTATCTCCCGGCCAATTCAAAACGAAAGAAATCCAACACAGCCCAAAATTTAGCCCAATCCGCAGCCCAAACCCATTAACCTAAAAGCTCTAACCCTAAAATTTAAAACAACTTAACATTAACATAACAATCACACACACATCAACAACACAACACTCAACTACTAAATTCATCTCATCTCTCTCTCTCTCTAAAACAACAACAAACACAACCACAACCACACAACAAACTCTCTTCTCTGAACATGATCCACACACACAAAACAACAAAAATTTTAACTATCTCTCCTTGTTCTCTCTCAATCTACGGTTCATACACACACAAACAAAAAAAATTCGAACTCTCTCTCTAGCTCTATCTCTCTCTAACTTATCTTCAAACCCATACACTAAAACTTCACATAACAACACACACTCTCATCTCTCTCTCTAGTTCTCAATAAACAAACACACACACTCAAACAACAACTAGCATCAACAACAATGAACTGCTGATTCTGATCGATCCCAAGACCACCATAAACAAATCTCTTTTTCTCTTGGTTCTCTCTCTCTAAACATCCATACACACAAAAATCTTGGCTGCTGCTGTGACATCTGCCCCAAACCCGAACCCGAATGTCTGACTTGAACCCGGACCCATTCGTCTTTCATCTAATTTGTATTTATATTCCTCGAGTTGTAACGTTTCGCTATTAACATAATTAAATATGTTGGATTTTATGTTATTCCCGTCTTTAATATAAAACGACCGAATTATCGTCTAACGTTTACTAATTTAATGCCAAATACAATTATTAAATCTTCAAAATATATCTAAATTGAATTCTATAAAAGAGATTTTATTAAGATTATTAAAGATAAATACTATTAATGCCTCGAGATAACCGTTAACATCAAGAACGAAGTAATGGTATAAAAACGTCAAAAGTATAAACAATACAAGTCAACTTGGTTAAACTGGTCAGTTAAAATGAAGTCTTAATTAACTTTGGATTAGAAGTGTTAACTTTGAAACTTGTATTAAAATTTATAAATTCAGTTTGATAATCTATAAAACCTCAGGGTCTTAAGTTGTAAATATTAATTCAACCCAATCCCCAGCCTTTATTACCCCGTATTTCCGATGGTTACTCCGGCGATTATCGGAGAAAATTCCGGCAATCCCGAAACCGAGTCTTTTGGTCAATTTGAATGAATTAAATCACGCAAACCATTCATATGTGAGATTCGAATATAGACACGTTACCAAATACAATGTTGATTCGGCTTTTTATTGGCTTCCAATCAATGTCTTCAATCACCATTAACTCCAAAACTGTTTGAACAAGTAATGTGGTAACTCAATTCATGTTTGCAGCAACGTACGACTTGTTATATCAATCATTAATAACCAATTAATTGAAATAATATCACAAATTAAACACTGTCGAATCCAATTTCTGTTGAGATGAAACCTCCATACGTTCGACCACATTTGAAATGAACTAACTCAATTAAACGCATTCGAAGCACTCGCAAGGAACCTTTCAAACACTTTGTGCCCCCAATCTCATGTCAAACGCGCATATTTTCTCCCTTTGATCTCGACAACAAGCCAAGGCTTTCGAAACAGGCTCATCATCGTTTCATCTTTTTGCGTTGCAAAATATTAAGGGCTAGTGATCTGCCTCAACTCGCGATGCCCCCGATATCATCAATTGGATCATATCATCAACTAAATTCAGAAATTGGTTCATTTTCAGTCGTCTTCTTCCTTATCAAACTATATCAATTCAACGTCCATCGGGTATGTTTTATATATCAATCTTCTCGGTTTTTTTTCCTTATGGTTAAAAGCCGTCAATCAAATTTTCATTTCGTTGCTTCAGATCAAATTAATTTAGGAACTAGGGTTAGGGTTCTTGAATTAGAAATTGGGTTTTTTTTTTATTTGAAACATGTTAAAAACATTTCTATTCTGATTTTAAACAATAACAACATTTAGTGTGCCTGTTTAGTGTGTGGACAACAAACCTAAAGCCCCTGGTTCTAATCCAGGGAACTCCTTTGTTCTTTTATTTCTTTTTATGTTTTAAGCCATTAAAATACTAAAAGTCCTATAAAATATATAAAACCATGAGTTTATATAAATCTAGTTTTATAAGTTTAACTACTACAAACACTTTAATACTTCTAAACTTTATAAAAGTCTTATAAGTAATAGTTTATAAATGTGGACTTTTTAGACTTTTTACTTTTAAAATGTGATACATGTTTTAAAGTATTTCTAAGATATATAATATATTTTTGACGTTAATAAGTTATTGTTAAAAAAATATATATATATTGTTTGATTAGCTATCGTTTATCAAAAATATTGGTCGTTACCACTATTATGATTATTTTCCGACGTTATGATTAACTAATTTTATGTATTTTTAATCATTTACCGAGAAACCCCCAAGTCCTAATTCGAAACCCTAGAATTCCAATCTCCCTAGATTCTTATTATTTCAGTTCTAGTTTTCTATACAATACGCTTTACTAAGTTAGGATTCTCATTTACTTAGGTGATTCTAGTATTTGGGAAATCCTCGGTTCAATTCATACTATTTACTATTTACTTCGAGCCCAAGTTTCAAGGTGAGTAAACTCACTCCCCTTTTTCCATTTTACTATTTTGGGGGCTGAAATATGTCTTTTACTATATTGCGGTTTCTATTCGTTTTCTAAAAGAGATCATACAAATATGTTAATCTAGTTCGCGGCTTGATGCAATCTTATGTGTTAGTTAAAAGTAGTTTTATTGCTTTGTAATCCCACCGGTACAATGTTAGCGCTAATGGTTTGACAAACCCACCTGCTTGTACAACATCGATAGGTGATTTAAACCCGGCCTTTCTAATTCCATGTTTACTATGTCGAGATGCTATGTTGCTATACTATGTTGCTATGCTATGATGCTATACTATGCCATGTCCCTAAATTGCTAAATGATGACTTATATATCGAGACGGTAAACGACAGTTATTAAAAGTTATCATTATTTATTACATGAGTGGTTCTCATGACAAATGGCTAAACGAGATACTATGGTTTCTATTGTGGTTGGTGTGCTATTCTATTCTAGGGGTCCTGGTAGGGTGATATTACGAAATTACTATACATGTGGGATTGCGCAGCATATCTTGTTGATCTCGGATTTCAATACTATTACTATTCAATTTGGGTTTTACTCACTAGCTTGTGTAGCTAACTTTATTTTCACATATTTCAGGTGATGCTTATGATTATTTTGCTGCTTTTGCCAAGACATAGGATTGCCTTGGACCTAGTTTAATTAATAAAGACGATTGCATTTACTGTTTCGGTTTTATTACTTTTGTCGTATCCATTTAAGACTGATGTTCTAAACTTACTATATCATTATTAAACGTAATAAATAAATACCATGTGCTTTGTTTACTATGGATATCCAATTCTATGACAGCCCGGTGTTTTCCGCCACCGGGCGGGGTGTCACAGTTGGTATCAGAGACATGGTTATAGGGAACTAGGATAGGGTATTAGAAACACACCGACCTAGACTATAACCTAAGAGTCCTTAGTGCAAATAGTTGTACTTAGGAATTCTTTTGAACTTATTTGTTTTCCTTCTACGAACCTTTCTATGCTTTTCTTAATCTCATTTCTGATCCGATTTCGCGAAGGGGCTACAAGAGACTCGTCTGTATGATTGGGATCTTCTCTTTGTGGAATCTCGTCATCGTCTTAAGTAAGTTTGAAAACGTGGGAACGTGTGCAATCCGGAAGGGGGAACACCTGTATCACGGACATCCTGTCTAAGGCAAAGCATTTCGTATAAATCTCTTTAAGAGACCTGTATGCTTACCTGGGATGTACGAGATGAGTGTGAACCTATAGGCTAAAGCACGCCTTCTCGATACGTTGAAAACGAACTTAACACTTTGATAAGTCATTAGTGTCCAAAACCAAGACACACTCCTAAGCCATTGAAATTTTCATTTTCTTAATGATTCTATGATTTTCATTCCTACGATTTATAATTATTTCTATGAATTTTTATAGTGATTCAAATAATATTCCAACTTCATTTACTAACGTTTCTAAAGTTTCTAAGTGATTTTCTATGATATGTTCAAAGGATTCTACGATTTTCTAAGTACTATCACTATTTCATTTAATCAAAATTTCTAAAGTTTCTAAACTTTCTAAGTGATTTTCTATGGTATGTTTCAAAAGATTCTATGATATTCTAAGTGGAACGAGTTGCTATTATTACATCGGATGTTTCTATCGGTTAAAGATGTTGCTACAAAACCGTGTTATTCTACGTTACATCATTCCATTTGTTTCTAAGCTACGATAATACTTATGCGATATACTCGCTAGCTTATCCATATAACACAATTACACCGTCGTAAACCAAACATTTCAAATCAAAACTAAGACATATCTAAATCGAATTATCCAAAACTTCAGATCATGCATATAATGATTACCGAATCTAAGTCGTACTTCTAATCCTAAATCGATTATCGACTCTCTAATCAAAGGTTCGTGATGATTTCTAAGTTATAGTCAAGGCTAAATCCCATAACTAAATAAAAGTTAACAGATTTTGCTATTCATATAAACTAATGTATTTGAATCGAACGTCTACCCACAAAATATTTCAACTTGACTTCTACACCCAAATAGATTCAAAGCTACTCATCTAACTACAAGATTCTAATCCAATTTCTGATCTATCATTACAACTATAAATCTACTACCAAATTATGAACTAACCATCAAAACAAATACTCGTTAATCAACTAGACGATGCTATCCATGAATTCGTTATCCAAACCTAACGAGAACTCACCACACAACTATTCACGAACTCATTCAACTAAATGTTTTCGATCATATGCATATGACCACCAACGAAATTCTATGCAACTAGTCTTCATGAACTAATCCAAACCCAATGTGTTTCATTTATAAACTCGTTACCCTAACACAACGTGTAATCAATGGACTTTGTAAAACTAACGGTATTCGATTCTATTAAAATAGTTTTCTTATTTTCCCAAACAAAAATATATATACATATGTATATTTAAAAAAAAAAAAGAGAGAAATTTTAATAACCTTTTGGTCTTAATGTCTTGTAAGAAAAAAAATAGATATATATATATATACATATAAATTTCGTGATGAATGATTTCTTTAAAAAAAAAAAATGATTGGTCATTCTAACGTCGGTCAAATATTTATACACACATTTTCCCGTTTTCTCAAATATGACACAAAGACTTGCAACAAACACCATGTTTTCTGTTTTTCCAATACCAAGTACTTATAACTTAAATTATGTCACTTATTTTCAATTCAATCATTTTATCTATGGTAAAGATAAAAACTTTCAACTTCTTAGTTAGCTTTTAAAACTACATTATAGAAAAACAAAATCATCAATCTACTTATCATCTTAATATGATTTTCTCAAGTACTATTTCTATCAAGTATAATATCAATACCTATACGTATCATCATTTTAACCAAAATAATTGTTGTGGACTTCTGACTCGCACGTGATCGAATGAACTATGGAGTCCATGCAAAAACTAAAGTAATTACGGGTGCACACGGAATTATGAAAGTTGGTGCATGGAAACCATAGCGAGTTTTGTCACGTGGTTGAAAGCAATTTTTTGTACAGATTTCCATTTTTCATCATCATCATCTTGTGTACAAGTGGGGTGTTCAAATTCAACTCTTCGAGAGTAACGCATTTTTTTTTTTTAATTTTTTTTTTAAAATTTGAAGAGCTAAATAACGTAAGTACAATTATAATGGAAAGCAAAGTAATCACATCAATTCGTTTCATTTTCTGTTTCGGTTTGAGCAAATTTCGGGACGAAATTTCTATAAGGAGGGGAGACTGTGACATCTGCCCCAAACCCGAACCCGAATGTCTGACTTGAACCCGGACCCATTCGTCTTTCATCTAATTTGTATTTATATTCCTCGAGTTGTAACGTTTCGCTATTAACATAATTAAATATGTTGGATTTTATGTTATTCCCGTCTTTAATATAAAACGACCGAATTATCGTCTAACGTTTACTAATTTAATGCCAAATACAATTATTAAATCTTCAAAATATATCTAAATTGAATTCTATAAAAGAGATTTTATTAAGATTATTAAAGATAAATACTATTAATGCCTCGAGATAACCGTTAACATCAAGAACGAAGTAATGGTATAAAAACGTCAAAAGTATAAACAATACAAGTCAACTTGGTTAAACTGGTCAGTTAAAATGAAGTCTTAATTAACTTTGGATTAGAAGTGTTAACTTTGAAACTTGTATTAAAATTTATAAATTCAGTTTGATAATCTATAAAACCTCAGGGTCTTAAGTTGTAAATATTAATTCAACCCAATCCCCAGCCTTTATTACCCCGTATTTCCGATGGTTACTCCGGCGATTATCGGAGAAAATTCCGGCAATCCCGAAACCGAGTCTTTTGGTCAATTTGAATGAATTAAATCACGCAAACCATTCATATGTGAGATTCGAATATAGACACGTTACCAAATACAATGTTGATTCGGCTTTTTATTGGCTTCCAATCAATGTCTTCAATCACCATTAACTCCAAAACTGTTTGAACAAGTAATGTGGTAACTCAATTCATGTTTGCAGCAACGTACGACTTGTTATATCAATCATTAATAACCAATTAATTGAAATAATATCACAAATTAAACACTGTCGAATCCAATTTCTGTTGAGATGAAACCTCCATACGTTCGACCACATTTGAAATGAACTAACTCAATTAAACGCATTCGAAGCACTCGCAAGGAACCTTTCAAACACTTTGTGCCCCCAATCTCATGTCAAACGCGCATATTTTCTCCCTTTGATCTCGACAACAAGCCAAGGCTTTCGAAACAGGCTCATCATCGTTTCATCTTTTTGCGTTGCAAAATATTAAGGGCTAGTGATCTGCCTCAACTCGCGATGCCCCCGATATCATCAATTGGATCATATCATCAACTAAATTCAGAAATTGGTTCATTTTCAGTCGTCTTCTTCCTTATCAAACTATATCAATTCAACGTCCATCGGGTATGTTTTATATATCAATCTTCTCGGTTTTTTTTCCTTATGGTTAAAAGCCGTCAATCAAATTTTCATTTCGTTGCTTCAGATCAAATTAATTTAGGAACTAGGGTTAGGGTTCTTGAATTAGAAATTGGGTTTTTTTTTTATTTGAAACATGTTAAAAACATTTCTATTCTGATTTTAAACAATAACAACATTTAGTGTGCCTGTTTAGTGTGTGGACAACAAACCTAAAGCCCCTGGTTCTAATCCAGGGAACTCCTTTGTTCTTTTATTTCTTTTTATGTTTTAAGCCATTAAAATACTAAAAGTCCTATAAAATATATAAAACCATGAGTTTATATAAATCTAGTTTTATAAGTTTAACTACTACAAACACTTTAATACTTCTAAACTTTATAAAAGTCTTATAAGTAATAGTTTATAAATGTGGACTTTTTAGACTTTTTACTTTTAAAATGTGATACATGTTTTAAAGTATTTCTAAGATATATAATATATTTTTGACGTTAATAAGTTATTGTTAAAAAAATATATATATATTGTTTGATTAGCTATCGTTTATCAAAAATATTGGTCGTTACCACTATTATGATTATTTTCCGACGTTATGATTAACTAATTTTATGTATTTTTAATCATTTACCGAGAAACCCCCAAGTCCTAATTCGAAACCCTAGAATTCCAATCTCCCTAGATTCTTATTATTTCAGTTCTAGTTTTCTATACAATACGCTTTACTAAGTTAGGATTCTCATTTACTTAGGTGATTCTAGTATTTGGGAAATCCTCGGTTCAATTCATACTATTTACTATTTACTTCGAGCCCAAGTTTCAAGGTGAGTAAACTCACTCCCCTTTTTCCATTTTACTATTTTGGGGGCTGAAATATGTCTTTTACTATATTGCGGTTTCTATTCGTTTTCTAAAAGAGATCATACAAATATGTTAATCTAGTTCGCGGCTTGATGCAATCTTATGTGTTAGTTAAAAGTAGTTTTATTGCTTTGTAATCCCACCGGTACAATGTTAGCGCTAATGGTTTGACAAACCCACCTGCTTGTACAACATCGATAGGTGATTTAAACCCGGCCTTTCTAATTCCATGTTTACTATGTCGAGATGCTATGTTGCTATACTATGTTGCTATGCTATGATGCTATACTATGCCATGTCCCTAAATTGCTAAATGATGACTTATATATCGAGACGGTAAACGACGGTTATTAAAAGTTATCATTATTTATTACATGAGTGGTTCTCATGACAAATGGCTAAACGAGATACTATGGTTTCTATTGTGGTTGGTGTGCTATTCTATTCTAGGGGTCCTGGTAGGGTGATATTACGAAATTACTATACATGTGGGATTGCGCAGCATATCTTGTTGATCTCGGATTTCAATACTATTACTATTCAATTTGGGTTTTACTCACTAGCTTGTGTAGCTAACTTTATTTTCACATATTTCAGGTGATGCTTATGATTATTTTGCTGCTTTTGCCAAGACATAAGATTGCCTTGGACCTAGTTTAATTAATAAAGACGATTGCATTTGCTGTTTCGGTTTTATTACTTTTGTCGTATCCATTTAAGACTGATGTTCTAAACTTACTATATCATTATTAAACGTAATAAATAAATACCATGTGCTTTGTTTACTATGGATATCCAATTCTATGACAGCCCGGTGTTTTCCGCCACCGGGCGGGGTGTCACAGCTGCTACTTCTTTAACAACACAAACACAACAAATCTGCAGCTCCTTGTGTTTGTTCTTTCTGTTAACCAACACACGTACAAACACACGATCTGTTGTCACCTGCTGCTTTTTCTTCAACGTTTACTGTTCGAAACATACACACACTAACAGCTGCAACTCTCTCTCGATTTCTCTGGTTCCAAACAACAACAACAACAGCTCACATACGACAACACACATAAACACTACTCTCTCTCTCTCTCTTCCGGTTAAACAGCAACACACACGCACAAAAAAATTCTCTGATCTGCTGCTGCTGCTGCTGCGGCTTCTCGATCTACTATATCAACAACAACAAAACATCCACACAAACCCGAACAAATCTACGGTGGTTCTTCTTTTTGCAGCTTTGCTTGGTTTTGCTTGGATTTGTGGTGGTTATGGTGGTGTTAGACGAGAAAGGTAGTGAAAATGGTGGTGGCCGGTGATGGATCAGTTATGGATATGGTGGAGGTACGGGTTTATGGTTATGGTGAATGGTTTTTAGTTATGGTTGTGTTTTTGGTTATGGTGAAAAGGATATGGGGATGGTGGATGTGGTTATGGTTAGTAGTTAGATATGATAATGTGGATGTTAGGTTGTAGATCTGAATTTTTTTTTTGTTTAAATTAAAAGAAACAGATTGTTTAAACAAATAAAATGGTATGGGTTTAGGGTATGGTTGTGGTTATGGGTTTGGGTTAAAGATTCTAAAAATGATTTAGTTGTTTTGGTTTATGGTTTAAATTTTAGATCTAGATATGTTTAGTTCAGATCTAAAAAAATTGTGAATGTTTGTAGGTTTTGGGTTGGTTTTGGTTGGGTTTGATTGTTGGTGCAGGAAGTATGACAACAAATGTCAACAAAAAGGTAGATTCGCTCAGATCTGGATGGTTTCGAAAGGTATGTTGCAAGAACGTATAGGTTCGCCTGCTTACAAAGTCTCGGGCGAACTTATAGGTTCGCTAAGAACAACGGGCGAGTCTATGCAAATGCTTGGTATAGTTTCGCTCAAAATTTTGAACTTTCGTTCAGATATTAACTAAATTCGCTGGTCTTGCAGATTTGAAGAACACCAAGAACACACACACACTGTGTGTGAGAGAAAATCTCAAATCTGATGATTTCTTCTTCTTTTCTTGTAGATCTCAGCTTGTAGATCACAAATATGTTGTTGTTTTGCTGAGATTCTATGTTGGTTGATGTAGATCTAATGATTTTTTTTTGAAATCAGATCTGGTTTCTCTCTCTAAAACTCACCAGATCTACTTTCTCTCTCTACAATTTCTTCACAAAACTCTAATAATCAGCTTCAGTCTTTAACAAAATGATTCAATTGGATCTCTATTAGGCTCTGATACCAATTGTTGGTCCCATTAACACCTTTGAATCGGTAAAATTATGAAGAATTGGATCAAAATGGTAAAATATTGATGAACATATGATGAACACTCAAGAACACAATGAAAACCCTTAATTTGATCTTAATTTGATTGCATCAGATATTGTTACATGGAAAGACCCCAATCAATGACTTATTCAAGCCCCCAAAACCCTAATTGCCATTTACTATTTATAGCCTAATGACACTTTGGACTAATGACAATTAGGACCCTAAACTTAAACTAAAACATGACAAATGTAAATAATACAAATAAAACCCTAATATTTAGTCTAATATATATTTTGTCATAAAGACAAAATATATATATTACATAAAATACTTAAAATGACGAAACTGATTAAATATATTTTGTTGACACAAAATATATTTATTAACAATAAAACTCTGTCGCCTTCAACGTTTTGTCTCTAATCTTCGTCCCAAACGCTTCATCTTGACTTTTGCGTTGAATTTGACCGTTGACGTTGACTTTTGTTGACTTTGACTGTGTTGATAATATTAAACTACAATTTAGGTCCAACATCAACATCATTAGGATCCATTTGTAGAAGGTCTTGAAGTACAACATCCATTTGAGTTAGATGACTGCCTTGATAAGCTTGAAAGCTTGCCATGAATGAAGTAAAGGCATTCTTTGTTTCATCATCTTGCAACAGAAGGTTCATTAAATCTTTGACTTTGCATGGAATGCTAGAACTTAAACTTTGAGATTCAGATTGAGATTTCATTGATTGAGGTTGAACTTTTGGTGGAGATTGAGGCTGCATGTAAATTGGTGAGCTTGTATGAAAGAAGAGTCTGTATAAAAACTAGCACCGACAAACATATCATCCTCACCTTCTTGTTTCAAATTTCTTGGGCAAGAAATGCATTTTCAACCGTATTTGAAGGATTCACCACAAATTTATACTGAGCATGAGAACCAGATCGATCTATGTTCCTTGAACTTTCATCGATTTCTACCTTTTCTATTTTTGCAATAAGAAGATCTAAATCCATTGAAAATTTCTCAGTATGTTTCAGAAGGGTAACTGTTTGTTTCTATGAAGATGGAAGAGCACACAACAATCTGTCATTTAAGTCTTGAAAATCTGTTTTTACTCCAACATTTGTCATCTCAGTAGTTAGATGCACAAATCTATTCATCATCTGTTGCACAGTCTCTCCAGAGATATGCTCAAACAGTTCCAATTGTCTCTTCAATTTCTGTTTCTTGAGACTTCTTATCTCTTCTCCTCATTCACACAATGATTTTAGTGCCTTCAACAATGTATAGCCAGTCTGATAAGCATCCATCCTTGACAACACTTGTAGTGGTAGCCCTTTACACATTATGGAATAAGCCTTACTGTCATTCTTCACTTTTCGTAAGTCTTCTCCTTGTAGATCATCCTCAGAATAAGGTTTAGTGAAGTCTTTGGTATTAGTGCTTCCCTATCAGGTGGAGTCTGAATAGGAATACGTGGACCTTTTTCGATTGACTTCCATAAATCAGTATCAATAGAGCACAAATGATGTTTCAATCTGATCGTCCAATTCTTGAAATCTGCACGGTTAACTAACCTTGGGACCCGATTATCTGAATCATCACTAGGAGCCATTTTAAATTTGATAAAAGAAAATATTTTTGTATTTTTGTTAATTTTGAAAGAGACAAATAGTTCAAAATGTAAAAATTAAAACAAATTTAAGTGATTAAAAAGTTGATACGACAGAACAGTGATTCAGATAATGATGTTTGAAGATGACACGGCTAAACAGTCACACGACTGAACAATGAATATATGAAAGTCACACGTTTGAACAGTAGTATATCACACGAATTTGACACGGCTGAATAGTAGAACAACCAACAAATTAACATATCACACGGCAGAATAGTTCACACGGCAAATACTTGAAAACCCTTGAAACTGCTTGAAAGATGCTGACCCGACTAAACCGTTAACACGGCTTAATAGATTCACACGGCTCAACAGTACATTTCAAATT
The DNA here is from genome assembly GCA_030867185.1 of Tagetes erecta. NCBI lineage: Eukaryota > Viridiplantae > Streptophyta > Magnoliopsida > Asterales > Asteraceae > Tagetes > Tagetes erecta. Next base: position 13,639,278 of record CM061497.1, read on the forward strand.
TTAAGAGAATTCAAAATTAACCCGACTACAACTATAAGTCCTGAAACGTCTAAGTCATCAAAAATCAGTCATGTGACATTTGCCCCGAACCCGAACCCGAATGCCCGACTCGAACCCGAGATTATCCATCTTTATTGGACTCGTATTTATTTTACTAAAAAAAATGTAACGTATTGTTATTAAAATAAATAAAAATGTCGGACCGTTATGTTATTTTTACGTCTCCAATTAACCGAATGAATTCTATGCGTTATTTCTCGTCTTTAATATATGACGACCAAATTGGTATCTAAATTCTACTATGTAATTGTTGTTCATAATAAATAAATAAAAAAAATGATAATAATTAGACCGAAATTTATAAAAGATATTTAATAAAGTTATTAAAAGAAAATGGTTCAAAGTCTCGAAATAGTCCGTTAACGTCATACGCGAGCTAAAAGTTTAACACGTGACTCATATAAACATTACGTCTCAATTCGGTCAAGTAAATTAGTTGGTGTTATTTATAAACTAACTTTTTGCCAAAAATGTAAATCTCGAAACTTGAGTTAAAAGTTATGCAACCAAAAATAAATCAAAGTGAAACATGAAGGGCTCACAATGTAAAATATGAAATAAACTTCAAAGACCAGCCCCCCCCCCCTTGCGCCTTCTTCACGTATTTCCGGCAGGATGATTTCTAGCCACCGGAGTTCTTTTCCGGCGAGCCCAAATATCACGTTTTAACATTCCAAATTTACCATAAAACGTTCCAAATCGTTTCTAAACTATTTTCGAATCTTCCGTATTATACAAAAACGCGTAATTACATCTAAAGATTCACAATTTGATTTCCAAATCAAAACTCAAAATCTCATTACCAAAATTAGGACTCGAATCAACGATTTATTTAACCCATATCCTTCTAAACCACTCGACAAACATAAATCAATTACCAATTCATCACCACAATCACCGAAACCATACAAACGATCGACCGAAGCTTTAAACTTCCGGCGACGTGTACATCTTCATTTTCCGGTCACCAAATCATGTAATTTTTGTCTCGTTTTAATCCTCTTGATCATTCGAAACTATCTAACACCTCAATTTAATCTTACATCAGTTCCAGATACACGAATTTGGCATCAAACCGTCGCATTCTTCATTGCTTTCGAACCTGTACCAAACATTAACCAACAAGTAGGTTTAATACATCCCTAGGTTCGTGAATACATGGGGATCAAAAGCCCCATGATCAATTTGATTGTGTTTATCAGATTCAAACGAATCTGATGGTTCTTTGAGTTAGGGCTCATAGTGTTCATATGGGTTTTATTGGTTATGTTATGTTAAAAGTTTTAATCGACCGGTTGTATTAACAAAAGATGCGTTGGTCTACTGGTTTGATCATGTGTGTTATATTTTTATTTTTAAGCTCTTTTACATACTACTTAACACTAAACTTTACTATCAAATCAACAAATAAATAATATTAATTATATTAAATACATTCTCATGTTTATAAAACTTAAAAATTCTTTATTCAAATAACAATATATTTTTTATTCTATTTTATAAGTATTTAGTTTATACAAAATTTTAAGTAAATTCTTATTAAAATACAACAATACTTATTCAAATACAAAGATACTTACGAAATATAAATAATTATCCAAATACGAAAATACCACTACGTTTCGTATAAAAAAATCACAATTCATAATTCAAAACCCTAATTTCCTAAATTATAATCTAAAACCCTAATTCCCAATTTTAATCTAAAACCCTAAATTTCAAATCCCAAATCCGAAACCCTGGATCTCGGATTTGTGATTCTTGTTTCTATTTGTTCGTTTCTAAGTTATGGTTTTCCCCAATTAATTAGGTGGTACTAATAATTGGACAACCCTCGGGTCTCTTAGCCGCGTTGCTATTGTTTCGGTTATCTTTGCTTTTCAAGGTGAGTAAACTCACTTCCCCTTTTTCCGTTTTACTTTTTGGGCTGAAACATGTGCTTATTACGATGCTATGGTTGCTTTTTGTTTCTTGTTTCTTTTTCAAAAATGAGATCATTTAATATGTTAATCTGGTTTGGCCGCTTGATGCAATCTTATGTGTTAGGAATAGAAATTATAATATTTCTAATTTCCACCGGTACGATATTAGCGCTAATGGCTTGACAAGCCCACCTACACTAATGGCCTGATAGGTGATTAGACCCGGCGATTCTTTTGTTGATTCTATAGGTTAGATTCTAGTTGCTAAACGAGATGCTTGTTACTAAGTTGCTATGTCCCTTACGATGCTAAAAATATTTATTGATAACTTATACAACGAGATGGTTTAATGACGGTTACTTGTCGGTTCAATAAATGTTATCAATAAATGTAACACGGTTGATTCTATGTTGATTCTATGTTGATTCTATGGTCATGGTTGAATGATATAATTATATTGCTATACACATAAACTTGCGTGACATATTCATATTGATCTCGGATTTCATATTATGTATTATCAATTGTGTTTTTACTCACTAGCTAATTCTTTAGCTAACTTATTTTACACATGTTTCAGGTGGCATTTGATTCGTTTATGCTTTACAAGACACATAGGATTACTTTTGGACCTAGTTTAAAAGTTACTTAGATAGCTTTAATTATTGGTTTTGCTTTCGTATTTAAGACTATTTACTTTTTCCTTGTCATGACATTGATGCTTAATTAAATATTAAAATATGCTTTTAGTGTGCCATGTGCTTTGTACTATTGATATCCAATCCACTTGACAACCCGGTGTTTCCGCCACTGGGCGGGGTGTCACAAGTCACACGGCAAGAATATCTTCATCATACTCATGAACATCATCATCCAATCTATCTAATAAATTAGAGTTTTTAGGGGGTAATTTTTTAGGGGGAAAACATAATTTATTTTATAAAAGGAAGGTTGAGAGGGAAAATTGAGTAGGAGAGTTAATAAAGACAAAATTTTGTGATTAATAATAATTTATAAAATTATTTATAAATTTTTAAATATAATAGTTATAATATAATGTTTTAAAAATATTTTTATTCAACCCGTGTGTAATACACGGGTGTTAAACCTAGTTTTTCAATAATTCTTAAAAGCTTGTTGAAATTGTCTAGAAATCACACACAAGCTGTAGAAGCACCCGATTAACAACCCTTAGTATCAATCAATCTCAAACAACATCCCTAGATTATGAATTTTGATAAGTTTTTGATCGAACAGTATTTTACTTCAAATTACTTAATTCAACAAGTATTCAATCCATAGCCAAGCATGATCAACAAGTTTGAATAAAAACCAGATAAGACAATTGATCTCATAGTCAACATGCTAAAAAACCAAATTAAAAACAACTAGCCGGATGATTGCTAACCGATTTGTGCTCCAAACTTGATTAATTGACTTCAAAGATCTTGTAACAACAACAACATCAACAACAGCAGCAGCAGCAGCAACAACAACAACAACAACAACAACAACAACAACAACAGCAACAACAACAACAACAGCAACAGCAACAATAACAGTAGCAACATCAGCATTAGCAGCAACAACAGCAGCACCATAAACAACAGCAACAACAACAACAGCAGCAACAACAACAACATCAGCAACATCAGCAACAACAACAGCAGCAACAACAGCAACAACAACAACAACAACAACAACAACAACAGCAACAACAGCAACAACAACAGGAGCAACAACAGCAGCAACAACAAGAGCAACAACAGCAGCAACAATAGGAGCAACAACAGCAGCAATAACAACAACATCATCATCATCAACAACAACAACAACAACAACACCAGCAACAACACCAGCAGCAGCACCACCACCACCACCAACAACAACAACAACAAGAACAACAACAACAGCAACAACAGCAACAATAGCAACAGCAGCAACACAGCAGCAACAGCAGCAACAACAACAACAACAACAGCAACAGCATCAGCAGCAGCAACAACAACAACAACAACAACAACAACAGCAAAAAAAAAGCAACAACAACAGTAGTAACAACAGCAACATCATCAACAACAACAACAACAGCAGCAACAACAACAACAACAACAACAACAACAACAACAGCAACAACAACAACAACAGCAGCAGCAACAGCAGCAACAGCAACAGCAACAGCAGCAGTAGCTGCAGAACAACAACGACGACAACAACAACAACAACAATAGCAGCCGGAGCAACACTAGCAACAGCAAAAACAACAACAACAACAACAGCAACAGCAACAACAACAGCAACAATGTAAGACCTGATTTTTTTTTTTCAAACGACCAATAGCAAACGTACAACGTAGCGGAAGCTATATTTTTAAAACTTACATAATGGTCCTTGAAAATTTACAAATTTCTTAAAACAACGTACTTATAACCAAACTTATCTTACCAATATTTAGACCAACCCACTTAATAAAAAGGAAACTACCATGCATAATGACACGTCGTAATATGCTTTAAACAAATATCCGTTTGATAATCTATCTTCAACTAAGGGATGTACACGTGTGTTGCACCAATCCCGAGCCCTTGATCTTCAAATACACTTCCCTAGTTGCATTTCAGTTTTTATATAAGGCATCATAATGCCGCAACACAAGAGTTACCTGAGGTAGCACACATTCTTTGTTAGTAATATGCATATGTAATGTTCATATCAACAAATATACAAAGTACTGAGTAGAAACATCAAAATGCCCAAAATTCATTAGATGCACCATAGACACGACCAGCCACCGTAGTGTTCGGCACCATGTCGTAACAATATACGGTAGATCATAATGCTTTCAGCGTAAGATACCAGCCCCATGATAGTCTAAGGAAGTTGACCATAGACCATGCCATCCTCTTCGCTAATTATCATTTTTTGCGATCCATATTGCATCGCTTGTTGTCTTTGAATCACTCAGCTTGATATCAACTAATACAATTATATAATCGAACAATCAATGAAGGTAATTAAATTCCTTTAGATACAATAAAGGATTCTCGCTTATCTAATTTGACTAACTTATTGTTTCTTCAATGAATGCCCATTAACATAAACAAATAACATTACAACATACCTTCTTGGCGTTTCATTAACTTCCATTGACTAGTGAGCTTTTCGCACACAAAGTATCATTTGCCTCATTATGGATAATCCGAGTGTTCTACTTTTAACTTCATGAATGAACAATTTAAACCAACTAAATATACATAATCAACATATATGTGAGTGATTATCCCACAACTTATACTTGGTTTAAATATCAACATTTTTATTATTTCAAATCACTCAATGACTTCATAAATATCACTCCTAAGCAATACTTCTTTACATTCTACAAATAACCAATCCATATCATACAATATGGACAACCTCAAAAACTAACAAGCACATCCATATACCATGATTTAAACATATTCTAACAACATACTTCATTAAAACAAGTCTAAATATGTTGTTACAAACTCTTAGATCAAACAAACAACTTGATTACCTACAAACATATGATTTCATATCTAATATGAAGATACATCAACATATTTCACAAACCATATTTTAACCATGGATTTCTAACAATTACCAAGTAAGTATCCATCTATATCATCAAAGAATAAAGAGTACTTACCTTTGTTTGTAGGAGCCTTGTACTTTGCCCCTCCCTTGAACCAATTCGTTGATTTCCAAGCTTTAACTCAC